>JAUMIR010000001.1:443518686-448518686 GCA_030847615.1 Gambelia wislizenii | reverse complement strand
GAACACTTGAATATTGGGGATGCAGAGAAACGAAAAGAGTTTCTGAAAGGTTGCATTGGGTAAGTGTAGGTTGTGCGAATACATGCTTAAGCCTTAGCAGGGAGGTGACTGCAGGATTAAGGAAGCTTTAATATCACTAGAAACTGAGAAAATGAAGAACTTTGAGAGGACTTTTTACGTAGGGGATGTGAACACAAGGGGTGTATACAATGGGGCATGCTTTGAAGACAGTAGGTAGATTTTTTCCCCTTTTATTTTAATACTAGAATCAGGGGTCATCCAGAGAAGCTGAATGGTGGGTGGTTTGAGACAGATAAAAAGAGGTACATGTTCACACAGCATGTAATTAAATTGTGGAATGTAGTGGTGGCTGTCAACTTTACAGCTTTCTTGAAAGAGGATCAGAGATCAGAGCAAAGCTACTAGTTATTACAGCTGTATGTTCCCCCAGGTTTGGAGGCAAGGTACCTCTGAATACTAGTTTGGTGGGGAACAATAGCAAGAGGGTATTCTTTCATACATGTCCTGCTTGTGGGTTTCCCAGAGGCATTTACCCTGGGAACCAAGATGTCTGAAGCAGTTTGTTCCACATCAAATAGCTTTCAAAAGTAAGAAGGTTCCTCCTAATGTTTAGCCACAATCTACTTCTTTGTTCTTTCTATCCATTGATTCTAATCATGTCCTCTAGAGTAACATCTTCTGCGTGGCAGCCTTTCAGATAGTTAAAAACCACCATTATCTCTTCATCTTCTTTTCCCAGCCTTAAACCATTTAGGTGAGAAAAAGTCAAAGGAATATACTGTTCCCAGCTATAAAGACAGCTGTGGGAATCAGCCTCTTCGCCTTTATTGAAAAAGAAAAATTACAGAGTTCACTGAGGGTGCAGTTCTCAAAATATAGTTACTAGGGAGTAAAAGATATATTCAATAAGTATGATAAATAAAAGAGTAATATTAATTATTGCACAGTTAGCAAATATATGTATTAATAAATAAGTAAATCTAATTTGCCACACCATGCTTAACAGTGAATATGGATAAGGTACCTGAAGGTGATAATCCATAACTGAAGAGAAATTCTTCCCTGATATAGGTTGTCATTTTCATCAGAGGATGCTGCTCACATTCAAGATCATTATACACTCCTGGAGAGGCAAATCATAATTGAGGTAAGGTACCTACTGTGTCCTTGGCTACAGATGACTTAGGAGTTTTCCCAGTACTCCTGACATTTGCTCACTGTAGTACCAAAGTTTCCTTTTGGCACTAGTGGCTTGGCTTAAGCAAGCACATCTTGTATGATCGTTTCCATGCCGTAACCAATCCATTATGACAGGTGTTGCCAACTTAGCCTTTAGGTTATGGTGATACTTTGCAGTCCTGCATCCATTTGTAATGGATGTTCTTTGTTACAAATTACTGATCTTAACTCCTTAAAAATGAAGGCTGGGCTCTAGTATGAAATTATCAATATTGCTAGGGAGCAACATCTGGTCCTGTTTTTGATTATCCTCTGCCAAGAGGCAAAAATCTTTTCATTAAAGACTTTGCTGCTCTAAGATATCTGATTATAGCCCCTTTAAATTGGCTGAAATTGCTTTAATTTTGTCCGTTCCAGTGTGGCATAGTGGTTGGTCTGGGATTTTGGTGATCTGGATTCAACTTTCCACTGAGACATGAAACTTACTGGGTTACTTCACACCAGTTATTCTCTGAGCCTGACCTACCTTCCAGGTTTGTCAGGGGTAGGAAAGAATATCACCTTGAACTTCTTGGAGGAAAGCTGGGATATAAATGTAACAACTGTTTCCCCTGCCTTTTTAGAACATGCTTAAAGCTTGGTATTTTACTTGGTATTTTACTGTTGCTGGCTGCCTTCAGTGCCATTTGGTAGAAAGTCCCTGTTTTTGAGAATGGTTAAAGTGGTTTATAAATAAAGATGATAATGATGATGGAAAAGCAGGATACAGATGTAATAAACCAATTAATAGTATTATAGTTGCACCAAAGCCTGATCTAGGGCACTCAGATTGGTGTAGAAGGAGTTACTACCCATTTTTCCCATTCACAGTAATCTTGTGAAGTAGGATAGGCTGAAAGGTAATGGCTAGATGAAGATCACTAATGTTGCAACCTAGGTGGACACTTACCTGGGATTAAGTCCTACTGAACAAAGTGGATCTTCTGAGTACATGTGTCCCCTGCTTTTTGATGGTCCACTTTTCATCGATCCACTCTTTCAGCCCTTTTAAATTATAACCAGAATCCATTAATTCAATGCATGGTCCGCTTTTTCAACCACGTGTTGAATTAATGGGTTCCAGTTACGTATAATTTAAAAGGATCAAAAAGAATGGAGGTGGGGTCTTTCCCAGGTGGACTCTGCCTTTTCTGCACACACACACCACCTAGGAAATGGCCTGAGACAACCTTGGATAGGCTTGGAAGGGACAGCTGGGAGGTGGTTCCCCTTTGCCAGAGGGAATGAGGTTGTGTCCTGGCCTTCTGCAATTTGACGGTTGTCGAATGAGCAGGGGATGCATTACTCAGACTGAACAAAAAGATGGCACTTTGCATGGCATTTTTTCAACCACACATTCCTTTTTTTCTGGCTCAGCATCGTCTTTCATTCAGTCTGTGTACTGCGTCCCCTACTTATTCAATAGGTTAGGGACCAGATCACTTTGGTTCCACATTTTGACCATTTCTACTTTTGGACAATGCTCTGGTCCCTAACCTATCAAATAAGTGGGGGCTGCCTGTAAGCATGTACAACATTGCACACTGGTTTCTCCATGATTTGAGTGGAGATAAAACAGGGATAATATGCTTAATATATGCATAAGTAATATGCTGCAGCACAATATAGAAAAAATTACTTTGAAGAAAAATGAATGCAAAGACATAGTGATGCCATCCATACCTACATTTGTGAGACACCTTAGATCTCATTCTGGGCAAAAGGTGGCATATAAGTGAAATAAATAATACCAGTGCATCATCCTACCCATGCTCCATTGTGGATGGCTTCAACATGCCCTTATATTCAAAGCTTTCTTGTGGTTACATTTTATTTACATGCAGCATTCCTTCTTCTGTTTTTCCAGGCAAATGACAAGCATTTAGAGTCAGCTGGACAGACGGAGATATTTCGAAAATACCCTCGCAAGGCCTCTATTCTAAACATGCCACTAGTCACCACATTGTTCTACTCCTGCTTCTATCATTATATGGAGCCAGAGGTTAGGGTAAAATTAGGGATGGGTGGGAAGGGGTTGTTTATGCTAGATTTCACCTTCCATTTGATGGACATGTGAAGTAGGCATTGTGGTTTTTCAAGTATTGCAGGACTTCTGAGGAGAGTAATAATTGGGAACAGGGAGATTTGCCTTCATGAGTGATCTACTCTGTTTAAGATATTTGCACTGTGATAAGTCACTGGCCCATCAGGGGTGCCACCTAGCTATTAAAAACAGTAGAGTTTTAAAATACTGTACCACAGGAGTGGGCAGCCATGTATCATCTAAGGGCCAGTTGCAGTCCTGCCATTTTGGGGCACAGGAAAACAGAAATGGAGTGACTTCCAGTTACTTTTGGGGTCATTTTTTCATTGTGTTGGGCCTTTTGGGGTGATGGTCCAGGGCCTGAAGAAAAATGGAATGGAAAAATGGACAAAATAATGTCTCTTGGAGATCTTTTTGACCTTTTTTTTTTTGTTTAATGAAAAAAAAGGTTCTATTGGTGTTGGAGGGGCAGTTTTTTTCAGAGAAGCTATGTCCAGAGGGTGCATGTTCTTTTTCACATGGTTGTGTATATAAAATGCTTTAAATAAATAAAGCCTGTAACCCAAGAGAAGTTGACACAAACTCTCAATTAATTGTGGAAAGTTTGTAAGGAAGCTAGATTTTAGAAGACATAGGTAATGGTAATGAGGAAGAGGACAGAGCTAGAAGTAGCCAGAGATCTTTCTATTAGAGATGGCTTGGTGCCACCTGCTCCACTCCTCCCTTCCCGATTGTCTCCTTCACCATTTTTACCATATCTTTCTTTTGCAGGGCACCTTCAGTAGTCCAGCAAACCTGAAAAAAACCTTTAAGGTAAGGAGTTTGGAGTCTGCTAAGGATGCCATCCATGTATTCTAGGAGAAAGAATGCTGCTAGAAAAATGCATAGTAGATGTAAGGCAGAAACTAACTTCATAAAATCTGAACCATGGTTAGTATTGCATCAAAATGTCTCCAGATGTGAATATCAGTATAAAGCCCTGGGGAGGCTTGGCTAGAAGTATTCTCAAAAGCTCCATGGGACTCCCAAGGCTAGAGATGGAAACCATTTTTTTGACCAGGGAAAAAATCCAATTTGGGTAGATGCTGAGGGCTGCATTTCAGCAGTGGGGCTAAAGAATGGTTTGTTTGGAAGGGTTGCCAGAAGAATTTCATGATGGGGCTAAAGCGGTAGGGGCAAAACCTAGGACAGGGTCGGTATGGCCTGAGTAAAGTGGGCAGGGCCAGATGTTATTCTTAACAATTTGGATACTTTTCACCAACCATACAAAGCAGAGATCAATTCTATTTATAATAAACCCCAGAGCAACGGTTTTCAGGCATGCAGGATGGAATGGGAAACCTGGGGCATTAAGTCAGGAGGCTGAATAATAATTTGTTAACCAAGATTACATCCTCAAAGACTACTTGTAGCTTAGATTGCAAGACCACTTGCTGCTTGAGAATGCCCTAAGCAGCAAATAGTCTTTGATAACAAATTATCTTTGGCCCTCCTGACATTCAGCTGGGATAACATATTGTGTTGCCTCAGGATTGCTACAACTGTAGCTAAGATGTAGTGTTTCTCCCAGTTTCACTTCAAAAAGAATTGGTGTGATGGGGTTTCTCAAGCTTTGGAGACAAGGGTTGCATTATACTGTAGCATGTAATTTAGCTCTCTTAAGTCATTTGGGGCTATTGATTTGGTCATGGTACACTGCTCTCTACTAGTGATCTAGATTGTACAGGCTGATCTGTAGCAGGTTAGCTGCCTGTTCATCGTGAAGGGTTGGAAGTGTATGAAATTTGCCTTCCTGTCTATTGTTCTCTGACTTGGAAGATTATACACCAGCTTTGGAACTAATATTTAATTCTAATGCTTCCTGCAGCTAATGTCATATACATTATTGCATGGCATTCATTTTCCTTTCCAAAATGGATTCAACTAATCTAATTAGTTTGGGACCATGTCCAGCCAGATCGTAGAGGCTGCTGAGTATGATTTGCTCTAGGATTTGGACCATGTTTCTTAGATGGCTAAATTGAGCCTAGTCCCACCAAAGTGACTCCAGCCATGCTTGCCGAATGCTTGATGCTGGAAGTATATGTCCTGATTCTTTGGGTTAGGCTACTGCCCTGCATGGTCTGCTAATTCTACTGATATATATGTTTTCAATTAAAGTCCCATGGAGGTGTTAAACTTTTGAAAACAATGTCCTATACTCAGGACCTCTTAAAGCTTTAATAATTTATGTTAAACAGCTAAACTTACTTTACAAGAATCCAAGCAACCAAAAGGTTCTAAGTGGTCCACTGGAAATCAGTCAGTATCTGTTGGTAGGCTGCTATGAAGCTTCTGGTGATCTGTGTTCTAGGAGTTTGATTTCTCTGCCTTGCAGATTCCAGACAAACAATATGTGCTAACAGCCCTGGCGGCTCGTGCCAAACTGCGAGCTTGGCATGATGTGGATGCTTTGTTCACTACTAAGGTGAGTGGGAGTGGCTTTCTCAGAACTTGGGCCAAATACTGGCTTTCATAGGCTCGTGGGCATTCTATAAATAATTCTGCTTGGTATCAAACCTCCCTGCTCATCTTCTTTCATTCGTTAAGTACCTACTTTTGTGCAATACATTGGAAACTCATCATTAGGAAAAAACTTGTTCCAGGCATGTCTTCCTCTTATTTTGGATCCACCACATACTGGATACAGTGATAAGATACGGGAATCTGCTGTTACATTATACAGAAAAAAATCTATCAGAAAAGGGCAGGACCATTAACCAAAGGAACGATGCTTCTGCTTCTTGGGTACATAAAAAGGGGCATGTAGCTAGAGGAGGAGCTGTTCTAGATTATTCTTGGTATGTCCTATCTATTCTAGGATGTAGCTATTTGCTGCACTGCTTCGCCTCCCCAACATAGTTAGGATGGCTCTCTTACGAGGTCAGATGTTAATGTGATTTTTTGACTCTGATTTCAGAACTGGCTGGGTTACACCAAAAAAAGAGCTCCTATTGGTTTCCACAGGGTAGTGGAGATCTTGCAGCGGAACAATGCCCCAGTGCAGGTGAGTACTAGTACTAATAGCCTGCCTCTGGAATTGGTTGGCTGGACAACGTCATTTAACTCTACTCTGCAGTGTTCCCCTCCTGTACAAAGTGTATGTATGTTGTTATTCGGTGGGTGTAGGAAAGGACAGCTCCTCTGGTTGAACTTGCTTTCTAAACAATGACAGTTGCTTGATCAAACTTATCTTTGAATTAACTGGCCTGCCTTAACTAATGGGCTGTTTGATTGTTGGCTTTATGAAGGGAGAGCAAGGCAGGGCAAGGTGGTTTACAGATGAACTGGGAAACATGGAGAAGAGATCCTAAGCTTGGGATAGTTCTCTTCTGCTGATATTTCCTTTCTTCCTCATACAGGTCCTACAGGAGTATGTGCGCCTAGTGGAAGATGTTGAGACAAAACTGAATCTTGCTGTAAAATACAAGTGCCATGATGTGGTTATAGATGTGAGTTTCTGCTGTATATGTTGGGGAGGGAGTGGCTCATGCTCTTACCATTTATATTGGCAGACTTGTTGCCGTATTCAGGTGAGTGGAGGGCATAAATCCTCCACCTAAACATCAGTCTCTCAGTCTAATGTACCAGATGCTACTCCTGAGAGCAGCGTGGATGACACTCTCTCTGTGTCTAAACTACCTCACAGGATTGTTGTGAAGGTGAAGACCCAGCTATGCTATCTTGAGCTGATTAGAGGAAAGGAAAATTTGTTGTTAGTTATAATAATAAAATGTTACACCCTTCTCCCCAGTGATCACAGCCATCTCTTAGAATAGCCTTACTTAGCTTCCATGGAAGAGATGGCAGATAAGTCAAACATTACTTGCCCCAGAGTTCCCAGCTTATGCTGCTCTTCCAAACTTCAAAACAATAGCTGTTTGGGAATCTCCTGCTCTCTGTCATGAGTGATTCCATTACTTCAGAAGTGCTGCCTTGCCCCTCTTGTTTTACTGCTGGGAATCTGGGACAGAGATCAGAAGAGGCTCTTGAGAGAATTAACAGGGGGGTCGTTTACACGGGCAAATATTCCTCTAAATATACCACTAAGATAGCTCATAGTTCACACGGATCGCGGCACAGCATTGCCTCATTCAGAAGGGGGGAAGATGAAATACCCAAATATAGCGTGGCAAGGGATGTCGCTACTTTTGCCGGTATATTTGCAATGTAAGTGCATTATTGGCAGTGTAAACAACCATTCTGCTAAGGTCTACAGCAGAGCTGCACTGTGATTGGTTGCTATGATGCAGGGGTGGGCTTAAAAGAGGGGGAGGGAGGGAGGGAGAGTCAGTAGCGATTAGAGGAAACTTTGAAAAATCCTCTCTGCTATTTTGCAAGCCAGTTTGCAAACAAAAAGGATTCCCAACAATTTTCAGTCAGGGAGCATTCCTTCTCATCCTCTCTGCTAATTTGCAAGTATATGTAAAGCTCCGTTCGTCAGCTGTGATCCTGTGCTTGGGGGAGGGAGAGAAACCATTTCATGAAGGGCTGCAGCAGAGCTGCACTGCTATTTTGACAGTCTGTTTCTCTCTCTCTCTCTCTCTCTCTCTGGCTTTCCTCTATTTGGCTAGAAAATGGTGTTAAGCAAGGAGAAAAAAACCTTCCATTTGATTTGTGGGCAGGGAGCTGGGGGGGGAAGGGTGACTGCCTCTAAGCTGTTAACCACGGAGTTTGGGCCAGGGCAGACATTCCTATGGCATTCCTTTGTCAACTCTCCAATGCTTGGCCATGCCCCCAGCACATTTGGTTGTGTGAATCTCAAAGAGGAAAAAATCAAGGAGCCACAAAATATAGCTGTGTAAACATATACCGTGTAAACTACCCACCACTGATGCAGGAAAGCGCTAAAGTGCAACTTAACGCATTAAATCCTGCTGTGTAAACCAACCCTGGGTAACAGAACAGTGTTATGACTGCTTAATTTCCAAAAAGCTTGAAGCGAAAGCTCTGACTCTCTCCACTATGGGACTCTTTTAAGAACACTCTTCTGTGAAAGAAACAATCTTGTAACTGTGTGAAAGGAGAGGATTTCTTGGTTTAAAACATTTCTATTCATCTTTCTTCGAACAGCATCTAAAGCAGTTAACAAACATCAGAATATGAAAACAATATCATCATAGAAGAGTAAAGATACAACAACAAAGCTAAGGACAGGGCAGAAAAACAAAGAACCCACTAAAATTGATTTCCTTAGTAGTTTCCAGACAAGTTAAAACTATTTTCTAGTACAGCTAAAAACACTTAAAGATCTAAAACAAACATAAGCCCACCTTCCTACAAACAAGTTGGGTGGTGGAAGGCCACTGATGAGGCAGCAAGGTGGCTTTCCCCTGGAAGGAAGTTCCTTAGTCTAGATACAGCCACTGAGAAGAGCTGGCTGTGAGACTGACGACTCTGATAAAGGTTGTTCATATACTTTAATTGGCTTTTGTTTTTCCTATTCAATTAGACATACAGAGACTTGAAGGACCGTCTCCAATTGATGGCATATAGATGTAAAGTTGAGCGAGGATCTCCAGCAGAGGAGAAGATTGATAGTATCCTCAACAACTCGGTAAGAAAGAGCAACTTGTGCCAGTAGTTTAGCCAAGTCATTGGTAGAAACAGGAGAGCAAAATCTTTCAAGAACAAGTGTAAACAACAGCTTTTTGTAGGTTTTGCTCTGCTTTAAAGAAAACTGTAAGGATAGCAGTTTATAGGTTGAGATGAGATTTGCAGAAGCAAATGGGGGAGGCTGCTGCCTTTTCATTCTTTTTTTTGTTCATATTAGAAGTTCAACTGCTGTGTTTCTCATTAAATAGGGTTTTTTTTTCTCCCAAGCTGTGTCTGTTAAATTGTGTTGGTATTTGGCTGTTGTTTCCATGTCATTGCTCTTTCTCTTGTAACTAGCAGTATGATCTTTCAGGTACCTCTTGATACATGGTTGCAAAAAGGAGTGTGAGGGATTATAGGTGAGCAGAAGTGATAGTTGAACGAACAGTATCTTCCCAGTCTTTCTTTCTTTACTGAATTTATATCCTGCCTTTCTCCCAAAAATGGGATTCAAGGCAGCTTCCAATAATTTAATAATTTAAAAAGATGCCACTAAAACATTAATTTCCAAAAGTTAAAAAGAAATTAAATATCAGTACAGTTGCCCCTTCACATTCACGACTTTCACATTCGCGGTTTTGATTATTCGCGGAAAGCCGCCTTCCCCCCCCCCGCCGCTCTCCACCCAGTCCCTTCCAAGACAGCGAAGGGCTTAGTACGTCGATGCCTTGGGAAGGTGGGGAGGAAAGCAGCTGGCGACGAAGCCCGTCGCTGCCCTGGGAAAGCAGGGGGGGAGCCACTGGCAGGCTCGCTCTCCATTCCACTCCCTTTCCAAGGCAGCGAGGGGCTTCTCACAAAGCCCATCGCTGCCCTGGGAAGGCGGGAGGGGGAAACAGCTGGCAGGCTCCCTCTCCACCCCACTCCCTTCCCAAGGCAGCCAGGGGCTTCTCACAAAGCCCATTGATGCCTTGGGAAGGCGGGGAGGAAAGCTCCTTGCGCGCTCGCTCTCCGCCCCACTCCCTTCCCAAGGCAGCCAGGGGCTTCTCACAAAGCCCGTCTCTGCCTTGGGAAGGGACTGGGGTGGAAAGCCGCTTGCCCGCAGGCTCATTTCTTATTCGCGTTTTTTTCACATTCGTGGGGGTTGTCTGCCCCTAACCCCTGCGAATGTGAAGGGATGACTGTATTATTAAAAACATGCTTAAAAAAGTTTAAAAATATTTAAAACAAAGTTTTAATAAAAGATAAAAACATTAAAACAGCACATCACATATGCACACACTGCAATTCCATAGTTAAAATTCAGAATTCAAAAGCACGCCTAAATAAAAACATCTTCACTTGCCGGCAGAAAGAGAAAAGGGAGCGGGCAGACTGGGCTTCCCATGGCAGGGAGTTCCACAGTCTGGGATCAGCCATGGAGGAGGCTGTCTCCCAAACCCTCACCAAACATGATGGGACTGAGAAAAAGCCCTCCCCTGCAGATCCTAATGCTCCCATTGGCTTATATAAGGAGATACAGTCTTTCAGACAGTCTGGACCCAAGATGTTTAGAGCTTTAAAGGTCAGAACCAGCACTTTGAATTCTGCCTGGAAACAGACTGGTAGCCAGTGCAGCTGTTTCAGCAGGAGAGTCACATAATCCCTGTAGGCAGCCCCAGTCAACAACCTGGCTGCAGCATTTTGGACCTGCTGAAGACAGTCCCCTGTAGAGTGCATTATCTCCTCAATGATATTACTGTTGGTTTTGTCTTACCTTTATTCATTCACTTTCTCATGGATGGGAGGCACAATTCAACAGGTTTCCTGTTTCACCATTTACACTATCCTTCTGTAACCTGATCCCTTCCAGATATGTTGGCCTACATTTCCCATCATCCCCAACCAGCATGCTAGGGTGATGGGAGTTGTAGTTCAGATCTGGAAGGCACTGGGTTGGTGAGTAATGTTCTAAATCTATCAGCAGCTTAAATACTTATGATACAGATGGAAGTAAAATCTCCTGCTTTTCACCAATGCTTTGTGCAAGTTTATTGCTTGCTCAGTATTATCTTATAATTCATCCAGTTTGTGAGATTGAAAGAGAAGTGGCCACATTTCCCTTTTGATCAGTCTATTTCAGTATTAACCCAAGATTTCTAGCTTTGATCAGGCTCCTCAGCTTTCAATGGATTGCCTATTCTTTCACTGAATGGGAAAACCTAATCTTTTTCTGTTTTGGTGAATAGATAAAAATTTTAGTCCAACTTTTTTCTCTTGTGTGTGTGTATGAATCTTGTATATGTAGCAGGGCCTCTGTCTCCATCTGTTCCCATGGGCAGGATTCACTGGCTCTCTTCCCTCACAGCACAGAGGTGTGACTTTTTATTTGATAGCATCTATATCCCATTCTGCTTCTCTTTTTCAGCAAATCCGATGGAAGAATTGAAAGACGCTTACTGAACTCAGGCCCAGCCTGATTTCCTATGGCACAATAAAGCCAAAGTGGAAAACTGCCAGGCACAGCTTGCTATTGGGGTTCAAGTCACTGTCTAGTGTGTCTCTTGTCAGCTGGCACTGCCTTTGGATTCTGGGACAGAAGCAGACATCTAGGCATTGGCATTAGTCAAAACCACATGTTCAAGTTAATGGAATACAAAGCTAACAAGTTAATGACAACATGCCTTTATGTCAGCGTGACCACATAATGAATGTACATTGTCGTACAGACGACACAAGTAAATCTGGGGCAAGAAGTGGATGATTCTGCTATGCGAAGATTATTTATCTGTTCAACTGCAAAGATAAGGACAGCTACGGATGGAAGAATTTCTCATGTACAACAATTGTTTCCTGGTCTTCCACCTCATCCAGGGGAAAAGCTTAGGACAGTGGCTGCTCTTACAGGATGAAAAGCTCTGTCCTGGACAGTGTTCTTGCCTTTAGTACAAATTAAGCAAGATTACTGGGATTCATATTTAACCTAGGAAGGACCATGGAGATAACCCCACTCATGTTTTCCTGTCCAGGGATAACCCCACTCATATTTCCTTCTTCAGATCTGTGTGCATTAACCTTTCAACCAATAAGAACTTGAAATCACTTCCACTTAAAGACTTTTTTTCTTATTGGGCAACTGAAATAATCCCCCCAGGGGCTAATAAAACGATTTGTCCCTTGGTATTTATGCCCCAAGGTATGCTCCAAGTCTAGATCCTTTTTTAAAGCTCATTTCTGTTAATAGGGCTCCTCACCGGCTCCTTTTATCATTTATTTTTCGTATCTGTAAATAAAGCTTTGCATCCTGTCTCTGTGGCTGCACTGTTTCCTCATTTCTCTCTGTGTTTGACTATGAAAATTACCTTCTCCAAGACTAAAATAGCTGGTGGTTTCCACAGGGAAATCCTGCAAAGAATGGTAAGGATGAAGGGAAATAGTATTTTCAGTTCTTTTATTTTATGAAACATTTCTGTCTTCTGTGGCTCCTTGAGAGGACTGCAGCATAGTTCCCAGGGTAGTCTGCAGTCGGTGGACTTGAAAGGTCATTGTGCAAACAGACTTTCATTGCCACAGTAAGACTTTTCTTTCCCCTGTGTCTTCCAATCTGCTCCCAATATATTTTAGCTAAATTTTATTTTAAATTTTGTAAATTGTTTTGGATCTCATGTTAGTAGAAAGGCAGGGTACAAATTAAATCAGTAATAAAATTTTAAGCTTGGGTGAGGTTGGCAGAGAGGATTTAAATTCTATCTATCCACCAGAAACTTCACCACTTCAACAGTGGTTATTGTCTGATGGACTGTAGAGCATCCTTTGTAGCAGCCTTTCCCAAGTTGGTACCTTCCAGAGGAACTGTAACTCCCATCAAACCTAGCCAGCATTACCAGTGGCCAGAAATTATCAGAGTTGTTATCCGAGGCATCTGGGAAGCATTAGATTAGGGAAGGCTGCTTTACAGTATTGGAAGAGAAGTAACTCTGCTTCAATAGAAGATTTAATTGATTTTCTGCTTGAATGCCCTGTTTACAATGATCTCAGGAAAAAGTATATTTTTCCTCTATCAAAGTTTTTTAAGGGAAATTCCTTCTCTGTGAAGGTTTGTTTTCTGCTGTCCGATACCATGAAATACGTGTCTTTTAGAACATCCAAATTTATTTTTGGGGCCTTACATTTATGTGCCACAAAGAATAAGAGGGGGTATGGAAAGTGATTTATCGATTGTTGATTATGTATTATATGTAAATTGGCTTGATTGTCCCCCCCCCCAGTTTTTGTGCAATGGCTGGATGCTATGATGCAATAAAATTTTCTGGTTCTGGTATTGGAAGAGATCAGCCCTGAAGCAGGTCTAGCATGAGGACTAAACTTGAACTAGTACCATGTTTGTAAGACTGCTCTGGTCAAACTAGATTGAGGATTATATTTTGAGGATCACAGAATCATAGAATTGTAGAGTTGGAAGAGACCACGAGCGCCATCCAGTCCAACCCCCTGCCATGCAGGAAATCACGATCAAAGCATCCCCGACAGATGGCCATCCAGCCTCTGTTTAAAGACCTCCAAGGAAGGAGACCCCACCACGCTCCGAGGGAGTGTGTTCCACTGCCAAACAGCTCTTACTGTCAAAAAGTTCCTCCTAATGTTGAGGTGGAATCTCTCTTCCTGGAGCTTGCATCTATTTCTCCGTGTTCCAGTCTCTGGAGCAGCAGAAAACAAGCCTGCTCCATCCTCAACGTGACACCCCTTCAAATCCTTAAACAGGGCTATCATATTGCCTCTTAACCGTCTTTTTTCCAGGCTAAACATACCCAGCTCCCTAAGTCTCTCCTCATAAGGCATGGTTTCCAGACCTTTCACCATTTTAGTTGCCCTTCTCTGGACATGCTCCAATTTGTCAATATCCTTTTTGAAATGTGGTGCCCAGAACTGGACACAGTATTCTAGGTGAGGTCTGACCAAGGCAGAATAGTGTGGCACTATTACTTCCCTTGATCTAGACACTATACTTCTATTGATACAGCCCAAAATTGCATTGGCCTTTTTAGCTGCCGCATCACACTGTTGACTCATGTTCAACTTGTGGTCTACTAGGACTCCTAGATCCCTTTCGCACATAGTCTCATTCAGCCAGGTCTCTCCCATCCTATATCTATGCATTTCATTTTTCTGCCCTAAGTGCAGTACCTTACATTTCTCCGTATTGAATTTCATTTTGTTAGCTTTGGCCCAGCTCTCCAGTCTATTCAGGTCATTTTGAATTTTGATCCTGTCCTCTAGGGTATTAGCTACTCCTCCTAATTTGGTGTCATCTGCAAATTTGGTAAGTATGCCCCTAATTCCGTCCTCCAAGTCATTGATAAAGATGTTGAATAGCACTGGGCCCAGGACAGAACCCTGTGGCACCCCACTGGTCACATCTTTCCAAGACGAAGAGGAGCCATTGCTGAGCACCCTTTGGGTTCGGCCGGTCACCAATTACAAATCCATTTAACAGTTAACTTGTCTAGCCCACATTTTACAAGCTTGTTTGCAAGAATGTCATGGGGAACCTTGTCAAAGGCCTTACTGAAATCAAGGTATGCGATATCCACAGTGTTCCCTTCATCTACCAAGCTGGTAATTTTATCAAAAAAAGAGATCAATTTTATCAAAAAAAGGAGAACTACACTCTCCTTGCTAAAGGATGAAAAATAAGGGTAAGTGGTTTTCAATGTGCAAACTGCCCTGGAAATACTGTATGTTTACATTAAATGGCAGGCCATTCATTCATAATATAGAGGACAAAAGCTACAAATGTTGTGTCTGTTTTGAAAGGAACTGTTACCATAAATTGCTAACAACAATTTAGTCTGGATTAAGTTGTTAGGCAAACCTATCATGGGATTTTCTTGGCAAGGTTTGTTCAGAGGGGGTTTGCATTTTCTTTCCTCTGAGGCTGAGAGAGTATGACTTGCCCAAGCTCACTTGCTCACTTGCCCAAGCTCAACCCTCTTAGATCAAACCACTACGCCACACTGGCTCTCTAGATTAAGCACGTTTTTTTTTTAAAAAAAGTTTATTTTATTTATATCCTGTGTTTCTTTCAATGTGGGACCGAAGGTGGCTCATTATACATGTTAAAACAAAATATGATTAACACAATTGATAATACAAAAGTTAAAAAAAAAAACCAAATCATGCTGAAAGCATTAATTTAAAAGAGTTAAAAGGCAGTTATAATAATGATAAAAATACAACATACCCCAATTAAAAGATCTTCTGCATTGGCCAGTTAACAGTCAAAGCCCTGAGTAAACAAAAAAGGTCTTTCCCTGCTGGCAGAAAGAGAGCAAAGAAGTAGTCAAGCTAGCCCCCCATGGGAGGTAATTCCACAGCCTGTGAGCTTTCACCCAGAAGGCTCTTTCCCATGTCCTCACCAAACATGCAATTGCTTGAAAAAGTAATCTCACATGTGCATGCAATGTATTCAAAGAGCAGAAAATCACCTGCCTTCTACTAGCAAGCCATATTATGTACTTACAAAAAGTGAATTCAAAGGTTTCAAAGCCAGTTCAATTGGAGAAGTTTAAAGCTGTGCCAAGTTTAATTTATGGCAACATACAGTGTTGTCCTGTACGTGACAACTTGGAAGCAAGTCCCGCTGATTTCCGTGGCACTTACTGTCAGGTATATATTTGTATTTTGTAGCTGGCCCCAAAAGCAGCTATTGCTATTTTGTAGATTTTGGATTTTGTTGTATTTTGCTGCATAGCCAACCCAGCTACCCCTGAATACCTTTTCAGGTACTGTATATAGATTAGGGATTTTCGGCTTCATCTAATTTCTCTGCTTTCAGGACAGTTCTAAATGTTAACTTTCTGACATTCTTGGCAAGACTAGAAGAGTTGAGGGCCTTTTCAAAGGCTGCAGCTGTGAAATTACCCAGTGCAAAAAGAGTTCTAGAAACATCCAGAACTAGGCATTTGCCATGACAACAGCACTTTGTTTGGATTGTGATCTTGGCTGGGATTTAGAATGACAGTTGATGAAGAGAAACTGGAAGCTCGGAGAGATGAAAGGAATGAAGTGCACTGCAGCTGCCTGGTTCTTTCAGCAGATGTGAAAGCTGGTAACTGTCTGAGATTTCTTTTTCCCCATCTTGTTCCCTGGGACAGACATTTTGCTCACTTCAGCTATCAGTATTTATTAGAAAGGAGGAGGCGTTTGGTATGTATATTCAAATATATTTATCTTCTGAATGGAAACTCTTCAGCTTTGGCTGTAGAGTAGAAATTAATTCAGCAAATAGGATTTGTATCGTACTTTCTCAACCTGGAACCCTCTAAACACAGCAGACTGAAACCCTAGCCAACTGGAAATGATGGGGTTCTTCTTCGTGGTCTCTGTGAATGCACACAATTGGGTTTGTGCACCTGTGTAGAAACAGCTTTGGAACTTTCTAGAATCTTACATAAGGCCTTTTTGGCAGTAACTCTGCCCACTCTCCAGTGCCCTATATAAGCGGCGTTCCCACCTAAATGCATCAGTTCCTGAAACGCCATGTGGCAGTCCACTAAGAACCAAGAGCAGGACACCCAAGGGGAGGATGGGCGGGGTTGTGTGAATTCACAGAAGACCACTCGACAAACTACTGTTATAGGTAAGCAACCAGAATACCCCAGGATAGCAGCTGAATCCCCAAACCGCCAAGAAAAACAACACACAGTGCAGTTGAACAGAGAAACTGTATTAGCACATAACTTCACTGAAAACCACTCAAAGAACTACAGTTACAGGTAAGCAACCTGTCCTTACCAGTCCAGCACATCCAGAGGACCCCAGTTGGAAAAGACTTGGTTATGTTTTTCACTGAACAAAGGCTGGAGGACTAGCTTTGCCTTTTGATGGTCTCACAAGAGCCCTCAGCCCTGTCATCTGCAGTATGAAAAGCAGCAAAGGTACTGTCAGAGGGCCCTCCTTTTTGCCTGCATCTTCACCTAGTGGAGTTTCTGCTGTTGTTTGTTGTTGTGCGCCTTCAAGTCATTTCCACCTTATGGAGACCCTAAGGTGAACCTGTCACTTGGTTTTCTTGGCAAGACCTGTTCAGAGGGGGTTTGCCTTTGCCTTCTTCTGAGGCTGAGAGAGTGTAACTACCTTAGAAAGCACAGTAAATCAGCAGTTTCTTTGTTTAAAACACATGCAGCAGATGCATATTGATTCCAGCATGCAAGCTTAAGATAACCACCACACAGTTTCCCCAAGTTATATTTCTAGCATAAAAAGAAACACTTAAAAGTAGTTTAAAAGTATAAAAACATCTTTACTCACAGTCTCAGTGTATTTCTCACAGAACATTAGCAGCACAACAATAGGTGAAGGCTAAACTATTAAAAATGACTAATACATGATTACAAACAAAATATGCAGGACCCCTGCAAGGTAGGTCCTCACTCTAAAAAGGTATCATGGCGACTGGCAAAACACATGGCAGTTTTCCAGACAAAGAGAAGGACTTGAACACACCTCTTCCTCTGGAAAGCCCTATCACATTTCAGCAGGAAGTTACATCAAGCATTCTGTTTGCTTCTATCAGTTAACCCTTTAGTAATCAAAACATCTCCACTTATTGGATTGCAAACTACATATCCCAATAATTTCCAACTTATGGAGACCCTAAGGTGAACCTGTCACTTGGTTTTCTTAACAAGACCTGTTCACAGGGGGTTGCCTTTGCCTTCATCTGAGGCTGAGTGTGACTCAACCAAGCCCATGCAATGGGTTTCCATGGGT
The DNA here is from genome assembly GCA_030847615.1 of Gambelia wislizenii. Taxonomy (NCBI): domain Eukaryota; kingdom Metazoa; phylum Chordata; class Lepidosauria; order Squamata; family Crotaphytidae; genus Gambelia; species Gambelia wislizenii. The sequence goes on along the minus strand of JAUMIR010000001.1, from coordinate 448,501,084 downwards.
GAGCAGGGATTTGAATCTTAGGGCTCTATCACACAAGACTCTTCTGCTACAATAGCACTGTCTGTAAAAACACTATTCAGTTGGGATTGCTCTCTTTCCTTGAGCATCTTTGGAATCATTCTGGGATTACAGCGTCCATTTGCGCTAAAACTTTATCGCACACAACAGCATTTGGGACTGCCCAACCACTACCTCCTCCAAGCCCTTTTTATTGTTTGGCACACACACATGCACACACATAGAACCTCCCTCAAAATATTTTTAAAAAGGCTTTTTAAAGACTTTTTTCTCAGAGTTACTTGCTGATTGAAAGAAAATTAAATTGAAATGTCCAAACCTTCTCCTCCTCTCCTGATCACTACATTTCCACACCCAAAGCATGCCCGCTGAACACCCCAAATTGGCATAAAAGCACAAACTTTTGCAGAGGAAACCATAGCACAACAGAAGCAGGAAAGGAGGTCAACAGATGTTTTTAATTAATAAAAAGCAGTGCTTTTAAAGTGGACTCTCACAGGAGAACAACAGAAGAACAACAATGTCATAAGATAAACCCAACAGAAGGCACTATTATCCTGATGCAATTGTGAGTTACTTGCCTTGTGTGATAAGACTCTTACACTCCCACAGTCTAGTCCAACACTCACACCACTACTGGACACTCTCAGGGGAGCATTGGAGCCATTTTCTTATGGTTTTTCTCATGATGGAGGAAAAGCAGCAGAGGAACAGACAAATTAGAGGGTGACTGTTTTAGGAGCCACAAGGTAACCATAGTCCTTCTTTGTACGTTGATTTGGGTTTCCAAGATCCCTACCACCTCTTCTTGCTATTATTAGTAAGATTTTGGTAGTGCTATCCTGCACAGGAACAACAACAACAACAACAACAAAACAGCTGTTAAGCAAGTAACATGAAGCTGCTTCTGCTTTAATGCTAAACTTTGTGCTTTAAGCTATCTTGGGAATTTATCACATGAGGCTTGTATAGTGCAATTGCAGCAGCTGTTATCTTGTCATGCAAAATCCTCTCCGTCCTGTTGCCAGCTTGTATTCAACTTGTTGGAGTGCACTTTGTCATTGACAGAAAACCCGTCAATGGCTCTCAATCTCGCTACCTTTCCATGACAGCCCTCTGTGCGATAGGTCCCTTCTGCTGCAGTAGCGAAATGCTGGCAGTCACATGAAATCATACTTCTACTCTTCTTCCCCTCGCCTGTCTTTTTCCTTTTTTCCTATTTCTTTTTCTTTTTAATTTTTCTCTCCATCAGATTGTCATAATTGTGAAATTTTGGCAAAAATAAAAAATAAAAATAAATACTGAAAGAAACAATGGATAGGGAATAGGTCAGAAATGCGGTGTTATGACACCACTGCAGAAGACAGATCACACAACTATAGACCACCAAAGCAGCACAATTCAGAAGGGTTGTGATAAGGAACGTTCCCAAATGGTGTGTTTCCATTCCCTGAGATAACGCTATTGTAGTCATACAGAAGGCTGGTGTGATAAAGTCCTTGGAAGAATACTACTATGGATTATGTTAACTCAAGATTTTGTGCCACAAAAAGATGTTCTATAAAGTGAATGAACTATGACATTTAAGCAAAAAGCCACACTACAGTTTATGTACAGTTTAATTAAATTTAATTAAATGTTGTTATTTCTGTTACTCATGCAATGTGGGAGAGCATTGCCACCTCGATTTCTTACACCGGAAGTTCTGCTCCTTCTTATAGATTCTGAAATTTCATTAGGTATAGTTGCTTCCCCCAACCCCATTATATCTCTACTACCTTAGAGACATTAAAACAAACAAACAAACAAACAAAAAAACAGGTGTTGCGTAGTGTTTTGAGCATTGGTCTATCACTCTGTGAGATGAGGGTTCAAATCTCTGCTCAGCCATAGAAGACCTCTGGGTGACCTTATGCAAGTCACATTCTCTCAGGCAGGGCCGGTTTAACCTGTCTGCCAAATCAGCATTGGCAGGGGGCCCCGAGGTCAAGAGGGGGCCCCGAGGTCAAGAGAGGGCCCCGTGTTGGCCTCCTTAATCTGACGAAGGAGACAGCCAGGAGACAGCTGGGAGGAGCCCCCTCTTACCCTCCTCCTCCAAAAACCTCCTGCTGGCTTTTTTAAAAAAACAAACAAAACAGCCTCTCCAAAACTAAAGAGAAAGAGAAAGAAACAGCAGCCCTCCATGGCAGAAGCTGGAGGGAGAGGCACGTCGGAGAGGGTGAGTGTGTGTGTGAGAGAGAGAGAGAGGGAATTTGAGGGTTGTCTCCCTCAGAAAGGGCTTCTTTCTTTCTTTCTTTCTTTCTTTCTTTCTTTCTTTCCCTTTCCTTCCTTGCACATAGATCCCCTCCAGCCCATCTTTCCAGCTGCTTTTAACATGTCTTGGTCCCTCTCCCCTCCCTTTCCCCCTTGGTCTTCTTCAGCCATCCAACCTATGTTTAAAAAACCCCAAAGAAGGAGACTCCACCACACTCCAAGGCACTGTATTCCACCTCCAAACAGCTCTTACTGTCAGGAGGTTCTTCCCAATATTCAGGTGGAATCTCTTTTCCTGTAGTTTGAACCCATGGCTCCGTGTCCTAGTCTCTGGAGCAGCAGAAAACAAGCTTGCTCCTTCCTCAATATGACATCCCTTCAAATATTTAAACATGGCTATCACGTCACCTCTCAACCTTCTCTTCTCCAGGCTAAGCATACCCAGCTCCCTAAGCCGTTCCTCATAGGGCGTAATGGCTTCCAGACCTCGCACCATCCTTCTCAGTATCTTTCTTGTGCCCAGAATTGGAAACGGTATTCCAGGTGAGGTCTGACCAAAGCAGAATGGAGTGATACTATTACTTTCCTTGATCTAGACACTACTTCTATTAATGCAGCCTAGAATCACATTGGCATTTTTTGCTGCTGCATCACACTGCTAACTCATGTTTAGCTTGTAGTCTACTCTTTATTTTCTTTGAGGAAATCTACACCATTACATTAATTGCTAATAAACAAAAATATTATGTTAGTGCCTATAATATAGTTTTTAAACTAAATTATTGGTGGCAAATTATGTAATATAGTAGGCCCCTCTTATCCACTGGGGATTGGTTCGGGGGGGGCGTGGATTCTGAAAGCCATGAATAATAGTGAACGTCATTGAAAATAATGGGACTTCTGGTTTAAAATACCATAGAGTTGCCTTGGAGGGCCTAGAAAAGGGCTAGGGAAGACACATTTTCTAGGAAGACTCTATGGTAGGTGTGCTGTTTTGTGTTCCATGGATAATGAATCCATGGATACGGGGGTCCTACTATAATCTGAACATCCTGTACGGTGAATAGGTTAGGTTACATTGATCTGAGATAAACATATGGGGGCCCCAAAGTAAAGCATTGCAGGGGGCCCCAAAATTCCTTAAACCGGCCCTGCTCTCAGGCTAAGAGAGAAGCAATGCCAAAACTCCTCTGAATAGATCTTTTTAAAAAAAACAACAACTATGATATGGTTGTCTACATCCAGATTTGAGTGGAAGGCACATACAGCAACATCAAACTACAGTGTAGATATTTCCCTATACCTTAGGAACAGGAGATGAACCATCCATGGGTTATTGTAGCCACGCTTTCTCATTGGGCTCTGATCTCCTGCCTCCCCTCTTTGCTGCACCAATTATAGCATAGCTGGAGTCTTGCTCATTATAGTAGGTGAGAGAGTGGAAGGTGTGAGTAAGGAAAACATGGGCTGCTGTATCTTCTGAGGCACTTGTTAAAAGTATGGTGGATAAAGGTAAACTTCTGATATGCCAGGGTGCTGAACTTTCTGCCAAATACCAAATTGTACCCGTTGCCAATGTAAAAATCAAGATGCAGCATTCAGCATTATCTACTCTGTTGTCATCTACTAATATGCAAGTACTGTTACACATGTGCACCACAATTTTGAAGAGCAAAATCTCCCAAAAGTGTTTGCTGTAATTTTTTTTCCTAGGATTTTTTGCACCCAAAATGCCATTGCTGGACCTTTCAGGAACAGCCGTTGATCAATCATATCAGAGCACCACCCCTATCCACCACCCAATTTCCCAAGAAGCTGGGAAAGTACAAGCCACAGAGATTTCTGGCTGTGGTTTTTAGATGCAAAATGATGTGGTGTGGCACACTGAATGTGTGAAAAATGGCTCCCAGACCCTCTGTGTATACCCACCCTGATCTATACCACCTTGACCCATCCCAGCTCCCACTGAAACACATTATCAGAATATTACTGACCATCAGCTGTCAGCAGGTCTTTGAGAGCTTTGTCTGATAGATCTACTTACTGAAACCTTAAGAGCAAGAGCAAGAGTTATAGAACAGGGAAAGATTCTAAGTCTCTGTACAGCCATTAACAATGTGCTGTAAGGACCAACTCCAAAGACTTCACTTAAAAAAAAAACATATGTTATTGTACTACTTGGTTTATATTTTACTTTTTACTAAATTGGCATATATCACTATGTAGAGTAACATAGTGCCTAGATATTTTGGACTCAATTCTTGTTATCTTCCCATTTGTCATGTTAGGTGGGACTCATCAGAACTGCAGTCCCAAACAACTGAAGGATATTAGGTTGGGAAAGGCTTGTTTAGAACGCATTTCATGGTGCACCATAGCTGAATTATCTCATTTGTTCTCCTTAACTTGTGGCAAATTTTCAAAATGGTGACCACCACTAAATAGGACAAAAGGATGGGGGGAGTTCTTCTATTGCACTTGCTGCTCACATGAAAAAAAAAACTTTGTTCAAGGACAAGATGACAGATATTATGGTGAATCTGAAAACATTTCAGCCAGATTATGGGGCAGGGACAAATGAGGTCGTGCTGCGTCTGAAATGCCGTGCCAAAGGCTTGACTGTGAATGCCTGTGCCCATGCACTCTTCTTCTGCAAACTGCTCCAAGCCACCAGGTATTCCAGGTAAGCATAAATAGCTACCTTTTCTGGTGTAGATTAAAGTTATTGGGCTCTTCCAGACAGGACAAATGTTTCAGGAGGTTGTAGTATTTGTTGCTGTAGTTCCCAGCGTTTTAGTTCTCAGGCAAACTGGCTTTAAGCATAGTATGGGCTTGTCTACATGGGCAAACAAAATCCATACTCACCTCGTATTTGTGGCACAGCTGATGTGCAATGTCTTCGACAATTTGCATCTTCACCAGGGTTTCTGCAAGAAACTCCAGATCTAGAAGATTTGCAGTTTGCTCCACATTTGAGGGGAAATCCTGGATTATTGGCCACGTGGCAGCCACAGGTTGACTTCGGTGCAAAGCCTGGGGCCGGACTTCCAGTGGATGGGACTCAGTTCTTTTTGTTGTTTTTTTTAAAAAAATCTGATTGTCCACATATCTGGTTAAGCGTATCTCCGTTTATCTAGTAATATAATACTCTGGGACAACATATACTGTACTGTATTCGCATATTCACATGCACAAGCGAACAGGAAAAAAAAACAGAGCAGCCCCAGCCATGTGACTGGAAATAATATGATGTATAGGACACATGATCAGCATAAGACCACCCTTTTACTCTGAGGTGGATTACAGTGTGGCAGGATACTCTGATCTACAATTGGAGAAGCCCAGTGAGTGTGGTGTTTACAGGGCTGCTGCAGATCAAAAACATCCACTGCGGCTATGAGATAGGTGCAGGGTTTCCTGCCAGTGGAGACAAACCCTATGTCTCCACAACAGATATCATAATAGAATAAAAATTCAGTTTATCCACATTCGATCTTTTTTCTATGGTGGAGGCCTGCTTACTAAGATGAATCATACCTTGATGAATTTTTGTTGGGGTGGAATTTAGCATAACCTCCAATTGTCTCAAATTTAGTAGGGACAATCCCCATTAATCATCTGTTGTTCACTTTTCTAGCTCTTTTTAAAATGTCCCAGTTTCTCTCCAATCCTCCCACTTTCCTGTTTTGTCCTTGGCTTACTTCTGTTGCTACAAACGGAGTTCAAAGTTTTTCCTTGGTTTTTTTCTGTGCTGTGAGGCTGTGTTCTGGAAGAGTTTATTTCTGACGTTTTGCTTGCATCTATGGCTGGCATCTTCAGAGAATGGTTGGGTAGGAGTGTAAAGGGGGGTTATATACTGTGAACCCCTGTTGGAAAGGATATGTAAATTTGTGTATTTGAATGGCTAGTTTCTGGGTGGAGATATGCAAGGAGGATTAGTGTCTGTTTGACTAATGGTTGGCTAATGGTCCATTGTCTGCTGGAAATCCCCATCCCTGGGTGGAGTTCATTTGCAAGTGCTGAGTTTTGATTTTAGTGTTTTTTAGGACTGGCAGCCAGATTTTGTTTACTTTTAGGGTTTCTTCTTTCCTGTTGAAGTTTCCCAGGTGTTTGTGGATTTCAATAGCTTCTCTGTGCATTCTGACATGATAGTTGTTGGCCTGGTTCAGAATTTCTCTGTTTTTAAATAACATTTTGTGTCCAGGTTGGTTTATCACATGTTCTGCTACTGCTGATTTTTCTGGCTGGCCCAGTCTGCAGTGTCTCTCATGTTCCTTGATTTGTGTTTGCACACTGCATTTAGTGGTCTCTATGTAAACTTGTCCACAGCTGCATGGTATGCTGTGAAATCCTGCAGCTGTGAGAGTGTCTCTTTTGTCCTTCGCTGAGCATAGCATTTCTTGGATTTTCTTGGTTGGTCTGTAGATCATTTGGAGCACCATGTTACAGTTTTTATTAGGAGTATGATAACAACTTTTTTGTGTCTTTCCTAAGGCACACAGAGGAGAAAAGTGAAGACGCGCTTGCTTGTGCCAAAGAATCTAAGGACATCCAAAGCTTGAAAATTGGGATTATCGGTGGAGGCCATATTGGGAAACAGCTTGCCAGGACCTTGCTACAGTTGAGTGGCATTTCAGAAAAAAACATCCAGATCTCTACAAGGCGGCCAGAAACTCTGTGTAAGAGTCAAGCATTTTACAAACATAAATATATCACCTAAAATTCAAAAGCACTCCTGCTTCAGGTTGCACCCCAATTTACCTTTATGGTAAAAGTCCCTTCCTGTCAATGCTTTCTATGACAACTCATCTCCAGAGGCTGTTGGCTTTCAGCATGAGGATACTATTACTCTTCAGTCTTCGTTATTTTACTCTAGAAAGTTTCTAGCATGAAAAGGCTAAAGCAAACCACAGTTTGTCCATATTGGTTAAAAACAATGTGCTGGCTCAAATGTTGGATATGGAACAGAAGACAAAATTCCACACTGAAAATGTGACATGAAGCTAATAGAAACATGCCTCAGAGTTGTTCTTAGGTGGAATACTCTGTGTGTTGTGTGTAGTTTAGCGCATACTCTAACTATAGTAAGAACTTTATCAGACACACTAAATATGGCATCATAACGATGCCACATAAACACAAAAGGGCGTGCATACCACATGATGTCACCCTTTCGCGTTTATGTCCTGGCCAAAACCCATACTTTTTAATTGACAGTTGAAGCCATCAATTGATCCCCTGGGGCGCTTTAGTGCCGGCATTGCCAGTGTGTGAAACCTTGCGCCATTGTACTCATGTGAATGCAGCATGAATGGCCGGTCCAGCACAAACACTTCTGGGGGAAATCGCAACATCCAGGTAAGTGACACACTTTTTATGACCCTCCCCGGGTTACTTGTAAATTTTTAAGTATGTGTATGTGCTTTGCGTAACTATTTTTGTGTTATTTTTGTGTTATTTTTTTAATTTCCCACACCAGCCGGCATCCATAAATTTTCCTTGGTTTTTTTCCGGGCTATGAGGCCATGTTCTGGAATAGCTTCTTTCTGACGTTTCGCCTGCATCTGTGGCTGGCATCTTCAGAGAATACACCAGCCACAGATGCAGGCGAAATGTCAGAAAGAAACTATTCCAGAACATGGCCTTGTAGCCTGGAAAAAAACCAAGGAAAATCAATCCGTGGGATTTTTAATGAGGATTTTTTAAAATATTAAATGTTTATTGAACTTTTTGCAGGTGAACAAATACAAAGGAAAAAAACAAAGAACAATACAACAATATAGCATGTCAAGTCTGTAAAGCATCAAGATTTGAAGACACCTATCCTTACTATTCCAAAGGTGTCACTTTGTCTGCCAGACATGGTTCCATAAGTTTAAGTGAGAGGACGGTGGAGAAATCATTGTGTAGTTAGCATTAATATATGCAATGAAGGGATACCAATTTTCACAAGATTAGACTTCAGATTGATTGATCATTGACCTATTCATTTTGGCAGACAATTTCTCCATTAACCACTGATCCCATATTCACTTCCACCAGCCCTCTAATGTAAGCATCCCCATTTTCCACGATTGAGCCAGTTTGAGATGTGCTGTCGTTAGGAGGAAGGTGATCAAGTTTCTATGCGAGAGGTGTCTGTTTCTAGTGGTATATATTGAAAGGAGCAGGAGAGCAGGACAAAAATAAATTGCTTGGTTTGTAATCAAGGCAATTTGGTCTAGGACCTGGTACCAAAATAAATTAATTCAAGGGCGTGTAAGCCACATATGGCTATAAGTACCGAGTGCTCCACAGCCCCTCCAGCAAGTTGGTGATAATGATTTCACCACCCTGGATAGCCGGACCGGGGTCATATACCATTTGTTTATTAAAATTTTCATGGGTTTTTGCTGATATTTGTTTTAGCAAAGGGGATGACCAAAGGCTATTCCATTCAGACTCAGAAATTTGTACACCTAGATCTCCTTCCCAGCTTACTTTTGCACCTGCAGCTTTTTGACAGACATTATTAATGATAAGTTGATATATAAATGATGCCAAGCCTTTAGGTTGGTGGGATGGGTCAGCACACCAAAGCTTGTATGCATTCAATTTGCGAAGCGTCTCACTGGTTCTAATCAAAGAGGAAGTGAATGCTTGGATGTGGATAAGTTGGTGCTTTTAATGGTTCCAGAGCGAGCAACATGTCTGCTGGTGACTTGGGTTTGGTACCAGAGAAAAGTAAAGTCCCTTCTCATTCCCTCCCCTGTATTGGAATAATTTGTCTATGTCATAGAATTTCGGGTGCACTAAGAGGGGGCAAATGAGAGAAGAAAGTGGGGAAAGAACATGTCTCCACTTATGCCAGATTTCAATTGATGTTTTACACCACGGGTTTGTCAGTTCCTTCCTTTCTTTGTTAGATACTACTTTAAAAAGCATACCTAGTAAGGCTTGTGGATATGTGCCTAATTCCATATTAATCCAGGGCACCTTAATTCCTGCATGGCAGGGGGTTGGACTGGATAGCCCTTGTGGTCTCTTCCAACTCTATGCTTCTATGATTCTATGTCCACATGCACCAGTTGCATTGCTTGACACAGTTGGAAAGTGGCAAAATACAGGTGAAGATCAGGGAAGGCCAATTCCCCTGTTTATTTGGAAGATGCCTGATAGATTGTCTAAATTTGGGATGTTTAGAACCAAATATGTAAGTGTCTAACAGCCAACACCACTTCCTAAAGCAAGACTCTAAGGGACTCAGCAGGATGGATTGAAAAAGGAAAAAAAAAGACAAGGGACCAAAAACATTTTATCTAGGGCAATTCTTCCCATCATAGTGGGTTTCAAATGTTTCCATTCAGACAATTTAGAGACCATCCATTTAGTTAGTTTATTATAATTGCAAGGGAGGAGCTGATTTATATCTTTTGTTAAGCAAATCCCAAGATAGGTAAACCCAGAGGGGCACAAACGGAGTTTTGTCAAGTGTTGCAGATGATCCAGGTCATTTAACGCGATATTCAGGCACATGAGAACAGATTTGGCATAACTGACACATAATCCTGCATATTGGTCAAAAGAATCTAGGATCTTTTTTAATTATTCTTTTTAAAAAGAGTATTGGGCACATTCTAAAAATATCAGGACATCATATGCAAAAAGGTTCAGTGTATGGGATCTTCTTCCTATAGTTGGACCTCGTATAGCAGGATTTTGTCTAATCAGGGTGGCTAAGGGGTCTATAGCCAAGGCAAATACTGTTGGCGACAAGAGGCAGCCTTGTTTCATTCCTCTACAAATAGAATTATTTTCAGGAAGGGCCCTATTGACCAGTATTGTTGCTGAGGAACATGTGTACAAAGTTTCAATCATTTTAACAAATCTCATGCCAAAGTGCATTCCTTTCAGGACTCCAAAGAGATATCGCCAACCCAAGCAAACAAACACCTTCAGGATGTCTAGGGATATCAATGCAGTTGGGAGTCTTTGTAAGAGGAGCATAATGAATAAACATTGTGTGCCCAATAGATGGCATCAAACATCTTTCGACATGGCATAAAGCCTGTCTGATCAATTTCTATGTATTCTCTTATGAAAGAATTAATCCTTCAGGCTAAAATAGATGTGAATGATTCTATGATTCTATGAATATTTTCATGTCCTGATTAATAAGAGAGATGAGACAAAACGTAGTGACTTGAGTAGTTTCTTTAGTTTTAGGGATTGGGGTTATTTTCGAGGATAACCATGATTGGGGACAGATACCCCAGATATAACTTTCTTAAACAAATCTAGCAAATGGGGTAGCAGATCAGCACTAAGCAATTGATAAAATTTTCCTGTAACAGACACCCCCCCCGGATCTTGAAAAATGGTAGATCCGGGGGAGGTGTTTTAATGATGGGCATGGAGACGAGCGCAGGGGTTGGCTGGGGCGTGGATACGCCCTGGTCAGGAGGAGACAGGGGCGGGGCTGAAGCAGGGCCTATTTTACCCCTTGCCACCCCTGGCTTCCTCCTCTTTCCACTGGATCGAAAGGGAGAACATCTGGAACCTTTGTGCTGGAGGGAGAGCTAAGTCTATTGGGCTGTGCTTTGGGGGTTTGATGATCGGGCACCAGCCCAGCAGGGTGGTTGTGATAAGTTTTTGATTAATTTGATTGTTAGGTTTTGTTACTCCGGTTGCTTTTCTTTGTTTTCTTTTTTGTTGGGTAGTTTCTTTGTTCTCTCTGATCCACGTGGTCAACCCCCCCCACCTTCCTTGTTCTTGATTTAGAGTGATTTAATTGACCATTTTATTTGTAATAGTTTGATTTGTAATAGTTTGTAATAGTTTGCTTTATTTGAACTGGAATTTTTAATTATTTACTTTGATTGAATTCTTTGATTTTGAATTTGGTTCTGAGTTCTCATATTTACTGATTTACTGATTTACTGTATTCACTGATATTCACTGATTTCCCCCCCTGCTGCAGCTGCCTGCTTGCCTGCGGCCTCCGCCCCCGCTGCCCCCATGCGGCCTCCGTCTGCTTGCGGCATCCGCCTCCCCTGCTGCCGCGGCCTGCCTCTGGCATCCGCCACTGCCGGCCCCCCGCCCCCCGCTGCGGCTGCCTGATTGCCTGTGGCATCCGCCGCCACCCCCGCCGCCGTGGCTGCCTGTTGCCTGCGGCCTCCGCCTGCTTGCGGACTCCGCTGCTGCCTCCCCTGCTGCTGCGGCCTGTTTGGGGCCTACTCGTCCATGTGGGCCTGCCTGCGGCCTCCGCCGCTGTTGCCCCCCCCCCCCGCCGCGGCCGCCTGATTGCCTGCAGCCTCCGCCTGCTTGTGGCAGCCGCCGCCGCCTCCCCCGCTGCCATGGCCTGCCTGTGGCCTCCGCCGCCGCCCCCCCTCGCCACGGCCACCTGATTGCGCCACGTGGGGCCTCCGCCTCCCCCCCCCCCGCCGCGGCCGCCTGCTTGCCTGCGGCCTCCGCCTGCTTGCGGCCTCTGCCGAGAATGATTTGGCGTTCACCTATGGCAACCTCAAATTGAGTGGAAGGATAGCCCTCACTGAACTGTCCCAGCATCTTAATGGATGGGGTGCAGCAAGGTAGGGTATCCTTAGGGCCAGCTTCGGGTGGTGATCCTTCACAGAAGCTACACGGCTTAAGGATTTCCTTCCTGGTGCAGGGCCCTCCAGCAGATGGCGCCCAAAGGGAACCCTGGACACCGGGATCCCCATTGGGGCTCAGGTGAGTCGCCCAGGGACGCTGGGGGTTAGGTCACTTGTGACCAACTGCCCAGGTGCCCCCACAATGGATCTCCCCCCTTTATACAGGGACATACCTCAAGAAAAATACAATAAATAGGAAAGATATCAATAAAGTGGCCCGTATTTCAACCCAATCTTCTGTGTCTGGTCTCGTTATTTCATGCGACAATCATTAAAGCCATCCTTACCTGGGGACTTGCTTTTTTTTTTAGCAATCGTATCACGTATATGAGTTCTGGTTCAGTAAATGGCTTGTTTAAATTTTCTAGATGGGCATTTGACAGTTTCTTAATTGGAAAATGCTGCAAAAAGGATTCTAAATTCGTTGATAGAACAGCATCTGCCAAGTACAGAGAGGAGTAGGAGTGAAATTCTGTCAAGATGTCTGAGGGAAGTTATTTAACATCACTTGCCTGAGATTTGACAACTACAATTATTTTTCTATCTGTTTTCCTTTTTGCTAGTCGTGCCTAAAGCCTAGAGTTCTTGTGATTCTCATAAAAAAAGGCTTTGGTATACAGTATAGCTGTTTGAATCTTGTGGAGATCTAACGCTTCAAGTTCAGCTTTACAGTGGATTAATTTATGATAAGAAGTGGAATCTTGGGTAATCTTATGCATTCTTGTGAGTTTCTCAATGTCTTGTAAAAGGGAGACTCTGTGCCTCTCTCTATTTATTTTCTGTTGCGCCCCTTCCTGGATACACAGTCCCCGCAGGACTGCTTTCAATGTGTCCCAGAGCAGGACTTGTGATGAAGCAGTGGGTGCATACTCTACATATTTTTTTTAATGGCTTGTTTAATTTTGGTTTTGAAATCCCTATCTTGCAAAAGTGATGTTTTATTTTTTTAAAAATATATTTTTATTAATTTTATAATCATACATTATATTATCTAATCAATACTTAGTTATTATAACACATAAAATTACTATAAAATCACAATTTTTCTATTAACTAGTTTCAAAAGTTAACATAGATTCTTTATTATAATTCTATTCAAAAATATTAATTCCCCTACCCCCCCCCCACCTCAGTGCTCCCCTTCACCGGAGCCGTTATCCCTTACCTAATCTTTCCAGAATCTCATTTCTTCTTGTGGAGGTAACCTCCCATCTTTTGTCTGTAATACTTTTTTAACAAATACATTCCAAATTTTATCAAAGTCACTTTCTTTCCAACTTCCTCTTCTTACTTTGAGTCTACATGTTAACTTATCATTATTGCCATCTTCCACACTTCTTTATACCACTCCTCCACTTGTACTTTTGTTTGCATTTTCCAATATCTTGCTATAATTAATCTTGCTGCCGTTAATAAATTTGTTATTAAATCCTTTTCTGCTTGGTTCCCATTCTCTTCATTATAAATTGACATCAATGCTATGCTCAGCTTCCTTTCTATATTTCTATTCAGAATATTCTCTATTTCTATAAAAAACATTTCCCAAAACTGCTGTACAAATTTACAATTGCACCACATATGCATATATGTACTTATTTCTTGACAACCTCTCCAACAATATTTAGAGTTATTCTTATCTATATTATGCAATCTTGCTGGTGTCAAATACCATCTCCATATTATTTTATAATAATTTTCTTTTATCCGTATCGACATATTTTTTAGATGTCTTTGTTTCCATATCTTATCCCATTCATGATCTCCAATTTTTTGTTTCAAGTCTTCCTCCCATATTCTCCTTAAATATTCCCCTTTGTCTTTTTTCCCTTATTTTTAATCAATATTTTATATAATTCACTTGTAATACCTTTCATAATTTCATTATCATCCCTCTTTTCATCTTTTTTCACCAAATTTTCAAATTTTGTAAATTCCCTTATTTCTTTATGATTCTTTTCCCAATTTTTAATCCATTGTTCTAACTGTATGCAATTAAACCATGAAATGTTCATTCCACATAATTTCTCTCTTATACTCCCTTTCTCATTCATCCATCCTATCCATCCCTCTATTATATCTAGTCCTCTTTTTCTTTAATTCCTTTCCCATTTTTTCCTTCAAATTATTTGGGAATTTTTTCCCATTATAACCGGTGTTAATACTGAATCAATAGGCAAAAATTCTCTCTTATATTTATACCATATTTCCCATATATTTTGCAGAAATGGGTTCTCAATTCCTTTAATTTCCTTTTTTGTAAAATTATCAAAAAATATATTCCATATTCTCTTTTCTATTCTCCCTGTTTCTATCTCTAACCATTCTAAATCCCCCTGTCCTACAATTCCTTCTATAACATATCTCAATTGATTAGCTTCATAATATCCTTTTATTTTGGGAAGACCAAGTCCTCCCTCCTTCTGTGATGTATACCAAAATAATTTATTTAATCTTGTCCTTTCCCCTCCATTACAATATTTATTCAGCATATTTTGCCATTTTTTCAGTTCTACTTCTGATACTTTTATTGGTAACATTCTAAACAAAAAATTTAGTTTAGGTAATATTTTCATTTTAACTAAAGCTACTCTTCCAAAGCATGATAGTTGAATATTTTTATATTCTTCCAACTTCTTTTCCATTTCTTTCCTTGGTACCATAATATTTTTCTCTTCTAATTCTTTTAAATCTTTTGTAATATTTATTCCTAAATACTTATTACTTTTTAATCTTACTTCTAATTTTTTCTCTTTTACAAATACATTTTCTTCTTCCTTAGTATAATTAAACAACATCATATCTGATTTATTCCAATTAACCTGTAAGCCTGTCATCTCCCCAAATACTTTTAAATGTTCTTTAATTTTTTCTATTCCGTTAATCAGTTCCTTAATTGTTAACAATGTATCATCAGCAAACAAGCTTATCTTATGTTTGGTTTCTACTCCAATTCCTTCTATACTATTATCATTTCTTATCACATTTGCTAGAATTTCTATTACCATTGCAAACAATATTGGAGAAAGTGGGCAACCTTGTCTTGTTCCTCTCGTTATTTTTATTTCTCTTGTTATTCCATCATTAACCATTACTATAGCTGTATTATGGGAATACAATTGATATATTAATCCTCTAAACCTCTTCCCCATTCCAAATTCTTTCAATATTATTTTTAGTGTTGGCCATTCCACACAGTCAAATGCTTTAAATATATCTAATGCTAATATCCCTGCTTTTACTTTTGTTTTGCCAATTATATGTATTTTATTTAACACCCTTCCTATTAAATTTGACATTTGTCTTCCTTTCACAAATCCACATTGGTCCTTTAATATATATTTATACATACAACTATTCATTCTCTTTGCCATTATTGCTGATAATAACTTTGCATCTTGATTTATCAATTATATAGGTCTGTATGATCCAGGGTCCAACAAATCCTTATCTGGCTTTGGTATCAATATTATCAATGATTGTTGCCATGATGGAGGGACTTTATCTCCCATTATTATATTATTATATAATTCTAATAATTTAGGTATCAGCTTCTTTTTAAATACTTTATAATAGTCTGGTCCTAACCCATCCATTCCTGGAGCTTTCCCGCTTTTTAAATTGTTTATTGCTTCCTCTACTTCCATTTTCGTAATTGGTTTTTCTAATAAATCCCTGTCTTCCTCTTCTATTTTAATCTTCCGATTTTCCCCTACATATTTTTCTATTTGTTCCACTGATTTATTCCCTGACTGGTACAGGTCTTTATAAAACTCCTCAAAAATTGTTAGTTTTTCCTTCATTGTTCTACACATTTTACCTATTTTATCTCTAATCCCATTTATCATGTTTTCCATTTTCTTCTTCTGTGTGGATCTAGCCAACATTTTTGAATTTTTATTACTAAATTCAAAATACTCCCTTCTTAAATAAATTAAATTTTCCTGTACTTCATCTACTTCCATTTTATCCAATTCTTCCCTTTTTGCTCGTAACTCAATATAAGTTTGTTTTTCCTTGTTTAATATATATTTATTTTCCAATAATTCTATTTCCCTTTCTAATTTCCCTTTTCTTTCTTCTTGCCTTTTTTTTAAGTTAAAGGTTTCTTTTATGCATATCCCCCTTGTCATAGCTTTCATAGTATCCCACAAAATTCCTTTTGATACTTCTTTATCATTTAATTCCCACAATTCTTGCCATTCATGCTCAATTTTTTCTACTATTTCTCTATAATTTAAAATCTTTGTATTCAACCTCCACCTTTTCACCTGTTCATAATTTCTCTTCATTATAATCTCCACATTGACCAAGGCATGGTCTGTTACTTTTATATTTTCTATCTCTGAATTTATGATTTTATTAATAAAATTCTTTGATACAAAAATATAATCAATTCTTGAATAACTCTTATGTACCATTGAAAAGTATGTATATTTCCTTTCATCTCCCTTTACCAATCTCCACACATCTTTCAACCCCTTTCTTTTTATAATTTTATTTAAATTTGTAATATTATCATATTTATCCCTTAATGAATAATTTGATTTGTCTTTTATTCTTTCCATTTGCATATTAAAATCTCCTGCTACAACAATATTTTGTTCTTGCATATTTTCCATTTCTTTAAATACTTTCTCATAAAATTCCTCTTGTTTTTCATTTGGAGCATATACATTCATTAGAACATATTTATCTTCTCTCATTTCACCTTGCATTATAATATATCTATCATTTTCATCTTTTTTCACCTTTTTAATAACAAAATTACATTTTTTGCTATTAATATTGCTACCCCTCTAGCTTTTGAATTCCCGTATGCTTTTTCATAAACTCTTACCCAATTCAATTTCAATTCATTTACTCCTTCCCTTTTTTGATGTGTCTCTTGCAAAAATATTATATCCGCTTGATCCTTCTTCAATAGTGCTTCAATCCTTTTTTGTTTTATTACCGTGCCAAGGCCATGAACATTTAAGGTTGATATCTTTAATTTGTTAACCATTAGATCCCTTATTACATTTTCTATAAGATCTTCTGGCTCCAAAAGTGACCTCCCTTCCCCATACCCACCCTTTCCCAATTTTCCCCCATTCCCTTCCCCCCTCCCCCCTTTCCCTTCTTTACCTCCCCACCTTGTCTTCCCAAGGCAAATTGCCTTGCTCATGACCCCCCAGGTCTTCCAGGTGAGGAGTGGTGAGGAGATCATCCACTGGCCCAGAACAACTCCCTCCCCCCGAGTGCTCATAAAAATAAAAAATAAAAACATTTCCCCTCTTTTTTTCCCCTGTAATTTTTTTTCTTCTTCCTTCTGCTTTCTTCATCTGTCTAAACTTTTCCTCCTCCGCTGTCCGCTCCTCCATCAGGTCCATACTCCTTCTTATATACTCCCAACTCCTCCAACAATCTCAGTCCATCTTCTGGCGTTTCCATTCTATATCTTTTTCCTGCCCATTCAAATTTCAAAAACACTGGGTATCCCCAAGCATATTTTATACCAGCTTTCAAAAGAGTAGCAATACAAGGCTTCATCGATTTTCTCCAAATTACTGTTTGTGGACAATAGTCATTATATAATTCCACCCTTACATCTCCATACTTCAGTCTCTCTGGGTATTTCTTGACTGTTCTCATCAATTCCTCCTTGTTATTGTAGTTAATAACTCTAACAATAACATCTCTTGGCAACATACTTCTCCTTCCTGTCAATTCTCTATGGATCCGCTCAATGTCTTCATCCCTCCATTTCACAGTTGGGGTCACTTGCTGTAGCCATTTCAACACTTCAGATTTCAGGTTAGATCCTTGATCTTTCCCCACAGATTCTGGCAGGAACCTTATTCTAAAGTTATTCCTGCATTGAAAATCTTGCATGTATATCATTTTTTTCCATATCCGTGATTTTCTTCATATTATCCTGGATCTGACTGCTTTGAAGTGTTTGGGTTTTAATTATTTCTTTGTTCTCTTTTACTATATTAAGAATATCTCCTTGTATTCCTTGTATTTTTGTACTCATTTCCACAAATCTTTCTTCAGATCTTTTCCTCTCCTTCTGCATTTCTTCTCTTATACTTGCAAACTCTGAAAACATTCTCTTTTTTTCTTCTCTAAATTCTGTCATCATTTTTGTAAAGAGAGAATCCATATGAGTTTTAATATCCTCTGTGTTTTCTCCCCTTCTTTCCCTCCCCCTTGGGGATAGAGGATCAGGGGCAGAGGCACTTGAAAGACCACTCTTTTTGGGGCTTGTTTTGGGGCTTGTTTCCTTTTCCATACTTAGCTCTTCTGGTTCACCCTTATTCTGTGTTTCCAAACAAATCCTTTCCAACCTCTTGTGAGACCTATCTGATGGCTTATCTGATGTTTGTGGCCTCAACCAACTTTTTCCTGCAATATTTCTTCTTTTTTTAGACATAAGAAAATCAGAACACTCCAAACTTTCATTCCTCCCCTTCTGTGTATGGCCCCTCCTTCCTCCACCACTTATTATTTTTTAAAATCTTTCCACTTATTCTCCAGTTAGATCAATTATTCCTTCTCCTGTTTAATCATCCTTTTAATTTGCCTACAATTGTTCGCTGCTTCCTCCAACCTTAGTGATTTATTAGCAAAATGTTCTTTTTAGTTAGGCAGCTCCACTATCGGGGAAAACCGAAAGTAACTATTTGTTTACTTTAGGCTTCTTTGAACTGCAGTTTTCTCTTCCATTAACATTCCTTAGTGATTCACAGCCATAAATCTTCCCTCAAAGCTCTCCTCATGCCTTTTTGAGGGGAAATTATTCATTTAATTCCATTACCTTGAGCACCCGTTCTGGAGAAATCTTCCTACGCCATGGAAGCTTGGCTCCTCCCCTCCAAAAGTGATGTTTTAAAGTATCATCTCCTTGGTCAGGGAGGTCTGTCTGCCAGCTTCAATTCTGGGATTAAGGGTGTGTGATCAGTATATAAGATTGGCACAGGGGAAGTTTCAATCACTTTCCTCATAAGAGATTTGGATATAAAGAAATGATAAATTCAGGAATATGTTTTATGGACTCTTAAAAAAAAAGGTAAAATCATTAATTGTTGGATGTAGAATACGCCAGGGATCTATCAATGATGTGGTTGAGATCAATTTAAGCAGGGGGGTATCTTTATCAGCAGCATGTTTGGAAGGGTTGGATCTATCCAAATAGGGATGAAGAATCAAATTAGAATCTCTTCCAACTATTACCTCCCCGTTTGCTACTTCTTTCAAAGTCTGAAAAAAGGACTCCAAAAATATATGGGGTTTAATGTTGGGAGCATAATACATAGTGACTGTATATGGGGTCCCTGATCTCAATACTCAAATTCCACTACAAATGGGCAGGATTGATGGAACATGCTAGCCATTCCCCTTACTTTGCCCGTACTGCCGGCCACTTATTGAGGATCAAACGTGTTCAGGGAGAAAAGAAACTGTGTACCTCTCCTATGAGTCTCTTGGAGCATAAGAATGTTAGGCTGCAAATGCTTAATTTCTCTTAAAATTTTCCTCATTTTGGGTGCTGAACATAGGCCTCTCACATTGAATTATATTATTTTAAGAGGTTGCATTCAGAGGGTAAAGGATATGCATTAATTTAAATATATCAAATTTTAAGACGGCCTGGGTATGTAGGTACAGAGAAGTACCTCAAGAATGATTGTGTCTCGACACTATGGCATCTAAAATTACAATAAAATCAACAGGTAACAACACAACAATTAACTGGAAAACAAAACATCTACCAAGAGGGATGGGAATTAGCCAAAAGACCAATCTCAGGTCAGAGTTTAAAACCCTGACCTCCTCTGGAGAGGGTGGTGGTGGGTATATGGTGCATAGAAACAAGCAATGCATATATCTGTACCATCAGATGACATATGAGTGAATTTTGAAGGGCAAGGTAGATGATCAGAACAAGGGGAAGAAGGAGAGTCACATCTTGTCAACAAGGATCATTCTGATGAGCTACAGAGAGAGTTTCTGATCTCTGAAGTGCAACTTCCTGATGGTTCCTTGGAAAGAATGTGGATCCCTGATGTAGGTCGCATAACATCCTGAGTGTCATGCCCCGTGAGCCTGATGAGGCTGTAGAGTCAGAGGAGGAGGAGGACATGGCAGGGAATGGCCCTAGGGACCCCAGCACAGGTTTATCTACACCTGTGCCAGCAGGGAACCCTGCCAACCTAAAGGCTCGAGCAGAGGAAGAGCCTGGTCCAAGTGGGTTGGCATCAGTCCCAGCAGAGAGTCCTGCTCACTTGGATGAGGACAAAGAATAGGAGAGAGACTTACCTCCACCGTCATATACACAGCACCGAGTGCAAAAGGAGGCTCAAAGGAAATCTCTGAGAATTTATGAGAGGAACTTGCTCATTAAGAAACACCTGACAAAGCCTTAATTGCTTTATAGAGGCTGGGAGAGACAATGGAAGCTTTGTCAGAGATCAACTGATCTCCCTGGAGAAAGCTTCCTGCTGCCTTTGGTGCCTGAATTCTTGCTGCTTTGCCGTGTGCCTTGACCTTGGACTGTTCCTGACGACTCTGTTGCCTGATCCTACTGATCTACGGGCTGACTCCTGGACTAAGCTGCCTTCCGTAAGCCTTGACCTTTGGACTGTATTCTGGACTCTTCTCTGTGTGCCTTTTGCCTGAATTTCTGCCTTTCCAAGAAACAGAACTTTGCTTGCTCTTCCAAATTAATTATCACTGGAGCTTGGCTACTTTCCCAGCTCTTGTTTAACTTGCTGGCAATTTGGAGTTGCTTTCGGACAGAGGCCCTCTTGATAGTGACAGTTATGTCTCCTGTCCCAAGATGGCTGCTCTTGTGGTCTAGAAGAGAAGACTGAAGGGAAGAACCAGGATGGCCTCCTGTCAATTTATAAAGAGTCAAGAATTATCATGCCCGGCTTGTAACTAACAAAAATTAGATCAGAACAAGGATTTAGATAGGTATTTTTGTGGAGAATTCTGTTTCTTGACTCTCTTCCTTTGGACAGACTGCCACAGCTGATCTCATTCAGCATCTTGCTCTTGTGAGTCCTCATCAATTTCACAGGTTTCTTGGTTTTCACGTGCAATCAAATTTTCTAGGTCCCGAGGCATCTTAATATCTAGGGCCTCAAAGATTGGGCCAAAATGCGCTTTAGTCAAAGCAGTCAGCATTCCGTGGAATGGAAAATCAGGAGCTTAAACAGGTGCTGTTTAATCAGGAGCTTAAACTGATGTAGAACATCAAAATATCAGGTTGAGTCATAGAACAGAAGTCTTCCTGAGACCCTTTTCCCACCCCTGACCTGAATTTTAAAAAAATGCCTGGAAATGAATAAGAAATAGATTGGGACAGGAGGTATGCCATATGGATTTTTTTTTTAATCCTGATGAGTACAGGCACAACTAGGGAGCCACTGTGGTGTAGTGGTCTTGGTGTTGGACTAGAATTCTGAAGACTAGAGTTCGAATCCCCACTTGGCCATAGAAACCCACTAGGTGAACTTGGCCAGGTCACACACTCTCAGCCTCAAAGACAGGCCATGGCAAGCCTCCTTTAAATAAATCATGCCAAGAAAACCCCATGATAGGTTCGCTTTGAGGTCACCATAAATCAGAAATGACTTAAGGTACACAACAACTACAGACACAATGCCCACCAAATCCTGAGGGTTTTGGCTAGTCCAGATGAGCCCACTGTTCAGTTTATCATGTACAGGTTCAAGGTTTATGTATTCCAAGCTGTTTTTAAAAATGATCAGAAGTGGGAGCTAGAGACTAGTTGTGATACATGCATTGTAATAATTATATTCAAACAGCTGGATATAAGGACATTATACCCAATGAGGTATACACACAGTGGGAATGATTGAACAATAAATGCATGCTTAGAACAATTAATTTATTTTTACTAATCATCCCTGAGGATAGTGAGAGGGGGGATTATTAAAACATTTTTTATAGTTTTTGAATGCTGGCCAATTTCTGGGGCTTGGCTCTTTTGAGTGATGGGCTTTAAATCAGAGTTTTTGAAATAATGCCAGGTGATTATTTTCCTGCCTTTTTTGTATAAAAGCTGCATTTATTCATAATCCAGAAGACCTCTTACTGCTATGTCTATTCCAAATTCTCACCTGATAAGAGGAACTGCCTATAATGAAACCATCTAATTAATGTTGTGGCCCATGTTTCACACCAACATGTTTAAAATGAAAGTCTCTGGCTTTTCTTTGCAAATGAAGATTCAGGAAGGACTCATCCTGTGCTTTCTGCAAGCGCGTTGATGACTGAAAAGGCCAATCCGAGATAAACAAGTCTGGTTGCAGAAAGCACAGCAGAAGGGCTCCTTGGGTGATGATTCTGGGTTGTGATTCTTTCTGCATTGTCGTTTCTCTTCAAGACTTGTTCAGCGTGAGCTCTCAAATAAGGCTGCAGCATTGTGGATAGTGCATCTCCAAGCCTCCTGATGTGAGGCCATGGCGGACCATTGTTGGTGATCAATTTGGCCAAGCCTGAGATGTTGTTTCAGGGAGTCCTTGTATCGTTTTTTTTTTTTTTTGGAGCGGCCCTCTTATGCTGACCCATGGCGAGTTCACCATAGAGTACTATTTTTGGGAGGCGATGGTCCTCCACCCTAGAAACATGGTACACACACATAAATTCACACGGTATCAGGGTGCACAAACACCTACTATTGAGATGGATAGCAAATATTCTCTTAAGCAAACTATTCTTCAGGGTCTCCGGACTACAAGGCTGTAGTCAAAGATGTTGTCAATGACTGCCTTGTAACTCTGGAATTCTCTTCCCCTATGTACTATTTGCTTCCTACATTTGGAGGGGAAGCACGGAAGGAGATAATTTCCATGTGAAATGGGTTTTAACTGGTCTTCCTGAAAGTCACAGAGAAGCAGTAACAGGATGTTTTCAAAACCTTCTTTAATATATAACAAAGCTCACACTTAACAAAAGCATAAGAGGTTGGACATGCTATACAAACCAACTAACTCTTCACAAACGCAGCTGTATAAGTGTGGAGGGAACACAGCCACTCATAAGGAAAGGAAGCTAATATTACAATCTAAACCAGCTTCCTAAAGAGATAGGTCCTGCGTGCTAAACTTGAACAGGGATGCAGAACGAGTCTTCCAGTTAGTTTGAGGTAGTGGCTCCTGCAAGGACTTTGCTTCTGCTTAGCAAACTGTAGACCAAAACAGCCAGAGAACCAAAAGTTCCCTACTCCTGACTTTGGGGCTTGCCTATGCAGTGCTTGGAGAATTTTCTTTTCTTTTTTGGACTGCAACTTCCAGAATTAGGGGAGTAATTTTTCCCAAGATATGCATTAAGTGTTATGCTATGCTGCTTCCGGAAATGCTGGGAGAAGCTTTTAAGGAAATTGGCTTTTGACAGCAGGAATATGGAAACACAGAGAAGGGTGGGACAGAATAATCAGTATATTGTTCCCAATTTCATGTACACTGCTGGTGCTAAATAAATAATAAGCAGATGAATCCGGTGTAATACCTGTTATAGTAGATTTGAAAGGTTCACATGGTTCAGCTACATGCTATTACAGTTGTCCCTTCATATTCGCCAGGTTTGGTTCCAGGACCTCCCATGGATACCAAAATCCGTGAATACTCAAGTCCCATTATATGCAATGGCATAGCAAAATGGTGTCCCTGATATAAGATGGCAAAATCAAGGTTTTGCTTTTTAGATTATTATTTTTAAAGAATATTTTCAAGCCATGAATTCTTAAATCCGTGGATACCAAATCTGTGGATACAGAGGAACAACTGTATTGTGGGGGGAAATACCACCATAATCTATACAACCACTGAGCAACCACCTAGCTGAGTGGTTCTCTTGCCCTGGACTCACAGGCCTCTGTGGTGCGGTGGCTTCTCCTCTTGTGTTCCCACAGCGAGGCATATAGTGGAGGTGAAGGGGGGGGGGCTCTGTTTAGACTCCCAGAGTCTTTGCCATGGCTTCTGGGTTGGCTGCCCTCGCCAACCCCCTCATGGGCAGCAGCTTCTCCCCTTCGCCACTGTGTGCTCAGGTGAGTGGCCGACAATTGGGGCTCTTGTGAGGCTGGGGTGCAGATGCAGATTGAGTGGCAGGAGTGGATTGTGAGGTAGCGAGGGAATTTGCATGTGGGTGGTGATTGGCTGAGGGAGGGAGAGAAGGGTGGGGCAATGTTTCCTAAGTGGCCAATCAGCACACTGGGGAAGGAAACA
The DNA here is from genome assembly GCA_030847615.1 of Gambelia wislizenii. Lineage (NCBI taxonomy): Eukaryota > Metazoa > Chordata > Lepidosauria > Squamata > Crotaphytidae > Gambelia > Gambelia wislizenii. The sequence goes on along the minus strand of JAUMIR010000001.1, from coordinate 448,476,945 downwards.
TACCCAAGAGTTTATATTATATATACATATATACATACATACATATATATATATATATATATATGTATAATCTTGTAGTGTGCTTGATATCACAATCCACAATACGTTTACTTGAAAGGAAGTCCCTCTATGCTTGATTCCAAGATAAATCTGCACAGGATCAGAACCTCAAAATGTTAAGTAATCTGGTGCTGTTAAGTGGAAGCAGGGTTTATTTTTACTTATTCTTTCATCTTTTCTAGCAGAATTCCAGGAGCTAGGAGTTAACTGCTTTTATGACAACAGACAACTCATTCACTGGGCAGACATTGTATTTCTCTGCTGTCTTCCATCTCACCTTCCAAACATTTGCTCAGAAGTTCAGGACATGCTCCAAAAATATTGTATTATATACAGCCTCGTCACAGGGGTCCCTCTGAACAGGTATTGTACACGATGACATTAGAGCTAACTTCATTTGCTTGCTACTTTCCACATGGTTTCTGCCAGGAAAACAGCACATTTTAAAATGTGGTCACTGGTCAGGTTTAGTGTATCATACTACTGTATAATAAATTAAAAGTTAGAAGAATCTAATTCCTCAAAATTTGAACCATTGCTGATGTGTAAGGGCATCTATAAAGTTTTCAGGTGATCTTAGACTCTCTCTCTCTCTCTCTCTCTCTCTATATATATATATATATGAAACTGAACCTCAGAATTTTGTTCATACGTAGCTTGAAAATCAGTATAATCCAATGTTTTTAATTGTCATTCTCTCTAGTCTTAGCTCCTTTGACTATATGGGAAGTAAACAGCTGCTTGGTGGATTGGGGAGGAACACAACTGTGATGAGAGAATGTTGCACAGAGCAGAGATAAATCCTCCTCCTCTACACAGTGCTCTTAACTGTATATGTGGGGCTGAGGAGGATGCTTCTGTATGTGTATGTGAGAGAGGGAATGAGGTGAAAACCTAGGGTCCAAGTGTGATGGATCCTATATTGGAAGAATGGCAGGATATGATTTAAATAATAGGTTTCCCACCCCAATGTATAAAATGACATTACTAGTATTGTGAAGGAGATGTGTGACAAATATGTCAGTAGTGCCTTCCGTATCAGTGAGTTTGTGGCTCCACTTCAGGTTTTAGTCCAAATGTTACAAGATCTGTTCAAAGAGCCAAACTTATTTTGGAAGTAGGGTTCAGCATTTTGAAGAGCTCTGTTAAAGTCTGGACTAAAATCTGAAGTGGATCAGCCGTCCCACTAACATGAAAGTTACCAGCTGCCATTGTGCATAGATGCAAAAAACATACTTTGTGGATTGTAAGTAAAGGAATTTTTAAATTAAAAGATAATGTTGCTATACTGCCGAAGTAAATTAGTTTATAAAGTGGACTCTTCATTCCTTATTCGCACAAAACTTTGAAACAGAACTCAATTACAACTGACTAAGAAGCTAACGTTTATACGACCTGCATTGCAAACAAAGCTTAGAAATACTGCAAATGTTGTGCAGCACCAAACATCAGGAAAGTTGCATTTGGTTATTTGCTATGTCATATGATCTTCACTCAGGGCCTTGTCTACACTGAGAAAAAAAATTGTACTCAGCTCATAGTTGTTGCAATCACGACACACAATGTTCTTCATAATTCGCTTGGAATGTGGTTCTTTTTGATGCCTGAGGGCTTTAATCTGATTTTTAAAAACTTGCCTTTTACCTCACACTTTCCTGGAAAACCTGGGTAATTGTATGTATGGCTGGCCCTCTGAGGCAGCATCACTGTGGAGCCAGGGGGTGGGGTTTTGGGTCATGTGATTATTCCAGGCACGGCTACTTTGTATTTACGTTTTTTTGGCATGCAGTCACTGTTATTGTCTGAAGGTGTGTTTGTGCAGATACATGTACGTAATTAACACACCTCTGCCTATTTTCATATTAACATGCATGGGGAAAAGAAAAAAGGGTGGAGTGGCCATGGCCATGTGGCTGAAAATAATGTGAAGTATAGGACACATGATCATAGTAGACCTCCCTTTTACACCGAAGTGAGCTCGGTTAGGGGAAATGTGTGGCTGGTAATGCCACTCTCATCTAGCTTTAACAAGACATGTGTGACATTAATAAGATGTGTCTGGGTTCATTGCAGACCAGGAACATGCAATTTGAAGCAGACTTTTTTTGCCTGTGTAGACAAGCACTCAGAGTAGAATATATTTGTCTACATATTTAGCAAACAGGTCTGATACAGAATATGCAATAGCTCCTTGGTCTGTATGGAAACTGCTATGCAAAAGGACACAGGCTCTATGGTAGAATTAGTGTTATTCTACAGAAGTACAATATGTCATTCCCTTTCTGTAAGCTTGCTTGGCAAAAACAAGTTATCTGAATTACTTAGCTCTTTTATTTTCAGGCTGAAGCAACTCCTTTCTTATAACTCTATTTTGAGGCCACAGTACAAGTTCATAGACAATGATCTTTTTCATATGTGGATAGTGAACAGGACAGTTATGGAAGCCCTCAAAGACCCAGCTGTTATCCAGGCTACATGTCCCTGTAACCCAAAAGGTAGGTTAACTATTTTCTTAACTTTGCAGCTAATGTACAGGGTCTCTATGTAACATTTGTCGACCTCACCAAAGCCTTCGACACTGTAAGTAGAAAAGGTCTGTGGCAGATCCTGGAAAGACTAGGATGTCCCCCTAAATTCCTTAAAATGATTATCTTGCTACACGAGGGCCAGCGCGGTCAAGTCAGATATGGTGATGCTCTTTCAGAGCCCTTTATAATAACTAACGGAATGAAGCAAGGTTGTGTTCTTGCACCAACTTTATTTACAATCTTCTTTAGCATGATGCTCCAAAGGGCTATGGCAGAGCTTGAAGAAGACAACGGCATCTATATACGTTACTGTACTGATGGTAGCTTGTTTAACTTAAGCCGCCTGAGGGCTCACACTAAGACTCTAAACTATCTAGTCCGTGAGCTGCTCTTCGCCGATGATGCTGCCCTTGTGGCCCACACAGAAGCAGCTCTGCAGCGCCTAACATCCTGTTTTGCAACAGCTGCAGAGCTGTTTGGGCTGGAAGTCAACCTGAAGAAAACAGAAGTTCTCTACCAGCCTGCACCACAGGACGAACACCATCATCCCCACATTGCTGTCGGCAAATCTGTGCTCAAGTCCGTTCAGCAGTTCACCTACCTGGGAAGCATCATCTCCTCAGTTGCCAAGATTGACAAAGAGATCGATCACAGATTAGCAAAGGCATATAGCGCATTTGGAAGACTTCACAAAAGAGTCTGGAGCAATAAACACCTGAGGCAAAGCACAAAAATCAGTGTGTATAGAGCCATTGTACTGTCTATCCTCCTTTATGGATCTGAAACATGGGTCACCTATCGCCACCACCTACGACTCCTCGAGCGCTTTCATCAGTGCTGTCTACGCACAATCCTAAATATACACTGGACTGACTATGTGACGAATCTTGCTGTCCTTGAGCAAGCAGGGATCACCAGTATTGAGGCCATGATATTGAGAACGCAGCTGCGCTGGGCAGGGCACGTTTCTAGGATGGAGGACCATCGCCTCCCAAAAATACTACTCTACGGTGAACTCGCCGAGGGTCAGCGTAAGAGGGGCGCTCCAAAAAAGCAATAAAAAGACTCCCTGAAACAACATCTCAGGCTTTGCTAAATTGATCACCAACAGTGGTCCGCCCTGGCCTCACATCGGGAGGCATGGAGACGCACTATCCACAATGCTGCAGCCTTATTTGAGAACTCACGACGAACAAGTCTTGAAGAGAAACGACAACGCAGAAAGAATCACAACCCAAAAACATCACCCAAGGAGACCTTCTGCTGTGCTTTTTGCAACCGGACTTGTTTATCTCGGATTGGCCTTTTTAGTCATCAGCGCGCTTGCAGAAAGCGCGGGATGTGTCCTTCCTGAATCTTCATTTGCGAAGAAAAGCCAGAGAGAGAATGTACAGAACAACATCAACAATAACACATGCTCCCAGAGCACTTACAACTACTGGAAAATAGCTGTGGTTCTAGTGGTGAATGGACTGATAAAACATTTGAAATGAATCATCACAGATTGGATCACAACAGCACAAATATGAAGTTATGCTACTTGGGACATGCCACATTTTCTGATGATTCTGCACTGATTCCTAGGTTCTTGAACAGAATCTGAATCACTGATGATCCAAAACTCCAGTCACTACAAGTTGGGATACTGTTAAATTGAGAATAATAGTTTACTGACTAGCATTTTGAACCCTCAATTATTTGAATTCTCGGGTAGAATCTAGCAATCAGTGAAGTATCATTGGATAATGTGGCAAGTTCCAAGTACAGTATTCTCACTTTTTGTAATTATGCTGTTGTGAGCATTATCTACTCCTGCCCTACAGATATGGAAAATTATAAACATGTTGTAAATCTCATAAAAAATCCTTTATTTTACAGGGGAAATTGCTGTCAACAGAGGGTGGCTGGCAGCAGTGTTCTATGCAGCTCTGAACAGCTATACATGGCAGTGTTTGCCCTATACGAAGGCCTTGGATTTACTCAGCAAGGTGTGCTTTCCTGATGATAATACATATCAAGAACAGAAATCACCGCCATTGCTCTTTTGTGAAAATTTTATCAACCAAACCTTTGCTTCCTCCCTGGCACCTGATGAGTAAGTTGAGTCATGCTAGAAATTGTAGTATTTAATCTTGCCTACTAATGGTGTTTCGTTTACAGTAGATTTGCATAATGTTTAATGGCCAAGATCCTGTGCAATTTTAGCAGGACATAAATATATGCCAGCAGAGTCACACAGAATCTGAGAGATGCACAAACAGTGGCCTTGAGCTCATTCCTTGCACAATGGTCAGTTAGCTCCCCACTCACAAAGCCAAATGTCTAAGAGAAGGCTGTGTGTGTGTGTGTGCACGCTTCCAGACAAATTGGCTACGGGAGGGACTGCACATAATGCAGTCTGTGTGAACTGCAACTTTTTACACAGCTATTTTTACACTAGCATAATGTCTCCACAGGATTCCAACCAATAATTATTTAGAAGGAGTCTTTCTAAATAAAGTAATTATTGGTATGTTTCCGAAGAGGTAACAATAGCTTTGACCCTCCATGTTTTGTCTTTCAACCCCTGGCTCACATTAAACTTCATGAACAGGAGTAGAGCAAGTGCATCCCATGGGATGCATACAGCCCCCAAGCCTCTTGTTTGTGGCCCTTGAAGACCTCTGGCAGGTCCCAAGAGGTCTGCCAGATTTTGATGTGGTTTTCAGGTGATTTTCTGCCTGAAATCTGTGCCAAACCATAAGTAAATAAAGCAATTTGCCTTTGCCCATATCCACCCCCCCCTAAATCATTTTTTTCAGGCAAGAAATGGTGCCTGGAAGTTACATGACATGACTTCCAGTCAGCCTGGGCATGCTGTTGCAGCTCATAGAGGAAGGGGATGAAAACTGGATCCTACCATCCATGCAGTTGTTGACCTGTTTCCTAAAAGATTCAGAAACTATGTAATTAATTTGAAGTCAAAGGCTTTCACAGCCGGCATCTAATTTCAACAGGAAAGAAGAAACCCTTAAAGTAAACAAAGTTTGGCTACCAGTCCCGAAAAACACCAAAATCAAGACTCAACACATGCAAATGAACTTCACCCAGGGACAGGGGGATTTCCAACAGGCAATGGACCATTAGCCAAGCAGACACTAATCCTCCTTGCATATCTTCCCCCGGGAACTAGCCATTCAAATACACAAATTTACATATCCTCCCCAACAGGAACTCACAGTATATAAACCCCACACACCCCTACCCAACCATTCTCTGAAGATGCCAGCCACAGATGCAGATGAAACATCAGGAATAAACTCTTCCAGAACATGGCCTCACAGCCTGGGGAAAAAAAACACCATGGAAAACCTATGTAATTAATTATTTATGGTGTCTGGGGTTAGTTTCCACTTGATCAGTTGGTGAGTTCTAAAGTTAGGCTGTATCTGGGATTAGTCTATGGTTAAATCTAAACTTAGGCTGCCATGTGGAGGCTACTGGAAATATGTTCTTGAGGCAATTCCATAATACTCTAAAATCCCATTCTATGGACATTCTTGATTATATGGGTGGATTTCGCTGTCATTGTTATGGTCACTAAATATCAGCAACAGTAACATGGAAACTCCTTATGCAGTTGGAGCAATTTATTAAATGAGCAGTCTTCAAACATTACACCCCTTCACAGAGCTCCTCCCGGCGTTACCAACAAAAGTAGCGTTCGAAATGGCTCTAATGTCCTTGTGGTGTTCTCCTATTTGGTCCCCTGCGTCACCAAGTTAAAGGGATTGGAGCCATCCGCATCACGGTCACCTTCTCTCTTCCTCTTTGGGCCCAAACAGACATGGCACCACATATGTGAATGCATCCTGTATGCCTGTCATTTCCTTTAACAATAGGTGCTATGGGAGTGGGGGGTAGGGAGCAAACAAGAAACATGGTGATGAGTGCTCAGTGATACAGTTCTGCTGAGCACCCTTGCTGCTGTTAGCCCAGAAATGGAAGTTTCTATTGGCTATTACAGTACTTCTATAGTAATTTAGGACATTACTAATTGGACCTTATAAAATGATGTAAATTAAAACAATTAAAAATCAAGAGCATATGCTATCACATCTATTCTATTGTGGGGTAGCTTTCACCATTAGGACTAGCACTTAAATGGAAAAAAAAGAGATTAATTGGTTAACTGCTATTTACGCCTACTTTCACATTTAATACATGGCAAAAAGGCAGGGATGGAACTGATAGGGTGGTATAGCATCAGAAATCCAATAACTACCTTTTGTCTATTCCTAGTTCCTTCCCCTGGTTTGACTTGACAACTGTTCAACTAAAAGATTCACCTTTTGGGCAGCTTCTTGCAACAAATGCATCCTTCCAGGACAACATTGCTTCAGTCTACTGTAACATTATGGCAGACAAATTTCCCACAAATGATGAAGAATCCAGAGAAGTTTCCTTCAAAAAGACATCTCTTTCAGCTGTGCTAATGAACCCCACCAAAACTTTGAATTGGAATGTTGCTGTGACTTCTACAAGCAAAGCAGAAGAGACATCGAGCACTGATTCTGAAGAGACTTAAATCAAATTTTCTTTAATTCAAAAACTTCAGAAGCAGGGAAAGTTTTGCTTTTTAGTTCCACAGTATATTTTATTTCTAAAAATAATACAGTTGATTCACTCTTTGGGAATAAGCATCAGTATCCCCCTTTAACCCTGTGCACTGTAGGAATCTAATAGTAATTTGCAATGAAAGTAAGCGGAGAAGGGTATTTGCAATAGAAAACCAGTAACAACAGATGTTGAGCAGAAAGAAACTCTTACAAAACGAGTCGCATCATTGGTATTTTTATCTTATGAGACAATTGTACTGATCTGTCAGTTGTGGAAAAAATAAAGTTAATAGCAGGATTAACACAATTGTTTGAGTGTTGAGTCTCTGAACTTTTATCTAGTTAGACCCATACAGATCGACCCCTGTATCCATGGGACCATTATCTGTGGTTTCCCTTATCCACGGCTGAAAAAAATATGTCCTCCCTAGGCATTTTCTAGTTCTCCAGTGTGATTCTATAGTATGCTTCTGCCGAAAGCTGGGCTGGAAGTCAGTCATTTCAATATGGCTCGCTATTATCCATGGTTTCACATATCCACTGTAAACCCAGGAATGTATCCCCTGCAGATATGGGGGTCAACCTGTATTTTACCATCTGCCTTTCCTCACATTTAAAATTCCTAAATAAACAGAAGCAGTGATTTAAATAAATGGTATTTGTACTCTTGTAGTATGATGTTGATGACCAGTTGCATCTGGTTCTCAATAAAGTTAAAATAGGAATTGCATTTCTTGCTTTTAAGGCTATGATAAGCAATTTCATGCAAAAAGACTCTCCATTAAAATCAGTCAAACACACTTCTTTAAAAATAATGCTGGGAAACCTTATTTTCTTCCTTACCTGTATAAGCAAAGGGACATACTTTATAAAGAGGTTGGGATTAAAAATATTCAACTATCCTTCTATAAGCTGTGATTCATAGAAAGTTATGGGAAGCCTGTTCACTTAAATGTCTTTTCTGTTTTCATGAGTGCACAATTTGTCCAATAATATTGACGCCAAGTCAATATTTGGATTAATCCAGTGGCATATTGGCACAAAATCAGTACTTGGATCATCTAAAGGAGTACTTGGAATCAAAGGGATATGATGACACCACTTCAGGTAAGGTGCGTACACATGAAAAAGTTCCACCATTATAAAAAAACAGTGGCTCCTCCTCACCTTCTACTACTGTATACAGCTGGAATCCATTATTTACTTGATGAAATTAATGGTTGCGCTAAATTTCAAACCAATTCAGTAAGTATTGCCACAGATACAGCAACTTAACAAGTGCTGAAAATTGAGACATTACCCATTTTTATTCCAATTTTCAGACAGGCATATAATATATTTCTATCAAATTTCTGTGAAAACTACTTATATTATATTAAGGCTTTTTTAAGGAAGGCAATCCTTCACTAATTTTGTGAAGTATGGCACAGTGGTCCAAACATTATTAAAATGTTCTGTCCCACAGCAGAAACTACCAGCAACGTTACTTTGTGCATCCTCCATGCCATTCCGAAGCAAGAATGCTACCAATTCTTCAAAGGGACTCTATGATGCAGCAGGTACTCAGTGGATTCTACTTGAAATGCTTATTCTTTTTATTATAGAATGTAGCTTCCAAAACTTCACAGGGCAAACTAAATATTATTACATAGGTCTGGGTCAGTTCATAAAAAGAGTCCTTTAACAATACAGTAAGGTATCCATGCTCTCCACCTGGATTTGGTCCCTGAAAGACCAAGGGAAAGTCTGCATACATATATGGCGGGTTGTAAATAAGCACAATTTGTGTTATCACACAACAACATTACTGAGTATAGGAAACATGTTAAAACATCAGGTATGACTTGCTATTTCTTGCCTTTGTGGAGCTTAAAGCATTTCATTAAGCAATGAAATAGCTTTAACTCTGGTCTTAAACCAGCATTGATTTTGAGAAGTAAGAGTGAAAACAAATAGAAAGCACAATGATGGCTCCCCTGCCCCCAACTGATTATATTCCTTAATTATTAATCCAGTACTTGGTACACGTGCCATGAGTTACAGTAAATATGTTTCTCAATACCCTTTTAAGTTGATTCTGTATGATATATTTTTAGTATGCTTGCTTGGGATCAAGAGGTTAGATTTGATGGCAGGCTGAAATGGCAACTAGACTTCAGAATGTTTGCTGCTTAATAGTAGTAGTAAATCAGGCAATTATAATGGACATCTGACATTTCTAGTTGGAAGGTGTCAACATACACTGCCTTGTAATCTACCCCACTGAATTTAGCAAAACTGATGCTAGAATGCCTGCAATCATGGGTTCTATTTGTAACTATTCCTGCAATCTATATACCTGAGGATCAAAGTATGTGATATGCTCAGTATGTATTTAGAAGCAGTGCGCTCTTAGTGGTCAATGACATCTGTTGAGCTTAATGTGTACTTTTTTCCTCCACAGATTCCATTTCAGCAAGCCTCATTTTGCAATTAGTCATAAAAATGTGAACATGGGCAGAAACTGAAAATTGAAAATCTAGTTCAGGAGGCTTACATCTCTACAGAAATTCTGTTGTTGGAAAAGGGGCGGAAAGCTAATAGCTGAGAATAAGCAATCCACTGAAATCTAACTTAGGTCATGTAATTGGATCATACAGTCAATTGCACCTCAGGTCACATGCTTATTTGTTTCAGAAGTAAACACTAAATATTCCAGTACTTCAGTGTAATAGAACTTGTTTGTTTGTATTCTGCTGTGTGTAGTATGTAACTGTTTATCCAGAAATGACCTATTATGAAATATTATATATTCTAGCAAAACAGAATACTTTTACAAGAGTCTGGAGTAATAAACACCTGAGGCGAAGCACAAAAATCAATGTGTATAGAGCCATTGTACTGTCTATTCTCCTTTACGGGTCTGAAACATGGGTCACCTATCACCAACACTTACGACTCCTCGAATGCTTTCATCAGCTCTGTATATGCACAATCCTAAATATACACTGGACTGACTACGTGACTAATGTTGCTGTCCTTGAGCAAGCAGGAATCACCAGCATCGAGGCCATGATATTGAGAACACAGCTGCGCTGGGCAGGGCATGTTTCTAGGATGGAGGACCATCGCCTCCCAAAAATAGTACTCTACGGCAAACTCGCCACGGGTCAGCATAAGAGGGGTGCTCCAAAAAAGCGATACAAGGATTCCCTGAAACAACATCTCAGGCTTGGCCAAATTGATCACCAACAATGGTCCGCCATGGAGGCCATGGCGTACTATCCACAATGCTGCATGTGGATAGTGGAGACGCACTATCCACAATGCTGCAGCCTTATTTGAGAACTCACACCGAACAAGTCTTGAAGAGAAATGACAACGCAGAAAGAATCACAACCCGGAAACATCACTCAAGGAGCCCCTCTGCTGTGCTTTCTGCAACCGGACTTGTTTATCTCGGATTGGCCTTTTCAGTCATCAGCGCGCTTGCAGAAAGTGCGGGATGAGTCCTTCCTGAATCTTCGTTTGCGAAGAAAGGCCAGAGAGAGAGAGAGAGAGAGAGAGAGAGAGAGATATTCTAACATAAAATCATAGAATCAGTGTTGGAAGAGACCACAAGGGCCATTCAGTCCAATTCCCTGCAGGAATACACAATCAAAGCATGCCCAACGGATGATTTCCAGACTCAGTTTGAAAACCTCCAAAGAAGGAGATTCCACCACACTCTGAGGCAGTGTATTTCACTTTTGAACAGCTCTTACTGTCAGGAGATTCTTCCAAATGTTTAAGTGGAATTGCTTTTCCTGAAGTTAGAATCTGTTGCTTCACGACCTAGTTTCTGGAGCAGCAGAAAACAAGTTTGCTTTCTCTTCAGTATGGCATCCTTTCAAATATTTAAACATGACTAACCTTCTCTTCTCCAGGCTAAACATATCCAGCCACTCCTTATAAGGCATGGCTTCCAGGCCCTTTAATGTTTTGGATGCATTCCAGCTTGTCAATATCCTTCTTGAATTGTGGTGCCTAGAACTGGACACAGTATTCCAGGTGAGTTCTGGCCAAAGCAGAATAGAGCTGTGCTATTACTTCCCTCGATCTAGACATTATACTCCTATTCAGCCTAGGTAGAACTGCATTGGCTTTTTTAGCTGACACATCACACTGTTGACTCATGTTCAGCTTGTGGTCTACTATGACTCCTAAATCCCTTTTACATGTACTGTTATCAAGCTGAGTGTCACTGATCCTATAGCTTTGCATTTCATTTTTTTCTGCCTAAGTGTAGTACCTCACATTTCTCCCTGCTGAAATTCTTTTTGTTAGTTTTGGTCCAGCTCTTTAATCTGTTAAGGTAACTTTGAATTCTGATCCTGTCTTCTGGGGTATTAGCTACCCCTCCTAATTTGATGACATTGCAAATTTAATAAACATGCCCTGTATCCCCTCATCTAAGTCATTTATAAAGATGTTGAATAGCACTGGGCCCAGGACAGAACCATGGAGCACCCCACTAGTCACTTCTCTCCAGGATGAAGAGGAGTCATTGGCGAGCACTTGTTGGGTTCATTCAGTCAACCAATTACAAATCTACCTACCAGTAGCTTGTTGGCAAGAATATAATGAAGAACTTTGTCAAAGGACTTACTGAAATCAATATATGCTATATCCACAGCATTCCCGTCATCTACCAAGCTTGTAACTCTATCAAATAAAAGAGGTCAGATTAGTCTGGCATTACTTGTTTTTGAGAAATCCATGCTGACTTTTAGTGATCACAACATTCCATTCCTATTTACAGTTTTTTATATAATAACATTTGGCATGGATCAAAACACTTCATATATGTAATCTTAATAATCCTTAGAATATCTCTGTTTTATTTTCGAGGTGCTGAAGATAAGGGGTGGTGACTTGCCTACTGCTACTTGGAGAGTTAAAGGATGATGTAAAATTCAAATCTGGGCTTTCATGAAATACAGTCTTAGCTATCAGCACATTTTCTTAGGTGCTCTAGGAACCTTCATAAGTGGGTAACAAAGAGATGTCAGAGTGAATTCCAATAACAGCAACCTCCTCTAGAGATACGGTCTTATTCTGCACTGACAGAGTAGCTTCATGATTGTTCTGTTTGCTCTTCTAGGCCTGGAATATTGCTTTAACCAAAGCAAAAACATGTTTCAGTTTCATCTGTTTTCACTGCAATTGCCTCTTAAAATCAGGGGATTATGTCCAAAAGTAAGTCAGCAGAAATAAGAGGTGGTGTTTCAGTGTCTACACAACCACTACTGAAACAAAAAGAATGAGTAACATCTACCTCTAGTAGAAAAAGCCACCAATTGCCAGGCTAATTTGGCCTGCAGAGGCTGCAACTCCAATCTGCACTCTCCCCTAGCCCCACCCCCCCAAAAATCTAGAAGGGACGGGAATACTGGATATTATTTACAATAATTTGTTGAAGATAACAGTGAAGATTCCATTAATGTGCCATCCCAATTACAATAATGAACAATGCACAAATCCTGATGTGCACTCAATCAGCAAATACACCGTCCAGGTGCAGCTGACATTGGTCTTCTTGCACTGGGGAAGAGTAAGGAGTAGCAAAGCCAAATCCCTGGCCAAAGTGTCAACTAGCATTTTGGCCACTGGGCCAATGACTTTGATGTAGCCACACATCTGTCATCATCAGCCTCTGTTTCCAGATGGTTCTCCATCCCTAATATAATCTAATAAACCACAATGACTTGTAAAATTCCTTTCAAAAATAGAATCAAATTAAGGTTATTTTTTGGGGGAAAGGTTGGGTATAAATAAAGATAATAACATCATACATCAAAGGAGTCACAGACAGAATAGGAAAGCTGATGAGGAAGCACAACCTCCAAACGATCTACAGACCAACCAAGAAAATCCAAGAAATGGTACATTCAGCAAAGGACAAAAGAGACTCTCTCACAGTTGCAGGAGTTTACCACATACCATGCAGCTGTGGACAAGTTTACATTGGGACCACTAAATGCAGTGTGCAAACACGAATCAAGGAACATGAGAGACACTGCAGACTGGGCCAACCAGAAAAATCAGCAGTAGCAGAACATGTGATAAACCAACCTGGACACAAAATGTTATTTAAAAATACCAAAATTCTGGACCAGGCCAACAGCTATCATATCAGAATTCACAGAGAATCTATTGAAATCCACAAACACCTGGACAACTTCAACAGGAAAGAAGAAACCCTTAAAGTAAAGAAAGTTGGCAACCAGTCTTGAAAAACACCAAAATAAAAACTCAACACATGCAAATGAACTCCACACAGGGACAGGGGGATTTCCAGCAGATAATGGGCCATTAGCCAAACAGACACTAATCCTTCTTGCACATCTCCGCCCAGGAACTAGCCGTTCAAATACACAAACTTACATATCCTCTCCAACAGGGGTTCACAGTATATAAACCCACACACCACTACCCAATCATTCTCTGAAGATGCCAGCCACAGATGAAGGCAAAATGCCAGGAATAAAGTCTTCCAGACCACGGCCTCACAGCCCAGAAAAAACCCACAGAAAACCTAAAGATAATAACAACTCCTGAATTTGACACTTATACAAAGTTAAAAACAGCTTCCAAAAGGGTAGAAGGCTTGCTCTATTTGAAAGACATCACTAGATAACAGCTCTTGTTCAACTGGATGCTCAGGACTTTTTCAAACAGTGGAAAAAAACCCTGAGGTCGGAAGAACAGGGCTGTTGTGCTTACACAGTCCCATTTCAGACAGCCCTGTCCTCCTACCAACCTCCTACCAACCTTCCTCCATGCTGCTGGAGACTTTTTTTATTGACTGAAAACCTCAGTCAGTAAAAAGTGGTGCCAGCAGCATGAGGGAAGGTCAGAAGGAGGACGGAGGAGGACAGGGCTGTCTGAAATGGGGCTGTGTACGCCTGACAGCCCCATTCTTCTTCCGACCTCCTCGAGTTTGTTTTCAACCATTTGAAAAAGTCCTCAGTGAGATGGAACAACCAGAAATGTAAGTGCAAGATCTGACACACTTGTTAAAAAACCCACCCAATGTAAATGTTTTTATTTGAAGAGAACTGAACTAGATTGCTGTGGACTTTCATGCTCTGTATCTTCATGCTGTGATGCTGAAGGCTGTGGAGTTGGAGGCTTTGGCTCATAATCTTGTAATCTTGCATCCTGAATAAACTGAGAATAGGTAAGTGCATCACTTCGGGTTCCAGTTCGAGATTTTTGCTCTAGAAACAAACCCATATTGTCTCTGGGTGGGAGAGCGATGCTTCTGAGAAAAAGGGGCTCCTCTATTTTCAGCAATTCTCGCACATGCCGTGAAATCTCCTGAAAGCAAAAGGAAACGTAACACAATCTCTATTAGAAATGGTAAGAGGGACAGATGCCAGGAATAGAAATCTCATCCTCAGAAGAAGAAACTGAGGAAATACTAACTAGACCAAGTCTTTTAGCAACAGCAGACTTGGAGTCACCCTCAGATGAGGGCCCTGAGGAACCTGCCTTTTCCTTAGAAGGTATGACAACCACCCAGCTGAAGCGGGCATTGGCAACAGAAGGTACAGGAGCAGGCATCACCAAAGCAGCAAGACAATGTATCTGTCAGGAGAAAAAGGGCTCTTCTAGAATAGAAATCTGTGGAAATCTGGAGGACCAGGCTACTTAAACCTTCAGTTCTGGCCTCTTCACTGCTTTGAAATACATAGGCCCTCCCTTTGTGGAATTCAGGTGCTGGTAAACTTGCCTGTTTCTTACTCCTAGCTTCCAGGTCTCCATTCCTGAACTGGCTCCTGTTTCATGTTTATCTTGATAACTCTGGCTACTCTCTAGTCTCTGGATCACACTCACACTGAATTGTTGTTCCAGGTTAGACTTTGACTGTATCCTGGTTTACCAAACCAGGGCAGTCTACATTCTTTAGGATGCAGAAATCCACAAGTGAAGACTTTCAGTTTCTGATTCCACATAGTTTCCAATCTTTTACGTAGGGCTGGGCAACTGTGGCCCTCCGGGTGTTTCTGTTCTGTATGACATAGCCATCATAGCCAATGGTGAGGGATTATGGAAGCTGCAGCCCGAAGACATCTGGAGGACCACAGCTGCATGTTTGTTTTATCCCATTATGAAAAAACAAAACAGTAGAGGGACCATACTCCAGTGGAAGAGGTCATGCTTTGCACACAGGCGTTCCCAGACTGATGTTGTCATACAAATCTTATACTATTACATGTAGTCAAAGCCTTAAGTCTTTTAGGTGTCATAAGACTGTTGTTTTTCCTACATTAGCCCAACATGCCTATTCTTAAGGAATTTATTCAGAAAAGGGATATCTAGGAAGGAACTGTACCATCATAGGGCTGCTGTCCATGATGGCTTATGGACTATCTAAATTAGAACATATTTAATTTATTTATTTGATTTATATGCCACCGTTCTCCCAGAATGGGACCCAAGGAAGCTAACAACACATAAAATACAACATCCAATTAAAAATAGACAATTAAAAGTTAAAAACAATTAAAATCATGACAATTTAAAATTATATAAAGCATATAAAACTAAAAAAACCCACCCCAATAAAAAGCCCCTGTGCACGGAGTTACGAATTAAAAGCCTACTCGAATAAAAGCGTCTTTGCCTGCTGGTGAAAGGAAAACAGGGAGGGGGCCAGCCTAGCCTCCTGGGGAAGGGTGTTCCAGAGGGTGGGAGCGGCCACCGAGAACTCTCTCTCTTGTGTCCTCAGCAAGCAAGCCTGTGATGATGCTGCAACTGAGAAAAAGTCTTCCCCTGATGATCTTAAAATTCTGGCAGGCTTGTATTGGGAGATATGGTCTTTCAAATAGTTTGGACCCAAGCCATATACATATGCATAAATGATGATGGTTTGAGACTCATTTATGTTATTACAAATTGGCCTTCTCTAAAATTTATTTCCATTGTTTTCCTTACCTGCTTATAAAGTTGCAAAAAACTGCTGTTTCTTTTAAAAGTTCATTACCATTCCAAGTCTAAGAAGCCAGTCTTTGTTACTTGTGTTTTAAAGAGGAACATAAATGCACTTTAATAATGTCATATCATAGGAATAAGTGAGAACTTTTAAAATAAGAACTTATTGCAATTTTCTTCAAAAATGTGATGGAAAGAACTTGAGAGGGAATAAAACAGAACATGGAAGAAAGTAAAACTTATAGATTTCCAGGCAGAGATCTTTGTGTTCTGACCTGACATGAGCAGAGGGCATTCTGGGAGCTGGGGCTGGTATGTGCTGGAGAGATGGCTCCCCTGCATGCCAAGGTCACTGGCTGCTTAGGAATGTTTAAGAAGATTTGCATAAGCATAGATAACTATAATGACCAGGTGGTGGTGGTGGCAGAAACTGGCAGAACGTACTAACCAAGGGGGTTTGCCGCCAAAGCCTCAGAACTGTCTATGCAGTGTTACCGTATGCATCTATATCCTGACAATAAAGCAATCTTAATCAATGCCTGTTGTATGTGTGAGTAGGTGTTAATGGAGTTCACCACAGTTACTTCTACTTTCTGACAGGCTCCTCATCTTTAACAGTAACATGGCGAGTAGATACAAAATGGTTCTCACCATGCTAGGAATAAACTATACCTATTGAATTTGGCAAGTGCAGATCAGTGAGAATTTCATTCAGTTATTATTTTAATAAGAATTTCAAGTTAGCATTTAAGAACTTATTTTATTTAAAAACTTCCCCAAATTTGCAAACTTTTTAATAAGATGGGAAAAAATTATCCAAACACCCAAAACTCTATGTACCAGTGATGGTTTGCTCTCCCCACCACACCTAACTGCCCCAAACCTATGTCTTTGGCTGAAACTTGGCCCAAAATGGTGACTGGAGGTGAGGTGGCATCACTTTCCGTGCACTGGGAAGCAGTGATGGGGCCCCATGGGGAGTGTAATGGAGCAAAAATTATCCCCTGTGTAATTGCCCACCCCTCTATATACAACTGAAAAAGTGGACGATACACGGATTCCACGGATTTAAGTATTCACGGCTTGAAAATATTTTTTAAAAAATAATAATCCAAAAAGCAAACCTTGATTTTGCCATCTTATATAAGGGACACCATTTTGCTATGCCATTGCATATAATGGGACTTGAGTATTCACGGATTTTGGTATCCATGGGGGGTCCTGGAACCAAACCTGGCGAATATGAAGGGACAACTGTACATTTGATATTACATAAATGGCCGGAAAACATTACAGTGTAGGATCTGGCAGATGCTACTTCGTGAAAACAAAATGATGTGGGAAGACACATTGGTTGGCATTGTTATGTATTTACATCATTGTAAACTGACTTATGATCACATAAATGTTGTGCAACACTTGTATTCTCAAAAGGGGAGCAGAGACACAGCTATGCCTCCAGGACCATTACACAAACAAAGCCAGCAGCATGGCTGTTGAGCAATGGTCCCAATGCACAACATGTCCCGATACACATCACGTTAGGCATTAGGGGCCCCTGCTGTGCAACAGGACTTTGTCTGCAGTGCCCCATTTTGCATCATTGCAATTCACTAGTATGGTTGAGTATCATGGCAGCAATGTAGATTTCTCATTGTAAAGTTATGCATCATAGCCTCTGATGCAGGATTTCAGCCATTGTTGATAGCTAGGTCATAAAATACTCCTTAGCTGTGCCTGGATAGGCATGCAGGGATTGTGCTAAAACCTTAATGAAAGTGAAAAAATTGCTACACTTGAAAACAATGAATTCTCTAGAAAAACTGAATGAATGAATGGTATAAAATCTAGTTAAAACATGTGCTCTCACCTTCATATGTTCAAAATCTGTTATCCCAATCTGTGGCAGATTTGAGCAATTCACATGGATGAGTTTGCGGCCAGAAATGAAATTTGCAGTAAAACACTCCTGCTTAAAAAAGAAAATATTGCATAGTGAGAACCAACTATACCCTTTACTTAACTTAAGCCAATGGCATGTAGTTTTTTTTTTTAAAAATTACAGGGTAGAACTGAGCTCCAGCATTTGATTGTCTTCACTTAGAGCCATGTCAAAGGTGACATCTATGCAAGGATTTATTTTTACACAGAATAGTTTGGGTACTTTATATAACACAGATGGGAAACCTCTGGTCCCAGGGTCCCAGTTTGGCCCTTTGTGTTTCCAAATATGACTATGCTCCCTTCCTTGTGTGTTGCCTAGTGGTTTCTGAGGTTTTATATGTTTCTTCCCTTCATTCTAAAAGACTAAAATATCTTTCCTAAGGCTTAGCTACTGACAGTACAAGATTTAAACTAAAATATAAGGGTATCATTAGTCATACCTTTTTGCCTTTGCCCCCCCCTCCCCAGAATGCAGTCCCATCTCCAGATCCTATCTGGAATTTAATTCAGCCTTTGGCCTGAAAGTGGATTCCCACTGTTGAAAGAAAACATGTACTAGAAGCCTGGAACTTGACTCCAGCCTGCCAGGTGTTCCGCATGGGCTGAAATTTGGATGCAAACCAATTAACTATTAGCATCATTCAAAGATAGAACTTATTTAATGATAGAATTTAGTAATACATAGTGGATTGCATCTCCAGATTTCTACTTTTAGCTTCCATGAATATGCTCCTCTTTCTTCCAGATACCACTGTACGAGTGTAGTCTTGCCTAGTTACATACAATGGATCTCATGGTTTCCTTCTTAGCATGTGTGTGCACACGCGCACACAGACATATATACATTTGTAGCCTGTGGGTGAAATCCTCTTCATGTAAATACACTTCTTGAAAGTCTTTTTTCAGGGTAACACCTATGATGGTGAAGGTTGTCATTTGTTATTTTTCACCGCCCCTGCCCATTTTAGCTGTAATCTACAGTGACATTCCCACATATTTCCTCCCATAAAAACATGTTAATCCTTGGTTCACAGGAAATGCTGTCAACTGTAGTCCCCACTTCCTCACAAAGTCACCATCTTATTCTCCTCTGTGTCTCTTGTATTACTGCATCTCATCCCAGCCCAGAACCTGCAGATGTATTTATTTACTTAAATCAGTATTTAACGATTAAAAAGAGAAATGCTTGAGCTAGAAGATGCATTCTATGAATCTTTGCCCACGATGCTTCATACTATGTATGAAGACTGGTCTTGGTTCCTTTGTGGGATTCAACTGCATTCTGCAAATCCTCAGATTCACTATCCTCTATATTAAACACTTCTTCTTCTGGTGTTGAACAGGCTTCCCCCTTAAAAAACATGTTAATCCTTGGTTTACAGGAAACACTGTCAACCGTAGTCCTTTACAACTCCCTCACAAACTCACCATTATGTGACCTGACTGGCTGCCGCCGTCTCCCCACAACCCTTTAAGATAGTGATTCTTAACCTGTGGTCCATGTACCCGCAGGGGACCGTGATGTCCTCACAGGGGGTTTGTGAAGGCTGCTTGGCCCACCTCCTCCCAGCAGTGGAGCAGCCACTTGACAGGAGACAAGGCAAAGGCTAGCTGGCTGGGCCTGCATATTGCCATTCAATCTGCTCCAGCCACAAACCTGCAGGAAAAAGCAGGATAAAAGTCTTCCCTCTTCCTCTAGTGCCTCTGAGGGAAGGTTTAATGGATGGTGTGATTGTATTATTATTATCAGGTGTTATTATTATTATTATTATTAGGGTTTTAAATCTTGAATTAAGTCCTGGGGGCCAGCAGCAAAAGAAGATATTTAAAGGGGGTTCCTGGTAAAGAGAAGGTTAAGAGCCACCGCTATAAGAGAAATCACTCTAAAAACTATATGTAGTGTTGTATGTAACCACCAAGGTGAGAACAATCTATGCCAGAAATTGGAAACAAGATAAAATTCCAACTACAAATGAGTGGTTGTTTAAATTACAAGAAACAGCACGGATGGAACAACTAGCTTGTTGGATTAAGAATCAACCTGTAACAAATTTTAGAGAAACTTAGAAAGAATTAATGATTTTCTGGAAGATGAAATGGTGGGGGTAGGCAGTTATATGGTTCATGGACTAAAAGTAGAAAAAATATGAAATTACAGTTACGATGGGTGTACAGTGGAGAATGTATTATTTTTGTGAAGTAGCCAGATACCTAATTAATTTGGAAAGCCTGTAATAATTTACAGTGGTCCCTCTGTATCCACGGATTTGGTATCCACGGATTTAAGTATCCACGGCTTGAAAATATTATTTAAAAAATAATAATCCAAAAAGCAAGCCTTGATTTTGCCATCTTATATCAGGGACACCATTTTGCTATGCCATTGCTTATAATGGGACTTGAGTATTCGCAGATTTTGGTATCCACAGGGGGTCCTGGAACCAAACCCCAGCGATTATAAAGGGACAACTGTTAGTTTATACATTTATAGTGGAAAACTGAATGGAAGGAAGTTAAATATAGAATAAAGATAAGAGGGTGAATACATAGGATAAATCGGCATATTTATATAATTGATTACAAATATTTAAATGAACAGAATGGAATAATGGTGAATGTATACGTATTAGATAATTAAGTGAATAATTTCTGATTATTATACGTATGATTACATATTATACGCATGACAACAGTAATAACAAAGTTCAACACAGCTGGAGAAGGCGAGGGGGGGAGAAAGCAATAGCCCCACTGGTCGCCTTGCCTTGTACTGGGGGAAACCCAGCGCTTCGATCCATTCGGCCACTTCCTCGGGGGTCCAGGCTAAATGGGGCGGGCCAGTCGGGGCCGGAGGCTGAAGTGCTGCGAGTTTTGCCTCGGTGGCTCCGGGTCCCACTCCGGATTCCGCCGACACTCCTCCGTCCAGTTTCGTTCGGCTTCGAGAGACGGAGCGGCACTGCCGCCGAAGAGACACGCGCTCCCCCTCGCCTCCCTCCTCCCCTTCGCCTCCCTCCTCCCTCTCTCCTTCCTCCTCGTCATCGTCCTCGTCGTCCTCATCGTCCGCATCCTGGTCCTCGTCGTCCTCCTCTTCCGTCTCCGTCTCTGTCTCCTTAGCGCTATCCTCCATCTTGGCCCATCAACAGCAGCACCGCCACGGCGTTCCCATGGCAACGCGTCCTTCCTGGGGCGGTCTCCATAGATACCAAGACTTCCGGGAAGTGCCTCCATGTTTCCTTTCCCCATCCTGCTCCGTCAAGAAAGACGCTGCCGGAATCCCAACCAAGACCCGACCGTATTAACTCGACAGTCCAAGGCGGAGGCCTGAGGGATTAGATTCGGCCACCGCGGCTCGGCTCTTTCCGGGTGTTTTCGGCTCGGCTTGGCTCTCCCCGGCTCTTTTCGGTCGGCTCGTGCTCTGCCGCCTTCCGATGTCGGGCGTGCCAACGGCCGCTGGCACTCGCTTCGAACCCTCCGCGGCCGAGGGATTGGGGAACGGCGGCGGCGGTAGCGGCGACGGTGGCCTCGGAGGGCCTATAGGAGACGAGAAGCGCCCCTCGCTTCCGCCTCCTCCAGGTACATCAGTGTGGGCGGTGGTTGGTCCTGGGGGCCCCCTCACGGGTTGCGGGGATGGAGGTGGTTTCAGGGTCCCTCCCTGTCGGGGCCTTTCCTCGCCGTTGGCTCGAAGGAGCGGGCGACGAGGGCAGGCTGGTGGTGCTGGCGAATGTGGGTTGGGTGCCAATGGGTTATTAATAATAATAATAATAATAATTTGTCGTACTCCCTCCGTATCCACGGATTTGGTATCCACGGATTTAAGTATTCACGGCTTGAAAATATTCTTTAAAAAATAATGATTCAAAAAGCAACCCTTGATTTTGCCATCTTATATCAGGGACACCATTTTGCTATGCCATTGCATATAATGGGACTTGAGTATTCACGGATTTCGGTATCCACGGGAGTCCTGGAATCCCTGTATTTCTAACCCACCTCTCCTTATGGATCGAGGCAGGGGACAACACATAAACACAATATTAGTTAAAAACGCGTATCAGTTAAAACTTATCAATTTTTAAAAAACAAGACTAAGACATTTTAAAACAATCAGTACACAGTTTAAAACACACACTTTAAAATCACCTGGATAGGCCTGCGGGAATAAGGTTTGCATTGCCACCTAATTATTCTTCCACCCCACCTCTTTGTGCTCCTTTGTGCCAGTTGCAGGGCAAGCAGAAATTCAACAGGTGACTCCTTCCAGGCAGCAGGGATGTTGTGACAGGAAGGATATTAGGTGACATCTGTTGAATTTTTTCCTTTCACAGAGATGCTGTCCTGTCAGTGGTGTAGCTAGAGCTTTTGCTGCCCCTCTCAATCCACAGCAAAAATACTACAAAAAGTCAAAATGATGTATAGGGAAATTAATTAATTAATTAATTAAAGGAATAACAGGGATAAATAAATCCTTTTAAAAATGTTACTTTGCGTAGTCTGCACGCCTAAAAAACTGTGATATTCTAACTCACCTCAGAAAAACAAAGACCGATGTACAAAAGATCACAAAGAGATTACACATACTCAATGAAATCAAATTATAACAATCCAAGGCTTAGTCACGGTCACCACTCGTCAGACTTAGTGGGTGTTTTCGCTGCAGCTCCCTTATCGCCATTAAATGCTGCACACACGCAGCAGTATGAAAGATTTGTTTAAATTGTTGAAAAATAAAATTGTGTCTCACATGAAAAGTGCCTCCCCCCAAAAAGTGCCACCTGGGGCAGGCTGCCCCCTCAGCCCTTAGCTACGCCACTGTGTCCTGTCAAAAAGGAAAAAGCTGGCAACCTGTAGTATGAGGCTGATGGTCTTTGGGTCAGGGAGGTTTCCTTTTGGGGGACAGGGATAATTTATTTGAGTTCTAAAAATGGATGCGGGGCGAGGGAGACTCTGCCTAGGGTTAGTCAGTTTGCAATTCATTGTCTTGGATTTGGCCCCCATCTAAACCGATGTTTAACCATTTGACCTTAGTTTAATAGGTGCCTGTAGCCACTTAGAAACACTGACTGCAATCCTAAATACACTTTGTTGTTCTTAACTGCTGTCAAGTTGACTTTAACTTAAGGCGTCTCTATGAATGAGAGACTTCCAAGTCATCCTATCCTCAACAGCTCTGCTCAAGTCTTGCAGACTCAGGGCCATGCCTTCCTTTATTGTCCATAAAGGTCTCCCTCTTTTCCTGCTTCTTTCTATCTTATCAAACATCATTGTCTTTTCTAGTGAGTCATGTCTTCTCATGAGATGGCCTAAGTGGGACAGTCTCAGTTTAGTCATCTTGGTTTCTAGGCAGAGTTCAGGCTTGATTTACTCTAGGACCCATTGATTTGTCTTTTTAGCAGTCTACGGTATCCATAGAACTCTTCTCCAGCACCACATTTCAAAGGAGTTGATTTTCTTCCTATCAGCTTTCTTCACTGTCCAGCTTTCACAACCATACATAGAAAGGGGAAATAGCATGGCATGGAAAATCCTAACTTTAGTATTCAGTGATATTCTTGACACTTGAGGATCTTGTCTAGTTCCTTTATAGCTGCCCTTCCAAAGCCTAGGCGTCTTCTGATTCCGAATAATGTCTGTCAGTCAGTCTCCCTTCCAATTAATTTCAGACAGCCATAATTTTACTGTAACTAACAAACAGCAATTATACAGACAAATTACAGGCAACATCTTTGGTTTTTGTATACAGACATAAGGCCAAAGCCAAGATTTTAGCAGTTCTAAAAGTTACATACCGTATTTGTTACAATCGCACAATAAAAAAGCAGAGTTTTTCCAGGTGTGACCACCCTGACACCCTATTCTGATTAAAGACTGAAATCTTTAGATATTTCAATATCTTCATCTGCTTTAAAGTTATATAAATCATCTGTGGTCATTATTTTTGTTTTCTTAATGTTCAACTGTAAACCTGCCTTTAGACTTTCGCCCTTGACTTTCTTCAGTAATTGTTCCAAGTCTTTGCTATTTTCTGCTAGTAGTATGATGTCATCTGCGTATCTCAGATTATTGATGTTCCTTCTTCCAATTTTCACGCCTCCTTTTTCCAAGTCTAATCCTGCTTTATGCATGATATGTTCAGCATACAAGTAGAACAGATAGGTGATAAAATGCAGCATTGCCTGACCTCCTTGCCAATTGGAAACCATTCCGTTTCTCTTTATTCTGTCCTAACAGTAGCCTCTTCTCCTGAGTACAGATTATGCCTCAGGACAATCAAATGTCATGGCACACTCATTTCTTTAAGAGCAGTTGTGTAGATCATGAAAAAGTATGGCTTGCTTTTAAAGAAATGGGTGTGCCATAAAATTTGATTGTCCCATATGTGGTTCATAGAAACTATTTTTAAAATGTATGTTGGTTTTACAGGAATGTGGTGTTCCTATTTGCTCTGTTAAATACAGTTTTTTCACAACATGCTTTGATGTTTTCTTGTTGAAATATGTGACTGAATGAAATCAATATTGAAATCAGTAATGAAATGTGTGAAAGAAATGTGTGTGGTACAACATTTTTATTGTGTTTTTCAAATTCTGTACCCAAAAATACATTAAAAACAGCTATACTGTAATAATGAAAAAAGTTTTTTCATGACTGGCTAAAGCACAGTCTGGTTTTCTTCTAAAATTCTTTGGTATGCTTCATTACCCAATGTATGTTTGTAATATGATTTCTAGTGTTGATTTCTTTCCTGAACCCAGCTTGGACATGTGCCATTTCTTGCTCCTTATATCTTAAAAGTCTTTGCTGTAGAATTTTGAGCATCACTTCTCTTGCATGGGAGATTATTGCAATCATCCTGTGATTACTGCAATCCCTGGTGTCCCCTTTCTTGGGGGCTTGAATGTATATTGAGTGTTTACAATTTGTGGACCATTCTTTTGTGTTCCATATTTGTTGATAGATTTTAGTTAGAATTTGAGTGGATTCTGTCTCTGTTGTTTGAAACAGCTCTATTGGTATGCCATCTGTTCTTGGTGATTTATTTCTCCCAAGTGCTTTGAGTTCAGTGTCCTCTTCACTTTCTAAAATTGTAGGTTCATCTTGAGATTGTTTTTTT
This sequence comes from Gambelia wislizenii, assembly GCA_030847615.1. NCBI lineage: Eukaryota > Metazoa > Chordata > Lepidosauria > Squamata > Crotaphytidae > Gambelia > Gambelia wislizenii. The sequence goes on along the minus strand of JAUMIR010000001.1, from coordinate 448,451,746 downwards.
CTTGAATGAATCTGTCATCCTTTCATCTTTTATATAGTGTATTGTTTATTTGTACTTGTTATATATAATATGTTCCCCTGCTTGTCGTATAGCTTTGCAACTCTTGGTATAAATTTCCCTGTGATTTCTCGTCTCTTGTGAAAGAGGTCTCTTGTTCTTCTTTTGTTGTTTTTATTTTATTGTATTTTATTTATTTATTTATACCCCACTCTTCAGCCACAAGGCGATCAGAGCGGCTTACAAATTGTTTTAAGCAATAGCTATTTACACATCTACACTGCATTAAACAGTTTCCAATGTGTGTTAGCTAATTGCCCCCACAAGTCAGGTACTCAATTTACCGACCTACGGAAGGATGGAAGGCTGAGTGAACTTTGGAGCCCGTTGTCATCTTTTGTTTCTCTGCATTGATTATTATAGTAGTTCTCCTTGTCCTAGAACAGTCATTGAACAGTTGCATTCAGGGTTCTGAATCTATTTCTGTCATCTTTTACTTTTGCTTCTTGTCTGTCCTTAACCTCTTGAAGGGTTTCATCTGTCATCCATTGATGCTTCCCTTTCTTTCTGGCTACAGATAGTGTCTTTTTGCATTCCTCCCTGACAAAGTCCCTGGCTTCAGTCCAGAGTTCTGGCTCCCAGTTAATTAGGCTTAATAGTGCAAATTTAGTGTTTACATTATGTTCAAATTCTTAGGGATGTTCTTCAGGTTGTGTTTTGGCATGATGGTTGGTTTAGTGTTCTTCTTTAGCTTTACTCTAATTTTTGATATTAGCACTTCATGGTCTTTGCTACAGGGTCTGTGCCACAATCTTCTCCTGATCTTGTTTTCAGAGAGAGAATGGAGTTCTCCATCTTCTGCTTCCAGTTATAATCTCTTTGATTTCTATATGGGGATCCATGTATACAGCCACCTTTCGAGTTGCTCGAAGAATGTATTTGTGATGAACAAATTGTTGGCCTTGCCAAATTCAGTCAGTCACTCTCCTGCTTCATTTCTTGATCCTAGGCAAAATTTTCCTACAGTCTTTGATTCTGCTCTGTTTCCTAATTTTGCATTCCAGTCACCTATGATTAACAAGAAGTCCTGTTGTGGTATGTGATCAATTTCCTCCTGGACTCCAACATAGAATTTTTCAATTTCTTCTTTTTCTGCCTCTGTAGCTGAAGCATAAACTTGGCATTATATCCTCAGACTTTGCATTATATCCTTTGATTGCTTTTGCTACATCTCTCCTCACTGTTAATGCCACCCCATTTCTTCTTAGATATTAATTTCTTGAGTAAAACACTGTAATTATCTGACTCAAAATGTCCCATTCCTGTCCATTTTAGCTTGCTCACCCCAAGTAATGCAATGTTTATATGTTCCATTTCTTGTTTTACTGTGTCTGGCTTCCCTGATTCGTGCTTCTCACGATCCATGTTCCTATAAAATATATCATGCAGCTTCGAACTTTCCTTTAACCTCTTCAACACATTAACAGCTGAACATCCTTTTGGTTCGAGTCCGGTTGCATCGTTAGCCACAGCTCTACTCATAGTTGTCTTCTGCTCTTCCTCAATAGTCAATTGAGTGTCTTCCAACCTAGGAATGTCATCTTCTGGCACTATTTCATGTTTCATTCTGGATTTTCTCATCATAGGGTTTTCATAGTAAAAGTTATTTTAAAATGTTTACCATGCCTTCTTCTGTTCAGTACTAGCAAATGTTAGCTATGTTAGTTATGGTGCTGCTGCTGTTTTCTTTGAGAGGTCCTTGGCCAGTGGCAAGCCCCTACACGCATGCACACACACACACACGCACGCACACACGCACACAAAACTGCTGCTGCCCAGTAGCTGTTTGGCCCATTTAGTCTGGCTCCTTAGCAAAAGCCTGTCGGATATGGGAGACCCTATCAGCAGCACTGCTGTCATCCGCACAGCCTCTCACCTTGCAGGAACATGCAATCTCACCACTGCAGAAAGGTAGTGCCATGATTATATTGTATTGTCTGTCAGTGTATTCCTATAACATTTTATAGGGAACCAGTGCATCCAGTAGCCATTTGGGATGTGTTAATTTAGCAGGGGAAAATTACAAAGTCCAGAAAACAATTATCTGCCATCCCATCCTTTGCTTTTAAAAAACTTTTATCTTCATACTCTTCAATGGACTCAAACTACAGGAAAAGAGATTCTGTCTATACATTAGGAAGAACTTCCTGAGAGTAAGAGCTGTTCAGCAATGGAATGTGCTGCCTCGTAGTATGGTGGAGTCTTCTTCTTTGGGGGTTTTTAAACAGAGGCTGGTTGGCCATCAGTGCTTTCTTTGTGTATTCCTGCACGGCATAGGGTTGGACTAGATGGCTCTTGTGATCTCTTCCAACTCTGTGATTCTGTTATTCTTCCCTAGCAAAATGGTTCACATTGTGCTGAAGCTGCAGGTAGCTATAAACAAAAATAGTAGCACAGCTTCACTGATCTATCCCTCTCTGGATGTAAATATGTACAAGGATATCCCTTCAGTGGTGTAGATCATACATTTCCCTAGAAGTATGTATTACTCACAGATGTGGCTTACTATGAGATTCACTTAATTGTTACCATGCCTCTATGTTCTGTTAAATATTTTGTGTTGAAAAAACTATTATTCTGAATTAAGTCTGTGAGCTGATCATCAGAGATGTTTGCTGCCTGCAGGTGTAGGGTAGAACAGCAGCATTTAAAAAATCCTTGACGAATTCTTGTTGTGTGCAGAAAAAGGGTTTCCTGTATTGAAGTAGATGGTAGAGCTTGTTTTGAGACCCAAGAGCTGTCTCCCATCAAATTAAAAACTTTTGCATCTAAACAACCAGAGGTACAATCAAAGAGCACAAGACCAGTTTCTATTATATTGTCACAATCAACATTAAGAGATAACAAGATTTAACAGAATGCTTTCAGTAAGTAGATAGTAAAAAACAAGCTTAGTACTCTGTGATGAAAAGTAAAACATTTAAGTATAGGTTGGGACAAAGTGTAATACAGTTGTCCCTTCCTTTTCACGGCTTTCCCTTTTGCAGTTTTGTGTATTCATGGAGTCCCACCCAGCCTCGGCTCTTCACCTGGGGAGGGGAAAGTGTGTGTGTGTTGGAGGAGGAGGATGGGCAGGTAGGGTCACGTGGCAGTGCGGAGATGGCGGCAGGGCTGTCCTGCCCCCAAGTGCGGCTTTGGCCAGCCTCTCCCTCCCCAGGACTGCGGGAGCCACTCAGCGCTGCCTCCCACCCGACCTTGGCTCTTCCCCTGGGGAGGGGGAGGGGAAAGTGTGTGTGTGTGTGTGTTGGAGGAGGGGGTCTGGCCGGATGGGAACTACAGTCCTCATTGGTCGGGCTTTGCAGGGCTCTGGCATCTTCCCTAGTGTAATGGCAGGCAGGAGTTCAACCAGTGCAGCTTTTCCCTTCACTTGTCATTAAAGTGGGGGATTGGGGGCACTGGGGGGCAGGAAAACCAGCCAGGCCCCTTCTGCTGCCCAACTTCTCCCTGCACACAATTCAGAGGAAAGAGTGAAGCACCCTTCTCACTCCTGGCAGGGGCCGTGGCATTCCTGTTGCCCCTCTCCCTTCTGTGTGTGGGGGTGGGGTGGGGGGGAGAGTCCAGGCAAACAGCCTGGAGGGCGCCTTTGGCTAGGTGAAGTGGTAGGGTGCAGCTGGCACCGTTGGCAATACTCCTGGAGGGAGGACCGATCCGGGACTCCCAGAGCAGTGAGGCTGGGGTGGGGGAGAGGAGGTGGGGCAAGAGGAGGAGGAGGCAGAGGCAGAACGACCCCAGGGGAGGGGAGGCTGGTAAGAGTAACTGCGAAAGTCCCTTGGCTTCAGCTGAGCAGGCGGGGAAGTCCCGCCGGGTCCCTTCCTTCCTTCCTTCCTTCCTTCCTTCCTTCCTTCTTGGGCCAGTGAGGGAGGGGAGGGGAGGGCGAAGGGAGGGGTGTCACCTCATGGACAGCTGCCAAGATCCGCTCGTGGGGCGGCCCACTTGGGACCCATGGGCGGGAATCATGGAGGGTTTTCTTTTCATTCCATTTTTATACCTGGTTTTCCTCCTTTCTTTCTATTTTCTCAAAGACATGGAAGGAAAGGGAAAGGGTGAGCTAGTGAGGCGGGTGAAGTTGGGCTGCAGAACTCCCTTCCTAGGAATCTGGGCCAAGAGTTGCCAGGAGGAGGAGGAGAAGAAGGAGGAAGAGAGGGGCCAGTTGTTTCTGGGGACTTCTCCTCACCCCCCGCGCCTTCCTGCCTCTTGGCTGCTCCAGGTTCCCTGGGTGAAGATGCCCCGCCACCCATAGGCATCCCCGCCCTGTGAAGGAGGCGCTCAGGCACAAGTTCCCGGGGTTCCTCTCTGCGGGAGGGAAGAAGGCAGAGATCTACCTCGTACCCCGCCACAGCCCCCACCAGCGCTTGGCTCCCAGAAGTGGGAGAGAGGGGGCTTGGAAGACTCACGGAAAAGAAGAGGAGGAGGAGGAGGTGTTTAGGGACTGGCCACAATGGGGGGGGGCAAGGGTGACAGTGTGTCCCCTCCTCAGGAATACCAGAGCCCTGCAGTGGAGCCGCACGACAGCGTGGTTATTACTTTACACTTCATTCATGGTTTTTTTACTTTCACGATGGTGCTCTGCCCCAACCCCCACAAATGGAAAGGGACAACTGTATTGCATAAGATGTTTTCAGTATATCTTGATTTATCTCTCAAGAAATAATGTGGCTGACTTCTTTATCTGATCAACTTTCGTATGCTATAACACTGTTTGATGAAGTTGTTTGTCTAGAGCCGGCCTCTAATAGCATCCATCCCTTGAGGTACTGCCATTAGGTATTTCCTTGTCTTATTTTCCCCTAGCATCTCAGATGTTTTGTAATTAAACTATTGCACCTTGGTGTAACTGTTGCATCATGTAACTGAGAATAGTAAGGTAGCTATAAAATATTTGCTTTCTTGTTTTATGGATTGGTTGCCGTTTCATTTATGGTGCCAAGTGGAATAGCATAACTTAGATTTAAGTGACTCTAGCAGCTGGCTACTTGTTACATTGCAGGTTCCTAGGCATAGAAAGTTTCTGTCTACTTTCTAATCGTACATCTGACTTTCCAGAAAGTAGACAGTAAAGGCTTTCTTCCTGCTTCAGTTTCCCCACTTGTAGTACTGTACAGTAGATTACAGTACTTTCTTTGACAGATAGTTGTGATACTGTGATTAAAAAGCAGAACCATGAGTCAGGATGTCCCCAATTCAAGTGTAGTCTCTGTTGTATAGAGACATTTTGCTACCTGCAAGAGAACAATAAATGTCTCTTTGCCTGAGCATAATACCTGTATCCAAAGCTGACCAAATTGTTTTGGCATCCGAGGCAAACAAAATAAAATCCTAGAAGTAGCTCTTCCTGGGAGGCAAAATTCAATAATAAATAACAGTTTCTTGACTTTTCCTATTACACAAGTGACCGCCTCACATAGTGCCATTAACTCACCAAGTCAGCTTCAAGAAATCATAGTCTCAGCTCCTCATGTACAGTTTGGGGTTAATTACTGGCTTATTTTACTGGATGTTTTGTATGCATTGCAACAAAATAATATAAGTTAAAATATTTCAAATGCTTCTTGAAATGCTGTATAAATGCCCAATAGTATTTCTGGAAAAAGCAATGTTTAATGTTGTTTAGCTCTCTTATTCCTCTGTCAGAATGTGAAGAGTATTGTGCCATTAAAACAGAGTGTGTCTGTTGTAGTATTAATTGCAGCAGTGGCTGGGGGACAGCCTAGTAAGTAGAATCATAGAATCATAGAATTGTAGAGTTGGAAGAGACCACGAGGGCCATCCAGTCCAACCCCCTGCCACTCTAGGAAGTATCCTAGAGGCTGATAGATTACTGGAGTTCTTTCTCTTTGTAGATTTGTAATCAAATGTGCCTTTTTTTTCCTTAAAAAAAAAAAAAGACTCTCTCACATTGCGGCATCCTGAAAGTAAATATTTACTTCCATTCTGATTTCAGATGACTGGTTAATTTTTGTGATTGTGGGAAGAAGTCTCTCTCTGTCAATTCTTATCTTCTGTCTCTATTTTACCATGGTATTACTTAGAACTTATAATCTATTGGTTGCCCTGATATCTGAGTTTTTGTATTTGTGTATATGTGTGAACAATTTATTTTGAATAATCGAAATCCCTGCACCTTCTCTTCCTTTCTGTGATCCTTACTTTGCAAGCTGTAGCTGCCGACCTGTGCACTGTAATTCCTATTCAGCAGCCTCACTGAAAACTCTGTCACTTAGTGCCCATGTGTGATAAAATTATCTTCATGGCCACAAGAGCTATACACATATTATCCTTTAAAAAGAAAAAGAAAAATCAAAAGCAAGCAAAAAAAAAAATATCCTAACATCTTTTCAGGACATGAAATTCTGTATGTGATGCTAAAATCTGCACTCACCCGGTGAAACTGTGGAATACAGCCGTGTCTGTAGCATCCTTTTGCTCGATTAAAAATCTATGGTTTCCACACATAGGTCTCTCTCTGTTCATAAGTTTGATCATTATCCAGATACATAAGAGGGACCTTATCCAAACCAATGAAAGGAAGGAATTGTTAAATATATTGTCAAAACTTGGTATGAATAAGTATTTCTTATGTTTTGGCTACCTTATTGAAAAGTCTGTAAAACTTAACACAGGGCCACTTGTGTCAATTTGAAATGTTTTCCCATGTGGCTTTCAGTACAGTTGGCCCTCAAATTTCATGGGAGTTAGGGGTGCAGCAGCTGGTGAAAATGGAAAAATCTTGAATAACAGCCCCACTATTTTTTTTTACCTGAGAGAACACTTCTCTAGGCATTTGAAGGTCCTCCATAGAATTTTGTGGCACACCCATTACTTTACGAATGATCCATAATTTTCATGATCTACCCAGTCATGTAGGTCATGAAAAACTGGATTGCTCTTAAAGAAATGGGTGATTATCCTGATGTATAACCAATACTCAGAACAAGAGGCTACTATCAGGACAGACTAAAGAGAAACGGAATGGTATCCAATTGGGAAAGGGTCAGGCACAGCTGCATTCTATCACCCTATCTGTTTAACTTTTATGCTCAACGTATCATGCATAAAGCAGGACTAGACTCAGAGGAAGGAGACGTGAAAATTGGAAGAAGGAACATCAACAATTTAAGATATGCAGATGGCACTATGCTATTAGCAGAAAACAGCAAACTTGGAACGATTACTGTAGAAAGTCAAGGAAGAAAGTCCAAAGGCAGGTTTACAGTTGAACATTGAGAAAATAAAAATAATGACCCCAGATGATGTACATCATTTTAAAGCAGATGATGAAGAAGATGTTGAAATAGTTTTTAAAAATTCCATACATTGCTTCAGTCATTAATCAGAACGGAGACTGCAGTCAAGAAATCAGAAGATGACTGGAACTTGGAAAGGCAGCTATGATGAAAAGAAGAACTAGACAAGATCTGGAAGTGTCATTGAATACTAAAGTTAGGACTGTCTGTGCCATTGCATTCCCCATTTCTGTGTATGGTTGTGAAAGCTGCACAGTGAAAAAAGCCGATAGGAAGAAAATGAACTCATTTGAAGTTTGGTGCTGAAGAAGTGTTCTACAGATACTGTGGACTGCTAAAAGGACAAATAAATGGGTCCTAGAGCCATTCAACTCTCCCTAGAAGCCAAGATGACTAAACTGAGACTATTGTACCTTGAATATAACGTGAGAAAACATGACTCACTAGAAAAGACAATAGTGCTTGGTAAGATGGAAAGTAGTAGGAAAAGAGGAACACTGCATGCCAGATGGATAGACTCACAAAGAAGCCACAACCCTGAGTCTTCAAGACCTGAGGAGGGCTGTTGAAGATAGGATGATTTGAAGGTCTTTCATTCATGGGGTTGCCATAACTTGAAGTCTACTTGACAGCACTTAACAACATGTGTTAGTTCCAAGACATGGGTAAAAAGTTTAAAAGAATATGTGCATCACTAAATACCAGTATCAAATTTATTCATGTGATTACTTCCCCATAGAATGAGGCCTGTATCCAAAGCTGAATGAGGCAACTACAGGACATTTCCAGAACAGATGGGTTGAAGAAGCATTAATTTTCCTTTTTAAAGAAATGCATTGCTTCCTAGTATGAGTTGGAAGTATAATGAATGGATATAATTTAAGTCAAATTATGCAACAAAAAGGTATACAATACCAGTCATATCTCAATTCAAAGTTAGTGACTATAGTTTCTTTCTAGTTATATGTATTCAGATATATTTATACTTGTATACACAGCTGTTGAGGCATCCTGAAATTAATATTCAGAGCCCTCATTTTTTTTCTTAAATTCAGAATTATATAATGGACATATGTATATGCTACTCAGTTATTATGTATCTAAAATATTTGCAAGTATTCCAGTCAAGTTGATTTCAGTTAAAGATTTGAATGTCTTTGAACATAACATTTAAACCAAAATGTACATTTTATTTAATTTTTGTAATCAAATATTTCATTTCAGCTACTTTTGGCTAATGGAAAATAAGTTTTGTTTGCTGAATATAAGCCTGATGTACTTAATAAGATTGTTTTAAGGCAGGGGGAAATTTTTGAATTAGGAAATTTTCCTGTCTTAAAATCAATCTCATTTAGCTTATACAGTTTACATTTTGTAAAACAAAAACTCCACAAAGTTTTAAAAAAAGTTTTCAGGAAAATACCCATCCCTGGTTGGTACAGGTAATTAGCTGTTTAGTATAGGGTTCCTCCTTTACTTTGGTAAAGACAACCATCTTAATTGAATATAGCTGCTATGGGATTCCCATCAAGCTCTACTTTTTTGAGCTACATTGCCTTCTGGAAAAAGGATTTGCATTTGTCTCTGGCTTTTCTCTGCATAGGTACCCTCCTTTCCCCCATGTGTGCTGGAGTCCCTTTGTCTGAGTTAAGATGAAACGAGGAAGTCTCTGAATTACCACAATTTCTGGTTTCATTTGAATTAGAGATTATAGTTACACAGTTTGGAGACATGCATGAGATATTTAACTAATTCCAAACTTTTGTTTACTGTCCTGGTTTGTTCTGAACTTACTAATCATATTTTCCTAATTTGGATGAAGTGGGGAACTATGGCGATTTAAAGATTTACTAGTTTAACTATGGCTTACATGAAGGAGGGAGCAGTGCAGCTATATTTATCGGCAGAAGATTCTTTCCTATCTCATCTTTTAAAGCTGAGATATGATTGACCAAGCTAAGCCATGTCATCAAAATTATTTTTCAACATTTTATTAAAATAGATACTTCTAACTCCATAAATGTATATAGGAAGTATCTCATGACTGATCTCTTGTATTGCATTTGGGACGACATACCGTACTTTAAACCTAGGTTTGTCTGTGGAGCCTTTGTGGCTGTTTTCTGTGGTTGAGAGGCTTCCAATAACTGAGCATTAGTTTGCCACCTTTAACAAGTAGTCATGTCTTTAGGCGGCCTAAATACCCCCCCCCCAAAGCACCAGATGTTGTCTGATCTTAGAAGCTAAGCAAGGTTATCTCTGATTAGTATTGGATAAGAGACTGCTAGCAAATACCAGGTGCTGTAGGCTATAATTCAGAAGCAGGAACTGGCAAAACCACCTCTAATGAGTATTCCCTGCCTAGGAAAACCCTATGACATTCATAGGGTTGCCATAAGTCAGCAGATGACTTGAAGGTACATACACACATGTCTTTAACATTATGCAATTCTAGATTTTTAAGTCCATTGAATCTGCACATTGCCAGCCCAGGTCATAGTGTCCTGCCTGTAATGTAAACAGATTTAAAGGTAGTAAATTGTCTGTTTTAAGATATGCTACTACTAACAGGGCCCAAGGCTTATCTTAAAAGCACACATTATGTTGTGGTTTGATTCCACCATAATAATTTATATGCTGCATTATCTATGGGCTACTACTGGTTTCTTCTTCTAACTACTTGTCCAGGACTTCATTACCCTATTTTTAAATGTCATACTTTAGTCATGGATAGGACTTGTTTCTTGAAGGTAGGCTTGCTGTCTTGGAACAGAAGCTTGCTGTATTCATATGCTGACAACGTATTAGCTTTTCTCATACTTTTCTTGGAAGCAGTTAATATCTTTGAAACAACCTGATTGTAAGACTTTGTACCTCAAATACTGAATGGTAGCTATAAGTACTGTAAGACCAAAGGGTATTTCTATTTTCATTCTTTTACAGAGAATGAAGATATAACTCAACAGCCAGAACCTACATCCCAAACAGCAGCCACTCCAGGAAATGATGTCTTGCCATGCAGGTAGGAAATAATGCATTTGTAATGGAGATCTATATTACATGGTGTTTACGAGAAAGGAAGAGAAAGACACTTTTTCTCATACCATTCTATGATGAAGGGATTTGGAAAGCAGCTTTCTCCTCTTAATATAAAATAGGTAAATGAACATCTGTGAAATGTGTACTATACTTTTTAAAAAGAGAGGAATTAAATGACTAAGTCTTTGTTTGCTTCATTGTGGGAACAGAATGTTATTTTAAAAATCTAAGATAATCCTGGAACATGAAACTGTAGCACAAAGGAGACTGAAATCCCTCTGGCCTCTGTAATTATATCTCCGTCTAGGGATGCTGTGCAGTGGTCTAGTTGATGCCAAATAGGCTTTTGTTTTAATCTCTTTGTTAGTATGAACTCAGGGTAACGCAGCCATAGTTGCTCACTGTTACAGGTCTAAATATTAAATGTCTGTGATTCTTCAAATTTCTGTCTTTGATTTCATCATTGGTTCCTAGGTGGTTTCTGAACACTGTCCCAAAGTGTTGGTTCCTACTTTTAGAGCAAGCAGTGTACTTGCTATCAACTCTCAAAGACTTGCATTGAACTAAGAGACACTGGTTAAGTGCAATGGCTATTGAAAGCTAGGTGAATGGCTTTAAGGAACAAAGCTTCCTCAGTGGTAGCACTCTTCCTCAACTTACTTCCTAGGGAAGGGTTGTCAGACTTGCTTGGTGTTAATTCTAGCTAAGATTCCCCACCCACCCCCAAAAAAGGCTTTTGGGTAATCTGAGTGTGCACTGGCAGTATTTCCATCTTTTAATGGTGACTGTCTGGATTTTTGTGTTTTGTTTTAATGTTCCAAGATCAATTTTATGTTTTAACCCTTGAGGGTTACTTTATGTATAAGACAAAACAATCTCTCTTGAACTAAAGAAAAAGTTATACAATTCCATAGAAACCTAATTTGTTCTTTAAAATTGCAAGAAATATTAGTACTAGTGCTCCTGGGAATTATCTGGCCTTGAATGTAGACCTTGCTAGATGTGGGGAAAAATTAAATTGTACAGTCCAGAATTGTCACATATCCTAAAGAGGTCATTAAAGGCTGGGTACTTGATTCCACAGACAATAAGAGTACAAAGATGTGGCATAAGATTGGTAAAGGCATCTTCAGTAGGGTCCTGATATAAAGGAGCTATGGTATAAGTGAAATAGTGGTGGTAAGGAAGTGCTGAGTCACTAGTGAAACCATCTGATGCATGTGAATACTTAGAATACTGCTGATTTAGGACCTGGTGCTAACTAGTTTTGTGGCCGTGCAGAAGTAATCTTTACTTCTCAATTTAAATTGTGCATGGTATCTATCTCTATAATTCTCTTGGGTACGTTGCCTTTCCCATTGTGCTGGTTGGCTGCTTAGGAAATACCCAACCACTTCCTCAACCAGTCACTACCCACATGCAAATCTATATATTCCAATGTCATACTAAGAGCAAACAAACAATGTGCTACAGTGTTGGCTATAGTTACTAAGGCTGCGGGCCTTTCCAGTTCACTGATGTCTCAGGGCTGCACAATTCCCTTATGACCTAAGTCTACACAGTAATATCATTTCTGTTACCACTGTGATGGGACCTAGGCAGTCAACTGTTTTGGGGAGTTTCTTAACGGTGTATGGTACACCAGGTCCAGCTAGTTGGTTTTGAATTGCCTTTGTATCCACCCATCTTCCACTTTCCTGAATTCTGTTAAATACAAGTCCTGTGTTTGTATAGTACTTTCTCATCTAGTCCAAAAAAAGTGTTCTGGTATCTGGAAAATGCTCTGTGTTGTTGGGATTCTTACATTCCTGTCTTAGAAATATTCTTTATTTTTTAATAATTCTTGCAGGGAATTTCTGAAGACTGACAAGCTTTGCAGAATAATGTACCCACTTGATTGTCATTTTTTTAAGCTAGGAGGTTTAGACAATTGTGAAGGAAGACATGCAATAAACTTGCTTAGCAATCATAAGATAATCATGAAGGCTAAATGTGTGTTTACCCATTGATTTCTATGTTTGCATTTTAACTTGCTGGTAGAACTTTTCTTTTTCTGATTAGGTGTAGCTTGAGTCATGTGATGGCTACACTTTATGGCTTCCAGGTGTCATTTGTATGAGAATAACTATTTTTATTATTAATTAATTAAATATTTCTAACTCATCTGATCAGTGTCTTTCAGGACAAGATACAACCACATAAAGCAATACAACATAAAAATGCAAAACAATAATTTACAGCACAGTATAAAAGCAGCACTAATCAGCATCAAGTTGTGGTTAGTAAGACCCAAAAGCTTTAGTAAATAGTCAGGCTTTAACATGGTGCTAAAATGTGGACAGCATTGGTATCAGCTGGACCTGTAGAGAAAGACCACTGCATAAGGAAAAGACACAGCTGAGAAAGCTCTTGTCATTAGAAATTGCCCTGAGACACTTGCCTCGTGTGATAATCGCGTTATGAAAGAAAATAGGAACATAACCGCTTTGAAAATGTTTCTTATCACACCTCTCTTCTTTTGTGTGACTGCACTGCTTTGAAAATCCCCTTGGTGTGATAAGTTGCTTAGCTGCAGTTCTGGCATCACAGCAGTCAGTGCCACGAGGGGCCTCATTCTTCTCTCTCCCTCTCGCACTCGCTATTCCAAAGCAGGCTAATTCCATGCCTATCATTTTTTAAATCTTTGCTGTGTTTGCATAATTACAGTAAAAATGATTAAAAGTTATTTTTATTTTATTGTTTTGCTGATGGCACACAAACACAAAAGATAAAAATTTAAAAAACCTGACAGGCACAGAGTTAGCCTGCTTTGGAATAGCGAGGGGGAGGGGGAGAAAAGGAGGAGATTCAACTCCCTTTATGGCACTCACTAACTCCTGTAATGCCAGAATTAAAGTGACGGGACCAGCCATGAAACAATAGCAACACATTGACAGGCTTTTCCCATCAAGTAAAAGGGACGCCACAGTAACAACTTGAATAAATGCCAGCCACAGGATGGTCATGACATCGTGTGATAAGGTTTGGCCATAGACCCTACTATCCTGCTTTAATTCCACTTTTCTATAGCCTTGTGTGATAATCTCCTCAGCCTGGTTACTAGCCTAGTCTGGTAAAGGGCTACACAATAACAGTGACATATATGGGATATAAACATTTCCTCTGGTGCTGTTACAGCCTCCACAATCCTCCAGTCTATGTAAATGTTGTATGACAGTACCAGAATGCATGGAGCTGCCCCTTCCCTGGGACAGTCTTCCATCCTACAGGATTAGTGAGGGTAGGGCAGGCAGCTGTCATTGTTGTGCCCTTAGCTATTAGTTTATCCCTTGTTATATACAGTAAACCCATACCCAACAAAAATTTTGTAAACTATTTTGTCAGACTGTGAAGGAGAAGACTCATAGCTCAGTGATGAAAACATTTGTCATAGCTCCATTCCCATACCAGAGCAAGGAAAAACATTTGTCTGCAGCCTTGGAGAATTGCTACCAGTTAAATTAGAGTAGGCAGCTCTGAACTAGATGGATCGATGGTCTTACTCAGTACAAAACAGCTTCAGAGATTTTTATAAAGCTGAGTGCAGTAGGTGGTATTGTGGTATTGGGAAGGGGTAGTTGGCAGGGACAGTAAACTCTTAAGCAGGTCTCTTATGCTACCCCTTTTCTGTTATCTGTAAGATCTATTTGCATAAGACATAGATTCTCTCTCTCTTTTAAAAGATGTTCCTTGTGAAAGTTATATTTATAGACATGGAGATATCTGAACAAAACTGTCAAATTACTCTGCTGTATTTAGGGGTCTTGATAAATTAATTCTTTGACTAATTCTGTCAGATTGTTGGGTATTTTGTTAAAGCCAATGTTTACACAGTAGCCCAACTATGAAGAGATGATTGGATGGGCTCAGCTGGGATGCATTTCTGCTACCTGTGGGAATACAGTGCAGAACAGTGATTAATTCTAGCTATAGCTTCACTTACATGTGACAGAATTCATTCAAATGTGTCAGATAAATATATGCTAGAACCATCCTATTTCTGCAGTATCCTAAGTCTTCTTGCAAGCCTCCCTCCTTCCCCTTTCCCCCCAACTTTCTGGAAAATTGGACATTATTGTTTGCTTCACCTCACTGTTACACAGTGCTCTTAAAACACTGAATTGATATACTGTCTTTCTCTGAGAGGCTGCAGAATGGGTCGTCTCTAAATGAAGATACCACAAAGGATTCTGAATGTGGTGATGGAAATCAAGAAGAGTGTGATGGAGCAGGAAAGGAGATCCTAACAGATCAACTCCAGCAACAAAAAGAGGTGGGGGTTGCCTCCTAGGCAGTGTCTTACATACCACATAATTGCTGCAATCCTTTCTTTTCAAATGCAGTATTCATCTTTGCTGCACCAAGACAAAATGCTTTGTGAGGTTTACTTGGAATACTCTTTATAGTACACTTACACTTCTACTCACATTATTGGACAATCCTGTTTCTTTGATATGTTAGGTTTTGTAAACTGCACCAAATATACGTATTATTAGAGGCAAACTATCCATGAACCATACTGACTTATCTGTTGTATGTAAAATATTTAACATTACAAAAAATATGGATTGTAGCCTTCTAATACATCAAGGTTAGAATAAAGTTAGGCAATGTGACAAAGTTGCAAAGAGATGTCTAATGATTTAAAATATGGATATGAATGCAGTCAGCTCTTTTAATTTTTTTTAAAGGCCATGATAGGAGGAAGAGACAAGGTGGAGCAATAACAGAGGTTAGAAAGAGCTGTAAAATCAGACAGCTATCATTACTAAGAGGCATCTTGATAAAGCTTTGTACAATATTGTAAGAGTCACAATTAATCATGAAGTACCAGGAAACAGATTACAAATCAGGACAGTTTGTGGTAAGAAGTGTGAACTACATAGTTAGCTAACAATATTTATTAGAACAAATTATGTTAAATTAAAATTAAATTATATATTGACGTTTGGGTGGGTGTGCTTATGTGTGCCTACAAACGCATACATCCCTGCTGGCTGGAGAATTCTGGAAGTTATCTGACAAAGTAACATTTTCAAACTGTGACTATATATAAAACAGTATATAATGTCCCTAGGGACCTTTTTGCAAAGTTGCTGAATCTGTCCTTGTGGTGTCAAAAGCAATACTTGGATTAATTTATGAAAGCAGAATTTATAGTAATTTGGTTTGCTTTTGATTCTCCTTAAAAGAAGTAAAAAATTAAAACAAATTAATTATCCTACCTCTTGCTATTAATTCCCTCTGTCATGATTCCCTTATAAGAGAATGTCTATGTATATGTATATACATGTATAATCACCTCCTGTAAGTTGAGGCAATTTTGACAGTCTTAACTGGGGTTGCAGACCTTTTTCCAAGCATTCTAACTATATAGTAAAAATAAAAATGAGTTACTAAGACATTAACTATATCTGCTGCCCGGTTTCACCACTGATCCCTTTCCCACTTTCTGTCTTATGGGCATTGACCAGAAAGAATCTACTTCCCCTCAACAAACAGGAATAGATGTGAGAGTGAAGAGAGGACTAGTGGAGGTCTGTAGAGTGAGGGACAGTACTTGCCTCTTGTCTTTGCGACTTGAAGTTTTTAAAGTGAAATATTGCAACATGTGCAATATGCTGGTGATCTGGTCCCTACCTTCTGAGAATTGCTATATTTGTTAGCTTAGAAATTGTGCATCACAGGTTTAAAAAGGCATTAAAATATGGTAAAAATTATTGCTTAATGAAAGAGCTGAATGTTACTAGAGGGTAATACTGAGGAAACTTGTTTCTGCATAGGAGGCCGTAGTGCAGATGACAAAATATCCTGCCCCACAAGGGCCAGGTGATATAGTCATGATACAGTCAGAATATACTGGCGCAGTGGATGTCCTCTCAGCAGAGCTAGAAACGACAGACTTGCTGGGTGAGCAGAAAAAAGGTAAGGACAAGATTGTATTGCTCTCTCTTAGTGTGACTCAGAAATTGGAGTTCTGTGTAATAAATATAGTTGTCCCTTCATATTCACTGGGGTTTGGTTCCAGGACCCCCACCCCGTGGATACCAAAATCCTGTTGGAAAATATAGTTTGCAATCCAATAAGCTGAGATGTTTTTACTACTAAAAGGTTAACTGATAGAAGCAAACAGGATGTTTGATGTAACTTCCTACTTAATTGTGATTGGGCTTCTAGGGAAAGGGGAGTGTCCAAATGCTTCTTCTTTGTCTAGAAGCTAGCCATGAGGCGCTGACGCCATGACCATCTTTTGATTGACGATCTCCTTCTTCATTCTCTCCTAATGATTTTGCTTCTCTTTTCACTGCTAAGATTGATTTAATTCACTCTTCTATGGAAGTCCCTGACTCGTCTTTCATTCCAGTACCTCAGCCACCCATATTGGTAATATTTTCCGCCTTCTCTCCGGTCTCTTTAGCTGAATTAGCTAAGCTGATGAAATCGTCTAACTCATCTACTTGCTCTCTTGATCCCATTATTTCTCGCTTATTAAGCTCGGTTGCTCCTTCCATACTCCTTTCTCTTCTTTCTATTATTAATCTCTCTCTTTCTACTGGTCACTTTCCTTCTGATTTCAAACATGCTTTGGTTTCTCCCATTCTTAAGAAGCCCTCGCTTGACCTGCTTTCCCTCTCTAATTATCGCCCAATCTCACTCTTACCTTTCTTTTCTAAGATTCTGGAACGTACTGTTTATTCTTGTTGTCTAGAATTGCTCTCCACAAATTCTCTAATGAATCCTTTTCAGTCTGGCTTTTGTCCATTACACTTGACTGAGACAGCTCTTGCCAAGATTACTGATGATCTTTCCTTGGTCAAATCGAAAAATCTTTACTTGGTATTGATTCTTCTTGATCTTTCTGCTGCCTTTGATACTGTTGACCATGGTCTTATGGTAGATCTGCTCCAGGATCTTGGATTTTCTGATTCCATCCTTAACTGGTTCAGATCCTACCTTTCTGATAGGTCATTTGCTGTGATTGCTGGTGGCCAAGTCTCTGCTCCTGTGTTGCTGTCCGTTGGAGTTCCACAGGGTTCTGTTTTGGGCCCATTGTTATTTTCTCTTTATACTTTATCCCTAAATAACCTTATTGGCTCCTACGGTTTTCAATACCACTTATCCGCTGATGACACCCAACTGTATTTTTCCACTCCAGACCTTTCTCCGGATGTTGAACAGCGAGTGGCATTGTGTCTATCTACTATTTCTGCTTGGATGCTCCGTTGGTGCATTAAGCTCAATACGGACAAGACTGAGCTACTTGTTTTTCCACCGAAGCCAACTCTGCTTTATTCATTTTCAATCACAGTTAGTGGCACTAATATTCAACCTGTGAAGGAAGCATGTAGTCTTGGTTTCATTTTCAATTCTTCCCTTTCGTTTGTTCCTCAAATTCAGGCCATGGCAAAGTCGTGTCATTTCCTTCTTTATAATCTAGCAAGAATCAGTCCTTTTCTTTCAGTTTTTACTGCTAAGACTTTGGTTCATGCACTGGTCATTTCTCGCCTGGATTACTGTAATTCTTTGTTAACTGGGCTTCCTCTTTCCCATCTTGCCTCTTTGATTTTGGTACAATACTCTGCCACTAGGATAATTTTTTCTGCCCTCCGTTATGATCATGTCACTCCATTGTTGTCGTCCCATCACTGGCTCCTGATCCCATTTAGAGTTCGTTACAAGCTGTTATTATTAACTTTCAAAGCCCTTCACGGATTGGTCCCCACCTACTTGTCAGCACTTGTTTCCCCCTATCTTCCTGTTTGTGCTCTGCATTCTAGTGATTCAGGGCTGCTGATTCAGCCAAGGATTTTCTCTGCCCCTACTCAGATATGCCCTATCTCCCACACTGCCCCCCATTTTTGGAATCTCCTTCCCATGAATTTACAGACCACCACCTCTCTAGGCTAATTTAAGTCTAAATTAAAGACTATTCTATTCAGGGAAGCCTTCCAACGTTCATCTTGATTTTATGTCCATATTATTTGTATTAATTTACACTTTTATTGTTTTAATCTTGTTATAGCAATATTTTATTAATTTTATAATTTTGTTTGTGGTTTTAGATTGTGTGCCATTGGCAGGTCCTTGTGTTTATTTTGGATTGTTGTTTTTTCTCCTCTATAAAGTGCTATGTTAAGCCTATGGCGCTATATAAATAAGCATGATGATGATGATGATGATATTAGAATGCCTAGTCCTATTAAAGGAAATTTCCTCTGCTGATCACAAGTGATGCCATCCTTGTTTCTTTCAGCTCGACCACCTCCTCTGATTCCACCAACTACTTGGACAAGTGCCAAGATAAGGGAGTTTAAAACAAAGATGGCAAAGGAGAAGAATGCCCGAATGGTGGTAAAACGGGGTGAGGTGTTAACAGTCCGAGTGCCAACTCACCCTGATGGAAAGCGCGTCTGCTGGGAATTTGCCACAGAAGATTATGACATTGGCTTTGGGGTCTATTTTGATTGGACTCCCATTACTAGCACTGCCATTACTGTCCAGGTCAGTGAATCAAGTGATGAAGAAGATGAAGAGGAAGAGTTTGACGGTCAGTATGCAACTGCATTTGTATCAAAGTGCCTCTTTGTTTCAGTGTACCTCTTACCTATTTATATTTTTAAGATTCTACAATTATCAAATCCCAAATGAAGTCACACAGATCACCTCGCCCATCTGTTTTGCATTTCCTTTGCCTTGCACATGCTTTAGCATTTTATCCATTGCCCACTGAGAGACAGAACGGTGTATCATTTGAGTGTTGGACTAGGACTATGGGAGACCAGGGTTTGAATCCCCTCTCATTCATGGAACCCCACTAGGGCAAGTCACAGTCTTTCAGTCTTAGAGGAAGATAAACCTCTGAATAAATCTTGCCAAGAAAACCCTATGACAGAGTCACCATAATTCAGAGTTAACTTGAATTTTATGTATTTATTTATTTAGGTATTTATACCCCACTCGTCAGCCACAAAGCTCTCAGAGTGGCTTACAAATTGTTTAAGCAATAGCAATTTATACATCTACATTGCATTAAGTGGTTTAATGTGTGTTAGGCACATAACAACCACTACCACCCATTGTGACTGAGGTCGTTCACAGAGTTAAAACATGAACACATCAGTAATATTAACATTATCAAAAATCAGCAACAGGATTAAAAAACAACAACCTGGTTGTCTAAGTAACAGCGTCACTTAAGCCAAACATCATGTTTCTGAACAGTTTTTTAAAATGTGCTCCCCCCCCCTTAGCAGTTTAGAGCAACTTAAATATAGTTCCCAGGCAGTGTCTTAAGCATTTGTGACTGCCTTAGTTTTAGTGATACAGTTGCATCACAAACTTTCAGCTTATTCTCAGGAACGTAGACAGGAGAATTAAGACAAATGAAAAAGAAATTAACAAAATAACAAAACTGATAATAAAACATTAACAGTTTAGTCAAAAACACTTAACAAGCCTCCTCAACTAAAGAGTTTACATTTCTTTCTATAAACCATCAAGGATTTGCACTTAATTAGGGAGGAAATTCCATAGATTTGGAACCACTGAAGAAATGTCTTACTATACTATTGCTTCTTTTGCTTAGACTAAGTCTAAGACTAATGACCATTAATGTACTGTTTTAAGGCCCAAGTTACACATTCTGTTCTTGATTTTATTTTCTGTTCTGGCAATAAAATAACACAGCTTTGTTGGCGCTGCTGCTGCTACTGCTGTTGTGTATCTTCAAGTCTTTTCCAACTTACGGACACCCTAAGGCGAACCTATCACAGGGTTTTCTTGGTAAGATTTGTTCACAGAGGTGTTTGCTTTTGCCTTCCTCTGAGGCTGAGAGTGTGGCTTACCCAAGGTCACCCATTGGGTTTCCATGGCCAAACAGGAATTTGAATCCTAGTCTCCAGAGGCATAGTGCAATGCTCAAACACCACACTGGCTCTTTAATGCAGACACCATGCCGGAATTTTAGCTGCAGGTATATATACTCAGTTTAATATGTCCAAAAATACTGAATTCAACAAGCTTTATAAATTATGAAAACTTGCTTAATTATTCTTTCTCTAGTCATGGAAAGTAATAAGTAGCTGTGCAGAACCCTCAAGTTTTCATCACTGACAATCATATGCAAGATGCAAATCTATGGATGTTTATGGAGAAAGAAGCCCTACTGGGATCAGTGGGATTAGCTATCCTATAAGCATGCACAGGATCACATGATATTCTTGTGTTTTTTTTTAAGAGACAATTACTATCATGTAAGAAGGATTAGGATGTTGCATTTCAACAGAATACTTTTTTTTTTTTGAGATATGTAGAGCTTCACTTGCATTATTAACAGGAGATGTCTTGAGAGCCATGGTCTAGTATTTGGCCTCATGTCTTCTTCATGTAGACTTCTTTGGTCAGTCAGTCTCACCCTGATTCCAAATATTTCTTCTCTTGGCTGTTTTACCTGATGAACATGTTGTGCATTTTTCTTTTCAGGACCCATTCCTGTTGGTGATGTGGAAAGGGGCTCTAAAAGCTATTTGAGAACCCGTTATGGGGAGATCATGCCAGTCTACCGAAGGGACAGCCACCAGGAAGTACAAATAGGCAGCCATGATTATCCAGGCGAAGGCATCTACTTGCTCAAATTTGATAATTCTTACTCCCTACTACGCAACAAGATTCTCTTCTTCCATGTCTATTATACCAGCTAAATGAGGTTGGAGTGGGTGGGACGTAAGGCACTGAAGCAAAGTCTGTGATGAGAGGTACCTCTTGACAGCCGACTTCTTTCTACTGTGCATCACTGTTAAGGTGGTGCAAGCAATCACTGGCAGCTCCACTTTGTTTTATGCAGACACCATGCAGGAATTTTGGCTGTAGCAAAGCTAGTTACTGGCCTGAGGTTCAAGTGTCTGCTTTTCCTTTCTATTGCACTTGTATGAACTGAGGTTGAAACATGCCTTTTACTTTTTAGGTAAATATATTATCACCTCCTTATATGCTGGCTGCAAAAAATCACTTGGATCAACTGCCAAAACAGTCTTTAGAACTGTGTCTAGAACTGTGCTGTTACTGTGATGTGATGCACTGTAATTTTCTTGGTCCCTAAGAATTTTGTGAAATAAAATGTAAATAGGCCTTCCACAGACTGGAAGTGTGCCTTCTTTCTTCTGTCTCCAGCAGCACTGGCATGTTCAATGCAAGGCACAGCTGGTGTTCAATTTTTGGTATATGTATTTGGATAACACAGCTTGATTTGGATCAACTGACAGAGTTGATCCAAGAGTACAGACTTCAGGTATTCTCTCTCAATAAGGGAGTAAAAGAACTATGAGAGAAGGAAACATAAGCCAGAGAGATCTTTTTTGGGGAGACTAATCGAAAATGCTGTCACCAACAAAGCTTGCTCTTCCACTCCCGCACACATTTTAAAGTCCAATGTGCTACTCTGCTGATTGGCTTTTTGGATGAATTCTGTGCAGCTTTAGATAAGGTTGTCAAACTCAGATTGACTACGAGAGTATAAACTTCTTCAATAGGTGGATGCCCAGGAATGACAAGTTTTTATTTCCACCGAGTGTGGTATTTTTGGTAATTTTTTTAAAAATTGCATCACTGCAACTAGACACTAAAATTGAAGCAGTCTATTCTCTGCTGGTCTTCTCTTCTTACATATTTATAATCTGATTGGGATTATATGGTTGCTGTGCTTCCTTATGTTTGCTATGCTGCACCTTAGGCCCCCAGCAGTATGAATTTCCAAACATAAAAAGACTGTTCTACGCAGGCATGTATGTACCTACCCCCACCCCATGCTAGACAAAAGCAAGACAGTACAAGACAGAAAGTGACAGTGAGGCATGCAGTAGCAATAATCGGCTGGCACATTAGCCCTTTTCCTGGTCTATTATGGGCTTTTCGTTCTTAATCCTGATGATGATTCTGTAATTTGTGCAGATTGTGGTATGGTATGATCCCCACAAAGGCCCTGAGCCTTATTTTTGACATCCACACTTGAAGATCTCAGGCCTATCAGTAGACATTCAGAGAGCCTCTTTCCACACATACCTGTGTAGTTATTTAGGACTTTTTCAGACACCCTAAAACTCGTCAGGGGAGGGCGGGAGAGGTACACAGCTATCCTGCGGCAGGGGGTCAGTTTCGGATGCCGCCATCCCCCTCCCGTCATCCGTGTTACTTCCATGTTCGATCTCTTGCAAATGCACCATTTTTTACTCACGGATGTTTTTTGTGAGTAAAAAGTGGCGTGTTTGCAATAGATCGAACACGGAAGTAACATGGACGACGACGGGAGGGGGACGGCGGCGTATGAAACTGACCCCCTGCCGCGGGATAGCTGCGTACCTCTCCTGCCCTCCCCTAACGGGTTTTAGGTGTCCCAACTTCTGGTGGGAGTATATCGAATCAACCTAGTAAATGCCTAGAGAGGACATATTTTTTCAGACATGGATAAATGAAACGGCAGATACCAGTAACCGTGTATACAGTGTAAGTAGCACAATTATCTGTTCCATATCAGAGTTTGGTAACTGCATCATCTGTCATTTACAGCTCAGGTCTCATAGGATATATTTGTGTAGCTTATGTTGTCTCTGCAGGAGATGACTTACAAATGTATAAAAAGATTTCAGATGCAAATTTGTGTATGCCTTTCAAACTAGCTGCTGTTTGTTCCATTTTGTCTAATGTGTTTGCTTTGTTCTTCTTCGTGGTTTTTGTAACTCACAGAAATGAGTCTCCTGTGCCTGCGCAATGTATCTCTTGGAACCTTCTAGACTGAGCTATGCAATATGTGTTTTGGCAGTACCCCCTCCCAACCTCCAGTGCGCTTACTGCCTAAACCCTCAGATTCTTCTCCTCTGCCACTGCAGCAGCCTTAGGAACTGTTAGTGAGTTTTCTCAGTTGGTTTCATTATGGTTTCTTGGTTTCCGTTTGGCTTTGGATTGCATTATCAGGTTGGTTTGCTTTGGTCAGCCCCTCTTCTGGCCATTTG
This sequence comes from Gambelia wislizenii, assembly GCA_030847615.1. NCBI lineage: Eukaryota > Metazoa > Chordata > Lepidosauria > Squamata > Crotaphytidae > Gambelia > Gambelia wislizenii. The sequence continues at coordinate 448,428,363 of JAUMIR010000001.1, read as the reverse complement.
TGCCCTCATGGGTTTATGGCCTCCTCTGATTCTTTCAAAAAGTGCAACTGGATTCAGATGGAAATCAATAATTCTCGACCCCTTGATCAAGAGGTTCCTAAGGGGATATAAGAATCTATATCCACTCGTGATGGGACCCACAGCTCACTGGATCCTTGAGCTGGTTCTCTCCCAGGTATTGAGGAAACCCTTTGAGCCTATAGCCCCATGTGATCTGAGGGTACTTACCTAGAAAACAACTTTCTTGGTGGCCATCACCTTGGCTAGGACGACAGGTGAGCTCTTTGTCCTATGGGTTGATCAGCCTTACCTCCATTACCGTAAGGACAAAGTGGTGCACAGACTGGACATTTCCTTCCTGCCCAAGGTAGTCTCTGTCTTTCACGTTAATCAATACATCGTGCTTCCTGCGTTTATGCAGAATCCTTTGGGTCTCAAACATTCTCTGCGCAGTCTGGATACAAGTCAGGTGCTGGCCTTCTGTGTAGATTGCGTGGCCTTCTTTCTTAAGTCTCAGAGGCTTTTCCTCTGCTATTTCACCAGCAAGAAGGGTCTTCTGGTCTTGGTCCAGCATTTTTCTAAGTGGTTGGCAGCCACCATTCGCTTGGACTATTAACCTGCTGGCAAGAAAACTCCAGCCCAAGTGAGGAGTCACTCGACCAGAGTGATGGTGGTATTGGTGCCCTTCCTAAAAGGGATCCCACTCCAGGACATCTTCAGAACTGCCACCTGGTCCCAGCCTTCAGCATTCATCTCACACTATAGACTCGATGCAAGGTCTCAAGCAGAGGCAGTTTTTAGAAGGGTTATGCTCTTCTCCTGGGTTACTTGGCACCCCCTCCTCCTATGGTTAGTAGCTTGCTATTCTCCCATTTGTGTGAGTCACAGAGACCATGAAGAAGAACAGTTACCTGTAACTGTGGTTCTTCATGTGGTCATCTGTGAACTCACACAACCCTGCCTATCTTCCCCTTGTCATGTCCTGCCTTCCTTAGCTTCTTGGCTGTTGTTTCGGCATCCAGGGAACTGAGGGTTTAGGCAGGAAGCGCAACGGCTATGCACACAGAGGATGGGAAGGGCTACTGCCAAAACACATATAGCATAGCTCTAGAAGGTTCTGAGAGATGCACTGTGCTGCTACACATGACCCATTTGTGTGAGTTCACAGATGACCACTCAAAGAACCACAGTTACAGGTAAGCAACCTGTTCTTTATATGATTGCAGCAAACATTCATAGTTTATCATGGATTTTTGGAACCCTTTCTAGGGAAAGTTGTTGTTGATACACATTTAGTAACGGAAGATATAAAGCCAAAGAACTTGCCTTCCCAAAAGGCTTCAGGATTCTCTAACTTTGATACATTATGTGCTTTGCTAAGTGAAGCAAATTATATAGCTAGAAAAGTAAATAGGGTAGGGAAATACTATTGTTTGCAGTTAACACAATTTTAACAGAGAAAAGCTTCATGGAGTGAAATCCTAAGCAATTTCCATTTCAAGCAATGAAAAGGAGAAATGGTAAACAAGTGTCCTTGCTAACTTTAAAAGAGTGAGTCAAGTGCAGCTCTGACACAATTTATTTTTCTTCAGAGTGTGATTGAAGGAACAGATACACACATGATTATCTTGTTGCAGGCCAATAACATGAAAAAGAGAAACAACTTCAATTGGTTTGGGGTATGGAATGGCAGACATTCTGGTACCAACATTAATGAAACCCCTTTGGCTTAAAGGATAGCATGTGTATTTCTTTTTTCATGAATGAGCTGAGTAGGAACTGCTTCTTGAAAATGGTCTGAAAAAGATTTCCCCTGTTCCCTGAGTTCCTCCTTTTTGAATAGCCCTCAGACAGCTTTTTAATAACTTTCCTTGCCTGAATATACTGTATATTTAAACCGTGGTTATTTGTTATTATTCAAAGTATTTTCCCTTGAAAGCTTAATCTATTGACTTTCTACCCTATACAGAATGTACAAAGCCCACTGTCTATGTGTTCATTTTAAACACAAGGCACTGCTTTATTAGGAAATGGAGATGGTGGGTAGTTGTCTTATTTAAAGTTCTGTCTGAAGAGGAAACATAAAAATAGAGGCTGTATGTATTATGCATGTTTGAGCTAAGTTTGTGTGCACTTATTTACAGAGCTTGCTTAAGGACTTCTTTTTTTTTCCTTTTTGCCAAATTATATGGAACTTTATTATACGTGTTGTCCCAAAGTATATAACAGGATCTTGTTCCTGGCTGGCAGTAGTTGATTTTGAAACAAAGGATAGAATTTGAAAGTGGTTGTTTTTTTACTGTGTGACGCTAGTCTTGTTGCTAAGGGCTGCTTCAGAGTAGATTTTCCATAAGATCTGCCTGGCCACATCCTTCCCCGTCTCAAAGTTTTTCATATCTGTGGATGGCATCACTATATATATATATATCCTATCCAAATACTATCCAAAGTATCCTATCCAAATACTGGCTAGACTGAGACTTGCTCAGTCATAGAGATGGCACAAGCTCATCATATGCCAAAGTTTGGCCTCTCTTCACACCATAAACTGTTACAAGCAATATAAATCTTCATGGATCACAGGCTGAAAATCCCTGGAGGCCTCTGTCACTCATTCTGTGGAGAGCATCTAGGACAAGCACACATCCTAGTTTGGAATTGACCCCAGTTACTTTTCAGCATTTTTATATGCATTGTTGTAGATGGAGGAGAAATGCAATTTCAGAAAAGTCAGCTGTGGTTTCAGAATGGTTGAAGAGTAGGATACATATTTTGTAAAATAAAAATAATTATACGAGTACCTTTATATTAGATGTACTTTGATATTTGCTTCTCTTGTTCTGCATAACTGATACAGAACAACTGGCTAATTCATTCCCTTTCAGGTACCGAATGTAAGAATGAAAAATATATAGCAATTAAAGATGGGGAGGAGCCATTCATGTCTAGCATCCAGACTAGGTAGCACTTCAAAAAGGTTCTTTTTGAAGTGGCTCTTCGTAACCTAGTTTTGCCCTTTTTTGCTTCCTCGGCTTACAAAAGCCTCATGAGTTAATGTTGTTAATATATCTGTTTCTTCTATTTATTGCTATAGTCAAATTCCATTTGGTCAAGTTTATGTACTCTTTCCCCTTTGTACTTCAAAGAAAGATGCTAGATAGGTGATAATCGGGGTGGTGGGGCGTGGGGGTGGTGATCTATTCTAAGGTCCCTTAATTCTATTTAGAGAAAATTAAAACTGCCTTGATCATCTCTCCTTAAACTGGTTAAGGGTGCCATGAAACTGATTAATCAAGAACTATGTGATATAAACAAAAGTCTTCAGTCCTGTACAAATGTACCTGGGAGTAAGTACCACTGAGCTCAGTGGGACTTACTTCTAAGTAGACATGTAGAGGATTGTATTGTAGGTCTCCTAACATCCCAAGGACTTGTGCCTTCAAAGCATATTCCTGTTAACCCTTTCTTGCTGGGACAGTTTAGGGCAGTTCATTGAAGTGATATGAACTGACTTCTGACTACCTTGTTTGGACAAGGAGACAGTGTCTGCTTTTAGCTGTTCATTCTTCACCACTCAGTACCATGATTCGATATAGAAATCCATGCAACAGAAGAGCCTGTGCATTCTTTGTCTTGTGGAGATAGCTATCTGGGGAAATCAGTTGGATAAACGGATCTTAAAGCATGCTGTGGCCTTCAGTGGCTATTTTGTTTTGCACTGATTTGTTTTTCACTGGCTATTCAGCAGTAGTAAATCCTAGGAAGCAAGGTGAGTTTGTGTGTGTGTGTGTGTTTTGTCTGGGGTTTTTGGCAAAGGATGTATAGGTTCAGAATAGAATCATAGAGTTGGAAAAGACACAAGGGTCATCTAGTCCAACCTCCTGCCCTGCAGGAATACACAATACTCTGCCTCCTTAAGAAGAAGGTAAGACAAAAGTTTGAGAACTCCTGGTTCTGAACAGAGGTCAGTTACTCCCTTGCTAGCTCCTTGACCCAATACATCTGATGACACAAGGGAACCACTGAAAGATTTAAAACTGTGACCCCATCCAAAGAAGGAACACAGGAGAATAATCTACACCCTTGGTTCAACTCATGTTGATGTTTCAGAAAGTTCTTGGATGCATATCTAAGTGTATTTATTCTGGAAGAAGTCCCAGTGATCTCTGGTACTTGCTACTGACTAGAGGGCTGCATAAGGGTATAAAACTGATATGTTAGAACAATGGCACACAGCGAACTGGCTAGAATTTGAAGAACTTGTGCCTGGTGAGAATTCTTTGAATACCATTGCCCAGTGTCATATGAAAACAATTTTTTAAAACAATTTTAGATGCAGCTACCTTATTTAAAGTTGATCTTTATAACCCAGTACATCACTGGCTTCCTGAAGTATTAAGCAGAGGTCATTCCCAATACTGCAACTGACATATTTTAATGAGTTGGCAGGGATTGATGATTGTTTACCACTGAGCAGTGGCGCCTTCAAACTGTTATGGAACCCCTCCAAATTTTAGCAGTGATTTGGCATGCAGAATGGGGGACTTGTATTCAAAAAACACAAAAACAGTGGGAAATGTACATGACTGATATGCCATCCACTGAGTAATATTTCCCTAGGACACCACTAGAATACACTGATGGATATTTTTTAGAGTTAATTTGATTTTTTGCATTGATCGTTAAGCCTGAATAAAACTTCTACAAAATTTGAAGCTCACATCCAGCATTCTAAATATGTAGTTGGCATCACCAGCTAGTGTTTCCTTGTGTAGTTACTGTGTCATTAACCATATATAGTATAGTATTGGGCAAGAAATCAAAGGCATTACTTCATTGACTACAACTCCCAGAATCCCTGATCTCAAATGGCTAGAGGACACTATGATAGGGAGGCTATTTTTATTTTTTATTTTTATTTTTTTAGAATACGGTGGTGCATAGGATTAGATTGCAAAAAGTTCTAAGCAGTAGCATTAAAAGTCTAACATTCTGGCAGAAATATATGGATATGCTGTATTCTATTCTGAAATTATCAGACTCTAGCTGCAACACGCCTGCCAGTCAGAATGCCAGTTTGGTGGTCTTTTTCTGCAGCTTGTGAGGCGTTTGTCTGTGGTGATCTGTATGGTATGATTCCCACTCCTCTTAATCTGTAATTTTATGCACAGATATGCTGCTTGCATCCTCCCATGCATTTTTCCCCCCTTTAAACTGAGACGGTATTTATATGTTTTGGTACTGGCTACAGGCAGTCTTTTAGTGTGTATGGTGTTGAAACAGAATGTAATGTATGTTACACTGTGTGAAGTATCTGTTTTGTGACTATGTGTTTTATTGTTGTTGTTTTTTAAATCATTAAACATTTTCACCATACAGCTGAGGCCCTTTGTGTTTGCTTTTTTTTTTGGTTAAAAAAAGTCCTTTGTGCACAAAAGTTATCATTATCAATATTTCTGAGATTCAGTGAAACACAAAAAACAGAGGTAAGCGAGATTCTGATTTGGGCTGTTATCGCTACAGTAAAAGGTGACAAAGTTTCAGTTTTTGGTACTTCTGCTTTCAAAAGCAGGGGTGGGTGGTGTTTGGGGATTTTAAATTGTATTGGTATTTTAATTTTGTAAGATGCCCTGATTGTTTTAATAGAGGGGTGGGATAAAAATAAATTTTAATATTATTAATATTATTAATATAATAATAATAATAATAATAATAATAAATATTATTATTTAAAAAGATGAAAGAAACTGCTGTCTGAGACTGTGGAGAACCTGTCTGATGTGAGAATAAATTGCAATGGCCTAAGTGAACCTATGAGTTTAGCTGATGTTTGACAGCTTCATATTTATTTTAAATATTTATAGAAAGCCCTGTATCATGAGATCTCAGGGTAGCATACAATGAAATCAAGGTAACCAATTTAATATAGTAGAAAATAATGTAAACAGACTAAGAGTATTCAACAATTTGAAACGTTTGAATAATTTAAGAAAATTTAGAACCATGCATATATGCAGATTTGGATCTTTTAGGCCCCAAAGACTTTAATAAAGAACTGTATTTTTACTTTTAAGGCAGATGAGCAAATTCCTGGTATGATTTTTTGTTACTCATGATTTCTTCAAAAACTGAACAAGCAGAACATACCTCTAGTTTATTTCTACCTAGTAAAAATCAGCCTGGGTAAGACTCAATGATGAAGGGTATTCACCTTTTGTTATCTGTACTGTTCTAAGATTATGTATGCAGCTTTCCAATTCTAAATCTTTCAAAGATAATGGTATGTGAAATTTCAAATTATAAAATTCATATTGTGTGAGACTGGTGGCACACAACCTAAATTCCCTGCATAGATCTTTGCCATTTTTTGCAGGCAGAAAAAGGAGAATGTAACAGTTTAAGATGAAAGATGCAATTTGTATAATTTGTACAGGTTGCAGAATACCGAAGGCTTCTTCAGTATACAGTTGTCCCTCCACATTCGCGAACTTGACATTCGCGGTTTCGGTTATTCGCGGTTTTGGGAGGGCCCCCCCGGGCCCCCCCAAAACCGCGACACGGGGCCTCCAGAGGCCCCGTGAAAGACATAGAGGGAGCGGGGAGGCCCAGGGAGGCGTCCACGGGGCCCCCGGAGGCGCTCCGGAGGCCCCATGAAGGCCTGGGGAGGGGTGGGGAGGCGATCCTGGGGCCTCCGGAGACGCTCCGGAGGCCCCAGGAAGGCTTGGGGATGGGATGGGGAGGGCTGGGGAGGCGATCCTGGGGCCTCCGGAGACGCTCCGGAGGCCCCAGGAAGGCCTGGGGACGCGGTGGGGAGGGCTGGGGAGGCGATCCTGGGGCCTCCGGAGACGCTCCGGAGGCCCCAGGAAGGCCTGGGGACGCGGTGGGGAGACTGGGGAGGCAATCCTGGGGCCTCCGGAGCATCTCCGGAGGCCCCAGGAAGGCTTGGGGACGGGGTGGGGAGGGCTGGGGAGGCGATCCTGGGGCCTCCGGAGCGTCTCCGGAGGCCCCAGGAAGGCCTGGGGACGCGGCGGGGAGGGCTGGGGAGGCGATCCTGGAGCCTCCGGAGACGCTCCGGAGGCCCCAGGAAGGCCTGGGGATGGGGTGGGGAGGGCTGGGGAGGCGATCCTGGGGCCTCCGGAGCATCTCCGGAGGCCCCAGAAAGGCCTGGGGATGGGGTGGGGAGGGCTGGGGAGGGGATCCTGGGGCCTCCGGAGACGCTCCGGAGGCCCCAGGAAGGCCTGGGGACGGGGTGGGGAGGGCTGGGGAGGCGATCCTGGAACCTCCGGAGCATCTCCGGAGGCCCCAGAAAGGCCTGGGGACGGGGTGGGGAGGGCTGGGGAGGCGATCCTGGGGCCTCCGGAGCATCTCCGGAGGCCCCAGGAAGGCCTGGGGACGGGGTGGGAAGGGCTGGGGAGGCGATCCTGGGGCCTCCGGAGCATCTCCGGAGGCCCCAGGAAGGCCTGGGGACGGGGTGGGAAGGGCTGGGGAGGCGATCCTGGGGCCTCCGGAGACGCTCCGGAGGCCCCAGGAAGGCCTGGGGACGGGGTGGGGAGGGCTGGGGAGGCGATCCTGGGGCCTCCGGAGACGCTCCGGAGGCCCCAGAAAGGCCTGGGGATGGGGTGGGGAGGGCTGGGGAGGCGATCCTGGGGCCTCCGGAGCATCTCCGGAGGCCCCAGAAAGGCCTGGGGATGGGGTGGGGAGGGCTGGGGAGGGGATCCTGGGGCCTCCGGAGATGCTCCGGAGGCCCCAGAAAGGCCTGGGGACGGGGTGGGGAGGGCTGGGGAGGCGATCCTGGGGCCTCCGGAGCATCTCCGGAGGCCCCAGAAAGGCCTGGGGACGGGGTGGGGAGGGCTGGGGAGGCGATCCTGGGGCCTCCGGAGCATCTCCGGAGGCCCCAGAAAGGCCTGGGGACGGGGTGGGGAGGGCTGGGGAGGCGATCCTGGGGCCTCCGGAGACGCTCCGGAGGCCCCAGAAAGGCCTGGGGACGGGGTGGGGAGGGCTGGGGAGGCGATCCTGGGGCCTCCGGAGACGCTCCGGAGGCCCCAGGAAGGCTTGGGGACGGGGTGGGGAGGGCTGGGGAGGCGATCCTGGGGCCTCCGGAGACGCTCCGGAGGCCCCAGGAAGGCCTGGGGAGGGCGGGAGGGAGGGCCGGGGAGACCCCCGCGGGGCCTAGCAAGGCCCCGCAAAGGCCTGGGGAGGGAGGGAGGGCCGGGGAGACCTTCGTGGGGCCTAGGAAGGCCCCGCGAAGGCTTGGGGAGGGAGGGAGGGAGGGCCGGGGAGACCTTCGTGGGGCCTAGGAAGGCCCCGCAAAGGCCTGGGGAGGGAGGGGGGAGGGGTGTCGTTATTCGCGGTTTTTTCACATTCGCGGGGGTCCGCGGAACGGAACCCCCGCGAATGTGAAGGGACGACTGTATATTGTACACAGTCAAGACGATAAAGCAATTATTGGTAAAAGACCAGTTGAGAGGATTTTTATTAACTTTGTATCCATATGGGTAAAGATGAATATATATATTGCTCTAACACACATTGCAAAATACAGTTTATATAGCATGGGTAAGTGCTTTCTCAAACTGATTTAAAGAAGAGGTCTACTTTTCTGGAGATGTTTCTTTTATAAGCTGAATAAACATGGAAACATGTAGCAGCCTGCTGCTATACCAAACTGATTATCTGAAGACTTGGACTGAATTTTTTTAAAAAAAATTCTGAAAAGTATGAAGTATTTTTCACAAGGTATTTTTGTCTGAATGGGCAGTCACCCTGGAGCATGAACCACAGTAACAAGCAGCTAACAGTAGACTAATAACTGAATGAGTAATAACAAGACTGAATGAGTAATAACAAGGTGCAAAAAAAATGTGCTCACAGGTGCAGTGTTAGTGGATTTATTACAAAACAAAATGCTATTTATATCCATTGGGGCTTGGCTAAATATTATCCATTTTTGGAAAAACATGATAAAGAGAGTAAATTTACCTAGTTGCATCACGGTTCTATTTCTTTTAGCTAGAATTATTAATGTAGCAATAGGGAGGGAGGAGAATAGTAACTTGCAAGAGACTTTCTTGCATAGCTCTTTCTGTCACCTATAGAGTCTGATAAAGTGTGGGTGTGGGTATAGGAGTTACATTTGGGGAATTTCCCCATCTCCCATATGAAGAGAAATAAAGCACTACATGAATATGTGAAACTGCATGTAAATGTAAAACAGCCCCTCAATATATTGCAAAAAACTAGAACTACAACATTTTCTCTGGTAACTGGGTTATATTTTGTCACAGCAGCTGTCCTACTATACATGTCATATCTGAAAACTGTTCCTTGGCAATTTCCTGGGGACTTAGCTTTTAAGTAGAGCTTCTGCATATTTTAGAACATAGAATCATAGAATTGCAGAGTTGGAAGAGAGGGAAGGTAGTAATGTATATTCTGTTCATCTCTTTCCTCCCACCCAATGACATGGCACAATAGAACTGAATTACAGCCTAAATGAATTGCTATCAAGGAGCTATATATAAATATTCAACGGAACTTGAAGGAATGGGGGAAGGGCATGCTGTGGGGCCTTTTCTCTCTGTTTTTGCTATAGTAGCTGTGTGGCACACAAGGAGGCAACATGCCTTGAAGAGGAACATTAGTTTGTTTGTTCAGCTATAAGGGTTCTAGGATGAAAATGCTGGACATACCGAGCTGTAGCTTCCCTGTTTGTAGCTTGGAGGTTGTGTCCTTTTATATGTCAAATTTTGAAATGGCAACCCTAATTATGAAGCAAGAGTGCCTGATAAAACTCTTCAAAAAGAAAAGCTGATGTTGGAGATATTTCGTGTTTAAACCAGAGATGTTCCAACAGAATAGTGTTCAATGTCAACTGCAATGTTTGGGTGAAAAACTAATTAGGAATCTAGTGATGCCACATCTCTCTGGCTTTTCTTTGCAAATGAAGATTCAGGAAGGACTCATCCCTCGCTTTCTGCAAGCACGCTGATGACTAAAAAGGCCAATCCGAGATAAACAAGTCTGGTTGCAGAAAGCACAGCAGAAGGTCTCCTTGGGTGATGTTTCCGGGTTGTGATTCTTTCTGCGTTGTCATTTCTCTTCAAGACTTGTTCGGCGTGAGTTCTCAAATAAGGCTGCAGCATCTAACATATTTTCACAGAATGGAGCACCTTTGAGACTGAGAGAAAGAAATTGTAGCATAAGCTACAAAGTGAAGTAGACCAAATCTATGAAAGCTTATGCTACAATTTCAGTCTCAAAGATGCTACAAGATCCACTTGCTTACTGATATTCCAACACAGCTATCATGTCTCTGAATATTTTCATAGACTGGGGTTCTCTGCATCTCACAAAGTCCATGGAAGATTACATATGTGAAATAGAACTTGTCTTTAAGGCAAAGATGGGCAAAAGCTCCTTATGGCTGTTTTTATGGCCCTTGACCCTTTCAGACTCCCCAGACTATCTATTTTATGTCATAAAGAGGCGAATTGCCTGTCCCAGAAACTTCCAGGCAGATTGTCTTTTAAATAAATTGCACTCCTCACTCCCATGCTGTTCAACAATGTCTAAAAATCAAAATAGACTGTTGACCATTTTTTGCTTTTGTGGGGAGTGTTTTTTGACATTTGTGTGGCTTCTTGAGAGTCCTGGGGCAGAAAATTGGTCCTCACTGCAGTTGCCCACTCCTGCTTTAAAGTGTCACTGGAGTTGTTTTTAGCAGCATCAGCACTAGGAGAAAGGTGAAGGAAGGCTGGAGAAAACACAGACTTTGGGTGTTAGGTTGCAGCAGCATGTCTGCAGTAAACAAGAAACAGACAATACTTGAGCTGGAAAAGAGGGATTACTCTAGCCACTCTAGCTACTGTAACATGTACTGTAACCTGACAGCCTACAACTGTCAAGGTAAACAGCAGCATCATCTAGACTCCCTTATGGAGTATGTGGGATCAACAAAACAAGAGAGAGGAGATGTCAGATAAGCCTGCCTTGGCAGCTGCCCCCAACATATTAAAAAAGCATAGATATACAGTTGGCCCTCTATATCCATGGATTTGGTATCCATGGATTCCACCATCCAAGGTTTGAAAATAATAAAACAAATTCCAAGAAGCAACCTTTGATTTTGCCATTTTATATAAGAGACACCATTTTACTGTGCCATTGTATATTATGGGACTTGAGCATCCATAGATTTTGATATCCATGGGGGGGGGGGTTTCTGGAAACAAACCCCAGCAGATGCCAAGGGCCCACTGTATATGCTTGGCCACTAAAATGTAAATCATAAGGAAAGTGGAGGCCCGTGAAAGAAAAAGTCATCCCTTACATGCATTTTGGAAGAAGCCTTCAAATTTCTCTAGAAGGTTCAAAATATTTTTGTTTATTATGCAAGGTTTACCTCACTTAGTTGTTTCATTTCACACATGCATATAGTTAGTTTTGAATAAAAAGTTTGCTGAAACATGTTAAAGTACTCTTCTTTTTTGTTATGTAGGAAACCTGTCTTTATTCTTTCTATGTTATTTCTGCCTCAGGTACTAAATTTTCTGTTAAAAGTAATGTCCAGAAACATACCAACTTCATTAACTGAGTTATACCTATATTAGAAGGGGAACCTCTTCCTACAGATTCCCATAATGCTTTTTAATTGGCCATGCTGGGTGGGGCTAGTAGAAGTTGTTGGACAAAAAAATCTGGTGGGTCAAAAGGTCTCTAGCTTTGTCTTTTATCTCATGGCTCATTCATCTCAGAATCTTATTTTACTTGCCTAAAGAACCCTCCTAAATTTTGTAGCCATTCTCATGATTTTATATTCTGAGTGCTCATAACTTTATTCTTGTAAGATGGGTGATTCATTTTCAGAGTTCATCACAGAGTTTGTTCTGGATCAGTTTGTGAGAACTAGCCATCAAATCAAGGGGGGGGGGGATTTGAGGAGTGGGTTCGAGAGCTGCATTTCTTTGCATGCTGGCATGGATTGGATCAACCCCTTCCTCTCTGTCCAGTAGGGTGATAGAGGAGGACAGGTCACTGCTGCCATCACTCTGAACTTCCAGGGGGCTTTTGTAATTAGGCTGAGGGAACACAGTTTGCCTACTTTTGCATCAGAGGACCCTAATGCCTAGAATTTAGTTTCTATGCTTACCTTAGCAACATAACGTGTGGGAATCACAATTCTGTATTTAGTATTACATTTCATATATCTCCCTGGAAGGACTGTTATCCTTTTATGTCGTGGAGGATGCTTTAAATGTTTTTTTAAAGCAAAATTTTATTTACTGCGCCCATATGGGGACTACCTGTAGAAAATGTCTGCCTACTGTTTTTCCATATGTCATTGACTGAACCATCAGCTGTTAGCCTTAAAGCATGTAATGTTGGCAAGTGTGACGCCTATAGCAAGTGTTAGTAATGGTGCTACTTAAAAAGGAGTATTAAAGCAATTTTCACGTGGCCTTCTTGCCGACTTATAATTTCTCTTTTTATTGTACCAATGGCCTTTGGGACTCTCCTACTAATAAAAGCTCATTAACATCAACTTTGCTTGATATATTAAAAGCTACTACCCATGCCAGATTAAAGAAGATGCAAATTGATGCCACCTGAAGTTTTGTTGAAAGTCATTTTCAAGATTTCATACAGTGCCTTGCAGAAGTGTTCACCCTCCTTTGACTTTGCACACTTTATTAGGCTACAACCTGGAACTGAAAAGGATTTAATTGGCATTGTTACTATTTGATATACACAAGATACTCAGCACTAAAGATGATTTTTTTTTATTGTGGCACAAAAATTAAATAAACAAAAACAAACAGGTATTTGGAATCATAGTTCTGGGAGTCTTGTTTTTAAAATGGGTAGTGGACTTCTTGTCACTTCCAGTTTTAACAGAAGAGATGAGTCAGTCCTCTCCTAGAGCTGGTGAAGGTGCCCACCACTATTATCAGGGCTCCAGTGATGAAACTATCCCTCCTAAACCTGAACAGGCAAGTGGATGCTTACATCCAAATCTAGTTTGGCCCTCAGAAGTATGTCCCATTTAATCCAATTAATATGGACTTGCTTTCTAGTAAGTATGTAAGATTTTTCTCCTAAAAAATGTATTTTATATTCAGGAATAGCTACTGAGCCCAGATAAGATTTCCAAATCCAAATGTCATAAAGGCAAATATTTTCATGATTATTCAGTAAATCTAAGAAAGTCACCTTCCCTCCTGTTTCCATTTCACACAAAACCAGCACATTCCTTTGCAATCAATACAGTCTGAAGCTGGGGGAAATAGTCTGAGGAACAGAATTAGAGGAGCTATCAGAGTGCAACATGGTTTTGCAGGGGATTTCAGGGGTCATAGTTTCACTCCAAAAGGATGGGCACAATATATTAAATCCATGTAAAGTCTGATACTTTTGATAGCTGAAAAGAACTCAAATACTTTCTTGAAGTCTAAGAACCTACTTGGCTCTTGAGGGTTAGCACGATGCTGAAATAACCTGCTTTTAAAATTAATATTAAATTAACTAACCAAAGACTGACATTACACCTATTTTTGTACTTTGAGAAGATGTGACTCATTAGAAAAATACAATGATGCTTGGCAAGGTGGAAGGCAGTAGGGAAAGAGGAGGACTGCATTAGATTCAATCAGGGAAGCCATGGCCCTGAGTTTGCAAGACCCAAGCAGAGCTGTTGATAACAGGGTGATTTGGAGGTCTCTCATTCATACTGTCACCATAAGTCTAAGTCAACTTGATTGCTGTTAACAACAAACATTTAAAATAGGTTCCTAGCTTAACAACCTGTTGTTATAGCATAAATTATTCAACCTCCTTTCCTTAGTATCCAGAAATGCATACACTATTCCCCAGCCTCTCTAAAATTATTGAAAGAAATCCACTAAATAATTTTTAAATGTTTGATCAATCTCATTTGTCTCTGGAAGTGCTAAAGTGTTTGATATACAGTTATATCAGATACAGGCTTTCTCCTACCTCAGCCTGGCTATATATTAAAATAATACTCTTCCTCCAAGATAGTATTTTTTAAAAAGAACAATGAACTAATTCAGACATTTCCAAATTATCAACTAACACATGTAATGGATAATAACTGCTTTTAAAAACAGCCTCATTTATTCTCACTAAAGAGTTTATCAACTAGCTGGTTCTTTATTATATACAGATAGTAGCCTCAGTGACATATTCATTGTCTCTGACATTAACAATGTACAGTAATCATATCCATGGATTCAGTGGAGTTTACAGGAAAGTGTATGCAGAACTTCAGCCTAAAAAATAAAGAGTCTGATAATTCTCTGTTTAATGAGAACTCGTTCTCACAATCTACACAGACACTATGGGGGTAAATCCAATTGTTAGACCTAGAGCGGGGACTAAAACCTTCCCCTCTCTGGACACTAAAGCAGGATTTTCCTTTATTTAGTTTGCAATCTTGTGCACACTTTGGAATAAATCCCACAAGGGAGCTGGCTTCTGAACAGAGAGAATTGTTCTGGTAGTGCATTCATAAACCACCCTCAAGCAATGTGATTCCCATAAGCAGCTCAATCCTATACACGTCTTGTTGGTATTAAGTAAATTGAGTTTACTCTCAGATAAGTGCATGAAGGACTACAGCCTTGGAAAGATACACCATTTCCAAGACAAATGTCTTTATACTAAATATTTCAATGGCAAAATTTTCTCTTCTCACCACTAATAAGGATTTTGGAATTCCTTTGGCCTGCTTCAGATTTCAAGCTTGTTCTGTAAGGATAGTTGGGAGTGGGAGTAGGGGAAGAGAAGGCAGGTGAGGTTTTCTGCATTTCCCAACTAGCCAAGTTTTTGCTTTGGCTGGGTGCTAAAAACCACCCATCTGGAGTAAATGAACCATGCATGCTCAATTTGGCACACCTGAGGCTGTTTCAGGTAGGGATGAGAGAAGCCTGCGAGGCTATGAGAGCTTCTGAGCAGCTACAGGGTGCCAATCCCTCACTCAAAACTAAAGCCTGCTATCACTCATACCAGTGTAAGGGGATGTGTGTAAAATTGTCAAATAGACTTAAGCTGTGACACACCTCCGTTTGGGGGGGGGAAAGATTCATCTGGACTGGGGACCCAGAAAACACTTGTCAGTTAAAACACACACACACCTGTTGGTGTCACTAGTGGTTTGCTACATCCCCAGCCAGTGAGGGGCTCTGGGCCTTAAGAGCTTGGCTCCCCGCCTCTTCTGTTCTCCCAGCCATGCTCTCAGCTGCTAGTTTCTTGACCACAGGGGGACGGAGAACTCCCCGCCGGCGATGGAGCTGGGCTCCTGGAGGCCTGTGGCAGCGGGAAGCGACTGCAGCAGCAGCAGCAACAGCAACCCAGCACTGTTGCAGTCGTGAGTCTGTCCTGGAGGGAGGCAAACTTGAATTCTATGTCCTCTGGTCAATGAATGAGCCGCCTCAGCAACTCAGTAGGTGAGTCTGCTCAGGGAGGGAGGGAAGCAGCCTGACTTGCTGGGCACTGAAGAGGAAAACAGGTGGGAAATAGGGATGAGGTGCCTGGGAGGCTAGCAGGCCAAGTGGCACTTCCTAATGTCATCCTCATGCAGACAATCCCACGAAAGTGTTTTCACACCTGGGATTTTTCTCTCTCTGCACAGTTTAGGATTGCCAGCTATTGAATCATCCACTGTAGCTCACAGCAGCTGCTCTAGAGAAGGTAGTGTTTTTTTTAACATACCCTGAAAAACTTTGTTTTATGTCAAGCTGTTGTTAAAGAGGCAAAAGCACAACAGAGTGCTCCCCACCAGTTATCTGATAGATAGACACTTTATTTTGGTCATTGACCAATAAATTGGACAATCAGTAAAACAAATCTCTAACATCAATGACTATTAGTGACCATTTGTGGGCAAAGCTTACACATAATATAACAGAATTTTGCTACTTGTAAAGAGAGAGTTTAATGTCATCTGATCGTCTCTGTGCATAATATAGTACATCCTCCACTATTTCACAGTTGAAAATAAGGATGTGTATGTGCTAGTGTGTACGTGCCTTCAGGTCGCCTGCTGATTTATGGTAACCCCATGAATTTCATAGGGTTTTCTTAGGCAGCGAATACTCAGAGGTGGTTTTGCCAGTTCCTTCCTCTGAAATAGAG
The DNA here is from genome assembly GCA_030847615.1 of Gambelia wislizenii. NCBI lineage: Eukaryota > Metazoa > Chordata > Lepidosauria > Squamata > Crotaphytidae > Gambelia > Gambelia wislizenii. The sequence continues at coordinate 448,412,211 of JAUMIR010000001.1, read as the reverse complement.
CCTATAGCACCTGGTATTAATGGGCGGTCTCCCTTCCAAGTACTAACCAGGGATGCAGAGAATAAAATTGTGCTCCCCCTCCCATCCTGCTAGACTCTGCACCCCCTCAAAATGGCCATGTAGCAGCTGGGGAGGCCTGGAGAGCCCAACAACTGCCTGGCTATTATACTATCTATAATCCTGGAATAGGCAACTATGTGGGGGCAAGGAGCCAATTCCCTTGCAGGCTGTACCCCAGCTCCCATAGCATGCCAAATATCTCAATTTCCCTCTGCAGTCTCTCCCAAAATGGCAATAGGAAGTGATGTTGTGTCACTTCCTATCACCATTTTGAGAGTGACTGCAGAGAGAAATGGAAGTGTTTGGGAATAGCACATGGTTCTGGGGTGGTTGTGGATGGGGGTATTGTTACTTTTTTGTGTTTGTGGGCTTTCAGTGTGATTTGAAGGCAAAAATTGCCACCAAATTGTGTCATTTAAAAAAAATGGCTGTGTGTTGATGGACAGGTGGGGGCTTTGGGCTTACCACAATTCTTCCACCAAGAAATAGTCTCAACACAACCCACCATAATTCTACATTGCTGAGTGCTATTCCTCTATTCTATTTTCTTGCACTAACCTATGAATAAATGTGTTAAAAAATTACCTTAACCACTTTTTAAAAAATGAATTTAATATTTATAACTTGCTCTTTAGTTCTTGTCATTTTCAGCCTTTCCCAATATTCAGTGGAATTATTCTTATTACAGGATAGAGCAATTTTAAACATGTTATGCAACACTAACTATATGGATAGTCAGTCATGGGAGCAAGGATAGAAGCATAGATTATAGCACTTCAGTGCAGATGTGTGCATACTAAGATTAAAAGTCATCTACAAAATAATCTAAAAGGTGAAACAGGACATCTTCCAGAGAATAGAGGGCTTTGTGTATTTTAATGCAGAAGAGAGATGTTTTAAAACCAAATATGCATGCTGGGCAAGGCAGGGTTCCCATTCCATATCACTATGCAGTATATGAGAAAAATACTTTCAGCTGGGTTCTTTCCTGAGAAGATTGCTAGGACCAAACTTTCAAATCAGATTGGGAAAAGAAGAGAGAGAGAAAACCATACTAAAATCTGCATCCCAGATTGAGTGGATCATTTCTTATTGGGCCAAATGTTCCTTGTAAAGTGGTAGCAAACTTTACACTTACAAAGACTTTTATGTACAGATATTTCTCTAGAGACACTTAGAAAAGGAAGAGGTAAATGAAACACTTGCTTCTTGGGTTGTGGAAAGGAAGGAATCTGATTTTTATTTTTATAGGCTTTGTGCTTTTCCTCACTACGTACCTCTTTAATGTTCTCCATTGAGATGACTATGCTTTTTATTCTTTCTCATTGAGATGACTATGCTTTTTATTCTTTCTCATTGAGATGACTATGCTTTTTATTCTCTCTAAGCAAGAGACATCGGAAATGTTACCAAACTCGGTTGCCACTTCCATTGCCAAAACAGTTAGTGATCTTTGGCTTAGGTGACTGGAACCCCTGTTCTCAGAAGACAAACATCACTGTGGAGATATTAGTGCATCCAGACATTAAACCACAAAGGATTGGTAAACTAGGACCTGATGCAAGGTAAACCTGAGATACATAGTGGAATTTGCTGCCAATATTATGTTGGTGCTAGCATGCTAAATGTTTCCCAAATGTATTGTAAAGGTTCTAAAATGTCAGTTTAAAGGCAGGGGAGTGTGCTGAGGGCTGTGTGTTTATAGCAGAAGCTGTATCTGAATGAAGGTCTTCAGAGAGTAACTATCATTTGTTGTTGCTTCTTGGCCAGTCAGCCTGGATGTCATACTTTTGCTTTTTGGATCAGCTTTGTGTTCTGTGTCGAGTTCTGTCAGGGCAGATTTTAAAATTAAGGAATACAGTATATGATCATTGTAGCATTATCAGCTGTTGAAGGAAAAGCAGTTATCCCAGATCTTTACCCAGTCTGTGTGTTTGCTTGAACAGGTGTTTGGTGTGGGAAGGTGACTGGAGGGTGGATGTTCTCATTGCTTCGTTTAAACAGGCAGACAGTGGCAATCCCATTAAGCTTCTCTTGACTGTCAATGAACAGGTAAGAACTCTTACTATCCAGACATCTTATTTCTGTTCTCCTGCATGGCTTGTGGCTTTCTATAGGATCATTCTAAACTTTCTGTACTCAGATCTCAAAAAGTGAATGTTCTTATTTGGTTGTTACACTTATATCCTGCCTTTCTGCCAAAATTGCATCCAAGGCAGCTAATTTTTTAAAAAATTAAACATAAAAGCAGGTCAACGCAGAATTAAAAACTCATTGGTTAGAGGAAACAACAGTTCCCTTTAATTATGTCCCCATATTCCAGTATTCATTCCTGTAATGTCACTTTCATGAAAGAGGGGAACAATTCTCCATTGGTTGCCTTATCTAAAATCTTAGTCTGCTCCTGTTTCTGGTATTTTAGAGACATTGGCCTGTGTATTTTCTAGACTTTCTGTTTTTGATGGTTCTGGTCTCTGTTTGATTTACCAATGTGTAAATGCTCCAGAGTCAGTTTCTAGTGTGACCAATACCACCAAAAATGCAGTGCCGCTTACATTTGAACTGGACAGCTGTTCCACAAAAGAAAAATACCTTGTTGATGGTGATGAAAGCCATTGAGAAGTCAAAGAGAATAAGAGTTGCACATCTTGTGTATCTTTCCCTGCAAAGATCATTCCACAAGGCAGTCAGAGTAATTTAAGTGCAAAAAAACCAGGCCTAAACTCCAACTGAAATGGATCTAAGAAATCAATGTTGTATTGGAGTTGGCTGATAACCAGTCATTTGGGCACCTCACCCAGAAAGGGGATATATCGACCTACAGTTGTTGAGATGTTCTAGTTCCAAGGACAGCTTCTTCAGGAAAGTGTTAGTAAATACAGTGGGCCCTTGGTATCTGCTGGGATTTGGTTCCAGGCCCCACCGTGGATACCAAAATCCATGAATGCTCAAGTCCAGTTATATGCAATGGCATAAGTTCCATATGTAAAATGGCAAAATCAAGGTTTGCTTCTTGGAGAATATTTTTAAGCCATGGATACAGAGGGCTGACTGTACCTCTTCTTTTTCTGGTTACTGCAAAAGCTGGTATGGCTTCAAACAACTTGCTAGTGACATCTCTTTGCTCAAGTTCATCTAGGTTCTTAACATATTTCTATGCCTTCCTTCGTTATTCTTCATATTAATCTCCCTCCTCCTTTTCTGTGCTACTAGGTGTTATCCTCTCTTTTGTTCTATCTAGCCTCCAGCTCACCATTACAAACCCTTTGCTTTAATACGTCTCCCTTCTATTAGTTAATATCAATACATGTTAACCCCATGAGTGCCTTTAGTGAGTCTGTAACTGTTTTTGAAGGCCAGAACTCTGCCCCTCTTAATGTTTTAATTCTTCTCAATAAAGTAACTGTTAAACAGCTGTGTTTTCACTCTCTAAATCCCTATAAACCTTAAAATTACAAAGTTTGGTACTCTTATTGCTCAGGATTTAAAAAGTTCCTTGCATGTGGGTGGGTTATCCTTATTAATAAGAGGTTGTACTAACCCTCCTTTGTTAAGGAGACTGCAACCATCCCATCTCTCCCTATGAAATTTACCACCTTCTGGATGCAGTCAGTCATCTCCTTTCTGATAGATGTAATAAAGAAGGGGGAGCCCTCAAGTCTATTTCAATGCCAAACTGAATATCCAGAGGGGCACAGCTAGGAATGTCTAACTCCCCCATTTTCATACTCAGTTATCACTAATTATACAAGCTCAGTTAATTTCTTCATACATAATTAAAGCTTGGATGAGTTGTGAGATTTTATTATGAACAGACTTGATATCTAACAGCAACAAGAGCAGACTTGGGAAAAGATGATAAGGTTAGTCAACCACAGTCAAGGGAATTGTTCAGGGAATGACTGGAAGAGCCAATAGAAGTAAGATGTAACATTCTTTCCTCTCCACTAACTATCCAGTTCTCAGTGCCATATCTCCACATAGTCATAATTTATCAGTATAACTCCCTCCCTCCACATTTCTTGATTACGTTTTGGTTAAGGTTGAAGTTGGTGTTTTTATGTCTATTTCTCCTCAGTTGCTCAACAGCACTCCCAGTCACCCATTTCAGGCACCAGAACCCAGCCAGTCACCTGTTCTTCCAGAGGATACTATTCAAGGATTGGATGAACCCTGTGAGGTAGGTTTAATGAACTGGAGTCATTTTAATATTACAGCTGTTCTTCATTTATTTGTTTCCATCACTTGTATAAACAGTCATCATCCTCTACGATATGACTAGGATGGTAGCTAGTTTCTGAATTATGTAGCCAGGTAGTATAATTCTGGAGTGTGCTATTTTGGACTGCAGAGATGAAGGGTGGGAAAGATGTAATATCTTTTTAACCCTTCTTCATGTAAAATGTCCTCTGTCATAACAGGAACAATGTAATATAAAATTTTCCTGTCTGGTGCACTTATTTTCTGCATGTAAAGATACATGGTTAAATGAAAGAGCATGCAAAAATATGCTGCAATCCCAGTAATCTGAAATGTTGTTGTTAACTGCCATCAAGTCAACTTTGACTTATGATGACCCTATGAATGAGAGACCTCCAAGTCACCCTACTATCAACAGACCTGCACAGGTCTTTCAAACTCAGGGCTGTGGCTTCCTTGATTGAGTCTATCCACCTGTAATGTGGTCTTCCTCTTTTCCTATCACCTTCTTCCTAACCTCATTGATTTTCCAGTGAGTCATGTCTCCTCATGATCTGTCCAAAGTATGACAGTCTCAATTTATAAAAGGTGGAAAGATTTATACGATCTGAAGCGAAACCAGAGTCTCAATTTAGTAATCTTGGCTTCTAGGGAGAGTTAATGATTTACTCTAGAATCCATTTATTTATCTTTTTGGCAGGCCAGGGTATCTGCAGAACTCTGCTCCAGCCCCACATTTTTAATGAGGTGATTCTCTTCCTGTCAGCTTTCTTCACTATCTAGCTTTCACAACCATACATAGAAATGGGAAATACAATGATGTGGACAGTGCTGACTTTGATATTCAGTGATATAGCTTTACACTTGAGGATCTTGTCTAGTTCCTTCATAGCTGCCCTTCCAAATCCTAGTTCTCTTCTGATTTCTTGATTGCAGTCTCCATTCTGATTAATGACTGAACCAAAGTACAGAAAATTTGAACGGTTTCAGTGTCTTCATCATCTCCTTTTAAGTTACGTAAATCGTCTGTGGTCATTATTTTTTTTTCTTATTGTTCAACTGTACACCTACCTTTGCATGTTCTTCCTTGACTTTCTCCAGTAATTGTTTCAAGTCTTTACTATTTTCTGCTAGTAGTATGGTGTCATCTGCACATCTTGTTGATGTTTCTTCCTCCAATTTTCATGCCTCCTTCCTCTTGAGTCTAATCCTACTTTATGTATCATATGTTTGGTGTGCAAGTGAACCAGGGTGCTAAAATGCAGGCTTCTCTGACTCCCTTACCAATTGGAAATCTTTCCGTTTCTCCTTATTCTGTCCTGATGGTAACCTCATGTCCTCTATGCAGATTATGCATTAGGATAATCAAATGTTATGGTGCACCCATTTCTTTAAGAGCAACCCATAGTTTTCCATGAGCTACACATCAAACACTTTGCTATAATCTATAAAGCACAGGCTGATTTTCTTCTGAATTTGTTTGGCAAGTTCCATTATCCAATGTATGTTTGCATACATTGTGCCTCTTCTGAACCTAGCTTGGACCTCTGACATTTTTTGCTTCATATATGGTAAAAGTCTTTGTTGTCAAATTTTGAGCATCACTTTGCTTGCATGGGAGATAAAGGCAATGGTCTGTTGGTTACTGCCATCCTTGGTATCTCCTTTCATGGGGATTGGAATGTATATTGTTTCCACTCTGTGGGCCATTCTTTTGTTTTCCATATTTGTTGGCAGGTTTTAGTTAGAATTTGAGTGGTTCTGTCTCTGTAGTTTGAAACAGCTTTATTTGTATGAAACCTGTTCCTGGTGATTTATTTTTCCCTAGTGCTCTCAATGCAGCTTGCACTTCACTTTCTAAAACTGGAGTTTCACCCTCAAATGGTTCTTCCTTGAATGAATCTGTCATCCTTTAGTCTCTTTTATACAGTCTTCAGTGTATTGTTTCCAACGTCTTTTTATTTCTGCTGGATCATGCAGTGTGTGTTCCCCCATTGGTCATATAGTATCCCTACACTTGGTTTAAATTTTCCTTTGAATTCTCAGATATTGTGGAAGAGGTCTCTTGTTCTACCTTTTTTGGTGTGGTCTATTTCTCTGTGTTGATAGTTATAATAATTCTCTTTGTCTCTGCACACAAGTTGCTGAACTGTTGTGTTCAGGGTTCAGACTCTATTTCTGTCCCCTTTTACTTTTGCTTCTCATCCTTCCCTAACTGCTTGAAGAGTTTAATCTGTCATCATGTGGGGCTTTCCTTTCTTTTTGGCTAGAGACATTATCTCTTTGCGTTCTTCCCTCACAATCTCCCTGGCTTTAGTCCAGAGGTTCTTCTGGCTCCTGGTCAATTAGGCTTAATAGTGCAAATCTACCTTTTACATTATCTTTAAATTCTAAAGGATGTTCTGCAAGTTGTATTTTGGCACAGTGATTGATTTCATGTTCTTTCACTCTAATTTTTTATATTAGTAGTTCACAGTCCATGCCACAATCTGCTCCTGGTCTTGTATTTGCAGAGAGGATGGAGTTTCTCCATCTTTTACCTCCAATTATGTTTGTTGCTGTGTACTTTCAAGTCATTTCTGACTTATGGTGACCCCAAGGCCACTTTATCACAGTTTTCTTGGCAAGATTTGTTTGGAGTGGATTTGCTTTTGCCTTTCTCTGCATCTGAGAGAACATGACTTGTTCAGTAGGTTTCCATAGCTGAACAGGAATTTTAACCCTGGTCTCCAGAGTTGTAATCTGACCTCAAACCACTAGTCTATCTGATTTCTATAGAATCATAATATCATAGACTTGGAAGGGATATCATGGGCCATTGAGTCCAACCCCATGCTCAGTGCAGGATACCCAACAGGTTCTGTCCAGCCTCTTTTGAAAGATATCCAGACCCTGCTACCTCTCTAGGCAATCGGTTCTGTTGCCAAACCACTGTCACTGTTAAGAAGTTCCTACTAATGTTCAATCAAAATCTATCCTTATGTAACTTAAAACCATTAGACCTGGTTCAGCCCTCTGTGGCAGCAGAGAATAGTCTGACCCCTCCTCTCTATGACCACCCTAGAAGTATTTAAAGAGTGCAGTCATGTCACCCCTCAATCTCCTCTTCATCAAGCTAAACATGTCCAGCTCCCTCAATCTTTCCTCATAAGTTTTGTTCTCCATACCTCTTAACATCCTTGTTCCCCTTCTCTGAACCTACTCCATCTTAAAAGGATGTGTCCAGAACTGAATGCACTACTCCAGATGAGGCCTGATCACATTCCTTGTTCCTATAAAATGTATTGTGCAGCTTTGAACTTTCCTTTCACCTCTGAGCACATCAACCATCCTTTTGGCTTGAGTTCAGTTGCATGATTAGCCACAACACTACTCATAGTTGTCCTCTGCTTGTCCCAAGTAGCTCATTGAGTGCCTTCCAACCTGGGAATGTCATCTTCTGGCATTATCTCTTGTTTCATTTTGGATTGTCCCATAGGGTTTTTAAGGCAGAAGGCTACTGGAGTGGTTTACCTTTGCCTTCTTCTGCACAGTGCAGTGGGCCTGCCCTATCTGTGGACTAGTCATCCATGGCTCAGAGTATCCGTGGATCGCAGTGCCCTATATTAATCAATGGTGGATGTGTGCATGTGACTGTGGCAGTGCACAGCCACATGAATGTGTCACTCTTGATTAATATGGGTCTTGAGGATCTGCGTTTTTTCCAATCCACAGGGGGGCTGGAATCAACCCCCCATGGATGGGAAGGGTCACTTTACTAACAAGTATTAGCTATGGTGCTACTGCCATCATCTCTGAGAGATTCTTAACCAGTGTCAGCCCCCTACTACAGCTGTTGTCCAGTAGCTGTTTGGCACATTTAGTCTGGGTCCCTAGCAAAAGCCTGTCTGGTATGGGAGATGCTCCCAGCAGCACTGCTTCCCTCAGGATAGCCTCTTGCCTCACAGGAGCATGCAATCTCGCCACCACAGAAAGGTAGTGCCATGGTGGGAATCTGAAATATACCTTCTAGAATTCTACCTCTTTTGTCTGTAGGATAGTTAAAATTCATATCGCTAGAACAGTTGCTCAGAGGTTCTGGCTCTGATCTGAAGTTTCCACAATTGCATTTTTAGTGAAAATGAATGCCCCGAAGGCATTGTCTTTATAGGAAGAGCCCCTCTGGATCAGCCTAAAGGACCACGTGGTCCATCAACCTGCTTCCTACAGTAGATAACCAGCTGCTGCTGGGAAGCTCATGAACAGAGTAAAACATCTAGGGCAACCCAGGCAAAACTCAAGGTATATGCCTTAGTGAGCCTCTTTTGCTAGGGCCATTCATTTTTTCTTGAATACTTTCCAGCCTAATTCTACTTGGTTTTCTATGTGACAGGCTAAAAGTCAGATTTCAGCAAAGCCTCTTAAAGAAGTTGTGGCTGAAAGGAAGTTCTCTCCAATAGGAGAAGACCTAGTGATGCGACCTGCTCCAGATATACCTGTTGTGCTACTAGAATGTGAGACAAGGAAGAAAACTTGTCTGCCTAACCCAGTTCAGCTAAATAAGACCAGGAGGGCTCTCTTTGAATTCTCTTCATCTGAAAGGCAACAGGAATCTGAAGGTAAACGAATCCAGAATAATAGGTATGAGAGCCACTTCTGAAGACTAATCTAACTTAATGTATATAATAGAATGAATGGACTCTGCAGTCCTCTCTTACCTGGTGGAGTACTTGTGCCCCAGTAAATGTACGAATTACAATTCTGTATTACACTACCACTTTGCCCACTTTTCAAAAACTTTGCACATGTTGGGCTGTATTGGATGATTGTGCAGATGAATTCTGATACACTCCCCGCAAAAAGTTCATCCTAGAAGGTCAGGGGGCTCTTCTGAACAGTGGAATTGTGTTGTATAGGGCTGTAATGTACAAGTGGGTAGGGTGGAAAGACAAGTTGTGTTAGTGGATGCTTCTGCAGGTAAGTTATGGAAAATATATAATGACTTAAAGAAAATATATAATACATATGGTAACATTGATAGTGCTTGTGTTTGGCATGTACTTTATAAGGACACCATCCAATTTGTTTTTAACATCCTGGCCAGAATTGTCTTTTCCATACATGGGAGAGGAAAAAAAAGATGCTAAATTGGTGCCAATATAATCTTCCCTGAAGTGTCAAGTAACAGCTTTGCAGAGTAGAGAGGTTTAACTATCATTTGAAGTGAATTAAGAAAAAGTTAATTTCCTTGTATGAAACTGTTCTGATCTTGAATGTGCCTCCCTGCAAGTGCTATTTATAGTTGAGAAATCAGTCATGCAGTGTTGTACTGTGTGCTCAATGTATAGTTTGGCCCTTAGTGCCCCAAACTGCACATATGCAAATGATTGATTCATTAAATTATTTTGAGACTGCATTCTGAAATACATGGATCTGAAGTTTAGGGTACATGAAGTTTAATGATACCATTTTAGTCTGTTTATGAGAAAGCAGTAAATTTCACCTTTTTTTGATATAACTACATGGCCTAGAATGGAAAACTGATATGATATGAAGATACTATTGCACCAGGACAATAATTTTTGTTTGTCCTCTCCACAGATTTGGAGGTTAAAGAATTACAAGGTAAATATCTGTGTTGACCATTTTGTTGAGTTTCAGTGGGCTCCTAGTACTACATAATCCCAGTTTCCTGAAAGCTATGTGCAGAATAGCAACTCACATTCCATGCTTGGTGGCAGTATTGTGTTTTTGCTGGTTTACATCCCAAGATATTTTACCCATGCTAGTAGGCATGACATAACCTTGTGGGCATGGAAGGTTTATAGTACATCTGACCAGAGGTTTTTTTTTAAAAAAATAAATCATTTCATTTGCACTATAAAATTGACATTTAGACATTAAGTGCAAATGCTTCAAGACTTATGCATTTTTTTTAAGGTGTTGGAAAATCTGTTCTGGGAATTTTTCAGATTAAAAAACAGAGTGCTGAAATGGTAGCCATGAAAAGAGAGTTTATTTGAAAAGACAATCTTAGCGGGATATTTAGGGGAATATTTGCCCATGTAAATGCAGCCACAGTTTAAATTAGTGCTGTAATGCTGATAATTAAAATACTCTTGGAAAATATTGTGCAAGTACTTCTTAAAAATGTAGTTGAAAAAGTATTAGTACTAATTAAAGATGTACGGTATTAAAATTAGGCAGTCAAGTGGCATCGACAGAAATTATGTTACTGCACGTACTAAACTTCACCTCCAGGAAAAGATGGAAAGTTATTACTAAGATTGTGCTACTCTTCTGTATAGTTTTCCCCAAAAGAAATATTCTGAAGTCTGAGGAAAGAAACAGAAGGAAAAAAGCACAAGAACAAATGGATGATTTATCATATAGATGCCCCATGTAAAAGATGTCTGGACAAATTGTGCCAATTCCACACTAAATGGCTAGTATGGAAACACACATGATCTTTCACTTCTAGGTATGAAGAGGAAGTTCTTCAGAATTACCCCTCCACAGTGATTTGGATTGAGTTGATGTTATTCTGCTAACTCAACTCACACTTTCCCTCTATAGTATGTCCAAGCCCTCGGTGGTGTCATGCTATGTGCCTGAGTGACCCTGAAACTGCAGTTCTGATTGGTGGTGAAGGGGCTAATCAACAATTTTGCAAAGACTTTCTTTGGAAACTGGAAATTGGTGAGCTACAGTGATGTATTTGTGTGTGTTTATCTGCAAGTTACAGAGAGGAGGAAAAATGAGTGGGAATTGGCACGGTGGGAAGATGCGAGTTAAGAGAATGTCTGCCATACCTGTCAATTTGGATTTAAAACTGACTGAAAAACTAATGTTGCAGAATATTTGAATCCAATAGACTAATAGATTTTATGTATTTTATTTCTCATTTATGTCTTCTGCTACTGATTCCATAGATAATGACTTCTGGTTCCCTATGGATTTCCGGCAACAAAATTCAATTCCCCAGTGTTCACGGGGTCATAGTGCAACCTATGACCCAGACACAAAGCGCATCTACATCTTCGGGGGTATGAGGGAGGGGAAACGCTACAGCAGCATCTATATCCTGGACACGGTATCTTGGAAGTGGCTTCATGTGTCTGTGAGTTGCAAGAGAAGGAAAGCACTGGGCACCAAAAAGAAGAATTGTTTGGGTTGCTGAGTAAAATCTTTGTCTTTCTGTCCTTTCATCTTGGCACTTTCCTTTTGTAAGTATGTAATGGAAAGGGGTGGAGTAGCTCCTCACACACATACAGGTGAATTGGGGATTAAATTTGGAGCAAGTGCCATTTGAGATCTATCAGGAAAGTATGAGAAACTGGTGGTGTCCTCAACAGGCGAAACGCACACTCCCTTATTCTGTGTTTACCATGCTATGTCAGTCTGATATGCCAAGACTGCATTAAAACTGAAGATCTCTTCCTCAGGCTAAAGGGAAAGTGCCAACATTGGCCTACCACAGTGCAACTGTCTATCGCAAAGAGCTGTTTGTCTTTGGAGGAGCTTTACCCAAAATGCCATCCTTGGAGACTGGAGCCTGCAGTAATGCACTCTTCATTTTCAACCCAGAGTATGAGATCTGGTATCAGCCCATTGTTGAGGGGGAGAAGCCTCTGCCTAGGTTTGGGTGAGGCACTTTTGCTTTCAGACCTCAGAGGTGACTGGAGAGGAGAATGCTGGTTTAGGTGCTGGGTTCTTGGCCTTTCCCTCACCTGTAAGTTTGTCTCCTGCTCTTTTCCTTCCTTTTTTCCCTTTCCTTGACAACTGGAAGTAGCTAATGAGTGATTTCTTGGCAGCTATTATTGTATCCTTTCATTGGTGTAAAGCAGTGGTTTCCAAACTTTGGTCTTGATGGTTGGCCAAGCCAGCTGGGACTTCTGGAAGGTGAAGTCCAAAATACCTGGAGGACCAAAGTTTGGAAACCCATGGTGTAAAGGGACCCTGGGAAGACAGCCTGGTGTAAAAATCCTACTCACTTTTGTGTGCACTCTGATTCCCTCCACTCCTCTACAATTTTGTGGGGACATTGCATCCACTCCTAGCCATAGGAAGCTTGCTAATTATTCTGCAATGCAAGGCTACCGTACCTTTGTTAAGCAAAAGAAGAAATGACTATGGCTTATTGTCTAATATGAGCAGCAGGTACTTCCAGCTGTGTCAGCAAGTGTGTCCTTTCTGTCCAACTCCTTTTTCCATACCTCTCATGTCATCTCTCTATTTCCCAACTCCTAGGATCAGCTTTGGGGGCATACAGCAATGAGAAAGGAAGTATTGATTTTATTATCAATGCCAATATTGATAAAAAGGATGTTGTAGGTTGGGGGGGGGTGAAGTACAGAAAAGACAGCAACAGAAATGGCCAAGGGGCTATAGCAGCTCCTCTCTGAGGAATGAGTACAATGTTAGTGGCTCTTTCACACAGGAAAAAATTGAGCGATAGGAGACATGATAAAGGTGTATAAGATTATGCATGGTATGGGAAAAGAGGATAGGGAGAAGTGTTCTTCTTGCCTCTCTCAAAAATTAAGAGCTGACAGTAAGAGCCTGTTTGGAAGTGGAATGCACTGCCTTGTAGTGTGGTGGAATCTCCTCCTTTGGAGGTTTTTAAACAGAGTCTGGATGGCCATCTGTTGGGAATGATTTGATTGTGTATTCCTGCATGTCAGGGGGTTGGATTGGATGGCCCTTGTGGTCTCTTCCAACTGTGTGATTCTTTGATTCTATGGGTCCTCCAGGGAAACTAAATGATAAATCCACGACAAATGAAAAGTACTGCCTCACATAATGCACAGTTAAAATATGGGAGTTTGGCATAATATGTAGAGATGGAGGATCATGGAGCTCAATGTATGGGCAGATTTTAATAGGATTAGATAAATTCACAGAGGATAAGGCTGGCAATAGTTAGTGGACATGGTAGCTATATATTACCCACACTTGGCCACACTATTAGAGAAGCCTTGTCTCTCAATACTAGTTACTGGAAACACAAGCAGAAGGTTGCAATTACATTTGAGTCCTGCTTGTGGGCATCTGGTTGCTCATTATGGGAACAGAATGGTAGATTAGATGTGCTTTTGGTCTTATCCAGTGCTATTTTTTTTTTATTTTTTATTTTTTTTGTGATAAGGCTGTGTAGTTTTTTAATACGTTTTCCTAATCTTTGTCTTAAAAGGATATGTGTTCTGGCTGTAGCCTTTCTCAACTCTTCCCTGTTCTGATTTCAAAATCCTACTGTTCTAGGGAAGAAATGAAAAATGTTGCAGTTCCATTTTTTAAATTGGCAGATAATGTCGTTGGTTTTAGAAGCTGGATCTGTAGCTCACTGGTCCACATTTATAAGCTCCTACATACATTCCTTAAATGAGGCTTGGATAATGTTAAAGGTGCAAAGAAATCTGTTTCCTGTGATGATCTGTGTCCTTTTGCCTTAACACAAAATAAATCTTTTGAGCATCTGTTCAGGCAACAATGTGTTGATTACTTGTTGCATTTTTCCTAGTAAAAGCATCTGTTTCATAGCACATAATCTGTTTCAAGGATTATTCCTCAGATTAGTATTTTGGGTCTTGAGAGTTATCAGAATTAACAAGTTTGCCAAAAGCTTTCACTGGTGCTGTATAGGTTTCATACTTTTTTTACAGCTAGCCAGACACTTGGCATCTTTCCATCATAGGTCTTGCTAGCGGGATGGATGCTCATCAAAAACTTGTGAGTTGATTGTGAGAGTCCTCAAATTGCCATTGAAATTGATGAAGCCAGGAAAAACCATAATAAATTGTCAGACCTATGAGGTAAATGAGATCCTTAGTTCTGATTATAATATCTCAAGATCCTTGTTTACTGTCTCTTCTGTCTCCTAGCCATTCAGCTACTCTGCTGAGGAACAAGCTGGTCATATTTGGGGGGCAGAAAACGTCAACATACCTGAATGACACATACATCCTGGATCTGGGTAAGAACAGAATGTTGTTTGATTTCTTCAGTCCTGCCTGGATTTGAGTGGGGTTGGAATCCAGTTTGGTAGGGCAACTGTATTCTCATGCCTGATGGGGATATAAAGCAATCCTGAGATAGGAGCTACTGCAAAACAGGAAATTGCACATCAGTGTGAGGAAAACTCTGGGTGAAGTAAGTGAACAGTGACTTTTCATCAGAACTTTTTGGATAAGGGAAGAAAAATTTGCTCTCATGAGATTACAGGCGGTAATACAGAACTTATTGCTGGACAGGATAGAATAAAACACTTGGCATCAAGTGTGTTGCAGCAAAAACAAGAGAGAGTCAAGTTGTATAAGCTTAAAGTGAACACAGGATTGATTCTTCCGTATCTTGTATAAGACTGAAAATTCTTTGCCTTATACTTATCAATCTGTATTTTGCTAGAGTTCCTTAGGGTTTACCTTTTTGGTCACCTGGACTTCACAGAGTTGTGGACAACCTGGTTCAATTAGCATTCCCTCTAAGAATATCTTAAGCTATGGCCTATCAGAATTTATGGTACAGAGAAAATAGGTATGCAATAGGTACAGTATAGCTACATAGGCATGCATGTTTAACAGGCTTAGTTACACATTCCTTGGAGGAATATCTTATATGAAACCCAGCATAGTGTAGTGGTTTGAGTGTTGGACTAGGACTCTGGGAGACCAGAATCCATGCCTAGTCTTGGAAACCCACGGGGTAACCTTAGGCAAGTAATACTCTCTCAGCCTTAGAGGAAGGCAATGACAAACCTCTGAGTAAATCTTGCCAGTAAAGTGATAGGGGTGCCAGGTGGAAGGCAGGAGGAAAAGAGGAAGATTGCATTACAGGTGGATGGACTCAACCAAGGAAGCCACGGCCCTGAGTCTGAAAGACCTGAACATGAGGCTTTCAATATCAAGGAAACTTGGAGATCTCTCATTCATAGGGTTGCCATAAGTTGGAGTTGACTTGATAACAATGAACAACAGGAGTGCCATTAGTTGGAGTTGACTGGGAGGCACATCACAACAAATATCTTTTTAAACAGCCTGGATGGTCATCTGTCAGGAGTGCTTTGATTGTATATTCCCGCACGGCCGGGGGACTGGATGGCCTTCGTGATCGCTTCCAACACTATGATTCGATGATCTTATATAAACATTTCATAGTCTAGGTACATTTCATCATTGATTAGATACATTGTGCTACATGTAAAGAATTTAGCTTCTTACAAAATAGATTTAAGATACTTTTCAGTATACTTCACATATGTTTGCTTTATGTCAGTATAGCCTATCACATTATTATCTACTCTTAACCTGCGATCCAGCATATATCAGAGTACCAGAGATTGAGTTTCAAGAAATGGATATTGATTACCATTCTAGTTGTTCATGTGTTCTCAGTCTATTGCATCTTGGGGCAGCAGAGATGTTAGGCACAGCTTGCTCTCCAGCAAATTGACAATTGACTGCTGGGCTGTTCCTGCTTCTGTAGCTGTCAGAGACACCCTATCTGCTTTTCAGTCAGTTACAGCTTGGGAAGCCAAGAATATCATTGATCCTAAGAGCCAGTTGTGAAGAACCAGAAATGTTGAAACTGGTTTTCTGCCCAGAGGCTGCTCTCCTTATATAGTAGCAACTCACAATACCTGGCATATTTGTTCAGAGAATCTAAAGATCTTATCTCAACAACTGTGATACTTGGCTAGTTTCCCAGACATTCATTGTCTAGCAAAACATTTTTTTTATCCTGACTTTTTGATTTCTCCCCCCGCCTCAAAGGTCTAAGCCATGAACAGCAACAGATATTAGTATTATTATTGGCAAATCATAATGGTTTTCCCATAGCAAATGGTAACACACTGACTGTGGAATAAGCTTTTGTGGATTAGAATCTGCTACATTAGATGCATGAAGTGACATCATCAGTTTGTATGTATGGGTGTGCATATCAGCATATATTTTATTGTCATTTGACCCCGCTGCTTAGATCTCCCACCTGCCCAAAATCCTTGTATTCCAGATGATACAAACATTTGTGTTTGTGACAAGCTCTTCACATATGAAATATCTCCCATTTATTCTTAACCCCAATACCCTTCAGGTTTCATGGAGTATACTTCAGTTCCTTTCCTGTCTGGACTACCCTCTGCTCGCAGGTAAAAGTTGGTCAGGAGATGTATGTGCTTACTTGCATGAACTTTGAATAATGCTGATGGCCACAGGGCAGAGTAATTCCTGATGCTGTCAGGCATAGGGTGGCATCTCTAAGGTAACTGGGCTATTCTGGTGGTAGAGTTTTAAAGTGGATGTGCTATTCTTAGAAAGGTCTGTTAATTGCCAAAGGGAAATACAACCCGTAAGCATTCAATGGGTGAAACTTTAGCTATAGTGTACAGGGCTAGACAGGATGTGGGGCTAGTACACAAGTAATTTTATATTCAGGGTTTATAGACTCAGTTGTAGGTCTTATGGTGACACTCATATTGCGTTCTTCTGCTTCCAGTTTCCATGCTGCCATCCCAGTATCAGATCAGAAAGTGCTGATAAGTGGGGGCTGCAATGCCAAAGGTGCATTCCAGGATGCATTCACCTTCAACATGGGTAAGTTCGTGCAGTCCTTTCACCAGCAGGGCCCCCAAAAGCTGTGGAAGGTTTGCTGGTATCCACAAGCTGTTTTTCCTCACTAACTGCAGATACCTTGACTTGGAACATAGTCAAGCACAGAGACCTTTGCTCCATGCCCCGGGCAGGCCACACGCTTCTCAACTTGACTTATGCTCACCTGACGGATGTGGATAAGGAGAGCCAAGGGAAGCGCAACCTGTGTGCGGTGCTGGTCTTTGGAGGTTCTGACTGTGCCGGCAAGTTCTACAACAGTACCAGTAAGCTCCAGCTAGACCTTGAGGAGGTGAAAGGGGTCTCTTAGGGTCTATTGTGAACCAGTGGGAATTCTGCTATAGGAGGAGGAGGAAGAACAGAGACTTTGGACTTAAAAAAAAAAATGGGGTGGAGAAGGCAGGGGAAGACCTGCAATCCTCCTAGGAAAATCTGAGATTGTCAAAACAGTATTAACCCCCTCTAAGGGTTTTGCTACTTACAATCCTTATTGGAGGGACAAAGTGAGTTACTGAGAGGTCAGAGAGATTGGGCTTGGTTTTTACTTCATTTTTTTTGATTACTTTAGTATAGTTGTTTTTTTTTTTTGGCCATCTCAGTATTGCTTGGACCCCTTACTTAAGTGGCCTAATCAAGGGCCTAGCACATCACAGGGCTAGGATCCTGGCACATTATAAAGCCCAATATCCTATTCTATATTGGTAACTTCTCAGCTGTTCACTTTCTAGCTTACAGCATTAAACAAGGGAGAACCATCCTGAAAATGAATGGTGAATGCTGCACGATGTTTGCAAACTTAAAGGGATCAAGGTTGGGCATGTGATATTTGACATAGTTAAAAAATCTTTAAATCTGACTTTCTTCACTGTGTGCCTGTCTTTTTCATTCTTGTTCATGTTCTGGTACTCCCTAGTCCTTTTCCCCAAGTCTTTCCCTCCTGTCAATTCAAAGACACGCAGACTTTACGCAGCTTTGTTCCCCTTCACTTGCATATGATTACAACCTAAATTGTGGAATAAAGATGCATTACTAAATGCATGAGTTCTAGTAAATAATAGTGAAGAGAAATAACGCTCTCAGAAACCTCCAAAATCTTGTAAACACACAGAAAACTTATGCAGGCCAATGATCCATCCTATTTCTGCTGCAGTAGTAAAGTGACGTCCATACTTAGCTTTTGTTACAGTTCTGGAGAAAAGTGTCCTTGTCTCTTGGGGCCGGGTGGGGTGGGGGTCACCTACAGCCCCTGTGAAGTTCATAAGATTTATAATTCCGGCCATGTTATTGCATTGATTCCCACTGCTGCTGCTACTACTTTGCTATACAGAGAGAATACAAAAAGGAAAAGGCAGTTCATAACCTGAGGGTTAATGTGTTTGGTTGAGGCTTCTTTAGCTCATAGTCTAACCACCTTCTTCCCATGGATTTTTCTACTATTATGTGTCCTACCATTTCCCCATGTGAAAAGTGTGATTGGTAGGCAGAAACATTTACTGTGCAAAGCAACAGTTCTTTAACCATAAGCTAAGACAGAGACAAATGGGAGAGTGTAAGTGTAAAATAATCCTTATGCCAACTTTTTAAAGTACTAGGTCCTATGAGAAGGATATGGAGTTTTGAATGCCGTATTTAATTATAATTTGAGACCACCAGTTCTTCCCTCAAAGTGCCACCTCCAATGGGTTTTAAGTTTCTTGTAGCTATGTTCCAAAATAGGAAAAGAATCCCGCTGTGGGATGAATAAATGTGAAAATGAGGGATTGTGATGGAGAACAAGTTTTATTCTTGTTCAACAATTCTTATTCTTCTCCTGTAAATATCCCTCCATATACCATTATTTTAATGATGGGTAGGCTGAACCCATCATTTGCTGAGATAATATCAACCTTCTGAAATATGGCCCTACAAGAGAAAAAAAACCCTCTTAGGTTTTTGGTTCATTTTGCTGCTAAAGACATCTGTTTCACACACACTTTAGTACATTTGTGCTAATGGTGTGTTGGCCTGGTTCACTGGTAGATACTGTACCACAAGATTTGGGAGAGCTTCTGTTGTCAGAATAAATATAAAGTACGCACAATATCAGTGACTGGATCATAGAAAAATAGGTAAAGAATGAAAGAATAAATAGCTGCACAATGTCTCTTGGCTGGCAGCATTAAAAGCTATCGGTCCAAAAGCACAATTTGCAATCAACAGTACAGCATACTCAAAACTTTTTAAAATTCATTTCATGATGATATTTAAAATTGTCAAACATGATCAAAGCAAGGGCCAGTTTGTTTTTTCCTTGCATCTTCCTCCCTCATTTTGTCTCTTCAGAAGCTGTTAATAAAGCATTCCTAACATATTCTGCAGGGTGAGTCTCTTTCTGGTCAAACTTTGCTGAAACTCCCCTATAATAATAAAAGACAGCAACTTTAGGCTTTTAGTTCTGGAGGGGTATCTGGCTGCCGAGATGGGTGACTTGTCTGGAATGCTTCTAACTCCAACAGAGCTTTGTTGATTCGTTTTATTGTGGAGTATGGAGTAAGATCCACTTTATATCTGTTAAAAAAAATTAAGAGTTAGACATGGAGTCATTAATAGTTAATGCAGCAAATTTTGAGAATGAACATCTAGTCTATAAGGCCCACAGCCATAATCCAATGAAAATAGTTCTTATAGGAGCATAAAGAAGAGCCCTACCAAATTGGACCAAAGGCCAATCTCATCCAGACTCCTGTTTCCCAGATGGACATGGGAAGCACACAACCAGCAGATGTGGGTAAAAGCTGTCTTTTGCTGTGGATTGCTAAGAACTGATATTTGGAAATACTTTATGCTTCTCTGATCCTAAAAGTACTATATAGTGCCCATGACAAGTAGCCATTGATAGTACCAATATATCTGTTTTCCAGCTCAAAGACAATCCTTTAAAACCAGGCACTTCAGCTACCATCTTTGCTTTGAGGCTTACTTAGCACCAAAGGTATGCTGAAGTCTATCTAGAGAAACATAGTTTGAATTAGAGTAAGAAGAAGAAACAGACCATGGATTGAGGAAAATCAAATGGCCAGGGAGTGATGAAGAGTCCTGGAGGTTCAAGAAAGATCTATACTGTCCTCCCTCAACATTCGCGGCCTCCACACTCACGGTTCTGCACATTCGTGGTTTGCCATGAGGGGAGGCCGAGGAAAGTGGCAACAGGGCCTCTGAGGCCCCATCGCCACTTTCAGGAGGGAGGGGAGAGGTAGGGGGAAGCGACTACGGGGCCTCCAGAAGCCCTGTGGTCGCCTGGGGAGAACGTGGGGAAGTGACTACAGGGCCTCCAGAGGCCCTGTGGTCGCTTCGGGAGGGAGGGGGAGGGCAGTCTTTATTTGCGGAATTTTCACATTCGTGGGGGTCTGTGGAACCTAACCCCCGTGAATGTGAAGGGACAACTGTGTGTGTGTGAGTGTGTGTGCATATATATATATATACACACACACACACAATCCTAAATATACACTGGACTGACTATGTGACGAATGTTGCTGTCCTTGAGCAAGCAGGGATCACCAGCATTGAGGCCATGATATTGAGAACACAGCTGGGCTGGGCAGGGCACGTTTCTAGGATGGAGGACCATCGCCTCCCAAAAATAGTACTCTACGGTGAACTTGCCACGGGTCAGCGTAAGAGGGGCGCTCCAAAAAAAACGATACAAGGACTCCCTGAAACAACATCTCAGGCTCGGCCAAACTGATCAGCAACAATGGTCCGCCCTGGCCTCACATCGGGAGGCATGGAGACGCACTCTCTACAATGCTGCAGCCTTATTTGAGAACTCACGCCGAACAAGTCTTGAAGAGAAATGACAATGCAGAAAGAATCACAACCCAGAAACATCACCCAAGGAGACCTTCTGCTGTGCTTTCTGCAACCGGACTTGTTTATCTCAGATTGGCCTTTTTAGTCATCAGCGCGCTTGCAGAAAGAGCAGGATGAGTCCTTCCTAAATCTTCATTTGCGAAGAAAAGCCAGAGAGAGAGAGAGAGAGAGAGAGAGAGAGATAAATAATACTCTTGGGTATGTTGCCATTCCCAGTGTGTTGATTGGCCACTTAGGAAACTTCCCAACCTGTCAAAGCTCTCTGTTGGCCAGCCAATCAGCACACTGGGAGCAGAAATGTGTGGAATGCTTCCACTAGCTGCAGGGCCTGAGTGTGCCACTGGGGAAGTCCACGGGGGTTTATTTACAAGTAAAGGGTTTTATCCCCCCCTCCTCTGGGCTGTTCAGCTAAATCCTGCACATGCCACCAGACCAGCTTTCTCATGGCTGCCTCGGGGGTCTGTGCTGCAATCCCAGATGGGTTTACTTGGGAGTAAAGCCCAATTGGGCTTCCTTTCCTGAGGAAGTGGCAGAACTTAGTCTCCCCCCACCAATGAAGCATGTTGGAGGAGCAGGATAAGATAATGGCATATGTTACGCCAGGTACAGCTAGTTTATTTTAAATCTTTTATTACTTTTTTATTTATTAAATCTTAGGGCCCTAGCAGCAGGAGGAGCCAACTGGCACAGGAAGTAATACACAAAGGGCAAATCCACAATACACAAATAATCCAGTTTGAAACTAGATTATTTGCCATAGCTCTTTCCTGCTCAATCCTGGGATTTGTAGTTTTACAAGGTCATTAGCCTTCTCTGCCAAACAGTGCTGATGCCTCACCAAACTACAAATCCCAGGATTCCATAGAAAGGAGCCATGGCAAATAGAATCATAGTGTAGTGTGGATTTGGCCTTAAAGATATGAACTTGAAAAAGGAGACTGTAAAATGGTCACAGAAAGGACCATCTCTGGATATCAACTCTACAAGGACAAAAGGGTATACTGGGGGGAGGGTCACTTGTACATGAGAGAGCAGACAGCCAAATGAGAAATGTCAAATTTGCAGACTCCTTCACAGAATTGCTGTGAGTGGCAGTACTAGGCTTGAAAAGTAAGTTACTGTAGTATTCAGGTATTGCTATTGTCCCCTGACCAAAATGCTCAGGATGATGTCAAGATGGAGAACGAAGACTCAAAGTGGGAATAGTACCATGCCAACCAAATTCTGGACTATATTTGTTCAGGTGAGAGGAGGGTGTTGATATTTACATGGGTTAAGATGACTCAGTGCCTGTCTCCAATCACAGAGCAGAGCATTACCCTTTTTGTAACTGGGTGGGGTGAGGTGGGGGGAAGATTGTAGAAACCAAAACCAAATTCAGGAGTCCTTATACAATCTCCAAGTTGTCTGCTGCTTCATTGGATTGTGACCTACACAGATGTACAAGTGCACCTGAGTATCTGCTAAGACTGCTTGGATCATACCAGTGGCCCTGCTTGGTTAGTCTGCAGAGCTCAGCTTTGCTTACCTTTCAGCATTGTACACTTGGGGGACCAAGCACAAATCAGCCATGGTCACCTACAGATAAACAGAAACAACTGTCAATACAATTTGGGATCCAAATATGGGTTTTTATGCTCAAGGGATTAATATAACTTTGGTATTTTAGAAATAGTAAATGATGATAATGATTTATATATATATATATATGGTTGAACTCTCTCCTCAAAACTCTCATAGGGTTTTCTGAGGCTGAGAGTGTGGGACTTACCCAAGGTCACCCACTTGATTTTCATGGCTGAGTGGGGATTCGAACGCTGGTCTCCAGAGTCATAATTGAACATTCAAAGAACTACACCATGCTGACTCCAATCTCAAGGCTACAGGACAGTTTTGTCTAGGCAAGCAGATTCAGCAGCATTCAGTTAATTTCCTTAAAGCACTATTGTCAGTAGGTGGTGCTATTGCTTTATTAATACTGTACAATTAATTGCAACTGTAGTTAGAGCTTCCTGAAATGGCTGGCAAATTTGGGTGTGGGATGATGATGAGGGAAGACTAAGGGGGAATTGTTTGAGTAAAGTCACTATTCATTGTATTTATTTTTACACCAGAGTGACTCTTGCAATAATTCTAGGCTCTAATCTGGAGCAAACATTGCTAAGGTGTTAATGAATGGAATATACACTTTGGTTATAGATACTTCACCAGGTAAGTGTGGTGTAATGTTTGAGTGTTGGATTAAGACTACAGGAGGCCAGGGTTCAAATCTCTGCTTAGCCATGGGAACCTACTAGATGACCTTGGGCAAGTCATACTCTCTCAGCCCTAGAGGAAGGCAGTAACATTAGCATTTATATTTTTACATCGCTTATCAGTGCAAAGCACTCCCTAAGTGGTTTACAATATGTTAGCTAGTTGACCCCAACAAGCTGGGTGCTCATTTTACCAACCAATAGAAGGATGGAAGGCTGAGTGAACCTTGGAGCATTCTGGGATCGCACTCACAACTTCGTGGCTGCAGTACTGTGCCACCAGGGCTTCTCTGAATATACCTTGCCCAGAAAACCCTAGGATAGGGTCACCATAAGTCAGCACTGACTTGATGGCACATAACAACACTTACAGTGAAATGAAAGAAATAAGTACACCACCTTAGTATATGAATGCTTTTTGGTTGCAAATAGGCAAGATCCAATAATGGACTTAAGTGGAAATGAGAGGAGCAACAACCATCCCCACTCCATATTAACCCCCCCCCCCAAAAAAAACCCCTCAGCTCTGGAGAGCTAGAAAGTCCTCTGGAATTTATTTTAGAGCAGACGAATGTTCTATAAACAAAATGTACGATTTAACCCATGGACTATCATACACCAGAGCACTGCAGAGATGAAAATACACTAGTAAGAAATTCACTTCTTTGAAAATGAGAAACTCTCTGTTGGCACTCTGATTCGTCAGACCTTACTGAGTTTTTGAGTTCTCTTCATAATCAGAGGCCTTATTTACTTTACCTCATTCCCAACACAGTAGCGTCCAGCTGTTTCATGCAGAATCTGCTCCAAAGCTGTAGGAAAAGGAGGTAACAGTTATAAAACAGGAACTTTCTTTCAATGCAGAGCTTTAATGGATATATTCTACAGATAAATTCCTTTTACAGTATCCTTACAGAGCTCCAGGCATCCCCAGCAGACTGCACTCTTGACACCACTTCTGGTTTTGTTTTTGACCAATTTCAGCCATTTAATCAGCATTTAATCCCCCATTTTAGGGAGGATGGGGGAGCAAACCTCCTGTATTTTGCAACAAATGGAGGCCAAAAAAAAAAAAGCGCTTTGGAAAAAATGCATAATTCAGGGGTGAGGGTCCAGGGGATCCAAAAGACAGGGCCCACAATTTCCCACACATTATAAAGGGATAAGAAAATGTGAAATAATTCTACAAAATTTTGAGTATGTTCTGTAAAGCAAAAGAACTGCAGCACCAAGACTCAAAGAGGTGCTCATTGGTGGAAAATGTATTATGTGGGCAAGAGAAGACTATAAGAACAACCCTGTTGGAGCAGACTGAAGGCCTATCCTGTTTCCCACTGTGGTCAACTAGATACTGATGCAAAACCTAAAAGCAGGAAATGAGGAAAATAACGCTGCTCTTCTCACTGTTCTTCAGCAATTGACATTCAGAGCAGAGCTGGTTGCAGGTGAATAGACTGTTTAATCCAGATAAGTCAGAAGTACTGCTGGTCAGTAAGAAAACCAACCTAGGACTTGGATCACATGGGGTTGCTCTCCCTCCAAAAGGCCAGGGTCGTAGCTTGGGGGTGTTCTTGGTTCCAGTGCTTCTGGAAAGCCAGGTTGCTACAGTGGCCAGGAGTGCCTTTGCCCAGCTTCGGCTGATGCGCCAGTGTGCCCTTTCTTGGGGAAGGCAGATCTGGCCACAGTGGTTCATGCCTTAGATGCCTCCCAGTTACTGTAATGCACTCTATGTGGGGCTGCCTTTGAAAGTATTCAGAAGCTGCAGCTAGTGCACAATGCAGCAGCCAGATTGGTGTCAGGCATTTTAGAGATATGAAAGACCAGTCCTGAAAGAACTACACTGGCTTCCAATTTGCTTCTGAGCTCAAATCAAGGTGCTGGTGTTGACTACAAAGCCCTAAACAACTTGAAGCTAAGATATCTGATATCTTTTTTTAAAACAGGCAACCTTCTCCCATATGAGCCTGCCAGAAATTTAACATCTTCATGGGGAGACTCTGTTGTAGGTTTCAACACCTCATGAGGTTAGGTTGGTGGGTACATGTAACGGCTTTTTCTGAAGCAGCACCGCAACTGTGGAACTCACTACCCAAGGAAGTTAGGCTGACCCCATCTCTTTGCAGCTTCTGGTGGGCAGCCAAAACAGTGCTGTTCTGCATGGCAGTCAGTTTGAAATTGCTGTTTTAATTATTTCAAAACTGGATTCTAGGCCTCACATCGGGAGGCATGGAGACGCACTATCCACAATGCTGCAGCCTTATTTGAGAACTCACGCCGAACAAATCTTGAAGAGAAACGACAATGCAGAAAGAATCACAACCCGAAAATATCACCCAAGGAGACCTTCTGCTGTGCTTTCTGCAACCGGACTTGTTTATCTCGGATTGGCCTTTTTAGTCATCAGTGTGCTTGCAGTAAGCGCGGGATGAGTCCTTCCTGAATCTTCGTTTGCGAAGAAAAGCCAGAGAGATATACAAATATAAATTAAATGATATTAATAATAAAAATAAAAACCACCAAAAAAACCTTCTCCCCACACACCCCATCTGACTTGTATTTGGTGCTGTGAGTCTCTGGTTTCAGAATGGCTGGCTCCTCTGGCCTGGTCCAGATCCATTCCAAACTGGCCGATATGCGTGTAACAGAATGGCTAGTCTCTTGAGGTGGTGGAGTGGGTTGCACCACTTGAGACTGCAGAGGCATGTGTGTGTATATCATACATTTACTTTACACTCTTCTCCAACTGAAGCACTACTACAGGACAGGGTGCAGTACAAAGATTCTCTTTGCTGTGCTATTATTTAATTTGTTTGGACCACTTTACATTATAAGGTACTTAATCCTTTATACTGTGTAAACAAAGTGTGACCTGCAGTCTCATATGCCCTGCCACATCCCCCCAAGTCTCCAAATGCCTCCCCCATGACCCAGTATGATACAATGGTTTGAGTATTAGACTAGGGATTTGTCCAAATGGTGAAAAAAACCCTCATGGAATGCGAGGAGAATCCTACCTGTCATAATGGCACTCTGTTTGATTTCACCATATTGTGAAGGAGTGGGGCAAAAAAGGCCAAAAACCTCACCAGAAAAGCCTTTGCGGCTTTTCCTGTATATTTAAAAAACCAGTGAGGAGGGTGTGCATTCCTGATCATTAGGACAAGCGAATCAATTTGATTCACTTGCTCATAGAAGAAGAAATAGAAATCTGATTGGCTGGATGAGTGCAGTGGGCAGGGCTTGCTAACAACCTCAACGTGTTGGATTTTTGCCTTAGCAAGCAAGTGCTAAGGCAAGAAAATGGGGGTGTTGGGGTCTTGTTTTCTTTTGGTTTTGTGCTCAATTGAAAAATCACTCAATTGCACCTTGGACATTGTTTAAAAAAAAATAAGGTTGGTGGCGGCAAATTGAGGTAAATTCAAATGTGAGTAAATCACTTGCAGCTGCCATGTTTACAAGCAGGCATGCGAAGCTTATGGGGGCAAAAAAACCATTAGGACAGGTCACAGCTGCTGCGAAATGTCATTACTGCAAGGCACTCCTTTTTTAATGAGCTCATATAGACAAGCCCTAGGACTCTGGAGACCTTACTCAGCCATGGAAACCCACTGGGTGACCTTGGGCAAGTCTCACTCTCTCAACCTCAGAGAATCATAGAGTTGGAAGAGACCATAAGGGCCATCCTGTCCAACCCCCTGCCATGCAGGAATAAACAATCAAAGCATTCGTGACAGATGATGAGAAAGGCAATGACAACCCCCCTCCGAGAAAACCTTACCAAGAAAATCCTGTGATAGAGTCACCATGATAGAGTTGCCTTAGGGTCACCAAAAGTGAAACGACTTGAAGGTGCCCAACAACAGCCCCTCTCCATGCCCACTATGGAGCACAGAGAGCAATTTCACCATGCCGCCTCTGCTGTTTTAGCTGTGGGAGAGATCTTTTTTTTAAAAAAGGAAGTGAACAGGAACTGACTTCCTAGGGAGACCAAATATATGGCTAAAATGCTCCCCAAGCCCTGAGGGAGTTGGGGAGCATTTGAGGGCAAAAAACAAATATGAATTGTGGGTGGTGCAGCTCTCCAAGCTCTTGTGAGGGTGGGGAAGAACTAACCACCAACAGTTTCCAATGCCTGCCATATACACACCAGAATAGCACCATTCACTCTACCATCCCTGTCTGCTCTGCTGGATGTACAGAACAGTGGCCTTAATACCTAGGGACTTAATGCTGTTGTCTTTCAAGTCCACTTGCTTTCTCTCAGTGGTTACTGAAACTGTATCTGCAGCAACAGATCACTGCTAATTTAGCCATTCTCCCTGACTGCAACAAACTGTTGTTTGTTCTCAGTTTTGGCAAAATGTTATAAAGGTTCATTGTGATTTAAAAAACAAAAACAAAAAACAAAACCCAACAATTGTCTTTTAAGACATATGAGAGATCAGTTTCCACTGGTTGTTGCTTTCAGGACAGGGCTGTCAGGAATCTCCCTGTTTTAGTTTCCTGAACTATTTCATTCAGCCTAGCTGTTTACCTGACTCCCAGTACAATATAGGACAGATAAGGAATCAGACCTTTTCAAAAAGTTCCTGCTTAGTTAGCAGATTACTTAAATCCATCTGAAAATGTCATTCTAGCACTCACCTTCAAAGCCAGAAGAAATACAGCGCTGTGCCCAATCTAGCTTCTTCTCTCCCATTTGCTGTAGGACACTCAGGTTCTGAGAAATGTAGAAAGAAGCTGCAGATTAAACTGCTTGTCAGTATGAAACACTCCACTGGGCTACTTCTTTTCCTGAACAATTTTCAGTGCGCTTGGCCATTATAAGAACTACTGTGCAACTTATAAAAAATTGTACCTGAGTGTGTTTGCTTTTCTCTTTCCTTTTCATTCAGGTATCCTTTAATCCTGTAACGTTCTGGACTGTATTGTAAACCTGTGGACCGGAGCTGCCTTGTTTGTACTAATCTTACATAACAAACTCTGGGAGCGTTTTTGGGTGAAGAATTAGGTTAAAAGGTTTGAAATAAATACATCATGCTACTGTGTGAATACAAGGGGAGGGGTCTTGATGACAAAGTGCAAAGCCTATGTGAGTTCAGTTTGGCCCTTGCATAGCCTTTTTCCTACCCCTACACTATTGTCTTTGATCAAATATAATTTTGAAGTGCTACAAAACCTTCTGAAATGATCATGCAATGAGTAAATATACTATGAGCACTAACAGTAGCATTGTATGTGTCAGGGGATGATAGGACACTCAATCCCTGGCAGAAGCCAAAAACTATCTCAGTAGACTCAGTAGCAGCCTGATCCTAAGAATACTCACAGAGTGTTTGACGTCCAAATAAGCAGGAGGCACTTTTATCTTCAAAGTCAAACAGTTGCAATATATACAAATATTTACAATTGAAACTGCTTCACCAGGCCTCAGCATTCACAGGTAGAGAAGAGAGGAGGAAGTGAGCTCTGTTCTGAGCTCTCTTATATACAGTATACATGTACAGGACATTGCCCTCTAGTGGCCTGATTAGGCATGACTTGGCAGTTCATGGAGTCAGCCATTATGACTCAGCATGGTTCTGCAGTTGTTCGGCCATTTTATAATGGAGTTCAGTCTCTAACTCCTGACTGTATGTGTGCGCCTTCAAGTAACTTATGATGACCCCATGAATTTCATAGGGTTTGACTTGCGGCGATCCCATGAATTCCACAGGTTTTTTTTTTAAGCAGGGAATACTCGGAGGTGGTTTGCCAATTACATCACTGCTAATGATGCAAAAATATTTGTCATTTGTGGTGCCATGGTTAGGTACTGTTGACCCTTGGCCTGGTCTAATTCTCACCAATTTCTGTAATGTGCTATTTTGCAGAGATTAGAAATAAAATGTTAAGAATAACACGTTATGATAGCTATTTTTTTTAATGACAAGGAGAAAGGACTTCACATTTTGCTTTCAAATGGAAGAGATGTATATTTTTTGTTTGAGTCTGAGAGGTTTAAACTTGTTACTTCATTATTATTCTGCCCTTATCACGACCAGATAAAGAGCAATTAAAGCCTGGTCAGGATTTGCATGGAACAAGAGCTCTGGTGTGCAACTGCCTATGATTTCTTTAAAAAGTACTGTTATTCGAATAATCACTGTAACATACCGTACTTTTTTCATTAGTAATGCTACCGATAAATTAATTTTCAGAGTTCAGTAAGATTAACAAAACTTTTTTTTAACATTCCAAGTGCTTCTATTTTGTTCATAGTTTTCTTGTGATTAGCTCTCACCAGCGACAAATAATAATTGCCATTAGGAAGCTGGGACAGTGTACAAAAACTGCAGGAGTCAGCAATGGTTTTTGATAAGAATGAAATCAACAAAATCTTCTTCCTTGCATTTTTCAGTTTACCTAATGCCCTATATACCTTGTTTCAAAAGTTTTTGGCCTCTGGAACCAGGGGTATTGAGCAGTGGTAGGGAGAAAACAGGAATTATAATAAAAATGACCTGCTTTGTTCAAGAATTACCTCCATCTTCCTGAAGTCATTTGCAGTCAGTATCAGTGGACTCTGATCCAACAGTGTTAAATGAGGGACAGGCAGCTCTGGCAATAGGACAATTACCTGCAAGGGTTGAATTCCGGAAACAATGTGATCTGAGATCATCCGGACCTGAGCTCTCTTCTTTGGATCCTGAGGTAGAATGCTAGGATTTGGCCTTGTCTCCTCCAGATACTCTATTATGGCCAACTGAAAAAGAAGAGACTCTTAAACAAGAATGATCCTGGGAAGTGGATAAAAGGAGGGAGGCAGTTCTCTGATGCAGGTTAAGGAAACTGGGTCTGCTTGTCTTGAGCTAATTCAGAGCACATGTCATCATTGGTGGTTCTATGCACTGAATCCCATGCCTGCCAATTGCTGTGGTGAGATCTTATTCAACAAACATGTTTAAGTTGCATTAGAGTTTTCAAACAGTGTCAAAGAGTGGGATGCACTGCATGAAGAGAAAGACATTTTTTTAAAATGGCCTGTTCCTTCAAATCCCACTTTGAATGTTTTTATCATCATCATCACCTGTTTGTTTTCCTGCAAATAGATCTGAAACCTAATATTCAAATGGGCTACTCAATACTGAGTGCAAAGTCCTTAGTCTAAATAGCAGAACTAAGTAAATATTTAATAGAAACTGCTTACTCACTGACTGTGATAAGGTGATGCCATCAATTTTGAGAGCAGGGACTTGCTTCATTGGATTCACTGCTTGGAATTCTGAAGACAGCTATGGAGACAGGACAGTTCATAAGATACTTTGGCTCTTGTACTGCCAGTTAGAAGAGTAAAGCTTTCCCTTTGAAGTAGAAGGCCTTAAAGCTAGGAGCTCAAGGGAATACAGGCTGATATTCATATTATCCTATCCATATATGTAGATAGCCCCCATACTACCATGCTCACAAACTGCACCCTCCCATCTTGAGTAACACTAAGAAGAAATTAATTCTTCTTTCTCCACAAGGCAGACAGCCCTAGAACATTGTTGCCCTGCAACACACCCATAATTTATCTATTTTTATACAAAAACAATCTAACACAGCTATATTTTTGATAATTACTTTTCATATCCTTTTAAGAACCCAAGAAACAGATAGCTAGTATTTAAGTAACTAGGATCATCCTTACATAGAATAGATCCTATTCTTTACCTTCTCTGCAGGTGTCTACAGAAAGAGAGCTGTTAAATCCTTACAGTAGCTTCTAATTCACACAACCCAGGGTTCACATGGCTCCCATCTTTCTTTCTGTACACACTGACTGCAGTTCTCTCCTTACCTGCTGCCCTCCATCCTTCACAAGATTTACAGGGGCTGGATCATAGTCAATACCCTTCAGAGCCAGTGCTATCAACAGGAAAGGGACACAGTTACCTACTTCAATATTTACGTGTTTATAATTTCTTTTTCTTAAAAAACAACACTCTTTTGCAGCAGTAAAGGAATACTTTATAACAGTACAACAAAACAGATACCTAAAGGATAATATCATTAAAATGTTTAAAAATATTGATTTAGGAATTATGCATGAACAAGAAGAAATGAAAACCACAGTTTCTGAAGGAAACAAAGCAAAACAAGGAGCTTCTGCTCAATACAGCTACAATTACTTGACTGAGGGCTTGACTGGAGGTGAAGGGGAATCAATTTCTTCTTAATGGATTTTCTTCTTCGTGTAAAAAGTGCCCCAGGTAGGGAGAAGGATGAACTGCTCCATCTTGCAACAGCCTTCATCAACCTGGTACCCTCAGATATAGACTTAAAATTCCTACCAACCAACATGGCTAAAGCTGTCTTACTAAAAAAGGAAGGTACAGGTGAAGTGAACTGACCCTTCTTTCTTACGTTCCTACTCTTACCACAGGCACTTTCCCCCAGTCTGGCACCAGTGCCAGAAGTGATTGAGTCAGTGCTGGTTCCAGGTTTGAGGTCTCTCTTTTACATTAGTAGTATCCAGGTCATAATTTTATATATTTTTCACCTTGCCCTGGATTACCTGAAGTAGCATGACTCTAGAGCATAATGGGTAATTTTTGTTACAGGGCATTGTGCAAAATGATGGGTAGTTCCCAGACCCAGCCACCTGCTATGTGGAGTCCAATCATGCGCTCCATTGATGGGTCAAGGATGCATTCTGCTGACACTGGCTTTGCAGAAGGGAATCGGAAGGAGGATTCAGCTCTCCTAATCTCATAAACACTTTTTGAGAATACTTAGACCTCTCCATTCCTTTATATGTAAACCAAGATGGGTAAAGTGAATAAAGAAACACAGATGCCAACTAGTCTGCTTTTCCCCTGAAGATTGTGGACTATTTCGAACCTGCCATCAGTACAGCAAATGGTGGCCCAATTCTTAATCATCATCATCACCTTTATTTACACTCTGCCTTTTCCCCAAAACTGGGGCTCCAGGTGGATTAAACATCAAAACAAATACAATATAGTTTAAAATACAAAAGGTCAACATTAAACAGAATTAATTATTAAGAGCATTAAAAACTATGTAAAACATACAATTAAAGTGTTAAAAAGCAGTTATAACTACTGTAATAGTGCTACTCTGAGTACTGAATGCAGCCCAAGTGTGGGTGGCTTTTGTAACCTGAATACATGGTGTAGCAACTACACAAGCAGAAATACAGGAAACTGCTTTATACTGAAGCAAAACATTTTATATTTTCTTCGGTCTTGCTCTGTACTGTCAACATTGATTGGTAGTGGCTCTTCATGTTTCCAGCTTAACTGGCCACAGGCTGAGCCTTCTGTATACAAACATGTCCTCTGAACCATGGTTCTTAAAAAAAAAGAAAAGAAAAAAAGAACAGTTTTTTTCTTCATGGCAGAGCTTTATCTGGAAACTCAATTCAAGATCTCTTGAGCATCACTAGACTAGACCAACAAGCCAGATAACACACTGCTTTTCCATACCCTGTAATCTGGAGGGATCAACTCATCAAATGTTTGTCATAGTCCATTTGGCTCTGGAACTTAAAGACCTTGCTAGTAGTCAAGGCTACTATTGTTTGCTTTGCTAGATTTTATCAGGTTAAAACTTCAACTGACAGTACAGACTTTTTGGTTTGAGGTCCAGAATCCCTTGAATATCATTTTCCAGAGCAAGTATTTTAAAAATGCACTAACTGCAAACAGCTGGATTAAACTAGAAAGCATGTTTTCAGTTAATTTCAGAGAAGCAGCCAAAGAAAGAAGCAGCCACACAAAACCCTTCAGAGTACAGAAAGATTTTAGAATTACTAAACTGTATATATTGCAATACAGAAGTAACTATAGGCTATATCTCAATAGTTTTGCAACTTGTAGAGAATCATTTTTTACGCAAGAAAAAAATCCAAGATGGATTATACTTCTACCAAGAAATTAAATGAACTTTATGTGTAAATCAGGAACAGATAATCTGTCATCCTCTGGGTGCTGGACTCAACTCCCATCAACCCCAAACAACATAGCCAATAGTTAGGGATGATAGAAGTTGCAGTTCAACAACATCTGGAAGGCCAGTAGATCTCCACCCTGGTATAAATAATTGAGTGCAATAGTTGTCTCTCTCTCTCTCTGGCTTTTCTTCGCAAACGAAGATTCAGAAAGGGCTCATCCCACGCTTTCTGCAAGCGCGTTGATGACTGAAAAGGCCAATCTGAGATAAACACATACTGTATATACCAGCAGTAATCAACTGCAGCTTCCCAGTGTTTTGCTTGCAGTGAAAAAGGTGACACATGCTATTTTTCATGGATATGCTTTTAAATCTGTTGATAATTTGATTATATGATGAATCCTGTATGATTTTAGTGATGTTAACTTTTATCTGTTTTAATTTTTGCAAACCACCTTGAGTCCCAGGGCTCGGGAAAAGACAAGATATAAATAAATGAAGGGTAGCCACCACGCATAATATGCAGGCGGGTTGCATATTTCCATTTTTTTAATGTATGAATTGGTCCTGGCTGTCCTCTGTATGTCCAAAAGTTTTCTTCCTCAAATTACTGCTGTTTTTCCTGTTCCTGTACAATGTACAGTGTGTATAGAGCCATTGTACTGTCTATTCTCCTTTATGGGTCTGAAACATGGGTCACCTATCGCCAACACTTACGACTCCTCCAACGCTTTCATCAGCGCTGTATATGCACAATCCTAAATACACACTGGATTGACTATGTGATGAATATTGCCGTCCTTGAGCAAGCAGGGATCACCAGCATTGAGGCCATGATATTGAGAACACAGCTGCGCTGGGCAGGGCACATTTCTAGGATGGAGGACCATCGCCTCCCCAAAATAGTACTCTATGGTGAACTCACCACGGGTCACTGTAAGAGGGGTGCTCCAAAAAGAAGCGATTCAAGGATTCCCTGAAACAACATCTTAGGCTTGGCCAAATTGATCACCAACAATGGTCCGCTCTGGCCTCACGTCAGGAGGCATGGAGACACACTATCCACAATGCTGCAGCTTTATTTGAGAACTCATGCCAAACAAGTCTTGAAGAGAAATGACAATGCAGAAAGAATCACAACCCGGAAACATCACCCAAGGAGACCTTCTGCTGTGCTTTCTGCAACCGGACTTGTTTATCTCAGATTGGCCTTTTTAGTCATCAGAGCGCTTGCAGAAAGCGCGGGATGAGTCCTTCTTGAATCTTCGTTTGCGAAGAAAAGCCAGAGAGAGGGGGGGGGGAGAGACAATGTCCACACTTGTCTGAGAGGAAGCCCCCATTGGTAGATGTATATATAAGATGGCACTGTCAGTTCCCAGAAATGTTTGATTCAGTTGCATATTTTGCTGCTCTGTGATTTAATCAGTCACTGATCAACTGCACTTTGGTAAATAAATCTAAAAGACATTGAACTGCACAGCATTTAATAGAACAGGATTCAACAATTATCCTTACCAATTCGTACCCTCCAGGAGCAGGAGCTTCTAAAATAAGTATAAAGGACTGGCTACAAGGAGGGAAAAAACACGGTTAAAAAATAAAATAAAATTGGAATTACATTAGATTCACTATTATTCAAGTACAAAGTTATATAAAATGGAAACAATTTTTTAAAAAAGTAGAAATAGCAACTTTCCACGCTATTCTGCTGGAAATGGAATTAACTCACTGAGGGCACCATTTGGTCTCATACATTCCTGTTGTCAGCCTTCCTCCAACTACAACTCCCATCATACCCATCCCAGGCTGGCTGGGAATGGTGGAAACTATAGTCCAACAATCCAGATGATGCCAGTTTGGAGAAGGCGGCTATTTACAATTTGAAACACTAGAATTTTCTACCATTGCTGTCTTCCCCCTCCCTGCCATATCTCCCACAGGTGTCAATAGACAGCTTGCTTTCAGTGACAGAAGGAGACCCAAAGAGAAGCCTGTTTTAAGAACCGTAGCTATGTTAACACTGTGGCAAGGACAATCAGTAATGCAGTGATATTAAGGTAGCTCCCCAGTTACTATAAGCCTGTTTCTCTCTCACCTTTTTAGAAGTCGCCATGCTTTCTACATGCAGTTACCTTCAGAATGAAAGCCAACTCAGAGTGTACTGCAAAGAGGGGGGTGAAGGGGGGAACTTCTCTTGCAGCCAATCAAAGACGTTTCATAATCCCACCCTTTAGCTTTCAGATTGCAGAACAGAGAAACAGAACTATCAAGATCTCTTATTCCTTCGTATTTTAAATCTTGGATATTAAAGGCAAAAGACTACAGCTGTCACTGTACACAAACACACATTTTTTTAATGGAACAATAAGCAAGCAATGTCTATATTACTAAAATTGACATTACACAATTGGTTCCAGCTGTAATATTTGAGTTTTTATAGAATTGAGACTATTTTATGCAGGGGCCAAAGGACAGAGACCAAGCTCCATAAAATGAATGAACTGGATCAGACCAAAGACCTTTTTCATCCAGCATTCTATATCCCACAGTGATCAGTCATATACCTATGGGAAACTCATATACAGGACATAAGGAAATATCCCTTTTTGTTATTTTTCACTAGGAACTCTTCTTCAGAGGCATGCTAACTAGTACTCATTGATTGCCTTCCAACTCTGTGTACATAGGTTTAAATCTCACTGCATTCAGTGGGTCTTTCTCCCAGATAAGTGTGCACAGGATTGCAGACTTATGCTGAATGCACCTACCTGATTTTCTTTTAAAGCCATTTAAGTTGGTGACTATATCTACAACCTGTAGTAGCAAATTCCATAATTTAACTATATGCAGTGTGAATTGTTTCATTTCGTCTCAAAAGGAAAGAAGTTTTCCGTTCATATGAGTTCATGTTCAAGATGGTGTGGGAAAAATTACTTTTTTGGACTACAATTCCCATAATTATAGGTGATGGGATTCTGAGAGATTGTAGTTGCCAAAAGTAACTTTTTACAACCTCTGTCTGGTAAGAGTTTTTAAAAATTATTGGGCTACAGTGGGTGTTCCATAAGAAACCCTGATCTGATATTTTTTTTAAGTATATGGTTCACTTCTTCGGCAATACTTGAGTGTTGATTCCAAAAAGCAATAGTTTCCTCCAGTTCTTGTACTGCTAGCACTCATTAGGTGCACATGTTGAAAACCTTGTAGAAAATGTATAGCACACTCCTACAACTGTTTACTCATTATATTAAATGTGGCTTTCAATGGTATATGATAAACTCACTGGGACAATGTGCAATGTGACTGCAACCTAAAGCTCTGATTCTCACAGGGAGCAAACAGCATTAGAGACTGCAGATTCTGTGGCATGTCTATGCATAGAACCTTAAGAATGTCAGTTGTTCTCATTAAGAGACAAACTCAACCCACTACTTTGCATTTTTCTAGTTAGCTGTTGCTTTACTAATACTACTAGTGAAAAATATTGCCTGTGGCTAGCAATATTTATACTGTAATTATTCTTGTTCATAATGAATGAAACATTTTATCATTTAATTACTAGGAAATATTATGGATATAAAGCCAGATGATGACTTGAGAAAGTGTGGATGTATCTTTCAGTGATCTCCTTAGGACATTTTTTTAAAAAAGTATATACTGTATTTTTATTATACAAACAAATAAAGCAAAACAAACCTACAATATACAACATAAAACCAAAATTACAATACAAATAAAACATACACGAAGTGACCCCCCCCCACAAATCAAAGACAATATCATGAAGGTAAAACAAACTTCTCTAGATGCCTAAACTATCCCAATATCTTCTGACTTAAGATCTTGGAGAAAAGAAAAGAAAAACTTCATTTGCATTTAGGACATTTCTGAGGATGACATCAAAAGGCTCTGGCATAAATGATGTCCATCCTTTCTCAGATGATGAAAAAGATCAGTTGCAGAAATTATTAACCACTTCCTTCAAAGCAGACTCCAGACATATTTATACCCACTGCTGATCAGTAATAAGAAAACACTGGTATTTATGGCCATCTAGCCAATTCCTGGGTCTAAATACGATAAAGGCACTAGAACCCATCTGACTGGAAGCTAAACAGGATTAGCTCTGGTTACTACAGTACTTAGATCAAAGACCATCAAAGAATACCAGGTGCTGTAGGCCAGTGGCCCTTAACCTTTTCTTTACCAGGGACCCTATTTAAATATGTTTTGTTGCCCTGGACCTCCAAGACTTAACTCAAGATTTAAAACAACAACAATACAATTACATCATCTATTAAATTAAACCTTCCCTCAGAGGCACTGGAGGGGGAGGGAAGACTTTTCTCCTCCTTCCTGCAAGTCTGTGGCTGGAACATATTGAGCTGCAGCCAGCCAGCCAGCCAGCCAGCCTTCGCCTTGGCTCCTGTCACATGGTTGCTCCACTGGGGGGAGGAGGTGGACCAAGCAGTCTTCAAGCCTTCATTGACCCCCTGTGAGGACATTGTGACCCCCTGGGGGTCTGCAGGCCACAGGCTAAAAAACACTGTTGTAGGCTATATTTCAGAGGAAGGAACTGGCAAAACCACTTCTAAGTATTCCTTTCCTTAAAAAACCCTATGAACTTAATGGGGTCTTAATCATCATCATCATCATCATCACCATTTTGCACACTAGCTTTAACTGTGCAAAAGCATTCCTGGTCACTACTGAGACCTGGGGCTCCAGGCTCAGAGCTGAATCTAGGGCTACCTTCAAACTGAATCCAGGAGTACCCCAGGTCACTTAAGCGCACGCACGCACGCACACACATCCAATTCCTAAGCTACCAGTATCTAACTTTAAGAAGATAAAGGGTGTGACAGGGGTACAGCATTCCTGGAAATCCATACTGTTTGCTCCTAAAGCCCTGTACTTTAAAGCCAGTATTATTCAGGGATGTAGCAAAAGAACTCCACGTGTGTTCAGAAGCTTTATTTTATTATTATTTCTCAGGACTATAGCACTGCAAATTGATTCCAGAGTTGAACAAATTAAGTGCAAATCAAGCCCTGTGGAACATCAGAAAATGAGGGGCTGTCAAATGCAGTATTGTTATTTTTCTATCGTGTTTGTATAGAAAACCCAATGCACTTAAGAGTGGTGTATACTTGGTGATTTCCCCATTCTGCTCAGTGCTTTGCAGTGGGCTTGGCTTGGACTTCCTTACTGGATTGGTGTTGCATTATGAGCTTCAAATATAATTTTAATCCACATGTACCTACTTCAATTCATACACTAGGGTGGAGGAGGGGGGATCTTTGGCTCTCCAGATTTTGATGTACTACTATACCCATATGCAAAGGGATCTTGCAGCATCTTTGAGACTGAAACTTTGAGATTAACATAAGATTTAAGCCTACTTCATCAGATCTGATGAAGTAAACCTCAGTCTGTGAAAGTTTATGTTTCCAACTTCTTTCTCTCTGTCTCAAAGGTGCTACAAGTTCCCTTTGCATACTGATCCAGACTAGCATGGAGATGTCTTTGAATTTGATTGTTCCCATAATCCCTTCATGACTGGTCATGCTGACTAGAGCTGACGGGAGCTGGAGCTCAACAACATCAGGAAGGCTACAAGTGTTAATCCTGCATTAAGATGTTAAATGCAAATTCTCCTGAGAGTGTTCCTGCCATCTGCAATGTGGTGAATGGCTGCCACAGAGGGAGTCTTCTCAGTGGTTGCAGACTAGTTATGCAAGATTTTCCTCACTCATATTCATCTTATGCCTACTTTACTGTGGACAGCTGACCAGCCACTGTGAACAGAAGGTTGGCCTAGTCTTTTGCCTAATTCAGTAGCAATTTTCATATGTTCTCAAATAACCTCTGCACTCTAGAAAGACCCTAGAGCAGTGGTTCTTAACTGTGGTCCGAGGACCCCCAGGGGTCCATGATTTCCTCACAGAGGGTCTGCAAAGGCTTGAAGGCTGCTTGGCCCACCTTCTCCCTGCAATGGAGTGACCATGTGACAGGAGCCAAGGCAAAGGCTGGCTGGCTGGCTTGGCCTGCGCATTGCCATTCAATCCTTTTCAGCCACAAACTTTCAGGAAGAAGCAGCAGAAAAGTCTTTCCTCCTCCTCCTTTGATGCTTTTGAGGGAAGGTTTAATGGATGGTGCAATTGAAGTACTATATTACTATTGTTATCAGGTATTATTGTTACTATTATTAGGGTTTTTAATCTTGTGTTAAGTCTTGGGGGTCCACGGCAACAAAAGATATTTAAAGGGTGTCCCTAATAAAGAAAAGGTTAAGAACATAGAGGGCTGTAGTGGAAAAATAAAAATATTCAGGATTATTTAAGAACACACATCGGTTCCCTTTTAGCAATCAAAGTTTGCGTATGCCACTGAATTCTTTCGGAAAGAGTGGGAATCCCCTCTAATTGATGCTGAGGGGACTGAATCCCAGCTTTTTATTTATTCAGTATCACAATGAAAAGGACTGAAAAGTGGCATTTACTTATGTCTAAATACAGTTGTCCCTTCATATTCGCTGGAATTTGGTTCCAGGACCCCTTGTGGATACCAAAATCCGTGAATACTCAGGTCCCATTATATGCCATGGCATAGCAAAATGATGTCCCTTATATAAGATGGCAAACTCAAGGTTTGCTTTTGGGATTATTATTTTTTAAAGAATATTTTCAAGCCATGAATACTTAAATCCATGAATACCAAATCCGTGGATATGGGGGGACAACTGGTAGCTGCTTTAAGTATCATTCCAGCTTCAATCTGGCACCTGCCTAGATAGGCATACAGTTGTCCCTCCGTATTCACAGATTTGGGTATTCATGGCTTGGAAAAATTATTTAAAAAATAATAATCCAAAAAGCAAACCTTGATTTTGCCATCTTATATCAGGGACACCATTTTGCTATGCCATTGCATATAATGGGACTTGAGTATTCACGGATTTTGGTATCCATGGTGGGTCCTGGAACCAAACCCAACGAATATGAAGGGATACTTGGGGGAACAGATTCACAGGAGCATGAAAAAGCAATGCAGAAGTATGTACAGCTAGCAGAGGAAGCTCTTTTTCCACATCTTTGTTAATAGTAAATACCTTGGCTAATGTGGCACACATTTTCCGGACTCTCCCTTTGTTACCCTTCTGTCCTGCTAACGAACAAAGTTCGACCCCTTTTACACCTTGATACTGGAGGTGTTTTGAATTACGGTCATCGTTTTCTTGCTCTGCAAGTCCGAGGTCGTCTCAATGCAGCCATTTCACGATTGGAGACTTTCTTTGGAGGAAGACCTGAGTTGTTGTTGGCATTCTGGGAATTGTAGTTTCGGCTCTGTCTTCAAGTTTTAAAACAGCAGAGGCGGCTTCTAATCCACAAAAGCGCATGTTGAAATATAGTTGTCCCTCCGTATCCACGGATTTGGTATCCACGGATTTAAGTAACCACGGCTTGAAAATATTCTTTAAAAAAATAATAATCCAAATAGCAAAGCTTGATTTTGCCATCTTCTATAAGGGACCCACCATTTTGCTATGCCATTGCATATAATGGGACTTGAGTATTCACGGATTTTGGTATCCACGGTGGGGGTTCTGGAAGGGACAACTGTAACATTTTTTTAAAGTATATTTTCAAGCCGTGAATACTTAAATTCGTGGATACGCGGGACAAGTGTAAATTATGTGCCATGGCTCCTTCCTATGGAATCCTGGATTTGTAGTTTGATGAGGCACGACTAGCACTCTTTGTCAGGGAAGGTTAAAACCTTGAAAAACTATCAGTCCCAGGATTAAATAAGAAGGAGCCATGGCAAATAATCCAGTTTCAAGATTTGTGTAGCGTGGATTTAGATTCACACACTGTACTGTTTCTTTTTTAGGAGAAAACCACCACTTCTCGAGCACTACATTTCCCACAATCCCCCCCGCCCGTCTCAGTCAAGTGGCCGTTGTAGTCTCCAAGCTCTTTTGCCCGTCATGCCTTCCGAGCAAGGACTTCGTTTCCCGTGGTGCATTGCGCAACGACTACGGGTGCCGGCAGGAGGCGCCTGCCGTCAGGGCGCCAATGCCTCTGGCGGCGAACAAGAGCTGCCAGGCCGTGCTGGGCCTGCGGCCGCGAAGAACACTCAGGCTGGCGAGTGGCCCCGCCTCGCCCCCTCCCGCCCCTCGCCGCCCTGGCTGGTTCTGGAGCCCGCTTGGCCTCGTCACTTTCCTCAGCTTCGCCACCCGCTTTTACCGTCTGCGGGAGCCTCCGCACATCTGGTAAGGAAGGGCTGCGGGGTGCCATGGAGACGGGGGCGGGGCTTAGCTTGGGAGGCGAGGTGGGGAGGTTGTCTGTCGGGAAAGAAAGGAGTTTGCCTCAAACTACAACGGTCCCTCCGTATCCACGGATTTGGTATCCGCGGATTGAATATATTATTAAAATAATAACCCAAAAAGCACACCTTGATTTTGCCAT
Organism: Gambelia wislizenii; assembly: GCA_030847615.1. Classification (NCBI taxonomy): domain Eukaryota; kingdom Metazoa; phylum Chordata; class Lepidosauria; order Squamata; family Crotaphytidae; genus Gambelia; species Gambelia wislizenii. Next base: position 448,370,850 of record JAUMIR010000001.1, on the reverse strand, counting down.
CTTATATAAGGGACACCCTTTTGCTGTGCCATTGCATATCATGGGACTTGAGTATTCACGGATTTTGATAACCATGGGGATCCTGGAACCCAAGATGAAGGGACAACTGTACTAGATTCTAGCTTAGTGGCTCTTAACCTTTTCTTTACTAAGGACCTCTGTAAATATCTTTTGTTGGCATGGTCCCCCAAGACTTAACTTAGGATTTAAAACCCTAATTTAACAATTTAAAACCCTAATTTAAAACCCTAATTTAACAACAACATAATTACACCATCCATTAAACCTTCCCTCAAAGAGGCACTGGAGGGGAAAGGAAGACTTTCCTTCTGCTTCTTCCTGCAAGTTTGTGGCTGGAGTGGATTGAATGGCAATGTGCAGGGCAAGCCAGCCAGTCAGCCTTTGCCTTGATACTTGCCATGTGGCCACTCCACTGCAGGGAGGAGGCGGGCCAAGCAAATATCAAGCCTTCATGGACCCCCTGTGAGGGCCTCGCGGACCCCTGGGGGTCCCTGGACCCCGGGTTGAGAACCACTGCTCTAACCCATTTTGTCAGGTGTGTTAAAAGTGTTACAGTATTCTCTACTGATAGGCGCACCCATACTTATTTTTAATTGGCTTTGAGAAGGGTTATTTTTATTCATGGATAAATACAGTAGGACCCCTGCATCCACTGATTCATTATCCCCTGATTCATTATCCACAAAACAGCAACCTACCATAGTCTTCCTAGAAGATGTGTCCTCTTTAGCCACTTTCTAGGTCCTCCAAGGCAACTCTGTGGTATTTTAAACCACAGAAGTCCCACTACTGTATTTTCAATGGCATTTGCTATTATCCACGGTTTTCAGTATCCTCGGCCCCCCAGAACCAATCCCCAGCTTATACGGGAGTCCTATTTGTATACAGATTACAAGCATTCCTCAGTTAACAAAGCCTCTAAAAAGGAAGCTTGCTTTTACAAAGTCTTTTTAGGCTCTCCTAGCCACCCATTCTTCCTCATCCTCTGTCTAGCTGCAAGTTTCTAAAGCATCAGCACCAAGGAAGTTTAAGGAGGGCTGGACAAATGCAGACTTCTGGTGTCAAGTTGCAGCAGCATATCTTTTGTTTTGTTTTGTTTGTTTGTTTATTTATCCCCGCTCTTCAGCCACAAGGCTATCAGCGCGGTTTACAAATTGTTTTAAGCAATAGCAATCTGCAGTAAGCAATGCAATAGTGCTTGCTTGAGCTGGGTGGGACAGGGGTATATGCTAGCTGATCCTACTGCAGCTGTGTGTGCCTGCCTACAACAGGCAAAGTAGTCAGCAACTGCTTCCAGAATCTTACTGAGCATGTGTAAACAGCAAAGTGAAGAGAAAAGGGAAAGTAGATTAGCCTGTCTCAGAAGTTATCTCTTGCACGTGGAATAAATAAATAAATATACATATTTGGTCACCAAAATGGAAATCATAAAAAAAAAAGTAGAGCTGTTGAAAGAAAAATAATCCCTGGATGCATTTTGAAAGAAGCTCTCAAATGGTCTCTACAACATTCAAAATGTTTTTGTGTACTTATACAAGCCTTACCTGACCTGGTTGTTTCATTACACATGTGCAGGTTCTTAGTTCTAAAGTCTGGGAGCTGCGACCAAGAAGGCCCTCTCCCTTGTTCCCACCAAACAAACTGAAGAGGGTGGTGAGACAGAGAGAAGGGATTTTCCAGATGATCTTAGAGCTGTAATGGTCCCATAAAGGGAGATGTGGTCCTTCAAATAACCTGGGCCAAGCCATATAGGACTTTATAAGTCAAAATCAGCACTTTGAACTGTGCCTGGAAATGGATCAGCAGCCAATTGAGCTATTGCAACAAGGGAGTTGTGTGCTCCCTGTAGCCAGACCCAGTTAACAAACTGGCTGCAGCTCTTTGGGCCAACTGAAGTTTCTGAGCACTTTTCAAAGGCAGTCCCATGTAGAGTGCATTATATAATCCAAATGGGATGTAACCAAGACATGGCAGTCACTTTGCCAGATCTGACTTCTCCAGGTATGGGCGCAGTTGGTGAACTAGCTTTAACTGTGCAAAATCATTCCTAGTCACTGCTGAAACCTGGGCCTCCAGGCTCAGAGCTGAATCTAGGAGTCCACCCACACTGCAAACCTGCATTTTGAGGCGGGGGGCATAACCTGATCTAACACAGGCTGAATCCCTATTCCTAAATCATTCTTTTGATTGACCAGGAGCTCTGTCTTGTCTGGATTAAGCTTCAGTTTGTTTGCCCTCATCCAGTCCATTACAGCTGATAGGCACCAGTTTAGCAAAGGAATAGCTTCCTTGGAATTAGGTGGAAAGGAGTAATAGATCTGGACAGGTTTGCCTTAGGGTTGCCATAAGTCGGAAACGACTTGAAGGCACACAACAACAACAACAACAATACTGGTGACCTGCGGGCAACCTCTCCCAGGGGTTTCATGTAGATGTTAAATAGCATAGGGGACAAAACTGAATACTGTGGGACTCCACATGCCAATAGCCAAGGAGTCAAGCAGGAATCCCCCAGCACTAGCCTCTGATAGTGCCCTTCCAGGAAAGAGTGGCACCACTGTAGAACGGTACCTTCAGACCCCATCCCAGAGAGGCAACTTATGGTTCATAGTATTGAAAGCCACTGAGACGTCCAGCAGAACCAACAGGGACATAACTCCCATCTGTCCAGTTCCTTGTGTAGGTCATCCACCAAGGTGATCAAAGCTGTTTCTGTCCCATAAGCAGGCCTGAAACCAGACTGAAGTGGATCTAGATAATCTGCCTCATCCAGGAACCCCTGGAGTTGAGAAGCCTCTGCATGTTTTAGTACCTTGCCCAAAAATGGAAGGTTGGAGACTGGCCTATGGTTATCTAGTACAGTAGACTCCAGGGATTGTTTTTTCCAGAAGAGGTCTTACCACAGCCTCCTTCAAGCATGTTGGGACCCTGTCTTGTTGTAAAGGGGCATTAATCACTTCCCTTACTCAGGCAGCTAGTCCTCTGGGCTGTTTAATTAACTAGGAAGGGCAAGAGTCTAATATACACATGTGGTGGCTCTCACCACTCCAAAGATCCTGTCTACATCTTCAGGCTGCACAAATCAAAAAGCATCCATTAACACTAGACAAACACGGCTGAGGTTACATCTGCTGAATGGTTCTCTGTGGATGCAGGAGTGTTAGCCAGAAAAACCTTTTTTGCTATCTTAATTGCCCCACAATAGGTGGCGCAGTGGTTAAATGCCAGTACTGCAAGCCACCACATTGCAAGTTCGATTCCAGAGGGCTCCAAGGTTGACTCAGCCTTCCATCCTTTCGTAGGTCGGTAAATTGAGTACCCAGCTTGTGGGGGCAATTAGCTAACACACATTGGAAACTGTTTAATGCAGTGTAGATGTGTAAATAGCTATTGCTTAAAACAATTTGTAAGCTACTCTGATAGCCTTGTGGCTGAAGAGCAGGGTATAAATAAATAAATAAATAAATCAGATAGATTTTAGCCTGTTTTTTGTTGGACTCGCTCTGAGTTTTCTGCTTCTGTCATTCTAGTCTATGTTGCCAATTTCTTAGAAAACTTGGGGGCTGGTTTCACTCTACTCCATGAGAAGGGACGCTTAGCAGTAATTGTGTTTACCACACTGGTCATTTCCCATTCCAGAGATTAACCAAGGCTTCAACAGGATCAGCTGTCAAGGCGGCAGGAAACTCTCCAGGCACCATCAGAAATCCATTTGGATCCACATGTCTCTTGGGGTGGATTATCCTAATGGCTCCCCCACCCCTGCATAGGCTCTGAGTCCTAGCAAGTCTAAACCTGACCAAGTGATCTGTCCGTGGCAATGGGACACTAGAAAGCTGCTCATTCCCAGATTACCATCATCCCCCACTGTACAGAAAACAAAATCTGGAGTATGCCCGGTAGCATGAGTGAGGCCCGATATCACTTGGGACAGATCCATGGTTGTCATGGTGGAATGAAGTCCTGAGCCATTCCTGATGGAATAGCCTCAACATGGACGTTGAAGTCCTCCAGCGTCACAAGCTGCGGAGATACCAACACCACCCCTGAGATGACCCCATCTAGCTCTGGAATTGAGACTATTAAACAGCAGGATGAGTGGTACACCAACAGAATCCCTAATCTACTCAGGTTTAAATAAACACACCCAACCCTTACAAACTGTGGGAGAGGGCAACTGATCAGGGGGATATTATCCTGATAGACCACTGCAACACCACCACCACCTGGTCTTGCCTGCTGGTGCACATATAATCCTGATGAGCAAAACTGAGAGATATTAACCCTCTCCTCCAGCCTTGTCCAACCAAGTCTCTGATACATGCTAGGTCAGCATGTTCATCCAGGATCAAGTCCTGAATGGTAGCTGTTTTACCATTCACTAACCTAACATTAAGCAGCACCTTTTTCAATGCAGGGGGGTTGCTGCCATGGGTATCCAGATTACAGTAGAGCCCCCTTATCTGCTGATTCATTATCCACTGATTCGGTTATCCGCGGGACACAAAACAGCACACCTACCATAGAGTCTTCCTAGAAAATGCCTCCTCTTTAGTCATTTTCTAGGTCATCCAAGGCAAGCCTATGATATTTTAAACCAGAAATCTCATTATTTTCAATAGTGTTCACTGTTATCCACGGTTTTCAGTATCCACGGGGCCCTCTGGAACTAATCCCCAGCGGATATGGGGGTCCTACTGTTTTTAGGATGGGAGACAGCTTAGGATGGCTAATACCCTATTGTAAAATCTACCCAATCAACACATTGTACAAGCTTTCGAAGCTCCACTGGCTTCTTCATCAGGTAAAAGATGTTAAAATATCATACAGGACACTATGGAGAACTAAATGAGACAGAATAATTTTTTTCTGTTTTACTAATGTTAATAGCTTCGATTTTGCTGTTTTTTGTCCACTCCTCATAAACTGTTCATTACAGTTCAGGACCTTGTAGCTCCATTTGTAATAAAACACAAAAACTTAATTTATAATTTAATGAAATTTTTAGCGTAAATACTCATGTTTGGGATGTTTAAAGTACAGATTATTAAAACAACAAAATGAACTTTAAGTATACCAACCATGATAATTTATACCAAAAATTATACATAACACATTTAATATTTCTAAAGTAATCTGAAAAGGGGATTAATACCACATTTTTTTTCATTTTTTCTAAACCTTTCCATTTTTTTCCAGACAAGAATGGTGGGAAATCTCCTTGGGGTTTCTCCCCATGGGTTCAGAAATTCCAGAAATATTAATTATGCTGTACATATGCCTAAGGATGGGCTTAGGCGCACTTTTGTCTAAAATTGGGCAGATAGAATTGAACATTCCAAGTTACTTGTGGCGGTGTTGGTGTTGCAAATGAGTGCAAAATGGAGATCTTTGCAACTTGTGCAAGAACACTTGTATTTCAGATCAAACCTTATTGTCTAGACTTTTTACTCTGTAACTTCCCTCCTTGCTTTTTTTTAAAAAAAACTTGGAATTGGAAGGGGGAAATGGGGACATTTTAAAACCAAGTGAAAAGTGAGAGGATGGATTAAAATATCTTGGTGCAGCCCTGTAAGTTCACTGTGGGGCACTGGGGCACACAGTTTGGGAACTGTTGGTCTAAATGAAAGCTCTAGGCAGTTTCAGACAAGTAGGTATGTTGTTATATTTAAGTGAAGAATGCTTCTATGTTGTAAATTTAAACTGTTTGCAGAAGTGCTAAAGGTTACTAGTGAGCCTGAAGCTAAAGGAGAAATACTGTAACATTTTCCCCCTTAATTTTTTTTTAGTTGGGATGAAACACATTTTGGAAAAATGGGAAGCTACTACATTAACCGGACCTTTTTCTTTGATGTCCATCCACCTCTCGGGAAGGTAAACTGCTATCATCAATTTTTAAATACTTCAGGAGCCAGTAAAATCACTTGGCTACAATTCGCTCTCATCCAGATACAATTCCACTAGTCAGATATCTAGAGAAGTTATAAGGAGGGCTCTTACTGTCAAAAAGTTCCTCCTAACGTTGAGGTGGAATCTCTGTTCCTGGAGCTTGCATCCATTGCTCCGTGTTCCAATCTCTGGAGCAGCAGAAAACAAGCCTGCTCCATCCTCAGCGTGACATCCCTTCAAATACTTAAACAGGGCTATCATATCGCCTCTTATCCGTCTTTTTTCCAGGCTAAACATGCCCAGCTCCCTAAGCCTCTCCTCATAAGGCATCATTTCCAGACCTTTCACCATTTTAGTTGCCCTTCTCTGAACATGCTCCAATTTGTCCATATCCTTTTTGAATTGTGCTGCCCAGAACTGGACACAGTATCCTAGGTGAGGTCTGACCAAGGCAGAATAGAGCGGCACTATTACTTCCCTTGATCTAGACACTATACTTCTATTGATACAGCCCAAAATCGCATTGGCCTTTTTAGCTGCCGTATCACACTGTCTGAGACGAAGAGAATGCGATTTGGCCAAGGTCACCCAATGAGTTTTCATGGCTGAATGGGGATTCAAATTCTGGTCTCCAGAGTCATAGTCCAGTGCTCAAACCACTACACCATGCTGGCTCTCATTATGTAAGTAGCAGATGGGAAAAGAATTGTTTTCCTGAGCTTTTAAGAATCTTTGGATGTTTACATTTTTATTGTCTTCTGAATGAGCTTATTGTTGTTCTAGGCTTCTCTGTGTTTTTGCAGTTTTAATTATTGGGTTGTGTTTTGTTTTAGATCCTTTTGAGTTAGCTGTCCTGGAAACATGATGTTGGTGGTGTGGAATATAAGTGGCATAAGTAAACATTCAGTAAAGGAGGGCATCTCTTGATCTGCACAGTGGTCTCTTGTCACATCCTCCTACCCTCTGTTTCCTATTTCCTACCAAGGTAGTTTTTTCCCATTTCAGGAAGATGGGAGATGAACCCAGGAGAGAAATCAGGGTACTTGAAGATGAACACTTGTAGCATCTCAAGTGGTTTTTGAGTCATACAACAGGAATTTTTGTGTTCAATTTTTTGCTTTTATTATATAACCATGACTTCTAAAATATTTTCGTTCAAGGTATTCTGGGAAAGCTCAAGAGCAGGGCAGCAAGTCTGTTAAATAAAATGATTAGCAAATTACATTGATGATTGTGTTTTGTGGATGTGCTGAAAAAGCAAACTTAAATCCTAAATCTAAATGATGTATCTTTACAACTTGTGTGAGCACTGGTTTGACCTGATAACTTTATGGCTTTCTGATTCACTAAAGATGGATCTCTTCTCTCTCTAGATGTTGATAGGACTTGCTGGCTACCTGAGTGGCTATGATGGAACATTTCCTTTCCAGAAGCCAGGGGACAAATATGAACAGCATATCTACATAGGAATGAGAGGGGTAAGATATATGGACTTCTGTAAAGAGCCAGGATACATATCTGAACGTTGTGCTGGATTTAGAACTTGTAAAAATCTCTCCCTTATGACCTATGCTGTCTGACAGTGGGAGTGTTACAAGCATGAGCTGTGCTGTTAAGGGACAGAAATGCTAGATCCGATCCAGGAAGGTTTTAAAACTTGTTTTGATGATAGGGTATACTGTAACCCTACCTGAATCTTCGTTTGTGAAGAAAAGACAGAGAGAGAGATACTGTAACCCTACTACCTGTCTAAAGGTGTATGTTGTATAGTTTGATGGATTTTAAAATGAACTCTTATAATCAAGTTTGAAAGAGGTGTAGAAGATGGTAGGTTTGAAAAAGCTATTATAAATATTGCCTATACATTTGTCCTATGGTTGATTAAACTGACAACTACAATCAATCCTGCAGTTAAGAGGGAACCTGTTTCTCTATGGGACCTACCTGTAGCAGCAAGTAGTGTCTTTTCCTCCTACCCTTCAAAGTATTACCCCCATGATTTTGACCTATAAACAGGTGGATTACCTTGGTACACTTGTACATTAATAGGCTATGTTGAGAAGAAGAGAATTGAGCTGAAGAAAGAAATTCAATGTCAGAAGGGCCAGGAAAGGCAAAGGGAAAGAAGGGAAAAGGATCTCACAGAGAGGTGTAAATGAACTTGGAGCTACAGTGATTTGAGGAACAAATTTTCCTGAATCACTATGTATGAGTCTTGAGACTAAGGTGAAAGAATACAGCTGAAACGCCATTCATATTTAGTGTATTGGATTTTGTCAGTTGGACTGTGGAACACTACATTTGCATGCTTAGGTTTCTTTCTGTTGAGTTAGCAGAAAATGCTTTCTGTAAAATTTAGGATGCATGGGGGTGAGATGAATCAGTTTTGTGACTTCTGTCAATTTTTTCTAGCATGTGAAAATAACACCTTTTTCATCCTTTGTGTAGAACTACTCAATGGATTGATTTGAGTATACAGTATTTTACTAATGTAATGTACTGTTGTGACTATTTATAACAGTAGAGCTTAAGAAGATTATATAGGACATGTGCATCATCATTGCCTTTTGAAAAGTGTTTCTTTTTTCTTTTATCAGTTCTGTGCATTCCTTGGTTCATGCCTGATTCCCTTCTGTTACCTCACGGTCCTGGAGCTGTCTAAATCATTGCACGCAGCAGTGCTCACAGCTGCTTTTCTGATCTTTGGTAAGCACCTTCTTCATGTGGCAGCTCTCTTTATTTCAAAGAGAAAGAAAGGTCTTTGAAGTAACTGGACTTCAGGGAGGGTTAGTTGCTCATAGTCTTTTCAGTAATCCAAGACTGTTTTATTTAATATATGGCTTTGGATCTTAACTTGTGTACAGATCCTTCGTTGGACCTGGATTTATGGAGAGTAGTTGGACAAATCTGTTGCTGCTATACTTCTGTGTTGAGAACAAGTGGTGGCAATTTACTTGAGGAATATCTTCCTCAGAGAGTTTCACTTAGTTCCTGCATGGTTTTCTTTTTGGCAGCAGATGAAGACTTTTCTATTTTTCCAAGTTGTTCAGCTTAAAAAAACCCCCACATTGTAGTGTTTTTTAGACTTTGGGCTAGTTCTTTTTTTTTTTTAATGTTTTGTTTTTAATTTTAGTGGGGTTTTTTTGTTTTTTGTTTTTTGTTGTTTTTTTGTTGGGGGTTTTTTTTTGGTATTTTGGTAACTTAAATACCCTGAAGATCTGATTTCATAAGTATAGGTAGTCTCTCCAAAGATGCAAATTAAAATTCTTCTGTACTGTTGCTGTTGGCCAGTTCATCACCTGCTAGCCAATCTATAGGATTATTTAATAAATCTCACTATTTATGTATTTATACACACATTCTGCTGTCAAGGGTGTGTTTCAAACTTAACCATTTGGTAGAACCTCACAGAACTTGCATTTTGCTGGAATAATCTTTGAGAGCCTGGGGTCACTTACAGGTGACAGTGAAGTGACAGAGTAAGATTTTGTGAATTTTGTATTTCTATATTTTAAAAATTTTCTGCACATTGCTCAGATAACATATTGTTAATGCTTAATATGAAATTGTTGCTAAATAAATAATAAGCCATAAAGAATGTTGAGAGTGCTGCAAACATGAGAAAAATAAGAGAAGAATAGTGTGGATTTTCCCTTTTGAATTCATAGACAATCTAGCTGGAACCAAAGGTCAATTCTCCAAAAGTTCTATTTTTGTTTATCATGTTTACATTGTAGTGGTAAGGAAGCAAAGTGTTTTGAAGAAGACTTTCTTTTTAAGATGAGGCTGTCTGAATTATTTGGAGAGATGGCAGCAGAAAAGATGTGCAAAGCATGTATCTCAGAGGTGAGGGTTTTAAGTGTAGAAAGGATAAGTTGAAGCAGTGACAGAAAGTGGCAAAAATGACCTAGATTTTAGAGAACAAGGAAGAACTGAACATACCAAATTATACAGTATGTCTAGAAAACAGTCTCTCTGATGAGTGAATAGTATTTCTGACAATGAAAGAAAAATGTGTGTGGGTGGGAGGCAATTTAGGTAAGTGCACTGTAGGTGCTATTAAGTTTAAACTTCAGAATGGAACCCATGAGAAAATGCTTACCTTTGTAGAAAGGCACTGTGTATGAAAGTCAGGAATGATCCCTGAAACTGCACATTTTATTTTGTATGGGAGCAAAAGGGGCTTCTTTTGGATACAGCTGAAGCTTCAGTGTGAGAATTTACTTTGGTGACACAGAGTGTGACAAGTACCTTGCTTTTTAGATTCACAGTGGACTCTGAACATTCAGTTCTGATGGAAGTTGTCTTCCCCACATACTCAAAAAGTTTTAGTTAGAAAGAACTTGAAGTATTCTTATTTCCACTCTTCAATAGGATTATGCTTGGTAAGTGCTGAAGGTCATTGTTAGCAGTTTCTAGAACAGCAACTCACATGGTCTTGTCTTATTTTTTAGACACAGGGTTCATCACTCTCTCTCAGTACATTCTACTTGACCCCATTCTGATGTTCTTCCTCATGGGAGCTGTACTCAGTATGGTCAAATATAATTCCTGTGCAAGCAGGTAAGGTAGTAGTAGTTGACTGTCTCATGATTTGAACATGTAGTCCCCTTGACTCCTGTGTAAGAAGAATAATTTCATAATTTTTTTTGTTCACCAGTAACAACCCTCAAGGCAGCTTATATCCTAAAACAATGACGAAAGTATTAAAATCTGTCATGAAAACCAACTGAATACACATAATTGGCAGCAAGCTAAAAGAGCAAATATAACAATACAACGAGCACACAAGAGCTCTCCAACAAGCATTATTTAAATATGCGGAGACTAGCCAATCATAGGAGAAGTACACATTAAGGCAGCTGCCTCTGGCAGCAGGATATCAAGATCAGTCAATTGTGCCATTCGCCCTACCAAGAGGACCACAATTGCACAGCCCTCACACTTCACCTTGTCTCTGCATTGTCCCCACTCATTTGCATGGTTATTTCTTTTCCTTGCTATAACTGCTGTCCTTCCACCCTCTCTTTAAAGAAGCACTGGCCACTAGAAGCAGTTGGTATTTCTTTACACAGGGCTGGCACAACCCATCCAGAAATTTTACAGGTCAAGGAGGGTCGGGTCTGCAAAGATGGCGACAACAGCAACACTTCTACTCTTGCTTCAGCCAGGTAGAGCGTTTGGGCCACTGCTGCTTCAGGTGTTCAGCTATCGTTAGTGCAGTTGAAAACCTTGGTGCTGCAGTACAGCTCCCTAATCCAGCGTTGTCATTAAAGTGCATATATGAGACTGATGAAGGTTAAATAAAAGCTGTGATCCTCTCTGCTCTCTGATGTAACATAATATAGGGGCTTTTTGGTAAAAGTGTGAAGAACCCTCTAGGTGTCCCCCTCCAAACATCTGGAGGGACAGCCTTGTGGAGGGCTCTTCTAGACCCCCGTTTTCTTCCTTTTGAGCCACTGATAGTCGTCCTTTGTGTTAAGGTTTATGCACATTCTTGAGTATGTTCTAAAGAGATTGTTAATAACTTGGTCTTTAAATGAAGTGTAGCTTGTTACCCAGAGTGTTCTGTTTCTTCATCAGAGATGTTTTAAGTACAGAATACATCATGCCTTAGATTTTTGATGCACCTCTGTTTAAAAGTTTGTGATTTCACTAGGGCAGTTTTTATGTGTTTTGCAGATCCTTTTCTGCCCCCTGGTGGTTCTGGTTGTGCCTGACTGGAATAAACCTTGCTGGTGCAATGGGAGTGAAATTTGTTGGCCTTTTTGTAGTCTTCTTGGTTGGACTGAACACTATCTGTGATCTTTGGGAGTTGCTGGGAGACCTCAGTCTGTCATTGGTGAGTGTCTAAAACTTTAGTTTTTAAGTGTTTCTGGAAAGAAAATAACACAAAAATGTTCCAGCTGCTTCAGCCAGTGATTACTGTATGATGGTGTAATCACTGATGGTGTAAGCTGATGGTGACTTTGGCAGAGAACACTTAATGTGTATCTCAAATTTGTCTGCTTGGCTGTATATGGTTTCCATCTGCAACACATATTAAAGATGCTAAAGTTCACTGAAGGGGACTGTTGCCCCAGATCAATTTTATTTTCATTTCACTGTGTACTGTGCAGCCATATCTTTTATTTTTTAAAATTTAGGCTTGCCTTTGCTGCTTAAATTATGGGGCAAAGGGTGTTTTGAATGTAGTGTGCTGTACATCTATATCTTAATTATGTTTTAAACAACAACTACGTCTCCTTCTCCTTCTTCATACCCTGCCTTTCTCTCAATATAAGGACTCAAGGCAGCTAACAATAAATTTTAAAACTATACATAAACATTAAAAATATAAATATGAAATTTTAAAAACAAATTAAACAAGTATGTTAAAACATTTAAAAACATTTAAAATATTAAAATATAATAAAACTATATACACCTTAAAAACTAAACTACACAGCATATACAAGCCCCCAGCCCCCATCAGATTGTGAATGCCTGATGACACAATAATGTTTTTACTTGTTTCTGAAATGACAGTAGAGATGGGGCCATCCTGGCCTCTCTAGGGAGGGAACTACAAAGTCTAGGAGCAGCCACTGAGAACACCCTCTCCCTCGTTCCCACCAAATGAGCCTGAGATGGTGGTGGGACAGAGAGAAGGGCCTTTCCAGATTATCTGAGGGCTGTTTTAACCTGTTTTAACTATTGAAACTTTTGAAACAGAATTTTTTTAACTTTTGTAAATCAATTTAGCTGCACTTTGTTTTATGTTTCTTGTAAGATGTTTTGAGTCCTTTGCTAGGAGAAGGGAGGGTATATATTAAATAAATAAGTATCTAGCATTGCCAGCCTGAATTGCCTGAAATTAAGCATGTACTGTGTATGGAGTGTTGTGTATAGTTTTTGTATGACTGAATGCTACTGGTTAGAATTACAGAGTTGGAAGAGACCACAAGGACCATCCAGTCCAACCCCTGCCATGTAGGAATACACAATCAAATCATTCCCGACAGATTGCCATCCAGCCTTTGCTTAAGAACCTCCAAAGAAGGAGACTCCACCACACTGCAAGGCAGTGTATTCCACTGCTTAACAGCTCTTACTGTCAGGAAGTTCTTCCTAATGTTTAGGTGGAATCTCTTTTCCTATAGTTTGAGTCTATTACCCTGTGTCCTAGTCTCTGGAGGAGAAGAAAAGAAACTTGCTCCCTCTTCAATATGATATCCCTTGAAATATTTAAACATGGCTATCATGTCCCTTCTTAAGCTTCTCTTCTCCAGACTAAACATGCCCAGCTCCCTAAGCTGCTCCTCATAGGGCATGGCTTCCAGATGTCCCACCATCCTGGTTGCCCTCCTCTGGACACATTCCAGCTTCTCAATATCCTTCTTGAATTGTGGTGCCCAGAACTGGACACAGTATTCATATACAGTACTTTTATTTTATTACCTTGGCAAAGCAGCATCTAGACTTTAAATAACTTTAAATAACATATCCAAAATTTTTACTCTTGAGGTAGCTTGAATGGAGGGCACTATTCGAACTGAAGTTATTCTGCATTCATTCAATAATGCCTTATAGAGGCATTTGATCTGTTATATCTAATGTCACATGACCTACAGTTGTATTGATGATTTATAGTTAAAGTAATATGGTTGGTAGGCCACAGATTGGATTTTGGCACAGAATGCATCACTGACATTTGCTGGTTTACAGCTGTGTCTGAAGAATTTTGCAACCTCTGCAGGTTGAGCTTTTTTTTTTTAAATGAAGAAAACTGCAATTCATTTGTCACAATGGAGATTTTTTCCCCATACATCAAATGACTTGTCAGGATAGCTGTTGACTTTAAGAAGGAGCTTACATTTTTTCTAGCCAGTATTTAGGAGACATCAATACTATGCATGCTGACCTTAGCAGTAAATGTTCTTAAATATCTATCTCATTAACAGCAAGGAAAAGGGCTTTGTAGCTAGCTATAATGCTATTTCTTCAAGCCAATCTTATGCATGCTATCATTCTTTGGTGGCTGACGTTTCAGCCTGTTAGAAGTTTCAAATCCAATTTCTTCCACCAATTGTTTCTATTACTTTTATATTTGATAAATATGATTTTTTCTTTCTGTGATGCAATTTGTTTTTCTTGATTAAAGTAAGTATAGAGCAAATGTGTAGAGTTCCAGCTTCTGCAAAGAGATGCTTCTAATGGCAAGTCGATAAATTGCATTTGAAATACGGAAAATCCATCTTTCTTAAACCTCCTGTGTACTAATAGCTGAAAAATAATTTCAGTTACACTATTGCTAACATAGTTATTTGAGTCTTAGAATATGAAAAGAAATGTACTAAATGTTACTCTAGAAGAGGCATTGGTGGAATAACTCATTGGTTGCCAACTCTTCAATTTCACTGAAAAAAGCACTAAATAGAATTTATTTTATTTTGCATATTATCTCCTTTATACAAGGTAGTCTCTATTTTGGCTGTTTCTTCAAGCCTTCACCTCTTCATTTGTTTTTGGATAAATAGACACTGGAAGAATGTTTACAATAAAAACAGTTTTGAAGATTTGTTTCATGAGAGTAAGCCTTATTGAACACAATGGGGGGATGTCAGAAATGTGTCATACCTCACCCTCTGGCGTCAGAAGATTCAGATGAAGAGTAGGAGGCAGAGTGCCAGGGGTTTTCTTAGCTAGCCTTCCAAAATATTGCACTTCAATCGTTAATACTTTGCAAGTTAAGGGAGGTGTGACTTTGCAAGATCCTGTTGTTGACGTTATGGAGTATCAAAATAGACAGAATTTAATAGAATACAACCCTGAAACAAGAGCTACAGACCGAGAATTAGCTCATCTTGTTGAAGAGGATTTGCATATCAAAGCCTCCTCTTCCGCTAGAACAAATGGGAAGAAAATTAACAAAGCAAAGCCAAGAACTGAGCAGTAGGGACCAAATGCTAAGGAACGCAACTTTAAGAAACAAGCTTTTAACTCTAAAAACAGATCTCCCATTGGTATTAATGTTAGTTTCGTTAATGAAAGACTATTCTAGACTGCTGAGAACCAGCATCAGAATGCAATTCTTGTTGACAGTGGTGCTACAGGTCACTACTTTAATCTCACAGAGTGGTTTGTGGAACTTGATACAAATGTAAATTTTCCCATTTACCTTGCTAATGGGTTACAAATGAGGGCTCAAGGGAAAGACTCAGGCCCTGGACTGGCTGTGATTTTTCTTTCTGGCTTTGTTTATCTGGACTGATGTCATGAACCCCCTGGTTGAGGACTCAAAGGAGGAAGAAGCAGAGAATACAGACGAGGCAGAGAGGAAAAGTATAGCTGAGTCTGAAGAAGCAGAGACTGTTCTGGCTCCCTCCCAGAGGGCAGCCAAACTAGAGAAAGAAAACATACCTCACACTGTAGAACAAACAGTCGCTCAGCCAGTGACAGATGATCAAGATGACAGGCTGCCTTCCTTCTCTGAATGCAGGAGGGAGAAACGCCACACCCAGTGTAATTTAAATACCAAATGCTGACTTGCTTCCTCGCTAATTAGCTCCACATGACCTTGGAACTCTAGCTATAAGTCTGGAAGCAGTTTCCCATCGAATCCCAGTGCTGACAACTGCTTATCTTGAACTGTTGCACTCCTCCTGGACTCTTGCTTGTCTTGACTTTGGACAGACTTCCGGACTGTTGCAGTCACCTCTTGCTGACCTCAGAATTGGACCTTGGACCCGACTCTGGTATGGACACTTGGTAACTGAACTCTGCACTGGCTTTTGACTACTCTTGCTTCTTTTGTGGACAATTCGCAACAAGCTAGAACCCTTACCCTGTTGTTCCTGCATTTCTCCTCTGTTGCTCCTTAGGCACTTGCTACTGTGAGTTTAGGACAACTACTGACTTGCTGAATGACTCCTGGGCCAGCTGATAACCACCCTCTTGTTTCTCCCTTCATCCTGCTGGATACCCTATGACTGACATGGACTGAATTAACTGCTCAACACTTCCTGTATCCTAACCACTTGATTCCAGGGACACTTGCTGACTGGCGCATAGGACACAATGGTTCAGTGCATGAGCAGTTTAATTGCCCCTTTAAGGAGATATCCAAGACTTCCCTGTAAAAGCAGAAGAATTGTCACAATGAAGAACAGCTGCATACAGCCCCAGCACCTACTGCATTCACATGCCAGTGTAAAGGAGGAAGCCATTTGGCACACCCCACCTTCCAAAGGCCATGTCTTTTTAAATCTGCTTCTTTATTCAGTGCCTGGCTCAGTTGGGTCCATATATCTCAGGTGCTATTAGAAGGATGGCTTGAGGGATGGCTATTAAAAAGGCTCAGAAGATTTACTAAGCCACCCCTCCAAGGTGCAGAAGAAACAGAAAGCTCTAGAAAGAATCAGCCTCTAGTGGGAGATGCGTGCCAGGCAATTCAGTAGAGCAGCACTGGCAGGGCATTGCCTTTTTTGGAACTGGATAAGGTCTCAACCATTGGAACTTACTGCCAAGTCAAAGAATATAAGACTGAACTCCATGTGTCTCCACCATGCAATATATAGTAGAATTTGCAAGAACCTGTGGTCAGTCTTCAGAATATGGGTGAGCATTTGTGACTCCTCAGCTCTGGTTGGACTGCACCTACCGTAATTTCTCATAGGCTATCCTGACTAGGGCTAATGGCAGCTGTAAGCCAAAAGCATTAGGAGGACCACAGTTTCTTACCCCTCTTTAGACTTCTGAGGAAATTCTGATGGTCATATTTATCTTTATGTGAGTAAAACATGAGCCATTGTATAGTATGTCTCATTTGGTTTTTCTCCTCATCCTGTCTTATATCTGTCCTACACAGAATTATTTAGAAAAAAATGGCCTGTTAGTTCTAGTAAAACATGGGCAAAGTACAGCCCCCTAGGGAAGTTTTTGTGACCTTTAGTGACCAATTTAAAAAAAATAAATTAACCTTTTTGCCTCCTGGTGCGCATGGAGGGCATTTTTGCAACATTTTTGGCCTGCCTGGGCTATTCTAGGTTCAGGAGAAGTGTTTTCAAAAACAGGAAGTAGACAGGAAAAAGTAGCTTCCTGTTAGTAAAGAGAGCCTAAAATGGCCCTAGGGCCCCCCAAATGATAGCAAAAAAACATCCCATATATGAGGTCTGTCTATTAAAGAACGAGACTGACAAATAACCCATCTTTATTTATATGTATTACAATTCTAATGCTTGTCCCCTTCAATATACTCCCTGTTCACACTCACACACCGATGCAGTCTTGTTTTCCACTTGTTGATGGCATGGAGCAGATCAGTGTCTGTCAGCTCTTTCAACAACCTGCCGTTTTCTTCGTACTGTATCAATTGACTAAAAACATGTTCCTTTAAGCACTGATTTGACTTTAGGGAAAAGACAAAAGTCGTGTGGAGACAAATCTGGAGAATATGGAGTATGTTCAAGTGTAAGTAATGCGTTTATCAGCCAAAAACCTCTTCACAGAAAGTTCTGTGTGAGCAGGCACATTGTGTTAATGAAGAATAAAACCATTTCCCCACAGTTCTGGCCTTTTTTTCTGACTCTTTCTCTCAGCTTTGTCAAAACTTCCTTATAATACTGCTGGTTCACTGTTCTGCTTTCTGCCAAAATGACACCCTTGATGTCAAAAAAACCCCAACAATGAGCATGGCTTTGAATGTGGACTTGCTTTGATGTGCTTTTTTTTCATTCTTGGTGATGATTGAGTTTTCCAGTGCATTGACTGTCGTTTTGTCTCAGGATCATACTGGAAGATCCAGGTTTCATCACAAATGATGATTTTTTTGGAAAAGGTTTGGGTCTGCCTCAAGTTGCTGCAAAACGTCACCTTGCTCAACTTTTAAACTTAGCATTTTTCCAGCACACAACATACAACACAGCTGCTTTAAATGACGACTGACAATTAACTGAATGGCCAAGAGTGTTGATGTTTGTCCTGCAGGTTCAGACATGTTCACGGTCACCACTCAAGTGTTCACAAATCAGTTCTCCCTGATTGGTCTGAAAGGTACAAGATTTGTCTGATTTGTCTGAAAGCACATTCTTGTTATTTAATAGACAGACCTCATACATGTAGAGGGTGTTTTAGGAAATTTTGGGGCAATTTTTTTTTTTTTTTTTTTTTTTGTATAGAAGGATGTGGGGGGGGATGCCACCCTCCAAGGTCTCCTTGGTGTGCTAATGCAGCTCCCTAGCCTCCCACAGTTGCCCACTCCTGCAACAGAACCCAGTTCATGTGTGTATGCTCTAAGATCTTAGCCTCAGAAATAAATTCAGTGTGTTCCATGGAGCTTACTCAAAGGAAAGTGCACATGGGATTGCTGCTGGCAGCATGATCTTACACTCAGCAGTAACAATGCAATATATGCATGTCTACTCAGAAGTGTCTCATATTGAATTTAAATGGGACTTAGTCCCAGGGAAATGTGCATAGAATTCCAGTGTAATTTCGTCTATCTTTAGTGATGCTTATTTCCTAGTTGGGTGTATTTTAGGACTGCAGCCTGAATAAGTTAAAATCTTTGGCAGTGGGTTGATAAGCACTGTAATATATGGCATTACATTAAGAGATTATGAACATGATTTTGAGGAGGTGAGAGCCTAAATCCAGTTGTTAGTCCCAACTAGATTAGAGCCATTAAAACAATGAGAATTTGGTAAATCAGAATTTATGTAATTTCCATTAATTCACTTGATTCTCTGCTTGGGATTAACAGCTGAATTTAGGCCATTGTCTCTGAAACCAGCTTGGGAAACGTTGCAGTTATTTTCAACTTGTTTTTGAAATATTTTTTGTCTTTTCATACTGTTGTATTGTGCTGTGACATTACAGTGAACTTCTTGGACATGGAAAAACAGTATATAAGAAAATGGATTACAGTACTATGATCCAGAAGGACTTCGTTTTGGCTTTTTTGGTTTTACTGTTGTCTAATCTTGCTTAAATATGCAAGCAATGTGTATATATTCTGTATGCTTGCTTGGTAGAGTGTGAGCTCTGAGGGTGCTTATTAACTATTTGTCTTGAAAAAGATCCTTCTTAGAAGTTGCTGCAACTGTTCTGAATTGTTTGCTGCAGGTCACTCTGGGGAAGCACTTTTTGGCTCGTGTACTCTGCCTCATTCTGCTGCCACTTGCCCTCTACACAGCTCTGTTTGCTGTTCATTTTGCGGTCTTAAATAGAAGGTATTCTCTCCACGTCCCTCTGAGAAAAGAATATGCATTCTTATATCTTAATTTTTAAAAGCTATCAAACTGGCTCAATTCAGGTGTCATACAAAACATACTTAAGAAGGCTAATGATAGTTTAAAGTCATGTTTGTGTTGCCTATAGTGGGCACTTAGCCAGCCAATCATAATTGCCAGCTTGGGTGTGTAGTGGTTGCAGTTCATGGTTATTTTTAACTTTGGTTTTGAGTTGCCATTGCAGCCTCCTCGAGCCTCCTTGTGACATTGGACTTAATCCTTTATATTCATATATAATTTTCCCCTATCAGTGTTGAAAATCCCCTAGTACATTGACCTTGAATTTTTACAGTAGATACTGGCCATGACTGTGTGAAGATTTCATTTTGTACCTTTTCCCTCCTTTTATTTATTTTATTTTATATTGTTCATCACCATTCAGTTTCCCATTTGATTATTGTATTTCATTAGGTACTATAGAGCTTTTATTTTTGTTTTAAAATACAAGGCCATTGACCTCCTAAAAGTTAATACTTGCGAATGTCAATATGTATTTCTGATTTATACAGTATTCTTAGTTATTGCCTAGACCTGTATGTTATGTTAAAATTTAGCTATTTAATCCAACAGTGAAGAAAAATAACTTTCCTAATTAGGTTCTAATCCTGCAGAAGTCAGCAGCCAAGCTTGCAGTGCATGTATCCACATAAGGGGTTTCTTAGGAAATTTCAAATGAAAGGCTGGAGGCTGCCTTAGTGCAGTCAAGGCTTTTGCCTGGGCTGTTTACTTGTCTTTTATTTGGGCAGAAATGATCACTTAGCTGTATAAATTCAAGGGCTGCTAAAGATTGCTTATGTGCATCAGTCAGACAACCCAGATCCTTGTAGGCATCTGAGGAAATTGAGAGCATCCTTCCTGTGTGTGAACAGGCCAGTGCTTATTATGTTTCCCTTTATTAAATTTAAACTTTAAACCCCTGCCTGTTTGTCTCTATAAACACATAATTTACATATACTTTCCTCTTTGTCAGTGGGCCTGGCGATGGCTTTTTCAGCTCTGCATTTCAGTCTCGGCTGATTGGGAACAATCTTCATAATGTATCTGTTCCAGAATGTGAGTATCTAGATCCTTGTGGGAACAAAAGCAGTAGTGAGGAGTGTCAGCACATCCCTGTATCTAGGCAAAGAAAATTCCCTCTTGTATTTAAGATCATCTGAGAGAGTAGAAGCATAAAACAAAAGCAAAGCTTTAGTTTTGTGTTTTCATTTGGCTTTTTTGCGGGAGGTGGTGTTTTTGTTTTTGGCTGTTCAGTATGTTTGGAATGTTGACAGGAATTGCTTCAGATTTATTTCTGAAAATGTTGATCTTTTTCAATTGTGGGTTGAGAGCGTGCAGTGCAAAACTGTGATGGAAACATATAGCATGCCTCACACATGCATAAAATTGTATGGGTAGGGACAGAAGAGGGGACCAAAACTGATAAGTTCAAATTGCATGCTCTGGTACCATCTTGGAGAAAGTCCTTAACGATGATTCTTGGAAAATGGGTGAGAAACCATTCATTGTGAAAATATGTATGGCCACAATTTATCAGGAACAACCTAGCAACCTCCCAGCTTCTACTATAGTGTAGTAGAGGGAGACACTGAGAGAGAGTTTGTTGTTGCTGCTAACAGGTGTTCTGCTTGCTGAACCCTCTTCAGCATCTGATCGTGCTGAAGTAATGCTTGGTTATGTAGCTGGAGGCAGCTTGGAACTCTTATTTTGCAACACTGTGGATATAGCATATCTTGATTTCAGTAAGGCCTTCGACAATATCCCTCTAGATCTTCTTGCAATTAAGAGGGTAAAATGTGGGCTAGACAATGCTACTGGTAGGTGGATTTGTAACTAGTTGATTGACGGAACCCAAAAGGTAGTCACCAATGGCTCTTCTTCATCCTGGAGAGAAGTGACTAGTAAGGTACCACAGGTTCTGTCCTGGGCCCAGTGCTGTTTAACATCTTTATAAATGACTTGGGGGATGGAATAGAGAGTGTGCTTATCAAATTTGCAGATGAAACCAAATTAGGAGGGACAGCAAATACCCCAGAGGGCAGGATCAGAATCCAAATGACCTTAACAGATTGGAGAGCTGGGTCAAAACTAATCAAATGAATTTCAACAGGGAAAATGTATGGTACTCCACATAGGCAGAAAAAAGGAAATGCACAGACACAGGATAGGTGACACCTGGCGTGACAACAGTACATGTGAAAGGGATCTAGGAGTCTTAGTGGACCACAAACTGAGTTGACAGTATGAAGTCTCAGCTTAAAAAGCCAATGCAATTCTAGGCTGCATCAATAGGAGTGTAGTGTCTAGATCAAGAGAAATACTAGTGCCATTCTATTCTGCTTTGGTCATAGCTCACCTGGAATACTGTGTTCAGTTCTGGGCACTACAATTCAAGAAGGATATTGGCAAGCTGGCGAATGTGCAGAGGGCAACCAAAATGGTAAAAGGTCTGGAAACCCTATGAGGAGTGGCTTAGGGAGCTGGATATGTTAGCTTTGGGAAGAGAAGATTGAGAGGTGACATGGTAGCCTTTTCTAAACATTTGAAAGGATGTCACATTGAAAAGGGAGCAAGCTTGTTTTCTGCTGCTCCAGAGACTAGGACATAGAGCAGTGGATTCAAACTACAGGAAAAGAGATTCCACTTAAACGTTAGGAAGAGCTTCCTGACAGTAAGAGCTGTTTGACAGTGGAATATGCTGCCTCAGAGTGTGGTGGAGTCTCCTTCATTGAAGGTTTTTAAACAGAGGCTGGATGGTCATTTGTTGGGATTGCTTTCATTGGGTACTCCTGCAAGTCAGGGGGTTGGACTAGATGGCCCTCGTGGTCTCTTCCAGATTTTATGAACACACTTAACAGAGTGATGAAGAAACAGGGATCCCTACTGGACCCAGGAAGTATATATGGGAGTGCAGAGAAGCTGTAGTGATGCTTGGAGGGAATAGCATGTTGTCACTGCACCTCCTACGCTTCAGTCTGTTTGCTGAGGATGTGTGGTCAGATTGTTTCTTCAGTTGTTATCTGATTCTTTCTCACAGCAGGAAGGAAAAGCAAAACATCTAAAATGAATAAGAAATATGTGATTTGAAATCTGTAGCAATCAACAGGAATATTCAAGGGCAGATGCAGTATGTGGGTTTCTGATGTTTTTTCCAAGAAAATTTGGCCACATAGATTAAAACACATGCTGGTGTTATTTCACCTAGTAAATGTGGAGGCATATATCTTTACCAATCTAAACCTAAATAGTGGACTATTACAAAATAACTAGTCATTGTATTTTTTTCTAGCTTCCTCTCCCTCCTTGAATCTCTATCACACTTTTAAAATTCTGATTTAGAAGTAGCTGCAGCTACTGCATCATGATGGTTTGGTACAACCATCCAGCAGCAGTTTCAGACCACAATGGAACCTTAGTTGTGATAAGGACTGACAATCCCATGCACGGGGGTTTTCTTTGTGGGGTGGCTTTGTGTGCAAATATAGGTGATGTGTTCTGGTTGCAGTGCTGTTAGGCTATGGTGTGGCCTAACAAAGTAAGCTCTTTCAAGCTATTGTTCTCTTCCTTCAGACTTGGCATATGGCTCTGTAGTTACAGTAAAGAACCTTCGCATGGCAGGTGGATATCTTCACTCACATTGGCATTTGTATCCTGAGGGAGTTGGAGCACGGCAGCAGCAGGTCAGTGAACTGTTGGAGTGCCATATCTTGATAAGGTTTTCATAAGGAAGTCATGTGAATGGCAAAGGGGAATGATTTGTATGCACCTATTTTTGTGGGTTGTCAGGTGTAGAAAATCTTCTGTGTTATATTTTTTGGACATAGGAGTGACTTCC
Source organism: Gambelia wislizenii (assembly GCA_030847615.1). NCBI lineage: Eukaryota > Metazoa > Chordata > Lepidosauria > Squamata > Crotaphytidae > Gambelia > Gambelia wislizenii. Next base: position 448,347,837 of record JAUMIR010000001.1, on the reverse strand, counting down.
AGAATTGCTCCTAGGAAACTTATAAGACAAAACCTGTTTGAGGCCTAGTCAATTTTAATTTGCCAGATATTCTCCAACAGAAACAACAACTGTTCTATGTTCACCCATTAGTTTCTTACTGCTGTAGATATTTCCTGAGTCTTGGCAGCTTGAAAGCTGTGTTGATAGTTTAAGAGGTGTAACAGTATTGTAAATGTCTACTAGTTGCAATAATTATATACTGCCTTCAGAATCAGAGGAAACATACCTCTGAATATCAGCGATTGGGGAACAACAGTGAGAAAGGACTATTACACAAATATCCTGCTCTCATAGATTCCCATAGGTTTCTAGTTTGCCCCTATGGAGAATAGGTGCTGGATTAAACAGGCCTTTGGTTAGTACCACTTGCTCATATGTAGTACTGCTGAAATTCATCAGTACTGAAGTGATGAAATTCATCACTTTAAGTCTACTGGGGAAGTAGTTCCTATGTATGGTAGTGGTCTCAAGTCCAAGAGGTTCTAGGTTTCAGGATGAAATCTTGTAAAGACATAATTAAAAAGTCATTATAGAACTTAGTTAACAACCTGATATAGGGTGAGAGCAGGCAACGAGCATGACGCTCTTTAAAACTTCAATGTGTAGGTAGCTGGTTCCATATCTTGCTTAATTCAAATATAGGAGACTTTAGACATACTATGTGCAGCATGCTAACCAGGAATAACTATGGACCAATAGAAGCCCAGCTGCTTTACCAATTAGCTATGTTCTGCTACAATTTAAATCTTACTATAATAAAGAATTTATTTTATATTGAAACTGAAAGCAGTGTGTGTATTTTGTGTTCATCAGTGGGTTTTGCCTTTTGTTTTTGTACCAGAAAAATACAAAGAATCAAGAATAGCTAAAGCCTTGTGCAAAAATGATTGATACTTCTTGAACTTTGCTGCATCTATCAGGTCAATGGAACACCTTAGTTCATACATTCATACATTCTATGCAGCAGTATAGGAACATCTTTATTCCTATAAGGTGGCAATTTGTACAGTGAAGAAATCCTTCTCAGCATGCATTGTGTCTGTGAATTCACATCCAGCTGAACTATTCAGGATGGTGAGGGATGTAACTCTGACACTTTTCCCCTGAATCCAATTCTAGAGCCTTCTGCAGGTTGCTGTACAGCTTTTAACAATAATTTCACAGATGAAATCTCTTGGATAAGAGCTGACTTAGATGCCATCATTATAGCAGAAGCTGAAAATGGGTTGTCCAGCAACTCTATGAGTAGGATTATACTGGATCAGTTTCAGTTAGTAATTACTGCAGATGTGGACAAACTGCTAGGATGAGTAAGGAGCACAACCTGTCCTTCGTGGCTGGTTATTCAGGGAAGAGATGCCATTAGATTCAGCTGTAACATTTTTTAAATGTATTTTTCAGGGAGGGAAGTTTTCCATCTTGTTTAAAAGAAGCGGTGGTACAACTTCTTCTAAAAAAAAAACCCCTCCCTGACCCTCTGGACTGTAACAACTATAGACCAGTATTGAATCTTCCTTTATTGGGCAAAGTGATTGAGAGGGCAGTTGTCTTCCAGTCTCGGATGATATAGGTTTTCTAGACCCATTTCAAACCGGCTTCAGAACAGGATACAGAATTGAGACTGCTATGGTCAACTTAGTGGGTGACCTTTGCCTGAGCATCGAAGGGAAAATGTGTCCCTCTTGGTCCTTTTGGACCTCTCAGCAGCATTCAGTATCATTGACCATGGTATCTTTCTGGAACTCCTGGGGGTGTTGGGAATTGGGGGCACTGTTCTACAGTGGTTCCAGTCCTATCTCTGGTAAGTTCCAGATGGTGGTGCTTGGGGATAGCTACTCCTCAAAAAAGGATCTGGTGCCTTTCTATCCCCAATGCTGTTTAACGTCTACATGAAACTGCTGGGAGAGTTTGTCTGCTGGCATGGGACAGGGTGCTATCAGTATGCTGATGACACCCAAATACACTTTTCCATGCCTTCAAAAATAGCATCAGCTAAGGATAGCATGTCTCTTCTGAATGAATGCCTGGAGGAGGTAATGGACTGGATGAGGAAAAACAAACTGAAACTGAATCCAGATAAGATGGAGGTGCTTACTGTCAGGGGTCCTAACCTGGGGTTGCAGGTGTGTCATCCGTCCTGGATGGAATTACACTCCCCCCAGAAAGATTGTGATTGTAGCTTGGGGGTGCTTCTGGTTCTGTTGCTCCAAATGACAGCCCAAATAGGTATGAAGGCCAGGAGTGCTTACTATCAACTTCAGCTGATATGCCAGCTGCACCCCTTCCTAGAGCCAGAGGACCTAAAGATGGTAGTGCATGCCCTGGTAACCTCAAGGCTGGACTTCTACTATGCACTGTATATTGGGCTATATCTGTATCAAGTTTGGAAACTTCACTAAGATTGCAGCCAGATTGGTTACTGAAGCATCTAGAAGTAATCATATTACACCTATATTAAAATCACTCCACTGGCTGCAAGAGTGTTTCCAGGCAAGGTACCAAGTGTTGGTTGTTACATTTAAAGCCCTACATGGTTTGGGTCCAGGTTACCTACGGGATCACCTTCTCCCATATAATCCGCCCCGTACATTCAGGTGTTCTGGGGAACATTTACTTCAGTCAGCCAGGACCAGTCTGGTAACTGTTAACCAGAGGACTTTTTCATCAGCAGCTCCCAAAGTGTGGAGTGGCCTGCTGGAAGAGATCTGACAGCTTGATGTGCTGTCTGCATTTAAAACAGAATTGAAGACCAATCTCTTCCAACAGGCCTATCCAGATGGTTTTTAAATTATGAATTGATTGTTTTTAACGTGTGTGCTTGTTTTAACTGATGTTATGCTCTTTTAACTGATTGTGTATTTTTAATTGGTGTTCATGTTTTTAACTGTGTTTGTCTATTTGTTGCTGTATTTTAATCTGTTGTTCCCTGCCTTGATCCATGGGGAGAGGTGGCTAAGAAATAATACAACAACATGTATTGAGATCATATTTATGTATGGCTGATTTATTTGGAAAACACCAATATACATTTTCTTGAACTTTATGAAAAATATTTAAAAATAAATCATTAGAGCAGCAATTCTGGTTCGGCTCATCCCAGTAAATTGAAGCTTAATATTTTTGGTAAGCAGTGGCTACAAAACTATTTCCTTGAACTGTGTATAGCATTAATTTGTTTGATCTGCTATTGATTGTATTTGTATGAAGAATATGTAGCTTGCTAATAAGTAGACACTAAGAGGCTTGAAGGGATGAAATGCAATGATTCCTATCTGTTCCTAGGTCACTGCATATTTACACAAGGACTTGAATAACTTATGGATTATAAAGAAACACAATATGAACACAGGTAAAGTGAGAACAAGTCATGTGAATTATGTAGCTCATTTGTTTTTTCTTCAAGGACACTTCTCTCTCTTTCCCAAGGATATTTGGTTTCCTTTCTGCCTGTATAATAGTGCTCTGGTTAGTTACTTATTTGTTACAGTTACTGTATATCAAACTTTTCCTCCAGGAAATCAAAGCAGTACAGTTGTCCCTCCACATTCGCGAACTTGACATTCGCGGTTTCGGTTATTCGCGGTTTTGGGAGGGCCCCCCCGGGGCCCCCCCAAAACCGCGACACGGGGCCTCCAGAGGCCCCGTGAAAAACCTGGGGAGGGGTGGGGAGGCCTTCGCGGGACGCCCGGAGGCCCTCCGGAGGCCCCGCGAAGGCCTGGGGAGGGAGGGAGGGAGGGCCGGGGAGACCTCCGCGGGGCCTAGGAAGGCCCCGCGAAGGCCTGGGGAGGGTGGGAGGGAGAGCCGGTGAGGCCTCCGCGGGGCCTAGGAATGCCCCGCGAAGGCCTGGGGAGGGTGGGAGGGAGGGCCGGTGAGGCCTCCGCGGGGCCTAGGAAGGCCCCGCGAAGGCCTGGGGAGGGTGGGAGGGAGGGCCGGTGAGGCGTCCGCGGGGCCTAGGAAGGCCCCGCGAAGGCCTGGGGAGGGAGGGAGGGAGGGCCGGTGAGGCCTCCGCGGGGCCTAGGAAGGCCCCGCGAAGGCCTGGGGAGGGTGGGAGGGAGAGCCGGTGAGGCCTCCGCGGGGCCTAGGAAGGCCCCGCGAAGGCCTGGGGAGGGTGGGAGGGAGAGCCGGTGAGGCCTCCGCGGGGCCTAGGAAGGCCCCGCGAAGGCCTGGGGAGGGTGGGAGGGAGGGCCGGTGAGGCCTCCGCGGGGCCTAGGAAGGCCCCGCGAAGGCCTGGGGAGGGAGGGAGGGAGGGCCGGTGAGGCCTCCGCGGGGCCTAGGCAGGCCCCGCGAAGGCCTGGGGAGGGTGGGAGGGAGGGCCGGTGAGGCCTCCGCGGGGCCTAGGCAGGCCCCGCGAAGGCCTGGGGAGGGTGGGAGGGAGAGCCGGTGAGGCCTCCGCGGGGCCTAGGAAGGCCCCGCGAAGGCCTGGGGAGGGTGGGAGGGAGGGCCGGTGAGGCCTCCGCGGGGCCTAGGAAGGCCCCGCGAAGGCCTGGGGAGAGTGGGAGGGAGAGCCGGTGAGGCCTCCGCGGGGCCTAGGAAGGCCCCGCGAAGGCCTGGGGAGGGTGGGAGGGAGAGCCGGTGAGGCCTCCGCGGGGCCTAGGAAGGCCCCGCGAAGGCCCGGGGAGGGTGGGAGGGAGGCCCGGGGAGGGTGGGAGGGAGGGCCGGTGAGGCCTCCGCGGGGCCTAGGAAGGCCCCGCGAAGGCCTGGGCAGGGAGGGAGGGAGGGCCGGTGAGGCCTCCGCGGGGCCTAGGAAGGCCCCGCGAAGGCCCGGGGAGGGTGGGAGGGAGGGCCGGTGAGGCCTCCGCGGGGCCTAGGAAGGCCCCGCGAAGGCCCGGGGAGGGTGGGAGGGAGGGCCGGTGAGGCCTCCGCGGGGCCTAGGAAGGCCCCGCGAAGGCCCGGGGAGGGTGGGAGCGAGGGCCGGTGAGGCCTCCGCGGGGCCTAGGAAGGCCCCGGGAAGGCCTGGGGAGGGTGGGAGCGAGGGCCGGTGAGGCCTCCGCGGGGCCTAGGAAGGCCCCGCGAAGGCCTGGGGAGGGTGGGAGGGAGAGCCGGTGAGGCCTCCGCGGGGCCTAGGAAGGCCCCGCGAAGGCCCGGGGAGGGTGGGAGGGAGGGCCGGTGAGGCCTCCGCGGGGCCTAGGAAGGCCCCGCGAAGGCCCGGGGAGGGTGGGAGGGAGGGCCGGTGAGGCCTCCGCGGGGCCTAGGAAGGCCCCGCGAAGGCCCGGGGAGGGTGGGAGGGAGGGCCAGTGAAGCCTCCGCGGGGCCTAGGAAGGCCCCGCGAAGGCCCGGGGAGGGTGGGAGGGAGGGCCGGTGAGGCCTCCGCAGGGCCTAGGAAGGCCCTGCGAAGGCCTGGGGAGGGAGGGGGAGGGGTGTAGTTATTCGCGGATTTTTCACATTCGCGGGGTCCGCGGAACGGAACCCCCGCGAATGTGAAGGGACGACTGTACACATGGTTCTCTTTCCCCTGTTCTATAAAGTGAGCCGTGACTGTATGTTCTGATAGGGTGCCCAGTTACTAAGTCTATTTTAAGAAGGACATTGGCAAGCTGGAATGGGTCAGAAGGAAGACAGTCAGTATGATGGGAGTTCTAGAAATCAGATTCTCTGAGAAATGGTTGAAAGATCTAGGTGTGTTTAACTTGGGAAAGGGAGGACTGAGGGAAGAGTTGATAACAGGCTTCCAGTATCTTAGAAGTTGTCAGCTAATTTGTTGCTTTAGTGAACAGAACTAGAATCAGTGGGTGAAAATGGTGTATTATGCAGCAATTTCGTCTCTCCCCTCAAAATATTTTTTTGTGGTGAGAAAAAAATGTACTGTTGGGGAAATGCAAGAGAGTTACAAAAGGAAGACAGTGATATTCCCCTCCCACACTCTGGCCATCCCCATAAAATTCCATGAAACGAGGCAGTGTAATTCTACAATAAAAACCTGGTTTGAAGGAAGCATCAGGAATGAAATACTGGTTAAATTCTTCTTCATTTTACTTCTACATGTTTCGTGTTTGAGTTACCAACTCAGTTGTCTTTTGAAACCAATGTTAGTTTTAAAAATACTTCTTTCAAGCTTGAATGCTGTAGCACTTTTCCCACTATCCCAGTGTCAGTAAATTTTGTCCACTGTTAGAACAGCTTTTCATCACAATTATGAAATTACAAGGTTGTGTTTCTACAGTTAAACCAAATCATAGATCTAGGGAAATATTGCATTGTATATATCTATGTGTGAGTATGTATATGTATATATTAATAAGACATTCCTATTTTATTTAGTGTCAACATTCATAAATCTTCTCTATACTCCTCAAATCTCATGCCGTGACCTTTTTTGTTTCACCAGATCATTCAGACTCATCCTTCCCTGTGGAGTTTGTGAAGCATGGAGATGTTATTCGTCTGGAACATAAAGAGTAAGTTGTTTAGGAAATGGAAGAGATGATGAAGACTTCCTAAATTTGACCAGAGTTTGGAATAGTCACTTTTTTGGACTTTAACCTTTAGAATCCCCTATTTTTAGTACTCTCCCAACCTCAAACCTTACAAATCCTGGATTTGCATTGAATTGTATAGGGACCCTGGCTTAATTATAACCAACAGTGCATCTGCGTGGAGGGGAATTAGGTCATTGTGCCCAAATAAATTTTCTTTCAGTCCCCCCAAATTTCTAGCATTACAGAAAGTTGAAAATTGTTCATACTTAGAACTCTTGCATGTGCTGTGTTTGCACTCCCTTGATAATTTTGCCTGTCCTGTTTCTTTGGATGCCTAAACTGTATTTTTAAATATTCTACTGACATTTTTTACATTACTGCAATGTTAGATATTTGGAGACTGAAGAAGAATTGTATTTGGGGGACAGAATTCCTATTTGAGGAAGGAGTGCCCCCATTTTGCTACATTCTGTAGGTTATACTCTGGTTATAACTATACCTTGTTTGTAACAAGTGTCAGTACAGATATGCATTGTTAATTGCTTTCTTTCTTTCTGCTTCACATATGTTCTTGGTCACTTTTCATTTGCATATCCACGCCTTTGGTATTCAGAACTTTCCTGGAACCAAAGAAAACTAGACTTTAGTTTCCTTGGAGCATTCCAAACTTATCAAAACTTATAAGAGATCCAGTCATGGATTTCCTTTAGCTTTTGTCAAGCATACCAAAGTTTTGAGTCTGTGCTTTGCAGACCCTCCTCCTTCAACTACAACCTCCTGGTGCTTATAGGGAAAGCATTAAGTGGAAATGTAGGGTTTGATAATTGTAATTGTATTTGGCAGAACATGATTACATTTCTGCCGCAGATCTTCCCCTGTAAACATGAGGAGTCCACAGGTAGAATTGTCACAGGATTCTGGGTTTGGTGAAAAAAAACTAACATGGGTACCAGTCTGCAAGTGTTTAACCAATGGAAGAAAAGAAAATATGCACCTCATTGTAAATGGTGATCATAACATTTTGCATTTTGGCTAATATGCAAAGCATCACTATTTTGCCAACATCCTCAACTGAATTAAAGATAATTCTCAAAGTAGTCAAAAGTATAAACTCAAATAGCTGGGTTTTATTTTAACTTCAGGACTTCTAGAAATCTACACAGTCATCAACATGAAGCCCCCTTGACAAGAAAGCATCTCCAGGTCACTGGGTATGGCATAGTAAGTAGATGATACTTGATTCCATCTGCCAACTGGAATATAGTCCAAAAGAAAAAAGTCTATTTTTCCTTTTATCTTCTTTTCAAATTCCCAATTCTTCCTTTGAGAACAGGTTTCTTGTTATTTGCCATCAAGCTGGAGCCGTGGTGGCGCAGTGGTTAAATGTCAACACTGCAGCCACAATGTTGCAAGTTCAATCCCAAGGGCTCCAAGGTTCACTTAGCCTTCCATCCTTTCGTAGGTCGTTAAAATGAGTACCAGCTTGTGGGGGCAATTAGCTAACACACATTGGAAACCACTTGGAGAGTGCCTAGCATGCTATAAAAAGCAGTGTAGATGTGTAGGTGCTGTTGCTTAACAATTTGTAAGCTGCTCTAAGGGCCTTCATGGCTGAAGAGTGGGGTATAAATGCCAAAATAAAAAAAACTAAAAAAAACCTCAAGCTGGCCGTAATTAGAACAATCTTATGAATGAGAGACCTCCAAAATCATAGAATCATAGAATTGTAGAGTTGGAAGAGACCACGAGGGCCATCCAGTCCAACCCCCTGCCACGCAGGAAATCTTGATCAAAGCATCCCCGACAGATGGCCATCCAGCCTCTGTTTAAAGACCTCCAAGGAAGGAGACCCCACCATGCTCCGAGGGAGTGTGTTCCACTGCCGAACAGCTCTTACTGTCAAAAAGTTCCTCCTAATGTTCAGGTGGAATCTCTGTTCCTGGAGCTTGCATCCATTGCTCCGTGTTCCAGTCTCTGGAGCAGCAGAAAACAAGCCTGCTCCATCCTCAGCGTGACACCCCTTCAAATACTTAAAGAGGGCTATCATATCGCCTCTTAACCATCTTTTTTCCAGGCTAAACATACCCAGCTCCCTAAGTCTCTCCTCATAAGGCATGGTTTCCAGACCTTTCCCCAAAAGTAGACCAAAAGATCTACTCGTGTCTTGCAAACTATAATGTGGTCCTCCTCCTTTCTTGTAGTAGCTGATTGTTGCTCAAGGTGAACCTTGTGTATATTGGGAGGTCAGTCTGGGTGGTTTTCAGTGCCAGGTGTTGAGACACACACACACACACACACACACTTATACCAGCTTGTATCCCCCCCAACTCTTGTGTAAATCAGTAGAAAAAATAAATGTCTTCTTTTTTGCTCTTCTCTTTTTCACCACACCATGCTCCACCCTCCAGTTCCTAAACACAGGCACAATATGTATTGCTGGTATCCAGACACTGTTTTTAGGCGTAATGCTGAGGAGTCTTATTGATTCCTGTCTGGTATTAGTAATGCCACGAAGCTTCAGAAGCCTGTCTTTCTCCTGTTTAAACAAGTACTTCATGGTTCCCCTCAATTCCTCTTGGACTGTTCATTTCATAGAATGGAACTGGAGACTCCAATGATTTCTGGCGGATTGAGGTTGCAGGAAGAAAAGCTGGGAAACGTATCAAAGTCCTACGTAGTCAAATCCGACTGATTCATCTGGCTACAGGCTGCATCTTGGGTTCAACTGGAAAGACACTACCCAAATGGTAAGTGTGTGAAAGCATGCGGAAGTACTATCTCATGGAATTCTCTTTATTAATTTATTGATAACATAAAAGAGCCAGTGTGGCTTAAGTGTTGGACTGGAACTCTGGCAGACCAGGGTTCAAATCCATGATTGGTCATGGAAATTCACTGAATTACTTCAGCTTCAGAGGAAAGCGATGGCAACTCCCCTCTGAATGAATTTTACCAAGAAAACCTCATGATAGGTTCACCTTAGTTACTCTCTCTCTCTCTCTCTAGCTTTTCTTCGCAAACGAAGATTCAGAAAGGACTCATCCTGCGCTTTCTGCAAGTGCGCTGATGACTAAAAAGGCCAATCTGAGATAAACAAGTCCGGTTGCAATAAGCACAGCGGAAGGTCTCCTTGGGTGATGTTTCCGGGTTGTGATTCTTTCTGCGTTGTCGTTTCTCTTCAAGACTTGTTCGGCATGAGTTCTCAAATAAGGCTGCAGCATTGTGGATAGTGCGTCTCCATGCCTCCATAAATTGGAAATGACTTGAAGGCACACAGCAACAAGTAACATTTCTATCCTGGCTTGACTCATGACAGCATACATGGCTCTCCTCCTCTCCACTTTATGCTCACAATAGCCCTGTGAGGTTGCCACACTGACAGAGTGTGACTAATCCAATGTATTCCATGGTCCAAGGTGAGAACCCAGATCTTTCAAGTTGCAGTCCAGCATGCTAACCATTACACTGCACTGGCTCTAGATCTTAAAGGGATTGAAGTTCTGTTTTGGTCCAGCCTGAGAAAATACCCCTGTTGTTTCTCGACAGCACACACATGTGTGCACAAGTACACAGATTGCTTTTGGGGGTGTAGTATGTCAAGAGTAGAGAGCAGATACACTGCTGGAAGTAACTGTGTTACAGTGAACAAAGGCACATGTTCAAGGGAAAGGGAAAATAGCACCACTATCACCACACACTTAGATCCCTGCTACTCCAACATGGTGGCAGATTTTTTTTCCCCTAGTACCAAATGTAGTTATCTGTCAGACCTGAACATGAGCCAAAATTATCTGTGAAGTTGTTCCTTAGCTTTTCTGTGGGTGTGTTTTCTGCCACTCAGTATTCTGCCCTAAAGGAAATGGGAGAAAAAGGGAAAGATTGATAGAGAATATGGACACAACAGTTGCTGTCTCTTGTCATCTCTGTATATAAGTTTGCCTCTGTTCTTTCTCCTTTCTGCATTAATTGATTAATTAAAAAATTATATGCCACATATGTTTAATTTTCCTACATGGATGCAATTTCATCCTCATTCCGTTTGACTACATTAATAGGCTTGAGCTTGTTCTCCACCTCTTGTATATTATTTTTCATTGCCACATATCGGTTCCTTCTTCAGAGTAGTTTTGCTCACTATAATTCTCTCTCTTTCTTTTCTTTTCAAAAAGAACTATGGAAAAGTAGTCATTTTGTCCAGAGACCATCTATGTTTTAATCTCTTTCTTTCCTTGATTTTGTGTATATTTATTTACTATAAAGTTCCTTGCCATTTAAAAAAAAATTCTAAGGTAAGTTAACTTGTGAAAGTTCACAGAGGGGATAGCAATAGCAATAGCATTTATATTTCTATACCGCTTATCAGTGCAAAGCAGTTCCTAAGTGGTTTACAATGTGTTAACTAATTGCCCCCAACAAGCTTTTTTGAAAAGTTTGAATTTATATTTTGGAAGAAAGCATTTCCCCCCTTTTCTAATAAAAAGGGATTTTTCTTGTGCAAGTAGCTAGTGAAGAGGTCACATGAGGGGGAAATGGTTGACATAGATAAAACCTAGTTTTAAATTAGTTTGAAAGACTTAGGAACCCAAGAATCAGGATATTTGTTTCCTAGTAAGATTTTTAAAATGGGAAAGAGGGAGATATATGGTTTATTTTTTACAGAACACATTGTATGGAGTGTGGCCGGTTTAATTGTTGTAGATGCTGGATATTGAAATACCGGCAACCATTTTTCCACTAGGAGCAAATTGTTCATTCTAATGGGGTCATATGGATGTGGGTTATCCTGTCCTAAGGCTGCTTGTCATGGTTTACAAATTAAAAATTATGCCCATGCTTTTGCAAGAATGTGTGATGCTTCCTTTGGATTGGATAGAACATATGTATTGCTCCCTGCCAGATACATAAAGAACCCAGCTGCATTTCGTAGAGTTTTTGAAGTTCATGTGAGCAAGACCAGACATGCATTGTCTGTTCCAGTCAGGCTCTTACTGCTGCAGCTGCTTCTTTCTAAGTGCATTCTAGGAGTGAGAGCACTATTTGTGCTTCAGCCTTTCTCATATTGGTTTCCTTCAGACATGGTGGACTGCAACTTGCATCATTCATAGCCATGCCAACCTTTGCCGCTACACATTATCCATGTTGGCTGGGAATAATGAGAGTAATAGTCCAGCAGATCTGGAGATTACCAGGTTAGGAAAAGATGGGTTAGATGTTTAAATTAAGCAACTAGAAAGAAAGTACAGTACAATATATTTGTGCTTATTTAACTGAGACATGTATCTTTTAAACTGAAACGTCAGAGTTTTCTGGAAGTCTGTTTGACAGAAAGGTGTGTTCCATAAGGTCATAGAATCTGAATGCCTACTGGGGTGAAGTTTTGTTCATGCTTGACTGATGATAGTGTTCTTTTTTGCAGGGGCTGGGAGCAAGTGGAAGTCACTTGTACTCCATATCAGAAGGAGAGTCCTAATACTCTCTGGAATATTGAAGATCACATCAATCCCAGGTGTAAGTGGTCGAATGTATCTTTTTATTATGAAAGGATTTAGATTGTTCTCTTTTTGAATGTATGTTCTTTGTCAGTTTTAAGGACAGAGCTATTATAAAGCAGTCAAGGCAAAAGAGTTGGAATTGCAATTCCATACAGCTTAGGTCCAGACTGTCTGAAAGACTATATCCCCCTATATGAATCTATTCAAGCATTAAGATCCTTGGGGAGGGTGTCCTCTTGGTCCCGCCGTCCTCACAGGTCCATGTATTGAAGACACATAAGAGGACCTTCTCAGTGGCTGCTTCTAGGCTGTGGAGATAACTTCTGTGGGAAGCCAAGCTGCCTCCCCTCTCTGCTACCTGATAGGGGAAGACCTTTTTGTTTGATGATTAATAGGTTGTGCAAAGGGGTCTTTTTATGGGGGGATGTGCACTATGTTTATCTCTATTGTAATCGTCTAAAATTATTTTATACTTTTATTTTTATATATATTTTTTTACTATTAGGTTTTTAGTTCTATTTTGTTTCAGTATTGTAAACTGCCTTGGGTCCCATGTTGGGTGAAAAGTGGGACACGAGATACATACATACATACGTACATACGTACATACTTGAAGGTTATTTTCCTAAAGGTTGGCTTGGGGTATTGTTTGATCTTATCCAAAGGAGGTAATCATGTGATTTAAATTTTGTGATTTAGTGTGTCAAAGGAAAGGGTATGATGGAGAAAAGATTGTGAAGGTACTGTGTTCCATGGGCTTTTGTCTCTTTACACCTTCTGGACTGTGGCACCCACATTGATTTACATCTAAATTTAATTTAATGCAAATGGAAATATTCTGCCTAACTAAACAAGCTATGAAATTCTATTTCAATTTGTTTTGTTTTTTGTAGTGCCGAATATCAGTCTGGATGTTCTGAAACCTTCCTTTCCAGAGATTCTGCTGGAGTCTCACATGGTTATGATCCGAGTAAGTAGATTGGCTTGGATTCCATATTTGTTAGATCATTTACATTTATTCCTTTGTTACAAAAACAAAATTGAAAATAATTCTTAAAATGTGGTAACTGTGCCAACCTGGCTTATATCTGGAATAAGAGAAGCATAATGTAGTTCAAGAAGTCTGAATTCATGTAAGAATTCAATTCATAGTGGTGACATTTTGGAACCTTTTAACAAAAATTTGGAGAGGTCACTTGATATTTATAACCTCTAATTTCTGTCTGCCAGGATCACCCTGTAACGGTTTCTTTATAATTAGAGGAAGATACTTTTTATATTGGTTCTAATGATTAAACCAGACAATAAGAAGTGGGGTTGGAGAGGAAGAACACATTTCAATAAGCACTTCTCCATGACTCTTTTGTTTGAAAGAGAATGCTCACTGATGAAGGAAAGATGTTTTGTGTCCAAGTATTTCCTGCTGCCTAATTAAGGACATTATAGGCAGGTTTTCACTTTGTCCCATATTTCTGCCAGCCTGACTAAGAATCAGAATTCCCTGAAATTTTGAGCAATGCTATGTTTGTGAGATAAATAGGGGAATAAGTAAATATGGGAGTACAAATTAGTATTAACCCTCTTTCATGGCAAGCAGTTGTAGTGTTGCACTCAATAAGGGAGATACTGTATTTCATTTATTTTGGTTGGCATAATACAGGAATTGTCCTGCTGTGGATGTTGGAATATTGTCCAACATAGCTTTGTTGCTGTTGGGAATTGCTGTTCAGTTGGTTTCATACCGAAACTCTGTGAATTGCGAGACCTCTAAGACACCCCGTTATTAACAGCCCAGCTAAGGTGTTACATACTCAGGGCTGTGGCTTCCTTGATTGAGTCTATCCACCTGTAATGTAGTCTTCTTTTCCTGTTTGTTTCATTGTTACTTCATTTGCTACTGACTAGAGAGATAAACCAGGATTATTCCTTGTTTAATGAGAAGCCAGGAATTTGCTAATGTGAAATGGAATTCTGGTTTATTTTTCCTCCTTGTTGCAAGAGAGGAGAGAAGTCGGGGTGCTTCACTTGGTCTCTTTTCTGCATATACCGTAGTTTAGCACTCTGTGCAAGTCCTATGGATTTGGGAGGAAGTTGTTTTGTTTCTTTAAATTAAAGGTGTTTTCTTTCCAGAGTGAAAACAAATGTGATGTGTTATGTTAACCCCTCACACACACACAAAATGTACCTTATTGACAATAAAAAACTGGAAATAACAATTGGGTCAATAAAAATCTGTAGATACTTTCACTATGGAGAAAGCTCGAAAGCATTTTCATGTGGATTTTGGTATCCATTTTTAAAAGCTGCCTCCACTAGAGGGCAATCTCTCTATATATAATTCTCTTAGGTATGTTGCCGTTTCCAGTGTTCTGATTGGCTGCTTAGGGGACTGACCAACCAATCAAAGCTCTCTTGGACAGCCAATCAGCACACTGGGGGCGGGACCATGCGGAAATTGAAATCCTTTGTAAACATGGTGGCTGCATAGGGAGTGTGAGTGGTGGGGGGTGGATGTGTGTGTGTGTAGCGTGGCATGTGCCGGAGCGCAGGGGGCGGCATGGGGGGGCGAGTTCAGCAGTGGGGGCTGAGTTTGGAGGCGGGGGGGTGAATTCGGCGGGGGGGTGAATTCGGCAGGGGGGAGTTCGGCGGGGGAGTTTGGAGGTGGGAGGGTGAATTCGGCGGCAGTGGGGTGACTGGTGAGGGGGCGAGTTTGGAGATAGGAGGGTGAATTTGGAGGCGGGGTGAGTTTGGAGGCAGGAAGGTGAGCAGCGGGGGGGTGAGGGTGAGTGGCGGGGGGGTGAGGGCGAGAAGCAGGGGGAGTTCAGCAGCAGAAGGGTAAGTTTGGAGGTGGGATGAATTTGGCTGCGGCGGGGGGGCGAGTTTGGCGGCGGGGCAGTTTGGAGGTGGGAGGGTGAGCGGTGGGGGGTGAGAGATGGGAGGGGTGAGATCTGCGACCAGCTTATCTTACGGGGTTGTCATGAGGTCTAGTGGGCATTTTGAGGGGGAGTTTTTAATGGCGTATGGTACACTGGGTCCAGCTAGTGTGACTATATTTGGCAAGGTTGTTTTGCTAGTTCCTTCCTCTGAAATGTAGCCTACAGCACCTGGTATTTGTTGGCAGTCTCCCATCCAAGTACTAAGCAGAGCTGAACCTGCTTAGTTTCCAAGATCTATGGGGATTTGGGGCCTTTAGGGTATTTAGGCTGTTCTTACTATAGGGAGTGTGCATTTTTTCCACATTGTTCCATCTGGCATGGTCCACATGACAAACAGGTAATTTTATCATTATTATAGCGCAGGAAGTTAAACATTTG
The DNA here is from genome assembly GCA_030847615.1 of Gambelia wislizenii. Taxonomy (NCBI): domain Eukaryota; kingdom Metazoa; phylum Chordata; class Lepidosauria; order Squamata; family Crotaphytidae; genus Gambelia; species Gambelia wislizenii. Next base: position 448,332,594 of record JAUMIR010000001.1, on the reverse strand, counting down.
ACTGTCTTGATGCAAGAGTTTCCATACCTTGGCTCAGTCATTAGTCAGAATGGAACTGCAGTCAAGAAATCAGAAGATTTCAAGATTAGGATTTGGAAGGGCAGATACGAAGGAACTAGACAAGATCCTCAAATGTCAAGATATATAATTGAATATTAAAGTTAGGATTGTCCATGCCTTCATATTTCCCACTTCTATGTATGGTTGTGAAAGCTGGACAGTGAAGAAAGTTAATAGGAAGAAAATCAACTTATTTTGAAATGTGGTGCTAGAGAAGAGTTCTGTGGGTACCATGGACTGCTAAAAAGACAAATGGGTCCTGGAGCCATTCAAGCCTGAACTGTCCCTAGAAACCAAAATGTCTAAGCTGTTGTACTTATTGGAAACAACGTTTCCCTCCTATGCTTTACTGGAAGTACCTTTACAAAACAGGCAGCCATAAAACGGATGGCTTTTAAACTTCCTTAGGAAGCACAGTAAGGAGATTTCCACACTACACTGTTATAGTGTTACTATTCCACTTTATTTGCTGTGGCTGCCTCCTGTGGAATCGTGGGATTTGCAGTTTAGGGAGGGGCATTTACAACTCTCAGCCAGAGAGCTCTTAGGCCTCACTAAACTACAAACCCCAGAATTCCACAGGAGGCAGCCAGAGCAATTAAAGTGGAATAGTAACACTATAACAGTGTACAGTTGCCCCTCCACATTCGCGAGGGTTAGGGGCAGACAACCCCCGTGAATGTGAAAAAAACGTGAATAACAAATTAGCCTGCGGGTGAGTGGCTTTCCATCCCAGTCCCTTCCTAAGGCAGTGGAGTGGAGAGTGGGCGCACCAATGGCTTTCCACCCCACCTTCCCAAGGCAGCGATGGGCTTCATGAGAAGCCGCTCGCTACCTTGAGAAGGGAGTGGGGTGGTGAGCGGGGGGTGGTGGCAGGGCTTTCCACGAATAATCGAAACTGCGAATGTGGAAGTCGTGAATGTGGAGGGGTAACTGTAGTGTGAAAATCTCCTAAATCAGCAGTTTCTTTGTTTAAAACACATATGCAGCAGACATGTATTGATTCCAGCATGCAAGCTTAAAATAACCACCACACAGTTTCCTCAAGTTATATTTCTAGCATAAAAAGGACTCAGAAACACTTAAAAGTAGTTTAAAAGTATAAAAACATCTTTACTCACAGTCTTAGAGTATTTCTCACAAAACATCAGCAGCATTATAACAAGTGCAGGCTAAACTATTAAAAATGACTAAAAACTACATGATTACAAACAAAATACAGTCCTCCCTCCATATTCGTGGCATTCACACTCATGGTTTGGCATATTCGCAGTTTGCCGTGAGGGGAGGCGGGGGGAAGTGACGACGGGGCCTCTGGAAGCCCCATGGTCGCTTGGGGATGGGGGGGTGGCATTATTCGCAGAATTTTCACATTTGCAGGGGTCTGCTTAAGCTAACCTCCCCGAATGTGAAGGAACGACTATATGCAGGACCCCTGCAAGGTAGGTCCTCACTCTAAAAAGGTATCATGACGTCTGCCAAAACACATGGTAGCTTGCTGGATAAAGAGAAGGACTTGAACACACCTCTTCCTCTGGAAAGCCCTATCACATTTCAGCAGGAAGTTACATCAAGCATTCTGCTTGCATCAATCAGTTAACCCTTTAGCAGTCAAAATATTTCAACTTATTGGATTGCAAACTACATATTCCAATAGTACTTTGGACATATCATGAGAAGACATTACTTATTAGAAAAGAGAATAATGCTTGGTAAGGTAGAAGAAGAAGACCACATAGAAAAGAAGAAGACCACATAGAATCATAGAGTTGGAAGAGACCACAAGGGCCATCCCGTCCAACACCCTGCCATGCAGGAGTACACAATCAAGTCATTCCCGACAGATGGCCATCCAGCCTCTGTTTAAAAACTTCCAAAGAAGGAGACTCCACCACACTACAAGGCAGTCTATTCCACTTCTGAACAGCTCTTACTGTCAGGAAGGTCTTCCTAATGTTCAGGTGGAATCTTTTTTCTTGTAGTTTGAACCCATTGCTCCGTGTCCTAGTCTCTAGAGCAGCAGAAAACAAGCTTGCCCCATACTCAGTATGATATCCCTTGAAATATTTAAACATGGCTATCATATCCCCTCTTACGCTTCTCTTCTCCAAACTAAACATACCCAGCTCCCTAAGCTGCTCCTCATAGGGCATGGTTTCCAGATCTCCCACCATCCTGGTCGCCCTCCTCTGGACACGTTCCAGTTTCTCAATATCCTTCCTGAATTGCGGTGCCCAGAACTAGGCACAGTATTCCAGGTGAGGTTTGTCCAAAGCAGAATAGAGTGGCACTATTACTTCCCTTGATCTAGACACTATACTCCTATTGATGCAGCCTAGAATTGCATTGGCTTTTTTAGCTGCTGTATCACATTGCTGACTCATATTCAGCATTCTGTGGTCCACTAAGACTCCTAGATCCCTTTCGCAGGTACTACCATGAAGCCAGGTATCACCCATCCTATATCTGTGCATTTCATTTTTACTGCCCAAGTGTAGTATCCTACATTTCTACCTGTTGAAATTCATTTTGTTAGTTTTGGCCCAGCTTTCTAATCTGTTCAGGTCAGTTTGGATTCTGATCCTGTCCTCTGGGGTATTAACTACATTCCAGATGGATAGACTCAATCAGAGAAGACACAGCTCTGAGTCTGCAAGACCTGAGCAAGGGCAGTTGATGATAGGGGGATTTGGAGATTAGAATTTGGGGGGGGGGATTAGGAATTTTTTATTGGAATAAGACCATTCTACTGAAAAATATACCCAACCGCAAAAAGCCGTAACAATAACACAAAAATAATAATTGTTTTCTTACTAATACAAAAATAAAACTATCTAGTAATAGTGCCACTCTGTTCTGCCTTAGTCAGGCCTCACCTAGAATACTGTGTCCGGTACTGGGTACCACAATTCACAAAGGATATTGACAAATTGAAGCATGTCCAGAGAAGGATGACTAAAATGGTGAAAGGTCTGGAAACCATGCCTTATGAGGAAAGACTTAGGGAGCTAGGTATGTTTAGCCTGGAAAAAAGACGGTTAAGGGGCGATATGATAGCCCTGTTTAAGTATTTGAAGGGGTGTCATACTGAGGATGGAGCAAGCTTGTTTTCTGCTGCTCCAGAGACTAGAACATGGAGCAATGGATGCAAGCTCCAGGAACAGAGATTCCACCTCAACATTAGGAGGAACTTTCTGACAGTAAGAGCTGTTCGGCAGTGGAACACACTCCCTCGGAGCATGGTGGGATCTCCTTCCTTGGAGGTCTTTAAACAGAGGCTGGATGGCCATCTGTCAGGGATGCTTTGATCAAGATTTCCTGCATGGCAGGGGATTGGACTGGATGGCCCTCGTGGTCTCTTCCAACTCTACAATTCTATGATTCTATGATTCTATCCTAACACTAATACATTTTCCTCAATCTAAACGCATTATAATCACATTATATTTACACATTTCAATTATACCTATTTAGAAAAGAAAAAATCAATAAAAGATTAATTTAAAAAAATACAAAATAGGAGGATTTGGAGGTCTCCTAAGTCAAAGTTGACGTGATGGCAGTTAACAACAACAACAAAGTTAATGTAGCCCAAGCACCATGTTACTGTAGGCCACAATACCACAGAAGCAGTGAAAAGCCTTTGCAAACATACTAAGAGTGGCTTTTGTGCTAGTTAATGACTTGAAAACTGCTTTCCTGGATCAGACAAAAGGTCCATAGACTCCAGCAATCTGTCTCCCTTGGTGGTCTGACAGTGTTCCTCCTTAGGAAGTTCACAAGCAGGATTATGAAGCAGATAACCATCTTTTACCTTGTTGTTTGTTTCCTCTAAGACAGAGAGAAAATGTTTTGGGAAAAGGAGTATTAATGAAAATATCTGTTTTCTGGAGCTGTGTACTCCAGAATCCCACTATGCCTAATAGTTTTTACCAGATTGAAAGGCTGTTGGACCGGTATGTTATGCATATGGTCCAGTTTTTCTACAGTGTTGAGGGTTATGGGTATACCTGTAAATTGTGATGAAATAAATGGTATACACCCTGCTTTCTTGATAAACTAGTGTGGTAACTGTTCCTATAGATCAGCAGTGTGCGACTGCAGAGAATTGGGTGGTACTTTTCACCCTCGAACTCCATTCAAGGGGCTGCAGTGGCTTTCCTGATGCAACTGGAATTGATGTCATGTCAGGTCTTGTTTAGTTTTTGGCTGTTTTTGTTTTAATGCCAATTTTGAGTGGGCGAGTGAACTTAAATATTGTAGGATTCGTTACAGTGGTTTTGAGATTTTGGCCATCTTGGTGAAAAAAAATGCCAGTAACATTTCTTTTAAAATTAGGTATGGGTCTAGTGGCTTCAGGAGCTGAAAAATAGGGCCTTGCAGGTTGCAGTTGGCCAACAGGCTGCATAGATACCTGGCTATAGATACCAAATAAAATTAAGTTGGGATGTGATATGTTTAGCTTTAGTTGTTGTGGAATTTATACCCTCTCCCCCTACCATGTGCATACAGAATCTAATGCTTGTCTGTCTCTGGTTTGGCCAGAAAGCCTCATAGGTCTAAACCAGCATTGTTGCTTCCACATTCTGAATCTGATGTATTTCACCTTCTTCTGTTCAGCTGCTTCCCAGAGACTTGTGGCACTGACTTATCACTTAATGCTTATGGTGCTATGAAGTCATTGGGCTTCTAAGGAAGCTTTACATTGAAGTATAAGGCCCTTCAGGTTATTGGTCTAGAGCTCCCGTCATCCTTGACTGTTGGGCACGCTGGCTGGGACTCCTGGGAGTTGGGAGCCCAGCAACAATTTGAAGGGTCACAGGTTCTCCTACCCCAATCTAAACATTTAAAAAGGTATGATTCTCTCTTCAGGAAGCTAGTCTAAGAGGTGAGATAAACTTTTGCAATAAGAGAGGCATGTAATAAGTATACAAGTCCAAGTTTGTCAAGTAGGTTTGTCAGTGGCTACTGCGTGCTACCTTCTGGTTTAAAGGTGGCAAACCTTAGACTGAGAAGCAGTTCCTTGGGGGAAACAATAGGAAAAGACTGTTGTCTTCACCTATTGACATGTGAGTTTGCCAAAACATCTCTGTGATATAGGATGTTTTACTAGACAGACCTCTAGTCTGATCTGGCATTGCTGCTTTTATGTTCTTAAATACAAAATATGCAACTGTCTACAAAAGTATATCAGGGAAGATGTTTAAGGCAGGAGTGGGAATGTTTCCAGATGTTGTTGGACTGCAACTTGCAGCAGCCCTAGTCAGCATAACCACTGCAGAAAGATCATAGCAGTTGCAGTCCCGCAACATCTAGAGGGACATAGTTGCCAGCTCTGATTTAAGGAGAGTTGTGAAGATCTTACAACATAGAAATGAGTATAGCTTTTCTTTTTCTTGTAGGGAAACAGTGGCCTCAAGCCAAAGGAGAATGAAGTCACATCCAAACCCTGGCACTGGCCCATCAATTATCAGGTATATGTGCAAAAATGACTCTTGAGTGTTGAGGTTTTGGGATTTGTCTCCTCATTTGTAAGACTACAGTATGAAGATCTGCCTTTTACAGGATGCGTGTTTAAATGTCTTCTGCACAAAACCAAACCTGTGACTTAGGTTTTTATCAGTCGCTTCTGACAAAGATATCATTGTCTCCATAGGGTCTCCGTTTTTCCGGAGTCAATGAAACTGACTATAGAGTTTATTTGCTGGGAAACCCGGTAAGTACAATTTGGGTTTGGTCCCCCCCATTTGGGGTGGGAGGATTATTAGGCTCCCTTGAACAGGTGGGCTTCTCTCCCTTTTCAACAACTCTTCTCTTCACTCACTCCTCAGTATTGTAAGAGAGATCAGTGTTTGTCTATAAGAAGAGATAGAGGGATCCAGTAGCACTTTTGAGACTAATTGGGAAAAAGAAAGCTTAAACTAGAAATTTCTTCTTTCCAGTTAGTCTCAAAGGTGTTACTTAATTTCTTCATGTCCTTTGTCCCTTCTCAATCATTTCTGTATACAGTCAGCCCTCCACATTTGTAGATTTAACTTTTGCAGATTTGATTATTCATTGCCGCCTCCACTGTTGCCCTATGCCATTTTTAATAGGGACTGCAAGCCTCATGAGACTGAAAAAGACTCCAAACATGTGGCAAGGTCCCTAATAAGTCCCTAATAAAAATGGCATAAGGCAGCAGCAGAGATGGCAGCAAGCCCCACCAGCCACCTGCTTCTGCCTTGCAAAGGAACCCTGCCACCTTGAAGGCATCCATGGTTGGTTGAATCTGCAGGTTGTACTTTTTGTGTGTGTTAAATATGCTTTGGGATTTTTTTTTTCACTTTCACGGGGTCCTGTGCCCATAACCCCAGCAGATGTGGAGGGCCAACTGTAGTTTTATGGTACCTTCTGTGCATCTTTGTCTACCTGCAAAGTTTTCCCTCACAGGTGATCTGGTGGATGAACTTAATCACAATTGGATTGTATCTCATAATGACAATATTTGTGTCTGTGGCCATAAAGAGAGGAGTCCAGCTGACAGCTGAGCACAAAGGTAATGTATATTTTCCTACATGCTGTGTCCCTTGGCACATGGTGTGGGGAAGAGGAAGTGTCAAGTATGCTATCAAAAGGAACATCATAAGAAAAGGTTGAAATCCTAGAATTACAAAAGTTTTCCTATATGTTTTGGGACTTCCCCAAACTGTTTCAAAATATCGAGGAATCCTCTGAAATGACTTTCAATTCAGTAAGAAGATACAAATTGGAAGAAGAGACCACTTTGGCTGTGGCAGTGATTACGCACAAGGGTTCTATTCCTTTCTAACCATAAGGGATTAATATTTGTAAAAGAGAAAATCATGTATGGTAAACCTTAGACCACATTTCCTTTGGACTTTTTTTGGAAAGGATGAAAAACGTAAGTGATTAGCTCTGATGTTAAGGTCCAGCAGCAAGAAACGAAAAAGCTGAGAACCTGCAAGTCTTACGTATCCAGCAGGTGTTGCTACTGCTATTGCAGTTGTGTTCCAGAACTTTCTGTGGCTCAAGACAAGGAATGTAACCTGAGAAATTAGTTCTCAGAGTTTATGTTCTCAAAATTTGGGCACTCCTGATGGGGTTGCTTCTTAAGAGGCTTTGTGGTCTTCATGAACACCAGCTAAGGGCTAATCTTCTACTGGGCTGTTAAAAGCAATTCATTGTTTCCACTTACTGTGCACACTGATTTCTTTACACATGCACACAGAGGTATCAAATATGTGGCATTGTCTACAGTCAAAAAGATTTAGGAGAAGTCACATTATGGTGGCCCTAACTTTTTTGTTTCTGCATGAAATCATCAGCTTTAATTTTTAATTAGGTATTTATTACCCCGCTCTTCAGCCACAAAGGCTATCAGAGTGGCTTACAATTTGTTTTAAGCAATAGCAATTTACACATCTACACTGCATTAAGCAGTTTCCAGTGTGTGTTAGCTAATTGCCCCCACAAGCTGGGTACTCATTTTACCGACCTACGAAAGGATGGAAGGCTGAGTGAACCTTGGAGCCCTCTGGAATCGAACTTGCAACGTGGTGACTTGCAGTATTGGCATTTAACCACTGCGCCACCAGGGCTCTCTTCAGCTGAAGAAAGAGCTCTCTTCCTTAGCATTTCATGATGGCCTGTGGAATGCCAGTGATTTTTTAAACCAGGACTGGCTTGGATTTGTAGCAATTGCTAGCATGCAGACTGGAAGCAGGCAGAATATTACCTGGCAGAATATTACCTGACTGGAAGCAGGCAGAATATTACCTGACAGAATATTACAAATACATTACTCGGGGGCATATGCCAGCTATGCTCTTCTCTCCCAAGCCCTGAACTGATGAATTAGTGATATTAAAACAAAGAGCATTATATCTTATACACTTCATGAAACTAGATCTTTGCAGGCAGTAGAAATGAATGTTTACAGTTTTGGTTTAAGAAGAATGCAAGAGATGTGATTTGTGTACAGGATCTTAGCTGTGTGCGTATGTGTTGTGTCCCAGAGCTTTCTCAAGTCCTGCTGCATGGTGGAGGAACAATTATGCTGGGATGGCTTCTTCATTATCTTCCTTTCTTCATGATGGGACGAGTGCTCTATTTTCATCATTATTTTCCTGCCATGCTTTTCTCCATCATGTTGACAGGTAGGTTTCTCAAATCTTTACACAGCAGGAACTTAATACCATGATAGACTAGATCTCAGAGAGCCTTAAAAGGCTGAGTGCAATAGATAACTGTATTTTTTGTAGAAAAATGGTTGAATTAGAGCTAGAAATGTTCCCAAGCAAATTGCATATTTATCAGCAACAAGGTCAGTATGACCTGGACCTTGATATGGAAGACCTGGACTTAGAACACCAGCTGTTATCTGCCAGCCTTGAGCAACTTAATTCATCTATCTTCATTTCCCTACTTGTGATATTTATAAAAGGGTGAATTATCCATAAAGTTGTTTTGAAGGTGAATTCTTAAAAACAACTTGTCCACAAAGTGGAATAACGATCACCTGCATTTTAGAATGTATTATATTTGACTATTCATGTTAAGAATTTTTGTGAACTTTTAAAACAGTAATCTCATTCTGAAATAATCTTGTATCTAGTACCAGGATATGGTATTCTACAGCTGTAGACTTCTTTTAAATTGTCATTTTATTTTACCTTGCATCTTGCTAGGCACTGTCTAGTATAATAAAGTGTATCACCCACTTTAGCTTGAAGATTTCTTTTTGAGTGCAGGAGAATTTCAGGAGAGGATGTTAGCATATTAGTGAAAATACAGTATGTAATTTTAGTTGTCATGCTCATCCATGGATTCTGGGTATTAGAGTAGACTCCATGGAAGACCCTGACATGAGTTTGGTAATAGGCCCGACATGAGTTTGGTTCCTGGCCTGCTTTCCCTGCCTGGGCCTCTCTATCTCTGGACGGCAGCCAACCCGCCTTTTGGGTCTGGGAACGTTGTTCCTCAGGCAGCTTCAAGGCCACAGCACCTGGAGGTAGCTGCACTCCTACAGCCCTCCCGACATGCCATTCTCACGCTGTAAGGGTTTATCTGGAGTCTGTACTAGATTGGTTTTAGTTCTGGCTTTGCCTATGTTACTGGTCTACGTTTCCTTGCTGAATAAAGAAATCTTATTGAGTAAATGCAAATGTGTGTCTGGTACATCACAGTAAGCCAGAACTCACCAATCCTACTTAATTCTTAATTCCTACCCGTGATGTCTGACGACGCGGAAATTGGAACCCTGACAGAGAAAGATCTGGCCACAGGCGATGACCAGGGAGCCGGCTTGCGAGAGGATGGTGCAGGCATGCTGGAGGAAGAGCAGAGCCAAGCCTGATGGAGGGCTGGAAGGCTGACCCTTTCCCTTGACCCTATGGAACTGGGAGCCAGGCAAGCCCTGGGGAGGGGCAGCCTACCCTTCTCTGAGACTCCAGTGTGTGGAGCAGGAATGGCCATGGGACCCAGCTGGCTCTGGCCAGAGGAGCGAGGTTGGGAAGAACGCAGGTCCCTGCGGTGGGATAGACCCCTAACCGAGGGATACCAAGAACCTGGGACGAGACCCCCTCACCCGGAACTGGAGAGAGAAGTGCAGCAGCTGAAGCAACAGATGGAGGTCATGCAGACAAGCCTCCTGGAGATCCTGCAGCAGCAACCTGCAGCCCCGGGGGAGCAACCTCCCCAGGGTCCTCAGTTGCTGGCTCCTCCAGGGGGGGGGGTCCCGGTCCCTCCAGGAGGTGTCACCGCCGTGCCTGTTGGAGGCCGGGTCCCGCAGGTTCCTGGTCCAGCACCCCCAGCGGGGGCTGGCCTGGTTGAGCCGTGGGAGAGACCGTGTGGGCTCAAGCATCAAGACCTGAAGGCCACTTTTGATGGGAACGCCACGAAGTTGCCGTATTTCTTAACCCAGGTGATGGGGTTCATGTCCCAATGGGAGGAGGAGTTCCAGACGGAGGTCGAGAAGGTGCAGTACGTCTCCAACCAGCTGGAGGGAGAGGCGGCACAATGGCTAGTGGGACTCTACGACATGGGGGCTCCAGAGTTGGAGAGTTTCCACGACTTCATGATGGACCTCCGAGCTCAGTTCGAAGATCCCTTGAGGGTGAGGCGTGCACACACAGAACTTCAGCGACTGTGCCAAGGCTCGAGACCCGTGGCTGAATACGCCTCCGAATTTCACCGCCTGGCCAGCCAGATCCCCAACTGGACTGAGACCACTAAGGTGCAGTATTTTCAGGATGGTCTTAACGCTGACATCCTAGAGTGGGCCTTGGTCCAAGGGAACCCAGAAACCCTCCTGGGATGGGTGCGGTTGGCTGGGGAGGTGGAGACCCTGAGGCAGAGCGTCAAGCTGGCCCGGCAACGCCAGGGGCTCAGCGGGAAGCCCAGTGGGATCCGCAGGGAAGAAAGCTAAGGCAGCTCGACCAGCTGGAGGCACATCGAGGAATCGGAGAGGAAGCGAAGGAAGCAGAAAAGGCTATGCCTACACTGTGGAAAAGGTGGACACCGCATAGCCGAATGCCCAGAGAAACAACCCTGGGACAACCCCATGGAAGAGAAGCCCAAGAAGGCAGATGGGAAGCTGACAGCACCCAAGATGCTATTCAAGCCAAGAGCCAAAGCGGCGGTACGCGCCTTGACCACGGGCCATGCGGCAGGAGAGTCTTTGGAGGAACCGGACGACAGTGAGTCCTCTTCCACAGATTGTGTGGACTGACCAATGCCAAAGGGCACTGAGCCAGCAGGAAACGGATCCAGCCTGCCCTCCTAAGCGCCCGAGGGTGGGCTAATCCTGAAGGGCACCCAAGTGCTGTGGTGAGTGGGGTAAAAGGCCCCTTTTTCCTAAAAGCCAAAATAGGAGTTGCAAATAATGCCCCCCCCCCAAAGTAATGTTAATGGTGGACTCTGGGTGTACCCAGGTGTTAATTCACCCCTCCCTGGTCAGTGAACTTTCAGTTAGCAGCATTAAGCTAGACAAGCCAGTGTGGCTGTCTCAGGTGGACAGAGAATGATGAAGGGGGGTCCCGCAAGGTGGATGACTGGGCCGGTACTGATGAAGATGGGAAATCATCAGGAGGAGCTTCAATTTGTGATAGTGCCAGGCTTGGTCCCAGCTGCAGTAGTGGGCTTAAACTGGTTGAAATTTCACAACCGCACTATAGACTGGGTAAAGGAGACTGTGACTTTTACAGACCCCATGTGTGTGCGGGAACACAGAGTAGGTGAGGCCTCACTTGGGGGGGGGATCCCTCAAGAGACCATGCCTCAGAACTTTAAGGTCGCTATGGTGCAAGGGGAAGTGAAAGAGTTATCGGTGGAGTATAAACAGTGGCAGTATGTGTTTGAAGAGAAGGAATGTGATATTCTACCCCCCCCCACAGGCCATTTGACTGTGCAATTGAGATAGTTTCCGAGGCAGCGCTGCCCAAACCTAAGATTTACTCCATGACCCCGGCGGAGATGGATGCCCTCCGGGAGTTCATAGATAAAAACTTGGCCCAGGGGTTCATCAGACCTACGACCTCCCCCTTGGGGCCCCCGGTGTTGTTCAGATGCAAACACGATTCTTCTCTCCGTCACTTTATTGATTACAGATCCTTAAATGCTATCAGTGCAACAAATCAGTACCCCCTCTCCTTAATGAAAGATATCCTGGCTCATTCAGCCAAACGGAAGGTATTCACCAAGCTGGACTTGTGGGAGGCCTATTCCAGGGTGCGAATTAAAGAGGGGGATGAGTGGAAAACCACTTTCAATTGCCAGCTAGGGACATTTGAATTCCTCGTAATGCCATTTGGATTAAGCGGGGATCCCGGTGTGTTCCAGAACTTTATTAATGATGTGCTTAGAGAGTTTTTGTACAAAGGGGTACTGGTGTATTTGGATGATGTGCTCATTTATTCTGAGGACTACACATCCCATGTTAAGCTGGTGAAGAAAGTGCTTAGTAAACTGGGGAGAATCATTTGTATGCCAAAATGTCGAAATGTGAATTCCACCAAAGCCACCTGGATTATCTGGGGTACCACATCTCTAGCAGGGGGGCTGAAACGGACCCTGAGAAGGTTAAGGGAGTCCTCGCATGGGAGGCTCCCAGGACCAGGAAGCAGCTTCAAAGCTTCCTAGGGTTTGCTAACTTTTACCAGTCCTTCATCCCTGACTTTGCTGAGGTTGCCTTGCCCTTGACTGACCTATTGAAAACTAAGGGTGTGGGGGGAAGAAGCGAATGGGGAAGGGGAAGGAGGAGAAACCTCCCCAAAAGATTGTGTGGACTGACCAATGCCAAAGGGCATTTGACAAGCTGAAGAAGCTTTTCACCTCTGAGCCTATCCGTAAGCACCCTGCCCCCAAGCAACCTTTTGTGGTTCAAGTGGACACCTCTGATGTGGCGATGGGGGGGTGTTGTTACAGCGGGATGAAAGGGGGAGCTCAGACCCTGTGCATATCTGTCAAAGAAGTTCAATGAAACCAAACTAAATTGGTCAGTGTGGGAGAAAGAGGCAGGGGCGATCAAATTGGCCTTAGAAACTTGGCGCCATCTGCTGGAAGGATCTTCCCAACCTTTTGAGGTTTGGACAGATCACAAAAACTTGGAGGCTTTGAAAACCCCACAGCGCTTGAACCCTAAACAAATTAGGTGGGCCAGTTTCTTTTACTGGTTCAACTTCACCCTGAAGTTTCTCCCGGGGAAGAAGAATTTCTTAGCTGACACTTTGACCAGGCTCCCTCAACATGACAGTCAGTGGAAGGAGGTGATACACAGTTTTCTCCCCCTCCCATCTGGGGTTGGCAGTTCTCACACGCAGCCAAGCCAAACGTGAGGGGACCACCGCCGGCCCCTCTGGGCCCAGAGCGAAGCTTAGCGGGAGAGCCCGATGGGCCACCCGCAAAGGGTGCGACCCCAACTGTGGCGTCGGCCCCATCATCCCTGGGGCCTTCCCCTCTCATTGCAGAGGAGGTTGGGAGTGGGTGGCGGGCTCAGATGGCAGCTGCTCTGTCCCATGACCCATGGTTCCTTTCTCACAAAGGGGAGGTAATACTGCGAGGAGGTTTGGCTTGGAAGGGGGAACGCATGTATGTCCCCGAGGCTATGAGAACTGCCATCCTTAAACAGTGCCATGATGTGAAGAATGCAGGTCACTTTGGGTATGTGAAAACATTACACTTAACATGATGACAATTCTGGTGGCCCAACATGCGTAAGGAAGTGGAGGATTATGTAAAAGGGTGTCATATGAGTGCGGTGGCAAAAAGAGCCGGTGGAAAACCAAAAGTCTTGCTGTTACCATTACCGACCCCCACTAAACCCTGGGAGGTCATTAGTATGGACTTCATTATTGAGTTGCCAGAGAGTAAGAAAAAGACAGTTATTTGGGTGGTGACTGACTTGTTTTCCAAGCAAACTCACTTTGTGGGCTGCAAGAAACTCCTGACCACCCCCCCAGCTGGCTAAGCTATTTGTGCAACACATCTATAGGCTACATGGCGTTCCTGCCAAGATCATCTCAGATAGGGGAGCTCAATTCACCTCCCAGTTCTGGAAGGTGTTTACAAGACTGTTAGGAATTGAGCTGGAGATGAGCAGCTCCCATCATCCACAAAGTGATGGCCAAACTGAATGTTTGAACCAATTTTTGGAACAGTATTTAAGGTGTTATGTTAACTTCCAACATTCTGATTGGGTTGACCTATTACCCTTCGCAGAGGTGGCATACAACAACCCCATACACCAAAGTACGGGCTTATCCCCATTTAAAATTGTTTCAGGACAGGACTTTGACCCTCTGCCTTTGGGAGAGGGTACTTTCAAGGACCCGGTTCCGGTGACTCAGTGGAGCACTCAAATCAAGGACACATGGCCAAGAGTTGTGTCGGCCCTGGAGTTTGCGAAGGCCCGCTACAAAGAGTACACTGACAAGAAGCGTGACCCCACCCCGCAGTACACGGTGGGGGACTTGGTATATCTTTCCACCTAATTTCTAAAGAGCCTGCGGCCCTCGAAGAAGTTGGGGCCTAAGTACATTGGACCTTTCGCTATTGTTAGGGAAATCAACCCTGTGGCTTTTGAACTGTCCTTACCCAAATTGTTTCGTAACGTCCATCCTGTGTTTCATTCTAGTTTGCTCAAGTCTGCGTGCCCTCCAGATCAACATCATCGAGTTCCTGAGACAACGCCCCTTCTTATCATGATGGACAATGATCAACACTTTGAAATCTCTGATATGCTGGACTCTCGGATTCACAGGGGTTTTTTGCAGTCTCTGGTTAAATGGAAGCATTTACCTATGGGTCATGCTGAATGGGTCAATATTGAACACATCAAAGCTCCGCGCTTATTGAGGAAGTTCCATGCTCACTTCCCTGATAAGCCCAGCTGAAGGGGGGGGATTTGTCGTGGCATTTTTTGTTCTCTGTCTGTGGGTTTTGCTTTGGGAGGGGGGTTTCTCTTTGAGGGGGCGGTATGTCATGCTCATCCCTGGATTCTGGGTATTAGAATAGACTCCATGGAAGACCCTGACATGAGTTTGGTAATAGTCCCGACATGAGTTTGGTTCCTGGCCTGCTTTCCCTGCCTGGGCCTCTCTATCTCTGGATGGCAGCCAACCCGCCTTTTGGGTCTGGGAATGCTGTTTCTCGGGCAGCTTCAAGGCCACAGCACCTGGAGGTAGTTGCACTCCTACAAGCCCTCCCTACATGCCATTCTCACTCTCTGTACTAGATTGGTTTTAGTTCTGGCTTTGCCTATGTTACTGGTCTACATTTCCTTGCTGAATAAAGAAATCTTGTTGAGTAAATGCAAACATGTGTCTGGTACATCACATTAGTATTACAGTTGTCCCTTTACATTCATGGTTTTGACTTTCACGGTTGTATGTATTCGCGGAAATTCTTTCCCCCACTGCTCCCCCCAACACAGCCTCTGAGCATTTAAGGAGGAAAACTTCCTGCACACATACACACACAGAGGAGATCTCAGCAAGCAACCAACCCCCCCACCAGCCTCTGAGGGTTTAAGGTGAAAGAAAAGCACAGTCTCATGCTGTGAGCAGGCAAGCAAAGTCCCCCCGCTTGCCACTTCCCTTTCTGTGTCTTAACAAACTGAATTGCTTCTTTAAAACTCACATTTTGCCCCATGTCTCCTCATGGCCCAAAGAAAAGCACAGCTGCATGCTTGCCACGCGCTCTCTATGTCTCAACAAACTGGATTGCTTCTTTAAAACTCACATTTTGAACCTTTCCTACACACATTCACACACGGGGAAGGCACAGGTGGCATCTCCCAGCAAGCAACAGACCCAGCCTCTGAGCGTTTAAGGAGGAAAGCTTGCGTGCTCACAGTATGGGGCTGTGCTTTTCTTTTGGCCAGCAGGAAGCTTTCCTCCTTAAATGCTCAGAGACTGGGTCTGTTGCTTGCTGGGAGATGCCACCCGCGCCTTTCCTGTGTGTGAATGTGTGTAGGAAAGGTTCAAAATGTGAGTTTTAAAGAAGCAATTCAGTTTGTTAAGACACAGAGAGGGGAGTGGCAAGGGGGGGACTTTGCTTGCATGAGCTTGCTGGGAGTTCAGACGCCACCCGCACCTTCCCCGTGTGTGTGTGTTTAGGAAGGGTTCCTCATTAAACCCTCAGAGGCTGCTTTTATTTGTGGTTTTTTCACTTTCACGGGGGTCTTGTTCCCATAACCCCTGCGAATGTGAAGGGACGACTGTAGATGCTTCTTTTTGCTAGAACTAGTAGTGTGTGTTTTCTGATAAAATAAAGGATGTTGGCTTTCTGCCATTAGTAACCTTTTAGAAGACTCGCCATGAGAAAACTTTTTCAGACAGTGAAATAGAATTATGTTTGCCATTTGCCTCAGAGTTAGATCTTCATCCTTTTAATTGATATTAACAGTACCAGGCAAAAATATGATTACATGATAGCTACAGGTATTGATTGATTGATATGATGCGGCTTCTTGTCTTGATGTGATTACTAAAGTTTGCATGAATCTTTTCAAGTTCCATTGTGCCTGCCCGACCTTCCTTTATCACTTTTCCCCTCAGGGATTACATGGGATGTGTTGCTGAAATTCTGGGCTGGGCCACAGTCATCTAGCTTCCAGAGGAGAAAAGTTTACAAATATGGGATAGTGATGTTGATCCTGCTCAGTATGTACAGGTGAGAATTAGTTCTTGAGCTGTTAACAAATATCTAAAAGCATTTTTTTTAGTTGGAAGAGTTGATGTGTCATGACTATTTCTCAATATTCATATGGTCAAGTGGTCTTGAGAGAAGGGTCTTGCAGAGTAAGCAAACCATGAAAGTAGTAGTAGTAGTAGTAGTAGTGGTAGTAATTTCTTACCAACCTCTCCCCATGGATCAAAGCAGTGAACAACAGATTAAAATAAAGCAACAAATAGACACATAACACAGTTAAAAACACACACATTTAAAAATACATAATCAGTTAAAGGATCATAACATCAGTTTTAAAAAGCATACACATTGAAAACAATTCAGTAAAAATGAAATGCACAGATATAGGATGGGTGACACCTGGCTTGACGGCAGTACATGTGAAAGAGATTTGAAGTCTTAGTGGACCACAAACTGAACATGAGTCAGCAGTGTAATGTGGCAGCTAAAAAAAGTCAATGCAATTCTAGGCTGCATCAATAGGAGTACAGTGTCTAGATCAGGGAAGTAATAGTGCCACTCTATTCTGCTTTGGTCAGACCTCACCTGGAATACTGTGTCTAGTTCTAGGCGCCACAATTCAGGAAGGATGTTGAGAAGCTGGAATATGTCCAGAGGAGGGTGACCAAAATGGTGGGAGATCTGGAAGCCATGCCTTATGAGGAGCAGCTTAGGGAGCTGGGTATGCTTAGCCTGGAGGAGAGAAGGTTAAGAGGGGACATGATAGCCATGTTTAAATATTTGAAGGGATGTCATACTGAGGATGGAGCAAGCTTGTTTTCTGCTGCTCCAGAGACTAGGACACAGAGCAGTGGACTCAAATTACAGGAAAAAAGATTCCACCTGAACTTTTGGAAGAACTTCCTGACAGTAAGAACTGTTTGGCAGTGGAATGCACTGCCTCGGAGTGTAGTGGAATCACCTTCTTTGGAGGTTTTAAACAAGCTGGATGGCCATCTGTCAGGAGTGCTTTGATTGTGTGTTTCTGCATGGCAGGGTGTTGGACTAGATGGCCCTTGTGGTCTCTTCCAACTTTATGATTCAATAATTTAAAAACTCATAGTTTAAAAACCACCTGGAGAGGAATGCTGGAAAAGATTGGTCTCTAATGCTGTTTTAAATGCAGACAGTGTATTCAGCTGTCAGATTTCTTTCAGCCAGCCATTTCACAAGTTGGGGGCAGCCAATGAAAAAGTCCTCTGGTTAACCAGTTGCTAGCCTGGTTCTGGCTGAATGAAGTAAATGTCCCCGAGTATACCTGAGTGTATGGGGCAGATTATACAGAAGGCGATCCTATAGGTATCCTGGACTCAAGTAATGTAGGGCTTTAAAGGTAACAACTAACACTTTTGGAGCTTGTCCTGAAACTAATGGGCAGGCAGTGGAGTTTCAAGAAATAGCAGGATGCTATTAGCTAATGTTTTCACAATGGATGGAGTTGGTTTCGTGCAAGCTGCCCCATTTTTCTGTTGAATGAACAGCCTTGGATATTGACTAGTACTAATTTTCATCCACTCTTCAGAAACTGTCTCTTCTGAATTGCTTAGACAGCAGCAGTACTAATTCATTAAAAGCTCAGGTGTATCCTTCACATAGCCTTGTACTCTCTCAGCACAATGATATAAGTTTTTCTTTCTTAGTTCTCCATTATTTTTGATTGCAGAGTTCAGTGGACGATACACCTGAATGGACACATAGTATTGCTGTGATTACACAATTTAGTGGTCATGAATGGTGCTTGAAGTCTACCCTGTGGAAGGGATGGGGAACATATTGCCCTCCTGATGTTGCTGGACTGCATTTTCTATCCAACCTGGGCAGCTTAGCCAACAGTGGGGATGATGAGAGTTGTAGTCCAACATGTCTAGAAGGCCACAGATCTCCTTCTCTGTTGTCTGAGATGCTGAGATGTGCACTGTTTGTAACGTGGGATATCAAAGAATTTCATTCATATATAGATCTTTTCCCACAGCTTCTACCTCTTCCACCCTCTCTCCTATGGGATGGTAGGACCTCTGGCATCTGATCCTAATAGCCCAATGGCAGGGCTTAGGTGGCTGGAAACATGGGAGTTCTAGTGCCAGCCTGAAAGAAGAAGGGAGCGAAATAACAGAATAACAGAAGTGAAGAAACCTTTCCCCCCTACTCCGCAAGAGCTGTGAAGCATCTTTCCCAACAGTGTTTCTGTGCTGATACAGACAGTGGACTGTGCACTTCAGGCTCTTTGGCCATGTGGCCCAGGGCTCCAGTTACTTGACCCAGTTGCTACTTTCAAGATTGAACCAGCCAAACAATATGTTTTGATTCTGGCATCTATAGCAGGGTCAATTGTGTGAGAGTTTGAGGATGCATGTGTGTGTGTGTTTGGGCAAGAGTGTAGCTTATATCTACCTGTCTCTGATGTGTGATTTATCAGAGCACAGGAAATACAAAACATACATAGAGAGGAGACAGTCTTTGATATCAGGGTAATTTATATCCAATAACTTTTTATCATGATGTTTTAAAAACGACACAAGGGTAAGTAGGTGTGTCCACACAGACACATGTATGTCTTCCTGTGAGAATTCTGTGACTGTTCCTCTGGACTTCAGAAACTTAAATGTAACAATAGCATGAAGCCTTTGGATACTCTGTGCCTTGCTTACCTCTCAGACAAAAGGCAATAAGTTGTTCCTATCTTTGGACAGCACCTTTGCTCTCAGAGCATGGAACAACTTAAAAGAACTGTAAGGATCTCATGTTGGAATGAAATCATGGCATTCTAGTTTCCACATTGCTCCTTTGTTTAGGAAACCCCAAATAAGAGAAAACTGACAACTTTACTTTTGTTTTAGGTTTCCTGCCCTAAATTCATCTGGTGGTGAGGAATGGTGCCTTTGAGGGGGATGCAAACATTATACAGTAGGTTAGAAATGATATGACTCATCACTCATTCTGGTAGTCCCATTGCCTACTAGTACTTCGTTCTGTGGAGAACCTGCTGCCATTTTAGGAGAATACCATATACAGAATAGGATGTAGACAGTAGGCTATTGGAACACTGCTTCTTAGTTAAATGCACATAACTTTTAAAGAGATGTTAGTCTCTTTGCTATAATAAACTATCTAGAAAAAATTATAGATTGAAGGCAGAAGTAAACTCTTCACAAGGTTAATCAAGAGAGCTTTTCTCCATCTACTTCTGAGAGGGTGTGAGGGAAGTCCTGAAAAAGGGTCTTGAGTGAATTCTTGTGTAACAGAGTTTTCCAGAGCAAAATTGGCTTCAGCTGTAATTTCATAGCTTCCTTGAAGCCTCCTTCGCATATGTGTCAGGAAAATTGAGGCCATCCAATAATTAATTTTAGCATCTGTATTAAAGCTTGAAGCCTGCCACTTCCTATTCCCTTGTACCATCCATTATCAAAGAGCTGTTTCTGTTGGCATGGAGACTAAATGCCAGCATCCCCAGGAGAGGTTGGATGGTTATGAAGTATGTTGATAGCTGGAGATGCTAGATGCTAGGTGCTAGATCCATTGGGGGGAACAGGAATGCAAGTCTATGCTTAGTTTGGCTTAACTGGTTAAAGAATGCTATCATGGCCAGCTTTTTAGTAGCAGTAGGTTTAGATTTTCTTTTTATAATAATAGGGGCAGTATCCAGCAGTAGACCTCTGCTGGCAGAACAATGGAATGTAGCAGAATTGAGTGATTCCACTCCCCCCCCCCCACAAAAAAACCCAGCTCCAGAGAACTGGGACCATCTGGAATTTTGGGTGGTACAAAAGGTTGGGAAGAGGAGTGCAGGAAAAAGTTGGATAGATTCTGTCACTGAAAGTTGGCTTTAGTTGTGTAGTGGCATAAATGATTAAGGGTCCCAGCTTTTTATTTTTACTTTCTTTTTAGAAACAACGGCGGTCACTGCAATGAGTTTTTGGTTTTGATAAACTTTCCATTACCTGAGGCAGAAAACACTCTCCTTTGGCTGGCCTGGGACATAAAAAATCCTACGGGAGGATGGAGTGGGGAGGAGGAGGTCACAAAATTCTCCCATTTATTATTCTGCATTTCTGCTACCAGAAGAGACAGCAAGTTGGAGGTACAATAGATAATAAACAATAGCAATTCAGTTGATTGACATAGGAAGGCAATTCTGTTCTTCCATTAAGTGCTCAAGTGTAACTCTTGACTAAATTCCCCAGGAGCAGGACCCCATCTGGTAGTCACTGCACTGCTCAGTTTTGTATGTATTTCTCATGAAGGTTCTGCTTATCTCATGCTGCTATGAGTCTGGATTCTATGGGCAGTTACCTCCTTCTGAAATGCATCTGATGAGACTGCTTTACTACTACGGAAAGGGATAAATGTTGAATCAGGATGTTAAAAAATAATAATCAGCAGGCTTCATGCTTGTCATTCCCAAATGCTATAATTCCCAGGAGAATGTTGAGCATTCTAGTCTTAGGAGAGTTGGCTGGCTTCTTGCCTTTTTGATGCTGGGTTCTAGTAAAATCCTCTGGAGGTTTCTTAACCCTTCTAGCACCAGTTATGGAGTGGGATTCTGTGGGATAAACTTTTGGGCCTGCCTTGGTTTGAAAGACTGTGCTTTAGATGGGTAGTTTAAATGTGGCTGATGAAGAGTGGTTTCCACTTGGCACAGGGTGCTAATTGGTGTTGCTATTTCTTGTCCATTAGCACCCTTCCATCTCTTCCTGGCTTATCTGAATCTTAATTTCATAATTCACCTGTGTTTGTCAAACTGCATTAATTAAAAACATTCACCAGTGTTTTGGAGCATTTGCTTCCTGTTCTGTCACAACTCATAAGTGTTTGATTCAGAAGAGGGTACAAGAGAGTAAAAAGTAAATTATTTCTGAGTCTGTACATTTCATTTATTATATTTACAGGGTGCTACAAAAGTTTGCTTTTATGGGATCATTTGCTTTCTTCCAGTGACTTCATCTGTGTGGCCTAGAGGCTGGATCCAAAAGTCAGAATTACCTACTGAAATATATTCTGAAATAAGCTCCTTCCTCTCCAGCAGTCTTACTGAAACACAGAGAAGTCTATCCTTATGGAGTGTGTTCCTAAATAAAATGTTTGTCTTGAGTAATTTAGAGAATTGTACAATCTTTTCTTACATTCTAGTATGGAACTAACAATTATGATTCTGCAACATTTCTTCTAGGAGATAAAGAAGGAAAGTCAGAAATTAAAAAACAACAACCCTAACCTGTTTCTTGTGAGATGGTCTCTTGACAGCCTTCAGTTTAGATTGTGGTGGAAACCTCAGGCTCTGGGGCCAAATGTGGCCCTCTGGTCTGGTGTTCCTTGGATTGCTGTGTCCCGTCCCCACAACGTCATCATTTGGTGGCTTTCCAGGTTTTGTATGGATATTCTTTCCCATTGCAAAAGGTTAAAATGCCTCTCCTGCTTTGTAGTAAGAGACTGAAACGAAAACAATTAAACAATTCTGGTACGACTGATCCGCGCCTTTGACCTTTGATCAGTCATCACCCCCGCTCTTTCTCTGAAATTGAATTTAGGCAAGAAGAGGTTCTTATTCTTTGTGCTGTTGTCTGGAACTTCATGTCCAAAATGATACTGGTGACTGTCAGAAACTTCTTGCGCTTTTATATTTTAGTCAGGGCCTTAACTGGTTGGTAAGCAGCACAAAACTACTCATTCAGAAACATCACATAGTACACACCTTTCTGAATTGCAGATTGGAATCATGTTCAACTATTTCTTCACATAAATAAGAAACAACGTCCATATACACAACTAGCATATCAGGTAGGCTCGGCTAACCCTTTCTTCCTGACATAGTAGCTTTCCACAGGCAGAGAGCTAGTCAAGTAGAGAAACATTCAAACAATTCCTGCCTGTTCTGAAACCAAGGCTGGGTCCTCTAAATTATTTTCGAAACTGTAGTTCATCTGTAACTTGATTACTTCAAAGGACTGATTTGTACTCTGCCTTAGGTGACAGTGAGCCAGTAGCCAAGATGACAGTTGACTACTAATTGTAGGCAACCCTCTGCATTATGAATTGTTCTTACTAATGCTGCTAATTTTGAATGTGTGTATGTGTCTTTTGTTCATGACCATCGTCTGTATTTTTAAGTAAACATATTTCATTGTTATGCAGTGCAGATGATACTAAATAAAAAGGAAACTGTCTTTGGATTGGCACAGCTTTTTGTAAATGAATTAACAAAACAAGATAGAATGTACCTTTCATTTTTAAAAAATAAATAGGCTTTCTTTTATATGTCTTTTCGATTTCTAAATGTTTCCCCCTTTCTTGTTCATAGTATCAACTTGATGATAAGGGGTGTATGAACGCAGGGGTGTCATCATAACTCCCACCCACCCCTGGTTTTCCTGATTGCACCAATAGTAGTTGGCTTAAGATCAAGGGGTGAATGAGGAAGGGGTGACAGGATACACACACACACACAAATAACCAACAACAATGGTTTGTCTGTTTTGAGGGATCTCAGGATCCACTGCTAGACTTTATACTTGACTTCACTAGCCAGAGTTTGGTGGTAAAGGGTAACATTTGGGGATGGGGACAGTCATCTCCTTGTTGACCTACTCTTCTTGTTACTAGATAGATACTATGCATGTTATACAATCAGATGAATCATCAAATGCAAATAGGTATCCAAATTAAAAAATGCAGTTGTATGCAACTGAAACAATTGGAATGGAAAGTTCAGAACAAGAATAAAATTAACTGTGAGCATGTGTGCAGATGATAGAAAGCTTGGATGCTGGCAGATGAACGTTCCATATGTAAAGAGGATGACACCAGTGTAGGGTTTATTGAGAGGACTTTAAATAGTCATCCCAAAGGAAAACTAATTTGATCAATTTTTAAAATGTTACTGTGTATTACTGAAGTCCTTGTTCCAGCCACATGGACTTGGCAAAGTTGCCAAGAAAAATCTGTTTTCAGTGGTAATGACTATATATTGATTATGGAGTGGGGTTGACTAGCAATTTAGAAATGGAGCAACTTGAACTATCTTGGATGGATTTGTGAGAAAGAGCAAGCTTCTAGAGTTGAAAATCATCTAATGGTTTATGTAAAATAAATTTCATCCAGATTCTAAACAAACATCTTCAAATATAAAAGCGATCATCAGCAAATCAGCTGTTGACAGTCCTCAAGAATGCCTAGAACATCATTTAGCAAGGGACTGAATGCTGTGTGTCTCACTTCTGCTTCTTGTTGAAATGGTGAAAGAATGGAAGTGAAATTAATAGAGGGAAGACAGACAGACAAACATAACACAAAAAGATGCTGTCATGATGAGTTGCTGGAAGCTGAAGACAGTAATGTCTGGTCCATGCTAGTAGAATGTAGATTATGGCATCAGACTTCTGTTTGCTTGCTGTATTTATTCAAAGTTAGAAGAGACCTCAGGGGTTAT
Source organism: Gambelia wislizenii (assembly GCA_030847615.1). Lineage (NCBI taxonomy): Eukaryota > Metazoa > Chordata > Lepidosauria > Squamata > Crotaphytidae > Gambelia > Gambelia wislizenii. Next base: position 448,308,920 of record JAUMIR010000001.1, on the reverse strand, counting down.
CACAGCAGCAGCAGCAGCAACAAAAAATTCTGAGAAGTCATTTAGTGAGAAAAGGCAGGAATGGGTTAACCTTTGGGCTAGTTAGTCAGAAGAAAGAACTTTATACCAGAAGCCTAAATGGCATATTTTGCCACTAATGCAAAAGCACTTTAAAGAAACTTTGGAACAAAAAACAAAGGGCAGAGTTAAGAATGGGCTCAAAATTTTGGATATAATATACAAGTGGATCCTTGGTATCTGCTGGGGTTTGGTTCTAGGACCCCCTGTGGATACTAAAATACGTGGATGTGGATGCTCAAGTCCCATTATATACAATGGCATAGTAAAATGGTGTTCCTTATATAAAATGCCAAAATCAACATTTACTTCTTGGGATTTTTTTAAAAATATTTTCAAGCAGTGGATGGAGCAATCTGTGGATGCCAATTCTGTGGATAGAGAGGGCCAACTGTATAAACGGAATAATGGGGAAAGATGTGGTTTAAAGGTTTGAAATTTACTTTGTGTTATGATCATAAAGATAATTTTTACAGAACGTTGCACCATTGGTAATTAACTCTGGCAATATTATCTAAAATGCATAAAGAGATATTGAACTTATGTTGGGAATGTAAACAACAAATGGGGACTTTCTACCGTATGTGGTAGACTTGTGATAAAGCAAGAAAATATTGGCAACAGATATATAGTATGATCCAGGGAATTTTGAAAATGAATTTACCGTTGAAGCCAGGACTACTCTTATTGGGACTATTAGATGCTCAAATAGAGAAGAGGCATGGAAGATTTGTCCTGGGGGTCATGAGGTTTGCTCAAGGGCAAAACAGGGAAAATGCCCTGCATCATCTGGATTGCAGGGCTCCAGGATGGGGGCAAGACAGGGTAAATTGCCCATCTAGACAAAGCCCTAGGACTTGCTATAACATCTAATAATAAGCTCTGTTTATTCTTTTACCAATAAATAACTTGATCATGAGAAGTTCATAATCACAAAAAGTCAACATGGGTTTCAGAGAAACAAGTCATGCCAGACTAATCTGATCTCTTTTTTTGATAAAATTACCAGCTTGGAAGATGAAGGGAACGCTGTGGACATCGCATACCTTGATTTCAGTAAGGCCTTTGACAAGGTTCCCCGTGACATTCTTGCAAACAAGCTTGTAAAATGTGGGCTAGACAAGTTAACTGTTCAATGGATTTGTAATTGGTTGACCGGCCGAACCCAAAGGGTGCTCAGCAGTGGCTCCTCTTCGTCTTGGAAAGATGTAACCAGTGGAGTGCCACAAGGTTCGGTCCTGGGCCCAGTGCTATTCAACATCTTTATCAATAACTTGGATGAGGGGCATACTTATCAAATTTGCAGATGACACCAAATTAGGAGGAGTAGCTAATACCCTAGAGGACAGGATCAAAATTCAGAATGATCTGGATAGACTGGAGAGCTGGGCCAAAGCTAACAAAATGAAATTCAATACGGAGAAATGTAAAGTACTGCACTTAGGGCGGAAAAATGAAATGCATAGATATAGGATGGGAGAGAACTGGCTGAACAAAACTACGTGCGAAAGGGATCTAGGAGTCCTAGTAGACCACAAGTTGAACATGAGTCAACAGTGTGATGCGGCAGCTAAAAAGGCCAATGTGATTTTGGGCTGCATCAATAGAAGTATAGTGTCTAGATCAAGGGAAGTAATAGTGCTGCTCTATTCTGCCTTGGTCAGACCTCACCTAGAATACTGTGTCCAGTTCTGGGCACCACAATTCAAAAAGGATATTGACAAATTGGAGCATATCCAAAGAAGGGCGACTAAAATGGTGAAAGGTCTGGAAACCATACCTTATGAGGAGAGACTTAGGGAGCTGGGTATGTTTAGCCTGGAAAAAAGACGGTTAAGAGGTGATATGATAGCCCTGTTTAAGTATTTGAAGGGATGTCACATTGAGGATGGAGCAGGCTTGTTTTCTGCTGCTCCAGAGACTAGAACATGGAGCAATGGATGCAAGCTCCAGGAAGAGAGATTCCACCTCAACATTAGGAGGAACTTTCTGACAGGAAGAGCTGTTCGGCAGTGGAACACACTCCCTTGGAGCGTGGTGGGGTCTCCTTCCTTGGAGGTCTTTAAACAGAGGCTGGATTGCCATCTGTCAGGGATGCTTTGATCAAGATTTCCTGCATGGCAGGGGATTGGACTGGATGGCCCTCGTGGTCTCTTCCAACTCTACAATTCTATGATTCTATGATTATTACAATATATGACTACGGCAGATAGACTGTTATATGCCTAGAAATGGAAGAACACAGATGTTTCAACACAAGATGATTGGTTAACAAAACTGATGGACTTGGTGGTAATGGACAAATTATCCACTTTGTTAAGGGAGAAATCTTTGGGAACATTTAGAAAAGATATGAAACCATTATTTGTTTTTTGCAAGAACATAAACATAAAAGATTAACTGTGGGTTTGATAATTACTAGAACAACTAAGTGGTAGAAGGTGGAAATATTGATAAGTGGGGGAAGTAAAACTATTGGTAGGAAGTTGGAAGTAAATACTATTTCTTTGTGTTCATTTTATTTTTTCTATTTTATTTTTATGTTATTTTAATTTAGTTTGATGTTTATAACTCTTAATAAAAATATTTCTAAAATGAATTATTCATTTTCTTACTGAAACCAGCAAGACTTCATTGTGCTGCCAGCAAGAGATGGTTTGAAGGTAAGTCAGCCCTATAGTAAGAGTATGGTTGAGTTGGGAATGAGATGCTGCTCAGCTGCATTGCGTGGGCTGGGCAACTATGGCCATCAAAATGCAGGACTGCAGTTCTACAGTCCCTCCATTGGCTGCTGAGAGTTGCAATCCAGCAACGTGGAGGATTACACATTCCTTACTCTGGATTTAGCAGAATGCCTACTTGGCTGTACCAGTAAGATAAGACTTGAGAAGCATAGTCAGTCCAAAGAGACTATGGGTGGCTGAAATGCCACCGCTTCCTGCTATGTGATCGAGATGCACCTTGGTTAGCAGTATCAACCCATCAGGAACTGGCCTCTGTTCTAGTGTTCACATTTGAATTTGGTTTTTTTTTAACACAACATTGTTAATATAGCTGATAAAGAATTTTCTTCTTTGTGGTCTCAGTGACTCACACAAATGGGTTATCCAGTGCTGGCACAGTGCATCTTTCAGAACCTTCTAGAGTGTTACATAAACATTTTGTTGTAGTGTGAAGTCAAAGGCTTTCATGGCCGGCATCCATAGATTCCTTGGGGTTTTTCCAGGCTGTGAGGCTGTGTTCCGGAATAGTTTCTTTCTGACGTTTTGCTTGCATCTGTGGCTGGCACAGACCAGGCCAACAACTATCGTGTCAGAATGCACAGAGAAGCTGTTGAAATCCACAAACACCTGGACAACTTCAATAGGAAAGAAGTAACCTTAAAAGTATCTCAACTGCACCTGGGGTTCTTTTTGTGGTACTTTATCATAACCAGAAGGACAGGGGACTTTGTCCGATACTGGACCTTCAGGGTGTAAATTATTACATCTGCCCAAGATGCTTTAGGATGGTGACTTTAGCACCCATTCTTCCTTTGATACAGGAAAGAGATTGGTTTGCCACCCTGGACTTGAAGGATGCCTACTTCTATGTGCCGATCAGTCCATCCCATTGGAAGTTCCTGTTTTGTGACAGGCTGCAGGATTTATCAGTTTTGAGTTCTACCATTCAGCCTAAGTACAGCTCCTAAGTACAGTTCATGAAGGTTATGCCACTGGTGGTGACGTTCTTATGGCAGCAAAGTGTCATCTTCTGTCTGTATATAAACAATTGGTTGATTGTGGCTTGTACCAGGCAAGAAGCTTCTGTGGACATTGACTGTATCTTGTGCCTTCTTGATCAGCTCGGCCTCATTCTAAATTAAGAAAAGTCTTTGTTGCTTCCAACCCAAATAATTGGATTCATCAGGGTGATTCTGGAATTCCAAGGCCCAAGCAACCTTTCTTCCTGACAACAGATTCTTAGCTCTATGTTGGACTGTCCTCCACTGTCTCTGCTTCAAGTGGCTCAGGGACAGGGGTTTACAGTTGGCCCTTCATATTCATAGATTCTTCATCCATGGATACAACCATCCATGGCTTGAAAATATTTTTAAAAATCCAAACAGCAAACCTTGATTTTGCCATTTTATATAAGGGACTCTATTTTACTGCACCATTGTATATAATGGGACTTGAGCATCCATGGCTTTTGGTATCCATGGGAGGTCCTGAAACCAAACCCCAGTTGATACCAAACATCCACTGTACTGGTAGCTCTTGGCTACCAGTAACTCTCTACACAAGGCTCTGCATGCAGCCCCTACAAGCTTGGTTCCTCTCCAGTTTTGTCTGCTTCGAGACTGCACCAGAAAGTGACTCACCATACCAAGGACTGCCTGAAGCTCTCTGCGGTGGTGGTTGGATGCAACCCATGTTCAAGGAGAACTCCCTTTCTTCAGCCTCAACCTGTTGTCACCATGGATGCCTTAAAGATAGGATGGAGAGCCTATCTCGATGACCTCTCCATACAGGGCACTTGGTCATCTACGGAACAGGCCCTTCACACCAATGCAGTGCAGATGTTAATGTGTCCAGGAAATCAGCCCAAAATGCCAGCAGGATAAACAAGGTCTGGGAAAGCAGCCAAGCCCCAGTGATAGCAAAGTTAATTAGGGAGAGCCAGATAAGTTTTGGAACAAGCAAGGTTCCGTTTCTTGAAGAAGCAGCAATACAGGCAAGAAGGCACACAGAGAAGACAGTCCAAAGGTCAAGGCAGCGTAGTCAAGAAGTAGGTCCGTGGGTCAGCAGGATCAGGCAACAGTGTAGTCAGGAACAGCCCGAGGTCAAGGCAGCAAGGATTAAGGCAGGAAGCTTTCTCCAGGAAGATCAGTTGATCTCTGACAAAGCCTCCATCGTCTCTCACAGCATACATAAAGCAATTAAGGTTTTGCCAGGTGTTTCTTAACGAGCAGGTTTTTCTCATAAAGTCTCAGAGACTTCCTTTGAGCTTCTTTTTGAGCTCACTGCTGAGTATATGATGGTGGAGGTAAGTCCCTCTCTTCTTTCTCCTTATCTGAGTGGGCAGGACTCTCTGCTGGGACTGATGCTAACCCACTTGGACCAGGCTCTTCCTCTGCTCAAGCCTCTAGGTTGGCAGGGTTCCCTGCTGGCACAGGTGTATATGAACCTGTGCCAGGGTCCCTAGAGCCGTTCCTTGCCATGTCCTCCTCTTCTGACTCTATAGCCTCATCAGGCTCATGGGGCATGACATAATGGTGGAAAAGGCTTTCAGTTCCTTCGAGACTCTGGTTTGAGGCAAGGCAATGCAGCTGCTGACTGACAATACCAGTCACGTATTACCTCAACAAGCTGGGAGGTACCAGTTTCACAACTCTCCTTCACCTCACCCCAAAACTGTGCGAGTGGTGCACTGAGAGAAATATCATTGTCTTGGCAGTCCATCTTCCCAGGGGGGCGGGAAATACCCTGGCAGACACTTTGTGCAAGACATCAAATTCGTCTTACAAATGGAAGTCCAATCCTGCCACCTTCTGTTGTTGAGGCAAGGTGCTGGTGAATCTGTTCGCATCCAAGATGAACACTCAATGCATGGAATTCTGCTTGTGGACTCATCAGGGCAGGTCATAAGGTGATGCCTTCCTTTTTCACTGGGTTGGCATCACTGTGTGTGCTTTTCCACCCTTCCTGCTCCTCATGAGGGTCATAGCCAAGTTTTGTCAGGACAGGGCAAAGTGTATCCCGATTGCACTGTGGTGACGCAGACAGCCACATTGTTCACCCCTCGCCTCTACCTGTTTTGAGGAGTGTATATTCGACTTCCACGCAGACTGGATTGTCTCACTCTGTACTGAGGCCTCATCAGGCATCCTGACCTCGACACCCTTAGTCTCATGGCATGGAAGGTTGTTCATTAACTGCCTTGCCCAATGCTGTGAAAGACATCATCTCTGCAGCTCACCAACAAGAGGACTCTATGCTTAGAAGTGGAAGAGATTCCAAGACTTTTTTTTATTCCACTTTGTATTTCCCCTTTCCCAAGCAGATGCTAAGCATGTTCTGCAGTTCTTGTTGGCGTTATCCAACAAAGATTTGTTGCTTTCATCTTTCTGCTGTTATGTGGCATCAGTTCCTAGGAACTTTCAGTGGTTTACTGCTTCCATGATCTCCTGGTGAAGAGGTTTTTGAAAAGCTATAAAAACCTCCGTCCTCTGGTGTTGGGCCTGACATTGCAATAGAGCTTAGATCTGGTTTTGTTCCAACTTTCTAGGAAGACTTTCAAGTCAATGGCTACCTGTGATCTTTGCCTGTCTCCTGGAAGACTGCCTTCCTGATTGCCATTGTATCTGCTTGTCAGACTGGTGAACTTTGTGCTCTCTGTGTGGACCACTCATACCTTGAGCTTCCATCTCGACTGGGCTGTTCTACATGCTGTTTTCCATTACCCTTTTGCTGAATGTTGTGTCAACCAGGACATTGTTCTTCCTGCCTTCATGCCAAATCTGACTTCTGCATTTGAGAGGACATGACACTGTCTTAACATCCAGAGGGCTTTGGCCTTCTGTGTTAACAGGACTTCTGTTTTCAGGACTTCCCAAAGACTGTTATTTTTCAACAAAGAAGATACTTCCTGCTTCCTCTCAAACAGTTTTCAGAGTGGGTGGCTTTGGCTATCCATCTCACCTATCAACTGGCCCATAAGGACCTTCCAGCTCAAATTTGGGCCTATTCCTCAAGGGTGGTAGCTGCATCTGCCTTTCTAGCTGGTGTGCCACTTGAGACCATTTGTTGGGCAGCTACTTGGTCACAGCCTTTGATTTTTATTACTCATTACAAAGTGGACTCCAGGTCAAGGGCCAATACTGTCTTTGGGAGATCTGCTCTCTCTGGCTTCTCTTCGCAAACGAAGATTCAGAAAGGACACATCCCACGCTTTCTGCAAGCGCACTGATGACTAAAAAGGCCAATCCGAGATAGACAAGTCCGGTTGCAGAAAGCACAGCAGAAGGTTTCCTTGGGTGATGTTTCCGGGTTGTGATTTTTTTCTGCATTGTCGTTTCTCTTCAAGACTCGTTCGGTGTGATGTCTCAAATAAGGCTGCAGCATTGTGGATAGTGTGTCTCCATGCCTCCCGATGTGAGGCCAGGGCAGACCATTGTTGGACATTTGTACTGTACTCTCTTATAACTTGAATATATTATTGAGATTTCATTCTGTCTTCTGTAATATTTTCTGTATCTGAATTTCTTAGCCTGTATCAGGAGTGTTATGCTCATGCTGATGGTATGTGCTTCCATTTTTAATGCTCAATAAACTTTGGACTGGATTGCAATGGCACTCCTGCCTCCTTCTTGTGTAGGTTGCTAATCTCCAATTTGTGAGAGTCACAGAGACCACGAAAGACAGGTTGCATACCTGCAACTGTACTTCTTCGAGTGGTCATTTGTGAACTCATTCAACCCTGCCCATCCTCCTCTTGTTGTGTTTTGCCTGTCCTTTGGATTGCTGCATCAGCATACATGGAACTGGCAGTTTCAGTGGAAAGGCCCCTATATAGTGGCACTAGAAGTGGACGGGGCTACCCTAATCACTCTGGAGTCTTAGGAAACCTCAAAATACAAACATTAACTTGGGGGATTGATATACTCGCTGTGGCAATGCAAAGAGGGGGCAACGGCAGAATCTTATAACCTTTGTATACCAGTACTAGGGAGAAGACAAGTTAGATAGTACAAAAGTAATCTTTATTAGGAAAATTAATAATCACACTCATACACACATTCAGACATCAAGCATTCATGCAAGACAAAAGAAATAAAGTGGGAGAGGTTGAGACAGGGGGATAGAGAAGGGAATTTCCAGACGGCGATACAACACCTTTTCCTGAAGAGATGAGGTCGGGGAGAAAACCAGCAGGGCAGGGGTTCCAATCTGGAACAGCTACAAAGAAGGACAGTGTGTCCACAGGAAGGGGATCTGTGTGTGCTTGCACTGAGTTTTCAGGGGGTTTATAAATAGGAAATATTTGCCTTCTGGGGATGTGATTTTGAGCGGAAAACAGTAACTTAAGACAAAAACATTCTGAATATGTTAATAGTGTGTTGACAAGTTTATATTTTGCCAGTCAAAGAGAGGAAGCAACGTTCCTTTGTTTGTATGAAGCAAGAAGGTAGCGTGTTGTTGGCAAGTTTTGGTTGCTCCAGTCTTAGAAAATAGGATTAGCTTGGGGTGTTGGCAAGCTGTTGCCTTTGAATCAACAATTCTTTGGAATTTAGGCTTGGCCCCTCCCTCAGTGCATACCAGACTTGAACAATACGTCTTTTGGTTTTATGTTAACGGCCACACTGCGTGGAAGACCATGTGGTTGACCAAATTATTAAATATTATGAGGGGACCTCCTAGAGGAAAAGAAGAGAGGGGGTGTCATGGCTAATAACAACCAAAATGCTTATGTAACACTCTAGAAGGTTCCAAAAGATGCACTGCGCAGGTGTAGGATAACCCATTTATGTGAGTTCGCAGATGGCCACTCAAAGAACTACAGTTACAGGTTATACAACCTGTCCATTTTAAAGCAAATTGAACCAGGATAGAAGTAATGAAATGGCTAAAATATGCCATGTGTCTAAGTACCAAAGAAATAGAGTCTATTCTACTGATGCCTTGACTTATAACTCTGCATTTGGTTACTTTTGGTTTCCTCAGCTAAAGCATACACTGCTACCCCCTTGATTTTTTTGTTTTGTACAGCAGGCCCTAGTTGCCTGTGTATTGTGCGGTCCTAGGTTCTGCCTTCGGGTATTTCACTGCAAAGGAAAGTGGAACGTGTTCTCATTCCTGATGGTAATCTCTTTCCTTGCATGGCTCAGATCCTTCAAAGTAATTATCACTGCCCCACTGCTTCTCCTTTTGGCCTGATTGCAAGAGGAAAATGGTCCAGCTGTTACCCTTATCATTTATGTACAAGATAGTTAACTTTAAGGAGCCTTTGTGCTGGTTGTTAAGCAACTTCAGTTGAGTGCAGCTTTGCTATGTTGTAGCCTATACTGTAGAGGATAAGCAGGAGAGAGGTTGGAGATGGGGTGGGGTGAGGATGAGATGTGGGGGCAAATTCCTCATGGTCTTTAGTGCTTGCCGTATTTAGGAACATGGAGAAGGAATGGGGGAGAACCCAACCTGTGAAAGAAACTCACAAGTGAGCAAAGAGCCTAAGGGAGCTCGATCAGACCAGTATTATTCATGACATTCAGCAGCTGAATTTTTGAAATGGAAAATAGTCTAGAGGGGGGTTGTTTTAATTACTCTGTATGCAATTACAGAGATGAAAACCAGAAATTTTCATGGTACAGTGAAGTCAGGAGGAGCCACTTTCTCTAGCCAGAGCTTTGAGAAGAAAAAAAGGCTGTTGAATGAGTGTAAAAGCAAAGCCCATAAAGTTAAACTTGGCCCATTGTTTCAGAAGCAAGCAGCCATCTGATGAGTGGCTTCATCCACTCCCCCCCCCCCACTCTGCAGTTGGCTAATAGTTCATTGTTCAATCCTCAGGAGGAGGCACTGAAGAATAAGTGGTTCTGAGAGCATTGTGGTATTGTTGCATTGTAGGTGGCTATAGAATTCTTAAAAGCTTGTGAAAATTGTCAATCAGGCAATCACAAATATCTGAAGGTCACTCCAAAAAACAAAACAAAAACCAAACCCAAAAGCAGCATTGAACAAAACAGGTTTTCAAGGCTTAAGCCCATTTTGTGTGATTCTTCCTTTTCAGCACAGAGAGAAGATGGGCCCACTTTGCATATATATCTCTGCACAAAGACCCCTTTAGTCAGGCATTACCTTGTGTGAATTGGCTGCGGACATCCCATGGAGGTGGTACTGGTGATGTGTAAGTACTCATAAGCACACCTATTTCCAGCATTTTACAGGAGCAGTGAAAACATTAGAGTTACTGTACAGAAGCATCACATTCCAAGACCTGACACTATCTTTGGATTTCTCTCTCCACATACAGAATCCTAATTCACACATATCCTACTTCGTATATTCTGAAGTGCAGAATATATATCTGGTGGAAGTCACAAAGTTAAGGTCATACATGTAGAATGAGCAGCTTGGCGTGATGGTCTCATAGGCCCCCAGGCAAAGGGCTAGCCTAAGACATTTTGCTGCCTGAAGTAGAGGACGAACAGATGCCACCCCCTCTTCATGAACAGAAGAAGAAGATAATGGGGAGGGGACAGTGTTCACTACACCTGGAGGCAGCAGACCAGGTTGGGGAGAGACAGGAGAAGCCATCTGGAACCCCCAGCTCATTCTCAACACCTGAGTGCCCTTGCCTGCCTGCTCCCCAAGCATCTCCTGCCTGAGGTAACTGTCTCACCCTGCTTAACAATAGAGCCAACTCTGCCAAAGGAATAGAGCATGTTGCCTTCCTTATCCCAGTCCATGGTGTCTTCAAGTTGTATTATTTGCTGAAAGCTCACTAAAAGGTGAGACAAGAGAAAGGTTTGTTTTGTTTATAACAATTCCCCTTAGGTCATCTTCATCCTGTCAGCACAATGGCAGCCATAGAAACTCCTCTGACACCAGGCTAACAGGGAGCAAAGCTGTTCTATATGCAGGGGGAGAGCAACACAGGGGCTGTCAAACGCCTCAGGAGCTCTTGCGCCTGGCAGCACACTCATCTGTCACCTCCAGGGTTATGCTCCACGCTGCCCTGAAGATCTAATTGGCTCTCAGGCTTGACTGCCCCCACCCCCAGGTGGCTTTGAGTCTGCCTGTTTGTTTTTGTTTTAATCTGAAGCTTGGAAGACTCATTTATAAACCACAACAAATAAAGGTATTTCTCCCTCCAATGTTTCTGCACAAAATTGACATGACCCTTCATGCTACTGCAAGGTACTGGTGAGTGACAGCTCTGAAATCTAGTTGGTCTCTCCACCACCACCACCCCATACAAAGAAAGGTGAAGCATGACAGCTAATTTGCATCTCTCACAATGGTATAGTCCTGTATGAGAGACTGGAATCCCATTAGAGGGCTTGTTCAGAAGAAATAAAGAACTTCTGGCTACATACAGCACTTCACAATTTGTGTCTAATGCTGTAGTATTGTACATCTCACCAACTCGTAGTGTAGGAGAATATACAATGCAAATTCACAGCATTGGCTGTGCTAGCTCAGAATTCTGAGAATAGTTTTTTTTTTAAAGTCATATTTCCACACTCTCTGCTTTACAGAGGAGAGATGGGTGTAATGAAAGAGGTGTGATGCAGGATGGGCCCCATATCTATTCAAACATTTAATTCTCTCCTAAAGTCTGCTTCTTGTACTTTCTTGGGTTTCAGGGGCTCTTTGAACAATATTGGAACAATGTCTGTTCTGCCCTAACATACATAATCTTTGGCACAAGGATTTCATGTATATGTATTGTTACTCTAAGAGTGTCTCCTTAACGTTTGGGGAAATTATAGCTCAAAAGGAAGCCTGTGAGAGGAGGGTAACTTCGGGGATCTTTTCACCTATGTATACCAGTACTATCTGAAGAGAGCACTCCAGTTGAAATGAAACAAGTATTTTATTTAAATTAACACAAGAAATAAACTGTCATACAAGAACATACACACTTAAGAACCATATAAGGCGATTGAAGAGAAAGGCAGGAAGGGTTGAATAGAGAGAAGTCAGGGATGGGTGATAGTTACCAATCTCGGAGAAAGAGGTCTGTGCAGTGGAGAGACTCAGAGTCTGAGGGTGGCACAGAGAATCTGGTCCGCCAAGAAAGAGAATGGTGAGGCCCTTCTTTGCTTCATTGGCTATGCCAGGGGAGACTGGCAGCTCTTCCTCTAGAGAAAGGGCCACCAGTCGCTCAGCAAACCCTTTGTTGTGGTGTGCCTTCAAGTTGTTTCTGACTTATGGCAACCCTATCATGGGGGTTTCTTGGCAAGATTTTCCAGAGGAACTTTGCTTCTGTCTTCCTCTGAGACTGAGAGAGTGCAACTTGCCCAAGGTTACGCAGCGGGTTTCTATTGCTAAGTGGGGATTTGAACCCTTGTCTCCAGAGTCGTAGTCCAACGCTCAGACCATTACATCACATTGGCTCTCTGCTTTTATTCAAAGTGTACGCCACCTATGCAGTCCTGTTTCTGTATCCAGCAGTAGTATATAGTGTATGACTTGTCCCTATAAATCAAGGGTGGACAACTGGATAGACTAGGCATTGAATTTTAGCCTCTGCTCTGCTATTTTGTGACCACAGCAACTCCACTTCCAGCTTGGGGAGGTGTCTGTCTGAATCCCTGTTGCTTTGTATGAAATAGCTCCCAAGTCAGAAGTAAGAGCACCTTATTTGGCACTTGCAGAGAGAAGATCAGGTGCTGCTTCTGTCTTGGCACATTCAGGCACCCTACAGGGATGAGAAAGTGTGTTAGTATCTTCAGCCTGCTGCTTCTCTTATGGAAATTTTCTCAGTGGCTTGTTCCAACCTGGTTGGCCCCAATTTGTGTTATTAGAAGAAGCAGAAGAGCACATGCATGTGTGCCCTTGCACACTTTCTATAAACTAAATCTAATTGTTAGCCCCTGGTAGAACAGACCTATTGCATCAATGCCACTTAGATAACAAGCCTCTTTGGAATGCCCTTCCTAGAGAGGTAGGAATGTCATCCTCCTTGTTATCCTTCCGTAGGCAAGTGAAGACTTTTTTTTTTCTTTTGGCAGGCCTTTGAGGACTGATTGTTCAAGAGGAAAGAACCTTTAATAATGCGCTATATAGTCTATGTTTATTGTTTTTCTTTTTAATGGGCATGGTTTGAATTACTTTTAATTCTTTTAGTATATAAAAGGACCTTGTAACACCTTTGAGACTAACTGAAAGAAAGAAGCTGTAGCATGAACTTTCGTAGACTGGGTTGTCTAAATGGCGAAAATACTCCACATAGAATTCAAGAAGAATATGATTTGTCTTAATGGCATCCTGCATAATTTTGCTGTATTCAGAAGGAGGGGGGGTAAATACACCAAAAACTTAGCAGGAAAAGTCTTTGCGGCTTTCCCCTGTATTTTAAAAAAAGCTCCACAGGGGATACACATTCCCGCTTGTTGGGACAACTGATTCACTTTGATGCACATTCCTGATAAGAGCAGAAGTGGAAAGCTGATTGGTTGGACGTGTTCAGGGGGCAGAACTTGTTAACAAGGCAAGCACCTGAAAACTGCTGCGTTAGATTTTTGCCATAGCGATTGTGCGCTGAGGTGATAAAACAGCCTTTCCCCCTCTTTTTTTTCTATTTATTTAAGCTATTTATCATGCTTCTGCACCTTGGACATGCTTTTTTTTTTTTTTAACTCTTTGGCAGTGGCAACTGATGACAATAAAAATGCAAGTAATTCACTGGCACTTGCCATCTTGATTCACAGGCATGCCCATTTGAACAATGAACATGGATAGCTTTGCATGCCTGAGATCTTGCCAAAAACCATTGAGACAAATGAAAGCTGCTGTGAATTGGCATTAGTGCCCATCAATCCACATTTTACTGCATCGTATAGACAAACCCTTGGTCCACTTCATCTATTGATAGTTTATATTTTAAATTTTGTATGATATGTACTTTTAGCTGTATCTGTTACAACTTTTGTAAACCACCTTTGAGCTCTAGAGTAAGCAGTCAGACATACAGACAGGCAGGCAGGCAGACAAGTGTTGACTTGGTCCCCTCGAGTACACACACACACATTCTCTGGCTAGCTCGCAAACCAGCTTCTGTCCCCTTTGCAAGTTCTGCCTTCTTAATAACATTAAATATGGCAATACCCACCCCCACACATGCGCAAATAAACACAAAACAAAAAGAAAGTAGATGAAAGCTTTGTAAAGTTAGAAAATAAGCTTGATCAGATCTGTAAGGCTGCTGTTCTGCATGATGAGTTTTAATTTAATGCCCCAGTAATTTGTAATTACAAACTATGTAGTAATTGAATGGTGGATGGCTCGGGGCTGATGGCCAGGGGCTACAAGGTGTGGGTTTAGCATTATGAAAGCCATATCATTCCTGTAGAATAGGGGTGGGAATAATGCAGCCTTCCAGTGTTGCAAGATTGTGACTCCCAGTATTCCTCACTATTGGTTATTGTGTCTAGGACTGCTGGGAGCTGTGTTCCAACAACATCCAGAGGAGCTCCTGCCTCTGAAATTGAGCAAGGCAGAGGAAACTTCTTCAGCCTTTTCCACTTCTTTTGCTCCTTGCATCTTGCCACTGCATTTCTCACTTTCCTTCCCTCCCTTGCCTCAGAAGGAAGCCCTTCCCTTGTTTCTTGTACTCTTCCACTCCCACTTCCACTCCTCACTCTCCCAATTGGAAAGAAGAGTGCCTACACGTTTTGCCCCATATGTTGACTCCTAGGGGGCTAGCAACTTACATATTAAAAAAAAAAGTAAGCTTGGGCTTTGGGCTAGACAGTGATCCAAATGGGCTCTGCGAGGCATTCCAAGAATCTGGATAAACCAGGGCCAACCAGGGGATGGCAACCTTAGGCTAGAGCTCTCTGACAGAGAAGTTAATTAATAATTAATTTTTAATTTATTTATTTATACCCTGCTCTTCAGCCACAAGGCTATCAGAGTGGCTTACAAACTGTTTTAAGCAATAGCAATTTATACATCTACACTGCATTAAGCAGCTTCCAATGTGTGTTAGCTAATTGCCCCCACAAGCCGGGTACTCATTTTACCGACCTACGAAAGGATGGAAGGCTGAGTGTTTAAATATCTCAAGAAATTTCCAGGATTTCATAGGATGGAACCACAGCAATTAAAATGGTATCAAAGCACTATGAATGTGTAGTGTGAAAGAGACCTTAGTTATAGTTCTTGGAATGGAGAAATTGCAGCCAGTCCCCAGTAAAGAAGATATTAACAGCACTCCCCCACCTTGCACATCATAGAACTGGAGGAGGCCTTTGTAGGTTGTGCGGTCCAAACCTCTGCCTGATGCAGAAAATCTAGAGCTAGAGCATCTCTATTCCCAACCAGTGTCATCTAACTTTTGCTTCTAAAGTTTCCAGCAAGGGAGAGCTCATTGCCTCTCTACAAAATTGATAATAACAGCATTGCAACAATAGAATCAAGGCTGTTTCTCCTATTCAAGGCTGTTTCTACCATGGACCACCCAAAAGGCAAATGAATGGGTTCTAGAGTGAATCAGAGAGCCAGCAAAGTGTAGTGGTTTGAGTGTTGGATTATGACTCTGGAGAAAAGGGTTCAAATTTCTGCTCAGCCATGGAAATCTACTGGGTGACCTTGGGCAAGTCACATTCTCCCAGCCTCAGAGGAAGGCAAAGGCAAACCCCCTCTGAGGAAACCTTGCCAAGAAAAACCTATGATAGGTTCACCATAAGTTGAAAATGACTTGAAGGCACACAACAGGGATAATATAATCCTAGCATATCTATTCAGAAGTAAGCCCACTAATATCATTTAGGCTTCCCAGTACAGGTAAGGGTGTATAGGATTGCAGCCTAACAGTTGCATAGGCTTTAAGGGGTGGTGGCCCAGGGGCAAGAAGTAAAAATGTGCTACCTAGTGCTCCCTGCTGCCCCCAGAGCCCCAGGAGGGCCCACTATTTAAGAGCAGCTAGAATGGGCATTTGTCAGTGCTGATGCCCACTTGTGAACATGCATGAGTGTACACACATGCACACACACTCCTCTGCCTGTACCCTCCCTGCTGGAAAGAGAGTAGGGGCTATGGACAGCAACTGTGGAAGAGGGGTGGGAGGGGAAATGACCTGTGCCACAGAACAGATGATTTTTCCAGTTTCTTCTCCCAAAGTACCTTTCTCCCCTAGCATGCATTTAAAGATCAACCAGCTTGCAGATCACCCTACCTCCTCCTCCTCTTGTGCCACTGGAGCTGCTCCTGCCGTGTTCCTCCTTCTCTCTCCTCCTTATTCCATGACAGGGACTGAGGGCAGCACCGGACAGCCTTGATTGATTGCTGGGTCTGGAGCCTTGACCCTTCTCCCTCTGACTGGCCTAGCTATGCACCTGTATTCTAAGGAAAAAGTGAAGCATTTTATTTGAGAGGCTCCTGAAAATATGTATGAGGTCATGGCATTCAACATACCTCCCTTAAGATTTATACCAACTTTCCTTCTGATGAGCCAGTCAATTTAATTGGGTTCAACAGCATCAGGAGGGCCAGAAGTTAAAATAAACTAATCTGGTAAAGCTTGAAAGAGAATAGACAAGGAAGGACAGCCCTTCATTGTCAATAATGAATATGGTTTGGCTTTAAAGTTAGGGGAGAAGAGGGGAAGGGAAAGTAACTCTGTGTGTGTGTGTGTGTGTGAGAGAGAGAGAGAGAGAGAGGGAGAGAGAGAGAGGAAACACTAGGGCCTGACAGAATACATCACCTTCTGGCCAGTGTATTCTGGCACTACAGCTAGTTCGTTTCACCTTCCCCCCCCATTACCAAGACGGGCAGAAGTCCACACACACACACACACCAGCTCCAAGATGCGGGGAGGGGGAGCCAGGGTAAATACCCCATCTAGACAAGCCCTAAAACAGATTCTTGAGATACTGAAGCCAGGGTTCAGGTTGTCTATGAACTGGGCACCAAAAGAATTTATAATTTCTTCCCTGTTCCTTGTTGTTAACTGCCATGAAGTTGGCTTTGACTTATGGTGATTTTATGAATTAGAGACCTCCATGAGCCCTGCTTATGAACAGTCCTGATCAGGTCTTGCAAACTCAAACTCAGGGCATAACTTCCTTCAGTGAATCAACACATCTGTAATGCAATCTTCCTCTTTTCTTCCTGTCCTCCACTTTAGTAAGCCTTATTGTCTTTTCTAATGAGTCATGTTGTCTCATGATATCTCCAAACTACAATAGCTTTAGTTTAGTCAATTTTGGCTTCTAGGGAGAGATTCGGCTTGATTTACCAGCTAGCCATTCCCCTCAATCAGGACATATGTCTCTCTCTCTCTCTGGCTTTTCTTCGCAAACGAAGATTCAGGAAGGACTCATCCCGCGCTTTCTGCAAGCGCGCTGATGACTAAAAAGGCCAATCCGAGATAAACAAGTCCGGTTTCAAAAAGCACAGCAGAAGGTCTCCTTGGGTGATGTTTTTGCGTTGTGATTCTTTCTGCGTTGTCGTTTCTCTTCAAGACTTGTTCGTCGTGAGTTCTCAAATAAGGCTGCAGCATTGTGGATAGTGCGTCTCCATGCCTCCCGATGTGAGGCCAGGGCGGACCACTGTTGGTGATCAATTTGGCCAAGCCTGAGATGTTGTTTCAGGGAGTCTTTGTATCGCTTTTTTGGAGCACCCCTCTTACGCTGACCCGTGGCGAGTTCACCGTAGAGTAGTATTTTTGGGAGGCGATGGTCCTCCATCCTAGAAACGTGCCCTGCCCAGCGCAGCTGTGTTCTCAAGATCATGGCCTCAATGCTGGTGATCCCTGCTTGTTCAAGGACAGCAACATTTGTCACATAGTCAGTCCAGTGTATATTTAGGATTGTGCGTAGACAGCGCTGATGAAAGCGCTCGAGGAGTCGTAGGTGGTGGCGATATCTCCTCAGATGCCAAGATTGACAAAGAGATCGATCACAGATTAGCAAAGGCATATAGTGCATTTGGAAGACTTCACAAAAGAGTCTGGAGCAATAAACACCTGAGGCAAAGCACAAAAATCAGTGTGTATAGAGCCATCGTACTGTCTATCCTCCTTTATGGATCCGACATATGTAGTTGAGCAATATTGAGTAGGGTCAAAAGGGTGTGGCCAGGAAACAAGAAAGCGAAAGTTATTAATGTGGAAGAACACATAAAAATCACTATTTTAAGGAGAAAACCACTGAAATTTAAGTGTAGAGTTCAGGAAAGCCTGGGAAAATGAAAACCTGAAATCAATAAATATAGTATGTTGTATATGTACATGCATGGACACAGCCTGATTAGCAATAGATCTCTCTCTCTCTCTCCCTCTCTCTCTCTCTCTCTCTCTCTGGCTTTTCTTCACAAACGAAGATTCAGGAAGGACTCATCCCGTGCTTTCTGCAAGCGTGCTGATGACTAAAAAGGCCAATCCAAGATAAACAAGTCCGGTTGCAGAAAGCACAGCAGAAGGTCTCCTTGGGTGATGTTTCCATGTTGTGATTCTTTCTGCGTTGTCGTTTCTCTTCAAGATTTGTTCGGCGTGAGTTCTCAAATAAGGCTGCAGCATTGTGCATTGTGCATCTTCATGCCTCCCGATGTGAGGCCAGGGAGGACCATTGTTGGTGATCAATTTGGCCGAGCCTGAGATGTTGTTTCAGGGAGTCCTTGTATCGCTTTTTTGGAGTGCCCCTCTTACGCTGACCTGTGCCGAGTTCACTGCAGAGTACTATTTTTTGGCAATAGATATAATTTTATATAATACAGTATTCTAAAATCAAAATGCTTTTTAAATAAGACCTGCTCAAAATTACAGCTTTCTCTCAGATCCACTGTATGAAATCTGTGTTTATACCCAGCCCTCTACCCAATGCACATTATAGATCATGTCAATACCAGCTTCCCCATCATGGATGTGGTCACCTTGAGCCAATTGTAGCTTCTCAGCCTAACCTACTTCACAAGTTTGTCCTTAGAATAAATATGGGGTGGGAGTGGGGAAAATAATGTGCAATACTGTTAGCTCCAGAAGTAAACAGGATGTATTGTAGTTAAGGAAGATTGTGTTGGAAAAATATGATGGTCATAAAAAAATACAAGCATACCAGTGGACCTTTTAGAATGTCTCAGGCTACAAACTTATACACATTTAAATTCCACTGAACTAATTGGAACTTATTTCTGAGTAGATATGTGTATGATTGTATTGTTAATGTCAATAGAATATTGTGTTCCAGGAAAAAGAATACCTCTCAAAGTAGACAATAAAATCTCTCCCAAATTCCAGTTTCTTTTCTATTACACTGTGAAGCTGTGGCACGCACAGACTATTAGTATAGTCTGCCTTCTGCATCCATGGGTTCTGCATCCAGGGATTCAACTAACCACAGCTTGAAATATATTTGGGAGGAAAAAATTCCAAAAAGCAAACCTTGCTGTTCATCATTTTATATAAGGGACACCATTTTACTATGCCATTGTATATAATGGGACTTGAACATCCAAAATTTTGGTATCCACTCTGTGTGTGTGTGCGTGTGTCCTGGAATTGAACCCCAGCAGATACTGGGGGCTCACTGTAAATCAAAAGTAGGGAGGACAGAGAGAGAAGAAAACCAATAAAACTAAACTTTAAAATATAAGGTTTATGAAAAACAAACAAAATCAGAACTGAAGGGAGACGAATTACATTCACATTAGGAATGTGTCTACAATACTGATCTTACTTTAGGGAAATTAGAGGTGTGGGGAAATCTGTATGTCCATGAGAAAGTGAGAATGAGAGAGCACTTGAATTACAGTTCCAGAGGTGCTGTAATTCAAAGGGGATCTCATCAAGGAAACTCCTCTTAACTGGAAGGGCTTTCCTCTTCTCAATCATTTGACAAACATCTTTATTTCTTATGCTTGCCTCAAGATGCAATGTGGAGTCACCCAGTACAGGATATTCTGTTACAAATCTAGGGGTCCATCTACATGAGGGGAAAAGAATCTAAAATACCTCATAGTATTGGCATCTTGCTGCAGCTGTGACATGTCTAAATGGTTGTTCTAGCCTCGGAAGACCCCATATTTGATGGCAGCTACAAGTGAGTTATTCGCATTAGTTCTTCACTGCTGCTGCTGTATTTTTTTTAAAGTCATCCCAAGGTACACTGGTGTAATAGAGCGATTCTCCAATTATATAAGGAAGCAAAACAGAAAACATTGATCCTTTTTATCACCTTAGTGAGCAATCGCTAAGGCGAAAATCCAACATGGCGGCAGCAGGCTCTTGCCCTTCTAGCAAGTCCCACCCCTGTTCTCGCCTGGCCAATCAGCTTTGTGCTTCCCTTCTAGTTTTTTATTGTTCTATAGTCCAAATGAGCAAAAATGCACACCTGCCTCGCAGTTTGTGAAAAAGTACGGGGAAATCTGCGAAGGCTTTTACCCCATTGTTTTTGCCATTTTGGGTCCCCCTCCTTCTGAATAGTGTGGATTGGCACTGGATCCTGTTTAGACTGATAGGATTCCCAGCGAATTCTATGAGGGGTATTTTCACTATTTAGACGGGCCCTAGGAGAAGCTGCAGCAGTTTGCTTTTGCCTGTTTATAGGGAAGGGCAAGACTTCTCCCCTTCCTCTCCCTTTCCTCCTGTTGAGTTAATTAAGTGCAAACTATTTTTGCACTTTGAACTCAGCTTGCATCAGCTGAAATAAGATGAGGACAGAAAGGGGAAAGAGGAGGAGTGAGAAACCTAGGTGTTTTAAAAGCAGCTGAAAAAGTAGGGCAGCAGAATCCCACTGCCCCTAACCAGAACTGTTGGTGGGTATGTGTGATCTTGAAAATTGTCTTTGTGCATGGGTGGGGGGAAGCTAAATTATAGCTCTGATTCCATTGCTGCTAATCTATGTTTGTGAGTCAGGTTTCTCAGCACTTGCTACCATCAAAACAAGAAGTCAAAATCAATAGGATGTCAAAAGATCCTATCCACATTGCCAAGTCAAAGGCCACTCCACAGTTTCAGCTTCCTGTGCAAGCCAAACAACGGCAGTTTTCCCATTGAAATGCACTTTTGAGCAGAATTAATGTTTACTGTTTATTTACACGATCTGGACTTCAAGTCCTAATCATTTTTGCCTAAAAAAACCAAGAAAACTATTTTTTGTAAATATTGATTTAAATAGTCTGTCAATGTGAGTGAAATCAATTTTCAATATAATAAAACAAATTGTATGCATATTTTTGTGTGTTTCTATGTGCTTTTTCTGGGAAGGGGGGAGAGCCATAGATTTCATCTAATTCTGAAAGGAATCCATGACCCCCACAAAAGTTAAGAACCACTGCCCTGGGCATATTCCCTGTGGCATCTGTGCATTGGATGTGGGTAAACAGGGATGTAAATCTTTGTAAATTTTGTCATCTCAGGCAACATTAAATAATTTACCATTTTTCTCCTTGCTGCAAGAAAGTCATTGAAAACTGCAGTTTCAGGACATATTATGTACAAAATAATGTATATGGTACTTTTGTCTGCACCCCACCCCAGCATTCTCTGCACAAAAAAACAAACATGTTATTTTCTGCACAGAGCATGCTGTTTTCTGAGCAAAAAAATCCCACACACATTTTCATGCAGGGCAAGTTGCAAAAGGTGAAGATACTCATTTAGGATTCTCCTAATCAGGGTTTCTTGATATTCAAGAGCCCCATTTCTTTTAGTAATTTTAAAAATATCCTTTCCACCCCTAGTGGGCAGGCTTAAGAAGATCAGAGATCTTTCCACCAACTAAGAATGATGTGCCGTTTAAAAAAAAAACAGAACACTAGTTACATCGAATGTGTATCTAACCTTGCTTTCAGTTATAAAAATAAGAGGTATGTGAAAACCAACACACTCCCTTGCAGGAGTTAGCAAGTCTTTCAAATAGTTTTTCCAATTATGATTCTCTTTTCTCTGGAATGTTTTCCAGTTTTCCCTTTGGATTAGAGATTTTTGTCTGATAGTTTCTCCTTTCTAGTGCCTGAAGCAAGAGAACATTTTAAAGTAAAGAGCTTTCACTTAATCTTAACGATTGAAGCTTGAGGGCTTTGTATAGATTTGATGTAGTTTAAAAGCCATTATTAAATGCTTGCTTTGCCTTGTACAATGGGTTCTGTTTGCCTTAAATTAAATGTGTGGTAATGTTCTCACTTATTTCTTCCAGGCATTTTGAGTACCCATACAATGACTGCAGTGAGATTTATTTATTTATTTATTGTACTTTTATCTGAATTTTCAGGCTTTTAAAGCAGATTAAACTTCATTACACTAATGAAAATATATGATACAGCCTCTTCAATATACTTTTAGGACTGTAGATTAAAAGACAAGACATAAAAGGAAGGGAACAAGAGGAAAGAGGCCAGTGTGAGAATGCCAGAATGGAGTGGTGAGTTTTGAAATAGGTATTTGTCATCAGTTTGGGACAGGTTGTCTTTCCCATGACGGTCTTTATAAATAAAGAACAGCCATGCTGGGTCAGGCAAAAGGGCTATCTAGTCCAGCACTCTTCCAGAGCAGTCAAACGAGGTTGCCTATGGGAAACCCATAAGCAAAATACAAGTGCAATAGTGCCCTTCTACTTGTGTTCTCCATACTGCCTCTGATACTGGAGTTAATATACAGGCATCAGGACTTGCAGTTATTGAAAGACTTATCTTAGAAACATGGTCTTAGAAAGGTCTGGAAACCATGTCCTAGGAGGAGCGGCTTAGCAAGCTGGGTATGTTTAACTTTGGGAAGAGAAGGTTAAGAGGGGACATGATAGCCATGTTTAAATATTTGAAAGGATGTCATATTGAGGATGAAGCAAGCTTGTTTTCTGCTGCTCCAGAGAGTAGGACATGGAGCAATGGGCTCAAACTACAGGAAAAGAGATTCCACCTAAACATTAGAAAGTATTTCCTGACAGTAAGAGGTGTTTGACAGTGGAATACGTTGCCTCAGAGTTTGGTGGAGTCTATTTCTTTGGAGGTCTTTAAACAGAGGCTGGATGGCCATCTGTCAGGAATGCTTTGATTGGTAGAGAGTTGTGGTCTCTTTCAACTCTATGATACTATTGTCCATCTAACTCATGCTTGGGTGCATCAGGGCTGGGGAACAAGTAGCCCTCCATATGCTGTTGGACTACAATTCTCTTTAGCCCTAGTCAGCATAGGCAGTGATGAGGGATGTTGGAAGCTGAAGGACCATGTGTCCCCCACCCTGGCATCTGTTTTCTAAGACTGCATAGAGGGGTCTTTCCCTGGTACCTAAAGAACTGGGGATTGAGGCTGGGGCCATCTGCATACAGAGCATGTCTGCTGCCACTGAAGCACACACCTTTCCCACACATGCTGGCATTGTAATTTTTCAGTGAGCCTTGGTCCTCTAGCCAGTGACTGAGTCCAGGTTAACCTTCTTTTGCAATTGGCATTTGGAGCTTAGCATTCTTTCTGGGAGGTAAGAATAAAGTGAGCTCTCTGAAGCTGCTACTTTTTTGGATGATGGGAGGAGGGAAAGGCTGGTCTTCCTCTTATCATGATGTTCTTCCTAGGCAGTGAGGAGTTCAGTCTCCCATTGTCTCTTGATCTCCTGCCAATAGCACAAGCCAGACAGGTCTTCCCTTTGCTGTTGAGCCACATTGAGGCATTGATGGCTGCAACTTCTGATGATAAGCCACTTTCACTTTCTTGTTGATTTAGCAGGAACTTCATAACAATATGATTCTCTCATAATTTTATGCTTTCCAATGGAACTGTCCTGTAAGCAGAATTCAAAGACATAGCCGTGTTAGTATGGAATACTAGCATGCAAAGGGATCTTATAGCACCTTTGAGATTAACTTAGAGAAAGTTGGTAGCATAAGGTTCCATAGACTTAAGTCTACTTCCTCAGATGCATGGAGTGAAGTGCCTAAAACAGACTTTTATGAACAGGTTGTATATGTGAATAGCCATAGAAATGCAAAACTTGTGGGTTTGGTGATAGGTGACAAGTTCACTTTTAAGATGGCTGTTGAGGGACAAAGGCAGGAGGAAAGATATTGCCTAAAGTCTGGAGGAGAGAAGGTTCAGAGGTGACATGATAGCCATGTTTAAATATTTGAAGGGATGTCATACTGTGGATGGAGCAAGCTTGTTTTCTGCTGCTCCAGAGACTAGGACATGGAGCAATGGGTTCAAACTACAGGAAAAGAGATTCCCCCTAAACATTAGGGAGAATCTCCTGACAGTAAGAGCTGTTCGGAAGTGGAATACATTGCCTCAGTGTGGTGGAGTCTCCTTTTTTGGAGGTTTTTAAACAGAGGCTGGATGGCCATCTGTCGGGAATGATTTGATTGGCATAGCAGGGGGTTGGACTGGGTGGCCCTTGAGGTCTCTTCCAACTCTATGATTCTATGATTCTAAAGCCAGGGTAACTAGATAAACCTAAGTTATTGGAAGGTAGTGTGCTGCTGGCTGGGAACCAGAAAGGAGTTGTGTTAAATCTGCCAATGGAGTCCTCATGAGACTAGGGCGTTAACTGGTGTTGTAATATGTGTAGTGTGTCAGGAAACCATTGTCCTGTTCAACCCACTGTTGATGGACTGGAGTTTGTGGATACATTCCAGTTCCACTGTTTCTCTTTCCAATCTTCCTCTGCAATCCTTGTAGTTTTTTTGTTCAAGGACAGCTGTTGTGAGGTCAGAGATGAAATGGCCAGGAAGACTGTTCTGCAACTGGTTTTTGTGTATTCCCATTCCTAAAGTCTGATTTATATCCATTTATCCTCTGGTGCAGGAACTGGCCTGTTTGTCCAGTGTAGAGTGCTGAAGAGCATTGTTAACAGAGGATGGCATATATCATATTAGAAGATGAGCAACAGAAAGAACCTCTAACACTGTGGGTGATGTGATTAGATCCTGTGATGACATTTCCCAAGTAGATGCATGGGCAGAGTTGGCGTTTGGGTTTGTGGCAAGGTCTTGTACAAGACGGGTATAGCTACTCGAAACTTGTATATGTTTTAATTATTTTAATATTATTAATAATTTAATTCTGCTTTATTGTTGGCCTTTGTATTTATTTAACTATACTGTACAGTTGTCCCTCTGCATCCACAGATTTGGTATCCATGAATTGAAGTATTCATGGCTTGAAAATATTCTTTAAAAAATAATAATCCAAAAAGCAAACTTTGATTTTGCCATCCTATATAAGGGGCACCATTTTGCTATGCCATTGCATATAATGGGACTTGAGTATTCATGGATTTTGGTATCCATGAGGGGTCCTGGAACCAAACCCAGCGAATATGAAGGGACAGCTGTAATCATTTTAATTTGTAAGCTGCCTTGAGTCCCAGATTTGGGGAAAAGCTGGGGAGAAAATAAAGTTAACTACCACAACCAGCATCAGAGAGAGATAGTCAAAACAAGAAATGTTCTGGTTTTGTTTTGTTTTCATATTTCAGCAGTTTTGACAGTCTGTGAAACCCCTGGTGGGTCCAAGAGACAGAAAATAGACCACTACGGGAAACAGTGCAATTACCCACCCATGCCCTAATGGCATCCCCCCCTCTCTTTCTGGAAATACAACTTCCAGTCCTGGATGGAGTCACACTCTCCTCTAAGGACTGTGTTCGCAGTCTAGGGGTACTCCTGGATTCATCGCTTCACATGACTATTCAGGTGAATGCGACGGCCAGGAGTGCCTGTTATCAGCTTTGGCTGATACGCCAACTGTGCCCTTACCTGGATAAAAAGGATCTGGAAACTGTGGTACATGCTTTGGTAACCTCACGTTTTGATTACTGTAACGCAGTCTACATGGGGCTACCCTTGTGCCTAACCCTGAAACTTCAACTGGTACAAAATATGGCAGCCAGGTTAATTACGGGTACATCTAGGAGAGAGCATATAACACCTGTGCTTAAATCTTTCCACTGGCTTCTGATTAGTTTCCGGGCACAGTACAAGGTGTTGGTTTTAACCTTTAAAGCGCTGCATGGCTTGGGTCCATCTTATCTCAGGGACCGCCTCATCCCATATGATCCCCCCCACGCACTTTGGTCCTCTGGGAGGAACCTGCTGCAGCCTATGAAAACTAGGCTGTCGCAGACCTCCCAGAGGGCCTTCTCTTCTACGGCTCCCAGACTTTGGAATGGCCTGCCGGACGAGATCCGTCTTATCACTACTTTTGATAGCTTCAAGAAAGTGCTAAAGACGGATCTCTTCTGACAGTCCAAGTGGAGCTGATTGCTTACCCACCCCCTTGCCATCATTGCCATTATTTATTTGTTTATTTATTTATTGTATTTTATCTTTGCTTTAATTCTCCGTTAGCTTAATTTAGTTTTAAGGGGTGGGGGGGTTAGGATGGGGAAGGATTGTTTTAACTTGATGTTGTTTTAATCTTGCTGTATGCCGCCCCGGTTGCCGAGCAGAGGGGCGGGTTAAAAATAAAAAAATATTATTATTATATTTATTTCTCTTTCTCTCTCTCTCTCTCTCTCTCTCTCTCTCTCTGTCACACACACACACACACACTTTCCTTGCTCACTCAGGGAAGAAAGGCTTGGTACCATGAAGGAATGCATCCTATTTGCCCTTACTCCCACTGGACTCACTCAGGCTTACTTCTGATCAAAGAAGTATAGGATTGCTCTGTTGCTGTTCCACAAAATATATGGAAACTTTCCAGGTATTTGGGAATGCATCTGTCTGTGTGAGGACATAATTCAGTATCCTTTAAGAGGAAAAAAAGGACATTTTGTCTCTGAGGCAACCGAGAAGCAAGTCAAGTATTTTGTATTTAGTCTTTGTCAGCAGCCATGCTTATGTGAATATGTTGTGACTGTTGCTATGTCTTGGTCAGGGATGACCAACTTCTATATTCTCAGGAAACACTCTATTCTCCAGATAATGGAGAATGTGTTCAGAAATGTGTTTTGCTTACTGGTGTGTTTATCCAGTCATGACCAGTTCTGAATCTTACTCAGTATGGGAAGTGTGTTCCTTTGCCACCATATCAGGATCTTCACCCATGGTATTGATCTGGCTTCTTACAAAACAAGGGTCTGATCTGTCAGGGTGCCGGGATATACAATCACTGGAAATTTATACTATAAAGAGCTAGTATGGCATGCTACAGCCTGCAGGGGCTAGCAATGAGAAGGCTAAATGCAGCTGGCCAGCATATCTAGATTATGCATGGGAGACAAGCGTAGGAAGGAAAGAAGGCCAGAACTGTATCTTTGTGAGAAAATGTGTGTGAGAACCACAGTCTCTGTGCTCTTGACTTGGATTTTGCACTCAGACTGTGTGCATTCAGTCTGGGCTGTACAGTGACAGGACTGCACTGTACATTGTGCTGTGATATGTAGTCTGTATGATCGGAGTCTCAGACTCATTGTAAATATTAGTATAATATGTTTTGGTCAGGGATATATATGCCAAACGAGATCCGTCAGATGACAAGCCTGAGTAGCCTTAAAAAAGCACTAAAGACGGATCTCATTTGGCAGGCCTTTCCAAATTAGATCCCGGCCTCAGGGGATCCTGGCTTCTTTTAGTCCGCTGGCTATTTATTGTATTTATTGTTTTTAAAGGTGATTTTAGACTGTTGCTTTTAATTTACATTTGTTTAATATTTTTTTATGGGGGAAGGTGGGGGTGGGGGGTGTTTAGGGATTTTATCTGTATTGTATTTTAATTTTTGTAAGCCGCCCCGATTGTTTTAACAGAGGGGCGGGGTATAAATAATAATAATAATAATAATAATTATTATTATTATATGCTTTAGTAAAGAAAATAGTTTAGACATACGTCTGTGTCTGTGTGCTCATTTCTTTGTCTGATGATTGTGACTCTGCTACAACAACTTTTGCTGCCTGGTCCTCTTGATATGCTCAGAGGTACCAGTGTGCTAACCGTGACATGATCTGCATGAGCCAATGCTTTTCTTCCACAGACCAAGGATGGGGCAAGTTTTAAGACATAAGAGCAAAATGCTAATCAAATGTCATGTTGCTATTTAGTCTATTGTTTGCTATTATCACTGTACCACATATTTGGTGCTGGCCCTACTATTAGACTGGGAGAGGCAGCCACTCAGGCAACAGATTTAGGTAGTCATATAAGAGCAACACACTGTAAATCATGACTTGCTGTTGTTGTATTGTGCCTTCAAGTCGTTTTCAAATTATGCTGACCTTAAGGCAAACCTAGCATGAGGTTTTCTTGGTAAGATTTGTTCAGAGGGGTTTGCCTTTGCCTCCTTTGAGGCTGAGAGAATGTGACTTGCCCAAGGTCAGTTAGTGGGTTTCCATGTCTGAGTGGGAATTCAAACCCTGATCTCCAGAGTCATAATCCAACACTCAAACCACTGCACTACTTACTTGGTTATTATTGTATTTTTACTGCTAGTGGGAGGACTTGTTGGATTTTCTGCTTCATGGGCCAAAATAATTTGGCTGGCCTTTGGTATGGTACACCTTCACTTCAGTGGATGGGGTACCATTTCTTGCTTCATCTCAAACAGAAAAAATTCTTGGGCTGGCCCTGATAGGATCACTCCCTGAACAAGAGTACCAAAGTTGGCATGATATCTCCTGCTTCCCTGTTTAAAAGCTGGAATACAGTGGACCTTTCACAACCTCACATTATCCTTCTAAGGAATAGAAGGAATACTTGTATTATATCCCATCACTGTTTCTAAGTCTATTCTGCTTGTAAGTCCCCAGTGGTATAAGGTTCACTGGCAGACCCAGAGCTTTTTAATAACTCTGGCAAAACAGGAATCTCAAACAATGAAATGGAGATTTATGTAGTAGTAAGGAAGAGAAGAGCAATGTAAAATCAGACATATAAAAATAAAACACAAAAATAGCTTGCTGACTTAGCCACAGCTGGGAAAAAGCACTGTCATAAGACAAAAGTCATCATAATTTTTAAAGACGTTACAACTACTACATTGGCAGTACATGGTGTTCTTCTCAGCCAGAGAATAAATCAGTTTTCTTGTAAAAGGAGGGTCTCTTTCACAACACTATCTGGCATTGTGGATTCTAAACCAGCACCCAACCTATCGCTTTTCAGAGTAAGTAAAACCTCATCGCTTCCATCACAGGGGGAAACCTTCTCCTTTCAGTTGTCATGAGTAATCTCATATATTATGCTGCGTTAATTTGAACCAGACCAAAAACATTTCTACTACATTTCAGGTTGGACAAATGGGTAAAAGTGAAGTCAAAGTGTAGGTAGCAGCTCCCCAATGAGAGTTTCACTAGATGAAGTGCTACCAAGCTGTTTCTGCAACATCCCTGCCAAGGTGTACATGTGGTGTTTGTATGTCTATGAACATAACATGGAAACACTTGAGTCTGTCTTCTCCAAGACAGAAATGGATTAGCCAGGGAAGCCTCTCTAGTCCAATCTAGTCTAGAGCAAACACCCATAGAGTAAAATCCCTTCATTGGCTGCCAATTAGTTTCCGGGCTCAGCATTGAGGCCATGATATTGAGAACACAGCTGCGCTGGGCAAGGCACGTTTCTAGGATGGAGGACCATCGCCTCCCAAAAATAGTACTCTACGGTGAACTCGCCACAGGTCAGCGTAAGAGAGTGCTCCAAAAAAGCAATACAAGGACTCCCTGAAACAACATCTCAGGCTCGGCCAAATTGATCACCAACAATGGTCCACCATGGCCTCACATCGGGAGGTATGGAGACGCACTATCCACAATGCTGCAGCCTTATTTGAGAGCTCACACCGAACAAGTCTTGAAGAGAACAACAACGCAGAAAGAATCACAACCCGGAAACATCGCCCAAGGAGACCTGCTGTGCTTTCTACATCCGGACATGTTTATCTCGGATTGGCCTTTTCAGTCATCAGCGCACTTGCAGAAAGCGTGGGATGAGTCCTTCCTGAATCTTCGTTTGCGAAGGAAAGCCAGAGAGAGAGTTTCCAGGCAAGGTACAAGGTGCTGGTTTTAACCTTTAAAGCCCTACATGGCCTGGGTCCAGGCTACTTGCGGGAGCGCCTTCCTCCATATAATCCAGCCCACACACTTAGGTCCTCTGGGAAGAACCTGTTGCAGCCAAAGAAGATCAGATTGGCGGCAGTGACCCAGAGGACCTTTTCATCTGCTGCTCCCAGGCTATGGAACGACCTGCCAGATGAGATCCGTCATATTACCACCCTAGAAGCCTTTAAAAAGGCCGTTAAGATGGATCTCTTCTGGCAGGCCTTTCCAGATTAGCTTTCCAGATAAAACAAAACAAAACAAATCTACCGCAATTTTATTGAATCTGTTATTTGTAAATTTTAATATAGCCTGCTGTTTAATTTCTATTTTATTGTTTCTTTTTTTTATGATTGGGGGGAGGGGTGGGATATGGGATTGTTTTTTAACTTTGAGCTTTTATTAGAATCATAGAATCATAGAGTTGGAAGAGACCTCAAGGGCCATCCAGTCCAACCCCCTGCCATGCAGAAATACACAATCAAATCATTCCCAACAGATGGCCATCCACCCTCTGTTTAAAAACCTCCAATGTAGGAGACTCCACCACACTCCGAGGCAAAGTATTCCACTGTCAAACACCTCTTACCGTCAGGAAGTTCTTCCTAATGTTCAGGTGGAATCTCTTTTCCTGTAGTTTGAACTCATTGCTCCGTGTCCTAGTCTCTGGAGCAGCAGAAAACAAGCCTGCTCCATCCTCAGTATGACATCCCTTCAAATATTTAAACATGGCTATCATATCCCCTCTCAACCTTCTTTTCTCCAGACTAAACATGCCCAGCTCCCTAAGCCGCTCCTCATAGGGCAAGGCTTCCAGACCACCCACCATCCTGGTCGCCCTTCTCTGGACACGTTCCAGCTTCTCGATATCCTTCCTGAATTGTGCAGCCCAGAACTGGACACAGTCCTCCAGGTGAAGTCTGACCAAAGAATAGAGTGGCACTATTACTTCCTTTGATCTAGACACTATACTCCTATTAATGCAGCCTAGAATCACATTGGCTTTTTTAGCTGCTGCATCACACTGCTGGTTCATATTCAGCTTGTGGTCAACTAAGACTCTTAGATCCTTTTCGCATGTACTGCCCTCAAGCCAGATGTCACCCATCCGATATCTGTGCATTTCATTTTTACTTAGCCTACATTTCTCCCTGTTGAAATTCATTTTGTTAATTTTGGCCCAGCTTTCTAATCTGTTGAGGTCATTTTGGATTCTGATCCTGTCCTCCAGGATATTAGCTACCCTTCCTAATTTGGTGTCATCTGCAAACTTGAGAAGCATACCCTCTATTCCCTCATTCAAGTCATTGATAAAGATGTTGAATAGCACTGGGCCCAGGACAGAACCCTGTGGCACCCCACTGGTCACTTCTCTGCAGGATGAAGAGGAGCCATTGGTGACTACCTTTTGTGTTCGGTCAGTCAACCAATTACAAATCCACCTAACAGTTGCATTGCGTAGCCCACATGTTACTAATTTTTTGGAAGAATGTCATGGGGAGCCTTGTCAAAAGCCTTACTGAAATCAAGATACACTACATCCACAGCATCCCCTTCACCTATCAAGTTTGTAACGCTATCAAAATACAAAAAACAAAAATCTTATTGTTATAATTATGTTGTACTCTGCTTTGATTCCCTAGGGAAAAGGCGGAATATAAATAAATTATATATATTATTAAAGATATGGGAAATATGCCTCCATTAAACAACAACACCAGGGATGTGAGGAATACTGCTTAAATTATTGGATATGAGTGGGGTCAGGCAAACAGCTTTACCTGCAGCGAGGCATTCTACAGCTAGGTCAGGTGTGGGCAACTGTTGAAGGGCAGGAGTCTGCATTGGTCCCTGAGGACATCTTGGAAGGCTGAACCACCTATCACACTCATATCCCTCAAAAGTAAATTAAAATAAAGTAGGTTTTTTGTCCACAGTGCCCTCAGACTCCCTGTAGAGGCCATGTGGGCATTCTTACCTTGGTTTTGGACCTTTCTGGGCCACTTTAGAGCCAGGAGAAGCCTTTTTTTTTAATGATAGGAAGTGAGAGGAAATAATTTATTCAGGGCTTCTCCAGGCTTCTATGTTAGTCCAGGGAGGCTCTAAGAATATACCTGGTAACAAATATGGTGGATAAAGTCATGTCAAACTGCTGTATTTCTGCAGTGTAGACAGGCCCTTAGAAACAAAATTAAGAGTACTCAAGCAGATTTACTAAAAAATACTGTGCAAAATAGAGAACACTGTATCTTTGCCACACAGCTGAAATGGGCATATATTTCTTTTAAACAGTTTGTAATTTATATGACCTGCCTGAGATTCCTGAGATGGATGGAGTGATATTTGTGGTTCTACTCAAGGCTAAGGGATTTGAGCTTTGAAGTCTAAGAAGTGCATATGTAGAGGATTAGTCTGTAAAATGTCTTCTAATAGTTGATAGGCTGCAAATAGACACTTTAGCTTTAAGAGCAATGTTGAAAATACTGCAGGGAGTGGACAATACTGAAAAAGCATTGTCTAGTATTAAGAAAGGCAGCCTGGGTACTGGGAAAACTGGTTTCATGCATTTGTTCTGTTGCTAGGCACTTCATTTCTGTGTTGTGTGTTTTCTCCAGCTAGAATTATTTGGATTTTTCTCTCTTCTTGTCAACAGCAAAGAGGAGTCTGGCCTCTACCAGCTGGAAATGTTGTTATTTGTTTTCTACCATTGGTTTCTGTAAGCATGCAGCTGGAGAGATGAGATATGCATCCTGGATTCCATATATGTTGGTGTGGTTTCTATTTTCCAATGTAGTACACAGTTTCAGCCTATAAGGTTCATTTGTTTTGGAAAACCAAGAATAATGGATTTCAGTGATGTCTTGTAATATCTGATAACTTTCAGATGTACAGACTGAGCAGGTAGCAAGCAAGCTAGCAATCAGGCATACAGGCAGGTAGGCACCATTTGGTCTCAAAGCAGTGATTATCCTTCAAAGCCAAAGCAGTCTCCTTAAAAACTCTAACAAGCTACATCTGCCTGCCAGAGACCACATTTGCATTGCTCTGTAATTTCCAAGTATTTCTCATTCACCATCTATCCAACCAAGTTTAGGCTGTACAATTATTTTGTTTACCTTTTCCAGGTAGCTTACACGATATGAGAGTTTGTATCTTCGAAGACCCTTATTTATTGACCATCAGTGCCAGGTTCTACAAAAAGCTGGAGAGAGACACAGAGAGAGAATGAGACAGAGAATAATTTTGGAAAAACAACACTAGATTTTGGCAACAAAATAATTGCAAAAGCTGATGCATATTAGAAGAAATAATATGAACCACTCAGAGAACCTTGCTGTGGAACAGTATGTCCATTAAACAAACAAACAAAGAAAGAAGATTGAAATTGATGGTAGCTAGTCTCATCCTACTAGTCATTAATCAGAAAGAATTGTCCAGTTTATGGTTTTTAGATGCAGAAACCTCTCAGTTCAGTAATGTCATGAGCTCACTCATCATCCTGAATACTTTGAGCTCTGGTGGTGCAGTGGTTAAATGCTAGTACTACAAGCCACCACGTTGCAAGTTCGATTCCAGAGGGCTCCAAGATTCACTCAGCCTTCCATCCTTTCATAGGTCGGTAAATTGAGTACCCAGCTTGTGGGGGGCAATTAGCTAACACACATTGGAAGCTGCTTAATGCAGTGTAGATGTGTAAATAGCTATTGCTTAAAACAATTTGTAAGCCGCTCTGATAGCCTTGTGGCTGAAGAGCGGGGTATAACTAACTAAATAAATAAAAAAATTAAAAAAAATACTTTGAGACAGTTTGTTGTCTACCAATGGGATGGTCCCCACAAGGGGGAGGGCTGACAGGGCTCTAGTCTGGGGACCCAGGCATCCAGGATTAGGAAGGGGCCCTGGCATGATATTATTCTAAGTTTTTATTATATAAATCCATTTAGTTTTTTTTTTAAAAAATAAATATAAATAGTACTTTGGTGTCATCATTTGAACGGGATTATTTTAATTTTTATCCTAAATCCTATAGAGAATATTGCTGCCCCTAACCTTAACAATAGGTAGGAGGCCCACCAAAGATCCTGGCCTGCGGCTCCACTTTAGGATGTGGGGGCCATGACCAATGGCATCTACAGCAATATTTCCAGAGGACAGGAAAGCTTTGTAATTATATATGATCACGATTGATCTACACAGTGTGCACTGCTACAACATGTTTATGCATCCTCCTTGGGTGTGTGGATACACACATGCTTTGGTCCTTAGTGTCACATTCAGTTAAATTTATAAGCCTTCAGACAGTGGGAAGAAAATCTTTTGACAGCACTAACGCAGAACAAAAGAGGCATAACGAAATACAGTTGTCCCTCCATATCCATTATTTACAGCTTGAAAATATTCTTAAAAAAATAATAATCCAAAAAGCAAACCTTGATTTTGCCATCTTATGTAAGGTTGCTAGGCGTTCTTTAAGAGATTGTGACTGTGGGGTGGGAAAGCAATAGCAGTATATTGAATAATGTTTATGCAGGGGAGACCTGAAAAATTATTGCAAGGGTTCCTCCAGGATAAAAAGGCTGCACTACACTGTTATAGCGCAATTCAAGTTGTCCCTCCTTATCCATGGATTTGGTATCCACGGATTTAAGTATTCAAGGCTTGAAAATATTCTTTCAAAAATAATAATCCAAAAAAGCAAACCTTGATTTTGCCATCTTATATAAGGGACACCATTTTGCTATGCCATTGCATATAATGGGATTTGAGTATTCACGGATTTTGGTATCCACAGGGGGTCCTGGAACCAAACCCCAGCGAATATGAAGGGACGACTGTACTTTAATCATGTCCTGTGTCTATGTAGGGCACAGGACATTAAAGAAGATATTAAAAAGCAGGGGCGGGGGAGGGGCACATTAGCAAACACAGACCTTGAGAATATGTTCAGCATTTTCTGGCATCACCACACTTCTCATAAACATTGACATAACAAGATTCAGCAAGAATGATTCCTTCATCTTAGAAACATAGGTGACTACTCTACAGAGTACTCATGGGAATCGTGACTACAGGGCTGCATGCAGTTCTAAGGGCCCTTTTTATCTTCCCTGGCCTTCTGTAGATCCCACCACCTAAGCTCCTGATCCCCCCAAAATAAAAAAAAACACCAGGGGAAAAAATACTCCTGTCCCCACCTCCAGCAACAACACCAACAAAAGTGTTTTCCAAAACCTGGAAATCAAAGCTGGAATTGACTTCTGGTTTTCGATTACAGACAAAAATTGTGAAATGTGGCCTGCTATGCGGACGAAATTAGTCTGTGAAACTGCCCACTCTTACTATACTGTAGCAGTGGGGGCTTCAGGGGTATCTTTGCTAGTGGGAGACAAAATGGTTATGATTGATCAGGTTTGGGGCTTCTAGAGGAACTAGGAAGATTTATTTTACTTTTCACATGCTCAACGTCCTCTGTCATTATTATAAAATAACTTTTGCATTACTTTAACTTTCCATAGTACAAATGTTCTTTTGGATCTGCATGTTTAGTGTATGGGGGGGGGGCGGAAACCTGATAGTTTCAGATAACAATTTCAGCATCTCTGGAAGACCTAGTGGCCTGACCACAATGTCTAACAAGATAGGCTTGGTATCTGAGGAATCTATACTGTATTATGCTGTGTCCCAATGACTTAGATTTGGAATAGTCTCCCCCCCCCAACTTGCAGTTGATATCCTCAGTTTTTCTCCATGACTCCCTTTACCCCATGATTTTATACCAAAACAAAAATCTTATTTATGCAAATTTATATCCCATCAGGTTAATTTTATCATTGTATTTCTAGGATATCCAACAACTGTAATAAATGGCAGAAGCAGCATTTCTTCTGAGCTGTCTGATGGCCCAGGAATGTTTTAGGACAGTGCAATGAATCCTGAGTGAATCAGGTTGACTCTCAGTACAAATAGTGACCAGTGGTCCCCAAACTCTGGTCCTCCAGACATTTTGGAGTTTGGACTTCATCTTCTGAAATTCCTGACAGTTGGCCAAGGTGGCTAGGGCTTCTGGGAGATGAAGTCCAAAACACCTAGAAGTTTCTTGCTAACTAGGAGAAATTGCTTCTGTCTATGCACATTACACTAAAAATATACGTATATAGAATTTGAAGGGCTGGGTTAAAACAGAAAATTGAAGTAATAATAATTTATAACGTGAGGTTGTAATGTCAGCCAGTGGGATATGATTTAAGAAGGTTGACAGAATCTGAAAGGCTGTATGAGTTGCTTTATGTCTTTTAAGCATAAAAATATCAAAGACAGATGCACTGGTCTCTGAGGGAAATGTCAAGATCTGTGGTTGGGTAATGCAGCATTTGTGGCATTTGCATTGCTATTGCCAATGCAATATTGGTATTGGTAAAGGTATTGCCATCTCAGAGTTTTGTTTTTATTTCTTAATTTTTCCTGTTAACTTTCAACATGTTTTCCCCATCTTTCATAGCATAACAAATACACATGCAAAACAACAACATCCAGATGTTTTCTCCTACATGGTATTTGTGACCTCAACCATTTTAATTGTATCCAAAGAAATCTCATGATTTATCTCACAGTTTACACATCCACCTCACAGCAATGTGCGTGGCCAAGTTTGTGGCTCAAATAACTTTCTAATTACACAGGGGTGTGTGGAAAAATAATTGTTTCTAAAAGTAGTGTGAGCTTTCTAGAACTGACATTAATTTGAAAGGTGAAATATTCAGTTATTATTTTTTAAAGTTTTCATGGTCAAATGCTCTATTTAGGAGCAAAAGCATGACATGGCTCTGATCTCCAGATTCTAGGGGCTTCCTGTAGGAATCTGGTTGGCTCTTCTAGTATGCTCAGGGGCTGTCTAAACAGTGAAAATACTCCTCATAGAATGTGAGGCGAATACAATCTGTCCCAATGGGATCCTGCATCTAATCACCATATTATGAAGGAAGCCCCCCCCCCCCCAAATGCTATATACTTCATGGGAAAAGCCATTGTGGCTTTCCCCATATTTATTGAAAAACAGTGAGGGGAATGTGCATTCCTGCTTGTTAGACAACCAACCAAATTGATTCATTTTCCCAATATGAGCAGGTGATAGGTTGGACGTGTGCAGGGGGTGGAGCTTTCTAACAAGGCAAGCACCTGGAGCTGCCATGTTGGATTTTTGCCTTAGTGAACGAGCACTAAGGTGATAAAATGGCTTTTTTGTTTGCTTTTTTGTTAAAGCAAGAGGTCGCTCTTTTGCACTTTGGGTTTTTTTTTAAAATACTGTCCAGTGGTGGCAAATTCAGATAAATAAAACATGATTAACTCACTTGTGGCTCTCATCTTGATTCGCAGGCATGCCTGTTTGCACATCAAACATGGATAGCTTCCCATGCCTTTGATCTGCCCCCCCCCACAAAAAACCCTGTTAAGACAAACAGCAGGTGCTGCAAATTGCCATTACCATGGAGCAATATAGACAAGCCCTCTGTCTCTAAATCTGCATATTCTCCATGAGGTACTAAGAGAAGTCAAAAACTGAATGTGGAACTGGGTGGGGACATTTTATGTGAGCTGTCAGTACTCTGGAGTTGAGTTCAGTTTTTAATGGATGGTCAGGTCTGTATTTTCACTTGGGAGTTTAGAGTCTGCTTGTCAAAGCTCACGCCTAGATACTGGAAGGAAATTACGAGGTGCGATATTTTGAGATTCTTGACTACAAGAGAGGCACTGGAGATGCTCAGCTATATCCCACTGTTAGTCCCAATTAGAATAGACCTACTGCATCAAGTTATTGCACCGAGAGCAAGTGTAGTGTAGTGGTTTGCGTGTTGGACTATGACTCTTGGAGGATAGGGCTGGAATCCCTGCTCAGCCATTGAAACTCACTGGGTGACCTTGGGCAAGACATACTCTTTCAGTCTCAGGGAAAGGTAATGGCAAACCTCCTCTGAACAAATTCACTTTAAAGTTGCTAGAAGTTGAAAACAACAATGATCAATGGAAATTTGAGAGCTCAACACTTAAGTAGAGCCACAATCAAAGTTGCATTGATTTAGTGGACTGATTATTGAATTGAGCCTATTTAGATGGTAATTCTGCTAGGTAGTTGGTCACAAGATTACATGCGATGTGCTTGCTGTAGAAGATTTCATTTCAGACTTTAAGTCTGAACATTTATCAGGTCTCAAATATGTGAGATAGGCAGCCTGATCATGTTTACTCAGAAGAAATAGATTCCTCCTTGAGGCTACCAGTGAGGCTAACTCCCAAGTATGTGCCTTGGATTTCAGTTTTATTTTCAGTGACCTCATACAGGAAATACTATGACCTGGACCTGCATGTTTTTGTTTTTAGTCTGTTTTATAATCTGTTTTAATCTGATTTTATATTTTAACTGTATATATTGTGTTTTTAATCTGTTTTATGGAAACCGCCTTGGGTCCCATCTAGGGAGAAGGGTGGCATACAGTTAGCCTTACTGATGGCCTCAAGGAGGTCTCTATTTCTTCTGAGTAAGTGTGATCAGGCTGCATAGCTCACATATTTGATAAATAAATAAATAAATAAAACTATAAATGGGAGTCCTAGTGGTGTAGTGGTTAAATGCCAGTACTACAAGCCACAAAGTTATGAGTTGGATCCCAAGGGCTCCAAGGTTGACTCAGCCTTCCATCCTTCCTTAGGTTGGTAAAATGAGTACCGGGCTTGTGGGAAACTGCTTAGGGAGAGCTTTGCATGATAAAGCGGTATAGAAATGTCACTACTAATGCTACGCTATAAATCAACGGTTCTCAACGAGGGTTCCCTGAGAGATATAACACTAGCGGAGAGCTTAAGCTCTGGGCACGCCCTCGAGCCCGAGCCCTGAAATACCGGAACGTTTCTCTTCTCCCTCCAGGCAGCGGGCGGGACGTGGCCCCCGGTCTGTTGCGCCGTTGGGGTGGGGGCTCGGGGGCTGTGGCACCTTGGAAGCGAGCGCCCCGCAGTCGAGGCAAACTCTCCAAACTCGGGGTGTGTGTGTGTGTGTGAATCCTCCCTCCCTCCCTCCGGCGGAAGCAGGCAGGGGGCTGGAGAAGGAGAGGCGACCTCTTTAAGAGCTCCTGGGGCTGGGAGGAGAGGGGGGGCGAGCAGGAGACCCGACGGGGCCGCGCTCTCTCGCTCTCTCGCTCTCGCCTATGGCGCTGGCCCTGGGCACCGGCGGGGCGCCTCCTGGGGCCGCTGGGTAGGAGCCCAGGGAGGGCCAAGGCACGGGGCTGGCGGGCGCGGGGGGCAGCCGTCCCACAGGGATGTGAGCGCGAAGGTCCCGGGCGCACGGCGAGCCAGGGCGGCCCCCCACCCCGCCGCCCTCCCTCGCTTGCTTTGCCTTGGGGTGTCCCCGGATCGGGCCCTCCTCCTCCTCCTCCGAGCGCCGCTTGAGCCTCGGCGGGAGCGGGAGGGCTGAGGTCGCCTCGCTCTCCCCCCCCCAACGCCTCCCTCCCTCCTTTTGCCCGGGAAGAAAATGGAGAGCGGCGGACTTTCGAGCGCGGAGCAGCAGCTGATCCGAGAGAGCTGGCAGAAAGTGGCGGCCAGCCCCCTGGAGCACGGCACGGTCCTCTTCGCCAGGTAGGGGAGCCGGGGAAGGAGGGCCAGGCCGGGGGGCAGGGCCGGAGGGGGGGGGAAGGCGCCTCTCCCGGGAATGGGGGGGTGGGGTGCGAGAGGGAGCGCCTTCCAACAGGTGTTGCGTCTCCTGCCAGCAACAACTGCTGACAGGTGCCCTTCTGCACAACCTTCGAGGTGCAGGAGCCCTCGCCCTTATTCCCCACGGCCACCCTGCTCCAGGGGCAGCACCGGAGAGCTCCCCGGGACTCTCCTAGAGCTGTTGGTCGGTGGGTTGTGTCCCCCCTCCCTGGCATGGACTCACCTGGCACGGGGCATCTTTGCACAGCGGCAGTGGCGAGGGGGGTCCCGCTCCAGCACCCCCTCCCCAAAGCAGAGGAGTCCACACGGCTCCCCGCAGCCATCCGAGGAGGAGCCCCTCAGCCTCTTCCTCCCACCGGTGCCCCCCTCGCCCACTCCTCGGTGCCTCTTTTCGGCCAGGGCAAACAGCAAAACGGTGGGCCTCTCTCTCTCTCTCTCTCTCTCTCTCACACACACACACACACCCGTGTCCTCAATCTAAATGTTACGTTCAGAGCACCTCAGAGGTGCGGGTGGGACACCTGGGAAACCGACTAGAATTAAAGCCGGCATTCTGGTCCCTCACCAAGCTCTTCTTTTCTCTCTGCCCATCTTGATTCTTGACCATCAGATATGATGAAAAAGTAATGAAATATTAACAGTCCACTCTCCCTCCCTGTGGCCCCTCTGTGTGTGTGTGTGTGTTTTTGAGGGGGGGGGGCTTTCAGAATGAGGTCCTCCCTCCCCCCATTATTAATTTAATAAATACATACATTGGGGAAAAGGAACTGGTTAGAAATTGACACAGCCATTAAACAACTTCCACCCCCTTGTCTGGGAGAGAGGCTTGCGTACCCTAATGATGTTTTGAGCTATGCTGGCAGTGGCACAATAGCCACCGGTAGGGTCTCCCATGCCAGACAGGTCAAAACTGAAGGGTCTGACAAAGAGCGTCAAAGGGCAGGATGGGCTCTCTAGCCTTATGGCAACCGTCCTAGGAGAAGGAAAACTCTAATCCCAAACCTGGGCAGATGGTGCTCGTCCAAACCTGTAAGGTCAACCATCTAAGAGAAGGAAACTAATCAAACCTCGCTGCTACCGTCCATGCTTGCAAGGCCAGCAGATGAACTTTTGGTTTAAAGG
This sequence comes from Gambelia wislizenii, assembly GCA_030847615.1. Taxonomy (NCBI): domain Eukaryota; kingdom Metazoa; phylum Chordata; class Lepidosauria; order Squamata; family Crotaphytidae; genus Gambelia; species Gambelia wislizenii. Next base: position 448,268,378 of record JAUMIR010000001.1, on the reverse strand, counting down.
GTGAGGCCAGTTTTGTACACGCTGCGCTCCACCAGAAAAATCCATTGCACAGGCTCGAAGAACAACTCCAATTCTGAAATCAGCGCACTTGCAGAAAGTGCAGGATGCATCCTTCCTGAATCTTCGTTTGCGAAGAAAAGCCAGAGAGAGAGATTAAACAACTTCCTAATTTCTTCTTCCATCCACAGTTTTCTAGTGGTTTGTCTCCTGGCACTAGAGGGAAGTGGGGGTGGGTAGTAATTAGACTTCTTTAATTACTGTCCTGCTGAATATGCAATGAGAGCCAGCCTGGTGTAGTAGTTTGAGCACTGGAGTGGGGTCTTCAGAGACCAGGGTGTGTATCCCCACTCAGCCATGGAAACCCCCTGGGTGACTTTGGACAAGTTGCACTCTCTCAGCCTCATAGGAGGGCCATGGTAAATGTCCTATGAACAAGTTTTGCCAAGAAAACCCTGTGATAGGTTCACCTTAGGGTCACCATAAATCACAAACAACTTGACGGTACATGACAACAACAAATATATAATAAATAATAGAATATCTTGGAGATCAAAGGGGAATCTCACGTATAGCATCCTTTTAACCTTTTGCCAATTGTACCCTTTCCTTAGTCTACAGATTGGGGACAGGTATGTATGTAATGCTTCACCCCCTGCCCTACAAGCTGCCCCTTCTTTAATACACTGGCAGCCCTAAAGGCTAATGTGGATGGACAGGGACCTAATATTATAACTTGCAGCAGAAAGGTCTTGACTTGAGTTTGTGGCCTGGTTTGAGCCATTGTGTTGCGGTAATGTTTGAAGTGCATGCACTTATCATGACAGTTGCTGTAGCCATGGAGAGTCGAAAATGTGTTGATTCCTTTCAACTAACCAGTTCTCACAGTTTTCATCTCTACCAGTAGAGTTTCCCCCCTCCTGTAGCACATAGGAGTCTTAATCTTCCACCCAAGACCAAGCTGCTCCAAAATACTTTGCGTTACAGTAGGGGAAGCTCAATAATGAGATATGGTTGCTGGGGGGAAATATTTTTTCTTCCAGTCACTAATTTCAGATGGAACAGAGATGTCAGAGGGATGTCAGATGACATCATCATCTGTGCCAATCAAAAGGTTCCGTTGCCTTAACCCTTACTGCTCTGGCTCCACTATACTCCTTGCTGCATTTGGGTTTGAGTTGAGGGGCTTGGTGCCTTTGCTTGGCTTGGTAAGTTAGGAAGTCTGTTTGCCCATGGGTGACCAATGTACTGGTAGATGCTGCTTGATTGCACCTATGTTGTTTGTTTATTGTATCATGCAAGGCAAGGTTTAGCTGCTGCTTCTCTCCTAGTACACTCAAGATGGAATCCACAAATAAGCTTAAAGTAAATGGTAGCTTCCATCTCTGGTTTGTGGTTAGGAAACAAACAAGATCAGTAGATGTGCCCTGTTCGCACAACACAATAACAAGCCACATGGCAAAGCTCAGTGTCACCCTTACTGCAAGCAGGAGTGATTGCTCATAACTAGGGTTTCCCACAGTTTCCTGGCTTATTGTGTCATGTGAACCAGTTTGCCAAGCACTCCGAGAGACTCAGGTGAGATGTGTACAATGCCAAATGTGAAGAGAAATGCAAACATGAAGCACAGAGAAATTCCACACTGCTGCAAAATGTTTTAAATGAACAAGTCTCTTTGCCAAAGCACTCTTTCAGCAGTGGCTATTGCTACAAAAAAATGTTTCAGAGAAAGGCATTTGGGCATTAAAAAGGAGTGAAAAATCTCAAGCAATGAGTGATTCCATGATCAAAAAGAAGAAAAACCACCATGCCCCACAAAAGCTAGAATTAGAATATCAGATGAAAGATAGCCAAAACCTGACCCACAGTGCTGTACGTAAGCGGCAGCCAATTAAAACTTATCATTTATCAAAAGATAATGCTCTATGCAAGGCATACTAAAAACGGAATGAGCAGATTTGCAGTCTATTGACATGGGAAGGTCAAAAGTTCTCCATCCTGAAAATAAATCAAGGCATCTCCCCTGTACCCTGAAATGGGGACATTTCTTTAAGAATAAGGTCCTCTCACTAGTTTTCAGTTCCTCAAGGTATCCCTGGAATATAAGAAATAATGAGAGTGTTGTTGAGCTTCTGCAGAATGCTATTGCATTTGTATTAAGGAGTTACAGCCATATCATTCAGCTCTGAGATAAGTAGTTAAGACTTCTGAGGATCAAATGGGGCAATAAAGATTCTTTTATTGGTCTCTGATCCAGATCAAGACCACAGTGCAGGGAATTTTTTTTGAAAGTGCTCCTTATACCTCCCCATAATAGAGTCCAAATTCAAACTGAGCCTGCTGTGCTTATTCTAGAGCAGAGTTGTGTGGCTCCCCCCAGATATTGAATTGGGATTCTCAGCATTCCTCACTACTGGGTGTGTTTTGGGATTTGCACTTTGAGAACATCTGGAGAGTTGGACGGTTCATATTCTTGTTCTAGAGAAAGAAAGAAGACACAGTTCATAGAATCATAGAATTGCAGAGTTGGAAGAGACCACGAGGGCCATCCAGTCCAACCCCCTGCCATGCAGGAAATCACGATCAAAGCATCCCCGACAGATGGCCATCCAGCCTCTGTTTAAAGACCTCCAAGGAAGGAGACCCCACCACACTCTGAGGGAGTGTGTTGCACTGCCGAACAGCTCTTACTGTCAAAAAGTTCCTCCTCATGTTGAGGTGGAATCTCTGTTCCTGGAGCTTGCATCCATTGCTCCGTGTTCCAGTCTCTGGAGCAGCAGAAAACAAGCCTGCTCCATCCTCAGCGTGACATCCCTTCAAATACTTAAACAGGGTTATCATATTGCCTCTTAACTGTCTTTTTTCCAGGCTAAACATACCCAGCTCCCTAAGTCTCTCCTCATAAGGCATCATTTCCAGACCTTTCACCATTTTAGTTGCTCTTCTCTGGACACGCTCCAGTTTGTCAATATCCTTTTTTAATTGTGGTGCCCAGAACTGGACACAGTATTCTAAGTGAGGTCTGACCAAGGCAGAATAGAGTGGCACTATTACTTCCCTTGATCTAGACACTATACTTCTATTGATACTACAGTTGTCAGCAGTAACTTTAAAATATTGCCTGGTTTTTACTTGTGACAAAGGAGTGAGCTTTGAGACGAACATGTGCTCCTGAAGCCCTTTTTTCCCAATTTACTCTGAGTGCTAGGTGAGGTCACCTTGTGAGTTTGCAGTCTTACACACACCTCTTGAGAGTAAGTCTCAGAGAGGTTAGCACTTGTTTCTGAAAGTGGTAGTCCTGTTAAATTTATATAAGTATGTGTGTGTGTATACTGGATAGTGGGGGGCAGGGAGGGAGAGAAAAAGAAAGAGAAGAAATGAGTAGTCTTTTGGCATCTTTTTGACTAATAATTTATTTCTGTCTAAGCTTTCATGGTCTACAGTCCACTTCTTCAGATGCAAGCTGACCATTTGTCCCTTCCCTTTTGATATGCACTACCGAAGCAATGAGAGCCAGTGTGGTGTAGTGGATTGAACAGGGTTTGAATGCGCACTCAGGGATCCCCTGCTCAGCCATGGAAACCCACTGGGTTATCTTGGGCAAGTCACACTCCCACCCTCAGAGGAAGGTAAGGGCAAACCCCCTCTGAACAAATCTTGTCAAGAAAACCCTGTGACAGGTTCACCTTAGGGTTGCCATAAGAACGGCACACAACCACCACCACCACGGAGGCAATATTCACTGGGACTGGGCTTTCAAGACTTGATAAACTTCTCATATGAAGCTCTTTATGTAGGAATGTGATTTTAAAATGGAGATGGGCAAACACACAACAAAGAGAGTTCTGTGGCTTTTGTCTCAGAGCTTGAAAAAGTTATTTTTTGGGTGTATAATTTTTAGAATCTCCCAGCTGCTATGGGTGTGCTGGCTGGGATATTTGGGGAGCTGTAGTCCCAAAAGATAACTTTTCAGGATTCTGTCTTCTCTCATCTTTCTTGTTGTGAAGATACATTTTTCTTTAATTCTGAGAGCAGTCCTCTTGTATGTGCTCAGCTCTGCAAAGTGTATTAGAGCGGCTTCCTAATTGCTTGTGACACAGCCATTGCCAGAGCGGGGCCAGGCCTGGCCCTGGGGGAGAGACTCAATTAATTCCGGGATCAGTCTCAGGGCAGAGGAAATGGTGCATGTGAGAGAACAGCTAAATGTCCAGTGCAGCCCGTTAACCCTTGAGCTAGGGAGGAGACAGATGAGAGATGCAGATGGGAGAGGGCCTCAAGAAGAGTCTCTAGAAAGCTGTACATTGCTTTTAATTGTGAACTTTAATTCCCTATTCATTAAAGTAATTTTACACGAACAGTGATGATTTTTAATCCTTATTTTAGTTTATGATTATTTCATAGATTTTTAAAAACCCTGTCTTTCAAAGTTATGCAACAATGTGTGTATAAATATCCTAAAGGCACAGATCCTGTTTGATAATGGAAACTAAGCAAGATCTGGCCTGGTTGGAAGGGAAATTGCCAGGAAAAACCAGGTGCTCTTGGTTTAATTCAGAAGAAGGCAAACCTCTGAATCTTGCCAAGTAAACCCTATGATCAGGTCAGTCAGCTTCAAGGCACGTAACAACAACCACCTTGCATTTCCATTCCCTGGGTTTCCATTGTATAGATGAAAAAACTAAGGGAGGTAAGAATGACTTGCCTGATATGGATTCAGTAGAACAGATGGTAGTTTTTCTGGTTAATGTAGTGTGGAGGCCACAAACAGAGGCATACAAAATTGCCATTCCAAAAGGTCTGTTTAGCCCAGGATTTAACAGCTATAAAAAGCCTGGGAGCTGCACACCTCCATTTTCAACCTCCCCAGCCCCCTGTGGCCTTAACCACGTCCTCGAAAATGGAAGTGATCAGATGACTTCTTCTGGGTTTGAAAAGCTGCTATTCGGGGGCATTTGAGGGTAGGGCTGCCTCCAGCAACCAATTGGGGAATTATGCTCCCTGATTCTCAGATTCCACCCCCACCCGTCCATTCTGTGGCCTCATTAAGGCTGATGTCACCTTCTCCCCCTCAAAGGTGACACCTAGTGTAGTTTGACCTCTCTGTACCTCCCCCCCCCCAGTGCTGCCACTGCCCCTGTTGATGAAGGGTCTCAGGGCACCTGGCTCCGGGAGCTGCACAAATTTCCCACAGGTTACATGTGCCATTTCACACCCCTGATTTAAGCTGATTAGTGGATGTTAACGGGATATGCAAAGGAGTGAACCTGTGCTTTCTGCTTGTGGAGATGGTGCTTTCCTCCATCGAGAAAAATAACCATTTATTCTTAATTGCAGTTTTCTGTTTTTTAACCAATCCATAAACATCATATTTGATTGCTTATTGTCCTAAGGAAGGGGAGATTTCCAAAGGCTCTCTTAAGAAGAAATATAAAAGCTATGTGTACAATATCCACCTGATCATTCTTCTCAGCACGTTTATTGACACTCTCAGCACGTTTTAAAAGGTTACTGAAGCGAGGCATTTAGGGATTCCATGCCAACCCTCCCTTTGCAATTCTTGGTAGATTCTGTGCTTTATTTTATTCTAGTCCGACCCATAGCTTTGAAAGTTACTTTTAAAAAGTAGCTGGTTGACTGTTACTTGTGAGACTATGTGTTCTTTCTTGCTTTAAGAGTAGTATGTTAGTAACAGGCTACTTTGTGACGGTTTTTTTTCTTTACAAGAATACATTTTAAAAATTTAAAATTTGGTCCCAAATGGGCAAAAAACCACAACAACACAAAAAACCCAACAACCCACCAAACCCCAAATGACCCTCCAAAAACAAGGTTTTAAAAATAACTATGGATCTGAAACGTGGGTCACCTATCGCCACTACCTACAACTCCTTGAACGCTTTCATCAGCGCTGTATATGCACAATCCTAAATATACACTGGACTGACTATGTGACGAATGTTGCTGTCCTTGAACAAGCAAGGATCACCAGCATTGAGGCCATGATATTGAGAACACAGCTGCGCTGGGCAGGGCACGTTTCTAGGATGGAGGATCATCGCCTCCCAAAAATAGTACTCTATGGTGAACTTGCCACGGGTCAGTGTAAGAAGGGTGCTCCAAAAAAACGATACAAGGACTCCCTGAAACAACATCTCAGGCTCGGCCAAATTGATCACCAACAATGGTCCGCCCTGGCCTCACATTGGGAGGCATGGAGACGCACTATCCACAATGCTGCAGCCGTATTTGAGAACTCACACCGAACAAGTCTTGAAGAGAAATGACAACGCAGAAAAAAATCACAACCCAGAAACATCACCCAAGTAGACCTTCTGCTGTGCTTTCTGCAACCGGACTTGTTTATCTCGGATTTGCCTTTTTAGTCATCAGCGCGCTTGCAGAAAGCGCAGGATGAGTCCTTCCTGAATCTTCGTTTGTGAAGAAAAGCCAGAGAGAGACTCACTACACTACAAAGGAGTAAGGGGATTGTAACTTGTGACATGTAACATAAAATAATCTATTGGTTTATGGCTGAGATCTTAAAAATACCTGATAGCATTCCATTAAATGGCTGTGGGTAGAGCAAAAGCCTAGAATTGAAAAGATGGCAATTTTAGAATCAGGTCAGCCTCATTGAGGAGAGCATTCAATAGGCAGGGAGCCCCACAACTGAGAAGATCTTCTCCAATTTTACCACCATGCAAATCTCTTGAAGGAGAAGTACTTGGAAAAAGTCCTCAGAAGTTTATTTTAGGATGTGAGCAGGTTCATGACAGGCAAGGTGTTCCATCAAGTATTGGAGTCCTGAGTTAGGGAGATTTTAGTGGTTGGGAAGTATGAATTCAGATCTTATCCCTCTCATGAATTTACTACGTAGTCCTGGATGTGTGATTAATGCCCAGTTCCCTTGCTGCATTATGTGAATAAAATGAGCTTTACTTTACACAGGTTGTAAATATTACTGAGATCAGTATTTTTAAGTTCAGAGTCATCAATTTGCCTCAGGCAGCAGATCTGAAGGGTGCCCTAATGGCCAACAAATTGTTAGTTATTTGATTAGATATTTTACTGGCAGAGGTGAAGACAGGTACTTGTGGGATTTTCTGTCTCCTGTGCCAAAATAACTTGACTGCTTTGGGTACTGATGTACCTTGACATGAGTGAAAGGGGAGCACCATCTGCAGCTCTGTCTCAGGCAGCAAAATATTTTACACCAGTGTTGTTTAAGTACTTACAGTGCTCAATGTGAGATATAAATACCAAGCAGTAGTATTAAGCAGTAGTAGAAGCTGGAACGTGTCCATAGGAGGGCAACCAGGATGGTGGGATGTCTGGAAACCATGTCCTATGAGGAGTGGCTTAGGGAGCTGGACATGTTTAGTCTGGAGAAGAGAAAGTTGAGAGGTGACATGATAACCATGTTTAAATATTTGAAAGGATGTCATACTGAGGATGGGGCAAGCTTGTTTTCTGCTGCTCCAGAGACTAGCACATGGAGCAATGGGCTCAAACTACAGGAAAAGAGATTCCACCTAAACATTAGGAATAACTTCCTGATGGTAAGAGGTGTTTGACAGTGGATTACGTTGCCTCAGAGTGTGGTGGAGTCTCCTTCTTTGGAGGTCTTTAAACAGAGGCTGGATGGCCATCTGTCAGGAATGCTTTGATTGGTAAAGAGTTGTGGTCTCTTTCAACTCTATGATACTATGGTCCATCTAACTCATGCTTGGGTGCTGATCAGGGCTGGGGAACAAGTAAGAGCTGTTTGGAAGTGGAATACACTGCCTCGGAGTGTGGTGGAGTCTCCTTTGAAGGTTTTTAAACAGAGGCTGGATGGGAGTGCTTTGATTGTATATTCCTGCAGGGCAAGGGGTTGGACTAGATGGCCCTTGTGGTCTCTTCCAACTCTATGATTCTGTGATTCTATGTAGACTTCTAAGGGAGCCTATCACTTTCTCCATTATTATCTACCCATTTGGTTGGCTATAACATGACCCTTTTGGGAAACCTCTGCAGAGAAATGAGTGCTGCAACCTTTCTGTTGCTGTTATCATATTGATTACACAGTGAAAGTCTATTTTATTGTAGGTTGCTGGATTCACTTATCTTGTTGCAAACTACTTGGACTCTTGAATAGAGAAAAAAAGGGTTCCTCTCCAAAACTAGCCAGAATGGGCTAACTGATGGTGATGATCACCATCGTCATTGTCAACTCTTACTCCTGCAATTCATACTTAGGTGTCTGAAATGTACGTACATAACAGAGTGTATATCCAAGAAACCTTAACAATGCACACATTATTGATCAATGTTACATGATGTAGTCTGTACGCTTTTTCTTAGGAATATAAGAAGCATCTTGGGTTGGGCAAACTGAGGCATTCCCAATATTGCTGTGCTGAACCAGCATTCCTAGCCAGGACAGCTGGGCGCTGTAGTTCAACAACATCTGGAGGACTGCACTTTGCCTACATCTGTAGCAGAGAATGATAAACAGTAGCAAAATGTTGATTCGGTAAGCAGGAAGGATATACTTCATCAAGAATACATTGCTTCCTCTTTTTCTTGATGACAGTTCTTGGGTTGGAAGAGTGTGTACTTTTTACATTTTGGGGCACTCATTGCCCAATATATCCCTGAAAACCCCAGAATTCCTCCCGGGCTCTGTTCTTTCTTGTCACTGAAGTTGTTGCCTGCTCACTGCTCCCTCATAAGAACCCTGCTGGACCGGAACAGTTTTCTGTTCCTGCTATGTCCAACCAGATGCCCATGGGAAGCTTGCCAGAGGGACATGAGTGCAGTGCTTTCACTTCAAATATATGAGCAGGGATGAGAATAAGGGGAAGGAACAGCAGCCTCCTACTTGCCCTCTTTTGGGTCAGGTTGGACAAATAGGAAGGAGAGTCAAAGAGGCAGCCCCACTCAATTCCTCTTGTTTATGTCGCTCCAAATCTAGAGCTGCCCCAACAGTACATCTTGTTCAATCCCCCCCTCAAAAAATCTGGAGCTGACACTGCGTGATAGAGGAATGCTGTGGGAGAGGATCCCTGTAAGAAAGAACCTAATGTATCAAGAGCCATTCTGGATCATACCAAAGGCCTGCCCACTCCACAATTCTGTTCGTGGCCAATCAGATGGGCATGGGAAGCCCACAGACTGACTCTGAGTGTGATAGTACTCCTGCTATTATATTCCCTGGTGACTGGGATTCCCTGATGAGTGTGATAGTACCAGTGATGTAGATTTGAGTTGATTGACTCAGACTCAAGTCGGACTCAAGTTGTTTTAATGACTCGACTTGGACTTGACTCAATAAAGGATGCAACTTGTATATTTTTCTCAATTTGTATATTTTTAGTGACTGTCTTGCTGGCCTTGGTTCAATCACCTAAGGCATTCATCCAGAAACGTTATGGAAAACAGTGATCCTCCTTTGAACAACGCTTCCATGATCTCACTGCTTTTTGCTTACTGGTCATGTGATGGAAGCAGTAACAGCAAATGCATTAGGCAATGGGCTTGAGGCAGAAGGAGCCTTCTAAAGCTTTTCCTGAGGCCAGCCAGCAAGACTCAACCCCCAAGGCGCAGGATGAATTTTTTGGAGGGAAAGAACAAATATGTTAGGCAATGGGCTTGAGGGAGAAGGATCCTTCTAAAACTTTTCTTAGGAGCAGCAGGCAAGACTCACCCCCAGAGCATAGGCTTATGCTAAACTCATTTGCTGTTCCCCTCCAAGTAACATGCCCTGCACTCTTGTGGGCAAGTCTGTCAGTGAAAATAGATATTGTAATTAGAAGTTTGTCTCCCCACTTTGAGTAATTTTATTCACCAGGGCACTGAAGACGCCAGCTTGTCTATTAGAACTCATAAATCTGTCTCTTGTTGTTGTGTTATTCTTCCCTGTCCTTCGGTTTGAGAGAGAGAAACGAAACTAAGGGTCTGGTTTCTTGTTTTGCTTTTCAGAAGGACTGAATGTTTTGGAAAGGTATACCTGTATAACTGGGAGGGGATTTTGGAGTTTGTGTGTGCCTCCTGCATTTTGGGGGCTCCTTTTCTTTCTTTTTCTTTTAGCACCTGAGGAACCTTGGAGCATACAGAAGCATGGATGAATGTCTTCTGCTGTCTATTTTATTTTACTTTACCCTTTAATAAAGCCATAAAAGAAAATTAAAATAGTCTTTTCTTTTGCACCAGAGGTGTGCATGGCTTTGCTCAAAAGCCCACGCTACTTCGCTGCATGCATCTCTGCTCGGATGGGCAGAGAGTGAACGCACTCTGTATATTTTATGACAGAGTCTTGCCTGATGCTTAAAATGAATGATGCCATGGATTTTGCTCCTGGTGGAGGGGTCATCCACCAAGATACAATCAGCTTTCTGCACTGACATGTTGCTCCCCTCACCAGTCCCCCACCTCCTTTTTTTTCCTGTTAAAGTTGGCTACCAGACTTGAGACTCGACACGAAACTCGACTTGAAAGTATTTTGCAAGGACTCAAGACTTGACTCGAGACTTGAAGGTAGAGACTTTTTTTAAAATAAAGTTTTTATTATCTCAGCTTGCCGTGTACAGTGTTTTGATTTCAAGGTATGCTACTTGTACAGGAGATGTTGCTGACACTTAACAATACAAGTAAAGACAAATCAGACAATTTCAATTTCATTATCAACTTATAATAAAAGAATGTGCTGCGATGAGAAACAATTATGAAGACACTTTGGAACTCGACATCTAGAAGAGGTCATGGTGGAGGTATGGCGGGGAGGGGGAGGAGAAAGTGTCCTTCCAAAGGGAGTCATGTTGTGGGGGGGGGTATCATATTATTAATATCAGAGTTCATAAACTCAATGAGGGGCAACAATTTCTCAACAAAAGAGAGAGAGGAACAGCAGTTATTAGACCTTCGTATGCTATTGGACAACTTCTCCATGAGCCAAACCTCCCATAACCTCTCCCACCAAGCATTCAAAGTAAACTTTCCTGACTTCCAATTTCTGGCTTGATTTTAGTAATAGCAAGGAGAAAAGCAATAAGTCCCTTGTGTGGAAGCGATCTATTTTCATTTATAAATAGCGAAAGCAGAAGCAGCTCAAGGGAAGAATGCATGCGTTGTTTAACAATTTTGGAAATAATATCAATAATATCAGCCCTGGTGGTGCAGTGGTTAAATGCCAGTACTGCAAGCCACCACGTTGCAAGTTCAATTCCAGCGGGCTCCAAGGTTCACTCAGCCTTCCATCCTTTTGTAGGTCGGTAAATTGAGTACCCAGCTTGTGGGGGCAATTAGCTAACACACATTGGAAACTGTTTAATGCAGTGTAGATGTGTAAATAGCTGTTGCTTAAAACAATTTGTAAGCTGCTCTGATAGCCTTGTGGCTGAAGAGCGGGGTATAAATAACTAAATAAAAATAAAAATAATAATAATAAAAAAATAATAAGTACCAAAAAATTCTGAACCATGGGATAATCAATTGAAGGTAGAGACTTGACTTGAGATTTGGAGTAAAATACTTGAATACATCACTGGATAGTACTCCTGCTGTTGTTCCCTGATGACCGGGATGCAGAGGCACACGGACCAGATGATGCTCAGCAATCTGGCAGAGTGTGCCTCCTTTTCTCTCAGGCCACATTTTCTAGAATTGGGGGGAAAGTGTTTAGGAAGAGAGAACAGCAGTAGCCGAGATCTGTTTGATGAGGGAAAGGACAAGAAGTAGTGGAAAGCAGGGGTACAAGTGGGGGAAGGGGTAGTGTCAGGGACAATAAGAGTAGGAACTATGGAAATGTTAGCAGCCTATCTTCCCACCAGCCCACACACACACCCCAAAAAAACTTTCCCTGATCAAGTACTAGGAAAGGTAACTGTGTTGGGTGGAAATTTCTGGGTGCTGTAGTTTAAAAAGTATATTTTTTTCCCTAGCTCTGCCTGATACTTCTCTCTCCCTGCACTAAACATTTAATGTGCAGTTACTGACATTACTTATTGGCTGTTGTGTTTGGTCACATAGGCTCTTTGTGCAGTGTTCTCCTAGTCAGATCTAATGTTAGGAAAGTATATCAAGACACATTGCTTCAGCACAAAGGAAAAGTGATGCCATGGCTCCATTTATTCTTGGTACATCTCTCTGGAGATGATGGTAGTGAAAGAACAGGCTAAGAAGGATACCTTGCTTCCTCTTGTACCTGGGTTGTCCTTCTGAAGCCAGGGTGAGCAAGGAGGACCAACAAAGACCTATCCAGGAGAGAGAAGTCTATGGTTCGTATTTCCTTTTCTGATTGGCTGGCTGGATTTCTTGGGTCCAGCAGGTGGGACTTCTCCAGAAGAAGCTGGGATGGTTCATCTAATAAAGGGGGAGCAATGATTGGGATGGGGGAAATGATGTCCTATGGAACATATGGAAGCCAAACCAAGTGATGAGTTGATGTCTTGTGTTTTAGGCTTTTTGATCTGGACCCTGATCTCTTGCCCCTTTTCCAGTACAACTGCAAGAAGTTCTCTACACCTCAGGAGTGCCTCTCATCACCTGAGTTTTTGGAGCACATTAGAAAGGTGAGAGATATGTAAAAAAAAAATCCTGTTTGATAATTGCATGGAATTGTATAATAAATTACTCCTAACTGGTGAAGTCTGGTAGTTTTGGGTATGGGGCTGTGAATTTGGAGACCAGGATTCAAATTCTCACTCTGTCATGATGTTCATTGAGTGGCTTTAAGCCAGCCATTCTGTCTCAAACTGGTGTATCTAGGTTTGTTGTAGGGATGCATAATGAACAGATAGTAGTTCAGGACTGTTTGGTAGTTCTCTGGATGACTTGCAGTGGGTCAAAAAGGGTATGTACTGATTGAAAGTTTTGGTTTGAAGCCTGGAAGCCAGTATGGTACTTTAAAAATAGTCTGGTTTGACCATTATTAAAGGTTTTGGGGCCTAATTTCCTTTTAAATCTAAAGGTGCATGGTTTTAAATTGTAGCCTTTTAAGCTGTTGTAATGTATTGCCTTTTTAAATACATTTTTATCCTTTTTAATTTAGAATTGTTTTAAATTATTTATATTGTTTTATTTGTACACGTCTTTGATATCTTACAATGAAGGGCAGGATACAAATATTTTAATTAATAAATAATAAATAACTAAATTAATACATTTGGAGCCAATCCGCTACACCTCAGATCTCAAGCCAAACTCAAGGTTCAAAACTCTGAAGGTTTGTGCTTCCCAAAGATAATCACTGGAAACACCAAGACAGCTATAACATTTTTTTGAACTTTGGACTTTATCAGATGATCCCCTTAAAACGTTCTTTTGCCAGCATAAAAAAATCCATTTTTATGCTGGCTAAAGAACGCCCCCCAACTGCACTTACTCCTGGCAGAAAGCTTCCCCAACAATGAAGAGGAAATTAATGAAGCCCCGTTCACTTCCTTGTTTGAAATCCCACGAGACCTCATCACATGGGAAGTTCAAACATAAAACAAAAATTAAAACATTTTAAGTGACAAAAAGCACATCGACACACTTTAAAACTTCCAAGTAAACCAGGGAAGGTTTAAAAAAGTGTGTCACTTACCTGGATGTTGTGATCTCACCTGGAAGTGTTCGTGCCGGACCAGCCATTGACGCTGCATTAACATGATTTAAATGGCCCGAGATTTCACATGCCAGCAATGCCGGTACCAAAACAGGATGGGTGATTTATTCATGGCTCATCCCATTAATAAAAAGAATTGCCAGAATAGTGACAGTGGAATGTAAAAGGACATTGTCATGAGATATTGGTGGCCATTTGCATTCCGATGTCATTATTCTGGCGCCACATTGGCCGTATCTGATAATCTCCATTATCAATACACCATGGGACAGAATTCTCCCTGCCAAACCATTGGGGTTTTTGTATGTGCTACATGTTTTTAAAGATCAGTGTTTTAAAATAGGAACTGCCAAGAATTTTTTTTCTTGGCAGAATAGGAAGAAATTTGTAGGAATACTTGCCTCATCATAGGGAAGCCCAGTTGCCAAGTTTCAGATGAATAGGTGGAGATATTTTTTTGTACAAGAACAGCCTTTTTATTTGGAAGGTGTCCAAAAAAAAGGTGTGCTTATCCCTGTGGACTATTGTTCTGAAAATGACAGACAGCCTAGAGATGCCATTAAGAAACAAACCTGCAAAGTTTCAGAAGGATGAGTGCAATAGTTCACGTGCAAGGAAAGTCCTGAATTTTCGGGGTGGGTGGGGAGGGAGGAGTGAGTCACTTCCCTACTTCCCCTCCTGTGTTTTTTGAAAGCAATGTGTATACACTGTATAAATGTCTTCATAAAACTGGCCAAGTGACAGAAGAATAGGTGTAGCGGCTGGGGAGTTACAATGCTTAACATGCAGATTTTTTTAATCTGGAGAAGTCAGATCTGGCCACGGTGGTACATGCCCTGGTTACATCCCGTTTGGATTACTGTAATGCGCTCTAAATGGGGCTGCCTTTGAAAAGTGCCCAGAAACCTCAGTTGGTCTAGAGAGCATCATCCGAGCTGTTAATGGGGGCTGGCTACAGGGAGCACACAACTCCCCTTGTTACAACAGCTCCATTGGCTGCCAACCCATTGCCGGTCACAATTCAAAGTGTTGGTTTTGATCTATAAAGCCCTAAATGGCTTGGGTCCAGGTTATTTGAAGAACCCAGCAGAACATGAAGATCAGCTGGACAGGCCCTTCTCTCTTCTCACCACCTTCTCAGCCTGGTTTGGTGGGAACTAGGGAGAGGGCCTTTCTGGTGGCTATTTCCAGACTTTGGAACTCCCTCCCTAGAGTGGTTAGGATGCCCCCATCTTTACTCTCCTTCAGGCAGCAGGAAAAAACATTTTTATGTCACCAGGCCTTTGCTGACAAATGAAGGTTGGACTGCTGGTGCTCCTGCTTTTAAGATCTACTTTTAATTTTTATGGAGTTTTAAAAAATGTTTTATCATTTATGTGAAATTTTAATTATATAACTGGTTTAATCTTTTTAATTCTTATTTATTGTATTATTGTTGTTTTTAAATATTGTGAGCTGCCTTGGGTCCTGCCATAAGTAAAACAGTGAAGCATAGTGGCAGTGGAAGATAGGCCATCTCATGGACCCTTTTTTCTCCCATCTCATTTTAAGATTAAAGCAGCTCAAGCAAGCCACAAAAAACAGAACTTAACATCCTAACTCAAAAGCTCACACAATCCCTTTCTGTCCTCCAACATCTCTCTACCCAGCAAATAGGAAGGAATCTGGAATCACAAGCTGTCCTCCCAAATCTGACAATTGGACAGGCCCTCTTCCCCAAAATGTGCCCCAAAATGGGCTTGTCAAGCACTCATACACAACCTCTCTCCTCACCCTGCCCTGAGAGTTTTTCACAGAAATGAAATATAAAAGATGCTATTTGTGTTAGATTTGGGATGCCACATCTTTCTGAAGGCTGAACTCCAAGTGGGATTCAGTTTGGCAGGGAAGCTGGCTTAATCTCAGGAAGCACCCAAACTGGTCTAACAGGGCCTGCTTTGGCTTGGACACAGAGCTTTATTTGAATATGAGTCACATAAATCCCAACTGTTTAACAACAATAGCAGTAATATTACTCCCACAGTCCTAAATTACACAAAATGAAAAGAGGCTAGGGTAATTGGTAGTGGATTTTTGTGCTGGAGGGACTATGACTCTGTTCAGAGCTAGTACTGGAAATGAAATCCTGGGCCCAGATTTATTTATATTTTAGAATTTTATGTCCTTTGTATCACATTCTGGTGAAAATACAGAGTACAGGTCGACCCATGTATCCATGGGGGATACAGTCCAAGAACCCCTGTGGATACCTGAAACCATGGATAATAGAGAATCCTATTACAGTAGGACCCCCATATCCACTGATTCATTATCCACTGATTCAGTTTCCACTGGACACAAAACAGCACACCTACCATAGAGTCTTCTTAGAAAATGTGCCCTCTCTAGTCATTTTCTAGCTCCTCCAAGGCAACTCTATGGTATTTTAAACTGGAAGTCCCATTATTTTCAATGATATTCGCTATTATCCACGGTTTTTGGTATCCACACCCCCCCAGAACCAATTCCCTGCGGATAAGGGAGTCCTACTGTATTTTAAACAAGAAGAATGCTGGAAATTAACCATAGATTCACATTGGAGGACCTAGAAATGCCTAGAGAGAACATATATTTTCAGACATGGATAAAGTAAACCATGGATACAGAATCCGTGGATATGGGGGTCAACCTATAGACTGCACAAACCTGAAATCCTTCACACCTTGATGTGTACCGTTTGAACTGCTTGAAGGATGTTTGAAATATAAAAGCAATAATATATGCCGGTAGTCCAAGACCAAATTAAGCCTGAACTCCCACTAGGATATAAAATGACAAAACTGAGGGTATCATACTTTGGACTTACCATGAGATGACATGATCCATTGGAAAAGATGCTCTCTAAAGTTGAAGGCAGTGAAAAAAGAGGAAGACTGTATTACAGGTGGAGAGGCTCAGTCAAGGAAGCCACAGCCCTATGCTCCCTTGTAGGATCCGACCAGAGCTATTTTAATAACAGCGTGTCTTGGAGGCCTCTCATACATAGGGTCACCATAAATTGAGGCCAACTTGATGGTAAACAGCAGCAGCAGCAGCAACAAATTATTATTACAGCCTCAACCTGAATCTCTCTCTTTCCCTGCCCCTTGTGAATTCTGTTCATCAAGAAAAGTCATTTTAATCCAAGATGTGAATTTACAGTAAAGTTACAGCAAATGATGACTCAGTTAAATGCACTTGATGACCATGTGGTGTTGGCTGCCATATAGTCTGACCATTTGAATTACCTGTACAACTGTTTTTGTCTAAAGAAAAAATTACTTATGGGAGGTTGTATGTGAATATCTCTTGGTCCTTTTGATGTGCAGGTAATGCATTTTACAAAAAAAAAATTAAAAATCTGTTTGATGAACAGAAACAGATTTAATCTAATTTAAATAATTAAATCCATGTTGTAGCATGATGGAAGCAAGCAGGAAGAACAAGTAGAGGCTTATTCCAGGGATGGCTAAAGAAAGGTTCAGTATTGAGGAGCTTGCAGCGTTACTGGAAATCTTTTTTTTTTTTGGCTAGATTTTGGCCTATCAGTTGAGTGATTTTAATTTGATGCCCTCTGCTCCTTATGCTGCCTTGAGTTTAGTGATGATTATTTTTCTGGTCTGGAATTTTTAAATTGCATTTTAATTCTGATGTCTTTTTGAGCAATATTGTTTTTGAAAAAATTAGTATCTGTATCTTTTTCATTTAATCATTATTCATTAAAATGAGTACTCAGCTTGAGGGGGCAATTAGCTAACACACATTGGAAACTGCTTAATGTGGTGTAGATGTGTAAGTTGCCATTGCTTAAAACAATTTGTAAGCCGCTCTGATAGCCTTGTGGCTGAAGAGTGGGGTATAAATTACTACTACTACTACTAATAATAATAATAATCTTGTTGTAAGCCACCTTAAACCTCTTAAAGGCAAGAATGGTGGGAGATATTATACACACACACACACACACACATACACAGAGAGAGTTAAGAGGGCAATCCTAATCCACATTTAGTAGTTGTGGTGGTATGGAACTGCCCTTCTGTTCCCTGGCAAATGAGCCACCAATGGTGGCTGTCAAAACAGGTGGTTTATGGCATGCTTGGAAAGTAACATGGTATAAGTAACAACGTTGCCTCCAACACATTACTTTTCAGAGTAATGAGAACATAATGATAGTACTTTTTCAAAACAATTTTTATTCTCAATATGTAATGAGTAATATTTAACTGTGGCAGCTGATGGCTTCCATGCCAGGTATACGGTTAATCTGATCTGGATTTTATTCCAGTTTTAAGGGTGCTGTTTAGGGTGCTGGATCTTATCCCCAAATAGGTTCAGAACCTTGGACCGGTCCTTTAAAGTCTGAAATAAAAAGAGATTTACTGTATCCCCGATTTAAAAGCTGCCAGTCCCCTTGGTATCTGTATTTTTCTTGATACCTTTGGGGACAAACATGCTTTTGATGGGTATTTTGAGGGGATTTCCCTCCAATTTTAGACTGTTTTCTCTTTTTTTGGATGTATTTTCTTCTTCTCAAAAGGAATGAAACTAACAAAAAGTAATGAATAATTCAATGAGTTACTAAGTCTTTAGAAAAACCCCAACAGGTTAATTTTGAACGCTTCATATCAAGTGTATTTATTTATTTGATTTATATCTCACCTTTCCCTCCAAATGGAGCTCAAAGCGGCTTACAATATCTGCACAGGACTGGCTAAATATTTTTTGCTGGTGGGCAGAGGACAAAGAAGTCCTCCTGCCTTGCCTCCTTCCATGTACTAAAATATACTGGACTGGAATTTGGATCTTATTTCAAGAGCGGCAATTGGATGGCCTTCTCCCTCGTAGCTGAGGGCTGCCAAGTGGTCTAGGGAGTGTGAGACAAGCTGTGTTGCACCCACAGCAGTGTCTTACTGCAGGGCAATGACTGGGGTGGGGAGGTCAGGACTATCCGTTGCGGGCTGTCACTGCTGCCTGGCAGCATCTGCCACGTCACTCTGCTTAATAGCAGGGCTGGCGCTATTATTGCTGTCCATCCATTCCCACTCCCAAACATGCTCTGGGGGAGCCTGGGGCCAGTGTGCTCTGGGGCAAAGCATACTGGAGCTATCCCTTCTTGGTTGTTTCAATATCTGAAGGACTATATCTCCCTACAAGAACCTGCCAATGTTTTGAGATGATCTGGGGAGCCCCCTCTTTCTGTTCTACCACCATCACAGGTACATCTGTGGCTGTTCTGAGGCTCTGGAATTCCCTTCCTAAAGAGGTTAGATTGGTACCTTCCATGGTTATCCTTTCATAGGTAGGCAAAGACCTTTTTGTTTCAGCAAGCCTTTAAGGGCTAGCTGCTCAGGGAGGAAGGGCCTATCATGTGCTGTGTTTATATTTTTTGTTCTTTTTTTTTTATTTTAACTGCTTTAAATTTTATTGATAATTTAATTATATTTTATATTTGTTTTATGTTTTGTAAGCTGCCTTGAGTCTCAGACTGGGAAAAGGTGGGATAATTCCATAATCATTATGGAAGATGGAGGGTCTGTTTCTAAGCTGCCATGGCTCAGAGACAGTGATAGTCTTCCATACTGAATTTGTTGACGGGCTCCTCTAAAGTTTCTTGTAGAAGTGATCTACAAGATAAAGTGTGGCTGTGATATTACACAGTCATAAACGGACCTTGCATGGGCAATAACTGAACCACACATTGGCAAACCACAGCCAGCTGTAGCTCCCCAGCATGTCTAAATGTTGCAAATAAATGCATTTCTGATCAGTTTGCATGGGGACCTGTATATGGGTTTCAGGCTTTTCCTGACCCACAGATACTTTCTGCATTGACAGTGCTTTACAATGGATAGAAGCTCTAGATGGCACAACTGTGGTAATAAACAACCATTTAAATATAATATTTTTCAAACTTGCTTTTCTTCCCACTGAGTTCTCTGGGCTTAAGGACGTATGTGGCGCAAACCTTCTACAGTCCGCAGTGATTGTTTGCAGAAAGTTTTTTTTTTTTTTTTAAAGAAAAGGGCACTTGTCCTGTTTCTATTTACTAGCTGGACCTGGTGTACCATACGCCATTAAAAAAACTCTGCCCCCTGCCACCCCCCTCTGTTTGTTCTGCCCCCTGCCCCCCCTTCGTTTGTTCTGCCCCCTGCCACCCCCTGTTTGTTCTGCCCCCTGCCACCCCCCTCTGTTTGTTCTGCCCCCTGCCACCCCCTCCGTTTGTTCTTCCCCCTGCCACCCCCTGTTTGTTCTGCCCCCTGCCACACCCCCTCTGTTTGTTCTACCCCCTGCCACCCTCTGTTTGTTCTGCCCCCTGCCACACCCCATTTGTTCTGCCCCCTGCCACACCCCGTTTGTTCTGCCCCCTGCCACTCCCTCCGTTTGTTCTGCCCCCTGCCACCCCCTCGGTTTGTTCTGTCCCCTGCCACCCCCTCCATTTGTTCTGTCCCCTGCCACCCCCTCTGTTTGTTCTGTCCCCTGCCACCCCCTCTGTTTGTTCGGCCACCTGCCACCCCCCTCTGTTTGTTCTGCCCCCTGCCACCCCCTCCGTTTGTTCTGTCCCCTGCCACCCCCTCCGTTTGTTCTGTCCCCTGCCACCCCCTCTGTTTGTTCTGCCCCCTGCCACCCCCCTGTTTGTTCTGCCCCCTGCCACCCCCTCCGTTTGTTCTTCCCCCCTGCCACCCCCTCTGTTTGTTCTTCCCCTGCCCCCCCTTCATTTGTTCTGCCCCCTGCCACCCCCTCCGTTTGTTCTGCCCCCTGCCACCTCCTGTTTGTTCTGCCCCCTGCCACCTCCTGTTTGTTCTGCCCCCTGCCACACCCCCTCTGTTTGTTCTGCCCCCTGCCACCCTCTGTTTGTTCTGCCCCCTGCCACACCCCCTCTGTTTGTTCTGCCCCCTGCCACCCTCTGTTTGTTCTGCCCCCTGCCACACCCCGTTTGTTCTGCCCCCTGCCACTCCCTCCATTTGTTCTGCCCCCTGCCACCCCCTCTGTTTGTTCTGCTCCCTGCCACCCCCTCCGTTTGTTCTGTCCCCTGCCACCCCCTCTGTTTGTTCTGTCCCCTGCCACCCCCTCTGTTTGTTCTGCCACCTGCCACCCCCCTCTGTTTGTTCTGCCCCCTGCTACCCCGTTTGTTCTGCTGCCTGCCACCCCCTCTGTTTGTTCTGCCCCCTGCCCCCCTTCATTTGTTCTGCCCCCTGTCACCACCTCCATTTATTCTGCCCCTTGCCACCCCGTTTGTTCTGCCCCCTGCCACACCCCCTCTGTTCTGCCACCTGCCACCCCCCCTCTGTTTGTTCTACCCCCTGCCACCCCCCTCTGTTTGTTCTGCCCCCTGCCACCCCCTCCGTTTGTTCTGCCGTCTGCCACCTCCCCCTCCGTTTGTTCTGTCCCCTGCCACCCCCCTATTCTGCCCCCTGCAACCCCCCTGTTTGTTCTGCCCCCTGCCACACCCCCTCTGTTTGTTCTGCCCCCTGCCACCCTCTGTTTGTTCTGCCCCCTGCCACACCCCGTTTGTTCTGCCCCCTGCCACTCCCTCCATTTGTTCTGCCCCCTGCCACCCCCTCTGTTTGTTCTGCTCCCTGCCACCCCCTCCGTTTGTTCTGTCCCCTGCCACCCCCTCTGTTTGTTCTGTCCCCTGCCACCCCCTCTGTTTGTTCTGCCACCTGCCACCCCCCTCTGTTTGTTCTGCCCCCTGCTACCCCGTTTGTTCTGCTGCCTGCCACCCCCTCTGTTTGTTCTGCCCCCTGCCACCCCCTCTGTTTGTTCTGCCCCTGCCCCCCTTCATTTGTTCTGCCCCCTGTCACCACCTCCATTTATTCTGCCCCTTGCCACCCCGTTTGTTCTGCCCCCTGCCACACCCCCTCTGTTCTGCCACCTGCCACCCCCCCTCTGTTTGTTCTACCCCCTGCCACCCCCCTCTGTTTGTTCTGCCCCCTGCCACCCCCTCCGTTTGTTCTGCCGTCTGCCACCTCCCCCTCCGTTTGTTCTGTCCCCTGCCACCCCCCTATTCTGCCCCCTGCAACCCCCCTGTTTGTTCTGCCCCCTGCCACCTCCCCCTCTGTTTGTTCTTCCCCTGCCACCCCCTCCATTTGTTCTGCCCCCCTGCCACCTCCTGCGCTTGTTCTGCCCCCCTGCCCTGCTCCCTCCACTCTTTCTGCCCTCCTACCACCACCCCTCTGCTCGTTCTGCCCCTTGGCCTCCACTCCCAGCATTCCAGCACACACCACATCCACCCCCATGGTACTCCCTCTCCCTCTCTTGCGGCCATGTTTGGAATCTACATGGTCCCGGCCCCAGTGTTCTGATTGGCATTCCAACAGACCTGTGATTGGTTGGTCAGGTCCCTAAGCAGCCAGTCAGCACACTGGAAAAGGCAACATACCCAAGAGAATTATATATATAGATTCTTCTGTTCTATTTTTTTCTCTTTGTCTATTAGGTAATGTCTGTAATAGATGCAGCTGTAACCCATATGGAAAATTTGCACTGTCTGGCAGAATACCTTGCCAACCTGGGTAAGAAACATCAGGTGGTTGGTGTGAAGCTGGAATCTTTTTCGGTAAGTGGTCTCTCTATTTGAAGATATATCTGCCACATTTCTTTGCCTTCATTTTTTCTTCAAATCTTCAGTTTGCATGACTGTCTTTTACACATCCCATGTAAATGGAGTTTGTAATAAATGAAAGAATCTGCAAAGTGTGCTGTGAATATGTAATGGATTGCCCAGGTTCGAGGAAATGCCCACATCTGTGTTTTCATTCTGACAACCACAGATGGAATGTGTGAATATATCAAACCCAAAGCTTTGAAACATTACTTTTTGGGACAAAAGCTCCCCAAATACCTGGCTAGCATGGTTACTGGTCATGTTTGCTAGGGAATTCAGGGAGTTATAAGAAGCTGACTTTTCCAAGTTGCCCTTGTGCCCTACTACTGGTTGCCCTAGTAGTCAATCGTTTAAATGTTGATTGTTGTCATTTACTACTGCATGTCTGAAAACTGGAAAAATAGATTTTTATTTTTGGAGATTCCCATAATTCACCTGGTGTTGTTGCTTTTCACATGTGAGTGCCAATGTTCATTGGATATTTAACCAAAGTGTCCCTATTTGTGTTGCTAGCAATCTCACCCAAACTGGGAAGCCTTCCCCAACTAGGTGTTATCTAGGTGTCTGAACTACAAATCCCATCATCCCTGGCCATTGACAATGTTGACTGAGGCTGATAGAAAATGTAGTCCAGGGCATCTGGAGGGTAGTATGTTGTGAAACAGATGGTTCTTGGGGGAATACAGGAAATCTGTGTAGCTTGTGGGTTCAAGAGGTCATGTGTGTAGCAATAGCAATAGCATTTATACTTCTATACCACTTATCAGTGCCAAAGCACTCCCTAAGCGGTTTACAGTGTTTTTTAACTAATTGCCCCCAACAAGCTGGGTGCTCATTACTGACCTATGGAAGGCTGAGTCAGCCTTGGAGCCCTGTAGGATCGAACTCACAACGTTGTAGCTGCAGTTCTGGCATTTAACCACTGTGCCACAAGGGCTGTGTAGACAGCCAAACTGCACATTCAATGCATATTTGATAAGTGCCTCTCTTTGGTTAAGACAGTAGCCATGGAAAGGGGATGGCAATCTGAATTTGGACCCTAATGTATCGGTAGAAGGTGATTGTCCTTTTACTCATGACATCCCAATGGGATCGCTTCTCACATGTGACGCATAGTATGGGGGGATTTTGTTGGGGCTATTGGGTGAGATCCTACAAATGCCTCAGCATAGTGTAAATACCTGCTGGTAGAATTATGTTGCAACCCCTATTCTGAATACCAGTGTAGCACAACGTATGTGGATCAATGGTCAATGCCCAAGGCTGGCAGCTCATTGTGCAACAGCAATGCACAATGCACAAAGGCAATACAAAGAGGCAGTGCACATTCATGTTCTACTCTGTGCTTTAGTGAACTAACACAAGCACAATATTCCCACATGTATAACTCTGCTTATGCCACCGTCAACTGGGTATGACTGTTGTGTATCGTCCAAAAAGTCACTCCACATGTGTAGTGTACCTTACGCTTGTGTATATCAGTAACAGGATGCCGGCCAATGTGCGTATTGTGTACATTACAGTGTGATCACTTGGTCATGTCAGTCTGGATCTGCTTTTCTGCTGCTACAGTTTTAAAATGTGCAAATGCAAATACCAATTTAATGTAACATGTAGTTTGGCTCTGACTTGAAAAATACCATAGCAGTCCATATTGGTCCTTGAGCTCTTCACACAGGTTAGGGAATTTAAGAGTTTCTAAAAGATGCCACAGGACAGGAAGTTTTATCACTTATCAGGCAAGAAGTCCTGCACTCTGTAGTAAAGATTAAGTTTTACAAATTTCTTTCATCACCACAAGATATGAAATAGCTATGATTTTTTTTCGTGGTTAATGTTTTGATTAATGATGCCCTTGGTCCTGATTAGAATACCACTGGACCAAAAGAGCAACTGGAACACCTCATTGCTCACATCTCCTTAAAAAACAAATTGACAAGCAGGAATGTGTCCAGAGGAGAGTGACCAAAATGTTGAAAGGTCTGGAAGCCATGCCCTATAAGGAGCGGCTTAGGGAGCTGTGTATGTTTAGCCTGGAGAAGAGAAGGTTATGAGGTGACATGATAGCCATGTTTAAATATTTGAAAGGATGTCATATTGAAGAAGGAGCAAGATTGCTTTAAGCTGCTCCAGAGACTAGGACACGAAGCAATGGACTCAAACTATAGGAGAAGAGATTCCACCTAAACATTAGGAGGAACTTCCTGTTGGCAAAAGCTTTTTGACAGTGGAATGCACTGCCTTGGATTTTGGTGGAATCTCCTTTGTTGAAGGTTTTTAAATAGTGTCTGGATGGCCATCTGTTGGGAGTGTTTGAATATATATTCCTGCATGGCAGGGGGTTGGACTGAATGGCCCTTGTGGTCTCTTCCAGCTCTATGATTCTGTGAAACCCAACCAAACAACAAAGAAGGAGAAAGCAAGAGAGGTCAGGCCAAGCACTTGTTTCATCAGCTCCAGAAGGAATCATCACTCAAAAATTCAGCTGGCATTATTGTTTTTGTCTCCTGTATCTTTGTATTTTATTTTAGCATTTTAATTGGTAAACTACCTTGAATGTATTGGTGGTAGGTAAAGCTGGATTGGGACCATGATGTATTTAGTCCTAACTTTAAATGAGCTATCCAGAATGTGAACCCTATTCCCACAATGGGTTTAGCACCGTGGAGAGCTCTTTCAGATTCAAACCTAGAGATGGTTCTTAGCCCTACTGACATTTTAACCACCAGGTAACCCTAGTTCTGGCCATATTCCAAAGGTTCAGTCTTCAGATTTTAGAAACATAATCTTCCTGGTTTAGATTACAAGTGGAGATTAATTTTATTTATTTATTGGATTTATACCCTGGAATGGGACCCAAGACAGGATGAATAAATCAGCCTTGCTTCTGCTTGTTGAATACTGATGCTGCTGTCTCCCTTTTGATTTTCAGACTGTGGGGGAGTCTTTGCTATACATGCTGGAAAAATGCCATGGCCCAGCTTTCAACATGAATGTACGTGAGGCCTGGACCAAGTTGTACAGTACTGTGGTGAAAGCCATGAGCTACGGCTGGGACATTCCTGGAAAGGTGAAATAAAGCGGCGGCTGAGATGCTCGAGGGCTCTGGCTGTTCTTGATCGGGAACAGCTTTGAAGAGAGAGCACACTTGCCTTTCCAGCTCTGTGTATTTCAGAGTAATCTCTTTCTCTCTCAACAGCTTATATCACTCTTGTTTTCTTTCGCATTCCCCATGTCTCTTGTGAAAAAAAAAACATGACAGTGCTCCCAAATTTCTTTGTAGCAACAGTTCAACATATTGGTTTATAGGGGGCAGGAGAGAGCCAATCTGGAATTACATCTAGAGGAGAGACAGGGTGTGATGCAGCTTCCCTTTCAAAAAGACTCATTACTGGTCTTTCCCCCCCCATCTCTTTACAAAGAATAGCTAGAAGGATAATCTAGAGCAGAAAGGTTATTAAACCAGCCATGCCATTAAGGGAGAGAGCTTGAGGTTGCGACAGTGAAGTGAACCAACAGAGTGTGCATTTCCTTGGGATTATCCAAGCAGTATAGCGCTTTCCTTTCCATTTCAGTGGGTTGATTCTGCCTAAGACTTTTTAGTATATCTGAGTTGTGGAGTGGTTAAGTTTTTAACAAGCTTCACCACAAATTACAACTTGGAAAGCCAGTAGAGCGATCAGTTCCATGTCTATGAAAATAAAATCTTGTCATGAAATTTGTGACAGATGTAGCTTTGCTCCTGGAAAATGGTTCCAGAATTCATTCTGGTTTCAAGCCAAAGAATGCTGGTAGCATAAAAATCCATTTCTGGGCAGCTGCCACTCTTCCTCTTGAAGCATTTTACAACAGCCTGCTGGGTGTTCAGCAGAATCCTCTTAGCTTTTATTTTATTTTTGAGTTTTAATTAAAAGTAAACCTTCTAGCTCTTGTTGTTGTAGAGCACGGATAGGAACTGTGAAGCTCCCCAGATATTGAACTGCAACTCCCAGTAGGCCAAGCTAACATTGTGAGGGATGCTGGGAGCTGCCGTTCAACATCATCTGGAGGCTCACAAATTTCCCACTCTTGTTATAAAGCCCATCTTGAAAATCTGGACACTTGCTTAACTTTTGATGTCATAAACAAGCAAATTCAGTCAGCTTCCTTAGCTGTCAAATGCACTGGATTGCAATTTCTGCCATCCCTAGCCAGTCATGCTGGTTGATGGGAATTGCAGCCTGACACATCTGCAGGGTGCCATGACAGGTAGGGTTGATTTGAAGTCCCCCTCTTTTACTTGCTTTCACTGCAGGATCAGATCTACCCATAGGAAAATTCTGTGTGGATCAAGTCTGAGATTCTGGATATGACTCTGTAAGGAGGCAAATGGCATGTCTTATCCTGGGGATGGGGGTAAAAAGGGAGAGAATTGTCTATGACAGTGATGGGCAACCTTTCGAGCTTGGTGTGTCAAACATTGCCAAAAAACTGAGCATAACTCGGGTGGTGTGTCACTTTGAGGAAAAAACATTATTTCGCGATAATTATTGTTTAATCAACAATATTATTGTTTATTAATAATTAATGAGTTGTTACAACTCTTGTGACAACTAGTAATCAAAATGTACAGCCGTCCCTTCACATTCGTGGGGGTTAGATTCCGAAGACCCCCGCGAATATGAAAAATCCATGAATAATAACAGCCCCCCCCCAGCCTCCTGAAAGTGGTGATGGGACCTTCGGAGACCCCGTTGCTACTTTCCCACCACCACCCCGCCGGCCTCCCTCTGACCCATGGGTTTATTTTTTGGGGGGGATACCTCATCCATGAGTGAAGCAGAGATATCTTTTAGAGGTGGACTTACCTGCTGGAGGTAGAGGAAGGCTGGGGGGCATGGTAGCAAGTGTGGGAGCAAGGCGGAGTTGGAGACGAGGAGGCAGCCTGAGTTAGCCATGGAGCACAGCATGTGTTGCCAGCTAGCCTAGGAGCGATTACTCCTCTTTGAAGTCACTGAGCCGCTTCAGGGAGTCCGGGGGAGGCGCCGGGCGGCCACCGTCCCACGTGCCCGCCATCTTCTCCGGCCTTGCTGAGGTGGCTCCAAGGCTTCGGAGCCCCCTCGGGAAGGCCGGGGAGAGGCTGGGCGGCCACCCACCCGCTCGCCCGCTGCCTTCCCTGGCAAAGTCCTGCCTGTTGGCCACCTTACCCGGCCTTTCCGAGGTGGCTCCGGAGAAGCACGGCAGGCACCAGGGGTGGTGGTGGCCAGGTGGGGGGGAGCTCCACCCCCCACCTCCCGAAAGTGGCGATCGGGGCTTCGTAGCCCTGTCCACCACTTTCCTCCACCCCCACCCTCCCTAAAGTGGTGATTGGGGCTTCGTAGGCCCGCCTGCCACTTTTCTCCCCCCTCCCTAAAGTGAGGCTTTGAAGCCCGGATCACCACTTTAGAGAAGGTGGTGAGGTTGCGGGCGGGGGGAGGAGGCCTATGGCTGCGTGTCAGCACAAATGGCTACACGTGTCAGTGCTGACACACATGTCATAGATTTGCCATCACTGGTCTATGATGATGAGGTGAGAAGGGGTTTTGGGGGCCATCTACCATTAGCCTAGGTGGGTGAACTTGGAAAGCTTGCTGGTTTCAGAGGATTCCATGATCAAAAGTGGTACAGCTAGTGACAAAACTCTTTCTTGGACCACCACCGAGCCCCATTTTTGCTTCTGCTTTTATGCATCATTAATAGTTCAATTAGTCACTCTGTAGGATGGTATCTTGTGATTATATCTGATATGTGAAACTATTCAACCTTGTGGACTAAGTAGGGGTGAACTTCCAGACAAAATGGAAGCTGTCGCCAATTCAGAATCATATATTTCTTTTATGTGTAAAGGACAACTGTATTTTTGTGTGTCAAAAAAAATAATCAGTTTAGCAATCTTTTCATGTTTTGGTTTATTTAGTGTTGTATTAAAGTGTCATTGTGGGGGAGATAATACAGCTTTTTTCCTAAGGAAATTGTTTGTTGCTGAGATTTTGTCATGCCTGTAAACTCCAGATGCTTTAGGGATAGGTACTTTGAAATATGTCAGATTCCTAAAAAAATAAAAAAAATATGAGGGGAGAAACACATCCACTGGTGTTTATGGCTTAAATACAGGTTGGATTGATAATCCTAGTTTTATATTAAAGGCTTCAAATTATGCTCCAGCCCTCTGTTTTGGGTTGTTTTCTGATATATCTGTACTACTAAATTTCCCTTTTATTGAAGAAATTGGAAGCAGATCTACTTGACAGAATATTCAGAATCTGGAAGTCTTCAAAGTATAATATTTTTGGCACCTGCCCATCATGGCAACATAGACACATGGTGATGATGATTATCAGATGTCTGGAAATGTTTTATGGATCATCCCCTCCCCCCAGATCATGCTGGCTGAGAAATTTTTGAGAGATGTCTGTTTTAAAAAGGACCTTGCCCATGTGGTGGTGTTTATGGTGATGATCTTCCCTAGAAGTTAAGCATGAGCTGAATCTCTTGGGATACCACAAGAGCACAAAACAAAACTAAACAAACCCCCCAGGAACCCAGTGGAACTGAATCTTTTCAGTCTTTGGGGCTGTATCAGTTGTGAAGAAAGTACTGAAAAGCACATACAGTATGTAAACAGAAAACAATGAGATAAATTTTCCCTGCTATTGGATGGCCAACTGTTTATTCCTTTTTAAAAAGCCCTACGGATTTTGACCTGTATGTGAAAGGCCGTCTTCAGGGTCTAAAAACAAAACACAAATACAATCTATTATATTAAAAAGGCAGGACAACATTACATGAACCTTATCCCATAAAACCATAAGATTACATTGTTTAACGTATCAGAAACAAACATACCATTCAGTAGAAAACACTGGACCATCCAGTAGCATGATGAGCTTGTCTCCTTGTTGTTTTCTGTTGTGACAATTGTAGGGTGGTGCAGTTTCCTTCTTTGGAGGTTTTTAAACAGAGGCTGGATGGCCATCTGTTGGGAATGATTTGTGTATTCCAGTGTTGCAAGGGGTTGGACTGGATGGCCCTTGAGGTCTCTTCCAACTCTATGATTCTATGACATAATTGGAATATCCAGTACCAAATCTGATGGGAATGCATAGGCTCTATTCACTAGCTCTAGTCTTTGAGGCTACATGTTAATGTCTCTCGTTCCTTCTTCCCTACAGAAATTCTTGTTAACTGCCATCAAGTTGACTTTGACTTATGGTGACCTATGAATGAGAGATCTCCAGGTCACCCTATCATCAACAGCCTTGCTCAGGTCTTGCAGACTCAGGGCCATGGCTTTATTGATTGAGTCTATCCATCTAGAATATGTTCTTCCTCTTTTCCTACTGCCTTCTACCTTACCAAGCATTACTGTCTGTTCCAGTGAGTCATGTCTTCTCATGACATGGCCAAAGTATGGCAGTCTCAGTTTACTCATCTTGGCTTCTAGGGAGAGTTCAGGCTTGACTTGCTCTAAGACCCATTTATTTGTCTTTTTAGCAGTCCATGGTATCTATAGAACTGTTTTCCAGGACCACATGTTAAATGAGTTACATTCTTCCTATCAGCTTTCTTCACTGTCCAGCTTTCACAGCCATACATAAAAATGGGAAATATGATTGCATGGGCAAACCTAATTTTAGTTTTCAGTTATATCTCTTTACATTTCAAGACCCTGTCTAGTTCTTTCATAGCTGACTTTCTAAGTCCTAGTCTTCTTCTGATTTCTTGACTGCAATCTCCATTCTGATTAATGACTGAGCCAAGGTACATGTATCCCTACACAAATATCCTCTCATTTATTTTCACTGGGTCTGGTCTCTGTGTGTATAGGGGTAGATTCTGCTTTGGCTTGGATGGGAGTGACTTCAATAAAATTTAATTTGCCTTATTGAAATGTAGGTTTTGATCCCTCTTCCATTCCTCCCACCACCTAAACGAAATCCTTGGTTTTGCCAAGCAGCTTCTGCCCTAGTGTATGTATGTTCATTAGCCCATTTTTACAGTCTTGCGTTACAGTAAGAATTCTTCCAGATGCAAGCTAGCTTTGTGGGAGCTCTGATTTCCATAGTAACTGAAGCAGGTTGTGCCAAGGCAGACAGTTACCTACAACAGAAGCAGCAGGTAGTTCTTCTGCATTGCCTGAGAGTGACAGGGACTAGATTTCTAGGTGGGAGCAAGGTGGACGAGAAGATACATATCAATTATTATGTGAATCAGTGAGCTACTTGTGAAACCAGAAGAACTCTCTGATATGCTGAGAACAAAGGACAAAGAATCTTGGGGTTGCATAGCATTAATCACCACATATTGGAAAAACTATGGAGTGGATGAATCATAACTTTGGTTTTCAGCGATATATCTTTACAGTTGGGGATGATATCTTGTTCCTTCATACCTACCCTTCTATGTCTTAGCCATCTTCTTTACTGTGGTCTCCATTTTGATTAATGACTGAACCAAGGCATAGAAAACCTTTTAATTATAACAATTGTGGAGTTTGCTTATTTGTATTTTAGAGTGTGGTTTGCTGTAAAAACCAATCAAACTGCTGAAGAAAGATTGACAAAGAAAGAGCTGCTTATGGTCAGAGGCGTTAAGCACTCCCCCTTCTAGTTACTACCAATTCTCACCCAGAAATGTGTTCTCCTGCTAATGTATTATGAAGAAAAAGGGGTTAGGCAGGTAGGCTTGGAAAGCCTCTGTTTTTGATCTTCTCTCTTTTCATGCAGATCAGTTTCAGGAATGCACTGCTTTCTCTTGGGAGTATGGTACTTGAGAGTATACAAAGTAATGCTGTTCATTAGGTGGGTGATAGTTATGGCTACACTAATTAAATAATTGAGAAACATTGTTAGAGATAGAGACTTCCAGGAGAAAAAAACCTGGGAGCTTATATGATTGCCCTTCAAATGTGCTAGAATTTTGTAGGTAAGGAACAGGCAAGGCTATACGTGTGGTTGTGCAATTTCCTACTCAGTGAAATAATGAAGAATGGATACCCAGGACTCAAGATGAACCTTGGCTATGTGTTAGAATTCACAGTACTCAATGTAAATTTTGGTTACCTGTAAGAATTCATAGGACTGAATTACAACTTTAGTTACATGTTGCAATTCATAAAATATACATTGTGGGAGACCAGGAACTGCCTCAAAATAAGTCTTATAGACATAGCCTGCCTGCCAGGAACAAGTAGGTTTGTTCATATTAATTTTATTTTTAAACTGCATCTCCAAAGGTGGATCCTTATGTGGGCAAAACAGCATCGGGAATTGGCTGGCTTGGGGAATCCCAAAGATAGAAGAAGCCCCTCAACACCTCCTCCACCTCTATACAACCCAGTGAGGACTGAATCTGTTCAGTGGGACTCCGGACCAGATCCTTGGGAAGAAACAGAAAATAGACATTGTGTGGAAGAGGACAACAATGGCTGGCTGGAAGCCTGAATAGGAGCACCTTCAGGCTGCAACATTTTGTTGCAGGCTGCACTTGCACATTCATTTCCAAATTTTGAGAGAGTCTACCTTTTAAAATATAGGCAAAATTTACTCCCATGGTAACATAAGTAATAATAATAATAATAAAATTTATTTATACCCCGCCCCTCTGTTAAAACAATCGGGGCGACAGAATGAATGCTACTGTCTGCTGCACCACCTAGGTGTTCTAGCTCTACCAATTTGTGAAGCAGACTTCTAAGAGATCTCCCTTCTTTGGGAAGATGAGACTAAGCTCAATAATGTTTGTTTGTTTTTTAATACTGTTTGTTTTCAATCAAATGGATTTTGTGAAGTTGAAGGTTTTCACGGCTGGCATCCATAAGTTTTTTGTGTTTTTCTTCCCGGGCTGTGAGGCTGTGTTCTGGAAAAGTTTATTACTGACGTTTTGCCTGCAGGAAACATCAGGAATAAACTCTTCCACAGCCCTCCAAAAATCTACAAATGGATTTTACTACCCTTTATTTTCATTACCTCCAAATGCTTGATATTTCCTTCAACAAATGTCATCGAAGATACCCAAAGGATCCCAAGAGGCTATGTGAAGGTTTCCTTCACCTTGCTTGAGTTAGTATCACGCTGTGTAAACATGGGGAGCTCAACCCAGGCGCCAGCTGGGTGAAATAACTTTATTCAAGGCACGGTCATAGCAGTAAAGAGAACAAGATACAGAACTCTGGCACATTCCTATAGGGCAAAAGCCAAGGGAAAGACAAGAAACCAACCAGAACTTCCTAAAGACAGTAGACCCACTCAGAAGCACTTTGCCTCCCTGAAATAGAAGCAGCTATGAAAGGAGGCCTTGAAATTTGCTACATTAGCATGTGAACAGGCAAAAAGATAATTTCATTAGGCTCTGGGAGCTGCGTAAGGAATAGTAGACTCTATCCACAGCACTGCACCTGGTTACCCTATGAAAGCAGGGGGAAATGGCACTAGATAATATAGGATGGAGGAAACCAGATTGTATATGGGAGGTGGTGTTAGTAACTGGCTCCCCTCATGTGAGTCATGTTCTGAAGTTCTACACCCCACATATCTATGTGCCACTCTTAGCCTGGTCTCTTGACAGAGCACCTTTCCCTCCCCTTTTCTGAAATTATCCTTACTATTGAAAGTACTGTATTATATTTCCTCTCATTCCAGCAGATCTGGGAAGCCAGCTGCTTACTCCCCTTGATGAGGAAAGAAATGACTATCATTTCTGATACGGAGGAGATTTTGAAAACCAGCACAGGGAGTAAGTATCCCATCTGGCCAGTGACACTACACAAGTGGAACTTGAGTTTTGATTGAGGTGGTGAATTATTCTGAGTTTGGAAAAGATACTTTTTTGGACTACAACTCCCAAGTGGTTAGGTTAGCTGGGTGATTCTGGGAGTTGTAGTCCAAAGATATACAACCCTTCTTATTGGTACTTACTCAGATTAAAGTTCCACTGCCATCAATAAGGGTTGCTCTCCAGCTGTGTTTGTTTTGAAGCCTGGACTCAGGGTGAATTCTAAGTGCTAAGTGGACTGCTTCACTGGTATAGTATTGATCCAAGGACCAAAACTGAAAGAATATGAGAGCAACTTTACTAAGCCAGACAGATGGTTAAAATGTTCTTGCTTGACATAGTTCTGACCTTCCATTCTCTATAGTTCACCTCAAGGTTGCAAAAGTCTTCTTCATGGGATAAGCAGATGTATGTGTGATTGTATCTCTGAAATATATTTGAAGATATGGTATGATACCAAGCATTGCTAAAGGCAGTTATGTCACAAAGGATGTAAGTACATCTGTGTCCTCAAATCTGGATCCTTGGAATCTTACAGTACATAAGAATAATAACTATAAGTGGATCGCTGAAATGAGAGTTAAGTCAAAGCAGCATCAAAACTTGTCCTTAAATATGTCTTTAAAAGGGCCAGGTCCCTTGAGCAGGAGGGAAGGTGCTGTCCTACTTTATCCCCAAATATTGATCTTCTCACTCATTTCATCTGCTCCTGATATACTTTTGAAGAGAGCATATCCAGCAGACACAGGATCCAGGGGACCTAATGTTCCTCTCCTTCCACTTCCCATTTTCCCCACGCCAGGCTTTTATAGGCTGTTCAACAGCTAAGATCATCTCTGCTCTGTTCTGTTAATCTTCTTTTCCTTTGAGGTTCTCATGACAAACTTGTGTCCTCACTCCTGCTCTCTTCTCAGCCTGCTTGTATCAGTCAGAGAGACAATGACTGGAAATCTGTCCCTCCAGGTTTACCGGTCCCTCCTCTAAATTACAACACAGCAGCCCATTAGCAGAAGAGTCATATAAGCAACCAGGTTCTTCTTTCTTCTAGTATCTCAGAGCAACTGCAATCTGTTAATGCTACAATTCTGCTTCCAACATTTTCAGTCACAGTAAGTTAGATACTGACTCTAATGAAATTTAGGCCTTACTGGACTTAAAGTTAATTACTGTAATTATGCATCCTAATTAATTCATTTGTTCTGGACCCTGACTTAGACTTGCTTCAAAACAAGCTATGGCGCCCTATGTTTTAATGATCAACACTTTCAATTCCTTCTTTGGATTTTTGGAGAGGGGTCTATGCATGGCAATTCTCCTACATGGTACCAGATAACCTGCACAAGGTACAAACTGCAGACTCTCTTTGAAAAGTAGTCTGCTGTATTTACTACAACTTTGTGCCTCCTAATTGAGGAATACTTTTCATTGGTGCCTCCTATTTCCACAATGCACTGTAAATCATAGTGCTGCACATAGATTCTTCAACAGTCAAAGATGGCGATGGGAGAAGTCAAAGAAATGAAAGAACAAGTGAGTTGCATAGACAAGTTCCGGTTCAATAATCAGTTCAAAGGACTTCAAGGTTGCTGAACACATTCCATAATGTACACACATTATTTATTGCATGCACATTCAAACAGCACAGTGTGTTTCAGCAAAATACTTGGGTCCCAGCCAGCATGGTGCAGTAGTTTGATTGTTGGACTACAACTCTGGAGACCAGAGTTCAAATCCCTACTCAGCCATGGAAATCCACTGGGTGACATTGGGCATGCCACAACGCCACAGCTAACACACATTGGAAACTGTTTAATGCAGTGTAGATGTGTAAATTGCTATTGCTTAAAAACAATTTGTAAGCCACTCTGATAGCCTTGTGGCTGAAGAGCGGGGTATAAATAAAAAAACCAGTCTCTCAGTCTCAGAGGAAGGCAAAGGCAAACCCCTTCCAAATAAATCTTGCCAAGAAAATCCTATGATAAGTTCACCTTAGGGTCACCATAAGTTGGAAATGACTTGAAGGCAAACAACAACAAACCCATCAAGTCAGATTTTGCACTCATGCTGATTCCTATGTGGAACAGCTTTCCAAGTAAGTTGTTTTGTACCATGAGAAGCTGTCCTCAGGTATGGGTGAATGTGCTTGCAATGCAAACGGGAGAACAGCAGAATGAAAAGGAATCGGGAGAACAGCAGAATGAAAAGGAATAAACATCTCTCTCCCAGTTTCATTCTTCCAATCCAATCCTCCCTTCTCACAGGCATGTCTAAGTCAAAACAGACATAGTCTGAGTGCAGACTTGCAAGTGCCAACTCAAAATTAAGTCCCATAGTTTTCTGTGGGGCTTTCCTCTAGGCAAATGTGTATAGGATTACAGCCTTACATATCCAAGGACTGATCCCATCTCCAATATGTAATTTGGCCTGGTGGGAGCACTGTAAAACTTACAACAGTTGAACATCAATAGTTGCAATTCAGCAGCTACTCACTCGAGAGAAAGCCCCATTAAATTCAATGTGACATGCTTCTGAATACAGGGTTATGGTGTTGATTCAGAAATACATGAAAAAGTTTTACATTGACTCTTGGCTCTAATTCAGTCAAAAGGATTTAGGATTCACAAAACTGGGAAGGGAGCATAGATCTAATGCAGAAGAGAAAGAGACACTGCTCAGGATTTTCAAAAGACAGCCTGTTTAAAGTTTTCCAATTAATTGTTGTTGTCTGGGCCTTCAAGTTGTTTCTGATTTATGGCAACCCTAAGATGAACCTATCAAGGGGTTTTCTTGGCAAGATGTGTTCACAGAGGGTTTGCCTTTACCTTCCTCTGAGGCTGAGAGAGTGTGACTTGCCCAAGATCACATAGCAAGTTTCCATGGCTGAGTGCAGATTTAAACTCTGGTCTCCAGAGTCATAGTCCGACCATACAGATCATCTTTTGAGCATCTTGAGATGCTTCTCTTGTTTCTCTTGTTGATTTTATTGGATGCTCTCCAGTTTTTCCACACACACAGCTCCACTCCAGCTACAAAAACCTGTGATACTACAAAGCAGCCTAGCCGGCTTAATGTAGAATTCTGAGTCTTGCTAAGTAGAGCTAGGAATAGCAATTTAACCTAAACTATCCCTATGTACCTACAGGCCATATACTAGAGCATAAAGGGTATAACATCAGATTAGGAGCTCCTGTATGAAGCAAGGTTTATGAATTGTATTTTGCTAAGAAAAACATGCAGAGAGCAATGGAATATGTCATGGTTGGAAAAGGGCAATCTGCAGGCCACATGTAGCCCCCAAGTACCCTGTACCTCCCCAAAGCCCCCAGCCCCCCTTTAAAAAAATTGTCCACTGGCCAAATTGAATAGGTGAAGTTATTTCCAGGGGAAGACAGCCATGTTGTATCTGCATGTCAGTAAGTGAATATTCAGTGAATATTCAATATAACAATGAATATTCAGATCATTAATAGAAAAGATGGCAAACCGAATTCATCACTACAAATGTCATTTCAATACACAGGGATTCAATGCCAGAATTTAAGAGCTAAGTATTCAAATCCTTCTTTTGAGAAAGGCAAACATGTCAGTTTCACTTTCTCCAACATATGCATTTGTAAACCTTATGTCTTTTCTAATGAATCTATAAAGAAATTTGCAAATTTTTGGAATGTTCTTGCCAAAAAAATGAACCAAATTAAATCATTATCCACCCTTAGAGAACACCCTCCTGCTTGCATTCACCAGTAACTGGCAGTCAGCAGTGTACTGCCTTTGGACCTGAAGACTGCATTCAGCCATTAGACCAACAGCCATTGGCAGCCCCTATTCGCCATGAATTTATCTAGTCACCTCTTAAAGATGTGCAAGTTGATGGCCATCTCTACATCCTCTGGTAGCAAATTCCACAATTAACTATGGGTTGTGTGAATCAATATTTCCTTTACTCCATGTTGAATCTCCCCCAATTCAGAAGATGTTTCACATTCTGACTTGCATCCTAGATTCTTCTCAAGCGAGTAACTTCTTAAGATTACATATGAATATTCTGATTTATAACCAGGTTGGTTTGAAAACAATTCCCACAGCCTTCAATGGCATTTACTTCCTGAATCTTAGGTAAAATTCTTATACAAAAGTATGTTTTTCTTTGCGTTGAGCTCTAATTTCTATGTATTTTTAGCTTTTCAGATCTGCCTTGAACAAAACAGGTCTTAAAGATGGGGACAGGGTTTCCATTAAACAAACAAACAAACAAAACCCCCCACAAAAACCAAGCAGATCTCTTATGCTTTTCACAGTTGGATGCCAGGCAGAAATCTAACTGGCAACCCTTTTCTACCAAAGGAACACAGTAGTTTGTGGAAAACTCTTCCTACCTATAACTAAAGTTTAGAAAAGTTACTTTTAGGATCCTAATTCCCAGAATCCCAGCAGCATGGCTAGTGTCCATACAGACTGCAGGATTCTGGAAGATATGATAATGATGATGATGGCTAAGACTCTGCATCAAACATGTAGCCTTTATGTTGAAGTGATGTTTTAACTCTGCATCTGATCCCACCTTAAAAGCTAGTCGGCCACCTGGAGTGACGACCAGCTCACTCCCACCAATGAATGAAGTTGAGATGAGAGTTGCAAGAGGTCCCCAGAGGGGTCCCTGCTTCTGTTCCTTGCAGCATCACTTGCTGGTGGAAGCGGACTGGTTACGTCATCCTGCGGCGCCTGACTCAGCAGCAGCGCAGACCTCTGTTGCTCTGGATGGTTTTAAAGGTAGGTTTCAGGGTCATTTGTGGTCCTTGTGATAGGGCCATGATCGCAAATGAGAATACAAAGCAGTTATGATGTCCTAATAGAACATCAGAACTGACTAACAGGATACCAGCCTATGTTTGTAAGCTCTACGTACAGGCTAGGAAAGTTTAGCTTGCTGAACGAGAGGCATCATTCAAGGCAGAGGGGCTGTGCTAGAAAAGAAGGTGGCACTCCTCTACTGGTACCCCGTCTTCTCATTTACTCCCCTGTGGCACTGCCTATTCACCAGTAGTTTTCAAGGCACCCCATTCTGAGCTTCAGAATACCAGCATGAGAGACTAACCCCCAACTGCCTAAATCCCAGGAAATTGGAACATGCTCAGCACAATTAATTAGAGGCAAGTAATGGTCCAGGATATTACGTGATTTAGCTAGAAAGTGCCCTGTTTTACACTGGCAGCTTCTGAGCAAAACAAGAGTTGATTAACACGCATAAGTTTAAACAGAAAGTAATTCTGATAATCACACCTGTCATTGCAATGATATTTTTGTAAATGATCTGTTGAGTCAGATGATGGGATCTGGCTATGTTGTATCATGCAGCCTGGAGGCTGGTAATTTTGAACATGGTGATATACAAAGGGTTATGGTCACTTAAGGGCAGAGACTTCATTTCTGCTTGTCTCAGATGTCAAACAAGTGCCAAACTAGGTGGGATTGTAGTCCAGCCATATGCTCAAATATGGATTGGCCATTTGTGGCTCTCCAGATGTTGTATTACAGCTCCCATCACTTCCAAACATGGGCCATACTAGCTAGGGTGATAAGCACTGGAGTCGAACAGGTTCCACACCCATGGTGTAGAAAGAGCTAAAATGTGTAGACAAAAATGGGATGAGAATGACATGAGCCAACTCTTTCTCTCTCCCACAGTCTGATGCCCAGTTCAATGCCCACCCTCTCATAGACTGTGAGAGGATTTAGCTCCTTCCATGCACATGTCCCCTTTATTCTAAAAGTGTGCCTCCCAGTTTTTCTGGGACTGCAGCTGATCTGGATTTACAACACAAACCTACCAGTCCCTCATCTACTTTTGGCTTCAGCTTCAATATAATCTCTTTCCTCCTTGCTTCCCTCCCCAAACCAGAAACATCTACCTCACTTGGACCCACAGGCAGCAAAATCTGAACATAAAAAATTATTCTGGCAGTCAAGCACACAACACAGGTCTAGAAAAACAGAGGCAAGTCAGGCTTCTCACCTGGGTCAAATTGGCAAGGCGAGTCTTTCTCAAAGGCAGTGGATCTGAGCAAAACCAACAATTGCAGCAGTAACTAAAGGGCACATTTTTTTTAAAAAAAGCTAGGAATCTGTTGCTTGCAAGCTGAGTCTCTAGGGGCTCTTGTGTTATTCAGGAAACACACAGGCGTTTGCTTCTGCAACTGATGCATTACAATGAGCTACACAGTCATTTTAAATGAGTTTTACGAGGCACTTGCCATTCCATTCTTCCTGCCAGAGCTCTGAAACATTACTTTTTTGACTATAATGACCAGAATCCACCAGTCAGGATTCTGGAGGTTCTAGTCCAAAGAAGTAACTTCTTCCAGCTCTACTTCCTATCCATCCTCCAAAAGATTTACAGAAAAGTTCATAGCGACCATAGCCATCACATGATTCACTTCTTTTCCTCTTGCTGTAATGAGCAGAAAGCATAACACTACAGAACAGTTTTGCTACTATGAAGAAGAATGTAAAAAGAAAAGCCCCACCCCTCCCCAAAAAGGTGGGGGGAAACGAGGAAAAGAGAGAATGGGACATATGATGTCTCTGCAGGTTTGTCAGAAGATGCAAGAAGAGCCAGGCAAGGGTAGTCTCTGTTGCCCTGGAACAGAAGGATGTGAGGCAACACATGGAGCACACTGCAGAATGGCTGGAGCAAAGGATGGAAGTAACATTGCTTTCCTAGGAACTTCTCTGTCACTTCTGCCTCTCTGCCACAGAGCTGAACTGTCATCCCAACAGCACGGCAAAGAGGTGTGCGGTGTTGAACGGCCCATTGTGCGTCTACCTGACTGGTTCCAGCCTAGTTAGCAAGACCAGATCCTTGTCCAAGACCAGCTGACAGCAGGACTGATATGGCAGCTCAGAATTATCCAGGCTTTGGGACATGAGGCTTCCCCTGGCACTCTCAACACTCAAATGGTTCCCTCCGTCTGTCATGGCTCTGACAGGAAGTGGGATCAGTGATAGCGCATTTGGTTGTCTGGCACGGGCCCGGTTCTGTATTCACCCTCTGTGCTTTCCAGCTCTGTTTCAAAACTTTGTAGGCCACCCTCCTCCAGACTCTCTGCTTGCTCCAGACGGCTGCCCATAGTACCATAGGACTGGTGAGCTGGAGAGGCTGCTGGTGTGAGGCTGAGTTCGGGCTCTTGAAGCACTGCAGCGACAAACATCTGAGAGACAGAAAGCAAGGAGATTACCTTTTGAGGCTCTTTATTAGCATCACCTTTACTGATAAGCTAGCCATTTCCTTTAATTAAGATCCCCTGCAACACTTTCATGAGTCAAATGGTTATATGGAAACCAGGTAACAACTAGACATATCATATCTTGGGTTGCCACCAGGCTGAACACAGGACAGGGCTCCTGCCGCTTTAATACTTAGCAGATCCTGGATGAGGAAGACACACCGTAAAATTCTGTCTGGTGGAACTACAGCACATCTTCTCCTTCATCCCCCACAACCCACTGCTGACTATTAAAGCTACAAGAGTGCCGTCCTGTGTGCAACCTGGTCACCTCAGTCACACACTTGAGAGCTCCAAGCCAGGCTGGATTAACAATGGTGCAACTGGAGCAAATACTCCAGGACCCTCAGTAAATAGGGGTCAAATGAAGTCGCTGGCACCACACATGCACACAAGCTTCTGACCACTTCCAACTTGATTTCAGGAGGTGGGGTAGCCTATAGCAGGCCCCAATAAGGGATGATGGTTGGTCCCTGTGTATGAAGCACCCAAGCTTGCCCACCCTTGATATAAAAGCATTCAGATACTGTAGTAAAGTCTGCCAAGGAGCAGTAAGGCAAATATAGAAGATACTTACATTTGAATTGGGGGTTGAAGAGATGCTGCTCCTTTCGGTATCAATGAAAGCTCCTTCAGATTGTTCAGACATCTGCTTGCAGGTCAAGAGGTATGTAAAATAGGATGGGGAGCAGGAAAATCCAGATGAATTACTTGCCCAAAGTTTCCCCCCAAAAGAAGATTCTTTTATGTGTGTGCGCGTGCGAGTGGCTTATGCACATGTATGCTTCTTTATGAATGGAGTGCAAGGTGTTATTCTGCAACCTTTTGCACAACATTCAACCTCCTTAGAGCTACCAAGACCTGGGAGTGGGGGTCATTGCTGCTGCTTATCATTAGGGAGGGGATGAAGGGGGAGAGGCAGTTCAGACAGTATAGATCTGAGAGTGAGTGAGTACACTCCTATCCTCTTCCCCCTCCAAGCTCAGATGAACAAATTCATCAGTGTCTGAATTGTGTCTCCCCTCTCCCTCCTCTCCTCACTGGTAAGCAGCAGCCACAACTCCTCCCAGAGTTTGACAGCTGCAGGTGTGTGTGTGTGTGTGTGTGTACAGACATGATGCAAAGGGCTAGAGAACAGCTCCTTGCACCCAGTCCAAAAAAGACATACACAGAGGGGTGGACACAGAACTGTGGGTAGAGCATTATGCTTGCCTGCTTGATGTAGGATCTCTGCCACTGTGTCCTTTTAGATACTGTTGGACTACAACTCTCATTATCCCTGACCACTGGCCATGCTGGCAAGGGCTGATGGGAATTTGAGTCCAACAACATGCGGAGAGCCACAGGTTCCTCAGCCGTGCCCTGAGGAACCTTTGATTTAGGATTACATTTGGAAATTGCTAAAAAGTGAGTTTCAGGCCCATTCTGGTCAACTAACTCAATGACACACTGAACATGCATTGTGTAGATCTGTAGATTCAACAAGGTGGAAAGAGATTAGTAAGTTGTGAATTGTGTGTGTGTGTGTGTAATCTACAAAAAGGGAGAACCAGCTATAACAAAGGTATATAAGACTTGCTTAATTTTTAAATGGTAACAGCAACTTTTTGTAATGAACTGAGTGAGATGTTGAAGTCCTTCATAATACTTTTTGGGACCCATTAGAATTCAGCAACTACATATATAATTTTTCTTTTCTAAGATGATTTTAGTTATTGAATTTGAAACTGTTACAATTCAAACTCTTGTTCATTAGGATGTTGAGAGTAAGACCTTTTTCAAACCCCCCCCCCCGCCGTTTTGCATTTTGGCATTTATGATGAGACAGACTGAGCCAATACGTTTCCATACTTCTTCATTCCATTCATCCACAGCGTGAAGGTGACTTGTCAATACACACACCTATCTATTTCTGAGAAGATATGAAATAGGGAAGGAGTGGAGAACCTCAGGGCCTGAGGCCAAATCTGTGCTTCATGGGAGCCTGAATTCAGCTCTCTGGTCTTCCTCTGATGGCCACACCTTCCTCTGTATTACGTTGTTT
Organism: Gambelia wislizenii; assembly: GCA_030847615.1. Classification (NCBI taxonomy): domain Eukaryota; kingdom Metazoa; phylum Chordata; class Lepidosauria; order Squamata; family Crotaphytidae; genus Gambelia; species Gambelia wislizenii. The sequence continues at coordinate 448,226,049 of JAUMIR010000001.1, read as the reverse complement.
AGAGGTTTCCCAGCGTTTCTGTTTTTCCCATGCTAAGAGGTGGAGCGAAAGTTAAAATATGTTTTTTCCCCATCATAAATGTTTGCCTTTGGCCCTGTCCATCACTGGAATATACTGTACCAACCCACAATCTCTGAAATGAGATCCAGTGTGGTGTAGTGATTTGGGTGTTGGACTAGGACTCTGGAGACCAAGGTTCGAATCCCCACTCAGCCATGGAAATCCACTGGGTGACCTTGGGCAAGTCACATTCTCTTAGCCTCAGAGGAAGGGAAAGGCAAACCCTCTCTGAACAAATCTTGGCAAGAAAACCCAATGATTTAGCCTTAGTGCCTCCATAAGTTGGAAGCAGCTTGAAGGCACACAACAACAACAACAACCATCTCTAAAATGGAATTTGCTTCAGACTCAAAGAGGTCGACATAAGGCTTCATATGGAAAGTGGTTTGGGAACAAGCTTATGTGAATAAAGATGTAGGTGTGTATCTTGCAAAGAATGTGGGAACTATTTCTAAGTTTCTAGATTCTCAACTTGCACCTCAAGTGGAAGTCAGTCACCAAAAAAAACCCATCACCAATTTAAAAAAAAAATTAAAAAAACAAAACAAGAAGAAAAAAATAATAAAACAAAGACAAAGACAATCCCAAACAAACAAAAAACAACACACCACACATGGGGCCTGTTCTGGCCTTTTCTAACCTGGTAACTGGAAGGCTTCCTTGGATGTAGCTTCTTCAGACACATGCCAAAGACGGAACAAAAGATGCAGGAGAGAAGGACTACGCAGGTGAAGATGGTGATAGGGTGGACAGAGCCTAAAGCATTGAAGAACAGAGAAACAGCACCACAAAACTAGCCTTGTTTTGCTTTCCACAGCATTCACATTGGTTTGTCCTGTTTCTGCATCAGTTTCTTTCTTTCTTTTTTTAAAGTATGCCTTTCAGGAACACAAAAACCTCTCTATATTTTTCTGTGCAATTTTTCCTAATATGCTTATTTCTAGCAAGCACCTTTCCATACTATGTGCCTTTCTGTAAGTGATGTTATTTCTGTATGCCTACATCGATTGGGGGAAAAACCCCTCTAAGAAGTGGGAAAATGTAGAGACAATTATGTTCCAGTTCATGTACTCATTTAGGAAGTGTACATTAGGTCATTTTATATTAAAAATGCAAACCAAACAGATTTCACACCCTCCCTCAAGTTTTCAGTTTTTCAGTATCAGTTTTAATTGGCTTCTCCACTGTTGTTTACCATAACTGTATGTTTGATGGCTGAACCACAACCCGTGTGTTAAGTTAGGGCGAGCAACTAGGTTGGATCAGAGGGGGGCAGGTTTCTGCTCCTTGGGGCCATGTGCACTGTCAAAAATGTCAAATGACATCAATAAAACAAACAAACAAAAAGTGCTAAATTGTTGGAAGTTTAAACTGCAACCAATGTAAAAGGTGCATTGAGACTACTGGAAGTTTCCAGGAAAGTCAATTCACTCTTTTTTTGACAGACAAAGGGTAGCTGGGGGAATCAAGAAGGACAGAGTATGCAAAAACATCTTTTAATTTAAACTGTAAACCTTATTAAAGACTTTAAAAAATATCTAACCAAGCATTTGAAGATTAATAGGGTGTGCAGAAGGGTTTTAAAAGAGGTTTATGTATTGCACTTTATCTTTTATTGTTAATTTTTAAAACTGATTTAATACTTTTAAACATTATTGGTTTTAACGTCACAGCTAATTTAATTGTTTTTAAAACTTTTATTATCAGGTTCTTAGTTGCATCTCGTTTTAACCTTGTTGTAAGCCAACTTGAGTCCCATCTCAGGACAAAGGCAGGATATGGGCAAATTAAATTAATTACATAATTAATTAAATGAATCGAGGACTGCAAAAATAGACTCGTGGGCCACATTGGCCTCAGGGCTACACTCTGCTCACTCTGTGTTGAATAAAAGGCCTTTGGCATATATGGAGGACTCCCTAAGGACTACTCATCATCACCCTCAAAGCATGCCTTGAGAGAATGCCCCACTGAGCATTTTCCACCTCAACAAATCCATGTATCAGTTCAAATGTGCTTCACATCTATCCAGCCATGGGTTCTGTCCATTTACAGAACAGCAGAGTTCACAGGTCAAGCTCTGCCAACCCTTCCTTCTGCACCTACCAGGTATTTTCCACCTCAGTGCTGGGTCAGTACTTTAACAGAGTAGAAACAGACTTGCAGAAAGTCAAGTCACTTGGGCTTCTCTATCTCCCATTTTCTAATATGCTCCTTAAAATACAGACTTGCAAATCTCGTTTGTAGGAACATCTGTGTGCTGAAGAGGACAAAAAGTCCCCAAGTCCATACATTTACCTTAGAAATAGGGTGCCAAAAGCACAAATCCTTTGTGTCTCTGAATATCTTCTGATTTCCTCCAATACCTGCACACTGGCCTCTGCTCTCTTCTCATTCACTGTCTTTACCCTCAGGGGATGGAAACACAAAGCAGAGAGCGACAGTGCCCCAGAGCTCCCTATTCTGCCTCTGCTGATGAGGACAGCAAACTAGAGCACGGCCCCACCAAGGATAGGCCCAAGGGATTTTATCACAGGAATTATATATAGAGTCACAGAATCTTAGAGTTGGAAGGGACAACAAGGACCATCTAGTCCAACCCTCTGCCATGCAAGAATACACAAGCAAAGCACTCCTGAAAGATGCTCATCTAACTTCTGTTTAAAGACCTCCAAAGATGGAGAGTCCACCACCCTCTAAGGCATCTTACAGTAAAAAAAGTTTTTCCTAATGTTGAGGTGGAAATGAGGAAGCCATAGGCTTAAAGGAATGAAGTTTTTTTAAAGGAAGGCTTGATGGGAGCCCTGTACCTACCTAGGCGGAGGATGGAGAAGAAGAGCAGCCAGAACATGCAGAGGATGGGAGCTGCCACCACCTGGTTGACGGCTGCAGAATGGATGCGCTGGTTCAGCTTGGTGGGGATGTACACATAGTAAATGTTGTAGCGGTCAACCATGTGCTTCAGCAGCATGTATAGCAAACCTGTGTACACAAAGAGAAAGAAGGGAGTTGAGATAAGGACAGCCACTCGGAAGAAACAATGGGGCAAAGAAGATGGGTAATGAAGCCCAGGGTGATTTAGGGGGAGGAGACTACTGTTCAGTGATAAGAGCACATGTTTAACATGCAGAAAATTCCAAGTTTAAAAACTGGTATTATCCAGTCCAAAGATTCTTGGGTAGCAAAGCTGAGAAAGACTTCTGTCTGGGACCTCAGCAAGCTGCCATCAGTCAGAGAAGACAGTACCGGCGTGCATCAACCCATGACTAGTATGGAGGTAGCTTTGCAAAGTCTTTCTGGTTGTTTTCTGCTTCTTTCATTGTATTAAGATTCTATTGTCCTGGAAAGAAACCAGTTACCACATGCAGCAGATTGCAAGGGTCAAAGAATATGATGTTAAGTGTGCAGTCAAATTGCATTTCTTAATTCACAAGGTGTATCATTCCCCTGATTTGGGTTAGAGACTACAAGGCAAGGAGGGCTTAACTCTTTTCTTCCATGAACTTTTCCTGACAAAAAAATGCTCTTTTGTCCCTAAAGACTGCTATTTGCACCCCAGGAAGGAAGCAAAATTTTCTGCTGCTGCAGAGAACAGCATTGTGGGGAGGGGGTCATCAGTGAAATGGCAATGGGTGGGAGCTTAAGCCCCCTTTCTTCACATTCCCAGTCCAGATCATGATTTTCATACCTGGTTTCTCCCCCTTCTCTTTTTCTCTCTTTCTTTGCTGCCTTTGTCCCCTCCAGTTATAGAAACACATTTAGCATTATCACTTCCCTCAGGCAAAAAAACTTTAAAGGAATTGCAGGCCTGAGTGGTTTCCTGCTATCATCTGCTTATGATCAGTTCTATTGCTCAGGGAACAACTGTCACTGGAAATAGCAGCTTCTAGGACTGGAACTTAGTCTGTGTTCTAACATTTCTCTTATGATGATAAGTGAGATAAGTGATAGAAAGTGAAGCTTTAGCCCTCCTAGTGGCTATGCTGGTGTGGAACGTAATAGGCCACAAATTCCTTTTGTAGTACAAAAAGTAACTTCTGCAAGCTCTTCCCCTTCACTTCAACTGCTATGTCAGTAATATCTGACTTCCACACATAGCCTTAAATTCCACCTGGCCACTCCCGCTCCCCTAACCCTGAACAATGCTATGGAAAACCTTCCAAAGAGATTCTTCCATGAAAAAAAACAATCCTATGGATTGTGGGTAAAATCCATGACACAGGATTTCCTTCCCTTTCCATGCCTTCAGTTTTCTTTTTAAAAAATCCTTCCCACCCACAACAATAGGATGGAAAATCATAATGGCAGTTCCAGGGGTGACACAGTTTTCTCCTCTTGCCTGGAGCATCTCAGAGGAACAGGGGGCTCTGGGGCCATTGCAATGTGGCTCTGCCCACAGTTGGCGTGCATCTTTCAACATGTTTGCCTGGAACCATTTCAGATTTTGCAATGAAAAAGGTTTCCCACGTCTGCCCCAAGGTCAAAGCTGAGCAAAAAGGCATGCAAGAGTTTAGCAATTATAAAAGTAGAAAGTATATGCAATGTATCATTTGCCCAACAGCTCAGTTTCCAGCAATGTAGATTTTAGTACTGTTACTTTTAATTTTGCTGCATGGTAACATAACCCTGCATTTCCCCTGATTCCACAGCAGGGAAAATTCAGGCATACATAATACTACTCAATACACCCAGGTATATTGATTAAATAACTGTCTTTCCCCAAGTAATTACAATTATCTGTACTTAGCTGCTTTTCTATCTTGCCAGAGGAATATGTCAATGTTACTCAAAAACGCAGAAACTGGTCCTTTAAGAGGCATTACCAGGGATCAATTTACAGTGAGCCTTATCTGTCTGCCTACCAATAGGGCAGGGTTAAGACTTTATAAATATGACGCAGAACAAGGACAGGAGCTTTTAGGAACAGGCATATATACTTACCAAAAGGGACAATAATGGGGCAGGTGATGCTATAGGTCATGACAACAGCAAATATGCAGGAGGTCCAGGCATATTCCAGTCCAAACTGGAACTCATAAGCTTGGCTCTGAAGAAAACACAGTAGCACAGTTATCCTGTTTGCAATTTCATGATGAGGTGAGTTTAAAAAACACTGGTATGTGTGGGACAGCACACTCCAAAGGACACGTGCAGCCTTATGACATTCAGAATTGAGATTTTACATTTGAGCACTGAATTCATGTTTAAGGATTGCCCAGAAACCAGAATGCAAAACTATATTTTTAAAAGGATTGAAAACTGTGGTTTTTATAACTTAATCGTTGTTGTTGTGTGGTATCAAGTCATTTTTGACTTATGGAGACCCTAAGGCGACCCTATCAGGGGGTTTTCTTGGTGGAATTTGTTCAGAGGGCATTTGCCCTTGCCTTCTTCTGAGGCTGAGAGAGTGTGACTTGCCCAAGGACACCCAGTGGGTTTCCATGGCTGAGTGAGGATTCGAACCCTGGTCACCCACTGTCCCAGTTCAACACTCAAACCACTACACTGCACTGGCTCTCTTAACCACAAGTAAGCCTAATGTTTGCATGAAGCAAACCATGGTTAAGGAAGCTTCCCTGCTTATCTTGCTTGAAAAGTGGCAAGCAGGTCTTGCTGGGGCCTCCTTCAGCAACCTATACCATGGTTTCATGATGTATTTGGCATCTTAATGAGGGATAAGACAACAAGCCATGGTTAAGTTCTCTCTATTCTGGGCTGAACAGAATTTTATGAGATTCCTACTCTACAAGTACCTTCACCTTTTGATTAGTGGAACTCTTTCCCAAGGTTTACTTCCACGCTTTCAAATCTCTCTTTGTAACAACAATGAAAAATCTGCCTTAAAAAAAAAAAGCTCATCTTTTCAAGAAGTAAAATTTAGCTCTGAAATTAATGTTGCACAGCACCTGTCAATCCATCTAATATACATGGAATGTAATCCTACTAATAAAGCTGATCTTAAACTGACACGTCTCATAAACACCTGGAGAAGCTGATCTTTGAGCCCACCCACCTGTGAGTTTGGGGAGGTATGGAGCTGGATATGTTTCTAGATCTCTAGAGTTTTATGATATCAGAGGCCAGAACTTTCTCTGAACAAGGCATGACACTTGGGAATCTGAGAGATTCCGGTGACTCCACAGGCAACAAGAGTTCAGCTTTTTGGTCCTACTACAATCATCTGAGTTTGGCTGAGAGAACAATAAAACCACAGACCCGTTTGATATGGAGCCTTTCCGGTTCGGACTTAGCAAAACAGAGCCGTGTAGCATAGACAATGAGTCCAGGGATGCGCAGAAGTTCCATGGCTGTCCCTATCAAACTGGAGGTGACGACATAGTTGACAAAGAAAGCACCATTATCAGGGAGGAAAACACATCTGTGGGGAAGGTGGCAGAGAGGGGGGTGGAGAGAAAATTGTTAGAGAACATTCTGTAGTACTAGAAATCTCCAGAATTTTTGTTGAGAATCCAGGTCCTATGCATATATGTGTATGTATGTCCCAGAGGTAGCTGATGACTTCCATGTTAGTGAAGCAGTGAATCCACTACAGAATTTGAAAGGATATTACTTATAAAGGTGCTGAAACTTATTCCCCCCCCCAAAAGGTTTAGCATTGTGGATAGCTCCTCTAAAGTTTGGACAAAACCCAGACTGGAATCACCATCCCACTCACATAGAAGCCACCAACCACCAGTGCAAGCAAAAAAAATCCCCATCACTAATGGTCAAGCTGGTGACCTCTCTTATATACACATAAACACACTATATTCAACAATACTCACTGAAACTTTATCTCTGCATTGTCCACAAAGTGTGTGTCAAAGAGCCAACGGAAAAAGAGATCCAAACTAGGGAAGAAAAACAGAACAGAAACAGATTAGATGTTTATTTTCTGTAAGAAAAAAAATTATATACCCAGGGCCATGCTAGGTAGGACTCTAGTCCATTCTCTATTACATTCATTGAACTGAGGGACCTGAGCTCTCTGTACATTGTTGGCCTGCAACTTCCTTCATTCCCTTGTCTTTACAGCTATGCTGGCTAGGACTGATGGGAGATGCAGCCCAACATCTTCAGGGCCATGTGTACCTCGCCTATGGTCTAATGCAATTACAGGTTCTTTTATTCAGAACCTGATTGTGGTGTACTATGTCTCTCATATTACTGAAAGTAATGTGAAATGTGAACTAGGAAAGCCATCCATTGAAGAAATCCTGTTAAACACCTGTCTAGAAGATTATTTCAATAGGAGACATTGCTCATGATCTACATTGATATTGTTCAGGATTTATGAGAAAACCATACTGGCTCCTTGCTAGATCTCTAGAGCGGATGGGCCAAAAAACAGGCTGGATAAACGGGCTAGATCTCTAGAGTGGATGGGCCATAAAACAGGCTGGATAAATAGGCTAGTATTTTTATATTTTTATATTAGGGGGTGTGAGTCTGGGTTTCTTGATAGCTAACACAGAATTAATTCTGTGCCATCTACAGGCAATATGAATAGAACATTATTGTTTCTGCTTAAGGTGTTTTCTGCATCACACCCCATAACACCATACTCAAGATGGATTAGATTCAGATTTACCCATACTTAGAACAGACACACTGAAATTGATGGGACTTAGGACTTTTTCGGACGCGTCAAAAATAACGCAAGCAGCCTCGTCGCGTTGCGAGGCTGCTGCGCTGCAGAGCGTCGGTTTCGGATGACGTTCCCCCCTGCCGGTACTGTTGTGGTACCGCAGGGAGATTTGAGCGTCATATTTCGTTGGTTTTTAATCACAATCAACTTTCATGCTTAAAAATCGACGAAATATGACGCTCAAATCTCCCCGCGGTACCGCAACAGTACCGGCAGGGGAGAGCGGCATCCGAAACTCTCGCAACGTAACGAGGCTGCTTGCGTTATTTTTGACGCGTCCGATAAAGTCCTTACACTCACAACTAACTGAAATCACATTGATTTCAGTGGCTCTACTTTAAAAGTATGACCAAATCTAAATTCAATCTCGTGTACCTTTCTAACAGTAACATATAAAAAATTCTCACTGTGTGACCAATTTGTAGAAAGATCTCACTCCCTATAATTACTTGGTTACTATCTTGTTTCTATCCATCTTATTATAGTAATTGATGGCATGTACAGCTTTCCACTGGGAAGACAAAGTAGCAGAAAGTAGAGCCCAAATACCCCAGCATATACTATATGCAAGTTGCTATTGTACCTGGTCAGTCCAAGTGAGGGCAAGATGATAACCATAAATACAAGGAAGAAGTAGCACTTGTGCATTGTGATCTGATTTTCATTTGACCTAAATGAAACAAAAATATATTTATCCAAGAGAGAAAGAGAGAGAGAAAGAGAAAGGGAAGGGGAAGGAGAAACAACCAGAACCTGGTGGAAGCTAGGGTGGAATTCTGCAGTGAAATGTCAGGAATATACAAACAACATCAACTACAACATAGTCCCAGATTTGTTGACAAGCATATCGAAATATAATATAGAAACTAATACATTTGCAAGGATTATTCAAAGGAGAGTAGCCATGATAGTGTGTTAAAATAAACCCAACCAACCCTGTTAGGGCACAGTTCTGGGTTACACTGTCAGGTGTACTTTTAAAATGGTGTCATAAGGAGGAATAAAATGACCCCTTATGCAAGCAATTTCCTATTGGCTGTTTAAAGGCCAGTCTGGTGTTCAGACAATGAATAAGCAACCAGAATGTCAAACATCCCCACTTGTAACTATGCTGATAATTAGAGTTATGAGTCTTCATAGACTACAGTCCACCTGGAATTAATAAGAATGTGCAGAACTCTTAATATATTTTGCTGTTACTATTGCAGAGTAATGAGGGTGAGCTTTTGGGTCCATTATAGACCAGTACCCAGCAGGAAAGGAAAATTCCAATCTCTGAATGTTGGAAGAATGGCCCAGAATCTCTCTCGATTCAGGTTTCACTTTATAACCATAAGAAATCCTAGGTTCTCTCGGTGTTCACCAGAACTTTTTTTAAAAATCAGCTGCCATGACTAGGGTCTAGATACCTAGAGAAATGCATGAATATAAACACACGTAACCACGGACAGTGCAATATGCAGTGGATTTGCTAGTGGAAAACCATTTTGAGGGTTTCAGCCTAAGGATATAGGACTTACCTTGTCCAATGTGACTCAAAGAAAGCTGAATAGTACACTATGAAAGGAAGGAACACAGAAAAGGCCCAGAGCAGCAGTGTGGGGAAGAACTGGGTGACAATTGGGTTCTGAGAGAAGGAAAGAGAGAGCAGGAATAAGTTTACTGCTTTTCCTGAAACTCCAGTATTTTGTCTCCAAATGCCCCCCTAGGAACAGGTTTAAAAGCATGCACCTTCCTGTGGTTGGGATAACATGTCTGAGGATCCACTTCTCTACACTTTGCTGATATTGTCATTGGGAGTAACCATGGCTAGATATAAGCCACTTAAAAGAAAAAAGGATGAGCAAGATAGATCTGTGCTGATTGGTTTCTGCCACAGCTTCCTATTTCTGTCTATTGGTCAGAGGACAACCTACATCCTGCTTCCTTCAGCCTATTCAAGGACTAGGACATATTTTCAAATCACAAATGAAGATGTTAAGTATCACATAAAGCATATAGCAGTCTTGTTTGTCCTGAGTCCAAAGTGGCTAAGGATCCATTATGGAGAAATATTCCTAGCGTGCTGCATGGACAAATGTGTTTTCCTTTGTAGGAGGGGAATTAAGCATGGAATGGACAAGCTCAGAGAGGCAGCAAATGGGATGTCACCCTCCCCAAAGCCTTGGCATCCTTGAAGTAGAATCCCATGGGGTAAATGGTGAGAATGGCACCTTGAGGCTCTCCACAGGCTGTGTAACGTTGAACATGTCCATGGTGTTGACAATGATGGCAGGTGTGGTGAGGAAGAAGAGGAGGATGAAGAGGCAGATGTTGAGCAGGACAAACCGCACCCACCACGAGGCACCACGGACGGATAAATTCTCCCTGCAAGAAAGAAAGCATGTATATAATGTGGTGTGCAGGGAAGGTTGCTGTGTCCTTTACCCACCTCAAAATAATACTCAGTTCTTAATTGAAGGACTGATTTCTATCATACAAGTAGGTCCAAACCTTGCTATTGGAATATGATGCTCTTCTTTGTACCCCACCACCATTTGAAATTAAAAACATGTGGTGACTGAGAAGTGGGCTTTTTTTTTTTTGTAACACCATTCCAATTGTGGAAGGTCCTCCAAATGTGGAGTGACCAACTTCTGAGGGATTCATTTTTGCACCCTCAGCACTCAACTCCATCCCTAAAATTGATGGGGCCATTCTCTGAAACCTCTAGAGCGATGCTTCCTTCTTAAACTATCTGATGTGGCAGAGACTGGCACCATATTTGCGCCCATTGACAACAACTGTTTCTTTCCTTCCTAGAAACTTGTTTTGGACCAGCAACCAATACCTCATGGATGGTCATTGTTCCACGAACCAGCACTTTGTGTAGCATTGCTCTATAGAACACAATGACCATTTCAGAGCAAAACGGAGGGAGTTGTGCCTATTTCAGATCCAAGGTGGCCCTTTTCCAAAACCAAAAGTGACTTTTCCCCAAAACACCCTCCTGAAAATGGGCCACATGGAAGCTTCTGGGGTTGTGTGACCAACATAATATGGTATGTGAAAAATCAGCCTTGAGGTTCACATGGGGTCCATGGGCCACACTTTCCCCATCTCTACCATGCAGGCTCACCTGCCACTAGCTTTGATGCCATTTCAGCAGCAAGCAAAGATTTCTTTATTTGCCTACAGTTTAGTACATCATGTAACTCAATTTGATTATAGTTTGATCCATTCCAATGAATGCTGCATATTTAGTTTAATTGCCATTTTATTTTACAGCATTTATATATTTTGGCTGTTTTACTGATCTTACTATACAATGCCCTACAAGATTTAAACAGAATTTTTTTAACTGACACAGAAAAAATCAGAATAAATAAATAAAATGAATTCTGAATGGGTCCTTAAAATGGAAGGGCAGTATCAGAACCCTGACTTGCAGCTACTGAGACAGAGGCTGAATCCACACTACACAAATAATCCACTTTGAAACTGGACTATTTATTCTGGATTCAGCCAGAGTCTCCATAAAACACCAGAATTATCATACACTCTGCAGACTCACTCACTATCTGTTCAAAATTGGTACCCAAAACTCTTAATTTTTCTTTCACCTGTTGCCACTGCTTAGGACAGTGTTTTCGCTAGAGCAAAAGCATATTGTGAAAAATTCCAATATGGAAGACAGGAGCTGAACATTTTGACAAGCTCGCATAACCATGAGAATTTACCAGATGATATCGTTGGGGGCAGGAGCATAGCTAACTCCCCAGTAGTGGGACTTCACCACTGTAGTAACAGACGATTGCTGTGGATGTTTGTGGCAATGGATGCGGTTGTAATCCTTCAAAATCCTGAGGGAGAGAAAAGGAGGCAACAGCTTGATCTAGGTGGGCTAATTTCCATGCTGTATTAGAAGTTTTAAAAGAAAGGATTGTCTCTGCAACAATCCATCTGCATCTAGCACATGCATGAGCGTTCTTAAATACAAGGAGCCTGGTGGCGCAGTGGTTAAATGCTGGTACTGCAGCCACAATGTTGTGAGTTCAATCCTGCAGGGCTGCAAGGTTGACTCAGCCTTCCATCCTTCCATAGGCCACTAAAATGAGTACCCAGCTTGTTGGGGGCAATTAGTTAATACACTGTAAACCGCTTAGAGAGTGCCTAGCGCTATAAAGCAGTGCAGAAGTATAAGTGCTATTGCTAACAATTTGTAAGCTGCTCTGAGAGCCTTTGTGGTTGAAGAGAAGGATATAAATACTCTAAAATAGGTAAGTAAGTAAGTAAGTAAATAAATAAAACAATACTGCAGAGTACTAGAGATTCAAGTGGGCTAGAGAAACAGAGCAAGTCATGCACATAGTATCCCGTGTATGACTAAAGAAACAGTTTAATCTCAAAAGAATGATACAGCAAATTCCATCCACTACCACCCTGGTCACTAGACAATCTCCCCAATAGGGAAATTCTGGCCCCGAATACAACATGAATTAGATCTTCAGTGTGAACCAAACACACTTGCCCAAACCCTCCCAAGAAGAAATGCTCTTGCTTTGCACTTATGACATTTGATATCTCAGAAAGAGGGAATTGCTTCTTCCCCTCTATCCCCACCTGAGAGACAAATCTTACCAGTCTTTATAAGCCTATCTAAACAAGGCAGCAGATTTAAAACAACTCATAAAGCAGCCTTTCCTGAATTGTCACCTTCCAAATATACTGGACTACAAATCCCATCCTCCCCAGCCAGCAGTGCCAAAGGCTTTGCATGCTGGGGATGATAGGCATTCATCACACTGGGCTGGTAAAAAGCTGTCATAAAGTGTTTCCAATTTTGCTTTAGTGAGGAGCTGGGAAGGGTACAACATTTTTGGGAGTGCAGGTGCTGTAAAAGAAGATGTGGCACTCATTTATTTATTTTTTGCTTTGTATCCAGCTACACCTGGTCTTGGACTTGTTCACACTGGCATGAAGATGGAGAGAGAGTTTCCCCAACTCAATCTTACAGGAATGATTAACAGTAGGGGGACACTCACGTGGCTGTCATCCTTTCATCCTGGAATGTGACAAAGGCCATATCAAGGCGCTTGAGTGCAATCCGGCTGCGTTCAGCATTAAACTCATCCGTCAGTTTTTCCTCTAGCTCTCCATAGTATTGTTCAGCATCCACCTAGCAGAAGGGGAGGCAGGGGAACCCAAGAAAGAAAGAAAAAATACACTCATTTTATTCATTTACTTTGAAATGCCAGCTACAGTAAACATTGGACAAAGTTAGCATCTGCACGTAGGTTTCCAAGGACTGTATTGACTGGCTGTTTCTCTGAACTCCAAACATTTCACAGTTCTTTGGGAGACACTGTGAAAAGATATGTGCTGTTTAGTCTTGGCATTTCCACCAAGAAAATAAACTGCTTAGATTTCTTCTAATGAGATTAAGTAAAGGTTGAAAGCAAGACTCTACTGTAATACTACTATCAAATAAACATTAATCAACTGTCAAATCCTAACTCAAGCATTGCCACTGGAGTGAGCCAGCTGTCACAGAAAGGTGTGTGCGCAAGTGAGTGAGATCAACTGCGTCATTCCAGCCTTTTCAGGCAGACGCCACATGAAAAAGAACAGCAATAATTATGTCAAGGGGACTTCTGTCTTAGGGAGGGTAACAGCTGCAACCTGCCAAACTGCATTATCCAACAGGGCCTCAAGATGGCACTAGCTGAAGCAGGTTTTCTGAAGGAGTGTAGAGAGTTGTACAATATCAGTTGTCCCTTCATTCACTGGGGTTTGGTTCCAGAACCCCCGTGGATACCAAAATCCATGAATACTCAAGTCCCATTATATGCAGTGGCATAGCAAAATGGTGTCCCTTATATAAGATGGCAAAATCAAGCCTTGCTTTTTGGATTATTATTTTTTAAAGAATATTTTCAAGCCATGAATACTTAAATCCATGGATACCAAATCCGTGGATACGGAGAGACAACTGTATCTTTAAATATTTTATTGATCTGTAAGTCAAGAGGGGGCAAATCAAAATCAATCAATAAATATTTTCCAGCCCAAATCCTGTCTTTAGCCCCAAACTGAAATGGCAGATTTATTTTCAATTTTTAACTATAGTTGTCCACATTTGTGGGTTAAGCATTTGTGGATTTGATTACTTGTAGACTGAAAAAATATGTTCTCTCCATAGAATCACACTGGAGGACCTAGAAATGCTAAGGAGAACACTTCTCTAGGCATGTCTAGAGCCTACAGCACAATTCTATGGCCAACTTCTGGCTGGAGGACCTAGACATTCCTAGAGAATTGTTCTCTCAGGTAAAAGAAAATAGCAGGCCTACATTCATGGTTTTTCCACTTTCACAAGTATCCTGTGTCCCTAACCCCCATGAAAGTGGAGGGCCTACTGTACATGTATTTGCCCAGATGGGTCCTAGAGCAAACCAAGCCTGAACTCTCCCTAGCAGTGAAAATGACCAAATAGGATATCGTACTTAGGCCATACATGAGAGACATGAGTCAGAAAAGACAATAATGCTTGGCAAAGTGGGAAACGGTAGGAAAAGAAGACGACCGCATTACAGGTGGGTAGACTCAATCAAAGAAGCCACAGTCCTGTCTCCACAGGACCTGAGTAGGGCTGTTAATGAAAGGGTGTCTTGGAGATCTCTCATTCAAAGGGTCACCATAAGCCCAAGCTGACCTGATGGCAATTAACAGCAACAAGTACACTGATCTGTCTTTCTCTGGCCATTTTACTCTTGTACTCTTGAGTGTCAAATGATCCCCTCAAATGCTTACCAAATGCATTGTTGGGGACGGAGTGGAACTGTACCCACACTCCAGACAACTGAAGACATTTTGTTGCTTGAGGTAGAGCAACAAATGGTGGCACCCTCCATCAATTCAAGATACATAGTTATCTAAATTCAGTCAAGTTATTTTGGCACATGGCAGAAAATCCCATAAGTACCTTTCCTCATCACAGTCCATACAGTAACAACTTAGTATAGAACCAACAAATTGCTGCCTTTCTATGACAGCCAAACACTATGTTGCTGAAGTAGCCCTTACTTTGACTGATGGTAGGGTTAGCCCTGCCAGCAGCTATGTCCTTTGTTGGCAGTTTATGTAGTTGAAGAGCCCCCAGACACATACAGATGTATGCTCTCAGGCTTTCTGCATGAAAACAAGATTCTAGTAAATCAGAGTTCCTGTCAGTACAGATGAGGCCTAAGAACATGTAAGGCCCTTTCACAAGTCTCTTGGAGATGTGGCCAAGGGTGTGGTGAGGGCCAATGCTCTAGTTTCCTCATGTTTTGGTATATGGAAAAGAAAAAAATACCTCTCATTTCCACTTCCCATTTCATAAAAACAAAGAGAAAACACTGGGAAAAAAAGAATAAAAATGGAGTGCCAATAGTGTTATCCATCTTGGACCTTTGCTTAACCAAGCTTGGATCACAATCCATGAGATGAACAGTTATATAAGTAGTTCAATATGCGAGCTGGAAGTTCTCAGTTCAGATTTCAATTCTGGCATGAACTCTGCCAGGAAGGGTAGCAGGACAGGACTAGGACAGTCACTCTGTCTATCAGCTCTGGGCCATTCTCTTTCTTGTCAGTGGATGACATCTCACATGCTTGAAGGAGATTGCCTCTAGCTCAGCTTGACAGCTAGCAGTTAAGCAAAACAACAGAAACAAGCAACCAAAAAAGGCCATACCCTAGCTTTGGAGCTTGGAAATGTTAGTTTTTGCACTTAAAACTGACAGAAATCTGTCACCAGCATGCTCAGTGGCTATGCTGGTTGGGGGATTCTCAGAGCTGTAGTCTGAAACCTAATTTGCTTTGCATCTTATACATTCAGTATATCTGTGCCCTGACTTTCACGTATACCTCTTCAAAGCCACAAACACGGCAACAGAAGATGCGGGAACAGGGGTGGATCTTAATCATGATTTTCCCCTCCTTTTGAGCCTTGGTGGTGAAGTAAAGCCTCCCCTTCATTGCTTTGCGCCTGCCAGAAACAGATTAGAGAATAAAGTTAATGAGAACATCAATTTACATTCAGAGTGAGAAGTTATACTTACCATGAAGGTTTATTCCGGGATGATACGGAGGAACAATCTACTTGATTGGTTTATCCCTGCATGCCAACCAGACCAGGCAGGAGCTACGTTCTAAATCAGTTGTTTCAGTTACGCTCCTAACCCTCTCTGTCAGTTTTAAAATTCCTGCCGTGTTGACCAGACCAGTTTCAGACCTTCCCTGACCAAAAGTAGAGTTTAAAAAAATATTTAGAATGTAGCTCCTGCCTGGTCCGGTTGGCATGCGGGGATAACCAAATCAAGTGGATTGTTCCTCCATACCATCCCGGGAATGAGATGTTCCCGACACATATGCAATGGCAATCACATGGCTTATGTATGGGAATTTTGATATTGTACTTATATTTTATCTTCTTAGAAAAGCAACATATTTCCAGGAAATATTAGTATGAGGAACATGGCTAGTATGTCATCGGTGAACAGTGCCATAAAATTTGAGGGGCCCATAAGTTAGTCAGCTTGAGTTAAGATTTTTATTATTCAAGAGCTGAATCTTCTGTCTCTTCCCTCTGATTATACTCACACTTGAAAAAGTCTTTTCAGATATAATTTAGAAAATCTCATCTGTCATAATAGCATAGAAGGTGTTCTCATTTGGTAAGTGAAGTCAGTCAGATAGCAATAGACATCCTCTAGATAAGAACCAACACAACTTTGGATACCATGAATAGAATGGTAGGCTACAAGGCCTCTTCACCCAACAGATTAGGATCATATTGGTCACTTTCTGTTCTTATGACATGCTGTAACTTGAACAGTACAGGATACTCTGGGTATAGATTGAACTAGATCTTCATTTTTCTAAACATCCAATAATTTTACAAATGTGTACATATGAAATTTACATCAGATTTCCTCTGCTACCACCCTTGGCATCTGGGAAAGATATAAGTAAGAGCAGAACCTAGGAGATAGTTCCAGCTAAAGATATTTGATGAACCCAGCATTCGCAAATCCCTTTATAGAATGACCAAGTGCAAAATCCAGCATTAGTCCTACCAATAGTTGAGTCATTGAAATCAATGGAATGAGATAGATATGGTTAATATACCATTTAAATGCATCCACATATGGTTGGATTAACACTGGGATTTAACCCTAATATGCATATTATTAGAATTTAGCTATAACTGGATTCTGCACTTCTCTGAATGTTTGATTTCTTGGTATCAAAATACATTTTTAAAATGGATTTGGAGAGAAAACAGATTTGGTTTTGGTTTTTTTATTCTTTCCTTCATATATGATATGCTTTGATTGTGTATTCCTGCAAGGCAGGGGGTGAGACTGGATGGCCCTCGTGGTCTCTTCCAGCTCTATGATTCTATGATGTGTAAGATTCTTGTGTAAGAAAATGATAAATTGTTTTCTCCTTTTCTTTTTGTACAAGTTCCTGTTTCTAATTTCGAGATGTCTGAGTTTTCTGTAATTGAAGTTTGTGGAAATTAATTAAATGTATTGTATTAATAGAGCCAGTGTGCTGTAGTGGTTTCAGCATTGGATTATGGCTCTGGAGACGGTGTTCAAATCTCTGCTCAGACATGGAAACTCACTGAGTGATCTTGGACAAGCGACACAGTCTCAGCTTCAGAGGAATGCAAAGGCAAACCCCCTTTGAACAAATCTTGCCGAGAAAACCCTGTGATAGGTTTACCTTAGGGTCACGATAAGTCAGGAACAACTTGAAGGCACACAATAAGAATGACAACAATTGACTTAATAAAAGTTATTTTTAAAAAACAACAATAACAAGCTACTACTAAATAATGGATTCCAAATTTGGTGCATGAATGGAAGGGGCCTATCTGTGGGCATATCTCTTCATCTGCAAATGGGAGCGCCTTCCATTCATAGAATGGAAGTTAAGAACCAATCCTACATAATGAAATATAGAGTTTAAGAGGATCTGTGTTCTTTCATTTGTAGATGAATGCAGAAGTAAAAGCACATGAATAGAATACCCGGCACCCCAGATTTGCTCCTTTCTAGTTCAAACATTATAGTGAGAATGTTTGCATTCCAATGAATAAAAAAATCAGGTGAAGAACAGCCAAGATGCAACTTTTTAATGTCAAAAAAGGTCAGGTAACAAACTTCTATTTATTATATTAATACAAATACTGTTCTATTTATTATATTAATACAAATAATAAATACACATTCTCTTGGCTGGGGACTGACATCCTTGTCCAGCTTTCCACACCTGGTCCAGCTATGCTGGTTGTGGGTTTATAGAAACTATAAAGGTACTAGGTTGGAGACAGCTGCAATGGTACCTTGTATTACTTGGGAGATCAACATTTTGTGCAGAGGTTCTGACACTATCCCAGTGTGTGGGAATCTTGGAGTATTTGCACAAAATATTCCAAAGAACTCAGGACAAATCAGGTCCCACCAAAATAAAACAGAACACCCACCTCTCCAAATCCAGCTGCATCAGTTTGCGAACATCAGAGCAGAACTGGACACTGGTTACGGTGCAGCTTGGATAAGCCTCACTGTGAGGAGAGACAATTTTGAAAAAAGAATATGCTTAGAGCAAGAAGGAACTGATGTTCTTCCTAGCATCCTAGGGAAACAGAGGTTGAGACTGTACCATAGAAGACAGAAGAGGGTTTAAAAAAAGAGAGAAATGGTCAATTAATGTTGGGACATTCCGTTCAAAATGCTAAACAATTGTATTAGATTAATATCCTTATAAGGGCAACTCAAAGCTCACAAAAGCGTGCAAGTTTATTTATTTATTTATTTATACCCCGCTCTTCAGCCACAAGGCTATCAGAGCGGCTTACAAATTGTTTTTTAAGCAACAGCAATTTACACATCTACACTGCATTAAGCAGTTTCCAATGTGTGTTAGCTAATTGCCCCCACAAGCCGGGTATACTCATTTTACTGACCTACAAAAGGATGGAAGGCTGAGTGAACCTTGGAGCCCTCTGGAATCAAACTTGCAACGTGGTGACTTGTAGTACTGGCATTTAACCACTGCGCCACCAGGGCTCCAGAAAACTCTGGAAAGTTGTTTCCAGAGTTCTTCATTAGGCTATGCAGTACACAAAGCAAAAAGGGAGCAATGAAAAAAAGAGGCTGATGCTGAAGTCACAGTCTGAAAATGGAATGGGAAAGGAGGTTGCAGACATTCAAAATAGGCACTACAGATAGACCCCCGTATCCGCGGGGGATATATTCCAAGACTTACTGCGGATACCGGAAACTATAGATAATAGCAAACCCTATTAAAATGAATGACTTCTGGCCCAAGCATATCATAGAGTCATGCTAGAGGACCTAGAAGATGCCTAGAGAGAACATCTTTCTAGGTATCTTTTAGGTCCACCAGCTTCCAGCAGCAGCATATTATAGAGTTGCACTGGATGAACTAGATGACCTAGGATAGCCTAGAGAGACCATTTTTTTCAGATGCAGGTAAGTGAATCTGTGGATATGGGTCTCATGGATACAGAGGTCTGTCTGTATCAGGTGCTATGGTACCTTGGATTGGAATGATAAACAAATAATGGCTGAGCATCCATTTTTGAAATAAGAAACAATATCTGTTTCCATGTTATGTTTCCATCCTTAGGTGAAAAATACTCTTGGCAGATGGAAAACAGAGCAGAGCAGAGAATAACCAGATCACTTATATATTAACAGATATTAATTTTAGGGGCTGCAAGACTGCCAGCAAATACAAGGTGCTGTAGGCTGTATTCAGAGTAATGCAATGGTAAGCCACCTCTTGAGTATTTTTTGCCTAAGAAAACTCTATGAAATTCATGGGGTCACTATAAGTCAACAGGCAACTTCAGGGAAGATGCTACTATTACTTTTAGGTAAAAAATGTCAACAGAAGTTAAACTGAGTAGTTTTATCTAGTAGATTGGAGGTGATAAACACTAAAAAAAAAAAAAAAAAGTTAAGCTTCAGGAGGCATCTACTTCTTCCAGAATAAGACTCCCCTGTTAAGCAAGTGAATCTAAACTCTGAACTTTTTGTACACATTTCTTAGAGAATGAATCTGACATCCCATCAATGAATATTATTAGCTGTTGTTGGAAAGGGAAAGCAAAAGGGAGGGATATATTCAGAGATAAAGAAGCCATCAATACAGTTGTACTTACTGGAAGTGCTTGATAACAAGGGAGGGATCAGTGATTTCTTTGGGAATCCTGGTAACCATCAGTGTTCGGGCCACCTGAAGCAGAAGAAGGGAGAGACCCTAAAACTGAGGCCCCTAATAGCAACAGGACAATGAACTTTTCCCAAAGAATCAGGATGTACAGAATTCTGCACTAATACATTTCAGTTGTGAAATTTTGGCTCTGTTCAGGCTGGAGAAAAGACTGAAGCCGGCAAGACAGAACCCTTTGAATACTCTTTAGGGGAGCAAAAGAAAGGAAAGGGCAAAGACTTGTCTTCTGCTGCCCCATAAGGCAGAACCAGATCTCATAGGTGTTAAGTCATAAGAGAGAAGATGTAACTTGAAAGTTAAGAGGCACTTCTTAAATGGAAAGATCAATTGGACAATGGAAGCTATTACTTGGGGGTTCAGTGGGCTGTTCCTCACTGGATGTCTTCAAGCACAGGCAAAACAGTAATCTATTGAGGATGCTATTACGCTGGATTTCCTGGATCAAACAGGAAGTTGGACTAGATGGCCTATAAGCCTACCTCCAACGCTATATGATTCTATGACTGAAATCTGCCAACTAAAACTGATAGTTTATGACTTGGTTGATACATCAGCCTGCTTCTTCTTCCAGAGAAAGAACTGAAATTCTAACCACAGGATCAAAGCAACCCAAACATTCTGCAATCAGTGTTGGGTCCAAGGATCCCTCTTCCAGGCCAAGACAGCAAAAGAGGATGGCATCTCACTTCAAAGGTTTTTGGGAAGGGACAGGAAAGTGTAAGAAGGGGCTGCTGCATTTCTTACCTTCTCATTCTCCTTGTATTCAAGCTGGATGGAGTGATGAGCCATGCAGAGGGCCGCTATGATAAAATAGAGGAGGGCAAAGATACTGTGCAGCCACAAGAGACGGTCTCTGCAAGAGACAAAAACAAAAGGCATTTTCCAAATGGGAAAGAACAGAGTATCTTGGTCAGAAGACAATGAAATAAAACAACATCGGTTTCCTAGGGCATTTGGGCTGACCCTTATATTAGCCTGTGGACTCATATATCCATCAGCAAACTAGGCAACAGCATGTATCCCTCACATAATGACATTAGTGCCTTGGATGGGGAGGTAGGGCCAGAAGGACCCAAAGTTAACCCAGAGTCACATTATTACCACATCCTGAAGCAAAACAAGTCCTCCCAATGCATGTAAAGTGGGCACCCAAGTATAATCTTAATCTGAAATTTGCACCAGGTGCTGATGGTTACCAGGATCTTTCTTATTCTATATAGTAATGTTTTCACACAAGAACTATGATGCATTCTAATAGTGTGTGTGTGTGTGTGTGTGTGTGTGTAAGAGAGAGAGAGAGAGAGAAGGAAGGGTACACTCAAAGACCAGCAGTTTAACAAATGGGAGAAAAAAAGCACAAAGGCTTTAAATTTGTTAACATCACATTACAGCAATTTCCACAAGAAATCATGCATCCACTGAACAAAGTGAGTTGGTTTAATATTCTTCCCCAACATGTCCTCACTGTTTGTTTGGAGAAGGCAAAAGTCTATTTACTGTTTGTGGCTTCCTTCTGAAGAGTGTGCATACCAATTACACACCACAAGTGGGAACAGAGAGACATGTACACTTGTGCACATGTACAGGGGTCACAACGTCCAGCAAAAAGGTGTCCATAGTCCTGATCCAGGGCATGCTGATAAAGGATAATCTGTGTAAATACAGTACAGCATGTTTCTCCAATAGCCATCACTACAAGTAGCAAAGCAATACAGATGAGGAATTAGAATCACATACTCTTTGGGGACATTCGCAATCGTGGTTCGACCAAAATTAGCAGGATCCGTACCTGAAGGGGAGAAAGGAAAAAGAGAGATCACTGACATCTGAGGGGAATTGTTACCAAAAAATGGCTATTGTGATGTAAATATCCTATGCTTCCAGAGCAGCTCAGCACTATGATATCTTCATCATTATGCATAGTCAAATAGTAATATTACGGTATTTTAAGATCAGGGACAAGTGCAGTATGGCTCTCAGAATGCTTGCAGTCCCCAAAATGATTTTTGTGGTCCTTGGTACCACAACTTTCCCAGATTGATCCCCCCCCCCAAAAAAAAAATAGAGTGAACTGCCTTTCCTGGAAGTTTTCGGGAGTCACAAGTCATCTTTTAAATAGGCCACAGATGCTCCCATGTGCTATTTAATTATTTTAAAACCCCTTTGGAAAGCCAAAGTGGACTTCTGTGTTTTTCTTTTTTGGTATTTTTGGCAGTCCACATGGCCCTTGGACAGTTCCGGGAGCAGAAAAATTGCCCCCTTAGGGATCAAAATTGAAGAAATTTTAGTAATTAAAACAACAGATCTTTTCTAGTGTCTAATTAAAATAGAGAAGAGGAGAAATGAATAACTGCATTTCTGTTTTTTTGTTTTACTTAAAAAGCATATTGCCTGTCAGAGCCAAGAAAAACAGCAGCTGAGGTAGGGGGTCAGGGGATAAATTGGGAGAATGGTGATTGGGAAAAATGAACAATTTCCTATTCCCTAAGGGGTCCAATCCAGATGAGGGCATCCCACAGTTTATTTCCTAAAAAGATGGGAAATGCAGTTGTTTGGTTCCCAATTCAGTTTGGCTCTCTGACATTTCTTGGTCTCTCTCTCTTTCTCTCTCATTGCGGGCTTCTCTGATATCCTAATTCTATTTTTTCAGTATTGCAGCTCCTAGCAGGGCAGTCCTGGGGGATCTCACTACCCTCAAACCAATTAAAGAGCACCAACATGTTCTAAGCTACTGTTGAGGCCAGCCTCTGTACCTTGCTGGTAGGGCTACCCAATGGATTGAGAATGCTGACATACCCAGGAGATCACCAGAGAAATTGACAGGGAGGATGACAGCTACGGAGAGCACGCAGATTATCATAAGCAGCACTAGTACGTGACGTTGGAAGGAGAGGTAGGTGGTGGCATCAATTCCACACTTGCTTTGAATCTCTTCATCCCTGTGGGAATGAAGAGGGGAAGGCAGGTCAACTCAGAGTCACAAACTATTGCCCTTCTTCCCCTTCCCTTTTCGGTGAAAAGGAAACAAACATGAATACTAAGGCAAATCCCAGTCTCACATCATAGCAGTGGGTAACTGTATATACTCTGTGCTTTATGCAGATTTACACCCACACTTCTAGTAGACTCATATCAGGTACATATGACAAGCAATGAATCCCAACAGAAGTATCTGATCATATGTAAGTCCTCTGGAACTGGAATTATTGATGGTAGCTTGTTTAACTTAAGCCGTCTGAGGGCTCGCACTAAGACTCTAAACTATCTAGTCCGTGAGCTGCTCTTTGCTGATGATGCTGCCCTTGTTGCCCACACAGAAGCAGCTCTGCAGCGTCTAACATCCTGCTTCGCAACAGCTGCAGAGCTGTTTGGGCTGGAAGTCAACCTGAAGAAAATGTAAGTTCTCTACCAACCTGCACCACAGGACGAACGCCACCATTCCCACACTGCCATAGGCAAATCTGTGCTTAAGTCCGTTCAGCAGTTCACCTACCTGGGAAGCATCATCTCCTCAGATGCCAAGATTGACAAAGAGATCGATCACAGATGAGCAAAGGCAAATAGCACATTTGGAAGACTTTACAAAAGAGTCTGGAGTAACAAACACCTGAGGCGAAGCAAAAAAATCAGTGTGTATAGAGCCATTGTATTGTCTATTCTCCTTTACAGGTCTGAAACATGGGTCAGCTATCGCCGACACTTACGACTCCTCGAACGCTTTCATCAGCGCTGTATACGTACAATCCTAAATATACACTGGACTGACTATGTGACGAATGTTGCTGTCCTTGAGCAAGCAGGGATCACCAGCATTGAGGCCATGATATTGAGAACACAGCTGTGCTGGGCAGGGCACGTTTCTAGGACGGAGGACTATCGCCTCCAAAAAATATACTCTACGGTGGACTCTTCACGGGTCAGCGTAAGAGGGGCGCTCCAAAAAAGCAATACAAGGACTCCCTGAAACAACATCTCAGGCTTGGCCAAATTGATCACCAACAATGGTCCGCTCTGGCCTCACATTGGGAGGCATGGAGATGCACAATTCACAATGCTGCAGCCTTATTTGAGAACTCACGCCGAACAAGTCTTGAAGAGAAATGACAACGCAGAAAGAATCACAACCCGGAAACATCACCCAAGGAGACCTTCTGCTGTGGTTTCTGCAACTGGACTTGTTTATCTCGGATTGGCCTTTTCAGTCATCAGCATGCTTGCAGAAAGCATGGGATGAGTCCTTCCTGAATCTTCGTTTGCGAAGAAAAGCCAGAGAGAGAGAGAGAGAGAGAGAGAGAGAGAGAGAGAGAGAGAGAGAGAGAGAGAGAGAGAGAGAGGAACTGGAATTAAAATGTTTTGTCTTCATGAACCTCTTTGAATAAAAATATATATGAAAAAGCAACATCTTGGAATTCTGTATGAGATACAGACCTCATGGAAGTGAGATGCTTTAGCATATACATTAAAACAGAAGAGGGCATGTGACTTGAAGATCTCTTTAATTACAACAGGACCCTTGTCCTATAGATGAAACCCACAGTTACAGAAAGTTCCAATATCAGGAGATTATAGCAGTCTTCCCCAGTTTAACGCTGTCCTGATATGCTGGACTACAACTCTCAGCATCACCCAGCCACTATGGCCACAACCAGATTGAAGAAGGCTGGGTTAGAACAACAAGAAAAAAAGACATTCATGGTTTCCAAATGAATACATAAAATTCTTATTTCCTCCCTCTTTCCCCATGTCCCTATTCTTCAGGTGGTATTAGGGATGAGCAGATTAGTCTGTTCCAATCTGTACCAGTTCTGTTTGCAAGTACATTGAGTCTCATTTCAGTATTATTGTGAACTATTATTTTTTAGTCGAAAGCTTTCACGGCCAGCAACCATAGATTTTCCTTGGTTTTTTTCTGGGCTGTGAGGCTGTGTTCTGAAGAAACCTTAAAAGTAACCAAAATCTGGCCCCCAGTTTTGAAGAACAATAGAATCAAAATGCAACACTTACAAAGGAATTCCACCCAGGGACAGGGGGAGTTCCAGCAGATAATGGGCCATCAACCAACCATTAGCCAAACAGACACTAACGAGCCTTGCATTTCTATACCCAGAAACTAACCATTCAATTACACAAATTTACATATACTCCCCAACAGGGGTTTACAGCATATAAGCTCCACATACACTCCTACCCAACCATTCTCTGAAGATGCCAGCCACAGATGCAGGCGAAACGTCAGAAAGAAACTATTCCAGAACACGGCCTCACAGCCTGGAAAAACCCCAAGGAAAATCTATTATTTTTTAAAATATCTGAAGAAAATATTTTGTACTGTACTGAAATTATATATTTGAATATATATCTTGAACATAGTTTCTCACAGAATATGCATTTCTAGAATATTTTCCCCCCAAGCTACACATTTCTAAATCGACTTTATCCTAAAACACACATTTTTATGTACTTTGGGGCATGGCTTTTGAGATGAGAATTGCACTGTGCAAACTCCCCCTCCCTGAATGCTCCACTTCAAGCTGAGTAATTGTCCCAAAGGTACAGATCATGTTCATTAGTTTTAAAATGATTTGCTCAACCATCCTTAGTTGACTATTTTGTTAAAAAAAAATCTGTCTTTGCTATAGCCTCTTCCGGCAACAATGCACTTCTTTGCTCTTTAGCCTTTAAAGACTCAGCTAAGGCTAAATGAGTGGGAAGGAATGATTTCTCTTGGATGAGCATGAATTCACTCAGATGCGTCTGAGCGGAAGGAGGTTAATGCACTGTTTATTGAACCTTCCATTATCGCTCTTATTTTAACAATCAGCATATCTTTTAAAGGCACTACAGGCTTTTTAGCATATGTTCAGGTGGCGCAAGACATCTGCTGACATGTTCTGGGTTTCTCAGAAGGGTAGAGAATTGGGGATGAAATCCAATGTCAGAGGAATGGACTTCTGCCCACACAAAAGGACCTCTTCCCTTCCTCCTCTTCCCTGTATCTATTCCCATGCCACAGCAAATCTTTACTGGAGCAAAGTTTAAGGATATGTTTGGGGCTGAAGAGGAAGGAAGGGAAAATCCATGCTGTGTTCCACTGACAGAAGGACTACTTGGATACAATCTAGGTCTAAGGTTGTAATAAACCAGGTTTCCCACCTCTCAAAGTTACCTGCACCTATGGAAAGAGAAAAAAGACTATTTGCATTTTTATCTGCTTTTTGTCTTCTGTTTTATCTGCTCTTTGTCTTCTGTTATTCTGTTGTCTTCATATGATTAATAAAGTTAACCAACTGGTACTAAAACAAGGAGGGATGTGCTTCACTATTAGGCTTGACTATTGTGAGAAGGGACAGTTGAGTCTACTGGCCACTTGTATTTCCAATTGACCCATGATGTTAGTTTCAGTTCTAAAATCAGAGAACAAACTATAATGAAAGAGAATGTGTCTCTGCATGCATGTCTGTCTCTGCCATTCATCCAAGACTGTGGAAGCCAAGCATCTGAAATCTGGCATAGATACTAAGAGGACCAAAGTACGGCTATCTCAGAGTTGTATTTTGTTTTTGTTTTAAAAACTGATTCTTGGTATTATGTACTTCAGCGTCAAGTCATCTTTGACTTATGGCACCCCTATGAATGGCAGATCTCCAACTTGTTATTGTTGTTGTGTGCCTTCAAGTTGTTTCCAACTTATGGTGACCTTAAGATGAATCTTCACAGGGTTTTCTTGTCAAGATTTGTTCAGAGGGGGCTTGCCTTTGCCCTTCTCTGAGCCTGAGAGAATGTGACTTGCCCAAAGTCATCCAGTGGGATTCCATGGCTGAGTGGGGATTCAAACCCTGGTCTCCAGTCACAATCCAACACTCAAAACATTACACCACACTGGCTGTCTAGCTTTCCAAGAAATCTCCAAGAGGTCCTATTAATTAACAGCCCTGTTACTTGCAAACTTAGGGCCATGGCTTCCTTTATTGAGTCAATCCATCCATAATATACAGTAGTCCTCCTCTTTTCCTACCGCCTTCAACTTTCCCCAGTATTATTGTCTTTTCCAATGAATCATACCTTCTCGTGATACGTCTAAAGTGTGATAGCCTCAGTTTACTCATTGTGGATTCTAGTTCAGGGTTGATTTAATCTTGTTCAGTTGATTAATTTTAGTTAGTTAGAATCTATCCACGGGGCAGGTATCCATGGTTTCACTCATCTACATTTGAAAAAAATATGTCCTCTCTAGGCATTTTCTAGGTCCTCCAGTGCAATTCTATGTGTGCTTCTGCCAGAACTGGGTCTGGAAGTCAATCATTTCAATAGGGTTTGCTATTATCCACGGTTTCATGTATCCACAGTAAGTCCGGGAATGTATTCCCCATGGATTTGGGGGTAGGGCCACCTGCACTATCTTCAGTCACTAAATGGCAGACTTCCCTAATCCTCTCTAGAGATGAATCTGTAGACAGGTTTGGAATATTCATTTCTCTGGAGAGCATCTAGGCATATCCACCTGGTACTTCCTTCTCAGAGCCTCCAAACTCTTTTATAACAGTGACAGAGAAGAAGAGAGAAAATCCTGCGGTCTAGTAAGTGGTGGACAGGGTGGAAAGTGAGCACAGAAAAGGTTAAATAAGTACAGGGTGGAGGGAAAGAAAGTGTGGCAGAAAAGTGTGTGTGTGTATAGTAGGTAGAAAATGGGTGTTGTAGAAAAGAAAGAGCAGAAAGACATGATATAACTGGAGAAACCAATGATGATAATATCAAAAAGGTTTGTTACTATATTTCAGGTTTAGGTTATAATTGCAAAGGTTTAGTATATATGATGGATTTTTGGCTATGATGTGTGTTTATTCACTGTAAACACTGCATTATCTTTTGAATAATATCAAAATAATAACAGTAACAATGCCATTTTATTACTTTCTTGTGTTCCACATGTGTACTTTTCATATTTAGAAACTTTATTCCTAAATCAGCACATAAAGCCATGGTGGACAGTTTGTGGCTGTCTAGATGTTGTTGCAGTGCAAACTAAACCATCCTTCACCATTGGCTATGCTGACATGGGCTAATGGGAATTACAGTCCAACAAGAGCTGGAGGGCTACAAATTGCCCACCACAACACAGAGAACTGTGGCCTTGAAAGATGGATAATTCATGGCAGAAGACATCATCATCAAAATTCTGTTGTCCTTCAAAGCCTTTCTATTTTCAGGAAGGTTTTCAGGAAATGAATGCCTGCTAAGGACAGGGTTTTTAATGGGTGGGTATTTTTTCATTTTTTATTATTAATATTTTAACTGATGTGCTTCTAAGACTATTTTAGTTCAGTTGTGTGTTTATAGTGTAACTTGATTCATTGTATTTCAATATTACAATGTATTGTGTTGTTATTTATACATGCCTTGGGTTTCTGCTCTGAGAGAAAGGCAGGAAGGAAATCAAAGAAAAAATGAAAGAAAAAAAATTCTCACTCAAGTTGTCCACTGCATAAAATGTTAGGAAATGTATGAAAAACATAATGCCCAAAGTAGCATGTACTCACTTCATCTGGTAGATCAAAAGCAGCCAGGAGCAGAAACCCTGGAAGGTAAGTAGGAGAAACAGAATTGCTGGTTAAAATTAATGAGAAAAGAAACTTCTGTCTAGGGAATTTACTCCCACATTATGGCTGAATCTGCAAGAGCAATTGAGAGCCAGTGTGGTGCAGTGGTTTGAGTGCTGGCCTAGACTTCCATGAGACCAGGGTTCAAATCCCTGCTTGGTCATGGAAACCCACTGGGTGACCCTTGAGCAAGTCACACACTCTCAGCCTCAGAGGAAGGCAATGACAACCTCCTTCTAAGAAGTCTTGCAAAGAAAACCCAATGGAGCATGCAAACTAGAGACAGTGAGGACAATCAGCAAAGATCATTAGAATACCAGGTGTAGCTCTGATTTGCCTCTTGTGTTATCATTAGTTCCTGATAATTAATCATATAGCTTAAAAACTAAGGCAATAGATAGGTTGGTGTTCAGAAAAAAACACACTCTTCTGGTTTTTCCCCCATTATAACTTACCACATCTTTGTTATCAGCATCCAGAGGGCTGGTCTCTGATGGGGATTTTTCCTTTTCACTTTGTTCTCCATAGAAGAGTGATGTCAGGCTTTCCATATATTGGAAGTGAGAGAAGAAAAGTATGCAGGAGGGACAAAAGGGAAAGGGAGGAAAGAAGACAGGGAAGAAAGATGGAAAGTGTGGATTCGATTTAAAGGAGAAAGAAAAGTAGGAGAAGGAAGAAAAGGCAACATCATTATTCTGATAAGACCAACTTGAAGTGCCAGGCTCTGGTTGCATTTACCCCAATTCACAGGAGTGCAGCAAGGCCCAAAGCACCCGGTGGGGGAGGAAGCGAGGGAGAAAGATGGAGGAATTTGAAACTTTCAAATTGCTGCACCAGCACTACCTTGAACGTATTTGGAGCATAATCTTCCCTTTGCCCATAAATGGCTTGCAGCACTTTTGCAAATCAGGCTATGATAAAGATTTACAACCATACTTTCCAAAGACCAGCATTTGAAAAAATAAAAATTTGATTTGGACAGAACAACAACAACAAAAAACCCTGCTTCATTTTACTTGATTTTAATGCCCAGGAAAGCTGTACCGTAAAGAGGAGAAAGGATATGCAAAACCCAAACCCAAACACCAGTGGAAAGTGACAAATGATTTATTAAGACTCAGTAGTAAAACCCTCATGCAATGAGGTTACTGGATCTGAATTTTAGCAATATTTATTTCAGAACTGTGGTGTCCAAAATAAGCAGTGGCCATAATATACTCTGGAAGCATGATGTTCTAAAATCAAACCTATGCTATCTGGAAACTCTATGACTGCATCTGCAATGCAGAAATAATCCAGTTTGGCACCACTTTAACTGCCATGGCTCAATGCTATGGATTTGTAGTTTTGTGAGCTATTTAGCCTTCTCTGTCAGGGAGCTCTGGTGCCACAACTAACTGCAAATCCCAAGATTCCATAGGATGGAGCCATGATAGTTAAAACAGTGTCAAACTGGATTATTTCTGGAGTGTGTATTGAGCCTATGTTAGCATGATATTGTAAAGACAATATTTAAAGTATTTGATGCTGCTCAGAACAAAAAAGAAAAAAAGAGGGAAGAAAAGCAAAACAATTTCAGTACAGTGGGCCCTCTGGATCCGCAGGCTCCAGATCTGTGAATTCAACCAACCGCAGATTATCACATCCCATATTATAAAATGGCGGCAAAGTGCATGTGGACACACTGAAATGTCTGTGTTCATGTCATCGCCATTTAATAATATGGGACGTGATCATCTGCATTTTTTGGTATTCATGTGGGGTCCCAGAACCAAATCTCTGCAGATCTGAAGGGCCCACTGTATTTCCAAATAGCCAACACCTCAAAGAATAAGAATGAGGAGAACTTTCTAGAAACCCTTGCCCAAAAGCTCCATGACATTCAACCATTCACCTTAGAGATAACATCCTGTGAAGGAAAGAAAAGTCACTGCAAGGCTGGGTGGGTAGGTATGGGGGAATCATAGCTCCCATTTGACATCTGTAACTGATGGATTCATCACCCTCTCCTCCCTCTGCACAAGTTCAGACTGAAGATGGTCACCTGTACAAAGAATAATGCATTTATTCCCCCCTCTTTCCTTTCTTGAGGAACCTTCAAGGCCAGGAATCCCTCAAAAACTACAAGTAGGGAAGGAGAGGTTATTCCTGTTTCACCTTAACAAAAGTGACAAAGGTAAGAAAGTGAGGCAATTTGGAGGCAATCAGATGCTTCCTTTGGAGCAGACTGAGCCCCAAATCCTCCTTTAAAAGCAGTGATGATTCTTTTTCATTCACAAGATTTCTCAACTCCCAAGCCTTGAATCCCTTTTGTCACCACTGGTATCATTACTCGTAGGAGTTCCAGGTGCTTGGAGGAAAACGGCTGATGAAAAAACGGGGGTAGGGGTGGAAGAAAATCATTAGAACCATTTAACAACTATGACCATTTACAACTGCTCTTTAACATGCATACAGTGCTTTTTCCAGGCTCTTACAGTATGCTGTACAACATTATCAACCTCAAATATAGACAGGAAGGTGCTAAAACAGGGTGGGGAACCTCAAGCCCTGGGGAACAATCCATCCCTCCTGGGGTCTCAATCCAGTTTTCTGGGGTCTCCAGATGGCCACACCCCATCACAATAACACTATTGCTGATGGTTCCCCAGCTTTTCTATGGTGTACTCCCCCATTCCACACAGGATTATATGCATGCTTTTTGTTGTTGTGTGCCTTCAAGTCGTTTCTGACTTATGGCAACCCTAAAGTGAACCTATCAGGGGTTTTCTTAGCAAGATTTGTGCAGAAGGGGTTTGCCTTTGCCTTCCTCGGAGGCTGAAAGAATGTGACTTGCCCAAGAATGTGACTTGTTGTGATAATGGGGGTTGCCATGACTGAGTGGGGATTTGAGCCCTGGTCTCCAGTTTCGTAGTCCAACCACTACACCATGCTTTTACAGTTACCATGAAGGCAAAGAAGTGAATCGAGTGGTCCTCTAGATGTTGCTGGACTACAACTCCCATAAGCCCTATCCACTAGTCACTAGTGAGGAATGATGGGAGTTGTTATCCAAAAACATTTGGAGGGTCACATGATTCCCATCCTGTCTCAGGTGGACTGCTGAAACCCTTCTTCACACCCTCCTTTGCCCAAGGTTAATTCTGTTTCAGAGCAGTTGGTGGAATAGCCCTTGTGCCTTCCATTGCAGAGTTTAGAAACATTTTTTTTGCCTATAATGACCAGAATCATTGCGTAAGTTTCCCAAGCACTGTTTAAGGTGTTAGTTCTGCATCTCTTAACACTGTTTGGCTCCTATGCACAAAAATCCAGACTGCTGTTCTCTCAGTCCTTCACCTTCCCCATTCCTTGTGGAAATCTTAGATCTTACCTGTCATTATCCATCAGCAAGGCCAAGCGCCCATAGTCCCAAGCTGCTTTACGAAGGCAGGAGAAGACCAGGAGAAGAAACTGCAACATGAGTGAGTGAAAGCATGTGTTTTAGGGATCCTATTCAAGATATTTAAACAAACCCTCCAGTATAAATCCTTTCTTCCCTGTCTGTGGCTTCACAGGAACAATCTACTCTTGGAAGCAATAATCTACTCTTCTTAACTAACATAAATAATCACCATGATAGCTGCATAATGGGATTTCTGCTTTTCCACACATTTTATTGCCTTGCTAAATGGCATTGCTACATGTTACCTCTGCAGATACAATTGCTCAAATGCAATGTTGGAAAATTTATTTTTTGGGACCACAACTCCCAGAATCCTTCCAACTGCATGACAACTATGCTGGCTGGGGATTCTGGGAGTTGTAGTCTAAAAAAGTAACTGTTCCAGCTTCCTCCCAAACCTGTGCTTGGGGAAGATGCTGTCATTTTACCCATCGTGACCAGGCCAGGTGCTCTCGTAAATCAATTGCTGCTCAGTACTGGTAATACAGAACTCAGAATGCAGAAGAAACATGATGACTTTTAAGATATTTTTTGTAGCCCCAGCTTTTTAGGCAAACTAATGTTACTGTATAAGCTGTTTAGTGTGCTTTTCTCTAAATTCTTCTTTCTCTTTTTTTTTTTTTTTTGGAAATAATCACTTATTGGTAATTCACCTGAGTATGTATGTCCCAAGGGATTTTGACACCAGGTGGCTTTGAAAAACACAACGAACACCTGGGGTGCCCTCTACATGTTTTCTACTACAGCTTCCATCCTCCCTTAGTACTGACTGCATTCCACAGAACTGTGGGGAATTGTTATCCAAGATGTCTGGAGGGCATTCCACTAGGGAAGGCTGCTTCATAATAGCGCAACAGGCTGAGCCATGAAAACTCATTGGGTGACCTTCGGCCAGTATTTCTCTTTCTCTCCCCACCCCCCTCTGGCATGACCTACGTCTCTCTCCTTGGCATGTGCATGTTGCATAATGAATGGCTGATAACGGGATATGATTCCTCTTCACCTTCACTTACCAGCCAGAGAATGAAATTGAGGGCAAGCACTGTGGGGACACCACCAAATGGCAACCCTTGGAGGACAGTGCTACGGGCATGGGCTCTGAAGCACCGGTCTTCTGTGTCATTGCTTGCAGCATCTTGAAATCCAAGGACATTCAGGAAGATGGGAGTCCCATCTCCTGATGAAGCTTCGTCCATGAACATGTTGTCCATCTATGAAGTCGATGAGTCTCCTGGAAAGTTTTAGCCCCCAAAATACCTGGGGTAGGGGAGGGAGAAAAGAATGGTGTAGGGGGAGACTGAAAACACTCATGGGGACATTCACATCTGAAAGGCCAAGGTCCTCTTATGTGTCCCATCTTGGTAATATTTGTGCACATGTCCAACAGGGACTAAAAAGAGACCATTCTTGGTATCAGGCCCCAGAGCTTTGGAATTTATTTCTCAGAGAAGTCCATTGATGGCATTTCACTGAATAGAGTTTTAACTTTTTAAGAAAGTTCCTGAATCAGAACCTTGATTTAGCAGTTTCACCATTTGAGAATCTAATGAGTTGCTATTTTAACTCAGTCTCTACTAGTTTCATGTTTTCTCAGTAACTTCCCTCTATTTCTTCTATCTTATTATTGATATTGGAATCTTACTGTTTATACTGTAAGCCACTTTGAACTTCTTAGGAAAGGTAAGACAATAAAGATAAACATCTATATTAGTTTAAGGCAGCATAAAGAGTTGAAAGACAGGAGAAAACAAACAGGTGTTTGGTCCTCCTGATAAGACAGCTTCCACAAATACATTAGTATATTTGTTTATTATTCCGATCCAGAGATACACGGTACAAAAGTCCAAAGTAAAGAGTTTAAACAGAAGGCATTTGCTGATGATCTTGCTTTTTTTTTAGAAAATCCAAATGAAAGCATACAAAAATTATTATATATAATTGAAGAATTTGGCCAAATGGCAGGACTAAGATAAACAGAGAAAAAAACATCTATCATAACTGAGAACTTAAGCAAGATAGAAGAAAAAGAATTGGTTAACAAATTGAAACTCACATTAGTGAAAAAAGCAAGATATTTAGGGGTAATAATTACGAATAGTAATACGGAGCTCTATGACAACAACTATGGGAAAACTCGGAAAAATATAAAAAAAGACCTGGAAGGGTGGAAAAATTTAAATCTTTCATTCTTAGGATGGATTGCTGCAATAAATATGGTGGTGCTCCCTAAGATTATGTATCTCTTTCAGAACCTTCCGATCCTAATGTCTGACATCATTGAGATCCTGGAATAAGGATTTAGCAGAATTTATATGGGCAGGGAAAAAACTTAGACTTAAGAAGATGATATTATGGGACGTAAAAGAAAGGGGTGGAATAGGCCTGACAGATCTGAGACTATATTATCATGCATGTGCGCTAATGTGGATCATGGAATGGATGAAATTAGAAGACGATCAGCTGTTGCAACTAGAAGGCTTTAATCTCAGATTTGGGTGGCATGGCTATTTATGGCACAATAAATCTTTGGTACATAAAGAATTTAGCCACCATTACATAAGACACGCCTTATTGAGAGTTTGGCAGCTATATAGGAAAAAGTTATATCTAAGATTGCCCCTATGGACCTCTAATCATGAGGCCTTCTATAAAAAGGAAAACCCATATAAGGGGAACTGGTTGACGTATAAGATAACCTTGAAAAAACTGAGGGGGGGGGACTCCAGATGAAAACGCAGGAAGAATTGAGAAACGAAGGGGTTCCGTGCCACTGGTTTCTATATTGCCAATTATACAAAAAATTCAAATTTGATTCCCAAACAGAAGGGATTGAATTAGAGGAGGGAGAGTTTGATAAGATATTATTTGGAGGAAGAACTAAATTGATCTCGAAAATGTACAACTTGATATTGAAAATTAATATGGAACCAGAAGTGGTGAAAAGTTATATGATTAAATGGGCCCAACAAGTAGGTCAAGAAATAAAGATAGAGGATTGGGAAACATCAGAAAGAAACTCTGAGGATGCCAGCCACAGATACAGGCGAAACGTCAGAAAGAAACTGACGTGGAATGTTAGTCACTCCTGCTGAGGGCATGGAATGTTAACATTCGATTTACAAGATATTACAGGTTGAGAGAAAACTTCTATAAAATGATAAACATGTGGCACCTTACTCCGGCAAGAATGCAAAGATTTATAAGAACATGTCCAATACCTGCTGGAAATGTGGTCAAGCTAAGGGTACCTACATGCACATCTGGTGGTCATATGAGCAAACTGTTGGAGGGTATGAGTCTAAAATTAAAAATTTATTAAAGATTCAAGGGATCTAGACCTTTTAAAAATAAAAATATCTTCTTTAAAAGTAAAAAACTTTTCTTTCAAAATAAGCAGAGTAAAGCCATCGGAATGCAGACACTGCTCAATTAACATTTAAATGTGTGGTCTGATCACCCAGTCAATTAGACTCATTAAACAACAAACACGTCAGTTTAAAAATGCATATCAAATGTTTACTGAAGGTATATCAATCTTAATCTACATATTAAAACAAATTTAAAGGTCCTTAACTAACTAGGAGGATTTAGGGTAGGAAAAACTCACCCAGCCTTAAGCGATGAGGGCTGCATGGTGAAAGGGTGAAAACGTAAAGGCAAGACTAAAAGAAAAGAGAACATGGCTACAGCCACATGGAGACAAACTTTAAAAGGAACTTAAACAAAGCGTAATAAAATATTTAAATTAGGAGGTCATGTGATGAATGACCCATTGCTCCAGTTGGCTGAAATTGCCTAGGGAAAGAAGAAGGGGGAGTGGAAAAATGCATGCAGGGAAATTCCTAAACTGAACTTAACATGGGATACACAAGATTGTATTGCATTATAATAATAATTTCCCTACATACTACACAAACAAAAAAATTCTGGAAGAGATTACATGATTTAATAGTGAAGACATTAAATATAGATATTCCATTAGACCCGGAAATGTATTTACTAAATATGCTTCATAGGTTACACCCGTGTATACAAAGAAAATATTGGACGGTATTACTGTATGCGGTAACGGCAGCAAGATTATTATTCACCCAAAAATGGAAAGGAAAAGAACTCCCATCAATTAACAATTGGATAAGGAAGATGAAGAAATTTTATGAAATGGAAAGGCTGTCTATAATGATAGATGATAAAAGAACATGGGATGATCTCGTAGGCTGGAAGAATCTAAACGAAAACCTAGAGGAGGATTAAAAGGAACAGAATAGGGGAAAATAAAGGGGGGCAAAGAGTG
The DNA here is from genome assembly GCA_030847615.1 of Gambelia wislizenii. NCBI lineage: Eukaryota > Metazoa > Chordata > Lepidosauria > Squamata > Crotaphytidae > Gambelia > Gambelia wislizenii. The sequence continues at coordinate 448,189,711 of JAUMIR010000001.1, read as the reverse complement.
TATCTAATAAGATAGCTTAATATAACAAAATAAAGAAGGTAATTTAGGTCTAGCAGATGAAGAATAAGTAGAAATGCAGGATTAGAGGATAGTACCAATAATTCTGGAGGTTTGGGAATAAGGAAGTTATTGTGGAATGGTTTGAGAGGTGTTATTTTATGTAAAGCAAAGTTCGACAAAGTATTGTAACTGTAAATTGAGTTGTATGTATGTATGAGAAGTAGGTGTGTATTACTATTTATGTGTAATAGATGTTACGTTGTTAATGAAAACTTTTTAAATAAAAATATTTTTTAAAAAGTAATTTATTATTATTATTACTACTACTACTACTATGCAGAACTATTAAGGCTAGAAAGAGCTGTGTCTTACAAGGTGACAACCCAAAGAGGCAAGGAAAAATGCTAATTATAAATACAGGGAACACTTCCTGTCTTTTATCTATTTATTAAAATCTCTACAAACACATAGCAACATCTGAACAGAAAAAAAAGCACAACAACTTAACAGTACAAGTTCTTTCTTCATTATTTGGCCCACTGGGAGATGATATAAGCCTTAACACCTGGGCAGGGCATGTTTCTAGGATGGAGGACCATCACCTCCCCAAAATATTATTCTATGGTGAACTCGCCATGGGTCAGCGTAAGAGGGGCACTCAAAAAAAGCGATACAAGGACTCCTTGAAACAACACCTCAGGCTCGGCCAAATTGATCACCAACAACAGTCCGTCCTGGCCTCACATCGGGAGGCATGGAGACACACTATCCACAATGCTGCAGCCTTATTTGAGAACTCACGCCGAACAAGTCTTGAAGAGAAACGACAACGCAGAAAAAATCACAACCCAGAAACATCACCCAAGGAGACCTTCTGCTGTGCTTTCTGCAACCGGACTTGTTTATCTCAGATTGGCCTTTTTAGTCATCAGTGCGCTTGCAGAAAGCGCGGGATGAATCCTTCCTGAATCTTCGTTTGTGAAGAGAAGCCAGAGAGAGAGAGACTCTTATATGTGAAGTCGAAGGCTTTCACAGCCGGCATCCATAGATTTTCGTTGGTTTTTTTTCCGGGCTGTGAGGCCGTGTTCTGGAATAGTTTCTTTCTGATGTTTCGCCTGCATCTGTGGCTGGCATCCTCAGAGTTTCTTTCTGACGTTTCGCCTGCATCTGTGGCTGGCATCCTCAAAGAATTATCTGAGGATGCCAGCCACAGATGCAGGCGAAATGGCAGAAAGAAACTATTCCAGAACACGGCCACACAGCCTCACATTCAGTACTCTGGTTTGTTTCTTTCCCCATAAGCCAATGAAAAAAAATATCCATAATTTCCTTTAAGGTTTGTTTCTGACCTGTTGAAGGAGAAAAAAAAATGCCAAAGAACAGAATGCTGCCAAATTTTAATGTCACATGGAACAACCCACAGACCTAAGTCCATGGATTGTTCAGCTGCACCCAATACAAAGGGGTGCCTGTGGGATACATAGCCACAAGGGCTGTGAAGCCATTCATGATTTTGCCACCACTCTTCCTGCAGCTGTACAAGACTGTTGCTAGTGTCAAACCTCTGAAGCGAGAGGATGCAATAGCAAGAGAACTCCCATTGAAGGCAAAGCAGCTGTGGAAGGGCTGGCAGTGAAATCAAGAGTGGATTTGCCAGCCACCTCTGGAACTATTAGGAAGTGGGAGCCAGCACTTTAGCTTGTAAGTAAACCATGACTCCCAAGTAAGCCAAGGAGGCCTAGCTCACTATGAGGGTCCAAAAGACCTATTAAAAGAGGAAGAAGAAACAAATGTGTAGCTTTCTACAGGGACCAAAACAATCCATTGATAAACAGCCAGCAAAGAAATGTTTCTGTCCATTTTCCCATCCATACTTAAATGTTTCTAGTTTTGGGAAGGAGGCAAAAGGATTCATTGCAAGGAACTTTTTGTATTCTATGACAAGACTTTATGAGTCGATCTATTATCATCTTTTAAAAAGAGCTTTCCAGTTCCCTTTTCATTCATACCTGAGAAGGGTCATTCCTTGATTTAGACTTCAGGATCAACCACTGCCATTGCACTGCTGTCAGTCTGAGCTACTGAAAAGGAAAAAAAAAAAAAGAGAGAGAGAGAGAGAGAGAGAAAGCAAAACAGATAAAGGGAGGAAATGAACCATGCAGTTCACTGGTGTTTTCAGCTTCATCCTTTGTAAGAATCCAGTGAAACCCGTCCTGCCACACCACACCATCCCTTGCAAAACAAACATTTGTAGCAGGAGTGTCCTGCTTAGACCTTAAGGCCTTGTGCTTTCTGCCAGCTCAGTACCACAAGTGTATCATTCATTCAGTGAATATGTTGGCAGCAGCCAGTCAGAATTTACATTCAATGCTGACTTTTGTTTCTGGTGCCTTTTAGGCCAACCCAAACATGGCGTGATTGGTAAGAAGTTAGAAACACAGGCCAGGTATACATTCACTAATGAAAACAGCTCTGCCAACTGAACTAGAAGGAAGCATTTCCCCTTCCTAATGAAGCTATCACATGCTCAGCAGGCCTTTCTCATTCTCTCCCTTTCCCCACTCCACCTGCAACTCTCTGCCACCTGTAAGTTTGCTTTGGCAAGTTACCTAGCCTTCTAGAGCAGATATTGAGGTCCCGGAGCTGCATAGTGGTGATGGTAAATCAGCCCCTCTTCTTTCAGTAGATGTACACTACCGGATCCTGCCCATAATAATCTGCACTGTATCTTTTTAAAGTAGCTTATTTTTTCCTTCAGAGATGGACCATCAATTCTGAGAGCCTCAGCCACCCTTGCTGTGTTGGAAACATTATTCCAAACTGAAAACGGTCCAATTTATAAATGTTAGAGGAAAGCACAAAACACAATGTTAATACAGTTGGAGTTGAGTGGAATAAGGGTTTAGATTATCCTGTGCAAATTAACCAATGGAAAACTGCTCTAGGGTCAATATCCAAAACCTCTTTAGCCCTAAAATTATGTTTGGCTCAGCAAAAATTGACATTTTAGGTGTACTGAGTACTATTATGTGTTTTTGAGAAAGAAACTGATTGCTTTGATTAAATGTTGGCAATCAAAAGCAAGTACAGTAATGCTTTCTTGTGGCATATGATATGGGCACGTTCAGTGACTATTCCTTTTTAATTGGATGTGTTACTTGCATATTAATTTTGTATTAGGAAAAGCTTTGGTATTTGTAGATGCCCACATTCTTTTAAATGACTTTCCTGTGGTATGGAATTTAACTGTGGGTCAAACCTGTTGGATCCTGCAGGCTTTTACTGTTGCAAAAAGCCTTATATTTGAAAGATAAACATACACGATTTATTTGTTAATAGTCAGAAGATCTTACTGCTTTAGTTATGCATGAATATATATTTTACACACATCCATTTCAACAAAAAATATTTTTGGAAATATGATCAATTGATATCAATGTATATGGCTACCTCTTGTTCATAACCTACATATGTACTGTATTTCTCTCTTCCCTGTTTCTTTTCTCTCTTTCTCTTTTGTTTCTTTGTAATCATACTTTATAAACATCCATTTTAAAAAAATGAATTGAGGGGGAAGGTTGCTTGAAAAAGTGTTCTACTTGAAAGTACACTCCTCTTAAGGAGGCTGGCTTTCTGACATAAACAGGGGAGGGGCTGAGATTTCTGTCACTGAGAATGGTTAGAAGGAAAGGCTGAGGCATCTTGTGGTGAAATTTCCTACAAAGAGAATATCCACTACAACAGGTACAATCATTGTTCTTCCTTGGTCAGCTGTCTTACTCAAATACAGGTTGAATCTCCCTTATCTGAAATCCTTGGGACCAGAGATAGTTTGAATTTTGGAATATTTCAGATTTTGGGATACTTTCATATATCTAATGAGATATTTTGGAGATGGGACCCAAGTCTAAATACGAAATTCATTTATGTTTCATATACACTTCATACACATAGCCTGAAGGTAATTTTATACACAATATTTGTTAATAATCTTGTGCATGAAATAACGTTGGTGCATACTGAACTGTCAGAAAGCAAAAGTATCACTATCTCAGCCCCTCATATAGACAATTTTGGATTTTGGAATATTTCAGATTTCAGAATTCTGGATAAGGGAGACTCAACCAGTACTCATATACAATAAGCAAAGGTATGAATTCTTTCTGGAGTCCTGCATGCCCCTTACACCCCCTACTGTCAAATTTAAACAGAGTGGAAAATACATTTACAGTTACTTGTCCTTCCAAGCCATTGATATGGTACTGTTGGAAACTCACAGGGCCTACACAATTTCTGCTCTACTCTGCATTAACTTGCCATGGCACAGGGTCAAGTTCCAGAACTTCTGGATTTCCTTCAGCTTGCCTTGCAAATGCAAGCTTTCAAGAACATTGAGGAACAGACCACAGGTTTCCCCTGTGCAGCTTTTCAAGCCAGCCATGTGTACTAAAGACAGGTTATTTACCTGTAACTGTAGTTCTTTGAATGGTCATCTGTGAAATGACAGAAGTGGGTATTGCACCTGTGCATAAACAGCATTCAGAACATTCTAAAGCTGTATGATAGAACTTTTGGCGGTAGCCCACCCACCTCCCAGTAGCATATAAATACCGTGCCCACCAAAACATTGTAATACTGTTTTTGTCTACTCAGAAGAATGGCTCACTGAACTGAATAGGACCTTCTCTCAGATAAGTGTGCATAGGATTGTAACCTAAGTGTTCTAATTTGAATTTCCTCCATTGCAGGTGATGTTTCTAAAAACACTGCAAACATACTTGGTTTGCTAAACCCTGTGAACACTTCTGCTGAGAAGGTGACACTGAAGAAGAAGAGAGTGCACTGTGTAGTCAGAGGTTTCCCTGAGAACAACTAGGCGGACACTACTGAGGCAGCAGAAATTGCCCTTGCAGCACCCAAAGTAATATTTTCCATGATATTCCTTTAGGCTGTACTCAGCAGCCTGGCTGTTTTCTTACAAATCGCTCTGCAGTGCCACTGCTGGTAACTCAATTTGCAAATCTGCAGTGTCATAGGTTGTGGCTCCCTCTCATTATTCTCAGAGGCTGAAAGAGAATAATCACTTCCTCAGAGTTGTAAGTACTTGGAACAAGGGATGATAGCTCACAGTGTGCACCTTTGCCTTGCTTTTTCTAGTGGGAGGCAGGCTTTTATGGACTCTAGTTAACTGTATGAGATGCATGAACTTTATGAGATTAAGAATTTCATATATACAATACACTGAAATTTTGGGTAATACATTATACAGCCGATGCAATGGTCTATAATGCACAGACGTTCATGTGTTACGCCATTTGTAGTCTTTTAGGTGTCACAGGACAATGCTCCCTTTGGAAATGTGGGGATGTCACATTACATTGAAGAGGGGGGCTGATAAGACTGAACATTCCTGTTTGATGGGAAGTATATGTAAATTTGTGTAGTTGAATGGTTAGTTTCTGGGTATAGAAATGCGAGGCTCGTTAGTATCTGTTTGGCTAACGGTTGGTTGATGGCCCATTTTTTGCTGGAACTCCCGTCACTGGGTGGAATTCCATCAACCAACCATTAGCCAAACAGACACTGATGAGCCTTACATTTCCCAGAAACTAACCATTCAATTACACAAATTTACATATACTCCCCAACAGGGGTTCACAGCATATAAACTCTGCATACACTCCTACCCAACCATTCTCTGAAGATGCCAGACAAAATGCAGGCAAAACGTCAGAAAGAAACTACAGTATTCCAGAACACGGCCTCACAGCCCGGAAAAAACCCAAGGAAAATCTATTCCTGTTTGAGTCTTCACAAAGAGATGCCAAAGGAACAGCGCACTTCAGTTTGCACCTTGAGGGCCTGAGAAATCTTTGCAGCTGCTTCTCTCTTCCTCTCAGTCTCCCCTGCTACATGAGGTAGGAGTATGGGAAGGAGACCTCTAGGATGAAAACACTGGTGGACATAACTTGGGAGAGTTACTTTTTCTACTAAAACAGCCAGAATCCATTGTTCATGCTGGCTGAGGATTCTGGAAATTGAAGTCCAAACAAGTAACTTACTCCCTGGCACTTTGAGCACATTCAGGTAAGTGTGTGACAGGGTGTGCTCATTGTATGTACAAAAGTACTGATCTGCCTCTGCTTATTTGAAGTAAGTGCAAAAGCATAAACCTCTCTAGTATACATGATGGGAAGTCTATCTCAATCCATTTTCAGTTCTCTTAAAACTAGGGTGGGCAACTGTGAGGCTCTAGGGGGCTTCCTTAGCCCCCAGGAGACCATGGAGGGCCACACCCCCTCCACATCCCCACCACCAAAACAAACAATTTGTTTTGCCCCCAAATACCCACTAGGGGGTGTAGGAGGCATTTTGCCATGTTTTATTCCACCCCCCCCCCCACAAAGCCATTTTAGGTGTAAGAAAAGCCTTTTTTAAATAACAGGAAGTGATTGGAAGTCACTTCTGGTTTACTTACTGTTTTAAAATGGTCTCTCCTGGCCTTAAAATGGCCTGGAAGGAGTGTGGTAAAAATGCCTCTCCCCCACACCTAGTTGATTTAGGAGAGAAAGCAAGGTTTTTAAAACCCTTTTTTACTTATAGGGAGCCCGAGGGGTCAGAAAAATGGCCCTGAGGGCTGCATGTGACTTGCAGGCTCCATTTCGCCCAGCACTGTCTTGAAAGCTACTGTCACGCCATATCACAACCTGTTTATTTCTACTTGCTTAGCCATATTGAGGGGTCCCCAACCTTTATTTTGTTGGTGGTCTCCAAACAGTGGCTCTGCAGGCTGACAATAGAAGAAGCTAGAAACATCTGTCCTAATTCAAAAGGCATGGACACAGGGTCTGTCTCTTCTAAATGAACTGGACATAAAAAGTGCTGCTCTGCTCCACACCTATAGACTTCAGCTGAGAACCTGTGAGATGCTGGTGAAGTGGAAAACTGTCAGCATATTTATGTTGGAATTCTGGAGGGCAAAGTCTGGTTTTTTTCTCTCTAGTTGAACTATGGCATCAGACAAAGATGAGTGTGCCCCTGTCATGAATCAGTGTCAGAGGGATCTGCACAGCTACTGCTGGGAAGGCACTGTACAAGGAGGTACTGGACACCTCCTTGTGTAACACTTCAGAAAGTAGTTACACTGGATACCTCCTTGTGTAACACTCGAGAAAGTACATAACACTGGCATAACTAGGCGTTAAACGAGTGTAAATCTCTAAGAGGATTCCAGCCTTGAACGGCAGATTTCTGCAAGATAGAGCTACTACTATAAGAAAGTCTGGGTGGCTTGAGGAAGGGCTTTGTTATCATGATGAAGCACTGGTTTTGCATGTTGAAGGTCCTTGGCTTCTCCAGAAAAGGCTGGGAAAGACTGAGTAGGAATCCCAGAGAGCTGCTGCCAAATGGTATTCTAGTTCAGGGTTAATTAAATGTATGGGCCCTTCAGATGTTGTTGGACTGCATTTTCCCGTCAACCCACAGCCAACGGTTTCAGTCCAACACCTTTTAGAGAGCAATACTATCAACCCAGCTGTGGACAATAGAGTCATAGACACGTCTAGCCTGCCTTTTATAACAGGATCTCAGGGCTGTGTACAATATAAACAATTTAAAACATTTCCAAATTAAAAACATAAATAATTTAAACAAAATAAAAACATATTAAACATAGCAATAGTTAAAATACTTTAAAAACTACAACATTTTAAAAACATGTACAGGTATGTCTATGCATGTGCCTTCAAGTCGCCTGTTGATTTACAGTGACCCCATGAATTTCAAAGGGTTTTCTTAGGCAAGGAATACTCAGAGGTGGTTTTGCCAGTTCCTTCCTCTGAAATATGGCCCACAACACCTGGTATTTGTTGGTGGTCTTCCATCCAAGTACTAAGTAGGCCTGTTGTTACTTAGCTTCCAAGATCAGACAGGATCTGGTGCCTTTAGGGTATGCAGGTGCCACTTGGACCTCTGATTTCACAATCAGGGTGTCACAGCCAAGAAGGCCCTCTCCCCTGTCCTCCCACTCAGTATTGCCTGCATTGCTGGGACACAGAGGCTTCTCCTGTAGACCTCAATTCTCAGGCAAGCATATGTAGGGAGAGGTGTTCCTTCAGGTGTCAAGGTCCCAAGCCATTGAGCATTTTAAGCACAAGCATCTTGAATTAAACAATATTGACCTAGATGGGCCAATAGTTTGCCTCAGTATAAGGGACCTTTTGATGTTTCTGTGTTCTGCGGAAGCAGAGATTGGCACAGGAGCTGCCTGTCAGGGAGTGGTGGGGCGGCTGCCCAGCAGGGCTACACTAAAACCTGCTTATTGTCTGAGATCTCCTTGGTGCCTCGGCCTGCCTTCTCTAACCTCCCATCTTTGTGTAAACAGCAGGGGAATCACCATCTGGCATTGCCTGTTCCTGAATAATTCACTTCCTCTTTGTTAACAAGGAGAGCAACTCTCTGGTGGGGAAGGCCTCTGGAACAACTCTCAACAAATAAACAGAGAAGCTCCTAGCAACCTGCAGCCCTGCTTATCTTTCTGGGAGCTTGTTAACTGAGAGCTACCGGTACTTTCTCAGGGTCAGTACTAAGGGCTGTTTCCACAGTGTTTTCCCTCTAAAGAAAACACCTATTTGTATAATGTAAAGTGGCATATAGAGGAAGACCATCAAGTGGCCTACCTATTTATATTTATTTTACATGTATGTTTTACCTTGGTTTTCTCTCCAGTCATGAGCTATTTGAAGCAATCTTATAATAAGCTGTATTTTTGGATTTTTACCAGACTGGTTTAGCACTTTATGTGTTGCTGCAAACTGCTTCAGGATTTATACAAAAGAAAAGTAGTTTAGAAACATTTCTTAACAATAATAGTAGTGATAATGATAATGTACTGCAATTTCTTGCCTGTTCTTCGGGGAGGCCAGAGTGGCATACACAGCCATTCCTCACCCCCATTTTTATTCTCACTTACAACAATCCTGTGAGATGAGTTAGTCTGAGAGGTAGTGAGTGGATCACGATCACAGAGAAAGCTAAACACTACATCATGCTACTGGCTCACACTGATTTCTTAAGCATGGCTTTCACAACATAGACAAGCAATTGGGTACTCCTTGTACATATATAAACCCACCACAGGTTATGGTATTCAGGGGTTTCACATTTCCTACATGGAAACATCTCTGGTATGAGGAAAAAACCCTTGTACCCAAACAGCCTTTCTTTTGATTATAAATGTCATCCATTTCCTCTGATTTTATAGATAAGACCAAAAGCAACAATCAGACTTTAGCACTGGGGTTGAAAACAAATGTATGTATTCATTATAGGCAACCTTTGTTGTTAACTGCCATCAAGTCGACGTCAACGTATGGTGACACTATGAATGAGAGACCTCCAAGTTACCCTATCAGCAACAGCCCTGCTCAGGTCTTGCAGACTCAGGGCTGTGTGGCTTACTTGATTGAGTGTATCCATCTGGAATGTTGTCGTCCTCTTTTCCTATTGCCTTCTACCTTACCAAGCATTAAGTATTGTCTTTTCCAGTGAGACATATCGTCTCATGATACGGCCAAAGTATGGCAGTTTTGGCTTCTAAGGAGAGTTCAGGCTTGATTTGCTCTAGGATACATTCATTTGTCTTTTTTGCAGTCCACGGTATCCATAACTCTTTTCCAGCTCCACATTTCAAAGGAGTTGATTGTGTTCCTATCAGCTTTCTTCACTGTCCAGCTTTCACAACCATACATAGAAATGGGAAATACGATGGCACGGACAATCCTAACTTTAGTATTCAATGATATATTTTGACACTTCACTATTTTGTCTAGTTCCTTCATAGCTGCCCTTCCAAGTCTTAGTCTTCTTCTGATTTCTTGACTGCAGTCTCCATTCTGATTAATGATTGAGCCAAGGCATGGGAAATCTTGAACTACGTATTTCAATATCTTCATCATCTACCTTAAAGTTGTGTAAATCATCTGTGGTAATTATTTTTGTTTTCTTAATGTTCAACTGTAAACCTGCCTTTGCACTTTCTTCCTTGACTTTCTTCAGTAATCGTTCCAAGTCTTTGTTACTTTCTGCTAGTAGTATGGTGTCATGTGCATATCTTTAATTGTTGGTGTTTCTTCCTCCAGTTTTCACATCACCTATATGACTCTTATTTAGGCTGGTGACCTTCAGATGTGTGTTGATTACAACTCATATCATTCTCTGTTTGCAGGGGCACAGGGCTGATTGAATAGGTCAAGGGGGGGAATCCATCAGTTTTGCTTCTTCCTGTGAGTCAGTCTCTTAAAACCTCAATTTTTCTGTTTTGAATAGGAAGAAATGTGTGATTTTCAGTAAATTCCACAAAAATACACTAAAGTGACATTCTCCTAGTTTTAGCACACTGGCCAAATACAATAGGTAAACAACTTCCAGCATGGGAAGGACCATGTTGCACCTGCCCCCCACATACATATAAAAAATGAGGAGGCTCTCAGAAAAAAAGACACGGCAACTAACTCAGCACCAATGTGGTTGAGCACACAGGGATTTAAAACCAGAAAGGTGGGAAAACCTGAAACTGACATATTCATCCATCAAGGCACTGAGCTCTGAGTGCTTAACTCTTAAAAGTAAACCACTCAGAATTACGGGCCTGAATGTGCAGATCAGTTTCAGGTTTTCTCACATTTCCCACAAATTTCTGTACTTTCAAATTACAGTAAAAACAAACAAACACTCATTTTCCCCCACCCCAGATATGAAAAAGTGTGCAAATTCTGGCAAATTCTTATAAAACTGAATTAAAACAAAAATTCTCACTCAATAAGTACTTACATTTTAAAAAGGATGTCAAGAATTGGGGACATATAGTCATATGTGGTGGTATTGTAAATATGTGCAGATTTTTGGCAAATGGTAATGAAGGAGATAAATTTTTAAAAGGATGTCAAGAATTGGGGGTGTATATTCATATGTGGTGGCATTGTAAATATGTGCAGAGTTTTTGGCAAATGGTTATGAAGGAGATAAATGAGATAATGGAGATAAATATACTCTTATGCCCTGAAATAGCGTTACTATCATATTATGACAAAATACAAGAGTCCCAAGCTATTAAGGAATTATTCACAAATTTGTTGATAGCAGCAAGGTTAATAATAGCAAGGAAATGGAAAACACAAGGCAATTATCAAATAGAAGAATGGTATAGTGAAGTATGGGATATATCTATAAATGAGAAATTAACAAACAGTATTAAAGAAAAAAAGGGAATGTTCATTAAGAAAGATTTTGGAGAGAAATGGAGCAAGTTTTTAGAATTTGTATTAATAAAGGGGAGAGGGAACAAACCTACGTTGGAAACAATGGAATTTTGGAAAGAGGGATGAATGCAAGATTGAGGTCCCAGGGTGGAGGGAATCACTTATATGTTAATAAGTATAATTGTTGTATTGGTTGTGTCTATAATTTCTATGTTTTAAAATATAAAAAAAATTAACAACAGATTTTTTTTTTAAAAAAACTCCTTAATTACTTTTTAAAACTCTCCTCTACACATAACCTTTTAAAGGGATCCCCTGCATATAGGTAGCTCTAATGAGAATCCTGGGGACACAGTTCTCCAGGGTGCCGTTTACACAATGAAAATGTCCTGGGAAGAATTCGTGTCGATCCCTGGCAGTTTACACGTACATCGGGTTGGGTACGTGATTTTCGGAAGGGGGGCCACCTTTTATCCCTCAACCTGCGGGACTTCCAGTCCCGCGGTTTGTGCCGGTTTTTAAAAAAGTCACAGGAGGATTCGGAAAATCGTATGTCTAAACACCCCGTGACAATATATCTCAGTATTTGGTAATGACCGGAAATATATGTGACCAGGGGCGGGCTCAGGGAGGAGAGGAGGGGTCAGTCATCCGTTCAGTAGATTCAGCCTCACCAGATGAAAACAAAGGCTTCCATTACAGCTGCAAGTAGGTTTGTGTATGTCTGCATTAAATCACCCTGTTCAATGGATTTCTACACTGGGAAACCTACTTTAAATCCACCCCCCTCCTGCATGCTTGGCTTAAATTTTAAAGAGAGAGTAAATTGTAAAGAGATCACAGAGGATCGCCCATTATCCCCCCGTATCCACTGCTGTAGCCAGGAAGGGTCCCTCCCTTCCCCATTTTCAATGGGCTTTAAATGCTGTTCTTTCAATTCGGAAGGACAGAAAGGCTGTAGCCACGAAGGATCTCTCCCCTCCCCACTTTCAATGGGCTTTAAATGCTGTTCTTTCAATTCGGAAGGACAGAAAGGCTGTAGCCACGAAGGATCCCTCCCTTCCCCACTTTCAATGGGCTTTAAATGCTGTTCTTTCAATTCGGAAGGACAGAAAGGCTGTAGCCATGAAGGATCCCTCCCTTCCTCACTTTCAATGGGCTTTAAATGCTGTTCTTTCAATTCGGAAGGACAGCAAAGGTTAGGTCGCTCATTCCTCCACTCATCCTCTTATTGCCTCATCCCCAATGCAACTCTCAATCATTCCATCATCCCCAATGCAGAAGCTTTAACAAACATTTGAGCCAGCCAATAGCATCGCTCGTGGCACGAAACTCTAAAGGAAGTATGTCACTGAGGTTGTGCAAAAACGAGTAATCGCATCCTTGATTGACAGCCAATTTTTTTTAAAAAAAATCCCGGTACGCTACCCGTGTGTAAACAAGAAAAGCACGGGATAAAGCATCACGGAACCTAAAATAAAAAACGGAACTTTGGACGTGTAAATATCAGTCACGGGACCACCCGGGATATCCAGATCAGTGACAAAATCATATAAACAGCAAGGGACGGATTCAGGATCACAAAATCACGGTAAGCCCCGCGACAATTTTTGTCATGTAACTGGCACCCAGGTATATTTAGAATGTCACTGGAGGACATGGGACGAGCACTGACTCTTACTGCTATGGTCAGACCAGATTGGTCAAATATCATTACTTAATACCCATACCTTTTTTCATTGCATTATCCAAATTGTTTTTCAGTTTAATTCACCCCATCCCGTATTCACTGCAAAACCAAATCCAGGCACATCTTTTCAACCCAGTTTCTCCCAAACAAAAACCACCGTTACCTCAGCAATGAAAAAAGAAGAGGTACATTATTGCTTCAAGCATTCATTTAAAATGCCAACTGTATGTGGACATGAAGGTCTCTTTCAATTATACAATGATGGCACTTTGATCCCGCTTGAATTGCCATTGCTCCATCCTATGAAATCCTGGAATTCGTCAGTTCATGAGGTATTTAGAATTAGCTACCAGAGAGCTCTAGCACCTCCCCAGGCTACAAATCTCAAGATTTTGTAGAAGAAGCCATGGCAGTTAAAGTGAGATCAAAGTGCTATCATTTTTTAGTCTGAAAGAGACCTAACAGGGGGAAAGCACACTACTGTGTCAAACTCTGCTCAACTATTTGACAGTTTCTGTTAACACGTTTGTTTTCCTTTGAATTTTCTCAGGTCCCTGCCTTTTCACCTCCATTCCTGGTCTTCATGTGTACTGATCAGCCACTAAATCACAGAGGTGATTAGAAGCCAGGTATGTCTAGAAATATAGTTGACCCTCTGTATCCATGGATCTGGCATCCATGGATTCCACTATCCTCGGCTTGAAAATATATATTTTCAAGTATATATATATATATATATATATAATAAATCCTAAGAAGCAAACCTTGATTTTTGCGATTTTATATAAGGGAGAGCATTTTACTATGCCACTGTATATAACGGGACTTGAGCATCCACGGATTTTGGTATCCATAGGGGATCCTGGAACCAAACTCCAGCAGACACCAAGGGCCCACTGTACTGGCAAATCTTTGGGGGATTTGTAGTAGATTGTCAATCATTCTTGAATCTCAGTAACAACAGAAGCAACAAAGTGGCACCCCCCCACCTTAAATTAATCTGCAGAAATGGAATAAAGTAGAATTAATTAATTTGTTAAGTTTTTCTACTGGTGTGACATAACTCACAAAATTTCCTGATTAATACTGAAGTTAATCCTATGCTCCACCAATTAATTTTGGAATGTCAGAATTTGTTAGAGTGGGTGGTTCTTCCTCTGGCAGATTCAGTAAAACAGGAAGACCTAAGGACAAGAATGATTAGGACTGAAGGAAATATATCACTTTAGAACTGAAGGCCAAGGCAGAAAGGAGCCAGCAGAAGAATAGTTGGGAAGCAATTGAAGATCTGGGGCTGGAAGAATTCAATAATAATAAAAAGGAAATAAAAATAAATCCTGATATAGAATGAAATGGGTGGGGACTGATTTGCTGCTTAGTCCTCAGGTAGCCATGGCCCTTGTATATCAGACCCTTTAAGCCTGAACTGTTTGTGTTTTCCATCACCTGTGTATGTTTCCTGGAAGAATATGGTATCTTTTTCTTTTGATTTTCTTTTGGTTTCTATTGTACATCTATATATATAAAACTCTTGGGTATGTTTCCTTTCCCAGTGTGCTGATTGGCTACTTAGAAAACATACCCAACCAACCCCCTCCCTCCTCTCACTCCCTCAGCCAATCACCACCCACATGCAAATTCCCTCTCCACCTCACAATCCACTCCTGCCACTCAATCTGCATCTACACCCCCAGCCTCACAAGGGCACTGTTGCCGGGCCCTCACCTGAGCACACAGTGGCGAAGGGGAGATGCCGCCGCCTGTGGGGGGAGCAGTGGGGAGGGTGGCCGACCCAGAAACCATGGCAAGGACTCCGGGAGCCTAAACGGAGCTCCCCCTCCACTATACACCTCACAGGCCTGCGAGTCCATGGCAGGAGAGCCAGCCAGCTAGATGGTTGCTCGGTGGTTGTATAGATTTTGGTGGTATTTTCCCCCACGACAACAGTGTGTAGCTGAACCGTGTGAACCTTTCAAATGTACTATAATGATGTATATTACGCTGGATACAGCTAGTTATTGTATAATATACAATACTCTACATTATGTGGAGTAAGCTGCAATGAGAGCTTTGTTATCTGTTAGCATGTTTATTGTTGCTCAATAAGTGAAAAGTTTTCCTAACCTCACCTCCATTTCCTCCCTCTGCTTCCCCCTCCCCTGTCTTCCTTCCCTATTCTGATTTAACCCTACCCATGTTTCAGTACATGAGATGCTTTGGTTTTTTGGAGCTATTAGTTTGAAGTTAAAAAATTCCTTTAGCTAAATCCATGCTACCTATGTCTACTGAATCCATGCTACCTATGTCTACCCTGGTAATCTTTTAGTGTATTTATTATTGCTCACACAGTGCTGGGCACTAGGTTAATTAACTGAAAATTAATTTTCCAACTTCTTTTTTCCAATTAATTTTTCCAATCTCTTGACTTCTTTCTCTCTCTCTCTCTCTCTCTCTCCCCCCTCCTCCATTTCTGATTGTCATCCATTCCCCTTCTTCAATGGGTCACACACTTTGATGGGTTTGGTAAGACTAGAGTTTGGAACCAAAAGATGTAGCTAGCTAAATTCACAGCTATCCATCCCTGCCTATGTACTTCTTTTCTATTCTGAGTTAAATGATCAAAACATGGCTGTGTTACTACTGGTCTTTGCAGATCTTGTTTCTTGAGAGGGGGTGGGAAGGCAGAGAGCACGCAGTGATTCAGCCGTACAGAAAAAAAATCTGCATATGCTCGGAGGCACTCAAAATATTTGTGATCAAAAATTCTCCACCTTTGATTCACTGATTGATTTTTGCATCCAGCCAGTTATCGCTACACCTGCAGTGCGTCAGTGTCCTCTAGCTAACATTAACATATTGTTCTTTACTAACTTTAACACGACTCCTTAACTTACAATAAACACAGTGTATGAAGAACAACTTAACAGTGTATGTGTTGGTGATGGTGAGAAGAAGCAGAAAAGAGAGATTCACATCGATGACACATTTCAAACAGGTTGTAAAATGAAATCCCACACTTGAAGACAAGGTTTCCCAAGCCTGACAGTTACCAAATGTGTTGAACCCTTACCCTCTCTGGCCAACAACTGTGTTATGGACTTTGTAGTCCATCTATGAAAAAAACATCCAGGTTGTGGGGAGGCAGCCTTAAAAGATCAAAAAGAGCATTTCAATAATAAAATGTGCCTTTAGGGTCAACAGTGACAACTTCCATGCCATTCTCTGTAAATTCCAGTCTGTCACGGAGAGAAATGCTTCAATAATTTTATTAGTAGTGTCTGGTAATTAATTATTTCCCCAATTTCTAACATTTAACATTTCTGAATTAATTTTCAAACATAACATTCTATGCTCTGCTTAGTTCTAAGCACCACATTCTGATGGGTAGATCTTTGGATTCTAGTAAAAAATGAAGTATGTCCATAAGCTTAAAATGTATCCACCCTTTTTTTAACAACAAAGTAGCTCAGTTTTCAAACAAAATCATAGAATCATAGAATCATAGAATTGCAGAGTTGGAAGAGACCACGAGGGCCATCCAGTCCAACCCCCCTGCCACGCAGGAAATCTTGATCAAAGCATCCCCGACAGATGGGACAGATCACATAGAAGGATTATCATATTCCATACACTACATTTCCTGTATCTGTAAGTTGTTTGTAACTTTCACTAAAAAGTAATACTGACCAGTGGGAGCCTGTATCATGGCCAGAGGGGTGTCCTATACTCCATCACTATGCAAAAGATGGCTCTCCTGCTTCACTGAAGAGCTGCCAGTAATATTGACAACATAACATATTGGCTGCTACTCTGTGCTTACATATGCATGCTTAACACCCCAGTCTTAAACACAATGCAGCTAATTTCTCAAGTACTGTGTTTAGAATCAAGTAGCACTAAAATCAACAGGATTTCCGTGCATGTAGCAAGATTAAAACTGAAGTCACGGCAAATAAAATAGAACAAAGTAAGAAATTGGTATCTGAAAAGAAAGGAGCTACAGATAGTTGAATACTATCATCTCACTGTACCAACTTACTATAAGTAAAAGAGTATTATGAGAGAGGAGGAAAATTATCTTTCCCACTTTCTCCACACTATATGTAAATATATAAACCTCAATCAGAGCTTGGAAAATGTTACTTTTTGGGACTACAATGGCCATGCTGACTGTAGATTCTGACAGTTGTAGTCCAAACTATTAACATTTCCAAACTCGCTCTTCTTCTTCCAGTTCCACAATATATTGTTCTAGTTCTATAATGTATTTTGGGGACATGGCAACAAGAGCTGTATGCAATATTCCAAGAGAGGCTGTACCACAGCATGATGCTTGGCTTCCCTTGGGTATCCTTGAATTTATCTATACACACCTAATTAATTTTTGTTTGCACAATAGCAAACAAAATAGGTCTGGAGGATACTCTTTGTAGCATCAGCTTGGAGGGCATATCCACTCTGCATGTTCCCATGGAATGAATAGTTTCAGACAATGGATCTGCCTCACCTCTTCCCCCAACCTGGTTCAACCCAGTTAGAAATTTGAAAGTGAAAAAAAAGGTAATAACCCTAAATCAGAAAGACTTTGTACTGAGTTCTGTACACTGGTGAAGACAGTACCCAATGACTATAACTGGGCGTTGTCTATATGGCGAAAATACCCCTTAAAGAATTCGAGGAAAATACCATTTCTCTTAATGAGATCCTGCATCAATCCACTATATTCAGAAGCCTTCATGGGTTTTCCCATATTTTTTAAAAAACAAAACTCTGAAGGAAATGCACATTCTTGCTCATTGGGACAACCAATCCACTTTGGTGCACATTCCCAATGAGAGCAGAAGTGGAAAGCTGATTGGCTGGATGTGCACAAGGGGTGGAGCTTGCTAACAAGGCACCCGAAACCACTATGTTGGATTTTCACCATAGTGATTGTGCACTGAGGTGACAAAACAGCCTCCCCCCTTTTTTCTATCTATTTCTAGCAGAATATCGCACTTCTGCACCTTGTGTATGCTTTTTTAAATACTGTTCGGTGGCTGCAACTGGTGAGAATAAAAACGTGAATAATTCACTTGTGCCTACCATATTGATTCACAGGGATGCCTGTTTGAACAATGAATGCAAGATAGTTTTGCATGCCTGCGATCTTGCCAAAAAATAATTGTGACAAGTGAAACCTGCTGCAAATTTTAGTGTGCATCAGTCCACATTTTATAGCCTTGTATAGACAAGCCCCAGTAGTCTACATCAGAAGACATGCTGGCTAAAGGAAAAATAATAAAATATTCATCCATTTGCACTAAAAACATGTGAGTCAACCTCTGTTTGCTGCACTTAAAATGGTGGTTTTTGCTTGGATCTAGAGAAGTCAAGAAAGGACAGATGGTTTAATAGCAAGCATAGCTTGAGCTTTCTTCAACTTGATGCCCTCCTAATGTGCTGAACTACAATTCCCACCATTCCTGGGGATGGGTGACTTGTAGTCCAATGCATCTGGAGAGCACCAGATTGGGGAAGCCTCCTGGATTTTCGAAAAGGAGAGGCCTCGTCTATAGCTTTATTATTCCGATTGGAGGGCAGGGGAACATAACTTATTGATAGTACCTATTTTTTAAAAAATCTTCCCCGATATGGCACTTCTGCTAGACAAGTTCACATACAATACCCATCATCCTCAACAATTGACACTGATGGACATTTTGCAGGGAATAATGGCCACTGTAGTAAAGAAGTTGGAGAAGATAATTCTAGGCCAGAAGAATAAACAGTCTGGCTTGGCATTAAGCAGCTTCCTACATTCTAAATTTGCTTTTCAAGGAAAACAGAAAATGAAGTTCACTGTCAGTGTTGTCTACAAGGCTGTGCTCAGTCAGGTGCTCCTCCAAATCCTTTTCTTCTTTCACAAATAAGCACAGACTAACATGGCTCTGGACCAAAATGCGAGTTATTCTGAGTAGATGCACAATTTATTTTTTATCTCCAACTGGGGTGACTGCAAATACCTATAATCAGCATTACAAAGATGATCATTAACACAGATTCTCTCATAGGCATGTATTCTCCAAAAGCCACTTTAAAAATTCTTTGGCTCAGAAGTATTCCTAGCATCAAACTCAAGATGATAATAATCAAGGCAGAATGTAAACAAGCACGGATGTAACAAAGCCACATTATAGGAGAATTCAAAAAGGTGTTGTTACCTTATTTTCTTTGCTGTATTCATAAATTTCTTCCCTGCAATGAAACAGAATTTATGAATTCGTTTTGATGACAGATCAAATGAGGCCTAAAGACAAGTCAACTTGTGGTCAGAAACACAAAAACTGCAGCACAACTTTGATTATTTAAATTTTACATTCAGCTAGCTCATTCAGTTTCTATTTCCACAATGGGCCCTTCCCATCTGGGGGTGGGGGGTTGGTTCTGAACCCCCATGTTGAGAGCTTGGGCCTCCTTAGAGGTACACATTCCATGGGAAGATAATTGCTCTGCATCTCCCCCCCCCCACATTCCCCCTCAGAGGTAATAAATACCAGAGGTCTATAAATGCCACATGGTGACCCACCATTATATGAGGGAAGATGGGCACGTATACAAGATAGGTCAGTGTCAATGGACCCCTCCCCTGAATAGCAGGGATTGGCTTAAACAAATGCCTGCTTTCAGACCTCATAGCTACCTATAAAAAGTAGGGTCGTTTTATAGTTCTTGGTCCCTAATCTGGCACCCCAAGTGCTCTTGGCATAGTTTTGTATTCTTGTAGTAAAAGTTTCCTGATTCAAGAAACTCTCCTGTCTTTGTCTGTCTGTTCAAAGCTGAGGTTGTTCATCTTAATGGGAGAGTGAGGTGACAATGTGGATGGGGGAAAACGTGGACACTCAAGCCCCATATTAATCAATGGTGGCACATGCACACAGCTGTGTGCTGATGCGCCAGCGCCACCATTGAATAATTTGGGGTGTAGCCATCTGTGGACATGCCAATCCACGGATGGCTAGCCTGCTGATATGGCAGGCCCACTGTATATGCTCTCACTGCTCCTGTCATTCCTGTCTCTGCATACTTGAATGAATCTCTATTTTGTAGTAATGCAGTGTGTACAGCAGTGGGGTCATCTCAGATTATCTGTCCTTCAGTGACCAAAGCCTCAACAAATGAATGAAGCTCAGCTAGCAACCTATGTGACTTTGATCGCTGAGAATGCAAGGTCAGCAGAGACCCCTGGGGAGTAAGAAAAGGAAACCGTAGTCAGTTACACCACAGACAAATCAATACCTTGCTTAGGAAAGACCAGTCAATAAATTGACCTCCGTGCTGAGCTCAGTACAAATAACATGCCATGGCATGTGGGGATGGTTTGTGAGGAGGGGGAAGAAAGGCTGCACCGACCTCCAGAAATTTTCAAAGAGGTAACCATATTAGTTTGCCCAACCACAAGTCATATGGCATCTTTAAAGATAGCGGATTTATTACGGTATAAACTTAGATGAGGGGTGAACAACTGTGGAAGGGTAGGGGGCTGTAACAGCTCCCCCAGGAGACCTTGGAAGGCTGCACCTCCCAGTGCACTCACTCCCACACACACACATACAAAAAAAATTACATTTTTGCCCTCAAGTTCCCTATAGGGGACATAGGAGGCGTTTCCATCATGTTTGGGGGCCTTCCTTGGCCATTTTAGGCCCAGGAGAGGACTGTTTTTAATGAAGAAGTGAGTGGAAGTCATTTCCTTTTTACTTCCTGTTTTCCTAGGGCCTAAATTGAACAAGGGCCCAACAAAAACATGGCGGAAGGCCTGCCGCTCCTAAGGGGGTATTTTGAGGTTGAAAAAAAAATCTTTGAAAATTTTCCCAAAAATGTTGTTTGATCCCTTGTTGGCCTAGGGATGCTCCAAAGCTGTTGGAATTTCCTCCAGGCCTCCTAAAAGCCATTTTGGTGCACCTTGGAGTATTTTCTGGGCACTTTACCCACCCTTGCCAAGGAAGTAACAGACAGACACCTTTTGGCTGGCCTAAAGCCCTTTTAGGGTCCAAATGACAGGAGGAGTATGGCCATGTCAGATGTAAAAGTCTCTCTCTCTGGCTTTTCTTTGCAAACGAAGATTCAGGAAGGACTCATTCTGCGCTTTCTGCAAGTGCGCTGATGACTAAAAAGGCCAATCCGAGATAAACAAGTCCGGTTGCAGAAAGCACAGCAGGTCTCCTTGGGTGATGTTTCCAGGTTGCGATTCTTTCTGTGTTGTCGTTTCTCTTCAAGACTTGTTCGATGTGAGTTCTCAAATGAGGCTGAAGCATTGTGGATAGTGCGTCTCCATGCCTCCCGGTGTGAGGCCAAGGCAGACCATTGTAGATATAAAAGTACAAAACAGCTTTCTATGATGTGAATACAACAGCAGTAAGCAATAGGCTTGCACACTTCCTAGATTCATCACAACTGCAAAGTTTGAAGCTTTCACTTCCTCGTTTAAACTAACCAGTATGTTGTTACATCCAAGTTGGGGGAACTCTGAATAGTTTAAACCCGGGATGGGGGAACGAACGTTCAGCCTGTGGGCCTAATGCAGTCACAGGGGTCTCCTATCCTATCTGACCTAAAAGGCTCTTCTATTGTTATCTTTGATGAGTAATTGGAAATAAGAGTTCCTTAAAAGCCCAGGGGGTTGTCTAGACGGTGAAAAAAACTCCTCATGGAATTTGAGAATACCTTTTGTCCCAATGAGATCCTGTGGCTATCTTCCATATTTGGAAGGAGGGGGGCCAAAACAAACAAACAAACAAACAAAAACTATGCAGAAAAAGCCTTTGCAGCTTTCCCTGAATTTTTTTTTAAATGTAGGGGAAATGCGTGCTTCCAGTTGTTAGGACAACTGAATCACTTTGCTGCACATTCCCGGATAAGAGCGGAAGTGGAAACCAATTGGTTGGACATGCGTGGGGGGTGGGCTTGCCAGCTGCAAAGTGTCCAGAAGCGCCATTTTGTAGTTTTGCAGTAGCAACATGTTCTTTTTCACTGTGTTGAGGTGACCAAGCAGCTTTTTAAATGGGAGGACACACCTGCACACCTTTCATTTACTGTAACACACACACACACAGTGCAGCGGCGGCAACTTGTTGAGAATAATAATGCGACCAATTCACTCCTGGCCACCATCTTGATTCACAGGCGTGGCTCCGTGTGAAACATCAAAAAATGATAGCTTCGCATACCAGCAATTTTGCAAAACAAAACAAAACTGTGGAGACAAATGAACGCTGCTGCGAATTTGCATTAGCATGCAACAATCATCATTACAGTATATACATTATACCAGGGTGCTCCTGGACCTGTCGCTCCTGATGTCTAATCAGGTAAATGCGACGGTCAGAAGTGCATGTTGTCAACTTCGGCTGATACACCAGCTGTGCCCTTTCCTGGAAATCAGGAACCTCAAAACTGTGGTACATGCGCTGGTAAACTCTCATCTCGATTTCTGTAATGTGCTCTACATGGGGCTACCCTTGTGCTTGACTCGGAAACTTCAACTAGTTCAGAACATGGCAGCCAGGTTGATTTCTGATGTTTCCAGAAGAGAGCACATAACACCTGTGCTAAAAGTTCTCCACGGGCTGCCTATTAGTTTCCAGGCACAGTACAAGCTGTTGGTTATGACCTTTAAAGCCCTGCGTGGTTTGGGGCCAACTTACCTCCAGGACCGCCTCCTCCCGTACGACACTCCCTGTGCGCTTCGGTCCTCTGGGAGGAACCTGTTACAACCTATGAAAACAAGGCTGTTGGTGACCTCCCAGAAGGCCTTCTCTGCTACTGCTCCCAGCTTATGGATTGGCCTGCCAGACGAGATCCGTCTTATTACCACCTTAGACAGCTTTAAAAAAGCTATCAAGACAGATCTTTTCCAGCAGGCCTTTCCTGAATAACTATCCCAACCCGAAGATTCGGCTGTCTTTTTCCCTTTGAGCTGCCATTGATTTTTCTTCTTCTTCTATTTTAATTATTGTATGTTTTTTTAATCTTTTCTAATTCAATATTATTTTAAGGTGTGGGTGGGTTAGGGTATTGATATAATTATGGAGTTTTATACTGACCCCAATTGTGTTGCAGAGGGGCGGGATAGAAATAATAATAATAATAATAATCTTCTCATCTAGACAAGCCCCAGAAAACTTTTCATAGAATGGATATCTGTTGGCAGCCTGGGAAACTATTGCACTGGAACTTATTCTAAGACAGGCTTAGAAATGTGCCCTGTGCTTTGTATGGCTGATAGGAAAATGACCCCAAATAGTAAGACACACATTTGGCCATGTCCACTATGCTTTAGCTCCATCTTACGTCCTTAGACCTACCCACTGCTGGAATGCAGCCCTTGAGACTTACCAAATTAGAAAAGGATCCTCACCTGTTGGTTTAAATCATGCTTTGATGCAGGGATACGAAACCAGATGTTGAACTACATTTCCCAGAACCACTGACCATTAGACATGTCCACTGGGGCTTAAAGGACTTTCACTACAAAGCATATGGTTACCAGCCCCAGAACAAGGACCAAGCCAATGTCAATGGCTTGTTTTAACAAACCATAATTTAAACTAATCTGAGTTCTCTTTCACCAGTTCAAATGTAACAACTAAGGGCTCTATCACACTACATCGTTATGGTGCTATATTCCACTTTAACTGCCATGGCAACATTGTATGGAATCCTGGGATTAGCAGTTTTGGGAGGGGTAGCGTATATTCCGGCGTATAAGACAACCGGGCGTATAAGACACCCCCCAATTTTTAAGTTAAAATATAGAGTTTGGGATATATTTGCCATATAAGATGACCCCCCTCTTCCAACGCAGGGGGCAGAACGAGCAGCCCTTGTCCACATCCCTATTTATGATTACCCTCTGCTCTGCCATCTTGTCATTCTGTTTGCTTCCTATCCCTAACTTCTGCTTCATTTTGGGTTGTCTCATCATGGTGTTTTCTTGGTGTAGGTTCTCTCAAGGGGGTTCACCATTGCCTCCCTCTACACAGTACTAACATGCATTAGCTACAGTGTCACTGCTGTTGTCTCTGTAAGATCCTCCACCAGTGTTACCTACCACTACTGCTGTTGCCCAGTAGTTGTTTGTCCGTCTGGTATTTATATCTACCGTACTTTGTTGTAGATTGAGCATGAATATGCCTTAGCTCTTCCCTTCATAAGAGCCCCTTCAAATTGCCCCCCTCATGTCCTCACTCCCCTCAAGACAGCCCCTTCAGGTCCTCCCTCTTCTCAAGACAGCCTCTTCTCCTTCTCCTCTTCTCCTTCTCTCTTGCCCCATTCTGCTTGCCTCCTTCACTCACCCCCTCCATTTCCCCATCTCTCCTGTCCTCCTCTCTTCCTTGTTTCTCTTTAGCTTTATCCCCCATTTTTATAGGAGAGTAAAGGAGTACTTTGCTTCCTTTTGATCATCTTCATTTTAAGGTTTGGAGAGTCCAGGCAAGAATATGAATATCCAAACCATTCTAGTTAATAATATTAACTAGGACACAGTGATTCTGTTCATTTCCATTTCCCCAATGATGTTTTAATGTTAATCTTCTTAACTAGCACAGAATTTCTAAGATATTGGCCATAAATGTTTATTGCAAAATATCCAGCATCATATTGGATTTGTGAAATTACCTTGTGTTGCATAGCATGAGGCATTTTAAGAAAGGTTATCATAATTGTGACATTGCTTTTCCAAAAGCAGAACAAGTGGCGGGGGAGCAGCAGGGGATGAGAACAAGCGGCAGAGGGGCGGCGGGTGGCCTGTGGGGGGGGGCAGAATGAGCGGCGGGGTGGGGGCAAGAAGGCAGAATGAGCAGCGGGGGCAGGACGAGTGGTGGCGGGTGGCAGAACGAGCAGCGTGGGGGCGTGGGCGGATGAATGAGCGGTTGGGGGTGGACGGAAAGCAGAACAAGCGGCAGGGGAGGCGGGGGGGCAGAACGAGCGACAGGGATGGTGTGTGGGGGGAAAGAATGGATGGTGGGAGTGGCCGGGGGCATAACAAGTGACGGTTGAAGGTGGGGAGGGGGGTGAATCCCGGGTTTGGCAGCACAGCCTCCGCATCCTCCTCCTGCGCTCCCTTCCAGGAAGGAGCCCAGGAGGAAGATCCGGAGGCTCTGCAGCCAAACGGAAGGTGGGGAGAGGGGGCGAATCCCGGGTTTGCTAGATTCGCCCTTTCCCTCCACCTTCAAGGAAGGTGGGGGGAAAGGGCGAATCTAGCGGTTTGCCTCGGCCGCTGCAGAGGCAATCGAGTGGCGGCTGCGGCAAACCACAACGTTCGCCCCCCTCCTCTGTCTTCTGTTGCTCCCCAAAGGGGGAGAAGGCAGAGGAGGGGGGCGAATGAACTTCAAAACACTTTGCTTCACCCCCCTGCCCCATCTCCTTCCTCTTCGCTCCGTTTACGAAGAGGCAGGAGATAGGCAGGCAGGCGAAGCAAAGTATATCCGCGTATAAGACGACTATCGATTTTGGAGGGCACTTTTGAGTGCTCAAAAGTAATCTTATACGCCAGAATATACGGTATTTAGAATTTGCAGCCAGAGAGCTCTTGGGACTTACTATAAACTACAAACCCCAGAATTCCACAGAATGTTGCCAAGGCCGTTAAAGTGGAATATAGCAGTATAACAGTATAGTATGACAGACTAATTTAAAACCAAAAAGAAAAATCACCAATTTCTTTTCTGTGGCTGCATCCGAAAGGAAAGCAGGAAGGAGTGTGTAAGCCTGAGGCTTTACTGCTGCTTGTTTATGTCATGCACACTATATACTATGGTTCAGTGTTCTGTCATAAAAGGTTTGACAGTGCAATCAATCCTATACATGTTAACTCATGTCAGTACTACCACACTCCCTAAGGCATATTCCCTGTTAAATTTGATTAGATTTGCAGCTTTAAATTTGCCAGTTTGCATCTGCATCTGTCATAATATAATAAAAGAATGGAAAGGTTACTACAACTCCGAGCATACCCTTCCTACATGACCAGCAAGCCATAGCAAGTAGCAAGGATTTTGGTACTTGCAATCTGAAAAAGTAATTTCTCCAAGCTCTGAATATATATCAGTTTGTGGAGTCCACACCTAGGCCTAAATCCATTTGCTAGTCCTAATTATAACTGAACCATATGTTGAATCCTGGGTCAATATTTTATGTAAATTCAAGTGATTCATTGGGTCTACTCTAGGTGAAACGCAAAACTGGATTTCAGATCTTCATACTACATGCTCTGTGTATATTTTCAGCTTTTTATTTTTTTAAAAAACAGGGCCATCTAGGCAACATGCAGTTCACAACAAAGCAGTAGTTCAAAATAACATTTTAAAAATAAATTAAATGTAAACTTTCTATTCTCTACCTATGAGGTGTCTGTGAGCTTCAGACTAGATATAGTTTTGAAGGGAGAGCTTATTTTGTGTGTGTGTGTGCGTGTGAGAAAATCAATATTTATTGCTTTTTCTCCTTTTGGCCCTTCTCTTTCCCAGGAAGTCTAAGATTTATTATGGGGGTGTAACCTCATGACTCTCTCATGTGAGAGAATGCTGACTCTTCCTCCCATAACACCTCAATACAACATGCAGATTGTTGTACTGCAACAGGCAAAATGGCACTCATGATTTTAAGCTCATTGTTACCCACCCCTCTTTACACCCCCGCCTGCTTTTTAAACCACCCGTGTCTGACAAAAAGACCTGTGCTCTCAAAAGACAGATTTCTGTCTCCTTTCAGTTGACCTAATAAAGATATTACCATAATATGGATTTTGGAGTTTGACTTATGATCAACATGCCTGTCACACAAAAGTGTTTTTAAAAATAAAGTAAAATAGTGTTATTTTTCAATAAAATTCCAGCTTAAAGCACATCTTAAAAATTCTGTTTTTATGTGGTATCAGAAATCAGGTAAAGAAAAAGACCACTAGACTTTCTAAGAAGTAGAAGATAGACACCATAACCAAGAAGGCCTTTCCTTGGATCTCCTACCTGTGACAGCTCAGATGGTGGAAGGATCAAAATAACATTTCAGTATCACTTATACGCTGATGACACCCAACTGTATTTTTCCACTCCAGACCTTTCTCTGGATGTTGAACAGCGAGTGTCATCTATTTCTGCTTGGATGCTCCGTTGGTGCATTAAGCTCAATACGGACAAGACTGAGCTACTTGTTTTTCCACCGAAGCCAACTCCGCTTTATTCATTTTCAATCACAGTTAGTGGCACTAATATTCAACCTGTGAAGGAAGCGTGTAGTCTTGGTTTCATTTTTGATTCGTCCCTTTCGTTCGTTCCTCAAATTCAGGCCACAGCAAAGTCGTGTCATTTCTTTCTTTATAATCTAGCGAGAATCAGGCCTTTTCTTTCAGTTTCTACTGCTAAGACTTTGGTTCATGCACTGGTCATTTCTCGCCGGGATTACTGTAATTCTTTGCTAACTGGGGCTTCCTCTTTCCCATCTTGCCCCTTTGATTTCAGTACAATACTCTGCCGCTAGGATAATTTTTTCTGCCTGCCGTTATGATCATGTCACTTCATTGTTGTCGTCTCTTCACTGGCTCCCGATCCCATTTAGAATTCGTTATAAGCTGTTATTATTAACTTTCAAAGCCCTTCATGGTTTGGCCCCCACCTACCTGTCAGCACTCGTTTCCCCCTATCTTCCTGTTCGTGCTCTGCGCTCTAATGATTCAGGGCTGCTGATTCAGCCAAGGATTTCCTCTGCCCCTACTTGGATACGCTCCTTCTCCCACACTCCCCCCTATTTTTGGAATCTCCTTCCCATGAATTTGTGGACCACCACCTCTCTAGACTACTTTAAGTCTAAATTAAAGACTATTCTATTCAGGGAAGCCTTCCAACTTTCATCTTGATTTTATGTCCATATTATTTGTATTAGTTTACACTTTTATAGTATTGTTTTAATCCTGTTATAGTAATATTTTATTAATTTTATAATCTTGTTTCTGGTTTTAGATTGTGCGCCGTAGGCAGGTTTTTGTGTTTATTTTGGATTGTTATTTTTCTCCTCTGTGAAGTGCTATGTAATGCCTATGGCGCTATATAAATAAACGTAACAACAACAACAACAACATGAAAATAACAATTAAAATAAAAATTAAAAACAAAAACAAAACTGAACATAACAAAAATTGAATCTCCCCTGATAAACAAAAGAATGCATGCATTTTTCACATGAAAGGAGACCGTCTTTAAGGTAGGTTGCTTTGAGAAAGGTAGCATATAATTTTTCACCAGCTTCTATCTGGATCCTATCGTCCTACCTCTAGTTATTTTAGTTTTTTTATCTGATGTTAGTTAACACCCACATAATCTAGAAATCTCAACAAATTCAACACCTCTTCTCAACCTTTCATCCTCACTAATTTTCAAATTCTGGTCTTTCCTGTGTGTAGCTATTTATCTATTCTTCATCCTTCTCGCCGCCACACAGATTGAGGTAAGCTAACAACAAAGCTGACTCAAAACACCAGCCACATTCTGCAATTCATAAAGGAACACACATAGGGAAATCTTGCATCACTAGAATTAGAATAGTAAATCAACCCACAAAGAACAAGCACAGTTAATGTAGAGCAACGAATGCTTAGGTATTTTAGACATGAAACCATACAATATGCCTTTCCCCGCAGAGTTCCTGGAAGACAGCTGCATGGCAACAGCGCTACAATCAGGTTATAAAACACAACAAAGGAACACTAGTTCAGCACAACAAAGGAACACTAGTACAGGTATAGGATAAAAGTGGTCCATCAAAACAGCCTGATAAGAGCAATGTTGGGCCAAATGTAGTGTAGTGGTTGAAGTTTAGGACTGGAACTTTGGAGAGCTAAATTCAGCCATGAAACTCAAGGGGAGACCTTGGGTCAGTCACTCTTAGCCTGGCCCACCTCACAGGTTTGTTGTGAGAATAAAGTGGGAAGGAAGAAAACTATATACAGGTAGACCTCAGTTAACAAAGCCTCAAACAGTGATGCTCCTTTTTATAAAGTCTTTTTACACTTGCCCTGCTCTCCTTTTCTTCCTCCTCCTCTGTCTAACTGGAAGGTGGGTTTTTTTAAGCAGCATCAGCATTGAGAATATGGTGAAGGAGGGCTGGAGAAACACAGACTTTGTCTGTTGGGTTGCAGCAAAAAGTTTGCAATAAACAGTGTAATAAAGTGTGAGCTGGGAAAGAATGGGATTCTACTCTAGCCTATCCTACTGTAGCTGCCCACAAGAGACAAAGTGAACTGAGTTGCCTCCAGAATCTCTTGCTGAGCATGTTTTTCCTCTGTTTTCCAGAGAGAAAAGGGGAGAGCAAGGTAAACCTGCCTCACCAGCTACCACAAGCATGTCAAAAAAGCATAGATCTCTAAGAATGGGCACCAAAATGGACATTAGTAAGAAAAATAGAGGCTAGTGAAAGAAAAAGTCACCCCAGATGCATTATGGAAGAAGCCTTTAAGTGGTCTTTAGAAGATTCAAAATGTTTGTATTTACTTATGCAAGACTTACCAGACCTGGCTGTTTCATTTCACACATGTGTATTGTTAGTTTTTAATTTTAAAAATTGTTTAAATATTTTGAACTACAGTTGTCCCTTCATATTCGCTGGGGTTTGGTTCCAGGACCCCCATGGATACCAAAATCCATGGATACTTGAATACTCAAGTCCCATTATATTCAGTGGCATAGCAAAACAGTGTCCCTTATATAAGATGGCAAAATTAAGGTTTGCTTTTCGGATTATTATTTTTTTAAGAATATTTTCAAGCCGTGAATACTTAAATCCATGAATACAGAGGGACAACTGTACTCTTCTTTTTTTGTAGTGTAGGAACCTAACCCTATTCTTTCCATTTTATTTCTGCCTCTTGCACCAAAATTGCTGTTAAAAAAATCATACCCTGGAATACATCTACAGTGGGCCCTTGGTATCCACAGGAGTTTGGTTCCAGGACCTCCTGTTGATAACAAAATCTATGGATGCTCAAGTCCTATTATATACAATGGTGTCCCTTAACAATGGCAAACAGCAAGGTTTGCTTTTTGGAATTCCCCCCCCCATACTGTATGGTATTTTTAAGCCATGGTTGGTTGAATCCATGCATGCAGAACCTGTGGATACAACAGACTGACTATACAGTACTTTGTTTACTGAGGTATATCTCTAACTGCCTTGAATTCACCACAGAAAGGACATTATAACGGTAACATATAAATAAGATTAAAGTTAGGGCTTTAAGTAGAAAGACATAGTATGGTTTCCAAATAATGAGAAGAAAATTACTGTGTTAAGAGGTCCCAACTCTAACCACCAAGGGTTCAACAGGGGCAGCCAAGGCTTCATCCTCAGCTTGTCCAAAGCTCTGCTCATACACTGAATGCCACATTGCCCTTGGTTATTCCTATGAGCAGAAACCACATACAATAAAATGCTTTGTTAACTGTTCTTCTCTGCCAACAAGATGAAATACACAGTTCCTTAGTGACAAAAAGTCATATGGAACTGAAGATACACTTTGATAACTCAAAGAACAATAAAGAAAATGCAAAGGTCAGCTTGGTGTAAATAATTCAGGTGCTCCTCTTTCCCCTGTCACAAGTAGTTCCACAAGTCTTTCTTCACATACAATCATGCAATCATAGAATTGGAAGGGATCTCAAGGGCTATCTAGCCCAACCCTTGCCCGTGCAGTGCAAATTGCCCAAAATGCTAAACAAAAACAACTCCCCTCCCACTCCAAAAGTTGAAAATAGTTTTGTGACCCTTGATTCTGTTACCAACAGGGCCATTCACTGGACAAAAATGTGCAAGGGTAGACAGATGTTTCCACACCTGCAGCTGGCTGTATGGCTTCTCTTTACAGGAGGCAAGTTGCATAGCAGAACCAGAAACATGATACAGTTGTTCCTTCACATTTGCTGGGGTTTGATTTCAGGACACCCTGTGAATACCCAAAATCCATGAATACTCAAGTCCCATTGTATACAATGGCATAGCAAAATGGTGTTCCTTATATAAGATGGCAAAATCAAGGTTTGCTTTTTGGATTATTATTTTATAAAGAATATTTTCAAGCCGTGAATACTTAAATCTGTGAATGCCAAATCCGTGAATGTGGAGGGACAACTGTATTGTGGTATCTCTCAACCAGCCCCTCAATGGTTAGAAATGATGGAAGCTGTAATTTAGAGGTGGGCACAGTGTGGTCAACAGGCAATGCACAGCCCTGGGGCCTTAACAGTGTGGCCCCTAAAATCCCACAAAGCCCCAGACCTGATTTAACCCCCTCCCTCAAATGGATCAAAATAGGTCAAAAGTACTGCAGAAACAACCCAAAGTCCCTTTATACCCCAAAACATGGGGGCAAGAGCAGAAAAATCAGCTCAAAATTGATGAATTTTGAGTCTAGAAGTGATGTGACATTATTTCCAGTTGCACTGGATGCACTTGTTTGCCTTGCTGGAGGTTGAGGGGGTGAAAAATAGCTACTGCCCCTTCTACAGTAGCCCACCACTGATGCAGTCTGGAAAGCACTCCTTTGGGGAAGACAGCTCTAAACTCAATCAGAGTTGGGAAACAAAAAAACCCTTTCACCTGTGTTTTCGCACCTACAAAGAAAATATGTTCTGTGCCAATGACATGAGCTGCACCTTGCGCTTATGAAAAAGCATCTCTCTCTCTCTCTCTCTCTCACACACACACACAAGTATATGATGCTTTTCACACATATGTATGTGTGCGTGTGATACATACACATATATATGACTGACTGAATGAATGAATGAGTTATGGTTTTTTTGTTTCAAATTCCTTTTCTTTCAAATTCACTTGAGTGGTTATCAGGAAAGGATCATGCTCCCATCTGCGTGACTTTCAAAGGAAACAGCCACAATTAGGCAAGCATATGCTCACCGCTACAAACAAAAAAAAGGATTGAGTTTTGTACTTATTTTTATTTTATTTTATTTATATCAAACCTTCTTCCCAAAACTGGACTGAAAACAACTTACAACAGAAGTTAAAACAAAATAGCTAAAACAATAATGTAAGTCAAAAAAAGCATTAAACAATCAATCCCATTAAAACATGACTTTTAAGATGTTATTTGAAAAAAAATGATTTAAAAGCATAAACCCACACATTACATATTAAGAACAGCATCAGCCCTGGTTAGTACTTGGATGGGAGATAATCCCCTCCCCCACTGCCATTACTTTTTTCTTGTGTGTGTCCTGTCTTATTTAGATTGTAAGCCCAAGGAAAGGGAACTGTCAAATTAACAATTTGTAAACTGTTCTGGAAGCCTTTGTGGCTGAAGAGTGGGATATAAATATTCTAAATAAATAAATACATAAATAAATAAATGGGAGACCTTCAACGAATAGCAAGTGCTGCAGGCTATATTCCAGAGGAAGGAAATGACAAAAACACCTCTTAGTATTCTTTGCCTAAGAAAACACTATGAAATCCATGGGGTTGCCATAAATTGACAGGCAACTTGATGGTACCTACTATACCCCGTCCCACTGCATGTCTCTCTACCCTAATCAGTTATGGTTGAAGGCTTGTTTAAATAAGGTCTTTGACTGCTTGCAAAAACAGAGTAGGCACTTGGCCAAATGCTTGGCTTGAGCACAAAATATCCCTGAAGAACTAGCCTTGACAGTCCCTGCACTTTGGTAGACAGTTCCCAAGGTGGTATCTCACGCCTGTGTTGCTTGCCTTCATCAATCATCCCTTGATCATATTTGAGAATACTTTTCTTTCTGGCTTCTCATTTTCCCCTGGTGAATATTTACTTTCCCCTGTGAACTATACTCAGGAATGACACAGCGCAAAATAAACAGTGCAAATCGACACAAATGCCTCTGTAGAAAAAGTAACCAAATCTAGGCTGATGTCAGTAAAATCCTAAAGCACGAGACAGAGATATTCTAGTAAATGCTACATTACTTAAGAAGTCCAACCTTTGCGTTTGGTGTGCTTATTCCTTTTGGTTGCTGAACTGGGAAGCAAGTACCAGTATGACATTGGCGAGGTAGGCAGCATGCAAGTCCCCAGTGCGCCTCCCAGTTTGGAGGGGCGGGGGGGGGGAATAAATGATCGAAAAAGGTCAACTGCTGCTCCTGCAAACCTCAAGGAGTGGCAGATTAAAACTTCTCCACTACCCCAAAATACATTTGGATATTACTTTTTTTCTAATTTATATATTTTTAATTACTGTATGTTTTTAATCTTTTATAATTTAATATTATTTTAAGGGGTGGGTGGGCTAGGGTACTGGGACTATGGAATTTTTATATTGTAAGCCGCCCTGATTGCGTTGCAGAGGGGCGGGATAGAAATAAAATTGTATTATTATTATTATTATTATTTATTATTATTATTATTATTATGACTTCTAGTTGTGATTTTTGGGCAGTATTTGGTGCTCCAGCACACTCTTGGTGCACAGGGGCAAAACCTGCCCCTCATCAGAGTTGACCATCCCTTATTCAACCTGAAATTAACATCTTGGATGAGCCAGACAAAATTCACACAATTTAACAAGGATTATATACAGAAACTACACTAAACATCTTTTGATCTCTGGGCAGTGGTGTTGCTGAGGAAGAGAGACCTATCCATCCTGTTTTCCAGTTTAATAAACACTTTTGGATCTAGGGCTCCAAGTAACCCTAGCACATAGGGTGGGCAAAATGTAGCCCTCCAGATCTTCTTATACTGCATCTTTCATTGGCTCTAGCAAGCATATCCAAAGGTGATGGATGGATGTAGACCAACAATCCCTTCCTATGCTTTAGCAGACCTTTCAGATGTTCCTACCACTTTGCATACATCTAAATTGCCCCCTCTCCTTTTTGGAAATGATGAGCACAAATTGGAAAATAAGTAAATAGTATTTGTTGTACTTTTTCACAACATCCTTAGGCTTTAAGCCTTATGTAAATGCCCATTCTTTGCAAGAACATTAAGAACTGCTTGCATCTGAGGCAATATTCCCTTGATAAGGGAACTCTCCCTAGAAGATCACTGCTATTGCTATTGCTAGAAGATGACTAAACTGAGACTGTCATACTTTGGCCATATCATGAGAAGACATAACTCACTAGAAAAGACAATAATGCTTGGTAAGTTACGAAGGTACGTAGAAGGCAGTAAGAAAAGAGGAACAGTGCATTAAAGTTGGATAGACTCAATAAAGGAAACCATGGCCCTGAGTCTGCAAGACCTGAGCAGGGCTGTTGATGATAGTATGACTTGGAGATCTTGAGGGATGTAGACTTGAGTCTACTGACTTGGACTCAAGTCAGACTCAAATTGCTGACTTGACTTGGACTCAACTGTGCCATAAATCAAGCACTGACTCCACTCGACTTGAGACTTGTATATTTTTAGCTACTGACTTACTGGCCTTGGAGGTAGAAGAGCCTTCTGAAGCATTTCCTAGCAGCAGGCAACACTTGCTGTGGAAAACTTGGGAAGCATTTCTTTGAGGGAAACACAGCAAATGAGTTCAACAACAGGCTTGAGGTGGAAGAATCCTCTAAAGCTTGTCTTTTCCTACGCAGCAGGAAGGGTCTGCTCAGCAGCCTCATGGGAAGCAGAGCACAGGAAGCATTTTTCACAGGCTGTCAAGCAGACCCCAACCCCCCACCTCAAGCCCAACCTCTAGTTTAGTGTTCCCGTTTGCTCTCATACCCCTCCTGCTTCTTCCTCAACCCAAATGAAGTTAGTGTCTTTGCAGCCAGCCTGTAGCCTTGCTGACTCGTCCTTGCTCTGTCCTTTGTGTAGCTCTCATTGATCCTTCACCAGCAACCTCCCTGGATTTTCAAGCCTACCCCTCTCCCCAATAATCACCCAGGATGTCCAGTCACTTGCCTAATGCTTCCCGTGCTCCGGGAGCAAGTCTTGCATGCTGCTGCTCTTAGGAAATGCTTTAGAAAGCTCCTCTGATGTGCAGCAGGGATAGGCTGGCTTCTGAGTAGACCTAAAACCCCTACCTCAAGCCCAATGGCAACTGCACATCAGAGGATCCTTCTAAAGCATTTTCCAAGAGCAGCAGCATGCAAGACTTGCCTCTAGAAGTGTTTCTGTGAGGGGAACAGCAAACAGCAGGCTGGGGCCTAATCTTGTGGAAAAAATAGTTTTCTTTCTTTTCTTTTTTTCTGTTAAAGTTAGCTCCCAGACTTGAGACTCATCTTGAGACTTGACTTGAAAGTATCTTGCAAGGACCTGAGACTCGATTTGAGACTTGAAGATAGGGACTTGAGACTTGACTTGAGACTTGGGGTAAAAGACCTGAATACATCACTGCATCACTGCAGTGAGATCTCTCATTCATGGGGTTGCCATAAGTCGACTAGATGGCAGTTAACAACAACAAAAGTGTGGTTGGGGGATGCTTTTCTAGAGCTCAGCCATGGCTATCTTGATGGACCAACTCCATCAACACACAGGTTGTTTGTGGCTCATATTTTTAGTTTTACACAGCTTAAATAATCAACACAATTTATATTATATTGCTTCTTGTTTGTTAGCTATTGTGGTACTTGGCTCAAACCATAAATGATACATTGGTCAGCAGGAGCATAAACCTAACTCAGTTACTTAATCTGGGATTAACAAGGAGTCTGTTCGATACATTATTTTTTCTTCTATTTTCTTCCTGCTATTTTGACTCCCCCCCACAGCCACACTGAACTTCAAGGTAAAAATTTAGGGCCCGTCTAAATGGTGAAAATTCCCCTCATGGAATTCACTGGGAATCCTACCTGTCTAAATGGTATCCAGCACCAATCCACACTATTCGGAAGGAGGGGGGACCAAAACGGCAAAAACAAGGTGGTAAAAGCCTTTGCAGATTTTCCTGTACTTTTTCAAAAACTGCGAGGGGGTGGTATTCCTGTTCGTTTGGACTATTGAATGACAGGAAATTTGAAGGGAAGCACAAATTTGATTGACTGGGCAAGAGCAGGGGCCGGGCTTGCTAGCAGGGCAAGCGCCCGCTACTGCCATGTTGGATTTTCACCTTAGCGATTGCTCACTAAGGCGATAAAACAGGATGAATATTTTCTGTTTTGCTTTCCTATAAAATTGGAAAATGGCTCTATTGTACCAGCGCACCTTGGAACACCTTTTTTAAAAATGGCGGTGGTGAAGAAATAACACAAGTAAATCACTCACGGCTGCCATTAGGAATGCGAGGCTTATGGGGGCTTCTGAGGCCAGAAAAAATCGTTTAGACATGTTGCTGCTGCTGCGAGATGCCAATACTATGAGGTACTTTGAATTTTTTCCCCCCGTGTGTAGATGGGCCCTTAATCTTTCCAAGGGTTCAATGTAGCATTGTTGTTTTTTCAATCATTTTTATTTTTATTTATTTCATTTGTATCCCACCTTTCCCCTGGCATGGGACCCAATGTGGCTTACTTACAACAAATCTTTGTAAAGGAACACATTCCAAACATGCAAAATTTTCTTTGAAGAAATAGTATAAGTTTCTATGTTTTTTTTCTGAGGAGACGGGACCCATATCTTTCATTAGATTCCGAAAGGGCTCCATAATAATTATTTTTTTAAGGTTTAGGACTACAAATGTAATTGGATCTTCCTTGGATCTAGAAAAAAGCAACAACCAGAAGATGGCAAAACAAAGGAACCTTTGCATATGTTGACTCTCACCACACTAGCAACTGAATTCGTAATTTTTTTTTTTAAATCCAGCACATCAGCTATGAAAATCCAGACTGCATACAATTGGATCCTTTTTGAACTGCATTATTCATGTACTTGTCAAATCTAAGGAGATCCTAAGCACTCTTGTTTTAATGCTGTGTCATCCTCAAGTAAAATCTAACTATTGTACAGCATTCCAGGCAAGTTCACAGATCAGCATGCTCTCATAGCCGTGGGAACATTCCAGTGCAACTACAGTAAACCACAGAGAATGACAAAAGCCATCATCATCCATACTATGGGGGTGGGGCGGGGAATCCTAGCAATATTACACCTAGAAAATTGTGTTACTGATAGTGCCTATGGCAGGATGGGAGAAGGGCCCCTCAATTAGAGACAAGGCAGGCAAACTGAGAATTGCTCCAAGTACTTTGGGCCATCTTTGGTGTGCTATACAACAAGGTGATGATGGCAACCCTGCTGGAGCTGTGGGTTCTTTGCCAATCTTGGGAATCTGCATGAGAACATACTTGAATCCAGGGACAGGGAACATGTGGACTTCCAGATTTTGGACTGCAACACTCATGATCCTCTAGCCTTGCCTATACTTGCTAGGGCTTATGAGAATTGCAGCCCAATAATATCTGGAAAGACACCACTTCTGTTTTAATTTACACAGCTTCATCCCACAAAATAAACTCTATTCAAAACAGATCACAATCTATGGTGTATATACAATGTATATGCAAGAGGCAACTCTACCCACGAGGCAAAAATGTCCTATCTGAAGATGATTAATATGAATTAGCATTGCTGAATGTTATTTTTTTAAGTCAAGAAAGATGACAAGATGAGGTTTCGACTAGCAATAGGATATCCCAGGATTACAGTGTAACTTCATCCACTTCTCTTTTCCAAATCACCCCTTGAAGATTTTTCTAGCACTCAAGTCTGCATTTGATCTAGCTGTAGCCTCTGGCTTATCTTCGCAAACGAAGATTCAGGAAGGACTCATCCTGCATTTTCTGCAAGCCCGTTAATGACTAGAAAGGCCAATCCAAGATAGACAAGTCCGGTTCCAAAAAGCACAGCAGAAGGTTTCCGTGGGTGATGTTTCCGGGTTGTGATTCTTTCTGCGTTCTTGTTTCTCTTCAAGACTTGTTTGGCGTGAGTTCTCAAATAAGGCTGCAGCACTGTGGATAGTGCATCTCCATGCCTCCCAAAGTGAGGCCATTGTTGGTGATCAATTTGGCCGAGCCTGAGATGTTGTTTCAGGGAGTCCTTGTATCACTTTTTTGGAGCGCCCCTCTTAAGCTGACCCGTGGAAAGTTCACCATAGAGTACTATTTTGGGGAGGCGATGGTCCTCCATCCTAGAAACATGCCCTGCCCAGCACAGCTGTGTTCTCAATATCATGGCCTCAATGCTGGTGGTCCCTGCTTGCTCGAGGACAGCAACATTCGTCACATAGTCAGTCCAGTGTATATTTAGGATTGTGCGTAAACAGTGCTGATGGAAGCGTTCAAGAAGTCGTAAGTGGTGGTGATAGGTGACCCATGTTTCAGACCCATAAAAGAGAATAGACAGTACAATGGCTCTATACACACTGATTTTTGTGCTTTGCCTCAGGTGTTTATTACTCCAGACTCTTTTGTAAAGTCTTCCAAATGTGCTATGTGCCTTCACTAATCTGTGATTGATCTCTTTGTGAATCTCGGCATCTGAGGAGATTATGCTTCCCAGGTAGGTGAACTGCTGAACAGACTTAAGCACAGATTTGCCAACGGCAATGTGGGGATGGTGGTGTTCGTCCTGTGGTGCAGGCTGGTAAAGAACTTCTGTTTTCTTCAGGTTGACTTCCAGCCCAAACAGCTCTGCAGCGGTTGCGAAGCAGGATGTTAGGCACTGCAGAGCTGCTTCTGTGTGGGCAACAAGGGCAGCATCGTCAGCGAAGAGCAGCTCACGGACTAGATAGCTCTCAAATGTGAGCTCTCAAATAAGGCTGCAGCATTGTGGATAGTGCGTCTCCAAGCCTCCCAATGTGAGGCCATGGTGGGCCATTGTTGGTGATCAATTTGGCCAAGCCTGAGATGTTGTTTCAGGGAGTCCTTGTATCGCTTTTTTGGAGCGCCCCTCTTACGCTGACCCATGGCAAATTCACCATAGAGTACTATTTTGGGGAGGCGATGGTCCTCCATCCTAGAAATGTGCCCTGCCCAGCGCAGCTGTGTTCTCAATATCATGGCCTCAATGCTGGTGATCCATGCTTGCTCAGTCCAGTGTATACTTAGGATTGTGCATATACAGCGCTGATGAAAGCGCTCGAGGAGTCGTAAGTGGTGGCGATAGGTGACCCATGTTTATAGACTACAGCAAAGCCTTTGACAGCATAGATCATGAAAAGCTATGGATTGCTCTTAAAGAAAGGGGTGTACCATTAAGTTTGATTATCCTGATGTGTAACCTCTATCAGGACAGGAGGCTAACATTAGAACAGAATGTGGAGAAACAAAATGATTCCCAGTAGGAAAGGGAGTCAGACAAGGCTGCATTCTATCACCCTACTTGTTCAACATGTATGCAAAAAATATCATACGCAGAGCAGGTTTAGGCTTGGAGGAAGGAGGAGTGAAGATTGGAGGAAGAAGTATCAATAATGTAAGATATGCAGATGAAACCATACTACTAGCAGAAAACAACGAAGATTTGAAACAATTACTCTCTCTGGCTTTTCTTCACAAACGATAGTCAAAGAAGGAAGTGCTAAAGCAGGCTTACTGCTGAACATTAAGAAAACAAAAATAACGACCACAGAGGATCTATATAAATGCAATAGAGACGACAAGGAAATTGAAATAATTAGATTTCCCATATCTTGGATCAATCATTGACCAGAACGGAGATTGCAGTCAGGAAGTCAGAAGACTAGGAATGGAAAGGGCACCTATGAAAGAAGTAGACAAAACCCTAAAGTGCAAAGTTATAAAACTGAACACTAAAGTTAGGATTGTCCAAGCCACTGTAGTTCCCATAACCATGTATGGAAGTGTATATGGAAGTGGGAGCTGGATAATGAAGAAAGCTGATAGAAAGAAAATCAACACATTTGAGATGAGGTGCTGGAGAAGAGTGCTATGGATACCGTGGATTGCAAAAAATAATATTAATAATAATAAAAAAATAAATCGGTCCTAGACAAATCAAGATTGAGTTCTCCATGACTCGTTAAAAAAGACAATATGCTGGGTAAGGTAGAAGGCAGTAGGAAAAGAGGCCACATACTAGATGAATAGACTCAATCAAGGAGGCCACATCCCTGAGCCTGCAGGACCTGAGCAAAGCAGTTGAGGACAGGGGGCCTTGGAGATGCCATGAGTCAAAGTTAACAACAACAAATCATCTCAGCAGGAGCATCTTTAGAGGTGGCTGAATGCATCCCAGTCAGAGGTCCTCTTACATACACAAAGCAACTCCTGCCAGTTCCTCTGATGTAGGGTGGGCTTATTTTTTTTTAAAGTTGCTCCAAATACCTGCCAATCAAATTAGCACCACTGGGGCTTGGATAAAAACTCTTGGGCAAGACATAGAACAGAATGCCTCAGAGTGCCTACATGCGCCTGTGTGGATGCTTGCAAGGTTATACACTGGAAGGTATGTTTTCAGAGCAGCCCCCTGCCTACAGTTCTTGCTTTTGTTTCTCCATTTCCATTTAGGTTTTCAAAAGTACAAACATACTTGTCTTGGAGCTAAGTGGTATTCAGCAGGCTATACGTTTCTCTTAGAATAATTAGGAGTCAATTAGTCCTAATTGTTTATGTGGGATGCAAAAGAGCTGAGCTGCTCTACTTAGCCTTCATAAAATAGTAATGAACAGCAACAAAAACTCTCCAGCTCAGACTGCAATTGGCCATGTTCATTTCATCACAGCCCTGTTACTGGAGGTTCAGGTGGATGCAGTCATACAGATGCATGGCTGATGGACAACTATAAAATTCTTTAGTCCATTCCACTGAAAAACGGTGAGATATACAATTTGTCACAAAACACTTTTCAGCCACTTAACAAATGCTTCAATAATAAGTAGTCTTAAGCATCCCTTGGTAATTCTGCCCCAGCAAGGCAGACGATTGTTTACATCCTGTTGCTTCAATCCAGCCTTTCTGATTGTTTACATCCTGTTGCTTCAATCCAGCCTTTCTTCCCTTTCTCTTGACTAATAAATGACTTGAGGAGGAGAAAATAAATAAATAAATAAAAGTAATCACTTACAGGGCCTGCTTCCTGAGTTCTCAGAGGCATCCAGTTCACTGATGTCGAAGTCAAGGCTCAGATTTAGACAGAATTAGCTGAACTTCATTCAAAATGAAATCAAAGGGACTAAGAATTTAACTCTGACCGGTAGTTTGTTCTATCAGTTTCAGCAGGACCTAGATTCAGCTACCATCATCTGGATCTATCCAGCCCTTAAATGCTGGACTGCGTGGAAATCTGATCTGGTTTAGCATAGGAAGTCTTGCATTTTTAACTGAACATCTAGAGTGCAGCAGTGCCCAGGAGTGACTCAAGATTTTGAGGAGACCCTCAGTACCCTGCCCTCCAGTTAGCAACTTCCTATGGGAGTGGCCCATCTTGCTACTTATTAGGGTGGGATGATGATGATGATCCTTCCTTTTCCCCATTTGTCATACAAAGTACAAGAGTTAGAAGTGTAATTAAATTACACCTTTAAAAAATGTATTACAGGCATACCTCAGTTAACATAGCCTCTGACAAGAAGTTCCTTTTTACGAAGTCTTTTTACTCTGTGGAGCTGGATGTTATTTTAGCAGCATCAAAACTGGGAAGATGGTGGGCTGAAGAAACACAGACTTTTCGTATGAGGTCACTGCTGTTTGTCTGTGGTAAACAGTGCATACAGCTTGAGCTAGGAGAGAATGGGATCTCCTCTAGCTGATCTAGCATTTTGGTAACTACGCATGCCTGCCTACAGCAGGTAAGGTAAAGAGCAACTGGCTCCAGAAGCCCTTAATGAGCATGTGTTAACAGCAAAACAGAGAGAAAAGGGTAAAGCAGATAAGCTTGTCTCACCAGTTACCACCAGCATATTAAAAAACATAGGTCTGGTCACTAAAATGGAAATCATAAGAAAAGTGGAGTCTGGTGACAGGAAAAAAACAACCCATCCCTTGAAGCATTTTGGAAAAGGCTTTCAAGTGGTCTCTAGAAGGTTAAAATGTTTTTGTTTACTTATGAAAGGCTCACCTGACCTGGTTGTTTCATTTCACATGAGCATATTTGGATAAAGAGTTTGCTGAAACATGCTGAACTGTTTTTGTTTTTTTGTAGCATAGGAACCTATCCCTAGCTAGAACATGTCCAGAGGAGGGTGACCAAAATGGTGGGAGGTCTGGAAGCCATGACCTATGAGGAGTGGCTGAGGGAGCTGGGTATGTTTAACTTGGGGAAGAGAAGGCTAAGAGGTAACATGATAGCCATGTTTAAATATTTGAAGGGATGTTATACTGAGGATGGGGCAAGCTTGTTTTCTGCTGCTCCAGAGACAAGGACATGGAGCAATGGACTCAAACTACAGGAAAAGAGTTTCCACTTAAACATTAGGAAGAAGTTTCTGACGGTAAGAGTTGTTTGGCAGTGGAATGCACTGCCTTGTAGTGTGGTGGAGTCTCCTTCTTTGGAGATTTTTAAACAGAGGCTGGATGGCCATCTGTCAGGAATGCTTTGAAAAATGGAAAAAGATATGGTGATTCACACTGAAAGGCAAAAACAAAAATTTGACAAATGCCACAAACACCAAGAGAAACCCCAGCTGGAAATATCACGGACTATTATCAACCTAACAGAACAGCAACTGTCAAAAGAAGAAACATCCATCCTGTCCAAAGGAGGCAATTTTGCAGTTACCACCACCAGAATCCCAGTTGAAGACATCATTTCCCATGTTAAATCTGCCCTCTATCGTCTCCCGGAGGAAGAGGAAGAAGAGATAAGAGGAGAAACAGCTAGGATCCTGAGGAAGGCAAAACCACCACCCAGCAACATTACCATAAAAGAAGAAAAGCCATCAAGGATCTCAGCGCAGACCCAGAAATCATTATCCTCCCAGCAGACAAAGGCAATGCCACAGTAAACATGGAAGCAGAAAAATACAGACAAAAAATAA
Source organism: Gambelia wislizenii (assembly GCA_030847615.1). Taxonomy (NCBI): domain Eukaryota; kingdom Metazoa; phylum Chordata; class Lepidosauria; order Squamata; family Crotaphytidae; genus Gambelia; species Gambelia wislizenii. Next base: position 448,146,873 of record JAUMIR010000001.1, on the reverse strand, counting down.
GGGAACTCTTGGACCCTGCAACATACAGAAAACTCAAGCAAGAGCCGACCAACAAAATCACCAGAAAAACAAATGCCTTGGTGAAGAACTAATCAATTCAGCCAATCATACACCAGAATCTATGCAGATCAGAGGCTCTTCCACCAAGACTAAATGGACTTCCCAAGATCCACAAGGATTCCATTCCACTCCGACCCATAGTGAGCGCCATTGGATCCCCCACGTATGACTTGGCCAAGTTTCTGGCCACACAATTACAAAACCACATAGGACAAACCCCTCACTACATCAAAGACTCAGCTCACTTCATAGAAAAAAATCAACAACATCGAACTGAAACCTGGAGACAGACTGATCAGTTTTGATATTGTCTCCTTGTTCATCAAAGTCCCCATAATGGACACCATGGTACTCATACAACAAATATTTCCTGAGGACATCACAGCCTTGTTCAAACACTGCCTCACCACAAGCTACTTCCAGTGGGATAACGAATTTTATGAACAGATAGATGGGGTAGCCATGGGCAGTCCCGAGCCCAGTGATAGAAAACTTTTACATGGAACATTTTGAAAAGCAAGCCCTGGAAACAGCACCCAAAAAGCCCACAACATGGTTCCGATATGTGGATGACACTTTCACCATTTGCAACCACAGAGAAGAAGATTTGGTCTCATTCCTGAACCACCTGAACAGCATCCACACAAATATCTAATTCACGATGTAAAAAGAGAATGAAGGAACACTGCCATTCTTGGATGTCCTAGTCATCTGCAAACCAAACCAACGGTTAGGCCACAGGGTATACAGAAACCCACCCCCCCACACGGACAGATACCTACACAAGAACTCCAATCATCACCCAGGACAAAAAAGAAGCACAATAAAAACATTGGTAGATGGTGCAAAAAGGATCTGCGAACCCCACTACCTGGAGGACGAACTGGGACACCTAAACTGGGCCCTACAGGCTAATGGTTACTCCAGATCAGACATCACAAGAGCAGCCAGACCCAGAAAAAAACACAGGAATGAAGAAGAAAAACAGCGACTCAAAGGGAAGGTATTTTTACCATACATCAAAGGAGTCACAGACAGAATAGGGAAACTGATGAGGAAAGACAACCTCCAAACAATCTATAGACCAACCAGAAAAATCCAAGAAATGCTACGCTCAGTGAAGGACAAAAGAGACCCTCTCATAGCTGCAGGAGTTTACCGCATACCATGTAGCTGTGGACAAGTTTACATAGGGACCACTAAACGCAGTGTGTAAACACGAATCAAGGAACATGAGAGACACTGCAGACTGGGCCAGCCAGAAAAATCAGCAGAACATGTTATAAACTAATCTGGACACAAAATGTTATTTAAAAACACAGAAATTCTGGATCAGGCCAACAACTATCATGTCAGAATGTACAGAGAAGCTATTGAAATCTACAAACACCTGGACAACTTCAACAGGAAAGAAGAAATCTTAAAAGTAAACAAAATCTGGCTCCCAGTTTTGAAATACAATAGAATTAAAACTCAACACGTACAAAGAAAGTCCACCCAGGGACAGGGGGATTCCCAGCAGATAATGGCCCATCAACCAACCATCAGCCAAACAGACACTAACGAGCCTTGCATTTCTATACCCAGAAACTAACCATTCAATTACACAAATTTACATATACTCCCCTACATGGGTTCACAGCATATAAACCCCAGACCCACTCCTACGCAACCATTCTCTGAAGATGCCAGCCACAGATGCAGGCGAAACGTCAGAAAGAAACTATTGCAGAACATGGCCTCACAGCCCGGAAAAAAACCAAGGAAAATCTATGGATCAAAGTGCCTTACCAAATTTAAAAATAGACAAAAAAGGGAGCATCAAATCAGAACACTAATTACAAGTAACCCGGAAAAGACACAATCATAAAATACATTTTCTGCATTCACTTTTGATCTACTAGATGATGGGTTGCAATCCAACAGTAGGTCAGAAGACATATTGGTGGGTTTTCCAACTTCCAGCACTCAATTGTGAGGACAAGTTAGCATGTAATACTGAAGTGAGAAATCCTTCAGGGTCAGAAATTAATTACAACAGATACAATTCCATCAATGAGTTCCCTATAAAATGAGAGTAAGGAACTTTTGCTTCTGCAAATGTTTTGGTCTACAACTTCCATCATCATAGCCACCAGTAAGGGATAATGGAAGCTGTAGTCCAAAACATCTGAAGGGCTAAAGTTTCCACACATCTTGTACCAGGGCCAGCAGTACAGAACAGATGCCTCCAAACTGAGCATGGTGCAATACTATAGATTTAATATCATTGTGGCACTTTCTATGCATCTGCTAACTCTCAAATTAGCAAGGTATGCCATGTTGCAGAAAGAGAAGAGAGAGCATGCACTAGCTATACTCTCCTGTCCAAGAACGGCTTTCTCCATCATTAAGCTCTTTGACCACATGTTGTCAACTCACACCTCACAAGCAATATGGTGCCATTGGAGGGCTTCAGTGTGGCTTGCAATGAGTGTCCAAACTGACTTCACACCTGAATTCCACCCAGGGCACACTGTTACCATTGTTGCAAAGAGAAGAATCATCTCTATTCACCCTAAATTGTGCTTCAGCCAGCCCACTTGGTGGGGAAGCAGGAGCATAATTCAAATAGGGACAACTGCAAGCAGGTTAGTTTGTCCCCATGCTCCATCCTCCCTACCCAGCTGTTTGCTGGAGGTGGGGGAGAAGCCTAATGTGATCTCAAGCAGGGAGATGTTTCCCCATTCTCATGTGCTGAGATGGGGACGGGGAAGTGCACATGTATGTGAAGGTTTGTTTATAATGTGTATGTGTTTAGGTGAGGGTATCTGGGTGGGGCCAGCCTTGGCTATGTCCAATTTTAGCTCAGTACTCCCCCCACCACAAGGCATGCAGCCCCTATCACCACACAAACTTCTTGTGGACAAAACCTTTGTCCACCCGACCTTAAAACCACATCCCCATCCACACTATATCATCCTTTCACCATTAGAATGGGGGATAGCTGTAGCCCAGTGGTAGAGCAGCTGGTAGAGCAACCATTCATGCAAATGGTTGCAGGTTCAATTCCAGGTATCTCTGGGGTAGGGTTAGGAGTTCTCCCATCTGAAATTCTGGCATGTTGCTGCCAAACAACATAATACATACTGAGCTTCAAGAGACCTGTTGTAGTATATCTATCTACATTCCCCTGGTCCTCTAGTTTTCTAGTCAAAGAATAGCATGGCCTCCAAAAGAGACACAATTCTTATTTTGGGCATTAAATGTATTGCAGCAAAGGCTCCAGCATAACACCTCGGAAGAAAAAAAAATCCAATGTAAATCTAAACACTGCTATGCACTTAAAATTAAATATAATCAGCCTCTCTAGACAAAGAGGTTCTATTCTAGACCCTTTCTTGCGGGTAAATATGAAGCAGCTGAGTGTGGAGTAAATTCTCTGGGGATGCTGGAAATCCTATAATTTCACAAGGATGGGGTGTCCTAAACTGATGTTCTCTCTCCTGCAAGTTAACCCCCGCCCACCTCAAAACCTAGTATTGCCACGTACCTGATGAGAACAGCTGGACAATCCAAAACACAGGCAGTAATGTTAGGAGCAACAGGGTTGGGTAGAGAAAACAGAAAAAATTCTTAGCAAAAGGCTTTGCGATTCTCTCTCTGTCTCATGCAGGTCCTGACAAAGTTCCCAGAATCAGCTTTGGAGCTTCTTCTCACTATACAGCAGTAGCAGCAGCAGCTGTGCCCTAAGGCCTCTAGAGACAGAAAGGGGAAAATGCTGTCAGTACATCTGAGGCCGCTATGGTGTATACGCAGCTGATGATGCATGAAGAATTGGCCTCTTTCCCTCCTCCTTGCCTTTTTGGACGCAGCAACAAAAAATCCCTGCGTTGCCTGGAGGAAGATAATGGGATCGGTCAGCAGTCTGGAAAGATCTTCCATCTCTAATTACAATGTGCAACTTGGCTCTCAAAGAAGTAGAGACCCCAGAGAAGAAAACCCCCTGGTGAATGCATGATAGGCATTCTCAGTCCCTTCAGTTGGGCTCTCCCCCTCCCCTGCTCCGCCAGCAAACACTAGCAGATTTCTCCAGGTTATGCCTTTTATGCATCATGCTCAGCTGGAACAGAATTCCCAGCATTGAGCATCAGCCAGAGAGTGCGTGGGAGGAAATCTTTTACACACACACACACACAGAGAGAGAGAGAGAGAGAGAGAGAGAGACACATTTTACCCACCCCATCCTCCTGTCACTGCAGTAATTCATCATTTCCATCCAATTCAGCACTCACGGTGTCATTATTCCTATAGCAGGAGGCATGTTGGCTCAGGTCATAATTTTCAAGCAAAAAGGAGGGAAGGACAGAGGTGGGCTGGGATAAGGTCTAGTCCCAACTAGGGACAATCAAGTGCTGCAACCAAAGATTCATCACTACATTGAAGCCGCAGAAGGGATTTGTCTTGCTGTGCAACATTTAGCTTGTTCAGGAAAAGCCTGCAAATTATCGTATTCTTCTGAGATTGCAACCTGAGCACAAGGCCCATAGTGAGAATGAGCTGACTTCAGCTCTGCTCTGAACACATCTGTCAACTTTGTATCAGAGATCGGAAAGAATGGGTTGGGGTGTAAACAAACTGGAGTCAGAGGCTCTTCAACATTTCCCTTCACATTTCCTCAGAGGCATGATTGTTCTTCACCCAGTTAAGGTTCAGATGTTATTTCATAGCTGTCTCCTTGCAACAATCCCCCATGACTACACAGATCTCTGCAACCTCATACCTTTGTTGAGTAATATGGGTCATTCATAGGTCATTTCCTTTCGCTAGGGAACCACGGACTCCACCGACTGTTACTGTTCACATGGCCAATTATCCCAATATGACTGAAAAGAAGTTAAGAAAAAAACCCAAAACAAAACAAAAAACCTTGGTCTTAAAATCAAACTCCTTTTCTTATTCATTATTTCCTATCAATCTTGCTATATAGTAGGAATGCAGCTTTGATTAAAGATCACTTTACACTCTATTTTTCCATATTTGCTATGTTTGTTGTTGTGGTGGTGTGCCTTCAAGTCATTTACGACTTATAGATTAACCAATCGTGTGTGGGGTGTTTTTTTTTTTTGAGTCTGTGTGTGTGTCACTTGCTCAAGGTCACCTAGTGGGTTTTCATGGCCAAGCAAGGGATCAAATCCTGGTCTTGAGATTTGTAGTCCTGCACTCAAACCACTATGCAAGGAGAACTGGGTATCTTGAAATATGCAGAAAAACCCAGCATGGGGCCATGGCAATATCAGCTCTCTCCGACACAAGTATGAGCATTTGGAGATGTACATCTCCCTTTCATGCTTGTGTGTGTTCCCAAGGAGGAAAGATGCAATAACCATGGCAAATGTGCTGCCATCATGCAGTGTGAATCAACCTCAATCAAAGAGAAAGAACAGCATGTGAACCCAAATAAGCAACTAATCACAATAAAGAAGTATAGAATAACCTCACCATGCTTACGCCCAAAGCAGATGACACACAAATGGCGAAAAGTATTGCACTTTAACTGAAATAATTATCTTGCTCATTGATTATTTATTTCAGCTATATCTTGCTCTTCCTCCAAGACACTCAAAGCAGTGTACATGTTCTTCTCACTCCACCAAACTTTATCTTCATACCTATGAGGTAAGTGAGGATGGTGGTGACCAGCTCAAGGCCACTGAGTGAACTTCATGGCTGAGCAGAGATTTTAATCTGAGTCTTCCCCAATTAAGTAGTAAATGCTATACTAAAATGAAAGAGCAAGCATTTGACCTTCACAGAACCCTTCATTAGGGTGAATTAATATAGAACTAGGAAAGTATTTCTAGTTCAATTATATAGGGCCCCTATTTTTCACATAGATGGATAAGGAGTTAGTTCTTGGCATCTCCAAGTAAGGCTGAGAAAGTCCCATAACTTAAACCCCGGACAGCTGGTGCCAGCCTGTGTGGGCAATACTGAACCAGATAGACCAATAGTCCAAGCAGTGCTTAGAAAAGTTCCCACACTTCAGGGGACAAGACATAACCACTAGCTATGCTAGCTTGGGGATTCTAGGAGTTGTGGTCCCCAAAATAACTTTTCTTAACATTTGAACTGGCCCATTCAACCCCCCCCCTTCATGTTAGTGAGTAGGAATAATGGGGAAAAAATGTGGGAACAGGTAAAATGGTCAAATCCAAGAGTGTGCCATTTCTTCAGTCTGCATGACATGCAGAGTCCTGCCCTACGAAATCATGCGACACAACCACTGTATAATACACATGTGAGCCATCTGCTCCTACGCCCTGGGTAACACTCACTGTTCTGATATCTTCCTGTGCAAACACCCAGGGCCCTTTCACACCAAACATTATTCCTCTTTAACTGCCATGGTTCCATCCTATGGAATTTTGGGATCTGCAGTTTAGGGAAGGGTATTTAGAATTCTCAGCCAGAGAGCTCTAATGCCTCATTAGACTACAAACCACAGCTTTCCACAGAATGCAGCTATGACAGTTAGAGGTCTTGAAGAGAAACATCAATGCAGAAAGAATCACAACCCGGAAACATCACCCAAGGAGACCCTCTGCTGTGCTTTCTGCAACCGGACTTGTTTATCTCGGATTGGCCTTTTCAGTCATCAGCACGCTTGCAGAAAGCGCGGGATGAGTCCTTCCTGAATCGTCATTTGCAAAGAAAAACAAGAGACAGAGTGCTGTAATTGTGTAGTGTGAAAGGGCCCCGTGCCTTAACAATAACACCCTACTATTACTTATTTGTATATTGCATGAGCCATCTGCAAAGCACTGAGAATACATTATCTGATTAGATGGCAAGCTACTGACAAGGCAAACTGGTTATTTGCTTGGCACTGTTTTCCTATGACTTCACATCTTCTGTTGGCTACTGCAGAAATACTGTGTTTTTCTTTTGCAGCATCACAAAGGGTAGCAAATATATATTTTGGCATCCTTAAAAATTCCACCCAGAGTGGTACAGGCTGGGATGATGATTTGATTTGATCTATTTATACATCTGCAACAGTATTTGGAAACGTTACTTTTTTGGACTACAGTTCCCTCAACCCTCTCACCTACCACGGCTATGGGATTCTATGAGCGGTAAGCCAAAAAAGTAATGTCTTCAAACTCTGCAATACAGAATTTTTTCCTACTATACTCCCAGAAGTGAAATCACGTCTGACTTTCCAGAGTGGTGGATGTGATACTACTGCTATACCAGCCTTCCTGGAGTCAACACAATATACTGGACCACAACCCCATCATGCCCAACCAACACAGCCAATGATTGTGGATGATGGGAGCTGTGGAAGGCACCTCTTTGAGGAAGACTGGGATACAGTCCAGCAACAACCCTTTCCACAACCTTTCAGCCTTAAAAATAGATATTGTCAAATCACATATCTATTTGTTAAACAGGAGAATAAGCAAGTGATTTATTCATTATTTTATTAGCTACATTTATGTTTCATCTTTCTTTCTATGTGCTCAAGATGGTATGTGTGGCTCTCCTCTCTACTTTATTTTCACAACAACCCTGTGAGAAAGGTCAGACTGAGAATGAGACAAAGTGTGTGTGTGTGTGTGTTAGAAAGAGGGAGAAAGAACATCCAGTGAGTTTCATTGCTCAGTGGAAACTTGAAGCTGGATCTCCCAAGTTCCAGTCCTACACTAAAACCATTACACCACACTAGTTTTCAAATGGCTGTTATAAATAAGTGACTATGCAGACATAAAATTAGATGCACAGTAGGTTTCTCGCACTGTTGGCTCTCCCCTCCCCATTTATGTCAGCGCCAGAATCCAACACAAACCACACTTCTATTGGTCCAAAACGCTGCTGACTGATTACCATCTTGGGTTGCGGGACACGCCATATGGCTCTGGTATTAATTTTTTTAAAAAATTAATAAATATTTTTATTTAGAGACTATGGTCATACAATGTGTATAGACCGTTACATTAAAAATACCACCAACAAAAACCTTGGACAATACATCTAGAGTGCATCTACACTGTAGAAATAATGCAGTTTGGCACCACTTTATAAGTGCTGTAGCTCCATCCTATGGAATCCTGGTATTTGTAGTTTTATTATTTAACCAGGATTCTGAAGGATAGAGCCATGGCAATTAAAGTGGTATCAAACTGCTTTATTTATACAGTGTAGATGCACCCCACAATTCTAAAGGGAAAAAATTAATAATCTGGTATCATTTGATCTGCACTGACTTCCTAATAGTTTCAAAGTTCTATATTCTCACATTTCAAACTCTTCAAGACCAATTCCTCCCATATGTTGCCTCTGGTGCATAATCTGGTGCATATTACAGATCCTGCTGTGTGTTGCAGCACCAAGTGAGGTGCAGCAGATGGACAAGTAGGGTTTGTTCACTTGTGCAACTTGTGGAAAACCCTTCCCCAAGTAAGTCCACCATTCTGCCCATTGTTACATACACATTTGCCTGGTTGTAATGTAGTCTTGAGAGCCACTGTGATGTTGAGGTTTGAACTTCCTGACGGTAAGAGTCTCCTCCTTTGGAGGTTTTCAAACAGAGGCTGGATGGCCATCTGTCAGGAGTGCTTTGATTGTGTATTCCTGCATGACGGGATTGAACTGGTGGCCCTTGTGGTCTCTTCCAACTCTATGACTCTATGTTGGATTAAAACTCCGGAAGACCAGAGTTCAAATCCTCAGACATCTATGGAAACCCACTGGGTGACCTTGGGCAAGTCACACTTTCACAGCATTAAAAGAAGGCAATAGTAAACTGCCTTTGAATAAACCCTGCCAAGAAAACCCCCATAAGTTGGACTTGACTTGAAGGCACACAGCAGTAGCATAGCCTATGCAGGAAAATGAAAGCTAAGACTTCTTGCTGCTGTTATCGTTTTTGACGTAACTGTGGTAGTCTGTTTTAATGTACGCTGCTGGATTTAATTTTCTTGTTGTAAATTACTTGGACACTTGAAAGAAGGAAAGGTGCTACCCTTCTACAAAGAAATAGCCAGAGTGAATTAACAGATAACTTGCTGCTGCTACATCATTTCCTTTTCCAGTCCAATCCACACTGATGCATCTGAATTTTACAAAGTAAAGGTACATACTTAGGAATTCTTAAAATTAAGACATTATTAATCAATGTCATGCAATCTGGACTATGAGCTCTTGCTTAGGAACGCAAGTTATATTAGACCACACCCAGAACAACCTCAGGGGTAGTTCAACCCTCTAGATGTTACTTAACTGCAATTCTCAGCATTACTTACCACTGGCTACAGATTATGGAAGTTGGAGGCCAACAACATCCCAAGGGCTGCACTTTGCCCAAACTTGATCTACTGAGTCCACCATTCTTTGCAAGAATCCCAGTGCACCAGAATATTTTTTTTTCCAGACAGTAGGCTATTGTTGAGGAAAGAGCAGACTCCATACAGGTGTCTGTATAACTTTTTCCAACTTCAAGATCTAGTGCTGGATTTTTATACTCTAGGGAAATTTTCAGTTTGTCATGGAACTACTGTTGTCAATTTCAGGAGGACCCCAAGATCTTTTTTTAAAAAAAGGTGGAGAAGAGACTGTCTCTAATACCTTCCATTACGTTGATCTCAGAGGTCACAAAAGTTACTTTTCCTGGATGACAAAAAAAAGTGTGGCTGAGAGCTGCTGTGCAACAATGTCTGGAAGATCACAAGTTACCTACCTCTATTGATGGGGAATGTATATGCTGCTGTGGAGAGCCCCCTCGCTAACATGACCATTCTTGAGCGTGGGTGTGCATGAACTTGGGAGATTTTGGTTATTTGCTACCCTACTAAGTTGATCTTTTTTAGCTTCATATACAGTACCATATGAAGCCAAGAACAAGCAACTGAGTCAAGCACACCTCCCTCACCCCTCTGCTTACATACCTGCTTCAGCTCTTCATTCTTGGCTAGTATAAGCCAGGCTCTCCACCACCTTTGAACTAATGAACTCTGGTTCAATCTCAGTTTTAAAAGCAGCATAATATGTCTACCTACCTATTTTACACCTTCCCATCCTTTTAGGAGCAAGGCAGGTGACAAGTTGTGGGTTTTTTTAAGAACAAAGTAGTCATTTAAAACCCCATGAAAACAATACAAATCCTAGATAAATATAGGAGCAATAATAGAATCATCAGACTGCATAATATACCAATGACTGAATGAAACAGAACACAACAGTTTTCAAAGTCTTCTTGAATGCAGGTACTGATGAAGCCATATATACTTTAGGGAAAGAATTCCAGCAATGCATCTCCCAAGATGTTCATTATTTCTTTGCTTTTGATTTTTGTGTGGTAAGGCCTATGTACAGTTCAGCACTTTGAGGCCAAACAATTAGCAGATTACTTTCCTGCAGAGCACTAGAACAAGGACGAACAGAGAGAAATGGAAAAGAATGTGACAAAGGGTATGAGGCAGGCATATTTTTGCAACTGGGCAAATAGGAGAATGGTATGGTTAGGGGCTATACAGAAAAAGAGGGCAGGAGTTATATTTCCAATAAATAAGAAGAAACAAAGACATAGCCGTATTAGTCTGTATCAGTATGCAAAGGGATTTTGTAGCTCTTTTGAGATTAATGGAGAGAAAGAAGTTGGTAGCATAAGCTTTCCGTAGGCTTTAAGTTTACTTCATCAGATGTATGGAGTGAAGTCAGAAGGATAATATGTCTGAGGGCTTTTCCAGACTACTGGAAGGAAACAAGAACTTTCAAAACAGAGAGCCTTACTTATTACCAATTTGTGTCTCTTTGTGTCACCTTCAGATCCAAACTGATTTTAGTTCTTGCAAAAGGGTGTAAGCATCTTAGCTGATCATCACTGAGTTCTCATGACACTGTAGGCGACTTGGCCAGTCATCATGCAGATCTGTTCAGTGCTCTTGCCTTGAGTGCCAGACCTTTCTTTCTTTCTTTTTTTAAATTAAACAGCATTCTGAAAATCTTAATGAAATTGAAAGGAATGTCTGTTTTCTCCCCACAAGGAGGAGAACGGACAAAGAACACTGTATAGTGTATAGAACCATACAGTCCCTTGGGATATTTTTTTGTTGTTGCAATGTATTCTGGACTTTTAAAAAAATAACACCTTCTGGATAGTAATACTGTAAAATGTTGCTGACAGTGCTGGGAATTGCCATGGAATGCTCCAGGAAAATAACACACTGTCTGGTTTTTTTAAAAATGAAAAACTACAACAAATATAGCAGCCAACAGCAACACTAATTTACCCCATGTCTGAGAAAGAGTTGGTGGAAAGGGTATGCAACTGAGGTCTTTCAGATGTTTTTGGTCTACAACTCTCTCCAGCCCTGGCCAGCATAGTCAATGGTAAGAGATTATTGAGTTGCAGTCCGAAAACATTTGGAGGGCCACATATCTCCCACACCTGGTTTAGGGAATGGTACTAAAGGAGTAGCCAACATAGCATAGTGGCTTGACTATGACTCTGGAGATCAGGATTTGAATCCCCACTTGGTCACAAAAACCCACTGGGTAACCTTAGGCAAGTCACACACAATCAGCCTCAGAAAACCCTGTGAAAGGGTCACATTAAGGTCAACATAAGTCAGAAATGACTTGAAGGCCCACAACAACAACAACAACAAAAGCTAAAGGAGAATATAACCAGTCCCTGAGTTTTCTTGTGCAGTGAGAAAGCAAACTTCTCTAGATTTCTGACTGCAGAATTGTCCAGGTAGCAAGATATTTTCACATCATACTGTAAGAATAGAATTTATATCCCTGGATTTATAAACTGAATGAAACAATCACGCTAAGCAGAATGTGCATTCCATTTCAAGATCAGTATTTTCCACATTTTGTATCATTTTGGTAGTATTCACAAGTGCTATGCTAGAGACAAAGGGCAGTTCCAGACAGAGGACTGCTCAGTTGCCAATTGTACCAGGTCAGTGTACCTGGCACTGAAAAGGCACCCCAGGACTGTGCCAATCCCTTTGTAGACAGTTGCTAGTTCAAGCAGTGGATCAAGTTCTAGCAAGATCAGGATGGCACAGACCTTATTAGCAACTGTGGCAGAGCTTGAAAAAGTTATTTTTGAACCACAACTCCATGTTGGCTGGGAGTGCTTGAGATCTGTAGTCCAAAAAGTATCTTTCTCAAGCTCTGGACAGTTGCAAAAAATTCTCACTGGTTGCTAGTACCTCCTCTTTGTGGCATTTTCCTGCCTGTTTGGGATTTAGTGCCAGCGAGAGTACTGAATCAGCTGGAAGGAACATGGTGCCTGGGTACAACCTAAAAGATGTTAACAATGCATTGGAAAAAAATACCCTAGTTAACCACAATATTGTGCTATTCAAAAGCAAACTTTTGCTTTCAGAAGGAAATCTTACATGTCAGGAGTTGTGCTATCGCAGTAATTGGGAAACCAATGGCCTTTCAGGCACTGTTGCAACTTTTATCATACCCAGACTGCATGGCCAATAGTCAGGGACACTGTGAGGTATACTCTAGCAACACCTGGAAAACCACAATTTCACTATCTGCTGGTGTCTAAAACAGTAACCTCAGCCCTTGCAAGAAAGTCCAATAAAAGAGGAAAGTTGTCAGTGTCTATTGGAGGGGAGGTATTTCAGAGGAAGGAAATGGCAAAACCACCTGTAATTATTCTTTCCTTAAGAAAACCCTATGGAGTTTGTGGGGTTGCCATAAGTCAACAGATGACTTGAAGGCACATGTACACATGGGATAAAGATAGGCTTTCTAGGGAGGTGAGTTCCAAAACCTAGGTGCTATCACCAAGAAGGTTCTGTCCATTAGATTCCAACTGCTTCTGATGACTTAAGACCAAATCAATTTTGACATTTTGCCACATAAAAGAACCTCTGTGGGAAGAAGTTATGCTAGAATGAAAAACATTGCCAATTTCCACAGTAAATATTCTCAGACAGGGTTTCCTGCTCTGGATTTTTGTCCTTGCAAATTCTAGCCCCACTCTATGTTACAACATTTTTTTCATGCATTGCGCCACAGCCAATACCCACCCCTGCAGTTTCACCTGCCCCCCCCCAGACTCTTACTGTTACACTTATAGCATTGCTGCTCTAAGGGGAATACAGTGCTCAGGTTTATTAGGCATCAACCATTTCCCAGCAATATCAGCAGGACTTGAAAGCAAGTCAGGCTAGAGGTTTTCACTCTGAGAGCAACCTTAGCAATGCTTATTAATGTATGATGCTTAGCAGATTAAGTTTCTCCTACAATCTTTGCCAAACAGCTCCTTCCAAAGCCAAAATGTTGTTAAAAAGCATCTGTGGACCTTTCCAGAGGAAGGTTTGACAAGCATCATGAAACGCTCTGCTAATGTGGAATCCAGACAATGTCTAAAACCAGCACATCTGCTATAGGAAGAGCCTATCTTTGCTCCAGCTGGTGCCTGGGGTGCAGGGAAGCTCTTGGTGCCAGGAAGACACCAAATTTCTCAGCTGCTGCTTCTTCCATTGCAATTTCTCTCCTTCTGAAGAACAGTATGAACATCCATTTCAATGTCTCTCAGTCTCTCTCTCTCTATTCTAATGTCACTCTCTATACAGTATATGTACACCAGATGGAGCAAAGAGAGGCTCTTCCTAGAGCAGATGTGCTGGTTTTAGATATTGTCTGGATTCTGCATAACCCTTATGTTAGCAGAGTGTTTCATGATGCTTGCCAAACCTTCCTTTGGAAAGGTCCACAGATGTTCTTTAACAACATTTCTGCTTTTTAAAAAAGCAACCACCATCATGGTTTTAATATGATTTTGAATTGTGTTTTAATTTTTATTGTCAGGTTTTAGATGCACTTGTTTGCACTTTGTGGAACCATCTTGGATCCCACATCGGGAGAAAGCTGATATATAAATGGAATAAATAAATATGATAGCCATATTAAAACAGCTGAAGGGATATCTTGTCCCTCCCCACCCCCGTTAGACTAGAACATGAACCAATGGATTCAAACTCCAAGGAAAGAGATTCCTGTCTGAGAGGGTGGTGGTCTCCTCTTTTGGAGGTCTTTAAACAAGAGGTTGGATGGGCATCTTTCAAGAGTGCTTTAATGTGTATTCCTGAATGGCAGGAGGTTGGACCAGCGCCCTTGTGGACCTTTCCAGCTTTGTGATTCTGTCTGTTTCCTGGTGAAGCTAGAGATCAGCTTTTGCTAATCCCTCCTAGTATCATCTCTGTTCACTGGCCCATGGAGTCAGCACTTGGCAGTGATCACAACCATCAATGCAACACTCAGCAAAGACACTTCCCCATATGTGAGCCATCAGTTCCTAAGCGGAAAAAACTAGATACCTTGGAAATGATGGAGCATCAGTTCCCCTGGCTGATGAGGATATGTTCTTGCCCTTTCCTGGGGGTGGCTATGCTAATTCCAAGCTTCTACACCTCCTAGCATTCTAAGAGAAGTATGGGTTAACATTAGGGAAGAAAAACGGCAACTGTACCAAAACCTATACAAACCCAGCAATGGTGAGGATGCTAAGCCAAGAGTGTGTGTTTCAATTTCCCCATCTTCTTGTCTAACAGTACCTACCACAAAGGGGTTGATTTGCTGCAAACAAGGCTGCAACCAATTCTGTAAGTGATGTCACTGTCAAGAGGAAAAGTCCAGTTTTGGGCACCACAATTCAAGAAGGATATTGACAAGCTGGAACATGTCCAGAGGAGGGCGACCAAAATGGTGAGAGGTCTGGAAGCCATGCCCTATGAGGAGCGGCATAGGGAGCTGTGTATGTTTAGCCTGGAGAAGAGAAGGTTAAGAGGTGATATGATAGCTATCTTTAAACATTTGAAGGGATGTCATACTGAGGATGGAGCGAGCTTGTTTTCTGCTGCTCCAGAGGCAAGGACACAGAACAATGGACTCAAGCTACAGGAAAAGAGATTCCACCTAAACATTAGGAAGAACTTCCTAACAGTAAGAGCTGTTCAGCAGTGGAATGCACTGCTTCGTAGTTTGGTGGAGTCTCCTTCTTTAGAGATTTTTAAACAGAGGCTGGATGGCCATCTGTTGGGGGTGCTTTGATTGTGCATTCCTGCAGGGCAGGGGGTTGGACTAGATGCCCACTGAGGTTTCTTCCAGCTCTATGATTCTATGATTCTACAAGTATTTTGGGCTAAGACAGCTACCTAACCTTTATGGAGCCAGTGTAGATGAAGCACCTTACTCATGTCAACTGCAAATACTGATAGTATCAAAACTGGGATATTTTGCAATCCTAAGTGAACACAATGATCTGAAGGGTATGCCACTAGATCCTTTACAACTGGTCAGATGATCTTGGGGTGAATCATGGAATCTATGATGCAGGAACCAACTGTTTAGCCACAACACCCAAAACTGCCCTGGCATCCTTTCTAATGTTGGAAAAGGTGTAGCATTTATACCAGCACTGGGGAACGTGTGGCTCTTCAAATGTTGTTGGACCACAATTGCTATCATCTCTCACCAATGACAAAGCTGCTGATGGGTGCTGCAGTCCAAAAATAGCTGAAAGGCAGTAGGCCACATGTTTCCCAATCTCGGTTTATATTTTGTCTGTGAGGGACCTTGGGTCTGACCCAGGGAGAAAGGCGGCATATACATGATGATGAGGATAGTAATGGCATCCCAAGACCCCCTTAAATACCACAGAGGAAGCTGGGACACACCTTTGGACTTTTCTGTTATAGTCGCCAAAATTGCTAAGAACTTCCTAACTCTCAAGACCAGCATTAGTTATTTTTGGTACTTTTATACAGCATATACAAATTGGTTAAAAATACAGTATAAGCAATATAAAAATTTCAATGGCCATCTAAAACACATCACAGCAAAGACAGATCGATCCAATCAAGTCTTTAAAATTTAAAAGCCAAACAATCATAAAATCCTATTTAAAGCCATAAAAGCACCTGTAAACAGTCTGGAAGAACTAAAGAGGGCAGGGCAGACTTTGCACTGGAAAAAAATGCAAAGTAGGTGCCAGGAGAGTTTTTCTGGGGAGAATACTTGACAACTAGTTTGCTGTCACCGGGAAGGTCCTCTCCCTGGTAGCCACCTGCCAGATCTCACTGCATGATACACCCTGGTCAAAACAGCATATCCAGAAGGCTCAATAAGAGCTTTTTGATGTATCTTTCCAGGCAGAGTAGTTTCTAGATATCAGAGATGTTGACTTGGTTTGGCCTTCTCCAGACAGGTACCTTCTAGATGCAATGGCCTAAAACTCACATCAGCTTCAACTCAGTTCAGCACGCTAACACTTTATCAGGGAAAATCACAAACAGACTTTGTCAACCTGGTGCTGATCAATAGCCCCAACAGCAAATGGAACAGTTAGTGAAGCTAACAGAAAAATAGTACACAATTACAAATGGGGTGTCGTCCTTGAATTTTTGCACAAACTCTTGTGCAACTTTGGGGGTGCCTGTTTTTCTTGTGACTCTTCCTTTGTCAAGAACAGGTCATTCCTGCCATTCACACCACCATTTGATATGTGCAAGACAACACTGAATTACCTCTGCCTACATGAGAGCTTAAGGGACTTCCTGAACTGCCCCCCTTTATAATGGTAAAGGAGGGAACAACTGGTATGGCCAGAAACAGGCCAAATGGTAAAGAACTCAAAATAACAAATGAGGGGGGGGGCAACAGGTGAGAAAAGGATTGTAAAAGGTTTAAACTGACCAACTGATAAAAGCCACATGCAAGGCTTGACTGTTTGTAAATATTTTTATATCTCTGTATTTCCTTTCGTTCCTCATTCCAAGCAACAACCTTGTGCTTGTAACTCTGTAGAGACTCTATCTGTAATAAAGCTAACTGTTTTTTAAATCTGAAGCTGTTGTCTGTTGAGTCTATAGAAGATAGCTCATGACATCCTTATACAGAGTTGCTAAATAGTACAGGAAGCTGAACCATTGATTCAAAGCTGGAGGTTCAGTGCTTCCTGTACGAATGCCTTTAATGTATCAAAGAGGAACCTCTAGAGTGGTAGAAGAGCTTGGGAAAGTTCTGGTTTTGGACTACAACTCCCAGAATCCCCCAGCCAGTTTGGTCACTGGCCACCTTGGCTGGGGGATTCTTGGAATTGTAATAAAAACAAATTAATTAAAAAATAGAAGTTTTCCAAATTCTGGCTAGATAATTATTAAAAACAACTCCCCCCACCCCTCAGTCAGGGCAGCTGCATTGTTAGAAGCTGCACTTTCCCTACAGAGCCTTGTAATGCTTCCAAGTGCTCTTGGCTTATTTTACCCAGAAAGCTAGCTACATTCTGAGCAGGCATCTGGTGACTCTCTTCTTTTGGAGGCTGACAAGAGGTAACCCAGCTGGATCTCAATCTGTTTGCTTGGCTGGCTCTGTCTCATGCAGCTCCCGGAAAAAGCAAAGTGGGGGGGAGGTGAAGAAGGAAAATGAAAAAGCAAGCAAGCTCAGTTCCTCTGCTCACAGGCAGGCCCACAGAGAGCTGTTGACGTGTAACTTCCATCAGCACTCTCTGTTCTAGCCTCTACCAGACACCTTAACAAGAGTAAGAACAGAGAATAGAGGCAGTCCTTATCACTCCATTAAATACTCGGCAGTGTCAGATCCCTCCTGCTTCTGTGGCAGCTGTGTAAACCCATAAATCCTGGTTCCCTTTGCTATATATACTTCCTCTAAGTGGTAAGCAAACCTCCTTCCCTGGGACAGGCGGTGCATTAAGAGTTCAAACATCAATGCAGGCTCAGTTAGTCCACAGGATTACTAAATGCGCTACATACAGCTTTATTATATATGCATCCAATGAAGCAGGTGGTAGTCCACAAATGCTTATTTTAAATAAAAATGTATTTGTCTTTAAAGTGCCGCAAGACTCTTGGTTTTGCTGCAACAGACCAATACAACTATCCCAAAAAGGAGCCTGTTGTAACACATCTGTATCTCCACTTGCCACTACACTTGCCTTCTAACTTTTTAGAGATCCTAAATGAAGACTTCCTTTTCTGTTATTAAATGATACAAAGATAGTATGGTAGACCAAGAGTGCTGTGTCCTTCCTGCCAACTGGTTTTCAAAATCCACAGTTTGTCTCTCCTTCTTCAAACAATGCTTGTTGCCTGAGAATTTATGGAGTGAGGAATATTTTTCCTCTTGAGGGCCTCATCTCTTTGGGGGCTACCCACTGGAAGCCACACACTAACATTGGACAGGATCAGAGATAGTGGATAGTGAGGGAGGCAACAATGGGTGGAACCAAAAGAGTGCAGGATTTAAAACACTGCTGGATTATATAGTGCACACTCTCTTTATGGAACCTCATCTCTGCCCTCTGAGGACTGCATTATCACACTATACTGTTACAGTGACATTATTCCGCTTCAACTGCTATGGCTGTCTCCTGTGAAATTCTGGGGTTTGTAGTTTAGTGAGGCCTAAGAGCTCTCTGGCTGAGAATTGTAAATGCCCCTCCCTAAACTGCAAATCCCAGGATTCCACAGGAGGCAGTCAGAGCAATTAAAGTGGAATAATAATGCTATAACAATGTAGTGTGATAAAGGCTGCACATGCTTCTTGAGCCATGGGTTCCTCACCCCTGCTGTAAACAATGGGGAGCCAGGAGCAGCAGGGGAGATAAATGCAGAACTGGGGGTGACCATATTTATGATTGAGATGGGGGGTAGAATTATACCTGATTCTTCTCATTTACATCACAGCAGCAGCCTTAGGAAACAAGCAGCTTTTGAAGGGGACAAATAAACAAGCAAAGTCATAATAAATAAATAATAATAATAAAATTTTATTTCTATCCCGCCCCTCTGCAACGCAATCGGGGCGGCTTACAATATAAAAACTCCATAGTCCCAGTACCCTAGCCCACCCCCTCATCAAACTCTCACACACCCTTCCTGTATACTTGAACAGGAAGCTGTCTGCCACATATTGCTGGATTAGGTAGGCTTCTGATCTGATCCAGCAAGGCCAGTCTTATGGGCAGATAAGAGACATCTGTATATCTTCAAAGGGTCAAGCTAGAAATTGGGGGAAATATATTAGCCTGTTTTCACTCACACAATGGTATTTCCTCAGAGAGAAGTACCTCTGCAATCAGACTTGCAAATTAAATCCAAGTTTACCTTCCAATGACTAATCACAAAACAAACTAGCTGTACCTGGTATAACATATGCTATTTAAAAAAACTCGTAGTAGACCTCACAACAACCCTGTAAGGTAGGCTGGTGGATTTTAAAATTCCTCCTCCCCCTTCTCAGCGCTCAACACTTTTACCAGAATTCTTGAGGGTGACTCACTCTGTTGCCCTGCCACCATCACCACCAGTTGACTGCCTGGGTCCCATCACAGGCGGCCTGCCACCACCACCAGCAGTTGACTGTCTGGGTCTCAATCTGGGCCACAGACAATGGGTGGCAGGAACCTGGGCCACAGACTGAGTGGCAGGAGTGGATTGTGAGGTGGAGAGGGAATTTGCATGTTGGTTGGATGTGAATCAGCACACTGTGAAAGGCAATATACCCAAGAGAATTATATATACGGGTGATGGTAAACACAAGATATGGGGGGGGGAGGAAAATCACATACAATAACATGCCTTTTACCACTTGAAGGAGCACTTCTAAAAATGTGCTAAATGTACTGTCTGTTTCAACACTGAAAGAGCATTTGTTTCCTTGGATCACAAGAAGACATAACAAACTGCCATACATGTATTGAGACCATTGATCCATTCACCTTGGTAGTGTCCATACTAACTGGCACTGCTTTTCCATGGTTTTCAGACAGGAGTCTTTTCAAGTTCTACATGGGACTGAACCAGGGACCACTGGTACACAAAAGACCTATTGCATTTCCTCTAAAGTACAAACCAGAGAGCTCTTTAGTCTCTTCAATCCATCTGTTCACAGAGAAAGAGGCCTAGGACAGCTGACAACTCTTTACATAGTTACAAAACCCCAGTTATTATGGTTTGAGTTGTCAGCCTGATAGGCATCTCCTCTGCTTTATACACTTAGATCAAAATAGGATTAAAGGATCAAGACCAGTGTTTCATGTGAAACAATTATTTTCTGTACATAGGTATTATTGCTCTAATATATAATCTCTACACACACACACTAATATAACCACAATTCCAGTTTTAAACATACCACGATCCAATCAATCTAGGATCAAAGAATAATGAAGAGGTTTAACTGACATGACAACGGCCAAACAGCAATTTCCATACCTGGCTTCTTTCTTCCCTTGTTTAATAGAAAAACACTGATCATTGAAACAGCACAGCTTGCTCAGGCCTTGAGAAGAAACAGAAAGAGGACCTATCATCATCTACACAGCCTGTAAATTTCATTCAGCACTGAAAGCATGAGGAAAGACATACTCATCTGTAGCAAAGTAGCAAATATACACTTCCAGGAAGGATGCTTGAGTTGAAATCCCAGCTCTGTTGCAGGTGAGAGCATTAAGCATTGGCCCCTCCCTGTCAAACAACTTGCTGTAGGGTTGGGGGGGGGGACTCTCCATAACCCTGTATGCAAAAAAGGAAGCTTTTCTGCAGACAACATACTCTTCATATCCTGAGCACAGGATATGAAGCACTGATCAGTCTGTGCTATTCCCAAGGGACTGCTTGTGTACAAGTTAACCCCATGCACACCTAATTTATACTGTGCTTTATAGCAGATTTTATAGTAGATTCAGGCATGGGTGTAGCTACGGAGGGGCCAAAACAAGGGCATTGCCCCTCCAAGTAAGAATTCCACCCACCAAAAGAAATGTTCCTTCAGTTTGCAAATTTCTAGTCTTGAAGAGAAACGACAACACAGAAAGAATCACAACCCAAAAACATCACCCAAGGAGACCTTCTGCTGTGCTTTCTGCAACCGGACTTGTTTATCTTGGACTGGCCTTTTTAGTCATCAGCGCGCTTGCAGAAAGCACGGGATGAGTCCTTCCTGAATCTTCGTTTGCGAAGAAAAGCCACAGAGAGAGAGAGAGAGAGAGAGAGAGAGGGTGGGACACTGAAAACCACTCACACCTGGAATCCTTCTATTTGCTGTGTTCACAATCCCTTGGTAACTTTCTCTTTCCCTTTTCTTTGGATAGCTAAACTGTATTTTAAATGTTCAACTAAGTAACTTAGTTTTAAGTTACTGCAGTGCTAGAAATCTGAGGACTGAAGGAATTTGGGTGTCAAAATTCTTACTGGGGGCAACGTCCTCATTTTGCACTCCGTGTAGCTACACCCTTGGGTTCAGAACTAGTGGTAAACCTGGAGTAACTAAACCCCAATGGTTTACTAGAGATGCCTGGGTAAGGAACTGGCTCAATATACAGGGCTCGTCTATATGAGGCAAACCCCCCCCCCATTGCTCCACAGTAATGGCAAATCACAATAGCTGCAATTTGTCTTAAATGGTTTTTTTGGCCCCCACAAAGCTTGGCATGCCCACCAATCAAGGTAGCAGCCGCTAGTGAATTACTCAAGTTTTAACTTACCTGAATGTGCCGCTGCCAAACTCTTTTTAAAAAAAATTCCTCTGTGCAATAGAGTAATATTTCACCCTTACAATAGGACCCCTGTATCTGCTGGGGATTGGCTCGGGGGGGGGAGGGGCATGGATACCGAAAACCATGGATAATAGCGAACACCATTGAAAATAATGGGACTTCCGGTTTAAAATACCATAGAGTTGCCTTGGAGGACCTAGAAAATGAGGGACACGTTTTTTAGGAAGACTCTATGGTAGGTGTGCTGTTTTGTGTCCCGTGAATAACTGAATCAGTGGATAATGTATCAGTGGATACAGGGATCCTACTGTACTAAAAAGAAAAAACAACACCCCGTTTTATCACCTTAGCGATCACTCGCTAAGGTAAAAATCCAACATTGCGTTAGCAAGCCCCGTCCCCTGCTCATCTGGCTAATCAGCTTTGTGCTTTTGCTCATTTGGGAAAGCAATTCAAAGCAAATTGCTTGTCCCAAAGAGCAGGAAAGCACATTCCCCTTGCTGTTTTTTAAAAACTCTGGGAAAAGCCGCGAAGGATTTTCCTTCTGAGTTTATGGTGTTTTTGGCCTCCCTTCTTCCAAATACAGCGTAACGATGAGGGATGTCCTTAAGACAGGTAGGATTCTCCTCACATTCCGTGAGGAGCATTTTCACCGTATAGACAGCCCCCACAGAGACACGGGACATCATGATGGCCAAATGTCCTGAAATGTAAATGGACCAAAATCTACCCTCCTGGCCAGCCCAGGAGCAATAGTAATAGGCTTCACATTGATCAAAAGGACGGTAAGTCACTCACAGCAGGGATATAAGATCTACATTTAGGATGGAAAGTTCCAGCTATCAATCTTTTTTTTTTTTTTTTTTTTTGGACCCATGGTTGGGGTAAGACTATCTAAAGGACTATATTGTCTACAGAAGTCCGTCCAGGCACTGAGAATTTTGGGAGATACCTTTCCCCCTGTCCTGCCACCCTCACAGGCATATATACTGGGTATGTGAGAGAATGTGAAGTGGGCCTTCTTGCTCCTAAGCCCCCAGACTCCTTTCTGAGGGAGGTTAGAATGGTCCCCTCCTTTTGTCTTCTTGTTAACAGCCGGTTTTTTTCCTCCATCCCCAAAGCCTTTTGGGAATTAGCTGTTTTTAAAGGAATTGGTTTAAATAGTATGCCATTTTTTAAAATATATATATACACACAAATATAGATGTACATACACATACACACACATATACATACACATATAGATATATAGACATGCATATATATATATATACACACACACACACACACACACATATAACTGTATATCTACAGATACACATACATATAGATATATAAGCATATACTTTACAAGCAAATAGGCTAGATTACATTGACCTGAGATAAATATATGGCCCCCCCAAAAAAAAGTGTTGCAGGGGGGCCCAAAATTCCTTAAACCAGCCCTGACTATTGGTATCAGCAGGATCCAGAACCCAAGGACCCTTTTACACTATGCAGTTATAGCACTATGACTCCACTTTAACTGCCATGGTTCCAGCCTATGGAATCTTGGGACTTGAAGTTTTAAAACCCTAGAATTCCACAGTATGTACCCATGGCAGTTAAAGTGAAATCATAGTGCTATGCATGCACAGTGTGGAAGGGACCCTGTTTTCTTTACCTGCAATAACTGGTTGCCAACATACATACTTGGAGGATCTGTGCATACCTGTTAGACAATCATATATGAGGAATAGAGGGTGGAGAAGGAGGTGAAATCGACTATAGCTATGTAAAATGTATTTTTAAAAGTAAGGCAGGAGTTGAATCTGTTGTCACAAATCTATGAGCAAAGAAATGACTGCATTAAGATAACCATTGTTCTGGCTGACAATGAAATATAGTCACAATACACTCATTTTCTGAGAGCTTCCAAAATCCACTCTACCCCCAACCTGTCTATCATCAACCCAGAACAAAACAGCAGCATTGCCCATTAAGGAGGTTGCTATGGTATTAACCAGCTGCATGGCATACTGCTGAGTAACAGTGTACCAATATAAACTTTCCTACCCTACAACATAAACATTCCTAGGCCTTCCTGCAACTAGTGGTCTCTCCTGCAAATCACATTGGTGCAATAAATTCACAGCACTGAAATACAACTTCTTCCCAGCTAGAAAATTCAACCATAGATTGCAGCATTGCATGACTAGGGAGTGGGGACAATTATTCCAGCTGTTCAACATCGGGGCATGGGAGTTAGAGCAGATCCATGCTTTGTATGGCTGTTATGCTTACTATTCTGCACAATGAAGCTTCCTGTAAATAAGCAAAGTGTGAATGACAAAACTGGATACCTTCCCTGGGAAGACCAGTATAAGCAGAGAACTTTTTTAAAAAAATAAGTAAGTTTCCAGGTCTGATGGCTGTGGAGAGAAAGATTAAGCTGTTATGCAAATATGACCCCCAAAGCCATGATGGGGGTGATGGTTTGAAACCACTTTCCAGTACCCATACAAGAATGTTTCTTATTCATCTATTTACTAGTTTGACTAATAGGCCCTAAATACCCTGAAGGTATAGGATCCCATCTGATCTTGGAAGCTAAGCAAGGTCAGGCCTGGTTAATACTTGGATGAGAGACTACCAAGGAATACCAGATACTGTAGGCTATATTTCAATGCAATGGCAAACCACCTCTGAGTATCCCTTGCTTAAGAAATCCCTATGAAATGTATGGGCTGCCGTAAGTCAACAGGCAGCTTGAAGGTACACACAGTTAGATTTTAACCAGTGCTGCCTGAATCAACAGTCCATCCTCCTTTTTATTTCACAAGTTTTACCAGCAGCATGGCATAATAGCTTGAGTATTGGATTATGACTCTGGAGATCAGGGTTCAAATCCCTGCTCAGTCATGAAAACCCACAGGTGATCTTGGGCAAGTTACACACTCGCAGCCCCAGAAAACCCTGTGATAGGTTGGCCTTAGGATCACCATAAGCTGGGAATGACTTGAAGGCACACAACAACACATCAGGGTGGCCAGCAGTGTGTAGTGATTGAATGTTGGACTGTGACTCTTGGAGGCCAGGATTCCAATCCCTGCTTGGTCATGGTGCCCTCAGGTGACTGTGGGTAAGTCACACTCTCTCAGCCTCAGAGGAAGGCAATAGCAAACCTCCTCTGAATAAATATTACCAGAAAAACCCTGTGATAGGTTCTCTTCAAGGTTGCCATAAGTCAAAATTATTTTGAAGGCAAACAACGTCTGCTGTTTTCCTGCCATTCTTAACCCCAGGAATCTTATCAGCAATACCATAAGTGCTGTCCTTTTCCACTCACCCTTTTTCCTGCCTCAGAAATCTGAGCAGCAGTGCCTCAGAGTGTTTCCCAGCCTTTTTAGGAAAAAAAAGATCCCTTATGACAGGCCTCCCCTTTTTTTTTGCCTTTAGGCACTCAAAAAATTCCGTCACCATAGCCAACGGCCATGCTTAACTGGTAGGCACTGGACACTGTACTCCCAAAAGTAACTTTTTCAAGCTCTGATTGAGAGTAGTCTTCATTTTACTTCGTGCCAGAAGGATTATTCCAGTGGTTTCCTGCAGCATACAGGAAAATGGCAGAAGAGATGCACACTTTTAACTGTGCCTTTTCGGCAGGAAATCTTTAACAACTGTGCTGTTGCATTCAGGTCCAATTGGAAGTTTCTCAGGAAGTTTCTACATTGCCACTGAAGGCAGCCCCACTTAAAGGTAGAATGGTAGAATGCTTATCTTTTATATTGGACTGGCTAATTATGTTTCTGTCCTGTGGAATCCTGGGATTTGCAGTTTGGGGAGGGCATTTTGAATGATCAGCTAGAGAATGCTAGTGCCTTACCAAACTCTAAACCCCAGGAATTACATAGAATGCAGTGATAACAGTTACAGTGGAATCATTGTGCTATTAATGTGTAGTCTGAAAGGACTGATTCTGCTGGCATTTGAAATCAACATACACTGTTGGATCTTGATTTCTGACAAATGGCCCTATATTATACAAAGTATTATCTGCTTTATGATTCCTAGTACTTTATGATTCTTTGTATTTTGCATTTATATGGCACTTTTTCCTGAAAGTACATCATACACACCCTCTCGGCTATCCTTAATATGGGGAAAAAACAACCTTGTAAGTATGCTAGTTGGCAAAAGGTTGCATCTGAGTTTTTTCAAACCCGATTGTAAACAATAAGAGGCTGGAGTGCTTTTAGCTGGCGCCTGTAATCTATTACAGTTCAGGGTCTGATATGACAGAGGGAGCAGGTCTTTTTTATTACTCTCATGAAACTCTTAGTATAAGCAGAGCACGTTCCAAAGAAAGAAAGAGAATTTGGCAAGCAGAATAATACACAGGAATGGCAACAAATCACTAAATGACACAGAGAAAGCAACACACCATGGTCCACTGAGTTGTTTATTTTCCTGTGTTCTGGCCTGGATCTATTATAATGTAACCCTCTCCAGGCTTTCACCTGAGTGCACAAAGGGCCAAACGTGTGGTGGGTATAGGGTCTCAGTATGCAAAGGTCTGCTGAGCACTCTCTGTGTTTGTCTGAACAGAGATGGAAACCTAGGGGTCAGCTAGTTGGGAGAATTAAGTGCAGAAAATGTCTGCTTACCTCCCTTTCACTCCAGTGCCCATTTGTTTACATGATTTTGTGTGGAATTGGTTGATGCGATAAATTATCGATTTTGCAGTTCACACAGCCGGGGGGGTGGGGAGGAATCCGTTTGTGGCCTGGTAACAGACTTGTCGCACGACAACGGAGTGGTGGTGGGGGGCTCACGGTCGAAGACCCCACAGCCCGCAGGGGCGTGCCGCAGGAATGCGGCAGCACAGCTCAAAAGGCCTCCCGGCCAGTGTCTACACCAATGCAAGATGGGCTGCTGTGATTGCTGCGGCCGAGGGCTCGGCCTCCATGACAGACAGTCACAAAGGCTGAGCCCTTGGCTGCTGCAGCCGTAGCAGCTGCTGAGGGCCAGGGTGCCGGGTGGGACAGGTTGCTGTGGCTGAGGGCTCAGCCATCCGGCAGTCAGTCACGGAGGCCAAGCCCTTGTCGCAGCAGCCGCCTAGGACTGGGGCACCGGGTAGGATGGGCTACTGCGGTTGCTGCTGCTGAGGGCTCGGCCGTCCGTCAATCAGTCACAGAGGTTGAGCCCGGCCAAGCAGCGGTGGGAAAAGTTGGCCTGCTTGGGCAGGTAGAAGCGAGCCAGCCCGAAAGCAAGCCTGCAAACCGGGAGGGCAGGCATCTGGGCAATGTGGGACTGGGAGAGTGCTGGGGTTGCCCAGCCTGGGCAAGAAGCAGCGGCGAGGAGAGAGAGGGAGAGGAGCCCGGCTCCGGGTTTCAGAGGCAGCAGCAGACCCAAAGCAGGGCCATTCAACAATGGCGGATCCTGCATTGCAAGGCATCCCTTGCAAGCCCACCCCCTCCGAGGTTGAACCAATCACATTTCAGCTCTGCTGTGAGCCCCTGTTTCAAGATGGTTGCTGACTGATCAGACAACTAGTAGTGCACAACTTTACATAACTTTTTTAAAAAGTTGGGGAAATTATCAAAAGCAGTTATCATGCTTTTCAAGGGTATTTTTGCCCCCTTCCTTCTGAACAGAATGACTTTGGCCCAAAATGCGTGAGGACCATTAGGCATCTGGGTGAATTCTTTGCAGATTTTTTTTTTTTTTTTTTTTTTGCCATGTAGTCAACCCCCTAATCTTACCAGGATTCCTGATTGTTCAGCTGAACACAGGTGCAAAGCTCTCTGCAATCAAGTCCAGGACGTTTCGGGAGTAGGACTCTAGAGCACATTCACATTTCTGCCACTCATTAGCCCTATATATATTCAGGGAAATGCCTGAACAAGGGTTCTGTCCAACCTGCAATTTTACTCTGGAATCCAAACAATTATCTGCTTCTTGTTGTTGCTTGTGTTCAAGTTTTTCCAAATCATGGCAACCTAATCATGGGGTTTTCTTAACATAATTTGCTCACAGGGTGTTCACCATTACCTTTGTCAGAGAGTGTGATGTCCAATGTCACCCAGTGGGTTTCAATGGATGATAAGGGATTTGAACTCTGGCCTCCTGCAGTCCTAGTCCAACACTCAAATCACTACACCATGCTAAATCTCTTATCCTATAAATATATAAGATGAGTGAGATTCTATTAATGAAACAACACATGGTAACTGGGCAAGAGGGGAAAAGACTGTATGATAAGGCTCCCGCTCCCCCACTATTCAACCCTAATAATTACAGGAATTGAGATGCCTATTCAGAACCAATGGCATAGTGGTAATACAGCCATTCAGCATGATAGCCACAGCCCCAAGATGTGGGGCTGCTTTGTTGACTCATTTCAACAAACCAGTTCTAGCAATTTGAATCCCCAAGAGAAGCAGGTCTTTTGCAAAGCTAACAGATCTTAATTGCTTGTTCAAGACCAAGCCACCCAAACAGGTCATAAAAATATAATGTTGCAGAAAAAATTGGCCTTCTCCCAATCTGAAGACTGCACGTGAACTCAGAGAAAACAGGAAACCTGAGGAGGATGGAATATGATATAATCATAATCCCAACTAATCCTAAAAGTCCTTGAAAAGATTTCAACACTATGAGCACTAGATCCACCACACCACTGATCAGGACACAGCCTCATCCCACATATGCATCATCAGGATGTAAAGAAACATGCCCCCAGAATAAAAAGCAACAATAAACAATGGTAGGTGCTCCTTGTGCTACTTAATTCCCATTAATGAGTCCCGGAAGAGAGAAGGGTGTGAAGACATTCCCAAAGAATCTAGAAAAAAGCTCCAGCAAAAGAAAATGTGTGAACATTTTCAAAACAGCGACTCTCCTTTCAAAAGGACAAAAGAAAATCTGCAGCAACAGGATGGTCTCTTTTCTTCCCACTTGCTCCTCAATCCCAGTTTAGAATACACTGCCACCAGCAGCAGCAGGAAAATCCATTCACAAAGCTCGCATAACCAGGACTGTCAAACCAAAATGTAAGAGTAATGTATACCATGGACATGAGAGGAGATGGGCAGTGGCTGAACAGAAGCAGTAGGTCCCAGATTCAGTCCTTTGTATCTGCAGTAAAAGTATCACAAGTAGATGATAGGAAAGATTCCACAGTAGACTGTGGAATGCCAGGGACAGATTATACAATTGTGAGCCAGACAGATAACCGGTCTGAGTCAGAGTAAGATGTGGCACTATGTTTTCCAGACATCAGAAGAAGTCATGTACAAGGTGATGCCACTGTGGGTTCTGACATCAGCCATCCCACTGTGGGCTCTTAACATCAGTCATCAAAGTGATTTTATGTTCTGCTTTATTCTTGCATTTTATGGATTTAACCACTAATCATCCGGAGTGTCAGCTACTGGGTGGTATAGAAACAAAGTACAGGCTGAATCTCTCTTATCCGAAACGCCAAAATCCTCCAAAATAAAAAATGTCAACATGGGTGACTGAGATAGCAACACCCTTGCTTTCTGATGGTTCAATGTACACAAACTTTGTTTAATTCATAAAATGATTTAAAATATTGTGAATAAAATTACCTTCAGGCTATTCATATAAGGTGTATATGAAACATAAATAAATTTCACATTTAGACTTGGGTGCCATTTCCAAGATATTTCATTATGTACATGCAAATACTGTATTCTAAAATCCGAAATATTCCAAAATACTTCTGGTCCCAAGCATTTTGGATAAGAGAGACTCAACCTGTAAATATAGATATACTTTATTTTGATAAATTGCCGTTGCTGGGATTGATCTTTGTATAGGATTAATCTCCTCCACCAGACCCAGAAATGAAATGCTACAGGTCATTTTGCATTATAAAGTATGTCTCCAGAACTACCATCAAAAAAAGTTTTCACTGTGGAATGGGAGACTGCCAACTATTCCAAGGGCCTGTGCATTTCAAAAGTCAACAAAGGACAGAAAACGTGTTAGATCTGGAAAGTAGATCATATCCCAGTCAAATGAAGGGCATGGGATAATTTTGTTCCAGGATCAGGTATAGATTTAGGCTATATCTTATTGGGATGGTCAACTTGTGTCTAAATTTGTACCATTTCAAGCTGTATTGAAATCACTGTATGGAAGCATCTTAGTTATTCAAACAGAGAAGAAGAAAAGACTGTTGCACAAGCAACTTGCTATCATCAAGAAGGGTTATCTTGACATGCTAGTTTTCTATATGAAGGATTTTTTTTAAAAAAAAAATGTTGATTGAGCCTTTACCTGCAGTCTATTTTTTCTTTCTTGGTTTATTTAAGAACAGAGAATGAAAGTGAAAGCTGAGAGTCAGAACTACTGTACCTGTAAAGCACAGATTGTAAATTGGAAGCTATGTTTCCAAATACTGTACATCAAATCTAGCTGCCCAGACTCACTGTTAACAAAATGCACTCAGTACTGTACTTGCTTGGGATTAAACTTTTTATCATTTAGCTAACATCCTGCAGGGCTGGGCAAAGGCTTTTAAAATGGTGTCTGTAGCTTAGTTTCAGATTATTCAGTACACCTCAGCAGATGGCTGAGCTAACAAAAATAAAAATACAGTAGATCATCTCAAAAGTGCTTACAAACAAACTTGTGAAGTACAGTAGGCTGGTATCATTTTCCTACTGTCACTGGTTGAGGTGGTCTGGAGCGGTGCTTTGGATCAGTCCAGAGGTTGGGAAAGTTTTTTGGGGGGGGGCAGAACAGCCCCCAGAATCCTAGCCAGCCAGTATGAATTTGTAACCCCCACTAAGTAACTTTTTCAAATCCTGCCCTGCTCTATTTAGGCAACTGGCAAGATCTCCAATTTGTTTTTATGAACAGTCATCACACACACACACAACTACAGGGGTAGCCACACAATTACAACCAAGAGTCCCGCAGCATCTTAAAGACTAATTCAGCCTCTTTGTTGGTTTTGTTGCAAGATACTAAGAAGTCCACCCCATCCCCAAGTTTCACTACACACACACACACACACACACGTATATATACTGTAATTTTCTTGGGTATGTTGCCTTTTCCAATGTGCTATCTGGCTGCTCAGGAAACACACCCCACCAATCACTGCTTACATGCAAATTCCCTCTCCACCTCACAATCCACTCCTGCTACTTGGTCTGTGGCCCAGATTCCTGCCACTCAATCTGTGGCCCAGATGAGGACCCAGACAGTCAACTGGTGGTAGTGGCGGTGGGTCACCTGCAACAGGACCCAGGCAGTTAATGTGGTGGTGGTGGTGGTGGTGATGGTGGCAAGGCAACAGAGCAAGTCACCCTCAGCAATTCCAGGAAAAATGTGGAACATTGAGAAAGGGGAGGAGGAATTTAGAAATCCACTGGCCTACTTTACAGGGTTGTCATGAGGTCTACTGGCAGTTTTGCGGGGCGTTTTTTAATGGCGTATGTTACACCGGGTATAGCTAGTTCCAATAAATGAGCAACGGAGACCCCACATACTTAAAAAAAACCCCACCCACATACACATCTCTCACTTTCGAGACCGCTTTTGAGAACACAAAAGTCGCACTGAGCCGTCCAAAAGTCCACCAA
Source organism: Gambelia wislizenii (assembly GCA_030847615.1). NCBI lineage: Eukaryota > Metazoa > Chordata > Lepidosauria > Squamata > Crotaphytidae > Gambelia > Gambelia wislizenii. The sequence goes on along the minus strand of JAUMIR010000001.1, from coordinate 448,115,670 downwards.
CCATACAGCCCAGCGTCCTGTTTCCAACTGTGGTCAGCTCAAAGGTGGCGGGGGGGGGGGGAAGAGACCCATAAGACAGAAGCAGCCCCACTCTTGGAGGTCACACACACCTTTTTAAGGCGACTGCTTTAGAAAGCCCCTGCCTTCTCCCCTGTTGGTTACCTGGCGCTTGCCGGCATCTCCCAGACCGAGGAGCCGCGTGTCATCCAAGATGCCCAAGAGACGGTGGCGGAGGCCGCCCACGCAGCCAAAAAAAGGGCACCACCACCGCTTTTCCACCGGATCGGAGGCTGAAAAGACCCGGACCTTTAGGGCTGAAGAGTATACACACAACCCAACGGGAACCTTGTGTGTCTGTGTGGTTAGGTGGGAGAAGACACCCCCCCTCCCGGCCTTTCTAGACACCCTTTATTCCTGATCTGGAAAAATGTTTAAACAAGGCATCCCTGCTGCTGCTGCTGAATCCGGGGCTCCCCATCCCTCGCCCTGGGCAGCCTGCCCGCTCTCCATCTTCACGCGTGCCGGGAGGCTGCCCAGCCAGTCTCGCCTCGGGAAAGAAACGTGGGAAGGGAGCCCGGCTGGCCAGGCTGAGCCCCTACCTGGAGGCGGACAGCGGAGTCCTCTCGCCTCGGCGCTCCTCCTACTAAGCCCACCACCCCGACGGGCCAGGGAGGAAAGGCTGGGGCACTTTTAATAAAATAAAATAATAAAATATAACGGCGTTTTCTTCCTCCCCGTCGCCTTCCCTTGGTGGATCAACCGCAACCGCGCAAGCTCCGCTCTTCCGCAGCGTCAGGCTGGAAAAAACAGGCAGCAAGACCTCAACAAACCCTCTTGGGTTAAAAAAACTAAAAATAAATAAATAATGGGGGGGAAACAAGGGACCGTCTGCAAATTCCCTTCCGCCGTGGTGGAGAAACCAAAGGGGAGAAGCTGGTTGTCTGCCCCACCCACCTCCCTGGTGCCGGCTTCGCTCAGCGCGCAGGGACGCATCCTGCCCGGGGATCGCGGGCCAGCCCTCCAGTCCCCTTCCCGAGGGATTCCCCCGGGTGCGGGAGAGAAAGGACAGGCTTCCCACGAGCTAGAAAGACCCGTGTGTCTCCTGGTTGCGCCTCCGTCCGCCCTTCCCTCCCTCCCTCCCTCCCTCCCGTAACACTGCAGCACAAAACAGGCGCCGCGGAGCTGGCCCCGCACGCGAGAATGGCGGGGAAGGGACGGTCTGCAAAGGACCGAGCGAAGCGGAAATCCATTTAGAAACAGGGGAGCCAAGTCTTGAGAATTCACATTGCACTGTTCTAGTGCTATTACCCCACTTTTAACTGCTGGGGCTGCCTCCTGTGGAATCCTGGGGTTTGCAGTTTAGGGAGGCCTAAGAGCTCTCTGGCTGAGAATGCTAAATGCCCCTCCCTAAACTACAAATCCCAGGATTCCACAGGAGGCAGCCCCAGCAGTTAAAGTGGAATACAGTTGTCCCTTCATATTCGTTGGGGTTTGGTTCCAGGACCCCCATGGATACCAAAATCCATGAATACTCAAATCCCATTGTATGCAATGGCATAGCAAAATGGTGTCCCTTATATAAGATGGCAAAATCAAGGTTTGCTTTTTTGGATTATTATTTTTGAAAGAATATCTTCAAGCCTTGAATACTTAAATCCGTGGGTACCAAATCCATGGATAAGGAGGGACAACTGTAATTGCGCTATAACAGTGTAGTGCAGCCTTTTTATCCTGGAGGAACCCTTGCAATAATTTTTCAGGTCTCCCCTGCATAAACATTATTCAATATACTGCTATTGCTTTCCCACCCCACAGTCACAATCTCTTAAAGAACTCCTAGCAACCTCTTGAGGAACCCTACAGTTCTAGGGAAACCTGTGTTCTTGGAAGCTAAGCAATATCAGCCCTGATTAGTACTTGATGGGAGACTGCCAACAGATACCAGGTGCTGTAGGCTATATTTCAGAAGAAGGAACTGGCAAAATCACCTGAGTATTCCTCATCTAAGAAAACCCTATGAATTTCTTGACTATTTAGTCATGCTGGCCCTCTTACTGGATCTTCAAACGTGCGAGTCAGTCCATCTCAAATTTTATCATCTAATAACTCTGGAACAAAGAATTCTGTTTAACTAGGATTACTTCATAAATTAAGAACAGCAAAATTAAGTCAGCTAACACTATCCAAAATCCATCCTGTAGAGATGTCTTTATCAAGCAAAGATAGTAAAATAACATATAGTGGAAAGAAAGTGACAGTGTTATGGTCACAGCACCTACAGTTTCAGCTGAGATGGAACAGGAAGTATGTGTGACATAAAGAGAGGCAAAGAGACCCCCTCCCCCTTTATGGCCATAAGCTGAGTAAGAATGAAAGCAATAAAACAAGTCAATAAAGTCAGATTTTTTTCTGCTTTGAAGTGGGGCTGTGTTTGCATCTGTCTGAGCTTCAGAAGGCCCCTGTGATAAAAGATTGCAACTAATCTTATAGGAAAGTCTGTGTAGGTATGAAGACAAAAATAATTCATAAGTTAATTTTTAAAATACATTGTGCTACTTCTATTATGGCTTTTGCTACTCTGCATTGATTTGCACTGTCCATTCCCATGTGTTCTTAGCTTAAAGAAACTGAAACTGGCCCAGTAAAGGTGTTTTATTGTTCTATAGTCCAAACAACCAAAAATTCGCACCTGCCTTGCAGTTTGTTAAAAAGTATGGGGAAATCTGCAAAGGCTTTACCCTGTTGTTTTTGCTGTTTTGGGACCCCCTCCTTCTGAATAGTATGAATCAATACTGGATCCTATTTAGACAGATAGGATTCCCAGCGAATTCCATGAGGAGTGATTTACTCATATTTTTAAATCTGCCACCGCCAGACTTAAAAAACAAACAAACCTATTTCCATGGTGCACACAAGCAATATTTCACCTTTTTTTTAAAAAAGAGAGAGAGAGAGAGATAATACAAATCCACATTTTATCGCCTTAGCAATCACTCGCTAAGGCGAAAATCCAACATGGCGGCAGCATGTACTTGCCCTGTTAGCAAGCCCTGCCCCCTGTGCTTGTCCGGCCAATCAGGTTTGTGCTTCCTCTCTTATGGGAAAACAATTCAAGTTGAATCGCTTGTCCCAACCAGTGGGAATGCACACTCCCCACGGAGCTTTTTGAAAACTCTGGGAAAAGCTACAAAAGCTTTCCCGTTGTAGTTTTTGGAGTTTTTTGCTGCCCTCCCTTCTGAATACAGCACATTGATGCATGTTTCCATTAAGACAGGTCGTATTCCCAGCAAATTCCATTAGGATTATTTTAACCATTTAGGCAACCCCTTTATTTCACTTTAAACTGGAGTGCTCTCTACAGTTAGTACTGGTATACATAGGTGAAAAGATCCCAAACTCGTTTGAGCTAATAATTTTGGCATCATGGCTGGGTCTCTAAGGCACCCCCCACCTCTTAGGGTAACACAGCATCTGGAAGACCACAGTTCTCCCCCTCCCTTACATACCTTATAAATTAGGCTGGAGGTAAAGTGTCAATGATCTGTCTAAAGCGGGTAGCCAATGCCTAATAAATTGTTCTTAACCTTACGAGGGACACCTTTTACATAGCTTTTGTTGCCACAGACCCCCCCAAGACTTAACTCAAGATTTAAAAGCAATAATAATAATAATAATCCCTGAACAGTGAACCATTAACAATTACACCACCCATTAGACCTTCCCTCAGAGGCAGCAGAGGGAGAAGGGAAACCTTTTCTCCTGCTTCTTCCTGCCAGTTTGCCCTGGCTCCTGTCAGGTGGCTGCAGGGAGGGAGAGAGCTGAGCAGGTGAGCAGCCGTGGGTCTGACAGTCAGCCTTTGCCCTTCCCTCTCCCCCTCCCTTCTTTTCCAGAGGAAGGATGGGACACCTAAAACAAGGACCTGAAGCGATACAATGGATATGTGTGTGCATGCGTGCGCATGCCAACTTTTTCTTCCAAACTCTCTTTTTAAACAGTGACACCACCAACAAAACCCCTTTCCGTCTCCAGCCTTAGGCTGAGGCAACTACACCTCCCTCACAACTCTTCTTCCTACACCCCTGAACTCAAGTTCCTAAACTTTGGGCTTGCTTATATGGTGAAAATAATCCTAATGGGATGCAAATGGAAGGTGATCTGTACAAATGGACATGCGCATACATACGTGTCATTCAGAAGGGGGGCAGCCAAATCCACCGCAAACTCCATATGGGAAGCCTCCGGGGCTTCTCCTGGATTTTTAAAAAAGCTTCGTATGGCATGTGAATGTGTGATCGTTTGGACACTCGCATTCGCATAGATGCGAACAGGCAGCGTAATCCGATTGGTTGGATGAGCATGGGGGTGGGGCTAGCTGTCATGGTCAGCCAGGACTCTGAGGACTCAGAAGGCGAGGAGGCTGAGCCAGTAGCAGAAGAGCTGGCTGAGTCTGAGTCTAGCCCTGAAGAACCCAGGGCTCAGCAGCCTAGCCCTCCCCCAGCTCAGGGTCCAAGCCTGGGAGACATAATGGAGCAAGAGCAAGAGGTAGAAGAGCAGGTACCTACCTTTAGCCAAAGGAGAGCAGAGAGGGCCTGGCTGCGTCGTTCCCGGAGATTAAGAGACAGAAGCTCATCAATCACCCCGCAGCTGGGAGTGGGAGCTGGGCCAACATAAGCAGCTGGGGGACGCTGAGTTCCTTGTTTCAGGCAGTCTGCGTTACCTGGAGGAAGCCTCTGCCTGTGACTCTCCTGCTTCTTGGAACCTTGCTATCTTGAGACTTCGGATATCTTGTCCTTGGACTGCCTTCGTTGACCCACCTGCCGGAATCCTTTTGACCTCGGACTGTCTCTTCGTTCTTCGCTCTCTCTCTCTCTCTCTGTGTGTACTTCTGTCCCTATAGGACTGCTACTGACAACACCAGGTACTGTGCTTTTCAACTGATTTGTGCCGAGCCAGGCAGTCTTATCAGCTATTTAAGTTGGCTTCTCGACACTAGCAAACAGGGAAAGTGCCTGCTGCCGCCATATTGGATTTTCAGCTAAGTGAGGGTCCAGTAAGTTGATAAAATGGCAGTCTTATACTCTCTTTTTTTCCTTTTTGTAAATATGAAATATTACGTGTGCACCATTGTAAACTGTTTTTTTTTAAAAAAATTGGTGGTGGCAGATTTAAAGTGCGAGTAAATCACTCGCAGCCACTGTCTTGGCTAGGGGGTAGGGCCGGTTTAACCAGTCTGCCAAATCAGCATTGGCAGGGGGCCCCAAGGTCAAGGGGGCCCCCCTGCTGACCTCCTTATCTGACAAAGGTTTTCTAGGAAGACTCTATGGTAGTTGTGCTGTTTTGTGTCCCATGGATAATGAATCCATGGATACAGGGGTCCTACTGTAATCTGAGCATCCTGTATTGTGAATAGGTTAGGTTACACTGACCTGAGATAAACATATGGGGCCCCCAAAATAAAGCATTGCAGGGGGCCCCAAAATTCCTTAAACCGGTCCTGCTAGGGGGCATGCAAAGTTTAGCGGGGCTCTTTTGACCATTAAGACAGGTTGTAGCACTGTGAATGGCTGCTTTTTTGGACGTCTTCATATCCCCCTCCCTCGTATAAACGGGATCTTTGTAACTTCTTCCTCCAAAACTTAACTTAAAATTTAAAACAACAACAACAATAACAATACCTGAAAATAATAGTAATACAATTACACCACCCATTAAACCTTCCCTCAGAAGCACTGTAGGGAGAGGGAAGATTTTTCTCCTGCTTCTTCCTGCAAGTTTGTGGCTGGAGCGAATTGAATGGCAATGTGCAGGTCAAGCCAGCCAGACTTTGCCTTGGCTCCTGTCATATGGCTACTCCACTGCAGGAAGGAGCAGCCTTCAAGCCTTTGGGGACCCCCTGTGAGGACATTGTGGACACCTGGGGGTCCCCAGCCCCCTGGTTAAAAACCACTGGTATATGCCACAATTAACTCCAAGTCATGTTTTTTTCAGAGAGAATGGAACTTCTCCATCTTCTACTTTCAATTATGCAGTCTATTTGATTTCTGTCTTATTCTTCAGGCATCATCTAACTAGATACCGTAGTCATTTCTTTGGTTGCCTGAAGGATGTGTTTGTAATGAACAAACTGATGGCTTCATGAAATACAATAAAATGCTGTCCTGCTTCATTTCTTGATCCTAGATAGACCAAATTCTCCGACAAAGTTTGGTTCTGATATATTTTATGTTTTTGCATTCCAATCATTTATGGTTATCAGCATGTCAGTTTTGGTTTGTGATCAGTTTCTTCCTGGACTCCAGCATAGAATCTTTTAATTTCTTCCTCTTCTGCCTCTGTAGTTGGAGCAAAAACTTATACTCTATTTATATGGATAGGTCTCCCCTTATTTACATTATTCAGTCAAACTTTGCATTATAATCCCAACTGCTTTTGCCACATCTCTCCTCGCTATTAATGTCACCTCATTTCTTCTTAAATTTTCATTTCCTGAGTAAAACACTGTAATTATCTGGTTGAAAATGTTCCATTCCTGTCAACTTTAACTAACTCCCCCCAAGTATTGCAATGTTTATACATTGCATTTCTGTTTTTAGCTTTTTGTAATTCATGCTTCTTACATTCCATGTTTCTATAATATGCATGATGCAGTTTGGGACTTTCCTTTCACCTCTGACCATATCAACAAATGAATACCCATTTGGCTTGAGCCCAGCTGCATCATTAGGCAAAGAGCTATTCATACTTGTTCTCTGTTCTTCCTAGTAGCTGGTTGGATACCTTCTGACCTGGGAGTGTCATCTTCTCACACTGTCTCTTGTTTAATTTTGGATTGTCTCATCATAATTTTTTTGTGGTAAAAGATATTCAGAAGTGGTTTACCAATGCCTCCTTCTGTACAGTACCAACAAGAGTTAGCTAAAGTGCCACTGTTATTATCTCTGAGAGATACTCTGCCAGTGTCACACACCTCTGACCCACTACTCTTGTTGCAGTACAGTAGTTGTTCAGCACATTTAGTCTGGCTCCTCAGCAAAAGCCTGTCTGTGTGGGGGATCCTACCAGCAGCAGTGCTACCATAAGCATAACCTCTTGCTTCACAGGGTCATGCAATCCCACCATGGAAAGATATTATCATTTAAGGATAGACTTAAATTATTTCTTGAAAATATTAAAAAAAAGAGAAAAAGATAACAGAAAGGGTGACATTATCAGATGCTCGTGTTCTCAGCTGTTCCGAGGGCATAGCACAGGCATGAATAAGGTGTCCCTTTTTTATTGATGGGCTAAACCATCAATAAAAAGGGATGCCTTATTCATGCCTGCACTACACCTCCAGAATGGCTAAAGGATGCCCGTTTCTGTTATCATCGTGTTTTTCTGACATGGTTTTTGCCACATCTGATAAACTCCTTAGTCTGTAGTCCCTTAAGTGTAGCTGCATCCCTCTAGCCCCCTTCATTTGGTCAAGAGTAGAGTTTTTAGCACCCATACCATTGTTCCTTTCTTTTTCCTTTGAGAAACTGTTATTAACAGCTTGTATTGAATATAAACTGTTGTGTTGGTTTCTACTGCTATCTTTTTCAGACTTTTTAATAAAGAAATAATTGTTTTACTGCAAAACCATCTTATCCTTGACCTGAGTTCTTCCCTTCTACCTCAATTTTACTTGGAGTCACTCTGGTTAATTATCCGCATTTAAAAACTTTAGCCTGTGAGGTCTGCAGAGAGTTAGTGCCTGGAAGAGCTTTTCTGCAAAACCAGTAAAGCCAGTGTACTGCTCTTAACAAAATGTTCCCCATCCCTGGGTTAAATAAAGTAGGGACCTTCTGCTTGTGATTGACTTTTTGTGATGTTGAAACACTTTGGCTTCTCATTCTTTTAACAAGTCAAAGAGTAAAATCTTCCTAAGAATTTTGGCTTTCCATTCCATCTGAGCACACTCACTACCTTGCATTCAGTTATTTAGTCTCATCTAGAGTAGATCCTACCTGAGTGATGCCCAGTGCCAGGGCCGGTTTAACCTGTCTGCCAAATCAGCATTGGCAGGGGGCCCCGAGGTCAAGAGGGGGCCCCGTGTTAGCCTCCTTAATCTGACGAAGGAGACAGCCAGGAGACAGCTGGGAGGAGCCCCCTCTTACCCTCCTCCTCCAAAAACCACCTGCTGGCTTTTTTAAAAAAACAAACAAAACAGCCTCTCCAAAACTAAAGAGAAAGAGAAAGAAATAGCAGCCCTTCGTGGCAGAAGCTGGAGGGAGAGGCACGTAGGAGAGGGTGAGTGTGTGTGTGAGAGAGAGACAGGGAATTTGAGGGTTGTCTCCCTCAGAAAGGCTTCTTTCTTTCTTTTCTTTCTTTCTTTCTTTTTTTTCTTTTCTTTTCTCTTCCTTTCCTTTCCTTTCTTGCACATAGATCTCCTCCAGCCCATCTTTCCAGCTCCTTTTAACCTGTCTTGGTTCCTCTCCCCTCCCTTTCCCCCTTGGTCTTCTTCAGCTTCCTCCCCGTGCTGCCAACTGAGTTCAACCTGCAAAAGGAATTTGTGGGTGTTTGCCCATGTGCCTTCAAGTCATTTCTGAGTAAGGCCAACCTACCATGGGGTTTTCTAGGGAAGGTTTGTTCAAAGGGGGTCTGCCTTTGACTTCCTTTGAGGCGGAGAGATTGTGACTTGCCCAAGGTCAGCCAGTGGGGTATTCATGGCTGAGTAAGGATTCAAACCCTGGTCTCCACAGTCATAGGGCAATGCTGAAACTTCTACAACACTCTAGCTCTTTTAACAGACGAATATAAAGAATATAAATTAAAATTTGGAGTAATATTACTGGGAACAATGGTTTTATTGTTGTCACTAAAACACCAGTATCGCATTAGTGTTATGTGAGAGGCGTTGGCCTAGAGCAGTGATTCTTAACTTTTTCTTTACCAGGGACCCCCTTTAAATATATTTTGTTGTCCCAAGACTTAACTCAAGATTTAAATCCTAATAATAATAGCTAATAATAATAGCTAACAACAACAACAATACAATTACACCAACCATTAAACTTTCCCTCACAGACACTCTTGCTTCTTCCTGCAAGTTTGTGGCTGGAGTGGATTGAATGGCAATGTACAGGCCAAGCCAGCCAGCCTTTGCCTTGGTTCCTGTCACATGGCTACTCCACTACAGGGAGGAGGTGGGCCAAGCAGCCTTCAAGCCTTTGTGGACCCCCTGTGAGGACATTGCAGACCCCAAGTTAAGAACCACTGGGCTAGAGAATGCTGGAAAAGGAACAATGCAACCAGACCTTGAGAAGGGTGCTGGCAGGAGGGTTCTGGGAGGTGTAATCCAAGAGTAACTTTCCCAGGCTCTAAATGCAGCCTAGAATCATAGAATCATAGGGCTGGAAGGGACCTCAACAGCGATCCCATCCGATCGGCTTCTGCCCTGCAGGAACACACAATCCAAGCATTCCTGACAGATGGCCATCCAACCTATGTTTAAAAAAACCACACTCCACCACACTGAAAGGCAGTGTGTTCCACTTCCAAACAGCTCTTACTGTCAGGAGGTTCTTCCCAATATTCAGGTGGAATCTCTTTTCCTGTAGTCTGAGTTGATTGCTCCATGTCCTTGTCTCTGGAGCAGCAGAAAACAAGCTTGCCCCATCCTCAGTATGACATCCCTTCAAATACTTTCATGGCTATCATGTCCCCTCTCAACCTTCTCTTCTCCAGGCTAAGCATACCCAGCTCCCTAAGCCATTCCTCATAGGGCGTAATGGCTTCCAGACCTCGCACCATTCTTCTCAGTATCTTTCTTGAATTGTTGTGCCCAGAATTGGAAACGGTATTCCAGGTGAGGTCTGACCAAAGCAGAATGGAGTGATACTATTACTTCCCTTGATCTAGACACTACTCCTATTAATGCAGCCTAGAATCGCATTGGCATTTTTTGCTGCTGCATCACACTGTTAACTCATGTTTAGCTTGTAGTCTACTCTCTATTTTCTTTGAGGAAATCTACACCATTACATTAATTGCTAATAAACAAAAAATATTATGTTAGTGCCTATAATATAGTTTTTAAACTAAATTATTGGTGGCAAATTCTGTAATATAGTAGACCCCTCTTATCCACTGGGGATTGGTTCGGTGGGGGGGGGCGTGGATTCTGAAAACCATGAATAATAGTGAACGCCATTGAAAATAATGGGACTTCTGGTTTAAAATACCATAGAGTTGCCTTGGAGGGCCTAGAAAAGGGCTAGGGAAGACACATTTTCTAGGAAGACTCTATGGTAGGTGTGCTGTTTTGTGTCCCATGGATAATGAATCAGTGGATACAGGGGTCCTACTATAATCTGAACATCCTGTATGGTGAATAGGTTAGGTTACATTGATCTGAGATAAACATATGGGGCCCCCAAAGTAAAGCATTGCAGGGGGCCCCAAAATTCCTTAAACCGGCCCTGCCCAGTGCAGAATGCCAAACAGATCATCACCTCGTCAGATGTAAACTAAATCTTCATCTTAAGTTCAAACCTAAGAGGGGTGGCATCTTAAAGAAGAGACTCCAAGTCAACAATCTTCAACAAGCTACCATGAGAGACAACTTCCAAGCAAATCTACAAATCAAACTTGAAGACCATCCTACAGATCCTTCTCCTACAGTGCTTTGGCAACATACCAAAAACAGTATCCTCCAGACTGCAGAAGAATCCCTTGGGTTCTTCCACAAGAAAAATCAAGACTGGTTTGATGAAAACAACCAAGAGATCCAGGAGTTGTTGGCAAAGAAAAGAACTGCTCACCAGGCATACCTCGCCCAGCCAACCTGCCATGTAAGAAAAGCAGCTTTCCACCTCACATGTAGTAAACTTCAACAAAAACTCCGAGACATGCAGAACAAGTGGTGGATCAATATAGCAGAAAAGACACAATGCTGTGCAGATCTGGGTGATCATAGAAGATTTTATGAAGCTCTTAAAGCAGTGTTTGGACCTACTTATCAGGTCCAAAGCTCTTTATACAGTACAGATGGTCAAACATTAATTATTGATAAAGTCTCCATCCTGAATCGATGGGCTGAACATTTTCAAAGTCTCTTTAGCGCCAGCCGAGTAGTCCAAGGCTCAGCTATCCAACATATGATACAAAACCGATGAAAAATGAATTGGACATAGCTCCCACTTTGGAAGAGACCCTTAAGGCCATACAGCAGATGAAAAACGGCAAGGCAGCTGGGATTGATGGAATCCCACCTGAAGTTTGGAAACACAGAGGTCATGCACTCCACGATAAATCCCATGAATTCCTTGTGAATTGCTGGGAAAAAGGGGAACTGCCATCAGACCTCCGAGATGCAGTCACCCTGTACAAGAAAAAAGGAGCAAAATCCAATTGTTCAAACTATCGAGGCATAACACTGCTCTCTATTGCTGGAAAAATCCTTGCAAGGATACTCCTGAACAGATTAGTTCCTGCTATTGCTTAAGAACTTCTTCCTGAAAGCCAATGTGGCTTCAGAGCCAATAGGAGTACTACAGACATGGTATTTGCCCTTAGACAACTGCAAGAAAAATGTAGAGAGCAGAACAAGGGTCTCTATGTAACATTTGTCGACCTCACCAAAGCCTTCGACACTGTAAATAGAAAAGGTCTGTGGCAGATCCTGGAAAGACTAGGATGTCCCCCCAAATTCCTTAAAATGATTATCTTGCTACACGAGGGCCAGCGTGGTCAAGTCAGATATGGCGATGCTCTTTCAGAGCCCTTTCTAATAACTAATGGAGTGAAGCAAAGTTGTGTTCTTGCACCAACTTTATTTACAATCTTCTTTAGCACGATGCTCCAAAGGGCTATGGCAGAGCTTGGAGAAGACGACGGCATCTATATACATTACCATACTGAGGGTAATAAGCCATCTGAGGGCTCACACTAAGACTCTAAACTATCTAGTCCATGAGCTGCTCTTCGCTGATGATGCTGCCCTTGTTGCCCACACAGAAACAGCTCTGCAGTGCCTAACATCCTGCTTTGCACCAGCTGCAGAGCTGTTTGGGCTGGAAGTCAACCTGAAGAAAACGTAAGTTCTTTACCAGCCTGCACCAAAGGACGAACACCACCATCCCCACATTGCAACAAGTCCATTCAGCAGTTCACCTACCTGGGAAGCATCATCTCCTCAGATGCCAAGATTGACAAAGAGATCGATCACAGATTAGCAAAGGCATATAGCGCATTTGGAAGACTTTACAAAAGAGTCTGGAGCAATAAACACCTGAGGCAAAGCACAAAAATCAGTGTGTACAGAGCCATTGTACTGTCTATCCTCGTTTATGGATCTGAAACATTGGTCACCTATCGCCACCACCTACGACTCCTTGAACGCTTTCATCAGCGCTGTCTACGCACAATCCTAAATATACACTGGACTGACTATGTGACAAATGTTGCTGTCCTTGAGCAAGCAGGGATCACCAGTATTGAGGCCATGATCTTGAGAACACAGCTGCGCTGGGCAGGGCACGTTTCTAGGATGGAGGACCATCGCCTCCCCAAAATACTACTCTATGGTGAACTCACCACGGGTCAGCATAAGAGGGGTGTTCCAAAAAAGCGATACAAAGACTCTCTGAAACAGCATCTCAGGCTCAGCCAAATTGATCACCAACTGTGGTCCGCCCTGGCCTCACATCGGGAGGCATGGAGACGCACAATCCACAATGCTGCAGCCTTATCTGAGAACTCACGCCGAACAAGTCTTGAAGAGAAACGACAACGCAGAAAGAATCACAACCCGAAAACATCACCCAAGGAGACCTTCTGCTGTGCTTTCTGCAACCAAACTTGTTTATCTTGGATTGGCCTTTTTAGTCATCAGCGTGCTATGGGATGAGTGGGATGAGTCCTTCCTGAATCTTCGCTTGCAAAGAAAAGCCAGAGAGAGAGAGAGAGAGAGAGAGAGAGTAGACCCATTCATTCAGTTGTTTGAAAGGTGAGCCAGCACAAAGGTAATTTTCATTGATTTAATGGGTTTATTCTAGTCAGGAGTAACAATTGGATTTTGACTATTGTGTATCTGGAATTTTATCCTAATGCTGTAAAACAACCCAAAAAAAAGCTAAGGTAATATATGTATCTGATTTTCTTCAACCACAAAAAAGAAAGAAAGAGAAAGAAAAGAAAAAAAGAAAGTCATTGTTTGAGAAAATAACATCTCTTTCTCAGCTTTATGTCAGGCAGTTACAGTAATTGCTTCTTTCAAGAATGAAGCTAGTTCTGCGGAGATAGGCATGGCAGAGTTACTGGAATCGGAAAAGAAGAAAAAAAAGATCTTACGTCCTTTAGCATTTGCAGACTGTTACTTAATTGCTTTTTCCCCCCCTGCCCTTTTCTCCTGATGTTTTGCAATGTTCTTTTAAAAATTGTCAGTGGGTTTCCAACTGATATTTTAAGGATCTGGTACAGTTGATGGGACAAGTAACACCTTGACTTTTCTTGGAAGATATAGGGAGGCATATTGATTAAACTTCATGCCCTCTTAAAATGTTGATCTCTGATATGTTTGTGTTATAAAGATACTAATAGTCTTGATTTGGCAGATCTGGCCAGACATTGCTTGTCATGTTGGGAGGACAGGGTGTGCTCCAGGCCATGAAGTTCCTCAAGTCATTCTTTGCATGCTTCTTTAACATGAAAAACAGTGTACATACAAAGGAGGAGTTTTTTCCTGCTGTGTCTGGCCTTCTTAGCTACCCAGGCAAAGAAATGGGCTACAGCCAATGTTAGCTCTACTGACAATTGACCCATTAAAATCAATGGGACTTAGGGGTTGTCTAAATGGGAAAAATACTCCTCATGGAATGGAAGGAGAAGATGACCTGTCCTAATGGCAATCCACGTTGTTTCACCGTATTGTGAAGGAGGGCCCCCCAAAACGGCAAAAACTCCACAGGAAAAGCTTTTGTGGCTTTCCCCAGAGTTTTTAAAAAACAGCAAGGGAGATGTGCATTCCCATTTACTGGGACAAGTGATTCAATATGAATCGCTTTCCCATACAAGAACCGCAAACCTAACTGGCCAGATGAGAAGGGGAGAGGAGGGGCTTGCTAACAGGGCAAGTGCCTGGAGCTGCTATGTTGGATTTTTGCAAGTGAGCGCTAAGGTGATAAAATGAGGTGTTGTTTTCCCCCTTCTTTTCATAAAGGTGAAATCACTTATGTGCACGGTGGAAATAGTTTAAAAAAAAAAAGTTTGGTGGCAGCAGATTTAAAAAGTAATTAAATTATAAAAGGATATTGACAAATTGGAGCGTGTCCAGAGAAGGGCAACTAAAATGGTGAAAGGTCTGGAAACCAGGCCTTATGAGGAGAGACTTAGGGAGCTGGGTATGTTTAGCCTGGAAAAAAGACGGTTAAGAGGCGATATGATAGCCCTGTTTAAGTATTTGAAGGGACGTCACGCTGAGGATGGAGCAGGCTTGTTTTCTGCTGCTCCAGAGACTGGAACACGGAGCAATGGATGCAAGCTCCAGGAACAGAGATTCCACCTCAACATGAGGAGGAACTTTTTGACAGTAAGAGCTGTTCGGCAGTGGAACACACTCCCTCGGAGCGTGGTGGGGTCTCCTTCCTTGGAGGTCTTTAAACAGAGGCTGGATTGCTATCTGTCGGGGATGCTTTGATCAAGATTTCCTGCGTGGCAGGGGGGTTGGACTGGATGGCCCTCGTGGTCTCTTCCAACTCTGCAATTCTATGATTCTATGATTCTATGATCAATTCACTCACAGCTGCCATCTTGACTAGAGGGCATGTAAAGTTTATGGGGGCTATAAAATCATTAAGACAAGTCCAGCAGTTTCTTTTGGCCTAAGTTGTAACTAATAAGTCCCTTTCATTTCAGAGTGTGTGTGTGCGTGCGCATGTGTTTGTGTGCGTGCGTGTCTCCAAGTTTCCTGTAAACTTATGGGGACCCCATGAATTTCATAGGGCTTTTTTAAGCAAGGAATACTCAAGGTGCTTTGCCACTGCCTTCCTCTAAAATATAGCCTACAGCCTCCTCTGACCAGGAAGCAACTGACTGCCATTTCCACCCCTTCCCTGAGCAATATCTGGTGCAACAGGCATAAGCAGGAGAATTGTCAAAAAAACAAAACAAAACAAAACCCTTGCACTGGATATCACTCATGGGAGGATGGGAACAGACCTCCATTGATTGTGGCTGCTGCCGCCCAGTAACTAGGGATTGGGGGAATTTCATGGTCCCTTTTTGTTGTTGTTAACTGCGCTTGAGTTGGCTTCAACTCATGGCAAACCCATGGATGAGACATCTGCAAGACCCCCTATCCTCAACCACCCTACTCAGGTCCTGCAGGTTCAGGCCTGTGGCCTCCATGATTGCGTCTATTCATCTAGTGTGAAGTCTTCCTCTCTTTCTCCCTCCACCATTCCTAGCATTAGTGACTTTTCTAGTGAGCTGTTCCCTCTCATGATGTATCTGAACAAAGCAGCCTCAATTTGGTCATCTTGGCTTCTGATGATAGTTCGGGCTTCATATGTTCTAAGACCCTCTTGTTTGTCTTTTTGGCCATCCACAGGATCCACAGCACTCTTCTCCAACACCATATCACAAATGAATTGATTTTCTTCCTGTCAGCTTTCTTCACTGTCCAGGTCTCACATTCATACATGGTGATAGGAAATACAGTGGTTTGAACAATCCTGACTTTAGTGCTCAGTTTGATATCTTTGCTTTTATTATCTTGTCCAGTTGTTTCATAGCTGCCTTTCCCATTCCCTGTCTTCTTCTGATTTCCTGGCTGCAGTCTCTGTTCTGGGCTATGATTGATCCAATGAATAGGAATTCTTTCAGTATTTTAATTTCCTCATTGACTTTTGAATTTGTGTAGACCCTCTGTGGTCATTATTTTTGTTTTCTTAATGTTCAGCAGTAAGCTGCTTTTGCGCTTTCTTCTTTGACTTTCCTTAGTAGTTGCTCTAAGGACATTTTCAGACACGTCTTACTACGCAAGAAGACTCCGGGAGAGGTACGCAGCTATCCCACGGCAGGGGGTCCTTTTTGGATGCCGCTGTCCCTCTTGCGGCATCGTCCGTGACAGTTCCGGGTCCCATCTACAGCAACCGTGCCATTTTTTACTCATGGAAGTCTTTGTTGTTTTTTGCTAGTAGCTTAGTGTTGTCTTCATATCTTAATTGTAGCCTGCTCTACATATGATATATTCTGTGTATAAGTTGAACAAGTAGGGTGAGAGAATACAGCCTAGTCTGATTCCCTTTCCTATTGGGAACCATTCCGTTTCTCCATATTCTGTTCTTACAGTGGCCTTTTGTCCTAAGTACAAGTTACGCATCAGGATGATCAAGTGGGTTGGTACACCCATTTCTTTATGAGCAATCCATAGTTTCTCATGATCTATGCAGTCAAATGCTTTGCTGTAGTCTATAAAGCACATGTTGATCTTCTTATGAAATTCCCTGCTGCGCTCCATTATCCAACAAGTGTTTGCTATGTGATCTCTAGTGCTTCTACCTTTTCTGAACCTGGCTTATACCTCTGGAATTTCTCTTTCCATGTATGGTAAGAGTCTTTGCTGCAGTATTTCGAGCATGATTTTGCTTGCATGGGAAATTAATGCATGGGTTCTGTAGTTGCTGCAATCTTTTGTGTTTCCTTTTTTTGGGGAATGGGGATGTATACTGATCATTTCTAGTTAGTAGGCCACTGTTTTGTTTTCCATATTTATTGACAGATTGCTGTCGATTCCTCTTCTGTGGATTGTAGCATCTCTATTGGAATCTTGTCTGTTCCTGGTGATTTATTCTTTCTGATTTCTTTGAGTGCTGCCTTCACTTCACTTGACTGCATAACACCTAAACTAACTAAACTAGGGGCTACATAAAAATCATGAATACATAACAGTTATGAGTGTGTAACTCTAGGTTACACACCTGTGACTGCCATAGAGGTTTCTGGCTATGGTATCAGATATTGTGCTATTTTATTGTATTATTTTGTTTAAAAACTGGTTTTTAAACAAAATTGGGGGGAAATCTTTGGTCATGAAAATCATAATATAAACCAAGCAAACAAATAAACAAATATCAGCAAACAAGGCAATATCCATGGTCAGGAAACCAAGGGAAAAACCCTCAGGATGGAAGCAAATTAGAGAAACAGGAAGGAAGCAAAGAACAAATACAGCTAAACCATAACAACAAAAGTCATATGAGTGTGTGTATGTTTGAACACACTTCTATCAAAACATGGGAAGAAGAAAGAAGTTCCAAGCAACCATTTCTAAAACGTTTCCTGCCAGGGAGAAGAAGGACAGCAGCTTCTGGACAGCCAGTTTCCTGCCAGTTTCCAGGCCAGTTTCCTGCCAGGGAGAAGAAGGAGAGCAGCTTCTGGACAGCCATTTTGACTGGGGAATTGATTTTTTTTTAAAACTGTTGGGAGAGGCTGCTTGTTGCTGAGGGGGTAGAGCTTCTGTAAGTCACACCTGTGAGTCACTGGGGGGTGGAGCTGGGAGCCTAGCTCTATATAACTCCTTGTAGAGGCTTTCCAGGCCAGTTTCCTGCCAGGGAGAAGAAGGAGAGCAGCTTCTGGACAGCTATTTTGACTGGGGAGATTGATTTTTTTAAAAACTGTTGGGAGAGGCTGCTTGTTGCTGATGGCGCGTGAATTTCAGTGACCAAACAAAAATACAGCATACCTAAAAGTACAGCTTAGCGTTCTCAGCATTAGCTAAGAGTTCTTAGATTACCTAAAAGCTCTCACCATGGACACTGAGGGGACTGTGGCAGTCACCTGCAACACTTGTGTGATGTTTGTCTTCTTGTCTACAGACGTGGAGAACTTCACATGCACCAAGTGCAAGCTGGTAGCCCTCTTGGAGGAGAAAGTCCAGCAGCTGGAGTCACAGGTAGCTACACATCAACAGATTCGTGAGCAAGAGGTTTTCCTGGACAGAACAGAACGAACAGTCTTGGACAGGGACCACACAGAGGAAGTGGATGCGGAGGAGAAGGTCACTTCACAGACACAGGAAGTAGACAGCTGGAGGAATGTCACACACAGAAGAAGAGAATCCAGGGATTCTTCGAGCAGCTTGCAGCTACAGAATCGATTCGAAGCCCTTTCCCTTATCGAGGACAATGAGGAAGAACAGCATGGACAGACTTCAGGGGTAGAGCAGGGGACCTTGAGAGTACCACCACAAGGAACAGCAGCTGCGAAGCCTTGGCGGAGGCGTGTGGTGGTGGTGGTGGGGGACTCCTTGATGCCAGGTACAGAAGCAGTGGTTTGTGGGCCTGACAAGATGTCTCGGGAGGTGTGTTGTCCCCCTGGGGCAAAGATCCGTGATGTGACGGAGAGGCTGACAAGAGTCGTCAAGCCTACAGATCATTACCCCTTCCTTTTGGTCCATGTGGGAACCAATAATACTGCAAGGTACAGCTTTCCCAAGATCAGAAGAGATTATGAGGCCCTGGGGAGGAATCTGAAAGAAATGGATGCACAGGTTGTCATCTTGTCTCTTTTGCCAGTTGAAGGGCATGGTCCAGGAAGGGAGAGGAAAATAGCCGACGTAAACAACTGGCTCCGTAGATGGTGTCCCCGAGAACAATTTGGATTCTTGGATCATGGGTTGTGCTTCCATGAGGGGGGACTTCTGGCAAGAGATGGGGTGCATCTTACGACAGTGGGCAGAAACATTTTTGCCAACAGTCTCAAGAATTTGATCAGGAGGGCTTTAAACTGAGTCAAATGGGGGAGGGAGACAGTATTCTGGAAGGCAAAAGGGCTGGAGAAAATAGTCAAACTGGTGGGATGAGTCACATGATTGGAATGTAGGAATAGAGGGGTATAACCTTTATAGGAGAAACAGGCCAAACAGGAAAGGAGGAGGAATAGCATTATATGTCAGGGATATTTACACCAGTGAAGAGATCCATGACATCAATACTGGAAGCCAGGTGGAGAGCATCTGCATAAAAATTAAAGGGGAGGGAAACAACAGGGATGTTATTGTGGGACTCTACTACAGGCCCCCAAGTAAGACGGAGGAATTGGATGATGCCTTTCTAGAACAGATGAACACACATGCAGAAAGGAGAGATATAGTAGTGATGGGTGACTTCAACTATCCTGATATTTGCTGGCAATCTAACTCAACCAAAACTTCAAGGTCTAGCAAATTCCTTACTTGCCTGGAAGACAATTTCATGGTCCAAAAGGTGGAAGAGGCAACAAGGGGGTCAGCTATTTTAGATCTGATCCTAACCAACAGAGATGACCTGGTTAATGGGGTGCAAGTGGTGGGATCCTTAGGTGAGAGTGATCATGTTCTCCTGGAGTTTGTTATACAATGGAAAGGAGAAGCCAGGCATAGTCAGACACGCATTCTTGGGTGCCAGTCACATGACAGAAATTGTCGCGTTGCCTACCAGGACAAAGTGATAACGAATCCGCCCCTCGCTGTTTATACGATTTATGTCTCTGATATGGATATCCCGTGTGGTCCCGTGACTGATATTTACACGTCCATAGTTCTGGTTTTGTTTAGGTTTTAATTTTTTTTTTTTTTGGCTGTCAATCAAAGATGCGATTACTCGTGTTTTCACAACCTCGGTGACGCACTTCCCTTAGAGTTCCGCGCCACGAGCAATGCTATTGGCTGGCTGGGGGGGGTGGAGAGAGGGGGGCAGAGGTTTGTTATTCCCCTTTGCTGCTTGAACATTTTAACCCCTTCAGAAGAGGCAGAAAGATCCAGACTGAGATCTTTCGCTCAGACGCAGGAACGGAAAGAATGCTTTCCATTTGAAATCAAGCCGAGTGAGGGGGAGGGGAGGGGAGGGGAGGCATCGTATTCCCTTTGCCTCTGTAAAATGTTAACCCTTACAACACAGATTAGCTGCAGAGTTCATGCTTCAAACCAGCTACAAACAGGCTGTTTTGAAACACACAGACATAGAGGGGAAATTTAAGGGATTTTCATTCGCTCAGAGGCTGGAATATTTTACTGTGCCTGTCCACCACGATCTCTCTGTTCAGAACCAGGGAGGATCTGCCCACCACGATCTCTCTGTAGCATGCAGTGTAGAAATCCATTTAAAAAGGTGATTGAGTACATTCGCGCGCGCGCGCGCGCACACACACACACATCAACCTTCGTGCAGCTGGAAGGGATGCCTTTGTTTTCGGCTGGTGAGGCTGGATCTGTTGAACGGGTGACCGACCCCTCCTTTTCTGGTCCCTGAGCTCTAAGCCCACCCCCAGTCACCATTTCCGGTCATCCCAGTACCGAGACTTTTTGTCCCACGCTGTTTACATTTCCGATTTTCCGAATCCTCCAGTGACTTTTTTAAAAACCGGCACAACCTGCGGGACTGGAAGTCCCGCAGGTTGAGGGATAAAAGGTGACCCCCCTTCCGAAAATCACGTACCCGACCCGATGTACGTGTAAACTGCCAGGGATCGACACGAATTCTTCCCAGGACATTTTCATCGTGTAAACGGCCCCTTGGCTTTAGGAGAGCTGATTTCAATAAACTCAGGGACATACTGGGGGTGATCCCATGGTCAGGAATACTAAAAGAGAAGAGACCTCAAGACGGATGGGACTTTCTCAAAAGGGCGATACTGAAGGCACAATTTCAAACAGTACCATTGAGGAAGAAAAATGGGAGGTGTCTCAAGAAATGAGGATGGATGACTAAAGAACTTTCAACTGAGCTAAGTTTTAAACGGAACATGTATAGGAAATGGAAAAAGGGGGAAATCACCAAAGAAGAATTCAAGCAGATAGCGAACACGTGTAGGAGTAAAGTCAGAAAAGCTAAAGCGCAGAATGAGCTCAGGCTTGCTAGGGAGGTTAAGAACAATAAAAAGGTTTTTTTTGGGTATGTCCGCAGCAAAAGGAGGAAGAAGGAAATGATAGGGCCACTACGTGGAGAAGATGGCAAAATGCTAACAAGGGACAGAGAAAAGGCAGAATTACTCAACACCTTCTTTGCCTCAGTATTTTCAGAAAAGGAAAAGGGGGACCAACCTGAGGAGAATGGAACAGAGGACACAATAGGGGAAATCCAGCTCAGAATAAGCAAAGAGGTAGTACAGGAATACCTTCTTAATCTAAATGAATTTAAATCTCCAGGACCAGATGAACTACATCCAAGAGTATTAAAAGATACTCTGGGAAATGTGATCTCAGAGCCATTGGCAATAATCTTTGAGTACTCCTGGGGGTCGTTTACATGGGCAAATATTCCTCTAAATATACCGCTAAGATAGCTCATAGTTCCCACGGATTGCAGCACAGCATCGCCTCATTCAGAAGGGGGGAAGGTAAAACACCCAAATATAGCGTGCCAGGGGATGTCGCTACTTTTGCTGGTATATTTGCAATGTAGCACTTTATTGGCAGTGTAAACCACCAGCTTCCACAGATCTTTACTGTGATTGGTTGCTATGATTTAGTTTTAAGTGGTGGGAGGGTTAGGACGGGGAAGGATTGTTTTAACTTGATGTTGTTTTAATCTTGCTGTACGCCGCCCCGGTTGCCGAGCAGAGGGGCGGGTTAAAAATAAAAATTATTTATTATTATTATTATTATTATTATTATTAGATGTAAGGGGAGGGCTTAAAAGAGAGGGACTGGTTCAGTAGCATCAGGAAACTTTGAAAAATCCTCTCTGCTATTTTGCAGAAGGTCTGCCAAGAAAAAGGATTCCCAAGACCTTTCAGTCATAAAGTTCCCATCTGTCAGCTCTGCTTGGGGGAGGGAGAGCGAGAGAGAGTGTGAGAGAGAGAGAGGAGGGGAGGGGGGCCTGAGGGAGGTAGAGTCAAAAATCCTCTGCTATTTTGCAAGTCTGTGAACCCTGACTAAACAAATCGTGCTGGAAAAATTTGTGATAGGTTCACCTTAGGATCCACAGCATGGCAGCAAGGTCTTTCAGCAAAGAAATTACTGTCCCTCTGCTTCAGGGAGTGAGTTCATTTACAGGCAGTTTTAGAGAGAGACAGAGCCACTTCTTTGATCTCCACCCCCCTGCTATTTTGGCAGTCTGTGAGTCTTTAGCTTGGAAATGCAAGGCTTCAAAGGAGGGTCCATGCCCTTCCCCATACAGCCTTTGTCTGCTTGGGAGGTCACCCCCCCCCCCACTTTTTCAAGTCTGAACGAAAAAGCGGCATAATTAGGAAAAAACCTGACTGGCACAGATGCAGAAAAGAATTAAAGCGCAAGTTGCCGCAATAAATCTGCTGTGTAAACCAGCCCTGGAGAACAGGAGAAGTCCCAGCAGACTGGAGGAGGGCAAATATTGTCCCCATCTTCAAAAAGGGGGAAAAAGAGGATTCCAACAATTATCGTCCAGTTAGTCTGACATCAATACCAGGGAAGATTCTAGAGCAGATCATTAAACAGAAAGTCTGTGAACATTTAGAAGGCAATGCCATAATCACAAAAAGTCAACATGGGTTTCAGAGAAACAAGTCATGCCAGACTAATCTGATTTCTTTTTTTGATAAAGTCACCAGCTTGGTAGATGAAGGGAACGCTGCGGATATCGCATACCTTGATTTCAGTAAGGCCTTTGACAAGGTTCCCCATGACATTCTTGCAAACAAGCTCATAAAATGTGGGTTAGACAAGTTAACTGTACAATGGATTTGTAATTGGTTGACCGGCCAAACCCAAAAGGTGCTCAGCAGTGGCTCCTCTTCATCTTGGAAAGACGTGACCAGTGGGGTGCCACAGGGTTCTGTCCTGGGCCCAGTGCTATTCAACATCTTTATCAATGACTTGGATGAGGGAATTAGGGGCATACTTATCAAATTTGCAGATGACACCAAATTAGGAGGAGTAGCTAATACCCTAGAGGACAGGATCAAAATTCAAAATGACCTGGATAGACTGGAGAGCTGGGCCAAAGCTAACAAAATGAAATTCAATACAGTGAAATGTAAAGTACGGCACTTAGGGCAGAAAAATGAAATGCATAGATATAGGATGGGAGAGACCTGGCTGAATGAGACTACGTGCGAAAGGGATCTAGGAGTCCTAGTAGACCACAAGTTGAACATGAGTCAACAGTGTGATGCAGCAGCTAAAAAGGCCAATTTTTAGCCAGATGCGATTTTGGGCTGTAGAAATAAAAGTATAGTGACTAGATCAAGAGAAGTAATAGTGCCACTCTATTCTGCCTTGGTCAGACCTCACTTAGAATACTGTGTCCTTTTCAGGGCACCACAATTCAAAAAGGATATTGACAAATTGGAGCATGTCCAGAGAAGGGCAACTAAAATGGTGAAAGGTCTGGAAACCATGCCTTATGAGGAGAGACTTAGGGAGCTGGGTATGTTTAGCCTGGAAAAAAGACAGTTAAGAGGCGATATGATAGCCCTGTTTAAGTACTTGAAGGGGTGTCACGCTGAGGATGAAGCAGGCTTGTTTTCTGCTGCTCCAGAGATTGGAACACGGAGCAATGGATGCAAGCTCCAGGAATAGAGATTCCACCTCAACATTAGGAGGAACTTTTTGACAGTAAGAGCTGTTTGGCAATGGAACACACTCCCTCGGAGCATGGTGGGGTCTCCTTCCTTGGAGGTCTTTAAACAGAGGCTGGATTGCCATCTGTCGGGGATGCTTTGATCAAGATTTCCTGCGTGGCAGGGGGTTGGACTGGATGGCCCTCCTGGTCTCTTCCAACTCTACAATTCTATGATTCTATGATTCCCTTCTTTCCCCCCCTTAATTCTGCCACCAATCACGCATCTGCTTTTTCTGCCTATGGGAGATTTTATATAGCCCAACTTTCAAGTACATGCAATCATAGTGAAATAGATACACATTATTCAGATAGCACGGCGTACCATACATCATGACTGTACTTGGCTGCTTTACACCCATGTAGGAAATATCTCATGGGTGAAGCAATCCTTCATGTACTCCGTATTTCAATATGTAAGTGTGGTAGCTACCACAGGGAGAATAAATTGAAACGTTTTAAGCTAATTTAGCACTGCCATCTACTGGTTCCCCATGAGATTTTTAGTCAGTGATTTCTAATCCCCTAAAGAAGTTCAAGTCCTCTTTCATGCCCTAGATAGAAAAAATGATGGCTCAGACTCAGAATTTATCTTGAATTGCAGTTTTGACTACTTCTTCTCCTGGGCTTAGGTAAAACCTCTTAGGTGCATCTTTGATCAGGGTCTCCAGACTGCCTGATTGGGGGCTGAAGCTCATCTGCAGAACACAGCCTTCTTATGTAGGTCAGAGGTGCAGTCTCTGCTAGCCGCATTCAAACAAACCTCAACAATTGGACCAAGCAACTTCTGAGGCTCCTGGACAGCTCCTGCCAGCTGCAGTACTTTTTATGAGGTTGAAGCTGCCACTTGTTCATGTATTTTCCCTTTGATTGTTCTGTGGCTGATCATACAGAAATAACAATTACAAACTTGGAAAAAACAATGCTTTGGAAGCAACAATTTACAACTAACACAATTAACTGTAATGAATTTCTTTTTAGGTAAGAATGTGGTAGTGAAGTGACATTACAAAAGTAACATAATGACTATGTGAGGAGTAGAGAAGTTACTTTATTGGTGTAATGAGAACGTTTCTTTTTCAGTGTTATTTTTAACAGTATATGAAGCATTATTTTTTTTTTTTTTGGACAAGAGTTTTATGCCATTTTAAAATCAATCCTAAGACTTTCCTCTCAAAAATGTAATGGAAAGTAATAACATGGAGCAGTGCAGTTACTTTTCCAATATTTTAACTAGCAATGGTTTACTTTTCAAACACTGTAACAAGTAATGGGAATGAATTATTTGTAAAAAAAGTTAACTTCCTGAGTTTATCATTAGGACCAAGTAATGATCACAAAAGTAGTACAGTAGGACCCCTGTATCCACCGATTCATTGTTCACTGATTCAATTATCCAGAGGACACAAAACAGCACACCTGCCATGGAGTCTTCCTAGAAAATGTGTCCTCTCTAGCTATTTTCTAGGTCCTCCAAGGCAACTCTGTGGTGTTTTAAACTGGAAGTCCCATTATTTTCAATGGTGTTTGCTATTATCCACAGTTTTCAGTATCCATGCTCCCCATGAACTAATCCCTAGTGGATACGGGGGTCCTACTGTACATACTTTTTTGAACAGTGGTACATTCCCTTTTGAAAAGGAACTTTTGTTCAGACTAGATTCAAAATAAAAAAGAGGGTGGGGAAGATATTTCGGTGTCTGCTAAAATTTGGCTTCTTATGATTGTAAGGGAGGAAATCTATGTCAGCTTTAATGAATTACAGTAGAACTGTGATTTATACAAAAAATTCACATTGCTAGATAGAATGAAGTTATCTGTTATACCAGACCAGAGTGTTTGTTCATCTTGTCTAATACTGCCTATGTTGACTGGTCCCTGGCAGGGGCCTTTTATAGATACCTTTCGTTTATCCCTTTTAACTGCAAGTACGAGGGATGGAACCTGGGATCTTCTCATTCATGCAGTTGTTCTTCTGACAACTGCAAACAATGTATGTGTTCCCCTCCCCCCAAGTTCATGGCTACAAGTAGCCGATTTACAGCATCTGCTTCTGTTTAAATTAACTTCAGTTTAATGTTGCATCTAAACAACATGCTTAATTTTAATTATGATTTGTTGAAACAAACCTGCTTTGCAAGCCCTGGATTGAAGTTGGCTTGTTTTGAACGAGACATAGTAAAGATTGAACAAAGATTGTCCCAGAGTTGAGATATGACAACAAACTGCTGAGAAGTGGAAACTTCTGAACTCTTTGCAGACATGCCAGGAGGGAAAATGTGGAAGACCATGAGCCTGGGATTTACTATGTTCCATCTTTGGTAGACCTAAAGCATGGTCTAGTGCAGAGGTTGTTGCCCCCTCCCCCTGCCCCTTTCTGGCCCTGGCACCTTAGTGGTTTTACAGATTGCCAAAAATCTGTAAAAGTAAAATGTAATACTAGTCCACTTCCACTTTTAGTTTTTTAAAAAGTGAGATTTTTTAACATGTTAGATGATACAGAGAGGCTCATACGTGCCAACATTTCACTGATGAAAACTGGGACACATGTGGTCAAGCAGCTTTAGAAAGCTCTAGTGCTTCCCCAAACTACAAATCCCAAGATTCTGTAGGATGCAGCTATGGCAGTTAAAGTTGGATCAAAGTCCTATAATTGTGCAATGTGAAAGGGGCTGTGGTTTAGCATTAGATGTGAACGCAGCCATTATCTGCTGTGCAAGAAAGAAGTTTAGATGTCTGTTCCATAATGGTTTCTGACACCCACAATTTAACAATTTTTTAAAACAATGCATCCCGATTTTCTTCAGTTATTTAATCCAGAGTTTTAAAACCAATTAATTAATTTATGAATCAACTCAACATTGCAGCCCAACAAATTATATAATTCCAAGGCAGTCTGTTCAGACTGCATGGCTGTGTTTGCATGACTGTAGCTCTAATTAACATGACTAATACTAACTTTCCTCTATAATTTGTCTTGCAAAAATAGTAATAGGACTAATTACTCAATCAAGGGAACTGAACTTGTAGAGAACAGCACCTCAGAACTGCCTGCCATAGATCCATTCTGTTTTCCTTATATCATCATAAAACTCAGAGCCTGGGACCCAGAGAGACCCAGAGAAACTAGAAAAGTTGCTGTTTGGATTATATCTTCCAACATTCCCCAATCACCACCGCGGTTGCAGGTTTTAGGTGCTATAGTCCAAAAATGTAATGTTTCTGAATACTTCATTTATATAACTTAGAATCTATGATTCTATGAGTTGGAAGAGACCATAAGGGCCATCCAGTCCAACCCCCTGTATGTGTGTACATAATCAAAGCATTCCCGACTGATGACCATCTAGCCTCTGTTTAAAAGCCTCCAAGGAAGAAGACTTCACCACTCTTGAACAGCTTTTGCTGTCAGGAAGTTCTTTCTAATGTTTAGGTGGCCCATGGCTTGTCTACAGTGGAGAAAAAAAAATCAAAACCTGTACTCACATTGTATTTGCTATGTAGTTTCCACAAGGTGTTTGTGACGATTTGCAGCTTCATCAGGATTTTTGCAGGAAAATCTTGGTCTAAGATTTGCAGCTTGCTCTGCATTTCAGGGGGAAATGTGGATTATTGGCCATGTGGTGCTGTGGATTGGCTTTGGTGCGAAGCCGGGGTGGGACTTCCAGTGGATGGGACTCCATTCTGCCAGTGTACAGGTAATTACATTTTTAATTTTTTTATTGTGTGCATATCTGTATAAGTAATACAGTACTCTGGGGCAACATATATTCGCATACTTGAGTGAATGGGAAAAAAACCCAAAACAGAGCAGCCCCTGATGTGTGGCTGGAAATAACGCGACATATAGGACACATGAACTGTGTAGGACCACCCTTTTATATTGGCATGAGTTTGCCTATGATTATAGTGTTGCAGGATACTCCAATCTCCCATCAGACAACTCCCAGTGAATGTGGCATTTACAGGGCTGCTGCAGATCAAAAACATCTGTGGCTGCTACAAGGCAGTTTTGGCTTTTCTTGCCAGTGTATACAAGCCCCTAATCTCTGGAACAGCAGAAAACAAGCTTGCTCCATCCTCAACAAACATCCCTTCCAATATTTAAACCATCATATAGCAATAGCATTGATATTTATATACCGCTTATCAGTGCTGAAGCACTCTCTAAGTGGTTTACATTGTTGTTGTTTTTTAAGCTAATTGCCCCCAACAAGCTGGATACTCATTTTACCAACCTACAGAAGGATGGAAGGCTGAGTGAACCTTGGAGCCCTCTGGGATCAAACTCATAACCTTGCAGCTTGCAGTACTGGCATTTAACCACTGCACCACCAGGGCTCCTTATCATATCACCTCTTAACTTTCTCCAGGCTAAAAATACCCAGTTCTTTAAGCCACTCTTCATAGCACATGGCTTCCAGAGCTTCCACCATTTTTGTTGCCCTCCTCTGGACACATTCCAGCTTCTCAATATCCTTCCTGAATTGTGGTGCCCAGAACTAAACACAGTATGACAGGTGAGGTCCACCAAAGCAGAATAGAGTGGCACTATTACTTCCCTCGATCTAGATACTATACTCTATTGATGCAGCCTAGAATCACATTAGTTTTTTTAGTTCCCACATCACACTGCTGTCTCATGTTCAGCTTGTGGTCCACTGAGATCCCTTTCACATGTACCGTCATCAAGCCAGATGTCACCCATCCTATATCTGTGCATTTCAATTTTACTGCCCAAGTGTAGTATCCTACATTTCTCCCTGTTGAAATTCATCTTGTTAGTTTTGGCCCAGCTTTCTAATTGGTTAAGGTCCTTTTGAATTCTGATCCTGTCCTCTGGGGGTATTTTCCACCCCTCCTAATTTGGGCCTAATCAGACTTGCAGTGTAGGGAGGGGCATTTAGAATTCTCAGCCAGAGAGAGCTAGTGCCCCACGAAACTACAAACCCCAGGATTCCATAAGATGTTGCCATGGCAGTAAAAGTGAATTCATACTGCTATAGTTGTATCATATGAAAGTACCCTTGGGTGTTACAGTGAGTAATGCTGATGGCTCTTTGATCTGAAAAGTCATGTGTTGTCACATGTTGTATTTAGAGACCTGAATTTCTTAGAAGTAAACTCCTCAAATACTTAGAAGATGCAAGTCTTATTGTCTATACAGGACCCCCACCCCCGTATCTGCAGGAGATACATTCCCAGACTTATTACAGATACGTGAAACTGTATATAATAATGAACCACCATAGAATACCATAGAATGGTATTCTAGAAAATTCTGGTGGAAGCTGACCATAGAGTCGCACTGGAGGACCTCCTAATGCCTAGAGAGACCACCTTCAGTATGACTCTATGGTCTTCCAAATGCCTGGAGAGACCTTTCCCCGGGCTGCAGGTAAGTGAAACCGTGGGTACTGATCCTGCGTAAACAGAGGGTGACCTGTAGTCCCTTCCTTGCCCAAGGTCACAGGTCTACTGTTCAAGTTTTTCCAAATGCTCAACAGAAAACCTGGTAAGGACTATCTATAGTTGACCCAGGTCATTCTACCAAACTTGGGCAGGATCTGGGAATGGATCTACCCCAAAGATTACAGCACAAAATTGGTAAAGAGTTTAGTTCAGGATTACCTGGGCAGTATAAATGAGTTCAAGTCTCCAGGGCTAGATGAACTACATCCAAGGGTACTAAAAGAACTGGCAGAAGTAATCTCAGGTAAAGAGTTTATAGGTAAATAGGTAAAGAGTTTAGTTCAGGACTACCTGGCCAGTATAAATGAGTTCAAGTCTCCAGGGCCAGATGAACTACATCCAAGGGTAGTAAAAGAACTGGCAGAAGTAATCTCAGCCACTGTCAATAATTTTTGAGAATTCCAGGAGAACAGGAGAGGTCCCAGCAGACTGGAGGAGGGCAAATGTTGCCCCCATCTTCAAAAAGGGAAAAAAAAGAAGAAGACCCAAACAATTACTGCCTGCCTAGTCAGCTTGACATCAATACTAGGCAAGATTCTAGAACAGATCTTTAAATAGACAGCCTGTAAGCACTTAGAAAGGAATGTCATGATCATTAAAAGTCAAATGGGTTTCTCAAAAACAAGTCATGCCAGACTAATCTTATCTCTTTTTGATAGAGTTACAAACCTGGTAGATGAAGGGAATGCTGTGGATGGAGTATATCTTGATTGCAGTAAGGCTTTTGACAAGATGCCCCATAATATCCTTGCAAAAAAAGTTAGTAACATGTGGGCTAGACAATGCAACTGTTAGGTGGATTTGTAATTGGTTGATGGGCCAAATCCAAAGGGTAGTCACTCTTCATCCTGGAGAGAAGTGACTTAGTGGTGTGCCACAGGGTTCTTGTCTTGGGCCCAGTGCTATTCAGCGTCTTTATTAATGACTTAGATGAGGGAATAGAGGGTATGCTTATCAAGTTTGCAGATGACACCAAATTAGGAGGGAGAAAGGTAGCATAGGAGCATAGTGGTGGAGGCAGGAGCAGTTGTTGCCTGGCTTCCTCGACCAGCTCAGACCAGCTCACAAGGAGAAGCCACTGCTACAGCCCGCCTGTCTGCCTGCCCCTCTTGACGGTCCCAGCACAGCATTCTTCACAGGCAGAGAAGCCAACAGGGAAGTGGGTGGGGGAGCCCAGGTCTTGTTACTCTTGTTACTGTTTCTTGCAGAAGTTCTGCGGAACCCCAGTTGAGAAACGCTGCCCCAGAGAATAGGATCAGAATTCAAAATGACCATAACAGGTTAGAAAATTGCGCCAAAACTAACAAAATTAATTTCAACAGGTTCTTGTCTTGGGCCCAGTGCTATTCAATATCTTTATTAATGACTTAGATGAGGGAATAGAGGGTATGCTTATCAAGTTTGCAGATGACACCAAATTAGGAGGGAGTAATATAGGATACTACACTTGGGCAGTAAAAATGAAAAGCACAGATATAGGATGGGTGACATCTGGCTTGATGGCAGTACAGTACATGCAAAAGGAATCTAGGAATCTTAGTGGACCATAAGCTGAATATGAGTCAGCAGTGTGATGCGGGAGCTAAAAAAGCCAATGCAACTCTAGGCTGCCTCAATAGGAGTACAGTGTCTAGATCAAGGGAAATAATAGTGCCACTCTATTCTGCTTTGTTGAGCAAGGGTCCTGCAGCATGTGACCGAGGCTGTTCACATGAAGGGGGGCTTGGTCACATGTTTCAGGACCCTGCCTGTATTCTGTGGTAGCAAGAAAATGGTGGCGGCAGCAGCAGAGGTTTCAGTGAGGGGCTAGCATCCTATTTGGACTCGGGCCCATTTTCTCCAGGTAATGGGGGGCTGGTGGAAATGGGCTAGCTCCGCATTCAGGATAAGCCAGTGGGGAACTGGCATATCCTGGCTAATGTAGACATGCCCCTAATTTTATGCTCATGTTGTGGCTGTGTCCATGGACTAGAGGAGGGTTGGATCTAGACGATTTTCATCCTCCCATCTGTGCCTCTTTTTTTGCTCTTCTGACTGAGGTTCTCAGCCAGCCAAGCAGGTCTGGCAGCAGGCTGCTCTGTTGGAAGAGATCTGTAATCAGTCAGCTGAAGAATATCTCTGTTGGCAGAAGAGGCTTGTGTCTAACCTGAACCCCTACATCTTGCACATCTTTTGGTTAGGATTGTGCTGCCCCACAATTCCTATGTAATTAACACTTCTACCCAATCTGAGGATGGATGCTTTGGATCCTAGTGTGGATTTTTCTAAGGGGAGCATATTTTAGAAGACAAGCCTGAGGGGAGAAAATAAAAGAGGAATGAATATTTTATCTTTGGTAACTGGTCATTTCCATTTTGAAGGGATAAAATGAAAGACCATCTGTTGGGTGCTGAATATTCAACATGTAATCAGCAACTGGGTTATGTATGAATATGACTGTTTTATTATTTATGGAGCTTTATATCTGTGTTCAACACTTTCTTTGCAGGAATACACTGTGATAAGTAGAAAGCGCAAAATAGGTTTTTCTACCCTTCAATATGTCTGTTTTTGTTCAGACTGGTACAGATACATGCATATGCATGCCCCTGCCCTGGTCAGTACTGGCACTATGCCCCCTTTCTTGAAATCTCCAACTGTCCCAGGGAAGAATCCCTCCCTATACTCTAACTTAGCCTTCCCTACTTTAATGCTCTCCTGATACTCCGCTGGCCATTTATAGTATTTTATTGTATTTATGGTTTTTAATTGTGATTTTAGATCAGTTGGTTTTAATTTATAATTGTTTAATATTTTTTTATGGGGGAGGGTGGGGTGGGGGGTGTTTGGGGATTTTATCTGTATTGTATTTTAATTTTTGTAAGCCGCTCCAATTGTTTTAACAGAGGGGCGGGGTATAAATAAATAAATAAATATAATAATAATAATAATTATTATTATTATGATATTGTGGATTGCGGTGTCCACAATCTTCAGTCAGCAGGTTGTGCTAGCTGGGGCTAATGGAGGTCATAATCAAATAAATCTGCAAGGCACCAGGCAGAGCATGGGAAAGTCCCCCCCCTGCTTTTTTTTTTTTAACTACAACTTCCCAAATCTTCCAGCCTGCTCATCCTGGGAGCTGAGATAGTTCAAAAGGGAACTTTTCCAAAGTCTTGCAGCAGGTTGAGGAAACATGCACACATCTGTTTCAGGAAAGGACTTTCCCCCCACCTCAGCCTATAAGATCTCCACTTTAAGTGATGATAGCCTTCAATTTGGTAGTTAGAAGTGGAACAATGATGGGGGCAGTGAAGGTATATGGGAAAAGGAAAGCCTTTAATAACAGCAACACTGAAATGTGGTCAAGGTACAGCATCAATATGGATGCTAATACATCCCTACAGCCCATACATATACTGTATTTGGAAAATCCCCAATTTAAATTGCTCCTCAATTGGCCAAAACTCCCTGATGGACTTCACTTAAGGCAGTATCCTTTCATCTTCTTTCTGTGACACTGGAAAATGATAGTAGCTTACTCTACAAGGTTGTTACCAACACTTTTGAGAGCAGCTCATGAATTCTTAGCAGTTACTTTCCATATTTGGTGGCATAGGCAAGTGGTGTTATATGCTCTGATAGTCCCCATTTTGGAATATCAAATAAATGGCTATATTTAATAATTTTGCTAAGGTGGCCATCCACATGGTTATAGATATGGCAGGGACCCCCTCATACCAGGATGGAGGTCATGTATGCACCAAAGGAGGGGGCTATGGATATTTCCAAAAACAAACATTCTTAAGTAAGACTCAACACCTGGGTGAGGAATCACTGATCCACTCAGTGATAACAAGATACCCTTATTGCTTATAAATGGGATTTTCCTCTCCTTCTCCCTCCAACAATACACCTTGCCTGTTTCCTATTCAATTCCAAAATGTCGATCATTAACCATCATTAATTCTTCCAGAATACCCTTTGTTCTAGCCTGGGAACTGCCGAGAACCATTGTATTTCACTCACAACTCCTTTCCCTGTGAGGGAATTATTTCATGTTAAGTATAATCCCCAAACACCACCAAATTGCACACAGTTCCACTTCCTTTTGACTCCACGTCACAATGTGTAGCCAGCCCATCACCCAGACCTCTCTGCTTGTCAGTGTACTTCACAATCTCAGCTTTGCAGGGTCGGTACAGTATAACCTGCTACCCTTCACTATATTCCTCTATCCAAATATTTCCTGTTACTTTTGTTAGTCTTGTGTGAGGGTTTGAAGGCTGAGTGTTTGCGTGAATACTGTGATATTATTTTCCAATGAAGATCATTTAATTGTACCTTTTGGCTTAGAGTCTCTTCCTTAGTACCGGTATACACAGGTATACACATTACCTATCTCTCAGATTGCCAAGCTAAGAGTATTATTTCCCCATTTTAATATTAGTGTGTTAGAGAGACCTCCCAGCCACCCAGTGTTTCAGATAACAGTGAGGAAGGGTTTCTAGGCATTCCTGGTTTTCTTTGGTTGGGGGAGGGCTCCTTAGGCTTGCTGATGTACTCCTGATACTTCGCAGACTCTTGCTCAGCATCCCAATTATCTTTGCTTTAATACTTTCCATTTGGAAAGTCAATGTATCCCTGTAGCCACATAGAAGCAACAAATGCATTCCAATACACATCCTATGTCATTTGTCTTATTTCTCCCAACTAGCCAGTTTGCTTCACTCCTTCCCCACATGCTCAATTAGAGTAAATAATGCATCACCATTATGGTTCAAGATTCAGACAAATACCTTTCTTTCTTCATATAAGGCTATTGTCCCGTCTTTATATATGAGGAATGTTCCATCAAATATTTGCCTTTTCTGCATTTACTGGCTTGTAGAAGTGTGTTTGACTGTAAAAACCAGGTGTTTCCCAACATCAATAGCAGGCAGTAAGCAATTCTGTTAATTTCAGCAAAAGCTTTCCTGACACACAAGGATGCTCAATAGCTTGTTACTTGTTACTTTTGCATCTAATTTCATTCCCCTCTCATTTTCTTCAGCCATCCCCAATCACAACTTAAAGGTTACGGCTTTCTTTCCTCCTCTCTCTGGATGTTATCAGATGATGTACATACTGCTAAAAAACTGTGTCGTTTAGGATGCAATGATAACACAAGGGGCAAGATTATCAGACATCCTCATTGTTCAGCCCTGGAGTGTAGTGCTGCTGCGGACAAGGCATCGCTTTTTTATTGACAGGCTAAGCCATCAATAAAAAGTGATGCCTTTTTCATGCCCACGCTATATGCCCCTGGAACAGCAGAACGATGTTGTCTAATAATTTCACCCTTTTGTGTTATTGTTGCGTCCTTACGATGCATTTTTTCCGCATCTGATAAAGTCCTCAGTCTCTCATCTTTCACAGAGACAATAAAGTCAAGATAGGGCATATCCAAGCTTACTCAATTTCTGTGTTTTTAAATAACATTTTGTGTCCAAGTTGGTTTATAACATGTTCTGCTACTGCTGATTTTTCTGGTTGACCCAGTTTGCCGCATCTCTCATGTTCTTTGATTCATGTTTGCACACTGCGTTTAGTGCTCCCTATGTAAACTTGTCCACAGCTGCATGGTGTACGGTAAACCCCTGCGGCTGTGAGAGGGTCTCTTTTGTCCTTCGCTGAGCATAGCATTTCTTGGATTGGTAGGTCTACCAGGATACAAAATGTTATTTAAAAACACAGAAATTCTGCACCAGGCCAACAACTATCATATCAGAATGCACAGAGAAGCTATTGAAATCCACAAACACCTGGACAACTTCAACAGGAAAGAAGAAACCCTAAAAGTAAACAAGATCTGGCTACCAGTCCTGAAAGACACTAAAATCAAAACTCAACACTTGCAAATGAACTCCACCCAGGGACAGGAGGATTTCCAGCAGATAATGGGACATTAGCCAACCATTAGCCAAACAGACACTAATTCTCCTTCCATATCTCCACCCAGAAACTAGCCTTTCAAATACACAAATTTACATATCCTCTCCAACAGGGTTTTGCAGTATATACACCCCCACACTCCGATCAAACCGTTCGCTGAAGATGCCAGCCACAGCTGTAGGCGAAACGTCAGAAGTAAACTCTTCCAGAACACGGCCTCACAGCCCAGAAAAAAACCAAGGAAAATCTATGGATGCTGGCCATGAAAGCCTTCAACTTCACAATAGGAACAAAATCTGGGACTTTCTAGCATTTTTAATCAGTGAGCCCTGATTAAATTCATTCATTCAATGAATTATTTAGGGAGGAAAATGTAAGTTGCATTGAGAAAGTCAGTGTGTAAATGGATAGCTTATGTGCTCTCCTACTGGAAATGGGATGAGATTGGTCTTTGTACCAAGTAACCTTTCTAAGTATGTACAGGATAGTTTACCTCATAATTTGTTCCACTGTAATATTTCCACCAGAATAGCTGTGCCTGACCCAGCACCCTGCAGGTATCCTAGACTACAGCTCCCACAATCTCTAGCCAGCACAGCTTTCTCTGGTGGCTGGGGATGACTGGGATTGTAGTCCAGCCGGAGCTATGATACTTTGCCTTTTTAAAACTGTAACTCCCAGATATCTTGGGCAGCATGGGAGATTAGGGTAAAAAAAATGTAACCCCCATATTCTGAGTTTAACATATCTGGAAAGCACAAGGTTAATGAAATCTACCCCACAAGCTTGTTCAAGTAGCTTGTAATTGGTTGCCCTTTCATGATTGAACTCAGTTTCTGATTTTTTAAAAAAATGCACATTGGCATCCTACTGTGTTTAGAGGCTTCTTTGGATGGCTTCACATATTTCTCACACAGCACTCCTCTAGGTTGACTTTTGATATCAATGAGAGAAGATACAATAGGTAAACCATGCTTCACACTGAGGTCTACCTCATGCAGCAACCTATTTATGTTCTATTACTTTATTTATACCCCAGCTTTCTCTCAAAACTGGGACTCAAGGTGGCTTAGCCACTTCACAGAGTCAAAAATAAAAAAGAGCATAGGTATATGCATAAATGTTGGCATTTAAGTCAATTGCCTTCCCAAACAAACTAACGTTTTTACTATACTGTATTATACTTAACATGAACTAAACAGTTCTAGGACTTCTGGATGATAGATACTTGAACAGTCCAAAGAATAGTTAAACAAGAGTCAGGTTTCTGTAAAGAAATTCAAGCATATTAAAATGTGTTGTATTAGTATTCTGATTAAGATAGTTACCATAGAGATCCAATATGTTACAGAACATGGAAAAATGCTGGAACTTATGAAGTCTGCAAACTTTACCTAGTTAATTTACTGAGAATAAACCTAAATGTGTTTCAGATGACAAAGTACTCTATCAGACTAGTGTTTAAAAACGCTGCAATTCCACTATTGAGAAAACTGGCATGATTACAGTAATTATCACACATCACCATAATTGCATGATACTACTGCCACGGAATTATTGTATGACCACCACTAGAGATTTAAGAATGGGATTGAAGCTCATGCTCTAGTAGCATTTGTCTTTGCATTGTCTTCTAACGACAGAGTAATAATGCTTTGTGCTAGCCTTTAAGGAAAAATTTCTCTTACTTCCATGATTTTGCATGGGCGAGATTTTGGCTGTTCTCATGAGAAGATGCAACTTGGCTTAAAGACACCAACAACACATAAATAGCAAAGGAAATCACAAACAAACACTAAAAACAAACATTAAAATGTACCAAGAAAAGGTGAACATTCATTCAAAGAGTGTCCTGTAGGTGCTCTTCACATTCTTACCCAGAAGTTTAATTATGTGTTCTTGTTGGGAAATGGGAGGAGGGAAAGAGGATCTTCCATTCATGCTGTAATCATGCAATTACAGCAGGACGTGATTTCACACACTCATCAAGACTGCAAAAAGAGTGATATTGAGGGCTATTCATGGCTTTTGTCCGTCAATGAAAAGTGGCACCTAATTAACTGGTGGAACACACAATGACCACAGGAGAATGACAATGTTGTGCGATCACTGGAACCTGTTTGTGGTCCTATTGCATTGTAATTATGCTATTACAGCCCCATCTGATAAAGTCCAAAATATATGCCAGCCAGGTAGGCAAACTCAAAAAATCTTGGAAGATAAACTTGATCACCCATGGTGCTGTCGTGATATAACAATCTCCCTCCATACTCAATGAGCAATCTCAAAAATAAGTTTGAAAGCACAATGTATGAGTATAATATGGCACTAAAATACTGGAGTGCGTATCAGAAAGGGAACATATGCTTGTAATCACATGAAAACTTTCTTGCAAAGAAGTCCCAATATCCACAAGGGACTTCGTTTTGAGTAAATGTAGCTTGTCTCTCTCTCTGACTTTTCTTTGCAAATGAAGATTCAGGAAGGACTCATCCCACTCATCCCATAGCACGCTGATGACTAAAAAGGCCAATCCGAGATGAAGAAGTCAGCTTGCAGAAAGCATAGCAGAAGGTCTCCTTGGGTGATGTTTCTGGGTTGTGATTCTTTCTGTATTGTCGTTTCTCTTCAAGACTTGTTCGGTGTGAGTTCTCAAATAAGGTTGCAGCATTGTGGACAGTGTGTCTCCATGTCTCCCGATGTGAGGCCAGGGCGGACCATTGTTGGTGATCAATTTGGCCAAGCCTGAGATGTTTCAGGGAATCATTGTATCGCTTTTTTGGAGTGCCCCCTCTTATGCTGACCCGTGGAGAGTTCACCATAGAGTATATTTTTTGGAGGCGATGGTCCTCCATCCTAGAAACGTGCCCTGCCCAGCACAGCTGTGTTCTCAATATCATGGCCTCAATGCTGGTGATCCTTGCTTGCTCAAGGACAACAACATTCGTCACATAGTCAGTCCAGTGTATATTTAGGACTGTGTATATATAGCACTGATGAAAGGGTTTGAGGAGTTGTAAGTGGTGGCGATAGGTGACTCATGTTTCAGACCCATAAAGGAGAATAGACAGTACAATGGCTCTATACACACTGATTTTTGTGCTTCGCCTCAGGTGTTTGTTACTCCAGACTCTTTTGTAAAGTCTTCCAAATGCACTATATGCCTTTGCTAATCTGTGACTGAGCTCTTTGTCCATCTTGGCATCTGAGGAGATGATGCTTCCCCGGTAGGGGAACTGCTGAATGGACTTAAGCACAGATTTGCTGATGGCAATGCTTGTAAGTGGCTGGGAATTAGAGTATCCTACATCTGTGTGAACGTGAAGTGAGGAAGTCTGAGTAGATCTTTAGGAACTTTTAGAAGAAGAGGAGTGAGAAACTTGTGGTCTTCTAGATGGTTTTGAACTACACCTACCATCATTCTTATCCATTGATCCTGCTGGTTGGGGTTGATGATGGAAGTTCGTCCACCAACATCTGAAGGGCAATGTGTTCCTATTTCTAAAGCAAGTGAAAGCTATATTATTTTGTTTTATTCATTTTTCCCACCTTTCTCCCAACAATGTGACTCATGGCAGCTTACAAATGATATTTACATTTGTGCAGCTGTCTAATCAGGGTCAGGGGAAGGTTGCAGGTTTTTTTTTAAAACCTTGTTTTTGAAGTGCCCTCAATCCATATGCTAAAGCACTTGAGGATGGCTTTTCTGAAGCTTAGCTGGAGTAGATGAGGTAGATATGTAGTTTCAATTTTAAAATGAAAGAACAGAAAAAGAGTTGTATTGGACTAGATAGTCTATCCAAATCTGGCATTTCCCAGCAACCCCTTCCAAAATGGCCAAAGAACTATGATAGCTGCAAAACAAAATATCTGGAAGGCCAAAACATTCTCCACCTGTGAAATGAATAACTCATTTTAGGACTGCTGTCCTATACTCACATATCCAAGAATTATGACAACAGTCCCAACTCACCAAAGTGGTTAAAGGCCATCTGAGCTGATACTAGGCCAGTTGAAGCTATGTTACATCTAAACCCCTCCAGCTGAGGAATTTTGAAAATTAGTTGGAACTACCCTTGTCCTGTCCTAATTTTGCATTAACGTAGGACTTTATAGCAGTTGTGCTAGTAGATCTTTCTGCCAACTAACTTCTGAGATATGGTGGCAGATGGGGGTGATGCTAGTATAAAGACAGTTTAACCAGCAGAAGGCCAGTTCACCTGGCACAGGTGGCCTCTGCCTATTCCCGACTCCCTATAGCTGGTACATCTTTGAGTCAGGATTTTATTCTTAGTCCCACTGTTACCCAAAATGCTCCTTGGAAAATTCCAAGAAAATATCGAATTTCTACTATGCTGGGGAAATTAGCAGCAACTTAACTTTAGCTATGTGACAGGGGGTAACAAGGGAATCTTGCAAACCTTAGTCTACCAGTACTAGTCTAGATGGAATACACACACATGTAAAATTAAGTATGGTTTTTATTAAAGAGTTCAAAAAATAACACCGCACACACACACACATTCACCCAGAAAAAGCATTCACACAAGGCTATAGGAAAAGAAGTAAGAAACCTTGAGATAGAGGGCAGCAAGAGGATTTGTTGGGGTGATGCAACCTGTCCTGTAGTCAATCCGGCAGAGTGGATGGAGGAACCTGGGGTGGCTAACATAGAGTGACAGGGTTTCCCCTATAACTGACTGTGCGCACTTGGGCATATTTTGGGGGTGATATTTATACCTCTAAATACAGCTGAGGGGATTGATGTTTCAGGGGTTGAAGCAATAGATTTCCTGAGCCTTCATGGATTGCACAATGAGTGTCCCGGTCCTGACAAAAGGTGGGAAAGATGCTAATGTGTTTCTTAATGTCCAGTGATTGGATTTTAACAGCTTGAGCAAGGGTCTTAAGGTTTGGGGGATTAAGGAAGGAAGTTTCAAAATCAGCAAATGCAAAGGTTTCATTCCATCCATTGTCTCCCTTTCCTGGGAAACGTGTCCTTTTTTGCTTTTAGCCTTAGGCTTCCCTAGATTAAAACATAGATTACCTTTTCTGAGACCATCCTGCCTTTTTCCTTGTGGAAGGCCACATTAATGAACCAAATTAATAATATGCCAGTTTCTGAGGCTTCTAGAAGTGGGGTGTAGGCCACTGGAAGTGGGGGTGTAAGCCATGCTTAACACCACTGAGTTTAGTGGGTTTTAGTCATAAGAATAGATGGGATTGCATCTAAAATGTCTTCTTATTCTTCTTAAGCCCTAGCTTAGTCAATGATGAGGAATGCTAGGAACCTCAGTCTAACAAAATCTGGAAGGCCACATAATTCCTATCCCAGACCCATTCCACCCACTTACTGATTTATCTGTTTAGTCAATACAAGTATGTCAGTTTTTTTCTATGCCTTTAGCAATTTGCTTCTGAAATTTCTTCTTTTCCTGCCTCATCAGCACCATAGATTTCTTTTGCAGGTGTTTGCATTTTTCAAAAAATTAATCTATATTTGGGCAAGGGTTTCAGTATTTAAAGGGATCCTTCTTCCCTTTTATGACTTTTTTGATAGTATTACATGACTGCAGTGGCCTTGTCTTGGACTTGCTCATACCCTTTTAAATCTGTGATAAACATTTTAACTGAGCCTCTATTATAGTGACTTTAATGTACAAGCACCCTGAGAAGTTGTTACCTTCCGACTAATCATCTCATGTTAAAGAAATTCCACATTCTAAAACTGCATTTCACTGTCTTTGGACTTTCCAGGCCTTTTTTACTTACATATATGTTTGACTGTGCTTGCTAAAAAGCTATTTAGCATCACTTCACATTTTAAATTGATGTTCTGAATGCCGGTCAGCACTAAAACAAAAGGTGACTGCCCTCTTGTTATCTCCATGACAAAGTGTTCTAGGACATTGCACAATACTTTATCATGCCTAGAAATGTTCTCTCATTGCTACAGCCTAAATGTCTGTTTACACAGTCAAAGTGAGGATAAAAGAGGAGTCCCATTATCCTCATATTTTCTCCTTTGGCTTCTTCCCTGATTTCCCCCCACCCCCATGAAGCTTGCCACTAGAAATTTGAGTGGGAAAAGTGGGATACAATACAATATGTTCCTAATACCATGTGATATTTTCTGCTAGGTTTTTCTAGTCACACATGCTTCCATGAAGTTCTTCCAATCAGGTAAGGGTCCAAATGCATGCTTTGAAGCAGACTGTGTGGTTGCCATGCAAGGACCAGCATAACTAAGCAAAGAGAGGCTCATGCTAATCAGATGGGAAACTGACTGAGTCAGATGATTGACTCATTTAGCTTAGTGTTGTCATTTCTGACTGGTAGCAGCTTTTGAGGGTATCAAGCAGAATTTAGTGGTCTCCCATAAAACTACCATACTCTTCAGCATTTCACAGATGAAAACCTGGACACAGGTGGCCAAGCAACATCAGAGTATGGTCAAGATAGCAAAAGTTGTTAATGAGAAAGAACACACAATGAGGAGAGGCTGCTGCAGTTTGCTTTTGCCTGAGCCAACTGGGAAAAGTAAAATTCTACATCCTCCTTTCCTCTCCCCTTGCACTACTAAGTTAATTGAGTGTTAACCACTTTTGCACTTTGAACTGCTTGCAGCAACTGAAATTAGCTGAGGACAAAGAGGGAAAGGAGAGTACATATTTGATGGTACATAGAATCATAGAGGAAAGAGAAACTGGGACATTTTAAAAGCAGCTGAAAAAAAGTGGGATGGCAGAGGATTAATAGGAACTGTCCCACCTAGGACAGTTGGAGGGTATGAACTACCAACCAGTCCTGGCTGTGCTTAGCTTCTGAAATTATACAAGATCAAGAATATTCAGAGTGGTATGGTGGGTCACCAGAAGGCTGGCTAGTGGTGTGGGACTACCTGTTCCATTGAAATCACGGATCTTCAGGCCTTGCTATGACAGAATTTGATCGCATAATGGTTTATAATTTATTGCACACAATGTCCTTGATGGCATATAGAGTAACACCATCAGTGCAACCCATTCTCTTCATTCTGTAGGTTTTATTTCCGAGAAGAGCTATAACATACTATCATGGGTTTTGTATAGCCATAATATCTAGGTTTTCTGATTTGTATTTTCCCATTTTGACTATGCACTTTGTTCCTCCTTAGGGGTACAATCCTGTCTTGTAGATCTTCCAGTTTAGTGGCATCAGGAATTTCAGAACTTGAGAACATTACTTTTTGTGATCCCAGAATCCCCAGCTGCAGAATTCTAGTTGTGGTTGTCCAAAAATTAACGTTTCCATGTTCTGATTTAGGATGCAGTAGAATTATCATCATGCTGCTGGAGGCAGTGATGCTATCACCACCAGGTTGCATCGAGCATGTTGGTATACATCTCCACCAGTGAAAGAGCTCCACCTGTGAAGTTCAGTAGCCAAAAATAGGACATGTCATGGGTGCTAAGCACTCCTTGACTACCTCTATCTGGAGGAAGCAGAGGTGCATACTTGGAAAACATGGTTCCTGACAGCTGGCCCGTGGTTTATCTTACAGGGATATTCTGGCTGCGATGGATATTCTCAACTTCTGTTTGCTTTTATCTCGGCTTTCCTCCTTTTCTCTCAGTTGAGATCCACTTAGGGTTTGGCATGGCTTCTGTCTGTGTACTGGCAGCATATCTCCTCACTATACTGGGTATAAAGAGCTAGGCGACTTCCAGGAGGCCTTGGAGAGCCACCCCCCCCCATCACACACCACAGTCTATTGCAAAAATAAAATAAAATAAAATAAAATAAAATAAAATAAAATAAAATAAAATAAAATAATCAAACTCATGTTATTGCCCCCAACATTCTCTAGTGGTAATGGGAGTCATTCTTACCATATCCCCCCCCCGGCTATTTTAGGCCCAGGAGAGTCCTTATTTAATCATAGGAAAAGACTTAGAAGTCACCCCTGGTTCATTTCCAGTTTTCTAAAAAGGAATTTCTTGGGACTAAAACAGACTGGGGAAAATGTGGCAAAATTGCCCTCCATGCCCCATAGGCTATTTTGGGGCAATTTTTTTGATTTTTTTTAAAAAAATAGCCCAGGGGGTGCCCTAGTGGCCACAAAAACACCCCTGGAGGATTGTACGTAGCCCGCCTCTGCCCCACCCAAGAGATTTGCAGGCATAGAATTGCTTCGTATATCATTTTTTGCATTTCTTTCCCCCTCTTCCCCAGTCTAAATTGATAATTTAAAGATGTCTCACATGTTTTAATGGACCCTGTCAGAATTATTGCTTAATACTAAAATAGGGCTACCTGAGTGACACTATGACCACAGCCTGTCTGAAAGATGCATTCCTTTTCACTTCAGTGCCTTCAAACTGTCCTGGCTGATTTTCAGTGTGTGGCAACATGCAGCATGTAATGTGCTGCTTTGGATGACAACTTTTGGCCCACAGCAGTTTTCTACCATTGAACTACAAACTCGAGAAAACAGGAGGTTTGCAAGGACAAACAAACAAACAAATGTCAGGTCAGAGCTTGGCCTGGTAAAGAAGGAACTTACTGCTACCCTAATGTGACAGATTTCAATACTTTTGAATTTTAATATGACGGAGTGGGTAAGACAACTGATTGAATCTGATGGGATGGGGAAAGTGCTGCAAACATCACTCAGCTCATTAGACCCTGTGAGAACAAAGCAGCAGTTTCGTCTTGTCCCTTTTGGTAATAAGTCATAGAATCTCAGGGTTGGAAAAGACTGCAAGGGACATTGAATCCAACCTCTGCCATGTAGGAATACATAGTTAAAGCACTCCTGAGAGATGGTCATTCAGCCTCTATCTA
This sequence comes from Gambelia wislizenii, assembly GCA_030847615.1. Classification (NCBI taxonomy): domain Eukaryota; kingdom Metazoa; phylum Chordata; class Lepidosauria; order Squamata; family Crotaphytidae; genus Gambelia; species Gambelia wislizenii. The sequence goes on along the minus strand of JAUMIR010000001.1, from coordinate 448,071,919 downwards.
AAGACCCCTGAAGAAGGAGACTCTACCACCATCTGAGGCAGTCTATTCCACTGTAGAATAGCAATTGCTGTCAGGAAGTCCTTCCTAGTGTTTAGGTGCACTTTCTTTTTCTTGTACCGTAATTTGAATCAATTGGGTCATGTCCTAGTCTTTGGAATAGCAGAAACCAGGTTTACTCCATCAGCTGTATGACATCCTTTCAAATAAAAGATGGCTATCGTATTACTTCTCGATTTTCTCTCCTCCAAGCAAAACATACCCAGCTATCTGAGCCAATTCTCACAGAGTTTGATTTCCAGACCCTTTACTGTCTTGGGACTTTTTCAGACAGGACTTACCACACAAGAAGATTCTGGAACAGTAACGGCACTGTCGTGCGGCAGGGGGTCCATTTCAGATGCCACTGTCCCTCTCTCGGCATTGTCCGTGAGTGTTCCAGGTATGATTGAAGGCAGCTGCACCATTTTTTACTCACGGAAGTTCTCAGTGAGTAAAAAATGGCACGGCTGCCTTCAATCATACCTGGAACAGTCACGGACGACGCAGAGAGAGGGATGGCATTGTCCGAAACAGACAGCATCGTAACTGTTCCAGAGTCTTCTTGTGCGGTAAGTCCTGTCTGAAAAAGTCCTTGGTTGCCCTTCTCTGGACACATTCCAGCTTGTTGTTTTATTGACATAATGAACAAATGTTAAATATGGGGGCAGCTAGAAGAAGGGTGATCTATTAACTACTAAATTCTGCTTTAGTGTGTGTGTATGTATGTGCCTTTAAGTTGTTTGCCAACTTATGTTGACCCCATGAATTTCATAGGATTTTCTTAGGCAAGGAATACTCAGGTGGTTTTGTCAGTTCCTCTGAAATATAGACTACAGCATCTGGTATTCATTAGCAGTCTTTCTAACTTATGATGACCCTAAGGTTAACCTATCATGGGGTTTTCTTTGGGAGATTTGTTTTGGTATGGTTGCCTTTGTCTCCCTCTGAGGCTGAGAGAGTGTGACTTAATGTCACCCATTGAGCTTCCTTGGTTAATCATGATTTGAACCCTGGTTTCCAGAGTTGCAGTCCAAGGCTCAAACCACTACCCCATGCCATCTCTCAAAGAGAAGAGCTAAATTGTTTTTGTTTTGTGCCTTCCAGTTGATTCCAGCTTATGGTGAACCTAAGGTGAACCTATCACCGGGTTTTCCTGGCAAGATTTGTTTAGGGGGAGTTGCCTTTGACTTCCTCTGAGGCTGAGAGAGTATGACTTACCTAAGGTCATCCAGTGAGTTTCCATGGCTGAGTGGGGATTCAACCCTAGTCTCCAGAGTCATAGTCCAGCACTCAAACCACTACACCATGCCAGCCCTTACAGTCTCACAAGGCTTCAGAAGTTCTGAAGCTTCAGCAGGTCCAAAATGCTGCAGCCAAAATGCTTCTGACTGTGGCTGGTTACAGCGGAGCCATAACTCCCTTGTTGAAACGTCACTAGCTACTGGTTTCAACATATTGGCTGTGACCTATAAAGTCCTATAAGGCTTAAGCCCAGACTACCAAAAATACCAACTATCAAAAAGCTCACTATATGAACTAACCCAAGTTAAGATCCTCAGGGGATGTCTTTCTCTAAGTCTTACCATGGTAACAGACACATCTGGTAAGGACACAGGAGAGAGTCCTTTCAGTAGCTGCTCCCAGGGTCTGGAATTTCCTTCCATGAAAGAGTAGGGGCTTGTCTATGCATGGGGCAAAAACTCCGAACAGAGTCCTGCTCCTTGTGCCTCTGCATTCACCCTGAAGCCCTGAGCAGTATTTATTCTCTGTAGGGACACTGGGTACTTGTCTTCACTACTTAACTGTCCCTGTGGAGTTTCTTCTGACGCAGTGGTGGTGGTGACCATTTTAAAGCTCAGGAGGCAAGTTCCCTGCTGAAGGGAGAAGCTTTCTCCTTTCCCCAGGCTCAGCAGCACTGCCTCCACCTGCTCTCCTGCTTGCTTGCCTGTCACTGGAAGAGGCATTTGAAGCAAGTGATGGAGGTGCTTGAAGCAAGCAATGGGCAAGCAGAGAGTCGGTGGAAGCAGTGCTGCCGAGTCAGGAGAAGGGAGAAAACCTCTCCCTTCAGCTGGGAACTTGCCTCCTGAGCTTTAAAATGGTTGTGTCAGCAGTGGCAGTGGTGGCAGCGGTGGACAAAAATGCAGAGAAAACCCCGAATCCAATGTATTCTGTATCAAGGTAAAATACCCCCAAATCTGGGCCATGTCTTATATAGCCTGATCACCCTTGATTCAGGTGAAAGGATGTATGTTGTGTGGCCTGAACACCCCAGATTCAGGTGAATTTGCAGGGGGATTCAGGGTTTTTAATAGTGTAGACAAGTCCTACGCTGGCTCCCTCCTTGCTGTCCTTTTTCTGGCAGACAAAGACCTTTTAATTCAAACAGGCATTTGATCATCACTTGGTTGTGAGGAGTCTTTTTTATGGGATGTGTGTGCTGTATTTTTATTTTTAATATTACATTTTTAAAAAGATTTTAAAAAAATTAATGGTGTTTTAACAAGGTCTTGCTTAATTGTGTTTTAACTTCTTTATAATTTTTTTTTTTTTTTGCTTAATCTTGTTTCAGCCTTGTCGTAAGCTGCCTTGGGTCCCATATTGGGAGAAAGCTGGACTAGAAATGCCACCACTTACGACTCCTCAAACGCTTTCATCAGCGCTGTATACGCACAATCCTAAATATACACTGGACTGACTATGTGACGAATGTTGCTGTCCTTGAGCAGGGATCACCAGCATTGAGGCCATGATATTGAGAACACAGCTGCGCAGGGTAGGGCACGTTTCTAGGATGGAGGACCATCACCTCCCAAAAATAGTACTCTACAGCGAACTCGCCACAGGTCAGCGTAAGAGGGGTGGTCCAAAAAAGTGATACAAGGATTCCCTGAAACAACATCTCAGGCTCGGCCAAATTGATCACCAACAATGGTCCGCCCTGGCCTCACATTGGGAGGCATGGAGACACACTATCCACAATGCTGCAGCCTTATTTGAGAGCTCACGCCAAACAAGTCTTGAAGAGAAACGACAACGCAGAAAGAGTCACAACCCGGAAACGTCACCCAAGGAGACCTTCTGCTGTGGTTTCTGCAACCGGACTTGTTTATCTCGGATTGGCCTTTTTAGTCATCAGTGCGCTTGCAGAAAGCGCGGGATGAGTCCTTCCTGAATCTTCATTTGCGAAGAAAAGCCAGAGAGAGAATGGCTTGGTAAATGGTTAAAGAAAAGGAGGAAAAGAATAGTGATAAATGGAGACTTCTCCTAATGGAGAGAATTAGTAAAGTAGCTTTCCCCAACCTGGTGTCCTTTGGATGTTCTGGTGTTCAACACCCATACTGCCTTACCTTTTGGGCTGATGGGAACGGAAGTACCAAATATTTGGAAGGCAAAATGTTCTCCACTCCTCCTTCAGAGATCAACTCTAATGATCCTTCATCATTGGCTAAGGCTGATGGGTGCTGCTATGATTAGCTGGGGCTGATGGGGGTTATAGTCCAAATAATCTGGAGAGCTTTAGGTTGTAGAAAGTTACAACAGAGTCACTATGAAGCTGTGTTTGTAACAGTGCTACTTTACCTCTTCAGAATTTGAAATAAGGATTAACATGCTGACTGGGTGTTTCTGGGAGCTGCAGTAAAAAAGTAACTTTTCCAAGCTCCAGTAACCAAGTACAGAGAGATTCACACTAGGAAAACTGTATGTCCCAGGGTGATTGTTCTAGAATTGTACTCTGTTATTACTTGAAAAAAATCCTTTAGATTGACAGACTACAATTGGCCAGATTAAGCCCAAAGCAACCATTCAGAGGCTGAAAATAATGCTTCATATATGTACGTTCATAGAATCATAGAATCATAGAATTGTAGAGTTGGAAGAGACCACGAGGGCCATTCAGTCCAACTCCCTGCCATGCAGGAAATCTTGATCAAAGCATCCCCGACAGATGGCAATCCAGCCTCTGTTTAAAGACCTCCAAGGAAGGAGACCCCACCACGCTCCGAGGGAGTGTGTTCCACTGCCGAACAGCTCTTACTGTCAAAAAGTTCCTCCTCATGTTGAGGTGGAATCTCTGTTCCTGGAGCTTGCATCCATTGCTCCGTGTTCCAGTCTCTGGAGCAGCAGAAAACAAGCCTGCTCCATCCTCAGAGTGACATCCCTTCAAATACTTAAACAGGGTTATCATATCAGTAGTATAGGGTATGTACTTCTCGTCAAACGAAAAGTGACAGGTGGCCCCGCCCCCTTTTTTAGGGGTACACTCTTAGTCCCGCCTCCTGGATTTGGGGGTGTTCTTTTTGGGAATTTTTTTTGGGGTGCTCTTTTTGGGAGGCTTATTCCTATATTTTAAGGATTTGGGGGTTCCCTAGGGATTTTGGGGTTCCCTTTTCCTCATGGATTTTGGGGTGATTTTGGGGGGGGAATTTTTTTGGGGTGCCATTTTTGGGAGGCCTATTCCTATGTTTTAAGAATTTGGGGGTTCCTGAACCCCAAATCCCCCAAGAAAGTGTCCATTTTGGGTTGTGTAAATCTTACCTGGTTTTCGGGGTAGGTTGTGACCCCTCTCCGAGTTCGTCTCGGGACCGCCGACCATTAGGAACAGGTTCCGGACCTGTCGGATCTTTCCCGCGGGAATAACGGCTCTTTTAAAGTGTGAGGTGTCGGCCATCTTTGAGGTGCGAATTTGTTTTTCGGGGTGAGTGTGACCCCTCTCCGAGCTCGTCTTGGGACCGCCGACCATTAGGAACAGGTTCCGGCCCTCTCGGATCTTTCCCGTGGGAATTACGGCTCTTTTAAGGGGTGATGTGTCGGCCATCTTTGAGGCACAAACTTGTTTTTCGGGGTGCGTGTGACCCCTCTCCGAGCTCGTCTCAGTACCCCCGATAGAGCGGGACAGGTTTCCACCCCGCCAGAATTACGGAGAACATAGAGGGTTGCTCTTAACCTTTGGCCGGCACGCTGGGGTCTGATCTTGGTGGGGTCTAAGGCGCTTGGGGTAGGAGCATGTTTCTCCTCCCCTAGGGGTGTGTTTTCTCGAATGGCGCCATATTTGAGCGCCGCTGATTGGTCCGATTTCCCCTCCCTCCACACCATCCAATGAGCGCTTGAGAACGGATGTCACGCCCCCGCGGCAAAGAGTATATGAGCAGGGGTCCGCAGGACCTTGTCTCCATCCTAGCCGTTGCCGGAAGACTGTCTTTTTCTCTTCTTTTCTCTTCTTCGCCGTCATGGAGAGCTGCGCCGATGTGACAGCCATGAGACCCCTGGAAGAAAAGGAAAAATTCATCCTGGATATCCCCCAGGATTATCGTGAGCGGAGACGTGTGCGAAGGGGTATTAAGAGACGGGGGAGAGATCTTGAGAGAACGATTGAAAACCTACGTAAAATGTATGAAACAACTACAAAGATGGTAATTGAAAAGAAGATCTATGATTCTCCTGAAGAATTGAAACGGAACATTGAAATCTGGATGGCTGACACCCAACCTGATTATAAGGGATGCTTAGAAGCGATGACCTCAGATGACGGATATGTGGGAGAGAACTCAAGCAGCGAGGAAGAGGAAGAATTATACGTGTCAATGTCACCTGTGAACAGCGAAGAAGAGAAAGAGGAGCCTATTTATGAAGATATGGCACCAATCTCTGTGGTAATTATCAGGATGGATGGTGTGTGTGTGTGTGTGTGTGTGTGTGTATGGAGAGATTATGATGAAAAGAATGTAATTTTATTTTGATTTTTTTTCTATAGAGCACTGCTGAAAAAGCTGTACAGGTCGTACCTGAGAGGGACTCTGTGGATTCAAAGGCACCAGTCATAACAGAGAAGGATTCTGTGGATTCAAACTGCTGTCTGACCTGCATTTGTGTAAATGTAGCTAATTCTGAAGAAAAAGAGGAGGAGGAGAAATAATATAATTCAGTTTTAATCTGATTTTAAAAAGTCAATAAAATATTGAACTGTAACACGTTGTCTTCATTGGAGCTTATGCGCGGACCAATATGGTTTCTCAGAATGATTTATTTAAAAAGATATATTATAATCCAGGAGGAGCTGGGAGCTTTGGTGGGGTGGAAGCTCTCTTTCGAGAAGCTTCTAAGCAGAGAAGTCTAACTAGAAACCAAGTGAAAGAGTGGTTAAAAGATCAAGATGCATACACTCTACATAAACCCGCAAGAATTCATTTTGAAAGGAACAGAACAATTGTTTCAGATGTGGATGCGCAATGGCAGGCAGATCTGGTGGATATGCAACATTTACAGAAATATAACAGGGGTTATAAATATATTTTAACGGTAGTGGATATTTTGTCAAAATACGCCTGGGCTGTAGCTTTGAAAGATAAGACGGGTTCTGAGGTGTACAGAGCTTTTAAGGTGATTTTTAGGGGTGGGCGATTACCCCGCCAATTGCAAACAGATAGGGGGAGAGAATTTTTAAATAAGAAGGTGAAACAGTTGCTAAAACAGCACGGAGTCCAACACTTTGTAACCCATAGCGAAGTCAAAGCTGCGATAGTGGAGAGATTTAATAAGACCTTAAAGTCCCGAATGTGGAGATATTTCACGGCCAACAACACTTACAAGTATATTGATATCTTGCCCCAACTCATAAAGAGTTATAATTGTAGTTTCCATAGAACTATACAGGCCCGGCCCCGGGATGTGAATTCTTCTAACTCTCTCGAGATCTGGAGAAGAGTTTATGGGCCCTATTTTCAAATGAAAGAACAAAAAGCAAACTTCAGAAAAGGGGATCACATGCGGGTATCCATAAGTAAAGGCTTTTTTGAAAAAAGTTATGAAGGGACGTATTCACGGGAAATGTTCATAGTTGACAAGGTCCTCAGAAGAGGGAAGAGACCGGTATTTCAGCTGAAAGATTATGATGGGGAAGTAGTGGTAGGCAGCTTCTACCCTGAGGAGTTACAGAAGGTGAATGCCCACCACAATAAAGTCTACCACGTTGAAAAAATTATAGCTACACGTACCAAGAAAAAGAAAAAATATCACCTGGTGAAGTGGTTAGGGTGGCCTGATAAATTTAACAGCTGGGTGCTGGCCTCTGAGATTGGTGATCCCAAAGAGAAAACAAAGAAGCAAGAGAGATGATGGGTGGATTTTATATTACACTTCCCAGTAATGCCTGTGTAGAAACTTTTCCTCATAATACAAATGCCAACTTTACAACACAATTGGCCCGGCCTCTGGATTTGCCTGGAGAGTGGGAAGTGGGTCTGGTTGAGATACAGTACCCCCACAGTTGGTACACTCTCACCGACCCTGCAGTGTTTCAGTTTTCCAACAGCCAAAAGAAATGGGAGTTCCAGTTACATAGAGGATATTACAAGGATATTGGGGATATTCTGAAAGCCATGAATACTGTTATACAGTCACCCCCAACTCCCCCTGAAGTACGGCTTGTTTATGATCCTCTGTCTGGTAAAGTGAGGTTTAGAGGTCCTGAAAGTTACAACTTTTTAGTAACCGATGAGCTAAGTCACATATTAGGAATACCAAATGTTCAACAGACTTCTGGAAAACTATATCACTCAGCAGATATTACAGGAGGATTCACCTCATTGTATCTGTACACAGATATCATAGAACACCAGATTGTGGGGGATTTCTCTGTACAATTGTTACGCTGTATACCTGTCCAGGGGAAAAGTCACGATTGCATCACCGTTACATATGACAAGCCTCACTACATTCCCATTAGTAAGCATCACATTGACACTATAACCATTGAAATAAAGACGGACCAGAATAAGCACGTGCCATTCCGTCTTGGGAAGGTGATTGTGAGGTTGCACATTCGTCCTAGAAAGGGGTGGATGTAATTTAAGAAAAAAAAATGGTTGTGTTAAAAGATTATGGAGATCTCAACACTTACAGGGCTTACTACAGGGCTCAGGCAGGTCAAGGCCTACCTGGCTTCTATGGAGCCCCCATTATGTACGGAGCAGGTTTGGGCGGCATATTCCGTGGACTTTTTCGAAAGGCTGTTCCTCTTTTGAGGAGAGGTCTGGAATTTATTAAGCCGCATGTGAAGACTGCTGTGCACAACATCGCTGGGGATGTAGTGGGGCATGTTATGAAAAAAATGACCCCCCAGGAGGGATCTGGTATAGCGTATTTGAAAAGAAGGGGAGGAGTTAAGCGCAAAGTGACTCTTCAGCGTAGAGGGCCTCCTAAACCTTTAAAAAGCTGGGGAGTATGGCAAACAAAAGTTCAGAAGGAGAGGAGGGGGAAGAAGAAAGGTGGCCAGAAGAAAAAGAACCGTGTGAAGAGGAACAGAAGAGATATATTTTAAGATGGCATTCATTCACGGTGCTTCAGAAGAATGTGCCAAGTCTGAATTGGATCTCTTTCAATTATCACCAACCCAAACCAGCATTGAAAGCAGCATGTATATTGAAGTTCCGCCTTTGGCAGCCCTATCCCCCAACGCCCCTCTTGATTTTTACATCACGGGAAACAGCGAAGACTACATCGACCTAAATAACACTCTGTTGTATGTGTGCTGTAAAATCACTAAGGAGGACGGTACAGATATTGCGGATGATGCCAGAGTGGCCTTAATCAATTACCCCATAGCCTCTCTTTTTAGCCAATTGGATGTCACATTGGGGGACAGACTGATCAGCCAGAGTAACAACTGCTACCCTTACAGGGCCATGTTAGAACTGATTCTGAATTACAGCGATGATACCCTGAGTACACAGTTCACAGCAGGGGGCTTCTATAAAGATGTAGCCGGGTCGATGGAACGAACGGTTCTCACAGACCCTGGAAACTGGGGGTTTCGAGCTAGGGCAGCTCTAACAGCAGGCAGCCGGAAATGGGATCTGATGGGGCCGCTGCACAGCGATTTGTTCTTTCAGGACAAAATGCTATTGAACGGAGTAGATGTGAAAATCAAACTCGTACGTAACAAGGACACATTCTGTTTGATGAGTGGGAATGCCAATGAGAATTACAAAGTTAATATTTTAAACACATCTCTTTTTGTGAAGAGGGTAAAAGTATCACCGGGTGTTCGCTTGGGACACGCTGAGGCCCTTCTTACTTCTAATGCCAAGTATCCCCTCGAACGTGTGGGAATGAAGGTGTTTAGTTTACCAGGAGGTAGCCTCGTATGCAACCAGGAAAACCTCTTCTTGGGGCAACTGCCTAAGCAGCTGGTCATAGGATTTGTTGAGAATGCTGCTTTCAGCGGTGACTACACCAGAAACCCCTTCCATTTCAAACACTTCAACGTTAATTTTGTAGCATTATACGTTGATGGGGTTCAAGTCCCGTCTAAGCCTCTCCAGCCTGATTATGCACACGGACACTGTGTGAGGGAGTTCATGCAATTAGTACAACTGACAGGGAAAGAAATGAAAGATCGCTCCCTTATAATTAATCGCGATGAATTCCTCAACGGGTATACCTTGTATGGTTTTGACCTGTCTCCTGGACAGAGCTGTGCTGATCACTATTCTCTGATCAAAACGGGAAATCTCAGAGCCGAGATCCGGTTTGCTCAGCCCTTGCCTGCGACTATTAATATGATCTTATATGGAGTGTTTGACAATGTGATTGAAATCAACCACAGCAGAAACGTTCTCTTTGATTATATGTGAAGATGAACACGGCAGAGATATTGCAACTATTATATCAGAACAAGTCCTTTCTAGATGTGTACCCGTGTGATTTACTGCCAAGGAGCATCATTGGCAAAAGACCCGCCGGATTAATCGTGAACACCCACCCTCATACTTTACCAGGAGAACATTGGATAGCCATCTACCTGCCCCCTGATGGACCCGGAGAATTTTTTGATTCCTACGGCATGGCCCCTGATGATCCCCGGATTCCTAAAGATATCACAAAGTTTTTACGGTATCAGACTGAGGAGACCGTGTTCCAGAAGAAACAGTTGCAACACCCCCAGGCAATGACATGTGGTCATCACTGTGTGTTCTTTTTACAGAATCGAGCTAGAGGATTAGATTTTCACCAGATTTTAAAGCTGTATTCTGATGATGTTTCAAGAAATGACCAAATGGTCATAAGATTTACTGAAGGCCGAAAAAAGAAATTGTACCAGATTCCTTACAATATGTTTCACCATGTTCAGACATGTTTCCCACTATGCAAAATGTAATTGCAGTCCTAATAACAATAAAAGAGAGAGATTTCTGATTCGTGTTGAATTTCTTTATTTATTTATGTTAGAAAGTTAGCCATTCTGGTTTCTTAATGAGTTCTCTTGAAGGGGTTACAGGGAGGGATTCTACTTGTAACCAAGGGGGTCTCTTGAACTGCCTTTTTGGACGAGGGGTGGGGGTCTTCTGAGGAAGGGGTGTCATTTTCAAGTTTTCTATTTCTTGTCTAACACCCAAATTTCCTACAAGAGAAGTGGGCATATTTAGATCTGCCAGAGCTTTTAGAAAAATATCCCAACCCTGAGGTTTTCTCTTAGCAGTGACAGAGCTAGACTGGATGACTCCCTTGACCAGATCTAGGATATTGGACCCTGGTAAGGCTTCCCCACGGTACAGAAACGTTCCTCGAGTATCCCATGATGAGATGTCTTTATGCTGCTTTAATTTGTTCAGCAAAAGCTCTGCATTTTTCCTGTATCTTCCATGGATACCCTCCAAAACCTCTTGGATAGAGGCATCACTTTCAGGAGGAGGGGGAGAGGGTGGTGGGGGTGGTGGGAGAAGATCAGGGAGAAGCGGATTTTTTTCCATTTCATGCATTCTGGTTAAAGTTAGAAAGCGCTGTAAAACGCCGCTGTAGAGTTTTGCCTTTTCATATTCAGACAAGTCTGACCTTAAGAGAATTTCTCTCATGCTTGAGTCCAAGCGCCTAATAGTAGTGGTTCGGATATTTTCAGGACCACCCCGCAATTCTTCCACTTGTGTGCCGGGAACCAAGTACATTTTCTCAGCATATTCCATCTTTACTTTGTGAGGAGGCTGGTCAGGAGGGGAATAGCAAAACTGAGCAAAGGGGCAATAAAGCCACCCGACTGCTTAATGAGCAGTTTTTTCTTCTTTAATGACAGCTTTTTATTGCTCAACTGTTTGATGATACCCTTCTTCTTTTTCAGGATCCCCAACTGGACAGGCTTTAGGGGTATATTGCCTTTTAAAGTGTTAAGTGCTATCTCAGCAATAGCTGCTACAAGGCTATCTGAGGCGCCACATAAAATAGCTCTTCTCTGTTGGGGACCTGCTTTGACAAGTATTTTCAAGAGGGCTAAGTTGTTCTTTATATTGGTAGACATACTTCTGATGGACAGAGAAACGTCAAAAGCTTCAGAATGCAGGAGTCACCTCCTTTTATAGCCGACTGAAGGCTTTTTTGGAATATAGGTTGCTGGAAGGTCAGGCGGGAAAAGCCCTGTCCGTAATCTGTATGTTTCGGGGGTTGTAGAGTGAAGATCAATGAGAAGATATCCATAGGGTTTTAGGGTGGCATCATTAAAAGCATCCAAAAAGAATGCCGTATTTTTAGGGTACATTTGGCGAGCTAGAGTCATTACTTGTAATTTATCTCTAGGATTTTTAAAGAGTACTATATATTTAGCATTAAGGCTGATAGTACGACTTTGCTTTCCATGGCAAAATAAATTCTGGATAATGTATATCACGCTCATATTTTTGTGATGGACAAAGCGCGTGAACACTTTCTGGACCTCTTCACTTTTACTCACAGACTCCATAAGATCATCTAGTATCACCAGATTAATTTTATTGGGGGGGAATAAAACATCATCATCGAAGGTAGAGGGCAGACCTTCAACAAATTGTATAAAAGCATATTTAGACATTAATTCTTTATAAAGAGGTTGCCAGCATGTGAAAAACCACACAATATTATCAGGCATGACAGAGAGTATCGAGTCAGCATTTTGCAGTACATTTTTTATAAAGTAAGTTTTACCACAGTTGCTGGGTCCAGCAAGAATCATTGAGAAAGGATGTTGCCAGCGTGTATCCATATTTCAATAGCCGTAGGGTACAGTTTTGAAATCAGACACAATTACTCGTTTATCATAAACGACCCTTTGCCTTTTTTTCAGGAATTTCGTTTCTATCAGGAATTGCTTTTTATTTCTAACAATACCGTTCTGTTGAACTACAATCTCACGAGGAGGACACCTGTCCCGTTCTGAGACGTATGAAAAAACCAAATCTTTGAGACTGTTAAAGTTGATCTTCTCACTGTTTGCAGCATTCAGGGTGATCCCCTTCACTTTTATACACACTGAGTTATCAGACAGTCTGTAGGCATAGCTTTTTGGCCCCGCTGCCACATACTCTGTAATATGTTGGTCTGAGGGGATTTCACTCGTGAGATCCCCTAAATAATCTCCTAAATTGGGAACCCAACTACCTTCCCTGCTCACAAATATTATAGAATCTGTATCATGATACAAGCAGTCTTCCTGCAACTTATCTAACAACTTGTAGAGCTCTAAACGAGCGTAAGCAGTAGTAAAAGAGGCTATGAACACATTGGTGTTACCAGGGGGTACGACACGATTTTTAGCATGTTTCCAACTCACACAGATTGCCTCGTCATCGATAAAATCAAATGACGAGACTTCAAATTTCTCAGAAAATATGAGCTGAAAGAAATAGTCAGGATCTCTTACAATTTCAGTGTTAGGCAAATTTGTTCTCTGAGCAAATTTACCCCACAGGGAATTTAGGAAAAGTTTAGCAATCTGACGCTTTGCAGGATTCTTGCATATTTGGTCAGGATTAAGTTTTACTCCCTCCTTTTCATAATAAGCCTTAATGTACTGCTGTTTATCCCGAGACGTCAGACACCAGGAAGGAAAGCCTGAAGCTTCTTGTTTCCTCCCGAGATGTAATTTAATGTACTCTGAAAACAGAGTATCGGCCTGCTTTTCAAAATGCCAAATTTCAAAAATTTTTAACACCTTATACCCTTTTTTGAGAGCCAAATCCACCTCTATAGTGCACCATGTCCCCTCTAGAGCTCTCTCCTCCTCAGTGTGAGAGCACGGGTCTAACTGTCTGTTCTCTGCACAAGTGCGACATAATGGAAACATTAGTTTCCCCCCAATTTTTACTGGTAAAACTGGAAAATAAAGATTTCTAGGGGGGGCCAATCTGACTTTAACCAAGCCAAAATAGTTTTCAATGTCTTCAAAATCTGTATAGATGATGTTTGGATGGCCAATCGGATAAGACTTTGTCTTATTGACAAAAGGGTATAGGCTGGTGAAGTCATAATAGTGTATCTGTTCCCCTGCCTTTGGCCTGTAGTAGAGGCTGATGGCATTGGTACGCCCTCCATACAGGGCATCTCTCGGGGATAAAACCTCTGGAAATTGAGCAGTGGCAAGAAACCCTTGAAGGGCTGGATCTGTTTTGACCATATGGACCCATTCATGCTCCCAAATAATCCTAAGCTCAAAGCCACAGGCTTTCAAATATTGGTTCTTCCTCTGAGTAGCATTGTAAAGATACTCAAAAGATGTTCCAGTCATGGGATTATGGCCTGAGAGAGAATAACATTCCGGGCATCCGTGGAAAAAACAGCCCTCGTACTCAAAGGCAACTTTCTTATTATCTACAACTGCATAGCCATCCAGAAAATAAGAACCAACTTGGAGTTCGCCACCTTTTAAGGCATGACGAATTTGAATGTTTTCACTATGTTCAATGTATGACAACCACTGAATGGAAGAGGTTGAGAACCTTTTAACGTGCCCGTGGTATTCATTACAATCCGGGATAGCGATAGTTTCGGGCTTGAGAAAACAAAAGCGGTACATTTGTAGGCAGACACTAGCTAAAGTGAGACTCTGAAATGGGTCTATAGCCATGACCTGTTTTTTGTATCCCCCCTTCCCATCATCCAGCATACGTTCAGACATGGTCATAGCCATGATCTCATGTCTGTATCTGGTACAGGCCTCTTCCAGAATTTTAACATCCTGTTCACAATAATAGGCCAGTTCTTTTTGAAAATCAAATTGTTTTGATTTGTTTTGTTCATACCATTTTAAAAATTCAACTCTATCTTTAGGCATCATGTAATCTACACCGTAAAATTCTACAGCGGGCATAGGGCCAATGTAATGTTGATTTTCAGCTGTGTTGAAAAGGTGCGGAAAATGTCCCTTTTGGGAGTTTTCAAACCCCATCGCTTTTGGAAGTTTGGAAAGAGACATCGGCATGTGATTAAGAGAATCAATAAATCTTATTTTCAGGCTTTTCACAGTGACAGCCATCAGCTTTCCCCCCTGAGTAATTAGTTCGGGGTCTAGCTTTTCTCGGATGAGCTCCCTAACGATAAAGTAGGAGTCATATCCTTTCGCATTGTGCGCTATAAATGTACAATTTCTGAATGCAGCATTTTTAGTGAATGTCTGTACAAATTCTGAAAGGCAATTTGGCCCCCTGAAACTCCATTCCTTTGAAAATTGAGACCAAGGTTTTTTACACTCAAACACCGGATGTGTTTCCTGCTTCATTGCCCTAGCATGAATAAAATTAGGGATGTGGACACCCGTCTCCTGCATAGCTTCAAAATCATAAAAAACAATCTTAGCATTCACTTTCAAGGTGTCTATCTTTTGCATGAAACACCGGTGACCTTTTTCATTCTCAATGATCCCTTTACATACCTTACATTTTCTCCCAGGGCATTTCTTGACTGTGTGATCTGTTCCAACATAGGCATAACACCTCTGACACCATTCTCTAGGTTGGCACCCGTCTCCTTCTTCCAAAGCTAGACGCATGTGATTGTATAGACAAGTGTGCGATCTACACTGAATCTTACAGATATCACAGTGCTGAGGGGGACCACCATTATCATATTCACACTCTCTCCTTTTACAGGCCCTACACATGTACAAACACGTATGGTTTCGGTTATAGATGCACTGGCACAAGTTACAGAAATTATTTGAACCAAAGAATGCTTGTATATTTGTAATACCATAAAAGTGATTTTCATTCAAGAACAGAAAATAGGTTTTAGAATATTTAATTTCCTGAGTCTTAAACAAAGTCCAACCCTTATCAGACCATGATACCACTTGAATGTTAACTTTTAAATGGTTTTCAACATGGGGTATGTCTGTTAGTGCAACCTTTCTTTGATCAGACCATCCTAGATCAGCATGTAATTTTCTACCAGAAGCTAGTAATTCTGCATCAGTGCATTCCCCAGAAGCTATGGCCCCTAACAGACCCCCTGCAAAACAAAGGTTATGGTTTTCATCATTGAAATCTATTAAATAACGCCTTTTCATGTGTACAATTTTGCTACAGGGGATAGATTTTAATGACCTACGTCGCCCTCCTCTTGGGGGCTTTAGGATAGTAACCATTAAGCGTAAAGTGCCATCCCCACAAATTTCTGCTTTACTCTGTATCAGATTTTCAACATGATTTAGAAAGTCTTCAGCATTAAAAGCATCTCTGGCCCTTCTAACTGAGTAAAGAGGGTGCTCTAGGCCATCCGCCTGGAAACGTACTTGTAGTATATCTCCCACTTCCAGGCGGCTGCGGATATCATCAAGAACACCTTGTATAGTTGTGTGGAGAACCTCCACAGCTTGAGAGAATGAGTTTATTTGATCTAGATTGTGAAACCTGAATTCTTCAGTAATAACAGTTCCATTAAATTTTGGAAGGCTCCACTCCCAACTTCTCACTCTTTGAATATAGACAGGTAGGGGTTCCTCTCCAGCACCCGGGGATGAGGGACTATCCTCTTCCTCTGAAGAGGGAGGGCTCTGCCCTTCCCTAGTACCCATTGAAGGGCCTTCTTCCAAAAGAGCACCCCCCATCTGTATAGGCCTAAAGCCCATGTTACCTTCATTGGGAACAGGGAGTGATGGGCTATCCTCTCCCTCTGAAGAGGTAGGACTCTGCCCTTCCCCACTCCCTCCCATATGTATAGGTCTAAACCCTGTGTTACCATCGTTGGGAATTGGGGGTGATGGGCTATCCTCTCCCTCTGAAGAGGGAGGGCTCTGCCCTTCCCCACTCCCTCCCATATGTATAGGTCTAAAGCCCGTGTTACCTTCGTTGGGAATTGGGGGTGATGGACTATCCTCTCCCTCTGAAGAGGGTGGGCTCTGCCCTTCCCCACTCCCCCCCATATGTATAGGCCTAAAGCCTGTGTTACCTTTGTTGGGAACTGAGGGTGATGGGCTATCCTCTCCCTCTGAAGAGGGAGGGCTCTGACCTTCCCCACTCCTCCCCATTGAAGGGCTTTCTTCCAAAAGAGCACCCCCAATTTCTATAGGCCTGGAACAATAATGACATACTACGTATTTGCAGTGGCGTTTAATTTTGCTTATTACGCTTTTCACTTCAGACTCAAATGAGTCCTGATCCCCCACCATCACAACAGAAATTAGATTTTTTATTTGCTCTTTACATTTCTTAAGAAATTCTATCTCTTTTTCATGACTCTCCATCGTTGTCATGGCAAGATGATGATACTCTGCTAACATCCACATGTGATCCACACGAATTGAACTCTCTGACACATTTTCCACATCTGCAGAACCCCTAGGGGTTGATCCTCCTTCACCTGTTGTTGCAAGCACAGGGGGTTGAGGAGAAAGAGGCACTGCAAAGGATTTGGATCCAGGGGAAATAGCTGCTACAGCTGTGGACGGCTTAGGGAGGGGAACCGGAGCCCTAGGGACAGCACCTTGTCTCAGTATGGGCGGAATTGTCGCTGCTGAGGGTCCTGGATTTGGGGGAGCCCCTGCTGCAAAAGATCCAGGTCTGGGAACATCTCCATTTTTCCTCTTTTTGGACTCCTGACCCCCATCATCTGCAAAGGGTGCTTCCTTTCGCTGTTTAGCAGAGGAGCTGGGGGTGTTTAGATTACATTTCTCATCACCTTCCTTTTTAAAGACAGGCTCTGAAGATTAAAAACAAAATGCTTAACTAAACTTTAGTACCGAAAGTTAATGACATAACTCCTACATACATTTTATGCCCCCCCCCTGGCAATATCCTCTCCCCCCCCCAAAAAAAAACCCTGTTTATTCTCATGCAGCCTTTACCTCTCAGGTCAGAAGGCCACGCCCACGTTTTTCTTCCATGTGTGTGTTTTACTCCAGGCTTTGCTGAAAATAGAAAACAAGCAAACCTCCTATCAGAATTCTTATCACAATACTTAAAAGGCTGTCCCCATTTCCTGCTGATTAGAACACAGAACCCTCAGCGCTGTGCAGCGTTATTATACCTGCTTCTTTGGGAAATGCAACATTTTTGGTCTTCTCCTATCAGAATTCTTATCACAATACTTAAAAGGCTGTCCCCATTTCCTGCTGATTAGAACACAGAACCCTCGGCGCTGTGCAGCGTTATTATACCTGCTTCTTTGGAGAATGCAACATTTTTGGTCTTCTCCTGCCTTTTAGCTGGTAGAGCAGATGTTGAAGGGGCTTCATCAAAATAAGCTGCTGTTAGATCTATCAGTTCCCCTGCAGATAAAGGTACACATTTACAATTTTGTTTGGAGAGGACTGACGGTGCGGGGGGAGATCTATAACTACAGAGATTAGGGATACAATATATTTCCCCCTGGCAATATCCTCTCCCCCCCCCCAAAAAAAGTAGATAGACATCCAATAAAATACAACGTACTGTCTGAGAAACCAGAAAAAGCATCCATGTTCAAATTTTTCTTTTAATTCCTCCTAACAGAAAAAGGAGAAGATAATTTAGAACAGATTCTTGTTTCCTTCTAAAATAGAATTCAAGGATACACCACCACGAAAACTTAAGGAATTGCCCACACACACACACACACACCCTGCACCACAAACAGCAAAATAGCAACAGAAGCAAAACAGTGACAGAAACTACTGTAAGGTCCATCATCCCCCCCCCAGCATTTCCCTTCATACTTACCTAAGGAGGTTTTTTTTGTTTTTTTTTTTTTACCCTTTTTTCGGTTGGAGAGGTAAAGAAAGGATTCTTTAGACCAGATGCTTATTTCCTTCTAAAATAAAATTCAAAGATACAGAAGCACGAAAACTTAAGCAATTGCCCACACGCACACACACACACACACACACACACATACCCTGCACCACGAACAACAAAATAGCAACAGAAGCAAAACAGCGACAGAAACTACTGTAAGGCCCATCATCCCCCCCCCAGCATTTCCCTCCATACTTACCTAAGGAGTTTTTTTTTGGTGTGTGTGTTTTTTTACCCTTTTTTCGGTTGGAGAGGTAAAGAAAGGATTCTTTAGACCAGATGCTTATTTCCTTCTAAAATAGAATGCAAAGATACAGCAGCACGAAAACTTAAGCAATTGCCCACACACACACACACACACACCCTGCACCACGAACAGCTGCAAAATAGCCCCAGAAGCAAAGCAGCGACAGAAACTACTGTAAGTCCCATCATCCCCAGCATTTCCCTCCATACTTACCTAAGGAGTTTTCGGCCTCTTTTTCCAGTGGTGACAAGAAGGAGAGGTGCTGAAAGGGCTCTGGGGTCCCTCTTTTTATGCTGTTTCTCTGAGAGTACCCCACCCTAGACATCCAATCTTATTGGTTCGTTCAAACCTAACCATTTTTCCTCCATTCTGATTGGCTCTTTGAAAGTAGCAACTGAACACACATATGTTTTAGAAGATATGGCACATTATCCCCACCCCAGCCCCCACCCCAGCCCACCCCAGCCCAGCCCAGCCACCCACCCCACACACCTAATGTAACAAGACAGCTGCTTCAGCGAAATATATAAAATAAGTTATAAAGCTTATTTTCATACATATTTTTAAAATTACCAGCTGCTCTTCTATGTGTATTACTTATTTTTCTTACCAAACATCATTACTTGAGTAAGAGTTTAAGGAATAATGGTAACAACAGCTATTCTGGGGTAGCTCAGAGTTCGAATTCTCCCTTTAACAAGCACTGGTCAGTACCCTGATAGAGAGACTTGAATGTGTTATAATCTTTCATGGGGGGGAAAAAAAGTAGTCTAATACCCTTTTAGAAGGTTGTACTTGTCAAACTATGTATAGTACTTTGGGAGGGAATTCAAGAAATGGGTGGATTTAATCACTGAAAATACTTGACTGATTGAGCTTTTAAAATAGACCTAAAATATAGACCCCAGAATCAATGCCTTGGCAGGTTCATATGTGTGCACTTCACTAACTAGTTCTATAAACCTTACAGAAAACCTCAACGCACTAACACCCCACTTCATGCAGAAACACAGGGGTGTGTGTGTGTCTCTACCATTTTTTAAACTAAATAAAAAAGATGATGGTCCTTGTCGAGTATACCCTCATTTGTGCTTCTATAATAAGGACATAAGCCTTTGAAATGTGTACACTTAATAAAACAATTATGTTTAGCTTTAAGTCTTCGGAGGGAACAGAATTTTTTTCTTTTCGTTTTAAAAATCCCTCTTATATGTTTGCCCTCCCCGCATTCCTCCCTTCTTGTTCATTTTCCCGCCTTCAGAGGCATCACTCTATCTAGATCACAGAAGGCGCCCCCCTCCCTCCCTATGTGTGTGTAAGTAGAGATAAGGATTACAGATGCTTTTGCAAACTTCTTCCACAAACCCCCCAGAATGCACCTTGGGAATCCTGGATAATGGCTCAAAAGTAAGTCATATTTCTCATGTTCCATCTTATAAATAGGCCTTGAAATACCTTATAACCTCATGAT
This sequence comes from Gambelia wislizenii, assembly GCA_030847615.1. Classification (NCBI taxonomy): domain Eukaryota; kingdom Metazoa; phylum Chordata; class Lepidosauria; order Squamata; family Crotaphytidae; genus Gambelia; species Gambelia wislizenii. The sequence continues at coordinate 448,052,157 of JAUMIR010000001.1, read as the reverse complement.
GTGGGGGGAGTGTCCTTCTTTGGAGACTTTTAAACAGAGGCCGGGGTGGCCGTGTGTCAGGAAGGGCTTGTTTGCTTTTATAAACTTTGAATGGTAGATAACCTAGGCCTGCACCCCGCCTCTCGCTTGCTGCCCGTATCAGTTTGGCAGTGGAATCCGCTGCTGTCTGGGACTGTGGTGGAGTTTAAGTCTTTGGATGATCGCCTGTCAGGTGTGCTTTGTGTGTTCCTGCAGGGACAGAATGGGGTTGGCCTAGAAGGCCCTTTCAACTGTAGGATTCTATGAAGGACCAATCTTCCTATGCCCCATACTGTCCAGAAACTAGGTCACTGAGCAAGGGGTTAAAACTACATGAAAAATGATTTCACCTAAACATTAGGAAGAATTTTCTGACAGTAGAGCTACTCAAGAGTGGAATGTGAGTTGCCTGGGAATGTAGTGGTCGTGTGGGTGCTTTAATGATATTTTCCTACATGGTAGAATACCACTGCCATGGAACTATATATCAGAAGCTGACTATGACTTAATTACCCTCTACATATGAACACCCTCCCACAGCAGAATCAGAACGTATAATATATTTTAGCATGTATTATTTTCCTCATCTTCGTCAGTCTGCTTTCTATGTATAGGTGTAATATTTAGGCAGTATTTTGTTTAGTTGTTCTCACATAAGTTTAGAAAACGTGAAGCTTACAGCATTATATGATGGTGATAATGCCCCCCCCCAAACTATCTCCCGATAGGAGGGTGTGTGTGCTCAAGGTGCCTAACATAACCAAACATTTAAAAACATAAGTATGTTCCTCACTACCTCCATACCTTGCTAAAATGAGATATACATGATTGGTTTTAACTTCCCTACAGGCCCCCTCATTTAAAAGAGACAAGGTCTCTAACATTAATCATGATACCCTATCCATGGGGGTGGGGGAGATAGGGAAATATGAAATAATTTCAATTTGAAAACATACATAGAGAATGTGGAAATAAGAGCTAATTTAGAGGTTGGATTGGGGGTTGCATTATGAAATACATGGGGAGGGGGGGATGCCAAACATCTTCTCCCTAAGAATCAGCCTCCTCTCTCTCTATTTTGCTCCATTGATAGATAGAACATGCTTCCCCCATCCCTTCCTCCTTGTTCATTTTCCCGCCTTCAGAGGCCTCACTCTATCTAGATCACAGAAGGCGCGCCCCCCCACCGTGTGTGTAAGTAGAGATAACCTTATCCTGCTTTACAAACTTCTTCCAGTCATCCCTCCAGCCCCCATCCCTCCAGCCCCCCCCACACACACACATTGAAAAAGACGTAGGTGCTTCAAGGTGTTTATTTAGTTTTATTACAAATATGACAAGAATTCAAATAGAAATCATATTTCTCATGACGTATCATTTTATTGGCATATTTTAAAAAAACTTTGTCTCTTGGCTTGATGATTCTTTCCAAAGCCCTCCCTGGAAATTCAGAATTTATTATCCATTTCTGTATTTTTACAGCCATTACTAAGTGATTTGTACGCAGAGACAGACATTTGAAACCCACTGCAAACATTATGATAGCATTCAGATATTTTTTCATATCCAGCTTGGAAGAAAGGGATTTTAGAATTGAGTCTGTATAGGATTCTTCCCAAAACACGCACGAATGTGCTAATTGATTACTTTGATCTTCAACACATCCCACACACATACTTAGCAGTTTTTCTGATCTTACGTAGCACAACAGTTCATACATCGTTACACGGACAACACTGTTCATTGCTCCAGATATCTTGTTTGAAGAAACGAGATCTCCCTCTTCAATCTGTAATTGATAAAACTTATTAACCTCCTCGTGTGGAAAAAGTCCTTGATAACTCTGAAAGTTATTCACCAGGCATTCGCAGTCCTTTCTTCCACTGTCAGAATCTGTTACTTCCTGGAAAAAATAAATACTAAAGTTAATACTGAAAAGATCATACTAAAGTATTTTGACTTTTAAAAGATCCCCCCCCCAAAATATTTTCCCATACTGAGCACTATCACCACCACCCTCCACTACTAATGCTCCCCATGCCAACCCTCCTCTTAGACCCTTGCTTACAGTCTTTGATTCAGAGTGGTCACCGCTCTCAGATGCCATACCCCTTTTCTCCTCCAAAGAGGCAGAATCTTGAGGACCCTCTTCTGTTTCATGGGGAGCTGAAAAGAGACGTTTCACCACACTTGGGCCTTCATCTTTGCTTTCAACCATCCATCTCTTTCTCGTAGGCCGGCCTCTTATTACTGCTGGGGCACCCCCAGCTTCCAGGGGTCTCACAGGCGTCACATCGGCGCAGCTCTCCATGACGGCGAAGAAGAGAAAAGAAGAGAAAAAGGCGGTTTTCCAGCAACGGCGAGGATGGAGACGAGGTCCTGAGGACCACCCTGCTCATATACTCTGTACCGCTGGGGCGTGACATCCGTTCTCAAACGCTCATTGGTTGGTGTGGAGGGAGGGGGGAAATCGGACCAATCAGTGGCGCTCAAATATGGCGCCATTCGAGAAAACACGCCCCTAGGGGGAGGAGAAACATGCTTCTACCCCAAGCGCCTTAGACCGCACCAAGATCAGACCCCAGCGTGCCGGCCAAAGGTTAAGAGCAACCCTCTATGTTCTCCGTAATTCTGGCGGGGTGGAAACCTGTCCCGCTCTATCGGGGGTACTGAGACGAGCTCGGAGAGGGGTCACACGCACCCCAAAAAACAAGTTTGTGCCTCAAAGATGGCCGACACATCACCCCTTAAAAGAGCCGTAATTCCCACGGGAAAGATCCGAGAGGGCCGGAACCTGTTCCTAATGGTCGGCGGTCCCAAGACGAGCTCGGAGAGGGGTCACACTCACCCCGAAAAACAAATTCGCACCTCAAAGATGGCCGACACCTCACACTTTAAAAGAGCCGTTATTCCCGCGGGAAAGATCCGAGAGGTCCGGAACCTGTTCCTAATGGTCGGCGGTCCCGAGACGAACTCAGAGAGGGGTCACAACCTACCCCGAAAACCAGGTAAGATTTACACAACCCAAAATGGACACTTTCTTGGGGGATTTGGGGTTCAGGAACCCCCAAATTCTTAAAACATAGGAATAGGCCTCCCAAAAATGGCACCCCAAAAAAATTCCCCCCCAAAAATCACCCCAAAATCCATGAGGAAAAGGGAACCCCAAAATCCCTAGGGAACCCCCAAATCCTTAAAATATAGGAATAAGCCTCCCAAAAAGAGCACCCCAAAAAAAATTCCCAAAAAGAACACCCCCAAATCCAGGAGGCGGGACTAAGAGTGTACCCCTAAAAAAAGGGGGCGGGGCCACCTGTCACTTTTCGTTTGACGAGAAGTACATACCCTATACTACTCATATCGCCTCTTAACCGTCTTTTTTCCAGGCTAAACATACCCAGCTCCCTAAGTCTCTCCTCATAAGGCATCGTTTCCAGACCTTTCACCATTTTAGTTGCCCTTCTCTGGACACGCTCCAATTTGTCAATATCCTTTCTGAATTGTGGTGCCCAGAACTGGACACAGTATTCTAAGTGAGGTCTGACCAAGGCAGAATAGAGTGGCACTATTACTTCCCTTGATCTAGACACTATACTTCTATTGATACAGCCCAAAATCGCATTGGCCTTTTTAGCTGCTGCATCACACTGTTGGCTCATGTTCAACTTGTGGTCTACTAGGACTCCTAGATCCCTTTTGCACGTAGTCTCATTCAGCCAGGTCTCTCCCATCCTATATTTATACATTTCATTTTTCCGCCCTAAATGCAGTACTTTACATTTCTCCGTATTGAATTTCATTTTGTTAGCTTTGGCCCAGCTCTCCAGTCTATCCAGGTCATTCTGAATCTTGATCCTGTCTTCTAGGGTATTAGCTACTCCTCCTAATTTGGTATCATCTGCACCATGCTTTATCTCTTCAGTGTTCATCTTTGCACATATCACTGCAGGATTCATTTCATCCAAACTGCTTAATCCAGTTGACTGTTGTGAATGGGATCTAGCTACATCTTTAATGCAGATTTAATGGACGTCTCAGCTATTGTTTTGCATAGTTGGCTCTTGAGTGAGAGTCAGAAGCCATGCAGCAAAACAGGGCTGTCAATTATTTCTGCCTGTGACAGGGAACCAGAATACTGGCTGAAGAGTCTTTCCATGCTTGACCGCTGATTTTACTCATGATCAAAAGTTACAGCTGCCTGTGAACTGCTTGGCGGATTGGAGCAGAAGATGCTACTTTAGCAGGAGAACTATTCAGATTAGACATATCAACATTAAAAGAAAATTCACTAATTGTGATATGTCCTCTGGGTGGCAGCAAAGAAATGAATGCTTCCATGGAAATACTGAGCTTACACATTTCTTGCATGGAAGGATATCTTTTCAGGACCACCAAGGGAGAGGAAATTGAAAATACAGTAGTTCAGTTCTGGCTTGAAAATCACAGAAGAACCTTGTAATGTGTGAGCTGGATGGTGCATTGATCTACCATTATGGAGGGCTGTTGGTGTATTAATGGTGCAGTGTTTTCAGTTCTGAGTTGTTAAGATCTGATGATTATGGGAGACTTCTTTCTCCCAATGTCATTAATGTTGTAGTGTGTTCTGGAATAATGTAACATTCCAAATGTTGTTTTAAAGCTCAAGAAAGTTACTTTCCAGCCAGCACAGGCAGTAGGATTCTGGAAGCTGTGTTCCAAAAGAGTACCGTAACTTTTTAAAGCTCTCACACTTTCTCATGTCTTGTGGCAATGGCTTGGGAGAGAGCCTTCTCCATGGCTGCTTCAAGACTGTAGAATTCCCTTCCACAGGAGGTCTGTTTGGTCCCCTCCTATTACCAGCTTTTATAGTCCCCACCTTTTCATTCATGTAGTAATTGGCAATATCTGATCATCTGGCTAACTGTGGCCTTCCACGAGAGTGGCAAGTAAACCAGTGACCCTGTCTACTAGGCTGCAGGGTGCCACAGGGTTCCATCTTGTTCCCCATGCATATGAAGCTTCTGGTGAGATCATTAGGATTTGGGGGATTGGATATCATCAGTATGCTGATGACACCATGCTCTATTTCTCCTTGTTGCTGGGCTTGGCTGAGGTTGTGCAAGTGCTGGATCAGTGCCTATATACTGTGATTGGCTGGGTGAAGGCCAATAAATTGAAGCTGAATCCTGATAAGACTGGTGGATTGCTGTGAACTGATAGTTGCCAAGTTTGGGAATTGTGTAAATGACCTATTTTAGGTAGGAATGCATTTCTCCTAAGGGGGCAGGTGCATAGCCTGGGAGTACTTCTAGGTCCATCTCCATCACTGGAAGACTGAGTAGATTCAGAATAGGTGAGGTCGAATTTGACTGGTCCACCAGTTATGGCCTTTCCTGGACAGAGCTATCTTAGTCACACTAGTTCACACATTAGTGACTTCCCAATTAGACTACTGTAATCTACTTGTTGTAGTGCTGCCCTTGAAGATGATGTGAAAGCTACAGTTACTGTAAAACATGCAGTGAAACTGTTGACCAGAGCAGTGTATAGAAACTACATAACACTAGTCTCAAAGGAATTGCACTGGCTACCAATATGCTTCTGGTGTGAATTAAAGGTGCTGGTGAAAATCTTCAAAAACCTTGGAACCACAATCTTTGAAGGAAAGCATCTCCCTGTATAAGTCTGCCTATGGTCTGGGATCTGCTGGAGGGACCCTCTTCAGTTTCTCAACAGTGGGAGCAATAGGCTGAGATGACATGGGAGAGAGCCTTGCTTGCTATGATAAGAGTGCTTGTGGAATGGCTTCCTCTTGAAGTCCTGGCCAATGTTAATGTTGGCTTCATTCCAACCCCAAGTTAAAACATGGGTTTTTATTAAAGCCATTTGGACCTACCTGATTTCTTCCAAAAACATACATCTATATGGTTTTAAAACGTTTTAATCTTTTAAGCTGTTTTGACGTGTTATATTGTTTGATATGTTTTAGTTTATTAATTGCTTTAATTATTTTAAAATTTAAATTGTTTTAAACTGTTTTATATTTTATTTGTATTGTGCCCCGAGATCCCATGATATAGGGCCAGATACACATTTTTCAAGAACTAGCACGGTGCAATGGTTTCAATATGAGACAAGGATCCTAAGAGACCAGGGTTTGAATTCCTCCTTGGCCATGGAAACCCACTGGGTGATCTTGGGCAAGTCACATTCTCTCAGCCTCAGAGGAAGGCAGTGGCAAACCCTCTCTGAACAAATATTGCCAAGAAAGCCCCATGATCGGTTTACCTCAGGATCGCCATAAGTTGGAAACAACTTGAAGATGCAAAACACCACACGTGCGCGCACACACACAACCAAATAATTTGGTTAATCGTCAATAAGACTGAGAGGCAATATGGTAGCCAACTTCAAATATCTGAAGGGCTGTTGGAAGAAGCAGTTGTTTTCTGATGCTCTGGAGAATAAACTCTAAACCAGAGGACTCAAGTGAATAGAAAGGAAATTTGACTAAACATTAGAAAGAGTTGTTTGACAGTGGTATGGACTGTCTCAGAAGGCAGTGAACTCTCCTTTGATAGAGGTTTTTAAACAGAGGTTAGATGGCTATTTCATAGAGGTGTTTTTAGATAGCAGTGGATTTTCTGCAATTGCAGGGGATTAGAACAAATGGCCTTTGAGGTCCTTCCCAGCTCTATAAATTATATAGTTCTATGTATTGGATAGAAGTTCAGGTAAATAGGAACAGGTAAAATGAACAGGTAAAATGACAGGGGTGGGTGTAGTTACCCACCCCTGTCTCTTTAGATTGAGGGTCCTTTGCCATTTGCATTAGGGCTATGTGAAATAACATGACTTTTAAAGCCATAAATAGTTTGAGACTAGGACACATGAAGCACTATCTTCACCTATATCCACCTGCCTGGATTTTAAGATCTTTAAAAAATGTTCTTTTGTCCTCCCACACACCTAGAACAGTATGACATATTACTATTTGTTGTCACCTCTAGCTTTCAGCTAAAACTACTCCACATCAAGGATCTACAGCCCACTGTGGACAATGAAATTTCCCTCTCAAATGCCTCACAGACCCCCATTCTATAACAGACTCACTAGCAGCAACAAGCCACAGATGGAAACACAGGGACCAGCTCCCGCAGCGAACCTAGATGTCAATGCTGTCCTCATATGTACTCTGACAACACCATTACAGGACCTAATCTTGGCATCCATAACACCAGGGGGTTCTTTCTTCTGTTCATTTTCCAATGCAGTGCAAGGTATCATTTGACAGCAATGCCCTTTTGCATTCTACATGAGATGAACAGGACAGTCTCCCACGCTAAAAAAATGAATGGACACAAATCTGACAAATGGCAGTATTTGAAAACCACTGGAAGAGCACTTGAGCCTCTCAGGACATTCTGCAAGTGCCCTTAAATTGATCATTCCTAAGCAACATGAAACCCCTGAATCACAATACATCAAGAAGTTCAGTTCTGTTTCTTACAGCTTGACATCTTAATAAAGGTGTTCTTTTAAAAAAACCTATGCTACATGTGTTAATTAGCTTGCTAAGATCAGCATGTCTGTTTTGTGAAAAGCTCTTATAAATCGTTGTCTAGACTTCCTACATTTCATTTCCTTCTGACCTCACCATCATCTGTCTCAGTTGCCCCTCATCATGTAGATATATACCTGTGGCTCAAGATTAACATGTCATACATTTGGCAAAGTGGACTGTCATCCAAGAAATTTGATGCTAATCTGTAAGTCTTTGTAAGTCTTTAAAGTGCCTCAATACTCTCCATGGCTTTTGTTTAATAGGTCCTTCAACCTGCCAAGATAATCACTAGCTGCTCTTTTTATTTGTTTTGACTCAGGCTGCTTTCCCCTTATTTTGTTATTTTATCTGTTCTGTTTGACTTATGGTTTTAATCAAGGGTGTAGTGATAAGGATGACAAATGAGGGCATTTCCCCACAGTGATAATTCTACTCCCTGGTGAAATTTTCCTTCAGTTAGAACTGTTTTATAGTGACTAATCAAACAACTCTTCTGCCCCCTACAGTATTTTTGTCTCTGTTGCCCACTGATAATTGTCTTGGTACACCCCTAGTTTTAATTTTATTAGTACTGGGTTTTGAAAATGGTTTTCTATTATAGTGACATTAGGGTCACCAGAGAGCCAGCATAGTGTAGTGGTTTGAATGTTGGGCTATGACTCGAGAGAAAAGGGTTTTAATCCCTGCTCAGCCATAGAAACCCTTTGGGTGACCTTGGAGTGACATCACACTTGCTCAGCCTCAGAGGAAGGCAAAGACAAACTCTGTCTGAACAAATCTTGCCAAGAAAACCCTGATAGGTTTGCCTTAGGGGTGCCATAAGTCAGAAACAACTTAAAGGCACACAACAACAAAATGTAGTGAAGAATCTTGTTGTGAGCTACCTTAGGTCCCATTTTGGGGAGGAAACTGAGCTATAAACCAAATAAATCGATAGTGGTTCGTGGTTTCAATGTCACCGGGGTTTTGAATCAACTCTGGGTTTTAGACTAAACTTTAAAGAAGCCTCCTCAAAAAAGGTCCAGTACCTCAGATAGCTTCTTTAAAGACTAAATTAAATCCCAGAGTGGATTTACCATCTCACTGACATTAGAGTGAATAACCACCACAGAAACAAATAATAAATGTGATTGTGTTAGCCACCTTAAGCACCTAAGATATAAAGACAGAGGATAAATTGGATGAGGATGAAGACAAGAAAAAGGTGGGTGAGCCAGCACAAAGGGTGAAAAGATTGGGGTGGGGTAGGCATTGTCAGATTTGGAAAATGCTCTGAAAACTTCAGACTTTCAGGTGAGTGCATCTGAAGAAGTGGATTGCTATCTACAAAAGCTCTTGTTAACAAATCGGTCTCAAAGGTGCTGTTTGGTTCCTTCATCCCCTCCTCATTCCATTTTATACTAAAAAAGTCAAATAAATTTGTGTCCAGTTGGTTAAGATCAGAGATGTTCAGTTTTAATGCATGAATCCAATGCTCTGTTTTCATTAAGTGATTATTTATTTATTTATTTTTATCTGCTACTAATTATCCTTAACCATTGCTTTTCCTTTTTTAGTCCCTAGCCTCACCTTCTTTTATTTTTGTCTTCATCTTGTAAGGTTTTAGCTGAAGCTTGTGACATGTCAGGATAGCCAACATGTCACTTTCATGCACGGTGTTGCATGCAGCAAGTAGTACTGAAGCATAGACATATATCTGATGAAATATGCTGAGCCCATGAAAGTTTTGTGATAATATATTTGCTTGCATATGAGATGTCACAAGACTCTTCAGGGCATGCATGAAGAATGTGTGTTGTCCTCTAGAGGCTGTTAGACTGCAGTTCCCACCAGCCCTTGCCATGACAGCCAAATTTGAGGGATTATGGGGCCTGTATGAACCCAACAACATCAAGAAGCCCACCCATTCTTCATTCTTCCTTTATGGTTTTCAGACATTCAAGGCAGGTTCAAGACTATGGTTCAGGAGAAATTGAATCTGTTTCGTGTTGACCTATGTGGTGAACCACAAAACTGCACATGGCAACTCTCTGTCCATTAGTTCCTTCTCATAGGAAGGAGTACCAGATGGCTTCCTGTTCCTGCTCAGTTTTGCTTAAGAGTCATTGTCTTCCTGGTTTCTGTTGTGTTCCGTATTTTTGGTTTTTTTTTTTTTGTCATTCTTGATTTCTGGCTTGCTCCTTGACCCTGCATCCTTGAGTGTATTCAAGGACTGCACAATAACAGGAATGTGGCATTACTTTAACTGCCATGGATTCATGCTATAGAAACCTGGGATTTGTTGTTTGGGGTCAGGTACTTCAGAGAGAATTTAAAGCCCCTCCCCCAACTACAGATCACAGAATTCCATCAGATGGAGCCATGACAGTTAAAGTGGGTTCGAACTGCTTTAACTGTGCAGTGTAGATACATCTCTTGTTTTTCCTTTTGTCCTGACTTGCTTCTTGTTGCCACCTCCCAATTTACATTTTAGCCCAAGATTGTTTGTTCATTTAGACCACTGCCTCGCCCCATGGCTTCTGCTTCTTGATTCATGCCAGACTGCTACCCATAGAATAGCCCTGATATTGTGTGATGTAGCTGATGTACTGTATGTAGGTGTGTGTATTGCAGTTCAAATTTTATTTGTTATGTTAATTATGCTTAACTACTCTAAAGGCACCAGATCCCACCTGATCTTGGAAGCTGAGCAGTGTCAGCCCTGGTTAGTACTTGGATAAGAGACTACTAGAAATACCAGGTGCTGTAGGCTATATTTTGGAGGAAGAAACTGGCAAAAATGAGTATTCGTTGCCTAAGAAAAGCCTATGAAATTCGTGGGGTCACCATAAGTCAACAGGTGACCTGGAGGCATATACACATACACTCATTGGTTATGCTATACAAATCCCCCATTCTTGATCACAGATCCAAAAGCTTGTTATCTAATGGGAACAAAAGGAAAATTGTAGTAATGTTCTGGATCTGATTGCTCAGCTACTTCAGATATCTCCTGAAACACTTCAGATTCCTTCCTTCCTTCCTTCCTTCCTTCCTTCCTTCCTTCCTTCCTTTTGTTTTGTAATGCACATAAAATACCAATTTTAACCAAACGTGATGTTTACACTTAGGTTGATATACCAGACATTTTTTTGCAAACTTCATTTTTTTTCTAGAAAATTGCTGGTTTTGGTCCATTTTGCATGGAACATGGCACATAACAATTGTTTTGATGTGTAGATGCTACTGTTCTTATTTAATTCAAATCCTAATTGGCATTCTCTTGGTTCCACCTCTCTCACAGACCTGTTTGGTGATGACGCAGGAGAAAATCTTTTTGGTAGCTGCTCCCAGTGTGTGGATTTGTCTTTCATGTGAGGCTAGACTGGTCTCATCTTGACTCCATGTTTGTCAGTGGGCAAAGACCTTATTATTTCAACAAGGCTTCAGCTTTTAATTGGTGGCAGCAAAAGGATCTTTTGATGGGGTGTGTTGCATTTTTGTCTTTACTGTGCTTTGAATGCATTCTAATGGTTTTAAATATTTTCACTGCATTGTTTAGTTTTTAAGTCTTTTATATTATATATTGTTTTAGTTATATTTTGTTTTAACTTATATTGTAAACCACCTTTCTCCCATTTTGGGAGAAAGAGGGGGTATAAAATAAGATAGCAAAATCATTAACATCAACCTAGTCAAGGCTGGATAAATTTCCTTGTAACATAAACTGTACCTTAGAAATGTTATGTTTTTGGTCTAAAACTTGGTGACTATGCAGATTGGAAAATTCTGGGAGCTGTATTCCAGCAGCCTAACTTTTCCAAACTCTCCCTCTCTCTCAAAAAACAAAAAACAAAACAAAACACCCTAATAGACTTCTATAAACAAAGATAAAGTAATGGGCATTAATTTGGATTTTTTTAAAAAAAATAAGAAAAATATGGCTTAGGTATGATTAATGAGGAATGGCTCTTGCTGCTGCTATTACCTATGATGACAAATTGGAACTCTCATGTACAGTGACATTATCTGTCTCTGAATACCAGCCACTGGAGAGAAACAACAGAGAAGTCCATCCCTTGCATAATCTGTTTGTGAATGGTCAGAGGCATCCAGCCGGCCACTATTGAAAACAGAATGATGGAACAGGGCAGGGATGGGCAACATACAGGCCATAGCCATCATGCTGCCTCTGACTACTGCTAGGGAATGGCCTATATTTCTCTGCCCCCAGTTCTGCCATTGCCACCAAATTTGCTACAGCAACAATGGCAGTGTGGCTTAATAGTTTAACAATTGAACTAGAACTCCTGGAGACTAGAGTATGAATCCCTGCTCATCCATGGAAAACCAAAGGATGACTTTTGGCATGTCACACTTTTCCCAGTGGGTAGCCTTCAGAATATCCTGAAGTCTCTGGGCTTGGTTCTCAGACATCTTGAATATGGCAACAGCTTCAATCACCCTACTGACCCAGCCGGACCTTCTGCTGCAGGGTCAAGTTCACCATCCATTCAGGATGTTCTTCACCTATCCACTGGAAAAGAACTTATCACAGGTAAGGCCAACATTTTTTTTTCAGCCAATAGGACACCTCTTCTGAATAAATGTTCCTGAAAAAGCCCTATAATAGAGTTTTCATTAAAGGCAAATAATAAAACCAATAACAATGACAAAAATCACAATTTTCGTTTAAAACAAAGGACATAAGGAATGTGCATATTCTGTTCAATTAATTGCACTCTCAGAAACTCAATTTGGCTTAAAGGCAAGGTGTGTACCCCCCACATGTCTTGTTTGAAAAGGAAATTGAAGGTTATGCAACCACCTTCTCAGCAAATTAAGTATAGCAGCAGCACAATGATAGGGTGCACCCCTTGGTAGTTTCTGGGAAGGCTCAAGGAGCCCATAACTACAAAAGTTACCCACACTTGGTTCTCTTCAGATGTAGTTGAATGACGAACCCATCAGGTTGTCATCTACACTGTTTGGGCTGATGACAGTTGTAGTCCACCAACCACTGGGAGGTGTTGAGTTGCCAATGGTCTGATCCAATAAAGTAGTCCTTATTATGGTCTGATTATGAAGGCTGAACAAAGATGAATCTTCCACTATCAGCATCACTCATTAAGATTCACATGGAGGGGGAATATATCATCATACATACCAATATGAATCTCACCTTTCTGAATGCCAGTCTTTATGTAGCTAAAATGTTACCATCTGTACACAAGAGGAAAGTATCAGTAGAACTGACACCATGGAATTCCCATGGTGGCCAAAGTACCCCCCTCCCAAGTGCTTTAAGGGGAAGCCCAGCAGTACCCATGGAATACTTACTATGGTGTTGGAATGGAAACTGGGTGGTGGGGGAGATGAATTAGAGTATCCTGAGCAGAGGCCCCCTAGACCACAACATTTTGTTGCAGGTCTGAAATCTGTACCCTATTTCTAAGCTATGAAAAGCTATCACTTTTGTTAGCTGCAGCCTACGGACGTCAGATCCGAAAGAACCATTTTAATGAGAAATCTGAGCATGAATTACTTTGCCTCTGTAATGACTCCATTGGGGAAAGCTGTTCAATTTCTGTTATACATTTCATTAATAAACTATAACTTGTGGTCGGCCTATATGGGGAGGATTAATGCCTTTTATGTTAGTCATTCTCTTTAGTCTGTGAACCTGTCATTACATGAAAAGGCTTCTATGTGTGTGTTTTTCCCCTTCTTTCTTTTTCTTCAAAAGATGAAAGCTGTTAAAATATGGAGAAAACACCGTCTGGTTAAAAATAGAACCTAGGCTGAAGCATTACATATATGCTTTATTTTGAAGCCTTACCCTAAATTGAATCAACAGTTCTAGAAATTATACCTCCTTCGCCCAATAGTGATATGATCAAAGAAAGACCATTGGCATACTCCACCTTGACATACTCCTGTGTGGACCTTCTTGAGTTACTATCATATTGACAGCCTGAGAAAGTTCTTTTTTTTGCATTAGAACTCCCCCAGCCACCAAACCACACTGACTGGGAATTCTAGGAGTTATAGACCAAAAAAGTAATTTCTTTGAGTTCTGACCATGCTGTTTTAAGCTTTCTTTCATTCTAACAGGGCAAGTGCAGGGAATGCTTGAGGTGAATTGCATCCAATAAAGTCTTCCTTGTGAGTTATGTACAATTTTTATGAATCTCAGGGGAACCCACAATGAACGAAAGACATTGGGAAAGATTCAGAAGGCATATATCTGAGCATGGAAAAGATTTTGATTGCATGTTTGAACAGGCTACAGATCAATAACAAAAAGAAGATTAAGGCATCAATTTGGGAGTATTTTGCTCTGAAGTCAAGGAAGTTAGTTTTTAGCAAAAATGGTGCATGGAAGAATGATATTCAGATGTTAAGAGGCTATGAATTAAAGCCAAAAAAGAGATGATTTGTTTAATGAGGATACAAGTAGATGTAATGAGCCTCATGTGCAGGAAGGTATGTTAAACAGCAGGAAAACATCCCAGTTCTAGAAGCACTTTGGCACTAGAGCAAGCTGCTTTGGGAGTCTGTAGGACCCCTTTCCTTCAATGGTTTCAAGGCAACGATAAGTTCCAGGGACACTCTAGAAAAAGGGGACAGCTTGGGTTGGTAAATTAGATGCCATCATTTTCCCTGTCCATTTTATAATTCAGGATTTGTAACCTTAAAATGAAAAGTCATTTAGCATTACTACACGGCAGTGAACAAAGTGCAGCCCTCCAAATATAATTGGACTTGAATCTTCCAGGATTCCTCACCATTGACTAAGCTGCCAGGTCTGATGGCCATTACAATCCAACAGCATCTGGAGGACTGCATTTCCCACTATAGGTGTGCTCTCCCTCCCTTCCTCTCCCACACACATGTGTTCATACCATCCCTGCAAGAGGTTGGCTTTACAGCAATTGTGAGTGTTTGTCTTCATCCTCCAATATTGTACATGTAAGATGTATGACTATATTTTTAAATTTCTAGTTCCTCTTAGAGAGAGCTTGGATGGTAGGGGCAACTATAAGTCTTTTGTGTGTGGATTTGTATAGGGAAAAAAAGCATTAGTTACTCAAGGGCAGACAATCCAGGTAAAATGAGCAGATTCGGTTTGGTTATTGATTTCTCATTTCCATTAATCCAGTAATGCAATGGCTTCCTCATCTACAAAATGCAGTATGAGCCACAGTCTAACCTGGTCAGTCATCACCAAGAGTGCTGTTTGGAGGTTACTATAACCATCAAGGTAATTAATACTTGTGTTACTGGCTAGTGTGTGTTGAGTCATTCAGAAACAGACTTGGAATGTTACTGGGAATGGAAAGTAACCCTGTGTTCTGGAGTGATTTTGCCCACTATTGTTCACTAGTTGCTGGAAAGACTATAAGACAGGGCAAAGGACTGTTTGGCCCGCTAGATGTCATTGGACCTCATCTCTCATCATCCTTCACTATTGGTTACTCGGTTTAGGATTGATGGTAGTTGCAGCCCAACAACATTGGGGGTGGGCACATGTTCCCTGCTCCTGCTATAAAGCCTTTCAAGTCAGATGGAACTTCACCCAAGCAACAGTGGAACCCAGATACTCCTGGTTCAATAGCTGCCTGCAGCCCAACACTTCTGAGTTTCATGTAATGTGTTCCATACAGTAGATGCTCATGTAAAGCAGCCACAATGGTTTAAACATCACAGAGCTTTCCTCTAATATGGGCCCCGTTTACACGAGGGGCAAAAAATATAAAAAATCTGAAAAGGCAGGTATTCAAATGTGATCTATCTGCCTAGATGATTTTTTACCACCACCACCACCCCGTAAAGTTCGCAGTGGCAGTGGGGCTGGGAAGGAAGGACGGAGGAGGGCAGCAGTGACAGCGAGGCCAGGGCCAGAGGAGGATGGGGAGGAAGGAGGAGAGCAGCAAGGCCAGGACCAGAGGAGGACAGGGAGGAAGGAGAAGGGCAGTGGCGGCAGCAGCATTGGGGGGGGGCTGGCCTGGAGCCAGGGCTGGGGTCCTACCAAGGAGGAGAAGGTGGAGGAGGAGGACAGCAGTGGCGCCATCAGGGCAATACTTTTCTAAAAAATGGCTGCCAGCCACTGATTCCCCTCTTTCTAAGCCCTGCCCCCTCTACCCAACCAGCCAATTGGATACACTCCTGTTCATATCTATGCAACAGGAGTGTTTAGACGGGAGGAGTATTTGGAAGCTGCACAGATTTATCCAGCCAATCTGGGGGAAGCCCCGGATTGGGAGGACACATACTTTGGGGTGAATTTTGTGCCCCGCCCCTCTGAATGACATGTATTTATTCCAATGGTAGTCTGTACATATCACTGATTTTTTGGATAAATATGTGTCATTTTTCATCATGTAGATGGCCCCATGGCTTCAGTTTCAAACATATCATTGTCAGCTAACACATTGATCTTTGACACAGCTGTGGTATGATGTTGATCAATGTCTATGCTTAATGAAATCATCCCTAAAATCACCCAAGCAGGTATATTGTATAAGTCTATGGAAGATGCTCATGCCTGGCTTTAGTGGGTCTCCATAGTTAAACAGCCTCACAACTTGTAGAGTGGTCATCATGCCTTCATTACAGAGAATGTTGTGTGAATTGAATTTTCATTGGCGCTGATCACCAGGGCAAAACAAAGGAATCAGACTCACAGATATGTAGTCTTCCCAATCCACATCAAACAGCTGATTGTTGAAAGCTCTGGCCTCATTCCAAGTGGTACTCCCAACTAGAGTAGATCCACTGAATCAATTGCTGAATGATAATTGATAAATTGATGAATAGTGGTTGAATTGGTTTGCTTTAGATTAGACTACCAATTGGATTCCAATTTCTGATTTTTATTCTAAATTAAATGAGAATACAGCCTTTCCAGTCCTTCCTTTGTGACTCAAAGGGCTTCTTATTTGTTGAGCTTCTAGGCCAGCTTTTCCCTTAGCTGCTTCTTACAGATGTGTTGAATTCTATTTCCCATCCTCTCCAGCCACATGACTGGGAAGTCTAACACATCTGGAGGGCACCAGCTTGTGGGATGATGTTCTAAGAAAAAAACAGAAGCTGCTAAGATATTGTACATTGTCTGACACCTACAGGAAACTATCAGCCAGGTTAGCTGACAGAGCACCCTAGTCCAGGACAGGAATAGCAAGTCACAAGATAAGACTTGTTGAGAGGAGGAAATAGTGGAATAGCCCTTCTTATGTGTGTCACAGAAACATCTGGCCACCCACTTGGTGCTGGACTGTTAGTTAGACCTTTGGCTCTAGGATCAGAAAATGTTTTTTAACAGCAGTACTTAACTTTTTGTTCTTCAGATGTTTTGGCATTCACCTCTAAGATGCCCCAGGCAAGGTTGAGTACTGCTCTTTTAAAGCGTTTTCTGTTCTTAGAGCCAAAAGTCTGTCTAACTGTCCTGCATGGCCCATTGGATTTTGGGAGTTGCAGCCCAAACATCTGGAGGACTAAAGGTTTAAAACTGATGTAGAATTCAGGTGAGGCCTTATGTTCCTAAATAATATCAATGGGGAGCAGGAGACAATTCTTGTGTTCTTAGGTCAGTCTTTTTCTCCCCAAAGGTTCATTAGTTTCTCTACTTTTCAGGATCTGACACCCCATTATATGTTCTGTCCAGAGAGACTCCAGGTAGAGTCCCACCATTCTAGCACAGGAGTGAGGACCATATGGTCCTCCAGATGCTGTTGGAGTGCATAGTTCCAAAGAACACAGAGATACTCCCCACTATGGCTATTGTAACATGTTATATTGGGAACTACCATGATCTCTCTCTGGCTTTTCTTCGCAAACGAAGATTCAGGAAGGACTCATCTGGCGCTTTCTGCAAGCACGCTGATGACTAAAAAGGCCAATCTGAAATAAACAAGTCTGGTTGCAGAAAGCACAGCAGAAGGTCTCCTTGGGTGATGTTTCTGGGTTGTGATTCTTTCTGCATTGTCGTTTTTCTTCACGACTTGTTTGGCAAGAGTTCTCAAATAAGGCTGCAGCATTGTGGATAATGCGTCTCCATGCCTCCTGATGTGAGGCTAGGACTGACCATTGTTGGTGATCAATTTGGCCGAGCCTGAGATGTTGTTTCAGGCAGTCCTTGTATCGCTTTTTTGGAGCACCCCTCTTACGCTGACCCGTGGAGAGTTCACCATAGAGTACTATTTTTGGGAGGCGATGGTCCTCCATCCTAGAAATGTGCCCTGCCCAGTGCAGCTGTGTAAAGCCTACTCCTGAAAGATGTTTTTCGGCTTTGGTTTTGCCAGACCAGTAAAGCGTGTAGCCAGTGCCGTGTTCTTTAAGGCTGCCTTCCTCATGCAGACGAACTTCACTAAGAGCAGCGATGTCAATATTAAGTAGTTCATGGGCTATTAGAGCAGAACAACACCCAGGCTGTCCACTATCTGCAGAGTCTTGCATGGTTCTGATATTCCAGCATCCAAGCATCAGTTTATTTACACCTTTGGAAGCTGATGTGTGCCTTGGTTTCTTTGCCTTGGTTTGACTGCATCAGAAGATGCTCGTTGGCCGTGGCTAGCCAACCAGGTAGATGGGGATGAGCTTTCGTTAGGCCACTTTTTCTAGGCCCCTCTCCATATGGAGCAAGCAGTGCTCTCCTTAAAAAAAGGCTGCTTGGTCGTTCAGGATGCTGCCGAACAAGACTGTCATCTCCCAGGTCTGCCTCGAGCAACCAAGTCCTGAACCACCTGCATGCAGGGTTGGGTCTGCGGCTTCCAGTGCATCTTTATACCTGCCATTTCGTCCCTCGCCTATCGCTATAGGGCTTTTTTGGAACTGGATTTGTCCTTTGAGCCTGTGCAATGGATTTTTCTGGTGGAATGCAGCATGCACAGAACTGGCCTCACCCTTTAAACCAAAGGTTCATCTGCTGTGGCCTTGCAAGCATGGACGGTAGCAACGAGGTCCTCGGGTTGTAGGTTTGATTAGAGTTTCCTTCTCTTAGATGGTTGACCTTACAGGGTTGGACGAGCACCATCTGCCCGGGTTTGGGATTAGTTTTCCTTCTCCTAGGAAGGTTGCCATAAGGCTAGAGAACCCATCCTGCCTTTTGACGCTCTTTGTCAGACCCTTCGGTTTTGACCTGTCTGGCATGGGCGACCCTACCGGTGGCTATTATGCCACTGCCAGCATAGTTCAAAACATCATTAGGGTACGCAAGCCTCTCTCCCATGACAAGGGGGCGTCAGTGGAGAGGACTACCATGATAGATGGCATAGAAACTATAGTGGGTAACTGGGAGTGGCTAACTTAGGATAGCCAACCTTCCCACCCTGACCTGGACACAATTCAAGATTCTGGTGATCACCTTCAAATCCTTCAATGTCTTGGGCTATAGAGGACCATCTCATCTTATGTGAAGGTACATCATACAAATCCCATCTAAATCCTATCATAGTTAGAGGCTGTGATCTCGATCTCACCCCCTCTCTAGTCACGTTCTGAAGTTAAGTAGACAGAGCCAGAAAAGATTTTCAGTAGCCACATCATGTTTATATAATGCCCACCCCAGATGGACTTTCCTGGCATCAGCTCTTGATTATTTTCCTGGTGCTGAACAAAGACCTAGACTGCCCTTGTGGTCTCTTCCAACTCTACAATTCAATGATTAAGCCTTGCCAGAGTTGCAATTGGTGAGGATCGCTGGTAGCCCAACAACATCTGGATGGCCACAAGTCCCACCCCTTCCCTGCTTGAGAATTCGCCCACCCGCTCGCTCCCGGGAGAGCGGCGTTTGGGTGGTGCTGAAGGGACAGCTCCCCGCGGGGCTCCCGCAAGCGCCTCCTCCCGCCGCTTCAGCACTCCAGGGGCGGACAGCTCCCCGCTTCCAAGGCCGGCGGATCCCGCGGGGGGTTCGGGTGGGCTGGCGGGGGCGGGGCGGGGCTGCTCCGGGGAGCTCTCCGAGAGCCTCTGCTGCTGCCGGCGAGGGAGAGAGGGAGCGCGCCGGAGGCTCTCACCTGGGGCTCGGCGGCTCAGCGAGGGCTGGCCGGGCTGAAAGCGACAGCGGCTCGGCCTCCGTTCCTGGCGTCCAGGTAAAGGGCTGGGCAGGCGGTGCCGGAGAGGGAGAGCCAGCCAGGCAGCCGGCAAGGGGACTTCAAGGTTACGGCATAGTCCCGAGAGCCTGGCGGATCGGGAGCTCGAAACTGGAGGGAAGCGGGTCTCAGGTTCCGAAGTTCCGGACCCGAAGTCCCCCCACCTGCCAGCTGGACTGGAGCGGCCCAGAAGGAGGGGGGAAAGTTCCCCGAAGCTCTGGGATCCCTCCAGAGCAAGGGCGGCAAGAGCAGACCTTCCCCACTTAACGGATGCCGCTCCTAAGTTTGCCATTGCCAGCGTCCAGAGCGGACAGGCAGGGAAGGAGGAGGCGCGGGGAGGGCAAAGGCGCGCCCACGGCCGGAGCCGACGATCCCGGGGCTGCCGCCGGAGAACAGGCTGCTTGCTGCTTCCTTTCGCAGCCCGGCTTGTTGGTTTCTGTCTGTGTCTCCCTTGTAAGTATGTGTCGTACATGGATTTGTTTGGGGAAGGGAAAGTCCAGAGCAGAGACGCCGTGGGTGGGGAGGAAGGTGTGTTTGTGTGTGTCTTTGTGGGGAGGCTTAGCTTTGTAGGCGAAAGCTCGCTCCATGTTTGGGTGTCTGAGCCCCAGTGGTAGGTATGAGTGTGGGAGAGGGCGGGAGTGTTTCGTTTTGG
Organism: Gambelia wislizenii; assembly: GCA_030847615.1. Taxonomy (NCBI): domain Eukaryota; kingdom Metazoa; phylum Chordata; class Lepidosauria; order Squamata; family Crotaphytidae; genus Gambelia; species Gambelia wislizenii. The sequence continues at coordinate 448,031,876 of JAUMIR010000001.1, read as the reverse complement.
GTGACTGCACGGCGATAGCAAGCACACACACACACACGCACACACACACACACGGAGGCAGAGATCTGCTCCCGAGTTCCTTCCCGGCTACACCGCTGGAAGCTGGACAAGCGCTTCAGCAGCTGCTTGCCGCCTCCCCTGACGGCTGTGTGTGCATGTCAGGACAACAGCTGAGGAGGTAATCTGCAGATTTGTGGCTTTCCGGGCTAAATTAGAGCATTGCATTTTTGATCCGTATTGCAGCGGATTAGAGCAGCCACCCTGCTCCTCTCCTCTTTCCCTCTCTTTCCCTCCCTCCCTCCCTCCCTAATAACACATAATCAATAACAACAACGACGACGTCTGTACGAGAAGAGGCAACTCCCGGAATTGCAGCGCCACCCGGACCGTGTCTCCTCGGGAGTAAGCCCCGGGAAGTGCAAGAGGGACTTGCACCCAGGCAAGTAAATATATTCGGCTGGCAGCCTTCTAGAGAGAGAGAGAGAGAGAGAACAAGGCGCGGAGGGGGGTGGCTGGGAGGAGGAGAGCCGAGCGAGCAGGCGAGCCAGCGCGGAGGCAGAGACCCCGACAGGGACGCCCCGGAGCCTGCGGCTGCATACCTGCCTGCCGGCCTCTCTGTCTGGAGGTCCGACTGGAGGCTCTCGCAGGGCAACAAGGACGATCGAAGCTCTCCTGCCAGTGAGAGTTGGGCTCTCCCGGTGTGGCACCCTAAGCCGGGAAGTGAAAGTGTGTGTGTGTGTGTGTGTGTCAGGGCGGGGTGTGTGGATTCTGCCTAGGAGGTAACGGAGAGACGAGACTAGTCCCTCGAGCGAGCCAAAGGGAAATGGAGAGCGACCGGAGAGCAGGAGCTGGGAGAAGGAGAAGGCTTTCCAGCCTCCTCAGGAGAGGAGCAGAGGGAGACCTGGGGACTTCTTGGGGGCCAAGGGAAACAGGGGCATCTCCGCAGCCGAGGGGCTCCCACTGACCCCTGTCCTCTCCTTGCTCTCTGTCTCCCCTCCGCAGGCATGTAACCCGCTATGCTGGTGCTCCGGTTCCTCAACGTGGTGGCTCCTGCCTACTTCCTCTGCATCTCCTTAGTGACCTTCGGCCTCCAGCTCTTTCTGTTCATCCCCAGCATGTTCCAGGACCCTTCGGGCACCCCGCTCTTCTCCTCCGCCCTCCTGCACGGGGCCCTCTTCCTCTTCCTCTCGGCCAACGCCCTGGGCAACTACATCCTCGTGATACAGAACTCTCCCGAGGAGCTGGGCACCAAGGAGCAGCCGGGCTTGGCCTCCGGAGGAACAGGAGCAGGCGCCAAAGCGGTGGCCCCTGGGCCGGACGAGGAAGGGAATGGGCATCCCGGCTTGGTCTTGCCTGGCACTCACTTCTGCCGACTCTGCGCCAGAGTCACCCAGAGGCATGACCACCACTGTTTCTTCACAGGGAATTGCATTGGGAGCGGGAACATGCGGAACTTTGTCATGTTCTGTCTGTATACTTCTTTGGCTTGCCTCGATTCCCTGGTGGCTGGGGTGGCATATATTTCTGCTGTGCTCTCCACCTCCTTTGCCAGTCCTCTGGCTTTCCTCACACTTCTGCCTCACTCCATCAGCCAGTTCTTCTCAGGTGAGTATCTTCCATCTAACTCAAGGAGCATCCTGGCTTCTTTTCCTCTGTCTCCCTTTCCCTCCCACACCTTTCTTCAGAAATTATCCTTCTCCATGAATTCTTCTTCTCCCACTATTAGGAAGGCTGGAGGGTGGAGGAAGGTGGCAAGTATGTGGACTTCTACTTTTCTTTATTCATTTCTTGTTTTAATTGCTGGCGTCAGGTGGCAGTTTATAGTTTCCCTATCAGTGAGGCAACAAATCTGCGCTAGATTTTAGTATAAACTTTAAAGGAGCTATTCAAACAGGTTCAGCACCTGGGATAGATCCTTTAAAGTTCATGCTAAAATCCAGAATAGATTCATCACCCCACTAACATGGCAGGCACCAGTAATAACTGGTTGGAACTGCTTTTTTGAGAGCCATTTCCTGGGTATCTAAAAGGTTGAAGAATGATAATATTTTGGGCTTTGTAAATTGGAAAAGGAATAAAGCAGGTACAATAGAGATATTTAAAGTTATGTGTGATGGGGAGAAAGTGGATAGGGAGCCATTTCTTTCCTCCCCACCCTTTTTAGAATACTAGGACCTGTGAGCATAAATGCTATTGTTACTTCCAACTAGAATAGATTCATTGAACCAACTGGATTTACTTACGGTATGTGTTGACTCAACATTCAGAATAAAGGATTCAATGGGTCTGTTCTAGTTGGAACTAACCAACAGAATTCCAGCCAAGGTCAGTTCAGAACAGAGGAAAAGAAATACTTTTTATGCTGTGCATAGTCAAATTGTGGCATTCAGCTTGCAAAATTTGCAAGATTTAATGCAAAGTAAGATTTAGTGCAGTTAGTAGCCGTCACTGCTAGATTTAGGCATAACCACTAACTTGGATGGCTTTGAAAGAGCAAGTTTATGGACTATAGAGCCACCAGTGGTTTCTTGTCATGTTGGGTATATGTTAACTGCAATGTCAAAAGCTGTATGCCTCTGAATGCCAGTTGCTGGGAGCTGTTAACAGAAGGCTGTTTTTGTGTTCCTGTCCTACTTGTGGGTTTCCCATAGGCATCCTGTCAGTCCCTGTTGGAAACAGAGTGCTGGACTAGATGGGTCTGACCCAGCATAGCTATTATGTTTTTAGGATATTGGTCAAAAACCATCCTCAAAAGAGAGGTTAGGGACAACTCCAGGTTACAGTCAATGCTATGTATAATTTATTAGATTCTAAGAAAAGCACCCAGCAGTCCTGAAGGGTGAGTCAATGAGAACCAGCCCAAGGCCATTGTCTGCTTGAAAGGTTTAGTGCACATGAAAAGATGGTGGAATGTTTGCTTTATTATAGCAAGCTACAGAGAGGCTGGTGGAACTGCTTGTAAAGAAAACTCCTCCCCCCAAAGTGAGGCACTGTGAGGCATACCTGCCTGAGGCAGATGACTTGGGACATCCTAAAAGGACAGCTGAATAGGCATATCATGAAAGGATGGCTATCTTGTTGTATTTTTACTGCTAAGGAAAGGAGGAGTGCTTGTGGAATTTTCTGCACCAGGGGCCAAAATAGCTGGACCAACCTTTTTCACCTTGTGTGCGCATGTGCACTTGCTGCTGCCACCTTCTTGCAGCAGAATGTCTTGAGACAGCCTTGGCCATAGTTATCCACTGAAGATCACCCTGACATTGCTTCTCTGCTTGTGGCAAGCACAGCAACAGATATGTAAAGGATCAGTATCAGCATAAGAAAATGGAAATGTAAACTTCCTGTAGGCTGCAGTCTTACATCTACTAATTACTGGGTAAATCCAACTGATGTCTGAGAAAACATCTGTAAGATGCCTTCTAGGACCCATTCTGCCAAAATTATACCCTTGATGTCAAAAAACCCAATGAGCATGGCTTTGAATGTGGACTTGCTTTGATGTGCTTCTCTCATTCTTGGTGATGATGGTGTTTTCAAGTGCCTGCATGCATTCACTAAAGGTCCAACTGAGCTCAATGGGACTTTTGTCTGGGTCAAATATGCACAAGATTGCACTTTGAATATTTGGTAGCAGAGGGAGACAAGAATCAGAATTAATGTGGGTGCAGTATAACACTTGCAAATGCTCTCCTCACAGAACTTGACAGAAATTCAGATCCTGACCTTTCTGGGCAGGATCAAATTGGCCTTATTACCATGTTGTTCTTCCTCTGCTCTAAACTCATTGCTATTCCTCCTACCACCATACTATACTATCTGTGTTCGGTTTGTCTCTTTCAGTCTCCCTGTTTTCAAATTCATCCCACCCCTGCTCTCAGTATCAAAATTCAAGAACCCAGCAAAAGACTGTCACAATGAGAGACTGCACACAATATTTATGCTGTGCTTCAGTTTTGAAAAGTCTTGCATAAAATAAGATTTTCCCCACTAAACAGGCTTGATTATGTTGAATTTCTCTAGCTTGTTAACTGTAAGTCTTGCAATGGAGCTTCAGTGTTCTCTACTGCTTTTAGCACTGTACAAACAAAGAAGGACTGGGAAAAGGTCATGGGCTGATAATATTGTCTTCAAGATTATCTGTGATATTATTGACTTTAGTTTGTATTCATGATTACTCTTTATTGTTTGTAGCAACTAAGATTAAATGAACCCAGCTTGGTTGTTAAAGAACATGATAGCTGTGTAGGGCAGATAAGCACTCAAACGTCAATTTACTGGCACAGTTGTATAAAGATAGCCTCTCCTTGCAATACTAAACTATACAATGTTAGCAGTGTTCAGACCCACTACCTAAATCTAATTGATAGCCTCCAACCAGAGTAAACACACTGAATCAGCGAGATGTACTTATTAGTAAACTTCAGCCATTCATTTAATGGGTCTATGAGGTCTGTCTATTAAATAATGAGACTGATAAATAACCCATCTTTATTTATATGTATTACAATTCTAATGCTTGTTCCCTTCAATATACAGTACTCCCTGTTCACACTCATATACCAATGCAGTCTTGTTTTCCACTGGTTGAAGGCATGGAGCAGATCAGTTTCTGTTAGCTGTGTCAACACATCTGTCGTTTTCTCTGTACTGCATCAGTTGACACAAAATGTGTTCCTTTAAGCATTGATTTCACTTTAGGGGGGAAAAAAGTCTCATGGTGTCAAATCTGATGAATATGGAGGATGTTCAAATGCAGCAATGTATTTATCAGCCAAAAACTGCTTTACAGAAAGTGCTGTGTGAGCAGGCGCATTGTCTTGGTGAAGAATGAAACCATTTCCCCACTGTTCTGCCCTTTTTTTCTGACTCTTTCTCTCAGCTTTGTCAAAATTTCCTTACAATAATGATGGTTCACTGTTCTGCCTTCTAGGACGCATTCCGCCAAAATTATGCCCTTGATGTCAAAAAAACCAATGAGCATGGCTTTGAATGTGGACTTGCTTTGATGTGCTTCTCTCATTCTTGGTGATGATGGTGTTTTCAAATGCATTGACTATTGTTTTGTCTCAGGATCATAGAATCATAGAATCATAGAATTGCAGAGTTGGAAGAGACCACGAGGGCCATCCAGTCCAACCCCCTGCCATGCAGGAAATTATGATCAAAGCATCCCTGACAGATGGTCATCCAGCCTCTGTTTAAAGACCTCCAAGGAAGGAGACCCCACCACGCTCCGAGGGAGTGCGTTCCACTGCCGAACAGCTCTTACTGTCAAAAAGTTCCTCCTCATGTTGAGGTGGAATCTCTGTTCCTGGAGCTTGCATCCATTGCTCCGTGTTCCAATCTCTGGAGCAGCAGAAAACAAGCTTGCTCCATCCTCAACATGACACCCCTTCAAATACTTAAACAGGGCTATCATATCGCCTCTTAACTGTCTTTTTTCCAGGCTAAACATACCCAGCTCCCTAAGTCTCTCTTCATAAGGCATGGTTTCCAGATCTTTCACCATTTTAGTCGCCCTCCTCTGGACACGCTCCAATTTGTCAATATCCTTTTTGAATTGTGGTGCCCAGAACTGGACACAGTATTCTAGGTGAGGTCTGACCAAGGCAGAATAGAGCGTCACTATTACTTCCCTTGATCTGGACACTATACTTCTATTGATCATACTGGAAGACCCAGGTTTCATCAGAAGTGATGATTTTTTGAAAAAGGGTTGGGTCCACTTCAAGTTGCTGCAGAATGTCAGTGCAAATTTCCTTGCAGCACTCTTTTTGCAGTGGTGTGAGAACCCTAGGAACCATCTTGGCACAAACTTTTCTCATGTTGAGATCCTCATGAAAATTTTTCCACACAGTGTCTTTGTCAATGTTCATGGCTTCAGCTATCATTTGGATACTGAGTTGGCAGTCTCCTCAAACAATCTGGCTGATTTTCCCTCACAATTTCTTTGGTTATTGAAGTAAAAGGTCATCCAGGGCGTTCATCATCTTCCACATCCTCATGTCCTTCTCTAAATCTTTTGTGCCACTCAGACACACAGAATGAGACATGCAGTCTTCCCCCTAGGCCTCAGTAAGCATTTGAAAAGTTTATGTTGGTGTTTTGTTCAATTTTACTAAAAATTTCAAACTGACACGTTGTTCAACTTTTAAACTTAGCATTTTTCCAGTACACAACAGACAACACAGCTACTTTAAACAATGACTGACAATTAACTGAACAGCTGAGAGTGTTGATATTTGTCATGCAGGTTCAGACAAGTTCAAGGTCACCACTCAAGCATTCACAATCAGTTCTCCCTGATTTGTCTGAAAGGGAGAAACACAGTCTCATTATTTAATAGACAGACCTTGTACACTAGCTGGGACTGATATTGGATTTACACCACTGAAATAATGGGGATTTATGCTAGTCTGACTAATAAGTACCATTCATTTCAATGGGTCTAATGGAGGTAGGGCTATTGGTTTTAGCTCATTGTCCTGTGTCCTCCAAGGAGACTGGGAACCTATCCACACTACATTATTATAGCACTAGTATTCCAGTTTAACTGCCATGGTTCCATCCTGTGGAGTCCTGGGGTTTGTAGTTTGGTGAGGCATTGCAATGCTCTGGCTGAGAATTCTAAATACCTCCCTACACTGCAAATCCCAGGATTCCATTCCATGAAGTTATAGTGCAATAAGTGTGTAATGTGAATGAGCCCTGAGTTGTATTTTTTTGACCGTGTGTGTGTGTGTGTTGAGGATTAAAACATTTGAATCAAGTTCTTAACCTATGAGGTTGACAGTTGCTTCTGATACCTGGAGTCTGTCCAGCACTATAAAGTGGAAAGAAAGGGGACAAATAAAGTTCATTTTATCAGGGAGCTTAGCTATGATTCCTTGATTTCTTAGTTCATTCTTTGTCATTCCTCTTAGACTGTCTCTCCTTGGGCGTACTATTGCTCCACATTAGCCCTATTATTATGGGAAGTCTCACTTTTAATTATGAATCTGAGCAAGCTACTTGCATGATTCAAAAGGCTGCTGTAATTTAAAACAAGGATGTATCATCCCCAAGAGTCTAATAAAATGAAGAGATGTATAAAACTATACATGGCATGGAGAAAGTGGGGGGAGAGATGTTTTCCACTCTACCTTAGAATGCTGGAACCTGTGATCATCCTCTGTAGGATTCAGTACCATTAGAAATAGTGATGGCTGCCAACGTAGATGGGATTAAGAAAGTTAACAGAGGATAAGGCTATTAATGAAGGATGGCTTGAGTGTTGGACTAAGATCCCAGGAGACCAGTGTTCGAATCCTCAATCAGCAGTAGAAACTCTCTGGGTGACCTTGGGCAAGTCACACTGTTTCAGCCCAAGAGGAAGTCAATGGCAAACTGAATAAATCTCACCAAAGAAAGTCTATCACAGGGTCACCATAAGTCAGAGTGGACTTCAAGGCACATAATGACATCATCAGCAAAGCCTATCCATACCTAACAACAGTCAGGCTTGTTTGTATGTATGTTCATTTATTATTTGATTATTAATGTCCTGCCCTTTAACATGAACTTTCAGGACAGCATACAAATGCAGTCAATTTAAATGATTTAAAATAATGAAGAATTTGAAACAATAAATATAATTGAAAAAGACTAAAATCATATTAAACAATTTGACATGCTAAGATGGTTAAAAGGTCAAAACAGTTTAAAATCATGTACCGTTAAACAAAACAGTTTAAAATCATGTACCATGGTACATTAAAAACATGGTACATTAAAAACCCCAGTATCAGAGACAGTCTAGTTCTATCTACCAGTTGTTGAGAAACAGAACTATCAGGCTGATACGGCATTTATGGCCTGCTTGTAGGCTTCTCCTAGGGATCTGACTGGCCACTGTGTTATGCTGGATTAGTTAGGCCTTTGGTCTGACCCAGGAGGTCCCTGTTTTCTTAAGAGTCTGAAGAGAGCAAAACCTACTTCTGCCATAGGCCAGCATCTCTCCTGTATCATCTTCTCCCACATATCTGAGACAGGGAATAGCTGGAAGCAGAAAGAAAAGGAATCATTGGACTGGATGGCCCTCGTGGTCTCTTCCAACTCTGCAATTCTATGATTCTATGATTCATTTCATCTTGCATTGGTGTATCTGTTCTAGAGTAGCTACCATCAACTGATTAGTTATAATTGTGGACTGAAGATTTACCACTTAGGTAGCTTGGACTGGATTTCAAATCTAGTCTTGTATGCAAAAACACCACCACCATGACTCAGCATTTCTGTCATGACATTATAACAACAATAGTACCATTATTGTCATGAAACCGTCTCTTGTCTCTTTGAAAGAAAAATCAGGTGCTGAAATGTGTGGGAGCTTTGTAGCTTGCTTCATCCCAGCTTTTACAAACTTTGCTCAGAATGAATCATCAAAACAACAATTTCAGCTGTTTATTTGCTTACTTCAAGAAGAAGATTAAGAAACGGCATACATTTTTTAAAGTAAGTGGCTTGGGGAGATTTATACTTGGAAGAGGAAGCAAAGAAATTGGTTATTCTCCCCTCTGCAAGCGTTAAAAACATGACCCCAAGTGGAACTTTTCTGGGGAAATGTCTCTGTACATCTCCCACCAGAGCTTGAGTGCTGAAAGGGGATCTTTCCAATTAATGTTTGTCTCCAGACTTGATATCCATGATTTTAAACCCCTCTCACCCAGGAGAGAGAAATTATACATGCCTGTTCTTTGCTTTCTGAAAATACCTTGGTCTGTCTTTTGCTATTTAGTGTTCATGGTGCCTTCCCAAATGAATGGGACCTGACAAGGATCAAAGGATAACATTGCATTTAGAAGGCAGTGTTGAATGGATCTCCTTAACACTTTTTTTCAAGTTTACCGTAGAATCTTGGAATAACCAGCTGGCACAGTCTCCTCATAGTACAGTATACTATAACAAGCTGTCATTTACTACTCTGAGGAGCAGGAATGGGAGATATTCTCTCTCTCTCTCTCTCTTTCCCTCACCTCTCTCTTTTGTGACATTGAGACTCAGGGTCATGATGAGCAGCAGATTCAGGACAAAGTACTTCTTAGAAAAGAAAGCAGTTCTTCCCCAAACAAATACCTATTATGGAATTCACTATGACTTAAATACATTCTTCTTTTTAAAACTGGAAGAATTCATGGAGAATCAATCTTTTGATGTCTGTTAGCCATCTTAGCAAAATAGCAGGATAGACCCTGCCATTAGGCAGGGTGAACCAGTCACCTCGGAAGAAACAGTTACATCATTATTATTGTATTTTTATGTCAGGCAGAGAGAGAGAGGGAGAGGTTTGTAGAATTTTTTTATTTTTTTATTTATTTTTTGCCTCAGATGCCAAAATTCATTGATTGGCTTCAGATACTCTGTACCATGACTTGGGAGGAAAGGGCACCATTTGCTGCTCTGCTTCAGGCACAAAATATCATTAAGTCAACCTTGCTACATAGAACCTCCATGTTCAAAAGCAATAAAACCCTGAATACCAGGTACAGAAAACAAGCAATAGAGGAAGACTATTGCCTTCAGGCCCAACCTGTAAGCTTCCCTTTGTTTGCAAGCTTAACACAGTTGGAAACAGGATGTTGCATTAGAAGGACCCGGGTCTGATGTGATCTACAGAACTCTGCCGGAATCCTGTTGGATTTTTTTTTTTAAAAAAAACAACTTACATCTGTGGAAATTAGAATTGCACCATTGTGTAATGTCCATATCCAGTAGAAGACTGATGTTACCTTACTATGTAGCAAAGCCAGCAAAGTGCCTGCTGCACATTGGTGCATGATGCACATAAGTGCCCAATGCACATTGGTGCATGATGTGCATTGCTGCACAATGCATACAAATCTCCAATGTGCATCAGTGAGCAATATGCATTGGTGTACAATGTCCATCAGTATCTGATGCACACCAGTGTGTAATGTGCATTGGTGTCAGTGTCCCAGTATGCCTTTTCACAATTCAGTAAAGGCGTTTTTGGCGCTTCTGCTATGTAGCTAGGCATACGTAAAGTTACATAACGTAACAGATGATACAGTTTTCTGCGCTCTTTTTTATATTCTTATGTCATGCAAAATGTTTCTTTGAGCTAAATCTAGGAAGTGATGTGAAGTTCAGATGTAACGTTGAAGGATTGCTTCTGTTGTAGAGCTTGGAAAAATTACTTTTTTGACTACAACTCTTAGGGGTCGTTTACATGGGCAAATATTCCTCTAAATATACTGCTAAGATAGCTCATAGTTCCCACGGATCGCAGCACAGCATCGCCTCATTCAGAAGGGGGGAAGGTAAAACACCCAAATATAGCGTGGCAAGGGATGTCGCTACTTTTGCCAGCATATTTGCAATGTAGTGCTTTATTGGCAGTGTAAACTAAGGGCTTCATCGGATCTGCATTGTGATTGGTTGCTATGATGTAAGGGGCGGGCTTAAAAAAGAGGTACTGCATTCAGTAGTGATCAGGAAACTGAAAAATCCTCTCTGCTATTTTGCAGAAGGTCTGCCAAGAAAAAGGATTCCCAAGACCTTTCAGTCATAATGTTCCCATCTGGTCAGCTCTGCTTGAGGGAGGGAGGGAGGGAGGGAGGGAGGGAGGGAGAGAGAGAGAGAGAGAGAGACACGGGGGAGGGAGGGGGAGGCTGGAACAACATGCGCACTTTAGGATCCACGGCATGGCTGCAAGGTCTTTTAGCAGAGAGATTACTGTCACTCTGCTTCAGGAGTGAGTTCATTTACAGGCAGATTTACAGAGACAGAGACAGAGCCACTACTTTGATCTTTCCCCCCTGCTATTTGGGCAGAGTCTGTGAGTCTTGCCCTATGTCCTTCCCCATACAGCCTTTGTCTGCTTGGGAGGCCACACACCCCACACTTATTCAAGTCTGAACTTAAAAGCGACATAATTAGAAAAAAAAAACCTGACTGGCACAGCTGAGGAAAAGAATTAAACCACAAGTTGCCGCAATAAATCTGCTGTGTAAACCAGCCCTCAGAATCCTCCAGCCAGCATGGTTGCTGGCCATTTTTAACCACTTGAGGGAGCATAACTTGTAAAACATATTATAAGTTTATCTTATACTTTGACTCTACTTGTTCTATAGCTAGAAGTTTTTAAAGCACTCACATACCTCCCTAGCATTTCATAGGGATTGAAGTAGTTTGTGATTTACTTGGTATTATTTTTACCCATTGACTTTCTATAGAAAGAAGTGTGGGTGCAAATACTCTGACTTCTCCCACTGACACCATCTCTTGGCAATATCCTCTTCAGTCTGAGATAGTAAAATTTTCCTAAAGGTCTTTTAGAAAACCCTAGAGGAATTTCTTATGTTGTTTGGTAGTTATAAGTACCAGCAGGAATGCCATTGAAAACCCTTTAAATGCTACCACACGCTATATAGTAGTGGAATTATTTGCCCTGTTAACTGAGTTCAAAGTATTGAGATCTTCTGGTGTTAAATATTTGAACATTGTAAATGCTTTCATTGTAGATCCAGAGTAACATAAGTTCCAGTAAATTCACACCTACTTATCACAACACCTAATTATACATTCACTTGGCTTGTTTCTCAGGTTATTTGGACATACAAGTTTGTGTTCAGTAAGATACTGATGTGATGTCTCATGCAATTCATTGTCTTTCATTCTGACTCAGACAGAAGGCAGGCCACTACTGTAACAAGACAGCCACATTTATTGTTCACTCTGTCTGCCCCATTCTGTTAAGAGACAGAAAGTGTAGGTGTCTCATTTTTACAATAAAAGGGCATGCACAGGTGAAAGGATCTCATGCTCCCATCTTACTTTGCTAATCTGGGGCCCTTTCATACTACATAATTATAGTGCCATGATTCCACTTTAATTGTTGTGGTTCCATTCTATGGAATCCTGGAATTTGTAGTTTAGAGAGGGGGTATTTAGAATGTTCAGCCAGGAACCTCTAGTGCCTTCCCAAACTATGAACTCTAGGATTCTATAGGATACAGCCATGCCAGTTAAAGTGTCATCATCTCTATCTCTATCTCTATCTCTATCTCTATCTCTATCTCTATCTCTATCTCTATATAATTATCTTGGGTATGTTGACTTTTCCAGTGTGCTGATTGGCCGCTTAGGAAACATACCCAACTATTCCCTCAGCCAATAACCACCCACATGCAAATCTATATCTTCCAATGTCATGCTGGGAGCAACCAAACAATGTGCTAGTGTTGGCTATAGTTACTAAGGCTGCAGGCCTTTTCAGTTTACCAATATCTCAGGGCTGCACAGTTCTCACTTATGATCAAAGGCAACACAGTAATATGTCCATTCCCACTGCAACGGAACTCAGGCAGTCAACTGGCGGAGGGACCCCGCTACTGAGTTGGGACCCAGGCAGTCAAGTGGCAGTGGTGGCAGCAGGGCAACAGAGCAAGTCACCCTCAGCAATTCTGGAAAAAGTGTTGAACGCTGAGAAGGGGGAGGAGGAATTCAAATCCACTGGCCTACCTTACAGGTTTGTTGTGAGGTCTACCAGACATGTTTTGGGGAGTTTCTTAATGGTGTATGGTATGCTGGGTCCAGCTAGTAGTGCTATAATTGTGTAGTGTGAAACAAATGTCCCTTAAACTCTGGAAGTAATGGAGTCCTTGACATGATGGAAGGTGTGAAGTAACCCCTGCACCCTCCTGGACACATCTGATTTGGAAACTCAGCTTGCATCAGTCATAGCCTAATCTCAAACCACTACACCAGACTGGCCCACAGCCTTCTTAGGGTACTTGAGCTAGGGTAGTTCATCTTTAAAATGGACTTGGAGTGGACAGCTCTTCCAGCAGAGGACTGAGGATTGTCCTCTGAAAGCTCTTCAGACAGAAGACTGTTTTCCTGTCAAGTAGGACAGATGTTCACCATAATTCAAAGGAGAACAGGTCTCCTGCCTCTTGAACAGTTGTGAATTTCAGCAAGTATGTCACTATTAAAGGTGCATTCTGTTATCACGCAATACTGAATTTGAAGTGGATTGATATCCATGAAAGCTCATGCTAAAATAAAAACCAGTTAATCTTAAAGGTGCTGTTTACAGTAGGCCCTTGGTATCTGCTGGGGTTTGGTTCCAGGACCCACTATGTATACCAAAATCTGTGGATGCTCAAGCACCATTATATACAATGGTATAGTAAAATGGTGATGAACCTTATATAAAATGGTGATGACCTTATATAAAATGATGAACAACAAAGTTTGCTTTTTGGAATATTTAAAAAAAATATTTTCAAGCCATGGTTGGTTGAATGTGTGAATAAAGAATCTGTGGATAAGGAGGGCTGAGTGTACATTCCATTTTTCTTTTCCCCCTCCCTCTTCCTTTCTCTTTTTTATGCTGCAAGAGACTACAGTAGGACCCCATATCCACTGATTCATTATCCATTGATTCAGTTATCCACAGGACACAAAACAGCATACCTACCATAGAGTCTTCCTAGAAAGTGTGTTCTCTCTAGCCAATTTCTAGGTCTCCAAGGCAATTATTTTAAACCGGAAGTCCCATTATTTTCAGTGGCATTCGCTATTATCCATGGTTTTCGGTATCCATGGCCTCCCCAGAACCAATCCCCAGCAGATACGGGGGGGGGGGTCTACTGTATGAAAACTACAGTTGTCCCTCCACATTCACGGATTTGACATTCACAGATTTAAGTTTTCACAGCTTGAAAATATTCTTTAAAAAATAATAATCCAAAATGCAAACCTTGATTTTGCCATCTTATATAAGGGACACCATTTTGCTATGTCATTGGATATAATAGGACTTGAACATTCACAGATTTGGGTATTTACAGGGTGTGTGTGTCCTGGAACCAAACCCCAGCGAATGTGAAGGGACAACTGTATTAAAGGTATAGGAACCCTCTCTCCCTTTACATTGGGCCACCTTACTTGCTATTACAATGTTTTTATTTTCTAGAGAAGAAGAAATTATTAGCCATATAATAAACTATGCTAAAGCAATGTCCAGTTTAACTTCCACTTCAGTTAATACCAGGTATTACATATACTGTATTTTAATGATGAAACGGTGAAGAAACAACTGGCTTATCTAAAGTGCAAGATGACTACCTGGAAGTAAGTCCCACTGGATTTAATGGGACTTACTCACTGGAAGGCTGGAAGGTTTGCTTATGATTATGTCCAACGGTACTCCCTAGTAAGCATGTTTATGACTGTGGCCTTAATCCTGCATTTACCTCCCTCCATTATTCCACCTAATCATGAAGTAGACCTTGTGTATACAGTACATTTTGCCTCTCCTTGCTGTACTGTGAAATAACTTAACTCCTGATACCTTTAACTCCCCCTCTTCGTAGCAGCTACCACAGAGATGAGGAGCATATGGCCCTCCAGATGTTGTTGATTGCTACTTTCATGATCCTTTGGCATTGCTTGTGTTGGCCAGGGCTGATAGCAGTTGCAGTCCAACAACATCTGGAAGACCCATGTCCCCCTCCTCCTGAGTTTCTGGTAAGTCATTAGATGTTAAATAGCTGACACACACTAGAAGCTGCTTAATGCAGTGTAGATGTGTAAATTGCTATTGCTTAAAAAAAAAAAATGTAAGCCACTCTGATAGCCTTGTGGCTGAAGAGCGGGGTATAAATAACTAATATAAATATAAATAAATATAGATGTAAGTTAACAGTGCCAGCTCCAAATCTGGAGGGGGTCTTGGGCATTCATGCATAGAATTCCCCTCTCCACTACCATCCCTGCTCCTGATAACATGCTCATTCCCTGTGGCTCCAAATGCACAGGAGAAGTCAAAGCAGAAAACAGGGTTGCTGTTGTGGCTGCTGCTGCTCCTCCTGTTTGTAGTGCAGAGAGATCAGGCAGCAACAGCAAAGAGGGAAAGGGACAGGACCAGGGGACTCTCTGACTCAGCAATAAGCTGCCTGCTTGGCTCTGTGCCTTGGCAAAATGCCTGATAGTGCCAGCCCCAGGTGCTGATCCTGAAAGCCAACATCTCTCTAGAGAGGCACTTCAGTCTTCCGGTGTGGCCTTCCCCAGATGATTCTCTCTGGTATCATTGGCCAATCTGGCTGGGGTTGATAGGTACTGTAGTTCAATACACGTGAAGGGTGTCAAGCTGGGGAAGGTCTAGTTGTGCCAGCTGGGCACATTTTTGCATCCCTCCAGATCCTTTCCCATTCAGATACATATGAGATTTCAGACTCTTCTAGTCTGACTTAGCTGATCCCTATGATAGGCATGAATCAGTGTGAGTTGATTGTGGGGTGTGAATAATGGGGATGAATCGGTGTGAGTTGACTGTGGGGAGCGAATGTGGAAGCACAATGGGCCTGCTTTTCCTTTTAACATTCCCCATACTTCCTGTTACCCATCTAAGGCTGTGGAAAGTGGCTATTATTATTATTATTTTGATGTGGTTTAAATGTAACACAGGGTTGTGGAACATGTGTCTTTCCAGATGTTGCTCGACTGCAAACACCACTATCCCTCAACATTGGTTCTGCTAGCTAGGGATGATGGGAATTACAGTGTCAGAACATCTGGAGGACCACTCATCCCCTCAACCCTGATCAAATCTTTTAGGATCATAGAATTGTAGAGTTGGAAGAGACCACAAGGGCCATCCAGTCCAACCACCTGCCACGCAGGAAATCACAATCAAAGCATCCCTAACAGATGGCCATCCAGCCTCTTGGGAAACTTACTTATTGAATGACAACTCCAAGAACCCCAATGGCCACACTGGGCAGGATATCATCTGAGTTGTGGTCTGAAATGACCTTTTCAAGCTCTGCACATGATAAAATAAATGTATAAACCCACACCCTCCAACATTTCACAGACGAAAAGCAGGACATGTGTGGCCAAGCAATATTGGAGCATGGTCAAGGTGGCAACAGTTATTAATGAGGAAGAACACACAAGCTAGGAAAGGTTGCAGCATTTTGCCTGAGCACTAATGGGAAAGTCAAAACTCCCACCCCTCCTCTCCTCTCCCTCCTGCTGAATTAACTGAGTGCTGACTACTTTTGTACTTTGAAATTAGTCTGCAGCATTTGAAGTAAACTGAGGACAAAGGGGGGAAGTGGGAAAAGGAAAGAGAAACTGTGTATTTTCAAAGCAGCTGAAAAACTGGGATGACTGAGGATTAATTGGGACTATCCCATTTTACCCAGGAATGTACAATTTGGCTACAACAATGTAAGAAAATTTATTTGTTTCGTTTTTCTCTCCCCCCCCCCACCCACACCTTCTGTTGGCTGTGGGTCTGCAGGAGCCCTTCTCAGCTTGGAAATGTTCGTCATCCTCATGCTTTACCTCTGGCTGGGGATTGGACTTGCTTGTGCTGGCTTCTGTTGCCACCAAATGCTGCTGATCCTGCGGGGGCAAACCCGGTACCAGGTACGGAAAGGGATGGCAACACGAGCTGGGCCCTGGAAGAAGAACCTTGAGGAGGTCTTTGGGAAGAGGTGGCTGCTGGGACTTCTCATCCCCGTGCTTAATGTTGGAAGTGACTATCACAGGAAGAAGGAGAAATGAGGACTCACCACTCCCAGCGCAGATGGATGTGCATAGAAGGGGAGAGGTGGTGAACGGTCATGAGAGAGACAGGGAAAGCTATGGCAGTGAATCAGTGACGTAGTGGAACCAGAGCTTCCAGGATCTGAGGGTCAGGGCTTTTTGATTAGCAGGGTCAATGACACCATCCTCCACTACCTGCAGGCTTCCCTTTTCCCTCTGAGCTTAGCAGTTCTCAGGGTAGCACTGGGGTGGGGGTGGATTTTTTCAGGGACCATCTCTTATTATGAACTATCCCTGATGGAACAGGGAGGTTGAATGGACAATTAAGATCCATTTGTTTTACAAAAGACCTGTTCCTGGTGAAGATGAATGATGCCAGATCTGGCAAGTTGGTATATAAATCAACATAGCTGCCTGCCTTTTTCTTTGTTGGGAGGGGAGGCAGGAAAATTCTTCTGGCAGACATGATTATCAGTGCATGTCTGCACTTCAAAATGTCCCACTGTACCACTGGCAGTAATTATTAAATTGTTAAATATAGGCATCAGACCCTTCCTTGGGTCTATGGATTGTTTTATCACGATGCCTCCCTGTTGTTCCCCTCACTTTCTCTCCCCCTCAGCTTGCCTTTCCTGTTTAATGTGCAGTAGGAATAGGAACAGCAGAACCTTCTGCCATCTAAAAAGTAGGCTGTGTTGTCGTGAGTCGGCTGTAAGCACAGCATAGGTTCCTGTGGGATTTGCCCAATGTGTGAGATGAAGCTTTTTTCTCCCCTTCCATTTAAAAAACACTGACCCCAATAGAGAAAGAAGCCACTTTCACAAGAAGAGTATAGTGTGGTCACTTAAGCACTTTCAGGCACAAGGAATGAAAGATACTAGGGAGGCAGATGGTGTTCAGAGATGGAAAGCACTTAACTGTCCATTTCCCCATCACTTCCTTCCATTCCAGGGTGCAAGAACAGCAGTCCATATTCTGACTGCACAGCAGGTCAGAATAGCAGGTTTACAAGTTGGTCTTTTACTATTGGGGCGATGGGAAGACAGGCAGAGTTAGGCTCATTTCCAAAGCTTCCTACTGCACAGATTCTTGCCTAACTGGGTGGCTTTAAGCCCATCTGGATTCAAATATCAACAAAGAAGGTTATTGAAGTGAAGCACAATGGTGTCCAAAGATTCAGGGCATGTACGGGCTAATCTCCTTGTTTCAGAATGTTTAGACTACAACTCCCATCCTTCCCAGCCAACATGGCCTAGGACAATGGGAACTATAGTCCAACCCATCTCAGGGAAGAAGCAGGTTAGGGTCAGCTGGAACAGAAAATGATGCATGAATTTAAGGGAAGAACTATATCGTGATGCTTCCAGCTGCCTTTTGCAGGTGGGAAATACAAAAACATAGAACTCCAATCCATCTCCTGCCTAAGAAGTGATCAGCAAAGGAGAGTGCAGGAGGCATCATTTTGCCTGTGTCAGGAAGCAACCAAGGAAACAGTGAACTGAATTATTGAGTGGGGAAGGCTCTAAGTAGCAAGCCTTTGAATGCAGGGCCCCAGATTAGCACTTTACCATATGTAATTCTTTCATGATTAATAGGGTGATGAGTTCATACTGTACATGGTAGATAAGAGGCATTTCAAGGATCAAAACCTTGCAGTCTCATTTTAAAAAGGAAAATGAGAAATCTATTTTTAATGGCCTCCATACAGTGAGCTCACTTTCACCAGATGCCCTGCATTATCTTGATGATGGCCTCGGAGGACCACCTATCCATATGAGGAGCTTTCCCAAGCTGCTGGCCTCCAAATGTTTTGGACTACAAACCCCATAATCCTCAGATGGCATGGACAATGCCCATGTATGAGGAGAATCATCACCCAAAGCCTCAGGAGGGCACCAGGTTGGGCAAGACTCATCTAGAGCATCACTTCTAGTGGTGCATTCATTCAGTTCAATGGAGCCAGTTAACAGAGTCAGTCCAAGGAGCAATCCGGTCAGTTGATCAGCTGACATATATTTTGCACAAACTCTAGCTCTTTCTGTGCCAGAACTCTACAGTTAGAAGGTGTCTTATTTTAAAAGAAGAGTGAGAGAGAGATTGAAAGAGAGAGGGTGGGGAGGAAGAGGGAGAATGGGAGAGCTGCCACCATATTTCAATTCAACACCTTTTGCTCTAGAGATGATAGGGCATTTTGCACAAACTCAAAACCCACCTACCCACCTTTTGGGTTGCGAATTTGTATCAGCAAAATTCAGATCAAAGCACATGGGCCAACATATCAAATGATGACATCCACCCACAAACCGAGCAAGAAGAAACCATAAGAAAGCATACCTCACTTTTTCTGTATACAAATACCACCAATCTGTTTGTTTGCTTGTTTATTTATTTACAGTACTACCCTTGATACCTGTGTTTCTAGGAACACCAACACTATGACTCTCTCTCTCTCTCTGGCTTTTCTTCTTAAACGAAGATTCAGGAAGGACTCACAATCCACAATGCTGCAGCCTTATTTGAGAACTCACACCGAACAAGTCTTGAAGAGAAACGACAACGCAGAAAGAATCACAACCCAAAAACACTATGACAGTAAAACAGTAAAAACCAGGCAATTAAATCAGCCCAAGTGGGATAGAACCATAATACATATGAGCACCATAACATTAAAGCATAATGGAAGTTTAAAAGTCTAAATTGTTTTAGCAGCATTTAATTTGTCCTGTTTTAAGTGTTAAATAGTTTAATATACTTTCAGATTTCTTTTTAAATTGTTCATATTGATTTTATTGTATGTGCCTTTGAAGATCCTTGGATGAGATGTAAATATTTAAATAAATAAATAAATAAATGCAAGAATTGGGCCATAGTCTGACCAGGACAAGCACCTCACCCAAAATGTCAGAGAGAAGCATTCCTCTCCTCCCGCTTGCTCAGATGACAAGTCACCAGTGTGCAAGTCACATGAAATGTTGAAAAGCCTGGGGAAATTAAAAGCTCTTCTATTGCCTCAAAGACCAGGTGAGCCAACCTGAAGAGAGGATTCCACAAAAAGGGCCATCACCAAGAAAGCCCCTTTCCCCAGTAGAGGCTACTAGTGGCTTCCATGTCAGTGGGATGGCAATCCACTCCGTATTTTAGTTTAAACTTCAAAGAAGCTACCTGAGGTGATGGTCCTAATTTGGGGATAAGGTTTAGTCCCTGAGACAGCACCTATTATGTTCAATCTAAAACACGGAGGGAACTCATTGCCTCACTGACATCTGAGTCACCATCGGCTGCTGTTCCTCAGTCTTCATCCATCTCACTTTGGGGACACCTGTAGGGTGGCTTCTAAAGATCGTCAAAGGGAAGGCTGATGTGAGAGGCAGCCCTTTAGGGATCAAGATACCAAGCCATGTAGAAGTGGAATTCAATGTTTCCCCTGATTTTGTCACCGCATTCCCAATTGTCTTATTGGCATGAGATGACCATGTGAGTCAACACAAGGCAAGCTTATTGTTGCTCTTGAAGCAGAGAATACTAGATCTTTCTCCTTCAGTGACATTTTCCATCTGTATTACTTGGCTATGACAACAAGCACCCACAAAACAAAATATAGTACATTCTGAAGAGATGTTTTGACCATGAGAACATCTTCAAGAAGTAATTACTGATGGGATAGATAGCTGATAGCACACATAGAAAGCAGGTCTTCTCTGTAAGACACGTGCTTGCATGAAAACATCTTTATGTATTATGCTGCATTTCACAAACAGATAACAATAAAGGATGTTGATTTTTTAAGAGAAAGAAATGTTTGTCTCTTTTCTGTTGTGATCTTTAACTCTTCCTTTGGGAAAAGAGCGGGGTGACTGCAATTTCAGTATACCTAATAAAAAGAATGACAAAAAGAAGCTTTTTGATTTACCTGGAGCTGGTTCTGAAAGGAGAGGTCATTGTGTGATTTTCATTTTGGATTCCTTAATCTCTGAAATAGACAATATAAACACCTATGCAGAACTTAGAGGAGTTGCTTTGTAGACTACAACTCCCAGAATCATTCAGCCAGCCTAGCAAGTGCGGGGTTGTAGTAGTTGTAGTTCAAAAGTATTTCCCCTCCAATCACTGTCCTTATGGGCTGCTAAATTTTCAATAACAGGAGTCTCAACCCAGGAATAGGTCCTTCCAAACAAAGGGGGTTCTCTCCTAGCCTTCCCAATCAGGTTTGCTCCAAATTCACTGGATTTTAACTCCCATTATACCCAGTCAACATATCCAATAGCTCATGGTTGCTGGAGATGGTGGAAGTTGTAGATCAGCAAATATGGAAGGCACCGAATGGGGAAAGACTGCAGCCTTCCCAATTCCTGACATCTTTCTTAGTATCTTCTTTCCCCCAACATTTCCCCTTGAAGCACATAAATTGTTTCATGCTCAGAGACGGGAAAGAATTGACGCTCTGTCCAAAACAAATTGCTGTGGATGTCTCTGGTGAAACAGACCCTTGAGAAGTTCTGTTCCCTTTCTGTAGGTATTTGGCCTGTTGACTGTCAACTGTCTTTATATGTTTAAGTTGCTTGCTTAGGTACAATGCTATTCATTTGATCTTGTATGCCACCTTGGGCAGAGCTTTTCTTTAAAAAAGAAAAGAAAGATGAGGTAGGTACCATCTAAATATACAACAATAAATAGCTCAAAAGGAGAACCGATCATTTCCCAAGATGGTCAAGATGCCATCATTTAAGGTTTTGGAGCAGAGGCTGGATGGCCATGCATCGGTTGTGCTCTGATGGATTTACCACATCTGCTAGATGACTTTTGAGATTATTTCCAGCTCTTATGACTCTAATCTCATACCTGTTTTTCTCACCATTGATTAGCCACAATCAACTCCACATATCTGAGGTGGAGGGGGCCTAAGCACTGGTAGCCTTACAAAAGCAAGAACACATCTTTGTAAATGCCCCTTGCTACATACTATACTCCAGCCCTCACCTTTCCCCTAACAATGCCTAGGCCTAGCTTTTCACTAAGCAAATCTTCCCGTTCTCTGGAGAATCCTAAAGAGGAAATGGCTATTAATTCAAACATCCAATTGAAATGCAATTCCCCTTGTCAACAGTTTGCCATGACATTGTCTCAGCTGGCAGTCTAGACCTTGAGATTGTCGTCCCACCATCATGGAAGAGTGAGTCAGCTTTTTGTTGTATGCACCTGACCTTGGATACGGTCCCAGCTAGTGTTCTACTTCATGTTTATCAATGCCTTTCTTTTCTGGTTCATTCCTAAAATGGACAGACTCCCAAACCTCCTGATAATCGCTTTTTGTTTTTTGCATCAGCACAAATTAAGTTATGAGAAATTTGTCCTTCACTTTTCAAATCTGATTGACTTGGCAGCCAGCATTAGGATGCTCTGCTGCCTGCAAGCAGGCCACTTGTGACATGGGGTTTCTTATCAAGTATCTTGCTAAAGAGCAAACACAGCAGCACTGTATTTTGGTGCAGATATTCTGTGGAATGGAGAGAGAAGTACACCCACCTATGTACTGCTAATGATTCTCAGTCAGTATCCAAGTAGGGTTGAATGAATCCATCAATTTTAATTTTTCTCTGTTTCTTTTTTTTTTTTCAGTTTTGAGTTCACTCTGCTCAGCTTTGAGTTTTTTTTTAAAAGATCACACAAATCATATGCATTTTTGTGCAGTATCTCCCAATATGTGCATTTCTGTACACAATTTTAGTAAATATACAATCTTTTGCAATCGGTTTTCTTAATCCAGTAGACTTTCAAACATTATTTTAACTGACACATACATTTTTGTGTGCACTTTCCAGTTATACGTGCATTTTTAATTAGTGAGTGCCAATGCAAAAATCAGAGAAATGTGAATTTTGAAACATAACTCAGCTTGCACATTACAGTATTTCAAAAGTGTAAAATTAAGTGGTTCATCTTAAAAGCAACTATAACAATTTTCTCCCCCTTTTTAAATATTCAGTTTGATATTTGGTTTGTATTGCAAATTTTAGGTCACTGGACACAAAAGTAGGTTGTTAAGTGGGACCACAGTACAGGAATGCTGGGGTAGATATAGCAAACTATGGTCCCTTAAATCTTTGCTTAGCTATGAAATGCACATGCATTGTTACTATGTTTAATTTCTATTTCAAAGTTCAGAGTACGTATGTCTATATGTGTTTCTTATGCCAAGTTTTCCACTAAAGACAAAGCTGGGGGCTGTTTTAACATGTAACCTTTCCCCAACAGATTGTGACTCCCAAAGGAATTCACTCCATGGCTGCAATCCTGTAAGGCTCAGCATATTGTAGTAGGTCCACATGTAGACCGAGGCTGAGTTACTGTATATACCCCCACCCCTGACACTGAACAGTCCATGAAGCCCCCTGCACAACCATGCCATGCTTTGTGGGAGCAGGCAGGATCACTGAAGTGTCTGGCTATGTTTCTGTAGCCAGAATTACAACAGCAGGGCTGAAGCATCCAGAGGACCCTGATGTATCTCAGCATTGATGTCATTTCATGTCTGGCAGCAGGGACATAGCCAGATGCTCCTCCAATATTGTCTACTCCCCATAGAGCAAGGAATAGCTATACAAGAGGCTTCAGAGGCTGTTCAGGAAATTGGGGGGGGGGCTTTGGGTGGTGCAGAGGGAGAAGGGGAATACCAACATCCACAGTGACCAAAAAAGTACATACACATAGAGGAAACTTAATACATGCATCTCTAACAGTTAGGGTGGAACAGGATATCCCTAACAGGATGCCAGCCCTCCAGTGGGAAAAAGGTGTAGCTTTTACTTACAAAATTCACTTGGCAGCATTGGGTTTAATGGGCATAGCCCAGCCTTTTCCCAACTGTTGCCTTCCAAATGGGTTGGGCTACAAAGCATGGCTGGGGCCTGTAGTCCAGCCCATCTGGAGGGCACCAGATTGGGGAAGGATGGTATAGATAGTATTTTATTTACTTATTTACTTATTTGTTAAAATGTTTCTATCCTGCCCCTCATCAAGATTTTCAGACAGCCTGCTCTGATTTTCATTAATCTAGGAAAGCTCTTTAAAGCAGCAGAAAGTCACATTTCCATTGCAGATGTACTGTAATTTCACCTGCTAATTTGAAAGTAGAGAGAGCCAGTGTGGTGTAGTAGTTTGAGCACTGGACTATGACTCTGGAGACCAGGGTCTGAATCCCTGCTCACCCATGGAAACCCACTGGCTGATGCTGGGCAAGTCACACTCTCTCACTCTCAGAGGAAGGCAAAGGAAAATCTTGCCAAGAGAATCCCATGTTAAGGTCACCTTATGGTTGTCATGAGTTGAAAATGACTTAAAGACACACAACAACAACAAACAATTTGAAAGTGTCATCTTGTAGACCTGAACCCTATTATTGATCCCAAGTAGAGCAGATCCACTGAATCAGTGGGACTTACGTTTTGACTCACCATTGAACAATTGATTCAGTACATCTTCTCTAATTAGGACCAATCAATAGGATTCAGCTCTCAGTTGTATACACTTTCTGGAGACGCTTGCATGACTTGTGTAAAGATCACTGCAGTGATCTTTAGTTTGCTGGTAGCTAGACAAAAATACATACCATTCTGGGCAGGTTCTTACCAAATATATATAGTCAGTGTCTACATGCTGAGGGCCAGTATGGTGTAATAGTTTAAGTGTTGGACTCTCTCTCTCTCTGGCTTTTCTTCGCAAATGAAGATTCAGGAAGGACTCAGGATTCTTGTAAACTAGGGTTCGAATCCCTGCTAAGTCGTGGGAATACACTGGGTGACCATGGGCACGTCACACTTTTTCTGCCTTAAAGGATGGCAATGGCAAACCTCCTCTAAATACCTATTGCCAAGACCCCATGATAGATTCATCTTAGGGTTCCCATAAGTCAGCATCAGCTCAAAGACACATAACAACAGCACATTCACAAGCTGGAAGAGTCGAAAATGATAAGTACAGTCTTGTTTTATACTCCAAAGAAGTGATTGTATAGCTAGCCACCATGTCAAAAGAGGTTGAAAATGAAATAAATCTTTTCTCCACCAGGGTCATAGAAATAGAGAAGCACAAAAAAGGTACTTCTTTAAATCAAGGGTGAGGAACTTTTTTTCCTGTTGAAGACAGCCTTCCCTTAGGGGTAATCTGATGTGGGTGCATACCAGTGTGTGTGGGGTAAACAGAGCTAGTGATGTAGGGGAGTCAGGGGGCTTACTATGTCATAGAATGATAGTACCAGAGGTGTTCCCACAGGAATCTAGTTCAACCTCCTGTCAAGTTGAAGTTCCTGGGTGCAGAGAAGTGCTAGAATTGATTTGTTGACTTCTGGTGCAGGAAAAAGAAAATTTCTAGAACTTAATGTATGTGTCTCTCTACTCAGATGTTACATGATTTAATTAAAATAACAAAACTCAGGATTGAGCACTACCTTTATTCAGTGACTAAAACAGCAGAAACGTGGTGAGCTTTCAAGTTCTCCTAGAATTCTTCATCATACATGATAGTAGAGGTCTGGGAGAACTTGAAAGCTCATATCTGTGGCATTTCAGATTGCATGACTAGAATGTATAAGAATTCCAGTTAAAGTAAGCCTGTGAGGGTGTGAGTGCAGCTCCACTGTTCCCCTTGTTACTTTGTTTGCTTTCCTTACATGGAGAGGAAATGCCTGGGGGTGGGCAGAGGTCCTTTTTTTGGGTGGGAACAGGGTTCCTGACTGTATGGAGAGCCATTGCTTGTAATAGAAGCTCTGTTCTTTAGGCTGTCACTGTCTACATGGGAAATAAGCAAGATGAACTTGAACTCCTTGCACTACAAAACAAATATGATATAATAGGCGTTACTGAAACCTGGTGGGACGAGTCTCATGATTGGAATGTAGGAATAGAGGGGTATAACCTTTATAGGAGAAACAGGCCAAACAGGAAAGGAGGAAGAATAGCATTATATGTCAGGGATATTTACACCAGTGAAGTGATCCACGACATCAATACTGGAAGCCAGGTGGAGAGCATCTGGATAAAAATTAAAGGGGAGGGAAGCAACAGGGATGTTATTGTGGGACTCTACTACAGACCCCCAAATCAGACGGAGGAATTGGATGTTGCCTTTCTAGAACAGATGAACATACATGCAGAAAGGAGAGATGTAGTAGTGATGGGTGACTTCAACTATCATGATATTTGCTGGCAATCTAACTCAGCCAAAACTACAAGGTCTAGCAAATTCCTTACATGCCTGGAAGACAATTTCATGGTCCAAAAGGTGGAAGAGACAACAAGGGGGTCAGCTATTTTAGATCTGATCCTAACCAACAGAGACGATCTGGTTAATGGGGTGCAAGTGGTGGGATCCTTAGGTGAGAGTGATCATGTTCTCCTGGAGTTTGTTATACAATGGAAAGGAGAAGCCAGGCATAGTCAGACACGCATTCTTGACTTTAGGGGAGCTGATTTCAGTAAACTAAGGGAAATACTGGGGATGATCCCATGGTCAAGAATACTAAAAGAGAAGAGACCTCAAGACGGATGGGACTTTCTCAAAAGGGAGATACTGAAGGCACAATTTCAAACAGTACCATTGAGGAAGAAAAATGGGAGGTGTCTCAAGAAACCAGGATGGATGACTAAAGAACTTTCAATGGAGCTAAGTTTTAAACGGAACATGTATAGGAAATGGAAAAGCGGGGAAATCACCAAAGAAGAATTCAAACAGATAGCAAACACATGTAGGAGTAAAGTCAGAAAAGCTAAAGTGCAGAATGAGCTCAGGCTTGCTAGGGAGGTTAAGAACAATAAAAAGGGTTTTTTGGGTATGTCCGCAGCAAAAGGAGGAAGAAGGAAATGATAGGGCCGCTACGTGGAGAAGATGGCAAAATGCTAACAGGGGACAGAGAAAAGGCAGAATTACTCAACACCTTCTTTGCCTCAGTGTTTTCAGAAAAGGAAAAGGAGGACCAACCTGAGGAGAATGGAACAGAGGACACAATAGGGGAAATCCAGCTCAAAATAAGTAAAGAGGTAGTACAGGAATACCTTCTTAATCTAAATGAATTAAAATCTCCAGGACCAGATGAACTACATCCAAGAGTATTAAAAGAGCTGGCAAATATAATCTCAGAGCCATTGGCAATAATATTTGAGAACTCCTGGAGAACAGGAGAAGTCCCAGCAGACTGGAGGAGGGCAAACGTTGTTCCCATCTTCAAAAAGGGGAAAAAAGAGGATCCCAACAACTATCGTCCAGTTAGTCTGACATCAATACCAGGGAAGATTCTAGAACAGATCATTAAACAGAGAGTCTGTGAACATTTAGAAGGCAATGCCATAATCACAAAAAGTCAACATGGGTTTCAGAGAAACAAGTCATGCCAGACTAATCTGATCTCTTTTTTTGATAAAGTTACCAGCTTGGTAGATGAAGGGAATGCTGTGGACATTGCATACCTTGATTTCAGTAAGGCCTTTGACAAGGTTCCCCATGACATTCTTGCAAACAAGCTTGTAGCATGTGGGCTAGACAAGTTAACTGTTCAATGGATTTGTAATTGGTTGACCGGCCGAACCCAAAGGGTGCTCAGCAGTGGCTCCTTTTCGTCTTGGAAAGATGTGACCAGTGGGGTGCCACAGGGTTCTGTCCTGGGCCCAGTGCTATTCAACATCTTTATCAATGACTTAGATGAGGGAATTAGGGGCATACTTATCAAATTTGCAGATGACACCAAATTGGGAGGAGTAGCTAATACCCTAGAGGACAGGATCAAAATTCAGAATGACCTGGATAGACTGGAGAGCTGGGCCAAAGCTAACAAAATGAAATTCAATACGGAGAAATGTCTCTCTCTCTCTGGCTTTTCTTCGCAAACGAAGATTCAGGAAGGACTCATCCCGCGTTTTCTGCAAGCGCGCTGATGACTAAAAAGGCCAATCCGAGATAAACAAGTCCGGTTGCAAAAAGCACAGCAGAAGGTCTCCTTGGGTGATGTTTTTGGGTTGTGATTCTTTCTGCGTTGTCGTTTCTCTTCAAGACTTGTTCGTCGTGAGTTCTCAAATAAGGCTGCAGCATTGTGGATAGTGCGTCTCCATGCCTCCCGATGTGAGGCCAGGGCGGACCACTGTTGGTGATCAATTTGGCCAAGCCTGAGATGTTGTTTCAGGGAGTCTTTGTATCGCTTTTTTGGAGCGCCCCTCTTACGCTGACCCGTGGCGAGTTCACCGTAGAGTAGTATTTTTGGGAGGCGATGGTCCTCCATCCTAGAAACGTGCCCTGCCCAGCGCAGCTGTGTTCTCAATATCATGGCCTCAATGCTGGTGATCCCTGCTTGCTCAAGGACAGCAACATTCGTCACATAGTCAGTCCAGTGTATATTTAGGATTGTGCGTAGACAGCGCTGATGAAAGCGCTCGAGGAGTCGTAGGTGGTGGCGATAGGTGACCCATGTTTCAGATCCATAAAGGAGGATAGACAGTACGATGGCTCTATACACACTGATTTTTGTGCTTTGCCTCAGGTGTTTATTGTGCATTTAGGGCGGAAAAATGAAATGCATAAATATAGGATGGGAGAGACCTGGCTGAATGAGACTACGTGCGAAAGGGATCTAGGAGTCCTAGTAGACCACAAGTTGAACATGAGCCAACAGTGTGATGCGGCAGCTAAAAAGGCCAATGCAATTTTGGGCTGTATCAATAGAAGTATAGTGTCTAGATCAAGGGAAGTAATCTCTCTCTCTGGCTTTTCTTCGCAAACGAAGATTCAGGAAGGACTCATCCCGCGCTTTCTGCAAGCGCGCTGATGACTAAAAAGGCCAATCCGAGATAAACAAGTCCGGTTGCAAAAAGCACAGCAGAAGGTCTCCTTGGGTGATGTTTTTGGGTTGTGATTCTTTCTGCGTTGTCGTTTCTCTTCAAGACTTGTTCGTCGTGAGTTCTCAAATAAGGCTGCAGCATTGTGGATAGTGCGTCTCCATGCCTCCCGATGTGAGGCCAGGGCGGACCACTGTTGGTGATCAATTTGGCCAAGCCTGAGATGTTGTTTCAGGGAGTCTTTGTATCGCTTTTTTGGAGCGCCCCTCTTACGCTGACCCGTGGCGAGTTCACCGTAGAGTAGTATTTTTGGGAGGCGATGGTCCTCCATCCTAGAAACGTGCCCTGCCCAGCGCAGCTGTGTTCTCAATATCATGGCCTCAATGCTGGTGATCCCTGCTTGCTCAAGGACAGCAACATTCGTCACATAGTCAGTCCAGTGTATATTTAGGATTGTGCGTAGACAGCGCTGATGAAAGCGCTCGAGGAGTCGTAGGTGGTGGCGATAGGTGACCCATGTTTCAGATCCATAAAGGAGGATAGACAGTACGATGGCTCTATACACACTGATTTTTGTGCTTTGCCTCAGGTGTTTATTGCTCCAGACTCTTTTGTGAAGTCTTCCAAATGCACTATATGCCTTTGCTAATCTGTGATCGATCTCTTTGTCAATCTTGGCTTCTGAGGAGATGATGCTTCCCAGGTAGGTGAACTGCTGAACGGACTTGAGCACTGATTTGCCGACGGCAATGTGGGGATGGTGGTGTTCGTCCTGTGGTGCAGGCTGGTAAAGAACTTCTGTTTTCTTCAGGTTACTTCTAGCCCAAACAGCTCTGCAGCTGTTGCAAAGCAGGATGTTAGGCGCTGCAGAGCTCCTTCTGTGTGGGCAACAAGGGCAGCATCATCGGCGAAGAGCAGCTCACGGACTAGATAGTTTAGAGTCTTAGTGTGAGCCCTCAGACGGCTTAAGTTAAACAAGCTACCATCAGTACGGTAGCGTATATAGATGCCGTTGTCTTCTTCAAGCTCTGCCATAGCCCTTTGGAGCATCATGCTAAAGAAGATTGTAAATAAAGTTGGTGCAAGAACACAACCTTGCTTCACTCCATTCGTTATTAGAAAGGGCTCTGAAAGAGCATCGCCATATCTGACTTGACCACGCTGGCCCTCATGTAGCAAGATAATCATTTTAAGGAATTTGGGGGGACATCCTAGTTTTTCCAGGATCTGCCACAGACCTTTTCTACTTACAGTGTCAAAGGCTTTGGTGAGGTCGACAAATGTTACATAGAGACCCTTGTTCTGCTCCCTACATTTTTCTTGCAGTTGCCTAAGGGCAAATACCATGTCTGTAGTGCTCCTATTGGCTCTGAAGCCACATTGGCTTTCAGGGAGAAGTTCTTCTGCAATAGCAGGAACTAACCTGTTCAGGAGTATCCTTGCAAGGATTTTTCCAGCAATAGAGAGCAGTGTTATGCCTCGATAGTTTGAGCAGTCGTATTTTGCTCCTTTTTTCTTGTACAGGGTGATGATGACTGCATCTCGGAGGTCTGATGGCAGTTCCCCTTTTTCCCAGCAATTCACAAGGAATTCGTGGAATTTTTCGTGGAGTGCATGACCTCCGTGTTTCCAAACTTCAGGTGGGATTCCATCAATCCCAGCTGCCTTGCCGTTTTTCATCTGCTGTATGGCCTTAAAGGTCTCTTCCAAAGTGGGAGCTATGTCCAATTCATTTTTCATCAGTTTTTGTATTATATCTTGGATAGCTGAGGCTTGGACTACTCGGTTGGCGCTAAAGAGACTTTGAAAATGTTCAGCCCAACGATTTAGGATGGAGGCTTTATCAGTAATTAATGTTTGACCATCTGTACTGTATAAGGAGCTTTGGACCTGATAAGTAGGTCCAAACACTGCTTTAAGAGCTTCATAAAATCCTCTATGATCACCCAGATCTGCACAGCGTTGTGTCTTTTCTGCTATACTGATCCACCACTTGTTCTGCATGTCTCGGAGTTTTTGTTGTAGTTTGCTACATGTGAGGCGGAAAGCTGCTTTTCTTACATGACAGGTTGGCTGGGCGAGGTATGCCTGGTGAGCAGCTCTCTTCCTTGCCAACAGTTCCTGGATCTCTTGGTTGTTTTCATCAAACCAGTCTTGATTTTTCTTGTGGGAGAACCCGAGGGATTCTTCTGCAGACTGGAGGATACTGTTTTTGATATGTTGCCAAAGCACTGTAGGAGAAGGATCTGTAGGGTGGTCTTCAAGTTTCGTTTGTAGATTTGCCTGGAAGTTGTCTCTCATGGTAGCTTGTTGAAGATTGTTGACTTGGAGTCTCTTCTTTAAGATGCCACCCCTCTTAGGTTTGAACTTAAGATGAAGATTTAGTTTACATCTGACAAGGCGATGATCTGTTTGGCATTCTGCACTGGGCATCACTCGGGTATGACGGACATCACGAATGTCTCTCTGACGGACTAGAACGTAGTCAATGAGGTGCCAATGTTTGGATCGGGGATGCATCCAGGTTGTCTTCAAGCTATCTTTCTGCTGAAAGATTGTGTTTGTAATAGTCAGCTGTTGTTCTGCACAGAACTCTAGCAGGAGGCGTCCGTTATCATTGCAATTTCCAACACCATGCTTGCCTAAGACACCTTTCCAGGCTTCGGAGTTCTTTCCTACTCTGGCGTTGAAGTCACCAAGGATAATAATTTTATCTTCTACAGGGACTTTTTGTATGAGTTGGCGTAGGTCTGTGTAGAATTTGTCTTTCTCTACAGGGTCAGCTTGCATAGTTGGGGCATATATACTAAAGAGAACAACATGTGGGAGGCGTAAGGAAATAATGCGATCAGAGTGTCCTGTTGGCAAGGTTTCGAGTTTGGAGGCAATGGAGTTTTTAATCATAAAGCCTACTCCTGACAGATGTTTTTCGGTTTTGGGTTTGCCAGACCAGTAAAGTGTGTAGCCGGCGCCATGTTCTTTAAGGCTGCCTTCCTCATGGAAGCGAACTTCACTAAGAGCAGCGATGTCAATATTAAGCCGTGATAGTTCAAGGGCTATTAGGGCAGAACGACGCTCAGGCCGTCCACTATCTTCAGAGTCTTGCATGGTTCTGATGTTCCAGCATGCAAGTGTCAGTTTATTTACACCTTTGGAGGCCGGTGTGTGCCTTTGTTTCTTTGCCTTGGTTTGACCGCATCAGAAGATTCCCGTTGGCCGCGGCTAGCCAACCAGGTAGTTGGGGATGAGCTTTCTTTAGGCCACCTTTTCTAGGCCCCTCTCCATGTGGAGCAAGCAGTGCTCTCCTTAAAAAAGGCTGCTTGGTCGTTCAGAATGCTGCCGAACAAGACTGTCATCTCCCGGGTCAGGCTTGAGCGACCAATGTCCTGAACCGCCTGCATGCAGGGTTGGGGCTGCGGCTTCCAGTGCATCTTTACACCTGCCGGTTTCGTCCCTCGCCAGTCGCTACAGGGCTTTTTTGGAAATGGATTTGTCCTTCGAGCCTGTGCAATGGATTTTTCTGGTGGAGCGCAGCGTGCACAGAACTGGCCTCACCCTTTAAACCAGAGATTCATCTGCCGTGGCCTTGCAAGCATGGACGTGGCAGTGAGGTCCTTGGGCCGTAGGTTTGATTAGAGTTTCCTTCTCTTAGATGGTTGACCTTACAGGGTTGGACGAGCACCATCTGCCCGGGTTTGGGATTGGAGTTTTCCTTCTCCTAGGACGGTTGCCACAAGGCTGGAGAGCCCATCCTGCCCTTTGACGCTCTTTGTCAGACCCTTCGGTTTTGACCTGTCTGGCATGGGAGACCCTACCAGTGGCTATTATGCCACCGCCAGCATAGCTCAAAACATCATTAGGGTACGCAAGCCTCTCTCCCACGACAAGGGGGCGTCAATGGAGAGGAAGGGAAGTAATAGTGCCACTGTATTCTGCCTTGGTCAGACCTCACTTAGAATACTGTGTCCAGTTCTGGGCACCACAATTCAGAAAGGATATTGACAAATTGGAGCGTGTCCAGAGAAGGGCAACTAAAATGGTGAAAGGTCTGGAAACGATGCCTTATGAGGAGAGACTTAGGGAGCTGGGTATGTTTAGCCTGGAAAAAAGGCAGTTAAGAGGCGATATGATAGCCCTGTTTAAGTATTTGAAGGGATGTCACGCTGAGGATGGAGCAGGCTTGTTTTCTGCTGCTCCAGAGACTGGAACACGGAGCAATGGGTTCAAGCTCCAGGAACAGAGATTCCACCTCAACATGAGGAGGAACTTTTTGACAGTAAGAGCTGTTCGGCAGTGGAACACACTCCCTTGGAGCGTGGTGGGGTCTCCTTCCTTGGAGGTCTTTAAACAGAGGCTGGATGGCCATCTGTCGGGGATGCTTTGATTGTGATTTCCTGCGTGGCAGGGGGGTTGGACTGGATGGCCCTCGTGGTCTCTTCCAACTCTGCAATTCTATGATTCTATGAACTATGATGACAGAGAAAGTGGGGCTAGCATACTTCCCCTCTTCACATATTAATTTTAACTTTATTCTGAATGCCTAATGGGACTTTTGTATGTGTGTGTATATGAATTCATGTAGATGACATGAAGATTGCTAAGTCTTAGGGAATGGACCCTATTCACCAGTCCATAGGCAAAGGGAAGGAATCTCAGAGTGAGAGAACTGCCTTGAAAAGTGTGGCTAAGTAGGGATCTGAAGCCTGGTCTCCCAGAGTCCTAGTCCAACACTCAAACCACTACACCATGCTGGCTTTTTAAAACTTTGGACCTGAGCAAGGCTGTTGATGACCATGTTACCTGCCCTGATACCCCCCCTTTCAATAATTCATTAATTGGCTATATTTCATATATTGGCTTATTTATTGGCCTTCCACATGATTGGAAGTAGACCAGGGACTCCCAAATGCAAGGACTCAAGGTGTCCTCAAAAAACCTAAAGAAGAGGCCATCCCAAATTCCTAAAAGACATACCCGGGTAGTAATTATGCGGACCCACCTTGGACTGGTAGTTAGGGTGGAAATGGGCTAATTCTCCTGGACATACATGGAAGTGAATCGTTCACTAATTGAATCAAGGTAGCTGGACACTCATTGCCTTGAAAAACTGGTTTTTCCTTGCACCTTTCCTAAAACAATAGAGAGTTGCCTGAAACCCATCAGTTCTGAAGTTTCAGCCATTAGCGATTCTTACTACATCCAGAGAATCCATTGTTTAACCATAGCAAACTCCAGCAAACATTGTATTTCACTCAAAACACCCCAGGGGTATGCAGGGGTATGCAGCTATGGTATTTCCCTCCCTCCCAAGACTGCAATAGTGATATCATATGTTGAACCCTCCCTGCTCTGGTTACTGAATTGGGTGATAAAAAGGCTGTCAGGGTTGTATTATTTTTTGTGACATGATGCACATAAAAAGCCAGAGAAGGAAAAAAAATTCAGCAGAGGCTTAGTATCTCTTTGCCAGTCTTGAATGTGGTTCCTACTTCATGTCCCCAGTTTTTTTAAAAAACAAGAGTATGGTCATCCCTCAATATTTGCAGGTTAGGCATTCAGGGATTTTATTATTCTTGGATTACTGTATTTGTTGCCGCCTCCACTGCTGCCCTATACACAACTGAAAAAAATGTGCTCTCTCTAGGCTTTTCTTAGTCCTCCAGCACAATTCAATGGGCAACTTCTGGTGGAATTTGACCATAGAATTGTTCTGGAGGACCTATAAATGTTTAGGAAAATGTTCTGCCAGGTTAAAAAAAAGTGTCCTATGTTTGCAGTTTTTCCATTTTCGTGGGGATCCTGTACACCCAACCCCTGTGAAAGTTGAGGGCTAACTGTAGAATCATAGAATCATACAATTGTAGAGTTGGAAGAGACCACAAGGGCCATCCAATCCAACCCCCTGCCACACAAGAAATCATGATCAAAGCATCCCTGACAGATGGCCATCCAGCCTCTGTTTAAAGACCTCCAAGGAGTGTGTTCCACTGCCAAACAGCTCTTACTATCAAAAATTTCCTCCTAATGTTGAGGTGGAATCTCTGTTTCTGGAGCTTGCATCCATTGCTCCGTGTTCCAGTCTCTGGAGCAGCAGAAAACAAGCCTGCTCCATCCTCAATGTGACACCCCTTCAAATACTTAAACAGGACTATCATACTGCCTCTTAACCATCTTTTTTCCAGGCTAAACATACCCAGCTCCCTAAGTCTCTCCTCATAAGGCATCATTTCCAGACCTTTCACCATTTTAGTTGACCTTCTCTGGACACGCTCCAATTTGTCAATATCCTTTTTGAATTGTGGTGCCCAGAACCGGACACAGTATTCTAGGTGAGGTCTGACCAAGCTCTGTACTTTTTTGCAAGATTGTTTGCACTTCAGATTGAAAGCTAAAAGTCCCGTTTCAGTTGGCTGAGTAGTTTCTGTTAAAACCCAGTGCAGTTGAACCTCTACAATCAAGAGTAAACACCACTGGGTAATTGGGTAATTGGGGGTAATTACAATTACCACTGGGTAATGCTTGGGTAATTGGGGGATTGTCTAGATGGTGAAAATACTCCTGATAGAATTTGAGAATACCTTTTGTCCCAATGGGAGCAGAAGTGGAAAGGTGATTGGTCAGACATGCGCGGGGACAGAGCTTGCCAGCAAGGCAGTGCCTGGAACCATCAAGCTGGATTTTCGCTACAGCAATCATGCACTGAGGCAATGAAATAGTCTTGTTTTGGTCTTGTTTATTTAAGCAGAAGGTCACACTTCTGCTCCTCGGATTTGTTTTTTTTAAAAAAATACTGTGTGGCGATGGCAACTAGGGAGAATAAAAATGTGAGTAATTCACTTGCTCCCACCATCTTGCTTTGCAGGCATGCCCGTTTGAACATCAAATGTGGATAGCTTCACATGCCTGTGATCTTGAAAAAACAACAGTGAAGACAAATGAAAGCTACTGTGAATTGGCATTACTGAGAACCAATCCACATTTTATTGCCTCGTATTGACAAGCCCCAGGAAACTAAGCCATGGATTGGGTACTATTCAATGTACTGCTATACTTTGGGTTTATTTATCCCTCTCTGTGTGTATCTGACTGTCTGTGTTTCTGTTTCTTTGTCTCGGTCTGTCCCCATATGAAAAAATAAAAGATATTTAAATAGATGCATGTGTATGTGCATAGCCCATGTGCATAGCTATTTACAAAGACACACACTCTATATTCACATGCATATGTGCATGTGTTTGTATACACCCACATGAACACACAGTCATCATGAGCTTCTGCACTTCAAAATGTACCACTCAGCTTCTGAAGATAAGCTCTCGAAACCTTCACTCATTTATTCATGCGCCCTGCTTGCTGCCCACTCTCTGACCTTATATTCCTACACAGGGCCTGCAAAGTTCTACTTTTAGCTTTACGAACAGGACAAAAGAACTGAGTTGTGAAAATGCATTTTCATTGTTGATTTTTTCCAAATCTGAGGAAGCTGCTATCACTAGGATGTTTATAGCAGTGCTACTCAAGGTAGTGGTTCGGACCAGTGCTGGTCCTTGAGCCATTGGCTACCGGTCCCTGGCAAGTTTCCAGGCAAGAAAGAATAGTTGTACCCAATGGGCACAAATATAGTGCTAGCCCCTGGCACATTGGAAAACAATAATTGTCAGTCCCCAACTTTAGCTAGCCTGAGGAGCACTGGTTTATAGCATCCTTTCATGTATATGAGCAGACAAACTGGAATTATGTTTGTGGTATTACGTTTTTTAAAAACTTCAAAACCACAGTGTTCCATCTGATTTGTATTGGTCCTCAGGTGCTGTTTGTCATGCTGGTCTGCTGCCTTTAGGGAAATATGATTAGAGGACACATCAGAAAACTCTGATAAGAAACAAACATTTTGCATGGTTCAGAAGATTGATCAGAAAATAGAAAGTAGCCCATAATCTGTATAGGTGAGGAGAGACTCGGGGAGGTACAATCTTCCTGTAGAAATAATATGTAAAAGGTAAAAGGAATGGAGGATTGTAGGGATCTCTGAAAACTGAAAGGAAACTCACTAGCTTTAATGATCAAAACAATTAGAAAACCTAAATGCTCTGGGAAATGAAAATACAGCTCTTCCATACTAGTGGATGTCTAGATGAATGGCAGAGTGCCTTGGGGCATTGGAAGCCAGAGGTCCCTGATCCCACTGTTGTTTTGCACTAATTCCATCTCCATGACACAGAACTAAATGTGATATGATGCCTAATATATGGAGCAAATTACTCAGGGCCTGTCTACACTGCAGAAATGCAGCCCATGGAATCCTGGTATTTGTGGTTTGATGAGGCACCAAAGCTCATTGATAGAAAAGGCTAAATACCTCACAAAACTACAAATACCAGAATTCCATAGAATAGAATTGTTGGATTAAGTCTGTGATTTCACTAAGGCTGGTGTCACCCTCCCCCCTCTCCGAAGGTGTCACCTTGTGTGGTTTGGCCTCTCTGCACACCACTAGTGCCACCACTGGATTAAATGGTGTCAAACTGTTGTATTTTTGAAGTGTAGACAGGCCCTCAGTCTGTCTATGCACCCTTATGGCCACATTAGGAATATTGTGTGCCTGAGAAAAACCCAGATCTGTGGTTCTTATGCATGGGATTTTAAGTTCAGTTGAAAACTAACAATAATCCATAGTGAAGTCAGAGGCTTTCACGGCCAGCATCCATAGATTTTCCTTGGTTTTTTCCCGGGCTGTGAGGCCGTGTTCTGGAAAAGTTTACTTCTGACGTTTCGCCTGCATCTGTGGCTGACATCTTCAGAGATCTCCATCTCTGAAGATGCCAGCCACAGATACAGGTGAAACGTCAGAAGTAAACTCTTCCAGAACATGGCCTCACAGCCCAGAAAAAACCCCAAGGAAAATCGAATAATCCATAGCCCTGTCCAATCAGCAGGGGCTATACCTGCATTGTCATCATTCGTATTCTTTTTAGAGCCAAAGAAATCTGTCCATTTCGCTTCTTGTTCCAGTGTTAATTTTACTCCATTCCATACTTGCATCAGATTACAACTTTTTCAAAAAGCAAAAGCAAAACGAAAAGTTGTGTGCATTTTCAATCCATCAATCAACCAACCAACCAATCACTTTACTTATACCCCATCGCTACCTCCAAGTGTGAACCTCAAAGCAGTTTACCCTTTAAACTATTTTAATACAGTCATCCCTCCACATTCACGGGGGTTACGTTCTTGAGACCCCCGCGAATGTGGAAAAACCGTGAATAACAACTGCTCCCACAACCCCACCCCCAGAGGGAGGGAGGCTGCGGGAGAGTGTCTGGCCAGTGTGGCTGCCCTCTCCGCAAGCCTTCCTGAGGGGACTCCGGGCTTTAGAATACCCGGAGCCCGCTTAGGAAGGCCAGGGAAGACAGCGGGCGGGCAAGTGGGCGGGCGAGGAGGAGGGTGCTCTGCCTCTCCCTGGCCTTTGGAAGTGGATGCCGGGGCTTTGGAGCCCTGGAGCCTGCTTACAAAGGCCGGGGAAGGCAGCGAGCTGGCGGGCGGGGAGGAAGATGCGCTGCCTCTCCCTGGTCTTCAGAAGCAGACAGCGGGGCTTTGGAGCCCCGGAGCCCACTTAAAAAGGCCGGGGAAGGTAGTGGGCGGGTGTCTACCTTCCTCTCCAGCCTTCCTGAGTGGACTCCGGGGCTTAGAAGCCTCGGAGTCCCCTCAGGAAGGCTGGGGAAGGCAGTGGGTGGGCAGGGAGGAGGCTTTCTGAGCAGACTCCGGGGCTTTGGAGCCCTGGAGCCCACTTAGGAAGGCTGGGGAAGGCAGCAGGTGGGCGTGGGGGGGGTAGCCTCTCCCCGGCCTTCCTGAGGGGACTCCGGGGCTTAGAAGCCTCGGAGTCCTCTCAGGAAGGCTGGGGAAGGGGGGGGAGGGAGGGAGGCTGCCAGCCCCACCCTGCCCCGCCCCACCCCGCCCCCCGGCCTTCCTGAGCAGACTCCAGGGTTTTGAAGCCCTGGAGCCGACTCTGGAAGGCCAGAGAAGGCGCAGGCAAGAGGTTGCCCCACCTCTTGACAGCCTTCCCTAAGGGGCTGGGGCTAAACTGTGAATAATCAAAACCGCGAGTGTGAAAGCTGCGAACGTGGAGGGGCAACTGTACTCATTTCCTTTAATATATGTAATTTTGAAGAAGTCTCCCACAATATAATGCTGGTGTGTATTTCCCTCACTATTGGATACATTTTTACATTTATTTTCCACATGGACATTTTTATGTTCAGAGTAACACAATGAAACAGTTTGAGAAGTGCAAATACAAAAGGATTTGGGATTGCATATGGATTACAGAAGGGGCATTTTGGAAGTTCAGGGTCTCTGTGGTAGGTGCAGACAGATGCAGGCAGTCCTTCAAATAATTAAGTTCCGAGCCATTTAAAGTGACAGCCAGTACTTCAAATTGTTGTGCTGCTGTTACAAAATTGCAGAGCTTCGCAAAGTTAGGGGAGGGGGTTGGACTGAATCTCCTGGAACATCCACGCTGGATGGGGGATTCTGGGAAATGCAGTTCAAAAAGTCACTTTCTAAGAGCTTCAAACTTGTACATATTAACCATATGACTGTGCTGTCTTTTCAGAGGCTAAAAAGTCCCCTAATAGGCCATTTTTCTTGATATGAGAAGTACGTATTTTACCCCTTTTGTTATGTCAGGAGAAAGTTGATGTTCTATTGTTCTGCCATATAGGTAGAAGAACAAACACAGTTCTCCCATCCCACACATTCAACAGTTCTGCTTGCTGCAGTCATCATGGTAATAAACAAAGACCCACAGTCCTCCATCAGTTAGAGTTTAAATCCTACAGTTATTCTAAATTAGCATGCAAAGATGCTGTTGCTGCTGTGAACATAAAATCCTTTGAATAGTTGGACAATTAGGCTGATTTTAAGATAAATGGTTATTGAAAACATCTCAGTTATCCACAGAAGAATGTAAGATTAGGAAAAGAGAAATGTTCCCACATATATTTAAATGTACTTTGGAAGGGATTGCAACAATATATAGTACACATCTGGGCAAACTCCTGTCTTACAAGCAGGCTTATGATCAGGCATCATATATGGATATATTTTGTAATGTGGTCATAGTTGTGCCAGTGGATTTTTTCCTTCTCCTTTTAAAATCAGGTTTCCCATCTTTGCATCCATTTTTCAACTGATGTGCCTGCATGATACACATGTGCCCCCATGTGGTGAAACTGAGATTCATTTGTGTTTTTAGCTACTCTCATTTTGAAGTTCACAGTCAGTTTCACTTTATCAAGGCACATTCATGATGACAAAAATGATAAGAAAACGATCCTTCCAGAAATACTTTGACAAAAGCAATGATATAATGTACACACCTTTCCCTGCAGAGTGTAATGGACAGAACTTGGAAATGTTTTCTCTTTGGATTACAATTCCCAGAATGCTCATCTGGCCACCATTGATTAAAAAAGTGTATTTTCCAAGTTCTGATAATGCCCTACCTATAATGGTATCCACAATTTTACTTTTTCATAAATGGCATTGTACTAGTTCGAGTTGCCTCATAGGCAGTGAAAGGAATCTGGACCAATGTGAAGTCGAAGGCTTTCATGGCCGGCATCCATAGATTTTCATTGGTCTTTTTCTGGGCTGTGAGGCCATGTTCTGGAAGAGTTTATTTCTGCCATTTCGCCTGCATCTGTGGCTAGCATCTTCAGAGAATGGTTGGGTAGGAGTGTGTGTGGAGTTTATATACTGTGAACCCCTGTTGGGGAGTATATGTAAATTTGTGTATTTAAATGGTTAGTTTCTGGGTAAAGAAATGCAAGGAGGATTAGTGTCTGTTTGGCTAATGGTTGGTTGATGCCCCATTATCTGCTGGAAATCCTCCTGCTCCTGGGTGGAATTTCTTTGTAAGTGTTGAGTTTTTATTGTATAGTTTTTCAAAACTGGAAGCCAGATTTTGTTTACTTTTAGGGCTCCTTCTTTCCTGTTGAAGTTGTCCAGGTGTTTGTTTATTTCAATAGCTTCTCTGTGCATTCTGACATGATAGTTGTTGGCCTGGTCCAGAATTTCTGTGTTTTTAAAAAACATTTTGTGTCCAGGTTGGTTTATAACATGTTCTTCTACTGCTGATTTTTCTGGCTGGCCCAGTCTGCAGTGTCTCTCATGTTCCCTGATTCATATTTGCACACTGTGTTTAGTGGTCCCTATGTAAACTTGTCCACAGCTGTATGGTATGGAATTGCACCAGCAGAACAAGGCGCCTTATCACACACACTGAAATCTGGAACACAAACACTATGGGAGATCAATTCTCGATTTATCCCCATCAATAAAAAAGAACTCCCTTATAACTCCAGCAGAACATCTGCATAATTCTGGGGCATGTTGTTGTCTGATAAGGAAGCCCTTTTGCGATCTCATGGCATTGTTATAACACCATTTTTGAGGAATCTGATAATCTTAGAGTTCGGAGAGGCTGCAAGGGTCACCTAGTTCAAGC
This sequence comes from Gambelia wislizenii, assembly GCA_030847615.1. Taxonomy (NCBI): domain Eukaryota; kingdom Metazoa; phylum Chordata; class Lepidosauria; order Squamata; family Crotaphytidae; genus Gambelia; species Gambelia wislizenii. The sequence goes on along the minus strand of JAUMIR010000001.1, from coordinate 447,990,989 downwards.
CACTGCCATGAAGGAGTACAACTCCTGAAAGATGCCTCACAATTTGTCTTGAACTCTCATGCTACCCTGCTACCTCAGGTGTGGTGGAGGACACTTTCCTACTGCCAGTGTTGACATAAGATTTAAACCATTGTCTGACTGCTTGCAATAGATACAGAAGCATAGGTGTACCCCTCAGGGCCAATGAGACTGGGTTTGGGCCCCAGCAAAGTTTTTTTGGGGCAGTGTCCTAGCTAGGGTTGCCAGACTTTTCAAACAGCAATACAGGTCATCTCTCTCTCTTGCCAGTCCCGGTCAAGACTGGGCAGGACATTTGAGGGAGATCTATAAAGCCCACCTCAAGTCTTAGAATCATAGAATGGCAGATTTGGAAAAGCCCCATAGGTCATCGAGTACAAACCCTTGCTCAATGTAGGAACTCCCGCTACAGTATTCCCAGTAGGTAGCTGTCCAGTCTCTTTTTGAAGATGTCCAGAGAAAAAGACTTCACCTCCTCTCTAGGTAGCTGGTTCCATTGTCGAATAGTGAATACTGTCAAGACATTCCTTCTAATGTCCAATCAAAATCTATCCTCCTGCAACTTAATGTTGGAAATTGTGTAAAAATACACTGTTTAAAATATCAGGGTATTTTGTCCCTGTTTAAACATCCACACTGCACTTCACACGTTAATGGATAATGCAGCCAAATTTATAGCAGAGCATAGCAAGCTTAAAGCACACATGCAGCATCTAGCATCAGAATGTTAGCATGCATGTAAAAACACTGCTTAGCTTATAACCAAACACCCTTTGTCTTTTCCCAAGTTGTTTAACTACCAAAGTAACCACTCAAGACTCAAAGTTAGTTTAAAGAGTACAAAAACTTCTTTACTCACAGTTTAGAGAGCTGATTCTTGGCAGATAACAAAAACACCATCAAAACAGACTAAAACTGGTTAAAAATACTTAAAAACTACATTGTTAGGAAACTATATTCAGGATGCCCCTTTCAGGGTCCTCTCAGTTCAAAGGTCCATGAGGATTGTTAGATAACATGGCGTCTGGAACAAAGAAGTCCCCTCAGACACTCCCCCTTCATCCCAGATTGCCCAATAGTAAAACTTTAGGAAGTTACATCAACTCATCTCATATGCCTTCTCAGTTAACCCTTCAATGGCAAAACCATTTCCACTTATTGGACTGCAAACTATATTTTCCAACACTTAAGACCACTAGACCTTCTCCTAACCTTTCGAGCAGGTGTCCCTCACAAGTTCCAGATTCCTTCAAGATCTCATGGAACCCCAGAACTCTCATGAAAGGTCCTCCTTTTGTGAGACTTGAGGTGGGATTCTCATAGGTATGCGTCATATGTTACTCACCTCAGTCACATGGGCGTGGACAGCTGACAGCAGGGAGAGCAGATGTAACCTCTACAAATTATTGGTTTGGTCCAGTGGGTGAAGAAATCCTAAGGAAGGGGATGTACTTGCTAGCTGTGTTCAGAAAGAGAGGAAGAGCTGGAGCTGGAAAGGGGCAACAGTTGCCAGGGCTAAGGAGTCGGCCCTTTTCACCTTGGATAAGACAGTGGTATTTTTAGTTATGTATTTAGGAGGGAACAAAAGGAGTAAATTCTTTGTAATGGAATTTCTGTATTGCAGTTGCATTTATTTTGTATTTTTTTTTATTTAGGGCCTTAAGATTGTATCCAAATGTTGCAATTCTACTGAGCAGCACAGGCAGGAGGATCCTGCAACCAATATAATTTGAGGCCCTTTTCCTACATAATAAAATGCCGGGAAGTGGGGGACATTCGGTTGTGAAAGCAACTGGTGCCCACTCTTCCTGCTCTCTCTGGATTAAAAAATAATGGGATTTGGGGTGCTCTGAGCCAAACATATGCAACAAAATTGGGGCCCCAGTCCCCTTCCAGACTGCCAGGTCCCAGTAATTTGTATTGGCTCTCTTCCCCCCTACTGTTGTTCCTGGTGCCAACTAGTCCTTTGCCTCTGGCAGCAAAATGTCTTGGGTTGGCCCTGGATTAACCACCTCTGGATCCAGCTCAGTGAGAGTCACCTTTCTCTCTTTTCTCTCTTACTCCACGGGGGCGGGGGGGGGGAGAGACTAGAGGTTAGAGAGATGGAATGAGTCCTGGCGCAGACATGAACAGTTTTGAGATGTTTTCCATTTGAGCAATGCATATGTAAGAGCAGAGCTTAGTAATGTTTCTTTTTTGGACTAGAAAACCCCAGAGCCCATGCTGGTTGGAAAATTCTGGAATTTGTAGTCTAGCTATGTGTGAGAGTAAACTTACATCATTTCTGGATGCTATGGTTTGCAACATGTAAAGCTGACAGAAAAAGCATTTCATGTTCATAGGTGCTCTGAAAATAAAAACGCCCAAGGTATTTTGCTTGGGCTGAAGTTGACCAGAGTGATAGTTGAATTTTACTTCAACACTAGTTTGATGGAACAGCATCTTCTACCAACCAGAGAACAGCAAGGTGCCACAAGTGATACAGAATGGACTGCATGGCATGCTTAACAACGTCCTCCAACACTTCTCTTCTGCTCCCCCAGCATCTTTTCTCTGAGAAATCACTTCACTTCCGCTTATGATAGAGTCACCCTGTCTGAAACAGAGTTTATGCTTGACATCTCTCTTTTTTTTCTTGTGCCCTTTCGATCTTTTACTTTTGAAACAGGAACAAAATGCAAGCTTCAGTATCTACAATACCTGTTTGGGGGGAAAAAAAGCTTCCTTAACAGAAAATGAAAGTCATCTTTTAAAAAAAAAGTGTTCAGAGACTCTCTAGTTCATTAGCAGCCCTACTAGATGAGAAGGAATCTGACCTGAGTGGGTGCTTGGTATTCTGCTCCTCTCTACCCCTTTCTCTCCTCTCCATTGGTAAGAGAAGCCACCCACACACTGTATTAGCTTCATATTACTTTTCTTCATTTTCACTCCACTTTCATATTTTCAAATTGCAGAGATTTTTAAAAACATGAGCCACATGGCTGCTGGTTTCTCTTACCAAAGTTCTCTCATTTCCCAGTTAATGTGATTGTTTAGAATATGGCAGTGAGGTGGGAAATTACATTCAGAACAGCATAGGGGGTATAGAAGGTGAGGTGGCACCAAGAAGCATGCTATTTGATGTGAGGAAATTTAAAGATAATGTAAAAAATAGATTTGCCCTATTGACCCTAACTGACCGGGAGCCAGATGAACTCTGGACTGAAGTCAGTGACATTGTCAGGGCGGAATGCAGAAAGACACTATCTGTAGTCAAAAAGAAAAGTCTCAATGGATGACAGATGGAACTCTTCAAGCAGTTAAGGACAGACGAGAAGCTAAAGTAAAAGGTAACAGAAATAAAGTCAGAACTCTGAATGCAACTGTTCAATAACTTGTACTCAGAGACAAGGAGAACTACTATAATAATCAATGCAAAGAAATAGAAGGTGACAACTAAAAAGGAAGATCTCTTCAACAAGATCTAAGAAATAAAAGAGAAATTTAAACCAAGAGTGGGGATGCTCTATGAACCACAGGGGAACACATTACATGACCAAGTAGAAACAAAAAGATTATGGAAATAATACATGGAAGAACTATATAAAAGAGATGAAAGGATGACAGATACATTCAAGGAAGAACCATTTGAAGATGACCCTCCAGTTTTAGAAAGTGCAGTGGAAGCTGCACTCAGAGCACTTGGGAGAAATATATCACCAGGAATAGATGACATACCAATAGAGCTGCTTCAAATTACAGAATCAGAATCTATTCTAGTTCTAACTAGAATCTGCCAACAAATATGGAAAACAAAACACTGGTCCACAGATTGGAAACTCTCAATATACATTCCAGTCCCCAAGAAAGGGGACATCAGGGATTGCAGCAATCACAGGACTATTGCATTAATTTCCCATGCAAGCAAAGTGATGCTCAAAATTCTACAACATGTCACCACTATTTTATAATATAGGATGTGACAATCTGTAGGATCAGGATCAGGAATTTATGGATCAGGAACCCACAGATCCGGAGGACCCCCTTTACCAGCCTTGAATGTAACATATTAGAAATAATGATGTTGCATGTAACACAATACTTTTCTTCTCCCTGTGTAACATGAAACAGCTTACTTGTTACTTTTTCTTTTCTTTTTGTTCTTTTTTTTTGGGGGGGGGGGTAGAGCTAAAACTGCCTTCTTTAGACATTTTGAAAACATTTTCCCTTCCTCAACATTAGGCCATTTCATGCATTCTTCAAAGAAGGGAACTAAGAAGTAATGGGAAAATAATGTGTAATGCAATGAATAACTTAATGAGTTGCTAGAAAATTTTGTTTGTCTAGCATTAATGGCAACAGATTTCTCTAGGGGCCTTTCAATGAATCACATAACAAATTACAGTACTTTAAAAAGTAACATCACAAGCACTAGCAAAACTCTTTTTATTCAGACAGGTTTTTGGCATATAGGCTGGTAAGTCATTGAATAAGACCAAAATACCCTAAAGGCACTAGATCCTGTCCAATCTTGGAAGCAGGGTCAGCCCTGGTTAGTACTTGGATGGGAGATCGCCAATGACTATCAGGTGCATCATGGCACCATTGTTACTCTGAAACATGAATCCAAGGCAGGGTTCTCAGGCAGCATTCATCTCCTGAACAAATCAATAAATCACATATATTTGCAGTTTGAAACTTAGTTCCATAATTTTGCTCTGCAGTGGTGCAATGAAGTACAGGTATCATTGTTATTATTATTTTGTTCCACCCATGTGCACAAATGTGATCTATGATTTGATAATTACTTCAGGTGGTCCCACATAAAAATAATAAGTATCCATAGCTCAGATCTCTATTTTTTCACTTTGCTGGTGCTGCAAAGCAAAGGATCTGTAATTTTTATGGTTCTGTTTGTGTGCATATATGTGATGTATGATGTGACTCTTGTTTGGGGGAGGATATATATATTTTAAAGTTTCTTTGGATTCAGGTTTTAGCACCTTGGTGGCACAGTGAAGTATGGGATCTGTGATTTTCATCATGCAACGTGTGTGTGTGTGTGTGTGTGTGTGAGAGAGAGAGAGAGAGAGAGAGAGAACTAGGATTTGACAATGCTTTCAGGTTGATCACATGTAAAAATCCAGAACATCAATTTTATTATCCCTAACCATTCAATAATTTTTATTTTGCCCAGATGTGACAACTTAAGCTTTACCTTCCCCCCGCCCCCCATTCAACTATACTTATGATTTTGATGCTTCTTTTAGCAGTATTGAATAGAATATTATATATTTATATAGATCTAATCAATTTTTTTAAAGCAAACATAACACATCTGCAAGTAGGCAAACTTCATCTTGACCTGCCTGCCATTTTTGTTGTATTTTTAAAATTATTGTAAGCCACCTTGAATCCCATCTTGGATTACTGTGCCAATCAAGTTTTCTGTTTAACTCTGAAACTACTAATCACTGTGTCTGGGAATGCAAGTACATGGTACTATTATTGACATATTCAAAAAATGGTAACCAATCATTGCAACAGTTTATCAGTCATTTCTATGTCATTCACCATTTAAGACTGGAATTGTGCTTTGGTGAATACATAGGCAATTTTCCTTCCTCACAACAAATGAGTTTCAAATCATGCTTAACATTTTACTCTTGGTGGGACATACCATACTGACAATAAACCTCTCTTAATTTGTAGACTCTAATGTAGCTTTATTCAACTTGAGTCTCTGATATAATTGAATATAACTCCCATCATCTCCACCCATTAGTTGTGCTGGCTGTGGCTGGTGGGTAGTTTGTGTCATCAAAAGAGACCCACACTGGAGAAGGCAAGAATTGCTTGGAGAGAGGTTCTGGTGATGACTATGTTGTTCATAATAATATAATAATAATAATAATAATAATAATAATATTTTTTTATTTTTAACCCGCCCCTCTGCTCGGCAACCGGGGCGGCGTACAGCAAGATTAAAACAACATCAAGTTAAAACAATCCTTCCCCATCCTAACCCTCCCACCCCTTAAAACTTAATTAAACTAATGGAGAGTTAAAACAAAGATAAAATACAATAAATAAATAAAGACAACGATGGCAAGGGGGTGGGTAGCAATCAGTCCACTTGAACCGGGAAGTTATTCTGGGAAGGCCAGCCAGAAGAGATCTGTCTTTAGCGCTTTCTTGAAGTGATCAAGAGTAGTGATAAGACAGATCTCATCCGGCAGGCCATTCCAAAGTCTGGGAGCCGTAGAAGAGAAGGTCCTCTGGGAGGTCTGCGACAGCCTAGTTTTCATAAGCTGCAGCAGGTTCCTCCCAGAGGACCGAAGTGCGCGGGGGGATCATATGGGATGAGGCGGTCCCGGAGATAAGATGGACCCAAGCCATGTAGGGCTTTAAAGGTTAAAACCAACACCTTGTACTGCGCCCGGAAACTAATCGGCAGCCAATGGAGAGATTTAAGCACAGGTGTTATATGCTCTCTCCTAGATGTACCCATAATTAACCTGGCTGCCATATTTTGTACCAGTTGAAGTTTCCAGGTTAGGCACAAGGGTAGCCCCATGTAGAGTGTGTTACAGTAATCCAAACGTGAGGTTACCAAAGCATGTACCACAGTTTCCAGATCCCTTGTATCCAGGTAAGGGTGCAGTTGGCGTATCAGCCGAAGCTGATAACAGGCACTTCTGGCCGTCACATTCACCTGACTAGTCATGTGAAGCGACGTATCCAGGAGTACTCCCAGACTGCGAACACAGTCCTTAGAGGAGAGTGTGAGTCCATCCAGGACTGGAAGTTGTATTCCCAGACCTGGTTTTGGGCCTGTGACTGTCAGTACCTCCGTTTTGTCTGGATTTAGTCTCAATCTGTTTTTCCTCATCCAATCTATTACCACTCTAAGACAGTCTGAGAGGAGAGACACCATCTGAAGTCTGAGCCGACGATCTGGTCATGGAGAAATATATCTGAGTGTCATCAGCGTACTGATGACACCGAGCTCCATGCCTCCGGATGATCTCTCCCAGAGGCTTCATATAAATGTTAAATAGCATCGGGGACAGAATGGCACCCTAAGGGATGCCACAATTGAGCTCAATTCTGGAGGAGCAGCTGTCCCCGAGCCTCACCCTCTGGGATCTGCCCGAGAGAAAGGAATGGAACCATTGCAGAGCAGTGCCTCCAATTCTTAACTCTCTCAGGCGATCCAAGAGGATGGAATGACCTATAGTGTCAAAGGCTGCTGAGAGGTCCAAGAGCACCAGCAGGGTCACATTACCCCTGTCGATGCTCAGGCGGAGGTCATCGGTTAGAGCGACCATGGCAGTCTCAACTCCATATCCTGTCCTGAAGCCGGTTTGAAATGGATCAAGATAATCAGTTTCATCCAAGATGGCTTGGAGTTGGGAAGCAACTTCAGTCTATTAGTATTAAAGAAATATAATGAAGATGTGAGATTTGAATTTCTGACTGAAAAAAATGTCTGACTATTGCACAGAGTTTATCAACAAGGCTCACTCTGCAATCCCCAAAGCCCCTTTGCAAATGTTTTCCAGACAAGTACACATTTGCCACAGAAACCTGACATAAATTTGCCTTTTTGCTCTAGCGGATTAAAAAAAAAAAAACAACTTCTCCAAGCTCCTCCTAAGACACAGTTGAAGAGAGAGAGGGATCAACATGAAAAGCAAGCAACCAGCAAATTCAAAGAGACCAAGAACATCACTATAGAACAATTCTTGCTGCAAGAGTGCTGTAGCTTTCCAGTATCAAAGTCCTGTCCTTTTTAAAGTGTGGGTGTGCACAGAAGTGAAGCAGTGGAGTGGGTGGGAATGACAGCATAGCTCCTGTGTCTAAGGTCAGTCAGGCCATATGAATCACAAGAAGTTCACCAAACAGCAGTATCTGTTCTGCAACCATGTGATTCCTCTTGGTTCTTTGATGATAAATGAAAGAGAACATGGTGCTTTCTAGGGTTCCTCAAAGCCTCTAAAGTTAGTTAGAGCACCAGAAGTGTGTCCCAAACCTCTGGAAAATCCATGTTACTATGACCGTTGAGGCATTTACCTGATATGACTGAAAGTTCATATGGTCTTTTGACAAAGTCTTTCTCTCTGTTCCTGTCCTTTGCTCCTTTTTCTGATTCTTAGATACTCAAAGAAATATAAATGACTTTGTATTTCCAGAAGCATTGCTGGCCATTAGTCACTGCAAGGGTGGGGACTCTGATGATGCCTGGTTGTCAATGGATTGCAAGCCCCATTATTCTTGAATGATCATCATGCTGGCTGGGATAGACAGGAGCTGAATTCCAAAGGAGCTTGAGGCTCATACATTCCCCATGGCTGAGCTGGTGCACATAAAGGTGGGTATGGAAAACAGTAGCCCCTTAACCTTTCATCTTATGGCCAGCTTTAAAGTGGGGGCTGTTTAAAATGATAAAAATAAAGGGTGTAAATATCCTAAAAGCACCAGATCCCATCTGATCTTGGAAGGTAAGCAGGGTCAGCTCTGGTTAGTACTTGGATGGGAGGGCAGCAACAAATACCAGGTGCTTTAGGCTCTATTACAGAGGAAGGAACTGGCAAAACCACCTCTGAGTATTCGCTGCCTAAGAAAACCCTATGAAATTCATGGAGTCACCATAAGTTGACAGGCAACTTGAAGGTACATGAGTGTGCACATGTGTGCACACACAGAGGAACTATTATTTGGGTTTAAAGACACTCCTCTTGCTTACCACAACAAGCAACACAACATTTTTACACTCCAGTCTTAACCAATCCATTATACACATGAATGAAGTGGAACCTACTAATGTCCATGTTTGGACCACTAATTCATCAGAGCTTCTGCCTTACTGGACCAGGGCCATATCTGTCCATCTGGGAAGTAATTGCTAAACTCTAGGAAGAGACATAACTATCTTTATGCTACAAACAAGTTAAATTAGCATAATATTGAATGGTCCAAAGGGCAAACACTTCAAAGAACTCAAAGCAACATAGAGCTTTCTCAATGCTTATAAACACAGACAAGTTTATCAAAAGCAAATCTCCTACATGAATTAAGTTTGAATCCAAGCTTGGAAAAGTTACTTTGGGGCAACAACTCCCAGAATCCCTAGGTAACACTAGGGAATTCTGGGAGTGATAGTTTTAAAAGGTCTGGCTTGAAGCAGTCATGCAAAATGAAACAGGGAGGCAAAAGTAACTCAAGTAACAGCTTCTTCCAAAGGCCACTCTTGCCCAAACCTGACACCCTTGGGACAGGTTGGATTACAACCCCCATAATCCTAGACAGCAGGGCTCCTGGAGATTATAGGATTTTGTGGTCCAATCCATCTAGAGGGCACCACATTAGGGAGTTACAGATGTTTCAATTAATGTTTGCAATAGACAGCTTGATAGCACAGTGAAACATCAGAAATGTTCTTGGTTTTATCTGTTTTAGAGACATCCCTGCTGCTTCTACCCCTGCCTGAGGTGTGTTTTGAAGGCTCTTAAGGGAGAGCTTGGTTTTTTGCTTCTGCTGGTCCAGCTCAAGATTGACCATGATGGTCACTTGCTTCTGAGTAACCAGCCCCCTGGTTTTTGGACCACAACTCCTGGAATCCCCCAGCTAGCATGGCCCTCCCCAATGGCCAAGCTGACTGGGGGATTCTGGGAATTGTGGTCCAACAAAATGAACTTTCTTAAGTTTTGAGTAATCCAGGTTGGTGCAGCACAGTTAAGGAATTTTGAAAGCATTTGTCTTGCTTTGCTGCTGTGGTGGCAGGTTGAACAAGATGCAATTTATCATCCATTAAGAACAGGTTTTATGCTACAGATTATTCAGGATCCCATGCTTGATTTCCTGATTCAAAGGAAGCTCAGCGTGTGCCTGGATGAGCCCTGAGGAGGAAATGGGGACCAAGCTCACAACACTAGAGTCACTGGTGGGGGGTGGGGTGGGGAACAGGGTGACATTCACAGGCGGTTGCTATGCTCCCACTTCCCACCAAATTTTGCTGAGAAAAATCATGAAACACTCACAAGCCACATTGAAGTTGATAAGAGAAATTGGGTTTGGGAAAAGTTACTTCTTGAGATAAAACCTCCAGAATATTGTTTATCTGAGTTATTCTGTGAGCTAATGTCAAAAAAGTAATAACCTTGACTCATCTGGCAAGGCAGTCCTCTTATTAGTACAAATCCACATTGAGAGTTTCTTCCTCTTTGTCCTCCAATCCCTTTTGACAAGGCTGCAGTACTATCATCTGAGGAGATTAAGGTGGCCAGGTAATTAGTGAAGTCATCTTTATTTTCCTCTGCAGAATAAGGGAGTAGAGGAGAAGGAATGGATGGTCTGAAAAATCACTGGCTATGTCCAAGCTGGAATCATTTCACAAGAGAGCAGCACAGTTTAATATTAAAACTGTCTCCTAAGAAACACTGGAGAGGAAAAGGTGCAGTTGCTATGATTAATAAAAAAGGAGACAAAAGAAAGACCAGAGAATTATCTATCAGAACAACTGAAAATTACAGAAAGTTGTCAATTAGCCTGATGTGCTTTTTCTTCATGAAATACTTACAACATGAAGTTACATTATTTATTTGTTTACTTATTCATTTACTTATCACATTTATCAATGGCTTCTGTGCCCATCAGATCACCCAAACCGATACACAATGAGACATAAAAATATTATTTCAATATTATTTCAAAACATGTTAAAACAACTCTAAAACCTATTTTTTAAAATTAAACACCAGATGGAGGAATACTATTAACTGCCTACAGGAAGCTCAATGCTGATGGTGGCTTCCTGACTTCCAGTGGTGGTTGGTGCCTCCTGTGTGAGTGGGGAAGTTAATCTGCTCCAGATTTTGTTCTGTACTTTAAAGGGAGCTCTCCAAGGTGCTGAACCTAATAGAAGGGAGAGCACTTTGGTTAGCTCCTTTTAATAACCAGTCTAAACACCAGTGACATTCAAACCACCAGCTACCATTGCTGCCTTCCCTTAAGAGGGAGTTTCATAATCAAGGTGCACCACAGACAAAGCCCTGTCTCATGCATTCACTAATCTAACCTCTGGAGGTGGGGGTGGTAAATGTAGTAGGACATCTTCTGAAGTTCTCAAATTCTGGACAGGATCACATGGAAATGGTCTTTCAGATATCCTGGCCCAAGATGTTTAGGCCCCTGTAGGTCACAACCTGCATATTGAAGTGAGATCAGGAAAAAAAAAGTAGGACAGTATAGTTGGCTTAAAACTGCTGATAGTCACCTGGTTGTGTCTTAATTAACTGGTAGCGACTTAGTGCATGTGGAAGTTCCCCTACAGAAGTGGTTGGATATTTTTGTCTAATGTGGAAGTTTGTTTTCAGCTGCAAGCTGCAGATGCAGAGTTGCACATGTGGTACCATTGCACTTTTATATGCAAATGCACAATGCCCATTATATATTCAGATACTCAGCGTGCTTGCAACCATACATTTCATACTTGCGTGGACATCCCATTGCATGGTGTTGCAGTTCATGAATGCGCAAACATCACATAAGTCTGTAAGTGTGAAGTTTCATTCCATCTCCTTGATATAGAATCTGGACCATGTTCTTTAAAGTGCATACACTAGCTGTAGAGCAGATCATTAAACAGACAGTCTGTAAGCACTTAGGAATGCCATGATCACTAAAAGTCAACATGGGTTTCTCAAAAACAAGTTGTGCCAGACTAATCTTATCTCTTTTTTTATAGAGTTACAAACTTGGTAGATGGAGGGAATGCTGTGGATGTAGTGTATCTTGATTTCAGTAAGGCCTTTGACAAGGTCCCCCATGATCTCCTTGCAAAAAGGTTAGTAGCATATGGTCTAGACAATGCAACTGTTAGATAGATTTGTAATTTCAAATACTTCTCAAGGGTAGCCACTATGCAGTGCATTAAAATAATCTACCACTGGAGATAAGTAAGAATGGATCACTGTGGCCAAGTCTTGCTTCTCTAGGGCAAATACTTTGGCTTAAATCCTGTTGGTTGGTTCCAAATACAGCAGACCCAAGAAATCAACTGTTGAATATTGAGTTTATTCAATAAATCTACTCTGGTTAGGAATGACAATAAGATTCATGTCATTGTTTTAGCAACATCAGTAACTGATGCATAAGATGCTGAGCCAGTCCTACACTTCTCAGCAGTCTGTGTAAGTGATACAGGTCATGAAAGGGATTCAGGAAATAAAGAGCTAAAAAGAGAATAAAGATGGAGCTGGAAATTTAAAGGACTGCTTCTGAAATAAAGAAGTCAAAACAGCTCTCTCTAAATTTCCTGTTGGATTATCATTGAAGACTCAAAAGTAACCTTGAGGGAAATTTTGTCCTTTTTTGTTTCTAATGGGTGGGTAGTGGTACTGATTCTCTGTTCTGCTCATGGAGTTTTTATGTGGTTAATGATTTTTAAAAAGGGATTAATGCCTTCTTCAGACATCTTATGAAGAATCTTTGGTGTCATGAGACCCTCCTCATCCACTAGCCATGGGGAGAAACTCTGCTTTTCATTCCACAAGTGTGTGGAACTATCCCTATTTTGATATGTAATATTAACTTACTAGCTCTTGGGTTTGATGTTTGTGCAGCTTGGAAAAATTACTTTTTGGTCTACACTCCCCAGAATACCCCAGCCAGCACTTGAGTTCTAGGAGTTATTGTCCAAAAATATAACTTTTCCAAGTTCTACCCAGGGATGCTAAGGGGTACTAAAGGGCCCAGGGCAAGATGCGTCCTCAGATCTCTTTCCCTTAATTTAGCAACAGACATTGTAGTCCTTCTCTAGGCTGTTTAGAGACCAAAATTTACTTTGTAATGTAATGGTTTGTTGGTTTGTTTTTTTCACTGTCCAGGTCCCCAGAGATTTTGCCATCACTCCTCAGCAATGGTTCTACCCACAGTTCAGAGCTCCAGACTAGCCTGCCATTCCTGAGGCCCCATCCTCTTCCCAGCTGTGCAACTTTTTTGACAACAGGGCTCTGTCAATAGTCAATGCAGTTTCATCAGTAAGGACCTGTCATATATGTGTATGTAGGGAAAGTACCTGAATTCTGTGGCAAAGAAGTAGAAAGCTAATTCCTCTGTTGGGAAGTACAGCTGTCTCAAGACTGGTTATAAATGGTCTCTAAAGTGCATCCCAGATAACATATGAGCATCATATATTTGGGATGTTGGCAGCAAAATTGTTTTTTATGGGCAGTTAGCTATTAGTGTCCATTTTGCTCATAAACAAGCAGGCTGTACCAAAACTTAAAGGGAGCCCTTTAAAATATGGCAGGACAAGGCATTGGATTAATTATATTAAAATCTTGTGAAGGTCACCTTTTAGTAGCATTAACATCTTATCCTCCCCTCAATTTTATTGAATGGTAATGCTGCACATACCAGTGATAAAAATGGACATTAAAAGTTTCAACAATCAAAAACAAACCTACCCTTTATATAATATCTTAATCAGTGAGAACTATAAAACATTAATACGACAATAAAGATGATCACTATATCTGAACATAAGAGTATCACAAATAGGTAACATTTACAACTTGAAAAGAAAGTCAGGTGTTCACTTTTGGTTGGAAAATTACAAAAGTGAAAGGGGGTCGGGGGAAGGAATTGTAAAAAAGAAAATGAGTTTCCTATAGTCACACCTATAATTCCTATAATCATTTCCTTGGTGAGATGAATTGTTTTGTACTGTCTGAATTGCCTCCTTAACTAAATGAACCTAGTTTGTATTTCCTTGACTAATAAGCAGATTGGAATGAGCATAACATAGGAAGGAAGAGCTGTGCTGGGTCAAGCAAAAGACCTGCTTGTCCCAGCATTCTGCTCACGTTGTGGCCCAGCCAGGTGCCTATAGGAAACCCACAAGCAAGATGTAAGCACAAAAGGGCCTTCTAGTTCATGTTCCCCAGTAAATGGTATATAGAGGCATCCTGTCTCTGATACTGGTGATGTTGAACAGCCTTCATGACTAGAAGCCACTGATGGTTTGAGCCTCCACTGATTTGTCTAATTCCCTTTTGTCTAATTCCACGTCAATTGTCCACTTCTGCATCTTCTAGCAGAACACCACAGTTTAATTATACACTGTGTGAAGAAGTACGTCCATTCATCCATTCTGAATTGCCCATCATTTGGCTTCAGTAAATGACTCCAGATCCTAGTATTATGAGAGGGGGAGAAAAAAATGTCCCCCTTTCACCACACCATGATTAATTTTATGAACTTCTATCATGTCACCTTTACTTGCCTATTTTAAAAAAGATCCCAAATGTTGTAACCTGTCCTCATAGGAAAGTTGCTTCAGCCCTGTGGAGGGCTAGAGCTGGGTTCACTCCCCTGGACCCCCAGATTAGTTCTCCTGTAGAGGTAATTCTGAGTAGCCTCACTCCAGGATGCTCCCTACAGGCCCCAAAACAAACAGTAGCTGCCACCACCCACTGAGTTAAACTGGGGGGTTCCTTCCCCTCAGGACCCCCCTTTTTCATGCACAATGCAGTGGGAAATTGTCTGTAGTCTCTGATAACCAGTGGCACTCCTTGCCACTATAGAATCAACTAACTCCCTCCTCTTAACCCCAGAGAAGACTCAAAAGTAGCATAGTCAAGAGATAAGGCACATGGTAAGCATCAGTTATAGGAAGATTAATAAGTTTACTTTATTCAAGTGAAATCAGTCATGCAATCTCACATGAGGTAGGCTTCTCCCATACCTCAGGCAGGCTTAAAGTTATAGCAATCACAGAGTATTAAGATCAAAGCATTACATTACTCAAGTTACATTCAGTTACTAATTTAACTACATCCAACCAAAGTAAATAAATTAAAAAGAATTCCCTAACACAACGAAACATGCCCTGATTTCTACTAAATACTTGAAGTTTGTTGCCATAAGATGTTATCCAGGCAGCTGGGAGCCAAGCCAGAGGTGGAATGACCTTTTGCTCCACCAGCTATATCAGTTTTTGTTCAAAACCACATGGCCAGTCTTGTTCTCTCAAATCTCTCCGCCCATCTCCCCCCAAAATGGCTTCAGACAAAAGCAGTTAAATCTTCATCAGAGTTCCCGGGTCTAGAGCTGTGATTGTTCAGTCCAGGTCAGGTGGTGTCATGTCTTTGATGTCATCTCATTAGCTACTGTGAAGGTGGTGTTTTAGACCCTCCCTTCCATTAACCCTTTTCTTACCTGATACTATGCTGGCAAGACAATCTGTTTACATACAAAGGGAGTTATAGTTCTCTGGCAGAATGATGGGAATTGCAATCAACCTTTGAGGCAGCATGATGGGGCTCCATCATGACAGCCCCCCCCCAAATCTCAGACAGTCTGGGACACTGAAAGCAGGACCAAACAGTCTGGGATTTCAATCTGTGAGCTAGAGCAGAAAGAGTTAGAACATATGCAAATTCAAAACAATACAATGAAAACATGGTCATAGAACAGCATGCAACACCTGTCCTCTTACCCTCCCCCAAATCCCCTGTGAGAGAGAGAGAGTCTGCAACTGTGTTGGAGGTTCCTGACACATGTTGAATATCAAAGGCAAAGTCTTGAAGGGAGTAACTTCTTGTTAGCTCCTTGGACAGTGTGAACCCATCGAAGAGCAGCATGGTCAGTCTGAAGAAGGAACATCGTCCCCAGAGGTAAGGTCTCAGCTTGGCCAGCGTGTACACAATGGCATAGCACTCCTTCTCTGGGATGGACCAATTGGACTCCCGCACATTCAACTTCTTGCTGAGGAACAGGATAGGGTGTAAGGCACCATCCTGACCTTCTTGCATCAACACGGCATCAATTCCTGTCTGACGTGTCTGTAGCCACGATGAACGGCTTGTCAGCAGGACTGGATCAGACATGAGAGCTCGTTTTGAGGGCCTCGAATGCTCCCTGACACTCCGCTGTCCACTTTACTACATTAGGCTTCTTGGATCCTGTCAAATCCGTCAGGGGAGCCGCCACTTGGCTGTAGCTTTGCACGAATCTTCTGTAGTAGCCCGTCAGACCAAGGAAGGATTGTACTTGCTTCCTGGTGTGCGGGGTAGGCCAAGACTGGATAACTTCCACCTTTGCTTGGAAAGGAGTGATGGTCACTTGACCTCCCTCACGGCCAAGGTAAGTCACTCTGTCCAGTGCAAACTGGCACTTCTTTGCCTTGACAGTCATACTGGTGTCTTGGAGTCATTGAAAGGCTGTCACCAGGTGATGCAAGTGATCACTCCAGTCGTCAGGGAATATAACAATGTCATCTAGATGGGCAATCGCAAAGGCCCCAACACCTCTCAGCAGAGAGGTCACAAGTCCCTGGAACATTGCAGAAGCCTTGTGAAGGCCAAAAGGAAGAACACTGAATTCAAACAGGCCCACATGGATTATGAATGCCATGCTGTGCCTAGACCCTATGGCTGAGGCCACCTGCCAATAGCCCATAGTCAAAAGCAAACACCATAGACACAGAAAAAGCCTCCATTTCTCTAAGAGTTCCTGTGCACGTAGCATGGGGTAGTGTCCAGGGTCCACCTCCTCCTGAAAGCCCTGTGCCCTGGCAGGGGACACACGTCAGGGCTGCTCCGCAGACAGCTTGGTGCTGTCAGCAGCCACCACACGGTGAGGATTAGTGGTGAAACCTGGAATAGGCGAGAACAGTGAAGCAAACTGGGCTGTCAACTGAGTGAACCACTGCCGATGCTTCTGGTTGAGGTTGGAAGGGGGTGTAACATCCTCCAGGCCACCTTCTTCCACACGAGTATCACAGGCACTGTCCATCCATTCCTCTTCATCCTCTTCCAGGATTGGAAGAGTCATGAGATACCTGGGTCTCTTGTAGAATATCTGCAGGGAGGCCACATGGTTCATCATCAGCTTGGCCCCAACTTCCAGAAATTGGATAAGGTAGTCAACAGTCCCAAGCTGCTCTAAGACTGTGCCTGTACCTTCCCTTGATGTCTCTGTCTCGGTGGGCTGGATCAGCTGGAGGACCAACACTGGATCTCCTGGCATGAAGGAATGTTTTCCGGCACCTGGTCATGCCAAGGGTTCTGTTGCTGTTGAGCCAGCTGGAGGTTCTCATTTGTGGCCACCCAAGTCACCCTGGGACTCTCCTGCAACTAAGAAGACAAATCTCCCTCCCATTGGCATTGTACCAGACTCAAGAGTTTTGTCCTGAACTTGGTGGAGACCAACAGCTGTTTCAGTGGCTGCCAGTCTTCATTCTGGCCATCCAGCCAAGTCCCTTTGTAAAGCAAGTCATTGGCAGTCACAAATCTGGCCTGTTGGGGTCCTGAAGGCCTCTGGTTGTCATCCTTCGCCTTCTGCCCTGCAGCGTGTAGTCTAATCATCTTGCTGCTCCTTTTGGAGTTGCAATTCCCCACCGGCCCGATATCTTCCATCTGGATTGCAGGCAGGCATGATTCCGACTGTTGACCTTCCAGACTTGCAGATGAGTCATTGTTGACAGGGACAGGTTTTCCATCGTCAGCTCCTGTAGGTGCGTTGTTGACCACAGCATCCTGTAGAGCTACATCTTCCACCACTGCGCCATCTGATGGGAAGCCCTCCTCGTCAGAATCCACAGCCATCGGATGTAGACCTCTACTGCGTGTCTGCATTGGGTGCTGCTGTTGAGGCTCATGGAATTGTTCCACATGACAGGCCAAATCTTCACCCAATATGGCAGGGAAATTGAAATCATTGTAGACTGCAAACGTCCATTGGCCCTTCCACCGTTTGTACTCCACTGGCACACAAGCCATAGGGAGCCTGATGGGTGGGCAATGGAAAGGTCGTACAGAGACCACCATGTTGTCATTCAGGAACTTAGGTTCAACATAGGCATGATGAATTGCAGTCAGTTGATCCCCCATGTCCCTATAAACCACTACTTCCTTCCTATCAACCATCAATGTATGGCATCAACGAGGCGGAATAGTCGTAGAGTCAGATGGCACCTCTTTCTCAGCTGTCATAGGTGTAGACATTGATGCCCCCATCATGTTAATTGCCTTGGCCTGTTTACAGTTTGCCTTGACATGGCCAATCTCTCTACACGAGAAACATTTCAGGACAGCCTTTTCCTTCCCCTGTCCTTGGGGAGGTTGCGCAGCCTCCTTTGGAGCAGGTTGGGATGGCTGTTGCTGCTGCTGTTTGGGGACACCTTGTGATCCCATCTTCTGGTACTGAGTATTATGGTGATCCTTGTTGGGGAATTGATTCCTCGACTTGTGGGCAAACGGATTCCCTGGCTTTTGCTTGTGTGGTTCTGCTGGCTGTGACTGCAAAGTCTGGTTTCCTTTGGTTTCCATAAACCGTTGAGCCAGCGTAGTCACATCAAGCATAGTCTTAGGATCCTTATCCAAAATATAATTGCACATAGCTGGTGGTGTATGCCACGGAAACTGCTCCATGGCCATCAAAGAGAGAATGCCTTCGAAGGTGTCTACCTTGGCAGCTTTAGCCCAGAGTTCACACTTGCGCATGATATGGTGTCCCAGCTCATGACAATTGACTGTAGGCATCCATCTTGTGGCCCACAGGTGTTGTCGAGCTGCCTCTGACGTGAAGCCCAGATGACCTCTAGCCAGGTCCAAGAAAAGATCAAAATGATGCATCTCTTCTGGTGCTAGACCCGCCTCCACAGACCTAAGCACGGGCAGAAGCAAGGGGCATAGCTCACACATGTAGTGCTCCTTGCGCACACCATAGTCAGCACAGACCCTCTGGAAGGTTACAAGGGCCATCTTGTCTAACCCCTTGCCATGCAGGAACACACAACTAAAACACTCTTGAAAAATGCCCATCCAACCTCTGCTTAAAGACTTCCAAAGAAGGCGTGTCCACACCCTTCCCCGAGGCAGTCCATTCTGCGGTTGGGCAATTCTTAAAGTCAAGAAGTTCTTCCTAACATTTAGGTGGAATCTTTCCCCCTCCCCTTGTAATTTGAATCCACCAGTTCACGTTCTAGCCTCTGAAGCATCAGAAACAAGCTCACCCCATCTTCTATATAACAAATATATGTTAATGGGGAGATTCATTAAAATATGTATTTGGGGGGGAAATTGCATGCAAAAATGTGTATTTCAAGGGGAATTGTGTATGAAAATGAATGCAAATATTGTAAGTGTGTGTAAACGTGCTTAATTACAGAGTGTTGCAGAAACAGGGCAGAGCAGATTTATGAGTGAACACAAGCAACAATGGCACATATTAGAAATACACTGGTGTGCCCATCCCTTTATTTTGTGTGTCTTGTTCTGTTTAATGGCCACTAGATGTCATCTATTCTTAATTATGGATTTGTGCACCTTGTCATCCTGTTACATATCCTGTTCCACTGTAGTTCCAGCTCATATCTGACAATCTGCAAAGCAGGAAGGGGCTCCTGGAAGTGTTTGTTATGACCCAAAGTTGCAGCTTCTATGTACCTTTGCATCTGTCAAAAAGGTAGCTGTTTGTGTTGCTTTGGTGACAGCTATGTAAACAATATGTTGTCCTCATTTTCTGCATGAGGGTAGCTATGAATAGGACTGTCATGACCAATGCACTGGTGCCAACAAATATATTCCTGTTTCTGGGTCTTTATTGCTGGAAGACTGACAGTGGTAGCTGGTGTGTTCTATTGTAGTGGGACAGTGAATCCATGCAGGACCCATGCTTGCTTTTCCTGTTTGGAGGGAGGGCAAACTTAGCATGCCTATACTCATCAGAAGCTAGACTGCACACCCTTCTAAGAGATTAGGCATACCATGTATTCATGCTATTTCTTGTTTGTTGGTTGTATCCATATCCTCTCTCTTCCTGCACCAGTCTGCAGTCAGTCTGATGCTGTTCATCCTCCATTTTGCAGTCTGCAGTTCTCTCCTCCATGTTTAAAAAGCAGATGCTACAGAGCCCATCAGCACAAAGTGTTATGAAACCTTTAGTATTTGTAAGCGAACCTACTTCATATGTTTTTACAAAGAAGACTAAGCCTGCTTTATTTCTCTGCTAGACCCTGTTATGTGGGTGGGATGGGACTGGGTGTTTCTCACCTTCTGTTTCTAAATACTAATTACCCTGCTTGTAAGATATAACACTGCTGTCTCTCATATTCCTCAACATTTTTATCTTTCAGTGAATTTTCTCTGTTCTTTTCTTCTCTCTAAATACCCATGTTTGTTCAGGATGGGCAACACAATGGTTGGCACAATGACTATGATAAAAACTCCCAACTAGACCACAGTTGGACAGTTCTGGTGGATTTGAAGGACAGTCCCATCCCAGGAGTTGTTATAGGTTGCATCCCCCACTGCCACTGCGTGTTTCCAAAATTTAGAAGTTAGGGAACATCTATTTCTGTTTTTTTCTAAATTTCAGTCTGGTTAAAACAAGATAGAGGGAGGGATATTCTTTATTTGAAAGGTGAATTAGAGTTCTCAGAGGCTTCTGGGAGTTTGACTCACCTTTTTAAAAGACAGACATCTCCTGTGTCTCTTTAAGCGAGGGGCAGGCAACTGCATGGAGGGTAGTGGCTGGTTTTCACCCTTCCAATAGGACATGTGTACATGTTCTGGCTGACCTAGAAGTGATGTGACATCATTTCCACTTTGGTTGGGCTGAAAATTAGCTGTATTGGGGTTTGGAGCTGGTTGGAGTAGTAGGATCAAATCTAGTGAATTTTCATCTGAATTTTTAAATGGGGGAATCTGATGGATTTGAGGGTCTCTTGTGGAAGTTGGGTGGGAACTGAAAATTAAGTATTGAGGGCTGTACTTCCTCACCCTCTGCTTTAAGCGGGGGGGGGGAGGCTTCAAAATACTTCTACTGTTAAATTTTAACAGCATGGCACTGAATTCAGCAGTGGTGGGGTACTCCCGGGAGCAACAAGAATGGGCACATGCTGCTCACCCTGAGCTGGAAAAAATGAGGAAGGGAGATGGAAGTGCTATTACCATGGTATGAAGAAACAAAATAAGTGTTGTTGTTGTTTTTAATGTAGGGTTGGATCCAGAACAATCAATGGATAGAAGGCATTCTTCTGCTGGCAAGATGCTTCTAATGTAATGGGGGTATTTCCACTGGCTTACCAAGTAAAGGAGGAGATTTTCACTGAAACCAAACTCATCCTAAAATACCTATACCTCTCCACCTCCCAAAAATCTTTTCTCAGGGGCTGGTGGACCCTCCAGAGCAGTGAGGAGATGGTTTTGGGGCGAGGGGAAATTAGAGACATCCCCCCTCCCTTTTCCTGTCAGCAGAATTCAATTCATAGATGCTCTCACTAGAAGAAAAACTCTGAATCCAACACATATTATTTTTATGAATTGTGATGTCTTTTTATTAATTAAAAGGATGCTCAAATTGTTGTGTTCCTGTATTTGTTCCATCTGGTCCTTCTACATCCTTTATTGCCCAAGCCTTAGTGTTGTTGTTATTATTTGCCTTCAAATTGGGTTCAACTTATGGAGACTTGATGAACGAGAGACCTCCAAGAGCTCCAGTGATCAACAGCCCTGTTCAGGTCCTGAAAGTGCAGGACCATGGCTTCCTTAAATTGAATCAATCCATCTGTAACGTGGTCTTTCTCTTTTCCTTCTGCCTTCCATTTTACCAGGCAGTTTCATCTTTTCCCATAAGTTGTGTCATTTCCTGATATGTCCTAAGTACAATAGCCTCAGTTTAGCCATTTTGGCTTGGCAGTCCGAGGTAAGCCTTAGTGAACCCTGTCATAAATTAAATCTTACTTGTATCCAGATATGAACATACTTTTTTCATGCAGGGCATATAGAGTTTGCTGTCATGGCATGTGATGACGGCAACCAGCTTCAGGTAGCTTTTAAAGGGGGACTGTGCTTCATCCCGCCTTGAATTCCATCTAGTCACCTTGAATCCCATCTTGGGAGAAAGGTGGGATATAAATCCAATAAATAAACAAACAAACTCCCTGCTTTCAGCAGAGCTTGGGGAAATTCCTTTTAGTATGTATGTAAGTATTTATTTATATCTCACCTTTCTTTCTCCCCATGGTGGGACCCAAGGCAGCTCACATTTTAAAAATGACAATAGTTAAAAACATAATACAATAAATAAGAATTAAAAGAGATTAAAGTACAATATAATGAAAATTCCACATAAGTGATAAAACATTTTAAAAACTCCACAAAAAAATTAATAGGAGCACCAGCGTCTGACCTTCATTTGTCAGCAAAGGCCTGGTGGCATAAAAATGTTTTAGCTTGCTACCTGAAGGAGACTAAAGATGGGGCCATCCTAACCACTCTAGGGAGGGAGGTCCAAAGTCTGGGAGCAGCCACCGAAAAGGCCCTCTCCCTAGTTCCCACCAAACGAGCCTGGGAAGGTGGTGGGACAGAGAAAAGGACCTCACCAGCTGATCTTAGTTCTACTGGGTTCATACAGGGAGACACGGTTCTTCAAGTAATCTGGAACCAAGCTGTTTAGGGCTTTATAGGTCAAAACCAGCACTTTGAATTGTGACCAGAAATGGGTCGGCAACCATTTAAAAAACAACAACAACTATATCTCCCAGAATTGCCCATCCAACTTGGTGAGTGGCCATGCCAGGTGGGAGATTCTGAGAGTTATAGCCCCCAAAGTAGCTTTTCCAATCTATTTTGTAACTAAAAATAAGCAGGGAGTCCCTGTACTACAGTCTGCTCCCTTTTGGCCACAAGCCAACAGAAGAGATAAGATGAATTCAGGGTGAACAGATCTATTAATTGCTACTAGCCATGATGGAACCGCCATGCTCAGAGGCAGTCTGACTGGATATCGGTTGCAGGAGACAGTGGGTGAGAGCTGTCTCATGCCCTGCTTGTGGGTTTCCCATAGGAAACTGGTTGGTCACTATGAGAAACAGAATGCCTGATTAGTTGGTATTTTGCTCCAGAGCCTGAAAAAGTTACTTTTGGGGATTACAACTCCATCCTCCAGCCAGCACAGAAAGTGTAGGCCAAAAAAGAAAAAAGAAAAGAAAATCTCTGCTTTTGTCTGATCTATTGCCATTTGGGTACTTGCCATGTGGAATGGTAGCTTCAGTTGCATGATATCATCAGTGGTTTTGACACCGCAACATCCAGTCCAGTGAACAGACAAATCTAGGACCTAAGTCCACTATTCTGACACTGACAACCACCCACATCCAAAGCAGCCTTGAAGCTAGAATTAACGCACAATGGCCTAAATCCTGTTGTTAGTCCTTACTTGAGTAGACCTATTGAATAGATTGAATTTACCTATGTGTTGACTCACCATGCAATAATTGATTGAATGGGTCTACTATAATTAAGACTAAATAACAGGATTTTAGCTAGTATAAGATACCCAACCAAAGCCATAGATGATGGGAAATACAGTTCAAGAACATCATCATCAATGTACATATTGCAGTACAAAAATGAAACACTAAAACAATAAAACAGACATTCCTGCCAGAAGCATACAGTATGGAGGGCTACACCTTAAGGACCACACTTTGCTCACTCTTGGCACTAAATGATGCATCTCTTGCAGGGGAAGGCTTCACAGCTGCTTTTCACTGACATTCTGGATGCTGAGTGAATATGGAGAGCCCTTACCAACACCTGTTAATCTGAAAGGCATTTTGTTCAATGAAATTAGGCTTGATGGTGCCCATTCACCTTGGGTCCTGTATAGGAGAAAGGCAAGGATATAAATAAAAGAAAATAAATCCCTCTTATGCTCTTAATAATACCCATCCCTAACACTACCAGTAGTAATTAGGGCTGGCATTCAATATTACAGGTATGGATCTGTAACTGCTCTGTATTCAGTAAGATTATGTCGTCTTGCTATAAAACTACATACATGCTGCCCCAGCCCACCTTAAGAGCCAGCAGCCAGAATGGGTGAAAGAGGTCAATCAGGACACAAGGGGGAATGAGGTTTCCAACAAGCAAGGCTGCAACAAGGACATGTGACAGGGGGTCTTGCTTCTGATTGTTGAAGCCTCACTTGCTGATTGGAGAGGGCTGGAAATGTCACTCTCCTTGCCCCCTGATTGCCAGCTGAACAAGCCTCCTTCACCTGCTGGCTCTTAAGGTGGATGGGGTAGTGGTGGTCAGTAGTCAGCCCAAGAGATGTAACTTAGTTATGCACACATAACTAAGTAGCCAGTATAGAATATTGGTGGATAATACTAAGCTGAAATCTTTTTAATGTTTTTCACTGAGGTCTAATGTTGCTGCAGGAAGAAGAATGAATGGGATTAATGATTGTCTTAAAAATAAATCAAGGAAAAGTAGCCTAAATACCTTGAAGACATCAGATCTTGTCTGATCTGGGAAACTAAGCAAGGTCAGGCCTGGTTAGTATGTGGAGGGAGACTACCAGGGAGTACCAGATTCTGTAGGCTACTGAAGGGGACTTCCCTTCCCCCGTAACTATGTAATGGCAAACTTCCTCTGAATAAATATTGTCAAGAAAACCCTAGGGTAGGGTTGCCATAAGTCAGAGTTGACCTGAAGACACATAACAACAACAAAAACAAGAACAGCTGTGGGGTTGGAGTTACTTGGATTTATAAATACAGTACATGGACGAGTTGCTACATGTTTGCCTGGCTCTGTAGACAACATACTAAAAGGTTCCAAGAATGGAGAGTGGCAGGATTTTATGAAATATATAATCCTGTATACAGTTTTGGTAGGATGTAATGGGGAGTTCATTGCCCCAGTTTGTTTTGGCTGACAAAACACATGCAGATGTACGCTATGCAGACATACACAGGGGGGCAGGATGGGGACGATCACCATTAAGAAAGAAAATCTGCAGTTTGGACTTTCTCCACATGATGGCAGCAAAAACCCTTGGAAGTCCAGAAATGTCCTTCCAAAACCACAGGGGGCGGGGGGGGGGAAGAAAAACAATCCAGGATGGTCAAAGCAGAAGTGTTTTGGCTGGATGTGTGGCTTTCTCAGGTTTCCACTAGTAGAAGGTTAGTTCCAAGCAGTTCCAAGCAGCCAGTGTACTTGCAGGATAAGAGAATAGATCACTCCTTACGTGACTTCTCTTCAGAACTGTATTCACTGGCACCACTATGAAAAGAAGGAGCAGTGGTTTCCTGGGGGGAGGGAGGAGAAGGGGGAGGGCTGCCCAAAGCTTCCAAACAAAAAAGAAGGAGAGTGCCCAAGGAGTGAGACATATTGACTTATCACTTGAAACCCGTCTGTCTGGAGGCACTTGCGTCAGGATTGAGTTTGGTTCCGCTAGGCATTTTATCCATCCTGTTTAGTTTCTTTGACAAGGCCAAACAGAGATTAGTTTTGGAAAGAGACTTGAGTCTGCCTGGAGCACTTCAGATAGCCTTGTGCATGAAAGCATTGGGAGAAGAGTGTATTTAAAGAATTCAGAGGCAGCTGTGTGGCTAAAATTAAAATGGGCCTTGCTTCTTGTATTGTTTGGCTCCCCTTAGGGACTCAGAACTGGTCTGAAAACTGGATGGGGCCAAAGTTACAACAAAGCAGTGAGAAGAAAGATGCCCTTCTTTTTTGTTACCTAGATCCAGCGGTATGTAGGGAAAGCATCTGTGGCAAAAAGTAAGATCCCTTGGCTGCCCTTCTCAACTACATCCCATTCTCTGTCAAGCTTGCAGGATCCTCTCCTCTTAGACATTTTGCAACCATCACAATGGACACCCCTGCAGCAGTGTAGTTATGGGTGCGGGGGGGGGGGGAACTAGGATGTTGCCCCTCCAAAGATGAATTCTCCCCCCCCTTCAGTCCCCAAATTCCTAGCTTTACAGAAACACTGAAAATTGTTCACACCTAGAACTCTTTTGTTTGCTATTTTTGCATGTCTTTGGTAACTTTGCCTGCCCCTTTTCTCTGGATGCCTCAACTGTATTTCTAAATGCTCCACTGAAGTTTCAAGTCCCTGCGATGCTAGAAATTTGGGATTATTTGCCATGGCTCCTTTTTATGGAATCCTGGGATTAGTAGTTTGGTGAGCACCAGCACTCTTTGGCAGAGAAGGCTAAAGACCTTGTAAAACTACATATCCCAGGATTCCATCGGAAGGAGCCATGGCAAATAATCCAGTTTCAAACTGGATTATTTGTGTACTGTGGATTTGGCCCAAAAGAAGCCCCTAGAGTCATAGTCTATAAAAAGGTAAATATTTCCAAGCTCTGGTTTAAAAACCTAATGGGATGACATACAAGAGGGCAAAACCCATGTTCTTTGCTGCTCCAGATAGTAGATCTAGTCATTTTACTTTAAGTTACACATGGTATACTGCACATTAAGAAAGTTTTATTTAACTGGTAAGAGCAATTCAGTGATAAAACTAATGACCCAAAGCAGTTGTGGGTTCTCTACTACTGGAGGCTTTCAGGCAGTGTCTGGGGGTTGTTTAGCTCCGTGGTTCTTAATCTTTTCTTTACCAGGGACCCCCTTTAAACATATTTTGTTGCCATGGACCCCCAAGACTTAACTCAAGATTTAAACAACAACACCACCACATAATAATAACAAAAACAACACAATTACACCATCCACGAAAACTTCCCTCAGAGGCACTGGAGGAGGGAAGACTTTTCTCCTGCTTCTTTCTGCAAGTTTGTGGCTGGAGGAGATTGAATGGCAATGTGCAGGCTAAGCCAGCCAGCCTTTGCCTTGGCTCCTGTCACATGGCCACTCCACTACAGGGAGGAGGTGGGCCAAGCAACTTTCAAGCCTTTGCAGACCCCCTGTGAGGACATTGTGGACCTCAGACCCCAGGTTAAGAACCACTCATTTAACTCTATTGTTTTAGCTCCAAATTGTCTGCTTTGAGCAGAAGGTTTAACAAGATGCCTTATAAGACTGAGCCCTATGATTCTGTGAAACAGCCTGGAGATCCAGTAGTGGGCTGTTAATCTAGTTCTTCTGGTTCTAAGCCAGAATTCACTAGAGTTATGCATCCGTGACTGCTTTGTATTCATGATCCCTACATATTTCCTAGTTTGGGAGATACATAGGGAACATGAAAGTCTCCCAGTCCCCACTTATCAGCTACAGCCACTGCTGAGAGGGGTCTGTGGAGATTTTCAGAAACCTTTAACAGTACCTACCGTGGGAGGAGGTCCCGGGAGAAGAACGGTGCTCTTGCGCGGCAGGGGGTCATTTTCAGACGCTGCCGTCCCTCTTCCGGGATCCTTCGTTGCAACTTCCGTGCTTAAAATATGGCGCGGTTGCTTCCAAAGCTTCATGGACGTGCAACGAAGGATCCCAGAAGAGGGACGGCGGCGTCCGAAAATGACCCCCTGCTGTGCAAGAGCGCCGTTCCTCTCCTGGGACCTCACCCCACAGTAGGTACTGTTAAACGGTGTCTGAAAATCTCCTGTATCTCTGTTGATCAGGAAGCAGCTGACTGACGTTCCCAGCCCCCTCCACATGAGTGATATCTGGGGGATTGGGATATTGGGGGAATTACAACAGTGACCCTGCTTCTGGCTGTTGCACTGGAGATCACTCACAGGAGGAATGGGAATGTCAGTCAGCTGCTTCCTACATCAGCCGCAGAAGCTATGGTGGTTACACAGTTGTAACTGCCTTAGTGAATTCAAGCATTGCTTTTTTTGCTGGAACTTTGAGATCCTGCAACCGGAGCCTGGTACAGAAAACAAACAACTTAGAATTAAGCATTCTGTGAACACAAATTTGTTTAGACTACCAGAGCCAAAGACAGTTTTTAGTCCCAGCCTTTCCACACAAAATCCACTCTTGGTCCCCTCTTCAGAATCCTTCTTCATCTCAGCAGCATAATTTAGGACAAATGGATGTGAAATCCTTTTCAATCTACTACAGTTCATGTGGACATTGACCAGTAGCACTTTGATTAAGGGAAAGATCCTATTTCCACCAAGCCATTTTTATCAAAATACAGTATATATCTATTAAAATTCAAGCTACAATTGAATCATTGCCACCTGTCAATATGCATAATATCCATATCCAACCATGTTATTTTTGAACATGAGGCTGAAAATCACTCGCCCATTGCTCATCTTGAAAATACAGTGATAACAAATTAAATAGTTAGCAAGTTATGGTTCTTTCATGAGACCCCAAATCAGCTGCTGACGTCTGAGATGACCACCTCACCTTGCCTAATGGTAGGACTGGCCCTGATTTCAGTACACCTACAAATAAACCGTTGCATGGCGATCTATATGCTTCCAAACAATCCCATTTTATGCTTTTGTACGAAAAACAGAAAGTAAAAGATACTCCATATATGAAGTGCCTACCCTCTTCATGAAATGAAAAACTATCAACAATTCAAACGGCTCACAGTGGTTTTTGATGAGGAAACTGGAATATGGAGATCACTAATTCTAACCTGATTAATATAAAAGCTGCTGATACTATTTAGAACCCTTGAGCAGTTTTGCCAGTAATAAGAGATTGCTCAGGGTGATTTCTACTGTATGCCATGCATGAAATAATAAAAGGAAAAATATTGAGAGGCTAACAGAGAAATCCTGTGCATGTTTATTCAGAAGTAAGCCCCATTGTGTTCTGTACAATTTTCTCTCTGGTAATCGTATACAAGAAGGTACACCTTTTTCTTTTCTTTTTGGCCATTGTAAGCACAATTATCATGGAGTCATTCCTACTGCCTCACTCAATGGGACTGACTTCTAAGTAAACATGTATAGGATCAGGCTGTTAAAATACAATGCTGTTGGGCACTTCTTGGAGAGTCATTTTCAGTGAAGTCATTAAAATATAAGGCTTTTCAGTCTTTTGGTTTTAAAAACTGTTTTAGTGCCTTTTAGATCTTGCACTACTTTTGGTTTTCCTTCTGTAGCTATTTTGCATTTTTAAAGGGATTGACATTTTATTTTATTATGTTATGTTTTATAGCTGTAACCTGTTATTTTATGGACCTCCCAGAAAACCTGGCTATTGGCCAGTACAGAAATGTAATAAACAAACTCATTAACACAGCATGTGTGGCTGAAGAGTGTGTGAATGGCAGTGTATGTGCTTGTAGACTTGCAATCATAAACACGCACTGGCCAAATTGGGGTTGTGTAACAC
Source organism: Gambelia wislizenii (assembly GCA_030847615.1). Lineage (NCBI taxonomy): Eukaryota > Metazoa > Chordata > Lepidosauria > Squamata > Crotaphytidae > Gambelia > Gambelia wislizenii. Next base: position 447,961,917 of record JAUMIR010000001.1, on the reverse strand, counting down.
AGATCTGATGAGGGCTTGTCCATTAATTGTGCTATGCAACCCTGGTGTGGAATGGCAGTATAGTATAAATGAACCAAGATGTCAAATATGCAAAGAAAATGCAAGTGAATGTGCACACATATCTATGTGCAATGCACAATGCTCAATGCACATCTAGTGGAAAGTGGCACTGGCACCACACATGCAGCTTCAGCTCTACAATCCTGAGCAGAATGTAGTAATTTCACACAAGGCAAAAATGTTCAGCCTCTTTTGTAGGGGAACTTTGTTGTTCGTGTACCTTCAAGTTGATCCTGACTTAAGGTGACTGCGAGGCAAACCTATCATGGGGTTTTCTTGGCAAGATTTGTCCAGAGGGGATTTGCTATTGCCTTCCTCTAAAACTGGGAGTGTGTAACTTGCCCAGGGTCTCCCAGTTGGTTTCCATGGCCAAAGAGGTATTCGACCCCTGGTCTTCCAGAGTTGTAGTCCAACACTCAGACCACTACACCAAGCTGATTTGCGTAGAGAACTTATGCATGCATAAGACACCAACAGAGAGCCAGTGTGGTGTAGTGGTTTGAGTGTTGGACTGTGACTGTGGAGACCTGGGTTCAAATCCCTGTTTGGCTATGGAAACTCACTGGGTGATCTTTGGCAGGTCACACTCTCTCAGCCTCAGAGGCAAAGGCAAACATCCTCTGAACAAATCATGCCAAGAAAACCCCTGTGATAGGTTTGCTTTAGGGTCACCATAAGTCGCAAACGATTTGAAGGCATACAACAAGAAGACATCAACAAGATTCTGGCCACAGAGTGTCTATTCAAATTATGTTTTGTTTGGTATGGATTATGGACAGGTGGACTTCTGCTGGTGGAATGGTAGAATTCACCAGAACTGGGAGGAAGTCTGAATCCTTCTTAGCCCTATAGTTCCTTTCTGAATCCCTCAGATTGGTTCTGGGGGGCTGGAAGACCCTCTGGAACCAGTTTTCAAGTGAAAGAGTGGGCTGTAGAAAGAAGAGGAGCGGAGGAAATGTAAAAACAATTCTGCCAGAGAAACATAGGATTTAACCCAATGTGTTTGTATGAGAAACGCCCAAACTCTTCCAGGAAATATCCTTAAAGAACAGTGGGTCAAAGTGAATCTTTTTACATAATGAAAATACAATTAGTGAAATGAGAACATATTTCGGGTTCAATCAGCTTAAACTTCAGAACACCATTTAAACAACAATGAGAACAAACACAACCGCTCAACAAAGAGCCCAGGATCCTAACAGGACTTGAAACATTTTCTTGCAAGAATCAGTCTCATGGGCTGCAGATTAAAGAGAAAGAACTGCCGTCTCATCTTCAAAATGTCGAATGCTTGGGAACAGAGCTGTCTCATTTATAGGTTGCTTTATAGAGCTCTGTTCAGGTAACATACATAACACTCTTTCATCTTTTCTTTTTTCTTTTTCTTTTTAAAGGGCTCTTTCCAGATAATTGCTGATTCATGAGAAGAAAAAACAGGCCGGCTGCCTTTGTGTTTACATTGGCGCTAAGCAATTGTGATTGTTTGGTAGTTGGTGCTGAACTTCATCAGTCTTTGCCGGAAAATATATTGCATCATTGTGTATCACATTGTGACTCATTTGCAGTCCAGCAAAGTCAACTGCTGCATTGACAACTACAGCCTGCTTAAGGAACAAAAGAAATGCTCTAGCTAGGGCTGGCCCCAAATATTTTGCTGCCTGAATACATGTCAACCTGTCAGCACCCTCAATGGGGTCAGGCCCTCACCATACCTGAGGGAAAGAAGCTCGTTTCTGATGGAAAACACTGTTCAACTAAAGATTCTCTCTACACTCCCTTCTCTCATTTACTATTATGGCAATGGGGTTTTAGGAAGTGTAATGGTTTCCTGCATACATCTTAATCTTTACATACTGTCTCTCTAGAGCTTTCCCCATTTGCTCAATCATCAGTTTTAATGCATAGTCATCAATGTGTTCATGTATCCAAGCAACCACCATAGATACTTCCAGGTGTCTGAGGCCACATAAAGATTCCTCTCTCTTTCTCTGTCTCGCTCCTTCTCCTTCTCCTTGATGGAGAGTGTCAGCTCTGCTTAGCTCCTTCTCTACTTGAGACCTCATATATATATATATATATATATATATATGTTATGAATGTACATTTCAAAGTCACTAGTCAAGATTTTAGTTCTGAGACTTATATATAGCCTGTTTGCCTTATTTTATTAAAGCCAGTCTCAAAAAGACCCCAGAGATTCAGTGCTTTCACTAGCATACTCTACTGAAGTCTCTCTCTCTCTGGCTTTTCTTTGCAAACGAAGATTTAGGAAGGACTCATCCCGCGCTTTCTGCAAGCGCACTGATGACTAAAAAGGCTAATCCGAGATAAACAAATCTGGTTGCACAGCAGAGGGTCTCCTTGGGTGACGTTTCTGGGTTGTGATTCTTTCCACATTGTTGTTTCTCTTCAAGACTTGTTCAGCGTGAGTTCTCAAATAAGGCTGCAGCATTGTGGATAGTGCGTCTCCATGCCTCCCGATGTGAGGCCAGGGTGGACCATTGTTGGTGATCAATTTGGCCGAGCCTGAGATGTTGTTTTAGGGAGTCCTTGTATTGTTTTTTTGGAGCGCCCCTCTTACGCTGACCCATGGTGAGTTCACCATAGAGTAGTATTTTTGGGAGGCGATGGTCCTCCATCCTAGAAACGTGCCCTGCCCAGCGCAGCTGTGTTCTCAAAATCATGGCCTCAATGCTGGTGATCCCTGCTTGCTCAAGGACAGCAACATTCGTCACATAGTCAGTCCAGTGTATATTTAGGATTGTGCTTATACAGCACTGATGAAAGCGTTCGAGGAGTCGTAGGTGGTGGCAATAGGTGACCCATGTTTCAGATCCATAAAGGAGAATAGACAATACAATGGCTCTATACACACTGATTTTTGTGCTTTGCCTCAGGTGTTTATTACTCCAGACTCTTTTGTAAAGTTTTCCAAATGCGCTATGTGCCTTTGCTAATCTGTGATCGATCTCTTTGTCAATCTTGGCATCTGAAGAGATGATGCTTCCCAGGTAGGTGAACTGCTGAACAGACTTGAGCACAGATTTGCCGACAGCAATGTGGGGATGGTGGTGTTTGTCCTGTGGTGCAGGCTGGTAAAGAACTTCTGTTTTCTTCAGGTTGACTTCCAGCCCAAACAGCTCTGCAGCTGTTGCAAAGCAGGATGTTAGGCGCTGCAGAGCTGCTTCTGTGTGGGCAACAAGGGCAGCATCATCAGCGAAGAGCAGCTCATGGACTAGATAGTTTAGAGTCTTAGTGCGAGCCCTCAGACGGCTTAAGTTAAACAAGCTACCATCAGTACGGTAACGTATACCGATGCCGTCGTCTTCTTCAAGCTCTGTCGTAGCCCTTTGGAACATCATGCTGAAGAAGAGAGCCCTTTCTAATAACGAATGGAGTGAAGCAAGGTTGTGTTCTTGCGCCAACTTTATTTACAAATCTACTGAAGTAGTCTTAGGAGATTTTCAGACAGGACAAAAATAGTGTCCCCATCTCGCTATATCTTATACTGCCACCCTCCCATCCCCGTCCCAGCACAGAATCAAAGACTTTCAGACCTACCTTCTCCATGTCCACCCCCTCCCCTCAGCAGCCCAGGAGTGAACAGAGCTCTCACGGAGCTGCATTCACTTCCTGGAATGGCTGTTCTCTCGAGAGGACGATTGCTCTCGAGAGGGAAATTCAAAAATAAAAATAAAAATAAAAACAAAGCTTAAAAAGTAAAACCAAGCACAAAAACACACTTTAAAAAATACAAGTAACCTGGGGAAGGTGCAAAAAAGTATGTCACTTACCTGGATCTCCTGATTGCACCCAGAAGTGTTTGGCACGGATCTCCCACTAACGCTGGTCGTCAGCATAAGGGGGCACAGTTTCAGACACCTGTCATTCTGTTGCAGAAATGGAACAGGTGATCTATTCACGGCTTAGCACATGAATAAAATAGAATGATGGCGGACCAGCATGGGGGCATACCAGGATGGGGATGTTGTCGTCTGATATTCAAGCCCTTTAGCAATCTCCTGGTGCCATTATCATGCGATATTTAGGTCGTCTGATAATCAATTTAATTGAAGCAGTGCTCAATTTTCCCAGAAAAGGGGCTAACATCCTGGCAATCTAATCCTAATCCAGCAGTTTAGGGTATACAGGACAGAACAGGCTTTGTGGCACATACAGGTTTGTCCTCCAGTATAAAGAGAGAGAGAGAAAGAGAGAGAAGGAGGAGGAGGATTGTATCTCACCTTTTCCCCAAAAAAACTGCGACTCAAAGCAATTTACAATTTAAAACAAATATAGCTAGCACACACAGAGGGTTATCATTAAAATGTAATTGAACTATAAATAACATCACAAAGGGTTGCAAAGATGCTTAGGGGGCTCAAGAAAAACAGGTGTGGGGGCTGACCCCAGGATTTGCTGCCTGAGGTGATTCCCTCACCCTGCCTAATGTTAGAATCAGCCCTAGTTTATAACAGCACTGTCACTATAGTGGGGCAGGCAAAATAGGGATACTAAAAGGCCATGTGTGGCAGGGGCAGCATTAGCTGAGTGAAGCGAGGTTCCCATATTTTCCTCCAAGTTTCTTGCTAAATGCAACTCTTAAATGCCTGGCCTCTGGTACAGAAACCCAGTTCTTATGTGATCTTATACAATCTGTGAAGGCATGTGCATTTTTTTTTTTAAAAAAGATGAGTTAGAAAGCCTTCACATTTTCTATGGGGTGAATCAAATTCCATTCGTGGAATTGTCCACCAGGGAGGGAGAGATGTGGGTTAACGATGGCTACAAAAATCAGTGCCTAAGCACCAAAATGATATTCACATGATTCCCTTCTGCATGTGTCTCATTAGCAGCCCCAGCTGGTGATGCTCATAGAATCATACAGTTGGAAGGGATTGCAAGGGCTATCTAGTCCAACCCCTGCCAAACAAGAATACACAACTAAAGCACTCCCAAAGAGATGGCCATACAACCTCTGTTTAAAGACCTCTAAAGAAGGAGACGTTTGCATCTGTTTCACATGACACAATTATAGCACTTTCTAGCACTATAACTGCCATGGCTGCATCCTACGGAACCCTGCAATTTGTAGTTTCAAGAGGTATTTATAATTCTGTGGCAGTAAATTCTTGATTAATGTGATACTCATGTGTGATGTCCAGACATTATGAATTCACCCCAGAAAACATTGGTGTAGCACTGGGGTTGGCCACAGCAATGAAAACATGTTGACGGGTGCGAAGGGTCCTTCCACACTACACAGTCATAGTGCAATGATTCCACTTTAGCTGCCATGGTTCCATCCTATGGAATCCTGGGATTTGCAAACGAGGGAGGGTTAGTTAGAATTCTCAGCCAGAGTGCTCTGCAAACCCTAGGATCCCATAGGATGCTGCCATGGCAGTTAAAGTGGAGTCATAGTGCTGTAACTGTGTAGAGTAAAATGTCCTGACATTTTTCTGTACTCATCTTGGCTTGATAATAACAAGGTGTTTTGCCTTGAAACCCTTTGTTTTTGTTAACTGCCTTCAAGTCAACCTCGACTTATGGCGACCCTATGAATGAAACATCTCCAGGACCCTTGGAAGCCTATCTGAGCCTAAGAGCTGAGCCTGGCCAAGAGTCTTCAGCTCACTTCATGTAAACTGGCTTCTCTCAGACCTCAGCACTCCATCACTGGAGTTGGTCGGCTCAACCCTTAAGGATGAATCTCAGTCTGTGTCTCCCTTTCCTACCTCCCCACCAGAGAAATGCTACATTCTTTTTGGGATTTATGGAAGTGCAGCTCACGTTTCTGCACATTGATTCTGGCGAATGAGATTTGCTGCTTTTACTTCTCAGCTTTGAGCTGAATGTTTTTTAAAAAGCCATTCCACATCTCCATCTGCAGGGTGGGAGGATTTCATTAGTATGCAATGCAGGTAGGGACAGGAGACTGTCTCTATGCGACAGCTCTTGATCCACTTCTCTAGTTTATACAGCTCAGAGAAGGGTGGGAAATACAAAGATCTTTTTACTGCATTAAAAAAAAACACTAAAGTAGCTCTGGAAATTTTATCCAAAATCATATGTTAAGATACCTCTCTTTGTAATCCGTGTCTCCTTAAACTGCATAAAAAGGCAAAGAAAGTCAGTAAACACTTTCCACAAGGAAAATAATAAAACTCATTTGTGCTAATTACCTGTTGAATTTATGATAACTTAAAGAGGGGAGAAGCATCTGACCTTTATCTGAAAGGGCTTTGGCAAAGCCTAGCATCAAAGAACAACCTCCTATTGTTCTCTTGCTCTCGTCTTTGAGCAAAAAGCTTACTGGCAAGGTCAGAGAAGTCTAAATGTATTGTGTGCCCTTGTTCAGGGAGAAGGGAAGAACATAAGCCATTGTTTCTGTTGATTTTGTAAACTACAACAGTGGAAAAAAAGAAAAAGCTGTACAGTGTATTGCATTTTGCCAATAGCCCATAAGGTTGAATAGCAGGAAAGATATAGTACGGTAACGGTGTGTGTGAGAGAGAAGGAGGCAGGCAGGCAGAAAGAGTGTGTGTTTCCTCACAATCCTCAAATCCTTTTTACAGAGGTGGATTTTGATTCACCATTGTAATATGATCATTCAAAGAATGAAATGCAGGCATGGATTAGAATGCTCTGCAACTCAGCAGTTGTTTTAGAATAGGAGTCAGAAGACTTTTTTTAAAATGTCCAGTTAAATATAAGCATCTAAACAATGGGAATGGATTTGATTAAGATAGTGTGATATATACATCAGTATCTTTAAAATATAAAATAACTACAGGATGGTCATTCACATATTCAGAGACTAAATTTGTATTTATGCTACAGGGAATTTAAAAACAAATGCCAAATATGGAATTGGAATCAAGATGCTTGACAATGCCAAATAGCAATGGGTTCAAGGGATTTCAACAGCAATTTTTTATTTTTATTTTTTTAAAAAATGGAATCCAAACTGCTTTGTACCTAGCATTTCTTTTTCTTCTTATGAATTTCAGTTCATCTTCTGCAAAATAAGATGAACAGCTGGATCTCATTTATAAGAAACTACATGAAGGCATTCCTGAGCTGAGGATGAAGGTAGTTATCAAATGGACCAGTTAAAGATCAGATGTGACATAATAGCAGAGCAGCCATCCAAGACGCAGGAGGTACCAGGCTTTTCCGTCCATTAATCTAGAATTACAATCCTTAATTATTTGTAAAGACTCTTATATACACATACAGGCAGTTGATAATCAGCCATGTAATGTAAAGCAGTAATTCTATCAAGGGATTTTGGTGATACCATACACCAACACAAATGTGGAACCCTTTAGAAATCATGAGCAGGATTTGCTAGGATTAAACTATTGACTACTGATAAATTCAAGTTTATTAACATTCTTCCAGTTACTGAAGAAAGAAAAGAAGAAAGCTGGAAAATATTTTGACTGAAAGTTCATACCCTGATTCATGGAAAAATAACAGTGATTGTGTCTCATGGGAATGGGAACAGTCAATTTTGTTACTGACATATTTCTGTCATAATGTTCAATGGAATTTGACCAGGAAAGAAACATTTTCTAAGAAGATAAAAAAAACATTTAAATCATCTGCACATTTATTTATATGTCCCCATTAAAAGTTATTTGGGGTGTCAGATAATCTATTCTCTCTGGATTTACCCCTAATTTACAATCAGATTTTGCTTTCATGAATATCTACTTGTCTAACCTGCGTTTCACTTGTTTTTGTTCTATCCTGCTGTGGCATTACAGAACCTGATGCCCCCTAGATATGTTGGATTGCAACTTTCATCCTCCAGCCAGTATAGACATCTGGAAGGCTTAGAAATACTGTCCAGTGGCATTCTGTTCAAATCCCTTTCAAAATACTTCCCTATAAAGTGATCTATAGAGTTGAACAAACAGCGATTTTGAAATCCATGCACTTAAATTGTCACAGTTATAACATACCGAAATGCCCGGCTTATTTCTGCTTGGGTTATTTTTTTAAAATCAGTCTCAGATCCAGAAGACATGGGTTGGATCCAGTATTAGGGCTTCTCTAGACATATTTACCCCACCTTGCCCCTGTGTTACCCAAATTGTGTGGGTTCTGGGAAGAACCAACTTGTGTCCAGATGTTAATATGAGGAATCTTAATTAGCTCAATATAGCAGCGAGAGACTGGGTGACTATGGGATCTTTTGAGCTATGTACTAACTGATGAGACTCATAGCCAGGAAATAAAATAAAATGTTTTTTATTGAAAAATAATCCCGAATTGAAATACCAGTATATTTTACATTAAAGCGCTTACTGCCAATACCTAAGCCTTTAAAGAGGCATTTCAGCCTTTTAGAAGGGGGGAAAAACCTGTAAAAAAAAGTGAGAAATCACTATATGATGATTTCATGGGGTGGGGTTTAACCATCTGGGGGAGCCCAGGGACCAGGCTGGGACTTAAGGTATGCCCGATGGTAGAGTTCTCTCTGACCTCAGGTCTCCACAGTCTTATTAACTCTGATGGGCTCTGATACTTGGCTCCCATCAGTGGATCTTGAGGTGCTAGTTAAAAAGCAATGCAGTGCCACCCCCAAACCTTAAGCATGCCCTTCCCTGCTGTATACTCTGATTCTTCCCTAGTTTCTGTCTCTGATTCTCTTGTTAGGAGATTTTCACACAGGGAAAATATTCCCTGGAGAAATCGGGACGGAAATATTTCTGTCCCGGAAGCAGCGCCGCAGTTCGCACGCCCACTTCCCTCTCCCGATATTCCGTCATCCTCGCGCTGTCTTTTTTCTTCTCTCTTCTGTCATATTTTACTAACGGGAGTTCATCGTTAATAAAATATGTCGGAAGAGAGAAGAAAAAAGACAGCGCAAGGACGACAGAATATCGGGAGAGGGAAGTGGGCGTGTGAACCGCGGTACTGCTTCCGGGACAGAAATATTTCTGTCCCGATTTCTCCAGGGAATATTTTCCCCGTTTGAAAATCTCCTTAGTTCTTGCTATCTTGTATGTAACTACTTAAACACCTCCCTGAACTTGTGGTTTTTCCTTCCCACCACACCCCATATTAAAACTCCCACAATAGCTGTTTAATAAAAATAGCTGATTAAGGGCAGACTGGTGCACATGAGTCGGAACTATATAGTTGTCCCTTCATATTCGCTGGGGTTTGGTTCCAAGACACACACACACACACACGTGGATACCAAAATCCGTGAATACTCAAGTCCCATTATATGCAATGGCATAGCAAAAGGGTGTCCTGATGGCAAAATCAAGGTTTGTTTTTTGGATTATTATTTCTTAAAGAATATTTTCAAACTGTGAATACTTAAAACTATGGATACCAAATCCATGGATATGGAGGGACAACTGTACTTATTTATTGATGCTTCACGAGGTTAGCAGTAGACCCAGACTTCCCCAGAAATATTGACTGAGCAAAGGTTTGCTCAAAACCTAACAAAGAGATCTTTCCAAATTCCCAAAAGACACACCCGGGTAGTAATTATGTAGACCACCCCCTTTGAAAAGTGAGTTAAGGTGGAAATGTCCTAATTCTCCTGGAAACACCTGGAAGTGAGTCATTAATTAATTAAATAAAGTGACTGGAAAACTCATTACTCTGCAAACTGGTTTTCTTTGGTACCCCTCTCCTCAACAATAGAAGGTTACCTGATGCCCATCAGTCTTAATGCCTCAACCATTAGCAATCATTAATATAGCCGGAGCTTCCATTGTCTAACTGTGGGAAATGCCATCTAACATTGAATTCCACTCATAACACCCCTTAAGGGCAAATATTGAGTATAAATATTGCCCCAAAATGCAGTCAAAGTGTCCACAGCGTTCACAGCTTCCTGCATCCCGTCACTCTGTTTGTCTGCTGTGTGACCCTCAGAGCTCCGTCTGAGTATCTTCTGTTACACAAATCTCTGTTCTTCTGACAGGTATAGTGTAGCCCATCATCCCAAACTCTACTCCTCTATCCCAATACTTCCTACTTTCTTTGATAGCCTTGTGTGATTGCTTGAAGCCTGAGTGTTGGTGTGAATGCTTCCTATAGTGATATCTCACTTTTCATATAGTGATTTCTCACTTTTTTTTACAGGTTTTCCCCCGCTTCTGAAAGGCTGAAATGCCTATTTAAAGGCTTAGGTATTGGCAGTAAGTGCTTTAATGTAAAATATGCTGGTATTTCAAATGCCACCAATCTTCCAGTTTCTCTAAAATTAAACTTGGCACTCAGGCTAAATGAGTTTCCCCGCCTTTGATCTATGTCATCTACTAGGTAGGTTGACCTGCATACACAAACATTTTATTTATTTATTCAATTTATATGCCGCCTTTCTCCCGAAGCAGGACCCAAGGCAGCTCACAAAACAAAACTACAATTAAAACCAATTCAAATTAATTAAAAATATACAGAATTTTTAAAAACACACAAATAAAAGCAACATTAAAAGCACACCCCAATAAAAGCTCCATGGTTGCAGTTATATATCAAAGGCCTGCCTGAATAAAAACACTTTTGCCTGCTGGCAAAATGAAAGCAGGGAAGGGGCCAGCCTAGTCTCATTGGTGGGATAAAGGCAAGATAGAAATGAATTAAATAAATAAATAAATAAATAAATAAATGTCTCCCACAGAAGGGAGTTCCAGAGGGTGGGAGCAGCCACTGAGAAAGCTGTCTCTTGTGTCCTCACTATGGTAGCCTGTGATGGTGGTAGGACCAAGAGAAAGCCTTCCCTGAAGATCTTAAATCCCTTGCAGATTCACAGAGGGGGAAAATGATCTTTCAGATAGTCTGGACCTAAGTTGTATAGCTTTATAGGTCAAGACCAGCACTTTGAATTGTGCATGTGCATCCGAATTAATCTACACCAAGGACTGTTAAGGCCAAAATTCAATTGCTCACCTTAAAGGATTTCCATAAATGTTGACTTATTCAGCAATTCACTTCATGGGTCTAGTAGCAATTGGATTTAGGACTAGCAGTCTTAACTTAGACCTAAAAATAATCCACATTAAATGACTGGGAGTTGAAGACTGTCATTGATCTTCTGCAAACCTCCTGGAGATATACCAGTAATGGTAGATCCTGATCTACCCATTCTGCACATTCTTGGTACATGTAGACGACAAACAGCTGTTGCTATCTGTACACTGTCCATGCTGGCACATCATGTGCTCATCTCCCAAATGTAGGGACAGTATAGCTGGAAACTAGAAAGATGTGAAATCAAAAAAGCAAGTCTCTACCAGCTGCTGTGCAGACACACTGCCCAAGATTGAGTCCCAGGAGAGGAGGTTTCTCCTTCAGGCAGGCCAGTTGATGCTCTGCAAAGAGACAGGAACTGACAAGACATGGAGCATCTGTGCTTGATGTGTGACAGGTGTGGACAGGAGAGGGGGCCTTTGTCCATATAAGGCAGTGATAAGGACAGGAACTGATCACTACAATGTGCTGCTTGTCAGCCTCTATAAAATTTCCATCTCTCAGTTGGAATTGTTTTATGCCAGATCTATTATGTGAATGAAGTAATAAGCCCCCATGATTACTATGAATTGGGGTGGCTTTCCTTGCCCGTTTATCTTTGTGTGGGGATGTAACAGTGTAAAATGCACAGCAATGAGTCCTGTTTATGACAAAAGCATATCATTTAGGCAACCATGGTTCCCACTATTATTAAAATGGCTCTGAGGACATAAGTAGGAAAATGGCATTTTGGTCCTACTAGTAGTACAAGTTTGGTGCAAAACTGCACAGGTAGCTTTAAGCTCTGGGCTAGATATATTTCACATTTCAACACAACCACAGTGTAGACTTGGAACAGAGATCAGCGAACCTGAGTATGTGTGTTTTAAAAGACCTAAGTTTCAGTCCCTTTGGCTAAAGAATAGGCTTTTTAACTATGTGGGCAAAGTCTGATTAAATTTTAGAAGTCCAGGAATTTTGGCAAGCAGTGCTTGCCATGGAAATGTAAGAAAAGTTGCTCTTGCTATTAACTCTCATTTACTTAAAGCACAGGCACTCTCATCCTTTGTACCCAATCATTTTCTCTAGTATTTTCTCCTGCCCACAAATAAGTATTTCTTAAAATCCTGGGTCAGTGGCCCAACTATTGGGGTTGGTGGCCTCCATGTCAGTGAGATTATGAATCTGCACTATCCTGCACTGAACCTATTTGAGGAAGGCACCAGCCACAACTAGGTGCATCTTACCTTAGATTGGGCCATGACTCTCTTTTTTTAGATGCCAACCCAGCAGCTCCACCAAACTTCCTTGCAAGTCAACCTCCAGACACATTGGACTATGACTCTCACCATCTCCAGCTAGCATGTTCTTTGGCTGTGCTGGCTTGGAATAATGTGAGTTGCAGTCTAGCACATCTGGAGAGTACTAGGTTGGGGAAGGTGGTCTTACACCACAAAACACTCCCATACAACTTATGATGGTCCCCAGGTACAGACAATAGTCCATTTGGAGTTTGATGAACCACCTCCTCTCCTCTCCCTTCTCCCACTGCTGACTCCCTGGGAATGTGAAACAAAATGAAACAACACATTAGATCTGAAAGTGTTCATATCTGCAGGACAATTCTTATCTGCAGGACCATTCCAATATTAGAACCAGAGGTAGGTGGTGGGTCCTTTTTCTGTAGCTTGGTTAGTTATGGGTAGTAGTGTGAACTTTAAAGGTGCTGAACCCTGTCCTCCAAATAGCTCCTTTAAAGTTCAGAGTAAAACCCAGATTAGATTCACCAATTCACCAAAATGTAAGCCTCCATTTTGATATCTGTCCCTCACATGCACTTTGAAATGGTACTGTCTGCTGATACACTGCAGAAATAATCCATCTTGACACCACTTTAACTATCATGGTTCCATCCTATGGAATCCTGGGATTTGTAGTTTGTTGTGGCAGAGCCTGCGCTGACAGAGAAGGCTAAATATCTCAGAAAACTACAAATCCCAGAATTCCATAGCATTAAGCCATGTCAGTTAAAGCGACGTCAAACTGGATTATTTCTGCAGTGTGTCAACAGCCCTCGAAATGGTATGGTTAAACCAATCATACAGTCAGATCCTTGTGTAGTTATTGCTGCATTTATTTCCCAAACAGAGGTGGACCATGTCTTCTCCAAATGTTATTTCTATAGTTTTGAGTATGATTGAAAGCAGTTAGCTTTAAGACACTTATTGTAACATAGCAACACTGCTAGACTCAGGCAAATAGAACTTCGTTGTATGAATATGAATTACTGTTTTCATAAAGATTTAAGCAGATCTTGTTGTTGTTTACTTCATTTTGACCCCAAATGTGAAATGTGCCTTAAACAACTGCTTCATCCAGCAACTGCCATATGATGCATTGAAAAAAGATTCCTGATTGTGATTGTTTTTGTTTCACAGATCATCTGATAAAAGATTAAAAATATTATTTAGCAATTGGTAAACTCTCTTCAACCTCAAAGTAATTTATGATGAGTCAGTGTATGTGTGTGTGTGTGTGTGTGTGTGTGTGTATAGCTATTAGAAACTAAATTTGTATAACATTTTTGTCATTTCATTTGGGGTGAGAAATAAAAATAGATAATTTCCACAGTATGTGGCATCATTCCTTAGGATGAAGTAATAAACTCTTCAGGTTCAATGCCCTACATCAGAAAATATATTAAAATAAAAGGTGCAGAAGAAAATGTCTAAACAATGCATTTTACTGCCCAGTCCTTGAATTACTGAGAGAGGGCAGGCAGAATGGCCTGCCTCATGGCTGTAGGGTTAGACAAAAGTTACACACCAATATGAGCTTCAGCAGGAACAAGAAAATAACTGAATTCAGAAATCTTCCTTTGCTATGTTCTTCCTGCAACATACTACACACCCTTCAACATCTCACAGATGAAAACCTGGACATATGTGTGGCCAAGCAACATTGGCGTGTAGTCAAGATAGCCAAAGTTATTAATGAGGAAGAACACACAAGCTAGGAGAGGCTGCAACAGTTTGCTTTTGCTTGAGCTTACTGAGAAGGGCAAGACTCTGGCTCTACTTCTCCTCTCTCCACTGAATTAATTGAGTGCAAACTCCTTTTCCATTTTGAACTTAGTGTGTACAAGTTGAAAGAAACTGAGGATGAAAGAAGAAAACAGGAGAAAGAGAGAGCAACTAAGGGGTTGTCTGAACAGTGAAAATAATCCTCATGGAATTTGCTGGGAATATGACCTGTCCAAATAGGATCCCATATCAATCCACTGTATTCTGAAGGAGGGGGTCCCAAAATGGCAAAAACACCACAGGAAAAGCCTTTTCCCATAGTTTTTAAAAAACAACAAGAGGGTGTGCATTCCTGCTCATTTGGACAAGTGATTTGATATGAATCATAGGAGAAGATGTGCAAAGCTGATTGGCTGGGTGAGCACGGGGAGCAGAGCTTGCTAACAGGGCAAGCAGCCGCTGCCGCCATGTTGGATTTTTGCCTTAGTGAACAATCACTAAGGCGATAAAATGGGGTGTGTGTGTTTTGTTTTCCTGTTAAATTGAAAAAATTGCTCTAGCACACCTTAGACATCATTTTTTAAAAGTTTGGTGGTGACAAATTGAGGTACAGTAGGACCCCCATATCCACTGGGGATTAGTTCTAGGGGCCCCCATGGATACTGAAAACTGTGGATAATAGTGAACACCATTGAAAATAATGGGACTTCCAGTTTAAAATACCATAGAGTTGCCTTGGAGGACCTAGAAAATGGCTAGAGAGGACACATTCTCTAGGAAGACTCTATGGTAGGTGTGCTGTTTTTTGTCCCGTGGATAATTGAATCAGCGGATAATGAATCAGTGGATATGGGGGTCCTACTCTAACTACAAATGCGAGTAAATCGCTAAACAGCCACCATCTCGCACGCAAAGCTTATGGGGACTTATGGGGGCAAAAACACCATTAGGAAAAGTTGCTGCTGCTGCAAAATGCTATTACTGCGAGGCACTCCATTCCCGCCCCCCTCGTATAGACAGGGCTTAGGACATTTTAAAAGCAGCTGAAAAAGTGGAATGGCAGAGAATTAACTGGGGTTGTCCCTGCTAAATCAGGATAGCTGGAAGGTATGAAAATAGAAACTGTACAGAACTAGATTAGTTCTATTATCACTCCACAGTGGCCTTCTTGCCTCTGGTTTTAGATGACTATGATAGGGCTATGATTTGATTAAATTTGATAGGAGACAGTGGTTGGGGTTTACTTAAGGGTTTCAGTAACATTCTTCTATCTTTCTCTCATAATTTTAGCAAGTGAATATGAACTGGCAGGTAAGAAGGCCAATGGAATCATGGAAGCATATGAGTTGTCCAGCTCCCAGGAAGTAATATGTCTCTCAGTTAGAGAGCATTTAGAGTACTGTGTCTCATATTGCGTGTCCTGTTTTAAGAATGACACTGACCAGTTAGGGCACATATTGAGAAGGGCAACCCACACTGATAAGGGTGTCTAGAAACCAAGTCCTATCAACAATGATTGTAAGTGCTGGGTATGTTCAGCTTGTAGAGGAGAAGATTAAGGAGATATGATAAACAATCTTCAATGGCCTGAAGGTCTGCCATGAAGAAGGCAGGACAGACTTAGTGGTTGTCTAGACAGTGAAAAAACTCTTCACAGAATTCAAGGAGAATACCTTTTGTCCTACCAAGATCCCATGGCAATTTTTCATATTTGGAAAGAGGGGGCCAAAAACTAAAAAAACTACATGGGAAAAGCCTTTTCCAAATTTTTTTTTTTTTAAGTGTGGGGAAGATCCACACTCCTGCTTGTTCATACAACCAAATTGCATCGCTGTGCATTCCCAATTAAGAGCAAAAGTGGAAACCAATTGGTTGGACATGCACGGGGGTGGGCTTGCTGGCTTTGAAGGGCTAGAAGCGCCATTTTGAAGTTTTGCAGTTTTGATTGTGAGCTTTTTTTCTGCGCTGAGGTGACCAAATAGCTTTTTAAATGGACGGTTGCACTTGCACGCCTTGCAGTGGCAGCAACCTGTTGATAATAACAACACGAGTGAGTCACTCCTGGCCACCACATTGATTCGAAGGCATGGCTCCATGTGAACATCAAACACGAATAGCTTCGCATACCAACAATTTTGCAAAAAAACCCTGTGGAGACAAATGAACACTGTTGTGAATTTGTGTTAATGCGCAACAATTAACATTATATCTTTTCATCTAGACAAGCCCTTATTTTCTGTTGCTCCAGAACAGGACTACCATTGGGTAGAAACCATAAGGGAGTAGATATTGACTAGACCTTAAGAAAAAGCTCTTGAGAGCAATTAAACTACTGTAGAAAGATTGCCACAAGAGGTGGTGGGTTCTCCTTCATTTGGAGACATTGACATAGAGGCCAGATGGCCATTCTGAGCTACAGAGTCTACAACGACCAAAGGTCTGGGCTGGGTAATTTCCAGCCTTATGATTCTGTAAATTCAAGCACTGGGTATCATTAGTGACTTTGGCAAAACAAAATACATGCACATTGGCAGAGATTAGAAACGTAAGAACTACAACCACAAAAGTAACTTTTGGAGTACACTGGCTGGGGAGTTATGAGTTCTAGAATTCAAGAATTAACTTTCCCAAGCTATGCATATTGGGATGTATTGAGTCTTTAGCTTTTGAAGTTCCTCTATTCTTTGAACACTATCCAGTTCACTGTGGGCCACATATGCCACTTCTGATTCCAGGAATCTACCAAAATATAGCTGAATGTCACAGTTTTGTAGGGACTGTAAGGAGCAAGGGTAGTGGTTTGGGATTTTTGTGTGTTTTAGCCTTTTTTTCAAGTCAATTTTTAATTTGGAGGGAGAGGCCTGAAGGCTCCAAAGACCACAAAACCAGGCCTCAGGAGCCACAAGTGAGCTGCAGGCCACACTTTCCTCTCTGCTCTATTAGAAGCTGAGCTGTATATTCTATTTGCTGTCCAGTCCTAGGGCAGGAACTACCAGTGGCTGGATCTGACTGTTATTTTCTTTCTAGCAATGAGAAGGGAAAACAAACTCCGTGAAGCTCATTTCTTTGGCTGATGGATAGTGTAGTAGAAGATGGCACTTTGTGTGATGGATGAATGAGCAAATCCTGACCAATTGGTCACCATTGATGAACAACATCAAGGCCTTTGTTCCTCCTCCTCCTCCTCCTCCTTCTTGTTGTTTATCTTGAGAACTGGACTGGACCACCTTTCAAAAGGAGGATGCCATAAAATAAACAATTGTCTTATCTGTAAAGTTGGACACATTACCCTACTGCCCAGCTGCATGAAGAGCATTGCTGCTCCATGAATGAGATCTACAATTTTCCAGTGCTGTTCTTAGCATCTTTTGTCTGGCTCTAAATGCATTCCGGAATGCTGCAAGTTACTTTGTTTTCTGTAGGAATAAAAATTGATGTTACAGAAAGATTTTTCTCTCTTGCTGCTGGCCAAAATGCATCCTGTCAAGAAAATGGCTCACCAGCTCTTTTGATCCTTCAGCCCTAGAGGCAGGTGTAGCACTTTCTCCCAGGCATGCAGAACCACTGACACTTCCCTGACATTAAGCAACAGGAAGTTTCTTCTTCCTAACACCCATCCAAATTCAATGTTTTTCTTCAACAATATCCCCTCTCACATTAAGTTCTCTCTGTTGCTTCTCACTCATTTTTCTTTTTTCCTGTTCCTTGCAATCATGCCTGAGTCATTCAGGCCTCAAAAAAAATATTCTTCTGGACACCTTCCTCCCTGCCTACTGGTTTTAGAAGGCTAGGACTAAAAAGTAACTTTTCAGAGCTTCCACAGCTGTTTAGGTACTCTCTTACCCTCCCTAGTTGAATCCTTAGGATTCTTCCTCTTTCTTACTATGTGTGTGTGCCTTCAAGTCACCTGTTGACTTAATAGTGACCCCATAAATTTTACAGGGTTTTCTAAGGCAAGGAATACTCAGAGGTGGTTTTGCCAGTTCCTTTTTCTGAAATATAGTCTATAGGACCTGGTATCCATTGGTGGTCTCCCATCCAAGGACTAACCAGGGCTGAGTTTTTTTTAGCTTTCAAAATCAAATGGGATCTGGTGCCTTTAAGGTATTTACGCTAGTGCCCTGCATCAAATGGAAGACTCTTCTTCCCAGACTCCCTAAATATCACATCAATGTGAGTACAGTTGGCCCTACACATTCACCGGGGTTAGGGGTGCAGGACCCTCACAACCCTCTGTTGTGCAGCTGTTTGAGTCACAGGCCCTTTTTAAAGGAGGGAGGAATGTGGGAACCTTTCAGGGTGGAACAGAATTGTGATCTATGGGAACTTGTATGTATGGGAAGGGCAGCCCCAGTGATCCAATTTCTCTTATCCATATTAAAAGTCTCCAGGGACTACTGGTAAAAGTTAAAGGGGAAAGAGCAAAGACAAGGTTACAGCTGAATATTAAGAAAACAAAAATAATGACCACAGATGATGCTGATAACTTTAAAGTGGGAAACAAGACATCAAAATGGTTCAAGATTTTCTATGCCTTGGCTAAATCACTAATCCAAACAGAGATGTAGGCAAGAAATCAGAAGAAAACTAAAAGACTTGGAAAATCAGCTATAAATGAACTAGATATGATCCTCAAATATAAAGATATATCATTAAATACAAAAATCAGAATCATCCGTGACACAGTATTTCCAATTCCTATGTATGGTAAGCTGGACAGAGAAGAAAACTCACAAGAACAGACTCAATTCATTTGAAATGTGCTGGAGAGAAATACTATGGATACCCATGAGCCCTGGTTATCAAGAGCCCTGGTGAGATCTTGCAGATGTGGCTTTCTGGATTGAATCAATTCATCTCTGATTGTATCCTCTTCTTTTCCTACTGCCTCCAGCTTTTCCCCAGTCTTTTCCAGTGAGTCATATTGTTTCACCATATGTCCAAAGTACAACAGTCTCAGTTTAATCGTTTTGGATTTTAGTGAGAGTTCAGGTTTGATTTGCTCCAGGACGCCTCATAGGGTCACCATAAATCAAAGCTTACTTGACAGCAAACATCATCATCATCATCATCATCATCATCATCATCATCATCGGACCCTGTAGTCCTTGAGACATGCTACTAATTGAAATAGATATTAACCTGTTAGTTTTATCCCACCTCTCAGCCTAAACTTGTTTGTGGGGGATACAGTTCTTTCTATCACAGGCTGAAAGAGTTTATCAGCTGCCCTCAGGCACTTCCCAAAGGTGTCAATAGGCAGGTGGCAGAGTTGTCATGGGAACTAAATACAGTATTTTAATTAGGTTCCTCTGCTTGTTGACCACTGATTTCTCATTTCAAAAGGTCTAGTGCTTCAGAAGGGAAGGAAGGGATGGCCCCTGTCTCAATTTTTTTTGTCAACCTCTCCCAAACAAAAGAATATGGGGAGAAAATAACAAAGAGAATATCTGAGTTGTCTTGAACCTTCTTTCAAGCCTGATGTATGCTTCTGTTTTACCACATTGCTAAACAGGTTAGATGAAGCACTTTTACAGGATAGGCAGAAAATGAAAGTCTGTGCACTTCAGCTACACAAGTACATTTGCCTTGACCCAAATAATAGATTGCTTCCAAACAAGTCAGAGCTAATCAAAAGAAGGCTTCTGTGACACGTTAACATGCTCATTTAGCAGAGAGAAACTGTCAGCTGTTTATTGGTTTTATGCTACTAACAGAGATTGGTAAATAGAATTGGTTCCACTCCTAATTTTATCCATTTTCATTAGTCAAATAGTGATTTCTCCCCTATACGTTCTTTCACCCAATGTTTTTAAGTGAGCCAGCATGGGATGTGACACATCTTGGTGTGTTTTCCCAGGATTACCTCTGTGTAATAGCAGCAGAGGAAGTCTAGAAATGTGTTTTGGATAAAACATAGACAACGAGCATGCAAGTTGATTCAAGAAAGATTTTTTAAGGGGCTTGCTTGCAGATACTTTTGCAGCAGATGTTTCAACAAAGCAGGAATTGCAAGGAGGGCTTCATAGTGTGGAGAGGAAAAAAGAATAGTGCTGCACAGGCAAAATACTGTTCTGGTCTTGGGCAAAGAGAGAAAGAGAGCGAGAGAGCGAGCACAAAACAGGACTGTACACTCCCACATGAGCCTGCCCACATTTTGAGATCTTCTCTGGAGGCCCTTCTTTCTGTCTCACCACTGTCACAGATAAATCTGGTGGGAACACATTTGGTGGGAACAAAAGAGAGGAGGGCTTTCTCAGTGGTTGCTCCAAGGCTTTGGAACACCTTTCCTAGAAAGGTTAGATTGGCATCCTTCTTCCTATCCTTCCATAGGCTGGTGAAGAATTTTCATTTCAGCAGGGCATAAAGGTATTTATTGGTTTTCTTTTTAATACCCATGTTTTTAACTATTGTAAATTCTATTTCTAATTTAATTATACAGTATTTTAAACTTTTGTATGATATGAAGCTTTTCAGCTGTATCTGTTTAAACTTTTGGAAGTCTCCATGAGTCCTGGATGCAGAAAAATGTAGATTATCGTTGTCATTGTTGTTGTCGTCATCATCATCCCCACTGCAGTAATGGATGCTGTGTAAACTAGTTGTGATGTCTATCTGCCTCATGAAAATGGTACAATGAGGAAAAAGCCACAGTACTGTGAGCTGGAAAAACATGCTGATCATTTTCTAGAAAGAGGTTTCTTTGACTTCCTGGACTGCTATGGGATGCACAGCTGTGAAACCAAGAGTCATCAATTCAGCTTGCATATAATGCAACATCATATTTTTGAACCTGCGAAGCTAATGTATAGAATGGATCTTTTCTTAAAGTGGGGTCAACTGCTCCTTCCTATATTGATCAGCTCAAAGTCCTCTCAATAGACAGTTACGGTACTTCAAAGAGCTGCAGCCAAATTGTTAACTGGGGCTGGTTACTGGGAGCACACAACTCCCTTGTTGCAACAGCTCCCTTGGCTGCCAGTCTGTTTCTGGGCACAGTTCAAAGTGCTGGTAATGACCTATAAAGCCCTATATGGCTTGTGTCCAGGTTATCTGAAGGACTCCCCAGAGGACCATATTAAAATTATAAGCTCTTACAAAGAGACCCTTTTCTCTGTCCTGTCACCTAATAATGTCCAGTGGCTGGGAGAACAGTATGAGGGAATTTTCCTGGATTCCTTAAACCACAATAGAAGTGTGCGATCTTATGAACTTCTAAGAACTATTTGCTAGATTTTGAGCACAGTTCATGGGAAGGATCTCCTGATGTTCTTGTTCTGCACCTTCAAGACATATCCAGCTTATGGTGACCCTAAGGCAAACCTATCACAGGGTTTTCTTGGCAAGATTTGTTCAGAAGGGGTTTGCCTTCCTCTGAGGATGAGAGGATGTGATTTGCCCAAGTCATCCACTGAGTTTTCATGGCCAAGCAGGGATTCAAACCATATTCTCCTGGACCTTGTCCAGCATTCAAACCAATACACTATGCTGGCTCTTCTGCAGACTTCACATAAATGTGGAATCTCTTTTTCTCAAATTTTCTTTTTGTCTCTCATGCAAATACATACAGTTCATAATCTCCATGAGATCTGTTTAGTGGGGATATTCGAACTCTTCAGACCAGCATCAACTTCCTTCCTTCTGGAACTCCAGAACTTCATTTCCATCACTGTTGTATAACATTCTTTTCCCTCCAATAAAAGTATAGCAGACCAACTACTAGATAATCAAAGTTTGCATTTTGAGACTTAATACTAGGCATGCTGGCATCTTGAGGGGCTCTGTAGCCATGTTACAAACTTATTTATTTGTTCCACGGATCTTTGAAAATCCCAACATGGCAGCAGAGGCAAAGAAGTCTCCCATTCAAGCACTTGGCCTACTTAGTGTTACGAATGTGAGGGCATCACATGTTCTCAGTCTGCTGTCTACTGACTTGGCCAGTGCTGTAGGCTTTCCTAGGGAAATCATGAAAGCACATGTTTTGCATGTGCTGTTCACACTACTTGGCATGTGATCAATTTGGGTAGCCACTGCCTCAGGAAACATCAAATCATATCTTTGAAATGATACAGTCATTTTTGTAATTAAAATTAAACATAAAATGGCACCCCCTGTTCTTGACTGCATCTCTGATTTTTTTTTAATGGAACCCAAAAGTGGAGGGGTGTGTGTGGACAAAAAGTAGTTCTTTGAAAATCTTGAAACCTGCTGCCTTAAATGGACTACTTCTTGTTCCTTTATAGTAAATACAACCTTAAGACAGCACCATTTTGAATCAGATATTGTTTCCCCTTCCCTTACCTAGACTGTGCAACTTGCATAATCATAACACTTGCAAAAGATTGCTCTTGGGTGATTGCAATTCTCAGAAGCCCCCAACCAGCATGCTGGCTGGTAAATTCTGGGAGCTGTAATCCTTTTCCACACTTGAGGCCAGCATATACTGTCATAGACTTGGGGAGCAAATCAGGGTTCACTAGACTTCTGAGGATACTATATTTTCTGACCACCGTTACTTTTATAGTAAAATGCTTTATTTTTAGAGTGTGTAAGCCTAAGAAAACCTTAAGAAATTCATGGGTTCACCATAAGTTGACAAGCAACTTCTTTCTCTCTCTCTCTCTCTCTCTCATACACACACACACACAGAGAGAGAGATAAAGATGAGAGTTACTGTGGTGTTGTGGTTGAAAATACTCTTTGATTTCTCCTCTTGCTTGGCTCATTTTATCTGTTAGCTTTTCTGGTATAGATCAATGGTTCTTAAACTTTGGTGGCCCAATGGTTTTGCACTTCAGCTCTCAGAAGCCACCGTCAGCTTGGCCAGTCCTTGGGGATTCTGGTAGCTGGAGTCCAAAACCTTAGAGGATCGCACAATTCGAGAATCATTGCTATAGACCACACTCTGTTTATCCACTTTTGTTTTCAAGGATCTTTTAAATTTTCCCCAGATTTCACTGTTTCTAATCTTACAGCACTTAAAATGAGTGTTTTGCTTCAATTGACTAGGGCTGATGGGTGTTGCAGTCCAGGAATATCTGGAGGACCACACATTCCCCAGCCCTGGGCTAAACAGAAACCTCTCACATTGATTGTTCCCTGCCCATCTGAGACAACTTAATCTGTCTTTGTCTCTCTTGATTGTCTCTGGATCAGAACCTGACCATGGTCTGTTGGGACCATAACATCATTCCAATGGGCTCTGACAGTGAACTATTTTTTAATCCTTTGTTATTGTTGTATGCCTTTAAGTCATGTCTGAATTATGGCAACCCTAAGGCAAATCTATCATGGGGTTTTCCTGTGGTTACTTCCCCTGAATTTTCAATCAAATCCGTTTATTTCTCGCAGTATGTTATTTGGGAAAGAGCTAATTATTTGAACCACTTGAGTCAAAGCCTCTTCCTCTGTCCTTTCTCCTGAATCCTGTGCAAAAGCAGCCACAGCAACTCAAGTTGTGGCTGAAATGATAAACAGGCTTCCAGAAAGGAACATAACAACAGCTTGCAGAAGGCAAAGCAGGGGGAAGCCTGTGCTGGGCCTTTGTTCCCATTAATGCACTTGCCACACTCAGTTCACTACAGGTAGAAGGTTGCAGTCTGCACTGTATCTTCTTTCTATGCCTTTTTGCTCTCTGCCACAAATCTCTTGCATCACCTGTACTGTCTCTATTTTATCAAGTTGCCGGGCAACTGCATTACAAATGCATTGCCAGGGCACAGCAGATAGAGAGGCTGCAAACAGGCAGAGATGAAAATATATGTGCGTGCACACACCATTTAGTAAAATAGGAATCATAGACTCATGGAGTCATAGAACTGGAGAAGATTGCAAGGAACATCTAGTCCAGTCCCTTGTCATGTAGGAATACACACATAAAGCAATACTGAGGCATTACCATCCAAACTTTGTTTAAAGACTTCTAATGAAGGAGAGTCCACCATCTCAAGGCAGCATATTCCACTGTTGAAAAGCTCTTACCACCAAGAAGTTATTCCTAATGCTTAGAATCTTTTTTCTTATAATTTGAATCCATTGGTTGTTGTCCTACTGTGGAGCAGCAGAAAATAAGCTTTCCCCATCTTCCATATGACATCCTCATACCCTGCAACATTTCACAGATGAAAGAACACATAAACCAGGAGAGGCTTCAGCAGCTTGGTTTTGCCTGAACCTACTGGGAAGGACAAGATTTCACTCCTTCTTCTCCTTTTCCCTCTGCTGAGTTGACTGACATCAGTTTACCATAACTGGAGTAAACTGAAGACAAGGGGGGGGGGAATAGGAGAAGGAGTGAGGAGCTGGGACATGTTAAAAGCAGCTGAAAAAGTAGGATGACAGAGGATTAATTGGGACTGTTGGAGGGTATGCATCCTTCAAATATTTAATGATGTCTGTCATATCACTTCTCACTCTTCTCTGCTCCAAGCCAAATATACCCAGCTCCCTAAGCTGCTCTTCATAACGCTTGGTATCCAGACCTTGGTAACCTTCCTCATGACATGTTCTGCCTGGTCAATATCCTTCTTGAACTGTGGTGCCTACAACCGGACAGTTTTATAGGTGACATCTGACTAAACTTGCAAAGGAAATAAAAGTTACAGTTCTTTTTAGCCAAAATACCTATTTTCCATTGTATTTGTGTTTCCAAACAGAGTATTGCAGGGCATCAGCTTCTTTCACTGGTGCATCATTTTATTCATTCAAAATGTTAACATTCAAATTGCATATTATGGTTGGGTTTAGATTAGCTTTTAAAAAAACAAGAACAATACATGTCTTGCTGTATTTCCTACATAATAGGTATGGGGATTTAATTTAACATTTTTTTTATTAATATGGGGATTTAACCTCACATTTTGAATGCTTCCCTATAAAATGAAATTTTGGTACTGTTTACAGTGAAACGGCTGTTCTCTCCACATCCAGCCCATTTCTCTGTTCTCTGCTTCAGATAAACGGATGCAGGGATTTTTCCATATGTGACGTTGCATTGTTATAGTAACTACAGTGCTGAAATCATGAGCAGGCTGTGTACTTCAATGGCACATCTGACTACTAGAATAGCCTGACTTTCGAATTTGTTGCAGCCTGATTGGACTCTTCAAAGGCAAGCAGCTCACAAATAAAAGCTGCCATCGTAATCATCATCCAGTAATTATGATGATATGATGTCATCTTGCATGCTTTAAAATCATTTACAGAATGCTTCAGAAAATTAGACCAGTTGGACGAAAGTAATTTTTTCCTTAAAAAATTAACTGTCATAAACAAGAAACTACAGAAAGCGTATGCCATTACATATACAAACAGTGAACTATTTAGAGCTATATTCAAATTGCAATGAGAAACTCTCTGTGTATATAGGATGATCATTTACTAATTCATATATATATATATATATATATATATGGTAATCATACAGTATGATAATAGCAAATTGAGTTTACAAAATTCAGTAAATGGTGACAGTTATCCATAAAATTGTCCCACCTCTGATCATTCTCCCGTGTCCTTATGAAATGCATCCACTTTGCCATAATCACTTAATCCCACATTTTGGTGATGCATTCGCTTACAGCTGGAAGTCACTGGATTTCTAACATTTCACAGACATTGTCCTCACTGTAATTACAGTATAACTGATTAATCTGCTATGGGAAAAGTCAATATTCTGCTGAAAAATAGTCAGCATTCACAAATACACTGATGATGATGATGATGATGTCTGCTTTGGCATGACCTAGCCAGCATACCACACTAGCTGAGGGATTCTAGGAGCTGTGATTTTTTAAAAAAATGTTTCCAGGCTCTGCCTTATCTGAAAAATAACAGGGGCAGGATATAGGGTGCCCCCCCAGGGCTAGGGTGGGGGTTGCAATCTTGCAGGGCTGGCATGCTCAAGACCAGTGTGTGGCACTGTCCCATAGGAATGAGTAAATCTCTCCCTTCCTCAGCTGGGTTGCTTCCATCTGCAGTGATGATCTCTGGCTAAGCAATAAAGATGTGGATTTGGATCCCATCTGCACCAGACAGTTACCACACTGCCAGAGCCAGGAGATCAACATCTTGCCCAGGCCATTCATTCCAAAGTAGCTACTTCCATGCTTTCCTTAGAAGCTGTTATGAACTAGTTTCCCCTCAGGTCTCCAGTGAGCAGGCTGCCAAGAAAAGCCACACAAGAAAGCCTTAGGGAGAATGAGCTTCTAAGAGAGGCATGCAAAAAGTCCATCCTTGAAATGACCTGGCTGGCTGCAGTGCCTCTAACTTGGCTAGCAGCACAGAAGTAGACGAGCAAAGAGGCAGAATAGTGGGTGAAACAGCAGTGGCAGGAGGATTCCGTGTCAGTGGGGCTGTGAATCTGCTCTGGGTTTTAATTTGAACTAGAAAGGAACTGTCCAAAGCTCTGAACCCCCAAATAACTTCAGTCTCTTGGATAGTTCCTTCAAAGTGCAGAGTCAGACCTGGAACAGATACACCTCCCCACTGACATGGAAGACACCAGCTGCCTCTGGGGAGAAAGGAGATTTCTGCTTGCTGTGGGATGGCTCCAGATATGACTACTCTACATATGTGAGCCACCTACAACCAGACTAGTATAACACATACAGAGCAGTAAAGCAGCAAATGACACCTACACCACCCATGTGAGTCAAGGGCCTAAATCCAGATGTTAGTCCAACCTAGAACAGGTAAATCAGTGTAAATCCCATTGCTTCAATGGATCTGTATTCGATATTGGAATAACAAGGCACATAGCACCTAAGCCTAGGTATCTTTAGCTCACAAGGTAGAAAATCTGCTGCTTTGGAAGTTAGAATGCAATACGATTAATAAAGCAAATAATTCAGAGCTTGCTAACTTTTCATAACATCCCAATTCTGCTGCCTGAGCCAGCTGTCCTCCTTGCCTAAGGTTAAGCTGGCCCTGACTTGAAGGATTACACACCGGAAGTGACATATTGCTTACAACATCCCTGTAAGGCAAGTCAGTATTAGTATTCCAATAGCAATTGCTCACTAATAATCTCAATAGTTAGCTATTGTACATATCGTAGCTAAGCTCCTCCAGGTAATTCATGGCTGAAGTGTGATTTGAACTAAACATTTCATTCACAGCTCCTAAATAACATGATCTACATTTTGGTGCATAATCTGCAACAAAACATCTGAGGATTTAGTATACAGGTATGTGCAGCATAAGAGCAATTCACAAGACTAATAAGGCTTGACTGACTCAGTTCCACCACAGGTTCACATTGTGTCAGACATGCTGCTGAAAACCCTTGCTCCTGTAGAAGAACATGTGTGTGCATGTCCATGTCCCTTCAAATTGCCTGTCAATTTATGGTCACCCCAAGAATTTCCTATGGCTTTCTTAGGCAAGGAATACAGTTGTCCCTTCACATTCGCTGGGGTTTGGTTCCAGGACCCCCCATAGATACCAAAATCCGTGAATATTCAAGTCCCATTATATGCAATGGCGTAGCAAAATGATGTCCCTTATATAAGATGGCAAAACGCAAGGTTTGCTTTTTGGATTATTATTTTTTTAAGAATATTTTCAAGCTGTGAATACTTAAATCCATGAATGCTAAATCTGTGAATGTGGAGGGACAACTGTACTCAGAAGTGGTTTTGCCAGTTCCTTCCTCTGAAATGTAGCCTACAGCACCTGGTATTCATTGGTGGTCTCCCATTCAAGTACTAACCAGGGCTGACCATCCTTAGCTTCCAAAATCAGGTGAGATCTGGTGCTTCTAGGGTATTTAGGCAGTAGCACACATTATATTGGTTCAGCTGGCTTTTGCTGGGTTTCATGGATTTTAATATTAAGCTCTCTCCTTTTGGCATTTGCTGTGATATTATGATCATGTTTCAAACTGAAGGCACCAAATAAATGAATGAATGACTAAATGGAAATATGTGAGTTCCAAGCACCCCCCCCCAAAAAAACCCCCTCTCCACTAAGATGAAATGATGTGGGGAATTAGCATAATCTTACACTCATAAGTGGTAATAGGACAACTTCCCTTGTTGGAGTTCATAGGCTGGAACTAGTTTCATTTCATTTCATTTTTTAAAATATATATATAAAAAACCTTCATCTAAGATTTCTAAGGGTGGTAGACATAATTTTAGGAAAAGGCCAAAAACTAGAGAATAACCATAAAACTATCAAAGAAAAGGCATAAGCACTATTCAATCCACAAATCAAACATTTTTTTTAAAAAAAATACAATGTAAAATGTATCAGCAAAAAGGAAGGTTTTGATACCAAAAAGAAAGGCTGCCCTATCCTGTATAAAGTGAAAATAAGTACTGTAGTACAGTATATATGCCAAGCTACTAGAATGAACATGCAAGTCCATCAACCAGAGAGAGGGGCTAGAGAGCAGTTCAGAGATGGAAAATCTGAAAGCAGATGGAAAATGGGGGTTATGGGAGTAGAGCCAGTTGCCCACAGCATCCACAGACAATAGACTGAGATGACTTCAGGACCAGCCCTACCATTTGGCAGAGCAAGGCGAATGCCTAAGATGGCAGATATGGGGAGCAGCAGTGGCAACCCCTGAGCTTCTTGGCTTATTTCCTCTATTGGAGGACAATTATGTGTGTGGCACACAGCCAGTACCGCACCCCCAAATTTGCCTGCTGCTTTTTGAATGTGGCGGACTAGCTTATCCTATAAAATAAAAAAAGGGATAAATCTACATTTCTGTTACTGCAGAACAGATGTTCTAACAGAGCAAAGAGGGAAAGCCTTGTTGCTGTTGTTTCCAGTAAATTTTCCGTAGTTATCTAAAATATGTTGAGTTTCTGTGGCAAAGATACAGGCATTGCCAGTATTGACAGGGATGCCAGTATTGAAAGAATTCTCAAGTTAGAAAATCTGAAAAATCCTCAGTCTGGAAAACAGAGCAGCGCCTGTGAATCAATACCCTATATCTAATTGCTAGTACCAATTACAGTAAAACAGCTGAAACAATTGAACTTATATAAGGTCTGATTTACTAAATTCCTACTTATTTAATGGATCTACTGTAGTTGTAACAAGCAATTGGATTTAGGCCTATATATTAGCCTGTTTAAACCAATTATAGGTGCATTAAAATATTTTAAGAAGAAGCATTTAGAGAGTTAATATCAGAACAAGTTTGCTTCATTGTCCCTGGGAAACAGCTCATATTTTTTAGTCTTGCTGTTTATAAGGTGATGTCACAAACTGTCAGATGATACTACAGAATGCAGCAATATGTTGTTGGGAAGAGAATGTCAAGGCTGAATTGTTCCCAGAATGTGAAGCTGAAGGCTTTCACAGTCGGCATCCATAGATTTTCCTTTGTTTTTTTCCGGGCTGTGATCCACAGTTCTTGCAAAGCCATTTTGATTCAATGCCACAGAATGGGAATCAGTTTAAGCATTCTGGGAACATAGATTTTTCTTCAGTTTTTTCCTGGGCTGTAAGGCTGTCAGAAAGAAACTATTCCAGAACACGGCCTCACAGCCCGGGGAAAAAACTGAAGGAAAATCTATGTTCCCAGAATGCTTAAACTAATTCCCATTCTGTGGCAATGAATCAAAATGGCTTTGCAAGAACTGTGGGTCTACTGTGTTAGCCAAACAAGAAACAGAACAGAATGAAGGTGGTATGAAGTGAGGTGGGGGCAAAGGAAGTAAAACAGAGGGAACAAGGAAACTGTAGGATGCTGATACCTTCAGAAAGTCACCACACAGAGGGTAAGAATGGAACAAACCTGACTGATGATATATTTTGTATGCAGGCTCCATGTCTGGAGTAATTATATTTTACAAACTGCAAAAACCAGCCAGTGAATACTGCAGCCTTTGTTTCATTGAATATTCCTGCCTTCTCATTGTTCATATTTTTTTAAAATAAAATGAAAAGGATGTGTGCCAATCACAGTTCTCTTGGATTAAAAAAATCTTACTACCAGTTCTTAACCCAATCAAGGATTTCTAAATGTATTTCTGCATGTTGGACAGTATGTACATTGACTCTCTTTGTCACACATATGTATAGACTCAGCCAGGAGGGGAGCAAAATAATTTTAAAGCAACCTATTTTTCTGCTGGACTAAGCAAACTGATGGTCACCTTGGAAAGATCTCGGCCATGGTGAACAGAACACTGTTTATATGCTACAGCCTTTTAGTCTTTCTTTCTCATCCCTTTGTTTTCTTCCCTTTGTGAACTGCAAGAGAACACTGAAGCAAATATTTCAGAATCTGCATTTATCTCGCTATCTCTCTTCCCAGATGAGTGGAGCAAACAGGTTCACTTTTTCTGATTTGTAACAGAAACCTTGAACACAATGTTACAAGAATACAAAAAAGGAAGCAATCCAACTTCTCTCTCTGCCTCCCCCTCCAGCTTTTTGGAAGAATTTTTGAATAATCAGGAAATTCCAGTGAGACAGATTGCATAGAACAGGCCAGGATTGCCATGACAACCATAGGCAAGAACCCAGAGTCAGGTAACAAAATTACAGTTGAATACAAGCAGCTTCACAAAACCTGAGTTGATTTTTTTAGGTTCTTGATGTTTTGTGTTTTTAAACTATGCAGTTGGTGAAGAAATGCCTCTTTTTACTCAATCTGTTGGTATGAAGTTGAGGCTTTGAAAATGAAGCTTCCATTTGCAGTACTGACACGGCTTTCTAAATTATTGTAGCTGTTTTAACCTTTGTATCTCGAATGTGAGCCTCTAACAATAAAATGTGGGCCTGCTTTATGTCCTTGAACATTATTATTTTGGCCTTAAGGAATTAAAACTGATTCCAAATAATATACTGTATGGTGCATGTGTGTGGTTTCTAACTTCATTCCCCCATGTGTTTCACTGCTTTTTCACTTTTCCTTATTTGAAGCAATTTATCTTTCAGTTCTCCATTCTCCATTTTTTATTTATCCACAAAGCTTGATTCTTGGAGCAGTTCTTAATGGGAAACATTAAGGGAAAATGAGAAATATTAAGGAGGAAGACAGGACTCTTATAAGCCTATAGCTGACATATTGTTGTAAAAGCTTAGGCGTGAAATGGTTACTGAATGCTCAGAGCTCCTGCATGTTTTGCAGGCAAGAGTTGTCATTTACACACAAGAGTATCAGTCGCAATTGTTGTATTCAGGTATTGTGTACTCTGGAATCAGCTCTTACTTCCCCTAAACAAAATGGATTGTATGAAGCATCTGTCAGTATCAAGCATGCCTCTATACTCCTTTGTCGCATAGAAAGCACTACACAAAAAGCTGGTCTTGTCTTTTTTATTTATTTATTTATACCCCGCTCTTCAGCCACAAGGCTATCAGAGCGGCTTACAAATTGTTTTAAGCAATAGCTATTTACACATCTACACTGCATTCAGCAGTTTCCCATGTGTGTTAAGCTAATTGCCCCCACAAGCTGGGTACTCATTTTACTGACCTACAGAAGGATAGGAGGCTGAGTGAACCTTGGAGCCCGCTGGAATTGAACTTGCAACTGGTGACTTGTAGTACTGGCATTTAACCACTGCGCCACCAGGGCTCCCTCAGTCTTATCAGTAATTGTTGATAGCTTTGTTGATCTGTTAGAAAAAAGTTTACAATATAGCACCTTCATTGGAATGAACTGCAAAGCCACCAATGGTACAATCCTGTAGGTATGTAGTATACTCAGATCTCAGTCCAACTGAGTTTAATAGGATTTCCACCCATATTGTGAATTTAAAATTGTGCCCAGAATTGATTTTGGCATTAATGGAGTCATTACAATAGATTCTAGCTGACTAGGGACTCCTAAAGTAACATTTAGAAAGAGATAATGCCTAAATACCCTAAAGGCACCAGATCCCATCTGATCATGGAAGCTAAACAGGATCAGCCCTGGCTACTATTTGGATGGGGGACCATCAACAAATACCTGATGCTGTCAGCTATAATTCAGAGGAACTGGCAAAATCACCTCTGAGTATTCCTTGCCTAAGAAAACCCTATGAAATTCATGGGGTTGCCATAACTTGGCAGATGACTTGAAGGCACATACACATACAACAACCTACTAGGGAACCAACATGGTGTAGAGGTTTGAGCATTGGACTACAACTCTGGAGACAAGGGTTTGAATCGCCACTCGGCCATGGAAACCCACTGGGTGACCTTGGGCAAGTCACATTCTCTCACTCTCAGAGGAAGGCAAAGGCAACAAATCTTGCCAAGAAAACCCTGTGATAGGGTTGCCTTAGGGTTGCCATAAACTGGAAATGACTTGAAGGCACACAAGAAGAACAATCTAGTAAGGGCCAAGCAATTTAGGGCTCTACAGTTTGACTTTATCACCTTCAATATACAATCTGGCTTTAAAAAAAAATTAAAATCTGTACTTAAATGTGGCCAATCTAGGACCAATACCTATACTGCTGTCATCTGTAATCTATTTGGCATCAATAATCCATGTTGCATTCTGAGGTGACTGGTGGGGGAGTGAGGTCATTGTCCCCCTGCAATAAATTTTCCTTCAAATATTTGTTATGATAAACAAATGAGGTGAGAGATGAGAATCTGTGTAGAACTATAAAGATAAAGCATTTATGTTCCAGGTGAGTGTATCAAGCATATGAGAAACAGGCATTAGGTCTATCGTGCCCTATTTTGCTGGTTGAGCTTGAGTGGAAAACAGTGGATTATGGATGCTAGTAAGACTGCTGCTGGTCCCTCTCCTAATGATAGCCAAATTTTGTTTATTTGTAATCAGTAGGTCTAGAACAGTGGTTCCTAACCTGTGGTCTGGGGACTCCCAGCGGTCCATGATGTCCTCACAGGAGGTCCATGAAGACTTGAAGGCTGCTTCGCTCACCTCCACCCTACAGTGGAGCAGCCACATAACAGGAACCAAGGCAAAGCCTGGCTGGCTGGCTTGGCCTGTGCATTGCCATTCAATCCTCTCCAGCCACAAACATGCAGGAGAAAAGAAAAGTCTTCCCTCCCCCTCCAGTGCCTCTGAGGGAAGATTTAATGGATGGTGTGATTGCATTATTATTGTTGTTGTGGTTTTAAATCTTGAGTTATGTCTTGGGAGGACACGGCAACAAAAGATATTCAAAAGGGATCCCTGGTAAAGAAAAGGTTAAGAGCCACTGGTCTAGAAATGATGGCGATGACGACGACGACAATATCGTATTCTGAGCCTATTTTCAGAAGCTTGGCTACAAAATGTCAACATTGCTGCTTAGATCCAGGAGAGCAACAGTCCTGGGATTGCAATCGATTTACAAGCAGACCGTAAAAGGTCAGGAGAGCCGAGTTCAACGGCGCTTTGCCCGGCATGTAGGAGTTCAGAGGAGGGAAGTCCCAGGCCCTATGAACCAAGCCAATGAAAGGAAATCAGAGGAGGGAAGAAGGGCGGGAGCGGGCTGTTC
The DNA here is from genome assembly GCA_030847615.1 of Gambelia wislizenii. Taxonomy (NCBI): domain Eukaryota; kingdom Metazoa; phylum Chordata; class Lepidosauria; order Squamata; family Crotaphytidae; genus Gambelia; species Gambelia wislizenii. The sequence continues at coordinate 447,928,424 of JAUMIR010000001.1, read as the reverse complement.
CCTTACTCAATCTTTTCAGGCACACACACAGAGAGAGAGACACACAAAAAAAGGGGCCAAGCCAAATCTAAATAGCCCTCTGCAACCTTGCCAATGTGTGTCCCATCTTCTTGGCTGAAAGGGGCCTCTCTGGCTCTCCCCACCCCTGAAGTCTTTCCCTTCCTGCAATTCAACGGTTAACTTTTTCTCCTATATATGTGTGTGTGTGTGTGTGTGTGTTTGTGTGTGGGGATATATATATATATATATATATATATATATACATATATGTTCTAACATTGAAAAAAAGGAGAATTTTTTTTTACAAATAGATTCTCTCCCTCCATCTCTGCAATTCAAGGGTTAAACTTTTCTCCTATGTGTGTGTGTGTGTGTCTATATAAATGTTCTAACATTGAAAAAAAGGAGAATATTTTATTTAACAAATAGATTCCCCGCCTCCACCTCTGCAAGAAAGACAAGGCACAGGGAGGGAGAAAAACCCTGCAGAGCGCAGAGGCTGCAGCTCATCTCAGGGCCCTTCTCTCATCACCCTCCCGTCGCCATGGCAACGGCGACGGCATTTTATCAGTTCCTTATGAGAGCAGGCACAGCAAAATCTGCATTGCACATGGCCGCCTTCCAGCCTTTCAAAGGGGACAGAGCACTTTGAACCGCTGCCAAGTGGGGAAGGAGCGGAGCTGTCAGGCCTACTTAATGCCGCCGCTTTGGACGGGGAGGGAGGGAGGGAGAGTGATGGCGGTCGGGTAGGGAGCCTTTCTCTCGCTCCCAGAATCCTTCAGTGCAGCAGCGGGCCGCCAGCCAAGTCCTTGAGCGGAAGCGAGCGAGGAGAAGAGGCCGCCCGCCCGCCTGGCTCGCCTTTCTCGCTTTCTGACACGCAGACTCCCCCCATTCACTGCAGAGGGCTCGAAAAGTTTCCACACGGCCCGTGTCACACACATAGGCAGAGGCCACAATGGAAAAGAAGCGCCGCCTTTGCCTTCTCGCGCTGTGTTTATGTTCGCGCGCACACACAAAAAGAAAAGAAGCAATTATGGCAATGGGGCTGAAGCTAGCAAAGGTCCTAGCAGCTGTTCCTTGTGCGTGTGGATGATGATGATGATGATGATGATGTAGGGCCTCTGAAAAGTCGACAGGTCTTTGAGGTGTCATCATCATCATTATTATTAAATTTCTAGTAGCTGTTGCTTGTGCAGTGTGAATGATGATGAAGATGATGAAGATGATGATGATGATGTAGGGGCTCTGAAAGGTCAACAGGCCTTCGAGGTGTCATCATCATAGAATCATATCATTATTAAATTTCTAGTAGCTGTTGCTTGTGCAGTGTGAATGATGATGATGATTATGTAGGACCTCTGAAAGGTCGGCAGGCCTTCGAGGTGTCATTATTATTATTATTAATTTCCTAGTGTTGCTTGTGCAGTGTGAAGAATAATAATACAGTAATGATGATTATGATGATGATGCAGGGCCTTTGAAATGTGGGAAGTTCAGGCCTTCAATGTGTCATCTATATAATGCTCTTGGGTATGTTGCCTTTCCCAGTGTACTGATTGGCCGCTTAGGAAACATACCCAACCACTCCCTCAGCCAATCGCCACCCACATGCAAATCTATATATTCCAGTGTCATCCTGGGGGTGACCAAACAATGTGCTACAGTGTTGGCTATAGTTAACTAAGGCTGCAGGCCTTTCCAGTTCACCAGTGTCTCAGGGCTGCACAATTCCCACTTATGAGCTGAGTCTACACAGTAATATTTCTATTCCCGCTGCAATGGGACCCAGGCAGTCAACTGGCGGTAGCAGCAGCACGGAAAGAGAGTGAGTCACCCTCAGCAATTCTGGGAAAAGTGTGGAACACTGAGAAGGGGGAGGAAGAATTCAAACCCACCAGCCTACCTTATAGGGTTGTTGTGAAGTCTACCGGGCATGTTTTGGGGAGTTTCTTAACGGTGTATGGCATACTGGGTCCAGCTAGTAGTAGCAGTAGTTGTTATTGTTATTATTTCTTACATGCTTTTTCCTGTGGATCCAGGTGGGGAACAACACATAAACATATAAATGTCATATTAGTTAAAAACACATATCAGTTAAAACTTAATCAATTTTAAAAAAAACAAGTAAGACATTTTAAAACAATCAGTACAAAGTTTAAAATTCATGATTTAAAATAATCTGAATAGAACTGCCAGAAGAGACTGGTCTTTAATACTACAGTATTTTAAATTCAGACAGTGTATTCCACTGTAGTATCTCTTCCGGCAGGTCATTCCACAATCTGGGGGCAGCTGAAGAAAAAGTCGTCTGGGTGACAGTTGCCAACCTAGTCTAGCTGGCTGGAGAAAATGTCCCTCAGAGGACCTGAGTGTACGGGGTGGATTATAGAGGAGGTGATCCTCCCGTAAGTAACCTGGAAGTGAGGGAAGGCTCAGTGCAGGATTTACCTAAACTAGATTAGGACCTTAGGTATACACGTGCACCTGTGTGTTGAGATACTGATGTGCTGTGGGGAGTTCAGGCCTTCTGCGTGTCTTCATCCAGCTGTGTTTGTGGGTAGAACACTCCTGGGTAGGGTTGCTGGGTTCTCAAAACAGCAATAAGGGACCATCAAAATTCGTGGCATATAGGGTCAACAGCCAGGAAGTAGCTTTTAACATGATGGTGTTCTACTGAAGTACCAAATGAAAGTATAGATTTCATTTAACTTACAAATGTGTTTGTCTGTAAAACTAACATATTGCCCACAACCGTACATTATTATATGATGCACACATTTCTGTTTTTATGAAAGGCCTGTATTCTGAAATATGGGATATGTATTTTTGTTTGGCACCTTGTTCATATAAAAGAAAAAGCTTTCCAACCCTCAAATAGGGGGGCATCACTTATAGCAAGGGATCCCTGCCAGTCCTATAAGGAACATTTCCAATCCTCAAATGAGGGACATTTCTTATAATAAGGGATACTTAGCAAACCTGCACATTGGGGAGCCTATGTCCCACCAGAAGATGTGTTTGGACTCCAGTTCCCAACAACCACGGGCCAGGGATGATGGGAGCTCTAGTAGAACAACATCTGGAAGGCTACAGGTTCCCCACCACCTAACATCAGTGTAGTGAATATGTCTAGGGGAGTAGCACTGACAAGTAGGATCTAATGACAGTAGAAAGCAAGGGAAGGGACTCTGCAGTGGGTTCCTGGCCACTCTTTAATAACAAATAAAACTACAAGTAGGTGATAAGCCCATTTCAGCGTGTCCACCAGAACTAGCAGCTTGAGGGAGGAAGAGAAATTGTATTTCGTCCATTTTCTTAAGGGAGTTTTTCTCTGTGTGATCTATCAGATTTTGGAAGATTTGATCGCTGGAGATGACCGGGAGGCAGCCCTTGTTCCCAGTTTCACTTCAGCGATTAATTCATGTGAGATTTCCTTAGACGTGCCATTCTTCGTTTAGCCTCAGACACACACACGCATACCGCAAAAGATGGAGGATTATAGTACTGGGCGGTTGGAGGGAGTAGTTTTAACAATGAGAGAATTCCATTCCAGTCTAAACAAGTCCATAAAATATTAATAGAGCCCACACTAAGAACGGGAAAACAAAACTTGTTGCCAGCAACTCAAATGGTTTAACGTTACAAACCGTTACTCATCAACACTCACCCACTAGATGGCTTTTGAAAACAACAGACATTTAGCTGGGAGCCTAGACAGTCTCCAGTTCTGTAGAGGAGACTAAGCCGCACTGACTACAGTGGGGCTATATCTCAGGTAATTGTGCAGAGCGGATTGTGCTGTGAATGAGCTTCATGCGAAATCTCTGGGAAGCGTCTTCTACAGCCTGGGTGCCGCAACAGTGTTCCCCAGTAACCACCCACTTAACTTCAGAAGGAGGTGGCAGCCGGAGCGAGGACCTAATTAGATCCTAAGAAACTGGTATGTTTACTCTGGACATTTTAAAAGCATTATATGCACCCAGAATATTGTCCGGGTGCAGAGTTGCAGAGTGGTAGATTTTCTGGGCTACACAAGACATCTTGCTGCCTGGGGTAGAGCAGAAAATGATTCGCCACCCCCTCACCAGGTACAATTCAAGTTACTGTACTTAAAGCCAGCCAAGTTATAGTGGCACACGAGGCAGAAAATGCCACAAGTGCTTCCCCGTTTTTCCTGATCACACACACACACACACTTGTTCGTGTATGTGTGTAACTAATCATTTGCTGCCACTTCATGACGCGAAAAATCTGCTACCTTGAGAACACAGCCCCACTCTTCCTAGTAACAGGGCAAGTTCCCTGGGGGTCTGCTTTTTCCAGGAACTCAGCTGCAGTCCAAGACTGTTCATGCTATAATCAATTTGTTAGTCTTCAATAAGACACAGGACTCTTCGCTCTTTTCGCTGCAGCAGACTAACACGGCTGCTTCTTTGAAAATACTGTACACAGGAGAAAGGATCACAGGTCCTGTGACTGAGGGAAAGTGGGAACACGAGGGAAACACAGGAATGCAATCGGTCTAAATGGTTAAGTTGTTCCCCCCATGATGTTTTAATAGCATTTCACCTCAGAAATCCAAGAGTTAGATCATACACAATATATGTATGATATATATAATGTATTTTCTATACCTACACCTGAACATTCACACTATCATACATGGGCACAGACAGACCATGTATGTATTCAAAGAGATACAGTAGTCTCTCTAACATAAAAGACATAAAGGAATTCAGCACCACCAAGTTGGAAAAAAATTTCTAGCCTAAGCTTTCGTGGACACAGAATGCAGTCCACGAAAGCTTGCTAGAAATTTATTTTTCCAGCTTCCTCTCAAAGAGGCCTAAATACCCAAAAAACCACCAGATCCTGTCTGAGCATGGAAGCTAAGCAAGGTCAGCTTTGGTTAGTACTTGGATGAGAGATCACCAACGAATACCAGGTGCTGTAGGCCATATGTAGAGAAAGGAACTGGCAAAACCACCTCTTGAGTATTCGTCGCCTAAGAAAACCCTATGGAATTCATGAGGTGGCCATAAGTTGACAGTCAACTTGAAGGGACACGCACATTCACACCCATGTTCTTCTACAGGAGCAAGGGTTTGCAGTGGCATGTCTGACACAATATGAACCTGTGGTGGAGTTGAGTCAGTCAAGGCTTTATTAGTCTTGCGAATTGCTCTTATGAAGCAGATACCTGTACACTAAATCCTCAGATGTTTTGTGTGAGAGAGATTAGTTCAACACAGTCTCAAAGATGCTACTGAATTCCTTCATGTCTTTTTTGCACCACACACACAGAATGTAAATGCCACTAGAGCCAGGATTTTCCTGGATTTTATCAGGCAAGTGTCATCTCTGAAACGCATGTGTGTGTGAAATGGCTCGGGCTGAACAGAAGAGACTTCAGAGCAATTCCGAGTCTGCTGTCCTGGCTTCTTGAAACTGCGAAATATCGAGTCTCCCCGTCTAAAAGAGGCTCGTCTCGTGACTGGCCAAGGCTGCCCAGTTTCTATTTGTCACGCACGACCAGGAAGACCTGGACTGGGAAAAAAAATTAGCCGGGTCACCTTTTATTAGAGCAACGCGCCAGGAATTGCCAGCGGATTAACAGAGTAGTTGTAGGGCACTGTGGCTGATCTAACGAGATTTTCTTTTCCTGACCTCGTTCTCTTGCGTTTTCTGCTGACATTGTGAGAATCTCGGGAACACGCCGATGCTGAGTGCCGCAGTGGGGGACACGCAGGCAGGGGAGGGGGAGCGTTTGGCGAGGGCTCTGGAGTGGGTTTCTTCTCAATGAAGACTTTTCATGGGAATGTGGTCTTGTTTTGCATTGGCCCCGAAAGCACAAGGGCTTCTCATGGGCGATGGAAACAAATGAGCCCAAATCCCTGGCCTATTTTTATCACCACCACCACTGCCACCATCACCCTCAGCATTATTTCTTTAATCTTCTCTGAGATCAAGGGGGAAGGGCTCTCTTTTTCCAGCTCTTCTCTTCAACGTTTAGCACAAACAGATTGAAATTCGACGCCAGGCTGCTTGGAAGGAGTTCAGGAAAGCTAGGTCTGGCATTCCTTCCAAAGCGGAGGGCGGGTTTCCTTCAGCCTCAGTTCCATTAGCATCGGTGGACTCTTGGCACTTCGCTCCAGTTTCCCCCGTGCTCAAGAATGTAAGTCTCAGGACAAAGTCATGTATGCACATACAAGTCTTAACTCTAATCCCTTCACACGTCGAAAATTATGCATGCGTGCCTAATGCAGCGCTCCTTCTCCGTTGCTCCTGTCGAGAGACTCGTTTGCCTTTCTTAACAGCGCGATCCTATGCGTCTGTTTATTCAACCTTACTGTGTTTGATGGGCAAAAGCTTTGTTTTACTCTTCTTTCACCATGCAATTTTACATATGTCTATTGAGAAAATGGGCACTTACTCCTGGCAAAGTGGGTATGGGATTGCAACCTTTCTTTCTGTTCTCTAAAACAGAAATGGACCTTTGATGGAAACTTTGAAAACTTTGAAACTTTGCAAAACTTTGATGGACCAGCAAAAAGCTGGTCCCACTTGACAGCCTCAACTCAACTCCTTCACTAAATATGGATTGGAGCCCAGGTTTACATTCCTCAGCTCTGTTTTTCATACCACTATTTCAGCTGTCCCAGTCCGAAAATCAAATGCAGAAACGACAACAACAGCTCACATTTAAATATGGTTTAGGGATTTCCAAGTTAAAACAAGAGAGGGTGAAGTGGGGTGGGGGTTAAGAGCGGGTGTTGAACCAGCGAATTCATCAAGAAGATGTGCAGAGTTTTAAAGGTTCACACATTTCTCCTTTTTTCCTCCAGAGTAATAGGGCTGAGATCAGGGACATTCAGTGGAGGGCTGGCCATACCGTTGGGCAGACTGAAGCAGGAGCCACAGGCAGGAGATTTGGGTCACATAAAAAGGAAATAGACCATTAGTTATTAAATCTGTTGCTGTTGTGACTGCTCCACCTCAGACAGCAAAATGTTTGGGGCTGGCCCGGATAATAGCTTGCGGTTGTGGGGTGCCTTCAATCCACTCCAATTTATGGCAACCTTATCATGGGGCTTTCTTGGCAAGATTTATTCAGAGGAGGTATGTCACTGCCTTCTTCCAAATATAACCCACAGCAATGCTTCCAAAGCTATCTGATGGTGGGAGAAGGCACTTTTATATTTCCCCCCCCCCAATGTGCTAGGGATTGGCACTAAATTTGTAACCACTGGGTACAATTGTTTCTTTCTTTCCTGGAAATTTGCCAGGGACTAGCAGGCCTTGGCCCAGGGACCAGCACCATTCCAGGGACCAACACTTTGAAGCTGCACTGGCTGACAGCACCTGCTATTTTCTGATGGAATCCCTTCCAAATATTAACTAGGCCTGCTTCTATTCACCTTCCAGGATCAGACAAAATCTGCTGCCTTCAGGCTATTTAGACATCCTGTTATGGCATCTTCTTGATGCCTCCTCCTTCAGAGGCAGTATATCCTCCAAATATCAGATGGTGGGATAAACAGCTAAGATGGACCACCATGAACATATTCTGTTTTTAATTTCTGGTGCAACATCAGGCTGTCAAGTGGGACCAGCTTTTTGCTGGTCCATCAAAGCAGTTGTTTTAGAGAACAGAAATAAAGAAATGTAGGTTGCAATCCTATACCCACCTTGCCAGGAGTAAGTGCCCATTCTCTTAATAGACATATGTAAAATTGCATGGTTAAAGAGCAAAACAAAACTATACTCTCAACTTGTGAGTTCCTCTTCCACCAAAAAACCAAAACCAAAACAACATAGAAGCTTGCACAAAACATCAATATACTGTATCTATTTTAATGCCCCCCATCCATACCTGGGTGCAAAAAGGTGCTTAAATTGAGTCATTTTGAGGCTTAATTCCTAAACAACAAATTTCCTCTGAACAACTCTTTCCAAGAAAACCCCTGTGATAGGTTTGCCTTAGGGTTGCCTTAAGTCGGAAATGACTTTAAGGCACACACCAACAACAACCATAAAGACTAGGACAGATTTACTATGTCATAAAATGGTGGTAGACTGGAGTCAAGATTGTCTTCACCACTGAGCAGAGTGAGGCAGCCTCAGACAGTAGATTTGCTATATCAGGAAAGAGCAGCAAACTGCTTGGCGATTCTTGCATTTTTACCACCAGTGAGGGGGAGGCCACTTGTGTTATTCCCTGCCTCATGTGCCCCCCCCCCGCAAACCTTGACTGCCTTTTGGGACTTATCACCTTGAGGGGGGGCAGCATTTGGTGCTCCGCATCATGGAATAATATACTGTACAGTGATGTTTTGGGTTGGCCCTGATTACAGCCCATAAGTATCTTAGGAAAACTGGATCCATCCCAGCCCAGATCCTTTTTAAAGAATATTTATTTATTGTATTCTTTTCAAAGCAACAACAACAACAACAAACACGAATCAGGCCAGGAAGGTCATCTGAAGCAAAGAACAGGGAACCACTGGTCTTCTTGGACTACAACTCCCACCAGCCTCAGACAGTGTGGCTAATGCTCAGGAGTGATGGCAGTTGCAATTCAACATTGGAAAAGGGTGCTCCAGCCCCTTCTTTGAATGCTCTAAAGTAGGGGTTGAGAAGAACCCTCAAATGCAGATCACGCTGGCAGTGCTAGCTTCTCCTTTTCCCTAAAGCATTCAGGAGACCATGGAACAATCCTCTGTCCCCATCACAACAGCCCTGTAAGGTAGGTCAGGGTGTTAGAAAGTGACCTGTCCTTAGTTCACTCAATTAGCTTCAAGGAAGAACTAGGAGCTGAACCTTGCTCAGTATTCCCAGTGACTCCCCTGAGAGCGATGGGCTCCAGTCTACCCATTAATTATGGACCACAACCTTTAAGGGTGGTATATGGGTGGATTAGCTACTGGAGGTGGGGGCAAAATAAAAAGCATTGCTCTCTAAATAAGAATTCTGCTCTCCCAAAATGAAATTTTCCTTCAGTTTCTAGTACCGCAGTAACTGAAATGCTGAGCATTTAGAAATACAGTTTAAGCATCCCAAGTAAAAGGGCAGGCAGGCAAAGTGACCAAGGGAAGGTGATCACATAAAATGTAAGATCACATCAAATATAAGATGTGAACCATTTTGAGTCTCTCCCCCTCTGCAATGCTAGAAATTTGAAGACTGAAGGAAAATTTTATTGGGGGGCAGAATTTTTATCTTAGGAGGCCAACGCCCTCATTTCCCCCATCATAGCGACACTCCCCACAAAACCTCAACACATTTTCGGACAAGCGAGAGCCAGCCAGTGTTACGGGATTAAATCCAAAACTCGGAGGTTTAATGGTTAACCCCCCCTGGGTGGGGTGGAGTGCGGTAGAGAAGGGGAATGCCAGCCTCTCTCCTTGATTAATTCCCCCCACGTTTCAACGCCCCAAAGCAAAACACCTTGATTCCGCCCCTCTCATCCTGGCTGCCTCTAGAAATCCATTTAAAAAAAAATAATCAAAACCAACTTCGCCTCCTCCCAAGGCTCCTTTGTGCCCCCCCCCGCCCCGCATCTGTCTTGCGGTCTTACTTCTAACCTAAACCACTGTATCCAATAAGCATTTCTAATGAGGAATATACCAGTTACTGTAGTCATAAGACGAGTGGTGGTGGGTGGGGGCGAATCAGGTCTTTCGAATCGCCTAAATAATCAGTCTAACTGCATTTGGGTGAAGTCCTGGAAGGGATTCAAGCGCAACCCAAACCCATTTCCTTATCTGGGGTGGAGGGGGACATGCCCCCCATATTGCTTTCAGTCCCCTCTTTTTTAAAAAATAAGAAATATTTTTTAAAACACACACACACACACACACACACACACAGAGAGATTTGTATTAATCCTGAGCGCAGGGCAGAAGGTGACTCTCTCTCCTCCACCCCCCCCCCTCTGGCAGCTCGTCATTCGGATCATCTGTGATGGGCGGAGGGGGGGTGCAGAATGGGTGACGGAGAGCGATTGAAAGGGAGGGGGAGCGGGGGGGGCGGGCAGCTGGTTGGCTGCTGGTAACCAAGCGGAGCCTCACGCCTCGCGGATTCTGCACCATCACGAGACTGGCGGATGTCCCAAGCTGGGAATAGCCTTGGGGAAGAAAAATGACCCAGCGTGCGGATTTAGTCGTGTTGATTGTTTGTGTTCCCAGGAGGGGAAGAGGGCTGAACCCGGTCTAGGAAGGAGGAGGACTGGGAGGGAAGGAAGAAGGAAAAGACCAGGCCTAGGCGGCCCCAAGGCACATTCACAGATGAGTTGGACTATAACTCCCATCGTCCCCGGGAGTTGTAGCCCAACATTTTATTTTTTTTATTTTATTTTATTATTTTATTATTTTATTTATATCCCACCTTTCGCCCAGTACGGAACCCAAGGCTGAGGCTTGCTGATTGTTTATGTTCCGGGGGTGGGGTGGCCGGAGGGAACTGAACACTGTCTATGAAGTGGGGGGCTTGTCTTGAGGAAATCTGGGGCGTGTCTTGAGGACACTTTTTTCTCCTTTGACTGGGACGATGGGAGTCATAGTCCAATACATCTAAAGCGCAGAGAGGGGGAGGCTTTTGGGAAATTCGAGGCCTGGTCTTCCCCGCCTTCCTTCCATGCTAGCTAGGGATGATGAGAGTTGCAATCCAACACAGCTGGAGCACGTCTTAGAGAAGGCCAGGCCTGGTCTTTCCCCCCCTTCCTTCGCATCTGGGGGCGAGTCCTAGCCGCAACTGTGCGGCCCCAGCTGGTCCAGAGAAGTCGCTTGATGGCCCTCACAAATGATTTCTCTCCGGAGAGAGGCTGTTTGCAGAAAACGCGACGACATTTTTCGTGCTAGAGCAGAGGGGCGTTAGGAGTAGAATGGAGTAAGGACCACCCCCAAGTATTTCTCCCACACATGACTTTAGTGTTGTTCTTCTTGTGTGCCTTCATGTCGTTTCCGACTGATGACGGCCCTAAGGAGACCCTGTCACGGTTTCTTTCTTTCTTTCTTTCTTTTTGCAAGATTTGTTCAAAGGGGATTTATTTGCCTTTGCCATCCTCTGAGGCTGAGAGAGTGTGACTCGCTCAAGGTCACCCAGTGAGTCTCCATGGCTGAGAGAGGATTCAAACCCTGGGCTCCAGAGTCATAGTCCAACTTTCAAACCACAACACCACGCTGGGTCTCTATTTCAGCCCTGGCAATGGGGATAGCATTCCGTACTACACCTGGCGCAGTGTGTGTGTGTGTGTGAGAGAGGGGGGGGCATATGGCTTGTGATACACAGATCTGCCCTTCAATGGAGGGGGTGAAATAGCTGGAGAATTCCCTGGGAACAGCTGGGAAGCTACTCTCACTCTACACTCCTCCCAAGAATCTGTTATCTGAGTGAAGCCATTGCCTCACACGCCTTAATGGCAGGGCCGGCCCCGCTTAGCAGTCAATCAACCGCTTAACCTTGGCTGGACTGTTAACATAAAATTACAGCTGCGATTACGCAAAAACGACTGAGAAGGAGAAAAGCAACAGAATCCATAGACAAAGATGAAGAAAAAAAAGATACAGATGCCTTTTTAAAAAATGTAGTTTTTCATTTCAAGAAAAACTTGAGAAACCCTAGGATGTGAAAATAATTTTGTTTCCCAGCTACTTTTTTCTGGAACGAAACAAAAGCAAAGGCTGGGCAGGAAGGAGCTCCGACGAAAGGAGCTTAACCCCCCCCCCCCGACGGGCGTGCGGGTGCTCATTGTTTGCTGCCGATTTGACAGACCCCTTCTGGCAACGGAGGAGCGCCGGCCCTTTCATCTGACACCCAGCTTGGAACGCGTTCCTCAGCTATTCAAGGAATTCGGCAATGCGTTCCTCCCCCTGCCTTCCTTTTCCACCGCTCCTTGTTCGTCTCTCTCCCCCCCCCCTGCTTTTGAAAAACAAAACCAGCTGCTTTGGCAGGAAAAAAAAAAAGCTATTTGCAGCCGAGGGCTAGCGTGGAAGTCTTTCTCCTGCTGTCTGTCTCTATGGGAAGGTCTGGTTGGGGGATTCTGGGAATCGCAGTTCCCCCAAGTAATTTCCCAAAACTTTATCCATGCCTCCTTCTAATCCCACTCCGAGACCCCAAGAAGGGCGACCACCGGCCGAGGGGGGGGGGCGGAGGAGAGGCCTTGCCTTAGACGCAGCATTCTATTACAGCCTAAACTTTTTCCGGGTTAGGGTTGCTATGGGAAAAAGGAGACAGGGCTTCTGTACCTTTAAGAGGCCATTTCAGCAGGTGTTGCTTGTTACCTGGTGGCAGGAGAAGCAACACCTGCTGAAATTCCCTCCTCTACATCCTCCTTAAAGGTACCCTGCCCAGTTTCACCCCTGCCGACCCCATTTCTAGGCCTAAATCCCACTTAATCCCATGAGGGAGTCATCCTATTATCTCCCGTTGGCAAGGATGCACATAAATATGGGGTGGAGGTGGCCCAAACCCTAAAGGGAAGGGGGTTTCTCGGGTTTTAAAGAACTCCCATCCTGGACAAAGTTAGATTGCAAAACAAAGACGTCTAAGGGCAGGCAACCAAGAGACAGGGGTTGCTGTATGGGGCAGGTGTGTGTGTGTCCGCAGCCATTAACAAAATAACAAATATCCTGTTATTTTGCCGTCCTGGGCAACGCTAGGCTGGCCATCTCTCAGGATGCGGCTGCCTCTGGAATCATGCCCCCCCCCATCCTGAAGCGGGTCCCCAGGATAGGATCTTTGGTGGGGCCCCACCTACTGCTAAGGTAAAGGGCAGAGATGCTTTACAGGATTTAGGATCTAGGATCAAAATTAAAATAAGTCCATTTACAAGATGACACCAAAGTAATATTTATTTATTAAAAAAAAACTGAATGGATTTACATGATAAAAATTTACAATACTATCTGGCCGGTCCTCCCTCCTAATCCCTGGCCCTAGGCTAGAGCCCTGTCAGCCTTGTGGGGGCCATGGCTGGAATCCTGTTGATGACTCTCCTCCAGAGTAGAGTCGCTGAAGCCAATGTTAAATGGCAAGTCAACGCGTCAGTAAGGCCAATTAATTCCATGGGTCTACTCTAATCAGGACGGCGGTCCGCCTCCTTTTTTGCTTCGGAAATATACAATCAGGCCAAGGGCGGCTGGCCAACCTGCCTCTCTGCCCAGGGATGTAGATTGGAGGGGTATGAAGACATTGCCTCCCCCCAAAAACCAAGAATTCTGCTCCCCCCTCCCTAAAAAAAGAAATATTCCTTCAGTTTCCACCTTTCTAGCGTTGCAGAGAGCGAGGCCTTGAAAATCGTCCACACCTAGGACGCTTCGGCCCGCTGGGGTCACCTTCCTTCGGCCACCGAAACTCTTATTGGCTTAAAGTGTGCAGTGACCGCAATGCTAGAAACCTCAGGACTGAAGGAAACTATCAGGCAGGGGGCAGAATTCTTCTGGGTGTGTGTGTGGATGTCCTCTTTTTGCCCCCGCCACGCCCCTGCCCCCCTCCTGTCCTTCCCGCCCGGGCTCCCGCCTCGGCCTCTCCGCTCATTGCCTCCGAAAGGCGGCCACGGGCTCGAAGGGGAGCTCCCCACGCCCGCGCCGCCCCTCCCGGCCTCCCTCCCTCCCTCCCTCCCTCCGCCGGCGCCTCCTCTCCGGCCTGGTCGCGGCTCCACCGAAGCGGGGAAGAACGGGGACCGAGGCCGAGGGCCGGGCGAAGGGAGCCCCCGGCCACCCCCGGCCCCGCTTCCCTTCTTCTGGGCCCGCCAAGGGGGAGAGCGAGCTGCCCTGGCCCGGCCTTGGTTGACCTTCGGCGGGAGCCGGGAAAGCGAAAGGAAAGGCCGCCGCCTTGGGAAAGCGACGAGCCTTGGGCCGCGGGGCCGGGCCGCCTATCCCGCGCTGCTCCTCCTCCTCCTCCGGCCCGCCTAGGCTTCCCCCGAGGGCGCGCGGTTGCTGTGCAGCCATTGCTCGAGGCCTCCTCCGCCGCCTCCTCTATCATTACTGTTAGTCTTATTGTTAGCATTCCTCCCTCCCTTTCAGGGGGGAGTGAGAGCATTGCCCCCCCACCAGCCACCTAAGAATTCTGGCCTCCCAGAGAAACCGTTCCCTCCACTTTCCGGATTTCTAGCCCAGCAAGTCACCTCTCCAGCCTGGAGCTGAGCCTTTAGAAAGACTGTACAGAGAAAGAGGCAGGCAAGCTTTCCGAGGGGATAGGAATACAGGACTGGCTGTGGAGGAGCTTCAGGGACTCCCTCTCGTCGGGGACTGAAGGACAAGTTCCTTGGGGATACAGAAGGACACCTAGTACCATAATGTGTTATCAGTTGTTATACTTGTCACTAAAAGCTACTATATTGTCACAGGAAATATCCGGAATTGTACTAGGTTGCCTTCTGTATCTTAGCGTGTTGTTCAGGGCTCTCCTGAACTACTTTGTGGCAAGTTCATTGGGGAGGCAAAATTCTTATTGAGGGGGAGGACCTAATTTGCCCTCCCCCAGCCATCCCTGCCAATGGCATATTTTAATTCCCAGGTGGCATAAATCAGCCGTGGGAAGCAACAAACTGCATGCTGGTTGTCTGGGCAGCAGCAGCAGTGCCATGCTGGAAGGAACAGGAACCAGAAGGCCTTGTCTATAGACTGGTCTAGTTTGGGGGGAACTTGCAGGGCAGAGGCCTTGGCCTTACCTAGCAGGCCTTACCCGTGGCAGACAACCCTCCCCCCCTCTTGACCAGTGGCCTCCCCTTCTTGCCCTTTTGGCCTGGCGAGAACACCTCTTTCCAGTTCCTTGCCCTGGCTGAGCTCAGCTTGTGTTTTGCTTGCCAGGGATTCCTGCTAAAGCAGAAGTGCCAGAGCAGAAGTAGGCCCTCCTCTGACCCTCTAACTGGAAGTTTCTGCCCCCCCCCAATAACCCCAAGTATCTAATGTCGACCCTGAGCCCAGGTAATTCAGTGGTTGGGAGAGGCTCTTTGTACATGTTCAAGGGTACTGTTTTCATTATTGTTATCATTCCCGGTCTCCCACTCCACCAAATGTTACTGGCTGGAGTTTTGCCTATCAATGATTTGGATTCTACCCAAGAATCTAGAAACTTATTTTTTACATGGATCACACCATCTCTCAGTATGGGACCCAAGGCCCTCATATTAAAATATTGTGGGATAATATGGCATTATTATTGTTATTATTTTCCAGAGCGTGACAGTGTTGGTTCTCAAAGGGAAAGGCCCTTCTTAATAAGAGGAAGACCTGAGAGCTCATGTTCCTGGTGTGATCCTAAAGTTGAAAATCAAGGTGATTCAGTGTTTAAGGAAAAGAACAAATGGGCTCTTTTGGAGTACAAGGAAATGTAAACCAGTTGTGCTGAAATACTGTTCTGGTTCTCTTCCTAGCCACTGAATCAAACATCTTTCTCAGAAATTTCTGTGTCCTTATCTGAAATTACCATAGCAGCCACAACAGTAGAGAGCTTCCTGGTGCTTTAAAGGTGAACATGTTGGGCAGAAGGTTTGGTAGACCACTGTGGGCTTGCCTGCATAAAAGTATGTACCAAATAACTACTTACACACTAGCACTTGAGCTACCGTTGTTGCATCCTATGGAATCCTGGGGTTTGTAGTTTAGAGATGCACTAGAGTCCTCTGGCAGAGAATTCTATTTGCCTCTCCCTAAACTCCAAGGATCCAAGGATTCCATAGGATGCAGTCATGGCAGCTCAAGTGAGATCATAGTGATATAATTGTCTAGCTTGAAAGGGCCCTTAGTCTTTAAGGTGCCACAAGGTTCTTGGTTGTTTTTGCTGCAGCAGATTAACAGGGATCCATGACACTCACACCAGAAATCATAGGAGAACTTTGACTAATATTCCTACTGGCCATAGTGGCTGGTGATGGGAGGTCTAGTCCAAAAAAGTAAAATGCCCATGTTCTGACTTATCCTGAGCCATGAAACCTGCTGGCACTGATGGAGGTGAAGATACCCATAATCCCCACAAGAATTGGGCTGAACCAACCTTTTGAACCAGAAGTTGCCTTAACACCAGGGAAGGGTGTGAAGGTGGCTAGTAGTAGTCCTGGAGATCTGAAAGGTGGGGAAGAAATCTTCACAGCCAGAAGAGTCGCCCACTCTTAGAACATCCAAAGAGGAAGCATCAAGATGGATGGGCTATGGTGAAAGTCAAATGAGGGCACAGGCATCGAGTTGTGTCTCTTTAAAACAAATAGGATGAAAGCATGTTCCCATTCCCCCTCTTCCCAGAAGGATCAATAGAACAGAAACATATGCAGTTCAAAGGAAGTGGAAGCCATGCCCTATGAGGAACAGCTTAGGGAGCTGGGTATGTTTAACCTGGAGAAGAGAAGGTTAAGAAGATGACATGGTAGACATGTTTAAATGTTTGAAAAGATGTCATATTGAAGCTGGAGCAAGCTTGTTTTCTGCTGCTCCAGAGACTAGGACACAGAGCAACGGATTTAAGCTACCGGAAAAGAGATTCCACCTAAACATTAGGAAGAACTTTCTGGTGGTAAGAACTGTTCAACAGTGGGATGTACTGCCTCAGAATGTGGTGGAGTTTCCTTCTTTGAAGGTTTTTAAACAGAGGCTGGATGGCCATCTGTGGGGAGTACTTTGATTGTGTATTCCTGCAAGGCAGGGGGTTGACTGGATGGCCTTTGTGGTCTCTTCCAACTCTTTGATTCTATGATTCTTCTGATTTGAGCGCCTGCACTCAGCTGGCAGGGATCCAGTTTGTTTTCTTTTTAACTGTGCTGCGTGGAGGCAAAGACCTTCCTGTTTAAACAGGCCTTCAGAATTAACTGAGCAAAGTATGGGGACATACAATTTAGGTGTGTTATTTCTAATATGTATTTCCTGTGTTTTAATTGTTTTTTAAGTTGTTATCTTAAAAGTAGTGTTGTAATTGGAATGATGGTTTAATGCTCTTCTTTAAACGTTTGTACTCCCAAGTTGTTTTAGCTGTTGTTTTTACTTCTATTGTAAGCCGCTTTGAGTCCCTTTTGGGAGAAAGGCAGGATATAAATGAAATAAACTGCAGCAGCATCAAACACCTCAACCTGCATTCGAGAGTCCCACTGGCCAAGGTCTCACTCTTGAGAATGGAAGCAGGATTTCTGCAGATCCTAAGACTGAACCCGCTGGGGTGGGAAGGGCAAAGACCTCAGAAGCCCTTCTGCGGCTGTTTTCTCAGTGCCCCCCAAACACCCTGAAGGCTAGTTAGGATTTCTCCCCTTTCTGTTCTTCTTCTTTCTGCATCCCTGAGCCTAATAGTTTTGTCTGCTCTAAGGCAGAGCTTCCCAAGCTTTCTGATGAGTGTGTTTCCCCGCTATATGGCTGGCATTGGTAATTAACTCTTTCTTTCTTGGAAGCTCTTTAGGGACTGATAGTCAATGGCTCATGGACAGGCCTTAGTCCATGGATCACTGCTTTGACTATCATGGCTCTGAAGGATTCCTTGCTGAGTCAGAAGGCTTGGCCTGGGAATCCCAGCTTTGGGACTGATCCACTCAAGGCAGCAATCAGGTTTTTAAAAGGGAGGCTAGGGAGGAAGTCATTAGTCCAGCAAAGGATTATGGTAAATCAGCTCCAACCTCTTGTGAGCATTTTGGCTGGAGGTTGAAGGATACTTTGAAAACTAAACCAAAACTAGCAGTGCAAACCTACACATGGCCACTCATAAGTAAAGTCCATTGACTAGAACTCAAGGCTTCAGTGATTGTGCCAAGGCTGGTGGATTCAACCTAGCTGAAAAAGGCCTAAATTATGTTAGAATTGTGTGGCCCTTCAGATATTATTGAACTGCAGCTCCCAGAATCCTATGCTAGTGAGGGCTGCTAGGAGATGCAGTTCTGCAACATCTGGATGGACCCACAATTTCTACCCTTGCCCCAAAAGTTTTGGAGTGAGCAATATTGGGAGACCAGGGGACCACATTAGCTCCACAGACCTTGAAAACCCTGTTTTCTCCCTGCTGCTTCAAATAATAATAATAATCAAACATTTGTTTAGAGTTTAAATCCAGTAGTTAGTCCCAACCAGAGACCATTTGAATCCGTGGAATTTAAACAAGTGTTGATTTAACCATTCAGCAATTGATTCAATTGTTCTAGTTGGGACCGGCAACTGAATTTAGGCTAAAGGCTTCTCAGTGCCCGTGTAGCAAGAAATTGTCTACTTCAGCATAATGTAGGTGAAGTAATCCTGATAATGCTTCCTTGTGTCATATAATATAGCTGTGTTCAGTAGATCCCCCTTTTGGGATGGGATTACAATGTGTGTGTGTGCCCTCAAGTCTCCTGTTGACTTATGGTGACCCCATACATTCCATATGGTTTTCTTAGGCAAGGAATACTCAGAGGTGGTTTTGCCAGTTCCTTCTTCTGAAATATTGCCTACAGCACCTACCAATTTTATATTGGAAGAATATATGATATTTGTAGACACAGGTGTTCTTTCAAATTATGTCTTGAGACATTGAATTTAACTGATGATCAACCTGGTTGGATTCTGTGTGTTCTTACTGTTGCCAAAAGATTTGTACTCATGACTGGAAAGATAAACATTTTCCATC
Organism: Gambelia wislizenii; assembly: GCA_030847615.1. Taxonomy (NCBI): domain Eukaryota; kingdom Metazoa; phylum Chordata; class Lepidosauria; order Squamata; family Crotaphytidae; genus Gambelia; species Gambelia wislizenii. The sequence continues at coordinate 447,909,851 of JAUMIR010000001.1, read as the reverse complement.
TATTGTTCACTGGTCAGAGATTCCACTGCTTTAATTACACATTAATGTGTATTTTATAGACACCAACTTCAAGACAAATGTGTTTTTGGAAATATGGCCAACTTATATAATAGCCAGTGTAGAGTAGTGGTTTGAATGTTGAACTAGGGCCCTGAATCCCTGCTCAGACACAGAAGCCCAGTGGGTGACCTTGGGCAAGTCACTCTCTCTCAGCCTAAAAAGAAGGCAACAGCAAGCCTCTCAGAATAAATCTTGCCAAGAACTCTTTAGAATAATGTTGGTATAAGACAGTCAACTTGAAGGCACATAACAGCAGCAACAGTATTAATGTATATGTTAATCCATGGTCATATCTTCTACAGTTGGCCCTCTGTATCCACGGATTCTGCATGCACAAATTCCACCATCCACAGCTTGAAAATATTTTTTAAAAATATTCAAAAAGCAAACCTTGATTTTGCTATTTTATGTAAGGGACACAGTTTTACTACTCTACTGTATATAATAGGACTTGAACATCCACAGATTTTGGTATCCATGGGGGGGTCCTGGAACCAAATTCCAGCAGATACCAAGGGTCTATTGAATACGCCTCCCCCTTTCCTGTTTCTTCTTTTTTCTTTTTAATAATACTTATAAAAATATAATAATTTTTTAAAGGATAAATCCTTCCCCTGTTAGACACTAGCCTTCCCTGTTAGGGAAAAGAACTGACCAGGCCTACTTTCTGCCTCTGCATACATTGCATTGTTAGGGATCACCAAATTTAGAGATAAAGTCCAGGAGTAAGGAATGTGAGGCTCTGCAGCTATTGTTCAACTCTAATTCCAATTGTCCAGCTAAGTATTGAACTAGGACTCTGGAAACCAGGGTTTAAATCCTTGCTTCACCAAGGAAATCCTCTGGGTTTGGGCCAGCCATGCTCTCTCAGCTTCAGAAGAAGGTAATGGCAAACCCTATCTGAACAAATCATGCCAAGAAAGTCCTGCGATTTTCTCATTAGGGCTGCCATAAGTTGGAAACAACTTGAAGTCATGTGACAACAACAAAGTCTAGCTGTAGCCAATGATGAGGGATGATGGAAGTTGTAGTCCAGATAACATCCGAAGGGCCACACAGCTCCCTGTGCCTGATGTAGATCCAGAAGATGATGAAAGAAACTATAGAAAGGGTCATAAAAGGAAATAATTTCTTTTGGAGAGGCTAGAAGGTTAACTGGATAGAGTAGGATTGATGACTGGTGGAATTTCTCTAAAACCTAACATCTACTGGATGCTCAGCCTGAGCACCAAATGCTTTTGAGTTAAGCAGAAGTCCCAAGTTGCTTGCCACCATTGTTAGTACCCAGCCCTGAGAATGATGACAAGCTCTCACAATGCAGCTCATGGAAGATCTGCTCAGAAGTACTTTCCTGTATCAATGCTTTTTGGAGGTTATTTATCTAGGAGTAAGGACCGTTAAACACAGTAGGACTTACTTCTGACCAAAAATGCACATAATTGTACCATTCACTGAGCAATCCTCTATCTCAGGTGTGGACAAGCTGCTTTTTTGGCCAAAAAGTGCACCCCAAACCTACCATTGTTGCCAATCCTTGCTTTATTTCTCTACTCAGGAGGAAAAGCTATAGAGTTCAGCAGAGTTTATTCTTTAGAGAGCCAGCCTGGTGCAGTGGTTTGTGTTTTGGACTAAGACTCCAGTGACAGAATCTTGTGAGTGGCTTACATGCACATAAGTGTGACTTGTGGATGAATATGTCTTTTTTGGATGGGGAAGAGAAGGCTATTTGCTTGCCTTTTGGGCCCCTGGGCGGGGTGCTGCTGCTCCATACCAGTGAGGAGGGAAGGGGAAGCAATGCAGAGGAGGAAGACTGGATGCCAAAGACTGGATGAGAGGTAAAGGAAAGGGATAGGAGTGCACCGTCATTTGGGAGCACATCTTAATCCCCCCCCCTCCAGCCTAGACCAGCTGCATCTTTCCTCTCTGAATGGGATCTCCCCTTCTTTCCCTCTCCATCAGTAAAGAGCAGCTGCAGCTAACAAGGCAGGGAGAACAGGGTAGGGAGGAGTGTACTTGATGTAGGATCTCTCTCAGGGCGACCAGAGTTAGGAGCATGGCTAGTGTAGTGATCTTACGCTAGTCAAGCTAGTCATCTTCTCTCAGCCTGAATGGACAGCTTCTGAAACTTCTGAATGGCAAACCTCTGAATCAATCTTGCCAAGAAAACCTTATGAGAGGGTTATCATAAGTCAATGGACCATAAGAACAACAAGGAGATATTATAGGGTGGTAGCCTTCCCCCCCACCCCAGTATAGACAGAAGTGGAAGAAGCGTTTATATGCCCCAGAGGTGCTGTTTCCAGCAGAGGACTTCTACAGCTCCCAGTTAACAGTCACTGCCATCCTTTTCCTTTCGGGGATTTTATCTGATGTGTAACTGCAGAGGGCTGCAAAGGGAAGGCGACACTCTCTCGGCCTCCCATAAACTGTCCTGAATGTGGCACTAGGACTGAACAGTAAAAGCCTCACCTGGCAGCCCCCCCCCAAAAAAAAAGACAGAAAAAATGAGCCATCTGTTTTTATTCATATTGCTAGGAGTTATCTGTCTGGAAGTATCCAATATATCTGTCAAGAATTGGGTAACCTTTCATTCCCAACCAAAAAGGACCGGTTGCCATTTTAAAAGTTTAGAGACATGTATGGGGGGAGGAAAGAGGGAGAAAACCAGGGTGCACTCCTTATTCCGGATCAACACCAAAAGCAAGAGAGGCCTTATCTTTTTTGTTGTAAAGATTCTGCATAAAACCCAAGCCGGCTTTTCCGGCGTTTCTCGTCCCCTTCTCTGTCACTAAAGAGCTGAGTAATAATTCTTACAAGGCACGGGATGACCCGGCCCTGGCCTGGCCAATCGTCAGACGCGGCAGTTTCTCCGCGGGTGGGACTGATTGTTCCTTCACCCCGGGGAATGGGTTGATTCAACGCCGGGCAGCAAAGGGCCGGAGGGCAAGTCGGTGAAGCAACCCGGATCCGCTCGCCCAACAGGCGAGTCTCTTCACACCCCAATTCCCCGGCAGTGCCAGTTTCTAAACTGGTGTTACTTTGGGCATGAACCCTGGAACGAGGGGAAGTGGGGGTTCAAGCCCGACCCCGAAGATTAGGGTGGGGTGGGCCCCTATCGAAATGATCTGACAAAAGGACCAAAATCTGACCAAAACTCTTCTGGAATTCGTATCAGATCAGAATGTACTAAATGAGGGAGCAGTAAAATATTAAGGCAGTTGCTGCCGAGCCTCCCAGGAATACTAAAGACCCCTCCATGAGATCTTTGGATATGGGGCAGGAACCACACTCTCTCAGCCTCAGAGGAAGGCAATGGCAAACTTGACAAGAAAACCCTGTGATAGGGTCGCCTTAGGGTTGCCTTAAATGAGAAATGACTTGAAGGCACACAAGAACAAATACATATTTAAATAAATAAATATTCTAATCTACACTGAACGCAAGGAGGGCACTTCTCAGTACATAATGTGTTTGTAAAAGCCTTCATAAGTTAAGGACGTTTCAGTGGTAATAGACAGGGAAAGTAATTTGCCCTCCCGCTGCAACTGTCTTCAAGAAGTGCCCAAGTAATAGCGACTTGCCTGCCAGGGTTTCGGCGTGCCTACTTGTTTTGTGGGGAAGAGATGCCCGACGTTTTTTAACGCAGGACAAGTCCGGGGTGTCGCGAGCCTCGACACCAGCTTGTGCTGCCACCCGGGGTGCCCCCTTCTGCCCAGATCCCGGGGAAGGAAGACACTCCAGCTGAAGGGGGCGGGGGTGGCGAGAGAAGGGCCCCCTCGACGGCGCGGCCATGCCGGGGCCCGAACGGAGGCCTGGCTTTTTCTCTTTTGGGAGGCAGGCAGAGCCTACCAGCGAGGCCAAAGAGGGCAACCCGCTTCCGTAGCGATCTGCGGGGGCGGGGGCTGGGGCGCCTACCGGCATCTCTGGCCCCGAAGGTCCCTAGGCTTGGGTGGCCTTTGCGGGAGGGCCCGCCTCGTTCTTCGCAGCCCCAGATCCGGGGAGGCAAGTCTTGACACTGAGCCTTCCCCGCTCCCCTCCCGCTCCAGCCCGATGCCAGGGGGGGCCAGATCCCGCCGCGCCCCCTGGCGCCTCCTCCCGAGTCAGCGGCGCACGAAGACAGGATCGCCACCTTCAGGGGGGCCGCGGGGACGGAGTGCCGGGCTGGCCAAGCCCTGAGCTCGCTCTCTCGCTCGCTCTCTCTGTGGCTAAAGGAGGCCAGAGGTCTCGAGCCAAGGCTTGGGTGGGGAAAACGCGCCCTCCCCCGACCCGCCAGCCACGCGCGCGTCCTCGTGGAAGTCATACACCCGGCAAGTCAGGCGCAGGCTTTCCAGGGCAGAGAGCTCCCCCCGCCCCTCCCGCCGCCTCTTTAGGATTCGCCATTCATTTTGACGGCAGCAGGAAGCCGGGGGAGGACATTTAATTGCAATCCCCGCCACGAAGCCACGGCGCCCCGTCCCTCCCCAAGCCCCAGGCCTTTGCAGGCAGAAACCATTCGCCTGGAAAGCGGGCGACCGCCTCCTGCCTGGGCTCTTCTGGCGGGGTGTTTCGCTTTGGGGAACCCGCCATGGAGGAGAAGCCAGGCGGGTGGGGAGGGGGGAGAGCGGAGGCTGGCTTTGCCAAGCAGGGCCCTGGGTGTGTGAGCGAGCGAGGGAGGGAGGGGGGGGTCTCCTTCTTCTCCACGCCTGGCTTCAGCGGTTGTACACACCTCGGGAGGGAGAGAGGAGGCGAGACGTAGGCGATGGGCAGGGTGCCGAGCATGCGCACTCCGGGTGCAACCGGTGGGCTCCCTGGCCTCAGAGACACAGAGGAAGGGGCGGGGCGGGGCGCCAAGCAGAAGCTGCTCGGTCCCTCCGTCCGCCGGGCCGTCCGTCCGTCACTCTGCGCGCGCGCCCTGGGAAGGGGAACCGCAAAGGCGGAGGCGGAGGCGGTGACGTGCGCGCTGCTCCACCCAGGGGGCGCCCGAGCTGGGGGCGCGAGCGGCGAATGGAGCGGCGCGCGAGGACGACGGGGAGGGGGAGGAGGGGCCGAGGCGCGCGCGAGGAGCCCTGGGCACCACCAGCACCCGCCGCCGCCGTCCAGAGTGACGCTCCGGCTTCCCCCGCTCCGAAGCCCAGGGAGCGCGCGAGGATGTGAGCGGAGGAGCCGGCGGCGCAGGAGCAGCCCCGACCAGCGCAGGCCAGGATGACGGTGCTGCCGCTGCTGCTGCTGCCGCCGCCGCCGCCGCCAACCTGAGGCGCCCCCACCGCGCCGGACAGCCAGAGTTGCAAAGCAGCCGCCTGGGCTCCCCTCCCTCCCTGCCAGCTCCCTCGCCACCCCGTTCGGGGAAGCGGCCAGGCTCGGGCCAGCAGGTAGCGGAGCCTCTCGCTCGCTCGCTCGCTCTTCGCCTCCCTCCCCGCCCCTCCTCAGCGCCTTTGCCTTCCCTGCGTCCCCCCCCCCCATACACACACCCCGGCTCCCGCCTCCAACCCCGCGGAAGAAGAGGAGGGGGAAGAAGAACAGGAAGAGCCGCGGCTACTTCGAGACCTACCGAGGAAGCGCCGGGGAGCAGCCAGAGGCGCGGCTGGAGGGGGTGGGTGCCTGGGTCCCCCTCCCTCCCTCGCTGCTCCCGCGCCCGGCCAGGTAAAAGGAAGGAAAGGCCCGCAGGAAGCAGAGTCCGCGCCCGGCCCCCTCCCGCCCCCCATCGCCTTCCTCAAGCAAAGGCGGCAAGGCGCCCAGCCCCACACCGGCCCCGTGGAAGCCGAGCGGGGCGGGTAGAGGAAGCGGCCAGCCGAGCCCAGCCGAGCCGGAGCCCCCGGAGCCCCCTCCCCACGCGCTGGGCCGGGCAGCCATGTCGGCGGCGCAAGTGTCGTCGTCGCGGCGGCAGTCGTGCTACCTGTGCGACCTGCCGCGCATGCCGTGGGCCATGATCTGGGACTTCAGCGAGCCCGTCTGCCGGGGCTGCGTCAACTACGAGGGCGCCGACCGCATCGAGTTCGTCATCGAGACCGCCCGGCAGCTCAAGCGGGCGCACGGCTGCTTCCAGGACGGCCGCTCGCCGGGGCCCCCGCCGCCCGTGGGCGTCAAAGCCGTGGCGCTCTCGGCCAAAGAAGCGGCGGCGGCGGCGGCAGCGGCGGCGGCGGCGGCCGTGCAGCAGCAGCAGCTGAACCATGTGGACGCCGCCGCCTCGAAAGCGCCCTCGGGCCTGGAGCGCTACGGACTGAGCGAGCCGCGCAGCCGTTTCGAGTACCCGCCGCCGCCGCCGCCGGGCAGCCTCAGCGGGGGCCACGCGGGCCGGCTCCCCAACGGCCTGGGAGGCCCCAACGGCTTCCCCAAAGCCCCCGACGACGGGCCGCCCGAGCTGAACCGCCAGAGCCCCAACTCCTCCTCCTCGTCGTCGTCGTCGGTGGCGTCGTCCTCCAGGCGCGGGGCGCACGGGGGGCTGGTGAGCGGCCTCCCTCCGGGCAGCGGCGGGGCCCCGCTCGCCGTGCCGCCCAACCTGCTCCCGCAGACGCTGCTGAACGGGCCGGCCGCCTCCGGCGTGGCGCTGCCTCCCCCGCGGGGCCCGCCGACCTCGTCGTCGTCCTCCTCCTCGTCCTCCTCGTCCTCGTCGACGTCCTCCTCGGGCGACCCGTGCGGGAAGCGGCCGGGCTCGGTGTCGAGCAGCGGCGACCAGGAGCGGGAGCTGAAGGAGAAGCAGCGCAACGCCGAGGCGCTGGCCGAGCTGAGCGAGAGCCTCCGCAACCGGGCCGACGAGTGGGCCAGCAAGCCCAAGCTGGTGCGGGAGACGCTGCTGACGCTGGCCGGCTGCACGCCCTACGAGGTGCGCTTCAAGAAGGACCACGCGTTGCTGGGCCGCGTCTTCGCCTTCGACGCCGTCTCCAAGCCCGGGCTGGACTACGAGCTCAAGCTCTTCATCGAGTACCCCAGCGGCTCCGGCACCGTCTTCTCCAGCGCCTCCGGCGTGGCCAAGCAGATGTACCAGGACTGCATGAAGGACTTCGGCCGCGGCCTCTCGTCGGGCTTCAAGTACCTCGAGTACGAGAAGAAGCACGGCTCGGGCGACTGGCGCCTCCTGGGCGACCTGCTCCCGGAGTCGGTGCGCTTCTTCAAGGAGATGGTGGGCGCCGACATGCTCCCGCAGCCCTACCTCGACGCCGCCTGCCCCATGCTGCCCACCACCCTGGTCAGCCTGCCCCGGGGGCCCGTCTCCTCCGCCGGCGGGGGCTCAAGCGGGCCGGCCTCCACTCGCGGGCCCGGCGGGGGCGGGGGCGGCGGGGGCGGCGGGGGCGGCCTGCGCAAGAGGAAGGCCTCCCCGGAGCCCTCGGACTCGGCGTCGGAAGGCGGCCTCAAGCTGAGCGAGGAGCAGCAGCGGCAGCAGTGGATGGCCAGCCAGAGCGAGGCCCTCAAGCTCACCATGTCGGCGGGCGGCTTCGGGGGGGTCCCGCCGCCCCCTCCGCCCCCTCCGCCGCCGCCCCCGCTGGGCCCCCACTCGAACCGGACCACCCCGCCGGAGTCGGCCCCCCAGAACGGGCAGTCGCCCATGGCCGCCCTCATGTCGGTGGCCGACACGCTGGGCAATGCCCACTCGCCCAAGGACGGCAGCTCGGTCCACTCGACCACCTCGACGCGGAGGAACAGCAGCAGCCCCGTCTCGCCCGCCTCGGTGCCCGGCCCGCGCCGCCTGGCCTCCCGCAACGGGGAGCTCAACCTGCAGGTGGCCCCCCCGCCCCCCAGCGCCCACCCCGGCCTGGAGCCAGGGCACCCCCAGAACATTCCGGACTCGCCCATGGCCAATAGCGGACCCCTGTGCTGCACCATTTGCCACGAACGCTTGGAGGACACCCACTTCGTGCAGTGCCCCTCGGTGCCCAGCCACAAGTTCTGCTTCCCCTGCTCCCGGGAGAGCATCAAGGCGCAGGGGGCCACGGGCGAGGTCTACTGCCCCAGCGGCGAGAAGTGCCCCCTCGTCGGCTCCAACGTGCCTTGGGCCTTCATGCAGGGCGAGATCGCGACCATTTTAGCGGGGGACGTGAAAGTGAAAAAGGAGAGGGACCCTTAGGAGCACCGCCGCCACGCAGCCCGCCCCCCCGCCCGAAGATGTAGAATTGTGAATATTGGGAACGAAACACACACGGACATGTCTGCAAAAAGTTTAGTCTTATGTATAGACCTTATTTTCGTCGTATGTTTCTATATTTTGAAACAAAGGTATGTACCCCTTCTTCATTTGAAGGATAGAGCTGTTCTTTTTTTCTCCCCGGTTTTTTTTTTTTTGGTTAAAACAGAATATAATATTGTTTGGTTACCACATAATACCTGTTTCTCATTTCTTTGGCAGTATGTTGGCTAGGTACACGGTTAAATAGCCCTTAGCGATTCCCTGCTGCTGGTGTGTATTTTTGTAAATGTATGCACTTCTCTAAAAGGAAAAAAAAACTTTAAAAAAATCTTAAAAAACAAAACAAAAACAACCCCCCTTTTCTTTTTGCCAAGGCCAGTGTTGATGCCTAAAACAAATTTGCTACAAAAATGACAGCTTACAGTTTTTACAAGCCCAGAGTATTTGTCTTTCACTTTTTCTTTTCTTTTCCTTGTTTTTCTAAAATTTCTTTTTGTCTTTTGCAAAATGGTGGGGTGATATAGGGGTGTGTTTTTTTTGTTGCAACTTTTGTAAAAAAAATGCTTCAGTTTCTTCCTATTGATCTGAACATTTTAAATCTTCATGTGTTTTTGTTTTTGCTTTATTGATGCACGGAAGCTTTTGAACACTAGAGCAAACTTGCTGTACATGGAAAACATGCTCTGTTTGTCCTTTATACATTTCTGTAGTTAACAGAACACTGTAATGTGCCTTGGAGCTTAGTAAATTGTAATAAATTCAATTGATATTAATAGTTCCTGAGTAAGTTTTTTTTTGCCCTGTGCTTGGACAACAGAGTGGGCTAAATATACAACCCCTTTTTAATGCCTCTCAATTCTGTCACCAGTCTGCATCCTCTTAACTGTGCCATTTGTACACACAAAAGCAGAGAAAGGCATTATGATGCGATCTAATCTATCTAGACATTGGCATGGTGCCTGCTTACATTTCACCTTTTAAATATTGCAGGAAGAATTGCTGACTAAGCATTTTTTCTACCCACTCTTCCTGCCTTTCATTTCCCATTATACTCCCCAGCTGCAAGGCTACTCCATTACACAAGAGGCATGTGTTTGAGGGATAGAAGAGAATTGTACCCTAACATCTTTACTCCACTGAAGTGCAAGAGACATACTTCCAGGTCAGTGTGAACAGGGTTTCAGTTAAAGGCTGCAGTCTTGTGCCTGATGACCTGGGATTAAGTCTCACTGAATTCAATGGGGGTTACTTCTAAAGAGATGAGGGCAGGATTGCATGGCACGTCTGTTTTAAGCCCCTTTCATGCAGTAGAGGCTAACAACTAAAACTGCTGTCCTGTGTATAGTTGCTTAGAAGTAAGCCCTGTTCAATGTAGCCAGACTTCCATGTGTGTAAGCCTACATAGGATTAGGCTGCCTGGTGGTGGAGGCATCCTTTGACTGTTAATACACAAACAGACTTACTATAGGACTGATTGGTAACATGCCAAATTAATGTCACAAGGATTTTAGCTGGATATAACTTGACAGCTTGAAAAGGTTTATGAGATTTGTTTCCTCCCTCCCTGGCTGGCTGGAGAGTGTTTTGAAACCACAGTAAATGAAACTGCATTCCTTTTGACAATGAGAAAATACACATTTATTAACTTTGTGAAGGTGACATTTGCATTTTCATGAGACTGGGAGTGGGGGGAATACCTATTAAGGTGATCAGATCCACAAGCAGAGTAAACACACAGGGCCCTCCAACTGGCTGGAGAATGCAAACAAACCTAGTCTGAACTTTGCCTTTTCTTTTTCTTTTCTTTTTAGCGAGAAAAACCGGAGAAAAGGTAGTCAACAATCCTCACATTGTTGATGTATCAGTGTTTTTGCAGCATGAATGAAGAGGTGGCTCTAAGTCCATTGTGCCATAGGTTACCAACAGCAGCCAGGAACATTTACATGTTGAAAAACAGATGTGAAAAGACATTTAAAAAAAATAAACAGCCTTTTTGGCCTTTGGTTTTGGTTACTGCCTGTGCAACTACAGTTTTTGTTTCTCTTCCTGTCAGTACTGTATTGATAAATGTGAAGCTCTGCAGTTTAAGGCTATAATGGGTACCCGGAGTTTCAGAGCTAAGCTGCTTTATAGTAGGGTTTTTTTGTGCTTGTTTTGAAATTCACCCATTATGTTGTCTTATAGAAATGATGACAATCTTTTTTATATATTTACACCTTCCGCAAAGGATGATATTAATGCATATGAATCTCATAACCCACTGAAGTCTTTCCAGATTGGAATAAATGTTCAAAACAAGATTTCTAAGTTTTCCTTTGTTTATTTAAATAGAAAGTGTTCTCGAATGTGCCTCACCAAACAAGTCATTTGATGGAAATCTGTTTCCTTAACCCATATGCAATAAATACTTACAGCTCCACACAAAACATGCTTGTTAAGGACTGGATCCTACTGAATCCTACTGTAAATTACTACCAAGTAAACATGTATACGATTGAACTGTAGATGTTTTTAAAAAACACAAAAGGAATTCTATAAATATGGTCATTGGTCATCAGTATGTCACTAGAAAGATGGTCAGCTTGCCACCCCCACCAGATGTATGTACTTGTAGTACTTGAAGGGGAGACAAATACTAGGTGCTGTAAGCTATATTTAAGAGGAAGGGACTGGCAAAACCACTGCTGAGTATTCCTTGCCTAAGAAAAACCTATGAAAGTAATGGAGTTGCCCTAAGTCGACATGCATCTTGAAGGTACATACACACTTTGTCTAGTTTGCAAATTCCTCCCTTCCCAAACTGTTTTGAGGGTACTCCAGTTTGCCTCCATGCCCCCTCCTAGTTTTATTTCTGTTGACGAGGAAACTGTCAAGAGACAGTGGGCATGTGTGAAAAACAAGCTTGCTGTGAATTGTAATACTGTAGTTAATTAAAGTTAACCATAGCTAGAGGGCATTTGTTTTGTGGAGGTTTTCTGTAGCCATGTGACCTTTCCTTTTACTCTGACCCATTAAGCAGCTAGTCTGGGCATATGAGCCAGCTTTCTTTGACTCTGCTGCAATGGCTTTTTAAAAGACATCTACAGCTGACAAGCCATAATCTTTCTTTCTTTGGGTGGGGGGGAGGAAGTATGGGGGTGTGTCAACTCCTGGGATTCCTTTATTTCCCCTCTAAAGGTTTAAAGGTTCATTCTTCTGGGTTGTGGGGCGAAGAATGACAACCATTCTTGGTTGTCTTGTTTCTTGCTATGTTCTAAAGCAGATTTCTTGCTATGTTCTAAAGCATGTGATAGTTGTTTTGTTTTGTTTTGCCAGAAGCACAGTAGAACATGCATGTCAGAGCTACATTTAAAAAGGGGACAGAAATTCCTTAGCTGAAGAAGTCCCTGAAAAAAACACACACAGAGATCTGCAGTAAAGAGGGATGGGCTAATTTGGGAGAATTTGTGATGGATTAAGGGAGGTGTGGTCTTAGCAATTCTGGCTAAGGCAAAATGTGAAACAAAGCAATGCCTTGCATGGAAATATAGTTCTAGGGCTACTCAAATCCTGTATACTCAACAGCCACATCTCAGTTTTGAAATTTCAGGGTCTGAACTGAGAAGGCTGCCTGACACAAAGGTTGTTGTACTTCTCCTCTAAACAGCCTGGCTACAGCTGTTAAAGGGAAGCACAGTCTCCTGAGATATGTTCTCATAAATTGCTTGTAACACAGTAGGCTTACAAAACACACACACACAAAACCTCTTGATTTGGGGGCCATTTCCCCTCCCTTCCCCACCATCTTCTGTGCAGAACATGTTTGAATTGTGCATTGTGCACAAAGGCAATCCTCTCCCTCCCTCTGCCAAAGCGACACATCCGGTTGCTTTACATCCGGGGACTGGAGTGTCACTGTTCTGCTGAATTTGAAAAAAAGTTAAACCTAGAAAACAGTACAGTTTCCCACTTGGGGTTTCCAACTCTCCAGTTACTGCGCACAATCTCTATCAAATTACAGAGCTCTTAGTATCAATTTACTACCTTACTTGAGTAGGAAGCCAGTGATTATCTGCAGGGCAGAGTCTGCAAAAGTTACTTTTCTGGATTGCAGCTCCCCAAACCCCCTAGGCAGTAGGGGCAGGGTAGTTCTAAACTGTAATGTTTCTTAGTTCAACCTTTCAAATAAAACTTCTGACATATCAAAGGGTAAAAAAAATAATACATTGGATGGAGAGGGTATGATGTTGGTAAAATACAGAACAGAGTTCTTGTGCCTTTCAGAGATGCATAGATGGGGAAATTCCAGATCTTCCACACAACCAAGCAACCAACCCCTTGCTGAAATTCCTTAATCTACACATCCCTTAAAAGATATTGGAGCCCTGGCCTGCATTTCGTTTGGCAACCCTAGAAGGGGTATTGGGGAGCAGGAAGCATCCAAAAACACCTGGGGCTCTCATGTAACTGGATCTCTAGACTGGATCTTTGTGAAGAATGGATGGGAAGAACCACATTGGTTTGCAGAATGCTTCCCTGGTGTTTGTAGGAAAGAGTGGCCATGCATGTTTGTAGCATGGCGGCTGGCCTGGTTCAAAGAGCAGGACAACCAGGATGGTGGGTGGTCTTGAAGCCATGCCCTATGAGGAGTGGCTTTGGGAGCTGGGTATGTTTTAGTCTGGAGAAGAGAAGGCTGAGAGGGGACGTGATAGTCATGTTTAAATGTTTGAAGGGATGTCATACTGAGGATGGAGCAGTCTTGTTTTTTGCTGCTCCAGAGACTAGGAAACGGAGCAATGGGTTCAACCTACAGGAAAAGAGATTCTGCCTAAACCTTAGGAAGAACTTCCTGACAGTAAGAGCTGTTCGGAAGTGGAATACACTGCCTCAGAGTGTGGTGGAGTCCCCTTCTTTGGAGGTTTTTAAAAGTTGGGAATGAGTTGATTGTATATTTCTGTATGGCAGGGGGCTGGACTGGATGGCCTTTGAGGTCTCTTTCAACTCTATGATTCTATGATTCCCAAGTGCCACTTGAACTGGGCACCCGCGAATTTCAACGTCCCTTTCTCCGTCCGCCCCCTCTCCCTCCCTCTCGCCCCCCCCCCCCCGCTGAGTCAGGAAAGGCACATAAAGGTTGTCTCCGGCGCCGGCAGCATTTGAGCTGAATCCAACCCGGGGGGGGGGAGGAGACGGGGGCGCGCGTGCAAGTGCATGGCGGGGGGGTCTCCGAGGGCATCTGAGCAGACAGGCTCCGCCGCTTGCCGTCGGGGAGGGGCTCCAGCCCTTGCACAATGCGGGGCTTTCCAGCGCCGGCGGAGGAGGCGGCCAGTGCGCATGCCCGCTGGAGCCGCGGAAGTGGGGGGGACGCTGTTGCTGCATTCCTGGCCGCGGCTTTGCCTGCCCGGGGCGACCTTTAGGGACGGAGCTCGGAAGAAGCGTCAGAAAAAGTTCCCCTTTCAACAGCTCAGCCCCTCATTCGCGGGCTCCCTGCCCGCTCCCGTTCTACCGCCCTCCATTTTGGCTTTGCTTTTAGACCCCCATCTCTCTCCCCCCCCAGTCTTCCCTCCCTGCCAGAGCGGAGGCGGCGGCGACCCGGCTGCTCACAATCCCCCCCACACACGCCCCAGCGCAGCAGAGGGGGCGGGCGAGACTGGCTGGGTTTCACGGTGGAAGAGCACCGGGGACGGGGGTCCTTGCTTTGTTTGACGACATGTGCTGCGAAAAAATGAAAGCAAGCGAAGCGAGAAAGGAAAGTGTCTTTCCTCCGAAACCCCTGCCTTCTTTTCTGCCTTCCTTCCCCTCCCCCTGTCTTTAATTTGTTCCTTCGTTCTTACTTCTTTTTTGGGCGGGGGAGGAGAGGCAGGAGAAGGAGGCCTCTGCTTTGCAACGCGGTGCCTTACAGGGAGGAGCAGCCTGGCCTGGCGCGAGGCCTCAGAACGGGCAGCGGCTCAAAGCCGTCCGGCGGGACCTCAGACCAGACAGTCACGTGACCCTGCGCCCCCCCCCCAGAGGCTCAGGATGGGAGCCCCTCGCGCGCCTGCGCGGCTTCGAGCCACTCCAGAGTTAGGCGGCTGCCCTCCTCTGCTCCTCCGTCAGCCAGGCTGCTGCTTTGCCCCCCCGGGGGTTTCTTTTCTGGCGGGGAGGGGGGAATTGTGGCAGCAGGGGCGGAGGGAGGAGGGCAGGGGAGGAAGTCATAAGCAGATTGAAAACTGGAGGGGGCTCTTGTCTCTTGCGTGGTTGCCAGAAGCGGGACTTTCCGCAGGGGTGGCTCCCCAGGCAACCAGGTAACGCGCGGCCTCGGCTGAAATGCCCGCTTCTGCGCAACAGGACCGGATTATGGAATTTTTTGGGGGGGCTGCAATGCTTTATTTTGGGGGGCCCATATGTTGGATGGCCATTGTATTATCTCAGGCCATTGTAACCTAACTCAAACTATTCACAGTACAGGATATTCAGATGATGTTTTTTGCAGGAGGAGGGTTACTACAGGGGGTTCCCACAACGCTGACGCTGCTGAGGCCTTAAACCGGCCCGGCTACGCAAGCAGGAAAGGTATAGGCGCCCCCTTCCCGTTTTCGCGCTGGCAACCCTAAATGATGATTGGGTTTATTATTTGACTCTGGACCCCTTCAGGATTAATAAGGGGTCTGGGGAAATGCTCCGGGGGAGGGCGGGGAAGCCCAATTGGGATAGAGGGGAGGGAAGTCGAAAACGCGCGCGTTCTTGCAAACAGGGGAGACGAGGGAAGTGGCGGCAACGGTCCGGCCTTGTGAGGGGCTGGGCGAAGGCTTCACCTCGGCTTCAACTGGTGCCGTCCTCCCCAGCCCAGGGCAGCCGCCCGAGGTCTCCCGCCTCGCCAGGCCCAATGGCCGGGTTCCGGGCGAGCGGCTTGGCTGGCGATGAGGACAGGCAAAGGTTTGCAGGCGAGCCAGAGCCAGGCTGCCGCAGTGCAGCTTGGGAGCCCCTCCCTCCCTTTCTTTTCCCTTTTCCTTCTTTCTTCCTCAGCAGCTTGGAAGGAAGGGGCTTCGCAACGGGCCTTGTCGGAACGCCTCCTGAGGGTCTGCGTTGTGGGGAGGCTGCTTGTCGAGGCGTCTTCCTTTGCGCTTCTGGCGCGCAACGAGACCAGGGTGGGTGGGAGCGGAGGAGAGAGTGCCTGCCCACGCGACACGCGTGTATTTGCCTTTCTGTGCCTAAACACGCCATATGCGTGTGTGTATGATCGGGAGACACCGAGGAAAGGGGGAAGTGGGATGTGTTTGCTCTTTCTCCCCCCCCCTTGCTGTGGACAACCACGCGGGCTTCCTTGCCACTGAGGAATATTAGTGAGGCCCACTGCTCTTCCTAACACCACTCTTGAAACCACCCTCACCTGAAAAGATTAGAAAGCTAGGCCAAAACTGACAAAATGAATTTCAACAGAGAGACAGGATACTACACCTGGGCAGTAAAAATGAAATGCATGCATACAGGATGGGTGACACCTGGCTTAATGCGAAAGGTTACAGGAGTGAAGTCAAAGACTTTCACGGCCGGCATCCATAGATTTTCCTTGGTTTTTTTCCCCGGGCTGTGAGGCCGTGTTCTGGAATAGTTTCCAGAATTATTCCAGAACATGGCCTCACAGCCCGGAAAAAAAACCCAAGGAAAATCTATGGTTCTAGGAGTCTTAGTGGGTCACAAGCTGAACGCGAGTCAGCAATGTGATGCAGCAGCCAGAAAAGCTGATGCAATTCTAGGCTGCATCAATAGTATAGTGTCTAGACTGAGGGAAGTAATAGTACTACTCTATTTTGCTTTGGTCATACCTCACTTGAAATACTCAATTCTGGGCACCACAATTCAAGAAGGACATTGTCAAGTTTGAACTTGTCCAGAAGAGAACAACCAAAATGGTGAAAGGTCTGGAAGCCAGGCCCTATAAGGAGCTGGGTATGTTTAACCTGGAGAAGAGAAAATTAAGAGGGGACATGATAGCCATGTTTAAATATTTGAAGGGATGTCATATTGAAGCTGGAGTAAGCTAGTTTTCTGCAGCTCCAGAGACTAGGACACAGAGCAATGGACTCAGCACAGGAAAAGAGATTCTGTCTAAACATTAGGAGGAACTTCCTGACAGTAAGAGCTGTTGGGCTGCCTCAGAATGTGGTGGAGTCTCCTTCTTTGGGTTTTTTAAACAGAGGATGGATGAATGTTTTGATTGTGTATTCCTGCAAAGCTGGGGGGTTAGACTGGATGGCCCTTGCGGTCTCTTCCAACTCTTTGATTCTATGATTGATCTTTCCTCCAAAATTGTTGTGGGCTGGTCTTCCTTCAGCCTGCTATGTTTTGAACTACAATTCCCAACATTTCTGACCATGGGGGTTGATGGTAGTTGAGGTCCAAGCCACGTGGAGGGTATCTGGTAGGAGAAGGGTCTTATGAGCCAAGCATCTTTCACCCTGAGGACAACCTCTTAATAGGCCATGCAATCCCATGCAGGTTTATTCTGGAGTAAGTTCCTATTGGGTTTGCATGGTACTACTGCTGTAACAGCTTAACCTCTTTAGGCTAAATATATTTTAAATATTTAGTTACCCCATTTGTAGTCCTCAATCATATGAACAATTAAATAGTTCTAAATCTTTGGTGCTGATATTTTTGGATGGGAGGTGGGAAACAAGGTACTGCAGCCTCCACCTCCCCTGGTCTGATTTATCTATTTTGTGCCACAGATGAGGCATATGGCATTGGAAAGAGTGGGATACTTGTGCAAAATAGCTCTCATTTGAGAACTAATGCTTGGAAAGTTGTTTTTTTAAAAAATAATTAATTGTCTTAACTAGTCACAGAGCTTCAGAAAGTAAACTGCCACCACTATTGCAAAGTTTTCAAAAAGGAATAATTACATTTCATGTTGAATCACTCATTCCTCCACCCACCCCCTTCATTCCTTTTTGGAAAATGGCCCAAAATTTGAGGGAAAAAATCCCTTACTGCCTTGAGAAAGCAGGCGGGGGAGGGGGGAAGGTTGTCAGAAAAGTAATGCAAAGGTTACTCACTGCATGCGCAGGAAAGATCATGAGGTTACTAGATCTTATTTTGTGGGAAAGTAGTTGTTATGCCCTTCTTGATCCCAGAAGTACTGCTTTATATAAAATGTGTTACTTTCAAGCTGTGCTGAGAACGTGAAACATCAGACCCTGTGTATGAAGCATGCTTTCATACAGCTAGTTTCATGTGCTATATATGATGTATGTGTCTTCTAAGTTTGCCTGCTGACTTATGGCGACCCCATGAATTTCAGTGAATATTTGGTTAGTGCTTGGATGAGAGACCGCCAATGAATACCAGGTGCTGTACGCTATATGTCAGAGGAAGAAACTGGCAAAAACAACTCTGAGTATTCCTTGCCTAAGGAAACCCTATGAAATTCATGGGGTCACCCTAAGTTGACTGGCAACTTGAAGACACTTGTGCGCATGCACACACACACACTATGCTACATTTGTCAGCATTCCCAGAGAGCTGGAGGCAACAGAAGTATTTGTAAAGATGTGACATGGATTAAAGTATTCAAGACCAATGATACATGCTTAATTGAAATCAGTAGAACTTAATTTTAAGGAAACATGCTTTAGACTGCAGTCCAAATTACTAGCCAAGGTAATTGTGATTTAAGTGAATTCTGCTTTAAGATGACTAAGTGTGTTACACGATTCTACATAGAAGACAAAATTGTAGACTGTACAGTACTTTATTTCCTAGACTATGTGGCTACTCAGGGAGTTCACAGCTTCCATTCAGTATGGATTTTTAATCATATTCAGACATTTCCTTACATCTGGGGTTGAGTTGTTTGTCGGAGAAAGAGCGAATAGACGTTGGATTAAGGAGACTTTACATTAACCCCATATTTTTTAATATCTTGAGTATATAGTCTTGATCTCTCCAAGACCAAGTTTGTTTGGTTTGGGGGGGGCGGAGTCAAAGTATTGAAAATGTATGGAAATAAAGGCATGTCCTTTAAAACATTCCAGCCAGGAATAAGTAAAATACTTGTATTGAAGGGTTTTTGTGGTTTATTCAGCACTGATAACATGCTGTCTGCTGTGCATACAAAGAACACAGCTGCTTTCTTGAAGAACCTCACATTGTGAAGCATGAATTCAGTGACTCCTTCTGTTTAATCTGGAGTTACCTATGTTGGCACAACTTGATGCACCTTTTCTTTGGTGGTCATGTTTCATAATGGGATTCCAGTTGGCAGGCAACTTAGCAAGATCAATAGGATACTGTTACAGCTACATTTGCATGAGCCACTGAAAACATCACCACTATAGCACTAGGCTGTCAGGATGGGTTTCTTGAGATGCCAGCTAACCCCTTTCAGTGCCCTCTCTCTACCCCACCACTTCATTTGTACCTCTTTATGGAGCAACATTTCTGGCTTTCTGAATCTTTACCCATTTTTATCTTTGCATTTCTTGTTTCCTGTTACATAGCAAATTGCACGTTTTTTTAACAAGCTATAGCTTAAAACCATAGTAAAACCAAAAACTGCCATTTTGAAAGATGTGCGATTCATAATTATATCTGGATGTGCCTAGGGGTAGGTATAGAAGTCTAACTGCTTAGTAGAGTTGCTCACCAATAATTTTTTCATGTTTGAGTAGTAATAGAATACTCATTTTTTTGTCCCATTCATTGAGCAAATAGAATTTCTATAGAAGTACAAGATCTGAATTTTGTCCAAATAACCGGGGGCAAGTATGGTACCCATTTAAAATGGAATGCCTGTGTTCCTGTCCTTGTTTTGATAGCAGCATCTCCTTGAGGCCAACTTGCATAACTTTCTCTTCAGTTGTTTCTAGTTGTGAAATCGGGATATCACTGATTTCACCACTAGGTTGGAAGTCTTAATTATATATCTGTGCAACAGATTGAGTCATTTGCTACTACAGGCCTTTTCATTGTTTTGAATTTTATTTCCAGAAGGAAAGTAATATATTCTAGGTATGGAGAAAGCCAGAATCTCCATAAGGCTTAATTTCTTTGGCTTGGAGAAATGATTGGACTGCTGGGTTTTTTCTTGGAATAAAACTTTTTTCTGTGCACTAGCTGGACTTGGCATATGCCGTTAAAAAACTCCCCCCAAAATGGCCGATATACCTCACGACAACCCTGTAAGGTAGGCTGGTGGATTTAAATTCCTCCTCCCCATTCTCAGCATTACACACTTTTCCTGGTATTGCTGAGGGTGACTTGCTCTGTTGCTCTGCCGCCGCCGCCGCCACCACCACCACCAGTTGACTGCTTGGGTCCCAATCTGGGCCACAGAATGAGTGACAGGAGTGTGTTGTGAGGTGGAATGGGAATTTGCATGTGGGTGGTGATTGGTTGGGTGTGTTTTCTGAGCAGCCAACCAGCACACTGGGAAAGGCAACATACCCAAGAGAATTATATATAGATTCTGAGGTTCTGTTTGTTCTTCACACCAGTTCTTAAAAATGTTTTTAGTTTTGTCTGCTCAAATTATTTGGGGGCCACCCCCTGTTGGAAAGGATGGCTGGGGCTGATGGGAGGTGTAATCCAGCACATGTAGAAGGTACCAGGTTGGGAAAAGTTGTTCTAAGGAGTGTCCAGCTTCCTAGCCCAAGAGAATTAACAATAACCCATCTACCAGTAACAGAGGATGTCCTAAATCTGAGACGGTCTGATTTTTTTTGCTCAGAGGAGCACCTGCTGGTTTAGATGATATAAACATTGTCCTAAAATTTTTAATCTCCCCAGAAATTATTTACATCAGGTATGGGGATTCTTTTTTCCTCTTGAGGTCAGTATTCCATCAGTGGACATGGGCAGAGATAAAAAGTAGATTGTGTTATAAAAATCTATACAAACCCACAGATGAACAATCTCTTTATTATGATCATATACAGTTCTGTAATAGTGTACAAGCTTTTGAATTCCTGAGATGACTTCATTGGGCTTACATAGGGAAAAAAAGGGCAGAAAGGATTAAAGAAATGTGGAAGTCTAAAAAATTTGGCTAGGTGTTTTAAATCATGAGATTTGGAGTACAGTACAAGCTTGATGAGTCACTAGTAAATGTGCAAGTATCTCATGTAATCTAGCCATGCCTTCAGGGAAAAGAAAAATGGTGGACCCCATTTTTCAGATGGCAGCCTCTTGCCTTGGGCAAATCACACAGGTTTCTTAGGTGGCACAGAAGAATACTTGCATCCACTCTGCATCTCCATCTTCTGCAAACCCCATCAGGTTTGTATCTAGGAGACACAATAGGAAGAAATAATATTAGCCCATAGGCAACGGAATAGTGGTGGTATCCTTGGGTAACTGTTCCACAAGATGTGGTTTGTTTAAGATGGAGGGTGAGGTAATTAGGTCCCCACCCCAGATGCTGAACTGTAGCTCTCAGCATTCCTCACCATTGGCTGTGCTAGCTCGGGCTGCTAGGATTTGCAGGTTAACAACAACTGGAGGACCACACAATTCCACCCCGAGATTAGAGGCTGAACTGGAAAGAGGGGAGGGAAACCTCAGTGTAATGAGGGGATTATGAATAAAATCTCACATTTCTGGGTAAGGGATGTAACTGTATTATCTTTGGTAAGCATCGGAAAGAATTTGCTGTCGGTCATTGTAGGTGGAGGCTATTGTCTCAAGAGTAATCTGAGAACCTGTAAGCATATAACAGCAAGTGCTAATGTCAAATGAGTGCGTTTCTGACATGCACACCAATACTCACAGGCATCTTGATTTCTATTGCTAATTAAAAAAAAAAAAAGCTTGAAACCTGTACTGGTTTGTTCCTTCCTTCGAATGCATAAGTGAAACAGCTGACTGAGGGAAGGGGGGACTGGTATCAGGAAAAATCAAGGTGGTGGTGGGACAATTCTTTGGGGAGACACGTCAGGGAGATGTCTCAAACTGGAATAGCATGGACATCTGCCAGAGGCAAAGGCAATGAATCTGAGAAGAGAGGAAGGCATAAGAAACACTAAAAAATACCTCTACTTTGTTATCAGTATATTTCTTGAGTATATTAGAAAGAAGTCAACACACCCCTGAGCTTTTTGTAATATTTTGGTAAATATATTTTTCAAAAGAAAATAAAACATACAGATAAAAATGTTGCGTGGTGTTAGGAAGACATGTATGTGGGAAAATGGAGGAATGCTGTTGGAGACAGGTGACAGATTCCATCTTAGTTCATTTTAAAACCATCAGTGACCTAAATCAGTAATTCCTAGAAGTAAGCATGTTACCTTAACTTCTTGTAGGAATAAAAAAAAACTTCACTTAGTCTTTTCAGTGTATGTATTTACTAGTTGTATGTTTTTAAAAGGCAGAAACTACAGGAATTCTACTCACTTGAAAGATAAGTTTCAGGGCCGCTGGACAAAATGGATGAGGAACTACAGCCATGGTTCTGAACTAGAGTCACATGTACACACACATCTAATGCAGTCTATATATAGGGGTGTAGTGATGGGGAGGGATGACAACACTTCCCCCCAAATAAGAATTGTATCCCCGTTTTCCTTCCACCCTCAAATTTTGTAGCATTGCAGATGTGAATTGAGGGGAGGAAATATATGATAGAATCCTGCAAACTTCCAAGACCAATTCTTTATGAGCTCTCTAAAGCAGTCTATTTACAAGGAAGCCTTTCCATGCACTTCATTTTCTTGCAAGACTGACCTTTGATACAACTACAAGTGTGTGTGAAAATTCATTCTCAGCTTTGACACATGGACTGACACCCTTCAGGTGTTCAATCTTGGCTTTTGGAAGTAACAAATTTGAAGGGATTTTAGGTAGACAGTTTCTCTGTAAGTTTGCAAGGAAAGCTAGCTCTTTAGACATCATAAAATGTTCAGTTATAGTAGGCTGTCATGTGTAATATGTGTTTACTTCCTACTTGCTCATATTTAGTTTACATAGCTCTTTTGCATGTGGAAAATATTTGTGTTTTTTGGGAGCTGCACAACATGTAATTAAAATGCATTATTAGGAGGTTATTTTTATACTACCTATGGCATTTTTCCACACAGGAGTTTTTTATAGTGATCAGTGTCCAAGCCCTTCTGCCACTCCTTTATCTCTGCCCCCCCCCCAGTGAAAACTATCTTGCTACCCCTGCTTATACAACTGAACACATTGGCACAAGGGAAGTGGATTTTGTTGTATTTTGCTATATGGGCAGCACGGCTACCCCTGAATATGTTTTCACTTGGCACTGAAATGACAGCAGTGTAGGAGCCAATTGGGCCTCTAAGGGGAGGATATTCCACCTACTAACTCTTTCACTTATTAAATGTAGCAGAACCATGCACCCCTCCCATAAGTCTCCCCATAGCAGTAGCTAACAGTGATATCATCAAAGACAGCAGCAACAGTGGGGTGAGAGGTGGGTTAGGCTAGACCACTTTTTTCTCCCTCTTCCATTTTGAACATTGGTTATGAGTCAATAGAGGGCTCCATTTGCAAATGTCAATCTGACACCTCAATAACAATGAAGGCAATCCTTCCCTCCCTCCACCTTTTTATAGAAAGGTCATTATGTTTGAAGCTGGAAATGTAAATTGCCCCCAACTGCTGCTGTTGCAGTTCATTTTCCTGTCTGTACTTGTCAGAGAAGGAACCTGTCCAATATTTGAGATTTCAGAATGATATGTGACTGCCAGAGAATGAAGATGGAGTGGAAGGGAAGTGATTATTTCTTTTAAGAAAAGGAGAACATTTCAGTGGCTCCAACATGTTGGTTCTTAAGTACACTGAATGGAGAATTAGCAGAGCTGCTGACTATTTGTAGGTGGATAGGTGTCGGCTATAGCAGACAAAAAGTCATAATGCCAAATTCAATGGAATGCAAATCTCTTGGGGTCAGGAGAGAAAAAACTCTGTTGTTAGTTGGGTTCAAGAGTTTCAGACAGAACAGAGGAACTGTGTGGAATTCCTGAGGTCTAGCCTCTTTGACAGTCAGAGACATTTCAGCCCAACTAATCAGGTTTGTTAGGAATTAACTTCAGAGATAAGGAGATAGAGCTGCAAACTGGCTAGAGAATAAGGTGTCTGGTGTTTAACAGAGATCTGATATGCAGAAATCAGCTCATGAAGTTATTTATGTCATGGAGATAAATATCACCTGTTTGCTGCAGATCAAATGGCCATTAAGAGGAGAGTGACAGGAGCTGGGGAAGACTGGCAACCCCAGTAAAGAGAAAGGATTTAAGATGTTTTCATAAGTGATTCTAAGCAAGTGATTGCGGTTTCCTCTATTTGTAAATGGAATAAAAGAGCCATGTCCATTGGAACGTACATTTAAATACAATCCTTTTATGCACTTCAAGCCACAAAAACAATTGATTAATTAGAAATTAAGCCATTTATGAGTTGTGCATAGCACTGTTAAACCTAATTGATGGGGAATCAGAAGAACTCTGGACCAAAACCAGCAACATTATCAGGGAAGAATGCAAAAAGACACTTGTTGTTGTTAACTGTCCTGAGTCAGCTTTGACTCATGGCAACCTCGTGGATGAGACATCTGCAAGACCCCCTGTCCTCAACCACCTTACTGTCTGAAAGCAACTCTAAATTGCTAGCAAGTTAAACAAGAGCTGGGGAAGCAGCCAAGCTCCAGTGATAATTAGGAAGAGCAGGAAGCAATACAGGCAAAAGACACACAGAGAAGAGTCCAGAATACAGTCTGAAGGTCAAGGCTTACAGAAGGCAACGTAGTCCAGGAGTTGGTCCATAGGTCAGTAGGATCAGGCAACAGGGTCATCAGGAACAGTCCAAGGTCAAGGCACATGGCAAGGCAGCAAGGATTCAGGCACCAAAGGCAGCAGGAAGCTTTCTCCATGGAGATCAGTTGATCTCTGACAGCTTCCATTGCCTCTCCCAGCCTCTATAAAGCAATTAAGGCTTTGTCAGGTGTTTCTAAATGAGCAAGTTCCTCTCATAAATTCTCAGATATTTTCTTTGAGCCTCCTTTTCGCTCGGTGCTGTATATACGATGGTGGTCTTCATCCTTATCCGAGTGTGCAGGACTGTCTGCTGGGACTGATGCCAACCACTTGGACCAGGCTCTTCCTCTGGTTGAGCCTCTAGGTTGGCAGGGTTCCCGGCTGGCACAGGTGTAGATAAACCTGTGCCAGGGTCCCTAGGGCCGTTCCCTGCCATGTCCTCCTCCTCTGACTCTACAGCCTCATCAGGCTCCTGGGCATGACACCTAGGTCCTGCAAGTTCAGGCCTGTGTCTTCCTTGATTGAGTCTATCCACCTAGTGTGTAGTCTTCCTCTCTTCCCCCCCCCCACCTTTCCTAGCATTATTGACTTTTCTAGTGAACCATTCCTTCTTATGATGTGTCCAACATATGAGAACCTCAATTTGGTCATCTTGGCTTCTAATGAGCATTCAGGCTTGATCTGTTCTGGGACTCATTTGTTTGTCTTTTTGGCCATCCACAGGATTCTCAGCACTCTTCTCCAGCACCACATCTCAAATAAGTTGATTTTCATTCTATCAGCTTTATTCACTGTCCAGCTCTCACATCCATACATGGTGATGGGAAATGGTGATGACTTTAGTTCTCAGTTTTATATTGCATTTTATGGTCTTTTCCAGTTCTTTCATAGCTCCCAGTCCCAGTCCCAGTCCCAGTCCCAGTCCCAGTCCTAGTCTTTCACTGATTTCCAGGCTGCAGTTTCTGTTCTGGGTTATGATTGATCCAAGGAATGGGAATTCTTTCATTATTTCAATTTCCTCATTGTCTGTTTTGAATTTGTGTAGATTTTCTGTGATCATTGTTTTTGTTTTCTAGACACTATCAGTGGGGGGGAAAAGCCTTATTGATTGATGAAAAGAAAGAAAAGCCTTATTGATTGATGAAGCTCTTCAGATAGTTACAGACAGAGAAGAACCAAAAGTAAAAGATGACAGAAATAGGGTCAGTACTCCGAGTGCAACTGTTCAGTGACTTGTATGTAGAGAGCAAGAGAATTTTATAATCAGTGTAAAGAAATAGAAGAAGGCAACAAAAAAGATAGAACAAGAGACCTTCCACAAGAACTCCAAGGGCAATTTAAACCAAAAGCAGGGAATACATTACATGATCATGACAAAAAGAATAGGGAGTAGGAGCAATACTTTGAAGACTGAAAAAGGGAACACCAGGGATTACAGTAATCATCAGAATATTACACTAATTTCCCATGGAAGCTAAGTGATGCTCAAGAGTTAACAACAAAGACTTTTACCATATATGGAGAAAGAAACATCAGTTGTTTATGCTGGATACCAACAAGGAAGAGGCACTAGAGATCATTTTACAAACATGTATTGGCTAATGGAGCACACTAAAGAACTTCAAAAGAGATCAGCCTCTATTTTATAGATTACCGAGATAAATGAGATTGGCCTTTTTAGTCATCATCACGCTTGCAGAACGTGTGGGATGAGTCCTTCCTGAATCTTCGTTTGCGAAGAAAAGCCAGATATAGATTACAGTCTTCGTGTAGATCATAAAAGAACTATGGATTGCTCTAAAAATTGTACTACCGAACATTTGATTTTTTCTGATACATAACCTATATCTGGACAAGAGGCTGCTGTCAGAACAGAATATGGGGAAACACAATGGTTTTCAGCTGCTTTCAGAGAAGGCTGCATTATCACCCTATCTGTTTAATTTATATGCAGAAAATATGGAAATTGGGATTAGACCAGGAGGAAGGAGGTGTGAAAACTGGAGGAAGAAACATCAATAATTGAAGATGTGCAAATGACACCATACTGCTAGCAGAAAACAGCAAAGACTTCAAACAGCTAGTGATGAAAGCTGAGGAAGAAAGTACAAAAACAGAGTTACAGCTGAGTATTAAGAAAACAAAAATAATGACCCAAAAAGATTTACATAACTGAACTCTATCCAGAAGCCAAAATGACTAAATTGAGGCTATAATACTTTGGACATATCATGAGGCAACATAACTTGCTGGAAAAGATGATGAGGCTTGGTAAAGTAGAAGGCAGCAGGAAGAGATCACATTACAGATGGACTGACTCAACAAAGGAAGCCATGGCTCTGAGTTTGTAAGACCTGAGCAGCTGACCGGAGCTCAGTGAGGTCTCTCATTCATAGGACCATCATAAATTGAAGCCAACTTAATGGTCCATAACAACAACAAAAATCTATGTGAATGATTTCTACATAACCACATATGCAACAGAGTTGCAATATAGTGAACATTTTACTTGAATGTAAGCCATCCAAAAATTTAGCAGATCTAAAAAGGCTTTGCTACTTTTTACTTAATTATCTCAATGTACTTATCAGCTTGTCTTATTTATTAGTTCTGAACCTGACTAGGGACTTTTTCAGACATCCTAAAACCTGTCAGGGGAGCGTGGGAGAGGTACGTGGCTATTCAGTGGCAGTGGGCAGTTTCGAACAACGCCGTTCCCCTCCTGTTGTCGTCCGTGTTACTTCTGTGTTCGATCTATTGCAGAGGTGCCACTTTTTACTCACGAAAAACTTCCATGAGTAAAAAAATGTTGTGTTTGCAATAGATCGAATACGGAAGTAACACGGATGACAACGGGAGGGGAATGGCATCGTCCAAAACTGATCCCCTGTTGCGGGATAGCCGCATACCTCTCCCACCCTCCCCTGACAGGTTTTAGGGCGTCTGAAAAAGTCCTAAGTTACATTATTGCCACCATTTTCAAAAACACTTCAGGACAGCTTAGGATTTTGGTGGGAACAAGTGCAAGAGACCCTCAGGACCATTTCACTCCCATTTTCCTATTTTAGCCCAGTTCATTCTTTCCCTGTATCAATCTTTCATTTTCCTTTTAAAATGGATCTGAAAATATATCTCTACCTACTCTTGGTGGCTTTATTAAAACATGAGTGTTTTAGAAAATAAAAGGAAGGAGTTATTTGCATCCTGTATTATGTTTGCCATGTTTTGAACCACCCCCATAACTTTCCCTTTAATACCAGCAGCTTGGTCAAACAGCACATGATCACAAACATTTTCAGAAGAATCAGATTCAGGCTTTCCAGGTAACTTTCACTGAACACATAGAGGTGAGGAGGCACAGCCTATGGGCACATTGTTCTTGCTAATGCTGTGGTGGACATGTGGAGGCAATAGTGAAGATGGCTCATGTTTTATCTCCATGCCATAGAAACAGGAGCTTCTCTATCATTAGGTGAAGCAAGTAGCTGCTTCAGGCAGCAGATTTTGCATGTTTTGAAAGGCGAGCAAACTGTTAGTTATTTACAGCGCTACTGTTGTATTTGAAGTGAGGAAAGCTGGTAGGGAGAAAATAAACTCATTTGAAATGTGATGCTTGAGAGCAGTTCTATGGATATCATGGGCTGCCAAAAAGATAAATGAATGGCTCCTAGAACAAATCAGGCCTGAACTCTCACTAGAAGCAAATATGACTACATTGAGGCTGTCCTATTTTGGACATATCATGAGATGATGTGACCCATTGGAAAAGATGACAAGGCTCATTAAAATGGAAGGCAACAGGAAAAGAGGAAGACTAAATTACAGATGGATTGATGCCATCAGGGAATCAACGGCCCTGAGCAGGGCAGGTGATAATGGGTGCTCTTAGAGGTCTCTCATTCACAGGGTTGCCACAAGCTGAAGTTGACTTGATGGCAAATGATAACTAAGTGTTGCATTTTTTGCTGCCAGGGATTGGGAGAGATGCTTGTTGGCTCTTCTGCTGTGTTCCAAAATAATTTGGCTGGCTTTGGATGCTATGGATTTTGACATGGGCAAGCCAGCATGGTGTAGTGGTTTGAGTGTTGGACTACAGCTCTGGACACCAGGCTTTGAATTCCCCGCTCAGCCATGGAAACCCACTGAGTGACCTCATACTCATACTTTCGTACTCTTTCAGTTTAAGAAGAAGGCAATGGCAAAGCCTCAATGAACAAATCTTGCCAAGAAAGCCCAGTGATAGGTTTGCCTTAAGTTGGAAATTACTCAAAGACACGCAACAACAACAGCAAAGCTGGGTATGGGTGTATGTGTGATATTGGCTGCAATATGCAGGGCCAGCAGCAGGAGGTCTTAGGATAGTCCTGGCCAGAAAGCATGGCCTACTGCTTTCTGCAGCTCAAATCTCTCTTAAAAGGCAGAGGAGCTGACCAGGCAGGGTTCTTCCCTGGCTTCCCCACCCAGCCCATTTAGTCACTGAATTAGATATAAGGCCCTGGATGCTGAACTGGGCAGCTTCCACACTATTTGATGAGCTCATAGCAATGCAGACTTTCAGACTCCATGATCAGCTGGTAAAGCTGTTATTATGTAAAAAATCTCAGAGAATGAATGAATCACTTATAAATGGCAGCTTGTTGAAGGTTGACTAAATAATGGATGGGGCAGATGGGGAAGGCTAGAATTGTTTAGAACAGCTTCTCACATGCTTAATTGTGCCTAAAAACTTGGTTGGAGCGTGACATCACACTGCCAGACATATATGGTGAGGTCTCCACATGATAGTTATCTGGGTTCAGGTACCCACCCAACAGTCTGAAGTCATGCATTTCCCATGATTCAGCAAAATCACTGTGGTTTTCTGAGAAGTGCTGATTAATCAAAGCAGGAAGGTAACTCTTTTCTCTCCTCCACCTTCTCCCTTTTTGAATGCTGAAAGACAAACTAGATACGATACAGGAAATCTGTGAATAGGTTCTCCTGCATGGCTTTTAAAGGGTTAATAGCAGCCATGTGTGTGATAGTAGTAGCTGGATTCAGATCAAAATCAAAATTATGATACTAAGAGATAGGCATTTTAACACTTTTCCCATGCTTGTTTTCATGATTGAAATTGCCCCAGAGCAAATTATAACTATCATTAGGCCCTTCCATAAAGCAAAGTGAAGTAGTCACTTTGGTGTGTCAGGCAAAGCTGACCAAAAGTGTCATTAGGCCCTAGCATTAGGCAAATCAAGCAGTGGAATCAGGTGACAGATGCTGAAAGATGGTAGCAAGGTTTTAGAGGAGTCATAGACTCTTAGAGTTGGAAGAGACCATAAGGGCCATCTAGTCCATGCAGGAATACTCAATCAAGGCACTCCTGAAAGATGGCCATCCGACCTCTGTTTAAAGACCTCCAAAGAAGGAAAGTCCACCATCCTCTGAGGCAGTCTATTCCACTTTTGAACAGCTCTCACAGTAAAATTTCTTCTTAGCATTTAGGGGGAATCTTTTTTTTCTTGTAATTTTAATCCATAGGTTCATGTTCTTTTCTCTGGAACCACAGAAAACAAACTCTGTCTTCTATATAACATGCCTTCAGACATGTGAATATGGCTATCAGGTCATGTGTCAGCCTCCTCCAAGCTTAACATACTCAGCTCCCGAAGTCCTTTGTCATACGGCTTAGTTTCCAGACCTTTGATCATTTTAGTCACCCTCCTCTGGACATGGTTCAGCTTGTCAATACCCATCTTGAACTGTGGTGTCCAGAATTGGACTCAGCATTCCAGGAAAGGTCTGACAAAAGCAGAATAGAGTGGCACTTCTACTTCCCTTCATATGGACATTATATTCCTGTTTATGCAGCACCGAATTGCATTGGCTTTTTTGGCTGCTACTTCTCACTGTTGATGTGTAACCTGTAGTCAGGACAAGAGGCTACCATCTTCTTCTGCCTTTGTAGTTGGAGCATTAAGGTTGTATTGATGGGTTTCCCCTGAAGTCTTATAGACATGATTCTGTCAGATTTCACATTATATCCTTGAACTGCCTTTGCTACACCTCTCCTCACTATAAATGCCACCAAATTTCTTCTCAGATTTTCATTTCCTGAATAAAACAATGTGTAATTGTCTGACTCAAAATGTCCCATTTCTGTCCACTTTAGCTCGCTCACCCCAAGTATTGCAATGTTTATACGTTCCATTTCTTGTTTTAATATGTCTAGTTTCCCCTGATTCATGCTTCTCACATTCCATGTTCTTATAACATACGTTCTGTCTAGCTTTGGACTTTCCTTTCACCTCTGAGCACTTCAACAGCTGAACGGGTCGTAGCTGACCACAAACTAAACACGAGTCAACAGTTTTTGAATTCTCATCCTGTCCTCTGATGCATTAGCTATGACTCCTAATTTGGTATCATCTGCAAATTTGATAAGCATGCCTTGTATTCCATCATGTAAGCCACTGATAAAGATGTTGAATACTAGGCCTAGGACATAATAATAATAATAATAATAATAATAATAGTAATAGTAATTTATTTCTATCCCGCCCCTCTGCAACGCAATCAGGGCAGCTTATTTTTTTTTAATTTATTTTTATTTAGTTATTTATACCCCACTCTTCAGCCACAAGGCTATCAGAGCGGCTTACAAATTGTTTTAAGCAATAGCTATTTACACATCTACACTGCATTAAACAGTTTCCAATGTGTGTTAGCTAATTGCCCCCACAAGCTGGGTACTCATTTTACCGACCTACGAAAGGATGGAAGGCTGAGTGAACCTTGGAGCCCTCTGGAATCGAACTTGCAACTTGCAAGGTGGTGACTTGCAGTACTGGCATTTAACCACTGCGCCACCAGGGCTCCATTATATCATAAAAATCTTACCAAAATATCATAAAAAGCTTACATCATAAAAATCCCATAATTACATTAATACCCTAACCCACCCATCCCTTAAAACAATATTAAATTAAACAGATTAAAAATGTACAATAATTAAAAAGAGGGAAAAAAATGAAATAATCCAGTGGCCGCTTAAGGGAAAAGGCAGCTGAATCTTCGGGCCAGGATAGCTATTCGGGAAAGGCCTGCTGGAAAAGATCCATCTTGACAGCTTTTTTAAAGCTGTCTAAGGTGGTAATAAGACGGATCTTGTCCGGCAGGCCATTCCATAATCTGGGAGTGGCAGCAGAGAAGGCCCTCTGGGAGGTCACCAACAGCCTTGTTTTCATAGGTTGTAACAGATTCCTCCCAGAGGAGCGAAGTGCGTGGGGAGGATTGTACGGAAGGAGGCAGTCCTGGAGATAAGTTGGACCCAAGCCATGTAGGGCTTTAAAGATCATAACCAACACCTTGTACTGTGCCTGGAAACTAATAGGCAGCCAGTGGAGAGCTTTTAACACAGGTGTTATATGCTCTCTTCCAGAAACGCCAGAAATCAACCTGGCTGCCATCTTCTGAACTAGTTGAAGTTTCTGAGTCAAGCACAAGGGCAGCCCCATGTAGAGTGCATTACAGAAGTTGAGACAAACCCCCAAACACTCCACCAATCACTAGTTACTATATTCCATTCATCCTACACCTAACCTGTTGCTTTCACATGTAGGAGAGGACTCTGTCCCAAGACCAATGTTGACAAAATATTCAGTTGACAGTCTCATTGGTTTTTGTACATGAAATGTAACAGGAATCCAACAGCAAGAGCCAACATATTATAGTGGCTTGAGTGTTGCACTAGGAATCTAGGAGAGCAGGGTTCGAATCCTCACTGGGTGACTTGTTAAGTCACACTCTCTTAGCCTAAGAGGAAGGCAATGGCAAACCTCCTCTTAGTAAATCTTACCAACAAAACCCTACAATAGGGCCGCCATAAGTTGGAGTCATCCTGAGTGCACAAAGCAATAACATTTCTTGGGCCAGTCATGGCTGCCTGCTTTTAACTCAGTGTGACTTAAAAGTCACAATTCAAGAAGGACATCGACAAGCTGGCATGTGTCCAAAGGAGGATGACCAAAATGGTGAAAGGTCTGGAAACCATGCCCCATGAGGAGAGAACTCGGTGTGCCTAGCCTGGAGAAGAGAAGGTTAAGAGGCAACATGATAATATGTTTAAATATTTGAAAGAGTGTTGTATTGAAGAAGGAGCAAGCGTGTTTTCTGCTGCTACAGAGACTTGGACATGGAGCAATAGATTCAAACTCCAGAAAAAGAGACTCAACATAAGCATTAGGAAAAACCTCCTGATGGTAAGAGCTGTTCAGCAGCGGAATGCACTGCCTCGCAGTGTGGTGGAGTCTCCTTCTTCGGAAGTTTTTAAACAGAGGCTGGATGGCCATCTGTGAGGAGTACTTTGATTGTGTATTCCTGCAAGGCAGGCGGTTGGACTGGATGCCAACTTTTTGATTCTATGGAGATTTATTAGACAGGAACAAAAAAAGTGTTCCTGTCCCATAGTCTCCTCTCCCACCCCTGTCCCATCCCTGAACTGCCACAATCATGCTCCCCACCACACTTACTTCCTCTCCCATCATTCTGGTAGCCCAGGAGTGAAAGGAGCTCTAATGGAGCTTCCTTTACTTCCTGCACTGAAATCCCACAGATTCTTGTGAGAAGATGCAAGCGTGGGAAATATACACACACAAAAGTGACACCAAGCCCCTAAACACACTAAAAACATTACAAGTAACCCAGGGAGGGTACAAATAAGAGGGTAGCTTACCTGGCTGTCCAGATCTCACGTGGAAGTGTTCTGGCAGGGACCTCCCATTGACGCAAGGATTTTGCCAGCATAACAGGGCACCTTGTCACTCACAGGCAAATCCGGAACACAAACGGAATGGGGGATCTGTTGATGGCTTCTCCCATCAATAAAAAGTAGCACTGGCGGAACAGCAGCAGGCGGAACAGCAGGAATGGGTGCATAACGAAGGGGGAATGACGTCATCTGATAAGGGAGCCCTTTTGCGATTTCCAGGCGTTAGTGTAACGCCACTTTTAATGCATCTGATAATCTCCTATGATTCTGATCTGGGCACCTGCATTCAACTGGCAGGGATCCAGTTTGCTTTCTGTTTAACTGGGCTGAGTGGAAGCAAAGACCTTCCTGTTTAAACAGGCCTTCAGCCTTAACTGAGCAATGTATGGGGACATGCAATTTGGTGTGTTATTTCTAATATGTATTTCCTGTGTTTTAATTGTTTTTAAGTTATTGTAAGTAGTGTTGTAATTGGAATGATGGTTTGATGCTGTTCTTTAAAGGTTTGCACTCCAAGTTGTTTTAGCTGTTGTTTTTACTTATATTGTAAGCCACTTTGAGTCCCATTTGCGAGAAAGGCAGGATATAAATGAACCAACAACCCACTGGCCAAGGTCCCACTCTTGAGAATGGAAGCAGGATTTCTGCAGATCCTAAGACTGAACCTGCTGGGGTAGGAAGGGCAAAGACCACCAGAAGCCCTTCTGCGCTGTTTTCTCAGTGCTCCCAAACACCCTGAGGGCTAGTTAGGATTTCTCCCTTTTCTGTTCTTCCCCGTCTTTCTGCATCCCAAGCCTATGATTCTATTAAACTCAGCCCTTTCTCACTTCTCTACATCACTTTAACCAGGGCCCCAGCAACCCTAGCCAGCATAGCTGATGGTGAGGAATACTGGGAGTTGCAGTTCAACAGACTCTGGAGGGCCACATAATTCCCACCCTCGACTTTAACTTTCAAGGCCTATATATGCCCCCAACCTCTGTCACATTTTGCTTCCCTTCAACATGGCATTTCTTCCCCTTCTTTGTGGAGGAGCCATAATAACTCAGAGATAAGGTACAACAGTGGTGGCTGTCAATCTAGGCTTTAAAGAAGTTACCCAAGGTGCTGAGTCCTGTCCCCCAAATACCTTCAGCACCCTGGATAGCTCTTTTTAAAGCTACCCAAAAGTTGGAGTGGATTCACTGCCCTACTAACAAGGGATTCACCAGCTGCCAGTGCTTTCAATGCTTTCTGGCTAGAAAGTTTCTGATTCTTCCCTTTACAACTTCACTTGAAATGTTTGCAAATAAAAGAATTGGGAAAAAGTCTCTCAGAAATATGGTAAAAGGACTATATCAGCCTTTACCAAATGAATGCCTGAGGATTATGGGAACTGTATTCCATCATGTCCAGAGGGCATCCAGTTGGAGGAGTCTGGGTTAGAAGAACCAGTCTGCTCAGTATAAAGCAGCTTTATGAACTGATAAGTCCCTGGTGTGCAGACAGGAAGACTGCAGGCTAACAACAGGCAATTTTTAGCCTATATGTTACAGCAAATGTCAGACATGTTTGTATCACAAAGCTGTTATTCTGGACATTTATAAACCTGTCAGGGTAAATGTTATTCTTTACTGGTATGAAGGGAGCAAGGATGAATTATGATGATTTACTGGGAGTGCTTGTTTGAGCTTCCTTCACTTTACTGATAAATGATATGTCAGAATTTTCTCATATTTTTCAGTAGCTTCCTAAACCATTTTAAAATAATGTTTACTGGTAAGTGTCAAACTCTCCAAGATTTTTTTGTTGTTTGCTATGATGTATGTTTGTGTGTTTATAATTTTAGTGATTCTTTCTTTCTTCATTTAATAACCCACTTTTTTCTAGTACCAGGACCCAAGATGGTTCCTAACAGGATTAAAAAATAAACGCAACTAAAAACACAGTAAGTTTTACTATTAAAAAGTAATTAAACAGATGGTCAGATTAAAACAATGAAACAAATCAGCTGGGGGAGAAGTACAGTACTCTTTATTACCCTTTTCTCAGCAGCCAGACAGTTGTCCAAAGTCTTCTGGAACAGAAAGCTCTGCTTGCCTATGAAATGATGAAGAGGCTAGCCTTGCTTCCCTTAGAAGGGAGCACCACAAACTGGGAGCAGCCACCAAGTAGGCACTGTCTTGTGTCCTTGCTAACTGTGCCTGTGGAGGTGGTGAGACTGCGGGAATGGCCTTCCCAGAAGATCTTAAAACTTGGTCATGCTCATATGGAGAAATATAGTATTCTAGATATTTTCCATTTTGACTTTCCTTGTAATTTTTAAAGGTTTGGTTTATTTATGACTTATTGAAGTGCACAGGCCCATTTTGTGAGGCTTGCCATTTTTTAAACAAGAGCTCAAAGCAGTGCCAATTCTTTAAAAATGGGTTTCTTTAACCTGCTTGGGATTTCATACTGAAAAGAAGATGAAAAATACAAATGCCCAGGGTGATGAGAGCCAGCATGGTGTAGTGGTTTGAGTATTGGACTACAACTCTGTAGACCAGGGTTCAAATCCCTTCTCAGCCATGGAAACCCACTGGGTGACCTTGGGCAAGTCACGCTCTCTCAGCCTCAGAGGAAGACAAAGGCAAAGGCAACTCCCCTCTGAACAATTCTTGCCAAGAAAACCGCATCAAGCATAAGTTGGAAATGACTTGAAGCAGACAACAGCAACAACAAAGGCCACTCCAAGCCATTTAAGCTACACTTATATAACTTTATGATGACTAAACAGAGAATGTTTTGTTCCCTGAGATGTGGAAGTCTCAGAACTCTTGAAGTACGTACAGCAGATGTGTGGCAGCTGTGGCCGGCCTCATGTTGCTGGAGTTCTAGCCTTCATGGAAATTATCAGGGAGTATGGGAGTGCCTCAGTTTTTTGTTGGGAGCCATCAAGTCATTTCCGACTTTTGGTAAACATAAGATAAACCTATCCTGGGGTTTTCTTGGGAAAATTTGTTCAGAGAGGGCTTGCCAGAGAGTATGACTTGCCCAAAGTCACCAGTGCAGTTCTATGACTGAGCAGGGATTTAAATCCTGCTCTTCCAGGCTCCTAGTTCAACAATCAAACCACTACACCATGCTGGCTCTCCACCCCAGTACATTAGTGTAGTTTTGTTTTAAAATGTGGGACTTGTCGTTTACCCCCTTTGGCAGTGGGAACAGATTCCACATGCTGTTGGAACCTGGACAAAACTGGTTAGGAAAGCTGGAGACTAACAATATCTAGAAGTCCACATGTTCTCTAGCCCTCCTTCTCAGGAAAACCTGAACTTAGTCAGAAGGGAGAAGCATCCAGCACTTCTTATTCAACATTTCCTAGCTGGGCACAGAAAGCTGAGTACAAAATATACACATATTGCATCATTTCAGAAGATGGTATATGTGTATAAAAATAATGTTGGTCTTTAAAATAAATGGAAATAACAGGGAAGCTCTGTGTGTGCACACGTGTGTGTGCACGCACACACACATGCATACACAATTATTTCCTAATTGCCTTATTTGTTTCTTTAAAGGGAAAAGTGTCAAATTACCCATAGTACCCCTTGGCTATTAATCTGCCAGGCACCCTATTTTGTCTGAATACAGCATAAGATGCTATAAGAAATAATATGGATTTTAGCAGTCCTGGCCTATGACTCACAGTGGATGTAGGTTGAAGTGTTTAGAACAGGAGGTAGCAAGCAACTGTTGCAAAATCGTAAAACATAACATTACTCCAACACTATCAGAGAAGCTGCTGGAGAAAATGTTGATATGTTTGGCTTGCCAGTCATAGTTATTCCGAATGCTAAGGCTAATTAGTAGTTGCTGGAATAAAGTTTGTTCAAACACCAGGCCTGTAAAACTGGCTTGATTTCACAAGCTCAGATCCCAATTTTTTTGTTTTTGTTTTTAAAGGTGTCTGATGGTAACACATTTTGTTCTGTGCAACTAGGAAGTCTTCTCCTCTTAATCCAATTTTCTTTAGGATAAAGAAGGCTTTGTTTAAAGGGGTGCCCCCTTAGCCCTCTATACCATACTAGAAACATACTAATGAGAACATGTGTCAAAGAGAAGGGAAAACATGTCAGCTTTTGTGCCAATTCATGGCTGACAGTGTTTTCATTGACTTCTTGTCCCTGACTCAGACATATGGAACATTATTTAGTCACTGAGAAAAAAAAAATATTAAGGCTTTCCTCAGAGTGAGATCTCCTGTCTTTTTCCTGGCTGGCAATTCTGGGGCCCTCTCTATTTTTGTACGAGCCATAACTAGCCCAGTTGTCAAGAAAATAATTATTTCCTGATTGCCTCCATTCCTACTGAATTGAATATAGAATGCAGTCTTGTGCCGTTGTGAAGGAACTGAAAGGCATTTATAACTTGGAATGCTTTCTTCCTGCTTTGAAATGATCAGCTAAAACATGTACAGTACAGTTGTAGAAGCAGGTTCAAAAGCAGAGAAAATGGGATTTTTGGTTAATGAATTTACATCCTCTATTGGCCTTCCTTTTCTGCCCTTTTTGGGGATGTTTATTTCTTTTTTGTTATGTCAAAAGGTGTTCAGGAAAAGATTTCCTCTTGCAAAGGGCTCCTGCCTGTCATTTTATGTTTCTATCCTTGCTGAGGTTGGTGATGGCAAAATGGTTTCTCCCATGTAATGCTTTGTCCCTCACTAGTGCATTACTCGGGAATTACACAAATATTGAAAACAGAACAGATTTCAAAGGGGACTGTGGTATAGTGTGGGCTGCAAAAATAGCAAGGTGACTTTAATGAATGGGTAGTTTGGCCTGAAATTGCCTGCCTGCCTGCCTGCCTATCTATCTATCTATTCTAAGGACCTTTTATTGGAAAGGAGTGTTGGGACAATAATGAAAGTAAAAAAGTGTCCAGAAGAATGACAGGAAGATTTGGAACTCTTTAATAAGGGACTAACTTTTGCATGAGTGGCAAAAGAGTGAGAAACAGACAGTGGAGTGCTTATAGACTGTAAACTTGAGGGCAAGGGAACTGTTTTGTTGTTCTTTTTGTAAAGTGTCATGTACATTGATGGCGCTATAAGAAATAAAAGAAGGTAATAATAATAATAATAATAATAATAATCCACATACAGTATACATATGGTGATATGGACATACTGGTATTTTTAAAAAGTTTTCCACCTTGCTTTTGCGTGTGTGTGTGCGTGCGGCTGAGGGAGGGAATTATAAATATGCCATAGTTGGCAATCCCTCACTGTAGAAGAATCTGGATTTTCTTCCTGTGAAGAGATATTATTTTCAGTAGTAAGCCCAGCCCTAACACTGGGCAGAGTGAGGCCTTCACTTCAAGCAGTAGATTTTGAGAACCACGAAGGGGCAACAAATGGTTAGCTATAGATTTTCCTTGGGTTTTTTTCTGGGCTGTGAGGCCATGTTCTGGTATAGTTTCTTTTTAGAAAGTATTCCAGAACACGGCCTTACAGCCTGGAAGAAACCCAAGGAAAATCTATGGATGCCGGCCGTGAAAGCCTTCGACTTCACAAATGGTTAGCTAGTCAGTTTGCTGTCATTGGGTTTTTTTCTGCCAAGGCTGGGGAGAAGGGCTTGTGGGATTTTCTGCCTCAGGTGCCAAAATAATTTGGTTGGCTTTGGGTACTAATATATCTTGACTTGGAGGAGGTGTGTGGATGTGGCTAGCCCTGAATATCACATAATGGCATTCACAAAAGTACAATCTCTACCTGGGAAGCATCATCTCCTCAGATGCCAAGATTGACAAAGAGATCGATCACAGATTAGCAAAGGCATATAGTGCATTTGGAAGACTTCACAAAAGAGTCTGGAGCAATAAACACCTGAGGCAAAGCACAAAAATCAGTGTGTATAGAGCCATCGTACTGTCTATCCTCCTTTATGGATCTGAAACATGGGTCACCTATCGCTACCACCTATGACTCCTCGAGCGCTTTCATCAGCGCTGTCTACGCACAATCCTAAATATACACTGGACTGACTATGTGACGAATGTTGCTGTCCTTGAGCAAGCAGGGATCACCAGCATTGAGGCCATAATATTGAGGACGCAGCTGCGCTGGGCAGGGCACGTTTCTAGGATGGAGGACCATTGCCTCCCAAAAATAGTACTCTACGGTGAACTCACCACGGGTCAGCGTAAGAGGGGCTCTCCAAAAAAGCAATACAAAGACTCCCTGAAACAACATCTCAGGCTCGGCCAAATTGATCACCAACAGTGGTCCGCCCTGGCCTCACATCGGGAGGCATGGAGACACACTATCCACAATGCTGCAGCCTTATTTGAGAACTCACGACAAACAAGTCTTGAAGAGAAACGACAACACAGAAAGAATCACAACCCAAAAACATCACCCAAGGAGACCTTCTGCTGTGGTTTCTGCAACCAGACTTGTTTATCTCGGATTGGCCTTTTTAGTCATCAGCGTGCTTGCAGAAAGCGCGGGATGAGTCCTTCCTGAATCTTCGTTTGCGAAGAAAAGCCAGAGAGAGAGAGAGCATGCCCCACATCTATTGAACTCATATAATGAATTTCTGATGTCTTTTCGTAAGTCTTGCAGACATTTATTGGATAGTCTGTGAGGCTGGCAAGGGGTTGGCAGCATTCTTCCCAGCTATATCCTCAGCATTATGTGCTTCTTTTTTAAAAAGGTTTTTTTTAAAAAAATAATTAAGGGGATGACTACTCTCCATTTGTAGGACTCTACCATTTTAGCCTTGTAGTTTTTTTTTCCCCCATGATCTTAGCACTGCTGTTGGTTTTACTTTGGTTTTATTTTGTAGCTGTCCTTGGACTTTTTCAGATGGCAATTTGTAACGCAAGAAGGCTCATCCCTTTTGCGAGGCTGCTGCGCTGCAGGGGGGCCGTTTTGGATAACGCTGTCCCCCTGCTGATACTGTTCCGGAAGAGCTGGGAGGCTGCAGCACCATATTTGGCCATTTCCTAATCACGGAAGTTGACCATGATTAGGAAATGGCCAAATATGGTGCTGCAGCCATATTTGGGACGAGCCTTCTTGTGTTACAAATCGCCGTCCGAAAAAGTTCCTTTTCTATTTTAGCTCTTCATGCTAGTTTACACTTCTATGTGCTAAGATTTTGTTTCTGTTTTGTGGACTGACAAAAGAGCTTTTCTCCACTGGGCAAAAAATATAATAAATATATAAACAGGGATAATTACAGTGTGGGCAAAACAAGGGCATTGCCCCTCCAGATAAGCATTCTGCACTTCCCAATGAATTTTTCCTGCAGTTCCAAATTTCTAGCATTGCAGAGAGTGAGACAATGAAAATTGCTCACACATGGAACGTTTGTGTTTGCCATGTTCTCCTTCCCTTGGTCTCTTTGCCTGCCCCTTTGTCTTGAATGCCTAAACTATATTTCAATACTAGAAATTTGTGAACTGAAGGGAAATGTTACGTGTGTGTGTGTGTGTGTGTGTGTGTGTGTCAGAATTCTTATTTGGATGGGCAATAATTTCATTTTGTCCACCCCCACCCCCTGTAGGTATACCTTGTATATAAATATTGGGAAAATTCCCCGAATTCCACCTTTACCCATTTGGCCAGGACCCATGGTTTGTGGGATATTGTTTCTTTCCCCTGCCTTCAACTAAAAAGGGGGCAATTATTTGCACTGTTCTTTTCTAGCTCAACATAAAAAGTGGAAAAACTGTTGTTGGAAACAGGAAAGGTCAGCTTATAAAGCTGTGGAAGTAGCTCCTCACAGGCATTAGTGCCTGGCTTGTGGTGAGAAAGGACACTGACCTGAGGAAAGCTTAAGGCCTTTTTCACTCTAAGCTTTTGGAGTGGGATAGAAATTGGATAGCATTAGCAGGAGGAGGCTGCTGTTCCATTTTCCCCCAGCTGTAATTCCAGTGGTCCTTTCACTGTAGACAATTATAGTGTTGTGATTCCACTTCCATAGTGCCATCCTATGGAATCCTATGGAATCCTGGGAGTTTAGGGAGAGGCATTCAGAATTTCCTCTAGAGAGCTCTAGTACCTTACCAAACTACAATAACTCAGGATTCCATAGGATGGAAACAAGGCAATTAAAGTGGAATCATAGTGCTATGATTGTGTACCGTGAAAGGACCCCCAGAGTTTTCCCAAAATAATTGTTTGTCCACCCCAATTGCAGCACTGTTCTGTTTCATGTACGGTATATATCCTGAGTAAGGGGGTCTGGTGGTTCCTGGTGGGTGCTTTCTGGGCATGTTCTCAAGGAAATGGCCCAACTCCCATACCATTCTTACTTTATTTCCAGCAGGGGAGGTGCAAGGAAGCCTGTACAGCCCTGGAAGTGGTTGTCAACTTTCCTTGCACACATTTCCAAGGTGTTTTTTTTTTAATGGTATAGCAATTGTGTGACCTCATAAAATAACATAAAATCAAACCATAAGAGTGCAGTTGTGCTCCCACCTGATGAATTGCCTCTCTGCTCTCCACTCTGATCTCTCAGTTCCCCCTCCTTCCACCATTCATGGGGGACTGTGATCCTGTGATTCTGCTTTTATGGTTTATATTATATTAATTTATATTATATTATAGGGGAGCATGATTGCACAATCAAATAATTCCATTTCACAGGGAAAATAGTATGAGAATTGTGGAGCAGGGAAAAGTGAAGACAACTTCTAGGGCTGTTAGCAAAAATTGATGAGGGGTGGGGAAATGCATAGGAGAGCTACTAGGGGAGTACTGGGAAGGAATCCCAAATGGTGTCCAGTGCAGGAGATCTAAAGCACAAACAGTTCTGGAACTGAAACCAACATCTGAAAGGTAACGTTATAATCATAGTAGCATAACACTAGTACAAACCCTGCATCTGTAGTGAAACAAAGGGCTTATACAAAACAGCCCTTCGATCCTTAACCATAACTTTCCTTCTGGGAGCTGCTCTTCAGAATGGGGTGATAGCAGCTACCAAGGAAAGAGTCTTCTCCATACTTTCCTACACCTGTGAAATAGGGGAATGAGGGATACCTGTGACAAAAGAAAAAAAAAAGAGAGAGGGTGTTTCACCACACCTGAACTTTCTTGGGGAAAAGTCATTTGTGCAAAATTACACAGGGTTTTTCTGCCCAGAAAATGGGTATTTTGTGCAAAATACATTGACTCCTGCACAAAACTACTGGTTGTTGTGCAAATAAAATAAAATAAAATAAAATAAAATAAAATAAAATAAAATAAAATAAATACATGCAGGAAATCTGCAAGTGGTTTTTCTGCTCAGAAATCTGCATTTGTGTAACGTCATGCCACTTGCACAGACAGACCACTTGTAGTTTTCCTACATGTGTTCTTTGTGTGATATTTTTTGCATAGAAAGCAGTGTATTTCATGCAAAATAGACATTTTCATCCCCTAAACCATTTTTTTTTTTTGTATAGGAGATTCATATGTATTTTTGTGTAAATGAAAAATCCTGAAGTATGAAGAATGCTTGAAAATTGTGTGGAAACCTATATATTCTTGCACAGCAGGGGGGGAAATTGCTGAAATTATTCATTTTTCTCTGTTGGAACAAAATAAATAAAGCAGTGCTTCTCTACTATGAAGTGCCTTCCCTCAGGAAATCTTCCCAATATCCTCTTTACATGTAGTACACTTTGACACTTAGACCAAGATCTTCCTCTGCCAGCAGGCATTTAACCTTTACCAATGGATTTTAATCATTTTGGTCAGAGCCTTTCTGTCCATGGAAGCTGGATTCTAGATTCAGTCACCTGCCAATCTAATTTACAAGGCACAACCTTAGTTAGACAGGTAGGATAAAATGGATTGGGAAAAAGAACCAAACTATGCCATTGTAGAGGAAAGGAAGGATGTGAAAGTAATATATAATAGAGAGCATTTTAATATTTTTATACACCATGATTTTGTACACACATTAATAGATTCTACAGCTTTAGACCTTCTCAATCAGCTTTCATACTTGTAATTTTAAGTGCACACGTGCACGTGTGTGCACACGCACATGTGTTCACACAAGTTTTTCTTTTCTTTTTTTTCGCTCAGAGACACCCAACATGCCTTCAGTCATGCAGATAGCAGAAGAGTTTTTTTTTTTGAAGACCTGGTAAGATTATAAACATATTCACTGATGGTAAGGAGTCAAGAAAATCTCAGTAAGAAATGAATTTCATACTGAGTACTGAAGCGTTTTTATTGACAAAATAACAACAACAGAAAGCAAGTGGATGGATGATTTAAGTCTTGGGTGATTAATAAGCAAGAAAGGAACTGAGAGGAAGGAAACGTATAGCTTTAAAAGAACCGCACCGCAATGTGTATATGAATGAGACAGTTAACATTTGTCTTTGACGGATTATTATATCCAGACAGTGTGAATGGAATTATTTCAGAATTATATCTAGGTAATGGAGAGGAAATGTTAGGACAAAGAATTGGGGATTATGTATGAACCGTCAGCAAGAAAGAATGAAACCGGGTGAATGAATATAATGGTGTGAATAATACGGAAGGATACCATGGAGGCTGGAATATGCATGTATGAGGTACTGAGAGAATCTCATTGTGACTGATGTCTGAGGGGGAAGGAAAGACATGCCTTTGTTTCTTAGACTGCCTGGTTCGATGAAAATAGCTCCTGGAAATGCCATTTCAGATTAGAGGGAGCTAGCTGGAGAGGTGGAGATTGCATTACGTCCTTCTTTTGTGTGATGTTTTCAAGATGGTAATGTAAGAGGGGAGACATAAATAATCCAATCACAGCTGCAGCATCCTGGAGATTTAGAGTGCATGTTAATAGCAAAGACCTTTGGGGTGTTACACTGTGCAGCAAAGCCAAACGAGGAATGATTGGCCCCCCAAATAGCAACCAAAAGACCATCTGTCTGTTTTCTGACATGTCCAGGCTGGAGCAAGGGCAAAAGGAGCTGGCCATTTCCTCCCTTTCTTGGAGCTAACTACTACTAATACTTTTATTTCTATACCACCTTTTCCCTAGATCAGGACTCAAAGCAGCTTAAAACAATTTTTAAAGATCTCATTAAGAATCTACAAGATACAAAAATTAAAACAAGATTAAACAATAAAAAATAAAACCAGATTAAAATGTATATAATTAAAACACACACACACACCAGCACACCAATTAGCGATACCCACCACATTATTTAAGATGAGCCTTACATAGTCACTCATCAAATGCCTGTTGGGATAGAAAAGACTTTACTTGTCTGTGAAAGAAAGAAGGGAGGGTGCCAGCCTGGCTTCTCTGGGAAGGGAGATCCAGAGCCTGAGGGCAGCCACTGAGACTGCCCTCTCCTGTCTTCCCACCAGATGTACCTGTGAGGGTGATGGGACAGGGAGAAAGGCCTCCCCAGAAGATGTTAAAGCACAGACTGTTTCATAAAGGAGAATACTGTCCTTCAAATAACCTGGACCTGAGCTGAGTAGGGTTTTAAAGATGATAACCAGCACTTTGAATTGTGCCTGGAAATGGACTGGCAGCCAGTGAAGCTATTGCAACAAGGGAGTTCTATGCACCCTGTAGCTAGCCCATTAGTAATCTAGCAATCTGGCTGCAGCTCTTTGGACCAGTTGAAATTTCCAAACATTCTTGAAAGGCAGCCTGACATAGAGCACATTACAGTAATCCAACCAGGATGTGTCACTGTGGCCAGACCTGACATCTCAAGGAATGGATACAGCTGGTGCACAAGCTTTAATTGTGCAAATGCACTCCTA
This sequence comes from Gambelia wislizenii, assembly GCA_030847615.1. Taxonomy (NCBI): domain Eukaryota; kingdom Metazoa; phylum Chordata; class Lepidosauria; order Squamata; family Crotaphytidae; genus Gambelia; species Gambelia wislizenii. The sequence continues at coordinate 447,865,467 of JAUMIR010000001.1, read as the reverse complement.
GCCAGCACTGAAACTAGAAGCACACACAAGCTGCAAACCTGTGTCTTCCAGGAAAGTGTAACCCCATCCAGCAAAGGCTGAATCCCTATCCCTGATCTGATTTTCAACTGATCAGGAGCACTTTTCAATTTGTTTGCCCTCATCCAGTCCATTACTAATGACAGGCACCAGTTTTGGACCAAGAACAGCTTCCTTGGTTTGCGGTGGAAAGGAGTGATACAATTGGGTGTCATCTGCATACTGATTGCACTGAATACCAAAACTCTAGACAACCTCTCCCAACAGTTTCATGTATATGTTAAATAGCATGGGGGACATAACTGAACCCTGTATGGCCTGGGGCCTTTGGCTTTGCGGCGTGATGTGTCTGCTGATTGTTTGCCAGGATGGGGGTGGAAAGGGATGGTCCCTTTTCTGCCTTCATCTTGGTGGGGGATTGGCGGATGTCCTGTGTGGTGGAGATGGGGGCCTCGAGCCGAGCACCCTGTGATGGGGGGGGGTCTGAATGGATGGGGGTGTTCCAAGGGGGCTGGAGTGGGGAGCTTGGTGGTGTGAGGGGTTGGTTCACTATATTTGATATTTATTAAAATCCATGTCTACTCATTCATGGGATAACAAACATATGGTGGAAAAGAATAACTTAGAGGAAGGGGCAGAAGAATAAACTTATGTGTGTGTGTGTGTGTGTGTGTATATGAAAAAATATCTTCCCCTCTGTTCCCTAAGGCTGGGAAAGGAAGGTTAATCTATAAACTATTGATAGCTGTTACTTTGGCATATGGGAAGTGAATTGTTAGATTTAGTGAATAATAATGGATTGATTTGTTTTGTTTTAAATGAATGTTATATGTTTAGGGAAGGGAGGGAGGAACAGGTAAGGGAGGGAAGGGACAAGGGATGGAATTAGATATATCATATTTGTATTGTATTGTATGTAATGTCAGTATGTTAGTATTACTTGTCTTTTTGTCAGGTTTGTATACATGTATGGATATGTGTGGAATTTTAATAACAATAACATTTTAAAAAATGCTATCAGATACTAAGAGGCTCATTGCACGAGGTGAGGGAAGTGGCAGTGCAGCCCGATAAGAGCACCTCCCGCCCTTGCATTTACCACTGTCTCCCATAGGACTGGAACGGAAGAACAGCTGTAAAATGATGATGATGTCACATGGTAAGGCAGGATGGAAGGTGTTATTATTGGGCTACACTGCAGCTTCCCTTCCCTTGTGCAATAAGCCTCTATATACCATTGCATATTAACTGTCAGATGCTATAAGAGTAAACATGCTATTCCATGTCAACTATCAAATACTTTTAAATATAACACACCAATAGTTGTAAAACTGTTTTCTGGAGGATTCCTTAGAAATTATGTCATCCCACATATTAATGGTCCATTGCTGAACCTTGCATAGGCCAAATGGTAACATTCACACATGATATGGGCAGGCTTGGGGAAGCATCAAGGCATGCAGACACACCCTGAGAACTTTAGAAAAATGCTTGAGGAGATATCACCCCCACTGCTGAGCTGAGGGTGCTACATGGTTAGAGAATGCTGACTGGCTATTGGGATGAAGATGGAAAAGGGCACAGCTGAAAGACATTTATCAGAGGTAGTCCACATTGCCCCCAGCTCCAGTCTGTCTTTAAATATGCTTACATCTTCCCCCCCCCCACCATGTTAAAACAAAATTACAAAAATAGAGGCACTAAGGGTCCAGTGGAATTTTCAGTAGGAAAAGGAAGGGTGATATTAACTCCTTTCCCCTGCAACATGGTCGTGATCTGCACTGAGAATCGCTGAGGCTGCTTTCAGATTTTTTTTTTTTAAATAAAGAAGAGGACAACTTAAGGAATCCCAAACATGAGCTCCAAAAACACATTCAAAGTAAAGTGTAATTCAACCCATGAAAGCTCCTGGGGAGCCTTCAAGGAAAAGAAGAGCTAAGAGACGGGTTAGGGCAGAACTACTGATTTTCCTCTATGATGACTCTTGAGTGGTTGCAGGGGGGTGTTTCTATGTCATACTCCCAGTTCACCGTGGGTGATGTATGGTGATGCCCAACCAGAACTTGGAAAGTTTTTTTAGAGTACAAATCCAAGAGTTCCCCCCAACCAGCATAGGGACTGGTTAAGGGATTCTGGGACTTCTTGTCAGGAGTCAGAAACTGAACTCCTTAGAAAATGGCCAAACAACTGCTAAGCCATGCTAGCCATGGCCAAGGAACTGCCAAGTCATGCTAGCCTTGAGGCCACAGCTGCACAAGAAGGTTACTGGAGGGCATAGCATCAGGACAGAGTTTGGAGTGCAAAATCACCCATGTGGTTGAGGGAGCCAATGCCCTGTACATCTGTAGAAAAGAAGGCTCAGTTCAGAGCATTTTTTCTCTTGAAATACCTTGATGTCTGGTGAAGCAGTTTGTCTGTCTGCTGTTTATATCTGTACATATTGCAACTGCCTTGACCTTGAAGATAAGTGCCTCCTATTTGTTTGGATGACAACACTCTGTGTGTGAGTATTCTTGGGAATGGGTTGCTACTGAGTCTGCTGAAATATTTTTGGCTTCTGCCAGGGATTGAGTGTCCTATAACCCCCCAACACTTCTAACCCCCCCTAAAAATCCAGCTCTGTGGCTACAAGTTGTGTGTTACAGAAGACAGTCTCTTTTTGAAGAACTGTCAAAGACAGAGCTTGGGAATGTTACTTTTTGGGACCATAGCTCCCAGAATTCATACCCTCCAACATTGATAGGGAGAAGGAAGTGAAGAGAGGCTGCAGAGGTTTGTCTGCAGGGAAGGGCAAGATTCTGTCCTGTCCTCTCCTCTCTCCTCTCCTGAGTTAATTGAGTGAAACTTCTTTTGCACTGTGAGCTCAGTTTGCAGTGACTAAAGTAAGCCAAGGACAAGGGGGAAAGTAGCAGTAGGGGACAGAAAAAGGGACAGAGGTATTACATGCTGGCAGTGCCGGCAAAAAAGCGGCAGGAAGATCTATTGACAGCTTAAGCTGTCCATTAAAAACTACACGATTTTGGTTGTTTTTAACCATGAAAGGGCAGTGTTGTCTGATCTGCCTGCCCTTTTGCAGTTATGTGGCATGGTGACGCCATATTTTCCGTGTCTGGTAAAGTCCTTAGTCTTTTTTAGAAGTATAAAAGGTAGTTTACTTACAAAGTAGTATGTGCATAATTCAATACACAGGTTCAGCATCTTCAGGTAAGTAGGAGGAAAAAATATGAAGGTCTACATGCTGTTCAGAACTTTGAAGCATCTTTATCTAGAGAACTGCTTTAAAACCACATGCTTCATGGAGATGGGTTAGTAAAAATGTGTGCTTGGGTCTTGTTCCCCACAGAACAAAAGGTGCCTATGTGATCAGGAAGAGGAGAGGTATGTAAACAAGCAAACAGGAAATTACCCATAAACATGCTTTGCATAAACTCCTAGAGAGAACATGCGCTTTAACTGCCATGGAGTTCATGCATGCAAAGGTTATTAATCCCAACAAGGTCTTAAAGGTGACCATCCACCGTGGTCAGCTGGTCAGCAGACTGAGCAATTACAAAAGCCACATGGTCACAGTCTTCTCTGCTATGTGGGGAAGTGTCCCATCTTCCCATTTAATCTATAGCAATTATTTCTAAACATGTGTCTTTAAGTATAAATTAGCATAAATAAATGTTATGCAGATTTGTCTCCTCTCCTGTCCTCTGTCTTTCAGTGATATATTTTCTCTTTAATGGTGATGCTTAAATGGAGACTCTCCTCCTGGGGGCTCTTTCCTCCTTTCTGTGACAGAACTCTGAGAATACCAGGTGGCTTGATCTAGTCATGCCTTTCATTTTATACAAGGCCTAACATTGTCTTGGGGCACTGTGGGAAATCAAAAGTATGGCAGACCCAGGGTTCCCCCAGAGGAGACTTTGCCCAGGGACTCCTCAAGCCTAGGGCTGGTCCTGGGTGAAGATGGCTTTCCATGCTGTCAAAATACTTTATGCTGTTGTGGGTTGATGATCAAATATCTGGGCATAATTCAATGTGCTGGCTATGACCTATAAAGCCCTATATGGCTCAGGTCCAGGCTGTCTGACAGACCGTATTCCCCTCTATTAACTGGTCTGGGCCCTGAAATCATTGGGAGAAGCCCTTCTCTCAGTCCCACCACCATCCCAAGTACGATTGGTGGGGACGTGAGGGACTTTTCAGTGGCTGCCCCTAGACTCTGGAACTCCCTCCCCAGGGAGGCCAGACTGGCCCCCTCCCTGTTGTCCTTCCAGCAGCAGGCCAAAAGGCAGGCTTTTAAAACAGACAGTTTTTAAAGAACAGTCTGGGGGGGTGCCATGTGGTTTTGTTGGGCTGTTTTAAAAAGCTTTTTATCTTTTAAAAATGTTTTTAATACTTTAAAGTGTATTTTATTCTTTTAAATATTCTGATATTTTAATGATGTTATTGGTTTCATTCTGTTTTAATGTGCACTTTTTGTAGGTTTTAATTGTGTGTTTTTAGAACTGTGAGCCGCTTTGGGTCCCAGATATCAAGTATGGAAATCAGAACCTGATACAACTATCCAGACAATGTTTTCACGGGAGAAAAACCAATATGTATATTTGCATGCCAGCCTGGGTGTGTTTCATCACCTACCACAGTGCCATGGAAACTCGTTCTGTGCCTTCACACACTTGTCTTCAAGATGAAGTTGTTCACAAGCTGCCTTTGGTGCCTGAAGTGAGCACAGGGGAGAGAGGGGGCGCGGAGGTCATGAGCAAAAGGCTGATGCGTGCGAAGCTTCTGAGGCAAGGCAGGGTGGTATTTTTAGCTGCTCTAGATTCCTTCTGCTGTCATGGCCAGGGATGTGATGCTCATTTTATTGCCAGAGGGATACGCCTAGAATATCAGGCTGCCTGGAAAACACACACATACACACAAAGCCAGTGGAGCCAAGCCAAGATTCAATGTCGCTTTTACAGCACTGATCTTCTACTTCTGCTGTTGATGAGGATGAGAGAAAAATAGTTCTTCCTGTGCTACTGTTCCTGCAAGAAGCAGGAGCTGTGATTCACAGAGAAACAGGGCATCGGAGCCACTCTTTCAATTAACTGCAATCTCTATTGCAAGCTTGCTTGGTCTGGGAAGAAGATGAAGCATACACTTTTTTGGGGTAATTATTTGGTCAATATATCTTGTCATTTCTGTAGCACATAACAGTGCACCTCTATACACCTCTACTCAAAGTAAGCACCACTTAGCGGAAAGGGGATCATTCCCAGGTAAGAACAGCAAAGAGCCCTGTGACACCTTAAAGATGAACATATTTACCATAGCATGAGTTTTGTGTACATTCAAGTACAGAGAGCTGTAATAAATTACACTTCCCATCTTTATGTTTTAGACCATGCTTCATGTTGTGGTGGTCAGCATGATGTGACCTTGGGCTTGTCTATAAAAGGCTATAAAATGTGGATTGATGCACACTAATGCCAATTCACAGCAGCTTTAATTTGTCTCAATGATTTTTTGGCAAGATCACAGGCATGTGAAGCTATCTGCATTCGTTGTTTAAACAGGCATGTCTGTGAATTGATATAGTGGGTGTGAGTGAATTACTTCCATTTTTATTGTCACCAGTTGCTGCTGTCGAACAGTATTTTTTTTAAAAAAAATATCCAAGGTGCGGAAGTGTGATATTCCACTTAAATAAATAGAAAATAGAAAAAATAAGGCTGTTTCATCACCTCAGCTCATGATTGCTACGGTGGAAATCCAAAATGGTGGTTCAGGGCACTTGCCTTGCCAGCAAGCTCCACCCCCTGTGCACATCTGACCAAACATCTTTCCACTTCCACTCTTATGGGGAATGCATGTCAAAGTGAATTGGTTGCCCCGACGAGCACATTCCCCGTGGAGCTTTTAAAAAAATAATGGGAAAAGCCACAAAGACCTTTTCTGTGAAGTTTTGGACATTTTTGCCCCCCTTCCTTCTGAATACAGCAGATTGATGTGGGATCTCATTAAGACAAATCGTATTCTCCTCAACTTCTACGAGGAGTATTTTTTACCATATAGACAACTCCCTTGGCCAACACTTCATTTTTAGATGGTAGCCGGTATGATGTGACATAGACAAACACATCTTAGATATAGCCATAAAAAGGGAAAGTGGCACCAAATGTATCTCTGCTCTCTCTAAGACATTAAGTCCTACAGAATGAGAGCTGTAGAAGAAGAGAAACAAATACTTCTGAGCCAGCTCTATTGGCAAGCAACTAGGTATTGTGTGCAACACATGGGGAAATACACCCTATCAATCCTGTGTAGCAGGTGTGGGTAAATTGTGGTCCTTCAGTTGTTGTTGAACTGCAACTCCCATCCTCCCCCAGCACCGACATAGCTATGGATGATGGGAATTGCAATCTAATAATGGAGATTATCACACTACACTGTTATAGTGCTATTATTCCACTTTTAACTGCTATGGCCACCTCCTGTGGAGTCCTGGGATTTGCAGTTTAGGGAGGGGCATTTAACTCAGCCAGAGAGCTCTTGGGCCTCACTAAACTACAAACCCCAAAATTCCACAGGAGGCAGCTATAGCAGTTAAAGTGTGATAATAGTGCTATAACAGTGTAGTATGATAAAGTCCACCATCTGGAGGTGCACAACATGTCCATCCCTGCTCTATAGTCTCATCCAGTAAGCTGAATGTGGTCTGTGTGAGAATCTGTGTGGATACCTGTCCACATTAATATTGGCTATACAGTTGACCCTCCATATCCACAGGTTCTGCATCAACGGGATCAACTAACCACGGCTCGAAAATATTCACAGGATTTTTTCCCAAAAAAGGAAACTTTGCTGTTCACCATTTTGTGTAAGGGACACCATTTTACTACACCATTTTATATAATGGGACTTGAGCATCCACAGATTTTGATATCCACAGGGGGTCCTGGAACCAAACCCCAGTGGATACTGAGGGCCCACTGTTTGCAGAATTCCCAATCCAGCAAGGGATTTGCCTAGTTCCATCTGTATCTCACCTGGGTGCAATTCAACAATTCTAATTGTTTAATATTTTCTCAACATTTGTAGAACTGGATATGCAACCAAACAGAACATGTTTTGTTGCAATTTAGCTATCAGTCCATCTAGAGAAGGTATAACCTAGTATATCTCCTCCTAATTCTTAAAATGTATTAGATTCTTAAATTCCTTCTTCTTAAAATATGTACCCCATTGCAAACCAGCTTCATTTTGAGCTCAGAGACACACCCATGCTATAGAAAGGAGAGTCAACTGTACGGATTGAACCCACTGCATACCCCTCTTCCACTCTAGATATCCATCCAAACAAGGGCTGAGTCATAGTGGCAGGAAGAAAATCTATAGGGAATTTGTCTTGGATTTTATTTCTTCAGAAGATTTCAATTACTGTGAATTTCTCTCTCTTGGGACATCAAGGCCCACATTCTATTCTCAGTGAGAAATAAACCTCAGCAGGCAGTGAAACATTCTTTTTCCCCTCAGAGCACATGGGAGAAAGTGATTGTTGTGCTACAAGGGAAGTGTGTAGTAATTTATGGGAATCTTGTGGAGCCACTGTAAACAGAATCTCCTTATCACACCCCAAATACACCTGCAATGTTCAAGAGAAAACAAAGAAAACGAGGAGGGTGAGTACCTATGGGGAGAGGCACTGTCCAAGAAGAAATGGAATTTGCAATTGCAAGTGTTCTTCGAAAACATTCTGTGGATTAGTTTTTCACAATATTCACAGCACCTCCTGTTCATATTTAACATTTAATCAGTGCCGTTGCAACAATACACTGGGCAGGAAGAGAAGAGTGAAGAAAAGACACATTTAATAAAGTAGCAATATTCACCTTTTGTGTGACACATGATGGTTCACATTTATCTGTCTTGACCATCACAGTACGTCTTGCCCTGCAAAAGCTTGAAGACTAATTTGTGAACACCGATGGTAATATTACTTACCCTGTGAATTTTGTTACAAAGGCGCCTACATGAATATGTGCTTTAGGCTGCACACTGGACACACTGATAGGAGTGCCATTGGATTCAGAATGACTTCTGATTAGTTGTGCTGTTAGATACAACATTGTGGTTTTAAAAGGGTTAGTTTTTATTGCATGTGTTTATATTTTTACTTCTTATTTTCTCTCCCTTCCCTTCCTCTCTCCTGTTTTTCTTCCTTGTTAAGATCATAAATTGCCTGGGCAGGGAACTTTTTCTAGTTTTTTTCCCCTCCTCTAAAAGCCTGTATAGATACATCCCTGCACAAGGGATCCCTGCTTGTGACTTGCATTTCCTGCTAACAGTGAGGATTCCTTTGTTGTTGCTGCTGCTTTGGAGTGCTCATAACCTTGCGTTTTGGTTTCTGGAATCCATCTTGATGATTTTATAGCTTAGGCTGCTTCCAGATAGCAGGGTCTCATAAGGCTCTCTGTATAATTTCGTGGGAAGCCAACAGTACAAGAAGCAAATTAGGAATGCAGGAAACAGTATCTAGCAAGAAAAGAAGAAAGGAAAGAAGCAAGACTGCTTGTTTTTTTCTGTGTATAATCCTTTATTTGATATGAACAATCCTACTATGAAATTCCTGGAAAGGTGCATACACACACACACACAACACACACAGACATGTTTGATTTGGTCAGTGCTACTTTGTAGATCTTTCAGGACCCTTTCTCACTATACCATTATAGCACTATAATTCAACTGCCATGGCAATATCTTGTAGAGTCCTGAGGATAGTAGTTTGGCGAGGCACTAGAGCTCTCTGGCTGAGAATTATGAACACCCCTTCCTCAACTGCAAATCCCAGGGTTCCATAGGATGCAGCCATGGCAGTTAAAGTGCAATCATTGTGTTATAATTGTGTAGTGTGAAAGGACCCTCAGCTCTGCTGTGGCAACCCATAAAAGAAAAGACATATCCCAAGGACAAAAGCACATACAATGCGTTTAGAAGGTCAGAGTTCAATCCCCCACAACACTAAGCATAGCTGTGAAAGTGCTCTGCTGGAAAACCCTGGCAAGCCACTGTTACCCAGTACTGGGCTAGCGAGACCAAGGATGTGACTTGCTCTGCAGTGGCTTCCTGTGTTTTGTATGTACCTACTGAATACCTTGAATCAACCTGCCTATCTGGCATCTACATCTGGAAGAGTCTCAGTCTAGAATTGGCTCATGTTTTCAGCCCTTTGCTTTGAGTATGTAATGCTCCTTCACACAATATCTTTAAAACACACATGCATGCATATGCATGCGTGCACACAGGTAAAAACAGAAGTGAATAAGTGCTGGAGGAAAGTGCAGCCACTTTATCTGTCACATCACCAACCTTGGCTGAAACCAAAGAGTTCATGGGTGAGCAACATGTGGCCCTCCAGTTGCTGTCAGGTTACATTTGGAGGGCCACACTTTCCCCATCCTTGAAACAGATCCTGCCACCTAAACTTTGAGAATACATTTCAACCATGATAAAAGAAGAGGGAGACCCATAGGCATCTGATAACCCCATGAACTTCTGAAAGTAACCTAATGAATTTGACACTTGCCCCTTCTTGGGATGAAATACAGTCACGCAAATAGATGTGCCCAGGTGCACATGAGCTGCTCACCATGCCCTTCTCCCTCACTTTTTAGTTTTAGTTCAGGCAGTTTAGGAGCCTTACAAAATGGAGGGCCTAGAATGGGTCAGAGAGAGGGTCCAGAGGATGGTCTAGAGTGGGCCAGTGGCTTCTTGCCTTGGAAAAAACAAACCAAAACTGAACAAGGGAACATTTCTCTGGCTCCTTGAGTAGGGCCTAAATGGAACAGCAGCAGCAGCAGCAGCAGCAGCAGCAGCAGCAGCCCGCCAGCCATTCCTTTGTGAGTGAGCGCAGATGATGTCATTTCTAGAAGACTAGCTCACTCTTCCCTCCTCCCTTTCCAACTCTTTTAAGTGTGTGTGTGGGGGGGGGGGAGGAAAAATGTCATTAAGTGCTGCAGTAAGAGCTGATTCAGGCCACTGGGGTTTAGTCCTCTCAGAGAATGCGTTTGGGAGGGATGATGGAGGAGAGACTGCAGAGTCTGCTGGCTGCCGACCTGCTGAATTATGACTTTAATGCAGTCCCTTTAATAACTTGCCGTAGCTCCAACCACCAGATGCAATTTATGGCAGAACAGGCGCCCAAGCGTTTTCCTTTCTCTGAAGACTAAGCAGATCTCTGATTACCACCCTCTCTCCCTCCCCCCCCGCCCATTATTTCTCCCCACTTGCTCTGCTAATGGGAAAATGTTATGTCTCTACAATTTTTCTTCCCCCCAAGCCTTGTTTGCAGGAAATGGTGGGAAAAGAGAGGCGAACCTACATGGCTGAATGAAACCCCCCTTACTCCCCTGCCTCTCTTAGGCCCCAACCAGGAAATCTGCCCCTCTCCATCCAACTCTGGCAACATTACAATCTTGCATGATCAAAAAAGCAGGCAAACAAAGCAGCCACCTAACTGAAAAGGAACAAGCTAAAACTAACTCAAGGTTTCAATTAGCACATTTTCCGCAGTGTACCTCCCAGCATTTCAGCAAGTTTATCATGATGTCATGAATGATGCCCAGGTCTGCTGAAAGGCATGGCCATGTACAGACAAATCTACTCGAGTCTTTATCATGGATTTTCACATGCTATGGAAATGGGCCGACCTGTTAGTAAAATGGATTAGACAATAGTCAGGCACAAGGTGGCCAAATTTTAGAGGAAATAATGCTGTTTCCTATGGCTAGATAGCATGGATGGGGTGATAAAGCCTGGATGAATGAGAATGTCAGAGAAGAATTATGACAGAATACTGTATTATGGATCAGAGATTTAACCTGTGGGCATCACAGAATGTTTCCAAGTGGGAACAGCATCGGGCAGAATTTGGAACATACTGACTGCTGCTCATAGACTGTGGAACTTCCTTCCAAGGGAGGCTCAACTGAGCCCCTCCTTGTTCTCCTTCTGCCAGCAGGCAATGACATCTTTATTCAAACTGTCTTTGGGCAACTAGTTAGTTGCTGAGAAAGGGGCTTTCAGTGGATGGGTGCTTTCCCCCCCTTTATTGCTTTGCTTTTATAGCTTTTAATGCAATTGTGTTTCAATATTATATACTTGTTCAATTATGTTTTGATATTGCAAATGTTGGGTGCTTATTCTGTCCCTTTTTGAAGTTAATCTTGTAAGCCACCTTGTCAATACCAGTGAAAAAATCCCAACTCTCCCCTGAATCTGGCCCGATAATGCCACATGACGTGAGTCCTTTTCCTCGAATCTGGTGCGATAATGCCACATGATGTATAGCCCTATCCACACCAGACTCAGGGAAAACCCCCTTAATCTGGGTTTTAGAAAACTTGTAGTTTTCTAAATTGTTGTGTGAGCAATCCATCCACACCAGATTTGGGGGGGGGGGAGAAGAAGGACAAATGCTGTCTGGGGCACTGCCATTTCCCCCTTCCCTGGTGCCACTGCTCATTCCAAAGGCAGAGCCCCAGCATTAGTTGCTTTCTCTGAGGCCAGCATGCCCAGCGAGCCCTGTCATCATGAGGCTAGCCGCTCGTTCTAGCTTCAGAGAGGGTGACTAGTGCTGGGGCTTTGCTTTCATGGAGCTCAGAGTCAAGCATGAGTAACAGCTTTCAAAGGAGCCCAAGTAAAAATCTGAATGCAGATTTGGGCTTTGGCAAGTGTGGCACTTAAATTCAGGCTAGAATAGTTCAAATTTCATGTGCCACAGCTCTGGGCCAAAGTAGTCCAAATTTCATCCAGATTTTTACCCCCACCTAATAGTCAAGCCCTTGAGTCCCAATTTAGAGGAAAAGGCAGGCTATAAATCAAATCAGATCAGTCAGTATTTGTTCCCAGCCCCCCCCTTTAGAGATTCCAGACCAGAGATTTACAGGTCTGTAGTCCACTCTAGCAGACAAAAAGTGCAATTTTCTGACTATTTCATGGATCATCAAATTGCATCCGATAAGCCAAGTGCTATTCCCAGGCTGTTCAAGGGCAACTCCAGAACAGTTTCAAAAATGGAACTGAAACAGAAGATGTCTAGGATGTTTTCATATTACATTATTATAGTACTATGATTCTACTTTATCTGCTGTGACAGCATCCTATGGAATCCTGGGGTTTGCAGTTTGGGGGGTGGGTATTTAGAATTCTCAGCTGGCGATCTCTAGTACCTCACCAAACTATAAATCGCAGGATCCACAGGGTGCAGCCATAATGGAATCACAATGCTATAATTGTATAGTATGAAAGGAGCCCATATCTGTCCCTCAGAGATAGGTATCTCTGGACATCTGCGAAGGCAACAGCGGTTTCTTTTTCCCAATTCTTAACTGCAGCTGAATGGTGCTTCAGCCACTGATTGCCCATGGGGGTGCAGTACAACTACAGTTGTGCAGTGGAGGAAAAGGGAAGCATACTGCAAGTGCACGGATAGAGCTTTACACTCCACCTCGGTACTGTTGGATCTCTGACTTGGATTACCTTAATTCTGGGTTGGGAAACATTCGACCCTCCAGATGCGGTCAGGCTGCAGCTGCCACTAGTTTTACTTGGCAGTTGAGCAACATTTGAAGGCTACTTTTTCACCATCCCTGGTTTAAAACCTTGGACACAGTCTCTGGTCAAGAATTCCCCAGTCTTCCTGCAAAATAATGGCCCCTGTCATGCATATAAAATGCTAGTACTGTATAGTAGTTGTTTTACCTCTACCACATTGTTTCTCCAGACTGAGAACATCTGAGTAAGTGGTAGGCAAAGTGTGGTCCTCAGATATTGTTGGACTGTAATTTCCATGTGCCATCACTAGTATTGCCAGTGGTGAGGAATGCTGGGAGTTGCAATCTAACATCATAAGGTAGGCTACACTTTTAAACCTTCCCCTGGTCTAAGTGGAAGAAGAAGAAGAACTAAGTGTGAGAAAGAAGGCCATTTGTGAGGTCTGACATGAGTAGATTCTCTTGTTGGGACAGGGCAATCACCACTTTGTGGGGAGGGGATACAAGTCCTATGCTATCACAATGTCTGCATGGCAGGCCTTCAGTAACGTCAGTCCCCCCAAATCAAGCATCTTTGATGCATTGCACAGTGACTTCAGGAAGACAAGGGTTGTGGAAAGGGGAAGTGTTAAGAGTTCATTGGGGAGGCTGGATAAGGTAGAAGAGCCAGCAGTGGAGTTAAAGTGTCCAATAATTCTTGAGCAGAAGACAGGCTATAAATTTTAAAATAAATAAAAAGATTTGGGCTGCTGCTTTTATTCATCTAATTGATCAACCAATTAAAGACATTTCATTTATTACAAGATTTCAAGAAGTCCAAGATTAATTGGCCAGCAATTACTGTATATTAAACAGAGGTTTTTGTTGTTCATTACCATCAAGTCAGTTTCATTTTATGGCAAACCAATGAATGAGAGACCTCCTCCAATCTACATCATCTGCAGCCCAGCTCAGGTTTTGGAGGCTCAAGGCCACAGTTTAATTGATTGAAGAGTTGGTACTTACCATGAATGATCATTGGATGGTAGGAGGAGCCTATCCAGCTGGTGCAAGGGGGAATGACCCATTGGTATAATGGATTGCACCTCCAAATCCATCCAGAGAATGAATCAACCCATCTGCAAAGTGGTCTTCTTTTCCTACTGCCTCCCACTTTACTGAACATTATCATCTTTTCCTACAAGTCATGTCATCTCATAACATACTCAAAGCATGCCCAAAGTATGACTGCCTCAGTTTACGAGTGAGAGTTCAGGCTTTATTTGCTCTTGGGTTTTTATGACCTTCCACGGTATCTGCAGAACTTTTCCCCAGCACCATTTAGAAATTCTCCTACCTTAGAATCAGGGTACACTCAGATAATGTTAAACATTGGACTTAATTGTCTAAGGGGTGTGCTAATTGGATGACAGCCCTTTACAAAAATATGGAGACTTCCCCCCCATTTTGATTTCAGGCTTACAAACTCTGGATACAGTGGGTCTATTCCCTTCTCTTCTAAGGGCTCAGCTCTTTTACAGCTTCTCTCTGGCACACAAGGTAATTTGTGTAAGTATATTCTAACCCATTGACCTCCATTTGCAGCTGCAGGAGAAGAAGGGGGGGTGGAATCACAAATCTGTCACAGTCTGATCAATACTTTCAAGCTCTTTCTCAAACTGAGAAGGAGGCTAATAAAGAAAAAAAATTAAATGCATAATTGTACATAGTAGCCATTCTTCACTGAAGAACCAAGCTTAGAAAAAACAGCCCAGGTTTTTGGTATGCACGTATCTCTGCGGTAACACTAAATGTTACATTTGATTCTTTGTGCTTGGTTTCTTTCCCTAGAGTATACTGTTCCACCTGCAGCTCTGAACAATGGCAGCTTTCAAAAGGCTTCTTAAAGCCGTGTTACAGAGCAGCCCTTTACTGCCATTTTAAATATTTACTTATGAGTCACATCTCCACTGTTACAACAAATACAGTTTTCTAACAGCCTGGATGGTGAACCAGGGTAGATAAAAGTAAGGGATTCATTGAGTAATATCTTATTCTTATTTTACAATGAAAGCATTTCCCCCAAGCATTGGGATTAGCAAGGTTCGGGGATAACACAAAGTACAACTAATTCAGCTGCAGGAGACAAGGTTAAATGCCCTTCCTTAGCGATCCATAAATTTGGTGCCTTTTCGGTTGGCCTCGTAAAGGTCTTACCACAATATGGATTTTTGGAATTTTGCTTATGACCAACATAGCTTGTCCCTGCTTCTACCATAAATTAGGTTTCACTTTCTAAATGAACTTGAGCCAACACCTAGAATTAATTGACCTTTTCATAATGTATTCTGTATCAAAATAGTGATCTTGATCACTTCATTATTAATTTCTCTCTCCCACACAGAGATATTTATCCAAGTTGTCAGTTGTTTGTCCAGAGCTTACAGCCATACTTGTGTTCTGTGACCAGAAGGGGAAAAAAAAGAAGGTAACAATAGTACCTCTGACCCTGCTCATTGCCTGCCTTCTTCTGGTCCTCTGGCTTTCCCTATTTTTTGGTTCTCTGGTTTTCCTTATTTGCTGTGGCCAGAAAAATTCTACTTTTTCAACAGTGAACAGGCAGGAGTTAGAGTAGGAATACAATGGATACACTATTGCTCAGTACCTTGGAAAAATTGAAGATTTAGGCACCCATCTCTAGGAAAGGACATAGTAAGTCTAATATAGGACTGGATAGACTTCCCAAATTTACTTTATTTTTGCTCATACCCCAAGAACTACCCACTGGAGCTGGGAGAAAAGGTTCTATCCATCTAGGGTGTATTCACACTGCAAAATTATAACAGTTTGAAGCACTTCAGTTGCCATGGATCCATCCTATCGGATCCTGGGATTTGTAGTTTTGTGAAGTACTTCATATTGCCTAGTACACTCCCCTGAATTACAACCATAACACTCTCTGGGAGAGAGTTCCTGAAACTACAACCCCAAGATTCCATAAGTTAAAGCCATGACGGTTAAAGTGGCCCCAAAGTGCTATAACTTTGCAGTGTGAGTATACCTTTAGTATTATTAAAGAACGGGGTGCTAAGGAAACCATTTTGAGCCTAGGCATTTGGTTTTAGTGCCAGAGTACCCAGGCCTCCTCTCTGCCAAAAGACAAACTCCAGCTGAATTCCCTCTTTCAGACAACTGAACTCTGGTTCAGTTCAGGAACTCTGTACAGGAACTCTGTCCTTTCCCCCCATGTGGCCACCATAAACTGGATGGAGCTCACACTGCTTTCATACAAAAGTCAATTCCCAGCTATCCTAAGCTTTCTTGGGTTTCTTTCACACTACACAATTATAGCACTTTCATACCACTTCAGCTGCTGCTGCTGCTATGTGCCTTCAAGTCAGCTCTGCTAACCCTATTCTAGGTTTTTCTTGGCAAGATTTAGTTAGTGGTTTGCTATTGCCTTCCTTTAAGGCTGAGAAAGTGTGACATTCAAACCACTACACCATTCTGGCTCTTAATTGCAATGCAAACATCCTATAGAATCCATCAATTTGCAATTTGTTGAGGTATTAGCATTCTGTGGAACAGAATTATAACTAACCTTTCTAAATTGCAAATTCTAGGATTCCGTAAGAGGTAGTCATAGCAGTCAAACTGGTATCAAAGTGCTGCAGTGGGGTAGTGTGAAAGAGACTTTCAACCATGATCTTGAATAACTACAACGATGGAGCTCCATCATCATAGCTGCTTCTGCCACTGCATCTCCCAAACCCATTTTTTCAGACTGGCAGCACCCCAACTGAAGAGTTTTCATTGGACTACAGACTGAGGTGCTGGGGAATGATTCTGCAGCACTCTCCCAATCATGGGGAGCATCGATAAGGGGCAATGGGGGTCCTCCCACAATGGCTTCTCTTTATGTGCCCCATGACCAGGAGAGTGTTGCAGACATCATGGGGATTCATGTTTCACCTTGAGTAACTATAAACATGAATAAATATCAGGAGATCATAAATCCAGCTTACGATCTTTGAAATACTGAACAGGGGGCTAGAGTTTCATTTAAGCAACCTAATTTAGGTGTGGTGGAGGAGGCACATTTTCGTTTTGGTATTGCTAAACATTGGGTGAAAGAAACTTTTGCTGTTCTACTACTGTTCACCCAAAGATCTGCCATTGGACTGTTACCTGCCCTGACACCCCCATCCTTCCAATAATTCATCAATTAGCTATACGGTGTTTCATAAATTGGCTTATTTATTGATGCTTCACGAGGTTAGCAGTAGACCTGGACTTCCCCAGAAACAGGGACTGAGCAAAGGTTTGCTCAAAACCTAACAAAGAGGTCTTTTCAAATTCTAAAAGAGACACCTGGGTAGTAATTATGTGGACCCTCCCTTGGATAGTGAGTTAGGGTGGAAATGTGCTAATTCTTCTGGATGCACCTGGAAGTGAGTCATTCACTAATTCAATCAAGTGACTGGAAAACTCATTAGTCTGCAAACCGGTTTTCTTTCGCACCCTTCTCCTCCACAAAAGGTTACCTGATGCCCATCAGCCTTAATGTCTCAGCCATTAGAGATCATTAACATAGCCAGAGCTTCCATTATCTAACTGTGGGAAACACCAGCTAACATTGTATTCAACCCATAACACCCCTTAAGAGTAAATATTGGGTATAAATATCACCACAAAATACAGTCACAGCATTCAGAGCTTTCTGCATCCCAACACTCTGTCTGTTGGCTGTGTGACCCTCAGAGTTTCATCTGAGTATCTTCTGTTACACAGATCTCTGCTCTTCAGACAGCAAACTCTATTCCTCTATCCCCAAACTTCCTACTTTCTTCGACAGCCTTGTGTGATTGCTTGAAGCCTGAGTGTTGGCTTCTGAGATTGTTTTTCAAATTAAAACCATTTTATTTTATTTCCTGGTTGTGAGTCTCATCATTTCATACCAGTATACATAGGTCAAAAGGTCCCATAGTTACTCGGCCTCTTGCTGCCATATTGAGTTAATTAAAATTCCCCATATTAATATCTGGACTTGATTGGGTTCTTCATGGACCCCATACAGTTCAGATAATGGGACCCTATTCCATCTTGACCTAGTATATAATCTGATGGGGTGGTAATGGGGGCTTAAAATCTGTTTGGAGAAACAGATGTTTTAATAAATGGGGTTTGCACTGTAGGTAAGCAGCTTCTTTTCCTGAAGAAGTCAGCACGTAGAAAACTTTGTTGTGTACATCAGTATGCCCTGTACGCATCCACCCACACATTTGCAGCATGACCCATCAAGGGCTTTGGTGATTAAAGCTTCACTGAACTGAAAGTCAGAGTGCTTTGAGAATCTCAATGTCGTATAATACAATTCATGGCAATGCAGCATGTTTAAAACACCTCTTTATGTAGATAGATGGTTTGCCCCACCTCACTCCAGCAGTAACTCATAGCTCTGCTTATGGTAAATCATCAGAATAATTCTGTAACATAGAACCTGCGAAAGTTAGTTTCGGGGCTACAGCTCCCAGAATCCAGTAGTCATTTTGGGAAATTTAGGCCAAGGCATAGATCACTATTTCCCCCATTTAACATCTCTGTGCATACAATTCCCACATTGTTGACAAAGATGAGGAATGGATACATTCAGAAACATCCAATTCAGCTGTGGTTTCTATGCCACCACCCGTCCCCCCTCAATTTATCTGCTTTAAAACCGCTTGCTTGCAACTCCTGGTGACTTCAGTTGTTGAAAAAAAAAATGAAAAGAAAAGCAAACAGCCCTTTGCATCATAGGTGGGGAGGTGGAAGTGTTTTCACTGCAGAACAAACACATGGGCTGTAAAGCCTGTGATTCAGAAATTTCGCCTGCAATATTCCCTTTAGCTGTTGCCATAGGTAACCAGCCTCTGCAAAACACTATTTACTCTGGAATGCAAGGAGACTTGGTGCTCAGCAAGGGCATTCCAGTTAACCCCTTCCTAGCAAAAAAAATAATCACTGTGATGCAGCAGTGTTCCCAGGAAGAACAAAGCCACTGGTGCTGTGATTTTCCTGGCAGTATTCCTCTGCCTTCTTGACAGGCAGAAACTACAACAAGGTATTCCCTTTTCCAGTACTTGAATATAGGGATGCCAAATCCACCCCCACCCCCCAATCTAGGCAGCCTCATTATAGCCTCTATAATTTTCTGCCCGCAAATTATTCATTTCAATATTGCTTAATAGATAGGAAACAGAAGGTGGGTTTCTCTTTGCATGTAAGGCAGAGATGCTTAACCTGTGGCCCATGGTCAACACCTGTCTTATCTTCACCAAGGTGTTTTCTATGTCTCCCAGGATTACATTTCCTTGCCTACCTATTAACCACACTCATTACAGGCCTCCTGTGTTCCTTGCAGGAGATACAAATATTCAACAGGGAGTGTACAGCTTTCTCAAGGATGTTGTTATCACAAAGTTTTGGATCCTGCATGAGGTAGCAAAACCACTGTTCATTGTTAGACCCAGAAACACACAGTATGTCCAGGGTGTGTAAGCAAGTGGAGTCCTTCCCCACCCCAAGTTGCAAGCACCCATTTCAAGGCTGGAAAAGGTTTTCAGACTTGGAGAAATTCAGCATCCGAAGTGTGTGTGTCCCGGGCACAGAGTGTACATACAGTTCAGAAAGGGAAGAGCTGCAAAAACATTTTGAATGGGGTAAATTAATATACAGTGGGCCCTCTGTATTGGCAACCTCCTGATCTGCAGATTGGACTGTCCACGGATCACCAATACCCATATTATTCAATGGCAGCGATGTAAATGCGGGCACGCTGAAGTGTGCATCTTCATATCACTGCCATTGAACAAATATGGGGCTTGACTATCTGCATTTTTTGGCATCCACATATGTTCCCGAACTCGAGTAGTTCCAGAGGGCCCATTGCACATTGTCAACTACAGAGCCCTCCCTCCACATAACCACTAAGGACAGAATCTAAAATTTCCTAATTATCCTTTCTGAAAATGGGGACAATCATACTGACCTGACTCAGGGTTATGATCACTCTAAGAAGTATTGAGCTAATGTAGTAAAATTTTTTGGTGTGCTCAAAACCACTTTTGAAATAATAAAGTTTTTCTCAGAGCTGGACTGTCCGTTGGGCAGAGTGAAATGGCTACCTGAGGTGGTGGAGCTCTCTCTCTCTGTGTATGTGCCTTCAAGTCACCTGTCAACTTATGGTGACCCTGTGAATTTCATAGGATTTTCTTAGGCAAGGAGTACTCAGAGGTAGTTTGTCAATTCCTTCTTCTGAAAGGAAAGGCAAACTGCACCCACCCCCATTTCATCACCCCTGCCACATCTTCCTCCCTTTCCCCTGTTGGAAAATAGGATTCAGAAGACAAACAAATACTGAAAATAATCTTTATCTATTCTATAAAAGAATAATAAACAATATATATCAAAGCAACATCCAGAACAAACACAGTCAAACGGTATTAAAATGAACAAGAGCAATGAGGAAAGCAAATAATACAAAATTGCAAATATACCAAACAATAAAAAGGTCACACTGAAACAGAGTCAAACAGGATGAAGTGGAAAAAAGGAAGGAGCTAAACTCACAGTATTAAGAGCTAGCCCTCTAGAGGCTCCACAGCTGATTTAGATAACACATACAGCTGAAGGCCCTTTTGATCTCAGTAACTTACCATTAACCCTATAATGACTGAAGTTCTAGATCTTTTCCTTATTTCAACACTCCTTTGATGTGCTGCCACCTTGTCTCACTTTGACCCCACCCCTCCTTTCACAAAACTGCACCACATGGTTGCACCTGTTTTCTGCATTATCCCACCTAGGCTCTCTGTGATTCCCTTTCTTGCATCTTGAAAGAAAGCCATCACCATTCCTCCCACCCTTTCTTCCTCCCTTGCTTCACCCTCTATCATGGCCACACATCCTCCCTTGCAACTCTCCCCCTGCCACCCAGTACCCACACTTTCTTCACTCTTGCCTTATCTCATGTCATCCTACCCATCCCTTGCACCTTTTGCCCATACATACATAAATGCCCGTACTGCAAGTCACCACGTTGCAAGTTTGATTCCAGAGGACTCCAAGGTTCACTCAGCCTTCCATCCTTTCCTAGGTCGCTAAAATGAGTACCCAGCTTGTGGGGGCAATTAGCTAACACACATTGGAAGCTGCTTATTGCAGTGTAGATGTGTAAATAGCTATTGCTTAAAACAATTTGTAAGCTGCTCTGATAGCCTTGTGGCTGAAGAGCGGGGTATAAATACCTAAATAAATAAATACTCTCCTTAACCTTGCCTCACGTCAGGTCACCACCATCCTTGCCTTGTGCCCCATGCACTGCTCTCACATGCACCACCCTCTCGCTCCCCCTCCCATTTTACTCTTTGTGGCTGCTTCTCTACACTCAGTACATCATCACTAATTGTAGAAGGCAGTCAGTAGTGTTTTAAATTCAGAGCCACCAGCATGAGTGAAGGAGCAGGGGAAACAGGCCAGGCCAGGCCAGGCCGAGAGGTAGTGGTGGAGAGGAAGCAATATGGAGTGTTTTTCTCCCACCTCAGATGGTGGGAAGGCCCCAGCTGCCTCCGGTGTTACTATTAGTTTCTCAAAAAGGAACTGCTGTCTGTTTATAAATGGACCAACTCTTTGTGTAGAGGCTTCACACCTTCAATGTAATGTTACTTTCTTTTTTAAAAAAATAAACGTACAGTACAATCCTATATATGTCTCCTCAGAAGTAAGTGCCATGGAATGAATGTGATTTACTGTTGGTAAAGGATGGCATGTGGACTGCAGTCTGAAAGACAAAGGGGTTGTCTAGACAGTGAAAATAGAATTCCAGGAGAATACCTTTTGTCCCAATGAGATCCCATGGTGATTCACCATATTCAGAAGGAGTGGGGCAAAAAATTTCAAATAGTGCTGGGGGAAAATCCTGTGTGGCTTTTCCTAAAGTTTTAAAAATAATGTATTGAAACATTACTGCTCATTAGAACAATCAATTTGGATTGCTGCACATTCTCGTAGAGGAGCAGAAGTGGAAAACTAATTGGTCGGATGTGTGTGACAGGGCAGGTTTGCCAGCAACAAAGCATCTGGCAGCCCCATTTGGGGCTTCACGGTAATGACTGCACTTTTTTTTTTGCTGCACTGAGGTATCCAAACAGTTTGTTTAAGCGGAAGATAGCACTTGTGTATCTTTACTTTACCGTTAAAAAAAATAATCCTGCGCAGCGGTGGCAACTTGTGGAGAACAATAATGTGAGTAATTCATTCTCAGCCACCATCTTGATTCACAGGCATGGCTGTGTGTGAACTTCAAACATGGATAGCTTTGCATATCAGTGATTTTACCAAAGAACCATGGAGACAAATGAATGCTGCTGTGAATTTGTATTAATGTGCAGCCATCCACATTATATTGCCTCATCTACACAAGCCCAGAGGAACTTTGAAAATGGGTTTTGATCTGTTGAAATGAATGGAAATAATGTTCAACAGAAAGATAGGCCTCGATGTGTATATCAGAGCTAGAGCAGGGCATATTTGCCATGCAGATATCAATGTATTAATCTAGAAATTATAAATTTCTAAGATCCTGAAAATGTCAGTGGCTTTACTCATTGGGTAAACAAACTGAACGGCAGTAGCAGGCTTACTTCTCACCAAACGATTGGAATGGTGACTGAGGGGTTGTCTAAATGATGAAAATACTCTTCATAGAATTCGAGGAGAATACGATTTGTCTAAATGCCATCCCACATCAATCCGCAGTATTCAGAAGAAGGGGGGGGGCAAATTCACCAAAAACTCTGAAGGAAAAGCCTTTGTGGCTTTTCCCAAAGTTTTTAAAAAGCTCCGTGGGGAATGCACATTCTCACTCGTTGGGACAACCATTGGGACAAATTGATGCACTGATTTGCATTCCTCATAAGAGCGGAAGTAGAAAGCTGATTGGTTGGATGTGAGCAGGGGGTGGAGCTTGCTAACAAGGCAAGCACCCTGAACTGCCATCTGGATTTTTGTCTTAGCAATCGTGTGCTGAAACAACAAAACAGCCTTTTTTCTACTTTATTTATTTAGGCAGGATATCACATTTTTGCACCTTAGATATGCTTTTTTTTTTTAAAAAAAACACACTGTTCAGTGGCAGCAACTGGTGAAAATAAAAAATATAAAAATGCAAGTAATTCACTTGTGCCTGCCATATTGATTCGCAGGCATGCCCATTATGACAGCAAAAGAAGATAGCTCCACCAGCCTGCACTTTTGCCAAAAAAAACCATTTAAGACAAATTGAAGCTGCTTTGAATTGGCATTAGTGCACATCAATTCACATTTTTCCTCCTTGTATAGACAAGCCCTCTATACTGTATTTTGCCTCTTGCTTCAGCTTCTAGAAGGGATAGAGAGTTGCCTCAAAAAAAAAAAAAAAAGGAGAGGAGCAAGAAAGGTTGGAAGTTTGGGGTAGTTAATTATACCATTATCATTAGACTTCACTAGATTACATACCTAGAATCTGTGTAAAACCTGGACAACTGGGTAAATACAGCAACCTTACTGAAAAATATTGTTGGGAGAAGCATCACCTGTTGAATTCTGGCATGTTTGACAGGTTGCAAAGGCACAACAGCCTTGCCTCCCTGCACAAAGAAAGATGGTAACCCAATTTGCTCTCTTTTCACTCGCAGGTAAAGACCTTTCTGCCTACCCAGGCCTTTGAGTGTTAATTGTCAGTTGCAGATAGTCTTTCAATTGAGATGTGTTGTATTTGTATTGGTATTCCTATTTTTTTCATTATTATACCTTAACTGCCTGTTAAATACAGTTTTAAATTAATATTTTTAATATGATAATTTAATTGTTTTTTTTTAAAAAAGTTTTGTACTATCCATTGTTTTAACAGTATTTTCTCTTAACTCAAATTGTCGAGTTACCTTGGGTCCCATATTGGGAGAATTGTGTGATATAAATTAATTAACTAAATCATAAGCAAAATAGTTATCAATTCACATTTCATCATTCAGCTCTCATGGTTTCTGCAAATCTTTTCTTCAAGTTTGCCAACTGATCAGCAAAGTATGGGTTCAACCAGATTAGCTTGATCTGACAAAATTAGCAGGGGCCACTTTTCACAGCATGGAGATGAACACAATCAGCTACTAATTGGTGAAGATCAGTCAGTTGTAAAAAAAAAAGGCTGTTAGGATATATTCATATATTAGCAACCCCACGCTGTACAAACCATAATAAAATGCAATGGAAAACAGATTTCTACAGAGGAAGAGCGAGATAAACATGACAGAAATAAATAAAAAGTTTTAAAATTGAGTAATACTATCACTGAATATATCTTTCAGGTTCCTTGGGCACGAACTGGGTTTTTTCTTAAATGGAAAGGAAGGATAAAAATATAATGAAATAATTAAAAATATAAGATGGTGTGATTTTAACAGGTTAGCTGCTATGTACCGACAGACTTGTGTAAGCAGGGTGTGTTTGTTCATCTCTCTGCAAAAGGTACAGGCTGTCTCTTTTTCAGCACTAAACTGTTGGCACCAAATCTCTTTTAATTACTGCCACATACATGCCACATCTTTTGGCAGCTGGCACCATCAAGGTAACCTCAGCCAGCCTATGCTATTTGAGTAAGGGGAAACCTTTGACATAGGCAGCATCTTCAAGGAACAAGGTACTTGGGTTCCTCCTTGATTATTCTTATTTTTTTTCTCTCCTGTGGTCCCCGTTTTCTACCAGCTGGGCTCCTTATGTTGCTTGGCTCTGCTCTCTCAGGTGTTGGAAGGCTTCAAAGGTTTAATTATTGCTGACTCATTAGCTTTAATTATTGCTGACTCATTGGGACAGGTGTGGTTCATTAGCCTCCACTCCTTTAGTTCTGACCTTCCCCCTTTTCACACCTGCAGCTCAAGAGTCCTAGCTTCACATCAATGCAAATATGGCTGGGGGGGGGGGCAGAATGGCAGTTTCATTGGGGGAAACGCAAGCAAGCCAAGCCAGCAAGCATGCATCTGGGCAATTCTCAGAAGGGCTGAGGATAGGAAGGCAAAATCCCTGTAGCCTTGATTTCCAGAAGGGCTGAACTTCTGATGGTTTATGTGTGGGGAAACTAACAATACATTGTGAAGTCGAAGGCTTTCACGGCCGGCATCCATAGATTTTCCTTGGGTTTTTTTCCAGGCTGTGAGGCCGTGCAAAATAAATTTTGGGGATCTTTCATGCTACACAGTTATAGCGCTATGATTCCACTTTAATGGTATCCTACGGAATCTTGGGTTTTGTAATCTGGGGAGGCACTAGGGCTCCCTGGTTCAGAATTCTAAATAAGCCTCCCTAAACTGCAGATCCCAGGGTTCCATAGGATGTTTCCATGACTGTTAAAGTGGAATCATAGTGCTATAATTGTGTAGTGTGAAAGGGACACCAGCATCTCAACCAACTGGACAACAGTTATAATGTTTCTTGCTAATTGTAGAGAGGAGATCTCAATCGTGCATATCATCTCAAGGCCAGTGGTAGCTCTCAGTGGCCCTCACTCCCAGCCCAGAAGATGGTTTGACTCACAATTCCCATCAGCCCCAGCTAACATGGCCAGTCATCAGGGATCTAGAGTGATTAATCCTAAATTCCAAAAGTTCTGGAGGGCACCAGGGGCCCATTCACACTATAGAATTGTAGTTATTTTTACAGCCATGGTTCTAGCCTATGGAATCCTGGGATTGGAAGTTTAGGGAGGGACATTTAGAATTCTCCACCAGAGTGCTTCAGTGCCTCACCAAACTACAAACCCCAGGATTCCACAGGATGGAACTTAAATTAGAATAATAGTGGTATAAATCATGTAGTGTGAATGGACCCAAAGTTATAGGAAAGTTCTTCCAAACAACGGCTTTCTTGCTCCCCTGCTTTTTAGTGATATTGACATCCATATTATTTAATTCAGCAGCTAGGAACCTGTTGCCTTTCCAGTGGTGTTGGACTACAACTCCCATCAGTCCTAGTCAGCACAGCCAAAGATGATGAATGTTGGGAGCTGCAGTTCAGCCATGATGCAAAGGCTGCATATTTGCCAGCCTTGGTCTGAAGGGATTTTTTGTTTCTTGTTTGAGGGGAGTGGCTGTTGTGGCCGACACGTAGATTTTACCCAGAGGATAACAAAAGTTACTTTTTTTGGATTACAATTTCCAGAATCTCTGGTCACCCTGGCTGCAGGATTCTGGGAACTGTGATTCAAAAAAGGTAATTTTTACAAGCTCAGGTTACATTCAAGCAGCAACACAATGACACTGCCCTGAATTTTTTGGAAAGTGGTTGTTATTACAAAGAAATACTGAGGTTTCCTGTTATCTCTAGTCTAGCTTGAAGAGCCATTAGCAACATAATGAAATTCTGTGCTACCGCTCATAGAAGGAAACCTTCACTGCTTCTTTATAATCTACACCATCCTATTTCCTATATATTTTCTTTCCACATATAGTTGGATGTCATCATGCACTAAATCTGTACATACAGATTTTATATCAAATATATTAATGAAGAAGAGACAGTGTGGCATTGTAATTCTAAGTGTTGTTGTTATTTTTTTTTTCCTATCCTGCTTTTTTCCCTATTCAGGACTCAAAGTGTTCGACCAGGATTCTGGGAGACCTGGGTTCAAATCCCTACTCAAATATGGAAACCCACTGGGTGACTTTGGGCAAGTCTTTGGGCTCTCTCAGCCTGAGAGGAAGGCAGTGGGAAACACCCTCTGAATAAAATCTTGCCAAGAAAACCCATGATCGTTTTGCCATAAGTTGCAGTCAACTTGAAGGCACATGACAACAAATATCTATAAAATATTTAAATATAGGGCTCTATCAGACAAGGCAAATAAGGCACCATAAGGATGCGTAATGATCGTGAAAGAGCACACGTACCAGACGACGTTGCCCTTTCATGATCATGGCAGGTTAAAAAAAAGGTACTTTTTAAAATGATGACTCAAGCTGTCAATTGATTCTCTTGGAGCTTTTGTGCCAACATTGCTGGCGTTTGAAACTTCGTGCCATTGTACTCATGTGAATGCAGTACCAATTGCCAGTCCAGCGAGAACACTTCCAGATGAGATAGTGACATCCAGGTAGGTGACACACTTTTTATGACCTTTCCTGGTTTACTTGGAAGTTTTAAAGTGAGTTTCTGTGAAACTTTTTGAGTGTTCTTTTTGTTTTTATTTTTGAATTTCCCGTGCTAGGTATTCTTGCGAGAATCCATGGGATTTCAAATGAGGAAGTGAACAGAGCTCAGTTCATTCCTTGTTCATTGCTGGGAAGCATTTTGCCAGGATTACAGGTGAGAGTGGCATGGGGAGTTCTTTTGCAGGCATAAAAATGGCAATGGACATTTATGCCGGCAAAAGAATGGGGTTTGGGGGGGTGATCTGATAAAGTCCATATTCACGTTGCTTTTCAACAAATTGATGGTAATCTGCTCTGAGTATGTGCATTGCCTTGCCTACATGAAGACTGATTTGGCCTGGGCCAGAATTATGAAAAATACACATCTAAATCTGGATCTGCATCTATTCCCCCCACCCCCACTTGCCACCAGCAATGCCAGGAGGGTGGGGCTATCACAGTGCAACAGTGTGTCCTGGAGTGGTGACAAGGGAGACATAATGGAGTCCTGCATATAGAACTCTTATGCTTCTGTCAGCCATGTTGGATAGAATCACAGAATCATAGAGTTGGAAGAGACCACAAGGACCATCTCATCCAACCCATTGCCTTGCAGGAATATACAATCAAAGCACTCCCATAGATGGTCATCCAGCCTCTGTTTAAAAACCTCCAAAGAAGGAGACTCCACCACACTCCAAGGCAGCATGTTCCACTGTCAAACAGCTAGGACGTTCTTCCTAATGTTTAGGTGGAATCTCTTTTCTTGGCCTCTGTATGTTTCATGACTGAAGAAAAGACTGATTCCTACTCCCAAACATTTTTTTTTCCATTTATAGCATTGTTCAAGAATTCCAGGGGTTATAACCTTCTCATTGTTGAGGCACTAAGGAGTGCACAATCAATCAATCAATAGATTCTGGGCTTTTAAAATGCAGCCAGGCCAGCTAGAAACCAGTTGGAGGCAATCCAGTCTGTCTGGAAGCCAAGAATATGATGAAAGGAAATGGATGACCAGGAAATGAACTCAAAAACAGCCACAACACAGAGCACCAAGCATGGGTGTCATTCTTTGCTCTAAAAGGCTGCAATGTGCTCCTGTTCCTTTTATGTCACTTTCCTGCCATGTTACTGCAGAAGAAGGTTGGGGGTGTTGACACAACCCTGCTCAGCACCATCTTTTTCTTTCTTAGACGCTATTATCTTCATGTCTGTCCTTTATTTTGCCTTCCTAAGTTGGTCACAAATTGGTTACCAGGTCATGTAGTAAATGTGATGTCACTGCAGTGCTACACAAACAACGAGATTTGGCTGGATTATGATGTCACTGAGGGCAATAGGAATTAACAGGCAATTTTTTGTTTTGTTTTATTTCTTTAATAAAGAGCCTTACAAATAAAAAGGTAATAACCCTTGGAAGTCTTGCATATTGTACTAAGGCAGATCTCCTGTTTATCTTGAAGTAGCTACTGCCAGGGGTCATGGGGCTTGTTTGAAAAGAAATAATAGGCAAGTGGGCACTAGAACAGAGTAGACAACCCCAACCTGGAGTCCTTCAGATGTATTGTACTACAGTTCCCATCATCACCAGTCAGCATAACAACTGGCATATCCAGAACTGAAGTTGAAGTTCTGCCTTCACTAGTTTTGCACGAACCCTCACATGGGGTAAGGCTGTATCACAGTTTTGCTAGTGCTGCAGGCTGATTTATCACAAGTATGCAAGTAGGGACTGAATTACATAGACTATGGCTGCATCTGCCCTGCAGAAATAATCCAGTTTGACACTGCTTTGACTGCCATGGTTCCGTGTTATGGAATTTTGGGATCTGTAGTTTTGTGAGATATTTCGTCTTTTCTGTCAGAGAGCTATGGGGTCCCAACAAACTGCACATCCCAGGATTCCATAGCATTGAGCCATGGCAGTCAAATCGGTGTCAAACTGGATTATATTTCTGCATATAGCCCTCATATAGCACTGCAGATATTCTTGAAATACAAGTCCCAGCATCCCTCCCTGTGGGTGTGCTGGGACTTGCAGTCCAGCAACATTTGGAGGGCTGTATGATCCCCCCTTCCAATATAGAGTATGCAATTCAGTGCCTACTTGAATGCTTGTGATAAATCCTTTCTATTCCACAAGCGTCTTGTGTAACCATGAAAACCTGTCTCTTTGTTTCTTACCTCTTCTTGTAGAAATGGGCAGATTATATCAACAATATTCCAGGATTATTTTGTATAAAGAACCTTCTGATTCTCAGGTGGTCAAAATGGTCCTTTCCCTGAAAAAAGAAAAGGAGTATTTGGAAATTTTTGTGCCATTTGAACAAAGCACAAAGAGGGGAGGGGAGAGAGTGGGGTGGGAAGGGAAGGAGAACACATTCTGAAAGTAATGCCTGTTGGGAGTAAAAGGGTTAACTGGCTGTGAAGCTGCGTTCTCTGGAGGCAGGCAAAACCAAGTGTGAGACAGTGAGGTCAGCATTACCTTCCATTGCCTAGGGCCTCTTGCCTCTGACAATGTCAACATTCCAGTACATTCCAGCCTTCCACAATAACAGCCTTCATTGCTCTATTTCCTGACCCCTTTGGATTAAAGCATGCGAAGTTAAATATATATACAGCCTGGCACACACGCACATAACACACTGCACCAGAAATAGACTGATGGGAAACTGTCTGCAGCTGTTGCTGCATAACACTCATTATCTGTGTCAAGCTCATTAGTAAGAAAAGGGAAGGGAGGGGAGGGGGAGACTGCAGGATGTGAAATTTGGGAGATGCAGGTCCTCGATATGCATTGCCAGAAGGACTGATGCCATGTTTTGTTGTTGTGTGCCTTCAAGTCATTTATTTCCAACTTATGGCAACTCTGAGATGATCCTATCACAGGGTTTTCTGAGGCTGGGAGTGTATGATTTGCCCAAGGTCACCCAAGGTTTTCATGGCCAAGAAGGGATTTGAACCCTGATCTCCAGAGCTGTAGTCCAACACTCATGTCCTACAGTGTCTTTGATGAAGAAAGCTATAAGGAGAAGGGAAATAGACAGATAACACAGGTTAGGAAATACAAAGTGTAAATCCCAATTTGTAGAGATAAAGACATCCTGTGTTGTTTCTCCATTCACGGTTGCCAGTCTGTTTCCAAGTCAAGGCATTGATTTCAGCCTTTGAAGCTTTAAATAGCTTTGGACTTGTTGTACCTTAAGAACTATCATTCTTCCTTTCTGCACATTCTGTTCATCATATGAAGTTCTGATCTGAATTCCACAATCACTCAAGGCCTTCCAGACAGAAACAAAGAGTAGGCCTTTGGAATGCTAGCACCCACCCTCTGCAATATCTTCCCTGTTGAGATTTTTCAAATCTATATTTGATGGGTTTAGATGTTTGGCAAGCACCTGGTATCTTAGGGCAGCCTATAGCTATAAATGTTTTCTCCCCTGTTACAAAAGCATGTGTATGTGCCTTCAAGTTGCCTGTTGACTTACAGTGACCCTTTGAATTTCATACGGTTTTCTTAGGCAATACATACTCAGAAATGGTTTTGTTAGTTCCTTTCTCTGAAATATAGACGATAGCACCTGGCATTTATTGGTGATCTCCCATCCAAGTACTAATCAGGGGTGACCTTGCTTAGCTTCCAAGGTCAGCCAGGGTTTGGTGCCTTTAGGGTATTTAGGCATGTTCCTGCTATGAATACATACTAAAAATATTTTCCTTTTGTCTGTGATTTCTCTTTGGGTTTACTGTTTTGTTGTTATCTTTATTTATGTCCCATTTCCCCCCAAACTGGGACTCAACAGGAGACTACAATAAAAAAAAAATACAGGAAAGCTAAAACCTATGATTGTTTTGACATGATATGGGATTTTTTTAATAGTATTGGTATTCCTTAATTAAAAATTAGACTGCTATGTTCTAATTGAATTTTGTGGATTTGGTTTTATTGTATATTTTATTGTTGTAATCTGCTTTGAGTTTCTCTGTGGTCAACACCTGGGGATGTATGTTCTTGAAACAAATCTATGGATAATGAAAACTGCTGCTGGAAAGAGAAATGTTGAACCATGTTCACCTTTGGCAAGGCCATCCCTCCTATTAGGTAGAGTGATGCCATAGTTTCAGTTGGTAGATGCTGGAGGGAAGGGAAAGGCAACAAGTTGGGACAGGGCTTGGGTGCCACTGCATATGCCCTATGCACCTACCCTGCACTTCTTGGTTGTTGTGGAAGATGTTGAGGTGCTGAAGTAAGATTCAGCCTTCAGTTCTCTCAGCTTCTCTATGTGGAACGAGAGTGAAGTAGTGGAGTACTATTTTGTCCTTTGCTTCAGGCAGCAAAAAATCTTGGGCCAGCTCTGACATTTTGTCTGATCCAGTGATGAGGCAATTCTGGAAAGGAAGCAAACAGTATCCTTAATGGTGCTTTATATCACATGTCTTACTTTAGAAGCTGAAGCTTTTGAAACATCAGTTTTAAAGAGAAGCCGTGTGTTGTTGAGGCCTGTCAAATCACAGATATGGAACATGCTATAAATAGGCCGTGTTTGCACATTGCCACTTCTGGGTGTGGACTGAAATGCTGATGCAAAGTTTCTGTTGGCAAGTGGGGGAAATATCAGCTGGGGGCAAAAGGAGGGAAAGGATAGGTGTGCTTTAAAGGGCCCTCTGGCTCAATCAGAGAAACAAAGAGGAGCAATCAAGGCTCAGGCAGTTCCAGGTTGCCAGAGTGAACACTGGAGAGGCCTCCTGTGCCTTTAATGATTGTGTAGAAGAGGGAATTTCAGCAGATGTTGCTTGTTACTTGGTTGCCTACACAACCATTAAAGGTACAGGAGCTGTCTCCAGTTTCACTTTGGCCACCCTAGTTGCCCTGCAATATGTCCCAGAATCCTTTACAATGCCCAGAAGCACCATGGCAGACATGTCAGGAGGTGGTTTTGCAGGAGATTAATACAGAAAGGTTCAGTGAAGGCAGATGCTGTGAGGGAAGAATAAAAACACTGCCATAACCAATGTCTCCAAAATGAAACAAAACTCAGACTTGTTCGTACAGTTCTTTCCGTCATGTGCTCCTTGCACATTCTTCTCTCTGTTTTTCCTTCTCTGTTCAGCTGGGCTTGTTGAAGGCTTTGATCTCATGAATTCCTGTGGGCAGCTTTAGGTTGAAGCGTCTACCCCTCGCAAGGCCCCTGATGGAAAGATCTCAAACCTTAGAAAGCTACTGGGAGAACAAAAATAACCTCCCCTTAAAAAGCAGCTGTGTCTTCCCCATAAAGGGAGGGAGAGGAGGGCGATGATGAGGGAAGGGAGGGGCTTGCGAACAACAAGTTTAGATTGTAAAACTCTAATCGGGTGCTGGAAGGAGCTGAGACCAAGAGAAGTTTAATGTAGGATAAAAATGCAAACCCTTTAAATCTCTTTGTGTTTGGCTTAACCTTGTCTTGACTCTGCAGAGATGAGCTTGTTTTAGAAACAGAATTCTCTCTTCCTCTCTCACTCTTCCCAGTTCACCTAAGCTAGCCCCTACAACACACCAGTGCTGAATAAATCTTGGTACTGTATAGTGGTTTGAGTGTTGGACTACAATTCTGGAGACCAGGGTTCGAATCCCTGCTCGGCCATGAAAACCCACTGGGTGGCCTTAGGCAAGTCACACTCTTTCAGCCTCAGAAGAAAGCAAAGGTAAAACCCTTCTGAAGAAATCTTGCCAAGAAAACCCCGTGATAGGTTCATCTTGAGGTTGCCATAAGTCAGAAGCATCTGGAAGGCATGTGGCAACAATTGATTTTTTTGCCTGTTAAAGGTGGGGCATGTTTGCCTCTCACTCCACTCCATCAATGTAAGCATGACCAAGATTCTGGTATGTCTCTCAAATGATCTTTGGCTGAGTATGCACATGCCTTTCATCCCTTTGGGTTCAACAAAGCTCCCTGCCATGGGTCAATTCTGTATTAAACCAGATTTATGACAGACAGCAGCACTAATCTATACTGCTCTTCAGCAGTTCAAGGGGAAGCTTGGGGTGCTGGCATATGGCATCAGTTGTAGCACCTTGTTCCTGACTGTGCCAAAAGAATGCCCTTTATCTTCTCTTACTGTAGAAAATCTTGGGTGCTGCAGTTATCTGGTGCAAAGTAACCCAGGGCCACAGCACTACCCTCTTAAATCACAGCTTGTCAATGTTTCTTTTGCTTCTGCTTCTTGCAGCCATGCTGGCTGAGGGACATGTATCCCAGAAAAGGGAATTTTGCCCAGTTTTGCCTTAAATAGCATACAGAGTATTGTTAGCAGCCAAGTCTACTTCAGGGAGTAGGGGAGGGAGCAGCCCTTAGGGTTTCCTGTAGGAAACAGGAATAGAAATATGAAAGATCTGGATATCCCTTATACCTAGTCCTTCAAACCAGGGGCCTTTTCATTCTACACAATTACAGCACTAGGATTCCACGTTAAACTGCCAAAGTTCTATCCTATGGAATCTCAGGGTCTGTAGTTTAGGGGTATTCAGAATTCTCAACCAGAGTGCTCTAGTGCCTCACCAGACTACAGTTCCCAGGATTCCATAGGATGCAACCCTGGCAATTACAATGGAATCATAGCTCTATAACTGTGTAGTATAAATGGGCCACAGGAGAGGATATTGTTAGAATGTTAGAATCGTAGAATTGGAAGAGACCACGAGGGTCATCCAGTCCAACCCTATGAAGAAGAAGTGGTGGTGGGGGGACACACAAGATTTCATAGGATCATAAACTTGGAAGGGCCTATGGACCATCAGGTCAAATCCCCGGCTCAATGCAGGATCTCCAGTTAGAGCATCACCAACAGGTAGCGGTCTAGCCTCTTTCTGAAGGTGTCCAGAAAAGGAGACCCCACCACCTCTCTAGGGAATTAGAGAAGTGAACTGCTCTCACTGTCAAGAAGCCCCTCGAAATCTACTCTCCTATAACTTAAAACCATTAAATCTAGTTCTACCCTCTGAGGCAGCAGAGAACAAGCCTGCAGCCTCCTTTTTGTGGCAGCCCTTGAGGTATTTAAAGAGAGCAATCATATCACCCCTCAGTCTTCTCTTCACAAAGCTGGACATGCCCAGATCCTTGAACCTTTCCTTATCTGTTTTGTTCTTCATACCTCTAATCATCCTCATTGCTCTAATCTTGTCTCCAACATGTATATATCCTTCTTAAAACGAGGTGCCCAGAACTGAACACAGTACAGTTGTCCCTCCGTATCCACAGATTTGGTATCCACAGATTTAAGTATTCACAGCTTGAAAATATTCTTTAAAAATAATAATCCAAAAAGCAAACCTTGATTTTGCCATCTTATATAAGGGACTCCATTTTTCTTTGCCATTGCGTATAATGGGACTTGAGTATTCACGGATCTGGGTATCCATGGGGGGTCCTGGAACCAAACCCCAACGAATGTGAAGGGACAACTCTACTCCAGGCCTGACCAGTGCAGCATATGGGAGAACAATTACGTCCCTTGACTTGGAAACTATGCTTCTATTAATGTAGGTTAAAATAGTATTTGGCTTCTTTACTGTAGCATCACACTGTTGGCTCATGTTCAACTTATGATCAACAATAATCCCAAGGTCCTTTTCACATATAGTACTGCTGAGCCAAGTATCCCTCATCCTTTGCAAATTTTTGGTGGCCTAAATGTAGAATTATGCATTTGTCTCTGTTGAATTTCATTTTATTAATTTCAGCCCAGTTTTCTTGTTTATCAAGGCCCTTTTGAATTCTATTCTTATCTTCCAATGTGTTAGCTACCCCTCCAGATTTTATATCATCTGCAAATTTGATAAGGATTCCCTCCTCCTCATCATCTAAAACACTGATAGAAATATTGATGAGTGTCAGCCCCAGGACCGAACCCTGTGGCTCTCCACTTGAAACCTCATTCCAATTTGAAGCACAGCCACTGATGACAATTCTTTGAACACAGTTTTTCAACCAATTATGGATCCACGTGATGGTGTTTCCATCTAGTCCATATTTAGTCAGTTTGCTAAGCAAACTATCATGGGGGAGTTTATCACATGCTTTGCTGAAATCCAGAGAAATGACAACCACAGCATTCCCACCATCTACGAAACTAGAGACCCAACCAAAAAAAAGATGAAAGGTTAGTTTGGCAGGATTTTTTCTTGACAAACCCATGCTGGCTCCTACTAATTACTGGGGGTCATTTACAGGGCAAAAAAAAAAAAAATCCTCAAAGAATTTGCCAGATTCCTAATGGTCCACACGAATTCTGGGACAGAGTCGCTCTATTCAGAAGGAGGGGGGCAAAAATACCCATAAATAGCGCGGTAACAGCTTTAGCTAGTTTTCCTGACTTTAAAAAAAAGAAGTGATATATTTGGAAAAATGTGCACAATAGGACATGTGTACACCAAATTCGCAAGCGGTCATGTAAACAATCAATTCGCAAAAGGGCAAAATTCGCAAAGGCAAGAAGGAGGAGTTTGCTGCACTGCCTGTGGGAGGAAAGGGGCACAGCCGCCTCACCATGGGGTCTTTGGGCCACCCTCCCCCACTGTGCCACGGACTCCGGCCATAGAGGAGTGGCCCCGGGAACCTCAAGCGCAGCGCAGCATTGTTGTTGTCGTTGGGCCTTGGCTGCACCCCCCCCACGCCATGGACTCTGACACTAGAGGCCTCGGGAGCAGTGCAGCAGTTCACACAGCCATGCTGCTCCTGAGGCCTCTACAGCCAGTGTCCGTGGTGCAGGGGAGGTGCAGCTGAGGCCCAACAACAGCCTCAGGCACGGCGCAGCACTATTGTTGTCATTGGGCCTGGGCTGCGTACTTCCATGTGCTGCAGACACGGAACCTAGAGGCCTTGGGAGCAGCATGGCTGTGTGAACCGCTGTGCTGCTCCTGTGGCCTGTAGTGTCAGAGGCCGTGGTATGGGGATGTGCGGCTGAGGCCCTATGACAACAACAGCCATGGCTGAGGCTGTCGTTGGGCCTTGGCCATGCCCCCCCCTGCACCACGGACACTGACGCTAGAGGCCTTGGGAGCAGCGTGGCTGTGTGAACTGCAAAATCGCTACTTCTTCACTACAACCGCTTTCGAAGAAAATTGTAGGAACAAATGGCCACTGGTGCAGAAGGGAGGTAAACTGATAATTTACGCACTTAATTCTCCTGTGTAACTGACCCCCTGCATTGTCATCAAGATACTTGCAAACAGACTCCTGTCTAATCCATTATCATAGCAGTCACTTGCAACACTTTTGCGATGTTTGTATTCTTGTCTACAGACGTGGAGAACTTCACATGCACCAAATGCAAGCTGGTAGCCCTCTTGGAGGAGAAAGTACAGCAGCTGGAGACACGGGTAGCTACACTTCAACAGATTCGTGAGCAAGAGGTTTTCCTGGACAGAACAGAACGAACAGTCTTGGATGGGGACCGCACAGAGGAAGTGGCTGTGGAGGAGAGGGTCACTTCACGGACACAGGAAGTAGACAGCTGGAGGAATGTCACACACAGAACAAGAAAATCCAGGGATTCTTCCAGCAGCTTGCAGCTACAGAATCGATTCGAAGCCCTTTCCCTTATCAAGGACAACGAGGAAGAACAGCATGGACAGACTTCAGGGGTAGAGCAGGGGACCTTGAGAGGACCACCGCAAGGAACAGCAGCTGCGAAGCCTCAGCGGAGGCGTGTGGTGGTAGTGGGGGACTCCTTGCTGAGGGGTACAGAAGCAGTGGTATGTGGGCCTGACAAGATGACTCGGGAGGTGTGTTGTCTCCCTGGGGCAAAGATCTGTGATGTGACCGAGAGGCTGACAAGACTCGTCAAGCCTACGGATCATTACCCCTTCCTTTTGGTCCATGTGGGAACCAATGATACTGCAAGGCACAGCTTTCCCAAGATCAGAAGAGATTATGAGGCCCTGGGGAGGAAGCTGAAAGAAATGAACGCACAGGTGGTCATCTCGTCTCTTCTGCCAGTTGAAGGGCATGGTCCAAGAAGGGAGAGGAAAATAGCCGACGTAAACAACTGGCTCTGTAGATGGTGTCGCCGAGAACAAATTGGATTCTTGGATCATGGACTGCGCTTCCATGCGGGGGGACTTCTGGCAAGAGATGGGGTGCATCTTACAACAGTTGGAAGAAACATTTTTGCCAACAGTCTCAAGAATTTGATCAGGAGGGCTTTAAACTGAGTCAAATGGGGGAGGGAGACAGTATTCTGGAAGGCAAAAGGGCTGGAGAAAATAGTCAAACTGTCATAGAGGGAACAAGGCAAACAGCGCAAGGACCCAACAGTGGGAGGCAAAAAAACTTGCACAGGGAGCAAGTAAAGGGAACACATGGTCTCAGATGTCTCTACACTAATGCACAGAGCATGGGAAATAAGCAAGATGAACTAGAACTCCTTGCACTACAAAACAAATATGATATAATAGGCATTACTGAAACCTG
The DNA here is from genome assembly GCA_030847615.1 of Gambelia wislizenii. Lineage (NCBI taxonomy): Eukaryota > Metazoa > Chordata > Lepidosauria > Squamata > Crotaphytidae > Gambelia > Gambelia wislizenii. Next base: position 447,828,291 of record JAUMIR010000001.1, on the reverse strand, counting down.
GTGGGACGAGTCTCATGATTGGAATGTAGGAATAGAGGGGTATAACCTTTATAGGAGAAACAGGCCAAACAGGAAAGGAGGAGGAATAGCATTATATGTCAGGGATATTTACACCAGTGAAGTGATCCACAACATCAATACTGGAAGCCAGGTGGAGAGCATCTGGATAATAATTAAAGGGGAGGGAAACAACAGGGATGTTATTGTGGGACTCTACTACAGACCCCCAAATCAGACGGAGGAATTGGATGTTGCCTTTCTAGAACAGATGAACACACATGCAGAAAGGAGAGCTGTAGTAGTGATGGGTGACTTCAACTATCCTGATATATGCTGGCAATCTAACTCAGCCAAAACTACAAGGTCTAGCAAATTCCTTACATGCCTGGAAGACAATTTCATGGTCCAAAAGGTGGAAGAGGCAACAAGGGGGTCAGCTATTTTAGATCTGATCCTAACCAACAGAGATGACCTGGTTAATGGGGTGCAAGTGGTGGGATCCTTAGGTGAGAGTGATCATGTTCTCCTGGAGTTTGTTATACAATGGAAAGGAGAAGCCAGGCATAGTCAGACACGTATTCTTGACTTTAGGAGAGCTGATTTCAGTAAACTCAGGGAAATACTGGGGGATGATCCCATGGTCAGGAATACTAAAAGAGAAGAGACCTCAAGACGGATGGGACTTTCTCAAAAGGGAGATACTGGAGGCACAATTTCAAACAGTACCATTGAGGAAGAAAAATGGGAGGTGTCTCAAGAAACCAGGATGGATGACTAAAGAACTTTCAATGGAGCTAAGTTTTAAACGGAACATGTATAGGAAATGGAAAAGGGGGGAAATCACCAAAGAAGAATTCAAACAGATAGCGAACACGTGTAGGAGTAAAGTCAGAAAAGCTAAAGCGCAGAATGAGCTCAGGCTTGCTAGGGAGGTTAAGAACAATAAAAAGGGTTTTCTTGGGTATGTCCGCAGCAAAAGGAGGAAGAAGGAAATGATAGGGCCGCTACGTGGAGAAGATGGCAAAATGCTAACAGGGGACAGAGAAAAGGCAGAATTACTCAACACCTTCTTTGCCTCAGTGTTTTCAGAAAAGGAAAAGGAGGACCAACCTGAGGAGAATGGAACAGAGGACACAATAGGGGAAATCCAGCTCAAAATAAGTAAAGAGGTAGTACAGGAATACCTTCTTAATCTAAATGAATTTAAATCTCCAGGACCAGATGAACTACATCCAAGAGTATTAAAAGAGCTGGCAAATATAATCTCAGAGCCATTGGCAATAATCTTTGAGAACTCCTGGAGAACAGGAGAAGTCCCAGCAGACTGGAGGAGGGCAAACATTATTCCCATCTTCAAAAAGGGGAAAAAAGAGGATCCCAACAATTATCGTCCAGTTAGTCTGACATCAATACCAGGGAAGATTCTAGAACAGATCATTAAACAGAGAGTCTGTGAACATTTAGAAGGCAATGCCATAATCACAAAAAGTCAACATGGGTTTCAGAGAAACAAGTCATGCCAGACTAATCTGATCTCTTTTTTTTGATAAAGTTACCAGCTTGGTAGATGAAGGGAATGCTGTGGACATTGCATACCTTGATTTCAGTAAGGCCTTTGACAAGGTTCCCCATGACATTCTTGCAAACAAGCTTGTAGAATGTGGGCTAGACAAGTTAACTGTTCAATGGATTTGTAATTGGTTGACCGGCCGAACCCAAAGGGTGCTCAGCAGTGGCTCCTCTTCGTCTTGGAAAGATGTGACCAGTGGGGTGCCACAGGGTTCTGTCCTGGGCCCAGTGCTATTCAACATCTTTATCAATGACTTAGATGAGGGAATTAGGGGCATACTTATCAAATTTGCAGATGACACCAAATTAGGAGGAGTAGCTAATACCCTAGAGGACAGGATCAAAATTCAGAATGACCTGGATAGACTGGAGAGCTGGGCCAAAGCTAACAAAATGAAATTCAATACGGAGAAATGTAAAGTACTGCATTTAGGGCGGAAAAATGAAATGCATAAATATAGGATGGGAGAGACCTGGCTGAATGAGACTACGTGCGAAAGGGATCTAGGAGTCCTAGTAGACCACAAGTTGAACATGAGCCAACAGTGTGATGCGGCAGCTAAAAAGGCCAATGCAATTTTGGGCTGTACCAGTAGAAGTATAGTGTCTAGATCAAGGGAAGTAATAGTGCCACTCTATTCTGCCTTGGTCAGACCTCACTTAGAATACTGTGTCCAGTTCTGGGCACCACAATTCAGAAAGGATATTGACAAATTGGAGCGTGTCCAGAGAAGGGCAACTAAAATGGTGAAAGGTCTGGAAACGATGCCTTATGAGGAGAGACTTAGGGAGCTGGGTATGTTTAGCCTGGAAAAAAGACGGTTAAGAGGTGATATGATAGCCCTGTTTAAGTATTTGAAGGGATGTCACGCTGAGGATGGAGCAGGCTTGTTTTCTGCTGCTCCAGAGACTGGAACACGGAGCAATGGGTGCAAGCTCCAGGAACAGAGATTCCACCTCAACATGAGGAGGAACTTTTTGACAGTAAGAGCTGTTCGGCAGTGGAACACACTCCCTCGGAGCGTGGTGGGGTCTCCTTCCTTGGAGGTCTTTAAACAGAGGCTGGATGGCCATCTGTCGGGGATGCTTTGATCAAGATTTCCTGCGTGGCAGGGGGGTTGGACTGGATGGCCCTCGTGGTCTCTTCCAACTCTGCAATTCTATGATTCTATATTTTTCCTGGTATTGATGTCAGGCTGACTGGCCTGCAGATTCTTTGGATCTTCTTTTTTGCCTTTTTTGAAGCAATGGACAATGCCCTGCAGATTTGAACTCATTTAGGTTTACTAGATGATTCCTGACTATCTCCTTATCAGTCTTGATTTGCGACCCTAATTCCTTGCCAAGGTCTCTTCTGCTGCACGGAAACACACAGTCCTTGTTTTTGGGGAGAAAAACTGAAGCAAAATAGGTATTGAGCAGTTTTGCCTTTTCAATGTGATATGTTAGCATTTCAAATGCTTACTTAGCTCAGGAAGGGATGACTTGCTTTTCCTCTTCTCATGGTGTTGTTTTGAGCTCCTTGAACCCTGTTGAAGCTCTTTAATCAAGGTCAGGGGAAAACTGCAGCCAATTACTACACCAACAAATGGGCAGAATACAGATCTAGGGTGCTTCCTTTTCCAGGACACCAATAATTAAATTAAATAAAACTTTGGGCTTGTCTATATGAACCTGAAAAAATGGATTGCTCCGCAGCAATAGCAATATGACTTGACTTAACGATTTTACAATCCCCATAAACTTTGCATGCCCTCTAGCTAAGATAGTAGTGGAGACATTTTTAAATCTGATACCACGGAAGTTTATAAAACCCACACCTATTTCCATGGTGCACACAAGCAATTTTTCACCTTTACAAAAAGAGAGAGAAAGAGAGAGAGAGAGAGAGAGAATACAAATCCCCATTTTATCACCTTAGCGATGACTTACTAAGGCAAAAATCCAACATGGCAACAGCAGGCGCTTGCCCAGTTGGCAAGCCCTGCCCCTGCACACATCTGACCAATCAGGTTTATGCTTCCTCTCATATGGGAAAGCGATTCAAATCAAATTGCTTGCTCCAACAAGCAGGAATGAGCATTCCCCATGGAGCTTTTTAAAAACTCTGGGAAATGCTGCAAAGGCTTTCCTGCCATAGTTTTTCGAGTTTTTTGTTACCCCCCCTTCCAAATACAGGGCATTGATGCACGTTCCCATTAAGACAGATTGTATTCTAGGCAAATTTCATTAGGATTATTTTGACCATTTAGACAACCCCTTGTAGAGGAAGCATCCTTCCATGAAAAACAAACTTCTTATTGATCTTGTTAATTTTGCCCTCATCTTTCTCTCCTTCCAGAGGTCTAACTGAAAAAGTAATATTGTCATCTTTCAGAAACTGCCCCAAATGTCACTGTCCCCTCCAGTGACTTTGCTGTAAAATTCAGTATTCTTCCTTCCAAATTCTCGATTGTCTTTCAGAAAAATCATCCAAGTACTCTTCTCCTTTCTAAGACCTCTGATGCTCTTTCTCTCCTCTCTGTTATTTCCTCTATTTCCAATACTCTTTCCTGTTTCCTCCAGGAGCATGTCAAAATCTCCAAAATAATCTAGGTCTGTCTGCAAATCACTATCTATTTTTTTCTTCATATTCTGATATGTCCCCTGGATCCCCATCCTCCATCCAATAGTCTGATGCTTCACCTAATTTTCTAGCTCCCAGCATGTCATCCACCGCTAATCTGCAACTCTTGAAGTCATTTTTCATCAAATTCCTCCCATACCTCTTGCAAAATTGCTGGACCGCATACATTTTCTAGGGAATGAATCATAGCCATTCTTCTGTTGAACAAAAGCTTGGCATGTATAGAGTTAACAATTTATCTCCACACCAACTCCTCAGATACAGTGTTGCAATGACACAGCCTAGCTGTTTTGCTTCTCTTGTTATTTGAATTGCTGACAGTGGGATACCTCTCATAGACAAAACAAATCCACTTTCCCATAACAAAGGGTTCTCTTTCCTTAAAATCTCTTTCCTTAGTCTGTTTTTACTTTCCAAATGCTTACACAGAAAACCAATCTTCCAACTTTTTTCTTTTTAAATCACAAACTTGTTAAACTTTCTTATTTCAAAATGCAGGCTTAAAGACTCTTAAAAATAGTATTTAAGGTCTCTCATATTTGTGCAGAAAGCAGGAAACTCACCAAGGCATTCTTGCCACCACTGAGTCAAAGATTTCTTTTTATCAAGCAAGTCCAGATATTTTTAAGAAGTACAGTTTTACTCCTGTATCCACACAGGTTTGGTTACCAGACATACTGAGGATACCAGCAACTATGGATAACAGCGAACCCTATTAAAAGAAAGGACTTCTGGTTAAAAACGTACCATAGAGTTGCATTGGAGGACTTAGAAGATACCTAGAGAAGATGCTTGTCTAGGCATTTTCCAGCACGACTCTGTGGTATGTGTCCCCTATTTTGTGTTTCACAGATAACTTAAACCACACATATTGGTTCCACAGATATGAGGGGTCCGACTGTAATTAAAAAGAAAGTGAGCTTGCAGGCTTAATTTCCTTTAGAGGCTTGCATACAGTGGTATGAGCTTAATGGAGTTTTCCTATGACCCCACCCCACTTCACTTGCAATCAACTACTACAGTCCCTGAAAGCTTGGTGAGGTTCTCAGACCCATGTGCTCTCCCCTTCTCCAGGGAGAGAATCACCAGTTGGATCTTGTCTCCATACTGGTGATCATCACTGTTGCAGCTTTCCCTTTCACAGAGATCCATGAAGGGATCTCAACCCGCTATTACCATCACCAGAAGTCCTAGGTCCAACCCTCCACTCAACACAGGATATCCAACTAGAGCATCCCCAGCAGATAGCTGTCCAGCCTTTTTTGGAAGAGGTCTGGAGAAGGAGACCTCACCAGCATTCTAGGCAATTGGTTCCATTGCCAAACCGCTCTAACAGTCAAGAAGTTCCTTCTAATATTCAATCAAAATCTACTCTCCTGTAACTTCAAACCATTAGACCTAGTCCTATGCTCTGGGTAGATCTTTTGTGCCTGGCTCTGGTGGGTGGAACTGGGGGTTCTAATTACAGGGACCTCCCTACAAAAGTAGATGACCCCGCAAGACAGAAATCTGCTCACCTTTGATTTACAACTGGAAATAAACTGATTTTGAATGTTAGCCCTGAGAACTACTGGTGACCTTGCAACATTTTGATCTCTGGACAAAATGGCAGTGAGAGTTGGAGACAGAGCAGAATTAATCTGGAAGGAAAATGAAGGTTAGGAACTGAGGTCTTTTCTCATTGCTGTAAATATTCTACCATGGTTGGCCACAGGAAGGAGGATGTGTGATTTGAGAAAAGTGTTTATCAAGCACAAGATGCCTTTTATTTTTCACCAGCAGAGACAAAAGATGTCAGCCAAAGAGCAGCAGCTGCTGAGAGGTGGGGGCTTCTTCTTCATTTGCCAGGCAGAGGCCACTGCTGCTTGTGAGATGGATTGATTTTGATTATTGGAAAGTGTGATTTAGAGGTGACACAATTACTTGGCAGGTTCCAGGGGCTTAGTCATCACACAAGGTGGAGTGAGGGGTACAGCCATCAAATAAATCACACGGGTCTGGTTGTACTGATGAAATCTGAAGACAAAGGAAGCTCACAAACAAGGCACAGTGTTTGGGGAATGACTTACAGGGGGGTGGGGTGGAGCAAAGCAGCAGCACAGTACAGTATATAGACCCTTAAATCATAGGCTTGCAAAGTAGGAAGGCAACTCGAGGGACACCTAGTTCAGCTCCTGTCAAATACAGAGATCTATACCTAAAATACCCCTCACACATGGTCATCCCACTTCTGTTTCAAAATCACCAGTGAAGGAAAGCCCACCACCATCTGAGTTAGTCTGCTTCACTGTTAAACAGCTTTTATCCCATGGAAGTTCTTCCTAATATTTAGTCAGAAACTTCCTTCTTGTCATTTGAATCCATTGGTTCAAGTCCTGGAGCAGAAAACCAGCTCCACCTTTAGACTGTTAAAGCTGGCTTTCAAATCACCTCTCTTTCTTTTCTCCAGGCTAAACATAGCCCACTCCACCAACTTCTGGCATTCAGTAGGTGAGGAAATGCTGTTGAGGGGAAACTGAGGTATTGTCTAGACAGTGGAAAAACTCCTCATAGATTCAAGGAGAATACCTTTTGTCCCAACAAGATTGCCATGGTGATTCACTGTTTTCGGAAGGGGGAGGACCAAAAACTGTAAAAACTGCATGAGAAAAGCCTTAGCAGCTTTCCCAAAGTTGTTTTTTTTAAAAAAATACGTGGAAATGTACATTACCACCTGCTTGGACAACCGATTTGCAGCGCATTCTGAAAGTGGAAAGCCGATTGCTCAGCTGTGTGTGGGGCTTGGGCTTGCTGGCCACTAAATGTCCGGAAGTGCCATTTTGGAGTTTTTTGATAGCAATCATACATATTTTTGCAGCGCTGAGGTGACCAAACAATTTTTTCAAGTCTCTTACACACCTTAGATGTAAAGTTTAAAAATACCTGTGCAGCAGCAGCAACTTGTGGAGAATAACACAAGTAATTCACTTCTGGCCACCATCTTGATTTGGAGGCATGGCTATGTGTAAACTTCAAAAACGGATAACTTAACATATCAGCCATCTTGCCAAAAAAAACCCATGGAGACAAAGGAACACTGCTGCGATTTTCTGTTAATGTGCAGCAATCCACATTATATTCCCTTGTCTAGACAAGCCCTGAGTGATGCAGAGGCAGGACAGAGCTTGCAAATATTTTTTTTACCATGACTACTAGAATCCCCCTGCCAGCATGGCTATTGTGCCCCAGTGGCCATGCTGGCAGCAGGGTGCATGTGTGAATTCTGAGATTATCACACTACAGTGGGACCCCCGTATCCACTGGGGATTGGTTCTGGGGGCCCAGTGGATACCAAAAATCATGGATAATAGCAAACACCATTGAAAATAATAGGACTTCTGGTTTAAAATACCATAGAGTTGCCTCGGAGGACCTAGACAATGGCTAGAGGGGACACATTTTCTAGGAAGACTCTATGGTAGGTGTGCTGTTTTGTGTCCCGTGGATAAGTGAATCAGTGGATAATGAATCAGTGGATACGGGGGTCCTACTGTACACTGTTATAGTGCAATTATTCCACTTTAACTGCTGTAGCTGCCTCCTGTGGAATCCTAGGATTTGCAGTTTAGGGAGGGTCATTTAGAACTCTCAGCCAGAGAGCTCTTAGGCCTCACTAAACTACAAAACCCAGAATTCCACAGGAGGCAGCCATAACAGTTAAAGTGGAATAATTGCACTATAACAGTGTAGTGTGATAAAGGACTTTATCAGAAGCATCAAATATGGCATCATAATAATGCCACATAACCGTGAAAGGGTGTACATATCAGACAATGTCACCCTTTTGCGGTTATGTCCCTGCCAAAACCCATACTTTTTAATTGACGGCTTAAGCTGTCAATTGATCCCCCCCTGCTGTTTTTTCCCCGGCATAGCTGGCGTGTGAAACCTTGTGGGTTTTTTTTCTCTTGTAATTACCCTGTCTGTGGCTGGTCCGGCATGAACACTTCCAGGTGAGATCACGACATCTAGGTAAGTGACACACTTTTTATGACCCTCCCTGGGTTACTTGTAAGTTTTTTAGTGTGTTTTTGTGCTTTGTGCCACTTTTACTTTGTGATTTTTGTTGGTTTTTAAAAATCCCCCACGCTATGTATTCTTGCGCGAATATGCGGGATTTTGAATGGGGAAGTGAACAGAGCTCCGTTCCCTTCCTCTTTCACTGTCGAGGAAGCCTTTGCAGGGATTAAAGGTAAGTGCAGAGGGGAGCGTTCTTTTGCTGGCATAAAAATTGATTTTTTTTTTATTGCTAGCAAAAGAACACTTTAAAGGGGCTCGTCTCATAAAGTCCCAAGTCCCAAGTGTTGTCATCCAAAAAGGAGACCACTAGAGCTCTCCAGTAGAGAATTCTAAATATTTCACCAAGGTTCAAATCACAGGATTCCATGGGATGTTGCCATGGCAGTTAAAATGACATTGTAGTGCTCTAACCTTTGGCCCTTTCTTTCTAATAAGATTTCTGAATGAACCACAACCCAAGCCAGATCTGCTTGGATTGCTAATGAGCTTCTTTTGTCACAAATAATGTTTGTTTTTAATTTTAATCCAATGAATGATGAGCTAGGTTCACTGGTAAAGTGGACATGTTAGCATAACCCATCCTGTTCAACTAAGATCAGAGGATGCCTGATTATCCCAGGATCAGCCGTCCCAGCTGCAAACAGGAAGAAGGAAGCCTGGGCATTTCTTTTAACTGAGCAAATTGGATGAAGCTCTGACAAGGCAGACTTATACTGAGTCAGCAGAACCTCACAACTCGCAAAGGGCATTTATTCACAGATTAATTATTCAGCTGGCTTGAATGGCATCTCTGCCACAATCATTCTGCAAGCAAAGATGGCACACCCAGGAGCATTCCTCCAATCACTGCTGCCAAACAGAATCAGGATGGTGCCCTTGATCAGTTAAAGGTGGGGAGGAGGGGGGATCCCTTGCTTCAGGGATTGGCTCAGTCCAAACACCAAGTAGTGTAGGTTTTATTTGTTTATCCTTATACCAAACATCTTGCACAAAGCACTAAGTCCCAAACCAGCAAAACGAAATGAAAATATGCTCCATTTTATGTTGCTTCACATGTGAGTCTCCTGCAACAGATTTGGAGGCTTTTATTCATGCAAATTCCTGGATGAAAATTATTTTTTAAAAAAGTCCTTAGTAAAAAGAACTTGCACCAAAAGATGGTGAGAAGGAGAAAGAAAATGTAGGTTTAATATGGTTCTTTTCAGTTCCATATTGTGATCAGAAGAATGATCCTCTGTTTCAAATATCAAGTATGCTTTCCAAGTAGCATAGTTGATATACACACACATATTGTGCCTTTCCATTGTTCAAAGTACTCCACAGAATATCTCAGTAATGTGTACAATGTCCCTATAGGGTAGGATGGTACTGTTATCCTTTTAATATAAATTGAATGCAAATTGTGATCCTGTGAACCATCAAACCATTGGGTAAGATGACACAGATTTGTTAAGAAGGTAGTCTGTTGGTCCTGAGGTGTGAAACCAATAAGATCTGCTTCCCCGAAAGTCTGTTCTCTTGAAATAGGAAAATATTCTGAGGCAAATTATTTTGGTACACGTGTAAGTGAAGTTACACTCTTAGAAGGTTGATGGGGTCACAATTTCCATCTTTAACAAACTATCCCACTGCCAAACTAAGCAACTGTGCTTAAGTACCTGTGGTTTTAATATGTCTCCATCAGCGCATCTGAAGAAGTGGACTGAAATCCATGAATCTCATGTTGAGATAAATGTTAGATTAAAGGTATGGATAGAGTCCTTCTTCCTGCCCCTTTCCCCTTTGTGGTGCCCAGAAATGGACACAGTATTCCAGGTGAGGTCTGACCAAAGCAGAATAGAGTGGCACTATTACTTCTCTCAATCTAGACACTATACTCCTATACTTCTAGCACCCCCAATTTTATCCTTCCCAGTGGCCCCATTGTTACCCAAAGAGCTCTTGGAAAATCCAAGAAAATATTGAGTTTCTAATATGTTGGGGAAATTAGCAGCAACTCGACCTTAGCAATGCAAAAGGGGGCACCAGAGAGAGGGGTCTTTACACCTTTGTATACCCTGACTCCCTCTGAACATATGCACACAAGCACAAAATGAAGAATTAACAATTATATTTATTAAAGGCATAAAAATAATAACACTGAGCACACACACATTCATGCAAAAAGCTTTCACACAAGACCACTAGGAATGGAAGAAGAGAGGGATTGCCAGAAGGACAGATAAGGAGGTCTTGTAGTCCTGAAGTTGTTGGACAATCTGGCAGTGTGGATGTATGAATCTGGAGTGGCTAACACAGAGCAGCGTAGTGTCCCCAAGCAGAGACTCTGTGGGCAATGAAGCAGACTTTGGGGCCAATATTTATACCAAAAATATGCCCTGAGGTGAGCAAGTTTCCTGGTTGAAATAATAGATTCCAGGAGCCTTCAAGGATTGCACAATGAAGTTCCTGGTCTTGACAATACAAGTCTGAAGATGCTAATGTATTTCAAACTGTCCTTAATGTCTGATGATTGGATTCACAAAGCTTGAGCTGCCTCTGTTAATGGCTGGGTGATCCGGGAAGGGAAGTTCTATACCTGCAAACAAAGGATTACTCCACCTATCTATTGTCTCCCACTTAACTGTGTAGTGGAGACTGTGTCCCTTTGACTTTTTGATGTTTCCTCATAATTTTGGAATTTGCCAGCAGCTCCTCCTGGGAGATGCGTACGCGTGTCTCTGGGATCCATACCAGTGCCTTTAGCAAGTCCCTGACACTTCACTGTTCTTCCCCATGAAAGGCCACATTAATAAGCCAAACTATTAATAAGCCAATTTTGGGGGTTTCTGGGGTGGGGCTCTATTAGGGGCGCTAACACCATGCCACATTCCCTCCCCATTCCCAAGCTGTTTTAGAGCCAGGCCAGTCCTTTTGTAAAATAGGAAAGCATCTGGAAGTCTCCAGCATATCCTCCAACTATCTCAATTTGGCAAGGAAAGTCCTGATTAATCCTTGGTCATCCTGTTTTCTCAGCTGCTTTTAAAATGTCCCTCCTCCCTCTTTCACCATTTGTCCTCAGCTTATTTCAGTTGCTGCCAACTGAGTTCAAAGCACAAAAGTAGTTCACATTGATTTAACTCAGCAGGGGGAAGAGGACAGGACATAATCTTGTCCTTCCTAGTAGGGACAGGCAAAGGCAAACTGCTGCAGGCACACCTGGCCTGTGTGTTCATCCTCATTAATAACTTTTGCCATCTGGACCACACTTTGATGTTTCTTGGCCACAAGTGTCCTAGCTTTCATCTGTAAAATGTTGGAGGGTGTGCTTCAGTTGACTTCCCGTTTCAAACAAAACAAAACAAAAACCTTCATATTTCTAGTTGGCCATTTGTTTCAAAAAAAGTCCTCTCCTGTGGAGGCAAAAAATTCCCCCAGGGTTGTGGGCCATTTGGGGCCAACTAAAATCATCATCATTATATACATTTCAGGGGTGGAGGGCATAGCTGCCAAGGTCCCATGGAGAGACAATGTAAGCCTCCAACATCTGGCAGTTGACCAAGCCTGCTTTAGACCATCCAACAATGTCATTCATTACCTGTCAAGGCTGACCTTACCATTAGGCATGGTGAGATGACAATGTAAGTCAGCAGATTTAGGACGCTGTGAAAGGGCAACATTTTGTTAGTTATTATGTTGCTGTTGTTGATTTTTTACTGCCTGGGTGGGAAGAGGATATTGTGGGATTTCTTGTGTTTTGTGCCAAAATAACTTGGTGGCTTTGATGCCATGCATGTTGACTTGGTGGGGATGGAGGCATTATTTGTGGCCCTCCCTTTAGCAGAAGTGTTTGACAGTGAAGCATCTTTTTACAGCTGCCCAGCTTCCTTTCCTTCTCAGCCTCTGTTTAGCCGATGTGTTTTGGATTGTTTTGTTTTTTTAAGCAGTACTATACCAGTATTGTGAGGATAGTGAAGGAAGGAGGGCTGGAGAAACACAGGTTTTTGATGTTGAGTTGTAGCAATGTCTTAGTAAACAGTGCAATAAACAAAGCTTGAGCTAGAAAACAGCAGGATTCTAACAGGATTCTATGATTCTATGGCTGATCCTACTGTAGCTGTGTGTGCCTGCCTACAACAGGCAATGTAAATGGCAACTGCCTCCAAAAATCCCTTACTGGGTATGGTATGTGGAGAGCAAAACAGAGATAAAAGGGGAGAAAGATAAGTCTGCAACACCACCTCCTTCAGAATGTGTAAAAAATCAGAGCTATACAGGTCACCCCCCCACCATTGAGCTGGTATCGGTACGCACAGTTTCATTTACCTGCATTGGGGGGGGGGGTCTCTCTAGACTATAGAGTCATGCCAGAGGTGGTCTCTCTAGGCATCAGGAGATCCTCTAGTGTGACTGTATGGTCAACTTCCACTAGAAGGTGACCATAGAGTCACACCAGACTTCTGTTAGAAGTTGACCATAGAGTCATGCCAGATGCATACAGAAGTGTCCTCTCTAACATTTTCTAGGTCCTCCTATGGTATTCTATGGTGGTTTGCTATTATATGTGGTTTTACATATCCACAGTAAATCTGGGAATGTATTCTCCACAGATACAGTGTGTGTGTGACCTGTATATTTAGCCACCAAAATGGAAATTGTAAGAAAAGTGGAGCCTGGTGAAACACAAAGTCACCCCACAATACATTTGGGAAGAAACCTTCAAGTGGTCTCTAGAAGATTCAAAATGTCTTTGTTTACTTATGCATGGCTTACCTCACCTGACCATGCATATTGTTAATTTTGAATAAAAGGTTTGCTGAAAGATGTTGAACTGCTCTTCTTTTTGTAGTGTAGGAACCTATCTCTATTCTTTCCATGTACTTTCTGCTTCATGAAGTTCATCTACTTCATGAACTAAGGCATACCTGTACTCAGCTATGATGGGATTGTGACCCAGGTCTCCCAGGTCTCTGTTGACACAGCACTTTGCCCTCACTCTCTTTTCACATTTGCAGCCCAGCTGTGAGCATTCACAGAGATGGAGTACGTTTTTTACAACCAAGTTGCTTTTCTTGGCTGGGCTACTTCTTTCAGCAGAGAACTTTTGTTTGAAGGAGCAAGCTTTGGCAGCTCTCTGCTGGGAAAAAGTCAGAACATTTCAAGAAAATTTGCAGGATTAGATTTCTCCAGACAGAGCCCAGTTATTGTTGATGTCTCTAATTCCCTTAGCACAAGGAATTCAAGTTGGCACTTGTTTTCCTTTCTCCTGCTAGCCTTGTATGTATTGCCCCAGCCCTGGTTGTATTTTCACTGCCCTGTTTTTGCTTTGAAGCTTGTTCACATTCCATTATGGTTTAATGGGGAACCCACCAGCCCTGACAAGCAGAGCTGTTCAGTCAAGGCTGAAACCAAGGTCAAGCATGAGATGGGAATCATCCAGCAAATGAGGTTGTCACCTTTGGCTTCAGGTTTGTCAGGACAGTGAGCATTTTTTTTAAAAAAATTAATGGGCATGATTCACATTGTGCCATTTCCTCTGCCTACAAACAGGGGGGAACTGTGGTGGAGGGGAAATGAAGAAAGGAGTGGAATTACTTGAACTGGAAATATCAGAGTTTGGGAAATTAATTTTAAAGAGTAATTTATTAAAAGAGTTTATTACATTGCAAAGCCCTCCCAAAGTAGTTCATTGTCATTCTTACTTTTGTGTAATTCCTTACATTGCTCATTGCTTTGTTACTACCTTAAAGAGAAGCCTTAGGATTGACAGGACAATGGTATAAAACCTGAAGCATTCAGTTCCAAATGCCTCTAAAATGCCTTTGAAGGGTAACTTTAATAAGTGGCTAGAAAATATTAGTCACCACACCAAAAAAGTGTTACTAGTTGCACTACTAACATTTTAATATCCTTCCTCCCAGAATCAGAACTTCAGGCTGCTTAAAATATTAAAATTAACATGTCCAAAGGATTAGCAAATAAATGGAATTAAATTCTTAATTACAGTAAAATCTATTTAAAACACCATATTTAGCCACTAAATAAATATGTTTTGGGGAAAACTGTAATAAAGGAGTACAACATCTTACAGTTTTGGGGGAAAATGTAATAAAGGAGTACAACAACTTTTTAGAGCCCTTTCTTTAAAAAAAAAAAAGTTTCCCAAAGCCTACTGGAATAAAAATGGTTTTGCCTACTAGTGGAAGGACAGGAAGGAGTGAGCCATTCAAACCTCCATATTCAGGGAGTTCCAGAATCTAGGAGCAGCCACTGAGAAGATCCTCTTGTGCATTCCCACCAGATGTGCCTGGGAGAGGAGCAGCAGATTTCCCATCCATTACAATACTTCTGAAACATTTTATTATGCCCTCATTTAAAAAATAATGAGTTACAGGCAGCTTGTAATGCCTTTCTTGCAAGCTCTGGGAAATCTGCTTTCTGACCTTTACTCTTTACTCCCAGCCACCTTCCTGCCCTTGGTTCCCAGTCCTTCAAAAGGATGGACTCTACACCCCCTCTCCCCCAGGCAAGGGAAATCAGGACCATGCCTCCAATGTTTAACATCCATTACTTTTTCTTAAAAGAAAACAAAATAAAAAAAGATGCCAAATAACTTCATAGATCATGCTCTATCCATTTTAATTTAGATTTTCATACTTACCTTGTAGCTGAGCAAAGCCTACTTAAAGTAAATGGCTTTGTGATTTGTGTAGCTGTGAAAGTCACTGTAAGATGGGTCAGAAATGCACCTTGCACTGGTGCTTTCCCTTGACTACGTCAGTATGAAGACCATTTTGTTCATTTGCCCAAGGATTATTCATTACAGAGAATACATGATCCATACCGCTACTGCAAACAGCCATTGACCTTGAGAGCAGCACGCAGCCTTGTAAAGCTTTGGTAGAGACTCAGCTGCACGTTTTTCAATCAAGAGCTTCACTTCAGACACACACACCCCTTTCATTTGTAACTATCATGAATTACACTCCTTGAAAAAAATAGAGGCAAACTCTGAATAGAACAATCTTTTTTTCAGGAAAGGCACTTCATTTTTCATCACTGCCAAGAGATGACTGGGTAATATGAGATCAAGACTCCAGAGTCAAACTGGACAGAATCAGGTGGAATGAGGAAAGGATGGGGTGCAGGAAGATCCTCTTTGGTGTGATTATTGTCAAGAAGCCCAGTGATGGTCTCATGTTCAGGACCCATAAAATTTAGCTCTCTTGCCTTTTATGAAGTCCTGCGAGAAGTACTGAGTTTTCTGCAGCTTAGAAATCCCTTGGTCTCCCCACTCACCCTGATACTCTTTCCCTCTCGCTCATATGCTCTTTCTTTCATCTGGACACAAGGATCTCTCCCATCTCCCACCTATTTACCCAGGGTGCTTTCTGTCCCAAGAAGCTAAGTGCCCTGCCTCTCTCATTACCCAGTCTGGTGCCATTTTTCTCCCTTTACCCACCCACTGCTTAGTCTTTTCCCCTCGGTTCTTTCTCTTCTCCTTCTTTTCTGTTTTAAACTCATATTTATTTCTATCCAGCTTGTTGTTTTTGCAGCCTCTCCCTCTGCTCACACTCCCTCACTATTTACCATCTCTCTTTCTCTCTCTAATTTTTGAAGAGTTTGGAAGTCCTGAAGAGGGAAGCAGTAGTTACACCCATCATGTTATTTTTCCCAACCATGTCTCTGATCCATGCTCCTAGTAGCCTTGAGGAGAAACAAACATCCCAGCTTGGCTGCTGCTTCCCGTTTGAAATTTGGTATGTCTGCCATCTAGTGACTGGAGATAGTAGTGCAGGCAAAAGACACATGTAACATAACTAAAGACTTTATCAGATGCGGCAAATATGCCATCATAACAATGCCTAATGATCGTGAACGGGTGCGCATACCATATGACGTCAACCTTTCGCAATCATGTACAGGTACTGTCAAAAAGCTGTTCTATTTTATTGATGGCCCAAGCTGGCAATACATCTCCCCTGACACTTTCTTGTTGGCATTGCTGGCATTGAATCCTCACACCATTGGGCTCAGGTGAATACCGCAGCAGTGACAGAACACTTCCGGGTAAGATTGTGACAGCCAGGTAGGGGAAGCTCTTTTTATGACCCCCCCCCAGTATACTTGTAATTTTTAAAAATTGTTTCTGTGCTTGTGTCTACGTTTTATGTATTTGTGTTGCTTAACTTTTTGAATGTGCTATGCTCATGTCTTCTCATGAGAATTGGTGAGATCTCAGCCCCGGGAAGTAAACAGAGCTCTGTTCGTGCTCCGTTTATACCAGGGATGCTTCATTGCTGCTGCTCAAGATAGGTCTGATAGGGAGGATTCTTTTGCCAACATAAAAATGCCACAAAATATGCTGGTAAAAGAACATTAATGGGGGGTAATCTGATAAAGTCCTTAGTTCAACAATCTGTTCTGAACACCAAATACTCACAGGTGTACACTAAGGTCCCTTTAGTATACATGCCAAGTTTCAAGTCTCAAGTTTTCACATTCTTTGGAGCTTTGGTATACATAGACACAACACACATCCCTTTATTCTTGTTGTTATTTTTGTTTGCCTACAAGCCATTTCCATCTTAAGCGAACCTATCAAAACTTTCTTGGCAAGATTTTTTCAGTGTGGGATTGCCTTCGCCTTCCTCTGAGGCTGAGACAGTGCAACTTGCCCAAGGTCACCCTGTGTATTTCTATGGCCAAGCAGGGATTCAGATCCTGATCTCCAGAGGTATAGCCCAATGCTGTATGTTTGTAGTATGTTTGCAGTAAACTGTATAATAAAATTTAAGCTCGGAAAGAATGGGATTCTACTCTAACTCATCCAGCTGCACTACAACAGATGAGGTAAACAGCAGCTGCCTCCAGAATCCCTTACTGAGCATTGTACGAACAGCAAATAGGAGAACAGATAAGGCTGCCTCACCAACGACACATGAAAGAGACCTAGGAGTCTTAGTGGACCACAAGCTGAACATGAGTCAGCAGTGTGATGCAGCAGCTAAAAAAGGCAATGTGATTCTAGGGTACATTAATAGGAGTATAGTGTCACTTCTTGTACTGCCATTTCCAGGAGAATTTATTCTTTTTTATGTGTGTCCATCTGCTTCGGGGTGGAGGTGGGATAGACTGGTGTGTAGCAAGCATCACTATTTTTTCTTTAAAAAATGTTCTGTGCTACTTCCTGAGCACTGGGACCACCACCTGCTCCCCTCCTTAGGGCAACTGCCATTTTTTTTCCTCCCCAGCAGAGCCCTGGTGGCAAAATGGCTTCCTCTGAGGTCAGAATGAGGTGCCCAGCCATGAGATCAATGATGAGGAGGTCAATCAGGCTACCACTTCACCATTAATAGCATTTGTGGGGCCCTTGCAGGGCTCTCCTGGGGAGGGGCTTGGCTGAGAAGGCAGAGGTAGTGGCCTGAAGGATGAGAAAAAAAACAGTGCTGATTTGAGTTTGGGCACAGGAAATGTATTTCAGTTATGTAGGTGTGGTGCTAACAGGTGAATTTGGGGCAGAATACTCTGAATTGCAGAAGGATTATTTTTGCTGGTGGAGACCAGGGTTTGAATCCCTGTTTGGCCATAGAAATGCATTGGGTGACCTTGGATAAGTCACACTCTCTCAGCCTCAAAGGAAGGCAAAGGTAAACCCCCTCTGAACAAATCTTGCCAAGAAAACCCCATGATAGGTTAGCCATAGTGTCGCCATAGATTAGAAATTACTATAAGGCACACAACAATTAACAGCAACAACAAAGGTGTGTGTGTGTGTGTGTCTATCTCTGTTTCTGCCTCTGTCTGTGTCCATCATAGAATTTGCAAGCGTGAGACTTGAAACTTGGCAGGCATACTAAAGGGAGTGTTGGAGACAACTTGAAGGCACACAACAACAAGTATTGAATCAAGCTTGTCAAGCTGAATTAGGGTTGCCACCTCTTTTGCTGACAGGCTTCTCATCTTTGACTTTGACATGGCAGGCCGATATAACATTTTCCACACCTCTCTTTTGGGAATAGCTGAGCCTATTGAATTTGACTGGTGTAAAAGAACATGCCAAAATTTTAAATTTCTTCATAAATGGGATAGAAAGAATTTGCATTTGTAAAAGAAAAAGTAAAGCTGAATGATGTGTCCATCTCTAAAGACAGGACTATCCAGAGACTGGAAAGATTACTTTGACTGCAAAATTTAATTTTGGGTCATACTTGCTGGGGGATTATAGGACGTATAGTCAAACAGTGTAAATATTCCAAGTCTGTTCATCATGACAGCTAAACCAAACTTTCAAATTCAGGGGCAATGTAGACATAGTGCCTGTCTACATTGCAGAAATACAGTACAGTTGTCCCTCTGTATTCACGGATTTGGTATCCATGGATTTAAGTATTCACGGCTTGAAAATATTCTTAAAAAAATAATAATCCAAAAAGCAAACCTTGATTTTGACATCTTATGTAAGGAACACCATGTTGCTATGCCATTGCATATAATGGGACTTGAGTATTTACGGATTTTGGTATCCATGGGGGGTCCTGGAATCAAACCCCAGCGAATATGAAGGGACAACTGTAGTTTGACACCACTTTATTCACCATAGTTTTATCCTATGGAATCTTGGTATTTGTAGTTTTGTGAGTTTTCTATCAGAGAATTTTGATGACTCAACAAACTACAAATACCAGGATTCCATAGGACAGAACTATGGTGGATAAAGTGGTGTCAAACTGCTGTACTGTATTTCTGCAGTGTAGATAGGCAGTGTTTCTGTATCCTTTGGGATGAAACCCAATGCCATCATACCTCATACATTAGGGAGGGTGGGTTGTGTGAAACATTCTTCTTGGCATGCGGCTGCCTTAGCGGCCACGTATTACCAAAAATGGCTACGCATGTCAGTGCTGACATGCGTGTCATAGGTTCGCCATCACTGGCCTAAGTTTTTCAAGGCCCAGAAATTTAGGAGCAGGTCTAGAAGAGGGCACTGTGTCCAAGGCCCCTTCAGATCTAGAGGTGGCGTTGTTCCTGAACCATCACTCTTCTGTTTCTCACCTGGGCTCCCAAGTAGAGCTCATCCAAGCAAACTACAGGGTGACCCCCATATATACGGATTTGTTAGTCATGGTCCACTTATCCACGTCCAAAAAAATGTTCCCTCTAGGCATTTCTAGGTCCTTCAATGCGATTCTGTGGTCAACTTCTAGTGTTCGTCTCTTTGAAAAGAATAGGGTTCCCTATTATCCATGGTTTCAGGTATGCATGGGGGGGTGTCTTGGAATGTATCCCCCACGGATACAGGGGTCAGCTTGTACAAGCAAGAGCAGAGTTTGGGTGATGGGTGTGTCAAGCATCAGAAGAACACTAGCTAGGCATGGGAAGAAAACACAGCATCAACATAACCAAACTTATTCAGTCCCCCAATCCCGAATTATCACTTAAAAAAAAAAATTCAAAAGCAGCCCCAGATGTAGATGGTTGAACAGGTGGCAACAGCTGGGAACATTCAGCTAAGCCAAAATAAAGTGGGCTACATTTTTAATGGAGATTAGCTGTTACAATCACATTATGCCAGTCCAGTCCTTTGCCATTGGCACTGGCTGCCAGCCTATTTCCTATCCCAACACAAAACAGTTATTTTAACTTTTCAGGCTTTAAAATTGCTTCAGGCTAAAAGCAGAACAAAAATATATAGCTATAACAGTTTGATACCACTTCAACTGCCATAGATCCATCCTATAGAATCCTGGGATTTGTGAGATGGACTTCTCTGCTAGAGAACTCTAGTGCTATAGTTCAGGAGTGGGCATGAGAGCTCTCTAAGTAAGACTCCAAAGTACCATGCTATAGATACCAAGGATTCCCATAGGCTAGAGCCATGGCAGTTAAAGTGGCATCAAACTGCAATAAACTGAAAGGAAGCTGCTCCTATGTTTTCCTACCTAGGTTTAAAAGGGGTTTAAGGGGTAAATGGGAATGGCTGAGGAGGACAATAGAATTACATGGCCAGCTTGCAGGGGCAGCACCCTAGTAGAACTCTGGACTGGGTACAGGAAAGTGTACAATTAGAAGCTGCTGAAAGGTATCAGAACAGGATGTGAAATGTCCTGAGCTGGGATTTGTTCCCAGTTGGGTTTTGAGGTTATTTCCTCAAAGTTCCCTGGTAAGATCATGACCTCTGTGATTCACACAATGAAACTTCTTGGCTCTGAAGCTACAGATTCTTGGCTGCTGCTGTTCAAAACCTGCGACTGCCCTCCCCAGCTTTGGAATGCTGCAGTCTGTGTGTGAGAAGGCTAGAAAGGCTAGGAAGCCCCAGAGGCAGGAAGGCCAAGAGTGGTTGACAGGTGACTGTAGATCAATTTCTGGGGGGGGGGATTTTTTTTTGGGGGGGAGCATTCTCCTCATCCCTCCCCCAGTAGCTACATGGAGGGCAAAAATGAGGGCATTGCCCTGCAAATAATTCTGGCCCCCTGCAAATATTCCTCCAGTCTCCAAATGTCTGGCATTTCAGAGAGACACTGAAAATCATTCACTCTAGAATTCTTGTGTTTGCTTTCCCTTGGTAACTCTGCCTGCCCCTTTTCTTTGGAATCTTAAACTGTATTTCTAAATGCTGAACTGAAGTTTGAAATTATTGCAATGGTAGAAATTTGGGGACTGAAAGAAAATTTAATGGGGGGGATATTTATTTGGGGGGCATTCTCATCACCCACCCACCCTGCCCCAGTAGCTGTGTCACTGATAACTGGTTGGTGCCTCTTGAGTTGCTTCATAATTCTATGTTTGCCTACTTTAGTTCTCATACTTCTCTCCTGCTCTTTTGGACTAGTGATTTAAAGTCAAATCTCAGAGGTTCCAAGTGCCCAAAGCTGAAGGACTCTAGGGAGTTGAAATGGGTGTCAATAAACCATTTGGTAAAAGGGCTTCCAGCTAGAAAACTGTCAAACCCATGTCTGCATTCACATGTAACATGGCATAAGACCCAGTTTTGCCTCTGAGTTGAACACTCACTAGAGAGTTACAACTGGCTCTGGTTTCCTATTGAATTCCTGTTGAATACTCCATTATATGTAAATAAATATCAAATTCATCCACTGTGTTTTTAAAGTGTTCATTGAAGCATCATAGATCTGGGTTTGGCACATATTTGGCCTCTGTGTCTGATCTGGTGTTTGCTCACCCTTGCTTACTGAAACTATTTTGTTGCTGCTACTATTGCCAAAAAGGGTGAGGCACCCATTTTCTTTTGGAAAAAAATGCATGCTAGGAGCAGGTACCTTGTTTAAAGCAGGATTGTGTTCCTTGAAGCACAAGTCTGCTTTAAAATAACGCATGTGCCTTGTTTTCAAAGGAAAATATGGGGTTTCTACCTACTCCTTTTTGCCACTGCACTCCTGAAATTTGTCTGTGCTGGTGGCAGAGTGCAGCCCTTGAGAGAGTCAGCAGGGCAGTGTGGCCCCTCCACTTCCAAAGTCTTCCACTCCTGTCCTAGAATTCATACATTTGTTATTGTTATGTGGGTGTCACCTTGGCTTTAACTTATGGTGACCTTATGATCTTGGAAGAGGAGCAGGGTCAGCCCTGCTTAGTACTTGGATGGGAGACTGCCAATGAATACCAGGTGCTATAGGCTATATTTCAGAGGAAGAAACTGGCAATACCACCTCTGACTATTCCTTACTTAAGAAAACCCTACGAAATTAATGGGTTGCCAAAGTCAACATGTGACTTGAAGGCAGATATGCATGCACACATAATGAGGGATCTCTAAGAGACATTGTTATTAACAGTCCTGCAAACATAGGGCCATGGCTTCTTTTATTGAATCAATCCATCTGTAAAGTGGTCTTCCTCGTTTCCTACTGCTTTCCACTAGGAATGGAAAGAATATTCAAAAATATTTGCATCAATAACAAAGCAATGGATTATCCAAGTCTCAGGAAACCCTGATGAAGGTGTATTCTGCATGGAAAATACATGTGGGGTTTTTTTTTGGTGCAGAAAACAGCATTTTCTGTGCAGAAATACAATTTTCCATTCCTTTACCAAATTACCATGAAGGTCACAGGATAGTCTTGCACTATTGCTGCCTCTCAGCTTCTTAAAGGGTTGTTGCAAGGATAAAATAGGAGAGAAGAGAACAATAGTATTTTGCCTTGAGCTCTTTTGAAAAAAGGCAGGATATAAATAAATAAATAAATTCATTTTCTTTGACTCCCATAGCAAAGGAGTCCAACCCAACTACTCTTTCCTGTAGGAATGACAAAATTCCATTTCCCCTATAATTCAGTTCAGTGAGTCATTTGTTGCAGCATACATCTGGCTGCCTTATAAAGAGAGAAAATGTGCCCTTACTTTGCGCTGAGCCAGCCTGTAGGAAAAATTGATTGGGTCTGCATGCTGACATCAGGAAAGACAGCAACCAGTGACAGTTGTAGGTGAGGGGAACTGACTTGGTGCTGACTACTGGCCTGATCTTATGCTCTGTGATGCAGATGCAGCACATGAGACTCTGCACCAAATGACCCAGGGTCAGTCATTTGTCAGGCTTTCCAGTCACGGATACTTTGTGTTGCATCCTAAGGACTGATGGAGAGGTCCTGACTCCCTACCATAGCCATGGCATTTCCTAATCAAAAATTATGGTCAGCAATTTTAAAGGTGTTTAAATGGATGCCACAAGCTTTTGCTTAGTTGACAGCCAAGGATCCATTGCTAGCTGTTAGTGACAACTCTCTCTTTCTGTATATATCTCTTTATATGTGTGTTTAAATGTGTAATTGTCCTTTCCAGCACCTAAACAGGAAGGCTTAACTTTAAAGCAGATGGGGTGAGCAACCTCTATGTTGCATTTGAACTAATCTCATGCAACCTTCAGCCTAATGTCAAAAGCACAGTAGAAGTCACCATTTCAGGGCCCCTTTCATACTATAAGGTGATAGCAACATGATTCCACTTTAACTGCCATGGCTCCATCTTTTGGAGTCGTGGGATTTGTATTTTGGGAAGGTTTTGTTGTTGTTGTTGTTGTTGTTGTTAAAAAAAGAAATCTTAGCCAGAGAGGTTTAGTGACTCTCCAAACAACATACCCAGTGATTCTATAGGATACAGCCATTGCAGTTAATGTGGAACTGTAGCGCTATAATTGTGTAGCATGAAAGGGCTTTCAAAAATCTTCCACAGCAGCCTGAAGGAAGATGGGGAATGAGGGTGGGAAGAGAGAGAGAGAGAGAGAGAGAGAGAGACTTGCCTACTTTTGGCTCTAGGCCTGTCTATCACTATCTTCAACCTCACACATTGCTAGCACATGCTCTCTGGTAGAAAAAAGTTGCTCATCCCTGCTTTAGATGTTAAGAAGGAAGCTAACTGTGGAGCCTCTTAATGTCAACCCATCTGGCATGATGGCAAGACTCAGGCTTGATCCACACATTTACAACATATTATTACACAATGCTTAATGGCTAGCAGCTTAAGGTCTGAACAGAGAATCAGAGAAAAAACACTGTTAATGGAGTTTACTCTGTGAGAGCTCATTCAGACATACAAGCATCAACATTTAATATTCATGTACTCATGCAATAAATATACATGTGTGCACTGACCTTCATTCATTGTTCTACCTGGTATTTTTCAATTGACACAGTAGGTATCTGTAACCTTGTTGTTCAAAGTATATAATCTGTATACAAAGTTAAAGACAAGTGAAATCTCTCTTGCTTGCCTCAGATTAATTCCCAAATGCATATGATTCTAGGTTTTTTGTTGTTGCCATAAATGAAAATGAGCCCTGACCCAGTCTGAGCCAATTTAAACAATTCTTTCTGCCCCCTGCCCTACCCCACATCTCTTCAAAGCAGCCCTTTGGGCAGAGCAAGAGAGATGTATCACAGTTACTTTGTACAGAGTTAAAAATGAGCTTTGGGAGGCTGAGTAAGATATGTTTCAAAGGAGGTGGAAGCATTATAAACTCCTAAATTCTTGGGTTATCCTTCCTAAAACCATACAGTTATTGAACTGGAAGAAACTCTAAGAACCATCTGATCCAGCCCACTGCCATGCACAAGTCTACAGATAAAGCAATTTCAAGAGGTGGCCATGTTTGGAAACCTCCAAAGAAGGAGAGTCTACTATGTACTGAGGTAGTCTATTTGACTGTCAAACAACTCTTACCATCAGGAAGTTCTTCCAAATGTTTAGACAGAATCTCTCTTTTCTTGTAACTTGAATCTATTGGTTGTAGTCCTACCCCTCCAGAGCAGTAGGAAGCAAGCTCACTCCTTCTTCTACCTGACAGCCCATCTGGTATATAAACGTGGCTATCACAGGGTTGCCAGGTCAGGATTATTCCCAGTTCTGAAATTTCAGGGCCAAAAACTGAGACCTAGGGCTGATCCTTTGTGATGTCACAAGAGGCAGGCCCCTGACGATGTTCCAAGGGGAGCCCCTGAAGATGTCATTAAGCATGGTAAATTAAACCATCCATCACAATTTTACAGAGTACAGTATTCAAATAAAAATACCAAGTCTAAATACAGTGGGCCCTTGGTATCTGCTGCTATTTGGTTCCAGAACATCTAGTGGATACCAAAATCTGTGGATACTCAAGTCCCATTATATGCAATGGAATACATGGTGTCCCTTATATAAAATGGCAAAATCAAGGTTTGCTATTTGGATTTTTTTTGGGGGGGCAATATTTTCAAGCTGTGGATGGTTGAATCTGTGGATGCAGAATCTGTGGATATGGAGGACCTGACTGTAATGAAGCACATGTGCATGCATCCCCCCTCACAGAGTTTTCAAGTCAGTGCTCTTGTCTTAACATTCACCCTCCTTTTCCTGAGAACAAAAGAAGAGGGTCTAGGCCTTGAGATCGGAAAACCCTAAGCACATCCCCTCTCAAGCTTCTCTTCTCAAAGTTAAACATACACAGCTCGCTTAGCCATTCTTCATGGGGCTTGCTTTCTAGACCTTTTATCATCTTAGTTCTCCTTCCTATGGACAGGTACCAGTTTGTCAATATCATCTGATGAGCTAATCTCAGAAGTACTGGGACTGGGTGGTAACACCTTGCAGGGATGCCTTAGAAGAGGCGGCTTTTGATCATCAGCTTCAGCATTCCTGGGCTTAGCTCTTCAGAGGGTGAGTAAGCCAAGAAATCCTTTCCAGGTTGGATGCTGATTTAAGCCAGAGAAGAACAGAGGGGTGTGTTGGGGGTTGCTGAATGCTTCACCTTCCTCTGAGACAAATATAACCTTGCCTCCAAAGCTCATTTCTGAGATAGAACCCCGGTAAATGTTGCTGGCATCTTTCATCTCAAGTTGACGAGGCTTGGTATGGAGTTTGCTTCCAACTGGGAGCTGTTCAGAGGATCTGTTGCCAAACCCATGAGCATCAAACGCATTCTGTTTGGCAGGTGTGCTCTACATGGCATTTCGTATCACACATGCCCTATATATTTCTTGGAGGAAATAGTAAAACTATCAGCACCTTTGAGGCAGGGAAATGGATTGCCTCTTGAAGCCAAGGCTGCAAAGACTGTATCTTTCTCCTTGTCAATGGTTGTGTGCCTAGCATGCAGATGGTACTCTGTAAATAATGGGACTTTAACTTTCAGATTCCTGAACACAAGGTATATTTTTATTTGATTCCTCTGATGTTCATTTTTGTGCACGTATAAATATAACACTGTAACATGGGATTTTGCAGGTATACTGCAGCCTCAGCCACTGTCTTTATGAATCCTCACTCCACATAAAGGATTTGCCCCTGCTATGGAGGCATAGTCTGCGTCTGCCCCAATTTAGCTGCTATAAAATCACTGTGATCACTGTTTTTGATTGCAGCAAAGAATTCTCCCCCCCCCCCATTCCCTTTGGGTAACAGCAAATCTGGGCACAAAAGAGCAAGCATATTGAATCAGTTCTTAGCTATTCTCTTTTGCCAATAGGGCTTTGAATGCTTCTAGGTGAATATGCTCATCCTGTGTAGAGTAGTTTTCCATGGGTGGAAGTGATATTGGCTTCTGCAGGGACCAGTGAGTTTCCAAATGTAATGGCCAACATCCTGTTAATGTACTATGCCAGCATTACTGCACTAGTGTAGGTGATGGAAGCAGGAGGTAGGGTTACCAGATCTCAGGGCCTGGTCTCATTCGCTAGTCCTCAGGGTGAGGGAGGTTAATCTCAGGCTGAGAATATTGCCTTGAAAAGAGTGTGAATATGTATTTTCTGCTAAGCCATCAATAAAAAGTGACACCTCATTCACGCCAGCGTCATGCAGTGGGAACGGGTAAGTGACATTGTTGTCTGATAATGTCAGCCATTTGTGCTATCATTGCATCCTAATGACAGTTTTTGCCTCATCTAATAAAGTCATTGGTATTTTTTGGCATTTGAATGGCATACTGCATGCAACTGCAGTTAATGCATAATATATAATGTTCAATGACATAACCGGGGACTGCCCCTTGTAACATCATCAGAGCCTGCCTCTTGTGACATCACAAATATCTCAGGTTTGGCCCTGAAATCTCAGGGCCTGGAATAATCCTGAACTGGCAACTCTATGCAGTAGCCATGAATGAAGTAAGGCTTTTGAGAAATAGGCTGTTCAGAGCTGCTAGTGTCATGCACAAATAGTTTTCTAGCTGAATGTTTAATTCGGCAGAATTAAAACACAAGACATATAAGTCTCACAGGGACAGGGCTGATTACCACACGCAAAAGCAAGGCCCACTATATTCACAGGAGGTAAGTGTGTATGGGAATGCAGCTTCAGCAGAATATTTACATGAAAGTAAGGACCCTTGAAATCCGTGGGACTCACATCTATGTAGGTGTGCCAAGCATCATACTCTTACAACCCATCAATGAAGAGGTATACTCAGTCTTCCACATTGAAATCAGCATCCCATGATTGGAGATGAAATTGAAGAGGCCTTAATTTTGTAAATGGGTTAACAAAAGTGGGTTAAAATAAGTGCAGGAAATGTTAATCAAATGATGCCTTCACCAAAAGGAAAGGGGTAGACCTCCATCTTATGCTGAGGTTCTTGTGATGTGCCTTCAAGTCGGCTCCAACATATTTTGACCCTATCCTAGGGAGAGAGTGTGATGTGCCCAAGGTCACCCACTGAATTTCCATGGGTGGGCAGTGATCTGAACCCTGCTCTCCTGGAGTTCTTGTCTACAGCACATCTAAAATGAAACATGAGAGCCATGCCTTTCTTAGCAGGCATGCACAAAGCTACAGTTTTTTAAAAAGTCATCCCAAGAACTGTCACCCCAAGGTCATGCAATGGGTTTTCCCTAGCTGAACTGAGATTCAGACCCTAGTCTCCCAGAGTCTTGTACACATCACTGTTTCACTATACAGAGGTGGGAACTGCTTTAATCCTCCAGATGTTTGGACCACAGTTTCCCCAGTCCTTCACCACTAGCAGTGCTGGATGAGACTAAGGGGATCTGCAGGTCAAAACATCTGCAGAACCAAAGGTACCCCAGTCTTCATCTAAACACCTGCTGTTCAGTGCTTAGTGTTTGACTAGTCTGGTACAGACTGGCACTTGACCCCTATAATATATTTTGCCCCCTACTCCCAAAATGTACTTTATAGGTGCATTGGATATCTTGAGTGCCAAGCCTTTTGTGTGCAGGAGTTATGAACCCAGCTCTGTTGGTGATAACAGAGTGAAAGCACAGGGTTACTTTGTAGAGAGTTTCAACTGTTTGCTGCCTTGATCCCTGTTACTGTTTTTCAGCAACCCCGGTGCCCTGCCACAGAGAGATGCCATGGGGGGAGGGAGGGAATGGAGAGAGGTTGTGGATGATGATGGAGCCAGGTTTTGTCAAGGGGCTGTTTGTCCTCTTGGGGGCCGTTTACACGATGAAAATGTCCTGGGAAGAATTCGTGTCGATCCCTGGCAGTTTACACGTACATCGGGTCGGGTACGTGATTTTCGGAAGGGGGGCCACCTTTTATCCCTCAACCTGCGGGACTTCCAGTCCCCTGGTTTGTGCCATTTTTTAAAAAAGTCACGGGAGGATTCGGAAAATCAGAAATGTAAACAGCGTGGGACAAAAAGTCTCGGTACTGGGATGACCGGAAATGGTGACTGGGGGCGGGCTTAGAGCTCAGGGACCAGAAAAGGAGGGGTCAGTCACCCGTTCAACAGATCCAGCCTCACCAGCAGAAAACAAAGGCATCCCTTCCAGCTGCACGAAGGTTGATGTGTGTGTGTGTGTGTGTGTGCGTGTGCGCGCGTGTACTCAATTACCTTTTTAAATGGATTTCTACACTGCAAACCCTTCAGCTTTACCTTTTCCTCAACTGCATGTTACAGAGAGATCTTAGTAGCTTGGTCACCTCCCTGGCACATTAAAATATTCAAGCCTCTGAGCGAATTAGCACCCTTTAATTCCCCTCTCTGTGTTTGTGTCTTTCAAAACGCCTGCCTATAGCCATCTCTGCAGCCAGCTGTAGGGGTTAATATTTTAAAGAGGCAAGAGGAAAACCAAGCGCTTGATTTCAAAAGGAAAGCACTCAGCTTGCTTTCAAAGCACTCAGCTTGATTTCAAAAGGAAAGCCCTGCATCTGAGCGAAAGATCTGTCTGGATCTTTCAAAATGCTTTCTGCCTCTTCTGAAAGGGTTAAAATGTTCAAGAAGCAAGGGGGAATAACAAACCTCTGTCCCCCTCTCTCTCCCCCCCCAGCCAGCCAATAGCATCGCTCGTGGCGCAGAACTCTAAAGGAAGTGATCACTATGTCACGCTAGGCAACGCGACAATTTCTGTCGTGTAACTGGCACCTTGGTGACTGTGGCACCTGCTGAGTCTGGGAAGATGGAAGTTAAAAGGACAGAGAGAGGAAAAGGGAAAAGAGTAGGGTAAAGGGCCACAGTCTGCAGAATCAAATTCCACCCATGGAAATGCAGAATCAAATTCCTGTTTAAAGAGAAATGTCTTCATTTGCTAGCAAAACCCAGATAAAGAGGAAGATGAATTAATTCCTCAGGGCAGGGAATTCATCATATATGATGCTGCTACAGCTTGGAGACTTTTGTTTTTAGACTACAACTCCCAGTCATGCTGAGGGATCCTGGGAATCTAAACTTCCTAAGCTCTGGTTGTCACCAAGACATCCCTCTTGCGCGCTGGTACCCACAGTACTTCTGACAGCAATGGCACAACATGAGGAGCACAGCAGGACAAGCACGTTCGCACAGGAGGAGAGGGTCCTTCAGTTAAATATTTGGGGGCTTTGAAGAAGATAACCAGCATCTTGAATTGCATGCAGAAACAAAATGGCAGCCTGTGCAGCTGATACAATAAAGCCCTTCAATATTTAATCAATGAAAAAACCCTTCGTTAACTAAAAATGGAGGGTGAGTTTTACAAAGCAGTGGAGTAGGCAATGTTGCCACCTCCCTTCCTGTCTTGTTTCCACTTCCTCTTCGATGTGCTTGGTACCAAAACCTGGAGCAGGCTAGGGAGGGTGCAGGCAGCAAGGACCATCTTAAAATCTTGAAAGAGACAGTTTTCTTTCTGTCAGAAACAGGAGGATTATACCAACTACATCATATGTATGCATTATCTAAAAATGAAGAAAATATATTTCTTGTTTTGGAAAAAATGCTTTCCCCCATACATATTTCATGCACAGCTGAATCTATTAAAACACATATGATTAACTGATCAAAGTCTGCTACAGTTCAAATGGAAAATAATGGCCATTTGTATATGGTTTTTGTTCACTAAAAATAAAAAATAGAAAAAACTTCTAAAAACCTTTCATCTGTTTACAGTGTGTTTAAGCAAGTATATGGGTGTGTTTGTGTGTGTGTGACACACGCAGAGAGAAGTAGAAGAGGGCAAAAGGAAAGAAAATGGCCAATAAAATCACACAGCTAACATAGTATGGGAAGAGTGCGACAGAGAATCTTTTCCTGTCAGACATGCTGTCATATTCAGAAGCAATATTTGTGCTTAGGTGCCCCTGAAGATGTAATGGGTTTCTGTGTGTGACATGCATGCAATTTACCTCCTTACCATTTCTCCAGAGATTCATGGGTTGGCAGAGAAGTAAATAGTCTGTGTATGTGGGAGTCCTCTTTTGATGACAAAATGTATGTTTTTATCCCCCCATCCTGCAGTTTTTCTATAAGACTACAAGGCAGTGCTTCATTCTTTAGAAAAAGAGGTACTAGGGCTTTTGATCTGGATGCATGAGAGGACTTTGGGCTGTGCTCAGGGGTGCTTTCCCCTAGTCTTGCTTCATATCTTTCTGAGATTGCCGTTTATTTCTCAGGTGGATGTTGTATCAGACTCATGAATTTATCCCAAGCTCTAAGGGTGTAGCTACTGGAGGAAGGCAGCAGCAAAACAAGGGCATTGCCCTCAAATAAGAATTTTGCCCACACCATGAAATTTTCCTTCAGGTCCCTAAATTTCTAGGATTGCGGAGAGTGGACACACTGAAAACCATTCACACAGAACTCTCACATTTTCTAGGTTTGTTTCTGCTTGGTAACTTTGCCTGCCCCTTTCCTTTGGATACCTAAACTGTATTTCTAAATGCTCAACTGAAGTTTTCAGTTAGTAGAACCCTAGAAATTTTAAGACTGAAAGAAAATATCTTGGGGGGGGGGTTTCTTATTTGGGAGGGGCAATGCGCTCATTTCATCTCCCTCCATAACTACACTGCTGCTTGGAACCAGGGTCCCAAGTCCACTGATGAAATTCTTTCCCTGAAAACTAAATCTACTATTGCTCCGGTGCTGCTTTTTTTTTTACTGAAAATTTTGAACAGGGGTGGGGTGGGGTAAGCGGGAAACAGCTCTCTTTTCTCTCTCTCTTACCTCATCAGAGCCATTGCGTTGAGTGCTAAGAACCCAGCATTTAATGGATGGCCATCATGACCATTCATAGCTGGAGCAAACATGATGCATAGGATAGTGAAAAATAGCCAGCCCCAAATTGCATCTCTACCCCTCCCTTTCTCTCTTGCATACACTCTCTCTTATCCTCTCTCTGTGTTTTCTCACTCACTTTACACTAGCTTCTCCTGGTTTTCAAAGCTCCCAGCTGTTTTGGCTTGTCTCAGGCAGGGGAGGCTGGTTGCCTGGATACCAGTCGTTCTGATGAGCAGTTCAATTTCCCCCAGGGATTAGCGCTGCAGTCTGCCCCATCCCTACAGTGCAGTATCACTGCTTGAGTGATGAAGATAGAAGCCAAGCACGTTTTTTGAGTGCCCATGGGGCTTTACAATTTAATAAGAGAGAAAGAAACTGCAGATTGGCCATGCTCTCCATTTCCTACAAAATCACTACCAATAGCACTGATCACCAGGAAGAAGGATGGAGAATCTATACATCTCTTTGTTTTGAGTTGCAGGGAGGGAGGAGCACACTTGGCAGACTGTGTCAAACAGTACAATGTGTATGTGTGTGCAGGGCTTTTTGTTTTGTTTTTAAAATTGTGTCTGAAAAAAATTGCCTCAAAGATGGGTTTTTCTGATGAAATTTTAAAATGTGGATGTAATTCCAAGAGCTGTCTCACAGAGGGGAAAACAATGTTATATTGTGAATGATCTTGGTCTGTATGGGAATTGGCTGAAAATTGTCAAGGATAGTAAAAGAAAGCAAGAAAGCATGGTGTAGTGGTTTGAATGTTGGATTACAGTTCTGGAGACCAAATCTCCACTTGGCCATGGAAACCTACTGGGTGACCTTGGACAAGTCACACTCTCTCAGCCTCATAAGGAAGGTAAAGGCAACCCCCCTCTGAACAAATATTGCCAAGAAACCCCCATGATAGGTTCACTAAAAGTCAGAAATGACTTGAAGGTGCCCAATAGCAAAATCAGGTGTTGCTGGATATTTCTCCTGCACCTAATATTATTGCTCTTTTCACACATCTTGGTTAATGCATTCAGGGCTAGTGGTGTTGGCTGTGCAGCAAAAATATAACAATTTTTTTGAAAAATGATGTATTTTGTAATCCACCTTTTTTGTGCCAACCAAAAGGCACAGAATACATGATGCTAGCTTTCAAATCACACTGGTTAGGAATGGACATAAGCAAGAAAGTGGCAGAAAGATTCTTCATATACATGTATGTGTGCACAGTTTTCTATGAGAGATGAAAAATGGAAGGTAAAAGAACAGAGTCAGAGAGACTGAAACATTTAAAATACTGAAGGTGCTTTGGGCTGAATAAAAGCTAACAAAATGTGTGTTATGGGAAGGAAATGCATGAATAATGCAGAGCTGGATTTGGATCAAGTAGATTGTCACACTGCCATGTCTTCTGCTTGCAGCAGCTTCTCAATGTGAAATCAAGGAGAGATGGCGGAGTGAGTGTGAAAAGTCGAATTTGTCACCTTTGGCAGATGAAACTTGATTAATAATCCAGCCGATATAGCAGAGAACATTACTCTGGTCCTGTGGCAGAGAGATAATTTCTGTGTCAGAAAGCTGAGTTATGCCTGTATCACACAATCATGCTCATGGTTTGATGGTTGTAGCATCATACAGTGGCTTGCATGTGTGAACCAAACATTAAAGATACAGCTTCAGAGCAACATGACACATTTCAGTGGAGTCAACTCACACACCCAGTGGTTAGTCATTAAGGACTTTATCAGATGTGCTAAATATGGCATCGTAATGACACCACATAAACGTGAAAGGGCATGCAGATCAGATGATGTCGCCCTTTCACATTTATGTATAGTTAAAATCCCATACCTTTTAATTGACAGCTTAAGCTGTCAATAGATCCCCCAACCACTTTTTGATGGCATTGCCAGCATGCAAAACATTGGGCAATTTAACTCTCATACTAACCCCGACAATGGCCGGACCAGCCAGAACACTTCCAGGTGAGATTGTGACATCCAGGTAAATGACAAACTTTTTTTTACCCTCCCTGGGTTACTTGGAGGGTTTTTTTAAAATATGTGTATGTGCTTGGTGTGACTTTTAGATATTTCTTTCTTTTTTATTTTTGAATTTCCTGCTTGATGAAATCGCGCAGGATTTCAAAAGAGGAAGTGAACAGAGCTCCGTTCACTTCCTCTTTATTACTTTATTACTCATTCCTCTTTATTACTGGAAAGGAGGTAAGTGTGTGTGTGGGAACGTTCTTTTGCCGGCATAAAATTTGATTTTTTTATGCTGGCAAAAGAACATTTTAAAAGGAAAGTCTGATGAAGTCCTAAGGGTTGAATATCCCTGGGATGAGAAATCAAATGGAGTTGGTGCATGCATGAACCATCCTAGAGAGACATCCATGGGTGCAAGTTAGGGGAGCAGTGACAGCTTTCTCAAATTGTGTTGTTTGTTTGCAGTACCTTATACAGTCGGCTCTTAACTATGCATGGCTTAAAAATATTCAACAACAACAAAATTCCAAAAAGCAAATCTTGCTGTTTACCATTTTATATAGGGGACACTATTTTACTATGGCACTGTATATAATGGGACTTGAGCGTTCATGGATTTTGGTACCCATGGAGGGTCCTGGAACCAAACCCCAGCAGATACCAAGGGCCCACTGTAGTACTTTGCAAAAGAGGCAAACTACTGAGGGCCAAAGTAAACAAAATGATAGAAAATCATGACCAGATCTCCTGTTCTTAAATTACTGTAAATTGCAATTGCAAGGGGCAGGGATTTAGATCACATTGGTGGAGAGGGAGATGGTTTAGCCCTTTCCCATTACCTGGGCCAGGCAGCTCTCTTGGGTGTGTGTGTCAGGGACTGCATTGACCTCTCTGCTTCCTACCAGAGGCTTCACAACCCCACTGTGACAAATTTTGTGCTGCTGTTGCTCTTATTTCCATTTCTCTACTGCTGTTTCAATTGCTGCAAAATACTGCAGTTTGGATGATAAACATGACACATGGGAAGTATGTGCCTTGTTTACCAAAAGAAATTACGCTGCTGAGAACATGAGTCTGCTGGGAAACAAGGTGTGCACTCCCTATGTGCCATGTTTCCCACATGAATCAAATTGTTTCTGTGGTGGTGGGGATTTTAGGGAGGCAAAAATGGACAAGGGACCACATGCCGCTCATTGGCTATGTACATGTTGCCTACCATTTTCTCAATGCAGATCATCTTTCCCAAATACTGTTCCTTTACTGCAGCCCTCTCTGACTGGATGCCGACTACGTTTTGGACTGAACCTCCCATCAGCCACAGATAACATGGTCAGTGGTAGAAGATCATAAGAGTTAGAGTCCAAAACATATTGAAGAGAGTAGTTTGGGGGAGTTTGTTTTAGGGAAAATACATGGGTATCCATAAGCTTTATCTGATAGTGGGGGAACAGCAACTTTGGGGAGACAATAAAGGAGCACAAGATAAGATGATGTGGCATACGTGTTCACTATGCATACTTGAAGTTTGAATTCCTGCTGAGCCATAAAGGTCACTGCGTGACGGAGGGTTATTCACTGTTTCTCTTACACGGTTGTTGTAAGGATAACATATTGTGTGACATATAACTTTTCCACTTCCATCATTTATACTAGGGCTTTGTTGACCCTGATGCTTCCAAGAGAAGCACATTCCAATGAGAGGTGCCTTTGTTAATACTTCTGCCATCTTCTACATGGACCTGCTTCAGCTTGTCTATTTCATTTTTACTCCCAACTCCAAGTGCCCGTCTACATGAGGAGAAAAAAATCCCAAATACCTCGTACTATTGGCATCTCGCAGCAGCAGTGAAGCCTCACCTTCCTGATGGTGGCCACGAGTGATTTACTCGCATTAGTTCTTCACTGCCGCCGGGTTGTTGTTGTTTTTTTTAAGTCGTCCCAAGGTGCGCTTGTGCGATAGAGCAATTCTCCAAAGCAAAACAGAAAATATTGATCCTTTTTATCACCTTAGCGAGTGATCGCTAAGGCGAAAATCCAACATGGCAGCAGCAGGCCCTTGCCCTCGTAGCAAGTCCCATCCCCACTCTCACCCAGCCAATCAGCTTTGTGGTTCCCTTTGAGTTTTTTTATTGTTCTATAGTTCAAATGATAAAAAATGCGCACCCACCTTACAGTTTGTGAAAAAGTACGGGGAAATCTGCGAAGGCTTTTACCCCATTGTTTTTCCATTTTGGGCCCCCCTCCTTCTGAATAGTGTGGATTGGCACTGGATCCCGTTTAGACTGGTAGGATTCCCAGCAAATTCCATGAGGGGTATTTTCACCATTTAGACGGGCTCCAAGACACACCACTAGAAACAGCCATTTTGGTATGAAATGACAGGGTGATCCTGAACATTTTCTTAGCCTTGGGGTTTGTTTTAAGCACCAGGACTGAACTGAGCTCATAATCCTTTCTAGAAAAGTCAGTTCCTTGTAACCTCAAATATTCTTAATTTCAGCAGTCTGATTGAAATGAAAAAGAAAATCATTTTGTTATTGGTCTTGTTAAACAACTGGGAGTCAGAAACCCATGCCAAGAACTACCGATATTCCTGGTAAATCCAAACTTTTTCTGCCCACCCCTGTTCTATTGCAGGGTGATTCTTTCTGTTGCTTTTAAGGGTATTTTTCCTTTTTACTCCATTTGTGTACTGGCTACTTGAATTGCTTATATTGCCTTTGCCTGAATGATCTTTGCATGCCCTCCTCTTGTTTTTCTTTATTCTTCTCATGCTCTTCTGAGAACTGATGGGTATTGGGTCTGTCACATGTTTCCAAAACAGGCACTTAGTAGCTATAAAACTCAAGCACTCTTATTTAGGCACAGCTATACAAGAATCTCCATCCCAGCAAGTTTCAGGAGATGTTGCAGGGAGCAAAGCAGTGGAGAGGATGAATCTCTTTCCCCACCTTCATTTCTTGCTGTATTAGAACAGTGAAAAATATAATTCATCATTTTGTCAGTTGATTGGCCTGACCCAGCTTACAGCATGCATGTCAAAGGTATAATGGAATTTTACAAAAAAGGAGGAGCTTCACATAATCATCTAACAAATACTATTTTATAGCACTTTTCTAAGAAATGAAGGGGATAAACCAGGAAATGGGGCTAAGTGAGGGTGGTTGATAATGGATGGTAAAATTTTGATGAAGGAAGGAAGGAAGGAAGGAAGGACTTCTGAACCAAATGGTGCTCAAGAACAGGAGGGAGGGAGAGAAAGAGAGAGAGAGAGAGACTTAAACAATCACTGCTATAGGACCCATTTGTAGTAAATCAACCATCTAAATCATTCCATCCATTTGTTTTGTCTGACTACCCTAATCTGACCATCATGAGCAGACGGTAAAATGTAGAGGAATATATATGAATGCACTTTTTAACTAGAGTGTTAACGGTGGGCAAAGTGGTGGGAAGAACAGTAACACTGCAGAAGAACTAAAGGCAGAAATACATTTCTTACCTGTTGTTGCTTGGATGGGGAAGATACAATGGCTCTATTCCATCTTGTAAATCTTTGGTCTATCAAAAACACATTACAACCCAGCTAATAAAGGTGTCAATCCTTGCAGAAACCATCGTTCTCCTTTCCTGCTTGCCTCAACCCACATAATGGAGAAAGAGCAATGGGAATATTAAACACTATAGTCTGTCTCTTTATCAAAACTTGGAAGGTATTGATCCAGTGAAAGTGTGAACTATAGGTCAGTGGGTTAAAACTTCAGGAAAGCTGTCATTACCTCTGGCCACTAGGTAACATCATAACTTTTCTTTTTGCAATGTTCACCATCAAAGCATTTGTCTTTCCCTCACTGTGGAAGGGCCTCAGGTTAATGTCAGTTATTTGGTGAGGTATGGCTGATCAGTGCAAACTGGGATATGCCTGGTATAATTGCAACTCCCTGTTTTCCTTCTGCCTGCCCTCAGAGACTGTTTGTGATTGTAGATGCAGCAGTTTAGCAGCGGCCTTCCTTCCTGGACTCTAGATCCCAGGTGGGCAGACTTCAACCCTGCAGGATCTACTTTGGGTTTTACTCAAACAGAGAGGTCAGCCATCTACAGCCAGACATAAAATGCTAGTTCAGGGTAGGTGGGTAATTATCTAATTGTCTACTGTAAAGTGCCTGTCTGTCTCTCTTTATGCTATACAAAACTACATGGGTGCTCATAGAGTCACCATATTGGGTGTTATCTAATGGGACCACAGTGAAGGCCATATTCAGTTTTTGGACTTGGCCCATCAACTGTTTCTCATACCTCCCAAATTTCTTTGCCTATTTATGAACCAATTTTGACCAAACTTGATATTTAGACTTAAGCTGACACCCTGAGCATTTTCTTGCACATTTGGAACTAATAAGCAAACTGGATTTCCCCCTGAAAATGGCTGCTTTGAGTCCATTTTGCATGGGACTTGGTGAGAAATGGATTTTAAGGATTGTGGGAGCTGCCAGTCTAGATTTTGTTTCATTCAAATCATAAGCAAAATCAACAGCATCAATCTGGTCAATGATGGATAAATTTCATGATCCATATTTATACCTGTATATCTGTCTATGTCTACTTGTAAGTTACCAGAGAATAGAGATTCTTCTAATACAGAAATGAACAACCATGAAGGGTTCAAGGGCCATTTTCATTTCCTCTTAAACAGCTTCCTCCTGACGCAGGTTGTGACCCCTCCATTTGGACAAATGGGGAGTGACGTCTGGTCACTTTTGGGTGTACTTCTGACTGACTGGGGACTTTTGGTCTTTTGGTGGTGCTTTGGGGCTCCAAACATTGAAAAGGGGTATACTCACACTTCCTGGAGGCCACTGGAGACACAACTCCCCTTTTGATGATGATGATGATTTCCTGTTGGGTGGTTCAGGGAGGAGCCCAGAGGAACACGCACTATGCAAGCCTAGGGTTACCCTCCATTAGAATACAAGCTAAACAGAGATTTGCCCAATTAATGGCTCTATTTTAGCAATGAAGAACACTGTAGATAAAAGGTAAGCAATTAGTATGAAGCCAGCTAATTGAATTATTGGTGTTTTTTTTTTTAAAAAAATTGTTTACATCTATTATAATACTAAGAGTCAGAGACTTTTGGAGATTTACTCTAAATCATCCTGAGACACCATTCTACCACAGTTTAGAAAATCAGATAGGGATTAAAAGCAGCCACATCTAAGTTTATGAGACCATGTCCCAGAGAAAATATCCCTGTAGCAGACACTGCAGGTGGCCAAACAGGCACAGAAACGTCTTCTTTTAGATGATTCATATTGCCAGGAATTTAAAATCTTCTTTTTAAAACTGGCTCAGGTCCTAAGTGAATCCTTAATTAAACATTAACTCTCTGGCATAGAGATAACGTGATAGGAAAAGCTTCACCTGTTAAACACTTGCATGTTAAAAGCAGCAGGACCAATAAAAAGTTGGCAATCCTATTAATTTGTTGAATGGTGGGACAAAACCATGAAAAATGGGGGGAAGAACTCATTAGAGTCTTTATAGAAATGGGAATGCACAGTGAAATCAGACAATTCATGAGGCAAGATGCCCACAACTGAAAAGAGCAATCACTTATTGAAGTCAGACCTTACCATTAGGCAAAGTTGTTGGGAAAAATCCAGCATTCTTTCTCCCTCCCTCTTTCTCTCTGGCTTTTCTTCACAAACGAAGATTCGAACAAATGAGTGGTAGATAGGATAGGGCCTCCTGCATGCCTTCCTCTCATCCTATCTTTAATTAATGGGCATGGTTGCAAACAGTATACAACCAAACTACAAGATCATGTGACCTAGGTTTATTAACCTCATGGTCTTAGATCTTTTATTACTCTTTGTTTCTTGCCTTGAAAGCTACACACTGCCTCTCCATCTTGCTCTGCAAGAATGCCTTCCATCTCACTGAGAGGGTGAATCAAGATGAAACTTTTTCCTTATCCAAGCCTATTCATTAGTTAGTTAGGATGTAGGCTCCAATGCATATGTAGATTTAAAAGCTATTAGTAAAGCTTAAGTTGTTTCTTTAACAAGAAGCTTGCCTGTCTCTTTGTTCTGTGGCTAAGTCAAAGCATTGTACATCTGAGTCCCACTCCTGCTCTAACTCTGCTACAATAAAGTTAATTCCTGGCAGTTTTAACTTTTAAGAAGTTTCCCAAAAAGGGCTAACACCCTGGGACCTCAAATTTTACCACAAAAGTGAAGCACTTGCCTCAGGTGGCAGATGCAGGGAGGTGGTAACATGTTGGTAGAAGAGACAGCTGTGTGCCATGTTGCCTGTCCTGCACTCCCTTAGTAAGCCTCCTGTCTAGATGCAATGGAAGCTGCTGTTCCATCAGCAGTGCTGAAGAGAGAATTCAATGGGCAGTCGTGTCAGCTTTTGTGCTTGGAATGGAAGAGGAACACTCTTTCCCCCATGTCCCCCCCCCACCTCAGGAAGCAAGCAGCCTTGAACCAGCCCTGATTCATTGGCTTCTGCTATGCAAGATGGAGAAAGGCAGCACAGTACAGACTATGAATTAATTGGCACTCTCTGAGAATTGATGCATTTACAGTATAGAATCAGCAAAGCAGGTAAGAAAGCAAACAAACTCTCTCAATTATTTGTTTTCTACTGTCTCATATAGGCCCTTGAAGGGGAGGGATTATGTCAGTGAGCATTCAAAGCCATGTCATCTCAAAAAACATTGAGTTGAGTATGTTATCTATGCCAGCCACTCAGTTTCTCTGTTGCCCCAAGAGAGATGTTTTACATACTGCATTTGGCACAGCTTACTTTAGCTCCCATTGCCATCCCTTTGCTTGACTGCCTTCTGTGCCAAAGTTGGCTGGTATGAATGCCAGATAAGAGAAGATGGACAGCTGGTCCTCAGAATGGTTCTTTCCAGTTGAGTGCTGGTTGCTTCTCCCACCAAATGTATACAGCAGCATTCATAGTCCACAACATGCCTCATGTGTTGAAGACTGGAGTTGGGGTGGGGAATGGTTTCTTGGACTACAACACTCAGAATACCCCAGACAACAAGAACTTCACACTCTGACTGAAGCCACTCCTAGTTTCAGGTGTGATGGGTCATGAGAGCAAGAGATGAAAGTAACAAGTATCTTGGGGTATTAGGTAACCAGTGGTGGATGAATGCAGATAAAGGAGGAGAGAAGTCCAATAGATGTATCTCAGGCTCAACCCAGCACCGCCTTGGAGTATCTACTTTTGTCCAGCAGTTAATAATTCTTTTAAAGTAATAATTCCCAGGCAGTTCTTGGGATAACTTTTATAAAAAAAACAGCAATCACTGGTATTCTAGATCAGCAAGTTAGTTATGTCTGAGTAATTAAGTAATGTCTCCTGGCCCAACCCCCCTCCAAGCCCACCTTAAGAGCCAACTGCTGGATTAGGCAAAGGAGGTCTGTTTAGATTCTGATTGAGATGCAAGTAGAATGACATTTCCACCAATCCCTGCCAGTGAGTGAGGCTGCAACAAGGACTTGCAACAACTTCTGCTTCTGATTGTCACAGACTTGCTCACTGGTGGGGATTGGTGGAAGCATCCTCCTCCTTGTACCCTGATTGGAAGCTGAATGGATCTCCTTTGCCCAATCCAGCAGCTGGCTCTTAAGGTGGGCT
The DNA here is from genome assembly GCA_030847615.1 of Gambelia wislizenii. Taxonomy (NCBI): domain Eukaryota; kingdom Metazoa; phylum Chordata; class Lepidosauria; order Squamata; family Crotaphytidae; genus Gambelia; species Gambelia wislizenii. The sequence goes on along the minus strand of JAUMIR010000001.1, from coordinate 447,787,511 downwards.
GGGGTGGCATTTCTGTAGGTTAACAATAAGACAACATAGTCTGACTGAACACAGATCAGTTATGGAGCCGTAACCCTAGGTTACAAATCTGTGACTGCAACAATGAATACCAGCCTGTACTTTTATCCATGCATCCTAAGATGTGGCTCTCATGTCTAATTTTACATATGTTATGAGCTATCAGTGATCCAGCATGTGTAGTGGAGTAGGACCTGGGGAGACCAGGGTACAGCTCCCCTCCCAACCATGGAAATTCAGTGGGTGATTTTGGGCAAGTCACATTCTCTTAGCCCCAGAGGAAGGCAATGGCAAACCTCCTCTGAATAAATCTTGCCAAGCAACCCCTATGATAGGGCTGCCATACATTGGAGTCATCTTGAAAGCACATAACAACTACAAATGGGCTGTCCACCACAGGAAAATGATAACTGAGGAACAAAGGGTGAAGAATAAATACAACACACTACTTCATTTGTCACTGAAATTTCTGAAGAGTTTAATAATCTTTCTACCCATTAATTCTGATCTTTTCTTTCAGGGGTGGGGTGGGGATGAAATCAGAATCCATGCAGACAGAACAATGGGTACCCATCATTTCTGAAGGACTGGCCCTTCCCACAGTACTTTATATGCAACCTCAGTTGGCCAAATGTCAATATCCAGTTGCTTTGCGTGTGCTCTTTTCTTCACATCAAGGCATAATGTGATTTCAGGCAGCTACTGAGATAAAAGCAGGAGGGAAATAGGGAGAAAATACAGTTGTTTTCAAAGATGCTTCATGCAGCCCCACAACATTTAGGATGGGTTTTCTTTTCTACACAGAGCACGTGAGGGACACTAATCTAATTCTTACTTAATTGCATCCATTAAAAAAACAAGTACCCGAAACCTCCAACCCCAGGGTTGCCATGGCAACTACACATATGAGCCAGCTGTGGTTGCTGTGGAAACAGAAAGAAAAGTGAGAGCCAAAGAAATAATCCCACATGAATATATATATATATATATATATATATATATATATATATATAATTAAAGATCTTGTCTTACATTTGTGGGCATTTGAAAAAGTCAATCAAAATAGAGGAAGGGAAACCAGCCCCCACAACAAAAGCAACAACATCAAACAGCACTAAAAAGAACTATTAAAAAAAGCCAAATTTATATTGTCACGTATGGAAGTGCACCAGCAATGAGGCGCAAACTAGATGACAGAAAGAATAATATTTAAGATTGGCTAATAGTTAATTCAGAGCCAGCATGGTGTAATGGTTTGAGTGTTGGACTATGACTCTGGGGATCAGGGTTTGAATCCCTGCTCAGCCATGGACACCCACAGGGTGACCTTGGGTAAGTCATACTCTCTCAGCCTCTGAACAAATCTTGCCAAGAAAAGACTGTTATAGGTCTGCCTTAGGGTTGTCATAAAGCAAAAATGACTTGGAGACTCATAACATACACAGAATTTTCAGATGGATTCATCACAGGTTTTTTAAAACTTTCATGCTAGCTGACATCTTTCAAATCTAGTGTTCTGTTTCCATTGTGACAATGTGTATATACCAATGTTATTAGCTTGTTTATACCATAAGATTTAGTGGACTAGAGCTCTCTAAGCTATGTGAACTCTGTAAACAAAAAGTAGGAAAGGAAGGGCCAGAGGAGCCTTGTGCCACCTTTGAGAATAATGGATGTATTTTAGCATGACCTTTTGTGGATCACAGTGCACTTCCTCCGATGCCTTGTTGGAGTACAGTACCGAAGTTTCAAGTATAAATGTACAAGTTACAAAGTGGTGAGGATGTAACTATAGAACTTGTGCATTTATACTTGAGTGTTGAATATCTTAACATTCTTATCACCATCAGTGCAACTGTGGATTGTAATCCATGAAAGCTCATGTTAAAATAAATTGGTTAGATTTAAAGATGCCATAAGATTACTAGCTCCCCCCTTTCTTCCCTGTTTTTATAATGAAATATGCTAACATGGATATCTGATTGTTTCCTGTGTAGACAAGAGGCCATGAAAATACAAAAGGTTCTGGAAGTCCATGAGATTTCTGTGTAGAAGAAGTCCATCCATCTCATACATCTAATAAAGCAGGTTCCGGTTGTAGCTTAGGCTACAATAAATCTCTCTCTCTCTCTCAATCTTTTATTTTATTTATTTATTTATTTATTTATTTTGAGTGCAGTCCTATTCTCTCTCCCACTGATTTCTAGAGGAGATTAGGATCTCATGGTAGTGCTCTTCCCACCACCCTCTACTGGTGGGAAAAAGTCTTCACTGTGGGCAGAAAGCTGCTGTGTGGCCCCCCTTCTGGGATTCCAAGTGTAAGACCCTCCAAATGGTATTTTTCAAGAGTGGTATTGATTATTTACATGCTAGCCTGGGAGCAAAGACAGTAGCCTGTGCAGAGATGCAGTGCATTGACTTCCACACATCTAGGAGCCAGGCACTTGAGGATAGGTTTAGTCTTCATATTAGGTCACTGGCCTGTTTCTTCACACATCCATACTTTCTCTAGCACATTCGTCTTACTACCTGTCTCATGTTGGCTAAGGGCCTGACACATCTTTGCACAAGAAAACACTACTTGTTGATTGTTATGGGTGGGGAAATGTCTTTCTTTGTTAGCAGTTCTTCCCTCCCCCACAAGCTGCAGTGACAGATGAGGATTTGATAGTGGCCATGGATATTGCCTCTGTACTGATGAACCTGTGTTCTAGCTGGAAATAGGTCCCCCCCCACCCCACAAGAATTGTGTAAATCAGCAAGGGATTTTGATCTATTTCAATATGCATCCCTCTGCCTACGCCACACTCCTAGCAATTCACAGCCTCTGGTTTATAAATGATCCTTCTTCCCTTCAGCTTTGTTCTATTCATTCTCACTCCATAACAATGAGAAGCCAACACATTTGGTCTTTGCCAGAACCTATGCAGTCTTCACAATTCCTACTGAAGTCGGCAGTAGTGATTAAACAAAAGGAACACGTGGGCTGCAGTGCCCCATTTAAGGGAATTTAATTTCAAAAAATCTTGCTCAAGTTTACCAATCTATGAGTGGGGAGTGAAAGGAAGCAAAGGGGAGACCTTTCTTCAACATCCAGTTCTCTCTTAGGAGAAAATCCAGAAGTCAGCCTTCAGGATATAAATATTTATGCCTCTTGCATATACAGCAGATGTAACATTTCCAATTAACTGTTGATCTTTCCTTTTCTTTTTCCTTTCCCTTTCTCTCTCTTCCCACCCCTCCACCCCTTTTCAGCCTGCTGCTGCTTCAGCTCACAATATAAGGATGAAATATGGATGGGGCTGCCTGAATTGCTGAGCTCAGATGTCTAACACATTTCCACATTCCTCAAGATCAAATCACATGGTCTGAATGTTTATTTATAAGGCTTCAGCTTTCTACTCCTTACTTTTTTTAATAAGCAGGGTATACTTTTTATGCAAAAGTTCATTTTTGAATTTTTTAAATGAAAAATAAATGTGGGCTGAGGATTAGAAAAGACTAGAGGTAGCTTGCTCATTTTTTCTCTCTCCCAAGAATGAACCTAAGCAACACTGGTGAGGTCCAGGGTGGGGCCCAATACATTTTTTTTGCCTGAGGCAAAAGTACTGGCCACTTGCACCTTGCCAAAAAAGAGGAAATGTATCATTACCTTTATCAAAATCATCCAAAAAACGGGGACACAAATGTGTATAAATGTATGTTTGCTGATTCAGATAGAGAGACGGACACACACACACACACAAACACACATGCATTTAGGAAAAAATATTATATGCCTTTAAATAGATGCTGACATGATCCTATCACAGGGTTTTCTTGGCAAGATTTATTCAGAAGAGGTTTGCCATTCTCTTCCTATAAGGCTGAGAGAATGTGACCTGCTCAGGATCACCCAGTGGGTTTTTGTGGCTGAGAAGGGATTTAAACCCACTGACCATCAGGAAAAAAAGTACAGTTTCATTGGGAATACAGTACATCAAGGCACCAGTCTGATCTTAGCAGCTAAGCAGGGGTCAGCCCTGGTTAGTACTTGGATGGGAGACCACCAATGAATACTAGCTGCTGCAGGCTATTATTTTAGTGGAAGGAACTGGCAAAACCACCTTTTAGTATTCCTTGACTTAAAAAACCCTATGAAATTAATGGGGCCACCATAAGTTGACAAGCTTGTCAAAGGTACACATGCACACACAAGAGTACATCTCATCAGTGTGGGGGAACAGTGATCAGATGAGCTGTGTGCCTGCAGAATAACATGTAACCTAGTAACCAGTGAGTATATGCATGCAAAGATCTTAACACAAAGGAAATACAGTACAGGTTGAGTCTCCTTATCCAAAATGCTTGGGACCAGAGGTATTTTGGAATATTTTTGAATACTTGCATATACATAATGAGATATCTTGGAGAAGGGACTCAAGTCTAAATGCCAAATTCATTTATGTGTCATATGCACTTTATATGCATAGCCTGAAGGTAATCTCATACACAATATTTTAAATAATTTATGAGTCTGTATGCATTGAACCATCAGAAAACAAAACTGTCACTATCTCAGCCACCCATGTGGACAATTTTGGAATTTGGAATATTTCAGAATTCTAGATAAGGGAGACCCAGCCTGTGGTCCTGGAAGGCTTTCCCTCTGCAAAGAATGGCTTATGATTTGGAGAAAGCTTCTGCTTTGGAAGTACCTGGTGGCCATTATTTGAGCCAAAGCAATGTTAAAGTGTCACCGATTAGCACGTGTCAGTCTCCCCATAACAACTTGCTATCATATTTTATAATGTTGTACAGGTAAAGCTTCTTTTTAGACTCTTACCTGGAGAAAACAGCATCTTTTCTATGAAGTCATTTCATTTATAGTGGGGTTTTTTTGTGGGGGGGGGGAGAGGTTCTTTCATGCTTAATCTGACCCAGGGCTCATCAACCTTGAGGCTTTGGGATGAAAATTATTTGGAATCCATTAGTATAAATTACAGAATGAAGACTGGCATGTTTAATCTGCAGAATAAACTACCTTTTTCATGCCTTTTCCCAATGGTTCCATATGTCCCTAGGGCATATCCACAAATTACAAATTTGCTAGAAAGGATTGCACAAATTTGCTAGAAAGGATTGCACAAAGGGTCCAAAATAGAGGAACATCTCTACATCATACCTTCCGACATTTCACAGATGAAAACTGGGACCTGTGTAGCCAAACAATATCAGAGTGGGGTCAAGATGGCAAAAGTTATTAATGAGAAAGAACACACAAACTAGGAGAGGCTGCAGCAGTTTGCTTTTGCCTGAACCTACTGGGAAGGGCAAGATTCCAACCCCTCCTCTTCTTCTCTCTTGCCTGCTGAGTTAATTCAGTGCAAACTACGTCTGAACTTTGAACTCAGTTTGCAGCAAATGAAATAAGTTGAGAACAAAAGGAGAATGTGGGAGAACAGAGAAACTGGGACATTTTTAAAGCAGCTGAAAAAGTGGAACAATAGTGTTACCCTAAATGCTCAGGGATCTTAGCGACGGACCCTCCAACTATCAATATCAATTTGGGCGATTAATATACTCAGCTTGGCTATGTGAGAGGGGGCAACAGACAGTGGGGTCTTTTGACCTATGTATACTGGTAATCAGGAGGAGATGTTAAGCTAGGTAGTACGATAATTGATCTTTATTAAGGAAATAATAATAACAACGTTCACACACACACTCAGGCTTCAAGCATTCATGCAAGGCTAGCAAATAAAGTTGGGATAGAGGAGGGAGTTTGTTTTTAGGTGATACTGTACCGATCTGAGGAGATGAGGTTGTAGATGAAACCAGCAGAATGGAGGTCCTGAAGCTGGAATGGTGACACAATCTGATGTGGAGTAGATAGGAAGGCGAACTGCATGCACTTGAGTGGGGCTTTGGAGGGGTTTTTATAATAAATAACTGCCGTTAGAGGATGGGATTTAGAATGAAAAACAATGTTTCTTTTAGTTGCTCAGGGAAAGACAATGAACACTCTGGATATGCTAACAGTCCTTAATGTACGGATACTTTGTAATTGAGTAGAGGAAGCAACCTTCTTTGTTTGGGGAAGGGTAAAGGGATAAGGGTCCTGTTCAGAGATGAATATCCCAGCATAGGATGATAGGATTAGCCAGGTGTTCAGGCACGTAGTTATAATTTCTTTGGAATTCAGGCAGCCCCTCCTTGAGTGCTTACCTGACTGAGCAGTGCTTATCTTTGGGATTCCTAGTTGTAGAATTTCCCAGCTTTAATGGGCACACTACATGGAGGGCCACATTTGACCTAATTATTAAATACTGCCAATTTATTATAGATATGGGGCAGGGGGTGTCAGGGTAGGTAACAATAGAGGATTAATTGGGACTGTCCCTACCAAACTGGGACAGTCAGAGGGTATGCTACATTTTGAACTATCAATGTAAGCAGAGCTTGGAGAAGTTAGTTTTTTTAAAAAATGATATCTCCCAGAATTCCCTAGCCAACGTGGTGGCCATAGGGGCTGGGGGATTCTGGGCATTGTAGTCTGAGCTGTAGTACCTTTCCAAGCTCTGAATACAAGGACCTGTTTCAAAAGCTGCAAGTAGGATTCTATCACTTGGGATTCCTTTTCTTCCCCTTTTTTCTTTATTTTTGAAGAGCATATCTGAATATCAGAAAAATGCTTTTTCCTTACCACTGCAGGCCATTTTACAAATTACTTTTTTTTTAAAGTAACCCTACTTTCCTTTCCCATTCCAACCTTGCAAGCGTTGCTCTCTTTAATGAAACAGGCCACATGAGGCACAGATAACTGTCCCTGCTCTTCACCTTCTGAAGTCTCTCAAAGTCAGCTCTCACACATGCGGTTTCTATGGAAACAGCAGAACAGCTTTAAACACATCCATATTGCACTATTGTTAAAAGATGACTCTTCTGCACAGATCCAGGTTACTCTGCCTCTCCCAGCTCCTAATCATCCTGATAATGATAGCCTGCATTCTCTTTCCTTAGATTACTTCTCTGTTAGAGATCATGGGCCTTTCACACTAAACAATGTTCTTCCTCATTAATAACTTTTGCCATCTTGACCACACTTCGCTGTTGCTTGATCACATGCAGCCTTGTTTCTGCCTGTGAAATGTTGGATGGGATGCCAGTGTGACATCAGTGTGGGCTTTAGAGTACAAGTAAGCTGAGGGACTCTGAAAGAAGCCTCTCTAGTGACCTTGAGACCCGGGCTGGCCCTACCCTTAGGCAGAGTGAGTTTGCTGCCTTTCATGACATCTGAGGTGTCATGAAAGGGCAGACAGTTTTTATTTATACTGTATTTTTACTACTAGAGAGGGAAAATGTAGACATTTGTAGAATATTCTGCCTGATGTGTACAAATGACCTGGCTGCCTTTAGATGCTCGTATATATTTTACCTTGAGTTGGTGGATGAGTAGAGAGGCTTCTTTGCCTAAGGCAGCAAAATGTCTTGGGCAAGTTTGGAACAACATAGCTCCTTGCCTTTATTATTTGTGAGTAGCTGCCATCACTGGACACTCCATTCAAACTATGAAGAACTTTTAACAAACTTTCTGTACCCAACTCTGCAGCAGAATCCAAGCTCCCTTGTCAACCCCTCTCTTCCAAACCTTCAGTATGGACCAGTGGTACAGCAGGGTGTGCTGGGGAAGTGATCCTTCAGGAACAGGCCCCCAGAACTGTTTTTAAGGTGTGTGTGTGAGTGGATCAACACTGGCTGGAAGGTTATTAAATTTGCCCCAAATAAGTGGACTGTACATAGAATAGATTGCAGGCAGGCTTTACTATTCCTGGGCAGTCTCAACTACAACAGCTATCCTCTCTCTCTGGCTTTTCTTCGCAAACGAAGATTCAGGAAGGACTCATCCCGCGCTTTCTGCAAGCGCTCTGATGACTAAAAAGGCCAATCCGAGATAAACAAGTCCGGTTGCAAAAAGCACAGCAGAAGGTCTCCTTGGGTGATGTTTTTGGGTTGTGATTCTTTCTGCGTTGTCGTTTCTCTTCAAGACTTGTTCGTCGTGAGTTCTCAAATAAGGCTGCAGCATTGTGGAGAGTGCGTCTCCATGCCTCCCGATGTGAGGCCAGGGCGGACCATTGTTGGTGATCAATTTGGCCGAGCCTGAGATGTTGTTTCAGGGAGTCTTTGTATCGCTTCTTTGGAGCGCCCCTCTTACGCTGACCCGTGGTGAGTTCACCGTAGAGTAGAGTAGTATTTTTGGGAGGCGATGGTCCTCCATCCTAGAAATGTGCCCTGCCCAGCGCAGCTGTGTTCTCAATATCATGGCCTCAGTGCTGGTGATCCCTGCTTGCTCAAGGACAGCAACATTCGTCACATAGTCAGTCCAGTGTATATTTAGGATTGTGCGTAGACAGCGCTGATGAAAGCGCTCGAGGAGTCATAGGTGGTAGCGATAGGTGACCCATGTTTCAGATCCATAAAGGAGGATAGACAGTACAATGGCTCTATACACACTGACTTTTGTGCTTTGCCTCAGGTGTTTATCAGCTATCCTAATATAGATCAGGGGAGCAGCAACAAATAGACTCCCCCCTTCCCCTGATGGAAGTGTACACCGTTGATGCTCTGAGCTGTGAAACATCCAAAAACATTTTTTCAAAAATACATTAAAATTGACTATAAAATGTAATAATCTGTTAACTACTGAATTTAAACATAGTCTTCACAAGCTTTTTAAAACAGTGTTGAAAAATTTGACAAATTAAGGTGAATTATTTCCAAACTGTTGGCTGAAGTTTACTGGTTGATCTCTGGGCAATTTCCAGAGATCAGGGGAGCAGCAACAAATAGACTCCCCCCTCCCCCAATTACATTAGATTGCAGGGGTGGAAGAAACTTTGGGTAAAAACCAGGAGTGGAATTTTGTGAGACAAGACTATAGGGTCAGGTCCAAAATCTTGAGAACAAATTCTCAGGCTGAATATATGCTCAGAGGCACCCTTGCTCCTTAATGCTATGTCCTCCCAACCCCATGATGATGTTGTATGTGGTTCCAATTAGTGTTCATCAAGTTTCTAAAAACAAAAATAAAGTAGATCTTGTAAAGTCAACATCCACCTTCTTTTGACCTACATGGAAATGAGGGATGTAGCTGCGGGAGGGGGAGTGCGTTGTCCCTCCAAATAAGAATTTTACCACCCATGCCATTTTCCTGCAGTCCCCAAATTTCTAGCATTGCAGAGAGTGAGACACTGAAAATCATTCACATCTAGAACTGTTACATCTGCTGTGTTCACATTTGACAACCTTGCCTCTCTTTTTTCTTTGGACACCTAAATGGTATTTTTTAAATGATCAATTGCAGTTATAAGTTACTGCAATGCTCGACATTTTGTGACTGAAGGAAAAGTTCATTTGGCTTCCCCCCACCCCCAGTGTCCACACCCCTGAAAGAACCTGAGTTTGATCCATATGAAACATTTCTTGGGATGAGCTTAAATAATAGATAAAGAGATGCAAACCTCTTTAGGTAAAAGAAACTTAGATAATTGCAAGAAAAGTAGGAAGCAGATATTCTGCTCAGGATAAAAATTTTGTTTTTTAGATGTCAGAGTAATAGCTAAGGCTTCAACAGTGAGTACAGTCTGGGTTGTATGATAACTAGTTAGGCATCAGGTGGGGAATACATCTGTTGTAATGAAATCAGTACTGTCTGTGTTTCTAAGGATGACGTCAGCAGCTGGTGATTTTACCCCTGAGGCCATTTGTGCTGTGCGGTGAAGATGATAGTTGTCACGTGCTCTTTTCTGTCTCAGAGGACATTTTGTGATGGCATTGCACCATTAAACCTGGATGATTTTTTTCTTCCTGTCCTGGTCACAAACCAACTTATAAGGTAGGCTTGGAGACGCTGAAATCCTCTCCTGATGATAAGCCAAGAACAGGCATTTCATGATACCTGAAATATATAAATGTCCAACAAGAAGCAGAGTAGTGACTGGGTCCACTGATTTCTAAAAGGAAGAAGTGAGAGAAGAACAGGAAACAAACCCTAAATGTTTGCTTTGCCTCCAGGTGGGCAAATCTTTTGCCTGATGAAGAAGCCAGTAGAGCTTTGAAAGCTTGCATGCTGGTTTTTCTGCATTTTGGTTGGCCAAAAAAGGAATTGCTCTTTAGTGACTGTCAGCAGTGAATTATATAAGTACAATCTCATTTGGATAGCCTGCTTCTTGACAGAATATTAAATATTCTTTGGATTTAAAAAAATTATCATGATAAAAAGTACTGTGAGTTAGTTATGGGCCTTGATCCATTGTTAAGTCCAAAATCTGAGATAAAAACAGTTTCTGTATTTCTGCAGTGTTATATTTTGGTATTTTCCCCCTTGATGTTCAACCTTTTATTATCAGTTTCTCAATTAGAGCTATCTATCAGAGTCTATCCAGCCAGCATCAGAGAAATAGTACAGTACTTCTGAAGTTTTTCAGGATCTTGCTACTTAGGCTCTAGCTGCTCCAATAATGGTTGAGATTACACCTTTATGTGACATATCTGCATTTTCCCCATCAAAATTTGACAAAGTTAACAAAGATTCTGAGAAAACAATATTTTGCCTTATTTGATTTTTACCAATTCAGGATTTTGTTCCAAAAATTCATAACCTTAGGACACCCCCCCCTGCTGTGTATGTTCCAAGGTGCCTACACCCCTGCAGTGTCGCCAGCATTTCTGTGAAATTGCATTATTAATTTTGTGTAGTTTAATAGATGTTCAATGCTACCTCGGAACTGTTTTAATTAATAATACTTTGGAAAGAACCGAAAATGATTTACAGCATGGAGTACCCAAACCATAAGACAAAGTGAGATAGCTGCCTGAGACAGCACATCCTGGGAGTAGTAGCAAGTCTTAAGGGAGAGAGTTGTGCACTGTCATCCGGATATCTGGGGGTCCATGGGGAGCCCACTGGTGACAATAAATTTAAGTTATTAATTGGGGTAATTAGTATAGCTCAAGTGGATGGCAGCAAGAGGTCAGGTAACTTCTGGGATCTTCACATCTATGTATACTGGTACTAGCTGCAGAAACTCTGAGTTAAAGTGAAATAAAATGTTTTTTTATTGGAAAATAACAGAGAAGCATTCATGCATGTGCTCATGCTCACAAAAACCACACAAGGCTAATGGAGAGTTAAAGGAGGAAAGGTTGGATAGAGGAATAGGTGTGGGAAATAGGGTAATAATTACCAGTCCTGAAGAACAGAGTTCCGTCCAGCGAAGAGACTCAGACTTGGAGCTGAATGTGGCACAGCGATCTGAAGGAGTGAGTGTCCAACTGTGGCAAATGTGGCTATTGTTTTGGGACTGTATAAAGGAGCCCTGGTGGTGTAGTGGTTAAATGCCAGTATTGAAGCCACAACATTATGAGTTTGACCTTAGAGGGCTCCAAGGTTGACTTAGCCTTCCATCCTTCCCTAGGTTGGTAAAATGAGTACTCAGCTTGTTGGGAGTAACTAGCTAACATATTGGAAGCTGCTTAGGGAATGCTTTACACTGACAAGCGGTATAGAAATATAAATGCTATTGCTATTGCTATGTCCTGGAGGGGTGTTTAAACTTAGAACAAAGCGTAGATGGGTTTCCCATCCCAAAGGAAACCGTGTTTCTGCTGATTGTTGTTAATAGCCGAGGTATTAGAATTAATGGGCTTATGACAACCCCCATATTGTGGGATAGGAAAGGTGTGAGGAAGGCTTTCTGGGGATAATGGTTGTTCCAGTCATTTGTTTGTTTGTGATATGACTTATCCCCAAGGATGCCCAAGAGGGGAGTAGCACATTCTACCTTGATGGCTCTGTTTACTAGGGGCTTTGCTTAATCTTATCTTGGGTGTGTCTGCTGGTAGATTTCCACAACGCCTTCCTTATGTCCTGGTGACCGCCATCTGACCTCACTTATGGTCCACCCCGATCTACTAGACCTCATGGAGCATCTTAATATTGCCAATTATGAAATATTATAGGGGGGGGTGTAAGGCATGAGTGTAACAGCACCAGATGATCTGCTCTTCACCCCAACCTAACCAAGTGCAGTGGAAGACTCTGTCCCATCATTAGTGTTTGCAGAAATATTCAGTTGTCAGCCCAATTGTCTTTTGTACATGAAATGGAAGGGGCAAGAGCACTACCCCATTCTCTACCTCAGGCAGCAAAATGTATTGAGTCAGCTCTGTAAATGGGATGAAAGGGATGGAGAATATCCAGAGAAAGTGAGCAAATACTATGTGTGCACCTTCTTCCCACCCATGTTGTTTTTAAGGCCAAACTACATGTTGCACTATATTTAATCACCTTCCTTAGGACTAGGCACATCTCCTTCAATATTGTCCCACTGTTCTGATTTGGCAGGGAGTGTCCCAATTAATCTTCTGTTGACCCACATTTTCAGCTGCTTTTAAAATGTTCCAGTTTCTGTCTCCTCTTCCCACTTCCCCTCTTTGCCTTCAGATTATTTCAGTAGCTGCAGACTGAGTTGTAAGTGCAAAAGTTGTTTGTGCTCAGTTAACAGAGCAATGGGAAGAGGAGAGGAGAAGCTGGAGTCTTGCTGTTCCCAGTAGGCTCAGGCAAAAGCAAACTACTGCGGCCTTCCTAGCTTGTGGGTTCTTCCTTATTAATAATAATTACCATCTTGACCACACTGTAATGTTGCTTGGCCAAATGTGACCTGGTTTTCATCTGTGAAATATTAGAAGGTAAGAAAAACCAGGCATTTTTCTCATGATCCATTCTCCTTTTTTATTTGTATGAGAGCAGTTCAGGGGTTGCAGTCAGCAAAGTCAGCCTTATCAGTAGGCAAACTGAGTTGACTGCATAAGGTAGCAGTTGTGAGGGGGGCAAGGGATTTGCTTGAAGAGACCACTGGCTGTTCCCCTCTATACTAGGGTAGGGCCATACCACTTGTCCTGAGGTTGATAAACTAGCCTGCTGCCTCCGTTATGGAGGAAAATATATTTTTCTAATGTTGCAACAAGATTCATCTGTTGGTCAAACTGGATTCTGAACTTGGAATGAAGAAGAGTCACCTTTTGTCCTTTGGCTTAAGCAGCAAAACGCCTTTGGCCAGAGTTAGCAACAAGAAAATAAGGACTCCTGAGGTAGAGGGGAAACCTCTACCTCTTTTTCTGACCTAGGGGCTTGCAGGGTTTGGACTGGAAGCAGCAAGACAGGTTTTGCCCTCCCACTGAACAAGGTACAGGGGAAACATTAATTTCATTAAGTGAAAATGCATAGCCTGCAAATTTACCTGAAATGCCTGAAGTGAGAGAAAAACACCTGGCCCCCAGTGATCCTGAAGTTAAGGACAGGGGTCACATTGTCATCATAGACTGTCAGAGATGGTAGTGCCTTCCTCTTCACCCACAGAAAGCAGTGAAAACCATTCTGTTCTAGGGAACAAAGTCGACGTTGCTTCTGATAAAAGAGAGGGACTTTGTTAGCAATAAATAAAAGGAAGAGATAAAGGAAAAAAAGGGGGGGGGATAAGAGAGAAGCCTTTCAAAAAGTGGAAAGAGGTACCGTGAATTTGAAATGTCTCGGTGGTGAAATCAAAGAAGCAAAGGCAGGAAGGAAAGGGATGACTACAGCTTTGGAAACTCAGAAATGAGCTATTTTATTGAAAGTCTATTTGTCATTTCCACCTCCAGATCCAGCCATCTAACTTTTATGAGCCCACTGCATAGAGCTCCTCCAGTGCCCACTATTGGCTCCTCAGCCTGGCACTCCTTAGCGATTTATTTACCTTTTCAATTTACATTCTGTCTTTCTCCTGTGAAGGGACCCAAGGTGGTTCACAAAATGTAAAATTAAAGTGGGGTAAAATATAACTTACAAAAATTAATAAAACTAATTAAACAACAATGTTATTATAAATAGATAAGAACAGTTTAAAATACACTTAAAGCATAATTTAAAAGGAACAGGCTAAAAAGACATCACAACACTATTGACATTATTCTACCACATAGTTTAAAAATCAATAAAATGCTTGCCTAAATAAGAAGGTCTTATAAGCTATGAGAGATTGTTGAGTTTAGGTCAAAACCGATTGCTGCATTGTTGTTGTCCTTGTTGTTGTATGCCTCCCAAGTGACTTCTTACTTCTGGCAACCCTAAGGCAACCTATCACAGGGCTTTCTTGGCAAGATTTGTGTGTGTGTGTGGGGGGTACCATTGCCTTCCTCTGAGGCTGAGAGAGTGTGACTTGCCCAAGGTCACCCAGTGGGTTTCCATGGCTAAGCAGGGAATTGAACCTTGGTCTCCCAGAGTCGTTTTCCATCATTCAAACCACTACACCATGTTGGCTCTCAGTGTCCGCATTGAGACCAAAAGAGATACCAATTAATTGTTGGGATATCCGTGAAATTTTTTTTTACAAAGTAATGCTTTGACTTCTATTTTTATTTTTGAATTTCCCATGTGATGTAATTGAATGAGATTTCAAAAGAAGAAGTGAACGGTGCTCTGTTCACTTCCTCTTTATTGCTGGAGGAGCCTTTGCCGGGAAAGGAGCTAAATTTGCGGGGGGGGGGATGTTCTTTTGCTGGCATAAAAATTGATTTTTCTGTGCCGGCAAAAGAACGTTTCAAGGGGGATGTCTGATAAAGTCCATAGTGTGGATTTGGCCTCAGTCTGGGACTCAAGGTGACTTACAAAGGTTGAGAGATACAGCTTTAAAATAGATATCATACAAAAATTAAAAATCTGAAGGACATGGTTTTGTGAATATTATCTATGTGAAATGTGTTGCCAACTGCACATTTGTGAAGCCTGCAGTGTTTTCTATCCTTTTTTGTGTGTGCATAAAATATGCATAAAATTCATGCATACATGAATGGCTAAAATGTATACAGTTGAAAAATACGTAGCAAACAGAAAATGCACACAGAAATTAATAGCTTAAAAATGTGTAAAAATAATGGTACTTAAAGGGAAAAATTGTGCATAAATTAATTTGCATGAAGAAAAAAAAGTCTCACAACTTGATGTGAACCAAAGGTGGTATATGATTGCAGGTGGGATTTGAAGAACAACAAAATTGAGTCTGATTTTTTTTTATGTTGTTGCTTCCAGTATAAATAAATAAAAATTGTGCACCCATTCCAGGGCACAACAAGTGTCCAGCACACATTGTTCTTTTTAGCTGTCCTTCCATTCTGACCAGCTTAGAAAAGAAGGGATGGGGTGGAATAGGTACACATACCTTGAAGATTTTCTGGAAAGATAGAACCCAGCATTCTTCCTGCCTTTTCCGCCTGCACCCTCAGGAACTTTGCGTATGGTATGCATGCTGGCTCAGTAAAACAGGCCTTGGCAAGATATTTTGTAGTTTACTCCTGTCCTGGAGATCTCTAATTTTCCAAATGCACATAATGGCACGTTCCAGGATAGCTGCCCTGATGATTCCTTCCTTTCAAATGCTTGGGTTTGCAAGAGAATACATCAATAATTGCGAGAATGCCTGCAAATCTTATTATAATTCATTCTGCAAAAGTCTGCATAAAATTCCAACTGCACTTGCTTTATAGGTGGACAGTTATGCCTCCATTAACCTTCCTTCGTCCTGGGAATGTCAGTATAAAAATTCCCCTATATCCAAGCTCATCCATTCAAGACAGTCACTGGTGCCTGATATTTCTCCTGAGTTTTTACTGTTTGGTGAACACTGTATTTATCATAGATTAATCACATCCATTATTCATACAGTAAAACATCTTTGCCTTCAAGTTACAGTATTCTCCTATGACTATGATATTGTCTTGGAGAATGAGGGCATTTCTAGGCCAAGTGGGTTGCCCCAAAGTCTATGTACACTGAATACAATGAGATTCTTGTATTAAAGATGACTCCATGCCCTGTTACTGGCTTTGCACAGATTTCTATCCCACACATCATCAGTACTGGCCACAACAAATTAGATTTGTGAAATATATAGATTTATACATTCTGCTGGACTAATTCTACTGGAGAATGTTTCCAATAAAAAGAACGAAGTTACTCGGGGCAGGGGTAGTTTTCCAGTCAGCTCTCAAATTCCAGATTTCATTCATGTTGCAGGATTGACACTAAATGCCTCCTCCACAGAAATTCAGCTTCACAACAGATGTCTGTCTCTGGCTTTTCTTCGCAAACGAAGATTCAGGAAGGACTCATCCCGCGCTTTCTGCAAGCGCACTGATGACTAAAAAGGCCAATCCGAGATAAACAAGTCCGGTTGCAAAAAGCACAGCAGAAGGTCTCCTTGGGTGATGTTTTTGGGTTGTGATTCTTTCTGCGTTGTCGTTTCTCTTCAAGACTTGTTCGTCATGAGTTCTCAAATAAGGCTGCAGCATTGTGGATAGTGCGTCTCCATGCCTCCCGATGTGAGGCCAGGGCGGACCACTGTTGGTGATCAATTTGGCCAAGCCTGAGATGTTGTTTCAGGGAGTCTTTGTATCGCTTTTTTGGAGCGCCCCTCTTACGCTGACCCGTGGTGAGTTCACCGTAGAGTAGTATTTTTGGGAGGCGATGGTCCTCCATCCTAGAAACGTGCCCTGCCCAGCGCAGCTGTGTTCTCTATATCATGGCCTCAATGCTGGTGATCCCTGCTTGCTCAAGGACAGCAACATTCATCACATAGTCAGTCCAGAGTTATATTTAGGATTGTGCGTAGACAGCGCTGATGAAAGCGCTCGAGGAGTCGTAGGTGGTGGCGATAGGTGACCCATGTTTCAGATCCATAAAGGAGGATAGACAGTACGATGGCTCTATACACACTGATTTTTGTGCTTTGCCTCAGGTGTTTATTGCTCCAGACTCTTTTGTGAAGTCTTCCAAATGCACTATATGCCTTTGCTAATCTGTGATCGATCTCTTTGTCAATCTTGGCATCTGAGGAGATGATGCTTCCCAGGTAGGTGAACTGCTGAACGGACTTGAGCACTGATTTGCCGACGGCAATGTGGGGATGGTGGTGTTCGTCCTGTGGTGCAGGCTGGTAAAGAACTTCTGTTTTCTTCAGGTTGACTTCTAGCCCAAACAGCTCTGCAGCTGTTGCAAAGCAGGATGTTAGGCGCTGCAGAGCTGCTTCTGTGTGGGCAACAAGGGCAGCAGCATCGGCGAAGAGCAGCTCACGGACTAGATAGTTTAGAGTCTTAGTGTGAGCCCTCAGACGGCTTAAGTTAAACAAGCTACCATCAGTACGGTAGCGTATATAGATGCCGTCGTCTTCTTCAAGCTCTGCCATAGCCCTTTGGAGCATCGTGCTAAAGAAGATTGTAAATAAAGTTGGTGCAAGAACACAACCTTGCTTCACTCCATTAGTTATTAGAAAGGGCTCTGAAAGAGCATCGCCATATCTGACTTGACCACGCTGTCCCTCGTGTAGCAAGATAATCATTTTAAGGAATTTGGGGGGACATCCTAGTCTTTCCAGGATCTGCCACAGACCTTTTCTACTTACAGTGTCAAAGGCTTTGGTGAGGTCGACAAATGTTACATAGAGACCCTTGTTCTGCTCCCTACATTTTTCTTGCAGTTGCCTAAGGGCAAATACCATGTCTGTAGTGCTCCTATTGGCTCTGAAGCCACATTGGCTTTCAGGGAGAAGTTCTTCTGCAATAGCAGGAACTAACCTGTTCAGGAGTATCCTTGCAAGGATTTTTCCAGCAATAGAGAGCAGTGTTATGCCTCGATAGTTTGAGCAATCGGATTTTGCTCCTTTTTTCTTGTACAGGGTGATGATGACTGCATCTCGGAGGTCTGATGGCAGTTCCCCTTTTTCCCAGCAATTCACAAGGAATTCGTGGAATTTTTCTGGATCTCTTGGTTGTTTTCATCAAACCAGTCTTGATTTTTCTTGTGGGAGAAGCCAAGGGATTCTTCTGCAGACTGGAGGATACTGTTTTTGATATGTTGCCAAAGCACTGTAGGAGAAGGATCTGTAGGATGGTCTTCAAGTTTCGTTTGTAGATTTGCCTGGAAGTTGTCTCTCATGGTAGCTTGTTGAAGATTGTTGACTTGGAGTCTCTTCTTTAAGATGCCACCCCTCTTAGGTTTGAACTTAAGATGAAGATTTAGTTTACATCTGACAAGGCGATGATCTGTTTGGCATTCTGCACTGGGCATCACTCGTGTATGACGGACATCACGAATGTCTCTCTGACGGACTAGAACGTAGTCAATGAGGTGCCAATGTTTGGATCGGGGATGCATCCAGGTTGTCTTCAAGCTATCTTTCTGCTGAAAGATTGTGTTTGTAATAGTCAGCTGTTGTTCTGCACAGAACTCTAGCAGGAGGCGTCCGTTATCATTGCAATTTCCAACACCATGCTTGCCTAAGACACCTTTCCAGGCTTCGGAGTTCTTTCCTACCCTGGCATTGAAGTCACCAAGGATAATAATTTTATCTTCTACAGTGACTTTTTGTATGAGTTGGCGTAGGTCTGTGTAGAATTTGTCTTTCTCTACAGGGTCAGCTTGCATAGTTGGGGCATATATACTAAAGAGAACAACATGTGGGAGGCGTAAGGAAATAATGCGATCAGAGTGTCCTGTTGGCAAGGTTTCCAGTTTGGAGGCAATGGAGTTTTTAATCATAAAGCCTACTCCTGACAGATGTTTTTCGGTTTTGGGTTTGCCAGACCAGTAAAGTGTGTAGCCGGCGCCATGTTCTTTAAGGCTGCCTTCCTCATGGAAGCGAACTTCACTAAGAGCAGCAATGTCAATATTAAGCCGTGATAGTTCAAGGGCTATTAGGGCAGAACGACGCTCAGGCCGTCCACTATCTTCAGAGTCTTGCATGGTTCTGATGTTCCAGCATGCAAGTGTCAGTTTATTTACACCTTTGGAGGCCGGTGTGTGCCTTTGTTTCTTTGCCTTGGTTTGACCGCATCAGAAGATTCCCGTTGGCCGTGGCTAGCCAACCAGGTAGTTGGGGATGAGCTTTCTTTAGGCCACCTTTTCTAGGCCCCTCTCCATGTGGAGCAAGCAGTGCTCTCCTTAAAAAAGGCTGCTTGGTCGTTCAGAATGCTGCCGAACAAGACTGTCATCTCCCGGGTCAGGCTTGAGCGACCAATGTCCTGAACCGCCTGCATGCAGGGTTGGGGCTGCGGCTTCCAGTGCATCTTTACACCTGCCGGTTTCGTCCCTCGCCAGTCGCTACAGGGCTTTTTTTGGAAATGGATTTGTCCTTCGAGCCTGTGCAATGGATTTTTCTGGTGGAGCGCAGCGTGCACAGAACTGGCCTCACCCTTTAAACCAGAGATTCATCTGCCGTGGCCTTGCAAGCATGGACGTGGCAGTGAGGTCCTCGGGCCGTAGGTTTGATTAGAGTTTCCTTCTCTTAGATGGTTGACCTTACAGGGTTTGACGAGCACCATCTGCCCGGGTTTGGGATTGGAGTTTTCCTTCTCCTAGGACGGTTGCCACAAGGCTAGAGAGCCCATCCTGCCCTTTGACGCTCTTTGTCAGACCCTTCGGTTTTGACCTGTCTGGCATGGGAGACCCTACCAGTGGCTATTATGCCACCGCCAGCATAGCTCAAAACATCATTAGGGTACGCAAGCCTCTCTCCCACGACAAGGGGGCGTCAATGGAGATAACTTTTTCAGGATTGGGGCATACTAATTTAGCATACTGTGGGACACAAGCCACAGGAGAGCTATTCTAATTCCTACACTCATTTCCAACTAGCCTAAATGGCAGACCTGGCAATTTAAGGGGCACTACAGTCCAAATGAGAAACTGACACACAAACCTTTGTGCAATGTTGTATTGGTGCTGGTGTTTTGCAGTGCTGCTTCATAGAATTTTAGTTTAGCATCTCTTTACTCAATGCATGTGAACATGTTGTCTAGATGTGTCTGTGATCTTAAATGGGAAATCACACTACTGAGCTCATACATACAAATAACTGGAACACAGAACCACAGTCCTGTTGATACACTTAGGATAATAAAAGGCATTCTTCAAGGTGGAATTTCTGAGAGAGTTGTTAGTCCGATGATGAAAAGGAACTTGTAACATTTTTGAGGACAGGTTCACACCTGCATGCCAACCTCTTGATTTCTCTACAAGCACAGTACATAAACTGACTCCATTGAAAAGCGAGGAAGTTTGAGGTGATATGAAATTTTTATTGGTGGTGTTAAGACAGCTCATTCATATGAGCAGATCATCACTGGATACTGTAGTCATCCAGTAGTAAACATGCAAATCAGACTTACACATTTAAAATTGTATAAAGATATAAAGATTTAAAATTGAAATGCACATTATATCCACTGTATATTTTATATTCACTTAATAGATGTAGAGAATGCAAACTTTGTTTCCATCTCAGTTCTAAATATCTTTACCTAAAAGGACATTTTTCAGTGTTTGGTGATTGACTCCCAAGTAAGTAGGCACAGTACTGAAGCCTTCAACCTCCCTTTCCTAGATTTAATTTTTTTAAATTTCATTTTTTACTTCAGCAAGGATATGTGCAGTATTGAGCTGTACATTTCAGAAGCAAAATAGGCCTAGCCTATCACTTCCTTTCTTAAAACAAAACAAAACAGCAGGGGATGAAGAAAAACAGAAGCTTGTCAGCAAAACCTTATAATCCCAGGCAGCTGCCATTTACAAACTGCTGTCCTGCACTGCCTATCATAGCACAGTCGTTCATAATTGGAACTCCTTGCTTTTCCCAGCTTGTGAGCAACTAATCTCTTAACCTGCCCCTGCTCTTCCTTCTTCTTTTTGTCTTCTTTCATCCCAGCATCCAATTCTTCACAACTGGTAGTTTGGCAGGAGTACAGTAGCCACATTAACAGCCCTTTGCATGACTCCATGGCTGCATCTGCACTGCAGAAATAATCCAGTTTGACAGCACATTAACTGCTATGGCTCATTGCTATGGAATCCTGAGATTTGTCATTTGTTGTGGCACCAGAGTTCTCTGACAGAGAAGGCTAAATATCCCACAAAACTACAAATCCCATAATTCCATAGCATTGAGCCATGGCAGTTAAAGCGTTGTGAAACTGGATTATTTCTGCAGTGCTGATGCAGCCCATGATAACACTCATCACTGATCCATTCATACTCATTCCATACTTTGTGATGAATCGAGGGGGGGAAAGGGGGAGAAATGAAAATAAAAAGGGGAGAGTTTCTATTTTACTTCCATTCTTGGTGGTATAAATTGTGTCCCACAGAGTGAAGTGACTTGAGAGGTCTGGTTCTGTTTGCAGTGGTCAAAACAGGAAGGATCTATTTTCCTGCACTGTGAGTAGGATTTCTGGAGCTCATGGGTCAGTATTTCTCTGGCAGCCCCTGAACTTTCAGTAGTGATCATGTGCATAAAAAGAGGACAGGAAGATAAACAAGAATAACAATCACAGCACAACCAGCCACAGACTATGTGTATAAGAGGGGTTGGCAACCTGTGGCTGAAGAGTCGTAAGTGCCCCATGCCTAAATATCATGCAGCCCTCAGTCTAAGTAAAACAACAACAACAAAACCTTCTGTAAGTGATCTGAGAATGATCCTATCTACCTACCAGGGAACCGTGGTGGCACAGTGGTTAAATGACAGTACTGCAAGCCACAACCCATCTACTGCTGGTTTCAGTCCTGCCCACTGATGGCATTTAGTCCCAACCAAGTTATTGCTGAGGATATGCAGTTGTTATGCTAGCCTGGGGAGGGTCTCTGCTTAGAACCCCCCAGAACTAACTTCCCTCTAAAAGCAATCCTGGGATTCCTCTCTCAAGAGCACCTCCTACACGGCAAAACGCTGCCACCACCCAGCGAAGTCTTTCACCAGCCTGACAGGAGACTGGATAGCCTGTGGAACTACTTGTCACTGTGGAACTATTACCACCCCCCTTCTCTATCCCAAAGAGAAGAACCAATGTAGCAATGACCAAGAGATAAAGCACGTGCAGGTGTTGGCTTATTAGGAAGATTAGAAAAAGCTTATTTTATTCAAGCAAGGTTCAAGAGGTAAATCATTTCATGAAAGGCTCTTCCTTCCAGGTTCAGACTTGAGTTACAGAATAGTAAAGTATGCAGTTACGTTCAACCAAAGTAGAAATCAAATGAAAATGCCCTGACACAACTAAGAACTGTTCCTAAACTACTTACATCCTTGAGGTAATGTGAAAATTCTGTCTGGTCTCCAGGCTTGGCTGAGCCACATGCTTACCTAAGCCAGGCTCAGCAGCCACGTGCTCACTTATATATAGCATCTCTGTCTGAGTTATATGTTATTCCACCTCAGACTTCCTTTTGTCTCTCCTCATGATCTGACTGTAGCCATGTACTCTACACAAATGATTTAAACCCTTTTTTAATATTACCAGACTCAAGAGTCCTGATTGGCCAGTTCTCTCTGGTGATCTGACTGTCACAGGTGATGCTATCTCAGGAGATGTCCCTTCACCTCCCACCTTTAGTTTAACCCTTAGTTTACCTGACATCTGTGCTGGCAAGATAGTCGCTGACTGCAGATAATGGGAGATGTAGTACCCATCCCATTATCACAGCAGTCCTCAACATAAAAACAAGAGTCTATAACAGTGGTTCTTAACCTGTGGTCTGGGGACACTCAGGAGGCTGCAATGTCCTCACAGGGGGTCCGTGAAGGCTTGAAGGCTGCTTGCCCCACCTCCTCCCTACCAGGGCCGGTTTAAGGCACCAGAATCATCAGCATCCGCAGGGAGCCCCATCATTGTGGGGGGCCTGTAGTAACACTCCTCCTGCAAAAACATTATTAGTAATAATCTGAATATCCTGTACTGTGAATAGTTTAGGTTGAGTTAGGTTACATTGACCTGAGATAAGCATATGGGGCCCCCAAAATAAAGGATTGCAGGCCGCCCCCAAATTCCTTACAGCGGTCCTGCTCCCCACAGTGGAGTGGCTACATGACAGGAGCCAAAGCAAAGGCTGGCCAGACTGGACTGCACATTGCCATTCAATCAGCTCCAGCTATAAACTTGCAGAAAGAAACAGGAAAAAAGTCTTCCTTCCTCCTCCTCCAGTGCCTCTGAGGGAAGGTTTAATGGATGATATAATTGTATCATCATAATCAGATGTTGTTTTAAATCGTGAGTTAAGTTTTGGGGGGCCGTGGCAACAAAAGATATTTAAAGGGAGTCCCTTGTAATGAAAAGGTTCAGAGCCACTGGTCTACAACGTTACAACATAGGTTACCTCCCGGAGAGGTGTAGTGTCAAATTTGTCTGGGGGTGGAAAAAAACCAGTGTGTGTGTGGGTGTGTGTGTGAGAAGATAGCGATTGAGGCACATGCATCAACCAGAGATGAGCAAACCTCTGGAGCAGGTTAAGGGATAGGGACATCTTTCTTTCTCAGCCTTTATTCGGGAAAAAATAAAAATAAAATGGGTGGGAGCCAATTATTGGCTCTGCAGCCAGGTATTGACTGAGCTGCTGCTGCTGCTCGACTCTCGGGCCTCGCCCGCCCTGCTTGTGGCTTTTTGCTCCCCCAGCCTCCCTCCGTCGCCTTGGCTCAGTCCCCGCTCGTGGATGGCAGCCAGATGAGGCGACGCGGCCCTATCGATCCATCGGCTCCCTCCGTCCCGTCGCCATGGCAACCGCTGGCAGCGGCCTTGTCCGCCCCCGCCGTGCTGTTTACCTGGCCCCATTTATTCTCCTTCCAGCGCCTGCTCTCCCCCCCCACGCTCCTCTCCCCCAGTTACGATTACCTTGGCACGATATTGGCAAAGCCACTCACTCTGGAGAGAGTGTGAAAGATGAGCTCTGTGTGTGTGTGTGTGTGTGTGTGGAATTAAAAGCGTGTGTTCTTTTCATTTCTTATTGTATGGATGGCTACTGTATCCTCCCCCTGGATGGCAAGCATGGATCTGGCATCCCCTGCCAACACAGCCAGGCCAGTGGGGTTATAAAAAGGACTCCGGGCCAATGGGCAGTGTCGTTGTTGAAAGGAAGGAAACATATTCAGGGGTAGCTGTGCTGGCCATACAACAAAATCCACAAAACAGCCATAACTTTATTGCAGTGGTTCTTAACCTGTGGTCCGGTACAGGGGGTCCACAAAGGCTGGAAGTTGCTTGGCCCATCTCCTCCCTGCACTGGAGTGGCCACACAACAGGAGCCAAGGCAAAAGCTGGCTGGCTGGCTTGGCCTGCACATTGTCATTCAACCGGCTCTAGCCACAAACTTGCAGGAACAAGCAGGAGAAAAGTCTTCTCCTCCTCCTCCACCGCCTCTGAGGGAAGATTTAATGGATGGTGTAATTGTATTACTATTGCTATCATCATCATCATCATCATCATCTATTGTTGTTGTTGTTGTTTTAAATCTTGATTTAAGTCTTCGGGGACCATGGCAACAAAAGATATTTAAAGGGGCTTCTTGTAAAGAAAAGGTTAAGAACCACTGCTTTATTGGACAACCCAAATGCAGAAAATGCATCCTGCAAGTTTTCAAAGCTTCACTGACTTCTTCAGCAAAAATGTTAAAAATCATGCAGGAAAAAAAAAGTGAAAATGCCTGCATCATTTTAACTGACAACACATTTCAGATTTGTGTGACTCTCACATCTTCACTCCCACACACACCCTTGCATGGTTTTTAACATCTTTGCCTGATGAGCCAGTGATGCTTCAAAAGGTTGCATGATGCATATTCTACATTTTGGTTGGCCAATAAAGGCATCATTCTTTTGTGGGTTTTGGATGTTGTACAGTGGGCCCTTGCTATCCACTGGGGTTTGGTTTCAGGACCCTTCATGGATACCAAAATCTCCATGGAGACCAAAATCTCCATGGATGCTCAAGTCCCATTATATATAGTGGCATAGAAAAATGGTGTCCCTTATATAAAATGGCAAAATCAAGGTGTGCTTTTCAGATATTTTTTTGGGCGGGGAAGGGGGAGGAATATTTTCAAACTGAGGATGTTTGAATCCGTAGATGCAGAATCCATGACTATGGAGGGCCAACTGTATTTTATTTAAACAATTTATTCTTAGCCTTAGTTGGTGTGTCCCAAAAGGTAACTGGATCTCTCTCTCTCTCTCTCTCTCTATTCCTCTCCCCCCCCCCCCCGCACCTCCATGTGGAGTGCAGAATTTTGTTCTTTGGAACATACTGTTAGGATCAGCTTTGGCTCCCTGTTAATTTGGAGGCATTGTTCGAAGGACTGTTTATCATTGCCAAAATTATCACATATTAAGTCCATGGACTCTGGAATGGGCAGGGGCCAGGAGAGCTCAACCCCCCCCCCCAACGTGGCACAGCTGATCCTCCATTGAAATAATCAGGCAAAATTGGACTACTTAGACTCCCATGTAGTTGAGCCCCCTCAGGACTTATCAGTCAACAATGCACTAAATGATCATTATTTTGCTATTACTTTCATGGTACTAGGATTAATCAGTTGGATGGTGATGACAATTTTTGTTTTAATGTGTTCTGTGATTTCATTGTTTTGTAAAAACATACCTGTAAATAGTCAAAATTAATAATGACTTGCCTTCTAATATTGAGCCCCTGCACCTAAAAGCAGTTTAGGGGTTAAACCATATATGGTTTGGTCCTAAGATATCTGAAAGTCCTCCTTCTTCTGCAGCAAAAGCCAATGTGATTTAGTGGGAATCATGCAGTTGTTTCAAAGTTGTTGGACTTCAGGTCCAACAACCTGAAGCATCATAGCCAATGGTGAGTAAGTAAGGCTAGGAGTTGCAGTCTACAAATCTTTAATGCTCTATTACCCCACTCTTCACCCTGGATAGAGCGTCAGGCTAGAATCAGATATACCTGGGTTTAAATCTGCACTTTGTGGTTCCTGTACTGGGAGAAAGGCAGGATATAAATTAAATATAATTAAGTATAAATAAATGAATTCACTGGATCAGGACTGGTTTAAGGAATTTTGGGGGTCCCTGCAATGCTTTATTTTTGGGGGCCCAAATGTTTATCTCAGGTCAACGTAACCTAACTCAACCTAAACTATTCACAGTACAGGATATTCAGATTATTACTAATAAACGATTGAGATTATCAGGAAAGACTTTGTTCCATGTCCAGCACTCGTCCACCATCAGAGGTGTGGTTAGCAATTATTTGGGATGTCACAGGAGCTATGCAGTACTAGTGCCCAGGCTGTGGAATCCTCCACAGTGGCCTCCTCATATTGCATCCTGACTAGGAAGGCCTTCAGTTGTTAAGGATTCTACTGAACTTTTATTGACAGGTTTTATTGCTCTTCTTAGGGTTTTATTTTCTGATTTTTGCTGTTCTGTTTCTTCTTCCAAGCTATGAAGTTTTAGAAACTCACTGGAAGCTGACTGTATTATTATTGTATTGTCTTTTAAAATCATTCTGTGTTCTCTCCCTCCGCCCAGACCATGATGCATTGATATAAACATTTTGAAAAAGGAAACAAAGGTACAGTTCCTTCCCTTCTGCACATCACAAGCTCTTTAGAGAGCTTCTAAAACCTTTATTCTGTTGGGCCATTAGCCTTTATTTCACATTTTAATGTTGTGTTATTGCTCATGTTTTTTTAAACATTCTTTTATAAGTTGCATTGAAGGTATTTGGGTGGGGAAATTACTTATAAATACAAATATACCGATTTTTTTTAAAGTTGTTGTTGCTGCTGCTCTCTGCCTTCACATCCATTATGACTTATGGCAACCCTAAGGTGAATCTATCACAGAGTTTTCTTGGTAAGATTTGTTCAGAGGTGGTTTGCCACAGCCTTCCTCTGAGGCTGAGAGTGTGTGACTTGCCCAGGGTCGCCCAGTGGGTTTCCATGGCTGAGCAGAGTTTTGAACCCTGCTCTTCAGAGTCATAGTCCAATGCTCAAACCATTACACCACACTGGGTTGTCTATTTATTTAGAAAGATATATATTATAGCACTATAAATTTATTTATTTATTTAGAAAGGAGATCCAGATATTAGAAACTAGGTCAGTACAGGAAATCTGATTTACCCACGAACTGGAAGAAGCTTGAATAAAGTATGTTTTGATATTAGATAAAATGTATTTTGCTACTTACTGATTATTGTGATGATTTTATTATCTAATTTGTTTGTAATTTAATTTGTTTTTTAATTATGTTTCTTAGACACTTTGAATGCTAATTTTTATTGGAAAAAATTGGAAAGGCAGGATAAAAATGTAGTAAAAGTAAAAATAAACAAGAAGCAAGGGACAGAAAATGACTTCTGTCCTAAAGGCCTGTAGGAACCGCAGGATAGCAATCACAAGGTTGGGTCTAGGGAGGGAAATACATGAACCAGAATTCTATTAAGATTTTGGTAAGAAATAAAGGATCCAAGAGATACAAGACTAGAGAAAGTAATAGCAGAGTATGAATAATCCTACCTGAAATATTCCTGTTCCTCTATCAATAATGCCCTGCTGCCTGCTTTACTCACAGTTTTTGTTTTGGGCTCTGTTACATTGTACCCATTAAACAGGGAGAGGTCACCTAACACTCCTCTCAGTTAGCCTATAATTAGCCAAGAAGCATCTTTGGTACTTTGGAGTGAATAATATTAGAACTGTATCATGTTCTTCTTGGCCACCAGTGGGCATAGAGTAATATTTGATGATGCTTGCCTTTAGGGGAGGTGCCTCTGTCTACTCTAAGGTTGCATCCTGAATTTGAACCTGAACCAGCATGTAAAAGGTGAACCATTCCATCTGGCTAGGGCTTCTCTGGCAGTCCCTGAAGTCCCACCATCTATGACTGGTTCTTGACATGGCAGTTGGGAAGGCAAAGGCCCATTGTGTGTCTGATAGCTGTGCACTACTGTGATTAAGAAGTGCTCTGAGGGGTTACAATGTGGGTTTAAATCCCAGGAGCTCACAATCTTTTGCTTCTCATCTTTCTTTCCTTTCTTTCTTTCTTTCTTTCTTTCTTTCTTTCTTTCTTTCATGACATTTGCCCCATTTCCCCTCTTTGGCACAAGGGTCCTTTCCTTCTTGTGCGAGTCTTTCCTCATTTGTTCCATGAGAGAAGTGATTGTAGGTGTGGGTGCATTGTCTGCAGGTCATTTGCTCAGGGAATAGGTGGATACCGGGTTGTGTGAATTCTCCTTCGCCACCTTTTTATGTTGGGCTCCAGATGGCACACTAAAATGATGGTGGTAAGTACTGTAATTAGGATGCAAACTGGAAGAACGCCCGGGCACTGGCAGGATTAGCCTGTGCAAATTTCTCAAGGGGTTGGGAAATCAAAATTTGATCCTAGTCATGAAACTGATGAATTCCTGTCCTATCCTTACTTCATGGTCTCTCTCTTTTTCTGTGCAAGTGTCATGTTGCTATAATTGACTGATACTCTCTAACTATGTTTTCATCATAGTTAAGGGTATCTGCCATTTTAAGTTTCCTTATATCCTTTTTTATATTTATATTTCCAGTTTCTATGCATGGTTGTGAAAGCTGGACAGCGAAGAAAGCTGACAGAAAGATCAGCTCATTTGAAATGTGGTGTAAGAGGAGAGTTCTACAGATACCAAGGACTGCCAAAAAGGCAGACAAATGGGTCTGTGAGCAAATCAAGCCTGAATTTTCACTAGAAGCCAAAACCACTAAACTGAGGCTATCATATTTTGAACACACCATGAGATTTCATGTCTCATTGGACAAGATGATAATGCCAGGAAAAGTGGGGGGAAAGGACGATTGCATTACCGGTGGATTGAATCAGTCAAGGAAGCTACATCCCTGAGCTTGCTAAAGCTGAGCAGGACTGTTGATGACCAGGGCTATTGAAGGTCTCTTATTCATAGAGTCACCATTAAGTCAAAGCTTTCTTCACAAAGGGCCTAGAAATCATTTATGTTATTTCCTAATATTCTGTGTTGTATATTTGCCCCTCCCCTTTCAGGCTGAGCATGTATACTTTTATTGATTAATTGACTAAAAGACTTATATCCTTCCCTCTATCCACAGATCTCAGGACAGTGTACAATAAAATTAATCTGATCAATTTAAATCAATTTAAGATGTGAAACACTAAAAGATAATTTACAATCTAAAACACATTAAAAACACAGACACTAATGAGCCTAGCATTTCTATACCCAGAAACTAACCATTCCATTACACAAATTTACATATACTGTACTCCCAAACAGGGGTTCACAGCATATAAACTCCCTATACACTCCTACCCAACCATTCTCTGAAGATGCCAGCCACAGATGCAGGCAAAATGTCAGAAAGAAACTATTCCAGAACACGGCCTCACAGCCCGGAAAAAAACCAAGGAAAATCTACATTAAAAGTTAAATGTGTTACAACAGTTAGACGCTTGTACATGTACAAATAAGATATGGTGGCTCTTCTGATGATAGAGCTGTATAAATCCTTCCCTCCTCCTTGGCATACATTTACAGCAGCCTTCCCCAACCAAGTGCCTTATAAATGTATTGGACAACAGCCCCCATCCTCCCCAGCCAGCTTGCAGACCATACTGGCTGGGAGTGATTAGTCTGGAGGGCACAGGGTCAACAAAGACTTATACAGAATTACTCTGCTGTTTCTTTGATGATTTCTTTGATTCCTCTCTCTTCAGAGGAAAGCCTTCCTAGATTCTCATAAATAATGCACCTCTTTTCAGAGGAACATGCAGCTGGTAAAATCCAGTCTTCTTCCCCTTTTAAACTGTCCGCATCATTTTGCATAGCAATATGCCATTCTACAGCATGGGAAACTTTACTTTCTTTGGATGACAGCTCCCAGAATCCCTTATGTTGCACAGTCAGCAGCCTTAGTTGCTGCGGGTTCTCCCCCCCTCCGCCAAAAAAAAGGTGGGGGGAGCAAAGAAAAAGTAACGTTGCTGGGATTTGTTCCATTCATAGCCAGTGCACTGAATTTGGACTGTGCTACTTGCCATTAATGTTAATGAGGGATAGATTACAGGGCTTTTCCCTCTGGGTTTTTGACATCATTTTCAGTGTCTTTTTACTTAAGACAAATTAAATAAAAGACAGTGAGATAATGCTGGTGGCTCAGATATCAGTGGTATAGTGAATGTGCTCTGGGTTTTAGTCTGAACTTTAAAGGGGCTCTCCAAGGCACCAAACCTTATCCCCCGAATAGGTAATCCCCTTATTCCTATAACCTTGGATAGCGCCTTCAAAACCCAGACTAAGAACCAGAGCAGATTCACTATCCCCAACTGATATTTGAGTCACCAGACTTCACTGAATGCGAGGTACAGTATAGAAGTTAGAAATTAGCCACTTTCACAGTGAATGCTCAGTTTCTCATATTTTAGGGAGGGGAAATGCAAAAACACAGTTGAAACATTGTTTGGGAAAATGGCCTCCAGCCTCTACTAGCGGTTGGCTCTGCTGCAGAATTTTGCTGCACTGCACATACATGCACACCCCTTTGCTTTTCTCTCCTACCTTTAGCTTTATTATGAATTTTTTTCAGACGGTGTTATGTTCCAGAATATACTTGAGCAGGCTGGCGGGGTAGCCACACCCAGTCCCCCCCAGTGTTGTGGCTTATTTGTGTGTGTGTGTGTGTGTGTTGCGGGTGTGCGTTTGGAGGGGGAGGGAGAATGTGGGTTCCTGCTGGGCTCCCCAGACAGGGAAATGTGCGTCTCCCCTCACACAACTGCAGGCTGCAATTTCCGGCAGACATTTGAGGTCCCTGACATCTGCATAATGTGCGCTGGTCTCCTAGCAACCAGGAACAGCTGTCTGACATTTCCAAGATTAAACTGTAACTATACACTGACATTGCCAAGGAGCCAGGGGACAGATAGGCCTTTCCTGGCTCTTTCCAAGCCCATTTATGCTTTATTCATTTCCCACCCAGAGGAAGGAGGCTTGTGAGACCGGGAGGTGAGGCTTTCATTGCTGCAGCTAAGAAAACAGATTATGCATATGCATGTGTTTTTTGGGTTGTTGTTGAAGGGAAAGGCCTAACAGAGACATAGTAGCCTTATCTCAAATAAGCCTCATGAACAAATCCTTTCTCCCTTACTGGACCCCCATAGTTAGGATTGCCAGGGTGAAAACTGGAGAGGGCTCTTGTACCTTTAATGGTTGTATAGAAGAAGGAATTTCAGCCAGTGCTGCTTGTTACCTGGTTATGTGACAAGCAACACCTATTGAAATTTCCTCATCTGCACAAGCATTAAAGGTACGTGAGCCCTCTCCAGGTTTCAATCTTGCAACCCTACTCATAGTAGAAATTGCTCCTGTTTGATTTAGGATTCCCACCAGCTTTTCCAATTTGAAGCAACAAAGCTAAAAGGTAGACCCCCTCACACACACTTTCCCTCCTGATTACAACAGTAGAGTTCAAAGATGTTAATTTTTGGACTATAGCTCTCGGCATCCCTCAGCCAGAATGGCCACTGCCTGGAATTCTGGGAGTTGTTATGCACAAATGTTCCCTGGCTCTCTACAAGAGTAAAGTATGTGGCTATCTAGAAGGATCCTTCAGAGAAATTGTGGGAAAAGCAGAACAGCAAAAGAAGTGTTGAGATTCTAAACAACTTCAGGCTACAATCCTGTGAACAATTACCTGAGAGGAAAGCCAATTAGACACAATAAGACTTTATTCTAGAGTAAGGACACATAAGATTGGGATGTTGTTGTTATACGTATTCATATTTTGCTTCCCCCCGCCCCAAATTAGGACTCAAAGCATCTCACAATTAAAAACAAACAAACCAATACAATTAAAAACATATAAGAAGTCAGCATTAAAATAGAATTAAACCATTTGCAATATTAAAATAAATCAGACCATAGTAAAAGAATAAAAGATAAAAAGTTCTTACAAAATCTGCTTCCATTAAGGAGAGATTTATCAAGATTATAAACAAATGGTATCTCACACCTATTCGTATTTCCAAAATGATTAAAAATTCATTGCCAAGGTGTTGGATAAGTTGTGAATTCCAAGGATCATATTTACATATGTGGATTGAATGCCCTAAAATTAAACAATTTTGGTGTGACGTTTTAAAACAAATTTCTCTAACCACAAGCCAACGACTGTATTTTTGTCCAGCTTTATTGTTGCTTTCCATATATAAAGGGCCCAATGGTTCACTATGTCATAGAACCCTAATAACATTTCTCATCACAGCCGCTAGGCTGGATATAGTGTAATGATCTTACAATGTCAAACTGATGACCCCTAGTATGGAATAACTGGCTAATGGAAAAACTTTCCCATTATATACACAGAAATAAGGGACACAAGACAAGCATGACGTTCCATGAAGAATGGATAAAGTTTATTGATTACATAAATAATACATCACAAGAAATACAGCCTCCAACAACCTACGGAACTCTCTGAAATGATATTTATTATTTATTATTATTATTATTATTATTTATTTTATTTATACCCCGCTCTTCAGCCACAAGGCTATCAGAGCGGCTTACAAATTGTTTTAAGCAATAGCTATTTACACATCTACACCATTAAACAGTTTCCAATGTGTGTTAGCTAATTGCCCCCACAAGCTGGGTACCCATTTTACCGACCTACGAAAGGATGGAAGGCTGAGTGAACCTTGGAGCCCGCTGGAATCGAACTTGCAACGTGGCAACTTGCAGTACTGGCATTTAACCACTGCGCCACCAGGGCTCTGTGGATATCTTCTCCACAGACATAACTCTACACCAGATTGAGCACCTGGAAGTTAAAACGACATAAAATGTCAACATTATTCACAGATGTCAATGCCCCATTGTTGTAGGGCTATTTTGTAGGTTTTGTTGTTGTGTTTTGTGTTTATATGACTTACTACCCATGTTACATGAAAAATGTTAATAAACATTGAAGGGGGGGGGGAGCTCTTACAAACAGTTCAGTTAATGCAGCATCCCCTAGTCTTAAAAAAAAAATTCTGTTTTACAAACCTGTCTGAATAAAAAGGTTTAAATAAAAAGAACAACAAGGAGCAGGCCATTTTGGCCTCCCTGGGGAGGATGTTCCAGAGTCTGGAGGCAGCCACTGAGAAGGCCCTCTCTTGCATCCCCACCAACTGTGCTTGTCAGGGTGGTGGCAATGAGAGGAGGGACTCTCTTGATTATCTCAGAGCCTGGGCCAGCTTATGCAGGGAAATACAGTCTGCCAAATAGCCTGGACCTGAGCCATATATAGGTCACAACGAGCGCTTTGAATTGTGCCTAGAAACAAACTTGCAACCATTGGAGCTGTTTCAACAAAGGCATATTATGGTCTCTTTAACCTGCCCCTGTAAACAGTCTGGCTTCAGCTCTTTGGATTTAATTTAGGGAGGGATGTTTATAATACTCAGCCAGAAAACTCCAGTGTCTATGACCAAACTACAAATCCCAGGATACTATGGGATTGAACCAGGGCAGTTAAAATGGAATGATAGTGCTATAATTGTGCACTATAATAGGATGCTCAAGGAAGTCATTTTATACAGATGAGATGCCCTTTTTTTTTTTTCATCACTCTCCTCTTTCACTGTATGCTTATGAATGAATTGTGTTCTCACTTCTGGGTATAAAAGAAAGTGCAGCATTCGGAACTTTCCTTTTAGTGGTGCTGGGAAATTTTGGGCAAGGCATGGATTCATGGCCAGATTTATTTTATTTTATTGTTGTTATTTGCAGAAAGTAACTTTGGGGGCTTTGGGGCTGGAACATGTATTTTTCACTCTTTCTTCCATCTTGTTGTCCTGATGAAAATAGCCCCCATTTCCAAACAGGTATTTGTCCCATTAGGGCAAGGGTGGGCAACTGTTGGGAGTTAGGCAGGCCATATTCGTCCCCAGGAGATATCAGGGGATCACACCCCCTGCAAAAAAATACTTTTTGCTCCAGAATGTCCCACCCCAACTCCCTCTGGAGCATGAGGGAAAATTTCAACATGCTTTTGTTCCCTTTGGGCCATTTTAAACTCAGGGGAGGCCTTTTTAAATCACAGGAAATCAACTTCCAGTTCAATTCTACTAAAGACTTTATCAGACCAGGCAAATATGGCATCATAAGGACACCTAATGATCGTGAAAGGGAACACATACCAGACAACGTCGTCCTTTCACAACCATAAGCCACTCTTTTTTATTGACGGCCCAAACCATCAATAGATTGGGTGTGGTGCTTTGTTGCCAGCATTGCTGGCATTTGAAACTTCACACCACTGTGTTCATGTGAATGCAGCATCAATGGACAAACACTTCCAGGTGAGATTGGGACAGCCAGGTAGAGGTAGGGGGTGCTCTTTTTATGACAACCCCCCCCCCATGTACTTAGGACTTCTTAAGTGTGTTTTTATGCTTTGCTAGGCTTTTTGTGGTTTATTTTTTGATGTTTTTGAATTTTCCGTGCTTACATCATCTTGCGAGAATCGCAAAGATTTGGTCCCCGGAAGTAAACGGAGCTCCGTTCGTGCTCCATTACTGCCAGGGTAGCCCCTTTTATGCCACTCAAAATAACTGGTGGGGGGGGATCTTTTGCTGGAATAAAAATGTTTAAAATTATGCCGGCAAAAGAACATTTATGTACGGTGGTATGATGAAGTCCTAAGAAAAAAAGGACCCCATGGCCCTAAAATGGCCCATGGGTGGCAAAGAGATGGCAAAATTACCCACATTTTGCCTGAAGGGCATATGGAAGAAAAAGAGAATTGACTTTGTTGTCCTGCAAAAAACATTGGTTTTGCATATAAACAAAATGCCCCACCTACACTAGTTGGTATCCAACAATCAGGCAGTCATAAGGTACAATTTTGTAAAAGCAGATCTCTCAGGATGTTATTGATAAGACCTGCCCAACCTGCTCCACTAGTTGTAATTTAAGCCTGGCGGAAAAACGAGACCGCAAAGCCAAAGGCCACAGTTGTAGACTTTATTTTAAGCCAAATAAACAAACCCTCTAGTGATGCAACGCTGTGTCCCTAGCCCACCCTGACACTCAGTGCGTTGTTGTTTTGCTTTCCACAGGCCAGTCGAAACATGCCTTCTCTGCTCCATGCTGATGCTGACTGGCCTCTGCTGTGATTTTATAATCCTTTAACACAAAGAATTTTATTTTTTAAAAAAGTATTGATTTTAATTTCTCTAGGTTGTTTCTGAGCAAACAAGAAGGGAAGGAAAACAGACGTTTTGGCTGCAACTGTCAGGATTTCTATCTCCCCCGCCTCTTTTTTTCCTTCCTCTGCCCCCCACCCCGTCCTTTTGGCTGCTCTTTAATGCCAAGGCCAGCAGGATCCAGGAATGTATCTGCTGGTGCCAGCAGGAAATCACTGACCCAAACAAGGGGAGTCAGGAGAACTTGGACTTGCCAGGGATCAGCAAGAGGCCAGAGGCAACCAGGCTGCTGAGTCATCACAGCTTTAGCGGCTGCTTAAAGCCTTTCTAGGGGAGGCGGCTGCTGCTGCTGCTAAGATTCCTGGGAGCTGACTGTTCCTTCTATAGTCATGCAAAACACACATGCAAGTCTGAGAAGAAAGAAAATGCCCGCTGGAGTTGGCCTGGTGTATCAAGAAAACAACGGGTCTGCTATGGTTAGCCAGTTTCCTTTCCTGTAATTTCCTCCTTTGGGTACCTTGCCTAGACTACTGAATCTGACTTTCAACATAAGTCTCCCTTTCAAAATGGAAGGCCTGGCTTGAATTTGGGAGACAGAGTTCAGATTCCATTGCTGTAATGGGATTTAAGGGATAATAATTTTCCCAAGGCCCCTTTATGGGTGGCCTTGGGTAAGTACAGTTCTGTAATGAGTGTAATGGAAGGCAATTAAATCCCCAAAGTTCTGAACAGTCATGGTGAGGGCAGTAGTGGTAGGGTCCTGCAAGAGCAAAAAACCTGTTTTTCTGGATCCAACAAGTCATCTTTTCCTGGAGGAGGCCTGTACTACCTCAGTAAAAGAGTACTGTACACTTTTAATAAACTCACACAATTCCAAAAACTCTTTGAGGGAAAGTCACCAGCCAGGCTTTTAAATGATAAAGTAAGGGAATGAGAAACCTCATTTTGACCTGTTCCTCTGTCCATTTAACAACCGTGTCTTTTAGTTCCTTTGTTATTATTTGCCATCAAGTCAACTTCAACTTATGGTAACCCTATGACTGAAAGACCTCCAAGCTGCCCTATCATTAACAGCCCTGCTCAGGTCTTGCAAACTCAGGGCTGTGGCTTCCTTCATTGAATCTATCCATCTGTGATGTGGTCATCCTGTTTTCCTACTGCCTTCTACCTTATCAAGAGTTATTGTCTTTTCTAGTGAGTCATGTCTTTATGACATGGCCAAAGTACAACCGTCTCAGTTTAATCATCTTGGCTTCTAGGGAGAGGTCAGGCTTGATTTGACCTAGGGCCCATTCATTTGTCTTTTTTTAGCAGTCCACAGTATCTGTAGAACTTTTCTCCAGCACCACATTCAAATGAGTTTATTTTCTTCCTGTCAGCTTTCTTCACTGTCCAGCTTTCACAACCATACATCGAAATGGGAAATATGATGGCGTTGACAATCCTAACTTTAGTATTCAGTGATATAGCTTTACACTTCAGGATTTTGTCTGGTATTACATAGTTTTTACTATGAATTTATTTAGCTTGTTTTCATATATGCCTTAGTCACATCAACAGTCATTTGCACAGTGTTCTGCCTGAAATTGGATACACTGATTTGATGGTGCAGGAAATTGCTGGCTGAGGTTGTGGAATGGTAGTGGAATGTTAATAACAGGGGACATGGAATAATACTGAGGATATATACACACTATCTTTATCTCAGATGGCTAGTGGGGTCTATTCACTGTGCTCTAGTCATCAAATTAGGTGTGGGAAACTTGGCTGATAGGAGAGGCCTGTTTTCCCAGATGAGGTTAGCTGGTTTTGTTTGCTTTGGTTAGCAAATGTTACTATTGCCTTCCTCAGCTGAACTGGAGCTTATTTTGCCTTGCTCAAGCGAACTGGGAACACACTCCATCTACAAGATTATTTTTCCTGCTCTTGTAAAGTCTGTAGGCATATATACACCTTGATCTATTAGGTTCCCTACCTTCACTGTCCTGTAAAATCTTTGGATAAAGATTCTATTTTATTTTTTACTTTTGAAGTAAAAAAAACTGAGAACTTTTGTAGAAACATTATCCTGTGCCTTTAGTATGGCTCATAGATGCTATAATTGCTTAGTATTCCGTTTCTTTCTTACCTAGGATACTAAAAAAACAAAGGACAAAAGTATCATTCTCCAAACAGATTCTGTCTCTGTAGTACTGGTATCACCAGGAAGCAAAGAGTGGACAGAAGGGGGGAAGATTTCACATGTGATGCACTCTATCTTGGCCTTCCTTTGAAGGTAGCTCAGAAGTGTCAGTTGGTGCAAAATGCTGCAACTAGACTCCTTACTGGGTCTTGCTGCATGAAGCACATAATACCATACCCTCTAATTATCCCGATTTGGCAGGGGCAATTCTGATTATTTGTCTTCCTACTTTTTCAGGTGCTTTTAAAATGTCCCAGTTTCTCTTTCCACTTTCTCCCTTTGTTGCAGCTTACTTCAATTGCTGTAGACTGAATTCAGCAAGGAGAGAAGGGACAGAATCTTATCCTTCCCAGTAGGCTCAGGCAAAAGGAAACTGCTGCAGCCTCTCTGTTCTTCTTCATTAATAATGTTTGCCATCTTGACCACACTGATTTTACTTGGCTACATGTGTCAGCTGTGAAATGTTGGAGGGTATGTAACACTAGTGTTTTATTCTAGTTGCACTGACCACTCAATTTTCTATGGGGTCAATTCAAGGTAGTGGTTTTAATTTGGGTCCAGGATACCTTGGGGCTTACCTCATCTACTCACTTTAGGGCAGGAATGAGTAACTTCCTAAGCCAGGGACTTCTCCCAAGCTACTGAGACTGCAATGTTGCCAAGATTGGGTGGCAGTCACCAACATTTGCCTCACCACTCCTGTTGCCACCCAATGCCTGTGGCAACTCCGAGGCTTTTTATGTTGTGGGAATGTGCTAAAAAAATTGTTCTCCAGCATCATAGAAACATAAGTGGCAGAGGATCTCCTTCCTTTCCAACAGTACAATTCTGTTGGAGAATGCAGTGTTTTATTGGCAGCAGC
The DNA here is from genome assembly GCA_030847615.1 of Gambelia wislizenii. Lineage (NCBI taxonomy): Eukaryota > Metazoa > Chordata > Lepidosauria > Squamata > Crotaphytidae > Gambelia > Gambelia wislizenii. The sequence goes on along the minus strand of JAUMIR010000001.1, from coordinate 447,749,395 downwards.
AAGTGGAGAGACCATGGTGAGTGCATGAGGCATATGGGCCATGTGTTGCCCACCTCTGCATTGGGTCATGCATCATAGGTCATCCTTCACAGAGGGTAGTTGTCAGTTTGTAGTGCTAAAAGAGGAGAGTCTTCTATAGGAATCACTGTTTAGTCTACATCCAGTGTAAAGATAAAGACCCCTAAGAAGAGAAGAAGGGCCTTGTAGTTGCCCACGGACAGCAGTTAAGGTGTTACGCTAAGAGGTGTGGGAGTGACATTCAAGGACATCTTGAAATTTGGAGAAATTATAGCTCAAAACGGAGACCTGTGAGAGAAGTGTAACTTCGGGGATCTTTTCACCAGTACTAATTGTAGAGAGCACTCCAGTTAAAGTTCAACAAAGTATTTTATTTGAATTAACACAGGGGATATGCTAACATATAAGAACATCTCTCTCTGGCTTTTCTTTGCAAACGAAGATTCAGGAAGGACTCATCCCACACTTTCTGCAAGTCAAGGGATGGTCACTGATTGCGTGTTTGAAAGGATTAGCATAGACCCTTTAGTGACTGGGTTTTCCACATAATCCTATCTGGATTTTCCTGCCATCATGATTCTGGACACATCTCAGGTCATGAACTCAACTGTCCTCTGGTCAGCTTGACCAAAAACATCCCCAGTCACTGTGACCCCAAAAGGTGCCCAGTATGTGCAGTTATGAAACCTCATGGGTGGTGGCAGTAGAGTATGCTAACAAAGGAAGTGGGTGAAAAGGTCACTCGATCAGAGTCTTCCCCTTTGTGGTGAGATGCCAACAGTCTCAAGAATTTGATCAGGAGGGCTTTAAACTGAGTCAAATGGGGGAGGGAGACAGTATTCTGGAAGGCAAAAGGGCTGGAGAAAATAGTCAAACTGTCATAGAGGGAACAAGGCAAACAGCGCAAGGACCCAACAGTGGGAGGCAAAAAAACTTGCACAGGCAGCAAGTAAAGGGAACACATTGTCTTAGATGTCTCTACACCACGGAGCGTGGTGGGGTCTCCTTCCTTGGAGGTCTTTAAACAGAGGTTGGATGGCCATCTGTCGGGGATGCTTTGATTGTGATTTCCTGCGTGGCAGGGGGGTTGGACTGGATGGCCCTCGTGGTCTCTTCCAACTCTGCAATTCTATGATTCTAATGCACAGAGCATGGGAAATAAGGAAAATGAACTTGAACTCCTCGCACTACAAAACAAATATGATATAATAGGCATTACTGAAACCTGGTGGGACGAGTCTCATGATTGGAATGTAGGAATAGAGGGGTATAACCTTTATAGGAGAAACAGGCCAAACAGGAAAGGAGGAGGAATAGCATTATATGTCAGGGATACTTACACCAGTGAAGAGATCCATGACATCAATACTGGAAGCCAGATGGAGAGCATCTGGATAAAAATTAAAGGGGAGGGAAACAACAGGGATGTTATTGTGGGACTCTACTACAGACCCCCAAGTCAGATGGAGGAATTGGATGATGCCTTTCTAGAACAGATGAACACACATGCAGAAAGGAGAGATGTAGTAGTGATGGGTGACTTCAACTATCCTGATATTTGCTGGCAATCTAACTCAGCCAAAACTTCAAGGTCTAGCAAATTCCTTACATGCCCGGAAGACAATTTCATGGTCCAAAAGGTGGAAGAGGCAACAAGGGGGTCAGCTATTTTAGATCTGATCCTAACCAACAGAGATGACCTGGTTAATGGGGTGCAAGTGGTGGGATCCTTAGGTGAGAGTGATCATGTTCTCCTGGAGTTTGTTATACAATGGAAAGGAGAAGCCAGGCATAGTCAGACATGCATTCTTGACTTTAGGAGAGCTGATTTCAATAAACTCAGGGAAATACTGGGGGTGATCCCATGGTCAGGAATACTAAAAGAGAAGAGACCTCAAGACGGATGGGACTTTCTCAAAAGGGAGATACTGAAGGCACAATTTCAAACAGTACCATTGAGGAAGAAAAATGGGAGGTGTCTCAAGAAACCAGGATGGATGACTAAAGAACTCTCAATGGAGCTAAGTTTTAAACGGAACATGTATAGGAAATGGAAAAGGGGGGAAATCACCAAAGAAGAATTCAAACAGATAGCGAACACATGTAGGAGTAAAGTCAGAAAAGCTAAAGCGCAGAATGAGCTTAGGCTTGCTAGGGAGGTTAAGAACAATAAAAAGGGTTTTTTTGGGGGTATGTCCGCAGCAAAAGGAGGAAGAAGGAAATGATAGGGCCACTACGTGGAGAAGATGGCAAAATGCTAACAGGGGACAGAGAAAAGGCAGAATTACTCAACACCTTCTTTGCCTCAGTGTTTTCAGAAAAGGAAAAGGAGGACCAACCTGAGGAGAATGGAACAGAGGACACAATAGGGGAAATCCAGCTCAAAATAAGTAAAGAGGTAGTACAGGAATACCTTCTTAATCTAAATGAATTTAAATCTCCAGGACCAGATGAACTACATCCAAGAGTATTAAAAGAGCTGGCAAATATAATCTCAGAGCCATTGGCAATAATATTTGAGAACTCCTGGAGAGCAGGAGAAGTCCCAGCAGACTGGAGGAGGGCAAACATTGTTCCCATCTTCAAAAAGGGGAAAAAAGAGGATCCCAACAATTATCGTCCAGTTAGTCTGACATCAATACCAGGGAAGATTCTAGAGCAGATCATTAAACAGAGAGTCTGTGAACATTTAGAAAGCAATGCCATAATCACAAAAAGTCAACATGGGTTTCAGAGAAACAAGTCATGCCTGACTAATCTGATCTCTTTTTTTTGCTAAAGTTACCAGCTTGGTAGATGAAGGGAATGCTGTGGACATCGTATACCTTGATTTCAGTAAGGCCTTTGACAAGGTTCCCCATGACATTCTTGCAAACAAGCTTGTAAAATGTGGGCTAGACAAGTTAACTGTTCAATGGATTTGCAATTGGTTGACCGGCCGAACCCAAAGGGTGCTCAGCAGTGGCTCCTCTTTGTCTTGGAAAGATGTGACCAGTGCGGTGCCACAGGGTTCTGTCCTGGGCCCAGTGCTAGTCAACATCTTTATCAATGATTTGGATGAGGGAATTAGGGGCATACTTATCAAATTTGCAGATGACACCAAATTAGGAGGAGTAGTTAATACCCTAGAGGACAGGATCAAAATTCAGAATGACCTGGATAGACTGGAGAGCTGGGCCAAAGCTAACAAAATGAAATTCAATACGGAGAAATGTAAAGTACTGCATTTAGGGTGGAAAACGAAATGCATAAATATAGGATGGGAGAAACCTGGCTGAATGAGACTACGTGCGAAAGGGATCTAGGAGTCCTAGTAGACCACAAGTTGAACATGAGCCAACAGTGCGATGCGGCAGCTAAAAAGGCCAATGCGATTTTGGGCTGTATCAATGGAAGTATAGTGTCTAGATCAAGGGAAGTAATTGTGCCACTCTATTCTGCCTTGGTCAGACCTCACTTAGAATACTGTGTCCAGTTCTGGGCACCACAATTAAAAAAGGATATTGACAAATTGGAGCGTGTCCAGAGAAGGGCAACTAAAATGGTGAAAGGTCTGGAAACGATGCCTTATGAGGAGAGACTTAGGGAGCTGGGTATGTTTAGCCTGGAAAAAAGACGGTTGAGAGGCGATATGATAGCCCTGTTTAAGTATTTGAAGGGATGTCACGCTGAGGATGGAGCAAGCTTGTTTTCTGCTGCTCCAGAGACTGGAACACGGAGCAATGGATGCAAGCTCCAGGAACAGAGATTCCACCTCAACATTAGGAGGAACTTTTTGACAGTAAGAGCTGTTTGGCAGTGGAACACACTCCCTCGGAGCGTGGTGGGGTCTCCTTCCTTGGAGGTCTTTAAACAGAGGCTGGATGGCCATCTGTCGGGGATGCTTTGACCGTGATTTCCTGCATGGCAGGGGGTTGGACTGGATGGCCCTCGTGGTCTCTTCCAACTCTGCAATTCTATGATTCTATGATTCTATGAGATGTACTGTACTATATTTCTGTTAAAGTGATAGTAGTTATTTAGAATTGTCAATTAGCATATGTAAATATAACACAATTCTGTGGTTTTTCTCCTCATTGGCAATGTGAAAGTAGCTGCCTGACTACCAATAGGCCTAGGTTCATTAGCAAGGTCTCACTCTGAGTCTCCTTATTTTCTGAAGTAAAGCAGGTAGGCATGGCAGACTACATGTCCTTGGTCACTGTCATGCAACCCTGGAGCACCCTTCTGAGGGAGGCTGAGCTGGACTGATCTCATTTTTCATTTAGCAACAAGAATATTTCTCTTTAAGGAGCTGGAATGGGGGAGAATAACTTGACACACTGTAAACTGCTGGTGGTTGCAATATCGTTTCCCCTCCCACTTTCATTCATTAAATGAAGGGTTTTAATTCCATTTTTTAATCCCTTTGTTTTTGTGTTTCTGTACCTTCCATTTCTCTCAAATTTATGACTGCCCTATCCCAGGGTTATTTTGGCAACGTTTATCCAGAGAAGGCTTGCCATTGTGCTCCTCTTGAGGCTGAGAAAGCATGTCTTGCCCAAGGTCACCCGGTGGGTTTTCATTCCCAAGCAGGGAACTGAATACTTATCTCCCAGGGTCCTAATCCAACACTCAAACCACAACATCACACTGGCTCTTTCAGTCCCATCCCAACCGCCAAAGGCTCCCACAGCAGGCAAGAGTTTTAAAGTAGCTGCTTTCTGATTGTTTGTATTTACTGCTTACTGTTTTAACTTTCTTTAAATTGCCTTGGGGTTCCCTTATAAATTGAGAGTGTGGCATGAAGAACACCCATCTATCCATTATGGTATTTTGACACAAGGCAAATTCCACATGTTCCCCTTAATGCATTATTAAAGAACTGGTCAACATGATAAGTCAAAGGGGTGTGTATTACCCTTTGCCTAATACTCCCACAAATATGTGTTTGTTAGCTCGACAAATTATTTACATGTGCCATGTGAAGTGGCCTAGCTAAGTATACATGCAGTTACACAACATAGACCACGATAGAGAATTCCAGCCAACATTTCCCCACTCTGGAGATATGTGCCTGGAATCCTGTTAGTAACTTACACATGCGTACATTCCCCTACAGAAACACTTTGACATTTTTGTGTCATGCAGGACAGCTGTACTCAGCTGAAGCTTGTGGAAGCAGAACAGTGCATGCATTGCCATTTCACATGTGCCATGGCGTATTGCACTAGCAAATATGTGTTGTACGTTGCAATTGTGCATTTCACATTTGTTTGCACATTCAGGTGCAGTGTTGCTATTCAATACTGCAGTGTCATCACATCACTCCATGAGTGTTAAGTTAAAACTGTCTCCAGCCAGAGAAAAGTGAGTAAGTGTACATATTTTAAATCTGGGCAGAATATCCCCTGAACTATCACGGAACCCATTAAAAGTGTGTGTGTTGGAGGGAGTGCAAGAAGAATTCTACAAAATAGGAGAGGGTTGTTTCTTTTAGGATCTGGCTAAAGGTTAGGTTTTTTTTTCTTTTTTCTTTTTCTTTTTTTTTGGTAACAAAAAGCTTCAATCTGTAGGTTGGTGACTCTCAGAAGCCCAGACACATTACTGAGGCAGCACTAACATGACTTAACATTGTTCCCAGAGGCATTTAGAAGGGGGGGGGAGTGAGGGAAATGGCTGTCTCTGCTCCCATTGGTGGACCCCAAAAGGGGCAACTGTAATTTCCTTTCAGGACAGGATGGAATAAAGTATGAAAGAAAAATAGATCAACCAATCTTTGGCCACCATATCAAGATAAGATCACTACTAATCTGCAAAATTAATACAATTTGTTCATCCACCAAAAAGATCAATCCAGTTTTCAGAAAGTATGTCATCTAACTCAAACTCACAAACTCACACACACAAAAATATTCCTGGGCCAAGTACCGTACTTTCTGTTGGTAGTGTGTGCCTTGAAGTTGTTTCCAACTTATGTGAATCCTAAGGTGAACTGACCATGGAGTTTTCTTGGTAAGATTTATTCAGAGGTTTGTCATTGCCTTCCTCAGAGGCTGAGAAAGTGTGACTTTCCCAAGGTCATACAGTCGGTTTCCATGGCCAAGCAGGGATTTGAATGCTGGTCTCCCAGAGATCTGATCCAACACTCAAACCACTATATCATGCTGGCTCATGGCAGAGCACTAATATATTCTGTTTAACACTCCCCACCCCATTTTACCTTCACATTATCTACTTTCCTTTAATTGGCTTTCCCTCTGAGTTCATTATAGCTTGGGAAAGTTTTTTGGGTTTTTTTTGGGGGGAGAGACTATTAACTTACATGCTGGCTAGGAGGTTCTGTAAATTGTAGTCCAAAAAGAAGTAATTTTTTCCAAGCTTTGGTTCACTATCATCAAATATAGCACTTTTGCCTTCTCAAGCTTCTTTTTAATTTTTTTAAAATTTAATATGTTTAATAGACACTATGTAACAAATCAAAATAAAACAACTTATCTAAGAAAACTTAGCTATTCTTTACACAAACACAAACAACACTCCTCTAAAATAAAATTCATCCTAAACAACTCTACATATCACTTAACAAATAACACCTAGATTTAATTACTATATATTAAATGTGACTGAACCCCGTATTACCTATGACATATAACATACGTTAAAGACTTCCCACTAGTTTTCCAGAGAATACATCTCATTTATCAGTATAACCAATGCCTATTAATTTACTCTTAAGTTCTCTTGCCTATCAATTATTTACAATAATGACACTATTATCATATATTAAAAATAATTCTATTTCTATATCTAATTTAAATATCATACCTAATAAATATTAAAACCAATGGATGTTTCTTTTTTAGTTTCTTTAATATTAAAGCTTTTATAGATGCCACTTAGCCAAGCTCCACTGTCATTGTTATCTAGAAGAGTGGGGTAAAATGAAACTGGAAATATGATCCTTGTACCCAGAAATAGTACAATGAGAACTAAGCCACAAATTCTCTCCTCTCATATCTCAGTTAACAAAGCATCTTTTACAAAGCCCTTTAATGCTTGTCCAGCCCCATTTTCCTTCTCATCCTCTGTCTAGCTAGACTTTTTTTAGCTGCATTGGCATTGGGAAGATGGTGAAGGAGAGTGGAGAAACATATGCTTTCGGTGTCAGGTTGCAGCAGTATGTCTGCAGCAAACAATGCAATAAAGCTTAAGCTAGGAAAGAATGAGATTCTACTCTAGCTGATCCTATTTTAGTTGTGTGTGCCTCCCAACAACAGGCAAGGTATAGTTGTGTGTGCCTCCCAACAACAAGCAACAAGCAGCTGCCACTAGAATCATTTACTGAGCATGTGTGAACAGCAAATCAGAGAGAAAAGGAGAGAGCGGGTAATCCTACCTTACCAGCTATACCTAGCATTTTAGAAAAAAATAATGAAAATCATAAGGAAACAAGGTTGATGAAAGAAAAAACAATCACCTCTGAATGCATTTTAAAGTTTTCAGGTGGTCTCAAAAAAGTTCAAAATGTTTTTGTTGACCTTTCCAAGGCTTACCTGATCTTTTACGTGTGCATTTTTTTTTCTTTAGTTGTGAATAAAACATTTACTGAAAAGTGTTGAACTAGTCTTCTTTTTCGTGGGGTAGGAACTTATCCCTAGGCTTTCCATGTTATTTCTGCCTCTGATACCAAAGTTTCTGTTAAAGAAGTAATGCCCAGGAACACATCAACTTCGTTAATTGAGGTATAGCTGCAAATTCTTGCGCCTGTACTGGTTGTTTTGGTCAGGGGGATGTGGAGTGGAACAACATTGTCTCATCTTCTCTTTGGGATGGTAGATCATGACTTGGTTCCTCTTCATGTGCTAAATGAGAAAGTGCAAAACCATTTCTCTTTACTGTGAGAGGACCATTTTTTTTTCTGTAAATGCACAAAATTAAGAACTACAATAACTGCTACCTTGTTCCATGGACTATTAAAAAGAAGATGCCTTGGATGGGTTATTTGCAACTATGTGAATACGGTAATCGGGTTGGCCTTTTTTGCCTGCTGTGTTCCAGTGGTTAGCTTCCTTAATGGGCAAAGAGACGAGACAAGTTTTTGTGCCCAAAATACAATTTTAAGAAAAGCACTTGGTGTTTCACTTTCACAATGGAGTAACTCAAAAATCTGTCCACTCAGTATAGGCACACTGAGGAGTGACTGACACAGCCTGGGGACGAACTAAACCCAGGAGTAGCCAAACAGCAGATAAACTACACAGCAGAATAGAGCTTGAAAAACAAAGGCTTCATCTAGCAGGCTTTATCACTGCTCTGACCCACTTTCACCCACAATGAGAAGACTTACAAGTAAAAAGGTCATTCCAATAATATCTGGAGGCTTTATCATCAGTTCCAGTACAAAACAGACACACAATACATACAGCAAACCTCAATAACAAATCCAGCAGCAATTCTCCAAACATCCAACACTCCTCAACACCAACCACAATAGTAGCTCACACAGAGTGTATCTTTATAGGAGTGTTTGGCTAGTCACCTTCTGCCTAGCCACAGCTGTGCACACACCCATTTCAGCTGTGCTATCAGAGTGGTCTGTAGCTCCAACATTTTCTCTCTGCACTTAAAGGGATATTATCCTGACAGAATCTTTGGCAGGCTGTCCCATCCATAAAGGAGACACTAGCAAATTTTTTTCCATATTTTCCCCACATCTTTTTTTAGGGAGGTCCTTACCTGGCCCAAACGGGCACCCAGTTCTTTCTTGCCTTTCTTCCCAGCTGCCCAAGTCTTCCTGTTTAAGACATTTATCTGTCATCTACTTTACATTTGTTTGCTTTCCTTTTCACCTGCCTTTCCCTTCAATTGAAGAAAATTAAAATAGAGCATACAGTGTCCCCTTAACTATTGTCTCCTAAATCACAGGCTGGATGTGTGATGGCAGGGAAGTATTTCCATCAACATTTAAAGATCTACAAAGATCTTTAAATTTTTCCATATCTAATTTAGATTGTTAGAGCCTTGGGGCATAAGACTCATCTTCTTACATGCCTTTACAAAACTCTGCACATCAATTGCTACATAAATAAATCAACAGCCTAATTAATAATAAAATTAATCATCCCAGTTCCTAATCTCTTTGTTTGTCTTCTTTGATTTCCCTGAAGGGCACAGCATTTGGAATTAAGTGCTGTAGAATAATGTTTTTTTTTCCCCCTAGTCCAAGTTCACCCAAGTAGCAATCTAGCTACTTACTCTTCATACAAAATGGATTTACCAAAATTGGTTGGTGGGCAGAGAGTCTGTGTGTCCTGTGGAGTTTAAAATATGCATTATTTTTGAGTCACATGTCCTTGTGACCATAATGTAACACCGTACTCCGAAGAAAAAGCAGCAAGGCTTCTCTGCTGTCTTACTGCATGCCTTTTTGTGAACCAGAAAAACCTGTTTGCAAAAAGGTATGGTTTTAGCTCGGTCCCCCACAGGACCAGAATGAAAAAAACACCAGAAGAACGGTGATGTCATGAGTAAGGCAGTAGGAAAGACAGAACATCCCTGCTGTCTTGCCAGTTTTCTTTGGAGTTCAGTAAGGCCCTGTGTGTGTTGTGTGCCTTCAAATTGTTTTTGACTTAAGGTGAGCCTAAGTCAAACCTATCATGGGGTGTACTTCGCATGATTTGTTCAGAGGGGGTTTGCCTTTGCCTCTCTCTGAGGCTGAAAGAGTGTGACTTGCCTAAGTCCATCCAGTGGGTTTCCATGGTTGAGTGGGGATTCGAGCACTGGTCTCCAGAGTCATAGTTCAATGCTTAAAACACTGCACCACGCTGGCTCTCACTGTAACATCACCTTGCCCCAAAGAAAAATGAACAAGGTAACAGAAAATCCCCAGAAAAACTTCAGTTTCCCTTTTCTAGCTCATCTGTGGCAGGGCTGGGGAAACGTCTCTTTTTCTCTTAAATACGCTTTTCCTGAAGGCCTGTCATGGATGATATGCAGGTAGTAGTCTGTCGACGCCCCCTTGTCATGGGAGAGAGGCTTGCATACCCTAATGATGTTTTGAGCTATGCTGGCAGTGGCATAATAGCCACCGGTAGGGTCTCCCATGCCAAACAGGTCAAAACTGAAGGGTCTGACAAAGAGCGTCAAAGGGCAGGATGGGCTCTCTAGCCTTATGGCAACCATCCTAGAAGAAGGAAAACTCTAATCCCAAATCCAGGCAGATGGTGCTTGTCCAACTCTGTAAGGTCAACCATCTAAGAGAAGGAGACTCTAATCAAACCTATGACCCGAGGACCTCGCTGCTACATCCATGCTTGCAAGGCCACAGCAGATGAACCTTTGGTTTAAAGGGTGAGGCCAGAAAAATCCATTGCACAGTCTCGAAGGACAAATCCACTTCCAAAAAAGCCCTGTAGCAATAGGCGAGGGACGAAATGGTAGGTGTAAAGATGCACTGGAAGCCACAGACCCAACCCTGCATGCAGGCGGTTCAGGACTTTGGTCACTCCAGGCTGACCCAGGAGATGACAGTCTTGTTCAGCAGCATCCTGACTGCTGTGCTTTCTGCAACTGGACTTGTTTATCTCAGATTGGCCTTTTTAGTCATCAGCGCACTTGCAGAAAACGCGGGATGAGTCCGTCCTGAATCTTCCTTTGCGAAGAAAAGCCAGAGAGAGAGAGAGAATGAGTGAGTGGCCAGTGGTGAGTGGCCAGTGGTGGGTGGGCGGGCCAGAGACCAACACAAGAGAACAATCCCCTTCCTCTCTTCCATTCCATCTCTTGCTCTTTCTCCAACCCCCTCTTTCCCTCCCTCAGTCTGGCACACCAATTTTCCTCCTCCTCACCCCACAGGCTGCTGGGAGTTCTGAACTGATCACTCTCAATGGGCTTTAGAAGTTAGCCAAGGACTAGAAGTTACTGTGCCCGACCTATGGAATCTCAAGAATCTACATTGTTCCCAACTTTGCATCACAACTCCTTATCAGGTGCATTTCGAAAATATGTCACAGGAAACATTTCCCTTCATGATAAGCTTTTCCAATGCCACAGCAGATGTTATCAAATAAATAGCAAATGTTCTGTCATGATTTTCATTGTGTCAAGGGCTGCCCAAGCAAATGCAAACACAAACTAAGTACGAAATGGTTTGAGTGCTGTGTTTTGAAACATTTTTGTAACAGAACTGTTTTGTAATTTTGTAAAATCAACAATCAAGGACTTCTAGGCCCTTAGAAGACTTTGTCCTACTTCACAACAATATCTAATTCAAGCCTTCAGTCCTGTGTTTCCCCCTCTCTTTACTTTCTCTTACAGTCCTTGGCTGCAACTTCTAGCTGTCAAAGATCAGTAAATCAAGGACTCCATTGTTTTGAAAATCTTCCCTGACTTGCCTCAGTAAGGCAGCAGAGTACCTTCATGGAGGATCTCAAAGCTTTTGTTCTTTGCTGAACATCAATGAAGGCAGTGAGACTGTGACAAACCCACCAACATTGTGATATCACTCAACCCTGCCCCTACAAAGTCTGGTAAATTGACATAATCTGGGCAGCATTAGTAGACGTGCACCTTGTACACTGATTTTGAGCATGTGTTCCAAATGTAAGCTCTTTTTCAACAATGGTTTCACCAGCAGGAATTGGCCATCTCCTTTATACTTCAAATGCAGGACCATTAACAAGGGGGGGGGGCTAGCCATTAAGTAATTGTCTGATTTGCTACCTCATAGACCATTGCATATGTGAAATGAAGGCTATCACACTACTGGACAAGCCAACAAATCAGTTTTTATTGTGGGTTCATTAGTTTTACTAAACTCCGATTACTACAAATGAGAGAATTGTGAGGCTTCCTATAAACATTTAACTGAAGGACAACCTTCTCTGTCTGTCTCTTCCCCTCCCCCCAAAGACTGCTTCTTCAAGGAACTCTGCATCTGAAATTTAAGACTACACAGGTAAGTAACATGTAACTAGCTGAGCTGTGTATGTGTGTACCTTCAAGTTGCCTGTTGACTTATGATGACCCCATGAATTTCATAGGGTTTTCTTAGGCAAGGAATACTCAGAGGTGGTTTTGCCAGTTCCTTCCTCTGAAATATAGCCTACACACCTGGGGCTTGTCTACATGGAGGAAAAGAATTGATTGCCCCACAGTATTAGCAAGTTGCAGCAGCTGTGACCTGTCTTAATGGTTTTATGCCCCCCCATAAACTTTGCATGCCTATAGCTGAGATGGCAGCCATGAGTACATTACTCACAGTTTTTTTAAAAAATCTGCCTCTGCCAAACTGTTTTTTAAAAACTGTCTCTATGGTGCACACAAGCAATATTTCACCTTTCTGAAAAAAGAGAGAGAGAGAATTAACACAAATCCCCTGTTTTATCACCTTAGTGATCACTCACTAACGCAAAAATCCAACATGGCAGCAGCAGGTGCTTGCCCTGTAACCCAACCTCTGTTCTCATCCAGCCAATCAGGTTTGCACTTCCTCCCATTTAGGCAAGCAAATCAGATCAATTCACTTGTCCTAATGAGCAGAAATGTGCACCCTCGTATTGCTTTTTTAAAAGATGGGAAAAGCCACAAAGGCTTTTCTGGCAAGGTTTTCGCTGGGTTTGGCTCCCCATCTTCACAATATGGCGAAATCAGGTGGAATGCCATTAAGACAGGTAGGACTCCTTGCATTCTGTGAGGAGTTTTTTCACCATTTGGATAACCCCTGGTATTTGTTGGTGATCCTCCATCCAAGTACTAACCTGGACTGACCCTGCTTAGTTTTCAAGATCAGAAATAATCTAGTTTTATTGTGTGTGTGATTGTGGCCTTCCCATATTTTCCCCCACCCCATTTACTGTAGCTTTACAGTATTTCAACATTCGGTTGAGTTGTATTAAAAGGTAATTTCTTATTGATTTTATTGGTTTGATTTGGAATTCTCTGTGTGTGATTATGAGCTTCCCCCTTTTTTTCTCCTACTTGCCTCCACCCAAAATACATAGTCTTGGAATGTTTCAACATTTGATACAGTTGTTTTAAGAGGGAAGTTCTTACTAAGTCTTCCTCCTATGAAGGACTGACTGCACAGTTGCAAGTTACCATATGTGTTCTTAAGATGATCACAACATTTTCTTAAATTCTGTGTTTCTGGGTTTTGGGGCAAGAACTGTAAGAATATTTGAAGTTTACACTAGCAGAATACAGTGGATCAATGCTGTGAGTTTATGGATGTTACGTAGGAAAACTACTTGGGAAATGTATCATTAGGCTAACGAAAAGAAAACTTATACTTACTGTTTCAGGAAATCCACTGAAAGGACAGAAGCCCCTAGCTTGTCTCTGACATGGGCACATTGGCTCAGATGGCCACTGTGGAGACTTCGTATTTCTGCCTGCACCTCTAACTAGAAGACGAAGAAGTAAGAAGTGAACTCAGAAAAAAGAGGAAGAAGTAAAGCCTAAGTGTAACTGTCTCCACATAGATCTAGGGGGGATTCTGTTGAAGAGAAGTTTCTTTGACAAAAGGGCTCAGAAACTCCCCAAGAAGATGGACAGATTAGACTGTGGAGATTATCAGGCGTATCCAGAAAGTACCTTAGCAGAACACCAGGATGACATTTCTGTCCTGTGAATGGGACCCAGTTTCAGACATGCTTGTTGATGGGAGATCCCATCAATGAAAAGTGACTGCTTACTAACTGTTGCAGCACAGGAGCAGAACACAATGAGGACATTGTCGTTTGAAACCTGGTTCTGTTCACGGGACAGTAATGTTGTCTTGGTGTTCTGCTAAGGTACTTTTTGCTGTGTCTGATAATCTCCTGTATCAGGAGAGTCATGCTTTTTGGTGGCAATCTATCAGTAATCCTTTAAGGAGAATGCTTGTAAAGAATGGGGTTTGCAGTAGGGAAAATTGGGAACAAGTCACAACAGAGACTTTGTAGTCACAGAAAATGACTTTGCTTTCCTGGGAAGTAGGAAAAAGAACAAAATGAGGACAACTAAATAACTAGGGAAAGTAATTCAACACTGGGTGCTGTTTCCAGTGTGCCAAACACTCCCAGTCACTACTGGTATTGCTCTTTGCCATGCAACATAAAGCTCACCATGGTAAAACAACAGGAATCATTCATTATTCACTGACTGCAGAAACTTCGACCAGAATCAAGTATGTCACAATGTTGCTTTCAGTTTAACAAACAGAGGGCTTGTCTATATGGCAAAAATATTCCTCATAGAATTCGAGGAGAATACCTTTTGTCCCAATGGGATCCCACATCATTTTGCTGTATTCAGAAGGCGGGAGGGGGGGCTCCAAATACTCAGCAGGAAAAGCCTTCACAGTTTTTCCTGTATTTAAAAAAAATATGAAGGAAATGCACATTACCGCTTAATGGGACTATCGATTCACTTTGTTGCAGATTCCCGATAAGAGTGGAAGTGGAAATCTGATTGGTCGGACATGCGCATGGGGCAGAGCTTGCTGGCAAGACAAGTATCCAGAACTGTTGTTGGATTTTCACCTTAGCAATGGTGAGCTGAGGTGATGAAACAGCCCTTTTCTCTTTTTCTCTGTTTATTTAAGCAGAAGATTGCACTTCCACACCTTGGATTTGCTTCTTCTTCTTCTTTTTTTTAAAAAATACTGTTTGGCGGAGGTAACTGGTAACAGTAAAAATGCAAGTAATTCACTCACACACGGCATCTTGATTCATAGGCATGCCCGTTTTGAACATCAGGTGCGTATAGCTTCGCATGCCTGCTATCTTGAAAAAAAAGTGGAGATAAATGAAAGCTGTTGTGAATTATTTTATTGCCTCATATAGACAAGCCCTGAGATTAACCGCTTTGTGTATATCTCCCAAAATTCTAGGGGTCAAATCTGCTGGCACAGATTTTATGATCCTGCAAGACCAACACAACTATAGAACTATAGTTCAGGGAACTGGATTCTTCTCCATTTCATTTGCCTTGGACAGGGACTGGGGCAGGCAGGCACTTTGGTGACCTGGTCATAATCTTCTTCACTATAGTGGGATACATTATATTTTTAATTCAGTGTTAGTTATTATTTCCAAATGTGCATCTATGCATATAAATCAGTATATACATATTGTTTTTCTTGTGTACCTTCAAGTTGTTTGTGACTTAATGGTGACCTTAAGGTGAACTGCTCATGGAGTTTTCTGAGGCTGAGAGTGTGTGACTTGCCCAAGGTCACCCAGTGGGTTTTCATGGCTGAGTGGGGATTTGAACCCTGGTCTCCAGAGTCGTAGTCCAACACTCAAACCAGTATACCACACTAGCTTCTTATATACACATTAGTATCCTCTTTTTTGATTACTGCATTCATTTCCTACCTTTTGGGCAATGTGTAAGCAGCTACCCGACCAGCCCAGAGGAATCAGGGGAGCTGAGAAACCAGCTGGGATCCTCATGGCTTTGTCTAACAACTGTCTTAACTTTGGCTCTTGAGTATGAGCAAGGAGCAGCCACACCATTTACCTCTGGTATTCTTGAACTTTGTCTGATCATTGGCCTGCACTAGCACTATGCTGTCTGTCTTTGGCCCTTAGGACTCAGGTGCCCTTTTTGGATGACTCCTGCTTACCCCAAACAAGAGGTTGCTTGGGAGATCTACTGTGCTATATATTCTAGAATCCCCAAGGCCTACCAAGCAGATGCAGGCACAAAATAGTTGCTTATAGGGGTGGAGATAGCACTTAGCATCAGGGCCGGTTTAAGGAATTTTGGGCCCCCCTGCAATGCTTTACTTTGGGGCCCCCATATGTTTATCTCAGGTCAATGTAACCTAACCTATTCACCGTACAGGATGTTCAGATTACAGTAGGACCCCCGTATCCATGGACTCATTATCCATGGGACACAAAACAGCACACCTACCATAGAGTCTTCCTAGAAAATGTGTCCTCCCTAGCCGTTTTCTAGGCCCTCCAAGGCAACTCTATGGTATTTTAAACCAGAAGTCCCATTATTTTCAATGGCGTTTTCTGTTATTCATGGTTTTCAGAATTCACCCCCCCCCAACCAATCCCCAGTGGATAAGAGGGGCCTACTGTATTACATAACTTGCCACCAATAATTTAGTTTAAAAACTATATTATAGGCAGTAACATAATATTTTTTGTTTATTAGCAATTAACCTAATGGTGTAGATTTCCTCAAAGAAAAGAAAGAGTGGACTACAAGCTGAATATGAGTTAGCAGTGTGATGCAGCAGCAAAAAATGCCAATGCAATTCTAGGCTGCATTAATAGGAGTGGTGTCTAGATCAAGGGAAGTAATAGTATTACTCCATTCTGCTTTGGTCAGACCTCACCTGGAATACTGTTTCCAGTTCTGGGCACAACAATTCAAGAAAGATACTGAGAAGGATGGTGGGAGATCTGGAAGCCATTACGCCCTATGAGGAACGGCTTGGGGAGCTGGGTGTGCTTAGCCTGGAGAAGAGAAGGTTGAGAGGTGACATGATAGGCATGTTTAAATATTTGAAGGGATGTCATACTGAGGAAGGAGCAAGCTTGTTTTCTGTTGCTCCAGAGACTAGGACACGGAGCCATGGGTTCAAACTACAGGAAAAGAGATTCCACCTGAATATTAGGAAGAACTTCCTGACAGTAAGAGCTGTTTGGAAGTGGAATACACTGCCTTGGAGTGTGGTGAAGTCTCATTCTTTGGCTTTTTTAAAACATAGGTTGGATGGCCATCTATCAGGAATGCTTGGATTGTGTGTTCCTGCAGGGCAGAAGCCAATTTTATGTGGTGGATATTGGGGTCCCTTCCAGCCCTATGATTCCATGATTCTAGGCTGCATTCAGAGCCTGGGAAAGTTACTCTTAGATTACACCTCCCAGAATCCCCCTGCCAGCACCCTTCTCAAGGTCTGGTTGCATTGTTCCTTTTCCAGCATTCTCTAGCCCAGTGGTTCTTAACTTGGGGTCTGCAATGTCCTCACAGGGGTCCACAAAGGCTTGAAGGCTGCTTGGCCCACCTCCTCCCTGTAGTGGAGTAGCCACATGACAGGAGCCAAGGCAAAGGCAGGCTGGCTGGCTTGGCCTGTGCATTGCCATTCAATCCACTCCAGCCACAAACTTGAAGGAAGAAGCAAGAGTGCCTCTGAGGGAAAGTTTAATGGGTGGTGCAATTGTATTGTTGTTGTTGTTAGCTATTATTATTAGTTATTATTATTAGGGTTTAAAATCTTGAGTTAAGTCTTGGGGTAACAAAAGATATTTAAAGAGGGTTCCTAGTAAAGAAAAGGTTAAGAACCACTGCTCTAGGCCAATGCCTCTCATATAACATATAACTATGTTTAGCCTGGAAAAAAGACGGTTAAGAGGCGATATGATAGCCCTGTTTAAGTATTTGAAGGGATGTCACGCTGAGGATGGAGCAGGCTTGTTTTCTGCTGCTCCAGAGACTGGAACACGGAGCAATGGGTGCAAGCTCCAGGAACAGAGATTCCACCTCAACATGAGGAGGAACTTTTTGACAGTAAGAGCTGTTCAGCAATGGAACACACTCCCTCGGAGCGTGGTGGGGTCTCCGTCCTTGGAGGTCTTTAAACAGAGGCTGGATTGCCATCTGTCAGGGATGCTTTGATCAAGATTTCCTGCGTGGCAGGGGGGTTGGACTGGATGGCCCTCGTGGTCTCTTCCAACTCTGCAATTCTATGATTCTATGATTCTATGAACACTAATGGGATACTGGTGTTTTAGTGACAACAAGAAAACCATTGTTCCCAGTAATATTACTCCAAATTTTAATTTATATTCTTTATATTCTTCTGTCAAAAGAGCTAAAATGTTGTAGAAGTTTCAGCATTGCACTATGACTATGGAGACCAGGGTTTGAATCCTTACTCATCCATGAATACCCACTGGGTGACCTTGGGCAAGTCATACTCTCTCAGCCTCAAAGGAAGGCAAAGGCACACCCCCTTTGAACAAACCTTGCCTAGAAAACCCCATGGTAGGTTCGCCTTAGTGAGAAATGACTTGAAGGCATATAGGCAAACACACACAAATTCCTTTTGCAGGTTGAACTCAGTTGGCAGCAAGGGGAGGAAGCTGATGACAAAGGGGGAAAGGGAGGGAGGGCAGAGACCCCAGGAAACCTTGTTAAGAGCAGCTGGAAAGATGGGCTGGAGAGGATCTATGTGGGAGGAAAGGGAAGGAAGGAAGGAAGGAAGGAAGGAAGGAAGGAAGGAAGGAAGAAAGAAAGAAAGAAAGAAAGAAGCAAGCCCTTTCTGAAGGAAAGAGACAACCCTCATTCCCCTTCTCTCTCACACACAAACTCACCCCTCTCCGATATGCCTGACTGGCTTGCATTTTGCAGCAGCAAACTCCCTCCAGCTTCTGCCACGGAGGGCTGCTGCTTCTTTCTCTTTCTAGTTTGGGAGACACTGGGTTGGTTTTTTCTTTTTTTTTTTCTTTTGGTTTTTTTTAAAAGCCAGCAGGAGGTTTTTGGGGGAGGAGGGGAGGAGGGGGCTACAAAGCAGCGGCTCCTCCCGGCTGTTTCCTGGCTGTCTCCTTTGTCAGATAAGGAGGTCAGCAGGGGCCCCCCTTGACCTTGGGGCCTCCTGCCAATGCTGATTTGGCAGACTGGTTACACCGGCCCTGCTTAGCATTAAACAAGAGGTTGCCTGTTTGATTTCAGATCCAGAATTCAGTTCACAGTTCTTTCAATTACTGATTCAAACACTCCTCCCTTCCCCCAAGCTTCCATCAGCCTCATATTCATAGTCTGGATAAGTTACTTTTGGACTACATTTTAAAAAATCCCTTGCTATGTTGACTGGGGGATTCTGGGAGGTGTAGTCCAAAAAAGCAATGTTTTCAAACTCTATTGGTTTTAGAGTGGGACAGCTTCCTTGTGATCTCACTGGTCCCTGAGACAGGTGGTTTGTGAGGGAAATGAGGGATAACCCAACTACAAGCTGTCCTGAGCTGCTCGGAGAGGGCATTCATACCAATGAAAGCAATAAAGAACAGGGAATTTATTAGACACATGGTCATAAGGACACCAAATTAACAGGAAAGGCTGAGCATACCAGACAACATCGTGCTTTTGCAATTCCATCTGGAGAAAAAAGTGTTCTTTTTTTATTGATGGGCCAAGCCGTCAATAGCTCTGCTGTGGCATTTTGTTCCCAGTGTTGCCAGCGTTTGAAACTGTGTGCCATTTTTGTCTTGTGATTTCAGCATCAATGGGCAGTCCTGCCAGAACACTTCTGGGTGAGAATGCGAAAGCCAGATAGGGGACTCTGTTTTTATGAACCTCCCCAGTTTAATTTTATGTGTGTTTCTGTCCTTGTGTGTATGTTTTGTGTATTTTGCTGTATTTTTTATTTTTATTGCACTTGCGTCTTCCCGCGAGAATTGCTGAGATCACGAATGTGGAAGTAAATGGAGTTCCATTTGTGCTCTGGCAATGCTGGGGCGGTTGTTTTTTTGTTTGTTTTGCGAATACAGGTGAGTTTGATGAAAAGGGTTATTGTGCCAGGGCAAGTATGCTGTTAGAGTTTGGTGGGACAGAAATGTTTTTGAAGGTTAATCTGATAAAGTCTCAGATCTAGGTGATCCTTGCCCCTGGTAACTTTTATCCTGATCTCACTCCAGCTTTATGCAGTTCTCCTCTTTGTCTCATTCATCAGCAGGCATCTCTGTATCTGTGCTAAATGTACAGTCATCCTGCTGCAAGTCTTTCTTGTGTGAATAAGATGCTAAAGATGCATAGCGTAAGGGGGACTACACAGATGAGGACAGCTGGCCCTTAGTCAGCATTGACTGTGCAGCCATGCATTGTATGTAGCTCTGGCAAGAGAGCCATTTTGCACTATCGCAGAATGCTAACAGGCAGCGTGAGTACAGAAGTCACCATCTTCATTTCATTAAAAGGAAGAGGAGAGGGGCAAGGGAGTTTGAAAGCAGGGAAGAATTACCAAATGGAAACATTTTAAAGGTATCCTGTTTTAGGAAAGATGTTGGAAACTCACATCAAATGAAGAACCTGCCCTAATGCCTTGGAACAGATAATTTACACACGCACTGCACATAACACATGCAATTAAAATAACGACATGCCTATTTCTGGCAATTAAATTCTTGCCCAAATAAAAATGCCTAACGTTGCTTCATAAAGATGCTCAAGGTTAGCAATCTGGCAGGCACATAAAGGAAATGAATTTGAGGGGTGGGGAAGCAGACACAAAGAAGAATGCATCACTGTTTGCGTTTGGCACATGAAAGATGCTATTGAGAGGCTGGTTTAGAACAGTGTGAGCAATTTTGGGACTTTGTAGGGCAAACTGCAAGCCTAGAATTATTCTCTGAAATATGGATTCTTTATTGACATTGGAAATTCCTTGTGTGACAATGGAATCTCAAAACAAGCTGCCAAGGAGGACATTATGATCTTGATCATGAGAAATTGCACAATGCCATTCCAAACTGAGGCTTTGATCCTATACTCATTTATTTACTGTTGAACTCAGTGGGACTTACTTCCAAGTAGATGTTGCACTGATGTGCCTTAAGTGGCTTGAATGGCAAAATCATAATTCAGACACCCTTAGGCATTCTAAAGGCCCATGGATTTTAAGTGGAGGCGGGGAGGGGAGTTTAAAGCAGTGGTGAAACTGGCCTGTTGAAAGCAATGACTTGTGGTATGCTTCAGTTTGGCTGGATTATAGTATTTGTTTATTGCAAGAATTTTAACTTGGCATTTCCAGGCTGCTGGGCTCCTGTAAGGGCTAAACAATTAAACACTAAATTATGTAATTACAACAAACCCATGGAAATATTACTTCTGTTTTTTTAAAAACTATGGTCAGTAAAAATAACCATCTGGACACATACATGATCTTTGCAACAATTTTTACTTGTCTCAAGAGCAACAAATACTTTCTTTAACCATCTTTCTGAAGCAGAGTTGCACAGCCATGGAAGCTCTGGGGCAGCAATGGGCCCATTTCCACCTCCCAGGCTCCCATGGACTATCTTTCCCGTTTCCAATGCACCAGATACAATTGGAAGGCCATAATTAAAGCAGGCTAAAACTAGATGCAAGAGAATGAACCTCATTTTAGCAGGAATCCCCAAATGGAAGCTTTTAGAGGGAAAATTCTCATGTTACCCCCACCCCCAAGATAGATATTTCTCAAGAGGGGTTTGAGGGTCTCCCTTTGGAGACTACAGAAATGACCTTGGCAGGCTGCATGTGGCTATTCCTTCCCTGCTCTTCAAGGTCAAAGGCAAGCTGGCCAAACAACCTGTCTGCCGACAAGGAGCAGAATTTGGAAATCAGAATGAAAATAGATTTTCCCTTTGTCCATATTCCTAGTGATGTAGCACCTTCAAAGATAACTTAGCCCAGGACACTGTCAATGATAGAAAATTCAGCAAAAGCACACATGCACATACACACACACACACACACACACACACAGAGAATCAATCTATCTCACCATTTCTTCTTCCCAACTTGCATCGCTGATTTTATGGAGCAACACCCAACAATAGAACTGGGTTTTTGCGGGGAGAGGGGACGGATTGACATTTGTCAGGATGCAAGTGCTTAGAACAAAGTGGTGTTGAGAGTCACACTGGATTTCACTACATGAGAAGCACCTCCGGAGGGAAAATTTGGAACTGTTATCACGAAAGCTCAGTAGTCTGCCGCAGCACTCCTTATCTCAGAAAACTTCATGTCACAAGAGAAGAAGAAAAGTATTTGGTTTGCATGGAGCAATTCCAATGAAACACGTGCTTCATGAAAGAATGGAGAGAGCCTTAAAGAGAAATTAGGTTTATGCACAATTCCGGATACTGAAAGGGTACTAAATGCTAACATTGCCTCCTGGTTCTGGGTCCCTCTAGATGTGTCAGACTACGACCCCCATAACCCCAGAGCCAGCACAGAGAATCTGACACATCTGGAGAACACCAAGTTCAGGAAAGCATACCCTCCAACTGCCCCAAGTTGACAGGGACAGTCATTAATCCTCTGCCTTCCCACTTTGTCAGCTGCTTTTAAAAGATCCCAGTGTCTCCTCCTCTAACTCTCCACCTTTGTCCTCATCTTACTTCAGCTGCAGCAAACTGAGCTCAAAGTGCAAAGGTAGTTTGCACCCAATCAACTCAGCAGGGGGGAGTGAAGAGGAGAAAGATTTTTGCCCTTCGCAAACTGTCACAGCCTCTCCTAGGTTGTATGTTCTTCCTCATTAATCACTTTTGCCACTTGACTAGACTTTGATGTTGGTTGGTCACATGTGTTGTGGTTTTCCTCTGTGAAATGTTGGAGGATATGGGAAAGCTGTGTTAGATTTTGCCAAGAACAGGCTGCATTGCTTCCTGCTTGTGTTCTTGCACCAGGCAGCAGTCAATCATATTACAATAGCAGTTTATATATATTCTGACATTGTCTTCTTTCACCCCTCCACCAAAATATGCATCCCATCAGAATCAGCCAGAAAGCTGCTTGACCTTCTTTGTCTGTTCCACCAAAAAAAGATCTTCAAGAATTGCTTAACCCCTCCACAGAATGTATCATCCCAAATCAAGCAAAACAAGAACAGCCTCGATCAGTGCTATTGCATTTGATGGCTGCAATATTTCTACTCTGGATTCCTTAAAAATCCAAGATGATCTACAAAGCAAAACATTAACATTCTGAACATCTAAATTCTCTGTCAAGACCACAAAAAGCCTCCCCCTCCCAGCAGCATGCCTTTGGGGCTGATTTTTTTTTTCCTTCCAGAACTGCATGGGGAAAATGATGAGGTGCTTGAGAAATAGAAGTATTTCATGGTAATTAAAAGATGTAACACATGATGACTAATCTCAGTTAATTTTAATCAGCCTAAATGTAGATTTAGCACCCCTGTGTTTTATCAGTCCAAAATGCAGCCCTGTGAGGATCACAGACTGTAGCTGTTTCTTTTGAGTTTCTATTTTAGGTCATTGGTTTACCTTCCTGTCCTCCTCCCATCCACCAAGATGACAGCAGGGTAGGATTTTTCCATTATTTCATTCTCACTAGGCTTTTCTGGCCTTAAGCAAGTCTGTCCAACTCACCTTTGCCACAGTTCAGCATCCTGCTCCAAGATATAACCCAGTGTTTCAATGTAGTAGGTTGTGGTGAGCAACTGTTTAATTTTATTTATTTACCACCAGAAATACCCAGCTTTGGATGGGTTAGAAACCCCTTTGTCACCCCACACCTCAGTGCTCTTTCCCTCCCAGCCATTTAGGTGTTCTTTCACTCCCCTCCCTCCCTCATCTCTCACAGTGCCCTTTCCTTCCCATTTCAGTCCACTGTTCTTTCTTTCCTCTTACATACACATCCCATCCTGGTGCTCTTCCCCACTTTTTTTAAAAAATTGTCTTTGTCTTTCCTCCATCTCCATACCCCTCTGACTCCCATGAGCTGGAAGTATGAGTATACCAACATGACTGTAGCTGCCTCTGTGATGGTTATGGAATTCTGCCACCTAGTAATTGAAGATAGTATTACAGGCTACAGGCAGATTTAAATTAACTAACTGTAATTATTTCATTTTAAAAACCAAGTAAATGGGATGTGCACACTTCTGCAGTCCTTTTAGTTTAAATCCAGATGTCTAGTTTCATAGTCTTGGAGCTGTGATGGAGACACATACACATCTCTCTGGCTTTTCTTCACAAATGAAGATTCAGGAAGGACTCATCCCGCGCTTTCTGCAAGCACGTTGATGACTAAAAAGGCCAATCCGAGATAAACAAGTCCGGTTGCAGAAAGCACAGCAGAAGGTCTCCTTGGGTGATGTTTTTGGGTTGTCGTTTCTCTTCAAGACTTGTTCGGCGTGAGTTCTCAAATAAGGCTGCAGCATTGTGGATAGTGTGTCTCCATGCCTCCCGATGTGAGGCCAGGGCGGACCATTGTTGGTGATCAATTTGGCCGAGCCTGAGATGTTGTTTCAGGGAGTCTTTGTATCGCTTTTTTGGAGCGCCCCTCTTACGCTGACCCGTGGCGAGTTCACCATAGAGTAGTATTTTTGGGAGGCGATGGTCCTCCATCCTAGAAATGTGCCCTGCCCAGTGCAGCTGCGTTCTCAATATCATGGCCTCAATACTGGTGATCCCTGCTTGCTCAAGGACAGCAACATTCGTCACATAGCCAGTCCAGTGTATATTTAGGATTGTGCGTAGACAGCGCTGATGAAAGCGCTCGAGGAGTCATAGGTGGTGGCGAGAGGTGACCCGTGTTTCAGATCCACTTCCCTTTATTATAGTACAGTATACCGGTAGATATACTTACTTATCACATACATAAATGAGTGCAGTCTAGTATACACACTACTCAGCAAATGTCTTTGAAAGGTTGGATCCAAAGTCTAAAGCAGCCATCTTTTTGTGATTTTTTCTCAAACCTTCATTATAATAATCCACATTATGCTTCATCAGGTAAGAATGCTCCACAAATGGCTTAAATATTAGAAAGAGCCACAGGTCATGTTTCTGGCTTTACTAATTCTGATGAAACCTGCTCTGTCCCAAATGTCTCTGTTGGATACAGAGCTTTTGGACCACAAACTCTGCAAGCAGTAAGTCCTCTGAGAGTATAGAGTGTGCAACTATCCCGCCCGCCCCACCAATAGGAAAATTATTAGTGTTAGATCATCAGGGCTGGCACAGAATGAATGTATTTTCAAGCCTAGGATGGTTGGGGTTCAGTAATGCCTTTCAATTTTTGTTTATTACATTTCACTCTTCCCCCCTCCTAACTTTTTTCTGTTCTGGTGTGCCTGATTTGAGTGTGTGTATGTGTGTGTGCGCGTGCAGATAGTTTCCCTGCAGATAGTATCAAAACTGGCCTGCAGATACTGAAAGCAGTCCAATTGGAGCCACAGTGCCACCCAATGGTTAGCATCTGATAGAACAGGATGTTATTCCTGACAAACCTGCCAAAATACTATACAGTGGAATTAGCCAGCATGCTTTGGGTGAGGGACTAATTTCAAGATGAAGATTACACAACAATTGATTTAGAGTTAGATATCTCGCTGACTCTCCACACGTTGTAGTGTGGTGTTGCTGTGCTAAATGCATAATGGGGACTGCAGAGGGTCCTAGCAGATTTCAGACACAAACATGGGAGGCTTATTTGGGGGTGTCCAGCGGAGGAGTTTGAAGAGTACTGTATAACTAATATGTATGCACAGAATAATTGTATGCATCTTTTATCACAAGTAAGTCCTGCTGCATTCCATTAAACTTATTTCTTAAAGCAGCCTCCAATCTGTCAGATTACAACTCCCATCATGG
Source organism: Gambelia wislizenii (assembly GCA_030847615.1). Taxonomy (NCBI): domain Eukaryota; kingdom Metazoa; phylum Chordata; class Lepidosauria; order Squamata; family Crotaphytidae; genus Gambelia; species Gambelia wislizenii. The sequence goes on along the minus strand of JAUMIR010000001.1, from coordinate 447,724,073 downwards.
GAGCTGTACTTCTAGAAGGCACTATGGTTCCTTATGCCACAGTCTAATGTCTTCTCTGAAGTAAGTCCCATTGAATTTGATGGAGCTTACACCTAGGGAAGTGAGTATATATTTCAGACTTGGTTATTTAGTATGCTGTAACTAGGGCTGTCATTTGGATACAATAATCCTGATTGAGTAATTCATAGTCGTTAGGAGGGCAGCAAGAATTGGTACTTTACTATAACAGGATTGACTCTCCTAGCAGCCAGAACATCAGCGACTGGTAAACTGGGACAGATGTTTTTGTCCCTTCAGATGCCTGGACTACAATTTTCACACTTCCTTGCCACTGGCCATTCACTATGAGGCTGATCGGAATAGTAGGCCCAAACACCTTGTGGATCAGCTTTCCCACTGTTGCGACTGTCTGTTTCGCAAGGAAAAAGCCAAGGCCAAAGAACTAACCAAGGGGACTGCCACTCCAGTTCTAACTCAGAATGGTCATTGTAACCCAGGGACTGGGGAGAAGCCTGTATGCCTGTGGCTTCCCATCAGCCCCTGGTATACTCTCCAACTGCCCAATTTAGCAGGGATAGTCCTGATTAATCCTCTGTCATCCCACTTTTTCAGTTGCTTTTAAAACAATTCCAGTTTCTTTCTCTTCCTCTCTTTCCCCCTTTATCCTCTGATTACTTAAATGGATTCAAACTGAGTAGTTTGCATTCAATTTTAACTCACTGGGGGGGGGAGAAGAGAGGAGGGGGCAGAATCTTCTCCTCCCCAGCAGACTCAGGCAAAAGCAAGCTGCTGCAGCCTCTCCTAGGAGATTATCACACGGGCAACATATAGCATGGCAGGGATGAGACAGGGATAATGGGAGATCACTAAAAGGCTTACCTATCATATAACATCATCCCTGTCCTGTTATCCCCCCATGCTGGCTTCATGCTGCCTCCATTTTCCTTATTGATGGGGAAAACCCATCAATAAGGAGCCCGTTCTGTTATTATAACGGAATGACAGGTGAGTGAACGGGAGCCCCGTTCTGCTCCCAAGAAAACAACTGGCTGTGACATCACTGGGAGGTCCATGTAGAAGATTTCCAGTTCGATCAGGACAGCCAGGTAAGTGTCACCCTTCCCCCTTCCCCATGTTACTTGTCTTTTTTAAAATGTGTTTTTGGGCTTACTGTCACTTTTTTCTTTTCTTTTTCTTTTTAAAATACCCACGTGATCGTTCTCTCACGAGAATGGGTGGAATTTGGCTTCACTGCTGTAAAAGCAGCTTTACAACAGCTGCTTTTACTGCAGTGAAGCTGAGGGGAGGGGAGCCGTTTCAATGCCGAAGTAAGGTAAGCGTTTGAATTAAAAAAAAATGTTACTGGGGCGGGAGTGTTGGGTAGTGGGACAGACTTGTTTCCCAGGGACCCGTATGATAATCTCCCTAGCCTGTGTGTTCTTCCTCTTTAATAATGTTTGCCATATTGACCACACTCTGATGTTGCTTGGCCACACGTGTCTTGGTTTTTATCTATAAAATGTCAGGGGGTATGTCCTGGTGGGATGATAGGAGTAGTGGTTCATCACCATCAGGAGCGCCACGGGGCCCCTCAGCTTTGCTACATGTAGAAACCATTGGTGACTCACAAGTTATTGTTATTTTATTTATGTTTATCTCACAATTTCCCCAGTATTGAGTCTCAAGTTGGCTTGCAAAAAAATACAATTAAATACTGTCATCAATAAGATATACAGAAAGTTAAACTTACTTATTTGCTTAATTATTCAAAGCATTTCTGTATTGCCTCTCAGCCCACTAAGGCCCCCATGATGAGGCAAAATACATGAAAACGTTTAAAACATTTACTTAATGCTAGAAGATATTTTGAAAATCAAATTTCAGAAGAAACCTGAATTTTATTTGTTAGGTATTATGGATGAACAACTGAAAAAGAGACATGGAAGAGTACTTCAGTATATGGTCACTGTGGCCAGACTTTTATATACTCAGAGGTGGAAAGAAATGGATTTACTGACTGTCGAAGATTAGTTAATAAAGACATATGAACTTTTGGAGATGGACGAACTAACAATGTTGATCAAAAAAAAATCATTAAAGAATTTTATGAAAGACTTGGAAATGTTTATTACTTGTATATGATCGCATTGGGTATCAATTTTTGTTATTGGCCTAGGAAGTTAAAAAATTAAAAGGTTAACTAAGAAAAAGATGATCTTTAAGTAGCAAAGTATGGTATTTTTTTCCTCTTAACAATTAAGAAGTATAATATGTTTTTGCCGGAAAAAGTTACCAGTAGGGGATAGGAAGCCATAGTAGTAGTTAGATTGTAGTTTTTAAAATATGTTCCTTTTAAAAATCTTTTTTCTTTCCTATGTATGGTTGGTTTTTCTTTTTGTATTTTGTAATATTTGTTACTTGTGCTATATATGCATTTTAGATATGTTTAAATGTAGGTGTCATTAAAAATATTAATTAAAAAAAGAAAAAAATAAACCATTCATATAACATCCTCCTTGAAATAGTTTTTAATATCACATACATTGAAAACAGCCAAAGCTGGCTTTATGGACCAAACTGAAAAACATCACCACTGAGAAGCAGAGCAGCACAGGGCAATGGTTAGCCTTTCCCCATAAGCAATCAGTTTACAAAGACCTGTCAAAACCTGTTGAATAAAATGTGGATTGGTGCACAGTAATGCCTATTCACAACAGCTTCTATTTGTCTTAATGGTCTTTTTATGATTGCAGGCATGTGAAGCTATCCGCTTTTGGTGTCCCAACAAGCATGCCTGCGAATCAAGATGGTGGGTGCGAGTGAATTATTCGCATTTTTATTTACCTTGATGTGCCACCACTAAACAGTTTTTTAAAAAACTAAATTCAAGGTGCGATCTTCCACTTTTACCAAAGAAGCAAAAAAAAAATAAAATAAAGTATTTTCTCACCACAGCACATGATTGTTATGGCAAAAATCCAACATGGAAGTTTCGGGCACTTGCCTTGTTAGCAAGCTCCACCCCCTGTGCATGTCCAACCAATCAGCAATAGCAATAGCTTTTATATTTTTATACCGCTTATCAGTGCCAAAGCACTCCCTAAGCAGTTTACACTGTATTAGCTAATTGCCCCCAACAGCTGAGTATTCATTTTACTGACCTACTGAAGGATGGAAGGCTGAGTCAACCTTGAAGCCCTCTAAGGTCAAAGTCATAACATTGTGGCTGCAGTACCAGCATTTAACCACTGTGCCATCAGCTTTCAGTTCTGCTCTTATTGGGAATGTGCACCAAAGTGAAATGGTTGTCCCAATGAGCAAAGGTTTTTGCCCCTCTCCTTCCAAATACGGCAGCTTGTTGCGGGATCCGATTAAGACAAATCATATTCTCCTTGAATTCTATGAGGAGTATTTTTGCCATTTAGACAACTCCGCCTGCTGCTGGAAGGACACCATGGAGGGAGCCAGTCTAGCTTCTCCATGAAGAGAATTCCACAGCCTGGGAGCAGCCATTGAGATGACCCTTTGTCTGCATTCCCACCGGATCTGTGAAGGCGGTGGGATGGAGAGAGAAGGGCAATGCTGATCCTATGCTGACTACACTGCACAGAATATGTTGGCATTTGGTATTTTTGTGAGGGGAAATAAGTTTTTGGAGAGGGAAGGAAGACGTTTGAGCAAACAAAGAACATGAACAATAATAGTAAGATCACGGGAGACAATCCATAAGCCACCCAGTTACTCACTGACAGAGTGAAAACTTGGAAAACAGCACTGGAGGAAGGGAGCCTCATCCTGGAGAAGGGGCAGGCAGCTTCCACAAGCTCAGCCCTAAATTTTGGGGAGATGGAGTTGTATAGAATACAACTCAAGCTTGTTCCATTGAGCACCATCAAAACTGTACAGCGATAAGAAGAAAAGATGCTTGTGATTAGCCATTGGTAGCCTCTACAAGGTTTGATTTGTCATGTGCCACTTTAGTTTTCTACCAGTTCTGTACCCAGAGAATTCCAGCCACAGAGCATGGTACTAAAGTTGTTTTAAGCTATAGCCAGTGGTATAGTGGAGCCAGGGCCCTTTCATACTACGAACTTAGGGCTTGTCTACATGGGCAAAATAACCCATCTTGCCCCTTTCTCAGAGGCCTGCAGTCCATACAATGCAGAGTATTTGCTCTGTTCTGCCCCTGGGCAGTCCTCACTGCCCCAGGGGCAGATACAGGGCTCAGACTGAGGGAAAGTGGTTAAGGGCCAATATCCCATTATAAGAAAATACCTGGTTTGCTCCATCACTGCCATCAAAAACACAACTGGGCACCACGTGTCTGCAGGAGCCCATCCCTGCAGCTGTGGTCGACCACAGACCTGGCTCTTCCAGGAGGCAGAAAGGAGCCCCTCAGCATGTGACCAAGGCGGGTCACACGCAGGGAACTTGGTCTCGTGCTGCAGGCCTCCTTCCTGCCTTCTGAGTCAGTGAGGAAAATGGCAGTGGCTGCTGCAATGGGCCAGTGTGCCCATCAGGACTTCCTCCCGTTCTGTGGAGGGAACGGGGGAACAACGGGCCAGATCCATGGCCAGGATATGCCAGCAGGGAGCCAGCGTATCCTGACTTGTGTAGATGAGCCCTTACACAACTGTATTCCACTTTAACTGCCATGACAACGGCCTTTGGAATCCTGTGATTTGCAGTTTGGTGAGGCACCAGAATTGTCTGACTAATTGCCCTCCTAAACAGCAAATCCCAGGATTCCATGAGAGGGTGTGAAGGGTTCCAGGACTTGCAGCTCTGGGACTTTTTGATAAGGAGGGACTATTATGTTATCTGCCACTCCCCTGTCCCCCCCTCTCTGGTAACACTTTCTTGTTATGAGCTATCCTTGCAATCCAAAGTGCTTTGGAGTAGGCCTGGTCTTGAGTGGGCAAGTCCTATTAACTTTTACAAAAGACCTGCTTCTGGTGAGGATGAAGACTGCACACCCTCCAACATTTCATACATGAAATATGGGATATGTGTGGTTGAGCAACATCAGAGTATGGTCAAGATGGCAAACGTTAATGAGGAAGAACACACAAGCTGGGAGAGACTGCAGCAATTTGCTTTTGTTTGAACCTACTGGGAAGGGCAAGACATTTATTTATTTATTTATTTATTTATACCCTGCTCTTCAGCCACAAGACTATCAGAGCAGCTTACAAATTGTTTTAAGCAATAGCAGTTTACACATCTACACCGCAATAAGCAGTTTCCAATGTGTGTTAGCTAATTGCCCCCACAAGCTGGGTACTCATTTTACCAACCTACGAAAGGATGGAAGGCTGAGTGAACTGTGGGAGAACAGGATTAATAGGGACTGTCTGTACCATACTGAGACAGTTGGAGGGTACAGGATTGCTAGATTTTTACATTTATCTACTGTAATATGTACATTTTTAATGCATGGCTTGGTCAGAAAACTACACTGGATAAGCAGTGCAAGCATGCACGGATAACTTGGATTCTCTTACTGGTTTGAGAAATGTGAACTAGATAGGTTCATGTTAAAATGTGAAACACACTAACTTCTCCTTCATCTTTATTGGTGCTGTTGCTCCTGTGTGTAAATTATGTGGAAGATGTACGTGAATGCAGAACATTGGCAGGGTCTGAGGGTGGAGAAAGCCTTGGGAACAGTAGCTTTCCTACTAATGTTCCAAATTTCAGCCTTCAGTGTGTTCTCTGTGTCCTCATGCTTTCTGCAACATCAAATGTCTTTTGAAAAATAGATTGTAAAATCAGACATCTCTGCCAGTTTTTGGAGGGGAGTCATAACCAGCTCCTTTGCTAGAGCTGCCTGAAAAGGGTACAAGATTCTTCCCAAACCAGCTTTTTTCACAGCCAGACCCCTAGAGATTTCTGATAATTACTTCAGCAGTATTCATTAATACTGCATCAAGAAAAAGAAAAAAAAACCTCTAGTGCTCCAGAGAAATAACAGCCTGCATTGCTTCATCTTCTAACTACTGAAATAACTGTGAAAATTATCAGGATATAAAAGAAATCACTGAGGTAGACGTTCATGCACACACTCACAAAACCTCACACAATGGCATGCTTACTGACACAAAACACAAAATGCAAAGAACACTGAAGGGGCCTGAAAATTCACCTACATATGTCAACACCCCCTCCAGCAGACTCTCAAGCACCAATCCTAGTTTGTCTAATAACACACTCAGCTTGACACACACACATGTAATCCCCACAGAGAGAATTGCAGGTATGTACATGTAGACAAACACACATGCACAGTGCAGAGAAAACCAAAAATTAACAAACCATGTAAATATATATGATTACTCCCTCCTGAAACTAAAAAGGAGGTGTTTCTTCATTAATCCGAGTGCCTTTAAGACCTTCTTCCATAAGTATTTATGGGAAATGGAGGTGATATATAGAAAAGCCATTTTGAGTCTGAAAAAAATGCCATTTGTAACATACCAGCTTTCAGAATATAGAGGGTAAATAAAGGGGAATAGTGATATTGTAAATGTCACCATGCATATTTTTTTTTAAAAAAATGAAAAACCAGAATGGCCTTCTTTAAAAAGATAATCAATTGTGCAGAACATTCTAGAAAGGAGTGCCATATCATCTCTTAGGGCTAATCTACACAGGCCAGGTGCTTGTAGAGAGCTGCTTGGCCAGTGGGTGAGGCAGCATAGATGAACCCTAAAGCCTGTGTTTCCATGGCCAGTTCAGGTGCCTCCATGAACAGAAGTAGTTGGAAGACTAGTTTGCAAAAGCCCTCCTGGCTGCTATAGAAAGCTGGGCCTCAAGGCTGAACCCAGGAGTACACACCTAAACTGCAGATCTGTGTCTCTGGGGAAGTACAGTATAACCCCATCCAACACAAGCGGAATCCCTATTGCCTCATCTACCTTTCGACTAAGGTCTGCTGGGTCTGAATTAAGCTTCAGTTTGTTCATCCTCATCCACTCCATTACTAATATTAGATGTTGGTTAAGAAAAAACCAGCTTCCTTGGGGTTTGGTGGAATGGAGACACAGAGATGGGAGTCATCAGCATACTCCAGAACAAAGCACCCACTTGCCTAACACCTTGCTTTAAAATCTAAGTGTGGTTTTGGGTAAATTAGAAGCGAGTTTCAGTGGCATGCAACCATGGCAGCAAGGGATGTGGCTCACTAGCGGGGCCAAAATCAATCTTTTTAAATTGCCTGTCCTCATCTGGAGCAATAAATGCATAATCAAAATGGGGGGGGGGGAAGAAGACACCAATTTGCACAACATTTATGAATGCTAGTTTATATGCCAATTTGCAAAGACTTACTCAAATTTAATCTGAAGTATGTATGGTACTGCTCATCAGAGCTGGGAAAGTTGTGACCAGGTGAGCTGGTACCAGCTCAGTGGTTTTGACCTGGGTACTAAATGCTGACAGGCAGCTTTGAGGCCTCTGCTCTTCTTCCTTGGATAGACCTTAAAACAAGATGCCTTCAAACAGCAGACTCATTTATAAGGAAGGACCAAAGCCAGCCTCCTAATGCTCCCTCCTTTGCCTGCATCTACACAAGCATCCAGAAACTAGAACCTTCATTGAGACTTACAGTACATATGCTGGCATACAGTGATGACATCGGCTTAAGTGCTTTGCCACATAGTGCTCTAGACCTCCTTGTGCCTTGGTTTTGACTGGTTGCACAGCATCAACTGGAGTGCACCAGACACAGCTCCATCCTGGCCAACACCCATGGTTGAGCTGGGGAGGGTATACCAGGATAGCAGAGTCATGCCATCCTCCAGCTAGCAGGCATCAGTCTCCCCCATCTTATGTAAGTTGTTCTTGTATGCCTTCAGGTTGTTTCCAGCTTATGGTGACCCTAACCTCCCCTATCATGGGGTTGTCATGGCAAGATTTGTCCAGAGGAGGTTTGCCTTTGCCTTCCTCAGGGGATGTCACTTGCCTAAGGTCACCCAGTAAGTTTCTGTGACTGAGCAGGGATGCAGATCCTGGTCTCTAGAGTCCTAGTCCACCACTCAAAATACTACACCACACTGGCGCTCTGCTCTTATGTAAGTACAACACTTTAAATAGGATCTTGGTCAATAGCAGCAGTTGTTCCTTATAAGGGAGGCCCCCTATTTGAGGTTCAGAAAGCTATTTCTTGTATATAGACTGAATGAGACACTAAAAAATCCTGTATTTTGGGATTTGGGCCCTTCATAAACACAAAAATGTGTGCATCATTCAGTTTATGATGTGGACAATATGTTAATTTTACAGAGAAATACATGGCTAAGTTAACTGAAATCAATATTTCCATTAGGTATTTAGGTAGAACATGAATTTCATTTCTAATTGTTTTATCCTACAAATATATCATGAATTTCAACTGCCCTCTATTGTTATTTTGAAAACCTGCCTCCTACACTATAGCAGCACAAATATTTTAAGACATAGTATATTTGGAGGGCCCATGAGTGAAGGAGCAAAGAACAAACAAAGTGTTTCCATTCTGCAGGGTGTTCCAATGTACAGAATTTCTTCTCATTGCCTCCTTCTTTAAAGAAGCTCCTCATCTGTGCAGAATTCCAGACAGTTAGGCTCCCGGGAGACAGTGTCATTTCAATCTCTCTCTCTTAAAAATGCTTATTGGATTTGACAAACAATGATTTATGACAGGGCAACCTGCTCAGGGTGCAGCCAGGAATATCAGGGCCTCATCATGGCTTGGAGATCCATTTCAATCCCATCTCAGCTCTCTGCTGCCTTTTATTGAAGTGTGGAGAGGATCAGACTTGACAGATGCAGACCATTTATTTCTTAGCACAGAGTTGGAATGAGATAAGGAAAACGGGAGTGGGGGGAACAGAGGAGAGCAAGCAGTGTGTGTGACTGTGTGTATGCACACACAAATGTGTGCAATGATAAGAGGCCTATGTCACAATTCTTTCACCGAGTAATACTCTGCACCTGTTTTGGGTCTCCTTGCATAGTTTTAACACTTTAAATTAGCTTTAGCTCATTAGGAGTCTTGTGTTCCAGGCTAGGGCCTCCTTACGTGTTCTGCATGTCTGCAGTTTTGGTATGGTTTAAATTCCCAAATTCTCTCTTCTTCCTGGTAGGTCTGCAGGTGTTCAAAAATGTGACAAGAGTTGATACAGAGGCTCATTCCTCTGGCTGCTTCTGCCCCCCTGGTGCAGAGTTTGCCTTGTTATCCTTGCCAGATGAAAATGTTCAAACATATGTAACGAAGCTGAGTGAAATCATGTTGCTTCTGTTCCATTCCATGGAGCTTTTTGGAGCTTCAGAGTCCTTCTGAGATAAGAGATATTTGTTTAGCTTCTGTGGTGTCCTGTTGTTTTGAAAGAAACCTCCCTCCATTAAATATTATGACAAATGGAGCTCAAATAAGAAACAGCAAGATTCCCTGGAAATGGTTCCAACATTCAGATGGAACACACATTGTTCTCCATTCTGCTTTTCCATTAAAAATAAGAACAGGTGTGTAATAGGGAAAAATATTGGGACATGCCCCCAAAGGAAGAGTGCAAGCAGTACAAAGGATGGTTCCTTAGTAGGTATGTTAGTATAATAATAGTTGTAGAAATAGGATTGATCCCAATTTAGTCATACATAATGATGTAGTGGTTAAACAGTTGGACTATGACTCGTGAGACCCAAGTTCAAATCCCCACCCAGTCATGAAGCTCATTGAGTGATCCCATGGTCAGAAATACTAAAAGATAAAGGAGTCCATGAAGGATGGGAGTTTCTAAAAAGTGAGATAATGAAGGCATAATTTCAAACAGTTCCAATGAGGAGGAAAAAGGGGAGGTGTCTAAAGAAACCAGGATGGATGTTGAAAGAACTCTCAACTGAGCTAAAACTTAAAAAGGACATGCACAAGAAATGGAAAAGGGGGGAAATCACCAAAGAAGTATTCAAACAAATAGCCAGCTCATGTAGGGGGAAAGTCAGAAAAGCCAAAGCTCAGCTGGAGCTCAGGCTTGCTAGAGAGGTTAGAAACAATAAAAGGGGCTTTTTTTTGGTAATGTCTGTAGCAAAAGGAAGAACAAGGAAATGGTAGGGCTGCTGCGGGGAGAAGATGGTGAAAGGCTAACAGGGGACAGAGAAAAGGCAGAACTTCTTAACACCTTCTTTGCTTCAGTCTTCTCCCAAAGGGAGAACAGTGCTCAACCTGGGGAAGATGGAGCAGATGATGCAGTAGGGAAAATACAGCACAGAATTGGTAAAGAGGTAGTTCAGGAATACCTGGCCAGAATAAATGAGTTCAAGTCTCCAGGGCCAGATGAACTTCATCCAAGGGTATTAAAAGAATTGGCAGAAGTAATCTCAGAACCACTGTCAATAATCTTTGAGAATTCCTGGAGAACAGGACAAGTCCCAGCAGACTGGAAGAGGGCAAATGTTGTTCCTATCTTTAAAAGGGAGAAACAAAGAAGACCCAAATAAATACCGCCCAGTCAGACTGACATTAATACTAGGAAAGATTCTAGAGTAGATCATTAAACAGACAGTCTGTAACCACTTGGAAAGGAATGCTGTGATTACTAAAAGTCAACATGGATTTCTCAAAAACAAGTCATGCCAGACTAATCTCACCTCTTTTTTTGATACAGTTACAAACTTGATAGATGAAGGGAATGCAGTGGTGTAGTGTATCTTGATTTCAGTAAGGCTTCTGACAAGGTCCCCCATGATATTCTTGCAAAAAAGTTAGTGACATGCAGGCTAGACAATGCAACTATTAGGTAGATTTGTAATTGGTTGACTGACCGAATCCAAAGGGTAGTCACCAATGGCTCCTCTTCATCCTGGAGAGAAGTGACCAGTGGGGTGCCACAGGGTACTATCCTGGGCCCAGTGCTTTTCAATATCTTTATCAATGACTTGGATGAGGAAATAAAGGGTATGCTTATCAAGTTTGTAGATGACACCAAATTAGGAGAGGTAGCTAATACCTCAGAGGACAGGATCAGAATCCAAAATGACCTCAACAGATTAGAAAGCTGGGCCAATATTATCAAAATGAATTTCAACAGAGGGAAATATAGGATACTACACTTGGGCAGTAAAAATGAAATGCACAAATATAGGATGGGTGACACCTGGCTTGATGGCAGTACATGTGAAAAGGATCTAGGAGTCTTAGTGGACCACAAGCTGAACAGGAGTCAGCAGTGTGATGCAGCACCAAAAAAAGCCAATGCAATTCTAGGCTGCATTAATAGGAGTATAGTGTCTATATCAAGGGAAGTAATAGTGCCACTCTATTCTGCTTTGGTCAGACCTCACCTGGAGTAGTGTCTAGTTCTGGGCACCACAATTCAGGAAGGATACTGAGAAGCTGGAATGTGTCCAGAGGAGGGTGACCAGGATGGTAGGAGGTCTGGAAGCCATGCCCTATGAGGAGTGGCTTAGGGAACTGGGCATGTTTAGTCTGGAGAAAAGAAAGTTGAGAGGGGACATGATAGCCATGTTTAAATATTTGAAGGGATGTCATGCTGAGGATGGAGCAAGCTTGTTTTCTGCTGCTCCAGAGACTAGGACATGGAGCAGTAGGTTCAAACTACAGGAAAAAAGATTCCACCTAAACATTAGGAAGAACTTTCTGACAGTAAGAGCTGTTCGGAAGTGGAATACACTGCTTCATAGTGTGCTGGAGTCTCCTTCTTTGGAGGTTTTTAAACAGAGGCTGGCTGGCCATCTGTCGGGAATGATTTGATTGCATGGCAGGGGGTGGGACTGGATGGCCCTTGAGGTCTCTTCCAACTCTATGATTCTATGATTCATTGAGTGACCTTGGACAAGTGACTGTCTCTCAACCTGACCTCGCAGGCTTGTGATGAGGATAAAAACTAATGAAGAGGACTTCATATGTCTTTTTGAATGCCTTGAAGGAAAAGTAGAGTAGAAATGTAATGAATAATCAATTACAGTGGTGTAGATCTTGTAAATCAATGGGGCTTAAAAGTAAGTCATTATTAACTTAATCCCTATTGAATGAGCTAGTGTGGTGTAGTGGTTTGAGCACTGGACTATGACTCTGGAGAACAGAGTTCAAATCCCCACTTGGCCACGGAAACCCACTGGGTGACCTTGGGCAAGTCAGAATCTCGCAACCTTAGGCAAAGGCAACCTTCCCCTGAACAAGTCTTGCCAAGAAAACCCTGTTATAGGTTCACCTTAGGGTCTCCATAAGTTGGAAACAACTTGAAGGTACAGAAGAACAAAATTGATTTCAGTGCATCTGTTCTGAATTCTATGATTCCATGACTGTAAGTCTGAATCCAGCTCATTGGCAGGAACTATACTGGTGACATATGCTGTGCTTTGAACTTCATCGTGCAAGGAGATATTCAATACTTCCTTGTGCAATGCGTCCTCTCTCCCATATATGGATGAGGCAGTGTTATCCAAAGAGGTGGGGGGTTCATGGGGATCTGTTATTAGCTGGGGGAAATATTATAGCTCAAATGGAACATTATGAGAGGCGGGTAACTTTGGGATCTTTTCACCTGTGTATACCAGTACCGTACTAACTGCAGAGAACTCCAGGTTAAAGTAAAATAAATGTTTTTTACTGGAAATTAACACAGAAAGTACTCACACACACAACACAACACACTCACAAGAACCACACAAGGCTAATGAAGAGTTTAAGGTAGAAAGGTTGGATAGAGGAATAGATTCAAGAGACAGGGCAATACTTACCAGTCTTGAGAGGAGCAAAGAATGCAGATGGAAGTCTGAGGGTGGCACTGGAGTCCGATCTGGGGGGCAGGCATCATCTACAGTGGCACACTTTGCTATTGTTTGGGGCTAATATTTATACTGTATTTCATGTCATGGGTTTAGAACAAAGTTTAGGTGGGTTTCCCACCAAATAAACAAAGGAAACCCCGAAATTCTGCTGATTGCTGTTAATGACTGAGGGATAGGAATTGATGGGTTTATGACAACCTTGCATTGTAGGACAGGAAGGGGTGTTGAGGGATATTTCTTGGGAATAGGAGTTGTTTTGGACATTTGTTTATTTATGATGTGTGACTCATAGCCAAGGGAGCCCAAGAGGGGATTAGGACATACCTCCGTAATGGTGCTGTTTACTAGGGGCTTCGCTTAATCCTGTCTTGGCTGTGTCTGTTAGTATTTTTCCACAACACCTTCCCAGATCCTTGTGACCTCCATTTGACCTCACCTTTTTGATCTACCCTGGTCTGCTAGACCCCTTGAAGTATCTAATATTGCCAATTATAAGATATTATAGGGAGGGGGTGTAGAGTATGGTACTAGCAGTGTCCAGCTTCATTTCTACAGCCAGAAAAAAAATAGCTGCTGTCTTCCCAGATCTCCAGCTTACTTGGTGGAGATCTAATAGGACAATGGCTACTCTTTTCTCCTGGCTGCAGAACTACAGCCAGACACGGCCCCCTCTAACACCCAGCCACTTGTACCTTGTGTAGGATGCAGCAGAGGAGAACCCTTGCATACCATTATACAAGATTACACATATTGTATAATATATACAATATACACACATACACATTATATTTTGTTGTGTATTGCTTGCTTCCCTGGGAACTTCAGTGATACAGTGGGACACCACTATATTAAATGAATGAATGAATGAAAATAAATTAATTTTTGAGTCTCATCTGATATTTTTCATCATTAGGACTTCAAGAGCCATGAATGATTAAATCTCTCACTGGGAACAGGTGGATTGTTATTATATGATCTGGGGGCATGTGATGACACTGAAAGTGAAATGGCTTGGATCATTGTCTGGATCAGAGATTGTGGGGAATAGAGGCACCCCACAATTAAGTCACCCATCCAGACTATGCAGAAAGCAAAGAAAATATGAGAATTATAAGTAATCATCAGGGACAGGGAAAGTTAGGTTTTTGGACTCCCTAAATCATTTAACTGGCTATGGACAGTCTGGAAAAATCACTTTTTTGAACTACAACTCTCAGAATCCTCCAGCCAGTGTGGTCAATGACCTTGCTGGCTGGGGGCAATTCTAGAAGTTTAATATAGTTGAAAGTCCATGATAATCAACAGTTTAATATAATCAGAATAAACCTCACAATCAAATAGGCCAGGGATGGGCAACTATGGAGGATCTGTGGGGCATATCAGCCTCATTTGCCATGTCCCAGTCTTCATGCGGTATACGAGATCCTACGCCTTAAGTTTTATCCTCACAACAATCCTGTGATGTATATTAGTCTGAGAGATTCATCCCTGAGTGGGAATTCAAACTCGTGTATCAGCAATCCTATCCCCACCCTTTGTATTTGACCCTTAAAAGGAGTGTGTGTATATTTGTGGGGGGGAAATTGTATTGAAATGAAGAATTGTGCTCTCTGGGCTGGAGGAGATTTTCTCTATTTTAAACCACTGTGTTTTTTTTTAAATGGGAGGGTCTAGGAGGGGTCCGGAGGCTGCACAGGAAGTCCTTAAAAGCTGACTGTCAGCCACAAAATTCCCACCTGTGCAAAACATGAAGATCAAGCCATGATCACCGAGCCCCTGAAATGATATGGAGGAAAGTGCTATTCAACAGACTAAAATGCCATCTGCTTCTTACAGATGGAACCTGTTAACCTGGAATGCCAAGGATGCGATTTGGAGCCAAATCAACAAGTTCCTCTCTTCTCCCCCTGTTGAGCGGAAACTATGTTTGGACTTTGAACGCAGGTGCTTACTGCACTCCAAAGAAAAGCAACAGTGCAGCAGAAAGATTCTGTCTTCCATGCTGCTTTACCGCATGATGTTGGCGTTCTTTTGTTCTGGTCCTGTGGGGGACTGAGGTAAAACCACGTCTTTTTGTTAACCAGAAAAAAACATGTTAGCAAAACGATGTGGTTTTACCATCGTCTTCCACGGGACCGGAATGAAAGAACACCAGAAGAACGATGATGTCATGAGGTAAGGCAGCACAGAAGACGGAACCTTCCTGCTGCACTGCCACATTTCTTTGGAGTGCGGTAAACCTCTTAGAGTTGTATCACACTATAGTGTAATAGCACTATTATTCTACTTTAACTGCTGTGGGAACATGCTGCAGAATCCTGGGATTTGCAGTTTAGGGAGGGGCATTTAGAAGTCTCAGCCAGGGAATTCTTGGGCCTTACTAAACTACAAACCCCAGAAATCCACAGAATGTTGCCACAGCAGCTAAAGTGGAATAATAGTGCTATTACAGTGTAGTGTGAGGTTGCAGCAATGGTAGTAAGTTGAGGACAAAGGGGAAAAGTGTAAGGAGGGTGAGACAGAAACTGGAACATTTCAAAAGCAGCTGAAAAAAATGGGACAACAAGTGATTAATCAGTACTGTCCCTGCCAAATCAGGACAGTTGGAGAGTATATTGATAAGCTTTTCTGTTTCTTTTTTAAAAAAGAATACTTAATTTTTTTTAAATGCACTAAGAATTACAAAGATTGAGAAAAAAAAAAGAGAAAACCAAACTAGAATAAAATACAAAAAGTGGAGAACAAAGATAAGAAAAGAAAAAAATAGAAAATAAGAGGAAGAAAAAAGTGACTTGATCTTCCTTTCGGTGGCTATATATATATTCTCTTCTGTTTCAATGGGAAGCCAATCACACAGGGAAAAGAAAAGGGAGATCTCCTTATGGTGTATGCAAAGGTCTTCTCCTGTTACTAGAATCTCTGCAATAGCTTGGTGTCACTTCCACTGGACAGACCCTGGTGAAGCCTTCCAGCAATGTGTGTCCCAGGAAAATGCACAACTTGGTGGCAAAATAGCTTTTGATGGATTCAAATATGCATGGCAGTACCTCAGAAAGCAGATGTCAGGAAGAATAAGTTCTGCCCATCAGGATGAGTGCCTGTTTTGACAGCAGCCTAATGTCTCTTTCCAAACACCTCCAGGAGAGTGTCTGTGCTAATAGGGCTTTTTCTTGTCAACAACCCTTCTCAATTTCCTGAGAAGCAAAGAAGCAAAACTGCTCTGGGGTGAAGAGAAAAACACACAGAAAGGAACGGACAGCAGTTCAGTGAAGGGCCCAGTCTACAGAATGACTCTATTAAATCTGTGGTTACAAAGACATCTCTGGATTGTGCTAAGAGAATCTCACTAGATACAAAAATCATGGATATCATGGCCCAAGATTAAGCCTTCAAGTGTGCACTTTTATTTTTCTTGTGTTTTTAGTGATATAGTTGACCCTCCATATCCATGGAATCTGCACCAACTGATTCCACTATCCATGACTTGAAAATATTCCACACACACACATACACATCCAAAAAGTAAACCTTGATTTTACCATTTTATAAGGAACACCATTTTACTACGCCATTGTATATAATGGGACTTGAGCATCCACAGATTTCGGTATCCATGGGGGGCAGGGGGGTGTCTTGGAACCAAACCTCAGAAGATATCAAGGGCCTAATGTATAAAAATGTGGTTATGGTAATGCCATCCATTCTAGTGGCTTCCAAAAATGATGACACTGTACTATGACTTACTGAGAATTAATCTGGACTACGAGTAATACCAGATGTTCATTTTAGATCAGGAATAACAGTTTCCAGGAGAGCCTAGTAAATTACATTCCTAAGTGCCCAGGTAGCATGTATGTTACAATGATGGCACCATGTGGCTCATGGCGATGTGATAACATAGGTAACAAATAGATATAGGTCTGGCATTATTGTTAATTACGGGGTGGGGAAAAATCTTTACCTTATGTTTCAATATGACAGATTTCTTTGAAGCAGATAAGGTGACGTGGATGAATTTGTTAGCCTTATAACTATAGCATTCTATAGACAGTAGTGCTGAACGATTTTCTCACAGAATCTGAGAATCTGAATATAATAGCTGTTGTTATTCTCACTGTTGTCATTGCCATCACCATCATCTTTCTTCTAGCATGTCTTTTAGACCTTAGGTAATATTCTTTTCTTCCCAATTCTTCCTAAAACTGATGGCCAATTTGTTTTTATTCAGTCTCATGTTTCTCTAATTACTCCACATCTTTCTTTGTTCAACACCTCTTTTGCAAATGAATAGGAGAATATTGTCAAATATTGTCTTGATTTATAGGATTTGTTACTGACAAGCTTTTATCATCTAGGTATTCTTCATCCATATTTATATTTATATTTATATAAATTTCAGAGCAGTGATCTCATCTAGATTTTTATTTTACTGTCTAATTCATTCATCTAGTATCATCCCTTGATAGAACAAATCTGCTTTTTCAGCTTTTCTGTCTATATACTTTTCGTGACAGCGTCTAACACAATTGCTAGGCCCTGTTAGTCTTCCGAGTCTTCCTGAGCCTGCTACACAGATCAGGGCTGGAGATGCCGTTGCCATAACAACGTAAGGATTTTTCTGCCCCCCTCCCAGTTAGAAGAAAAGCATTAGCACATCTGGAGTTGCAGTAAGTGTTCCACTGCCCCCTCCCTTGAGCTGGAAAAGCCAGTCACAAGGCAATAATATAATTGCTTTTGTAAGCTTTGAATGAAGTGTACCTCAAGGTGGAGAGCAAAAAGGACATCATGTGAGGCACATGGAATAAAAAGGCAATTTTTCATATGGTTTGGGTCTCACAGCACACTCACAAGGTTGCATTTGCTCGTGGAAACTGATATTCTTCTGTTTGTTTCAGTCTGTGTCCTTTATAAGCCACGTTTATAAAATAATGTGTATGGAATAAATGTTGATAAGCTCTGCTTGTCAGGACACATCACCCAAATCCCATGAGGTCAATCGGGCAGGCCTCAGTGGAAATAATACCATTTATTTTAAATATACTCTCTCTAGGGTAGCTGACGGAAATATACCACCAAAAGAAAAAGAAAAAAAGACAGAAAACAAAGGAGGATGCAGCTTTGTATAACATTTGCATGTGCTAATTTATATGCATAGATGCAAATGTTGACATAATTACTATACTTTAAATAGAAATAACACATACTTTTCAATCGTAACCAAATGACCTGTATGCCTCCTCAATCTGCTGCTAATTATAGGTGGTAGTGCTAATTGTTGATGGGCAACTTCAAGACCTCCAGCTGCTTTCCCTTCCTAGGTTTCATTATCTTTAAACCAGCCATAGGCTGGAGAGCCCTTCAAACAGACAAAAATATAGCAGTAGACATGTTGATCATAAAACAAAATTCAAATTACACATTGGGGTGATACATTTACTGGGCCATTCATTGGCGATTCCTCCAGTGAGCAAAATTCATCACACTAACTTTCAAATAATTTTTTTAAAAAAAACTAATTTTCAAAGGCTACTGGCTTCATTAGGCAAAAATAGTTAAAAATCCTTCAGAGGAATGTGGAAGAAAAGTGACTGGGCTTGACTACATGGGGGTTAAAAATCCAGATTGGATTTGGACTACTTTGGCCCAGAGTAGATGAAATTCAGACTATTCTGGCCTGGATTTTAGTGCCACACCTGCCAAATACTCTAATATTTAAAAAAGTCTGAATCGGCATTGGGTTATTACTTTTACTGCCCATTCAAAGCTGTTACTCATGCTTGACTGTGAGCTCCAAGAAAAGCAAAGTGCCAGCAGTAGTTGCCTGATCTGAAAATAGAACGAGCACCCACCCTGCCATCATGAGAAAGCTGCCGGTTCTGCCTTCAGAACAGGCATCTACCGCTAGCACTTTGCTTTTCCCAGATGATTGTGCACCAGAAAAGCAAGCCACCAGCAGTAGTCACCTGTTATGAAGGCAGAACGAACGCCAGTCCCGCCATTGTGAGTAAGTTGCCTGTTCTGGCTTCAGAGAGGGTGGCTATTGCTGGGGCTTTGCTTTTCCAGCACACAATGACCCCTCCATGCTCTAGGAAAAGCAAAACCCCAGCGGTAGCTGCCTGATCTGGCTTCTCTTTTCCTGGAGTTCAGAGGGGGTGCTTGTGCACCAGAAAAGCAAACCCCAGTGGTAGTTGCCTCTCTGAAGCCAGATCAGGCAATTACCACTGTGGCTTTGCTTTTCCAGCACAAAATCCCCCCTCCGAGCTCTGGGAACATCAAAGCACTAGCAGTAGCTGCCTGATCTGGCATCAGAGAGGCAACTATTGCTGGGGCTTTGCATTTCCCAGAGCTTGGAGGGGCAATTGTGCACTGGAAAAGCAAAGCACCAGAGGTAGTAATCTCTCTGAAGACAAAATAGGCAGCTAGTCTTTTAATGGTGGGGCTTGTAGGGGTTTCTGACCTCAGAGGGAGTGACTACAGCTGGGGCCCTGCCATTGGAATAAGAAGTGGCACAGAAGAGGGGGGGGGGAGATGGCAGTGCCTCAGGTAGCACTTGTCCTATCTCTCCTCCCCAAACTCCACCCCTGAATC
The DNA here is from genome assembly GCA_030847615.1 of Gambelia wislizenii. Lineage (NCBI taxonomy): Eukaryota > Metazoa > Chordata > Lepidosauria > Squamata > Crotaphytidae > Gambelia > Gambelia wislizenii. The sequence goes on along the minus strand of JAUMIR010000001.1, from coordinate 447,704,696 downwards.
CAGAGCAATAGATTGTTCACATAGCAGTTTTCTCCAGAGTACCCAGAAAATTCTGGAGAAAACTGAGTTATCTAAAACTCAGATTAAGGGGGTATCCCCGAGTCTGGTGTGAAGAGGGCTGTATAGCATGTGTCACTATCGCACCAGATTCGGGGAATAGGTCACACATTGTGTGGCCTTATTGGGCTGGATTCAGAGTGTGTGTGATACAGCTCAAGGAGGTTCTTCTGCCTGAGAACCCCTAAGCTGCCCTTTTGAGACTCAATCTTGGGAATTCCTCTGCCTCGGATTTCCCTTAAATTGTGCCCCCTTTTGGTATCGCCGCCACCACCCTTTGAATTCTACCCACCCCAGTCCAAAGGGAAACTGTATGGGGTTTCCTACTCTACTCCCTGCCCCTTGCAGAGATGTTACCATCCCCTCCCTTCTTTCCCCAAGGGAAGAGAAAAATGACCAAGCAACAGGCACATTAGAAAAACTTATTTATTCTCAGCAGAGCTCATACATGCAGATAATTCTCATGGAAAGGCTCTCCCTTTCCAGGTACATTCTTAGAGGTTACAGATATAGTTAAGCATCCAGCCAAGTGGGAAAATAAACATAATCCCCTACGGCAACCTGTCTAATACAATTCCCGATCTCCTCACTCACAATGAAGTTTCGTCTGTTGAGTTGAGGGTTGGCTGGAGCCACATGTCTGTTTTCAGACCAGTCTCAAACAGCCTTCCTCTATCTCAGAGTCCTTTGTTCTTTTCTTTGTTTCAACTGCCTGCCTCATGGCCCCGAGGCAGTATTTATTACCTTGTCTTCGAAGCATCCCAAAGGGTTGCTACTCTGGAATCTTAGATTGGTCAGTGTTCCTGCTGACCTATGACATCTGTGATGATGCTGACCCGAAAGGTGTTACCTTTCTCTAGATCCAAGTTAACCCTTGTTTACCTGATTGCTGAGCTGGCAGATAATGGGAAATAGAGTTTCTCATTATCACAGGGGGGATTTCGGGTTTGTGACTGGTGTAGGCAAGCCTAGTGTCACAGGTCTGCATCTTGCTTGAGGTTGAAGTGTTACAGAAACATAAAACTACAGAGCTGGAAGTCATCATGAGGTTCATGTAGTGTTCTAGTCCAATTCCTTGCCTTTCAGGAATAAATAACTAAAGCACACCCAAGACAAGGCAAACCAGCCCGTTTAAAGGCCCCCAAAGAAGAAGATTCCACCACCTTTGAGGTAGTCTATTCCACTGGTAAACAGATCTTACTGTCAGGAAGTTCTTCCTAATTTTAGGTGGAATATCTTTTCTTGTAATTTGAATGTGTTGGCTTATGTCTTGGTCTCTGGAGCAGAAGAAAACAAGCTTGCTCCATGTACATGACAACCCTTCAAATATTTAAAGATGGTGATCATATCACTGCTCTCCAAGCTAAATATACCCAGCCACATAGTTCCTCATAGGGCTTGGTTTCCACATTTACCATCTTGGTCTCCTCCTCTAGACACATTACAGCTTGTCAATATCCTTTTGTGGTGCCCAGAACTCAGCGCTGTACTCCACGTGAGGTCTGACCAAAGCATAAGAGAGTGGTGTTATTACTTCACTTGATCTGGACACTATACCCCTTTTGATACAGCCTAGAACTGCATTGGCCTTTTGCTGCATCACACTGTTGACTATGGGCTTGTCTATATGAGAAGGCTGTGCATCCATGAATACAACATAATGGTATACTAAATAAGCTTTCCCCAATCTAGTGGCTTCAAAATGTATTGGATTACAGCTTCCATCATCTCCAACCAGCAGTGTCATTGGCTTTGCTGGTTGGAGATGGTGAGACTTATAGTCCACCATATTCAGAGGGTACAGCTTGCTGTGGCAAATGATTGTAGTGGCGAACCAAGCAGGAAAAGACACGTTTCCTCCATTTTTTCTGTGTCCCGTTTGGTCAAACTGCTTCCTTTCACCTTCTTCTTGATGTCTGTGATGATGCCAAGGATGAGCAGGAGAAGGTTTGAAGTTTCATTTTGGACTGTGAGAAAGAACTCTAGATGTGAAGAGATGTGTTTAGATACCTGCAGTAGCATGAACTTTCACCAGTGCATTAAAAATTCTTTTTTGGACTACAGTGCCCATACTCCTGGTTTTAAAATAACAATCAAGACTATCTGGATGTCAGATTTGTCATTAGTATTACATTAAAAAATAAACAGGATGGATGCTGGTTTCTGCTTGTAGAGACCCCTTGCTGTTACCAGATTCTTGCACTCTGAAGGCAAATCTTTCTTGAATTCTCATAGAATGATAAGAGTTGGAAGAGACCACAAGGGTCATCCAGTCCAACCACCTGCCATGCAGGAATACACAGTCAAAAGAGAGAGGATTTTACTACCCCATTCCTAGCTTCAGCATTCATCTTGGGCAATCATTGCAGCAAATTGCACTAGAAGAGATGCTGACAGCATATGGCAACACTAGAAAGAGACTGAGGAATCCGGGTTAGGCAAGAGGGATGTGGGAAAATGCAAATACCAGCTGTCTCGAGCCAAGTTACATTGGCCTCCAAAAGACTTTCACTCCTTAGGAACTTTTGAATTAAACATTGGCCAAAGCTGGCCAGCCTCCATTACAAATGACTGAAACAGCTAGGTTAAAATTACAGTCTTTCTTTGCTATGTTTTTATCCACTTTGTTGCTTGATTTTTTTATTTTTAGATTCTAAAAATATTAGTTTGTTTGCATTTTTATCCTGCTGTTGTTTGAGTCAAAGAAGTCTTATTAGAGAAGTTGATATACTTCTGCTACTCACTTTAAAGGATGAAATCTTTAAGAGAGCCAGGGTTGTGCTATGATTTTGGGACACCAGTGTTCAAGACCCACTCAGCCATGAAAATCCACTAAGTGAACCAGGGCAAATCACACTCTCTTAGTTTAAGACGAAGGCAATGACAAACTGCTTCTGAATAAATCTTGCCAAGAAAAGCCTATGATAGAGTTGCCATAAGTTTCTGTTCTTTTGGAAATATTGCAGTAATGTGTATGGGTTTGTATATGAACCATCATTATAGCAAGTCTGCCTAAGTCCCGCTGGAGACAATGGCACTAATCTGCCAATAACTGATTATGAGAATTGCATCTGTCAGCAATTATTCAGCAGTGGAGAGGAAGTCACCTTATCTTGAGTCAGACCACTGGCCAATGGCCATGCTTGCTGGTTCTGGAGGTTTTAACTTTTTGCAAAGTTTAGTTTAGCCCACTATTATCTGTTCTGGTTGGGAAAAGCTCTCTAGGGTAATAGGCCACCACTACCTACTTACCTACTTGATTCTTTTTTTTTTTAGGGAGCTATCAGGCATCTGAACTCAAGGCTGGCCCTACCATTAGATAGAGTGAGGTGGCCACCACATGCAGCAGTTGCTGGAGGCTGAGGCAAGGTGTAGCAGTGAGCTATTGGAAGACAGGGCTATATGTATATCCCATAGTCTGGCCTGTTTGGAGGGCTATCAAAGGACACGCCTCAGTTTGAAAGTACCCTATCTTTGGAAGGCTGTTTGGCCCAAGTCCAGTTTAAAGATAAAGGGATGGAAGAAAGGTGAGCAGGGATGCCAGAAATTTCCTATTAAGAGTTAGGACTTGGACAGAAGACCTGAGCAGGCAGACCAGGTAAAAGTCTTACCTGCTATGGTGAGATGTATTGTATATCTGTTTAGATTGCAGCAATTATTTCTACATTTGGATCTATAAAGTATTAGCATAAGCACATTTTATCTGGGTCTGTGACCTCTTTTTTTGTCTTCTGTTTTCATAATGCATTTTCTGGTTTTTTGGTGATGAATAGTAATAGTAACCATCGCTGGAATCCAAGATTGGCTACTTAGTTATGTCTGCATCTGCATAACTAAGTAACATGCAGGGCCTGACCTCCCTCCCAAGCCCACCTTAAGAGCCAGCCCCTGGATCTGGCAAAGGGGATCCAATTGGAATGCAAAGAGGATGATGTTTTCACCTCCTTCCCAACAGTGAGTGAGCCTGCAACAAGGACTTGTAACAGGGGTCCCGCTTTGGATTGTCACATCGTCACTCACTGGTGGGAAAGGGTGGAAATGTCATCTTCCTTGGATCCCAATCAGACACTGAATTGACCTCCTTTACCGATCCAGCAGCTGGCTCTTAAGATGGGCTGGGTTTGCATAGGTTAACAATAAGACTACATAGTTTTATTGAATTCTGACCAGTTATGGATCTGTAACTCTAAGTTACAAATCCATAACTGCAATACTGAACACCAGCCCACTTTTTCTTTTCTTTCCATGCTTTCATTTATGTTTCCTTAGATTAAAGAGGTGAATAGCTACTACTAACTGAATCACCCTCCTGTCTATTTTCATAGATTTGGGGGGCAGGGCAAAGCTGACATTTTTTCCCCTTGACTTACTTAAAAGCAACCTGAGGAATTCTCCTTCTACTGTTTCACTCCCTCTGACCCATGGAAGCAGAAGAACACTGGGTGTTTTGGCATGAAGCAAAGTAGAAGGATTTCTGAGCTGCCTCATGTAGGAAACAAATCTCTCAGAGTACTGCAGAAGATGTCTGCTGTGCTTTTAAGTTTTCCTGGAAGCAAATCATACTGAGAAACTAGAGATGGTGTGATATTCAGCACCACAAAATGCAAGAAGGGCATCAACATTTGTAACCTCAGCTTCCAGCATGCTATATAGACTTGGAAATACAGACTTGGTTAATGCTGTAACCTTTCAGGTTGTCACAGCCCCTCCATCACAAGGGTTTCTTCTTCACAGCTGGAATAAAAACCCAGGCAGTCTTCAGTGTCATTCTGTCAAACTTGTGCTTCAAGAAAGTATTGAAAATGATACCTTTCACAGTTTCTACAAGCAGAAATGGTTGTAGTTTCTTGACCAGAAACCATTGCTTGAACACACAGGATGGCAACTTCAAGGAAGGCCAAGGACTAATCCACCCTGCTGTAGCCACAGAAAATGTGAAGTTTGGGGTTTTAGCTGGAAGTGACCAAAAGATCACTTCTATTTTTTTTTAATCCATGAAAAAGCACTTTCTCAGGGAAACAAGGCCATGCACCTTGCTTTAGAGAATTGATATTCTGAGAAGCTTCAATAATGGAATTCTATTTAATGTGTGTGTGTCTGTGTGCGTGTGCATATTGTAGTATGTGGGGAAATATATATTGTAATGTAAAAGCAATCTTGTGTACCCCATTCACATCCTAATATAAGTCTAGGTTTTTTCCCTGCATGCTTCTGTTCTCCCAAACTCCCTTTCTCTTATTTCACTGGGCACTTCCAGCCAACTGGAGTGCTGGGTCATTCAACACATGACCTAATTTAAATTTTATTGCTCTTTGTGAGACTCTTTTAAGTTAGAGTCTCCATGCTGCTAAAGCCAGCTTTGTCCTTGCCATGATGTCCTAGCCATGCTGCTGCTATGAAACCATGCCATGATGTTTACTTTTCAAATCACCATGTAGCCTACCGCTAAAGGCTGGGCGAATCTTTCTACCCTAAATCCTCCTAGTTAGTTAGGAACCCTTTTTAAAGTTTGTTTTAGTATGTAGATTGAGATTGATATACCTTCAGTAAACTTGATTTGCATTTTAAACTGACTCCTTTGTTTTTGTAATGAGTCTAATTCAATGGGTGATCAGAACAGACCACAGACCTCTGAATACACTTTTAAATGTTAATTGAGCTTGTCTGTCTCAGCATTCCTAAGCGTCACCCTGCATCACCTTGAAAGTAAATGATTTTTAACTCCTTTAAAAGAAGATATTTTTATTGCTTTTTAAAAAAGGGCTAGATCCCTGGAATTTTTAATACAATTTTATTTTTAGACTCATTACTCCTACACATATGTGGCTGTCTTCCACTGTTGTAGCAGTGGGAGAGGGGCAGTAAAGCCAGAGAGAGGCTGGCATCCTGTTTGTGACATATGCAGGTATGAATTAACCTTACGCCTGTGCGTGCCTGTTTTTGGTTGCTTACAGAGGTTAGTATTCCCTTCCTCCTTCTGCAGCGACCAAAGCTACCCCTAGAGATACTTCAGAGTTGTTGAAATACCACAGAGTTGCCCCCGCCCCCATGGCCACACTGTGCTTGGAAGAGAGTGGTGGAGGGATCACAGAAGCATCTGGTTATGTCCCTGTAGCCAAACGTGAAACAATGACATCAGCCACAGAGATTGCAGCCAGAAGTTGCATGCAGCCCATGGCTTGCTTACCCTGTTTTAGATTAACATGTATCTGTAGCTGTTGTTGTTGTTCCATTCCATTGCCACCCTCCCTCCTACTTCATAATTGCCAGCCTGTGTGGAAAGTGGTATTTCCCGAGACAGCCAGATTTTGGAAGGTCCCTTGAGAATGAGTGTACCGTTGTGCTCATGTCGTGCTTGGGGGCTTCCTATAGGCATCTGATTGGGCAACTGTGCAAACAGAAGAGTGAATTAGACAGGCCTATGGTTCCTCTTAAACTCAGTTCTTCTTGTGATCTATTATTTTTAATACTCAGATTCAACAAAACACCTCACAGAAGCCTTAAGAGCCTTCAGGCACTACCACAAACCAAGGAAGAAGTAGAAACCCACCATTCTGGACAGATATCAGTTTTGGCAGAACAACTTTGATGAGGCAGGAGGAATAGAAGACTTTTGTTGTAGAGCTAATAGAAGACTTTGTTGGAGAGCTAAGACCAAACAAAACAATGAAACTACAAGGATCCAAGAGAAGAGGGGCTTATCCAGCCTGGTCAAAATCCTTGAGATTTGGTGGGTTGTTCCATGTCTGGCACACCTCATAATGGGTGTTACTGCCTCAAGCCCACATGCCCTAAACGTAGCAGGCATTATGAAATCGAAGGCTTTCACAGCCAGCATCCATAGATTTTCTTTGTTTTTTTTTCCAGGCTGTGAGGCTGTGTTCTGGAAGAGTTTACTTTTGACATTTCGCCTGCATCTGTGGCTGGCATCTTCAGAGAATGGTTGGGTAGGAGTGTTTGTGGAGTGTATACACTGTGAACCACTGTTGAGGAGTATATGTAAATTTGTGTATTTGAATGGTTAGTTTCTGGGTGTAGAGATGCAAGGAGGATTAGTGTCTGTTTAGCTAATGGTTGGTTGATGGCCCATTATCTGCTGGAAATCCCCCTGTCTCTGGGTGGAATTCATTCTACAGTGTTTGAGTTTTGATTCTATTGTTTTTCAAAACTGGAAGCCAGATTTTGTTTACTTCACAAATCACATGGACCAGGCCAACAACTATCATGTCTGAATGCACAGAGAAGCTATTGAAATCCACAAACACCTGGACAATTTCAACAGGAACGAAGAAACCCTAAAAGTAAACAAAATGTCCTTCCATACACTTACCTTGCCGCGCTATAAGGAATCCTCCCCCTCCCTTCAGCAGTCAGGGTGCGAATGGAGCTGTCAGAAAGCTCCATTCACATCCCAGAAAGCAAATCCCACCCGTTCTCGCAAGAGAACGATTGCATGGGGATTTTAAAAAGAGAAAGAAAAAGAAAAGAAAACAAGTGACAGCAAGCACAAAAACACACCCAACACTTAAAAGGGAACATGGGAGGGGGACAAAAAGGTTTCACTTACCTCCTTGTCCCAATCTCAACTGGAAGTGCTCTGCAGGGTTTGGCAGGGACCTCCCACTGTGGCTGGCATTGCACCAGCATAACGGGGCTCCCTTTTAAATGCCCAGTATTCCATGACAGAGACAGAACAGGCAATTTATTCATGTCTTAAATTGTGAATAAGAGAAAGGGGGGGGGAACGGAAGAGGCATGGATGCTTGACACCACGGCGTAAACGTCGTGTAAATAGGAAGCCCTTTGGCAATCTCCTGTCTTCCCTGTGGTGGGATAAAAAGGTTGTCTGATAATCTCCTTAAAGGTGCTGCCACATTTCTTTTGGAGGAGGGGGTCGGTTTTCAGCTCTCCCATGCCCGCCATTAGTGTCATTACAACTTCTGCTGGTTTTATTTTTAAAAGAGAATAACCCAGCAGCCCTTGTCAGGAGCCTCTAAGCTGAGGGAATTCATCAGCGGGGTTTGGAGTTTGCCTTTCAGCTGGCAGCTGCCCCGAGCCAGAGCCAGAGAGGAGAGTCAAATTACTGCATCTGTCCGGGAATTTCAACTATTCTAAAGAGGAGGAGGAGGAGGAGGAGGAGGAGGGTGCTGCTGACTCAGGTTTTCTGGTATGTCCATGCAAGGCCCAGACCCACCAGAGCAAAGTGAATTCGCAGCTTGACTTGTTTTCTTTCTGGCTCTAATGCCTGACATTAAGAGTGGAGTGAGGCCTTTGGGGCTGGTCTGATTCCTCGTCAGCAACCCCACCTCTTAATTTGTGCAGACAAAAGAGCTCTCTTTTTTGGCTTTAAAAAACCCCACCCCAACAACCATGCAGCTTTCCTTTTAAGGACTTGGTCTAATCTGGTTTTTCTTTCTTCACCAACATTATGCCCCTTCTTCCCTTTGCTCTGTTGCTTTATTGAAGATCAGTTTTCAAGCTGTCTTCCAGGAAATCCACAGGCCTTGTCTACACAAATGAAAAAAAAGAATCTGTATGGGGATAAAAAAAAAAATCTGAAAAGGCAGTCGTACGAACGTGTATGTTCTGCCTACACAATCAAAATTACCCCCTAAAATCTGTATGACCCCCCTTGCCCAGCTGGCTGGAGCAAGCGATCCAAATGGTGGTTTCAAATCTCCTGCCACTTAAATACACACACACACACACACACACACACATATATATGTGCCTGCCGTTCGGACAGCGGTTATCATTTATGCCTTTTATATTTTAAAATAATAATGAAAAAACATATCACGGACTTACCGGACCCTCGGCTACCCAGGAACCCAACATGGCAGCCGTAGCTCCTTTCCCTCTTTCCTAGTCCCGCCCTCTCTAGCCAGTCAGCCAAACCGATTGCACTCCTTAGGTTTTCTGTGGGTTGTTTCCGGGCTGCGAGGCTGTGTTCTGGAAGAGTTTATTCCTGACATTTCGCCTGCATCTGTGGTTGGCATCTTCACAGAATGGCTGGGTAGGAGTGTGAGAGGGGGGGTTATATACTGTGAGCCCCTGTTGGAGAGGATATGTAAATTTATGTATTTGAATGGGTAGTTCCTGGGGGAAGATATGCAAGGAGGATTTGTGTCTGTTTGGCTAATGGCCCATTGTCTGCTGGAAATCCCTTGTCCCTGGGTGGAGTTCATTTGTATGTGTTGAGTTTTGATTTTGGTATTTTTTGAGACTGGCAGCCAAACTTTGCTCACTTGAAGGGTTTCTTCTTTCCTGTTGAAGCTGTCCAGGTGTTCATGGACCTCAATAGCTTCTCTGTGCATTCTGACATGATAGCTGTTGTCCTGGTCCAGAAATTTGGTGTTTTTAAATAACACACTCCTACCCAACCATTCTCTGAAGATGCCAGCCACAGATACAGGCAAAACATCAGGAATAAACTGTTCCAGAACATGGCCTCACAGTCTGGAAAGAAAACCTATGGATGCCAGCCGTGAAAGCCTTCGACTTCACATTCAGATTGCACTCCTGTTTGTATCTATGCGAACAGGAGTGTTTAGATGACCAATCATTTGCAAGCTGTCCGGATTAAACCCTGAGAGCCGGATGAAGAGCCGGATGAAGAGCCGGATCTGCCAGAAATGGACTAAAAGATGAGTTTTATAGCCCCCCTCTGAATGATACGTATTTATTCGAATGATAGTCTGTACACATCACCGATCTTTTGAATAAATACGTGTAATTTTTTGTCATGTAGACGTGACCTCAATTTCTCAGTGGCAAGAACAATTATGGCAGACCAGCCAAGGATCCTGGCTGAATTCTAGCTCGCACTCTCCATTCAGCAAAGTGACAATAAGGCCCAATAAGCCGTGGGCAACTACTTACACATCTCTCCCCATCCCAAAGGACAAAAGAGTTTAGATGTTAATATATAAGCATAGGGACACATTTAGAAACCATTTTTGCTCTATTTATTTTTCGTGAAAGCCTGTGATTGGGTGGCATCCTGTTTTTCCCAGGCCTATGGTCATGGTTTATCTTTAAGTGAGACGTGGGGTCCTTTCACGCTACACAATTATAGCACTATGGCCTCATCTACATGGGCAGAATACTCTGGCTCCCCCCTGGCGTATACTGGTCCAGGATCAAGCCTGTTACTCCCACATCACCCGAATGAAATGGGATGGAGTCCAGATTGCCAAGCTAGACCATCTGTACAGCCACCACTGCTTCCGTCCATGTTGCATTCTCGGAAGCCAGGAAGGAGTCCTGCAGCACGTGATCAAGCCCCCCCCCCACATGTGACCAGTCTTGCTCACATGCTGCAGGCCTCCTTCCTGGCTTCAGAGAGAGTGATGCAGATGGCAGCTGCAGTTATGGGCTGGCGTGCCAGTATACGCTCCTGCAGACCCATGGGGCCTGATCCGTTTCTTCCAAAAAGAAATGATTTTCCCCAGCTATTTTTCTGAGACATTTTATCAAGTTTTTCCCTATCTTAGCCCCATCTTTCCCTGGGTGTCATGAGGACTGCCCGGGAGCAAAACAGGACAAAAGCCCTGTGTCATCTGGACTGCAGGGTTCTAAGACGGGGGCAAGATGGGGTAAACAGCCAATCTAGACAAGGCCTGTAATTCCCTTTTAAATGCCATGGTTCTACCCTATGGCACCCCATGAGTTTAGGGAGGAGTATTTATAATTCTCAACCAGAGACCTATAGTGTCTCACTAAACTACAATCCCTAGGATTCCACAGGATGAAGCCATGAGAGTGGAACCATAGTGCTATAACGCGTAGCATGAAAGACAACTTTGTAAAAGAAGACACATGGCCCATCTTACTCTGGCGGGATCCACACAGTATTGTAGATGTCAGGTTGTTACCTTCCACAGGCTCCCAAGGCAATAAGAAAAAACAAATGGTGCAGAAAGTGGTAAAGGCAGAGGGAAAGAATGTTCCAATGGATGATGAATTGCCAACTCTTATCTCAGCACAGGGGCTCCATACCAGTTCCATAGTGGTTTACTACTGTACTGGGAGAAAAGTGGGATATAAATTGAATAAATAGATAAAACAAATAATATAATCCTTGTTATTTATACAGAAGTGCCATTTACATGAAGAAAAAGTAGTGGGAGGAATTCATGTCAAGCACTGGCTGTTTACATGTACATCGTGTCGGGCATGGGATTTTGGGAAGGGGGGCCACCTTTTATCACGCAACCCGTGGGACTTTCAGTCCTACAGTTTGTCCGGTTTTTTAAAAAAAGTCATGGGAGGATTCAGAAAATCGTACGTCTAAACACCCTGGGACAAGATATCTCAATACTTGGTAATGGCCGTAAATATATGTGACCGGGTCGGGCTCAGAGAGGAGGGGTCAGTCACCTGTTCAATAGATTCAGCCTCAGCAGATGAAAACAAAGACTTCCATTCCAGCTGCAAGTAGGTTTGTGTGTGTCTGCATTAAATCACCCTGTTCAATGGATTTCTACACTGGGAACCCTTCTACTTTAACCCATCCCTCTCCTGCATGCTTGGTTTAAATTTGAAAGAGAGAGTAAATTGTAAAGAGATCACAGACAACCCCCCTCCCCGCCTGCATCCACTCCATTTGTGTAAAAGTACAGTAAAAAAATGCCACCATCTGAGCAGATGATCACATATTCATCCACACACACACACACACACACACATACACGCCTGTATCCACTCCATTTGTTTAAAGGCACAGTAAAAAATGCCATTGTCTGAGCAGATGATCACACATTCATACACACACACACACACACACACACCTGCATCCACTCCATTTGTTTAAAGGCACAGTAAAAAATGCCATCGTCTGAGCAGACGATCACACATTCATACACACACACACACACACACGCCTGCATCCTCACTTTCAATGGGCTTTAAATGGTGTTCTTTCAATTTGGAAGGACAGCAAAGGGTATAGCCACTGGGCGCCCCTTCCTTCCTCACTTTCAATGGGCTTTAAATGGTGTTCTTTCAATTTGGAAGGACAGCAAAGGGTATAGCCACTGGGCGCCCCTTCCTTCCTCACTTTCAATGGGCTTTAAATGGTGTTCTTTCAATTCGGAAGGACAGCAAAGGGTATAGCCACTGATCGCTCCTTCCTCCCCATGTTAGGTCACAGATCGCATTCTCCCTTCATCCTCTCATCGCCTCATCCCCAATGCAACACTCAATCATCCCCTCATCCCCAATGCAGAAGCTTTAACAAACATTTGAGCCAGCCAATAGCATCGCTCGTGGCGCAAAACTCTAAAGGAAGTACGTAACTGAGGTTGTGAAAAAACAAGGTTGTGGCTGCTTCACAAAATGGCAGAAGGAGGGTGGTGCATTTGGCCTTTAGGGTATGTGATGCCCAAAAGTGGTGTAGGCAATACCGAGCTAGCTGGACCAGTGACCTGACTCATTAATAAGGTAGGATGGCTGCTTACACCTTGCCAAAAAAGAGGAGGAAATGTACCACCATAAAAGAGGGACGCACATATCCTCCAACAGTTCACAAATGAAAGCAACATCAGAATGGGGTAAAGATTGCAAAAGTTATTAATGCGAAGGAACATACAAGCTAGAAGAGGCTGCAGCAGTTTGCTTTTGCCTGAGCCTACAGGGAAGGGCAAGATTGCTCCCCTTTCTCTCCTGCCTTCTTCCGCTGAGTTAATTGTGAGCAAATTACTTTTACACTTTGAACTCAGTTTGCACCAATGGAAATAAACCGAGGACAAAGGGGGAAGGGGGGAAGGAAAGAAAAACCAGGGGAGCAGCTACACAGGAGAATTTGTAACGAAAAATGGTGGCTTATTTCCCTTTTGCTGAAGTGCCCATTTGTGCCCATGGCTCATTCGCAAGTTTGGAAGGGAATATTTTGCAGTTTACATCCATGGGGGAAAAAGGTGGCCACAGGTCTGGAAAATCTCCCTCCACCTCCCTTTTTTCTCTTAAAGTGACAGATGCAGAAGAGCTGTTTTCTGCTTAACAAAAACTACATACTTTTGCTCTGCTGCTTTGTCGGCTGAACGATAGTGCTGGCAAAAACAGCAACAATAGTGGCTCTGGCATTGCAAGTTCAAGTACTCATCTGTATATCATAATCAAATTATTGATAAAGTAATTTTAGGAAGTGGAAAAGATGTTCTGTTCAGGCTATGGATTTAAATAGTTAACTGGAAGTTCTACATGCCTTATGAGGAAAGACTTAGGGAGCTGGGTATGTTTAGCCTGGAAAAAAGACGGTTAAGGGGTGATATGATAGCCCTGTTTAAGTATTTGAAGGGGTGTCATATTGAGGATGGAGCAAGCTTGTTTTCTGCTGCTCCAGAGACTAGAACACAAAACAATGGATGCAAGCTCCAGGAACAGAGATAACACCTCAACATTAGGAGGAACTTTCTGACAGTAAGAGCTGTTTGGCAGTGGAACGCACTCCCTCAGAACGTGGTGGGGTCTCCTTCCTTGGAGGTCTTTAAACAGAGGCTGGATGGCCATCTGTCAGGGATGCTTTGATCGTGATTTCCTGCATGGCAGGAGGTTGGACTGGATGGCCCTCGTGGTCTCTTCCAACTCTACAATTCTATGATTCTATAACTCTGCTGTGTCTCCTTTTCGAATTGGTTGTACAGATGACCAATTATGTGCATTTCACATACTTTTTAAAAAGATCACAAGAAACAGTGAAAGCTGTGATCGTGGTCTATGTGGAGTTTTCAGGCCCTCTCCTTCTGAATATGGCGAATCTGAACTATCCCTGCCAAACTAGGATAGTTGGAGGGTAGGTACAGAGATTGTGATAGAACTGGCTTATGCTGATTTTTAAAAGAAATGTATTGATGCAATGGGGAAAATACTGTGACTATGTGGTCTATGTACTTTCTCTGTCTACGGTCCAAATGCTGATGGTGAACAGCCAGCTTCAAAGTCCTTTGCTTGTTTTTCCTTCTTAGCATTTTTAAATCTTTAAGCCAGGCCTGAACTGGACAAGTTTTTCAAACTGAGGACTGCCCTCTGTGGAGCAGGACATACAGTCATCCTAGGATATGGCAACAGAGTCTTCTTTCCTGGAAAAATGGGAGGCAAGTCTGATTGAGACCCATGTCTGTCAAAGCCACAACGAAGCTGGATATCCGATCCTTTGACTGGTTATGTTAGGGGCTGCCAGGGAGGACAGGGCGCTCATGTTTCACTGTTTTGGAGCCTGTTTGATAAGCAACAAGCCCTTGGGGTGCAGAGCAGGGAGAAAGAAACAGTTCCCTGAAGCCAAAGGGAAAGAATGAAAAGACAGTTTGGAAGTGACACAACTATGTTCCACTCAGTGGAAAAGGACATTAAAGATTTGCTGATCCAAGCCATGTTTATGTCTGTCTGCAGTACTCCTGGGGAGAGAAGTTTTTGTTTCCTTCAGGCACCATGAAACTATTCCTGAAAGTGGGACACTGTGGCCCAGTGACACTTTTAGGGATCGTGGTTGTGGGACTGGGTGGCCACTCCTGAACAGATTTAGTGAGTTCAATCAAAGGTTTTCAGATTGTTGCTGGCAGTAGACTAGAAGTGTGTGTGTCATGCTCCTTCTTTGGCTTGCAAACAAGTTGTTTGTCTGGCTAGACTTCCAGAGGCTTAAAACTGTTTTGGAGAGTAGAGTTCGTCTAAGGTGTGTGCTCATAGTGTGTGTGAGAGAGTGGTGGTGGTGGTGGGGGAAGGAAGAATGGCTTTTTGCAATTTAACTCCACTCTTGGCTTAATGCAAACCTATTTTTGAAAGCAGCCTGCTCTCTGGTGGCTGTAAGGAGATGGCTACCAAAACAAACATTTACAAAAAGGTACCCCCTCTGTCCATGGGAGAGAGACAAAATGTCCTTTTTAAGGGGTCTTCCAGATGGGGCAAATGTGTCAGGAGGTTGAAGCATTTGTTGCTGTAGTTCTAGGACTTTTGAAAAATATATCCAAACAAAGTTTCTGTTGTCCCAGGCTGTTTTCTGGTAATTCCCAGTACCAGCTGCAACATTTTATACCCACTCTCAAGTGGGATTCATTTTATTTCCAAGACATATTGGGATAATAAAGTATTCTTCATTCTTTTTATTTATTCATTTTTAAAGTCTTAAAGTATGTCAGTGAAATGGGACTTTTGCACTATAGCACTATAACTCTTTAAAAAAATCAGAGAGGAAAAAAATGTCCTCCAAACCATAGAGTCACCGCATCAAACTATGCCCTTGTTTCAGAAAATCTTTGTGAGAGCACTAGTACAGAACCAAGAAATGGCTACAAGCAGCCCCCCAAAAGTATAGAACAAGAAGACATAGAGGCCACAATAACTGGCAAAACCCAAGAAGTTATATCGTGAGAAGTCACACTTCTGGAAAAAACCTATGATGGTATCTCCTAAAATGCAAGCATGAGCCCTCTTAAAACAATGTATTTTTTTTTTAAATTGAACTATCTCCACTCCTCACAAACATCATACTTAAATGTGCAGGGCTGGCCTGTTAGCCCAAGTGAAGTGAGCATTATAGGCAGCAATGCTGCAAGTCAGGAAGCGATGGCAAGGTATTGGGGTTATGTATACCATACAGGCTCTTGGTCCCCTATGCTGTCTTGCTGCCCTCATGTGAAACTCACGATGGGGTGCACATACAGGACATGAAGCAAATGCAGGTGATACTAATGGAAACCACAGCCCAGTGATACCTCTTAGCAGCACTGTGCTGGCACCACAGATTATTGGAACAGTGTGGTATTAGAGTGGAAGGGGAATAAAGCTTGGCATGAACATGTGCCAATCAAGGAGGTGCTCCTAACAGAAATATGAAAGTATGTAGTGAGTGCTGTTTACTTCATGCTCACTGCAAAATGGTGAAAAAATAGTTAATCCAAAGCTACAGGTGAGGGGCTTATTTTATTAGCTCCGTGAACATGACTTTCAGAAAGCTTTATCTTATTCATGTACAATCTACATTCAGGATTTTCCTTGACTTACCAAACCATGGAGAAGCTTTAGGACAGTAGCCAGAAGAGGAATGAGTCATTTGTAACAGAAGAACACATCTGATTTATACACTATCAGAGAAATCTGTTATGGCTTTGACCTTTCCTGCTGTCTTGTAAAGAACATTAGCATCAATAACATGGCCCAAATACTCTGTAGGGTGAGAAATATTTGCATTTGTCCTTGCAAACTTTCCTTTTACTAGTTGTTCAGGGCTCCATAAGGTCACCTTGAGAAACTCAACTTGTAATGTTCTTTTTGATTGCACCCATCATTTGGATGCCATTTGGATGTTGTGTTGCCATGATGTGGATGTTATTAAAGCAGCACTTTCAGTTCACCCACCAGTGGCATAAAGGCTCCTGAAGTAAGGCTTACGTCAATATTAGCTGACAAAAAGGTGCTATTAGTTTAATACTGTGTGCTGCTAGAGCCCCTTAGTTATTAAGAATAAAAGAAGAGCAGTGCTGGATCACAGCAAAGGTCTACCTGATTCAACCTTCTGTTCCCATAGTGGTAAACGAGGTGCTATGGGAAAGGGACAAGGAAGACATGGGTTTGGTAGAACGATCTCCCTCCTGTTCCCCAGCAACAGGTATTCAAAATTATTGCCTCTGATCCCAGATGTAACATAGAGCCATCTTGAGTAGAGGACGCTGATAGTTGCATCCTCCATAAGGATGATCATGAAGAATTGCAAAATCCAGCTTATTTGGAAACAAGGAAACATCTACAGATCTGGCAGATCTTATCCCCTTGGTGATAACAGAATGGCTGAAGATTTCATACTGATGTTGGATATACCAGACTTGTGCCATCATGGCAGTTTGATACCACTCCTATCGAATCCTGGGATTCTTTTTAGGTTGGTGAGGGATAGCATTCTTTGCTAGAGAGCTCTGTTATCTCCTCTGAACTACAGCACTACAGCATTCTGGGAGGAAAGTGTATCTCATGAAATTTCAAGCCCCAGGATTCCATAAGACAGAACCATGGCAATTAAAATGGTATCAAAGAGTTGTAGTTGACTTCTGTGGATACACTTGTTTTTGGCAGAAAAAGAGCAGCTGGCCTCCATCTCAAATGAATAAGAAAATAAAAATGGATAGGAATAATAAAATAAATTAACTAGCTTCAAATTAGTGAAAGAATGAATAACAGAACAAATAAAAGTGTAATAATGGAAATAAATGAATGAAATCAGTGGGGAGAGGACTTTCACATCTCTAAAATTTTGTAAAGCACTGCTTTCTTCTGCTCCCACCAGTGCTATACAAACTCTATCTGTAGAAATTACTTCTCCACAGCTGTTAAAGGCTCAGGAGAAACTTGTTTGCCATTGCACCTTCTGCCCCCATCTTGTATGAAGCAGTCCACAGCCAACGCAGAAGGTAAAGCCACATCCCCCCCCCCCGCTTTGTACAGATGCTGTGTGAATTCTTAGGAACAATCAGACAGCTCTCCCACCTAGGGGGTGAAGGAGTGGAACTTTTCAGCTGGGGTATTTGTGTGAGAATTAGTGGTTCTTGGGCATTGCACTCCCAGGAATACTATATTCTTTTTGAGGGACCATGCTATATATCTTCTTGAGGAACATTTCAGTTTTTAAAGACACATCAACTTCAAATCAGCTGACAAGCGATGGTCATAGATATGACTTGCAAAGGCATGCATCTTACCCCTTTCCTTCCCTCTGCGAGAAAAGCAGCTGGAGTGCTAGTTGAACTGGGGAAATGGCCAAAGAAGAAAGCTTAAAGTAAACCTTCTATGTGCTGTTCCTCTGTTCAGACCTGAACCCTTGTGCCTGGTTTGCATTAAAAATGAACAACAATAGGGAGAAAGGATCATGCACCTGGGCATCATATGTAGCTTGAACCTAAGTATACCAAATATCATGGGAAATGGAAAGTCATTGGGGGAATATATATAAAACAATCAAGAAAATAAGAAATAAAGAATGCATTTGCAAATCACAGTAGCTGTGGTTTGTATTAACCATGGTTTGATGCTTAAACCGTGACTTCTGTAACAGACAGCCCAATATACTGAAGGCTGTGATCTCCATTTCTGGTTTCTTTCTTTTCTGTCCCTTTCATAAATTGCTATTTCAGGGGTGTATGGCTGAAGAAACAAGTCAGAGGCAAGCCATTTTATGGATCCAGATGTTACAACAAACCATGGTTTTAACTAAGCTATAGTTTGCAAACTAGCAACAAATGGTAGGTTCAAATTGTGGTTTGTGGCTGATTAGCAGATCATGGCTTGCTAGCAGAGGTGACGTTGCATGTCATAACAAAGCAGATTTCAACAGGCCACATGTTGAATGTTTTGATATGTAGATGTGGTCACAGAAACACAGAACTGTAGCATTGGAAAGAACCCCAAAATTCATCTAATCCAGATTCCTGGCAGGAAATCAATTGCTACAGAATAAAAATGGCTACTAGCCAGAAATCCTCTTCCAACTGGACAGTTCTCTATCTTGTTTGATTCCCTGAGATTCTGGACAGAAGTTGTGGACACAGTTCTGATTTGGTTGTTGTTGCCACTCATTTTGTTGTTCTTTGCTGAAAGCATGCCCCAGTCAATCTCAAGCTAGTAGTGCTGTAGATGGACTACTAGCTGCTTTTTAAATCAGTGGATCATCAGCTGTACATGGCTGGCTGAGAGGAGGGTAGAGGAATGAAAGACAGGAGGAAAGCAAGCATCATGGCACAGAGGCATATATTTGAAACTTTCATTTATGGACCATGTCCACAGTAGCATCCAGTCTGCCGATTTGCCTTTGAATCAATATTAAGTGTGTGAGAAAGAGAGAGAGAAAGGAGACCACTGCCTGTGGCCACTGAACCCAGGGTGCCAGTTACACGACAGAAATTGTCGCAGTGCTTACCGTGATTTTGTGATCACGAACCTGTCCCTCGCTGTTTATACGATTTATGTCACTGATCTGGATATCCTGGTTGGTCCTGTGACTGATATTTACACATCCAAAGTTCCATGGTTTTTTTTTAGGTTTTTTTTTTTTTTGGCTGTCAATCAAGGATGCGATTACTCGTGTTTTCACAACCTCGGTGACGCACTTCCTTTAGAGTTCCGCGCCACGAGCAATGCTATTGGCTGGCTGGGGGGGGAGGAGAGGGGGGGCAGAGGTTTGTTATTCCCCTTGCTTCTTTAAAATGTTAACCCTTTAAGAAGAGGCAGAAAGCATTTTGAAAGATCCAGACTGAGATCTTTCGCTCAGACGCAGGAACGAAGGAGTGCTTTCCATTTGAAATCAAGCCAAGTGTGTGTGTGGGGGGAGGCTTCGTATTCCCCTTGCCTCTTTTAAATGTTAACCCTTACAGCAGAGTTAGCTGCAGAGTTCAGGTTTCAAGCCAGCTACAGACAGGCGTTTTGAAAGACACAGACACAGAGAGGGGGAATTTAAGGGGTGCTCATTCACTCAGAGGCTGGAATATTTTACTGTGCCCGTTCAGATCCAGGGAGGTGACCAAGGCAGGGGATGAATGGGCAACCCTCTGCCCACCATGATCTCTCTGTAGCATGCAGTGTAGAAATCCATTTAAAAAAGGTGATTGAGTACACGCGTGCGCACACACACACATCAACCTTCGTGCAGCTGGAAGGGATGCCTTTGTTTTTGGCTGGTGAGGCTGGATCTGTTGAATAGGTGACTGACCCCTCCTTTTCTGGTCCCTGATCTCTAAGCCCGCCCCTAGTCACCATTTCCGGTCATCCCTAGTACCGAGATATTTTGTCCCAGGCTGTTTACATTTTCGATTTTCCAAATCCTCCAGTGACTTTTTTAAAAACCGGCACAAACCGCGGGACTGGAAGTCCCACAGGTTGAGGGATAAAAGGTGGCCCCCCTTCCGAAAATCACGTACCCGACCCGATGTGCGTGTAAACTACCAGGGATCGACACAAATTCTTCCCACTACATTTTCATCGTGTAAACGGCACCCAGATCTTTGCTAAGCCTTCAGCCAGTGTAGCATTGAAGAATCTACCACCAGGCTCCCCCTTTTCCAATTTAGTTTTAATCTCAGGAATTTCCACTAAGGCTGCAATC
Organism: Gambelia wislizenii; assembly: GCA_030847615.1. Taxonomy (NCBI): domain Eukaryota; kingdom Metazoa; phylum Chordata; class Lepidosauria; order Squamata; family Crotaphytidae; genus Gambelia; species Gambelia wislizenii. The sequence goes on along the minus strand of JAUMIR010000001.1, from coordinate 447,684,556 downwards.
CTAAACATAGGGTCAAATGAGACATTAAGGGGAATATATTTCCTGAGATTAAACTGTTTTCCTTTCCATAAGGGATTTCCTCAGAGATACATATCTGAGCAGAATTTCCAGTTCAGCCCAGGTTTACCTTCATATGAACAATCGTCATCATCATCATCATCAAGCCTTTATTATGGTCAACAAACCATGAGGCAATAAAATAATCTTATACACTCTATACAAAAGTAAATAATTATATACATTCTATACATAAGTAATGTAAACAATGTATGTTAAAACAGAGCAGCAGGATATAATTAATTACATATAAATGCATGTGGAAAACAGCGTAATAAATTATGTTCAAAATTTGATAAAAAAGACTGAGATTAAAACATATCATATATATGATTTTCTATTAAAATCATACAGCCTTGTTGCTAATATACAACTTTTAACTAGGAGGAGATACGAACAATCAGGAAACAAAGTAGGCTAAATGAAAGATACAGAGATTAGGAAAATCATGTACAATGATAAAACAGATGTTTTCTATCACTTGGGGAAGCATCTCTGCAAAAAAGAAAAAGCTAAATGTATAATCTGGTTTGATTCTGTGTTTAATGGGAAGTAAGCCCACTGGTAAGAGAGCAGATTTCAGGCAGGATTCTTTCATACTCTTACCTGGAGAGCCCTAGTATTCCCTCATGGCCTCCCGCTTACCAGGCTTGGCCCTGCTCGGCTTCAAAAATCTGATGAAATTGAATGTGTATGATGGTTTTTATGGTTTGGAAAATAAACAAAACAAAAAGAGCCCTCCTTTGCCATGAGGGTGCAACCTGTGGAAGATTTTGGCGCTCTGCCAAAGAGATCTAATGCTGTAGTTCAGGGAAGTACACTAGAACAGTGGCTCTTAATCTTTTCTTTACCAGGGACTCCTTCAAGTATCTTTTGTTGCCATGGACCCCAAGACTTAACTCAAGATTTAATACCATAGTAGTAGTAGTAGTAGTAGTAGTGGTAGTAGTAACACAATTACACCATCCATGAAACCTTCCCTCAGAGGCACTGGAGGGGGGGGGAAAGACTTTTCTTCTGCTTCTTGCTGCAAGTTTGTGGCTAGAATGGATTGAATGGCAATGTGCAGGCCAAGCCTGCCAGCCTTTGTCTTGGTCCCTGTCACATGGCCACTCCACTGCAGGGAGGAGGTGGGCCAAGCAGCCTTCAAGCCTTTGCAGACCCCCTGTGAGGACGTCATGGACCCCTGGGGACTCCCAGACCACAGGTTAAGAACTACTGCACTAGAGAATTCTAAAACTACAAATCCCCCAGTTAAACTGCTATAATTGTGCACTGTTGATGTATATCTTCCTTTGTTCCACAAAGTGCCCTAGAAAACAATCCTTGGGCCTTAAAATGGGAAGCTTCCTCAGAATGTAAAAACGAGAAGTTTCATCTCCAGCAATGAGCAGGCCATTGATATGTGTTGTTATGCATTTACAACAGTGCCTTGTGACAAGCAAGCTTGTTTTGCTATAACCTTTTTTATCTGAAACCCTGTTTCAGAGCTCCTCCAATCAGAAACTTCTTCACGCAATATGACACCCAGACCACTAGCCATATCTGGACTTGCTTTGAAACTTAGCGGTATGGCTGGTCTCCCTTAAGTTACAATGCTCCCTCTTCATTTGGTGACAGTGTCCATCTGGTGTACATATTCAGTAAGCTTCCCACCGTATTTCACAAGAACATAAGGCACTGGAATCCAAAAATTACTGTAATGGATCAGACTTTTGATCCTTCTAGCCCAGTACCTGATGGTATTTCAGAGGATGGAGCAATAAACCATGCAATAAACAGATGATGGATAAATTGACTTTAGGTTTCCATATGCAAGCACGATTGTAAACATATGTGCATTCATACACGCACAGACCAGATTTTTCTCACAAATCCTCTGAAGCCAGAAATTGCTTTAAGCACTGGAAACTCTTCTGGCTTTCTTTCATTCTTTTCCTTTCCCCTTGTTCTTTCCATTTAATTTCCAGTTTTCTCTTGGAATATGACCATATTCTTAATTTAAGCAGCAATATGTGAGGTCCTTTTCTTTAAGATAGGGGTGGATAAATTGCAGCCTGCAGACTACATGCAGCCCTTGGAACTCCAAGGCGTGGCTCCCGAAGCTTCCAAGAAGACCCCCATTAAAAAAAAAATGCTGATTTTCAGATGGCTTTCTCCTGCCTCAAAAACTGGCCAAATCCACCCCAAACTGGCCACAAATGTTGCATATTACTTTCCCCCAGAACCTTCCACCCCCCCCCAAAAACAATAAAAAGGTGAAAATTGGCCAGAGGGGCAGCAAGAAGTGATGTGACATCATTTCCAACATGATGAAATGTCATAGTTCAACCTGCCAGGGGGGCTTGGAAGCAATGTTCCCTGCTTCCTCTGCAGTTGATCACCTCTAAAGAATATTGTAGCCATGCACATAGGAAGCTGTCTTGTACTGAACTGGACCATTTGTCCATCTAACCCAGTACTGTTGTCACTGGCAGACAGCAGCTCTCTAGGGTTTCAGACAGGCGTCTTACGTGCCTTCAGGTTACTTATCATCTTATGGCAACCCCATGCATTTCATAGGGTTTTCTTAGGCAAGGAATACTCAAGAGGTGGTTTTTGCCATTTCCTTCCTCTGAAATATAGCCTATAGCACCTGGTATTCGCTGTCACTCTCCCATCCAAGTACTAACTAGGGGGCTGTCTAGATGGTGAAGGAACTACTCATAGAATGCAAGGAGAATGCCTTATGTCCCAATGGGATCCCGCAGCAATTCAATGTATTGTGAAGGAGGGGGGCCAAAAACTCCAAATATTCCTTGGGAAAAGCCTTTGTGGCTTTTCCTGTATTTTTACAAAAGCTCTGCAGGAAATGTGGATTCCTGCTCATTCAAACACCAATGTGATTTCTTACGCAGTACTGAGAGGGTGACACTCTTCAACTGATTGTCAGATGTGCACAGGTGTGGGCTTTCTGTCAAGCACCTGGAAGCGCTAGCAATTCTGCACTTTCATAATTTTTTTAAAAAACCTGCACTGTCAAAAGTGAACACAACTGTGATTCAAGATGGTGGTTGTGTTGTTTTGCATGTGGGGGGGGGGTGAGGAAGGCGAAGGGGATCCAGTAGTGCAGCACCCGAAGATTTTGAGGAGGGCAGCCATTGCGAGGAAAAGGAGGAGACACATCTACGGTGGTGGTGGTGGCAGCAGCCTCCAATTCTGGCTGCAAAGGGATGGTAGGAGATTCCTGGTCAGCCGCTTGGAAAAGGAAGAGGGGGGAAGTTCTTTGCCACTTCATCTTCCCTTCCCCAGAGCAGTGAAGGACTTCCCCCTCTTACTTCTCTGAGCAGCTGGCCAGGTGGCTCCTACTGTCCCTTTGCAGCCAGAATCGGAGGCTGCTGCCAGTGGGATGGGTGAAGGGTGGGCAACTCTCCTCCTTTTCCACATCGTGGCCACCATCCTTGTTGTCTCTGGGCACTGTGCTGCTGGGACCCCTTTGTCTTCCTCACCACCCCCCCTGCAAAACTGACAAGGCCTTGATCTTGATTCACAGCTGTGTGAACATCACAAAGGAGAGCTTTGCATACTTAACGTTTTTGCCAAAACGCCATGGAGACATAAGAACACTGCTGTGAATTGCCTATAACGCACAGGTATGCACATTTTTTCTTCTTGTCTAGTCAAGCCCTAGGGCTGACCCTGCTTAGCTTCCAAGATCAGACAGAATCTGGTGCCTTTATGGTCTTTAGGCCTCAGCCCCACTGGAGATTAAAACTGGGACCATTTGCATGCAGCGCAAGTGCTCTACCAGTGAGCCATGACTCTTCCTCTATGGTTACATTCTGGCAGGCTGTCAGAAGCAGATTCTGTCCTAGCTCCAGCCTTTTCCAATGAACTGCTTTTGCCTACAAATTTACACTGGCTGGCTAATGAGTTGAACTGTCACCTCATTTTACACTTAAGAAGACCCAAGTAAGAAATACTAGGAGCTCCTTTCTTTGCTACTGTCTTTCATTTGATAGGCTGGTGCACAGTTACATTAAAATTTGGGATTTCTCCATGTATATTAACTTCTTATTGTGAATCAGGAAATGACCTATCTAGACAATGAGATAGGCCACTCTGTTCTTTTTATATCTGTGCCTCTTTGTCTCTTTTTTTCCTCTGACCAACTTATTAAAATGTCGCATTGAGGTTAATTTAAGAGCATTTTAAAAACTAACTGAAGGAAATTGACTGCCTCCTCAGTTAGTGCCCACTTACTGGGTATAGGAAAATGTACCGTATGTCAGTGATTTTCATAGGTATTACAATAATCTCCTGCCTGCCCATGGGAAGCACTCAAGGACTCTCAGTGTCATGGGTGTGTTTGGCTGTGCAAGCTGCCAAAGGATGCTTAGTGACCAATTACAAAACAAAATTTGTTAAATGCTAGATGCACAAGTGAGGGGGAAAACATGCTATGACAGACCTTTTTCACCACTTGCTGTATTGTCTCACCCAGGAGTAGGAATTCTGCAGCCTATGGTTATTCCTGCTCCTCTGACATCCCTTGACTGATTTTTTAAAAAATAAGGCTTCTGACAGAACTATCTAAAATCATCCCCCCCTCCCCAGGCCTCTAAAACATTATTTGTGCTTAATCTAGGATTCACTTCCAGTTCATTTGCTGGGCCTAAAATGAGGGGTGGGAGGCAGGGCTAAATTGACCCCCCCCATGTACCTTAGAGAGCATTTGGGAGCAAAAAAAAATGGATTTATTTTTATTTGTTTGTTTTTGAAGCCTGGGGGCCACAAAATGGACTTGGGGGCCACATGTGGTTGCCAGACCACACTTTCCCACCCATGTCCTAGAAGAAGGGACATCTTTCTCATTAGCTCCTGGACCTCCTGTGAGGGTGACTGACAGCCAGCTGGCCACAGGCCAGTCAGGGCCTAGCAGTGGCCCCCTTTCTGAGAACCTGGGTTGTTGGCAGCTGCCTGTCAGTGCAGACACAACAAGTGACACTATGACTTTCAACAAGCTACACTGACTTTCAGTCCACTACTGTTCTACTTTCCCTTCATTTTGCCACCCTCCTCCAGGATAATGTTTGCTAATTTGTTGTTGCTCTCTAAATATAGTCGTAGGAGGCTGGAGGAGCAAATAGAAAGAGACAGTCCTTCAGACTGCAGTTGGAAAGTGCGGAGACCTCTGGGCATTTAGAAGAAGAAAAAGAGGAGGAGGAAGTAGAAGAGGACATGTTATAAAGAGTTCCAAGCCTTTTAAAAGAACAGCTTTAGAAATGTGATTCCCTGGAGTGGCCGCTAAGCCTCAGTATCTCTTGATTAATGTAGTTGCTATGGCACATCACAATCACAAAGACACAGGAAGCAGTGTCTACTCTAAGCCACTAGGCCTCATAGGGAATTGCACACTTGTATTGTAACACTTCAGACTGTGAGGCTGAAAGCATCGCCCTACCAAATGGATAAATCACATTGAAATCATATTGAAAACTAGTGGAAACCTTCTAGGCCTATAACACCCCACCTCCTCAATATCTTGCATTTTCTGAGCTAGGAACATTTCTAGGACAAAGCATTCAGTGAAATGAGCCTCCCCCGGCCATTTGATGTGCTATAGCTCAAACCTTGGTTTACTACCTTGATGAGAGCCAAAGTCAGCATGAGAATGATCTCCTACAGGTTTGTTTAAAAAGAAGAAAATGAAAGAAAAAAGAAAAGAAAAAAAACCCAAATTATTATTATTTTAAACATAGCTGTGCTGGCTCCTGATTCAAACTGGGGAGATGATGCTGAGAGAAATGGGATTCAGTCTTTTCCACTATACGGTACTATTTTTTCTAATTGAAATGGTTCCTGCGAGTGGTTTGATGAAAATATATGGTTATATAGCCAACTGTGTTCTTTCCTGATTAGATTATTTGACAGTCTTGTCCATTCTGGCTGGCTGCAATCCTTTGAGATTGGAGGCAGGCAAGGGTGTTTGGTGGTTTTCTGGTCAGTGGGGTGATATATCCATTTTGGGTGCTAGTCTATATTATAAAGGGTGCTGAACTTATTGGGGGGGGGTAGGGTTCAGCATGTTGGATAGTGCCAATAAAGTATGAACTGAAATTTCAGCATGGATCCACTGCCCAATTCACATGGAAGCCACCAGTTGCCCCTGGAGGCTGGGGTCTTTGGCATCATCTGGGGTCCTTTCACACAGCACAATTATAGTGCAATGATCCTACTTTGACTGCCATGGCAGCATCCCATGAAATCCTGGGGTTTATAGTTTAGGGAGGGGGACTTAGAATTCTCAGCCAGAGAGCTCTAGTGCCTCACCAAACTGCAAGTCCCAGGATTCCATAGGATGCAGCTATAGTGGTGAAAGTGGCAGCATGGTGCTATAATTGTGGGGTGTACAAGGACCCAGATCTCTGCTCCTTTTAGCAAGAGGCTGTGCTTGAGAACTTATGCATGCCAGGCATATGCTCTGTCACTGAGATAGGGTCAGTGCAAGACATTTTGTTACCCGAAGAAAGGGTAAGATGTTATCCCTTCCCTAATCCAAGTATAGACATTGACAGGATTGGCTGGTGACACTATCAATGGAAAGTGTCCTCTCTGAAGTGCTTGAAGCATCAGGGTACTTCAAGTACTCCAGACTTGGGAACATTAGTATGGAACAGCCATTGTCCACCTGAAGCAGGGTCTGGGAAATGGGGCAGGAAAGGATCAGATAATTGGAAATAGAGTAGAGTATCTTGGAAGAGTGAATGGCTGGCTGGCTAGCTGACTGAAGCCCTGATCATATTTAGTGTCAGGTCTCGTTTGAAGCTCTCCTACACCTACACCCCCCCACCTATACACATGAGATCCTGTTCATGGATCTTCAGCATCATATCTAGTTTGACATAATTACAGTATTATGTTTTATTTGTTTATAGAAAAACGTATACTTCACCCTTCTGGTGCTTACACAACACTCTCTGGCTTTTCTTCGCAAACGAAGATTCAGGAAGGACTCATCCTGCGCTTTCTGCAAGCGCGCTGATGACTAAAAAGGCCAATCCAAGATAAACAAGTCCAGTTGCAGAAACCACAGCAGAAGGCCTCCTTGGGTGATGTTTCCGGGTTGTGATTCTTTCTGCGTTGTCGTTTCTCTTCAAGACTTGTTCGGCATGAGTTCTCAAGTAAGGCTGCAGCATTGTGGATAGTGCGTCTCCATGCCTCCCAATGTGAGTCCAGGGTGGACCATTGTTGGTGATCAATTTGGCTGAGCCTGAGATGTTGTTTCAGGGAATCCATGTATCACTTTTTTGGAGCGCCCCTCTTACGCTGACCCGTGGCGAGTTCACCATAGAGTACTATTTTTGGGAGGCGATGGTCCTCCATTCTAGAAATATGCCCTGCCCAGCGCAGCTGTGTTCTCAATATCATGACCTCAATGCTGGTGGTCCCTGCTTGCTCAAAGACAGCAACATTCGTCACATAGTCAGTCCAGTGTATATTTAGGATTGTGCGTAGACAGCGCTGATGAAAGCGTTCGAGGAGTCATAAGTGGTGGCGATAGGTGACCCATGTTTCAGACCCATAAAGGAGAATAGAGAGTACAATGGCACTATACACACTGATTTTTCTGCTTCGCCTCAGATGTTTATTACTCCAGACTCTTTTGTAAAGTCTTCCAAATGCACTATATGTCTTTGCTAATCTGTGATCGGTCTCTTTGTCAATCTTGGCATCTGAGGAGATGATGCTTCCCATGTAGGTGAACTACTGAATGGACTTGAGCACAGATTTGCCAACGGCAATGTGGGGATGGTGGTGTTCGTCCTGTGGTGCAGGCTGGTAAAGAACTTCCGTTTTCTTCAGGTTGACTTCCAGCCCAAACAGCTCTGCAGCTGTTGCAAAGCAGGATGTTAGGCGCTGCAGAGCTGCTTCTGTGTGGGCAACAAGGGCAGCATCATCAGCGAAGAGCAGCTCACGGACTAGATAGTTTAGAGTCTTAGTGTGAGCCCTCAGACAGCTTAAGTTAAACAAGCTACCATCAATACGGTAATGTATATAGATGCCATCTTTTTCTTCGAGCTCTGCCATAGCCCTTTGGAGCAGCATGCTGAAGAAGATAGTAATTAAAGTTTACTATAGTAAATAAAGTTTACACAACACTACCTACACTAACTATAAGTAATTAAAACCAATTAGTATCTAGAAATAAACTGAATAGGAATGGGTTGTAGGAGATTCACAGTCAGGTCTTCCTAGGCTTGGGGGAATTTCATTAACCCAAAAGCAGCCACAGGGATCTCTGAATTAGACTGAAGTGGGGCACTGACAAAGGGGGAAGGTGACCATTCCCCAAATTTCAATAATCCCTCAGAGCTGCTGTTAAGTCCTATTTTCTGCTATAGGGTTTATAGCAGCTTCTGAGGGAAAGGGGCAAAATGCAGGTCAAGGAATCTGCTTGGAGGAAGAATTAAATTACCACCTCTAGTGCTATTGCTCCAGTAAAATTTGGAGAACCTCCCATGTTTGGAAGTAAGTAGTTACAAATAGTTGCTAGTTTAGAAGTAACGAATTCCTTTCCCCATAACAGAAGTTACAATTACTGTATTACCTCATGAGAGAAAACATGACTTCTTGGAAGTCCTGGGAAGTGGAATGTTTACATTTTTGTGGCATAATTGTTCTAGGGACGTGGCCTTTCACTAAATAGTAGACCAGGAATATCAAAGTCTTGGCTTATGCTGCTATCTTGCGCTCTGTGGTGGGTGCTAAGGTGATGATGAAGTGGATGGGAAGTGTCTATCGGTACTTTATAGTCTTCAGATTTTAAAAAATCATCAACAAATGACAAGTACAGTAGTTATTTGAGTTATTTTTGGGAAATGGGGAAGTGAAGACCCCCCCGCTTTTTTAAAAAAAATCTCTATATATACTGTAATTCTCTTGGGTATGTTGCTGTTTCCAGTGTGCTGATTGGTTGCTTAGGGAACTGACCAACCAGTCACAGGTCTGTTGGGCAGCCAATCACCACACTGGGGGTGGGACCATGTAGATCTCAAACATGGCGGTTGGAGCTGGAGAGTGAGTAACATGGGGGTGGATGTAGTGTGTGCCTGTGTGTTCTGGCTTGCAGGGGGTGGGGTGGGGTGGGAGGGGGATAACGAGTGGGGGAGGGGCAGAATGAGTGGGGGAGGGGCAGAACGAGCAGTGGGGGGCAGCAGGGGGCAGAATGAGTGGCGGGTGGGCGAGTTAAACCCACCAGCCTACCTCAAAGTCATGAGGTCTCCTGGGCATTTTGGGGGGAACTTTTTAATGGCGTATGGTACGCTGGGTCCAGCTAGTGCAAATATAATGGTTAACTACTAAGGAGAGGGATGCTTGGAATTTTAACTGCAACTAACTACTTTTTAAAAGTTGCTGTCCAAGTCCTGGCTACAGCTTGTTTTAGACAGAAATGGAAACACTAGATGTTTGTCTGCTTTAGTCCTCTGTCAAGGCTGATTTTACAGTACTGAGTCTTGAATTCAAGAGAAAATCTTAATTTGGCCATTGCAGAGTGAGTACACTTGCAGAGGGACTAACAGGCAAGCAAATGCAAAGGGAACCAATTGAAATGTGTCCACAAAATCCAATTTATTTAAATATGGATGATTTAGGTTCTGGCTGTAGTTGGGATGTGGCTTCCTAAGATTTATTATTTCTTTAATCCATTTATAACTCCAACTTTCAATGCAACATTTCTGGTCTAGGAGAAAACAAATAGTTTTCCACGGTAAAATAGGAGTAATGGAGAGGAAATGAAAACATTAGCAATTAAAGACAAATCAGATTTTCAGGAGTTCGTAGGGTTCTGTTTTAAGGGGAAGCAACTGCAATTCACAGTCACAAAATGGGGAGAAAGGACCTGCAAATAAATGTAATGAGGGTGGAGAGCACATGCTAAAGCCTACTGTTCCCATCAAAGAGAAGTTGTTTCCATGGATCTCACAGCAGGCTGTGTGGCTATTATCACTGACATGATGGAAGTGTCTTTTTAGAAAGGTGAGGCAAATATGTGAAGATGAATAAGGCTTTATTTAATTTTGGTACCCCCCTGACACCTAGTGGCCAAGAAGCCAAAAAGCAGCTCAACCTGAGGAAAATCAGGTTTGCTCAATAATAAACGGATGTCTCTTCAAGAGTTTGGAAGTAACTCATTACAAAGAACTGATTATGAATTCCTTTTTGGCAACAAGAAAGACACAAATAAGCTACATTACAATTGCAATATAATGAGGGATAATTTCATCCCTTTTTGTGGTGCAACTGTAACTGGCTTTGCTTACTTTTACAGTTAGCAGAGTATGTGTGATTTCACAATCCAGATGTGTTTTATAGCACAGGCCAGCAGCTTAGCTTTTATCATCCTGGTTTTTTTTAAAAAGCAACCCAACATAGTTACTTACTTTTGAATAACCAGAAAGTCAATAGATAGAACTATAATGGTAACTACTTTTGGTTACCTTGATGGGCAGAGAGGGTTTATATGTAACAAAAAGACTGAGGGCTTATCTTGGAAGGAAAAAAGTCCTTGGAAATTCTATCAATATTCATGATTTTGCATCCAAACTGTTTCGTGAAATTTCTTGGGTTTCCTTCACTCCCCCCTCCCTTGTGTTCTTCTTCCTCTCCCTCCCACTGATCACCTCAAGACTCAGACAACATTTAAGAAATTGACTTTCATCATTTTCCACAGAGCCCTTTTTAATTATTATCCCAAAGTTACAGTCAAAGTGTTGAAGTGCTTTAGCAATATTACACTAGTTAAGAATTAGCATCATTTTCTTTTATTCCTTTTCCTTCCCGTGATCTCTCTTGAATCTGGATCCTGGAAACAATTGCTATGTTTCTTGGTGGCGGCCATCTTAACTAGTTCCAGTATTGCACAAACAGACAGCCATGGAGAGATACACTTCCTTTGGGAAAATAATTGGCTAATTTAAACTGACCTAGGGAGTGGGAATAAAAAGTCCTTCTTAATGCTGAGAGTTTCCTAGGGATAGTTTAGGATGGTGAAAAGGCCATGTAGATCTCCAAAATAAAAATGGTTTTTACAAGAGCAAATCCTGGGAATTTCAGTCTGGTAACTCTGGTGGATGATCTCATAGATACAATGGAGGTGGCATTGTAGCTGACTCTTATTAGTACAGTGGAGAAGGCAGCAATGGTAAACCACTTCTGTAAGTAAGAAATAGAGTAGAACCAAACATTGTTGGAGAAGTTGACCTAGCATCAAGAAATGAAACAGGAGAGTGACCTGTTGAATTTTTATGAGGACAACAGATTGTTGCAAATATGTTGCAACTGGCATAACTGGCACCCCAATTGTGAAATTTTCTCACCTTGGAGGCCCAATTGGTGCCAAAATTGGGCTCATTTTGGCACCAAGTCAAACCTGGCTTTTTATTAAATCCTTTGAGTGTAACTGGTTTTATCCAGGCTGTGCATGTCCTATGGTTACATTATTTAAATTGAATTAACCGGTTTTAAATTGTCTGTTTTTAAATTTATGATCTATTTCATATACAGTATGACCCCCCCCCATACCTGTGGGACCGGTATCCACAGTTTCATTTACCCACATCCAAAAAAGTTCTCTCTAGGCATTTTCTAGGTTCTTCAGTGTGATTCTATGGTATGCTTCTGCAAGAAGTTAATCATAGAATTGGTCTGGAGGACCTAGAAGATGCCTAGAAAGGTGTTCTCTCTAGGAATCTCTAGGTCTTCCAGCACAACTCTATGGTATGCTTGGGCTAGAAGTCATTCATTTCAATAGAGTTAACTATTATCCATGGTTTCATGTTTCCACAGTAAATCCAGGAACATATCCCCTGTGGATAGGCGGTTCATATTGTACTGTATTTTTAATCCTTTTAAATTATTCTTATTATTTATTGTTTTAAATTGATTTTATTGTAAGCTGTTCTTAGATCTTTGGATACAGCACAGGATATAAATATTTTAATAAATATTTCTGTTCTGATTGCCCATCTGTGTTTCTATAAAGTGAAGCTAGTAGAGCAGGGGAGGTGAAATGCTGACCTGCGAATTTGTGCAACAGTATGTATGTGAAAAAGGTTTGCATACAAACATCAAATCCCCCCAAAAGGGCAAGCTTGCCATTTCCAGATGCCAATACAAACAAGGGAGCTACTCTTCCATGGTGAGAACAATCAAGTGACCTGGGTGACCACATGACCTAGGTAACCACCCACCAACCTGGCCCCACCCTCCCCCATCCCTCACCCCTGATTCTACCACCATCCCAAATCGGGGATAAACCACATGTTTTAAAAACTTGGTTCTTCCCCAAAACTGTGGAATAAACTGGAGGTTTTTAAAAATTGCCTTAAAACCATCAGGAATTGAAAAGAAGTGTTTTCACATCAGAGGGAAAGGAACATCATGTGTTCCAACAGGACTGGGACTGAGATAAGGACACATTATTTAATCTGTGCAGATTCAGCACTAATCAGCTGCAAACTGGAAGAGCTCTAAACTGAAGCTGGGGACATCATAAGGGAAGAATACCAAAAAAGTATCTCTATGATCAAAAGCAGGGGGGGAGCCTTGTTGAATCACTGAAGTAACTCTTCAAATGGTTCAAGACAGATCAAAAGCAAAAGATGACAGAAATAGGGTCAGAATCTCAAATGCAACTATTTAGCAACTTGTACATAGGGGAAAGAACTTTTGCTATTATAATACAGTCCTAATACAAATGACCAAATATTCAAAATATTCAAAAAGCAGAGGTATAGTAGTAATGGGGGATTTCAATCACCCTGATATTTGTTTGAAATCACACTCTCCCAAGAGTGTAAGGTCCAACAGATTCCTCATTAGCCTTGCAGACAATTTCATTGTACAAAAGGTGGAGGAGGTGAGAAAGGGATCGGCTATTTCAAATCTGATCCTAACCAACAAAGGGCTTGTCTATATGAGGCAATAATAAGTGGATTGATGCACACTCGTGCCAATTCGCATCCGCTTTCATTTGTCTCCACGTTTTTTTTTCCAAGATCGCAGACATGAGAAGCCATACGTGTTTGATATTCAAACAGGCATGCCTGCGAATCAAGATGGCAGGCATGAGTGAATTACTCATGTTTTTATTGTCACCAATTGCTGCCTCTGAACAGTATTTTTTTTTTTAAAAAAAGTAAATCCAGGATGCAGAAGTGTGGTCTTCCACTTAAATAAATGGTAGGCTGGTTCATTACCTCAGTACATAATCACTACAGCGAAAATCCAAAATAGTGGTTCCGGGCACTTGCCTTGCCAGCAAGCTCTGCCTCCTGTGCACATCCAACCAATCAGTTTTCCATTTCCACTCTTATTGGGAATGTGCGGCAAAGCGATTTGGTTGTCCCAACAAGCAGGAAATGTGCATTTCCTTTGGAGTTTTTTTTTTTTTTAAATATGAGAAAACCTGTGAAGGCTTTTCCCAAGGAGTATTTGGAGACTTCCCTCCTTCCAAATATGGTGAAATGATGCGGGATCCCATTGCAACAAAAGGCGTTCTCCCCAAATACCTTAAGGATATTTTTGCCATATAGACAAACCAAAAGATGAACTGGTCAATAGGGTAGAAATAATGAGATATTTGGGTGGGAGTAGCAATTTCTCTTGGTATTTGTTATACAGAGGAAAAGGGGAAGATAAACATAATCAGACACACTGTGGACTTCAAGGAAGCTGATTTCAGTAAGCTTAGGGAAATACTGGGTGAGATCCATGGTTAAAAATGCTGAAAGGGAAGGGAGTTCATGATGCACGAGAGTTTCTTAAAAGTGAGATGTTTAAGGCATAGTTGCAAATGATACCAATGAGGAAGAAAAATGGAAGGTATCTAAAGATACCAGGGTGGGTTCACAAAGAACTTTCAGATGAGGTGCGATTTTAAAGACACTTATAACAAATGGAAGAAGGGGGAAATTGCCAAAGAGGAATTACAGACAAATAGCCAGTACATGTAGGGGGAAGTCAGAAAAGCTAAAGTTCAGAATGACCTCAGATTCTCCTAGAGAAGTTAAAAATAGTAAAAAAAATTTTAAAAAAAGGAAAAAGAGGGGAGGATTTTTGGGTTTCAGTTTGTTTGTTTGTATGTTTGTTTGTTTGTTTGGGGTATGAGGAAGAACAAGGAAATGGTAGGGCCACTGCACGAGAAGATGGTGAAATGCTAATGGAACACAAAGAATCCTGAACTGTTTAATACCTTCTTTGCCTCAGTCTTCTCCCAAGAGGCATCCCACTAATAGCTTCTCTCCAATACACCTCTTGTGGAAAGCAGGATTAGACTTGGAGGAAGAAGGGTTGAAAATAGGAAGAAGAAACATCAATAACTATGACAACATATTACTAGCAGAAAATAGCAGACCTGGAATGATTACTGAGGAATGTTAAGGAAGAAAGTGCAAAACTAGGGTTACAACTGAATTAAGAAAACAAAACAAAAGTAATGACCACAGATGATTTATATAACTTTAAAGTAGGTGATGAAATTGAAGTTGTTAAAGATTTTATATACTTTGGCTCCACCATGTCTTCTTGACTGTGGTCAAGAAGTCAGAAGAAGACTAGGAGTTAGAAGAACATCTATAAAGAAACAAGATAAGATTCTCAAGTGTAAAGATACACCAGTAAATACCAACGTCAGGATCATTGATGCCATTGTTGTTGTTAATGCATTCAAGTCGACTTCAACTTATGGCAAACCTATGAATGAGAGAGCTCCAAGTAACCCTATCATCAACAGCCCGGCTCAGGCTGTAGCTTCCTTGATTGAGTCCATCCATCTGTAATGTGGTCTTCCTCTTTTCCTATTGCCTTCAACCTTACCAAGCATTATTGTCTTTTCTACTGAGTCATGTCTTCTTGAGATATGGCCAAAGTATGACAGTCTCAGTTTAATAATCTTGGCTTCTAGGGAGAGTTCAGGCTTGATTTGCTCTAGGGCCCATTTATTTGTCTTTTTAGCAGTCCACTTTATCAATAGAACTCTTCTCCAGTACCACATTTCAAATGAGTTTTCTTCCTATCAGCTTTCTTCACTGTCCAGCTTTCATAACCATACATAGAAATGGAAAATATAATGGCATGGGCAATCCTTACTTAGTATTCAATGATATATCTTGACACTTCAGGATCTTGTCTAGTTCCTTCATAGCTGCGCTTCTTTCTTCCTTGAATAAATCTGTCATCCTTTCATCTCTTTTATATAGTTCTTCAGCATATTGTTTCCAATTTCTACGTATGGTTGCAAAAGCTGGACAGTGAGGAAAGCTGACAGGAAAAAATTAACTCATTTGAAAAGCAGAGCTGAAGGAAAGTTCAACAGATACTGTGTACTGTCAAAAAGCCATAACAGATGGATCTTAGAGCAAATCAAGTCTGAACTCACACAAGAAGCAACAATGACTATATTGAGGCTATGATACTTTGGACATAGCACGAGGCAACATGATTTATTACAAAATATGTGAATACTTCAGAAAGTCAATGGCAGCAGGAAAAGAGGAAGATGTTACCAATGGATTGGTGCAATCAACAAAGCCACAGCCTGGATCTATGCAGGACTATTAATACTAGGGTCTCTTGGAGGTCATTAATAGGGTTACCTTAAATGGAAACCAACTTGACAACAAATAAGAACAATGACAACAAACTACTTGAGGGCAAATTTTGGGACTGCAAGTGTGCAAATAAGTGTTTTTAAAAGTACCATTAAAAGCTCTCGTGTATCAGTTCCAGGTATAATCAGCCCTTGCACTTGAAAATCCTGAGGTGGTCTCAAGTAACATGTAGCAACAAACTTCTGGTTCATCCAAGTTCTGTATCACACCAATCTGGACAAAGTTTATGAAGCAAGAGGGATCACATACTTGGCATCATAACTGAATTTTATTAAACAGTTCATGTGCCAAAAGACGCAACATAACATGAAGTCAAGCTAACATAAAATCAAGGTAATGACAGCATACATAACAACACAATAAGTTACAAAATAGAAACTCAGGTTACTCAGTCATTATGCAAAGGAATAACTGCAAAACAACAAATGCTGAATAAACGGAATAGAATTACTAAATTAAGGGAATGAATTCCCATTACCAAAACAGCCACTATATATGTTTAACATTAATACAGAATAGGTATAAAAGTCAAACTTTATTGAATGCCATAGTGGAATCTCCCCATAGCCTCTACCTGCCAATCTACTCAAAAAAGACTATTAAATGATTCTGCATTGCTGGATTATTCATTTTTACCATTTCTTGGCTGCAAGAAAGAAAAGAAAGACGGAAGAAGGAGAAGCACTCCATCATGACAAGATGGCAGCAGCAGAGGAGGAAGACATAACCCCAGAGGCTTCCAGCTAAACTTTTTATATCTAAGAATATAATAAGAGCTCTGTTGGTTCAAACTAAAGAGTGCTATGGCTGACCAGATGTCAACAGACAAGACATGAGGGCAATACTTTTGTGTCCCAGCAACCAACTTTCATATGCAGAGTACCTTTGATCCTGAAGGCATCACATGGCTGTCATTACTGGTAGATATTGCTGGCTCTGTCCTTTATGAATTCATGTAATCCCCTCTTAAAGCTGTTCAGGTTTGTGCTCATCTGTACATCTCATGGTAATCACTTCCATAGTATGAAAAGGTACTTGTCAGCTCACCATTCAGTTCAATGGGATAACCCCAGGTTCTAGTGTCATAAGAGAGCAAGGATTCCTTCTCTCTCTTTCTCCACTTCCTTCATACCATGCATTATTTTATGACCCTCTTTATAAATTTGGGTTTGCTTTTTTTTCCCCCCACATTGCAACCTTTCTTCAGTTATTAAGTAAAGTTATTCCTTCCCCAGGTCATGTAACTTGCCCCTTTCTGCATCTTTTCCAGCTTTATAGGATCCATTTTGAGATATAGCAACCAAAACTAAACACAGTATTTCAAACATGCCCACATGACTGCACCATAGATTTGCATGGACTTTGCCTTTTTTCACAACTGCCCCATACTAGATAAGTTTTTTGAGCTGTCTGCCATACCCCGCAAGATTGATCACTGAAAGGTCAAGCACCATTAGTGTATACATCTGAAACCATGCCTTGTGAAGGGCTATCAAAGCATGATATCAAAACATGGTCTGACTTATATACTCAGAAACCATTGACAAAACACATTTAGGGTGATGACTTTGCCTCAAGAGGTAGCTGCATCACAAACATGTGAGAGAACCTATGAAAATGAGTGCTGAGCATATGGGAACAGAAAGCAGATAAATAGCTCAAACTGATGCTATACCACTAGAAGCTCAAGCCATGGCATGAATTAGCTATGGTGAGCTAAACCATGGTTTGGCATAGTGTCTCAGTTCAGTCAATGTGGAAGTATTCTTTGACTCAGGAGGAAAGAAAGTTTTGTATATTCTCTTAATATTTGGGTATATTCTAACTTTGAAGACAAAACATAGAAAGAATGAATTTTCCACTTCACTGTTTTAATGCAGGAAGTCTCTCCTTTTCAACTTTGCAATGCAGATTGATTTCTGGCACAAAGTACAACTTAGTTATTTAAAAAATGAATTTGGTTGTACAGCACTGATATCTGTTTCCAAGATGTTCTTTTAAATTATGACAGCTTATGCTTTGTGCTTTCTTTACAGGGAGTTAAAAATGAAGCTCAGATTACAACTGTTTTATAGTCTGCAAGTCATCACAAAAGCTAAGTCTTATAACAGGCTGAGGGAGGAATAAAATTATGTGGCATCAATATTTCATGAATACATGACTTGCAGACTATTCTTGCCCACTCTGACAGTAACAAGTATACGGATTTCAATGGGATTGACTTCCAAGCAGCTGTGCATGAGATTGTAAGAAGAAGAAGGGCATACTGGAAAGCAGACATTCCATTATTTTTACCCAGTGGTCAGAAATCTTCTCCCTCACTGTGACTCCACATGCAATTTGGGCCCATCACTGTGAAATTGGCCCTTATTGTATGTTTCTTTCAGTGCTTTAGACACTTTGGAGTGACATGTCACTATTTCATCTTGCAGCTTGTCACATTCCAGAATAGAATCATAGAACCATAGAGTTGGAAGAGGCCAACAAGGGCCATCCAGTCCAACCCTCCTGCCCTGCAGAAATATACAATCAAAGCACATGAACAGATGGCCATCCAGCCTCTGTTTAAAAACCTCCAAAGAAGGAGACTCCATCATACCCCAAGGCAACATATTCCATTATCTAACAGGTCTTTCCATCAGGGATAACATCATATAGGATAATATCAATATGGATAACATAATTTCTCATTGATTAAAAAAAATGAATATTTGAAACTCCCTTCATACTGACTTTTGGCCCATACTGCCTTCTTTGGCTGACAGCAAAGTCTTCAAGGTCTTTTCTAGCCCTGCTATCTAAGGGCTACAGCTGACACTGCATGGAACTTTCAACAATACAACACAATTCTCACCTTCTGTTTGCTCCCCAGGTGCTTAGATAAGCCCGTTGTGGGGAGGGCAAGACTGCTGGGCAGCTAGTCAACCAGGAATGCTGGATGCCCTGCCTCACCCCTCCACATCCTGTCATGGGAGGAGGAAGAGGGGAGAATGAGACATTTGGTGGCAGTTCTAGTAACTCTCGAACACTGAGAACAGAGGCAGAAGGCAATATGTTGCTCAGCTGTTCTTTGAATGCTTGCTGGAGCAAAGGCACTAGGGAAGAGGGGACTGGGATAATCACCTGTGCTCTGGCACAGGCTGTTTTCACAGCCCCCACCCCCACCCTGCAGCAGGCTTAAAAAAAATCTGGGCTCCTATTCATTCTCTTTCTGCTGTATGATTGCCAGGCTGCTAGAACAGTGATGTTTCTTTTCTTCCTCCTTCCATGACATGGAGTGTGTAGGCAAAGGTACAGGTTTGTGTTTAGGGGATGTTGAATCATAGAATCATAGAATCATAGAATTGCACAGTTGGAAGAGACCACGAGGGCCATCCAGTCCAACTCCCCTGCCACGCAGGAAATCTTGATCAAAGCATCCCCGACAGATGGCCATCCAGCCTCTGTTTAAAGACCTCCAAGGAAGGAGACCCCACCACGCTCCGAGGGAGTGTGTTCCACTGCCGAACAGCTCTTACTGTCAAAAAGTTCCTCCTCATGTTGAGGTGGAATCTCTGTTCCTGGAGCTTGCACCCATTGCTCCGTGTTCCAGTCTCTGGAGCAGCAGAAAACAAGCCCGCTCCATCCTCAGCGTGACATCCCTTCAAATACTTAAACAGGGCTATCATATCGCCTCTTAACCGTCTTTTTTCCAGGCTAAACATACCCAGCTCCCTAAGTCTCTCCTCATAAGGCATCGTTTCCTTATAAGGCATCGTTGAGAGTCATCCTACATTTTGTCCATGGTCTGCCAGCCCCTAAGCTACCCACTGCTGTTCCATACTCTCCAGTCTGCCTGAAAATTTGCTCCAGAGAGCTCCCCAGAAGGGAAGCTGTTTCTGCCACTGGAATATCACTAGCAGTTCCTAGAGAATGAATCTTTTGACCAAAAATGCATGGAATTAAACCTGAGACATTCTGCACATGAAATATATACTCTTATCACTGATTCCCTGTTGAATGCCGGCTAGAGCCAAGGAACTCCCTGGTTCCCCACCATTCTGCCATCCTAAAGCACTCATTTCTTCAAGCTAACAGAAGAGATCTCTCTATTAGCAGGCTCTCCCATTTCACAATATTATAACCCCAATCTTTGAGACATACCTGGATGTATCAGATGAGATTTTAAAACTTCTTCACTTCTCCTTAGAGAAATGTGTTTCTCTTTTCTGGGTAGGTATTAAAGCAAGGAGTTTACATAGATTTTCCTTGATTTTTTTCTGGGCTGCGAGGCTGTGTTCTGGAATAGTTTTTTCTGACATTTCCAGAACGTTTCCAGAACATGAACTCACAGCCTGGAAAAAAACCCAAGGAAAATCTATGGATGCTGACCGTGAAAGCCTTCAACTTCACAAGGAGTTTACACTTTTTGCTGTATACCTCTTTTTCTGTATATGATGGCCTCAGTCTAACCAACTGGCCACTCTACATGTTGTCTAGAAGAAGAGATGCATCCTCAGCATAGGTCTTAGATTTGTAGGAAAAAATTATAATGGCAAACTTGGAAAGAGTTACTCTAATTGAAACAGGGGGGAAAACCCTACAATATATGTCACTATAATGTGGGAGACTGTGACCATGAACCTATGTGCCACCAAAGTCTGTTGCTTATATACTAACTGCTGATGGGCAATTTCAAGCCTCTGGCACTTCTTTCTTTTGATTCCTGATCTTTACACTAGACTTGAACTGGGCACCCCTTCAGACAGAAGATGCCTTGAAATAAAAGACTGTCCTCTACAAAGTAGGATATAATGTCACTCTAGATCCAGCTTTAGTCATAGGGAACTAATCATAAATAATGACATGGTTTATCCCATCCTCCTCAGAGATGCATCCAGCCACTTCCTTAGGCCTAGATCAGTGGCTCCCAAACTTTGGTCCTTCAGATGTTTGGGACTTGAACTTCAAAAATTCCTGACCATTGGACAAGCTGGCTGGAGCTTCGGGGAGCTGAAGTCCAAAATATCTGGAGGACCTAAGTCTGGGAACCACTAGCCTAGATAAATCTTATATGTATGGGGATGCATACCTAGCCTGTCCATCTCCATCAACACCATGTATAGAAGGCCATTCCCATGGCTGATATATGTTTTTACCCAGAACTTGGAAACAATATTTTGGACTACAACGCTGAAAGTTACACAGTGGCCATGATGGCAGGGGAATTCTGTGCATTGTAGTCCAAAAAAGTAACATTTTCTAGCTCTAATTTTACCTTTTCTTCTACTGTGAGAAGTGAGATGATGGTTCCATTACTGTTTATGTGCTAGGTGCCATTTCATCCCATCTTGATGTTAGGCCTGTGGATTTGGGGAGCTAGTTAAGGAAATTGCATGTAGGACCAGTGCAAGGCAGTGGGAACTATATCATAAGAGGGGGGGATCAAATCAAAGAAATTTGTCCTGGGTGTAATCTCATTTGGAATTATCCTGCTCCATTCTTAATGGGATTGTGATAATTCCTCACTGACTCAGTTATCTGTTCTTCTTTGCAATTTTTAATTTGATTCTTTGTTGCATTGAGGCAATAGTATTATGTTCTTGTGTCAAATGGTAATGGAGTTTGTGGGGAAAATTCCTGCTCCCTTCAGGCATGACCCTGTAAGACTTAGCCATGACATTTGGTTGGGTATTGGAATCTGTTTCTATTACTGAGACTGCCATGTTGTAGTGGGAGTGAATTGCAGTTTCTGAGCAACTTAGATTGGGCTCTGAATAGAATTTCACTTCCAGGTCAGAGGTCTGCAAGCCCCTTGAGGCAGAATGTGGTTCACTCCGGGAGAGTGGGTTGTTGGAAGAAGGTGTTTGACCAGCAGAATGCTGGCTGCTGGTAGACATCCTTGTTGTAGTTGGGTAGTACCATGAACTCAGAGGAGTGGATGGGAAATGGGTGGGAGGAGGGCTTTCTGATTCTGGCTGTGCCATTGACTTCTGGCTAGGTGATATTATTATAGAGCTGTGTGGTGTGGCCACTTCTACAGCACTCTTGAAGGTCTCCAGTACACGGTCATTCTTGTGCTTCTCCTTCTTCTGTCGTGACTCCTCCAGCCTGAGCTGACGTCTTTGGTCACGCACCATCTGGTTCCTTGTATCCACCAAACCTCTTTGAAACAATAGAAGGAACGGGGGTAGGAGAAGAATAAATAAGAAGTGAGCTGAAAGTTTTTATGGGCCAAAATAATTTACCCTTTCCCACTACAGTAATGATCTCCAGACAGTGAGCTGGAGCCTACTATGGTAGAATTATAGAATGACATAATCATAGAGCTGGAAGAGACTGCAAGGGCCATCCAGTCCAATCACCTGCCATGCAGACACACACAATCAAAGCACACCCAACAGTTGACCATCCAGCCTTGTTTAAAAACCTCCAAAGAAGGAGACTCCACCATGCTCGGAGGCAGTGCATTCCACCGTGAGGAAGTTCTTCCTAATTTTTAGGTGTAATCTCTTTTCCTGTAGTTTGAATCCATTCCTCTGTGTCCTATGTGTTATCTAGACAGTGAAAAAAATCCCAGAATGCAAGGGGAATACCGTTTGTCCAGATGGATGTTTGAAACTTTGTGCCATTGTACTCACGTGAATGCAGCGTCAATGGTTGGTCCAGCAAGAATACTTCTGGCTGAGATTGCGACATGCAGGTGCGCAAAAAGTGCGACACACTTTTTATGACCCTCCCTGGTTTACTTGGAAGTTTTTAAGTGTGTTTCTGTGCTTTTTGAAACTTTTTGAGTGTTCTATTTATTGTTATTTTTGAATTTCCTGCACTAGGTATTCTCGTGAGAATCCTCGGGATTTCAGTTGAGGAAGTGAACGGAGCTCCGTTCACTCTTTGTTCATTGCTGGGAAGCCTTTTGCCAGTATTACATGTAAGTGTGGCATGGGGAGTTCTTTTGCCAGCATAAAAATGGCAAAGTTATGCCAGCAAAGGAATAGGGTTTAGGGGGGTGGTCTGATAAAGTCCTTAGTGGACCACAAGCTGAACATGAGCCAGCAGTGTGATGCGGTAGCTAAAAAAGCCAATGTGATTCTAGGCTGCATTAATAGGAGTATCGTGTCCAGATCAAGGGAAGTAATAGTGCCACTCTATTCTGCTTTGGTCAGACCTCACTTGCAATACTATGTCCTGTTCTGGGCACCACATTTCAAGAAGGATATTGACAAGCTGGAATGTGTCCAGAGGAGGACAACCAAAATGGTGGGAGGTCTGGAAGCCATGACCTATGAGGAGCAGCTTAGGGAGCTGGGGTATGTTTATCCTGGAAAAGAGAAGGTTAAGAGAAGATATGAAAGCCATATTTAAATATTTGAAGGAATGTCATACTGGGGATGGAGCAAGCTTGTTTTCTGTTGCTCCATAGACTAGGACACGGAGCAATGGGCTCAAACTACAGGAAAAAGGATTCCACCTAAACATTAGGAGGAACTGCCTGTCACTCAGAGCTGTTCAGCAGTGGAATGTACTGCCTCAGTGTATGGTGGAGTCTCCTACTTTGGAGGTTTTTAAAGAGAGGCTGGATGGCCATCTGTTGGGAATGGTTTGATTGGATATTCCTGCATGGCAGGGGGTGGGACCAGATGGCCCTTGTGGTCTCTTCCAACTCTGTGATTCTATGATTCTATGAACTGCCCTCAAGAATACTGCCTCCCTCCCCTACATATCTTAGTTTAAAGCCCTCCTGATCAAATCTTTTAGACTTTTAGCCAAAACATTTCTGCCAACTGCTATGATGTGCAATTCATCCCTTGCCAGAAGTCCACCTCCATGAAACTGCACACCATGGTCCAGGAAGTGAAATCGTTCCCAGTGGCACCATCTGCAGAGCCAGTTGTTCACCTCCACTATTTTTCTCTCCCTTCCTGGGACATGCCCTTCCACTGGATGAAATGATTACCTGTGCATCCAGGTTCTTCAGCTTCCTACCCAAAGCCTCATAGTCCCTTGTGATATTCTGAAGGCCATGCCTTGCAGTATCATTGGTTCTCACCTGGACCAAAAGGAAGGGATAATGGTCAGAGGGCTTGACGAGTCTTGTCAGCCTCTCTCTTACATCATGGATTTTTGTCCCAGGAAGACAGCATACCTCCTGAGAAATTTTGTCAGGCCTGCAAACTACTGCTTCTGTTCCTCTCAGCAGGGAGTCCCCTACCACCACCACCTGCTTCCTCTGAGTCCTGGCAGAGGCCATTTCATATGTTGAATCTATCAAGGTCTCCTCCATGTTCCCTGAGGCCTGGCACTGCTACTCTTCCTTATCATCTCTGATAAGGAAAAGCGCTTCAAATCGATTCTGTAGCTTCAGGCTCACAGAATGAACCCTGGACCTTCTACTTCTATGTGTTCCATTCCTCCAAATGTCTACTTCCTGTGTATGGGAAATGACTTCCTCTACAGAAACCTAGCCATCCAGGATAGTCTTCTCCACTCTGTCCAAGAAAACCTCTTACTCCCTAATATGCAGAAGAGCAGATACCCTGTCCTCAAGTTGCTGGACCTTCTCTTCCAACAGGGCCACCAACTTGCACTGGCTGCAGGTATAGCTACCCACAACCTCCGGCAAGAAGACAAACATACCACAGCTGTTTCAGGTCACTGCAGCAGCTCCCTCACTACCCATATTCAGTAGTCTTAAGTAGTCACTGAAAGAGAACTTTGGGCTTCACCCTCAAAACTCCTCTGCTAACCCCCTCACACAGAATGTCTGTTGGCCTTGTTTGTCAGGCATGTTAGGGCACGCTGGCTCTCCAAGAAGGACTTGGCAGAAGTTATATAGAGCTAGTTGCTGCTAGCCCCTCCCACAAGCAGGTCAGTGACTCAGCAGAAGCTCCGCCCCCCTCATACCATGTGCTCAGAGAGAGCACATGGCCAAAAACAGACAAAAGCCCCCAACCAGCTTTGTAAAAAACAGTGAAAAAGTAAAGGATGACCCCTCATACACAGCTCAACATCTGCTCCCTTCTCCGAGAGGCTGTTGAAAAGAGTTGTGTGGATGAGTAAAGAAAGCAGGGATGGGAGTTATGTGACCTTCTAGAGCTCTCAGTCCCCCCATCTTCACAGGTATGGTTGGTGGGAACATGAGAGAGGGCCTTTGCAGCGGCTTCCTCCTAGACTTTGGAACGCCCTCCCTGCCACCGGTTGGGCTAGAGTGGCCCCCTGCTTAATGTTCTTCCATTGTCAGGCAAAGATGTTTTTGTTCAGAGAGGTTTTTAGAATTGAAGATTTTTAATGAATAGGCTGTAAGAACTAAGAGCATAGTATCAAACTGTATTGTTTAACTGTTTTAAAAAATATTTTTAAATGTGTATGTTCTTAATATGCCTTTAATGTTGACTTATTGTTTGTTTTAAAATATACTGTAGTCTTTTTAATGTGTAAGCCATCTTGAGCCCCACTCTTGGGGACAAGGTGGGATATAAATAACAACAACAATGGACTGAACTCCCAACAGCTCTAGCCAGCATAGCCAATGGTGAGGAATACTAGGAGGGCTGCATGATTTCCACCCCTGAAGTAAAGGATGAATTTGATAAAGACTAATGACAAAGGATGAATTGATACTTCCTTAACAGAGATCCTTCCATTGGAGCATTCTAAGAAAATGAGTGTGGAGTGCAGGCACACAGATAGGACTTTATCAGACACAGATAGGACTTTATCAGGGGTGCATTGGGACAAGCTCATTGGGACAAGCGATTCACTTTGAATCACTTTCCCATAGGAGAAGAAGCACAAAGCTGATTGGCCAGATAAGCGGGGGAGGGGGGGCTTGCTAATGGGGCAAGCGCTCACTGCCGTGATGGTGGATTTTCACCTTAGTGAGTGATTGCTAAGGCAATAAAATGATGTGGTATTTTGTTTTGCTGTCCTGTTTAATCAAAAAATTGCTCTATCGCTCTAGCACAACTTGGACATAGTTTTTTTTTAAATAAAATTCAGCAGTGGCAAAGTACAAATGCAAGTAAATCACTCATGGCTGTCATCTAGCATGCGAAGCTCATGGGAGCAAAACCACCATTAAGGCAAGTTGCTGCTGCTGCGAAATGCCATTACTGCAAGGTACTCTGTTCCCCCCCTCAAGTGATGGCAATGAGAGGAGGTATTTTTACTTTTTGCCTCTGTTACCCATCCCTAATCTTTTCAGCTGATGAAGACATTGCCTTAGGCAGCAGCACATAGTATTGCTTTGTTCCCACTGCATGGATTGCCAGCTTCCTGACTTCTGAGAGGGTAGTTTGAGTGCTTATCTTTTCCAAGCACACAAACAGTCCAGGGGCTTGTCTATACAAGCCCCCCAAAACCTGGAGTGCCCCACAGTTATGGCATTTCACAGCAACAGCGATTTGTCTTAATGGTGTTTCCCCCCCATAAGCTTCATATACTAGGTGGGGGCCACAAGTGATTTACTCACGTTTGTACTTTGCCACTGCCAAACTTTTTTTTTTTAAATGATGCCCAAGGTGCACTAAAGCAATAGAGTGATTTTTCGATTAAACAGGATGGCAAAAAAACCCCACAAAACTGTCAGGATCATTAGATATGCAACCTGGTAAATTTATACTGTAAAGAGCAAGTATGGCATGTTACAGCCTGCAAGGGCAGTGGTGAGAGCTAAATGCAGCTGGTCAAAGTATCTTGATTAGGCCTGGGAAGCTAGCCTTGGAAGGATTCCTTATCTCTGTGAGAGAATGAGAGAATCTGTGTGGGAACCACTGTCTCTGTTATGTATTCTGTTGGAGTATGCATTGCTTTTCTGTCTGGGCATTGCAGTGGCATGACCATACTGTACTTTCTGCTGTGAGAGGAGTCTCAGACTCATTGTAAATACCACTATATTATGCTGTAGTAAAGAGCAGTAGTTTAGACTCACATGGATGAAAACTCTGCTACAACAACTTTTGCTGCCTGGACCTCTTGATATGCTCAGAGGTACCTGTGTGCTACCATGTCAAAAACACCCCATTTTATTGCCTTAGCAATTGCTTGCTAAGGTGAAAATCCAACATGGCAGCAGTGGGCACTTACCCTGTTAACAAGCCCAGCCCCTGCGCTTGCCGGGCCAATCAGCTTTGTGCTTCCTCTCCTATGAGAAAACAATTCAAAGTGAATTGCATGTTCCAATGAGCAGGAATGTGCATTCCCCTCACTGTTTTTTAAACACTCCAGGAAAAGCTGTGAAGGCTTTTCACATATATATGTTTCATTATTATTAAAACAATTTCTTGATAAAGAAGCTTATTGACATTTTTGAACATAAAAAACAATGATATATATATATATATATATATAAAATAAAAAAAACAATGTAAAGTTGCTTACATGGTAAAATTTCCATATATAATAGCAGTGTTATAAAACAAAAGATAAGTAAGTTTCAATAACCATCAGCATATTTTAGTTTTGATATCTTTATATCATTTTACCCAAAGTAATTCTGTTTTGAATAACTTCCTAAACTTATCTGATTTTCACTGGATTTTACCATAGTCATTTTAATTAACTTTGTTCAAAAATTTAATTCAGACTCTATCTCCTAACTCTCAAGTCAATAGCTTGGATTTTGTTTGACCATATTTCATTTCATTGAAAATTTAAGTGAGTTAATACTAACACTGTTAAATCAACTCAATCCCACTTTTCTTTGTAAATATGAATCCACCAATTTCCAGTCTTTTTCAACTTCATTCATCATTCTATGATTCATCCAGGCTGTTAGTTTATCCATTTCTTTCATGTCTTGAATTTTAAGTATCCAGTCCTCTATAGTTGGTACAATGTCACTTTTCCAATTTCTTGCTATCAGCAATCAGGCAGCAGTTGCCATATATAACAATATTTTCCAATGTTTTTTTCTCAATCTCACTGTCCAATAAATTTATCATATTTAATAAATAAAATTGCGGTATCACTTGAAAATTTCTTTGAAGAATATCTGTAATTAGGTCAGTTATCTTAATCCAAAATCTCTTTATCTTATGGCATTGACACCACATATGGTCGTAGGAGCCTATAGTTTTGTCACACTTCCAGTATCTGTTATCGCCTGTCTTGTAAATTTTATCCAATTTTTCGGGAGTCAGATGCCATCTTTATTATAGTTTGAGGAAGTTTTCTTTAAGATCCTTGTGAAGGCTTTCCCTGCAGTGTTTTTGACATTTTGGGGCCTCCTTCTTCTGAATACAGTGGATTGATGTGGGATCCCATTTAGACAGGTTGTATTCCCAGCAAATTTCATGAAGGGTATTTTCACCATTTAGACAACTCCTAATATTTAGGAATGTAAGAAGCTGCCTTATATGTCAGATCATTTAGCTCAGTATTGTCCATATTTACTCCAGAGATTCAGGAAGAAGTCTTTCCAAGCCCTACCTGGAGATGCCAGGGATGAATCTGAGATCTTCTGCCTGCAAAGCCTGTGCTCTGTGGTTGAGCTGTTTCTAGAATCTGCAGATGACAGACATTGGGCTCATCCTATAGCAGACTTTGTGCCATGTGTAGAAGTGAAGCAAATAAATAAATAAAGACGTAGCTAAGCCTCCCAAAATTACATAAATGTGTACCAGATATGGGGGTGGTGAGGAAGATGAATGAAGGTGGAGTTTTCTAGCACTGAGGAAGATCAAGAAATGGGTGTGTGTGTTAGTCCTTGGAGAAAGAGGCAGTTGCATTACCTTGACCAGCTCTCTTGTTAACCAGAGACAGAAATATTAGAATGAAGAAATAGGGCAGACTTCCTTCTCACTTGAGAAGGAACTATTAAGACTTATCCTGACAACATAAGAGCCCTGATGGATTAGAACAAAAAAAAAAAAACCCTTGGGTCCAGCATCCTCTTTTCTGGCCATGGTGGCCAGTCAGATGCTTTTGGGAGGCTTTCTGGCACTGTAACTCCTCTGTTGCTGGTGTTCAGGGCATGCTGCTCCTTAACCTGGATTTTCCATTGAGCTGTCATAAGAGTAGCCATTAACAGACCCTTTCCTCCTTGGCTATGATTCAAGCTATCTAACCTAATACAAGAGCCAGTGTGGTGTAGTGCTTTGAGCGCTGGACTATGACTTTGGAGACCAGAGTTTGAATACCCACTCAGCCATGGAAGCTCACTGGGTGACCTTGGGCAAGTCACACTCTCTCAGCCTCAGAGAAAGGCAAAGGTAAACCCTCTCTGAACAAATCTTGCAAAGAAAACCCAGTGATAGGTTCAATTTAGGGTTGTCATAAGTCATAAATGACTTGAAGGTACACAACAACAAATTGAGAATGAAAGCACCTGTATTAGCTGCATAGATTTCATATCTCTTCCAGGGTCTCCATCCCGTTTTCTCCACATCCTGGATTAACCAGGGCCATAAATGTCATGGCATAAAAGTTCGTTGTTCTCTGTCAAGTATTAACTGTTAGTCCAAAAGTTAATCTGTTGCAAGGAACATGTTAGACTCCCCTACAACAACCTCTCAGATGAACTGAGTTTCCTCCTGTTTAAACTACTGTCTGGTGAAGTTCCAGTACAAGGACAATCTCAGGGAATCCAGCATAGTTACTTTAGAAATTAATTGGTCAGTATTTTGCCAAACTGGTTATCTCTTTTTCGAACTACAGTAGTTAGCCCTTTTAACATGGTGAAACAAGAGAAGAACCTGAACCCCTCAAGAGAGCTCAGCTCCCTGGTTATATCTGTCGTGATACTACAGGAATACTTTGCTGCACTGGCCAATTCAAAATGTGCTAATTAGGAAATCTGCTGCAAAGAAAGACAGTTTATAAATTTTCATAATTGTGCAGAAGAAGGGGAAAGGCAGACAAAGCTTATTAGGGGCCTGCTAAGTTTCACTCTTCTAAAGGTATAGCAACTCAGTGTACTCTGTTCCCTGCAGTCACCCTCAAGTGTGTTCAGGCATGGCAGATTAATGCAAACTTTTAAGCTTACTCCTCAGCTGTGAAACATGGCAACATGAAGCATCTTAATGTTTAGCCTTTTGCATATATTTACATATGTGATATTAATGAATGCATATATTTAGGAACATAGGTGCATTGGATGCTGCCATATTCTAGGGTCAATATTCTATACTCCGTATTCTGTACTCTAGCAACTTTCCAAACAACTGGAGATGCCAGTGACTGAGTAGGGACTATTTCCAGGCAAGGCATGTGCAATATCATTAAGTTATGGTCCTTTGCTTAACATGTATTACAATGTAGTAACATTGCCTTGGCTTTGTTGGCTTTATTTTTGTCATAAGTCTTAAGAGTGGAACTTAGGATGAGGCTTTTTGTTACCTGCAGTCAAAAGAAGCTGTGCCATTATTTTATTCTATATTATTCTGCGACCCCCATAAATGATGAAGATAGAACCAAGTCCTGCCTCTCTAAACACATTGGAGGGATTGCTATGGTTTCTTTGTATGTGTGTGTGCACTGGAATATTTATGGTCTTGCCCATTCCCTATAATACCATAAAGCTTTCTGGATATACCCTAAGCCCAGGTGTGGAAACAAAATATTGTTCTTCCTCCCTCTCATAACAGAAATAAAAACTGAAGAGGCACAAATGGACAGGGTATTAGGTTGGGGGCGGAATTTGGCTACTGTGTATTCCTTGCCTGTTTACAGGTACCTTCCTACAAGTACTGATTTGGGACCAAGAGCTTCATCGCACAAAGGAAGGGAAATGACTTTAAAGCCTGAGAGTAGTGTATCCTGCCTTGCCTTATAGCATGACATCAGTGTTTTTCAGCTGTTCTCCCATTCCAGTCCTGGGGGGAGATGGTGGAAAAGGCAAGTCTTTTTGCTAATGGCTCACATTTACCACCATCTTCCATGAGACCAGAATGGAAGCACAGTGGAAGCATACAGACATCATGAGATAAGGCAAGGCAGGATGCGGTATTCTCAGGCTTTAAAGCCACTTCCCTTCCTTCGTGCGACAAGGCTCCCAAACCCCTGCAGAACTCAGCAGGACGTACTTCTAAATCACTGTGCATAGGTTCATGCTTTAAGTATGAATATGTGCTCCTATGTTTCAATTGTATAGCTGTTAAAACCATTGCTACTGAAGGATTTAAAAATAAAGAACTTGCAAGATGTCCTGGGCATGAAGAGTTGTTCATGTGTCACTTGTCACTTGGAGGACTGATTTTAAATGAGCTTGCTTCAGAACTGCAAAATGCTCATCTGTTCAGAGAGCACTGAAATGACTTTTGCCACTCTTAAAGCAGCATGACTGTCTTCATCCATAAATATTTGATGATGACAATAGAACTAAAGCTATCTCACACAAAATCACAGAAGCACAAGTGGGAAAGTCATGTTGTGCATCACAAGTGACATCAAAGCAATTTCTAATAGATGCCTATGACACATGTCTTATTCCATATGGCAACATTAAAATAATAAATCCTCTGTTTGGAGGGAAATATAATATTATTTCCTCTTGGCAGAAGTCTTTGGCTCCTACAGTCCCCTCTTTCAGAGGTTCAGAAATCAGCCTGTATGGTAGCATAGTTTATTTTCTAAAGTCAAGACCTTAACCATCCCAAAGCTTCTCTGTTTTCAGGACTTAGTCCCCAGCTCTGAGTGTGTTGTCTTAGCTTCCTGCCACGGTTTCTCCTCCCATCTTTCACCAGCTGACCTGACTGCTGGACCTGATTACAGATCTTCTGCTTCCTCCTCCTCCTCCTTAGGCTTCTGTTCTGGCTCAGCAACTTTAAAACGACTAATTTGAAAGGTGAAGGAAAAAACAGTGATGATTTATTCAAAAAGAAAAGCCTCTAATTCAGCTTCCCTTCCTGCCCCCCCTGCCCTGCAATCTAACTTCACTGTAGACCACTGAAAGGAAATGAAAACTGGGCCCATGAGTGCTGTACGGAAATACTTGTGTTCTTTCCAAGCCTTGGAAGGCCTGCAGGTGTTGCTTCCTAAGTCACAGTCATAGGCACCCATTGCCCCATGTAGAATTGATCTTTTGCCATGTCGCATTCACAGACGCTCACAAAGCATTACTATAGATATGTGCCTAAGGCATGAAATTGGATGTCTACAACCAAGCTTTCCAGAAGCTGGGATCCTTTCCAAAAGTTACCTCCATTCTGCATTTTTGTAGTTTGCTTTTTTCCTTTTATTACAAACTGTTTATTGATGCCTGTTGCTTTAATATTTTTATCTAGGTAGGATGGAGGACCATCGCCTCCCAAAAATAGTACTCTACGGTGAACTCGCCACAGGTCAGCGTGAGAGGGGCGCTCCAAAAAAGCGATACAAAGACTCCCTGAAACAACATCTCAGGCTCAGCCAAACTGATCACCAACAGTGGTCTGCCCTGGCCTCACATCGGGAGGCATGGAGATGCACTCTCCACAATGCTGCAGCCTTATTTGAGAACTCACGACGAACAAGTCTTGAAGAGAAACGACAATGCAGAAAGAATCACAACCCAAAAACATCACCCAAGGAGATCTTCTGCTGTGCTTTCTGCAACCGGACTTGTTTATCTCGGATTGGCCTTTTTAATCATCAGCGCGCTTGCAGAAAGCGCGGGATGAGTCCTTCCTGAATCTTCATTTGCAAAGAAAAGCCAGAGAGAGAAAAAAACTATTTTTATGTGTGTAAGTATATTCAGTAATAAGCAATTGAGCAAATAGGGAGGCAGGCAAAACATGCTTAATAGATTGCTCAATATACAACTTCTGTAATCCTCACCTGTAGTCCACATAGCCAGTCCTGCCACGGTCTAGTTTGCGTACCAGTTCTGTGACCTGTTCCCGGTCCAGGGGGATCTTTGATTGCTTGGGACACAAGAAAAATAAGAGGACTAGAGTTAGGTCATGGCAATTACATGTTTCCCTTTTGTTCGCATACTGCAAGGTGAGACTAACCACCTCTCTTTGATGTCTTATCTAGTGACTGAGAAAGTTATCATGTAACAGAGTGGGACAGTATTGCCACCATGTCCTGCTAGCAGGACACATGGGCAGATGTCCAGGATCTCACTCAGGAGAGTAAGCAGGAGGGCTCCCTGACAAAACAGGACCTCTTTATCATATTTTGATGTATGTGAAGTAATATACAATAACACCTTCCACAGCCCTCCCATAAGGTCACTTTAAGTACGTAAACCAATGTATATGATGACCTGACAGCTGCATAATCTTGCCAACAATATGCATGAAAACACCTAGGAGTCTTAGAAAATCAGAAGCTAAACATGAGTCAACAGTGTGATGTGGTGTCCAAAATGGCCAATGCAATTCTAGGCTGCATCAAAAGGAGCATAGTGTCCAGATCAAAGGAAGTAAACGTCATTCTATTCTGTTTTGGTCAAACCCCACCTGGAATACTGTGTCCAGTTCTGGGCACCACAGTTCAAGAAGGATATTGACAAGCTGGAAGATGTCCAGAGGAGGTTGACCAAGATCATAAAAGGTTTAGAAAGCTTCTGAGGAATGGCTTAGGGAGCTGGGCATGTTTAGCCTGGAGAAGAGAAGACTGAGAGGTGACATGACAGCCATCTTCTAATATGAAGGAATGATGTCCAGAAGGTGGAGTCATCTTGTTTTCTCCTATTCCAGATTAGGACACAAACCATTTAATTCATATTAGTGTGTGGGGGGTGGGTGGAGGGAGAGATTCCACCTAAACATTAGTAAGAATTTCCTGATGGTAAGAGCTTTTCAACGGTGAAATAGGATGCCTCAGAAGGTGATGGCATCTCCT
Source organism: Gambelia wislizenii (assembly GCA_030847615.1). Classification (NCBI taxonomy): domain Eukaryota; kingdom Metazoa; phylum Chordata; class Lepidosauria; order Squamata; family Crotaphytidae; genus Gambelia; species Gambelia wislizenii. The sequence goes on along the minus strand of JAUMIR010000001.1, from coordinate 447,651,098 downwards.
TCACCGGAGGACTTTAAACAGAGGTTGGATCGCTATTTCTGAGGAGTGTTTTAGCTGTGTATGTGCATGGCAGGGAACTGGACTGATATCCCTTGAGGTCACTTCCAGCTCTATGAAGACCATTAAGTTTAGATTCTCTAAAATCTTCTAATTGCACCATTGGAGGGATCATGCTGATTCAACCATAACATAGTCAGTCCATTATTAACCCCTCCACCCCACTTTAGCCACAAAGTAGAAAGTCCAGATCTATTGATGGGGAGCAAGGAGCAGCACCGAAGCTGTTTTTGCTGCCCCTGCACCCTTCCCCAGCACCCTTTTTGTAGCAAACAATAATGAAGCCCACCACCCCCACCTCTAGAAACCTGTAGAAACAGTAATTCACTTTTTAAATAGCTTGTATTCCCTTGCACTGTGCAACATTAAAAAAACACACACCTGTTTTTCAAAATGAGAATTTGATTTCTGGCTACTTTTTTTTTTTAAAAAATCTCTGTATATTGGGGTGCTGCTGCTGCTGCCACCGCTGCTACCATCACTGCCTCCTCCTCTTCCTCCTCCTCCTGAATTTTTGGCAGTCCACGCAATCCAAAGGGTTCCTGGGGTGGAAAACTGACCCTTGGACTTACTAAAGTTACTAACCCATGCTACTGACGGTTGTGCTTTACTTCCTTTTTTTAAAAAAAATACTTCCTATATTTTTTTACTATCCATGCCCATGTTCAGTTCTCAATTTTAGTTTCAGTAGTCAATCTTGCCACTGCCACAGCCAGCTATCACTGCCAGGCTTTGGCAGCTATCATCTCTTACTGGTAAATAATGAACATGAAAATAATATATGGTAATGTATTGAAAGTACCTGGTTTGTCTTCAGATTTACCAGTAAATATCAACATTCACAAAACATCTTGACAGTAATTCCTTTTCCCAGAAAGCTGTGTATGCATCGAAGGGCATGTCTACACTATAAATATAAACTGCTTTCATTCTTGCTTAATTGTTATGGTTCCAGCCATGAAAAACACAAAAAAAGTGTTTCTGGGGGAGAACTGGAAACATACAGCTCTCAGCTACCTTGTACATTTGCCATTGCCAGGGATCATTGTGGGAAATGATAACATGTAAAGTATTAAATGGTTCAAATGGCTTTATGTTTTGAATCCTACCAGCATCATAGCTCTCCGAAACTCTGCCACAGGAATCTTCATGTTGCCATATTTGTCCATATTTCTAAAGAAATCCCAGAGTCTCAGTTTGTTTGAATCCAAGTAGTTCTAGCAATGAAAAAGAAAATAAATGCAAATGAGACAGCAAATTTTAAACTCTGCAGTACTTTTCCTATGTCACATTGCCTATTTTTATGGATATCCTGCCAGGGTGCTGGGATATACAATCACTGGAAATTTATACTATAAAGCGCTAGTGTGGTATGCTACAGCCTGTAGGGGCCAGCAATGAAAAGGCTAAATGCAGCTAGCGAGCATATCTAGGTTATGTCTGGGAGACAGGCATGGGAAGGACATGTGAAGAAAGTCTTATCTCTGTGGGAAAATGTGTGTGAGAACCACTAACTGCATAACCCATGATTGTACTGTATCTGTACTATATAACTAGATCACACCACACTTTCTGTCTCTGCACTTGACCTGGATTTTGCTCTCAGACTGTGTGCTTTCAGTCTGGGCTGTACAGCAACAGGACTGCACTGTACAGTGTGCTGTGATAGGAGTCTCATTGTAAATTTTACTACAATATGCTTTAGTAAAGAGAAATAGTTTAGACACACGTCTGTGTCTGTGTGCTCATTTCTTCGCCTGATGATTTTGTCTCTGCTACAACAACTTTTGCTGCCTGATCCTCTTGATATACTCAGAGGTACTAGTATGCTACCATGACACACCAAGTTATATCCAAGTTATATACAATCCAAGTCCCACTCCATTTGCATCTTGCAGTTTTGACATAAAAGGTACAATTTCTCACTTGCTGAAACATGCCCTTTAGATAAAAATCAATTATTGTTATTCTTTCTGTTTAGATGTGAGCATCTACAAAACACTAGTGAGCACACCTGGCTTTGCATTAATTGGGATGGCCTTTGCAATGTGGATATTCAAAAAGCTTTAGCAGCAACTATCAAAGTTAGACACCTTGCTTCTGATGTGAATTAATTCATAACCTGTAAACATTCTATGTTCTTTCCAGGAAATATAGCCATTGATTTGGGGCAGTTGAACCTTGCTATCCTTGCAAGATCATCCTAGAGGCAGTAGGTATAAAAAGCTGTCATTAAGCCAACTGTAACTAATGGATCAGAACCACAATTCAAAGCTGGATTGTAGGAGAATGTATAGTGTTCTGATAGCTGAAATGACAGAAGTAATAAGTAGCCTGGTCCTTCTGAGCCCAGCGCAAAACCAGTTGCAAGCTTTGAGTTTACACGACACTGAAAACTGATGTCTATTCTGAATTGATGTCTACTCTAGAAAAGTTCTCATACTAAGCATGGTGTATTGGTTTGAAAGTTGGACTACAACTCTAGAGACCAGGGTCTGAATCTTCACTTGGTCATGGAAACCCACTGGGTGACCCTGAGCAAGTCACATTCTCTTAGCCTCAGAGAAAGGCAAAGACAAATCACCTCTGAACAAAGCTTGCCAAGAAAACCCCTTGATAGGTTCACTTTAGGGTTGCCATAAGTTGGAAACAACTTGAAAGCACATAACAACAAAAACAACTCTTAAGCCCTGTATCTTCCACCCAGTGACTCAATGTGGTATTCCAATATTCTGTAACATTGACACTGACTACAATTAATGTTTTTAAAAGACAAAATTTTAGAAAACCAGATAGCTTCTGGGTATGAGGTCTGTCTATTAAATAATGAGACTGTGTTTCTACCTTTCAGACAATCCAAGGAGAACTGATTGTGAACGCTTAAGTGGTGACCTTGAACATGTCTGAACCTGCATGACAAACATCAGCACTCTTGCCTGTTCAGTTACGGTAATTGTCAGAATCTTCGTTTGCGAAGAGAAGCCAGAGAATTGTCAGTCATTATTTAAAGCAGCTGTGTTGTCTGTTGTGTGCTGGAAAAATGCTAAGTTTAAAAGTCGAGCAATGTGTCAATTTAAATTTTTTAGTAAAATTGAACAAAACACCAATGGAATCTTTTCAAATGCTTACTGAGGCCTACGGGAAAGACTGCATATCTCAAGCATGTGTGTTTGAGTGGCACAAAAGATTCAGAGAAAGATGTGAGAATGTGGAAGATGATGAACACCCTGGATGACCTTCCACTTCAAGAACTGAAGGAATTTTGGAAAAAATCAGCCAGATTGTTCAAGAAGACCACCAACTCAGTGTCCGAATGAAAGCTGAAGCCATGAACATTGACAAAGATGCTGCGTGGAAAATTTTGCATGAGTATCTCAACATGAGAAAAGTTTGTGCCAAGGTAGGCTTTCACACCAGAGCAAAAAGAGTGCTACAAGGAAATTTGCATTGACAATCTGCAGCAACTTGAGGCGGACCCAAACCTTTTTCAAAAAATCATCACTTGTGATGAAATCTGGATCTTCCAGTATGATCCTGAGACAAAACAACAGTCAATGCACTGGAAAATACCATCACCAAGAATGAAAAAAACAAGTCCACATTCAAAGCCATGCTCATTGGTTGTTTTTTTACATCAAGGGCGTGTTTTTGGCAGAATGGGTTCTAGAAGGCAGAATAGTGAACCAGCATTATTATAAGGAAGTTTTGACAAAGCTGAAAGATACGGGGGGAAAAGGTCAGAACTATGGTTTCATTCTACATTAAGACAAATGTGCCTGCTCACACAGCACTCTCTGTCAAGCAGGTTTTGGTCGATAAATGCATTACTACACTTGAACATCCTCCATATTCACCAGATTTGACACCATGCAACTTTTTTCTTTTCCCTAAAGGGAAATTAGTGCTAAAAGGAACACATTTTGAGTCAGTTGATGTAAAGAAGAAAACAGCAGATGTGTTAAAGCAGCTGACAGAAACTGATCTGCTCCATGTGTTCATTCAGTGGAAAACAAGACTGCATCGGTGTGTGAGTGTGAACGGGGAGTATATTGAAGGCGACAAGCATTAGAATTGTAATATATATAAATAAAAATGGGTTATTGAATCAGTCTCGTTATTTAATATACAGAGCTCATACATACATCTAGCACCAACTTAGTATCCATGCCACATTTCAAATATTTAGGTTTTACAACTTGGAGGTATGGTGGAGACAGACAGATGTGCACACACTTTCTCTTTTATTATTACAGATTATTCATTCTTTATTCCCTAAAACATATCCTTGCTTTGCCAAAATAACAATATTTCTCTGTTTAGATTTAGATCATCATACACCTGACAATCACACTCAGGCAAGGCTTCCTAACACTATTGATGCTCTTTTTTATTGCCTCTTAACTTTAATGCCTTCTCAAGGCTGCATAATATCATCCTGCCTATGCATGCCTCAAATGTCAAGTTTTAGTCCAACATCTATCACATTTCTGATTTGCTGTGTATTCTCCCCGCTTGATGATCAGTCACTAAATCTGATCATATAATAGCTATTCTATGTGCTTTGGGAGATCAAGATGGAAAATGCTTATTCCTGCATGAAGCTTTCTATGTACAGTCGGCCCTCTGTATCTACAGATTCTGCATCTGCAGCTTGAAAATATCCTCCCCCCCCCAAAAAAAATCCAAAAAGTAAACCTTGATTTTGCCATTTTATATAAGGGACCCTACTTTACTATGCCATCTATCTGTCTATCTATCTATCTATCTATCTATCTATCTATCTAAAATGCTTGGAAATGTTTCCTTTCCCAGTGTGCTGATTGGCCACTTCCCCAACCAATCCCCTCCTTCCTCTCACTCCTTTAGCCACTCACCACGCACATGTAAAACAATGCAGTATTTAGGGGGAAACCTGGGAGTCTTAAATAATAGTGTATAGCTGAACCATGTGAACTTTTCAAATTTACTATAACGGCATACTAAGTTACGCTGCGTACAGCTAATTTTATATAATGGGACTTGAACATCCATGGATTTGTTATCCACGGGGGGATCCTGGAAACAAATCACAGTGGATATGAAGGGCCCACTGTACTAGGTTTACTGGGTGGATGAGACCTCACTCCAGAACCCTTGATCTGAAGCTAGATTGGTTGGCATGAGGGGAAGTGCTGGCCTTAGTAGAGGCTGAGAAAGTGTGACTCCCCAAAGGTCACTTAGTGGGTTTCCATGGCGAAGCAGGGTTTCAAACCCTGGTCTCCCAGAGTCCTAGTCCAGCACTCAAATATCTACACCACACTGGCTCCCTAGATGTGTTATGTGTGTGTTGGGAGGTGGTGGTGATATGACACAGCATCACTCAGACACTGCATTAATGGGAAATATGTTAATCCAGTTCATTGCCTACTGCTGTTGCTTAGAGTATCCAGGAAAATTTATGTTAAAAATTCTTTATAAATGAAGACACTAGTTCTTCACGTTTATTGGGAAGCCTCTGCTACATAACTCCCAATTTTCCTTTCTTTCACATGCCCCCCAAATATTGTTGAAGAAATGTCTCCTGCCTGTGTCTTGTGAATGGAGCTCTGAACAAGAGCATACAAATTAAAAGGATTGTCAGCCTCTTGCAACAATATATCCCAACCTGGAATTTAGGCTGCAGTTGTATACCTATCTACTAGGCAGGGAATAAGCTCTATTATAAAGAATGGAATTTAGTTCTGAGTGGATACATACAGCATTGCACCGTTAGAGTCATACATGCATCATTTTGTTTAGGGAATCTAGTAAAGTATTTAAGGTGTAGTTCATGAAGATGCTTCTTAAGTGCTACACATAGGGATCAACTACATGGGCCAGGGTATGCTAGCTCCTTGCTAGTATATCCTGCCAACAGATCAGGCATGTTCCTTCCCCGTTACCGCCACGAAACGGGCCAGAGTCCAGACGGGCACACTGCCCCATCCCTACAACCACTGCTGCCAGCGTCCCACTCTCTGGTGTCCAGAAACAAGCCCGCACATGTGAGCAAGGCCCTCTGCCTGTGACCTGCCTTAGTCACATGCCACAGTCCCCCTTCCTGACTATGGAAGAGTGAGGCAGAGGGCAGCTGTAGTAATGGGCTGGCATGCTGGAATGGGCTCCTGTGGTCCATTTTTCCCTGGCTGGAACACATTTAAATAGGTATTAATTTGGGGGGGGGCTGCCCCATCTTTCCCCCATCTTTGCCCCAGGGGTCTTGAAGACTTCCTGGGAGAAAAGCAAGGCAAAGCCCTGCATCTTCAGGACTGCAGGGCTCCAAGACAGGGGCAAGATGGGGTAAATTGCCCATGTAGACAAGCCCTGAGTCAAAAAAGGAACACAAGACTAGAAGTGTGGAAAGAAAGTTGTAGCTTGGCTCGTTATAGTGCTGCAAGGGAGACCTTGCAACTGCTCCTACAGTAAGAACCTCTGCCATGGTACTGCAGCTTCTTTTCAAAAATCACTGTTCCAAGGCCCCAAAAGTAATTAATTACTGATATAATTCTCTCTCTCTCTGGCTTTTCCTCGCAAACGAAGATTCAGGAAGGACTCATCCCGCGTTTTCTGCAAGCGCGCTGATGACTAAAAAGGCCAATCCGAGATAGACAAGTCCGGTTGCAGAAAGCACAGCAGAAGGTTTCCTCGGGTGATGTTACCGGGTTGTGATTCTTTCTGTATTGCCATTTCTCTTCAAGACTTGTTCGTCGTGAGTTCTCAAATAATTACAGTTTTTTTTAAAGTAACGCTTTACATTCCTGTTTCTCAAAAGTAATTAAAATATTAATAAAGCTGCAGACATGCGGTGCAAAATACACTTTCCTCCCATTCACCTTTAGGGACACAGGAAGCTGCTTTATGCTTATTCAGGCCTTTGGTTCATCAGGCCCTGTACTGCCAATTCTGACCAACAGCAAGAGTCTTCTAGAGTTTCAGGCAGGATTCTTGCCTAATTCTAACTGGAGATCCTTGATATTTCTTGTTGGTAGCCTACCCAAATAGTAACCAGGCTCCTCCTTGCTTAGCTTCTGAAATGAGACAGACTGGATATACTCTGGCTGGGAGGGTGCTTATACCATTTTATTCACCTGAATGCCCACAACACAGCATGAGATAGCAATACAGGGCAGAAGCAGAAGCCAGCACTTGTACCACATGATAGTCCTCCTCCATCATTTAGTAAGACCACAGCTATAAAAGTAGCTGTAACACTAGTTACACCATAGAATGAGTGATATTGTCCTCCATTAATCAGCATGCAGCCAAGGATGTTATCAGACTCACTAAATACGGCATCATAACAACACCACATAAACGCAAAAGGGTGTGCATGTCAGACATCGCCCTTTCACGTTTATGTCAAGTCAAAAAATCATACTTAAGCCGTCAATAGATCGGCCATAGTACTTTTGTGCCAGCATTGCTGGCGTATGAAACCTTGCACCATTTAACTCACATGAATGCAGCGTCAATGACTGGTCCAGCCAGAACACTTCCGGGTGAGATTGCGACATCCAGGTAGGTGACACACTTTTTATCACCCTCCTGGTTTACTTGTAACTTTTAAAGTGTGTGTATGTGCTTTTTGTAATTTTTTGTGTGTTTATTTTGATTTTGATTTTTTTAATTTCCCACATGAGTGTCTTGTGAGAATCTGCGAGATTTTGAATGAGGAAGTGAGTGGAGCTCTGTTCATTGCTGGGAAACCTTTGGACAGGAAGGAGGGTAAGTGTGGCTGGGGGAATTCTTTTGCTGGCATAAAAATGGAAAAGTTATGCTGGCACAAGGACAGGGTTTTGGGGGGGTGGTCTGATAAAGTCCTTAGTCAATTATTTTTTTTGTTGCAGAAAGGAATTGTAATTATAAACCACTTAGTATTTGTAACTAGTTACTTCAGACTCTGGCCACGATGGCCAACTGTTAGCAGCACGAACTATATGCTGCTTCACTTCACATGATTTATTCATATCTTTATGCTTATAAAGATACAGAAGGATCCCATGGGGCAGATGTGTAGCCTCCTAGATAGCTCCCTGACTTGGCAGGAGTTGGGGGTTGTTGGATGGAGGTGCATGCCTGGGAATTTATATAATTCTTCACAGTGAAGCTGAATTGAGCTGCAGGACTTACAAGGCTGGTGACTGGATTGTTAAGTTGCTGAGTTAGCCCAAATTGCCAAGCTAACATGGATCTTAAAGGATAAACTAACTGAAGACTTTCTGAAAGATTGGAAGCCGGTCATGGACTTTTTGAACAAGAAGGACAGTAACAATGCAATAATTTGTGGTATTGTTAATCCTAGATCTTGAATACATGAGGGGGGGGGGAGAATACAAACACATCTGAAAAGGCAGGCATTTGCAACAATGCAACCTGTCTACACAGCCAAAAGAGCCCCCCTAAACTCCACAAGACCCCCTAGCCAGATGGCGGCTGTGAGTGTTTTACTCGTGATTTTAAATCTGCCGCCACCAATTTTTTTTTTTTAAAAACACACTTTCCCAGGGTGCACACAAGCAACACTTTGTATTTACAAAGATAGAAAGAATAAAAGAAGAGTATAAAATCACTGTTTGATCGACTTACCAGACCCTCGCTTAGCCGAAAATCCAACATGGCAGCCGCAGCTGCTTTCCCTCTTTGCTAGCCCTGCCCCATCTTTGTCCAGCCAATCAGATTGCACTGTCTGTTTGTATTTATGCGAATGTGAGTGTTCAAATGATCACACATTCGGAAGTCGTATGGAGCTTTTCAGAAAATCCGTACGAAGCCCTGGATGCAGCACACATGGACTTTGCAGTGGATTTGGCTGCCCCCCTTCCGAATGACATGTATTTGTGTGAATGGCCATTTGAACGGATCACCATACGTTCACATCTTGTTCATATTTTTTGACCATATAGACAACACCCTAATAATATTATTTAGTTGGATCTGTAATGGTAGAATAATATTTTTGTCTTTTTTCTGGTTTTTCTCTTAATAGTTCATTACAGTTTGGATGGGGGGGCCAGAACTTCATGGGCTGTTAGTATTATTTATTGTTTAGTTTAGTTTAATGTTTTAGTATGGAGTATTAATTTTAGTGTAGTTTAGCGTTAGGTATTTGTTGTAGTTTTGTTGTTGTTGAACCTATATTATATAGGTTCATGTATTCTCTTTTTCTTTCTCTTCTCTTTTCTATGTTCTCTTTTTTAATTTTATTTTTTCAGAACAGAAACAACACAAGCTTTATAAGAAAAAATCATGAAAAATACAAAAATCATATAGGACAAATAAAACAAATAATATAATTGAATATGCTAAAATGCATACAATACCTAATAAAAGTTATTAAAGCAAAACTAAAAAAAGCAAACACAAACAGCATACAATATCTCTAAACTAAACATAAAACTTTTGAACTTCCTCATAGTTACTGTTCTAGTCATAATATTTATTGTTTTTACTTATCTAGCTTCTGAACAAAAAACCTGTATGAGAGACAACAGAGATTTCTATGTTCTCTGATAAACATCTATCATTCAACTAGAGATTTTAACAATCATACACAACTATAATAAATTATAGAGTTTGGTCTTAGTAATTTTGAACTCATCCTATTTAAGTAGGAATATAGATAGATTTCCCAAGGTCTTTTTATCCATCTCTCCTCTTGATATTTTATTGCAAGTTTCCAGTCTTTTTTGGTATTTGTGGGTCTTTGTGATAATAGTAAAGAAAATCTTTCAGCTTCCATCATGTCTTGTATTTTTTTAATCCAGTCTTATAAATCTGCAACATTGCCATTTTTCTATGTTCTCTATGTTCTCTTTTTCATCTTTTTTATTTTTGAATATTTAGTATTACTGTTATACTGTTTTGTATTCTTGTATATTTTCTGTTTAAAATTTAATAGAAAATATAATAAAAATGGTATTTGTAACTACAGTTGTCCCTTCATATTCACTGGGGTTTGGTTCCAGGACTCCCGTGGATACCAAAATCTGTGAATACTCAAGCCCCACTATATGCAATGGCATAGCAAAATGGTGTCCCTTATATAATGTGGCAAAATCAAGGTTTGCTTTTTGGATTATTATTTTTTAAAGAATATTTTCAAGCCGTGAATACTTTAATCCGTGGATACAGAGGGACAACTATAGTTACTTCTGAGCTTTGTGCTCAAGGTGTAGGAAATATGAACAGACCAAGTTGGAGAACATCATTTGCTGTCAAAAAGCAATAATATTATCCAACCCAACAGCACCATCTGGTGAGGGTTGTAAAGAATGCATGATTTTGAAATTAGGAAAATCAGAAACTGTATTTACTGAGATCCTCATGTAATTGAAACAAGTAGCTTTATTTTCTATTGGTGCCAAATAAACAGAAGCTGGATGGCCATCTGTCGGGAATGATTTGATTGTGTATTCCTGCATGGCAGGGGGTTGGACTAGATAGCCCTTGTGGTCTCTTCCAACTCCATGATTCTATGATTCTATAAAAGGATCAAAAGTTTTAAAAGTATTACTGTAAGTTGTGCATTTAATGAATTAGTTTGATTAGTAAGTTCATTTCCCCGTTTTCTTTGTTTTCCTGGTAAAATTCTAAGGAGCTATAATGCAATAAAACTGGCTGATTTATACTGTATCAGATGACTGATCTATCCAGTTCAGTTCTATCTACACTACTTGGCAGTGGCCATCCAGAGTTTCTAACCAGGGTCTTTTTTCTAGCCTTATCTGGGGATGCCAGAAGTTGAGCATGGGATATTTTGCATACAGAGTACTACTTCTTTCTTGGTAACATGTTACACTGCTCAGCTGTCCCACACCACACTTAGGAATGTTTAAAATAGCAACAGATCTGTTTTTCTGAAGATGAACTCTTCCTCCCCCCCCCCAAAAAAAATAATCAGTGGTCAGGAATGCCAGGTAATACAATAACTTCTTTCAGCAGATATTAAAAAAACCATGGCCTATATAGAAATAGAATCATAGAATCATAGAATTGTAGAGTTGGAAGAGACCCCAAGAGCCATCCAGTCCAACCCCCTGCCACGTAGGAAATCATGATCAAAGCATCCCCGACAGATGGCCATCCAGCCTCTGTTTAAAGACCTCCAAGGAAGGAGACCCCACCACGCTCCGAGGAGGTGGGATCTCTGTTCCTGGAGCTTGCATCCATTGCTCCGTGTTCCAGTCTCTGGAGCAGCAGAAAACAAGCCTGCTCCATCCTCAACGTGACACCCCTTCAAATACTTAAACAGGGCTATCGTATCGCCTCTTAACCATCTTTTTTCCAGGCTAAACATACCCAACTCCTTAAGTCTCTCCTCATAAGGCATTGTTTCCAGACCTTTCACCATTTTAGTCGCCCTTCTTTGCACATGCTCCAATTTGTCCATATCCTTTTTGAATTGTGGTGCCCAGAACTGGACACAGTATTCTAGGTGAGGTCTGACCAAGGCAGAATAGAGCGGCACTATTACTTCCCTTGATTTGGACACTATACTTCTATTGATGCAGCCCAAAATCACATTGGCCTTTTTAGCTGCTGCATCACACTGTTGACTCATGTTCAACTTGTGGTCTACTAGGACTCCTAGATCCCTTTCGCATGTAGTCTCATTCAGCCAGGTCTCCCCCATCTTATATCTATGCATTTCATTTTTTCGCCCTAAGTTCAGTACCTTACATTTCTCTGTGTTGAATTTCATTTTGTTAGCTCTGGCCCAGCTCTCCAGTCTCTCCAGGTCATTTTGAATTTTGATCCTGTCCTCTAGGGTATTAGCTACTCCTCCTAATTTGGTTCCTTCTGCCCCTAATTCCCTCATCCAAGTCATTGATAAAGATGTTGAATAGCACTGGGCCCAGGACAGAACCTTGTGGCACTCCACTGGTCACATCTTTCCAAGACGAAGAGGAGCCACTGCTGAGCACCCTTTGGGTTCGGCCGGTCAACCAATTACAAATCCATTGAACAGTTATTTTGTCTAGCCCACATTTTACAAGCTTGTTTGCAAGAATGTCATGGGAAACCTTGTCAAAGGCCTTACTGAAATCAAGGTATACGATATCCACAGCGTTCCCTTCACCTACCAAGCTGGTAATTTTATCAAAAAAAAGAGATTAGATTAGTCTGGCATGACTTGTTTCTCTGAAACCCATGTTGACTTTTTGTGATTATGGCATGTTATCACTGTGAGTGTAATGACTTTTCATCCAAACTCTGATGTGCCAGGATACTGTATATACTTAGCTTAAAGGCTGAATTAAAACAGACCCATTTTGAGTCATCCAACAGAGGCAGCAAGGTAGTGACAAGAGACGGTGCTAGCTGTTGCTTTGGAAACTGAAGGAATATGTGACGATTTTGTGACAATATGGAGCATTCTTGTCTTTCATAATAGGATGAAATCAAGCAGGGGATTTTTCTGGGAAAGACTCTTGGTGAAGGTGCCCAGTGAAGAACAGAATGGAATATAAGTAGGAGCTGAAGGTAGTCAGACAGACAGACAGAACTGATGTCCAGGATGGCTTGAAAATTTGTAACCTTTGGTCTTGTCTAAGGGTTAAACTACACCATATGTTAAGTATGTATTGTGCAGTATAAGCTTCCTTAAAAAAAAAAACTATAGTAAAGCATGTGTGCCCAAGTCTGGATCAGTACTAGCATGCATGGGAGGGAGAGGCTTAGCTCTCCCATCCATCCCCAACTGGTTTTCTTTTCATCAGGGCTAATAAAAGAGAGAGAAAAAATCTATTGACATGTTCCTATTTCAAAATACAATGGCTAAGATCCTACATCTGGGTTGCACAGTGTATGCATGCAGAGTTACACCTTGATTGTATTACACAACTCTTAGGTTGATAGCAAAGTTATGCAATCAGATATGCAATGGCTCTGTCTGTGCAGCTTTGCTTCCATGATCATGAAATAAATAAGCACGTGGTGCACCAGAGAAAAATGTCGGACCACTTCACTGGGGAACTTAAGACAATGCCAGGATTCTGGACAGTGTTTCTGCAATAGTAGTGCAGACCTAAAGATGGTAGTGCACACGCTGGTGACCTCATGGTTGGACTTCTGCAATGTGCTGTACATTGGGCTACCCCTGTACCAAGTTCATAAACTCCAATTAGTTCAAAATATGGCAGCCAGATTGGTTACAGGTACATCCAGGAGTGAGCATATTTCCAGGCAAAGTACAAAGTGTTGGTTATTATCTTTAAAGCCCTACATGGTTTGGGTTCAGGTTACCTTCAGGATTGCCTTCTCCCATACAATCTGCCCTGTACACTCAAGTCCTTTGGGGGACATTTACTTCAACCAGCCAGGACTAGACTGACAACTGTCACCCAGAGGTCCTTTTCATCAGCTGCCACCAGACAGTGGAATGGCCTGCTGGTAGAGATTCGACAGCTAAACAGGCTGTCGGAATTTAAAATGTTACTAAAGACCTATCTCTTCTGGCAGGCCTACCCTGTTGATTTTAATCTATGAATTTTAAATGTGTATGGATGATTTTAATGTAAAGTTTATTTTAATCTTATTTGTTTTTACTTGTGTGTTTTAATGATTTTATGTTATATATTGTATGTATTTTAATTCATATTGTACTGGGCCTTAAGTTTTGGGGAGAGGAGGTGGGTAAGAAATAATTTATTCTTATTCTTATTCTTATTCTTATTCTTATTCTTATTGGAAGATATGTAGAAGATGTGATCTATGACCAACTAATTAGGATTTACTGCTACAAAAACTGAACTTCATGTAAGGAAAGCAAGTTTCTTCTTTTTCCATAGCTTTTGCCAATAATTTCCCCATAGCTGGTGCACTAGAATAATTTTAGATCCTGGATTTAATGGAGATAACCTACCTTTTGATGGAAATGCATATTATTCCACTTCCTTAACGTTGTCTTATGTGGTGGAGGGGGAGGGGAAGGACCTGTTATCCTAAGGGGTGGGGGTGCTTTAGAGCCCCACCATGATGCCAAATTCTCCTTTATTATCTGGGGGAATTATTAGCTCAAAGGAAGCCTGAGAGAGGAGGATAACTCCAGAGATCTTTTCACCTATGTATACCAGTACTAACTGTAGAGAGCACTCCAGTTAAAGTGAAATAAAGTATGTTACTGGAATAACACCAAAGTGAACTAACATACACAACGCATGTGCTTAAGAACCATACAAGCCTATAGCAAAGTAAGGCAGAAAGATTAGATAGAGGGAGAGATTTGGGAATATAGGGTGATAATTACAAGTCTTGAAGAGAAGAGTTACATGCAGTGAAGCTACTCAGACAAGTGTCTGAGGGTGGCACAGGAAGTTCCGATTCAGGGTGCGCCGAGAAATAGAGTGGTTGGGTTTATCCACTGTGGCACATTTTACTAATTTTAGGGGACTAATATTTATACCCTATTTCATATCCTGAAGAGGTACTCTGGTTTTGACAAAGCCTGGAAGGCTTTCCCACGGGATAGACAAAGGAAACCAAAACTCAACTGATTACTTTAATTGCTGGGATATAGAAATTGATGGGTTTGTGACAACATCGTAAAGTTGAACAGGAGGAGGTATAGGAGAGATATCTGTAGAGTATAGATTAAGGAATGGTCACTTAATTGCTTGATTGAATCATTGCTGAAATGCCCAAGGCTAGAAGAAAGGATCAGTACATCAGTACATACCTCCTTAACAACTGTGTTTACTAAGAGGCTTTCCTCATCATCCTACTTGGGCTTTTTTGCCATTATAGTTCTAGACACATCCCAGGTCACTGTGACTGTCAACAGACCTTTCATTTGCCCCAGCCAACCTGATCCCAAAAAGTTTCCAATATTTCCAATTATGAGATATCGCGAGGAGGGGCTAGTAGGGCACACTAACACGCCCTTTATATGGCAATGTGTACTAATTCTTTTGCTTCAAAATGGGATAAGCCATCATCATTGCACTGAATGTGGCCCTGTTCTTCTGATGCTTTCAGGAGCTCCTGAAAACAGCATGACAGAAATGCATTCATTGTAAGAGAGAACTAAAAGACCCTCACCTGAATCAGCTTCATAGTATCTGGACGCTGTTCTATTTTCTTGGCAATGTGGCCTCCAATTCCTCCATAGATGACATCCAGCTCGGGGCGTACTTCTGAGACTAAATCCAGAAGCTTGATGAAGTTGTCATTCACCAGCACATTCTGAAACAGAACAGACAAGAGAACGGTCTTAACACAGACAGAAGGGATCCCATTCCCACATTTAGGCCTGTTCAGATAAGAACCCCAGAGCTCACCTCCCATTCAGTTTCCGCAACTGGTTTAAATATCCCAGAGCCTAGGCTGTGTCATGCAATCAATCCATCTATCAATCAATTTATCAGTCAATCAACCAGCCAGCTAACAGTGTAATCCTAACTCATCAAGTGGGCCAAGAGCCAGCTGAGCTGACATTCAGTCAGCTGAAGCAGTACTGTACTCAACTCTCAGTCCTTCCAGGATAGGTATGGCTCCGGCTGATGGACTAAGACCCAGGAATTTTATTTTGGTGGAGTTCCATTGGTTTCTATGTGTTGGAAATTTCTTAGGCCAACCCTAATTTTGACCTAACTTTGTACCTGCACAGGGGTTGTGTCTCTGGGCTGAGCAAGATTTGGATGTGGTGTAACTTGGTTCCTCCCCACTCTACCCTTTCTCTTTCCTTTTTTGGCTCTTCAACCAGCTGATATCAGCCCTTGTGCTGGCTGATCTTTCAGCTGGTTGATCTCTGAAATCAGCCAGCACAAGGGGTTTATGCTGGTATGAGGGAAGTTCAGTTGACCTAAGGCCAGTTAAGCTGTCAAAAAGTGCCCTACACTTCATTCTAACCTACTCCAGCAGGCCTGTCTTTGTGTTAGGATTGCACTGTAACGAATTTATATAAATCCAAATTCTGAGTCCAGGCAATTTAAACTCAATCTGTCTCTGAAGATGCCAGCCACAGATGCAGGAGAAATGTCAGGAATAAACTCTTCCAGAACATGGCTTCACAGCCCAGAAAAAAACCATGGAAAACCTATGGATGCTGGCTGTGAAAGCCTTTGACTTCTCAATCTGGATTCTTGAAAATCTGGATTCTGCCTCCTGTACACACATAATTCCATAAATGCTTTCATTTGCCATGGCTGATTCTGTCCACACACACCCAACTTTTTGCTAGTTTGCATAATGTATTTTAGGAGCTACCGTGGTGTAGTTGTTTGAGTGTTGGACTATGACTCTGGAGGCAAGGGTTCAAATCCCTGCTCAGCTATGGAAACCCACTGGGTGACCTTGGGCAAGTCACATTCTCTCAGCCTTAGAGGAAGGCAAAGACAAACCACTCTGAACAAATCTTGCCAAGAAAACCCCATGATAGATTCACCTTAGGGTTGCCATGAGTCGGAAACACTTGAAGGAACATAGCAGCCACAACAGTCATGGGGAACTTCATAGTTTCAGCCACAACTGTTATGATTTGTTTAGCTGCCAGGCCTTTTGCAATTTTAGCAAATTAAGCTCATAAACTATGAAGCAAATTTTCACAAGCTGAAAGGGTAGAAACCTTCTTTTAAATTTACAGTACCAAAGATCCATGGGAAGCTAAATTCTGTACCCAAGATGTATTCTGTGCTCTTTTACCCTGTTGGAAACGCATGAATGCTGATACAGTTGTCCCTTCATATTCGCTGAGGTTAGGGATGGAGCACCACCACAAAAGTGAAAAAAACACAAATAAGCCCCGCCCCCAACTTGCATATTACACTACAGTTTTGTAGACTCCTCTCCTGCCAACAGGACTGCCAATACCTGCCACCACACAACTCCAGCTTGCTTTCTTACCTTGCACCAAAACAGCACTGCCCATTTTAAAACAGTAAGGTTTAAAGTAACGGACAGTGATGTTTTGGTGCAAGGTAAGAAAGCAAGCTGGAGTTGTTTTGTTGCCAGGACAGGAAGAGAGGGGAGAAGGGTGGGGTCTTGGAATTTGAGCTAGTTGAGCAGCAGCTACAAACCGTAAATATGCAAAACTGCAAATGTGAAAACCATTAATATGAAGGGACAACTGTACTTGGAATAAGCACCAAAACTATTTTGAGCAAATATAAAGATGTTTATTATACAAATTATGCCTAGCGACAGAGATACAAGGTTGGGATGCTATGGCTAGCTACAAGCCAAGGAGAAAGAGATTCTGGATTGAGAGTGGAAGGAAGTCAAATTATTCTGAGAATGCCAGTTTATTAGGAAGGAAGAGACAGATTAGACAAGATAAAGAGAGGACTCCAGGGGACTTTAGCTACTTTTCTCTAGTATTATCACTCCCTGTAGGGGTATAGACCTTAGAACTAGCATGGTTGCACTCCACTTCCAACATTTTCTGCACTTTTGGTGGAACTGGAACACACACACACAGTGCTGTCCAAGAAGTGAATCAGTAATTGAAGTGAATTAGGAGAGACAGGAATTTCTGATAAAATTGGGGCACCACTTGTTTCTCTTTCAAGAATGGTAGAAACAAGGACAGAGTAGTTAGTTATCTCTGCAAAGTGGAATTTACTGTTGCACAGAAAAATACAATATCTCCCAAATGACCTACAGTAATGGGGCAGAAGGACAACAGAAACATTGATACAGATCTGTATCTTGGTTGTGTCAATCCTCAAGTAGTGTGAGGAGGCAAACATCCCGCCTGTTAGCTAAATCTGGTCCACAAAGCCCCTCCAGGACCTCACTAGGGATCTCTCTAATTCACCCTCCTAGATGGAGGGAGACTGGAGATGGAAGAATCACTTCTGTTAAAATTTAGTGAGTCTCATAGGCAACGTAATCCAATTGTAATTTTGTCCTTTGTGGGTTTTTTCCTAGAAACCTATGCACTAACTTACTTGCAAGTAAATCCCATTGAACAAGTTGGCATTTACTTAAAAGTAAACAGAAGGGAAGTTAAATAAGAAGAGTGGACATTCTGTAACTTTTCTATTTCTGGCTGCCATCTGGCATCCTTGCCATGAGCCTCTCCTTGGGAAATACAAAGAAAATGTTGCAATCCATTCATGTAACTGAGAAAACTGAAGAACAGTCAGACTGAGGACTTTTTCGGACGTCTTAAATGTAACGGAAGCAGCCTCACCACGTTGCGAGGCTGCTGCGCTGCAGGGCGTCCCTTTCGCATGATGCCCGTCCCTGCCGGTACTGTTGCGGTACCACAGGGACATCTGAGTGTTATATTTCAGCGATTTTTACTCACGATCAACTTTCGTGAGTAAAAATCACCGAAATATAACACTCAAATGTCCCTGCGGTACCGCAACAGTACCGGCAGGGACGGGCATCATGCGAAAGGGACGCCCTGCAGCGCAGCAGCCTCGCAACTTGGTGAGGCTGCTTCCGTTACATTTAAGACGTCCGAAAAAGTCCTGTAACTCCTCAGCTCATTCACCTCTGGGCTGATTTAGAAAAGATTGCTCAAAGATAGATAATGAAACATTTTGTGGGGATTTCAGCATTATACAGTTCAAGGGAGTCGTAAGATGAGTCCTTCCTGAATCTTCGTTTGGGAAGAAAAGCCAGAGAGAGAAAGACAGGTCAAGGGCTACATAAATATTTCTGAATTCTACCATCTCTAGACTCCTCTTACTGAGATGTTGATTTCTTCCATTCTGGATTTTGAATTCTTCTTAACAGCCGTGACTAGAGCAAATGCGCCCTCTACTGTCATGGGGTTATGAGACATCTGTGAGGAAAGGAAATAGCTGATTAGCTGACTATTGAAATATGGTAAATGTACTGCAAATATACAGAATCACAGAATTGTAGAGTTGGAAGAGACCAAAAGGGCCATCCAGCCCAACCTCCTGCCATGCAGGAAATCATGATCAAAGCATCCCCGACAGATGGCAATCCAGCCTCTGTTTAAAGACCTCCAAGGAAGGAGACCCCACCACACTCCGAGGGAGTGTGTCCACTGCCAAACAGCTTTTACCATCACTGTGGTCCTGAAGCTAAGAGCTGCCTTGAATCAGGGAGTTGGACCTATCCCAGTTGATACACACATTGTGCAGCCTTAAGCAATTCATGATCTCTTGGTCTCAATTCTCATTGTGTAAAATGGGAATAACAGTGGCAGAGCTATGAGCAGCAGGGATGATTGTAAGCAAGTGGAAAACACTGGTCATCCACTTCCATTAATGGATTGCTGTGAATGCACATCTGTTAAAACAATGGATTTATTTTGTAATGTTTCTCCCTGAATGTGGGAATAACCTCAACCTAGGCTTCAATATTATCCAATCTGGTACCGAAGTGAGAACTAGCAAGAGAGTCAAGGAACTGGTCCAGCTACTTCTGGCAAACCCAGGGGTAGATCTTACCGGTTAACTGGATCAGAATTACTTGCCTTAAACCCTAGAACAATATTTTTTTGCTGCCACCATTTTCAAATCAGTCTCTGGAGCTTTGAGATCTAGAAATGTTTTTTTTTTCTTTTTAAGGAATGTTTTGTTTTTCAAATTCTGCCAAGAGCTCTGAGGTTGTAAAAAAAATAGCACTAATGTCACATATGGCTCACACAGGACATGTGTAGCCAATTTAAGGATTTTCCTCAATTCCAGACCGGCTGAGAAAATAAAATCCTACCTTCAGGATTCTAAGGCTTCCGTTAACTTCTAATCCCTTGCATAGCTTTAGAGCCCCTTCGTTATTGATGTGGTTGCTGCTGATATCCAGTTCAGTTAGCACCATGTTGACCTTGAGAACTTCTCCAAGGGCCAGAGCACCCTCATTTCCAAAGCCATTCCATGCGAGGTTAAGTATCTTTAATGATCCATTCACCTCCACAAAGACAGAAAGGAGAAATTGACATTTTACCTAGATGGATTTGTGTTTCTGCCTGGAACTAATTTTGGTGCAGGGAGATGGAAACACATTTTATTAAATCAACAAACAATGAAACATATTTTAAGATATAATTTTTAAATTTGTCAACCATTTCAACTGGTTTTAAACTGCCCTGTTTGGGTATTAAATTGTTTAATGGGTTTTTAATCTGTTGAAATTATTGTTTTTAAATTGTTTTAAACCACCTAAATGGACTTTATTGTTCACTGCCCTCAGATCATTGGATATGGACTAGGACATAAATATTTTAATTAATTAACTCAATAAAATAGATAAATAAGAAGAGCCCTGCCTTCTTAAAACACCAGAAAGCCTATCTTAGACCAAACGCTTATCTAATCTATTATCCTGTTCATCCCAAATGGCCATGAAGATCCCATTTGTTGTTGTCTTCAAATCATTTCTCACTCATGTCAACCCTATCACAGGGTTTTCTTGACAAGATTTTTTTTGGGGGGGGGTTGCCATTGACTTGCTCTGAGGCTGAGAGAGTGTAACTTGCCCAAGGTCACCCAGTGGATTGGCCAAGAGGGGATTCGAACTCTGATCTCCAGAACCGTAATTCAACACTCAAACCACTACACCACATTAGCTCTCTAAGGATCTGCAATGTTATCTTCTCACTCATGTTCCCCATTAACCAGTATTCAGGGGAATACTGTCTCTGATTGGTATCAGAGATTATAAATATAAATATAAATGTGTGTGTGTGTGCACATGCACATGTTTAATATAATATATAGCTACTACCTTGATAGCTTTATCCTCCATAAATTTGTTTAATCCCATTTTATTTATTTATTTATTTATTCCCACACACCACTTGATGTTTTTATTTCTTATGTACAAGAATATCAGAAACCACTTTTTTGCTGTTCAGAAATGTTTAATCCCATTTTAATGCCATTAATATTTTGGGCCATCTCTACCTTAAACACTTTCTTCTTCTAATTTCCCTTCCATGAGTAGATGCCTGAGGACTCTGATCTTTGTGAATTTTGAGGTAAGCTGACCTGGAGGAATACTACATGGTGGCATTTTTGAGTGACAGTACTGCGACATAACAAAGCAAAAGTATTGCAGAATACAACCCTTACCTACTGCACAGTGCCCTCCATTCCGTTTCTGAAATGGAACGACAGGTTTTCAAAGTGCTACACACACACCGCACACCATATGATAACCACACCTTCCCACGATCTCCCCCTCCTCTCCCCTCCTCCATTTTTAGAATGTCATTTTCTCTAGTTTGTATGCACATGCACCCCTTTTAAATTCATCTATTGTGTCACTCTGCAGAGCCTTGGTGGCAAAACAGGCAGTGTCTTGTTCTTGTAACCAGCAGGTTATCAGTTTGAGACTGATAGGAGGCAAACCTCTCTTTTAGCATTTTAAAATTTCCTCCCCCCTCCTCTCTCCCCCCTCCCCACCCCAAAAGACTTATGTTTGTTATTTAAGATACTAAACTAAGAAGCTGATACAGGATTCCGGCCAATGTGTTTTAAAAGTCTACTTCCTGTTTCAAGGTGACATTTTTCTAACTGATCATACATTGCATCCAACTGCTTGCATTTCTCCCCCTTGCCTTATAAAGATCAGAGCAATTTACCCACCAGCATTCACCCCTTTGGGAGCAAAAATGGATTTTAATTGCATTGGGAAGTCGAAGGCTTTCACGGCCGGCATCCATAGATTTTCCTTGGGCTTTTTCCAGGCTGTGAGGTCGTATTCTGGAATATTTTCTTTCTGATGTTTCACCTGCATCTGTGGCTGGCATCTTCAGAGAATGGTTGGGTAGGAGTATGTGGAGTTTATATACTGTGAACCCCTGTTGGGGAGTATTATGTAAATTTGTATATTTGAATGGTTAGTTTCTGGGTTTAGAAATGCAAGGAGGATTAGTGTTTGTTTGGCTAGTGGTTGGTTGATGGGCCATTATAATAATAATAATAAAAATAATAAAATTTATTTATACCCCGCCCCTCTGTTAAAACAATCTGCTGGAAACCCCCTTACAAAGGTGGAATTCCTTTGTAAGTGTTGAGTTTTGATTCTATTGTTTTTCAAAACTGGCAGCCAGATTTTGTTTACTTTTAGGGTTTCTTTTTTCCTATTGAAGTTGTCCTCGTGTTTCTGGATTTCAATAGCTTCTCTGTGCAGTATGCAAACATGAATTAAGGAACATGAGAGACACTGCAGACTGGGCCAGCCAGAAAAATCAGCAGTAGCAGAACATGTTATAAATCAACCTGGGCACAAAATGTTATTTAAAAACACAGAAATTCTGGACCAGGCTAACAACTATCATGTCAGAATGCACAGAGAAGCTATTGAAATGTCAGAAGTAAACTCTTCCAGAACAAGGCCTCACAGCACGGGAAAAAACACAAGGAAAATCTTTAATTGCATTGCCAAGAAAGAAGAGAAAGGGACATGAAATGCTAAAATTCTAAAAATGATAAATGGAGAAATTTAAGTTTACCCAACACCAGCCTTAAACTGATGATGTTCTGATTATGAGGCAAGTGCACTGCAAACTTTGCCACCATAGCTTATATAGGCTGGGGCAGCAGAAATCTATCTGAACTGATGGAAGGATTCATGGTGATGCTCCTCTTTCTTAGTTACATTTTAGCACAAGAGGTCTCTGTTTAAATGTCCAGAGCCTCCCAATTTGCTTAGTTCAGCAGATTCAACAGGTCAAGGAAACAAAGGGTTGATAGCAGACCCCTGATGGGAAGGGAGTGAGTTTTTCTAAGCACCAGGGGAGGAATACATGTATTTTAAATGGCAAGGAAACATTATATTAAATGCATTAAATGCAAGTATTGCTAAATGACTGTATTGGTAAATGTAGCTGCCATGGAATTTTGCAAATTTGGGGTTTAAAAGTTAATGGATAACTCGGGAATGAAGTCATTAGGCTGTTGGTTTGACTGCTGGGAGCGACCACCGGAAGTTGGATGCCAGGAAAGCAAGAGGAACAAAACACTGAGGAGCTTTGGATGGAGCAGGCACGCCCACTCATCCGATGTGTTTTTACGTCATCCAGTAGCTGTTGCAGAAGGTAACTACTGCATAGTTAATTATGGTGGTTTAGATCAGAATGGATTCCATTCACTTGCAGTGCCCGTGAATTAAAGTGCTTTGGGGACTCAGCACAAATGGTACAAGCACTGAAGGGGGGCATCATCGTCTGGTCAGAACAGTTTCAGTTGCGATACTGTTATTCAATCATTGCACTGCAAAAGGTCATGTAGTATTCCTCTGGATCTGCAATTCCTTGACCAAAGTTCAGATCAGAATGTAACTATTTTCTGAATTTTCCAATCATTATTAGCTCAAAAGGTTATCCACATGTCTCTTTAAAAATCCACATTTTGTGATAAAGTAGTATCCTAATTACAGTCAGCCTTCTGTATCTATGGATTTGGCATACACGGATTTCACCATCCACAGTTTGAAAATATTCCCCCCAAAAAATAAATTCCAAGAAGCAAACCTTGATTTTGCCATTTTATATAAAGGAAACCATTTCACCATTCCTGGAACCAAACCCCAGTGGATATCAAGGATCCATTGTACAAAGGGAGGGCAGCCAAGCTGCTGCTTGAAGAAGCCACAAGCCTCCCCCTGCATTAACAGAATGTATGAAAGAAGAATTCCCTAGGTACCACATCTTTAAAGGCAAGCTCATCCTCACCTGGAAGTTCTTTGATTTTGCCAGCCCCCTGAACAGTACAGTATTCTGGTCTGAAGAATGTATCCCTCCCCCGCACTCAAGAATACTGAGAAAAGTCTGTGCCTGATACTGTGGCACCACACTACCTAAACTCATCTATAACTACTGAGGAAGCCAAGATGAAGGGGCTGTGGGAAGGTATAGACTATTTAAACAGTTTTGCTTTTATCGCTTGAAATGCTGGTAAAGTCTTCACATTGAATTGATGATTAGAAGATAGTGTGTTAAATGCATTATCCATTAACAGAGATAGCTCAAAAGATTTTGGGCTAATCTGAGGAATAAAGCCTTCTTTTACACATCCTGAGACTCTGGTCTCTTTTTTTTACATCAGGTTCAAAAAGATTTTGGTGCCTGAGAAAATCCAGATGACTTATTCATGATAATGATAGTAACCAGATCCAGCTCTGAATTTGAAAGTTTCCTGGACAAAGTATTGTCTGGTGAAGTCGAAGGCTTTCATGGCCGGCATCCATAGATTTTCCTTGGTTTTTTTCTGGGCCATGTTCTGGAATAATTTCTTTCTAACATTTTGCCTGCATCTGTGGCTGGCAGCTTCAGATAATGGTTGTGTAGGAGTGTATGTGAAGTTTATATGCTGTGAACCCCTGATAGGGAGTATATGTAAATTTGTGTAATTGAATGGTTAGTTTCTGGGTATAGAAATGCAAGGATGATTAGTGTCTGTTTGGCTAATGGTTGGTTGATGGGCCATTATCTGCTGGAACTCCCCTGCTCCTGGATGGAATTCCTTTGTAACTGTTGAGTTTTGATTCTATTGTTCTTCAAAACTGGGAGCCAGATTTTGTTTACTTTTAATGTTCCTTCTTTTCTGTTGAAGTTGTCCAGGTGTTTGTGGATTTCAATAACTTCTCTTGTGCATTCTGACATGATAGTTGTTGGCCTGGTCTAGAATTTCTGTGTTTTTAAATAGCATTTTGTGTCCAGGTTAGTTTATAACATGTTCTGCTACTGCTGATTTTTCTGGCTGGCCCAGTCTGCAGTGTCTCTCATGTTCCTTGACACTACATTTAGTGGGCCAGCCAGAATACTTAATACTATAGGGATACATTCGATTGTGAAGCACTTTAATCTCTTTAGAGGAAAAATAGTACAGAGGAAATACAGTGCACCATGCTGTGGTGATGTAAACATTATTTGTAAGTCACCCTGGAAACTAATTGAAGGGCAGAGTAAAAAAACTTTAAAAAGGAGGGAAGGCAAAGATAGTACAACTATGCCCATGTCAGAGCAGTCTTATACACACAGTCCAAAATCATGCTAAAATGTGGGTTGAGAGAATGCAGGAGTCGGGACAAATTTGGGGCACACCAATGATTAAATTTTAATGTAGTGGCCTTCTTCATGATGGTCTCTATAGTGACACCCAAGAACAGTCCAAAATGCAGGAGATTATTTGACACGGGGGAACACGACAAAAAAATTGCATTCCCAACCACGTCAGAAGATCTCTAAAAGAAAAGAAAGGCCGACCTTACCAGACGCACACTTCCTTCTGCCATTTTGGGGATCTAGTGCTGCTGCAGACAAAGCTTCCCTATTGTATTGACGGGGACAAGCCACTAATAAAAAGGGACACCTTACTGAAGCCTGTGCTACACCCCCAGAACCTGGAGGACCACAATGTCTGGTAAGGTCACCCCTTCCTGTTCTTCTAGCAATCTTTTGATCTGGTTTTTGCCATGTCTGATAATCTCTTCAGGCAGCTGTGTTGATCTAAATGGATTAAAAAAAAAAAAAAACCCACACTTTTTTCAGTTTTCATTTCCACAAGGAGCAAGTCTTTTGTAAAGCTAATGATTCAAGACCAAGCAACCTCAAAATACTTTGGATTGCATTATTTGTTGTTGTTTGTGCCTTCAAGTTGTTTCCAACTTTGGTAGCTTATAATAAAACATTGTTGCTGGGGAAAATCCATTTTCCCTTCAGCTGCAGTGGGGATTGGTTTTTTTAAAAAAAAAAAAGCAAAAGGGGCATGGTGGCAGATGATGTCATAGTCCCTATTTAATCAAAAAGTTCCAGGCTTTGACCTTGTGAACCATGGTTCCACTACACAACTGGGGCACTTAGTAATGTGAGCACAGCACTGTTTTATCACATATGCCAATACCCAATGAATTGACATTTTGCTTCTGTGCTGCAAAAGCATCTGAGGGATGAGTGGAGAGTAGGCAGCACAATGCTGAAATATGCTTCCTGTTGTCCCTTATATCTCAGGCCCACTTGTACCTTTCTTGGAAGTTCCAAAATTTATCAAGGCCTGATATGCACAAGTTCCTTAGAATCATATTATTATAGAGTTGGAAGAGACCACAAGGGCCATCTAGTCCAACCCCCTGCTATTCAGAAATACACAATCAAAACATTCCCAACAGATGGCCATCCAGCCTCTGTTTAAAAACCTCCAAAGGAGACTCCACCACACTTTGAGGCAGTGCATTCTTTAGGTTCCTTTTGACAGAATCAGTTTACTTTTGCAGGTTCCCCCTAAGGGATGAAACTTTGTTTACTGAAATGGGTCAAGCCTGAAAAGAGTTTTGTACTTCTGATAACTGTTTCTCCCCTGCTCATTGGAGGCATTTAATGCCATTCTCTCTTCCTCTTGGTTTCCTGTTTCTTCTTTATCCATCCTCACCTTGTTCTTAATAGCTTGGGCCCCCTGTTCCTATTCTTAAGAGGTAAGGTGCATCTGACACATTCTTACCCTGAGGCCAGCACTCAGGGCCACAGCCCCCTTCATCCTCAGATGGTTCCAGCTCAGGTTGAGAATCTCCAATGATTCATTGTTTGCTGAAGGGGGAAAAAAATCAAAAGCAATAAAACAGAAAGCACCTTGCTGAGAAAGCAAGAAAGAGGGATGAGGGAAAAAGAAGCACCTCTTTGGAATCATGAAAGAGCCAGGGGGGCAATGACAATTCCAGGCTGTCAACTTCAGGGCCAAAGGATTCAACCCACTGATTTTTGTGACTGAGGAGGGAAGGGGGAACAATCTTAGAAAAACAGATTAATTCTAAATTGGGCGGGGGGAGGCTGTATGACCAGTATAGGGGAAATGTACAAATCAAGCAGCCTTTTCAAACAGAATTGCCTACCTACCCTCCAACATTTCACAGATGAAAACTGAGACAGATATGGCCAGTGTGTTGTCAAGATGACACAAGTTATTGATGGGAAAGAACATATCAGCTAACAGGGGCTGCAGCAGTTTGACTTTGCCTGAGGAGCCAACTGGGAAAGGCAAGATTCCACCCCCTCCTCTCTTCCCCCCTGCTGAGTTAACTGAATATTTGTACTGTACTTTGAACTTAGTTTAGAGCAATTGAAATAAGCTGAGTACAAAAGGGGAAAGTGGAAGGAAAAGAGAGAAGGTGGGACAGCAGAGGATTAATTGAGATGGTCCTTACAAAATTAGGACACTTTGAAGGTATGCACGCATGCCTGTTCAGAAATACATTCTGCTGAATTCTGTTGGGCTTATTCTGTATAAGATCATAGCCCAGGGGCCCACTACATTTAACCAGCCTGAAACAGGTGTGGTTCCCCACCCCATCTCTTTAAACTGAGGGATTGATGAGGGTTCTTTGCTATTTGTCAGCTAATCTGTATCTGTTGTGGGGCGGGGGGGGGGCTTTATCACTTTCTGACTGCCTAGGCATCCAACTTGTGAACAATGGAAAAATCCAGACAGGCAGAGTTAACATCAACACTTCACTTAAGCATTCTTAAGTATTGTAATCTCAGTATATTTATATAGCAGAATGAGCAGTCTCTCTGTTATTCTTTTAGGATATTTATTATAGGCAATCATGGATATACAAACATGCACACTCCTCTTAGGGAGAAACATAGGCACTTCAGTGTCTAGGCACATTGCTTTCAGAGTCTAGGCACATGTTACATTGCATGTAAGGCATCATGCATTCAAGGTGTTACACTTTAATTAAGGACTGAGCCTATCTGCATCTCCTTACCAGGCTTCTCTATAGCTAACGCATAAAGGAACGTTGACATCTTAAACAATATAACTTAGCCATTTGTCCATTAAGGAATATACTCTCTTCTTTGAGAAACTATACATCTCTAAACAGACATCTGTGAACATACAGGCAACCAAGGGACATTGCTATATCTAGCAGCAACTGTTATATATCTTTAAACACACATGGAGCATCCATTACAATTAGAATAGGAAATATGTCTATTTAGCATAGCCTAAGTGACAGCAGAATTTCTCTCTTCTCTTTCCAGCATGGTCAACCCTTATCAGCCAGGAACAGTGCTATCAGTTTGGGCTGCCTAACAACCAAATCTGTGGAAGAAGTGGACACTCTGTCACCTCCTGTCTCTCTCCTTGCAGCTTCTTTTGTATCTTTCCTGGCCTAATCAACTGACAGATTTTATCCAATCCAATAAGAGATGCTTATTGGTCTCCATTTATATAAACAATTACAGTAGTCTCCTCAGTGTAGACAATTAGTCTACAAGCAAAACACCACAGGAAGGTTCTCCAACCACAACACTGACCTACTGGGAGAGTACCCAATGGTATGAAAGAAATAAAGTCCATACAATATAATTTTCTATGTGTGTTCTTATTTGTATAATATATTACCATGTAACATAAATATGTGTACAGAGACACAGTACCTATTCACAATATGATCTGTGCAAACTGCTGATAAAATGCAATACAGTCGTCCCTTCACATTCGCGGGGGTTAGGTTCCACGGACCCCCGCGAATGTGAAAAATCCGTGAATATTGTTTGCCCCCCCTCCCCTGCCAAAGCGACCACGGGGCCTCCAGAGGCCCCATAGTCGCTTCCCCCTGCCTCCCCACTCCCTTCCTAGGCCTTCCCGGGCCTTCAGAGACCCTCCCAAGGCCCTGTGGATGCCTCCCCAGCCCTCCCCACTCCTGCCCAAGCCCTCAACGGGGCCTCCGGGGAGGCCTTCCCAGTCCTCCCCCCTCCCCCCAAGGCGTTCGTGGGGCCTCACCAGGCCCCGCGGAGGTCTCCCTGGTGCACCCCAAGGCCTTTGCGGGGCCTCGCAAGGCCCTGCGGAGGCCTTCCTGGCCCTCCCCCCTCCCTCCCAAGGCCTTCACGGGGCCTCGCAAGGCCCCGTGGAGGCCTTCCCGGCCCTCCCCCCTCGCCCTCAAGGCCTTCGCGGAGCCCTGCAGAGGCCTCCCCGGTCCTTCCCCCTCCCTCCCAAGGCCTTCGCGGGGCCTCCGGAGGGTCTCCGAAGGCCCCGTGGAGGTCTCCCCGGCCCTCCGCACTCCATCCCAGGGCTTTCACGGGGCCTCCGAAGGCCCCGTGTCGCAGTTTTGGGGGGCCCCGCGGGCCCTTCCAAAACCGCGAATAATCAAAACCGTGAATGCCGAGTTTGCGAATGTGGAGGGACAACTGTACAAGGTAAGAGAAACTTTCACAATTCATTAAACACCCCAAGCTGACTGTTATTGTAGATAGATAATTACAAGATAATAGCTGGATCCCGTGTACCATACCCCATTAAGAAAATCTTGGTAGACCTCACAACAACCCTGTAAGGTAGGCTGGGGATTTAAATTCTTCTCCCTTCTCAGTGTTCCACACTTTTCCTGGAATTGCTGAGGGTGACTCACACTGTTACCCTGCCACAGCTGCCACCAGATGTCTGCCTGGACCCGGCCCAGTGGCAGCAGTGGCATCCTGCCATCGCCATCAGTTGATTACCTGGATCCCATTGCAGCCCATGACTGATGAGTGGCTGAGGGAGTGAGAGGAGGGAGGGGCTCTTGTGTGGTGGTGATGCAGATTGAGTGGATTGTGGTGTGGAGAGGGAATTTGCATGTGCATGGTGATTGGTTGGGTGTGGGTTGGGTGTGTTTCCTGAGCAGCCAGTCAGCACACTGGGAAAGGCAACATACTCAAGAGAATTATATATATAGATTACAATGCCAGATAGTGATAATACAAGGAAACAACAAAAACAACTTTCACAATAACGCTAGCTGCTAATCAACAAAGGTATCCCTTGATATCAAACGTTACAAATTAAACTGTTAAAAATAATACATCCGAGCTAAATAATAATTATAACAATAAAATATTATAATAATAAAAGCTCAAAGTTAAAAAACAATCCCATATCCTGTCTCTCCCCCCATCATAAAAACAACAAAGAACAATAAAATAGAAATTAAACAACAGAATATATTAAAATTACAAATACAAATTCAATAAAATTGCAGGTAGATTTGTTTTGTTTTTGTTTTTTTGTGCTTTTTTTTTAATCTGGAAGGTGAATCTGGAAAGGCCTGCCAGAAGAGCTCCATCTTAACGGCCTTTTTAAAGGCTTGTAGGGAGGTAATATGACGGACCTCGTCCAGCAGGTCGTTCCATAGCCTGGGAGCAGCAGATGAAAAGGTCCTCTGGGTTACCGCAGACAATCTGGTCTTCTTTGGCTGCAACAGGTTCTTCCCAGAGGACCTAAGTGTGCAGGGTGGATTATATGGAGGAAGGCATATAATTAATCATTCAAGACAATACAACACAAGGTAACAAGTTAAGATGCTACAACATTAATTTGAAGAATTATAAAGTAGCAAAGGTAGCAGATGGCTACACCAGGAAAATCTGACACTGTTTCAACTGGCTTCAGATTTTCCCAGGGTAGCCATCTGCTTATCTTTGCTACTTTATAATTTTGCAAATTCATGTTGTATCATCTTAACTTGTTACCTTGTGTTGTATCATCATGAATGATGACACGTAGCTCGAATGTATTATTTTTAACTGTTTAATTGTAACATTTGATATCAAGGGATACCTTTGTTGATTAACAGCAGCTAGCGTTATTGTGAAAATTGTTTTTGTTGTTTCCTTATATTATCACTATCTGGCATTGTAATATATTGTAATTATCTATCTACAATAACAGTCAGCTTGGGGTGTTTAATGAATTGTGAAAGTTACTGTTACCTTGTATTGCATTTTATCAGCAGTTTGTGCAGATTATATTGTGAATAGGTACTGTGTCTCTGTACACATATTTATGTTATGTGGTAATATATTATACAAATAAGAACACACATAGAAAATTATATTGTATGAACTTTATTTCTTTCATACCATTGGACAATTAGTTTACCTTAGGAAGTGGAAAATACACAACTTACTGATCACCAGTGGCCTAGTAAACAACATAAAGTTACCCAGCATCTGTCCCAGCAGCTCTCCTCCCTTCTCAGCAAACTCATTGTGACTGAGGTCCAGCTCCATTACTCGATAATTAACCTGTGAAGAGAAGTAGCAAAGCCTTCAGATCATCAGTGGCTGGCCTAAGACATCATCCTTCCCTTTTTGCAACCCAAGGGGCATTGCTCTTCATCCACACCAACACCCATCAAATGGGGAGTTCGTCAATGTACTCCTTTAAGGTTGCAGTAATTGCATCTCTAAGATGGTGCCTTTTGTCTCTGGCTTTTCTTCGCAAGCGAAGATTCAGGAAGGACTCATCCCGCGCTTTCTGCAAGCGCGCTGATGACTGAAAAGGCCAATCCGAGATAAACAAGTCCGGTTGCAGAAAGCACAGCAGAAGGTCTCCTTGGGTGATGTTTTTGGGTTGTGATTCTTTCTGCATTGTCATTTCTCTTCAAGACTTGTTTGGCGTGAGTTCTCAAATAAGGCTGCAGCATTGTGGATAGTGCATCTCCATGCCTCCTGATGTGAGGCCAGGGCGGACCACTGTTGGTGATCAATTTGGTGCTGTACATCTAAACACTAGGGCACATGCATGAAATGCTAATGTTAATATGGTGACATGTGAGATCCCCTGTTTCTGCCCTCTCCAATCACTGTTGGGGAACACCATCTCTTAGTTCACTTCTTGAAGTGGCAACTTCACAGTCCTTCATGGGAAATCCACCTTCTTAGACTTTCAAAGAGATGAACATAAGAGATGAACATGACGCTCACATGCTGAGACAATATACATTGATCAGAAATGGTTTATTGGATCAGGAATAGAAGCATTCAGCTTCATTGCGTAGACAGTTCTGGTGTTTCACTCCAGAACTCAGAAGATAATAGGAAAGCTAAGTTTCGATTACATCACCCACACCTGCAGTGGCTCATGAGAGCATTCCATGCTGTACCATCCTCCCAGCCTCTCCCCCCACCTTACTTTCCCAAAACATAGTTGGCCAGATGGCCTTGAACACCCCAGCAACAGATAGCATACTCAGCAGCTCTAACCTGGCATCCTAGCTCTCAGCGTGCTCTCTACTCATATCAGGGCCTGGCATGCTAACTACAGCCTAGCAGCAACAGTACATTTGAGCTAACTATCTATACAGATCCCATGCCAGAATCCTAACAGTAGGTGGCTCTGAGAGGCATACTGTCTCTGATGCTGGAGGAAATATATAACCATTAGTGGCTGATAGTCTTACCTTTCATGAATTTGTCTATTCCACTCTTAAAGCCTTCCAGGTTGGCAGCCATCACAACATCTTTTGGCAGCCAGTGCCACTAACAACCTCTCCTCATACTTCAGAGAGCTTCACTGTAATCATTCTTTTTCTGTTGCTACTAGCAATTTTGGCAGCAGAATCACTACAAGTTAGGAGAGAATATTGCCTCTCCTTACCCCCACCAGTGATCCTGAATGATGCTCACCAGCAGGACAATGGGGAAAGGTGAGTCAAATCCCACCAGTAATAAGCTGTACTGGAACAAGTGATAGCCCTGCAGGTGTCTACCTCTGCTTTGAAGAGTCCATCATAATCTTTCCTTATGGTCTTATCCACATTCATGCCATTTTCTAGTTTCCAGATTTCACAGTTTCCTATACTGGAATGTTACTTACCATTAATGATTCAGAAAAATATAGTGCTGTCTCTTCCCTAAAGTTGTTTCC
This sequence comes from Gambelia wislizenii, assembly GCA_030847615.1. Classification (NCBI taxonomy): domain Eukaryota; kingdom Metazoa; phylum Chordata; class Lepidosauria; order Squamata; family Crotaphytidae; genus Gambelia; species Gambelia wislizenii. The sequence goes on along the minus strand of JAUMIR010000001.1, from coordinate 447,618,465 downwards.
TGAAGAAGAAAAGAGGATGTTAACAGAACTGTGAGCTTTACACTATAAAACTATTGTGTGTGTGTGTGTGTGTGTGTGTGCCTTCGAGTTTCCTGTTGACTTATGGCAATTCCATGAATTTCATAGGGGTTTCTTAGGCAAGGAACACTCAGAAGTGGTTTTGCTTGTTCCTGACTCTGAAATATAGCCTACAGCACCAGGTATTCATTGGAGGTCTCCCATCCAAGTACTAACCATGGCTGACCCTGCTTAACTTCCAAGATCAGACAGCTAGAGAAAACTCAAAGAGGGAGAGAGTGGAAAGCCCCCAAATCACTCAGTAAGGACTGATGGACACAGAAAGCTGCTTGCTTCAGGAGGGATGAAAACAGGGTGGGGTGGAGGAAGGAATGGAATGGAGTATCATCCTGGAATAGGGCATGGTTGACTGACTAACAGAAATTCTGGACAGGAGCACTCCGTGTGACTTGCTGGCCCACTTGTCACTAAATTATTTCAAACCAAAGAATATATAAAGGTGTCTGGTTCTAAGTTGGTCTGGCAGGACCTATTCTGAATGGCAAGAGCTCTCCAAAGCAGCAAGTAGAGGACTTTCCCAGAATACAGGACCGCTATATTCACTGATTCACTACCCACTGATTCCGTTATCCGTGGGACACAAAACAGCACACCTACCATAGAGTCTTCCTAGAAAATGTGTCCTCTCTAGCCATTTCCTAAGTCTTCCAAGGCAACTCTATGGCATTTTAAACCAGAAGTCTCATTATTTTCCATGGTGTTCGCTATTATCCATGGTTTTCGGTATCCACGCCCCCCCTGAACCAATCCCCAGTGGATATGGGAGTCCTACTGTGTTTTTTTTTCTTGGCGGGAGGAGGGGATCATGACTCCTAGAATCTCTCAGCTGGCATGAATGGGCTGATGAGGAAATTCTGGGAGCTGTACTCTAAAAACAGTAAGATTTCCAAGCTTGAGTCTTTCCCAGCCCAGTAGTACCCAAGATTATTTAACTCTCAATATACCAGTGTGGGAAACTTATGCAGGTAAATCATGATTATTGTGGTCATAGAAAGAGTAGTTGGTCATCCCTCCATTTTTCCTGGACTATTCCAGCAGAGATGCCCCCCTGCCAGCTACCAGTTAACATTGGTCAGGCATCAGAGGGACAGGAATTAGCAGCTCTTCCATCATACTTAGGTCAGCTCCCTGCTCATCATAAGTCTGTAGTTAAGAGTGCAGACCTGATTTGCTTTTTTCCTCCTCCCTCACAATCCCTTTTCCTTTTGTGTCATTTTTTAACCTTGCGTATCTGAAGGCAAAGACTACCTTATTATTCATCTAAACCCTTTTTGACTAAAAGTAGTTGCATGCTTTCAAATCATTTCTGACTTATGACAACCCTAAGGTAAAACTAACACAGTGTTTTCTTGGCAAGATTTGTTCAGACGGGTTTGCCATTGCCTTCTTCTAAGGTTGAGAGAGTATTTTATTTAACTTAATTTAATTTAATTTAATTTAATTTATATGCTGCTTTTCTCCCAGAAGGGACCCAAGGCAGCTCACAAAATATCACATAAAAAAATTACATTATCATATTAAAACCATTAACAACATTACAGTATGAAAATCTAAAATTACATAAAACATATAAAAGTTAATAGATAAAAAATAAACAAAATTAAATTAAAATAAAAACACACCCCAATAAAGGCCTCCATAAGCCCAACTATGTACAGTATTAAAAGCCTGCTTGCATAAAGTATGACCTGCCCAAAGTCACCCAGTAGGTTTCCATGGCCAAACAGGGATTTGAACCATGGTCTCCCAGAGTCCTAGTCCAACACTCAAACCACACTGGCTCACACTGGCTGAAAAGAATGGTAAAAAACAAATACTTTGAATGAAGGAATGGTGTTATACCACTTAGTTATGTCAAGGCAGATGTAGAGATCCTTCTGCCATTTAGAGAAGCTAGTCAAAGAACCTTTAAAGGTTTTTCTGGACATCCAAAAGTACTATCATTATTGCATTATTCTAATCTGTTTGTAAGTATAGAAAGCTTACCTGCAAGCTGAATAGTCCGGATATTAGAAATATTATTGTAGAACATCCTGCAGATAGCTTCAGCTCCATCTGTGTTGAGATGATTATTGGAAATATTCTGGGAAAGAAAAAGTGCAGGAAAGAGTAGAAAAGTCTTTAAAGGATGGGGGTGTTGCAAATTAAGAATGCTTAAGGAATTTGTAATTTATGTTTTCCTATATAAAATGTGCTGATCGGCTCCTCTAAAACTGAAGTATGGATCAGAACAGGCTTTTGCTACTGCCTGAGCACTGCAGTGTCCCAATGTACATTTCAATATGCATTTCAAGAGAAGATACTCATTACATGTATAATAAAATATGTATTTAAATTTCATATTTTGAGAGGGATTATTTTTAATGTAGAAACAGAACAGAATTAGGGGTGAAAATTTGCAAAAGTGATTGGATGCTGATATCTTTATTCCAAGCTCTACCATGCTGAGTTTTGCTAAGCTGAAGACCACATATGATATGTGGATGCACACCACATATCTTTGTAATTTATTTATTTTGTTTAAAAAAGTCAACTTCTGGAGTTTGCAACAGAGAGCAGAATAGCAACAAGGAGAAGAGAGCATGCTTAACTTTTTCCTAGCTGTTTTCCCACTCAATATTCCCCCTCTCCAGTTGCTCTTCTGATGACAGTGAAGAAGTATAGGTGTACCCCAGTTAACAAAGTAAACACATTCTTGCGCATTACCTCTTCAAATAAAACTTGGCACCAGAGGCAGAAATATCATGGAAAGAATAGGTATAGGTTCTTACAGCACAAAAAGTTTTGGCAAACTTTTTATTCAAAACACACAGTAAGCACATGTGAAATAAAACAAGGTTGGATAAGCCTTGCACAAACAGAAACATTTTGAACCTTCTGGAGACCACCTGAACCTTCTAGAGACCACCAAAATGCATCTAGGGGTTACCCACCACCACCGCAGCCTCCACTTTTCTTATGATTTCCATTTTGGTGGTCTAACTTATAAATATATACTTTTTTTAACATGCTAGGGAAACTGGTGAGGTAGGCTTATCTGCTGTCAACATATCTCTCTGTTTGGCTGTTCACACATGCTCAGTAAGGAATTCTGGAGGTAGGTGCTGTTGACCTTGCCTATTTTAGGTAACCACACACAATCTCTCTATAAAACTCTTAGGTATGTTGCCATTTCCAGTGTTCTGATTGGCTGCTTAGTCAACTGCCCAACTGATCAAAGCTCTCTGTTGGCTGGCCAATCAGCACACTGGCAGCAGAAACATGAGGAATGCTTCCACTAGCTGCAGGCCCCGAGTACACCACTGGGCAGGTCGACGGGGGTTTACTCATGAGTAAATCTCCCCCTTTGGGCTGTTCAGCGGAACCCCACACATGCGTTTCTCACGGCTGCCCCAGGTGCCTGCGCCACAATCTCAGGTGGGTTTACTCAGGAGTAAAGCCTGACTGGGCTTACTTTTCCAAGGAAGTGGCAGAACTTGGTCTCCCCCCCCCCAAGCGTGTTTGAGGAGTGGGATAAGATAGCAGTGTATATTATGCCGGGTACAGCTAGTTACAGTAAGATCAGCTAGAGCTGATCTCTCCCAGCTCAAGCTTTGTTTATTGTACTGTTTACTACAGCAAGCTGACCCCCAAAGTCTGTGTTTCACCAGCCCTCCTTCACCATCCTCTTAATACCAATGCTGCTAAAAAAAACCTTTCCAAGCAGACAGAGGACAAGTAGGGAAAAGAGTGGGCAGACCTTTTAAAATAGGGCATTAAAAGTGTTTGTTAAAAAGGAGTTTCAAAATTTCAGTGCTAAAATTTTATAGTGTGAAAGGGTTTCCAGACTGATCAGTGGGGAGGTAGAGGAAAAAGTACTCCATGGGCAGCTGCCTTGTGCTGCAGCTGGGAAGGATTGCTTTGTAATGTCTTTTGAATTTTTCTCAGAATTTTCAAGGCATGCTAGTAACAGTATTTTCTAATGGCACAATAGTGACAGTAATGGTAACTTATTCATAACAAATACCATGGAGACTCACCTTTCTGGACTAATCAGAGTAATGAGTAAAGAAACTACTTCCTTTTAAACAGTAATATTTCAAGCTCCGTACATACCTCCTGAAATCCAAATTCAGCTTTACCCCTCATCGATTCTATATATATCTGAAGAAAAACCTCTGTACATTAAAAATGCACTTAGTGTGGCCCCAAGCTGTTGTGTTCACAAAACAGAATGATAACAAGTGAACTTTTCTCTGCTTACACATTGCCAGTGTATGCCTATGGATTAGCAGATGTGGCTGTTATTTTGCATTAATGCAGAATTCAAAAGTCTTGTGTATGTAGCTCTGGAGTAGGGGTGGGAATCAAGCAACCCTTCATACATTGTTGGACTACAAGCCCCAGAAGCCCCAGCCAACACAGCAAATGATAAGGAATGCTGGGAACTGCATTCATTATCATTTAATCATTTGTGCAGGGGAGTATGGGGTGGTCCCAGTGCTTACACAACTTCCTCTTGGGCCCTCACCAGATCAAGGAGAGATGAGATCTTATTTAGGGACATAATAAGTCAGGGCTGGGGAACTCATGACCTTCCAAAGGTTGGACTCCAAGTACCATCAACTCAAGCCAGTTTTGCCAGGGATCAGGGATGATAGGAATCATAGCCCCACATCAAGAGGCCATTCTGACCTTTGCCTTGAATCCTGAAGCTGACTCCAAATCAGATCCATGCTCTATCAAGCACAGTCAGTTCAGGCTGGTGAGGATAAAGTGGGGAAGACTTTGCACCAGTATTTCTCAAGCTTTCTGAAGTGGGGGAACCTGCACTTTCCTCCTAACATGACAGGGATTGATGGCATATTTGTGCCCATTAGGTATAATTGTGATGGACTGGCAACCAATGGCTCATGGACTGGCACTAGTCCACAGACCATCACTTTGAGTAGCACTGATGTCCACTCTCTTGAGAGCATTAGGGGAAGGATAGGATATAAATGTAATTAACAATGACAACTGAGATCATTGTTAAGTCTATATATTAGTTCACAAGGTCAAAGAAAAGGAAGATTTTAAAAACTTTTGTGTTGTTGTTTTGTGCCTTCAAGTCAACTCTGACTCATAGTGACTGCCATGGAATTTTCTTGGCAAGATGTATTGAGAGGAGGCTTGACATTGTCTACTTCTTAGGTTGAGAGTGTGTGACTTGCTCAAAGTCACCCCGTGGGTTTCCCTGGCTGAGTGGGAATTTGAACCTTGGTCTCCCAAAGTCCTATTCCATTACTCAAACCACTACATCATACTGTTGAACACTAAACACACTGCATATTGTTACAAATATTTGATATCAAATAAACTATAGTGAAATAGCTAAACAGATTGGCCAACAAAGCTCATTCTGTACTCAGACAAATAAGCAAATTCCCTTCCCACTCCATACTGGGAAAAGTCAGATACCATCTCCTGGATGTAGCAGTTCTCACGCAGCATCTGTACCAGGTATGTGGTCCCTTCACCGAGAATCCAGTTATCCTCTAGCTCTAAGTGAGTGATGGTCGTGTTTGACTACAGAATGAAAAATTCAAAGAAAACAGAAAATAGCAGACAATTGGCTACATTAAGTGATACTAAGTGCCCTATTTTCTGCCCTGAATATTATTTTTTAAACGTTTTCCCAAGTACATACTCTAAAATATAAAGCATGAAGGGAGGGAGAGTTAAGCCTTCCTCCTGCTTTATGAAAATCAGAACCTTTCACTTGTCCAAACCTGCTCTTCATGCAGAGACAAAAGCTACTATTAGTGCCAGGGGACACTTTCCTGTTTATCATAAAGAAGCCTGGGTTCTCCTCCTGATGCACTATAGTCCAAATCCTGACCCCTGTGTACATTAAAAAAAAAAAAAATTAAACTGCATACTTAACATTTAACATAACATTTCCTTGGGCTTTTGGTATATGATAATCAACATATCTTACAGAAGTTCAGTAGGACCCCTGTATCCACTGATTCATTATCCACTGATTCAGTTATCCATGGTTTCAGTTTCAGCACAGCTACTATAGAGCTTCCTAGAAAATGCATCCTCTCTAGCCATTTTCTAGGTCCTCCAAGGTAACCCTATGGTATTTTAAACTGGAAGTCCCATTATTTTCAATGGTGTTCACGATTATCCATAGATTTCGTTATCCATGGTGGGGCCCGGAACCAATCCCCAGCAGATATGGGGGTCCTGCTGTACATTCTCAACATATGGGGCTTGTCTGCACAGGCCAGAATTATCCACATTCTGGCTGGAGTATTTTAGCCCCGGGGCCACGGTGTTTCCCCCTCATTACTTGCCTTTCCGCTGTGGCAATGGAGGGGTATCCTCCCACCTGCAGCCCATGCACAAACCAGTGTTTCTTTTCCCTGTGCCAGTCATGTCTTTGAAGGCCAAGAATGAAATGTCCAGCTGTGATGACCTCAGCAGATGCAACGTGTACAACCCATCTGGGCACCACACAGGCCATGTGTATGGACACTCCCCTGTTGTGGTAATGGAACTCACTGTTTTCTCCAGAAGAACCGGAGCAAATGGTGAGTTTTTCAAAGATGTTTCTGCACCATTTTAAGTGGTATTTGTCCTGGACTTTAATTGGAACTGCCTGGATATCATCTAAGAAGTTTCGACTAGGATTGGGTAAAAATCCTGCGTCGTCTGGACTGCTGGACACAGGAACAGGGGGAAGCCATTTCATTTGGCCCATCTAGACAAGCCCATAGTATTCCTTGCTGAACAACTAATTTTCTGCAGTGTTTCATTGACTGGTGTAGTGATGCTTGTAATGGATTAATTACATTAAACCTATGATGTGTCTAAGATGAGGGTGAACAACTTGTGGTCCTCCAAATGTTGTTGGACCGCACCTATAACCATTCTTCACTATGCTGGCTGTGGTTGACAGAAGCAGCAGCCCAAAAGAACTTACAGAACATTCACATCTGTCTTCCACACTATTTTAATACACCTTTGGCAACTGTAGGTGGATTTGATCAGTGAGTCATACATTTTAGATAAATTGTAAACTTCAGTATAAGTGAATAAAGATGACACAAATATGGAATGAAAGCTCCATGCAGTCTGTCTCACCTTATATTAAGGAGCATATGATTCAGCTCATTCACATATGGTATTATAACCCAGTGCAGTTAAGTCAGATTTCAAAAGATTTAAGCTCAAAATTCTGGAAATGTCAGGAAAACCTTGGATCTTACATACATATGTGGTGGGCTAATCCTTTGATTGATTCCACAATTTTGACAAGGTGTGTTTAAAGAAATATGTATTGCTAACCAGAAGGTTGACACTGACCCAGCAACAGGTGTCTTATCATTAGTTTTAGCGTTATTTGTGGGATCCAATGAATTGGTCCTATATAAAGAGCTAACCGGTCTTTTCTGCCTAGCAGCAAGATTAAAAATAGCTGGCCATTGGAAGAAATGGTTTGTCTCTTTCTAGTTGAAAAAAGAGATTCTGGTTTCTCGCCCTCATGGCAAGGCTGATCAGTACTGTGCATTAAAAAAAAAAAAAAGGATCAGCCACACTATTTATTTAAAACAGTTTAAAACAATGTTTTAAAGGTTGTTTCCCCTTGAGCGCCATAGACATGAAACAGAACTTCCACCTTCATATATGTTTATGTAATTCTCAGCCACAGACATGTAAAAATTACAACATTACGAATCAGGGAGAATCTGTGAATTTCTTCAGTATGTTTCCATTTTCAATATAACAAGCTTCAAGATATTAAGCCTCCTTCAGAGCTATTGGCACCTATATAAGACACCATTCAGTAGAGTTTGTTGGTTCATTTAAAAGAAAGTTAGCAGAGGTAGTTGTTTGACATTAAAGTGTATTGAAATGCACTGTATAATTATTTATTTAACAATCAACTGATTAGAATGTTGACTGTGCTGCAAACAAAACAAAACAAAACATAAACAACCTGTAACTGCAATTCCACTTAAAGCCCTTGAAATGAGACATAGATATGGTGATTGGGGACATTGCTAGCTACCTTATATAATTAAACTAGATCTAGAAATGAAACAACTTTATCCTTTTCCTGTTTATATATCAGAATGTTTCCCTCCCTTACACATGAGAAAAATACTTGTTGCCTTTGAGTGAAGCAGTGCAAACCAGATTTTTGTAAGTACTTACAACTAGGGCAATGGCAATAGCTTTGGTTCCCTTGGGCCCAAGCCCATGATGGTTAAGGTTCATGATGGGCTCTTCCATGTTGCGAATGAAATATGAGACAGGAACCACTCCCACCAGCTTACAAGCCTCAATGTATAGCTCTGCACCCTTTATGGTTGCAAACGAACGCTCAGCATCTGAAAAGACAAACCAGTTTGGTTGGCAAAATATTTCCCCCACCGTCACTAGAGTAGAAACAGAGGATCCCTGTCCTAGGATTCAACAGGACTGTTGTTATTGTTGATTTAAATTTATTAAGAAAATTTTGGAATGTATGAAATGGTGACCCTCAAAAGATTTATGCAGTTGAACACATCTGAACTTGTTCCTTATATCTTATGAAAGAGAACCAGTGTGGTATAGTGGCTTGAGTGGTGGACTAGAGGTCTGGTAGACCAGGGTTTGAATCCCCACTCAGCTATGAAAATCCACTGGGTGACCCTGGGCAAGTCACACTTTCTCAGCCTCAGAGGGAGACAACGGCAAACCTCTCTCTGAACAAGTCTTGCCAAGAAAACCTCATGATAGGTTTACCTTAGGGTCACTATAAGTCAGAAACTACTTAAAGGCACACAACAACAACAACACTTTTGAATGTGCAGACTTCAAAGTAAGTCCAGGAAACACATAAGATCACACAGAGCTGTTTTTTTTCTTAGTTATGCCAAACCTGAATTACAATACCTGCAGTATCCATGTAGAGAAATCATGCCTACTTATGTTTAAGAGAATCCGACTGATACAAAGAAAAAGAAAATCTACATATGTATGTGATGGAGATGCACAATTTAGTAAATACCTACTTCCCCCTTTCTTTGATGGTGGTCTGATACAAATAAATCAAAGGCTTAGAAGAACTTTATTATGCCTTGGGTATACCATTTTAAAATGGATGGATTCACACCGAAACCTGCTGTTAATAACTTGGACAAGGCTATTCTTGCCAATAGCTTTGATAAGGGTATTTTGTAGCTGATCCATGTCTTGCTTTGCCTTGATGAGGTATAATAAGGGCAAAAGAGCTATTTCTCAATTTAGCAACAGCTACTGAGTGACCTTGGGCAAGTCATTATCTCATGGATTATTAGGAGGAGGCTGAGGGAGGAGGTTTGGATGGAAGACAGGACAGTAAACAGTCACCTTCTATCTCAAGGTCTGTGTCAGAACTATCTTCTCTTGCCTTCTCTTCTGCTTTGTCACTGGCATCGGTGAGAGACTGTATCTCTACAGATGTGCTACCTTCTGACATCTCGCCATTCTCATCTGAAACAAAATTGATCACATTCATTTCCCAAATGTGAACATGAGCCCCATGTAGTTATCTAAAACATAATATAGTTCACAGGAAAGCCATGTTGTCCATTAGTGAATAGTCACTGTTGGACCTCCCTCCCTCCCGAGTACCTTGAATGGCATTCATTTACCTTCCCATTATTGCATTGTTGCCTTGCTCTCACCACTGCCCATAGAACTCACCAAAAAGTTGTCACAGATCAATAGATGCTCTCCCAGGTGGAGCCACAAGTGTTGCCCACTTGCTGAGTCTTGAAGTTGCCCCTCCAGTATGCCTGCAACCCAGGTTCAAAGAAGTGGTGTTGCTTGTTTCAAGTGGGCTTCTTGCTACTGCTGGAAACCCCTATCCCTGGTCCCACTGTTGATCCATATTTTGCACCATAGCAGTTACTACTATGGTGTTCTCCACATTTTGTTGACCTTCCACCTAAACAGACAATAATTCTCTTTCGGTTTTAGTATTGCTTTCTTGCCATTAACTGAAAGATCTGTCAGTTGTCTTTTCTGTTAGTCGGAGAAGACCTTGGGGTGTTGTGTTCTTTCCAATAAAGTAAAATGGTTAGCATGCCAACGTGCATGGGGAGTGGAAGCAAGATTTGTAACTAGATGCCATTAGACGTGATACCGCGTCTCTAGCCTCTGATTCATAATTCATTTTACAATTAGACTGAAAGAGTTTGGAAAACTGTGCTTTAAGAGAACTTATACAAAAACCTCCAGTAGCATTATTGCTACAATTTGTCTATTTGGTGAATAGAAAGAGAAATACTGCAGTATTACCATTTTTCATTTTCTTCTCCTCCCCGTCACAAGGTGTTGTCTGGCCTTGTCCTTCCATTCATTGGGTTACTGACTGATCTGTTCTTTTTGCCTCTTCTTAAGTATGTTATTCAATATTTAAACCTGACATGAGATCCACCATTCACTTATCCAGGCACAGATACATGTGAGGGGAAAATAAGTACTGGCTGAGGCCATTGACAGGTATCTTTCTCATTTCATAGGAACAGCTCTCCATTTCTAGACTACTGGCCTGTCCAGTTACTCTTTTCTTATAGAGAACAAAAATGTGTGAAGGACAAACATTAATAAACACAACCAAATATATATATATATCAGGGGTTCCAAACCAAAAAATTTGGTGGGTATTGGCAATTTCTTAAATGGCTGGTAAATGAGATTATAAGCAAAAAAAAAAGTGGTGTTGCAGAAACCTATGGCTTTTGAGATGCACTCCCCATCAGCTCTAGCCAGCATGTCTAATGGTTAGGGGTGATAGGATTGCAGTCTTAACAATATCTGGAGAGCCAAAGGTTTTTCACCTGTACAATAAAGGACCCAACAAGAATATTTATAACAATACCCTTCTGAATATTTTTGCCCGCCAAAATTTTAACCTCTCCTTTCATTCTAGTCCCCACAATCTTAGAACATGCCAGCCTATATTTTTACAGGCTTGTAATGGCTTGGTTTGTGGAATGAAGAAAGCCTTATCTTCTCATTTCCTGACACACACATAAATTCTGCTTCCTGCTTTCTATTGCTGGGAAAGGAGAGGGGTTTTGTTTTGGGTACTTCATATTTCTACAAAAGTATCTCAAAGTGTTCACCACTCCCTTTTGGATTTTACACGAGTCATTGTATAATTGTAATGTGTGCTGAAGCTCTAATGGCAACTCTGGGCAATTTTCTTTTAAAGAGCGATGTATAACACTCTCACCTTCACCTTCATCATAGTCAAAGTTTAAAAAGTCCATGGTGTCTTGAGGGAACCAGGAAGTCTGCTTCTTGATTCTTGCTTTTTCTTATTGTGTTTTCAGTTACATACAGTACACTCTATTTGAGACCCTTTTAAAACAAACCCTTTATCTGAGCCATCCAACCACAACTATTTTTTGTGACCTATGGTGTCAGCTGGCAATGGGGAATTCCAAATGATATTGTTTCTGATTAGGAAGACCACATTTCCAAGTCACTTGTACAGCCTGTGTGTTATGCATGCTGTCTCCCCCTTCTTGAGTTCACGTCACTTTAATTTCATCCCAAGTATTCCATGACCTCATCTAGACATTGTGACTCAAGATATATGGTACTGTATTTGTATCACCTATGGTCACATAGTCAGACTTGTGTCAGGTCTTCTTTGCTGAGGTGGATCAAAATGGATCAGAATACAGGTAAGAAACTGTTTCAGAAATTAGTGCTATTGATCATTTAAGGGAGGTTTGGACTGCAGCTCCCTCAGTCCCTAATTGTTGGCTATGCCAGCTAGGGTTGATGGGAGCTAAGGTCAAAAACATTTGAGGGGCAACAGTTGTCCATCCTCTAACTTGTCAAAGCTAAGCCGGCGAAGATTATGAGAAAATACCCTTTGTTTGGTATATTAGTTTTGATAACTTTCACACATAAAGTCCAATCACTTTTAAAAATATGTTTTAATTTGACAATGTTTATGACAAAAGATGGCCAATTAACATCACAATTTGAAACAGCACCTCCAAATTGATAACATGAGCAGGATCACAGAAGTTCATATTCAGGTGATATCTTTCTAAGAATTCTTTCCAGCCATAATATTTAGACTTGTACACTGTCTGTATGCTGTTTATATTCTATCTCTGTATAAGGCAGGCACTCAAAAATGAGGTGTGAAATTTTATCTGCATTTATTTGCTGATCAATATTATGCTTCTAGTATTGCACAACTGTGGACCTGAAGACAATGCTTAGATAATAATAAGCACAATTCTTTGTAATTATTTCCATTCTTAAAAGATCATAAACATAGTAAAAACTGCTGTCATTCTACATAGGTTAAGGCTGTTAAGATATACTGTACATCTTTTCTTTTTCTCTGGAAGTAGATTTCAAATTGCTGTTTGCCTTCTTCACATTGTGAGCTGCCTACAATGTTGCTAGTGTAAAGAAAATGCCTTGCTGGCAGCAGCCCTGAGTCTAACCACCGAGAAGTTCATTATCTAACCTGACCTATTATTTACCCAGAAAGTACGTAAAGAAATTAAAGATCATGGTCATAGGTGTGTTACCTTGTATAGTGAAGCAAGGAATCAATTTGGTAAAGCCAGTCTACAATGGTAAAGTATATCTGTCAAGATTTACAGAACAGGAAAAGTCAATAAAAATAGTGTAAACAGGAAAAGACTGATTAGAGTAGGTGCAGGACTATCTTTAAGAATGTCTCAAATTAAAATAATATAAAATATTAATGCTAAGTTCACTCGACTCATTTTTTTAAAAGCTTCTAGCCCTTTTGGTTCAGGACACTTGAAAAAGATGGCAGTAATTTAAGTGTCAAAAAGAATAATTTAGTTTTAAAAACATAAAAAAAAACCTCACTGCTCATTACAAAGTCATTCTATGAAAGTGCTCATATATATCATTCCTGTTCTAGGGTCTGAGAACTTTTTTCAGGATATAAACACAAAGACACACTCCAGTCATAGGTTTTTTGTGAGTTTTTCTGGGCTGTGAGGCCATGTTCTGGAAGAGTTTATTCCTGACGTTTTGCTTGCATCTGTGGCTGGCATCTTCAGAGAATGGTGGCATAGGGATATGTGGGGTTTATATACTGTGAGTCCCTGTTGGAGAGGATATATAAATTTGTGTATTTGAATGGCTAGTTCCAAGGGTGGGAGGATATGCAAGGAGGATTAGTGTCTGTTTGGTTAATGGTCCATTGTCTGCTGGAAATCCCTGTCCCTGGGTGAAGTTCATTTGCATGTGTTGAGTTCTGATTTTGGTGTTTTTCAGGACTGGTAGCCAAACTTTGTTTACTCTAAGGGTTTCTTCTTTCCTGTTGAAGTTGTCCAGGTGTTTGTGGATTTCAATAGCTTCTCTTGTGCATTCTGACATGATAGTTATTGGCCTAGTCCAGAATTTCAGTGTTTTTAAATAACATTTTGTGTCCAGGTTGATTTATAACATGTTCTGCTACTGCTGATTTTTCTGGCTGGCCTAGTCTGCAGTGTCTCTCATGTTCCTTGATTCGTGTTTGCACACTGCATTTAGTGGTTCCTATGTAAACTTGTCCACAGCTGCATGGTATGTAGTAAACTCCTGTGGCTGTGAGAGGGTCTCTTTTGTCCTTCGCTGAGCGTAGCATTTCTTGGATTTTCTTGGGACTAACCAATTTGGTTAACTGGGTCAAAAGACTAAAGTATTAACATATATGTTTATAGAAACAGTCTGTCACTAAAGAGTAACAATAAGTGAAACTAAGGCCCTTACCAGATGTGTACAAAACCACATCATAAGGACGTGATGATAACACAAAAGAGTGAAATTATCAGACAACTTTGTCATTCAGCCATTCCGGGGGTGTAGCGCAGGTGTGAATAAACCATCACTTTTTATTGACGGCTTAGCCCGTCAATAAAAAATTGATGCCTCATCTGTGCCAGCACTACACCCCAGGAATGGCTAAGGAAAAGGGTGTCTTGATAATTTTGCCCTTTGGGTTGTCGTCCTGTCCTTATGGGGCAATTTTGGACACGTTTTTTGGCTGTATTTTCCCACATCTGATAAAATCCTAAGAAAAGGAACAGTGTTATATAGAGAGTATTGAACAGTTGAAGTTTGTAACCTTGAAGATAATCATCCAGCCAGTTTGCTTTGTTAATGGTTCACAGACTCATTGTGTATTATTACACTCACTAGAAAAGATAACAGCCAGGCTACTCAAAGGAAATTCCACTAAGACCTAATCTATCCACAGGCAGGTCCAGTTTAAGGAATTTGGGGGTCCCTGCAATGCTTTATTTTAGGAGCCCCATACATTGGTATCTCAGGTCAATGTAACCTAACCTAACCTATTCACAGTACAGGATATTCAGATTACTACTAATAATGTTTTTGCAGGAGAAGTGTTACTAAGGGGCCCCACACAATGATGCCCCCCCCTGTGGCTGCAGGTGCCACAGGGCCCTTAAACCGGCCCTGTCTACAGGAAGGCTCACCTGGAGGATCAGCCCCCAGTCCAGCCAATGGATTTAAAAGGAGAAATGAAGAGAAGAGCAGCGACAAATTACTGATAGATGACTGGTTACTAAAAGTAACAGAAATGAGAGATAATGATAAGCTAATTCATATTTTGAATAGAAGATATACAGATAAAGTAGATCTAGAGTGGTCCCCAATGATTGAATTATGTAAAAATAGATGGCACATGGAAAGTGTTGATTAAAGATGAAAGGTAATATTATAAGGATTGTGGTTTAGATTCTGAGAGGAAGTCTGATTGTAAAGATAGACTGTGTAAAATATTAATAGTAAACCCTGGGAAGATAGTAAAAGAGAAAGTTTTTTGATTATATACAGTTGTCCCTCCACATTCATGGATTTGGCATTCACGGATTTAAGTATTCACGGCTTTAAAATATTCTTTAAAAAATAGTAATCCAAAAAGCAAACCTTGATTTTGCCATCTTATATAAGGGACACCATTTTGCTATGCCATTGCATATAATGGGACTTGAGTACAGTATTCACAGATTTGGATATTCATGGGGAGTCCTGGAATGAAACCCCAGCGAATGTGATGTGACAACTGTAAATATGAGCTTCTGGGGGAAGTCCAGAGGAAATAGTAGACCTGGAGTGGCTATTACTGACAAATTAAGTAAAAACAGATGGAATGTGGAAAGGGTCAATTAAAGATTAAAGGTGAAAGGTAATATTACAAGGATTGTGACTTAGATTTTAAGAGGAAATCTGATTGTAAAGATGGACTGTGTTTAATATTAATAGCAAACTTTAAGAATGTAGTATAAGGAAAGCCTCTGATTATACAAATACATAATGGAAGTAACAAATTACCAAAGGGTGTAAAAAAACTCTAGGGACGGGCTTTTGGGGGAAGTCAAGAGGAAATTTATGTACAAAAGTAGAGTTATACATGTATAAAATGTATGAATATAAATGTACGCTTGGAAAATCTAACTTAAAAAAAAATAAAATAAAAGGAGAAATGGCAGTGAGAGGCAGCCAGTAAATTGGCAGTGAGCAAGTAAATTGGCAGTGAGAGGCAGCCAGGCAGTGTGCGTGGAGGCAGCTACCTCACACTCCCCATGAGGCCAGTCTTCAGCCCAGACGGGAGAAGCTGCCTGAGGGGGAAAGGCCGGCGCTGCTGCTGGGACGCCTCAGGGCTTCGCCCGCGCTGCTCCCCGTCGTCCTTCGGGAGCTCCGTGGAGGCGGAGCGAGCCTGACACGCGTGGCTGCTGCTGCCGCCGCCGCCGCCGCCGCCGCCGGCCTCTGGGATGGGAGGAGCGGGCAGCATGCTGGGGACGGTGCTCTGTTACGTTCTGTTGCCCCTGACGCGGCTCGCCCGGGCTTTACACGGTAACCTCTTCTTCTTCTTCTTGGCCCACCCGCCGCCTCGGAAAGGAGCAGCCTATATAGTCCTCGGTCTCCTTATATGAGGCAGAGCTTACTCTAGACGGGCAGGCGGAGAAACGCTCGTAGGCGCCCGGCCGGTTCTTGCCGTGGAGGCCGCGCTCCTCCTCCTCCTGGTACTAGAAGCCCCGGCCTAGCGTCGAGCGAGCTGGCCGGGGAGGGAGCCCGAGAGGAATCTGGGGAGGGGGGGCTGTGGGTGTGACGCCCCCTCCTCCCCTGAGCCTCTCCTCCTCGCCCGCTTTGGGCAGAAGGCGGCTTTGAAAGCGCCTCCCGGGCCGCCCCCGGCAGCGCCAACCGCCCTCCTTTGGGGCCCGGCGGTGCTTTCGCCACGGATTTCCCCACCGTCCCCTCAGGGAAAAGCAACAATAACCCGGTCATGAAAGTGGCAGGGACGGGCTACCTTAATAATCAATAATCTCTGCGTTTGAAACCCCCTACTCCCAGTACAGTGTGCTTCAAACTAAGGCGATTTTATATATATATATATATATATATATATACACACACACACACACACACACACGCACACACATAATATATACTGTAGTATATAGGGGGTCTTC
Organism: Gambelia wislizenii; assembly: GCA_030847615.1. NCBI lineage: Eukaryota > Metazoa > Chordata > Lepidosauria > Squamata > Crotaphytidae > Gambelia > Gambelia wislizenii. The sequence goes on along the minus strand of JAUMIR010000001.1, from coordinate 447,601,894 downwards.
CTATTGAATCCTGGGATTTGCAGTTTTACAAGGTCTTTAGCCTCCTCTGCCACAGAGTGCTGGGGTGTATCATTATATATATATAGCACACACACAGACATATTATATATATATATATACACACACACACACACACACACACATACACATATCTGGCTTTTCTTCACAAACGAAGATTCAGGAAGGACTCATCCCGCGCTTTCTGCAAGTGCGCTGATGACTAAAAAGGCCAATCCGAGATAAAGAAGTCTGGTTGCAGAAAGCACAGTAGAAGGTCTCCTTGGGTGATGTTCCTGGGTTGTGATTCTTTCTGCGTTGTCATTTCTCTTCAAGACTTGTTCGGCGTGAGTTCTCAAGTAAGGCTGCAGCATTGTGGATAGTGTGTCTTCATGCCTCCCGATGTGAGGCCAGGGCGGACCATTGTTGGTGATCAATTTGGCCAAGCCTAAGATGTTGTTTCAGGGAGTCCTTGTATCGCTTTTTTTGGAGCACCCCTCTTATGCTGACCTGTGGCGAGTTCACCATAGAGTAGTATTTTGGGGAGGCGATGGTCCTCCATCCTAGAAACGTGCCCTGCCCAGCGCAGCTGTGTTCTCAATATCATGGCCTCAATGCTGGTGATCCCTGCTTGCTCAAGGACAGCAACATTCGTCACATAGTCAGTCCAGTGTATATTTAGGATTGTGCGTATACAGCACTGATGAAGCGTTCAAGGAGTCGTAAGTGGTGGCGGTAGGTGACCCATGTTTCAAACCCGTGAAGGAGAATAGACAGTACAATGGCTCTATACACATTGATTTTTGTGCTTCGCCTCAGGTGTTTATTACTCCAGATTCTTTTGTAAAGTCTTCCAAATGCGCTATATGCCTTTGCTAATCTGTGATCGATCTCTTTGTCAATCTGGGCTCTCTCTCTATATATGTTTACAAGTTTCTTGAGGCTGGTGAGCTTGAAGTGAAGGGAGAGGGGAACCTGGCAAACACACACACACACACACACACACACATGTTTATTTAAGTTTATATAAGTTTATTGAGGCTGGTGAGCTTGAAGTGAAAAGAGTGGGGAACCTGGCAAATTCACACTACACAAAAACAATCGAGTTAGAAGCTGGATTGTTTGCCAGGGTGTCTTTCTAGAGAATCCTGGGATTTGCAGTTTTACAAGGTCTTTAGCCTCCTCTGCCAAAAGAGTGCTGGTGTGTCACTAGACTACAAATCCCAGGATTCCATAAGCAGGAGCCATGGCAAATAATTCAGTTTCAAACTGGATTATTTGTGTAGTGTGGATGTGTTTACTTTCAAAGAGATAGTCCTGTTAATCTGGTTGAGGAGATGTGGTGGGGAGGAGCCCTGTGTCCTCCTCTAAGATTGACCCATTTATTTCAGCATAACCTTTGGTGGATTACAGCCACAGCTAAAAAAAGTGGATGTGAAATAGCAAGAACCAGTGTGGTTCACTGTTAGGCCACCTTTCTCAACCTTTTTATCCTGGAGGAACTCTTTGTTTGTTTGTTTATTTATTTATTTATACCCTACTCTTCAGCCACAAAGCTATCAGAGCAGCTTACAAATTGTTTTAAGCAATAGGAATTTATACATCTACACTGAATTAAGCAGCTTCCAATGTGTGTTAGCTAATTGCCCCCACAAGCCGGGTACTCATTTTACTGACCTATGAAAGGATAGAAGGCTGAGTGAGCCTTGGAGCCCTCTGGAATCTTGAAGTAATTTTTAGGCCTTCAGGACCCCTGCATAAAAATTATAGCTCAAAAGATTTATTTAAAAACCTTCACTCTTTCACATAACCCTTAGTGACATCTCAAGTAAGCCTAGGATTCCAGGGAACCCAGTTTGAGAAACCCTGGGTTAGATTGTGACTTCTAGACCCAGGTAATAGTCCCCACTGAGCCATGAAATTCATGAACTGCTTACTCACCCTCAGCATGGTCTAAGTTACTCCCAGAGTTATGGGAAGAGAAAGTTGGAAAGAGTTACCTGTGCTACCTGAGGCTCATTGTAACAAACATAAAATAATCCTTGTAGCAGTTCTGTATCGTAAATGTAGTCAAGACTTTTGCTGCCTGAGGCAGAACAGCAAGGGTAGCCTCATTTACCTTAAGTGAAAATGTATAGAGTACCCAAGGGTGTTTAAGTTACTTTGGCATCTTTGGTTAAAAAAAAAAAAAAAATCTCACAAGCATCTCTTCTCCATCTTGGCAGTGAAAGTAAAATAGTAAGAAATTGAATAACTAACAATTCGCTGCCCAATAAGCTGTTAGTGGGTGGAAAAAAACAAGAACACCAAGTTTCTGCTTGTTGAGAGGCTTGGAAGCACCTTATATGCTCATAGTTGTATAAGTGAATGTATACTTACATAGGCACCCATTTCAGTCTGGTTTCAGGTAGAAATGTAAAATTTCTGGAAATTTTGAAGCCATGGAAAACTTTTTTCCCCCAGAAAATGGAATTTTTTTGGAAAATGGAAAAAAATGCGATATTTAATCTGCACTTTTTACAGATTGAAAGTCACTCTGTTACTTTAGGAACATAAAATATGACTATGTACAATTTGATTTAGCATAAAATTATCACAGTTGGTATATTAAAGATTTTACTGTCTTAAAGATTTTATTTGTCATGCTAAAATAAAACATTGCATAATTGATTTTCTTCAATATTTCATAAAAAACCAAAAAAGCTTTCAGGAAAAAAATGGAAAAAAACACACCCAGTTTTTTCTTAACTTTTCCTGGGTTTGTCCAGGCCTTCACATCTCTAGTTTCAGGCCAGGGTATGGTACCTAAACAGCTTGGCTTGACTGAGGATCTGATCTAGGGGAAAAGTGGGGGAGTTCTGCTCTATTGATCTTTGCAGATCTCTAAGCGGCTTTTGATATCATTGATCTTGGTATCCTGTTGGACTGGTGCCATTGGATGGGAGGCAATGTGTTATGGTGAGTTCAGGATTGAAAAAAAAACCAGTTTTTTTTTTAAAGGAACAAAAAACCCAGTTTTGTTTAAACCAGGTTTTTTGGTTTAAACCAGGTTGTTGGGTGGGTTTTTTTTTGGCATTAAAAGCAATATAGGACTAAATCAGTATATTAAGTAGCAAAATGCACTTGAAATGCTATGGCCACTAACTTAAATAATAATTTTTCTTTAAAAAGTTCAATTTTAAAGCAAGTTTTTTTGGGTTGAACTGGAAGGATTTGTTTCTGAATGGCATTTCTTGCACTTTAAAATAAAGTGATTAAAAAGGAGCAACTGACAATGGATACTGAGTCTGTGTCTAACAAAGAAGAAATGCCAATAAATTGTTAAAGTTAAAATGTTTAAATTCAAGCAGTCATTGTTCCAGTGTGAGAGTTGGAAAATAGTAATAATAGTCAGACTTTAAAAAAATGAATAATGAACTTTTAAAAAACAGGAGAGATTTTTTTTTAAAAGTCATTTGGTTTAAACCCTTTACGGGTCTGAAACATGGGTCACCTATTGCCATCACTTACAACTCCTTGAATGTTTTCATCAGCGCTGTATACACACAATCCTAAATATATACATTGGACTGACTATGTGACAAATGTTGCTGTCCTTGAGCAAGCAGGGATCACCAGCATTGAGGCCATGATATTGAGAACACAGCTGCGTTGCGCAGGACACGTTTCTAGGATGGAGGACCATCGCCTCCCCAAAATAGTACTCTACAGTGAACTCGTCATGGGTCAGCGTAAGAGGGGCGACCCCAAAAAAGCAATACAAGGATTCCCTGAAACAACATCTCACGTTTGGCCAAATTATCATAGAATCGTAGAATCACAGAATCATAGAAGTGTAGAGTTGGAAGAGACCATGAGGTCCATCCAGTCCAACTCCCTGCCACGCAGGAAATCACGATCAAAGCATCCCCGACAGGTGGCCACTCAGACTCTGTTTAAAGACCTCCAAGGAAGGAGACCCCACCACGCTCCGAGGGAGTGCGTTCCACTGCCGAACAGCTCTTACTGTCAGAAAGTTCCTCCTAATGTTGAGGTGGAATCTCTGTTCCTGGAGCTTGCATCCATTGCTCCATGTTCCAGTCTCTGGAGCAGCAGAAAACAAGCCTGTTCCATCCTCAACATGACACCCCTTCAAATACTTAAACAGGGCTATCATATCGCCTCTTAACCATCTTTTTTCCAGGCTAAACATACCCAGCTCCCTAAGTCTCTCCTCATAAGGCATGGTTTCCAGACCTTTCAACCATTTTAGTCGCCCTTCTCTGGACACATTCCAATTTGTCCATCACCTTTTTGAATTGTGGTGCCCAGAACTGGACACAGTATTCTAGGTGAGGTCTGACCAAGGCAGAATAGAGTGGCACTATTACTTCCCTTGATCTTGACACTATACTTCTATTGATCACCAACAATGGTCCACCCTGGCTTCACATCAGGAGGCATGGAGACGCACTATCCACAATGCTGCAGCCTTATTTGAGAACTCACGCCGAACAAGTCTTGAAGAGAAACGACAACACAGAAAGAATCACAACCCAGAAACATTACCCAAGGAGTCCCTTTGCTATGCTTTCTGCAACCAGACTTGTTTATCTCGGATTGGCCTTTTCAGTCATCAGCGCGCTTGCAGAAAGTGTGGGATGAATCCTTCCTGAATCTTTGTTTGCGAAGAAAAGCCAGAGAGAGAGAGAGAGGTTTAAACCAAGATTTAAGCCATGGTTCAAACCAATCTGGTGTAAACCAGCCAACCCTGGTTCTGTTCCAGTCTGCAAGGGCAAGAGAGAGTGGCAGTGGTTGGGAGGGGGTCCTGTTCATCCCTATAGTCCACTGTGCTACAGAGTGTTACAGGATTCCATCTTGTCTCCCATGCTGTTCAATATCTATATGAAGCTGTTGGGGTAGGTTGTTAGGAGTTTGGGGGTTGGGTACGATCAGTGTACTCATTACACTGAGCTCTACGTCTTGTTGGAGTCAGCTGTGCAGTGCCTGGATTCTTTAACAGACTGGATGGAGGCCAATAAGCTGAAGCTGAATCCTGAAATGATGGGGGACCTGTAGAGTGGTGGTTCTTCTTTGTGGTCTCTGTGAATGCACACATATGGGTATTTCTCAGTCCTGGGAATTGGGTAAAATACATGACCTGGATGGATTTGCACTCTCCCTGAAGGACCAGGTGCATTGTTTAGGAGTGCTCTTGAATCCTTCTTTGACACTGCAGGCCTAGGTGGACTCTGTGGCTTAGAGTCCCTGGAGCCAATTTCAATTGACTTCTAGCTACAGGCTTTTCTGAACAGGGATAACTTAGCCATAGTCCAAGTGGAAACTTCATAATTAGACTACTGCAGTGCACCCTATGTAGAACTGCCCTTAAAGAAAACTTGGAAGCTAGTGCAAAATGCAGCAGCTGGACTGCTGACGGGAACACAGAAAACATGAAACACTATCATCTTCTTGGTGATCTCTGTGCCCTCACACAAATGGGTTTTGTACTTGCACAGACACTCCATCAGAATGTTTTAGGGCTGAGTAGCTTGGGTGGGAATCTCTGCCTCTTCCCACCACAGCTACAACTGAGCAACCTGTTATTTAAAGGAATTGTGCAGACTGCCAATATGCTTCCAGTCTGAATCCAGGATGCTGGTGATAACAATTAAAGCTCTAAATGAATTGGTACCTTGATCTCAGAGGGAGTGCCTCTCCCCATATATGCCTGCCTGAGCACTGAGATCCCTCCTCAGTATACAACCTGTGGGGGCAATATATATTGTGAAAGGACTTGGGAGAGGTCCTCCTCTGCTTTGGCACCCTGTTTATGCAATACCTTCCCCTTTGATTGGCGACAACACTGATATTTGGTCCATGTCAAAACATGGCTTTTTATTAGAGTCTTTGGGGCCTAATTGGTTTTATTTGATTTGCACGTATGCTATTGTTGACATTATTTTAAATGGTTTTAACTGGTTTCAAATTGTTTTTTCTTGAAGTGATAAATGATTTAATATATTTTTAGTCTTTTAAAATTACTGTTATTGTTATTTATTGTCCTAAATTGATTTTATTGTATGGTACCCTGACATCCTTGGATATATAGTGGGATATAAATATTTTAATAAATAAATATCTATATATATAGTTCTCTTGGGTATGTTGCCTTTCCCAGTGTGCTGATTGGCTGCTCAGAAAACACACCCAACCAATCACCACCCATATGCAAATTCCCTCACCACCTCACAATCCACTCCTGCCCCTCAATCTGCACTCAATCTGCTTCCCCAGCCTCACAAATTCCCCTCCTCCCCTCATTCCCTCAGCTACTCACCAGTCATGGGCTGTGACAGGACCCAGACAGTCAAATGGTGGTGGGCAGCCAATTGGCGGTGACAGCAGAAGGGCAACAGAGCATGTCACCCTCAGCAATTCCAGGAAAAGTGTGGAACTCTGAGAAGGGGGAAGAGAAATTTAAAAATCTACCAGCCTACCTTACAGGGTTGTCATGAGGTCTACCGGGCCGGGGGCAGTTTTTAACTGCATGTTACGCTGGGTACAGCTAGTATAAATAATTTTCTAAGGAGAAAGAGATATCATCATGCCAGACTTTTAAATAGTATAATGCTTTAAATAGTATAATGTTATACAAATTTCAACTTTTTGGGTGACCTTTTAGGCAACTTGACCATTTTGGACCATTTAAGTCCCTTTCCCTAATACTTCTTGTTAGCAGTGTTTGACACAACTGTCCTACAAGCTTAGATTTCAGAATTTTCTGTAATTAGAATGCATTTGGCTGTAGGCATATCAAATTCCAGGTCCTTGGTAGGAGATAACACACAGATGATAGCCAAATAGCTTGGCTTGACTGGAGACTTTACAGTCTGTACTACCTTACTTGTTCGATTTTATTCTTATCACAATGTGATAATTTCTCTTGTTTAGCTTAAGTACCTGCATTAACAGTGTCTCCTGCTCTAATTAGCAATTTTTGGAAACAAGTATCAGTTAATGTTTACTTCTAGTTGCACTTATTTGAATCAATGATGGCAATGTTGTGTGACTGTTTCAGCTCAAATGTCATGCTCAGCAAAAGTTGTTGCTGTACATTCAAAATCATGTATCAGAACTGCAGCATTGAACTTGTTTTAGACAAATGTGAAAAATATGGCTCAGACTACATGTATTTCTCTTGTGCCAGCTGATCCTTCTGAATTGTCACATGAACTCTCTTGTTGAGTTTAAATTGTTTTAATCTGCCCAATTTTGCTTCACTTGGGAAGCACATGGGTTTTAAAATCTGCATCTCATGTCATTTTTAAAAGTTATTTTTATTTTAACAGATGTTTTCTTTACGTGTCGGAAGAATGTGCTTTTGGCAAAGGGTACGACCAACCATATAGACAACTTTTCTCCTTCAGTCAGTGGAAAGACAGTCTCAGAGGAACAGCAAGCCTTGCTGCAACAGTGGCTAGAGGAAGGAGCTGGTGAGGTGCACCCCAATGAGAGTGCTTCAAAACCAGAAAAGGTGTCAACCATTCTGGCTACTGAGTGGCAGGAAGGCCCAGAGCTTCTGATGACAAGCTTAAGTGACCTGAACATAACACCACAGTCTGGTAACCAGGAGCAGTCACAGCAACAGCATGTGGGCCACACTGAAGTGTCTCCTGGACTACAGGAGTTTGTAGAAACTACATTGTCAAATTTACCAGCAGAGGAGAGAGAGGCCCTAGGGGACAATGCTATATGGGCAGCAGTAAGGACACAAACTGATCCTCGGATTGGTGATGCTGCTCCTCTGTCCACAGAAGTGTGGATTGAAAACCCTGCTGTTTTAGATTGGAGTCCTGCCCAGGAGAGTGATGTGGGGTCAGTGGAGGGAGCAGTGTGGCCTTTTCAGAACACAGGTCAATTTCAGCCACTTCCAATTGAGATACCTTATCATGGTGAGTATGCCAGTATTGTATGCCAGTATGATTTCTCCCACATCTGAAGCTCAGTTATGTCAAGTGATGCTGAAAAGCCTTGTATTACAGGTGTTCTTTTTTCTTGGAATCCTTCAAGAAATGTATCCTTTCCTGTCACATTTGGAGAATTATTTCTGGTTTAATTTAATACAGCCTCCCTCAGTCTAGTGTCATCCAAATGACTAGGAATCAAGCTGTATATGTCAGGAACAAATTGTGTCATATCCACTTTATCTCCTTCTTTAGAGTTAGTAATTTAGTGGATTAGGGGCATGCTGTGGATATAGTATAGCTTAATTTTACCAAAGCATTTGACATGTTTTTTCATTATGTTCTGACAAGATGGTAAAATGAGGGCTGGATGATATTGCAATTAGGTGCTAGTCAAGCAGCTTTACTCAGTGAGTTTCAATTAATGATTCAGAATTCTTATTGGTAGTTGTCTACAGTGATATGCCATAGGGATCTGTTCTAGGTCCTGTGGTGTTCAACATTTTAAAAAATGAACTGGATGAGTTTATAGAATGTTTATTGGCAAATCTGCAAATGACGTATAGCGAGGAGGGACAGCCAACACCATAGAAGTTGAAACTGATCCTGTGTCATTTGGAAAATTGAAATGAAATTCTGCAGAAATAAATGTAAAGTCTTGCATGTAGATACAGAAAAAGAAATGTCCAAGTATAGGATGGTGTAGAGCTGGTTTGGCAACAATGGACATGAAAGAAGCCCAAGTGTTTTAGCATACCATTAGCTAAATATGACCCAACTATGTGATAGGCAGCTAACGAAGGTAACTGTCTTGGGCTGCATTAACAGAAGAATGGTGTCTGTATTACAGAAGGTTCTACTCTGTTATGTGTTAGGCCAAATTTGGGATATTCACAGTGCCTACTTCTGGGTGCCCCATTTTAACAAGAATATTGACAGAGTGTATCTGGAAAAAAGCAAACAGGATGGTGAAGGTTCTGAAAAGTGAGGTGTATTCAGCCTTTAGAAGAGATGATTAAGGGGAGACAACTCCTCCTCCTCCTCCTTCTATTCATTTATATTCTTCCCTTTTCTCAGAAATGGGACTTAGCAGCTTAAAGCTTTTTTAAAAACAGTACAAATTAAAAAGTACAAACACGTAAGTAAAACTTAGAAAAGCTACTTTAAAACAATTGAACAATATGTGGAGTTAAAATCATTAAAAATTCATTTAAAACCCATATAAAAAAAAATCAACAGAAGAACAATACACAATTAAAAGCCCATAAAGTCAATTTTAAAAGCCTGCTGGAATAGGAATGATTGTACCTGCTCATCCTTGCCTTCCTAGCAAGGAAGTTCAAAAGCCTGGGAGTAGCCACCAAGAAGGCCGTCTCACTTGTTCCTACCAAATGAGTTTGAGAAGATAGTGGGACAGGGAGAAGGGCCTTTTAAAAAGATATTAGAGCTCTAATAGGCTCATATAGGGCCTATAATCCATCACAACTATACAGGGTATACTATTCAAATTAAAATACCAAGTCTAAGTACAGTGGGTCCTTAGTATCTGTTATGGTTTGGTTCCAAAATCTGTGGATACCAAAATCTGTGGATGCTCAAGTCCCATTATATACAGCGGCATAGTAAAATGGTGTCTCTTATATAAAATGGTGAAGTTTGCTTTATGGATCCCCCCACCCTAAAAATATTTTCAAGCCATGGTTGGTTACATCTGTGGATGCAGAACATGTAGATACGGAGGGATGACTGTACCTCTAAGACCACCCTGGCTAGCTCAGGAAGGGAGATGGTTGAGCAACAGGGTCGGTGGTATACCAATAGAATCCCTAATCTGTCCTGGCCACCTGCCTTCAAATAAATACACTAAAAACCTGCAGACTGAGGGATAGAGCACGTGGTAAGGGGGAGAGAATCTAAATAGACGACTGCAACACCACCTCCCTGCTCACCAGGTCTCACCTCCTGCTGCACAGAGAATCCTGGGCAAAGCTGAGAAAGATTACGCCCACACACACACACCTCATCCAACCAAGGTATCTACAATACACACCAGGTTGGCCTGTTCATTCATGATCTATAATACTGTAATATAATAATAATAATAAAATTTATTTATATCCTGAATGGCAGCTGTTTTACCACTGACCTCGCATTGTGCAGCAGCACTGTGAGGATCCTGTCAGACCCCAATTCAGTCAGACAACGGATACTAGTTAAAGTACTTTATTGAGGCTGAAACTGAGTGAAGGCTGTCATAGCCAGGACTGAGCAAGGAAAAAAAAAGGTAAAGTTTTAATGTCAAACCTCAGGCAGCATCGCCCCCCTCGTTCCCATCCTTCCTTTGAGCAACACCCCTTCCCTTCTCAAAACAGCAGATGTGTTTATGGTCTTGGATGTAGACACAGAGTAGTACATTCCCCTCCCAACACCCAAACACTCCACATTCCATTAACTTTAATTAGGAAGTCTCAGAGGCCTGCTTCCAGCCAGTGACTACAAGCAGGTCCTGACATACTGCCCCCCCCAAAAGCCAAATCCCCCCTCCCCTGAAGCATGCACAGCAGAGGAAATAAAAACAAACACAGTGTAACATCTTAACCATCAACCTGCTCCTGGCTTGTCCAGGAACTGTTTGTGGAAGGCCTGGATTAACCGAGGGGCCCTCATGTGTTCCCACTCTACCCACTCCACATGTCCCAGAGGAAGGTGACACCACTACACAAAGTATTGCAGGTGACCCCAATGCAGACATGAATCAAGGATTTGCTTGGCCTTGAAGTGCTGCTGGTTGTCTATCATCAGTGGTGAGGGTGCTTCCCCAACAGGGCTCCATGTAGAGGAATGATGAACAGGTTTTAGTAGACTGCAATGGAAAACAGGGTGAACACTACGATATGCCTTAGGCAATTCTAGCTCCACTGCCACTGGATTAATTATTCGTGTCACTTTAAAAGGTCTCACATATTTAGGCCCAAGCTTCTTTGAAGGTTGGTGGCACTTTAAAAACTTTGTAGATAAATATACCAAATCACCCATGGTATAACTAGACAAGCACTTTCAACCCAGGGGAACTGTTATGGCTATCCAGGCTATTTGGATTGGGAGACAGTTTGGGGATGACAAACACTCCATTGTAGAATCTACCCCCTCAAATATCTGAAAGGTATACGGAAGAAGATGGGGCAGGCTTGTTCTGTGTTGTTCAAGAGGGCACAACCAGAACCAGCAAGTGGAAATTTCAGGACAGCAGATTATTGCTGAATAATAGGAGAAACTTACATTTCGCAGAGGAAAGACTTCTTTTGGAGGTGGTGAGACTGGGTGCTACCTTCAGGGATTCTGTAACTGGATCTTTCCTTGTCGAGTCTACACTGAGCAGAGGGTTGACCTAGATGATCATCAAAGGCTCTTCCAACTCTGTGATTCTATGAAGAAGTAGGTTCTTTCCTACGAAGTGTCCCATTTACTCTTTTTAAAGATGCCACGTTTTTAAGATGCATTGTGGTATTTTACTATCACCCTGTGCCTTCAGAGTATTGTATATTGGTAAAGGAACTATCTCGCCATAGTTCACATAGCAGAGGTATCATAGAACAAAAGTAGAAGTAATCCTGAATGGATTTGCATGCATATTTTTAAAATGCTAACAGCAACCAACCAAGGTGGGGACTTTAATCCTTTTCCTTTCATGATGAGGTCCTGATGAAAATTGGTTCTCTGTAGCTGCTGTTTGCATTGGGAGGAAATTTTTCCACTGGTGGTACCATTTCTGTTTTTAAAAGTTATATGTTAAATGGATTTAATGTATCTGATATAGCCCTAAGGATTGAAATAGAGATGCTGCTGCCATTACCAGTATCACACACAGCAGTTAAAAAAACTTAAAGGGAGCTATAGGGGCCTTTAAATTGGACTCAGGCTATGATCCAGGTGGGTGGATGTTTAAGAATCCATCCCAATGTAGCTTCCTCTCCCTTAATTCTACTCCCCTATTGCTATTTGCCAGCATAGACTTAACCTCTGTTTCCCTTTCTTTGTTCTTATATAGAGATTCTGTGGAGAGACTGGGAAGATCTTTCTGCTCAGGCCTGCATCCCAGAGCACAGCTCAGAGTCTGGTTCTTTGTTTGAATTCAGAGTCATGTCCTACAACATTCTTGCCCAAGACCTGATAGAGCAGAGCCCTCATCTCTACATGCATTGTCATCCAGACATCCTGAACTGGAGCTATCGTCTCACCAATCTCTTGCAGGAAATCCAGCACTGGGATCCTGATGTGAGTAATGTAATTTGAGAGCTTGTCAGGCACAATTAAAACACTGACAAGGTTATTGTTGCAGATAAACACAAAGTAAAAATGCAGTTTTTTTCTTCATCTTCCTCTAAAGCAATCTTTTCCTGTTCTTTGGGTTTTTACTTAGCCTAAATCAGACCAAGAAATGTTTTACATTCAATCATAGTGGCAAGTTTTCAATTGAACAGAGAGCAATAAGGCAACAAATTGATAAATTGTTTTTTTTTAATATCGGGAACTCAGGACAAAAAAATAACTGTTAAAAAGCCAACTTCTATAAAACTTAGCAAAACACCTTCCTAACTTCTTACACAGATACATCAAAAGCAAAGAGACTTGGAGCTCCAGAAACAGACAAGAGAAAGAAACACACATTTCTGTCTGGCAAGGTTAACCAGTACTGTTCTCAGCTTAAAGAGTCCAGCGCACAAAAATTTTGCATGCTTAGGTGTACAGCATACTATTTTCCTCCCACATCTTCAATATTTTCTCCCTTTTCATCATTTGCAGGGGGCTTTCAAAACTCTCACTGGGGTATTTGCCTTTCCGTCTGCCAAATATCCTTTTCCTTTTGGTCTGCAATCCATGCACCAATCTTTTCGCCTCAGGATTCCTCACCATAAATCTTGCAAAGTAGACACGATCCTCAAGAATCTTCATTCCATCACTGAGGCCCAGATGACTTCCCATTTCCATCAACATACTCAGTGTAAACAACACCAGAACGGCCCATTTCTTGTTAACAATGCTGTATCTTCACAATCATAGTGGGATCACCCAGGTCACAACTGGACTAACATAACTCTGGCTTCCAGCCCACCTGTCTCCCACAACACCCTGCTCACTGCTCTCCACTAAATTGTTCTGTGTCAGAACTGGCTGTAATTCCAGACATCTGTAAGACTTTGTTCAGTATTGAACACTCTGACACATGTTATTTCTGTAAGATAAGCTTTATTGGGGGCAAATTATGCAGCAGGTGGTGTATAGCAAAGAAGCATTCCAGCCCTTTTGTTGATGGAGTCCAGCATCCACTCATAGTGAATGGTAGGATTAGGCCCCTAAACAACTACATGATCCATCCCCCTATAGCTATGAGAATTGTGCAAGCAGGTTAGTAACAGGAAAATTCATTCTCCCTGCCTGCTCTCAACCTTCATGTATTTTCCAAGCTTCAAAGTGCCAAGCTAATGCCAAAAAACCCCAAACCCACAACCTAACAAAGTCACAAGCTAACCCTTTCTATATTACTGAACAGCTGTTAATGTTTGGCCTGGATGCTAAGAAGGACTCCAAAACCCATCTGCCTGGTTTCAGAGGCCAATGCACTACAAGGACAGTCGAGGGTGCTCTTGGTTCAGCTAGTATCTGATAATGGAGCTGCAGAGTCCTCTTCTGTGGGAGCTGTGAGTCACATCGTCCTCACACTCATGTCATTGTATGCCAGTCTTTTAAGTCCAATATGTCTGAAATTTCTGTTTTGGGGTTTCTGCTGTCGTTTCAGGGGCACTGAAAACTGGGTTCTACATACCACATTTGATTTCTTTGAATATTCTCAGTTTTAATCTTCTGCCTCTTCAAAACTCTTTGCACCTCCTCTCTTGCTCATGTTTGAATACGTAATTGGAAGCGTGCAGTCCCAAGGATGCTGTTTTTTCACATTCTGTTGCAAGTAGAAGTGGTGAAACGAAACTGTTTAGATAAAAGCAGCTAAAATGAGGGGATGTCTTCTATTATTCTGACATAGAATGGCAACTGCTATGTGTGTGCTTTTTTTTTCTCCTTCCAGATTCTCTGCCTCCAAGAAGTTCAGGAAAATCACTATTGGGAGCAACTGGAACCAGCGCTTATGATGATGGGTATCTAATTTCCTTTTGACAATTAAGCTAGTTCAAGAGAACTTCTCTTCATGCCTTTGCTATTCTGTGCCACTATGTTTCTGATGATTTGTCTTGCTTCAGTGATCTCTTGAAAGTTCCTTTGGGACTTCCCTTTTTGGGAGCTAGTTCAGAACTGTGCTCTCCCTATTCTCCCCTTGAGGGTTTCTGAGTAGAGTTGGACCAACCTCTTCCTGGAGGTTAAAGTAGATGTTGAAGAAGAGGCACCTTGTGGGAGGCTTAACTCAGAGTGCAGCAGCGGTGGTGAAAGGGGCTGTTTAACTTTCCCTCTGCTGCTATGTTTCCACACAAACTCCTGTTCTCCACCCAGACAGCTTTCTTCTATGGGACAGCGTGGCAAGGTGTGTTTTTTTACTGTTGCAGCAAGGTTTTTTCCCCTTTGCTCTTGGTGAAACACACCCATAGTCCTCATACCCACGTACAAATGGATACACATACTTAACTCTTCCTGTCGTGATGAAGAGGTTTACATCTCTTCTACTTGTGTGCTGGGATACATTTGAAAGGGGACTGGTATGAAGATATCCAGCACCATCCTGTCTTTTGAAAGCTCTCCGTAATGGGGATGGCAAAGATCAGATTACTCCCCATCCCAACAGAGAGAAATCACACTCCTTCACTCTACTAAACAGTTCTTTGGGTAGCTGGAAGTGCAATCTACCTGTGGAAGGAGGTGCATGGTGATGATTTTCTTTGCGTGTCTTCTTCCCCAGTGGCAGTGGGAAATTGGTGGTGGTAGGTCGGGCATCCAACAGTGGAAGGTTGGGGGAATTGATTTAAAACAGGAAGATATGTTGAAATAAAAGGATTTAAGCAGTCCCTGCCATTTCTCTGCTTACACTCACTACTTCTGCAGAAATGCATTCTGCCAGGAAACTGTTACATACATGTCCAGTGCCATGTATAGTTGGGTTTTGCAAGTAAAATGTCACAAGGCTGAGGATCTTTTGACTTTTAGATGCTTTTGCCTGTACCCAAACAGAAGAACTCCAGGCTAAGGCATGGTTCCCCTACCTAGTGAAAGTCTAATTTTATCTGGCATGGCACAGTTTCCCAAGGAGAGTGGAAGGAGTATTTCTTAGCTGATTAGCACAAAAACAGAGGTCAGAAGAATGGGACCTGTATATTATTTCATCATGCTTAAAGAGACTTGTAGCCTAATTCTGTGTGCATTTACTAAGAGTTCATTGGACCTCACTCTGTCCTGACAAGAGTAGAGCCACTGAAACAATTGGATACACCTATGTGATTTAAGCTTGCATCCTGAAGTCTCTGGTTGTTTTAGTTGCTCTGATGAGAGTGTTTGTTGTTTGGCTAGGCTTTATCTGTATCTTCAAGCGACGGACAGGAAGAAAGACAGATGGATGTGCAATCTGCTACAAGCAAAGTATGTTTCAATTGATCAGCGCAAACCCTGTGGAATTCTTTCGGCCTGGCTTAGACATCCTCAACAGAGACAATGTTGGTCTGGTGTTACTGCTGCAGCCCTTACTTCCAGAATGTTTGGGAGACAAGGCAGTCAGTCCCTTATGTGTGGCAAACACTCATGTATTGTACAATCCTCGTCGGGGAGATATCAAACTAGCCCAGATGGCTTTACTCCTGGCAGAGATAGACAAGACTGCAAAAATGGCTGATGGCAGTTACTGCCCTATCATCTTATGTGGGGACCTGAACTCTGTGCCTGATTCACCACTATATAAGTTCATTAGGAATGGCCAGTTGTACTACCATGGGATGCCAGCCTGGAAGGTAAGCAGAGAAAGAGGCTATTAGAGAGTGGCTGTCACCTTGATTTAGCTCTTTAGTGGCCTTAGAAGTGCTTGAGATTACTACTTGCTTTTTCTTTGTATCTCTTTGTGGCTTTGATTAATTCATCCAGCAAGACTGGACTGGTTAATTTCTTTTCTGCTAAAAGGAGAACAGAATCCCAAGCCAGAATCTTTATAAATGGAGGGTATGTCTGCATGGCTGTTTTTTCCCCATTGTTGTTTCAGTACACTAATGCAAAATAGGAAATGTGTGAAGTAGACAAAGTGGGCATTTAAATATGGAAGTATCAAGTTTAAAACTTGTCAGCCAATTAAACTAAAAGATGACTGTTAAACAGAATTTATATTCCAGTTCCAATATATGCTAGAATTACTCCTCATAATATTAAATCATTAAAAGCAAAAAGCCAGATGAAAACCTTTTTCTGTAATGGAAAATGGGAAACTTAGTATGGAAACTGAACAGTGCATGTTGACATGTGAAAGGCAACTGCAAGATACTGGTGTATGGTGTATGCTTTGGATGCACGCAGAAAACTGTCATGTATCAATAATTAAGATTATTGGATTCTAAATCTCCTTCTGTCCTATGTTGCTTTATCACCATCTGCGACAAAGTTAGGTTTCTAGAGCCCTTAAATGAACAGAAAAAGTCGAGATTTCATCCCCCCCTCCCTTTGTGATCTTGGTTTTCTGATCTGATTTAGAAGTGTGTGTGCACCTATTGTCAGTTTTTGTTGTGTCTACAAAGAGGATGTGTCTCAAAAGGTTTCTGCAGGTATTTGTGCTCTGTCCCTTCTGCCTCTAGGTGTCTGGACAGGAAGAATTCTGTCAGAATCTGCACCAGCGGAAACTACTGACACCCCTTTGGCCTAGTTGCCTGGGTATAACTGATAGCTGCCAGTATGTCACTCTGTGCCAAAGCAAGAAGTCAGGTGAGCTTCATGGGGAAATTAGGATAATAGAATCATAGAGTTGGAATAGACCACAAGGGCTATCCAGTCCAACCCCCTGCTATGCAGAAACACAAAATCAAAGCACACCCAACAGATGGCCATCCAGACTCTGTTTAAAAACCTCCAAAGAAGGAGACTCCACCACACTCTGAGGCAGTATATTCCACTGTCGAACAGCTCTTACCATCAGGAAGTTCTTCCTAATCTTTTTTCCTGTAGTTTGAATCCATTGCTCCATGTCCTAGTTTCTGAAGCAGCAGAAAACAAGCTTGCTCCATTCTCAATATCATATCCCTTCGAATATTTAAACATGGCTATCATGTCCCCTCTTAACCTTCCCTTCTCCAGGCTAAACATGCCCAGCTCCCTAAGCCACTCCTCACAGGGCATGGTTTCCAGACTTTTAACCATTTTGGTTGCCCTCCTCTGGACACGCTTGAGCTTGTCAACATCCCTGAATTGCGGTGCCCAGAACTGGACATGGTATTCCAGGTGAGGTCTAGCCAAAGCAGAATACTGTGGCACTATTACTTCCCTCGATCTAGGCACTATATACCTATTGATGCAGCCTGGAATTGCATTGGCTTTTCTGGCTGCCGCACCATTCTGCTAACTCATGTTCAGCTTGTGGTTCAGTAAGACTCCTAGAACTCTTTCACATGCCCTGTTGTCAAGCCAGATGTTACCCATCCTATATCTGTGCATTTCATTTTTTTCTGCTTAAGTGTAGTACTCTACATTTCCGCCTATTGAAATTCATTTTGTTAGTTTTGGCCCAGCTTTCTAATCTCTTAATATCATTTGGGTTCTGATCCTGTCCTCTGGGGTATTAGCTACCCCTTCAAATTTGGTGTCATTTGCAAATTTGATAAGCATCCCCTCTATTCCATCACCCAAGTCATTGATAAAGATGTTGAATAGCACTGGGCCCAGGACAGAACCCTGTGGCACCCCACTAGTCACTTCTCTCCAGGATGAAGAGGAGACATTGGTGACTACCTTTTGGGTTCGGTTGGTCAACCAATTACAAATCCACCTAACAGTTGCATTGTCTAGTCCACATTTTACTAGCTTGTTTGCAAGAATATCATGAGAGACCAAAGGGAGCCCTGGTGGCGCAGTGGTTAAATGCCAGTCCTGCAAGCCACCACGTTGCAAGTTCGATTCCAGAGGGCTCCAAGGTTCACTCAGCCTTCCATCCTTTCGTAGGTCGGTAAAATAAGTACCCAGCTTGTGGGGGCAATTAGCTAACACACATATGGAAACTGCTTAATGCAGTGTAGATGTGTAAATTGCTATTGCTTAAAACAAATTGTAAGCCGTTCTGATAGCCATTGTGGCTGAAGGGCGGGGTATAAATACCTAAATAAATAAAATAAATAAAATAAATAAATTGTCAAAGGCCTTACTGAAATCAAGATATGCTACATCCACAGCATTCCCTTCATCTACCAAGCTTGTGGGTCTATAAAAAAAAGAGATAAGATTAGTTTGGCATGACTTGTTTTTGAGAAACCCATGTTGAGTTTTAGTGATCATGGCATCCCTTTCTAAGTACTTACAGACTGTTTAACAATTTGCTCTAGAATCTTTCCTAGTATTGATGTCAGGCTGACTGGGTGGTAATTATTTGGTCCCCCCCTTTAAAAAAAAAAAGATGCAGACAACATTGGCCCTCCTCCAGTCTGCTGGGATCTCTCCTGTTCTCCAGGAATTGTCAAAGATTATTGACAGTGGTTCTGAGATTATTTGGATATGTGTTGCATAGTTTTGATTTCTTCCACAAATATTCTGTTTGAAAGTGGCACTTATTTATCTTTTTTTTTAACAATCTGGAGTCTTCTCTCCTGACTACCTTTTCAGTTTTCTAAAGTCACCTGCTTATTAAAGGGGAACACTTACAAAGGTTTTACATTGTTCTGTAACATTTCATATTTTGTGCTGCATTCCTAAACTCACTAGGATGTAAATCCCATTGAACTTAATAGGACTTATTTCTGAACATGCATAAGATTGCATTGTCAATCAGTAATTCTTTATTAGAAAAAAAACTAGTGATAATTTTCTATCTTTTTGTCCCTATTTTTGTCCTGAATTAGAGAATGCAAGGTAGCTTTCAGGTAGCATATTCAGATTTTTTGACTTTAAGGTAAATGGTTACCCCAAAGATCTCTTATTAAGAAATACAAATAAAAGCATGCTGTTGAGCAGGCGTTCCTGAATTTTGAATGGCCTTAGTTGTCAACCAAAATTTCTGGGGCTGGGTTTGTCGCTGTCTTTGCATTATGCTTCCAGAACTTAGTGCAGCACTACGCAGATCCCAGTTCCAAACTAAGGAGGACGGATGGGGTTTATCTCGTACATTGTGCTTCTCAGGCACAGTGACCAGTTTTGAGAAATAAAGCACAGCCGAAGTTGGCAAGTGGGACAGGGATTGTGTCTGCAGTTGCATTGTGCTTCAAAGGCACTCCTCGGAAACTTTAATGTATCACTGACTGGCTGTAGCTCCATCACAATAATGGACTTCAGAAAGGAGTGGGAGAGTTATTTCCACAGTTGCATTCCAGTTCTGTGGTTATGTAATTCTGTTGTGGGGACTATACCCCCCTTATTTTTCTTAAGCCAGCTGGTTGGTGATATTCTTGGGTGCTCTGTTTAGAAATTCTTCCCCTTTTTAATTGAGAAATGCAAAAGGAGGAGGTTAAATACGTACATCCAAATATTAGAGCAATGGCATTATTATTTAAATAGTTTGTATTGTGGGAACCAGTGTGGTGTAGTAGTTTGACTTGGACTCTGACAAACCAGGGTTCAAATCCCCCTTTAAATCACAGTTAGAAGGGGTCCCATGGGCCATCAGGTCTAGCCCCCTGCTCTGTGCAGGATCTCTAGCTAGAACATCCCCAGCAGGTAGTTTTCCAACCTCTTTTTGAAGACATCCAGAGAAGGAGACTCCACCCCCTCTCTAGGCAATTAGTTCCATTGCCCAACTGCTCTCATTGTCAAGAAGTTCTTTCTAACGTTTAATTCAAATCTACCCTCCTGTAACCTAAAACCATTAGATCTAGTTCTACCCTTTCAGGCAGCAGAGAACAAGCCATCTCTTTGCGACAGCCATTGAGATATTTAGAGTGTGATCATGTCACCCCTCAGTCTTCTCTTCACCAAGCTGAGCATGCCCAGCTCCTTCAACCTCTCCTCATATGTTTTGTTCTCCATACCTCTTATCATCCTCATTGCCCTTCTCTGAGCTTCCTTCACCTTGTCTATATCCTTCTTAAAATGAGGCTCCCAGAACTGAACACAGTATTCAAGACGAGGCTTGACCAGCGCAGAATACTGTTACTTCCCTTGACTTGGAAACTATGGTTTTGTAACTGTAGGCTAAGATAGCATTTCATAGAATCATAGAATCATAGAATTGCAGAGTTGGAAGAGACCACGAGGGCCATCCAGTCCAATCCCCTGCCACGCAGGAAATCTTGATCAAAGCATCCCCAACAGATGGCCATCCAGCCTCTGTTTAAAGCCCTCCAAGGAAGGAGACCCCACCACGCTCCGAGGGAGTGTGTTCCACTGCCGAACAGCTCCTACTGTCAAAAAGTTCCTCCTAATGTTGAGGTGGAATCTCTGTTCCTGGAGCTTGCACCCATTGCTCCGTGTTCCAGTCTCTGGAGCAGCAGAAAACAAGCCTACTCCATCCTCAGCGTGACATCCCTTCAAATACTTAAACAGGGCTATCATATCGCCTCTTAACCGTCTTTTTTCCAGGCTAAACATACCCAGCTCCCTAAGTCTCTCCTCATAAGGCATCATTTCCAGACCTTTCACCATTTTAGTTGCCCTTCTCTGGACACGCTCCAATTTGTCAATATCCTTTCTGAATTGTGGTGCCCAGAACTGGACACAGTATTCTAAGTGAGGTCTGACCAAGGCAGAATAGAGTGGCAGTATTACTTCCCTTGATCTAGACATTTGCCTTCTTTGCTACAGCATCATACTGCTGGCTCATGTTCAACTTATGATCAATAATAATCCCAAGGGCCTTTTCACATGTTACACTGCTGAGCCAAGTATCTCCTGTCCTATATCTGTGCATTTGGGTTTTGTGGCCTAAATATAGAATTTTGCATTTGTCTGTGTTGAATTTCATTTTATTAATTTCATCCCAGTTGTCTAGTTTATCAAGGTCCTTTTGATACCTGCCCCTATCTTTCAATGTGTTTGTTACCTCTCCCAGTTTTGTATCATCTGCCAACTTGTTAAGGTTTCCTTCTGCCTCATCATCTAAATTCTTGATAAAAATATGGAAGAGTGTCATTCCCAAGAGAGAGAACTTGGAGGTACTCCACTTGAGACCTCCTTCCAGTCTGAATTACAGCCATTGATGACAACTCTTTGAACATGGTTTTCCAACCAATTATGGATGCATCTGATGGTGTTTCAATCTAGTCCATACTTAGTCAGTTTGCTAATCAAAATATCATGGGGGAGCTTATCAAATGCTTTATTGAAATCCAGATAATTGACATCCACAGCATTCCCACCATCTACTAAACTAGTGACCCAATCAAAAATGAAATCCAAGCTTTGTGTTTAACTATACAGTCGCCCCTCCACATTCGCAAATCTGACATTCGCGTTTTTGATTATTCACGGTTTTGGGAGGGCCCCCCGGGCCCCCCCAAAACCACGACACGGGGCCTCCGGAGGCCCCGTGAAAGCCCTGGGAGGGAGCGGGGAGGGCCGGGGAGACCCAACGGGGCCTTCGGAGACCCTGCGGTGGCCCCGCGAAGGCCTTGGAAGGGAGGGGAAAGGGCTGGGGAGGCCTCCGCAGGGCCTTCGGAGACCCTCCGGAGGCCCCGCGAAGGCCTTGGCAAGGAGGGGGGAGGGCAGGGGAGGCCTTCACGGGGCCCCCAGAGACGCTCCGGAGGCCCCATGAAGGCCCGGGGAGGGGGTGGGAAGGGCAGGGGAGGCGAACATGGGGCCTCCGGAGATGCTCCGGAGGCCCCATGAAGGCCTGGGAGGGAGCGGGGAGGACCGGGGAGGTCTCCATGGGGCCTCCGGAGACGCACCGGAGGCCACATGAAGGCCGGGGGGAGGGCTGGGTAGGCCTCCATGGGGCCTCCATGGAGGCCCCACGAAGGCCCGGGGAGTGAGGGGGAGGGCCGGGAGAGGCCTCCGCGGGGCCTTGCTAGGCCCCACGAAGGCCCGGGGAGGGCTGGGAGAGGCCTCCGCGGGGCCTCCGGAGATGCTCCGGAGGCCCCATGAAGGCCTGGGGGAGGGCTGGGGAGGCCTCCATGGGGCCTCCGGAGACGCTCCGGAGGCCCCATGAAGGCCTGGGAGGGAGCGGGGAGGGCCGGGGAGGCCTCCATGGGGGCCTCCGGAGACGCTCCGGAGGCCCCATGAAGGCCCGGGGAGGGGGTGGAGAGGGCCGGGGAAGCCTCCATGGGGCCTCCGGAGATGCTCCGGAGGCCCCATGAAGACCCGGGGAGGGAGGGGGAGGGCCAGGGGAGACCTCTGTGGGGCCATGCTAGGCCCCACGAAGGCCCGGGGAGGGGGTGGGGAGGGCTGGGGAGGGCCCGGGGAGGGAGGGGGAGGGCCGGGAGAGGCCTCCGTGGGGCCTCCGGAGACACTCCGGAGGCCCTATGAAGGCCTGGGGGAGGGCTGTGAAGGCCTCCATGGGGCCTCCGGAGATGCTCCGGAGGCCCCACGAAGGCCCAGGGAGGGGGGAGGGCTGGGAGAGCCCTCCGCGGGGCCTCCGGAGATGCTCCGGAGGCCCCACGAAGGCCCAGGGAGGGAGGGGGGAGGGCCGGGAGAGGCCTCCACGGGGCCTTGCTAGGCCCCACAAAGGCCCGGGGAGGGCTGGGAGAGGCCTCCGCGGGGCCTCCGGAGATGCTCCGGAGGCCCCATGAAGGGCTGGGGGAGGGCTGGGGAGGCCTCCATGGGGCGTCCGGAGAGCTCCGGAGGCCCCATGAAGGCCTGGGAGGGAGCGGGGAGGGCTGGGGAGGCTTCCATGGGGGCCTCCGGAGACGCTCCGGAGGCCCCATGAAGGCCCGGGGAGGGGGTGGGGAGGGCCAGGGAAGCCTCCATGGGGCCTCCGGAGATGCTCCGGAGGCCCCATGAAGACCCGGGGAGGGAGGGGGAGGGCCAGGGGAGACCTCTGTGGGGCCATGCTAGGCCCCACGAAGGCCCGGGGAGGGGGTGGGGAGGGCTGGGGAGGGCCTGGGGAGGGAGGGGGAGGGCCGGGAGAGGCCTCCGTGGGGCCTCCGGAGACACTCCGGAGGCCCTATGAAGGCCTGGGGGAGGGCTGGGATGGCCTCCATGGGGCCTCCGGAGATGCTCCGGAGGCCCCACGAAGGCCCGGGGAGGGAGGGGGGAGGGCCGGGAGAGGCCTCCGCGGGGCCTTGCTAGGCCCCACAAAGGCCCGGGGAGGGCTGGGAGAGGCCTCCGCGGGGCCTCCGGAGATGCTCCGGAGGCCCCATGAAGGGCTGGGAGAGGGCTGGGGAGGCCTCCATGGGGCGTCCGGAGAGCTCCGGAGGCCCCATGAAGGCCTGGGAGGGAGCGGGGAGGGCTGGGGAGGCTTCCATGGGGGCCTCCGGAGACGCTCCGGAGGCCCCATGAAGGCCCGGGGAGGGGGTGGGGAGGGCCGGGGAAGCCTCCATGGGGCCTCCGGAGATGCTCCGGAGGCCCCATGAAGACCTGGGGAGGGAGGGGGAGGGCCAGGGGAGACCTCTGTGGGGCCATGCTAGGCCCCACGAAGGCCCGGGGAGGGGGTGGGGAAGGCTGGGGAGGGCCTGGGGAGGGAGGGGGAGGGCCGGGAGAGGCCTCCGTGGGGCCTCCGGAGACACTCCGGAGGCCCTATGAAGGCCTGGGGGAGGGCTGGGAAGGCCTCCATGGGGCCTCCGGAGATGCTCCGGAGGCCCCATGAAGGCCCGGGGAGGGGGTGGGGAGGGACGGGGGAGACCTCCGTGGGGCCGTGCTAGGCCCCACGAAGGCCCGGGGAGGGAGGGGGAGGGACGGGAGAGGCCTCCGCGGGGCCTCCGGAGACACTCCGGAGGCCCTATGAAGGCCTGGGGGAGGGCTGGGAAGGCCTCCATGGGGCCTCCGGAGACGCTCCGGAGGCCCCACGAAGGCCCGGGGAGGGAGGGGGAGGGCTGGGGAGGCATCCACGGGGCCTCGGGAGGGTCTCCGGAGGCCCTGGGAAGGCCTAGGAAGGGAGTGGGGAGGCTGGGGAAAGTGACTATGGGGCCTCCGGAGGCCCCATGGTCGCTATGGTGGGGGAGGGGGAGGGCAGTTGTTATTTGCGGATTTTTCACATTCGCGGGGGTCCGTGGAACGGAACCCCCGCGAATGTGAAGGGACGACTGTATTCTTCTTTATCCTGTACCACGATCATGAATTCTAGAATTACATTGTCACTACCCTCTAAAGTACCAACTGTTTTGATTTCAGTGACCAACTCCTCCCTGTTGGTTAGAATCAAGTCCAAGGGCCGGTTTACACAGCAGATTTATTGCGGCAACTTGCGGTTTAATTATTTTCCGCAACTGTGCCAGTCAGGTTTTTTTTCTAATTATGTCGCTTTGCAGTTCCGACTAGAATAAGTGTGGGGGGTGTGGCTCTGTGTGTCTCTGTAAACCTGCCTGTAAATTAACTCACTCCATAAAGCAGAAGGAGAGTAATCTCTCTGCTAAATGCCATGGATCCTATTTCCCCCTCCCTCCTTCCCCCAAGCAGAGAGAGAAAATAGTTCGTCTTGCTACAGCCCTTTGTGAAATGGTTTCTCTCCCTCCCCCCACCCCCGTGCACAGGATAAAAGTGAGGAACAGCTTTACATACTTTCAAAACAGCAGAGGATTAGAAGGAATGCTCCAGGAATGAAAGAAGTTGGGAATCCTTTTTTTCCCCCCCAAACTGGCTCGCAAAATAGCAGACAGGATTTTTGCAAGTTTCCTCTCTAATGGCTACTGTCTTTGCCTCCTCCCTGCCCCTCTTTTAAGCCCACCCCTGCATCATCAACCAATCACAATGCAGCTGTGCTTTAACCCTTAGCGGAATGCTAGTTTACACTGCAAATAAAGCACTACATTGCAAATATTCCTGCATAAATAGCGACATGCCCTGCCACGCTATATTTGGGTGTTTTACCTTCCCCCCTTCTGAATGAGGCGATGCTATGCTGCGATCCGTGGGAACTATGAGCTATCTTAGCGGTATATTTAGGGGAATATTTGCCCGTGTAAACGACCCCCAAGATTCTTGATCCCCTTGTTCCTTCCTCCACCTCTTGAAAGAGGAAATTATCTGCAAAGCACATCAGGAATTTGTTGGAGCGCCTATGCTTAGCAGAATTAGACTCCCAGCAGATATCAGGAGAACTGGAGTCCCCCATAACTACCAGTTCTTCTTGGAGATTTTTGAAATGTGTTTCAGAAAAACATCATCCACCATCCATCTTGATTTGGTGGCCAATAGTAAGTTCCTACCACAATGTTGTTTTTATTTCTTTCTCCATTTATTTTTACTCAAATGCTCTCCACTGGTCCAGTTTGAGCAATCGTGTGCATTTTTGTACAAGTGAATTTAACAATGCCTTCCCCATCTCTTCTTTTTGAACAGATTATATCCCTCAATTGTTATATTCCAATCATGGGAGTCATCCCTCCAAGTCTATGTTTATACCTATTAAGTCATATTTACCTTCTTGCACTAGGAGTACATGCTCATCTTGTTTGTTTCTCAAACTCTGTGCATTGGTGTATAGACATCTAAAACATTGCTTGTTCACATCTTTTAATCTATTGTGAGTTTTACTGTGGCTCCCATTCTTTCCCTTAGCTTCTCCTCTAGAATTCACATCCTTGTGTTTAGAGCTTACTTTTGGAATGTTGTTTAAGCTATCTCCAACTCCCCAAGGATTTAGTTTGATGCCCTCTTGATCACCATTTACCATGCTTTTGTCAAAGATGTTCTTCCCTGTCTTTGTGAGGTGTAGCCCAGCTGTAGCCAACAGTCCTCCTTCTAAAAAGTAAAGACCATGATCCCAGAAGCCAAACCTCTCCTGTTGACACCATCTGTGCAGCCAGTCATTCACCTGCAGTATCATTCTGTCCCTGTGTGGTCCTCTGTCTTTCACTGGTAGAATTGGCAAGGATACCACCTGTGCCCCTAAAGTCCTCACTTTCCTGCCCAGGGGTTTTCAGGCCAAGGTGATGTGCTCAAACGTGTTCTTTGTAGTGTCATTTGTGCCCACATGAATCAAAAGAAAGTGGTACTGCTCTGTGTTCTTGAAGAGCTTCGACAACTTGTCAGTGACATCCTGGATATGTGCTCCAGGAAGACAGCAGACATCCTGTATTATCTTTTCCGGCAGGTATATAGTTCCCTCTATATGAATCTCCTACCACCAACACCTTTCTTCTTGCTGCAGTAGGTGGTTAGGTTGGCTCTTTCCCTGGCAGGCAGTGGCTTTTGCTGCTGATTTTATGCTTGTGCCTTTTCACCACTGTTATCCTCAGGATGATATAGGAAGTGATTGCTTAGTTGGAGGGTTTCCAAATTCCTTGTGCATGATCTGCTCCTGATGGTGACTGTCCTCCAGGGTGCTCCCTCATTGTCACAGTGCTCTTCATTTTCATTGGTATTTTCTTCCTCTTGGTTCCATTTAATGATGGAAACCCACTAAATGATCTTGGGCAAGTCATATTTTCTCAACCTAAGAGGAAGGCAGTGGCAAGCCTCTTCTGAATAAATCTTGCCCAGAAAACCCAATCATAGGGTTTCCATAAGTCAGAGTCTATTTGAAGGCACATAACAACATAGCAAGTTTGTACCTCTGTTCACTTTGTCATAAACCTATGTCTCTTCTATGCCATTATGGTATCTGTGGTAGACAACTTCAAAGGTCCAGGGATCAATTTTTGGCCTCTGTAACCCTTTGCTGGCAGCACTAGGCCTTAGAATTCCAAATCGCCATGACAAATGAAAATTAGAAGTGGTTTCTGGTCCATTTCCAGTTTTATATTTTCCAGTAATTTGGAGGATTTCAGACTTACCAGTCCTAAGAAACACTGCTTCTGGAGGAACAGAGAAACAACCTTTTTTGATATTTCCCTACACCCAAAATGAGGGTTCACGGGCTGCAAAAAAGGCTTTGGAGGCCACACTTTGCACATCCTTATCTACATTTTTGAAGGGACATGGTAAAGATACCTAATGGTATAAGCCTATGACTTTTAGTTGTACAAATATGTCAGGTCAAAAGGCTTATGGAATCATAGAATCATAGAGCTGGAAGAGATCACAAGGGCCATCTAGTCCAACCCCCTGCCATGCAGGAATACACAATCAAATCATTCCTGACAGATGGCCATCCAGCCTCTGCTTAAAAACCTCTGAAGAAGGAGACTCCACCACACTCTGAGGCAGTGTATTCCACTTCTTAACAGTTCTTACTGTCAGGAAGTACTGTCAGGAAGTTCTTCCTAATGTTTAGGTAAAATCTCTTTTCCTATAGTTTGAACCCATTGCTCTGTGTCCTAGTCTCTAGAGCAGCAGAAAACAAATGTGCCCCATCCTCAGTATGACATCCCTTCAAATATTTAAACATGGCTATCATGTCACCTCTCAAACTTCTCTTCTCCAGGCTTGTCACATTCCATTTTGTTCCTTACCACATATGAAACTTTTATAAGTTTCATAATAGCGTGTATCCCCTCCAGTGTTATCTGTAAGACTGGGTCTTATTTTTATTTATTTTCTCTTAATAGATGCTTAGTTTTTGAAATTGTGTACCCATGCAACCTAGATGTGGCTTCATAAAAAAAGAGTAAATTCTGTGTAAGTGATCAGTCTGAACACCTCTGAACTATTTTTTCCTGCAGGCAAGCGCAAATACAGCCGTGCATTCTTGCTTCAGTTCCGCTACTGTGATGCTGCATGTGAACGACCTGCAGACTTGGTCCTGTTAGAAGGTGTTACGGATGCCATACCAGGTAACCAGACAAGGTTTTCCCCCACGTCTACTATTTTTTAAAGTTTTTTATTTAATTGTTTATATCCCGCTTTTCAGCCACAAGGCTATCAGAGTAGCTTACAAATTGTTTTTAAGCAATAGCAATTTACACATCAACACTGCATTAAGCAGTTTCCAATGCTTGTTAGCTAATTGCCCCCACAAGCCGGGTACTCATTTTACCGACCTACGAAAGGATGGAAGGCTGAGTGAACCTTGGAGCCCTCTGGGATTGAACTTGCAATGTGGTGACTTGCAGTACTGGTATTTAACCACTGCGCCACCAGGGCTCACTGCTTGCAGCCATGGTATATCTCATTAGCAGAGGCCTTTAATACAGTAGTTAATGCTTTGAACCATCCTAGAAAGGGGTTCACAGATGAGGTGTTCTCATGTATTTCAGTATGAATTGGGTCTGCACAAGCACACTGAGGTATACATGTGGGGTGATCTTGCCTCCTGTGGTGTTTTGCTTCACCTACTGCTGCTAGGTGATTTCTGATATGCTTGCCCACAGGTAATTTGGTACTTGGTCTGCCAAACTTGTCCAGCTTGTTTTTATTTTATTTTTTAAATTTTATTTTAAAGTTTTTAAAATTAATTTTATAATCATACATTGTAATATCCAATCAATACTTACTTACTAAAGCACATAATATTATCATAAATATAACAATATTTCTATTAACTAATTTCAAAAGTTAACATAAGTTCTTTACAATGATTTTTTTCAAGAATATTAATTCCCCTACCCCCCTCCCACCACAGTGCTCCCCTTCACCAGAGCCCTTAGCTAATCTTTCCAAAATCTCATTTCTTCTCGTGGAGGTAACCTCCCATCTTTTGTCTGTAATACTTTTTTAATAAATAATTTCCAAATTTTATCAAAACCATTTTCTTTCCATATTCCTCTTCTTACTTTAATTCTGCATGTTAACTTATCATTTATTGCCATTTTCCAAATTTCTTTATACCACTCCTCCACTTGTACATTTATTTACATCTTCCAGTATCTTGCTATAATTAATCTTGCTGCCGTTGATACATTTGTTATTAAATCCTTTTCTGCTTGATTCCCATTCTCTCCATTATAAATTGACATCAATGCTATGCTTGGTTTCCTTTCTATATTTATATTCAAAATATTCTCTATTTCTAAAAAGACCATTTCCCAAAACTGCTGTACATATTTACAATTCCACCACATATGCATATACAGTCGCCCCTCCACATTCGCGGTTTTGATTATTTGCGGTTTTGGGAGGGCCCCCCCGGGCCCCACCAAAACCGCGACACGGGGCCTCCGGAGGCCCCGTGAAAGCCCTGGGAGGGAGCGGGAGGGCTGGGGAGACCTCCACGGGGCCTTCGGAGACCCTCTGGAGGCCCCGCGAAGGCCTTGGAAGAGAGGGGGGAGGGCCGGGGAGGCCTCCGCGGGGCCTTCGGAGACCCTCCGGAGGCCCCGCGAAGGCCTTGGGAAGGAGGGGGAGGGCCGGGGAGGCCTTCACGGGGCCCCCGGAGATGCTCTGGAGGCCCCATGAAGGCCCCGGGGAGGGGGTGGGAAGGGCCGGGGAGGCCTCCATGGGGCCTCCGGAGATGCTCCGGAGGCTCCATGAAGGCCTGGGAGGGAGCGAGAAGGGCCGGGGAGGCCTCCATGGGGCCTCCGGAGACGCTCCGGAGGCCCCATGAAGGCCCGGGGAGGGGGTGGGGAGGGCTGGGGAGGTGATCATGGGGCCTCCGGAGATGCTCCGGAGGCCCCATGAAGGCCTGAGGAAGGGCTAGGGGAGGGCCGGGGAGGGCCGGGGAGCGTCTCCAGAGGCCCCATGAAGGCCTGGGAGGGAGTGGGGAGGGCCAGGGAGGCCTCCATGGGGCCTCCGGAGATGCTCCGGAGGCCCCATGAAGGCCTGGGGGAGGGCTGGGGAGGCCTCCATGGGGCCTCCGGAGACGCTCCGGAGGCCCCACGAAGGCCCGGGGAGGGAGGGGGAGGGCCGGGAGAGGCCTCCACGGGGCCTTGCTAGGCCCCACGAAGGCCCGGGGAGGGAGGGGGAGGGCCAGGAGAGGCCTCCGCGGGGCCTTGCTAGGCCCCACGAAGGCCCGGGGAGGGCCGGGAGAGGCCTCCGCGGGGCCTGGCTAGGCCCCACGAAGGCCCGGGGAGGGAGGGGGAGGGCCAGGGAGGCCTCCGCCTGGCCCCGCAAAGGCCTTGGGGGGGAGTGTGGAGGGCTGGGAAGGCCTCCACGGGGCCTCCGGAGACTCTCCGGAGGCCCCGTTGAGGGCTTGGGCAGGAGGGGGGAGGGCTGGGGAGGCATCCACGGGGCCTCGGGAGGGTCTCCGGAGGCCCCGGGAAGGCCTAGGAAGGGAGTGGGGAGGCTGGGGAAAGCAACTATGGGGCCTCCGGAGGCCCCATGGTCGCTATGGTGGGGGAGGGGGAGGGAAGTCGTTATTCACAGATTTTTCACATTCACGGGCGTCCGTGGAACGTAACCCCCGCAAATGTGAAGGGACGACTGTATGCACCTATTTCTTGGCAACCTCTCCAAAAATATTTAGAATTATTCCTATCTATACAGTATTATGCAATCTTGCTGGTGTCAAATACCATCTCCATATTATTTTATAGTAATTTTCTTTTATCTGTATTGACATATTTTTAATTGCCTTTGTTTCCAAATTTTATCCCATTCATAATCTCCAATATTTTTTGTTTCAAATCTTCCTCCCATATTCTCCTTAAATACTCTACTTTGCCTTTATTATCCTTATTTTTACCAATATTTTATATAATTCACTTGTAATACCTTTCAAACTTTCATTATTATCCATCTTTTCACCTTTTTTCACCAAATCGTTAAAAACTCCCTTATTTCTTTATTATTCTTTTTCCAATTTTTAATCCATTGTTTTAACTGTATGCAATTAACCATGGAATGTTCATTCCATGTAATTTCTCTCTTACACTCCATTTCTCAAACATCCATCCTATCCATCCTTCTATTTTCTCTAGTCCTCTTTTCTTTAATTCCTTCCCCATTTTTTCCTTCAAATTATTTGGGATTTCCCCCCCCCATTATAACTGGTGTTAAAACTGAATCAATAGGCAAAAATTCTTTCTTATATTCATACCATATTCCCAATATATTTTGAAAAAGTGGGTTCTCAAATTGTTTAATTTCCTTTTTCGTAAAATTACCAAAAAATATATTCCATATTCTTTTATCTGTTCTCCCTATACCTATCTCTAACCATTCTAAACCTTCCTGTCCTACAATTCCTTCTATAACATATCTCAATTGATTAGCTTCATAATATCCTTTTATATTGGGAAGCCCAAGTCCTCCCTCCTTCTGTGATATATACCAAAATAATTTATTTAATCTAGTTCTTTTCCCTCCATTACAGTATTTATTCAACATATTTTGCCATTTTTTCAGTTCTACTTCTGATATTTTTATTGGTAATATTCTGAACAAAAAAATTATTTAAGGTAATATTTTCATTTTAACTAATGCTACTCTTCCAAACCATGATAGCTGGATATTTTTATGTTCTTCCAACTTCTTTTCCATTTCTTTCCTTAATACCATAATACTTTTCTCTTCTAATTCCTTTAAATCTTTGGTAATATTTATTCCTAAATATTTAATATTACTTTTTAATCTTACTTCTAATTTTTTCTCTTTTATAAATCTATTTTCTCCTTCCTTAGTATAATTAAACAACATCATGTCTGATTTATTCCAATTAACCTGTAAACCTGTCATCTCCCCAAATAATTTTAAATGTTCTTTAATTTTTCCTGTTCCATTGGTCGACTCCTTAATTGTTAACAATGTATCGTTGGCAAACAAACTTATCTTGTGTTTTGTTTCTAATCCAATTCCTTCTATACTATTATCATTTCTTATCACATTTGCTAGAATTTCTATTACCATTGCAAACAGTATTGGAGAAAGTGGGCAGCCTTGTCTCATTCCTCTCGTTATTTTTATCTGTCTTGTTATTCCATCATTAACCATCACTATAGCTGTGTTACAGGAGTATAATTGATCTATTAATCCTCTAAACCTCTTCCCCATTCCAAATTCTTTCAATATTATTTTTAATGTTGGCCATTCCACACAGTCAAATGCTTTAAATATATCTAATGCTAATATCCCTGCCTTTAATTTTGTGTTCCCGATTATATGTATTTTATTTAACACCCTTCCTATTAAATTTGACATTTGATTTCCTTTCACAAACTCACATTGATCGTTTAATATACATACATACATACATATATATGTATATATATACATACAACTATTCATTCTCTTTGCCATTATTGCTGATAATAACTTTGCATCTTGATTTATCAATGATATAGGCCTATATGACCCAGGGTCCATGAAATCCTTATCTGGTTTTGGTGTCAATATTATCAATGATTGTTGCCATGATGGATGGATTTTATCTCCAATTATTATATTATTATATAATTCTAATAATTTAGGTATTAACTTCTTTTTAAAGTTATGTATAATAATCTGATCTGTATAATAATCTGATCCAAACCCATCCATTCCTGGAGCTTTCCCATTTTTTAAATTATTTATTGCCTCCTCTACTTCCATTTTCATAATTGGTTTTTCTAATAAATCCCTATCTTCCTCTTCTATTTTAATCTTCTAATTTTCCCCTACATATTTTTCTATTTGGTTTTTTCCCTGATTGGTACAAGTCTTTATAAAACTCCTCAAAAAAAATTAATTTTTCCTTCTTTGTTCTACACATTTTACCTGATTTATCTTTAATAGCAGTTATCATATTTTCCATTTTCTTTTTTGTATGGATCTAGCCAACATTTTTGAATTTTTATTACTGAATTCAAAATACTCCCTTCTTAGATAGATTAAATTTTCCTGTAGTTTATCTATTTCCATTTTATCCAATTCCTCCCTCTTTGCACGTAACTCAATATAGGTTTGTTTTTCCTTATCTAGTATATATTTATTTTCCAATAATTCTATTTCCCTTTCTAATTTCCTTTTTCTCTCTTCTTGCCCTTTTTAAAAATTAAGTTTCTTTTATGAATATTCCCCTTGTCACAGCTTTCATAGTATTCCACAAAATTCCTTTTGACATTTAATACCCATAATTCTTGCCATTCATGCTCAATTTTTTCTATTATTTCTCTATAATTTAAAATTTTCGTATTTAACTTTCACATGTTCATAATCTCTCTTCATTATAGTCTCCACATTGACCAAGGAATGATCTGTTACTTTTATACTTCCTATCTCTAAATTTATAATTTTATCAATCAATTTTTTTGATACAAAAATATAATCAACTCTTATGTACCATTGAAAAAAATGTATATTTCCTTTCATCTCCCTTTAGCAATCTCCACATATCTTTCAACCCTTTTCTTTTTATTATTTTATTTAAATTTGTAATATTATCATATTTGTTCCTTAATGAATAATTTGATTTATCTTTTATTCTTTCCATTTACATATTAAAGTCTTCTACTACCACAATATTTTGTACTTGCATATCCTCCATTTCTTTAAATACTTTCTCATAAAATTCCTCTTGTTTTTCATTTGGAGCATATACATTCATTAGAACATATTTATCTTCTCCCATTTCACCTTGCATTATAATATATCTACCATTTTCATCTTTTTTCACCTTTTAAATGACAAAATTATTTTTATTTTGCTATTAATATTGCGATACCTCTAGCTTTTGAATTTCCAAATGCTTTTTCATAAACTCTTACCCAATTCAATTTCAATTCATTTACTCCTTCTCTTTTTTGATGTGTCTCTTGCAAAAATATTATATCTGCTTGATCCTTCTTCAATAACACTTCAATCCTTTTTCGTTTTATTACTGTGCCAAGGACATGTACATTTAAAGTGGATATCTTTAATTTATTAACCATTAGATTCTCTGTTACATTTTCTATAAGATCCTCTGGCTCCAAAAAGTACCTTCCTTCCCTGTACCCACCCCTTCCCCATTCCCTCCCCACCTCCCCCCTTTCCCTTCTTTACCTCCCCACCTTTTCTTCCCAAGGCAAATTGCCTTGCTCATGATGCTCCAGGTCTTCCAGGTGAGGAGTGGTGAAGAGATCATCTGATGGCCCAAAACAACTCCCTCCCCCTGAGTGCTCATAAAAATAATGTCCAGCTTGTAAGAGTTCATAACACCTCTTGTGTTAAGGAAGGGTATCAACGTTTGAACTTACTGTCATTTCACCTACTTTGTGAGATCTGTGTGTGATGTGGAGAAATGTGAGGAATCCTCTCATATTCTCTTCTTGTTGTGGTTTGGTAGCTATAGGTCTTTTTGTACCAACAGCAAATACAGGATCCAAAAGGCCCAAGTGACATATTGCACAAATCTCAAGGTGTTTGGGGATTGTGTTTTCTAAGCAGTTGGATATGTCTGAGCCCTCGAATGGCCCTAAAGTAGTTGAGAAGATAGGAAGCTGCCTTATTCTGAGCTAAACCATTGTCTGTCTAGTCCAGTATTGTCTACTCTGGGTGCAGCTTTCCAGAGTTCCAGGTAGGATTCTTTCCTTGTCCTACCTGGAGAAGGACAGGTTGCTTACCTGTAACCATAGATCTTCGAGTGGTCTTCTGTGAATTCACACAGCTGGGTTATTCCTGCACCTGCACAGAGCATTCGAAACTTTCTGGAATTGCTAGTCAGAATGTGCATTGATACATTTTTGGCGGTAACTCCGCCTACCCTAATGGTCCCCTTAAAAGGCGCTCCCACCTAATTCCCCTCAGTTCCTTGAATGCCGCCGCAATTTGCAGCATCAGGAACATAAAGCATACATATCATAGTAGGATATAGAGGGGAGGATGGGCGGTTCTGTGTGAATTCACAGAAGACCACTCAAAGATCTATGGTTACAGGTAAGCAACCTGTCCATCTAATTCGTGGTCTCTGTGAATCACACAGGTGGGTAGACTAGCAAGCTTTTCCCCAGGAGGAGGGTCTGTCCTGTACACAAGTAGATGAGGATTATACTCTGTAACCAAAACCAATTAGATTTATTAATGGGACATTCTTCAAGCATGAAAGCAATTAATCATTAAAGGCAAACTCACTCATTGAATGGAGGGCAGAAGCACAGCCCTCCCAAAGGCAGCCTCGGTTTTGGAATGATTGTCCAGTGTATAGTGTGAGATGAAGGTCAAAGGTAATGACCAAGTTGCTGCACGGCAAACATCCTCTAGAGACAGTCCAGAGAGAAATGGTGTCGAGGTGGAGACAGCCCTTGTCAAGTGTCCCCAAATCCGTGGAGGTAAGTTTCTTGGCCAATTCGTAGCAGAGGGCGATGGTCAAAGTTACCCACTTCGACAGGCACTGCGAGGAAATCAGTGCACTCAGCCTCAAATCAGCATAGGAGACGAAGAGCCTGGGTGATTTTCTGATTGGAGCTGTCCATTGTATGTAGAAGGCGGGGGCCCTCCTAACATCCATGTAGTGGAGGGTGCACTTGAATTCATCCTTTGGATCCTGCATCAGAGCAGGCAGAATGTTGGATTGATTCAGGTGAAAACTGGAGATCACTTTGGGAAGGAAGAAAATGTCTGGTCTCAGCACTACCTTGTGCTTGTGGAAGGCGGTGTACGGCGGCTCAGAATGAATGCACACAGTTCTCCAGCTCGACGCGCTGATGTGATAGCGACGAGGAAAACCATTTTAGAAGACAACAGCCTCAAGTCCGTAGATACCATGGCTTTGAAGGGTCGCCGAACCAATTGGGAAAGGACAAGTTTGAGGCTCCAGGTTGGAGTAGGTTTGACCACTGGAGGATGGAGATTGACGTACCCCTTAAGGAATTTCTTGACCATCGGGTCCTTGAATGGGGAGGGTCAACTCCTTGCCTGGAACTCAACAGAGATGGCTGCCAAATAGCAGCGGAGTGATGAAATGTACAGTCCCACTTCAGAAAGCTGAAGAAGGAATTCAAGGACTGTCAGTACTTAGCAGGAGTCTGCGAATAGCCCACAGTCAACCAAAAAGGCTTCAAATCTTTTCCATTTGTAATCGTAAGATTTACAAGTTGCCAGTCAATGGGCAGCATCAATTACAGCCTGGATATGCGGTGGAAGGACCGGAAGAGCTGGCAGCAGTGGAACTGAGGCCAGATTCATGGGCATATCCTCCATGCCATCAAGAAGAGTGTCTCGAGGTCTGGATGTCTGACCACTCTGTCTTGGATGGTGAGAATGTCGGGATGGTTCGGAAGGTGGATGAACTGACATCTGACCAGACGTAGAAGGGGTGCAAGCCAAGGCTAACAGGGCCACCACGGAGTGATGAGGATGGCGTCCGTTCGGTCCCAACGGAGTTTGGCAATCACTCTTGTCAGAAGTGGAAACGGAGGAAAGAGGTAGAGGAGCAGACCTGTCTATCGGAAGAGGAGCATGTCACCTCTCGAGCCCCGAGCTCGACATCTGGAGCAGAACTGCTGACACTGCTTGTTTGCTGGGGACGTAAAGAGGTCTACCTACGGAGTCCCCCAACATTGGAACAGGTCCTTCACAACTGACCGATGAAGTATCCATTCATGGACGGATGAACTGGAATGGCTCAGTCTGTCTGCAAGAATATTATCTCCCGGTAGGTAGATGGACTGGAGGTGTTTTTCTTTGAACACACCAGTCCCAAATTTCCAATGTAAGTTGGAGGAGTTGGGGGAACCTCGTTCCTCCCTGCTTGTTTAGGTAGTACATGACGGAGGTGTTGTCTGTCACCAACAGCAGGGTCTTGTCTGTTACCAAGGTCTCGAAGGCCCACAGTGCCTTTTGTACGCTGAGGAGCTCTAGGACGTTGATATGGAGCATCCGTTCATTGGCATCCCAGTTCCCTTGTATCTCGTAGTCTCCAAGATGGGCTCCCCAGCCTAACATGGAGGCATCTGTTGTCAGTGAAGTGTCTGATTGTGGAGGGTCGAAGGGCATCCCAGACAGTACGTTCTCTGGGATCAGCCACTAGTCCAAGGAGCACTGGATGGTGTGCGGCATTATCAGCAGTTTCCTTGGGGAATCCCTTAGAGGACTGAACACTCCTAAAAACCAGTTCTGGAGCATAGAATCATAGAATCATAGAATTGCAGAGTTGGAAAAGACCACGAGGGCCATCAAGTCCAACTCCCCTGCCACGCAGGAAATCTTGATCAAAGCATCCCCAACAGATGGCCATCCAGCCTCTGTTTAAAGACCTCCAAGGAAGGAGACCCCACCACGCTACGAGGGAGCAGACAAAACCGTAGCTTGGTGAGGTGTATAACATAAATTGTAACTACCACGTGGCCAAGAAGCACTTGGACTGAGTGGGCTGAGAGTCTTTGGGACCGACAGCAGGTGTGGATCAAGGAATGGAGGGTGTTGAATTGGTCCTGAGGGAGGTAGGCTGCTGCCATCAACGAATCCAGCCGAGCTCCGATGAATTGGATGGACTGGGACAGTTGAAGTTTGGACTTTTCCATGTTGACAACAAGTCCCAGGCTGTGTAACACATCCAGGGTGAGATCGATGTCCATCTCTAGCTGGTGTCTGGAGCCTGCTGCAATCAGCCAATCGATGGAGAAGACTACCAAACCACACTGACTAAGAAAAGCTGCCACCACAGCCATGCATTTCATGAAGACCCTTGAGGCGGTGGAGAGTGCAAAGGGGAGAACACGGAATTGGA
Organism: Gambelia wislizenii; assembly: GCA_030847615.1. Classification (NCBI taxonomy): domain Eukaryota; kingdom Metazoa; phylum Chordata; class Lepidosauria; order Squamata; family Crotaphytidae; genus Gambelia; species Gambelia wislizenii. The sequence continues at coordinate 447,564,313 of JAUMIR010000001.1, read as the reverse complement.
AGACATCATTCCCGATCTGGAATGCCAGGAATTGCCTGTGGGATGGATGGATCCCAATGTGGAAGTAGGCGTCCTTGAAGTCTACGGACGCAAACCAGTTTCGGCTTGTTGGAGAAGCGGGAGGATGGAAGCCAGGGTCACCATTCTGAACTTCTTTGGCACAATGTACCAGTTCACTCCTCGGAGGTCGAGGATGGGATGGTGGCCGCTGTCATTCTTCATGACAAGGAAGTACCTTGAGAAGAAGTAGAGGTGGTGAAGTTTGGAGTTCACGGGTTTGATGGCCCCTTTCTGCAGCAGTGTCTGCACCTCCTTGAGAAGGGGAGGGGAGGGCGGTGTAGGTTGAACCCGACCCGTTGGAGGCAGTGTGTCAAATTCGACCCAATAGCCTTGCCATACAGTGCAAAGCACCCAGCGGTCCAATGTTATTGAGAATCAGGCATCTTGGAACGATGATAGGCGATCTACAAACAAGAGGGTCTAAAAGAGAGAAAGAATCAGAATGAATATAGGCAGGCTCAGAATCGTCTCCTGCCCTGATCTTTGGGCTTCTGCTTGGAGGGTAGCTGGTACTGAGAGGTGGATCCCTGGCTCCTCACCGATCAGGCAGATGACCCCGACTGCTGGTAACGGGAACGCCTGGAGCACTGAGGCGTGTTTCCCCATCTAAAGGGAAGGCTGTAAGCAGAGCCCTGCCACCCCGTGTGGCCTCTGGCACGGTATGCAGAAGATTAGGACGATGGCATACCGTACTTTCGTGCGGTGCTCCTCATCTTCCTGCATGAACTCTAGCTTTTCGTCAGTGGATCCGTTGAATAGGCCAGACTGGTTGAAAGGCATGTCCTCAATTGTTGCAGCCGCTTGAGGGGCAAGTCCAGAAGATCAAAGCCAGACATGTCTTCTCAAGGCTATAGATCCAGCCACGGTCTTGGCTGCGCAGTCAGCAACGTGTCTAGCTGAATTCATCTTTTTTTTTTTTTTTTAGTTATTTATACCCCGCTCTTTAGCCACAAGACTATCAGAGCGGCTTACAAATTGTTTTAAGCAATAGCTATTTACACATCTACTCTGCATTAAACAGTTTCCAATGTGTGTTAGCTAATTGCCCCCACAAGCTGGGTACTCAACAGTTGAGCTTCAGCATGGCCAACAGTTGAGCTTCAGCCTGGATTGCCTCAGCTAGTCAACGCCTCTCGTCGGGCAGGTCTTGGATGAGGGGCATCATCTGTTCCCATAAGACCTGTTGATATGCCCCCATGCATGCCAACTAATTGGCAATACGGAAGCTGAGGCTGGCAGCCGAATAGATCTTTTTGCCTATAATGTCCAGCTTCCTGCCCTCAGGATTCGACAGCGTAGTCTGAGCCCGTCGGTGCCGCCTGCTCTGAGACGCTTCAACCACCACGGAGTTGGGACATGGGTGCGTCTTCACCCAATTGATGTTGTCACCGGCCACACAATACAGCCTGTCAATCCTCTTCGAAGTCGATGGGATCAAAGAAGGATTCTCCCACGACCTGTGTCAACTTCAGGAGTGATGGCAGGACCAGAATGCGAGCAGCTGGAGGAGCCTTCGATTTGACACGATGGTAGATCGGGTCCACCGGCTCAGATTCCTTCTCTGTCACCTTCAGGTCTAATGCGTGTGACATTCGCACAACCTGCTTCGAAAAAGAATGGACGTCTTCAGTTGGCGAAGACAAGTCCTCCTCGAGCAGATTGGGCTGATGAGATGGGACATATGGTAAGTATGAACCCGCCGAATCCAAGGAGACCAAGCAATCCGAAGATGGGGATGGACTCCGGCGGCCATGGTGCAAGGAGGCCGTTTGAACTGGTGGAGTAGGCGCCAATGGAGGCAGCGGGTGCGATTCATGATGCAGAGAAACCTGGCTCCCGGCATCCCTCATTGTCGGTACAGAAAAACGTTGATCACTGTAGGTAGACTTGTTGAGACCTTGAAAGGATAGCCGGGGCGGAGAACGACACAGTGCATGAACTGTGGCTGCTTCCAAAGAAAGCTGGAACACCCAATCAGAGACCATCACATGCGATCCTGATGGGGAGATGAAGGGCGCACGAAACATGGACCTTGCCAGGTCATAAGCACCATATGCAGGCTCATCGTCTTTGATCCATGAAGAAGAAGCACGGATTCTCTCGGCTTCCTCCAACAATCGAGCCCCAATGTCAACTTTGGTGGTGGTAACTCTAAGGAGCTTAGCTCTAGAGACCACCAGGACAGGAGAGTGCCCTCACCTCAGAGGAAAAGTCTCCAATTCTTTTTCTGATGGGTCTTCCTATTCAACTTCCACGATCTCAAGTGGAAGCTTCCTGATCCCAAATTGTCGGCTGTACCTGTTCCGGTGGAGTAGCCTGCTGTTGAGGGTGTGTAGCAGGAATGGTTACAGGTGGTTGTAAAGGCTCAAGTTGTGCCATCAGAGCTTTAACTCCCGCGTCCTTGGAGCCCTGCGTATCTTCAGAAAGATGTTTAGTTTTCTTCTTCTTCTTCATTGGCCTGTCCTTGGACAATGCTGAAGAATCACGGGCTTGGCCAGCTTCCTTCGGCTTCAAGAGGTCCTGAGGAGCTTCCGTCGGGTTCGAAGCACCTTGGTCCCAAGTAGAGGTTGATGAAGACGATGGGGCTCGGTCCCGAGTCGAACTCTATGAAGGGGTGTGCTTGTGAGAACAACTCACCACCTCGGGATCAGAAGCCACAGACCAACGCCGGGAAGGGCTCCAAGAGCAATGGTGTTTCTTTGCCGGGGACTTTGGTGATGGAGACCGACCCCGTGTTTGCGGTGAAGTCACAGACCCAGCAGTCAAAGTAGACACGGCTGCAGGGATCAGTGCCTTCTCATAAAGGAAGGACTTCAGCCGGGAAGACCTGTGCTTACGGGCTTGAGGTGTAAAGGTCCGGCAATGGACACAGGCGTCCACATTATGCGACTCACCCAGACATATCAGGCAATGAGAGTGGCTGTTGGAGCTAGGCAACTTCGCCTGACAAATTGCACATCGCTTGAATGCGGCTCTGGAAGCCATCACAGTTGAAGGGATAAGCCAAACGTCGAGAGAAAAACCAGACTGAGTCAAGCCGAAAATCCACAAACCGATACAAACCAGAAGGAGTGAGAGAGAAACGTAGTCAAAATCCAGTCCGAGTCAAAAAACCAAAAGTGAGTAAGGAAACAGCGAGAGAAGGTTTGTTCGTGCTGCTAATGCAGCGGAAAAAAAGGAACTGAGGGGAATTAGGCGGGAGCACCTTTTAAGGAGAGACCGTTCGGGGGGCGGAGTTACCGCCAATAATGTATCAATGCATATTCTGTCTAGCAATTCCAGTAGGTTCCGAATGCTCTGTGCAGGCGCAGGAATAACCCAGCTGTGTGATTCACAGAGACCACGAAGAAGATCCATGGTATTATCTGATGATCTCCCACTGCACAATATTATCCAGGAGTAAATAGCTTCCGAAATCAGATGTATGTTCAGGTTGGTATTATGGTCTTCAGGTTTCTTCAAGATAAACATGTTACTTGAATAGCAATGCTTTTACTCATCCCTTGAGTAGAGAAATCCATGTTCATAGGTGGCAAAGCAGGCAGAACCATTTCTGATGAAGGCAAAAATTCTTTCCTTTGATTCTTGCCTCTGTCTCTTTAGTCCTGTTACTTGTATTTACCAAGAAAGAATTGGAGGCCCTTCCAATTTTTTCCTTGAGAGCATCAAAGCAATATACATTCAACAGCTAAACTAGTGTCTCCTATTTTGGTAGCAAATGATGCAGGTTGTAGTGGGCAGCAACTTTGATTATGCCTTTCATTGTGAGTCTATCCCCAAATGCTGCAAACTCAGTGATATATATAATCGTTTTGTTTTGGTTTTGTTGTCTTGCAGAGCGTCCTGTATACTGGCCTAAGGAACTTAATGTAGTGAACAACTCTGATTCAGAACTGTTTTGTTCAAGGTAACCTGAACGGGGACTGGAAAGAGGGATTTAGTAACTGAGGCAAGGTCATAAACAATAACATAGAAAGACTAGAGAATGATGGGACTTAAGGTAATAGTGTGATTCCAGTCATAAAGCTCATGTTACAGTAGAAAATAGATGGATTCCCACTCCCTGCATAAGAAAGCCTGGAGAAATTGGATCTTCCCAGTTGTCACAAACTCTCCAGGTTAAGTAAGAGGGTTTTTTCTCCCTTTAATTTGTTAACAATGAGATAAATTCAGCCAACCAACCAGGATAGCCTAAATAAAGTACCCTCTTCAAACTCAAATGGAGGCATCAGATGAGAGTTCTGCTGGGAGACTTGACCATCCAGACGCTAAACCTCAGTTTTGGAGCATTTTTAAGAGCAATTTATCCACTCCTTGGGCAGATTACATACCATCAATAAACAACAATCCTTGCACACACATCTATAATTTAAAGACTCAACTGTTACTCTCTGGATGCTCCATTAATTCATTTCTCCTGTTGAAGTTAACAGCTTTTGTCAGGATTGCAGTAAGAAGATAAAGTATTAACCCCTCCTCCTATTTGCATGTTCTGATCACAAATCCCAATAAATCATTAACATCCCCCCCCCTCATCATGGGGTAAATGCTGAATGCTCTGTTGCCACTCTACTGCTCTCCAGTGTTACTCTCTATTTTCCATTTTATGTCTTTCTCCTTCTTAAGTCTATTTTAATATTTGAATATTTGTATTTTATAGTTAGAAATTTGAATTAATTTATTACTATATAGCTTATTTTAATGATATCATTTTAACATTCATACTAGACTGTTTTTAATGTTTTATATGATGTTTGCAACCCTGATCTGGATGGGAGAGATGAGATATAAATAATAATAATAATAATTACAGAGATGCATTGGCTTGTGTAGATTATTGTAGATTTTCCTGCAGTATAGGGAGGCAGTCCTTACATTGGATCTTGTCCCTCCCATGCACTTCCGAGACAGAGCTTCCTCAAACTTCAGTCATCTTATCTACCCTAAGTGGGAGAGCTAACCCCTTCCCCCAGTTCTGTCCTCCCTTGCATCAACCAGGACAGGGCTTCGCTTTCACTCCAGCTTGTTGGATTTCTTTGACAGAAAATCTTTTCTTGCCTTTTGAGAGGCATTTGATCCTTCTTCAGCTTTTCCACCCTAATGAGGACAGTTAATTTCTGTGGGATGAAGCATGTTGGCAGCTCTTGATCTCTCCTTTGATGAGGAGTCGGAGGTGACTGGGCAGCAGTGGAGGTGCCATCAGAGTGCAGTCATATGGCAGACTGACCTACCATGTGTGGAGGATCAGATCCTGCCCTTTCCAGAGCCACAGGGGTGGCAGAGGCATGGGGATCTTTCACACGGTGAGGTGGAACACACTTGTGGACAGGAGAGCATGGTAATGGCTGTATGGGTAAGTGTTCCTGACATCCCTGCTTCAACCCCACCCCTTGTTACTGAAGGGCAAGCCCTACCCCTGGAGTTATGTAATTGGAATTCATTGATAGCTCGTCAGGTGGTGGGTGCCTGAGGGTCAGGGGATGGGGGTGAAGAGGCCTCCCAGGATGACAGGCATTTTTGGCACCAAGATTTTAAGCAGACCCAGACCTTTCTGAAGTGCAAAGGCCTTCTAGTGGCCAAAAACACTCAAAACTTGCAGAGAGACAATGTTCCTCTGAGTCTTCCTGCTCCTGTCAAGTAATGGATAGGGAACAAGGTGGGAGGGGGAATTCAGTGTTTTCTCCCCCTTGCAAAGCAAAGAAGAGAAGGCATGTCTCTTTGGTTAGGACAATGAGGGATTCTGAGTCTTCTGTGCCCCCTGTTTCTTTGGATAGGGAAGAGGGAGAGTTATCTCCAGATGAGGAAGAGATTTCTCCAGAGCGTGTCTGCGTTTGTATGCATCTGAGGAGTTTCGTGTCCTTCTCAGGAAGGTGGAAAAAGATTCTGAGTTTATCATCATCCAGCCAAGTGTTGGTTGGTGCATCTGAAGGTGTGCCAGAAATCAGAACCAAGCTAAGCAGGAGTCCTATATAGTACCTTTTCCAGATGTGATTGGAGATGTTATGGAAGGGGTGTGGTCTCACCTAGGTTTAGCAAAGTTGGTTCCAGCCTACACTAAACACCTTTCTTCCCTTCCTCAGGGGGTTATGGAGAAATTGAAGCTACCCCTCATTGATGATCCTGTGGCTGGGTTGGTGTTGGAAATTCTTTTTCCTTGGGATGGGGATAACACCCCGCAAAATCCTGAAGATGAGGGATTGGAGGGGTTTTTGTGTAGATTTCATGAGGTGGCTGCTCTTGCCATTCAAGCTGCTTTGGTGACTTCCCTGTTTTCCATAGCTGCTATGATAAGGACCTGCTTCCACTGATGCCTAGAGAGGAGACTAAATTCAGACAAAGTGTCAATAAATTTGAAGTCGAAGGCTTTCACGGCTGGCATCCATAGATTTTCCTTGGGTTTTTTTCCGGGTTCTGATGCCGTGTTCTGGAATAGTTTCTTTCTGACGTTTCGCCTGCATCTGTGGCTGGCATCTTCAGAGAATGGTTGGGTAGGAGTGTGTGTGGAGTTTATATATTGTGAACCCCTGTTGGGGAGAATATGTAAATTTGTGTAATTGAATGGTTAGTTTCTGGGTATAGAAATGCAAAGCTCATTAGTGTCTGTTTGGCTAATGGTTGGTTGATGGGCCATTATCTGCTGGGAATCCCCCTGTCCCTGGGTGGAATTCTTTTGTAAGTGTTGAATTTTGATTCTATTGTATTTCAAAACCTGGAGCCAGATTTTGTTTACTTTTAAGGTTTCTTCTTTCCTGTTGAAGTTGTCCAGGTGTTTGTGGATTTCAATAGTTTCTCTGTGCATTCTGACATGATAGTTGTTGGCCTGGTCTAGAATTTTTGTGTTTTCAAATAACATTTTGTGTCCAGGTTGGTTTATAACATGTTGCTGCTGCTGCTGATTTTTCTGGCTGGCCCAGTCTGCAGTGTCTCTCATGTTCCCTGATTTATGTTTGCACACTGCATTTAGTGGTCCCCATGTAAACTTGTCCACAGCTGCATGGTCCACATGCACCTGGACAACTTCAACAGGAAAGAAGAAACCCTAAAAGTAAACAAAATCTGGCTCCCAGTTTTGAAATACAATAGAATCAAAACTCAACACTTACAAAGGAATTCCACCCAGGGACAGGGGGATTCCCAGCAGATAATGGCCCATCAACCAACCATTAGCCAAACAGACACTAACGAGCCTCACATTTCTGTACCCAGAAACTAACCATTCAATTACACAAATTTACATATTCTCCCCAACAGGGATTCACAATATATAAACCACAGACACACTCCTACCCAACGATTCTCTGAAGATGCCAGCCACAGATGCAGGCGAAACGTCAGAAAGAAACTATTCCAGAACATGGCCTCAAAGCGCTGAAAAAAAAGCAAGGAAAATCTATGTCAATAAATTAGCAAAGGCTTCTACTTTCATGGCTAATGCCAGTCTTGATTCTGTTCAATTTGCTCCAGGGCCACAGCTGATGTCGCAGCCAGGTGTCAACTTCAGTTGAAAAATTGAAATGCTGACACCAAATCTAAGGTGAATTTGGCTACTTACCCTTTTAAGGGTGCTAAATTGTTTGGTGATATTCTGGATGCTGTGTTGGTTGAAACAAAATATTAAAAGAAAGCTTTACCATCACTGGCAAAAAAAGGAAGAAACGAAATCATTTTGGTCTGGGGCTCAGTCCTTTTGTACCTGTAGATTTCAGTTCAGACAGTAGGAGTTCAGATCTTTCTGATCTAATTTGAATCCTGCCAAACCACAGGCTAGGGAGCAACAGTCCTCAGGGTTCAACAAGGGATTGGCCTCTTCTAACAGCAAACAGAGTAGTTGAGCCAATCCTTCTGATTTGGGGCAGCTCCCATTGGGGGTGTATCTTGATGGGAACTGAAATCTCCTGATACCTGGATAAATAGGACTGTGAAGGAAGATTACACTATAGACTTCATTCGAAAGCCCCTGGATTTCTTTGTTCAGTTGCACAGACCCTGGTCTCAGGAGGGGCGCTAGCAGATGCTTCAAGCCATGGACTATCTTGTTCAAATAAAGGCTTTAGAGCCAGTGCCTCCTCACAAGAGATTTTTGGGCTCCTACTTGGTGGCTCTTGGTCCCAAAGAAAAACAAGGACTGGAGGGCTATACTGAACCTTCACAAGCTCATTTGTTTCGTTCTCAAGTGCAAGTTCCTCATGGAAACCCCACGTTAAATTCTGGAAGGGGTGCAAGAAGATTATCTGGCATTCCTTGACCTCCAGGAGGTGTACTTACACATCCTGGTACAACCTGCCCACAGGAAGTACCTCAGGTTTGCCTACCTGGAGGACCATTATCAGTACATGGCCCTGCTGTTCAGTCTGTGGTCTGCCCCCCAGGTGTTTATGAAGGTGATGGTGGCCTTAGTAGCATACCTGAGGGTGTATGGGGTGCATGTTTACCAATAAATCAACAAGCTACTGGTCAGTTCACCCTCCCTCATGAAGGGCAGAGTGGATGTGTGGGCCACCATGGATTGTCTGTAATTTCATGGGTTCGCCATCAACAGAGAGAAGAGTCATCTTGATCCAGTTCAGAGGATCCAGCACTTGGGAGCCAGCATAGACACAGCCCAGCACAGCATTTTTCTTTTGGAAGACAGGAGGGAAAAGTGACAACTTTGAAACTGGTGGTGTTGGCCAAGTTGCAAGGATTGATGGTGGTATGCATAGATTCAGTCCTTTGGGCCAGGTTCCATCTGAGAAAGTTACAGTGGCTCCTCCTGCCTTTATAGGATGAGATTGCTGAGAGTGGTTGGCTGAGAGTACAACTCCCCCCAGCTGTGAGGCCGTCTCTGAGTAGGTGGCATTCCGAAATTCTCACAGAAGCTATGCCTATCAGGGGGCTGTGGAGAGTGGTGGTCACCACCAATGAGAGTCTGAGGGGGTAGAGAGTACACTGCAATGGACAGATGGTGCCTATGGTCATCCAGCAAGAGGTTATACAGATCATTTGGCTGGAACTATGGGTGGTGTGTCTGGCACTCCTCAGTCTGCAGTCAGAGGTTAAGGGCAGTCAGGTATTGATCCAGATAGACAACATGTTTACCAAAGCCCACATAAACAGATATGGGTATGTGTTCTTGGTTCTTGATGTGTGTGGGGGGCGCTCTCCCGCTGCACTGGGGGGAGTCTCACCTCTAGTCATTGAGAGAAGGTATCTCAGGGAACAGTTGGATTCTCAGGCTAGTTGGCAGAGCAGGGTGAGTGGACCATGGAGGGTAGGCTCTGAACTCACTGGTTTTTCATAGAGTAGTTCAAAGGTTTGGCAGCGTGGATGGATCTCTTTGTATCTCCAGAGAATCGCAAGCTTCCTTGCTTTGTATCGAGGATTTGGATGGAGGAGGCATTAGCTTTTGATGCTCTGATGATCACTTGGCTAGGATTGTTTGTTGTGTTATGCCTTTCCTCCAGTGTTACTGCTGTCTGTGGTGTTGAGGAAAATATGGATGGACAGGTGGAGGTGATTTTTATAACACTTTTGCGGCCTTGTCGGCCTTGGTTTTCAGAGATAGTCAACATGCAGGTTCAGGAAAACTGGGCTCTACCAAATTAGCCAAAGAAGTCTTCTGCACTCCGACCCAGGCTGGTTACAGATACACACCTGGAGGTCAAGTGGGAAAGGTTGGTGGCTGAAGAGTGTGATAAGGATGTTATTCAGGCCATTTGAGTTAGGAGACCCTCCACTAAGCCTGTGTATGAGTCCACTTGGAGGGCTTTTTGTAGATAGTATAAGCACAAAAGGCTGTGTTCTCAATCTGCCTCAGTGGGATCCATCTTGGACTTTCTGCAAGCCGGGTTGAATAAGGGACTCAGTAGGAACACACTCAGGAGGCATGTTTCAGCTTTGGGATCTATCTTGAAGTGGAAGCTGGGCAAGCTGCTTGCATCCTATCCACATGTACAAAGTTTTTTTTTTGTTTGTTTTTTTTTAGGAGTTTCACTGATTCGTCCAGTAACAGTCCATCCTTTACCTTCTGGGAAATTTATATGTGGTGTTACAGGCTTTGCTGAAGACTCCTTTTGAACCTTTGAGATTGCTGGATTTGAAGTTTCTTACTTTGAGTGTTGTTTTGGGTACTATTACATTTGCTTGCAAGGTCTCTGAGCTGAGGGCTCTGTCACTGTGCAAAGAGTTGTGTGTTTTTCATAAGGATTCAGTAGTTCTTTGTTTAGATCTATCCTTTGTTCCTAAGGTGAATTCAGTTTTTCATCAGTCTCAGGAGATTGTTCTTCCTTCTCTTTGCCTGGATCCTAAAGCGGCCAAGAAAAAGAGTAGCACAGATTGGATATGCATAGGGCTCTTAAGTTTTATTTAGAGAGAACCAAATACTTTCATAAATAGATTATCTTTTTGTCTCTTTTCAGGAGACTGTTAAAGGACAATGGGTGTCCTCTTCCACCCTATCTCGTTGGTTGAGGCTTTGCATTGAATTGGCTTATATTCATAGTTCCATGCCAGTTCCTGTGAGGATTCAGGCACATTCCACTCATTGTGCTGCCATCTCTGCAGACTTAGGTATGGTAGTGTCTTTGGTGGAGATTTGCAGGGCGGCTACTTGGGTTTCCCTGTCATCTTTTGTCAGACATTATAGGATTGATAAGGTTGCTTCAGCAGATGCGTCCTTTGGCAGGCTTGTTCTGCAGCAGGTTATGTCTTTATAGTTTGGTTTGTTGCCCATCCATTTGGTGTGTGAGTACTTGTGTAGGTCCCGATGTAAGGATTGCCTTCCCACACTGCAGGATAATGGAACATTGATACTTACTGTGTAGGTTCCTTTTCTGCAGTAGTGGGGAGGGGATCCTTCCCATCCTGTTTGGTGGGTTGTTTGCTTTTTGAAGCTGCTGGCCATATTTTTGTGTTGGTTTGGTGCTTGTTATTCCATCACTGGGGGGAAGGGCTAGTGCTCCCACTAAGGGTAGATATGGTGATTGAAAGTTTGAAGAAGACCTGCTTTGGAAATGCGTGGGAGGAACAAGACCCAACCTAATGATTCCCACCCCACTGCTGCAGAAAAGGAACCTTGGAACCTTCACAGTAAGTACCAGTGTTCTGTTCCAAAGAACAGTGGTAAACTATTGCTGTAGAAACAGTTTATGAATACTAGCTGTGCTTTTCTTGCTTTTGACTTCATTATTGAATTTTGTCTCCCCTTCCCCTTCTTTTGGGGAAGGGGAGTGCTGTCTTTTGTGCAGGTATCCAGGCAGTATTCAACATGGCCTCAACCTGACCTCTGTCTACAGCCACTTCCTTCCCACAAGAGGTCGCCCTGAGATTACAACCATGCCAATGGGTGTGGGTGCCACTGTGGATTATATCTTCTACTCGGCAAAGCCAATCAAGAATGATAATCAAGAATGTGAGTATGATACAGTTAATCTACAATGTGGCTACAGCTTACATGTAATGTTCTTCCTGAGAGCTGTTTGTGTATGTTTTCCTCATCCCTGGACTGGGCCATTGAATTAACAATGTACATAGTCAGAAGATATAGTGCTCTTCTTGTTCTCATCTGGGCATAGTTTTGCAATGAGTTGTAGTGGTGATAATGCACCTGTTCTACTTCTGATGGCCTTTCCTTGAATTATGGTCATAACAGATTAGAGTATTTTTCCTTTTTTTCTGGTATCATTTCCTTTGCTTATCATATTCCTTCCTTGTCCTATTCCCCTTGGACTTTCCTAGCAGCACTTTTGTTTGCATCTGGAGTTTACTTTCTAGAGCAAGGTTGGGCAACCCCAGGCTATTTTTATGTCCCCCCAGGCCAGAGATCTCGTTCTAGGGGATTGGAGGGCATTTCTACTATGCTTCGGGGCTTCTCAGGGTGGTCAAATTCCCCCCATGCCTCCAGATGGCATGTGGGGCATACCCCTGGGGCAATTTAGTCCCAGGAGAGGCCTTTTTTGAATCAGAAAGCGACTTCCATTCACTTCCTGTTGTTAAAAAACCCCTCTTCCTAGGCCTAAATGAGCCCAGAAAGGCCTAAAACCATGGTGAAAATGCTCCCATGACTCCTAGAGAGCATTTGGGGGCAAAAGATTTAATTATTTTGTGGGGAGCTGCAGCCCTCCAAGGTCTTCTGGGGGCTAATGCAACTCTCTGCCTTCCACGTTTGCTCAAGTTTGTCTTTTACTCCCCTCCCCTCTTTTCCTCCCCCTCCTCCTCCTTGAGATATTTCTACTGCATCCTATAACAACAGATCCCAGAGTGGCATACAAGTGAAGTAACAGAAACAAGTTGAAACAGTTTGAAACAATAAAAATAAATTTAAAACATTTTAAACGTAACTAGTTAAAACATTTTAAAACAATTTAAAACCATGTGCATTAGCGGTTGAGATAAATCAGCGAGGCTCAAAGGCTTTGATGAACAGAGTTATTAAAACAGCCAGGTTTTTAAGAACTATTCTCATGGCTGATGGCTGTGTTGGCTGGGGAATTATGTGATTTGTAGTCTATGGAGATTTTCAGACTACACTGTTATAGTGGTACTATTCCATTTTAACTGCTCTGGCTGCCTCCTGTGGAATTCTGGGGTTTGTAGTTTAGTGAGGCCTAAGATCTCTCTGGCTGAGAGTTGTAAATGCCCCTCCCTAAACTGCAAATCCCAGGTTCAACAGGAGGCAGCCATAGCAAATAAAGTGGAATAGTAACACTATAACAGTGTTGTCTGAAAATCTCCTAAAAAGTAACTCTTCCCAGCTCTGAGGAAGGCTGCCTATAGTTCACATGGATGGCAATTACATGGCGATTACAAGTCCTGGAACCACATTCTCACCTTGTGACATTCCATATTTGTCTATTTCAGCTGTTCACACTCTTCCAGCTGAAAAGTTCAGGAAGATGTACTATATGGACATTGGGGTCTTATTAGTCAAGGAAGATTGTGATAAAAACACTTTGTGACATTCATTGCAGTCATTGTGTGGTTGAGCTCATGCTTCCTCAAGTCCTGTATGTGGAATATGAGCAGAATGTCAAACTGTTACTTTTTGGACTACAATTTCCACAGTCCCCCAGCCAGGGGACATCTTGGCTGGGGATTCTGGGAATTGTAGCCCAAACATTTCCCAAGCTTTGGGTTTGAGGGCTTCTCTTTCATGGAACTCTGGTTCATTTCCAGGTCGCAGGATGTACCAGGACGGAGACCTGAAGCTGCTTGGACGTCTTACTCTCCTCTCTGAAGACATCCTTTGGTCAGCAAACGGCTTGCCGAACCCTTTCTATTCATCAGATCATCTGTGTCTGCTGGCCAGTTTTGGCCTAGAGATCTCTGACTTCTGATCATGTGCTAGATCTCTAGGACTCTCACAGCAGTTAGTCTGACTGGGAAAATCATGCCATTTGAAGTTTGCATCAGCTAACCCCCCCCCCAAAAAAATCCACCTACCCCAGCAATTTTCTTCTTCCTCACCCTTCCCCTTTCCTATTTTTGAGATGTCCTTGTTCTTCTCTCCCATGCTTTTTTTTTTCATCAGCGGATAACCTAAGATTTACCCTATAATGCTGCAGTTCTAGTCCAAGCTTCACTTCCAGTTTATACTGCCTTTACTCTGGCTTGCTGCTCCATCTCTGAGAAAGGCATCTTGCCAGCAAACAGATTTGGTGAAGATACTTTTGCTACCTTTATATAGAAGGTAAGGGAGGCTTGTTCTGTGCACCACAAAGACCTTGGCTGGCAGAGAAAGAGCTGATTTGAGGCTGAATCTTTTATGGGGTTTCCCCTTCTTGCTTTATGCTACAAACAACAGGGGACAGCGACATTTATTGTTTTTCGTGGCACTTGGGTCAAAATGGTGGTGCTCCCCAATTTTGGCAAATGTGCAAAATATATAGCTATTTTGGCAATGCTGCTGCTCATAACTTCCAGAGGTAGGTGCTTGTTGACTGGTGTTTCCCTTTTTATCTGCTTTGAAATGAAATAAAATCAACTGGTGTCAACTGATCACACCAGAGAGACTTTTCTGTCAGGGTTTCCCAGTCTAGACTTCAGTTCTCCTGCAAGAGTGCCAGAGACATTTGAAAGCCTTCAGCTCATATTGTGAAGGAGTTATATCTCAACTCTTAACAGCCCCATTGCATTTTATTCTCATGTTCTGTTTTGCTTTTGTTTTTCTTTCTCACCCATAACCTTGGGGCATTGTTGTTGCCTTTGATGGCATCCAGAGAAGAAAGGACTGCTAAACTTGGTAGGGAAAAGAAAAATAAAACTGCTTGGTTGTTGGGTTTTGTTTGTCTGTTTATAGCTTGAAGACCATGCCACTGAGACCTCAGCCAGGCCTGATGCTTGGTGCTTATTCTTTTATTTCAGTACTGGTGGACTGTGGCTACAGATTAAGTGGTCAGTCTCTAGATTAGCCCCACCCTTTCCTTGAAACATAGTAACCACAATATCTTACTTCAGCTATGTGTGGGCGGGCCATGGCACAAATTTATTTTGGAAAAGAAAACGCATTGGGAGTTTTTGTATTTTTAAAGTTTTTCTTAAATTCAAAAAATAAAATAAAATTATATTACTTCAGAAAAGTTGTAAACTACTGGTTGGGACTGGAGAAATGGGACTGAACAGAAATGCTTTGTGAGGGTAGAGGTGTGGCTTCAGGAGTGCCCTCTGGTGGACACAGTGGGAAAATGTTTAGGATACATATTGCTGCTGTGTCTCAGATCTCACTACAATGCCTGGGTGCTAGAAAAATCTGCTTAAAACAGCACCTCTGGAGTGATTTACCTGAATTCAGTAACTCTTAATATGTCACATGCTTTCTGCAGCAGGGATGGGAGTAGGTAGATAGACACTTTAAAAGATCTGATGTTCCCTTTTCTTCCTTTTCTCTGGCTAGTGGAAGATGAAAAGACTCTACACCTTACCTTAGAGTTGGGCAAAATGGAGATCATGATTTACTGCTAGATCTTTAACTGACGTTCAGTGGATCTAGAAGCATTTCTGACACTCAGTAATGGAAAAACAACAAATAGATTTGAAAACTCTGTGCCAGACTTCTTGCTAATGGCTGGTGCTTCAGCCACTGTCTTCTGCAGAAAAAGGAGTATTGCTGAGCTATCTTTGACTCAGTTTTTGTGCAGCTCTGCTGGCTGTTATTAAAGTTTTCTGTTAGAATTCCTAATCTGTAGTAATTTTAGTGTAGAATTGCAGCTGGGTACCAAATGTGTAGAGAGCCAGTGTGGTATAATAGTTTGAGGGTTGGACTATGACTCTGGAAACCTGGGTTAGAATCCCTTCTTGGCCATGGAAACCCACTGGGTTACCTTGGACAAGTTACATTCCCTCAGCATCAGAGGCAAACCCCCTCTAAACAGATCTTGCCAAGAAAACCCTGTGATAGGTTTGCCTTAGGGTTGCTATAAGTTGCAAACAACTTGAAGGCATACAACTACAATAACAATACAAGATATCCAAGAGTGCTGCTTATGAGTTATAAGAGGTGATTAGTTTTGCCCAAAGCCACCACTTGCATCTGCTTCTACCTCTCAAAGTCACTTTTTTACACCTGGCTCTGGTCACTGGATGGTGGTGTTCTGAGAAAAAATTAAGTAGCTCCTGGATGCCTGATGTGTGCCCAGCTACCTGTTCTACGGGATTTATTCAACAAAAGTTGGAATTCAGAATTCTGGAAATCTCAGATCTAAAATTAAATAACTGTTAACTTATGAAAAGAAGTGCATGAAGATGTGAGGGCAATGCCAAAGGAAAATTCACAAAATGAAAGCTAATAGGAAGGCTTAATAAGATTTCTAGTGACTTTGAAACTGTACACATCCTTCTATGATATGTATAAATCCTTGCCATCACCTACCTCATGTTTTGTTGAAGCAAAACTAAAGATTGTGTGTGTGTGTGTGTGTGTTTACATGTGCTCAGTATATACATATGGTCCCAGATGTTTGTACGCTTACCTGAGAGAAGGCAGGGATCTTTCTGGTAGTACTGGGCTGCAATGGATCCCCCAACCCACTGGGAGCCATGCTGTTACAAATTGGCAGATAGCAAAATTGAGGTTCATAGAGTTGCCAATGAAACTGGGTAGCTGCTACAGCAGCCCCTGATGGTACAGGAGGTTGCCAGAGCACACTCCAATACCACAGAGACCTTATACAGTGCATATCATTCAGTTTTGGAAAAGAAAAGAAGCAAGAAATGGACTTGGGAGGTTTGGGCAGTGTCACCATAGTTTAGCAGTACTTCTAGCAATATGGTGAATGGGGGTGGTAAGAGTAGCAAAAATCTCAGGGGAGGACATGTGGTTGCTTATTGCCTACCTCTGCCCTATTGGGTAACAGAAGCTTGGCTGAAATGCTTTACCAACTTATTTAGAAATAAGCCCCATTTAACTCAGACTTGCTTCTGAGTTAGATGGGTACTGTAGGACCCCTGTATATGCGGATTCATTATTTACTGATTCAGTTATCAGCGGTTTCAGTTTCAGCACGGCTACCATAGAGTCTTCCTAGAAAATGTGTCCTCTCTAGCCATTTTCTAAGATCTTCGTGGTCTCTGTGAATACACACAGTGGGTAATTCCTGCGCCTGTGCAGAGTACTCAGAACCTTCTGGAATCGCTAGGCAGAATAGTTTTTGATAAATTTTGGCAGTAACCCTGCCCACCCCAACAGTCTCTCTGAGGCACTCTCACCTAATTCCCCTCAATTCCTTTTTACCTGCCGCGTGAGCAGCACATAGGAACCCTTCGTTCGCTAGAGCTTCTTTCGCTTTCTATTATACCTCACGGATTGACTCAGACTGCATATTGACTGGCTGCATATTGTCGGCAACTCCTAGATGACATCGAGCTGACATTGAACTTACTGGATGCCCTGGGCCTGATTGTCAGTTTGGAGAAATCGCATCTCGGATGCAGCCAGTCTCTCCAGTTCATCATAGCCTCCTTGAATTCGAACACTGCTGAGGCTTACCTGCCTGCAGATCGTTTCGATGCTCTCTGCAGCCTCATCCACCAATGCTGCAGATCCCAGAGGATCTCTGCTTGTTTGATTCAAACCCTACTGGGAAACATGGATGCCACAACTTCAGTCACTCAGTTTGCAAGGCTACGGTTCCTACCGCTTCAGTCATGGTTCCTGAGCATCTTTGACCCAGTGCAGGACTGCCCTCACAAACTCTTCAACTTGCCGCGAGCAATTCAACCTTCCCTGGATTGGTGGTTGGACCCGAACAATGTCCTGTCAGGCATGCTGTTTGAACCCAACTGCAAGTCTCAGTCACCACGGATGCATCCTCACTCAGATGGGGAGCCCACCTTGAGACATACGCAGTCCAGAGCTCATGGACAGCTGACAAATGGGAGCTCCATATTGATATTGTCGATCTCCTGGCTGTTCAGAAGGTGCCTCAGGCCTTCGAGAAGCTGGTATTGGGCAAGATGGTCCTGCTTGCCACGGATAATACATCCGTGATGTATACTACCTCAACAAGCAATGAAGGGTGAGGTCTTTGTCTCTTTTGTTGCTTACCCTCGAAATTTGGGACTGCTGCATTCAGAAGGGTATACTTCTCCACTCCATTCATCTTCCGGGAGAGGAGAATAGTCTTGCTGATGGACTGAGCCGTCCAAATTCGTCCATGCACAAATGGATGTCACATCAATAGGTGGCACAAGAACTGTTTCAGCACTAGAGTACTCCGCAGGCCCATTACGAACACAAGTGGTGGCCAAGCTGAGTCGGGACTGATCGGATGTGATCCTCCTCACTCCATGGTGGCCTTGGCAACTGTGGTTCACACCTCTCCTTCGCCTAGACTATTGGCGCCTTTCTGCACCTTCCGAGCCATCTGCATCTATTGACCATCCAGAATGGCACCGTCAGACATCCAGACCTCAAGATGCTTCGTCTGATGGCTTGGAGGGTACTGCCCTGAATCTGTCTTTGGATCCGAGGTGTTCCGTGCATCTACTGCTACTGGCCGACATACAGGTAGTGCTTGACACCTCTCTCTGCCCTTCTACACGTTGATCCTATTCCTACAAGTGGAAACGCTTTCAATCCCTTTTCTTAGACTGTGGCCTCACTGCTGCTTCCTCCTTAGTGACCACTGTCCTCCAATTCTTTCTGCATCTTTCAGATTCAGGACTGTCCTTCTTGTCCCCGAAGTGATACCTGGCAGCTCCCTCCATTGAGTCCCAAGCACAGGATCAACCTTCTCCATTCCAACACCCATTGGTTTGGAAATTCCTGAAGCACTATGTCAACCTTCATCCACCAGTGGTTGAGCCTACCCCAGCTAGGAGTCTCAAACTAGTCCTCTCTCAGCTCATGAGACAAACCTTCGAACCCTTGGCGACAATGGATCTGAAACTCCTGTCATGGAAAACAGCCTTCCTCATAGCAATTATGTCCGCCTGTCAAGCTGGTGGGCTTTGTGTCTTGCGTTCCGATGTTCCATACTTGACATTCCACGAGCATACAGTGTTTCTGAAACCGGACATGTCCTTTCTCCCGAAGGTGGTCTCCAGTTTCCACATCTACCAATCCTTCGTTCTCCCTGCTCTAATGCAGGATCCAAAGGATGACTTGAACGGACTCTCCACTCTCCACTCCACTCTCTCCACTCCACTCGGAGAACCCTTGCCTTGTATGTATAGCAGACAGCTCCATTTCAAAATTTGCCAAATCTGTTTGTGTCCTATGCAAACTTGGAAGTTGGATGCCCCTGTTTCTCCACAGTGCCTGTCAAAGTAAGTGGTATTGACCATCTCCCTCCATTACGAACTGGCTCGAAAGCTCCTGCCTCCTTGGGTTTGAGGGAACTCCATCAGAGCTGTATCTGCTTCTGCTAGCTTCCTCTCTGGGGTCCCCTGGAACATGTATGCGGGGCAGCCACTTCGTCTACGCCACTAATTTTTATCTTGCACTACAAACTAGACACTCGGTCTCGTAATGAGGCTGCTTTTGGGAGGGCAGTTCTGCTGTCCTCCATTCAATAAATGAGTGGTTATTGTGGTTGCCTATGGTACTTAATATTTATTGCTATGTTCATGTCAGTTTATGCTCATTGTTATGGTTTCATGGGACATCACTTGTCAACAATTGTCCTCGTCTAACCCGCTGGCATGACAAACCCTCCTCCTACAGGTGAAACTTGCTAATCTACCCACTGTGTGTATTCACAGAGACCACAAAGAAGATGGACAGGTTGCTTACCTGTAACCATAGATCTTCGAGTGGTCTTCTGTAAATTGACACAGACCTGCCCATCCTCCCCTCTCTGTCCTGCTATGGCATATGCTTAATGTTTCTGATGCTGATGCTTGCGGCGTCCTTCAAGGAACTGAGGGGAATTAGGTGAGAGTGCCTCAGAGAGACTGTTGGGGTGGGCACGGTTACCGGCAAATGTATCAAAACCTATTCTGCCTAGCAATTCCAGAAGGTTCCGAGTGTTCTGCACAGGCGCAGGAATTACCCACTGTGTGAATTCACAGAAGACCACTCAAAGATCTATGGTTACAGGTAAGCAACCTGTCCTTCTCCAAGGCAGCTCTATAGCATTTTAAACCAGAAGTCCCATTATTTTCAATGGCATTCACTGTTATCCGCAGTTTTCGGTATCCATGACCCTCCTAGATCCAACCCCCCGCGGATACAGGGGTCCTACTGTATAGGGCTGTACTGTGAAGAATGCCATTTCTAAATTTAAATTAGTAGATGCCTTTTAAAGGTTTGTTTAATGGTATGTTCACGTGCAATCTTCAGTGATTTGAATTTTTCTTAAGACTGTTGGGTAGTGCTATTTTTCATGATTCACTGCATACACACTTTGTATTGTAGTGCTTTCCCCATGCCATTCAGTATATAAGAGAGATTTTATTTGATTTAGTTTATGCTTAGTGGTGCTGCTGGAACTGGTAATTATTTAGTTCATATTATGACTCTAGCCTATTTTTAGTTCTGGTATGTATTGTCTTGACTCATGTGCCAATATTGCAGTATTATATATTGTTACAACCAAAATGTTGTGGTTGCTGTTGCTTTTGCCACTTGTTCCCTCATAACTGCTGCCTCCACCTGTGGCTGCATATCTTATCTCTTTGAAAGCAAAATACCATGACAGCAGCCAGTGTGAGAATGATGGGTGATAATGCATGATGCCATGCTGTACAAGAGTAGAAAAAGAACATTGTACTCAATGTATTGTGTTCTCAAGGTGCACCAATGACATGTAATTCATTAACATTTGGCTGTTTTGCAAACTTGGAATATACGATAACAGTGCTATAAATTTATACAGCTGGTCTTTTTAATCAACTGCCCGATTCCAAATTACAACAATCATAGTTCTTTTGTCAGTACTGTAGCCTTATGGCCCTTCCTGCTGCTTAGAATTACCATTCTTATAGTTCCAGCCTGCTTTTACGTAATAGATACAAATATACCTTTGGGGTGTTGTGTGCATAGCACATCCCATGCATGTGTTTCTCATGCACATATGTGCATAACCACAGGCTACACAATGTGAAGTTGAAGGCTTTCACGGCCAGCATCCATAGGTTTTTTTGTGGGTTTTTTCCAGGTTGTGAGACCCTGTTCTAGAAGAGTTTATTCCTGATGTTTCACCTGCATCTGTGGCTGGCATCTTCAGAGAACACACACACACATGCCACCATTCTCTAGAACACAGGCTCACAGCCCGGAAAAAAACAACGAAAAACCTACAGGCAATACAGTTTAAAAATTCTTTTTAGTGCACAAATGAAGGTGGATATTAATAGGAATAGAAGGGAGAACTGGTAAGTATGCCCAAAATCCAAAATGTTATTCATGTGTGGAGAATGTATTTCTTCATACACAAACAAAGTTTTTAATGGATATGTTACACCTAGAGAATCATGCTACTTCTAGACCACAGGCTATTCAAGATGAGAAGATTTGCTCAGGTGTTGTTTTTGTTTTGTTCTTGGATTTAAAAAAAAGAATTCTGTAGTTGTTTGTTCTGAAAGATCCATATGCCTATATTGAGCGGAGTGTTCTTGGTGGGAAGATCCTCTGCACTCTTAGGATCAAAACAGTAAGTCCTTGCAAAATATATTACTAAAGCTTATGGGTAAGTATTTATTGTAAAGTGAATGAAAAATAAAATAGACGAACCCCTTTCATTCATTTTTAAAGTAGAAATGAACCAGAATTTGAAGAAAATGAAAAAGTCTTCATTTTTTCACTTGTTTTTAAAAGCTTTACATCAGAGGCATTGTTTTGCACTAAAGAGATGAAATGGGCTCCCATTTACAATGCACAGATATATCAAGGGGAGAAGGAACAGTAAAACTGGCTGAGTGGAAAGCTCTGTTTAGTTTGTGTGTGATTCTGTTGTGGTGTTGTGTGCGTTCAAGTTATTTCCAACTTATGGCAACCCTAAGGTGAACCTATAATGGGGTTTTCTTGGCAGACTTTGTTCAGAGGCAGCTTGCCTTCGCCTTCCTCAGAGGCTAAGAGATAGTGACTTGCTAAGGTCACCCAGAGGCTTTCCATGGCTAAGCAGGGATTCGACCCTGGTCTTCAAGAGTCATAGTCCAGCACTCAAACCACTATACCATGCTGTTTCTGTACACCTTATCTAATTGTTTAGAAAATGAGGACTCTTTAAAATGTGAAAGATGGGTAATATATTGGCTCTCCAGATGTTGAACTGAAGTTGTGATCATCCATTATTAGCTATGTTTCCAGGACTGATAGAGCTATTAGCTATCAGTCCTTCATCCCTGCTTTAAACTACCTATCTCAGCTTCATCAGGTCTGGTGCTGCAGTGATATGCCAATAGAATACGTAAAAATAATGTCACCTAGAAGGAGTAAATCCAGAGTTATAGCCAGGAAAGTACCGGCCAGATCTTCATAAATACTCATAAACTAATAATTTGATCTAATATAATTCTTGGGATCCCATAAATAGATGGGATACAAATGAATGGCACTGTTGAACAATAGGAATTGCAATTTGGCACTGGATGGAAAATTGATGGGGCTTTAAAAAAAAAAAAAACCCTGAGCTTACATACAGTTTATTTTGTTAAAATCAACACCGGTAATCAGCAGTGAGAGAGATGTACTATTTGAGATACACGTTGAAGCTTCAGACAGCACAGATAAAAAAGGGCTGAATTTTTTGCATTCTCTTATTCAGACTTCTGGCTAACATTTCAATCCTATAACTTTTTATCTAAGCATAAGAGTCATTGAACTCAATGGGGCTTACTTTTGGGTAGAAATGTATAGGACTGCACTGTAGATCAGCTGCTGAAATCCAGAATAATGTATATATGCAGTGAATAGATGGTTTGCTTGTTTTGAAAAACTATCTGCTCTTAATCTTCTGTTCTAAGGGATATGTATTTTTTTTTTAAAAAAAATCAGGGTTGCAATCCAGTTGTGAGGATAATGCATTAAAGGGTTTAGATTTGAATGTCTTTGATCCAAGCATTTTGATCTAGCCCCTTTAAAGTAATTGCAGATTTTTACAATTCATTACTCATTAGTTATTCAAATATTTATAAGGCTGGTGGGAGACTCTTAGCCTGAGTACCTGAGTAGAAGCATATGGTATGTAATTTTAGTATCTCAGTCTGAAGCAAGTGGTTTTGAAAAGTTAGTTACCTGCTTTCAACTTGCTTCCAGACATTAAGATTACAATCTGACATACAACTTGTTTGCAGATGTGTATGTAGGATTAAATACAAGGGCAACAGTGCTACTGCAGACTGCAATATTGAACTGGACTTCTGTTTTCATGCTCTCTCACCATTGGCTATACTGGCCAGGGCTAAAGGGAGTTGCAGTGCAGTGTCTGGAGCTTTCCCCAGATTTTAGCCTTATTTAGGGTAATTATTTTAAAAATGATTTCTAAAATAGTTTGACAGTTTTAAAATTAATAGAAAGCTCTCCTGAAGTGCAGGGTGGTTAAATAAAGAGGGGACCTTCTTGAGCACAGAAATAAGAATTTAACAGTGGAAGAGCCAGAACCATAAAAGTTAATGCTTGGTAAATTCCAAATATAAGAATGTTAAAATGGCCAGATTCCCCTTACAGGCCATGTTAAGAGTCTGCCAAAGCTCTTATTATTCCCCACCCCACAACCCTAAAACCACCTTCAATTGCATTATTGTCAGTCATAGCTTATTGAAGTATTGTCAGAATTTTGAGGGAGAGGGTGCATCAGAGACCTAACTGAGTAGGAGCGGTTCTTAACTCTACAGGAAGGCACTCTGCTTTTTAATTAGCCTAAGATAACAAAATAGTCAAAGACTTTGTATACCTTGGCTCAGTTATATATCAAAATGGAGCCTGTTAGCATTGTTAACATTAGCATAGTTAGCATTGTTGCATTTTAATTCCTGTAAGCCGCCCCAATTGTTTTTAACAGAGGGGCGGGGTAATAATAATAATAATAATTATTATTATTATTATTATTATTACCCCGCCCCTCTGTTAAAAACAATTGGGGCGGCTTACAGGAATTAAATAATAATAATAATAATAATAATAATTACGGTATTACTGTTGTCAAGAAATTAGATTCAACCCAAATGTATTTGAGTGGAAGAAGATGGTTTTATTTGAGTTGGAAGAAGATGCCCATAGAGAGCAAAGGTTGATGTATCCTTTATCACTGATGCTAATAGCTGCTGTGATAAACAGCGTTGGTTTTGTCCCCTTACAGGCATAAATTGTGTAGACAGTAACTTTATTTTTTGCTCAGAAAAGGAATTGGGGAAAGAATACAGAATCTGACAGACAGAACTAAAAAGGGTCTGTGCCATCTATTTAAATCCACAAATCCACAAGTGGCACCAGTTTACAGAAGAGGCACACATGACATGACAAACAAATCATTTCAGTACTGTGCTGTGATGACAATAATGGCCGTGAGAACAAAACCTTACAACTAAAACAGGGTAAATACTGATTTTGTTGGAAACAAACCCACAGGGCATAATAGTGCTATCTTGTTTCTAAGAAACCAGGCTGAGGGGTTCTGCCCCACAGTTTACAGACACTGACATTTATTTTAGCCACTAATCAGTACACCATTACACCTAGGATTATGGATAAACAAGACATGCTTTGTTCAGAATTCCCTGAAGAGCACAGCTGAACTGACTTCCTGGCCTATTGACAGGGCAGGAATGACATTCAGTGACAAGGAGCTGAGTCACAAATTCCTTGCATACATCTTAAGAGAAGGAAATGTAAAGGAGATAGATGATGGTGCTTGTTTGTTTTCATCCCTCTAAGGAAGATAATAAACTGTATTCTAGGGAACCCTGAGATTGCCCAGAGTTTCTCAATAAGACACCAATAATGACTGACAAGTTTCCCTATCACTGTACACTTTTCTCTATAGTTCAGGGCTACCCATGCAATTTATGATGAGTAACTCTGAGGTCTTGTGTTATACCCGTAGAACAAATATGAAGAGTCTCCATCAAGGCAAAGCTGTGTTTCCTGAAGGTAAAAGGTTAGCTAACCTTTACTTTTAAGCCAACGTATAACTCCTCTGCATAGGCAGATTTAATAAATAGGCAATTTAATGCTAAATAACAGATATAAACCAAGCTGGTTACCAAGGAGATGTATAGAAAATCTAAACGGATGTTATGCCATACTAACATTTAACCAACCAACCTGCCACTTGACTTCAGAGTCTGGGTCCTGCTAGGACTTTTAGCCAAAATGGCTGCTGTACAACCCCTGTTGTTGCAAAGCAGCTCTGTATATACATAGTTCTAGTGCAAACTTTTACTGGCATCCTATCAATGACATATGTCAGTATAATTCTAGCATTATGTCTCTTTCTGCTTGTAGAAGGAGGATCTCAACACCTCCCTCATTACCTCCCTCTATCCTCTCAAAACATGTCTTCCCCCTGCAGAGGGGGAGGAACCAGATGGCCATGTAGTGACAAGTGGGGAGCAGGAGGTGGCAGAGAAGCATCCAGTTATATCATTATAGCTGGATGCCTGATGACAAAGGCATCCTGTAGGTCCTCCAAATAAGCTGGAGGATGAAGTTGCTATTGTGCATCAAACTATAGAGGCATAGTTGGTTTCAGGGCTTTAAACTGAGTTGTATGGGAGAGGGAGACAGTACTCTTGAAGGCAGGAGTTCATTTGAGTGCTAGAGATAATAACCCATATGTTATACAGAGAACAAGGCAAATAGCACAACAACCCGACAATGGGAGGAATAAATCCTTTGATAGGCAGATAGGGGGGAAAGCCCATAGTCTTAGATGTCTCTATACGAATGTACAGAGCATGGGAAATGAACAGGATGAACTTGAACTCTTAGCACAGCAAAACAATTATGATATAATAGGCATCACTGAAACCTGGTGGGATGAGTCTCATGATTGGAATGTACTAATAGAGGGGTATAACCTATTTCAGAAAAATAGAACAAACAGAAAGGGTGGTGGAGTAGCATATGTTAAGGATATGTACACCTGTGAACTTATCCATGATTTAAATACTGGGAACCAGGTTGAGAGCATCTGGGTAAAAATCAAGGGAGAAACAGCAGGGATGTCATTGTGGGGGTCTACTACAGACCTCGAAGCCAAACCTAGGACTCAGATGATGCCTTCCTAGAACAGATGACTGCACATTCAGAAAGGGGAGATGCAGTAGTAATGGGGGATTTCAACTATCCTGATATTTATTGGCAGTCCAACTCTGCCAAGAATTTAAGGTCCAACAAATTCCTCACTTGCCTTGCAGACAATTTCATTGTCCAGAAAGGTGGAAGAGGCAACAAGGGGATCACCTATTTTAGATCTGATCCTAACCAATGGGGATGACCTGGTTAATGGAGTGGAAGTGGCAGGATCCTTAGGAGGGAGTGATCAAGTTCTCCTGGAGTTTGTTATACAGAGGAAAGGGAAAGCCAAGTATAGTCAGAGATGCCTTCTAGACTAAGAAAGCTGATTTCAGAAAACTTAGGGAATTACTAGGGATGATCCCATGGTCAGGAATACTAAAAGAGAAGGGAGTTCATGTGGGATGGGAGTTTATTAAAAGTGAGAAATTGAAGACACAACTTCAAACAGTTCCAACAAAGAGGAAACATGGCAGGTGTCTAAAGAAACCAGGATGGATGTCAAAAGAACTCTCAACTGAGCTAAAACATAAAAAGGACATGTACAAGAAATGGAAAAAGGGAGAAATCATCAAAGAAGAGTTCAAACAAATAGCCAGCTCATTTAGGGGGAAGGTCAGAAAAGCTAAAGCACAGATAGAGCTCAGGTTTACTAGAGAGGTTAAAAACAATAAAAGTGTTTTGTGGTTTTTGGTTATGTCCATAGCAAAAGGAAGAACAAGGAGATGGTAGGGCCGCTGCATAAAGAAGATGGCAAAAGGCTAACAGGAGACAGAGAAAAGGCAGAACTACTTAACACCTTCTTTGCTTCAGTCTTCTCCCAAAGGGGGAACAGTGCTCAACTTGGGGAAAATGGAGCAGATCATGCAGTAGGGGAAACACAAAACAGAATTCGTAAAGAGGTAGTTCAGGAATACCTGGCCAGTATAAATGAGCTCCAGGGCCAGATGAACTTCATCCAAGGGTATTAAAAGAACTGGCAGAAGTAATCTCAGTCAATCTTTGAGAATTCCTGGAGAACAGGACAAGTCCCAGCAGACTGGAAGAGGGCAAATGTTGTCCCCATGTTTAAAAAAAGGGGGAAGAAGAAGACCCAAATAATTACCGCCCAGTCTGCCTGGCATTAATATTAGGAAAGATTCTAGAGCAGATCATTAGACAGTCTGTAAGCACTTAGAAAGGAATGGTGTGATCACTGAAAGTCAACATGGATTTCTCAAAAACAAGTCATCCCAGACTAATTATATCTCTTTTTGGACAGAGTTACAAACTTGATAGATTACGGGAATGCTGTGAATGTAGTGTATCTTGATTTCATCTCTTTTTGGGCAGAGTTACAAACGTGACAGATTACGGGAATGCTGTGGATGTAGTGTATCTTGATTCAGTAAGGCTTTTGACAAGGTCCCCCATGACATTCTTGCAGAAATGTTAGTAACCTCTGGGCTAGACAATGCAACTGTTAGGTGGATTTGTAATTGGTTGACTGACAGAATGCAAAGGGTAGTCACCAATGGCTCCTCTTCATCCTGGGGAAAAGTGACTAGTGGGGTGCCACACTACTGTCCTGGGTTGTCCTGGGCCCAGTACTATCCAACATCTTTATCAGTGACTTAGATGAGGGGATAGAGGGTATGCTTATCAAGTTTAGAGGTGACACCAAATTAGGATGGGTAGCTAATACCCAGAGAACAAGATCAGAATACAAAATGACCTTAACAGATTAGAAAGCTGGGCCAAAACTAACAAAATGAATTTCAGGAGGGAGAAATGTAGGATACTACACTTGGGCAGTAAAAATGAAATGCACAGATATAGGATGGGTGACACCTGGCTTGAGGGCAGTACATGCGAAAGGGATCTTGGAGTTTTAGTGGACCACAAGCTGAAAATAAGTCAGCAGTGTGATGCAGCAGCTTAAAAAGCCAATGTGTCTAGTGTCTAGATCAAGGGAAGTAATAGTGTTACTGTACTCTGCTTTGGTCAGACCTCACCTGGAATACTATGTTCAGTTCTGGGCACAATTTAGGAAGGAAATTAAGAAGCTGGAATGTGTCCAGAGGAGGGCGACCAGGATGGTGGGAGGTCTGGAAGCCATGCCTTATGAGGAGTGGCTTTGGGAGCTGGGCATGTTTAGTCTGGAGAAAAGAAGGTTGAGAGGGGACATGATAGCCATGTTTAAATATTTGAAGGGATGTCATACTAAGGAGCAAGCTTGTTTTCTGCTGCTGCAGAGACTAGGACACGGAGCAGTGGATTCAAACTACATGAAAAGAGATTCCACCTAAACCTTAGGAAGAACTTCCTGACAGTAAGAGCTGTTTGGAAGTGGAATACATTGCCTCATAGTGTGGTGGAGTCTCCTTTGGAGGTTTTTAAACAGGCTGGATGGCCATCTGTTGGGAATGATTGTGTATTCCTGCATGGCAGGGGGTTGGACTGGATGGCCCTTGTGGTCTCTTCCAACTCTATGATTCCCTTCTGTCACCCCCACAGATCTCCTTCAGCCACTACATGGTCATTTTGGGAGAGCATTGCAGGACGAAGAAGGGTCCTGTGGGAAATACTCTGAGACAGTGTAACTTTCTGTTGCAGCTACACTACAGGATGAGTATCTCATTTGTTCCTCCATAAGATTAAGGGGCGAGATTATCCTGTCTGCCATGTATGAGTCCCTTTCATAGGTCTGTTTTCAGTACCAAGGATTTATTGTTCTTTCAACATGCCTTCTGGAAAGGATTCCAAATTAAAGCATAAATTCAGATACTCAAGCAGAGCATGCTAGTGATAATGGCAGGATAAGCAACATCACATGACCATCTGCATTTGTTGGCTTGTTTCACTTCAAGTTAGTTATAAGGAAATCTGTCGACTTTACTTTCTTTTACATTTGAATATTTTAAAAGCTCAAGTTCTTTCTGAAATAGGAAGATGTTTGCAAATTTTGCCAAATTCTGCAAAACATCTTCCTATTTCAGAAATGATCAGAAATGGAAATGAAACCCTCTCCCGTCTCTACTTCAGACATGTGATAATCCACAAAATCAGTCTGAATTGCTCCTTTGTATTTGTGTGTGTAAAATTGTTAGGCATACTTTGGCATATTATAAGACAACATGACTTACTGTAAAATATAATACTTTGTAAATTGGAAGGCAGTAGGAAAAAAGGGAGACCATCCTAGAGATGGATTGAGTCAATCAAGGAAGCCACAGCCATAAGTATGCAAGACCTATGCAGGGCAATTTATAATCAATGAACTCATAGGTCTCTCATTCCTAGGGTTTCCATACAGTGAAGTCAACATGATGGCGAATAACAACAAAAGGGGGTTAAGAAAACAAGTCATATGAGAATGGTTAAGCTGAATATGTTCAACATGGTAAAGAGAAAACAGGTGATTTGACAGCAACCTTTAAATATCTGAAGGGCTGTCATATGTAAGAAAGCATGAGTTTGTTTTCTGTTGCTCCAGAGGCTATGACTTAAAACAATGGATTCAAATTATTATAAAGGAGATTATGACTATATATTAGGATGAACTATAGAACAGTATAAGAGAGCCAACGTGGTGTAGTGGTTTGGGTGTTGGATTATGATGCTGGAGACCAGGGTTTGAATCCCACTCAGCCATGGAAACCCACTGGATGACCTTGGGCAAGTCACACACTCACAGCCTCAGATGAAGGCAAAGGTAAGTGTCTCTGAAGAAATCTTGCCAAGAAAACCCTGTGATAGGTTTGCCTTAGGGTTGCCGTAAGTCGGAAATGACTTGAAGGAATACAACAGTACAGATTTTTGTCGCTCCCTGACAGTAAGAATAATAGAACAACTACCTCAGAAAGTGCTATGGTGTGAATTTTTTAATATTGTAGCAACCTATCAGGGCTGCATTAGCTGTGGATCCTTTCCCTTCCTGTGCTGTATTAGATTAGATGACTCTTGGGATCCCTTCCAACTCAGTGAAACTTCTCCCTGACTAATGTTTAAATATCAGTAATTCACTCATGGGGAGGGATATTCAAACATTAAGTTCCTCCATCAGCGCATGGAGCTGCTGATTATGTAGCCTTGGTTCACCAATTAATCTTTGCTACTTACTGCTGCACTGTTTCCATCATACCACATGGAATTTTGAAATAAAGTACAGCCCTAGAAAACCCCTGCTCTTATTTTTAACATATTCATTATCATTACATGTGTGAGGTGCTTGGGCTGAAACTTGGCTCTAGGGTATAGAATCCAGTCCCTGAAGTAGTATACATAAAGGCCAGGACAGAACATTAGTCTTAACAAAGATGGTTTTTCCTGTCTAGTTGTTTTATGAGACAGGTCTCCATCATTCACATTACCTTTAAATTCACAGACATTCAATAGGGACCTGCCACATCTTTGTGAAGACATTGCAGAAAAGAACATTGACTGACTGAAGCAGGAGTGGTGTACTTTGGCCCTCTGGATAAGGTTCCATCAACTGTTTGCTATGCTGGTTTGGGCCAATGGAAGTGAGGAGTCCAACAATGTATGAAAGGATACAAGGTCCTTATCTCTAAAGCATCATTAATAGATGCTTTGCCAATACCAAGGCACAGGCAGGAGTGCTTCTAGGGAATAAGATGCTATGAAACCTAGACATTCAGTACTGTATAGATTGTTATTCCTCCCTGAAAGATCCTTTAAAATATTTCTCCCACACATCTTTTCATTACACTAAGTATATGTGATTCCTCATCCAAAATGTCGAATACAGTTTTCCTCTGAATCTTTCCCAACTTGCCTGCGCTTAAAGCCAAGCCACTCTAAAACACACACACACACACACGAACTGCTACATGCTTGGCAAAGGAACAAATTTTCCAACTGGGTTTTATGTTTACTTTCACATTAATTGTGGTTCATCACCAGCAAAAAAGAGGGTAGGGTACTTCACAATGGCATCTTCTTAGAGAGAATTTACTAATGTGAGTTCACTTCAAGGGCTCAGCTAAATGATGAATGCCAATCATTTGATACCATCTTTACATGTAATTCTAGAACTTGGCTCAACTTTTCAAGGTCAAAAGGATGACTCAAACATAAGGCTTATGTCAGCCAACAGATCATGGCCTAAGTAATGAATATTAACCACCACCTGTTTCTTGTCCTTTTCATTTTACTCTCTTAAGACACTTCACAGAAGCGATTGCTGATGGATCAATACGGGCTCCATTTGCAGTAGTTTCCACTATTTATTATCTAAAAATCAGGTTCACTGTAAACTACAAAAAGAATAGCCATCTTTAAATATAAATATGATCCAGTCATATTTAAAAGTGGTTTTTTCTTACTTGTAGAGACACAAAAAGAGACTAGCCACAAGCATGTTGAACAGTGCTCTAAACAATGCTCCAAACATGTGAATAGCTCATGGACATACATGACATGTTTGCATCTGACTCATTATTGTTCATATACCATACTTTTTGTAGCATAAATATTTCAGTGGTAGATTTCCCCCACCCTCCCTCCACTTGATGTTAGCATACTGTAAGTCTGTCCTTCTCAATGGGACTGGACTGGAAACTCACAACACATTGTTTCCCACCCACTCCCCCAATATACACAAAAAATACAGTACTGATCATCAACAATACTCCCAGCTTCTACAGCCAGAGACACCCACAGCACATATATTCTGGAAGTTTTTAATTACTCCATAGCTGCTCACTAGCTGATAAGAAGACCAGCATTATAAAAAGGCAGTCAATTTTTTTAAAAAACATTAAAGAATATGAAAAATGGTTGATTGCTGAGGTTGGGGAAGAACAGAAAGCGTGAACCGAGACCATCATACTTCCTTTGATGACTGAAATGCTATAGCCTGAGCTGGCTATGCTGAACAGGGAAACAAGATACTGTGTAAGAAACCATGTTACTGTTTCTCTAGACTATCTTCTGTACATAATACATGAGCCCTTGATTGATCCTCACCTCTTTGAGCAATGCTGAGTGCTCATTACTCCCAACTTCAACTGTTCCCAGTGAGTGAGATAATCAACAGGTGGGGGAAGTCTGTAATTCCTCACAGAACCCTCTCTGTGACAAAACAGGTTTTTAAGACTGTGACTAGACTACCCCATCTCACCTTTCAGTTTTGTCTTTTATTAAACCAGACCTCATTGCCTGGGTGAATACTCGTGTCTCCTTTGACAATTGCAGAAGGGTGATAGTTGCTTGAAGTAGGGTTTAGGGTCACATCCTCACCATCTGCTTTAAAGAAGCCCTCAATTTATGCAATTTAACTTACAGCTACTTCTGTCTAATCAGTTTGGTTACAAAAGGTTGTGAACTCTGAGGCTTGAAATAGGATTGTGAGGTACCCAGGTTTGAACAGGCTTCTACTAAAACCAGCTATCATGTTTAATTATCAAGATTTTTTTTTCTTAAGTAAGAAGGTGTAAAGTCACTCTTGGAATATAAAGGACAAAGAGAAAGGCAACTCAAGATTTTGGTCCAGACCAGTTGAAGAAAACCTTGCACCTGTTAAAGAGCTGCACAAGTCAGGAAGAGAGGAGAAAGTAGAACTAGACAAGGGGAGCACAAAAAGTAACAAATCCAACCCAGAATGAAATGTGGCCCCAGCCCACTCCATACATCAATATCTGGATAACTATAGTTAAAAGCCCTAAAAACCCTCAATATGTGATCTTCATATAGTAAGAACAAATGCACACCTTGGTAAGGGGATAGGACAAGGTGTCTCTTGCTAGAAAAGGACTAAGACATCCTTTTTCCATCAAAAGGCAGACACACTCAGGAAATCTAGTCAGAGGGACCTGCTTTTTCTCCCCCAGTTCCCTGTTACTTTGAAAGGCTAGAATACTCTATCAACACTCTCAATGCCAAGACAGCACCAGAAAGTAAAGATATAAAAATCAGGTCTCTAACCCATCCTCTTGCATGCACTGCAATGAACAATTGCCATTACTAAATGATTAAGCCATCACTTCTTCAACTGACTTCTTAGGCATCACCTGAGTTGCCTCCTTCAAAGACTCATTTCCTGGAGATGAAGCCAGTTGGCTTGCTGATGGAGCAGTGTGATGGAAGAACAGGTTCTCATCATACAAGGCACGCTACCATTTGAAGCAGGAGCACAAGCATCAAGACAGTGATTCTTAGGGTATATGTGAAGATATACAGTAGTTGCCCCACACCTTCCCCATCTTGGTAAAAAATATTAAAATTGTCAGACAGTAAAAATTCAGAAATTCTTCCATTTTTGTTTGTTCCCAGCTGCACTTTTTCTTCTCCTGGGACTTCCATACTAATGTCATTCTTTCAGAAACAGAAGGAGGAAACAGAGGTCCACTAAGGGGTTAAAAAAGGTTAAAAGCATTCCAGCTCTGCAGGGACTAGTAGGCTACCAGGGTAGTAGCCTCCTTTCCTCGTCAGTGCTATTATAGCAGAGAACCCCTAATTTAATACTGGCAGATCTGCTACTTTAAGAGTTGTGTTTAGCTACTCCATTAAGAAAAAAATATCTCCATGTATGTCAGACAAGCAAATGCCTTGTATGCTGCAGGCTAAAGCTTTGGAGACAACAATGCAGGAAAAACCTTGAGAGAAGATATACACACAAAGACTTGGTGTCCACTGTGATCCCCTTCCTGCATTGCGCATCCTGCATAGAGAATTGGTTCAAATGCCGCCCCAAGAGTGGTCCACAAATGGCAGGAGACTCCTTACACTCTGATTTGGTAACCATTCAGATCTGGCATGGCTTTGGGCTCTGTAGGTTTCTTCTCTCCAGATGGTCTAATAAAATGGGGGGGGGGGGAAGGAAAACACAAGTCAGAGGGAGTAAAGTGAAGACTCTTTGCTTAAGAGAAAGTTCCCAGTATGAGGAAGTGTCTCCTCCCCTTTTCCAGTATCCTGCATAGTGTTATTGTACTTAGGTTGTACTTGTGAGCTTTTCCTGGGCTTCTGATTGGTCTCTGGTCTATATGGGCCTTTGGTCTGATCTAGAATGACTCTTTTAATGTTATTGATCTGAGGCCAGCTAACCATTCCAAGTGCTCATCAAAGAAAAGTTCTTGACAGAAACCAGGCAGAGGTCCACCCCCAAGTCTAGACCAGGATTTCCAACCATGATTACCTGTTAAGCCAACATCAGTCCCTTTCCTGACTCTTCCTATACCTGTGTCTCACTTCGTGTTGTGCTTTGGAAAAGGTTGGAAGCAGAGCCAATATCTTCCCACATCTGAGTTTCCTCATAGCCCACCATTAAGATGGACTTGCTGAGGCTGGTCTCTCACACATGAGGAGGAGGTTCTTTGTTGAGCTCCATGATAAAGAGTCATAACCCACATGGAACATTTAAGCCTAAATCAAATTTTTAATTCCAAACAGAATAACTACTGAATCAATGGACATTTAGTAAGTCAACATGTACGGATGTTCCAATGATTCAGAGTAGGTCTATTCTAGTTGAAACTAACACTTGGATTTAGACCCAAAGCTACAGTGCTGAAATGCAGCTGCTGTGGGGTGAGCCCCACTAAATACAATAGTATTTATCAAGTAAATGTATATGGGATGCTTTGTAGGGTAGTAACCTCTACTCAAACTGGTCATTCCAGCTGATTTTAGAAGACCAAAAAGAGCATAAATAAAGATAAAACACTTTCAAAGGAGAGCTGGTGAGAACTATGACCATAGGGAAGAAGCAAGAAAGAGTTGTGTATACTGAAAATATGCAAGCATAATCATGTAACACATGTTGCAAAGACCACACCGCACATTGCATATAAGTGCTGAAATTAAAGTGCATGTGGGACAAAAATCCCACATAAAAACTGCTCATCCATGCAGAACAAACACCCTTGTGAGCTCACCGCCTCTCCGTCCGGCTGTTGCGACGGTGTGGACTGGACTGGCTTCGCTGTGGGGATGATACATCCTTTTTCCTATCCTTGGTGGGAGATGGTGGCCCTGTTCCTTTGCTGATCTAAGAGGAGAAGGAAAATTACAATGAGCCACGCAAGCCATTTGTTACTTCCCTAGTTGGGAGGCTGGGGAAGTATTCAGTAAATAAGGAAGTTACAGTAAGTACTAGAATACAGTAAGTAGGAAGGAGGTTACAGCAGGTACTAGTACCTAGCATTTGTATAGCTTTTCTCAAATATTCAAAGCACCACACAAATACATTATACACAGCAATCCTAACAAGAAACCTGTAAGGTACTCCAGAATTATTTCCATATTACAGGGTTGGGAGACTAAGGCTGAGCACATGTAAGGCAATTGAGCAACCATAGTTGAGTGCAGATATGGGAGAAGGTGAGGTAACATTTGAGCGGGTAATGTCCTAGTTCACATTCATGATCATTTTGCAGCACTGGTTCTCATGGATGCTCCATGTCTCCTACTGCAGTGTAGAGCAGGGCCCCATATCCACTGATACATTATCCACTGATTCAATTATCCACAGGACACAAAACAGCACACTTACCATAGTGTCTTCCTAGAAAATGTGTCCTCTAGCCATTTTCTAGATTCTCAGGCAACTCTGGTATTTTAAACCAGAAGTCCATTATTTTCAATGATGTTCACTATTATTCACATTTTTTGGTATTCACAAGGCCCCCCAGAACCAATCCCCAGCGATACGGGGGTGCTACTGTATTATTATTATTTATTTTTTTTGTATCAAACACAATGCAACTTTCTTCCCACATCAGCAGTTGGGTGGAGATAAGATGATGCTGGAAGTTATTTGTAACTCTTGTGATTCTTCTTCCCATATTCCCACACTTAACACAGATCCCAGCGAGATATTTCTACAGAAGCAAGATGCTCCTGGTACTCCTGCTCTTATAGAAAAAATATATATGCAAAAACCAGATCTAAGATGTGGACCAGTGGAGGAATTCTGACTGATTCTGCCTGACACAGCAGTCTCTTTGGGACTTTAAGACTCTTTGGGACTTTGTACTGGAAGATAGCAAATACATTTCACAATTGGGAGGCATGCAAATAAATCGATTGGGCTGGACAATTGGGGAGCACATGGCTTTAAGGAGAAAGGGTTAGGGAACATGTAACTTTCCAGACAGTGATTTCACATTCCCTCACTCTTTCCTACATTAGCTTTTGCCTCACAGATGGGGTTAAGCATTACTCTAAGGTGTGCGTGTGTTGGGAGGGAGGGGAATCATGCAACCCATAGATTACACATAGTGCCCCAAAAGCCATTTTTGCAGCTGCTTCCCCCTCCGCTCCTAGGATGGTGAAAAACATATGTATGTATGTATGTATGTATGAGAAAAGGTGAATTATTACCCTGAAATTGTTCTGGAATTTTGAAAGCATCCAGGAGTGGTGATTCATCTTTTCAACGAGTTGAAAATCCTTTGTGCATCTTTTAAATGCTTTAAAACCATGTTTTGTCTCCAAAGTGGAAATGGTCTTCCAGACATTTATGGTTTTGTTTTTATTTCAATTAAATGTATCTATTTATTGGAGTGTGGTATGACTGTTGGTGAGTCCCAGGGGTGGGAAACTGGCCTGCAGATCAATGGAGCTTGCCCACCCCTGTTCTAAGAGGATAAGATCTCTCAACTTCTCCAACTATCTCACCTTTAGTCTCATGTCTCGGGAATGCCTCTCCAGCTCCTTGCGGAAGTCCTCGCGACCCAGTTTCTCCACATCCAAGATGGAGTGCTTCCACTCAATCTGTTCCACGCTGTGTGGATCATGGGATACATACTGGCCAAGCTTCACTTTTTTTAGGGTGTGCCAGCAGCGCCGGTATGCCTCCTCATAGTCAAAGATGAGTTCGCTCAGGGTGCGGAAGGTTGGTGCCTTGTACATGAGATCCTCACGACGACTAATGCCCAGTGCCCCATAGCGCCCCCCAAAGTTCACTCCCAGCACAATATGGCGGAAGTAGTTCCCTGAGAAGTAGGTTTTGAAGCTGATGGGAAAACGCTCCAGTGTTGGCATGTTGTTGGTGAGGTAACTGTTAATGGCAAAGTATTTAGGAAATTGATAGTGCAGTAAAGATGAACTTATGACTCTTCTTTATATCTCCCAGAATATCTTAGCCTGATTATTTAGATTCAGATCTTAGGTGCCGGCAAGCCTAGATACTGCATGACATTTACTCCACCTGAAGATACAAGTTAGCAAACAAAAAGTTTGTCCTACAGGGTCCTTCCTATCTAAGTAATGCCTACATTCAAACGTGTGTTTGGCCGTGGTCTTGAGCATCAAATTCTCATTTGGTTCTCTATTTCCAGCTTTAGAGGTATAGTTGGATGGAATGTAACAGACAGCTTTTTCTCTGGCTCCATCTATGTAATATACCTCCTTGCATAAACAGCTCCTCATTGCCCTGTCCTCATGGTCTTATACCATTTTACAAAGTTCTTGAGGGTAGACAGGCAGATGGAGACACACACGCTCACTCACTGCCATTGTTAATGTATAGTACACAGCTGTCTAAATAATCTCTTAAGTACAAAATGCTGTTTACTTGTGTTAAATTTTGCATCTTTAAGATACCTTTTGTTTCACTCAGGTTCAAATGATATAGGTTGTACCCTTCCTGCCCAAAAAGAGAGAGGAAAGCTAAATAATGCTTATTGAAGTAATAATAATAATAATAATAATAATAATAATATTTTATTTTTAACCCGCCCCTCTGCTCGGCAACCTGGGCGGCGTACAGCAAGATTAAAACAACATCAAGTTAAAACAATCCTTCCCCATCCTAACCTTCCCACCCCTTAAAACTAAATTAAACTAATGAAGAATTAAAATAAAGATAAAATACAATAAATAAATAAATAAATAAAGGCAACGACAGCAAGGGGGTGGGTAAGCAATCAGCTCCACTTGGACTGGGAAGTTATTCTGTGAAGGCCTGCCAGAAGAGATCCGTCTTAAGCGCTTTCTTGAAGCTATCAAGAGTAGTGATAAGATGGATCTTGTCCGGCAGGCCATTCCAAAGTCTGGGAGCCGCAGAAGGGAAGGCCCGCTGGGAGGTGAGCGACAGCCTAGTTTTCATAGGCTGCAGCAGGTTCCTCCCAGAGGACCAAAGTGCGTGGGGGGGATCATATGGGATGAGGCGGTCCCTGAGATAAGATGGACCCAAGCCATGTAGGGCTTTAAATGTTAAAACCAACACCTTGTACTGTGCCCAGAAACTGATCGGCAGCCAGCGGAGAGATTTAAGTACAGGTGTTATATGCTCTCTCCTAGATGTACCCGTAATTAACCTGGCTGCCATATTTTGTACCAGTTGAAGTTTCCGGGTTAGGCACAAGGGTAGCCCCATGTAGAGTGCGTTACAGTAATCCAAACGTGAGGTTACCAAAGCATGTACCACAGTTTCCAGATCCTTTGTATCCAGGTAAGGGCGCAGTTGGTGTATCAGCTGAAGCTGATAACAGGCGCTCCTGGCCGTTGCACTCACCTGACTAGTCATGTGAAGCGATGAATCCAGGAGTACCCCCAGACTGCGAACACAGTCCTTAGAGGAGAGTGTGACTCTATCCAGGATTGGAAGTTGTATTTCCAGACCTGGTTTCGGGTCTGTGACTGTCAGTACCTCCGTTTTGTCTGGATTTAGTCTCAATCTGTTTTTCCTCATCCAATCCATTACCGCTCTAAGACAGTCATTGAGAGGAGAGACGCCATCTGAAGTTTGAGGCAACAATCTGGTCATGGAGAAATATATCTGAGTGTCATCAGCGTACTGATGACACCGAGCTCCATGCCTCTGGATGACCTCTCCCAGCGGATTCATATAAATGTTAAATAGCATTGGGGATAGGATGGCACTTTGCTAACCGTGTAACAGCAAAGGACATATACTGGGTTTCAAATGCTACAGTACAAAAGCAGTAATGTTGAAAATGTTTCATTTGAACCACATTTTACACAGTTTTGTAAGAAAAAAGGATACATTCCAAGGATCACAGCCTCTAGACATTTGATTGGGAGGGCCTCTTTCGTCATTTCTTTGGCCAGATCCATCAGCCTATTGGGTGACAGAAGAGGGAGAAATTAAAAACAAAAAACAAACACAATTTTTAAAGACATGTGTCAAACAGAACAGAGAATAGGCTGGGGGAGATGAAATGTGGGAGGATAAAGAATGCCAGGTCACACAAGGAAAGAGGAAGTTAACTTTTAAGACACAGTTCCTCATCACACCCTTCATGCTGTCACTGAATTTCCTTTGAATGACTCAGAAACAATTCATCTTCCAAGATGGAATGCACCCTCAAAATATATTTGGAATAATTCTTATCACTGTCAGAATAATGATCCCCCCCCAATCTCTCTTACATGACACCTTAAGTCGGAGCACCAAGTGCAATGTGGAATGGAGTCCTGCAAGAAGTCTGCTTTATAGATGCCATGTGCAATCAGGAAATGTGCATCACCATCCACAGCTTGGGAACATTTCTTGTTTTGGACTAAAGCTTCCAGAATCCTCCAGCCAGCATGACTATACTGACTAGGGAATTCAGAGATTGTAGCCCAAATAAATAGTTCCCCTAAACTCTGTCTCCATTTATATGTACTATATCAGAAAGATATCAATGCCAACCAAAATTGCAGAGATGTCATACAAAATGGGTTCTGATACCTAGGTTGTTATTTCACCAGCATAATATTGCTGGTGCTGTTTAATGATTCCACTTGGAAGAAATTTCTGCTCTTTTAATAGGGCAACAAGTCATAGCTCTAAGCAGCTGCATCTGAGCAGAGTTCAGCCTTTGTGTTGAGCTTCCTCAGGGATGTCAGACACTGGCCAGATTGAAGCTCAGCCTGGGCCTTTGGCCAAACTCAAAAGGGGGAGAGCCTCCTGAGAAAGTAACATCCAATTAAAAAAAAAAAAGAGGTCTGGAGCAACAGCACTTACCCAGTTAAAGGCCTGCTTTTCTTGATTTCAAAGAACTGTGTCCCAGTATGATTGTATCTGGGATCAAGCAGTTAAGACCCACACATTTTGGAAAAGCTTGGCTGCAGGTGATGGAGATCCTACCCCAAATGCAGCTGCCTTATAGCCCAGAGCAGCCTCTAAGACAGCACAGAAATCAGTCACTACACTGACAAAACACATAGGTGCCTGCAAACAAAGAATTGGTAGCATAAAAGGCATCAACAGGGAAATTATGCTCTCGGGACCAAATCAGAGAAGACTCTACATGTGTCAGGGCCTAAATATCCTAAAGACATAAAACACCATCTGATCTTGGAAGCCAAGCAGGGTCAGCTCTGGTTAGTATTTGGGTGGGAGACTGCCAATAAATACCAGGTGCTGTAGGGTACATTTCAGAGGAAAGAACTGGTAAAACCACCTCTGAGTACCCCTTGCCTATGAAATTCATGAGGCCGCCATAAGTCGACAGGTGACTTGAAGGCACATACACTAAATGTGTCATCAAAAACCAAATCAAGATTGGTATGTGTGTCTTTAACAGCAATTGCAACCCCCTTTCCCCCACTTGCATCAGGACTGCACTGTAAGGGAGATTTAACTGGAATCTAGAAAATGTAATTTTCCTTAGAGTTGTAGTTCTAAAATGTTACTTTCCCAAACTCTGTGTTTCACTGTTTCCTCTCCAGCTGTGGTTGTTAGAAAAATCCCCCCTCCCTGCCTCTGTTAGTGCTAGCTGCAATTATAGGCACCAACAGCTGGCATCCAAGAGAGTCAAATGCATTGAACAACTAAATGCTAAGCCTGTTTTCCTTAGCAAAGTTATCCAGTACCTTTCCTACTGTTCCTGATTCCTAAATGAATCATGATGTGTATCAAGCAAAACATTTTTTGAGTACTGTATTCCTGGTAACAGAGAAAGGGCAGCTTGCAATGGATTTTTTCTTGCTTAGACAGATGATGTCGGGATGCCAAGGAAATGAAAGAAAACTACAGTAGTAGGCAGCAAAACCACAGGCTGTAAGAAACAGCAGTTTCCTGGGGTGGGGGTTCACTTCCCAGTTGGGCTAGAGTATCAAGCAGTCATAAACTTTCTCTTATGTTCAAGTGAGGGAAATTGCATTGCTTTCCTTTTCATTCCTGGTCAGTTTTTGCAAAAAGGTGAAAGGATACTGAAGCTCCCTGATATAGCGCTGTACAGCTTCCAGGCGCTCAGGGATAAGAGTGGACGGCTGGAGAGTAGGCACACTCGGTATAGGAATCTGTACATGGGGTGGGGGGAAAGTGAGAAAGAAAGGTATGAGATCACCAAAAAGAAATCAACTTACACACAAGAGACCACACCCAAGCTCAGTACTGAAGACACATGAGATCATTACCACACGTAATTACATGAGATAGCTCATTTTTATTGCTGGTCACCTGAGGTTAGTCATGCACAGAGAGAACGAGTGAGAGAGAGAAAAGAGCCAATTTATTCTTCCATTTTTAGATAGTTAGGAGGCAAGTCTACTCATTTCAAAAACTCTTGAGAAGGGACGAGTGAAGCACTGATAGACAGGTCATGTTATGAAAGTAGAAAGTAAGCTGCTTCACAAAGCAAGTACAGCAGAAGTGGAAATGCACATTTTGGATTTTTAAGAAGTGGTTTGTCAAGGGTGACAACAAGTACCAGGAAAAGTAACAATGGGTAAGAATTTCCAGGGTTAAAAAAAAAAAATCCCAAGTTTGCAAATTTTCTCATCAGTGAGAAAGAAGGAACTTGGTTTTAAAAAAACTGAATGTGGGAGGAAGGGAAAACTGAAAGATGTTTTAATTAATTATTTTTCTTAAGGATTTACAATAAAATACAATTTTCTAGAAAACTGATAGCTTTATCTACACCTTGCATCAAGTAGATGTGTGAAAAGGATAAGAGTCCTTGTACATAAGGAACACATTTGCTAGCCAACAGTGCACAAATCCTAGTTAGTATTTATTACCACCAATTTCTGTATAAGGCATTAGAGCACCTTCATCCATTCCTAGCACAGTAGAACTTTGAGCTATTCAAAAATCTGAATTGTGTCTGCAGTCTACACGTGCTAAATCACTGTGAGTTTGATTATACACTGGCATAGAGGCTAGCTCTTAGGCAGAGACTAAAAGGAATATATCAAATCTGTGCAATTTTTAAACTATTCATTAAGGATATATACAGAAAACAAAAGGAAAAGAGCTGGATTGTATTTGTAAAGCAAATTGAGAAGCAGGCACATAATGTGTTTTGAAAGCTCTCTGAAGAATGGTAACGA
Organism: Gambelia wislizenii; assembly: GCA_030847615.1. Classification (NCBI taxonomy): domain Eukaryota; kingdom Metazoa; phylum Chordata; class Lepidosauria; order Squamata; family Crotaphytidae; genus Gambelia; species Gambelia wislizenii. The sequence continues at coordinate 447,522,372 of JAUMIR010000001.1, read as the reverse complement.
GGCTGCACAGGAGAGAAGAACTTGGGAAGTTCCAGAAACTTTGGTTTTAAATATCAGTAACAGATTGCTCAAGGTAAGGAACCAAACTGAACATCATAATGGAAGCAGAGGTAACTAACAAAAAGGGGGGGAAAAACATGTTCCCAGCCAATGGATTTGTGTGTGTGAACTAGTGGCCCCATTTCAGTTGCAGTTATACCAGAGCTTAGAAAAATCACCTTTTGAGTGTAGCTCTCAGAAAGCAGCTATGAAATTCTGGAAGCAGTACTGATTTCCCCCCTGCCCCAAGCTCTGAGTTATATTAATAACCCTTTGCTTGCTCATTCCTTTGTCTGCTGGAAAAAACAGGGGTTCTTGCTGCTTTTTTCCCCATGTGCTGTACCACTAGGACAGATGCAATACTCCCAGACAATGTAATGTAAACCACTTAAAGTGTGGAGGATTTCCTTACTGTAACTAGGCCCTCACTTGAACAATTAGACTGATGAGTGATTTGGTATACACAAACCTGGGCCTGGAGCCCAGACTGAGCTAAGGTTTCCTCCATATTCAGGACTTCAGTAATTCCCTTAGGAACAGGGGATAGGGTGAGAGACAGCAATCTGTCCCTCTTATCTCTCAAGTAACTGATAAGCTACATTAATTGCTTTGTTGGGATATTGCCCTGCTGTAATTTCTTCTACTCAAAATATATCAAACCCCAAGATTTACCAGTAATTGATTTCATTGCTAAAAGGAAACATATTTTTTCCTGTGATTGTTGCTCTATGATTCCTTTCTAAAGGGAGTTTTGACAATTAGATTTCCTTGACTATGCAGCAATTCCAACATGGTCAAAGAGAGACCCCCCCAGGATTTTTGCAGTCCTCCACCTGATACACACTCCAAAACAGCAAAGCTTCAAATCATGAGTCACTGCAGGACGATTCAAATTATGATGTGGTGGTGTTGTTTTTTTCATTTAATGGTCACAACTACCACAAAATAGCCTATTCATCTGCAGTTTCTACCATGAACCTGGTATCATGAATAGGGCCAATTGCATCACATTAAGGCATCTGCAAATACCGTAGATTTTAGTAGGCTGACTAGTCTTCAGTAATTCTAAAAGTTAATTCCAAAACCATGTGAACATAGAGAGCAAGAACCAGCACACCTGGTACAGAGATCAGAAAAAGTTACATTTTTGAACTACAACTCCAGAGATGGATGATTTTGGAAACTATAGCTTCCAAATTAACTTTTCCAACTCTCAGCTCTGTCCCCATTTTTGTCATGCTCGGGGTGAATCTCTGCACTTGGGAAGCATCTTTTACTTGTGGAGACTCTCAACGATTCAGAACTCTTCATTTCCCAGGGTTCTATACGCACAAAAAGTCCTCACAAACAGATGAAGCTCCCCCAATAGCAGTTGTCCTGGATTATAGAAAGGGTGCTGGAGATGGATGAAGGCAAAACTTGTATGCTTTTCTTCACCCTTCCCTCTTCTTGGGTTGTTGTCAGTAAATTTTAGAAGTCTTGAAGAGGAACTGTGGGTTACACTCTAAGCTAGCAATGCATGTCCACTACTGGTTACTATCACAGAGCATACATAATAGAAAGGTGTGATGCTTAGAGCACAGCTTGAAAAACTTATTTTTCTGGACTGGCTGAGGATTCCTCAGAGATGTAGTCCAAAAAGTAACTTGTCCAAGCTTGGTTTAGAGAAGCCCTGACAGAGACAGTCAGGGAGAAATCACACTATAGAAGATTTGCAAGTATTGCTCTGCTATATAGCCTTCCTCAGAGGCAGAACAGAGAGCACTGTTTTCAGCCACTCCTACACAGCTTTTATAATGCAGACACAACCTTAGTTATAAATCTATATATGACACTAACGCTGGACTAGTGGACTTGCCAGACGCCCATATTTGACTCCAAGAGCTTGGAACTGGATCTCATCCAGACATGAAACATCTACAGAACAAAGATTACATCCAGGCTTTGGAACCATGGAGTTTTGGCAGGTCTATTATGTTCTCAGTATTCAGATATAGCAGAGCACTAAATCCAAAAGCACTGAGGAAACAAAGCTTGGCAATAATGCACAAGAACAAAAGATGCAAGAGGTGTCTCCTGCATAGCCTTAGGCAGCAGTTTATTGTTGTTTGTTGTTGTGTGCCTTCAATTCATTTTCAATTTACGGTGACTCTATCATGGGATTTTCTGGGGCTGAGAGTGTGTGACTTGTTCAAGGTCGCCCACTGCAGCACTCACTCTAAAATGCACTTCTGTTCACTCTATCCATTCTGCTCACTTGTTTCAGAACATATGTATCCTTTTGTACCCTCTACAGTCTTTCTGGGAAGCCACCCATCTCTCTAAGAGGAACATGGACAAGCAAAGGGTAGTGAGGGAGATGCAGAAGGACCTTTCGCTAGCAGGAAAAGCAGGACATCTGACTCTATTCCACCATAGTAAAATTCACTAAAAAGCCATTTATTGGATGCAAAGGCTGACATGAGGGTGCACTAATATTTATGGCTCTAGTGGGCCTGGGAATTCCACTGAATATAGTCAAGGCCTGTGCAATGCTTATCTCCAGTGACACAGGAAGTGCCAAATGTGAAGCCACATCATGGTGTCATCCAATAGTATCAGCAAAGAGGCTGCTGGGCTGGAACATGTTCCTAGCAAAATGCCACAATCGGCCAACTTGCACTAGCACTCAGTAATGTCTGTGCCTAATCCAGTGAGACGGTAGAGTGCCAGACCACAAGACTGGGGCCTGTAAGTAAAAAGTATACTTAAGAACAGCCAATGCAATGAGAGCCAATATACCAGCTATTGTAAGCAATTTGTATACAGTAGCTCTGACCACTGCAGCCACATCTTCATAAGCTTTCCTTTTCAGGGATTAACAGTCCTATGGTTAAAATTGTCAGGATCATACAGGGTACAAGCTGAAATCGTTGAAGACAACATGTCTCCTTGATGTATAAAGGCCAGCACAATTTGCCTTGTTCAAGATAACTGTTCACAGCTTAGTCTATATTGAGTGGAGTCCACGCTGCTTTGCCATTTTTTCCATTTAGTTGCTGATTTCCCATCTGTCTTCCCATCCCCAGAGAACTCCCTCCCTTTGCCCACTCAGCTAAGCCATCTGGCATTGCTGCTCACCAAAGACAAGCAAGATCTTCTTGCACTGCAGTGTACCATTTGGTCTATTCCACCATGGTTTTGTTGTTGTTTTATTTTGCAAATGTCTTTAACAAGGCTATAACCATGTTTTGTACAACTTATATCAGAAATGGTGCAGATACACTATATTGGAATAGAAAGCAATATGAAAGTGAAGAATGACTCCTTTGTGGAAGAGTCTGCCAATGCCACCCACTGTAGTCAGTTCTTTGGCATTTTTATGCAGAACAAACCAGTGGCATCTAACAACAGATGATGAAAGCTGCTCCTTCCTTGAATGCACAACTCAGATCCCCGCAGGTGTTTTTGAGCAACTTCCCTACATGGGGTGGGGGTTTCCCCCCCTCTAGATGTACTTCACTACAAGGTGTGATACAAGTTAGCAAGTATAAGTCTTCTGCAACTCAATTTCCTTAGCCTCCTGAAACATTGATTTTATGCATGTTGACCCTAGAAACACTCATATCACAATGAACGGTTTAACCTTGAACACTCCCACAATCATTTTTGCCACAACTTACTAACAGAGACGCTCTCGTTATCCCGAATACAATTTCCTAAGAGGGTTAGTTCTACTGCAGGGCTGGGGAATGTGTGGATCTCCTGATACAGTTGTACATGATCTCCCACCTGCTCCATCCAGCATAGCCAATGGTGAGGAGGATGACAGGAGCTGTAGTCTAGCAACATCTGAAGGACTACACATTCTCCATCTGTTTCCTCTCTTCCAACCCTACAGCACTAGGAACAGCCCTTGGTCTCTATCTGTGTAGTTTGGGTGTGTCTATTTTGACTCTCAGAGCCCACCCTTTCCTCTCAGGCTAGAAAGATGAAGGAAGAGCTCTTCAAATGTAGCAGGGAGTGCCATTCTTTCTGCACAAAATCCCTCTCTCACCTTGGGTAGGTCAGTAGCTCCTCGAATCCTCAGAGTTACTTTTTCTCCCTCGGGGTGGATCTTGGCCACGTGTTTCCACATCCTTTCCCAGGTGGCCTCATTGATGGGGAGCCCTCCTCGGTTCACGAAAAAGGGGACGCCACCATCTCGGAGATCTTCGTCCCCCTCTTCTTCTTGCTCCTCTTCTCTTTGGGTCACCCCATCTCTGGCCTCCGATCTCCGTGGGGTAGCAACGCTTCCTCCTCCTCCTCCTCCTCCTCCTCCGGCATCCACTTTGCCACCTGGCATCCCTGCATCCATCCAATTTTACCTTGGGTAGCTGCTTTAGAGCAGAGCACCTCTGCCGCCACTGCTGGCCACCTTCTTCAGGTTGCTAGAGGCAAAACAAGAAGGCGGTTGAAGATGTAACAGTGAGAGGGCTGAGGCCCTTTAAGACAAGAAAGATAGACAATAAGGGTGTGGTTCACTCACGCCAGACCCCCTGAGACAGCAAGGTTTGTATTTTAAACTCCCTCCCCAGAAGTGTTGGTGCAGGAACTCAGAGAGCACCTTGGAAAGAATTAAGGAATGGCTGCTTAGAGACAGGAGGTTCCTCCACGGATGCAGAGAGAGAACAATGATAAGAGTCGCCCTTATTAAAGGAAACGGGGGAGGGGAGGATGGAGAGGCAGCAGATGTCCTGAGGTAACTGAGCAGAAAAGGGGAGGGAAAAACTCACCTAGCAAGCCGTCGCCCACAGGTCAAGCAGCAGCAGCAGCTGCAGCAGGAGGAGGTCCAAGAAAGCATCCCCGGGCAGGAGGGCGAAGCCAAGGGAGCGGGGAAAGCGCCCGACGGAAGCGCCCGGAGCCCGACTCCCCAGCAGACGCGGAAGCCAGACAAAAGGAGAAGGAGAGGCGGCAGGAGGGGGGAGAGCCGTCTCTTCGGTCTCGGCAGCCCCAGCCCTCGCCCGCTGCAAGGCAAGGGGCGGCAAGCGGCTCCCAGAGCCACCAGCGCGGCCGAGGAAAGGACGGGGAGGCGGGCGAGGGCGGCTCCCTCGGGGCTCTGGCGAGGAGGCGGTGGGCGCGCTCCGACCTGAGGGACAGCGGCCCGCCTGCTGGGAACCCGCGAGGAGAAGCCGGCTGGGCGGGGGCTGCTGCTGCTGCTGCGGCTGCATGCGAGGGAACAAAAGCCGGCAGCTGCCCAAAGGCCGCGGTTCTGCCCGAGCCGGAGGCGGCTCCCTCCCTTCAGGCCCCGCGCGGAACCCAGGCGGCCCGGCTGCGGCTGCCTCGGGGGCTTCGACGCCCGGGGGCTGCACTGGGGGGGGGGCTGCCACCGCGCCTCCTCCCCCCCATGCCCGGAGCCAACCCCTCCCCCGCGCATGCGTGTCTTCTTGGCGGCGGGGGCAAGTTAAAGGGACAGAGACTCCCCCGCCCGGCCGGCGGGCGAAAGACCAGCGGAGAGAAGGCGAGGAAGAGTCTCGGTCCAGCTCTTCCTCGGTTTGCTTTCAAGCCATCTCCTTTCCCCAGCAACCTGGGTTTGGGCGGGGGGCGACTTACGGCGACCCTATCACGGGTTGGGGTCTTTGGTCAGGGGAGATTGCCTTTACCCTCCTCTGTGGCTGTGAGAGCGTGACTTGCACCCAAGGTCACCCAGTGGGTTTTTATGGCTGAGTGGGCATTCAAACCTTGGTCTCCCGAGTCATAGCCCAATGCTCAACCAACCACTACACAATGTGTGTGGGGGGGCCTCCCTCAGCAACCTTAGTCCCAGAGGTTTGGGGCCCATCTTTGTTACTCAGTGGGAAGAGAAATGCACTCTATGTATGTTTAAAGGCATTTATTTATTCATTCATTGGCTTTACATCCTGCCTTTCTCCCAAGGTGGGATTTCAGACAGCTAATCTTACCATCCTCATTGCCCTTGACAGACCCTGCTCCAATGTTTCTGTATCCTTCTTAAAATAAGGTGCCCAGAACTGAATACAGTACTCCAGATGAGGCCTGACTAGGGCAGAATATACTGGGACTATTACTTTCTTTGACTTGGGGGCTTACCACACTCCAAATAAAAGCGGCAAAACAGCAGGAATGTTCCATCTTTCCTGCTGCCTTACCACATGGCATTGGCATTCTTCCGGCATTCTTTTGTTCCGGTCCCATGGGGGACCAAGTTAAAGCCACATCTTTTTGCAAACAGATTTTTCTGGTTAGCAAAAAGACGTGTTTTTACTTCAAATGAAGGAATGCTGACATCATGCAGTAAGGCAGCAGGAAAGACAGAATGTTCCTGTTGCCTTGCTGCTTTTCTTCGGAGTATGGTAAGGCCCTTGTGGTCTTCAGGTTTTATTGCATATGCTGCAAAACTTAGCTCTGATAGTTTCTAGACTTAGCTCTGTACAGCTTTGGCTCACCTTTAATCTTGGATATGCAAAATTCTTATCAGGGGCCAGTCCCAGAGTAAGTTTGTTCGTAACAAGGTTCAGCCATGGGCCAAAGGTAGGTTCCTAAAGCAGATCAGATATGCTTCTGCTCACTGCCTGGGTGGGAGACACCTGATTTGTTGCTGAAGGTGATCACAACTGTGTGTGAGCACTGGGTAACTGTGCTGCAGTGTAGGCATAAAGTTCAATGTGTGATAATTGCACATTCAGCAATAAAGGAGGATATCCCCACTTCAGATACCCACCCACCTTACACATTTACTTTTACTTCCTGATAATGGTAATAATATGACTGCAAGCCCTTCAAATGGTAGGGTCCTAAATGTGGAACTGACAGGATGGGACCAGTGTTTCCCCCAGCATGGGATCTTTGCCTTCAAGAAGTGTGGGACTTCAGCTTCCAGGAATCCTAGCAGGCATGATAAGGGGCATGGTTCAAAGTATCTGGAAAGCCAAAGTTCCCCCACCCCTGTGTTATGCAAAACTCTCATTTTTCCGTGGAAAGAGTCCACACATGTATTGATCTTATATTGGGGAATTATATCAACTCAAATGGCAATGTAAGAGGCTACATAAGGTTTGGAATCTTTAGCCCTATGTATATCAGTGGAGCCAGTAATAAACATGGAGTCAAGGATACGAATAATGAAACTTTATTGAACTGACTTAAAGGACATTCTCACCACACACACACTGTCATTTAATCAAGCAAATAAGACTATAGAAGTAAAGCAGGAAATAGTTAGAAGTGGGTTTAGACTAAGGAGATTTTCACACGGGGCCAAAATGCCCCGTTACTGCTCCGCCACTTCCTCTTCCGTTCCTGCCACGGAATAACGTAAATATTTCACACACTTACTTAATTCTGCGGCAGGAACGGGATTCCCCTCCCCTCGCTGGCCAGCCATAAATGCAGCCGTCGTAAGGCTGTTTTTACGACCAGCCATCTGAAACGTTATCACGTGATAACGGCAGGCAGTAAATTTAAAAAATAAAACTTCCCCAAACATAAAATCAGTTCACCAAGCACAAAAACAAACTGTAAATCACACAATCAAAACAGGGAGGGTAAAATAAAGGATGCCACTTACCTGGATGTCCAGATCGTACTAGGAAGTGCTTGGAACAGACCTCCCCTCTGCGGCTGTCATTTCAGAACAGGAACAGGGCTCCTGTTCACACACCCGTGATTGCGTGATAAAGATGGAACGGGAGGTCTATTCATGATGAAAAATTGTGATTACATTGTTCCGGAACAATCACAGGAGCAGGATGGATGCAGGACAGAATGGGGTCAACGTCGTCCAAAAGGGAAAAACTTTCCCGACCCTGTTCTGTTCCTGCCATGGGATATATAACCCGTGTGAAAATCTCCTAAGGCTTTAGGGGTAATACGGCATCAGATCCTGAAGCTAATTTTTCCTCATGAGAAGCAGAATTACTCTTGAGTAGCAGCAGCAAGCAGTTGCACAAAAGTGGGGTGGGCAGAACTTAAGGAAGGGAGTTATGAAAGTGGGAGGGGGGGAGACTGGCAACGGGTTATGAGAGGGAAAGTGATGTGGGTTTGGGAAGAAGGTGGAATACTGAGATTTCAAGGGGTTTTTAATTGGAAAAATCCCCTTTGAAGGTGCCATCTGGATAAAACAAACATTTGTTTTCAGATATTTCCTATCTATGTAAACAAAGGGATTCCAAACTAGCCAGGAACTGGGAAATGGGGGCTTCTTTAGGTTGGATGACTGATGGGCTACCTTCCTATTGACTTGCATATATGTGGAAAATGAACAGGTTTAGCATGGCAATGAAAGCTTCCAACCGTATAGATGGATGTCTGCCTTTCTAGCCACAAGGCAGGTAGAACCTTTTTCTACATAAAAAGAGAGGTTGACTGGTTGAGGTGTGAATGTTTGGGGAATTTGAAGGGGCCCCTTCTTGGCTTGCTACATACTATTCCCAGCTTTTCTTTGTTTCCTGTCAGCACACGAAAGGCCCAGGTTTGACATGATTGATATCGAATTATTGCCAATTGTAGGTGAACCAGGGTGGGGATGATAGGTTTTGCAGTTAGGAATGATGACTGTTGTTACACCTGATTTAGAGGTTAGTGTTCAGAGGGGTGAGAGTTAAGGGGTGTAAATATGGGCTCAGTGTATAAAGTACCGGAATTGAAAAGAAAAATCTTTCACAATGTATATTTTAATTATCATCACACCAATTACAGGTAGCTATAGCAGCATGGAATCATAGAGTTAGACGGGTCTAACCCCCTGCTCAATGCAGGATCTCCAGCTAGAGCATTCCCAGCAGTAGCTATCCACCTCCTTTTGAAGACACTGGAGAAAGAGACAACACCAGCTCTCTAGGCAATGGATTCCATTGCTGAAGTGCTCTCACTGTCAAGAAGTTCCTTCTAATGTTGACTCTACCCTTCTGTAACTTAAATCCATTAGACCTAGTTTGACTCTCTGAGGCAGAACCAAATAGGCCTGCTCCCTCCTCCTTGTAGCAGCCCTTGAGGTATTTAAAGAGTGTGATCATGTCACCCCTCAATCTTTTCTTCACCAAGTTGAACATGCCCAGCTCCTTCTATCTTTCCTCATATGCTTTTTTCCTCCATACCTCTTATAATCCTTGTTGCCCTTCTCTAAATCTGTTCCAACTTCTCTATATCCTTCTTAAAATGAGTTGCCCAGAACTGAACACAGTACTCCAGATGAGGCCTGACTAGTGCAGAATATAGTGGGGCTATTATATTCTTGACTTGGAAACAATGGTTCTATTAATGCAGGTTAAGATAGTATTTGCCTTCTTTGCTGCAGTACTACACTGCTGGCTCATCAACAATCATCCCAAGGTCCTTTTCAGATGCAGTACTGCTGAGCCAAGTATCCCCTATCCTATACCTGTGCATTTGATTTTTGTGGCTGAAATGTAGAATTTTGCTTTTATCTCTCTTAAATTTCATTTTGTCAATTTCAGCCCAGTTTTCTAGTTTATCAAAGTCCTTTTGAATTCTGTCCCTATCTTCCAATGTGTTAGCTGCCCCTCCCAATTTTGTATCATCTGGATATTTGATAAGGTTTCCTTCCACCCCATCATCTAAACTACTGATAAAAATATAGAAGAGTGTTGGCCACAGGAGAAAACTCTGCGGCACTCCACTTGAGACCTCCTTCCAGTCTGAAGCACAACCACTGATGACAACTGTTTGAGCATGGTTTTTCAAGCAATTATGGATCAATCTGACAGTGTTTCCATCTATTCCATATTTAGTCAGTTTGCTATTCAAAAGATCACGGGGTAATGATCATGGGGGAACCTACCAAATGCTTTGTTGGAATCCAGATAAATGACATCCACAGCATTCTCACCATCTACTAAACTAGTGATCCAATCAAAAAAGATATATGGTTATTTTGGCAGGATTTGTTTTTTAAAAACCCATGCTGGCTCCTACTAATCAAATATATATTTGGTTACATATATATTTCTCCATGCCTTCAAAAACATCCTTAGCTAAGGATAGTGTGTCTCCTCTGAATGAATGCCTGGAGGAGGCAATGGGCTCGATGAGGAAAAACAAAATGAAACTGAATTCAGACAAGACAGAGGTGCTTACTGTCAAGGGTCCTAACCTAGGTTTGGAGGTGAGTCAACCAGTTCTGCATGGGGTTATACTCCTGAAAGATTGTATTTGCAGCTTGGGGATGCCTCTGGATCTGCTGCTCCAAATGACAGCTCAACAGATGGCCAGCTTCGGCTGATATGCCAGCTGTGCCCCTTCCTAGAACTGGAGGACCTAAAGATGGTAGTGCATGCACTGGTAACCTCAAGGCTGGACTTCTGCAATGTGCTGTACATTGAGGTACATCTATACCAAGTTCAGAAACTTCAGTTAGTTCAAAACATGGCAGCCAGATTGGTTACTGATACACCTAGGAGTGATCACATTACACCAATATTAAAGTCACTCCACTGGCTGCCAGTTAGTTTCCGGGCAAGGTACAAAGTGTTGGTTATTACCTTTAAAGCCCGACGTGGTTTGGGTCCAGGTTACCTACAGGATAGCCTTCTCCCATATAATCTGTCCTGTACACTCAGGTCCTCTAGGGGACATTTACTTCAGTCAGCCAGGACTGGGTTGGCAACTGTCACTCAGAGGACTTTTTCTTCAGTCACCCCTGGACTCTGGAATGGCCTTCCGCAAGAGATCCGACAGTTGAATGCACAGTCTGAATTTAGAACAGCATTACAGACCAGTCTCTTCTGGTAGGCCTATCCAGATGATTTTTAAACTGTGAATTTTAAACTGTTTTAATACGTATTGGTTTTATTTGTTCTTATAAATTGATATTATGTCTTTGAATGGGTTTACTTATTTTTAACCAACATGTATTTCAATTGATATTAGTTGTTTTGCATAAATCTGTTGTTCCCTGCCTCGATCCATGGGGAGAGGTGGGTAAGAAATAAGTGTTGTTGTTGTTGTTGTCACTGCATTGTCATCAAGATAAGCAGCCTCCTGTTTAATCCATTCCAGTATTTTTTCTGGTATCAAGGTCAGGCTGACTGGCCTGTAGTTACTGGGTCTTCTTTTTTTTGCCTTTTTTAAAAAAGAAAAAAAAAAGAAAGGGACAATGCTTTCTTCTCTGCAGTCCTCTGGCACTTCACTTGTTCTCCAAGATTTCTCAAAAACAATGGCAAATGGTTCTGTGAGTATGTCAACAAGTTCTTTCAATAGTCAGATGCTGTTCATCTGGCCCTGCAGATCTAAACTCATTTAGGTTAATTAGGTGATTTTTTACTATCTCATTATCAATCTTAATTTGTAATCTAGATCTCTTGCCAAGGTCTCTACTGTTGCATGGAAGCACACAGTTCTCTTTAGGGGGAAAAACTGAATCAAAATAGATGCTGAGCAGTTCTGCCTTTTCACTGAGACCATTTTACCATCCTTACTGAACAGTGGGCCCAACTGTGTCCTTGATCATTCTTCTGCCTTGAATGTATCTGAAACCCCCTTTTTGTTGCTCCTTGCTTGCCTAGCCAGAGTCATGTCCTTCTGAGCTTTACCTTTCTTTATATTATTCCTGCAAGCGTGGACTACTCATCTGTACTCTTCCTTGATGATTTGTCCTTCCATCCATTCTTTATACATATTATTTCATTACCTCTTTGAGTTTGCTGTGCAGCCACACTGAGTTTTTCAGATGTTTCCCATTTTTCTTCTTCTTTGTGATTGTGCTTTTTGCAACTCCTTCTTCATTAAATCCCATCCTTTCTGGGTGTATTTTTCCTTTAGCATGTCTAGTCATGGCATTCCACCCAGTATTTGCCTAAACTTTTTTTTTTAATTGGGGTGTGTTTTATTATGTTGTTTTTATTTATTTCTTTTTCTATTTACTTTGTATGCTTTTAATTAATTTTAATTGGTTTTAACTGTGACTTTAATTGTTTTATGAGCTGCCTTGGGTCTTGCTTTGGGAGAAAGGTGGAATATAAATTACATAAATTGCATAATAAACAAACAAACAAATAAATAACCACATAAACAAGCAAATAAATAAGGTCCATGTTTAACTATACAGTTGTCCCTCCATATCCACGGATTTGGTATCCATGGATTTAAGTATTCACAGCTTTAAAATATTCTTAAAAAAATAATAATCCAAAAAGCAATCCTTGATTTTGCCACCTTATATAAAGGACACCATTTTGCTATACCATTATGGTGAACTCGCCACGGGTCAGCATAAGAGGGGGCTCTCCAAAAAAGCGACACAAGGACTCCCTGAAACAACACCTTAGGCTCAGCCAAATTGATCACCAGCAATGGTTCACCCTGGCCTCACATCGGGAGGCATGGAGATGCACTATCCACAATGTTGCAGCCTTATTTGAGAACTCACACCGAACAAGTCTTGAAGAGAAGCGACAATGCAGAAAGAATCACAACCCAGAAACATCACCCAAGGAGACCTTCTGCTGTGCTTTCTGCAACTGGACTTGTTTATCTCGGATTGGCCTTTTTAGTCATCAGCGTGCTTGCAGAAAGCACGGGATGAGTCCTTCCTGAATCTTCGTTTGCAAAGAAAAGCCAGAGATAGAGAGAGAGCATATAATGGGACTTGAGTATTCATGGATTTTGGTATCCACAGGGGTCCTGGAACCAAACCCCAGTGAATATGAAGGGACAACTGTACTCTTCTTTGGTCTGTCCCACAAACATAGATTACAGCATTGCATGGTCACTACCCCCTAACGTACTAATTGCTTTGATTCCAGTGACCAGCTCTTCTCTGGTTAGGATCAAGTCCAAGATTGCTGATCCCCTTGTTGCTTCCTCTGCCTTTTGAAAGAGGACATTGTCTGCAAAGCACATCAAGAATTTGTTGGAGAGCCTATGCTTAGCAGAGTTAGTCTCCCAGCAAATATCAGGATAATTGAAATCCTCCATAAGTACTAACTCTTGGCTCTTGGAGATTTCTGATATTTGTTTCAGAAAAGCATCATCCACTGCCTCTTCTTAGTATGGTGGCCTGTAGTAAACTCTTACCACAATGTTGTTTTTATTTCTTTCTCCATTTATTTTTACTCAAATGCTGGTCCACTCTGATCACTCTTGTGGATTTCTGTACAAGTGAATTTGCCTTTGACATATCATTCTACTCCCCACTTCTTTTCTTCCTCTTCTATTTTTTTAAAGAGGTTGTACCCTTAAAAAAGGGTATACAAATTGTTATATTCCAATCATGTCATCGCATCAAGTCTCTGTTATACCTTTTCTGCATTATCAAATCAAGCTCATCTTGTTTGTTTCCCAGACTCTGTTCATTGGTATATAGACATCTAAAGCCTTGTTTGTTCTCACCTTTAATTTTACTGCAAGTTTTGCTGTGGCTCCCATCCTTGTGTTTAAAGTTTGCCTTTGGATAGGTGTTTGAGCTATCCTCTCCACTCAACCAGGGATTTAGTTGAAAGCCATGTTGATCAGATTTGCTATGCTTTTACCAAAGACATTCTTCCTTGTCTTTGTGAGGTGCAGCCCATCTGTAGCCAGTATTCCTTCTTCTAAAATGCAAAGGCCATGATCCAGAAGCCAAACTTACCCTCTACATAGCTAGTCATTCACCTGCAGTATCTTCCGGTCCCTGTATGGTCCTTTAACTTTCACTATTAGAATTGGTGAGAATAAAACCTGTGCTTCTAAACTCTTCACTTTCTTGCCCCAGACTTCATAGTCCAAGGTGATTTGCTCAAAGGTGTTCTTTGCAGTGTCATTTGTGCCCACATGAATCAGGAGAAAGGGGACTACTGTGTGTTCTTGATGAACTCCAACAAGGTATCAGTGACATCCTGGAGTGAGTTGGGCTTCTGCAATCAGGCAGATGGGTTTTGCAGTCCTTTTAGCATCAAGGCCAGATATCAATAACCCTTGGGAACCATTCATTCATTGGTCTTGGCCTGGGAGGGTAGTGCATCCCAACCATGTGCAGATCACAGGGCACCCTTGCACTGTAACATCAAAAATACTCTTTTTTTTTAACCAGCTTTGGACTTTGGGCCACTTCTGGTTTTATTTCATATGGAGGGGGGCATTTTTGACAGTCTATGAGCAGAATCCTGTTAGTGTGCCTGTAAGTGTGACGTATGCATACATATGTCTCTTTTTGCATATGTCCACTGCCTCTTCCCTCCAGCTGTCAAGCCCCAGGAGGGGCCACTACTGCTGCTGTTCATTGGTGGGGAGAAGAGGAATGAAGGAAGCAGTTCAGATGATGTACCTATGAGGGGAAGGCACAGGAGGGGGCATTCCACTGTGGGCACATTCCTTCCCCTTCAGAGCCAAGATGACCTGCTTGTTCATCATCTGACTTGTCTCCCGGATCCTTCCCTAGCAGCTTTGGCCCCTCCAGGGCATGATAGCTACGGGGGGGGGGGGGACACAAAGTTTTGGGTATGCTTGAGGATAGCCCCCTATAGCCTGTTAAAAAGAAAAGACATGCATCTGGGTGGAGACACAGGGGTTGTCTAAACAGTGAAAATACTCCCCACAGAATGCGAGGAGAATCCTACTTGTTTTAATGGCATTCCGCATCGTTCTGCCATATTGTGAGGGGGGGGGGGCAAAACATCAAAAACTATGAGGGAAAAGTCATAGTGACTTTTCCTGGAATTTTTTTTTTTTAAACAGCATAGGGAGCATGCATTCCCCCTCATTGAGACAAGTGTTTTGATATGAATTGCTTTCCCATATGAGAGGAAGTGCAAAGCTGATTGGCCAGATAAGTGCAGGGGTGGGGCTTGCTAATAGGGCAGGCTCCCAGAGCTGCCATGTTGGATTTTCACCTTAGTGAGCCAGCACTAAGGAAAGAAAATGGGGTGTTGGTTTTTTTCCCTTTCTTCTACAGACAAAATATCACTCTAGCGCACAATGGAAATAGTTAGGTTTCTTTAAAGTTTGGTGACGGCAAATTAAGGTAAGTAAAAACATGAGTAAATCCCTCATGGATGTCATCTTGACCAGCAGGCATGCAAAGCTTATGGGGGCAAAAAAAACATTAAGACAAGTTGCAGCTGCTGCAAAATGCCATTACTGCAGGACACTCTGGGTTGTTTGCTTTGGGGTTTTTTGTTGTTTGTTTTGCTTCGTATAGACAAGCCCACAGAATTGCATGGGTGATGCATGGGTGTTCCACCTGTTTAATGTAGGATCTCAGCCTGTATGTCCCCTCAAAAGTCACAGAAGCAAATATATGGTCCCCAGACCTGCAGAAGGTACCTGCCACTAACTTAGGGTGTTCATGTGTCCTGTTTTATGGAGGTCAGTTGTCTATTTGAAGACGTCTTCCACTTGGAGGGCTGACTGGTTCAATTCCAGTATGAAGTGAACCAAAAGGAAAAGCGAGCCATGTATGTGGGGCTTGAGCAGCAGTGGCTATCAACAGGTAGCACCTAGATAGCAGACTGAGCAGGCAGGCACACAGGTTAGCTGGTCTTCCTCACAACAGTGAGACATATTGCATTTCTAGATAAACTTCAATAATGTGTCGAACGTTTGCCTCTATAGGTATAAAATAGGATATGCAATTTTAAGGCAAAACTGTGCCTATTTTCATAATCTTTCTGCCAATGTATCGATGGCCACTCTACTTTCCATAAAACATCCCACACAGATAAAAGCCTATAAAACGGAGGAATAAAAATGAGGACTATTCAGTCCAAGACACATGATACAGCTAACTTGCCAACATTAAGGGCAACTAGACTTTTTTTAATGCTGGGATGGAAGGCCACCTGAGAATCCTATGTCACCATGAAATGCACTTAATAAATATAAAACAACAATTGAAAACATTTAAAGAAGATTACATAACTAGTGTTGAAAGTTGCTCCCTTTCAATATTGTTATAATTCTCTCCTAAGGTCTAAGGAGTGGGAAATGCTAATTTGGGGATTACAACTCCCAGCATACCCCATTCAGTGGGAGAATTCTGGGATGTGTACTATAGTCCCAAAATAACTTTTCAAAGCTCTGGCATAGACTATCACCTCAAATAAAATAAATATATGTGTTACTATAATTCACATGGGCATTATATTACTGAATTAATCTTAAATACATTTTTACTTTTCCCATTTATACTCATCTTGAAGAGAATCCATAGAGAAATCCATATGAGTAGGGCCAGCCTATAACATGATCCCTCTTAGACAAATAAATGGCACTTCCTTCTGGGTCTCTGCTCCCAAGCCCTGTCCTAGGACTGCTGCCCTCCACCCCCTGATGAGCAACTTATCTGGGCCTAGGAGCTGGAGTGGCAGGATGACACTTGTAAATAGTGTCAGCCAGCTACCATCTTTAATCCCACAAATGCAATGCCTGCTGTGCTGTCAATGTGATGGTGAGCATTGCATTTGAGTGATTAAAGATGGTGTCTGCCTACTTCTGATGGCTCGATGCTGAGGTGGAACTCATCTCCTACTTAAAAATGCCCCACCACCCCAATTCCTCTCCCTTCTTGCCCTTCTAATCCATCCCCTGATATAAGAAGCTCCATATAGTTCTTGGAAAAGCTTGGCCTGCTAAGAGTCTCCTGTCATCCCAAACAAGTTTATTCACAGGCAAGTCACTGGGTTCACTTGGATTCATCTCTTATCTCAGCTGGAAAGAATTGCTTTTTTGACTACAGCTTTTTTGAGTGCATGTACAATAACTGCTGAGCAGCTAGATTTTTGCAAGCAAGTCCGGTTTCAGTGCTCTTTGGGTTACATAGAACTTTGGGAGACTGTGTAATTCTTAATCTTAGATATCAAATTTTCTTATTAAATTAGAAATGTTTTAATGAGGATGAGCAACTATGGCCCTCCAAATGTTTTCATCCTACAACTCTACTCAGTCCTGACCAGCACAGACAATAGTGAAGAATTATGAGAGATGCAGCCCAAAGACATTTGGAAGACCATATGTGCCCCACCTCTGTTTTTAACGAAATGTTTCTGACCTAATACACAGTTGCAAAACTTTTTTCACAGATTTGCCTGGAGAGTGTCAGCTGCCTTGGTTCTTGTCTTCTCCTCATCACTCAAAGCCACAAGCATCGGAGAGAAGAAATGCCATTTTGTTATTCAGTCATTGGCATCTTATCAAAAAGAAGCATGAGAAATAATCCAAATGCTAAAGATGACTCTCCCCAAGGCCATATGTTTAAAAATGCCTGTACTCACATTCTTAACAAAAGTAGCATTCTGAGACACTTTGGAAATGGGTGAAGGATTCTTGTTCTAGTAAAAGTGATTCCAGAGCTTAGGTCTCTCTGGAAACACTACCTTCTAAGCCCCCTTTCCCCAAATCCAATAGGGGGAAATTCTCTGGGGTCATCAAGATTGCCAACAGGTTAGTTGTTTCCATTCCTGGATGAAATGCAAAACCATACTCACTATCTTTGAAATGATTTAAAGCAGTGCATCTCAAGCTATCTGATGCGGGGGACTGGTAATGTATATTTCCCCCCAATGTTCCAGGGCCTTCTCTTATATTTGTGCCCATTGGCTGCAACTGTTTGTGTTCGTTCCTGCAAATGTACAAGTCAATGGCTGTTGATTGCTTATGGACCACCACTGGTTCAAGGACCACCACTCTGAATTGTTGTGTCCATTCAGGTCATTTCTGACTTATGGCAACTCTAAGATGAACCTGTTACAGGGTATTACAGGCAAGATTTGTTTGGGGGGTTTGCCTTTGCTTTCCTCTGAGACTGAGAGAATGTAACTTGCCAAAAGTCACCCAGTGGGTCCATGGCTAAGCAAGGATTCAAACCCTGCTCTCCAGAGTCATAGTCCAATATTCAAACCTGAGGCAAAGCACAAAAATCAATGTGTATAGAGCCATTGTACTGTCTATTCTCCTTTACGGGTCTGAAACATGGGTCACCTATCGCCACCACTTACGACTCCTCGAACGCTTTCATCAGCACTGTATACGCACAATCCTAAATATACACTGGACTGACTATGTGATGAATGTTGCTGTCCTTGAGCAAGCAGGGATCACCAGCATTGAGGTCATGATATTGAGAATACAGCTGCACTGGGCAGGGCACATTTCTAGGATGGAGGACCATAGCCTCCTAAAAATAGTACTCTGCGGTGAACTCGCCACAGGTCAATATAAGAGGGTCACTCCAAAAAAGTGATACAAGGACTCCCTGAAGCAACATCTCAGGCTCAGCCAAATTGATCACCAACAGTGGTCCGCCCTGGCCTCACATCGGGAGGCATGGAGACACACTATCCACAATGCTACAGCCTTATTTGAGAACTCACGCCGAACAAGTCTTGAAGAGAAACGACAATGCAAAAAAAAAAAAAAATCACAACCTGGAAACATCACCCAAGGAGACCTTCTGCTGTGCTTTCTGCAACCGGACTTGTTTATCTTGGATTGGCCTTTTTAGTCATCAGTGCGCTTGCAGAATGTGCGGGATGAGTCCTTCCTGAATCTTCGTTTGTGAAGAAAAGCCAGAGAGAGACATCACACTGGCTCTCCACTTTGTATAGCATTGATTTAAAGCACCCCCAACACACCCTCACTCTAGCACGTGTATAATAATCTACCAACTGAAGTAACACTTCATGCATCGGATGGAGTGTAGTTCACAAAAGCCTATAATGTCTTTAAAGTGCCACAAAACTCTAGTCCATTTTACTGCAGTAGAGTAACACACCTACACTCTGGAAATGTAAAGCCCTAAACAACCTAAAAACAAGTTGTTTTCCCCCACCTGAAAAACTCCCCACAACCTCCCTCAAATGTTCACAGATGTATGAGGAAGGCAGTGGAATTGCACTTACCAGATGCACCTTGCTTCCTGTGATACAATGGCTGCATGTGACAGGGGTGGCAAAACGGCACTACATGGGCCCTAGACCCTCACCAGACTCAGGGCCTTACCACACTCTGAAGTAAAACAGCAGTGCAGCAGGAAGGTTCTGTCTTTTGTACTGCCTTACTGCATGGCATTGTTGTTCTTCTGGTGTTTGGCATTCCGGTCCAGTGGGAGACTAAGGTAAAACTGTGTCTTTTTGCTAACGGGTTTTTCCGGTTAGCAAAAAGACAAGTTGTTACTTCAGACTTCCAGGGGATTGGAACAAAAGAACGATGATGTTTTGCAGTAAGGCAGCAAGGAATATGGGACCTTCCTGCTGCATTGCTGCTTTACTTCAGAGTGCGGTAAGCCCCTCAGTGGCAGCTAGTGTTTCCCATGTCAGTGGGGCAGAGAATCTACTCCAGGTTTTAATCTAGGCTTTAAGGGATCTCTTCTAGGTGCCATACCTTCTTCCTAAATTAATTTGGGACTCTTGATTGCTTCTTTATAGGTAGCCAAAACCTGGAATGGTTTTGACATGAGAGTTACCAACCATGGCTAACTAAACCCCCCAAACTGCCACCCAAAATGGGGAGGGGATGCCTCAGATTGGTAAAGCACACTACCAAGAGTAGCAAAAAACTAAAATGCAAGCCACGCTCCCCAAAGCCCCTACAAAACAAACATCAGCTGAAAATGGAAACCAAAAGTTGAATCAAGTTTTTCTTTCAGCCATTTTTAGGTCATTGTGTGTGGGGGGGTGTCCACTACAGGGCCAAAAACTGGCTCCTGCACTCTCTGTAGCCAAACTTCAGTGCCCTCCACCAGCCACAGATTCTACAAAGGCCTTGATCCTGACTGCCTTCTGAAGTTGGTAGGAATGCATGAGAGGGGAAATCAGGAGGTGGAACTTTTTATTACACGCACCCCATTGCATGTTTTTGTTCAGCAGGTTCTGTTATCTATGCTCTGCTCATATCTGAGTTACACTGTTTTAGGGGTGGGAATCATGTTGCCCTCCAGATGTTGTTGGACTGCAACTCCCAACATTAGTCAACATTGGCTATGCAGGCTAGGGTGGCTAGGAGTTAGTGTTGGGCGAACAGCAAGTTTCCCACCAGATGTTGTTGTCATGGTTATGTGCCTTATGGTGACTTTAACTTTCCTTGGCAAGATGTCTTCAGAAGAGGTTTGCTATTGCCTTTGCTTTAGGCTGGGAGAGTGACCCAGTGGCTGAGCAGGGACTTGAATCCTGGCCTCCTGAAGCAATCTCCATGCTGGCTAAGTAATGTAATGTAATGTAATGTAATGTTTATGGACTGCCATTCATAGAATCATAGAATCTTAGAGTTGGAAGGGGTCCACCATCTAGTCCAACCCCCTGCCATGCAGGAATGCACAACTGAAGTTGTGTATTTGAAGTGGTTCAGATGATGTGATGAGATTGCTAATGGATCACTCATGGGGTTGTCACAAGCTGACAGACATCTTGAAGGCACACACATGCACACTGAATATAATATGGCTATTTTGCAGACCATACATTGGTTTCCAGTCTTTTCCAATTTACCAGTCAAAGTACATATGTAACCTTAAAAATGGTGGCTCAGTCCAGCATATCTGAAGGACTCTCTTCTCCAATATGAACCTGAGTGACCAGTGAGATGGTTGTCAGAGGCCTTTCTCTTAGTTACCACCATTGTCTTCATTATGTCCACCATCAAAATGGAGTTTTGAACACCAGCATTATTTTTTTACTGCTTCTAATGGAAAATGTGTGTGTATGTGTGCACGTGCACACACACACGCTCGCAAGTTGCCTGTCAACTTATGGTGACCCCCATGAATTTCACACACCCCAAAGTTCAGTATAGGTGTTTTATACCATTATAACAACTACAGGATTGCCAACTGACCAGGAAATGGCTTCTCCTATTAATATGCTTTTAACAGTAAACTTTACAGTAGCAGTAACTGACAGGTGCTATGATATTACTATGATTTTGCTTTATGCATAATGATAGCATGATAGCACTATGAATCCGCTTTAACTGCCATGGTTCCATCTTATGGCATTTGCACTTTAAGCATTTAGAATTCTCAGCCAGAGAGCATTAGTAGTATACCTGTGTAGCTCATGTCAAAATGATTGACAGCTGTCAAAATGGCTTAGCCCCTTCCCCAGAAGTGCTTAGAGGCAGAACTTTCTGTTTAGGTGGGACTTCCTGTCATGGGGCTGAACTTCCTTTTAGGACGTAACTTCTTGTGGGGCCGAGCTTCCTGTTTGGGCGGAACATGTGGTACGGGTCATGTGATCCCTTGTAGGAAGTAACTCCTCCTGCCTGACCAATAGGAGCTGTTTTTATACCCCACGTGGTCCTAACCGTGCAATGTCCAACCGGTAACCTGATTGGTTGCAGCGGGGCTCCCGTGACCTCTTCTGGAACTCCCCCCTACTCCCGGCCAATAGGGATGAATATCGGATGCGTCATATGCACGTGGGCCAAAACGGCCAATAGGAGAACAGACCGCAAGATATATTGCAGAGGGAGAAGCGGCCATTTTTTGCATGCCCAGACACGTTCTGCTGAGGCAAGATGGAGATTCCCCAGAAACATACAGAAGTCAGTACCCCTCAAGGAGACCTGACACTTAATATCCCAAAATGTCATGGGGACACACATTCTGATAAAGAGAATTGTGCACCAGAAGTTCTACGAGAGGAAGATTCTCAGATTTGGCAGTCCATGCTTGATTCTCTTTCAGCAGAGAATACTACAATTAAGGTAAAAAAATAAAATGAAATGAAAAGCCCTCTGTGAAAGGTTTTGGGGATACCTTGTTGACGCCCCCTTGTTGTGGGAGAGAGGCTTGCGTACCCTAATGATGTTTTGAGCTATGCTGGCGGTGGCATAATAGCCACTGGTAGGGTCTCCCATGCCAGACAGGTCAAAACCGAAGGGTCTGACAAAGAGCGTCAAAGGGCAGGATGGGCTCTCTAGCCTTATGGCAACCGTCCTAGGAGAAGGAAAACTCTAATCCCAAACCCATTGTCTGTTGAAACCCGCTGACAAATTTTAGACTATGTTGAATCTTTTTTTAAAAAATAGATCATTTCAATGGTTTTTAAATAAAGAATGTTGAATAAAGCAATGATTATGATATCTGTAAATAATAAAAATATTTTTGAACAAATTCATTCTGTTGTTGCTTTTTCTATATTTTACATTAGCTAAGGTTGTGATGTATAGGAACTGATCCTTGTGTGTGTTTCTCCAGATATAGTCAAAGGAAGTTACAGTAGAAAGTATATGCATTCCACACCAGGACACTTTTAAAACATGCAAAAGATTAGGAGTAATCTATTGTGTCCTGTTATTGAAGATGTTTCAAAACAAATCCTGTATTGATGAAAAACATTAGCTAAGGTTGTGATGTATAGGAACTGATCCTTGTGTGTGTGTTTCCCCAGATATAAACTTCAAAGGAATTTAGGGTATAAAAACAGTGGCTTTGTAACATTTTGGTCTTTAAGAAAAAGGTCCTCAACTGTCATTGGGTAAGCATGCTGTTTGTGTGTCTGTGAGAGTCTTTTTGTCAATTGATGACATACGCATCTGGAGGTAAAAGTGTGTGTGTGTGTGGGGGGGTTAGTTATCTTTAAAATAATCCATAGATAGGTATTGTCTCTGTGTGTGTTTTCATCATTCTACTTATGAATACTTATTTTGGAGAAAAGGTGCTGAGGTTTGGCTAAACTGTGTGCAAGGCAAAAACGCAGGATGTCTGTTTCACTCTCAAATGTGTGTGTGTGAGTGTTGATATGGGGATTTATTTTCTGTGTGTACTAGTATGGCTTGGACCAGAGAAAAGAAAATGAAAAATCCCATTACTATTCCAAAATGTATTATGTACATGCCCATTTTATTTATTTATTTATTTATTTATTTATTTATTTAATATATAATTTTTATTTGCAGCTTAGTTCAAAATACATATCATATAGACATTTATACAGATTTACCTTGTTAATGCCACATAATTTTTCAACATTTACTCCCACCATTGTCTCACATCCATTAGTTATTTCCCCTACTTCTACTCACTCTCATCCTTCCATCCTCCCTTTAATTCCCACAAATTCTTCTCTTTCATACCTTCTTCTTTAATACCTTTTCTTTTAAATACATTCTCTCACTTCTTCACGACCCATCATCCATCTTAACTTCCAAATTTTTACCTCCTATTTGGGTTGTATATATACATTTCCTTATCTTTTATTTCTCTTTATCTCCCTCCTATTTCCCTTATCCAAATAATATTCAAAACTCCCATTATTATCCTCTCTCTTCTTGTTTATTTTCTTTCTTAATTACTTTTGATTCTGTCGCCAAAGTTTTCCTGCCTTTGGTGCCTCTAAATTTAGTTCTTTTCTTACAGTATTTCCTCTTCTCATTTAACCGTCCCATTTTTACATGGATTTTTAAAATTTTATATAGGTTTTTTAAATTTCTATTTTAATTTCCAATAGTCACAAATTGGATGCCATTCTTCTTCCATTTTTGATATTCTTCTCTTATTTATAATATGCGTTAGGCTAGCATTTTCTCTCATCTCATTGATTTTTTGTATCCTGTCCTCTATCGTAGGAATTTCTTTTTTTTTTCCAGTTAACGGCTAAGAGTAATCTTGCTGCTGTGATTAGATATAGTAGTATTCTCCCATGTTGACATTTAAATTTTCTTTCTAAATTTATTGTTATATTTAGTAAGTATATTTTGGGGTCCATTACAAATTGTATCTTAAAATTTTTTTGTATTACTTTATGTATTTTCTTCCAGAATCTTTGTATCTTCGGGCAGCCCCACCACATATGATACAGCGTGCCTACGTCTTTCTCACATCGCCAACATTTATTATTTTCTGTTTTATATATTTTACTAATTCTGGCTGGTGTTAGGTACCACCGGTTGACTATTTTTAAATGATTTTCTTTCAGAGCCAGACATGCTGTAAATTTGTCTTGTCCTCCCAGGCATTATGCCACTCTTCCATCGTTATTATTTCTCCCAGATCTTGTGCCCATTTGGTCATTGACTCTGTTACAGTCTCTTTCTTCAGGTCTCTTTCTAGTAGTAATTTATAATATTTTGATATTTTCTTTTCATCTTTTCCCCAAATCATTTTATCCATCTCTGTTTCCATCATTTCTAATCCAGGTTCTATGCTATCTTCTAAAAATCTGTTTTTTATTTGTAGGTACTTTAGCCAATTCATATGTATTCCTTTTACTTCTAATTCCTCTTGCGTAAAAATTATTATTTTTCTTTCCTTTCCCCATAATTCTCTGTTTATCAGATCTTTGTATCTCAACCATTTATTTGTCTCTTCCCACCTCCCTAAAAAGGCTTCTTGCGGTGAGATCCAAAGAGGCAGTTTTGAGTAAAATTGTTTTTTTATTTGATGCCAGATTTTTAATATTGATTTTCTTATTATATGGTTTTCAAAGTCCTTATGCACTTTTTGTTTTCCGTAGCCTAAATATGCATGCCAGCCAAACCTTAAGGCATGGCCCTCTAGGGTTAATATCCTTATGTTTTTTAGCTTAATCCAATCGGCCAGCCAAGTAAGGCCTGCAGCAGTATAATATATTTTCAAGTTTGGGAGGGAGGCACCTCCAGCTTTCTTATTCGCTGTTAAAGTTGTGTATTTGATTCTCACCTTCCTTCCTGCCCAGATGAATTTACTCTACATGCCCATTTTAAATGTACAGTTGCAATCAAAGTTGTCTAAATATAAAACACATTTTATACATATGTTTTTTTAAAAAAATTGTAAGTCATGTTATAAACATTTCAATGCAAGGGATTGTTAGACTGGAAGAAGCAGCCATTTCAATTTCAGCATTTTTGTTAAAATTGCCACAATGTTTCTCTTAACATTATTCATGTCAGGAGGTTCTCCCTACAAAGAAAAGAGAATATTGGTTTTATTAAGTCTTCCACAATATCTTTTTGACAACCTAACAAACATAATTATCCTTTACAGTTGAAATAAAGTTACTTACCCTTTTGTAGTTTTGTGAGATCCACTCTCCATGATTTTTTTATCAAGTAGTCTGTAAAATAATCACAAAGCATTTCCAGTGTCTCATCTTGCAGAGAACTGTGGTCACACCTGGGCACACCCAGAGAATCTCATGCCCTTCCTTTCTTCCTGCCTTTACAATTGGGCCAATAAAACATCTGGCTTCATAAGCCATCTTTGAAGGGAAGCTCAGGAAATTGGCTTAAGTTTTACAACCCAGTGTTATCATGTTATCTGTAGTTTCCCATGGAAGTTTTTCCTTTCATGTAAAATCACATCCCTAGGCTAAGAACTCCTTTGATCTCAGTGACTGAGTGTATCGACAGACAAATGGTTAACTGCCTACATGACAAAGAACCTATATAACCTGTAAGTCCTGGACAAAGAAAGAAGCTTCTGCTCATTTTCATATACCTCTCTGTCTTGCTGTATCTACCTGCCTGCCTGCATTGCTTTGACTGAGATGCAGTGTCCATTGCTCTCTCCTAATGTCTTTCTGTTAGCATGCAAACTCTGAATAAAATATTTTTAGCATTTTGCCTCTGGATCGCGATGCTTCCTTGTTACTTGCTGTAACATGTGGCGCAGCGAACAGGGACTCAAAACTTTTCTCACCCTGGAACCAAGACTCAGCTTTTCTCACCCTGGGACTTTGCAGACCTCTTCTTATCTTACCTCGCTCGGCATGAGCTAAGTGGCCACTTCACCATCGGATTAAACCAATCCCCCCAAGGTAAGTATGGGCTCTTCCTTGTCAGGAGAACAGGAGAAGCATGCAGAGGAACTCTTATTTCTTTTACAAAGAATAGATTACCATCCTTCTTGGGATGCAGTTCAAAGGCTGGTCCTTGAACTTGGGGCAAAATGCCCGTGGTACCCCCAAAAAGGATCCCTACAGTTTAAGGATTGGGAGAAATTAGGAAGGGAATTGCATGCGGAACCTAGGGCTTCAACTGAAACCTTACAGATGTGGCATCTTTGTCATTATGCAGTGGAAAAATTTGGCTGTGAATCAAAAACTGTAGAGCTATCCACTTCTCCTCCAACCATTCCAACCAATGAATTTCAAAACTCAAAAAGTAATAGTGCAGTGGAGGGGATGGCAGAAGGATGTAAACATGACCCTGCCACTCCAGCTAAGGAATCAGCACAAATGCTTGCCATATGCAACATGGAAACTAAAGATCATCTAGTCAAACCTGTAACTCAGGAAGGAATGGATGAATCTTGCCAGGATGATGGGAATTGCAGTAAGGATAGTGATTCAGATTGTGAAAATCTAGAGCCCCCCAACTTGAAGCATCCAAATTTTGAAATCCCTGTGATCTGCAAACAGGCATCCATCCACATAAACTCCAAGTGGTTTGGAAAACCTTCACTAGGAAGGCAAAGCCTTGCTCTAAGAAAGCACAGGCAAAATCACTTCACCACAAGACATCAAAGAAAAAGGAAATGACTTTTAAAACAAAGATTAGAGATGCAAGTGAAGTTTCACAGATGCTTGCCCCAGAAATGGATCACAGGGCACCAAAAGTGATCCACTTGTATGCCACCCCAAGCAGGTACTGGAATGGCATAGCAGACTCCCAGATGGCACAAGCCAACTCTCTGCCTTGAGCAGAGCAAGCAATGCTTGTGAAGCTGAGATAGTGCCACCCAAACAGACTCAAATGTCAGGGAATCTTCCCCTAGAATACACAAGCTTTCCTTTAGGAACAAATCTACAGAATGGAACACAGGACAGAACATCCACGGAGAATGGTATGATTTTTTGTGTGTTTTTAAAGTTAACTTAGCCCTTATGGAGTTCACAAATTTGGGAGGTCCCAGTAAACCAACTCTGTTCTCAGAACCTACAGATTTGGAAGTTCCCTGTCTGCCAACCTTGAAATCCATGCTGAAAGGTCCTGATTCATCAGATCTGCCCCTTAGTCTAAAAGATCATCCAAACGAACCCCAACTGGGCAACGTAAAGTATGGACCTGAAGGGAATCTTTTGCGAGTTGCCCTTATGGGAACCCCTCAATACAACAGCCTTGATGCCCCCATCACAGGAAATGCTCCCCAGAGAGTGAGAGCATTCAGAAAAGAGAAATAGTGTGTTCAAACCTCACAACAGCAGTTTCTCTCCTGATTTTAGATAAGAGAATCCAAACCCTTGCTGCAGAAGTTCCCAATAGAAATTTTGTGGACTGCAATGCCCATGAGGCTGCAACTTCTCTAGTTTTCTTCACAATGGCAACATGCAGCTCAATTTTAACCACATTCCTAATTGTAATGGCTTCAAGTGCCAAACACCACTTAGATGAGATGCTACAAACTCCAGCCAGTCCACAAAAATCACAAGCCTCCTTTCTTGAAAGTGTTCCTGGAAACCCTGAACAGACAAAAGCAAAGAAATTTCATTCCCTCTTTCCTATTCCTCAGAAGCTGTCTGAGTGGAATGGCAGACCTCCAAATGAGGCTGCCCTAGCCTTTCCTAGCCTTTCAGAGGCTGAGACAGTGTTACCACTTGTGATGACTGAAAAGATGTCTCTTGACTGGAGAGATGCCAAATCTTTTGGGAATTTGCACCCCCCCCCATGAAACATTAAATGCTAACAAGTTTATCCCATGAATGTTTATCCCATGAATGTATTTTTCTTTTGTAACAGCAGAGTGGGAAAACTCAAAATATTTTTTTCTTTTCTTTCTCCCCCATCTTTTGGAATGGTGTCCCCCATAAGAAAAGTTGGAATGGTATCTCATAAGGAAAGAAGTCCTCACAACCCACTCATTTGTAAATAGTTTTGTGCCTTTCTTTTGTCTTCTCTCTGCAAATTGGGGCATTTGGAGGCCCCAGACTCATGGCATGCAATTGTAATTCTTTGAATTGGGAAAACCGTTTTTTTTTTTTCTTTTTTAAGCATGTAGGAGGAAGTCAGAACAGGCACTTTGACATCTTATTGATTCCCTGATCCTTTCCAGTGATTGCTGACCCATGAAATTTTGCTGCCTGAAGTTCCCTAAAGTTACATGTTAATAACTGAAATTTGATTTTCATTGGGATTTTTGTTAAACATAGTAATTGGTTTTAGATGTTTTTGCATTCTCAGATAGTTCTTTCATGAACTCCCACTTTTGTAAGCAACTTATGTTGGGAAAGAGAATTCCATTGTTTAAGGGAATTGCTCTATTTCCAGTTTGAAGTCTTGTTATTTTACCAGATGGTCTAAAAGTCTTGCCAATGACTCTTTTGTCTGATCTTTGGGAACCCCAATAACTTTTGTTCTTTGCAGGTCATAGTAGAATTTGTGCTCCTTTTAGCCATTATTTTTGCTTTGTTGTTATTGTTGTTATTGATTTTCACTTTAGTTAAATGAGTTACTCTAAAGCCCATGATGTTTTGGTTAGTTATCCCTCAGCTATTGTTGCCATGAATGTTTTCACATAATTTTTCAAAGCTTTTCTCAAAAATAGGTGTCTCATCAGCACTAGACAAGAGTAAGCCTGAAATTCCCGGAAGCTGCCAATTTTTTGGACTGCCCTGATGCCCTCTCCACAGCTGGGGAGGGAAGATTGTTCAACTGTTGCTGATTAACTTTCATAGTTTTTCTTTGTTTTAGAGTTTTGTTCTTTTCTACACAATTTACATAGATCTAATTGCATTCCTTTTCCAATTACAAAAACAGGAATTTGAATCCCAACTCCAAGGCAAAGTTGGAGACCCTAGAAGGGCATCCAGACTGACCCCAAAATTAAAACTTTGTCCTGCACCTTGAACTTTGGTGTATGAATAACTGCATTTTACTTCTTTTCTCCCTTTCTTCAAAGATTCATCTGAGATATATTTTTCTCTTTCCTAATCTCATGACATTCATAACTTTACAGGTCAACTTATTGGGCATAGTCACTCAGACCTTTTTGAAAAACAAAATGGGGGGAGTGTGCCTCCTGTGTGCTCCCTGGTAGTCATTCAGTCAAACAGGAATTGCTTGTTGTATATTTACACTATGAATTATTAACTTTTTCTGATTTTTTCCCAATACAGAAGCATTTTTGGCACCTTTTCCCTCCCATAAACCACAGGTTTCGAATAGCCAGCTTCCAGATCCTGATCTTGAATTTCAATTTCAAGCCTGCAACAAGTGATTCCATATCAACCAAACCATTGTCCAGTAACATAAAGACATTAAAGGACTAATAAAGACATTCAAGGACATTAAGACTGATTAATAAAACGTGAAGTATTTTGGTGGACAAAGATCAAGAAGAAAATCTGTTCCTGCATTGGCCCTGATCACAGCGAACTCTTTGTTACTATTTGTTTTCTTTTAATCTGTGTCAATCATGTTTCTAGTAATTCTTTTATCTGATCATTTCTCATAATGTGTGGATTCACCTAGCATAAATAAGAAATGCATCTTATTTTTGTCTGTTACCTCAGTTATATTCATTGTTCTTTTAATTATGCTCATATTATGTTTTCTCCAGACCCATTCTATTCAATTGCAAGCTGATTGAGACCTCAATGTACATTTATTGTCTAAAGCTGAATATGTTTCTAGCTGTCAGTAGAGCTGCTATTATTTGCTTTACCTGCATCATCACAGATATGAACTTTTTATAGAACAACAGTTGCATTATTTAAGAAACTTTACTACACATTACTACAAATATAGGATTTCATGATCTTTTAAGCTAGCTGCCTAATCTAAACTGACTACAAACTGCCTTTGTTTGTTTCATAGAATTTTTCATGAGCCTTTCCTATAAAGAGACATCAGTTGTTATATTTGGACAACAACTAAACAATTTGGATTTTAAAAAATAAAGAAGGGGGACATGTGGTTACACCTGGGCACACCCAGAGAATCTCATGCCCTTCCTTTCTTCCTGCCTTTACAATTGGGGCCAATAAAACATCTGGTTTCATAAGCCATCTTTGAAGGGAAGCTCAGGAAATTGGCTTAAGTTTTACAACCTAGTGTTATCATGTTATCTGTAGTTTCCCATGGAAGTTTTTCCTTTCATGTAACATCACATCCCTAGGCTAAGAACTCCTTTGATCTCAGTGATTGAGTGTATCAACAGACAAATGGTTAACTGCCTACGTGACAAAGAGCCTATATAACCTGTAAGTCCTGGACAAAGAAAGAAGCTTCTGCTCATTTTCATATACCTGTCTTGCTGTATCTACCTGCCTGCCTGCATTGCTTTGACTGAGATGCAGTGTCCATTGCTCTTTCCTAATGTCTTTCTGTTAGCATGCTCTCTCTCTCTCTGGCTTTACTTCGCAAACGAAGATTCAGGAAGGACACATCCTGCGCTTTCTGCAAGCACGCTGATGACTAAAAAGGCCAATCTGAGATAAACAAGTCCGGTTGCAACTCTGAATAAAATCTCTTTAGCATTTTGCCTCTGGATCGCGATGCTTCCTGGTTACTTGCTGTAACAGAGAACCCCCATTCTTTTTAAAACACTTAGAACTCCAGCAAAGACAAAAGCAATTATAAATCTTCCTGAGTTTATTTTTCCATCTTGAAATGTGCTGGTAATCACCTTTTTAAAAATTTCATTTACACACTCTGCTGAATTTATTTGAAGGTTGCTGAGGAGGGGGCTCAGAGTTTCTTCCACTTCATTCTGAATCTGAGGTGTAATTTGTTTTAAAAGTAAACTTTTTTCTTCATCTAGTTTTTGGGTTGTTTGTCCAGAATTTAAACGCAAATAATTTTCAAAGATGCTATACATATCCTTCTGCATGTCTCTCATGAGGGTGCTGCTTAAAATGCCCCACAGAGATCATGCGTGTTTGTAAGGTTTTCGGACATGCCTCAGCATGTCCCACTTTAAAGCTAAATGTGTCTATACTATAGATTGCTATTTTCCAGTATGATTCAGCAATTTCAAACTAGCCATTGCTAGATTCAGTGAAGCTTGATCTTACCCAATATGTCAGTTCTTATCTTTAATTGTGTGCATAGCTTTTACATTGTTTTTTTCGGAAACACTTCCAGGACAAACATTTTGAAGGAGACCATTTGCCTTTTGATATGGCATCTACATCAACAGGTAAACAAACTTTTTAAAGGCACCTTTATTCTTCTAGTTTTGACATGTCATGTAAGTTAAGGGGGTATAAAAAGCTCTGGTTCTTTTTCATATTAGGAATGGTCTCTGAAAAATCTGTGAGAAAAGAGATGGATGTAGTAGACCCTGATTTTGGTAAATGATCATGCTGTTGTTGTTTTTGTTTTTGTGGGAGGGATTCCTTAAAGCAATTTGAGAAATTAATAATGTGACCCTTTGCTGTTGTAGTGACCTCACAGTCTAAAGCTTCACCTGTGAACACAGCTGAAAAGAAAAGGAAAGTTTCAGGTAAGAATGTGTATCTTAAGTGTGTGTGTGTGTGTAAGACAGAGAGAGAAGAGTATGTACTGGGTTCCATTTCTGATGTCTGTTTCATATTAGGAATGGGCTCTGAAAAATCAGGTAGAAAAGAGAAGGACCTATTAGACCCTGATTTTGGTAAATGATCATGCTGTTGTTGTTTGGGGGAGAGGGATTCCTTAAACAAGTTTGAGAAATTAATAATGTGACTCTTTGCTTTTTTTTTTTTTTAAGTGACCTCACAATCTAAAGATTCACCTGTGAGAACAGCTGACAAGAAAAGGAAAGCTTCTGGTAAGGATTTGTATCATAAGTGTGTGTGTGTGTGTGTGTGCTGGGTTCAATATCTGATGTCTGTTTTCCTCTGTTTTAGACAATGATGCTCAAGAAAAGGACAGCGAAGAACATACTCTTAAGAGACAAAGGCACAAGGAAACCCCAGATTCTAAAAGTTATTCTCTCATGGAAGAACTTCAAAAAGATGCTATTAAGTACAAGAGACTATATCAACAAACTCTACACCTTATGAGGAAAGTAGAACATGTCATTATAAATCGCAATGATATACACAAGTTGGCATCTAGCTCACAATATAAGATGTCTGATCTCGATGATCTCGATAAGTCTATTAAAAAACAATCTAACTATGTGGCTTGTGTTGACACACCCTTTGAAAATGTACAGGTTGGTGGGGGTAATCCTCGTCTACAAACCCCAAAAGGGAGGCATCGGGAAAAAACACCCATGAAACAGACAAAGTATTTGAGAAAAAGGGCTGCTAAAATATTAAACAGAGCCAAAAAAACCTTTTTAAAATCCAGGAAGGGGACTAAGAAAAAAAGGAGAGAAAAAAAACTACTTCTCAGGAGGTTTTACAACTTTCTGAACATTGTGAACAAGAAGTCCTGGATCCTGAAGGTGGTGCAGAGGCACCACCCTCACCCCTTCCTTCTCCAAATAATCCAGAAGATGCACCCTCCCCAAATAACCTGGATCCCCTGAAGGTGGTGTAGAGGGACCCCCCTCACCCCTTCCTTCTCCAAATAATGTAGAAGATGCACTCTCCCAAAATAATCCAGATCCTGAAGGTGGTGTAGAGGCACATCCTCACCCCTTCCTTCTCCAAATAATGTAGAAGATGCACCCTCCCAAAATAATCCAGATCCTCCACTCCCAGCACCCCCAGAGAGCCCACCTCCCCAAAATAATGAAGTCTTGCAGAAAGGGTTCGAAGATGGGAGTGGTTTAATAGGAGGTACCAGGCTGTAAATATTGCTGAAGAATTCAGGTTTGTTAATTTAGAACACATAAGGTCATATGCAGAGGCAGTGGCAGCTTTACATAGGGCAATTCAGCAAGTTCTTGATCAAGTTCTTGCAAGAATTAATCCTGGAGATTTTGTTCAGTTAAGATTGGAAGCAGATGGTTTAGCAAACCCTCTGTTTTCAGTTCAGAGGATGAGGGATCTTTTGAATGCTGAAGAGTTTTTATCTCACTTGAGCAATCTCCTTCAGAGTAATATGGAAATTTGTGCATTTGGAACACTCAGGCTGATTGTCACTATTGTGCGAGCTCCACAGGGAGGGGGGCGTTCAAGATCCATAGATTCTATCCCTTATTGTTCAATTATTGCTAAAAAAAGAAAATATCTGGTAGATCCAATGAATACAGGCACAAATTTATGCAATTACATCTTCACCAGAAACAGGAGGCGTCAGGCTTTCCCCACTAGTGTGTTACAGAAAAACAAAAAGATAAATATATAAATGATTTTCAGAAAAAAGAGAATGTACAATTGCACAAGGAACACATTGCTGTGAATCCTGCAAAGCGGCAGATTGCCAAACTGTTTTTAAATTCTTTGTGGGGAAAATTTGGACAGAGGACAAACCTGGCTAACACACAAGTGGTGAGGGACCCTGATGAATTCTTCCACCTTTTATTTTCTGATGCTTACACAGTTTCTGTGTGTGAATTTGTCAATGAGGAGGCTGTCTGTGTGTCCTGGAAACATGCTGAAGACCGCATAACAACTGCAGGTAGAAAGAATGAGTTCATAGCCTGCTTTACTACAGCTTATGCCCGTCTTGAGCTGTATCGTTTGTTAGATAAACTTCAAGACAGAGTTCTGTATCATGATACAGATAGTGTTATATTTGTGAGTCGGGAGGGAGAATGGAACCCCCCTCTGGGAGATTACCTAGGAGACCTCACCAGTGAAGTCCCTCCAGACCAATATATCACAGAGTATGTGTCAGCAGGTCCTAAAACATACGGGTACAAGCTTTCTGGTGGCACAGCCTGCATGAAGGTCAAAGGGATTACACTGAATGTTGTTAACTGTGAAAAAATTAATTTCAACAGTCTGAAAGATCTGGTGTTTGACTACATCTCAGATAGAAAAGAAGGTCGTGAGATAGTTGTGCAACAACAAGGTATTGTTAGAAATAAGCGTCAGTGGACTATCCATACAAGAGATCTAAGGAAAACTCAGAGAGTAGTTTATGACAAGAGAGTAATTACTGACGGGTTTAAGACTCTGCCTTATGGTTATTAAATATGGATACACACTGGCAACATCCCTTCTCAGCCATTCTAGCAGGCCCAAGCAACTGTGGGAAAACTGTATTTGTTAAAAACATGTTGGATAATGCTCACAATGTGTTTTCAGTGTTACCAGAGAATATTTTGTGGTGCTATAGCTGTTGGCAAACTTTGTACAAAGAACTGTTATGTAAATATCCTTTTATTCGTTTTGTAGAGGGCTTGCCTGATAAATTTGATAATAAGATTTGTTACCCCACAAAAAAAATAAACTTTTTCGTGATTGGTGATTTAATGATGGAGGCCTCTGATAATTTAGATTTTGAAAAAATCTTCACAAAATATGTCCATCACAGAAATCTGAGCGTTTTTTTCATCACACAGAATATTTTCTGCAAGGGAAAAAGCATTCGCACCATTAGCTTAAATGCAAAATATATGGTGTTGTTTAAAAACCCTAGGGATAAATTACAGATTGCAACTTTAGCCCGTCAGATGTACCCAGGAAACACAAAGTTTTTCATGGAAGCCTTTGCTGATGCTACAAGCAAACCCTATGGTTACCTCATGATTAATTTACAGGCTACTACACCAGAATCTTACAGGTTACGAACGGGACTTTCCCCTCCTGATTGGCCCATAGTATATACCATGAAGAAAGTGTCTGCTGGTTACAAAAGGCTTTAGCTTTAATTCCTTTCCATCTATTTCTTCCAACACCCCTTCAGGGCAACATGTCTGGACGTGTGAAAAGAAATCTAGATCTCTTAAAACTCCTCATGAAGATGCACCCATCCCAGAGGAAAGCCTTTTTATGTACAGCCTCAAATGATCTGGTGGCAGCCATCTCAGAAATTGCCCTCAATACTTTAAAAGGTAACATTCCACTGTCTCCCCATCAGGTGCGTGTATTGCAAAAGAGACGTAATCTTAAAACACTGGGGGGCCGTTTACACGATGAAAATGTCCTGGGAAGAATTCGTGTCAATCCCTGGCAGTTTACACGTACATCGGGTCGGGTACGTGATTTTAGGAAGGGGGGCCACCTTTTATCCCTCAACCTGCGGGACTTCCAGTCCCGCAGGTTGTGCTGGTTTTTAAAAAAGTCTCTGGAGGATTCGGAAAATCGGAAATGTAAACAGCGTGGGACAAAAAGTCTCAGTACTGGGATGACTGGAAATGGTGACTGGGGGCGGGCTTAGAGCTCAGGGACCAGAAAAGGAGGGGTCAGTCACCCGTTCAACAGATCCAGCCTCACCAGCCGAAAACAAAGGCATCCCTTCCAGCTGCACGAAGGTTGATGTGTGTGTGCGAATGTACTCAATCACCTTTTTAAATGGATTTCTACACTGCATGCTACAGAGAGATCGTGGTGGGCAGATCCTCCCTGGTTCTGAACAGAGAGATCGTGGTGGACGGGCACAGTAAAATATTCCAGCCTCTGAGTGAATGAAAATCCCTTAAATTTCCCCTCTCTGTGTCTGTGTGTTTCAAAACAGCCTGTTTGTAGCTGGTTTGAAGCATGAACTCTGCAGCTAATCTGTGTTGTAAGGGTTAACATTTTACAGAGGCAAGGGGAATATGATGCCTCCCTTCCCCCCCCCATCCCCGTCACTCGGCTTGATTTCAAATGGAAAGCACTCTTTTCCTGCGTCTGAGCGAAAGATCTCAGTCTGGATCTTTAAAAATGCTTTCTGCCTCTTCTGAAGGGGTTAAAATGTTCAAGAAGCAAAGGGGGAATAACAAACCTCTGCCCCCCTCTCTCTCCCCCCACCCCAGCCAGCCAATAGCATCGCTCGTGGCACGGAACTCTAAGGGAAGTGCGTCACCGAGGTTGTGAAAACACGAGTAATCGCATCTTTGATTGACAGCCAAAAAAAAAAAAAATTAAAACCTAAACAAAACCGGAACTATGGACGTGTAAATATCAGTCACGGGACCACACGGGATATCCATATAAGAGACATAAATCGTATAAACAGCGAGGGGCGGATTCGTTATCACTTTGTCCCGGTAGGCAACGGGACAATTTCTGTCGTGTGACTGGCACCTGGGTAACAAGTCTCCCTGAGAAGAATAAACTCTTGGTGAAGCAGTCTGGGGGTTTTCTTGGGCCGCTGTTAAGCTTTGCAATCCCTCTGATAACAAGTCTTTTAACTAATAAGTAATGGAACATGCCGAAAAGATGTACTTGGTCCCTAGTCATCAACTAGAACAATTAAATGAGTCATTTCTTAAGGAAGAAAACATCAGAACTGAGGCCATCTATAACCTGGATGCTGAGATGCAGAGGATTCTTCACAGGTCTGACTTAACTGAATATGAGAAAGCTAAACAGTATGTTTTGCTTCAAAAGTATTTAACACACGTCAGACAGAAGGAGGCAGAAAAGGAAAGCCTATACCTGGTTCCACCTCAGCCACAGCAGACCCCTGAAAATGTTTTGGCAGACTCCTCTGAGTTACTCTTTCAAGAAGTTCTGGAAAGCCTACCTGTTAGATACAAGAATTCTGCAAGGGTGCTGTTAAACAAAATGAAACAAAACAAGAGTATTTCTTCATGGCATGACAAAGGCTCATTTGTCGATAAGGGAGAATCTGTACCTGGCTCCAATATGTTGGACTTGATCAAAGGCATTACTCAAACACATGCCTTACCAGCTAAACACACTCCAAAGGGATGGGATATTTTAATGAGGGCCATGGCAGAACTAAATGTTCCAACATCCATAGTGGGGAACCCTGTCAACAGAGAATTATTGGACAAACTAAAGAATCCATATGATGCCTCAGCCAAACTGATTCGCACATCCACTCTCTCCCACAGGACTCTGAAAAAACAGAGACAGACTAGTACTATCCCCTGGTTCCACTTATGACTCTGTTGATACTTTTCATGAACAGTAATAAAAAATGATAAAGCTATTTGACTATCCATGACTCTTTTGTTTGGAGATACAAGGGGGAAAAAATACACAGACACAAGATACTTCTTTTAAAACCCTTTCTAGAGGATATGTTTATTGTGGAAAACATCTGTGAAAAGCCTTGCAGGTTATATAGCCCTGGGCATGTTGAAACACGTTCGGGACACGTCTGGGCATGTCTGGGACACGTCTGGGCAAATACTTCTTCTTCTTCTTTTTTTTTTTACAAAATCTACCACCATTTCATCATTGCTTTGTAAATCCTGAGAGTATAGCTCTTGGATACTTCTAAATGTCATTCCTTTACAGCGGTTCTGCAGAAAAAACACACAGTGGTATCCACAAACCACAGAGTCTGAGTCTTGCACCTGTCTGGGCTGAAACACAGTTTTGCTGGCGTTTTTACTTAGAAAACTCATGATGGTTTTAGGAAAGAGAGAGTAGTCTGGAGGATGCCCATAGGAGTAAAAAAAATCACCAGTCTTTTCTTCTGTTAGGTAGATGGCCAGCCAATGTTCTCGAGGGAGATTGTGAGGGTGGGTGTTGATGACTAGACAAAGAGGCCTTTGAAGCAGCTTTTCTCTAGGGAGCATGTCACAAGAGAAGACTCCATGAAATAATTTTCGAGTGTAGGAGTCTGAAGAAAGGATGCGGGTTAGTTGCACACTGTCCATCTTACATAAAATCAAACAGCACATTTCTCCTGTGATTTATCTCTATCACATTGTCAAAAACGCCATATGCGATCATATTCACCGTGGTGGGTAACGGTCTGGCAAACCGGAATTCTACCCTCAGGTTCCCAGTTTTGATCAAAGAATAGTGATCCCCTCCTTCCTGATCTCTCTCTCTCTCTCTCTCTGGCTTTTCTTCGCAAACGAAGATTCAGGAAGGACTCATCCCGCGCTTTCTGCAAGCGCGCTGATGACTAAAAAGGCCAATCCGAGATAAACAAGTCCGGTTGCAAAAAGCACAGCAGAAGGTCTCCTTGGGTGATGTTTTTGGGTTGTGATTCTTTCTGCGTTGTCGTTTCTCTTCAAGACTTGTTCGTCGTGAGTTCTCAAATAAGGCTGCAGCATTGTGGATAGTGCGTCTCCATGTCTCCCGATGTGAGGCCAGGGCGGACCACTGTTGGTGATCAATTTGGCCAAGCCTGAGATGTTGTTTCAGGGAGTCTTTGTATCGCTTTTTTGGAGCGCCCCTCTTACGCTGACCCGTGGCGAGTTCACCGTAGAGTAGTATTTTTGGGAGGCGATGGTCCTCCATCCTAGAAACGTGCCCTGCCCAGCGCAGCTGTGTTCTCAATATCATGGCCTCAATGCTGGTGATCCCAGTAAGGTCAAATGCAAAAAGTGTGTAGCCTCTTGCATATTCCTCTCGGTTGATTAAAAGAGAGCGGTCTTTCATTTGCTTGCCAGCTGTTTGCACCAAGCTCATGTATTCTCTGACACTGTTTCCATCTTCAAAATTGGGTTGAAAAGGTTTAGTCGGGATCTGCTCTCCATCCAAGTACAGTGCAGCAAAATCGATGTCATAATGTTTAAAATTAAAAGGGTTTTTGTTGTAAACACCTCTGAAAGAATCATTATCTACCAGGCCTACAACCACTTGTTTGGGTAGCTGGCCCAAAAACAGATTCTCCTGGTTGGAGACACGGCTTCCTCTCGGTATGCTGAACACCTTCATGCTTACAAGGTCCACAGGGTATTTAGCATTGCAAGTCAGTAGAGCCTCTGCATGACCCAGCCGGACTCCTGGTGACACTCTCACTTTCTTCACAAAGAGAGAGACTGATAAAATTTGCAATTTGAAACGGCTGTCAGCATCATCACTCATGATGCAGAAGGCATCCTTGTTGCGGGTAAGTTTAATTTTCACATCAACCCCATTTAGCAGCAGTTTTTCTTGAAAAAACATGTCTGTGTGGAGATGACCCAGCAGATCCAGTTTTCGACTTCCAGTTGTCAGGTTTGCTCTTTTAATAAAACCATGATTATTCCCCTCCATATCTGCCGATTCATGTTCTCCAGCTGTACCTTTATAAAATAGCCCTGTAGAAAATTGGCTTGCTAGAGTGTCTTCACTGTAGTTTAGCACAGATTCTATGAAAGCTCTGTAAGGGTAGCAGTTATTACTCTGACTGATGAGGCGATCCCCCAAAGTTACACCCAGCTGGCTAAAGATGGAGGCTATTGGATAATTCACCAGGCCTACCTCAGCATCTCGGGGAATATTTGTGTTGTCTTCCTTAACTATTTTACAGGTCAGGTATAAGAGCGTATTATTTAGATCCATATAGTCCTCGCCATTTCCTGCAATGAAAAAATCTAGTGGTGCAGACTCTGTCAGCGCCATCAGTGGGGGCACCTCAATATATAAGCATCTCTCAATACTTATCTGTGTAGGTCCAATGGTAAATAGATCTAATTCAGATTTAGTGCATTCTTCAGAACCATTGTGGATAAAAGCCATGGTGGTTGTTTTAAAATATATCTCTCTTAACTGATGAACGGTGTGGCTGCAGCCTCCTCCTCTTTCTTACAGCTCTCCGCTTCTGGGTTTTCTTTCTTCTGCATTTTCTTTTAAGGGCATGGGGAGGGCCTATTAACATCACCCGTGATGCTTTTCTTTTTTGACCCTTCCTCCTTTGAATATACATCAGACCTGATCCCTCTTGTGGAGTTGTGGAGTTCATTTTATTTATCACGGCCTGTGTAACTTCACCAGCCATATCTTTAGCAATATTATGAACAGCTGATTTAACATGGGATTTAATGATGCTCAGGCCTCTTTTCAAAAGCGGGACCAGTTTTCTGAAAAGGCTTCTGAAAATCCCACCAAGCCCAGACCCATACATTACAGGCACCCCATGATACCCTGGAAGACCATTTCCTGCCTGGACCCTGTAATAATCCCTATAAAGGGTTGGGTCTCCATATGATTTCAAGATCACCATTTTAAAGATTTAGTCTTCTCCTAGGGCGGAAGTGTAGCTTCACAAGCACCTTACCAAATCAAAATAGCACTTTTTTGTTCTGGTTTATCTCAATGATGATGCTGTCAATATGATACTTGCTTAAAGGGATGTAGTGAGGTTTGTCATAAACGATAGCGACACACTTGTTACTCTGTCCACGTACAGGTATGGAGCGCAACAAAGAGACATAGAAGTCTCCCACTATCTGATGCTCCACAATATCAGTGTAAACATATAAAGTGTTGAAACCTCCAGTGATGTCAGCATTGAAAGGCGGATTTTTGACTTGCCGGTTGGAAATCAATCCTAATATGTGGGCTAACCTACCTCCAGTTAGGATTGTGTACAACCCCTCACCTTTTAACCTAATCTTTCTTGTCACCTGATTATAGTGCACAAACACACCAGGGGGGTCACAACACTCTGTTATAAGGCTGTTCATGTTTTCCAATAGTTCAGGGATATTGGAATAATAGCCATGTTGAAGAATGAAGGACCATGTCTTGTTCTCATTTGCAATCTCAAATTTTGTATCAGCATTGATAGTATTCCAGGTATGCGGATAATGTATCTCTGCTAGACCTACTTCCCACTCACCTGGAAGTTCCAGGGGTCTTGCTAAAGAGATAGTAAAGTTTGAAATTGTATTCTGTGGAAATACTGAGGCACAGGCATTGCTAGGGAGTGCAATATCAAATTCACTATCTCCCATTTCCCCTGTAATTTCTACACAGCTTCACCAACTTCTGAGTCAGGCACCCAACTGTTAAACTTGCTAGGCCAGTCTAACCATTTAACCAGATGCTGTTTTCTTCTCCCCCGTCCTTTAGTGTCTAGAATTTTTTCAATCCTGTAAACTTGATCCTCTTTCACATCAACCTTTTGTAACTCTTCAGGATAAAAACTCCCAACAACAGCCTCTCCGTGATAATCTTTCAGCAGGAAAACAAGCCTCTTTGCACTTCTGATGACTTCTGGTCCACAATGAATACTTCTGGGGTGAAATTCTGTTCATATCCCTTGGCAAAAACACTCTTGCTTTTAGAAATCCTCACATGATCTCATTTTCTGAGTATCGGAAACTCCTCTTTTGTTTTGACAGTATCCCCATAGACCGTTTTCCACACTGCTAGAGTGTTAGAATCATTAACATCTACAGGCCTTGCTTTGATGGTTCTGTGAAAACTTTGGTTATAACTTTTTAGAAACAGTGGAAGCACATCAATATAGGTAAATGTATTATTAGCTGTGAAATACCTCCACATTTTTGTTTTTAGAGTACGATTAAATCTCCCGACAACCCCAGCCTTAACATCATTATTGGTGACAAAATGATGAATCTTGTGCTGCTTTAATAGGTTACTTACAGCATTGTTTAGAAACTCCCGGCCACGATCTGTTTGTATTTTGTCAGGTTTTCTTCCATCTTGCCTGAAAATTCTGTTAAAGGCATTGGATACCTCTCTACTGGTCTTGTCCTTTAAAGCTGAAGCCCAGGCATATTTGGACAGAATATCTATTACTATTAAAATCTACTTGTACTCTTTGTTATGCTTAGAAAACTGACGCATATCAACTAAATCAGCCTGCCATTGGGAATCCACTTTTGCTACAATAATCTTATTTCTTTTAAAATGAATTTTGGCTGGCTTGTGTAGTGTGTAAGCATCTTGATCAGAAAGCCATTGAGAAACTTCCCTTCTCTTAAGCTTTTTGCTCTGTTTTTTGGCTTCCTGAAGTAGGGAGTTCACTCCCCGGAAGCTCCCAACTTCCCCTGGTGAATAATATATATCACTCAGGACTTTTTCATGCCCAGTCATTTTTGCAGCTAATGTAAGTATGAACACACAAGTGCAACACAAACAACAGTTTATTGGTAGAAAGAATAGGAACATATCTACTGTTCAGGAGTGGGTGCAACATTTATAGTCTGTGTACTCTTGTCAGCTTGTTTCTCAGCGACATCAGTCTGTGTGCTCTTGTCAGCTTGTTTTACAACACCACCAGCCTCCACTTCTTCTTCTATCTGTGTAGAAAAAAGGAATAAGAAAAAAACTTTCTTAGGAAGAACAACAAAATATGCTCTCTCTCTCTCTCTCTCTCTCTCCTGATAGTCCGCACACTGAAATTACAATTTTTAAGAACATAAAACTCTTACCATCAAGCTCTAGTAGACAGATTCTGTGTCCATGCATTTCTTCAAAGGGTCTTCCTCAAGAGTAGGCAGAGGCAGCTTAGGATCTTCCTCTTCAGTCCGAGTGGCCGGTTTCAAAAAGCTTGTGCCATCCAAAGCATCTGTGGCATTAGAAGATGCCCCCTGGTTCTGAGGCATGTGAACAGCTTCCACCTTTTCTACAGCCTTGAAAAGCATTTTTAAATTACAACGGCAAGCACACTCAAGACCGGAGTCCTCATCAATGGGAGACGTACTCTGGGTTTCTGAGTGTGCATTTTTAGGGACTTGATAAAATTGTCCCAAAGGTGCAGGAGGATCAGAAAATCCAATAGGGCCATCATGTAATGGCCAGGATGAGGCTTTAGCTGGCTTCGGTCTCCAGGGAAACCTCTGGGGGGGGGTGCTTGATCCCTCAGTGGAAGCCATGCTCCAGGATGCTGAGCGTGCATTTTCAGAGACTTGATAAAATTGTCCCAAAGGTGCAGGAGGATCAGAAAAGCCCATAGGACCATCATGTAATGGCCAGGATGAGGTCTTAGTTGGCTTCGGTCTCCAGGGAAACCTCTGGGGGGTGCTTGATCCCTGCATCTCCTCAGTGGAAGCCATGCTCCAGGATGCTGAGCTTGCATTTTCAGGGTTTTGAGAAAAATGCCCCAAAGGTGTGGGAGGATCAGAAAAGCCCATAGGACCATCATGTAAAGTCCAGGATGAGACCTTAGTTGGTTTTATTCTCCGGGGAAACCTCTGAGGAGTGCTTGATCCCTCCATCTTGCCTCAGCAGAACGTGTCTGGGCATGCAAAAAATGGCCGCTTCTCCCTCTGCAATATATCTCGCGGTCTGTTCTCCTATTGGCCGTTTTGGCCCACGTGCATATGAGGCATCCAATATTCATTCCTATTGGCCGGGAGTAGGGGGGGAGTTCCAGAAGGGGTCACGGGACCCCCGCTGCAACCAATCAGGTCACCGGTTGGACATTGCATGGTTAGGACCACGTGGGGTATAAAAACGGCTCCTATTGGTCAGGCAGGAGGAGTTACTTCCTACAAGGGATCACATGACCCGTACCACATGTTCCGCCCAAACAGGAAGTTCAGCCCCATAGGAAGTTACGTCCCAAAAGGAAGTTCAGCCCATGACAGGAAGTCCCGCCTAAACAGGAAGTCCCACCTCTAAGCACTTCCGGGGGAGGGGCTAAGCCATTTTGACAGCTGTCAATCATTTTGACATGAGATACACAGGTAAAATGATAGCACGATAGCACTGTGAATCCGCTTTAACTGCCATGGTTCCATCTTATGGCATTTGCAGTTTAAGCATTTAGAATTCTCAGCCAGAGAGCATTAGTGCCCCAACAAACTACAAACTTCAGGCTTCCACAAGATGAGGCTATGATAGTTATTGGAATCATCGTACTACAACTGTGCAGTGTGAAAGACCAATGGTTTATTACCGACAGTTATTTTGTACCTTATGCTGCTGTTTAAGACACAGGAGCAGGGGCTAGTAAAATGTTGGCAACCCTGTACAACAAGTGATGAAATCACTAATCACAAGGATCTGTTACATTTAATGAATTAGAAATGCAAACTTTTCCCTCCATGGTGGGGTTCATGAATATTTAACAGCTGTATTTAACAGGCAAACATTCATTCTGCAACATAGTTGTTTCAGGATGTTGACAATCCATCGTGGACCTGTTGAAGACACAGGGTGGGGAGGCAAGAAAGACACAAGTACACAGTCCAGTGTGGAGAAGTGGTTAGAGTATTAGTATGTGACCAGGAAGACAAAATTCAAGTAGGTTCAAATCCACTATCAGCCATGAAATATACAGGGTGACTTTGGATCAGTCACAATGTCTCAGCCTAACCTACCTTATGTCATCATTGTAAGGATAAATCCATGGAGGAAGAGTATGCACACAGAAATTCTTGGAGGAAAGATAAGGTAGAAATGCAGGAAATAAATAAATGCTCAGAAGTAAGTCCTGTTGTCTCACCCTAAGGTGTTCATGGTAAAAGATATTCAAAAGCGGTTTACCAGTGCCTCCTTCTGCTCAGTACTAACAAGTGTTAGCTATGGTGCCACTGCCGTTGTCTCTGAGAGATCCTCCATCAGTGTCATCTTCCAAAGACAGGATTGTCCATGCTATTGTATTTCTGATTTCTATGTACAGGTATTACAGCTGGACAGTGAAGGAAGCTGACAGGAACAGAATCAACTTATTTGAAATGTGGTGCTGGGAGAGACTTCTATGGATATTGTGGACTGCCAAAAAGACAAATCTATGGGTCCAAGAACAAACCAAGCCTGAACTCTCCCTAGAAGCCAAATTGACTAAACTAAGACTGTCATACTTTGGATATATCATGAGAAGACATGACTCACTAGAAAAGAAAATAATGCTTGGTAAGATAGAAGGTGGTAGGAAAAAGAGGAAGACAGTATTATCCATCCGTATAGATGGTCACAATAAGTCAAAATCCACTTGACAGCAATTAACAACAAACTAGAACAAAGTCCCATGAGCTCAAGGCACCTTGCTTCTAAGTAGTTTGGTACAGGACTACAGCCTTAAATTGTGAATGATCACACATTAATCAGGACTTTCTTTGAATTATTTGAAAAATATACTCCAGTACTCAGTTACAGTGTGTTGTGTTTAGCTATATAGAAAGGTCTGTAGTCAGGTGTGATCTCAGTTAAATGATTCACATTTTCCCATCAAAGACATCAGGAATGCAGAGAATGGAACTTGAATAAATGGTTGTAATGCAAGTACAATGGCTCTAATGTCTTTTTTGGATTCACTCCTTCACTGCTTTCCCAGAAGGAATAGC
This sequence comes from Gambelia wislizenii, assembly GCA_030847615.1. NCBI lineage: Eukaryota > Metazoa > Chordata > Lepidosauria > Squamata > Crotaphytidae > Gambelia > Gambelia wislizenii. The sequence goes on along the minus strand of JAUMIR010000001.1, from coordinate 447,477,587 downwards.
TTGTCACTAATTCATTAACTGTGTTAATTGGATGTTCTGCCCTTTGTTTCTGAGTAACAAGTACCTAAGAAAGCATTTGCTAAAAAACCCCAACATTTTATAAACAAATCCTGTAACATTTTTTTTGTTCTTCACAGCTGTCTGTAGGGCCATCTAGTGGCAACTTGAGAAATTTTTGAATTTGAATTTTTAAAAAAACGTTTGAAAATACTTCACCGTCAAAGGGATGGAAATAATTTGGCCATGCAAGTTGTGCTGAAGTTGCCTTGTTCTATTCCATCCTTCCTGGGCTTGATTCCTTCCAAATAGGGCTATCAAGTGAAATAAGGGACAGGAGACTGGTTGTAAAGGTAAAAGGTGACAGAAATAAGGCCAGAACCCTGAATGCAACTGTTCAGCAACTTCTGCACAGGGACAAAGAGAACTACTTTAATAATCAATACAGAGAAATAGAAAATGACAAGGAAAAAGAAAGAACAAGAGACGTCTTCTACAAGATCCAAGAAATCAAAGGGAAATTTATACGAACAGTGAAGATGCATATGATCAGCTGGGGAACATATTACATGACCAAGTACAAATTAAAAAATGGAAATAATACACAGAAGAACTATATAGAAGAGATGAAAGGATGGCAGATTCATTCAAGCAAGAAGCATTTGAAGATGAACCTACAATGATAGAAAGTGAAGTGGAAGCTGCACTCAAAGCACTTGGGAGAAATAAATCACCAGGAACAGAAGGCATACCAATAGAGCTGCTTCAAGCTACAGAGGCAGAATCTGCTCTAGTTCCACTAAAACCTGTCAACAAATACAGAAAACAAAAGAAAGGCCACAGATTGAAAACACACTACAGTTGCCCCTCCACATTCGCGACTTTCACATTCGCGGTTTTGATTATTCGCGGAAGTCTACTCCCCCCCCCTCAACACACCCTCCCTTCCCAAGGCAGGAAAGGGCTTAGCCCTCGCTGCCTTCGGAAGGAGGGGTGGGGAGCAGCTAACGTGCTCCTTCTGCGCCCACTCCCTTCCCAAGGCAGCGAAGAGCTTCTGAGGAAGCCCTTTGGTGCCTTGGGAAGGAGGGGTGGGAAGCAGCTGGGGCACTGGTTCTGAGGGAAGGGAAGCAGCTGGCGCGCTACCTCTGCTCCCCACTCCCTTCCCAAGGCTCCGAAGGGCTTCTGAAGAAGCCTTTCGGTGCCTTGGGAAGGAGGGGGGGAAGCAGCTGCCGCGCTGCCTCTGCTCCCCACTCCCTTCCCAAGGCTCCGAAGGGCTTCTGAAGAAGCCTTTCGGTGCCTTGGGAAGGAGGAGGGGGAAGCAGCTGGGGCACTGGTTCTGAGGGAAGGGAAGCAGCTGGCGCGCTGCCTCTGCTCCCCACTCCCTTCCCAAGGCTCCGAAGGGCTTCTGAAGAAGCCTTTCAGTGCCTTGGGAAGGAGGGGGGGGAAGCAGCTGCCGCACTGCCTCTGCGCCCCACTCCCTTCCCAAGGCTCCGAAGGGCTTCTGAAGAAGCCTTTCGGTGCCTTGGGAAGGAGGGGGGGGAAGCAGCTGCCGCGCTGCCTCTGCTCCCCACTCCCTTCCCAAGGCTCCGAAGGGCTTCTGAAGAAGCCTTTCGGTGCCTTGGGAAGGAGGGGGTGGCGCGCTGCCTCTGCGCCCCACTCCATTCCCAAGGCTCCGAAGGGCTTCTGAAGAAGCCTTTCGGTGCCTTGGGAAGGAGGGGGGGAAGCAGCTGCCGCGCTGCCTCTGCTCCCCACTCCCTTCCCAAGGCTCCAAAGGGCTTCTGAAGAAGCCTTTCGGTGCCTTGGGAAGGAGAGGGGGGGGAAGCAGCTGGGGCACTGGTTCTGAGGGAAGGGAAGCAGCTGGCGCGCTGCCTCTGCTCCCCACTCCCTTCCCAAGGCTCCGAAGGGCTTCTGAAGAAGCCTTTCGGTGCCTTGGGAAGGAGGGGGGGGAAGCAGCTGCCGGGCTGCCTCTGCTCCCCACTCCCTTCCCAAGGCTCCGAAGGGCTTCTGAAGAAGCCTTTCGGTGCCTTGGGAAGGAGGGGGGGGCAAGCAGCTGGCGCGCTGCCTCTGCGCCCCACTCCCTTCCCAAGGCTCCGAAGGGCTTCTGAAGAAGCCTTTCGGTGCCTTGGGAAGGAGGGGGGGAAAGCAGCTGGGGCGGGGGAGGGTGGGGAGGAGCAGCGACGGGGCTTTTGAAGCCCCATCGCCGCTTTTGGGAGGGGGGTGGAAAGGAGTAGCGATGGGGCTTTAGAACCCCCCTCGCTGCTTCTGGGAGGGCAGGTGTGTGTGTGGAGAGGAGCAGCAACGGGGCTTTAGAAGCCCCCTCGCTGCTTCTGGGAGGGCGGGGGGGTGGAGAGGAGGAGCGATGGGGCTTTAGAAGCCCCATTGCCGCTTTTGGAAGGGCGGGGGGGGTGGAAAGGAGCAGCGATGGGGCTTTAGAAGCCCCCTCACTGCTTCTGGGAGGGCGGGGGGGTGGAGAGGAGCAGCGACGGGGCTTTAGAAGCCCCCTCGCTGCTTCTGGGAGGGCGGGGGGGTGGAGAGGAGCAGCGACAGGGCTTTAGAAGCCCCCTCGCTGCTTCTGGGAGGGCGGGTGTGTGTGTGGAGAGGAGCAGCGATGGGGCTTTAGAAGCCCCCTCGCTGCTTCTGGGAGGGCGGGGGGTGTGGAGAGGAGCAGCAACGGGGCTTTAGAAGCCCCATCGCTGCTTCTGGGAGGGCGGGGGGTGGAGAGGAGCAGCGATGGGGCCTTTGCAGCCCCATCGCCGCTTTTGGAAGGGCGGGGGGGGATGGAAAGGAGCAGCGATGGGGCTTTAGAATCCCCCTCGCTGCTTCTGGGAGGGCGGGTGTGTGTGGAGAGGAGCAGCAACGGGGCTTTAGAAGCCCCTTCGCCGCTTTTGGGAAGGCGGGGGGGGGGGGTTCCTGGAGGGCATGGCGTGACCTTTTTTTTGTGTTTTTTTCACATTCGCAGGGGTCTTGCGCTCCTAACCCCCACGAATGTGGAGGGACAACTGTATATATATTCCAATCCCTAAGAAAGGGACACCAGGGATTGCAGTAACCACAGGTCCATTGCATGAATCTCTCATGCAAGCAAAGTGATGTTCAAAATTCTAAAAACAAAGACTTTTACCATGTATGGAGTACGACATGCCAGCTGTCCAAGCTGGGTTCAGGAAAGGAAGAGGCACTGGGGAACATATTGCAAGAATATCTTGGATAATGGAGTGCACCAAAGAATTTCAAAAGAAAATCAGCCTGTGCTTTATAGATTATAGCAAAGCCTTTAATTGTGTAGATCATGAAAAACTATAGATTGTTCTTAAGGAAATGAGAGTGCCGCAACATATGATTATCCTTATCCCTAACTTGTACTCAGGACAAGAGACTGCTGTCAGGACAGAATATGGAGAAATGGAAAGAAGATCAGGCAAGGCTGCATTTTATCACCCTGTTTAACTTGTTTGCTGAAGATATACGTAGAGCAAGATTAGACTCAGAGGAATATAGTAGGAGTACAATTAGGAGTATGTGACGAATGTTGCTGTCCTTGAGCAAGCAGGGATCACCAGCATTGAGGCCATGATATTGAGAACACAGCTGCGGTGGGCAGGGCACATTTCTAGGATGGAGGACCATCGCCTCCCAAAAATACTACTCTACGGTGAACTCGCCACGGGTCAGCGTAAGAGGGGCGCTCCAAAAAAGCGATACAAAGACTCCCTGAAACAACATCTCAGGCTTGGCCAAATTGATCACCAACAGTGGTCCGCCCTGGCCTCACATCGGGAGGCATGGAGACGCACTATCCACAATGCTGCAGCCTTATTTGAGAACTCACGACGAACAAGTCTTGAAGAGAAACGACAACGCAGAAAGAATCACAACCCAAAAACATCACCCAAGGAGACCTTCTGCTGTGCTTTTTGCAACCGGACTTGCTTATCTCGGATTGGCCTTTTTAGTCATCAGCGCGCTTGCAGAAAGCGCGGGATGAGTCCTTCCTGAATCTTCGTTTGCGAAGAAAAGCCAGAGAGACAATTAGGAGTATAGTGTCTAGATCAAAGGAAGTAATAGTGCCACTCTATTCTGCTTTAGTCAGACCTCACCTGGAATACTGTGTCCAGTTTTGGGCACCACAATTCCAAAATGGTATGGACAAGCTGGAACATGTCCAGAGGAGGGTGACCAAAATGGTGGGAGGTCTGGAAACCATGCCGGATGAGGAGCAGTTTAGGGAGCTGGGTATGTTTAGCCTGGAGAAGAGAAGGTTAAAAGGGGACATGATAGCCATGTTTAAATATTTAAAGGGAAGTCATACTGAGAATGGAGCAAGCTTGTTTTCTGCTGCTCCAGAAACTAGGACACAGAGCAATTGACTCAAACTGCAGGAAAAGAGATTCCATCTAAACATAAGGAAGAACTTCCTGACAGTGAGAGCTGTTCAGCAGTGGAATGCACTGCCTGGGAGTGGTGGGGAGTCTCCTTCTTAGTAGGTTTTTAAACAGAGGCTGGATGGCCATCTGTCAGGAATGTTTTGATTGGGTATTCCTGCATGGCAGGGTGTTGGACTGGATGGCCCTTGTGGTCTCTTCAAAATCTATTGGAGATTATCAGACGGGTCAAAAATCCCAGGACAGGGACAACCAGAGATCGCTAAAAGGCTTTCCTTTCAGACAATGTTGTCCCTGTCCTGTGATGCTCCCATTCTGCTCCTGTTTCCCCTCCCCCCTTCCTCTTATTGACAGGTAGAAGTAATCAATAAGAAGCCTGTTCTGTTATAGTAACAGAATCCCGGGCATCTGAACAGAAGCACTGTTCTGCTGACACGATGCCAGCATAAAGTGACATCACCGGGAGGTCACTGGAAGGTCCATGCCAAACACTTCCAGATTTGATTGGGACATCCAGGTAAGTGACACCCTTTTTTCCCTCTTCCCCGGGTTATTTGGAGTTTTATTTTTCTGTTTTGGGGCTTGGTTTTCTTTCTTGACATTTGATTGGGCTTTTATTTTGAAACTTCCCGAGCTATCGTTCTCTTATGAAAACAGGCAGTATTTGCTTTCCCTGTAGTAAAAGCAGCTTTACGATGGCAACCACAGCAAAAGGTAAGTGTCTGATTTTTTTTTATAGTGTTACATGGACGGGAGTGGGGTGGGTGGATGGGTGGGGTGTACTGGGACCAGGACGGTTTCTAAGAGCATGTCTGATAATCTCTGTCATGATGGAGTGACCAGCCCATTATGGAGAGTTCATTTCAAAACCTATAGCTAAAAATTGGAAAATTCCACTCCCTATTTCCATAGCAACATGTATGTTAGAGGGTGGGACCCTCATTTCCTAAACATGACATCACATCACCTGACTGAAGAGCCAATCAAATATGGCAATGCAGAACCAATCAACCAATGGACTTTTAAGTTTCTGAATTCCTTTGTTCAGAGCCACATGGCTAGACCAGCAAGATAACCAGACATGATAACTGAGGTCGGGGGAGCCGACCTCTCTCATGGCTCTATAACATCAAAGAGCCTAATGATACTATGAAGTCTAAGGGAGAGACTTCCAAAGGACTCTGAATCCCATCTCCAGAGACTTAGCTAGGCCAGCTATGATAAACCTGGGTCTAGCCCATCCCAATTGGGACATGGACTGAGGATTATGGACTTTTTAAACTGTGAGTTATATTTTCTTAGCTTAGGGAATATGTCTGGCTAGCATGCGTTAGTTTTTATGATTTATTTTAACCGTATGACTGAATGTATTTCCTGTAAGCCTAAGCTGAGTGCCTGGAGGAGAGATTTCCCTCCATGCTAAGTACTATGTGCTGGAACTAGAAATAAAGTTTTCTCTCTTTTCTCTACCAACTTGCCTCATGCGCCCTTCTCAGTCAGCTATCTTGAGTCTCCTCTCTCGGGAATAGAGAAGGGGAGTTGGGGATCCCAACAGAGTGAGTGGTTCACTGGTTAGCCAGAGAACTGTCCCAGTTTCCCACTGAACTGGGTTTTGAATGACAAGCAGTGGGTGGTGGCAGCTTCCAATTCAGAAAGGGATTTCTAGACAAGAGGAACCCTTGAGAGTGTATTTTTTGATTGTACCAAAGGCTGGGAACTCTCTTCCCTCTTCTGTGAAGTTGGATTGCACAGAGAAGGAAGGGTTATCCACCTTAACAATGGATGGCAGCGTGTTTTGGACCTACTATGGCAAGTGAGAAACAAGGGGTTAAACAGATTCTCCTGATGCCTGTGGTGTGGGGGGTCTGTGACTTTCCTTTGTTCCAGTGGCTTACTGTACTGTTTTCAAGCTATTGTGTCTCAGGAGGTTTCTATGATTCTATGAAGCAGATGTGAAAATTGGTGAAGGAACATCAACAATTTAAGATATGTAGAGGACACCATACTGTTAGCAGAAAATACCAAAGACTTGGAATGATTATTGAAGAAAGTTGAGAAAGAAAGTGCAAAGGCAGATTTACAGCTGGACATTACAAATAGCAAAAATAATGGCCACAGATGATTTACATAACTTTAAAGCAGACAATGAAGACAATGAAATAGTTCAAGATTTTCCATACCTTGGCTCAGTCATTAATTAGAATTGAGATTAAGAAATCAGAAGAAGACTAGGACTTGGAACAGCAGCTATGAAGGAGCTAGGAAAGATATATCATTGAATACTAAAGTTAGGATTGTCCATGCCATCATATTTCCCATTTCTATATAGGGTTGTGAAAGCTGGACAGTGAAGGAAGATGATAGAAAGAAAATCCCTTGAAATGTGGTGCTGGAGAAGAGTGCTAAAAAGACAAATAAATGAGTCCTAGACAAAATCAAGCCTGATCTCTCCCCAGATGCCAGGATGACTAAACTGAGACTGTTGCATTTTGAACATATCGTGAGAAGACATGACTTACTAGAAAAGACAATATAGTAATGCTTGGTAAGGTAGAAAGCAGTAGGAAAAGAGGAAGACTGCATTCCAGATGGATGGACTTAATCAAGAAAGCCACAGTCCTGAGTCTGGAAGACCTGAGCAGGGCTGTTGACAAAAGGGTGACTTGGAAGTCTCTCATTCAGAAGATTGCCATATGTCAAAGTTGACTTGGTGGAAGTTAACAACAGGGATGTCTGGAGGACAGCAGGGGAAGAATGCTCTTTCTAGTAAGTACAAGTATTCATTTATTATCTAGAGCTATAGATGTTTACAATAAAAAGCAAGTACAGATAATAAAAAGTTTATACATAACAATGTATATATTTTAAAGCACCATGTTTCTAACCACAAACCATACATAATTTTTTAAAAGAGTCATAATGAAATCATTAAGGCTAGGTTGGCCCCCATCTGATCTCTTTTTGTTGGTAGGCAGAGACTTCTCTTAAAAAATCCAGGCCCTTGACTGTTAACAGGCCATTGTGGAAGGTCTTTTAATTGGGATATGTGATTATGTTTTACTCTCTTTTAAAACTGTTTCAAAATAATGTTTTAAAATGGTTTTGTTTACTTAATTTTTTTTAAAAAATTATATTATACATTGTTGTAACTATATTTCATTTTAACTTATGTTGTGAGCCATCTTGGATCCTATTTTGGGAGAAAGAAAAGATATTAGATAATAGATAGATAGTCAGACAGACAGACAGATAGATATCAATATTTCAGAGAACTCTCCCAAGTCTTGTTCACTGCAACAAGAAAAATTATCTAGATTATATGAAATCCTTTTATGAACACTCTGCAAAAGAAAATCATGACATGCTGTACTGAACTGTCCAAAATGTGTATAGACAATGAGATAGAAATCTTTCACTGGGAGTTCAGCACGTCTGTCTTTCATGTGTTGTTGCTTGATTCATAAAACTAATGTGTACGATGGGAATCACTGTAATTGGTTTCAATTACTCTGCACCTAACCATGGGTACTGCTAAATGAACATCAAACCCAACTTACACAGACCATCACACCTTGAACAATAAAGGATGGGGAATGTCTTTTAAGAGCCATATAAAATTTTCTAGATGCAATCAAGATAATAGTCTCAAATAAGAAACAAAGAAAAAAACTGGTTGGTTGGTTAGCTGGTTGGTCAGATCACATAGGTCACATCATAGAATCATAGAGTTGGAAGAGACCACAAGGGCCATCCAGTCCAACCCCCTGCCATGTAGGAATACACAATCAAAGCACTCCTGACAGATGGCCATCCAGCCTCTGTTTAAGAAGGAGACCCCACCACATTCTGAGATAGCACACTCTACTGTAGAACAGTTCTTACCATCAGGAGGTTCTTCCTAATGTTTAGGTGGACTCTCTTTTCCTGTAGTTTGAACCCATTGCTCATTGTCCTAGTCTCTGGAGCAGCAGAAAAAAAAATCTTGCTTGTCAATATCTTTCTTGAATTGTGATGCCCAGAATTGGATACAGTATTCAAGGTGAGGTCTGACCAAAGCAGAATAGAGTGGTAGTATTACTTACTTTGATCTAGACACTATACTCCTATTGATGCAGCCTAGAATCACATACAAAAAGTATGGGAGTGGGGGGCGGAAATGGTTTAATTTCAGAATGATCAATTTATGTCCAGTAATTGATCTTGCATAAGTAGTTCTGTTTTTAAAATAGCATGGGGTTCACATTGGGGATTGAAACCAAGATACGCAATACATAACCATGTTAAAGCTGTTAATTCCTACTGAAATGTCTGTCCGAGGAGGTTCTAATTGAGGTATTTAAAAACTATCTCCACGATATATTTGTTCTTATGAAATCAGTCTCACAGAGACTAATTATGGTTATTGCAGCCAAAGAAAATTTGTGTGCTGGGTATGTGTGTGTGTAGGATTCATGTGACAGTAGATAACATTCCACTGTTCTTCAACAGAACTGAAGTGGCACATATAGGATTCCCAGAAGATCCTTTATCCAGGCACCAAGAATAGGAAGCAAGAATAGGAAGCAAATCCCAGGTCAGATCAGTGGATAATCTTGCCCAGCCCTCAAGATGCATCACTCCTAAAAGGACCAAAAAGGGCATGGACTGGCATTAAATTTATATGTGCTAATTTTAAGGTACAGCTGCAATTTTAGAAATAAGTAATATAAGTTAAAAAGAAACACACATCTTACCATAACGGGGAAGAGTGAGTAAGCAGTGTGCATACCTGCTCAGTCTGTTCTCCAGGCACTAACTGTTTAGGGGCAGCTTGAAGGCCTCTGAGCTCCCTTCTTGTAGTTCTTGGTAATAGACTACATAGCCCTTCTAACAAAAGTACAAATAGAGGACTGTCCCCAGGCACTTCTTCAAATGGAGGATTGTCCTCTAACATAGAGCATATGGCCAATCTGCCAGTACTGGTTACTCTTGACTGGCAGTGGCTCATTAGGGCAAGGGTAGGAATTATGTGGCTCTCCAGATGTTGCTGGACTGAGATGCCCAGGAACCCTAGCTAGCATAGCCAATGGTGAGAAACGCTGAGAGCTGTAGTCCAGCATCATTTCCTAGGGGTTCAAGCAAAGGTTTTGCTCACTGCAACCTGATCCTTTTAACAGAAGGTGCCAGGAATTGAGCTTGTCATCTTCTGCAGGGCCAGGGCTCTTGTCAAGTCCCACACTCAAGCAAGGAGCCCAGTGCCAACTTCTAGAGCTCCCAGTACGGTTCCTTCCTTGATGTCACTTCCTGTCTCTTTGAAACTAAAACAAACCCCAACCCATTCCACAATAAGATTGCTGAAAACAAAGCATAGAAGACAGGCATGCATTTTTGTGTGAAAAGACTTCTGAAATGGAACTAATTGGCCTATAGTTTCCTGGCTTCGCCACCAATGATCCATTTTTAAAAGCTGGTGTCACATTGTCTGATCTCCAGTCCTGTGGTACAGAGGATGATCTTAGAGACACGTTGCATATTTTTGTTAGATGACCATTTTCACCTTTGAGTTCTTTAACATCCACACCTGATTATTTGCTTGTGTTTTAATATGTCAATAAGATCAATGAACTACAGTTCCCAGAATCCCTAATCATTAGACATTGTGACTGGAGCTTCTGGGACCTGATGTCCAACAACATCTGGGGACCTAAAGTTGGGGACCATTGCGCTAGAATATCATCTCCTGTAACTACTACTTGCCTCAGCTTCTCATTCTCCCCTCCTGGAAATATCAGTTCAGGCGCTCATATTTGTCTGAGTAACTCTTCTGCGTTGACCTATCAAATCTTGTTAATTCAAGATCTAGACTTGTCCTCAAGAATAATTTAAAGCTGGACCATCACAGTGATATCTTATAACATCTATTCAGAAGCAAGTCCCACAGAGAGCAATTGAGCCTACTGCCAGCAGGTGAGTGAGCATGGAATTACATCTTCTCAAGAAAACACACATCTCTTTTTTCAGTCTCATCTACACTATATTATATATAATAAAATTTGTTTAAAAAACAAAACAAAATAAAGCATAATCTCTCTCTGGCTTTTCTTCGCAAACGAAGATTCTGGAAGGACTCATCCCGCGCTTTCTGCAAGCGCGCTGATGACTAAAAAGGCCAATCTGAGATAAACAAGTCCGGTTGCAGAAAGCACAGCAGAAGGTCTCCTTGGGTGATGTTTCCGGGTTGTGATTCTTTCTTTATTGTTGCTTCTCTTCAAGACTTGTTCGGCGTAAGTTCTCAAATAAGGCTGCAGCATTGTGGATAGTGCGTCTCCATGCCTCCCGATGTGAGGCCAGGGCGGACCATTGTTGGTGATCAATTTGGCCAAGCCTGAGATGTTGTTTCAGGGAGTCCTTGTATTGCTTTTTGGAGCGCCCCTCTTACACTGACCCATGGCGAGTTCACTTTACAGTACTATTTTGGGGAGGCAATGGTCCTCCGTCCTAGAAACATGCCCTGCCCAGTGCAGCTGTGTTCTCAATATCATGGCCTCAATGCTGGTGATCCCTGCTTGCTCAAGGACAGCAACATTTGTCACATAGTCAGTCCAGTGTATATTTAGGATTGTGCGTATACAGCACCGATGAAAGCATCCGAGGAGTCGTAAGTGGTGGCGATAGGTAACTCATGTTTCAGACCCGTATAGGAGAATAGACAGTACAATGGCTCTATACATACTGATTTTTGTGCTTCGCCTCAGGTGTTTGTTACTCCAGACTCTTTTGTAAAGTCTTCCAAATGCACTATATGCCTTTGCTAATCTGTGATCGATCTCTTTGTCAATCTTGGCATCTGAGGAGATGATGCTTCCCTGGTAGGTGAACTGCTGAACGGACTTAAGCACACACTTGCCTACGGCAATATGAGGATGGTGGTGTTCATCCTGTGGTGCAGGCTGGTAGAGAACTTCCGTTTTCTTCAGGTTGACTTTGAGCCCAAATAGCTCTGCAGCTGTTGTGAAGCAGGATGTTAGGCACTGCAGAGCTGCTTCTGTGTGGGCAACAAGGGCAGCATCATCAGCAAAGAGCAGCTCACGGACTAGATAGTTTAGAGTCTTAGTGTGAGACCTCAGACGGCTTAAGTTAAACATGCCACCATCAACACAGTAACGTATATAGATGCCATCTTCTTCTTCAAGCTCTGCATAATAATATTGAGGTAAAATAGCATATGCCTTGAAAGTCTGTCATTCCTCTTGTTTGTTCTTGTGCTGCACATCTTATTAAAAGCAATAACATTGTGTTTGCGTTTTCAAGAAAAAATGTCTGTCAAAGTCTTTGGGAGCAGCTCAGTCATCTAGAACTCAATTTACTATCAGAATATAGGCAGGGGACTCAATCTATCCCCCATCCCCAGGAATATCTATAAATAACACGCTTGCATAGACTGTAGCAGAGTGTTTCAATTTAATTAAATGGTGTTTCAATTTATAAAACTGTTCAGTGTTCTTGCTTTGCTGGGTTTGTCTGGCTGTTGATGGTGGGCTGAGAATTTTCATTTCTGCAGAGTGTGTTTTGTCATTTATTAGAACAAATTGAGTAATATTAACTAAGCAGACGTTCAAATAAATGTGAGTGGATTTTAAATCCCATAAATTATTTAATAAATCTTATTTCACGTTGGTCGGGCACTCCTCAAAAGCTGGCTAGAATGGGATTAATCAACATTTGCTTTGCCTCCACTTAGAAATGTGTTCAAAACAGGCAACTTCAGCCATTGTGCTATTGCATCCTGATGAAATCTGAACACTTGAAAGAATGTCTCTTCTTAGCACATATGTGTCAAAGTCATAAAACCAATGAGATGGTGCAATCTTTCTGGGGGGGGGGGAATCATGTTTTGACAGAATCGCATCTTAAAACACAGAATCACAGAGGTACAACCTTTTAAGGCTGGACACACACATAACTTTGTATGATACTTCAAGGCGGCATGGTGACACCAGTGCTGTCCATAATATTGTTATTTATTTATTTATTTGTGCAATTTATATGCCCCCTTGGGACCCAAGGTGGCTAACAAACCAAATTAAAATCACAGTTAAAAGCAATTAAAACCAATTAAAAACATACAATGTTTTTTAAAAAAGATCAAAACAACATAAAAACACACCCCAATAAAAGCTGCACAGGCACAATTATACATCAAAGGCCTGCTTGAACAAAAGGTTTTGCCTGCTGACAAAATGAAGACAGGGAGGGGGGCAGCCTAGCCTCATGCAGGAAGGAATTCCAGAGGGTGGGAGCAGCCACTGAGAAGGCTCTCTCTTGTATCCTCACCAGAAGAGCCTGAGATGGTGGTGGGACTGAGAGAAAGCTTTCTCCTGAAGATTTTAGAACCCTTGCAGATTCGTAGAGGGAGATACAATCTTTCAGACAGTCTGTACCTAAGCTATGTAGGGCTTTATAGGTCAAGAGCAGCACTTTGAACTGTGCCTGGAAATAAACTGGTAGCCAGTGAAGCTGTTTTAACATGGGAATTACATGCTCCCTATAACTGGCCCCAGTCAGCATCCTGGCTGCAGCATTCTGGACGCGCTGAATTTTCTACAGGGCAGCCCCATGTAGAGTGCATTACAATAGTCCAAATGGGATATAATCAAGGCAGGTGTCACTGTGGCCAGATCTGATGTTTCAAGGAACAGGTGCAGCTGGTTCATTAATTTTAATTGTGCAAATAATATACAGGGATTGTACAGGGTGCTGGACAGGGCTGCATACTGAAGTACCAAGTTTGTAGTTTTAAGTCTAGCCAGGTAGATATAGATAAGATACAAAATGCTGCAGCCAGAATGCTGACTGGGGCCAGTTATAGGGAGCATATAACTTCCTGGTTAAAACAGCTTCACTTGCTACTGGTTTGTTTCCGGGCACAATTCAAAGCACTGGTCATGACCTATACAGCTTAGGTCCAGACTATCTGAAAGACTGTATCTCCCCATATGAACCTGCAAGGGTTCTAAGATTTCCAGGGGAAGGCTTTCTCTCAGTACTGCCACCATCACAGTCTTGCTTGATGAGGACATGAGAGAGACCCTTCTGAGTGGCTGCTCCCACCCTCTGGAACTTCCTTCCACGGGAGGCTAGGCTGGCCTCCTCCATGCTTTCCTTTTGCTGGCAGGCAAAGACTTCTTTGTTTAAGCAGGCTTTTAATGCACAAGCAGGGAAGCTTTCTTTTATGGAATAGCTTATTTATCTTTAAATTTTGTATGTTTTGAAATAATTTTATATTGTTTCATTTGGGGATTTTAATTGTTTTTTAAAAATTATTGTCCAGGTGTTTTTTTTTTTTTTAATTGACTCTTTCTGGGGGCCACCTTGGGTCCCACTCTGGGAGAAAGGTGGCATATAAATGAAATAAATAAATAAATAAATAAATAAATAAATAAATAAATAAAATCTACACACTACATAACACTAGTTGTTGTGGTTAGGTGCCTTCAAGTTGACATCAGCTTATGATAACCCTTGTTGTTAACTGCTGTCAAGCTGACTTTGAGCTAAGGTGACCCTATGAATAAGAGATCTCCAAGTCACCCTGTCATCAACAGACCTGCTCAGGTCTTGCAGACTTAGGACTGTGGCTTCCTTGATTAAGTCTATCCATCTGGAATGCTATCTTCCCCTTGGCAGTGCTTAGCATTGCAAAAGCTAAGCAAGAGTATGGAGACACATTTATTTCCTTAACTTTTCCTCCTCCTCTTCCTCCTCCTTTTTTAAAATACAAGCAACTCTACTAAATACCCAGTTTATGCAATAGCAACAGGGTTATACTTTGCCATCTGCTGGCATGTTGGCAAGTCATCTAACTCCCTCAAGACTGAATTATGTATTTTCTATTTTGCTAGGGCAGATTTTGAAGATTCTCCCCCTGCAGTTGAGCATACGTGAAAGACAGAAATATAGTTGTAAATGTATTTTTCTAAATCTTTCGGTATTGATTCATGGCTACATGGAATGTTTTTGTTACCTCAGAACAGATGTGCTCTTTCTAAAATATGCATCTAATGTGTGCACTATTCCTTTATGAATTTGTATGTATTTGGGGATTTTTTTTTAAAGTCTCTCCACTCTCCCAGTAGTATACCTTCAGAATGCACCTTCTTTGCTCTCCAATGAAATTGACAATGTCAATGGCCATTTTGCTCATCCTAAGAAAGCTTTACCCATCCATTTCTTTTTCTTCCTATTTTTTTTAAAGGATAGGTATATGAGCAAGGTCAGCTCTGGCTAGTACTTGGATGGGAGACCACCAATGAATACCAGGTGCTGTAGGCTATATTTCAGAGTAAAGAACAGGCAAAACCACCTCAGAGTATTCCTTGCCTAAGAAAACAGGATGAAATTGATGGTTGACAGACAACTTAAAGGTGTATGCACACACACACACACATGGGAATGTGAAATCTCACATTTTTTAAAAAGAGTAAATAGGACATGCCTTGACCCTCTTAGTCACTGAAGAGCTGATGAGCAGGTGATGAAGGGAAGGACAGTGTGACAGGCCAGATAGAGACCTGTGGAATTGGAACTTAGTCAGAATTTAGGATGGACAGGTTGAGAAGACTATTCTTTCACACCAACTTTTCTAGTGACATTCAAAGGGGTTTTACAGAGCGTCTACTTCTTCAAGTGTGATATTCCTGGAGTCTTTTCCACACTTCACAGTTGTAGCCCTTTGATCCCACTTTAACTGCCATGACTGCAGTATTTGTAGTCTGGTGAAGTAATGAGAGAATACATGTGGGGGAAACACAGAGAAGCAGAAAGAGCAAAAGTACAGGACGCCTTAAAATGAGTTCACAGTTAAATACAGGAGATTATCAAACAGGAACGCAAAAAGCATTCCTGTCCACAATCTCGAGATCCATCCCTGTCCCGACACACTAACCCTCCCCATCAGACTTACCTTGTCTTCTGTCCAAAGGCAGCCCAGGAATGAATGGAGCTCTAACAGAGTTCTGTTCACTTCCTGGACTGAAATCCTGCCCGTTCTTGCGAGAAGACACAAATGCAGGAAATTCAAAAAGAAAAAGAAAAATATACACAAAGAAGTTCAGAAAAGCACACTAAAAACAAACAAACAAACAAGTAACCTGGGGAGGGTACAAAAAAGAGGGTAGCCTACCTGGTTCTCGTGATCACACCCAGAAGTGTTCTGGCAGAGCCGCCCATTGATGCTGGAATCACAAGTAAAAAACGTTGCGAGGTTTCAGACGACCAAAACGGTAAAGGCAATCCACTGATAGCTCTGGCCTTTTCAACAAAAAGAAACACCAGAATAACAAAAGTGGAACGCAAAAGGATGACACTCTGTGCCATTGGCGTTCTTTTGCCTTCTGCTGTCATTAGTCTGGTGCCATATTAGCCATGTCTGATAATCTCCACAGACAGGAAGAGAAAACCACCACCCTAGAAAAATGCACCAGTAAGAAGTAGAGTGGTATTGAGGAGGTTATCAGACTGGCCTGTATAGTCCATTTCTGTCCCACTACCCCACCACCCACCTCACTCCCATTCCTGCCGCAGAATAAAGAAAAAGGTTTCAGACACCTACCTTCATTCCGTGACAGGAATGGGCTCCCCCTCTCTTCGCTGCCCGGTCATAAATGCAGCTGTCATAAGGCTACTTTTATGACTGGGAACTGAAATCCTGGCCATTCTCGCGAGAGAATGGCTGGGCGGCAAATTTAAAAATACCCCCCCCCCCAGCTGTCAAAACTGCAAACCAACCACAAAAACACAATTTAAAAAATAAAAGGTATGAGGGGAGGGGAAAAAAGTCTTTTACTTATCTTGTTGTCACGCTCGCACCCGGAAGTGTCCGGCATGGACCTCCCGGTGACGTCACATCCAGTCGTCATCCCAGGAGCAAAATGGGGCTCCTGTTCACTCTCTTGTCATTCTGTTATGATAATGGAATGGTCTTCTTATTCACGGATTTTCCTGTGAATAAGAGGAAGCAAGGGAGGAACAGGAGCAGAACGGGAGCATCCCAGGAAAGGATGTTGTCGTCTAAAAGGTAAGCCTTTTAGTGATCTCCTGTCGTCCTTGTCCTGGGATATTTTTAGCATCTGATAATTTCCCTAGTGTAACAATGCACTTAAGTATTGCCACAACAATGCAACAACAAAGAACACAAAAAGGGCAGACTCTATTTACAGCTATAGGTCTTCCTCAAGAAATTTAATTCCAGGGAGGAGAAGTGGCCAGAGCACAGTGATGGAGTTCTTGTTTTGCATGCAAAAGATTCCAGATTTAATATTTAGCTGCTCCAGGTAAGGCTGGGAAAGTTTCCTGGCTGCAACCCTGCAGAGCTTCTGCCAGTCAGTGTAAACATACTGAACTAGAAAATAGTATAATACAACTCCCCATAATGTGGATGTAAAGGCATATAGTTCAGCAAGGATAAGATGAAGGAAGGAAAGAAAGGGTGTTCTTCATACTTCTCTGAGGATCAGGAAGGGTTTTTGAGTGACTCCCAAATGTTTAATGCTAGCAACAAATCCCCCCCACCCCACCCCACAAAGACTGGGCTGTTGAAATAAAGAAAGCTTATATTAGCCGGGAGCAGACTCTTGTGTGAAAGGACTATGAGCTTCAATTCAATCATGGTACGGAAAGCAAATTCCTAGGCTCAATTTGTATTTAGAGACAACCTGTCCTGTAATTTTGAGTATATCATTTGCAAAACTATCTTTTTTTTTTTGTTAGAGTTGGCAGATTTTGAAGTTCTTGTGGAACACCCTTCCCCCCAGCCTGAAGTCCACTCACCTTGGTAATAGAGCAGTAGGTGGAAAATAGGGTGTCTATATGATATACAAAGATGAAAGGCGTCAACATTTCAAACTCTATTGTCCAGGCAGACTAAGGGAGAGAGATGTCTGACACCCTGACCTGTGAATGACAGGAGAAATTGGGCTCAAGTCAGAGCATCCCTCCCAGTTCCACAGTCCCTGCTTCTGAGTTAATGACACCTAACCTTGGTCAGTCCTGGAAGGACACTTTTTGTTCAAAAAAAGAGAAAAGGTACACAGTGATAAGACCATTTCCTTTCTCACAGCGTCTCCTTTAATGTCAGGCCTGAAATATGAAGTCATTAGGGGATATTAAAACAGTGCTGACAAACTAATTAACAAAAGACATTACGCCGGATGGGCTCAATTTATCCTTTTTAATGGTTCTTATAAATGGGTGCCGCCAATTAAAA
Organism: Gambelia wislizenii; assembly: GCA_030847615.1. Classification (NCBI taxonomy): domain Eukaryota; kingdom Metazoa; phylum Chordata; class Lepidosauria; order Squamata; family Crotaphytidae; genus Gambelia; species Gambelia wislizenii. The sequence goes on along the minus strand of JAUMIR010000001.1, from coordinate 447,459,965 downwards.
TTAATAAAGATTTACCAGCGATTGCCTGGCATACACTGCTAAGGAGTTCCGCTGAAGGTCGGCTTAAAGTCAGCCTCTTCATAGCTGCAAGTTCAGCTTCCCACCTCATGCCCAGCAGGGTTGCTCTTGGTTAGCCTTTTCCACCACACTTTGTATATCTGGGTGGCTGCCTGGTTCTTGTCTTGGTTGCTTTCAAAATCCATCCATCTTTGGCTTGACTCTTGAAACATCCTTCTCACCCATAGTTCCTTTCACACTTTTGGACTTGACACAACTTTCTCGACAGAATTTCATCCCTCATAGTTTTCTTGAGAACTTGCTACTATTTAACCCTGATTTATGTAGTCCCTACATGTAGAAATCAGTGTCATTGCAGTAACCACAGATGTACTCTACATTGTATTGCAATGTAGTTGCTTTCTGAACATGCTTTGAGACAATTCATTGATATTGAGTGTGTTGGCTTCAGAAGCAAGTTGGTTTTAGGGGAATATTCCTAGACAATCTTATAAAGCCGTCAATGAGAGAGCAAGTGTAGTCAGTCATAAGGGAGAAGGGATTTTCAGTAACTGATAAATATCATGGTTACCTTTTGAGATTAAAAGCCTACCTGCATCTCTCTAAAACTGACATCTATGACCTCTGGGCTGTACATAAAATAAAGCCAAATAAAAATAATTCCAGAATTAGGGTCTTTCCCAATCCTGATGCCATCCAGTCATGTTGGACTACAATTCCTATAACCATATCATATTTACTAAATAATAGAGTTTAAAAACAAAAACAAAAAAAATAAAAACAAATACCACATGCCATTTCTCTCCCTGGAGGTACACTGAGTCCAGCACTTCAGTATTCCATTTTGCATGTATCCTTTGTAGTCCCAGATTTCTCCCCCCCCCACCAATGTCTCGAGCTATTTTTAAAAATCACCCTCCAAAATAGTGGGAGGTTTCCTTTAAATGTGTCATATATTTTTTTCTTCCATGCCCATCTATGCTACTTTATTTACGGTAGTGGCTTTATAGGCTGCTTAATAAAGCTAACGGGCATTTCAACTTTTACAAACAATCAGAATGGACATAATTCTATAACTGCATGGCATTTTCATTTATTATAAATGTTTGCACTTTAGGAACTCCTAAAAACAAAGTTATGCAAATAAAATTTGTCTACAGTCATCAGCCTTAACATAGTATGCAGTTCACTGGTCACCACAATCCCAAAAAGGATTAAGATGCGAAGCCTCCTGAAAGTACTAGGGGCATCACATAGGATTCACACCAACCCCTGACTCCAAATCATGCTGTAGGCTACTTGCCAAAGGCCAAGAGCACTTTAGGTTGTACCTCCAGCCCCAAGGCTTGATCAGTACCTGGAACCCTTTCAAATTACATAATTATAGCACCACCATTCCATTTTAACTGCCAATGGTTCCATTCAGTGGAATCCTGGGATTTGTTATTTGGGGAGGGTGTTTTCAGCAAGAGAGCTCTTCTGCCTCACCTTCACAGCTGTGGTTGGTGAGGACTTGGGAGAGAGCCTTCTCCGTGGCTACCCCCAGACTGAAGAACTCCCTGCCATAGGAGGTCCGGTTGGCCCCCTCCCTGCTCTCTTTTTGTTAGCAGTTGAAAGCATTTTTATTTAGGCAGCCGTCTGAGAAGTGGATTTTAATCCATGTGCTGCTTTTAATCTTTTAATGTTGTATTTTTATTGATTTTATGTTTTCTATTTATGTTGTTTTTAATTATGTGGAAATTTAATGCTTTTTTAATTTTTGTAAATTGTGGTCATTTAGCTGTATATTTTTACTTATTGTAAGCTGCCTTGAGTCCTGTCTTGGGAGAAAGGTGGGGTATTAATCAAATAAATAAATAAATAAATAAGCAAACTAAAACACCAGGTCTCCACAAGAAATAGACATGGCAGTTAAAGTGGAATCATAGTATTATAAAGGGTCCCTGTAGAGCAGGCTATGAGGATACTCCAAGAGAGGAGATGCCGCCTAAACATTAGGAAGAACACCTAGACAGCAGGAGCTGTTCCGCAGTGGAATAGACTGCTTCGGAAGGTGGTGGATTCTCCTTCTTTGGAGGTCTTTACACAGAGGTTAGATGACTGTCTCAGGAGTATTTTGACAGTATACCTGCAGGCGTTGGCCCTTGCGGTTCCTTTCAACCCTCTGATTCTATGAAAGCATATAGTTTTGCTCAACTGTTGTTAGCACTGATTAGTGTAGAGCCACTGAATTCATTCACCTATGTATTGACTCACCATTCAATGATTGATTGCATGGGTCTACTCTGGTTGGGACAAACCCATATGATTCAAGGCTTTGCCTCTCCAGCTGGACCAAGACTTCCTTTCAGAGCAACACACTGAGGTGCTGCTTGAATGAATGCAAGAGTGCTGCCAGCTGTTGCTGTGCAGACAATAAAGTAAGCTTCAGGGGTGGCTTCTTATGTCTTCTGATGAGCCTGGTCGCCATCTTGTACCATTGGATCTATAAGAACATTCCTTATAAGGTGAGGAGAGAACATAGGTTTGCCTATGTGCACTATCATTAAAACAAAGTGAAGCAGAAAGTAAAAATAAAAATGATACACAAAGCAGGTAAAGCAATTGATCCATGTGCTATAGGAAGGAATTTTCAGAAGCAGAGCCATTTCACATTACATAATTCTGTATATATATATATATATATATATATATCCTGAGTATGTTGTCTTTTCCCTTGTGCTGACTGGCTGCTCAGGAAACACATCTAACCAATAACCACCCACATGCAAATTCCCTCTCCACCTCAAAATCCACTCCTGTCACTCAATCTGCATCCCCCAGCCTCACAAGGGCTCCTCCCTCCCCTCATTCCCTTAGCCACTCACCAATCATGGGCTGCAACAGGACCCAGACAGGGATGGTTTGTGGGCCTGACAAGATGTCTTGGGAGGTGTGTTGGCTCCCTGGGGCAAAGATCCGTGATGTGACAGAGAGGTTGACAAGACTCGTCAAGCCTATGGATCATTACCCCTTCCTTTTGGTCCATGTGGGAACCAATGATACTGCAAGGCACAGCTTTCCGAAGATCAGAAGAGATTATGAGACTCTGGGGAGGAAGCTGAAAGAAATGGATGCACAGGTTGTCATCTTGTCTCTTTTGCCAGTTGAAGGGCATGGTCCAGGAAGGGAGAGGAAAATAGCCGACGTAAACAACTGGCTCCGTAGATGGTGTCACCAAGAACAATTTGGATTCTTGGATCATGGGCTGCGCTTCCATGAGGGGGGACTTCTGGCAAGAGATGGGGTGCATCTCACACCAGTTGGCAGAAACGTTTTTGCCTACAGTCTCAAGAATTTGATCAGGAGGGCTTTAAACTGAGTCATATGGGAGAGGGAGACAGTATTCTGGAAGGCAAAAGAGCTGGAGAAAATAGTCAAGCTGTCATAGAGGGAACAAACCAAACAGCACAAGGATCCAACAGTGGGAGGCAAAAAAACTTGCACAGGCAGCAAGTAAAGGAAACACATGGTCTTAGATGTCTCTACACTAATGCACAGAGCATGGGAAATAAGCAAGATGAACTTGAACTCCTAGCACTACAACGCAAATATGATAGAATAGGCATTACTGAAACCTGGTGGGATGAGTCTCATGATTGGAATGTAGGAATCGAGGGGTATAACTTTTATAAGAGAAACAGGCCAAACAAAAGAGGAGGAGGAGGAATAATATTATATGTCAGGGATATTTACACCAGTGAAGAGACCCATGACATCAATACTGGAAGCCAGGTGGAGAGCATCTGGATAAAAATTAAAGGGGAGGGAAACAACAGGGATGTTATTGTGGGACTCTACTACAGACCCCCAAGTCAGACAGAGGAATTGGATGATGCCTTTCTAGAACAGATGAACACACACACACAAAGGAGAGATGTAGTAGTGATCATTAAACAGAGAGTCTGTGAACATTTAGAAGGCAATGCCATAATCACAAAAAGTCAACATGGGTTTCAGAGTAACAAGTCATGCCAGACTAATCTGATCTCTTTTTTTTGATAAAATTACCAGCTTGGTAGATGAAGGGAACACTGTGGATATCGCATACCTTGATTTCAGTAAGGCCTTTGACAAGGTTCCCCATGACATTCTTGCAAACAAGCTTGTAAAATGTGGGCTAGACAAGTTAACAGTTCAATGGATTTGTAATTGGTTGACCGGCTGAACCCAAAGGGTGATCTGCAATGGCTCCTCTTCATCTTGGAAAGATGTGACCAGTGGGGTGCCACAGGGTTCTGTCCTGGGCCCAGTGCTATTCAACATCTTTATCAATGACTTGGATGAGGGAATTAGGGCATACTTACCAAATTTGCAGATGAAACCAAATTAGGAGGAGTAGCTAATACCCTGGAGGACAGGATTAAAATTCAAAATGACCTGGATAAACTGGAGAGCTGGGCCAAAGCTAACAAAATGAAATTCAATACGGAGAAATGTAAGGTACTGCACTTAGGGAAAAAAAATGAAATGCATAGATATAGGATGGGGGAGACCTGGTTGAATGAGACTATGTGGAAAGGGATCTAGGAGTCCTAGTAGACCACAAGTTGAACATGAGTCAACAGTGTGATGCGGCAGCTAAAAAGGCCAATGCGATTTTGGGCTGCATCAATAGAAGTATAGTGTCCAGATCAAGGGAAGTAATAGTGCCACTCTATTCTGCCTTGGTCAGACCTCACCTAGAATACTGTGTCCAGTTCTGGGCACCACAATTCAAAAAGGATATTGACAAATTGGAGCATGTCCAGAGAAGGGTGACTAAAATGGTGAAAGGTCTTGAAACCATGCCTTATGAGGAAAGACTTAGGGAGCTGGGTATGTTTAGCCTGGAAAAAAGACGGTTAAGGGGCAATATGATAGCTCTGTTTAGGTATTTGAAGGGGTGTCACATTGAGGATGGAGCAAGCTTGTTTTCTGCTGCTCCAGAGACTAGAACATGGAGCAACAGATGCAAGTTCTAGGAACAGAGATTCCACCTAATATTAGGAAGAACTTTCTGACAGTAAGAGCTGTTCGGCAGTGAAACACCCTCACTCGGAGCGTGGTGGGGTCTCCTTCCTTGGAGGTCTTTAAACAGAGGATGGATGGCTATCTGTCAGGGATGCTTTGATCATGATTCCTGTGTGGCAGGGGGTTGGACTGGATGGCCCTTGTGGTCTCTTCCAGCTCTGCAATTCTATGATTCTATGATTCTAACTGGCTGCCGCTGAACAGAACCCAGACTGCCACTGCAACAGAACCCAGACATTCAACTGGTGGTGGTGGTGGGATGCGTCTGATGGGACCCAGGCAGTCAACTGGTGGCAGTGGTGAGCCACTTGCAACAGGACCCAGGCAGTCAACTACTGGGAGTTTTGGGGGGAATTTTTTAATTGCATACATTACACTGGGTACAGCTAGTAGCAAGATAATTCCACTGTAACTGCCATGGTTTCATCTTATAGAATCCTAGGATCTGCAGTTTAGAGATGAGCTCTAGTGTCTCACCATAGGATGCAGCATGACCATTAAAGTGGAATATGGCCCTATAATTTATATAGTGTGAAATGACCCCTTAGCCTTTTGCAACAAAAACAACAGTCTTGACTGGACTTTAACCCACTTCTTCAGATACATCTGAAAGTCCATGAAAGCTTAGGCCAAATAAAACTTGATAGTCATTAAGATATCACAAATATATTTGTTGTTAATGCAAAAGACAGAAGGTTTGCACAAGTGCAGTTGGAATATGAGATTTTGTACTAAACAAATATTTCAGAAAAGTGTAAATTCACTCTTTTCATGAGGGCTGAGCAAGCTGGGGTCTTCTGTATCTGACTTTAGCTACAGCAACATCTGATTGCATATCTTTTATTATTATTATTATTATTATTTAGCGTAGTAAGTGCCACAGCAGGTTGCATACCTTTTATTACTGTGTTTTATTCCAAATGCTATAAGTGGAATTCATGATCAAGATCAAAATGGGGAAATTTTAAAAAAATCAGTCTTACGGAAACTTTTTCCCTATTTGCCAATGTGAACATGAATAAAGAGAAATGGGATTGTGGCAGAAAGCCTTGTTACATACACAGATTCATTTGCACATCTCCAGTGTGTATGAATGTACACAAACTGTACTGTATGTGGATAGGCTTGTATGTCTTGTTGTGTACCTTGCAATGTCCATGACTATATTATTTTTTTAAAAAATCTTATAATTTTAATGGCATAATTATACTGTTGATTTTCCTTGGTTTTTTTTTTCCAGGCTGTGAGGCCGTGTTCTGGAATAGTTTCTATTCCAGAACACGGCCTCATAGCCCGGGAAAAAACCAAGGAAAATCTATGGATGCCGGCTGTGAAAGCCTTTGACTTCACAATTATACTGTCCTTTATGTTGGAAACAGCATGACTCATACAAAAAGAACAACCCTCCACAGAATGAATCCAACTCTCTGCCAAGCATGGAATACTGTGAATTGTGTAGGTCCAGTTATCTGAACGTGGTCCCTCTGAGTTCTTGAAGTTTGGGATTGCTGCAAAATATATTTATTTATGAGATAAATGCATGTATATCACCAGATATGAAATGTAGCACTGACTAAGGTGCAAGTATGCTGTTATGTTTGTTATAGAAAAGACTGCAAAGACAGTCAAGATTGTATTATTAGGGCCATTATACAATTGCAGAAATCATAGCTGATCTGTAATTTAAAAAAATATTTATGTTCCTATCCTTCCTTTCCTTCAAAGAGTTCAAGGTGGTTTACAAAACTCTCTTCTTCACTTTATTTTTATAACAATGCTGTGAGGTACATTAGGCTTAGACAGAGTAATTGGCTTAAAGTAACCCAGTAAATGTTACAGATCAGTGGGGACTTGAATTCAGATCTCCTAAGGCCCAATATAACCACATCTTTAAAAACTTTTCTGCTCAGCTCCTGGGCTCAGTCAATATTGATACATTTACCCAGCTAGTTTCTGCAAACTGCAGATTGTTTTCTGTATCTCAGCTCTTTACAGAATAAATCTGCTGTGTGTCCCAATATCCTGACATCCTCACCCCATAGCTCAGCTTTCCCTATCTTGTGCAAGTGTACTAAGACAGGATGTCTTACTGAGCCCTGCTTCTGGTTTCGGGGTGGGGTGGGGGGAGTAGAGGCGAAGAACCAAGACTCATGTTCAGACAGTCTCCTCTCCAACAACCAACTAGCTGGGCTTAGCAGTAGCATAGCTTGTGGTTGCAGCACATCCATTTAAAAGGCAATCTGGCCCTTTTGGCTTAAGGAAGACCCCGGTTCTCCAGCCTGAGTGTTATGACTTCACATGCAGTTTGGGGATGAGGCTTGATTCCTGGATACTTCAGGAGATACCCAGAGATCTGGCAACCAACCTTGCTTTCCCACTGAAAATGTGCAAGCATTGTTTGCCTCATGATATTCAAAGGTGTATTTTTTTTTTACAATTTGAAAAAAAATGCTTTTTTGAACTACAACTCCCAGAATACTTCAGCCAGTATAACCAGTGCCCATGCTGTTGGGGGGATTCTGGGAACTGCAGTCCAGGAGCCCATCTATACGAGTGGGAAGAAATGAAGTACCTTGTAGTAATGGCATTTTGCAGCAGCAGCAACACATCTTAATGGTGTCTTGGGCCCCAGAAGCCCCCAGAAGCTTTGCGTGCCAGATGATATCTGTGAGTGATTTACTCACATTAGTTCTTCACCACTGCCAAACCTTTTTTAAAAAGTCATCTAAGGTGTGCTGGAGCAATGGAGCAATTTTTTGAATTCACAGGAAAGTAAAATAACCCCCCACCCATTTATTGCCTTAGCGGTTGCTCGCTAAGACAAAAATCCAACATGGTGGCAGCGGGCGCTTGCCCTGTTAGCAAGCACCCTCACCCTCCCCCGCACTCACCTGGCCAATCAGCTTTGCACTTCCTCCTGTATGGGAAAGTGATTCCAGGAGAATCACTTGTTCCAATGAGCAGGAATGTGCACCCCCCTACTGTTTTTAAAAAAACTGCAGGAAAAGCTGTGAAGGCTTTTCTTGTGTTGTTTTTGCCATTTTGGGGCCCCCTCCTTCCAAATACTGTGGATTGGTGCAGGATCCCATTTAGACAGCTAGGATTCCCAGCAAATTCCATGAGGGTTATTTTGACTGTTTAGACAACCCCCAGAAAAAGAAAGCACTTTCCCTCAATCTCTCTTTCCCTCCCCTTCCCCTCATTTCTAACCCCCTGAATGAGAATGAGTCTTAAACAGTTTTTTCCCCAACCTTTGAAAGCTGGTCCAGCACTTAATTTTAAGCAGGCTTCATGTCTTTGTCCAGAAGACATTTTCAGTCCCAGGATTTTGTTACAGAATAATATTGGGAAGGACCTGGAATAAATACATGCACAAGCATGTGTCTTTAAGCATATGTAGAACACTTAGGAACCACAACCATTTTCTATATACATGTGGAGTTAGAAGAAGGCAATTTGGCCATAGTCAGTGGTAAACAGACAAGCTAGATCCTTAGCATCTGTGAATTTGGTTGTTTCCTTCCTTGCGTGCTTACTATTACAATTACTTATGTCCCAGTTTTCTGGATGCTAATCCTTCCAAGGTGGTTTACAAGCAAAACAAGAATATATACATATATTTAAAAACACAATATTATCAATTTTTAAACAAATCATCATGACCCTTCCTGCAAGACATATGGAGTAGGTGGCTCTGTGGCTTGAGTGAGAAGGGACAGCCCAGCTACTTCAGATCTGGAAGTCCTCTCTACCTGCCTGTCTCACCCATGTGGGGTTAGAGTTGCCCTGTGCCCTGCTTCACAGAGAACAGACCTTTGTTTGAAAGATCTGATTTGAGTCTGATTTAAAGGTATCAAGAGAATAGGGGTCTTGAAGTTTCCCATCAATAGATGCCCTAGGTACCAGATTGAATAACCATACAGATCACCTGGTCACAGACCTCCCCACTGTGAAAGAGTGTGTTTCTGTTTAAATCACCATAATTATGTCCACATTTGCATGCATACAAATAGGCCAGTATTTGCTTATTTATATTTCCCTTTCTCAATGAACTCCAAGTGACATACATGGCTTTCTTCATTCCCCACTTTATCTTTACAACAATCCTGTGAGTTAGGTCAGTGGACATTTTCAGATGCGATTTTCGGCAGCAAATATCCCAAAACAGCTCCATTGCTGCCGCACGGCACAGAAGCGGTTTTGGATAATGCCGTCCAAATGATGCTGTCCCTCTGCCAAACCTCTCCATGTCACTTCCATGACAGAATGGAGGAAACCACATCATATTTCATTCATGGATGTTGCCCGTGAGTGAAATATGACGCGGTTTCCTCCATTCTGTCATGGAAGTAACATTGAGGGGTTCAGCAGAGGGACAGCATCATCCGAAACCACTCCCCTGCTGCGCGGCAGCAACAGAGCTGTTTTGGGATATTTGTTGCCGAAAATCGCGTCTGGAAATGTCCTGTCTCAAGGTCACCTAGTGAGTTTCATGGCCCAGAGAGGGAAAAGAATCTGGATCTCCCAAATCACAATCTAACCCTTTCAGCACTAGGACTGTCTCTTTCTCTCTCTCTCTGGCTTTTTTTCGCAAATGAAGATTCAGGAAGGACTCATCCTGCGCTTTCTGCAAGCGCACTGATGACTAAAAAGGCCAATTCAAGATAAACAAGTCCGGTTGCAGAAAGCACAGCAAAAGGTCTCCTTGGGTGATGTTTCTGGGTTGTGTGATTTTTTCTGCATTGTTGTTTCTCTTCAAGACTTGTTCAGCATGAGTTCTCAAATAAGGCTGCAGCATTGTGGATAGTGCGTCTCCATGCCTCCCAATGTGAGGCCACGGCGGACCATTGTTGATGATCAATTTGGCCGAGCCTGCAATGTTGTTTCAGGGAGTCCTTGTATCGCTTTTTTGGAGTGCCCCTCTTGCGCTTACCCATGGTGAGTTCACCGTATAGTACTATTTTTGGGAGGTGATGGTCCTCCATCCTAGAAACATGCCCTGCCCAGCACAGCTGTGTTCTCAATATCATGGCCTCAATGCTGGCAATCCCTGCTTGCTCAAGGACAGCAACATTTGTCACATAGTCAATCTAGTGTATATTTAGGATTGTGCGTATACAGCACTGATGAAAACGTTCAAGGATTCGTAAGTGTTGGCGATAGGTGACCCATGTTTCAGACCCGTAAAGGAGAATAGACAGTACAATGCCTCTCTCCCACGAGAAGGGGGTGTCAATGAAGAGGAGGACTGTCTCTTTAGTATATGCAAATATGATGCACATCTCTTCTCTTCTTTTGGCCTTAGCACCACCCTGCATAAGATCTTTCCCTCTGGTCAGTTTGTGGTAGATGATATGCAGGTGAGCATAATCTGAACACAAACCTGAACCCTGTGGGTTTATTAATAATTGGGAGACCCACTATGAAAAGCTTGAGCAATTCCTGCTGCAGAAGCAGTGGTGCTGAAGGTGGGGAGAGACTGGAGAAAGGAGTTTCGACCAGAGTAAGAAAGAAACTAAATTCAGTGTCCCAACCTGGTAGTGAGCTTGGAATAATGGTCATGTTGATAGGTAGTTACCATCCAAAAATCAACTTTTCAAATATGGCAAACAATAACCTTACCTAAAACTCAGTACTGTACATAATTTCAGGTGATTGTCGTAAATGTGATTCAAATCATTTCACTTTTGATAAAACAAATATGAAATACAAAGCTAACAGAGTTGTAACCACCACCACCTCGCCCCAGTCACATTTCTAAATTCTGGGTTATAGTTTGGTCTTTAGTGCATGCAAACAACTTTCAGTTCTTTCAAAAGAAAGCTTTCCTATGTAAAAAGTAGACAGTGGCAGCTGATAGCTTCCATGTCATTAGAGCAGTAAATCCACTCCAGATTTTAATCTGAACTTTAAAAGGAGCTGTTTTAGCCAAGATGCTCAACACTCTCCCTAGATTAGGTTCAGCACTGCAGATAGTTCCTTTAATGTCCACATCTGATGTGGAAACCACCAGCGCACCACTGCTGTTGACAAAGGCATTCAGCACCATGCTGCCCAATTTTTTCTTATTTCTCCCTGTAGTTCTGCAATGTAGGTTCATGTACAGTACATTAATCGTGCCCTCCCTAATTCGTGCATCATGATAAATCTCCTACTGTCCTATTATTTGGCTAATTGCTGTGGATTATATGGCAGTCAGGTGCTCTTTGGCAGGGGGAGATAAATGGAGGACATTTCCCTTGTTTTGATTTCATTTGCTAATTGCTGTGTAGAGAAGTGGGTATGTTAATTCATCCCTTCTCCCTGCTAGATAACAAGCTCTTTTTGGTGTTGTTTTTTTTTCACAAGCTGGGAAGAGAGTGATGGAGCAAGGACTCTAGAGTGTACTGTTCATTTTGTGTCGGGAAAAAAATCCTGGAAAGTAGCATGGCTTTTGTTGTAGCCTACAAAAGATGGAAGCCATCTGAACCCATGAACATCACCAGTCTGAAGGCTCAGTGCAAGCTGAATTCTATTACAGGCAATTAAGAAGCACAGCAGTTTGTGATATACAGTCATGGGGATAGGAAAGAAATTGCATTGGTGTCAAAGATATGGAGTTATTGGAGCCTTCAGCCTTCCTCAGTCCATTTGCTGAAGATAAACCCATTTGGGGAAGGCTGATTTATGTGGTATGCAGCACATAGCCATGTTGGTTGAGGGGTTAAAGAAGCTGGTGTTCAAAAAAGTACTGTACCTTTCCCAAGCTCTAGACATTCTATCACAGGAAAACAGTACATGTAGAGTAAGCCTGCAGCCTGTATAGATATATTAGGTTATCACATATGACAATCTTACAGCCATGTGTTTTGTGTTTACAGATGCTAGGAAACTGTAATCTTTTATGTAGGACTCCCTGAGATCAATTGGAAAGGTTATTTTTTCTCAGGTTCCTCTCAAGACTGATTTACTCTACTCTTTATATTGGAAATGAAGAGGCCAAGGAAAATGAAGAAACCTGTAACAGTGAGGGAACACCCTGGAGGACAGTCACTTGTCAGGAGCAGACCATACAGAAGGGATTCAGAAGTTCTCCAACTAAACAGTCACTTCTGACATCTTTGTGAGGATAGCAGCAGTGAAGATGCTCAAACAGGAAACCAGCAACAAGGGATACCGCATGCCAAGGAAGGAGTCAAAGTAACCACCAACCTCAACAAGAAGAAAAGAAAGGTGCTGGTAGTTGGTGACGCATTGTTCAGGTTTCTGGAGCATATATCCGGGATGCCACTGGCAACTTGCAAAAACTCATTAAGAGCACAGATCACTACCCCTTTCTCTTTATTCATGTGGGCACCAACAACACTGCTGAGAACACCTTTGAGCAAATCACCCCTGATTATGAGGCTTTGAGCAAGACGTTCAAGAATGACTGGCTATATAGATGATGTAGACAAGAGAAATTTGGCTTCTAAGGAGATTTTCACACTATACTATTATAGTGTTACTGTTCCACTTTAACTGCTCTGGCTTCCTCCTGTAGAACGCTGGGGTTTGTAGTTTAGTGAGGCCTAAGAGCTCCCTGGCTGAGAGTTGTAAATGCCCCTCCCTAAACTGCAAATCCCATGATTCCACAGGAAGTAGCCATAGCAAATAAAGTGGAATAGTAACACTATAACAGTGTAGTGTGAAAATCTCCTAGGACCATGGTCTTCGATTCTTAGATAAAAGGCTACTGGCTAGGGATGAGCTGTACCTCATGAAGATGGAGAAGAATGTCAAGTCCGATCAAGAGGGCTTTAAACTAAACCCTTGAGGTGTTGGTTGGAAATTATAGCTCAAACATCATTCCAAAGGCAAGCTCTGAACACAAGGATGTGAATTCTAAAGCAGAAGCTGAGGGAGAGAATGTGATCCATAGAAAAAAATGACAGTAAATTAATAGAGAATTACAGCATTTTTTAGATGCTAGTCTGATAAAGTCCTCAGTCAACCACTTGGATCAGGAAGAGACAAAGGATAAATAAAAGAGGAGAGAGAAAAAGAGAAAGAATTCCTTTGTTGTGAATCACCAGAGAAAAGGAGGGTGAGATGGTTAACATACTGGGTTTGGTGTGTGTGTGTGCATCCAGGCTTTATAAATAGGCTGTTTAAATTGTTTGTTGTTGCCTTTGTTTGTCTTTGGACAACAAATCACAAATTTTATGCCACCAGTGACCTCTTTTATCCAGCCTCCTCTTTCTGTCCCCCCTCCCTCTCTTTTGGAAGATGGTGTAAAGCCCCCTTTAGATGACTTAGGGAAGTGGGTATGAGGAATAGCTTTGGGACCTTGGTATGTTTAGCTTGGAGAAGACAAGAGAGGAGATAAGAATGCTATCTTTAAAATATTTGAAAGAATGTCATGTAGAAGGTAGAACAACCTTGTTTCCAGCTGTTCCAGCACCTAGGACACAATAGATTCAAATTACAAGAAAAAAGTTTCCATCTAAACATTAGGAAGAACTTCCTGACAGTAAGAGCTCAACACTGGACAAGACTGTGATTGCTCTAGCCATTGCTGGGAAACAACGGGGGCGGGGGGAAGGCTAAGGCATCAGGTTGACCATTGTGGCATAATCAGAAAACTCTAGCTCCCCATTGTGGGGAAATGGGATGCTGGGTGGGGCCAATCCTACCATTAGGCAAGGACAGGATGATCACCTAGCAGCATGTGATGCAGGGCAGTGAAAGCCAGACTTCAACCACTTCCTCCTGAATTCCCCTGTTCTCCTCTTGTTATAGGACAAGAGCTATGTATGCCACATGACCTGTCCTGCTAAACTGGGTTGCTGCCTCAGGTGTGATGGAGAACACTAACCCATTGCCAGGAGTGAAGAAATTCAGTTGCCAGACCTGTCAGCTTTTGTACATGGTCTGAGGAAGGAGCAGCATCTTGACTTTTGCCTGAGGGAGCAAAATATCTTGGTCCAAACCTGGTGGTTGACTTAATTAACATGTCAGTTGATAATAAGGAGGCTCCTCCCATACTTTTAACAGGATTGGGGAAAGACCAGTAGTACAGCATGTGCTTTGTCAACCTGTATTTTTTGTTGTTGTTAAACTTTATTTTAAAATAAAACTCCATGCTTATAGAAGTTACACCATTGCAACCTAGAACAAATATAATATCTTTGCATTTCAGAAGGAGTTCGGAGGTTCACATGCCTAAGAAGAGGGCTTGCAATACTTTGCTCCCCGCCCCTAGCACTGTACTTGCTGGTAACAACCTGTCCCACAGGGTGACCTTCCAGATCTCCTGATCTTTTAATTAGCAGGAACTGATAACAGGAAGGTGACTGCCACAGATAGTATGAAAGCAATGACACTGAGGCTTGCATAGAGATGGTGAAAGTTTAGATTGCTGTGTTGGTGGGGGTCTGGGGACAGTCTCAGAGACTGAGCATGTAATTTAAAAAAGAATACGTAGTTACAGCTATAGTTCTATGTAGTTGCCATTATAGTTACACTTTTTAAAAGTAGCGGTTTACTTTCTTGTTTCTTAAAAGAAACTGAAATAGTTACTTGTAAATTATTTATTTATCTATTTATCTATTTAAAAAACCCTGAATACTGCAAGCCACTGGTCTATGGTAAAAAAACACACACTCTTCCCATGTACCTTATGCCTCCATATCCACAACAAGGCATAAGGTAGAACATGAGCCAACACTTGAAGCATGTGATATTCCTCTTCTACTGTTTAGTGAGGAAATCCAATAACACTGAAAAAGGAGTAAATATATCCCTTGTTAAATTACAGCTGTAATGTGATATTACAAGTAATGACTTATTTATATCTAGTTACTTCCAAGCTCTGGATGGGCTCCAATAGTCTACATGACAATGCTGTTGTTTTCTCACATATTTGCAGTAATCAAAATGGAGGGAAATTAGCTTCTATGAATATATGCAGGTTGAACAAATCAATAGTTAGTTGATGTCAAGAGCAGGGCTAGAACTAATGTTTGGAAATTGCAAGGAATTAGAATTGGAGAACTGGAAAGAGTTGGTCAACAGCTGAACATACTGCCTCAGGAGGTGGTGGGCTCTTCTCCACTGGAGGTCTTGTAGCAGGGACTCAATGTTCTCCACAATTTAGTGAAGATGCCCCATAAATGTGAAAGTATCTAAAAAGTTAAATGGCAAAATGAGTGACATTAATCTTCATTAAGTTACAATCACAGATTGTAATTATGCTCTTCTGCACAGGAGGTCTTGAAACAGTCACTCAAAGTCTATTCAACAAGGATGTTATAGTTGCAGAATCTGTGCATTGAACAGACGGTCCATTCACACTACACTATTGCAGCTCTATCATTCTATTTTAACTGCTATGGTTCCATCCTGTGGCATCCCGGGCTTGTAGTTTAGTGAGATGCTCGGGCACTCTGGTTGAGAATTCTAAATGACCCTCTGTAAACTGCCAGTCCCAGGACTCCATACGATGGAACCATGGCAGCTGAAGTGGAATCATAGTGCAATAATTCTGAAGTGTAATGGGTTCTAGGCAATTAGGCATAACTACTCACATCCCTGCCAGCTTTAAAATTCAATGGTTTTCATTTCATGTTTTACCAATACCAAGGAAATATGGAGCAAACCCAAGGGTAACTACCCTTAGAGATATTATAATTTGTTTAAATGTGTTTTGATATTATAAACTTTTGTTTTTTATTAGTACTTGCTTTTTAATCTTGTGAGATCCCTTGATTCCCACACTTTTGCACACATTTCTCCTGACATATGCCTTTTAGAATCCAATTTTCTCTTCATTTCTGTACATATACAGTATTTTAATTGGAAAACTACACCCCAACATTTGAAGAAATAATAATAAAAAGGACAATTGTATTCTAGTTCATGTCTTACTTTGGGAAATGTAATTTAAGTTGGCTCACATTTAAATGAGAACCAAATGAATTTATTTTCCATCCTAACCCTCCTTGCTTTTAGAAACACAAAATGCTATGTGATAGACTGTGGCTGGCATCCTGTTAGGCAGTTAGAATGTTGTAAAGTAGGCTTATGATCTTGTAACTGTTTGGTGTACATGTATGATTATGGCACCATTGCCATAATTTCAAATACCCTCCACCCGACACACATACCACCTTAAAATCCAGGCAGCCATACCAAGGGATGGAATTCAGTTGTGCTGGTGAATATGTTACCCGAATTGTGTGGGGTCTGTAGAGATCCACTTGTGTCACTCAAATTAAGATATTAAATTGGGGAATTTTAATTAGCTCATGGCAGAGAGAGGCCGGGTAACTTTGGAATCTTTACTTCTGTGTCACTCACTCATTGAGGAGACTACAAGCCAAATGTAAAGTAAAATTGGTTTTTATGGGAAAATAATCACACAACCATTCATACATGCACTCATGCTTCAAGTAGTCACACAAGGTGAATGAAGAATCAGGAAGAAGTATTGGGATAGAGGAATAGATTGTGGGGATGACGGGTTATTTTTTACCTGTCCAAAGAGTGGAGGTTCATGCAGGTTCATGCAGCAAAGATTACTCAGGCTTGATTCTGCGGCTGCAAAGAAAATGAGCAGAGTGACAATGTGTAGAAAACTGTGTGCACTTTGGTCATGTTTTGGAATAATATTTATACTCAAAAGTGTATCCTTAAGGGGTGTTTTGAGTGGAGAACAATGTTTCAGTGAATTTCGTAGAGTGAAACAATGGAAGCTCCGGCTTCACTAATTAATGTTAATGGCTGGAATATTAAGACTGGTGGGTTTGAGGTGACCTTCTATTGTTGGATAGGCAGAGGTGTAAAGGAAGACCTTTGCAGAATAATGTGTGTTCTGATCACTTGTTTGTTTTAGAGTATGACTCATTTCCAGGCACGTCGGGGGTGGATTAGCACATTCCTCCCTAACAACTTGTCTAAGGGGGCTTCACATGGGCATGCCTGTTTTTGGAGTATTTATAAGACAACTTTGTTTAGGTGTCTGGTGACCTTTGCATGAACCCTTCTGGGGATGTCCTGGTGTACTGAGACCTACACGAACTGTTAATAATTGCCTACTTATGAATTATTGCCAATCAATGAATTATTGTTGGGGTGGAGGTGTAAGGATATGTAACAAGTATGGCACCAAAGGTTGATGCATCCAGCCCCCTCTCACCAGTAAACATTTGGGATGTGTCATCCTTCCATGCCCCACTCATCAGCACTGTGGGCCTCCATCACTCAGTACAGCTGCCTGGATTTTAAGGTGGGCTTTGCGTGTCAGATTGGGAGACAGAGCATAGCTGTGACATCATAGCTATGTGTCCAATGTAGGATCTAAGCCTATATCTCCAGAAAAGAGAATTACGCTTCTTGCCTCAGCACGTTCTAGCAGTGCTTCTTAAAACCTTATTTGGAAAGAGAATGGCCAGATAAAATTTACAAGTTACATCAACTTTATAACTAATTTATGAGCAATACCATAAACTTTGGAAGACATATATGTTCTTTCCAGTGAAAGTGAACAATAACCGTAGGGCAGTATGGCCACTATTACTTCAGTTTACCTATTGTGACATTTTAGCTTTTCACTGGCTTTAGATATTCGGATGACTGATGACCATTGTTGAGATCTATGCCATTATTACCTCACCTTACTCCCCAAAGACTGTATCAGTAGTCTAGTCAATAGTACTTCACATCAGTTGCTTTATCAGATTGGTAGGACCGGGGGTAACCAAGAGCAGTTAATTTAATTTAATTTTCTTAATATAATAGAATCAAGATATTTTTTATCCCCTCTTTCAGCATTAATATTCCTAGGGTGGTTTACCAATCAAATCAGAAAAAAACAATAATTGATCTTCAAAACCACACACAAATAGCATAGGTGCTATAAATATTAATTAGATACTGCTAAATGCATAAAGAGCAGTTTTACCAAGGGAATAGATGCTTTCTCCTACATTTTTTAAACCTCAAATTTTTATTTTCATTTTGTTTATGAAGGAAATTTGATTCCACCCCGCCATCCCATCCTCTTCTTAGAAAGGAACCAAACTAAATTATGAAGATACAGCTATTTCCAGTATGGAGAGGATAACGCTAAACTTGCAGACTGTGTGACTATTAAAGGTGATGAGCCTGTCACAATTGGCAAACCAAATTCAGTACTGCCAAGACAGGTGAATATATAGGGCTCTACAGCCAGACCTTTAAGAGCTAAGGACAGAAAGTCCTATGCCTGGATTATTGAATCTGTTTTGCTTTGCCCCAGCTTCCTAGCTTTATGTGCATTGTTGATTTATTGTCTCTGAGGAAGATCATGGAATAATTATTTGGCCAAAATGCACTAGGCTTTTTTCAACAAACAAAACCATTAAATAAAACATCGAGACCTTGTTTTTCTTTTTCATTTTATGTATCTCATTGGATGTTTTTTTTTTGTTTTTTTTTGTTTTTGTTTTGTGATTGGTCACTGGAAGATAAATGCAGGTTTAATTTCAAGTCTAATTTCTGAGGAAATCCTGTTGTGGGAAGACAAATGTATTGTTTTTGTTTTCTTTTGTTTTGTGATTGGTCACTGGAAGATAAATGCAGGTTTAATTTCAAGTCTAATTTCTGAGGAAATCCTGTTGTGGGAAGACAAATGTATTGTTTTTGTTTTCTTTTGTTTTGTGATTGGTCACTGGAAGATAAATGCAGGTTTAATTTCAAGTCTAATTTCTGAGGAAATCCTGTTGTGGGAAGACAAATGTATTGTTTTTGTTTTCTTTTGTTTTGTGATTGGTCACTGGAAGATAAATGCAGGTTTAATTTCAAGTCTGATTTCTGAGGAAATCCTGTTGTGGGAAGACAAAAGTATTTGTCATGCTCGTCCATGGATTCTGGGTGTTAGAGTAGACTCCATGGAAGACCCTGACATGAGTTTGGTTTTAGGCCTGACTTGAGTTTGGTTCCTGGCCTGATTCCCCTGCCTGGGCCTCTCTACCTCTGGATGGCAGCCAGCCCACCTTTTGGGTCTGGAAATCCTGTTCCTCTGGTAGTTTCAAGGCCAGAGCACCTGGAGGTAGCTGCTACTCCTACAGCCCTACCTACATGCCATTCTCACGCTGTAAGGGTTTATCTGGTGTCTGTACTGGATTGGTTTCAGTTCTGGCTTTGCCTATGTTACTGGTCTGCGTTTCCTTGCCTAATAAAGACATCTTATTGAGTTAATGCGAACGTGTGTCTGGTACATCACAGTATTAAAGGGGGCACAGTCCCCTAAATGTTTGGTTTGACCCTGAGTCCACTGATGATCTCACATGGTCCCGTTTGTTGACTCTGTCAGTAGAAAGAGCAGTGGAAAAGGGCTGATGGTTTGAAGACATCAACCAGTCCACATTCCCAGATAGGGATGCTAGTGAAATCTGCTATGGAGCCAGCTGGGATCAGAAGAGTCAGCATCTGTGTGATGCTGGACTGCTTTGTTTCAGTGGAATCCGTGGCTGGGTGGTATCCATGACCCTAGAAATATTTATTACATGCCTGTGGAAAATATTGTGTTAATTTTGAAAGTGGTGAATAATTATAAGAGAGGTACCAATAAAGGTGAAGAATAATATTTGCATTAGTGTGCCTCATACAAAAAAGGCATATTATTTTGTGCATTATTTTCCATTCAGAAAAATCCAGAAAGAGCATCTGTGGACAATGGAGCAGATGAGAGCCCCTGACTTGCTGAACCACACACAAGGCATATTATATTACAATTGTACACCATTATTCTTAGCCTCTGGTGGTGAAGCTCTGTCTTTGAAACTGTTATGGTCTAGTGAAGAACACTCCTATATTTAAGAAAGCAGTTACTTCAGGACTGAAGCAGAATCACTACAGATGCAAAATACCTGTAAATGTAATGGGGAACACATTCTTTAGCCATATAGAGCCTTACTGCACTCCAAGGAAAAGCGGCAAAGCAGCAGGAACATTCCATCTTTCCTGCTGCCTTCCTGCATGATGTTGGCATTCTTCTGGTTTCCTTTCATTCCATTCCTGTGGGGCACCAAGCTAAAACTGTGCCTTTTTGCAAGCAGGTTTTTCTGGTTAGCAAAAAGCCACAGTTTTACCTTTGCCCCTTATGGGACCAGAATGAAAAAACAGTGACACCATGCAGGAAGGCAGCAGGAAAGATGGAATGTTCCTGCTGCTTTGTTGCTTTTCCTTGGAGTGTGGTAAAGCTCATAGTGTTCTGGGTGATACATATTAAGTCTGAATGTGGTGATCAGTGATGAAGAATATGGAAGCTCAAACAGAATGCCCCTAGGGAAGGCTAAGAAAAGCAAACATTCAGTTCGTATTACTGTTCCCAAGAAAATAACTTTTTTTTAATAAAAGAAAATAACTTTTGCTACCAAAAGAAATTTTAAAATGCAACATGCAAAGAAGCATTACCTTCAGCCAAAGGTTATGAAGGTTCCATACAATGATTGTCTCTTGCTTCTTTCCCATATTCTGGGAATAAGGGCTGCTATGTCACTAGCCACATTCAAAAAGAGAGAGCCTGCAAAAGTACTCAGTCAATCTGAAGTTATTGATTGTATTTCACAGGGACAAATAAAGGAAGGCCAGTGAAGTAGTGGAGCTACTTCCCCAAAGGTTTGGGGTGGGAAGGAAGAAGGAGGAGAAGGCTTCATAACCAGTTCATATACCTGGACAGAGTCTGTCCAAGGTAAGATTCTTAGAGTGATGATGTCATCTTTCCCATTTTTGCTCAGGTCTTGCAAACTCAGGGCCATGGCTTTTTGGGTTGAATCAATCTACCTGGAATGTGATCTCCCTCTTTTCCTACTGCCTTCTACTTTACCAAGGACCAGGGAGTCATGTCTTCTCAGTCAAGGAAGCAACAGCCTGAATTTGCAAGACCTGAGCAGGGCTGTTGATTACAGGGTGACTTGGAGGTCTCTCTTTCATGGGGTCTCCATAAGCCAAAGTTGACTCAATGGCAGTTAACAGCAACAACAACATATTGTTTTCAGCAATATATTGTTGCTGGGAAAATCCATTTCTGTCCTCAACTAAGATGAGGATTGTAAGCAAGCTTGAGGTAGTTGTCAAATAATGCCATCCTCCCTGCTAATCAGTACATCCTGGCACTTGGAGCCCATGAGCTGTGGCTCCAGGACGCTACTACTATCCTATGCCTGGCACTGCTAAACATCTCCCAATTAACAATAATGTGTCTTCTCATGATATGTCCAAAGTACACTAGCCTCAGTTTATCACCTTGACACTAGGAGAAAGGATTTTTACTAGGGCAGATGACAACTGTCCAAAATGGCAAAATCTCCCCCACCTGCCACAAAATGTCATCATTGAGTAGAAACAGAAAATCCATGTCAACCAAGAGGAGGGAAATGGTAGTGTGTTGAATTTTTCTTATAGAGTCTCTAAATGGAACAGTCTAGTTGCACACTGATATTTGACTGGTGTAGTTTAGTCCCACTGGGTATAGCTCATCTCTCTGTACTATGGTAGGACAGGTGGAAATTTGCATATAAACTGCTTTGTTTTGCCACCTTTGTTTGGTTGATTTATATCCCACCGTTCTCCTAGAAATTGGATCCATGGTGGCTCTCAAGATTATTTTAAAAAGAAATAAGTACAAATTAAAAAACGATAGTTTATAATATTAAAATACAATTTTAAAAGCTACAGTAATAAAACACAATTTAAAATTAAAAACTGCTTGGCCTAAATTCAGTTAGCATCTCAGCTGGAATAGATCCATTGAATCAACTGCTGAATTGTAAATCAACACCTACATAAATCCCATTGATTTAATGGGTCTACTAGACTTTAATGGTTCTACTAGACTACACTAGACTTACAATTGGATTCTGGTGCTCAAAAACATAGCAATTAAAAAAGTTGTTATTGTTATTATTTCCATCATATTCAAGGCTTTTAGTGGCATTTCCATCAAAGAACCTTATTCTTTTTGATTCAGCAATTTTACCCAATTTTTGATAGTGTAGTATATTTGTCAAATCAAATTCCATTGAAATGTCTTGCCTAATATTCTTACAGCATGCAATAAAGATTCAATTTTTGCTGGTGACTTTCTATATAGTTTTAAATCATCCATATAGAATAAATAATTTACTTTCTCCAGTTTGCTTTGATGTTTCACATTCCTCATTTGTTTTCTTTAGTGTTACTGATAGTGGTACCATTGTACATTACAAACAATAAAGGAGATAAGGAATTATCCAGAAACAGTCCACACCTAATATTAACTCTGCCAAATTCTTGTCCATTTACTGTTAACATGGTATTCCATGGTTATGTTTTTTTCTGACCCTTAAAATTTTATAGTTGATCGAATCTATGCACAAATTTGTTCTCTTCTATTTTACTTTTTTCAATATTATTTTATCAATTAACAATTGGTCTCCCCCCCCCACTCCAGAATTGTGGGGAAGAGAATTACCATTCTCTTCTTTTGGATAAAGAGAATTCTGAATTAAATGGGACTGGACTGAGTTAGCTATCACTCCTGTTAATAATTTAAACATTGTTGGGAAACAGGTCATTGAGCAGTGCTGGTGTAGCTCCTTTTCCCATCGTTCATAATTAATACTGTTCTTCCTGTTGCCTGTTAAACTGCCATGCCAGCCTTAATGAAGGCTGGTTAGATTTTTCAGCCAGAATCTAGGAACTTCATCTCTTTGGGGGGGCTAGATTACTAGTGTCAAGTATATATAAAGCATACACAAAATTTTAAAATCAGAATTAAACAGTAGAAATATAATTCATGCCTTAAATTCCTGTTACCTGATACAGTGATGGAGCTGTTGATTAGGTTCAAGTGACCTATTTCCACTAGACAGAAAAACTTGTCATATTTGTAACAGCAACCCATGCTTGACTTCCTCAATGTAACATCAGTCAACTGTTTCTACCATGTAATAATGGAGGTTATTATAAGTGAAACTTTTATAGAAGAAATAAACACTTTAAATGAATATGTCAAAGAAACAATGGCAACGTAATAATGGTTAATATTACTAAAAGTATAGAAGAAAAAGTTGAGGTTGGGAATATCTGGAAAGGGTTACAAAATGAGACAGTAGAAAAAGAAACTGGAGGACTTATATTTGCCCCTGAATAACAGGTACTTCAGAAAAATAGCATCAAGGCAAAAATTGAAAAATATAACTAAAGATAAAAAAATCTTGTCACTATAAAGAAAAAGATGAAAATTTTGATCACCTGATTAGTTTATGCAGCAAGATAACACAAACTGAAAATAAGAAACGCCACGGTAAAATGGGTGTAATTATATGCCGGAATCTATGCAAAAAGATCTGAAAAAGTTTTTAGAAAGATGAAGTAAAAATTTTGTGGAGCTTTAAGATTCAAATCGATAAATGATTAAAATATAATATGTCAGATATAACTGTGGTTGATGAAAAGAAAGTTTGGATTGTAGATATAGCAGTCCCTGGGACTTCAGAACTGAAGACAAAGAAAGGGAACTTTATCAGACCAGGCAACTACAGTGTCATAATGACACCTAATGATCATGAAAGGGCATGCATACCAGGCAATGTCGTCCTTTCATGATCATATATTGTCAAAAACCTGGTCCTTTTTATTGATAGGCCAAGCTGTCAATTGATCTCCCATGGTGCTTTTTTGCCAGTGTTGCTGGCCTTTGAAATTTCATGCCATTGTGCTCAGTGAAGACAGCGTCAATTGGCAGAACACTTCCAGATGAGATAATGACAGCTAGGTAGGGGATACTCTTTTTATGACAACCCCCTCCCCCCCCGTGTACTTGGGACTTTTAAAGTGTGTTTTTGTGCTTTTCTGAACGTTTTATGTGTTTATTTTGCTTTTATTTTTGAATTTGCTACGCTAGATTTGCTACGCTGATTCTTCTCACAAGAATCAGTGAGATTTCAACCCCAGAAGTAAACGGAGCTCCGTTCATGCTCCATTACTGCTGGGGATGCCTCATTGACATCTGGTAGTAGATCTGGTAGTAGGGGTTCAAAGGGGGTTGCTGGCATAAAAATGTTTGAAAATAAGCCAGCAAAAGAACATTAATGGCGGGTAGTCTGATAAAGTCCAGAGAAAACATTATGAAATACAGGTCATCCCTGTGTCCGTGGAACCAATATGTGTGGTTTCAGTTATCCACAGCTGAAAAAATAAGGAAATAAACCATAGAGTCATGCTGGAAAATGCCTAGAGAAATGTCATCTCTAGGAATTGCTAGGTACTCCAAAGCAACTCTATGGTATATTTGTGCCATAGAGGTTTGCTATTATCCATGGTTTCACTTATAAATGGTAAGTCCAGGAATATATCCCCTGTGGATTTAAGGGGGTAACCTGTATTGATACCTATAAACAGAGACCCAGCACCTTTGGGAAAAGAAAGCATTTGCATTTCCAGTAGTGATAGGTGTTCTGAGAACCATTCCAAATGGATTCACAAAACATCTGAATAAAATCGCCATACATAGGATCCAGTAAAGGATGGAAGGAAAGGCAGGTCCTGTCATAGGTGTGTGGGTATCCCCATAAGGGATCTTGGGGTATGGGGAGGGAAGTCATGCCTGGCTTGGGGACAGGTAGCTTCACCTCACCCACTGTTGACAGGAGAACCAAATAGTATCTTCCACCCATGTGCAATCTCATTGCTGTCATCCCAGGGCTACCCAACAGGTGTGCTGTGTGGTGATTACCATCAGTCAGCAAGCAAGTTGTCCAATGCTTGGACCTGGGTCCCATGCCAAAGCCACATAAAGTTGTGTCAAAATTAGGTTTAGACATAACAACATAGCTTTCAAATCCCATGAAAGTGGTAGAGTGGGATAAAGTTTGGAGGCAGCAGATTTAAAAATCACTCATGTAATTCACTCACAACTGCCATCTTGACTAGAGGGCATGCAAAATTTATGGGGGCTGTAAAACCATTAAGACAAGTTGCAGCTGCTATTGCTGCAGAGCAACCTGTTTCTTTTGGTTGTTATAGACAACTCCCTAGATTGCTCTGTGAAAAATTTGCACGACACTTTGCAGACAAAATTACTCAGACCGACTCTGTTTAGAAACTATAGTTGATACTGGTACAATAGATGTAAACTTGATTCCTGTTTGTCCTGTATTGTTTCCTATATTTCAATTTGTGCACCCTGAAAATGTGGATAGGATCCTTGGAGAGCGGAAAGCCACCATGTGTGTATGAATCCATTCCCTTCTTGGCTCTGAAAAGCAGCCAGAGGGGAACTGGGTGAACGGGTAAGGGGAGTAGCAAATGCTTTTAGGCAGGGTTCCATTATGCCTAAAAGAGGTGGTGAGGTCGTTACTGAAGAAAGACTCCCCAACCACCACCATACTGGAGAATTATTGGCTGGTCTCCCATATCCCTTCCTTGGGCAAGTTTCTAGAGCATGTGAGGCTTCCCTGCTCCAGGTGTTCTTGGCTGAAATGGATTACCTGGAACCATTTCAAACTGGCTTAAGACCTGGCTCTGGGGTGGAGACAACTTTGGTCAACTTGGCAGATGACCTATGTCAGGAACTGGACAAGGGGAGCATCTGTCTATTGGTTCTGCTGGACCTCTTGATGGTTTTCAGTACCATTGACCATAGTATTCTTCCGGACTGCCTCTCTGGAATGGGATTTGAAGGCACAATTTAACAGTGGTTCCAGTCTTTCTTTTAGAGGAGAACTTGGAAGGTGATGCTGAGGGATATTTGTCTGCTATTCTGGTCATTGGCCTGTGAGCTAACTCAGGGTGTGGTTTTGTCTACCTTGATTTTCCATAAATATGTGAAACCTCAGAGAGGGGTTATCAAGAGTTTTTGGGTTTGGTGTCACCTGCATGCTGATGGCAACCAATTGTATCTCTCCTTTCTATCTAAGTCTAAGGAAGCTGCTCTGGTTCTAAACCAGTGTCTGTTGTTGGTAGTGGACTAGATGAGGAGGGAAAATTGAAGTTTAATCCAGACAAACCAGAGGTGCTCCTGGTCAGATGAAAGGCAGATCAGGGAATAGGGATTCAGCTTGTTCTGGATGGGGTTACAGTTCCCCTAGAATCTCATAGCTTTGGTGTACTCTTGGATTTAGCTCTGAACTTGGATGCCAGGTTTCAGCAGAGGCCAGGAGTGCATTTGCCCAGTCAAAACTAGTGCACCAGCTGCAGCTGTTCCTGGAGATGTCAGACCTGGATAGAGTGTTACATGCCTTGATTACATCCCATTTGAATAACTGTAATGCACTCTACATGGGGCTGCCTTTGGAACATGTTCCGAAACACCAGCAGGTCCAAAATGCTATGGCCATAGAGCTGACAGCAGTTATTTACAGGAGACATATAACTCCCTTTGCTGAAACAGCTTCCCTGGCTGCCAGCTTGTTTCTGAGCACAATTCAAAGTGTTGGTTATGTCCTATAAATCCCCATAACGCTTGATTCCAGACTCTCTGAAAGACTGTATCTTCCTATGTAAACCTACCTAATTCTTAAGACAGCTGTCTCTTGGTCCCACCACTTTCTGGAGACAGCCTTTTCAGTGGTTGCTCCCAGGCTATGGAATTCCCTTCTATGCAAGGCCAGCCAGGTATCTCCCCTGCTCTCCTTTGCCAGCAAGCAAAGACCTTTTTATTTAAAACAGTATTTGATGGTTGAGTGATTCTGGGGAGTCTTTTTATGGTATATGTGTGCTATATTTTTTATCTTGAGTGTTAGGTTTTTAAAGTGATTGTACACATGTTAAAATTAAATTTTAACATGATGGAGTTTTAACTTTTTTTACCATCAATTTTTTTAGCTTTGTCTTGTCTTAGCCTTGTTGCGAATTGCCATCAATTCCCTGTCAAGAAAAAAGCAGGATACAAACAAACAAATGCACATAGCCAAAACATTACAAAAAAATTAAAACACAAAATAGTATCAAACTGGTAAACTACACTGAACAAATGGAAATGGGGACTTTTAAGTAGATATTGTGCTTGTGAGCATGTTCATAGTCAAAGATGACTGAATGGTTATTATGCCAGGAACCTCGTTCCTATATGAGCCTGAGACAAAACAATAGTCAATGCACTGGAAAACACCATCATCACCAAGAATGAAAAAAGCATGTCAAAGCAAGTCCACATTCAAAGCCATGCATTGGGGTTTTTTGACATCTAGGGTGTAATTTTGGCAGAATGGGTTCCAGAAGGCAGAACAGTGAACCAGCATTATTATAAGGAAGTTTTGACAAAGCTGAGAGAAAGAGTCATGGGGGGAAAGGCCAGAACTGGGAAAAATGGTTTCATTCTTCATCAAGACAAGCACTTTCTGTGAAGCAGTTTTTTTTCCCCAATAAATTCATTACTACACTTGAACACCTTCCATATTCACCAGATTTGGCACCATGCAACTTTTTTGTTTTCCCTAAAGAGAAATTGGTGCTTAAAGGAACATGTTTTGAGTCAATTGATGTAGTAAAGAATGGCAGATGTGTTGAAACAGCTGACAGAAACTGATCTGCTCCATGCTTCAACCAGTGCAAAACCAAGCCTGCATCCATGTGTGAGCGTGAACAGGGAGTATATTGAAGGGGGACAAACATCAAATTGTAATACATAAAAATAAAGATGGGTTATTGTATCAGTCTCATTATATAATAGACAGATCTCGTATAACCAGGATATGTGGATGTGTGGTATTTCTTGGTAAGCATGCCTATAAACTGTCTTTAGATAGAATGAATCACAGTGATTCTGGATTGTATGAATAAACAAAAGGAATGATTTATTAAAGTTATAGTTGTACCATCAACATTGTAATGTTGTGGTTAGAACTTTGTTACTTGCTTAACAGCCTTGAATATCACTCTGAGATGACAAACCACAAGTGGAACGGTACACAGGTTGATGATTAGAGATCTAAATAACTCTCAGATAAATCCCAGGCTCATTCACTCTTTGGTCCAGTCAGTCTTAATACTGTACATTCAAACTTCACAGCCACTTCACACAATCTCCACAGATTCAAACCTCGCTCAAAACCTCATCTCAAATTCCTGCCAAACTCAAACCATTTCCACTCTTATGGCTGCTTTGAAACCCTGGCAACACTAGGAGAGAAGAAGGAGAAGCCATTGTCATGAGTGTGATATTGCTGTTTCCGCCCTTAGTGTTCAAAGAAGGCACCCAGGCATCCACTGAGCCACAACATATGCCCTGTTTCCTATGACCCCCTTTTTTACTCTTCCAAACAGAAGAAATCTTTCAGGAGGTCCATTTTTGTCACCCTAAATCATGTAGTTCCATTAGTAAATGTGGCCACCTCACTCTGTATCCCATCTTTAGATCTTTCATCAGGAGATTGTCTACATGCTAGGCTTCATAGATATACATGGTTTCCAAATAAATAAATAAATAAATAAATAAATAAATAGTTTGTTATTATTAGTTATTTTGTTTGTCTTATTACTTCAGTGTGGAGGGGAAAGTATGTGTTGTTTAGTTTGTTAGAAATGTCTTTATCCTTTTATGTGTGTGTTATATCTTCATGTTGAGATATGTTATTGTTGTAGAACATTCTTTTAAACTGTGTAATAAAAACATTTATGAATACATGGTTTCCATTTTCTTTTGAGAGCATATTGTCTGCAGTTCTGGCCACGCTAACATGTTTCTATGGCTTTTGCTCTTAAAGTAGTAAGCTGGACAGGAGGGTGCATTGCCAACTTTGCATCCACTTGATAGGGTTTTCTATATGTTTCCGTTAGCGCAATATATTAAATTTGTAGCTTAAACAATCTTGTAATATTTCAATTATCTTTCTGGCATTGCTTTCGTAGTAGTCACACTGTAAGCCACTTCATTTTTTATTGATTGATTGATTAATTTCTTTTATTTTACTTCTTTTATTATTTTGGTTATGGTTATTGCTATTGCTATTACTTTAATGCAATATTCTCTGTTTTGGAAAAATGCAACTGCATTAGACAAAGTGCACAGTGACAGGCCTGCCAATCTTGAGCTTCCTCTCAACCTCAGCAACATTTCTGTACTTTGTGAGAGAAATCATCAATTGTGCATGCTGGCAAACTGAAAAGTGATAGATTAACATCTATTCTCTTTGCTCAGCATGCAGTTTCCTTCTTGCAGCTGCAGAGACACAGAAATGTCCAATCAGGCCAGATTTTTGGAATACAGTAGGCCCTTGGTGCCCACTGGGGTTTGGTTCCAGGACTCTCCGTGGATACCAAAATCCATGGATGCTCAAGTCCCATTACAGTATATACACTAGCATAGTAAAATGGTGTCTTATATAAATGGCAACATCGGTTAACTTCTTGGAATTTATTTATTTTTTTGAAAATTTTCAAGTGGTGGATGCTGGAGTCAAAGGCTTTCATGGCCGGCATCCATAGATTTTCCTTGGTTTGTTTTTTTTTCTTTCCCCCTGGCTGTGTGGCTGTGTTCTGGAATAGTTTCTTTCTGACGTTTCACCTGCATCTGTGGCTGACATCCTCAGAGAATGGTTGGGGAGGTAAACTATTCCAGAACACAGCCTCACAGCCCGGAAAAAAACCCCAAGGAAAATCGGTGGATGGAGGAATCCATGGATGCCAAATTCGTGGATACAGAGGGCTGACTATACTTGTTTCTTCCACATCCCCAAATTTTTGTACCCTCATGGCTGAGGAACAATTTTGAAGAACTTCTGGAAAAGTTCTGGATCACTTGAAAGCTCATGAACACTAAGATCAGCTGGAAAGTCCTTTCTCTCTGTCTTACCACCTTCTCAGGCTCGTTTGGTGGGAAGTAGGGCCTTTTCTGTGGCTGCTCTCAGACTTGGGAACTCCCTTCCTAGAGCAGTTAGGATGGCCCCATCTTTACTCTCCTTCAGGTGGCAGGCAAAAACATTTTTATGCCACCAGGCCTTTGCTGACAAATGAAGGTTGGACCACTGGTACTCCTGTTTTTCAGATTTATTTTAATTTTATGGAGTTTTAAAAATATTTTATTATTTATATGGAATTTTAATTATATAATGGTTTAATCTTTTTTTTTTAATTCTTATTTATTGTAATGTGTTTTTAGCTAGTGTTGTTTTTAAATGTTGTGAGCTGCCTTGGGTCCCACTGTAGGGAGAAAGGTGGGATATAAACAAAATAATAATAATAAGATACTTATGTACCACTTTTGTAACATTTTAGTGGTCCTAATAAATGTTTATTTTGTTTTGTTTTTTACTTCTGGATTACATGGCTACGTTGTTTTGTTGGCTTTTTAAAAAAGTGGCCAACAGCATAAGAAAAGACTGTCATTTCTGAATCTGGCTTGATTCCATGAGTGGAACAGCACTGGGGCTAAACCTAACCTGAAACCCTGGGAGCTTTTGGTGGGAGGGATCTTAGTACTTCCTATTCCAGGGCCTCATTATATACAAGGTTGCTAGGGCCCACTGAATTGAATGGATACAAGAAATGAGGACATTGTTCAGCAATATAGCTGTAGAAATCAGTGTACTCAGGACATCTGGGGCCATGGCAATAGCCATGTTAGTTTGTTGTAGCAAAACCAACACAAAGTCTCAAAGACTAGCATGTTTTGTCAATGGGTTGCATTTCACAAAAGCTGAGACCAAATGATACTAATTGGCCTTTAATATACCACCAGCCCCTTTGTTGGTTTTAGTAGATAGGATGGTAGAGCTCATGAGCCCCCTTGTCCAGAGAAAGCAGTTTATTTCTCACTAGCATTCAGTATCTCTGATGCCAGGTTTGCACAATATGTGGGTTGTGGGCAGCATGCAACCCCTGGCAATGGCAGACAGTGGCTCTGTTGCCACTGGGGTGCCACATGTGGTTTTATAGCTGCTTATCCTGCAACTGTTACAAGTTGTATAGGACTCTGCCAGTGCCAAATTTGGTAGTCTAACCCCGGAGGAGCTCTCAGACAGCCCAGAATAGCTATGGGAGGGACACCCATAAAAATGAAAGTTGATTTGCTGCCTCCACAATGAATGATCCATGGGCTGCCCCAACACCCTCTGTTTTGCATGACTCCCTGCTGACTTTCCATGACTCCCTGCTGCTGACCGCCCCCATCCCACACTAATTTTCTGCAACACTTGCAGCCACCACCAATCTAGTCCACCTGCTGCCAGTACTATGGCTGCTCATTTTGTTGCTCTCCACTTCCCTTTTCTTTGTTCAAGCCCAGCACTGCTGCTGCCAAGCCCTCAGTCTCCTCTGCCCTTGCTGCTGACTTCCCATTGGAGATGATGCTCTGGCTCGAGCTATGTCTCCTCTGTGATTTCACAAGTCAGTGCAAAAGGAAAATATTTATGTATATAAAGGATGGGACCAGGAGGGGGGTGTTAAGAAAAAAAAAGGATTGGAAATCAAAAGCCATGGAAGTAAAAGAATAAACTACATTGGAAAAGAAAAGAAATAAAGTATAAGAAATAAAAGAGCTTACTTTGGCGAGAGGGTTGCATTAAACTTCATAACGCAAGATGCTGTGCCGTTATGAAGCCTGGTGTCACCCCTCCCTCCGATGGTGTCACCTGGTGTGGTTCAGCCTCTTTGTGCCCCCTTAGTGCCACCACTGGCAAACTGAAACATCAGCACTGGTCTAGGATGAACTGACACCTGGCATAGTGGTCTTCTAGATGTTACTGGACTACTCCCATCACACCTCCCATTGATGGGAGTTGGAGTCCAACAACATCTGGAGGGCCATAGGTTCCCCACTCTTTATTTATGACTCAAAGCCCAAGTTGACAATCACATTTTCCAACCCATCTCTTTAACAATAAATTCCTTGGTCATTAATGTATAAAAGAACCATGTTGACAAATTGCCCTCTGTTACAAATGAAGTGACAGACAGCACAATCTTCCTTGGAACATGACAGAAGTTTTCCAGCTCTTTCTTCCATTGTGTCTATAGTCATAGATTCAGAAGCATTAAAGATGCTTAAAGATCTCAAATATCACCTGTGATAATGCCAAAATCCATGCAGCTGGAATTTTTCTTGTCTGCCACTACAATTACTTCAATTACTTTAGGGCCAGATTATATGTTGAACATCCACAAATGTTGGTGTCCTTGATGAAAAACCTCTCCATTAACGCCCCCTTGTCATGAGAGAGAGGCTTGCATACCCTAATGATGTTTTGAGCTATGCAAACTATGCAAGTCGACCCTGTAGAGAAAGACAAATTCTACACAGACCTACGCCACCTCATACAAAAAGTCCCTGTAGAAGATAAAATTATTATCCTTGTGGACTTCAATGCCAGAGTAGGAAAGAACTCCGAAGCCTGGAAAGGTGTCTTAGGCAAGCATGGTGTTGGAAATTGCAATGATAATGGACGCCTCCTGCTAGAGTTCTGTTCAGAACAACATCTGACTATTACAAACACTATCTTTCAGCAGACCACCCCTGGATGCATCCCCGATCCAAACATTGGCACCTCATTGTCTTGTTCCTCTCGTTATTTTTATCTCTCTTGTTTTTCCATCATTAACCATCACTATAGCTGTGTTATGGGAATACAATTGATCTATTAATCCTCTAAACCTCTTCCCCATTCCAAATTCTTTCAATATTATTTTTAATGTTGGCCATTCCACACAGTCAAATGCTTTAAATATATCTAATGCTAATATCCCTGCTTTTACTTTTGTTTTGCCGATTATATGTATTTTATTTAACACCCTTCCTATCAAATTTGACATTTGTCTTCCTTTCACAAATCCACATTGATCCTTTAATATATATTTATACATGCAACTATTCATTCTCTTTGCCATTATTGCTGATAATAACTTTGCATCTTGATTTATCAATGATATAAGCCTGTATGATCCCAGGTCCATCAAATCCTTATCTGGCTTTGGTATCAATATTATCAATGATTGTTGCCATGATGGAGGGACTTTATCTCCCATTATTATATTGTTGTATAATTCTAATAATTTAGGTATCGACTTCTTTTTAAATAATTTATAATAATCTGATCCTAACCCATCCATTCCTGGAGCTTTCCCACTTTTTAAATTATTTATTGCTTCCTCAACTTCCATTTTCATAATTGGTTTTTCTAATAAACCTGTCTTCCTCTTCTATTTTAATCTACCAACTTTTCCCTACATATTTTTCTATTTGTTCCACTGATTTATTCCCAGACTGGTGCAGGTCTTTATAAAACTCCTCAAAAGTTGTTAGTTTTTCCTTCATTGTTCTACACATTTTACCTGTTTTATCTCCAATCCCATTTATCATATTTTCCATTTTCTTCTTCTGTGTGGATCTAGCCAACATTTTTGAATTTTTATTACTAAATTCGAAATACTCCCTTCTTAAATAAATTAAATTTTCCTGTACTTCATCTACTTCCATTTTATCCAATTCCTCCCTCTTTGCTCTTAACTCAATATAAGTTTGTTTTCCTTGTCTAATATATATTTATTTTCCAATAATTCTATTTCCCTTTCTAATTTCCCTTTTCTTTATTCTTGCCTTTTTTTTAAGTTAAAGGTTTCTTTTATGCATACCCCCCTTGTCATAGCTTTCATAGTATCCCACAAAATTCCTTTTGATACTTCTTTACCATTTAATTCCCATAATTCTTGCCATTCATGCTCAATTTTTTCTACTATTTCTCTGTAATTTAATTTTTTTGTATTCAGCCTCCACCTTTTCACCTGTTCATAATCTCTCTTCATTATAATCTCCATATTGACCAAGGCATGGTCTGTTACTTTTATACTTCCTATCTCTGAATTTATGATTTTATCAATCAAATTTTTGATACAAAAATATAATCAATTCTTGAATAACTCTTATGTACCATTGAAAAATATGTATATTTCCTTTCATCTCCCTTTACCAATCTCCACACATCTTTCAACCCCTTTCTTTTTATTATTTTATTTAAATTTGTAATATTATCATATTTATCCCTTAATGAGTAATTTGATTTATCTTTTATTCTTTCCATTTTCATGTTAAAGTCTCCTGCTACAACAATATTTCTACAACAATATTTTGTTCTTGCATATTCTCCATTTCTTTAAATACTTTCTCATAAAATTCCTCCTGTTTTTCATTTGGAGCATATACATTCATTAGAACATATTTATCTTCTCCCATTTCACCTTGCATTATAATATATCTATGATTTTCATCTTTTTTCACCTTTTTAATGACAAAATTAAAAAAAATTGCTATTAATATTGCTACCCCTCTAGCTTTTGAATTTTCATATGCTTTTTCATAAACTCTTACCCAATTCAATTTCAATTCATTTACCCCTTCCCTTCTTTGATGTGTCTCTTGTAAAAATATTCAATCCTTTTTTGCTTTATTACTGTGCCAAGGCCATGAACATTTAAGGTTGATATCTTTAATTTATTAACAATTAGATTCCTTATTACATTTTCTATAAAATCTTCTGGCTCCAAAAAGTGACCTCCCTTCCCCATACCCACCCCTTCCCAATTCTTCCCCATTCCCTCCCCCCAGGTCTTCCAGGTGAGGACTGGTGAAGATTTCATCTAATGGCCCAGAACAACTCCCCCCCCCCGAGTGCTCATAAAAATAATTAAAAAAATTCCCCTCTTTTTCTTTCCCCCCCCTGTAATTTATTCTTCTTCCTTCTGCTTTCTTCATCTGTCTAAACTTTTCCATCTCCAGTATCCGCTCCTCCATCAGCTCCATACTCCTTCTTAGGTACTCCCAAGTCCTCCAACAGTCACAGTCTTTCTTCTGGTGTTTCCATTCTATATCTTTTTCCTGCCCATTCAAATTTCAGAAACACTGGGTATCCCCAAGCATATTATATACCAGCTTTCAAAAGAGTAGCAATACAAGGCTTCATTGATTTTCTCCAGATTACTGTTTGTGGACAGTAGTCATTATATAATTCCACCCTTGCATCTCCATAGTTCTGTCTCTCTGGATGTTTCTTGACTGTTCTCATCAATTCCTCCTTGTTATTGTAATTAATAACTGTAACAATAACATCTCTTGGCAAAATACTTCTCCTTCCTGTCAATTCTCTATGGACCCGCTTGATGTTCTCTTCCCTCCATTTCACAGCTGGGGTCACTTGCTGTAGCCATTTCAACACTTCAGATTTCAGGTTAGATCCTTGATCTTTCCCCACAGATTCTGGCAGGAACCTTATTCTAAAGTTATTCCTGCATTGATAATCTTGCATGTATATCAATTTTTCCCTCATATCTGTGATTTTCTTCATATTGTCCTGGATCTGACTGCCTTGAAGTGTTTGGGTTTTAATCATTTCTTTGTTCTTTTTTACTATATTAAGAATATCTCCTTGTACTCCTTGTATTTTTGTACTCATTTCCACAAATCTTTCTTCAGATCTTTTCCTCTCCTTCTGCATTTCTTCTCTTATGCTTGCAAACTCTGAAAACATTCTCTTTTTATCTTCTCTAAATTCTGTCATCATTTTTGTAAAGAGAGAATCCATATGAGTTTTAATATCCTCTGTTCTTTCTCCCCTTCTTTCCCTCCCCCTTGGTGATGGAGGATCTGGGGCTGAGGCTCCTGAAAGAGGGCTAATTTCTTTTTCCATCCTTAGTCCTTCTGGGTTACCCATGTTATTCTGTGTTTCTGGAAATATCCTTTCCAGTCTCTTATGCGATCTATCTGATGGTTTACCTAATGTTTGTGGTCTCAACCAGCTTTTTCCTGCAGTATTCCTTCTTTTTTTAGTCATAAGAAAATCAAAACACTCCAAACTTTTGTTTCTTCCCTTCTATTAATGGCCCCTCCTTCCTCCACCACTTATTTTTTTTTAAAGCTTTCCACTTATTCTCCAGTTAGATCAAATATTTCTTCCTCTGCTAAATCATCCTTTTCATTTGCCTACAATTGTTTTCTGCTTTCTCCAACCTTAGTGATTTATTAGCCAAATGTTCTTTTTAATTATGTTGGAGGCAGCTCCAAGATCAGACAAAACCGAAAGTAACTATTTGTTTACTTTAGGCTTCTTCGAGCTGCAGTTTTACCTTCTATTAACATTCCTTAGTAATTCACAACCATAAATCTTCCCTCAAAAACTTTCCTCATGCCTTTTTGAGGGGAAATTATTCATTTAATTCCATTACCTTGAGCACCCATCCTGGGAATTGTTCCTATGCCATTGAAGCTTGGCTCCCCCTCTCTTAAAGCAGTGTTTGGACCTACTTACCAGGTCCAAAGCTCCTTATACAGTACAGATGGTCAAACATTAATTACTGATAAAGCCTCTATCCTGAATCGATGGGCTGAACATTTTCAAAGTCTCTTTAGTGCCAACCGAGTAGTCCAAGGCTCAGCTATCCAACATATGATACAAAAACCAATGAAAAATGAATTGGACATAGCTTCCACTTTGGAAGAGACCCTTAAGGCCATACAGCAGATGAAATACGGCAAGGCAGCTGGGATTGATGGAATCCCACCTGAAGTTTGGAAACACGGAGGTCATGCACTCCATGATAAATTCCACGAACTCCTTGAGAATTGCTGGGAAAAAGGGGAACTGCCATCAGATCTCCGAGATACAGTCATCATCACCCTGTACAAGAAAAAAGGAGCAAAATCCATTTTCTCAAACTATCAAGGCATAACACTACTCTCTATTGCTGGAAAAATCCTTGCAAGGATACTCCTGAACAGATTAGCTCCTGCTATTGCAGAAGAACTTCTCCCTGAAAGCCAATGTGGCTTCAGAGCCAATAGGAGTACTACAAATATGGTATTTGCCCTTAGACAACTGCAAGAGAAATGTAGAGAGCAGAACAAGAGTCTCTATGTAACATTTTTCGACCTCACCAAAGCCTTTGACACTGTGAGTAGAAAAGGTCTGTGGCAGATCCTGGAAAGACTAGGATGTCCCCCCAAATTCCTTAAAATGATTATCTTGCTACACAAGGGCCAGCGCGGTCAAGTCAGATATGGCGATGCTCTTTCAGAACCCTTTCTAATAACTAATGGAGTGAAGCAAGGTTGTGTTCTTGCTCCAACTTTATTTACAATCTTCTTCAGCATGATGCTCCAAAGGGCTACAGCAGAGCTTGAAGAAGAAGACAGAATCTATATACGTTACCATACTGATGGTAGCTTGTTTAACTTAAGCCGTCTGAGGGCTCACACTAAGACTCTAAACTATCTAGTCTGTGAGCTGCTCTTTGCTGATGATGCTGCCCTTGTTGCCCACACAGAAGCAGCTCTGCATCACCTAAATCCTGCTTTGCAACAGCTGCAGAGCTGTTTGGGCTGGAAGTCAACCTGAAGAAAACAGAAGTTCTCTACCAGCTTGCACCCACAGGATGAACACCACCATTCCCACATTGCCATAGGCAAATCTGTGCTTAAGTCCATTCAGCAGTTCACCTACCTGGGAAGCATCATCTTCTCAGATGCCAAGATTGACAAAGAGATCGATCACAGATTAGCAAAGGCATATAGTGCATTTGGAAGTCTTTACAAAAGAATCTGGAGTAACAAACACCTGAGGCGAAGCACAAAAATCAGTGTGTATAGAGCCATTGTACTGTCTGTTCTCCTTTACGGATTTGAAACATCAGTCACCTATCGCCACCACTTATGACTCCTCGAACGCTTTCATCAGCGCTGTGTACGCACAATCCTAAATATACACTAGACTGACTATGTGACGAATGTTGCTGTCCTTGAGCAAGCAGGGATCACCAGCATTGAGGCCATGATATTGAGAACGCAGTTGCGCTGGGCAGGGCACGTTTCTAGGATGGAGGACCATCACCTCCCAAAAATAGTACTCTACGGTGAACTTGCCACGGGTCAGCTTAAGAATGGCGCTCCAAAAACATGATACAAGGACTCCCTGAAACAACATCTCAGGCTCGGCCAAATTGATCACCAACAATGGTCTGCCCTGGCCTCACATCAGGAGGCATGGAGACGCACTATTCACAATGCTGCAGCCTTATTTGAGAACTCACGCTGAACAAGTCTTGAAGAGAAACGACAACTCAGAAAGAATCGCAACCCAGAAACATCACCCAAGGAGACTTTCTGCTGTGCTTTCTGCAACCGGACTTGTTTATCCTGGATTGGCCTTTTTAGTCATCAGCGTGCTTGCAGAAAGCGCAGGATGAGTCCTTCCTGAATCTTCGTTTGCGAAGAAAAGCCAGAGAGAGAGTGAGTGATGAAAAAGGGATTTCATAGGTCATGAGATTGTTGCTTTGAGCATGAGTAAAGATTGTACTTCTTTTCACTTCAAAACAAACAAACAAACAAAACAACAACAACAACCAGTGGCTTTAGTACAACCCCCCACCAAAGGTTTTCATAATCAATTGTACAAAATTGTACAATTTTTCATGTAAAACCAGCCACTTTTCCCAAAAAAGTCCTGAAACACACACAGAAATAATAATTAAAATGTGCAAAAATGCATGTACAGTAATCTCATCCAATAAGGAGGAAACTTGAATTTTTTCATTCTTGTGTCTAATAAAACCATAAGTAAAAAAAAATCACATCTCTAGTTCCCCCCACCCCCCAGGGAATCTTCCTAAGATCTGCTTTCAGTGCTTTTAAGAAACCCTGCTGTGAATGATTTACCTGTCATCACCTTACACTTTGTCTTAGTGAGATAGTTTGCAAAATACCTTATCTCAATTTTTTTAAAAAATGCATTCTGATTGCTGTCACCTTTTTCTTTTGTGATTTATGAGATGATGCAAAGTGATCAGTAATCAAAGAGAGAGGGAGAAATAATTTTTATGCCACCTGAAAGGCTAGGCTCCCAGCTTTTCAAATGGCATAAAGGATTAATCTGGCTGCTGGAGAGATCAGAGGCTAGAACCCAGTGGCAAATACATCATTCTAAATGGATTTGTAATGGAGTCCATGTAGGCAATTTAAGTCCTCAGATAGGCAGAGCCTCAAGCTAAGATCACAAGGAAAGCTGATATTTGCTTCTAGCTTGGGGATGCCATAGTCAGGGGTGGAAATTGTGCTGCTCATGGGGTACAGGCAATCTTTTGAGTGTCCACATTTTGGAGGACCAAAATATTGTTTTTTTGGACAAATACACATCCACAGTTGAAAAGTCCTATGCCAGGCTGTTTGATGCTCCTTTCAGGAAGTACTCCACCCCACACAAAAACAGTCCAAAAGGTGATGGTGACAGTGCATCTATAGCCTCCTGGAGCTTCAGAGGTGATGAACATCTAGCAGTGTGGACCTCCATGCTCTGGAATGTGCCCATCTGTCCTCTTAAGGCAAGAAGGATGGGCAGAGCAAAACATCATTTCACAACTAAGTCTAGGATGTGCAGGAAAGGCTCTGTGGCACACACAGCACTGTCCTCCAAGAGAGGAGAAAGGCCAAGAGAACTCAGAAAGGAACAGCATGTTAGAGTCAGCAACCTCTGTATATGCCTATACTGATGAACTTCTACTTTGCATGTTTGCAGACTACCTGTTTGCTTTTCCACACTCACTCTAACCTGCAGCCATTCTTTTCTCTTGTCTTGCTCTCTCCTCCATTAGACTATGTAGATATTTGATTACATACAAGTAATTTCTAAGTAAAGCTACTTTTGTATGTAGACTAAGATGACTAAAACTGGAGTCCTGTTGTGAATTACAATGGAGTAAGTTGGATTACACGATCACAAGGCACATTTTTTTAGTGTTTGTAGAGGTTGGAATTCTGTTCCAACTGCACAACAACCAAAATGCATCTTACAAGCAACCAAATGCATCATACAAGCAACTAAAATGCATTTTACAAGCAACCAAAATGCATCTTACAAGCAACCAAAATGCATCTTACAAGCAACCAAAATGCATCTTACAAGCAACACAGCCCTGCCCCATGGCCATTTCCATGTTGTCAGGAAGATCATCAAGAATGCATCCAGCTATTTTCCTGTACTGGATGTGCTGCAAGGGCATCAGCTACAGGGACCTCCCCAGTGCCCCTAGGTCCCTGCAGGTGCCTGTCACAGCATTTCCAACTACAGGAAAATAGCTGGATGCATTCCCATTGATCTTTCCCTTTCTCCAACAACACATACATGGCTGTGTTGGAGGCCCTCTGTTGCTTACAAGGTGGGTTGGGGGGAGTATTTGGAAATGTTGCTATGGAGATGTAACTACATGATACACATTTTTCTCCCAATGCAGAATTCCAGCTTTAGCTTATATCTTACCCTGCTAGATCCTGTGAGTGTGGGACTCACTGTTCTTCTGCTTTTCCAGTTTGATTACTGTGCTTGAATGATCCAGTATTATCTCTCATATTTCCCAATACAGCAAGGCTGGTCAGCTGCCATTGCTTCCTCAAAGCATCTGAAGCCTGAGACAGTTCCCTCACTCTGCCCAATGGTAGTGTCAGCCCTGCTGATGAGCCCATGCCCTAAGTGAAGTCGAAGGCTTTCACGGCCGGCATCCATAGATTTTGCTTGATTTTTTTCCTGGCTGGAGCACAGCCTCACAGCCTGGAAAAATCCATGCCCTAAGGTTGCATGTACCTGTCCAGAGTCTTATGCCTCACTCTACAGTCTTATCCCAATTCTGTATGGAGGTTTCCATGATGAAATAGGTTAGAACTGGATCTTTGACCACCTCACGCTTTTAAAGCTGCTTTGACAACTAACTCCTGAACTACAGCTTGAACTATGATTTTAAGGTAAAAGCCACACCCTTGCTACTTTGATTACAGCTTTAGGTCTGTCTGCTTATCTCTGAGCTTTGTGACCCGATTCCAGGAAAGAAAATCTGCTACTCTGTAACCTATTGGCCACATGGGGGCACCAAATACTTACTTTTTCAGACCAATTCTAGGTTCTATCAATCTTCACTCTAGTTAGTCAACAGTACTTAATCTTGAATTACTGCCATTCCTTTGTTCCAGGCTCACACTCATTATTAATACAGGTTAGGGTCCCCACTTTACCCATAAGCATTCAATAAAAGGGTAGAAGAATCTGTTCTTCACTCACCCTGATTGTGTGTACAAATGGATGGTTAATTGCTTGTCAAAGATAAAACCTCATTTATCAAATGATCCTAAATTTGCACCCTAGAAGTGAAGCCCCCACTAGTGGCCCCCAGAGACACACAGTCTTTGGGATCATTGGATTACTGGTTCTGCTTACTTAGCCACATACTTTGTGGCCATTAGATTACTTATTCTATGTGGAATTAGAAGCTTTTAAAAACGAAGTATGTAGTTGTAGATCTCTTTTGTTAGGTGTGTATTGGATACAATTGATTCCTAAATTAATGCCCAACTAGATATAGGGAAGCGAGACAAGTACAGGTGGCTTCTGTACATATCTGTGGACATGCTTTCCCTTTGTTTCAAATAATTATCCTATAGTACACCCAGCTTTGCAGCCTATTTCTTGGAATGGAAGAAATCAGCAGCCATACCCACTCCCCACCAAGATTGTAAGAAATGCTTTTGCTAGATAAGGAAATCAGCAAATCTA
This sequence comes from Gambelia wislizenii, assembly GCA_030847615.1. NCBI lineage: Eukaryota > Metazoa > Chordata > Lepidosauria > Squamata > Crotaphytidae > Gambelia > Gambelia wislizenii. The sequence continues at coordinate 447,418,395 of JAUMIR010000001.1, read as the reverse complement.
CCCCAGCATGTTGTTTCTGTCAGTGGGCAGCCAAATTCTCTTGGAATGCTTGCAATGAGAACTTTATAGTTATGACCACCCCTAGGCAGTATAGTAAAGGAACAGTTCCTTGTTGCTTTCCTGTATGCCAAGAATAGAGCATGATCATGTTTTTACTTCTACAATACCAAGTGGTGCAGTTGCTTGTTCAACCATTCCTTCTTTTGTCCCAGATAACATTGTGTAGAAACCATCAGATGATCTTAATTGTATCATACCAATCATGTTTGGAGGAGATGTTGCTGAATAGCTTAGCAAGTAGGTCTTCATAAAGCTGCTGTAGGGTTACCGTTGAACATCACCTTGACAGGAAACTTTGACAGCATGGAACAAAAGGGAAATAAATGATTTCTCTATGTTGTCTATACAACATCCCCAATCCAACAAAACATCAGCAGAGCAACCAAATCAGCACACAGATAATAATGCAGAATAATTGTGTTTGGTCTGCCTTTTTCGGTGAACTGACCTGATTCATACTTCCTGGGCAAATATGGAATACATTTGGAATACATTTATCCTTCAGATTCTGTACTTTTTTCAATGTAATCCTTATCTCAGAAATATTGTACAAAAATGTGTATTTTAGATGGTGCTCAAAAATGTGTACTTTGGGCAAAAGTGTGTTAAAACAGATATGCTGTGGGACAATAGCTTAAAATGTTATATTGGTGAAAGGTAAGTACAAACCAGTATGTTTAAAAAAATTCATATAAAAAACAAACACCAATTTTCAGGTTGCTTTTTTTTTTTTTTTAAAGAATACTCAGAATGTTGCAGAAATAAGAAGCAAGAGACTTATGACTAAATGCCAGTGTAACTGACATGGAATAGGTATAGACTAATTCATGCATTCCTATGCAAGGATAGCCATTCTTAAAAGCTGGAAATGCCACCAGTCACGTGCTCCTCAAGAAAAAATTGATGGGAAAATCTACCATCATCTTCCTAGACAGCTGATTATGAGAGTTAAAAGACTGTTGCCTACCTTGACTGATGGACTGAGTTATAGAGTTGTGCATACAGCACTGATTTGCAGTGAGGGGCAGTGTGCTGTAGTGGTCTGAGTGCTGGCCTATGATGCTGGAGGCCAGGATTTGAAACCCCACTTGGCCATAGAAACACACTGCATGACCTTGGGCACACTCTCTCAGCGTCAGGGGAGAGGAAAGACAAATTCCCTCTGAACAAATCTTGCCAAGAAAAGCCCGTGTTAGGTTCATTCCTCTTAGGGTCACTACAAGTCAGAAATGACTTGATGGCACACAACAATAACATCAACAAAGTAAAACCAGGGCTGACAGGGTTGGCACATTAGAGCATTTTGGATATCAGGGACAATCATATCATCTGCAAACCCTTCAAATGAACAATTAAGACCTGTTAACATTACAATTCATTGGCTTCCTGTGAAAATGGCTAGAACTTATTTGTTGATATGGATCAGCTCAGATGCCTGCATTTTCAGACTTGCTTGGTGGGGGGAGTGGCTGTCACAATTAGCACTTGCATTTTGAATTGTATATTTATATCACCACAGAGGCAGCCATTGGTTGCACTGCTTTTGGGCAGTGAATCCACACTCATTTCTATGGGAATCACTCTGGGTACTACAGGAGTTATCTGGCATGCTGCATCTATTTTGGCAGTAGGATTCAGGACCTTGGACGGATCCCATAAAACCCAAAGTAGCCCCCACAACCTAATTTGGATTCACTGTCCTGAAACAATAGAGCTACCATCCACATCTGCAACACTGCCAATTTCTCATGCAGTCTCCCATACAGCTAGGATTAGGAATGGAAAAACTTGTTTCTGTGAACATCTTACACCCAGCTGGGTTGGAGTAATTTTATTTCTATGTTTATGGAATTAACATGCCATTGTTAATTGAGAGGGGATCTTTTGCCCACCTGAGACAGCTGAATGGACGAATAGCTGGCTAGACATACAGACAGATAGATCGGGAGAGGAGAGGAAAGGGCTATTGGAATTCTCTTTTAGTGAGGAACACAGGTTTCAAATGTGCAAGCATCTTTTCCCTTAGGGTGGCCATGTGTTCTGCTTTGCTCTCTGTTTGAAAGGCTGTTAGAGGAAGGTCCTTTATGTGAAGTCCTCTGTTTCAAAGGCTGTCTGTTCCAAGTCTGGTCTAAAGATGAACCATAAGAAGAGATATCAGAAGCCTTGAAGTTATTCACCAACAGTTAGCACCTGAACTGAACACTGAGCAGATCCACAGGATGTCTGGCTGCAGACTGCCACACTATGATGAAATGTATGGTGTTTCTCTTTAAATGGTTGTAATTCCATTCAAATTGTATGTATAAATGTGCATTTATATGTAATTATTATATATGCAAATTTTATGCAAATCTCTACCCTCTTTTGTCCCCTTTTCAGTGATATGTTTCATCTTTGTCTTTGGTAATGGATTAGTGACTGCCCTGTTTACCTTTGTTATAAATAAGGATTGTGATGAAAGGCTGTTGTTAGCTTTTTCAGCATTATATACATGACCAATCATTTTTACAGTCAGTTTTGCCAGCAGTTTTAACTCCTGTCACACATGCAACCAAGATTTAAGTCTAGCAGTTAAGGGAATAGCACCATCTAAAGACAACTGAATTGCACTGTTTTCATACCCCTTCTTGTCTTAATTATTGGAAAAGAAAGTCTCCACAAGCAGTGCCAGTAATAATCCCCCAGGCTACCCATCTGACACTCTATGGCTGCAGTCCTGCATGGTTCAGTGTGCCATAGTAGTTCTGTATGCGGCCCTATGCTAGGCTAAGCCATATACCCCTCCGGACTTACTCTAAAGCTTCTGTTGCCCCCTCCCTCCATACAGCTGTTCCATTCCTTGTGGAAAGTGGGTAGGATTGGAAAAGCCTCTGGCTGTGTCCCCAGAATGATTACATCAGCAATTGTGTCCTCCAGTATTCTCTGGAGGTCTCAGCTCTACTGTAATCATTCTGGCTGGGAGAACATAGCCAGATGCTTCTCTGATCTTGCCTGCTCCTCATGAGGCACGGAATGGCCATGTGGGGGTGGCTTCAGAGGCTGTTGGTAAGTCTGGAGATGGGCTTTGGGCTCTGCTGAGGAAAGAAAGGAATACTAGTGTCTACATCACCCTCAAAATGGACATATGCAGATGTAAGGGAAAACTACACCCAATCATGCTACTAACAGGATGGTAGCCTACATCTGTCAGTGGTTTTGGTTGACTCAGGTATAGGAGACTCAGCATAGGTACCTTCAGCATGATGTAGAGAAAAGTAGTACAGTATACGGTGCCCTCTTGACTATGCTGGATCACATTTGCGGAAGCTGTTTCAGATAACCAACAAACAGCTTTAACTACCAACTGTCTGGGATGTGTTGATGATGTGGACCTCCCTCTCTGTTGCTCCTTTCTCCTCCTCTCTGCGCACATCAGTGCCGAAGGCTTGACAAGGTACAGAAACCAGCAGCTGAGGGAGAAGGTACAATTTGTGTTGGAGGGGAGGAAGAAAAGGGTCATGTATGGGACATTTTGGGCCAGGGTGTTACAGTAGATAAGGTCAGGGCACAATTCTCCCTTATTAGGCTGCAAGTATTGCAGGCTTAGCTACAATCTTCTATTCAATAACAAAGGCTGACCAGCCATTGGCTGAGGTCAGTGACCTAATGACTCCTACAATACCCTTTGCCCTTCCCTTTTTAATAACATTCATCCTGATTTAATGACATCTGTTTTTTAAAGCTTATTTTAATCCAGCCCAGCCTGCTAAATCTTTGAAACTGATGGCAGCTAGATCAGCATGTATGCAGAATGAGCAAGAGGTGAAGTTTTCAAACACACACTGAGCATATGTATGCCAGCATAATTTCTCATCTAATTAACTATTATTATTTACTCCACTCAGCTTGATAGAGCATCTTTCAAACTATGTAGACTTCCATATGTCTCTGGATCTCATTCTCACTGTAACCTTTAGTCCATGAATCCTCTAAGCCATTCTCATGTATTCACCCTTGTTGTCTGGAAGATTTGATGCCAGAGTTGCCACCTGGTAACCTACACACTGGACTTAGTATTTTACCTCTTTCATTCTAACTGGAGTGACAAAACAACTATGGCTCCTTCCACCTGTTCCATATGTGTTTCTATCACACATCTGTTCAGTTATGTGGTGCAACTGGAGTTCTGCTCACCACAACGTTTGAGACAGTAAGGCAGACAAAGGACCACAGAGGTTTGGACAACCTGGTACTTTCCAGATATTTTAGACAACATATCTCAGAGCCTCTAATCCAGCCTTTCTCAACTTTTTTTTATCCTGGAGGAACCCTTGAAATAATTTTCAGGTCTGAGGGAACCCCTGCATAATTATTCTATATACTTCTATTGCTTCCCCCCACAATCACAATCTCTTGAGGAACCCCTAGCAACCTCTTGGGGAACCTGAGGGTTCCAGGGAACCCTGGTTGAGAAACACTGCTCTAATCATTGTCCATGCTGACTGGGAGTTCTGGGAATTGTAGTCCAAAGCATTTAGCATTTATATTTCTATACTACCTATCAGTACAAAGCACTCCCTAAGTGGTTTACAATGTTTTAGCTAATTTCCCCCAACAAGCTGGGTACTCATTTTACTGACCTAGGGAAGGATGGAAGGATGAGTCAACCTTGGAGCCCTGTAGTTGTGGCTGCAGTACCAGCATTTGACCACTGTGCCACCAGGGCTCCAAACATCTGGAAGTGTTAAAAACTTTGCCTAGCTTTGTTTGTAATATTTTTGCCAGCATTGGTTTTAACAACCCAGAAGAGATGTACTCTAATTAAAGAAAATTTTCCAAACTCTACTTTCAACAGAAAAAAAAAAAAACAACCCACAAGAGTTTGCCCAGCTCTGTTTTTTACACTTTTATAAGCATGGATTTTAACAACCAAGGGCAATTGTAGTCCAACCCAAGAAATCAAGCAGTAGGAAAGTTTTCCAGACTTTGCTTTTAATGGGTTACTCCTGTTGTTGTTTTAAAAGCTCTTTAGCTTTCTCTGCCAAAGAGTGCTGCTGCCTTACCAAACAACAAATCACAGGATTCCATAGGAAGGAACCATGGCAAATAATCCAGTTTCACACTGGATTATTTGTGTAGTGTGGATTTATGTGCCAAACAGCTACTGGGCAGCAGCAGTATTGGATGTGTGTGTGACACTAGTGGAGGATCTCTCAGAAACAACAGCAGTGGCACCATAGCTAACACTTTGTACTGGCACCCCCAGACTCAGTGACCAGCAGTTTCAGAGTTTGAAACAGAAAAAAATATTATCACAGTAATCCAGAGAGCAACCCTACAGGGTTCAGAATGAAATTTAGCTGACAAGCAGTATAGTAAAAGCATACTCCAATTTACAAAATCTGGCAGACTACACAGTCATTGGCTACCCATCATCCCCACTCCCATTTCTCACAGAGACCCAGGTGTTGAGTTGAGACCCAGGTACAGTGCTTATCAAACCATTCCTGGCATAGACCACATACTCCCTTCTACAATTAGGCTACATACTAATTAACAAGCACTGAAAAATGCAACACAATTACCCACAAGGTTACACAGTAAAACTGAACTTGGCAGGAAAAGGTCATGTCCGGGAGCCATCCTGACACACTTGTTAGTACTGCACAGAAGGAGGCATGGTTAAACCCCTTTTGAATGTTTGTTACCATGAAAACCCTATGATGAGACAATACAAAATGAAACAAGAGATAGTGCCAGAAAATGAGACTCCCAGGTCAGAAAGCACTCAATGGACTATTGGGGTACAGCAGAGGAAATCTACAAGTAGCACTTTGGCTAATGACACAACTGGACTCAAGCCAAAAGGCTGTTCAGCTGTCTGCATGCTCAGGGGTGAAAGGAAAGTCCAAAGCTGCACAACACATATTATAGGAAGATGGAATGTGAGAAGCATGAATTAGGGGAAACTAGACATAATATAACAAGAAATAGAATGTTTAAACACTGCAGTACTTGGGGTGAGTGAGCTAAAGGGACAGGAATGAGATGTGTTTTACTCAGGAAATGAAAATGCAAAAAGAAATGGGGTGGCATTAATACTGAGGAGAGATGTAGCAAAAGCAGTCAAAGGATATAATGCAAAATCTGACTGAATCATGTCAATAACACTTCAGGGAAAACCCATCAATATAACTACAAAACAAGTTTACTAGCTATACTCGGTGTAACACCATTCCCCCATGTGCTACACCCCCCATGATACACATGCCAGTTCCCCGTGCTGCCCTCCTCACATTCATGCCACCCACCCCGCACCCCACTTCCCATGCCCCATGCTGCCCTCCCTGTGCTCGTGCCGCCCTCCCTGCACCCTGTGCTGCCTTCCCTACACCCTGTGGCACCCTCCCCATTCTCGTGCCACCCTCCCTGCACTCACACTGCCCTCCCTGCTCCCCATGCTGCCTTCCCTGCACCCTGGGGCACTCTCCCCTCACTCTTACCACCCTCTTCGCACCCTGTGCCATCCTCCCCACACTTGCACCACCCTCCCCGCACTCCATGCTGCCTTCCCTGCACCATGTGCCACCCCCTGTGCTCATGCCACCCTCCCCATGCCCCATACACACCGCACACACACACACCATGCCACACCGCCCATGCTACTCACCCCCCTCTGACTCTTCCATGTTTAGAAAGGAGTGAAACTTCCACATGGTCCTGCCCCCAGTGTGCTGACTGGCTGTCCAACAGAGCTTTTATTGGTTTGTCAGTTTCCTAAGCGGCCAATCAACACACTGGAAATGGCAACAAACCTAAAAGATATATATATATATATATATATATATATATGCTCCAACTACAGAGGCAGAAGAAGAGGAAATTGAAAGATTCTATGCTGGAGTCCACGAAGAAGCTGATCACATGCCAAAACAGGATTTGTTGTTAATCATAGGTAATTGGAATGCAAAAGTAGGAAACAGAGTAGAATCAAAGACTGTAGGAAAACTTGGCCTAGGATCAAGAAATGAAGCAGGAGAATGACAGACTGAATTCTCTAAGGCCAACAGTTTGTTCATTGCAAACACATTCTTCAATGAAAGAGATGACTATATATATGTGGATACCACCTGATGGCTAATATATCTTTAAAATAATTTTTATTTGAATATTTAAACATATACACAAACAAATAAAAAAGTAAACAATACAAAATAACACAAGGGGAAAAAACCATACAATAGCCAAAAAGCTAATATAGAAATCAAATAGACAACATAATTGGAAGCAGAAGATGGAGAATCTCCATTCTGTCTGCAAAAACAGGACCAGGAGCAGATTGTGGCACGGCCCATAGACTAGTAATATCAAAGATTAGAGTAAAGCTAAAGAACACTAAACCAAGCATCATGCCAAAATACAACTTGAAGAACATTCCTGTAGAATTTAAACATAATGTAAAAAACAAATTTGCACCATGAGGCCTAATTGACCAGGAGCCAGAAGAAATCTGGTCTGGAGCCAGGAACATTGTTAGGGAGGAATGCAAAAAGACACTATATGCAGCTAAAAAGAGAGAAGCCTCAGTGGATAACAGATGAAACTTTTCAAGCAGTTAAGTACAGATGAGAAACAAAAGTAAAACGTGACAGAAATAGGGAAAGAACCCTGAATGCAACTGTTCAGTGAGCTGTGTGCATGGACAAAGAGAACTACCATAATAATCAATGCAGAGAAATAGAAGATGACAATAAAAAGAAAGAACAAGAGAACTCTTCCACAAAATTTGAGAAATCAAAGGGAAATTTAAAACAAGAATGCGGATGCTCTACGACCACCAGGGGAACAACAAGACCAAGTAGAAATAAAAAGATGATGGAAGCAATAAATAGAAGAACTATATAAGAGATGAAAGGGTGACAGATTCATTTGAGGAAGAACCATATGAAGATGAACCTCCAATTTTAGAAAGTGAAGTGGAAGCTGCAAGAACAGATGCACGAACATACCAATCAAGGAAGCCATGGCCTTGAGTCTGCAAAACCTGAGCAGGGCTGTTAGAGTATAGAGTGACTTTGAGATCTCTCATTTATAGGGTTGCCATAAGTCAACTTGATGGCAGTTAAGAAAGTTGACTTGATGGCAGTTAAGAACAATGAACAGTTTACAATAGAGTGAGTAAGATAGGAACAGAACTGGGAAAGGTAATGTGACAGGAAAAGCTAGAAAGCTGAGGTCTTTATGGTAGTAAATATCTTGCCTCAAGAGTAACTAAATATGAGAGAGGCCATGCCCTGAGACTCAGGAGCAGGCCCTGAAATCTGGGAACCTTATCCACTATCCTGTTCTGTAGTCCAAAAGAGAGCATGTGAGTGGCTACAAAGGGAGGGCGTTTTCCCATGCTGAGAATGTGGCAGAAGACTGGAAGGGTTTTGAATGTCTCATATCCAGAGACTTCCCTGAATATATGTAACACCCCAATCTCTGAAGGATCTGTAGAGACAAGGACATTAGAAGCCAAGACTAGATCGTCCCCTTCAGAATTAGTGCTTCACAGCATTGCTGAATCTGGCCTGAGAGGGCTTTCTTTGCCTGACCTATTCTATGGCCTCTGGAAGTGCCATTGTCTATTAAATATTAAGTTATAAACAAGAAAAAAGCTTTGTTACTAACAGTACACCTTATTGCAGGGTTGATGAGTACAGACGTCATGGGGAGAGAAGAACCTTCTGTGTGTAATAGTTAAGGGCCCATTCCTTGAGAAGTCAGATCTGGCTATGGTGACACATACCTTGATTACATTCCATTTGGACTACTGTAATGTGCTGTACATGGGGATGTTTTTGGAAACCATTGGGAAACTTCAGTGGGTCCTAAATGCTGCGGCCAGGCTGTTGACTGAGAGTAGGTATGGGGATCATGTGAGTTCCCGGATGAAACAGCTCCATTGGCTACTGGTCCACTTCTGGGCAGAATTCAAAGTTCTGGTTTTAACCTTTAAAGCCCTACATGGCTTGGCTGCAGAGGCTGCAGAGTATCTGAAATACTGGACATTTTCAGATGGCCCTTACCGCGCAAGCAGCCTCCGGAGTAGTAAAAAGGCTGCTGTGTGGCAGGGGGGTCCTTTTCGGATGCCGCCGTCCTGCTTCCGTGACCATTCGTGGCACGCACATGAAGCTTAGGAAGCGGCCGAGTCATATTTCAATCACGGAAGTTGCCCGTGATTGAAATATGATGCGTCCGCTTCCAAAGCTTCACGTACATGCCACGAATGGTCACGGAAGAGGGACGGCAGCGTCCAAAAAGGACCCCCTGCTGCGCAGCAGCCTCGTTACTGCTCTGGAGGCTGCTTGCGTGGTAAGGGCTGTCTGAAAATGTCCACTGTATCTCCTTATAAAAGCCAATGGGAACTTTAAGATCTGCAGGGGAGGGTTTTTTCTCAGTCCTCCACCTTTGCAGGCAGGGTTGGCGAGGGTTGGTGAGGACTCAAGAGAGAGCCTTCTCTGTGGCTGCTTCTAGACTGTAGAACTCCCTTCCACGGGAGGCTTTCTTTCTGCCAGTAAGTGAAGACATTTTTATTCGGGCATTTCAATTATGTGTGTAAAGTGGGGTGCTGAATTTTTAATCTTTATTGGAATTATGTTTTAAATGTGTTTTAAGTGTCTTTAACTGTTTTTAATCATGTTTTTAATGATATTGTTTAATTCTTTTTTAACTTTTGTAAATTAATGTTTTAGCTTGATCTTTTAAAATTATTGTAAGCCATTTTGAATCCCATGTTGGGATAAAGGCAGGGCATAAATAAAATAAAACAAGGGCCTCCCTCAAATAATAATTCAGAGATGATATGAACATAAGAAAGCCTGCTTGTTCTTGAAAGCTGAAGGATCTTTTGCTTGAGACACAACATTCTTCAACTGTTTGGCCAAATGAGGCGACTCATTAATGGAAGGGTCACAGACCAGTTAATTAATTAGTACTGTAATTAATTAGTACTGTAAGGGGGTAGGATTTTCTGTTGGATTTTCTGCCTCCACAGGCAAAATAACATCACTTGCTTTGGGCAGAGCTTGAAAATGTTACTTTTTTTTAGACTGCAGCCTCCATAAATCTCCAGCCAGCCTGGCTAGCCAGTGGAAGCTTTCTAGAAACTGTAGTTCAAAAAAAGAGTGAAATTTCCAAGCTCAGTCTAAGGCCAGTGACGTTGTTTTGGCTCTTGAGTGGCCATGCTGGCTTAGGGATTCTAGGACTAGCAGCTCACAAAGCAATTCTTCTAAGGCCTGGCTTTCTGTACAGTATTATGCATTTTTATGTGCAAAATTGTGGCTTCCTGCTACACCTAAAACATCAACATCTCTTGACCCAGGACACCTCTTCATGGCGCTTTATGTTTGTGAATGCTGCAGCATTGCCTAGCCCTTGCCCTGGCTGGTGGTTTCCATTGGCAGTGGAACAGTGAATCCACTTTGGGTTTTAATCTCAACTTTAAAGGAGCTGTTGAAGATATTGAACCAATTTTAGGGATAGGGTTCAGCACCTTGGACAGCTTCTTTAAAAATTCAGACTAAACCTAGACTACATTCACCATCCCACTGGTTTAGAAACCACCAGGTTTAGTGGTTTAGAACCCACTGCCTCTCACTGCTATAGCCATTCAGATGATATGCTGCCGCTTCAGGAGTTGTGGCTTTCTGATGTGGACCGACTCATGCTATGTGTTAAGGGTTGGTTTTCCTCGGAGCTTGGAAAAGTTCCTGTTGGAATGACAACTCCCAGAATCCCTGCTGTGGTCCAAATTACTATTTTGAACGATTCCTACTGGCCATGATGCCTGCAGGATTTGGGGAGCTATAGTCCGCAAATGTAACTTTTCCAAGGTCTGGTTTTGCTTTTGTTGTACTCAGCATGGTTTAGTTTTCCATTGAACGAGAGTGAATTACACCAAGTGATACTTTTCATCCCCAAAGTTCCTAATTTCTACCATAGCCATCCCATGAAACATATTCATGTAGCATTTGTGAAACATTAAACTGATGGCCTTTGAGTGACCTATGCCAGAAATGTCAAATTTGTTTTCCACATTTTCCCTTTAATCAGTGGCCCATAACAAATGAAAGAACCGACTTTCACAAGAGTAGCTCAAAAGGACATTTGAATGATTGAAATCCAATAAGAATGTCTAACCCATGGTTGACCTCTGATGAAAAGTGCAAGGGTCAGCTTTGGAATATTAGCCCCTGCCCTCTCATAATGAATGATGGTAACACATTTTAAGACTGTTGGCCAGTAAGAACTAAATTCCATTGTGCTGTGTGTGGGTTAGTTGATGGAAGGGTGGCAGAAAATGATGAGAGATTTGCCCAAGTCCACAGAAACTATCAGTGTCAGAGCTAAAGTATAGAACAGTAGTTTTTAACTTGGGATCTGCAGACCCCCAGGGGTCTGTGAAGGCTTGAAAAGTTGCTTGGTGCAACTCCTCCCTGCAGTGAAGTGGCCATGTAACAGGAGCCAAGGCAAAGGCTGGCTGGTAGCTTGGCCTGCACATTGCCAGTCAATCTGCTCCAGCCACAAACTTGCAGAAAGAAGCAGGAGAAAAGTCTTTGTTCACCATCCATGAAACCTGCCTCTGACGGAAGGTTTCATGGATGGTGTGATTGTGTTGTTGGTGTTTTAAATTTTGAGTTAAGTCTTGGGAGTCTGCGGCAACAAAAGATATTTAGAGGGGGTCCCTGTTAAAGAAAAAGTTAAGAGCCACTGGTATAGAACATGCAAGAAATTTCATTCTAGGCAATTGCTTAGCTATAAGGACTTTGGATTTATTCATCACATTTTTACCTGCCCTGTATTTTATGTCAGTGGTGTCTATCATTGGGTACTGATCCTATTGGGCATCTATTTCCATCATTCCTGACTCCTGGCTATGGTGGTTGGAGATTATGGAAGTTGTACTCTAACAACATATGTGCAATCCTTGGTCTAAGGAGTTCAGGACAGCATATATGGGGTTATCCCATTCACACCTGGCCAGGGCCCTGGATTGGCCAGATTTGGCACAGCAGGCCTGGGAGACAGTGCTTTCGGGGACTGAACCTCCAGAAGGTGTCAGGGGACCCAGAAAGTCAGTGGGCCAAAAGAGGAAGAGGAAGGAATCTGGTTCCATGGCTGAGAGTTTTTGGAAAGTGCTCTGGTCCACGGTGCGCCTGGTAAACCTCTGTGTGATGTTAGGGTTAGTTTTCCAAAGACAAAGGGAGGTGAAAAGTCAAAATCTGCAGGATGTAAAAGGCACTGTTTATTATGTGAAGAACGTAATTGAAAATTTAGCTCTGAGTGAAAAAGAGAAATTGCCAAACCATCATTGGAAAAAGTTTTGGCTGTGGTTTAGTGAGACAACCCCAGCAATAACATAAAATGATATTTTAAATAAATAAATAAATATATTATTATTATTATTATTATTATTATTATTATTATTATATTTTGCATTTTTTATTAATCTTTTATTGATCTTTTTTCTTTTCCAAACAGGTATAATTGAAATGTGTAAATATAATGTGATTATAGTGCATTTAGATTAAGAGGAAAAATGTATTAGTGTTAGGATAGATAGTTTTATTTTTGTATTAGTAAGAAAAGAGGAAAACAATTATTATTTTTGCGTTATTGTTACGGCCTTTTGCGGTCAGGTGTATGAAGGCAGATCTTTGTGGTCCAAATATACAAGCCATGACATCATGCCAGCTTGCTGAATTTTAAAAAACAATATCCCTTCTTGTAATCTGTCTAAGCTTCTGGGATCCATTGTATTTTATACTCTGGGGTGGTGAAATGCAGCCTGCAGATATTGTTGGACTGCAGCTTCTCGTATACCCAGTTTGAGGGAAGTAATAGTCCAACTATTTTCTGTGCTAGTCAAGCCTCACCTGGAGTGCTGTGTCCAGTTCTGGGTGCTTCATTTTAAGAAGGATATAGACAAGTTGGAGCAGGATGAGAAAAGGGCAAGAAGGATGGTAAGCAGTATAGAGAACAAAACATGAGGGAAAGATTGAGGGAGTTGGGTATGTTCAGCTTGGTGAAGAAAAAACTGAGGGGTGACGCAGTTGCACTCTTTAAATACCTCAAGGGATGTCACAGAGAGGAGGTTCTCTGCTGCTCCAGAGATAGGGCCAGGCCTAATGGTTTTGAGTTACAGGCGAGTAGATTGTGATGGAACATTAGAAGGAACTTGTTGACAATAAGAGCAGTTCAGCAATGGAGCCAATTGCCTAGAGAGGTGATGGGGTCTCTTTCTCTGGACATCTTCAAAAAGGAGGTGGGCAGCTACCTGCTGGGGATGCTTTAGCTGGAGATTCTGCAGTGAGCTGGACTTCCAGCTCTATGATTCTATGCCTCTATGAATGCTGGGAGCTGTAGTGCAACAACATCCAGAGGGCTAGCAGAGCAAGCAGTGATTATTAATTTCAGTTTTTTTTTATTGTGGGGGGACCTAATGTAGAGCCATCAACTGGTAGATAAAATGTGTATATTTTGGTCAGTTAACTCTGGCTTTGCATGTGTATCTAAAATGCACAATCTTGGATGGCACATTTGGAAACTTGCCAATTCCTGCTTTCTATAATTCCTATTTGCCCTCCCACATGTGGAATCAACACCACTGAACACTTTCCTGGATCACCCCCCACAAAAAACCCTCAAGACCACTCTGCATCACTTATGAACATACCCATGGCTGGAGAACCTATTTTTGAGAACCTATTGGATAAAGTGGTCTTAACAAATTTACATCCCGGGTAACATTTTGTATGTAATAAATTCTAAATTATATAATCAACTATATTTATTTATTTGACTTCTATCCTGCCTTTCTCCCAATATGTTCACTTCCAAAATTAAAATTTAGCAAGAAGAAAGTTATGCCTGTAAATAGGAAAGCAAGTGGTAGTATTTCAAGTGATTTGGGGTATTTGTAGCTTAACATGTTAAAAGCATAGAACCATTAAAAGCATTATGGAACTGGAAGAACCCCAATGATCATGTAGTCCAGCCCCTATGCTGGGTCAGAAAACCCACAGCTAAAGGATCCCTGACAGATGGCCATTCTATTAGTGATTAAAACCCACCAATGAAGGAGACCCACCTTGGCACTACCTTTCTGTGGTGATGGGATTGCATGCTCCAGTGAAGTAAGAAGCTGTGCTACTGGTAGCCATGCTACTGGCAGGTCCCCTGAATCAGATAGCCTTTTGCTGAGGAGTCAGACTAAATGTGCTAAACAGCTACTGGGCAGCAGTAGTATTGGGGGGGGGGGTAGTGATGATGGGAGAAGAACTCTCAGAGACAGTAGCAGTAGCTGACTTTAAAGGAGTTGGTACTGTGCTGAAGAAGGCAATGGTAATCCACTCCTGAATGCTCCTTCCCTGGAAAATCCCATGATGCCAGAGAGAAGGAGAGCAGCTTCTGGACAGCAAGTTTCCTGCCAGTTTCCTGCCAGGGAGAAGAAGGAAGCAACTTCTGGACAGCCATTCTGACAGGGGAGATTGAATTTTTTTAAAAAACTGTTGGGAGAGGCTGCTTGTTGCTGAGGGGCTTGAACTTCTGAACTTCCCCTTTTACCCTCAAGAGCCAGAGGCGCAAGCCTAACGGCGCGCGAATTTCAGTAACCAAACAAAAATACAGCAGACCTAAAAGTACAGCTTAGCATTATCAGCGTTAACTAAGAGTTCTTAGATTACCTAAAAGCTCTCATCATGGACACTGAGGGGACTGCAGCAGTCACTTGCAACACTTGTGCGATGTTTCTATTCTTGTCTACAGACGTGGAGAACTTCACATGCACCAAATGCAAGCTGGTAGCCCTCTTGGAGGAGAAAGTACAGCAGCTGGAGACACGGGTAGCTACACTTCAACAGATTCGGGAGCAAGAGGTTTTCCTGGACAGAACAGAACGAACACTCTTGGATGGGGACCGCACAGAGGAAGTGGCTGTGGAGGAGAGGGTCACTTCACGGACACAGGAAGTAGACAGCTGGAGGAATGTCACACACAGAACAAGAAAATCCAGGGATTCTTCCAGCAGCTTGCAGCTACAGAATCGATTTGAAGCCCTTTCCCTTATCAAGGACAACGAGGAAGAACAGCATGGACAGACTTCAGGGGTAGAGCAGGGGACCTTGAGAGGACCACCGCAAGGAACAGCAGCTGCGAAGCCTCAGCGGAGGCGTGTGGTGGTGGTGGGGGACTCCTTGCTGAGGGGTACAGAAGCAGTGGTATGTGGGCCTGACAAGATGACTCGGGAGGTGTGTTGTCTCCCTGGGGCAAAGATCTGTGATGTGACCGAGAGGCTGACAAGACTCATCAAGCCTACGGATCATTACCCCTTCCTTTTGGTCCATGTGGGAACCAATGATACTGCAAGGCACAGCTTTCCCAAGATCAGAAGAGATTATGAGGCCCTGGGGAGGAAGCTGAAAGAAATGAACGCACAGGTGGTCATCTCGTCTCTTCTGCCAGTTGAAGGGCATGGTCCAAGAAGGGAGAGGAAAATAGCCGATGTAAACAACTGGCTCCGTAGATGGTGTCACCGAGAACAAATTGGATTCTTGGATCATGGACTGCGCTTCCATGCAGGGGGACTTCTGGCAAGAGATGGGGTGCATCTTACAACAGTTGGAAGAAACATTTTTGCCAACACTCTCAAGAATTTGATCAGGAGGGCTTTAAACTGAGTCAAATGGGGGAGGGAGACAGTATTCTGGAAGGCAAAAGGGCTGGAGAAAATAGTCAAACTGTCATAGAGGGAACAAGGCAAACAGCGCAAGGACCCAACAGTGGGAGGCAAAAAAACTTGCACAGGGAGCAAGTAAAGGGAACACATGGTCTCAGATGTCTCTACACTAATGCACAGAGCATGGGAAATAAGCAAGATGAACTAGAACTCCTTGCACTACAAAACAAATATGATATAATAGGCGTTACTGAAACCTGGTGGGACGAGTCTCATGATTGGAATGTAGGAATAGAGGGGTATAACCTTTATAGGAGAAACAGGCCAAACAGGAAAGGAGGAGGAATAGCATTATATGTCAGGGATATTTACACCAGTGAAGTGATCCATGACATCAATACTGGAAGCCAGGTGGAGAGCATCTGGATAAAAATTAAAGGGGAGGGAAACAACAGGGATGTTATTGTGGGACTCTACTACAGACCCCCAAATCAGACGGAGGAATTGGATGTTGCCTTTCTAGAACAGATGAACATACATGCAGAAAGGAGAGATGTAGTAGTGATGGGTGACTTCAACTATCCTGATATTTGCTGGCAATCTAACTCAGCCAAAACTACAAGGTCTAGCAAATTCCTTACATGCCTGGAAGACAATTTCATGGTCCAAAAGGTGGAAGAGGCAACAAGGGGGTCAGCTATTTTAGATCTGATCCTAACCAACAGAGACGACCTTGTTAATGGGGTGCAAGTGGTGGGATCCTTAGGTGAGAGTGATCATGTTCTCCTGGAGTTTGTTATACAATGGAAAGGAGAAGCCAGGCATAGTCAGACACGCATTCTTGACTTTAGGAGAGCTGATTTCAATAAACTCAGGGAAATACTGGGGATGATCCCATGGTCAAGAATACTAAAAGAGAAGGGACCTCAAGACGGTTTTGACTTTCTCAAAAGGGAAATACTGAAGGCACAATTTCAAACAGTACAATTGAGGAAGAAAAATGGGAGGTGTCTCAAGAAACCAGGATGGATGACTAAAGAACTTTCAATGGAGCTAAGTTTTAAACGGAACATGTATAGGAAATGGAAAAGGGGGGAAATCACCAAAGAAGAATTCAAACAGATAGCGAACACGTGTAGGAGTAAAGTCAGAAAAGCTAAAGTGCAGAATGAGCTCAGGCTTGCTAGGGAGGTTAAGAACAATAAAAAGGGTTTTTTTGGGTATGTCCGCAGCAAAAGGAGGAAGAAGGAAATGATAGGGCCACTACGTGGAGAAGATGGCAAAATGCTAACAGGGGACAGAGAAAAGGCAGAATTACTCAACACCTTCTTTGCCTCAGTGTTTTCAGAAAAGGAAAAGGAGGACCAACCTGAGGAAAATGGAACAGAGGACACAATAGGGGAAATCCAGCTGAAAATAAGTAAAGAGGTGGTACAGGAATACCTTCTTAATCTAAATGAATTTAAATCTCCAGGACCAGATGAACTACATCCAAGAGTATTAAAAGAGCTGGCAAATATAATCTCAGAGCCATTGGCAATAATATTTGAGAACTCCTGGAGAACAGGAGAAGTCCCAGCAGACTGGAGGAGGGCAAACGTTGTTCCCATCTTCAAAAAGGGGAAAAAAGAGGATCCCAACAACTATCGTCCAGTTAGTCTGACATCAATACCAGGGAAGATTCTAGAACAGATCATTAAACAGAGAGTCTGTGAACATTTAGAAGGCAATGCCATAATCACAAAAAGTCAGCATGGGTTTCAGAGAAACAAGTCATGCCAGACTAATCTGATCTCTTTTTTTGATAAAGTTACCAGCTTGGTAGATGAAGGGAATGCTGTGGACATTGCATACCTTGATTTCAGTAAGGCCTTTGACAAGGTTCCCCATGACATTCTTGCAAACAAGCTTGTAGAATGTGGGCTAGACAAGTTAACTGTTCAATGGATTTGTAATTGGTTGACCGGCCGAACCCAAAGGGTGCTCAGCAGTGGCTCCTCTTCGTCTTGGAAAGATGTGACCAGTGGGGTGCCACAGGGTTCTGTCCTGGGCCCAGTGCTATTCAACATCTTTATCAATGACTTAGATGAGGGAATTAGGGGCATACTTATCAAATTTGCAGATGACACCAAATTGGGAGGAGTAGCTAATACCCTAGAGG
Organism: Gambelia wislizenii; assembly: GCA_030847615.1. Classification (NCBI taxonomy): domain Eukaryota; kingdom Metazoa; phylum Chordata; class Lepidosauria; order Squamata; family Crotaphytidae; genus Gambelia; species Gambelia wislizenii. Next base: position 447,400,474 of record JAUMIR010000001.1, on the reverse strand, counting down.
ACAGGATCAAAATTCAGAATGACCTGGATAGACTGGAGAGCTGGGCCAAAGCTAACAAAATGAAATTCAATACGGAGAAATGTAAAGTACTGCATTTAGGGCGAAAAAATGAAATGCATAAATATAGGATGGGAGAGACCTGGCTGAATGAGACTACCTGCGAAAGGGATCTAGGAGTCCTAGTAGACCACAAGTTGAACATGAGCCAACAGTGTGATGCGGCAGCTAAAAAGGCCAATGCAATTTTGGGCTGTATCAATAGAAGTATAGTGTCTAGATCAAGGGAAGTAATAGTGCCACTCTATTCTGCCTTGGTCAGACCTCACTTAGAATACTGTGTCCAGTTCTGGGCACCACAATTCAGAAAGGATATTGACAAATTGGAGCGTGTCCAGAGAAGGGCAACTAAAATGGTGAAAGGTCTGGAAACAATGCCTTATGAGGAGAGACTTAGGGAGCTGGGTATGTTTAGCCTGGAAAAAAGACGGTTTAGAGGCGATATGATAGCCCTGTTTAAGTATTTGAAGGGATGTCACGCTGAGGATGGAGCAGGCTTGTTTTCTGCTGCTCCAGAGACTGGAACATGGAGCAATGGGTGCAAGCTCCAGGAACAGAGATTCCACCTCAACATGAGGAGGAACTTTTTGACAGTCAGAGCTGTTCGGCAGTGGAACACACTCCCTCGGAGCGTGGTGGGGTCTCCTTCCTTGGAGGTCTTTAAACAGAGGCTGGATGGCCATCTGTCGGGGATGCTTTGATTGTGATTTCCTGCGTGGCAGGGGGTTGGACTGGATGGCCCTCGTGGTCTCTTCCAACTCTGCAATTCTATGATTCTATGATTCTATGATTCTATGAGACAATTCAAAATGAAACAAGAGATGTTGTATGCAACTACATTACTGGAAAGATCTGCACTGGGAAGTGTGTGTGTGTGTGGGCGGGGTACTGGGACTCAAGGGTGGTGCTAGCAGCAAAAAAGCCCTGCACAATGAAAAGATGTGCTATGCCTACAGGCTGCAATTGTCCAGAGAAACAGGTTATTGTAAGGGAAGCAGTAACAGGTATGTCAAACCAGTCCAGATCATATACAGATAATCCAGGAAGTTCATGGAAGATGAAGAGAGGTGCAGGGCAGATTCTCAGCCCATTCTGAAGTCATTACACAAAGCCAGTAGTCTAGACAACCAAAGCCAAAAAGGATTAGATAAGGCGATGTTGAACATAGCCGGTCTGGAGGTCAAGAATACAAACAAACAAACAAACAAACAAACAAACAAACAAGAGACTGAACTCCTAGCAGCTTCTGGGAGATTTATCAATGATTTATTGTGGATGTCAAGTGCTTGATTAGTCAGTGTTTCCTATTTAACAGTGTTTCCTATGACATTGGTCTTTCCTCTCTTTGCAGGACTTCCAAGGATGAGGGTATTCTTTAGCATCCATCAAGTCTTGCTGAGCAGAGAGCCCTTCAGCTGCTTTGGCTTCCAACTTTTCAGATTTGGGATGCTGTCATCTGGAGCCAGAAACTCCTTGCAATCCTCTGTGTCAGATTTCTCAGATTCCAGGGAATGAGTTATGACAACAGAGTTGGGCAATTCCATGGAGGATGGGGAGCAATTTTTGCCTCTGTGAGTCCTCCCCCCCCCAACCCAGGCCACACCATTGTCTGGGCACTCTGGAAGTGATATCACATCTTTTCTGGATGCCACTTTGGCCAAAGTCTGGCCTTGATTCAACAACCTTAAGCTGGTGAAATTATTCTGCATGTGTTGGATCTTTCTTCCCAGAGGATAAAGGTTGGCTTCCATTGACGTTGATTGTCACATATCACTGGAACTACCACCTTCTCCTCCAATTGCAGCTATTTGTTATCAGCCCCTTTGCTTTAACCACTTCCATTTGTAATTTAAACACCCTAATTTAATAGGTTTGTCTCATTATTTTGATTAATCATATTAACTCATACTAATTAAGAGATGGATTTAGGTAATGACAGAGGTTAATGGGATCAATTTTCACTTTCCCCTGATTTTTCAGGCACAGGGTAGAGGAACAGAGAGACCTGAATGGGAATGGATCAAAAGAAAGAATGGAGGAAATAAAAAGAGTGGGTGAAAATCAAAGTAAGCAATCAGGAAAATCTCTGCTTAATTGAACGTCTGATTTTATTAATGATGAAATGTATAAAGGTCTTTAAGAAAAGAAAAGAATTTAGCCAGTTCAGCAGTTAAGTGTGAACATTAACTAACTCAAGAGATAAAAGTTAGAAAATCCATTTCCTGTTCTTTTTCTTCCTTCTAAAAAAACCCCTCCACATACTGTAATCATTGGCATGTCTACTCAGACGTAAATCTCAGTATCTTCAATGAGGCTTGCTCCCAGGAAAGGTTGCCCAGCACTGCAGCCTTAATGGATATATCACCCCATTAATGTTTTATCTTAAAAAACAAAACAAAACAAAAGTCTGCTCCCAAATGAACTGAAACTCATGAAAGAATAACAGTCACAGAATTCCTTAAGAACAGGAAGGAGGGTCAACATGAATCACCATCACCATGTACATGCGTATGCCCAAAATATCTTTGTTTTAGAGAGCAAATTCACCCTCCCTGCTTCTGTTTTCAAGAAATAATGGTCCAAGATAAGGAGAACTTTAAATTGTATAGGAGACTTTAGACATGCAGTCTGGCCAGATATTCTGTTTTGTTCCTTAAGATGATTCTTGGGGGTGAGTAAAAGGTAAAAACAAGCCATCATTCATTGTGTGTTTATAGCAAATGTCTGGCTGTTTCCAGATGGAGGAAGGTTTGTGGGGAAACTCTAAAGGAATATAGAATCATGGTGCACCAGGTATGCCCTCAGACCATACAAATGAATTTGTACATGTTCTGTGTACATACACCTATCAGGAGTCTTGTAACTTTGGCAAACTAGTGTGTCAAGCAAACTGGATTCAAAAAACCCTGTTCACATAGAACTCTCAAAAGGGGGCATTTTTATTGAACATAAAGCAATCAAGATGTGTACAATACAGCTCACCCCACATATCCATGGGGGTTTGGTTCCTGGATTTACCACAGATACTGGAAACAGATAATAGTGGACCCAATTAAAATAAAGGACTTCTGGTACAAACATACCACAGAGCTGTGTTAGAGGCCCTAGCCATTCCTAGAGAGGACACTCTAGACATTTCCCAGCACGACTCTATGGTATGTATCCCTATTTTTTCAGCTGCAGAGAATTGAAACCACGGATATTGGTTCCACGGATACAAAAGGGTGATCTGTAGTTGCAGTGGAGAATAACAAATATTGTGGTAGGGCTTCACAAAGAGCAGAACAGCAAGCTTGCAAGGCTGTGAAGGTTTGCAAGTAACAGCAGTTTGAAGCTGCAGGGGTTGCTAATTGAGGGAGAGATGAGAGAAAGAGGTTTTCAAAAGGAAGGGCAATATAATACTTTCCCCAATCCACACACCAGAGACAGAGGGAGCGGTTTTGGGGAGCTGCAATTTGCGGAGGAAGCTCTCCCTGAAAGATAGATTTAACAGATTGAGAGATTACCATTCCTTGGTTCAGTTGGACCTATGAGAAGCTAGGGAACAGCGCAATGAAAGGACAAGCTAACCAAGGTCCTCTTAAACTAGAGTCAGGACTTTGAGAAAGAGAAAAAAGCTAGCAAGATTCTCTGCTAAAATCTTGAATTCTGGGGGGTCTGAAAGGGTGATTTCAGCTAGTTTAGGCAGTAATTTTCAGCAAGGGACTCCAGAATGAGGCAGGCAGCAGAGTTTTTGCTTCAGTAGACCCTTCTGCAGAATGGATTACTCTGAAGTTGACTTTTTAAAAAACATCTCATGCAGAGGAGGATGCGGATGACAACAGAATTTTGCTAAAACAAAGGGACTTTTTTTTTCAAACGAAGGGTGTCCAGCTGGATCTCCTGAGGCACAGTACCCAGCACATGGTGTTAAGGGCAGTACACTGGGTTTACTAGTTTTGGAGGAAAGCTCTTCCAGGCACTAACTCTCTGCAAGACCTCACAGGCTAAAGGTTTTAAAAATGGACAATTAACCAGAGCAACTCCCAAGTAGAATTGAGGTAGAAGGGAAGAAATCAGGCTGAGGACAAGTTGATTTTACAGCAAAAACAATTATTTCTTTATTAAAAAGACAGAAAAAGATAGCAGTAGAGACCAACAGAATAAAAACTGTTATAATAGCAGTTTCTCAAAGGAAAAAGAGGGGAACAATGGCATGGATGCTAAAATCCTACCCCTGACCAATCTAAGGGGACTAGAGAGATGCGGCTAAGCTTAAGGGACTACAGACTAAGACAGATGTGAATGTTCTCACCCTCTGATGTGAAGAAGAAGCTGGATGGCTGAAGATCTGGAAGAAGGATATCATGTGGACGGTTCAAAATAAAGAAGATTCCCTGGAGAGAACTTCTGGATAGGAGAAGGAGTAAAGAGAGAGAGAGAGAGACTCTCTCTATTTAGCTTATATATAACCCTTTTCTAACTTGAGGGCTGTCACTTGGAGTGAGGGGACACCTCTGGGTGGGGAATGTTATTCTATTATAGGGTTTGAAAGGCACCATGTGCTTAGAGTGATGAGCGCAAAGGTGGTGGGTTTTTTTGTTTTTGTCTGTGTGCAAAGGACAGATGTAAATATGACTCCTACCTTTCACCCTCTGGGCACTGGAAATGTCTCTTAGATGATCTGGGGAGATGAACAATGGTGTTGCACACATGAGACAATGCCAATTAAGTATAGACCTTCACCTTATTTCAAATCTAAATAGAATTGCCCAACATCTCTGGAAACTGCACAATGCCTTACAATGGTGGTGGTGGTGGTGGTGGTGGTGGTGAGAGATGTACTAGTCTGAGCCAGTTTGGCTGGGTCTCCATTCAGTGGAAAAAAGTGAGAAAGTTAAGCACGAATTGTTCTCCTGAACACATCAATGAGATCATTTTCTTGTCGGCAGGAGGGAGGGAAATTCCAGTTTGTACGTTAAAATGAGGCCTGACTTCAGCAAGATGGACAGGGGTCCAGGCTTTTACCTGCTCTGCCCTACCTGCCTGCCAGCATGCCTCTTACAATGTGTGCAGACTCTGGCAACAGACAGCTCCCTGCTTTAAGCATCAAAGTCTACTTGCAATTCATATTTATCGAGCATAACTCATAACAATTCCCAGTCAATCACCTTTGCCCCAAATGTGGCATTTGCCATCAGTGTCATTTCCTATCTGTAATGCATTGTTTGCCAACTGCAGGGCCACCATCTGGGAGAGACAAAACTTTGTCGGGGGGGGGGAGGGAAGAGGTATTCACAATTTCAGTTGTTTAAACAGGAAACTTAAATAAACTTGATACTGGTAAATAATGCGATTCAGCAGAGGTGCTGGCTATAGGATTCGACCAGGAGAGGCTTTTCAGCTAACCTTTCTTCATCCTTGGCCCAATAATAAAAAAGTTCCATTTTTGAGCATACACATGTACATCCAAACAGGGGTTCTGTACAGGTATGGCCACAGACTAACACTAGAGTTGGAAGGGTCTGCAAGAGCCATTTAGTTTAACTCCATATCATACAAGGTATCCATAGCTAAAGCACTCCTCAGAGATGGCCATCTAACCTCTGTTTAAAATCTCCAAAGAAGGAGTCCACTATCTTCTGAGGTAGTCTGTTCAACTCTTGAAGAGGCTTTACAATCAGGAAATTGTTCCTAATGTTTAGATGGAATCTCTTTTCATGTAACTAATTGTTGTTAGTTTTCCAGGATGCAATATTTAAATAAAATGTATGTAAAAAGGTAGCAATAATCCCTGCCCCAAATTTAACAATAAATATTTCCAAATGGATCCTGATTTTTTTCTTTCGCACCTTTTATTACAGAGACTACTGATGTCCATCTGTCTAAGTTAAAAACAGATTTAAAGATGCCTTCACCCCAAACCCATATACATTTTGAGATAATGCACAAAGATTATGTACAATTGCAAAACTGTAATACTGAAAAAATTAAAAAAGAAATGTGAGAAAGCTTCAGCTTTTTAATTATGACTCATTAGTTGACCAAATCAACCTGGGGGATACCATTTAAAAGCCAACTGGGTAGACTTGTGAACCACATTAAAGGAAGAAACAATTGATGAAAAGTCACTGGCTAGGGAAAGGTACCTTTGTTAAATGAAACTTACTTCTGAGTAAACACATGTTGCAGCATTTTCCAATACATGACTGTTATTAACTTCAGTGGAAATGCATTCATTTTCATAACTTTTTCTTCCATTACAATATTAATGGAACTATCAGTGGCAAAGGACAAGGGAAGCATTTTTAATGTTTATCTGACAGTTGCAAATTTCACTTGAGGTTGTTTACTGGGATCTGATTGTTGGCAAAGAGGAGTAGGAGAGGCAGCAAGATGAATGGGATCGCAGGTATACGAGATGTATTTTATGGGCCTTCTGAATACCATCTAGGAGTAATAAAAAACCCCTTTTCCTTTACCCCTCCTCTAGAAACTCTTCAGAAGTTTTAAGCTCTATGAGAAATGAGGGATTGTTTTAATTAACTTCCATCTATTCCAGGCGCCCTGTTCAAAGTGAATCATGTTGCATTTATGTCTCAGTCCATTAAAAATTATACACCGGCCTCTGTAGGTGATGCATATACTACATTCTCCTCCTTTCCCTCATGCATATTTTTGTCCAAGAAAGGGATTTTGAAGGATCATATGGACAGAGGCAGCTTCTCCCTTGTTAGTGTTGTCATCCTGCTCTGTATTTACATGGGGTTGTCCTTAACTTTCATGAGCACTAGGCCCAGTGCTATTCAACCTCTTCATCAATGACTTGGATGAGGGAATTAGGGGCATACTTATAAAATTTGCAGATGACACCAAATTAGGAGGAGTAGCTAATACCCTAGAGGACAGGATCAAAATTCAAAATGACCTGGATAGACTGGAGAGCTGGGCCAAAGCTAACAAAATGAAATTCAATACGGAGAAATGTAAGGTACTGCACTTAGGGCGAAAAATGAAATGCATAGATATAGGATGGGGGAGACCTGGCTGAATGAGACTACATGCGAAAGGGATCTAGGAGTCCTAGTAGACCACAAGTTGAACATGAGTCAACAGTGTGATGCGGGAGCTAAAAAGGCCAATGCGATTTTGGGCTGTATCAATAGAAGTATAGTGTCTAGATCAAGGGAAGTAATTGTGCCACTCTATTCTGCCCTGGTCAGGCCTCACCTAGAATACCATGTGCAGTTCTGGGCACCACAATTCAAAAAGGATATGGACAAATTGGAGCGTGTCCAAAGAAGGGTGACTAAAATGGTGAAAGGTCTGGAAACGATGCCTTATGAGGAGAGACTTAGGGAGCTGAGTATGTTTAGCCTGGAAAAAAGATGGTTAAGAGGCGATATGATAGCCCTGTTTAATTATTTGAAGGGGTGTAACGTTGAGGATGGAGCAGGCTTGTTTTCTGTTGCTCCAGAGACTGGAACATGGAGCAATGGATGCAAGCTCCAGGAACAGAGATTCCACCTCAACATGAGGAGGAACTTTTTGACAGTAAGAGCTGTTTGGCAGTGGAACACACTCCCTCGGAGCGTGGTGGGGTCTCTTTCCTTGGAGGTCTTTAAACAGAGGCTGGATGGCCATCTGTCGGGGATGCTTTGATCGTGATTTCCTGCGTGGCAGGGGGTTGGACTGGATGGCCCTCGTGGTCTCTTCCAACTCTTCAATTCTATGATTCTATGAGTAGTAAGTTATTTTTTTGGTCCTCTTGACATGTTCAGATGATATCTAGGGTTTTCACCTGTCCTGCTTTGCAGAGGACAGTCCTCTCTTTAACAACATCCTTCATTTCAGGGGTAGAAAAAATACAGTCTATGACCCCCAAGGCTATACTGTGGTCCCTACAAATGTGTCACCGCCTCCCCAAATTTTTGATTTTTTAAAATTGTTTTTACTCAAAATGCCTCACCACTTCCTGTTTTCGGGGAAAAACCAAAACAGCTCAGGGGGGTGGGGCAGGTAGAATTGCTCTCAACTCCCTTAGAGGGCATAGGGGAGATTAAGAGTTTTAAAACTGCTCTTGGTCTGTTTAAAAAGGTGTTCAAGCCAAGGAATGTTTAAAGAACCCAAAGAAGGGAAAGCTGGGGCCTTGAGGCTTTCCATCAGCCGTTCCACAAGGACAGTCGTTTCATCAAACATGGACATCTCCTGATCATACACCTCCCATCTAGATGAGCTCTACTCTGTTTTCATTCAACATAGGGTGAGAGCCTACATCACAGCCTGTTTCATAACTTTATGAATCTGTAACTATCAGAACAATCCTATTAGTGAATTGCAATGATGTGTATTTGGGCACTGGCAAGAATGCTCTAATGTGCACCAGGCACTTCTGATGTGTATTGGGTGCTCCTGTGGTGCTCTGACACTTCCTAGCTGGTATCTGGATGTGCATCAGGGAGTGCCCTGATGCACATAAGTGTCCATTGCGCATTGCACCATTGCACAAGGGATGCCTCTAGGTAAATATGGATGTTGTGAAACTAATCAATTCAGTTTTGTGTACATGTATGGCTATTTATGAAGACATAAGTCCCAAGCAGAATGCCAGGCATAGTAATTAATTCTAGACAGCCACAACTTCCCAGTGTGCCTTGAGACTAACTATGCAATGTCACATTTCACCGTGTCACTTGTCTCTACTCTAGGAAAACTCAGAAGCTGGGGGTCACTCAGATGGCAGCAGCAGCAGTCAGACTCCAACTTTCTTGAGAGTGGAACCATTAATTATAGAATCAGATAATGATAGAATGACCCCAAAGCCATTTAGCCCACCCTCTAGGCAGTATAGAAATTTACAGCTAAAGCATCCCCAATAGGTAACCATCCAACCTGTGTTTAAAAGCCTCCAGGGAAAGAGAGCCCACTGTGTTCTAAGGTAGACTATTGCACTTTCAGACAGTTCTTACTATCAGGAAGTGTTTAAAAAGTAAAATATAGACAAGCCTCCACCTTGATGACTGCCTTGCGTAAGTAAGCAGAAACACTCTGTCTTCTCAAACACAATAACCAATACAACTGCTAACATACAGATATATAATATTATACTATATATATATATATATATATATATATATATATATATTAATGATACCAAATTCCTTTCTCAGGCTTCCTAATGAGAAATGCAGTGAATATCCTGAATACCTTGAAGATAAACGATTTTGTTGCAGCAGGTCATCTGTCCACTGATATAGAACTCAGCTATTTCATATAATCTTTGTCTTCATTGTTGCAGTGGCCAGTTCATCACCTGCTGGCAACCTGATGAGTGTCATAGAATCATAGAGCTGGAAGAGACCTCAAGAGTCCAACCTTGTGCCATGCAGGAATACACAATCAAATCGTGAAGTTGAAGGCTTTCACAGCTGGCAGCCATAGATTTTCTTTGGGGGTTTTTCCGGGCTGTGAGGCTGTGTTCTAGAAGAGTTTACTTCTGACTTTTCACCTGCATCTGTGGCTGGCATCTTCAGAGAATGGTTGGGTAGGAGTGTGTGTGGAGTTTATATACTGTGAACCCCTGTTGGGGAGTATATATAAATTTGTGTATTTGAATGGTTGGTTTCTGGGTGTAGAAATGCAAAGAGGTTAGTGTCTGGCTAATGGTTGGTTGATGGCCCATTATCTGCTGGAGATCCACCTGTCCCTGGGTGGAATTCCTTTGTAAGTGTTGAGTTTTGATTCTGTTGTTTTTCAAAACTGGAAGCCAGATTGTGTTTACTTTAGGGTTTCTTCTTTCCTGTTGAAGTTGTCCAGGTGTTTGTGGATTTCAATAGCTTCTCTGTGCATTCTGACATGATAGTTGTTGGCCTGGTTCAGAATTTCTGTGTTTTAAAATAACATTTTGTGTCCAGCTTGGTTTATAATATGTTCTGCTACTGCTGATTTTTCAGGTTGGCCCAGTCTGCAGTGTCTCTCATGTTCCTTGATTTGTGTTTGCACACTTTGTTTAGTGGTCCCTATGTAAACTTGTCCTTGCATATCCTCCCACCCTAGGAACTAGCCACTTAAATATGCAAATTTACATATCCTCTCCAACAGGGACTAACAGTATATAACCCCCCCCCCAAACCCTACACCACCATTCTCTGAAGATGCCAGCCACAGATGCAGGCAGAACGCCAGGATTAAACTCTTCCAGAACATGGCCTCACAGCCCAGAAAAAAATCCACAGAAAAACCTATGGATGCTGGCCGTGAAAGCCTTCGATTTCAGATTGTTCAGAAAGCTGGTGTGGGAAGAAATTTGGGAAGAAGTTTTGGCATAAATCACAGACTTCATTCGCCTCTCTCTCTGTATGCCAGCCTCTTGGTGATTGTCCAGGTGATAGCCTCTTTGGGATTCTACAGAACAGCCTTCTGTCCATGTGTAACAAATGATGGCTATAAAAGAAAATGATCACAGAACTGATACAGCAGGAGGCATTTGTTTATATTCTTATAGTATGTATCTGATTGAATAGAAATTATCACTTAAAATTGACAAATGGAGAAGTATTCAGAGGAGATGCGAGGATTCAGCTAGGGCTGGGCTGGTTGGGAACTCCCCCTCCCTCAGAGTAAAAGGTCTGCAAGGAATTCCAGCTGCTGAATTCCTGGCAGGTGTTTAATGTTAGAGTGGCACATTTGGGCTCCCCGGCGCCTCTAAGAATACTTATCTGCAGGTTCATGAAAAACTGGTGGCTGACAGATATATCATTATGTAGAATTTCATCTTAAACTCTTCTGATGCTCAGAAATATGCAAGTGATCATAATGAAGCCCAGAAAACTGATATGAGTGAGATGCTTGGAAGCTACATTCTGCACCAGGGCATGGTTTACTCATGTTGTGGGCAGAATGCACCAGTTTGCAGAATGTATGAATGCTAAAACTAAAGTCAGAACAAGGCAGAACAAGTATGAATGTGACCAGGGCTTGGGATATTATTTTTAAAACTAATGTGTTTTATTGTTGCATTTTTTTTAAAAAAAGTTAATTCATTACTTATTTTAAGAATAAAGTCTTAATAACCCTTCTGGGTTTAGAACATAGTTTTTAACAAAAATACACTGAAAAACTAGACAAATGGGTAAAAATCCTCCCAAATGACTCCCCCCAAACATTTACAATTGTCAAGTAACTGTTAGTTGTTAACATGGAAAAAGTGATGATGTTACCAGTCACTATGCCACTTAGAGTATAACCCCTGTATCCACAGGGGATACTTTCCCCAGACTTATTGTGGATACTGAAAACCACAGATAATAGCAAACTCTATTAAAATGAATGACTTCCAGCCCAAGCATACCATAAAGTCATGCTGGAGGAGCTGGAAGATGACTAAAGAGAACACCTCTTTAGGCAACTTCTAGGTCCTTCAGCGCAACTCTATGGTCAGCTTCCAGTGAAATAATATTTTTTCAGACACAGGTAAGTGAATCCATGGATACGGGTCCTGAAGATATGGAGGTTTACTGTGCTTTGCAAAATTAACATTGTCGTCCTCTTAAAAGCATCACATTGCAGGTAGTATCATTAGTTACAATTTGTTACTTCTGAGTTCTGAATATGCAAACAAAATCTATCTATCTATCTATCTAAAAGGCCTGGGTATATTTCCTTTCCCAGTGTGCTGACTGACCACTTACCCAACCAACCCCTTCCCTCCCACAGTCAATCACCACCCACATGCAAATTCCCTCTCCACCTCAGAATCCACTCCTGCCACTCAATCTGCATCTACATCCCCAGCCTCACAAGGGCTCCTCCTTCCTCTCACTCCCTCAGCCTCTCTCTCTCTCTCTCTCTCTCTCTCTATCTAAAAGGCTTGGGTATGTTTCCTCTCCCAGTCAGCTGATTGGCTGCTTAGGAAACATAGCCAACCAATCATATTGCTCTGTTAGCTGGTCAATCAGTACACTGGGAGTGACCAAACAATGAACTCCATAAAACAAGCCATGCCATTTTATGCTGTGTTAATAGTATTCCAGATTAAGTCCTATATCCAAGAAGGTATGTGCAGTAAAGGATTTCTTATGTTCTCTCTCTCTCTGGCTTCTCTTCTCAAAGGGTTTGGGATTAGAGTTTTCCTTCTCCTAGGAAAGAAAACTCGTCCAACCCTGTAAGGTCAACCATCTAAGAGAAGGAAATTCTAATCAAGCCTACAACCCGAGGACCTCACTGCTACCATCCATGCTTGCAGGGCCATCCATGCTTGCAGGGCCAGCAGGTTTAAAGGGTGAGGCCAGTTCTGTGCATGCTGCGCTCCACCAGAAAAATCCATTGCACAGGCTCGAAGGACAAATCCAATTTCCTATGTTAACGGGTATCCAAAATATAAGAGAAGAGAAGGACCTACTGCCACAGTAGGAAAGTATGATGTTGATCATAGATGGTTGTTACAGAAATTCAATGCACAATAATAGCGTATGTTACGCTGGGTACAGCTAGTTTCCTGAATTTGTCCTTCAGAATGTTCAGAATACTACCATATCTATCTATCCATCCACTTTGATCTATCTTTCTGATAAGGCATCTTGAAATACATACTGAGCCAATCCCACGTTGACAGAGAAACATCAGTTCCCCAGGGCCTCCTTCTGAAAGGGCTGTGTCAGTCAGTCTACAACCTTTATGTACTAAACTTTGCTTTGCCCATAAAATTACAGGTTTATAACTCCCTGTGGCCAGTGAGAATGAGAGAATCTAAACTGCTGTGTAAAAACAGTAATGTACTTCCATGGGAGTCTGTATTATTGGTGCATGGCGAGGTGGGGTGGGGGGTTCAAGGTCTGTTTTGAGTGAATACGGAAAGGAAAGTATCTACTGCTTATTTTAAATACTGTATTTCATTAGGTAGCCAGCTACAAACTTGGCTTCTAGTTTCTGAATAGCATCTGGATATCAAGGATTTATCTTGTTTTTCTCTCTCTCTGGAAAGTAATAAAAAAAGGATTAAAGGAAAAGGAAAGCATAACTTGGGATAGTTAAGCTTTCTTCTGCAGTTGAACCGAGCGTGCAGAACTTTCTTTCTTGAAAATCATCATCATCATCATCTTTAGTTGCATCTCACCTTTTCTCCAGAACTGGAACTCGAGGTGGATTGTAATTTAGAACAAATACAGTCTCTCTCTCTGGCTTTTCTTTGCAAACGAAGATTCAGGAAGGACTCATCCCGTGTTTTCTGCAAGCGCGCTGATGACTAAAAAGGCCAATCCGAGATAGACAAGTCCAATTGCAGAAAGCACAGCAGAAGGTCTCCTTGGGTGATGTTTCTGGGTTGTGATTCTTTCTGCGTTGCCGTTTCTCTTCAAAACTTGTTCGGCGTGAGTTCTCAAATAAGGCTGCAGCATTGTGGATAGTGCATCTCCATGCCTCCCGATGTGAGGCCAGGGCAGACCATTGTTGGTGATCAATTTGGCTAAGCCTGAGATGTTGTTTCAGGGAGTCCTTGTATCGCTTTTTTGGAGCGCCCCTCTTACGCTGACCCGTGGCGAGTTCACCGTAGAGTACTATTTTTGGGAGGCGATGGTCCTCCATCCTAGACACATGCCCTGCCCAGCGCAGCTGTGTTCTCAATATCATGGCGTCAATGCTGGTGAGCCCTGCTTGCTCAAGGACAGCAACATTCGTCACATAGTCAGTCCAGTGTATATTTAGGATTGTGCGTAGACAGCGCTGGTGGAAGCGTTCGAGGAGTCGTAAGTGGTGGCGATAGGTGACCCATGTTTCAGATCCATAAAGGAGAATAGACAGTAAAATGGCTCTATACACACTGATTTTTGTGTTTCGCCTCAGGTGTTTATTACTGCAGACTCTTTTGTAATGTCTTCCAAATGCGCTATGTACCTTTGCTAATCTGTGATGGATCTCTTTGTCAATCTTGGCATCTGAGGAGATGATGCTTCCCAGGTAGGTGAACTGCTGAACGGACTTAAGCACAGAATTGCATACAGTATAGTTAAAAATCAGTATTGTAACATTTGTGAGTTTTTGTAGATTCGTCCAAATGAACTAGAAGCAAATTCTCTCTGTGCTCATGCATCAAATTCAGTAAAGTATTCCCAGCATGAAGAAGACCATATTATATCTTATCATATAGCTGTAGCAATCCTAATTCAATGCCAAAACATTGTTGAGTAGGTAGGGATTCAAAAGTAGATTACTTACAAACAAGTGCTCTAAGTTGTGGGCCTGGATGGATAAACTTGTCAGTTTTGATTTCTTCTACATTTGATTTTTCTTTTCAAATATTTTTCATCCTTTCATATGAAGAATTTTGCATATTTTGGTATATTGTTGCCAAACCTTCCCACCCCACAATTCTTGTATGTTCCTACTTTGAAGATGTGTTTCAGGTCTTGACTTTTTGGGGTGGGTGGGTGGTAAAGATGTAGAATCTTAAATTCAGAGTGCAAAGACTAGACTCAGGATTTTTTCAGACAAGGGTTACTGCGCAAGAAGCTTACAGAAGAGGTACGGCGCTGTCGTGTGGCAGGGGGTCCGTTTTAGACGCCGCCGCCCCTCTCTCGGCATCGTCCGTGTCAGTTTCGTGTATGATTGAAGACAGCTGCACCGTTTTTTACTCACGGAAGCAAAGAGAAGAGTTCTAAGTGTGAATGAATTTTAATGTCACCTTCTCTATAGTGCTAAAAATTTAGAGATTGAAGGAAAACTTTGTTGGGAGGGGGCAGAATTCTGATTTGGAGGAGCAATATTCTCATTTTGCTCCCCCCCACCATAGCTATGCCCCTGGGTAGATTGGTTTAGAGATGAATATTAATCTTTTAAAAGAAGTTTGCTTTAGACATATCCAGTGATGTACAGGGGAGATGAAAGAGTCTATTCCTCCCTGCATTTCACTGATCCTAGATATATTATTGAAGTTGTGACAGAGTTATGATCTGAAATTGGAGAATGCCCCACTTTTGTTGACTGTAAAGAGAAAAACATTTACACAAGCGACTAAGCATTTTTACTATTGAAAGGTGGAGATGGCAAAGGATTGCCCTTTCTCAGTTTGCCCTGACTTCTCTCACCCCATCCCAAATTGGCATGGAAATAGCCAATTGTACCCAGAAACCTCTGGGGTATGTCACTGAATGTCTAAAGGTTATTTTGGACCCTTTGGGCATTTTGGAGTCTTCAGCAAGCCTTTTTGAAGAAACAGAAATAAATTCTGAAGGGTTTTTTTTTTTTTTGGTTTGCTTGTTTTTTTAGGAAAAAGAAATCTAGAGCTGTAGTTCAATGTAACATGCAGTCACAGCATTTGTAGTCTGCTTCTGTCCCTTTTTGGCTTTCCTTGAAGCATAGATGTGATAGCAAGGATTTTCTCAATGAACTCAGCATGTTAAACTTCCAGCATCAATGACTTCGAAAGCCATTGAAAGTAATACCAATCTGCTAAATGCTCTGGTGTTAGAGTGGAGCTGCTGAATGAGCAACACACAGCCAGGAAACTTGCCAAAAGTACAGGGAGAATGGCCTGTATTATTTGTTTGTTAGCCAAATTGCTCTTTTGTTGGCTTAAGTAGAGTACATACCACTTATAAAGGGCCAAATAATATCAACCCATTGAAGAGTGTGAGCATTAGCTGAAAGAAGCATCAGACTGGCTAGTGATTCCCAAATTTATATGACTAGATCCAAGTCTGTGTCTCTGTGCACAGAAAGAAAGAAAAGAAATAGATTATATTTTTTTAAAAAACAAAGCCCTTACTAAAACTTACCTATATTTTAATAAAAGGGAATCAAAAGAACTTGAACGTTAAGAACTTGTTGAATGTGGGCAAAAGCAAAACTGTCAGATTCCTCCATCTGAGTAGAGGCTCATTTAAGTTTGACATTGAATCCCTCTGTATTCAGTCATATCTGGTGATGAATTAGAGTAAAGATATATCATTGAATACTAAAGTTAGGATTGTCCATACTATCATTTTTTCAATTTCTTTGTATGGTTTCCAAACCTGGACAGTGAAGTAAACTGACAAGAAGAAAACACTTAAGCGTTGTTTAAATGGCAAAAATACTCCTCATAGAATTCGAGTAGAACACAACTTGTCTAAATGGCATCCCACATCAATCCACCATATTTGGAAGGAGGGAGACCAAATCCACCAAAAACACCTCAGGAAAAGCCATTGCAGCTTTAAAAAAGTTTTTACAAAGTTCTGCAGGGAACGTGCATTCCTGCTTGTTGGGACAACCGATTCACTTTCATCTGCATTCCCGATAAGAACAGAAGTGGAATGCTGATTGGTCAAATGTGTGCAGGGGGTGGAGCTTACTACCAAGACAAGTGCCCAGAACCAGCATGTTGGATTTTCGCCATAGCAATCATGTGCTAAGGTGACAAAACACCCTTTCCCCCCTCTTTTTTCTATTTATTTAGGTGGAATATCACACTTTAGCACCTTAGATATGCTTTTTTTTAAAAAAAAAATACTCTGCTGCAGTGTCAACTCAAGGTAAATAAAAACATCAGTAATTCACTCGCACCTGCCATCTTGATCCACAGGCATGCCCATTCGAACAGCAAAAGTGGATAGTTTCACATGCCTGTGATCTTGCAAAAAAAATTAGACAAATAGAAGATGCTTTGAATTGGCATTGGTGCGCATCAATCCACATTTTTCCCCCTCTTATAGACAAACCCTCATTTGAACTGTGGTGCTGGAGAAGAGTTCTACAGATAATCTGGATTGCCAAAAAGACAAGCCTGAACTCTCTCTGGGAGCCAAGATGACTAAACTGAGACTGCTGTACTTTGGCCATATCATGAGAAGACAAGACTCACTAGAAAAGACACTAATGCTTGGTTAAGCTAGAAGGCAGTAGGAAAAGAGGAAGACCCCATTCCAGATGGATGGGTTCAATCAAGGAAGCTACAGCCCTGAGTCTGCAAGACCTGAGCAGCTGTTGAGAACAGGGTGACTTAAAGGCCACTCATTCATGGGGTCTGTGTAGGTCATTGACACCCCCTTGTCATGGGAGAGAGGCTTGTGTACCCTAATGATGTTTTGAGCTATGCTGGCGGTGGCATAATAGCCACTGGTAGGGTCTCTCATGCCAGACAGGTCAAAACCGAAGGGTCTGACAAAGAGCGTCAAAGGGCAGGATGGGTTCTCTAGCCTTGTGGCAACCGTCCTAGGAGAAAGAGGAGAAGGAGAGTAGGTCAAAACTGACTGGACAGCAGTTAACAAAAACAAACCTCCAAGTTTGTTTATTTTGACTGTCTCCTTATCTAAAACAGCTAGAATCTTCATTTGGGAGGAGAGAGAGAGAGAGATAGTAAGCACAATTCTCTCCATACCAGAAAAAAAAGCTATAATTATGGAATTTGGCCTGGGCCAGGAAATGATGATGATAAGAATGTTTTTTCAGGGTTGGTTTTTTTTTTTTTTTTAAAGAACTAAATTTTGAAAATTATACTGTGAACTGCCTTGGATCGCATAGTGGGAGAAAAGTGGGCTATAAGTTAAATAAGTAAAAATAAATAAATTTCTTCATAAGTAGGAGAAAAGAAACCCAGGAAGCTGAGACAAGTGCAAACCATGTTTTAGGGCATCTGAAATCTTTGTCAGCAGTGTGAATTTAGAGAAAAATACCCCAACCTTGGCTGAATTTAGAAAAAAATATTCCCTACATTCCCTGCTTTCCTTTCACCGGCAGGCAAAGATGTTTTTATTCAAGCAGGCTTTTAATATGTAGCTGTGAGCACAGAGGCTCACAGGGGTGTGGTTTTATTTTTTAACTTTTATATGCTTTACATAATTTTAAATTGTGATGATATTAATTGTTTTTAATTGTATGATGTATTTTATGTTTTTGTGAGCCACCTTGGGTCCCATTCTGGGAGGAAGGTGGCAAAATAAATAAATGAATAAAAACATATCTGGATTGTGGAGCTGGGAGCACAAAATGAATTCACCTCAGCATGGCAGACTCAGCAAAACTATTTCCTTCCATTTTCCTACTGCAGAGAAGCTAGGAACTGAGGACAAGTAATCCTTGTCACTCCTCTGCAACTTCATAGCAATAGCAACATATAGACAAGCCCCTGAAAATTATCTACAATGTGAAATCCAGAAGCTGACCCCAGCCCACTGAAGTGTCTCCTCTTCTGTATTTTCTTCACAGGGTCATGCAGTCATAGGAGATTATCAGACAGGATAAAAAGCGTTCCTGTCCCACAATCTCCACTCCCATCCATTTCCCGCCACAATAATCCTCCCCACCGCACTTACCTTCTCTTGCGTCCACAGGGCAGCCCAGGAGTGAAATCCCGCCTTTTCTCATGAGAAGACGTGAGCGCGAGAAATTCAAATATAAAAAGAAAAATAACACAGTAAACATGACACCAAGTACAAAAACACACTTTAAAATTTACAAGTAATCCAGGGAGGGTACAAAAATGAGGGAAACTTACCCGGTTGTCCTGATCTCACTTGGAAGTGTTCTGGCAGGACATCCCATTGCCGCTGGAATCTCGCCAGCAAAACAGGGCACCTTCTCATACACAGGCAAATCTGGGACAGAAATGCCATGGGAGATCAATTGCCAGTTTCTCCCCGACAATAAAAAAGAATGTCCTCGAAACAGCAGCTGAACGCTTGGGAGACGATGGGGGGAAATTTCGTCTGATAATTAAGCCCCTTTGCGATCTCATGGCATTGTCATAATGCCATTTTTATGCATCTGATAACTCTAAAGAATCATAGAGTT
Organism: Gambelia wislizenii; assembly: GCA_030847615.1. Lineage (NCBI taxonomy): Eukaryota > Metazoa > Chordata > Lepidosauria > Squamata > Crotaphytidae > Gambelia > Gambelia wislizenii. Next base: position 447,381,673 of record JAUMIR010000001.1, on the reverse strand, counting down.
GGAAGAGGCCTTGTGGGCCAGCAAGTCCAACCCCCTTGCTCAGTGTAGGATCTCCAGCTAAAGCATCCCCAGCAGGTAGCTGTCCAGCCGCTTTTTGAAGATGTCCAGAGAAGGAGTCCCCACACCTCTCTAGGCAATTAGTTCCATTGCTGAACTGCTCTTACTGTCAAGAAGTTCCTTCTAATGTTCAATCAAAATCTACTCGCCTGTAACTTAAAACCTCTGGGCCTTGTCCAAACCTCTGGGCCAGCAAAGAACTGGCCTGCTCCCTCTGTCTGTGATAGCTCTTGAGGTATTTAAAGAATACAATGATGTCACTCCCCAGTTTTCTTTTCATCAAACTGAACATGCCCAGCTACTTCAACTTTTCTTTATATGTTTTGCTCTCCATACCCCTTATCATCCTTGTTGCCCTTTTCTGAACCTGCAAAAACTTGTCTATATTCTTCTTAAAATAAGTTGCCCAAAACTGAACGTAATACTCCAGATGAGGCCTGACCAAAATAGCATTTGCCTTCTTTGCTGCAGGATCACATTGCTGGCTCATGTTCAACATACCTTTAGGTTAACTGGGTGATTAATTGTAGGTTATCTTTCAGTTAACTAGGTGATTCCTGACTAACTTTCTATCAATCTTGATTTGGAATCAAGATCTCTTGCCAGGGGAGATTATCAGACAGGAACACAAAAACTATTCCTGTCCCACAATCTCCACTCTCACCCCTGTCCCATTCCTGTCCTGCCACAATCACCCTCCCAACCACACTTACCTTCTCTTCCGATGACAGGTAGGCTCCGTAGGCTCAGGCAAAACAAACTGCTGCAGCATCTCCTAGCATGTGTGTGTTCTTCCTCATTAATAACTTTTGCCATCTTGATCACCTACTGATGTTGATTGGCCACATGTGTCCTGATTTCAATCTGTGAAGGGCTGGAGGGTATACATCCATTACTTACTATATTTCCTTATGTCTGATTCCTTATGTCTGTGTTTAGGATGTTAACTGTGTATCATTTCTCTTTGTCTCCTTAAAGATGGATCCCATCCTTTTTAATCTCTTCTCCCCCCTCCCTCTTCTTTACCTCTCTTCTGTGTATTCATTACTGTGTTCTAGTTGCAGAGCACCTACATGGTAAATATCTAGGCCTGCAGCCTTGGCATAGGGCCATCTTCCTCCCCAAAGAACATGCCAAGTGCTTCAGGAATCAGCCAAAAGGACGGCAATAAAAATAATAGAGCTGGCACTGTCTCTTCCTCCTCCTGCTTTGCCAGGGCTCCCTGTGCACCATTTATTCATTGTTGTTAACAGGGATGGGGCCTCTTGGTCCCTGTGCAGTGCTTGGGAAATGTTCCCTCTATGTTATGTTAGGCTTTTATCTCACTCATGAGCAATTCCCTCCTTCTGTCATGAGTTTTATTGTTAAATCACAGTGAGCAAATGAGACACTTTCCTCATTATGTTGCCTTCTGAGAATCTCACAGTTTTCTTCCCCTAGGTGTCCAGTATGGGCTGCTAAAGTAAACAAGGCCAACTATGCAGGGCTATTTATTTATTTCTTACATGTATCTCCTTCTCTTGCGTCCCCTCCCCCATTTTATCCTACAATAAGATTAGGTTAGGTTGACAGTCACTTCCCAAGGTCACACTATGATTTCCATGGCTGAATGGGGATTTGAAGTGGGGGCTTCAAAGACCAACCCTAACTCCACTAGTACTGTAGTCATATTAGGGTCACATGTATTTCTCTCTGGGGAACATTAAAACTATACTTTGGTTGGATGAAGGAGGTCAGCAAAAATGTTGGGATATGGTCAGCTTTAACCAAAGGGCCCATTAATTTATTCTTGTAACAGCATTCTATAGGGAAGCCAAGCAACACTATTTCTCTTTCAATTACACAAAAAAAAAACAAAGCAGAAACATAAGGATAGGGACAGTGAATGGATTGTAATTTTAGCTCCTGCAGCCATTGTGGTGTAGCGGTTTGAGCATTTGGACTATGACTCTGGGGACCATGGTTCGAATCCCTGCTTGGTCATGAAAACTCACTGGGTGACCTTGGGCAAGGCACACTCTCTCAGTCTCAGAGGAAGGCAAAGGCAAACTTTTTAATAGTAAAAAAAAAAAATTGCTCTGTTCAGTAAGTTCTAAAAAATTGACTTGAGTTTGAAACCGTCTGATATGTCCCACATTCGAAACATACATTTGTGAATGGACAGGTTGACCAGATGGGAGGTAACCATATGAACATGCAGTTCTATTTCTGAGGCCTCATATCTCTAGAACCCCTGTAGACTAAGGGCTATTTCTACAAACTGAATATCATGAAAAAGCCTTCTTCTAGGAAGTTCCTATGTTTGTTTCTTGGGTGCCTTCTACCTACAGCAAGTTTGTTTTCTGCTGCTCGAGACTAGGACATGGAGCAATGGACTCAAACTACAGGAAAAGACATCCCACCTAAACATTAGGAAGAACTTCCTGACAGTAAGAGTTGTTTGGCAGTGGAAGGCACTACCTTGGAGTGTGGTGAAGTCTCCTTTTTTTTGGAGATTTTTAAGCAGAAGCTCAATGGTCATCTGTGGGGAATGCTTTGATAGTGTATTTCTGCAAGGCAGGGGTTGGACTAGATGGCTCTTGTGATCCCTTCCAGCTCTATGATTCTACAGTCCAACATTAATTCCCACCCCATCTTCTGCCCATCTGGCTGGGATGTGCCCAGAAACATGCTTCAGGTCCTAGCTGTCAAACTCTTTTTGTTAACACTATCCCATTTTGTCAACCATGTTCTAACTTAGAGAAAACCAGAAAGAGGACCCCACCCAGATTTTGCATAACTAAAAAGAACACTGAAAACAACATGCTCCAAAATGGAGGTGGTTCATAGCAATGGTGAGCCATTTGGAGATGGGACACTGACATTGTAAACCTGTGCTAGTCTTCCCAGAAATAAGTCCAAATGAGTTCTGCAAGGCTTACCCTCAGGTTTATTTCAAGCCTAAGTGGCATATATGAATGAGTGAATCATTTTGTTCCTAAAATGGGAGCAGAACTCAGGAATTTTTAGTCCCAAATCCACCGCTCTCCCTCCTTTTCCTTTCTCCATCATGAAGTAGATGATAAGATCTCGACTTCCCTGTTTTTTTAATTTAACTTTGTTCTCTTCCTACGCAGGTGAACTCTAACAGGAAAAAGCTAATTGCGCAATACGTCAAGGTGGGCCTCTCTCCCTTCATCCCTTCCTCCCCTCCCCCGTCCTGTCCATACAAGATTGATAATGAAACCGATACCTTTCGCCAGCGTAATTTTCATATTTAATGAGCGTGACTCAGATCCTATTACATTAATTAGTCAAATCCCACAAACCGTTAATAGTGCATGCTGTAATTAATATTGTATTCAATTAAAAGCTGACCCATTTCAGGTGCCTTCCCCTGGTTTAGGAGGAGGGACTCTGGAAGCAGCGTCTGCCGCTCTGCCTGAGGCCAGTTCTTTCCTTTCTCTAGCAGTGAGCCAGGGAGGTATTTGTCTTCCCGTTTTGCTCCTGTAGTTCTTTTCTTCATGAACATATGCTGGGTTCTTTCCCTCCCCATCTCTGAAGGAGGCAGCTCTTGCTATACAGACAACCTGCTTGCTGTGATTTATGGGTTAGCTCTACATAGGGCTCATAGACTGGAAAATTTCCAGTTTACACAAGAATTCCCTGAAAAATGAGCTTGGCTAATTTATTTCTTTCATTAACGAGTTCTAACTGTGAGATAATCTTTCTGGACCTCCCTTCTCCTCTTTCACAAACCAAAGCCTCACTTACTTCACCACCTGACCACAGCATGCACTCAGGCATCTGGGAGGTTCTTTAGATGATGAAAAAAATCCTCAGGGAATGCGAGGGAATGTGGCTTTCCTTTTGTTTAGGTGAGCTCCTGTGAGGATTTGCCATAATCAAAAGGGGGGAGGGGAGAAAAACTCCAAGTACTGCACAATAAGTCTTTGCTGTTTCTCATGAAGTTCTTAAAATATATATATGTGGAAATGCACATTTCAGCCTGTTTGAACAACCAATTCGAATTGGGGCACATCCTAGAAGTCAAAACGTAATTGGTTGGACATGCCCGCGGGTGGGCTTGCCAGCAATGAAGTGGCCAGAGCCGCCATTATTGATTTTGAAGAAGTGATCGTGGGCTATTTTTGAGTGGCAAAGCAATATATATATATATATATATATATATATATATATAATCATTCTTCCAAATCTCTGATTTAACAAGGCGGGAAGGGAAACGGTGGGAGCTTTTGGAGAATAATAACACATGTAATTCACTTGCAGCCACCAGCTTTACTTGTGGGCATGCTCCGTGTGAACTTTAAACATGGATAGCTTCCCATGCCAGCGATCTTGCAAATGCATCGTGGAAACAAATGAATGCTGCTGGGTTGGTGAGTTAATGTGCTATTGTCTGCAATTAATTCTCCTGTCTAGCTTAAGCCCTGGGACTTATGGGGGGAAAACAGTGTTGGGCAAAATGTTCTTTACAATCAAGACATGACAGATTGGGTCTTGGTCACAGTTTCATCACTGACCTCAGCAACCAGACATGAATATAATAGCATACCTCCCAAATGTCCTAATTAATCTACTACCATCCCACTTTTTCTTCTGTTTTTTAAAAATATCCCAGATTCTCATCCCTCCCCCGACTCGCCACCTTCATCCCCAGCTTATTTGATTTGCTGCAATCTGAATGCAAAGTGCAGAAATAGTTTGCACTGAGTTAATTCAAGCAGGAGAAGAAGGGGAAGAATCATGCACTTCCCAGTTGATTTAGGCAACATCAACCTGCTCCAGCCTCTCCTAGCTTATATGTTCTTCTGCATTAAAAACTAGCAGGGATCACCAGCATTGAGGCCATGATATAGAGAACACAGCTGAGCTGGGCAGGGCACGTTTCTAGGATGGAGGACCATCGCCTCCCAAAAATAGTCTTGCCAAGAAAACCCCATGATAGGTTCGCCTTCGGGTTGCCATAAGCCAGAAATGACTTGAAGGCACACCACAACAACAGGCATGTTGGAGGGTATGTCATAGACCAAAAGGTTTATTTAACCCAGTGTTCCCTACACAGAGGAGCCAACTAGGGCAAGAGTGGGCAAAATATGAGCTGTGAATTACATGAGGCCACATGGCCATCCCCCCCCCCAACCCACACTCCTAATTCTTTTGGTGAATGGAGCAATTTTTCCTCCATATGGCCAAAAGCATCCTCCAAATCTCTGAGAGCACTATTAGCCATTTTGCCGCATTGTGGGGTGCTTTGTGGGAGCCTCTGAAAAATAATGGAAAATAAGTGAAAAGACATTTAAAGTGATGGATTTGGTGGGCAAATAAATAAATAAACAAATCCTGATGTTACATATCCACTGATGGGATGTAAGCTGGCAGCAACTAACCAAGGGGTCCTGGTTGACATTTCTTAGAAGTCCCCTTCAACTGCTTAGGGAGCTGGGTATGTTTAGCTCTGCTTAGGGAGTTGGGTATGTTTAGCGTATCTTACTACCAGGGGCCCATCCCATTGTCTGACAGCTGTGGGGAGAGAGAAGGATCACTGAATTGTAGGGGTAGAGTGTTATGCTGCTCAGTTTAAGGTCTGCTCAAAGTAGGATCTGCTCATGGTAGGATCTTGGCTAATATCGACAGTTGCCAATATGTTTCAGCATCTGTATCTTGATAATGATTTCCTATCCCCATTGTAAGGTAACAATGAATAAAGACTAAAGATTCTCTCCCTCCCCTGCTCATTGCTGGCAATTTTTTTTTTTTTATTTAAGAGGGGGAGGTCTCAGATCAAAAGCAATTGATATTCTATCCAAGAGTATCTACTTGCCCACCTCTCCCTCAGCCAAAAAATAGAAGTAGCACTTCTCTGCCTCATCATCACACTTTTGGGTTTGCAGCTAGTGGCCGATACTGCCAACGTCCACATGCACTTTTGGATCAGCTCCCTTTCAAATACTCCTTTTGGCTGCCTTCTTCAACAGAAACTCCGCTACATTGCTCTCCTGGAAAAGGCAACACTGAACAGTTATTCAGTATTTTTTAAATTACAATTGGGTTCAGAGATCCGTGTTTAGGCTTCAGTTTGTGCAAAGATGTTACCCTTGTCCTGATGCCAATTTTATAATCCTGGATAATCTCCCTGGGATGGGACTTGGAAGTATACTGTTACTACAGCTCTAATTTGATGACGTATGTATGTGTGGTGCAAAAGGCCATGCTGTGGAACTTCTGCTCCATTCCATGACCACTGCCTTTTGGAACTCCAACTTTTCTGTGAGCAAATGGCCTTTCTAAATTCTGGAAGAGCCTGCTGTTGAAAGATGCTAGGTACTGATTAGGTACCAGAGGCAGGGCACTTGGGTGGTGGCATTGCACTTATCGACCCTGGAAATGTGGGTGGTCCCATCATTAAAACCCTCTGAAGACATTGTTTCATTTCAATCTGTGTTTTATTAACTGCTCTACTGCAGATTAATGTATACAGTAGTCTTTTAAAGAGTATATACATGTTTTAAAAACAATTTTATATTTTCTTCTGTTTTATTTAACAATGGTATAGTGCTTTGGAGGAACTGTTATGCTCTGAAAGGAGGTTTAGAGAGTAGTTCTATGGGGAAGAAGGCAAGGGGTCAGACGTTCCTTTTTAAAATAATAGATGTCTGATAGGCTTGTTTTTGTTCTGGTTAGCAATGCATATTGCTAATTTCAGATCATAGAATCATAGAGTTAGAAGAGATCACAAGGGCTGTCTAGTCGAACCCCCTGCCTTGCAGGAATAAACAGTCAAAGGATTCCCAACAGATGGCCATCCAGCCTCTGTTTAAAAACCTCCAAAGAAGGAGACTCCACCACTCTCCAAGGCAGTGCATTCTACAGCTGAACAGCTTTTACTGTTAGGAAGCTCTTCCGAATATTTAGGTGGAATCTCTTTTCCTGTAGTCTGAGGAGATTTTCAGACACGGAAAAATCGTCCCTTGCCGCGCGAGCAGCCTCCCGAAACTGCTGCGCGGCAAGGGTCTTTTTCGGACCGCGCTGTGCCTGTTGCGAAGCCGTCCGTGTCACTTCCGTGAAGCTTGGGACGGCTCCGCGTCATATTTCAAGCACGGAGGCTGCCCGTGATTGAAATATGACGCGGAGCCGTCCCAAGCTTCACGGAAGTGACACGGACGGCTTCGCAACAGGCACAGCGCGGTCCGAAAAAGACCCTTGCCGCGCAGCAGTTTCGGGAGGCTGCTCGCGCGGCAAGGGACGATTTTTCCGTGTCTGAAAATCTCCTGAGTCCATTACTCAAGGTCCTAGTCTCTGGAGCAGCAAAAAACAAGCTTGCTCCATCCTCAATATGACATCCCTTCAAATATTTAAAAATGGCTATCATGTCCCGTCTTAACCTTCTCTCCCCCAAGGTAAACATACCTAGCTCCCTAAGCAGTTCTTCATAGGGCATGGCTTCCAGACCTCCCACCATTTTGGCCACCCTCCTGTGGACATGTTCCAGATGGTTATTTGGACACATTTGAGAACATGCACAATGTTTCATACAGGGATATATTCCTGTCTCTCACTCCTCTCTCTGTATATGGTGTGTTTGTTTCTGAGAGAGAGAGAAGGAGAGAGAGGGAAAAAGAGAGACGCCAAGAACACATGGTCTAATTCATGCATGTTTATGCAAGAAGCAGACATATTTTCTTTCACATGTGCAAGTGTCCTGAGTCTTCCTTTCATCTGGGGACACAGGTAGAGCAGTGCCAAAGGAGAAGCTGCTGTTGTGAATGAAAGGGAACAACAACTGCCCTTCAACCCAATGCCACATACACCTCCTGAAAGACACCCCCTTGTGAATATAAAGGCATACCATGTGAATATAAAGAAATCCTGTAACAACAACAATGTCTTTTGTCAGCAGTGAGGGCCTTTTCCCACTGCACAAATATAACACTATGATTCTACTTTAACTGATATGTTTCCATCCTATAGAATCCTGGGATCTGCTGTTCAGAAAGAGACATTTAGAATTCTCAGCCAGAGAGTTATAGTGCCTCACCAAATTACAATACTCAGGATTCCAGAGGATGCAACCTTGGCAGTCCAAGTGGAATCGTAGTGCTATAATTGTATAGTTTGAAAGAGTCCAGAGGGAACGCAGTAAGCAAGTGATCCTGTCTTTATAAGCCCTCTATGGATGCTTACAAGAAAAGGTTTTGTAATTTTCTGTTTCAATTTACAGGCCTAAATCTAGTTATTAGTCCCAACAAGAATAGAACCATGGAATCAATGAGAACTTGGTAAGCCAACACTCATGTATATTGCATTAATTTAATGGGTTTCCTCTAGTTAGGACTGACAGTTGGATTTAGGCCAAAGATTTAAATATGTTGTAATGTACACACATACAGTAGACCCTTAGTAATCCGCTGGAGTTTAGTTCCAGGACCCCTTGTGAATACAAAAATCCATGGATGCTCAAGTCCCATTATATACAGTTGCATAGTAAAATGGTATCCCTTATATAAAAAAATGGCAAAATCAAAGTTTGCTTCTTGGAATTTTTTTCAACATTTTCAACCTGTGTATGGTAGAATCTGTGGATGCCAAATCTGTGGATAGAGAGCTGACTGTAGATGAGTTAATGAGACTTGCATTAAACAAGAACAGACCTATATACATTGCAATATCTGGAAGACCCTTTTCCCCAGGCCTAAGCCTGATGAAGCAATGGACTTCCTAGTTTTTCATGTGTGGCTTGCTGCCTTCTGTGCTAGAATACTAACCTCTCTTATGAGGTGAAATTCATTCCCCAGCTCTTGACTGCTAATTGTTAAAAAAAAAAAAAGAGTATAGTTTACAGATTTCCAGTAGTCAGTGGCTGAAATACAGTTGTTATTCCCAACTAGGGTTGCCAGACCAGAACCCCAGGCCCTGGCATTTCAGGGCCAAACCTGGGAACTAGGGACACTCACAGTTGATGTATTTAATCATAACAAATGATAATAAATACATTGAAGTAGTTAATCATAATACATTAAGCACCAGCCATAGTTGCTCAGAGCACATAATTCAAATGCTAAACACCAAGTCTAGCAAATGTAAATATACTTCTCTGATTAGAAATCACGTTTTCTGTGCTTTTTTTCATGAAAAAACTCACACCTTTTGTTTGCATCCTTTGTTTGCACAACTTTGCACATGCAACCTCTGGGAATTATTGTCTTGGCCCAACCGGTGTAAAAATCCTAAGGAAGGGGCTGTACAGTGGGACCTCATGATCCACAGGCTCTGGATCCATGATTTCAAGCAACCATGGATCACCGCATCCTATGCTTAAAGTGGCAGTGACATGAATGCTGACACACTGATTGTCTGTGCACACGTTGCTGCCATTTAGTGCTATGGGATGCCATCATCCACATTTTTGGTCATACACGGGGTGGTGGTGTCCCAGAACTAAATCCCCATGGATCCAGAGGGCCCACTGTATTTGCTGGCTGAGTTCAGAAAGAGAGGGAGATTTGGAACTGGAGCTAGAACTGGGGATGAGCTGCAATTGCCTGGGCTGAGGAGAAGACCTTTTCACCTTGGATAAGGTAGTGGTATTTTCAGATATTTATTTATAGGGGAAGAAAGGGGTGAATTCTTTGTAGTGGAATTTCTATATTGCATTTGCATCTATTTTGCATTTTTTAAATCTTGCAACCAAATGTTGCAACTCTACTGAGTAGCACAGGTAGAAAAGTCCTGCAATCAAGTCCGGCACCATACCCTCCAATATTTCCACAGATTAAAACCAGGATATGCATGGTCAAGCTATGTCAAAGTGTGGTCAAGATGGCAAATGTTATTAATGAAGAAGAACACACAAACTAGGAGAGGATGCCGCAGTTTGCTTTTGCTTGAGCCTACTGGGAAATGCAAGATCCCACCCTCTCTCCTCCTCTCTTCCCCTGCTGAGTTAATTGAGTGCAAATTACTTTTGCATTTTAAACTCAGTTTGCAGCAATTGAAGTAACCTGAGAAGAATGGGGGAAAGTGGGGGAGGAGGAGAGAGAAGCTGGGACATTTTAAAAGCAGCTGAAAAAGTGGGATGACAAAGGATTAATTGAGACTGTCCCTGCAAAACTGGGACAGTTTGACAGTAATGCTGCCCTGGCACTTCCTTGGATGGATTGAACTTTTGGGACAGAACATGTGTCAAATGTAATATATAATTTGTGCTATTGTTGCTAAAGTATATATTGGGACTTGAACTGAGATTGTATTTGCCACATTCAATTATAGTTGGCTCCATAAAACCCCGAAAGTGATACCCAAGTACTGCTTTTAAGAACACATGGGAGTTGTAGTCTAGCCAAATAAACTTTTCCAAGGTCTGCTCCGAACATTCTACAGCAGCTGCTCAAAGCAGCTTGTGGCAACAATGATCCAAGAACATACACGTGTATGTAATTGTCAAGCCAGTATTGTCACCTCAAGAATCTTCCTCTGCCTTGAGGACTGGAGAAAAGAGGCCAGGCCCTGAGATCTGGGAACCCTAAAGGTTGTGGCAGATGGAACTGTACCCCATCTTGCTCTCACCACATGGAGAACTCACCTGTCTCCTGTGGGTCTCTCCCCCACAGCCATTTAGTGGCTGGGAGGCAGTGGGGTTGAGAGCTGCATCACATCCAGCTATGTACCCATATCTAGGATTGCCAGGTAAGGACTATCTCAGCCCCTACAATTTCAGGGTCACAACCTAAGACTAAGGATAATTCCTTGTTATGTCACAGGGTTGAGCCCTGGTAATGTTGTTAAACATTGTACATTAAACATAAACTACAATTGCACAGTGCGTGCCATTCAAATAAAAGAACAAATATAAGAGATGATAATACATATACATACACACTTTTCAAGGTGCTGCTCTTGCCCTAAGATTCTTCCTCCGCATCATGAGGACTAGGGAAGAGCTTCCAAGCCCTGAAACCTGACACTAACTTCTTGTTGTGTGTCTTCAAGTTGTTTCCAACTTGTAGCAACCCTAAGGTGAACCTATCATGCGGCTTTCTAGTCAAGATTTGTTCAGAGGGGATTTGTCTTTGCCTTTCTCTGAGGCTGAAAGAGTGGGTTTCCATGGCTGAGCGGGGATTCGAACCCTGGTTTCCAGAGTTGTAATCCAGCACTCAAATCACTACACCTTGCTGGCTCCGTGACAGCCCTAAATAGACTAGAATAAATAGGGACTTGGCAAGTTAACATGTTAATTCTACTGATTCAAAGGGCTTGCTCTGTTTAGGACTTGCCATTGGATTTCTGTGTGTTATAAGCCCTTGACAGGCATTTGTAAAGATAGCTGGAATCAGAGCTCTCCACATGATCTAGAACCCAGGGTTCCAGTTTGGAGGGAGAGCCTCCATCCACAATAGGGGCTCTGCTCTTTAGATTGTCACTCTCTCCATGGAGAGCAGTGACAGAGGGACAGGTCTAGTGTACTCCTCCTCTTTACATATTTATTTTGGCGACAGCGCAGAATACCTAAATAGCCTTTGTACCATGCATATATCAAATCTCAATTTTCTGGGTGGCCTGAAAATATAACCATTTGGGAATGCTTTTTTTGCCTTCCATTTCTAGGGAGTCTTAAAACGTCTCTCATGAAGACCCTCCGTTGTGCAGAGAGAACAATTGAACACCTATAGTGGGGAAGACTACATCCTGTGGTTAGAGATTTGGAAAGATGTAGCAGTTAGAGTATTGGCCTAGGACTTGGGAGATCCCGGGTCTGGTCTTCCCTGAAGCATGGCACTCACTGGATGACCTTGGGCCAATCAATCTCCCTCTCTCAGCCTGACATGCTTCACAGGGTTGTTGTGAGGTGGAGAAGAGGGAAGCCACATATGCTGCTTTTAGGTTTTTGGTATAAAAGGAAGTTTTTATGTAACAAATAAATACTTATGCCCAACAAATGTACTTGTAAGCTCAAATAATATAAAACTCCATGAGCCTTACCACTGACCTCCTTCCAAAGGTACTGAAATCCCTAAAGACTTCTCTTTCCACAAAAAATGTTAGCAAAACATATATGGGGCACATCTAGATAGATTTAAAAAACTAGAAAGTCCAAGATTTTGTTCCTGTTCTTTCCTGTGTTGTTTTGGGGGGTCCATACACATTTGCTTATCCCTGAATATTTTCTGTAATCTCCCAGTATGATTCAGAGACTTTTTGTACTAGCTTCCCAGGTTGGTTTTGTGTGTGTGTGTGTGTGTGTGTGTGCTTTCAAGTTGCCTGTTGACTTATGGTGACCACATGAATTCCATACAGTTTTCTTAGGAAACGAATACTCAGAGGTGGTTTTGCTAGTTCCTTCAACCCAGTATAAAATTGTAAAGAACAAAATTGGGGACTTTTCAATCAGTCTTGATGCACCCACAGTTACAGAGGAGAACTGAGCCCCAGCCTCAGTGATTTTTCTGACATGGTTGAAAGAGATAAAGATTGAAGATTATTTCTTTTGAAGCATTCATAGCATCAACGTTACTTGAATCTGCTCAAGATCAAGGTGAGAGACTGTCAAAGTCCTTCCGGATAGGAAGAAAATCTCTGAGAGTCACAGATTTTGTTTCTGTAAAAACTGGTTTTATTTTAGAGATCCACATGACGTTGTCTTCATCCTGAAGTATTCGATGGGAACTCCCAGCATTATCAAGGATTTTCATTCTTAGTCCCTAGGTCAGTTTACATTAACCCAGTATTTTCCAAAATGAAATATTTCTCTACTTTGCAATCTGTCTGTATTATTCTGGAACTAGCTAAAAGGGCTGCTGCCAGTAAAACACAGTGATTGTTTTGAGGACACAGATTCAACAGAGATCAAGCAATAAAAAGAGGAATGTCAGTACTAAAACAAAAATGATCCTAATGCCTAAATCATTTAATATTGCTAAAGCACTTTAGCATTTTAACTATATCTCCTGAGTAACAATCATAAAGGGCCATGGGCTCTTTGTGAGGTACAAAGATGTAAGTCACCTTTTGGTCTTCACAGAGAATTTGTTCTGACTGTGCAACAAGCAAAAACTGTCCCCCAAGCCCACCTTTCAGTATGGCAGCCCGTCCTCCCCCCCCCCGCTCCGATAGCCAGTTCCATGTCAGTGGAGAGCAGGCAACTAGCAGAGATGTATCTAGTTATTTTCCTTCAGTGTGCCAGTACTGCAAGTCACCACATTGCAAGTTCGATTCCAGCAGGTTCCAAGGTTCACTCAGCCTTCCATCCTTTCGTAGGTCGGTAAAAAGAGTACCCGGCTTGTGGGGGCAATTAGCTAACACACATTGGAAACTGCTTAGTTCAGTGTAGATGTGTAAATAGCTATTGCTTAAACCAATTTGTAAGCCGCTCTGATAGCCTTGTGGCTAAAGAGTGGGGTATAAATAACTAAATAACTAAAATAAATAAAATAAAAAACAACATCAACCTCAGGGATCTCCCAAGGACTCCAGGGGGGGGGGTGATTCAGGATGTCATGTACTCCAAGTATCCCAATTTGGCAGGGAAAGTCCTGGGGCTCAGCTAGACAGGAGAACTTATACCAAAAAATATTGTCTTACCTCCCTATCACTGCAGTGCCCATTTGTGCCCACAATGCATTCGCAAGATAGGTGACAGGAAAATTACCTGAATATGTAGTTGACATGGAGCATGCCTGCCACCCCCCCCTCCAAGAATAGATGGTGGTCGCAAGTGATTGACTGTGGAAAATCTCTCTTGTCCCCCCCCCCTTTTTTTTAAAAAAAAACACAATGATAGGTGTGGAAGAACTATTTTCCGCTAAAAAGAGCCTTTGCTCTGCCGGCTGAACGATCTTGCACACGCTTGTTCAGTCGGTCGAAAGAACAAAAATGGCAGCTCCCACACTGCAACCCTTCCCTTTTGAGCCCGCCTCCTCTGAGGTCTGCTCAATCAGCTTTAAGCTCTGCTGTGTGCCCCCTTTTTGAATTGGTTGTACAGACGCCCAATTGCATGCTTTTTCACACATTTTTAAAAAAGGATCGCAAGAAACAGTGAAAGCTGTTACCACGATCAAGTTGGAGTTTTCAGCCCCCCCCTCCTTCTGAATATGGCGAATCTTGCCCTGGCTCCGTGAGGACCAAGGGCATTCTCCTCGAATTGTTTGAGGAATTTTTCCCATCATGTAGTAAACCCCCTGGTTTATCCTCTGTCAGAAGGGGAAACAGCCTGTGAAACAACTGGCTGGGAAGCATTCAGTAAGCTTGGAATCAGGAAGGCCAGCTATAATAGTGTAGCAGTCTCCAGTGATTGCTGAAGAATGCTATACCAGCACACTCTTTTCAGTTTCACAATTCGACTGCAGGTGCTAACATGTGTGTACTTGATTAATCCCCTGCCATTCAACTTTTTCAGCTGCTTTTAAAATGAGCCAGTTTCTTTCTTCTCCTCCTAACTTTCCCCTTGGTTTATTTTAGTTCTTGCAAACTGAGTTCAAAGTGCAAAAGTAATTTGCGCTCAATTAGCTGAAGCAGGGAGGAGAGGAGAGGAGAGGAGAGGAAGGGGGAATCTTGCCCTTCCCTGTAGGCTCAGGCAAAACCAAACTGCTGCAGCCTCTCCTGGCTTATGTGTTCTTGCTCATTAATAACTTCTGCCATATTGACCACACTCTGATGTAGCTTGGGCACATGTGTCCTGGTTTTCATCCCTGAAAGGTTGCAAGAGCATGGGATGGATGTTGCCGTGTGTTCAGCTAAAGGAACATAGCTCAATGCATCTCTGCTACTCCCCTCAGTCTCCACTGATGCATAAATGGCCACTTTATCATGGGGGGTGGTGGTTGCCACTGAAAATGTGGGTTGAGGTTATAGTATGAGATGTATCATAGCTACAAGCCAGAGATACATCTCCCCATGTAGGATCTCAGCTGTAGTGCCAAAGGGCTGTTTGCCAGACTGGGTGTTTTCCAGGCCAAGAGCAAACCAGTCTGACTGTACATGTACTTCACCCATGTAGTCTGGGAAGAGAGGAATCCAACAATATTTCATCCAAATGGGAAATGTTATTCTGCAGATTAAAGCCACGGCAGTGCCTGGTTTTGTCTTTATTTATGCCTTTCTATTTCCTTCTCTGCTGACATGGGTGCACATGCCGGGAAGCACTGAAGGACATAATTGGCGTTGTGAAAAATTATTGGGAAGCCAGGACGTTCCCTTGCAGTGATCCCCCCCCTCTCTTTCCCATCTGTCACCATCTAATGTGACAAAGTTTTTATCAGGCATTGAGGCAGAGGAGATTAAAAGTAAATACTGCAATCAGGAAGCAGCTGGGGGGAAAATGTAACACATTTCACACTAAGCTGAACAGCTCATCAACTTAGCCTTGTATATCTACAACAGGCAGGCAAGAGGGACCAGCCACATGAGGGTGGGGGTGGGAGTCGCCGCTTCACACCAGGAGGCTAGAAGGGATAGTGGTTTTACTAAACAAACCAGGATCCCATTTGCTACGTTATTTGCCAAATGATCAAGCCACAGTTGTCCCCAAGTTCCCTTCCTTTTGTTCACCAACGAAGGGGCTTATGTGGCAAGCACTGCCGCTTTATACCTTCTCCATGGATATGTTGTAAAGATCTAGAGGAGGGGTATCACAAATTTCTTACCAGTGCTATGCTAAAAATTGGTCCTCTAGTTTCCTGAAAGTCTTCCTCCTCCACCCTCTCTCTTTCTTTCTGATTCCAAAGAGAGCTTTCTAGTTTCCCCTGTCACTTTCTCAGGGCACTTTAGAATTTCTTTTCATCATGGTTTCAAACTTACATGGTTGTTCTGAGCTGACAGTGGATGTTGTGTATTTTTAGCTGAAATCCACTAAGTTACATACAAATGTGTGACCTAGAGTTATGCATTCGTGAGCATTTTGTATTCATGATCCCTACATATTCCCTAGTTTAGGGGATACATAGGGAACATGAAAGCTCTCCAATTCCCACATACTGAACAGCATCTGCTGTGATCAATGGTGATGTGTTCCCCTGTTAATCAAGAAGCAGCTGACTGATGTCCCCACCCCTCTCATGCAAGTGACCTCCAGTGTGACAGGCAGAAGCAGAGTCCCTGTCGCAATCCCTCCTCACATTGTAGACTGAGGGGATGGCCACATCAGTCAACTGCTTCCTGGTCAACAGGGGAAAAGACCCCCATTGATCACTGTGGCTACTGCCTGGTAAGTGTGGATTAGGGGAACTGGTCCAGGAATCACTGCATAGTTACATAACTATGGTGGTTAAGCATTTGTAACTGCCCAAGTGAATTCCAGCTTTTCTTTTTTCTTTCTTTCCCAGTCTCCTACTCAAAATGCTGCCTAAATATCCTAAAAAGACACCAGGTCCTGCCTGATCTTGGAAGCTAAGCAGGTCAACCCTGGTTAGAACTTGGATGGAAGACTGTCAATGAATACCAGGGACTTTATCAGACGAGCCCCATGAAAGGTTCTTTTGCCGGCATAGAAAAAAAACCATTTCTATGCCAGCAAAAGAACATCCCCCACTGCACCTCCCTTCTCTCCCTGTCAATGGCTTCCCTGGCAATAAAGAGGAAGTGAATGGAACTCTATTCACTTCCATGTTTGAAATCCCACAGATTCTTGTGAGAGTTCATCACGAGGGAAATTCAAAAATAAAACAAAAAAAAAATTAAAGTTACTAAAAGCACTAAAACACACTTTACAACTTCCAAGTTACCCAAAGAGGGTCATAAAAAGTTTGTCACTTACCTGTATGTCATGATTTCACCTGGAAGTGTTGTGCCCCATCTGGCCATTGACTCTGCAGTGATGAAATTTAAATGGCCTGAGGTTTCACACACTGGCAATGCCAGCAAAAAAAGGCACAGCCAATCTATTGACTACTTAAGCCGTCAATTAAAAGTGGTGCCTTATTACCAGACAATTGACACACTGGCCACGGGAGCAGAATGACATTGTCTGATCATGACAACCTGTTCTGTTGAAATCACAACATCTTGGCACGATTTTTTCCTTGTCTGATAAAGTCCCAAGTCCTATAAGCTATATTTCAGAAGAAGGAATTGTCAAACCACCTCTGATAATTCCTTGCCTAAGGAAACCCTATGAAATTCATGGGGTCTCCATAAACTGACAGGTGACTCTGTAAATTGACAGGTGACATACACATGCACACTCAAGGCCAAATCCACACCACACAAATAATCCAGTTGGAAACTGGATTATTTGTCATAGCTCCTTCCTATGGAATCTTGGGACTTGTAGTTTGGTGAGGCACCAGCATGCTTTGGCAGAAAAGACTTTGTAAAACTACAAATCCCAAGATTCAATAGGAAGGAACCATGGTAAATAGTCAAGTTTCAGACTGGATTATTTGTGTAGTGTGGATTTGGCCCAAGACAGTTTACAAAAGTTAAAACAGATACAGGTGAAATTTTAAATCATACAAACAGTAAAAGTATTTTTAAAATATCAATAAAATTAAAAGCAGTTAAAAAGGGATCAGTAAAAAAAAAAATACTGTAAAAACAACACAGCACATGAAAAGCCCTTTCCCCTGAGCAGTCAGCCCTTAATGGCCTCCTGAAACAAAAAGGTCTTTCCCGGCTTACAAAAGGATAAGAAGGAGGGTGCCAATCTAGCCTCTCTAGGGAGAGAGTGCCTGAGCCTGGGAGCAGCCACTGAGAAGACCTTCTCCCATATTTATTTATTTCTATTACACATCTCACCATCAGTCTTCAGTCTCTCTGGTTCATGGAAAAGTTACCTCATGAATCATCCTCAAGGGCTTTAACTGAATGTGGGAAGTAGAATTAGCCGAGGAGACTCAAGATCCCTTAGAAGTACAGTAAACACAAGAGAGAGAGAGAAAACCCACTTTGGCTGAGATCCTACATCATCAGACGTAACTATGATGACAGAGCTCCTGGTTGTAGCTATATCTGACTATCCTCCACCCCTCAAGCCCTGCCTTTTCAGCTAGTTGGTATCCCAACCAAAGCATTTCTGATTGGGGGCACTGGGAAAATGAAGCCTGCAGTGCTCATCTGGACATGGGGCATAATGAGAATAGGCAGCTGGAAAGACCTCTTGGGGTCTTGCCACAACTGCTTTTCTCAATGAACTCCATGACCAGGAGAGTTCTGCAGATGTGATTTCCCAGCAATTTGATCTGCAGCACCTTGGCAGCCCTTTGGTTGGGGTGCTGTTTGGCTGAAAAGGTAGGCCTGTGGGGGGTCATGTTTGGTGGTTAATGACCGTGAACTTGAATCCCCCAAGTAACAAGAGCTTAGATTATGATTTTATAACTACTGAACAAGATGCCAGCCCTTGATGTATATTTTTTAATAAAGCCTTTGCATTTGAATAGTTAGAAAAAATTGGAAATAATCTTCCAGTACAGGACTAGTTCTTATGTAATATGGTTGTTAATCCCTTCAGTAACTTGCCATGTGGTTGGCTCCAGTGATGTTAGATTAGCAAGGGGAAGCTAACAATGCTACTGTGGTGATATTGGCATGAGAAATTGCAATTACCTACATTGTTAGTCTTTTTCCATGTGATATGTGATTTCTTTTCAAGTTACCTCATGGAAGCCACTGTGGCACAGCTCATTCCCATGTAGGAAACAACTTGTGGCTACATGGAAGGGGTTTGCACCGTGGTTCCTTCTCACACATTTTATTTCTCAGGTGTGCAACAATGGAATGGAAAAGACTCATAGCATGGATTCCTCTCATGTTACTACAGGCTTCTTGCTCTGCCAAACAGCAGAGTCATGGTGCCCAAGGTTTATGCAGTTAAAGTCCTCATAGATGTAATATTACTGGATCATTACAACTGTTTAGCAAACACCTTGCCCAAGATCCTGGATTAGGAGATACATCATGAAGTTCCACACAGACTAAACTATAACACATTTTCAGTGATGTAGACTGAAGTCGATTGAGCTGGACTCAAGTCACTTCAATGCCTCAACTTGGTCTCAAGCCCATTGTGTTTGCTGATAATTTTTTTAAACCTAAATTTGTGCATGTCTTCTTGATTTTCTAGTTATTGAAACTCCACACACACCCTACACACACCCCACCACCATCTCCTTTTTTTCTGTTAAAGTTGACTCCCAGACTTGAGACTCAACTTGAGACTTGACTTGAGACTTGGAGTAAAATATTTGAATACATCATTGCATATTTTCCTCTCAATGTCCCAACTTTCAGCTGCTACAACCACCACCCCCAACAGAGCCATTTACTGGCTGGTAGAAAGTGGGGGTGGGGTAGGTTTCCATAGCTGGACACACAGCAAATGGCATCCTCTGGGAACTCCTAGGGGTTCTCCAGAAGTCCTGGAGAAGGATACCATTGCTTGGTCATTGTGTGGTAGGCAGAGGATTCTGACCTCTGCAACAATTTTTTTTTTAAATGTAAGTTCCACAGATATAAGTTCTACATACATCTGCATAACTCACTAACACATTGACAACCCTTATTTGACCTCCTGGTGTGAATCTTCCCTTCTTTGGAAAGCAACTATGAATACCACAAGGCTCAAGTTACAAGTTATACAGAGTTCTATCCTTCCTTCCTTCTAGTCTTATCTGAAGTCCAAAGCAGCCCTGGAAAATGGAAGCATGCTGCATGGAGAGATGGTGCTCAACCCCTCCCCACTCCATGCAGTTCTGAACTGTACTGGTTCAGGTTGTCTGTCCCCTCCTTCCCAGGATAAAGCAGCAACTTGAGGAGGGTAGCTTTGAGCTTCAACAGACAATTCAAAGGCAATTCTGACTAAACATTACAAAGACCTCCCTGATGTTAAGAGAAGTTCTACAGTGGAATAGACTACTGCAGAAGGTGGTGGACTCTTCCTCATGGGAGGTTTATAAACAGAGGTTAAATGTCCATTTGTTTCAGATGTTGATTCTTCCATGGTCAGGAAACTGGACTAGATGGCACTTGAGGGTTCCTTCAAACTATGATTCTCTGCTTCTCCTCAACCCATTTCTTCTGCTAAGAAGAAGATTGCTTCAGGTGGCTTTTTAAAAAGCATGTGGGTCACAGAAAATCACAGAACTCTGCTTAATGCACACTTTGAGTTTCAAGATGGAAGCAATCATGACGGAAACCACATTGTTAGTTCCTTCAAATGTAGGAAGGATGTGTGCATGCGTGCACATGCATGTGTGTGTGAGTATGTGTGTGGAAGGAGCATTAATATATATATATATAAAATGGTGCATTTCCTTCTGCTGTGTAGCATTAATCCTATTTTCTCCTACCATGGCTCACAGTCAGTATTGGAACCAGCCTGGGCGGGGGGGAGCCCAAAGGGAAATGAGGGAACAGAGGGAGACAAAATGAAAGAGTAGGGAGAGTACTGCTCCCCTTGCCCATGTGGCACCTTTCAAAGTAAAGAAACACTAGCCCCTTCCCCCATGAATCTGTATGCACATGCACACAGAAGCATGCGCCTATGAATGAAACAGACACAGGGACAACAAATATGGCTGCTGCTGTGACATGTAGTTTGGCTCTCAGCCCAAAGCTTCTCAAGTGAGAATGCCACTATGGGGAACAATTAATGTGCGGGTGGTTTATTTCAAATGAACAGCTGTCCTGCAAGGCATTGGACTGAGACTCTGGAGTTTAATCAACTCATTTCATGGCTTCTCTCTAATGGCAATGATTTCTTGGATCCATTTGTAAATGAATTTGGACTCCAGCTCTCTCTAAACGCTCCCACATAAAGAAAAGAACAGTGGATCTTTCCATCTTTCTTTGCATCCCATAGAATATCACAATTTGTCTGAGAACTGGGAGTTTGAATCACCTCATATCCATGAGAATTATTATCACTTTGAATGTTTATTACTGTGTTATTCTTTGATATTTGTAAGACCTGGGAAAATTCAAAGACCTGGGAAAATAAAAGTGTACATGGTTTGCACGCAGAGAGTCCCAAGTTCAGACTTGAGACAACAGGACTGAGAAAGACTTCAGAGTGAGGCATTGGAAAGCCATCACAATTCTACTGGCCAGAGTAGACAATCAGAGTTGACTTTTTGGACTATAGCTCCCCGAGTCCTGTAGCCAATGTGGCCACTAGCCATGTTGCCTGAGGGTAGACAAAATTTTTCCAGTCTCTGTAGACAGCCCTGGATTAGATGCAACAGTGATCACTATAGCATATCCTCATCTGTTCATAGGCAGAGCATGGTGCTTTCTTTATCAGTGTAACTTCAGGTAGTGGAACGACTGCTTTTAAGGTGTTCTCAACAAGTGCATATCTGTGAACCACTGCACATCAAATGTGCGACAATGTGTAACCAACCTGTACAATCTGCATTATGCTGTCGGTTGGTTGCACATCAGATGCACAATCAGCCAATGTCATCTGTTCTATAGAGCTGCAAAATAATGTCCTTATCACTGCATAGTGTTTGGGAGTGGCTGTGGCCATAGGTTGTCCTATCCTTTTGCTCTCTGAAAAGATAGATTCTGTTGCATGAAAATGTGTTTAATGATGATGGTACCTACTGTGCAGCTGCAGACACTCTTGTTCATCTCTGGATATTGGAAATCTGTAATCACAGTGGCTTAAAAAGTATAATTCATGTTGGGAAAAGTGCTGTTCCAGCCCTTTTACAATATGGCACTAGCGTTTTCAACCTTATTAAGGTAAGAATGGCTGAGGTTCTACACTGGGAGACATATGTGTGTTAGCATGTCCTACTACCCCTCCCAATAATATTGAATAATTGGAAATATTGGACACTTGGAAGGGGCCAGGTTGGCAGAGGTGATCAAAAAAGAGATCAGGTGGAGGTCACAAGGATCTAGGAAGGTGTCTTAGAAATATTTTTAGGAAGCAGCCCAAACTAGGATTGTGCAGAAGCCCCAGTAAACAAAGCCATAAAGGAAGTATGTGTTAATATCTTCTTGGGCACCTCAGCAATGAGTCACCCAATCTAAACAATCAAGTGACCTTTCCAACCCCAATCCCAAGAACCCTCTCCTATCCTGCAATGCAAGGCTGTCATAAACCAATCAATTTCTACCTCCCAGCCATTAATAGCAACCAGCTAAGTTTGGGTTCCCTATGTTTACCAGTGGGAAACCCATCTAGGCTTTGTCCTAGCCAACGTAACCCCTTCAGGATATGAAGCAGGATATTAGCCACCCAACAATAGAAATGTCTGTCATGGTGTATGAGACCAGCCACTCTCTTTCTTGGTGCACTTCCAGATCAGAACCTCTAGAGCCATGCTCAGACTTCTGTCTGAGTATTTCACTCTTCAAGACTGGTAACTATCACCCTATTTTCCCCAAGTCTCTCGCTTTATCCAATATTTATGCCCTACTCCTTGATAGCCTTGTGTGGTTCTCAGGAAGGTGTGTTGCATGTGTGAATGATTTTTGTGTTGTTTCTAATAAAAATACTTTATTTCACTTTAACCTGGAGTTCTCTGCAGTTAGTACTGGCATACAAAGGTGAAAAGGTCCCTGCAGTCACCCTCCACTCACAGGAACACTGTTTGAGCTAATAATTCCCCCATCTTGATTTTTGGTATCATGGGTGGGTCTCAAAGCACCCCCCCCCACTGCTTAGGATAACACGTGTATCATGTAGCTATGTCTTCATAGCTACACCTGCCAATACTACCCCACCCAAAACTCACCGTATAAGCAGCACAGCCACCACTACCCCAGCATGGCCATTTTCATGTTGTTGGAGAGAGGGGGATGAGCAGGGATGTATCCAGCTATAGTATCTTCCCATAGCTGGACATACTGCAAGAACATCATCTGCAGAGAGCTCACAAGGATCCCTGCAGGTTTCTGCAGATGGCTGTCACAGCACCAAAATGAAAGTCAACATTTATTCAATGCCATTGATTCAATGGGTCTACTCCAGTTGGAACTAGCAATTGGATTTGGATCTCAGTCAGTCCAGAGTTGCAATGTTCAAATGGGAAATTAACACCCTGTTAGATTGGGAAATTTAAATTGACTGCGGTCAGCATTACTTTTAGTAGTCCATATGCCCAGGTTTCATTGGGAGTCTGGACATACTAGAGAGACTCAGCCTTTTGGTTAAGCCATAAAACAGATGTTATGAACTCCAGCTCAGTTTTATAATGTCTCCTCAGCTATCTCCTTTCTATATGATTATGAAGAGTGAAGAAAACATCGCTGCACTTAGTGAAGTTCATCTCCATGAGGAAGGCAGCCTTAAAGAACACGGCGCCGGCTACACACTTTACTGGTCTGGCAAACCCAAAACTGAAAAACATCTTTCAGGAGTAGGCTTTATGATTAAAAACTCCATTGCCTCCAAACTCGAAACCTTGCCAACAGGACACTCTGATCGCATTATTTCCTTACGCCTCCCACATGTTGTTCTCTTTAGTATATATGCCCCAACTATGCAAGCCGACCCTGTAGAGAAAGACAAATTCTACACAGACCTACACCAACTCATACAAAAAGTCCCTGTAGAAGATAAAATTATTATCCTTGGGGACTTTAATGACAGAGTAGGAAAGAACTCCGAAGCCTGGAAAGGTGTCTTAGGCAAGCATGGTGTTGGAAATTGCAATGATAATGGACGCCTCCTGTTAAGAGTTCTGTGCAGAACAACAGCTGACTATTACAAACACTATCTTTCAGCAGAGCACCCCAGGATGTATCCGCGATCCAAACATTGGCACCTCATTGACTATGTTCTAGTCCACCAGAAAAACATGTGCGTTGTCCGTCATACCCGAGTGATGCCCAGTGCAGAATGCCAAACAGATCATCGCCTCATAAGATGTAAACTAAATCTTCATCTTAAGTTCAAACCTAAAAGGGGTGGGATCTTAAAGAGGAGACTCCAAGTCAACAATTTTCAAGAAGCTACCATGAGAGACAACTTCCAGGCAAATCTACAAATGAAACTTGAAGACCATCCTACAGATCCTTCTCCTACAGTCCTTTGGCAACATATCAAAAACGGTATCCTCCGGTCTGCGGAAGAATCCCTCGGGTTCTCCCACAAGAAAAATCAAGACTGGTTTGATAAAAACAACCAAGAGATCCAGGAGCTGTTGGCAAAGAAGAGAACTGCTCACCAGGCATACCTCGCCCAGCCAACTTGCCATGTAAGAAAAGCAGCTTTCCACCTCACATGTAGTAAACTTCAACAAAAACTCCGAGACATGCAGAACAAGTGGTGGTTCAATATAGCAGAAAAGACACAACGTTGTGCAGATCTGGGTGATCATAGAGGATTTTATGAAGCTCTTAAAGCAGTGTTTGGACCTACTTATCAGGTCCAAAGCTCCTTATACAGTACAGATGGTCAAACACTAATTACTGATAAAGCCTCCATCCTGCATCGATGGGCTGAACATTTTCAAAGTCTCTTTAGTGCCAACCGAGTAGTCCAAGGCCCAGCTATCCAACATATGATACAAAAACCCATGAAAAATGAATTGGACATCGCTCCCACTTTGGAAGAGACCCTTAAGGCCATACAGCAGATGAAAAACGGCAAGGCAGCTGGGATTGATGGAATCCCACCTGAAGTTTGGAAACACGGAGGTCATGCACTCCATGACAAATTCCACGAACTCCTTGGGAATTGCTGGGAAAAAGGGGAACTGCCATCAGATATCTGAGATGCAGTCTTCATCACTCTATACAAGAAAAACGGACCAAATTCCGATTGCTGAAACAATCAAGGGATAACACTGCTCTCTATTGCTAGAAATATCCTTGCAA
The DNA here is from genome assembly GCA_030847615.1 of Gambelia wislizenii. NCBI lineage: Eukaryota > Metazoa > Chordata > Lepidosauria > Squamata > Crotaphytidae > Gambelia > Gambelia wislizenii. The sequence goes on along the minus strand of JAUMIR010000001.1, from coordinate 447,356,854 downwards.
GGATACTCCTGAACAGATTAGTTCCTGCTATTGCAGAAGAACTTCTTCCTGAAAGCCAATGTGGCTTCAGAGCCAATAGGAGTACTACAGATATGGTATTTGCCCTTAGTCAACTGCAAGAAAAATGTAGGGAGCAGAACAAGGGTCTCTATGTAACATTTGTCGAACTCACCAAAGCCTTCGACACTGTGAGCAGAAAAGATCTGTGGCAGCTCCTGGAAAGACTAGGATGCCCCCCCCCCGCAAATTCCTTAAAATGATTATCTTGCTACATGAGGGCCAGCGCAGTCAAGTCAGATATCGTGATGCTCTTTCAGAGCCCTTTCTAATAACTAATGGAGTGAAGCAAGGTTGTGTTCTTGCTCCAATTTTATTTACAATCTTCTTTAGCATGATGCTCCAAAGGGCTATGGCAGAGCTTGAAGAAGACGACGGCATCTATATATGTTACCGTATTGATGGTAGCTTGTTTAACTTAAGCCATCTGAGGGCTCACACTAACACTCTAAGCTATCTAGTTTGTGAGCTGCTCTTCGCTGATGCTGCTGCCCTTGTTGCCCACACAGAAGCAGCTCTGCAGCGCCTAACATCCTGCTTCGCAACAGCTGCAGAGCTGTTTGGGCTGGAAGTCAACCTGAAGAAAACAGAAGTTCTTTATCAATCTGCACCACAGGACGAACACCATCATCCCCACATTGCCATTGGCAAATCTGTGCTCAAGTCCATTCAGCAGTTCACCTACCTGGGAAGCATTATCTCCTCAGATGCCAAGATTGACAAAGAGATCGATCACAGATTAGCAAAGGCATATTAGCGCATTTAGAAGACGTCACAAAAGAGTATGGAGTAATAAACACCTGAGGCAAAACACTAAAATAAATGTGTATAGAGCCATTGTGCTGTCTTTTCTCCTTTATGGGTCTGAAACATGGGTCACCTATCGCCACCACTTACGCCTCCTCGAACGCTTCCACCAGCGCTGTTTACACACAATCCTAAATATACATTGGACTGACTATGTGACGAATGTTGCTGTCCTTGAGCAAGCAGGGATCACCAGCATTGAGGCCATGATATTGAGAACACAGCTGCGCTGGGTGGGGCACGTTTCTAGGATGGAGGACCATTGCCTCCCAAAAATAGTACTCTACGGAGGGGCGCTCCAAAAATGTGATACAAGGACTCCCTGAAACATCATCTCAGGCTCGGCCAAATTGATCACCAACAATGGTCCGTCCTGGCCTCACATAGGGAGGCATGGAGACGCACAATCCACAATGCTGCAGCCTTATTTGAGAACTCACGCCAAACAAGTCTTGAAGAGAAACAACAACGCAGAAAGAATCACAACCCAGAAGCATTACCCAAGGAGACCTTCTGCTGTGCTTTCTGCAACTGGACTTGTTTATCTCGGATTGGCCTTTTTAGTCATCAGCGCGCTTGTAGAAAGCATGGGATGAGTCCTTCTTGAATCTTCGTTTGTGAAGAAAAGCCAGAGAGGAGTGATAACCACCCCATAAAAGAAACAAGAAATGCAGAGTTTAAGATCAGAACAATGCATGATTCCAAAGCAAGGACTCCTACTACTCACAAGTAAAAGACATTGTGTAAGTGTTCCACCCATTTTTTCCTAAACAAATGTCCTCTGGTAAGGAAAAAATAGGAAGAAACAATGGGAAAATACAGAAGGGCAGATAGTGTTACCTGAATAAGCTGATGCCCAAGCAGCAGGTCAAATGATCAATCAATCAACCAATCACTCAATCACTTGATTTATGTCCTGCCTTTCCCCCAAATAATGGGAGCTGTAGTCCAACATTCCTGGAGAGCACTGGCTTAGGGAAAGCTGGCCTGGATAGATGGCTTGTGCATATGATTTTTGATTAAGATGGAACAGAGCATGCCCTGACCTGTCAGTTCCCTCATCTACCTTCCTGTGTTGAAAGATGAGGTTGCCCATAATTTGCTCTATTACTTGTCAGCTGGGAGCAGCCTTTGGTCTTCCATGCTTTGAAGGCTGGGATGTAGGGCAGGCATTTAAAATACCCTTCAGAGGTTGTAGCTTAGTCACAGAACAAGTGGTATACACTCAACTGTCTATTAATTAACCTCAGAGGGAAACCTAAATGCATAAAAGATTTATTGTACTTTTTGTCTCAGAAGCCTTTTTGCATAGTTGTTCTCAGAGGGCTCACACAGCAAAAGCTGTTGGGAATGGGATGGAACTTTGGGTCATCTCCTTTGACTCCTCTCCCTAGAATGGGAGCGACCCTACTCCTTTCAGGTCAAGGAACTTGCCTGCTGTGCATTTCATAATCACCCAGGCCTCTTATCCATATATACATGCATAGAGTGGTCCAGGACAACCTGTTTTAACAGGAAGAATGTGGCTTGATATCAGCTCAAAGTTCAACAAATGATGCTAGTTAAAAAATCATAAGATTTGAACAACATATGTTGTGCAGAAAGCACAGGCTACTTAAATCAGATCTTGGAGAAGTTACTTTTTAGACTACAAATCCCCCAAGCAAGGATTTGGGGAGTTATAGTCCACAGAAGTAATGTTTCCAAGCTCTGACTTCAGTCAAAAGTAACTCAACATTTCCCTTCCCTTCCCTTCCCTTCCCTTCCCTTCCCTTCCCTTCCCTTACTTTCCTGTCCTGTCTAGACTGGGTTTGCCATGAAAAGTCCATGCTCTTGATGTTATGTTCATCTCTTGATGTTATGTTAAACTCCAAAAGAAAAGGGGGGCAGTTTGGAGTGAGGCTATGACACAGGAATTTACCTTTTCTTTGCATTGATTCCACAGTGTAAACTCTTTTCTCCCCTCAGAAACAGCTGTGATATCAATTACACAAAGGTAATGATATTTGCCTTTGGATGTCTGGTTCTTTTTCACAGGTTATCTATGAAGCACCCTTAGTCTGGATCTAAATGCTAGCATAAGGGCAGTATTCATTTGTTTAATTTGTATTCCGACTTTCTCCCAAAAAGGGACTTGAAGTGACTTACAACAAGGTTAAAACAGGATACATCTGAAAAACTGATGATTCCTTTATAAAAAATTAATGGAAAAATTAAAAGATTTTGGTGCATTGGCAGGCCTTAAGATTAATAATCAAAAGACAAAGATATTAATGAAAAATATAAATATAGAAGATCAGGTTGAGCTGATGGATAAAACTGGTTTTAAAACTGAGAAATTAAACATGTAGGTATTACTATGAAGAAAATGAATTGTATGTTATTTCAAAATAATTATGTTAAGACATGGAAGGACATCAAGAAGGACATGTTAAGATGGGGGAAACTGAATTTGTCATTGTTGGGGAAAAATTCTGTGATAAAAATGAACGTTTTGCCTAGAATGATGTTCGTGTTTCAGACAATACCTGTTTTGACAACTTATGCACCATTTAAGCAATGGCAAAATGATATATGTAAGTTTGTATGGCAGGGGGTGGGGACGAGCTAAATATAAAGTATTACAAGATGCAAAGGAAAGGGGAGGATTGAGTTAACCTGATTTGAAATTGTATTTTGGAGCCTGATATTTGGTTTGCATGAAAGAATGGGTGATGTTGAGAAATAAGAGACTATTAGAGTTCGGAGGGCATGAGGTTTGGGTGGCATGGATATATATGGCGCGATAAAGCCAAAATTAATGTAGATTTTAAAAAATTATTTTGTCAGGTATGCTTTATTGAGAACATGGAATACACACAAACCCAGGTTGTGCCTGAAAATGCCTTCATGCATCTCATCACAATAAGCTTTTTATAGAAGACAAACAATAGGTAAAGAAAGATGGCTAATATATCAAGACCTTCTGGAGATCTGTCAAGGGGAATATAAAATTGAATCAAGAGAGCAGTTAGTAATAAATGGATACAGTTTTCAATGGTTCCCTTACTTACAGTTATTGGAAAGATATAACATGAATAAAAAGATCTATGGCTTTGAATAAAAGTCAGAATTTGAAATGCAGTTCTGTACAGATGATTAACATGTAATTGCTAAAATGTATAAACTTTTGTTGAAATTTGAAATGGAAGAAGTTAGAATATATGATAAAATTAAAAATGAAAAAAAAATGAAAACTGATAGGAAGATAAACAAAACCATTAAATTAGCTATCATGTCCATCCAAAAACTATCCTGTTCCATCCAAAAACAAGCTATCATGTTCCATCCAAAAACATTGGATGGAATCCTGTATCAGTTACTTACTTAATTAACCTCTCCTGGTTTGACCACCACCTCCCAAACCTGATGGAAATCGCATTCACCAGTGCTCCAGTCACCTGCAGAATAGACCACCTTCTCCTCATGCAGCTGATACCCAGGAAAATAGGTTTAGCAGATAATGGAGTTATTATTGTAGCGATAGTGACAATAATAATTAAGGGCGTTACTGCATAAGGCTCTTTTCCCACTACAATAGCACTGTTTCATCCAAGACATTATCCCCACCCCTTTTTCTAGTTTGGAAATGCCTTTTTTTGTGGGGGGGGCAGGGGGATTCCTGATCGGGATAGATCAGACATCTCAAACTTAACTAATCACTGACAGATAAAAGCCAGCAGCTACTGATGTGTCTGATCTATCCCAATACTGGCTCTCATATACCAGCAATTAGTTAAGTTTAGCCTGGAGAAGAGAAGGTTAAGATGTGACATGATAGCCTTGTTTAAATACTTGAAAGGTTGTCATATTGAAGAGGGAGCAAGCTTGTTTTCTGCTGCTCCAGAGATTAGGAAATGGAGCAATGGATTCAAACTGCAGGAAAAGTGATTTCACCTAAATATTAGGAAGAAGTTCCTGACAGTAAGAGCTGTTCGACAGTGGAATATGCTGCCTTGGAGCGTGTGGATTCTCCTTCTTTGGGGTTTTTAAAACAGATGGCTGCAATGTTGCTCTATGCACCACACCAATTCAGCAGTCATGAACTGAATATGGACATTGTGTGTCAGATAAAAAATCCATTTTGTTTAAGCCTCAAGTAGCATTTTTACAAAACCAAAGGTGATGTCCCAGTTATTTCCCTTTTCATAAAAATTGGTATGTGGTTAACAGTGGTCTGAAAGGAATGGAAGAAGTGATGGATATAGCACCCAGGCCCTCTGTAGATGCCCACCCCAATCTATCTAAACTTAGCAGCTCAGATCTTACATGGTCATTAATAGCTCTGAGTTCCACATGTGGACTGTGCTATGGCTCACCTATCACCAGCCCCAGGACTCACTATGTCACTGTAATACCTCCCCTACCCAGCCGTTCCTTGGGTGGTGGACATCAGAATGATACAGAATGAGGACATCTTCCATCAGGATCCACCAGGGTTCTCTGGAGGTCTCAGCAAATGATGTCATTGGTCTGCATTTGGCTATGGAAACATAGCTAGATCCTGCTCTGATTCCCTCCACTCTTCACCAGCAATGGAGAGGCCTTTGAGGACAACTATTGCAGCAAGACACTGAGGTGGTGGTGGGGATTTAGTTATAACAGAGGGGGGCTGTTTACACGATGAAAATGTCCTGGGAAGAATTTGTGTCGATCCCTGGCAGTTTACACGTACATCGGGTCAGGTACATGATTTTCGGAAGGGGGGCCACCTTTTATCCCTCAACCTGCGGGACTTCCAGTCCCGCGGTTTGTGCCGGTTTTTAAAAAAGTCCCGGGAGGATTTGGAAAATCAGAAATGTAAACAGCGTGGGACAAAATGTCTCGGTACTGGGATGACCAGAAATGGTGACTGGGGGCGGGCTTAGAGATCAGCGACCAGAAAAGGAGGGGTCAGTCACCCATTCAACTGATCCAGCCTCACCAGCCAAAAACAAAGGCATCCCTTCCTGCTGCACGAAGGTTGATGTGTGTGTGCGTGCGAGCTTGTACTCAATCACCTTTTTAAATGGATTTCTACACTGCAAACCCTTCAGCTTTACCTCTTCCTCAACTGCATGTTACAGAGAGATCATCGTAGCCCATTCACCCCCTGCCTTGGTCACCTCCCTGGTATTCCAGCCTCTGAGCGAATGAACACCCTTTAATTCCTCCTCTGTGCCTGTGCCTTTTAAATTGTCTGCCTGTAGCTGGTTTGCTGTAAGGGTTAACATTTTAAAGGGGAAACCCAACCCCCCCCCACCTCACTTGGCTTGATCTCCCTGCGTCTGAGCGAAAGATCTCAGTCTGGTCTTTCAAAGAAATTGCAAGCCTCTACTCGGCTTGTTTTCACAAGGAAAGGAGATGGTTTAATTGTTCCTCCATCTGAGGTCTTTGAGAAGTGCCTTCTGCCTCTGTTTCAAGGGTTAACTTTTTTTAAAGAAGCGAGGGGAATACCAAACCTCTGCCCCCCTGTCTCCCCCCCCCCCCAGCCAGCCAATAGCAGCGCTCCTGGCACGGAACTTTGAAGGAAGTGCGTCACCGAGGTTGTGAAAACACGAGTAATCACATACTTGATTGACAGCCAAAAAACCCACAAAAAACTACAACCTAAAAACCCCCGGAACTTTGGACGTGTAAATATCAGTCACAGGACCACCTGGGATATCCAGATAAGTGACATAAATCGTATAAACAGTGAGGGGTGGATTCGTGATCAGAAAATCACGGTAAGCACCGTGACAATTTCTGTCGTGTAACTGGCACCAGGGAGTGAGGTAAAGTTAACCTCCACAGTGAACGATATATACAGTGGGTGATTGCATTGCAGAGGGACGGGATATAAATAAATTATTGTTATTGTTATTGTTATTGTTATTATTGGTATCCGCTGGGGTTTGCTTGCAGGACCCCCCATGGATACCAAAATCTGTGGATGCTCAAGTCCCATTATATACAACGGCACAGTAAAATGGTGTCCCTTATATAAAATGGCAAAATCAAGGTTTTCTTCTTGGATTTTTTTTAACATTTTCAAGCCATGGATGCTGAACTCCATGGATGCCAAATCTGTGGATACAGACAGCCAACAGACAGTGTGTGTGTGTGTGTGTGTGTGTGTAAAATGGTGTCCCTTATATAAAATGGCAAAATCAAGGTTTTCTTCTTCGATTTTTTTTTTAACATTTTCAAGCCATGGATGGTGGAATCCATGGATGCTAAATCCATGGATGCAGACAGCCAACAGACACTCTGTGTGTGTGTGTGTGTGTGTGTGCAAGAGTAAGATGGAATTATGCTTATAGATGTCACTAGCAAGATGGTAGCCAACTTGTGTTTCTGATCTTGCTCTTCTGTTCTGGTTCCTGGCTTGTTCTCTGTTTCTGTCTTCAGGTTTGTCATCTGACCCTTTCACATCCCACAGTTAGCACTTTATTCCCACTTCAACTACCATGCCTGCATCCCATGGAATCCTGGGATTTCTAGTTTTGTAAGGCACTAGAGTTATTTGGGTGAGAATTCAAAATGACCTCCCTAAACTGCAAATCTCAGGATTCTCTAGCCATGTCAGTTAAAGTGGAATCATTCTGCTATAACTGGGGAGTTAAAAAGGGCTCAGGATCTGACTCCTGGTTCCAGTTCCTGACTTCATCCAAATTGGTGCTTCTGACCCAGGTCTGGCACAATCATTGCTTTGACACACTTTAATCTATTGATAGGTAAGGTACTGCTGTCATTTCTCTTCTCTAGAATAATTAGCCATAGACCTCAGCATTGGAATTAATGTTATTAGTGTTATTTCCAACAATAATCACTATCTCCTCTATCAGTCTTTGATAATGGATTAATTTGAGTTTAGTTATGTAGCTCTTTGATAAATTGATCAGCATATTAATTGATTAGGCAACACTTCAAAAATATTGCAATGTATGTAATTGCAGAATAATATCGTATTAATCATTACCTATAAGTGGTAATATTATTCTCCATCTCAGCATTCCAAATCAGTCTGTTTATATTGAGTGTGTTGATTACTGCATATAATCTAAATTGTATGAGACAAATATCAGTCCAGGTATGACTAAATTCTATTATAAATAACTTCTTTTAAAAGGCCCTCAAGTAACTTGCATGTATAAAAATTAAAATTTAAAGAATTCCAGGTAACCGTACAATCACACCAACTAATTAAATAAAAGCATGAGAATCCTAGAATGCCACAGTGCAAAGAATTAAGATACCCAGTCAGTTTAAAACAACATCTGACACCCCCTGAAAATTGTGGCAGGATAAAAGTTGCTTAATTTCCAGAAGATGAGAACAAAATTAACTTGGTGGGCTTCTTCTGAGCTAGATTTTTACACTTTATTTTTATATACCAGTATTTATTTGGGGATTTGTATGCTGCCTAACACCCCAAGGTGTCTGAACCATACTACAATTATTTATTTATTTTTATATAATAGTTACGTTGTTGTTGTTGTTGTTGTTGTGTGCCTTCAAGTCATTTTCAACTTATGATGACTCTATCAAAGGGTTTTCTCAGCAAGTTCAGAAGGGTTTTCCCCATTGATTTCCTCTGAGGCTGAGAGAGTGTGACTCAACCAAGACCACCCAGTGGGTGGCCATGGCTGAACAGGGATTTGAACCATGGTCTCCCAGAGCCTTAGTCCAACACTCAAACCACTCCAGAACATGGGTGCTCTTTAACAGTTCAAATCAACACATTTGGGTCAAAGGTACCATTACTAGTACATATATTAAAGTTGTGTACAATCAGGTCTAAAAAAACATGTTACACAACAGTTTTAATATATTGCAAATCAGAAATGATTATCTAAAACTGTACTTATTCTAGGGATAGGTTTCAGAACCTTAGATAGCACCTTTAAAGTTCAGGCTAAAAAATGGAGCATATCCACCAGGCCATTGACTTGGGAGCCACCAGTGGTTGACATCAATATCTGCTGTATTACACTGCCATTACAAGTGATGTGCCTCAGCTGGATGGCAGGAAGGAGTGGCATGGCCTAGGCATGGCAATGGGACCAAGGCCATGCAGCCAATTTGACCTTCCTGCTGGAATAACACTGATAAAACTGGAATGTATCCAGAGTGAGCAACCAAGAGAAGAAGGCATTTGGAAACTAAGTCCTGTAATACATTTAGCTTTCAGAAGAGAAGATTAAGCTAACTTATGGTTTCTTATTGTTGTTATTTGCCCTCAAGTCAGCTTTGACTTATGGTGCCCCTATGAATGAGAACTTGCCAATGCAGGGTTGTAGCTTCTGTAATGGAGTCTATTCATCTGTAATGTGGTCTTCCTCTTTTCCTACTGTCTTCCACTTTTCCAAGCATTATCATTTTTTCCAGTGAGTTGTGTCGTCTCATAATACAGTAGGACCCCCGTATTCACTAGGGATTGGTTTGTGTGTGTGTGTGTGTGTGTGTATATACCGAAAACCATGGATAATAGTGAATGCCATTGAAAATAATGGGACTTCTGGTTTAAAATACCATAGAGTTGCCTTGGAGGACCTAGAAAAATGGCTAGAGAGGACACATTTTCTAGGAAGACTCTATGGTAGGTGTCCTGTTTTGTGTCCCATGGATAATTGACTCAGTGGATAATGAATCAGTGGATATGGGGGTCCTACTGAATGCCCAAAGTGTGACAGTTTCAGTCTAGTTCTCTTCGGATTATCTGAAGGCCTGACAAGTAGAAAATCAAGCTGACTGGTTCTTTATCATTGCAGAGGGTAGGAAGACAAATAAGAGGTAGAAATGTCTAGATAGCAGATTTTGTTTCAACGTCAAGATAAATTTCCTAACGGTAAATAAGAGAGCAAAAGAAATTCACATGAACATTTTTTCAGTGAATTTATCCATTTTTGTGATATATGAGATTATCAGCAAAAGTATCTATGTTGTTGTTTTACAGTTATATCCCACCTTGCTCCCAACTATGTGACTCAAGGTGGCTTACAATATATTTTAAAACAATTGAAGATTTTTTTTAAGTTACACAAACTTCAATATACTGTAAACATAAATGCAAAAGTTATTTAAAAGGCCATTAAACAGAGTGTATACCTATCTTTTGATTTTACATCCTTAGGAAGAAATTGCAAGTGCGTAACATGCGCAAAAGAACATGTGCAAACATGCCTGAGGTAATAGGGGGGAAATGCATAAATGTATACTTTAAGAAAATGGCTGAGCATCAGAGGCTATAATGCATAACTTTATGATGATGAGGCTATGTTGCTGATACAATATGTAACCATGCTAGTGAATTGGGACGATGCACAGCAGGGCCCTGCACAAAATGTCCCACTGCACTGTGAGGTCTCCCATTGTTACAGGCTAAATGAATTTTCATTGGCAACTCTTCAGCCTGTGCCTATACCATTAAAATGTTTATATATAATTAAATAAGGACATATAACCTGGGAAAACATATAGATGGTAGAAAACAGAGCCTAAGGACTTTATCAGCTGTGGCAAATATGGCATCATAACGACGCCTAATGATCATGAAAGGGCACACATATCATATGATGTTGTCCTCTTGCAATCATGTACTGTCAAAAACCAGTACCTTTTTATTGACAGCCCAAGCCATCAATAGATCTCCCATTCTGCTTTGTTGCCAGCATTGCCAGCGTTTGAATCTTTGCGCCATTGTGCTCAGTGAATATTGTCAGAACACTTCCAGGTGAGATCAGGACAGCCAGGTAGGGGACACTCTTTTTTTAAAAACTCCCCAATTTACTGGTTATTTTAAAAATGTGTTTCTGTGCTTGCGTGTACATTTTATGTCTTTGTCTTGCTTACTTTTTTGAATTTGCCACACCAAATCTTCTTGCGAGAATTGGTGAGATCTCCACCCTGGAAGTAAACAGAGCTCCATTTGTGCTCCATTACTGCCTGGGCTGGTTACTGATGCTGCTAAAGGTAGGTCTGGTAGAGGGGTTTCTTTTGCTGGCATACCGGCAAAAGAACATTAAGGGGGAGTAATCTGGTAAAGTCGTATGATTTATGACATTGTCTTATAACAAAAGAAAGGAAAATGTTTGTTTAGATTTCAGGTCTGAGAAGAATGCCAGAAGTTCCTTTAAAGAATTTAAACAATCTCAAAGAATGACCTCAGGTCACCCTACAGGTTAATTTGTGTGTCTAAGGGAGATGTGCCCCCTGGTCAATAACAACAGACAACAAAATAACATTTGTCAATAACAGGACACAACTTTATTGATGACAGCTGCAGTTGGTTGGCACAAACACATGGGTTCGGATCCAGGCATCAACCAACCCACCTGTTGGCTGATGAACCTGCTGCCTGTCTGCTGCTGGCATCCTGGAGACCAGGAGAGGGGGTCCGTGCAGGCCTGATGCCTGCCAGCCTTCCCCCTCCCCACCAGGGGCACCCCCAAAGGCGCATGCCCCGAGAGATGGCATGTCCTCCCAGCCAGTGCCCCCGTACCCCAGAAGGGGATCTCAACCACCTCCCAGTGATGGGGACCACCAGAACCGCTGTCCTTGGATCCAGGATCCATGCCAACCTCCCCCAAAGTTGTGACAATGTAAGAAACATGTGGCATCAAGCTGATAAACACAGAAAACAACCAATGCCCAAAGGGTGGGTGGGTGAGTGGATCAGCTCAGTGAGAGCAACTGAGGGAAGCAGCAAGGTGACCAGGAATAAATAAAAAATATATATATAATAATACCCAGTCACCACACCAGAGGGAAGCCTGCAGCAGAAGAGTAGGCTTCCCCCCACAGCCAATCAGCTCAAAGCCCAGCACCTGCAGCTGACTGGACGCCAGATGGGCCTTACCAGCCAATCAGCTCAAAGCCCAGGCCCGAGCTGATTGGCTGCCATATGTGTCCTCCTCCCAATACGTGGGAGGTGGCCACAAAGCCTGCGGGGGACGGGGAGAAGAAGCTCGGCATGGTGACGGGCCATGCACACACCAGGGCTGCCCTCCCCAGACTGCAAAATAGTCCAACAGCCCTCTTATTGTTATTGTTAATTTCTTACCTGCCTCTCCCCATTGATCGAGGCAGGGAACAACAGATTCACACATAACTAATATCAATTAAAATACATATTGATTAAAATACATTGTCCCATAAAAACATAGTATCAATTTAAAAGAACAAATAAAACCAATACATATTAAAACAATTTAAAATTCACAGTTTAAAAATCATCTAGATAGGCCTGTCAGAAGAAACTGGTCTTTAATGTTATTTTAAATTCAGACAGTGTAGTCAGCTGTTGAATCTCCTCCAGCAGGTCATTCCAGAGTCTAGGGGCAACTGAAGAAAAAGTCCTCTGGGTGACAGTTGCCAGCCTAGTCCTGGCTGACTAAAATAAATGTCCCCCCAGAGGACCTGAGTGTATGGGGTGGATTATATAGGAGAAGGCGATCCCATAGGTAATCTGGACCCAAACCATGTGGGGCTTTAAAGATAACATTAGAGACACGTGACAACAGTTAGTAGAGTGTAAACTAAAAGTGGGGTGTGCATTAAGCTAAAATGTGCTGATCAAAAAGATAAGATGTAAACCTCTGATTGGATAACTGATACACTGAGTGGGCATCAGAAGAGAATAAAAGAGCTAAATTAGAGCCACATAACTAAGCTGCTATTTAGCTTATCTCCAACACTGGGATCCATGTAGCCTTCCCAAGAAAAGTTCCTGATAAGCCCTGACATTCTGCCCTATAATGCTGATTCTGGTAAGGCTAGGAGACTATGTTAAGACTTGCTTAAGAACTGCTTAAGATTTAACCCCTGAATGCCTGTTATACAGAAGCCTGAGAGAGTTGTACAATTCCTGAAGCAGATGAAAATGGCTAATAATATGATAAGAGGCAAGACTGTGAATATGTAAAAGCTTTTAGGAATTGTCTGCATAATGACTTAGAAGATACTCTGGAAAACTATGTGATTAGGGAGACCCTGATTAAGATGATACATGGAGAATGTTAGAAGCTAAATGGTTTAGAAGGTTGGTGTTCTTACATATATGGTTTATTGCCAAGCTTCTTTAAAAGCTGAATAGAGAGATAAACTTCATATGAATGTGCTGAGGAATATGATGTGATGGCTATATGGCTTAATATAAGATTGCTTATATATGATATAATGAAATAATAATGCCTTACATATAATATTATGGAATATAACAAAATAAAAATGCTCAGATATATGTTTCTGTTTCTCCCTGAGGAGAGTATCTATCTATCTATCTATCGTCTGCCATCCATCCATCCATCCATCCATATAAATACTTATAATAAATAGCCTGAAATAATACCAAATAGGGGTGAGAAACCACGCCTGTTTCACCATTGCACAACAGGACATGTTATAAACTCATTGTATAATGGCCACAATGCTGGAATGGCATAGCTACCCTTTTCCTCTGCTCCTCGTTTTATTTATTTAATTATGTGTAAAATTTATCTCTTGCCTTTCTCCCAAGAAGGGATTCAAAGTGGCTCAAAATGATTTTAAAAGATTAATCTGAAACATTAGTTTACAAAAGCTTTTCTTTCTTTCTTTTTTTAAAAAAAGTACTATTTAAAAACATGTTTAAGAATAGTTTAAAACTTTTAAAACATAAATTCTGGTAAAAGGTTAAAAATACAGCACACCACTTTACTAGGGTTGCAATACGTCCCAGAAAACCGGGAAAATCCCAGATTAAAGGGACTAGAAATTGTCCTGTCCAGCTGGGCTGTTTAAAGCAGCAGATCCTGGATTCCTCCAGCTCTGGAGGGAAGAGAGTTTCTCTTCTCTCCAGAGCTGGAGGAATCCAGGATCTGTCTGCTGCTCCAAGCAGCCCATCCCAATGGGCTGGCGTAGTGAGTGAGGGAGAACAAGGGGGTGGTCTCCCCAGGTGGCAGTTTTGGGGGGCAGCACTCCCCCCTGCTTCACTCCCCTGCCTGCCCACTTCCTTCCCTGTATGTCCATACACCCCTGCCCACTCGCTTGCTTCTCGTGTGGAGTTGCAGTGGCTCTTTGGGTGCCCTCCTCACAGTGATGAGGAAAGAGAAGAGGGATCCCTCCTCCCACCCCACCCCCCATGGGTGCTCTGTCCCAGTTTTGTGGCAGAGAATTATATAAACCCTACACTTCACACACACATACACTACTGTTCCATAATTAAAATTCAAAGGCTTGCATGAATAAAAATATCTTCATCTGCTGTTGTAAACAGAGCAGGGAGGGGACCAACTGGAGCTCCCATGGAAGGGAGTTCCATAGTCTGGGAGCAGCCATGGAGTAGGCTCTCTCCGAAGTCCTCACCAAACATGATGGGACTGAGAGAAAGTCCTCCCCTGCAGATCTTAAATCTCCCACTGGCTCATATAAGGAGATATGGCCTTTCAGATAGTCTGGACCCAAGCTGTATAGAACTTTGAAGGTCAAAACCAGCAGTTTGAATTCTGCTGAGAAATAGACCAGTCGTCAATAGAGCTGTTTCAACAGAAGAGGCACATGATCCCTGTCACCAGTCCTGGGTGCCGTTTACACGATGAAAATGTCCTGGGAAGAATTCGTGTCGATCCCTGGCAGTTTACACGTACATCGGGTCGGGGACGTGATTTTCGGAAGGGGGGCCACCTTTTATCCCTCAACCTGCGGGACTTCCAGTCCCGCAGGTTGTGCCGGTTTTTAAAAAAGTCACTGGAGGATTCGGAAAATCGGAAATGTAAACAGCCTGGGACAAAAAGTCTCGGTACTGGGATGGCCGGAAATGGTGACTGGGGGTGGGCTTATTGATCAGGGACCAGAAAAGGAGGGGTCAGTCACCCGTTCAACAGATCCAGCCTCACCAGCCGAAAACAAAGGCATCCCTTCCAGCTGCACGAAGGCTGGTGTGTGTGTGTGTGTGTGTGTGTGTGTGTGTGCGCGCGCGCACGCGCGCGCGTACTCAATCACCTTTTTAAATGGATTTCTACACTGCAAATCCTTCAGCTTTAACCTCTTCCTCAACTGCATGTTACAGAGAGATCGCGGTGGGCAGAGGATCCCCTGCCTTGATCACCTCCCTGGTATTCCAGCCTCTGAGCGAATGAACACCCTTTAATTCCCCCTCTGTGTCTGTGCCTTTCAAAATGCCTTGAAATCTCTGCTGAATCTCTGAAGTAATGGTTAACATTTTAAAGAGGCAAAGGGAAACTCTAACCCACCCCCACACCTCATTCAGCTTGATCTCCCTGCGTCTGAGTGAAAGATCTCAGTCTGGGTCTTTCAAAATGCCTCGCCTCTACTCGGCTTGCTTTCAAAAGGAAAGGAGAGGGTTTAATTGTCCCTCCATCTGAGGTCTTTGAAAAGTGCCTTCTGCCTCTGTTTCAAGGGTTAACATTTTAAAGAAGCGAGGGGAATACCACACCTCTGCCCCCCTGTCTCCCCCCCGCCCCCAGCCAGCCAATAACATCGCTCATGGCACGGAACTTTAAAGGAAGTGCATCACCGAGGTTGTGAAAACACGAGTAATCACATACTTGATTGACAACCAAAAACAAAACAAAACAAAACAACACCCTACAACCTAAAAAAAAACCACACGGAACTTTGGACGTGTAAATACCAGTCACAGGACCACCTGTGCTATCCAGATCAGTGACATAAATCATATAAACAGCGAGGGACGGATTCGTGATCACAAAATCACGGTAAGCACTGCGACAATTTCTGTCGTGTAACTGGCACCCTGGTTAACAGCCTGGTGGAGGTTGACCATAGAGCCCCACTGGAGGACTTCCAGATGCCTAGAAAGACCTTTCCCCCCCTGACCACAGTTAAATGAAACCGCAGTTACCAACACTGCAGATATGGGGGCAACTTATACCAGTTATACAAGCTGAGTATCCCTTATGTGAAATGCTAGAGACCAGAAGTGTTCCGTATTTTGGATTTTTTTCAGATTTTGGAATACTTCCATATATACAAGGAGATATCTTGGAGACAGGACGCAAATCTAAACACAAAATTCATTTATGCTTCATATACACCTTATACAAATAGCCTGAAAGTAATTTTATATACAATATCTTTAATTATTTTGTGCATGAAACAAAGTTTGTGTACCACCATCACAAACCATCAGAAAACAAAGGTGTCACTATCTCAGCCACCCAGGTTGGACAATTTTAGATTTTGGAGCATTACAGATTTCACAATTCCAGATCAGTGATACTCAACCTGTGTGTGTGTGTGCATGCCTTCGAGTCACATGTCAACTTATGGCAACTTATGGTGTCATAAAAGGGCAGCAAATGGTTGGTTACTTTATTGGTTTTCACTGTATTTTTACTGGCAGCACTGGAGAGAGGTGTGGTTGGATTTATTTTTGCCTCATGACCCCAAATAACTTGGTTTGATTAGCTTTGGTACTATGCACGTTTTGGAGGACTGAGGGCTGCCATTTGCTATGCAGTCTCAGGCAGCAAAATGTCTTCAGCAAGCCCTGCCATATGTAAGGGTTTGAAATAGCTGCAAAAGCTATACTACTATGTATGTTGAAGAAAACAGAACATGCTGTTTTATGAACTTCCTGTGAAGCCATGGCTGCCCCACCCACCCCAGCACATATCCATTAAATTCACTTTAAGCACCATCTTCACTGTTTTAGCAAGCTGCTAATTTAACTCTCAGCTCAGCAAAGTTTAGATGACCCTGAACTGTTAAGTCACGGAGGACTGTTTTTGTGGCTTTCACTCAACTGGGTGTGAGTTGAGCACTTCAGAGACTGTTTGTATCTGCTTCTCTTTGTCAGGATGGAGGAACCTGTACCCTCTATGTGTAAGAGTGTGTGTGCATGTACGCTTGTGCATGAGAGAGCCTGCCTGTCATTACAATACTAATGGAAATACCGCATGGATCACAACTCTCAATTAGCTCTTCGGGAGATTGCTGTGACAGCCAGTTACTACACAGCAAAGTCTGAAGGAATGAATTAATTTGTAGTACAAGGCAGTTAGAGCCACAGTGCTAGCGACAGAATGAGACAGCAACAGACCTTGGTTAGGCTCAGCTTGTGTGATGCCAGGAAGGTTACCTGGTTGGCAGAAGAGGGAGAATGGCCTTCCTGAAGAATGGTCTTAGACTAGAAAGGATGTGTTTGAGGGATATTGGCTTTGGTGTTGGTTTGTCAGCCTGCCATCCTACAGTGGACTTTGTCCGATTCCATTTGTATGTTACCTGACTTGGAACTGGGCCAGAACCGCTATGTGAATTGTGTTCAGAGAGGGTACCAATCACTTCCTATTGGTCATCAGACAGACACTCTCCTGTCTATTTGTTCCAAGGAGCCCTGGTGGCGCAGTGGTTAAATGCCAGTCCTGCAAGTCACCACATTGCAAGTTCGATTCCAGCGGGCTCCAAGGTTCACTCAGCCTTCCATCCTTTCATAGGTCAGTAAAATGAGTACCCAGCTTGTGGGGGGCAATTAGCTAACACACATTGGAAACTGCTTAACGCAGTGTAGATGTGTAAATAGCTATTGCTTAAAACAATGTGTAAGCCGCTCTGATAGCCTTGAGGCTGAAGAGTGGGGTATAAAGAAAGAAAGAAAGAAAGAAATATGGGCCACATTTCTCAATTCCAGAGTTAACCAGAGCTTGGACACAATTTATTTATTTAAAGTATTTTTATATTGCCCTCCCAGTGAACTAGGACCCCCAAGGTGAGGCCCAACAGGTAAAAGATTTGAAATCATACAGAGATAAAAACATTGGCTGGTCTTCAGTATTGCAGCTACAGGTTCATAATTTAGAGCTATAGATTTGTAACTGTGTTCACTAAATGTACAGAGTCACAGCCTTCCCAGGGTTCTGTTCTGCTGGCAACTGGGCTCAACTAGGCTGACATTCTCACCCCTCCTCCCATCAACAAGTGAGGCTGCAACAAGCAGAAGCAGGACCCCTGTCACAAGTCCTTGTTGCCCTCTCCCTCATTGGTGGTAGAAATGTCATCCTCCTTGCACTCCAATCACCAGCTGAATGGACTTCATTTGCCCAGCTGCTAGCTCTTAAAGTGGACTGGGGTGGGTGGGTGGACTTCAAGGAGACACGACTTAGTTATGTCTCCTTAACTAAAGGTTCATCTATACAGTAGAGACATCTACACTGTAGAAAGTTCTGTAGCTCCACCCCATGGAATCCTGGGATTTGAGTTTTACAAGGTCTTTAGCCTTCTCCACCAAAGGGTACTGGTGCCTACAAATACCAGGATTCTTTAGGATGTAGCCATGGCAATTAAAGTGGTATCAAACTGCTTTATTTCTACAGTGTAGATGTACCCTAAGTAGCCAATTTAGGAGTCTGACATTTAAAAACAAATTTGAATACTCTTATAGGAATTTCTGCAAATAAACTAAAATAATAATAATAATAATTATTATTATTTAGTTATTTATACCCCACTCTTCAGCCACAAGGCTATCAGAGCGGCTTACAAATTGTTTTAAGCAATAGCTGTTTACACATCTACACTGCATTAAACAGTTTCCAATGTGTGTTAGCTAATTGCCCCCACAAGCTGGGTAAAAATTTGTTGTTAACTGCCATCAAGTTAATTTTGACCTAGGGTGACTCAAGGTTGCAGACTCAAGGTTGTGGCATCCTTGGTTGAGTCTAACCATCTGTAAATACTGCCTTCAACCTCACCAAGCATTATTGTCTTTTTTTGTGAGTCATGTCTTCTCATGATATGAAACTAAAAATAGTCCTTAGAAATAATTTTAAAACAAACAATTACAACAGAAAGTGTGGTTTCAAACACCAAAAGTCATGTGGAACAAGACCATTTTAGTCACCTGCTGGAAGTTCATAAAAGATTGTGTCCACCTAATTTCCCTTAGTAGGGAATTCTACAGTTGGAGTGCTGCTAAAGACTAAAGAAAGCTTTGGCATGTGTGCACACCAACCTAGCCTTGCAAAGTCTTGGGACACACAACAGGATTTCTGCTGAAGATACCAAATTTTAAACAGGCTCATATATAATGCGTTAAAAGGAACTTTGCTTTTGGTTATAATGAGGACACAGCAACGTTATTTTTTGTAAGTGACAGCTGCTAGAGAGCTGGCGTGGTGTAGTGGTTTGAGCGATTGACTATGACTATGGAGACAAGTACTCAGCCACAGAAACCCACTGGGTGACCTTGGGCAAGTCACACTCTTTCTGCCTCAGAGAAAGGCAAAGGCAGCCCCCCTCTGAACAAATCTTGCCAAGAAAACCATGTTGCCTTAGGGTCGCCATAAGTCAGAAATTACTTGAAGGCATACAACAACGACAGCTGTTCGTTTTGTTACTTTTGGGGCAGAATAAAGAAATTGTTACTCATTAGCCCAGATTCTGAGGACTTTTTTTTAAAGTATGTTAAAATAAATATATAAATAATAGATAATGAGCCTAGATAACCTAAAGGTACCCGATCCTATCTGATTTTGGAAGCTAAGCAGGGTCAACCCTGGTTAATACTTGGATGGGAGACTACCAAGGAATACCGGGTGCTGTAGGCTATATTTCAGAGGAAGGAACTGGCAAAAACAACTCTGAGTATTCCTTGCCTAAGAAAACCCTACCTAATTCATAACATTGCCATAAATCGACAGGCAACTTGAAGGCATATGCACACACACATACACACACAATAGAAAATAAACAAACAATGAATGTGTTATTGTTTAAAATGTGCTAACAATGTGTCAGCATTTAAAAACAACACTCTTAAGGGGCTTACTGCATGCTGAAGTAAAACAGCAGGGCAAGTGAAAGGTTCCGCTTTCTGTGCTGCCTTACTGCATGACATTGTCATTCTTCCAGTTTTCTGATGTTCTGGTCCCATGGGAGACCAAGGTAATACCACGTCTTTTTGCTAATGGATTTTTCTGGTTAGCAAAAAGATGTGGTTTTACCTCAGTCTCCCATGGGAGTGGAACAGAAGAACAACAATGTTGTGCAGTAAGGCAGCATGAAAGACAAAGCTGTCTGGCTGCACTGCCGTTTTACAGCAGCATGTGATAAGCCTCTAAATTCTGAGTGCTAGAGCCCTGAATACTGTTATGCTTTTGTTCAGTTGTTGTGGGGATGGTAGCCACGTGTCCTGGTTTACAGATGGGAATCCTCTATTTGTCGGGTAGTCAGAGGACAGCCCTCTCCTAGATTGCATCCTCTGTTTCAAGGGGAGCCCAGTTTAGGGCTCTTTTACTACACAGTTATAGTGCTATGATTCCACTTTTACTGCTATGGTTTCAGTCTATGACATCTTGGGATTTGCAGTGTAGGGGAAGAATTCTCAGCCAAAGAGCTTCAATGCTTCACCAAACTACACACTCTACAATTCCATAGCATACTGCCATGGCAGTTAAAGCAGCATCATAGTGCTACACTTCTGTGGTGTGAAAAGGTCCCAGAATAAGTCTGGTTTAAAGATAAATAACTTTTGAAGATATATCAGTTTCCTTGAAGATGCCCATCAACAGTTAGCACATGGATATAAGCCTGAGCATACAGGTGCATAGCTCACCTGGTCACAGTCTTCCCCATGACAAGGAGATGTACTGTACTATTTCCCTGTTTAAACAGTTATAGTAGTTATTTTTTTACATTTAGATCCTTACTTCTAAATTGACATGTGCAGATCTTATGCAAATCTGTGTCTTCTTTTGCCCTCTTATTGGGTGTACCATTATCTGCCTTTTGATTATTTGGATGTCATTGGCAGGACCCACATGCACCCATAAGAGCTATGAAGAACAGTCACCACATAGTTTGGATCATACATAAAGAGTGGCTATGTGCAGAGTACTACTTATAGTCATCCTGAAGCCTTCGGATGTCTCCTTGCTTATTTTTATTTATCTAATTAATTAATTAATATCCTGCTTTTCCATTAAAGATAATTAACTGCCAGAGTTCCTTGGCCACTGCTGACTATCATAGTCATCCAACAGCCATTCCACCACGCTGTAGAAAAGGGAGAGAAGGAAAGCAGGGTCACCACCAGCCTTTCTCTGAAGCCATCTCCAGTAAGTTTTGCCTCTCCTCAGCTATCATCCAGCAGTTGTTCCATCAGGCTAAGAAACTTCATAACATTAAGAACTTGTGTCTCAGGTTTCTTGTTTTCCTTTCTCCTCCCCATCCTTTCTTTCTTTTGTGTCATGTATTTTTAGACTGTGAGTCTGAGCGCAAGGGTTGTATTGATATCTGGCTATTTATCTGCCTGTCTATCCATCTATTTATCCACTGGGAGTGAAGGAGGATGGCATTTGTGCTATCAGTAGCCCACAGATATATAGGAAAATGTGTACTCACATGTATTGCAGACAATGCATCATGTTGGATCATAAGCCTCCCATTACACCAGTGGTTGGGG
The DNA here is from genome assembly GCA_030847615.1 of Gambelia wislizenii. Lineage (NCBI taxonomy): Eukaryota > Metazoa > Chordata > Lepidosauria > Squamata > Crotaphytidae > Gambelia > Gambelia wislizenii. The sequence goes on along the minus strand of JAUMIR010000001.1, from coordinate 447,335,565 downwards.
TGCAAAATTGTGAAGCTTGCTTGTAAGAAGTCTCAAGTTCAATCCATGGTATATCCAGTGAATGGATTCTAGGCAGGGAAAGATCTTTGCTAGCCCTGGACCCTTTGCCTGACAATGTAGATAATCCTGACTTATATGGGCATATGTTATAAATAAGATGTTCTCTGTGCAAAAGCTTGCTTAATGGAACTTTTATGCAAGTGCTCTATGAAGTGCTATACTTGGTTCTTACACAACTCCACTGTTGGCATTTCACACACACGCACACACCTCTAGACCTTCCTACCTGTATGCATATGCATACACTCACCTGCCAATGGTGGACTGCACTCTTCTTGCACCTAATGAAAGGGACTGTACTCCACAAAATATAGAGGCTTACTGAAAGCCAACGTAAAGCAGCAGGGCAGCCGGAAGGTTTTGCTTTCCATGCTGCCATATTGCATGATGTCATCATTCTTCCATTCTGACCCCATGGGAGACAGAGGTAAAACTGTGGTTTTTTGTTAACCAGAAAAATCCATAGCAAAAAGACATGGTTTTACCTCCATCTCCTATGGGACCAGAATGGCAGAACACTGGAAGGACGACTATGTCATGTGGTAAGGCAGCATGGAAAGCAGAACCTTCCAGCTGCCCTGCCACTTTACTTTGGAGTGCAGTGAGCCTTGTAGCTTTAAAGTTATTTATGGCTCTGGAAGTCCTCACCCTCAATGTGCTCATAGGATATAAACTAAAGAAAGACCGCAAACAAAACCTGATGAGAAGAGGCAGACTTGGGGAACTGGCTAAAATGAGGGAAGATAAGAGGTATTGAGGTTTTTGTGTAGAAGGAAAGGATTGTAGTTTCTGTTTTAAATACTGAGCACCTGGGCCTTGTCTACACTGGTCAGAATACGCCTCCTTCCCACCAGACTATTCTGGCCCTGGATCAGGTCCACTCCTCCTCCATTACCTGAACAAAACAGTATGGAGTTCAGACCACCACACAAGCCCATCCCTGCAGCTGTCACTGCTTTCATCCATGTCATATTCTCTGAAGCCAGGAAGGGGGCCTACAGCACACGATCAAGGCCCACTGCATGTAACCAACCTTGTTCACATGCTGCAGGCCTGCTTCCTGGTTTGAGAGAAAGTGGCGTGGTTGGCAGCTGCAGTGATGGGCTCCTATGGTTGGCAGCTGCCAGTATGGGCTCCTATGGACCTGTAGGGCCTGATCCATTTCTTCCAAAAAGGAGCAAATTTTCCCAGGTATTTTGCTGAATCATTCTATCAGGCTCCCTCCCACCCCTGTCTTTGCCCCAGGCATTGTGAGGACTTCCCTGGGCATAAAATGGGTTAAAAACCCTGCACCATCTGGACTACAGAGTTCTAAGGAGATTTTCACACGGGGGCTAAAAGCCCCGATTCTGTCCCACCACCTCCTCTCCCGTTCCTGCAACGGAATGGAGGTAAATGTTTGCACACTTAGCTCCATTCTGGAACAGGAACGGTCCTCCTCCCTCCTTGCCCAGCTGGCTGTAAATGCAGCTGTTGTAACGCTGCTTTTACGACCAGCTGGGGAACTTCTGCTCGTTCTCGTGAGAGAACGAACGGGAGGGAAATTCAAATTAAAAACTCCCCAGCTGTCAAAAGAAAGAATAAAAATATAAAAAAAATTAAAATACAAGTAACCCGGGAAGGGTGGCAGGAAGGGTGGCACTTACCTCGCTGTCCAGATCGTGGCAGGAAGTGCCTGCCATGGAGCTCCTCCCCCGTCCCTGTCATTCTAGAACAGGAACGGGATCCAATTCGCACACCCGTGATTCCGTAACAGAAATGGAACTGGGTGCTTATTAATGACTTGTCCCCATGAATACTATATCACGGGGAGAAAACAGAACAGGCACAATGTAGGAACGGAACAGGGTGGACGTCGTCCGAAAGGGAAAACCTTTCCTGACCCTGTTCCATTCCTCACGGGATATATAGCCCATGTGAAAATCTCCTAAGACTGGGGGCAAGATGGGATAAATAGCTCATCTAGACAAGACCATAGTGTATGGTATGTTATTTTATACTGCCTATATATGTGCACTCTAAGGCAGTCATGTCATTGGAGGAAAGATAAAAATGATAAACAAACAGAAATAAAGATAACTGGAAGTTGTATTCCCATGATTCTCTTTCTCCCCCTCATTGATGCTCTTTCCTACCCCAAACACCCCCACTCCTGCTCATTTCTCAGCATTGTACAAGTCTGTCAACACAAACATTGTTTTCAGTCAAAAAAAACAGCTGGTGTTTAGAGCAGCCTTACAAATACATACAAATGAGGTCACTGTTTTAGTACTTTCACATGGGAAATTACTACATGGATCTAAATTGCATGCAGGAAAACTACATGTGATGACTACATCTGATGAAGTGGGCTGAATTCCACAAAAATACATGTCATATAAAATATGTGAGTCTTTAAGATTCCACTAGACTCTTTGTTCCCGTTTTGGGATATGTGTGATTGTTTTTAACCTCAGTTGTTAAATTGTCATGAACATGCTGAACACATTTCATGTGTAGTTTTCCTGGGTGGAAGTCATAGCAACATGGGATATGATTGTGTGCGCTTTCTCACTTATTTGGGATTTCTCCTTTGCACTTTATTCATATGCCCATGAAGATGCAAAGCTAGAGGTGGTTAGGCAGAATGTATTTTCTTCCCTGCAGTTTAAATTATTATTGTTCTACCGATGTTAATTCCTCCGCCCGCCCCCCGCCCCCCGAATCCAAGTCATGGCTTTAGCTTTAAGGTTTCCTGATATTGAGTAATACAGACTATAGAGAAAGGAAAACAGAAGAGAAAGAAAGGAACGTGGAAGAGAAGAAAACTGATAAATAAAAAAAGTGCTTAAAGCAGAGAGATTATCCCCTGATTAGAATTCATGAACTCCATTCTTACATTAAGTCTATGTATGACACCTGGCCTTTAATGTGAAGCTGCCTACGAACATTAAAAATTAAAAGCAGAAGGTAGGATCCATCCATCTCGAGTGGCGCTGCTCCCCTCCTATCTGAGCTCTGCACAAAGCTATTACACATTGATAAATTATTTTGGGTAATAGCTGAGATATTACATTGTTTCTGAGTGAAGGTAAAATCTCTCCATGACATGGGCATTTATCAGGAGCGCCTTTCATGCTATTTATTATGGTTGAGACGAGATCATGGCTGTGGGCAGAGCTGGCACATCGGGCTGATCCCTTCCCCCATTGCCTCCCTTCCCTCTGTCAGGCAGATGATGGGATATTGATGGAGTTCATGACAACTTGATTATTAACTAAAGATATGCAGTTCACCTTTGTTAAGGGAGGGGGCATAAAGATGAGCCCTGATGGTACCTGTGGGATGGATGGATATATATGTATATGTATACACACACATGTATGTACATACATACTTATACACATATATACATGCACACACACACACACACACACGTGCACACACACACATCTGTCCATATCGGGATACAATTTGGGAGTTTTCCTTTCTCCATTCCTGCCCAACTTGAGTCTACCCTGCAATCCTTGGAGACAGGCCCTCAGAATAAAGTAGATAGATGGTATATAGATTCTTGGTAGAATGTGTAGTAGAGCTGGCCCTACCATTATGTACAATGAGGCAACAGATGCTGAATGGTGGCTTGTAGCAAGGTGTTGGAGGAAAGAGCGAAGCACTACATGGCTTGCCCTGTACCCCCTCCCCAAGTTAGCCTCCTGCAGGTGTAGTGGAGAAAGCTGCCCCAATACCCACATCGAACAAAGATTCAACCATCAGCATGAGTACAAGGAAGGGGAGGGAACATCATTTAGCTGTTTGTATTGGGCGACAAAAATTTCTTGGGCTAGCCCCATGTCAAGAAGCACTCTTTCCTTTCATCCATTCTGAAGGGAAAGAGCTCTTTTATTTTTTCAGTTGTCTTTCCCTTGTTCCACATTCTAACTCAAGTTAGTGGATCAGCCACAAAAAGCAAGACAGAAGCAGCAAAAAGTCACTCTATCTGCTTTTCTTAGGGAATAGGTCCATGAACCTATTTAAGGAGCAAGCATATGAAGCAAGCAGCGCTCTCTCTATGTAACATTTATCGACCTCACCAAAGCCTTCAACACTGTGATGTCCCCCCAAATTCCTTAAAATGATTATATTGCTACATGAGGTCCAACACGGTCAAGCCAGATATGGCAATGCTCTTTCAGAGCCCTTTCTAATAACTAATGGAGTGAAGCAAGGTTGTGTTCTTGCTCCACCTTTATTTACAATCTTCTTCAGTATGATGCTCCAAAGGGCTACTGCAGAGCTTGAAGAAGAAGACGGCATCTATATACGTTACCCTATTGATGGTAGCTTGTTTAACTTAAGCCATCTAAGGGCTCGCACTAAGACTCTAAACTATCTAGTCCGTGAGCTGCTCTTCGCTGATGATACTGCCCTAGTTGCCCACACAGAAGCAGCTCTGCAGCGCCTAACATCCTGCTTCGCAACAGCTGCAGAGCTGTTTGGGCTGGAAGTCAACCTGAAGAAAACGGAAGTTCTCTACCAGCCTGCACCACAGGATGAACACCACCATCCCCACATTGCCGTCGGCAACTCTGTGCTTAAGTCCGTTCAGCAGTTCACCTACCTGGGAAGCATCATCTCCTCAGATGCCAAGATTGACGAAGAGATTGATCACAGATTAGCAAAGGCATAGAGCGCATTTGGAAGACTTTACAAAAGAGTCTGGAGTAACAAACACCTGAGGCGAAGCACAAAAATCAGTATGTATAGAGCCATTGTACTGTCTATTCTCCTTTACGGGTCTGAAACATGGCTCACCTATCGCCAACACTTACGACTCCTCGAACATTTTCATCAGCGCTGTATACGTACAATCCTAAATATACACTGGACTGACTATGTGACGAATGTTGCTGTCCTTGAGCAAGCAGGGATCACCAGCATTGAGGCCATGATATTGAGAATGCAGCTGTGCTGGGCAGGGCACTTTTATAGGATGAAGGACCATCGCCTCCCAAAAATAGTACTCTACAGTGAACTCGCCATGGGTCAGCGTAAGAGGGGCGCTCCAAAAAAAGTGATACAAGGATTCACCGAAACAACATCTCAGGCTTGGCCAAATTGATCACCAACAATGGTCCGCCCTAGCCTCACATTGGGAGGCATAGAGATGCACTATCCACAATGCTGCAGCTTTATTTGAGAACTCATGCCGAACAAGTCTTGAAGAGAAACGACAACGCAGAAACAATCACAACTCAGAAACATCACCCAAGGAGACCCTCTGCTGTGCTTTCTGCAACCGGACTTGTTTTTCTCAGATTGGCCTTTTAAGTCATCAGCGCGCTTACAGAAAGCACGGGATGAGTCCTTCCTGAATCTTCATTTGCGAAGAAAAGCCAGAGAGAAAGAGGTCCATGAAACATAGCACGCTACTTTGGAATTTAGAATATAGTGAACATATCAAACATGTGAAAAGGAGAGATCCAGTGGTAATGGGACACTTTATCATGGCACTTATCAGGTCAAGTCATGATACAAGTCAAACTCTGCCAAGAATATAAAGTCATATAATCATATAATCATAGAGTTTGAAGAGACCACAAGGGCATCTAGTCCAACCCCCTGCCCTGCAGGAATACACAATCAAAACATTCCTGACAGATGGCCATCCAGCCTCTGCATAAAAACGTCCAAAGAAGGAGACACCCCCACACTTTGAGGCAGTGCATTCCACAGCCGGACAGTCCAATTTTCCTTGCTGACAAGGATCCCTTACTTTTCTTGCTGAATAATTTCATCTTCCATAAAGAAACAATAAGAAAATTGACTATCTTGGACTTCATCCTCACCAGCAGGGAAGAACTGATCAATGAGATGGAAGTAGTGGGAACTGGGAACTTTAGGTAGAAGTAACCACAGTGTACCAATTTCATTATACAGAGAAAGGAAAAGTCAAGTGTAGTCAGATGGACACTGGACATGAAGAAATCCCATTTCAATAAGCTTTAGGAGATACTTGGTGAGAAGCCATGGTAGAACTACTTGAAGAGAAGAGAGTTCATTGTGGGTGGGAGTTTCTGAAAGATAAGATACTGAAGGTGCAATTGTAAACAATTCCAATGAGAAACAGCAGTAAGAAGCTTCTAAAGAAAACAGGGCATCTGCATAAGAAGCTTTCAGATCAGCTGAAATTTAAAAGGGGAATGTATAAGAAATGGAAAAGGGGTAAATCACCAGGGATAATTAAAAAGAGGTAGAGGTGTACCTCAGTTAATGAAGTAGATGTGTTTCTGGGCATTACTTCTTTAATAGAAAATTTGGTAACAGAGGCAGAAATAACATGGAAGTAATAGGGATAAGTTCCTACATCACAAAAGAAAGAAGAGTTCAACATGTTTCAGCAAATTTGTACCCAAAACTAACAATCTGCACACATGAAATTAAACAACTAGGTCAGGTGAGTCTTGCATAAGTAAAGAGAAACATTTTCACTCCTCAAGAGACTGCTTGAAAATGTCTTCCGAAATGTATCCAGCAATGATTTTTTTTTCTTTCATTAACCTTCACTTCTTATGATTTCTATTTTGGTGATCAAACTTATAGATCTATGGTTCCTTAACATTATGGGGGTAGCTGGTGAGGCAGGCTTGTCTACCTTCCCCCTTTCTCTCTGTTTTGCTGTTCAACATGCATTGTAAGATATTTTGGAGACAGCCACTGTTTGCCTTGCCTGTTGTAGACAGACACACATAGCTGCAGTAAGATCAGCTAGAGCAGAATCCCAATTATTACCCAGCTCAAGCATTTATTGCATTGTTACTGCTGACATACTGGTACAATCTGACACAAGCCCTCCTTCACCATCCTCCCAATGCTAATGTTACTAAAAACTTCCAGTTAGACGGAGGACAAGAAAGAAAAAGCGAGATTTGGAGGGCATAAAAGGACTTTGTGAAAAGGAACTTCTTTGTCAGAGGCTTTGTTTACTGGGGTATGCCTGTAAACAATATTTGTAGTGAAAAGGTCAGAATAAGTTCAGGCTGGCAAGATAAGTAAAAAATAAAATAAAAAGGTGTATTCCATTGTATCTGAAGCAAGAAGAAGAACAAAGTAGTGGATCCACAACATCAAGAAGATGGAGAAATGCTAAAGAGTCACACAGGGAAAGTGGAACTTCTCAACACCTAATTTGTGTCTGTCCTGTCCCAAATGGAAAACTGTGTTCAGCCTGGTGAAAACGGGACAAGTGACAACACTGCCCAAGATAGGTAAAGAAGTGGCATGGGAATATCAAGCTACTTTAAATGAATTCAGTTCTCTAGGGTGAGATGAACTGCATCCAAAGGTACTGAAACAACTTGTAGATGTAATCTTAGGGGCTTATTGCACATTGAAGTAAAACGGCAGTGCAGCAGGAAGGTTCCGTCTTCCAGGCTGCCTTTCTGCATGACATTGTCATTCTTCTGTTCCAGTGCCATGGAAGACCAAGGTAAAACTGCATTCTTCTGCTAACTGGAAAAATCTGTTAGCAAATAGACATGGTTTTACTTCAGTCTCCCATGGGGCTGGAAATGGCAGAACACCAGAAGAATGATGACATCATGTGGTAAGGCAGCAAGGAAAGCTGAACCTTCTGTCTGCCCTGCCACTTTACTTTGGTGTGTGGCAAGCTTCTTAAAGCCGCTGCCAATAATCTTTGAGAATTCCTGGAGGATAGTAAAAGTCCCTACAGATGGGCACAAGCCAATGTTGTCCCCATCTTCAAAAAGGAGGAAAAGGCCCAACCAACCACAGACAAGACAGTGGAATCAGTGCTACCATTGTGTGATGTGAAAGGACCCCTGCTTGTGTCTCCCAGCAACAGGGGAGGAATAATGCCTTGAATAATGAAAGGAATAACTAGCAATCATAACTAAGAGCTGTAATCAACCACAAATTCAGCCTCTTACTCCAATTTGGTGCTTTAAAAAAATGCTTGGCTTGCATTGATTTGAAGCCTGTCTGCTTCAACTTGGATTCTGAACCTGAGTCAAGATTTGGAGGGATTTCTATTTCTCCTGGATTATCACTGGAAATCAAGAAATGTCTATTGTGTTTTCTATTTGTCCTAATTGGATGAAGTTTGCTGTTAGTAGCCCCTTAGGAGGGGATTATGTCTTACAAATTACAAATAGGTAGAGGGAATCTGTGTTACATGCCTTTGATTGTAATTAAAAATTGATCAGCAGAATAGGAAAATATTTGTATGCAATATGAAGGCACTGTTTCCTTTTCTGAAGGAATCAAGGCCACCAAGTTTCAGATAAATAGTACCAGACGTTAACAAATGGCCTCTCCTAGTGATCAAGAAAAGTATTTTGCTCTTCTGTCCTTTGGAATTTGAATTGTCAACCACTGCATGCAGAGTAAAGTAAATTTTTATTACAAATTTAAGTAGAAGAAAGATAAGTAAATCAAAGAGTCACACCCATTCTTTAAAGACACACATTCAGACAGATCAAAGCCAACAAGGGTGCTTCAGTTTAGTGTTTCAAAATGGCAGACCTCAAGAAAGAATGGAAGACTTCTGAACATCCCAAGACAACATTTAAAAAAAATAAATAAAATGAAGTCCCTCACCAAGTCCTTTCGTTATGTCATGTGAAAATCCCAACCTTTAAATAGTTATGCAATAGTCTTAATGATTATTTGTTCATTTAGGCAAAGCTGTTAGATATGGCCACCTCTTTCAGGATGATCACTACCTACCCATTGGAATCAGTTGTTTTTGCAGGGGGGTTATAATAACCCAGGCAGATCAGTAACATACTGACCATATTTTTGTTTCCCTAAATTGCCTGTTTTTGAAGGATCACACCAAACTGTGAAGAACAACTTCTCTTTTACTTCCTCAGTCCTGTCCACCTGGACAATATAAGAGCCATCACATCTCATCTTGTCAGCATAAAACAGAGCATAACATGACTAGAAAATTTACACACCAGCAAATCAGCTGATGTGACTTTTGTCCCAAAGAATCTATAGGCCTTCTGACTATAGTCTTACCAGTTTAACATAACTCATAGAATCATAGAATCATAGAGTTGGAAAAGACCTCAAGGGCCATCCAGTCCAACCCCCTGCCATGCAGGAATACACAATCAAATCATTCCCAACAGATGGCCATCCAGCCTCTGTTTAAATCAAAGTCCCTAATCAAAAAGAGAAAACAAAACAAAATGTTCATTTCTAAAAGCTCTAACAATAAGTGCAGGGATTTTTGTGAAAAAACAGTCATTCCATTTGGGGGGCATCCAAAAAGGATGAATTCATCCCACTAGTAGGCAAAGGGATCTTGTAGCACCTTTGAGACTAACTGTGTGAGAGAAAATTCTAGCATGAACTTTTGCAAACTTAGTTTACTTCTTCATATCCTCTGATCCCACTAGGTTCTCTAGAGGTGGCTCTAAGAAACAAGCATGTGAGGTACTGTGGGTAGAATGGACACTGAGACTGCCTATGCCTCCATAGTGTTACCATGCCCTACACCCCATCCCAATAATATCTCATAATTGGTAATATTAAGATGCTTCATGGGGTCTAATAGACCAAGGTAGACCGAAAAAGTGAGGTCAAATGGAGGTCACAAAGACCCAGGAAGGTGCCATGTAAAAATACCAGCAGACACACCAAAGATAGGATTAAGCAGAGCCCCTAGTAAACAACGGAGGTATGTGCTAATCCCCTCTTGGGCCCTTGGTGATAAATCACCATCACAAACAAACAAGTGACCAAAACAATTCATAGTCCTAGGAAATATCCCTGTCCTACAATGTGAGGTTGTCATAAACCCATCAATCATCAGAGTTTCGGTTTCCTTTGTTTAAATGGTGGGAAACCCACCTAAGCTTTGTCCTCAGCCCAAATACCCCTTCAGGACATGAAATATAGATTAAATATTAGCCTCAAACAACAGGGAAATGTGCCACTGTGCCACTATAGATGACACCCGGCCACTCTCTCTGTCAGCATGTCCCGGATCAGACGTCAATGCCACCCTCAGTATGTTGTCTGAGTACTTCACTTCCCTCTTCAAGAAGGGTAATTATTGCCCTATCACACAAATCTATTTTTCTATCCAACCTTTTCTGCCTTAGTCTCTTTGTTAGCCTCGTGTAGTTCTTGTGAGCATATGTTGTGTGTGTGAATGCTTTCTGTGTTATTTTCCAATAAAAACCATTTATTTTACTTGAACTGGAGTTCTCTGCAGTTAGTACTGATATGCACGGGTGCACAAGGTCCTGAAAGTTACCCAACTTCTCGCAGGCCACCATTTGAACTAATAATTCCCCCAATTAATAACTGAGATTTGGCATCACCTGTGGGCTCCCCATGGACCCCTCCCCCACCTCTTTGGGTAACAGTAGTACAGGCAATCTCCATGGGCACCTCAACCTCAGTGTCTTGCTCTGAAGATTCCTCAGAAGAAGGGTGAAGAAATGCTTTTAACCCAAGGGTTGAACTACATTTCATATAAATATAAATTACATTTCATATAAATTTCATAGGGACCACATTTTAGTGGTGGAATGGGCCAAAAGCAAAAAAGATGGAAACCCCCCCCCCTCAATCCTATTATAGTTTTGCTTAAAAGCTCTTACTGCCAATGACTAAGCCGCAGAAGAACCATTTCAACTTTCTACAGTGAATCTTAGTTCCAGAAGAAAGGTGGCATCTAGTAAGTCAAATCAAGGCCGTAAGTCAAATCCAGGGCTCATTCACATTGAGTGATTTGTGTCAAACCATTGTCTGATGTTTATGCCACTTCTTCCTTTTTCTTGTCAGTTCTTGTTACTCCCCTTCCAAATGCTGCTACAGTCTTGATTTTTTTTTTAAAAAAAAATCCTGTTACCATGATGTTCCACTCAATCTGCTTCTTAATTAAAAAATAAAAATAATCTTAATACCCTATACTGTGAATAGCTTAGGCTGAGTTAGGTTACATTGACCTGAGATGAACATATGGGGCCCCCAAAATAAAGCATTGCAGGGGCCCCCCAAATTCCTTAAACCGGTCCTGTGTTATACTTGTGTAATGTCACCTTCACTTTCTCACACTTGATTTTTTTTTAAAGAATGTCTATTTCTTTTTACCAATAAAATAATGTGCACATTTTGGTAAATTTCTGTCAAAAACTAACTGAAATCCTCCTGCTCTCTGAAGTAATGCAAATAGATATTTGTGATGAATTCTAGATACAAATAACTTTCTGACATTTCAGCTGGACTTGTTCCTAGTAAAAGTATTAATACTACTGTGGCTTTTGGATGACCCCTAATGGATCAACATGGTGACCTGAAATTTTTGTTTAGTCTCACATGACACCCTCCTTCTCAAGGGAGGAATTCCTTTGTGGGTGGAGCGATATTATGTTTCCTGATGGAAAATCTATCTCCCAACAATAGGTAATTTACATGGATCTAATACAGAAAAAGATGCTTCAGACAAGATAAATTGTTCTACATGAAAATCAGTTCACTGCAGGAAATTGCATGAATCCTGCATATATTATATTATCATGAGCTCCTTAGGAATTCCCTGAGAAATTACATGTTAGAATTTTGTTAAGTAACTCAAACAGTTTGTCATGATCATTGACTTGGGTACTTTTTGAAGGGACTTTTCATGTGCATCTCGAACACCGTGTGAGAAAAGGATGGGGCTTGGGACTGTCCATGTCTAATGAAGAGAGGGGCCTTGGAAGGATTTACATTATGCAATATATTATTCCCATATTAAATACAAAACACACCTCCTTTTCATGAGAACATACTGTACATAAAGTCATAAAAGGAAAGTAAAAGTTTCTGTAAAGTAGCATAGAAGCAAGAATTTTGACTGTTAGGTGCATATACCAGAGAAGGAACTGATTTGGAAACAGTGAACTGAAACCAAAACTGCAGTCCTTTGGACCACGGCCATTTCAGATCTCCCACTCTGAGAATGGAGCAAGATGTCCACTTTCAGAGGAGAAGAATGAATGGAGTATCCTTTTCTAACCCCCCCCAAGCACCCATGACCCTTTCCTCTGAGATGTTGGAGAGGGCCATATCACCATACCAGGTATTATCCTACCTGTGTGAGCATGAAAGATGGGGAGAGAATGTCAGAGCACACAATGAGCCACATCCCAGCATCCTCATCCCCTCCATCGCTGACCTCAGCTGGAATCATGATTGTGTGGAGGCTCCTCTCCCATTCAAATGAAGGCAAATTTAAGTGCCCTTTAGACCTCTACCCTCAACACAGGAAGGTTGGGAGCAGAGCAGGGTGGGGATCTTTGAAGTAGGGCTTGGATGCACACCTGTGCCCCATTCTGACTTTTATCCTTCACACGAACCATCAGTGCCTGTATAGGGATTATAGAAAGGTGTCAGCTGCTGTTGAAATAACATCATCTACATCCTCTACATCCTCTACATCCTCATCCTCACAATTTTCATTTCTATCCTGCCTTTCCCCCCCAAATTGGGACCCAGGGTGGGTTACAAAAATAAAACTGAAAAACAAAACCAGAAACCAAACCCAAATTCCCGGTGTATAAACAACCAGACATAGCAGTTCTGACCTCTAACCAAACTTCCCTAGCAGTCCAACAATATGGGTGGGGGAGCCATACATTTCAGAAGGATAAGTAAAAATTAAATGTTTCATAGATGAGCATGCCAGAAAGTTGTATTACCTATTTCAAACAGCCAGATGGGTTAGATGATCCCAGAGGTTTCTTCCACAAGTTTTTTTTATTTTTAAAATCCACCCCACTAACTGATACACACTACTTCTGTGTATCTTCATTTTTGGCTTCATTTTTGGCATGACAACACAGACAAGTAAGTTGCATGCCAACATGACACATTCTGAATAGATTTGTTCATACAGATGCTCCACTTCTTTATATGAGAGAGATCAAGAGAAAGAGAGAGAGAGAGACTCAAAGCTTCCCTTGAAATTCTTTGGTGTTCGTTGCAATTCAAAAAGAGTTAACCGGGCTATAATTATACATCGGAAGTAGGCAGGACTGTGCGCTGGAAGTTGAGGACTTTCCATAAAGCCATTGCCTCCGCTCAGGGAGCCTGCTAAGGGGCAGTGGTCAGAGAGAAACAGAGGGGGAGAGAGAGATATCAAGTGTAGTAATCAGAATGAAAAATGGAGCTCCGGTTACTTTAAACAAGAGCTAATTTATCACAAGAACGAGTGGATAAGTAGCTGAGTTTCAGGCGTTCAGTAAGTTCCCCCGTTCTGCTCCAAAAATTATTCCACCCCTGTCTCCATGCTCCCATAAATCATCCCCTTCTTCACTTCTGCTCCGATTACCAATTACTCCTGCCTTCAACACGCTTTCCCCTGCCCAACACAATCTGATGGGGCTCTGCTTTTTAATTTTACAAATGCTTTGCTCTCTCCCTCCCCCAGGACTCTTTCTCCCTTTCCATTTTATTCCCCTCTTCTCCCCTCCCTTTGGAGAGGAAGAGGGCAATCCCAGCCCCCCACCTGTGCCAGAGCTTCCATTAAGTGGAAGATCAGTTACTTTCCCTAGTGAGCAGCCTCCCAAACTACACTAAGGACTTTATCAGACACACATAATACGGCGTTATAAGGATGCCACATAACTGCAAAAGGGTGTGTAAATCAGACAACATCGCCCTTTCACGGTTTTAAAAAGGCAAAATCATGTTCTTTTTAATTGACAGCTTAAGCCGTCAATAGATCCCTCTTCCGCTTTTTTGCTGGCATTGCCGGCATGCGATACCTTGGGCCATTGAAATCACATACTTACCACGACAATGGCCGCTCTGGCACAAACACTTCTGGGTGAGAGCAGGACATCTAGGTAAGTTTTGCCCTTTTTATGACCCTCCTTGGATTACTTGTGACTTTTAAATTGTGTGTATGTGCTTTTTAAGGTTTATTTTTGTTTTAAAGTTTGAATTTTCCAAGTGATGAAATTGTGCAAGATTTCAAATGAGGAAGTGAATGGGTCTCCATTCACTTCCTCTTCATTTACAGAGGCGCCTTTGCCGGGAAAGGAGGTGAGTGCAGGGGAGAATGTTCTTTTGCTGGCATAAAAATGGTTTTTTTGTGTGCCAGCAAAAGAACATTTTAAAGACATCTGTCAAGAGGACAGATGCAGAATTCAAAATGACCTTAACAGATTGGAGAGCTGGGCCAAAACTAACAAAATGAATTTCTACAGGGAGAAATGTAGAGCACAACAATAAAATGCAGAGATATAGGATGGGGGACACCTGGCTTGGTAGCAGTGCATGGTGAAAAGAGTCTTAGTGGACCACAAGCTGAACATGAGTCAGCAGTGTGATGCAGCAGCCAGAAAAGCCAATGTGATTCTAGGCTGCATCAATATGTCTAGATCAAGGGAAGTAAAAGTGCCACACTATTCTGCTTTGGTCAGACCTCACCTGGAATACTGTGTCCAGTTCTGGGCACCACAATTCAGGAAGGATGTTGACAAGCTGGAACATGTCCAGAGGAGGGTGACCAGGATGATGGAAGTTCTGCAAGCCATGCCTTATGAGGAGTGGCTTAAGGAGCTGGGTATGTTTTGCCTGGAAAAGAGAAGGTTCAGAGGGGACATGATAGCCATGTTTAAATATTTGAAGGGATATGATATTGAAGATAGAGCCAGCTTCTTTTCAGCTGCTCCAGAGATTAGGAAACGGAGCAATGGATTCAAACTACAGGAAAAGAGATTCCACCTAAACATTAGGAAAAACTTCCTGATGGTAAGAGCTGTTCAGCAGTGGAATATGCTGCCTCAGAGTGTGGTGGAGTCTCCTTCTTTGGAGGTTTTTAAACAGAGGCTGAATGGCCATCTGTTGGGAATCCTTTGATTGTGTATTCCTGCATGGTAGGGGGTTGGACTGGATGGCCCTTGTGGTCTCTTCCAACTCTATGATTACATAAGGTAGCTGTCTAAACTCTTTTTGAAAACTTCCAGAGAAGGAGACCCCACCATCTCCCTAGGCAATTGGTTCCATTGCTGAACCGCTCTCACTGTCAACAAGTTCCTTCTAATGTTCAATCAAAATCTATCTTCCTGTAACTTAAAACCATTAGACCTAGTTCTACCCCCTAAGCAGGGCCGGCTTAACCAGTCTGCCAAATCAGCATTTGCGGGGGGGGGGGGCACCCGTCCTAACTCTCCTCCTGCCAAAATCTCCTGCTGGCTTAAACCCCCCCCCCCGTCTCCCAAATAGAAAGCGAAACTGATTCTGGAGGGAGTTTGCTGTTCACTCATCCCCTCCTGCCAGAATCATTGTCAAAAGGCCAGCCAGCCAGGAGAAGGTGAATGTGTGTGTGTTGTATGAGGGGGGGAGGCATCTCTTTCCTCTCTCTTCAGAAAGAGCTTCTTTCTTTCTCTCTCCCCTCTTTCTCACTTTTTATCCCCCCCCCCGTCTCTCCCTCCCTTCTTTCTTTCTTTCTTTCTTTCTTTCTTTCTTTCTTTCTTTCTTTCTGACTCTCTCTCTCTCTCTCCTTCCTTCCTTCCTTCCTTCCTTCCTTCCTTAAACACACCAGTATCCCATTAGTGTTATGTGAGAGCCTTTGGGTAGAGCAGTGGTTCTTAACTTTTTATTTACCAGGGACTCCCTTTAAATATCTTTTGTTGTCCCAAGACTTAACTCAAGATTTAAAACCCTAATAATATTAACAATAATAGCTAATAATAATAGCTAACAACAACAACAATACAGTCGTCCCTTCACATTCGCGGGGGTTAGGTTCCCCAGACGCCTGCGAATGTGAAAATTCCGCGAATAATGACTTCCCTCCCACATCCCCACCAAAGCGATCATGGGCCTCCCCCTCCCACCCCGGGCCTCCCCCCTCCCACCCCGGGCCTTCACGGAGCCTTAGAAGGCCTCCTCCCTCCCACCCCAGGCCTTCACGGAGCCTTAGAAGGCCTCCTCCCTCCCACCCCAGGCCTTCACGGAGCCTTAGAAGGCCTCCTCCCTCCCACCCCGGGCCTTCACGGAGCCTTAGAAGGCCTCCTCCCTCCCACCCCAGGCCTTCACGGAGCCTTAGAAGGCCTCCTCCCTCCCACCCCGGGCCTTCACGGAGCCTTAGAAGGCTGGCTTCAGCATAATGGAGGAATTTAATTTATCAGACGTATGGACATCAAAATACCAAAAATACTTACCTTGACTTGGAAACCACACTTCTATCAATGCTAAGATAGCATTTGACATCTTTGCTTCAACATCACACTGCTGGCTCATGTTCAACTTAATATCAACAATAATCCCAAGGTCCTTTTCACGTGTAGTACTGTGAGCCAGGTATCTTTCATCCTATACCTGTGCATTTGGTTTTTGTAGTTGAAATGTAAACATTTGCATCTGTCTATGTTGAACTTAAGTTTATTAATTTCAGCCCAGTTTTATAGTTTATCAAGGTCTTTTTGAATTCTCTTCTTATCTTCCAATGTGATAGCTACCCCTCCCCAATTTATATCATCTGCAAATTTGATAAGGATTCCTTCCATCCCATCATCTTTGAAGAACAGCCACTGATGACAACTCTTTGAGCGTGGTTTCCAACCAATTATGGATCCATCTTATGGTGTTTCCATCTATTCCATATTTAATCAGTTTGCTAATCAAAATATCATGGGGGACCTTATCAAATGCTTTGCTGAAATCCAGATAAATAACATCCACAGCTTTCCCCCCATCTGCTAAACTAGTTACCAGACTTTTTTAAAAAAAGATATGATGAGTATGACAGGATTTGTCCTTGACAAACCCGTGGTGGCTCCTACTAGTTACTGCATTCTTATCAAGATACTTGCAGACAGGCTCCTGTATAATCCATTCTATTATTTGCCTGGTTTTGAAGTCAGGCTGACTGGCCTGTAGTTTCCTAGATCTTCTTCTTTGCCTTTTTTGAAGAGAGAGACAATGTTTGCTCATCTCCAGTCCTCTGGCACCTTACTGGTTCTCCAAGATTTCTCAAAAATGAATGCAAGTGGTTATGTAAGTATGTCAACAAGTTCTTTCAATACTCTGGGATGCAGTTCATCTAGCCCTGCAGACTTGAACTCATATAGGTTAATTAGGTGATTCCTGAGTAACTCCCTACCATTCTTGATTTGCAACCTGGATCCCTTACCAAGGTCTCTGATGAGGCATGGAAGCACACAAGTCCTCTTTTGGGGGGAAAACTGAATCAGGATAGGCACTGAGCAGTTCTGCCTTTTCAGTATGATCTGTTAGCATTTTACAATCTTTGCTGAGCAGCAGTCCCACCATTTCCTCCATCACGCTCTTGCTTTGAATATGTTTTTTGGGGAAATCCCTTTTTTTGCTCCTTGCTTGCTTAGCTAGTCTCAGCTCATTTTGAGCTTTAGCTTTCCTTACATTATCCCTGCAAGCTTGGGCTACACATATGTATTCTCCCTTGGTGATTCATCCTTCCTTCCTTTCTTTATACATCCACTTTTTTCTTTTCACTTCTTCCTCAAGTTTATCATGCAGCCACATAGGCTTTTTCAGATGTTTCCCAATTTTCTTCTTCCATAGAATTGTTTGTGATTGTGCTTTTAGCAGTTCCTGCTTCATGAAACCCCACCCTTGCTGGGTGTCTTTTTCCTTTAGCATCGCTAACCATGGGATTCTGCCCAGTATTTTCCTGAGCTTCATGAAATCAGCTTTCCTGAAATCCAGGTTTTGTGCTTGTTGATACTCTTCTTTGGCTTATCCCATAATCATGAATTCTAGCATTACATGGTCCCTAAAGTACCAACTGCTTTGATTCCAATTGACCAACTCCTCCCTATTCGTTAGGATCAAGTCCAGGATTGCTGATCCCCTGGTTCCTTCCTCTACCTTTTGAAAGAGGAAATTATCTGCAAGGCACATCAGGAAATTGTTGGAAAGCCTACACTTAGAAGAGTTAGTCTCCCAGAAGATATCAGGAGAATTGAACTCCTTCATAACTACTAATTCTTGCTTCTTGGAGATTTCAGAGATTTGTTTCAGAAAAGCATCAACCAACACCTTGTTTGGGTTGGTGACCTGTATTAAACTCCTACCACAACATTGTTTTTATTTCTTTCTCCATTTATTTTTACTCAAATGCTCTGCACTCCTCCAGTTTGATCACTCATGTGGATTTCTGTACAAGTGAATTTGTCTTTGACATAAAAGGGTGCTACTCCCCCTCTTTTCTTCTCCATCTATTCTTTTTGAATAGGTTACATCCCTCAATTGTTATACTGTATTATCATCATGGGAGTCATCCCACCAAGTCTCTATTATACTATACTTATTTCAAATTAGTAGCTACGTGGGCTTCTCTGGGAAGAGAGTTAAGAACATAGTGAAAGTCTTGCTAGATTACACCAAAAGTATATCTTTTTGCTTCCCACAGGGCAATTGAGATGTCCATGGGATGCTGACTCTCCTGCTTTTGTTCCTCAGTGCTTAATTTTGAGAGTTATGCTGCCTCTGATCTTTGCCACTATTGATAGCATAGTCTACTTTCACCATCATCCCATCTTATGGCAGCGAATGCCATAGGCTGTGCCCTATAAAGAAGGCTTTCCTATTGTTTGTTCCCACTGTTCAGCTTTTTTGAGGGGTTCCATATTCTAGTATCATGAGAGAGGAAGAAAAAAGTTTTCCTGTCCACGTTCTCCAAACTGTTAATACATTTACATACATGGAACCATATTTGTCATTTTAATGTTCATTCTTCCATTATGGAAAAGTCCTGCTGGAGCGCTTCTACTGTCCTGAATATATTTTTTGTCATCCATAACGTTTGCCTCTTCACTGTTCACCCCACTCTAGCTCATTAAGGGATGAGTCTCAAAGGCCCCAGATCTTTGCTAGGATCTCTCTTCTTTCATTCCTCCATTCTGATAATAACTCAGGGCTTGTCTGCACAGGCAAAAAATAAAATAAAATATCTGCTTCAAATTGCATTTTCCTGGTTCATAACCTGTTAAAGCAAAGTGAGAGTGGTATTACCAGCCACACATTTCGCCTAGGCAAGGTCACTTCTGTGTAAAAGGGTGGTCCTGCTATGATCACATGTCCTATATTTTGTATTATTTTCAGCCACATGGCCATACCCACTTCACTTTTTTCCTTCCCATCATGCATTTGAATATGCAAATAGGCAGAGGTACACTAATACTGATATACAAGTATTTACACACCTTCAAAAAAATAATACCAAGTGCATGCTGGCAAAACATAAATACAAACAGAGGAAATAGCTCTTCCTATCAGGAATGATCAGGTGAACCAAAATCCCAACCCACAGCTCCACACCAAAGCCACCTCAGAGGGCTGGCAACATATACAATTATCTGAATTTTCCAGGAGAAACTGTGGGGTAAAAGGCAAGTTTTTAAAAATTGGGTTAAAGCCCTCAGGCATCAAAAAGAACCACATTCTGAACAAATTGTCAAGAACATTGTGTGTCATGATCACAGGGACTACAAAGTGAGAACATTTTTTCCCCCAGCACTGTAGAAAAGCCTTGTTTATTCCTTCTCTCTGCTTCTTTCCCTGAGCCAGTTTGTTCCTTCAGTGTGAGGCTCCACCTCCTTACCTCAGGATTTATAAATTGCCATTGCAGCCTTTATGGAGTAACTTTGTCAAAAGGTTTTTTAAAAGTCCAAGTGTTTATATCTGTTAACCCTCTGAAGGAACTCCAGTTGGCCTTGCATCACATTGCAGAAGTCATGTTGATTCTTCAGACTTGTTCTTGGAGACACTTCGGGACAAGTGGCATACTTTCATTAATTTTCAAAGAGATAGCCATGTTATTCTGCTACAGAATAAATTTTTTATATTTTTATTTGAATATGAATGATTTCATATTTGGATTGTTTGACAACTTCCAGGTACATACCATTTAGACCCAATGATTTTGTTCATTTTTTAATTTTGCAGTAAAGCCCAACACATCTTTTGTTACCACTATTACTCTCAGTTCTTTAGACTTTGGACTTTATCAGACCATCCTCCTCAAAAGTTCTTTTGCCACCAGAAATTGTGGCATTTTTATGCCAGCAAAAGAACTCCCCCCACCAGACCTGACCATTTTCCCATTAAGAGGCTTCCCAGGTGCTATCAAGGAGTGAATGGAGCTCCCTTCACCTCCTAGTTTAAAAACTCACCGAATCTCACGAGAAGATGCTTGCGCAGGAAATTCAAAAAACAAAGACACAAAAAATACATCAAAGCACCAAAACACACTTTAAAAGTCCCAAGTAAATGGTGGTGGGGGTCATAACAAGAGCATACTCTACCTGTCTGTCACAGTCTCACTTGGAAGTGTTTCCCCATTGGTGTTGCATTCACGCGAGTACAATGGCATCTGGATTCAAATGCCAGCAATGCCGGCAACAAATCACTACCTGAGATCAATTGACAGCTCGTGCTGTCAATAAAACAGGATGGTTTTTAAATAATATATGGTCGTGAAAGGGTGACATCATCTGGTACGTGCTCCCTTTCGCAATCATTAGGCATCCTTATGACACTGTATTTGACACATCTGATAAAGTCCTTCCTTACTTAAGATATATTAGTTCATGCATGTGTAGCTGTCCTTCATGTTCTGCAATAAAGACATGCAAATAATTCATTTACTGTAGCTTTTCTCAGCCACTTCCACTGCTTTGTCAGCTGCCATTCCAACCAATTCCTTAACTGTCTTCCTGCTTCTTAAGCGTGGTTCATACTAACAGTTTTAGCAAAATCACCACCATCATCTCTTCTTCCTCTTCCTCCTCCTTCGGTAACCTTTCCTGCTTGCTTTTATTTGCCAAAGCTTG
Source organism: Gambelia wislizenii (assembly GCA_030847615.1). NCBI lineage: Eukaryota > Metazoa > Chordata > Lepidosauria > Squamata > Crotaphytidae > Gambelia > Gambelia wislizenii. The sequence goes on along the minus strand of JAUMIR010000001.1, from coordinate 447,314,677 downwards.
TGTTCTTTTCTGTTCTCCTCATTTGGGCATGACTTCCATTTTTCTAAAGGACACCTTCTTGCCCTTAATAGGTTCTATTATTCTGCTTGTTAACCATGCCAGCACCCCCTTGGATTTCATTGTACCTTCCCTAATGTGTAATGTTATTTCTAGCTAAGCTTCTTTTATTATGGTTTTAGATAATCCCCTGAAGTGTTTGACCAATCCTACCATTTTTGACAGGATTTCTCTTCTCAGGCCGCTTCTTCTCCAGTCAAGCACTGGACTTTCTTGGGTATTTCCTACTTAAACTTACATTGAATTTGACAACACTACATACACTATTTCCAGTTTGTCAATAGCATTTATGTTATGCATCAGGTTCTAGAGACTATTTAGGATCAAGTGCAAGGTCAACTCCCCTCCGGTTGGTTCGATGATCAGCTGTTCTGGGAAACATTTAGAGTATCTAAAAATTTGTATTCCTTCCCCCATAACATGAACATGCATTTTCCTAGTCTTTGTGAGGCCAATTTAAGATATGCAGATCTGGTGGGTCACAATTCTGGACTGCATTCAAGGGAGGCAAGATTATCTATTATATCATTATTTGTACTTCAGCTGATTGCAGTGGTACCTCACTCTGAAATTTTGGATTGGGATGGCCCACTACTCTAGTCATGAGCCACCTAATGACTGACTGTACCCTGATTAATAGAGAACATTGCTAACACACAACTGTCCAATTCTACTTGTTATCCAGAAAAGCTCTTGCTATGTACAATGACATGTTTCTGTTCTTATTTGGCATCTGCCACAAAGATAATTCCCTAGGAGTCACATCTCCCTTTCAGTTTACTACTCACAAATTCTCTGATTCTTGATTTGGCCCTCCTATCTTTATCCCTAGTTCTTCAGTAGAATAACAGAACAATGCAATTCTGCACATGTATCTGCAGTAGTAAGTCCCAGTGAGTTTAATGGGACTTACACTTAGGTATGCAGGTGAATGACTGCAAAACCCAAATTAAAGAATAAAGAGATTAAAAGGGAAGAGGAATTGTTTGGACCCTGCTGAGGTGACCCAACACTAGCAACATCATCACTGAGAAAGAGAAGAGAGCCTTTTTTCATATCAAGACATCGCTAGGCTGCACTAATGTTTCCTGCCACGTTCATTCTGTGTCTTGAAAACAAATCTCTGTAGGGAAGGTTATCTCAGGGGCTCTTTAACCAATCCCCCCGTGTGTCCATCACAGAAAGAAACCAATTAAACTGCACCTTTTGCCTGCCTGAGCCTTGTTTGGAAGGGAAGGGAGTCAACTGGGTCTGATACGGATAAGCAAAAGGAGTCCTTTTAACAAAATGCTGCTCTTGCTTGTTTGCAGGTGAATGTTGGTATAAGCCAAATGCACTCCATGCAAGGTGAGTATTAAAATTAATACAGCCAGCATACTAGATCTCAGAACTGGAGGGAAGATCCAAACAAAGGGAATCATTTAAAATAAACAAGAAACACCAAGTACTATTGCCTTTGTAAGGAAATGTAAGTTAATGCCTTAAGCCAGCTTCTATTATCCAGATGTGTTGGACTACAGCTCCCATCATCACAGCCTGCTGGATGTCAGGGTGGGAGAAACTGCTTCAATCTTATTAACCCTCAGTCTTGATGACTGATGGTTTCCATGTCAGTGGGATGGTGAATCTACACTGGATTTTACTCCAAACTTTGAAGGATAGGCTTCAGCACCTTTTCAAGGTTCAGACTAAAACCTAATACAAATTCACTACACCTGTGACATGGAAGGTACCAGCAGTTAGTCTCACTGAGATCTCTGGGACAAAAATGTTTCTCTTTGGCTAGACGGAGTCCTGATTTTGCAAAAGAGCCCAGAATGCACCTTGGTTTTTTAGAGAAGCCCTTTCTGTGTATTTTTCACACAGAACTGAGCAGTAGTTGCCATGTTGAGCACTACTATGTTGAGATCTTGCCTAGAATATGTGATCCAAACAACCACAGTTATTGTAACCAACCAAATTCCATGATTGTAGTAACTAATTTTTTAAAAAAATGTTCTTCTTACATTTTATTCTAGAGCTTGGAGGTGTTCATTTTGGACTACAACTCACTAGCATGGCAGACAGTGATCATGAGAGCAGGGAGATTTGGGCAGTTCTAGTCCAAAGAAGTAACTTTCTCAGCATCCATTCAATTTCATCCTTCTTCCCAGGAACTCAGGCTAGCAATAACAATAGCATTGATATTTATATATTGCTTATCAGTGCCAAAGCACTCCCTAGTGGTTTTACAATGTGGTAGCTAGTTGCCTCCAACAAGCTGGGTACTTATTTTACCAACCTACAGAAAGATGGAAGGCTAAGTCAACCTTGGAGCCCCCTGGGATTGAACTCGTAATGTTGTGGCTTGCAGTACTGTCATTTAACCACTGCACCACTAGAGCTAGTATACATGGCCTTTCCAAAATGAATAAGAGGACATGGGAAGCAGCTCCCGCTCTCATAATTCTAGAACCTGTGATCATTGAAGCTAAATGACAGGAAATCCATGACAGGTATTTCTTCATACAGAGCATAGGAAACTGTGGAATTCATTACAACATGATGGCTTTAAAAAAGCTTGGGATAAATTCATCCAGAATGAGTCCATCAGTGGCTATAAGCCAGTGTTTCTCAATCAAGGTTCCCAAGAACCCTAGGGTTCCCCAAGAGGTTGCTAGGGGTTCCTCAAGAGATTGTGATTGTGAGGTGAAAGCAATAGCAGTATATAGAATAATATTTATGCAGGGGTTCCCTGAGACATGAAAATTATTTCAAGGGTTCCTCGAGGATAAAAAGATTAAGAAAGGCTGCTATAAGCCAAGAAGACTCAATAACAGTATTCCTCTGTGTACCAGCAGCTGGAGTACAAGAGCAAGAGGCTGCTACTGGACTCATATGTCCTGTTTGTGGGCTTTCCATGAGTATCTGGTTGGCTACTGTGGGAACCCAGTGCTGATCTGGAAAGTTCTTTGGTCTGAGCCAGTGTGGCTGTTCTTATATTCTTAAACTAAGCTAACTTTCTAGAGTTGTACTTTAGAGCACAAATTAATTTCCAGCTTACTGCAACTTCGAAAAAAAAATGTATTCTCTAAATGGCAAGAGCAAACAAATATAAATATAGGAAGTAAATTTAATTTGTTATATTTGTTGGTAAACCAGCCCAATAAAGTATTGTTTTGTGAAAAGCACAGAATGTCAGAAATAAAGATTTATGTTTTAATTTATACAATGCATCTCATTATAAAAAACTTACTCTCTCTGTATATGGATGCAATTTGATTTCTTCAAAAAAACTCAGTATGTTACCATTCATAATAAAAAAGCATAAATAAAAAAGACAGCTCTTTCTCTCTTTCAAGATACCCAGAACATGGCTGATCCGTATGAGTATTCCTGGTTTCTCCAGATACATGCACATAGGGATAAAGATAATAGCTGAGATCTTACTGGTACATTCTGTGAGGTACAGCTTAACATTCCTCCCAAGTAACTCCAGCCTGGCTACTTCTCTCTGAGCAGACAAGAATGGCATGCCCCCCCTTGGCTGTTTAGTGTCAGGGAGGGTATGGGAAACCCAGGCACCATCCAACTGCACTTGGATCTCCAGAGAGTACATTGGAGATCCACGAGAAAGATGGCTGCCTCTTTTTTCCTGCCTGCAGCCAGCTGATCCCTAGGCACTCATGGCCACTAAAAGGCCAACACCCCCCTGCCAACAGAGTACATGCTTCTCCTTTGCAGTAGGCTTGTGGGACAGGGCTGGGGGGAGTGTTGTGGAAGGAGTAACTGCATATCTCCCTGCACAATTGATTTAAAAGGATACACGTACATACACCCTTATAGTTATGTGCACATATGCCACCAATAGGATTCTAGCCAACGAACACAAATATGGCCAAGTTCTGTGACTGTCACAGTATAAGAGTTAGTGTAATCCTCAGAAAACTGAGGATCTGGGTTTAAATCCCTACACTGCCATGAAGCTGCCTAGCCCTCATTGGGATACATAAGAACATACAGAGAGCCCTGCTGGGTCAGAGCAAAGTCCTCTCTAGTCCAACATTCTGTTTGCACAGTGCCCAAAATGTTGCCTAGGGAAAATCCACCAGCAGGGCATGATTGCATTTGTGCCCTCCATCTCACATCCCTCAACAATGGATATACGGAGGTATATTGCCTCAGATTTGCAAAACTAAGCAGTATTACTCCTAAGCTTCCAAACTAGATATTTATTGACCTCCACTCAACTCTCGTGTAGCTAGAGTTTATGGCTTGGAGAAGGACATCCTATTTAATTCAATGGACTTCACTTCTGAACTGCCATGTATATGATTGGCTTGTATCTTGCCCTTTTGGTATCCTCTTGTCTCTAATACCCTCTTAACTCTTAATTTATTTTAATGGATTATTTTTGGCAATATAAATTAAAGATGTGGAGGACCAATTCTGAACTGGGGCTGCAGCATGAGGCAAAGAGTTAAAGCCCCCTTACCCTTACCTGGATCAGGTCCCCTGTATTTACTTTATTATAAAATGAAGATGACATAGCTGGCAACTGTGTTTTTAAATTAATATGCCATTTATCCCTCATAAAACAGAGTGATCATGTACCACGTGGCATGGCATAGATTTATTGGTAGGGCTGCTATCTTTATATGACTGAGGGCTTGTCTAGATGGGCAATATGCCCATCTTGCCCCCATCTTAGAGTCCTGCACTCCTGATGATGCAGGACATTCGCCATGTTCTGTCCCCAGGTAGTCCTCACCATCCCTGGGGCAGATACGGGGTTCAGATGAGGGGAAGGTGGGCTAGGGCCTAATACAAAGTTTTAAAATAATACCTGTTTTACTCCATTTCCACTTTACTCCATGTCTTCAGGAGCCCATCCTGCAGGCTGGCCCTCACTCCCTGCTGTTGGTCTCTCTGGATCTCCCGGAAGGCAGGAGGGTATTCTGCAGCTTGTCACCAAGGGTGGTCACATGCATGGAGTCTGTAGCCACATGTTGCAGGCTGGCTTCCTGCCTTCCAGGACAGCAAGGGATATGGCAGCAGTGGCAGCTGCAGCAATGGGCTGACATGCCTGTCTGGACTCCAGCCCTTTTGGAGGCATTAATGGGGGAACAATGGGTCTGATCCACAGCCAGGATACACTGGTGGGAAGCTGGTGTATCCTAGCTCATGTAGATGAGCCCTGAATCTCTGTACATGTAAGAAATGAGTGACAGCCAGACAGAAGTACAAAAGAAGGAGTTCTGTGGCAGAGAAAGCTGCATCTGGTAATATTTTGCCTGGTATGTATGGTGCAGTCTTATGAAGAATGAGTTCTCATCATGACATGAAGCCCGGTGATGACTGTAAGACCAACAACATAATAGGCAGATGGATCAGCTCAGAGTGGAGAGAACGTGACTCACACTTTCCTCCTTATTTTTTCTCAGGCCTTGTTACATCAATTTAGAGTTGCAAAGTTGCAGAGTTTAAATTCTCCCATCTCTAAAAGGGAGGGGAATGACTGAGCTGCTTCTGATTGTAAGGACTAATTCAAACATATTTCTTACCCTCTGAGATCTTATATGACGGGCTAGGTAGCTGACTTGCCACTGCAAATGAGTTGCTCTGGCCAATGCAAGAAAAGCAAAGGCAGAGCACAGAGAGGGTTGCGTTCACTTCCCTTTCTTGCCTGAACCCTGCCCCTCTCTCATTTCTTCCACTCTTAATTCCACCTGCTCCAGCTCTGAAAACACCTCACAGACCCCCTTATCAGAATTCAGCATTGCAAAAAGCTCTTTTTAATCCTCCCCATATCTCCCTTATTTTTCCCCTTTGCCAGGCTTGCAGGGCTGTAATGTTTCTTTCCACGTAATCCATCACAGACACAATGTCGCTTGTGCAAATTAAAATGCACCTCAGAATAATAAAAAGGGGGCCTTCACCCCCCTTTCCTTTCTAGCAGCAGTACCTAAACACAATCCATTTGTCTCAGAGCAGAAATTCAAGAAAGTTAACCCTGTGCATGCTTAGTCTGAAGGAAGGGGCACACCTCAAGTAAGATGAGTCCTCATTGACAAGACGACCTGTATAAGTAGGAAGCTACCCCATGAGCAAAGAAGGCCCACCATAGTTGCTCTCCCTCTCACTTCCTTTTAAGTTGGTCACTTAGCAGAAAGGGGTTCCTAAAGGCACCAATAATCCTTTTACTTAGGAAAATGATTAGACATGGAGATTACTTTTCATAAGGTTCCACTTCTCCCCAAAATCCCTAGCTAACAAGGCCACTGGGAGCTGTCACCCCCCAAAAATAACTTCCCCACATTCTAATAATGCATTTGGTTGCATATGCTTGGATCTAGATTGTGGAGGCTGGGCGACAGGGGTAGCCCAAGATGTTTTGCTGCTTGAGCCAAATGACATGATGGTTCTTCCCATTCCATATACAGAATAATTTCATTTCAATTTTATATACAGAAGATTTTTTTAAATAAGGGGACAGTATCCTCTACTTAACCTGAGGATAGCAGGACAGCTAAGAGAGTACAGAGCAGGCTGGTTAGCATACACAGTATTTTTCTCCAATGCCTCAGTACCTTCATTGCCTGAGGAGGCTGCCTACTCTCCCTAATGGTAAGGCCAACTCTACTGGATTTCTGCTAGTACTTCTCATATCAGAAAGATATAGCACAGTTCTAAGGGATTACATCAAGCCAATGGACTGCATATTCGCTGGTTAGATATATATGGAACAGTAATCACAGAAACAGCATGACAGGCACTGATGGTGTCAGGAGCTGCTAGGATCTGTGACTAGGTGCTCAGTGTGGTGAGCCACAGAGCAGCAGACATTAGCTTCTCACTGAGGTACTGACTCTGCTCACCAAAGTAAGCCATTGGACAGGAAGAAGTGTAAGCGGGCTTCTTGTACCAGCTGAGCCTTGCTTGAGCATCATGGTCTTCTTGCCCTCTGGTGTGTTCCTTTATCCTTGGTTGCTCATTGTTCTGGCTTGTGGCTTGCTTCTCAATTCTCAGAGCCAACGCTACCATTAGACAGAGTGATCAGGGTTGACATATTCCAGCCCCTCAAATCCAGGTATCTATTTTGCATACCATGCAAATTATTATGGTTATGTAATGTTTAAATTGAATTTTGATTATGTAAATTCTGAAAATGAATGATTGCATTTCCTCCCTTAAAACTATGACTAAAACTATGATTACATTCCTCCCCCCTCCTTAAAACTATGACTAAAACTTATCCTTACAACTAAGATTCATCCCCTAAGGTGAACAGGGTTTCCTTGGCAGGGTTTTGTTAGAGGGGGGTTGCCACTGCCTCCCTTTGAGGTTGAGAGAATGTGACTTGCCCAAGATCGCCCAGTGGGTTTCCATGGCTGATCAGAGAACTGGATCCTGGTCTCCAGAGTCATAGTCTGATACTCAAACCACTACACCTGTCCAGGAAAGCTGCCAAAAGCCAACAGCAAACAAGCCAAGGGAGTAGTAAGCAAAAATAAGGCCAATGTCCAGGAAAGCTGCCAACTATTATCAGCAATAAGGCACTTAAGGAAAGTCCAAACAATCTACAAAGCAGCAGGCAGGATACAGTCTCAAGAGAGGCAGCTAGAATCAAACAAGGAGAAACACAGAAAATAAGCCAGAATAAAGTTCCAATGGTCAGGTTTATAGAAGGCAGTATGGTCGAGAAGCACGTCCATGGTCCAACATCATTCAAGGCAACACGGACGAACAGTCACAGTTAACACACACCAGAGCTTTCACCAGAGTAATCAGTTAACCTCTGACAAAGTCTCCACAGCTCCTTGAGGCATATACAAGCAAATTACTGCAGCTGCAGGTGCGCCTTGATTTCTTGGCATTTCAGATAAAGCCTTTGAGATTGTTGTCTGCCTTCCTTTTCTGATCTATGCTGGCTGAAAGATGGGACGGGTAAGTTTAGCTCTTCCTCCTCTTTGCTATATAAGTTGGCAGGACTCCCTGCTGGAACTGGTGCTGATACACTTGTGCTAGGCTCTTCCTGAGATAACTAGTATAAGGTTTTAAAAGTAATGTTTAAATTGGAGTAATAAACACCTGAGAGGAAGCACAAAAATCAATGTGTATAGAGCCATTGTACTGTCTATTCTCCTTTACAGGCTTGAAACATGGGTCACCTATCGCCACCACTTACGACTCCTTGAACGCTTTCATCAGCACTGTATATGCACAATCCTAAATATACACTGGACTGACTATGTAATGAATGTTGCTGTCCTTGAGCAAGCAGGGATCACCAGCATTGAGGCCATGATATTGAGAACACAGCTGCGCTGGGCAGGGCACGTTTCTAGGATGGAGGACCATCGCCTCCCAAAAATAGTACTCCATGGTGAACTCGCCACAGGTCAGCGTAAGAGGGGTGCTCCAAAAAAGCAATACAAGGACTCTCTGAAACAACATCTCAAGCTTGGCCAAATTGATCACCAACAATGGTCCGCCCTGGCCTCACATCGGGAGGCATGGAGACACACTATCCACAATGCTGCAGCCTTTTTTGAGAACTCATGCTGAACAAATCTTGAAGAGAAATGACAACGCAGAAAGAATCACAACCTGGAAACATCACCCAAGGAGACCTTCTGCTGTGCTTTCTGCAACTGGACTTGTTTATCTCGGATTGGCCTTTTTAGTCATCAGTACGCTTGCAGAAAGCACGGGATGAGTCCTTCCTGAATCTTCGTTTGCAAAGAAAAGCCAGAGGGAGGGTTAAACTGTTGGACTTGGGGGGAGGAAACAGGCCCAAGTTCAAATCTTTGCTTGATCATGGAATTTATCATATGATACAGACCCCCAAGTCAGACGGAGGAATTGGATGATGCCTTTCTAGAACAGATGAACACACACGCAGAAAGGAAAGATGTAGTAGTGATGGGTGACTTCAACTATCCTGATATTTGCTGGCAATCTAACTCAACCAAAACTTCAAGGTCTAGCAAATTCCTGACTTGCCTGGAAGACAATTTCATGGTCCAAAAGGTGGAAGAGGCAACAAGGGGGTCAGCTATTTTAGATCTGATCCTAACCAACAGGGATGACCTGGTTAATGGGGTGCAAGTGGTGGGATCCTTAGGTGAGAGTGATCATGTTCTCCTGGAGTTTGTTATACAATGGAAAGGAGAAGCCAGGCATAGTCAGACATGCATTCTTGACTTTAGGAGAGCTGATTTCAATAAACTCAGGGAAATACTGGGGGTGATCCCATGGTCAGGAATACTAAAAGAGAAGAGACCTCAAGACGGATGGGACTTTCTCAAAAGGGAGATACTGAAGGCACAATTTCAAACAGTACAATTGAGGAAGAAAAATGGGAGGTGTCTCAAGAAACCAGGATGGATGACTAAAGAAATATCAACAGAGCTAAGTTTTAAACGGAACATGTATAAGAAATGGAAAAAGGGGGAAATCACCAAAGAAAAATTCAAACAGATAGCGAACACATGTAGGAGTAAAGTCAGAAAAGCTAAAGCACAGAATGAGCTCAGGCTTGCTAGAGAGGTTAAGAACAATAAAAAGGTTTTTTTGGGGGGTATGTCTGCAGCAAAAGGAGGAAGAAGGAAATGGTAGGGCCACTACGCAGAGAAGATGGCAAAATGCTAACAGGGGACAGAGAAAAGGCAGAATTACTCAAGACCTTCTTTGCCTCAGTGTTTCCAGAAAAGGAAAAGGGGGACCAACCTGAGGATAAAGGAACAGAGGACACAACAGGGGAAATCCAGCACAGAATAAGCAAAGAGGTAGTACAGGAATACCTTCTTAATCTAAATGAATTTAAATCTCCAGGACCGGATGAACTACATCCACGAGTATTCAAAGAGCTGGCAAATATAATCTCAGAGCCATTGGCAATAAACTTTGAGAACTCCTGGAGAACAGGAGAAGTCCCAGCAGACTGGAGGAGGGCAAACGTTGTCCCCATCTTCAAAAAGGGGGAAAAAGAGGATCCCAACAATGATCATCCAGTTAGTCTGACATCAATACCAGGGAAGATTCTAGAACAGATCATTAAACAGAGAGTCTGTGAACATTTCGAAGGCAATGCCATAATCACAAAAAGTCAACATGGGTTTCAGAGTAACAAGTCATGCCAGACTAATCTGATCTCTTTTTTTGATAAAATTACCAGCTTGGTAGATGAAGGGAACACTGTGGACATCTCATACCTTGATTTCAGTAAGGCCTTTGACAAGGTTCCCCATGACATTCTTGCAAACAAGCTTGTAAAATGTGGGCTAGACAAGTTAACAGTTCAATGGATTTGTAATTGGTTGACCAGCCGTACCCAAAGGGTGCTCAGCAGTGGCTCCTGTTCGTCTTGGAAAGATGTGACCAGTGGGGTGCCACAGGGTTCTGTCCTGGACCCAGTGCTATTCAACATCTTTATCAATGACTTGGATGAGGGAATTAGGGGCATACTTACCAAATTTGCAGATGACACCAAATTAGGAGGAGTAGATAATACCCTGGAGGACAGGATCAAAATTCAAGATGACCTGGATAAACTGGAGAGCTGGGCCAAAGCTAACAAAATGAAATTCAATACAGAGAAATGTAAGGTACTGCACTTAGGGCGAAAAAATGAAATGCATAGATATAGGATGGGGGAGACCTCGCTGAATGAGACTACGTGCGAAAGGGATCTAGGAGTCCTAGTAGACCACAAGTTGAACATGAGTCAACAATGTGATGCAGCAGCTAAAAAGGCCAATGCGATTTTGGGCTGTATCAATAGAAGTATAGTGTCCAGATCAAGGGAAGTAATAGTGCCGCTCTATTCTGCTTTGGTCAGGCCTCACCTAGAATACTGTGTCCAGTTCTGGGCACCACAATTCAAAAAGGATATTGACAAATTGGAGTGTGTCCAGAGGAGGGCGACTAAAATGGTGAAAGGTCTGGAAACCATGCCTTAGGAGGAGAGACTTAGGGAGCTGGATATGTTTAGCCTGGAAAAAAGACAGTTAGGAGGTGATATGATAGCCCTGTTTAAGTATTTAAAGGGGTGTCACGTTGAGGATGGAGCAAGCTTGTTTTCTGCTGCTCCAGAGATCAGAACACGGAGCAATGAATGCAAGCTCCAGGAGCAGAGATTCCACCTCAACATTAGGAGGAACTTTTTTATAGTAAGAGCTGTTCAGCAGTGGAACGCACTCCCTTGGAGTGTGGTGGGGTCTCCTTCCTTGGAGGTCTTTAAACAGAGGCTGGATGGCCATCTGTCAGGGATGCTTTGATCGCGATTTCCTGCATGGCAGGGGGTTGGACTGGATGGCCCTCGTGGTCTCTTCCAACTCTGCAATTCTATGATTCTATGACTTTTTGAGGCCATCACTACCTGTTAGCAAATCTAGCTTACAGGATTGTTGCGGTAATGAATAGCCACACAGGAAGTATGTTAAGAAGCTATAAACATGGAATGTACCCACATTGTACAATCATAGCAGTTTGATTCCCACTTTAAATACTATGGCTATATTCTACAGAATGCTGTGATTTATAGTTTGGTTGGGCTTTGAATTTTCTAATCCACCCCCCTGAAATATAACACAAACCTCTCTGGCAGAGAATTAAATGTACCCCAAGATTCTATGAATCGTAGGATTCCATAGGATGCAGCCATGGAAATTAAAGTGGGATCAAACTGCTGTTCAGTAATTATGCAGTGTGGCTACACCCCAGTGTGGTAAATAATAGTGATAGTAACAACAACAACAACTTTTTGTCATGAATAAGCTCTAATGCTACACAGTTTTTTTTTAAACTTATGGCAAAAAGGTACAGATCCATGAAAGTATCACAGGATGCCCCTGAAAGTGACTTGCATCTGATTCACAGTGGAACGTAGAGGGGAAAATATGGACAAGCTTACAAATTACACTGCCTTCCCTTGCACTTTGCCTTACCTTGTACCAACTTCTTTCACTCACTCCACCTTCCCACTGCATCTGTCACTTTCTCCCCTTCTTTTCCTCTCTTTTGCTTCACCTGGTGCATTCACAATGCCTTCCTCCTTTACTGTGCAGCTGTGCCTCATTCGACATCTTTAGCATTCCTTCCTCTCTTGCTTCCTGCACTCTTGAACTTGCATGTCTCACCCTCCCTTCCCTCCTTCCCTCCTTCCCCAGATGGCATGGCAATGCTAGTAGTGAGGCAGATGTCTCAAGGTGGCAGGTGCTGGTGAGCAGAAGCAGCAGTCACTTGGCCATTCTCTATGGGATTCCTCCCTGTCCACCTTACAGCAATTCTCTGTTGGATGACAGAGCAACATGCCTGCCTTGTCCTGTCCCCTAAACTGCACTCAAGCATGGCAAAAGTTGCTATCCCATCACCCGTAATGAAGAATGATTCAATTGTCTTTTTAATAAGCTTCTTTATACAACATGGGGGAGGAGGCATCATATTGTCCTTTACCTCTGACAGCAAAATGTTTTGGCCCAGATCTTTGATTCTGCCTCTTGGGTTCAGCTTAGCCTATGATTCTGACTTGCCCCTCCATCCTGACTACTGGCTTAGTCCCATGTTTCCTGATAGAGCTCGGACTCCTCCCATGGCCCAGCATTATTAATAGACAAATGTACTACTTTCTTAAGTTCTAAGTGGCCAACTTTCTTGAGTTCTCCTCTGGCGAAAGAACATCCTCCACTGTACCTGAGGGTATCAGGGCAGGCTTTATGGCTCACACCTCAGCACCTGCCCCCTTAAATGTCCACTCCACTCTGCCTAATGGTCAGGCTAGCCCTACCAATAACTATTGGACAATGGAGGTACTTGAAAAAGTGCAGTTTGAGGGTTATCTGCAGAACTCATAAAGGTATAAGAGTCTGATCCAATTTTGCATCTGAATATCTTTTTAAAAATGGGTATTTCATATTTATTAACTTTGCTAGTTCTAGAACAATTTGAAGAATGTATATGTTTGTGCTCAGTTTGTTCCCTTTTGTTACTTTTAAGACCTTCTCTCTCCCTCTCTCTCTCTCTCTCTCTCTCTCTTTCCCCCTCTCTCCCTCCCTCTCTCTCTCCCTCTCTCCCTCTCTCTCCCACACACACACCTACTGCTCAACTGTGTGGCTGAAAGAAATGGAATTGGCAGGGAGGCATGCAAGACGGAACCTTGTGGTGTGACCTTTCCTCCAGGTGGTGATGCTGGGAAGAGCTGAGAGCACAATCGTTAGCGTGTTCCTCAGCTGTTCCCAGGGCCAATCAGTTAGGCAATAGGACAGACCCAGATACATGGGAATCTCAGCATGCAGGGAGAGGAGACTTAAACCTCCCCATGCCTGTATTGTGACATGGGGTGGGAGGTCTCCTCTGACTATTAGGGTGGCAAAGATGACAGAAGATGACATGCATTCGCACGTAGGTATGCTTCTTGATATGTAAAGGTGGAAATTAGTACATCTCACCATAGTGAGACCATAGTACATCAGACCATTTGTCCGCTGAATCTGCTTCCCAGGCTCTATCAGGTGATGGGCAACTTGAAAGCTCCCATATGAAGGTTCTTCATCTTAGACTAGACAGGCTTCCAAATGGAGGATGATTTCAAATAGATCACATGGCTATCATACTGGGTATAAGGAAGGGTGTGTGTTGAAAGGGAAGACAATAGATGTATGTACATGGTGCATGGCCCCCACACAGAAAGAAAGCTCTGAATGAGGCAGTGTGGGGGGGAGTGGGGGGATAAGCTGGCATTTGTCATACTTACAGCCAGCTAGGATGTATTCCCTACCATCTTCAGCCATGTCCAAGGGCCCTTTCCTACTACACAATTATAGCATATGATTCCACTTTAACTCTCATGGCTACATTATGTGCAGTCCTGGGATTTGCAGTTTGCTGAGACACTAGAGCTTTCTGGCTGAGAATTCTAAATGGCCCTCCCTAAACAGCAAGCCTCAAGATTCCATAGGATGTTGCCATGGCAGTTAAAGTGGAATCATAGCACTGTTATGGTATAGTGTGAAAGCCTCAAAACCAGCATGTGGCCTCCAAACCACCACCCCCAGGCAACATGCAGGTCCTCAGGGCCACAAAAGTTATCCACATCGAGCTAAAGAAACATTGCATTTTTGTGAGTATCTTTAGAGAAATCTGCAAATGTTATGGTTACACCAAAGACTGGGTTATATCCCACTAGTTCACACTCGAGAGTCAGAAGGGGTTCATTGGTATGACAGTGAATAAAGAGAGCAAAAGGCTGAGCCCAATGTGGATTCCCATTATTCTTAATCATTATTGGAAATGTAGAAATAATACAATCATTTTCAGAATTCTAATTAGGGCTAATGAAGAATAATGGGACTGTAAGTGTTTCTTCTATATGTCCAAGTGAAGCAAAATGCATAGCTATTTAATTTGCATAAAAAGTGGCATTCCGGTTGGCAAGGCGAATATTCATTCTTCACCATACTGAAAGATTTATACTGGAACTCTTGACATCATCTGTAGCCTCATTTAAAATAACAGGAGATGTACAAAAGCAGAGTAAATTGCTGGTGGGTTGTGTCTTCTTTCATGCATTTCCTCACCAGTCATTGCATTCTGTGTATCTGGAGTTAATTTAATCCAAAAATATTACAGTATATATATTTTCCTTTAGCATGTATTTTGTTTTCATCTCAATGAATTTAAAATTTGATTTCCTGATTTCAGTAGACTTCTCTGAGGTATTCAGTCTAGCAAGGCATGATGCAATAGCTAAAACTCTGTAAAAATGAAATATTAAAGGTGATAATAAGAAACAATAGTACATCAGACAACCTAGCATAGGGCTGTTTCAGAAAAGGAAGAAAATGACGCTCATTTTCAGATTTCAGACGCATCAATAGCAGCTTGTCCCCACATCTGTGTCTCTCATGGGCCCTGTTCTAATTAGGTTCCCCTGTGGCTGTGGTTCCTTTAAAAAAAATGGATCTGTTACATGCAAGCATACATCTATACTATAATTTACAGTGTTTTTCTATCTGTTATGCTATACATAAATCTATATGCTTGACCACAAAGTCACCAAACTTGGTTTGTTATCCAACAGGACCGAAACAAAAAACATAGTAAAGCTTTTTACTTTATCTGTCAGTTTAAGATACCTCCTCACCAAACACTTTAGATTTCTGTATTCTTTGTTCTAGAATGCACATTTATGAACTGATTTTGACCAAACTTGGTACTTAATGTAGGATGACATAGCAAGTATTTTTGTACAAGTTTGTGACTCAGCAGATTGTCGCCTAAATCAACTAGAGTGCACCCATTGAGTCATCATAGAATCATAGAATTGCAGAGTTGGAAGAGACCACGAGGGCCATCCAGTCCAACCCCCTGCCACACAGGAAATCACGATCAAAGCATCCCCGTTAGCATTTTGCCATCTTCTCTGCGTAGTGGCCGTACCATTTCCTTCTTCCTCCTTTTGCTGCGGACATACCCAAAAAAACCCTTTTTATTGTTCTTAACTCTCTATCAAGCCTGA
This sequence comes from Gambelia wislizenii, assembly GCA_030847615.1. Lineage (NCBI taxonomy): Eukaryota > Metazoa > Chordata > Lepidosauria > Squamata > Crotaphytidae > Gambelia > Gambelia wislizenii. Next base: position 447,299,121 of record JAUMIR010000001.1, on the reverse strand, counting down.
GCTCATTCTGCAATTTAGCTTTTCTGACTTTACTCCTACACGTGTTTGCTATCTGTTTGAATTCTTCTTTGGTGATTTCCCCCTTTTTCCATTTCCTATACATATTCCGTTTCAAACTTAGCTCAGTTGAAATTTCTTTAGTCATCCATCCTGTTTCTTGAGACACCTCAACTTACCGTGACAAGTTCTCACAGTAAGAGCTGTTCAACAGTGGACTACACTGCCTCAGAGTATGGAGGAGTCTCCTTCTTTGGAAGCTTTTAAACTGAGGCTGGATGGCCATCTGTTGAGAATGCTTTGATTGTGTATTCCTGCAAGGCAGGGAGTTGGACTGGATGGCCCTTGTGGCCTCTTCCAACTCTATGATTCTATGACAGCACTTATGCAAATTCCACTTATTCAATGGACCTAATTTAGGTAGTACTAGCAGTTGGTATCTAGACCTCTGTCTTCTTTTGGAAAAGTCCAACCTCTGCCATGCAGGAATATACAATCAAAGCACTCCTGACAGATCACCATCTAGCCTTTGTTTAAAAACCTCCAAAGAAGGAGACTCCACCACACTCCAAGGCAGCGCATTCCACTCTTCCATGCTCGAACAGTTCTTACATGGCTATTATGTCACCTCTTAACCTTCTCTTCTCAGGCTAAACATACCCAGCTCCCTAAGCCACTCCTCATAGGGCCTTTCACCATTTTGGTCACCTGCCTCTGGATATGTTCCAGCTTGTCAATATTCTTCGTGAATTGTGGTGCCCATAACTGGACATAGTATTCCAGGTGAGGTCTCACCAAAGCAGAACAGAGTGGTACTATTACATCCCTTGATCTAGACACTATACTCCTATTGATGCAACCTAGAATCACATTGGCTTTTTTAGCATCACACTGTTCACTCATGTTCAGCTTGAGGTCAACTAAGACTCCTAGATTGCGTTCACATGTACTATTTCATTTTTCTTGTTGAAATTAATTTTGTTAATTTTTGTCCAGATCTACAATCTGTTAAGGACATTTTGTATTCTGATCCTGTCCTCTGGGGTATTAGCTACACCTCCTGATTTGGTGTCATCTGCAAATTTGATAACATGCCCTCTATTCCATCATCTGAGTCATTGATAAAGATGTTGAATAGCACTGGGCCCAGGACAGAACCCTGTGGCACCCCACTGGTCACTTCTCTCCAGAATTTAGAGGAGCCATTAGTGAGCACCCTTTGGGTTCAGTCAGTCAACCAATTACAAATCCATTGAACAGTTAACTTGTCTAGCCCACATCTAGCTAATAGTAGTATTGTCTAGCCCACTTTTTACTAGATTAATTGCAAGAAGACTTACAGGACACAATCCAAATGTAGGATTTCAACCTCTGTCAACTTCAGTTCTCTTGACTCATTTTCCTCACTCTTTTCACAAATTATTTGACCAGCAAAGAGCTGAGGAACACCAACAGACTGACAATAGTAGAATGATGGAATTAAATATATATCCCACCTACAGCTCACATAGAATGCTTCAGGGTGACTCTCAACTGTAACAGCTTGAGCATATAGGCTATGATCCTTACAGCAGGAGACAGAGCGTAAAATTCCACCTAGCCAAAACTGCACCACAACTCCCCTCTCCCTTCCACAGGGCTCACCTACCTGTAGGCCTTCTATCTAATGGCCGGAGGAGAGCAGGCAGTGTCAGAGAAGCTCCTGACTATGTTTGTAGAACCAGACACAGAACAACAACATCATCCCCCACCACCACCCCTTGACATTTCCCGAGGATGCCTTTGTCATTCTGAATCTGCCTATAGAAATACAGCCAGATGCTTCTCTGAGCCTCCTTCCCCATCTCTATGGGCCACTAAATGGCCCTGAAGCAGGGCCCCACAGAAGCAGAGTGCCATTCATTGCACAAGGGAGGTAGTGGATTTCTTCTTCCACAATAACAACAAAGAGAGAGAGAGAGATTATCAGACGCTCTAAATATGGCATGATAACAATGCCAGGAAATCGCTAAAGGGCTTGCATTTCAGACAACGTCATTATGCTGGCGCTTCTTTTTATTGATGGGCTACGCTGTCAATGAATCCCCCATTCAGTTTCTGTAATGGAATGACCTGTGTTTGAAATGTTGCCCCGTTATGCTGGCGTGATGTCAGCATCACTGGGAGGTCCGTGCCAGAATACTTCCAGGTGAGATCAGGATATCGAGGTAAGTGACACACTTTTTTGTACCCTCCCCAGGTTACTTGTAATTATTTAAGTGTGTTTTTGTGCTTCGTGTTACTTTTACTGTAGTATTTTTGTTTTTATTTTTGAATTTCCCACACTCTCACCTTCGTGTGAGAGCAGCCAGAATTTCAATCCAGGAAGTGAAAGGAGCTCCGTTCGAGCTCCATTCACTCCTGGGCTGCCCTGCCGAGGCAAGGAGCCACGATTAAGGTAGGTTTGAAAACTTTTTATTTGGGGGCATTACAGGGACAGGAGAGGGGCAGGAGAGGGGATTGCGAGACAGGAATACTTTTTCCATTCCTGTCTGAAAATCTGGATAGATTGAGAGAGAGAAAGAGAGAGAGATGCGGGCATATGTTGCACATATCTGTGTATGTCACTAGCAGGATGCCAACCATACTTTAACAGAATTAAAATCCAAGTATAATTAAGATGGGCCTAAATATCCTAAAGGCACCAGATCCTGTCTGATCTTGGAAGCTCAGCAGAGTTAGCCCTTGTTAGTACTTGAATGGGAGACCACCAATGAATAGCAGGTACTATAGGCTATATTTCAGAAGACAGAACTGGCAAAATGACCTCTGAGTATTGCTTGCCTAAGAAAACCCTATGAAATTCATGGGGTCACCATAAGTTGACAAGAGACTTGAGGGCACATACACATGTAATTAAGAAGAGATCACTCAACAATTGCAACAACACACACATCTTCCCTTTCTGGTCACACCTTAAAATGATCAAACTTACTCCAAATTGCCTAATAAATTCCTCCAAATTGTCAAATAATGGCTCCAGGTCGTAATGTTGTACAACCCTTACTCTTTCTATTTCTTTGCATGTGGGATCTTTACCCAGGTCTGGTCTTGTCCCTTGACCACTATCCATGTCTGTTGCACTATCCATGTCATAATCGTATCATCGCTTGCCTAAGCTACAGGGAAGATCTTGTGGTTGCTATACTCATTTAGCTAAAGCCACAGATAATTCTGTATTTCAGTGGAACAAAAATCCTTTCCTGTGGACCATGCTGGTGGATGGTGGAAGTTACAGTGCCAGAAATCTGGAGGGCACCAGATTGGGGTTTGTTGTTATAAATTAACTGTTCACTCCACATTGCATGATTCTGAAAAGAGTTCCCAACCCTCCAGGGGAAAAAAAAAACCTGAAAGGGTCACGGCAACTTTGGGGTGGGGGGAGAGGAAATCACCAGTATAACACCTCTTTCTACAAACTGCTAATCATCTTCAGAAATCCTAGTGGCTATGATTTCCCCTTGGCTTTTCATTGGATAGAACAAGGAACCTTGGGCCCGTCTAATGTTTTGGCCTACAATTCCCATTTTCTCAATCCAGCATGGCCAATGGTAAGATATTATGGGAGCAGGAGTTCACACTATCTGGGAGTCAAAGATTCCTCTCAGCTGATCTAGAAATAAGTTGGGTTGTTGTTGTTTTTTGCTTTCATTGTCCTTTATGGAGGTAGTGTGGGATGGGGGAAGATTTAAAGATAGTGACCTTTCAGCCTCTCAAAGCCTGTTTTCATTTAATATTCATGAACTCTCCCATTTCATGTGAGCAAAAAAGCAAGCTTTTAGCTTTGACATCCTATCCGCTGTTTGTCTCCTCATGTGCCTACAAAATCCTCTGCAAGAGGGAAGGAGGCACTTATCCTGAATGCCTTTGGTACAGGAAAACCCCAATGGCTAGGATCATTCCAGCCTTTCGGCATACTTTCTAAATTGGCTGTTTGCTATGCTTTGAGAAACCTGGCTCCCATATCATGCCACTTCCTAACTTTTCCTGGCCGTTGGTTCTTCACAGGGAACTTCACAAGCTGTGTTGAGTTACTGTCTGCACATGATAACATAGTGATAGTATTATTTGGGTAGGGGGGAAGGGACCATGATGAGGTGGACAATCTGGCTGGCTCCCATACTGCCCTATTTTGACTAGGAGTTTGTCTAAATGGGCAATTTATTCCATCTTACCCCAATCTTAGAACCCTGCAGTCCTGACAATGTGGGGCATTTGCCCTGTTTTACCCCCAGGTAGTCCTCATGACATCTGGGGCAAAGACGGGGGGGGGGGATTGGGTAGTTCCCAATAAAATGTTTAAAATAATACCCAGGAAAAATTGTTCCTCCTGGCAAAAAATGGATTGCGCCTTACATGACCACAGGAGCCCATTCTGGCATGCTGGCCCATTGCTGCAGCTGCCCTCTGCCTCTCTCTTCTGTAGCCAGGAAGAAGGCCCACAGCATGTGACCAAGGCTGGTCACACGTAGGGGTCCTTGCTCATGCACTGCAGGCCTGCTTCCTGATGTCAGAGAGTGGGATGTGGGTCATGGCAGTTGCAGGGATGGGCTGGCATGTCCATCTGGACTCTGGCCTGTTTCATGGAGGCAGAAGAGGAGGAATGGGCCAGATCTGTAGGTGGAATACAGCAGTGGGGAGCTGGTGTATTCTGCCCATGTAGATGAGCCCTAGGTAGCTAAACAGAAGTGCTCAGCAAATCACTCTTCATGCATCCAGTGCCTTCCTCTTGCTTTTAAAAGCCCAGTTGGCCAGCTTTTTATTGATTGGGGTTAACTTGCAAGCAAAAAAAGATAGGTGCAACAACAAATATTGTTAAAGCACTATTAGCTAAAACAAATCTAAATCGTTTCTCCTTGTCTTGACTACATTTGGGACTACAATTCCCAGAATTCACCAACCAGAATAGCTGAGGGATTCTGAGAACTGCATTCCAAAAAGTACCTTTCCCAGTCTCTCCCCCAAACAGAGAGCATCCTGAAAGTATTTTAGAATTCAGTTCACTATACAAATAGAACTATGACTGAGTGGGCTGTTGATGCCCTGTATGAGAATGTTAATAAGGCTGAAAATCTATGGTCTCTAGGAGGGCATCTCAGCAGTCATATGAATTTTCAATTTTCTCTCTTTGAGGATAGTAAATGATGCCCACCTTAGAGATAGTATGTTGGGCCAGATGAGCATCCCAAAGGAGGGAGTTCCTACAACTCTGGACCACAATGGAAAAAACCTGTAAGGAACTATATGATTTTTCCTGAAAAAACTACTGTTTACTGGGCCAACGCAGTAAGAATGGAAGGTTTCCAGCACTAGGCAATGAACATCAGTTCACATACATAAGGTATCAAGTAGAGCTTGGAACATTAGGTTTGAAAATTAATCAGATCATAGAATCATAGAATTGTAGAGTTGGAAGAGACCACAAGGGCCATCCAGTCCAACCCCCTGCCACACAGGAATCATGATCAAAGCATCCCCTGACAGATAGCCATCCAGCCTCTGTTTAAAGACCTCCAAGGAAGGAGACACCACCATGCTCCGAGGGAGGATGTTCCACTGCCGAACAGTTCTTACTGTCAGAAAGTTCTTCCTAATATTGAGGTGGAATCTCTGTTCCTAGAACTTGCATCTGTTGCTCCATGTTCTAGTCTCTGGAGCAGCAGAAAACAAGCTTGCTCCATCCTCAATGTGACACCCCTTCAAATACCTAAACAGAGCTATCATATCGCCCATTAACCGTCTTTTTTCCAGGCTAAACATACCCAGCTCCCTAAGTCTTTCCTCATAAGGCATGGTTTCCAGACCTTTCACCATTTTAGTCACCCTCCTCTGGACATGCTCCAGTTGGTCAATATCCTTTTCAAATTGTGGTGCCCAGAACTGAACACAGTATTCTAGGTGAGGCCTGACCAAGGCAGAATAGAGTGGCACTATTACTTCCCTTGATCTAGACACTATACTTCTATTGATGCAGTCCAAAATTGCCTTGGCCTTTTTAGCTGCTGCATCACACTGTTGACTCATGTTCAATTTGTGGTCTACTATGACTCCTAGATCCCTTTTGCACGTAGTCTCGTTCAGCCAGTTCTCCCCCATCCTATATCTATGCATTTCGTTTTTCCGCCCTAAGATCATGTTAGAAACTGGGAAATCAATGCATTGCCACCAACAATAATAATGGAAATCATTTGATTAGTTGATTGTCTTTAATTAACTTGTTATTTAAGCCATTGATTCACAGCAGAGCATGAGATTTATGGAGAATGATGTGGAGGTTGTCACTGTTGTCCTGGGGACATATTTTGTTATTGGCACCTTTAAAAAGGCTTATTTTGTGGCTTTAAGGTTACCCAGATGGACTGCAAAGTCCATAATACCATTGTTGCCTGGGGATGGTAGGACTTTCACATACCTGGCAATTCTCAGATTGGGAAAGGTTGTCCTAAAGTATAGGATCTCATCTTACACTTGTTCAACTGTTATCAGTAATCTACATTTATCCTTTTTTTGTATCTCCTTCCACCTTTACCAATCTGTATTTGTCCTGATCAGTTGCCCTTCAAACACATTGTCAATTAGAGGTTAGTAAGGAATGTTGTTGGAGGTTAGTAAGGAATGGTGTAATTATTGCAGTTAGAGAACATTGACCCACTGTAAGTGCAGCATTAAGTGGTTGCTACAAAGATCAGCCAGTGAATCAAGAGTGAATTCATAATCACACATGGCAGAATCTCTACACCCATTACAGAGAAAGGCCCCATTCTGATTGGATCTGGACAGGGGAAACTGCCTTCCTGGGACCATTGTTCATTCTACAGTAAGAATGTAATGGCATACTTCCTTTCAGTCTTGCTGCTTTTACTAGAATCAACCGTCTCTCTTCCCTCGTCACCCACTACCCATGCACCTTAAAAACCTTATCCTTAAGTGGTTTGGAAACCTTCTGGGAAAGAGTTCTGGTGGCACAGAGAACTGCTGTGGAAAGGGAAGAAAGACCCAATTCTACTAGCACTGGATATGGAAGTACATCATTGGAACTTGGCATGGGATGTGGAAGTACATTGTTGGATCTTGGTCTGGTGAATTTTCTCATATTTTTTCCTCATGTTAAATCAGGAAATGTGCATTCTGTGGTCCTGAGGCTACATGCAGCTCTTGAAAACTGTCTATGTGGTACCCAAAGCTTATGGGATCCTATCTGCCCTCTTTCTTTTCTAGCTTCTGACAATATTAGTAGCAGCAGGGAATTTTGATGGAGGGAGGCTGGAAGCATGCTAGGATGGGGAAAATTGAGGGGGTGTGTATATTAATATTCACATATGTATGCCTGTGTTTATGTGCATGCATAAATCCTATGTGCCCCAGCCAACACTAGATACAGCCAGTGCTTGTGGCTCCAGCCAACTTCTTGGAGTCAAAAGATTGTGCAGCCCTGTTATAGTAAATGTTAATCTATAGCCAGCTTCCTACCTTCCTCTGCAGTTCCCTGGGAAGCTACAGGAGATGAATGGATATGTTGACTATAAGTGACCAAAATGTCTTGATATTTTGTGCTGTTTTGAAATGCAGCACTGTTGTGGAACCACATTTTGTTATGTGCCAGCTTCATTGCTCTGACAGCATGAAGGATGCATAGTTTTGTTCCTACTGCTGTTGCCATTCATCACTCTCTTGTAAAGCCAAAACCTTCTGCTTGTTCCCCACTGGTTTCATGCCCCCTTCCCCTTACTTTGCCATGGAGGTGCTTCATACCTAAGAAGCAAGCACATCTTAATGACAGATATAGGAAGGACTGTTTATGTATATAATTAGGTATCTTTTACCTATGTATTCCTCTATAGTACCTCAAAATGGTGACAGGAAGTAATGGGACATTGTAAAATCCCTATGCTGGTGCAGCTCCCTGGCTTCTAAGGTGGGTTGGGGGGCACTTTCAATCATTGCACTGGTGCAATGATCCCAAAACCACTTTAGAAGCCAGACAAAACACCTTGCTGCTGTGAGAGGGCTGGTTGGTTGTTCACTCACCACTTCTCTCTTCAGTGCCTTGAAAATCTCTACAACTACACAGCTTCTAGGGTGGGTTTTGGGGGGTTGCATCAGAAGACATAACTATGGTGACAAAGTTCCATCTTCATAGCTATGTCTTCTGATGTAGGATCCAAAACATAGTCTCCAATCAAAACATGATGCTCTTTAACACATGATGGCACCATATGATACTTCAAAATAAATAAATAAATAAATAAGAGAATTGGGAGTCTGTCTGTCTCTCTCTCTCTGGCTTTTTTTTCGCAAACAAAGATTCAGGAAGGACTCATCCCGCACTTTCTGCAAGCGCGCTGATGACTAAAAAGCCCAATCCAAGATAAACAAGTCCAATTGCAGAAAGCAGAGCAGAGGGTCTCCTTGGATGATGTTTCTGGATTGTGATTCTTTCTGCATTGTCGTTTCTCTTCAAGACTTGTACGGAGTGAGTTCTCAAATAAGGCTGCAGCATTGTGAATAGTGCTTCTCCATGCCTCCTGATGTGAGGCCATGGCGGACCATTGTTGGTGATCAATTTGGCTGAGCCTGAGATGTTGTTTCTGGGAGTCCTTGTATTGCTTTTTTGGAGCACCCCTCTTACACTGACCCATGGCAAGTTCACCATATAGTACTATTTTTGGGAGGAAACCTAAATTAAGCATTGTTCATCATTTCTGCATTATATACCCACACCTCTAGCAAGGGAACCTTGATTAAACCCTCAGACTAAGGTTTCATTCTGGCATAAGACACTGTCAAATCTGCTGGCCCCGCAGCAATAATTGTCAATATATGTAGAAATGCTGTACATCAGAAACTGGGAGTGCTCATCTACATTTCTGCATCTTATCTATGCTCATCATGACTTAAAGAGCATTGTGCAAACACAGTAGTTTTCATTGGAGAAGATTTTACTAGATCTTGAAGGGCACAATTTCATCTTGATATGGAGATATATAATATGGGATATCCCAAAATGTACTATGGGATGCAGGGACATATAATTGTCAGTCGCTTATTAAGACTGCACATTCGATTCTTTTGAACTGTTGTGGGAACTAGGAATAAGGATCTGGGAGTTAGTAACTAACTCCAGCCTGGTCTTGATTCCAAATAAATTTGCATGGGAACATAGAATCATAGAGTTGGAAGAAACCACAAGGGCCATCTAGTCCAACCCCCTGCCTTGCAGGAATACCCAATCAAAACATTCCTGACAGATGGCCATCCAGCCTCTGTTTAAGAACCTCCAAAGAAGGAGACTCCACCACATTCCAAGGCAATTGCCGAACAGCTCTTACTGTCAGGAAGTTCTTCCTAATGTTTAGATGGACTCTCCTTTTCTGGTATTTTGAATCAAACATAATTTGATTCATAAGTGAGACTTTATTATTTAAAAAATTCTGAAGGAGGCACATTGAATCATCATGATACATAGATGCTCATCCGTTTCATTTGTTATTATCTTCTTGTATGACTTATCTGTATCTATTCCTTCCACATGTTGCTGTTGCCCTCAGAAACACTTTGATGTGTCTACTTGCCACTTCTCTAAATGCGTTCCAAAGGAAATTCAAAGTTAGAAAACTCTCATAGTTGAGCATACACTGCCAAGAATTGAACTTACAAGATGAACAGATTGTCTAGGCAAAGAACTCCAAGATGTAACAAAAGGGCATGTTATCCCCATGCATGTCAGCCATCTTTGCCACTTACGTTTAGCACAACAATGGGCTTTCCTTCACCATGTGTGGGCGGGATGGTCTTGAGATGTTCTTGGACTGGGACTCTCATCAATCCCAGTTGGTATAGCCAATGGTGAGGGCTGGCTGGGGCTACAGGTCAACAACATTCAGACGGTCACAAACTGTCCACTCATGGCCAATACACCATTGGTTGCTTGATGATCTGTTTGTTGTCATCTGCTTTTTTCATCCATATCTCCATAAGCTCAAGGCAGTTTGTGGTTGATTTCCAAAGAGCAAATGCTCTGGGTAAGAATTAGATAGGGAGATGGCAGACATACAGTTAGCCAACATGGACTTGCCTTCATTGTAAATATGTGACGTTTGGGAAAAGAGTGGCTCCTGAAAGCATCTTTTGTCTTATGAACCAGATGCCAACTTCTTCCTTTTGCTCCTATGGTTCCTGGTAATAGTTTCTTATTATCCTTATTTATAGAGTGCCATAAACATTCAGAGCTCTTTAAAGACACATAAAAGACAAGATTCCTATTCTCAGAGGAGATGACAGTGTAACTCAGATGTACAAGATAGATGCAGGACAATAATTCAAAGTAATGGGGCTGATAGAGAATGCTCTGCATGGATTCTTTGCATCCAAGTCTTTTGTACAGCATCATCAGTGAACTGGAGGAAAATCTTCTGGACCCATGAAAAATGGGAATAATCCCAACAAAGAGGCTGCATGCAAAAGGATATGAAGTGTTAAGAAGATGATGAAAGAACAATGAAATGGGAGGACACACAAGGTCTTCACCGGATAGAAGAGTAAGAGGGAATTATTACATATTTAGTAATAAATCACATATCTGGATTTGGCATCTCTATTACTCCTCAATAAATGTGAAATCCAGACAGAGAGAACAATTGTCAGAAGCCTCTATTACATAAGGTTGTGGTGGCAAAGAGGTTATAGCATAGCTATGCTCCTGACATTTATAAGTTTAGATTTGTTACGCAAAACCATTGTGTCCATGGAAAGGGTCCATGCGTCTGTGTATGTATCAGATATATATGTATCTGAAAGTAGCAATCAAAAGACATAATTGTTAGAAGTATAACTATTCTTAGCGGTGGCATTACATTAACTTGCGCTCAGAGCCTTCACTAACAACCATGTCTTCATGGTTCCTTTTTTGCTGAAAACTGAGCAGCAGACTGAGTGAATGACCCTCTGCAGCCCCATGCAGAACATCTTACAGTAGTCTTTGCCTGAAGAAAAACTGAGGGAATACTGAAAGCAACTCAACAGAACTGCAGACAAGTAGGCTCTGAATCTTAGGAAGAGACTTTTAAGCACTGCAGTTGATAGCCTACAGTTCAGGAGGTGGAGGATGTGTCAGTTCTCCATGTGTTGCTGGTTTACACCTCCAGTCCTCCCTTCCCATTGGCCACATTGACTGTGGCTTATTTAGTTGAAGCTCAGAACATCTGGAGAGCCATGTAGTCCTCATTTCTGCTGTATACATTTATCTGGAAATAAAATCCATTGAATTCACTTGGGCTTACTTCTGAATAGATGTGCATGGGCTTAAACTGTTAATTAAAATGTCTGACCAAACAGAGATAAATTTATGACTGTTCAGTATTTCAGCTTCCACCTTCCATTTTAACTCTGCTGTGGATTTCACAGATTCAAACTATTGGAAGTCTTTAAACAGAGGCTGGATGGCCATCTGTCAGGGATACTTTGATTGTGATTTCCTGCAAGGCAGGGGGTTGGACTGGATGGCCCTTGTGTTCTCTTCCAACTCTACAATTCTATGATTCTAAGAGCTGTATAGGATCAAACTAAAGGCCTATCTAGTCCTGTATTGTCTTCCCAAAATGATCAACCAAATTCCTGTGGCCTCCACAAGCAGGACATGATCACAGTAGTTCCATTCTGTGCATGATCTGCATTAGCTGACACCAGAGGTAATATACAGCCACCATGACTCGTAGCCACTGATAGCTGTATCCTCTATGAATTTCTCTTTTATCCTCTATGAATTTCTCTTTTAAAGAGAATTTCCACTTTTAAAGCTGTCAAAATTGATGACTATCACTATATTCTGCAGAAGCAAAGTCCATCACTTAACTCTGTGCTGTGTAAAGAAGATGTTCTTCCTTTTATATCCCCCTTGAATGGATGAGAGAGGGAGAAAACCCTATGCACTTCGACTACATCATTTTACACACTTCTGCCACTTCCATCATTTCAGACAGTCATTTTTCACATGGCTTCTGTTATTCCTCAAGCAAAGAGTTTGCTTTCAGTCGATCCCTAGCATTTCCGCTTTCTATCTGAAGAAGCAGCTTCTTAAATTTAGAGAAACAAGGAGAATTACCTGCTGAAAGGGTGTTGAGGTGGAGAAGGATGTGTGAGGGTGTAGTGAAATCTCATTTCAAAAGTAAAACAATGAATGAGAACAGGGGTGAGCAACCCTGTAGGGTCTCTAGGTTGTTGGGTTTTATCTGCCCAGTTTTCCACAAACATCCATGGGACTGGCAGATGTTTGAGGCTCCCAGAAGATGTAACAACACCAAAATAGCATTAAATGGGAGAGCCATGACCCAGAAGGGCTTGGGAGGGAGCAATTGTCTATTTCTGGGCTGAATTTATTTCAGTGCAGGACCCATACAAATGGCAGACTACATGCAGTCCATGGAGAGATCAAATTAAGGATACCTTTAAAGCAGTGGTGACTGGTGGCTTCCATGTCCATGGATCAGTGAATCTGCTCCAGGTTTTAGTCCAAACTTTAAAAGAGCTGTCCACGGTACTGAATTCTAGACCTCCCCCACAAGTTCAGGAGTTGGATAGTGGTCCAGACACTACCCTCCTTTGCATGGAAATGAATTCCTGCTTGATTTTTAGAAACACCTTAACAGGAATCTCCCCCTCCGCAATTTTTCTGCTATTCTTTTATGAACCCTAAGGCTCCCTCCCTGTTCAACAGAAAGTTAAGAAAGTAATTACTGTGCAAGATGGCAATTACAGCTTCAACAATGGTTGGCATCCTGTGAGTGACATAGATAGGCAGAACTGAAAGTTACTCTCCATATGTAATATTTTGAGCCATGGCAGATGGAAGAATTCAGCACCTTCATTGATAACAATCCCATTCCTGAGCCACTTACCTTTTTTCTTGCTGGGCATCCCTTACCTGAGCCATTCAGTGGCTGGGAGGAGTATGAGGGACAGTCAGCCAGCTCTGCTCCTGCATATGCCCACAGGAAGAAAAAGATTTCCTCCAGGATCTCCTCAGGGTCCCCGAGAGGTCCAAGAGGATGACATTATCACTGTTGAGTGCCACTGCAGGAACAAAGGTGGCTGACTGCTTGGCTGTCCCCCATCGTCTGCAATCCTGACCCCCTGCCAGCCACTTAATGGATATGGAGAAGGGTGCACAGTCAGAAAACAGGTAGGTTAAGTGTGTATGGAGAGGGGACAAAACATAACCACACCTGGGTAAAATGTATGATCTTTTAGTGCAATGCAGGATCTCACTTAACTGCCTCAATTATCTTGTAAACATTATAGGTCTAGTTCTGGGCACCAAAGTTCAAGAAGGATGTTGTCCTGAACACAAGTCAGCAAGTACCCAAGGAAGCAGGTGGTTTATGTGTAGGAGCTGTTGGGTAGTCACTCCAGTCCAGGGCAGTCATGGGTTATCTAAGCGAGATGAAAGGTAAAGCATGAGGGTAGTCAATAGCCAGAAGTTATTTCAGCAGGTCAGAAATCCAGATACATGAACCAGGAAGGAGTAAACAGGGTAGTCCAAAACATAGCCAGCACTAAGACTGAGGGAGAACTGCCAGGATATTTATGGGTGGCTCCTTCAAGGCCACAGGTGACTAATTAGTGCCTAATTAGGTCAGTGTCTATTACTTAACTGGCTCTAGGCTTGGTGTTTCTCCCTCCCTCATTCAGTGAAGGATAAGGTCATATATCTCTACATCCACAGTCTCTGCCAACTCTTGCTGGGGAGCAGGGTCCCCTACTGTCCCAACCCTTATCTCCTCAGACTCAGAGAGAGTTCTACTATCAGGAACTGCAGCTTCCTGGCATTCTGCCAGATGTTGACAAGATGGAACATATCCACAGAAGGCTGACCAAGATGATTAAAAGTCTGGAAATCAACTCTTATTACCAATGACTTAGAGGGCTGGGTATGTTTAGTTTAAAGAAAACTGAGAGATGACATGATAGCTATCTTTAAATATCTTGAAGGGTTGTCATGTAGAAAATGGAGTGAGCTTGTTTTCTGCTGCTCCAGAAATTAGAACAGGAACCAGTGGATTCAAGTTATAAGAAAACAGATTCCACCTAAACATCAGGTGGAACTTCTTTACTGTAAGAACTGATTGGCAGTGGAATAGACAGCCTGGGAGGGTTGTGGACACTTTTTCTTTGGAAGTCTTTACATAGAGGTTGGTTGGGCATTTCTCAGAAGTGCTCTAATTGTGTATTCCTGCATGGCAGACGGTTGGACTAGATGGCCCCTTCCAAGATTCTATGATTTGTATGAACAAATTACTATTTACAAGTAATTGTCTAAGCTCTGGGAAGGATTGCTACAAAACAAAAGGCACACATGTATGAATGTGTAGGTGTACACACATGTCCTTATACATACAGAGAGAGAAATCTAAGCACCTCAGAAAGGACTGCTCAGTGACTTTTCCCCTCCTTGTACTCAATCTTTTCTGTGGCACAACTATCATCATCAGCCCATCAGTGTTAAGGATGTCCTCAATCATTGGTGTTAACTTGATTAGAGCAGCAAGAAGCAGCTTAGAAGGAAACTTCTCCCTTACAGAAGGCATTTGCATGTGGTGATTGATGCTGATGTGTCCTCTAAACACATGTGCATTTTGCATTCTAAACCAAACTATTGCAGCAGAACTGTTCCCTGTCAATCAGGAGGAAGTGAGTTGGATTTTCTCCCCACCACCACGACCATCATACACACACCATCTTCCTTTCTTGAAAGGAGTTTCCCATCCTTCCAAAGAGGGACTAGTTCAAGAGTATGATAAAGGTCCAGAAATGGTGAAATGAAACAACCTTTTAAAACTGTTGTTCTGACAAGTTTGCCAGAGAAAAGACTCTGATAGGAATGTGCATGGAGGGGAAAAAGTGGTGCCATGAGGGCAGGACTTTGGGGTAACACAAGGTCTGCTAACATTTCACAGATGAAACACTGTGGCCCTTTCACACTACAGCATCATAGTGCTGTTATTGCACTTTAACTGCCATGGTTCTGTCATGTGGAATCTCGGAATTGGCAGTTTAGGGAGTGACCTTAAAATTCTCAACTAGAGAGTTCTGGTGCCTCCCTAAACTACAAATTCCAGGATTCCATAGATGAAACCATAGCAGTTGAAGTGATATGATAGCACTATAATTGTATAGTGTGAATGGGCCCCAAGACACATGTGTCTGAGCAACATCAGAGTAAGGTCAAAAGGGTGAGGCCAGGCAAAACGAGGTGACAAATTGTTAATGAGAACAAACACAGAGAACTACTCCTTTAAGCAGAAAAACCCCAGAACTTGTACCTAGGTGCTTTTTTTACCTAGTTAGCCTGATAAAGGAAAAAAGAAACCAAAATCAATGAATACAATTCTCTCTGTGTGTGTGCTTGTGCAGCATAATCTATATATATAAAATTCTTGGGTACATTCCCAATGTGCTGATTGGCTGCTCAGGAAACACACCCAACCAATCACCACCCACATGCAAATTCCCTCTCCACCTCACAATCCACTCTTGCCACTCAATCTGTGGCCCAGATTGGGACCCAGACAGTCAAATGGCAGCAGCAGTGCCGGGCCTCCTGTGATGGGAATCAGGCAGTCAACTGGTGGTGGCAGCAGTGGGACGCTGCTGCCGTCACTGCAACAGAACCCGGCCAGCCAACTGGCGGTGGTGGGCCACCTGTGATGGGAGCCAGGCAGTCAACGGGCAATGGTGACAGCTGCCGTGGCAGCTGGACAACAGAATAAGTCACCCTCAGCAATTCCAGGAAAAGTGTGGAACACTGAGAAGGGGAGGAGGAATTTTAAAGTCCACTGGCCTACCTTACAGGGTTGTTGTGCTGTCTACTGGGCATTTTGGGGGAGTTTTTTTTACAGTGTCTGTTATGCCAGGTACAGCTAGTTAACAATAAATAGATTACATAAGATATTATTCTAAAACCAAAACGAACCTACTCAGAAACTTCTTTCAGATCTATTGTGTGAAATCTGTGTTCATGCCCACCCACCCCTACCCAATGCACATTATAGGTCAGGTCAACTCTCAGCTTCCCCTATAATGTTTAATCATAGCCAATCATCCTTAGCTACTTCACAGGATTGTTGTTAGGTTAAAATGTGGGTGGGGTTAGATGGATGGATGGATGGGTGGATGGATGGATGGATGGACAAGGATGGGGAAAATAATGTACATCATTTTTAGCTCCAGGAGATAGATGGAATGAAATTAAGTTTAAAATATTTAATTGGAGAAAAACATGACTGTCATAAAGAAATCTGTGCACTGCAATGGCTTTCCAGAGGGTTGTCTAGACAATGAAAATTTCCCGTAGAATTCGAGGAGATTACGATCTATCCCAACATGTTACGAACAAGATTTGCGGTATTCAGAAGGAGGGGGAGCTTTAAAAAATCCCAAAACTGCATGGTAAAATGGTTCGTGGTTTTCCCCAAAGTTTTCTGGAAAATGCACATAGATGCACATTTTTGCACATGTGGACATTAAAATGCACATGTGGACATAGATGCACATTTTTGCACATGTGGACATGTGCAGCGATGTGAATTTTTTATCTATTGCCCTTTATCGGAGCATGTGAACACTCCATTCGAACAGATGCACATATATGCGAATTGCCAAGAAAATGGTGGAGACAAAACACTGTAGCTGCGAATAGGCAAAAATGTACTAGCAGTATACATCGCATCTAGGCAAGCTCAGAATTTCTCACTATGGCGACAATCCTGTATGCATTTATTTACCTAGGAGTAAATCTCAGTGAATCCATAGGAGGTTGGTTACTTCTGAGTAGATATGTGTTTTTAATGGGAATGGTCTATCACTGTGCAGGAGAGAGGGGGGTGGGGAGAGAGAGAGACTGGTTCTGAAGGTAATTCAAAGAGGATAGCTAGAAGGAAGACTTCTCTTATATGGCAGTGCTCTGTGTGTTGAGTTTATTATTTTTGCTTATGAAAGAAGCTCCAACAGCCTGTTGGAGCAAAGCAAACATCCAAGTATATTCCTGCAGGGCAGGAGGTTGGACTAGATGGCCCTTGAGATCTCTTCCAACTCTATTCTATTCTATTCTATTCTATTCAAGATGCTGTAGCACCTCCTCAATTTGCTCTTGTCCTTAACCTACTGGGAGGCTCAAAACTCTGCTCCCTCCTCTCCTTTTTACTAGCTCAGCAGTTCAGACTCCCTCCTGCAGAGTTTAGTGGACAGTAGGTACTCCATTGCAGCAGACTTGAAGTCTGTTTGCAGGCTATAGCTTACATGCATGTGGCTGACAGGCAGGAGGAGGGGGAAATTGGGCCTCAAGAACAGCTGAGAATCTGGAAATATGAATAACTATTCATGACCATCTCAGGTAATCCATGGTATTGGAGGCTATGAGGTAGAAGGCAAGCGCCCCACTGTGCAGAATAAACAGTAGGATACTGTCCTTCTTTCTCTTAGGACTTTATCTCACTATACTGTTATAATGCTATTATTCCACTTTAACTGCTAATGCTGTCTTCTGTGGAATTCTGGGGTTTGTAGTTTAAAGAGGCCTAAGAGCTCTCTGGCTGAGAATGCTAAAGCCCCTCCCTAAAACTGCAAATCCCAGGATTCCACAAGAGGCAGCCATAGCAGTTAAAGTGGAATAATAGCACTATAACAGTGTAGTGTGATTACTAAAGTTGGCCTAAAGTAAATGCTGCAAGCATTTATAGGTTACTTGCAAAGAAAACTTACTAACCATTAATTTTAGAAAAAACAGGGTTAAGATTTTTATAGAGACTCCCCTTGTCTAAATGGGTCCTAGATGGACAGAACACAGAGCAAGTTAAGACAGTTTAGATATTTAGGTGTCGTCTTCTGGCTCTTGGGTGACTCAACAGACTTTTGCTTTTCAATCAGCATGTAAATAGTCTGTTTCTTTTACACTAAAGGAGGACAGTTCATTGCTGCTGCTCTTGGGGGTATTCCAGGCCAAGGTATTGCCACAATTGCTGTTTGATGTTCCAGTTTGGATTCTGGACTTTTCTCTGGTTCTGGCACAAATACTTTCCCCATTTTTGTGGCAACTGTTCTTGGTACCAAACAGTGTGCTATCTGCAGTACAGATACTTGGGGATGGTCTCTCATCAGTGGAATGGTATTGAGCAGATACCAGCTAAAACTTTTTTCAAGATCTGAATCAGGTTATATGAATCTTCTTCAGGACCATAATTCCCTCAGCCAGTGATCTAAGGTTATCAGAGCTAATTTACAGAGAATAGGTCTTTCTGATAAATTTCTCTCTACCCAGGACTTTTCTAAGGCAAAGTTTACTCTCAGTAATTGGATCAAAGATATTGATACTCAATAAATTTTATCTTCTGCTCATACCATTATCAAGGCTAGTCATTTAATACTAATAGGGATGCAAACTATCTTAAAAACCTATCTCCAAATACTGTATACTCTCCCTTCTGCTGTGTTGGATGGTCACTTCCATGGAACTTTTACAAAAGTCATATTTGTCTCTGTGGAGAAGGATTAGTGGAATCCACATCACACGTGTTTTTCTTTTATAATTTTTACAGACATGATCAAACAAGATAAATTACACTTCTCTTATATAAATTCCCTGGAAGATCACCTGATTGGTACTTGGCTTTTTTTTTTTAATTAGCAGATCCTAATAAGCATGTTAACAGAAGTTGTGCACACTTTCTTTTCTCTGCTGCCAAGATTCATAGAGATATTATTCAGACACATAAGTAATCCTTGGTGGGTCTTTTCCTCCTCTTTTAAATTATTCTGGCATGAATTCTGTTGCTTAGTCCTAATTGAAATAGGTTTATTGAATCAATTATTGAGTCGTGAATCCACATATAGGTAAATCCCATTGATTCAATGGGTCTACTTTAGCAAATAAACAAACAAACCAAAAACAAGTATCCCATCATGGGAGAAAGACGGGATATAAATCCAATAAACAAATTAAAAATAAATAAGATTTCAGCCGCAATGTTTATTATATTTTAAGATTTTAAAGAAAAGCCAAATTGCTATTTGTTCTGATTGATTTTTATTGTTTGCTTCATGTATTGTGTTTTGTGTGATGCTCATCTTGTCTTTTGATGGTCTGTGACTGCATAAGGAATACAGTAGGAACCCCTGTATCTGATTAAGTTATTTGTTGGACATGAAACAGCACACCTACCATAGAGTCTTCCTAGAAAATGCCTAGAAAGGCATCCTCTCTAGATGTTTTCTAGGCCCTCCAAGGCAACTCTGTGGTATTTGAAACCAGAAGTCCCATTATTTTCAATGACACTTGCTGTTTTCAGTATCCATGGGGGCCCCCAGAACCAATCCCCCATGGATATGGGGGTCCTAGTGTATATTATACATTGCAGGAGGACCCTCAAAAGAAGCAGGGCTGGCTTGCCATATATTGAACCAAGCTCAAAGGTGGAGTCCATGGGGAAGGAGTCCAAAGGCAACAATGGGTGGAACCAGAGCTGGAGGTAAATAATCCACTTGTTACCCCATCCTTCTCCCTTTTTCTAACAATAGTTAGGGAGGAACAACAGAGGGGTGGGAAGAAAAGATTGACAAGTTTGACCAATAGATTCTTCTGGGGCAAGTGTCCAGTCAATGGGTGGCAGGAACCTTTGGCATAGGGCAATGACCTAGTGTGTTCATGCTGGGAGTCTGGTCTGAGTGCATTGCTAGAGGCTTTCCCATTGAATTCCGCAAAGGCAATGCTGAGAGATTGACTAAGGGGGAAGCCATACCCTCCCACACTTAACAGATGAAAACCAGGACATGTGTGGCCAAGCAACATCAGAGTGCAGTCAAGATGGAAAAGGTTATCAGTGAAGAAGAACACACTTGATAGGAGAGGCTGCAGCTGTTGGCTTTTGCCTGAGCCTACTGGGGAGGGGAAGATTCTGTCCCCTCCTCTCTTCTGCCCCCTGATGAGTTCACTGAGAGCCAACTACTTCTGCACTTTAAACTCAGTTTGCAGAAACTGAATTAAGCCAGAGGCAAAGGGAGAAAATAGAAGAAGGAGAGAGAAACTGGGACATTTTAAAAGTAGTCAACAAATGGAATGACAAAGAATTAATTGGGACAATCCCTGCAAATGAGAACAATTGAAGTTAATAGACAGTGCTACCCCATATACTGGTTATGAGGCAGGCAGAAGTTAGCTGGTTGGGGTGGGGTACCCTAAGCCTTGCAGAAGAGTCAGTGCCTCACTTGTCCTAATGGACTAGTCTTTTATGTCCTCTTTTTCAGCCATAATTTCTCTCCGCTTTCTCACCTTCTCAGGCTACAGGGCAGTGATTTCACACTTTTTATCTTTAATGCACCTATAAGAAGTAAGACCTTATGAAAATGGCTAGGTTTTCCAAACTCCTTTTTATTTCCCTTGTTAAAAATGATCTGAAGCTCCCTTAAAAAACAAAAAACAAAATGATTTTAGTACTGTGTTCAAAAGTCATACAGGGCACTCCTGTGCTGTTTGGATAAATTTTGTGGGACAGAGATGAAGTCTTTCAAAGGCCTCTCTCTCTCTCTTTCTCTCTCTCTGAAGAAGGAAGAGTGCTGACAGGGCTAAGTAATGATAATAGTAATTTGTATTGCATTATCCACAAAGCAGCACAGTGACAAAGCTCCAATAAAGAATGTGTCATGGCAAGTGACATCCATCATTGGTCCCTGATGGGCATTCTCCTCATACATGCTTCTTTGCAGGGAAGCTAGAGCTTAATTTCCCTCAGGTGAAATTCACAGAGGCCTATTCCTGGGCACAGCTCTCTAGAAGACTCTTGGGAGGTGTGTCCCTCCTCCTCCTCCTCCTCATTCCCTTTACTCCTTCTGTTCTCCTCTGCCTCTTCTCAGTTTAGAGCTCACTCTCACACTGCAGTACAACAAACAGAATATTCAGTTCTCTGATCTGGGTGTCCATGTGAACTCCTTTACAGAAGACTGCCTGACAATGGTGGCTGGTGGATCCATAGTCAGTAGGGCAGTGAATCCATTCTGGGGGTTTAATCCAGAGTTTAAGACCCTGCTCAAAGTGTTGAGCCCTATTTCCCCAAAACTGGTTCAGCATCTTAGTAGATCCTTTAAAGTTCATACTTAAACACAGAATAGATTCACCACCCCACTGACTATGGAGCCACCAGCTGCCACTGCTGTACAGAGAGCAGACAGAGGATATTTGTCTCTTTGAATTAAGGTTGTCAGACTGAAAACTGGAGAGAATGCCTACACCTTAAGTGGTTGGGTAGAAGAGGAAATAAGGCAATAAGGTGCCAGCTATGCTTGTTCACTATTTCTTGTTATCTGGTTGCATGACAAGCAACATCTGCTGAAATTTCCTCTTCTACACAGCCATTAAAGGTACAGGAGCCCTCTCCAGTTTTCACTCTGGCAACCCTATGAAGGCAGGGTTAATTTGAAGGGCAGTATAGCCCAAGTGCTGATTCCAGAGTTTATATTTCATCAGTGGAAGCATCCCCCCTCCCCAAGCTGCTCAGAATTCGCCATCTGGTGAAACAGAGGCTTTTTTTTTTAACAGAAAACACACTCTGAGCCACCTTGTGTCCCACTTCAGGAGAAAGGCAGTAATTAAATTGCATAAATAAATAAAATAAATAATAAACAAACAAAAGAAAACCCGCAACACCACATATGACAAACAAGGACAGTGGAACAGTGAACCCACTCCATGTTTTAATCTAACCACTATCCAAGGTGCTGAACCTACTAAAATCACAGCAGATTTACTGCCCCACTGCCATGGAAGCCACCAACCACTACTAACACAACCAGAGCTAAATACTGTACAGTATAATTACTTATGGTAAAAACAAACTAATTGGCTGGAATCCTGTTGGTGACCTACTCAAGCATAAGTTTTGCTGTGCATTCAGAGTGACTTTTTGGACAATGCAGAACCAATGTATCCAGCAGATGGTGGCAGGAATGGAGTTCTGCATACAGAACCATTGCAGATGCGCAGTAATGCACCTACAATGGTGTATGAATGTGCATACAGCCTCTGTGCAGTGTTCTTGAATACTGTGCTTTTCACATTGTATATTATGCAATAAGGGGTCAGCTATGTTCGTTCAGCATTTCTCATACATTATGCTATGGTGGGGTTCAGAACAGGGACTGTGTATGCTAGCATGGTATAACTCCACTGGCAGATATTTGCCCAACATTGAAATGATGTAGGATCTTGACCATGGAATGCATTTAATTATTATTATTATTATTATTATTATTATTTATACCCCGCCCCTCTGCTAAAAACAATTGGGGTGGCTTCCAACAATTAAAACATTATAATAATGACTAAAAACACCACCCACCCTCAGCCTCCCCCATAAAAAGATATTAAACACTATAAAATTAAAACCTTCTAACTAAAAACACATTAAAAACAAATATATAAGTAAACAAATAATCCAAAGGGTTCGAGGCAATTTCCGGGCTATTTGGCTATATATGTTTTAAGAACACAAGTCAAGCAATGTAGCAGAAGAAATGGACTTGAAAAATTTGGACCTAAACTACTGACAGCTCCTTCCCTAACATGCCCTACACCACTGCTGTAGGCTGTTATTCTTTCTTTTATTCTTTTGTTCAAGACTACATTACTTGTAACCTGCTGGAGGTGAGAAACTATCTTGTTCCTCAATCATCTCTGGGAGGTAAGGTGAATTCCTTCCTGAAGGGCACCCAGACATGACTGTTTATCCTGCCTTGCTGCTTCTTACCAGGGGCCCATCTGGCCTGGCCCAGCCTGGTCCTATCTTGTCAGAATTTCTTTGATCCATACAAATAGTCCATGCTGTTTCTCTTCCGCTTCCTTGTCACCTTTGAAAAGGATATTCTAAATCTGCCAGATAATCTTTTGCCACCAAGGACACCATGGCTGCAGTGAGAGAAGAAGCCACCTGAATAATGACCAGAAATGGTGGGCAGGGAGACAAGCCACTGGTGCTTTTGGAGTCAGGCTTCTGTTGCTGCCTGTATCATTTTATCAATCACACAGGCCAGCAGTTTTAGAACAACCTGTTCATGTGATATTAAAAAAAAAATCCTCCATGATCCACCTGCTGTGGAAAATCTTTCAAATGCTCTGACTTAATAACAACAAAGACTACAAAAAATTATATTCATTTGTTTGATGTGTTCTTTAATTCTAAATCTGGGTTTTAGATAAAACAAAATGTGTTTTGTCATGTGTGTAAGCATATATTTAAAGGCAGATAAAGACTTCTGTTTTTTGAAAACAGCAAGTTTTCAGCCTCCATGTGTCTGTGTGTAAGGGAAGATCCTGAAATCATCAAATTGACTGTGTGTCTTCTGGCTAAACTAGATAAACATTAAACTTGTAGTATGCAGCTGAACTTCAGATTCTTTCCTACTCACAAGTAAATGTATATCAGCTCAATCTGCATTGGTATCACTAAATGTGAGCAGAGATGGCTCATAGAATTATAGAATCATAGAATCATAGAATTGTAGAGTTGGAAGAGACCACGAGGGCCATCCAGTCCAACTCCCTGCCACGCAGGAAATCTTGATCAAAGCATCCCCGACAGATGGCAATCCAGCCTCTGTTTAAAGACCTCCAAGGAAGGAGACCCCACCACGCTCCGAGGGAGTGTGTTCCACTGCCGAACAGCTCTTACTGTAAAAAAGTTCCTCCTAATGTTGAGGTGGAATCTCTGTTCCTGGAGCTTGCATCCATTGCTTCGTGTTCCAATCTCTGGCTCAACTTTAAATTTTACCCTGGCAGGGCCCAATAAGGAAAAAAAAACCACTTTTTTTCTTTTTTAGCCCCTAAATGAAGATGGCTTAAGTGGGAAGAGGAAAAATGGCTTAAGTAGGAAGATTTAAGACTACCCTACTCATACAAAAGGGTCCCAATGCAGATCAAGCCCACGGCCATGATACCCATTTAAAGTAGTATCATGTTTAGCCCATTACTTCTCAGACTATTTGATGTGCATGTGTGTTGGGGGGGGGGGAAACGGTCTAGTTAGTTTTTTTTTTCTTTAAACGTGTCAGTAACCCAGATGATTCTGGAAGCTGTAGTATAAAAAAGTAATTTTTCCAAGTCAGGTTCTTTGGCATCAAGGAGAAAGTTCCATAATCACATCTTCCTTTTTGTGGCAGTAAAAATACTGTAACCATTCTCTGCCCTTCCATGAGACTTCAAACCAGCTGACTGAAAGCATACCTTTTCTGTGGTTTTGTGAATGATTGTGTGAGTATGAAAAGCAGCTTTTCCTACCATGATAAAGACAGCACTGGAAGGTATGAAGGCAGAGGGGAAAAGAAGAGGAGGTACTCATTCTGTCTCATTAGCCCTAGCCAGAATGGCCCTTTGCATCACATCACCATACCGCACCCTGCCATCCAACCCATTGTGGTGCTGAGAAGTTGTACCTCCTCTTCTTTCTCCCTTTGCCTTGCCAAGGTGCCCTTCATCACTCCCAGCGTGCTCTCTCCACCATGGTGGGAAGAACTGCTTTTCATACTCACACGATCACTCACAAAATCACAGAAAGGGTATGCTTCTATCAGGAATATGCAGGTGGAAACTATTGATTTCTCCATCCATTACTTATCATGTGAATTAATGCATGTAAGTGTTTCTCTTTTCTTTCTTGCCCCATCTTCCTGAGGATGCTTTTATCATGTTCATGTAAGTGGTTATAACTTGTTCCAAATAATTTGCTTATGTGTCATCAAGCAGAGGATAAGCCCTTGAAACACTCTTCAATTGCTAGGTGATTCTCTGTCTAGAACTCAAGGGTCATAGCCAGTTTATATACTTTCAGAAGTTGTACCTGCTTCCCTCTGTCTCGCTGTGTCTATGTTAGGTGCCTTCTGAAGCCTTTTCTTGTGCATCACACTCCCCAGTAGGTGGTCCACTGCTGCTTTGAAGCAAAGACTTAAGGGGAAATGATCAAAATGTGAACAGCCATATATAAAGTTGAGCATATTTTTCAATGCGCTCATACATTTTCCCTGCCTCTGTGACAGTTCTGACAGAATACATTATACACAGCAATTCCATCTCCTGATCGTAGCAGCCAGCTCTCCATCCTTCTTTGGAAGCATCTGGGATGAGGTACACTCTGGGTAATTGTTCAAAGAACGGCCACAGGACCTTCTAAGCTTGCCGGATGTCACTGAATCTGCAGCCTAAGTGTAATGTCTAGTCATAGGCCACCAAGAGTAGGTGAGGAATAAACAGCCTGGATGATACCTGGCTAGATTTTAAAATCTATAATCTGAATGACTGTTCTTAGCTAGATTACCAGTAGCAACAAAGATTTGAATTTATTTTCCTGAGAGTCACCACTGCCATATGTGGCAAAATATTCTGCACAGAGCTTGCAGACATTAGGATGGGGTGAAAAAAGTGTGGCCTTCCAGATGCTATTGGAATACAACTTCCATCAGCTCGAGCCAGAATAGCTAATGGTGAGGAATGATAAGAGTGCAGTTCAGCAACAACAGGAGGGCTGCACATTGTCCTCACTTGTCTCAGAATCACAGAGTTTCAAGGGATCCCAAGGGACACTTAGTCCAACCTTCTACCAGTGAAGGAATATACCAGTAAAGCAACCCTGAGAGGTAGCCAGCTAACCTGTTTAGAAACCTCTGAAGAAGGAGAGTCCACCATCATCTATTCCACTGTTGAACAGCTCTTATTGTCAAGACACTCTTCCTAATGTTTAGTCAGATTCTGCTTTCCATTAATTTGAAATCATCAATTCTGGCCCTAATCTGTGTGGCATAGCAGAAAACCCCAGTGGGTGCATATTAAGACAAACCTACACAACTTGGCAGTAAGTAGAGACAAAAATTAAAATAGGCTAAACTTCTGAGGGCCATAGATAGATTTTTAGTGACTCACTTTTCAAGTAAAGATGATGATGATGATGATGATGATAATGACAGTATCATTACCTCCTCTGGGTGCCTCATTCACTCACTCCACAGCACTCCTCTCCCCTCAATCTGCCCCAGGGGTGCTTGCTGGGGTGGTCATGCCTCTATCCCCACCCCTGTGGCCACCAAATCATCTCCCCACAGAGCAAGGGAATGCAGAGGCTGCTTCAGCCCCTTGGGTCAGGGGCTCAAGCAGCCCCTCTGTTCCCTTGCCTCCATGGCTGCCACCAAATTGGCTCTTCACAGCTGGCGGCCAGCTGGTCAAAGAGCAAGGGAACAGAGAGGCCGCTTGAGCCCCCGACAGCCGGGGGTTCAAGTGGCCACTCTGTTCCTTTGCCTATGTGGCCACTGCCAAATTGGCTCTTCATGGTTGGCTTACCTCAAGGTACGAGGTTCTTCCCAAGCCAGTAAACCCAACATCTCCCAGCAGTACGTGGGGCACCAGTGTGGGGCAGGCACTTCCAGGTGAGCCACTCTCTGTTTGAGCCCTGCTTTTTAATTGGTTGTTTTGCCTTTATTTTAATTCAAATGTAAGATTGGCAGCCATTGTCAACCGATCAGAAGCTTCACAGGCTGCACAAAATGCTTTGGAGGGCCACATGTTATGCAGGCCTGATATAAGATGAGGTGTTTCTTTAGGTACTGAATTCCCAACCTGTGCAGGAATCTATAGCACTTTCAACAACAACTTGTTTGTATCATAAACATTAACTATACACCAAAATATGCACTACCCGCTTCCTTTGGGCATGACCTGAGGGCAACAGTGGTGGTTCTCTCCCTTTTCACAATTTTAATCTGAAAAGGACGGAGGACTGCAAGGCAAAAGGGGGTAAAGGATACGTTGAGGTGCACAGAATAATGATTTGTGAAGTCTGACACATTTCAGTTGACATTTTCATCAAGGGCACCGTAAAACAAAATGCTCTGTACAATACATGCTCCTAATGCAATCTGAACCATCTACACCTTACTTTTTAACTGTATACATAGAGTGCGGCTGCTTGTACTCAGACTGGGAACTGGTGCTCTATATTGCTGCTTGCTTACTGATCCAGTTCTGCCTCAAAAGAAATTTATAGTGTGTTTTCACAAGTGATGATGGGTACATTCTTTAGCTTCTCTCCTAGCATTTGCAAATGACTAATCCAGCATACCACGCACAAGGGTCTACAGTCTGATTTAAATGGGATGTTACGCATATAGAAAGAAAAATAACAGTCCTGTCACCATGTTTTTTGTGGCCAGTGTTTCATTTAAACATGTATGCAATAGGAACCCATAGGCTAAATTATTGGTATGCCAATCATTTAGGCATACCAATCATCTAGCCTATGGATGATAGGCTAGATGATTGGTACATCAATATTCTGATACTGTAAACATGGGGCTTCAGTATCTGGTCTAATCATCAAGCTATTTACAGCATGGAAAATTTACAGTCAGCATCATATCTAAATCTGGTCTGATGCTAATATTTATTAGTGGTATGTTTGGCAGATAGGTTTATGTGGTGATTAATATTGCAATCCCAGATGTGTTTACTCAAGAGTAAATCCGATGGTATGTTCAGGCTTGCAGACATACCTTATAGACTATTTCAGTCCTCTGCAAATGGGGGCATTCTTGAATATTCATATTAGCAAGGTCACAAAAAAAAGTGCAGCACTCAAGGCTTCTCTCTTGCGCTGTGTGTGTGGCTTCTCCCAATCTGGATGTAATAAGAGGGCCAGGGGCACCACCAGTGCCTATGCAGAAGATACATATGGCTGGCAAAGGGGCATGACGATAGGATGGTGAGTGCTGGGCTCAAACTCTTAATTGTTTTTTTGGAAAATATGCATAGAATTATCATTATCATCATCATCATCTGTTTATATAGCACCATTGATGTACACGGTGCCTTACAAAAGGTTACAGAATAAAACAATTACTGTATACTATTTCCAATAATATAAAATACTAAACTACAATACTGAAATACAATAGGAGAAGAAGAAGAAAACATACACATAATGCAAAATAAAACAAAATAATCAGTATAGGTAATCAAATATAATAAAGATATAAACATAAATCCAAAATTCCAAAAGTTTGAGAGAGAAAAAAAAGTTTTCAATTTGGATTTAAAAACAGCAAGAGAAGAAACAGTCTGCAAGTTTACCAGGAGGCAATTCCAGGAATAAGGGGCGGCAAGAGAAAAAGGACAAAGTTGAGCCAAGGAGGAAGAAACCATTGGCTGGGTAGGAAGCCCAGAATTCACAGAGCAAAGATTTCTAAGAGGCTGGTAAAAAGAGATAAGAGTTGCAAGGTAAGGAGGAGCTAGGTTATGCAGAGCCTTGAATGTCAGAACAAGCAGCTTATATGGAATCCTAGAGGGAATAGGTAGCCAATGAAAGGACATGAAAAGTGGGGTAACATGATCAAAATGACGGGCCAAAAAGAATTGGCTTTATCTTGTATTGGTATTGTACTGGTGTCCCTTGCCTTTCAAATAAGAGGATGCAACTAGAGATACCATACTGGTTGTAAAAAACTGGCCAAGATAGAAATGTGTCATTTACTGGCATGGAGAGTGGTGCCATCAGGGCAGGATTTCAGAGCAGAAGTCCCAGGGCTCCACTCCACACCTCTTCCACATCTGGACTTCATAGAATCATAGAATCATAGAACTGTAGAGTTGGAAGCCAATGTAAGTAAGTTAGCTTTGAACTAAAGGGGGAGTACTCCTGTACAGCCATTAAGTCAGAGGAGATTTTCACACTTCACTGTTATAGTGTTACTATTCCACTTTGTTTGCTATGGCTGCCTCCTGTGGAATCCTGGGATTTGCAGTTTAGGGAGGGTCATTTACAGCTCTCAGCCAGAGAGTTCTTAGGCCTCACTAAACTACAAACCCCAGAATTCTGTAGGAGGAACCCAGAGCAATTAAAGTGGAATAGTAACACTATAACAGTGTAGTCTGAAAATCTCCAGAGTCTAAAGATATTCAATGTTGCTAATGGAGATATAGCAACATATCTAATCTGCTGGATCTGTGTACAAATATTAGCTATGAAGTATTGGCCTGAATCCTTTTGGGGAATTATAACTTTGTAAATGGACTTACATATGTGGGAATTAGAATTGGGCAGTTGTGTAACATCCATATCCAGTGGAGGGTGGCTGTTATGTTATTACCTAGCAGAACCAGCAACGTTCTGGCCAATGATGCACATTACTGAATGATGCACAACAGTGCCAATATGCATCATTCTCAGTGTGCATCGCATCAGTTCTGATGTGCATTGGGCACCAGTACACATCAGGCCATCTTGCTGGTGTCCTGGTACACATCCTCACATTCCAGCAAAGGGTTTTCTTAGTGCCTCTGCAGAGTAGCCAGGTGTACATAAAGTTGTGCAATGTAACAGGTCATATAGGATTCCGGCAATTATCTGTAACATCATCTTTAAGGAAGGCTGTTGCCTCATGAAGAATTCTATGATTAAATATAAGCTGACCTCACAACTAATGTGTTCTATTCTGCTTATTACAAAAATGCTTAGGTATAGAGCTAAAGAGTTCTGAAAACAACAGGGAATAAAATGTGTGTGTGTGTGTGAGTTAGTAGGCACTAGCCCTAGTTACCTGTTTTTCTCAGCCAGCTTCCACACCATATATTGTTCAGAGACAAATGAAACTGCAATTTCAGAACCAGTCCCCCACCTTTTTTTTTCTTTTTCTTTTTCTTTTTCTTTCTCTTTCTCTTTCTTTCTTTCTTTCTTTCTTTCTTTTCTTTTCTTTTTTCTTTTCTCTTCTTTTCTTTTTTGCTAGTGCTAGCCTCAATATGCATCTATATTATGTTTGGGTTAATGTGTGTGGTTTTAATAATGTAAATGGTAATAAACATTATTTGCTGGATAGACTGGCTTCAATATTAAAATTGAAGTGAATTTACAACTATGAAAATGGAATTGTTCGAGATGATATAGTCTAGCTTTAGATCATTTTCTGTCCAAAAATAACACTCTTCACCCCAATAAGATTATTCATAACCTGTGCATTGCACTCGATTTAATTGACAGGGTGTGTAAATTACCCCCCTCATCTCTCCATGAAAACAACATTTATGTGATTTGGTTTTTAACTCTGCTATTAAATACAGGCTTTAGTTTCTATCAGCCCCAGCCAGTTTAGCTCAAATGGTCTTCCTCTCACTTTCCTCTTCCTTATCTGATGAGTGAGCTGCCTTTATTAGTGTCATTGGCTGCTAACACACTGCAAAAATGATGCAGTTTGACACTGCTTTAACTATCGTGGCTCCATTCAATGGAATCCTGGGATTTGTAGTTTGTTGTGGCACCAGAGCTCTCTGACAGAGAAGGGTAAATATTTCACAAAACTACAAATCCCAGAATTCCAAAGCATTGAGCGACGGCAGTTAAAGTGGTGTCTAACTGCATTTTTTCTGCAGTGTGACAGCAGCCAAAATCATGGAGAAATTTTGTGCACAGCTATCTTTTTTTTTTTAAATAACAAAGAGGCTTTTTAAAAATGATAGTTTGCTTTTGGAATCAATAGAATTGTTACCTTAAGAGGTGGAAGGTGCTTAAGAGCCCACCCATGATGCCAAAATCTGTATTATTATTTGGGGGAATTAACTCGAATGGAAACTGTGAGAGGCGGGTGACTGCAGGATCTTTTCACCTATGTACTGTATACCAGAACTAACAGTAGAGAGCACTCCAGTTTAAAGTGAAATAAAGTATATTTTTATTGGAAATAACACAAAGTGAACACACACACACAACACACATTCCTAAGAACCACATAAGGCTAAAACAGAGTGAGGCAGAAGGATTAGATAGAGGGAGAGATTCAAGAATATAAGGTGATAGTTACCAGTCTTGAAGAGTAGTTTCGTGCAGTGAAGATACTCAGACAGGTGGCTGAGGGTGGCACAGGAGGTTCAGATCTGGGGCTCACCAAGAAAGAGAGTGGCCAGGTTTGTTCACTGTGGCACACTTTTCTATTGTCCGTGGACTAATATTTATACCCTATTTTATTTCCTGAAGGGATACTCTAGTTAACACAAAGCCTGGATAGCTTTCCCGTGGGTTAGACAAAGGAAACCAAAACCCAACTGATTGCATTAATGGCTGGGAGATAGGAAGTTATGGTTTTGAGACAACCTTGCAAGGTTGGACAGGAGGGGGTATAGGAGGGATTTCTGTAGGAATAGTTTTGGGAATGATCACTTAATTATTTGATTGAATGAATCATTGCTGAGGTGCCCTGGGCTAGAAAAGAGAATTAGCACATACCTCCTTAACTACTATGTTTACTAAGGGGCTTCTGTACAATTCTAATATGGGCTTGTTTTCCCAAAATATTTCTAAGACACATCCCACGTCAACTTGACCTCCAACTGATCTTTTTGGTTTTCCCCAGCCAACCTTACACCCAAAAAGTGTCCAATATTTCCAATTATGTGATATCATGGGGAGGGGGGAGTAGAGCATGCTTACAGAATTATGTTCCTGAAGGTAAGATTAACTAAATAAACAAATTCTACCATAATATTTTAGATTTCCTCTCCATTTTTATTATTTTTTGCAAAATATTATAGAGATATTACACAAGACACTTACACTGTATTTATAATTTCACTTGAAGAATTTTCCCAGAATAAATTATATTGATTTGTATGATTACTAATTTTCTCTTTAGAACTAAAGCGGGCAGTTCCCAATTTCAGGTAATCGTATTCAAGTTTCTTGGACTAATACACAAATCAGGCTACCATTATCTTCTGGTTTCCACTAATTTTTTGTCAATTCAAAAAGAAATACTAAAGTCTTTAAAACACAAAATTTCAAGTTTAAATGTATGCAGGTTGGCCCCATATCGATGGATCTGGTATCCACAGTTTCACTTATCCATTTCTGAAAATATATGTTCTCTCTTGGCATTTCTAGGTCCTCCAGTGTGATTCTATGGTCAACTTCCAGTGTTCTTCTCTTTGAAAATAATAGGGTTCCCTATTATGCACAGTTTCAGGTATCCATGGGGGGTCTTGGAAGTATCCCCCATGGATACAGTGGTCAACCTGTACAAAAATGGCAGATTAGGATGAAATGTATGCAAAAATATCTACTTATGATACAGTGTGTGCAAAAATATATGTTCTGTGAAAAACATATTCAAGCATAAGTTGAGTTTTCATCACCTTCTTTTTTTAAATTACAGATCAGTGTGGAAATGGGACAGAGTGGACTTCTGAATGATCATGTACCAAATTAATGCAGACTTGAAAACAAGTGATTCATTCATCCCCAAATTCAGAGAAAAGGAGTGAATTCCCATTGATCTGAGTGGAAATTCTGCTATGAGATCAGTTCTGTGTTTTATCATAGCTAAGAAACATGTGGCATCCAGGTTAGTTTTAGAAAAGAGAATTAAGGTATGATTGGACTAATTAAAAATAATATTTTTTAAAATATAGGTGCAAAAATAAGGAAAGGGAAAAGAACTATTTAAAAGAAAGAAAAGGGGGAAGAAAGGAAATACACTGGAATCTGTGGAATACACAGATGTAGCTAAATATCTTCAGCCATTTGGTTAAGATCAAGTATGGCACTCCTGGTCCAGTTTGAAGCAAGTGGCTATACTAATTAATAAGAGGGAATAAGATTGTGTAAAGCAGGGGTGGGCAACTGTGGAAGGCTAGGGAGCTGCACTGGTCCTAGACATTGGAGGCTGCACCCACCCCACCCACCCCTCCCCCAAAAGTCAAAACATTTCTGCCTCCAAACACCCTGTAGGGGGTATTTTCACCATGTTTTGGAACTTTGGGGGGCCATTTTAGGCCCAGGAGAGGCCGTTTTTAATGATAGGAAGTGAGTGGAAACCACTTCCTGTTTTTAAAAAAAGGCTTCTCCAGGGCCTAAATTGGTGGTGGTGGTGGGAATGTGGTGGACATGCCCACCACACCCTCTAGAGGTCATTCTGTGACAATAAAAATAAAAATAAAAATTAACAACAGTGCTCTCTGAAGGCTCACCAAAGAGGGATGGCTGCATCTTGCACTTCCAGCAAGCTGAAAATGAGCCATAGAAGTCCACACCATTTCTCCACCCTCAAACAACAACAGCAAATGGATTTTCCATAGTTTTCCATTGACATACTAGTACGGTATACCTTTTCAGATGCTTACTGTTGCATTATTTGTTTTGCACTTTTTGGAAAAGAATGTGGTTTCCAGGAATAATATATAAACTCTGGCCAGAGTTCACTAAGGCAGTTTTAAATGCATAACCACCATAGTATCATAGTAAAGTAGTGCCTGTTTCCATCGCACCGGAGGTCTATCGAGGGATGGGTGGGACCATCAGTCACCTGCATTCTGATCAAAAGGGGGAGAGATCCCCATTGATTACAGTGGCTGCTGCTTGGTACGCGGGGATAGGGGAACTTCCACAGTCCCTACATATCCCCTAAATTAAGGCCAAATCTACACTACACAAATAATCCAGTTGGACCTGTATTATTTTGCTATGGCTCCTTCCTATTCAATCCTGGGATTTGTATTTTTACAGGGTCTTTAGCCTTCTCTGCCAAAGAGTGCTGGTGCCTCACCAAACTACAAATCCCAGGATTCCATAGGAAGGAGTCATGGCAAATAATCAAATTGGATTATTTGTGTAGTGTGGATGCACTCTAAGGAATACATAGGGATTGTGAATATGAAACAGTTGAAAATGTGTTACTCTAAGTTACACATTCATAACTGCTTGGTGAATTCTGACCTTCATTTCCACAAGAGGGCTGAACTTGATGTGTTAACAAAGTCAGTTCTGCAGGTGCTTCCATGCTAGAACCCTTTAGTTCTGCTGTTATATTGCTTTCCCACAATTTATTTGGAAGCAGAATTAAAACTGGGGATACTACCGGGGAAAACTGAGCATAGAACATTTAATATAGCATTATACTTACTAGCAGTGCCAGACCTCATGACCAAGGTGAATGAACCAAGGATGGTAAATCCAGAGAAAGGGACTGGTGTGGATGCAGCCTTGGAATGGATAAATGGGATACCTAGCCGGGTGGAGTATCCCAAGAGTATCTGTGACTCTGTTACACTGATCAGAGTCATGTTAAGGCTGAACCATCAACATACTATATTTATAGTGTATAATAAAATTAACAGGAACACAGTGTAAAGCGAATTTGTTAATGTGAAGTTAATGTGAAGTGACAAAGTACTTCAAAATACCCAATAAAAGCCACTTCAGAAGGAATTGTTTGTACATTTGTTTTATTTCTGTTTGTCTGAAATGACCTGTACCACAAGAATACGATTTATTTCATTAGTTATTTAACAGCTTTTTAAGGAGCGGATAATAGTTGAGTAGATACTGTTTTGTTTTTTTGTCCCCGCCCCCCACACTTGTACTATAACACCCTGCATAGTTTGCACAGGTTCTCCATCTTTTTATTTCCCTCTTCCTTTTCTTGTTTTTGGCTTTATGGTACTTAATTATTAAGCCCCAGGAGCAGGGCAGGTTTTTGACCACAATGGGTTGTAGCCTGTAGCTATGAGGTGGAAACATTCAGTTCTAACTGGCAGAAAGCTCAGCTATTTACATTCTTAGGTCTTTCCCCATGACTTCACCTTTTTGTTTTTGTGACAGCTGTTTTAGCATGATTTCAAAATGTGTGTTTAACAGTTCCAAATGCCTATGTCATTGTGGTTATGAAGAGAAAAATAACACCTCCTATTTGGCAAGAACAATGCTGTTTTGGTTGTGGTTTTGCAGTTTCTTCGCATTTTGACTTCAAAGTAATGCCCATGTTTCTGCAGATACAAATGGAGTGGTTATCTCACCATTGATCTGAATTGATTCCCATCAACATGGTGTTTGGGGGCGGGGTTGCACTAAAGGCCAGAGACCTCTGTTCTCAGAGAGGAATGTAAATATGAGCAGCATCAGTTGCTTCCAAGGCTCATGGGGAGGGTTGTATTTCACAGTGGAAGACATTTAGCTGTGTATTATACAGTATGCAAAGTTTTGAGAAGGAGAGAGAGAATGCAGTGCAGGTTGCAGGAGGAGGTAGGTGCAAAAGAGGGATGATAGGACTGACTCCCTCAAACAGGCTGTTTTGTCTAGCTTTGTGCTTAGGCACTTACCTGCATGCCTTGTCCTAAACGAATCCTGGGGTTAGCAGTTAGGCAGGATTGTATTTCAGCTTTGCCTACTCTATGGAAGCTAGATTGTCAGAATGATCCTTAGGAGGGTATTCTTTACAAAGTATTTGACCATTGTTAAGTCCAAGATTATGTCAAATGCTGCAGTGCAGAAAAAATATCTTTGCAAACACACAACCACACCTTCTAGTTCCAAAATGTATGGAACTAAGGATGTTCCCATCTTGATAAAAATCTATTGCTCTCTCCCTATAAGAACTGGAAGGTATTGCCAAGTTGCTGTTGTCAGAACTGTTCCTTAGGTACATGATCTATCAAGTTAAATCAGAACGTGCAAATGTAGCCCTAGCCTCCCAGTGACAGATTGTACAGCTTACATACTTTTTAATAAAAAAGAGCAATGCAATGGATTTTTCTGATCATCTCTAAACTCACTGAAGATTAGGTGGTCTGTACACATTCCTTTGCTTTAGATTGATGCAGGTATGGGTTTCAGTTATCTTACAAGGACTGGATGTGTAATTGAAAAATAGGGTGTATATTGCCTCTCACTTCAAAAAGCACCAGTACCAGTTCTAGGTATGGGTGGAAAATTTGTCTGGTTTGATTTTGAATAAAGACTTATCAAAAGTTTCTTCATAAACTCAATAGAAAGAACACTTGAAAAGAAAGCAAAAACTGACCGATTCACTCAATCAGGTGGAGTTCTTTGATTGCTCAGCTCTTGGAATTCTGGCATTGAATCCCTGAGATTCTAACATATTTGTGGTACTTATTAGGGTTGCCACCTATTATTATTATTTTCTGACAGGCGTCTTGTTTCTAACAATTACATGGCAGGCAGGAACAACATGCTCCTCTCCATGTTGAACTCCCCTCCCCCTACACATTGAATTTGGCCGGTGGAAAGGGGTGAGAATTTGGTCTCATTCAAAAAATTTTCATAAGAAATTACCAAATTTTCAAATTTCTTCATAAACATGAAGAAAGAATGAGGGAAGGAGTTGATGAGGTTTTTTAACTGAATATAGAAGAAAGCATATCGGACATGTTGCTTTATTTTTAAGTCCAGTGCACTATATTTTGATTACTGACTCATGAGAGAGGCAATGTCTTGCTTGTGAACTCAGCAGCTGCACCTGAAAGGCCATTACTGGGAAAAGGAATACACAGTGGATCCACATATAGCTGATCCAACTGGGTAGTTCTCATGATTTGACAACATGCTAATATAAGGTTGGCCTTAGCTATCCAGAGTGAACAAATCAGTAGATTCACTAGGTTGTGAACATGAAATACTACTTCCTGTGTTGGCTTTATCTGCCTCATTTGACAAAGTTTTTCCTTGCCTTATTGTAAAAAAGTGGCAAGGGAGAAAGACTCCATTTTATACTTGAATGTAAAATATTTTCCTTCCAGTGGGGACCAATGGCCAAGGCCTTCAGTGTCAGTTCTTTCTCAGGCCATTGGTAAAGAAATTCCACAGTTTCCCATTGCAAAGAAGAGACATGGGGCCATAGGAAACTGCCTCCAGAGCGTAGAACAGTGATTTTTTTTTTACAACTCCCAGAATCCTTCAACCAGTGTGACTTGCAGACAAAAACAAAACAAAACAAAAAGGCTGGAATCCTGTATCAGCTTATACTCAACTAAGTTCTAGCCTAGCTCCCCCATACCTGACAGAAATGTCATTCAGTTGTGCTCCAATCACCAGCTGAATGGAGCTCCTTCTCCCCATGCAGCTGATGCCTAGCAATGTAGGTTGGAGGATGAGTTATGATCGTGGCAATAGTGTCAAAATCACGACTAAATAGCAATCATGAATATGAAACAATTATGGTTAGGTAACTGTTTCATATTCACAATCTGCTACTTAGGACTTTTATCAGATGCAGCAAATATGGCATCATAAGAACATTTAATGATCATGAAAGTGTGTGCATACCAGATGACATTGTCCTTTCACAATCACATAAAGTCTAAAACCTGTTCCTTTTTATTAATGCCCCAAGCCGTCAAATGATCTCCTGTGGCACTTAGTTGCCAGCATTACCAGCGTTTGAATCCTCACACCATTGTACTCATGTGAATGCTGTGTCAATGACAGAATACTTCTGGGTGAGATCACAACAGCCAGGTAGGGGGCACTCTTTTTATGACACCCCCCGTACTTGGGACTTTAAAAGTGTGTTTTTTTGCTTTGCTGTATGTTTTACGTCTTGATTTTGCTTTTATTTTTGAATTTGTTTCACTAGCATCTTCTCGCAAGAATCGGCAAGATTTGGAACCCACAAGTAAACAGAGCTCCGTTTGTGCTCTGTTTATGCAGGGGATGCCTCATTGACGCTCCTAAAGGTAGGTCTGGTGGGGGGTTCTTTCGCCAGCATAAAAACACCACCATTTATGCTGGGGGGGTTGTTTGTAGTTATTTGGATAATTTGTTTTGTAATTGTATTTTATAATCTTATGTTTATTATCCCTTCCTTCCCTCTGTGTGTGCTTAGGTATGCACTTCTTTTAGACTGTACGCCTTTGGCGGGACCCAATGTTTTGTTTGTTTTCTTAGCTTGTTTTAATGTAAAGCTTGTTTTAATGTAAAGTGCCATGCACATAGATGGTGCTATATAAATAAATGATAATAATAAATAATAATAATGATTGCAACTCTCCCCCCAACCTACTTTCCTGGGCATCAGCTACATAGGGAGGAAGAGGTCCATTCTGCAGCTGATTGGAGCACAATTGAGTGATGTTTCCATCAGGTGGGGGGGGGGCTGAATCAGGAGAAGTTACTTAGTTAAGTATAAGCTGATACAGGATTCTGGGCAACTTTTCCAAGCCATCAGACTCATCTATCAGATTCATATATCTACACCAGTATTTTCTACTTTGGCAGTGGCTCCTTTGGATCTCAGGTAGAGAGTGTTTATATCACCTACTAGTCAAATGTCTTAAACAGAGATGCCAGGAAATAAAACCCAGACCTTGGGATGCAAAACGGATCCTCTGGCACTGAGCTGTGGTCCCTCTCCTGCAGGTGGCTGTTGTTTTGGAGAATACTGGTAGGATAAAGAACAGAGTTGTACCAAGTGGGCTAATCTGACAAAAAAATGAGTCCATCAAAGTAATGCAGAAAAATACCTGTTTTTCTCTCTTCCTTTGTGGCAAAGCAGTGGGACAGGGGACAATTTTGAGTGCAAAACTGAAGGAGTAAGCGTTAAGCAGCCCTTCACCCATCACTACTCTGCAGGTTCAAAATGGGTTAAGTAACCTCTTCTCCCCATTACTAATCATTCAAAAAGAAAACTGCCAAGAAAGTATAATTGTGAGGGAAATGTATCCACTATGTAAGCATTGTTTGGCCTCCAAACAACCACCACTGGATACAATAGGTGGCTATGGAGAACTACAATGTTCATTCCCACTCCTCCTATCAA
Organism: Gambelia wislizenii; assembly: GCA_030847615.1. NCBI lineage: Eukaryota > Metazoa > Chordata > Lepidosauria > Squamata > Crotaphytidae > Gambelia > Gambelia wislizenii. The sequence goes on along the minus strand of JAUMIR010000001.1, from coordinate 447,260,475 downwards.
AGCCACAGAAGACCATTTTACAGAGTTGAGTAGTTCGGCCATTTCTTCCTCCTTCTCCCTCTCCTTCATCCCAAAAGAGTATTTTGGGTAGGAACGTGGAGGAAATCACACATGAAATCCCTTTGGAACAAAAAGGCCAATCCTTTTGTTCTCTTTACGCCTGGGAAAAAGATGGGAGTGGAATGTACAGCATCCAATTGGTAATGAATTTTTTGCCATCCTCACTTATTTCTTTGGTTGGTTTTGTTTTCATGGGTTATGTGATTACTATGTGAAATTCACTGGTTTGGTAATCATAGCTCAATGCTGCCTCTACTTCAGTGGAATGAACTTTTTAACTCACAGTTGAATTCCAAAAGAACTGTGAAAACATACAAAAACATACCAACACACCCCACTTCATTGAAATACCACAAATCAGTCAGTCAGTCCAGACCAACTGCGCTTGGACTCCATGCAAGTGATCTGAAGAAAAGTGATCCACTTCTTTAAAAAATATAATCAGTGTCCAAACTAAAATGGAAGCCCTCCCTGCCCCCACTCAGTTGTGAGAGAAATGGACTTTCTTTAGAGATTATCTCTTCTCACTTCACAACTTCAAAACAGGCTCTAGTTCATACTTGAGCCTTGTTCCTGCCCTTCTCCTAAACCAGGCATGGCCAGACAGAGGCCCGTGACTTAATTTCATGCAGTTCTTGGCCTAATTTCAAAAGCCATCTGGAAAGGAGTAGTCCAGATCTCTGGTGAAAGCCTCCTGCATGTATTCCTGGCAGCCTGAAAAGGGGGGGGGAATAAGAAGGAGAAAGCCCAAGGGGGAGGGAATCAGAAAGAGACAGAATAAGAAAAGGTGTGGTCCTGCCCCTGGCTGGCTTTGGCTCTGCCCACTATAAACACACAATCCCCAACTGATTACCTGTGAGAGAAGGGTAGCCCTCCACTAGGGATGTAAGTCTTCATAAATTTCTTTCTCACAGAAAGAATTATTTCTGCATTTTTTTCTTTGCTGTGAGAAAGTTGTTGGAAACTACTAAGTGTTCAAGGACTATTTCCAGATTGGGACTTATTCTGTGCGTTCTCTCTCTCTCTCTCTCTCTCTCTCTCTCTATATATATATATATATATATATATATATTATATATATATGGATTTTGCTTTGTTGTTTTGCACAGAGAACAGCATTTTCTCCAGTTTCCTCCATAGAAAACAACATTTTATGTGCAGAAATGTTATGCTATTTTCTGTACAGTTTTTTCCTCCGCAGAAATGTTGTTTTCTGCACAAAAATGTTATTTTGTGCATTGTAGGAAACTTGTTTTCTGCACAGAAGTGTCATTTTGTGCACAGAAAATGATGTGCATTTTTCACACTGAGTAAGTTTCAAACTAAGAAAATTCTTATTCACCTAAGATTGCCCTGATCAGGATTTTCTGACACTCAAGAAACCCATTTTTCAACCATTTTCTAAATATTTCCAAATATTATTTCCATCCCTGCTCTCAAAACAGAATTTTCATCACTCCTGTCCCACTGGCCTGGACTAGATTCAAGCAAGTGGCCTAGATGAGACAGGTGATGCAGAAAGTGTAGGTATCCAGGAAGCAAGGATTAAATCTCTTCCCTGTTAGAATTTGGTTTAGTTCTCTTAATAGGGTACAAGAAAGAGGAGGGGGAAATGCCCTAATTTGGGCTGCCTTTTTATTTGGGCCTGCCCTCTCTGGAAGTATTCCAGCAGGCCAGGACATGTGCCAAATGGGAAAGGAGAAAAGAGGTAGAGGGGTTTTAAATAGCACCACATATAGGAAGAAGGAAGGGATAACTTGAGTGAACACAGCAACTTTCCTCAGCCTGGAATTCTTCAGATGCATTGCAACTACAAATTTCATAATCCCCATCTGGTATGGCTGGGGAGGATGGTAGTTATAATCCAATATGTCTGAGGATGCAAAGCTGGGAGAGGACTGGAGTAGAGTCTTGGAACCAAAAGGTGTCAGGCTCTTCCATTCTGCATGCTCCAAACACAGGATACTTTTCTCTCTCATGGGCATGTCTCCACCTGCTATAGGAACCACTCCTGGGAATGTTACGATTGCACAGGGATATGGCAAAGAGAGGTGCAAAGACTCTGTTCAATGCAACAGAATATCTTACATAGCCAGGCCTGTCTTTCCCATTGAGAAGCAGTAGGGCTGGTATGTACATATGTTGCGAGTAGCTTGAGCATAAGATACAGCCATTTTGAAGGTTCCATGGTGCTCATCTCCAAACAAACAACTGTCTCTTGGGCCTGTGCTTTGAAAACAAACAAACAAACCTGGTGTGTGTGTGTGTGTGTGTGTGTGAAGCTGCAGACCCACTGATGGCATCTCCTTTCATAAAGGTTATGGAATCTTTTTTCTCCCCCAACCATTCTCTGCTTCAAGTTCCCATGTCCCTTCTCTAGAAGGTAGAAAGAGAGAAGAATTGGCTGTCCTGGCTAGTGCAAACAGCACCACTGCTCAGGGGCTCCAAATTTTCCCCTTGGCTCCCTCTGCAAGTGCAAGAGCTTGTTCTACAATTTCCCACAAAGAAAAACAACCCCAAAGAAAAGAAAAAGACTGATGTTGATTAAAAGAGTTTCCCTCTCTGTACACAATAATTTTCAGATGGACGTAAAGGGTTGGCGGGTAGCCAGGTAGACGTTAAATAATTCTTTCCCCATAATAAATGGTTGGAGACCAAGGCCAGCTGCTAGCCAGCTCAGTTTGGTTTGTTCCACAGACCAGTCTCTGTTCCCAGTTTGCTTCCCAGATGCTGTGGGCCTGTCAGACTTTGGCCTCCAGCATTTCTAGGAAGAGTTTGTGCATGGGGACTTTGCCCTGCAGTTTGATGCTGTAGAAGTGCTGCACCGCCTTGGCGGCTGTTTGTCGCAGGAGGGGCAGGGTCAGCAGCAGCTTTCCTGCACGCCGTGGCTCCTCGTGACGTTGACTCAGCTCGTAGTCCTGAAGGGCTTCATGGAGAAGGTCCTGGAGTTTCTGCACGGCCTCCATGTCCTCTATGTGCATTGAATCTGAAAAGCAAAAAAAGTAAGGAAAAAAATGAGAAGAGAAAGCCAGAGAAAGGAGCAGAGAAAGGCTGAGGCCATGGCCATTGAAGGACTGGGAAAGAAAATTTCAGGAGTATTTACTGAGTAGCTAGACAAAGCCATGCTGGAATAAAAGCTATTAAGGACAGAAGAAGCTGCCTGTTTCACTTTCTGTAATGTTCAGAGTTTTTTGAGCACAAGTTCATTCCATCCTGTTGCAGAGCTTTGGAAAAGTCACTTTTTGGATTAGTTTCCTAGAAGCCCTCGGGCACCATAGGAGCTATGACCCAAAAAGTAACCCTTCCCAAGCTTTGCTGCTTCTGCATCCGTTTTTCAAAAATTAGCAAAACTTGCACAAAAATGTATGTGCAAAATGTATTCATATTTTGGCACAGTTTCCCAAATATACAGAAAATTGCATTGCCACATTCAGAGAAGAGCAAAAATGGGAGGACAAATGCCTGCTAATTCACCAGTTAGTTCTGAAAATGCAAATTAAGTCAGTTTTTATTCAAATGTGAACCAAAGTAATTCTGGTGTCATCCCTGCCTTTCCTGCCTTTCACAGGCTGAATGTATTTTTGCATTGTGGTCATTAACACTACAGTCCACCTTCTGCCTCATTCACATGTTATTTGGCCATCAGATCTAAAATATTTTTTGCCTTTGTAGTGAAACTGGTTCATCAATAAAGGCTCCATCACTTATACAATGAGTCAGAAGCCTCCAACCCATTGGTTTGGTGAATACATTACAAGCCATGATCCTGTTTGCCAGCGGAAAATATGAAGGAAGAGGAGGAGGCACAGCAGAGAGGAAAAGCAGCTGGAAGCACTGTAACAATGAGGGAGGATGGCAGAAATATTGGGGGGGATTAGCATCATGTAGATGTTTGAGTGCTATACTAGGACTCTGGGAAATAAGGGTTCAAATTCCTGCTTAGCCATAGAATCATAGAGGGCCATCCAGTCCAACCTCCTGTCATGCAGGAATATACAGTCAAAGCACTCCCAACAGACGGCCATGGATGCCAACTGGATGATCTTGGGCAAGTCATACTCTCTCAGCCTTAGAAGGCAATAGCAAATCTCCTCTAAATAAATCTTACCAAGAAAATCCTATGAGAGGGCTGTCATAGGTTGCCATTGACTTGAAGGTGCATAAGAACAACAACAAATGCAGCATTGATGCTGTCCCCCTTTCCCGCTGCCACTACATCACAGTTGAAAAAGGACTTATACTTTGGTAAGTGAGACTTCTGCCAGCATAAGTCACTTACAAGATTCCAGCCATATATTACCTGTCTACAATTTCAAATGCTTACTTGTTTGTTCTGGGAGATTATCACATTACATTGTCACAATGCTATTATTCCACTTTAACTGCTCTGGCTGCCTCCTGTGGAATCCTGGAATTTATAGTTTAGGGAGGGGCATTTAGAATTCTCAGCCCAAGAGCTCTTAGGCCTTACCAAACTACAAACCCCAGAATTCCACAGGAGGCAGCCATAGCAGTGAAAGTGGAATAATAGCGCTATAATGGTGTAGTGTGATAAACTCCATAGACATGGAAATACAGTTGTCCCTTCACATTCACTAGGGTTTGGTTCTAGGACCCCCCCGTGAATACCCAAATCCATGAATATTCAAGTCCCATTATATGCAATGGCATAGCAAAATGGTGTCCCTTATATAAGATGGCAAAATTAAGGTTTGCTTTTTGGATTATTATTTTTTTAAGAATATTTTCAAGCCGTGAATACTTAAATCCATGAATGCCAAATTGTGAATGTGGAGGGACAACTGTACTGAGAGCTGGAAGGAAAGGAATAACCATGGTTTTGCTTTCAGTCTTCCACACCTCTAGTTGTTTATTTGTTTCTACTGTATGTTTGTTTTGTTTTAATTTGTACATCAATGCATAGCCCTACAAAAAAAAAAAATCAGAAATTTCCCTGCAATTAGAAAGACTAGTCATTTATAAGACATGGAAAGGAAGACAGTTATGTACTCTTAGCACCTTATCACACAAGGTTTCTCTCCTGCTACTATTTCATTGTCTGTTAAAAATGTTATTGCTCTCAGAACCAACCATTCCATGATGAAAGCAGCCATTTGCCGTAAAATGTCACTGCACATAGCCTGCCCCTTTTCTTTGTTATGCACACACACACAGAGAGAGATCACACACTTGGGCCTACTGCTCAACCATCTGCCCCACAACCTGGTCACCAGAGCGTCTCCCAAGTTGTGTGTGTGTGTGTGTGTGACAGAGAGAGGGGTGGCATTTGCTTTCCCCTCTCTTGGTGGTAAGGGGGGGTGGAGAGTACTCTCTGTCATGGACAGAGACCTGGCATCCACATGAACACAAACACATAGACACAAAAAGGGAGACGGGTGAGAAGAAATCTCCCCAATTTTCCCCATATATTAAATTAAAGAGGGGGTGTTTCCAAAATCGGTGGTCGTTGTTTCCTCTTCCCCTGAGTGAAGCCGTGTGGGGTTGTTGGTTGAAGGAGAGGGATAAGGAGGCAAGAACTGCGCTGTAGGGCTGAAAGCCACTTGTTTTGGGCTTCAATATCCCTGATCACTATTATGCTTCCCCACCCAAAGCATGCCCACTAGACCACCCCCTGACCACCCAAAATTAGTGTAAAAGTGTAATTAAACTTCTACACAACACCTCATAGCACAACAGAAGTGGGAAAGGTGGTCATTAATTGTTAATTAACAATTGTTAATTGTTGTAAGCTGTCCCGCTTGCGTTTCGTAGAGGGGTGGGATATAAAATTATTATTATTATTATTATTATTATTATTGGATCCCCCACCCTTGTTTGTTAAAAACAATGCTTTTTAAATGGTCTCCCATGCTACAGACATGGAAGAATAATGATATCATGCGGGAGGCGCCAACCAAAGGCACTATTGCACTTTACTGTCCTGGTGCAAAAAGGCTCTTAGAGACTGTATGAAACACATAGCCTGCATGTTACCAGTCCTGACCTCCAATCACCAGTCTATATTCATGCACTGGTATTCTCAAAAATCTTGATCTGGATCCTTTTGTTTGAACACATCTTTGGTAACCTTGAAAAAGTTACTTTGTGGTACTACAATGTTCATAACCACAAGAACTTCCAAAGCAGCATGGCATTGTAACATGGGCCATATAATCATTAGCATCCTCTCTTGCCTTTTCCACCTTATTTTTACACAGCGAAGGTATATAACATCTGCTTACCAGCCAATGCATAGACTAAAAGGACTCAGAGGCAACTTTCATGAATACCCTTTTCAACAAGGTTGTTCTTGTTCTCTCAAGCAGTGAGAGAAAAATTAGGAGCCCCCCTGCCCCCGTGTGTGTGCGTGTATAAATTTGGCAATTTACTATAAAAAAGCAACATTGTGCAATTAATTTTCCTGTAATCCATTAGTGAACCGATATCAATAGCATTGATAAACTGTTAATTACAAAATCAATGGCTGTGATTTTTTTAAGCTGTCAAGCGCCTGTGGCGTGGCAAGGCAAAGAGGTTACCAAGCTGAGCCCAGGTACGTCCTGAAGGCTATGCAGACCCGGGGGGGGGGGAGTTACTTTTTTTGGATTACTCCCTACAAAAAAATTCCACAGGGTAGGCAGTATGGGGCATTCTCCAAGTTAAGTAAAAAAAAAAAAAAAAAACCTTTTCTAGTTATATGGAGCAGGAAGAAATCCTCCCAAACTCAACACTGTATTCTTCATAAAGGTTGATCAAGATCTAAAGAAGGTTCTAGCTTGCTAGTAGTGACTCTCTTTCCCAATACAGCAACAAGGCTTTTACTTTCTGTACAAAAACAGAGCAAATAATTCTCCACTGCTAGTCAGTGTTGTGGAAGAACTTTCAGACGGACCTCTTTCTAAAACTCTGTTTCTGTGTTATGAAAGTAGTTAGCACAAAGGAGGATCTTTGATTCAGATCAGGGAGGAAAACAGGACTGGCCACAGGCAGCTCAAAGGCCATTTTGTGATTCCCATGCCTCTTTTTTTTTTTTTTTTTTGCTCCAAAACTGGTAAATCACACCCCTAGAATTCTGTGAGGTCACATTGGCCACTTTGGGTTTGTTTGTTGTTTGTTTTGCTCTATATGCCTGTTTTAGGTCTGCAAAGGCCAGAACCAGAATCGGGGGGGGGGGGTTGAAGGGCAAACATGCCTGGTGTGGATCTCTGGGGTTCCAGAGGTATGTGGCACCCTTGCCTCTGGAAGCTGGCTACCTCTGTTTAGATCCCCATCCTCCATGCGTGAGAAACAGCAATGAAAGTGGTGGGGCTACTGTGTTCCCCCTTCTCATGTGTTTAGGCTATCCAGTTTTCTAAGTACCCAAATAGGGCTTTAGTCATTGCTTTCCTAAACCAGGCCCATTCACTGGTTTAGTGCCATTACCATCTGTGTCTGCCATTTCCAAGACCTTAGATGGCACTGGAGCCAGTTTTCAAAAATGAAGTCAAGTGAAATGCATAGATATAGGATTGGGGAAACCTGGCTGAATGAGACTACATGCGAAAGGGATCTAGGAGTCCTAGTAGACCACAAGTTGAACATGAGTCAACAGTGTGATCTGGCAGCTAAAAAGGCCAATGCGATTTTGGGCTGCATCAATAGAAGTATAGTGTCTAGATCAAGGGAAGTAATCTCTCTCTCTCTCTCTCTCTCTCTCTCTCTCTCTCTCTCTCTGGCTTTTCTTGGCAAACGAAGATTCAGGAAGGACTCATCCCGCGCTTTCTGCAAGCGCACTGATGACTAAAAAGGCCAATCCAAGATAAACAGGTCCGGTTGCAGAAAGCACAGCGGGAGGTCTCCTTCGGTGATGTTTCTGTGTTGTGATTCTTTCAGCGTTGTCGTTTCTCTTCAAGACTTGTTCAGCGTGAGTTCTCAAATAAGGCTGTAGCATTGTGGATAGTGCGTCTCCATGCCTCCCGATGTGAGGCCAGGGCAGACCATTGTTGGTGATCAATCTGGCCAAGCCTGAGATGTTGTTTCAGGGAGTCCTTGTATCGCTTTTTTGGAGCGCCCCTCCCACGCTGACCCGTGGCGAGTTCACTGTAGAGTACTATTTTTGGGAGGTGATGGTCCTCCATCCTAGAAACGTGCCCTGCCCAGCACAGCTGTGTTCTCAATATCATGGCCTCAATGCTGGTGATCCCTGCTTGCTCAAGGACAGCAACATTTATCACATAGTCAGTCCAGTGTATATTTAGGATTGTGCGTAGACAGCGCTGATGAAAGCGTTTGAGGAGTTGTAGGTGGTGGCGATAGGTGATCCCTGTTTCAGACCCGTAAAGGAGAATAGACAGTACAATGGCTCTATACACACTGTGTCAACAGTGTGATGCGGCAACTAAAAAGGCCAATGTAATTTTGGGCTGCATCAATAGAAGTATAGTGTCTAGATCAAGGGAAGTAATAGTGTCAGTCTATTCTGCCTTGGTCAGGCCTCACCTAGAATACTGTGTCCAGTTCTGGGCACCACAATTCAAAAAGGATATTGACAAATTGGAGCATGTCCAGAGGAGGGCAACTAAAATGGTGAAAGGTCTGGAAACCATGCTTTATGAGGAAAGACTTAGGGAACTGGGTATGTTTAGCCTGGAAAAAAGATGGTTAAGGGGCAATAAGATAGTCCTGTTTACGTATTTGAAGGGATGTCACATTGAGGATGAAGCAAGCGTGTTTTCTGTTGCTCCAGAGACTAGAACACGGAACAATGGATGCAAGCTCCAGGAACACCTCAACATTAGGAGGAACTTTCTGACAGTAAGAGCTGTTCGGCAGTGGAACACCCTCCCGCAGAGCATGGTGGGATCTCCTTCCTTGGAGGTCTTTAAACAGAGGCTGGATGGCCATCTGTCAGGGATGCTTTGATCATGATTTCCTGTGTGGCAGGGGGTTGGACTGGATGGCCCTTGTCTCTACCAACTCTAGAATTCTATGATTCTATGATTCTATGAAATCCTGTTTGTTTACCAACTCACTATGGCCTTATGCAGGTGTCATTATGCATCTAGCCTAAACATATGAAAAGGGGGAGGATTCTCCACTCTTCCCACATTTCCATCACTCTCTGTATGTGGAGAATGACTTTGTAAAGAGGAGAACCTCTTCCATCCATGCAGACTCTTCTGTGCAATTTAAAACACTGGCTTCCATGCATTCTGGGTGGAGGTAAGACTCTCCATAGATGGAGGAAGCTCTCCTTTCAGACCATTCCCTTCCAGTGTATGACACAAATGTGTAGGGAGGGAGCACTGACTGGCACACTTCCATTTCCCCACCCCCTCCTGTGTTTAGCTACTAAACAAAATGACTGGATAGGGTTCACAAGCCAGTAGCTTCTGAACTTGAAGCTAACTGGTTAGCTGAAGAGACAAAGAAGATATAGAAACAGAAAGGAGAACACAGGACCTCCTTTCCACCTTAAGACCTATAAACAGATTGGCAAAGGGGCTTATAAATGAATGCCTTTGTAGTCTCATAAATTTTGAGGTCTAGAAAGTTCTATTTTGGACCATTCCTAGTTTTAATGCCAAGCTCAATGCTGTAATTACTTTTTCCTTTGCAAAACAGTGACTACTAGTAGGATTGCCAGATCTTAAGGCCAGGCCCTGAATCTCAAGGCATGGACCCTCTTCTCCAATGCTCAGAATAAGAGGGAGGAATCTCAGAATGAGAGCACTGTCTTGAAAAGATCCCCTCTCTGTGTGTGTGTTTGTTTCTCTCTGTGTGTGTTCCTTGTTTGTTAGACTTGGTGGTTTATTTTATTTTATTTTAATAGCATACTTCAGCTGTGGTTGATGTTTATAGCATCATGTTTAATGGCCACCACCAGGAACTGCCCTTGTGACATCATCCTTGTAATATCACCAAGTCCAATCTCCTGTGATATCACAAGGGGTCATCACTAGATGTCAGGTTTTGGCCCTAAAATCTGAGGGCCTGGGTGACCTGGCAACCCCAATAACCAAACCCTTATGTTCATTCCAGATCATAGCCTTACCTGAATTGGCAAGAGCAAGGGCCTTGAGTGTGACAAACTCTTCCTTCTCCACCTTGAGCTTCTTGTACCTGCGGACCAGCTGCAGGATGGCCAGGTAGAGCTCCAGCAGCCCTGTCAAGCGGGAGTGTTCTTCATCCATGATGTAATCTTCAGCATAAACCAATTTATCCTCATAGGGCAATGAACGGTATACAATACCCAAAATGAGGATTTCCATCCAGGCACTCTGCAATAAGCTCATCTGGTCCCCCAAGGAAAGATTAGAGAAACCTGGCAGAACAAGAGAACAGCAGGTCAATTTATGGACACAAACTGTAGCGCTTCTGAAGTCTTGTAATCTATCAAGAGTTTTATTAGATCACCCAGCTGCAAAGGCAACCATCTTCTCATGTGGAACCCTTTGATGGCAAAACTGAACCATGGACTCAAGGTTCATATGCACATTAACAAAGCACTTAACAACACAGAAGAGAAGCTTTCTACCGTCTTAGTCAAGTGCTTAACTTCAAGAGTTGACTAGATTTATGTAAGCCTATCTTTTGCAACACTAATAAGCACATGGGCCAAAGACCTATTTGTTGGCATAACTACTCTGGCAGAGACTGGTGAAAAAGTGTGATGCCAGTACTGCAAGTCACCACGTTGCAAGTTCAATTCCAGCGGGCTCCAAGGTTCACTCAGCCTTCCAGCCTTCCGTAGGTCGGTAAAATGAGTACCCAGCTTGTGGGGGCAATTAGCTAACACACATTGGAAACTGTTTACTGCAGTGTAGATGTGTAAATAGTTATTGCTTGAAACAATTTGTAAGCCACTCTGATAGCCTTGTGGCTGAAGAGCAGGGTATAAATAAATAAATAAATAAATAATTGCTGCTCTGGAGTCAGCAAGGCAGCTTTGAATTTTATCACACTACACTGTTATAGTATTATTATTATTATTCCACTTTAACTGATCTGGCTCCTCCTATGGATGCAGTGTAGGGAGGGGCATTTAGAATTCTCAGCCAGAGAGCTCTTAGGCCTCACTAAACTACAATACCCAGAATTCTACAGGAGGCAGTCATAGCAGTTAAAGTGGAATAATAGCACTATAGCAGTGTTGTGTGATTGGGGTTGGCTTTTGTTGCCCTCTCCCTGCCACCAGCACAACCAGGTCAAAAAGTGACCTAAACTGGCCTAAGTGACCTTTCTGCCAGCATAAATTATCAAAAGGATTCCAGGCAATATGACTCCTTGCAAGTAGTTCTGGGCAAATTCAGCCCTGTTTTCACAAAAAAGGAGAGCACGGCAAAGCCTGCGATGAAGGGCTTAAAATCACCCAAACCCACAGAGAACCACGGTTGAGAAGATCTTAATACACAAAATACTACCGCCCACTCACTTGTGTTTTATATGTACACACACACACATGCTGCCAAGGGACTAAAGGAAAGAAAAACTGCCACATCACACTGGTGGATTGCTGACTTGTGCACTGTTGTGGGTGTTAAGGTGACAACCTGGATGAGAGGGACGTGCACTTTGTACAACAGCAGCTTGTAGCATTCAAGTGTGTGTGTTTTTTAAAGGAAACTAATACATTAACTTATGAAAAACAGGTAAGCAAAGGTTTAATTTTAAACAATTGTAATCTTTACAGTATCTAATTGGAGGACAATAGAAATGTGTCTGTAATTAATTTTTTTAAAGTAACATTCCTAGCTCTGATTTCACCACAATGAGCTTTGTAGGACAGAACTCCATTTACGTTATTCCTGCATTAATCAAGGTTTGAATCCTAGCACTTAGCCCTCTGGATGGAAGGAGGTTCCAGTTTCATTGCGTTCCTGGAAGAATCAAGCCACCTTGAGTCCCAGTTTTTTGGAAAAGGTGTGGTATAAATAAATAAATAACAATAACAGTAGTCTTGTAACAGTTCTGGATAAGTCACCTCTATCAAACCTTCATTTCAGGAAATCAAAACTCAAATCACCCTGGAATACAATGCACTTGTGTGCATTGCTTTAACCAATCATAGCATTATTAATGTACCCTTAGGACCTGTGGGAAGACAGCACCCACACCTATGAACACCAATTTGAGTGCCAGAATAAATGTTGAAAATGCATAGACAGAGTATGAACACATTGGAGCCAACAGCAAAGTGAGCAGCTAATACTTCAACAGAGAGTTTCTGTGTTTGCAAAGTTGGCCTGTGCTTTCCAGCTATAAACTATGGAAGACATCAAATGGAAATTGGGAGGGGGAAAACGCACAGTCCCTGCTGGAAAATAAAAGCAGACATTATAGTAAGTGTGGGAAAGGAGGAGGGTTTCGCTACAATGTCAAACACAAGAAAGTATAAGAAAAGGTTGCTTCCATTGTCTCACCCTTTTCCTTCTTGCAGGAGTAAAATTTCAATTATTATAGTTGGGATGCTCTTTCAAAAGGATCAAGAATTACAAGAAGGACATCACCTAAAAGAAAAGGGGAAACTGTCCTTGTTGGTGAGGGGGAGGGAGGCAGAAACATCACTGGCAAGTACATGCCAATATTTTTATTTCATATATTTGGGGGACAAACCAGAGCTTGTTACTTTCTAAGGAGATTATCAGATGTGTCTAATGTAGAGCCAGAAGAATGACAGGGGAACGCAAAAGGACGCCAATATCACATGACATCGTCCTTTTGCATTCCGCTGTCGTTATTCTGGCATTTCTTTTTACTGATGGGCCAAGCCATGAATAGATCTCCTGTCCCATTTTGGTGCTGGCATTGCTGGCATGTGAAACCTTGGGCCATTTAACTCTCGTGAATGGCTGGTCCAGTGTGAACATTTCAGGGTCAGATTGTGACATCAAGGTAAGTGATGCACTTTTCTTAAACCTTCCCTGGTTTACTTGGAAGTTTTAAGAGTATATGTGCCTTTTGTAACTTTTTGTGTTTTATTTTTTATTTTATTTTTGAATTTCCCATATGATGAAGTCTCATGGGATTTCAAAGGAGGAAGTGAATGGTGCCTCATTAACTTCCTATTCGTTGTCGGGGAAGCCTTCTGCCAGGAGAGAAAGTAAGTGCAGTGGGGAGGCATTCTTTTGCCAGTATAAAAATTGAAATTTTTTTATGCTGGCAAAAGAATGTTTAAAGAGGATCGTCTGATAAAATCCTAAGTCTATGACTCCCATAATCACCTAGTTGGTATGCCTATCTACCACAATGGTTGGGGGATTCTGGTGGTTGTAGTCCAAAAACAAACTTTTCCAAGCTCTGGATCAAATCTTAGAGCATGATGACTAAGTCTGCTGACACACTGCAGAAATAATGCAGGTTGACACCATTTTAACTGTCATGGTTCTAGCCTATGGAATTCTGGAATTTGCAGTTGTGGCACCAGAGCTCACTGACAGAGAAAGCTAAATATCTCACAAAACTACAAATCCCAGAATTCCATAGCATTAAGCCATGTCAGTTAAAGCGGTGTCAAACTGTATTATTTCTGCAGTTCATCAGCAGTCTAAGCCTACCCTAAAAGTGTGCCGACATCTTCTCTAGAGGCTGGTTAATTTTCACTCCTTGGTAGCAACTGGTATACACACTATAGGGAGCAGTCAAAAACCTCTTACCGTATATTAAAGAGATTGTCTTCATTTCTTTTTTCTTCTTTCTATGAAACTGCTTCCCTGATGCCTCCCCATTCTCTCTACGCTCATTAACCTTTGACTCTGAGATGTTCCAGTCCCACTAGTGGTGATTTATGCTCTGCAGGATGCCTTCATACCCAGAGGCCTCTGCGCCCGGGCACCTGTGTGCCTGCCTGCATCTGGGCCAAAGGAGCCCAGCCACAGCAAGGATCATTTGATTTCTCTTGTTATCAACTTGGCAATTAACAAAAGAGCTGGTGATTGCTGTATTGACTGGTCGGGAGTTCTATTTTTCTATCTCAGCTATCTCAGCCCAAGGAAGTGAGGGCAGAGGAATGGGGTTAGTGGTATTTATTTATCACTACACTATGTTTTGTGTTTGTGTTGCCAGAGGAGGTAAGGGGTGATAATGGCACAGCAGTCCTTGGACATCCAATTTCCCTTATCGGGCCACTGAATAGAAAAGAGGCCGTGGGCCACATTAATTAACAGATACCAATCAGCTGTCACGTGCTGTGTGTGCATGTGTGAGGTCTGGTGGGTAGGAGTGTGGGATCGATAAAGCATTGGGGAGGAGTGTCGGAAGAAAATAAGAGGACAGCTAAAGAGGAGTCTAGGACACCAGGGAGGAGAATTTAAAACTGATCCTTGTGGGCCCAGTCTGTGACTTGACTGGCTACACTGAAGCTACAATGAGCATGCTGACAACCCATGCTTCACCCAGCAGGTGTTTGAATAACTCCAGCCTGCCCTGTGAACCAGGCAATTGTGCTCTTCTGTTGCTTCTCCACATTTGTTTAGCAACTAACTTATAAGCACAAAGGTTTCATTCTACTCAAAACCCATTAACTATTTTGGCCTCCTGAGGCCAATTCATTTGCACGATGCTACCCTAGCAAAGGAAGGAATTTCTATTGGATAAAGTCAAAACAGCTGAGACTCAGAAACTGCCCAGCAAGTATCATTGTGGCAGAAAAGATCCAATCTATGTGGGGTCTGAAACGTAGATATAAATTGAAGCAGGAAATCCAATATGTGAGATGACATATTCCAGCTATTCAGAAAATCTAACCAGAACATGCAGAACTTGAACTAGTAATTTCAGTCCTCTTCACACATTACTCTTCTGAGGCGCATACCTAAAAATTTTATGTGCATGCCAAAAATAGCAGTGGGGTGAAAATTGTTTCAGTTTATATTTTAATCTAAGATTACCCAGTTCTCCCTTCCTGAATCTGAATTCAGCCCTGAATACAATCTGCCAGTAGAATTCCATATAATTTTCCTAAGTTTATGAAGCATTTCACACATTAAATTGCAAATGAAAATATGTGCACAATTAAATAATATACATGGGGGAAATATATTGAAAAATCTGCACAAAAATACTTTAGTCAATGGAGTAACACGTACAAAACAAGTACATATGGAAAATGTGCAGATTTTTGGAACTGGATGGCCCTCGTGGTCTCTTCCAACTCTGCAATTCTATGATTCTATGATTCTATGAATTTCTGTGTGGAGAAAAGAAAGCGTTTTCAGAACTTAGAGATTAGCAATGGAAAAATGGAAATCTGAATAACCTTGAGTTTGACAGATTGTCCCATCCATAACCTTAAAATGTAAAGTGTGAAAGTGAAAAACAAATTTGAAAAAGGTGTCTCACATATGTACATCTTTTTGATTCCTGGTATTGGTAGCAGCTCCCTAGCAAAAGGGTGCATACTAGGGATTGTGAAGTCTAAATCAGCCTCCCTACCCCACAGCCTAAAAGTTGTTGCATTCAGTATTATACTTGGAATTCCACAGAACAGCAACAGTAAGAAGCTCTTTCCTAACAACTCTGCCAAGGAGAGGATGCTGAAAGCCTTCCTGTCAGATACAGTCATGGCAACTCTTCTCCATGCCTAGACTTCATTGACAGTCCCCAGCTCGTGACTGAGAGTTATTTGATATGACTTTCTTCTTGCTACAGTTAAGGGCTTGTCTAGACAGTCAATTTACCCCATCTTCCCCCTATCTTAGACCCCTGCAGTCCAAACAACACAGGACATTTGCCCTGTTTTGCCCCTGAGCAGTCCTGACAACCCCCAGGGGTAAGATGGGGGAAAGACAGGGTAAAGCCCATCAAACCATTGCAGCAAAATACCCATGAAAAACCGCTTCATTGAGAAAGAAATGGATCGGGCGCCATGGGACCACAGGAGGCCATATGGCCATGATGGCCCATCGCTGCAGCTGCCTTCTGCGTCATACTCTCTGCAGCCAAGAAACAGTGTGTGACCAAGACTGGTCACGTGCAGGGGGCTTTGATCATGTGTTTGTGGGCCACCTTCCTGGCTTCAGAGGGAGTGACACAGACAGCGGCAGCTGCAGAGACAGGCCAGCATGTATGTGAGGACTCCATTCCATTTTGTGCAGTAACACGGGAGCAATGGGCCTGATCTGGGGCTGGGATATGCTGACAGGGAGCTGGTATTTTTCTATGATTCTATGATTCTATGAAACCTAAGACTCAAACATTCCCTCTGAAGTATATGGTATTTGCACATGGAAACAGATAGCACTTGACAGTACCCAACTGGGTACTATACTGGGTTCTATATCGGGTTCCCACTGTTGGCTTTCTACTCCGTACAGCTAAAACAGAAACATAAGCTTGGAAGCTTGTGGAATTTGCACATGGGACAGGGCCCACCCCACCATTTATATCTAATGATTAGGTGGAATGAGGCAGTAAATCACTGATTATTTCATTCTCATATGCAAGAACAAATAATTTCCAAAAATACTGTCCTGCTGAATAAAATTATAAGAGGTTTTTTTTTGGTGATTTTTATTTTTTTGCACTCCAGGTGTTTTCTGGTGGAAAAATGTAAAAAAAAAAATTCTTATGTGGAGGGAAAGCCCTTAATTTCATGAAAATAAAAATAATATTTTTGTGCTTAAACCTGTGTATTATTAATAGATTGCATTGCTTTATATGAAAAAAATGTTGGCTATCTGCATAAAAACCACTTTTTGGTAAAAACAATTTTTTAAAATGCAAAAAAAAAAAAATTAATTGACCATAGCAAATTGACCATGTTCTTGAAAGAATGACTTGCTTATGTCAAGACATCCTTTCTTACTAAGCAAAATTTGCAAATATTCCTCCCAGAGAAAATTGGGGGTGAACTAAGTGGGCAACAAATGGTTAGTTTTTTACTTTGTATTTATACTGTTAGAGATAACAATGAGAAACAGGATACTCTGATAAAATACTCTGGCTGGTTTTTGATACTATGCTATTTCACTTGGGATCAGAGATGCAGCAACATCTGCTGCTCTGTTTCAGGCAGCAAAATGTCTTGGACTGCCTCCACTCAGGTATGTATGAATATCCTCCTGCTCTTTTCAGAGTCTGGCAGCAGGAAATTCCTGAATTTAAAAAGAGAGGGAGAAAATGGGAGGTGAAGAGAGTGAGAGAGAGAGAGAAAACACATAATTTGTGGCAAGTGGAGTTCATAATCTGTTAATTTATTATCATTTCTGTCATCCTGGAGGGCCATTAGCAGCTGTAATAAAGAGAGATGTAATTATAGGATCTAAGGCCACTCTAGACACAGCTGCTGTCACTCCACTAGCCATATTTCATCCTCTGCTGGGTGAACAAGAAGAGGAGCAAAACAGCCACCTTGGGAGGACCCCTGTCATCACCCCTCAATGGAAGTCTCTTCCTGCAGTGATGCAAGGTGAGGGCTGAAGGAATTCACAAGTGATTAATACCAGAGGAGGGTTCAAAGTGTGAAAGACTGGGAACCCCATCCAGAGGGAAAGGAGCACAACCTTGCCAGGAAGAGTACTGGGTAATAATATTTACTGAGCACTATGAAAACATATTTTTCTACACCCTATTGCTGGAGAGTGGCTTCAAAAGCTTAATTGGTCTCATTTGCCAACACAACTAGGAAGGAATCTGCCGTGGGAAAATACTGCAGAGATGCATTTGCTTGACTGAGACAAGTTTGGGAATTACTTAAAATCCAAAAGCTGTGTTTTTTGTGCACTTGCCTGTGTGTGTATATGTGTGTACATGTGTGCAAGCTCACAGAAACACACATGCTGGCTTCACTATCTAAACCATAATATAATATAATATAATATAATATAATATAATTAATGATACTAATATCTGAGACTACAAACAATATCTGGGCAAGCAAATCTAGTGATTTTGCTGTATCTAATAAATCTAATAAATCTCCCTAACATTCAGGATCATTTCAGAGCTTACACAGATTTTTACTCATAGCTTTACTCATTAAAAAATAAATTTCTATTTGCGCTTCCCTTTCCATCATGCTGTCAGCCCACTCTGCTAGCATGCTTCCTATGGTTAAAAAGATATTTGAGATTATTGCTGGATATGCAATCGGATATAAACCTGGGCTGTGGAGAACAGTCACAAAACTTTTTGTGCTCAATGAAGAGGCTGTCTTGATACGCTGAGACAGCTTGTTGAGAACTGATCAGCCCCCATGACTGTTCTTGCCTCCAGCGTGAGATTGAGGCAAGGAGGGTGAGCTGGGGCTGGTGGTGTTTCCCATGATTTCTGTAATTTGCACTGAAAGTCTCTCCATGCAAATAAATAATAAAAATAAAATAAATACTGTTATTCTTCTTTGTGAAGCAAAAGGCACATACATAGCAAGCACAGAAGGGCTGCCCAATTAATGAAAAAGATCCAAACAATCCATCCAAAGTTTCTAATTTTTAAAAGTCAATGCAACAAAGTAGCAGCTCTCACACTGTTCAGAAGTCACTCTTGCAAATGAAAAATGACTTATCAAGAGTGACAGAAAATACTCACCTTTGCACAGAGAACATTTCAGTGTTTTTCATTCTCACGTGTAAGAATGAGACAAGCAAGGACTCGTGCCTAACAGGAACAGATTTCTGCATTTCTACAGATTTCTGCATTAAAAGAACCAAGTCAGTGTGCAGTACTTAGGTTTTGTTATGAGAATGAACTGTATTATTTAGGATATATTTGCCCAAATGAGCTGTAGTTTCCTGATTTAATCCTTGAGATGGCAGTGGTGGAAAGTGATGGAAAAGAGGGGATTTTCTGTGAGATTCTGGCTGCCTACACTTGCATACCTACAGACTATGGGCTCATCTACATGGGCCAGAATACGCCCGCTTCAGCAAGCATATCCTGGCCATAGATCTGGTCTATTCCTCCCCCATTACAGGCATGAAATGGGCCAGAGTCCAGACTGCCATTCTGGTTCGTTGCTGTTGCTGCAGTTGCCACTACCGCGGTCCATACTCTCTGACATCAGGAAGCAGGCCTGCAGCACGTGAGCAGGCCCCCTTCCTGGATACAGAAGAGTGAGACAGCCAGCCGGCTGCTGCAGTGATAGGCCAGGGTGCTGGAATGGGCTTCTGCAGTCATGCAAACCCCCATCGGTTGTTTTTTTGGCCAGTGGGAGCAAATTTTACCGAGTATTTTTTTAAAAGGCTATAATAGGCTCTCGCCTCCCCCCCCCCACATATCTTAGCCCCATCTTTGCCCCAGGGGTTATGAGGACTACCGGGGGACAAAACAGGGCAAAAGCCCTGCATCATCAGGATTGCAGGGCTCCAAGATAGGGGAAAGATGGGGTAAATTGCCCATGTAGACAAGTCTTATGTCTGCACTCTACACTTAGCAGTTCAGTACCACATTTACTGCTATGGATCTGTCCTCCAGAATTCTAGGATTATCAAGGCACTTACAATTCTCTGCTAGAATCCTCTTATCTGCCTTCCTTAATTACATTTGCCAAAGTAGCCCTTTGCACTCTCACTTAGGTCTTGTCTACATTGGCTACATACCCCCATCTTGCCCCAGTCTCAGAGCCCTTCAGTCCATATAATGCAGGACATTAGCTTCGTTCTTCCCCCAGGCAGTCCTCACAATCCCCAATGCAGATATGCAAGATAGTTAGAGTGGTATCAAACTGCATTATTTCTGCAGTGTGGCAGCAGCCCTAATCTCCCATCTTTCTTCTCAGAGAACCCTGGGAATTGTAGGGGAGTGCTACTAAAGCAATCTAGGAGAAGATTTGAAGTCCCTCACCAAGCTGCAAATCCTAGATTTATGTATGATGAAGCCATGGCAGTTAAAGCAGTATCAGATCATTAAAACTGATTAGTGTAGATACAACCCAAGATATACAAGTCAAGATATCTGGCCTGAATGTGCTGCTCATACGTAACCTAGGAGATTATCAGACGAGTCAAAAGTGGCATTACAGTAACATGAGGAGATCGCAAAAGGGCTCCCTTATCAGATGACATTGTTCCCCCATCGTTACGTGATGTTCCCCATTCCATGGGCACTGCTTTTTATTGAAGGGAGAAGCCATCAATAGATCCCCCATTCAGTTCCTGTCACGGATTTTCCTGTGTGCAATAAGGTGGCCCATTTCGCGAGATTCCACCTCAACATGAGGAGGAACTTTTTGACAGTCAGAGCCGTTCGGCAGTGGAACACACTACCTCATAGCGTGGTGGGGTCTCCTTCCTTGGAGGTCTTTAAACAGAGGCTGGATGGCCATCTGTCGGGGATGCTTTGATCAAGATTTCCTGCGTGGCAGGGGGTTGGACTGGATGGCCCTCGTGGTCTCTTCCAACTCTGCAATTCTATGATTCTATGATTCTATGATTCTATGATCCCAGAGTCAATGGGCAGTCCCTGCTAGAACCCTTCTGGGGCAGACATCGGGACATCCAGGTAAGTGACAACTTTTTATGACCCTCCCTGGGTTACTTGTACATTTTAAAGTGTGATTTTGTACTTGGTGTTACTTTTTTTGGTTTATTTTTATTTTTATTTTTGAATTTCCCACGCTCGCATCTTCTCATGAGAATCTGCAGGATTTCACTCCAGGAAGTGAATCTAGTTAGAGCTCCATTCATTCTTGGTCTGCCCTGTCGATGGGAAAGGAGGTAAGTGTGGTGGGGAGGGTGATTGTGGTGGGACAGGGGCGGGAGTGGAGATTCAGGACAGGAATGCTTTTTGCTTTCCTGTCTGATAATCTCCCCTGTTCCTAGAGAAATCCTCAGCTGCTGCAGTGACATTTCAGGACTCCACAATTACCCAAGCATTCCTCAAATTAATTTTTTTTTCCATTCCACTGTGCTTGTACATTTGCATGCCAAAGTCCAAATAAGTCACACAGATTATTTTGCCCACATTATTGTGATGAAAATGTAGCAAGTGAATTGCATATACAAAGAAGCACGAAATCATGTGTGAGCACAAATGAGGCCATGTGTAACCAGAGGAAGGTGGTATTGAGGAGCATAAGCACCTGCATAATAAAGCAAAATATACTATGTCCAAATGCTAGAAAAGCATTTTTTTTTAAAGCTCACACTTTGCTTTAACAAGTAATGGAACAAGTTGAGGTTAAGGGTTCTCTAATGAAATGCAACCACAATCTATACTATAACCACAAAAGCAATGATGTACTATTTAGGAAATGTTTCATATCTCCCTTGATTGAAACATCTATCAAACTTTCCCAGTTGCTTGACAATGTGATCTCTCTCACTCTACTTGAACAAAATGCATCTGGAATATGGACTTCAAATGGGACACAAATGCAGACTGACCTCACCAATTTTCATGCAGGAAAGACCTCATCAATATGGAGGTGGCGTCCTGAGCCTTAATAAAGCCATTGTCTGCCATAACTTGTTATTATCCTTCCTGTTAATTCTCTTCAGCTGTTGGGTGACTGGAGTAATCCAGGCTGAGTTCCCTTAATCAGCAGCATAAAACTGTTTGTGCTGAATCAGGACCTGGTAGATTGCGCAGCTAGTGAGTGGGGTAATCCCCAATAAGACAGGCCTCCTTCAAGAAGGGCACCACCGGGATTAAGATTTGCTGAGAAGCAGTATCCAAAGAGTGACCTCCTTCTCCAAGTACCTATCTGCTTGAGTTTTTCAGGTCAAAGCTAAAGCTACGACTTAATCGCAGGCATCTAAGGATACATTAATTTACACAAATAAATCAATAGCCACATTGGAATTCTGCCTGAATGCAAGGAGTCTGCTGCAAGTGAGCAGTAGTCCTCCTGTAACCTCTGCTTTCTGTAGAATGTGGGTTCTCCTTGAGGCATCTCTACATGTTAGAAGAAGAAACAAAAAAGGGTGTTTGTGTATGTGTGCTTATTTGTGCATGCAGCTTCCTGATCCTTCTTGCCCCACAAGCAAGTGGAAACTCACATAACATTCTGCAGGGGAAAGGTCCACATTCTCCTTTTACACACATTAAAAGCAGCAATAGGAAAGCCAGAGTGGTATAATGGTTTGAGTGTTGGACCAGGGACTTTATTCGACCACCCTCCGTAAAAGTTATTTTCCTGGAATATTTTTACATGTTTTTATGCCAGCAAAAGAACCTCACCACCACCACCAGACATATCTTGAGCAGCATAAAACAGGCATCCATGGAAGTAACAGAGCATTAATGGAGCTCCATTTACTTCCAGGTTCCAAATCTCCACGATCCTCGCAAGAAGAT
Organism: Gambelia wislizenii; assembly: GCA_030847615.1. Lineage (NCBI taxonomy): Eukaryota > Metazoa > Chordata > Lepidosauria > Squamata > Crotaphytidae > Gambelia > Gambelia wislizenii. The sequence continues at coordinate 447,238,203 of JAUMIR010000001.1, read as the reverse complement.
ACAAGTGCGGGAAATTCAAAAATACAAAAATAAATAAATAAATAAATAAACCACAAAAAGTACACACAAACACACAAACACACTCACAAACTCCCAAGTACATGGTGTGTGTGTGTATGTGTCATAACAAGAGCGTCCCCTACCTGGCTTTCCTGATCTCATTCAGAAGTGTTTGCCCATTGACGTTGTATTCACGTGAGAACAATGGCACTAAGGAGATTTTCAGTCACCGTTTAACAGTGCCTACCACGGGATGAGGTCCCGGGAGAGGAACGGCGCTCTTGCATGGCAGGGGATCATTTTCGGACACTGCCGTCCCTCTTCCGGGATCCTTCGTGGCACGTCCGTGAAGCTTTGGAAGCGGCCGCGCCATATTTTAAGCACGGGCAACTCCTAGATCCCTTTCGCACGTAGTCTCATTCAGCCAGGTCTCCCCCATCCTATATCTATGCATTTCATTTTTCTGCCCTATTTAAACATGGCTATCATGTCTCCTCTTAACCTTCTCTTCCCCAGGCTAAACAAACCCAGCTCCCTAAGCCGCTTCTCATAGGACATGGCTTCCAGACCTCCTACCATTTTGGACATGTTCTCTGGACATGTTCCAACTTGTCCATATCCCTCTTGAATTGTGGTGCCCAGAACTGGACACAGTATTCCAGGTGAGGTCTGACTAAAGCAGAATAGAGTGGCACTATTACTTCCCTTGATCTAGACACTATACTCCTATTAATGCAGCCTAGAATCGCATTGGCTTTTTTAATATCACACTGCTGACTCCGTTTGTGGTCCACTAAGACTCATAGGGCCATCAATAAAAAAGAACAGCTTTTTAACAATATATGATCATGAAAAGATGGTGTCGTATGGTATGTGCACCCTTTTGCGAACATTAAGCATCCTTGTAATGCCATATTTGCCTGGTTTGATAAAGTCCCAGGACTCTGGAAGGCCAGGCTTTGAATCCCAGCTCAGCCAAGGAAACCCACTGGGCAACCTTGGGCAAGTCACTCTCTCTCAGTCTTAGAGGAAGGCAATGGCAAACTTCTTCTGAATAAATCTTGTCAAGAAAACCCTATGATAGGGCTGACATAAGTCAGGGTCAACTTGGAGGCACATAACAACACATAACAAACACTGCCCATCCACTTTTTCTTGCTTCTCATCATGTGCAACTAAAGAGTAGATTCCTCTCAGACTTCCAGCTGGACAATAGGGAATGATCTTACCCGTCACCAAAAAAAGATGAAACAATTCACTAGAAATGAGCACAAAAGAGGGCACACAGAGTGGCATAAAATGTGTGTATACTTATTTATGAACATTGACTAATAATTACTATGATTTACATGGAGCCAAAGGACATCTCAGATTCTTTGGTAGACAGTAACTGGGGTGGCCACAGAATCATAGAATCTTGAGTTGGAAGCGACCACAAGAGCCATCCAGTCCAACCCCCTGCCATGCAGGAATAAACAATCAAAGCATTCCCGACAGATGGCCATCCAGCCTCTGCTTAAAAATCTCCAAAAAAGGAGACTCCACCAGACTCAGAGGCAGTGTATTCCACTTCCAAACAGCTCTTGCTGTCATGAAGTTCTTCCTAATGTTTAGGTGGAATCTCTTTTCCTGTAGTTTGAACCCATTGCTCCATGTCTAGTTTCTGGAGCAGCAGAAAACAAGCTTGCTCCATCCTCAGTATGACATCCCTTCAAATATTTAAACATGGCTATCATGTCCCCTCTCAACCTTCTCTTCTCCAGGCTAAACATACCCAGCTCCCTAAGCCGCTCCTCATATGGCATGGCTTCCAGACCTCCCAACATCCTGGTCGCCCTCCTCTGGACACATTCCAGCTTCTCAATGTCCCTCCTGAATTGTGGTGCCCAGAACTGGACACAGTATTCCAGGTGAGGTCTCACCAAAGCAGAATACAGTGGCACTATTACTTCCCTTGATCTAGATACTATACTCCTATTAATGCAGCCTAGAATCGCATTGGATTTTTTAGCTGCTGCATCACGCTGCTGACTCTTGTTCAGCTTTTGGTCCACTGAGACTCCTAGATCCCTTTCGCATGTACTGCCCTCAAGCCAGGTGTCACCCATCCTATATCTATGCATTTCATTTTTATGCCCTAGTGTAGTATCCTACATTTCTCCCTGCTGAAATTTATTTTCTTAGTTTTGGCCCAGCTCTCTAATCTGTTAAGGTCATTTTGGATTCTGATCCTGTCCTCTGGGGTATTAGCTACCCATCCTAATTTGGTGTCATCTGCAAACTTGATAAGCATGCCCTCTGTTCCCTCATCCAGGTCATTGATAAAGATGTTGAATAGCACAGGGCCCAGGACAGAACCCTGTGGTACCCCACTGGTCACTTCTCTCCAGATGAAAAAGAGCCATTGGTGACTACCCTTTGGGTTTGGTCAGTTAACCAATTACAAATTCACTAACAGTTGCATTGTTTAGCTCACAGGTTAATAACTTTTTTGCAAGAATATCATGGGGAGCCTTGTCAAAAGGCTTACTGAAATCAAGATACACTACATCCACAGCATTCCCTTCATCTATCAAGTTTGTAACTCTATAAAAAAAGAGATAGATGACTTGCCTTTGAGAAATCCATGTTGACTTTTAGTGATCACATCATTCCTTTCTAAGTGCTTACAGACTTCCTGTTTAATGATCTGCTCTAGAATCTTTCCTGATATTCATGTCAGGCTGACTGGGCGGTAATGATTTGGACCTCCCCCCCTTTTTTTAAAAAAAAAATGGGGACAACATTTGCCCTCTTCCAATCTTGTGGGACCTCTCCTGTTCTCCAGGAATTCTCAAAGATTATTGACAGTGGTTCTGAGATTACTTCTGCCAGTTCTTTTAATTCCCTTGGGTGAAATTCATCTGGCCCTGGAGACTTGAACCCATTTATACTGGCCAGGTATTCCCGAACTACCACTTTAACCATTCTGTGCTGTATTTCCCCTACTGCATCATCTGCTGCATTTTCCCCAGGTTGAGCACTGTTCCCCCTTTGGGGAACTCAGTCTGCTGTGTAGGTACTGTTAATAGGAATGTCAGGGGCCCTCCTGGCTCTCCCTTCTTCAAGTTCTTTAGCTCTAAATTAGATTTGGATTGACCAGCTCTTCAAAGAGAGGATGTCACCAAGCAAAGGATTGTCCTCTGACAGCCCTTCAAACAAAAGGCTGTCCTCTGTAAAGTAGGACACATGGCCACTCTAATGAGCAAAGATCCTCACTGAGTCTTTGTTCACATTGAAAAATGAAGGGCTTGAGGTTGCAAAATCTTGAGATTGCTGAAACACAGACATTCAGATTCCTTGATCAGGCTGTATCAGTTTCACTCCTAGACACAATAAACCAGCATCCACAATGGTAACTACAGCCACCTTTTTGCCACCCACCTTAGCTTCCACTTCTTACCTGGGATGTGCTTTGCCCAGCCAATAATCACCACCAGCTCTCTGTCTGCCAAGTCACAGAGTGTGGTCAGTGCTTTGATGTCACTCTCCGGCATGGTCGGGTCAGGCATGGCATAAATTTTCTCTGGCTCTGCCACCAGTAAGTGGGAGACAATCTTGGTCACTGCAAGTTCCAAAAGAGAAATTATTGCATGCTTCTGCTGCATCTGGGCATTATCATCATCAATCATCATCATCACCACCACCACTACCACCACTGCTGCCATCTGCTTCTATCACTACTATTACTGCTACTGTACTATTACTTCCAATCTTACTGACTAGAGTTTTAGAACATCAGGGATCTGGATTTTATCCAAGAATCTAGGAATCAGTGAGGTATCATCACTAATGTGGCATGTTCTAAGCAGTGTAATTTTTAATTTTTTTTTATTATTTTTATTTTATTATTTATTTATTTTTTTAGTTTTGGTAACTGTGCTATCATGATGCTGCCTATAGCAATTTCATTCAGATGTTTTGTCAGCCCATTTGGAACAGCTGCAATCAACCTTTGTGTCAAAGTACCTGAACCCTAAACTGGCCAGACATAAAAAGTTTTAGTGTCTTTTGTTCTCATGAGTTCTCTCTAGCTTCTCCTGTTCTTGTTTGGGGTGCTGGCTGTTGGCATATGGGTGGCTGGTCTAGGCTGATTCTTAAAGGATCAGACTCTTGCCTTTCTAGCCACAGAGAAATCACAGAACCAATGCTCTACTTCTCTGTAAGTGTTGAAGAACTGTTTTAATTAGGGGATATCAGAGATTTTATTGTTCCTTGTTTATTTAAGGTGTTTTAAAATGCAACTTATTCCTTGTAACTTTGTAACTTCTTAAATTACTGCTTGGAGAAGGATGCTGCAAGATATGAGACTTACAAACTGATTTGACCTTCTTACTTGAAACAAAGCTTTCTTTCTCTCTGTTAAACCTTGGAGTCCTTTGGGGCTACTCAGGACAAACAGTGCATTCTTCCCAAGAACAGAGAAGTGGGGAATGGTTTTTTACTTTCGTTTACTCATCACTCTGTCTTTCACCTGGGAAGGGGGAGAAGATGGTGCTGGAAAGCCCGTGGGTATTGGATAGGAGTAGTGAGTTCCTGGTTAGGCTTGCTTTCCCTTCTTTGCTCAAGAGCAGAGGGCATTGTTACTAGTAGTGATAGTAGTAATATTAACTATTTTTGTTTCTGTTGCTGTGGTTCTGTTTATTTGTAGGTCTAGGAACATAGGAAGTTGTCTTACACTCTGCGGTGTGACTATCAAGTGGGCCAAAATTAAGGCATTGCTCCCAATAAGAATCCCCCCAATAAAATTTTCCACCAGTACCCCCAATTTCTAGCATTGCAGTAATTTAAAATTTCAGTCAAGCATTTAGAAATACAGGGCAAAATCCTGCATGGGAGATATAGCTACAATGATGTAGCTAGAATTTGTTTACCAATCCAACCCACCCCAAACCCACCTTAAAGGCCAGGCAGCTGCACCAACCCAAAGAGTTCTGCAGCACTGGCAAGTAGGGCACGAAAGGATGACGTGTCCAGCCTTTTCCTGCCAGTGAACAAACTGTGCTGCAAAGAGCAGTGGTTGCAGTCGCTCATCACACACTAGGAGGGGGCTGAATGGATCAGTGCCTTGCTTACCAGCACCACAGAACTCATTTGGCTGGTGCAGCTGTCTGGCTTTTAAGGTGGGTCTTGGGGACAATTTGTACTCATGGTAATAATGCCACAGTTGTAACTGTGAACAGCAAATTTTATAGAGTCAGAAGTCTAGCTGATGACATCATAAATATTGAACAGGATACCAGCTTCAGTTTAGGCACCCCCCCTCCCCCAAATGGACAGGCAAAGATACCAAGGGAATGTGAACACAGCAAATATAACAGTTCTAGATGGTAACCATTTTCATTTGTCTCTCTCTTTGCAATACTAGAAATTTGAGGACAGAAGGAAAATTTCATGCAGGAGGTGGAATTCTTATACTTGGGGAGGGGGGAATCTCCTCATTTTGCTCTCCCCCCCCCCCATAGTTACACAAACAGTTCAAAGTGTTTATTCATCTAGCTAAATACAACATCTCAGCCTTTGCAAGGCTAGAAATGCTTATTTGGAGAGGCAATGTCCTGGTCTTATCCCACTCAGGTCAAAGTACTTGTTCATCTAGCCCAGGTTTGTTTACTTGGTCAGCATCCCCCTGGAGGTATCTTTTCTGTCGTCCTAGTACCTGATCCTTTCAAAATGCAGACATTTGGGATTGAACTTGGCCACCTTCTGCATGCTGAGCATGTTCTGTATCAGTGAACAATGATCTTTCTCTGATCCTATCATAGATATTTACATGTGTTAATTACTAATGTACCTAGGTATCCTGTGCCAAGATAGGGTTCCTATCAGAAAATTCTGCATATTTTATCTGATAATTTTTCTAACATGCATTCTGGCTAATTAATATTGAGAGGAAGCTCATGTTTGGATGCTTTCTGGATAAAATTAATTCTCTAGGATTCTCTTGGCATAACAGGCTAGGGGTGCAGGGGAAAATGGCTTCAGCCAACACCCATGAGGAAATGCAAATGAACTCTGGTTCATTCCTCATTTCTGCTTCAAAGATTTCTCCAACTATTTGTGTGAGTGATTGTAATGTAAACTGGCTCATAGTGCATTTGATCCCACTAGGATGCATGGTGGTGGGGGTGGGGGTTAACTCAGCCTATTTCAATTGCTTTCAAGCCACACAGTTGGTATTGCTGCTGCTTCTGCAGAACCAGCTAAGATGGTGAAGACTATGGAGATTTCAGACGTCTCTTTCAGCGTCTTGCTGCGCAAGCAGCCTCCGGAGCAGTAACGAGGCTGCCGCGCAGCAAGGGGTCCATTTTGGATGATGCCGTTTCTCTCTCGGCAGCGTCCGTGACTCTTGCGGCTAGCATTGGAGGCGGCCGCGCTGTTTTTCACTCACGGAAGTTGTCCGTGAGTAAAAAACAGTGTGGCCACCTCCAATCCTGGCCGCAAGAGTCACGGACGACACCGAGAGAGAAACGGCGGCATCCAAAATGGACCCCTTGCCGTGCAACAGCCTCGTTACTGCTCCGGAGGCTGCTTGCGCGGCAAGACACTGAAAGAGGCGTCTGAAAATCTCTTATTGCTTGCCTTCCTACCTGGTGGGAAATATCTGTTATGTTTTCCAGAAATATTTCATACACTTCACATCATATTACCAACCCAAGACAGCAAGGTGCTGCTGAGTGCATGCAGTGGTATGAGATCACAAATATTCCAGAGGATGGATGAAATAGGACAATTGCATTCTTTTTAGAAGTACCCAAGGCTGGCCCTTCTATTAGGAAACCACCTCTGGTGGTAGGTACTTTGGACATGATGGCTCCTCAACCATTCTTCCTGAGCCCCCTGGTCTTGCCTATATCTCATGGAACACAGAAATATGTGCCTTGCAGACTGTCCAGTTTCCCTAAAGTGGTCTGGTGCCTTTAGATGAGGGATGGAAAGGGTATTCAACAATTTCCCAATGGGGATGGAAATTTGAAGATCCTGAGCCTGTGGGATCATTTGCAGGAAGAAAAATAGCACCTGGAAACTTCCTGCAACCTTGTGGGAACTTTGTTTTGTTTTGTTTTGTTTTGTTCTTGGAACAAAACCTGCACACTTTGTGAACTGACAGTTTGAGAAACTGTGTAGCTTTCCAAGAAAAAAAAAGGTTATGTTGTTTTCCACCATATGTGCACTTTGGAGAACTGCACAAAACATTTTTAAAAAACTTATACAGAAAACTATATATTGAAGTGATCTCTGTGTGAGTGTGCTGTTTGTCTGTTCTGTAGACAATGTACTGTTTCTTGCACTTTCAGGGCTGTAGTTCCCATTCCCGTTTTAAAGCTGTATAACACATTTAAAGTTGTGTAATATGTAAAGTTGTGCAACATTTAAAGCTGTGCAACATTCCATTTTGTGCTTTTTTCCCTCTCTGTCTTTTTGAAAATGTCCATAGATTTTGAAGCTGTACATTATTTTGTTTTGTGTTTTCCCCTCATCTTTTAGAGAGAGAAAAAAACTTTTTAAACTGTGCAACAGTTACAGTTGTAACTGTTGCACTTTGTGCTCTCTCCCTCCCCCATCTTTTAGGAAAGCACTGTAGTTTTCATGGGAAAGGGTGCACAGCTTTCTGGAAAATTATGATACTTCTTGTGAAGTTCCATAGCCTCTTTCAGAAAGATTAAAAGTTTTCCATTATCATGGAAAAAAGTTCTGAAGCGTCTTGAAATCATGGAGGGGAAAAATATTGCTTTTTCCTGGCTGCTCTAGGGAAAGGGAAAATCCAGAATTACCATCCTTACCTCAGATGTGGTGGAATACCCTATTTCAATTGCAAGTGTCAAAATGAAACTCAACTGTCAGTCAACTTCTGTACATGGAATGGAAAGGGAATGCCACCCTGCCCTTTGGCTCATGCAGCAAAATATATTGGGCTAGACGTGAGGTTATACCTAAGATGTCTGAGGGATAAAATATCAAGGCAACAAACGTGTGTATCATACAAGTAGAGGCACAAGGGGCCCTGATAGGTTGCAGTTCCCTGTTGAATGTATTTGGAAAACTCAGGATTGCTTCTGCATAATGTGTGACCTGCTCTTGTAGTTGAACACAACTGCATCATATTATGATCCTCAAATTAGAAAGTAATAATAATATTCTGCAACTGCACAATAGACGAACAAGTTGCAGCTACAATGCATGGAAATATTAGTGTCATTACTAACATATTAATCTTAATCATGTAAAACATTAAGAAAACATATAAATTAGGGATAATTAATTATTTTAATAAATTATTGCCAAGATTGCTCCTCAGTGGCTGAACTATATCAGGGCCCTTTCACACTACATAATTATAGCCCTGTGATTCCAGTTTAACTACCATGGTTCTATCCCATGGAATCCTGGGATCTGTAGTTTAGGGGAGTTTAGAATTCTCATCCAGAGAGCTCTAGTGCCTCACCAAATACAAACCCCAAGATTCCATAGGATGCAGCCATAGCAATTAAAGTGGAATCATAGTGCTATAACTGTGCAGCGTGAATGGACCCCAAGTAAGTTCTTACAATTTTGTTTTATTTAGATCCCACATTTCTCCCAGTATGGGACCCAAGGCTGCTCACTCACAAAAACAAACAGAAAGAGATCCAAAATGAACGACAAAAGAAACCTAGCTGGATTATGGGGGTGGGGGGCAATGGAGAAGCAACTTGACCATGCTATGTGTGGAAGTTGATCTTTTAGGAGCTCAGGAAAACCAGTGTCCCCCTGACAACTGTACTGTTGATCTTTCTCAGAAAACTTTGATTGTGAGAACAGAGAGTTGAAGGCTACAGCCTCAGAAAAGATGGCTTAAACCATACTGTATAATTGCTACCTAATTGATGCAGATTATTATTGTGTTGTTGTTGTTGTTGTTTTATATCCTGCCTTTCTCCTGCCAATGGGACCCAAGACAGTTAACAACCTCTTTAAAACAATACAAGCTAAAAACAGTAGAAAGTATACATTATATTATAAATATAAAAATGTTTAAAGAATTAAACAATTTATAAGTTAAAAACATTAAACAGTAAAAATATTAAAATGATTTTAAAAGACCCTTTAAAAAATTAAAACCACACCACATAGCCTTGCAAGCCAAACCCTTGTTAGTTCATAAAAACCTGGTGGCATAGAAATGTCTTAACCTGCTGCCAGAAGGACAGTAAGGATGGGGCCATCCTGGCCTCTCTGGGGAGGGAGCTCCAAAGTCTGGGAGCAGCAACTGAGAAGGCCCTCTCCCTTATTCCCACCAAAAGAGCCTGAGAAGGTGATGGAACAGAGAGAAGGGCTTCTCCAGATGATCTTAAAGCTCTACTGGGCTCAATCTGTCTGCTGCTAGAAACACTCCGAGACAACAGCATAATCCCACAGTGCTATAGCAGAGAAAGGAAACTGATTGCCAGGCCCACCCCATAGCAAAGTGTGAGGAGCAAACTGTGACACTGGCACCTACATGGCTTTTTGGCTGGAGGAGGAATTTGTAAGCTCAGATAAGTGCTGCTCTCGGAGTCCAGTCTTCTTTTGTACTTTTGGCGGCCTCCACGAACTCGATCCAGACGCACTCCTGTAGGCAAAACAGGGAATGAAATCCTAAAGATCTCACATCAGATTTGTGAAGTCGAAGGCTTTCGCAGAGGGCATCCATAGATTTTCCTTGATTTTTTTCCGGGCTGTGAGTCCATGCTTTTTCCTGACTGAATAGAAGAAACTATTCCAGAACATGGCCTCACAACCCAAGGAAAACCCAAGGAAAATCACATCAGATTGCTTTACTTTTTGAACAAGTCCAGGAAGGCTAAATGGTTACACATATTATATACAGAGAAAGAAAGTTCCTAATCCTAATACTTCAACTGTACAAAAACGTGTTAAATGTGTTCTAACGTCATATAGATCTTGCTCTCTTGTCTGTGAGAAATGGTAGGAGTTGTAGTCCAACAACATCTGGAAAGCCACGAATTTCCCATATTGAAACCATTTTGATCAGCTAAGAATCTCCCACAGCTTCCTATTAGCAAGGTAGCAAATATTGTGTAATAAATGCTTAATTATTTTAAATTCAAGAACTGCAGATGATTGGTGGTCATCATCTTAAAAGAAGCATTTCCGTTTTGCTCCCAAACATGATAAAATGTCTATTCTGAGGTGATCCCTGTTGAAACTTGTGTGTGCATCAGCAAACATTTTTTTCTCTCAGTAGTAATGCATTTTATTCATATGCAAATTTTATGCATGTTTGGGTTGCAATCTTAAATATCTTTATTAGGAAATAAGCCTCAATTGAGCTCAATGGGATTTCATTCTCAACAGACATGGTTAGGTTTGTAGAGTTTAATTATGGGTAAAATTCATAAATTAATCAAGATTTCTTTCATTAGGTGTCAGTATGTATCTGTATACATATATACATTTACCCCTCAGCTCCCCTATCCAATTAATAAAGAAGAGAGATGAAAAGTAGATAATTTTTGAACATTAGCCTGTTCTCCTTTAATCCTTTCCTTAGCCTCTAAAGCTAATGAGGTATTTATGTTGCTACACCAGCTGTTTAATAAAATGTATGACAAGCAAGAGAAACATTGCCAGCCTCACCATTAGTCAGAACAAAACTATGACCTCAAGCAGCAGATGCTGGAAGCAGGAAGTGATTTGAAAGGTCAAAGGACAAGGCTGCTTTGCATTATGGAACCTTCCCCAAGTCCCCAAAACTACTCTAATGCCCCTTCTAGTGTTGCAAAGAACATGGTCCCATTGTTATCACTGAAGATTCACCTAACAGTTCTGGCAGATTCATGGAAATGCAGGGATGTTATTGTGTTTTTCACCTTAAGCAGCAAAAATTTGTGTGTTGACCCTCACACACATAGATAGTGACCCAGTTCCCACAAGCCCATCCTGATTAGGCCTTCCGTAGTACTGAATAAGAAGTTGTGTAGTGTGTGCATGTGTCCAGTATAGCCTCAAGATTGTGAAAACTAGATGGGTGAAACAGCCACGAATATTAAGAGGAATAAAAGAGTGTACATCTTAAGGTTATTTTGTTTCTCAAATGTATTAATTTTAGTTAATTAAAATCTATTTTTAGCCTTCAGTACCATATTAAACCACAAGATGTCAGGCCTTCTCTAAACAGAGACAAGCCTGAGAAATCCATTTCTCCACTGGGCCTCTAGACAACTTCATGCCATGATTTCTTCTGCAAGGCCCTCACACTCTTGAAACAACTCACAGAGAGAGGGAGAGGGAGAGGGAGAGAGAAACCCAGGCAAAGCTGGTATAGTGGAATGGGTACTGATGCAGAGGAAAAGAAAGACCAGTGAGAAAGGAAAAGGTGATGGGGAGACATAAGAGAAAGGGCACCTGGTGTGGAAAGGACTAACAGGTTTCCCATTCATGTAAAACTGCACTCCTATTAATGCTGAGTAAGAGGGCACCATACAAGCAGCCAGATATCACCAGTATTATTGGGAAACAACCTTTCAAAAAAATATGATCATAGAATCATAGAGATGGAAGAGATCACAAGGGCCATCTAGTCCAACCCGTTGCCATACAGTAATACATAATCAAAGCACTCCCAACAGATGACCATCCAGACTCTGTTTAAAAAGCTCCAAAGAAGGAGACTCCACCACACTCTGAGGCAGTGCATTCCACTGCCGAACAGCTGTTACTTTCAGGAAGTTCTTCCTAAGGTTTAGGTGGAACCTCTTTTCCTGTAGTTTGTCCATTGCGCCACGTCTAGTCTCTGGAGCAGCAGAAAATAAGCTTGTTCTATCTTCAGTATAACATCCTTTCAAATATTTAAACATGGCTATCATGCCACCTCTTAACCTTCTCTTCTCCAGGCTAAACATACCCAGTTCCTGAAGCCGCTCGTCATACAGCATGGCTTCAACACCTCCCATCATTTTGGTCACCCTCCTCTGGACATGTTCTAGCTTGTCAATATCCTTCTTGAATTGTGGTGCCCAGAACTCGACACAATATTCCAGGTGAGGTCTGACCAAAGCAGAATAGGGTGGCACTATTACTTCCCTTGACCTAGACACTATACTACGATTAATGCAGTCTAGTATTACTGTATGTTCAGCTTGTGGTCCACTAAGACTCCTAGATCCCATCCTATATTTGTGCATTTCATTTTTACTGCCCAAGTGTAGTATCCTTCATTTCTCCCTGCTGAAATTCATTTTGTTAGTTTTGGCCCAGCTCTCTGATCTGTTAAAGTCATTTTTAATTCTGATCCTGTCCTCTGGGGTATTAGCTACCCATCCTAATTTGGTGTCATCTGCAAACTTGATAAGCATGCACTCTATTCCCTCATTCAAGTCATTGGTAATGATGTTGAATAGCACTGGGCCCAGGACAGAACCCTGTGGCATCCCACCAGTCATTTCTCTCCAGGATGAAGAGGAGACATTGGTGACTACCCTTTGGATTTGATCAGTCAACCAATTACAAATCCACCTGACAGTAGCATTGTCTATCCCACATTTTACTAGCTTGTTTGCAAGAATATCATGGGGGACCTTGTCAAAAGCCTTACTGAAATCAAGATATGCTACATCCACAGCATTCCCTTCATCTACTAAGCTTGTAGCTTTATAAAAAGAAAAGAGAGATAAGATTAGCCTGGTATGACTTATTTTTGAGAAATCCTTGTTGACTTTTAGTGATCACATCATTCCTTTCTAAGTGCTTACAGAGTGTTTAATGATCTGCTCTAGAATCTTTCCTGATATTCATGTCAGGCTGACTGGCTAATAATTGTTTGGCTCCTCTTTTTTCCCTTTTTGAAGATGGTGACAGCATTTGCCCTCCTCCAGTCTGCTGGACTTCTTCTGTTCTCCAGGAATTCTCCAAGGTTATTGCTAGTGGTTCAGCAATTACTTCTGCCAGATCTTTTAATACCCTTTGATGTAATTAATCTGGCCCTGGAGACTTGAATTCATGTATTTATTTATTTTTAAATAATCTCTATTAGTGTATAAATGGCAACATAATACATTATAAACAATAAACTTGTGACACTATAATACACTATAAACAATAAACAATAAATTGTGAACTATACACAATACAGTATATAAACACACTATCAATACATTACATAAAAGCTAAATATAACAAATAACCCCACAATTCAATACAACTAGCCCCACAAGTCAATTAAAAATTCACTTCTTGCCCTCCAAACCAAAGACCATATAATAAAAACATATTAAACTTCTCTATAGTGCTTAACTTATACTTTACCGTACTGATGGTAGCTTGTTTAACTTAAGCCATCTGAGGGCTTGCACTAAGACTCTAAACTATCTAGTCCGTGAGCTGCTCTTCACTGATGATGCTGCCCTTGTTGCCCACACAGAAGCAGCTCTGCAGCGCCTAACTTCCTGCTTCGCAACAGCTGCAGAGCTGTTTGGGCTGGAAGTCAACCTGAAGAAAACGGAAGTTCTCTACCAGCCTGCACCACAGGACGAACAACACCATCCCCACATTGACATTGGCAAATCTGTGCTTAAGTCTGTTCAGCAGTTCACCTATCTGGGAAGCATCATCTCCTCAGATGCCAAGATTGACAAAGAGATCGATCACAGATTAGCAAAGGCATATAGCACATTTGGAAGACTTTACAAAAGAGTCTGGAGTAACAAACACCTGAGGCGAAGCAAAAAAATCAATGTGTATAGAGCCATTGTACTGTCTATTCTCCTTTATGGATCTGAAACATGGGTCACCTATCGCCACCACTTACAACTCCTCGAACACTTTCATCAGTGCTGTATACGCACAATCCTAAATATACACTGGACTGACTATGTGACGAATGTTGCTGTCCTTGAGCAAGCAGGGATCACCAGCATTGAGGCCATGATATTGAGAACACAGCTGCGCTGGGCAGGGCACGTTTCTAGGATGGAGGACCATTGCCTCCCAAAAACAGTACTCTACAGTGAACTCGCCACAGGTCAGCGTAAGAAGGGCACTCCAAAAAAGCGATACAAGGACTCCCTGAAACAACATCTCAGGCTTGGCCAAATTGATCACCAACAATGGTCCGCCATGGTCTCACATCGGGAGGCATGGAGACGCACTATCCACAATGCTGCAGCCTTATTTGAGAACTCACACCAAACAAGTCTTGAAGAGAAATGACAACGCAGAAAGAATCACAACCCGGAATCATCACCCAAGGAGACCTTCTGCTGTGCTTTCTGCAACTGGACATGTTTATCTCAGATTGGCCTTTTTAGTGATCAGTGCGCTTGCAGAAAGTGCAGGATGAGTCCTTCCTGAATCTTCATTTGCGAAGAAAAGCCAGAGAGAGAGAGAGAGAGAGAGAGAGAGAGAGAGAGAGAGAGAGAGAGTGCTTAACTAAAATTATATCTTCTGACTTAAAGTCCAACAAACAAAAAAAGAGAAAAAAATCTCTTCAGCCTTTAAATCCCGCAATTGTGATGTCTGCCTCTTTCATAAGATAAAAACAATTCCCAGTCTGTTAAAAAATTGTCCAACGATTTATCTAGGACCAAAGTAGATAATTTGTCTATTTCTGCCATTTCAAACACTTTAAAAATCCATTCTTCTTTTGTTGGCATTTTTTTTTCCAGTTCTGGGCATACAACAGCATTACTGCCAGCATCGTATTATGCATCACCTTAAAATTAAAAGTAATTTTAATATGTCCACCATATATGATAAAATGCACTTTCATGCGTATTATATTTCCAACACATATTTTTGAGCCCCTTATACATCTTAGACAATTTTGTTGGTGTCAAATACCATCTATACATCATTTTGTAAAAACATTCTCTAAGATCACAGAACAGCATATCTTTAAATCCTTTAGTTCACATCTTCTCCCATTGCTCCAACTCAATATCATATCCAAACTTTTAAGCCCGTTTAACCATATATTCTTTAACTTGTTCATCTTCTAACTCTAATTTCAATAACATCTTATAAGATATTCCCAATCAAATGTTCATCATTTATTTATACACAATTTAAACGCAAACTCAGTTTTTCCTTTCTCAAAGCCAAAGAGCTTCTTATCTAATTTAAATCTTTCTAACAGTTCTTTATACATCATTTAAAATCTACTCTTGAGTTTTAAATCTAAATTGGTCATTCTCCCATACTAACAAGAAGACTTGATTTCTCATTTAGAGTAGCCAGGTATTCCTGTACTACCTTTTTACCTATTCTAGGATGCATTTCCCCTACTGGATCTGCTCCATTTTCCCCAGGGAGAAGACCAATGCAAAAAAGGGCAGAGTAGTTCTGCCTTTTTTCTCTGTTTCCTGTAAGCATTTCACCATCTTCTCCATGTAGTGGCCCTACCATCTCATTGTTCTTCCTTTTGCTACAGACATAACCCCCCCCAAAAAAAGCCCTTTTTATTGTTTTTAAACTCTCTAGCAAGCTTGAGCTAGTTCTGCACTTTAGCTTTTCTCCCTTCACATGCTGGCTATCCATTTGAATTCCTCTTTGGTGATTTTTCCATTTTTTCCATTTCTTTCCCTTTTAAATCTTAGCTCAGTTGAAAGTTCTTTAGATATCCATCTTGATTTCTTTAGACACCTGCCATTTTTCCTCCTCATTGGAACTGTTTGAAATTGTGCCTTTAATATATCACTTTTAAGAAACCCCATCCATCATGAACTCCCTTCTCTTTTAGTATCCCCAGTAATTCCCTAAATTTTCTGAAATCAGCTTTCTTAAAGTCTAGAATGTGTGTATGACTATTCTTGGCTTCCCCTTTCCACTGTATGACCAACTCCAGGAGAACATGGTCACTCCCACCTAAGGATCCTGCCACTTCAACCCCATTACCAGGTCATCCCTGTTGATTAGGATCAGAGCTAAAATAGCTGATGCCCTTGCTGCTTTTTCTACCTTCTGGACAATGAAATTGTGTGCAGGCAAGTGAGGCGTTTGTTGGGCATTAGATTCTTGGTAGAGTTTGATTCCCAACAAATATCAGAATAGTTAAAATCTCCCATTGCTACTACATCTCTCCTTTCTAAATGTTTGATAATCTCTTCCAGGAAGGCATCATCCAGTCGTCAGTGTGGCGTGGGGGCCTATAGTAGACCCTCACAGTGACATCACTGTTGTTTCTCTCCCCTTTAATTTTTACCCAGATATTCTCAACCTGGCTTCCAGGATTTAAGTCAAGGATCTCTTCACAGGTGTAAACATCCTTGACATATAATGCTATTCCTCCTCCTTTCATGTTTGGTCTATTTCTCTGAAATAGATTATACCCCTCTCTTACTACATTCCAATTATGTGACTCATCCCACCAGGTTTCAGTGATGCCTATTATATCATATTTGTTTTGCTGTGTTAAGAGTTCAAGTTCATTTTGCTTATTTACCATGCTCTCTGCATTAGTATGGAGAAATCTAAGACCATGTGTCATTCCCCCTAGCTGCTTATTTAAAGGTTTTTTTCCCTCCTACTTCTGGGTTCTTATACTATTTGGTCAGTTCTCTCTATAACATCTGGATTATTATCTCCAGCACTTGATGAACCCCTGCCTCAAGAATACTGTCTCCCTCCCCTACATAACTTAGTTTAAATACCTCCTGATCAGGTTTGTGAGAGGAATGCAAAATCATTCCTGCCAACTGTGAGGTGCAACCTATCACTTGCCAGACATCCATCTTCATGAAACCACAGACCATTGTCTAAGAAGCCAAATTCTTCCCAGCCACACCAGCTGCAAAGCCAGGTGTTCCCCTGCACTATTCTCTCTCCCTTCCTGGGCCATGTCCTTCAACTGGGAGGAGAGACAAAATGGCAACCTGTGCATCAGCGTCCTACCCAGAGCCTCATAATACCTTATGATATTCTGAAGGCTATACCTTGCAGTGTTTTTGGTACCCATATAGATCAAAGGAGGGGATCATGGTCAGTGGGCTTGATGAACTACTGCTTCTGTTCTTCTCAACAGGAGTCCCCTGCCACTACCACACATCTCTTTTGAGGATTGGGGGGGGCATTCCATATCTTCCAAGGTCACCTGCACATTCTCTGAAGACTGACATTGTTGCTCTTGCTCCTGTTCCCCCTCATCATCATCCATAAAGGAAAGTGCTTCGAACCAACTCTTCACCACCAAACTCACAGAATGATCCCTGATCCTTCCACTTCTGTGTGTCACATTCTTCCAAATGTCTACGTCTTGTGTTTGGGAACTGACCTCCTCCTCAGAGACATCCCCTGTGTGTTATTCCTCATCCAGGACTGTCTGCTGTGCTCTGCTCTGTCCACGAAAACCCATGCTCCCTAATATGTTGAAGAGCAGATACACAGGCATCAAGTTGCTGGACGTTCTCTTCCAACAGGGCAACCAACTTGCACTTGCTGCAGGTGTAGCTACCCACGTCTTCCAGCAAGAACACAAACATATCACAGCTGTTGCAGGTGACTGCAGCAGCTCCCTCACCATCCATATTCAGTAGTCTTAAGTAGGCACTGAAACAGAAGTCCAGGCCTCCCCTCAAAACATGCACACAAAATGTCTGTTGGCCTTGTCTGTTAGCGACTGGGACTGAAGCAATAGAGAGCTAGTGGCTGCTTCAATTTGTCTTGTTAATTAATATCCTGTTAATTTGGCCTTTTCTTACTTCTTTGATTTTTTGGATGTTACTGTTTATTGAAACATTTTTTTTTAAGATTCATGTTTTTTTTACAATAAAATACTATCCCCACTTCCCAGTTATACAGATGATGATACAGATTACCACTTTATCACACAACCTGCCACATATCTACCCCTGATTAATGGTAAAAGCACATTACTGCTGCTTCTAGCATATGATCAACTGATTGGTGTAGATGCAGCATGATTAATACACAAAGCATAATGCTGATGATGTGAACCTATCCAAACATCTGAAGCCCACACGGAAATTCTTGGAATTGAATCCCTTGGACAGATCAGAATCTACTTCCAAATTGGGCACTTAGGATCTCAGCAGCATCAAATTAATTAATGTTGTCTAAGCATGCCAGTTTTTATAACTCACTGTATGAATCAACGTTATATATTTGCAGCATCTCCAACACAATGAATTAGGTGTTCATTTGCATCAGAAACTAGCCATTTCCTGTGAGAACACTTAGGTCTTTCATAAATACACTGATGAGTGTAATAGGAGTAGGCAAATACTCCCTGCCCCCAAGTATATACCAACATTTTGGGAAGGTAGACTGTGAGCTTGATAGGAAAATCCAGCTTACCTTTGGGTTTCCCTAGTCACATGACCATGGGCTTGTCTACACAATCATCCCACTCAAGGCAAGTTCAGGGGCACTGTCCACACTTCAAAACTCACCCCAGTCTGATAAATTGCAGTATGCACAGCCACAGGGGTGTGGATGCTCCACACACATGCATGTTTATGTACATATGTCTTTTCCCACAGATCAGAAGGGTTTCCTACTTAGACATCCTATTATGCAGACGTAAGCACAGCTATTAATGGCATGGGTATGCTGGTATGTGCTTCTCTGAATAACTTCTGCATATGCAAAATAAATGATGATGAAGGAACCACTAAAAAGTAAAATTGAAACAGGAAGAAATCACCTGGCTCAGGAAGCCTCCTCCCAACCTCTTCTGTCCACCTGCTGAACTCCTCCTCCTGGCCCCACACCAATATCACTATGGAGTGCATTCCACATACACTCGTAAATATCTGGATTTTCTGCTCAAATCTGGAGTAACTCCCAACTCTTTTTGATCCAGATTTAAGCCCTGAGGTGCTGAAAATACCTGGATTCAAGCTGTACATCCTCTGGACAGCTGAAAATGAGGTGCGTTCATTTTATTTGGCCTATGTAGACAAGCTCTGTGTCTTCTGGCCATGTCCCAGGAAGCTACATGCTTAGTAGTAGTGAAAAAGGACCTAAGTTACAGTGCCTGGTGTTCAGAATATAGGCAGAAGGTAGCCTAGAATTGTGGGATGGCCAGAAGAAGCCATGGTGTTAGGGACATGAACAGAAAGGACTCTAGAATTGTGGCCAGGAAACACATTATTGCTTCACCATCCATGTTCATTGTATGCATGGCCATAGAGGACATCTGATAGGGCTACAGCCAATTGTCACAGTGGCTTAAAAGGCCACACCTTTCACTGGTTAGCAAGTCAAGCTAACTCACTCCAGTCATAAATCCTGAAGACCACAATTAGGGCATTCTGATGTGCCAAAAAGGCAGGGGGAGGGGGGTGAATCATCATCATCACCATCATCAGTATTACTACCACCACTTGCCGCTACCACCATCAAGGAGACTCATACATATATGTGTGTTCTACTTAGTACTTGGCTAGGAAGGTGGCTCTACAGGTTGCAGAGGCATTAGGCATCCTCAATCAGATTAGAGAGACACAAAGGACTTAAGTGCATTAAAAGAGATA
This sequence comes from Gambelia wislizenii, assembly GCA_030847615.1. NCBI lineage: Eukaryota > Metazoa > Chordata > Lepidosauria > Squamata > Crotaphytidae > Gambelia > Gambelia wislizenii. The sequence continues at coordinate 447,218,692 of JAUMIR010000001.1, read as the reverse complement.
AGAGAGAGAAAAGAGAGACACCCAAAGAGATTTTCCCTCCACCTCTCTGTTTCTTGCTGAATGCCTACATCTGTTCATCCAAGGTCTTTAGCTTGTTAATTTCCAACAAGACTCTGCTCGCCTCCTATCCTTGCATCCTGTTTGACACTCCTTGAGGCAAGCACATTAAATAAGGTCACTGCTGTTGTTTCATCTCAACATAGTCATCTCAATGCCAGCATTAAAGAAAGGGTGTGAATGCTAACCCATAGGATGAACACCCTACACTACGGTGTAGTCATTATGCAGATAATAGCAAGGTGCTGTGACAGCACAGAAGGGATTCACTAGTGAACCAGCTGGCTTAAGAGGCACACCAAAGCAGAATCCATGCCCAAGGCAGCTTACCATCTTGAACAAATGGATAGAAATGTGCAGAACCTAGAAGTAGTACATTTACAAGTAGCACTGTTATCTGTAGTTACATACTTGGGAGAGGGGGTAACAAGGGTGTAACAAAATTAAATTCTTAAAGCAATGTAACAAGAGGGAAAGTACTTTATTTGAAGTAGTGATTAATAGTTTCTAGTTATTTTCAAAAGTTACTTTTAAGGGCATTTTAAGAGCTGCTTTTACAGGTAGTTTATTATCTTATCCTAAGGTTATCCTAACAAAACAAAATTAACAGATCATAAAGGACAAGTAATAAGGACTGTAGCAGGCGAAAAGAACTGAGTGGAATTGGTTCCTCTCAGGTCATTCCAACTGGAAGGTCAAGGGGAAGTGACCAACTGCTGGCACACTATTTCTCAAATCCTTGAGGCAGTGGTGGCAAGCTGCCTTTCCCAAATAAACCAACTTCTCCTAGACTTGAAGCAGCAATGATGTTATGTTCTCTGATAGCTCTGATCAGCTTCTTGTCACAAAATAGAAGCAGCAGTAACTACTTCTAGAAATGAACAGCTCTAAGCTATTCCCTTCACCTTGCAATGTTTTCACTTTTCCGCTTATTTTGTAGCAATAGCATTGATATTCCTATACCGCTTATCAGTTGCAAAACACTCCCTTAATGGTTTACAATGTGGTAGATAATTGCCCCCAACAAGCTGAGTCCCCATTTTACCAACCTACAGAAGGATGGAAGGCTAAGTCAACCTTGGAGCCCTCTGGGATCGAACTCATAATGTCATGGCTTGCAGTACTGGCATTTAACTGTGCCACCAGGGCTCCATTGTCTTTCTGGAAGGGTTGCATACACCATGTCTTATGTCCCAACAATGAAGAAAAGAAATGGTTTTGTCCCATTTGTTATTAACTGCAGTCAAGTCGACTTCAACTTATGGTGACCCTATGAATGAGAGACTTCCAAGTCACCCTATCATCAACAGCCCTGCTCAGGTCTTGCAGACTCAGGGCCATGGCTTCCTTGACAGAATCTATCCACCAGGAATGTGGTCTTCCTCTTTTCCTACTGCCTTTTCCCTTTCCAAACTTTATTGTCTTTTCTAGTTAGTCATGTCTTCTTATGACATGTCTAAAATATGATATTCTCAATTTACTCATTCCAAGATGTCTAGGGAGAGTTCAGGCTTGATTTGCTCTAGAACACATTTTTTGCCTTTTTAGCAGTCCTCTCCAATACCACATTTCAAACAAGTCGATTTTCTTCCTATCAGTTTTCTTCACTGTCCATACCTGCCTTGAATAAGACTGTCAATTTTCTAACCATCCTGTTGGTGCCAGTCATGTTCCAGAAGTCCTTGAAACAGACAGTGCCTATACCAATCCTCTGCAGTACGGAAGAGGTGTTCTGATCTATTCAAGCTCTCTGCATTTATCCAGTGTGGTCCTGCCAAAAGACATCTGTCCAACAAGTTTGAGATCAGATGTTCCCTTCCTGCTTTGATAACATCAGGTTTGGGGAAGGATCCCCCCCTTAATGGAAGTCCAATAATTCCACCATTTTCTCCCTTTTCTAAATGCTGGAGAGAGGCCTAGTCTGTCAGAAGTAAAAATAGCCAAGTGTGCAGAAGAGACAGCACAGGCAATTGAGTTTAGCTGCTTCTTTTTTTCTTTTTTCTGAAGACTAAAAATATCTTTAAAAGCTCTGTGAAGCAAAGCCCACGACAATGGGAGATGCAGCCAAAGCCCAATATTAGCTGTCATACTGAATATACAGGATATGCATCCTTCTAGGCTGAGTGCCAATAGTAGGGCTCCTGACCTATGATTCTGTATACGATCCTGGGGGCACTGAGTAACCAGCACCTTGCATTGTGTGTACATTGTACGTTGTGTATGTACTGAAAACTTTTTCTGCATGATTCATTTCAGGACTCCCCATCTTATTTCCACCCCCATTCACCCTGCCAGAATAGCATTGCTGTTTGTACCTTATTGTAGACTGTACCATCCAGTCACATTCCTGTGATTTTTTTTTAAAAAAAGGTTGTTCTTTTTGTTCAAGAAAAGGACATACCTAAAAGCCTTGCAGGTATGAACTTTAAGTTTGGTTTCTGTTGCTTAGAAACACTAATTGCTGTAAAATGTCTAGCTTTATTTTCATATTTTGTTTTTCTTTCAAATGTATAAGTGAAACATAAGAAAGAAATATTTCTGAAAATGTGTTGCCTGTAATTGGCTGCTTCATTCCACAAGCAAGTCTGTCAAATTTGTTTCCACTCAATTCATCATTTTCTCATCATTTCCCTAGCCTTTTCAGACTGCTTCTGTACAATTTTTTTGGAAAAATCAACATGAAAATTAGATATACATTTTTGTACACATTTTCTACACATGCCCCAGTGTGTGCATTTCTCCCAGTTCACTCATGTTTTTCAATCAATTCCTCATTATACAATGTAGTTTGGTATTCAGTTTCAAATAATGTATGCATTTTTGTGCCCACTTTTTCCAGAATGTTTGCATTTCTTTTACTGGGGAACTGTCCTGCAAATATCCAAGAAAGTGCACATTTCAATATGCACAGACATTTCAGTTTTTCAAAAGCAGTACTTAATTTCTACTGTAATAGCACAAAGACAGAAAGAACATAGTGGATATCAATTAGACTGAAAGAATCATTCCGTTGTCTGGAAATGCCCTAAAAGAGACCCTGTTGTATCAGAGAGGATACAATGACGCAAAACTTACATTACCCACCACAGGTATTGACAATGCATTTGCCATGTGGTAAATTTTGTTCTGACAATATATATTAGCATTATTATGTTGCACACGCACACACCCAGCTAGTTTGGGTTTTGTTGTTTTTTAAGCGCATGTGCCTTTTAGTGAGAAAACTTGCTCTGTTTACTTCATCTGCAATGTGTAGGAAAGTGGTATTTCTGGCTTAGGCTAGAAACAGAATAGTCTATAAACACAAAGCCATTAAACCCCATGCAGCAGCAACCTGATCAGGGCCGCCTTTTAATTTCCTGACATGATCTGGCCACTAACCCAATTACCCAGAATCCCCGGAGGAGTCCTCATCCTTCCCAGGAAGCACAAAGAGAAAGTGCAAGCGTATTGCATAGATGTCAGCAGAGCTTTCACTGAAATCAAATATCTTTCAGAAAATGCATGGAATGGAAACCAGGGCTGTGGGGGAAGGGAACTGGGTTGTAGGGAGGGGGGCCTTTGAGAGACAGGAAGAGCACTAGAATGGCTGTATTCCACTGAAAGAGAGTTCATGAGAGGATAAGGAAGGTATTGTTAACTACTCAAACAATTCTTCAATGTTTTGGTTAGTTTGAATTATAGCAGTAAATAAACAACAGGGCTGAGATGACTTGGCAGTCTCTTGTTCAACTGCAACATAAGAGAAAGGACTAATGCCATTTTCTGGCACTGGTCCTCTCTCTGCTTCTAACAAATGCCTGACCATCAAAGATGCAGCAGTTGAAACTGTCCCTGGCATGAAGATGAACTTAATGCAAAAGCACTACCAACTATGGTAGTAAGCAAATGTTAAGTTCAGAGAAGCTAAAAAATGAGGGGGGAGTGGTGATGATGGTAATATTACTAGATATGGAGGAGGGGAGGGGATCTGTGAGATTTACTTTCTCCTGCATTTGAATTTTTCAAGTTCATTGTGAATATGAAGTTAAATTTCAATAAGTTATTGAATAGGAAATGACATTTGAATAATATACAGAAATTCAAACCCAGATTTTTAAAAGTTAAGCCCCCGAAGTCCTGGACGTTGACTTCTGTGGGAATTACACAGCCCTTCAGATTGTTCAACTGCAACTCCCAGCAGCTCTATCCAGCATAGCCAATAGTGAGGAACGCTGGGAGTAGCAGTTCAACAATATCTGGGGATGCCATGATTCCCAACTAGGCAGAAAAATGTCAGTTTTGCTTTATCTCACATTTTTAACAGAAACCCACCTGTTATTTTCACCCTGATATGAAGAAATGTGTGAATTTTCCTCAAATCTAATGTCAAATATGGGTCACCTATCGCCACCACCTACAACTCCTTGAACGCTTTCATCAGCGCTGTATACGCACAATCCTAAATATACACTGGACTGACTATGTGATGAATGTTGCTGTCCTTGAGCAAGCAGGGATCACCAGCATTGAGGCCATGATATTGAGAACACAGCTGCGCTGGGCAGGGCACGTTTCTAGGATGGAGGACCATCGCCTCCCAAGAATAGTACTCTACGGTAAACTTGCCACGGGTCAGCGTAAGAAGGGCTCTCCAAAAAAGCGATACAAGGACTCCCTGAAACAACATCTCTGGCTCGGCCAAATTGATCACCAACAATGGTCCGCCCTGAGCTCACATCGGGAGGCATGGAGACGCACTATCCACAATGCTACAGCCTTATTTGAGAACTCACTCCAAACAAGTCTTGAAGAGAAACGACAACGCAGAAAGAATCACAACCCAGAAACATCACCCAAGGAGACCTTCTGCTGTGCTTTCTGCAACCGGACTTGTTTATCTCAGATTGGCCTTTTTAGTCATCAGCGCGCTTGCAGAAAGAGCAGGATGAGTCCTTCCTAAATCTTCGTTTGCGAAGAAAAGCCAGAGATGACAAATAAATTGTACTGAAGTCCTCTACCATTCCTAAATATTACCATTATCTTCTCAAGCTGTGTGTGAGGATACCCCCAAAAAAGGATAAGTTTTCCTAAATAAATTTGTCTTCGATGAACTACAACTCCAGCATGTCAATCACTGCCATTATAATTGCTACAGTTCTGGTGTCACTATGGCAACTTTTCCCCAACCCATTTTCCTCCACAGGTTTTGGACCACAACTCTCCCCACTCCCCATCCCCAGTCAATGCACAGTTCAGTCACAGAATTCTGCATATAGCAGATTCCAGATTCAATTGCCAGGTTTGGTTCAGAAAAATCTCTACCTGAAACCTTGGAGACCTACTGCACTGGTCTGGCTCAGTAATATGAGTCTTCGCAGCTATATCTATGTTCACCATGCCATCTAAGTGCAAATTGCATGAGGGATGTTCCCTGTGATTCATGCATGGTCTTCTATCCCAGCACACCTCATTTTTTTAGTAGCCTCTTTAGAAAGATGCAGGACCTGAACTGCCCAATGACATGACTGAGGAAATAAGATGCCTATTACTAGGCGGTGGAACTCTTTCACACTGGATATTAGATTGACACCCTCTCTGTTCTCTTTTGGCTGGAAGGCAAAACCCTTTTTATTTAAACAGGCTTTGGGTCATTAATGGGTTATTGCAGTAGTGTCCTTTTATTCTCATTGTCAGGCTTTAAATACCTTTAAACTGTTTTAAACTAGTGCTGTTTTAATGGCATATTTTTAAAACTTTTTCCAGCCAAGATCCTAAACTGCATTGGTGGAGCATATGGCTGTGCCAGGCATAGCTCCATGGTCTCCCCCATCCCCAGGCACACAGCCTGCTATCCTGCTTCTCAGGTTCCCCCTCACCTGATCATTTGGTGACCAAAGGAAAATAGCAGGTGGACAGGCAGTGCCTAGCTGTGTTCCTGCAGCTGGAAGGGCAGAAACAACTTCAACCACCAACAAATTTTGCTGTTTCCAATATTGCCTTATTTTTTTACATGCTCAGACTGAGTTCACTTATAGGTTATGTTGGCTTTCCTTATCTCCCAAAATAATGGAAGAAAAAAGGCAGGGTAGACTCTACGAATTGCCAAGGAAGGGGCAAATCTCATATTTGCTTCCCTCAGTTGGGCATCTAGCAACTGATCTAGCAAGCAAGAACTGCCTTCTCCTCATCTTCCTTCTGTATTGCTTACCAGTAGCGAAAGAGGCAAAGGGATTCTTCCAGTGTAATCAAGGTAAGTGAAGTACATATCAGGAAGGATCACAGGAGAAGCCTCTTTTCTGCCAAGGCTGCATTTACAGTATTTTCCTTTTGCTAAAAACAAACAACAACAAAAACCCCTCTTCCCTCTTACGTATCCTGCCCATTTTCTTTACTAGCCCTTCCCACTAGTTGTGATAAGGCCAAGGGTATACCCAAGCTGAGCAGATGAATAGGAATACAAATCTAGGAACAGATGAGAAAGGTTGAGAAGGGAGCGAGGGAAGGACCACAGTGACAACCACCAGCTAACTATTGCATATTCAGGAACATAATGGTTCCTGAAAATAATGATGGCAAGAAAGAGGAGATCAGGAAACAAGGATCTGCAGTCTATGTCTGCCTTCCCATAACCCACTGCCCTCCAGGTGTGCTGGACTACAACTTCCATGGGAACTGTAGTCCAAAACCTCTGGAAGAAACTGGGATAGGGAAGATTAGTCTTTGGCCATGGTCACTACCTTCAACACTCCAGATGTTTTGGACTTTAACTCCCTGAATCCATGACTAATGGCCATGGTGGCTGGGGCTTGAAGTCCAGAACATCTGGCAGCTCAAAGGCTGAGGACCACTTGTATATGGTAGATATGGCTACACAAGCAGAAATAGAAAGCCAGGTTACTTAAAAGCTCCTGGATCCCCTTTGCTTACAAGGTTGTCAACAAGCTCAGGCAAAAGAGGTGAGGAAAACTCCCTGCGGATTTCTTTTTGCCACAGGGTTGGCATTTCTGGCATACTTTTCCTGTTTCTTTTCCAGTAAGTTTTCATCAGGAAACTTGCAAACAGTCTTCCTTCAACCCCTTCTCAAAGAAAGAAGGGAAGGTCAGAGGCAGGATGTGACTCCATTGCACATGCTAAACTTACACTGCCTGTATGTTAAGCATTATATGCCTTCACTCTGCTCAGCCTGCTATCTGCTCACAGTGCCTGAACTGCTGTAAAAAGCTTTGCAGAAACTTTCCTTCTCACTGCCAAATGCAGAGAAAATGGACAAAACAGCACTTTTCTGCACCACTGTTCTGTAAGGTCATCATCACAAGAGAACAGCTTCCGTACATGTTTAGAAATGTGCAAACTGGGCTGAATCAGCTTTATCCAAAGAATTTCAATCTGAAATGTGATCTCCCTTTATTGCAGTTAGTCTCACTCTTCTTCAGAATTTTTTTAACAGATAAAATACTAGTGGTGTTTGAGGAGAAGACCCATACGTCTTCTGACATGTCCAAACCCCAACTTTTAGCACTCTGGAAGGTCAAGTAGTCTTGGTCAAATATGTAACCAATATTTTCATGCTGGTTGAATTCAGTATTTTAGAATTCTGAGAAGAGAGTTATATGTCAACAAAATAACATCAAAGGGTCTTCCCTTGACCATTTTAACATTCCCCAAACAGAACCCCCCTTCTCTGTATACTGTGTATATATATATATATATATATATATGTATATAAAAGGAAGAGAAAATTAAAGAGAAAAGCTGTAGCCTAGGTCTGATGCCTTTGTTTTCTATATCGATAAAGGATTGTGTGTGGGTTTTTTAAAAAACAAAATATTCAAAAATATAACCCACTGCTTTCAGTCTGAAATATATAGTCTGTTGCATAGTCTTGCTGAAAGTGTAGGTCATTTTATAGCAGGTGTGAGCAAGAAATCTTTTGGTAAATCCCTGCAATAGATCAGCAGCATCTGGTTGCCAACTGTTTAACAATAGAAAGAGTGAAATATCTTTTTCCACCTAAGTTAGACTGATGAAATGAATAAAGTTTTGCATAGCCAATGGTGGACCTTTCCAACAAAGGAAAATAAATCCTTAGGCTTAGAAAGGGCTCACAGCTGATCTGTTCTAAGTTCTAAGTCTTTTGACTTTTTTTGTACCTGGCTCTGGTTGGTGAGTCATAGAGTTCTAACATAATCCAATGTAGAGTCAACAATCCACTGGCTTATAGTTCTTCACTGTCAAAAGCAAAATACCCCTAGCATTTTATACTGGGCAGCTTTTGCACAAAACTCTCTGACCAAATGTGCTTTTAAAAACTCTTGGGTACCAAATCCCTTCTGGACAAAGAAGGCTTTTCACCATAAAGACTAACCTAGGTGCCCTTTGTTCTGGTCTTCAGAGCCATCACTGTATGATGACATCTAGTGCAGAACTGGCATGGTGTAACTTAAGATGCCCAACACAAACAGAAGCATTGACTCCATGAGCAAGTTGAGCCTTCCTGCTCTAAATCCACTCATTTCTGGGCTTCTCCTCTGGGACAGCCAGTCAGCCAAGAAGCCAGATGGATATGACTGACAAACCTTTGGGTTTTGGTGGTGGGGTGTGGGAGGATAATTAAGTGGAGGTAAGAAAGCTAAGACGCTGAATGAATACATGTGCCCTTGGCTTTGCATTTAAGGTTTTACATGGGTAGTTTTCCACCCTGTGTTTTATCCACATGTTGAAGGAATCTCAGTGAGTTTCCAGTCTGCAGTGTCATGATGGAAGAAACTGAGATGGCCCAGGGCACACATTCCCTTAGTTGCACTGCATTGATTGGGGCTCTCTTAAGCAAAGTGGCCAGGATATCTGAGAAACCTATTGATTGTTCGCTTTGCTCCCTTCCTGCCTCTGTTTCTAGTTCACTTTTCTGCATTGCCATAACAAACCCCCAGTAATGTGTACATCACAAGGATAGTCTTTCACTGTTGTAAAGTATCACTTTGGAGCACTTTTCCCCTTCACCTGAAACATCAGCTCCAACTGTTCCCATTTCCCAAGGACAACGCCTGTTGTGTTCTTTAGTATTCTTGTAAATGTTGCCTTTTGAGAATGTTTATAAGGGTTTCTAAGTGAGTGAGCTCTAGTGTGTGCTTTGATGTCAGCCACCAAATCTTTCTGGATGAGGCTCCTGATCCATGCGGCAACTACAGGGACAGGTGTGAGGGGGAGCAAGACAGATGGCCCTCGTGGTCTCTTCCAACTCTACAATTCTATGATTCTATGATTCTATGGGTGCCATTTATTAGCTTTGCTGACGGGGAGACATCATTTTTTCCCTTTAAAAGACTGTTAACTAAAGTTAGCCCAGCAGCTAAATTTCTGTCACTTGCTAATTGCAGTATCACACACAGAAACTGAAACCTCAGTTGCCCCGGGAAGTTAAAAAATGTCCTTTTCTTTTCTAAGGGACATAGTATGGAGAAAGAAATGGCTGGAGTACATAGCCAGCTGTTATAGCTTCACTATAGAACATCAACTGCAACAGTCACAATGTTGCTGCCTTCAGAAAGCAATTTGATAAATTCATGGAGGAGAGGGCTACTGATGCCTATACTAATACTAATACTAATACTAATAATAATAATTATTATTATTATTTTTACTCTGCCTCTCTGGTAAAAACAATCGGGGCAGCTTACAACAATTAAAATACAACAATGCTGACTAAAATCCCTAAGCACCACCCACCCCACCCACCCCCATAAAAAGATATTAAACTAGTATAAAATTAAAAACCACCTAAACTAAAATCACATTAAAAAAAACAAATACAAAAATCAACAACCACAAGACTAAAAGAGGCCAGGAAACGCAGCTCCTGAGGCCGGGATTTAATCAGGAAAGGCCTGCCGAAAGAGATCCGTCTTTAGTGCTTTTTTAAAGCTACTCAAGCTCGTCATCTGACGGATGTCGTTCAGATATGCTGCCTCCAGTATCAGAGACTGGATGCTTCTGTATACGTTTCTAGAACTAATGAAGAAGAAGGCGTTTTTGTCCTCATTGCCTGCTTGTGGGCTTCTCTTAGGCAACTGGGGACTGGCCATTGAGGCAACAAGATGCTGGACCAGTTGAGATTGGTCTGAGGCAGAAGCAATAGCAATAGCATTGATATTTATATACTGCTTATCAGTGCCAAAGCACTCCCTAAGCAGTTTACATGGTTTTTTAGCTAATTGACCCCAACAAGCTGGGTACTCATTTTACCTACCTACAGAAGGATGGAAGGCTGAGTCAACCTTGGAGCCCTCTGGGATCGAACTTGCAACATGGTGGCTTGCAGTACTAGCCACCAGGGCTCCTGGTGTTCCAGTTAGGAACATAAGAATGTAAGGACACCCCATGGTTGTCCTTACATTCTTATGTTCCTAACTCTTGGCATGAAACTGTGTTGAAGATGGCTCTCTTTTGGTCTCCTTTAGACTCTGCAAAAGGGCCCTCAAAGCATGAAAACAGACCCCAGAAACAAGATCTGTATTTTCATTAACATTTCAACAGTTAGAAGAGGCAAGCACAGTCCCACCATGCCTATCCTAGATGAAGGTGAAAGGCTCTCCCTCCATCCTAACTGCCACTGGCCTAGCCAAAAAGGAAGAGATGAGGCAGGCAACACTCCATCGTGTGTAGGCCAGGAAATACACGAAAGGCCTTCCCTCCATTCCAATTGCCACTGCCCAGGCCTCAGAGGGAGAGAAGAAGAGGCAGGCACAGCTCCATCATGTCTAGGCTGGGAAACAGGCCTTCCCTCCTTCCCAACTGCCACTGCTCTGGCCTCAAAGGTAGAGAAGAGGCAGTTTCTGCTAGACTTTAATCCCCTCCCCAACTGCCATTACCTTTCCTTGTGTGTCCTGTCTTTAGGGCAGCAAGCTATTTTTTCTTGTTCTTTTTCTTGTAAACCACCATGTACTGTGATGGTGCTAGATAAACAAATTGTCATTGTCATCATCATCATAGTCATCATCATCACCATCATCATCTTAAGTCACAAGAGAGAATCAAGACAAACATGAGAAAATAAGAACCCAAAAGAGCCAATCATAACTCTAAGAACTCCCAAACTTCTGGGATCACTCCGATTTTAGTCTTCAAAACAAGAAGACAAATATGTCAGGAAACTGTGATTATACAAGGCAATATGATAGGCAAAATTCTGGAAAGACCAAAATCTGGGTATGAGCCTAAATATCAAAACTCACTTCTGAAGTATATGGTGCTTCTCAAGGGAAACATCTTCACTTAGAACTTGTAAGATTGGCCTAGATACATTCCTAAAAAATATGCTACTGGGAGTAATCCCCCATTGACTGGGAAATGGAATGAATGACCTAACGGAACCACAGGAAACAAAGGTAGGGAAAAGCCAATGAACCCTTTATAAGTTAAAATCCCCAGCCAATTCTGCATCTTTCTGCAGAAAGTCAAACTATGGATTTGTTCTTCCTAGAAAACTGCTGACTTTTTGGAGATCAAATACTATTTTTCTTCCCCTTGCTAGGTTTCTTTCTCCCCCCCCCCCCGCTATTTATTGATTGAATTTCCATTGTCATTATTAGATTCTTGTAGTAGTTTCTATCATTATTACTAGTGACAGATTTTATAGCACTAATCACAGCAAAGAAGATATGTATGTTCATTTCTCACAGGACAAAAATATATGGTTAAAACACACTCATAAACATTGCTGAAAGTTGTTGCTGAAAGTAGCAGTTCTACCTTTCCTTCTATCTGGCAAATTGATAACAACATGATGTCATTACTTTGAGGGTTTTCTTAGTTTACTGCATCAACTGTCCCATTTAGGGGTGAGGAAACTGACAATGTAGTGATGTCACACCACAACTCATAGGGATAGATGAGAATTTCATTTCAGTTTCTTTTTTATAATAATTTAGAAAGTTCTGTAATTGTCTTCATATTCCAGATGGAAAGATACATACTCTGATTTAAAATATGGGGATATGAGAGAAACCAAGTGATAAATTCACCAATCCTGACTTTGAGTGTTTAACCCTTGAAAGTCTGGGTTTGGATCCCTGAGTATCCAATCATGTTAGTTCTGAATTAGCATTAGTTACCCCTCCACACATTTTTTGAACAGGGTTTTTGTATTTAATATCTGTATAGTAGGAAGATACAGTACAGTCCGTTCCATGATGGGAATAGCTGTGTCTGGTACAAAAGGGGAAGAATTTTGTTTCTGTTCATTTTTGAATAATTTACCAAAATTTGCATGCTTCTTTATATTATAGATGAAAAGAACTTGATATTTAAAAATGAATGCAGGAGAAAGTAACATTGTCAGATTTCCTGAACCCTAATTGCAAGTTTTGACATTACTGGAAGAATTTTGCAGGAAAAAATAAGGGTCAGTATGAAGTGAGAACTCAGGCAAGCCTGGATAGAGCCAGCTAGTGACAGATCATGGAAAGCTGGAAGAGGCTATGGAGGAAAAGATATAACCTAGAGGCTTGGCTGTTAAACAGTTAGATAGAGCCATTCAGGAAAAGATAGGGCCAGGCAGAAATAGAGATAGGGGCAATCAGGAAGAGGGGAATGGAGGAGAACTGAAAGGGGAGGGGAGCTAAGAATGTAGAACAAATCAGGAAAAAGTATGACACTGTTTGAAACTAAGGTATTTCTGTGTACTGCTTGTGGAAGTAGTACAAGGCTAGATGTTCATTTGTTATACAATAAATCTTTACTGTTTTTTTTTTATTTTCTACATGTCTGTCTGGATGTTTTAATTTAATAATTAACAAGGAGGACTTGTCATTCTTTACCACACTGAACCCAACAACCAAAACATTCACTTGTCCAATACAGTGGTCACCTTGAGGCTGGAGTAAAAGACCCAGTAAGGGTTTGGAGAGTTAAAGGACAAAGTGAGCAATTAGTGCCCAAGAGCTGGAACTGAGGGACCAACTTGGATAGGAATTCTGTGATAGTCAGTTATGCATATCCAGTTCTGGCTGTAGTCTCACTAATTATTACAGTGTCATTAACATGTAGAGCCATAGAGAGCAATGTATGACTCCAATTGTTGGCCCAGTTAGAGTAGACCAATTGAGTCAATGGTTTTTATGTAAGTGTTGACTCACCATTCAACAATTGTGTCATTGAGACTACTACCTAAGATACAGGCCATTGTCTTGAGACTGATAGCAGGTCACTCTGTAGCTAAACCAGGAATGGGCAACTGTGGAATGCTAGCTCCCTAAGAGACCTTGGAGGGCTGGACCCCACACTGGTCTCCCCCACAAAAATTTAAAATACCTCCCCAAATACTCTCTAGGAGGACATGGGGGGATTTCCCCATGTTTTTAGGTGCTCTGTGGCCATTTTAGGTCCTCAGTGTGTATAGAGCCATCGTACTGTCTATCCTCCTTTATGGATCTGAAACATGGGTTACCTATCGCCACCACCTACGACTCCTCGAGCGCTTTCATCAGCGCTGTCTACGCACAATCCTAAATATACACTGGACTGACTATGTGACGAATGTTGCTGTCCTTGAACAAGCAGGGATCACCAGCATTGAGGCCATGATATTGAGAACACAGCTGCGCTGGGCAGGGCACGTTTCTAGGATGGAGGACCATCGCCTCCCAAAAATACTACTCTACGGTGAACTCGCCACGGGTCAGCGTGGGAGGGGCGCTCCAAAAAAGCGATACAAGGACTCCCTGAAACAACATCTCAGGCTTGGCCAGATTGATCACCAACGGTGGTCCGCCCTGGCCTCACATCGGGAGGCATGGAGACGCACTATCCACAATGCTGCAGCCTTATTTGAGAACTCACGACGAACAAGTCTTGAAGAGAAACGACAACGCAGAAAGAATCACAACCCAAAAACATCACCCAAGGAGACCTTCTGCTGCACTTTTTGCAACCGGACTTGTTTATCTCGGATTGGCCTTTTTAGTCATCAGCGCGCTTGCAGAAGGCGCGGGATGAATCCTTCCTGAATCTTCGTTTGCGAAGAAAAGCCAGAGAGAGAGAGGCTTTTTTAAACAATGGAGAGAATTGGATGTTGCTTTCTATTTACTTCCTGTTTCCAAAAAAAGGCCTCTCCTGGACCTAAACTGGCCTAGTGGACCAAAAATGTGGAAAAATTTCCCCACAGCACCAGAGAATATTTGTTGGATTTTGGGATTTAAAGCATTTTGGGAGGAAATGAAATGCAAAAAAAAAAAAAAAAACAACCCTGGGGGGACATAGGGGCCACAGAAACACCTCTTGGGGGGCATGCAGCCTGTGAGCTGTACTTTGCCCACCCTGATCTAAATGAACAGAAGCCACCAGAAGTTCTGGCAACCATCATATGTTGAATCAGGCAATTGTCTCCTGCTCCAGTTGTAACAGGTACAGATATAATGCTACTGACTTGTGAAATTCCAGCTATCTATGTTTAGATATTTAGGTTTTGAGACTCTGAATCCCAGCAGAAAAACAGCCACTGCCTTTGGGGATGAAGAACTGGGTCCTAAGTGGATTTCCAGTTAAGACATGCTGGAAAAGATGCAGATTGATGTTGGAAAGGAAAACTAGCAAATTAGAAAAAAGCATATAAAAGAACCTAAGGGAATAGGACAGTTCATCCTTTCTGCCCTCTCCCCACCCCTATTTCCAGAGGACAACATTTCAGTGAGGTGTTCCTCTTGCTTCAAAGTGCACCAAGCCACCGCCCATGCACCACACACACCGTGCTGCTGCACCAAGCCGTGTGAGCCGCGGGCAGGCCAGAAACCGCATGGGAGACTGGATTGCCATCTGTCGGGGATGCTTTGATCAAGATTTCCTGCGTGGCAGGGGGTTGGGCTGGATGGCCCTCGTGGTCTCTTCCAACTCTACAATTCTATGATTCTATGATTCTATGAGACGTGGGCAGGCCAGAGACCGTGGGGGGGGTGGGCAGGGGGCAGAAGACAGAGGCCAGGGATTGCAAGGGGGGGCAGGGCAGAGCAGGGGGGCAGGCAAAGAAATGGCAAGGATGTAAATGGCAAAAGGCAGAAAATCATGCAAAACAATCACAATCACAAAACAATCACACACAATGATCAAGGGAAGCTCCTTTTAGCTTTTCTGAAAATCAAGAAAAATCAAGAAAATTCAATCACACACACAATCACGCTGCTGGGCTGCCCAATCTTGCAACCATGCATGTACAGCCCAGCAACCTTAGCTCTCCCTCATGGCTCCAAAAAGCAGGTTCTAGTTGATAAATGTTCTCTCCTCTTTGATCCAGTGGGAAAGAGAAGGAAGCCAGGGGCGGCAAAGGGTAAAATAGGCCCTGCCTGAACCCCGCCCCTGCCTTCTCCTAGCCAGGGCATGTCAACGCCCTGGCCAGCTCCTGTGCTCATCTCTCTGTCCATTATTAAAACACCTCCCCCGGATCTACCATTCTTAAAGATGGGGGGGGGTCTGTTCCAGAGGACAACATTTCAGTGGGGTGTTCCTCTTGCTTCAAAGTGGGCTAATCCCCCCCACTCTCTCTGAATCCATCACCATCTTCATCTAAACGCAAGGTCATGGAGGGTCACAGAGCTGACCTCACCAATGTCAGGAGAGCTGTGGTTGAAAGAGAGAGAGAGAGAGATTTAAGCTCAGATAGGATCTGTCAGTCAAAGGACAAAACAGGACTTCACATCTACATTATTAACCACCCTATCATTTATCACTCTTCCAACACCTCAGAGGAAAACACTTTTGCTTCCAGTTCATTTCTGGCTCCACAACAGCAGCCTGCCTGCTTTGGATGAAGTGTGCTGGGCTGGAGCTTTCTACAGCTGGGAGCTGTTCAGTTGCTAGCCTGAAACAGCTGTGCTCTTCCCCATACAGAGGCAGAGTTACAAGTGCTACCTTTTCTGATCAGCCTCTCCACTTCCATTCCCCAAGGAAACTCAGCTTTGAAGCCAATCCATAAGAATGTGTTTAATTGCTGTTGAATTCCCAATGGTGCACCTTGAATGGATGAGGAGAGGGAAAGGGACTGGAGGAAAAGGAGCACAGGGGATGAGCCAATCACTATTTGGACAACACTGAGCAAATCAATAGGCCAAGTGATAAAGGCAGAGCACTGCAGGGCAAAGGAGACCACTTGCACTGGGACACAGAGCTCTCTTCAGTCAAAGATGTCTCTCTTTCCTCTCCAAATAGACTATCTTCAAATTTTCTTTCCAGTCAGGTCAGGACTAAGGCAGACTTACATTCTTCTGCAAGGATGCTGATGTTCAGTGTGTGGCTCTTTTTATATACACATGGAAATATTAAAACTGTAGTATACCTTTTCTGTGGTAAATGTGCAGAAATGCATGCAGAGGAGAAGGTGAAATTCTTCTGTTGATGCTTATACCAATTTGTTTATGAAAAACAGTTAAAGCATAGGTAGTCAAGTTGTACCATATGAGATATTCCAAAATCCACGTCACTGCAAACATTTTAATCAGGACAATAAAAATGTCATAAAATATT
The DNA here is from genome assembly GCA_030847615.1 of Gambelia wislizenii. NCBI lineage: Eukaryota > Metazoa > Chordata > Lepidosauria > Squamata > Crotaphytidae > Gambelia > Gambelia wislizenii. The sequence goes on along the minus strand of JAUMIR010000001.1, from coordinate 447,202,144 downwards.
GTATAAGTTTTCAAGTCCACCAGAGCTCTTCATCAGGATAGATGTTAAACAGTTGAAGACTGAATCCTCTACCACTTGAAGATGGGTCTTTATGGATACAGTCCATCCAAAAACAGTCAAGCAACCCAGTTGGCCTTTGTTTACCTAGAAAGCCACTTGAAATTAATCTCTTTCAAATTAAACTTGCACACTTTGAGTGGACATCTTGATTAATCTCATGAAGGTAGTGCATTTATGCAGAAAAAAGATACTTATATCATCATGAATGAATCATAAGCAAGTGTTTTTCTCTCCACTGTAAAATTATATGCTTTCTTTATTTATTACAAATATTTTTATTGTTTTTATATTTTATCTTTATTTATCATGTTCTTAGAAAGGCACAGTAACCATGCAATCCTATGCATGTCTACTCAGATATAAGTTCCACTGAGTTCAATGGGACCTTCCCAACTAAGAGTACAATCCTAACTGGACAGGGATACTAGTTGCAGATACTATCTTCCTCAATGTCCAGAAAAGTCCATACAACAGCATAACTGGGGCTTACATGGGCATATGTCACCAATAGGATACTGACCATGGCCACCTACTACCCCAGTCAACCCAGAATTCTAAGCATTCTGTGTTACTTTTTTCTCCACATGAAAATATAATAAAGTCTGATGAGAAAAGGGGGGTTGTACCCCCCACATTTCTTTAGCCTCTCCTTACCTTCTTTCAGCATCCCCACTTTGAGGCATTTCATAAAGCGACATGCCTGACAGGATTTGCGCCTCCGTTTTGTGATTTCACACTCATTGGTAGCTGGGCAGCTGTATTCAATGTTCCCTGTAAAGTGGAAACACAAAGATAATCACTGAAGCCTTGCACAAAACAGAACAGGGGTGCTGTCGTGCAGGCATGACCTAAAGAAGTTTGATTTTTCTGAGAACAAAAAGGAATCATGGATTTGACCAGACTATAGTCCATATGCTGGGACTGTATAATGTCGGAAGACTAGTGGTACCATCTCCATAATACTGTGGGCATAGTCACATCTTTATCATGGAAACCAGTGAATGAAGAGATTGGCTGGAAACTCCAATGAATGGGGATCAATATGCTGAAACATGAGAATGTACATGACCTTTTTCTATGTGTTTGTGTCACCTATCCTCTGAGGAGCCCTCATTTTATCCTCACAAGTCTACTATGAGATAAATTGGGCCAATAGATGACGTCTAGCCCAGTGTGAACAACTTGACTAAACAAGGTTTTGAACTCATATTTCCTAAATCCCTAGTCAGAGGCCCTATACATTACACCAGTGTTTCTTAGGCTATCTGATGTGGTAGACTGGCAACAAAAATAACAATTGCAGTGAAAAGTCCAAGTCTTGGAGCAAACGGCAATCAGTGGTGCCATCAGGGCAGGATTTGGAGGCAAAAGCCCAGGGGGTTCTTTCATACTGCACAATTATAGAGCTATGATTTCATTGTAACTGCCATGGAATCCTGGGATGTGCAGTTTGTTTGTTTGTTTGTTTGTTTGTTTGTTTAGAGTATTTATACCTTACTCTTCAGCCACAAAGGTTCCCACAGTTTAGGGAGGGGTATTTAGTATTCTCAGCCAGAGAGCTCTATTGTCTTACCAAACTACAAACCTTAGAATTCCATTGGATGCAGTCCTAGCACTTAAAACGGAATCATAGTGCTATAATTGTGTAGCATGAACAGGGCCCCAGGCAGCAGAATGAGCAGAAGGACTTCCAAACAATGCAGGGCTGGTTTACTACATTTTCAAGTAAGTGAAGTAATACATTTCCTTCTAAAAAGCCACTACAAAAGTCCATTAAGTCCAGAATGTAACTGCACCACTGATAGTAAATGATCTTCTCCCCCTCTCAATCTTGCTCTCTCACACAACACTCCCTCCCCTCTTTCATGCCCACAAACAGCAGCATGCTCAATTGAGCAACGTTATAGAAAAACTGGTTAAAATGATCTTGGTCCTGATTAATGCTAGGAAACATCAGTCTAATTAGCAAAGTCTTATGGTACTTTGATATGAGTTTTTATGAACAGGGGTTCCATAATTATGGGGTGGGCAGTGACTAATCCCTGTTATTTGACTGCTGAAGCAAAATCCCCTGATTATAACCCAAACTCAGCAAAGAAAAAGCTCTGGCAATGGTCCCCGAATAGAGGAAACTGTAGCTGAGAAAACTGAAAAGTCCCTATAGCTTCTTTTGGGGGGTTGTGGTTCCTGAGTATCTTCCATTAGAACTTGGTCTGATTCTCAGATGCTGAAATTCATTCCAACAAGATAATCAAACAATGAGCTATCTTATCTATTTAATGATGACAAATTCAAAAACATTTCTAGTGGGCTGCCCTGAAAATGTGTTGGTACATGTCTAAAAAAAAAAAAAGTATGTTAATCTTCCAAGTTGCAGAATTACCACTTATTAATCAGCAAATTCAAAGGGAGAGACTTAAGACCTGCCTACAATGCAGAAATACAGCAGTTTGACACCACTTTATCCACCATCGTTCTATCCTATGGAATCCTGGTATTGGTAGTTTTCCCATGTATTTAGCCTTTTCTGTGAGAGACTCTGGCGCCTCACCAAACTACAAATACCAGGTTTCTATAGGATAGATCTATGGTGGATAAAGTGATGTCAAACTGCTATATTTCTGCAGCATTAGACAGGCCCTAGGATTATAACAGACACTTGGGAATTATGACAACAACAGGACAACAAACAACATGCATGTAACTAGTCCTCAACCCAGAAAGAAAACACAGCTAATGATGCATATGAAACTCAAAATGCTAGACCCCATGAAAAAGGGAATATAATCATGCATAGTCCAAAGCCCTACTAGAAAGTTCTGAATGAATTACTATCATGCAGCCTTAGTATACTGTATTACCTGTTAAAATGACAGCCTACCTTGCATGGTCCTTGAAGGGATGAATGAGACTCAACTGAAATGTAACTTAGATCACATGGTTACAGTAAAAAAAAAAAAAAAAAGCAGCCCATATTGTTCAGTTACAGGGAAATGGTGATCTGATGTCACTATATACTGTATAATACGTATCCTGCACAGTCAACCAGACTGGAATGCCTTTGGAAATCCAACATTATCACTCCTGACCCTATATTCAATAAAATTATTCCAAATCATAGTCAAATTGTGTTTTTCTTTCTTTCCTTTAGCCATTTGGTGCTCATTGGTTATTTTTTTTTAATCAGGGCTAATTCTATCTTATTGTAGGCTGTCACAGATATCCTGTTTGTTTGTTTTACCATTTTTTTTTCTGATTTCAACCTTTTCAGTTAATGTATTTAGGACTGTGAGAGTCAGCTTGGTGTAGTGGTTTGAGCATTGGACTATGATTCTGGAGACCAAGGTTTCAGCCATGGAAACCCACTGGGTGACCTTGAGCAAGTCACACTCTCTCCTGGAGCCTTACCGCACTCTGAAGAAAAGTGGCATGGCCTTACCACATGGTGTCGGTGTTCTTCTTTGGCATGGCCTCACCACATGGTGTCGGCATTCTTCTGACGTTCTTTTGTTCTGGTCCTATGGAGGACCAAGGTAAAACCATGTCTTTTTTGCAAACAGATTTTTCTGGTTAGTGTAAGGATGCCATTTTACCTCGGTCCCCCACAGGACTGGAAGGAAAGAATGCTGAAGTCATGTGATAAGGCAGCAGGAAAGACAGAGCATTCCTGATACTTTGCTGCTTTTCTTCAGAGTGCAGTAAGGCTCTAAGCCTCAGAGGAAGGCAAAGGCAACACACACACCCAAATAAATCTTGCCAAGAAAACCCAGAGAGAGGTTCACTTTAGGGTCTCTATAACTCAGAAACAACTTGAAGGCACACAACAACAATTATGACTGTGCACTTCAATATGAAACACAACTTTGTATACCACTTTTTCTTGGAGGTGTTACAGATGATGTTATAGTATAAAATCAATTAGAATTATTAAAGCAAAAACCATACATTCTCCATTTCTCCACCATTTTATTGGCTGCCACTGCCATCCATTCACCTTTACAAGTGTGTGTGTGTGTGTGTGTGTGTGTGTGACATTTGGCTCAGTCACATTTGATAACAGTCATACAAAAGACATCAACTCTAGTTCTGAGATGAGACCAGGATTATAAATCACATTGAACTAGTTGTTTGTACTTGTTCTTTAAATGAACAAACATGATGCCAAGGCAGCAAGTTCAAAATAGGGAGTCACATTGAGAAACACTATAAGCCCAAAACTTATTGACACTTGCTTATATGGAATGTTCTCAGCTCTGTGGGATCCACATCCTGACAATCATCAATGTTAGACAGCTCCTTTTCTCCCTTGTCCTTCTGCATGCTCACAGCCTCACCATTATGTGGTTATACTCAGATACCCTCCAGTTGTCCCAGTTTAGCAGAGACATCCCTGGGTTAATCCTCTGAGAGGCGGGTAATAAATAACTCAGTATTATTATTATTATTATTATTATTATTATTATATTCTCAGCTGCTTTTAAAATGTCCCAGTTTCTTTCTTTCCCTCTCAATTTTCTCTGTTGTAGTTTGCATTCAACACAGCAGGAAGGATCAGAGAGGAGGGTGAGATGTCTTGTCCCATTCTAAACTCAATACATAAACCCCTGGTTTCTCTGCTTAAAATAATAATTTTGTGTATTCTTCCCTATTAATGACTATTGCTCTCTTGTTGCCTAGACATGGCCTTTTGAACTTGCTCTGATGGGACTTGGCCACATATGTCCTGGTTTTCATCTGTGAAATGTTGGAGGATGTGGACTCAAAATGGCAAATACTATGCAGAAACTCAGAGAACTGCTTCCATTCAGCCTGGTCCCTGGCACTGCACAACACCTGAATTTCAAAAGCCAAGGAAGTATCAGATATCATTAAAAGCTGCACTTGAAATTCAAGCTAGTTCATAAATGAACTCCAATGGCAAGACAGGTACATCTAGCCAGCCACAGTCTGGAGAGAATAAGAAACCCTGGCCCTCTGAAGTGCCCTTCCCCCATCCTCACCACAAAGAAATTGCACCCTTCCTCCCTTTTTTGAAATCCTAACAGATTTTCCCTGTTCATAGTCCTGTATTTCTAACTTTCATTCCTCATTTTCATATGCAAGGATACAATATCTGCAAACCATTGTAATAGCATTCAAAGAGATCACTGTGTTAGTCCATTTTAACATTTTTGCAAAAATGAAGGAATCTAGTAGCACCTATGCAGAAATTTCTAGTGTAAGCTTATATGGACTAAGCCCATGTCATCAAGTGTATTGGTGGACAGGGGGCTTCTCTATATGAGGCAAAAAAAATATGGGTTGTTCCATTGCAATGGCAATTCGCAGCAGCTGCTATTTGTCTTAGCGGGGGTTTTGGCAGATCACAGGCATATGAAGCTATCCACGTTTGCTGTGCAAACAGGCATGCCTGCGAATCAAGATGGTGGCTGAAAGTGAATTACTCACATTGTTACTTACCTCAATTTACCACCCCTCAGGAACACCAGCTTGCCAGCCAGGAGGACTCCAAGCCTGCACAGCCTCTCTTCCCCCACTCCATCAGGCTAGAAGGCTGCAGAGGGCCCTGAGGACTTCCAGGAGCAGGGCAGCAGCAAGAGGGGGCATGGCCAGGAGTGGCTGGTGATATAAGCCACTCCCACACCCCTCAGGAACACCAGCTTGCCAGCCAGGAAGACCCAAGCCTGCAATTGGAGTCAGCTGAGACCGGGAATGGACTGGGGGCAGAAATTGGAGTTGTGCTGGGGAAAGGGAGGTATGGTCGGAACAGAGTGAACAGATGTTACAAAAGAAGGTGGGATCGCTGTTTGTTAGCTATCCCACCTTCAGCTCACCCTGTTTCCTGGAATGGATTGGAGAGTATACCAACCATTCCATAGAACCTTACTTTGCTCCTCTGCAATGCCAGGTCGGTTTTTAAAAAGTGCACATTATTTACGATCCTCTTTTGGATGAGGATGCCGACCTGGCTTGCTTCACAGAAATCTGGCTGGGAGAGGATAGCGCTATCACATGGACACAGGCCCTCCCAGCCAGGTATTCTATTAGAGAGCAGGTGAGGGGAAGTGGGCGGGGGGGGGGGAAGTGGCTCTGGTTTATAAGAACAATCTGACTTTGACCAGGATACCTGTCTGGAACAGAGTCCACTTCGAATGTATGTACCTTATCCTGAGGACAAGGGATAATTTGGGGATTCTGCTAGTATATCGACCACCCCGTTGTCTAGCAGACTCCCTAACCGAGCTGACACAGCTGGTCTCAGAGTTGCTGTTGGAGTCACCCAGACTTTTACTTTTGGGCAACTTCAACATTCCATTCGAGACCAGCTTGACAAATCTGACTGGTGCGGCTCGGGAGTTCATGGAAACCATGACAAACATGGGCCTATCCCAATTGATCGTTGGGCCCACACGTTGTGTGGGTCATACCCCCGATGCGGTCTTCAGTACGGAACAGGAATATCCGTGGGCGGAGGTTATTAAAACCACCACATTGCCATGGACAGATCTTTTCCTGGTCAAAACTGAACTAAGAGTCTCTTCTCACCCCACCAGGGGTGGTGGACCCATTAGAATCGTCTTCCCCCGAAGGCTAATGGAACCAATAGGATTCCAGAAAGCCTTGGAGGGTTTAATGGTTGGTAACGCCGGTGAACCTGTCGAAGCTTTGGTTAATACCTGGAACACCGACCTTACCAAGGCTATCAACACGATCGCTCCCAAAGCATCCTTTCCAACCCGCCCCAAACTGTAAGCCATTGTATACAGAGCTTAGGAATCATGGTATCAGAGCTTAGGAAAATGAAGTGGGTTGGACAACAACTAGAGCGCAACTGGCGGAAAACTCGACTCTTATCTGACAGTGCTCGTCATAGGAATTTTCTTTGGTCCTATCAAGAGGCAATACATGCAGCACAGAGATCCTTCTCCTCTGCACATATTGCGTCTGCAGAGTCCCATCCAGCAGAACTGTTTAGGGTGGTAAGGGAGATGACACAGGTTATACCTGCGCAGAACCCATTGCTTAACCCAACAACGGCCTGCTGTGACGTGTTTAACAACTTTATTGCAGATAAAATCTCTCACATAAGAGCCAATTTAGATGCCAGTATTTTGACAGAAACAACTGACAAGGTGTCCAGCAACTCGGTTGGTGTAGGTTTACTGGATCATTTTCAATCTGTGAGTACCAAGGACGTGGACAAGCTACTTGGTAGAGTGAGGAAGACGACCTGCCCTCTCGATCTTTGCCCTTCATGGCTGGCCATCCGTGGGGGGGGGGGTGCCTTGATGGTGTTCCTTAAGGACATCATCAATGCATCCCTCAGAGAAGAGTGTGTTCCATCCTGTTTAAAGGAAGTGGTGGTTAGACCGCTCCTGAACAAAACCTTCCCTGGACCCCCTGGACATGAACAACTATAGGCCAGTTTCTATGTTACCATTCTTGAGCAAAGTGATCGAGAGGGCAATTGCTCTTCAAGTCCAAGTGGTCTTGGATGAAACCGACTATCTAGACCTATTTCAAACTGGCTTTAGGACAGGATTTGGAGTTGAGACTGCCATGGTTGCCTTGACCGACCTGCGTCTAAGCATCGACAGAGGTAGTGTGACCCTGTTGGTGCTTCTAGACCTCTCAGCGGCTTTCGATACGATAGATCATCGCATCCTCTTGGATCACCTAAGTGGGTTAGGAATTGGAGGCACTGCACTTCAGTGGTTCCGGTCCTTCCTCTCAGGCAGGTCCCAGAGGATGCTGCTCAGGGACAGCTGCTCCAGCAGAAAGGAGCTTACTTGTGGTGTTCCGCAAGGCGCCATCCTGTCCCCGATGCTGTTTAACATCTATATGAAGCTGCTGGGTGAGATTATTTGGAATTATTCAGCTGGGTGTTATCAGTACGCTGATGACACCCAGATCTATTTCTCCTTGTCCCGATCATCGGCCTCGAATTCTGATGGCATCTCTTCTCTTAATGACTGTCTTAAAGCAGTAATGGGCTGGATGAGGAAAAACAGATTGAGATTAAATCCAGACAAAACGGAGGTGCTCACGGTAGCAGCCCCAAAACCAGGAGTTGGTTGCAACCTCCAGTCCTGGATGGGGTCACACTCTCCATTAAGGACTGTGTTCGCAGTCTGGGAGTGCTCCTTGATTCTTCGTTTCAGATGACTAATCAGGTGAATGAGACGGTCAGGAGCACCTATTATCAGCTTCGGCTGATACGCCAGCTGCGCCCTTTGCAAAGTAAGGGACCTTGAGACTGTGGTGCATGCACTGGTAACCTCTCGTCTAGACTTCTGCAATGCGCTCTACATGGGGCTACTCTTGTGCTTGGTCCAGAAACTTCAGTTGGTATAAAATATGGCAGCCAGAGTGGTCTCGGGAACATCTCGGAGAGACCATATAACTCCAGTATTAAAATCTCTCCACTGGCTGCCTGTCAGTTTCCAGGCTCAGTATAAGGTGTTGGTTATTACCTTTAAAGCCCTAAATGGCTTGGGTCCAACCTATCTTTAGAACCGTCTCCTCACATACAATCCTCTCCACGCACTCCAGTCCTCTGGGAGGAATTTGCTTCAGCCACAAAAATCTAGGCTGTCTGCAACCAGAGGGCCTTTTCAGTAATCGCCCCCAGATTATGGAATGGCCTGTTGAACAAGATCCATCAGATGACGAGCTTGAGTAGCTTTTAAAAAGCACTAAAGACGGATCTCTTTTGGCAGGCCTTTCCTGATTAGATCCCGGCCTCAGGAGCTGTGTCTCCTGGCCTCTTTTAGTCTTGCAGGCTGTTAATTTCTCTGTTTGTTTTTATATGTGATTTTAGTTTAGGCGGTTTTTAATTTTATATGAGTTTAATATCTTTTTATGGGGGAGGGTTGGGGTAGGTGGTGCTTAGGGATTTTAACCAGCATTATTGTATTTTAATTGTTGGAAGCCCCCCCCTATTGTTTTTAACAGAGGGGCGGGGTACAAATAATAACAATAATAATTATCATTATTATTATTACCGCTGGAAAGTAATTTTTTAAAAGCCATATCCGTGGTGTAAAGACTAACATTTCGCTTTAATAAAAAAACAAACAGAAAAAAGTCATTTTATCGCCTTAGTGCTCATTTGCTAAGGTGAAAATCCAACATGGCGGCTCCGGGCACTTGCCTTGTTAGTAAGCTCTGCTCCCCGCACATGTCTGACCAATTATCCGCTTGTGTTGGGAAAGTGAATCAATTCGGTGATTTGTCTCAAGGGGAAGAATGTACATTTCCTGCGCTGTTGTTTTTTTTTAAACTTCAGGAAAAGCCGTGCATGCTTTTCCTGCAGACTTTTTGGTGTTTTTGGCCTCCCTCCTTCCGAATATGGCAGAGTGATGCAGGATCCCATTGAGACAGGTTGTATTCTCCTCACATTCTGTGAGGAGTATTTTCACCATCTAGACAACCCCTGAGTCCACAAAAACTTATGCTAGAAATTTCAGCCAAGATCCTGCAATGCATAGTCTTATGATGATGGAGCTATGTTGCTGACATGATGTGCAACCATGTTAGAGCAGTATGCAATGGAGCACCATGCAAGACCTCCCATTGTACACTGGGGGCTCCCACTGCACAATGCAGCATCAAGAAAGGTGGGGACATTTTTCTTACTGGGAGCAGGGTCCCAATGACTTTCCATTACTCTCTGTTCTGGATTACCAGTGCCCCATGGCTCTATTGGGGGCTGCTACCCCCTCTCATTGCACAAGGGCAGCCTATCCTGCAAAGTCCTGTACTATTGTAAATTGCAGCCATTTTGTAATGACCATATTGCTTGCTTCACTTATTTAATGGTCCCAATGGTGTAGCACTGCACAATTGTAATGCAGTTTACAACATCATATAACATCATTCTGTTGGGATATAATCCCCAACAGAATGCCAGCCTTCGTCTTCCCAGTCCATCAAATGTGCTGCTGGATTCCTTTTTGTCTTTTAAATTACTAAGAAATATACCTTTAGCTCCATCAATTTCAGGAAAGAAAGATTTTTTAAAAATATCTGATATATGGTCAGGCAACCAAACTGCTATTACTTTATCAAACTTTGGATCAAGTCCAACTTATCTTTCAGATTGTGTTTCAAGATCATCACATATTGAATAAAGAAAAAAATCTAGTCCATTCTGGTGAATTCATTACCCTCCTGGTTTGAAAGAAAAAAAGCTAGGAACATAACCTCAACAATCCTAATACTATCAGATCACCTTGTGTTGTGCATGGCAGTGAGGATAAGATGCTGCAATGAAGATTGTTCTTTTGTAGCAAAAAGACCTTTTATTTAGGCAACAATTAATCTGTTGGTTTTGTTTTACATTTTTTCCCAAGCACCAGCTGGTTCTGTCTGTCTCCTGCATTAGTTCATGATTTTTTAAAAAATAACAGAAAGAAAATTTGTGCCTATTTTCATATGCATAAAAAATTATATACATTTTGATATGTGTTTTTCCTAATTTAGATGCATTCTATCAAACATATTGCCCTAATATATGTCTTTTGTTTGGTACATTCCTTATTATATGCATGCATTTATCCCTAATGGACGCAGGTTTGGACATACTATTACATCAACAAACTGCATTGCAAAATTCAGAGAAACACAATAACTAAAGCATAGTTGCCGTAACTGTGAGTTAAATCAGTTGCTAGTGAAATGAGGATCATGCAAATTACTCCTCCATCAATCTATCAACTGGTGGCTTCCAGGTCAATGGAATGGTGAATCTACTCCGGGTTTCAGCTGGATCTTTAAAAGAGCTATTCAAGGTGCTAATCTCTATCCCCAAAATAAGTTTGGCACCTTGGACAGCCCCTTTAAAGTCCAGACTGGAGAGTCTCACTCTCCTTCACCTTTTCGTCACCAGAAACAGAAGTGTTAGAAAGAGAAAGTCTCTTAGGCAGCCAGATTGGTGGGTTATGATGGGAGCAGTTTCCAAAGGATTTGGACCCAGACTGACTGGCTGAGCCCCGAGGTTGACTCCCCTCCCCCTTGCCTTCCCCAAAGCTGCATAGGAGGGTCCAGAACCCAACATGGGAGAGAGGAGCAGCACCAAGAAGAAGTAAGCACCCACAACAGCCATATAGCAAATCAAACAATACTACTTGTGCATCAAAAAAGAGCCAGTGCCTTATATGTGTGCTGAGCCTCTGCCCTCAAGTATACTTGAATGACACTATGTTGTATGGAGACCAGAGATAACTGTATGAAGGTGGCTGCTACCATGGGAAACCCATTTTCTCAAGAGAATTTCCCTTGAAGCTTCCTAGTTTTTATATGAAAACACCAAGTGGAAGATTTAAAGGCAACACGAGGTTATGTCTTTTCATCATTGACTTCTATTCTGCCACATGGAATCCAGCCTGGTTGGTCTTGATAATCCTAACAGGACTTTTCATTGCATGGTTGAAAAAGGTCCCACACTGGGCAGTACGGAAACTCTGAGTTCACAAAAAGCCAGCTTACTTTGTAGAGTTTAGCATTTAATGTAAAAGACAAATATCTTCTGTGAATAGTTCCCCGATAATGGTGGAGGAAATCAAGCAGAAACAAAAGGCATGAGGGGACCTTCACAGTCAGCTACCAACTCTCCCACTCCCAGATGTTGTCTCTGAAGGGAAAAGCCTACCACAGTCAGAACAGTCTATAGCTCCTTAACATGCCCTTGGATGCCAACAACAAAAATCACAGCCTCTAGCAGGTCAAGCAGAACCACAAATTCTTGGACAGAGCTTTGGTTAACACGTTTATTATAGTTGATTTCACACCATTTGCCTATACAATGAAGTATGTCCTGAGGAGCATAAGGCAAGAATGAAGTACTAAAACAAGCAAACAAACAATGGTTCCAAGACCAAAAGTAGCAGTTATGGCGGGAGCTAAAATGCAAAGCATTTGGTGCTCCTGGTCTGATAACTCCCAGTGCTGGGATTAATATTGTGATGTACAGATAAACACTAAATAGACTGGTTTGGCTTGTGGGTTTAGTTTTGGAGAGAAAGAGAAAAGACCCCTTTTTGATTTTAAAAAGATGTGATTAGGATGGAGAAGGGAGAAAGGAAGTACAATCCAGGGGAAAGGGGGGAAATCCTAATTTTTAAATGAGGCAAATTGGCAATATCTTAAAACATTACTGGTCTACAAGTGGCATCTTTTTGTGTTGTTGGTTTTCTTTTTAAAAATAGCACTGAACCACTTCTGATGTCCTTAAAGTTCAGACTAAAACCTGGAATGGATTCTCCACTCCACTGATGTGGAAGCCACCACCCACTACTGCCTCCACCTTTATTCTTATGCAGGAAGAAGAAATATGACACAGGGTGCATCTACACTGTATAAATAATGCAGTTCGACACCACTTTAACTGCCATGGCTCCATCCTACAGAATCCTGGGATTTGTAGTTTTGGGAGGCACCATCAATCTTTGGCAGAGAAGGCTAAAACCTTGTAAAACAACAAATCCCAGGTTTCCATAGGATAGAGCTGCAGCACTTAAAGTGGTGTCAAACAGCATTATTTCTACCATGAAGGTGCACCCACAGACAAGCAACTCCAGTGCAAGATTGGCTACTGTCTTCAAAACTTTAGCAAAGTTTCTTCTGTGTTTTTGTTGTTGTTGTTGTTGCTTTATTTCTTCTCCCAAGTCTCTCAATTTCTTTTATGGGTCCTGAGGCTGGCTGCCAGCAAAACAGAGTCGCTCAGGCTGCCTTGCAATTTCTGTAAGTGCCCTGTGATAAAGTGATGAGATTAACTCATCGGGATTCCAGCGGCCTTCCACCGGCTGGCAGTCATGCTGCCACTTCAGTCACTGTGGACTCGGGGTGATCTGGCAGAGAGTGGCTGAAAGAGCTCCGGGGTGCCTTTGGCAACCGGAGCAGAAAGCTGTGCATGCCAATGAGCAGCAGCAATAGAGGCATGTGTCCTTCTGTGTTCATATATGTGCATGTGTGACAATATGCTTTGAGCCTGGGAATGATCCTATTTGGCCACGCATAATTGAATAACATGATTTTAAAACAGCAACAGCATCATAGGAGGTTTACTTCTTAAATCATGACATCACAGTGGAAAACTGGGACCAAATCTATATAGAATTTGCACTCTTAGGCCCCAGAGCCCTCCTCAGGCACAGAAGAGAACAAGGATATGAGTACTCAGCCCTTGTAAACCGGCAGGCAATATGAGGGCCCTGAACTGACCAAAGTAGATATCAAAACAGAGAATCTGGTCTGAATGGGACAGAACTAGAGCTGCTTCCTGTTGCTAAAGAAGAGCTTGGAAACACTGTTATTTCAGAAACACTGTTCTCAGAATCTCCAATGACCATGCTAGCTGGGGAACTGTGGGAGTTGTTATCCAAAAATGTAACTTTTCCATCCTACAATAATTCTAGTGGGGAATTAGAGCTGGTGTTAGCTCCCATCACCCTTTGACAAAAGCCAGAACTCCAGTATTTCAGCACCCAGCACTAATGCCAGTCTGTCCCCTGACTTCTCACACCAGGCAACGGAGTCTGAGAGCTGCCTGCAAATTTCATATACACACAATACCCCCCTGATTTGTTAGGTGGTGTTGAGAAAAATGTATTTATTATAATTTACTACTCTTATTTTGAGTAAGCCACCTTGAGTATTTGTTAGAAAGGGAGGGGTATAAATACAGAAAATAAAATAATTTATTATTTCCTTCCAAAGGGGACTGCCATTTAAATTTTTCACAGTTCCCCTGAAACATAACCAAAAAAAGGAGAACACTGAACACTCTTTCCCCCTCCTGCTTTCCCCTTTGTGCTCAGCTAACTTCAATAGCTGCAAATTGAGTTCAAAGTGAAAAAGCAGAAAAATATGAGACCTTGCACTTAATGAGATCTTACAGAATGACACAAAGCATGACAAGGAGATAAAGAAGACACCTTTATGGAAAGAAGGATGCCTTCTATAGCTTATGTAAATAACAATGGAGAGACTTGCTTTGTTCACCTTAACGTATCCTGCACAAAGCTTGGATATTATTTGTTTGAGAAACAATATGCTACTTAGGTTAAAGTCAAGAAGACACACACACACAAAAGCATTGCATTTTGACAGATCATATGGAGGCTGATAATTGACAATAATTGTGGATGTCTGTATTTGTAATGTTTGTAACTCTTTTAAAAAGCACAAAAGTAAGTTGCACTCAGTTTAGTAGAGGGGAAAGAAAAAGAGGCAGTGGCATCTTGCTCTTTCCAGTAGGTTCAGGCAAAAGCAAACTTCTACAACCTCTCCTAGCTTTTATGTTCTTCTTCATTAACCACATTTGCCATCTTGACCACACTCTGATGTTGTTTGGCCATACACACTGATGTTGTTTGGTCCCGGTTTTCATCTGTGCCATGTTGGAGGGTATGCAACTACAATGGGTCCAGGGGCCAATTTTCTATCCTGACAAGTTTCTGCAGACTGCCCAAAATGAAGAAAAAGTGGGGTGCAGGAGCAGAAAGCTAAATCAGAAGTGGCCAAAGGCCCATTTCTGGATTTTTATTAAAAGGGGGGTATATTTTGATCTTAAAGCAGTGCAGAGCCCCCTGCAAACATTTGTTTGTTTGTTTAATGTTTATCCTGCCTTCCTCCTAGCATGAGGCCCAAGGTGGCTTACAAGAAAGTTAAAAAAAAAACAGAAATTGGGGAACATCCAGCAGAAACCACAGAAGAAACTACATAGTCCCTGACAAAGGCCTTGGGAGCATATACAGGCTGAAACGCATGGTGCTTTTTCACTAAGGACTTTATCAGATGCATCAAATACGGCATCTTAACGACGCCACATAACTGCAAAAGGGCACACATATCAGACGACGTCACTCTTTCATGGTTATGCCCCTGCCAAAACCCGTACTTTTTCATTCATGGCTTAAGCCATCAATTGATCCCCCCTGCTGTTTTTG
Organism: Gambelia wislizenii; assembly: GCA_030847615.1. Classification (NCBI taxonomy): domain Eukaryota; kingdom Metazoa; phylum Chordata; class Lepidosauria; order Squamata; family Crotaphytidae; genus Gambelia; species Gambelia wislizenii. Next base: position 447,187,133 of record JAUMIR010000001.1, on the reverse strand, counting down.
TTTTTTTTGCTACCATAGCTGGAGTATGAAACCTTGTGTCCTTCCCCCCCCCACCCGTACTTACCCAGGCGCGAACACTTCCAGGTGAGATCATGATATCAAGGTAAGTGATGCACTTTTAAAGACCCTCCCTGGGTTAACTGTAAGTTTTAAAGTGTGTGTATGTGCTTTTAAAAACTTTTTTAGTGTTATTTTTTGTTTTTGTTTTAATTTCCTGCATGATAAAGTCTCATGGTATTTCACGGGATTTCAAAGGAGGAAGTGAATGGAGCTCCATTCACTACCTCTTTCGTTGCCAGAGCTGCCTTTGCTGGGATTAGAGGTAAGTACGGAGGCATACAAATGGATTTTTTTAATGCCAGCAAAAGAACGCTTTAAAATGATAGTCTGATTAAGTCCTAACAAAACAACCATCTTTTGAGTGTTTTCAGATGTCTCCAGTTTCTTCTGTGTATTATAACAAATTAAAGCAAAGCACAACTAAAATCCTCTTATATAAAAGTTTTTTTAAAAAACCCAAAAACCTATTAAAAGTACAAAGTTAAAAAAATAAAAAAACATTTAAACATGTTTTTTTAAAAAATAAAAGCACAGGATTCCCCATTAATACCTCTTTTAAGAGTCAAAGGCCTGAATCTCTACTCTGCCAGTATAGGCAAATTTGTCCATTTTCTCCTCTCCCACTTTCCAGTTTTCTTAATTTCAAATTCCTCCCATATAATTTATTTCTTAAGAAAATAACAGATTTGGCTAAATTCTTTCTTTCTTTCTTTTTTAACAACTACACAATCTTTTCACCCATACATAACGGCCATCTATGTCCTTAGAATCCCAACAGCAACACAGGGAGAGGATTTTATTCCGCCTCATCTCCTTTGAGTCCTCTGTCTATCAGAACCGAATGGCAAATGGCTGTGGTTGCACAAACACATAAATATTTCAGACGTACAGTTGTCCCTCCATATCCACGGATTTGGTATCCATGGATTTAAGTATTTACGGCTTGAAAATATTATTTAAAAAATAATAATCCAAAAAGCAAACCTTGATTTTGCCATCTTATATAAGGGACACCATTTTGCTATGCCATTGCATACAATGGGACTTGAGTATTCATGCATTTTGGTATCCACAGGAGCGGGGGTCCTGGAACCAAACCCCAGCAAATACGAAGGGACAACTGTACACTCAACAACTATTACAGTGAAGTGACACTCAGCTAATGTTAGGAAGCATCTCCTGGCTCTATACATTGCTTGATGAATATTATTACCATAACTCTGTACTAATACATCTTCTGTCAGTTTGTTTGCACCTAGCTTTGAAAAAGCAATAAGTGTTAAGGGGCATAGAGGCTGAATGTAAATTTTCAGGGTGTTTGGTGAACCTATCCTCTGTGTGTATGTGTGCCTTCAAGTCGTCCCTTGACTTATAGCAACCCCATGAAATTCAGAGGTTTTTTTGTTTGTTTGTTTGTTTTTTAGGCAAGAAGTACTCAGAGGTGGTTTTGCCATTTCCTTCCTCTGAAATATAGCCTACAGCACCTGGTTATTTACTGGCAGTCTCCCATCCAAGTACTAACCAGTGATGAACCTGCTTATCGTCCAAGATCAGATGGGATCTGATGCCTTTAGGGCAGTGGCCCTTAACCTTTTCTTTACCAGGTACCCCCTTTAAATATCTTTTGTTGCCGCAGATCCTGCAAGACTCAACTTAAGATTTAAAACAACAACAACAATAATCCAGTTACACCATCCGTTAAACCTTCCCTCAGAGGCACTGGTGGGGAAGAGTTTTCTCCTGATTCTTCCTGCAAGTTTGTGGCTGGAGTGGATCGAACAGCAAGACACAGGACAAGCCAACCAGCCTTTGCCTTGGCTCCTGTCACATGGCCATTCCACTGCAGGGAGGAGGTGAGCCAAACAACCTTCAACCTTTCACAGACCCCCTGTGAGGACATTGCAGCCCCCTGAGGGTCCCCGGAGCACAGGTTAAGAACCACTGCTCTTTAGGGTATTTAGTTTTGCTAAAAAAAAATTAAGGGGATGACAGCATGGAAATCTGTTTGTTCTCCATAAATGTGCTGCACAGGATCTCACTGTCACCAGCAAAACACAGAAGTAAGGTTCAGCACATAATGGCTGGTGTTCTCTTAGTGGCATATGCATGTTTAAGTTGAGCATGTGCATATTGTTGTTGTGTGCCTTCAAGTCGTTTCTGACTTATGGTGACCCTAAGGCAAACATAAAACAGGATTTTCTTGGCAAGATTTGTTCAGAGGGGGGTTGCCTTTGCCTTCCTCTCAGGCTGAGAGAGTGTGACTTGCCCAAAATCGCCAAAAGGGCAGGTTTGTACTCCTCCCTCAAAAATCCTTGTGCAATTATTCTGTCTTTTATTATTTAAGGTTTCCAGTAAGCAAAAAGATGGGGAAAGGGGTGGGAAACCATGGGAGGGCTGCAAATTGAAGGTGGTATTGCAAGGCATTTTAAAAGAAATTTTGTTACTGGGTATCTCATTTCCCATTCAAAAGGTGTAGTCCAACTCTCAAACCACTACACCACATTGGCTCTTGCAATAAGGACCGTAACACACTCCTAAGAAAAGTGGCAAGGGAGCAGAAATGTTCCATCTTTCCTGTTGTCTTACCGCATGGCATCATCATTTTTTTGTTCCGGTCCTATAGGGGACTGAGGTAAAACCATGCCTTTTTGCTAACCAGAAAAACCCGTTAGCAAAATACATGGTTTTACCTCGGTCCCCCATGAGACCAGAACAAAAAAAACACCAGAAGAATGATGACGGTTTGCGGTAAGACAGCACAAAAAACGGAACATTCCTGCTCCCTTGCCACTTTTTTTCGGAGTGTGGTAAGTCTCCATAACTATGCATGCAGGCAAAGTATTTGCCATACAGCAATAGACATATTCTGCTGAGAGTGGCAGAAGTGGAGAAGAGCATACAACAATGCTGTGCGTTATGGTTACATACTGTACATTGAACATTGCACTTGTGCATTGTGGTGGCACATTGTGCATTGACATGTGTTGCATAATGTTACTATTCTGCATGGGGGTTGCACAATGCTAGTGCAATATATCTCCATGTGTAGATATTTACGCTATGCTGAGGGAGTGCTGGATTGATTTATTTATTTAAAGTATTTTTATATTGCCTCCCAGCCCACAAGGGTTTCCAAGGCGATGAACAAATAAAAACAATTTAAAAAACAAATTAAGATTTAAAAGATAAAAACATTTTAAAAACAAATTTAAATACTCTTTAAAAACTCCTAAAAGTAACTTTAAAAACAATCTAAGAATCCAGTTTTGAAACAGTTGAAACAGCAATTTCAGACAATTTCAGATAGCACTGGTTTGGCTGCCCACCGGAAGCTACAAAGTGATGGGGCTAACCTTACATCCTTTCGTAGGGAGTTCCGCAGTTGAGGCACTGCTACAGAGAAAGCCCTGTTACGTGTACTCACCAACCTAAGTTCATGAAGTGTTGGGACATGCAACAGGGCCTCCTCTGAAGATCTCAAATTTCTGGCAGATTCATATGTGGTATTTCAGATATCTTGGCCCCAAGTCATTTAGTGCTTTGTAGGTCAACACCAGCACCTTGAATTGAGTTGGAAGCAAAATTGGAAGCCAGTGTAGTTCTTGTAGGACCAGTGTTATCTGGTCTCTAAAATGTACACCTGACACCAGTCTGGCTGCTTCATTGTGCACTAGCTGCACGTTCTGAATACTTTTCAAGGGCAGCCCCATTCAGAGCACATTACTGTAGTCTAAGAAGTAACTAACACTGCTGCCAGACTGCAGAAATAATGCAGTTTGACGCCTCTTTAGCTATCACGGCTTCATCCTATGGAATTCTGGGATTTGTAGTTTGTTGTGACATCAAAGCTCTCTGACAGAGAAGGCTAAATATCTCACAAAACTACAAATCCCAGAATTCCATAGCAATGAGCCATGGCAGTTAAAGTGGTGTCAAGCTGCATTATTTCTGCAGTGTGGCAGCAGCCTAAGGCATGAACCACTGTGGCCAGATCTGCCATCCCCAAGAGCAAAGGCAGACCTGACCATTAGAGCAACCTGGCTTGGATTGCAGCCAGTAACTGTCAGACATGATAAGGGCTATAGATACATCTCTACCTTTTACCAAATCTATACCACTGCACATAGCAAAGCATATTTATGGACTTAACCTTAAAGAAATAAAGGCTTTAACAGAAAACCTCACTGTTGATAAAGATCCAACACAGCAGACATATGATCAGGCCCCCCAAATGTCCTTCCCTTTTTTAAAGGCTCAGATTTCATGAGATCCCAGTTTTGGAAAGTGACATAGAACTTCTCCTTACTATTTTTCTGGTTTAAATCTCTCGCCTCCCATTTCTAGCCTGCTATTATATGGGCACTAGAGTAGAAACAGGCATGATAAAGAATTTGTTTTGTTTTCATTTTATGTTTTGTTTTCCTTAGCAAATACATTTAAGAAAAATCCCTAGCCCTCTTATCAAAGCTTAGAAAATTGGGTTGAAAAAACACAATTGATCTGGGATTGCAAAAGATAAATAGTTGAGGATATTGTTATTTTGGGTTTGCAATAACTTACAGAAGGCATTGAAAAAAGGGGATGGAATCACATGGTTCAGTGACTGAGCTGTATGTGTCCATTTGTCAAGACTGAGTATCCAAAAGTCCAAAAGCTGGGTGTCCATTTGGAAACACAATTATTAATTAAATAATGCCTTGTGATGTTTTCTAGAATCCCTGCAAAATTCCATGAATGAGGTAGCACAATTGCATAATAAGCACCCACGTCCTTTCTGCTGTTGCATTTTATTTGTCCACACCTGTGTGCGTGGAAGAAATAGCCATATTATGCAGTGGAAACAGAAGGCAAGCCTAGAGTTAGAGAATGATGAACAACACAATCTGAATGTCATGATTGTATGTAGTAGAGAAGGTTCTAGTCATGACTTCTTGAACGGGAGAGTAGATACCCAGGAACAATTTATTTTATAATGCCCTGCAACAATATTTTCAATTTACAGTCCTCCCATATTTTCCTACCCCCTTTCCCATCTTTTTTTCTTATTGGAAACCTTAAATGGAAAAAAAAAGGCAGATTAACTGCACAATGATTTTTAAGGGACGAGTACAAGCTTACTCATTTTTTCTGCTATACAGGATTTAGGGTACACCCATACCAGCTCAGTTTTATTCAGAGTACTAGTGAATGGAGAACCCAATAAGAGGAGTAAAATCTTATATGGAAGTATACATATTTCTTCCTGATAAGCAGAGCTAAAATAGGAGAAGATAAAATCTATATTAATTTCTCTGTGGAATATTGTCTATTATATCTTCTGTATCATTTCTTCCTGGGCTTCACTTAATATCTGGGATGGGGGGTGGGGTAGGGATACCTGAGGAATTTGTGCTCTTTGAATTTCACTATGAGCACGCAACACAGACTAATCATAGTTTGGAATGCAGTTGTTTTTGCAAATTTGCATTTCAAATTGTGATTCATTTCTCAGATTAGATAGATAGATAGATATTGTTGTTGTGTTCCTTTAAGTCATTTCCGACCTATGGGAACCCTAAGGCAAAACTATCACAGGATTTTTTTGGCAAGGTTTGTTCAGAGGGGCTTGCCTTTGCCTTTCTCTGAGGCTGAGAGAGTGTGACTTGCCTGAGGTCTCCCAGTATATTTCCATGGCTGAGCGGGGATTCCAACCCTGGTCTCCAGAGTCATTGGGTTTGTCTACACTGGCAGGAAACCAAACACCTAACTTGTAGTCGTGGTGGATTTTTTTTTATCCACAGTGGCCTCATAAATGCCACAAGCACTGGGCTTGTCCAATTGCATCACAGTAAAAGGGTAGCCCTATGCTGATCACGTGTCTTATACATTGTGCTATTTTCAGCCATGTGGCTGGGGCTTCTCTGTGGTTTTTTCTTGTTCACTTGTGCATGCAAATGAGGCAATGAATGTATGTGGTCCCAGAGTACTGTATTACTAGATAAGCAGAGATACTTGTTCAGTTATGTGCACAATTAAAAAAGAAGAAAGATAAAAAATTTAAAAACACCAGAACAGAGTCCTGTCTGCTGGAAGCCCTACCTTGGCTTTGCTCCTATGCTAATCCTTGTCCACCACATAGCCAAAAATCTGGATTGTCCCCTCAAATGTGGAGCAAACTGTGAATCTTACAGATCTGGAGTTTCCTGTAGAAGCCCTAGTGAAAATGTGCATTGTCAAAAAAAAAATCATGTGTCAACTGTGCCACGAATATGGAGTGATTATGGGTTTTACTGCCCATGTAGACAATCCCATTGGCCAATGCTCAAACCACTACACCACGCTGGCTTTCAGTGAAATGTAACAGGAGGAATAATCTCCTTCAGCTCTAGGGATGGCAAGATGCAGTGGTCTTTGGGATTTTTCACTTCAAATTTTGTGATTCATTTCTCAGATTTATATATATATATATATATATATATAGAGAGAGAGAGAGAGAGAGAGAGAGAGAGAGAGAGACTGAAATATATTTAAAATGTATATTTTCAATAAAATGTGTTTATAAATATTTATAAAGAGAGAAACATATTCAAAAATATATTTAACCTCGAATTTTCATGCAGACTATAAAAAGAAGAGATGAATGCAGAACTGGGATGGAATGGATTTAGGAACAAACACATGCAAAAGTGATATGTTCCGAACATTAACTAATTTATCTGTCTTTATGAAAAGAGTTGTCCACAAGAATACTGATGCGAAGTAGGTTGTGCACCTCATTCAAGGTGTACAACTTTCCCCACAATTCTTCTGTCAAAGAAAAGGATTAAGAAGATTTTGTGCAAATGGATCAATTCATCATAAACACAAGAATATTTTCCCCCAACAAAATGCTTTTTGGCAACTGTAATTTCTCAACTGTACAGCTCCAATGATCACATAATTCTAAGATCCTGGACAAACATGCACATGGTCACAGATACCTATGTTATTAGTGGATAGACAGACAACAGGTTTCACCAACTGACAAACTTAGCAATATGCCTGAGTTGAGAACTACATGGAGGCAACCAAGCAAATTTACCAATTACTTTATAAAGAAGAGTTTTCAGTAACAGTGGAGGAGAAGTGTCACAATGCCCAGGAAGAGGCATTTGTTGTGCAACTCATACTGCACACTTCTATCTTGGGAAAAGCTGCATGATTTTATACAAGAAAAGCAGAAAGTGCAATACAGTGATGGTTCCTGAGATGTGGTATAAACTGTGTCCCTCCTTCTCATGCAACCTGGCAGCATATTGCATGAAAAACTCCTAGCCTAAGCCTAAGAGCATCTCTGAGTCTCCAAGGGAGACTTTTTGAGCTTGTAAATATAGTTAATGCACCATATAATACGGGTAACAGCTGTTTTAAACTTGAACGGTTGCCCCTACCAATGTGGCTATTTAACTCACATGATATGGTGGATGCACATTTTCCTGTTCCTCTGAACAGGTGCAATGATCAAGATGTCAATTACTGTGATCACTACTGCTGTTGCAGAGAAGATACAGCATCTAAATTCTTCTCTTGGGGACAGGACTGGGGAGGGTGGCCTCTCCAAACTCGAGGACTTGATATTGTTAATATGAATAATGTTAATGTCTAAACATGCTTAATACGGGGTGGGGGGAGAGACACAATTCATTGCACAGAAAGAAGAAGTATGAAGAACAGACTGATGGGAAAGGTGAAAAACTGTATATTCCTGCATGGCAGGGAGCTGGACTGGATGGCCCTTGCAGCCTCTTCTAAGATTCTCTGATCCTATGAATCAAGGAGTGGGTCTTACTCAGCTAAGCAACTGATACTGCTTATACAAGTTATACCCATCCAATCAGGCACCAAGGCTTTTAGGAGAATTGTCTGATTATGTATAGAATTAGGTTGCTGTATTTTCAATTATTGTTGTAGAGAGAAAAAAAATGGGGAAGGGAACATCTCCTATCTGTGTAGATGTACCATGAAAGAAGCCACTGCTGTTAAAATAAATAGGTTTACCATGAAGGTGACATGTCATTCAGCAGGCTTCAAGCTTAAAGCTTCATCTAGGGAATATTAGTGTCAAAGAGGTTTATTATATAGTAGAACCCCATATCAGCTGATTTATTATCCACTGATTCAGTTATCTGCAGGACACAAAACAGCACACCGACCATAGAGTCTTCTTAGAAAATGCTTAGAGAGGCATCCTCTCTAGACATTTTCTAGGTCCTCCAAGACAACTTTATGGTATTTTAAACCAGAAGTCCCATTATTTTCAAAGGTGTTTGCTGTTATCTGCGGTTTTCAGTTTCCATGGGGGGCCCCAGAACCAATCTGCCACAGACACAGGGGTCCTACTGTAATACCTGTGGGGCATTGTATAGTTTGGAACAGTATTTTTTCCTTTATTATTAAAAGGCTTAAACTAACAGAATTAAAGCACCTGGGCTGGAAAGTGAACCAGGGGGCATAGGAAGGAGCAGATCCCACTCTCCAAGGAATACTCAATGATATTTGATCATGTTTGAACCTCAGTGGAAGAGATGCAACTTCTTTCAGTGCCACCCAAACAGTGGAGAGGTTTCTGGGGTGAAAATCCATCCCTGGAGAGAGGGAAAGGGGTTTTTTTAGAGTGGGATGATCATTGAGGGAGGGAGAAAACTTTTCTATACCTGAAGCCCTGTAGACTTCCAACAACACACCTTTTGCTGTTGTTATGTTCCATTAAATCAATTTCAACTTATGATGACCTTATGAATGAGAGCCTCCAAATGATCTTTTTAGTTACAGCCCTGCCCAGGTCTTGCAAAGTCAGGGCTATGGCTTCCTTGATGGAATCGATCCACCTATAATATAATCTTTCACTCTCTCCCACTGCCTTCAGATTTTCTCAGCATTATTGTTTTTTCCCAATGAGTCATGTTTTCTCATGAAACATCCGTGACACAGAGAGAAAATTACATGTGGTTTAGTGTACTTCTACCTCCCTACTCTGCCACAGCCTGCAATTGGAGGTTGTTGGGCATTTAAAATTTAGAGTGAAAAGCAAGGGAGGACCGTGAGCTGATAATTAGTTCTGCTAATACTTCCAGCATGCCAATAAGTGTCCATCAAGGTTATGATGAAAAGTAAACTATGAGATCAGCATGCTCCATTCCTCCGATGCCTCACTTTGCTTCAATCAGTTTGTTTGGTCCAGTTATATTTTTAATCTGTGCCTCTGAATCTGAAATATCACACATTCTCTTTCCATTGTAACTACCAAACTGAACTTCTCTGTCCTTTCTGATAACTTAAAATATCTCCACTTACTCAGTTTAGCAAGAGATTATGTTTGTAAAATTCACCCTGTATTTATTAACATAGAGAGACCTTTCCTGGAAAAAACTTCTTCCCATTCTTCCAAATGGTGTCACCTCCTCCCACACAGGCATAAATAAATGAATCCCTGCTATCATCCACAAATATAAAAATGGAAGACCACCAACTTGTAGCAAAACATTAGAATTCAGCTTTGACAGCGGCATCAACAACATCCATTTCTGAGGACAACACTTGAATCAGAAAGCTGAATTGACAGCTATGATTTGTATATAGATTGTGGATATTATCACACAAGCATGTATAAATGATATAATTCTGCAACTGAAGAAACTGGAAACATAGCGGCATGATTACATTCATTTTTGCACTTTGTCACAATCGTGCAACACTACTGCTAATGGAATATTGCACAGCCATCTACTAGCAATTTAAGAATGGGATGGAAGCTTGTGCTATTGTAACACTTCTTTTTGCATTGTGTTGGAATAGTGCTGCATTGCTGCTTCAAGATGGCCCACACATGCACCTTTTTAAAAAAAATTCTCCTCCTTCCACAATTTTGCAAGAATGTGGTTCAGCTGTTATTGCGAGAAGATGTCACTTCAATTAAACAAAAAACAAACAAACAAATAGACAAGAAATTAACAAATTAACAATTAAACAAACACAAAATTACTAAGAAAAGGTGATGGTTCATTAAAAGGGCATCATGGAGGTCCTCTTCACGCTCTCCACTGGAAGTTGAATTATGAGTTCTCGTTGGGAATGGGGAGGGGTAAAAAGGGAGGAACGCCCATTCACATTGTAAAGCAGAACTATAGCAAGAATAAATTATCACACTTGTCAATACTGGGAAAATAATGATATTGATAGCTATTCACATTTTTTTGACTGTAAATGCAAAGGTTAGCCACAGTAACAGTTGGAGTGCTCACCAACCACAGTATAAAGATTATGTCATGCAATAACGGGAAGCCATTACCACTACTATCCCAGCGTAAGTCCATAGTTTCAGCTTTGTGTGATAAAGTCCTATGAGTTTGGCAATAATCAAGACTCAGTAGCAAGAATCATTTCACAAATATATGATTATCAGTGTGCTTCTGGGTATACATGCATATGCATGTGTGCACACGTTAAAACATCTGTAATTTCAGCAAACTCCATTCCAGTTATACAGGCACACACACAAACACACACACCTGGATTCTACAAAACGCCATGCCAAAAATAGCTCTGGATTTTATGAACATTAGCAAAATGTCATTCCTACATCATGAGGGCACAATTCCCATGGTAATTCCCTAGATCCCCTCCAGAAGGCAATGTACATTTCCCCTTCCTACTCAATTCTCTTAACAGGCTCACTTCCCCAGAGATCAACTTCACATTTTCTAGCTGAATGCTATGTTTCCTGAACTGAACCAAGTAGGAATTAATCTTGGGCTCCTTCCAAAAACATCCACTGTTCATTGTTCTTTTTCATCACTGAAGAGAATGCGGCAGTTTCGGGGGGGGGGGGCTGGGAATCTGCCTCATTATGTGAATGAACTAGCAAGTATATCAATTAAACAACTGCAACTACTGAATGCAAAAGATGCAGCTGAAAATAAACATACTGGATTCAAGATGTTCATTAACAGAGATGTGCACAAAAAGTACAGGAAGAAAGCAAGAACGGTGTGAACGTATGTCATTTTAATTAGTATTTGTTCAGATTAATAAAACAGTAATGGATGTGAAGGATTTTTCAGTTTTCAGTGCATCCTGAGTTCACATCTATCGCACACTTCTGAAAATTCAACATCACATCACATCCCCCACCATCCCAATTCCTGAAGAAAACCCTGGAATACTTTCTGCCTCCAAATGGAGAAACCTACTTTGCCACACTGGCCATCTCACTTTAGGGATGTAATTCTTCACTAATTCCATTCTTGAAGGAAGTGATGGGTAATTTTAGCAACTGTGCAGTTTTCAAAAAATATTGATAGTTCAGAACTTATCCATGCAAAATTTGTATGCAGGGGGTTGTCACCAGCATTTTCTGTACAGGTAACAGCATTTTCTGTATTGAAAAATAATATGTATGCACAAAAAATATTATTGTCTATGTAGAAAATACTGTTTCCCGCACAGAAAATGGTGACTTATGGACATGAAAACTATGTGTTAATTTTGTACAGATTAAGTTCCAGACTGCAAAGATTCTTGTCAGTCATGGTTCATAGAATCATAGAATCATAGAGTTGGAAGAGACCTCAAGGGCCATCCAGTCCAACCCCCTGCCATGCAGGAACACAAAATCAAATCATTCCCAACAGATGGCCATCCAGCCTCTGTTTAAAAACCTCCAAAGAAGGAGACTCCACCATGCTACGAGGCAGTGTATTCCACTTCCGAGCAGCTCTTACTGTCAGGAAGTTATTCCTAATGTTTAGGTGGAATCTCTTTTCCTGTAGTTTGAACCCAGTTTGTTCTCCTCATCCAGTTTTCCTATGACTGAAGAAACATGGTTTTTTTACCATTTTTTAAAAATGTATTTTTGAATATTGTTTCCGTCCCTGTCTCACTTGCATCGTCCACCCTCCCAGATCCCATACCTTGAATTGTTCTCTTGAAGAAAGCTTTACATGCTTCGCAGGAGGCCACTCCATAGTGGTATCCTGATGCAATGTCCCCACACACTAGACACAGCCTCTTGGGAATGGCGTTGAGCATATATTCGCACTTGGTGGGTGAATCTTCCATGATGGCACTGGCACAGTCATCATACCGCTTGCGGCAGGGCCCTCCCCCAATCCCTGCACTGCTGAACATGGGTGGTGAGTCCAGGCCATTGGGGTGGCCCCCCATAGTGAGGCCGTAACCACCGCTGGCATCTGATGAACCACTGGGACTATGGTGGCTGATCGCATCAATGCCAGAGGATGGGCTGGATGGCTCAGTCTTGATGAAGGAACCACAGCTGGAGGTGAGGTGCCGCTCATCCGTGGACATTCTGCCTAGCAGCCTGTAGGTGGAAGCACAGAAAAACCTATTAGCTGATGAGAAAAGAACACATAGCTGGAATTGTGCCCATCCTGACCTTTGAAAGCGTACACTGAAAGCTAATGTAATGTGCTTAATATTTATTCATGCATATATTCTCCACCAGCACATATCTAAAATCCATCCCAGAGAATTTCAGTTTTAAGCCAAGGAATGGTGGTGGGGGTGAGGAATTCCTTCTGTTTGTACTGTATTTTAATGTGACCCTACCTAATTTGCACTTCCTAAGCCAAAACACAAAATGAAACACAGTTACTGTTTAATATTCACAGTATTGTAAATGTTGCAGTGAAGAATGAGTACCTTAGGGAAAATATGCATGAAAATAGGTATGAAACTTTGTGCAGACTTTTAAAAAATACAAACAGATTCACTGATAAGACTGGAATTGCATAGCATTGGGCCATGGCAGTTAAAGCGGAGTCAAACTGCATTATTTCTGCAGTGTGTCAACAACCCAAGTCCCAACTAAAGTAGATCCATTAAATGAATGGGGACTTGATAAGTCAATACTTATAGTTCGTAAATTCCATTGAGTTAGTGGGTCTACTCTAGGTGGGACTAAGATCTGGATATCACCCTAAAGCTTTTGAAGCTTTTTAGTTTATAAAAAAGGGGGAGATATAACAGAAGCTTTGAGAGCCAGCATGGTGTGGTGGTTTTAGTGCTGGATTAGGGCTCTCAGTGTTCAAGTCCCCACTCAGCCATAGAAACCCACTGGGTGATCTTAGGCAGTCACAATCTCTCAGCCTAAGGGGAAGGCCAAGGCAAACCCACTTTGAACAAATATTGCCAAGTAAACCCTGCGATGTTGCCTTAGGGATGCAAAATACATCTTTGAATTGTAGCTGATCATACATTAAACATTACTCAGTAGCATGATGCAGATACCAAAATAGGCTAATGTAGTTTTAGGATGAATTAATAGAATCACAGTTTCTACATTCCATGGAGTGACAAGGTCTGTCCACATGACACAATTCTATAGGTTTGATACCACTTTAACAGCCATGGTTCCAACCTATGGAATCCTATGATCTGTAGTTTTATGAAGTATTTAGAATTCTCTGCTGGAGAACCCAAGTACTGTAGTTCAGCACTCCACCAAACTACAAATCCCAGCATTCCAAAGGATGGAGCTACAGTAGTTAACATGGGATGAAAGTGCTATAATTGTGTGGTGCAGACATACCATAGTTTCACATTAATTTCCATTGCTGGCTTGAGGAAGAGAACAGAGGTAATTTTCCCTGATTTCCCCTTTCCTCTGCAATTTCATAAAGCATCTCCACACTGTTCCAGAGGACCTCCCAACCTAGAGGGTTTTTGGAGGTGGTGAGAGATAGAGCCAGCATAGTGTAGTGCTTTGAGTGTTGGACTAGAACAGTGTGTGACCAGGGTTCAGATCACTGCTCGGCCATGGAAACCCCCTGGGTGACCTTGGGCAAGTCACATTTTCTCAGTCTCAGAGGAAGGCAATGACATACCCCCACTGAACAATTCTTGCCAAGAAAACTATGTGATAAGAGTCACTTTAGAATTGCTATAATTTGAAATCAGCTTGGAGGCACACAACAACATTCATAAAACACATAACGAGAGTAGAAATAACTTTTTATCCTTTCTCATAACACTAGCATCTGTATAATTGGGTCGCTATGTGAAATTAATCAGCTGTAGATTCAGAACAGACAAAACTCCATCAGGAAGGAAGAGAAGAAAAGAAAGGCTATGCTCTCCACTGTGCTGGGAAACCAGGTCACATTGGTTCCTCCTATTTCCCATCTGTTACCTAGCAGTGCAGCAGCCATTCCATAACGCTACCTGAACTGCATCTGATGAAGTGGGCTGAGGTCCATGGAACTTTATGCCAAATAGATTTTGTTAGCATCTAAGGCACCATGACTCTTTTTGTTGTTTTAGCTTTCACTTTAGGAACTAGTGCCTCCATTTGCTTCCCCCGTCCCTTTTCCTTTACCTTCCCCTCCCCACTTTAATTTCATGACTTTTGAATTATAAAGGCATGGCCTGTCTTGTGCATTTCTTGTTGACCTGTGAGATCAGCTGGGTCCCTTATTTAGCTGAAAAACTGGACAAAAAAAAAAAAGGAAAAAAAAACAAAGTAAGCAAAGCACTCCTTCCTACATTGCATAATCAGCACATGCTGTCAGCCACAACATATGATGGTCAATGGTTTAGATTGCTTTGAAAAGGGATTACAGGCAAGTGTATGGATTTGCCAACAGCTCTTCACTTTGATTGCTATATAAAATGTAAAATGTCCATACTCAGAGGAGTTGTTGTTGTTGTTGCTGTTGTTGTCATCATCTTCATTTTGATCAACAGAGGTTAGAAACAAAGGACAAGGGCAGGCTGATGCCTTCATGCCCTACTAGTGGGCATCCCGGATGAAGGCATTTGCTGAGTCATAGTCAGGCACAAGAAGTTGAGCAAGATGAGCTTGTCCTACTCTACTAAAGACCTTCATTTTTAAAAAATGTAAGTTACATTTATATTCCACTTTCCCACCAATGAGCCCAAGGTGGCTCACGGTTCAACTTCTTCCCACTTGATTCTCACAAAAACTCTGTGAAGTAGGTCACACTGAGAGAAACTGATCCAAGGCCACCCAGTGAGACTCAAGGTTCAATGGATACTAGAACTTGGATCTCCAAAGGCCAATACTCTGCCACTACACCATATAGATTCCCTCTTAAGCTTCACACTCTTCTGTTGAAGGGAAATCTGCAATATTCTCATCATTTAAAAAAACACTCCTATATTTCTTGTTTTGTTTAGCAAGTGTACAATTAGCACGTGAAATATAAGAACACAGCAAAGTCCTATGCAAGTGTACCTATTTGTCCTAGGGTACATCAATTTTTTTAAAAAGTCAGCTCTGGTTACTTTTTTAGAATGTGAACTGAGTGAGATTTAATACTGTTCTCCTATGAACTGGTAAGAAGCTCAATTACTGTTTCTGGCCTCAGATAACCACCTTAGACGTTCTCAACATTTCATTCTTTTCATCCTTCCCTCAACCCCTTTTTAATCACAGGTCATTTCCTATAATCCCTTAAGCACCTCTATTGCCCTTCTTTGGATTGACTCCAAATTGTCTTATGTACTTCTTGTAGCCAGGTGCTTAGATAAGAATGCAACACCTGAAATGCAGCTGGAATGGAGGAGCAGAATAAGAGGCTGCTTCCTAAACATGAAGCCTGAACAGTTAACTATACAGTTAAACATGCCATTTGCTCTCTAAGCCATGTATCATGTTGCCGATTGATATCACTGGATAACTGTTTTTTTTTCATCCCCTTCAGATTTCTCTCAGCAGAGCACATTAGTCTCTTTGCCACTATTATATCTATTAGCTTCTGCTATCCTTCTTGCTACTCTTCAACTGGGGTATCATCCCAAACTCTTATAGAATCATAGAGTTGGAAGAGACCACAAGGACTATCCAGTCCAACCCCTTGCCTTGCAGGAATACACAATTAAACTACTCCTCCCATGTGAAATTGAAGGCTTTCATGGCCGGCATCCATAGATTTTCCTTGGGTTTTTTTCTGAGCTGTGAGGCCATGTTCTGGAAGAGTTTACTTCTGACATTTCGCCTGCATCTGTGGCTGGCATCTTCAGAGAATGGTTGGGTAGGAGTGTGTGTGGAGCTTAATCCTGTGAACCCCTGTTGGGGAGTATATGTAAATTTGTATATTTGAATGGTTAGTTTCTGGGTATAGAAATGCAAGGAGGATTAGTGTCTGTTTGGGTAATGGTTGGTTGATAGCCCATTATCTGCTGGAAATCCTCCTGTCCCTGGGTCTTTTGTAAGTATTGAGTTTTGATTCTATTGTTTTTCAAAACTCCTGACTGTACTCCTGACAGATGGCCATCCAGCCTTTTTGAAACCTCCAAAGAAGGAGACCCCACCACACTCTGAGGAAGTTTATTCCACTGTCAAACAGCTCTTACCATCAGGAAGTTCTTCCTGAAATTTAGGTATAATTACTTTTCCTGTAGTTTAAGTCCATTGCTCTGTGTCCTGGTCTCTGCAGCAGCAGAGAACAAGCTTGCTCCATTTTCAATATGACATCCTTCCAAATATTTTTCATTCAAAACATCTGTGTGTGTACAGGTGAGAGAGAAGCTGTGCTTTTCTGGGAGACAAACCTCACTTTTCATAGAACCACTCATATAAGCTGATCCCCAAATTGAAGGAAAAGAGCCAGAGGGATGTAGCAATTAGCAGGCAAGCGATGCATTTAAAAGATCCAAGTTGAAGTCCTCAGTGAGTCATGAAACTCACGGATAACCTTGGAGTCTTTCTTCAACCAACCTACCTCACAGAAAGCAAAAGGATCTTGTAGCACATTTCAGACAAATTGAGAGAGAGAAAAAATGTAGCATAAACTCTCATAGATTTAGTCTACTTCCTCACATGCTGGAGGAAGTAAACAAAGTCTATGAAAGCTTATGATACAATTTTCTCTCTGTGCATTAGTTTCAAAAGTGCTACAAGATCCTCTTGCTTACTGATCTTCCAGACTAACACAGCTATGTCTTTGAATTCTACCTCACAGAGTAGCTTTGAGGATAAAGTGGGGAAAGAGGATAGCCATGCATTCCACCTTGAACTCATTGTAGGAAAGGCAGGATACAACTGTAATTAATTAACTAGCTAACTATTCATTAATTCCAGTGTGTGCACAGTGTATGCACCTGCAGGAGGCTCTTTGGCCATCAAGACATGTTTTTAAAGTTTTTTCTTTAATGAACTTCACCAACTGGCCTTGTGTTTTCTTTCCCCTGCTTTTATGTATTTTCTGTTTCTAGCATTTCTCTCCTCAAAGAGCTCTGGCTCTAACTTAAAAGCAGCAAATGCTATTTGTCTCTTTGGCCAATGATTGTTCATTCAGAGGCTCCAGAACCACTCAATTCATTTGTATCAGTAAAATGCCTTCTCTTCTACGGCTCCCAGACTTTGGAATGGCCTGCCGGATGAGATCCGTCTTATCACTACTCTTGATAGCTTCAAGAAAGCGCTAAAGACGGATCTCTTCCAGCAGGCCTTCCCGGAATAACTTCCCAGTTCAAGTGGACTGATTGCTACCCACCCCCTCGCCGTCATTGCTTTTATTTATTTAT
Organism: Gambelia wislizenii; assembly: GCA_030847615.1. NCBI lineage: Eukaryota > Metazoa > Chordata > Lepidosauria > Squamata > Crotaphytidae > Gambelia > Gambelia wislizenii. Next base: position 447,169,547 of record JAUMIR010000001.1, on the reverse strand, counting down.
TTATTTATTGTATTTTATCTTTGTTTTAACTCTCCATTAGTTTAATTTAGTTTTAAGGGGTGGGAGGGTAGGATGAGGAAGGATTGTTTTAACTTGATGTTGTTTTAATCTTGCTGTAAGCCGCCCCGGTTGCTGAGCAGAGGGGCGGGTTAAAAATAAAAATTTATGATGATGATGATGATGTTACAGCTTTTTTGACTCAGCCTTGAAATATTCCAGTTCTTAGCCTAATCTTAGCCTAATACACCATCTTCACAGAAGATTGCATCATGTCTCAAAATAGGGATTTTGCATGAGACCTGGTAGTCAGGGGATAAATTTAATAGATACAATATTACAGCTGTATTCAACAGTATGTGACCTTAGTTCTTAGAGCTCCTTGAATCTTTAATTTATTTTATTTTCATTTGCGGATATTTCTTATAGCTCACCTCATTTTTCCTCCTCTCCATTCTTTTTATCATAGGCCCTCTGTGGTTCACCTCATGTGCCTTAGAACAACCTGACCTGAGATGCTAAAAATCCAGCCCTTTTAAACAGATATGCACAACTGGTTTACTCCACTTAAGAGTTCTATCTTATCAGCAATTGGCTTGTTTACAACTGACTTCAAATGTATATACAATTTTGATGAACTTGGTGAGGTCAAAATATAGTTGATTAGACAAATTCTGTATTTTATTCAGAAATTGCTCATGTCCAGTACAAAAAAAAATATCTTTATTTCCTATTCTTTGTATGTACAGACATAAAAATGAACACATTTGAAAATAACAAGCTTGAATGTTCTTTAGTTTGCTTCTTTTGTTTTTGATTCCATTAGTATTTTGGCTCCATTGGCATAATCTCATCTGTGGTACACTAGAGCGACTACCTCTAGAGTCTAGATTCTACACCAAGCAACTTCAAAAACTGTACTTCACTTTCTCTCTCTCTGGCTTTTCTTCGCAAACGAAGATTCAGGAAGGACTCATCCCGCGCCTTCTGCAAGCGCGCTGATGACTAAAAAGGCCAATCCGAGATAAACAAGTCCGGTTGCAAAAAGTGCAGCAGAAGGTCTCCTTGGGTGATGTTTTTGGGTTGTGATTCTTTCTGCGTTGTCGTTTCTCTTCAAGACTTGTTCGTCATGAGTTCTCAAATAAGGCTGCAGCATTGTGGATAGTGCGTCTCCATGCCTCCCGATGTGAGGCCAGGGCGGACCACCGTTGGTGATCAATCTGGCCAAGCCTGAGATGTTGTTTCAGGGAGTCCTTGTATCGCTTTTTTGGAGCGCCCCTCCCACGCTGACCCGTGGCGAGTTCACCGTAGAGTAGTATTTTTGGGAGGCGATGGTCCTCCATCCTAGAAACGTGCCCTGCCCAGCGCAGCTGTGTTCTCAATATCATGGCCTCAATGCTGGTGATCCCTGCTTGTTCAAGGACAGCAACATTCGTCACATAGTCAGTCCAGTGTATATTTAGGATTGTGCGTAGACAGCGCTGATGAAAGCGCTCGAGGAGTCGTAGGTGGTGGCGATAGGTAACCCATGTTTCAGATCCATAAAGGAGGATAGACAGTACGATGGCTCTATACACACTGATTTTTGTGCTTTGCCTCAGGTGTTTATTGCTCCAGACTCTTTTGTGAAGTCTTCCAAATGCACTATATGCCTTTGCTAATCTGTGATCGATCTCTTTGTCAATCTTGGCATCTGAGGAGATGATGCATCCCAGGTAGGTGAACTGCTGAACGGACTTGAGCACTGATTTGCCGACGGCAATGTGGGGATGGTGGTGTTCGTCCTGTGGTGCAGGCTGGTAAAGAACTTCTGTTTTCTTCAGGTTGACTTCTAGCCCAAACAGCTCTGCAGCTGTTGCAAAGCAGGACGTTAGGCGCTGCAGAGCTGCTTCTGTGTGGGCAACAAGGGCAGCATCATCGGCGAAGAGCAGCTCACGGACTAGATAGTTTAGAGTCTTAGTGTGAGCCCTCAGACGGCTTAAGTTAAACAAGCTACCATCAGTACAGTAGCGTATATAGATGCCGTCGTCTTCTTCAAGCTCTGCCATAGCCCTTTGGAGCATCGTGCTAAAGAAGATTGTAAATAAAGTTGGTGCAAGAACACAACCTTGCTTCACTCCATTAGTTATTAGAAAGGGCTCTGAAAGAGCATCGCCATATCTGACTTGACCACGCTGGCCCTCGTGTAGCAAGATAATCATTTTAAGGAATTTGGGGGGACATCCTAGTTTTTCCAGGATCTGCCACAGACCTTTTCTACTTACAGTGTCAAAGGCTTTGGTGAGGTCGACAAATGTTACATAGAGACCCTTGTTCTGCTCCCTACATTTTTCTTGCAGTTGCCTAAGGGCAAATACCATGTCTGTAGTACTCCTATTGGCTCTGAAGCCACATTGGCTTTCAGGGAGAAGTTCTTCTGCAATAGCAGGAACTAATCTGTTCAGGAGTATCCTTGCAAGGATTTTTCCAGCAATAGAGAGCAGTGTTATGCCTCGATAGTTTGAGCAGTCGGATTTTGCTCCTTTTTTCTTGTACAGGGTGATGATGACTGCATCTCGGAGGTCTGATGGCAGTTCCCCTTTTTCCCAGCAATTCACAAGGAATTCGTGGAATTTTTCGTGGAGTGCATGACCTCCGTGTTTCCAAACTTCAGGTGGGATTCCATCAATCCCAGCTGCCTTGCCGTTTTTCATCTGCTGTATGGCCATAAGGGTCTCTTCCAAAGTGGGAGCTATGTCCAATTCATTTTTCATTGGTTTTTGTATCATATCTTGGATAGCTGAGGCTTGGACTACTCGGTTGGCGCTAAAGAGACTTTGAAAATGTTCAGCCCAACGATTTAGGATGGAGGCTTTATCAGTAATTAATGTTTGACCATCTGTACTGTATAAGGAGCTTTGGACCTGATAAGTAGGTCCAAACACTGCTTTAAGAGCTTCATAAAATCCTCTATGATCACCCAGATCTGCACAGCGTTGTGTCTTTTCTGCTAAATTGATCCACCACTTGTTCTGCATGTCTCGGAGTTTTTGTTGTAGTTTGCTACATGTGAGGCGGAAAGCTGCTTTTCTTACATGACAGGTTGGCTGGGCGAGGTATGCCTGGTGAGCAGCTCTCTTCCTTGCCAACAGCTCCTGGATCACTTGGTTGTTTTCATCAAACCAGTCTTGATTTTTCTTGTGGGAGAACCCGAGGGATTCTTCTGCAGACTGGAGGATACTGTTTTTGATATGTTGCCAAAGCACTGTAGGAGAAGGATCTGTAGGATGGTCTTCAAGTTTCGTTTGTAGGTTTGCCTGGAAGTTGTCTCTCATGGTAGCTTGTTGAAGATTGTTGACTTGGAGCCTCTTCTTTAAGATGCCACCCCTCTTAGGTTTGAACTTAAGATGAAGATTTAGTTTACATCTGACGAGGCGATGATCTGTTTGGCATTGTGCACTGGGCATCACTCGGGTATGATGGACATCACGAATGTCTCTCTGACGGACTAGAACGTAGTCAATGAGGTGCCAATGTTTGGATCGGGGATGCATCCAGGTTGTCTTCAAGCTATCTTTCTGCTGAAAGATTGTGTTTGTAATAGTCAGCTGTTGTTCTGCACAGAACTCTAGCAGGAGGCGTCCGTTATCATTGCAATTTCCAACACCATGCTTGCCTAAGACACCTTTCCAGGCTTCGGAATTCTTTCCTACTCTGGCATTGAAGTCACCAAGTATAATAATTTTATCTTCTACAGGGACTTTTTGTATGAGTTGGCGTAGGTCTGTGTAGAATTTGTCTTTCTCTACAGGGTCGGCTTGCATAGTTGGGGCATATACACTAAAGAGAACAACATGTGGGAGGCGTAAGGAAATAATGCGATCAGAGTGTCCTGTTGGCAAGGTTTCGAGTTTGGAGGCAATGGAGTTTTTAATCATGAAGCCTACTCCTGAAAGAAGTTTTTCGGTTTTGGGTTTGCCAGACCAGTAAAGTGTGTACCCGGCGCCATGTTCTTTAAGGCTGCCTTCCTCATGGAAGCGAACTTCACTAAGAGCAGCGATGTCAATATTAAGCCGTGATAGTTCAAGGGCTATTAGGGCAGAACGACGCTCAGGCCGTCCACTATCTTTAGAGTCTTGCATGGTTCTGATGTTCCAGCATGCAAGTGTCAGTTTATTTACACCTTTGGAGGCCGGTGTGTGCCTTTGTTTCTTTGCCTTGGTTTGACCGCATCAGAAGATTCCCGTTGGCCGCGGCTAGCCAACCAGGTAGTTGGGGATGAGCTTTCTTTAGGCCACCTTTTCTAGGCCCCTCTCCATATGGAGCAAGCAGTGCTCTCCTTAAAAAAGGCTGCTTGGTCGTTCAGAATGCTGCCGAACAAGACTGTCATCTCCCGGGTCAGGCTTGAGCGACCAATGTCCTGAACCGCCTGCATGCAGGGTTGGGGCTGCGGCTTCCAGTGCATCTTTACACCTGCCGGTTTCGTCCCTCGCCAGTCGCTACAGGGCTTTTTTGGAAATGGATTTGTCCTTCGAGCCTGTGCAATGGATTTTTCTGGTGGAGCGCAGCGTGCACAGAACTGGCCTCACCCTTTAAACCAGAGATTCATCTGCCGTGGCCTTGCAAGCATGGACGTGGCAGCGAGGTCCTCGGGCCGTAGGTTTGATTAGAGTTTCCTTCTCTTAGATGGTTGACCTTACAGGGTTGGACGAGCACCATCTGCCCGGGTTTGGGATTAGAGTTTTCCTTCTCCTAGGACGGTTGCCATATATTAATTCATTTAGGACACAAGTTCATATTTTCTCCATAGGGATTTAAAACCATAGAAGTCATCCTGTGAATTAGTGAATTGACACACAGAGAAAATACCTTTCCTTGGTTCTATAAGTTTACATGTTCGTCTGTTCTAACTCTGAATATTCTAACTCTTGATGTGCATGTTGGATAAATTCAAAAGTGTACCTAAATCCCTGCTCTAAATGTCTCCCACATTAACCTCATAACTTACAAAGTGGGTGATATCCAGAGACAACTGCAATTGAAAGATTTAACACATCCTCAGCTTTCTGGAGGCACTATAACTGAAGTTTTCAAGTACAAAGTTTTCAAGTACAATGTATTGGATCTCCTGAGCACTGTGCAATCTCATATGGTTTTTGTTCAAAACACACATTATATTTTTGTAAGAATATGAAGCTGAAAACTTTTTTCTTCTAAGTCTTGTTCTTTCTAATCCCAATGTCTTTTAGCTTCCACCTTGCAAGAACACATTCATAAATATCGATAGTTATTTTAACAGCTATAATTATAATACGGGTAACCTGTTTAAAATGCAAGAGAGATGGTGGAGAATGTTTATTTTAATCTTGATTTCTGTTAGATGAACACTTCAGAAGTTTGGAGGGGGGTTCTGCCATTTTTATTATGCGCTCACTGGTCATGAGGATAGAAAGCTTTTTACAAAATGAATTCTGGAAATCTGAAGGTTCTGTCATGATCCCACAAGCTGCACTTATGCACTTCAGCCGTTGCAAGCCACCAATAGACAGATGTTTCCCACACCTGCTTTTAAAAGATGCTATGTAATTCTGAACAGTAAATGAAATACTGTACACTCCTTTCCACTTTGGCTTAAAAACCTAAGTGTAGCATCTCACTTAAGTGATTTTCACCACAGTGCATATGTTATTTGCTTTTTCCCCTCTAAAAACATTTGTTGTGGCATATTCACATACTTGCCGCATTTTAAAAAATCATTCAGGGAGAAACTATAAATCCAATAAATAAACAATTCTCAAGTGTTTTTATATACATGGCTTAACTAATGTGGGTTTTCTAAAGGAGAACCAAATATTCTTGATGATAATGATTACAGGAAAATTATCTAGAACATCTGAACACAAGTTGTCTGGAGCACATCTTGTTCCCAAACAATATGTTGTTCTGGATGAAATGGACTGGAAATAAAACTCACAAAATTGAAAGTACTTCTTTTATCAATTAAGTCCAAAACAATCTTCAAATGCCTAAAACAAGCCCCTCTGTACTGATTAGCGAAATACCAATTAAACCAAGTACCAGTTTTAAATACAGGCTAACCAGACATATGGAGAGGTATAGAGAGGTTACCAATAATTGTTATGTACACCACAGAGCAGCAATTCAGAAAGCGTATATGTGGGACTGATCTTGTTAATTATCTACTTTCTGGCCACTTTATATTTGGTGTTTTCACCAATACCAAAATCATCTCAGTTCGGGGGGGGGGGCACACCAATATGGCAAAAAGAGAGAGTTCCGCATCTCCCACCCCCAGTGTAGCCATTTTGAGAGGAACTATGGAGAAAAAAAAGGAGATATGTACTTGGGGGTACAACAGGGTGCTTGGGAAGTGGCGGTGTGACAAGCTGGTGATGAACTACAGATGAGCGAATGAGAAGAGAGAATGAGAAAGCCAATCCCAGAGCAGGAAACTGTAATGGGAGGGGTTCAGAGAGTTTGAACTGTGTGGATATCAGTTGAGAGAGAGAGTTTCTGTCAGTTAAGTTTGTGTGAAGTTTGGTTTGGAGTTTGGTCTGTGCAGTTGGAGAGTGTTGAGGCTGAATGATTAATAGAGTGAGTGGGAATTGAGAGTGTGAGACAAAGAGTGAATGAGTCTGTTGTATAATTGGTTATAATATTAGAAGTGCCAAGATTATTATATGTGCTTCTATAGGTAGCTGGTAATCTTTGAAACCACAGAGTGAGATTAAGTGACACTAAGCCAAATAACCAAGTTATATGCACAATATTGAAGCATTGATGTTACAACCTTAAAGTTAATAAACCAATTCCTATGTTTTGTTTATAACGTCCAGAATCACTGTGATTTATTTCACTCACTGACAGATATTAGGCACGCTTACCAACAGAGACCACACACCCATATATTCTATCCACAAAAATTCAGGCCCAGTCCAGAGAAGGGATAAAGGGGGAAGTCTGAAAGGAAGGTAGCAGTGGTAGGCAGCCAGGTTGAGTAATTGCACAAATTTGACTAGTATGTCCTCCACAGGCAGTATTTGCATGCTTTCACACATTAGGGGGATTTCTATGTGGTTCCTCCCTCTTCTCTCCTCTCCCCCCTGCTGCGATAAGCAAATGAAAACAACTTTTGTACTTTAAACTCAGTTTGCACCAATGGAAGTAAACCAAGGAGAAGAGAGGAAAGAGAAAGAAATGAGGACATTTTAAAAGCAGCTGAAAAAGTGGGGTTACAGAGGATTAATCTGAACTGTCTCTGCCAAATCAGACCAGTCAGAGGGTATGCTGATATTGACCAAATTCTTAACAGCTATAGTAAGGATAGGCATTGTGAACTCTGGGGAAAGAAGCAATGCAGCCGTAAAGGAGTGGTCTACAAAATTCAATTTTAGGAGCCAGAAAGTGAGATGATTACAAGAAAGACTGTTTTATTTTTGTGGCTTTGATATGTATGGTGAAGCAAAAGAAAATATGAAGGAACTGGTAAACTTGCATGCCTTACTTGGTAGCTTGCAGCACCTTGGACAGTTCAAAGCTTATCTCACTGCAGCATATTAAATGGATGGCACGATATGAATAAGGAAGTGTTAACTAGTTTTTGCTGCACTTTCTGTGCATATTTCTGTTTGTTCAAGAAGCTGTTAATTAAATTGATTATGCATTATTAGCAATGGGGCAATTGCTTAAATGTTCTGCAGCAAGTTTGTCTTGCAGCAGATCAATTAGCAAGGCTTGTTAAAGCCAGGGCTGTTTAAAAATAATATTTTGTGAAAATATGTTCTACTGTTGAAAATTGCAGAATAAAACAGGTTTAAAGGAGTGCACTTGCAGTATTTCACACCACCGTCTTCTGGTGTCATCGTTTCCCACCCCACAAATTAAGGAGGGACAGATTCTTCATAGCTCCTGAGTTAGCTGGGACTGCATATGCAATCCTACATGAATGTACCTTCTGAGCTGCATAGACAAAATAGCATGGGAGTCTCTGTGCATGTGCAATAGATATTATTAGGAGTGAAAAGGTCTTTTTTGTCTTTAAACTGTCCCTTAAACTGATAAAAGTACTGATTTAAAAAAGTATTTTAGGCTAGGATAAGCAACTTGATAGAATTCAGATGCTTTATGTGATACCCTCTCCAGCTCTGGCCATCATGACTTATGTAATAGTAGATGTAATTTAAACAATGTGGAAGGCAACAAGTCACCTACACCTTCTTCAGACAAAAGTCTTAGACAAGGCCAATGGCTTACACAAGGCTTACACAGGGCTTACACAAGGTCACCCAAATCTGATTCTGCTTTTGTGGAGTGGGGACCTCAATAGGTGCTGAAATTCAAGAAAAACAACTGTAAATTCTCTTTGGTTGCATGGAACTATTTGCATGGTATTTGGGATCCTGGTCTTCAATGTATCCTTTGTTGTATCTGAATTTCTCATTTTGCAAAAGCATATGGGAAGAGCTTGTTTCATCTGTTTCCAGAACCAACCAACCTGGTGCTTTGGAGAAGTCCATTCTGACACAAAGCACACACACACACACACATATACATAACATATATCTTTTCACATAAATAATATCCATATATATAATATATAATATCCAATGTCTACCTTTTTTTCTATCCATTCCGCCTCTGTGGGAGTATTAGATTTTGTCCAGTACCTTGTGAGGGTTATTCTGGCTGTTACTATGTGCCAGCAAAGGCTACCAATTTCTTTTTCCATATTCCCCTCAAAATTCAATATATCTAACAGGGAAAAAATCTGGATTTGGCTTAATTTTCTTCTGTAGGATTGTCTGCAATTTAGATGTTATCATAAGCCAGAATGTTTTCACTTTCCCACAGTTCAACCACATGTGATAGAAAGCTCCAATTTCTTTACCACATTTCCAACACAGATTACTAGTATTTTTATAAATCTTTGATAGTCTATCTGGAGAGAGATACCACCTGTGCATCATTTTCCAAAAATCTTCCTTTAGTTTATAGTATCTTATATTAGCATTATTATTTTTCTGTACTTTCTCTCAACTATCTAGATCTTTATTGTGGCCAATATCTTTAGCTCATTTCAATATGCAATCTTTAAGCATTTCATCTTCTAAGTTAAATTTTAACAACAGTTTGTACAGATTGCCAATTAGATTTTTTCTCCTTTTAATGAGTAGTCTTCAAATCCTTTCCCCACCCTCAAATCAAATCCTCCCTTAACTTTGTCCACTTTATGTAGTATGTTTGATGACAGGTTGAGCATGCCCTGAACAGCAATTCTGTACAGGTGTGATTTTACAGAACCTCACTATGTGAACATGATAAACTCCATATTCATGTCTAGTACCTCAAATTAGAAATTCTGTTTATGCTATAACTATGCTAATAAAAGTGTGTGTGTGTGTGTGTGTGTGTGTGTCCATCTATGTTTATCTGCATGTCTCTACCATGGCTTGAAGACCATGAATCTATAGAATGGTATGGAAACTAAAGCAATCCTGAGGATATGCATCTCAGGGTTGTTTTATGTTTCTAATCCACTGATTAATTTTAGTTAAATGAGAATCTGTAGACTGGAGTACCATCTTTTAGAATCTAGTCATCCCTAAATAAAGGATGGGAAAAACCTAGCTTGAAACCAATACATAGAGCAAGGACCTAGGGGTCTTAATAGACCACAAGCTAAACGTGAGTCATCAGGGTGATGTGACAGCCAAAAAAAAAAAACCCCAATGCAATTCTAGGCTGCATCAACAGAAGTCTAGTGATCAAGTGAAGTTGTAGTGCTCGTATAGTGATCAGATCAAGTGAAGTTGTAATGCCACTCTATTCTGCTTTGGTCAGACCTCGCCTGGAACATTGTGTCCACTTCTGGGTACCACAATTCAAGAAGCGTATTGAGAAGCTGGAAAGTGTCCAGAGAAGAGTGGCCAGGATGATCAAAGGTCTGGAAACTAAGCTTAATGAGGAAAGGTTTAGAGAGCTGGTTATGTTTAGCCTGGAGAAGTGAAGGCTGAGAAATAAAATTACAGTATAGTCATCTTTAAATATCTGAAGGGATTTCATTTAGCTGGAGCAAACTCATTTGCTGCTCCAGAAATTAGAACACGAACCACTGGATTCAAATTTCAAGAAAAGAGATTCCAGCTAAACATTAAAAAGAACTTTTTTACTGCAAGAACTGTTTAACAGTGGAATAGACTGCCTTGGAGGGTTGTGGACTCTGTCTTTGGAGGTCTCTAAACAGAGGTTGGATGGGCATCTTTCAGGGGTGCTTTAGTTGTGTATTCCTGTAAAGCAGGGGGTTGGACTAGATGGCCCTTGGGATCCCTTCCAGCTAAGATTGTATGATCCTAACTCCTCATAGAAATAAGGCTGAAGGCAAGCTTGAGTGTTTCATTTCTTCACAGGACCTCTGGACCAGTGTTACCCTGGTCTAGTGTTGGTCTGTGAGCCACCAGTATCTGGTCCACAGAGAATTTCCAGGAAAGAAAGAAAACATTGGAGCCAAAAAAAACTATTAGAGTCAACAGGCACAAATATGATAGCAGTCCCTGGTACATTAGAAAAAAATAATTGCTGGTCCCCCAGATTCACTGTCCTACATCACTCCACATATTGCTTCTCTCTACAATGCCCCCAGACTTTTCAAATGGCTTAAGAATAAGAGGGGGAGGAAACAAGGCAGAGTGTGTGTGAGAGAAAGAGACAGCGCATTCCTCCTAAATGGTACACGGAGGAAAGGGCAATAAGGAGAAGGGAAGGCTGAGCACTAGAGGGTGGAAGGAGAGAAAAACTATTGAGAAAGAAAAATAAGGGAAATGAGAGGGGAAGCAGAGGAAAATAAAATGAACACAAGGCAACAACATGAGGCACAACACAAACTAGCACTGGAACAATGTGATATTTCTCACTTTTAGTGAGGCCACATATCTGTAGCCATAAAGATAACTGAAAGATGTAATTACATTGCAAAAGAACTGAACTTTCACCTTATTAAGTTACAACCACAATGTAACTTTGTGGTTGTACCTTTTAAAGCTAGTTCTCTCTGGCTTTTCTTCACAAACGAAGATTCAGGAAGGACACATCCCGCGCTTTCTGCAAGCGCGCTGATGACTAAAAAGGCCAATCTGAGATAAACAAGTCCAGTTGCAGAAAGCACAGCAGAAGGTCTCCTTGGGTGATGTTTCCGGGTTGTGATTTTTTCTGCGTTGTCGTTTCTCCTCAAGACTTGTTCGTCGTGAGTTCTCAAATAAGGCTGCAGCATTGTGGATAGTGCGTCTCCATGCCTCCCGATGTGAGGCCAGGGCGGACCACTGTTGGTGATCAATTTGGCCAAGCCTGAGATGTTGTTTCAGGGAGTCTTTGTATCACTTTTTTGGAGCGCCCCTCTTATGCTGACCCGTGGCGAGTTCACCGTAGAGTAGTATTTTGGGGAGGCGATGGTCCTCCATCCTAGAAATGTACCCTGCCCAGCGCAGCTGTGTTCTCAATATCATGGCCTCAATACTGGTGATCCCTGCTTGCTCAAGGACAGCAACATTTGTCACATAGTCAGTCCAGTGTATATTTAGGATTGTGTGTAGACAGCGCTGATGAAAGCGCTTGAGGAGTCATAGGTGGTGGCGATAGGTGACCCGTGTTTCAGATCCATAAAGGAGGATAGACAGTACAGTGGCTCTATACACACTGATTTTTATGCTTTGCCTCAGGTGTTTATTGCTACAGACTCTTTTGTGAAGTCTTCCAAATGCACTATATGCCTTTGCTAATCTGTGATCGATCTCTTTGTCAATCTTGGCGTCTGAGGAGATGGTGCTTCCCAGGTAGGTGAACTGCTGAACAGACTTGAGCACAGATTTGCTGACCGCAGTGTGGGGGTGGTGGTGTTCGTCCTGTGGTGCAGGCTGGTAAAGAACTTCTGTTTTCTTCAGGTTGACTTCCAGCCCAAACAGCTCTGCAGCTGTTGCAAAGCAGGATGTTAGGCGCTGCAGATCTGCTCCTGTGTGGGCAACAAGGGCAGCAGCATCGGCGAAGAGCAGCTCACGGGCTAGATAGTTTAGAGTCTTAGTGTGAGCCCTCAGACGGCTTAAGTTAAACAAGCTACCATCAGTACGGTAACGTATATAGATGCCGTCGTCTTCTTCAAGCTCTGCCATAGCCCTTTGGAGCATCGTGCTAAAGAAGATTGTAGATAAAGTTGGCGCAAGAACACAACCTTGCTTCACTCCATTGGATATTAGAAAGGGCTCTGAAAGAGCATCGCCATATCTGACTTGACCGTGCTGGCCCTCATGTAGCAAAACAATCATTTTAAGGAATTTGGGAGGACATCCTAGTCTTTCCAGGATCTACCACAGACCTTTTCTACTCACAGTGTCGAAGGCTTTGATGAGGTCGACAAATGTTACATAGAGACCCTTGTTCTGCTCTCTACATTTCTATTGTAGTTGTCTAAGGGCAAATACCATATCTTTGTCTTTTGTAGTTGTCTAAGGGCAAATACCATTGGCTCTGAAGCCACATTGGCTTTCAGGGAGAAGTTCTTCTGCAATAGCAGGAACTAATCTGTTCAGGAGTATCCTTGCAAGGATTTTTCCAGCAATAGAGAGCAGTGTTATGCTTCGATAGTTTAAGCATTCGGATTTTGCTCCTTTTTTCTTGTACAGGGTGATGATGACTGCATCTCAGAGGTCTGATGGCAGTTCCCCCTTTTCCCAGCAATTCACAAGGAATTCGTGGAATTTTTCGTGGAGTGCATGATCTCCGTGTTTCCAAACTTCAGGTGGGATTCCATCAATCCCAGCTGCCTTGCCGTTTTTCATCTGCTGTATGGCCTTAAGGGTCTCTTCCAAAGTGGGAGCTATGTCCAATTCATTTTTCATCGGTTTTTGTATCATATGTTGGATAGCTGAGCCTTGGACTACTCGGTTGGCGCTAAAGAGACTTTGAAAATGTTCAGCCCATCGATTCAGGATGGAGGCTTTATCAGTAATTAATGTTTGACCATCTGTACTGTATAAGGAGCTTTGGATCTGATAAGTAGGTCCAAACACTGCTTTAAGAGCTTCATAAAATCCTCTATGATCACCCAGATCTGCACAGCCTTGTGTCTTTTCTGCTATATTGATCCACCACTTGTTCTGCATGTCTCGGAGTTTTTGTTGTAGTTTACTACATGTGAGGCGGAAAGCTGCTTTTCTTACATGGCAGGTTGGCTGGGCAAGGTATGCCTGGTGAGCAGTTCTCTTCTTTGCCAACAGCTCCTGGATCTCTTGGTTGTTTTCATCAAACCAGTCTTGATTTTTCTTGTGGAAGAACCCAGGGGATTATTCCGCAGACTGGAGGATACTGTTTTTGATATGTTGTCAAAGCACTGTTGGAGAAAGATCTGTAGGATGGTCTTCAAGTTTCATTTGTAGATTTGCCTGGAAGTTGTCTCTCATGGTAGCTTGTTGAAGATTGTTGACTTGGAGTCTCTTCTTTAGGATGCCACCCCTCTTAGGTTTGAACTTAAGATGAAGATTTAGTTTACATCTGATGAGGCAATGATCTGTTTGGCATTCTGCATTGGGCATCACTCGGGTATGAAGGACATCATGAATGTCTCTCTGACAGACTAGAACATAGTCAATGAGGTGCCAATGTTTGGATCGGGGATGCATCCAGGTTGTCTTCAAGCTATCTTTCTGCTGAAAGATTGTGTTTGTAATAGTCAGCTGTTGTTCTGCACAGAACTCTAGCAGGAGGCGTCCGTTATCATTGCGATTTCCAACACCATGCTTGCCTAAGACACCTTTCCAGGCTTCGGAGTTCTTTCCTACTCTGGCATTGAAGTCACCAAGGATAATAATTTTATCTTCTACAGGGACTTTTTGTATGAGTTGGCGTAGGTCTGTGTAGAATTTGTCTTTCTCTACAGGGTCGGCTTGCATAGTTGGGGCATATATACTAAAGAGAACAACATGTGGGAGGCATAAGGAAATAATGTGATCAGAGTGTCCTGTTGGCAAGGTTTCGAGTTTGGAGGCAATGGAGTTTTTAATCATAAAGCCTACTGCTGAAAGATGTTTTTCGGTCTTGGGTTTGCCAGACCAGTAAAGTGTGTAGCTGGCACCATGTTCTTTAAGGCTGCCTTCCTCATGGAAGCGAACTTCACTAAGAGCAGCGATGTCAATATTAAGCCGTGATAGTTCATGGGCTATTAGGGCAGAACGACGCTCAGGCTGTCCACTATCTTCAGAGTCTTGCATGGTTCTGATGTTCCAGCATGCAAGTGTCAGTTTATTTACACCTTTGGAAGCCGGTGTGTGCCTTTGTTTCTTTGCCTTGGTTTGACCACATCAGAAGATTCCCGTTGGCCATGGCTAGCCAACCAGGTAGTTGGGGATGAGCTTTCGTTAGGCCACCTTTTATAGGCCCCTCTCCATATGGAGCAAGCAGTGCTCTCCTTAAAAAAGGCTGCTTGGTCGTTCAGGATGCTGCCGAACAAGACTGTCATCTCCCGGGTCAGCCTTGAGCGACCAATGTCCTGAACCGCCTGCATGCAGGGTTGGGGCTGCGGCTTCCAGTGCATCTTTACACCTGCCATTTCGTCCCTTGCCTATTGCTACAGGGCTTTTTTGGAACTGGATTTGTCCTTCGAGCCTGTGCAATGGATTTTTCTGGTGGAGCACAGCGTGCACAGAACTGGCTTCACCCTTTAAACCAGAGATTCATCTGCCGTGGCCTTGCAAGCATGGACGTGGCAGCGAGGTCCTCGGGCCGTAGGTTTGATTAGAGTTTCCTTCTCTTAGATGGTTGACCTTACAGGGTTGGACGAGCACCATCTGCCCGGGTTTGGGATTAGAGTTTTCCTTCTCCTAGGACGGTTGCCACAAGGCTAGAGAGCCCATCCTGCCCTTTGACGCTCTTTGTCAGACCCTTCGGTTTTCACCTGTCTGGCATGGGAGACCCTACCAGTGGCTATTATGCCACCACCAGCATAGCTCAAAACATCATTAGGATATGCAAGCCTCTCTCCCACGACAAGGGGGCGTCAATGGAGAGGTAAAGTTAGTTATACCTTTTAAATTACAAGCAATTATGTACAATTTCCTAGCTATTCGTTGCCAATTACTTCTAAGCTCTGGAGGAAAGAATGAATGAATGAACCTAAGAAAGTGGTTTAACTAAAGCAACTTTGTTCATGTGATCCAATTCTTTGCTTCAGCATTTTACTAATTCTCCCTCTAATTTTAGTGTCTATTCCATTTACCATTCTCCTCAAGAGCAAACTATGTGTAAGCCACTATAGTTCAGATAAGAGGCTGTTTTGTTTGGGATCACAAGTTTCCATTGAATTAATAGCAATATTTTATTACTGCTTATGTAAACAATGGCTATATGGGCTGAGAAATGATGGAAGTTATAGTCCAGAATACCTGGAGGGTCCCAGACTGAGGAAGGCTGACATTAAAACAAAATAATAAACAAGGCAGCTGCCAGGTGAGCCTCTCTAGAGACTGTATTCTATGACTGGTGTGACAGCACTGAAAAGTCCTGCTAGAAACATAGAAAACTGCCTAACATAAACTGGTCCAGCCTTCCCAATACTGTTGACTCTGCCTGGTACTGGCTTTCTAGGGTTTAAGGCAGAAATTCTTCTAGCCCTTCCTAGAGATGCCAGGAATTGAACCTGGGACCTTCTGCATGCAAAGCACACACACTACGACTGAGATATGGTCCCCCACTAACTTATTAAAGTGTTGGAATGTCATCCTCCATTATCTGCAGCACCAGAAGACAAGCTTCTCTCAATGACCTCAGTAAACAGGTAGGGTTTATATGGGAGAGGAAAAACTAAAACTCCATGCATTGTGCATTCAGAAAGTTCCCACTTCAGTCTCTACTCCACTCTGCTTAAAGGATCTGAGTGCTAAATCCAATTGCTAGTTCCAAGCAGAGTAGATAGACTGAATCAATTGCTGAATGGTAAGTCAATACTTATTGAAATTCCATTGATTCAACGGGTCTACTCTAGTTGCATCTAACAATTGGATTTAGCCCTTATGTAGAAGGTTTAGGAAAGAGCTCTGACAACTGAAGCAAGCAAGCACTGTCTGAGATGGGCTAATGGTCTGACCAGAAAACTTAGAAAGTTACTTTTTGGACCACAGTCTGTAATGAGACGTAACAGACCCAACATTTTTAATAATTTACAATTGGTTGCATTCTGTAATTTGGCCTGATGTAGCCTTCCACAAGGGTGATGGTAAATCGCGACTCCCTATAGCCAGGGCTGCAGTCACGCTTACAGGCACATACAACCTAAGGAAGGGCCCCCTAAATTCCTCAAAAGGTCACATCCCCAGATAAGGATTACACAGAAATCTCTGAAGACTACAGTTAGAATGATAATGGCTGGTCCTTCCTGGGTGTCTCTGGGGGCGAGACATTCACAGATCACATCAAAAGTAGTTGGAAGTCTCATTGTTGTGCCAGATGCTGGTTTTTCTTTTCCAGATCTTCAAATCAAATGTTGCCTGCCATTCATCAGTCCTAACACATTCCTTTCCTCATGACCTATTGTTTAACTTTGGGAATCTCTGGCAAACATTTGCTTCCTCTAAATCATCCCTTCAAGAGAAAAAATGACTATAAATATCAGCCCAAAACTCCATCTCAGTGTGCACAGCTCCCTTTCATCCCATCTCCATGTTAGTCTGTCTCTCTAACCTCCCTCTTCCTAACCTCCCACCTCTCTCCTGCTGCCAGTTCATTGCTGCGCATGGACCAGTCTTCTCCCATTTCCCCACTAGTATATAATGCCAAATCCCCTTCATTTTTCCACCTCCCTCTGTGCCTGTTTGCTGCTCGAACATCTCTGCTCTTACAATCGATAAAGTATAACCTAGCATCCCATCAATCTATTCCTCTATCCAAGTATTTCATACCATCTTTGATAGCCTTGTGTGAGTGCTTGAAGACTGAGTGTTGGTGTGAATGGTGCTTAGACTATTTTTCAATAAAAAGCACTTTATTTGTGTTTCCAGGACTCGAGTCTGTTCTGTTAGTACTGGTATACACAGGTAAAAGACCCTGCAGTTACCCAAACTCTTGCATGGCAATTTGAGCTAATTAAAATTCCCCAATTCACAATTTGAATATGCATGGAAATTCCATGGATTTCATCAATTCAGGTAACAACCCCCCATATTGGTCACACTCCCCCCGAAATATCATTTCAGAGCTCTTGGTCTGCTGTAGCATAAAGCAATTTGTTAAGTTCACTTATCTGTGTTTAAAATCCATACAAGAGCTATCAATAAAAATGATGAAGCCCTATAGAAACCACAAAGAGCTATGGCACAGAAAAACGAGGATGGTTTTCAAACATTAAATGATACTTTAGCATGTCTCTACCTCTTTTCCTGCCTAGGAATGCTCTAAAGAACTTGTCTTCTGTGCCACACACTGTGTTTGTTTATTCCTTTCCCCACCTTCCTGCACTGTAAGCATTTTACTTTGGGGCTTGCCATGGGGAATGGAAAGTTTATGGCTGGACCAAAAGAAGCACCCAGTTAACCCAAGCGCTTCCTTGCCTGTCTCGAGACAAGGCTCCAGGGAGCACTCTGGCCAGCAGCCTGAAAACTGGGTTATATTAGGTCTATTGACATGGAAGTTGGCTGAGACCCAGTTCTTCCAAATGAATCAAAAGAATTGATTTTTCCCCCATGGAGGAGGTGGAGGAGGGGGTAGCAGACCTTTGGGCCCAGGCTTTTGAATAAAAATAGATTCAGTAGCTTAAAAACAGAGAGAGATGGCTTTGTTCCTTTAATCTATTGTGTTTGATCAGATAGCAACTCCAGATTGGTAGCCCAGGTCTGATTCCATATAAGAACTGTGTTCCTTGCTTGCTTTCAAAACAAGCAAAGAAGATGATGATGATCATGAAGAAGAAAAAGCCCTTACAAAGAAATCTTGTCATTCCATTTAGTCCCATCTTCATGTTTCTTCACATTTAAGTGTTATTCTCTCTTTTGCAAGTGGGCCATGACCAGAGAATTCACTTAACAGTGGAAAGGCATCATTATGACTTTTGCACTGAATTTTGTCCTCTAGTACTTAGACTAGGCTTGACAGCCCATGAGAGAAGGCAGTTTGATTGTGCTCTAAGGGTGTGATAGAGAAATCTTTCAGTTTTGCTTTCTCCCACATTCAGGTTTTTTTTTTAAATAATAATAATAATAATAATAATAATAATAATCTCAAATTACCTAAAATTCAATCCTCCCCCAGACACATTGGCCAAATTCACAAGGTAAATCTATTCCCAGCATGGAGAATTATATGTTGGATCTGCTTGCCTTGTGAATATTAAAGATGAGAACACTCATAATGGGAGGGAAAAAAGAGGTGACAACCCCTGTTCTGGTTGTAACATAACAAAAGGAATACTTCTGCAACGTAACGTATGTGCATATTATCAAGGCATTAAGCATTTGTAATCTTGAGACTTTTTGCATATCCTCCAACATTTCACAGATGAAAACTGGGATGCATGTGGCTGAGCAACATCAGAGTGTGGTCAAAATGGGGGAAAGTATTAATAAAGAACACAAAAACTAGGATAGACTGCAGCCATTTGCTTTTACCTGAACCTACAGGGAAGGGTAAGATTCCTCATCTCACCAGCAGCTGAGTTAATTCAGTGCAAACTACCTTTGTACCTTCAGCTTAGGTTGCACCAGGGGAAATAAGCTGAGGACAAAGAGGGCAAATAGGAGGAAGAGAAAGGAAATGGGGCATTTTAAAAGCAGCTGAAGAAGCAGGTGACGGAATTAATTGGAACTCTTCCTGCTAAATTGGGACAGTTGGAAGGTACATTTTTATTTGCCAAACTTTAGAAAATTGTCTAGGAAAAAACTGCGCATTTTACAGATAAGAGTTGCCTAATGAACTTTAATTTGCCAAATGTTCCTTTTGTTTCTGTAAACCTAATACATGTAACGGGTTAGATAGTGAGACCCCCCAAATATTAATTGGATAGACTGGGCCTACCCTTTAAAATAACTAAATAGTCTATCCAACCTGTGGCCAAATTGAACCCCTGCTTGGTGATATTGTCAGGTAGATAAAGGTGGCTATTTTGGGAACATTTTCCTATGTTAATTGGAAAAATCACCTGTGTGGTAGATGCACAGGGATCTCAAGCAAATCTAGCAGCCCCAGAACAGGAGTAGTAATGGAGGGAAACAGTAGCAATGAACAGAAATTAAAAACATGAATATCATGGGGTGATCTTCACGAATTTCATCCCAACTCATCTCACTTTAAAAAGAAGTACTTTGTTCCCCAAATCCAAACAGATACACATTTGGCACAACCCTAGAAAGCAGAGAATCTGTATGAACAATAAAAAAGCAGCTGGGTCCTGGGTGACAACTGCAATTTTCATTCTACTTATGCCCCAAAAATAATGACAGGCAATTAATTTGTTTTCAGTTAAGGTAAGTTATACTGTATATTCTTTTGGAAGTATGAATATTGAAAAGTATGAAGTTGTAGGCCAAAATCCTGGGCCGTATACTTAGTATTGGATATTCAGTATCTAAACCAGACTCAAACAATGACACTATCATACCGTAGTTATGCACAGATGTGAAGGCTAGGGTAGCAGAAGCACACTGATGAAAAATAAAGTCAAATAAGAGCACTTGGTAAGGGCACATTGAAAGAACAACATCAAAAATAAAATGCACCAGCAGGTCTACAAAATGTGCTTACTCACTTTTAGAGTGATAATGGAATGGATAGCTACATATCAAGTCTGAAATTATCTTGACATAATTTTAGTTTAACAATACTCTGGATCTCTGTACTCTTGCCTATTTTTACTAGTTCCTTATTTTCCTAACCTCTGTGGGAAAAGGAAGAGGAAGAAGAAAAGGAGGAGGAGTGTGTTAAATATAGAATTGCCCCTAATTTCATCCTCTGACCTACTTGAACAAACATAGCCTCAAAACAATTAACTGTATATGTCAAAATTAATTGTATGTCAGAGCTGAAGCTACTCAGAAGTATAGATTTAAATTCTTCACCTTCGGTGATAATTTTCACTGCTATGTTTCCTCAATATAAAGATGTAATTTTTGTAGAGAATACTATAGTATTCACTCAATAGTGTGTGTGCACTATACACTATATACATGAGAGAGAGGGGGAGAGAGAGAGAGAATCACCCTATCTATATATCCAAACTAATTTGGTGTTTGCCACCAGGTTGACTTCAACTTATGTGACCCTATGAATGAGAGACCTCCAAAATCCCTGCCCATCAACTGCCCTGCTCAGTTCTTACAAACCCAGGCCTGTAGTTTCCTAGATTGGGGATCTCCCAATCTCTCTCTCTTTCATGTATATAGTGTATATATCAGACACTTAAAAAAAAAACCTCAAGGAGCTCACAAGAACTACTTCACTGTACCGCCAAAGGGTCCCAATATCGAACGTGCTGTCCTCCAGGCGTCCTTCCTTTGTTCTCTCTCTGTGCTGGAGCAACAAAAAAAGTGCCGCTTTTCATTAGCGGAAGTTTTTGCTAATGAAAAGCAGTGCCTTTTTCGTCACCTCAGAACAGAAGGAGAACAGAGGAAGGATGCCTAGAGAATGATGTCATGCAATATCGGGACCTTTTGGTGGTACAGTGACGTCATTCTCACAGGCTCCTTGGGATTTTTTTAAAACATCTGATAATCTCCTAAATAAATCTGTAGTACAGTCCTCCCTTTTTTCCCTACTGTCTTCCACTTTACCAAGCATTATAGCCTTTTACAATGTGTCCTGTCATCTCATTATATGTCCAAAGTACAACAGCCTCAGTTTTGTCATCTTTGCTTCTAGGAAGAGTTCAGGCTTGATTGCTCTAGGATCCATTCACTTGTCTTTTTAGCTGTCAATGGTATCCGTAGAACACTTCTCCAGCACCGTATTTCAAACGAGTTGATTTTCTTCTTGTCAGCTTTCTTTAGTGTCCAGCTTTCACAGCCATTCTAAGAAATCAAAAATTCTATGCCTGGAAGATTCTGACTTTGGTATTTAATATGACTTTACACTTGAGGATCTTATCTAGTTCTTTCATGTCTGTCAAACTAAAATATACAGTACAGCTCCCATATACACAGGGGATATATTCCTGGACTTACTGTGGAAATGCAAAATGCGGATAATCACTAACCCTATTGAAATAAATGACTTCCAGCTCAAGTATACCATAGAGTCATGCTGGAGGACCTAGAGATTCTATAGAGAACACATCTCTAGGAATCTCTAGGTCCTCCAGTGCAACTCTACAATCAACTTCCAGCAGATGCATACCATAGAATCATAGAATCATAGAATCATAGAATCATAGAATTGCAAAGTTGGAAGAGACCACGAGGGCCATCCAGTCCAACCCCCTGCCACGCAGGAAATCACAATCAAAGCATCCCCGACAGATGGCCATCCAGCCTCTGTTTAAAGACCTCCAAGGAAGGAGACCCCACCACGCTCCGAGGGAGTGTGTTCCACTGCCGAACAGCTCTGACTGTCAAAAAGTTCCTCCTCATGTTGAGGTGGAATCTCTGTTCCTGGAGCTTGCACCCATTGCTCCGTGTTCCAGTCTCTGGAGCAGCAGAAAACAAGCCTGCTCCATCCTCAGCGTGACATCCCTTCAAATACTTAAACAGGGCTATCATATCGCCTCTAAACCGTCTTTTTTCCAGGCTAAACATACCCAGCTCCCTAAGTCTCTCCTCATAAGGCATTGTTTCCAGACCTTTCACCATTTTAGTTGCCCTTCTCTGGACACGCTCCAATTTGTCAATATCCTTTCTGAATTGTGGTGCCCAGAACTGGACACAGTATTCTAAGTGAGGTCTGACCAAGGCAGAATAGAGTGGCACTATTACTTCCCTTGATCTAGACACTATACTTCTATTGATACAGCCCAAAATTGCATTGGCCTTTTTAGCTGCCGCATCACACTGTTGGCTCATGTTCAACTTGTGGTCTACTAGGACTCCTAGATCCCTTTCGCACATAGTCTCATTCAGCCAGGTCTCTCCCATCCTATATTTATGCATTTCATTTTTCCGCCCTAAATGCAGTACTTTACATTTCTCCGTATTGAATTTCATTTTGTTAGCTTTGGCCCAGCTCTCCAGTCTATCCAGGTCATTCTGAATTTTGATCCTGTCCTCTAGGGTATTAGCTACTCCTCCCAATTTGGTGTCATCTGCAAATTTGATAAGTATGCCCCTAATTCCCTCATCTAAGTCATTGATAAAGATGTTGAATAGCACTGGGCCCAGGACAGAACCCTGTGGCACCCCACTGGTCACATCTTTCCAAGACGAAGAGGAGCCACTGCTGAGCACCCTTTGGGTTCGGCCGGTCAACCAATTACAAATCCATTGAACAGTTAACTTGTCTAGCCCACATTCTACAAGCTTGTTTGCAAGAATGTCATGGGGAACCTTGTCAAAGGCCTTACTGAAATCAAGGTATGCAATGTCCACAGCATTCCCTTCATCTACCAAGCTGGTAACTTTATCAAAAAAAGAGATCAGATTAGTCTGGCATGACTTGTTTCTCTGAAACCCATGCTGACTTTTTGTGATTATGGCATTGCCTTCTAAATGTTCACAGACTCTCTGTTTAATGATCTGTTCTAGAATCTTCCCTGGTATTGATGTCAGACTAACTGGACGATAGTTGTTGGGATCCTCTTTTTTCCCCTTTTTGAAGATGGGAACAACGTTTGCCCTCCTCCAGTCTGCTGGGACTTCTCCTGTTCTCCAGGAGTTCTCAAATATTATTGCCAATGGCTCTGAGATTATATTTGCCAGCTCTTTTAATACTCTTGGATGTAGTTCATCTGGTCCTGGAGATTTAAATTCATTTAGATTAAGAAGGTATTCCTGTACCACCTCTTTACTTATTTTCAGCTGGATTTCCCCTATTGTGTCCTCTGTTCCATTTTCCTCAGGTTGGTCCTCCTTTTCCTTTTCTGAAAACACTGAGGCAAAGAAGGTGTTGAGTAATTCTGCCTTTTCTCTGTCCCCTGTTAGCATTTTGCCATCTTCTCCACGTAGCGGCCCTATCATTTCCTTCTTCCTCCTTTTGCTGCGGACATACCCAAAAAAACCCTTTTTATTGTTCTTAACCTCCCTAGCAAGCCTGAGCTCATTCTGTGCTTTAGCTTTTCTGACTTTACTCCTACACGTGTTCGCTATCTGTTTGAATTCTTCTTTGGTGATTTCCCCCTTTTTCCATTTCCTATACATGTTCCGTTTAAAACTTAGCTCCATTGAAAGTTCTTTAGTCATCCATCCTGGTTTCTTGAGACACCTCCCATTTTTCTTCCTCAATGGTACTGTTTGAAATTGTGCCTTCAGTATCTCCCTTTTGAGAAAGTCAAAACTGTCTTGAGGTCCCTTCTCTTTTAGTATTCTTGACCATGGGATCATCCCCAGTATTTCCCTGAGTTTATTGAAATCAGCTCTCCTAAAGTCAAGAATGCGTGTCTGACTATGCCTGGCTTCTCCTTTCCATTGTATAACAAACTCCAGGAGAACATGATCACTCTCACCTAAGGATCCCACCACTTGCACCCCATTAACAAGGTCGTCTCTGTTGGTTAGGATCAGATCTAAAATAGCTGACCCCCTTGTTGCCTCTTCCACCTTTTGGACCATGAAATTGTCTTCCAGGCATGTAAGGAATTTGCTAGACCTTGTAGTTTTGGCTGAGTTAGATTGCCAGCAAATATCAGGATAGTTGAAGTCACCCATCACTACTACATCTCTCCTTTCTGCATGTGTGTTCATCTGTTCTAGAAAGGCAACATCCAATTCCTCCGTCTGATTTGGGGGTCTGTAGTAGAGTCCCACAATAACATCCCTGTTGTTTCCCTCCCCTTTAATTTTTATCCAGATGCTCTCCACCTGGCTTCCAGTATTGATGTCATGGATCACTTCACTGGTGTAAATATCCCTGACATATAATGCTATTCCTCCTCCTTTCCTGTTTGGCCTGTTTCTCCTATAAAGGTTATACCCCTCTATTCCTACATTCCAATCATGAGACTCGTCCCACCAGGTTTCAGTAACGCCTATTATATCATATTTGTTTTGTAGTGCAAGGAGTTCTAGTTCATCTTGCTTATTTCCCATGCTCTGTGCATTAGTGTAGAGACATCTGAGACCATGTGTTCCCTTTACTTGCTCCCTGTGCAAGTTTTTTTGCCTCCCACTCTTGGGTCCTTGCGCTGTTTGCCTTGTTCCCTCTATGACAGTTTGACTATTTTCTCCAGCCCTTTTGCCTTCCAGAATACTGTCTCCCTCCCCCATTTGACTCAGTTTAAAGCCCTCCTGATCAAATTCTTGAGACTGTTGGCAAAAATGTTTCTTCCAACCTTTGTAAGATGCACCCCATCTCTTGCCAGAAGTCCCCCTGCATGGAAGCGCAGTCCATGATCCAAGAATCCAATTTGTTCTCGGCGACACCATCTACGGAGCCAGTTGTTTACGTCGGCTATTTTCCTCTCTCTTCTTGGACCATGCCCTTCAACTGGCAGAAGAGACGAGATGACCACCTGTGCGTTCATTTCTTTCAGCTTCCTCCCCAGGGCCTCATAATCTCTTCTGATCTTGGGAAAGCTGTGCCTTGCAGTATCATTGGTTCCCACATGGACCAAAAGGAAGGGGTAATGATCCGTAGGCTTGATGAGTCTTGTCAGCCTCTCGGTCACATCACAGATCTTTGCCCCAGGGAGACAACACACCTCCCGAGTCATCTTGTCAGGCCCACATACCACTGCTTCTGTACCCCTCAGCAAGGAGTCCCCGACCACCACCACACGCCTCTGCTGAGGCTTCGCAGCTGCTGTTCCTTGCGGTGGTCCTCTCAAGGTCCCCTGCTCTACCCCTGAAGTCTGTCCATGCTGTTCTTCCTCATTGTCCTTGATAAGGGAAAGGGCTTCAAATCGATTCTGTAGCTGCAAGCTGCTGGAAGAATCCCTGGATTTTCTTGTTCTGTGTGTGACATTCCTCCAGCTGTCTACTTCCTGTGTCCGTGAAGTGACCCTCTCCTCCACAGCCACTTCCTCTGTGCGGT
The DNA here is from genome assembly GCA_030847615.1 of Gambelia wislizenii. Taxonomy (NCBI): domain Eukaryota; kingdom Metazoa; phylum Chordata; class Lepidosauria; order Squamata; family Crotaphytidae; genus Gambelia; species Gambelia wislizenii. The sequence continues at coordinate 447,144,413 of JAUMIR010000001.1, read as the reverse complement.
CCCCATCCAAGAGTGTTCGTTCAGTTCTGTCCAGGAAAACCTCTTGCTCCCGAATCTGTTGAAGTGTAGCTACCCGTGTCTCCAGCTGCTGTACTTTCTCCTCCAAGAGGGCTACCAGCTTGCATTTGGTGCATGTGAAGTTCTCCACATCTGTAGACAAGAATAGAAACATCGCACAAGTGTTGCAAGTGACTGCTGCAGTCCCCTCAGTGTCCATGATGAGAGCTTTTAGGTAATCTAAGAACTCTTAGTTAACGCTGATAATGAGGTCTGCTGTATTTTTGTTTGGTTACTGAAATTCGCGCGCCGTTAGGCTTGCGCCTCTGGCTCTTGAGGGTAAAAGGGGAAGTTCAGAAGTTCAAGCCCCTCAGCAACAAGCAGCCTCTCCCAACAGTTTTTTAAAAAAGTTTTAAAAGTTGCTTCCTTCTTCTCCCTGGCAGGAAACTGGCAGGAAACTTGCTGTCCAGAAGCTGCTCTCCTTCTCTCTGGCAGGAAACTGGAGGATGTCAAAAATCCCTAGAGAGGGCATATTTTTTCAGACGCGCATAAGTGAAACTATGCGTACCAGTCCTATGGATATGGGGGTCATACTGTACTGCATTTTCAATTATCCTTCTTCAAGTGCTTTCATTAGAGGTACAATGAAAGAGCTGTTTTGGCAATGATGGTCAGACTCTGGAATAAGTTCCCTATATAGCCCCCTTCCCCAAACTGGCATCCTGCAGTTATGTCAGACTCCAACTCCCATTAGCCCCAGTCAACAATAGTCAAAGATGATGGGGACTATAGTCAAACACTTCTGGAAAGTGTTACCTTGGGAAAGACTGCTATAGAGATTCACCTGCCCTCCACATTTCAGTCTGCTTGGCACAAGACTAAAAAAAAATTAATCACACAGGCATGTAAATTGTGCACATTTTTATTATTAAGCGTGTTTTCTATTGTTTATTATTGCATTTATGTTATGATCCATGTGACTGCACACTGCCCTGAAATTCAGAATAGGATGTTGGCAGGTATAGAAATATTTCAAATAAGGAAATAAACTGGTGAAATTTATCATGAGGGTTCCACATGCTTCTGTATCAGTTGTATCCTAGACTTATTAGAAATAGCTTAGCCAGTGGATCAAAGAATTGTATTCATCCTGTTTGCAGACATGGGCCATTGGCAACTCATCATTCAACCATATAGTCAAAGTAAAATTCACCCTCATCCTGTGAAAACTTGGCTTCCATAGAAACTGTGGGTGCCACAATTGCTTTTTTGTTTGTGATGCAACAGGGCTCCTTACAGTCATGGCCCAAGAGTTCCAAAACACAATGAAATCCTTCCTGGTTGCATTATTTTTAGGTGTACTTAGGGCTTTATTTTTAAGTTTGTTCCCTTTCTTACACTGAGTCTCTCCTTGCAGTGTCCTATACAACAGTCATATAAAGCACATCCTTTACATGTGGCCTTCCAGGTATTTGGGGCTTGAAACTCCCATTAGCTCTAGCCAGCACAAGGGATCATGGACATTCTAATACAATATTAGGAGGCCTACATTTACTCCAACCCTAAGCTAAATTATGACCAACCATGCAACTGGAAATCAGCTCAGTTTGCTCAGGTTAAGCTCATTGCCCAGTTAAACCCACAGATCAATTTTAGCCTGAGAGATAAGATTTTTTGTTATGTTCCACTGAGTCCACTCCAACTTATTGTGTGAATATATCATGGGATTTTCTTGACAAGTTTTATTCCGAGGACATTTGCAATTGCCTTCCTCTGACAACAGACTACAGCACCTAGTATTCCATGGTGGTCTCCCTTCCAGATACTAACCAGGCCTTCTCCTGCTTAGCTTCTACAAATAGATAGGACCTGTTGCCCTCAGGGTATTTAGGCAGCACAAGAGATAGGATGCTAATGGAAAAATTATGGAAAGGAGGACCAATCAGCAAAAGGAGAACCAGCCTGATCGCTAGGCAAAATGAGATAATTGCCTCAAGCTTCGGATTTGGGGTGTTATGAAAGGGCAGTGGACAATTAATTATTTAATCTCTTGTTATTGTAATTTTATTGCCAGGGAGAGGGAGAAATGTTTTTGGCATTTTATGCCTTTTGTGTCAAAATAAGTTGACTGGTTTAGGATACTATACACCTTGATTTAGGGGAGTGGTGGGTGCCATGCGCTGCTTGGCCACAGGTAGAGAAATTTCATGGGCCTGCCCTGATCCTATTCACCATTAGTTATGGCTTGCTTCTGTTGTTATATGCCTTCAAGTCAACTCAGATTTATAGCAACCCTATGACAGGGTTAGACAGATCAGGCAGGATCTGGTGCCTTCAGAGTTTTTAGGCAGTGCAAAAGGAGGGAAGCATACAGGGAAAACTATGGAAAGGGCCATAGCAGATAAGTAAAGAACAGCAACCAACAGAACAGAATTGTTGTGGTTGTTATCAAGGTAGCTGTGATAATGGGGGATTGCATCTACCTTATAAATGTTAAAACAGATACAGCTTTAAAATTCATATCATACAAACATTAAAAAGTAAATTAACAAGGGAATTAAAAGCATGACCATTAAACAACAACAACAAATAAACAGTACAGAATATTCTGAAAGGCCCTCTGAGGAATCACCCATCAAAGGCTGGCTGAAACAAAAAGATCCTCACCTGCATATAAAAGGATACAAAGGAAAGAACCAGCCCTATCATTAGGCAAAGTGGAAGAAAACTGCCTCAGGCTTCAGATTTAGGGTATCATGCAAGGAAGCCAAGCCAATTCCTGAATTTTTGCTACCTAGGATGATAAGACATACTTTAGGGATTTTCTGCTACATCATGGCCCAAAAGAACTTGGCTGGCAAAGGGTCCCTAGTATGCATCTTAACATTATTGAAGGGGCAGAGGCACCATTTGCTGCTGTGCCTCTGGCAGCCAAGTCTCTTGGACCAGGTGGGCAGTGACAGTAAACCCGTGAAGACTCTGACCTGAAAGATGAGAATTTATACTGTGTGTAAAGTGGACATGATCAAAATGATGAGAAAAGTAAATTATCCTAGCAACAGTATTGTAATGCAGGATAAGAGGGTCAAAGAGGGAATGGGGAAGGTCAGGAAAAGGAAGATTATAATTATCAAGATGAGAAACGATCAAAACTTTGATACAGAGCAGTGTGTATATAGTTCTAAGTATAATGACACTTTAACCTGTTCCTTTCTTTTCCTTTTTTTTCTTTCTTACCACCCCATCCAAAAAGCTGCTTTGAGAAACTTTTAAAGACATTATGTCTGGCAATATGGTGCCAGAAATATACAGCCTTAGTTAGCTAACACAAGCTGCTTCCTGTGCTTAAAGTTACTTGCTAGAGAGCAGCCCAAGCCATGAACCAGGGGCTTGCCAGCACATAAATAATAAGGAAAGGAGAAACCCATACCCACCAGCTGTCCTGATTTGGCAGGGACAGTCCCAGTTAATCCTCCATCAATCCACTTTTTCAGCTACATTTAAAATATCCCAGTTTCTCTCTCTTTCTCCCACTTTCCCCCTTTGTACTCAGTTTACTTCAGTTGCTGCAAAACAAAGTTTAAAATGCGAAAATAGTTTGCACTCAGTTTACTAATGGGAGGAGGGGAGAGGGCAGTATCTAGTGCTTCCCGGTAGGATCACACAAAAGCAGACTGGTGCAGCCACTCCTAGCTTGTCTGCTTTTCCTCATTAATAATGTTTGCCTTTTTACTGACTATGTGACGAATGTTGCTGTCCTTGAGCAAGCAGGGATCACCAACATTGAGGCCATGATATTTAGAACACAGCTGCGCTGGGCAGGGCACGTTTCTAGGATGGAGGACCATCGCCTCCCAAAAATAGTACTCTACAGTGAACTCACCACAGGTCAGTGTAAGAGGGGTGCTCCAAAAAAGCGATACAAGGACTCCCTGAAACAACATCTGAGGCTTGGCCAAATTGATCACCAACAATGGTCCACCCTGGCCTCACATCGGGAGGCATGGAGACGCACTATCCACAATGCTGCAGCCTTATTTGAGAACTCACGCCGAACAAGTCTTGAAGAGAAATGACAATGCAGAAAGAATCACAACCCGAAAACATCACTCAAGGAGACCTTCTGCTGTGCTTTCTGCAACCAGACTTGTTTATCTCAGATTGGTCTTTTTAGTCATCAGCGCGCTTGCAAAAAGCGCAGGATGAGTTCTTCCTGAATCTTCGTTTGTGAAGAAAAGCCAGAGAGAGAATGTAGAAGTCATTTCCACCACCATATTTCCCAGTTGATTTTCATCCTATCAGCTTTCTTCACCACCCAGCTTTCACAACCATACATACAAATTGGAAATATGATGGCATGGACCATCCAGATTTTATTCAGTGGTATATCCTTACACTTCACGATCTTGGCTAGTTTCTTCAGAGCTGCCCTTCCAAGTGCAAGTCTTCTTCCAATTTCTTGACTACAGCTTTCTGTGTGTGTGTGACCTCAAGTTGCCTGTTGACTTATGGCAACCCCATTAATTTCATAGGGTTTTCTTAGGCAAGGAATGCTCAGAGGTGGTTTTGCCAGTGCCCTCCTCTGAAATATAACCTACAGCACCTGATATTCCTTGGCTGTCTCCCATCCAAGTACTAATCAGGGCTGACTCTTCTTAGCTTCCAAGATCAGACAGGATCTGGTATCTTTAGAGTATTTATGCTACTACAGCTCTCTGATTCTAAAATTCAGTGAACATGCTCTAAGAAGCTTCAACCTGTCCAGATTGATATGGGTTATAGGGAGCATATGATGTTACAACAGCTTCTCTGGCTACCAGTCTCTTTCTGAATTCCATTCAGTGTCTGTTTTGACCTTAAAAGCTGTATGCAACTTGAGACCAGGCTGTCTCAAAGGACAAGCTCTCCATACACACTTGCTAAAGTGTTAAGAGCCCTCCTCTTGGTCCTGTCAGCCTCTGAGGCGAGTTTAATGGAGACATGAGAGAGTATTTTCTTGGTGGATGCTCCTAGGCTCTGGAACTCAGAGACAAGCGAAGGTAGGCTTGTCTCCTTTACTTTGGCCATCTGCTGACACACAAAGACCTTTTTCACCTTAAGCATTTAAGTTGGGTTGCTATTTAAGAAATGTAACTAGCTGGATACTTTCAGTGGGCTTACCAACACTAGCCAGGATATGCCAGCTCCATACCGGTGTATCCTGGCTCCAGATCTGGCCTGTTCTGCCCCTGTTAGCTGGAGAAAATGGAGTAATACCCAAACAAAATGCCAGCCCATCACTGCTGACATGGAAGCCAGGATGGGGCCTGCAACATGTGACTGCAGGCCCGCTGCATGTGGCCAGCTCTGGTCACATGCTGAGGGACTCCTGCCTGGCTTCTGGGAGAGCCAGGAAGTTGGCAGCAGTAGCAAGGGATGATGTGCCGGGACAGGCTCCCATGGGCACACAGAGCCCAATTCATCCCATCCCAGTGGTACCAGATTAAACTGGGTATTATCTTAAAATGTGGTAAAGGGACCTAAACTGGCTTGACCCTATTCCAGCCCCATATCTGCCCCGGGGTTCATAAAGACTGTCCAGGGACAGATCAGGCTAAATGCCCTGCATCATATGGACTGTAGAGCTCTGGGAAAAGGGGCAAGCCGGGGTATTTGGCCTGTGTAGATAAGCATGTGTGTGTGTGTGGACTGTTTAAAATGTTTTATTATGTTTGAATTGCATTTATTTGATTTGATTATTGCTAGCTGCCTGGACCATTACCATCTCCTTCTTCACACTTTCTGCAGAAAGGCTGTATCTCTGCCTTACTGTGGGTTGGAAGCTTTTAGATGTTAGAATTTAATCCATAATAACTACCCTCAGTGTGCACCCCTCATTCTTTACTCACATTATAAAGAGAAAGTTAGTGTTTGGGTTCTTCTCATTTTGTAATGATATCTCAAAGATATCAGGTTTAAGAAACCCATTTCATTCCCTGGACCTTGTTGCAGAAATTCTGAATAACATGCAGTCAATCTAAGCAATAAGTTAAACATGTATTTAAAATGTGTGAAAGATTATCTAGACTTTCTTGGGGCAAATTTATTTCCAAAAAGTACACATTTTCCTGTGCAAGCAATTTGTTCTGGAGCAGAAAAAATGTGAATTTTGTACACAGTACACTCATTCCTGCACAAAAATATTCTAGGGGTTTTTTTGTGCAGAAAAAAATACATGCTGGAAAACTACATGTGGCTTTTCTGCACAGGAATCTGTGGGTTTACACAAATTGTGTAACTTTTATGCAAATTATATAAAGGGTACTGAAGCTGTATAAACAATAGATCCCTGCACAGAAAAAACATGTACAGTTTTCTTGCATATGTTTTCTGCGCAAAAACCCCTAATACTTTACACAGGAATCAGGAAGTTTTACATGATTTCTGCCTCTGTTTTCTACCAGTGGCACAAACACATTTACCCAACCAGGTCCCCAAGCGAGAATAATTTAATGGCTGGTCTCCTTTTCCTTAGTAAGGTGACTTGAGTGTTAACACCCTTTTTTCAACAAGGATGAGTATCCTTCACAACCCTAGCAGAAACTCCGCCCAGTGATACTCAGATATATTTTGATTAATAGATTTATATTCCTCCTTCTCCCCCCCCCCCGAAAAAAAGAACTCAAGGTGGCTTAGGTAACCCTCTCCTCCTCATCTTCACAACAGACTGTTGACTGATGTGAAGTCACCTAGTGAGCTTCATGGCTGAATGCTGAGATCTTTTCACACTGCACAATTATAGCATATCACTTTAACTGTATCCTGTGGAATCCTGGGGTTTGTGGTTTAGTGAGGCTCTAGATCTCCCTTGCTGAGAATTCTATATTTGTTGATGTTGTATGCCTTCAAGTCATTCCTGACTTATGGTGACCCTATCACGGGGTTTTCTTGACAAGATTTGTTCAGATGAGATCTGTCTTTGCCTCCCTATACCCCTCCCTAAACTGCAGATCCCAGGCTTTCTTAGGATGGGACCATAACAGTTAAAATGGAGTCACAGCACCATAACAGTGTAGGGTAAAAGGTCCCCTGGATTTCCAGAGTCCCAGTATTCTAACCACTACATAACACTGATTCTAGGGCAGAGGCCTCAAATAAACATCCTGCCCCAGACCTCACAGCATCTCTGCAAGAAGCATAGAAACACCAAGCTATCACCCTGAGCCACTGCTACCTGAGCTGTATTCACTTCCAGGTTTATTGGCTACAGTTTAGAGCAGAGGCAGGTACCAGCCATGCCTAAACCCCTACAGGCGGGACATAAACTCTCAACAGCATGTAAGGTAGGGGTGGGGAAAGTGCAGGCCGTCACCTGCATGCAGCTCACAAAGCTGTCTTTGCAGCCCCAGGACTCCCTAGGCCCTCAACCCATCCCAAAAAGGAAAAAAAGTGTCTTCTTTTCTTTCAGAGGACAGGAGGGCAAAATGGAGGGTGTGAGGTTAGTGTTGCCCTCGAAGAGCCTTAGGGTGCAGGACCCCACTCAATCTCTGGAAGCTGTGCACACCTCCTATAAGGGGTAACTAAAGCAGGAGTCCACAGTGGCATGAGTCTACAGTGAGAAACAGGGCTGCCCAAGACGTTTTGCTGCCTCAGGTGAACAGCAAATATACTCCCCCTCTTCCTGATGTCAAGGTACCTAGTATCTAAAGCCAGACAAGTTATTTTGGCACATGAAGTAGAAATGTCCTCTAAGGCTTTTCACTGCCTCTCCAGAATGACAAATTTAGTAACTATCAATTTTCTGGTCTTTTCATTATGACACCAAAATCACTGCCTACTCAGGGGAAGGGAGAAGGATGGATCCAAGAGCAAAACCTGGTGTACCTCTGTTTATCTGATATGTTTTAATTTGATATGTATCCTGCCTTTCTCTGAACATCAGGACATAAGGTGGCTTACAATATATAAAACAAAACGCAATAAATTATAAATGTATACATTCATTTAAAGCTATAATTAAAACATCACCCTAATAAATACATTAAAAGTCGACTTCTTCTGTTTAGATCCATTTAGTTACTAAAGGCCTGCTTGAATAGAAAGGTCTCTGCCTGTGAGTGGAAGGTGAATGGGGAAAGAGCTAGCCTAATTTTCTTGCGTAAGATGTTCCATAACCTATGAGCTGATATTGTTCTGTTTTGATATTATCCTCTTAACTACTTAAAATGGCTTGAGTAATGCCTGATTTGCCCCATCAAAAGGATGGGGTAAAAATTTATAGATTTTTTTTGGGGGGGTATAAGCTAAAACATTGAGAGATATATTGTGTAATTTTTATTTTTATTTTTTGCCTTTTTGGCAACTTAATCATGCAAATTCCAAAGAAATTAGAAGTCTCACACTATACCATCTAGCGACTTACATTTCCTAAGAAAAATAAGGTTGAAAACATTTCTATGACAATAATATGAATATTATATAATTTGTACATTATGATCTGTCACCATTGATGATGCCTACTTTATTTGAGAAGAAAAATAATACAAGCCAAATTGGCTTTGACTGCTTTACAAAGCATTGTAACATTAGAATGACTTCACAAGCCAAGAAACTCCTTGACGGATATCCTTGTCAAATGGCACCCCAAACCGTACATCTCTCCTGAGGATATGTAAGGGAAACATTCCCCTCATATGATTTTACACATGCATCTAGAATTGGATTCGATGGGCTATTTAAAGGATATTTGTTTTCCTGTTGCTAAATGTGGAAACGAACATGCTGCCCTTGGTGAAAGTGATTAGGAAGACCTGCCTCCAACAAGGAAAAGGGAGGGGGGGAGAGAGTGCTTTGGAGGCACCCACCCTCTTGCACATCCCACCCTCCTCACATGTCCTCTCTGCTGTGTATGTTCTGCTTGCCCTTGGAATGCTATCACTTATTATCACACTGACTTCTCCAGATGGGGCATTTTGGCTATTGATCTGATAAATAAACAGCCTGCTCGCTCGATCAAAATGTTATTTTGCATTTCAATTACTGTTCACTAATGCAACCTTCATCCCGCCAAGAGCGCTGCTGGCAATGACACTCGACCTGGCACAGGCGCTGTGAGCACACTCGGTGGCCATGCCTGCTGCAAGTACCTAACAGGATTACCCCTCTCTCCATTCATGGAACAGGAAGAGGAGGCAAATGGAGAGATGGTCCCATAGAGAAAGGAGAGAGATGTGGACAGAAAGGAAAGCATGTTCAGATCAAGTAAGAGCTTCCCCCCTCCACACACACAGACACACACAAGCTTTTGCCTGACATTTACCTAATCGGAGAGTTCATTAGACCCCAATAGACAGTCAGGAAACTGGATTGAGTCCAGTTGGTTACTACATCCAAGAATTCAGTGATATAGGGAAATCAATTTGTGGTTATGGGCCAGCAATGTAAATATCGAGACAGAGGTGGCAGTTTCTGCTTTGCTGCCATGACTGCTTCCCTTTTTTCTTTTCTTTCTGTTTTTCATGCTATTTTGGGATCAGAGGTACATCCAGATTTTTAATTTTAACTTTTTTCTTATTTGCCTCTCAACACTGCCAGGCACTGGACCAAGGAAGTGATTCTGCTATAGCTTGGTGCCTTGCCATGACTGCCTGGGGGGTGACTGCAAGGTGAAGCAGCAGGCAGTTGCTCTGTTTATCAACAGAGTTGCAATGTGAATGACTTTGAAGGACAAGCTTGAAACAAGACACTCACTGGTTACAAGGAACTCTGCTGGAGACAACGGGGCTTACAACTGGAAATTCTGGGAAAGAGGTTCTTAAGGACAACCAAATCAAAGAAAGTTTTCTGATTGCTCAAATGCGGACAGGGCAGTAATTAGCCATGAGCATATATCAAAGCCCACCATGTCACTACCTTTCGGTGGTGGTGGGACTGTGTGCTCCTGTGAGGCAAGAGGCTACACTGATGTTAGCACTGCTGTTGTTAGGGTCTGCTATGTCAGACAAGCTTTTGCTGCGGATCCAGACTAAATGTGCCAAACAGCTCTTGAGCAGCAGCAGTAGGGGGGGGGGTGATGCTGGTGGAACATCTCTCAGAGACAACAGCAGTGACACCATAGCTAACACTTAGTACTTTGCGAAGGGAGGCACCAGTAAACCACTTCTGAATGTCTTTTACCATGAAAACCCTATAATGAGACAATCCAAAATTAAACAAGAAATAGTGTCGGAAAATGAGACTGCTATGTCAGAAGGCACTCAACTAGCTACTAAAGAAGGGTAGAGGACAAGTGTGAGTAACATTGTGTCTAATGGTGCAACAGGACTCAAGTTGAAAGGACGTTCAACTGCTGACATGCTCAGAGATGAAAGGAAAATCCAAAACTACTCAGCACATATTAAAGGCAGCATGGATCATGAGAAGATTCATTAGAAAAGACAATAATGCTTGGTAAGATAGAAAATAATAGAAAAAGAGGAAGACCACATCACAGGTGGATCAAGGATGCCATGGCTGCCCTGAGTTTGCAAGACCTCAGCAGGGCTGTTGATAATTTGGACTTGTAGGTCTCACATTCATCTCTCTCTCTCTCTCTCTCTGGCTTTTCTTCACAAACCAAGATTCAGGAAGGCCTCATCCCGTGCTTTCTGCAAGTGCACTGATGACTAAAAAGGCCAATCTGAGATAAACAAGTTCAGTTGCAGAAAGCACAGCAGAAGGTCTCCTTGGGTGACGTTTCCAGGTTGTGATTCTTTCTGCATTCATAGGTTTGTGATAAATCAAAGCCAACTGGATGGCAATTAACAAGAATACAGTAAAGCACAACTATTAATCGGAGAAGCCTAAGAGACTATGAGGAAAACTCAAATGCCAAAGACAGCTCAATAGGGACATCTTGTATGCGTGTTTTTATGCTAAAGTTATTATTTGTTATTTTATTATTCTATTTATTTATATCCCGGTTTTCTGCCCCAACCCTGGGACTTGAGGTGGGTTACAAAAGCTAAATCAGATAAAGATAAAACTGCACATCATGCAAAAGTTAAAATATAACAAAACTTATCAATAGGACTAGAAGTAATTAAAAGTGTAGCCATTAAAAAAGAAGACAACAAATACAGACAACATAACAGCACATTATTAGAGGCTCTTTCCCCAGTGCTACAAGGCTCCAAGCCAGAATGGGAGAGTTGGAGTGCTTGGTTTTAAGGGGGAACATTGATTTAGTGAACACAGAAGAAAAGGCTGGTGGAACAGAGAGAACCAATGGAACATAGTTTTCTCTGGATGCAAACCAAGAGAGAGAGAGAGAGAGAGAGAGACTGACTTTCCCACAGATCACTTTTGGTGAAAATACCTAGCCCCCAAGTATTTCAGTACTGGGGAGTTTGTATTTTTGCTCTGATCAATATGCTGCACATGATCTTATTTATTTATTTATTTATTTGATTTATATCACACCTTTCTCCCAAAACTGGGACTCAAGATGGCTCACAAGAAGATTTTAAAAATGGATACACACACACAAAAAATCATATTACAACACAATGAAACAAATGATAATGTTAAAACACAGCTAAGATAAAAACCATTTTAAAATGCAGATGTAACTTTTCACGTCAATAAAAAGTACAGCACCCAGAAGTTCAAATCCCCTTCCCCACCAGCTAATTAATTGCCAAAAATTCACCTAAATAAATAGGTCAGCCTGCTAGTGGAATGAAGGGAAGCAGCCTAGCCTCCCTTGGAAAGGACAGAGTGGAAGCAGCCAGTGAGAAGGCACTTTGGCAACCTCCTCCTCCTTCTTCTTCTTCTTCATCATCATCATCCTAAGAGGTGGGGGTGCTTTAGAGCCCCACCCATGATACCAAAATCTCTATTATTATCTGGGGGATTATTAGCTCAAATGGAACCCTGTGAGAGGAGGGTAACTTTGGGAATCTTTTCACCTATATATTCCAGTACTAACTATAGAGAGCACTCCAGATAAAGTTAAGTAAAGTGTTTTTATTGGAAATAACACAGGGGATATGCTAGCATATAAAACATACACTCTTAAGAACCATACAAGGCTATTGGAAAGAAAGGCGGGAGGTTGGATTGAGAGGTCCGGAAAGATGGGGTTATAATTATCAGTCTTGAAGAGAAGAGTTCTGTGCAGCAAAGATGCTCAAACTGGCATCTGAGGATGGCATAGAGAATCTGGCAGAGTGTCAGTGTCCCTCTGTGGTACACTTAGCTGGGGTCTAGGCTGGAATATTTATACCCTATTTCATATCCTGCAGTGGTACTCTGGTTATGACAGCCTGGCTGGTTTCCCCTCACCCTGATAGACAAAAGAGACAGAAACTCAACTGATTGCTTTAATGAAAACATTGATGGTCTTGTGACAACCTCGTAAGGTTGGACAGAAGGGGGTGTAAGGAAAGATTTCTGTAAAGTATGGAATGAGGAGTGGTCACTTAGTTGCTTGAATGAATCATTGCTGAAATACCCAGGCCTGGAAGAAAGGTTTAGCACATACCTCCTTAATGACTGTGTTTACTAAGGGGCTTTCTGCATAATCCTAATGTGGGCTTTCTTACCATCATCTTTCTAGACACATCCTAGGTCATTGTGACCTCCAACAGACCTCTGGTTTGCCCCAGAGAACCTGACCCTGAAAAGTGCCCAGTATTTCCAATTATGATATACCATGGGGAGAGCATAGTACAGCATACTATAATCATCATCACCACCACTTTATTTATATCCTGCCTTTCTCCCAAGCTGGGATTCAAGGTAATTTACAAAAAGACAAAATGCAATAGAACACATATAGTTAAAAACACCCAAACCAAGATTATAACAATATTACATAATCAACAGAATTAAACCCAATTAAAATCTTATTGTAAAACAGATTAAAAACAGTACAGCTCAATGAAAGCCATTTTAATTCAAATTGGTTTCCAAAGGTGTGGTGAGAAAGAAAGATCTTAAATGTCGCCCAAAGGAAAACAAAGGAGGCATCCTAACTTCCCTAGGGAAGGAGTTCCAAAGTGTGGCGGAAGCCTTCTCCCGTGTTCCCACCAGCAGTGCTTGTGAAGGCAATGGGATAGAGGGAAGTTCCTCCCCTATAGATGTTATGAGTTTGGGTGGGAAGATATGGGACTTTATCAGATGCAGGGGAACACAGCACAAAACTGCATCCCCAACTGTGTCAGAAGAACACTACAAGAACAGAAAAGGTGACAGTACAAAATATCTGTGTCTTTCAGCCATTCCAGGGGTGCAGCACAGACGTGAATAAAGCATCCCTTTTTTATTGATGGGCTAAGCCATCCATAAAAAGGGACGCATTATTCATACCCACTCTACGCCCCCGGAACGGCTGAAGGACGTCATCGTCTGGTAATGTCGCCCATTTTTGTTCTTGTAGCATTCTTCTGACATGGTTTTTGCCACATCTGATAAAGTCTATGGTCTTTCACATAGCCTGGACCTGAGTTGTATAGGGCTTTATATGTCAAAACCAGCACTTTGAATTGTGCCCAGAAACAAACTGGTAGCCAGTGGAGCTGTTACAACAAGGGAACTGTGTACTTCCTATTCATCATAGCTCAGTGTTTCTAAAGTGGAGATCTACCCATAAGCATCACACCAACTAACTCATCACATATTACCCTCCAATCAGACAGGATCTATAAATGTCCTTTGTCTCCCCTCTCTAGGCTTACTGATTTTTATTTTTAGTTGGGTTTTCTCCCCAAAACCTCTATATTATAACTTTATCAAACTGAATGTGGCTTACAACAATTAAAGATTACATCATTTACAAATGAATAAATGAACAGAGCCCATTGTGAAAAATAAGTAATTTCTGCCGGCCAACATAATGCCAGCTATAAAGCACCCTGGGAAGCCCAGCAAAACTAAACAAAAGACAAAGCCTTGCATTGTTTTTTCAAAGTCAACAGGGCAACAGAGGTAACACACTGAGAGGCAGAATACTCTGGGAAGTCTGTCCCATCCCTATACCTTCATCTAAAGCAGGGGTGAGTAAAGTGGGGCTCCATAGGATACATGCAGAACTTAGGGCCCCAAAGTGTGGCCCCTGAAACTCCCAGACTCTCCCATAGTTAAAAAAAGTGGTGCTCTTTTTTTCTCCCCCCCCCCTTTCTCTTGCTCATTCCTCCTCAATGGCTCAAAATAATAGCAAAATGCAGCCTTCCCATATACCTTGAAAAACAAACAAACAAAATGACTGAAAAGCAGCTGAAATAGAAAGAGGAAGTGAGCAATGTTTAGATGCTAAAGCAGGAATGGGGATCATGTGGTCCTCCAGATATTGCTAGTCAGCATCTCCCACCATTCCTCACCAATGTCTCTTCTGGGTCAAGGGCTGAAGAGAACAACTACTGCTACAGAGCCACATTGTTTGTCTCTGTTGTGTAAACTCTCTCTCTTCTAGAGATCCCATACTACCTTTCAGGATCAGGCTCATTTATGTTCTGAAAACATGGGAAAATGTTGCTTGACTTTAGGAGAGAAGAAACCTATTAAATAACTGCAACCTTGAAGTCATTGGGGAGACACTGATGCTTACTCAAGGGACAGTGTAATTAGGGGCATCAAAGTGGAGTGATATTTGATTACTATCTTTAGATTGTGGTTTCAGATGTGTCATAGGGACACAGAAATATAGAAGTTTCATGCAGGTAAAACATGGCCTGCTATCAGAAGCTGATGAGATTTACATCCTACATTTGACTCCTTCCTTTTTTTAAAAAAAATCCCAAACTTTAATTAATAGAATATCAGTATACACACTAACAGAAAATCCTGCATGCATTTAATCATTTACTGTATTTAATTGTTTACTGTATTTTTAACCCACCTGTGACACAATTATTGTTTCCCAATGTCTCACATGAGTAGAGGAAGAGGGGAATTGCCATCAGACATACAGACTAAAAATATGAGACACACAAGGGAAGGGGAGCAAAGGGGAAAGGGAGAGAAAGAAGATCAGTTCTTTGAGCCTGAACAAAGCGAGAACTCTAAGCAGACAGCTTCCCAGGAGGCTTTATATCCAGTTTAGGCCAGGCTATTTTTCCCCTGCTGGTCTTTTTTCATTGAGTAGCAATTGACAGCTCTTGTAACTTCAGCTGATAGACACTGCTAGAGAACTCCATTCAATATTACAAGAGTAGACTCATGCTAGTAAGGTTGCCAGGATAGGAGTATCCCAGGCCCTGAAATTTCAGGCCTGAACCTAAAAGCTAGGGGCTCCTTCTGTTGTCACAGAAGACAAACCCTAGTGATGAAAGATCCAGTGACATCATTGAACATGATACATTAAACATCAAGCAAAGTTGCACACAATTTGCAATTCAAATAAAAAAACATGTCTAACAAGTGAGGAAAAACACACACACACATTTTCAAGACTGCACTCTCACCCTGAGATTCCTCCCCCTGTGGACCAGAGAAGAAGGCCATGGTCTTGAGATTTGGTAACCTACACACAACAGACTTTACCTTTCTTTCCTCCCTCTTTTCCCTTCTAATCTGCTGGGCTGCAATGGTGAAGAAGAATTAAAATGGAGGATTTTACAGCTTGTGGGCCACATGCAACCTGCAGAAATCTACTAGACACCACTTGGTCTCTTTCGAAGGAGCCCATAGAGAGTATCCCTTGACTACACAAAAAGAAAAGTTAAGTGAATTGGAAAACTGCACCCCTGAAAACCTCCAGTCCGCATGAATTTCAGATTAAAAAAAGGAATGAACCCACTCTTTTTTTTAACCCTTCCCAAAACCAGTTTCATCAGAACCAGAAGTGTGATCCCTGGGAAGGGTCCAGGTTGTATGTAAAAGGGACAGGTGTGACCCACCACAGACATTACATGATGCCCAGGCCTGCCATGGAGCTAGGGAGGGGAAATCCATTGTCCCAGTGTCTCCCATAGAATATAGTCCCAAGTATTCAGTTTCCTTATTTATGCAGTAACAGCAATAGGCAGGAGAACAGAGTAGGGATGTAAAGAATATTGAATATTTTCTCATCCTTGACAAGAGAAGTGTCTAGTTTTTAAAACTGTAAACCATGACAAGATATTTTTGCCCCTGCATGAGAATAACATCTGTGCATGTGTGTGTGCACAATTGTCATTCCTATCGTAGAACAATACTGGGTCTAACACTAGTCTGAACAGCCAGACTGGGGGTTGAGTGTGTGTACTATTTCTGATGATTTGGACAAAAATTTAGCAAATATCTTATTTACAGCTGGCATCAGTTTCTTTTCCCCAAGCCCAGTTATTCCCTAGCTGTTTAACAAAGCTGGAAAACTACTGATAAGCTAAGGGTTAAAAATAAACAAAGCCATAGGAAATTGGCACATTATATAAATGAAATGCTCAGTATAATACACTGAGCTGAGCAAGATTAATATGATATGTGAAGACAGAGAATCTATAAGCCCACACCCATCAACCTCAGCTACAGCACAGATCCCAACTGAAACAGCTTTTGATGGGGTCTTCCCCTTAAGCCAGCTTCTTGAATTTAAAACTGAGATTTAAATTTAAAACTTGCATAAACATATATGCTGGCAGACATCTGCTGGGGAAAATGCATTGTGAATAATCATCTAATAATAATCTAATGCTGCATTTATTTTTCTCCTATCTATTCTAGAAGCTTAAACATTTGTTTGTCTCTCCACAGTACATACTGCCTTGTATGTACAGTAAATGGTTGCTTAGTCCAAGCAAAAGATAATTCAACCTGTTCTGGATGGGGTTTCATTCCCTCTGAAATACCAGGTTCACAGCTTAGGGATATACTTTGTTCTACCTTCGGCATTTGTGGTACAGGAGTTGTTTTTCTAGTACCTTCACTTGGCTCACCTTCCATGACCATTCCTGGACAAGAATAGACTGGCCACAGTGAACCACATTCTGGTAAGCTCCTGTTTAGACCAGGGTTCCCAGAATTTAGGGCCTGGCTCCTCTTCTCAAGATCTCAGGGTGAGAGCATTGCCTTGAAAAGTATATGTTTATATACTTTCCTTGTTTGTTAGACTAGGTATTTTTACTTGAATGGCATCCTCTATGCAATAGTGGTTGATATTTACCATATCATGCTTAATGACATTTCCAGAGGCTGCCTTTCATAATATCACCAAGCTTCACCTCCTGTTACATCACAAAGGCTCATTCCCTAGGTCTCAGAAGTCTGGCTCTGAAATCTTAGGGGCTGGGATAGTTGTGACCTGAGACCAATAAGGTACTTAATTTTCTTCCCATGACCAGATCACAGGGAGAATAGGACCACATTCTTCTGCTTTGGTCAGCTGTCACCTGGAACACTATGTCCAGTTCTGGGCACCACTGTTTAAGAAGGGCATGAAGAAGCTGGAAAATATCCAGAGGGGGTTGACCAAAGTGGTGAAAGGTTTAGAAACCAAACTGCATGGAAATGGTTGAGAAAGCTGGGTATATTTAACCTGGAGAATAGAATACTGAGAAGTGATTTGACGGTCTCCTTTAAAGATATGAAGAGTTGTCAGGTGTAAGATGGCATGAGCATGCTTTCAGCTACTCCAGAGGGGTAGAACCCAAAATAATGGATTCAAAGTAGAAAAAAGGAAATTCTGACTAAACATTAGGAAGACAGAGGTCTACAGTGCTACCATCAGTGGAGACCAATCTGTATATAGGCAGCAACAAAGACAGGGCTGCCTTATTTGTGGCACTCCACTTATATAACTCCTTCCTATGAAGACCTGACTAGCACACTCTCTGTATTACATTTTTTTCTTTTTAGGAATTTTAATGGTTGGAAATATTGGATGATTTGCTACATTGCTGCATATGTCAGATTTACTCTTCTGTTCTAAATGACATCTAATTATACTGATTTTAATTGAACTGAATTGTTGATTTCAATTTAGGTATTGTGTATTTATTGGCCTATATCCAATTACTAGTCCCATATAGAGTAGAACCATTGAATCAATGGGTTTTTTATGTAAGCATTGACTCACCATCCAACAGGTCTACCCTAGCAATTTGATTTAGGCTGCTGTGTTTTTCTTTTGTATTTATTTTATTTGTTGTTGTTTTTAGGTTATACACCATCTTTCTCCTGAATGGGACTCAAAGCAGCTGGTTTATCTCCATTGTAAATAATCTAGGGAGTGATGTTATAAAAGGTGTCATTGTCACACCCTGCTTCCAGAACATGGAAATGGACTCTGACTCAAAGACTGAAGCAGTGGACATGCCAGGAGCTGCTGAAGCAGAACAGGAGGATGTTCTAGTGCAACAGGCCTTAGAGACAGACAATAGTGCAGTACCAGCTCTGACAGAGGGCCCTGCCTCTTCAGAGACAGAGGACAACTTACCTATACCCACCTTCTCTGCACGGAGACAACAAAAGAAGGGCTTGAGGTGGTCTCATCATATTTATAGCAAGCAGCAAGCAGCTAAACAGCATCTATGTTAGCTGCTGAGCTATAAATACACAGTCCTGACCTCCAAGCATTGTCGGGGATTATCTGACCTACCTGGTGACTTGTCATGTTCCTGCTCACTGCATTTGATCCAGATTGTGTTTGTTACTATGATCTCTGTTTGCCTGACTTGGATTCTGCTGGACTACTCTGAACTCTGTTTGCCAGACCTATGCCTTGTTATTTGGATTTTGCTTATGAACTCATATTTTCTTTCTAGTAAAGTAAATGTCTGACTTCATGCTGCCTTGATTCCTTTGCCTGTAATTAGCTTGACTGTGCTGTGACTCTGCTATCAGCTGTGTAGTAATCAGTCTTTCGTTGGTTGCCCAGATATTCTTTGGATGGTATTTGAGCACCTTAAAATTCAAATGAATAAAGCTGATGAGTGAGTGGAAATAAATAAAAAGTATCAATCTATCAAAAACTTGATTTTACTTTTCTTAGCCTTATGCCATACCACATTAGACAGGAAGGATAAGGAGAGGCAGCACTGGCAATACTTTTATTGTTGGGTCCTTTGTTAACAGGCACATGTGTACATGCACACACATACCCCCAGCTAGCGATTGTGGACTGGCATGGTTAACCAAAGCAAGCTGACCTAGCAAGCTGGCTTGGAATTAAGAAGACCAAGAAGCTGCAGCACATAGGGAACTATGTGGTCATGGCTGGTGGCTTTCATGTCAGGGAGGTGGTGAACCCGTAGCAGGTTTTACTCCAGACTTTAAAAGAAAAACCCTATCCAAGGAGCTGATCATGCCCGTCATAATAGATCCATCATCTTGGCTAGCTCCTTTAAAGTTCACACTAAACCCTACAATGGATTCATTTGCCACACTGACATGGAAGCCATTGGGAATAAGGATCCAGGGGCTCTATGAGAAGTACAGAGAGAAAACAATCCAGGCTTGTGTACATTTTATAGAACTCTTGAGCATAGAAACTCCCTGATCTTCTTCATTCTGCATTTTTTAGTAAACTGATCTGATTACTTCTTCCCCAACTGATATTCATCCATAGGTTGGAACACAATTATGCACTTTTCTGATTTCTGTGATATAGAAAAATGTACTCAAGAAAATGTGAAATACATACATTGAAACATGCATGTGTGGGTAAATGCATTAAAATGTGAATTTTAGGATTAAATCCATATCAAAAACTGTATTTGTGAAAAGAGTTCCAAATAACACAAATTCTTGTGCACCTTTTTTTAAAAAAAAACATGCAAGTTCAGGCGGAAGCAGGAGAGGACAGATTTATACATAAACACATGCAAGACTGACAGATTGGAAATAGACTGATCGATATGGCCCTACTCTTGAGCAGGGATGCAAGATTTCATAATTAATCTATTCGGTTTACTGATTCCAAGGGAAAAAAATGACTGAAAGATACCTCTGATTAACTGAACAGCAGATTCATAAAATATTATTAATAAACTACATTAAAACATTTAATTAAAAATTATGACAATGATGATGGGTATCTTGATTTAATTCATCCTTGCATAGTAAGAGAAAATGTCAATATTTTTCTCCTGATTTATGAGCCACTACATTATGGTGGACTTGGAGAAAATTTGCTTATTTTTTGCACATTTTTGCAAAATATTCAGTACTGAAAAATGTGAAAGCTATGGCCTTGTTGCATGGACTAGTAAAAATTGTATTAAATAGATTGCTTACATCTTTGTGAGCCTGTCCTGATGTGCTTGCTGTGATCAGTTTCATAAAGGAAACAGACACTCATTTTACACAGAAACAGGAGGTTTACATTAAGTATATTTTGTGGAAGTTACGGAAACCATGGCGGGGAGCTGAGGGGGGGGGAGAACTGGCATCTCAGTCTCCTGCCACATATGAGATTTCTCAAGGGAGGTGCCAAATGCTAACAATGCGGTTTTATTGCACCAAGATGACCAGACTTGTGCAAAATTTCTGTAGAAGTGAAGCTTTTTTCACATTCCTAATTTATAGCAACTGCAAGTAATAAAAGCCATCTGAAAGAGGAATTTCCACAGTAGATATAGGCACCACATGACATGGGTCACCCTGGCTGGGAGAAGGCAGTCTGTCAGAACTAACAAGTTTGCATTTCCTGTGTAAAATCATCCCCAGAAAAGATCCTCTGAAGTCCATTTCGCTGGAAACTAATGAACAGTTGGTTTGGGGGCAGAAGGTTGAGATTTAAATCATGCTGATAATTTGTACCAGTCTGATATAACAGCTCATACATAGGTACTCTGAAATCGGACAGATGGAAGGGACCTTACAGATCAATCTTATTTTTTCTTCTATTATCCTTACTCTATTTCCGTCTCCACTTGTCCATTACACATCTCTCAAGACTCTTCTGACCCCAGCATCCTACACTTTCTGGTGCTCTGTTCCATCCTCATCCGCTTCGGGCAGAGTTTGTATCTGAGCCCTGGAGTGTTCTGACCTCATCTGCAGCACACTGATTCAGCACTTTAGGTTTCTATCTATACTTTTGTGATGTACACAAAAAAATTGACAATTTGGAATCATCGCCCAACTCCAACTTCAGATGGGTAAGAAAGAAACACATACACATAATTGAAACAGCATCTAAATGACCTTAAGGCAAACAGTATTATAGGAATTCAAGACTTCACAGTATAATGTAATCATAATTCTTTTGAAACATGCACAATGTGATACACACAATGCATACAACACAAGGCCAGTCTAGGCAGACAGTAAAGTTAAATGCACTTTTTCATTCCATGTGCAGAGTTTTAAAACATGTAAGTACATCTGTTTGGGGTATTATTTATTTCATTTTTATTCATTTATATCCTGCCTTTTTCCCAATAATGGAACTCCAGAGACCTTGCAACTTATTACAGCCAATACAGTTCATTTTATATAGTTTTTAAACACCAATAAAATATAAATATAAAAGTTATTTTAAAACAATTAAATAATTTTTAAATTTAAAACCATTACAATTCTTTAAAAAACTACAGTTGTCCCTCCGTATCCACGGATTTGGTATCCACAGATTTAGTATCCACGGATTGAAGTATTCATGGCTTGAAAATATTCTTAGAAAGATAATCCAAAAAGCAAACCTTGATTTTGCCATCTTATATAAGGGACACCATTTTGCTATGCCATTGCATATAATGGGAATTGACTAGTCACAGATTTTGGTATCCACGGGGTGGTCCTGGAACCAAACCCCAGCAAATATGAAGGGACAACTGTATATGGAAACCAACAAGGCAGCACACCAATTGAAAGCCCATCTGTGACGGACACCTAGTGAGCCAATGAGGACATGGTACTCCAAGAGCCAATCCTCTGTGAGGAGGTGGGAGGAGGAGGGGCTTCTGGAGGAGATAAAGGGGGAGTGAGTGAGGAAAGTTTCAGTTTAAGTTAGTTTAAGTTTGAGTTTAAGTTGGGTTTTCAGTTTAGATAGTTGAGATGAGACTTTGAATGATTCAAGACAATTAAAGGCTTAGATAAAAAGTGAATGTTTGTGCAGGCCCAATAACTAGTTTATACAGTTATATGTTTTATTCTGTTGACAATAAACATTCTTTTGTTGATAAAGAAATATCCAGCCTGGCGTGAGTGACTCTCAGGGAACGAGACACAGCCAGGAATATATAGCCACACCTGAGTGCTTGTGCTATACCACTGGGAGAAGTAGTTTGCTGGTGATGTGGAGGTCGGGCGTCACAAAGTGGTGACAGGGCAGGAGGTGGAAATCCCCCCTTCTCCACAAAGTGGTGCCAGCGGTGGGATAGGAAAGGCCCCCGCGCCACTAGGTAGATGCCTGGAGTCACACCATCCCAGTCCATTTTTGATGGAATAAGAATGTATGTTGCTCAAGTATTAAAAATTACATTTTTTTAAAAAAAAAAAAGAATGTTTTTACTTGCTTACAAAAGGGAGGGAGTTCCCCTAGGGAGGGAGTTCCAAAGTCTGGAAGCAGCCAATGAGTAGGCCCTCTCCCTTCTTCCCATCAAGTAAGCCTGAGAATGTGGTGGGACAAAGAGATTGTCCTCTTCTGAAGATCTTAGAAATAATGCAGTTTGACACCGCTTTAACTATAATGGCTCCACCCTATGGAATCCTGGAATTTGTAGATTGTTGTGGCACCAGAACTCTCTGACCGAGAAGGCTAAATATCTCACAAAAATACAAATCCCAGAATTCCATAGCATTAAGCCATTGTAGTTAAAGCAGTGCCAAACTGCATTATTTCTACAGTGTGACAGCAGCCTTAGAGTTCCAATGATCTCATAAAAGGGAAACATGGTAAGCTGATAATTATCAGGATGGTAGCAGGAATGGAGTCTAACAATTGTAGTGTTTGGCTGCCTGATCAGTGGGACACTAAATCCACTCCCAAGTTTTAAATTGTTTTGAAGTGGCTATCCAAGGTACTGAACCTAACTGGGGTATTTCCATACGTAGATATAAACACTACATGACAGAAGGTCTGACAGAAGAGGATGTTTGACAGAACTAAAAATGTTGCATTTCCTGGAATCTAAGTCTAAGCAAAAGAATTAGAACCAGGTGGACCAAGGTCTAGGCTAAAACCTGGAGCGGATTTACTGTCCCACTGATATGGGATTGGCCAGCTACCACTGGAGTACAAAGAACATGCCATCTGTGATCCCAACAATTAATTTTCCCCTCCATCTAATTTTATTTTAATTTTTTTTGTAAAGCTGCACATTTCTCAATTTCTTGCTCTCAAGGAGAGAAGTCCCAGACCTCAACTCTAAGCACCCATCCCAGCACAACAACTAGCCAAGAAATCACCACCTCCACTATAATTCTCCCCTTAAGCACAGAAACACTCCAGATTGGCAGCCATTAATACCTCTTATTAATGCCATAGCTTAACTATGCCCTGTGTAAACATGGGTATACACTTCTCAATTTCCTGGGAGGGGGAACATGGGGCTAAACCTGGGCAAGGGGGCTATGTTTGTTTACATTTATGTATGTATCTATTTCTATTTCTAGAAACCATCCTTCATCAATAGATCCTAGTGTGTTCAAAGCCATATTAAAATAACAAGTACTCAACAAAAATATTAAATTTTAATTATAATATTATGATAGTTTATACACCATGCTACCATCCCAAGGTCTGTACAATATGCCATCCAAGTTGAACCCTAAGATAAAAATCAACAAACAGGGAGAATAATTTCCCTCTGTCAGGACCCTGCCCCATAAATGTCAGCAATAGCAGTGTGTCTGGGCACACTGTTCACTTCTTCCTCTCACTGCTTTTCCTCTGGATAACTTCCACTTTTAACACAATACCTCAGCAAGATTTTAAACCTTTTCTTTCCCACCCCACTGCTTTTCCTCTGGATTTCCTCTCCTTCCAACTCAAAGCCAGGTTTTAAACCCTTTCTTTCCCACCCTGGTACTGAAAAAAAATCAAAGTACCTTGACCAAGTGCAGAGTTCTGAAAAATACAATTGATATAAGGTGCCTGAAACTACTGAAATATGCAATAAAACAATGTTCAAGTGTGGAAGGTTTGCTATTTTTTTATTTGTTGTTGTTGATAATCTGCCCACTTCAGTCCCATATACTTTTGTCCCCATTTTGTGGCAGAGAATTATGGCAACCCTAGTTTCTGGGCACAATTCAAAGTGCTGATTATGACCTATAAGCCCTATATGGCTGAGGCCAGGTTATTTAAAAGACCATATTTTCCCTTATGAGCCTGCCCATGCTTTGAGATCTTCTGGGGAAGCCCTTCTTTCAACCCCACCATCTTCACAGGTGCTTCTGGTGGGAACATGGGAGAGAACCTTCTCAGTGGCTGCTCCAGTGCTCTGAGACTCTCTTCCTGGGGAAGCTAGATGGGCTCCCTCCTTAATGTGCTTTTGGAAGCAGTCAAAAACCACTCTGTTCTTGAAGCCTTTGGTGAATAATCTGAGCCTACATCTATGTTTTTAAGGATTTCTAAAATTGTAATGTATTTTTAATGTTTAATGTTTTAATATTGTTATATATCTATTTTATTTTATTTTTATTTTTATATACCTCTTTTCTTTTACTAGGTTTTAAAATGTATATGTTTTAAATTTTGTAAGTCTGCCTTGAGGCCTAATATTGGGCAAAAGGCGGGATACAAATAAATATATAATAATAATATTCATTCATTCAGAATGAATGAATATATAAATATTCCTTTTCTGTATGAAAACCTACTTCTGTCCTGCACACACTCTCAAATGGGTAGTTACACACACACCTCCCACATGGCTAAATGTTAAATGGAGCTGGAATGGAAATGTTTGTTTCCTTAAAACAAGGCACGAGGGAACAGAATTCCTCCTTCCTTTTTGCATGAATACTGGAATTACTACCATCCCAGCTGCCCAGCCAAACCAGGATTCACTCTCTCACTTCCTTACGTACTCAGAGCAGTGGTGTTTCAGGGGCACCAGAAAAAAAATATCTCCATTTTTAATGCAAACACTAGAACGGCTGCTTCTGCCACAGGGGAGGTGTTCTGGAGCTCAGGCCTCATTGGTGGGTGGAATTCAACAACAGCTCTGCTTTTCCATCCTCCAGGCAATTCTCTCCCTCCATAGTTTCTTCATAAAGATTTCTGCCAGAAAAATCTTTGGCCCCTCCCCCTCTTATCTATGCATAAAGAAGCAAATAAACCCTTCCTCTTCAGTTGCCCAGCAGACCTCTTTTTACAAGACAAAAGCCACTCTCCTTTTGTGTCAGGTTCAGCTTTCCCCAGATTCATTCCCTTCTACCCCCTCAGGCCTTGTAGGCCAAAAGATTGCCCATTTAGGAATTACAGTGTGGTGGGTACCCTTAATCTCTTTTACTCAGAGACACCGAGTTATAAGGTAATTTAGATCCCCTCCAAACATGTAACAGCTGGTTGCCTGGAAGTAACGTTGCCAATTCTGGGAAATCTCGGTGGCGGAATTGCTCCCCCGGGAAATCTTGGTGGGGGTTTGAGCCCACCTCTCCCCTCGTAGTTTACACCCCTGTGTGTAAACACACACACATCCTGAATTGCATACCTTTCAGCTTCATTAGTGTGACAATTGCCTTCCTTAGGCTGGCTCTGCAGTTCCTAGCTTTGATAGCCTGCCACTCTCACCTCGTCCTACAGTCCCCCTTCAAAATCTTTTCTTGGATTTGGGTCATGGGCCTCCAGGTGACACCAGTGTAGCCATGTTTATTTTAAACATCATTTCTTTAATGGTAAGTGTGACCACCCTTTGTTTTAAGGTGAATGAAGCTGCTTAGAGTCAATTTTAGAAGTTTATCAAGGCAGTTCAACTTTATGTATTATCTCAGGGAAAGTAATGGATGGTTGACAGAGTTCAGTGTTTAGTTCCAAAACAGCTAACAGAATTCAAGCTAAGTGTTATCAGACCTCCTTTCCTTCATTCACACAATAACATCCAGTTTCAGCCACTCCCAACTGATCTCTTAACAGACTCTCTCAACTGTTCAAACTGACCTCTTAACCAATTCTTCCCCACAGAGGACCATCCCTCCCATTGCAGAGTTGTTTGTGCTGGGATTGGCTGCCTTCAGTTATTCCAAGCATTTCTTAACACTCATTCACACAGGCACTACGTACTCAGCAACAGGCTTACAAAGGGGTTTTTTTTGTTTTTGTTTTTTGGTTTCCTCTTCTGTTTCCTATAACAGTTTCACAGTTAGATTACCTGGATCACAGCTTTGTGCCAAGTGACTATGGCAGGGAAAGGGTGTAAGGTATCCAGTATAGCTTCCCTGCTTGAAGAAATTGTCCACCTCTGCTGTAGAATAGGTACAGGACCTCCTTAGTCCAAATTGGGACACTAGCATGGGGGAAGGGAGACTTAGGCCTTCCCACTGCTATGGCCCCAATCCAGATTGGGCTCACCATATCTGCTATTTATATTGCAAAATAGTAGTGCCTCATTACAGAAGTAGATCACTATTCTGCAATATTAACTATAGAAGTGTTGGACCTCATCTGGATAGGGAATCATAGTGTATATGTGCGTGCACGCGTGTGTGTGCATGTGCCTTCAAGACACCTGTCATCTTATGGTGACCCCATGAATTTCATAGACTTTTCTTAGGTGAGGGAATAATCAGAGGTGGTTTTACCAGTTCCTTCCTCTGAAATATAGCCTACAGTACCTGGTATTGTCTCCCATCCAAGGGCTGACCCTGTGTAGTTGCCAAGATCAGACAGGATCTGGTGCCTTCAGGGTACTTAGGCACATATGATAGTGTGGAGGTGGGATAATCCCCCTCTATCTTTCCCCCTAGGGCCCCAATTTAGATTGGGCTCCCTGCAGTTGATCTGAAGTAAAGACATAGCTGTTGCCTACTCAAAACAACTTCCTGGGCCTTGGATTTCATTTTCACTACCAAAACTGAATGGGGATTTCTGTCCCACCACACAAAACTCTGCTTAGGGTTATAGCCAAGCTCTCCCTCATTTCAGCAGAGAGGGTGGAAGTAATTTTGTTGCTCCTGTTGTCAAGATTCCTCACTGTACTACTGCAAACTACACAGACTTCTTCTAGAGGATTCAGCTCAATATTCTGTGTACTTCATATATATGTAACAGACATCCTTCACATATGACTTGCCAATGCCATCCCAACAAGCCATTTCCCCTTTCACTGGACTGCAGGGTCTCCTTGAAGATCGAAACATATACGAGTAATGGAAAAGGAAAGAAGGTGTTAGGTTATAAGGTGTCGAGTATCCTGTCAGATCACAGTTTATTTTAATCAATCGACTCAAAAAATAGCAGCAGGGAGTAATTATTAATAATCAAGAAAAATTGGATTATTTCTCTGCAGTGCAGTGCTGACTGGAAAGAGATGGAAGTGCAGAACTAAAGTTCATTGGTGCAATCCACAGAAGCAAAAGTGCTGACAGCTGCAGTTTGTCAGCAAGGATAGAAAGAAGAAATCCACTAAACATGGTGTGTTATATTGTACAAAATCAGAGTTACATATGCTTTCCAAATGCTTTCCTGGCACAACATCTGTATGTCTACAGAGACGCTACTAAGCATAGAAAGCTATCTTATAGCAGAAACAGATATAAGAGAGAATCATTCAGTAGTTTACACAAACAGAAATTCGGGTATCCTTCAAAATTACACTTTTCTAAATTTTGTAATGGAGTTCTCCAATCAAAAATAATGCATACAAAATGCATATATTAGGCAGAATGCACCTAAATATGTGTGCATTCTTTAAAATCATAGTCTGATACATTGCACTAGGGAAATCGCTGGCAACCAAAACGTGATGTTGTTGTTGTTGTTGTTGTTGTTGTGTGCCTTCAAGTAATTTCTGACTTATGGTGACACTATGGCAAACCTATCACAGGGTTTTCTGAGGCTGAGAGTGTGTGACTTGCCCAAGGTAGGTTTTCATGGCCGGGCAGGGATTTGAACCCTAGTCTCCAGAGCCATAACCCATCACTTAAGCCACTACACCACACTGGCTCCTTCACCCAATTGGTTTTATACAAATCCTCATGGGCAGATGGTTTTAAATAATATTAAACTGTTTTAACCCATTTTAATCTTTTTTTAAAAAAAAACTTGTTAAATGGTTTAATACATTCCTAGCCTTTTAAAATCACCTCTATTGTTTATACTGTTTTAAATTAGTCATGTAGGTTTTATCATTCACTACCCTGAGATCTTTAGTTAGAGGGTGAAACATAAATATTTAAATAAATAAGTAGCATACAAAAATGGATGCATTAAAAGAAACCAGCACCAGGAAGTACAGGAATTGTTCAGGCAAATCTTGTTCTTTCTTTCTTTTTTTTTTCTTTTTTTCTTTTCTTTTCTTTTTTTGGGGGGGGGGGTCAAACTTTGGAATAAAATGAACTTAAAGCTGAACTTGGAGAATTCTCAAAGTTCAGGTTGAACAAACTTCAAACTGAAAAAAAAAGGGGGAAACAGAAAAATTGAAACTGAATTGTTTGTTTATCTCTAATATCAGGTTAAACCATTTGAGCACAGTACAGTATTGTCTGCTCTAAATGGCCATGGCTCTCTACGGTCTTAGGCAGATGTCTCTCCCAGCTCCTGCTACCTGGTCTTTTTTACTTGGGAGGAGGAGGAGTGCTCAGTATTACAACAACAGATTAAAATACAACAGCAGATTCAACACATAATTCCCGTTTTTAAAAAAATCATAATGTCAGTTAAAAGAGCATGTAGAACCAATACATATTAAAAGCAATCAATTCATGACAAGGTGACAAGGTTTCAACCATGAAATGCAGGTTCTCAGCCACTGAGATCTGATGCCTACCCACAAGATACACCTCACCCATCACCACAGCCTTCTGACAGGGGATCTAAAGCAGCAACTGCATGAGAAAGAGGATGCCACCACTGGCTGGCTCAACTTGGAAACATGCTCACTCAAAAGGCAACAAACCTATTGGACTAGGACTAGCAAGACCTGGGTTCAAACATGCACATGGCCATGAAGTTCAAGCTAACTTACATCATAGGGTTGTCGTGAGGATAAAATGGGGAGGAGTACTATGTATGCTGTTTTGAGTTCCTTGAAAGAAAGTTGAGGTATAAATGTAGCAAATAAAATCAATAAATAATTGCCATATAAAGTCTGAAATCATTACCATCACTTTCTTTGGGATGATACTATCCATTTTAGCTATGCTTCCCCACATACCATCCATTACAGTTAGAATATTATACAATGACTGCTAGACTGGGACTAACAGAAATAAAGGCAAAGTCCATAGCTTTTTAAGAAAAAACAAGAACATCATTTGAATAAATGCGTGAGACATGCAAGAACCCAAAGCATAGAGTGCCATCCTTCTTCTGCATAAGTCCCATGGATGGAGATATATATATATATATATATATATATATATTCATTTCAATGCCATTATAATTTCATTCAGTCTTTTGTTGGGATCTTCTACTTGCTGCCAGTATATCCTTTAAAAAGGAACCAGGAAGAACAAGATCCTTTTCATAATGTGTATCCCTAGCTTGTTTAACAATGAAAATGGTCAACAGAATAGAGTTATCTTGTATAAAACACTATCAGGGAGCATGGTTAATTGCTTGTTATTTACCATTGTTCATTGTTCATTCACTGCACCAGACCCAGGCAGTTGGCTCTGCAGAGCTGAAGACCCACCCACCATCCCTCAGTTAGTTAGGATCGTTTTGTATTAGTTAGAATTTGTCTTGCATGTATTACCTATGTATGTACTTATTGCTGTTACCTTTGTCACAACTTAGGGGGTTGGCGGTGAGCATGGGGGTTGTGATCCAGACTCAGGGAGTCAGAGGTCTCTGGTTCAGGGCCAAGGCTATTCCAGGTCAAGTTCAAGACCATGGCCATGGAGACCCAAGGGTGGAGGAGGGGGGCACTGGGCCATCATTGGGGGGGGGACTCCCCCAGGATATTCCCCCCCTTTTCTCAGGTTTGAATCATGAGACCAGATCACATGATTGGTTAGCAGGTGGGCTAACTGATACGTCATCGACTGGCGGTTGGGCTGGCCGATATCCGGTTACAGGCCCATGCTCAGGTGCCAACCAGGCAACTATCACCCAGGCGAAGTTATGTCCAGTTATTGCCAATACTTTCTATGTAACCAAGCTTTTATTTGTATCAATATAACCTTTCTGCATAATTTGTGTCTGTGGTCATTATGGGTAACGGAGGTTGGGCGACCGGCGATGGGGGGGGGGATTGTTTCACCTCAGCACGCCAATGGAACTTCACCATCAGCATCAGTGACCATTCCAGCAGTGGCTCACAATCTGTGCCATAGTGATAACATGGCCACAGTGATAACATGGCTTTTATTTAATGTTTCAACTTGCAGAAAATTCTAGTGTTTCACTTGAAGGAAACTCTATACACACATTCACACAGAGAGAAGTATAAAGACTATAGAACAGATGAGGGAAAATGAAGTACCGGTAGACATAATTCACTCATTTGGTTGGGGTGCTCAGGGTTAATTCTGCTTTCTTTGCTAGCCATTCTTTGTGCAACACTGGCTGGCAATCAATCAAGCTTCTGCTCCCTCCCTCATACATGTGTATATATATATATATGTGTGTGTGTGTGTGTGTGTGTGTGTGTGTGTATATACACACACACACACATATACACACACACACACATATATATACACACACACACACACACACATATACACACACACACACACATATATATATATACACACACACACACACATACACTGGAAAGCACTGCCGGAATATCATGCTCAGGATCTCAGTTTATATCTGCACATCCCTATCAAACAGTCCTCCCCTCAACCCTCCTCCCCCACCAAGCCACCTCCCAAAAGGGGCTTTCTGAGCTTGTTTTGCTAATGTATTCTCAAACCAAATTAGAGGCCCTGACTCTCGGCAAAGTTCGTGAGTTAGTTGCCACGATGCACTGAATTAAAGATACCATCTTGGACTCAAATCAGATTAAAGCCCACACACACACATGCAAAAGCACAGTTTCTAATCAATTTTATAAAGGGCCATCAGCAGAGATACACTAATGGTATTGAGCCGAGATCTTTAAACTAAGTCTGCACAAAGACTGCAGAGATAAAGCATGCATTGTAATAAAGTGAGAGCGCTGCTTCCTTTCTCAACAAGATCTCGATGCACATGGGAAAAGCATTTCAAAACACCAAACTGCCCTCCTGACATGGAAACATTCTGATCAGGGTCCCTGCTCCCAGCCACCCACCCCTGCTGCCAATGACATATATACATGCACATACTTTTGTCCTTCAATCAGAGCTCTAGGACATTTCACCTCCTCTACAGACTGAATACAATACATCCAGAGTACACGCATGACAATCAGTTTAGGCAAACTGGTTCCAATATTCACTGGACTTGTAAAAAAATACCTTTATTAGGACTGACCCTGCTTCACCTGTAATGCAGAAAACTATTTCATAGAATCAGAGAATCATAGAGTTGGAAGAGACCACAAGGGCCATCTAGTCCAACCCCCAGTTATGCAGGAATACATAATCAAAGCACCAAACAGATGCCCATCCAGCCTCTATGTAAAAACCTCCAAAGGAGACTCTACCACACTGCGAGGCAGTGCATTCCACTGGATATGCAAAAATGTTTTTAAAGGAAACATTAATGTCACTTATTAAGGAAATGGTCTCTCTCTGCAGAATGATTTAAGGTCAATCATACAACACAGAAGTGTAGAGGCACATCTAGTCCAACACCCTGCAATGGAGGACCTCACTGCTAATGCATCCCTGAGAGGTTACCATTTAACCTCTGTTGTAAAAAATCTGATAAAGAATAGTGCACAACCTTCTAAGCTTGTCTGTAAACAGCTCTTACCATCAGAAGGTTCTTTGTAGTGTTTAGCTGAAATCTCGTTCCTGTATTTTGGATTGATTGAATCACAGAATTGTAGAGTTGGAGGAGACCACAAGGGCCATCCAGTCCAACCCCCTGCCATGCAGGAATCACGATCAAAGCATCCCTGACGGATGGCCATCCAGCCTCTGTTTAAAGACCTCCAAGGAAGAAGACCTCACCACACTCCGAGGGAGGGTGTTCCACTGCCGAACAGCTCTTACTGTCAGAAAGTTCCTCCTAAGGAACTTTCTGACAGTAGAATCTCTGTTCCTGGAGCTTGCATCCGTTGCTCTGTGTTCTAGTCTCTGGAGCAGCAGAAAACAAGCTTGCTCCATCCTCAAAGTGATACCCCTTCAAATACTTAAACAGAGCTATCATATCGCCCCTTAACTGCCTTTTTTCCAGGCTAAACATACCCAGCTCCCTAAGCCTCTCCTCATAAGGCATGGTTTCCAGGCTTTTCACCATTTTAGTCACCCTCCTCTGGTGACTCCAATTAGTCAACATTCTTTTTGAATTGTGGTGCCCAGAACTGGATACAGTATTCTAGGTGAGGCCTGATCAAGGCAGAATAGAGTGGTACTATTACTTCCCTTGATCTAAACGTTATACTTCTATTGATGCAGCCTAAAATCGCATTGGCCTTTTTAGCTGCCACATCACACTGTTGACTCATGTTCAACTTGGGGTCTACTAGGAGTCCTAGATCCCTTTCACACGTGGTCTCGTTCAGCCAGGTCTCCCCCATCCTGTATCTATGCATTTCATTTTTCTGCCTAAATGCAGATTGATTTGGGTCCTTCCCTCTAAAGCAGAAGAAAACAAGATTGCTCCATCTTCCATGTGACAACCTTTCACCATCTGATGGTGATTTTCATATCACATCTCAGTATTCTCTTCTCCAAGCGAAATATAGACAATTCCCACAACTGTTCCTCATAGGGTTTGGTTTCCAGAATTTTTACTGTCTTGAGCACCCTGCTCAGGACACAATCCAGCTTGTTGATTTCCTCCATAAACTCTGGTACCCAAAACTGGACCCAGTACAGTATAAGTAAGGTTTGACCAAAGCAGAATAGAAGGAACTATTAATTCCCATGATTTGGACACTATAGTTCTTTTCTACAGCCTAGAATTGCATTAGTCTTTTCCCATTCTGCATCACACTGTTGATTTGTCTTTAGCTTGTGGTCTTTCACAGTGGTGAGGAAGGAAGATTAAGACAATAAGGAAGAAAGCACTTGCAATGTTAAGTTAAATATGTTAATGTCTTTGGTTATACAAAGGCACACTTGGGATAATAGAGGTGTACTTGAAAGGATAAACATTCCTTCTGGGATGTCTTAGTGTAACCACCATTTTCTCCCCCATCATGTTCAATAATCTTGTTCTACCTTTCAGTCCATCACCCTTAGAGGGTGACCTGCATGAGGTGCCTTTATACTCCGGTACTTCCAGATCCTCAGATATGACTTTAACCAGACTTGCAGGGCTCTCTCCCAGTGCTGGGCTTTCTCCCAAGGCTTTCTACACCACCCCTTCATAGTAAGAGATAATTACCATTGAAAAAGGTAATATCCCTTTAAGATCCTAAGCTGCTTCCCAGTGGGGTGAAGCTCTCAGCTTTTCCAGACTAGCAAACCTTTACAAAGGGGCAGTAGGGATAGATGTTGCTGGACTGCAATTCCCACCATGCCTCATTTGGCTGTGCTGGCTAGCAATAATGGGAGATATAATCCAATGAACTCTGAAGGCCTGCAGGTTTCTTGTTGTTGTGTGACTTCAAGTTGTTTCTGATTTATGGCAACTCTTAAGGTGATCCTACCACAGTTTTTTTCTTGGCAAGAGTTATTCAAAGTGAGTTTGCCTTTGGCTTTGCCGTCCTCTGAGGCTGAAAGAGTGTGACTTGCCCAAGGTCGCCCTATGGGTTTCTGTGGCTGAGCAGGTATTTGAACCCTGATCTCCAGAGTCATAGCCCAGTGCTCAAATCACTACACCATACAAGCTCTCACACGTTTCTTAACCCTGCTTTATAGTATAGGAAGGCCCCAGCTGCCTGTGAAGCAACAGCACTTCTTATAGCAGGGAAGACAGGAGGTAGTGAACTGTCCAAGGTCCTGATCAGCTCTGGTTAATTCTGTCTGATTCTGCTGCTATGCACCCAGCGGACTGAGTCTTCACTTTGTCCACGTCTCATTCTGCTTTACCTACTGAAACCTAACCGTAACTTTCTATAGAGTAATGTGTATAAATAACTCTCTATAGATGGAGCAGACTTTGCCCTGATAGCAGAGAAATTAATAAAGCAAAAATATTGATACTTAGCATGAAAAAAACAACTTTCAATAAACAAGCTTCAGTTTTATAGGAGGCAGTCGCTTCTGTTTTTAGCAGCTATATACAACCAAGGGCTTAGTTGATGCCTGCTTTATACTATTTTTAAAAATTGCCTTGTTTTTCTTTTTTGAATGAAACTATCTTATCTTGATTAACATGGAACTGTTGACTCCTGGAGCTTTTAGAGGATTACCCACATGTATATACTGACCAGCAACACCACCCCTATGCCCCCTCCTTATAGCAAAGTAATATAAAGCTCCTAGGCATTGTTGAAGTACATATTTAAAAAGAACATTCAGGGACTGAGGAATTTGGGTGTGCAAGAAATAGTTATTGAGTGCTCCTGATTTATAGCCTTCCCAGTATTGGGACATATCAATGAGAACAGATTCCAAATTGCTAGGTAAGCTTAAGACAGCCATTATCTCAGCCTAACCTACCTGGCATGGCTGTTCTGAGGGTAAAATAAGTGGAAACCCAGGATCTCTAGCCTGCACTCCGAGGAAGAAGAGATAAAACATAACACATAATTGTATACATCCCAGCTGTCCCTGTTCACTAGAGTGTGTCTCCATAATTTCCATGGACTTCTCTGTACCAAAGTACACCCATAAAATCCACACCCTCTAAATTAGGATTACCCTGTTCAGTGCCCCTAAGTATCTGTTGTTACTGGGACTTGATTTTCTGTGGGTATTCCTCTTGGTTCCTCTTAACATAGACCATAATTTGGTTCCTCTTGATACACATTGCTTGTTACAATGCCTAAATTCATCTCCAGTACAGAAGCTACCTCAGAGAATCTGCCTACAAAATGGCCTAGGGCCTCACACAGCATAGAGATGGACTCAGTTCTCAAAAGAAGGTACTGCTGATGGAGTAGAAGTTTTTAATGCATTGGTTTACTGCTTTTGCTTCCAGTCACCTTATGGTGGACACAGGCGTACAGCCTAATTTTTCTGTCTGCATAGAACCCCCTCCCCCAACTCATCCCTGGACCTTTTGCTTTAAGCATGAAAAGAGCAAATGGCGAGTGAGGTTGCAACAAGGAATTGTGACAGGGGCCCATTTCTGATTGTTGCAGCCTCACTCAATAGTTAGAGGAGTCTGGAAACATCCTCCTCCTGTGTCCTGACTCCATTGCTTGATGAGGCTACTGGCTGCTAAGGTAGGTTGGGGGAGGGCAGTCATGATCGTGGCACTTGTGCCATGTTCATGAGTACGTAGTATTACTGAATATGGAGCAGTTACAGATTCATAACGCTAGGTTACAAATCTGTAACTGAAATATAGGATGGCAGCCACTGTTTGACTGCAACCTCCATCATCCCTGGCAATTGGACATGCTACCTGGGGTGGATGAGAAGGCTACCTGTTCCCCAAACCTGCCATAAAACATATAGACTGTGCAATTTTCATCCATAATGGTCAATTTGCTTAGAATTAGTATGAAAGTGCCTTAAAATGTAAGATGAAACTTGCTGGATCAAACTAAAGGCCTAACTAGCCCAGTATTTAATTCTCACAGTACTACTCCAGATGGTTGCAGGAAGAACATGAGAGCTATACCCACCCCTACACACAGTTGTATTTCTCAGCATCTGATACACAGAGGCATACCACCCTGATACTAGATATAAGACTTTATCAGATGTGTCAAAAACACATCATAAGAATGGGACGATAGCCCAAAGGGCTGAAATTATCAGACAACATTGTTACTCACCCATTCGCACTGCGTGGCACAGGTGTGAATAAGGCATCACTTTTTATTGA
The DNA here is from genome assembly GCA_030847615.1 of Gambelia wislizenii. Lineage (NCBI taxonomy): Eukaryota > Metazoa > Chordata > Lepidosauria > Squamata > Crotaphytidae > Gambelia > Gambelia wislizenii. The sequence goes on along the minus strand of JAUMIR010000001.1, from coordinate 447,108,382 downwards.
AGGCTTTTCCTATCAATAAAAAGCGATGCCTTATTCATGCCCACGCCACGCAGTGGGAATGGGTGAGGACATGGGCATCTGATAATTTTGGCCTTTGGGCTATCATCCTGTCCTAATTTAGGATGCTGTTTTTTGCCACATTTTCCCACATCTGATAGCAGCTTTTTCAAAGCCTCCAAGTTTCCCCTTGTGCTGTTTTCTGGCTCCTCTCATGTTAGTAGAGAGAGTTCATTCTCCCATCTTGTATTATTAGTAAAATATTATTGCAGTTCTAGAAAATGTTTTCCACACATACCACACAGAACCTGAGGCCCACGCTAAAGTCAATACAATGCAGGAACACAACTGAAATGATTGCCCACTAAATTCTATCTTTATTGTGTTTATGTGTTGTCAAGTCAGCTTCAACATACAGCAATCCTATCCTGTATTTATTTGTGTAAATTGATACATTTGTAGCCCACCTTTACTCTAGGGAGCCCAAGACTGTGGCTACATGGCTGTCCTCCTCTTCATTTTACTCATAACAATCCTGTAAGGTAGGCCCAAGATCACCCAGCAAGTTTCATGTGTCAGTGAAGGCTTGAAACTGGATCTCTCAAGTCCAATATTTCATTTGCTGCACCACACTGGTGGTATCTTTGTATATCATATGTTATCCCATTGCTGCCTGTTAGCTTGAGCTCCCAACACTGTCAGTAAAGACAGAATGGATCTGAATCAAATGTGGCAACATGAGTTGGTAATGTACAGTATAGAAGCCCTTGTGCTCTGAGTCAATGTTAACTTTAGGAAATGCTATGAAACTAGACTTCTTGCTGAATTTCACAGGGCTAACATAAGATTTTTGATTGCCTCAAATAATGGACAAGATGTTACTCCCATTGCATGTAAAGGGCATTGCTCCTACTGTAAATGAACAGCTGAATCTCAGGGTGCGTTTACACGGGCAAATATTCCCCTAAATATACTGCTAAGATTGCTCATTGTTCCACAGATCGCTCCACAGTATTGCCTCCTTCAGCAGGGGGGAAGGTAAAAAACCCAAATATAGCGTCTCAGGGGATGTCGCTACTTTTGCCAACTTATTTGAAAAGCAGCATGACTTAGCGCATTATTGATTGTGTAAAGGACCATTTTGCTAAGACCTGTGTGAATTGCCAGCAATCTTCCCGATACAGTTACAGCAGAGCTGCACTGTGATTGGTTCTTATGATGAAGGGGTGGGCTGGCGAGATGCTGCTTGCTTTGGTGCCAAGGGATGTTGAGGGAATGGGTGAGATTCAATCAGCTGTTAACCATGAAAAAAACCCTTTGTTTCTGCAGTTTGCTTTGGGGCCAAGGAAGGCTGTGTGTTTGACAGAAACAGAGGGGAGGGAATGGGTGAGATTCGCTCAGCTGTTAACCACGGAAAAAACCCTTTGTTTCTGCAGTTTGCTTTGGGGCCAAGGAAGGCTGTGTGTTTGACAGAAACAGAGGGGAGGGAATGGGTGAGATTCGCTCAGCTGTTAACCACGGAAAAAACCCTTCGTTTCTGAAGTTTGCTTTGGGGGCAGGGCAGACATTCCTATTGCATTCCTTTGTCCTTCTCTCCAATGCTTGGCCACGCCCCCCACATTTGCCTGTCTGAACCACAAAGTGGGGAAAAACAAAGAGCAACAAAATACAACTGCTTTCCCCATAAACCGTGTAAACTAACCACCACTGGTACGAAAAAGTGCTAAAGCGCAATTTATCCTAATAAAACCTGCCGTGTAATTGCAGCCTCAGTTTAACACCAGTAATAGGATGATGTCCTCTATTGTAATGAAGGGCAGCAGGTTAGCACAGAGAACACAGTGCAAGACCTATGGCACACACATCTTTATCATACAACATCTGACTACTGCTTTTTACCCCTTAGCATCTCCTGCTTCTCCTACCTGAGACAGTCAACTCACTCTCTAGGGTTCATTCCATTATTGCAGATGGCTCATTTCTTCAAACCCTGTTCTGAAAATGCTTGTGGCCATTACAAAATGCACTGTGCTGGTTTTTTTTTTTTTTAAATCCCGTTATAAGCATCAAACCACACACTATATTAAACACATCATATACAGTTAAAGATCCCTAGAGTGTGCACAAACCGATCTAGATCAGAACCAGTGTGTTTCCCTGGAGGTATAAATCTTTACCACCACCACCCGTATCTGTATAGTATTTACAAATTCAGGGTCCCCACATGAATGTTTTAAAAAAGTGGGATATCCACTGGTGGGGGAGGTTTAAACCTCACATACACACACATGCTGATCTTGATCAAGGCCATGCACACTTACTCAAGAGTAAATAGAGAAAGAACTTAAACTGCACAATATGTCTTTAACATGTTTGCACAGTTTAACCATAGGTCACTTTTAAATTAATACAGATATATCTCAATCAGATGTGTTCCTGCACATTACTTTTTTAATAGAAAATCTGGTACCAGAGGCAAAAATAACATGGAAAGAATTAAGATAGGTTTCTTCACCACAAAAAAGAAGAGCAGTTCAACATGTTTCAGTGAACTTTTATCCAAAATTAATATCATATGTGCAATGAAACAATCAGGTCAGGTAAGCCTCACTGAAGTAGACAAAAACATATAGAATCTTCTAGAGACCACTGAATGCTTCTTCCAAAATGCATCCAGGGATGATTTTTTATTTCATCAGCCTCCACCTTTGTTATGATTTCCATTTCAATGGCCAAACTTACAGATCTAGCCTTTTTAAAACACATTTGGTGTCGTTGGTAAGTTGGAAGAAGGCTTATCTCTTCTTCCTCATTGCCTCTGAATTGATGTTCATGCATGCTCAGTGAGGAATTCTGAAAGCTGCTGCTGTTTACCTTGCCCGTTGTAGACAAGCACACATAGCTATGGTAGGATCTCATATTTTCCTAGTTCAACCTTTTATTACATTGTTTACTTCAGACAAACGGCTGCAATTTGACACCAAAAGTCTGTGTTTTTCCAGCCCTCCTTCATCCTCTTCCCAATACTGATGCTGCTAAAAAGAAAACTTCCAGCTAAAACAGAAGACAAGGAGGGAAAGCGTAGGGTCTGTGGGTCATAGAAAGACTTTGTTAAAAGGAGCTTCTTTGTCAGAGGCTTTGTTAACTGAAGTATGCCTGCACGTGTTATATATATATGTATTCTTCTATTAACTCTCTCATGGTACACAATCTTTACTCTTCTGAATACATGCTGTTTATATACTCACTTTAAGATTACTTGTCATTAATATGACTGCAAACAAACATGCATATGCAAATATGACCAGGACCTTTTTTTAATTGAAGAGATCAATTGATAACATGAAAGGAATGGCAGCTCAACAAGAGCTGGACAAAAGTCAAACAGGCAGATTGATTATGTCCAGAAGTGCACTGTTCATGCGTCAGAAAAAGGAACTGAAAGAAAGTCTTACTTGCTTCTCTCCCAAAAAAAAGCAGAAGGATACTTTGGGTTTTTTAACTACAATAATGTCTTTTCAAAAACTCATTCCATACTACAATAGAAGGAATGACATTTTTGAAAGTAATTTAACAGTAAATAAAAGCTTTCTACTATAAAATATATTTTTTCTCTCTATTTAGTGGCTGCTGCTTCATTTTTAGACTGCATTTCATCATTGCAGCACAGAATATGTCTTTCTGTGTTTTTCTAGCAATATAAAGCAGAGCAGAGCCCACAATCCTTCTTAAGGATTACTGGGCACTAATTTAATATGAATGTATCATCACAGCAATAATACACTAACCATACCATTTGGCATACTTTTATGCCTCTGGTTAGGTGATCTCATGATTCTTTCTATAATACTTGCCTATTTTTAGGCTTTCTTTTCACAGCATATTTTATTTTCATTTTATGCTTTATTCAGTTTGATTTTAATTTGACATTTTATTATGCCTCAGAGACAGAATAGACTAAAAAGTCAAGCAAAACAAACAAATAAGTAAAAAGAATGGGTAATGGGTAATCCTGTGGAGGAATTCAAGAATCTACTGTAGAGGGTGCGCTAAGAATGAGGATAAAAACACAATAAGTAAAAATATAGAACACAGGCTAAAAAATGACTATTTAAAAATACCAGCTTTTTTTTTCAGAAGACCAAGAGGACATCTTGAGTTGTTAAGATAATGAGATAATTTACATACTGTGACATTCTGTGCACTATTTACACATTGCATAAGAAATAAATTTACAGTGCATTTACACAATGAACAAGATTTGGATCAACAAAGTTTTCATAACTGGAGTCTCTCTATAGCTGAAACTGTTATAAGTTGACAGTGAAACAGATACCCAGCATTAAGAGACTCAGTTCATCTGACATGTGTCTGCTCCTAGCTAGTAATATCAAATCCTCATATTCAATCATGGGTACCAAATTTACACACACACACAACTTAAAAAAACCCACCACATATCATTAAGCAATGGTATAGATTAATTAGATTTCATATTTCATTTTAAAAAGCCAGACCTAGCTTGTACTGACACCATAGAAATTTCTAATACCGTGTATATACGTGTGTGGGCAAAGAAAGGATTACTACACCTTCTATTATTCTTTTCCTGAACAAAGTTCATTATCCAAACTGCCCAGCCTCCTCTTGCTTCAGACCCCATGTTTGCCAGGAGAAAAAGGGGTGAGGGGCTTCTAATGAAAGTGTTGGTCTGTATATAACCTGAATACCCCATGCTACATCATAACAATGCTGGAAACACTGCTGGATTGATGAATTATATAATGTACTTTCATTTTCATTAATTTTACTGAGTGCTGCTATTTGGTGCCTCCTAGAAACCAACAGGGCATTTTGGTCACACAAGGATATTAACTGTGCTGCTGGAAACAAATTTCTTACTTCCTGGATAATCAAGCAAATGCAATTATTCACGAAGGGGGGGGTCATGTGTGCAAGGCCTTTGGGACATTTATGAGAGTTGAACCTTCTACTTTTGGTAACCTTCACAATCACTGTATTGTCCTATCATATTCTATGCCATCTGGGTACAATATATTAAATATTTTGCTAATGTGAAGTTATTTTTCCAGGTTCTTTACACCTTACCTGAACAGTGTATATTAAGAAACAATCTTGTGATGACTTGTGGTAGGTTTCCTGACTTCCTGCTCATTTGCCTCCAGCCATCTTAAGGTGTGAAAGTTCTTGCAAAAAGAATGGAGAGAGCTATTCCACTCTGCGTGGAAGCTAATTCAAACATACAGAAAAGAAGCTTTCAGAACTACCTCACTTCAGAATGCAATCAGGGGGATCCCACATACACTCAAGCTTGGGGCAAAAACTTGTTTTATGATGAGTGTTGTAAAATGCATCCTAGAGAGCGAAAAGCAAAAAGGACTGCTCCAGACTGGCCCAAAGTCTTGGAATTTGATGAGAGTTAAAGTTGTACTTGCTGGGAGTTCCCCACCCACCGCTATCCATACAACATTTTTTTTTTATTTAGTTATTTATACCCCACTCTTCAGCCACAAGGCTATCAGAGTGGCTTACAAATTGTTTTAAGCAATAGCAATTTACACATCTACACTGCAAGAAGCAGTTTCCAATGTGTGTTAGCTAATTGCCCCTACAAGCCGGGTACTCAACATCCTGTCCCGGTATTATTCTCATACATTTCCACTACTAACTGCAACTTCTTATCCCCACTGCAGGGTGGATTTTTTCCTGTCCTGGGAGTTTGTGACACAGGCTGAGGGTATATATCTCTACCCATTGTCTTTGTTCCTCCCACTGTATTTTTGAGTGGTAGCACTGGTGATGTTTCAAAGAGGGGCAGGAAAGTGACCTGTGCCATTGATGGTTTTCTGCGGACCATCATTCCCTCATTACATTTCTGGTTATCAGACTAAATTTTTCCACAGTCTTCTTATAATGCTAAAATGGTATAGCCTTATATCTCTCTAGTACAATGAGTAGACCAAAAAAAAACCTTTTTAAAATATAGAAAGGGAGGCATATACATGGGGAGATGCTGGGTTCATCGAAGGGAGGGTGAGAAAGGCAGGAAACCATGCCCACACCACAAGGGAAAGAAAAGGATGGTTGAAAATCGGGGTAATATTACAGCCAGCAATAACCCAGGGCCAAAAAACCTGTATATTTAGGGGATGATTGGATGTGGAAGCAGCAGCAGCAACCATTACAAGGTGTGAAATCATGAAAGAGAATGCCTGACCTTTCACACAACTGGGGGGCAGTCTGGAGGAACCCAAAGTAATATTATTTCAGTCTTATTGTTGGTTTAAACCCTGCAGATTCTCCAGTACAATTTTTCCTTCTTCCGTTCAGCAGTTCACCTACCTGGGTAGCATCATCTCCTCAGATGCCAAGATTGACAAAAAGATCAATCACAGATTAGCAAAGGCATATAGCGCATTTGGAAAACTTTACAAAAGAGTCTGGAGTAACAAACACCTGAGGAGAAGTACAAAAATCAATATGTATAGAGCCATTGTACTGCCTATTCTCCTTTACGGGTCTGAAACAGGGGTCACCTATCGCCACCACTTACGACTCCTAGGATGCTTTCATCAGTGCTGTATACACACAATCCTAAATATACACTGGACTGACTATGTGACGAATGTTGCTGTCCTTGAGCAAGCAGGGATCACCAGCATTGAGGCCATGATATTGAGAACACAGCTGCACTGGGCAGGGCACATTTCTAGGATGGAGGACCATCGCCTCCCCAAAATAGTACTCTACGGTGAACTTGCCATGGGTCAGCGTAAGAGGGGCACTCCAAAAAAGTGATACAAGGACTCCCTGAAACAACATCTCAGGCTCGGCCAAATTGATCACCAACAATGGTCTGCCCTGGCCTCACATCGGGAGGCATGGAGACACACTATCCACAATGCTGCAGCCTTATTCGAGAACTCACGCCGAACAAGTCTTGAAGAGAAACGACAACGCAGAAAGAATCACAACCCGGAAACATCACCCAAGGAGACCTTCTGCTGTGCTTTCAGCAACCGGACTTGTTTATCTCGGATTGGCCTTTTTAGTCATCAGTGCGCTTGCAGAAAGTGCGGGATGAGTCCTTCCTGAATCTTCGTTTGCGAAGAAAAGCCCGAGAGAGAGACATGATCACATCAAGTCAAGTATTGCACAATATCCATGATGATGCCAATCTAATTTGGTTATGTGATAATGTCACAATTCCTTTTCTAAGTAAGGACTGGAAAATTATTCTCACTTTGAATAGATGTTGTGGAAGGAATCAAGGATACCCATAAAACTGCATGAAAAGGAAGAATGTTTCTGCAGATGGTACACTGATTTGTGAAAATCATATGCACACATTTCACCCACACATTTCAACATAGACTGCACCATTTGTAGGAATGGATGGGCTGGGAAACAAGCATACATTCCTTCTTTTGTCATATCAAGAAACACCAAAACTGAATTGGGAATGAATTCACAGACACCAGGAGCTGAGCCATCCCCATCTGCCCACAACTCCCATTGTTATTACTTGGTGACAAGTTGACATTGACTTAACGTTTTGTTTGTTTGTTTGTTTGTTTGTTTTCTGTACTATATTTCATTTGCCACTGAACTCATGACTTAACATTTCTCCCCTCTATATGTGGGTGCCTCTGTCTATCTGTCTGTCATTACCAACTTGTGATTGCATTTCATTTATCTGATGAATTGTTTTCTGATCAATTAAAGCAGCATAATAAATATATCCATACCTTTAAGAGCATGGAAAAGTTACTCTTTTAGCTGTCATGCTAATTGAAGGATTCTGTGAATCCCACTCCAAAAAACTAAAGTTTCCACATTCGGGTCTCTCTAGCACTTGCATTGTGCAGGCAGAAGGGCTCTGCTGAAATGTTGAGACTGCCAGGTTGAAAATCTGCACAGGTTGCGAACTGGTTTCCTAACTGAATTTAAAGTGCTGGTTTTAACCTTCCAAGGCCTAAACAGTTTGTGATCAGGTTACCCGAAGGTACTGGCAATCTCCCACACTTACCTACTCAGACCCCAAGGTCTGAGGTCCTCCTCTAGGTGCCCTTCCCAAATGAGGCAAAGTTAAGTAGCTACAAACAGAGGGCCTTTTTCAGTTGTGGTACCCAGTCTATAATATGCCTGCCAAAAAGAGGCTCACCTGGAGTCTATATGATGGTCTTTTCAACACCAGATGAAGACTTTTTTTTTATTCTGCCAGACACTTCAAGAGTTATTTTAGTGCTTTTACACCTTTGCAGTGTTAATCATACAGTTGCTTTCAATTTTTAATTTAGATTAAAAAGCCAAAATACTGTATTTTATCATCTGCTGTTTATTTTATCTTATACTTTGCTTCTTTAGTCATTGCTTTGTTGTACTGTTTTATATTTTTAACAAAGTATATATTGTTCAAAGAACTTTGGTTAGTGGACAGTTTAAAAATTTAATACATATATGCATGCATACATACATACATAAATCCCTACACACCACATCCTTGCCCAGTTTAAAATAATAACTACCCCAAAGATTTCCCTGTTCACTCCATTAAGCACTCACCATCTGTTGTCGTATTTGAAACCTCAGGTGGAAAGCCTAGTTTCCTATGGTGCAATTTTAAAAGGCATCTTATGGTACAAGGAAACTAGCAGATTTCAAAAAGGGTGAACCATCTTTCATAAGAGCGTTAGTTTTTCAGCTATTTTACTTGATTTGTTCCACAGTCCACCATCTCTCCACAAATCTCACAGCAGCAAACATGGTATATTGCTTAAGTAAGGAATGCACAATTAAGCAATTAATGGTATATTGCATAAATGAGGAATGCACACTTTTAAATTCCCATTCCCCTTTAGACTCATGACAGGAGTAATTATCAGCATCCATCAATCATTTTACCAATGTCTATATCCCCTTATAGCCTCCAGTAACTTCTGTACAAAGCATTCTAGAGCTTTCACATTCACTTCTATATAGATGCTATTTCTCTGCCTTTTCTTCAAATGTTTTTTATACTAGTCTTTGAAGAGTTAAACTAGAATTTTGGCTGTAAAAGAGTTGACTCAAAATGAGGGTGTTAGGTAACTACATCACTCAGCATCATCTTCTATTGTCAGTTTCACTTGAGGCTCAGTTTGGAGGCACAACATGAAATGCTATGGATTACAGTCCAAATTTGAAGATTCTCTTTAAAATCCCATTATCTCAATTATTTCACTCAAGTTGCAGATAAAAGAACCATAGGCTTGGATCCTAACTAATGTGCCATCACTGGAAGTGACTCCATTCCTGTAATGCTTCCATTGGTGGAAGGGAGGGGCATTTACATGGAAGATTATCTTTTTGTGTTCCTGTCCCACAATCCCCAGACCCATCCCTGTCCCAGCACAATAACCCTCCCCTTCAGACTTACCTTATCTTCCATTCAAAGGCAGCCCAGGAATGAACAGAGCTCTAACAGAACTCTGTTCACTTCCTGGACTGAAATCCCGCCCATTCTCGTGAGAAGACACAAGTGCAGGAAATTTAAAAATTAAAAAAAAAATACACACACACAAGTTTCACAAAAGCACATACACTAAAAAAAATAACAAGTAACCTAGGGAGGGTATAAAAAAGAGGGTAGCCTACCTAGTTCTCACAATCCCACCCAGAAGTGTTCTGGCAGGACCACCCATTGACACTGTATTCACGAGTCAAAAACAGTGCAAGGTTTCAGACACCAGCAATACTGGCACCAAAACAGGATGGGAGATCCACTGACAGCTCTGGCCCATCAATAAAAAGAAATGCCAGAATAACAATAGCAGAACACAAAAGGATGACATCGTGTGGCATTGGTGTCCTTTTGTGTTCTGCTGTCATTATTCTGGCACCACATTAGCCGCATCTGATAATCTCCAGTGATTCCCCCTCCCCACTAGGTTACCACTTCCAAAAATCCTCTGGGTTGGGAAGCCCTATGGAACAGTGTAGGGATGCTACAAAAACTGCAGTGGAAAGGGGAAATAGGTTAAAATTGCCTCCCTACCCCTTTCCTCAAGAGAGCAGTGGAAAATTAAGTGAAACAATGGGTATATCTGTATCACACAACTATAGCACTTTCGTCCCAGTTTAACTGCTGTGGCTCCATCCTATGGATTCCTATGATTTGTAGCTTTATAAGATGCTGAACTACAGCACTTAAACTACAGTACTTGAGGTCTCTGGCAGAGAATTCTGAGTACCTCACAAAACTACAAAGGTTGGAACCATGGAAGTTAAAGTGCTACCTAACCTCTATAACTGTGTCATATAGACAGACCCTGTCCCTCCATGGAGCATAGAAACTCTGATTCTATTAATGCAGCTTAAACTTGCATTAACATTTTTGGTATCTGTGTCATGCTACTGTATCATATTCCATTTATGATTAGCTACAATTCCAAAAAAAATTTCACATGTTTCAGGTCAGGTATTCTACATACTACAGTATACATATGTATTTGATTTTTTTAATGTATTTCCTTTTTCTTTTCTTTTTTCCTTTCTTTTTTTGGCCTAAATGCAGAGTTCCAGCATTTTTCTCTGTTGAATTTAATGTTATTAATCTCAACAACAACAAAAACAGCTTTCCATTCAATCAAAGTCATTTTAACTGTATTCCTGGCTTCTCAGATCTTAGTTATCCTTCCCCATTTGGTGGCATAATGACCTCTCCTGAGTCTTGCCCTCTGCTAGGGGTTCCCTGGGCTTCCAGCTCTAGCTATCTTCCTGATGTGTAATTCTGTATCTGTGCCCTTTGCCTATCTCAAGTGTGTGTGTGTGTGTGTTTTAAATCCCAATAATAACACTCTGCAACTTCAGCGAGTTCACACTTCATCTCCTCTCATACCTCATTTGGCATTTTTGTCCTCTGTGCATTTTACCAGGGCAAACTACTCCCCAGTTACTACTCTGGAGCTTCCTCCAACACACTCCAAAGTACTCCCAAAGGGCTCAGGGAATCGTTTCATGCACTGGAAGCATGAAATCTGAACTCAGAAGGAAGCAGCTGGTGAGCTGAGTCAATAAATGTACCTGGCAGAGTTTTGCAAAAGTGATTATTCTGGGCTTCCCACCACCAGCCTTAAGTTAGCAACTAGTAGTTCCTGGGCCATTGCTGGTCACTGAGGGATGCCACCTGCCCTGCCATCCTCTCCCCTCATGGCTTGCTTGGAGGTGAATCAAGGCTATGCAAAAAAAAAAAAAGCCATGCTGAAATAGAAATTTCTAATAATCCTCACTTTGTGGGTGGGAATCTAAGGCTGCAATATCCATTCTGCACTCCCACCCCACCCCCATGGCCTTTCAGGAAAATCTTTAAAACATGGTTTACTTTAAAATATTGACTTATATCCAATTGTTAGGACCAACAAGAGCAGAACAGAGTAGAATTAATGGGAACTTGTAAACCAGCACTTATTTGTTGATTCAGTGAGTGTACTTTATTTGAGAACTAACAGATTTAGGTTACTGGTATCCATCCAGAAACCTCATAAACCTTTTAAAAATGCTATACATGCTCAACGTGAAAAGCAAGGAGCTTGAATGATCTTTTCTTTCCTTGCTCCTAATCCTTTAGTCATTATCAAACATGCTTGCAATTATCAGATTTGGCCCCATGTTTGGGAGGGGGGGCGGCACCAACCAAGCCCCCCATAAAAAGTACTTGCCACCTTAGCTGCTATATCCACCTTCAAGTTCATGCTTAAAAGTCACCAAGGGTATTAACCTGTTGACTGCACTCTTTACATCATGGTAGCCACTTTGAGGTGAACTTACACGTGAGGATGAGGTTGGCAGTTGCAGTAGGACAACTGGCATCTCAAAGTACTGACGATGGTCAGCTCTACTCCTCCTAGTCATCGGGGTCAGTTGGGTCTGTGGAAGTGCTGGAGCAGTGCCTGGATACTGTAATGGGCTGGATAATGGTGAATAAGATGGAGGCCCTGTGGATTGGTGATTTTTGAGTCCAGGAATTGGATAGGATGCTTGCCCTGGATGGGGTTTCACTCCCCCTGAAGAAGCAGGTGTGTAGTCTGGGAGTACTTCTAGAACCATCCTTGTCACTGGAGGCCCAAATAGACTCAAGTGGCTCAGAGTGCTTGGGGCCAGCTTTGATTGGTCCACCATCTTCAGCCTTTCCTGGACAGGAATAACTTACCCACAGTAGACCATTCACTGGTAACTTCCCAATTAGACTACTGTAATGTACTCTGTGTAGGGCTGCACTTGAAGACAACTTAGAAATTGTAGCTAGTACAAAATGCAGCAGCTAGACTGCTCACTGGAATTCCATTCAGATATCACGTGACACTCATTCTGAAGGAATTGCACAGCTGCCAATACATTTCCGTTCTAAGTCAAGGTTCTGGCAATAACATTTAAAGCCCTAAAGGGCTTGGGATCTCAATACTTGACAAAGCATCTCTCTCTATATATATGCCTGCCCACAAATTGAGATCTATTGAAGAGGCCCTTCTCCGTGTCCCATCAGTGGGTGAAATACATTGTGGGAGGACATGGGAGAAGGCCTTTTCAGTGGTGGCATCCCAGTTGTGAAATTCCCTCCCTCTGGGGGCTCGATTGGCATCAACATTATACGATCATTTTGGTGCCAATTTAAAACATGGTTTTTTATTAAAGCCTTCAGGCCAAACTGATTTTATCCATGCTGCTTTATAGTTTTATAGTTATATCATTCAAGACTGTTTTAACTGGTTTTAAACTATTTTTTAATTGAAAAAACTATTCAATATATTTTTAATTTTTTAAAACTTTTGCAATTATTTATTTTTTTAAGTTGATTTTATGGTGAGCCGCCCCAAGATCTTTGGATAAAAATCGGGACATAAATATTTAAATAAATAAAGTGAGTACAAAGAGGCCAAACTAAGCTTCAGCCTCAGTGGGCTTTGCCAGTGTATACCAAGTGTCCCTGGTATACCAAATTTAGATGCTGTCAAAAGCTCATGAAAAAGCCTCCAATGTTGCATGCAATCTCACCCAAATCAGTGAGAATTATTTCTAAGTAAACATGCATAGGCCTACACTGTTACTTTAGTGAAAAGAGGACTCACAAATTCTAACCTGACTGAACTTATCTCCTCATATAAGCCTGACTGTGTTTTGAGATCTTCTGGGAGGCCTTACCCTCTGTCCCACCACCCTCGCAGGTACATCACATGTATGAGCACAGGAGAGGGCCTTCTGGTGTCTGCTCCCACGTTCTGGAACTCACTTCCTAGGAAGACTATGCTGACACCCTCTTTGTTATCCTTCCACAGGCAGGTGAAGACTTCTCTGCAGGCCTTTGAGGACTGATTGCCCATGGGGAAAGGGTGTTTAATGATGCCTATATTTGATTTTTTTTCTTTTAATTGCTTTAAATTCTAATGTTTAGTTACATTTTAACTTTTATATGATGTGTATTTTTAGCTGTATCTGTTTTAACTTTTGTAAATTGTCTTGAATCTAAGGGCATAATAGAGACAGCATAATAGTAACAACAACAACACAACCTTTGACAGCATCCTCAGCTTTAGCCACTAAGAACAGCAGTTAACAACCCCTCAGACATGCTTCCCTCTTTCACTGGCTGCACATTTTGATTTATTTTTATATGTGGCCATACTTTTAAGACCAAACCACACAGGGAAAGTTGGATGGAGGAGTGGATGGAGCTTGCCACAAAGGAGAAAGCAATGTTCAAAAGGACAGAGGAAGACAGCAAATATTTAACTACAGTACTCTATACTGTTTGTTAAACACATCTCCTTTCTGGTTCCAGTATCACATTACTCCCTCCACCATTTAAATGGTCATCCACCTACCCTACTTTAGGCAACATCTTTCCTCCTGCCTTTGTCCCTCAATAACCATTGTTAAAATGAACTTGTCACCTCATCACCACATCCACAAGTTTTGTATTTCTATGGCTATTCAACAGCCTGCTTATAAGGTCTATTCCTAGTCACCAGTTCACTCCATGCATCTGGGGAAGAAAACCAAGTCTACGAAAGCTTATGCTACAATTTCTTTCTCTCAGGTAGTCTCAAAGGTGCTACAAGATCTCCTTGCTTACTGATATTCCAGACTAATATAGCTATGCCTTTGACTATTGTTTGTTTGTTTTCTTTGGAACAATTTAAGGGTTGACCTAATATAGCTGAGTGTTCCATTCAAAGTCACCTTACACATTCCACACCTCCCCTATGCCTCTGATTATGTGGTTGTCTGGTCTGTGTGCATGTACCTGTTATATTGATGTCCTGATTCTGTGCATGTGTAAACAACTGTGAATGGTTTGTGTTGTAGCATTAACATTAGTTGGGTTTTTTTAGGGGGGGGGAGGAGGCAAAACCTGGGAGGTGTGGGTGAATTGGGATTGACAATTAATTTGTTTTTGCTGTAAAAAAAAAATCAATAAAAAACTCACACATATCAAATACATATGCTTCTGATATAGGCTTAAAATGCCAGAAGGAAGAAATAAAAACACAGAATCTTTGCATTATCAATCTGAGGACAGAATGGAAGCATCAGTCAGTTTTATTATTCTCACACTTGAGTTTTGACAATCCCATGTTCTTTCCTTCTGAACTATGATGAAATTCAAGAATATGGGCAAATTCATACTGAAACTAAACTGAAGAGGAATTCTCCTCTATCTACACCAATCAAAGGAGATTATTAGATGCACCAAAAACCACACCAGAAGATTGCAATGAAAACAGGAATGGGGGATATTATCAGACGTCAACATCCTTCAGTGTCCTGGGGGCATAACGCGGGCATGAGTAAGGCATCCCTTTTTATTGCTGGCTTGTCCCCATCAATGAAAAAGGGAAGCTTCATCTGCGACAGTGTTATGACCTGGGAACAGCTGAGGATGCAGGTGTTGGATAATGTCGCCCTTTCTGTTCCCGTGGCATTCATCTGATGTGGTTGGGGACGCAGTTTTTTGCCACATTTCCCATGTCTGATAATCTCCAAATTCAACAGATACCACTATTCACAGCATATAGAATCATAGAATCATAGAATTGCAGAGTTGGAAGAGACTATACTATACTTCCCTAACATCGGGCTTGTCTGCACTATTAAAAACCCTGAATCCCCCTGTTCCTGGCTGAAACTAGAGGTTTTCTCCCTTCCCCTGGTTCAGCAGCATGCTTTAAGCACCTCCATTGCTTGTTTCAAGTGCCTCTTCCTGAGAGGAGAGCAGGTGGAGGCAGCACTGCTGAGCCAGGGGAAGGGAGAAAACCTCTCCCTTTGGCCAGGAA
Source organism: Gambelia wislizenii (assembly GCA_030847615.1). Classification (NCBI taxonomy): domain Eukaryota; kingdom Metazoa; phylum Chordata; class Lepidosauria; order Squamata; family Crotaphytidae; genus Gambelia; species Gambelia wislizenii. The sequence goes on along the minus strand of JAUMIR010000001.1, from coordinate 447,093,053 downwards.
CTTGCCTCTTGAGTTTTAAAATGGTTGTCGCCATGGTGGCCACAGTAGTGGCTACAGTGGTGGTGGACGAAACTCTGCAGGGACAGTTAGGTAGTGAAGGCAAGTACCTGATGTCCCTGAAGAGAATAAATACTGTGCAGGGCTTTGGGGCAAATGCAAATCCATTCGGAGTTATAGGGCTATTATCCCACTTTAACTCCTATGGCTGCCTCCTGTGGAATTCTGGGGTTTGTAGTTTAGTGAGGCCTAAAAGCTCTCTGGCTGAGTTCTAAATGCTCCTCCCTAAACTGCAAATCCCAGGATTCCACTGGAGGCAGCCAGAGCAGTTAAAGTAGAATAATAGCACTATAACAGTGTAGTGTTATATTCTCATATGGTATTCCAGTCAGCAATTGAGTTGTTGCATTTTACACTAGCCACAGTTTCCAAGTTATCTTCAAGGGCAGTCCCATGTAGAGCTCATTACAATAGTCTAATCAGGAGGATACCAATGCATGAACTCCTGCGGCTAGGTTATTTCTGTCCAGGAAAAGCTGTAGTTGGTGCACCAGTCATAGGTGGGGCCAAGCATTTTGATCCAGAGTCCACATGGGCCTCCAGTGACAATGGATCCAGAAGTACTCCAAGCTATACACCTGCTCTTTCAGGGGGCTGCAACCTCTTCCAGGACAGGCTCCTTTACCCAATTCCCAGACCCAAGAACCACCAATCCACAGAGCTTCGTTCTTATGAGGATTCATTTTCAGATTATTGGCCCTCACCCAGCCCATTACAGCATCCAGGCACTGGTCCAACATCTACACAACTTCAGTCGATCCCAGCAACAAGGAGAAATAGAACTGAGCGTCATCAGCATACTAATCACACCCAGCTCCCAAGCTCCAAATGACCTCACCCAGCAGCTTCATATAGATATTGAAGAGCTTGGGGAATCAATTGAACCCTACAGCATCCTGAAGCTTAATAGCCATAGGGCTGAACAGGAATCCTCCAGTGCCACTCAGAAAATGAAACCGTATATAGGAGTAAAACCACTGTATGGCAGTGCCTTCTACACTCATCCCACAGAACTGGTCCAATAAGATACCATGATCAATGGTAAGAAAAGCTGCCAAGAGATCCAGCAGGATCGGCAGGGTAGTCTTTCCCCCGGAGTAAGTCATCAATCAGAGCAACTAAGGCCATTTCAGAGCCATATCCTGGCCAGAAGCCAGAATGAAACCAGGTCCAAATAATCTGTTTCCTTCAAGAATGTCTGAAGTTGTCCAGCCATCATACACTTGAGCACATTCTATATGCCACATATACAAATGCTGATAACGTCTTCTTTCTACTGAATAATACAGGGTATGCACTTTTCTTTCCAAAGCTGCAATCTAAGCATTTTACCACAAAAAAGGAATCAATTTCTGTGAACCTGAAGTTAATATCCAAGACAGGGGCAAATAGTTTCTCTTAAAGGTCAGAAATCAGGGAGCTTGTAAATACATATTCCCGGGAAGGTGGGCTTCCTCATGCAACAGGGCACTCTGTCCTTGCCTATGATCACCATTTGCTTATCACTATATAAACTCTTCTCATCCTCTAAATTTCTGTATTGCATTGACAACTCACTTCTATGACTGTACAAAAAAAAGAAGAAGCCTGAATTCCAATCTCCACCCCTACACAGCAGTACAAATACTGAGAAAGAAAGAAAACATTTTAGAGTTAAGTGCAGACTTTAACTCTTCTCAGTTGAAATCAAAGTCATCTTTCAAGTCTTTGTCAATGAGATTTGGGCACAATTTACCTGGAAAAAAAATAAACTTCTATATTTAATATCCTGGCAAGACATAGGCTGTATTTTTAAACAAGCACTTCATGTTTTCAAGTTGGCTATTCTAAAACAGTAAAAAAAATGTTTCATTCTGATGGGGAATGCGGGTTGGAATATTACAAGGAAAGTTCTCCTGCCTTTTTAAAAAGAATTTTTTTTCAAAGAAAAGAAAGATTTCTATTAGAACATTACCCACCACTTCTAAGTATATGAGAACATATAAAAATAACAGAAACATTCAACAGCTTTTTTAAAAAAAAAAATCCAAAATCTAATTGGAAAGGTTAAAAGCAGCATCTCGGCTGTAAAGGAAATGAGAGAATGTTTGTTTCATTAGTAAGGTTAGAAAATGCAAAGATAGATATAAAAATGAATACAAAGATTATCAGTAGTAGGATTTGAAGAATAGTAGAATCAACTATGTAGAAGTTTATTAAGCTATTGGTTTAGAGGAAGTGGGATAAGTGGATAACTGTAACCATTAATTGGAAAGTTGGAAGTAAGTTGATATTTCCCTTTTTAGTTTAGTTGCTGTATTTGTATTTTTTTGTTTTTCTTGTAGTTTTCCCCTATATATTGTTTTACATTATAAAAAGTTTCTGTGTTAATAAAGTTTTTTAAAAAAAAATTAGCACAATCCACAGTTTCTGCAATATTTCCTCTACCACTGGGACTGCTTTTCAGAAATGCCAGGATAATCACCCATGTAGCTAAAATACATTTTTTCTACCCAATGCAAACGACTTCCTGAAAAATGTTCCTGGTATTACTACAGCTTCTTCATTCAGCCCACTCTCTCTTAAGCATGCCATTGGGAACAAGGGAAGAATCATGACCAGTTGGATTGGGCATAAATTGTTAAAACCAAAGCTCTGCATAGTGATTAATGTAGGGAAAGCAACAAGGGAATAATCAGGACAAAGTTAAGCACTTTCAAGTCTCATTGATTTTAATGAGAGAGATTTAGGCTGCAATCCTAAACATGTTTGGTAGAAAAGGGACCACTCTGATCCAAAGCTACACACACACACACTAGGCTCTTGCTCGGAAAGTGAAGAAATTGGTGGAGCACATTTCCAGCTCCTTTGCCGCTCCACAGGTTTAATTCTAATTTTTATTTAATGTGTCCAATTGGAGTATATTAGGAGAAGAAAACCCTTGTAGAACAGGATTACTTGAGCTCAACAGTAAATTCTTTGTTGGGATAGAAATGCAGGGAGTACCTGATCTTTAACAATGTCAAAGTGTGCCTAGGTAGACTACAACATATGATGTTTATTCTATAACCATGGATTCATTTACTAAGGACAGCAAACTACACAGCACAAAACCTCGTAATAATAATAACAATAATATTTATTTTTACCCTGCCCCTCTGTTAAAAACAATCGGGGCGGCTTACAACAGTTAAAATACAACAATACAGACTAAAATTCCTAAGCCCCACCCACACCCACCCTCCCCCATAAAAAGATATTAAATTAATATCAAATTAAAATCCACCTAAACTTAAAATCACATAAATAAGCAAATACAAAAATCAATAGCCAGCGAGTCAGAGTAAAGGACTAAAAGAGGCCAGGAGACACAGCTCCTGAGGCCGGGATCTAATCAGGAAAGGCCTGCCGAAAGAGATCTGTCTTTAGTGCTTTTTTAAAGCTACTTAAGCTCGTCATCTGATGGATCTCGTTCGGCAGGCCATTCCATAATTTGGGGGCAATTACCGAAAAGGCCCTCTGGGAGGTTGCAGACAGCCTAGATTTTTGTGGCTGAAGCAAATTCCTCCCAGAGGACCGGAGTGCACGGGGAGGATTGTATGGGAGGAGGCGGTTCCAGAGATAAGTTGGACCCAAGCCATTTAGGGCTTTAAAGGTAATAACCAACATCTTATACTGAGCCCAGAAACTGATAGGCAGCCAGTGGAGAGATTTTAATGTTGGAGTTATATGGTCTCTCCGAGATGTTCCCGAGACCACTCTGGCTGCGATATTTTGTACCAACTGAAGTTTCTGGACCAAGCATGAGGGTAGCCCCATGTAGAGCGCATTGCAGAAATCTAGACGAGAAGTTACCAGCACATGCACCACAGTCTCGAAGTCCCTTACTTCCAGGAAAGGGTGCAGCTGGCATATCAGCCGAAGCTGATAACAGGCGCTCCTGACCGTCGCATTCACCTGACTAGTCATCTGAAGCAATGAATCAAGGAGCACCCCCAGACTTTGAACACAGTCCTTAACAGAGAGTGTGATCCCATCCAGGACTGGAAGTTGCAACCCAACTCCTGGTTTTGGGGCCGCTACCGTGAGCACCTCCATTTTGTCCGGATTTAATCTCAATCTGTTTTTCCTAATCCAGCCCATTACTGCTTTAAGACAGTCATTAAGAGGAGAGACGGCATCGGAATTCGAGGCCAACGATCAAGACAAGGAGCCGCCCCGATTGTTTTAACAGAGGGGCGGGGTATAAATAAATTTTATTATTATTTTATTATTAAATAGATCTGGGTGTCATCAGCGTACTGATAACACCCAGCCCCATAACTCCGAATAATCTCACCCAGCGGCTTCGTATAGATGTTAAACAGCATCAGGGACAAAATGGCGCCTTGTGGAACACCACAAGTAAGCTCCTTTCTGCTGGAACAGCTGTCCCCGAGCAGCACCCTCTGGGACCTGCCCGAGAGGAAGGACTGGAACCACTTGAGTGCAGTGCCTCCGATTCCTAACCCACTCAGGCGATCCAAGAGGATGCGATGATCTATTGTATCGAAAGACACTGAGAGGTCTAGAAGCACCAACAGGGTCACATTACCACTGTCGATGCTTAGATGCAGGTCGTTGGTCAAGGCAACCATGGCGGTCTCAACTCCAAATCCCGTCCTAAAGCCAGTTTGAAATGGGTCTATATAATCGGTTTCATACAAGACCACTTCGAGTTGAAGAGCAACCACCCTCTCAATCACTTTGCTCAAGAATGGTAACATAGAAACTGGCCTATAGTTGTTCATGTCCAGGGGGTACAGGGAAGGTTTTTTCAGGAGCGGCCTAACCGCCGCTTCCTTTAAACAGGATGGAACACACCCTTCCCTGAGGGATGCATTGATGATGTTCTCAAGGAACACCATCAAGCCCCCCCACCCGGATGGTGAGCCATGAAGGGCAAGGATCGAGAGGGCAGGTTGTCTTCCTTACTCTACCAAGTAGCTTGTCCATGTCCTCGGTACTCCCGGATCGAAACTGATCCAGTAAACTTACATCAACGGAGTTGCTGGACACCTCGTCAATTGTTTCTGTCAAAATACTGGTATCTAAGTTGGCGCTTATCCGAGAGATTTTATCTGCAATAAAGTTGTTAAACACATCACAGCTGGCAGTTGTTGGGTTAAGCAATGGGTTCTGTGCAGGTATAACCTGTATCATCTCCCTTACCACCCTAAACAGCTCTGCTGGATGGGACTCTGCAGACACAATACGTGCAGAGGAGAAGGATCTCTGCACTGCACGTATTGCCTCTCAATAGGCCCAAAGAAAGTTCCTATGACAAGTCCTGTCGGATAAGAGTTGAGTGGTAAAGATAATACAGGTTGAGCATCCCTTATCTGGAATTCCAAAATCCAAAATACTCCAAAATCCAAAATTGTTCATGTGGGTGGCTGAGATAAGTGACACCTTTGCTTTCTGAAGGTTCAATGTACACAAAGTTTGTTTCATGCACAAAATTATTTTAAAATATTGTATAAAATTGCCTTGAAGCTATGTGTATAAAGGGTATATGAAACAAATTAATTTTGTGTTTAGACTTGTGTCCCATCTCCAAGCTATCTCATTATGTACAAATATTCAAATACAGGTATTCAAAATCTGAAAAAGTCAGAAATCCAAAACATTCCTGGTCCCAAGTATTTTGGATAAGGGATACTCAATCTGTAGATACCAAATCTATAGCTTATAATGTCCAGCACTCATAGCAAAAAAAACTGAAACTGCATCAGTTAGAGAATATGTCCTGCAGGGCAGAATTCTAAGATGGCAAAAGAAAACCCGTTAGAGAATCTAATTTCTATCAGGCATTACGATTCTGTGCCTGAGGAAGGGATTAAACAATCATCTAAGTATGGCACAGGAATCTGTATTTTCCCTTTCAAACCACAATGTAATTTCATTACCTCTCCAGATTACATCTGTAAAAGGAAACACCATGACTGACCCTCCAATGCAATTCAACAGCAACCATGTCTTCTCGCTTGGCTGAAAAACCACCATGTGCCGCTAAGTGTCCAAACATGTCCTGTAGGGGGCTGTCTAGTTCTTCTGCATTCACATTCTATGGCCATTTCAGTACATGGACCCAAGCAGTGATCACAGCTATTTAGCACAGGCTTTCAAAGATGTTAGACTGCACTACTCTGTATAGGTTATAAAAGAAAAACAGGCTTTTGTCACCCCTTCTCTATAAAATAACAAGTTTGCTTTGTGCTAAGTAGATGCCTGGATAATTCCTCCTGACCAGGCAATAGCATTTTTTTCCATTATGGTTCTAGGAATCCAAGCTTATATTATATTTGCAACAAATGTATGTTTTGTAGAGATTTCATTGTTCTTAAAAGAGCACAAGTCATCATTCAAAATATTGCAATCCTGTGTATGCATACTCAGAAGTATACAATTGAGCTTACATTGAGGAATATGTAAGGTTGTAGTCCTGTCTGCTCTTAATATGAAAAAATGCCTCATTGAACACAGTAGGGCAAATCTCTAGATAAAGATACATAGGATTTCATGGTTCATTTCCCCCCACTTTTTTTTTTTGCATAACATGCATGAGTAAATAGGATGAAAAGTGTATGTTCACTAGAATTTCTCCTTTCTACCTTCTATAGTATATCAGTAATACTCACAAATACTGCACCAAATTAAAAAGTGTTCTGACTTGACTATTGCTCCAGAATATGCCCTTCTTCTTAAAAATAACTTTGTATCCTTCATCTTAACAACAACTATTGCAGAAGCAGATTTTTCTTATAGAGTTCAGTTCACATCTGCCACACCCAGAGCCATCATTCTATCTTTCTCTTCCTTCCCATCTATGCAATGTCATGATGACAGGCCACTTTTGACTGTATAGTAAAAGATTAAATGGGGCTTCCAGTTTTTCTCTATCATCCTGACACCCAGTACTATATCAGACAGGCCTAACCCAGCCATTAACCCACCTATTATTTGCATATTTCCTTTATGCAATATAATAAGAAACACACTGCTAATAACAGTGATTGTTATTATTGTGAATGGCACTTTAGAGCAGTGCTACTGAAGGTGGTCTGTGGACATGTGCCAGTTCTCAAGCCATTGGCTGCCAGTCCCTGGCAAGTGACCAGAAAAGAAAGAAACAATTGTAACCAATTGCAGAAATATGGATTGGTCCCTGACATATTGGGGGGAGGAACATCAGTCCCTCATATCAGATAGCTTGAGATGCACAGCTTTAAAGAATAAAGACAGCTCCCTGCCCTAAAGGGCTTACAATCTCTAATTCAATGCAGGCAAAACAATGGAGGAAGGGAAGTGTAGTGAAGGCAGAGATAAACAGGTAGGAAATGAGTTTCATGTACTTAGACTAACTTATAGTCAGACATGTTATGTAATAACCATATTATGATTTGTTGTTGGTAACTGCCATCAAGTCGACTTTGACTTATGGCAACCCCATGAATGAGAGACCTCCAAGTCACTCTATCTATCATCAACAGCCCTGCTCATGTCTTGCAGACTCAGAGCCATTGCTTCCTTGATTGAGTCTATCCATCTGGAATGCAGACTTCCATCTTTTCCTATTGCCTTCTACCTTCTACTAAGCATTATTGTCTTTTCTAGTGAGTCATGTCTTCTTGCTATATGTCCAAAGTATGATATCCTCAGTTTAGTCATTTCAGGGAGAGTTCAGGCTTTATTTGCTCTAGGACCCATTTATTTGTCTTTTTAGCAGACCATGGTATTCACAGAACTCTTTTCCAGTACTACATTTCAAAAGAATTGATTTTCTTCTTATCAGTTTTCTTCACTGTCCAGCTTCACAACCATACATAAAAATGGGAATACGGTGGAATGGAAAATGCTAACTGTAGTATTCAATTACATATCTTGACACTTCAGGATCTTGTCTATTTCCTTCATACCTGCCCTTCCAAGTCCTAGTCTTCTAATTTCTTCACTGCAGTCTCTATTCTGATTAATGACAGAGGCAAGGTTTGGGAAATCTTGAACTACAGTATTTCAATGCCTTCATCCTCTATTTTAAATTATGTAAACAAAATTATTTTTGTTTTCTTAATGTTCAGCTGTAAACTTGCCTTCACATTTTCTTCCTTGATTTTCTTCAGTAATCGTTCCAAGTAATTGCTGTTTTCTACTAGTTGTATGGTGTCATCTGCATATCTTAAATTGTTGATGTTCCTTCCTTCAATTTTCATGTCTCCTTCCTCTGAGTCTAATCCTGCTTTACATATGATATGTTCAGCATGTTAAACAGATAGGGTGATAAAATGCAGTCTTGCCTGATTTCCTTGCCAATTGGAAATCATTCCATTCTATCCTAACAGTATTCTATCCTAACAGTAGCCTCTTGTCCTGAGTACAGATTACACATCAGGACAATAAAATGTGGCACACCCATTTCTTTAAGAGCAACCCATAAATTTTCATGATCTATACAATCAAAGGCTTTGCTATAATCTATAAAGAACAGACTAATTGTCTTTTGAAATTCTTTGGTGAACTCCATTATTGAATATATGTTTCCAAAATGATCCCTACTGCCTCTTCCTTTCCTGAACCCTGCTTGGACACCTGGCATTTCTTGCTCCATATCTGGTAAAGGATGTAATATTTAGTCAGCTAATCAGATTAAGTGATGAAAACCATTTTGCTTGATTTTAAAAAGTGCCCCCAAATGATTGGGATTAATTTGTTTTAAAAATGTTAGCGATATTTAATATAAGTCACTAAAAAAGTACGGGTAGTATCTTAAAAGTAATGTTCCTATTCTTTCTCCCTCATTCACTCACTTATAGAAAGAGAGAGAAAGAGAGAATGAAAATCATGAAAGTGTCTTTTAAAATAGTGTCACCAAACATTCAGAAAGGAGAGATGTAGTAGTAATGGGAGATTTCAACTATCCTCATATTTGTTGCAAGTCAAATTCTGCCAAGACTATAAGGTCCAACATATTCCTCATTTGCTTTGCAGACAGTTTTATTGTCCAGAAGATAGAAGAGGAAACAAGAGGATCAGCTGTTTTAGATCTGATCCTACCCAACATTGATGATCTCGTTAATGGGGTGTAAGTGGCAGGAGCCATTGGTGGGGGTGACCATGTTCTCATGGAGTTTCTGATACAGCAGAAAGGGGAAGGCAAGCATAATCAGACACACATTCTCGACTTTAAGAAAGCTGATTTCAGTAAACGTAGGGAAATACTTGGAGTGATCCCCTAGTCAGGAATACAAAAAGAGAAGGGAGTACATGATGGATGGGAGCTTCTAAAAAGTGAGATATTGAAGGCACAACTTCAAACAGTTCCAATGAGGAGGAAAATGGGAGGTGTCTAATGAAACCAGGATGGATGTCGAAAGAACTCTCAACTGAGCTAAGACTTAAAAGGGCATGTACAAGAAATGGAAAAAGGGGGAAATCACCAAAGAAGAATTCAAACAAATAGCCAGCTCATATAGGGAGAAAATCGGAAAAGCTAAAGCACAGAATGAGCTCAGGCTAGTCAGGGAAGTTAGAAACAATAAAAAGGTTTTTGTTGTTGTTGTTATGTCCATAGCAAAAGGAAGAACAAGGACGGTAGGGCCACTACATGGAGAAGATGGCAAAATGTTAACAGGGGAAAGAGAAAAGGCAGAATTACTCAACACCTTCTTTGCCTCGGTCTTCTCCCAAACGGAAAACAATGCTCAGCCTGGGGAAAATGGATGCAGATGATGCAGTAGGGGAAATACAGCGCAGAAAAGTAAAGCGGTAGTACAAGAGTACCTGGCTACTCTAAATGAATTCAGGTCTCCAGAGCCAGATGAACTGCATCCAAGGGTATTAAAAGAATTGGCAGAAGTAATCTCAGAACCACTGGTAATAATATTTGAAAATTCCTGGAGAACAGGAGAAGTCACAGCAGACTGCAGGAGGGCAAATGTTTTCCACATCTTCAAAAAGAGGGAAAAGAGGACCCAAAAAATTACTGCCCAGACTGGCATCAACACCTGGAGCAGATCATTAAACAGAATGCTGTGATCATAAAAAGTCAACATGGGTTTTTCAAAAGCAAGTCATGCCATACTAATCTTATCACTTTTTTTTATAGAGTTGTAAGTTTGGTAGAAGAAGGGAATGCTGTAAATGTGGCATATCTTGATTTCAGTAAGGCCTTTGACAAGGTCACCCATGATATTCTTGCTAGGAAGCTGGTAAAATGTGGGTTAGACAGCGCTATTCTTAGGTGGATTTGTTTTTGATTGACCAACCAAAGCCAAAGGGTAGTCACCAATGGCTCCTTTTTATCCTAGAGTGAAATGATTAGTGGGGTGCCGCAGGTTTCTGTCCTGGACCCAATGCTATTCATCATCTTTTTCAGTGACTTGGATGATGGAATAGAGAGCATGCTTATCAAATTTGAAGATGACACCAAATTAGGAGGGGTAGCTAATACCCCAGAGGACAGGATCACAATTCAAAATGATCTTAATAGATTAGATAGCAGGGCCAAAACTAACAAAGTCAATTTCAACAGGGAGAAATGTAAGGTATTGCATTTAGGTAGAAAAAATGAAATGTACAGATATAGGATGGGTAACATCTGGTTTGAAAGCAGTATCTAGGAGTCTTAGTAGACCACAAGCTGAACATGAGTGAACAATGTGACGCAGCAGCTAAAAAAGCCAATGCGATTTTAGTCTGCATCAATAGGAATATAGTGTCTAGATCAAGGGAAATAACAGTGCCACTCTATTCTGCTTTGGTCAGATCTCACCTGGAATACTGTGTCCAGTTCTGGGCACCGCAGTTCAAGGATATTGACAAGCTGGAACATGTCCAGAGGAGGGTGACTAAAACAGTAAAAGTTCTGGAAACCAAGCTCTATGAGGAGTGGCTTAGGGAGCTGTGTATGTTTAGCCTGGAGAAGGGAAAATTAAGAGTTGATATGATAGCCATGTTTAAATATTTGAAGGGATGTCATATTGAAGAAGGAGCAAGCTTGTTTTCTGCTGCTCCAGAGGCTAGAACACAGCAATTGATTCAAACTGCAGGAAAAGAGATTCCACTTAAACATTAGGAAGAATTTCCTGACTGTAAGAGTTGTTTCATAGTGGAATGCACTGCCTTGGAGTGTGGTGGAGTCTCCTTCTTTGGAAGTTTTTAAACAGAGGCTGGATGGCCATCTGTCGGGAATGATTTGATTGTATATTCTTGCATGGCAGGGAGTTGGACTGGAGGGTCCTTGTGGTCTCTTCCAACTGTATGATCCTATGATTATATGATTCTATGAACAAGTATGTATCACCTTAAAACAAGGAGGGTTTTTTTTCTTCAGAATAATTATTTTCTTTATATGAACATTTATGAATTATCAGTTTATTCACTGATTAAAATACTCATAGAATCAGTTGACCAGAATTTCTTTAATAGGGTCATAATGTTAATTAGAAAGCAGTAAAAACAGGGGGAAATTGCAAATTGATATCGACTATTTCTAGAATCTTATAGAATTTATCATGTTACCACTTCCCTCTCTATGGTAATATTAGTTGTACTGAAGTAGTCAGTATAAGCTAAAGAGTAGTATGTTGATATGCTTGGTCTGTAAAAATGGGTGCCTATTCAGACAACAGGATTTCCCCTTGCTCTTATCCATTCTGTGTCCCCTGTGTACTCTCTATATCTGGTCCATGGGTTGTCCCAACCCTCCAGAGAATAACATACCCTCTAACATTTCACAGGTGAAAATTGGGAGATGTGTGGCTGAGCAACATTACAGTGTAGTCAAGATGGCAACCATTATGAATCAGAAGACACAGAAACTAGGAGAGACTGCAGCAGTTTGCTTTTGCCTGAGTATACTGGGAAGGGCAAGATTCCATCCCTCCTCTCCTCTCTCCCCTGCTGAGTTAACTGAGTGCAAACTACTTTGGAACTTTGAATTCAGTATGCAGCAACTGAAGTGGGAAGAGGAGAAAGAAACAGACATTTTAAAAGCATCTGAAATGGTGGGACAACAGAGGATTAATCAGGATTGTCCTACCAAATCAGGACAGTTGGGGGAATATGGAATAAGGCTATCACTGGCTACAGATCATGGAATATTATCAGACAAATGTCTAAAAGCTCTGTAATTCTGCAGATGAGGATAACAGAAACATTGTGGCATTATAACACTTATTATCACACATTGCTGTAATTGCACAAAAGAACCACCATGGAATTATTGCACGTTGACCACCAGTGCTTTAAGAATGGGAGTTTATTTCCGCGATTTAGCATGGGTGAGATTTTGGCGGTTCTCGCAAGAAGACATGAGCACACTTAATACTCCAAAAACACCTTAATTAACCAAGTAAATGAACACACAAGCACTGAAACAATCATAAAAACACTGAAACTAAATGGGACAGTTCATAAAAGGAGCATCCTGTGCTAAGTTTTTATGTTCTCACACAGACGTTTTCTCACTGAGGACCACCCATTCATGCTGTAATCTCGTGATTACAATGGGACGTGGTTTCATATGCCATCAATACTGCGAAAAAAATGCTATTGACAATCTATTAATGGCTTGTCCCGTGAATTAGAAATAATGCCTTTTTTGCAGCTGGGGCACAGAGTAACCACATGAAGGTGACAACGTTGTGTGATAGCAGGACCTGTTTGCATTACTGTGACATTGTAATCCTGCAATTTTTGCTACATCTGATAATGTCTGTGATGACTATAAGTTATCTCCAGTAGCAGAGGCAGTAACTGGGGAGCATGAGATGGAAAGTTTTGCTTGTGAACTTCCCATAAAGGATCTAGATGGCCATTGCAAGAAATGAATGCTGGACTAGAAAGGCCTTTGGCTTTGATCTGATCCAATAAAACTCTTCTTATGTTCTAGTGACACATGTTAGCTGGAGCTGCTGATCCAGCTTAAAAGGCACAAAACATCGTTTTACCATATCATGTAGTGAAGGGGTGTGTACACACATACTGTGATCTGAAGTTAGGGGAAAGGGATGAAGTTTCTAGGAAACGTCTGTTGTGTTCACCTTGTGACTTCATAACTCTGAGTGTCAGCAGGTGAATAAGCAGTAACTGACAATGGCACACAGTGATATTTATTTATATGAGACATTTAAACCACCCAACAAATGAAGTTGTCTGGGCATGCTACGAACTGCAAACAGGGCAAATAAGGTAATAAGAAAATACCTGTAATAGTAAAACCAGGAGAAAAAATGAGGAAGCTGATCAGGCCAGGCACATACAGTATCCCAGACTGATCTGCCTTGAATCTCAGGATCCTCTCTGGAGGCTGAAATTGGTGTGGCGCAATGGGTAAACAAAATAATAACATGATCAGCAATAAAGTTAGGGCTGCTCTGCACTACATATAGACTGGAGTAAATAAAAATATTCAGAAGACTGAGATCAGCTGACAATTGCTCTTGAGGCTTTTCTAGCAGTTTCGTTTTAGTACTTTAGAACTATAACTTCTATCGGTCAGGAGCCACTGTTAATAAATTTATGTAGTTGTGTATGGATCTGTAAACACTGTGAGTACATAAGAACCTAAATGAATTTCAATGAGAATTCATAATCTAACTCCTTTTGAAGAGTGCTGCCAAACTAATAAGTGATAGTATCAAGAACAATACTTGTACAAATATGTTTTGTTACAATTGCTGTACCTTCAAAATGCTTTCAAATGAAACAAATTATCTCCAAAAGGGCTAAGAATTTGTAAAAGGCACTAGCTGGTGACCTCTGCTAATCCGTCCAATATTAGACTCGTTAGTCATCAGGATAACAACTGTATTTTGCAAATCGGGCACTGTTATCAGATAAACCGGCAGGACCCAGAACAATATCTCACAGTCCAACAGCATCAGGACCAAGATATACAACTCCTTCTGTTAAAAAAAACTCTCTTCTAATCCTTCTTAAACTCAACAAGACTGATTGGTTTTTATTATTCATGAATTAATTTTTAACTCTTGGGCCAACAGGGGAATAGAATCTATAACATTTTGAATAGATTGAGGTAAAGAAGCCTCTCGCCAACAGAAAAAGAACAGCCAAGCCCTTGCTTCATTTATTCTTTAGTCAACAATTAAAGAGTTTTAGGTCTGGTTTTCCCTAGATACCTTATTGAAAATTGAAAAGGAAAGAAAAAGTGAAATTAACTGCAAACATAATATCATATTGTTTGGGCGTAAGTATTCCTCAGATATGTTCGTCATATGAAATCCTCAACAAATTCATATGGATCAAATATATTCTACAAAGCAATACACTCCTGGAAATAAACTACACAGTTGCTGTCAAGATAAAAACTCTGAGACAAGGTCATTAACAGAAGAGAAGGGTCACAGATACAGTTTCTCAATGTGGTTCTTTCCACAACAGTCTTCTGAGAACAAAAATTACAAAAACCAACTGAAACTGTTGTTAAATTTTAACTTGACTTTTATAAGTTGAAAAAGAAAACATGATTTGATATATTAACAGAGCAATATGTACAATCCTTGCACATTAAAAAGACACATCCCCTTCTTCTCTGAGTTCTTATAGGATCCAGATAAAAATACTTCAAAGACAACATGACTGGATTTATAATTGTCAATCACCCCACTGGATTCTTAGCAAAACACAACAGTTGTGTGTTTGCCATCTTTTCTTCTTGAATTTTAACCATATAAAAAACTCTCAAATGCTTTTGCAACATATTACCCGCTCCACTACATTATTTCCTAAATATCAAACTATATCTACCAATATGCTACATGTGTACTATATTTACACATTATACTACTTTGCCTTTCTGTAATCTTTTACACAAGCACTGTTTTAGATCTACCTTTTAGGGGAAATAAGATTAAGGTTTTGGTTTGGTTATACAAAGAGGTATGTTTGAAGATATAGATACACATAGGTTGTGCACATAAAGATTTATTAGTATATTTGTATGAGATGTAAAGAAACAGATACTATATGTGCATACTTGCATATAATAAATATACACATGCATTGTGTACAGATCACACTGATTTGCATTTAGATTGATATACAGTGTATACATTTGCAAACAGACACAGTAAAAAAGTCAGTCTACAAAAATGCATACATCTACATTACATAGTTGTGAGTGTGATTAAAGAAGATTCTTTCCTATCATGCATATGGTCCTTGTATGGGACGCAAAGTACAGCCATATACATACTGCATCTAAAGCTAAATCATCCACTGTCGTTTTTATAAAATGTATGTCTGTTTAAATCCATCTGTACCAATTGTCATGTTCCAAGGGACATGTTTCTATAACCTGTTAACCCAGAAGGCACTTGTGTGAGATGTCACAACAAACCTTTCTAAAGGGTATTAGGACATCAGCCTGCAGAGCCCATTCTGGGATTACTTTTCTGCTTGAAAGACCATTTTGGACAGCAGCAACACGTTCTCTCCCTGCCTGAGGTCCCAGGTTAGACCGCACTGCAGACTGTATTGAGTCAATTGTCATCACATAATAAGCCAGTTAGCTGCACAGACGGGGGTGGCCCTTCTTCCCTTCAGACATAAGGAACTTGTATGCCAAAGTGACTACCAAAGTGTGGCAGGCAGTGGGCATTAAGGTTTTAGGTTTCCCAGGAATTGCTACTCAGCATCTTCACTTCAGGGTAAATGCCCCTGCTTCTTTCCATCTCTTGCCCCAGCTATCAAAAAAGGAAACAGTATAAAAATAGAAACATTTGAGATGTTGAATGAAGCAGTAAAAGCAGTAAAAGGAGAGGAATTCAGAGGATAGATATGCTCACAAAGACATAACATGAGTGGAGAAAGATGATAAGCAGAATTTTGAATTCTAGCGGCATCTAAACTATTTACGATTATCACCAGTTGTTTCTGAAGGAAGCATTTTTCACATATCAAGGGTATAATATGTATACAGAAATTCAAAACTCAGGGTTCTGTAAGTCAGAAACTATTGTGTACTAGTATGTACATTCAGACTTTTTTAAAAAAGGAAATCAGCAAAATTCTATGAGAACAAACCCCACAACTAACCTAATAACTACCATAGAAAAATGTAAACAATCACCCTAAAATGACCCTTCCCTTCTGAAATGAATACCTGTGTTCTCAACAACCAAATGAAAGATAATCAAAAGATTTATGACAATCCATGATAGTCCGTGTTTATTTGCATTTTTATAAAAGACATTTTCATTTATACAGTTTCAACAAAGTATATCAAAGTGACATGCATATTAGAGTAAAATAATGGTGAGCATATTTAATTAATATTATAAAATCTATTTTACAAAATATGGGAGTGACAACAAATAATATTTCTGTCCTTTATCCAGTATCTATCATTTTTCAGGGAAACAGAACTGTTTTTCACAAATCCCTATGCTAAGCAAAATCCAAATTGAAACATTAATTTTTGAAGCTATCCTTAAGAGACTATTCTTGACTGGATCGAACAATATGCTCTTGTCTTGGAGGACTGTTCACAATGCAAGTTCAGTTTCTACAGAACATATAAAAATATAAGAAAATTTGCAGTCGGAGATGATTATTTGAATTAAAATAAATATTTTTAACATGTCCACAGGAGGACATTGGCATATCGGGGGAGGGGAGAGAGAGAGAAAGAGGTACGTAGGTAGGTAGGTAGGTAGGTAGACATACTGACAGACAGACAGACAGATGCATGATTTTGACTGCTCAAACAACTCAGCTAATGTATAATGTATATATGGTAGGAGATACTTTCCTTTCCTACTACAGAGGATGCTTCCAACTAGAGGACCTCCAGACTATCCAGTTGTTATTTGAAACATACAAATAGGCATATGAAAATAATTTTGACTGAACAGAAATGGAACACATGAGTAGAGGGCTCTGCCCAAATTGCAGTAGCCTGCCTAGAATACTTCCCTTTCCTCCCCCCGCAAACAAGATGAAAGAATGATGGAGATACCCTAGAAAACAATGCCTCACCGGCAGTGCAGAATCGGACAAGATACGCCGCCTCTCTCTATTCTCAATCCATTCCCTTTCACACTAAAAAACAAAACAAAAACAGCTTGGTCATGGCATGTTACTGCAACTTAAATACTGAACACAAAAGGGGCAGAAATGAACTGTAGCATGGTTGCATTCACATGAGAAAGACAGGAAAAAACCTGGATGGACACACACTCAAAGTCTGTGACTTTCTGAATGGATTCTGTGTCTATTATGTGCAAGATACTTGTGGGTCAAGCATATCTTGAGCAGGTTGATAAAACCATCATGAAGATTATTTTAGCATGAGTTGAGCCCAAAATACTAAATATGAACATTTCTTCTTGGGTGGGAAGTAGGAGAATTTTAAGAAACCAAAGTGAACAGAATAGGAGTGATGGATAGAGCAAAGAAGGGGAAATCAGCCACAAAGCCAATAAAAGTTGTGTGACAACAGTCTGCCACCTGCTTTTTGCAACTTGCTTCCGCAAAAGGCCAATTAATCACAATGTTGTTGGAGGGGGTGCTGATGAACACCCAAAAGCTCAGCAAGCTGACAGTTGTTGGCACATTCTTCTTTCATAAAGGACAAAGCCTAAAGTCCAATGCATAGAGAAAACTGAGCACAAGAGCAAGATCATCACTATGCAGCAGAAATCTAGGAGCAGCAAACCCACCAAAGCAATAAATAAATAAATGCAGGACCGACATGGGTTAAACAGTGCTGACTATTCCTGTTTGGCTAACATAAGGTCAAGTCATGTGCAGTGAAAGTTTCAAGTCCTTAATCCCCTGGAGCATGTTTGCTAATTACATTTGCAATTACAAACATGGGGAAGATATTATTCTACAGTATGTTCCACTTCAAGCAGGCATACTTTCCCTAACAGATCCTTCTCTCCTGCTGCCTAGCTCACAAGTGCTATCTTGACAGACAGAACAAACTGGTGCTTAAGCTGGAAGGGCCACTTCACATGCAGCCCAAGTGCTTAGGAAGAGGCCGAAAAGAGCTTTAAAGACAAGAGGCCAAGCCAGTACAGCAAACGAAGAAAAATTACCATGGAACAGCTTCTCAAAAAATAATTGCCCATAAATAAAGTTTTCTTCAAGTCTGCATCAATGCTTATCAACTGCAAATCCATTAGCTGGAGCTTTCTCATTTCATCCTAAACACATGTAAAGTGTGCTTCAGTTTTCCAAAATAATTCTGACAATAGCTGCTAACTCTAAGGAATTTAAATACAGCAGGATTTTTTTTTCAGTTTAGTTACTATTTTTAGTTATGACTGCCATTGACTATGTTGAAATATCTAATAAACACATAAATATCTACAACTTCTTCATTACCATAATTTCTCTTCTTTTTTTTATTTCATCAGAAAAAGATTTTTACAGTTTTTTCTTTTCCCATTCAGCTGATTTTTACATTGTTGATATCTTGTTCCACAATACAAAAAAACTATATGAATCAGTGTAATTGAATAATTTCTAAGAGGATAGCACGGTACTATGCTGTGTGTTTGGCACAGTACAGACACTGAAACTATTTTTCTGCATGTGCATATGTACAGAATTCTTTAAACAAAAACACACTTATTTTGCAACTATCAGACAAAAGCAAAGAATGCCACATTCATATCCTGTGTGACCTTGACATATTTAAATCTTAAGTATGTCTGATTGAAATCAATGTTGCTTACTCCCTCATAAGTGAGCTTAGGGTTGTAGCCTCTTCAAGGTAAGCTGGAGGAGCATCCAAGCATCTCCAAGGTACCATATGTTTCTCCCCCAATATACTTACTACAAATACTTCTCTACCCAGAGTATTGGACACAAGACAGAGCAGGCAGAGTTCTAGCTTTGTCTCATCTGTCTTGCTTTTGCTACTTCTTTCCCTAGGTAAATGCATCCCAAACATTTAGAGTAGCTTAGAAAAGTCTAGTTATCACTGCGTTCATGTACTTTGATTTCATGAGAGTTTACAGTTACAATCCTCAAACACATATACAGTTGTCCCTCCGTATCCACGGATTTGGTATCCATGGATTTAAGTATTCAAAGCTTGAAAACATTCTTTAAAAAACAATAATCCAAAAAGCAAACCTTGATTTTGCCATCTTATATAAGGGACACCATTTTGCTATGACATTGCATATAATGGGACTTGAGTATTCACGGATTTTGGTATCCATGGGGGGTCATGGAACCAAACCCCAGCAAATATAAAGGGACAACTGCACTAGTGGATAAGCCTCATTAAACACAGTGGGATCTATTTCTGAGTAATCACCTATGGGATTCTACAGTAGATCTATACTTTCCCTCTCTTTTATTATTTACTATTTAGCAATTATATCCAGAATAGAAAGGTTAGAGGTATTCAGAACTCTAGCACACATGAAATTTTGCACTGGAGGGATTCAATAAGTGGTGGTTTGCAAGACAAACCAGTTATTTATTTATTTTTAAATGGCAGGATAGGGAAGAGGTTGGGGGGGGCAAAAATTAAGGGCAAAAAATTTTAGGCACAACGCACACACACACATTCTGCTGTACAGTTTCTGGCACAGCAACTTTCTCAGATGCAACCCACCGAAGTCCTCTCCCTCTCAGGCAAAATGCAATAACTATTGATTGCTTTCAATCAATACTGTGAAAAGATCCCTGTCCCATTGTTGTTGTTGTTGTTTTCCCCCTAAAATATTAATAATACATTGGTTTTTCCATAATTTTCAATAACTGATATAGAAAAAAGTAGAATCTCAAAGACAGGAAGAAGAATGGTTAGCATTTTCCTTTCACATCCAGAGCTGGTCCGACTCTTGATAAGGGACCCAACAACACAATAGGAAACCTGTTCAGAGAAGCCAACTAAGCCCGCTAGTTTGCATTACAGCTTTTTCTTGAATTATGTGGTCAGTAAGAAAACACACACACAGAGGGAGTCACAAATCCCTATTGTCAGTGTTCAAGAATGCCCCCAGCACTTAACAGCTTCATTCAGTCTTTCTGTTTTGAATTTCTTCCCACTCATTGAACTGGGGGGGGGGGGCGAGGAGAGACTCCCC
Source organism: Gambelia wislizenii (assembly GCA_030847615.1). Classification (NCBI taxonomy): domain Eukaryota; kingdom Metazoa; phylum Chordata; class Lepidosauria; order Squamata; family Crotaphytidae; genus Gambelia; species Gambelia wislizenii. The sequence goes on along the minus strand of JAUMIR010000001.1, from coordinate 447,072,903 downwards.
TCTTGATTCTAAATTTCTAGGAGTGCCTGAACTCAAGCAAGTTCATCTAGCCTTCCTGACAATGATTTTTCTTCTCAGTGACAGAGGAGAGGGACACAGTAATCTCTTAATAACCAAGTCACATTTCTTTGATTGATGTAAACCAAAGGATTTTTTTAAAAACCTAAAAGCAAAGGGAATTCAGAAACTCATCTATCTAATAATGTTTATTCTTGTTCTGAATGGAACTACACTCTTCCCTCTCATTCTGGGTTTGTATTTTCTTCTCTCTTTTTTGCAACTGATTACTTATTTTCATATTGATCAGTCCAACATTTCTGCATCTTTCTTTAACCGGAGAGAAAACATATCTGACAGAACACCAACAATGCTGCTGCTACCATCATCACCACCACCATCATCATCACCATTATTAATATAGTAAGCATTGTCTACTCTGCTCTTCTACAGACACCTCTGATTAGGAAAGGCAAAAGGTATTTTCTATAGTCCTGAAAACACCAGAGGCTACAGCTAAAAGGAAAGAGGAAAGGCAAACTACTACTGATTAATGGCAAAGCAAACAAAAAGTGCTGAATTTCACTTTATTGCATGGCTTTCCAAGTACCTCCTCCAATGTGGGCATCTTACACAATTACAGTCATATGCATAGGTCTAAACCACATACATATTTATACACACATGCAGATTTGTGTTACACTATCACTTTATTACAGACAAACACTGTCAGTTCAGTTTCACTAATTTTATGCTGTCTTAACCTGCAACACAAACTGCACAATTGTTTATTTTCTATGCTATTGACACCAATGATTTCTGTTCATGCTACAGACAGGAAGACTTTTCTGGCACTATCTTCATGATTAAAATGAGTTACTCCAAAAAATTTTCTACAGAGATGAAATTAATAAAAGGATATGCAAATGTCAAATCATTCAGGTGCAAGATCTTGCATTTCAGGAAGAACTACAAGCCAGTTATCAACTTCTTTTTTCAGTTCACTTGTTAAAGTGTTTATATCAAATACATTTGAGATGGGGAGAGAACTTTCCTGTCCCAAAGAAAGAGACATGCAGAGCATTGTACCCTGAGTCTCTGGACAGAAGATGATTTCCGCAGCTCAGTCAGACCACTGTTGAAGTCACTATAGGATTTTAACTCAGAAGTATGTACCAGCTTGCCTTCCAAGTCCTGTATGGATTACTTGTTTTGTTTTGTTTTGTTTTGTTTGCTTCTTACTGCCATTTTCTCATACAGAGACTGAGAGAGAGAGAGAGATCAGAGAAGTTAAAACATCTACAAAGTGCCAAGCATTTGCTGCAGCCACACTCATGTTTATAATAAAGCTGCTTTGCAAAAGAGAAGTGAGACGTTTATAAAAAATTTACAAACTAATTTTATTAAATTTTGCATATAAAAGCAATAATCATTACACCAGATTAAAGGAACAGTGTTAAAATAATTGTGCAAAATTATCTAAATGGCCAGTATTCATTGCAGAAACTTGTGTCAGACTATACATGTATGCAAACATATAATAAGGAATAAAGGTAGTCCTATAAATGCAAACATCTACATACACTAAATAAACTATTATTCAGAGGGTGGTAGTTAGCCTGTACTTATATCTATTTCCTAACAAGAAGAGTATAAATGAAAATGCAATAATTAGACTGTATTTGTCAGAATTCTAACTTTTTGCACCATGTGTTCTCCAGCTGTCAGTTTATCATTACCATCTCAAAAATATACTATTTTTGAAATCCTGTGAACCAAATTAAATAATATATTCTTCATTTTTTAAAAAAATGCAAAACTAATATGAACTTAGATAAAACACTTCTACCAAAAAAGTTTTATGGTACTACTGCAATCCTATGAGATGTAGCACCATTGAGTTCAATTGGATTATTCTCTGATAACTGGTTATAGGATTGCACCCTTAATAACTGAAAAGATATTACACCTCCATCCATCTGTTATGCACCAAGACTTTAACTGGTGCAATTCCTTCGTCCACTTTTGTTTCTTTATCTAAAAACCAAGCTGATAGTGAAACAGAGGCATAACATTGTTTCCAACTTTTTTTGCACTATCAAATTATCAAGCTATTAAAAAGAGTCAGATAAATACTTCATTTTGATTATTTTGTTTGTTGGCACCTGCCTCTCTCATTCTACAAGTAGGCTGTATATGAAGCAGGGAAGAAACATGCCAGTGGCTACAAAAAATAAAAAATAAAAATGAATTTCTTGTTAAAGGAAATCACACTTCATTTTGTAAATTCCTGATTTTAGTAAAATATCAAATGATATATTTTTTTTTATTTACTCTTGAGCCACTTTTCCATGAAAATTGTAAATCAACAATGAAAAAGATAGATTTTAATCCTGTTGCAGGTAGGAGCAGGGGCAGTTAGCCCAGAAAACAAAATTAAAAATTGAATATATTTCATTGGACTGAAAGGGAGCGGGATCTAAATAAGATGGGATGAGAAATAACAAGGGGAATGAATGTTACAGAAGAGGAGAATCAGGCATGAAAGAGGAGAAAATGACATCCCCCCCCCAATTAGATTATATGTATTTTTCTTAACTGCAGTTAAGGTGTAGTTGTTACAGTTATATCACATCCCTCCCAAGTGATGCAGGCAACGTTTTGTTGAGAGCAGGATGCCTTCAGAACCTTCACACAGGCCAATAAATACACAAAAGAGGACTTGGCTTGTCAAAAGAGGAGAGGTAGACTTGAGAACCAATGACACTAGGGGAGCAGACATAAATTACAAGTGAATATCATCCACTTTCCCAAGTTCCATTCACGGCTGAACAACATTTATTCACTAAAGAGATTGCACCACCATCAGGGTACCTTCCAGGACACCAAACAAAGAAAAGTGGGGAGGGGGCTGTCACCCGCGGATGCTGATCTATCTGTCCTCAGTCCCACCTCGGGATACTTGCTCAACTCACACCATTCCTGAGCCTCCCTGTCCTCGAGTACAGAAAAGCTGGAGGCAATTTCAGGCGAGGCGTCCTAAAATAGCCACCGAATGTAAAAATATCTTTCCTTTCAAGAAGAAACCCGATAGTGCTGCAAATGGCCACCGTGGACCTCGAGCGAACAGATCCACGTGGACTTTTCAGGACGAAGCCGAAACTGTGGGCTTTTCCATTCTAACTCATTTAGCCATGAGGGGAAGAACTTGGGCGGCAATTAAAGCGGTGTCAGCGGAAGTCAACCCAAACTAGGCAGTTTCCTCTGGAAATCTTCATCTTTATTTCCACACACACACACACACACCGCCCGCCATCCCCGCTCTCCATTGGAGCCCTCACTCCTAGGCATGACTGCTGTTCTAGCTTGGAATCGGCCTCTTTCCCTGCTTTACAGGAGGGGATTTCTACCCCTCGTACACGCCTCTCGGCACGCACACTCTCTCACACACACGCGTTTTGGTCCAGGCGACGGGGCAGCCTTCGGCCGGTCATTTCTTTCCCATGAAGGGGAAGAGGAGAACTTCACAACACCCACCTCACACACACACACACACACACACACACCTCTCCTCTTCCCCAACTCCAAGTCCAACCACTACCGGCCACATCACTTCTGTGAACATGCAAGTCGAAGAAAGCAGAGGCCGAGAAGAAGAAGGAGAAGAAGAAAACCCCGTTCAAAACAGAAAAGGAGAAAGCAATGAGGGCACCTACTGGTTGTGGTAGCTGAGAGGGTCTGAGATGCAAAGTTCGGAAATGTCCATCAGTTCTGTTTTAGCATTCCCAGTTGGCAGAGAGAAAAGAGACTAGTTCACACTGAGGAGAAAAGAAGAGCGCCAAAGGGGGGAAGAAGCCCGGGGACGGCAGGCAATTAAAGCGAGGGGAGGAAATGCCCAGAAGGGAATGGAAAATGGAGAGGGGGGGGCGAAGAAAAAGCAAATAAGGGGGAGGGATTGAAGGGGGGGCAGCCGACGAAGGGAATAGGGAAAGAGAGAGGGAGAGAGTGCGGGACAGAGAGAGAGAGAGAGAGGAGAGGAAAGGAAGAGACCTAAGCGCGAAGAAGATGCACATCCACACACTCCCGCTCGTCCAATCACACTGAGGCAAGCGCGGAGCGAAGGGAGACAGCCGAGGAGGGACAGGCGCCAGAGGTTTAGATGCCACTCACTCCCCCCGCCCCATTGTAGCTTTCAGACGGAGGGAGACGGAGGACTAGGGACCCACTGCTATTGGTTCCCACTCAGGGGCTGGACTTGAAGTGACAGCGCGGTTGTGGGGCGGGAAGGGGGGTGCAGAGAGAGAGAGAGACTAAAGGAGGGCAGGGGGGCAAGCAAGTGAGACTAACATCCCCACACGTGTGGGCCAAAACAGCCGTCAGGAAGAGCCGGCTCGTGGTTTTAAGTGTGTGGGGGGGCGACCTTGGCGCGCGCCCCACACACGACGCGTTTCCCTCACACATACACACACATACTTCAGTTTTGCCCAGCAGGCTCGGTTGAAATAATGGGATGGAGTGGGTTGGGGGGGTGTTGGAGAGAATGGGAGAGAGAGAGACTCCAATGCTTGCGCCCGCCTTCAGGGACTTGGTGATGGTGGCGGTGCGGTCGTTTGGCTCTTTTTTGCGCGCCGAGTCCGAGCGCTTCTTCCCTCACCGCTGGTTTTGGAAGTGACTGCTGGAAAGAAGTGGGGGGAAGCAGGGGTGTCAGAAGGAGACAGAGAGAGAGTAGCATGCGGGGTGTGGGGTCGCTCCGTCGTGCCCCCCACCTGGCCTTGTTGCCTTTTCCCACCGAGGTTCAAGCAGGGCGCCCTGCTGTTTAACCCTCCACAGACCCATGGTCGAAATCATTCTCGACCTTTCGAAGAATTTGACCGGACCCGGTAGGGTCCGGTCAAATTCTTCGAAAAGTCGAGAATGATTTCGACCATGGGTCTGTGGAGGGTTAAACAGCAGGGCGCCCTAGAGGTTGGTCGAGGCTCGAGGGTATCTTTTTTTTCCCCTCATGACTAAAACAAGGAACTGACAAAGGTCACTTGAGCTGCCATTTTTCCCCAACTTGCATAAACTTGTCGCCTCAGACTGAACGGACCCGGTGCGCGGGTCTTCTCGTCAGCCCGGTTGGCGACGGTTTTTGCTTTCAACGCTTTGTTTCTGTGGCCCCGTTATTATTTAAGTGGCGCCGGGTACATTCTTCAAAACGCGAACCCTTGTCTTTTTCTTTTCCTATCAAGCGACGAGGTTAAACGCTCGAGTCCGTCCGGAGTTTAAAAACATGCCTCGATGAAGAGGCGCAAACTTTCAAAGACAGCTCTTGCCGATTCTTGTCTCGCCTGACACAGGTAGGCTGAACTGTATGAGGGAAAAGAAGAGCGCTTTCAATACTTTAGCGCTTTGACCTGAAAGGAAAGGCAGCCTCTTATGTGGAAACCCATCCATGCATCGCTTTGTTTATACCCCACCTTCTCGCCAAATTGGGAATCGAGGCGACTTCCAAAATAGAGAGAAATGCAATAAAATAATTAAGTGGGAATAACATTGTACAGTATTGTATTGCCATGTAAATAATGAAACTGCTTTTCCCGGCAAAAGGGAGGAATTGTGAGCCTCCAGATGATGTTAGATTCCAGTTCTTGAAGGAAGCAGGGCCAATAGGCAGATGTGATGGGGTTTGTAGTTTAACTATATCTGGGGATGACTGCAGAATCCCAAGGGGGGAGATGTCAGCATGTTGAGTAAGCAAAAGAAATGCACTGCCATGCATCTCATCTTACATCTAGATTGGGAGGTGTATAGAATCATAGAATCATAGAATTGCAGAGTTGGAAGAGACCACAAGGGCCATCCAGTCCAACCCCCTGCCACACAAGAAATCACGATCAAAGCATCCCTGACAGATGGCCATCCAGCCTCTGTTTAAAGACCTCCAAGGAAGGAGACCCCACCATGCTCCGAGGGAATGTGTTCTACTGCTGAACAGCTCTTACTGTCAGAAAGTTCCTCCTAATGTTGAGGTGGAATCTCTGTTCCTGGAGCTTGCATCCATTGTTCCGTGTTCTAGTCTCGATTTTATTCTTATGTAGCTGTCACATTTATGTCCCACCTTTCTGCAATGAACTCAAAATGGTGATGAGTTTCAACCAAGAAGATTATCAGGGGAGTGCCTAAAAACGTGATTATGGCACTATATTTTACAGAGTTTGTGTTCTGGCACAATGACACACGTTTTCACATGCTGCCATGATAATGATACAGAATCGCCCCAAGAATCCGGCAATACAACCACTTGTGCCACTTGCTTCCATATTTCTCCGTGAACAAGATTTTGGCATGTCTTGCAAGAAGACGTGAGCATGCTAAAAAGCCCCAAAATGCCAAAATTGAGAAAGAAAACATTAAGAAAACCACAGATGCACCTTTAGAAACTTGCAAGCAAGACAGGGAGGTTCATAAAAAGAACGTATGGTACCTCATTTTCTAGTTCGCGCCTGGAAGTGTTCTGGCAGGACTGCCGGTTGATGCTGGAATCAAGCTAGCAGAACAGGGCACCTTCTCACACACACAAATATCCAGAATACAAACACTACAGGAGATCAATTTTCGACTTCTCCCCGACAATAAAAAAGAACTCCCTCTTAACGGCAGCAGATCACTTGCATAACGCTGGGGCACAACGTCATCTGATAAGGAAGCCCTTTTGTAATCTCATGGCATCATTATAACATCATTTTTGACAGGTCTGATAACCTCCCAAGTGGCTCTTCTCCTCCCTCACTTTCTTCGCTCAATAACCCTGTAAAGTATGGCAGACTAAATGAGAGAAAGAGACTGGCCCAAGGTCACCAGTGAGTTTCATAGCTCACAAGGGGCAACTATCTAGATCTCCCAAGTCTCTCTAGTGAAGGGTTGGACCAATGCTACAGATTATGCAAGCCTCCCCATATGTAGCTCCCTCAAGGTATATTGAACTACAACTCCTATCATCCCCAATTAGGTGACTGAGGCTGCCAAAAGGGACTGTACTGCAGCCCATTTCTACACCAGAGGAGATGTCTCTTGTAGACTAATTGGCTGTCAGTCTGGCAGAAGCCTTTCCTAGTCCTGGATGAGGAGTGGGAACTCCATTGGTCATTTGGGCCACGTGTGTCATTTGGAGATTCCAGTGTGGGCCCAATGACTCCCTCAGAAAACCTGGAAACTACAAAAAAAATGCAGCTGGAAAAAAATACATTTTTTCTCTCTCTAAGAGAAAGCAGATTTAAATTAATTAAATGATCAAAAGGCAGATAATTTAAATGACCAAACACCCCTTTTGAGAGATACTATGTGCTGTTTTGGATGGTTCCTGACACTAAAACAGCTACCCCCCCCAAAAAAAAAACAACCTGAAAGGTGACCCAAAGTGGCCGGTTGTCCCTTCCAGTTGCCCAGAATGATAATTATAATATTGCATGTAGCCCCCTATAGGTCCTGAGGATCTGGAAATAGGTTGGTGCAGCCCTCCTGGCCCTGGAGCATGCCAACTCCTGCCCTACAAGTTGAGGAATAAACCCAGGACCTTCTACACACAAACTACATTATGCCCCACTCTTGCTAAGCATTATATGCATAAGACTGTTACCTTCCCAAATCATAATGATTTAGGACATGATGCCCACCCTATGTTGACACGTGCTAGTTTCAGAATACATTTGGGCAGTATAAGAGGATTGGCAAGACCCAGCATGGTGCAGTAGTTTGAGTGTTGGGACTAGGACTCCAGGAGACCAAAGTTGTCTATACAAGGCCAAAAGAAATGGATTGCCCCACAGTAATAGCAAGTTGCAGCAGCTGTGACCTGTCTTAATGGTTTTACAGCCCCCATAAACTTTGCATGCCCTCTAGCCAAGATGGCAGCAATGAGTTAATTACTCGCAGTTTTAAATATGCTGCTGGACTTTGTTTAAAAAAAACAAAACAAACCTATCTCCACAGTGCACATAAGTGATCTTTCACTCTTACCAACAAAAAAAGAGAAAAAAATTAAAACTTCATTTTATCACCTTAGTGACCGGTGAAAATCCAACATGGTGGCAGCAGGCACTTGCCCTGTTAGTAAGCCCACCTCCCCACACTCATCCGGCCAATCAGGTTTGCACTTCCTCTCATATGAGAATGATATTCGTATCAAATTGCTTGTCCCAATGAGCAGGAATGCGCATTCCCTCACTGTTTTTTAAAAACTCTGGGGAAAACCGGGAAAGCTTTCCCTACAGAGTTTTTGCTGGTTTTGGCTCCCCCCACCCCTTCACAATATGGCAAAACAATACGGATTGCCATTGAGACAGGTCATCTTCTCCTCACATTCTGTGAAGAGTATTTTTGCCATTTAGACACCCCTCAAGGTTCAAATCCCTGCTCAGCCATAGAAACCCACTGAGTGACCTTGGGCAAGTCATATTCTCTCAGCCTCCTCTGAATCAACCTTGCCAAGGAAACCCTATGATAGCGTCACCGTAAGTCGGAGTCAACTTGACAGAACATAACAACTACAATAAAAGTTGATTGGCTCTTGAAATTACTCTCAAAACAGCATACACATGGAGGAATTCCAGCAGAATGGCCCAGTCTCAAAAATAGCTCAGTGGCATTGCAGCTTTGAACATGAACAGTTGACCCAGTGTTGGGTTACATACCAAGTCTTCTTGAGCAAGTTTGTACCAATGAACACACACTCAAACACAGAGATACTCACACTTTCTTCCCACAGAATGTCACATCCCCTTTGCATTGGGCCAAGAAAATATTACTGGGAGGATGGCACATGAACCTAACATTGCAATCCTTGGTATGTCTGCTGAAGAATAAATTTCATAGAATGTCCTCCCTCCCAAGTAAATTGGGATAGGATTACAGCATAAAGCATGATGTATGTTTCTTTCACACAATACCTTGAATTAGAGGCAGAAGGCTTTTTTAAAAATGGGACAAACACCAGGCCGATGGGGTCAGATGGTGTGAATAATTTCAGTTCTTTTGAAATTGAGAAATTGAGTGTAATTAGATATGAGGATGTAATTTGTTATAGAGTACAGTACATTAAATCCTATGCAAATCGCTTCATTTTGAATAGCAGGAGTTTGTAAAGTGACTCAGAAGGGGTAGCTATGTCATTACTATTCCACATTTTTTAAAAATTTGCTGCTAATAAGAAGGTAAAGTGTATTTGGGAAAAAAATAGTGTCCAGTATAGGCACAGAGGTCTAAAATATACTGCTGCACATTTACACATATGTTGTTGGTATGAAAGACCAGACTAGGCTTCCTGAGGGGAAAAAGAGTTACATGTCACAGGAAGGAGAGTATGTAGTGGTGGGAGGAATATGAAAACAATGGTAACAATATTAAAAGCAGTATGGAAGCTGGCATGAAAAATAAACCTTAGGTCTCAAAGCTGAAGATTGCTACCCAACAATGCAAACTTATATGTCACCTTTCCCCCATCCCCAAAAACTTTTCAAGGCAGCTTAGAACAGTAGAATCAGATACAAAAAGAAAACCATAACATTAGGATGTCCATCTTATGGCCTTCCGGACAGTGCCCCAGAGGCCATAGGATAAATCAGAAATGTCCCCTTCTGAGATCAGAGACAGAGTGGGAAATCCAATTTCAGAAGGGCTTTCCCTGCCTGCACCAATGGTGGAACAAGGCAAAGGCAGAAGTAATTTCATGCAGTCTGTGAAAGCTTATGCCAGCTAAAACTTGTTAGTCCTTAAGGTGCCATAATACCCTTTACTGTTTCTGGATGCGGAATATCCAAAGCGATCTTTGCAAACTTTCACTGTGTCCCCACAAGATGGGAGAAGGTTTACAATTTAGACCACCCCAAGAGCTGTTTCCCTCCATTTGTCAACAATCTGTGGAGAAAAAAGAAGTTTAGAAGGGCTTAGGAAACGGTGCACTGTAGCTTCAGAGTGTCTTCACCTCACTATAAGATTGTTCTGAATGATAAGACTAAGAGAGACAAGAACACAAGAGTAGAACCTGTATGCAAAAATATTATAAAAATAACTATTTCAAAATATGGCATATTCTTGACTATATACTGTATAAGTATAGACAGTGAAGTGGAACTCAGACAAGTGGATTGCAGGGGGAGAAAAAGCCAAACAGAAGTTTCATTTTGCACATAAATTTCATTTTAGTTTATGAAGATTGGTGTACTAGGTCTTTATGTCTAAAAGTGGCTGTCCTGGGATTGATGGAATCCCACCTGAAGTTTGGAAACACAGAGGTCATGCACTCATTGATAAATTCCATGAACTCCTTCTGAACTGCTGGGAAAAGGGGGAACTGCCATCAGATCTCCGAGATGTAGTCATCATCACCCTGTACAAGAAAAAAGGAGCAAAATCTGATTGCTCAAACTATCGAGGAATAACACTGCTCTCTATTGCTGGAAAAATCCTTGCAAGGATACTCCTGAACAGATTAGTTCCTGCTATTGCAGAAGAACTTCTCCCTGAAAGCCAATGTGGCTTCAGAGCCAATAGGAGTACTACAGATATGATATTTGCCCTTAAACAACTACAAGAAAAATGTAGGGAGCAGAACAAGGGTCTCTATGTAACATTTGTCAACTTCACCAAAGCCTTCGACGCTGTGAGTAGAAAAGGTCTGTGGCAGATCCTGGAAAAACTAGGATGTTCCCCCCAAATTCCTTAAAATGATTATCGTGCTACATGAGGGCCAGCGCCGTCAAGTCAGATATGGCGATGCTCTTTCAGAGCCCTTTCTAATAACTAATGGAGTGAAGCAAGGTTGTGTTCTTGCACCAACTTTATTTACAATCTTCTTTAGCATGATGCTCCAAAGGGCTACGGCAGAGCTTGAAGAAGACAACGGCATCTATATATGTTACCGTACTGATGGTAGCTTGTTTAACTTAAGCCATCTGAGGGCTCACACTAAGACTCTAAACTATCTAGTCCATCAGCTGCTCTTCGCTGATGCTGAGGCCCTTGTTGCCCACACAGAAGCAGCTCTGCAGTGCCTAACATCCTGCTTCGCAACAGCTGCAGAGTTGTTTGGGCTGGAAGTCAACCTGAAGAAAACAAGTTCTTTACCAGCCTGCACCACAGGATGAACACCACCATCCCCACATTGCCGTTCGCAAATCTGTGCTCAAGTCCATTCAGCAGTTCACCTATCTGGGAAGCATCATCTTCTCAGATGCCAAGATTGACAAAGAGATCGATCACAGATTAGCAAAGGCATATAGCACATTTGGAAGACTTCACAAGAGTCTGGAGTAATAGACACCTGAGGCGAAGCACAAAAATCAGTGTGTGTATAGAGCCATTGTACTGTCTATTCTCCTTTATGGATCTGAAACATGGGCCACCTATCGCCACCACCTATGACTCCTTGAATGCTTTCATCAGCGCTGTATACGCACAATCCTAAATATACACTGGACTGACTATGGGATCACCAGCATTGAGGCCATGATATTGAGAACACAGCTGCACTGGGCAGGGCACGTTTCTAGGATGGAGAACCATCACCTCCCAAAAATAGTACTCTACGGTGAACTCGCCACGAGTCAGCGTAAGAGGGGCGCTCCAAAAAAGCGATACAAGGACTCCCTGAAACAACATCTCAGGCTCGGCCAAATTGATCACCAACAATGATCCACCCTGGCCTCACATCGGGAGGCATGGAGACGCACTATCCACAATGCTGCAGCCTTATTTGAGAACTGACGCTGAACAAGTCTTGAAGAGAAACGACAACGCAGAAAGAATCACAACCCGGAAACATCACCCAAGGAGACCTTCTGCTGTGCTTTCTGCAACCAGACTTGTTTATCTCGGATTGGCCTTTTTAGTCATCAGCGTGCTTGCAAAAAGCGCGGGATGAGTCCTTCCTGAATCTTTGTTTGCGAAGAAAAGCCAGAGAGAGGGGCTGTCCTGGACCTTGTCTACATCAGCCACTTAATCCAGGGCTAGTCCAGAACATTATGTGCACCCTGGATGGATCATGATGGTGTCTGCATGCACCAGTCTGAGAGCATGTTGTCATTTGCATGAGCCAGCTGGCTGACACCACATTGCCCCACTGGCCCGTCGCCCTCAGTGCCACCATTGCTGCCTCTCCCCCTGGCCCATCAGCTATCTCCAAGAGCCTCCAAGAACCTCCCATCACTGCTGGTAAGCAGAGGGCAGCCATGAGATTGACAAGGAGTGGGGAGCAACCTCCTCCTGGCCAAGCGCATGGCACGATGCCCTCTGCTTACCTCATTAGCAGCAATGGAAGATGCCAGGCTCTCACTGGGCCAGTGCTGGCAGCAGTGGTGGCACCAAGGGCAACACGCCAGCAGGGCCAATGTGCTGGGTGGATGGTCATGTGGACAGCTGGGTCACTCCAGCTCCAGCCCAATCCTGCTGCCTGCATACCAACAGACCCCAGAGCCACTTTCCAGCAAACACCAGACTTTCCCCCCAGCTTCACACAGTGCAGGGCAAAGTCAGGTTAAGTCCAGAAAGTGCAGGTCCTCCCACGGAAGTAACCGTATATTATCCAGACTACCAGCTCCAGATTTGGGCTGAGTACAGCATTTTTGACAGACAAGGCCCTGGTTACTTCATTTTTAAAAGGAGGACATTACATAATATAAGCTTTGAAAAAAAGTAAGATTTTATTAATTGCTGTTCCATATAATCCAGTCTCACTCACACACACACCACACACACACAGACACACTTTTACTAGCTTTGCAGTATAAAAACTAATAGGGTGCTCAAGGAAAATCTCTGACACCATAAGCAAAGACTAATTGTATAGACTGCAACACATTGCTGATTGGTGGAACTGGTTGCTGCAAGAAATGATAATGATAAAGAGGACAGATGCATATGAAAAAGTGTGCCATAGTCCACAAAAACCTATGCTGAAATGACTAGTTAGTCCTTAAAGAATCATGTGACTCCATTTTCCCTTCCTTCCTTCCTTCTCTTTGTACTGAAACAGACGGTGGGATGCAGGTGACAGCGGCCCAGTGTGACAGTCTGGACTTCCTCCTGTTTTGTGCCAGTTTCTCTCTCTCTCTCTCTCTCTCTCTGGCTTTTCTTCGCAAACAAAGATTCAGGAAGGACTCACCCCACACTTTCTGCAAGCGCGCTGATGACTAAAAAGGCCAATCCGAGATAAACAGGTCCGGTTGCAAAAAGCACAGCAGAAGGTCTCCTTGGGTGATGTTTTTGGGTTGTGATTCTTTCTGCGTTGTCATTTCTCTTCAAGACTTGTTCAGCATGAGTTCTCAAATAAGGCTGCAGCATTGTGGATAGTGCGTCTCCATGCCTCCCGATGTGAGGCCAGGGCGGACCACTGTTGGTGATCAATTTGGCCGAGCCTGAGATGTTGTTTCAGGGAGTCTTTGTATCGCTTTTTTGAAACGCCCCTCTTGCGCTGACCCGTGGCGAGTTCACAGTAGAGTAGTATTGTGGGGAGGCGATGGTCCTCCATCCTAGAAACGTGCCCTGCCCAGCGCAGCTGTGTTCTCAATATCATGGCCTCAATGCTGGTGATCCCTGCTTGCTCAAGGACAGCAACATTCGTCACATAGTCAGTCCAGTGTATATTTAGGATTGTGCGTATACAGTGCTGATGAAAGCGTTCGAGGAGTCGTAAGTGGTGGCGATAGGTGACCCATGTTTCAGACCCATAAAGGAGAACAGACAGTACAATGGCTCTATACACACTGATTTTTGTGCTTTGCCTCAGGTGTTTGTTACTCCAGACTCTTTTGTAAAGTCTTCTAAATGCGCTATATGCCTTTGCTAATCTGTGATCGTAATAGGGGAATAACAGGCCAGATCCATGGCAGAATACTGACCAGTAGGGAGTCAGTGTATCCTGGCCCATGTAGATGAGCCCTGAGACTGATCTTAATTGCAAGAAAGTTCCATGTAGGAGAAAGTTGCTCCTGAGGGTATGTTGGTCCTAAGAGTTCCCAGATGACTGGAGAACTTACATGCAGAGAGTTGTATGTATTCAAATTACCCTTTCACTGCATTATAAGCAGAATCCCACTCTACACACTGACAATAAATTTGGGGACGGTTGAAAAACCCTGTTGTATTTTAATAATATTTTAGAATCAGTTTACTATCCTTTTTGTGACCTAACTGTATTAATTTCAGCGTTGATTATTCGTTGTTGCTGTTACTTGCTGCCAAATCAGCTTTGACTTCTGGAGGCCCTAGGAATGAGAGACCTCCAAGATCCCTGATCATCAACAGCCCTGCTCAGGTCTTGCAAACTCAGGGACATGGCTTTCCTTATTGACCAATCTATCTACAATGTGGTTTTCCTCTTTTCCAACAGGGTTCTATTTTACTAAGTAGTCTTTTCCAGTGAGTCATGTTGTCCCATGATATGTCCAAAATACAATAGCCTCACTTTAGTCATTTTAGCTTCTAACAAAAAGTCTGGCTTTACTTGCTCTTCACTGTTGCTACATCCCTTCAAGTGGACTTCAAATTATGGTGACCCTATCCTAGGGTTTTCTTGGCAAGATTGAATCAGAGCTTTGCCCATTGCCTTCCTCTAAGGCTGGGTGAGTGTATTGTTACCTGCCCTGATACCTCCCACTCTTCCAGTAATTCATGAGTTATTTCATAAATTGGCATATTACTGGCACTCCACGTGGTTGGTAGTAGACCAGGTACTCCCAAGTACAAGGAATCAAGGTTTGGTCACAAAGCCTAAGGAAGCAGCCAGCTGAAATTCCTCAGAGACTCATCCAGGTAATAATTAAGCGAACCCCGCCCCCCGCCAGCTGATGAGTAAGGGAGGAAATGTGCTAATTCTCCTGGACATTCCTGAAAGTGAATTCACTAATTCAGTAAAGATACCTGGACACTCTTTGCCCTGCAAAACTGGTTCTAAATCAATACAGGTTTGCCTGAGACCCATAAATTCTAAATATTCCAGCCATTAGCAATCATTAACCCATCTGGTGAATCCATTCTTTAACCCTGGGAAACTCCAGCAGACATTGTATTTCACTCAAACTCACCCCTTCAGGGTAAATATCACCCTAAAACACCACCAGAGTATGCACAGCTTCACATCACTCCACTAGTCTGTGTCACCAGGGTTGCAGCTTCCACATGAATCTCTGTTTGTCAGCCAGGTATAGTATAACCCATCTTCCCAAACTCTATTCTTCTGTCCCAATACTTCCTACTTCCTTTGATAGCCTTGTGTGCTTGAAGCCTGAGTGTGTGTGTGTGTGTGTGTGCGTTCCCCTGATTATTTTTCAATCAAAACCATTTTTATTTTAATTCCTGGCTTGGAATCTTGTCAGTGAGTACCAATATACATAGGTTGAAAGATCCCGCAATTACCCAACCTCACACAGACACTATTTGAGCTAATTAATATTCCCCATTGAAATATCTAATTTCCATGGATCTCAGTAATTCAGGTAACCCACCCAGTGAGTTTCTATGGCTGAGCAGGATCTGAACCCTGGTCTCCCAGTGCCCTAGCCCAACACTCAAACCACTACTGGCTCTCAGCTTTGGCGGTCCATGGTATGTGTAGTACTCTCCTCCAGCACCACATTTCAAATGACTTAATTGTCTTCCTATTAGCTTTCTTCACTATCCTGCTTTCATAAGCATAAATAGAAACCAAGAATATTATGGCATGAATGACTTTGATGTTGATATTTAATTATACCAAAGCTGGTTTCTTGATGGTTACTTACTGTATATCTTAAAAGGACTTGTTTACACATTACCTCAATACACTTTGTTTGTCAAAGCAACAGTTCTGATCTATCATATGTATCAAAATAATGAATTACTGTATTAGCTACAATGTGAATGACTAGATGCATTTTTTCATAAGCAGTTAAATGTGACTACCAAATTAGTTTAAATTGTCACAAAGTGAAGAAGAATTCTTACTATTCATTATTCTTTCTTTTCCTTTTCCCTCACCATCCCCTTTCATCATATTACTGATGTAGTAACTTGCACTACATTGGACTTTATCAGATGAGCCAGATCTCACAAAAAAAACCCTGCATCATTTAGGACACAACAATAGAACAAAAATTATCAGACGTCCTTGTTGCTTACCCATTCCTGCTGCGTCATGCTGGCATGAATGAGGCAACACCTTTTATTGATGGGCTAAGCCATCAATAACAAGCAACGCCTCATTCACACCAGTGCGATGCAGTAGATTTCAGCCCTTTCTGCTATCATCACATCCTAATGCCATGGGTTTTGCCGCATCTGATAAAGTCCATTGTCCTAGGCTGCTAACGCTCTGCAGAAATAATGTAGTTTGACACCATCTTAACTATCATGGCTCCATCCTATGGAATCCTGGGATTTGTAGTTTGTTGTGGCACCAGAGGTCTCTGACAGATAAGGCTAAATTTCTCACAAAACTACAAACCCCAGAATTCCATAGCATTGAGCCATGGCAGTTAATGTGGTATCAAACTGCATTATTTCTGCAGTGTGTTAGCAGCCTTATGTGCAGATCTTTTAAGCTGGCTACCATCAGCCAAGAGAAGATAAAGTCACATCTAGAACCCTGCAAAAGAAAATGCAGCTGGCAGTGATTCTGAGCTGAAAACAGCTGTCAGGAAAAAAGTTAAGCACACACTCCTACCATTTCTTTCCTCAAACTCAGTCTCCTGGGATTGATTTATATTTAAAACAACAATATATAACATGTGTGCTTTATATTTATATACCACAAATGTATAACATGGGTGAGGGAGAACCAACCGTCCTCTCCCTTTAAGAATTCCTTTATCTACCAAAAGACTTTTTAATGTGTTATAGCAGTGGTTCTTAACCTTATCTTTACCAGGGATCCCCTTTAAATATCTTTTGTTGGCATGGTCCCCCAAGACTTAATCAAGATTAATAATAATAATAACAACAACAATAATAATACAATTAAACCATCCATTAAATCTTCTCTCAGAGGCACTGGAGGTGTTGGAAAGACTTCTCTCCTGCTTCTTCCTGCACGTTTATGGCTGGAGCTGATTGAATGGCAATGCACAGGCCAAGCCAGCCAGTCAACCAGCCTTTGCCTTGACTCCTGTCATGTAGCCACTAAGCTGCAGGGAGGAAGTGGGCCAAACAACTTTCAAGCCTTCACAGTCCCCCTATGAGGACATTGCAGCCCCCTGGGGGTCCCTGGACCCCAGGTTAAGAACCACTGTGTTACAGAAAAGTAGACTGGACAACAGTGACTCTCCTCAACTGAAATTCCTATCAGCCCCAGCCAGCATAGCCAACGATGGCAGATGATGGGAGTTACATCTCAAATAATCTTGAGGGCCACAGTTGCCCGTGTATGATATAGATGCTTCAATACCTGAGACGCATCTGGTAGAGAAGAAAGAGAGACATCTCACAAGTGCCTTCCATTGCATAAGCATATGTATATGTTATCTGGCCACATCTCTGAAAATATAGATGTAAACAAAAATTACAGTTATGCTACAAAAGGAGTTCTGTTAATATGCCCCATGTTAAATTGCTATTGCAATGTGATGTGTTTTTGTACCTTAGTTATTTTAGAAAGAAATCAATTACAAGTAACTTGTTATTTATAACTATTTACTTCTGAGTTCTGGGCAAGAGCCAGGATTCTATCTGACTAGATGCTGGCTTCCCCCATGTTGACTACAGCTCCTCCTGGAATACAACGTAAAATGGGGGTGGGTGGGTATAGCTTTAATATGTTCTCTGTCTCTGCCCAAAGGAGTTCTGCTTGTTCATTTCAACTTACAAAAGCAACATCTGTGCATTTCTGTGTCCCAAGATGCTACACTTTATGCTGGTTATGTTGTTTGAACTATAAGTTAGGAAGTATATCAGTTTAAGTTTAGGTAGAAATTATGTATTTTGCTTTCTGCTTTTTCCCCTCTCTTACTTATTTATCTTGAAATATTTGATAAAATTCTATACATTTAAGCCTGGAGTTGACTGAATGATGTTGCGTAATACATAGGAAAAGTCTCACCCATGTACTTGGCTGCTAGTGACTAAGCTACATGAAGAGTTTAAAAAAGATCCTTGCTGGGGTCAGTCATCTCCTCACCAGTCAAACCTCACCTTGAATACTGTGCCCAGTTCTTGGCACCACAATTCAAGAAAGATATTGACAAGCTGGAACGTGTCCAAAGGAGGGCAACCAAAATGGTGGGAGGTCTGGAAGCCATGCCATATGAGGAGCGGCTTAGGGAGCTGGGTATGTTTAGCCTGAAGAAGAGAAGGTTAAGAGGAGACATGATAGCCATGTTTAAATATTTGAAGGGATGTCATTCTGAGGATGGAGCAAGCTTGTTTTCTGCTGCTCCAGAGACTAGGACACGGAGCAATAGGTTCAAACTACAGGAAAAGAGATTCCATCTAAACATTAGGAAGAACTTCCTGACAGTAAGAGCTGTTTGGCAGAGGAATATACTGTACTGCCTTGGAATATGGTGGAGTCTCCTTCATTGGAGGTTTTTAAACAGAGACTGGATGGCCATCTGTTGGGAGTGCTCTGATTGTGTATTCCTGAAAGGTAGGGAGTTGTACTGGTTGGACCTTGTGATCTCTTCCAACTCTATGATTCTATAAAAGGCCAAATCTGGCCCTTCCCAGTCATCTTAGGCAAAAGCAGACTGCTGCAATACCTCCTAGTTTGTCTATTCTTTCGCATTAATATTTTTTCCCCATCTTGATCACACTCAGATGTTGTTTGGCCACATGTGTCCCAGTTTTCCTCTGATAACATTGGAGGGTATGGTATTTGTGTATCTTAATTTGGTGGCTTGAGACTTATAATGAACTATTACAATGTTTTAAGCATGAGGAATTTAAAATTGTGGCAGCACAATAGAAGTGGAGTCTAAGTTTGTGAAATTACCTCCCCCCAGCCCACCAGAGTTGTTCACCAAACTAGATCATGCTTATCACACAGAAGACTCTTCCCTGTAAAAGAGGACAGTTGGCCACCTTATTATCTCCTCAGTGTTAAACCTCAAACATCATTTTGTCCAGATTCTAGCTCAACAACTGAACTGAAGTCCTCTGAGCTGTAGAACTTCCTGGATTAGATTCAAGAGCAGCTGTCTATAATAGGACAGAGTAAGCTTTAACACAAGTTTAAAAAGTGCTAGACTATCACATACCCTCCAACTGTTCCACTTTGGCAGGGGCAACCTGTATTGATCCCCATCATCCCACTTTTTAGCAGCTTTTAAAATATCCCAGTTTCTCTCTCCCTCTTCCACTTTTCCCCTTTGTCCTTGTCTTACTTCAATTGCTGCAAAGTGAATTCAAAATGCAAAAGTAGTTTGCACTCAAATGGGCAGTGGGAAAATAACAGGGGTAGGGGGAATCTTGCCCTTCCCAGTAGGCTCAGGCAAAAGCAACCTGGTAGAGCTTCTTCTAGCTTGTGCTTTCTTCCTCATTAATAGCCTTTGCCATCTTCACCACACTCTGATGTTGCTTGGCCACATGATTGCAGGTTTTTATCTGGGCAATGCTGGGAGCTTATCTACCCATGAGCTATCTGAACTGTCTGAGTAGTACAGCCATAAAGCTCAGTTATTAGAACATGTAAATCGGGACATGCATGCATGGCTCTCCTCCTTGCCCCCCTCTCTACTGAAATGAATAGAGAAGGCCTTCCGTGCCAGGCAGATTGGGGGCCCTACATTCTCAAGGAATTATAGGTTTCTCCCTTCTTAGAAGAATAGCTAAGAATAGCTAAAGAATTAGCTAACACACATTGGAAACTGTTTAATGCAGTGTAGAGGTGTAATTAGCTATTGCTTAAAACAATCTGTAAGCCACTCTGATAGCCTTGTGGCTGAAGAGCGGGGTATAACTAAATAAATAAATAAATAAATAATATTAAAAAATAGTTCCATCCATCCCTTCTGGGATTGCTGGGCTGCCTTTGGAAGCCTCATCCCACAGTACTAATATATTTCTATGAAAATTCATATCAGGGTTCCCTCTTCAGTGGGAGCGGGATTGGCAGGAACAAACATGTATAAATATGCCCTACAGTTGACATGCTTGTCTTCTGCCACTTTGCTGAACTTCCAAGAAGGCAGGCTCTGGCTTCCCAAAGCTGAAGTTTTTAATTTGGGGGTTTGACTTTTATCAGGACCTCATAGAGGGAGCTACCAACTCCCCTGATTGGCTGGCACAGAGTTCATGTGGTCTAATTAACTGATAACAGTCACACAATGAAGGTTTGTGCTCAGATAATGGACTCCTGCTGACAGAGAAATGCCCACACAAAAAGGAGAGGAGGATTTCTGAAAAGGCTCGACAGGACCATTATTGATAGAAAAATTAATATTACTTTTATATTTAATAATACTTTTATAGTCAGTGCAAAAGGACAAATTGAACTTCTTCTCTCACCCCCACCCCCAACTCCTTCAACTAGCTGATGCCATTTTCCAGGAAGTGAAGGGACTGCTAGGCTATCCTTTCTACATTTAGCAGCTTGGGGCACGTCTATACAAGGGGGGGAAATGTGGATTGATGCACACTAATGCCAATTCACAGCAGCTTTCATTTGTTTTATTTTTTCCAAGATCACAGGCATGCGAAGCCATATGTGTTTGTTGTTCAAGCGGGCATGTCTGCGAATCAAGATGACAGGCACAAGTAAATTTCTCACATTTTATTGTCACCAGTTGCCACTGCTGAACAGTAAGCAGAAGTGTGATCTTCTGCTTAGATAAACAGGAAAAGTGGAGGAGGCTGTTTTGTTGCCTCACCACACGATCACTATGGCGAAAATCCAACATGGTGGTTCTGGGCACTTGCCTTGCCAACAAGCTCCACCCTATCAGGTTTCCACTTCTGCTCTTATTGAGAATGCGCAGCAAAGTGAATCAGTTGTCCCAATGAGTGAGAATGTGTATTTCCTTCAGATTTATTTTTTTAAATAAGGGGAAAGCTCTGAAGGCTTTTCCCACTGACTATTTGGAGCTTTTTGGCCCCCTCCTTCCAAATACGGTGGATTGGTGTGGGATCTCATTTAGAAAAAATGAATTCTCCTCAAATTCTTTGAATAGTATTTTTGCAATTTAGACAAGCCCTTGGAAATCCTGAGGGGCAGAAGCAGGAATTCAAGTGGTTTCAAGTGTCGAGAGTTTCCAGGCAAAAGTGGGGAACTACTAGCTTCTAGAAGTTGCTGGACTGCACATCCCACAATCTCTCAGCATTAGCCATGCTGACCACGGCTGATGAAAGTCGCAGTCCAGCAACATCTGGACAGCCAAAAAATTTCCCAACACTGTACGAGCATAAGGGCATGAGGATTTCTCATGATCTGGTTTGGTGCTTTGCTGCCAAACGTGACATTTGTTTAATGTCTTTTTGTGTTTTGGAAACAGACAAAAGATCCACATGGACTCAGCTCAGGACTCATAGATAAATGG
The DNA here is from genome assembly GCA_030847615.1 of Gambelia wislizenii. NCBI lineage: Eukaryota > Metazoa > Chordata > Lepidosauria > Squamata > Crotaphytidae > Gambelia > Gambelia wislizenii. The sequence continues at coordinate 447,051,427 of JAUMIR010000001.1, read as the reverse complement.
AGGATCTGAATAAGTCCATCTGGAAGAAAAATTCCCATGCAGGTAAACATCTTCCCACAATGGTTTTTAAAAGGGCTCTGTTTGGTAAGGGTTTCCAAAGCATATGTATTACTTGAAACTGTTTTAACAAGTTTTACATGGGTCTTATCTACACTAGCCAGGTTACGCCAGTTCCTCGCCAGCATATCCTTCCTCTGGAGGTGGCCCATTTTCCCCTGTTACCTGCAGAAGATGAGCTGGAGTCCAAACAGCCCTGTATCTGCCCCAGGGAGCATTTGGACTCTCATGAGGCAGATCAAGGTAAATGCCCTGCATTGTTTAGACTGCAGGGCTCTGGAACGGGAGCAAGCTGGAGTATTTGGCCAGTGTAGACAAGGCCATTTTTAGGTGATGAATGGTTTGCTATTGTTTTAAATTGATTTTATTTTACATCTCAGGGAGGGAGGGAGGGAAGGAGAGGAGAGAGAGAGAGAGAGATGCCAATAAAGGAAGATTAGATGGATAGAGAGGCAGACAGACTGTCTTAATACATTAATAGTTTAATCCTATAAATTAATAAACTAAAATCAAGTAGGGAGCTGGGTTCAGGATTGCAGCCTAAGTATACTTTATGCCTATATGTTTAGAACTTGTGGGTGCAACAGTCAGCAATGGATTTGTCTGTGCACCTAACCCTGGATGGAGTTTCATACTGCAACATTCAAAAAGACCACCCTTTCAAAACTACATATTTAGCTGGGATTTACCACATACTGTGTTATCACAGGGGTGGAAAATACGCAGCTCTCCAGATGCTACTGAACTGCAGTTCCCCACATTCCTCACCCTTGGCTATGCTGGCCAGGGCTGCTGAGAGTTGCAGGCTGATGACATCTGGAGGGCTGCATGATGCCCACCCTGTATTATTAAGTGATGCAGATGTCAAATCAGACCGTAGTCTGCTGCATACTACATCTATCCACAGACACACACACACACACCGATATGCTCCCTAATACTGGTGTACTCTAAAGCAAAGATGGACATCTGTGACATTCCAGTTTTTGTTAGCTCCCAGCTCCTATCTTCCCCAAACATTGGCCATCCTGTAGCTGGAGTTCAAGAGCTGTAAAGTCACACCTTCTCTAGCACATGCTTTTATAATGCCCCTGAATCCTTCCATCCTTCCTTTGCTTACCAGGAAGCCCCTTCTAGCAACAACTTTCTTGTTCATTCCTACACTACCATGCAGAAGTAAAAAAGTTTTTTAAAAAAAAAAACACTCCCCAAGAGTGAGGCATGAGGCAGTGCATTGTTGGGATAGTCTCAAGGCTTGTTCTCTTGACCCAGGAGATTTTCAGACAGGCAAAAATCTCCCCTTGCCGCGCGAGCAGCCTCCCGAAACTGCTGCGCGGCAAGGGTCTTTTTCGGACCGCGCTGTGCCTGTGGCGAAACCGTCCGTGTCACTTCCGTGAAGCTTGGGACGGCTCCGCGCCATATTTCAATCACGGAGGCTGCCCGTGCTTGAAATATGACGCGGAGCCGTCCCAAGCTTCACGGAAGTGACACGGACGGTTTCGCCACAGGCACAGCGCGGTCCGAAAAAGACCCTTGCCGCGCAGCAGTTTCGGGAGGCTGCTCGCGCGGCAAGGGGAGATTTTTGCCTGTCTGAAAATCTCCCCAAACTGCTCAGTTGTGCCTCCCACTTTACAGCAAAATCTGCCAACATAGAAGAAGAATGGTACTGCAAAGGAAGAGAGCAAACACAGAGAGTCAAGCCAAGTGTTAATAGAGACATTGTGAAAGTCCAGAAAGCTAATTTGGACAAGTTAGTTCTCTGTTTTAATTAATGAATCATAACAATTGATCAACAAATGCTTTCAACTTTAATGTTGACATACTTGCAAACAGAAAGCACTGACTTTGGATTTCATCCTACTGAAACATCTATATGTCTCAAAGATGGAAAGCTAGTGAAGCTGCTTGAGGGTGCAACAAAGTTGCCCATTTCAGTCACGAGAACTTGCGCTTTCACCCCATCTCTGTCAACTGACAGGTAGATAGGCGATATTAAAAATTAGAGGTAACCAGACCACAGCCTATATTGCAACATGCCTGGAATGAAGATCCAACTAAGCAGAAAGGGACAGGTGTCCCATTGCCCCTGATTTCCATTCTGTAACACAATAGCAAATTCAGCATTTGGGAAAGTTACTTTTAAAAAAGGTACTTTGACAGACTGTGACTCCCAGTCCAGAAAGTAACTTTTCCTAGCTCTGAAGATACTAAAGAAGAATGCAACCTACAGCTCCTCTTCTCCCACCACCCAGATCTAAATATTTAAAAAATCGGATGCCAAGAATTGCCCTCTTTTACAAGAACTTCCTCAGAAGGAGACCTGCAAAGCAGCTCTGGGCTTCTATTGGTCAGCCATCTGCCTTTATCTCGCAACACCTTGAAGAAATGAAAAAGACACTTTTTAAACCTATTTATTTATTTATTTATTTATTTGAAATATTTCTGTTCCATCCTATACCAAAAGATCTCAGAGAGGTATACAGGTAAAACCAATAGTAACAGGGCTATATTTCAAGGAAGGAACTGGAAAACCCATCTTTGAGTATTCCTTGCCTAAGAAAACCCTATGAAATTAATTTGTTCACCCTAAGTCAACAGGTGACTTGAAGGCACATGCACACACACTCACAACAATTTTTAAAAATAAAAATTTGAGCATTGGACTATGACTCTCAAATCCCCACTCAGACATGGAAACCCACTGGGGGTTCCTTGCTTAGCCTCAGAGGAAGGCAAAGGTAAACCCCCTCTGAACAAACCTTTCCAAGAAAACCCCATGATTGGTTTGCCTTAGGATCATAGGATCACCATAAGTCAGAAATAACTTGTAGAGTGCTTTCTCTTAAGTTGTCTAACTATAAATACTTTGATGAATGAAGTCACAAGCAGAACAAGATTTCAAATTTCCAACATTCCTACAGGCTCTTGTATAAGTCACTGTTCAACAGCAATCCATGATTTAGCAAGTACATAACCCAATGCCATCATATTTTTAATTCCTTGATGTTTTACCAGAGAAATTGCCTTTGTGGATATGATGGTATGTCTTTCTCCCATTTCCCCATTTGCAGAAAGTGCTGCTGAACATCCCATCATAATTAGAACCACAGCATCATTTCAATAGCATAAGCTTTCTTCTTGCTGGAGGGTCTCCTAAAAGTCAACTCAGTAAATGCCACACACTTGTGTTTATTCCATTTTTCTTTCCATCACTCATTATTTCCTATACATTTTGAGGTCTAGACTCTTGTTCTTCTTTTTTGGTGGAACCCCAAAGAAAATTGTTCACAGATGTGTTTGCACTGTCATTGTAGGTGTTAGTTTGTGATATGCTCCAGTTGAAGCTTTACCAAAAGGGAGCCATGCAAATCTGTACCCTCCAAGCAGAGTGTTAAATATACATAATTTAAAACTTTCCACTATTAGATTTAGCTGCCAAAACCCTAATGAAGCATCCAACATACTGAACGGTTTGGCATCGGCAGAGTGGACTATAATTTCTTCTTTGGCTGACAGTTTGAAATGTTCTCTTTTGATAGCTTTGTTGATGGCCTTTGGATCCAAATATATAGGTGCAACAAGTCATTATGTTTCTCCACAATGACAAAAGAGCTGACAAACTCTTAAGGCAGCCACGTGTCCTATTTTACAAGGTCAGTCTTCTGTTTCCAGAGCTGTCAGAGGACAGTCTTATGTTTGGAGGCACCCTTCATTGGAAGAGCTGCCCAGTTTACATCCAGTTTAAAGACAAAGAACCACAAAAAGGGACAGCAAAATCCTTGAAGTTGCCCATCAGCCGTGAGCATCTGGAGAGTGGACTTAGCAGTCATGCAGTCCCTCTGGCCAAGGTGAGATCTAGGGATGTAACAACTGTTCAAAGAATTATTCAGCCTTGATGAGTTGTGGCTTCTCAATGCTGCAAAAAACCTTGGCAAAGAAAATTGTGTCTCCTCAAATGTGATATCTGCGGCACAAGATGAAAAATGCAATTTTCCCCAACACACCTCTCTGCAATCTGCATGATGGAAAGGAGAGATCCAACCCAAAGCAAATGCTAACAAAGTTCCTGCCACAGGTGAAGGAGAACAGAGGCATTAAAAAAAATAATTCTCCATACTCAGCACAGACTAAGAGCAAGATAGTGCAGAGTTCCAGAGTCTAATAACATTCCAAGGCCAGAATACATTTTAAGTTGTGTTTTCAGTTAGTTACAGACAATGTAAGACCCCATGCCAAAATAATTTTTTAAACACCTTACAACTTGCCACAGAGTAAAGATCATACAGAATCCAATCTAGCAAAGTCCCACTTTTGCACTATGGACTTTATCAGACATGGGGGAACATGGCACAAAACCCCGTCACCAACTGTGTCAGAAGAACGCTACAAGAACATAAAGGGCAACATTACCAGATGCCCACATCCTTTAGCCATTCTGGGGGCATAGCACAGGTGTGAATAAAGCATCCCTTTTTTATTGACTGGCTAAGCAATCAATAAAAAGGGACATTTTATTCACACCCACGCTACACCCCCAGAATGGCTGAAGGACGTTGTCACCTGGTAATGTCGCCCGTTTTTGTTCTTGTAGCATTCTTCTGACATATTTTTGCTGAGTCTGATAATTGTCCTATGACACTATAACTCTAAGAGGAAAAAATAAAATTTAGAGAAGAGAAAATTAACTCTTCAAATCATCTGGCCACCTCAGCAAACCACACCTGCAGTTTAAAAAAAAAAAAAACTTTGAAAGAGCACTAGTAGAGATTCAAGATGTCCTGGAATAAATAGATACAGAGATGATAAAACCAAGCAAAACCACACAAAACCCAAGGAACTGTGCTTTGAGCACTCATACTTCTTTAGCCCAATTGGGAGACCTGGTGGTGCAGTGGTTAAATGCCAGTACTGCAGTCACAACATTGTGAGTTCAATCCTACAGGGCTCCAAGGTTGACTCAGCCTTCTATCCTTCCATAGGTCAGTAAAATGAATACCCAGCTTATTGGGGGGCAATTAACTTTTGAGCATGGAGAGGGGTGGTTTCTCATTCAGGCTTCATTATGTCATGTTTCAACCACACAATGGAATGGAACATTACATTCTGTGGGACCAAAAAATGTGTTACCTCATGTGGGAAAAGTATATTCATTTGTTGGAACAATTTTTGTCCTTGATTTTTTTGGCCATACGTAAGAAAGGTACATGGCAGGAAGCTGAAATCTGGGGGAATTGTTTAAAATTCGTGATGTGCCCACCTTGTAGGTTTTGTTCTGTGTTAGTTCTGCAACAAAATGTGACTCTGGAGCACCAAAATATCCCATCTGGTAGGATGAAGGTTAAGACAATTTCCTATTACTTAGGTTATACACTTTATTTCTGTACCCTGCCTCTGAAAAAGCATTAACAAGAGCTTGTGTTCAAATGTATGTGTAATTGTTGTTCTAAGCCACATCAATTACAGGTTCTATTTACTTTTATCATATAAAGATACAACTTCTCTCTGAGGTCGTGTCTAACTGCTTAGAACTTAGCTTTTAGTTTGAGAAAATATACCACATTTTGCAAAGTGATTATTTTTACAGCAGTTATGACAAAACATGGCACATTCCATGATTCCTGCTTCTTTGTGTTCTTTCTTGGCATTTGCATTTACAGCAGAGGATCCAATAGCCTGAGGTTGCAAGGTTCCACTTTACTTACCAAGAAATAGCCCCCACTGGACTCAGGTTCTTTCACATTACACAATAATAGCACTCTGATCCCATTTTAACTGCTATGGTTCCATCCTATGGAATCCTGGGATTTATGGTTTTGTGAGCTATTTAGAATTCTCCACCAAAGAAATGCCTCAGCAAACTACAAATCCCTGAATTCCATAGGAGATATTGCTGTTAAAGTGGCATAATTTAGTGAGAGAGAAAAGTCAGCAGTTTACTTTAAAAGTAGAAGTGCCTAGGACTGTGGTCTTATTCAGCTTTTGTTGTATTCCTTTTTGTGTAGTGCATGAACAATACTGTCAGTTACATTCAATTATTTGGCTGGTTCGTGCACCCTAAAGGTCCTGAACATCTTTTCAGGATTTAGTCTTCTACACAAAGCAACCTCTCTTGTAACAATTGTGTATATGTAACTCTACAAATATTTCTGTCTCTAATCATGCACTATGCCCGTTTTTCTAAATAACAGAACTTCAACTGTGTAACATACTACTCTGTGGTTTTGCATGCACGTAAAAACATACTTTCAAATATAACATTTATTTGGGGCACATAACATTCTTTCGCATCCGGTCAGTATTGCACTTCATAGAATCATAGAACTGGAAGGGGACTCATGGGCCATTGAGTCCAGCCTCCTGCTCAATGCAGAATCTCCAGCTAGAGCATCTCTTTTTGAAGACATCCAGAGAAGGAGACCCCCACCACTTCTCTAGGCAACTGGTTCCCATTGCTGAGCCACTCTTAGGAGATTTTCAGACCTGCAAAATGCCGGTTTGCCGCGCGAGCAGCCTCCCGAAACTGCTGCGCGGCAAGGGTCTACTTCGGACGACGCTGTGCCTCTCGCGAAACCGTCCGTGTCACTTCCATGAAGCTTGGGACGGCTCAGCGCCATATTTCAATCACGGGCAACCTCCGTGATTGAAATATGGCGCTGAGCCGTCCCAAGCTTCACGGAAGTGACACGGACGGTTTCGCGAGAGGCACAGCGTCGTCCGAAGTAGACCCTTGCCGCGCAGCAGTTTCGGGAGGCTGCTCGCGCGGCAAACCGGCATTCTGCAGGTCTGAAAATCTCCTTACTGTCAAGAAGTTCCTTCTAATCTTCAGTCAAAATCTGATCTCTTGTAACTTCAAACCATTAGACCTGGTCCTACCCTCTGGAGAAGCACAGAACAAACATGCCCCCTCTTCTCTGTAACAGCAAGAATGCTATGAGGTCACCCCTCAGTCTTCTCTTCACCAAGCTGATTATGCCCAGCTCCTTCAATCTTTCATATGTTCTGTTCTCCATATCTCTTATCATCCTTGTTGCCCTTCTCTGAGCCTGCTCCAGCTTCTTTATATCCTCCTTAAAATGAGGTGCCCAGAACTAAATGTGGTACTCCAGATGAGGCCTGGCCAGTGCAGAATATAGTGGGACTATGGACTTTGTCAGGCGCACTAAATATGGCGTCATAACGATGCCATATAACCACGACGTCACCCTTTCATGTTTATGTATAGTCAAAATCCCATGCCTTTTAATTGATGGCTTAAGCCGTGAATATCTATTCCCCTGCTGCTTTTTTGCTGGCATTGCCAGCTTACAAAGCCTCATGCCATTTATCTCTGTCAACCCAGAGTCAATGGCCCGACTGGGCAGAATCCTTCCAGGTAAGATCACGACATCTAGGTAAGTGATGAACCTTTTTTTATCCTCCCTGAATTACTTGGAGGTTTTTTTAGTGCGTGTATGTGCTTGGTGTGACTTTTTATGTCTTATTTTTAGTTTTAGTTTTGAATTTCCCATGCAATGAACAGAACTCTGTTCACTTCCTCTTTATTGCCGGAGCTGCCTTTGCCAGGAGAGGAGGTAAGTTCTGGGGGGGAACATTCTTTTGCCGGCATAAAAATTGATATTTTTTTTTATGCTGGCAAAAGAACACTTTAAAGGGAACGTCTGATAAAGTCCTATGACTTCCCTTGACTTGGAAACTATGCTTATATTTATGTTGACCTTCTTATGCCGACCTTCATCATACTTGATGCACATCTAAAGCAGGGTGGGAAAACATGTGACCTTTCAGGTATTGCAGGACTGCAGCTCCCATTATCTTTTACCATGGATGGCTACAGTGGTTAGGGATTATGGGAGTTGCAGTCCAACAACATTTTGAGAGCTACTACCTATACCTTTTCCATTCCTGATCTAAAACCTCCACAGTAAGGAAGAAAACTCAGAATATTATCACTTTTCTTTGCCACAATGTGAAAGAAAACTGATGACACCATAATTTTTTCCTCTTGTCAGTATTGCTACTACATATAGTTCAGGAAGCAGCTAGCTACATCACCAACAGAGGCTTGTCATGCTTGAGAAAGGATCAGTCTTGGCTCAGCATCCTAGGTCACAACATTGTATTGGTACCAGAATGTCAGGGGATGATAGGACACTCAATCCCCAGCAGAAGCCAAAAAACTATCTCAGCAGACTTAGTAGCAACCCGTTCCCAAGAATACTCACACACAAAGTGTTCGATGTCCAAATAAGCGGGAGGCACTTTTATGTTCAAAGTCAAACAGTTGCAATTTATACAAATATTTACAATTGAAGGAGAAACTGCTTTACCAGGCCTCAGCATTCACAGGAAGAGAAAAGAGGAGGAAGTGAGCTCTCCCACATATATATCTACGGGACATTGCCCTCCAGTGGCCTGACTAGGCATGACTTGGTAGTTCATGCAGTCGGCCATTATGACTCACCATGGTTCTGCAGTTGTTCAGCCATTTTATAATGGAGTTCAGTCTCTAACTCCTGACACAGAACCCTTTTCTTCAGGCTGGGCAACTTTTGAGGGCTGGGGGCTATTTTCTGCCCTCCTCTGAGCCTTTGCAGACTATGTCCTAGCTTGTCACTTCCAATTTCTTGAAAAGCCTTTTCTTGTTCACCCTCTCAAAACAGAACAAAAGGAAATAATAAGACCTAACTCACTGAAACAATGGAAAACAAATGGAAAGAAAGTTGCTCAAATTAAAACTACACAGTCCAAACTATAAATAGCTCCTTCTCCTTCATTCCCAATGTCAGGGGTTGGCATGCACTAGGTACCTCTTCAAAAGGTCCAGGCAGCAAAAAAAAAAAAAAATGGTAGCTGAGTATTTGTTCCTTCAGGCATAAGAATAAAGGCACAGACACGGGGTTGTGTCTAAAATAAACTTCTCTTTGCTTGGGCATAATGAAGAATATTTACAGATATATACAGCATTCAAGAGAAAACATCTTCACACATCAAGGTCTCAAACAGAACTGGTCAGTTCAACTCTATAGGACAAAACCAAGTACCTGGCTCTGCAGAGTTCCTAGCACCTCCCCCAGTCAGCTTTGCCCCAGAGCTTAGAGCTCATCAATAGTGATACCTTTGCTAGTTTTCTGCAAACTGCTGTTAGCTCACAGTGCTGCAGATCTGTGCAGACTGTTTGCTACATTCCAGCTCTTTACAGCATAAATCTATTGTACGTCCCAATATCCATCCTGACATCCAAGAGATATTTTTATTTTGTAAAAACCAATACTCTAGGGTTGCCTTTTCTCTGGAGAAAACATTGGGTAACATACGAATTTCATTGGTCACTGATGAAGACTGTGAGTCGAAACATGTCTGGCTTCTGTTTCTATGAAGAATCTGATAAGACCGTGGGTCATCTGTTTTCCTTCCATAAGACACAAAATGATTTGTGTCTTATGGACCTTCCACTACATTGTTGTTTATAGTTTGGACTGTGTAGTTTTAATTTGAATAATTGGTTATTTTAGACATTCATTGTATTTGTTATACATTGTATTTGTTATATCTGCATAACCAATATCTCCAGTTCTAATTATCTGTGGCTGAAAAAAATAGGGACATATAACATAGATTTATGCTGGAAAATGCCTAGAGAAGTGTCGTCTCTAGGAATCACTAAGTCCTCCAATGCAACTCTATGGTATGTTTATACCTGAAGTCCTTTATTTTAATAGGGTTTGCTATTATCGGTGGTTTCATTTATAAATGATAAGTCTGGTAACATATCCCCCACAGATATGGGAGGGAAACCTGTATACCTTTACACACACATTTTATGTTCATTTACATTAGGACCCCCACATCCACTGATTCAATTGTCTACGGGACACAAAACAGCACACCCACTATAGAGTCTTCCTAGAAAATGTGTCCTCTCTAGCCATTTTCTAGGTCCTCCAAGGCAACTCTATGGTATTTTAAACTAGAAGTTCCGTTATTTTCAATGGCATTTGCTATTATCAACGGTTTTCATTATCCACAGGGCCCCTAGAATCAATCCCCAGCGGATATGGGGGGAGTTCTACTGTATACTACTTCCATTTTTTTTCCCCTCTCAAAAGTGTGGTGGAAACCAAAAATGTATTTAGAGGGAAACTTGCAGTTCCCAGGTGCTTCTGAAGGTCTGGTTTCCAACTTGGTGAGCTAGATTTCAGAGTTGGGAGATTAATGCCTCAAGGGAGCCTAGGGAGCTAAGGAGCTACATTCAGTTCTAAAAGTCTATCTGAATGGGGGCGGGGGAGTCTTTGCCTGTCAGGAGAAGGACAGTAAGGAGGGAGCCATTCTAGCCATCCAAGATCTGTGACAGCCATCAAGAACACCTTCCCTAATGTTCCCACCAATGGTACCCATGAAAGTCATGGGACTGAAAGAAAGGCCTCTCCTGCAGATCTCAGGGTCCAGGGAGGCTGATATGGGAAAATACCGTTTGTCAGATATGCTGGATTACAAGATGCCACATTTTCCATTTCCCCTCTTCTCTTGTGTAAAATAGCAAATTCACATCATAACCCACTTTTCCTTTAGGCTGTTCTCAGAGATAATGAACTAAGAAATTCACTTTACAACCGTCCCCGCTTCCCTAACTCTCCATCCTCTAATGACTAAGCAATTTTGTGATGGATTAATTTTTTTCCTTTTTAACTTTTATCATAAAATAATGGCCAACTTCCCAGTGAGCTGACAGAATGACTGGCAGAAATTTCATTTGGTATAATATACATGAGAAACTCGAGTCTATACCAGCCAGTTCCTATTGCCCATTTGATAATACGATACTGAATGCAAATAAGGGGAACAAAAGTAGACAAAGGACTTTATCAGACACAGAAAATACAGCATCATCATGATGCACATAACCACAAATGGGTGTGTGGATTAGACGGTGGCGTCATTTCACAGTTAAAAACAGACCAAAACCCATAGTTTTTCATTGACGGCTTAAGCCATCATAGATCCCCCTGTTGTTTTTTTGCCGGCACTGCCGGCATTCAATGTCTCTGTCCCTTTAAATCTCGTACTTACCCTGACAATGTCCCCTCTGGCACGAACACTTCCGGGTCAGATCTGGACATCCAGGTAAGTGACAATCTTTTTTTACCTTCCCTGGGTTACTTGGGACCTTTAAAATGTGTATGTGTGATTTCTGCAACTTTAAATGTAGTTTTCTTGTTTTTATTTTTGAATTTTCCACAGGATGAAATTGTGCAAGATTTCAAGTTTGGAAGTGAACAAGGCTCCGTTCACTTCCTCTTTATTGCCAAGGAGCCTTTTCCAGGAAAGGAGGTAAGTGCGGGGGGAACGTCCTTTTGCCGGCATAGAAATGGGTTTTCCTATGCCAGCAAAAGAACTTGTAGTCTGATAAAGACCTCAGAGAATCTAGGGAAGTTGGGGGCTTCTTTCAATGGCTTTTTGGTAGTGTTCCATGAATATTCTACAGAGTTTCTTAGGGGAAAGGCTGAGCTCTAACAGATTGGGGCACCATTTTACAAAACAAACCAATCAACAACCATCACAAAAAAGTCACACAGCCAACCAGGTAGAAAATGGTTTTGTGTGGTCTCTGATTCACTTTATTTTGCATCAGATAAAATAGACAGAGCTAGGATGCAGAAATGGAAGACCCCAAGGGCACGATGACCAAGGACATTTTGCCTAGGACATTTTGTAGCCTGAGATAAAAGATAAGATGCCCCCATCCCAATCTTCCCAATTCTGTAGTCAAACACAAACTGGACTATCCATTAAATCTTACTTCAACATGGCCTACCCTTCAACATTTCACAGATGAAAAGTAGGGTACATCAGAGTGTGATCAAGATGGGGGAAGTTATTAATGAAAAAGAACACACATAAGGAGAAACTGTAGCAGTTAGTTTTTGTCTGACTTTACTGGGAAGGTGAAGATCTATCCCAACTGTCAGTGCCCTGCCCTTGGAGGGACAGGGAAAAAGACGGTATATGCTGAACGTAATCCCCTCCCTTTTTCCTTTTGTGCCATGTCTTAATTAGATTGTAAGCCTGAGGGCATGGAACTGTTTTGTTGTTCTTTTACGTATAAACCACCATGTACAATGGTGGTGCTATATAAATACAGTAGATGCTAATACCAATACTAATATTAATGTTAATGCTAACAACAACAACAACACAATAACAACAATGTGGAGGAGGGGGGAGGAAGGGAAGATTATTCTGCCCCTTCTCTCCTCCCTACACCCAGTTTGCAGCAATTGAAGGAAGCTAAGGGGGAAAGTGCGAAAAAGAAACTGGGACATTTTAAAAGCAGGTGAAAAAGTAAGTCAGCAGAGGATTAAGCTGGTTTTTCCCTGCCAAATCAGGACAGTTGGAGGGTATGTGGAGGGTATGAGGTTGCAGAAAGATATGATAGTGTAACAGCTGCCCATATATTTCTCTGTTACAGTCTTTTTTTCCTCAAGGCTGCACATCTGTTACTGAGCGCCTTTTCCCACATTATCCTTTATTGCTTATTAATGCTGAGGAGTCACCATTACTTCAAGCACCAGAAGATATACTTTTAACCACTGCTGAAATTGTACATTTTGTAGGGAGTTTTCTTTTGCATTTTGTGCACAGGACCTCTACATCCTCAAATGTGAAGAGTATATGTCTGAAGCTCCCCTCTGCTTAGAACATTTCCTTGTATGTTGTAAGCAGAGGCAAAGTGGTCAGAATGTTCATGGCAATGGAAATGCATTGAAACAAATGTAAAACTAGATTTTATGCATTGGCAGGGGGATGGGCTGGATGACTTTTAAGGTACCTTTCAAATCTATGATTCTAAATACTGTATGTAAAACCAGCAAAGGAGGGGGGGGGAAAGGCACTCAGAAGCAGCAGCAAAACAGTAGGCCCTGTACAAACAAGGACTATTGATTAGCCAGGCTTTTAATTTATTTGTGTTAAATGATGAGATGCGATAACATGTTATCTTATCTCATAGAATGCCTTACAAAAGGCTACAGTTCAGAAGGAGGCAAGTTCCATTGAAAAGGATGGAAGTTGCTGCTCACTTGTACAACACCCACTCATTTTAAAGAGCCTTGCTCAGCAGAAATTCCCAGTTGATTGTGCCCAAGGTTATATAAGCACAAGGAAGAAAAAGGGGGTGAATTGGAAGAAAACCCGACTTGTGTGCCCTGACCAATTAAATTCATTGTTGTTAAGAGCCAGCGTGGTGTAGTAGTTTGAGTTTTGGACTAGGACACTGGGAGACCAGGGTTTAAATCCCCACTTGGCCATGGAAACCCACTGGGTGACCTTGGGCAAGTCATGTTCTCTCAGCCTCAGAGGAAGGTAACTGCAACCCCCCTCTGAACAAATTCGGCCACAAAAACCTTGCAATAGGGTTGCCATAAGTCAGAAATGACTTGAAGGTACACAACAGCAACAAGGGCAAATTAGTGCACCTTGCAATTGAACATATGATACTCTTACATTGGATAATGTTGGATAATATGTTACCAGTCACTATTTTGAAGAGGAGAAATTAACAATGCTGGAATAATTTTCAGTGACTTCCTGGTCCAAGGGGCCAGTTACTCCATTGACATACAAAACACCAAAACACATAATTTGGAGAAAATAAAGTCACAACTTTTATTGGTTACAGCTGTAAGAGGTTGGCACTAACATGGGTCTGGATCCAGGCATCAACCAACCCACCTGCTGGTTGATGAGCCAAAGTGTAGCCCACTTGCTGAGTGATTCCAGGGATGATAGGTTCAAGATACCACATGGGCAGAAGCCACTGCATGGATCCCCTGTCACTGGTGTGACCCTCCAGCACCACCTAGGGCTGGGCATGATCCCAACTGTTACACCCTCAAAGTCCCAAAATGGGACTCTTATCAGTCAGTTGAACCAGGTAACACTATGGACTTTATCAGACACATAAAATACAGCGTCATAACAATGCCACATAGCCACGAAACGGTGCGCATATCAGATGACATTGCCCTTTTGCGGTTATGTCCCTGCCAAAACCTGTACTTTTTTAATTGACAGCTTAAGCTATCAATTGATCCCCCCTGCTGTTTTTTTTCCCTGTGTAGACGGCGTGTGAAACCTCACACCCTTTTCCCCCCTGTACTTACCCTGTCAGTGGCCGGTCTGGGGCAAAGACTTCTGGGTGAGATCACGACATCCAGGTAAGTGACACACTTTTTATGACTCTCCCTGGGTTACATGTAAGTTTTTAAGTGTGTTTTTGTGCTTTTAAAAACTTTTTTAAGTGTTATTTTTTGTTTGTTTTTTTAAAATTTCCCACATGATGAAAGCTTGTGATATTTCACAGGATTTCAAAGGAGGAAGTGAATGGAGTTCCATTCACTTCCCCTTTATTGCCGGAGCTACCTTTGCCAGGATTAGAGGTACGTGTGGAGAGAGTTTTCTTTTGCTGGCATAAAAATGGATTTTTTTATGCCAGCAAAAGAATGCTTTAAGGGGAATGACTGATAAAGTCCTATAACTCCATAATCCTGGATCCAGGTCCCATGCACACCGCCCACAAATTAGATAAGTAACAAGCCAAACAACACACTGATTGCAGGGGAGGGACAGTGGGCCAATACTCAGGAACAGACTAAGCTCCAAACACTGAGGGGGCTGCTTATATTACCCCAGTGCCTGACTGGTGTGAAAACTAGCCATTAGCCTCACTCTGTTCCTGCCGATCAGACAATACTTTAATCTGATTGGCTGGTGGTTGCCACTGGTTTTCCAGAGCCCACACAAGTGTGTGCATTTCTGGGAAAGGGACACCCAGCTCAGAGCTAAGGGGGCCATGGCACTTGCTCTGGTTGAGGCCAGCAAACTTGCCTCCTGATAAGTCAGGAAGCATGCTTGTGGGAATGATCAGCTCTGGATTTTATAATGGCCTAAAAAGAATTAGAGAACCAATAAAGTGGGGGCAACAGTCCAATCATGCTCTGAACAGAGTGGCAAGTAGCTCTGCAAGACTTGACCTCATGTCCCAAGTTTGTCATAGAATGACCTTGGTCTGACCTTAGACTTGTCTTCCAACCCAAGCTCTTTGTCCATTAAAAAAAAAACAGTACCACAGTTGGAGTGGGGGGTTAAGAAATTCAGGAGGGAACTTGTTAAAGGTCCCCCAAGCTACACAACAGTATAAGCGTGTTCTAGATAAGAAAATTCATTAACATAGCAGGACATCATGTGGTTCAGTGCCATATTAGAATCTGTAACTCAGATCACAATAACTGCGTAGTACCTACCTACATGTTAGGGCACAGCCTGCTTAGATACTGTACAGAATTCAGACACCTAACACATTTTGTTCCAGTTCTTTACTGCATCACATTGTGAAATGTCCAAAATGTCCAATCAGCTTGTAGGAGAGGAGAGAAGAGGAACTCAAACTCCTGTTCACCTCTTGCTGTTGATAAACAGACCAGTTCTGTCTTTAACCTCTTGCTCCCAGTACAAACCTCAGAACTGAGAGGATACTTGCTCTTGTCTTAACTTCCTTTCCCTTTCCATCTTTGTAGGCTGTTAAGCTGAGGTGAGACCCAGGCATTCCAGGGGTGTGGGTGGAAATGCCTCAGCATTCAAAACAATACTGCCTCCCCCTATCTTGATCCAGCAATGCACTCTAAGGAATAAAAAGTAGCCAGAAACAGACTTACATTAAGTTTTCAAAGTCCTGCAGCTGCTCCAAGTTGAACTCTACCCTCTCTCTCTCTCTCTCTCTGGCTTCTCTTCGCAAATGAAGATTCAGGAAGGACTCATCCCGCGCTTTCTGCAAGCGCATTGATGACCAAAAAGGCCAATCCAAGATAGACAAGTCCAGTTGCAGAAAGCACAGCAGAAGGTCTCCTTGGGTGATGTTTCCAGGTTGTGATTTTTTTCTGCGTTGTCGTTTCTCTTCAAGACTTGTTCGGCGTGAGTTCTCAAATAAGGCTGTAGCATTGTGGATAGTGTATCTCCATGCCTCCCAATGTGAAGCCAGGGCGGACCATTGTTGGTGATCAATTTGGCCGAGCCTGAGGTGTTGTTTCAGGGAGTCTTTGTATCACTTTTTTGGAGCGCCCCTCTTACGCTGACCCGTGCCGAGTTCACAGTAGAGTACTATTTTTGGAAGGTGATGGTCCTCCATCCTAGAAACATGCCCTGCCCAGCGCAGCTGTGTTCTCAATATCATGGCCTCAATGCTGGTGATCCCTGCTTGCTCAAGGACAGCAACATTCATCACATAGTCAGTCCAGTGTATATTTAGGATTGTGCATAAACAGTGCTGATGGAAGCATTCGAGGAGTCGTAAGTGGTGGCGATAGGTGACCCATGTTTCAGACCCATAAAGGAGAATAGACATTACAATGCCTCTCCATTGACGCCCCCTTGTCGTGGGAGAGAGGCTTGCGTACCCTAATGATGTTTTGAGCTATGCTGGCAGTGGCATAATAGCCACTGGTAGGGTCTCCCATGCCAGACAGGTCAAAACCGAAGGGTCTGACAAAGAGCGTCAAAGGGCAGGATGGGCTCTCCAGCCTTGCGGCAACCGTCCTAGGAGAAGGAAAACTCCAATCCCAAACCCGGGCAGATGGTGCTCGTCCAACCCTGTAAGGTCAACCATCTAAGAGAAGGAAACTCTAATCAAACCTACGGCCCGAGGACCTCACTGCCACGTCCATGCTTGCAAGGCCACGGCAGATGAATCTCTGGTTTAAAGGGTGAGGCCAGTTCTGTGCACGCTGCGCTCCACCAGAAAAATCCATTGCACAGGCTCGAAGGACAAATCCATTTCCAAAAAAGCCCTGTAGCGACTGGCGAGGGACGAAACCGGCAGGTGTAAAGATGCACTGGAAGCCGCAGCCCCAACCCTGCATGCAGGCGGTTCAGGACATTGGTCGCTCAAGCCTGACCCGGGAGATGACAGTCTTGTTCGGCAGCATTCTGAACGACCAAGCAGCCTTTTTTAAGGAGAGCACTGCTTGCTCCACATGGAGAGGGGCCTAGAAAAGGTGGCCTAAAGAAAGCTCATCCCCAACTACCTGGTTGGCTAGCCGCGGCCAACGGGAATCTTCTGATGCGGTCAAACCAAGGCAAAGAAACAAAGGCACACACCGGCCTCCAAAGGTGTAAATAAACTGACACTTGCATGCTGGAACATCAGAACCATGCAAGACTCTGAAGATAGTGGACGGCCTGAGCGTCGTTCTGCCCTAATAGCCCTTGAACTATCACGGCTTAATATTGACATCGCTGCTCTTAGTGAAGTTCGCTTCCATGAGGAAGGCAGCCTTAACGAACATGGCGCCGGCTACACACTTTACTGGTCTGGCAAACCCAAAACCGAAAAACATCTGTCAGGAGTAGGCTTTATGATTAAAAACTCCATTGCCTCCAAACTCGAAACCTTGCCAACAGGACACTCTGATCGCATTATTTCCTTACGCCTCCCACATGTTGTTCTCTTTAGTATATACGCCCCAACTATGCAAGCTGACCCTGTAGAGAAAGACAAATTCTACACAGACCTACGCCAACTCATACAAAAAGTCCCTGTAGAAGATAAAATTATTATCCTTGGTGACTTCAACGCCAGAGTAGGAAAGAACTCCGAAGCCTGGAAAGGTGTCTTAGGCAAGCATGGTGTTGGAAATTGCAATGATAACGGACGCCTCCTGCTAGAGTTCTGTGCAGAACAACAGCTGACTATTACAAACACAATCTTTCAGCAGAAAGATAGCTTGAAGACAACCTGGATGCATCCCCGATCCAAACATTGGCACCTCATTGACTACGTTCTAGTCCGTCAGAGAGACATTCGTGATGTCCGTCATACCCGAGTGATGCCCAGTGCAGAATGCCAAACAGATCATCGCCTTGTCAGATGTAAACTAAATCTTCATCTTAAGTTCAAACCTAAGAGGGGTGGTGGCATCTTAAAGAAGAGACTCCAAGTCAACAATCTTCAACAAGCTACCATGAGAGACAACTTCCAGGCAAATCTACAAACGAAACTTGAAGACCACCCTACAGATCCTTCTCCTACAGTGCTTTGGCAACATATCAAAAACAGTATCCTCCAGTCTGCAGAAGAATCCCTTGGCTTCTCCCACAAGAAAAATCAAGACTGGTTTGATGAAAACAACCAAGAGATCCAGGAACTGTTGGCAAGGAAGAGAGCTGCTCACCAGGCATACCTCGCCCAGCCAACCTGTCATGTAAGAAAAGCAGCTTTCCGCCTCACATGTAGCAAACTACAACAAAAACTCCGAGACATGCAGAACAAGTGGTGGATCAGTATAGCAGAAAAGACACAACGCTGTGCAGATCTGGGTGATCATAGAGGATTTTATGAAGCTCTTAAAGCAGTGTTTGGACCTACTTATCAGGTCCAAAGCTCCTTATACAGTACAGATGGTCAAACATTAATTACTGATAAAGCCTCCATCCTAAATCGTTGGGCTGAACATTTTCAAAGTCTCTTTAGCGCCAACCGAGTAGTCCAAGCCTCAGCTATCCAAGATATGATACAAAAACCAATGAAAAATGAATTGGACATAGCTCCCACTTTGGAAGAGACCTTTAAGGCCATACAGCAGATGAAAAACGGCAAGGCAGCTGGGATTGATGGAATCCCACCTGAAGTTTGGAAACACGGAGGTCATGCACTCCACGAAAAATTCCACGAATTCCTTGTGAATTGCTGGGAAAAAGGGGAACTGCCATCAGACCTCCGAGATGCAGTCATCATCACCCTGTACAAGAAAAAAGGAGCAAAATCCGACTGCTCAAACTATCGAGGCATAACACTGCTCTCTATTGCTGGAAAAATCCTTGCAAGGATACTCCTGAACAGGTTAGTTCCTGCTATTGCAGAAGAACTTCTCCCTGAAAGCCAATGTGGCTTCAGAGCCAATAGGAGTACTACAGACATGGTATTTGCCCTTAGGCAACTGCAAGAAAAATGTAGGGAGCAGAACAAGGGTCTCTATGTAACATTTGTCGACCTCACCAAAGCCTTTGACACTGTAAGTAGAAAAGGTCTGTGGCAGATCCTGGAAAGACTAGGATGCCCCCCCAAATTCCTTAAAATGATTATCTTGCTACACGAGGGACAGCGTGGTCAAGTCAGATATGGCGATGCTCTTTCAGAGCCCTTTCTAATAACTAATGGAGTGAAGCAAGGTTGTGTTCTTGCACCAACCTTATTTACAATCTTCTTTAGCATGATGCTCCAAAGGGCTATGGCAGAGCTTGAAGAAGACGACGGCATCTATATACGCTACCGTACTGATGGTAGCTTGTTTAACTTAAGCCGTCTGAGGGCTCACACTAAGACTCTAAACTATCTAGTCCGTGAGCTGCTCTTCGCCGATGATGCTGCCCTTGTTGCCCACACAGAAGGAGCTCTGCAGCGCCTAACATCCTGCTTTGCAACAGCTGCAGAGCTGTTTGGGCTAGAAGTCAACCTGAAGAAAACAGAAGTTCTTTACCAGCCTGCACCACAGGACGAACACCACCATCCCCACATTGCCGTCGGCAAATCAGTGCTCAAGTCCGTTCAGCAGTTCACCTACCTGGGAAGCATCATCTCCTCAGATGCCAAGATTGACAAAGAGATCGATCACAGATTAGCAAAGGCATATAGTGCATTTGGAAGACTTCACAAAAGAGTCTGGAGCAATAAACACCTGAGGCAAAGCACAAAAATCAGTGTGTATAGAGCCATCGTACTGTCTATCCTCCTTTATGGATCTGAAACATGGGTCACCTATCGCCACCACCTACGACTCCTCGAGCGCTTTCATCAGCGCTGTCTACGCACAATCCTAAATATACACTGGACTGACTATGTGACGAATGTTGCTGTCCTTGAGCAAGCAGGGATCACCAGCATTGAGGCCATGATATTGAGAACACAGCTGCGCTGGGCAGGGCACGTTTCTAGGATGGAGGACCATCGCCTCCCAAAAATACTACTCTACGGTGAACTCGCCACGGGTCAGCGTAAGAGGGGCGCTCCAAAAAAGCGATACAAAGACTCCCTGAAACAACATCTCAGGCTTGGCCAAATTGATCACCAACAGTGGTCCGCCCTGGCCTCACATCGGGAGGCATGGAGACGCACTATCCACAATGCTGCAGCCTTATTTGAGAACTCACGACGAACAAGTCTTGAAGAGAAACGACAACGCAGAAAGAATCACAACCCAAAAACATCACCCAAGGAGACCTTCTGCTGTGCTTTTTGCAACCGGACTTGTTTATCTCGGATTGGCCTTTTTAGTCATCAGCGCGCTTGCAGAAAGCGCGGGATGAGTCCTTCCTGAATCTTCGTTTGCGAAGAAAAGCCAGAGAGAGAGAGATACACACTGATTTTTCACCACCAGCATAGCTCAAAACATCATTAGGGTACGCAAGCCTCTCTCTCACGACAAGGGGGCGTCAATGGAGAAGAAATGGGATCAGGCATTCTGAACATGTAACACCAGACTTTCCATGCCTTCACCAGATTTCACACTGTTTCTGAACCCAATTCAAAGTGCTGGTCAATATGTTTATTTAGAAAAAAAAATCAGTTGGAATAGTTTAGATTATCTACAAACTACTTAATATTGTAAAAGATTCTTCCTACACTTCATCTCAGCAGTTTTAATGGCAGTTGGTTGACTTTCATTTGAGGTGGTTTTAGCATCTGCTATTTGTGTAACAATTTGTATATTTATTTGGTAGATATTCCTTGTTTTTTTCCCAGGCTGTGAGGCCGTGTTCTGGAATAGTTTCTTTCTGACGTTTTGCCTGTATCTGTGGCTGGCATCTTCAGAGAAGATTTTGGCTTCTGCTTTCTTCTTGGGCTGCACTGTAAGTTTTTTAATGGTGAGTGTGATTATTTTAATGGGGTTTGCATATGTACAGTTCAGTCATAGATTTGGCCCACTTTAGTATATATTGCCAGCTAAACTGAAACATATGCTGTTATCTTTTGATTGCATTAGTTTAAGTTTTTGCCCTGGTTTTTCTGTATAATTTCATAATAAATAAACTTCCTAGTTAAACACTGGTGTTTCTCGCATTGTGCAGTGTTCTGATGGTCACACAAAGCAGTCAGTAATAATTTCTGCAAGTGAAATCTCAAGAAAATTTAAACTGAACACTCCATTTCAATCAGATCTCTCATACTTCCTTCCTCAATCTAGTGCCCTTCAGATGCGTGGGGCTAGAACTCCCATCACCCCTGGCCATTCTCCATGCTGGCAGGGGCTGATGGGAATTACAGTGCCAAATATCTGATGGACACCTGGTTGGGAAAAGCTGATTTAAGTGGAAAGATACATGCAAAATGGGGTTCAAATCTCAGCTAATATACAAACTCCCCTGAGTTCTCTTTTGATTGCCTGTTGATAAAATGGCCCAATTATCCATCTGTATCAGGGATGGAATCATCTATCCCTCTAGAGGCTGTTGAACGACAAGTGCCAGCAGCTCTACGCAGTATAACCAAAGGTGAGGAATGCTGGGAGATGCAGTCCAACAACATCTGGAAGACCACATGATTCCCACCCCTGATCTGTACAGTCGGCCCTCCACATTCATGGGGCATAGGCGTGCAGAACCCCTGTGAAAGTAGAAAAACTGCTAATATTTCTAGGCCCACCAAACCTTAATTCTTAATATTTAATGCCAGCCGCCTGCTTCTGCCTTTGGAACAAATGAGCACAAGCGCTTTCAAGAGCCTGCTGCAGCACTTATGCTCACTCACTCCAAAGGCAGAAAACAATGGCTGGTGGGCTGCCCCTCATCTGGGCAGTATGATAGTTTCCCCTATTGCCTTTGGAATGAGCAAAGAGAAGGAAAGAGTCTTTCTCTTCACTCCTTCCAAAGGCAGAAGCCAATGGTTGGTGGGCTGCCCTGCCTCCCGCCACCTGAGTGAGCCAATACATGGACACACACAACTTCCCTCATCACAATCTCCTCCTCC
The DNA here is from genome assembly GCA_030847615.1 of Gambelia wislizenii. Taxonomy (NCBI): domain Eukaryota; kingdom Metazoa; phylum Chordata; class Lepidosauria; order Squamata; family Crotaphytidae; genus Gambelia; species Gambelia wislizenii. The sequence continues at coordinate 447,029,358 of JAUMIR010000001.1, read as the reverse complement.
CTGCCCATCCATGCAAGTGAGTGAGCAAATGCATGCAACACCCTCTGTCCTTGTGATCCTCCATCCCATCCCACCACCTACCCCCACTCAAGCAAGTACTCTATTGAGGAAATGCATGCACAGCAAGGCCCAGCCATCCCGCCAGTTTGATTTCCTCACAGTGACACCAGTGTTATTGAAGTAATAAAAATGGCATAAGGCAGCAATGAAGGTGGAGCAAATAATCCACAAATAAACAAACCCATGAAGGTGAAACCTGCAAGTGTGGAGGGAGGGCTGTATTATGATACTGTATATTCCGGCGTATAAGACCATTTTTGAGCGCTCAAAAATACCCTCCAAAATTGAGGGTCATCTTATACACCGGATATACTTTGCTTCACCTGCCTACCGCTCTCCTGCCTCTTCGCAAACGGAGCGAAGAGGCAGGAGATAGGGCGGGGGGGTGAGGCAAAGTGTTTAGCAGTTCATTCTCCCCCCTCCTCTGCCTTCTCCCCCTTTGGGGAGCAACCAAAGACAGAGGAGGGGGGCGAACGTTGCGGCTTGCTGCAGCCGCCGCTCGATCGCCTATGTGTTCAGCGGCCAAGGCAAACCGGGCATTTTCGCCCCTTTCCCCCACCTTCCTTGAAGGTGGGGGAAGGGGGCGAATCTAGCGGTTTGCCACAGCCACCCCCGCTTCCCCTGCCTTGGTCCCCTTCGGAAGAGAGCCAAGATGGAGGGAGGGGGGATGGACGAGGCAAACTGGGCATTTTCGCCCCTTTCCTCCACCTTCAAGTCAAGTTTGACTGGAAGGTGGAAGAGAGGGGCGAATGCCGTGGTTTGACACGGACGCTGCCCATCCCCTCCGTCTCCATTCCCTTTGCAAAGGGAACGAAGACAAAGGGAATGGGCAGTGGCCGAGGGAAACCAGGTTCATTCGGCCCCCTTCTCTGCCTTCACCCCCTTTGGGGAGCAACCGAAGGTGGAAGAGAGGGGCGAACGTTGCAGCTGGCTGGCTGGGAGAGCCCTGCCAGCTGATCCTGTTCGCTTTCCCAACTCATGAGGAGATCCTCGTGAGTTGGGAAACAAAGAGGATCAGCTGGCAAGGCTCCCCCAGCCAGTCAGCCAGCCAGCCAAATTGGGGGGGGGGGATCTTATATGGCCAATATATGCCAAACCCTAGATTTTTAGTTGAAAATTGGAGGGTCGTCTTATATGCCCAGTCGTCTTATATGCCGGAATATACGGTATATACCTCAGTTTCATCCCAGTGAGCTAAAATCTTCTCCCTATCACAACAATGTGCATTTGCAGATCTCTTTGTATGTGTATGAGAATCAGCATGGTGTAGCGGTTTGGGTGTTGAACTAGGATCCTGGAGAATAGGGTTCAAATTCCTGCTCAGCCATGGAAACCCACTGGGTGACCTTGGGCAAGTCACACTCTGTCAGCCTCAGAGGAAGGCAAGGGCAAACACCCTCTGAACAAATCTTGCCAAGAAAATCCTATGATAGGTATGCCTTAGAGTCACCATAAATTGGAAATAGCTTAAAGACACATGACAACAACAACGTGCATGAAAGATTGAGATTGTGAGTGTGTGTGTGTGTGTGTGTGTGTGTGTGAGCGAGAGAGAGAGAGCGTATGTATGTGCATACACATGCTGAAGGGTGGGATGCTGTCCCTGGTAGTTTCTAGAGACCCAAAGTAGCCCTCCAGCCACCAGAATTTGCCCCCTTTCACCCTACATCATTATAGTGCTATTATTCCATTTCAACTGCCATGGTTCCATCCTATGGAATCCTGAGGTTTGTAGTTTGGTGAGATGCTAGAGCTCTCTGGCTGAGTATTGTAAATACACCTCCCTAAACTGCAAATTCCAGGATTCCGTAGGATGTTGGCATGGCAGTTAAACTGAATCATACTTCTACAACTGTGTAGTGTAAAGGGGGCTCTGATCTATACAATTACACATTAACTAAACTTCATTGTTCTAGTATCCATGAAAATTATAAGGCCTGTGCATTATTTCCCTTAAACCTTCAAAATAGGGCTGTCTACAACTCTAAAGGGATAATACAGAATAAGGAGGCTCGAAATCTTTCATCCTATTCTGAGATCTATCATTTTGCTGAACAAACTGTTTAGGACACAAGTCACTTAACCTCCCCGTGCCTTCATGGAGAAATGAGCATTTTAATGCTGCCCTCATAGCACATGGCAAGGATTAATTAATTAATACTTGTACAGTGAGTAAAGCTGTCAGGGAATGACGGGTGATGATATATGTCACACGCCGAAAGACCCATGGGAGAGAAGTAGGCACTATGTAAGTGAGCACACTGCTCTGCATTCTCTGGATGCTGTTGGGCTATGCCGAAGGAAACTGAACAGCTTCCTTCCATAGCACACTGCTGAGATGCCAGCCTCAATGAAAACCCAGAGGGTCACCAGAAGAACAAGACCACCAAGAGAGCATCAAGAGGGATCAAGAGAAGAAAGAGCAGCAGCAAGGGACAAAAGACAGGCAGGAATGGGAGGAGAGATGTCAGGGACATGACAACACATCCTGATGAACACAGAACCTAGACTGATCAGTCTGGAGACAAGATGGAGGAAACCCAATTCCCATTTCATTCTCTCATGCCAAAATAAATAATTTGGCATGTTCTCCTTGCTGGTTACATTATGAGAATTTTTGTCCATGTTTGATGATTTTTCACATTTTGTAACTTTTTTGTGAAAATTTTTGTTATGAAAGAAACTTGGGGTGGGCAAATAAAACAACAACATGATTTGTGCAGAAATGAGTGTGGGGTTTTGCACACACAAAAATCCTTAGATTTTTTTTTTTAAAGGTATTTGGCCATTTTCTCAATGGATCGTCCTGGTGTTTGTTGAGACACTTTCTGATTAAGGATGGGAAAATTCAGGAGTGTTCTTTACACTCCTACTAAGCGAAAGCTAGATGGAGTGGTTTAAATCAACACTGGCCCATTTACAAGAGCAACAAAAATGATTATTTTAAAAAACAGCTTTGAAAGCCAGAACAAGGGTGAATGGACAGCTGCACCAAAGATTTGTTGCCGGCATGTTTTGGGAAAATTTCTTTGTCAAGGACATTTTTATAAAATGCCTTCTCAGACTTCCAAATGCCTGCTTAGAACTTTATCACTCAACTCAATGCAGCTCAACTCAATGCAGGGGTGTTGTTGTTGTTGTTGTTGTTAGGAGTTATATTTATGAGCCAACTAGTAGAATACTGTACAATTCAATACTCTTAGCCAAGATCAACTGTGGTGTAGTGGTTAGAGTATTGAGACTGGGACTTGGGAAATCCGGGTTCAAGTGCCACTGACAATAAAGGACAATGTTGCTTTAAGACAAGATGCACAGGGAGGATGCATTTTGTTTTGAAGCCAAATTGTGCTCCTAGAATTCTCTCAGAGGTGTGAATCAGGTTAAAAATAAAGGGCATACTTCCTGCTCACCTTGTTTTAAAGGGAAAATTGGAGGTGCCAGAAGTGCTACAACAGCAAATTTAGTGTTGTGGCAGGGGGTAGGCAGTTTGGGGAAATATGACCCAATCATTCTTTCAAGTTCTCCATATCTTCATAGTGGAACAACTCTAATCATCATAGTGGAACAACTGGACTCCAATACTGAGAAAACAAGTAACAAGGTGTTTTTAAAAAAAAAGCAGATAGAGAGGGACACAATATATGCACCCATCCTCCATCCCCAAAGCTGTTGGTCTTTAAGGGTGAGGAGGAGGAGCTGACTGATCATACAAAGGGTGACTTTAGTTTAAAAGCCACTTTTAAGGCAAGCTAGTCACCCAGGACCACTCATTGCTTCTTGGACTGATTGAGAAAGACAGCACAGATTATTTATTGATAGCATTCTTCCTCCTCTCCTGGGGCAAACCCTTTCTGCTCAGAAAGATTTCAGAGGGTTGGGGAGCTTGTGGCAGGTGCTGCTTGAAATCATCTCCATTTCCTCAGCCAGGGTCTCGGGAAGGTTAGCATGGTTCATGCCCAGAATGTTCATAACGCCATACAGAATGTACAAATATCTCAGGGGCAGAAAAGGCTACTGAGAGCATCAAGGCAGCCTCCTGGGGAACAACAAACACACCAGTTACACTCAGAAGGGGCCAAATACGTTTCTCTGAGTTCCCCATGGGGAGAAGCATTTGTCAGCGAGGGCATTTCCACTTGTGATTTAGCTCTTTTCTTAAAAAAGAAAGGAAAAAAGAAGACTTTTTCAACAGCAAACCTGATTCTCTGGGGATTAGGAAAGTGTTTAACAGGGCTGATGAGATAGGAGGGAGGGGAAAGGGAGCAGGATTCTCGTTGAAGAAGTGGACAAGGCATTTGGAACAGGGCGGCAAATCAAGGCAATCTACAACCACCAAACAGAGTTTGAGATTTACTGGTTATTCAGAAAGTAGAGCTAAAACCCAAAATGTCATCCAACACAAAATTAATAAGTAGGAAGGGTTTTTCAGCTGGGCATATATGTAAAGATTGATAAAGTTGCTATACTTCTCATAATGTTTCCCCATACACCCAGAACCTGGGGGATCACACATTACTCTTCAAAAAGACATCCCCATTCAAAATAATCTCTAACTGTTAAGAAGTGTGTGTTTGGTTGGTTGGTTTTTGCAAAGGTGGGTTTTGTTTGTTTGATTGATTGCTTGATTTATATGTCACCTTTCTCCCAGACTGGAACCCAAGGCAGCTGACAGAAAACATCAATTAAAATGCACAATACAATGTAAAATACAATAGAATTGACAACAATTTTTAAAAGTCACAATTTAAAAATTTAAAATTATTTAAAATGTATAAAAGTTAAAAAATAAAAAGAAGGGGTGGAATCTTGCCCTTCCCTGTAGGCTCAGGCAAAAGCACACTGCTGCAGCCTTTTCTAATTTGTGTATTCTTCCTCATTAATACCTTTTGCCATCTCGATTATACTTTTGATCAGTGGTTCCCAAAATTTGGTCTGCCAGGTGTTTTGGACTTCAGCTCCTAGAATTCTTGATCGTTGGACAAGCTGGCTGGGGCATCTGAGAGTTGAAGTCCCAAACACCTGAAGGACCAAAGTTTGGGAACCACAGCTTTTCATGTTGCTTGGCAGCATGTGTCCCAGTTTTTATCTGTGAAACGTTAGAGGGTCTGGAATACAGTGTCAGCATTAAACATTGCACATAGAACATAGCTATGGAACTTTAGCCCTAGACTCAGCAGCACTTCAGTACAGAATAGTGGTTCCATGATCAGGCTTTGATGTCAGTATAGTGTCTCAGGGCCATAAGAATGAGGAACGGGCATGTGCCAGACAACATTATGATCCTCCAACTAGTAAAACTCCAATTCATCTAAATTCATTCAACTAGTAATACAATTATTGCAAATGGAGCATCATTTTCCCAAGAGGTTCCTCTCCATTTCAGAATGTAATTTCTCTATACAGAGGAGATTATCAGACGCGGCTAATGTGGCGCCAGCAGAATGCAAAAGGATGCCATATCAGATGACAATGATGTCCTTTTGCGTTCCACTGATGTTATGCTGCCATTTCTTCCTATTGATGGCTGATGCTCTCAAAAGATCCCCCACTTCCGTTTTGGTACTGGCATTGCTGGTGTGTGAAACCTCAGGCCATTTAAATCCCGTCACTGCAGCGAGAATGGCCAGTCCAGCGTGAATATTTCCAGGTACATCCAGGTAAGTTTCACTCTTTTTATGACCCTCCCTGGGTTACTTGGGACTTTTTAAGTGTGTCCAGGTGCTTGGTGTCACTTTTTAGGCTTTATTTTTATTTTTATTTTTGAATTTTCCACACAATGAAGTCTCACGGGATTTCGAATGAGGAAGTAAATGGGGCTCCATTCACTTCCTCTTTATTGCCGGGGCTGCCTTTGCTGGGAAAGCAAGGTAAGTGCAGTGGGGAGTGTTCTTTTGCCGGTATGAAAATGGCGTGGGGGGGGGTTGCTAGCAAAATAACTTTTTAAAGGGATTGTCTGATAATCTCCAGAGAAGCCCTATTCGTAATTCCACTTAACCATACACATGTGTGTGACGGGGGGGTGTTTGTGCATGACACAGGGCCTAAACCACACGTTTGTGATTAGATCTCTCTTCTGTAGATGTTCACATTATCTGCTCAAACACCTGGGGAGGGACTACATCATGCATGCAAGGCCAAGGGGGCAGGGCTATATGGCATGGCCCGTCTGCCTGCTCACATGTAAGGAAGTGGGAGTACTCGTCCCCAAACCCAAAATTCTGAACATGTTTGCTTTGGCAGTTAAGGGAGTTTGGACCATCGCCTCCCAAAAATACTACTCTACGGTGAACTCGCCACGGGTCAGCGTAAGAGGGGCGCTCCAAAGAAGCGATACAAAGACTCCCTGAAACAACATCTCAGGCTTGGCCAAATTGATCACCAACGGTGGTCCGCCCTGGCCTCACATCGGGAGGCATGGAGACGCACTATCCACAATGCTGCGGCCTTATTTGAGAACTCATGACGAACAAGTCTTGAGGAGAAACAACAACGCAGAAAGAATCACAACCCAAAAACATCACCCAAGGAGACCTTCTGCTGTGCTTTTTGCAACCGGACTTGTTTATCTCGGATTGGCCTTTTTAGTCATCAGTGCGCTTGCAGAAAGCGCGGGATGAGTCCTTCCTGAATCTTCGTTTGCGAAGAAAAGCCAGAGAGAGAGAGAGAGTAAGGGAGTTGAATATTACGGGTTGGAAGAAGGACAACTCTTCCTAGACTCCCATTGAGAAAGATTGAAAGGTTGGTTTCAGATCAAACCAAAATGAATGTACTGTACCTATTTCTAATAAGTCAGCAGGTGATTTGAAGGTGCACATTAGTGCACACATACACACACACATTTCTAATAATGGCAGGCTCTGCCATCAAACCAGACCAGAATCATGACAAAAAATAGTCCAGGCCTTCATGATTTTTTACTCCCTTGGAACTACTGTACACTTGTCCCTCCACATTTACAGGTTAAGCATTTGCTGATTTGAGTAATATGTTCTCTCTAGCCATTTGTAGATCCTCCAGCACAATTCTATGGTCAGCTTCTGCTGGAAATTGACCATAGAATCACGCTGGAGGACCTACGAATGCCTAGAGAAGTGTTCTCTCGGGGTAAAAAAAAGTGCACCTATATTCATGGTTTTTCCACTTTCGCAGGGCTGCTGCACCCCTAACCCAGTGAAAGCTGAGGGCTGACTGTGGAACATATCTAATTGGAACGTTGGGTGACATCCAAAGGGAACAAGATTGAGTACAGCAAGTTGCAGCCAGTAAGGAACAAAGACTGATGCCTTGAGAGTTGGTTTCCTGGCAATAGATCAGTTATGTTCTGCAGAACTTGGGAAAGCTTAGCCTAGCAAGCTTCAGACCTCCAAGCCAGTCTGATTTCTGCCAGTATACCAGCCTGTAGGCAAAGTTCTAAGGAATTCCAAGCGCTAGTCCTGTGCCTTGAAATCATGCACTAGAACATCCTACAATGGCTTCAAGTTGCATCTTTGGCATTCTTCATGCTTCCAGGGGCACGAAGAGTCTTTTGGCTGATAAGTAAGTGGACACTTGTATTCCATACTCTCCAACATTTCACCAATAAAAACTGGGAGACATGCAGCCAAGCAATGTCAAAGTGTAGTCAAGATGGCAAAAGATATTAATGAGGAAGAACACACATTTTAGGAGAGGCTGCAGCAGTCTGCTTTTGCCTGAGCCTATTGGGAAAAGCAAGATTCCACCCCCTTGTCTCCTCTCCCCACTGCCAAGTTAATAGAGTTCTAACTATTTTTTGCACTTTGAACTCAGTTTGCAGCAATTAAAGCAATCTGAGAACAAAGGGAGTAAGTGTGAGAAGGAGGGAGAAACTGAGACATTTTTAAAGCAGCTAGAAAATGGAGCAAAGGATTACTTGGGACTGTCCCTGCAAAATCAGGACAGTTGTGTGTGTGTTTGTGTGTATACTTTCAAGTTGCCTGTCAACTTAAGGTGACTCCATGAATTTCATAAGGTTGTCTTAGGCAAGGAATACTCAAGAGTTGGTTTTGGCAGTTGCTTCCTCTGAAATATAGCCGACAGCACCTGGTATTTGTTGGAAGTCTCCCATCCAAGTACTAACCAGGGCTGACCCCACTTAGCTTCCAAGATCAGACAGGATCTGGAACAAATGGAGGTATGTTTATACATCCATTGGTTAGTTTGGGTTCCACCAGGACATGCATCTTGGGTCCCATAAGGGAGAAAAGAGGGATTATTAATTAATTAAATTAATTAAGTGTCCCCTCCTCTTCAGAAATGTCTAGAGAACTCTGCCAAGAAATGTGCCCCTTCTTCTACATGGACCATTCCCAGTAAGATGAGGGTGAAGGGACTCCAGGACCTGGGCCTCTACCTCAACGCCACCCTGAACACAGGCAGTTTTGTCTGATTTGGGAAGCTAAGCAGGCTCAGGCCTGGTTGTACCTAGGTAGGAGACCGCCGCAGAGTGCCAGGGATCTCCAGGTAATCCTAGGAAAGAATCCTGCCTGAAACAGTGCTGCCAGCCAGAGTTGATAGTAGCAGCCTAGATGAAGCAATGCTCTGCCTGAGTATAAGGCAGCTTCTCATGTCCGTTTGTGTTCCTAACTGCCTTTAAAGGCTCCATTTTCTTCCCAGACACTTTCAGTGCTGACTACATGCATCAGCATCATTGATTCCCTACTGCTGTATAAGAACTAAAGGCTTGTTTACACTATTAAAAACCCCAAATCGCCCTGTGAATTCCCCCCAAATCTGTGGCAATCAGGCCACATGATGCATGGCCCAGATTCGGAGCATTTCAGAGTATTTTACCTTGATGCAGAGTTTTTAGGATCTGGGGTTTTCTCTGCATTTTCATCTGCCACTGCAGCTGCTGCTGCAACTGCCTCCACAGCCATTTTAAAGTTCAAGAGGCAAGTTCCCAGCCAGAGTTAGAGGTTTTCTCCCTTCCCCTGGTTTGGCAGTGCTGCTTCCATATGCTCTCTGCTCACTCGTCGCTTGCTTCAAGGACTTCCATCGCTTACTTCTAGTGCCTCTTCCTGTGATGGGCAAGTGGGAGAGCAGGCGGAGGCAGTGCTGCCAAGACAAGACAAGGAAGAAAACCTTTCCCTTTGGCCAGGAACTTTCCTCCTGAGTTTTAAAATGGTTGCAACAGTGGTGGCAGTGTCAACAACAGCAGTGGTGGATGAAAATCCGCAAGGACAGTGAAGATAAGTCCTTGAAGTCCCTGTGGAGAATAAATACTACGCAGGGCCTAGGGGTAAATGCGGGGGCACAAGGGACAGGACTCTATTCAGACTTTTGGCCCACGTGTAGACAAGCCCTATAAGAACAAAAGTGGGATAAGGAGACTATCCATGTTCTTTGCTCTTAAATGAAGCATACAAGTCACATCTACCATCCCAGCCCAGGATCTGACTATTATGAATGAAGATTGAAGTAGGCAGGCAAAAACTGTGCCCTTCAGCCTATTTAATCCACTACAAAGAAGAGAAAGGGATCTCAGCTGTACATACAGGGACTATGTTACTGTTGTTGTTGTTGTTGTTGTGTGCCGTCAAGTCATTTCTGACTTACGGCAACCCTAAGGTGGACCTATCATACCACAGGGTTTTCTGAGGCTGAGAGTCTAGGGCTTGTCTATACGAAATGGGGGGGGGAGGAATGGACTGCTCCACAGTAATTGCAAGTTGCAGCAGCTGTGACCTGTCTTAATGGTTTTACAGCCCCCATAAACTTTGCATGCCTGTAGCCAAGATGGTGGCCGCGAGTGAATTACTCACATTTTTTAATCTGCCACCACCAAACTTTTAAAAAAACCTATTTCTGTGGTACGCACAAGCAATATTCCAAAAACGAGAGAGAAAAAAGGGTAGCACAAATCCACATTTTATCACCTTAGTGATCACTTGCTATGGCAAAAATCCAGCATGGCAGCAGCAGGTGCCTGCCCTGTAACCAAGCCCCGCCCCCTGTGCTCATCCAGCCTATCAGGTTTGTGCCTTGTCTTGTATGGGGAAGTGATTCATGCCAAATCCCATGTCTTAATGAGTGAAAATATGCATATCACAGGAGCTTTTTTAAAGTTGGGAAAAGCCACAAATGCTTTTCTCGCATAGTTTTTCCTCTTTTTGCCCTCACTCCTTCATAATACAATGAGACAATGCAGGATCCCATAAAGACAGCTCGTATTCTAGGCAAATTCTGTGAGGGGTATTGTCACCGAATAGACAACCCCTATGACTTGCCCAAGATCACTTAGTGGGTTTTCATGGCCAAGCGGGGATTCAAACCCTGGTCTCCAGAGTTGTAGTCCAACACTCAAACCACTATGCCATGCTGGCTCCCTGCATTACCTTTAGCATACATAAAAAAATGAATATTCAATTTTAGACAGTATTTGTTAATGCCTGTTTTGGTAGGGGGGAAGTGAAAGGAAAAGATCTCCCTAGAGAGGTCATGCTTTGACTTTATAAGTCATGCCCAACACTTTGAACTATACCCAGGAATGGACCAATAGCCAATTAATTCATTGTAGCAGGATTATTATATATTCCCTGTAACCAGCCCCAGTCAATTGTCTGCCTGTAGCATTTTACATGCTTCCAACACATGCAGGATAGACTATTGTAAGTGATCAGCTGGAGGCAGGTTTTCATGCATACATATAGTAAACCTGTGCAAAGTGGGTACCTGATGAAAGATACTCTTCCCAATTCTGTATGCTCACTGAAATATCTGAACGTAAGGTGTTGTCAGCCTGCAGGACACTGACAATACATTGCTTCAAGCATATATTTCTGATGGAGAATATTAAGTTTGGTGAAGGGTGACTAAAAGATTTGATAAATATGAAAAAGATTACAGGAATGTTCCAAATATATCCTTCTTTTTCCAGCCTTCCGCCTTCCCTATTCCACTTCATCCTCTCCATCTAGAGAAAGCGCCATGTGTACTGTAGTATTGTATTTGCAGTCTAAAGATCCAGGTGAAACTAACCTTTGAGTCATAAACCTGAATTATGAGAACGGGCGCTTGCAACTCCCAGAAAAGGTGCAGGGATGTCCTTGGACACTAGAGGGCGCTCCCCATCTCAAAGACAGAGTCAATGTCACACACAGAGAAGAGAGCGCAAGCAGTCGCAAGTCACGAAATAATGGAGACAGTTAAGAAAATCCTTATTTCTAGCAGTTGAAGAAATACGAGCAGAGAAAAATTAGAATATGAATAATAAATAAATCCGGTCATCTATGTCTCCCCATCCCCAGCTGCACCCCACACAAGCTAGAGTTCTTTGTCCCATTTGTCCTCTGCTGCCTGCCTGCTCAGTCAGGTGATTTCCAATTCACTTTTATTCTTTCCACCTTGATCTGGAATCCAAAGCAGCAAACAGTTTTTTCTGCTTGACAGAACTCTGTCTGTGTGTGAGAGAGAGAGGGAGAGGGAGGGGACAGAGAGGAATAGAGAGAGACTTACAACTCAGTGGGAAATTCCCACCCCCCCAAAAAGGGATCTGATTTGGAGGCTTTGCATATGGGAAGTGCAGCTAAATTGTACTTCTTGCTTCACGCTTCCCACTTGCCAATACTGTAAAAACTGAGTTGGGTCAATCCTCATGCCTCAGGATGGGCCATTTTGGTCCACTAGAGTAATATTTTGTGGCAGAATCCACACAGAACTAAACCTACAAGACAGACATTCTGTGGCATTGTCCCCTGATGTGCTTTTGTATTGACTCTGATTTATGGTGTAAGGTTTTTTTGGCAAGATTTATTCAGAGAAAGTTTGCTATTGCCTTCCTCTGAGGCTGAGGGCTCAACTCTCCCTCTCTCTCTCTGGCTTTTCTTCGCAAACGAAGATGTTTTGAGGGCTCAACTACACCGGCAATAAAAACTGTACTCACCCTGTAATTTGCAACACAGTTGACACACAACAGTTTCAACAATTTGCATCTTCACCTGGGTTTCTGCAAGAAACCCCGGATCAGGAAGATTTGCAGTTTGCTCCAGATTTGAAGGGTAAACCTGGATTATTGGCTGTGTGGTAGCCAAGGATTGGCTTTTGAGCAAAACCGGGGCAGGACTTCCAGTGGATGGGACTCTGCTCTGGCACCTTTTAATTTTTTTTTATTTTTCATTCATCAACTGTAAGCATTTCTAGATAGGTGCATGTATGCTTATCCAGTTTTACAGTATTCTGAGATCACATATATTCACTTATCTGCATGCCCGACCAAACAGGGGGGAAAATCCAGAGCAGCCCCAGATGTGTGGCCAGAAATAGCACAGCATAAAGGACACATGATCAGTGAAGGCCTGCCCTTTTACGCCAATAGCCATTAGCTTGTGGCAGGATACTCCGATCTACAATCGGAAATGCCTGGTGAGTGTGTTGTTTATGGGGCCCCTGCGGATCAAAGAAAATCACCACAGCTACAAAATAGGTGCGGGGTTTCCCACCCATGTGGTCACACCCTGAGAGAGGGTGATTTGGCTGAAGTCATCCACTGGGTTTCCATGACTGAGCAGTGATTTGAACCCTGGTTTCCTGGAATCCTAGCCTAACACTCAAACTGCTACACCATATTGGCTACTGGGGTCCCCCCCAAATTGTATTGGCCAACTTTGATGCAGTAAAGTGGAAGTGATCCACTCTGGTTGGCTGTACTTTGACCCTATTCAGAGCAACCCCAAATGTCTTCCATTGGAGGGAAATGGGGTGGGGAGGTCATAAAATACTCCATGCAACAAGAAGTATACAGAATACCCTGTCCCCTAGTCCTCAGTGCAGTGGCATTCTCATGAATGTGGCCTGAAAGTATGCCACAATTCATTGATGCAGATTTATCCCAGCACAAGAGAGTTAATTTATGAAGAGAGCATACTGAAGACTTAATGTGCTTCTTGCATCATCTGTTCATGTACAAATACACAGAGTGAACATGGGGAAACAGGCAAGCATCCAGACAGGCAATGCTAAATCTATGAAGCACAGGATCTGGCCAAGATATTATACTGTCCGAGGCAGGGAAGCAAATGGTTCTACTCTACTATGCCAAGGTACCTAGTACCCAATGCCAGTCGAGTGATTTTGATGTAAAATACAGACAGTTCCACAAGCATCCCTCCCCAATTGCTAGCAGTATAATCAGAGGGGTAGGGAACCTCAGGCACTCTGGCAGAATCTGGCCCTTGAGGGTTCCCTAAAGGCCACACCCATTATTGGCTGGTTTTCCAGCTTCTGCACTCAATCCTTCTCATTCTAAAAAGTGGAAATGCCTCTACAAAGGCTTATTTACAGCAAGAGCTTTAAGCTAAAATATACTCATATTTCTGGTCCCACCTTTTTGCCTTTGGCCTCACCCACCCACAGGAGTATGACCTCCAAGAACTGTTCTGAAATTTAATTTGGTCCTCTGGCTTTAAGAGGTTCACCACTTCTGATAATAAAGAAGTAAACAAAGAATTTATCATTTTTCATAGTTCCCCGAATTTGCTGCTTGAGGCAGCACCCTCACTCTGCCTAATGGTAGGGCCAGGAAGCAGTACTACTTCCTTTAAAATCAAACAGTATGAGGGAGGGGGCGCTGACTCTTGCCCTGTTACTCTCCAGCTATCTCTTCAGTCCCTATACATGTTGGTGGAATAACTCAAGTAGCTTGTAGCCACCAGATATCACAAGCCATTTTTGCTAATCTCAGAAAGCATCTTCTAACCATTGGCGTTAATTAAAATATTATTTGTGAAAACAAGCCCAGAGAAAAGGCCATCTACTCACTTAACATCATGCACTTGCTAATGTACATTTCTTCACTTGATATCACACAGGAGCATTCCAGTTACACTATCATGTGCCTATGTATACATGGTATCACACTGACATTAACTAGTATCAGCAGTATACAGTAATCAAAGGAGGTTCCGTTATTCAGCTTGCTGAAATACTGTACTTTTTTTGTGTGATTTAGAATGATGAAAAATTACCATTTTACTATGCATCCTGACTTGATCTATGCTTTAAAAAACAAAAGTTCCACTTCGCAAGGTAAGAGAAATGACAAGCTGACAGACAGCTTACAAATGCAGTCAATAAATACTATTTTGTCTTTTGAGCCTGGAATTTCTGATCCTAATGGTTTTATTATTTACTTTTTTTTTTTTTTTTTAGGATTTCTGATTTATTGGAATATATGTCCTCTTGAACAGAATCGGCACAGTGTAATTGTTTGAGTGTTGGGCTAAGACTCCAGGAGGTCATCTACACAAGACAGGATAATGCCAGCTCCCTGCTGGCATATCCTGACTCTGGAGCTGGCTCGTTTACACACACACACACACTACCTGGAGAAAACAGACAAGAGTCCAAACAGGATGCCAGCTGGTTGCTGCAGCAGCCGCTATCACAACCGCCACAATTTTCCTTGGTGATGCTTTCAGAAAAGCCAGGGAGCTGGCAGTGGTAGTGAGCAATAGCATGCCGGACAGGCTCCTGTGGACACACAGGGCCTGATCCATTTTTTGTTAGGTAAACTGGGTGTTTTTTTTACAAATAGTTTATTGGGCCCTACTCTGGCTTGCACCATTCCAGCCCCATATCTGCCTTGGGGGTGGTGAGGACTGCCTGGGGGAAGATTGGGGTAAATGCCTTGCCCTGTTTGGACTGCAGGGCTCTGAAACTGGGGCAAGCCAGGGTAAAACGCCCACATAGATATGACCCAGGAGACAAGGGTTCAAATCCCCACTTGGCAATGGAAACTTGGGCAAATCCCACTCATTCTGCCTCAAAGGAAGGCAGTGTCAAACTCCCTCTGAACAAACCTCACCAAAAAAAAAAAAAAACCCAAAAAACCCATAATGGGTTCACTTTAGGGTTGCTGTAAGTTGGAAAAGACTTGAAGGCACAAAGCAACAGCAACAACAGCCTTTTGAACATACAGTTCTAAGCTCAAACATTATAACTTCCTCTTTTCCTTCCTATAGATGTTATGCACAGGAATAATGTATCCCAGCAGCCAGAGGCAGAAGAGGACAATGCCCGTGCATCTTTAATAGCTGTGTAGAAGAGGGAATTTCAACAGGAATAGTCTGTCATACTCAAAGATACACATGTCTGTCTTTTTTGTACTTGGCCTCCCTAGCCGTATCCCATTAATGTACCACAGTTCCAATGATCTTCTTTTGCTCACTACCAGGCGTATATTCTCATTAGTGCCAAACATTCTAGTTCACCCATTGTTTTCCACATACCTGCCACCACTCATCCCCTGTGTATATAAGAGAAGAAGAGGATTACCTAATTTTTTCAAATTATATAAAAAAGGAATCATGATTTCTAACAGTTTCTAACATTGATGGTGATAAATAAATAATAACTCCCATGTCGGCAATCAGTTTTCTGGCTCTATTCCAGCTTTTCTCCCATCCAGATGTACTGGGTTACATCTCTCCAGCCGTCAGGGTCAGTGACCAAAGACTACAACACATTTGGGAAGGGAAAGGTTTGGGGAAGGCTGCTCTCCATACTTAGAGCCAAACTATGGGCTTGTCTACATGGGCTTAATACCCAGGCTTGCCCCCGTTTCAGAGCCCTGCAGTCCATATGACACAGGGCATTTGCCCCATTCTGACACAGGGCAGTCCTCACCACCCCCAGGGCAAATATAGGGCTGGGATGGGGGAAGCCAGGTAGGGCTTAATAAACTGTTTTGGAATAATACCCATT
Organism: Gambelia wislizenii; assembly: GCA_030847615.1. Lineage (NCBI taxonomy): Eukaryota > Metazoa > Chordata > Lepidosauria > Squamata > Crotaphytidae > Gambelia > Gambelia wislizenii. The sequence goes on along the minus strand of JAUMIR010000001.1, from coordinate 447,013,578 downwards.
TAAATCCATTACTGCTGGCAAAATATGGATCAGGCCCTGTGTGTCCACAGGAGCCTGTCCGGCATGCTGGCCCATCACTCTAACTTCCGGTCACCTGTACTCTTCCAGGTTCAGGCAACAAACCTGCAGCATGTGATCAAGGCTGGTCATATGCAGGGGGGTCTTGTCACATGGTGCGGACTGGCTTCCCCGACCCAGCAAAGCATAGAAGATTGGCGGTGGCAGCTGCAGCAACAGAGCAGTGTTCCTGTGTGGACTCCGACCCATTTCATCGAAGTAATGGGGGCAGAACGAGCCACCTCCACAGCCAGGATATGCCCACAGGGAGCTAGCATATCCTGGCTCATGTAGATAAGCCCTATGTATCACCTGATTTCCCTTTTTTTAAAGTCTGTTTAAACTTTTTACTCTGGAAAAAAAAAGTGGTGTGACCCTAATCCAAAACATGATTCTTCTCCAAATGGTATGCCATGCCAATTTCCTGCCAAAAAATGCTTCTGTGGCAGCTGTTTGCACTCAGAGATGCAACTGACCGCAAATTAATACTTTAAGAAGCAAATACTGTAGTACTTTAAGGAGCAAATGGCTGAACCAATTTTCAGTATAAAAAAAAACACTGTAAGACCTAGATCCCAATCAGATCCCCACATCTACTTTTTCTGCAAAATAAAATTTCTCAAAAGCATGAATAATACTATGTGTAGCTCACCTTGAATGAGTACTGTTATGAGCAAACAACTAAATAAGCGTATGTAACATGTACCCAGAGGCAAAGATAACTTTGCTTCCAACATACGACTGCTGACAACATTGCTGTTCTTATTACGTTCTTTAAAAAGAACACTACAACAATTGCTCTATAAAAATATGGTGCTTTTAAATTTAGATTTTGAATATATATTTTTATATATGTTTTATAAGCTTTCTAAGTTTAGATATGGCTATGTTTTAACCTTCCTGTAACATGTTGCAAACACACACTTTCCTTGAGATCTGAAATGACATCTCCAATACTACCAGTGTCAACATCATCCATTTATTCATGTGCTGGTTTCCACAAGATTCTGCATAAACTGGTTCATAGCACATCAGATCAAGAAAAATAAATACAACAATAAAAAGGCAACAGGAATGATTACAAATCACCATAGTATCAATCAGTAAATACATAACAAATACATAATAAAACAGTCACTACAAACACTAATAATGGTGCATCCAGACTAACTGAAAAGTCCCAGGTTTTGTTCCTGTTCTTTCCAGTTTTATACTGGGTTAAAATAAACAGACCTGGGGAGCTGGAGTAAAAAAGTCTCTGCTCTTACAAGGAGCTGACAGAAAATATTCTGGTATAAACAAAACATGTAGGGTTCTCCAATACAAAACTGGAAATAAAAGGAATAAAATCTGGAAGTTTCTGGTCTTTTTAATCAGTCTGGAGGCTCCCCAAATAAAAGGATACAAAGAAACTAACCTAACTCATCATTTCAAAACTAACAGAAGAGAGAATAAAGGCTAAAACGAAATAAAAACAGACTACCTATGAGGCTAAATAGCCTCCATTCCAGAGAAAAGCAAGAAGGGCTCTCCACAATTAACCTAAAAACATTTTGGTTCGCATCCTCACTTCTCACTTGTGGAAGTCTTCCTCCAAGAGCAAACCTAAGTCTCCACAGGGGAGAGCCTGTGTCCTGGCAGAGAGCAATACCCACATATTACAGCAATTGAGCAGTTTCATATACAGGTTGTGTCTCCCTTATTCAAAATGTTTGGGACTAGTAGTGTTCTGTATTTTGGATTTTTTTTCCAGATTTTGGAATACTTGCATATACAGTGGGCCCTTAGTATCTGCTGGGGTTTGGTTCCGGAACCCCACATAGATACCAAAATCTACTCAAGTCCCATTATATAAAATGGCACAGTAAATTGGCGTTTCATATATAAAATGGCAAAACCAAGGTTTGCCTTTTGGATATTTTTTTTTAAATATAAACCATGGATGATTGATTCGGTGGGTGCAGAATCCTTGTATAAGGAGGGCCGACTGTACATAATGAGATATCTTGGAGATAGAACCCAAGTCTAAACATGAAATTCGTTTATGTTTCATATACCGTATTTTCTGGTGATTAAGATGACTGGGCATATAAGACGACCCCCAACTTTTCCAGTTAAAATATAGAGTTTGGGATATACTCATCGTTTAAGACTACCCCTCTTATACAGCAAGTGATATACCTTACAGACGATTGGCTGGTTGTTATATGCAAAGCCTGCTTGGATTGGTCAGCTCTCTCTGCCTGCCCAGCCCTCCCTGTCTCAAAGACTATCAGAGCAGTAGCACAAACATGCCTCTTTCACCCACCCTTGTATCCTATTACCTCCTTATCTGCCTCTCAGATCTCACACATGCATGCCTGCACTGCTTCACAGCAGTCCTCAGGAGCAAGCCTCCCCCCCCCCCCCGCCCAGCCAGCCACCCCTGTGCCCTTCCTGATCTTGGGACCTCTCAGATCTCGCTCCTTCGGGAAGGGTGGATGGGTGGCTGGCTGGATGGGGGGAGGCTTGTCAACCACCCCCCATGCTTCCTGAAGGCACAATGGGGCTCCCCAGCCCCATCGTGGCTTCAGGAAGTGCAGGCGGTGGATGGCAAGCCTCCCCCCCCCCGTCCAGCCAGCCACCCTTCCGCCCTTCCTAAAGGAGTGAGATCTGAGAGGTCCAGACATCGGGAAGGGTGGAGGGGTGGCTGTCTGGACGGGGGGGGGGAGGCTTGCTCCTGAGGACTCCTGTGAAGCCTCCCCCCATCCATCCAGCCACCCCTCTGCCCTTCCCGAAGCTATGATAGGGCTCGCCAGCCTCATCACGGGTTGAGGAAGTGCAGGAGGTGGCTGGCAATCCTCCCCCCAGCCAGCCAGCCAGCCAGCCCTCCACTTCCCCAACCCACAATGGAGCTCGAAAGTTTCAGCACCCGTCCTATCCTATAAGATGACCCCGACTTTTGAGAAGATTTTCCTGGGTTAAAAAGTCATCTTATACACCGGAAAAATACGGTACTTTAAAGGGGATATATATTTATTTTATTTATTGAATTTATATCCCACTTTGCTCCTAAGATGGGATTCAAGGCGGCTTACAATAGTTTTAAATAAATCAAGCTAAAATATTAATTTACAGAAGTTTAAAAAAAGAATTAAATTACAATATTGTTTTAAAACATGGTAAAAAAACACATTTAAAACATATTTACAAGTAAAAAGATTAAAAATACAGCACACCACTTCATACACACACTGCTGCTCCATAATTAAATTTTAAACCTAAATTTTAAAAGCCTGTCTGGATAAAAATGTCTTCACCTACTGGTGGAAAGAGAGCCAGTAAGACCTCCCATGGAAGGGAGTTCCACAGCCTGGCAGCAGCCACTGACAAAAGCTCTGTCCCAGGTCCTCATGAAATGCACCTGCAAAGGTGGTAGGACTAGCAATGAAAAGAAGGAGAACCTTCCCAAACAGGCCCACCACTATTGAAAATGCCTAGTTCTAGAGCATGGAAATCTTACTTTTGGGGACTACAACACTAAAGTGTAGCCAGTGTTGCCTGGGAGATTCTAGAGTCATAGTGTTTCTCCAAGCAGTTTCTGTCTAGTAGCTACTAACCTACCATACTTTCTAAGGGATCCTAACAAGGGCTTCCAAAGATTTTCTGAGCCTGGGTATCTGTATGTAGGAAGAGGCAACCCTGTAGGTAATAATAACAATGCGAGAAAAACACCCCCATGCATACAACTATACACATATATTGTTCCTTCACACTACATTGTTATAGCGCTATTATTCCACTTCAACTGATGTGGCTTCCTCCTGTGGAATTCTGTGGTTTGTAGTTTAGTGAAGCCTAAGAGCTCTCTGGCTGAGAATGCTAAATGCCCCTCCCTAAACTACAAATCCCAGGATTCCACAGGAGGCAGCCAGAGCAGTTAAAGTAGAATAATAGCGCTATAAGTGTACTGTAGTGCGATAAAGTCCATAGAGTTCCTCCATTCATTTGCAATCCCTGCTTTTTCAGAATCCAAATCATGTTGAGAGGTCATGCACACAGGAGCTCATTTTAGATCTTATTATGAAGGGGTGGTTAGGCACATGGGGTCCTCCTCTCCACATGCACACTTAATGTTTGAAAGGGGTTAAAATCACCCCAAATTCCTAGCTCTGCCAGACTGACCTAAAGAAGTGTGATTTTTTACAATACAGTATAACAATTTGCATCTACTCATTCCATTTTTGGGTAGAGGGTGCTGCTTGTACTGATATCTTGGATATGCACTAGGACTACTCCAATGGGGTTTTTAAAAACAGGCTTATGGTTTGCTAAGGTTGTCCTATGGTTTGAAGAACCATCTCTGAATGTTTTTAATTTATCTTAAATTAATAAAGTTATAGTGCAAAAATGCCATTTCACTGATATACTGAAGCACTATAACTCTAAAAAATTTTAAAGAGAAAAAGGAAGAGGAGAGGAGAGAAAGGGACTTTTTTGTTTTGATATGTCTTGGAATTAAGAAGAAACTCATTCCAGAGAGGAGGGGAAATGCTGTAAGCTTGAGGGCAGGGAACTGTTTTGTTGTTCTTTTTCTTGTAAAGCCCCATGTACATTGATGGTGCTATAGAAGTAAAAGATAATAATAATACACAGGGTTACTAGAAAATAGTGCAGGACAACAGACATGTTGTTTAGATTGGGTTTTTTTAAAAGACAGCAACAAATACCAAAATTTCCCAAACCATTTGTCCCATCTGGAAGAGACCTTCCTCAGTATTTCTGCACATCACGATGGACCTCATGATATAGATACACCTCACAGATTTGTGCCCTCCTGCAAATGTCTTGTTTATTTATGTGGTACAGTTATATCCCACCTTTCTGCCACCATGGAATTCAAGGCAGCATATATGGGCTTTCCACATAACCACCTACCCAAGCAGTGACAAAACCCAAACCTGTTTAGCTTGTGCTGTTGCTAACTTGTCCAAACTTTGCCTGAGTTCTCAAAGCTAGAAGTTGAGCAGGAAGGTTCACAGCTGAAGCAATTTGCCATAGTTCAGCTTCTTACTTCACAGCTTTTGTAACTTTTCAGAATCAAAAGGCAAAAACCTCACCTTTTGAGCATAGCACCCTGTAAATACCCAATAAACAAAATACAAATAGTAAATTAGGGCCCATGAAGATGAACAACTACATTCTTTCCAAGCAACTTCTGATCTGCTTCATTCCTCCCTGTCCCCACTGTCTGCTTAACACAGTCAACTATGTATTAGTAAAACCTCCATGTTTTCTGTCACATTCCTAAGCCTACACTTTGCTACATGCATTAGAAATGATCTCCTTAAAAATAACCAAATAAGAAGTGAATTATCCAGAAGTTAAGTGTCCAAAGCAATTACCACAGCAAAGATCTGCAATGTTTGGTTCTCATTTTAGCCTGCATACACTGGCTGGCTAATTAAAGTTCTATGCAAAATAAGTTAAGGGTACCAATATATAGCCCTATGCAATTACTTGATATGCATCTCTATGGGACTGGGCTTGGGGCCCAGTGGTTGTCAGACACATAAGCAGATTAAGCAATTAATTGATATGCGCCTGTGTGGAAAACAGGATGTGTCGGACGCAAGTGTACAGTATTTTGTAAAGTGCATCTTGGGAGATATAAGATGATAGACGTAGCAATAGGAGATAGAGTTCAGAACAGCAGAGTTGTTTTGTCTGTTATGTTGCGATCACGTTATAGCAATTGCATTCACTATTTGGCCAAGAGCTCTGCAAGAAAACACGATGTAGTACATGCATATTTCATGCAATACATTTTACTCTCTTGGGACAGAAACATGCACAGTACTTGGTCTAGCTAAACATATTTATGAAGCTTGGCCAGCAGTAACGACTGATCTGCAACACCAAAAGAATTAGTACGGTAGATTTGACAATCTTTGTAAAAAGACAATCTTTGGAACAATCCTATAGCAACCTACCTATGAGGTCTCTCCACCTTAAAAAAACAAAAAAAAACTAAGTGTGTGTATGTGCTTTTTAAAAGCTTTTCTGTCTTATTTTTGTTTACTTTTTTGAATTTCCCATGCAATGGAGTCTTGCAATAAACCTCTTTCATTGCTGGGGAAACCTTTGCCAGGATTAGAGGTAAGTGCGGTCGGGGGCATTCTTTAGCTGGCATAAAAATTGATTTTTTTTATGCCAGCAAAAGAGCGCTTTTAAGGAGCTCGTCTGATAAAGTCCCATATCTCCCCATATGAGCCTTACAATCTTTAGGCAAGGGTTTTCTCTCCATCCCACCATCCTCAGAGGTATGTCTGGTGAGCCATGGGAAAGAGCCTTCTCAGTGGACCTATCTATACAAGGCTATAAAATGTGGATTGATGTGCACTAATGCCAATTCGCAGCAGCTTTCATTTGTCTCCACACTTTTTTGGCAAGATTGCAAGCATGGGAAGCTAACTGTGTTCGTTGTTCAAACAGGCATGCCTGGAAATCAAGATGGCAGGTGCAAGTGAATTACTCATGTTTTTATTCCCACCAGGGGCCGTCGCCGAACAGTATCTTATAAAAAGCATATCCAAGATGTGGAAGTGTTATATTCCACTTAAATAAACAGGAAAAAAAGAGAGAAAGGCTTCACAGGATAGCTATGGCAAAAATCCAACATGGTGTTTAAGGGTACTTGCCTTGCCAGCAAGCTCCGTCCCCTGTGCACCCTTGACCAATCAGCTTTCTGCTTCTGCTCTTATCGAGAATGCACATCAAAGTGAATTGGTTGTCCTGACAAGTGGGAATGTGCATTTCCTTCAGTGTTTTTTTTTTTTTTTAAAGCAAGAAAAGCTGCAAAGGCTTTTCCCATGGAGTATTTGGCATTTCTGGACCCCTCCTTCCAAATACAGTGGATTGATATGGGATCTCATTTAATCCTCGAATTTACTCCTCGAATTCTATGAGGAGTATTTTCACCATATACAGTTGTCCCTTCATATTCGCTGGGGTTTGGTTCCAGGACCCCCAATGGTTACCAAAATCCATGAATACTCAAGTCCCATTATACGCAATGGCATAGCAAAATGGTGTCCCTTATATAAGATGACAAAATCAAGGTTTGCTGTTTGGAGTATTATTTTTTAAATAATATTTTCAAGCTGTGAATACCAAATCCGTGGATACGGAGGGACAACTGTAGACAAGCCCAGTGAGTGCTCCTAGGCTATGGAATTCCCTTCCAAAGGAAGATCAGTTGGTCCCCTTCTCTTTTTGTAAAGACCTTTTATTTAAACAGGCCTTTAGCCTATGGACTTTATCACATTACACTGTTATAGTGCTATTATTCCACTTTAACTGCTAAGGCTGCCTCCTGTAGAATTCTGGGTTTTGTAGTTTAGGAGGCCTAAGAGCTCTCTGGCTGAGATTTCTAAATGCCCCTCCCTAAACTGCAAATCCCAGGATTCCATGGGAGGCAGCCAGAGCAGTTAAACTGGAATAGTAGCACTATACCAGTGTAGTGCGCTTAACCAGTTGGGGTAGAAGAATGTGCAACTGGTGTGTTGTTTTTAATATTCAATATGCTTTAATGTGTTTTAAATTAATGTTTTAACTGGATTTTTGTTGAATACTTTAAAAAATGTATTGTTTTAGCTATTCTGTTTTAACCTATAAGCATAAGCCAATGTAGCTTCCATACTAGCTACAAAGTGGGATATAAATCCAATAAATAAATAGATAAATAAATCCTCTCCTATAATGCTAATATTAGAAGGCACTTAATTAAACTAACACAGATTAGCCCTAAAAGAAAAATGGGGGATCACCACCCCCAATATTGGTCTACCGCTCCCATTATTTCTGACCATTGCCATGCTGGGATGGGGGGATGATGAGTGTTGCAGTGCAAAACTCCTGGAGGACTGAGGTTCCCCATTACTGTTCTAAAACAAAACTATCTTCATAAGATTTTCCTTGGTTTTTTTCCGGGCTGTGAGGCTGTGTTCTGGAAGAGTTTCTTTCTGACGTTTCACCTGCATCTGTTCTCTGTTTCTCTGAAGATGTCAGCCACAGATGCAGGTGAAACGTCAGAAAGAAACTCTTCCAGAACACGGCCTCACAGCCCGGGAAAAAACCAAGGAAAATCTATGGATGCCAGGCATGAAAGCCTTCGACTTCATATAAAACTAGCCTCCCTCACCCTCAGAGAGCTGAGCCATTTCCCAGCTGTGTACTATTCAATAAAGGAGTGGGCAATTTCAGCAGGGCCAGTGGCCATTTTTCTTCCCCTAGACCCTTCCCCTACGGCCCCACAGACTGCCAAAAATAACCAAAAACAGAAAACAAAACAATCGCTGGAAGTCCACTCCTGGGTTTTGAATAACAGGTCCCCAAAGACACACATATTAAAGAGTGCAAGTGTGTATGTGACCTATTTAAAAGGGGAAATCACTGCTTCTGGAGACACTTTCCCCCCTCCTTTTTAAAAGAAAAATTGTTAGGAAAGGGGTGGCCCAGGGAAACGGGGGCAGGGGTGGAGTTGGAGGGTGCAAACCCAGCTTTCAAGGCTCAACTTTGCTTACCTTCAGTATAACAGCCCTGCTGATAAACCACACAGAACACGGTATTCTGTGCAGAGTGCCTAACCCTCGTCTGCCAATATGCATAGTTTTCATGGTGGCCTCAAAAGAAGCTCACGCCATCCCTCACCTTCATCTCCCCCACACCAGCCCGCTTGGCAGAAAGCCATTTATTATTTGTTTCCCAAGCCAAAGGGACAGTACACTTTCTTTCCATGCTAGCTGTAGAGGAGAGGCTTTTCCTGCTCCCCACCCTACTCCCAAAGCCCCCAAAACTTAAGAGGTTAGGCAGGTAGACAGACATAAACAAAAACAGAGGTATCCACCCCAGGGCAAATTAAACATAAAAAACTCCTCTTTTGTGCTGTCTAAATCGAGGCAAGGAAGGAAAAGAGAGTGGTATATAATATGCATCTTTTGAGGCGGAGGCATGGTTATTAATCCTCTTGAACTTGCGCGGCTTGCAGAGTGCCACTAAGTGTCCAGATGATGAACAAGGAAGCCTTCCCTTTTTGAGAAAACTCCTCCGAGGAAGGAAGAAGCTATGGAGAAGAACTAAAAACTCAACGGTAGCATGTGAAGGGGAGACTGAGAAAGAAAGAGAGAGCACACACAAGTGGGTGAAGTGTATCCCTGGGTGATGTTATTCACAGGCAATGGCTAACAGTAAATAAGACAGTGGAATGTGATTCATGAGGACTGACAGGAAATCTATAGCAGGTGGGTTCTATAATCTGCTTACTACTGCGTACCAAAATGGAAGAACAACAGCCCAATTACTTGAGTCCTGGAGGCTTCTGAGCACATCCTTCAGCTCCTGCTCTGTGCAGATCAGGGGGGCTAATAGAGTCAGAAAGAAAAACCCTGCCCTCTTGCTGAAAGCACAGCTCTGTGCTTCAGTGAAGTAGCTTCAGTGAAGAACTCCTCAAGCTACTAACTGCTAGCTGAGCTGAGGGTGTGTTTAAGGACAATTTTCTGCCCAGGTCCTCTTTCTGATACATTTTGTTCTGGATCCAGGGACCTCTGGAACTGTTTTTAACGTACCTGGGGGGTGGGACTTCAACACTGGCAAGCAGGTTGTTATCAGTTGTTCCTGTGTGCAGGTACTAGCAGGGAGAAGGCAAATTACTTTTCCCATCCATTATCATTGAAACATCCTTCAGTATGAAGACTCTTGCAAGCATAATCTGTATGTAAAAGTGCCCTCCCTGTGTTCAGTGTAGCTTACTACCAAGTAAGTGTGCATAGGACAGGTTGCAGGCAGCCGTTGTAATGCCTGGCAGGGCTCAACAACAATTGTTGTTTTAGGACTTTATCAGATGAGGTACGTACCACTAAAAAAACTGTGTCATTTAGGACACGGTGATAATACAAAGGGTAAAATTATCAGACGTCCTCATTGTTGAGCCATTCCTGGGTCATAGCGCTGGCACGGACAAGGGATCACTTTTTTTATTGACGGGCTAAGCCGTCAATAAAAAGTGACACCTTATTCATGCCCACGCTATGCTCCCAGAATGGCTGAACAACAACGACGTCTGATAATTTTGTCCTTTTGTGTTATTGCCCTGTCCTTACGATGCGGTTTTTGGCTTGTCTGATAAAGTCCTTAATCTTATTTTTTTTTCCTTTTTGTTTTTTAGTCTTTCAATATTTAGTGCATTTCTGATTTATAATCCCTGAGGAGGCCCAATTACACAAGAGTCTTGGTGGTCCCATTTTGCCAGCTCATGGCAGGGCGGCTCCGTCATCCTACCCTAGTCCACCCTGTTCTGGGGTCCATGACTGGGTATGTCCATAAAATATGTCATTCATGAAGATGTAGGGAAGAGGACAATAATGCTGTCCTATAATAGCTAGTTAAAATGATATTTTACCAGGCTTTCAAGATTTAGGAGTCATTGGAGAGTGCCCTGCCATTATTGTTTTATAAAGCTTCAATCTTTGTCATTAATATTTTTTTAAAGCCTCAAAATACATTAAATGTTTACCAGGTTAACCTGGTGTATCAGTATATTTCCTTCTGTTTTTAAAAGCCCTTAAATTCTACTTGGGGACATCAGCAACAATCTAATTTATTGATTCAGTATATGCCTTTCCACTAAAATGAGGTGCTCAAGGCAGGTAATTCAGTAACAACTGCATTATTGTACATGGGACCCAGTTGTAAAAGAAGAAACCTGTCCCCTTGTTTTCTCCCATTTAAATGCTAGTCCATTTTACTACATGCATAGAAATAGAGCTACATAAGCTAAAGCTGCATGTTGTTATTCAGGTCTTAGGTAGCCCTAGAATAATAAAACTGAAGATGATCTTGAGGGCCATCTAGCCTGACCTCTGATTCAATGCAGGCAATTTAGAGCAGGGCTTGGAAAAGTTACTTATTGGACTACAGCTCCCAAAGCAGGAGGATTCTGAGAGCTATTATATATATCTCCTCTCTGGCTTTGCTTCGCAAACAAAGATTCAGGAAGGACTCATCCCATGATTTCTGCAAGCGTGCTGATGACTAAAAAGGCCAAACTGAGATAAACAAGTCTGGTTGCAGAAAGCACAGCAGTAGGTTTCCTTGGGTGATGTTTCCGGGTTGTGATTCTTTCTGCGTTGTCGTTTCTCTTCAAGACTTGTTTGGCGTGAGTTCTCAAATAAGGCCGCAGCATTGTGGATACTGCATCTCCATGCCTCCCGATGTGAGGCCAGGGTGGACCATTGTTGGTGATATATATAGTATTCTCAAGTTCTGATTCAAACCTAGAGAATCCCCAGCAGATTGCTGTCCCAGCTCCATTAGGCCTACAGTGGTAATTGGTTCAATTTACTAGTTCAATTTACTGCCACCTGGGTAATTGGTTCAATTTACTAGTTGCTCTTACCACCAACATACAATCACAGAATCTTAGAATGTTACAGTTGGAAAGAATCACAACCCAGAAACATCACCCAAGGAGACCTTCTGCTGTGCTTTCTGCAACTGGACTTGTTTATCTTGGATTGGCCTTTTTAGTCATCAGCGCGCTTGCAGAAAGGATGATTCCTTCCTGAATCTTCATTTGCGAAGAAAAGCCAGAGAGAGGCAGTTGGAAAGGGCCACAAGGGCTATCTAGTCCAGCCCCCACACACACAGCTATAGCACCCCTGAAAGATGCCCATCCTATTTCTGTTTAAAGACCTCAAAGAAGGGGAACCCACCACTCTCCGAGACAGTCTATATATTTCCTCATATGCATCCCAAATCTACTCTCCGCCTTGAATCCCATCTAACCACCTTGAATCCCATCTTAAAGGTGGGATATAAATCCAATAAATAAATATTTATATTTGATTACAGGTATTGGTCAGTTTGTTTTAATTTACATTTCTTGCTATTTCATACTATATTGTTTTTGTTGTAGTTATCAGGATAATTTGTTGTTGTAGTTACCAGGATAATTTGTTTTGCAATTGTATTTTCACAGAATCACAGAATTGCAGAGTTGGAAGAGACCACGAGGGCCATCCAGTCCAACCCCCTGCCACGCAGGAAATCACGATCAAAGCATCCCTGACAGATGGCCATCTAGCCTCTGTTTAAAGACCTCCAAGGAAGGAGACGCCACCACGGTCCGAGGGAGTGTTTTCCACTGCCGAACAGCTCTTACTGTCAAAAAGTTCCTCCTAATGTTGAGGTGGAATCTCTGTTCCTGGAGCTTGCATCCATTGCTCCGTGTTCCAATCTCTGGAGCAGCAGAAAACAAGCTTGCTCCATCCTCAACGTGACACCCCTTCAAATACTTAAACAGGGCTATCATATCGCCTCTTAACCGTCTTTTTTCCAGGCTAAACATACCTAGCTCCCTAAGTCTCTCCTCATAAGGCATCGTTTCCAGACCTTTCACCATTTTAGTCGCCCTCCTCTGGACACGCTCGAATTTGTCAATATCCTTTTTGAATTGTGGTGCCCAGAACTGGACACAGTATTCTAGGCGAGGTCTGACCAAGGCAGAATAGAGCGGCACTATTACTTCCCTTGATCTGGACACTATACTTCTATTGATGCAGCCCAAAATCACATTGGCCTTTTTAGCTGCCGCATCACACTGTTGACTCATGTTCAACTTGTGGTCTACTAGGACTCCTAGATCCCTTTCACATGTAGTCTCATTCAGCCAGGTCTCCCCCATCCTATATCTATGCATTTCATTTTTTTGCCCTAAGTGCAGTACCTTACAGTTCTCCATATTGAATTTCATTTTGTTAGCTTTGGCCCAGCTCTCCAGTTTATCCAGGTCATCTTGAATTTTGATCCTGTCCTCCAGGGTATTAGCTACTCCTCCTAATTTGGTGTCATCTGCAAATTTGGTAAGTATGCCCCTAATTCCCTCATCCAAGTCATTGATAAAGGTTTGAATAGCACTGGGCCCAGGACAGAACCCTGTGGCACCCCACTGGTCACATCTTTCCAAGACGAAGAGGATCCACTGCTGAACACCCTTTGGGTTTGGCCGGTGAACCAATTACAAATCCATTGAACAGTTAACTTGTCTAGCCCACATTTTACAAGCTTGTTTGCAAGAATGTCATGGGGAACCTTGTCAAAGGCCTTACTGAAATCAAGGTATGCGATGTCCACAGTGTTCCCTTCATCTACCAAGCTGATAATTTTATCAAAAAAAAGAGATCAGATTAGTCTGGCATGACTTGTTTCTCTGAAACCCATGTTGACTTTTTGTGATTATGGCATTGCCTTCTAAATGTTCACAGACTCTCTGTTTAATGATCTGCTCTAGAATCTTCCCTGGTATTGATGTCAGACTAACTGGACGATAATTGTTGGGATCCTCTTTTTTCCCCTTTTTGAAGATGGGGACAACATTTGCCCTCCTCCAGTCTGCTGGGACTTCTCCTGTTCTCCAGGAGTTCTCAAAGATTATTGCCAATGGCTCTGAGATTATATTTGCCAGCTCTTTTAATACTCTTAGATGTAGTTCATCTGGTCCTGGAGATTTAAATTCATTTAGATTAAGAAGGTATTCCTGTACTACCTCTTTCCTTATTCTGTGCTGGGTTTCCCCTATTGTGTCCTCTGTTCCATTATCCTCAGGTTGGTCCTCCTTTTCCTTTTCTGAAAACACTGAGGCAAAGAAGGTGTTGAGTAATTCTGCCTTTTCTCTGTCCCCTGTTAGCATTTTGCCATCTTCTCCACGTAATGGCCCTACCATTTCCTTCTTCCTCCTTTTGCTTCAGACATACCCCCAAACCCTTTTTTATTGTTCTTAACCTCCCTAGCAAGCCTGAGCTCATTCTGCGCTTTAGCTTTTCTGACTTTACTCCTACACTTGTTCGCTATCTGTTTGAATTCTTCTTTGGTGATTTCCCCACTTTTCCATTTCCTATACATGTTCCGTTTAAAACTTAGCTCCATTGAAAGTTCTTTAGTCATCCATCCTGGTTTCTTGAGACACCTCCCATTTTTCTTCCTCAATGGTACTGTTTGAAATTGTGCCTTCAGTATCTCCCTTTTGAGAAAGTCCCATCCGTCTTGAGGTCTCTTCTCTTTTAGTATTCCTGACCAAGGGATCACCCCCAGTATTTCCCTGAGTTTATTTTATAGTTTTATGTTTATTATTCTTTCATTCCCTCTGTGTGTGTTTATGTGTACACTTATTTTAGATTGTATGCCTTTGGCAGGACCCAGTGTTGTTGTTTGCTTGTTTTACTTTAAAGTGCCATCCATGTACATAGATAGTGTTATAATAATTATTATCATTATCATTATCATTATCATTATTATTATTTAATAAATCAACACACTAACTCTCCTACAACTTAAGTCCATTAGAGCTGCTAGTCCTGTCCTCCAGGTAACAGAGAACAAGATCTCTTTCACATTACGTAATTATAGCACTTTGATACCACTTTAACTGCCATAGCTCCTTCTAACAGAAACCTGAGATTTGTAGATTGGTGAGCTCTGTGGTAGAGCCTCATCAAACTACACATTCTAAGATTTTGCGGGCTAAAGCTGTGGTGGTTAAAATGCTATACAGTGGGTCCTCAGTATCTGTGGTGGATTGGTTCCAGGACACACACACACCCACACACCCCTCTGGATACCAAAAAACACAAATGCTCAAATCCCTATTAAAAATATGTATGGCAGCAGCAGGGGTAGCACAGTATTTGAAATGGGGGGAATTGGGGAAATCTCCATTATAAGTCTCCATTTAAAATGGCATAGGGAAGCAGCAGAGGAGACTACAAGTCCCCACTGCCAGGCACACAGCCAGGCATGCATTCTTCTGGCTTCTGCCCCTCCAGGGAGCACATCAGCCATCCGGATCTGCCTTCGAGGCGGTGGGGTTCCTTTCAAGGCAGACCAGGGCAGCTGGCGGGCTTCCCAGAGGTGGGGAGCATGAAGAATGCATGCCTGGCAGTGTGCCTGGCAGCTGGGGCTTGCCACCTCCTCCTCTGCTTCCCTATGCCATTTTTAATAGGGACGTATAAAGGAGATCTCTTGTTTGTTTATTTTTCAAATACTGTGTTGGGGAAAGTACAGTGCAGGTGCAGTATTGTGTATTGTGTACATTTGAATCCGTGGTGGGTTGAATCCGTGGATCGTGAGCAAATACGGTGGGTCCGCTGCATTTGTATAGGGTGAAAGAGACCCAAATCTTTTCCTCTGCTGTGTGATAACCCTTTAGGTGTTTGAAGAGTGTTATTGCATCCCCAATGAGTATTGGTTTGGCCAGTGGGTGGGGAAATCCTAAGGAAGGGGCTGTACTTGATGGTTGAGTTCCGAAGGAGAGGGAAAGCTGGACCTGCAATTGCCAGGGCTAAGGAGTAGGCCCTTTTCATGTTCGGTAAGATAGTGCTATTCTCAATTGAGTATTTGCAAGGGAACAAAAGGGAAAATTTGTTGTAGTGTAATTTCAATATTGCACTTGCTTCTATTTTGTATTTTTTTTTAAGTTAGGGCTTTAAGGTTACCCCAAATGTTGCAGTAATACTGAATGGCACAGGCAGAAGAATCCTGCAATCAAGTGCTTCATTGGCATCTCATTGGATGCATGAAACTTTGGGGACAGCACATATGTGTCAAATTTAATATATAATTTGTATTGTTGTTAAAACTATATATTGACATTTAAAGTGAAATTGCATTTGCAATCTTAAATTATAGTTGGCCCCATAGAGCCCCAAAAGAAGTACATTATTGTGACCCCGACCCTTCTGGGTTTTGCTTTTTTTCCCCCTCCTGTTTAGTTTTGCCCAAGCCTCTCTCTCCTTGTGATGCTATGCCTGCTCTTCCTCACCAGGGAGTTGCCATCCTTTTGTCCATGGCCACGCAGTTCTGGCAACTTTTCACCATTAAAATCTGGTAGGAACCTAATGCTGAGTAGATTCAGATGCCCAGTGCAGATGCATAGAACAATTTCTTCCTTTTTTGCTTGCTTTCTTCATCTAGAGAGAATAGTATTGTGAGTGTAATGAAGATCGGTGGCCCTGGGTGTAACTTTGGTAAGTGGATTTTCATTCTTAAAATCCCATACTCTTACAAGGGAGTGCTTTGTCTCCTTACAGCCTATTAGAACAAAGTTTGCCTGTTTCTCCCTTTCAGAGGTATTATCTCTCTTTTGTTGTTGTTGTGCTTGATTGCCTGGTGATTCTGATTTCCTAACAAAACTCAGTTGTTATCTACTGCAACATGCACCTATAGATTTACATTCTCTGCACTAGCCCACACTTCAAAGCTGTGTAAATTTACATGTTATTGATGAACAATTTGGCTTTACATGAAAAGTCTACCAGTTATCTCATCATCAGAGTTTAGAACTTTTTTTTTTCCTTTTGGACTATTCTGGGAGCTAAAGTCAAAGCTGTGCTCAGTATTATGATGGAGGAAAGACACAGCTGGTGAAATTCTCCCTTCTTGGTAGTTCTTAGAGAGATAGGAACCTGAAAATGTTGAGGAGTTAGTGAGGCCTGACACAATGTAGGGAGGGAATGGGATTTCACAAACTGATTTGAACCAGATAAATCTAACACTAAGGAAGGTAAAGCAAAGCAAAGCAAAGATTGGAGCAGGTTGGACTTAAGTGCTCTCAAACACCTCCATGGGACTACAACAGAAAAGTAAGGCAGGTACAGGGAATCAGCATGACATCTGGAGCAAAGCTTGGAAAATTACTTTTTGGAAGTCTTGTGGCCAGGCTGGCTGGGGGATTCATAGAATCATAGAGTTGAAAGAGACCACAAGGGCCATAGTCCAACCCCCTGGGCACCATGCAGCACACAAAGGATTCCCGATAGGGGGCCACCCAACCTCTATTTAAAAACCTCCAAAGAAGGAGACTCCACCACACTGCGAAGCAGCGCACTCCACTGTCAAACAGCTCTTACCATCATGAAGTTCTTCCTAATGTTTAGGGGGAATCTCATTTCACGTGGTTTGAGTCCATTGCTCTGTGTCCTTTTCTCTGGAGCAGCAGAAATCAACCTTGCTCCCTCTTCAATATGACATCCTTTCAAATATTTAAACATGGCTTTCATGTCACCTCTTAACCTTTTCTTCTCCCGGCTAAACATAGCCAACTCCCTAAACTGCTACTCACAGGGCATGGTTTCCAGACCTGTTAACATTTTGGTCACCCTGATTCTGAGTGTTGTAGTCCAAACAGTAATTTTTCCAAATTCTAGGTTTGATTTTCTTTCACACTGCACATGTCCAGAAGCTTGTGTGTGCAACTGTATGTACATACATGCCAGACTCGCCAGTTTTCCTGATTTAGCAGGGACTGCCCTGATTAATTCTCTCTTGTCCCACTTTTTCAGCTGCGTTTAAAATTTCTCAGTTTCTTTCTCTTACTACTACTACTTTCTCCCTTAGTTGCTTCAATTGCTGCTAGTTGAGTTTATAAGTGCAAAAGTAGTTTCCACCCAACTCAGGAGAGGGAGGGGACAGTATGGTGCAGAATCTTGTCCTTCCCAGTAGGCACAGGCAAAAGCAAACTGCTGTAGCCCCCGCTTGCTTGTGTTTTCTTCCTCGTTAATAACCTTTGCCATCTTGACCAGACAGACTCTGATGGCAACTACATATGCATCCTGATTTTCATCTGTGAAATGTTGGGGGTATGGCATTCTCATATCCAACTGCATGCAAGCACAACCCCAGATGCTGACCCTGAAACTACATGTGACCTTCTGGGCTCAGAACATTCTGTGCCACTGCATTCATAGAATCATAGAATCATAGAATTGTAGAGTTGCATTCATAGATAGGGAACTGGTTCCTTCCTCCTTCTGAGCAGTAGCAATGCAAAGCAGTAGTGAATCTCCCATGGAGCTACCCAAGAATCCTTTGCTGTTTCAATACAAAAATATACTGGGTGTTGCTGTCCTTCCTGTGAGACCTCCCCCCCCTCTACACACACACACACACACACACACACCTAACCCCACTACTTGTTATCTGTCAGTAAACAGTAATTAAAGATGTGGCCTGTTTGATAAAGCTCCTGCCCGCCCTCACATAGTGTGCCCTTTTGGACGTGTCTAATTAAAATCCTGATGAGAAGATGAAGAAATCCCAGCAGCCAGGCATCTGCCGACTCTCCCTGCACTCAACCTCTTCATTACCAAAGACGAGGCAGAGAGATATAAAGAACCCCAGGAAACACTCTGACAGACCAATCGATTGGGCCTTTTGTGGGATGTGACAGGCTATTCTGGGCTGCCTTTTCAACAGCACACGGGATAACAAGGGTATCACAGCATGGGACTAATGGGCCAAGGGAGACCCAGAAATCATGTCAAACTGTTGCTCCTTTTAAGAAGAAGGATCCAAATAACTATAGCAGGGTTTCTCAGCCAGGGTTTCCCAAAACCCTAGGGTTCTATGAGAGGTGGCTAGGGGTTCCACAAGGAATCATGATTGGAAAAAATAACTTTTTTTTAGTATAGATATAATTTCTATGCAGGGATTCCCTGAGATCTGAAAATTATGTCAAGGGTTCCTCCAGGGTAAAAGGGTTGAGAAAGGATGAACTACAGTTGCCCCTCCACATTCGCAACTTTCACATTCGCGGTTTTGATTATTCACGGAAAGCTGGCTGCCCCCCCTCTCCACTCCACCCCGTCCCTTCCCAAGGCAGCGAAGGGTTTCTCACGAATCCCTTTGCTGCCTTGGGAAAGGGGGGATGGAAAGCCTCCCTCACTCCACCCCAGTCCCTTCCCAAGGCAATGAGGGGCCCCTGTAGCCACTTTGGGAAGGGCGGGGGGTGAGGGAGAGTGGCGACGGGGGCTTTTGAAGCCCCTGTAGCCATTTTGGGAAGGGCGGGGGGTGAGGGAGAGTGGTGACGGGGGCTTTTGAAGTCCCCGTAGCCACTTTGGGAAGGGCGGGGGGATGAGGGAGAGTGGTGACGGGGTGGGGGGAGGACTATTATTATTCACGTTTTTTTCACATTTGTGGGGGTCTTCCGCCCCTAACCCCCGCGAATGTGAAGGGACGACTGTACAGAGTTTTAGGGCCAGCACCAAAAGCAAGCTTAAGTAGTTCATCCTGAATCCTTCCAAGTTCATTTCTAGAATATCCTCCACATGAAAGCTCAAGTAGTGCTGATCCTGTCACCATTGCAGCACAAGGTTAAACTATAAAATGAACTAAGACATGACTTAGTTTGTCCTGCTGTTTTTATGCTTTTTCTTTTTATCACTGTTTTATGATTTTATTGTAATATATTTGTTCTCTCTCTTGCTCCCTAACCTGATCCTTTAGGATGAAGGGCTTAGAATAAAGTTCCCAGAAATCCAGGGTGGACCACCCCAGCTTGTAACTCCATTACCATGCAGGAAGGAATACTTTAGTAAAATAAATAAATTTTAAAATTATGTCAGCTATGCTGTCTAGGCCATGTCATGCAACTCTGCCCATAAAGATAATGTACACTGGTGTACATATGAGAGCATTTTCATATGTGGCTCAGGCAGTTATTGTAAAACCTGTAAATCATATAGACATAGCAATATGACAGAGTCATTGCAAGTTTAGCAAAAATAATATAACAATAATAATAACAATAAAAATTATTTCTATGCCACCCCTCTGCAACGCAATCGGGGCGGCTTACAGTATAAAACTCCATAATTACATCAATACCCTAACCCACCCACCCCTTAAAATAATATTGAATTAGAAAAGATTTTTTAAAATACAATAATTAAAATAGAAGAAAAAAAATCAATGGCAGCTCAAAGGGAGAAAGACAGCCGAATCTTCGGGCCGGGATAGTTATTCAGGAAAGGCCTGCCGGAAAGATCCATCTTGACAGCTTTTTTAAAGCTGTCTAAGGTGGTAATAAAACGGATCTCGTCCGGCAGGCCATTCCATAATCTGGGAGCGGCAGCAGAGAAGGCCCTCTGGGAGGTCACCGACAGCCTTGTTTTCATAGGCTGTAACAGATTCCTCCCAGAGGACCGAAGCGCGTAGGGAGGATCATACGGGAGGAGGCGGTCCCAGAGGTAAGTTGGCCCCAAGCCATGTATGGCTTTAAAGGTCATAACCAAGACCTTGTACTGTGCCCAGAAACTAATAGGCAGCCAGTGGAGAGCTTTTAGCACAGGTGTTATGTGCTCTCTTCTGTAAACATCAGAAATCAACCTGGCTGCCATGTTCTGAACTAGTTGAAGTTTCCGAGTCAAGCACAAGGGTAGCCCCATGTAGAGCGCATTACAGAAATCGAGACAGGAGGTTAGCAGTGCATGTACCACAGTTCTGAGGTCCCTGGTTTCCAGGAAAGGGTGAAGCTAGCATATCAGCCAAAGTTGATAACATGCACTCCAGGGTAATTTACAAAAAGGTAATATTACAATGAACAAATTTAAAACAAAACCTTACAACACCACAATGTAAAAGAATACTATGAAGGCAATCAGTAGAAATAAAGCAAATGTGATGTGGCATAAAGGCAATTTGCAAGGGGCTAAAAGGTAAAGAGAATAAAAAAGGTACCAAAATGCCATTAATGTAGGTGCCAGGCAGGCCTCTATGAGGACAGCATTCAGAGTGCCATCACTAGTTTAGGCTCTTTACCCCATGCCCACATGCCAAACCAGAGGAACCCAGTGAGGACACTCAAAGAATGGTTTCCACTGAAGATGTTAACCTATTCAGAATTGCTGGGATTTAACCCAGCCTTTCGAAAGCAACTGAGAACCTTTAGGGGACTCTCAACCAATAAGCATAAATTTCAGAGAAGTTATTGGGGAGTACATTACAGTGGTGGGCAGGACCAAAGGCTCTTGTTGCCAATGTTTAAATTTAAGTCTGAGTTTCAGCATTCTGAAATTGGAGAAAAGCTGTACGAAGGCTTGTCAAATTACCCAGTGGTGGTGTCATGGGGAAGGAAGTGTGGCCTTCTAGAGGAGCCCAGAGGAACAGACTGGGACTCCAGGAAGCCAGATTTAGTGTCAGGACCTGAGGTTCCCCACATCTGTGTTAGACTTCTCATTTTTTTCTTACCTGACAGCAGCCCCTCGTGTAAACATGCATTTATGAAACTATTCCCAGAGAAATTCCAAGGAGGATCATAGAAACATTGGAAGCTGCCTCCTACTGCATTATACCATTCGTTTATCCGAACTAGTATTTTAATCTCTGACTGGCAGCAACTCTCCAGTGTTTCAGGCAGGAAACTTTCCTAGCTCATGGTGTCACCTCTATGGACCTCCTCCCATATCAGACCATACAGAATCCTTACCAATCCCAGCAATCTATGCAATCTGCACATTACTTTGAGGGTCACTGAAAACCTACATGCAGAACAGGAACAAGAAGGAAGGCTCATCTGGGTGGACATGGCACCAGGGATATTTTTATAAAAAATAATAAACTTCTATTTAAATGCTGAACACAAACATTTTATAGACAGTCATTTTGGCATCACCCACTCTAATGGAGTTACCCAGTGTGGTTTACACCCCCCACAACCAACTAGTGACACCACTCTTTCCTAGTCCTACTTAGAGAGACCCTGGCAGTATCTCATCCAAGTACTAATTAGCCCCAAGCCTGCTGAGCTTCTAGAATCAGACAAAAATCAGGTGTCTTCAGGCTAGCATGGTGTAGGAGTTCCCTACACCGGATTCCCCCCTTCCCCCCACTGAATGTGTCTGATGAGACAAGGAAGGAGACAATTGACTTAGAAGCCAAGAAGCAAGTCAGGCTCTTCATATTTGACCCTTTGGATCCAGGTCATAGTCTTCACCAAACTCTGCCTTGAGGCCAGAGATAAGGCCCAGCCATGAGGAACCAAGGAGTACACTTTGCCAGGCCCAGGGTACCCTGGCAAACCAGACTAGGCTGAAAGTCCATTACAGAGCAGGAGGGAATTCTCTTTTGATTATATAATCTATTTTGTCAAGTTCAGCAGAGTATTATTCCCCGGTATTCACCTGTCTGAGCCAGTTCTTTGCCCCATCTGCTACTTGCTCTTTGCCCATACCCTTGGATAGTTTAACTTACTTGTCTCTTAGCCACAGTACTGTGACATCCCTTGATTGCTGAGCTGGCTTCCTACTTCTACTGGCAAAGAATACTAAGGCTCCCTGGTGAAGCTGTAGCTCTAGTCACACTATCCATCACTGCTTTTGCTTTGCCTAACAATTGCTCTCATGCAGGATAACAGCATCATATGCTTTACAAGTGCTGTGAGAACAATTCCTTCTGAACTCAACAGCCATGAAATAATGGCACTCCAACTTAACGTCATCTGGCTTGAATATCTGCAAAATTACCGTATCTTAAAGTCTAGATTCATTTGTGAGCCTCAGCTAGAGTAGACCCAGCTATTCAGTGATACTTGTTGTGTGCCTTCACGTTGTTTCTGACTCATGGAGAGCCTGAGGCAAACCTAATCATGGGGTTTTCTTGGCAAGATTTGTTCAAAGGCAATTTGCTTTTGCCTTGCTCTGAGGCTGAGAGAGCGTGACTTGTCCAAGGTCACCCAGTGGGTTTCCATGGCTGAGTGGGGATTTGAACTCTAGTCTCCTGAGTTATATTCCAACACTCAAACTACTACACCAAGCTGGCTCTTGGGATACTTACCCAAGTCTTAACAAGCTTCATTCATTTATGGTTTTACTCTAAACAGGACTAAGAGTTTGTGATTTTGTTCTAGCCATATGCATTGAATCTTGTGAGCTCTTCCAGACTAAGCAAGTCGCAGTCTGCCTGCATAGCTCACCACCTCATAGGGTTGTTGTATATAAACAACAAAAGTGAAAGCCCTTTGTATGCCACTCTCACAGCCATAGGATAAAAAAACTGAGGCAAACAGATGGAAATCTCTTGCATCTCTCTACCTCTGCTTACAACTTCCTTATCACTAGATTCAACTTTCATATCTATCATTTGCAGGCTTGGCCACACAAAAATCACTACCACAGCCTTGGTTTGCAACAGATTTACACTCCTCTAAGGCTAGTTTTGAACACTAATGTCTAATTTATATATACAATAGGACCCCTTATCCGCTGATTCATTATCCAATGATTTAATTAGCCACTGGACACAAAACAGCATGCCTACCATAGAGTCTTCCTAGAAAATATCTCCTCTCTCACCATTTTCTAGGTCCTCCAAGGCAACTCTATGGTATTTTAAACCAGAAGTCCCATTATTTTCAATGTTACTCACTATTATCCACTGTTTTCAGTATCTATAGGGGCCCCCAGAACCAATCCCCAGCGGATACAGGGGTCCTACTTTATAACTCACTTGATTAAAAAAAAAATTCAAAGGGGTTTATACTAAAATGTATCTGCTATATAATATAAACAGTATAAAAATTTTAAAACAGTAAATAATTAAAACCATGCCAACAACCAATACAAAACCAGAGCTGTGATAACCATTAACAGCCAGGAAAGTCCTACATAAACAAATGTACAGTATTATCAACAGGAATCAAAAGTTTGACCAGAGTTTAGAACAATCACTGTTGAGACTACCACTCCCAGAATTCCCAGCTGACATGATCATTCTTTTGTACCACTTTGTACTTTGACTGGCAATGAAGTGATTGCTAATGAGAGAGCCTCTTTTGGGATTCTGGGAGTCGTCCAAAAAAAGAGGACATTTTCCAAGCTTTGAGCTTGACACAATTTCTACCTCTCAAATCATATGGGGTTTCTCCCTTTTGAACTACTAGAAGACAGACGCCACTACTGATAAGGCCCATCTTCATAATGTTACTCAGCTGTCCCAAATGTCAGGGATAGTTTCAATTAATCCTCTGTCATCCTACTTTTTCAGCTGCTTTTAAAATGTCCCAGTTTCTCTCTCCTTCTTATACTCCCCTCCTTTGTCCTAAGCTTACTTCAATTTCTGCAAATTGAATTCAAAGTGCCAAAGTATTTTGCACTCAATTTACTCAGCAGGAGGGAAAGGACAGGAGGGGGCATGATCTTGCCCTTCCCAGTAGGTTCAGGCAAAATCAAACTGCTATAGCTTCTCCTCCCCTGTGCGTTCATCCTCATTAATAACTTTTGCCATCTTGGCCACACTCAGATGTTGCTTGGCCACATGTCCTGATTTTCATCTGTGAAAATGTTGAAGGATATGGTCCAGCATCATTCATATGTGTAATTAAATTTCAGGGAGATGTAATGATGTAACTGCATGCAAGAATCTCCGCACGTGGTTACATCTTAGAAAGTGTTACTTGCTTACAGCTTCTTTTTTTAAACAGAGTGGGAAGTGAACACTTTTTCTTCCTGCATGGCAATTATAATCAGAAAATGTCCTTGTTAAAACATTAATTCAACCATCAGAGGCAAAGTGACCAACAGAGCTTTAGCAGAACAAGGCAGGTCCAATGGGAGAGGAAGGGTGGGAAGGGAGAGATGGGGAGGGAGGGTCAATGCACAACCAATTCTCCATTGCCCCCCCCCACCAGGAGGCAGTAAAGGGATAAAACTGGAACATTGACAAAGCAGAGCCACATCCTGACCTCCTGTCCCAGTACCTGCGTTTGATGGAATGGCACCGGGTGGCTGTTGCCGCTAATAAATAGAAGTAATTTGATTAGCTTCCCCTAACGAGTGATAAGATCCTGACAAACCCTTTTTAATGCATTTCTGGAACAAGATGAAATTGTTTCATTTGGGAAGCAGCCTCTCTCCCCCCGCCCCCCACTTTCCCAGGGGGAGTTGCCTCCAAGCTCCTTTAGTGAGAGGTAAAAATATGCCAATCATTAATGAGGGGAGAATTACAGAGACTTTAATGCAATCAGAAAAGAGGAGCCCTGGGGCAGCTGGGGAATAAAACCTGCCCTTAAATCAGAGGCAGGCTGCTGGAGCGCAGAATGAGAAGCAATGCTCTCACCGCCACCATCGTCACATCGCCACCCACATATCAAAGCAAATAGAAGCACAGACCCAAACATGCAGCTTTCCAGACAGTATTCAATACAAAATAGGTGTGAAAAAAGCAAGAAGTGTTTAACACTCACCCACTTGCACCAATTTGTTAGTCAAAACATAATGATGTTCACTTAAAAAGTGGGTATACGGGATTAACATTTTACCGATGTCAGGACTGCAGGGACATATCACAAATACTCCATCCTTTTTCTTGACAATTTGTTTAATTAATTACTTAGATTTTTAGACAGACCAAAACTTGAAGTACTCTGGGCAGGCAGTGTGCAGGTTATTTAAAAAAACACACACACAAAACACTCATAAATGTATAAAACTACAAACAAAACAATAATAAAACTGGCCAGCAGCAAGAGGGTTAAAACAGTGCAGCCCATGATAAAACCAAAGTAAAACCTCCTGCAAAAATATAAATAAATCAGGATAAAGATCTAAAAGCACTACCAGTGTTTTACAAACTTGGGAGGTTTTTTTAAGGACTTCACATAGGCTGATAACACACTGCAGAAATAATGCAATTTGACACCACTTCCATAGGCTCTATGATGTAGCTTGACACCACTTCCATAAGCTCTATCCTATGCAATCCTGGGATTTGTAGTTTGTTGTGGCACCAGAGCTCTTTGACAGAGAAGGCTAAATGTCTCACAAAACTACAGTTCCCAGAATTCTATAGCACTGAGCCATAGCAGTTAAAGCAGTGTCAAACTGCATTATTTCTGCAGTGTGCCATCAGCCACAGTGACAAAAAGAACATGATGTAGGTGCCAAGTGAATCTTTCTAAGGAGGGAAGCAACAGAGTTCCATAGGCTGCCACCACAGAGAAGCCCAGCCAGGTAGGTTCAGTCTGTAGTTGGAAAGCCAGCAGAGTCCTGGACCTTAGGGTCCAGGGAGGTAAATTACATAACCCAAATGTATGTATTAGTGGGTGTGAATAGGTATGTGTTCAGAGTGCTAACCTCCATTATCCCATGATAATGAGGAGGGTCTAAATCTGAAAATGAGAAAAATCTAAATCTGGAATATATTGGACTGCAAAAAGGTATGGAGTGTTGGTTGGTAGCTTCCATTGTCAGTGTGTCTGTCTGTGTGTGAGAGAGAGAGAGAGGGAGAGAGAATCTGCTCTGGGTTTTAGTCTAAACTTTAAAGGAGCTATCCAAGGTGTTGTGAAAGCAGGAAAATGGGAAAAGCATTTGAAATGTGGAGCTGGAGAATATACCATGAACTGCTATAAAGATACCGTGGACTGCTAAAAAGACAAATGAATGCATCTTAGAGCAAATCAAGCCTGAATTGTCACTAGAAGCGAAGATGACTAAGCTGAGGGTGTCATACTTTGGACATATCATGAGATGACCTTACTCATTGGAAAGGACATTTAGGCTTGGTAAAGTGGAAGGCAGTAGGAAAAGAGGGAGACTGCACTACGGGTGGATTGATCCAATCCATGATGCCATTGCTGCACTGAGTTTGCAAGACCTGAAGGGTGACTGGGGCTCATGGAAGTCTCTCATTCATAGGGTCACCATAAGTCGAAGTGGACTTGATAGCAAATAACAACAAATCTAGGGCGTTGAATGTGGTCCCCTTAATAGGTTTGGCATAGCTCCTTTAACATTCAGATGAAATCCTAAAGTGGATTCACTTTCCCACTGATGCAAAAGCTACCAAATATTACTGAAGCCACCTAACTCAGCTATAGTAGCTGCCTCCATATTTGTCTGTGTGTGCTTGATCATTTAGTCTGATTCTAACTGATAATTCCTGAAGGTGATCAACTACATAGGAGTCTAGTGGGTGGTCCAACTCGCCTGATCATCTTGTGGGGGGCTCATGCTTCACATGCCCTTCCCCCATTGCAGGGTCCAAGTTCCCAGCTTTCCTTCTGTGTCCCAAATAATACACCCCTGTGTATTCATTGGGATATATGGTCAGACTGCCATATCCACAGATGCTGCATCCACAGATTCAACCATCCATGGGTTGAAAATATTTTTTAAAAAATTTCAAAAGCAAATCTTGATTTTGCCATTTTATGTTAGGGATACCATTTTACTATGCCATTGTATATAATGGGACTTGAACATCCATGGATTTTGGTATCCACAAGGAGTATGGGAACCAAACCCCAACAGATACCAAGGGCCCACTGTAGTTTCTTTCTTTTGCTAGGATTCAAATCAGAGTGAGCTCATTCTTATGATGTGAATCCAGGGATTCCTCCAAAAGATGGTCTCATTCCACTGTCTTTTATAGAGAAGGCCATCCTTCTTAGCAGAGATGGACATAAGGAGCCACATCTTATTCATCTGTGCTCTTTGCAAGGTCTTTCTGGAGATCCATGCACTGAGACATTCCAGTGTAGCTGACTTACCCTTCATGTGCAGCTCCAGGACTAACGTTTCAAATTTGGAAATAGAAGAATGTTGTTCAAATGGATTCCAGATGATGTATCTGATCAAGTCAGTTGCTACCCTTTAGAGAAGACACTCCTCTATATAAAGGGCTGTCCTCTCTTTGAAGGTATTCTCTATTTAAAAGGTTGTCCATTCCAATGTAAAGCATCTTCCTGTGGAAGAGTAAGGGCCTTGAATTTGCCCATCCAAAGTGAACACCAGAACAGCCAAGCAAGCAGGTTCACTGTTCAGCTGCTCATAGTCTCCGCTGTGGTCAGCAGTATTGTGTTTCTACTTACATAACACTAATCATTTCTAAATTTGCATCTCTGCCTATGAATTAGCATATGGACATTTTATGAAAATCTATGTCCCCTTTGCCCCTTATTTTGGGTGATTTATTTCTTCTCGCTTATGTAAGGAGGGTGGGGTGCATGACATGGTTGTACTGTTGATATCTATGCTCAATTAATGTTGTTTGCAATGTAAGATAGACCAGTTATTCTAGCTTGGTGTAAAGCAACATGGGAATCAGAGCAGACCGGTACTTTTGCATTATTTTCAGAGTAACCATCTCAGGCCTTAATCTATTTGTAATTATCAGGAACGTGGCTTAGCAGATAATTTTGATTGAACTGATACATCCAATCAGAAACTGCAAAGTTTGCAAATATCTGTTCTAAAAAATCCAAGTTGAGCCTATATATAAAAAAAAAAATTCTAGGCTTACATATCTTCTAGGTCAGATCCATCTTCAGTTGCTTCCATCAGTCCCTTCAATTGTCATAGGCAGCCTTCCCCCTCACCTTCACCATACAAAGCCATCCTAGTTAAGATTTACCATTGAGGGTGCACTGTTAGAATGTACTTCTTTCACACCACAGCATGCACTAGAGCAGGATGTATACTGTGCAGGCCACAGGCCACTTGCAGCTCTTGGGGGATTCTGTGTGTCCCATGTATCCCTGGATCACCCACCCCCCCTCCCAAAAAAAGCTGAAAATGTAGCTGAAAATAGCCTTTAGAGGGTGTGTTCCATCATATAGATGCTGTTTCAGAACCTAGCCAAACCCAAAACAGAAAAAAAATACGTATCAAAAAATACTAGAAATAACTGTGAAGTCGAAGGCTTTCACGGCCGCCATCCATAGGTTTTCCTATGCCTGAAAAAAAAACAAGGAAAACCTAGAAATAACTCCTATGACCTGTCTACACTGCAGAAATACAGCAGTTTAACATCACTTTATCCACGATCGTTCTATCCTATGGAATCCTGGCATATATAGGTCATGTCTAAATGGTGAAAATAATCCTCATAGAGATCACACAGAAAGCAATCTGTCTAAATGGATATTCGCATCCACGTGTTTCATTCGGAAGGGAGACAGGTAAATCCACCATAAAACTCCGAAGGGAACCCTTCGGAGCTTCTCCCAGAGTTTTTAAAAACTTCGGTAGGTGATGCAAATGTCCGATTGTTAAGACAGTTGCATTCACATTGCTGCGCCGAGGCAGCGCAAGCTGATTGGCCAGATGAGCATGGGGGTGGGGCTTGCTAATGGAGCAAGGGCCCACAGCTGCCACTTTTTTCCTCCGGGGATAGGTTAAGGGAGGAGAGCTGTCTCATCCTCTTCTCCCTTCCCCTGTTCCCTTCCCCACCATGCTGCTGTCGCCGCTGCTGGGACCAGGAAGGGAGAAGAGGACAAGACAGCCCTCCTCCCTTAACCGGTCTCCCCCCTGCCGCTGTTGTCGTTGTCCCCAGGGACCAGGTAAGGAAGGAAGGCTCTCTCCCCTCCCCACTCCAGCGATTGCTAAGGCAATAAAATGCAGGAGGTGTCTTTTTTTCTAGAGGGCATGAGAAGTTTATGGGGGCTGTAAAACCATTAAGACAAGAACTCTGGTGCCTCGCCAAACTACAAATACCGGGATTCCATAGGATAGAACTATGGTGGACAAAGTGGTGTCGAACTGCTGTATTTCTGTAGCATAGACAGGCCCAGTTTCCCAAAATGTCACTTTCTGGTTGCTGCCAGTCTGCTGATGTGGCTCACTAATGGTCCTCCTCCAACTCTCAGCATGCACCTACTCCTGCACTAGAGCTTTGATCTGGATAAAACAGGTATGTAATGAACTCATCTGGTACTGACATAACAGGTATGGATCCTAACCTTAGCACCTTACAGATCACCTTGAGGAAGCAGCCACTTGCGTATTGTTTCCTAAAATTGCTTCCATGAGTTGGTGTTTCACTTTCCTAAAGCATCTATTCCACCCTGTTGAATGTCTTATGGAATCATCCCCAGCTGCACCACTCCAACATTTCTCAGAAGAAAACCGGTACACATGTGGCCAAGCAACATCAGAGCGTGCTCAAGATTGCAAAATGTTATTAATGAGGAAAAACAGACAAGCTAGGAGAGGCTGCAACAGTTTGCTTTTGCCTAAGCCTATTGGGAAGGGCAAGATTCCTCTCCTCTCCCCCATGCTGAGTTAATTAAGTGCAAACTCCTTTTGCACTTTGAACTCAGTTAGTAGCAATTAAAATAAACTGAGGATAAAGGGGGAAGTACTGGGAGAAAAGAGAAATTGAGAAATTTTAAAAGCAACTGGAAAAAAAGTGGAACAGCTGAGAATTAGTCAAAGACAGTTGGAGGGTATGCAACTGTATTTGTTCAATGACCATTTATATCAGAGGCTTGGATGAATCCAGCCTCCTTCCCCCAAGCCTGACATGACAGAAGGCCCTTCTAGTGGCCTTTATCTCTGTTCCACCACCTACCCTTACAGGTACATTTTGTAGAAGCATAGGAGATAGCTTTCTTAATGGCTTCACCCAGGCTCTAGAACTCCTTTCCTAAAGAGGTTAAACGAATGTCCTCCCTGCTATCCTCTCATGGGCAGTTGAGGATCTTTTTTGTTTTGGAGGGCCTTGGAGGGCTGATTGCTTGGGGAGGAGAGGGTCTTTCAGAATATGCTGTACTATTTAGTTGTTATTTTTCTTTTTAATGCTCATTCTTTTAACTGCTTTTAATTCTATTATTATTTTAATTATATTTTTAATTCTTGCATGATAAGAATTTTAAAGATGTAGCTGTTTTTTAACTTTTGTAAGTCACCTTGAGGCCTCAAGCTAGGGAAAACACAAGATATAAATTAACACAACAATAATGATAACAGCAATTAACAACAACTGCCTGACTCCGTAGACCAGGCCCCAAGGCCATTTCTGTGCCCCCCCCAGGGTTCCCCAAGGGTCCAAAAAATAATAATGCTAAAACATTTTTTTAAATCCCAAAAAAAAAAAAAGTTCCAAAATGATCTCTACTTAGGGGGGATTCCCCCCCCCATTTGAGACCCCTTTGGAGCCCCCAGGTGTCAAAAACAAAATTTTGCAATTTTTTTCAAAACAAAATTTTCCCTCAAAATGCCCTTGAGGGGTCCAGGAAGGCTCCAAAAGATGCCCCATGTCAAAACCTGTGTTTTATCCACAGGAGCAGATGTGGTGGGGGGTGCAACCTCCAAGGACTCCTGGAAGGCTAATAAGGCCCCCTGGACCACCCCTTCTATAGAAACAGGACTCTTAGAGGTACACTGTGTTTTTCATCCCAGTACTGGCTGGGACAAAAAGGTACTCCAATGGCAAATAGAGCCAACAATCTTTCAGGATGAATTTTCTCCCAGCTGTTTTTTACCTGTTTAAAAACAAACTTTGCATGGGGCAAAAATCTGTACAGTGAGTCCCCAGTATCCACTGGGGGTTGGTTAAAAAAAAAAAAAACATGGATACCAAAATCCATGGATGTTCAAGTTCCATTATATACAACGGCATGGTGAAATGGTGTCCCTTATATAAAACAGTGAACAGCAAGTTTCGCTTTTTGGAATTTATCTTTCAAATATTTTCAAGCTGTTGTTTGTTGAATCTGTGAATGCAGAACCTGTGAATACAGTGTGCCAACTGTATGTGACTCAGACCCATAGTGAGCGTTCAGGTAACAATGTCATAGAATCATAGAATCATAGAATTGGAAGAGACCACAAGGGCCATCCAGTGCAACCCCCTGCTATGCAGGAATATGCAATCAAATCATGTCCAACAGATGGCTATCTGGCCTCTGCTTAAAAACCTCCAAAGAAGAAGACTCCACCACAGTCCAAGGCAGTGTTTTTCACTGCCGAACAGCTCTTACTGTTCAAACAGCTCTCACATGTCATGCAGTCATACATTGTCAGTCTAGTTCTTTGTGCAGCCTGCAATAAAATTTGACTCCAAGAGACAGAAACATTTCCTGGAAATGTACAGTTTTTATGTAGATTTAAACACCTCAGAAAGTGCAGTTTAAAGCAGAAAAGAACATGCTTATGAGCAAACACATGTAAAAGTGGCATGGACCAGCAAAGCCAGGATACCCACAGCAATCTTCTACTTTTTCAGTCATCCACTGGCATTAAACAAATACCCAAAAGAAGTGTACTAGGCAACTAGGTATATTTTCCCTTTGGTGCCAATAGTGGGAGAAAAACAGGGTATTAAAAATTAAAAAATGATTTTGGACCATTCCCATCCTCTAGTTTAAGCAACTTTCCCTGCTGGGTAAACTATAGTTATGAATATGACAGGTGTGGGAACTGGGCAGTCCTCCAGATGTTGTTGAACTGTAGCTCCCACTGTTCCTCACCCTTGTCTATACTGTCTATTGCTGCTGGGTTTGTAGTTCAAGAATATCTAGAGGATCACCCAATTCCAACCCTGAGATACGTGCGTAACTTGGTTCCTGATATTCTGTGGAATTCCACGCACCTACTGAAACCAGTATGTTCCTAAAACATGGTAAATTCTTCTTCTCTGCCAAGAATGGGCAACATCTATGGTCTTCCAGAAACTGATGAACTACAACCATTGGCTAGGGTTAGAGGGAGCTACAATCTAATATCTTTCCCACCCTTCTTCAGCAAGACTCTTCAATAGCTATATCACCTAAGCCAGTTTCTGCTCAGGGAAAGGTACGAAATGTGTCACACTCAACAGCCCTACACACAAAGCTGCCTCATCGTAAATGACTCCTCATTCTGGTTTGTTATGATTAAAAAATGCTCGTCTTCTAGCGAGGCCTTGGAGTGGAACCCAACTGGAAATTGAATCATTAATATTCCCCTCTCCTGTCCATTGCTACGATTTCTTACCTTTTCACAAGCAATTGCTACTACCGCAACAGTTTATGCTCTGAAATGGAAGGAGGACAAAGAGGCCTGAGATCCGAAATCTTCACCCATTGTCATGCTTTCATCAGTTCTCATTCATGTCTGGCAAAACCTTATATGCATGCCAGACAGCAACACACTATGCATTCACATTATACATTTATAAAACTATGATTCCACCTTAAATGTCATGCTTCCATCCTATGGAATCATGGGGCATTTAGACTTCTCATCCAGAAAGTTCTAGTGCCTCAGCAAACTACAAACCCCAGGATTCCATAAGCTACAATGATTGCAGTTTAAGTGGAATCAAAGTGCTATAACTGTGAAGTGTAAAAGGACCCTGTTGTGTTTCATCATCTTACTCTTCTCACTTCTTGCTTGTTTGTCAAAAGGGATTCCGGAAAATCCAACAGGCCCTAAACCTCTCTAGGTTAAGTCTGTCAACATTATGCTCATTCTATAACTCATGGAGAGAAAAATTCCACAGAAAAAGGGAGGCTCAATATCATGAGTCCAGGGGAAACCCTGAAAACATGAAAAAAATGAGTTATAAATATTTTAAATACATAAGGGTGGGGAGTATGGTGGCCAGGTCAGGAGTATTCTAGGACCTGAGATTTCAAGACCAAAATCTGAAGAGGTCATTCCCTAGTGATATAGTTGCAATACAACCAAAAAAAGTTTTCTGAGGCTACACTTGGAACAAAACAAACAAACAAACCTGTCAACAGTTGCTGCTGGGAGCTAAACATACATGTATTTGAAGGCAGTGCTCTCTCCCTGAAATTCTTCCCCTTACCCTGAGGACTAGAGAAGAAAGGTCAGACTTTGAGATCTGGAAACTCTAGGAGAGGAGCTTCTAGGGTTTTTGCACCTGTACTCTATATTTGAAAAAACACAACAAAATCCAAAATCCACAAGAAGCAATACTTTTATTGGGCCAACTCCAAAGCATAAAATACATCATGTAAGTTTTTGAAGCTTCACTGGCTTCCTCATCAGGCAAAGAAGTTAAAAATCATACAGGAGAAAAAAGGTGACAATGTTAAGGTCTGTCTCCCACATGGGCCCATCTACACAAGGGGGGGGGGGGAATCCCAAATACCTTGTACTATTGGCATCTCGCAGCAGCAGCGACGTGTCTAAATGTTTTTTCTGGCCTAGGAAGCCCCCATAAGCCTCACATTCCTGATGGCAGCCACAAGTGATTTACTTGCGTTAGTTCTTCACTGCTGCCGGGTGTTTTGGGTTTTTTTTAAGTCATCCCAAGGTGTGCTGGTGCGATAGAGTGATTCTCCAAAGCAACACAGAAAATATTTATCCTTTTTATCACCTTAGTGAGTGATCGCTAAGGTGAAAATCCAACATGGCGGCAGCAGGCGCTTGCCCTCCTAACAAGTCCCACCCTTGCTTTTACCCAGCTAATCAGCTTTGTGCTTCCCTTCGGGTTTTATACTGTTCAGTAGTCCAAACGAGCAAAAATGCACACCACCTTGCTGTTTGTGAAAAAGTATGGGGAAATCTGTGAAGGCTTTTACCTCATTGTTTTTGCTGTTTTGAGTTCCCCTCCTTCCAAATAGTATGGATTGGCACTGGATCCTGTTTAGACTGGAAGGATTTCCAGCAAATTCCATGAGGGGTATTTTCACCATTTAGACAGGCCCTCTGTTGTCAGTTAAGACAGTATTGAGATTTTGAAACTAAAGCTGGAATGACATGATTCAAAGAACACATGGCTACCCCTAAAAACAGCAGTCCCATGTCTCCTTTCCCCCTTCGCTGTGATAAAATCTATTGTAAAATCTTAACTGACAACAGAGTAACATCTGAGACAGAATGTAGGCCTGTGACTCTAAGATAGTCACTTTTTTTCTCCTGTATGATTTTTAACATCTTCACCTGATGAAGAAGCCAGTGAAGCTTCAAAAGCTTACATAATTTATTTTATGCTTTGGAGTTGACCCAATAAAGGCATTGCTGTTTGTGGGTTTTGTATTTTGTTGTGTTTTTCAAATATAAAGAACAGGTACAAAAACCCTAGGAGCTTCTCCCCTAGGGTTTCTAGATTTTGGATTTTTTATTTTATTTTATTTTGCTGCACGGCCAAAACACAGCTACCCCTGAATATGTTTTCTATATTTGGAGTGGCCTAAATACCTTAAAGGCACCAGATCCCATCTGATCTTAGAAACTAAGCAGGGTCAGCTCTGAAACTGCCAACAAATACCAGGTGCTATAGGAAGGAACTGGCAAAACCACCTCTGAGTATTCCTTGCCTAAGAAAATCCTATGACATTCAGGGGGTCACCATAAGTTGACAGGCAATTTGAAGGCACATACATACACACTCTGTATTTGGTACTGGAGAAACTTTCTCCTATACAATTTAGCCAAAGCGGATGCTGTTCCAAAAATTTCAAGTGCACACAAGACTCTTGTTTCAGCATTTAAAAAAAGGTCCTAACATCAAAATTGAGACTCACCTCATTTCTACCCTATTTGTGTCATAAGACCTGCCCTAACTGGGAGTTCCCACTTTGTAGTAGTCATCAGAAACTTCAAAGGAGGAACAAACACAGATTTTGACCTTTGCAGATAGTGGAATTTGTGTAAGGGGTGGGCTAATTTCAAACAGAAGGCAACTAAGTCCATTACAAGGCTGATCTGCTTTTACACCGCTGCCCACAGCACTACTATCTGCAATGAGATTAGGGCAGAGCTAGATGATGCAGAAAATGCATGATTGCTGATGAAAATCAGTCTTTCATCTTCTCATTCCGCCCTCTTCAAAGTCAGTACCAAATATTAATGAGTGCCACAATGTCATTGCAGTGAATGGTTCCTTACTTCACCTCACTCGCTACCAGCAGCAAAGATGGAGAGCCTCTCAACGTGAAGACACCGTGTTGAGCATTACTAGATGTTACCACAGTGAAGGGGGAAAGGAGATGTGGGGCTGCTGTTTTTAGGGGGAACCATGCATATTCTGAATCATATCCTTCCAACCTTAGTTTCAAAATTTCAAATATTTCATGTAGTCTCCATGTCTTTCCCATGCACTGAGTCCAACTGTAGCATAACTCCAAATTGGTCAATGAGCAAAGCAGCTAAAGTCTTGCCCGGTGGTAAATTCAGAGCTTAGAAATGTTTTTTAAAAGAAAGAAATCTTATTTGTGGACTGCACCTCCCAGAATCCCCCAGCCAACATGCTGATAGGAGATTTCAGGAGTTGTCATCCATTTTAGTCCAACAATAAGTTTTCCGCCTTTTCTTGGATAACCAAGACAACTTAGTAAAACTATAACAGAAGGCCAGTGTAATTTTAGGATGGCAATTCTGTATGTTTATCTATGGACCTTTCCTATTCATGGAGAAATGTGCATCTCATTTTAATAGCAAAAGGGGTGCATGAGTGAGAGTGATGGCTCCAAAGAGAAGTGGGAGGAGTGGATTCACACACACACTTCAACACATTTTGTACCATATTTGCTTTCTCGGGTTTTTGTCATCATCTATTAAGGTCTTGTAAAACATGGATTAAATATTTGATCCCTTTAATAATGGTCTTTGCTACCTCTTTGCTGAAACTAGTTTTTCTGGAGCCACCCCTTGAGGGTGAGAAGAAAAAGTGCACACATCTTCTGCACAGCTTTGCTCTCAGGTTGCTTTTCTCTTCAACTGAGCTCTGATACCACAAGTGACCTTGGCTGGGCATTAAAAACACCCAGAGAAAGGTGCTATGGGGAGAAGAATGTAACAGGTGCAGGGAGGGCTCAGTGCTCTTTGTGCCATTAAAAGCTGATCTCCAAACACTCTCTTCCCCCACATGGTCGGCTAGCCCTTTATTTAATTGTATAAAAATTTCTAGGTTGACCCTCAAATTTTCTCTCCATGTTAAAAGCATGGGATATGATGAGGTAAATGTCTTCCCACTTAGGTTAAGGTCAGAAGGCAGTACCCACCCAGCTGTGTCCAAATATCAGCTGGTTTAATTCTGACCAAATGCCTGAACACAGGAGAAATGCATTTTTCTGTTCTCTCACCACAACCTCCATTTCATTATTTTCCTCGTGTTAGGACAACAGCATTATTACACCCTGTTAATATTAAACCTCTGGGTGTTGGCCATCCCAGGTGCCACTGGTTTTCACAACAAAAGGAAAGCAGGGAGGGGGGGATGAGAGAACTTCACCTGGAGTGGTCTTCCTTTCCTAGCTAATTATTCCCATCATACTTGAACCCTGGCTGGGCTCCCACTTCCCCTCTGTCCTCAGCTAGCATCGGTTGGCTTGGTTCTCCCACTCCAGCCCTCCTCCTTTTCCCCCACCCACCCCGCCTCCCCAAGGACAAGCAAAGTTATTACAATAATGAATTAGCCAGGCTGCTTACTGCTGCCAGTGGCGAAGGCAATTATCCCACTCCATGTCCCCAGCCACTGCTCAGCTCCCTCATAAAGAGAGGCTGTTGGGGCTGCTTTGTGCTTTGATTGGAAATGAAGAGATTGCTAATTAGGGAACCCCTGCTGGGATCAGGCTGGCAGAAACAATGGCAAAATGGACAGAGCTCGAGTCCATTTCAAGAAGCGGGGAGTGGAGGACACAGGAATTTGCATGCCTCTGTAATGTAGTGCATCCACACACGTACCATAAACAATACAGAGGACAATTTTATAGAGCTTTTCACCTTTTAAAGCGTGCTCATTTGTTTATGGGCAGTCTATAATTTGCTACATGTTTGCATAGGTCAGTGCCTATTGTTTCTGTGCATAATGCGCACTCACACATAGTTTGAGTCACATTCCCTTGAAATGCATCCTCCTCCCCTCACAAAGAACTCCGTTTCTGCCCCTGTCGTTCCCACCAGTTAGTATTTTTCCAATCTAGTTTTTAGATGGGGGATTCCATACAGCTTATTATGCATGTGATCCTGCAAAACATGCCCCAACTGGTTTTCCTTTTGGCCAGAAGGAAAAGAGGTACTCCAGCACTGGCGAAGGGAATTGCAAAGGTTGAGAGAAAAATCAGGTAAATCATACTTCCATTTTTATCCCACCAATGCTGGATTCTAATTTCCCCTATCACAATCAGATTGCCTTGTTTGTTGTCATAAATGAGACAATATGTTAGCCTTGCAAAGGATGTCAGTGACATCCTCATGGCACAAAATAGTGAAGACATAGAAGTTGTGATTGGGTCAATCTTCTCTACTGCTATCAAGGTATTGTCCAGTATGGGCCCATAACCCTTGTGCAGCCACTGTCTGTACCACAATCTCAATAGCTATCACTGCATGATGTTATAGGGTGGAAACACCACAATTTTCTCACTTAAAAAAAAAGTCATTTGGGATTCTGACTAAATGTGTAAGAACAGGAGAAATGTTAACAAGAAATGTAACATCTCTCCCTGCAAGAAATGCAAAAAAAAAAAAAAATGGAGAAAAGGAGTTGAAAACAAGAAACAGTTGTGCATATTTGATAATTTTTAATTTTTTTAATTTTTTAATTTTATTTAGTTATTTATACCCCGCTCTTCAGCCACAAGGCTAAGGGAAAAGAAGGGAAGGGAGTCTCATAGAGTCCTGACATTCCCTTTGATCTGTTTGCCCAAGACTAAACTGGCCACTGACATGGTTGGTTGGTTGGTTGGTTGGTTGAAGTCTATATAATTTGCTGTGTGTTTGTATAGGTCACTGCCTATTGTTTCTCTACATAATGCAGCTGAAAACAAGAAACAATTGTGCATATTTGTTGGGGAGTGGGGAATGCAGAAAGTCCCATATCTACCTGACCTTTTATTTGATCTGTTTGCCCCAGATAATATTGACCCAATCCTTGCTGAGGCTCTGAGAGCATTAGTACATGATATTAGGGACTTTATCAGACCAGTCAAATATGGCATCATAAGAACACCTAAAGATTGCGAAAGGGCGTACATACCAGACGACATCACCCTTTCGCGATCATATATTATTTTAAAAATGTACTTTTTGTTGATAGCCCAAGCTGTCAATTGATCCCCTGTGGCGGCAATTTTCTGCCAGTATTGCTGGCGTTTGAATCCGCGTGCCATTGTACTCACATGAATGCAGCATCAATGGGCAAACATTTACAGGTGAGATTGGGACAGCCAGGTAGAGTGCACTCTTTTTATGACCCCCCCCCCACAATTTCGGGGACTTTTTAAGTATGTTTTGGTGCTTTCCTGAACTTTTTGTGTCTTGTTTTGTTCTGTTTTTTAAATTTTATGAGGTAGTGTCTTCTCACGACATTCAGTGAGATGTGAAACCAGAAAGTGAGTGGAGCTCCATTCACTCCCCGTTAGTGCCTGGGAAGCCTCTTTAATGAGAGCAAGGTAAGGTCTAGTGGGGGGAGTTCTTTGCCAGCATAAAAACACCACAATTTATGCTGGCAAAAGAACTTTTGAGGAGGGTGGTCTGATAAAGTCCTAGTTTTTTTTTTTTTAATTTTATATATATATATATAAAATTTATTTATACTCCACTCTTCAGCCACAAGGCTATCAGAGCAGCTTACAAATTATTTTAAGCAATAGCAATTTACACATCTACACTGCATTAAGCAGTTTCCAATGTGTGTTAGATGTGGTCTGAATGACTAGTGCTTTCGTTCAGATACACTTTCCCCTGCAATGATTTTGTTACCAGGTTAGGCGGTTGCCCTGACTATGTTTTCTTAATGTGATGTAAACCCAAACCACCAATCAAAACTGTGATTCTTTACCCACCAGATCTGCTTTTCAGTAGGACTGAACAGATAGACTTCAATGGTTATCATTGTTGTGATCCTCATTGTGAAGATTGTTTTCATCATCCTTATTATTTCTATCCTACTTTATTCCCCTCAGAAGTGGAACTCAATGCAGTTAGTGGTCATAGGCTTTTTGATAAAGCCCAGTGGTTCTTAACCTTTTCTTTACCAAGGACCCCCTTTAAATATCTTTTGTTGCCACAGACCCCCACTATTTAACTCAAGATTAATAAAAATAATAATAACCATTAACAATTACATCATCCATTAAACCTTCCCTCAGAATTGCCAGAGGGAAAGGGAAGACGTTTTTCCTGCTTCTTCCTGCCAGATTGCACTGGAGTGGATTGAGAAGCAACACTTAGGTCCAGCCAACCAGCCAGCCTTTGCCTTGGTTCCTGTCATGTGGCTGCTCCACTGCAGGGAGGAAGTGGGCTGAGCAGCCTTCAAGCCTTCGCGAACCCCCTGTGATGACATTGCAGCCCCCTGGGGGTCCACAACCACAGGTTAAGAACCACTGATATAGCCTAAATATTTCACTTCTTAAATTGAAAGTTGTTGCTCAGAGTTGCTGTAAAGAGACTGGCTTAGGTAAGAGCTGGATTTTACCTTTCCAAAAAATGAGGATGGTGTCCTCATCCCAAGCAGCCCAAGAAACTGTCACAAATACAGCCAACTATCACAGCACAGAGTAAAGCCAATTGGGACTGTCCACAATGTATCTCTACATTTCATTTTAAGATTTGGACTAAATGCAGATTCTGTGCCTTCAGCATTTTCCACCTTCTTTTCTGGCACCCCACTTTCACTTTGCTTGCCCCATCCAGCATAATGAAGAGTGCTGGGGAACTCAAAAACAGTTAGACCATTTATGAGCTTTGGGTTCACCTAACAAGAGTTTTGCCCTCGTGTAGCTTTTGGAATTCATGTTAATTTTAGGTAAAATATGATGCTGTTGTTTCTTCTGTTATCACAGTTCACCATTAATTACAACCATTCTCTCAGGATAAAGTCCAGCTTTAAAAAACAACAGCAGCCAACCAAAAGCATACATATGATGGCAATTTCCTAGATATCTCTGGTCATGCAAAACTCTGTAATAAATACCAGGCATTTGGGCATCTTAGCCATACTGGACCAGGTACGTGCCAAAAGTATTGAATTTGAACAGATGGTGGTGTTCAGCTTTTACAGACCGAGACTATCAGATACAGCAAAAACAGCATCAAAAGATTGCTAGAAGAACAGGAAGGAGTGATCTTACCCAATGACGCCATCCTCTAGCATTCCAGGGGCGTAGCGCGACCATGAGTAAAGTTTCCCTTTCTATTAGTGGCTTGTCTCCGTCAGTAGAAAAATGACGTCTCATCCGCGGCAGCACTACACCCCCGGCACTGCTGAAGGACATGGGCGTCTGGTAAGGTCACTCTATCTGTTCTCCTAGTGATCTTCTGGTGCGGTTGGGAATGTGATTTTTTTACGTGTTCCTCCACATCTGATAATCTTCCACGCTTGAAAGAATATATTTTCTACAAGTAAACTGCTAATGAGAGGTCTGTCGAACATACATGGTATATACAGAAAGGTGGGGAAAATGCATTGTTGCCAGCTGATGCTGAATTCAAAATAAGATTGAAGTAATTTTTATGAGAAAGGTCTATAAATTGGCGGGGGGGGGCAGATACAGTTAGCCTCTGTATGTCTGATCTCCCTGGTCATTTGGTTTTGCAATGTTGTGATATTTCTGAGTACTGTTGCCAGGTCTCAAAGCCTGGCCCCTAGGACTTTATCAGACACATAAAATACAGCATCATAACAATGCCACATAACTGCAAGAGGGCATGTATCAGACAACGCCCTTCCATAGTCATTTACCTGCCCAAACCCGTAGTTTTTTATTGACGTCTGAAGCCATCAATAGATCCCCCATGGCGCCTTTGTGCTGCCATTGCCAGCATGTGAAACATTGCGCTATTGTTTTCACATAAATGCAGTGTCGATGGCTGGTCTGGTGCGAATGCTTCTGGGTGAAGTTGCGACAGCCAGGTAAGCAACGCACT
Source organism: Gambelia wislizenii (assembly GCA_030847615.1). NCBI lineage: Eukaryota > Metazoa > Chordata > Lepidosauria > Squamata > Crotaphytidae > Gambelia > Gambelia wislizenii. The sequence continues at coordinate 446,972,113 of JAUMIR010000001.1, read as the reverse complement.
GTTTATGACTCTCCCTAGGTTACTTGGGACCTTTAAAGTGTGTGTATGTGCTTTCAAAAAGTTTTTCTGTCTTATTTTATTTTATTTTATTTCCCCATACAATGAAGTCTCAAGATAATCCACGGGATTTCAAAGGAGGAAGTGAACGGAGCTCCATTCACTTCCTCTTTCATTGCTGGGGACGCCTTTGCAAGGATTAGAGGTAAGTGCGGGGTTGGGCGTTAATTTGCGGGCATAAAAATGAATTTTTTTAAAAAATAATTTTTATTAAGTCACAATTATACAATCAAAAATAAGCCAGAGAGAGAGAGAGATAACATATCAGATTGTACATCTCTTGTAACTTTTTTTCCCATATACATATAAAAGAATTTTTCATTGACTCTATACTCTGCTTGTATCTGTACCCTCTTACATATTCCTTCCTACTAGTATATTTATATTGTCTAGTTACCTAAATTTTCTTTCAATAAATTACGTTGATACCTTTGCATATGACACTTTCTTCTTTCCTTGTGGTTTTTATATTTATTTATTTTATATTTATTAAAACTCATATGGCACATGGGAGGAAACCTGCCCAGCCCCATCACAACAACTGGATGTTGTAGTTACCGTATATTCTGGCGTATAAGATGACTGGGTGCATAAGATGACCCCACCCATTTTTAAGTTAAAATATAGACTTTGCCACCCCCCATCCCGCCAGCCACCTGGCTGGAAAGCCTGCCCCCCACAGGCCAGCCAGCTCAGTGGCTGTAGATGATGGAATGAATAGTCTGTGAAATTAAAGGACTGAGAACAGCTAAAAAAAAGCATGGGATACTTTGAAAAATCTTTGTGGTGTTCAATCTTTGGAAAGTAAGGTTTCATTAATAATGAAGTTGGTTAATATGAAGCTATCAAATCTCAAATTTTTGAATAAGTACATTAATGATTTTAGAGCCACATTGGCAGACTTGCAAACTCCTGGAGAGGAAATCCCCAAAACTATGCAAATGGAAATCTTCCTGGCAAGTTTACCAAAATACAATCCCTAAATGGAGGGCAATTAACACTTCAAAGACAAAGCAGTCATTCTCACAGCAGGGGGAAGGATCTGCTGGGGAAACTGCCCAGGGAATTTACCACTTCAAAGACAAGGCAGTCATTCTCACAGCAGGGGAAAAGATCTGCTGGGCATATAAGATGACCCCCCACTTTTGAGGAGATTTTCAAGTGTTAAAAAGCAGTCTTATACGCAGGAATATACGGTACTTCAGCCAGTCTTGACCCTCAGTTTTAGACCTTCCGAACCACGCTTCTTGGGGTGAAGCCCACAGCGGTATCCTTTGATAAAATTTTGACTTTATGCCCATCCATACTCTGAGTAATGCCTTTCTGATGTAATGAGTCTCAAATGCCTTGTTTTCCTTCTTTTTGTTATATAACATATATGCGTGCCACCTGAAAATTAGATCATGACGTTCTAAACTTAATAATTTTCTGTGTTTCAAATTGATCCAGTCTTCTACCCAGGTTAACACACTTGCTTGATAGTACAGGTATAGATTCGGAAATGCACAGCCCCCTTGATCTTTATTATCTGTTAATAACTTCATCCTAATTCGAGCTTTCTTTCCTTCCCAGATATACTTCAAAATTTCCGTGTTCCAAAAATGGATTTTTTTTTTTAATGCCAGCAAAAGAACGCTTTTACGGGGCTCACCTGATAAAATCCTTAGTCTCCAGTTTTCATACCTCATTGCCAGACAGAAGATGAGGATACAAATTTGCCAATTTTGGTGGACTCAGCTACAAGCAAGAGGAAAGGACTGTGTGCAAATCTCCAGTTCATCTATTAAAGCAGAAGCTTGCTAGGCTTAATTAATTTGTTGCTTTGTTGCTGTAACTTGCAATGCCTCTCCAGAGAGTTTATCTGTTTACTTAATTACCTTCCTCTTTTCCTCCCAGACCTAGTGCCAGGACTTACTCTCCACTCTGCTCTGCATCCACTTTTGGGCTAGAAGCAAGTAGGCTAGATCAGTGGCTCTTAACCTTTTCTTTACCAAGGGCCCCCTTTAAATATCTTTTGTTCCTGTGGATCCCCAAGACTTAACTCTAGATTTAAAACCCAAACAATAGTAATAATACCTAACAACAACAACAACAATACAATTACACCATCCACTAACCCTTCCCTCAGAGGCACTGGAGGGGAGGGAAGACTTTTCTCCTGCTTCTTCCTGCATGTTTGTGGCTAGAACAGATTGAAGAGCAATGTGCAGGCCAAGCTAGCCAGCCTTTGCCTTGGCTCCTGTCACATGGGCTGAGTGGCCTTCAAGCCTTCGCAGATCCCCTGTGAGGACATTGTGGCCCCTGGGGGTTCACAGACCACAGGTTAAGAACCCCTGGGCTAGATTAAATATTCCTTATCCTATCTCCCTAAGTGAATGAGAAGATATAATCTCCACATTTCATCTTGCTTTGGGAACAGCCCCTTTAGCTAAGATTTTTCTCTTAGGTCCCGTCTACACGATTTAAATAATACGTACGGTGTGCGGAAGTTCGCGCTTCGGTACAAACGGCCGTTCAGATGCACATGAATGCAAAAGAGGGGGAGCGGTTTTCCACCCTGAAATACGCACACACGGCATTCGGGAGGGAAAGCAGATCGCGAAGAGAAATCCGTACGCCGTTCGGATGGCTGATGGGTCTGTATGGTCCGTTCGCACACATACGAACAGGCAGGGTAATCTGATTGGCTGGCTGAGTAGAGGGGGTGGGGCTAGCACGGAGGGGAATTGGGAGCGGCCGCCATGTTGGTTTCCCGGCTAGCGAGCATCCGGTAAGTCCGTGAATTTATATGTTTATTTATTTTTATTTTATATTGTAAATACGGAAAACCGACTGTCCACAAACCAGGAACCTTTAAAAAAAAAGCGGCGGGAGATTTAAAACTGCCGCTTGGCTTGCTCGCTCCAGCCAGCTTCAGGAAGAGGGAGTCATACGGAGCTTAGGGGGCTCAAAAATCGTATAGCCGGTTCGTATGCATACGAACGACAGGCTGTTCGTATTTTTTGCCCCCCATATGGATTTTTTTATGATCGTATAGCCGCACCCTCAATTTCCAAACAAGAAATGATATTCTCTTTGTGGTTGCTGACACACTATAGAAATAAAGCAGTTTGACAACACCTTAACTATCATGGCTCCATCCTATGAAATCCTGGGGTTTGTAGTTTGTGGTGGCACCAGAATTCTCTGACAGAGAAGGTTAAATAGCTCACAAAACTACCAATCTCAGAGTTTCATACCATTGAGACATGGCAGTTAAAGTAGTGTCCAACTATTTCTGCAGTGTGTCAGCAGTCTGTTTGAGTGACAAGCTGTGAGCATCTATGGTTGGTACTTAATGCATAATGTTTAATGGCCTCACCAGAGACCATCATTAAGTTTCAGGTTTTAACCCAGAAACCTCAGGGCCTGGGACAATACTGAACTGGCAACCCTATTTCTGAGACCCTTTCACACCACTTAATTATAGGATGTCCTGGGATTTTCAGTTTGTGGAAAGGTATTTAGAACTCTCAGCAGAGAGCTCTAGAGCCTCACCAAAGCACAAGCTCCAGAATTCTTTGGGATTTTGCCTTGGCAGTATACACAATAAGTGTAATATCTATATATTAAAAACTCTTAAGTATGTTGCCATTCCCAGTGTGCTGATTCGCTGCTTAGGAAACTTCCCAACCAAAGCTCTCCGTTGGCTGGCCAGTCAGCACACTGGGAGTAGAAATGTGTGGAATGCTTCCACTAGCTACAGGCCCTGAATGTGTTGCCAGGCAGGTCCATGGGGGTTTACTCGCGGGTAAATGGTTTCTCCCCCCTCCCCATCCTCTGGGCTATTCAGCCAAACCTGGCTCCCAGCACACAGCCCAGGAGCCAGGTTTCTCACAGCTGCCTCGGAGGCCCACACCGCAATCCTGGGAGAGTTTACTTGGGAGTAAAGCCCAACTGGGCTTCTGTGATACAGCTTGTTAGCTTCCTTTCCTGAGGAAGTATCAGAATATGGCCTCCTCCCCCATGAAGCATGTTGGAAGAGCGAGATAAGATAACAGCATATGTTACGCCAGGTATAGCTAGCAAGGCTGTTTTGGTGGCCTCCAAACCTGTAGAGCAGCAGCTCTCATTTTCAACAGGTCACGGCAGGGGGGAGGAGTCTGTACTGCTTAACACCCACCCACACACACACAAAAACCCATTTTTCAAGATGGGAAGTGGCCCTCTAATTCTATCCAGTGTCGGCTGTTTCAATTTTTGGCAGTCCATGGGGCCTCATTGGGCCCTGGGGCAAAATGAATTGGCCCACTGACCTGCTGAAGTGTCCTAGCCTTCTTATAGATACTGTTGCTGAATTTCTGCAAAAATGTGCTTTAAAATAATTTCAATAAGCGTGAAGAGTACATTTGTAACTGTACCACTATGGCCCAAGCAAGCAATGACGTCCTTGGTGACATCCAAGTAGTAGAAAATCAGAAACCTTAGCTGGAGGTGCTCTATTTTGTCTTGGGTCTGAGGACGGACAAACAAAAACAAAAGGTGGGGAAAGCTGTATTTTGTGCCTCAGATATTGTTTAAGATACATAAAGCAAGGAAGTAAAATGCTTTTGAAGAAGGTATCTATTTCACTGGCCTGAGGGGTATAGCGACAGGGGAGGCCCATGAGGGCATTGCTCCCCAAAAATTAGAATTCTGTTCTCTATGAAACTTTCCTTCAGTCCCCAAATTTCTAACATTGCAATAACTTAGAACTTCAGTTGAGCATTTAGAAACCAAGAAAAGAACATAGTAGAATCCTGCAGATGCCAACACTAACACTTTGTGACTTTACTAAAACATTGTGTGTGTACAAGGAAGTATTTCCATGTATTTACACTTTGTATGGTGCAGGGCGCACTTTAGGTGCATGTATAACTCTGTGTGAAAATTCATGCTCCATGGTGACACATGTGCTGACACCATACAGATGTTCAGTGCTTCATCAGAGAAAAGTTTAGTAATCTTGGCTTTTGCAATTTCATGTGGATAGTTTCTCCACACGTTTGCAGAGAAATCACAGCACATTCGGCTTTATTACCATTATAGCAAGATTATATGTACAATATGCATTTAATTCCTAAGTACTGCTATATAATTTAGACAACTATATTGCATATGGAAGATACTGTATTTTAAATTGATTTGCTTTTTTGGAAGCTTCACAACATACTTTTTAATTAAAATGTATTAATTGGGGGGTTATTTTTGTAATTACCTATAAAATGTGTGTTCCCCTCCGCCCAGAAATCACTTCTATGGTGACTGATGCCAAAACCCTTCCACCCACAATTTTTGTCTCTGCCTACATTATGAAAATTATCTCATTACACCCCTGACTGGCCCCCACAATCAAGCAATATGGTTTGCAGGAGAGGGAGAGGTATATATTGTGGAGGTGGGCAGGGGGACACCATATGGACCTCCCAGTTTTGTTGGACAGAACTCCCATCATCCTTAGCCAATATGGTCAATGATGAGAGGTGATGGAGATTGCAGTCCAACAAGCTGTAGAAGCCCACACATTGTCCATTCCTGTTAGGAAGGTACATTTAATAGAGGCCTGTCTATTAAATAACGAGACTGTGTTTCTACCTTTCAGACAAATCAGGGAGAACTGATTGTGAATGCTTGAGTGGTGACCTTGAACAGGTCCAAACCTGCATGACAAACATCAACACTCTTGACTGTTCAATTAATTGTCAGTTATCATTTAAAGCAGCTGTGTTGTCTGTTGTGTGCCAGAAAAATGCTAAGTTTAAAAGTCAAGCAACATGACATTCTGCAGCAAACTGAGACAGACTCAAACCTTTTTCAAAACATCATCACTTGTGATGAAACCTGGATCTTCCAGTATGATCCTGAGACAAAACGACAGTCAATGCGCTGGAAAACACCATCATCACCAAAAATGAAAAAAAGCACGTCAATAAAAGCATGTCAAAGCAAGTCCACATTAAAAGCCATGCTTCTTCTTGTTTTTACATCAAGGGAGTAATTTCGGCAGAATGGGTTCCAGAAGGCAGAATAGTGAACAAGCATTATCATAAGGAAGTTTTGACAAAGCTGAGAAAAAGAGTCAGAGAGGGGGGGAAAGTCCCGAACTGTGGGGAAATGGGTTCATTCTTCATCAAGACAATGCACCTGCTCACACAGCACTTTCTGTGAAGCAGTTTTGGGCTGATAAATGCATTACTACACTTGAACATCCTCCATATTTGCCAGATATGGCACTATGCGACTTTTTTCTTTTCCCTAAAGTGAAATTGGTGCTTAAAGGAACACATTTTGAGTCAAATTGATGCAGTAAAGAAGAAAACAGCAGATGTGTTGACACAGTTGACAGAAACTGATTTGGTCCATGCGTTCGACCAGTGGAAAACAAGACTGCATCAGTGTGTGAGTGTGAACAGGGAGTATATTGAAGGGTACAAGCATTAGAATTGTAATACATATAAATAGAGATGGGTTATTGTATCAGTCTCATTATTTAATAGACAGACCTTGTATATATGCATTATTCTGGACAGGAAAAGTAGGTCAAATGTATCACACTTGCTGACTCAGCCAAAGCTCATAAAAAGCTAGGGATAATCTTGTCTCTTGACCATCCTCAACTTTTTATGGGTTTTGACTCATAACCAGCCTACCTCACAGCTTAAGATCGATAATTCTCGGGTCTAAAAACTGGTGAACTCTTAGTCACACTGTACCTACCTATATTATGGACTTGCAACTGACAGTATTATGTATTCATCAGGGAGAATAAGGACAGTTCTAATCAATAGTCCTCACATCCCCAGGTGGGAGAACATTGACCCACAGAAAGTTTTTTGGGTGAGTCATTTATAAAGCACACACAAAAAATACATTTTATTAGGTTCTGGTGTCTTCACCTTGAAGAATGGTTTTGAAGGCACATGGTCCAATCTTTCTGGTGATACTCACTGCTGTAGAGTACTGGAGCAAGAGACCTGAACTTTTCAGAGGAAGAACAAAGTATAAATGTAACAAAGAAATGGAAGACTTCAGTAAAAAAATATATATTCCAAATTAACATCCTTTTAGGGTTTTCTAGGATATATAAAGTTAGGACAGCCACTCAGTAGCCTTTATTGTTCAGTGTAAAGATAAAGAATGATTAAAAAGGAGTGAAGGGGGCCTTGAAGTTGCCCTTCAAAAGGTAGTTCTCAGAGCAGCTGGAGGAGCACACAGATCACTGAGTGTGCCCTCTGTAAGCAGCAGCCAGGATTGCATTTTCTCTCTGGCTTTTCTTCGCAAAGGAAGATTCAAGGAAGGACACATCCCGCGCTTTCTGCAAGTGCGCTGATGACTAAAAAGGCCAATCTGAGATAAACAAGTCCAGTTGCAGAAAGCACAGCAGAAGGTCTCCTTGGGTGATGTTTCCGGGTTGTGATTCTTTCTGCATTGTCATTTCTCTTCAAGACTTGTTCGGTGTGAGTTCTCAAATAAAGCTGCAGCATTGTGGATAGTGTGTCTCCATGCCTCCTGATGTGAGGCCAGGGCGGACCATACACAATCAAAGCACTCCTGACAGATGGCCATCCAGCCTCTGTTTAAAAACCTCCAAAGAAGGAGACTCCACCACATTCTGAGGCAATATATTCCACTGTCAAACAGCTCTTACTGTCACGAAGTTCTTCCTAATATTTAGGTGGAATCTCTTTTCCTATGCAGTAGTTTGAACCCATTGCTCCATGTCCTAGTCTCTGGAGCAGCAGAAGACAAGCCTGCTCCATCCTCAGTATGGCATCCCTTCAAATATTTGAACATGGCTATCATGTCACCTCTCAACCTTTTCTTTTTCAGGCTAAACATACCCAGCTCCCTAAGCCGCTCCTCATAGGGCATGGTTTCCAGACGTCCCACCATTTGGTCATCCTCCTCTGGACACATTCTGGAATTGTGGAACTTTGTTCCCAGCTCACTTCAATTGTTGCAAATTGAGTTCAAAGTGCAAAACTAGTTTGCACTCAATCAACTCAGGGAGGGAGGAGAGGGGGCAGAATTCTGCCCTTCTCAATAGGCTCAGACAAAAGCAAATTGCTTCAGCCTCTCCTAGCTTGCGTGCTCTTCCTCAGTAATAACTTTTTGCCATCTTGAGTACACTCTAATCATGTGGCTTGGCCGCACATGTCTCAGTTTTCATTTATGAAATGTTGGAGAATATGCTCCCATTTTCATCTAGGGAGGGAATAATTCATAAATGGACATGCTCAGTGTTTGCACCCTGCTTACAGTAGACCATTATCTGTGTGTCCTCTACTTGTTATATTGTCCAAGTCTTCCCCAGAGAGCATTGTACAAAGGATTTTGCTTCATGTGTTAACTTGATCATATCTAATGAATCCAAATATTTTCAACTTCTTTTCTAAGAAGAACACTGGAAACTAAAGAACACAAATAATTAATGAAGTTATAATGAAGCATTGGCTGCTGACACACTGCAGAAATAAGGCAGTTTGACACCACAACTGCCATGGCTCAATGCTATTGAATTCTAGGATTTGATAAGTTTTGTGAGACATATAGCTTTCTCTTTCAGAGAGCTCTGGTGCCACTACAAACTACAAATCCCAGGATTCCATAGGTTGGAGCCATGATAGTTAAAGCAGTGTCAAACTGCATTACTTCTGCAGTGTGTCCGCAGCCACTTGACTCATCGAAGACTAAAAATTGCAATGGCATTCTGTATGAATGAGCCTTTAATTTGGATCTCCTTTCCATATTGACTGTTACTGACTTTCACACACAACTGATGCTCACCATCCAAATTTGGCCTTGTGGAATTTGTTGTTGTTGTAAATTGCCATTAAGTTGGCTTTGATGTATGCTGGCCCTAGGAGTCAGAGACCTCCAAGACACTCTGTTATCAATAGGCTGGCAACAACAGCCCTGCAAAATTCAGGGCCATGGCTTCCTTGGTTGACTCAATCTACCTGTGTTTTGGTATTCCTCTTTTCCTGCTGCCTTCAGCTTTACCAAGCATTCTTTCCCAATGAATCATGTTGTCTCATGATATGTCCAAAGTATGATCACCTTCTATGGAGAGTTTATAGGGACAGTTTGGCTTCTAGCGATAATTGAGATTTCAGTTGCTCTTGGAGCCAGTTATTCATTATTATTATTTTTTTTTGGCAGGTAGAATTTATGCAATCCCTAACAACAGCAACAAAAAGAGTTACATGTTTATTTAAATAGGGAACCATTCAACCCCTGGGTAGCCCTTTGGGAAGTCCCATGTGGCCCTTCAAATACCCCAGGTGACTACCAGCAACAACCACCTGACCCATCAAAAACATGTTCAGTGGGAAAAAAATGTCGGGGGATGATAGGACACTCAATCCCCAGCAGAAGCCAAAAAAACTATCTCAGCAGACTCAGTAGCAACCCGTTCCCAAGAATACTCTCACGCAGAGTGTTTGATGTCCAAAATCTACAGGACATTGCCCCCCTAGTGGCCTGACTAGGCATGACTTGGTAGTTCATGCAGTCAGCCATTATGACTCACCATGGTTCTGCAGTTGTTTGGCCATTTTATAATGGAGTTTAGTCTCTAACTCCTGACCAAAAAAACACACATTTTTCTGCTTTAAAAACATGCTCTTGTTTGGGTCAGATTAGGCCACTGTAAGCTGTTTTAGGGTACAGTAGCACCCCCGCATCTGCTGATTTGCCAACCGCTGATTCAGTTAATCATGGTTGGCAACAGCAGGAGGGTGTGGATGGGGGAGGGGAGGAGGCTTCCAGATGGCTTCCGTGGCAGAAATGGTGATGGAAGGGTGAAGGGAGGGGAGGAGAGGTCTTGCTTCCCTTCTCCCTTTGCCCCCCCCCATGGCTCCGGTGGCGGCAATGGTGATGGGGGGGGCAAAGGGAGGGGAAGACAGGTCTCACTTCCCTTCTCCCTTTGCACAGTGGGATGGCTTCCATGGCGGCAATGGCGATGGGTGGAGTACACTATTATCCATGGAATTCATTATCCACGGGGTGGGGGGAGAGTTGGAATCAATCTCCCACGGATACAGGGTCCTACTGTATTTACTTTCTCTTTAAATGGAAGATGAAGGTAACAAAATATCACTTCCAGTCCCCCCAAATGACACCCATGATGCCATGTGGCCCTCTGGAGAAGCCAAATGTAGTGATGTGCCGTCCTCTGGGCTCCAGAGCATGCCCACCCCTGAGTTAAAATGAAAACCAAAATAGAAAATCTGTTTCAAAGTATTTGGAATTGCTGTACTAGGTTGCTGTCTTGGTTCCCACCAAGACTGAATATTTCATTGCCATGGCTTCAACAAGTGTCTCTACACCTTTATCATGATTGCAAGTTGATGCCAATTGGTTGTGCATTACAACTTCTGTTTTCCAAAACTCAAAATTATAGAGGCATTAAAAGCAAAATATCAGATTGTAGTGAGGTAACTGTTTTCATGTGTTGTGAATGTTCCCCGATGCACATGTAACAATTCCAGAAAGTAATCATTCAATAGAAAGAGGAAGAATGTTATAACTTCAGGTGTTTATTACAAACTATGGCTTGCCTTCAAACCAAAACTGCAAACCAAGTTCACATTTCGGTTTCCAATTACATTTAGAAGATAAACCATGGCTCATAGTAGCTATAACTTGCCTAATAAAAAAAGAACAGCAAAGGCTAAAATTAGGGGAACAAATTGGAGCACAAGCAGAGAAGCAGGAGGGGAACGAAAATGCTCATAATCCCAACACTTGGTCCTGATGAGCTATGTCAATCCCAAACGGGCCACTGTGAGAAGAAAGAAACAGGAAACAAGCTCTATAGAAATTTGACACAGAGAAAAAAATATTCCTGGCCCACCCATAGAATCATGGAATCACAGAGCTCGAAGGGCCTTATGGGCCATCAGGTCCAACCCCCTGCTCAATGCAGGATCAAGTTATGATGGTCTCTGCAAGCAATGTTCAAGAGATGGCTGCATAAATCTAGGTTGTACATAGAATTATGAGTATGAAGCAGGTCCTGCACATGGGCCTTTTATGAAGGAACTCTGATTTCCAAACACATAATAACTGCAAAAATCACCACATGGAAGAATGGTGTTTGACTAAATCAACCCTGACAGAGACAAAAAGACAGGCACAAGGAACAGCTAGCAGAAAATGTAGAAACAGTAGGAGGAGGAGATCAAAAAGATTGATAGGAGATGAGTTTGTTGCAGAAGAAAGAAGGAGGGGAAGTGAAAAGAAAAATACAGAGAACTTCAAAAGGAAGGTCCATATGCTGTAAGAAGAGCAAGAGAGTACTGTTATTAGCAAAGCATGCAGGAAGGTAATGGCAACCCTCCTCGGAACAAATCTTGCCAAGAAAACCCTGTGATAGTCGAAAATGACTTGAAGGCACTGTTACGAGCCCTGACAGCCCGCCTCAGCCCCTTTTCATATCATAATTGGCAATATTTAATAATTTGGCCAAGTGTGGCCTTCCACGAGTGTGACAAGTAAATTGGGAATTCCCAAAGACTAGTGCTGAGACTAAGGAGATTTTCAGACAGGCAAAAATCGTCCCTTGCCGCGCGAGCAGCCTCCCGAAACTGCTGCGCGGCAAGGGTCTTCTTCGGACGACGCTGTGCCTCTTGCGAAACCGTCCGTGTCACTTCCGTGAAGCTTGGGACGGCTCCGCGCCATATTTCAAGCACGGAGGCTGCCCGTGATTGAAATATGGCACGGAGCCGTCCCAAGCTTCACGGAAGTGACACGGACGGTTTCGCAAGAGGCACAGCGTCGTCCGAAGAAGACCCTTGCCGCGCAGCAGTTTCGGGAGGCTGCTCGCGCGGCAAGGGACGATTTTTGCCTGTCTGAAAATCTCCTATGTCATGTACACCCTAGAAATCCAAAGAAAGGTAACATGAAAGGTAACTTCTTGCCTGAACATCTGGCTAATCCAATCAAGCAAAGCTGAGGTATTCAAGGTTTGTAAAGAGTTGTTTCTCCTCTTCCCTCACTGCAACCAAAGAGGGCTACTTGCTTCATTCAATTTTTTTTATTTAGTTATTTATACCCCGCTCTTCAGCCACAAGGCTATCAGAGCGACTTACAAATTGTTTTAAGCAAAAGTAGTTTACACATCTACACTGCAATAAGGAGCTTCCAATGTCTGCTAGATAATTGCCCCCACAAGCTGGGTACTCATTTTACTGACCTACAAAAGGATGGAAGGCTGAGTGAACCTTGGAGCCCACTGGAATTGAACTTGCAATGTGGTGACTTGCAGTACTGGCATTTAACCACTGCGCCGTTAGCGCATTAAGGGTTATTAACATATCCGGCATGTCTGTTGTCTTAGCCTGGGAAACTCCAAGAACCATTGTATTCCACTCAAAACCTCATCCCTTCAGGGGAACTGTTTCATAAAAATATCACCCCAAAACAACACCAAATAGTCTACATCTCCTCCTCCTACCTCCATGCTGCCAGTTTGCTATTAGACCCTCCAAATGCAAGTCTGAGCCTCTGCCAAAGGAATCTCTGATCTACAGGACAGGTGTTGTGTCACCTCAGAACTCCTCTCATTCTATTGCTCTATTCAAATACTTCCTTGCATGAATGCTTGAAGACCATGTGTATGTGTGTGTGTGAATGTTGCTATTATTAGTTACTTAATAAAGATCAATTAATTGTGCTATCTAGCTTAACATCTCAAAGTCCTACTTCTTGCCCGCCTCTCACATTGCCAAGTCGAGTATATGAATTCCCCAAATTAATATCAATATTTTAGAGGGTCCCAATGGACCTAAGCATTTCAGATAACAGCACACAACAACAACGTTGCAATGGGAGAGTTCACATCTCAAAAGTAACACTGGCAGTGACTATCTTGAGGCATAAAGCCCTTTATCAACACAAGGTTGTAGGAACACAAGAACAAACTGACTTCTTTACATACTGGCCAACCAAACCACAGTAATGAAGACATATACCTTATCAGGTGCATCTGACATTTTAGTGCCTACAGCAAAGCAGCAAAGCACCCCACTCATCCAAATCAAGGCGCGTACCACTCTACACCAGTCAAGGTATTTTGGCACCTGTGGCAGAAAATCTCACAAGCTTCTTTTTCCATCCCTGGCAGTAAAAATACACTAATAAGAAAGTAAATAATTAACAATTTGCTGCCTTTCCATGCCAGCCAAAATCCACAGCCGCTTCGCTCTGTTTAAGGATAGAGACTGCTGTAAACGTTCATGAAGGAATATGCAAGGATTTCAGAATTGGGGTAGAAGCATCTTCTCCCCTCCCCATCCCTACCTTTGTCTCTGTCTATCTCTCTAGCTCAAAGCACATACTCTAACAAATATAAAGGAACACTGGAAAGCTAAGCAAAAGGAAGTGCTTTTGCTTCTTGAAGTTACTGGAAAAGCTATTTGAATATAAAGTTGCTCATGGGACACAGGAATTCTGCTGACAACATAGGAAAGTGACATGAAAATCAAGAGGAAGCTATTCCCCTGGGTCTAGCAGTCTATCCAAGTAAAGACATACACATACACACCATAGTTGAATATTGCTTCTATTCTTTTGTGGCTTTCCTAACAAGTTTCAACAGAACCCATAGGATGCACTCCCTACAGATGACTGCATACTTTGACCATTACAAAAAGTGCTGCATACAGCATCTCTGCATCAAGGCTGGCCCTACCATTAGGCAGAACACAGCAACTGCCTCAGGGAACAGGTATCTGAACACAGGAGTGGCAGCTCCTCCACCTTCTCATCCCCTCCACCTATTCCTTGTGAGCCCTCTACCCATGCCTCTCAGGCCTCACCCAAACAGTCATTCTGTTAAATTTTAGGCTATTCTGCGATTTCATGCTTGCCCATGCCACTAAGGGCCAAACAGTTCAATTGTTCTGGGCAATGTTGGGCTATCCTGTGATTTCATACCTTGCAATGCATTGTTTCCTCTCCCATATCCAGTAATGTCCTAAATCTGAGTTGGGCAAATAGCCTGTGGGCAGCATGCAACTTCCAGGACCTCACTTTTCTGGTGCCTGAAGCCAGTCCCTCCAAAGCTTCCCCCCCACCCAAAAAACCCCCCCATTTTTAAAAAATAATTTGGGCAATTTTTGCCCCCAAACAACATTGAAAGCTCCCCAAGCACATGAGAAAATATGTACACACCCTCACCCCACCCCCACAAACCCTCAGCACCCTGTATTACACACACACACACACACACACACACACACACATGATACCTCTGATTTCCTCTGCAGCATTTCTTAAAAGTGGCTATAAGAAGTGGCAGGATATAACTGCAGAGGAAAACAGAGGTATTTGGGCTTGCTGGGTGGGGTGGGTGAAACCCATGAGGATTTGGATGAAATTAATCCCTGGTCCTATGCAGTTGCCCAACCCTGGCCCTAAATATATCAGAATTTCATCCACTGTTTTCCTTCTTGTTTGAAATGTAGTTAACAGTGGTCTGGGCAAGATTTCCTTCCCATTCTGTCATTCCTTCCATGAACAAAGTATCTCCCCAGCATTATCTTCCCCCATTATTCCCATTTCAGGTCTGGCACGTTTATTTTTTAAATTTATTTTTAATGCAAAAAGCACTATGCCACTTTAGTATTGTACTATATTTGTAAAAAGCTGAGGAGGGGGAGAGAAAAGATACTGTGAATACAGCACAGTGCAGAGGAAGTGTTTAACCTGGTCACTGGAAATGGAATGAGAGAAAGAAGGTCAAAGGAAAACTTCCATGCAAAGGTCACACCCCAATTCAATATATTGTCAGTGGGACTGCCCAGAACTACTGAAGGAACAGAGACAGTGGATATAGGCATGGGAATTTACCCCTACCTGTATTAGGAATTCCCAAGATAGTAAAGACACACCACCTGCCCTGGGTTTTTAAAGTCACAGCTAGTCCTGGAATTTCATTAGAGATCAGGAGATGAGACACATTATGGATATTACTTTAAAAATCCCAGTAAGCACAGGTACAACTCCATCAAATCCTGAGACTTTTGGCCAGTCTGGATAAGCCTTTACACTGTCCTGCATCCCCTAAACTAGCCATTTCCACTTGAATGTGGCAGTTAACTCTATCCCATTAGAAGCCCTAAGGTAAGCTGTCGAGCTGTTTGTGGAGTGGGGCATCATCTTGTTCTGTGCCTCAGTTAGCAAAATGTCTTGGGCTAGCCCTGCTCTGCATCTCCCTCTCCTCTCCCCCATAATGTTCTAATGATCAGATGAAAAGAGCAACATGCTAGGCCATATTGTGATGAGTTACTCTGATCCTAGTCCATGTCATTGGCTGCCACTTGTGGTGCGGATGGAGTAATATGAAGTCGCACAATCATCATTGGTGATGTATTTTTACTTTATTAAATATTACAGGTGAGAAGAGGAGAAGGAGCAAAAAATGCAGGCTTACCATAATGTGAAATTCTGGCCTCAACTACAGAAAAGAGAAGACAATCTGAGCAGGATAAGAAACAACATCAAACATTTACAGTTTACTGGATTATGTTGGCCCTAGCATCCCTTACCACTGTGTTAGTATGCCCTACTACCCCCCACCCCATGGTATCTCATAACTGGAAATATTGGACACTTTTCAGGGTCAGGTTGGCTGGAGCAAACCAGAGATCAATTGGAGGTCATAATGACCTGGGATGCATCTGGAACTATAATGGCAAGAAAGCCAAAGTGGCATGATGGGGAAAGCCACTTTGTAAACACAGTCATTAAGGAGGTATGTGCTGATCCTTTCTTCCAGCCCTGGGTGTTTCAGCAATTATTCAATCAAGCAATTAAGTGACCATTCCTTAATCTATTCCTAAGGAAATCTCTCTTATACCCCCTCTTGTCCAACCTTGTGAGGTTGTCTCAAATCAATCAATTTCTATCTCCCAGCAATTAAGACAATCAGTTGAGTTTCAGTTTCCTTTGTCTACCCTGTGGGAAAGCCATCCAGACTTTGTCATAACCAGAGTATACCCTTTAGGATATGATATAGGGTATCCACTAACAATAGTAAAGTGTTTCACAGTGATCAATGCCAGCCACTCTCTTTCTTGGCATGCCCCCGGATTGGAACCCCCTGTGCCACCCTCAGGCACTTGCCTGAGTATCTTTGCTGCACAGAACTCTTCTCTTCAAGATTGGTAACTATCACCTGATATTCCTGAATCTTTCCCTCTATCTAATCTTTCTGTCTTACTCTGCTGTAGTCTTGTATGGTTCTTAGGCATGTGTGTTGTGTGTGTGAGTTCATTTTGTGTTATTCCAATAAAATACTTTATTTCGCTTTAACTGGAGTGCTCTCTACAGCTAGTACTGGTATACATAGGTGAAAAGATCTCCAGAGTTATCCTCCTCTTGCAGGCATCTATTTGAACTAATAATTCCCCCAAATAATAATAGAGAGTTTGGCATCACAGGTGGGCCTCTAAATCACCCCCCCCACCTCTTAGGGTAACAACTGATTATGCTATCTAAGTCTGATGGGAGTTGCAGTCTAAGAAGGTCTGCAAGTTGCCCGTCAACCTGAGCTGCGTAAACAGTAGAAATTCATACTAGATTTGGTACTGGAGGACGATGCCTTGTAATAAAAAGTATTTTTTTTAAAAAAGCCTGCAACATTCACACTCTGTTTAGTTAGATATCTTTTCCTTCCTATCTTAAGGATGATCTGAGAACTTGGTCCCATTGAAAGAAGAGAGTTCTAAAGGGGAAATATCTTTTTCTCCTGCTCTCAAAGGAAATGTCAGGTTGATGTTTCAGCTTGGGAGGAAAAAAATCTAAACGTTTCTCAAGCTAAATACCAGCCCATCTGAGTGTATGCTTACAATACATTTTTTCATAATCGGGATGTATATATACACTGCCACAGAGTAGAAAACAACATGAAGCTAGGCAATAGCAGAGGAAATGAAAAAAAAATTACAAGCAAAAGCAGGAGTAAATCTCTGTATTTAAGAAAAGGTAGTAGGGATCAATCACTGTGTAAGTAACCAGATGCAGGGAAATGATTAAGTTGAAGGGACAGACTGTGAAGTTTATCAGACAAGCTTCTAAAAATGTTCTTTTCCCCCTATATTTTAAAGTGTAAGTATCCTGGCATAATAACACTTCTTATCACATGCTACTGTAATCATAAGTAAGCTGCCCCAGAATTATCAGAACACAGTCACCAGCGCTGTTTACTTCCACATTTGTGGGTGTGTGTGATCACAGCGGTTCTTGTGAAACAACACGAACACACTCAAAAGTCTAAAACACCTAAATAAACAAAACAAATACACAAGCACTGAAACACACTTAAAAACTTACCAGCAAAATGGGGAGGTTCATAAAAAGTGTTCTGTACCTAGTTTTCATATTTTTAACTGGAAGTGTTCTGGCGGGGTGTTCTTGATGCTGAAATCATGCCAGCAGAACAGGATGCGGTTTCGCACACAAGCAATACCCCAAAAGCACCATGTGAAATCAATTAGCAGCTTTTGCCCACCTATATAAAAAAAAAAAGCCTTCTTCACAGCAGCAGAATGTAAGAGGACAACATTGTACAGTAGGGAAGCCCTTTCACTGTTTCCTGATGTCATTATAACGGCATATTTGCCACGGCTGATAATTTCTTGTGTCTTCCTGCTTTGTTTTAGGGCCAAATTAGATGTGAGGCTAGTCACTGAATTAGGTGAATGTTTCTTTTTATAGCACACAGGTAGGGTGGGCAGACTCAATCCAGACTGGGACCTACAAGGAATGGAGCATTAACTCTATGACTGCTAGTATAATTTTGATCCATGTCAGTTTCTACTCACCTCTGACACTTACTATTTGAATTGGAAGGAAAGTTTCCATTGCCAAATGTGTTTTTCCTCCTCAATACAAAAAATGCAGGTATGCAGTGGTATCCTCAAGAAAAGGATTGCAACAGGAGCAAAGGGTTTAAGCTCCTTTCCAGGCCTACAACACCTGCTATTTACATTTTAAAAACTAACTTATACAATTGCTAAATGCCCAGACGGTATATCACATGTACATTTCTTAAACAGCAAGACATTTTCTTCTAAAGCCTACTATGTACTCATGCACTTGAGTCCCATTGCACATACAGCTAAAATATGTTCCCATGAAAGTCAGTCAGAAGCAGATGGATCTTGACCAGATGTTAGATACATGACTGCTTTGGATTACAACTCCCAGAATTCCACTGGCAATGCTAGCTAGGGAACTGTGCTTTAAACACATTGTTGTTAACTGCCCTCAAGTCAGCTTCAACTCATGGTGACCCCATGGATGAGACATCTCCAAGACTCCCTGTCCTCAACCACCCTGCTTACGTCCTGCAGGTTTAGACATGTGTCTTCCTTAAGTCAATCTATCCACCTAGTGTGCGGTCTTCCTTTTTCCCTCCACCTTTCCTAGCATTATTGACTTTTATAGTGAGCCATTCCTTCTATGATGAGTTTGAAGTACAACAGCCTCAATTTGGTCATCTTGGCTTCTAAACAACCCTTTTTCAAGCTCTGGTTTTGATAATAAAGCTCGGATCTTGGTATATAAAATCCATGAAACCCCAGTTCTAAAGGCAGGGTGGCGCATTAAACAAACTTGAAGAGAAATGAAGGACAGATGCTGCTCAGGACTCACCCACATGAGCATTTCAGTACATCACAACCATCATTCAGTACAGAGAAGTGCTCACTAGATTAGCCATATGGTTCTTGATCTTTGCCCTGCAAATGTTTTGAATTTCAGCTCCCAGAATCCCTGACCACTGACCATTCTGGCTGAAGCTTCTGGGAACTGAAGTCTAAAAGACCTAGAAGGGCAAAGGCTGAGAATCACAGGTATAGCATATAAGAATCCAGAATTTTGTCCATTTAATCTGAGCAATGTTGGGCCAATCTCAACTTGATTTGGGCTGATTTAGTTGTTTTAGGCCTCCTAAAGTGGGCTAGAGTAATTGTTCTGCACCATAGACACCACAAACTGGGGTATAGCTACAGAGAAGGTAAAATTAGGGCACTTCTGCCCCAAATAAAATATTTTTCAGTCCCCAAATTTCTAGCAAAGCAATAACTTAAAACATTAGTTGAGCATTTACAAATACAATGTAGACTTCCAAAGAAAAGGCACAGGAAAAGTTGCCACAAGAATGTGAACACAGCAAACAGAAGAGTTCTGTGATAAGTGATTTTCAGGTCTGGCCTTCTGCAGTACTAGAACTGAGAGACTGAGGGAACATTTCATTTGGTGGACAGAATTTTTATTTGGGGGAGACAAAGCCCTCATTTTGCCCCCATCCACATAGCTACACCCCAAGTGCTTCTTTTTGCCCTGTAGTAGAGCTGAAATTAATTTGTTTCCTAAACAATTATCCAGATCTTTACTGCCTCTTTCTGAGGCGAGCACAGAAACCTTTGGTGATAGCAAGCCTGGTGAGAGGAATCGAAAGAATGCTTTTGGTTTGAGGCAGAAACTAACAGGAGCAATTAGGGCCTGCATCATCCCCTTATCATTTAAAAAGTCACATTAAAAAAGAACTTCACAATTTGCAACTAGGAGATTATCAGATGTGGGGGAATGTGCAAAAAAAAAAAAAACATGTTCCCAACCATGTCAGAAGATCACAACAAGGACAGAAAAGGCAACCTTACCAGATGCCTGTGTCCTTCTACCATTCTGGGGGCATAGCGCTGCCATGGGCAAGGCTTCTCTTTTGCATTGATGGGGAGAAGCAGCTAATAAAAAGGGATATCTTACTGATGCCTGCGCTATGCCCCTGGAACGGTGGAGGATGACATCATCTGATAAGATCTCCCCTTCCTGTTCTCGTCATGATCTTTTGATGTGGTTTTTGCCGCATCTGATAATCTCCTTGGTCTTTCTTTCTTTTCTTTTCTTTTTTTTCCCAGAAAGGAAAGGCAGTGTGGTTTTAACACGTGTAGTAGCCAGAGCATTAGACTGGAAGATTAAGGTCTCAGCCCTCACAGAGCAATGAAACTGAGTGAGAAGTAGAAGGCTTTCATAGTCGGCATCCATAGGTTTTTTGTGGGTTGTTTCCGGGCTGTGAGGCTGTGTTCTGGAAGAGTTTATTCCTGACGTTGCAGAGGCGGAGCCAATACCCATTCAAGGAGTCCCTCCCCTGGCTGCTGGAAAATGAGTGAGCTTGGACCAGTCTCCCTCTCTCCAGCCTCACAGGGTTGTTATGAGGATAAAGTGAGGAGGAAGAAAGGTGGTATATATATCATCATGAACTCACTTTTAGAAAAGCAGGATATAAATGTAATTAACTAATAAAGTACGGGGCCTAAATACCCTGAAGGTACCAGATCCCTTCTGATCTTAAAAGCTAAGCAGGGTTAGTACTTGGATGGGCAACCACCAATGAATACCAGGTGATGTAGGCTATATTTCAGAGGAAGAGGCAAAACCACGCCTGGGTATTCCTTGCCTAAGAAAGCCCTGTAAATTCCATGCAGTCAGCATAAGTCAACAGGCAACTTGAAGGCACACACAAACACACACTAAAATGAGAATGGTGGGGGGGGTTGACTGAGAATGTCTGTCTGTCTGTCTGTCTGTCTCTCTCTCTCTCTCTCTCTCTCTCTCTCTCTATATATATATATATATATATGTATATATATGGCATGAAAAAGGAAACATATATCATAACCAGCAGAAAAGCAGCTCTCCTTCACATGTATTTATTTTTTAAAAATTGAAAAATTATATTTGTTGCATCTTCCAGGCCTCTCTACATTCATTCCAGCATATTTGCCTACCTACAGGACAAGTGTTATGAAGCATCATTTGACTTCATGTAAAACATCTCACTGCAGTATCCATTTTTAAATTGTGAGGCGATTATTCTTCCTCATTTCTACCCCACCCCACCCCACCCCCACCTCCTGCTACTGAACTGAAGTTGTACAGCAGTTGAAAATGCTGATGGCTTAACTGGTTTCATTTTTTTTCCACAGCAGCCCTGAGGGGGTTTAACTCTTTCCACTGCACTGAGATCTTGCTTTTGGAGTTCAATGTTTAACTCGCACTGGGAGACTCATAAATATTCGGAGTCACTCTCTCCCTCTCTGTTTGATTAGGAAATGAGCCTTTAACTCAATGTAATCCCCAAGCCATTAACAAAAAAGCCCTCAACAGCTCCACTATTAGAATTTCACTTCTAACCCATAGAGGATTGAATTAGATTAACATAACTACCAGCAATCTGAGTTTATTTTCTGTGCCAGAAAGAAATGTGTTTTCGGGGTGGGGGAAGTGAGATGGGGTGGAGAGACAGAAAGCATAATGAAATGTAAAAATTGAGAGATGATGATAAAAAGACAGACTGATGTTCAGGTAAAGAGATAACAAGAGAAAGCAAAGTAGACAGCTGCATAATTGTTTCAAAATTTGTGGCTTGTCAAGTGCTTTCTTGTCTTTTTTAAAAAAAATAAATAAGGTGAGCTTTTAAGTTTTATAATTATTTAAGTAATACCAGTACATACATTCCTACCATCCAGATGTCCATCTCATCATTTTAGGCTTATAGGCAAATACCTGGCAGGTAGATTTCACACACCTGTACAAAAGTCTTCCTGACATGCAGGTATTGCAGATTTTTCAGGACTTGATGATGCAGGAGCAGAAGGGGAAGCAAAATAGGGTCGAACACAGTAACTTTATAGGCATAATAAACAAAGGAGGAGACTGGGACAGGTTTTCCATTCCTCAAAATCACAAGTAGACCTAGTGAAACAACACAGCTGAGAAGTAAATACAAATGTGCTAACACTTATTGTTCAAATGATTGTGAACAATTGTTGTAGAAGCAGGGACCACAAAATAGCACCATGTCACCAGCACAATACATAAAAGTTTTCCCATTGTTACTATCCAAAACCTGAGAACAGAGAGAGCACCCCCTACTCTATTGAAGTACTAGCAGCTGATATTTATTTATTTTTCTTCAAACAAGACAAAAGAATCTGCTGGCAGAACAGGAGGAGATATGTAAGTAGATGTACACACACACAAGTAGTTAATCATAGAATCATAGAATCATAGAGTTAGAAGAGACCTCAAGGGCCATCCAGTCCAACCTCCTGCCATGCAGGAATACACAATCAAATCATTTCCGACAGATGGCCATCCAGTTCTTCATCTTCTTAATACACATAGGCAGAGTGAACATGTGCACTACGCAATTATATGCCATTTTAATTGAACTGTCTTGATCCTGGAATTTGTAGTTTGGTGAGATACTTGGGAATTTTCAGCTAGAGAGATCTGGTCTCCTCACCTGAATGTAGGCATCCTGAATACATGACTTACACTACAGAACTAACAAAATTAACCCATATTCCCAGTATTCTCAGGGCACCTTGGAAACTGGTACTTCATAGGAATGGACTGGCACTCTTTAGCAGAGAATTCTGTTGGAATATATAGTTTGCATTTGGCTACTTTAGATGTGCCCAAAGAGTCCAAATAATACAAGAAGATACATTTTATGATTTAGTTGATGTTATCTGGATTCCCAAAGAAGGTTTGATTAAGCATTGATACTGGTAAGTATGTTACCATTTTGCATATGTTTTGAAACAGAAAGACTGTTTTACAATCCTGCACCTGCAAAATACATCATCTTCAATTTAAAAAAAATCAGATGTGATGGTAACTTGTAACAGAATCTAATCTATGTGTTTTTATGGGAGGAGACTCACCTTCTGTTCACACAATTGATAAATGTATGTGACAAACAGGGAAAGAATATATAGATATTTATGTGCAGCCAACATAAATTTCCTTTACATAAACTTATTAATTTTTAAGTGCCAATGCAAAAACAAGAGTAAACAAAGTATTGAACGAAGCTGCTTGTTCGGGCTGGATTTTCTAAATGCTTCTTTTCTAAATGCAACTTGAATTTTAATAGTCATATGAAACATTATAATTTTCTGTTAAACTTTAGTAAACCAGAACTTGCGTTTTTCTTATTTGAATCGTGCTGGGGGTGGATTATACAATGGCTCTTCTAAACATTGCATGATTAAGATTGGTGAAATGAAAGCAGCAATAAATACAATTCAACAAACATTTAGTTACTTGGAAAACTTATGTACAGCAAACAAGAATAGGTTATGATGTACATTTATTCGTAGTAATTATTTAGTTAAACTAATCATTTTATAACTACTGTTAGTTATTTCTTAACACTTTATTTAAATCAGCTCTGCCCTTAATATAATTGAAATCACATCAAACTTACATTTTAAAAATTATTCATTTTGTTCCACTTATTTCAAAATGTTAATTCACTTTTACTAAGAGAGTACTTTAAGTTTTAAAAAATGTAGAGGCAAAATACTGTAGTCTTCATGAGAAGGAAAGAAGGTGTTAAAAGGAAGAACTAGAAAGATGAGTATCGAATAAAGAATTCCTTTCACTTTCAAGAAAATGTATTGTAAGCAAACTCAGCAGGAAAATCACAAAGTTCTGAACAGATACTATAAAATAATATAAATTGCTATACATTCTCACCAGTATGTCAGAATAAAACCCCTGGTCACATAAAGATTAAACACTATTTACAGGTGTTCTTTATATCTTTTAGAGTTTGAGATAACCTGGGTTTTTTACTTTTATCAGAGACACATTACAAAAGGGCATTTTTGTTTATTTTGCTTAAAACAAGCTTTTGGCTCACTGTACATTCATCATACTGACACAGATGTCACTAAGCTCAAAGTCTTCTCAAAGTCATATGTTCCTTTTATCACTGTGAAAAGACCTCATATACTAATTAGGGACATTTAAAAAAATACACACATATACACATGCTACTAAAAGCTCAGAATCAAAATCATTCAGTGATATTTCTCTTCCTCATGTTCTGTTAGAAAACATTCAAAAAAAGACTTTTCCCTGGATATTTCTGAGATATCATTTTCTTGTAAAAGTATCTCTACCCCACTCGGAAGTTTCCCCATTTTCAGACTTTGCATCAATGCTGGAAAATTTATCACCTGTCCTTGACAAGCCCTTAAACTGAAGTTACACTGCAGGCTGGCCTTTTGGCACCTCAACCATGTGAACTGTTTGCATTCTACAAATAATACTATCTGGCACAAACTTGCATGTGTTTGCTTCAAGACAGAAAAATGCTCTGTGATCGAGCAACAAAACTGTCACATCATTGTCAAGTTCTGAAATAACTCACTTTGACCTTCCTCCCTCTCTCTCAAAAAAAGTGAAGATATACTTTCGTTCATTTTACATCATACATCATACCCCTGTTCTTGCCCTGTTAAGGTGTACTATGGTCCCATAATTTCACACATGGATGCGGTGGGAGGGAGCAGAGAAGCTGCATCCCAAAAGAAAAGGTCAGAAAGGAGGTACTTACATGACTGAGGTGGAGAGATGAACTTCAGGAGCTCGGTAGAATTTCCTTTGCCCCCTCAGGTGTTTCTAATTGCCGATTAGATATCTTTTGGTTCCGCCTGCACCAGCGGAACGTCCCCCCTCTGCGTCTCTGTCTCTCTTTGTGACTAAGGACACAGCACTCTGAGTCCCAACCTATAAATAGATTCCCAGCTCCGTGATTGATATAACAGGCAGCTGACAAGGGAGGGGGGGAAATATAAGCAGGTCTTGGGCAAAGCAGCAAATGCTGGGCTTTTGACTCCACGCTGCATCCAGGGAGGAGACCCCCATAGTCACCCGTGGGCACAGTAAAGTCAAAGTGCAAAGCAATTACTTCCCCAGAAGCATTATAGCAACTTGAAGCAAGGGAAGCAAAATGAACACAATGAAATGCGTAAAACACACACACACATTCATGAACCAGGCAACGCCAGGGTGGTCTGTGGCTTAGTAAATATTCTTCTTGCCAAGGCCTCAGAGTCAAAACAGACTTACAAACTGGGTGTACAGATTCCAGACTTTGGTTTTGGGAAGTTCCTCTTCCCAGAGCTGAAGGGAGACTTGATGCTTGGTTCAGTCCTGCCAAAGCTAGTCTGCCCTTCTTTGCCAATCAGCAACCCAAACCGGAGTTAAGTCCATTCAAAGCTTCCATGGATTAGAAGACACCTTCTAACACACCAGGCCATTGCTGAAGACTTCAGAGTTTGGGAAAGTTACTTGCTAAACTACAACTCCCAGAATCCCTCAGCCAGCATGAGTTTTGGTTTATCCCAAGAAAATGTCTCGAGCCCAAGGTTAAGACCACTAAGCAACTAGATGCCTGCAGAGGACACAGTGCCAGTGGGAGTTATGGACAACTTGGCAAACCCTTGAGAATGAATGACTGTGAGGAAGGCTGAGACACCCCAACTTTGTGTCCTATCTTTAAGATGCGTTTTAATGATACTTTCTCACACCTACCAATAGTTAACCCCAGAAAAGGTCTTATGTACCCAGTGGTCCCCAAACCTCCTAGCTTCTAGAGGGCATCATTTCTCTTTTTAATTTTGTTGTTGTTGTGTGCCTTCAAGTCAATTCTGACTTATGGTGACCCTAAGGTGAACCTATCACTGGATTTTCTTGACAAGATTTGTTCAGAGGAGGTTTGACTTTGTCTCCCTCTGAGGCTGAGAGAGTGTGACTTGCCTAAAGTCACCCAGTGGGTTTCCATGACTGAGTAGGGATTTGAACCCTGGTCTCAAGAGTCATAGTCCAATGCTCAAGTCACTGCACCATGCTGTATACAAGGCACTGTATAAACTAGTATATAATACACTGTACACATTGCATAAACTAGTGCTTTAGTGTGCATTCTGTAGACTTTGAACATAGGCTTGATCATACCAGAGTGGCCAGACATTCCAGCAAAGACAGCAGAGAACATGTTCAGAGAGTCCCTCGGACCTGACAAAGTATCCTAGTACCATGGACCCACAGAAGTTTCATCCAGTAAAGGCAGACTGGCCCAGCCTCACTAGCCATACACAAGGCAAACAGGTCTGCCCCACTATCTCTTGGGAAACTCATTGTCCTCTTAACCTGGATCCTTAGAGTGTACACTTCTTTAACTTGTAAAGGGCTTGCATGCCATACCAGACCTTGGAAAAGTTACTTTTTGGACTACAACCCCCCAGCCAGCAGGGGGCCCTGCTCTATACCATACAATATACAAGGTTTAGTTGCACACCAAACCTTCTTGTATGTTTTGAGGCAATGCTAAGTATTGCTTCATTGCCTATCCTTTAGCTTCAAAAATACATTGCCACCCCCATCACATGGATTGTATTCAAGCTGGTTGCACAAATTTTGCAAGACGAGGCACTACCTTTGATGGCAAGCAAGCAACAAGCATTTTCTGCTTTTCTGAAGTTTAACATTAAAATGAGAATTCAGGAGAAGATATCATGGGCATATTCACATTATTGACTTAAACTGATTTCATAATTATTTTAACTCTCATGGTATCCTTCATTAAAAGAAGTTTGTAGTCTTAAGGGTGTACACAGAATTCTGACAGAGATTTCAAGCTCCTTCATAAAATTTCTGTTCCCTGAAGGAAATCATCACTGTTCTGACAGCTGTTATATTTTATTTATTTATGTATTAAAATTGTTACCTCCCACCCTAGTGAGAGCCAGAGTGGTATAGTGCTTTGAGCACTTTGAGTGTTGAACTGGGACTGTGGGAGATCAGGGTTCAGATTTGTGCTTGGCCATGTAAACCCACCAGCCACAACTAGGATCTCAGCCATTGTTTTCATATTGCACCATCATTGTGTGTGCTGGTTTCCTACAGAGGTGGGCAACCTGTGATCCTACAGTGGCATGGGAGCCTCACCTTGATTTCATGTGGCCCCAGTGTCAGTCTAACAGCAAAAGCCTTGTGGAAGTTGTCAGGCTCTAAGGAATAAAACGCTTATTCTTCTCTGATTTCAGAAGTCAACCAGGTTCAGTCCTAGTATAACAACAACAACAACACATTTTTATATCTTACCTGCCTCTCCCCAAAGCTTGAAGTGGGGTACAATATGAATTAAAATACAATATATAACATAAAATCATTAAAATATACAAGTAAAAACACTTAAGATTAAAATAAACATGTTAAAATCATGCATACAAATTTAAAATCCATAGATTAAAATCAACTGGGTAGATCTGCCAGAAGACATAGGTCTTTAGTAACATTTTAAATTCCAACAGCTGGTTTAACTGTTGAATCTCTTCTGCAGGGCCATCCCACAGTCTGGGGGCAGCTGATGAAAAGGTCTCTGGGTGACAGTTGCCTGGCTGGTTGAAGTAAATGTCCCCCAGAAGACCTGAGTGTACAGGGCGAATTGTATGGGAAAAGGCTATCCTGAAGGTAACCTGGACCCAAACTGTAGCAGAAATCATGGAAAACCTGAAGGGCTTTAAAGGTAATAACCAAAACTTTGTACTTTGCCCAAAAACTAATTGACAGCCAGTGGAGTGACTTTATCTGTCTATATATAAAACTCTTGAGTATGTTTGCTTTCCCAAAGTGCTGATTGGCCGCTTATCCAATCAATCCCCTCTCTCCCCTCACTCCCTCAGCCAATCACCACCCACACACAAATTCACCTCACAATCCACTCCTTCCACTCAATCTGCATCTACACCCCCAGCCTCACAAGGGCCCCTCCCTCCTCTCACTCCCTCAGCCACTCACCACCCACATGTAAAACAATGTAATATTATTTTCCTAAAGTAATAGTGTGTAGCTGAACCATGTGAACCTTTCAGATCTACTATAATGGCATATCTTATGCTGGGTCAGCTAGTGTTGGTGTAATATGCTCACTCCTGGATGTACCTGTAACCAATCTGGCTGCCATATTTTGAACTAACTGGAGTTTCCAAACTTGGTACAGAGGTAGCCCAATGTACAGCACATTGCAGAAGGCCAGCCTTTAGGTCTTCCAATTCTAGAAAGGGCCACAGCTGGCATATCAGCCAAAGCTGATAGTAAGCATTCCTGACCATTGCCTCTATCTGAGCTGTCATTTGGAGCGACAGATCCAGGAGCACTCCCAAGCTGGGAACACAGTCTTAGTCAAGTATACCAGGACTAAACCTGCTTAACTTCTAAGTAGCATCTCCTGGCCTGTCCCCCTGACCCCACCCTGCTTTACAAGGCATCAGCAGCTGTGAGTGACAGAGGTCTGTTCTCCTGTTGATTGGGATGCAGCAGAGTGATGTTTCCACCTGTCTCCTGCCAATGATCTCCAGTGCAACAATCAAGCAGGAGCCCTGTCACAATTCCTACTTACACCGGAGATCACTGGTGGGAGTGGGGTGGAAAATCAGTCTGCTGCACCCTAGTCATCAAGAAAACAGATCTCTGTTGCTTGCAGTGGCTGATGCCCAGTAAAGCAAGATCAGGGGACTTTTGCAATCATGGCAATAGTATCACAATCATGAATACATAGGCTTTGTGAATACAGATCAATTACAGATGTGTAATTCTAGGTTATGAATCTGTAATTTCAATACTGAATTCCAGTGTACATCAACACTGTATGCTTTATATAGTGCAAAAAAGATATAGCCCTTTTGCCTATATCTGATCAAACTCTTCCTAAAATCAAGATGATATTTCAGTAGGTTGCTACAAAGGAAGCCAATGTGGAAATCACTTGGTATCACTGAAACAGGAGGGAAGGGACAGGAAGATAGATGGTAAGGTTGTAAAACTGATAAATCACAGAAGAGAGACTAGAACATTTTTAAAAATCACTACAACTTGGGGTTATTAATAAAAAACCCAGTGGACCACCTATAGATTGGTACATTCTAATATATTTTCCTTCTATTTGTTTATTTTTCTAAAATTAATATCTTGGATTTTTACGTTGTCTTTCAAAGTAAATCATCTGCCAACGGCAATTTAAAACAGTCAATAAAGCAATATCAAACCACCCAACAACATTAAAATATTAAAATGCCACATTTATCTAGAAACCAGATATAATTTTTTAAAATTAATATTAATTGATGTACCTCTTCACTTCATTTATTTTAAATCTTCACCTCAGTTATTTCATTCCTGCAGGCAAGAAATTAGAATTTTGGAAGTTTTCTCCCTTATAGTGGAGATTATAAGAGGGCATTTTTGTACACTTTTCAATGATCTTTCACATTTCAGGATTTTTTGCAAAAAAAAATGTTGAAAATACCATGTTATGCAAAAACAATGCTTTTGTGCAATGCACTCTGTCTTTGTACAAAATTGTAGCTTTTTGAACAAAAAAAAAAAGCTTTGGGCAAATTTTTTTTTACAATTTTCACAAATATTTACAATTTTCACAAAAAATCCTGAAATGTGAAGAATTACATTTGACAAATTTTCTGATGATGTGTTGAGATGCCCTTTCTCATCAGGTCAAGATAATTTGTAAGGATTCTTTACATCCATAATTTATATAATGGCAATAAAGGGTTGCAACACCATAGCTCATTCAAAAGCTGGCTGAAATAAAAAGGTCTTCAGTATGGCTGCCAGTCAAGACTGTTCCAGATTTCTGGAGCAGAAGGAACTGGAAACATCAAACGACTCCTAGTGCAGAAAGGAGCGAAAGAGACTCAGGATATGTGAAGGAAATTTTTATTTCTCAAATTAACTCAAGAGGTTTCAGCCAGAAAATATTTGTCTGGCCTTTCACAGGAGAAAACCATTTGAAAATTGATCTGCAGGAATTGGACACTTCTAAAAAATCCCTTCAGGTCAAATTTCAAATGTATCTCTCCTTTCTACACCTGAGATTTCAGGGCTAAAACCTAAGACCTAGCAACCACCCCTTGTGATGTCACAAGAAAGGCTCAGATGATGTTACAAGGGTAATGCACTTCCAAGAAAAAGTTAATGTCTGAAATGAATAGTCAGTGATTGTTGGTGATGATAGTGCAGGTGATCAAATGGAATTAACCAGACAGGCTTATTCTGTGAATTTTAAACTAGCCTCCCAACAGGAGGTCAAATCCACACTACACAAATAATCCAGTTTGACAGTGGATTATTTGCCATGGCTCCTTCGTATTGAATCCTACGATTTGTAATTTTTCAAGGTCTTTAGTGTTCTCTGCCAAAGAGTGCTGCTGTCTCACCAAACTACAAAACCCCAGGATTCCACAGAAAGGTGTCATGGCAAATAATCCAGTTTCAAACTGGATTATTTGTGTAGTGTGGATGTGGCCAGAGTTCAGTGTTCTTTGGACTTTGAGAGAAAGGAACTGGGCACTGAGCCAGCTGTGGTAAGTTCACCATAGAGTACTGTTTTTGGGAGGCGATGGTCTTCCATCCTAAAAACGTGCCCTGCCCAGCACAGCTGTGTTCTCAATATCATGGCCTCAATGCTGGTGATCCCTGCTTGCTCAAGGACAGCAACATTCGTCACATAATCAGTCCAGTTTATATTCAGGATTGTGTGTATACAGCGCTGATGGAAGTGTTCGAGGAGTGGTAAGTGGTGGCGATAGGTGACCCATGTTTCAAACCCGTAAAGGAGAATAGACAGTATAATGGCTCTATACACACTGATTTTTGTGCTTCGCCTCAGGTGTTTTGTTACTCCAGATTCTTTTGTAAAGACTTCCAAATGCACTATATGCCTTTGCTAATCTGTGATCGATCTCTTTGTCAATCTTGGCATCTGAGGAGATGATGCTTCCCAGGTAGGTGAACTGCTGAATGGACTTAAGCACAGATTTGCCTATGGCAATGTGGGAATGGTGGTGTTCGTCCTGTGGGTGCAGGCTGGTAGAGAACTTCTGTTTTCTTCAGGTTGACTTCCAGCCCAAACAGCTCTGCAGCTGTTGCAAAGCAGGATGTTAGGTGCTGCAGAGCTACTTTTGTGTGGGCAACAAGGGCAGCATCATCGGCGAAGAGCAGCTCACGGACTAGATAGTTTAGAGTCTTAGTGCGAGCCCTCAGACGGCTTAAGTTAAACAAGCTACCATCAGTACGGTAACGTATATAGATGCTGTCTTCTTCAAGCTCTGCTGTAGCCCTTTGGAGCATCATGCTGAAGAAGATTGTAAATAAAGTTGGAGCGAGAACACAACCTAGCTTCACTCCATTAGTTATTAGAAAGGGCTCTGAAAGAGCATCGCCATATCACTGCACTGAGATATACCATGTTTCCATTTATATTACAACCATTGTCTGAATGGTCAGTTGTACCCTCCAGAAGCTTTGGGGGCACAATTAGCCATTTTTACACCAATTTTTCCCCCAGTATGGGAATGTCAAGAGTGTATGTGCAGCCCACTGAGGTCTAGTAGGAAGGCAAATAGGACCCCTGGACCCACAAGGTTGCCCACCCCTGCTTTGCAGCATCTTAAATTTGTGAGGAGATTTTCAACAACTACAAATAAAATTATATTTTCTCCTTCATTGCTGCTCTCTACAGACTCATCAACCAGGCAGCTAGAATTTCTGTTACAAATCCAGGTCATAGATAGGTAGCTTGGTCTTTTGCATGGGGAAGGCATTTGTAATGTACGTTTTCACGAGTAAAGGTTTTTGAGTAAAAGGTCTTCCTCCATAATATTAAAGGAGGATGAAAGAATGCCACATTTTTCTATATAGCCTCGGGTATCAGGATATAAAAAGGGAAGGAGAAGTTTAAAAGTATGTCTGGAAGGAAAAGCTGAAGACTTCTTTTGGACTGACCTGAGGGAAATCAAGCTGGAAGCATTAGGAGGTTTCATGCTCTCAGTTTTGCTCCATCAAAATGCACAGGTCAAAATGGTGAAGTTGATTATTCCATCCAGACATGTCCCTTTGTTTCTTGTGATGTGGAAGAAATTTCAGGTTCACAACCTCCCTGCTAATTTAAAATGCTTCAGCATACGTTCTCAACATGGCACTTCTTAGTAACTCCTAACCAGAACCCCTTCCTATTACACGTTTTGGCTATTTTCATACATAATGTGGCACTTTGCGCATTTCATGAGAGATGTGCGCATGTGATTTAAGTGTGAAGGTAACAAATCCATGTTTGCAAAAGCATATTGACTGTAGTTGACTAGTACATGTTTGCACTCATTAGCAAACCTGGGTTTGTATCTGTGTAATGTGTGAAATGGCCTCAAAATGTTGATTATCAAGTTAACATTTTAGGTGCTGTTTTATCCTTTTTTTAAAAAACCAATGAGGCTAAAGAAAAAATAAACTACAAGACAATCCGCTAAAGTATACAGGTCACCCTCTGTATCCATGGAACCAATATCTGTGGTTTCAGTTATCCATGGCTGAAAAAATAGGGACACATACCATAGAGTTGTGCTGGAAAATGCCTAGAGGTATCCTCTCTAGAAATCACTAGGTCCTCCAACACAACTCTATGGTATGTTTGTTCCAGAACTCCTTTATTTTCATAGAATCATAGAATTGCAGAGTTGGAAGAGACCACGAGGGCCATCCAGTCCAACCCCCTGCCACGCAGGAAATCTTGATCAAAGCATCCCCGACAGATGGCAATCCAGCCTCTGTTTAAAGACCTCCAAGGAAGGAGACCCCACTACGCTCCGAGGGAGTGTGTTCCACTGCCGAACAGCTCTTACTGTCAAAAAGCTCCTCCTATTGTTGAGGTGGAATCTCTGTTCCTGGAGCTTGCATCCATTACTCTGTGTTCCAGTCTCTGGAGCAGCAGAAAACAAGCCTGCTCCATCCTCAGCGTGACATCCCTTCAAATACTTAAACAGGGCTATCATATCGCCTCTTAACCGTCTTTTTTCCAGGCTAAACATACCCAGCTCCGTAAGTCTCTCCTCATAAGGCATCGTTTCCAGACCTTTCACCATTTTAGTTGCCCTTCTCTGGACACGCTCCAATTTGTCAATATCCTTTTTGAATTGTGGTGCCCAGAACTGGACACAGTATTCTAAGTGAGGTCTGACCAAGGCAGAATAGAGCGACACTATTACTTCCCTTGATCTAGACACTATACTTCTATTGATACAGCCCAAAATCGCATTGGCCTTTTTAGCTGCCGCATCACACTGTTGGCTCATGTTCAACTTGTGGTCTACTAGGACTCCTAGATCCCTTTCGCACGTAGTCTCATTCAGCCAGGTCTCTCCCATCCTATATTTATGCATTTCATTTTTCCACCCTAAATGCAGTACTTTACATTTCTCCGTATTGAATTTCATTTTGTTAGCTTTGGCCCAGCTCTCCAGTCTATCCAGGTCATTCTGAATTTTGATCTTGTCCTCTAGGGTATTAGCTACTCCTCCTAATTTGGTGTCATCTGAAAATTTGATAAGTATGCCCCTAATTCCCTCATCCAAGTCATTGATAAAGATGTTGAATAGCACTGGGCCCAGGACAGATCCCTGTGGCACCCCACTGGTCACATCTTTCCAAGATGAAGAGGAGCCACTGCTGAGCACCCTTTGGGTTCGGCAAATAGGGTTTACTATTATTTAATAGGGTTTAGTATTATCTACAGTTTCACTTATAAACATTAAGGCCAGGAATGGATCCCCGTGGATGCAGGGAGCAACCTGTACATACTTCAAGTAGTTTTGGACCTATGGTGACCCTAATGTGACTCTATCACAGGTTTAGGAGGACTGGGGCAAAATATGCTTAGAGGGATTTTGCCTTTGCCTTCCTCTGAGGCTGAGAGACTATGACTTTCCCAAGGTCACCCAGTAAGTTTCCATGGCTGAGCAGGGATTTGAACCCTGGTCTCCAGAGTCATAGTCCAGTGCTCAAGCCACTAAACCACACTGGCTCTCCAATAGTACATAGCAGCAAAGTAGAAATAACCACCTTCTGGTGGGGTAGCTGTGTCACTCTGTCAAAGCAGACGATGTTTATTCTGTCAGAGCAGACTAAGGTGCCACCAGAGTTAATCTGGTGGTACTTTAAAAATGAACAAATATCAATATGACCTAAGCTTTTGTACTACAATCCACCATCAGATGAGGACGGTGATGAAGTGGACTCTAGTCTGTACACATTTATGTTGAATTTAACCTGTTAGTTTTTTAAAAGCCCCTAGACTGGGGTGTAATGGGGGCAGGAAATATAAACGGATGCACAGTAGATGTACTGTATGCCTGTATGAAAGAAGGGGAGGATTGAGAGATAAGAGAAAAATGTCAGTTCAAAATGACTGAACCATCCTTGCTTCAAGTGTCAATGCAAAATCTTCCCTAGAGTCAATGGAGCCACTAACTGCAATAACAATTCTTAGGGTTAAAAGAGAAAAAACTTATATTGAAAGAGGAAAGGAAATTGATATAAATACTCGGCATATTGACACATTTTTACCTGGTACCAGAATGACTATTTAGCCACTTCCGGTAAGCTAGGTTCCTAAAATGCTCTTTCAAGTGGCAAGGAGGAATTTTGGCATACCTTTGTGCTCCTCAGAAATCTGAGGAGACAAAAAAAGTAGCATAGTTCTCCATAAAGCAAGACATTAAACATGACCAGCTGGACCAAGTGGCTAATACACATTATAGTCAAGT
Source organism: Gambelia wislizenii (assembly GCA_030847615.1). Taxonomy (NCBI): domain Eukaryota; kingdom Metazoa; phylum Chordata; class Lepidosauria; order Squamata; family Crotaphytidae; genus Gambelia; species Gambelia wislizenii. The sequence goes on along the minus strand of JAUMIR010000001.1, from coordinate 446,937,548 downwards.
TACCACTTTGTTAAATGACCTTCTGTATTTACCTTGCACCTTTTAACAGATACAAATCATAGCCTGGAAGGGACCACAAGGGCCATCCATGCCATGCAGGACACACCATCGAAGTACTCTCAAGAGAAAGTCATCCAGCCTCTGTTTTAAGACCTTCAAAGAAGGAGAATCCACCACCCTCCTAAGCAGTCTATTCCACTGTGGAACAACTCATACTGTCAGGAAGGTCTTCCTAATGTTTAGGCAGCATCTCCTTTCTTGTAATTCAAGTCCATTGGTTTGTGTTCTAGTCTGTGGAGCAGCTGAAAATAAACTTGCTCCACCTTTCAAAATGGTGTCCCTTCAAATATTTAAAAATAGCTATCATATAATCTCTCATTCTTCTCTTCCCCAAACTAAACATTCCCAGTTCCCTAAGCCATTCCTCATAGGACTTGGTATCAAGACCTCTTACCATATTGGTCATCCTCCTCTAAACACATTCCAGCTTGTCAATATCCTTTTTGAATTGCGGTGCCCAGAAGTGGACACAGTATTCCAGGTGAGGTCTGACCAAAGCTGAGTAGACTGTTACTATGACATCGCTTGATCTGCACACTATATTCCTGTTGATGCAGCCCAAAATTGCATTGGCCTTTTTGACAGCTGCATCACATTGTTGATTCATATTAAGCTTCTATTCTACTAAGAACCCTAGATCCTTTTCCTATGTACTGTTGTCAAGCCAGGTGTCACCCATCCTATATTTGTACATTTCATTGTTCCTGTCTAAGTGTAATACCTTACATTTATCCTTGTTGAAATTCATTCTGTTAGTTTTAGCCCAGATCTCCAATCTATTAAAGTTATTTTGAATTCTGATCCTGTCCTCTTGGGTATTAGCTATCACCCCTAATTTGGTGTCATCTTCAAATTTAATAAGTAAATGACCTCTATTCTGTAATCAAAGTAATTAAGAAATATGTTGAACAACAATGGGCCTAGGACCATGCCCTGTGACACCCCACTAGTCACTTCTCTCCAGGATGAAGAGGAACCATTGGTGAGTAATCTTTGAGTTAGGTCCTTCAACCAGTTACAAATCCACCTAACAGTAGCACTGTATTTAACTGGTTAAACAGTAGCCCACATTTAACCAGCTTGTCTGTAAGAATATCACGAGATACCTTGTCAAAACCTTTACTGGCATAAAGATATACTACATCTACAGCATTTCCCTGGTCAACCAAGCTTGTAACTCTATCAAAAAAAGAGATAATATTAATCTGGCGAAACTTGTTTCTGAGAAACCCATGCTGACTTTTAGTAATCACAGCATTCCTTTCTAAGTTCTCACAGACTGTCTTTTTAATGATGTGCTGGGTTTTCCCAGTATTGATATCAGGCTGACTGGGTGATAGTTGTTAGGTTCCTCTTTCCCCCCTTTTTGAAGATGGGGACAACATTTGTCCTCCTCCAGTCTTTTGTGACCAACCCTGTTCTCCAAGAATTCTCAAAGACCACCGCTAGTGGTTCTGAGATTACATCTGCAAATTCCTTAAGTACCCTTGGTTGCAGTTCATCTGGCCCTGGAGACTTGAATTAATCCAGAGTAGCTAGGTACTCCCTTACTACCTTGTTACCTATGTTAAACTGCAACCCCCTTGCTGCATCATTTGTTCTGTTTTCACCAGGCTGAGCACTGTTCTGTCATGATAGTGCACTGGTACCTCTGAGCATATCAAGAGGACCAGGCATCAAAAATTGTTGTAGCAGAGTTGCAATCATCAGGCGAAGAACTGAGCACACAGACACAGATGTGCGTCTAAACTATTTCTCTTTACTAGAGCATCTATATATATAATTCTCTTCGGTATGTTGCCATTTTCAGGGTGCTGATTGGCTGCTTAGGAAACTGTTGGGCAGCCAATCAGCACACTGAAGGCGGGAACATGTGGAGTTTTACCTCCTGTGTAAATATGGCCGCAATGAGTAAGAAGGGGGGAGTGTGGGGTGATGTGGGGGGGCTCAAGGAGGGTGGCAAGGGGCGAGAACCACAGTGGGGGGGTGAGGTGCCATGTGGGGGGCGGGAAGCAGTGGGGGGTGGGGAGGGAGCAGTGTGTGTGTGTGCATGCACGCATGCGGAGGAGGGGGCTCAGGGAGGGCAGCGGGGGAGGCAGGGGGTAGGGAGGAAGTGACACACACACCCATGTGTGTGTGCACTCACACAAGGGGCTTGGGGAGGGCGGCAGGGGAAATAGTGTATTCTATATAGCTAGTATTACAGTAATATTTACAATGAGTCTGTGACTCCAACCATATAGACTACATATCACAAGCACAATGTACAGTGCAGTCCTGTCACTCTACAGTCCAGACTGAATGCACACAGTCTGAGAGCAAAATCCAAGTCAGGAGCACAGAGCACAGAGACAGTGGTTCTCACAAACATTTTCTCACAAAGATAAGGCTCTGGCCTTCTTTCCTTCCCACACTTGTCTCCCAGGCATAATCTAGATATTCTGGCCAGCTGCATTTAGCCTTCGCATTGCTGGCCCCTGCAGGCTGTAGCATACCATACCAGCCCTTTATAGTATAAATTTCCAGTGATTGCATATCCCAGCACCCTGACATGCTTTCCTTTTGGAAGAAAACCAAGGCAAAGAAGATGTTGAGCAGTTATTCCTTTTCTCTGTCCCATATTAGCTTTCACCATCTTCCCAATTGCAGCGGCCCAAAGGTATATGCAGCAATAAGCAAGTGGGGAAGAGAGGCTTGCACAATGACTTTCTCTTTTCTTGTCTCCTGTCTTTAGCCTGTCCATATCCTTTGAAAAAAGAATTATTGAAATCATGATTCTTCCATGAAGAGTGTCAGATTCCTATGACCAGTTTGGGGCAATTCCTCTCTTCCCACTGAAGCTCCATAAGAGGTAGCCCCAATGTTCAGTGAGAGTCTTCAGAGAGATTTTCTGGAGTACTCAAGTCTGCAGAGCAGGGAGGAAGACAAAGATCTATGCTACAGCTAGTTCAAAATGCAGCATGTAGACTGTTGACCAGAACATCCTATAGGAACCATATAACACTGGTCTTAAAGGAGCCGCACTGGCTGTCATTACACTTCCAGTCTGAATTCAAAGAACTGGTGATCACATTCAAAGCCCTAAACAGCTTGGGACCTCAGTATTTGAGGAAGCCATATACACCTGCCGGATGACTAAGGTTTGCTGGAGTGTCCCTCCCCTGTCTGTATAAGTGGGGGCATACATTGAGGGAGGACCTGGGAGAAGCCTTTCTCTGCCATGGTGCTTTAGTTATGGCATACCCTACATTTAGAGGCTTGATTGGTGTCAATGCTGGTGTAATTCAGGCACCCAGTAAAAGCATGGCTTTTTACTAAAGCCTTTGGGACCTATTTGATGCCATTCAAATTTGCAGGTGGTTCTAATTTGTTTTAAGATGTTGTAACTGGTCTTAAAACACCTTGGCTGGAATCCTGTTGGGGACTTATGTCTTTGTAAGTGGACTTCTGTCTGGGGGAAGTAGAATTGGGCAGTTCCATAATATCCATATCCAGTAAGGGGCTGCTTTCATAGGAGCAAGCAAAATGACCAATGCATATTGGAAATGATGGACATTGGCCCCATTGTGCATCAGGGTATCAGCAAGGGAGTGGTGGTACACATCAGTAAAGCCCAGTGTGCATTGAGACACTCTTGCTGGTGTCCCATTACACATCTTCACAATTCACAAACAGAGTTTTCTTAGTACCTCTGTTACCTAGCTAAATATATGTAAAGTGATAGAGGCTCCTGGCCCTTGTTTATATCTTATCAAATAGTTTTAATATCTGTTGGGCCTCCAAATGTTTTGAACTCCAGCTCCCACAATCCCTTATTTGGTGGGGTTCATGAGAGTTTTAGGCCAAAACATCTAGCAGCCCCCTCGTTCCCCACCACTGACATACCAATAAGTAGTGGCAGAGTTTTAACTGGAGCTTATAACTAAGCTTTTCTTCTCTGCCCAGCTTCTAAGCTCCCCTCCTCTGCTTGCAGGAACAGAGGCAATCCTCCTCACCCCTTTTATTTTGATAGTAACTGATATTTTCATCCATTCCATTCACTTACTAAAGATTCAAGCACCTACAACAAGAGGACGCAATTCTTCTGTTAGCCTATGAGTATACAAGTAACATTGGAATTTTCCAATCTTCTGCCTGGATAAGGCCAGCAGCTTATCTGGCAGCATTTTTTTTCCTGGCTCCTGACCAGATTAGAAGGCCAACTGTAGGAATGGGCCTGACTTATGAGAACTTAGAGAGGGAGCAAAACTGCATTCAAGGAGGATGTGACTCTCAATTTAATATGTCCATACCCTGTCCCCAACCCTTTCTAAGAAAAAGACCAATTTTGTCCATATAGTTATATGAAGATCTTTTAACATCTTTTTAAATACTGTCTCACTTCTCTGTAGAAATTCTGCAAGCCACCTTCAACCAACTACACTGCCTTAACTTTCCAGATTTGCGCATTAAGAAAGTCCTTAAAAAAAAACCTATGAGACTGTCCGCACCCCCACCAAAGTACAGTTACCTGAAATAAATGACCATGAAACCACATGATCACAACCTAGGGTTGCCAGTTCAGGATTGCCTCAGGATCTGAGTTTTCAGAACCAAAACCTGAGAACAAGGGCCCATGTAAATGGTGAAAATACCCCTCATGGAATTCACTGGGAATCCTACCAGTCTAAATAGGATCCAGCACCAATCCACACTATTCAGAAGGAGGGGGGCCCAAAATGGCAAAAACAACAGGGTAAAAGCCTTCGCAGATTTTCCTATACTTTTTCACAGACTGCGAGGCTGGTGCACATTTTTGCTCATTTGGACTATAGAACAATAAAAACCTCAAAGGGAAGCACAAAGCTGATTGGCCAGGTGCGAGTGGGGGTGGGACTTGCTAGGAAGGCAAGTGCCTGCTGCCGCCATGTTGCATTTTCACCTTAGCAATTGCTCGCTAAGGCGATAAAAAGGATCAATGTTTTCTGTTTTGCTTTGGAGAATTGCTCTATCGCACCAGCACACCTTTAAACAAAAACAAAAACCCAGCAGCAGTGAAGAACTAACGCAAGTAAATCACTCACGGCCGCCATCAGGAATGCAAGACTGCCCCTGATCATGTCTTAAGTGTTGTGCGTTAAGTACCAACCACAGTTGCTCACCTGCTTGGGGTAGGTGGGAAAAGGAACATTTAATCTAGTCTATCTGGCACCAGATCCCATCTGATCTTGGAAGCTAAGCAGGTTCAGCTATGGGAGACCACCAATGAATACCAGGTGCTGTAGACTATATTTCAAAGGAAGGAACTGGCAAAACTACCTCTGAATATTCTTTGCCTAAGAAAACCCTATGAAATTCATGGGGTCACCATAGTTCAACAGGCAACTTGAAGGCACAGACATACACACACTTGCTTCTAGTCGGACGATGGATGCAGAGCAGGACAGTGAGCCATGGCACCAAAACAACTGGGAGGGAAGGAGGAAGCTAGCTAAGTAAATACCTAAACACTTGCCCCTCCAGAGAGCCTTTGCAATAAATCCATTAATGCTTGAAAATTGTAGCAAGCTATTGTTCTCCTAGCTGAGCTGGAGATTTGCACCCATCCCTTTCCTTTTGCCAAGAGCTGAGACCACCAGAACTGTAGAATTTGTACCCTCTTCTCCCACATGGAGATGACCCATGAAAACTGGAGACTCAGGGCCAGGCCCTGAGACCTGGCAGCCCTGCCTCAACCAGCAGCCATCCTCAGCTCATTCCACTGTATGATCACTTCTTTTACATTCACCTTTTACTTATGGTCATGTTTGCGGTAAACTGCCCAAATATTGCCTTCTATTTACATTTGTCCAACGTAAGGATATTCATGATTACATTTCTGCTTTAATTTCTGCATTTATGCATTTATGAGGCCATCTAAGATAATCTAGAGAGCCCTTCTCTCTGTCCCATCACCCTCTCAGGCTTGTTTGGTGGGAACAAGGGAAAGGGCCTTCTCGGTGGCTGCTCCTAGACTTTGGAAGTCTCTCCCTAGCGAGGCCAGGATGGGCCCATCTCTGTTCTCCCTTTGCCAACAGGTAAAAGCATTCTTGTGCCAGCTGGCATTTACAGTCTGAGAGGAGTTGGGCTTATAAGTGCTATGTGATTTGGATTTTAAGGTCCATATATAGTTTTATTGTATTTAAATATTTTTTAAAAAATTAACACATTAAATTGTTTAATTTGGTTTTATTTAATTTCATATTTATGTTTTTAATGCTTCTGTATTGTTTTAAAATTGTATGGTTTTAAACTCATTGTTAAGTCCTTATATTGGGAGAAAGGCAGGATATAAATAAATAAATAAATAAATATTCATTAATCACCACCCACTACTACACTCCAATGCAGGCCAAGGCATTAGTAGAGTAGTTTTCCAACAAGTACAACTGATATGTGTTGAAGGTCAGGTTCAGAAAAGAGATCTGGTTTCATGTTCTCAATAACCTTGGAGATGGGGGGAGGAGCACGTCTTGGGTCATTTATGTTCTTTTAAGCAAACTCCTATCATAATAAGGTACAAGCAAACTCTGATAGCAGGGGGAAAGATAAAAGAAATTTAAATGTCAAAACAATTCTGATGCCAAAGCAAATAGGAAAAACCAGCACAGCCTATGACAGTCTGCTTGCACATTATAAAAGTAAATTTCCTTGGAAGAAATTTTTAAAAAGATTAACATCTGAGATTACATTAAATGAGTACCTACAGATCAGAACCTGAAGCCAACACTGAAGTTGGGTTAGCCCACCAGAAAAAGTCAGATCAGCTTCTAAATAGAAGTTTGACTTACTTCCACTTTAATTATTATTATTATTTTTTTATACAGCAATTTTTATGCAGTTGCATTGCTGTCATATGGGTAACAGATGTATTGGAATATTATATGACTAAGTCAAGTGGCCAGTTATGCTACAGAAAGAGATGTGTGATAAACTCATTCTCTCCCATTTTTAATGAAAATTTTACATACTGACATCCCAAACCAATTAACAAACTGGAACAGATTTGTGCACCAAAATTTGTACCATACTTTTCTATGTATGTTTGTGAAAGCAGGACAGTGAAGAAAGCTGTCAGGAAGAAAATCAGTTCATTTAAAATGTGGTTCTGGAGGAGAGTTCTATAAATACCATGGACTGCCAAAAAGACAAATAGTTGGGTCTGAGAGCAAATCAAGCCTGAACAATTCATGCAGGTCAAAATGACTAAACTGAGGCTATCATAATTTGGAACTATGATGAGATGACATGACTCATTAAAAAAGACAATAATACTTGGTAAGGTAGAAGGCAGTAGGAAAAGAGGAAGATGGTGCTAGAAGTGGATAGACTTGATCAAGGAAGCCACAGCCCTGAATTTGCAAGACCTTAGCAGGGTTGTTGATAACAGATTGTCCTGGAGATCTCTAATTCATGGGATCACCATGAGTGAAAGCTAACTTGATGGCAATTAACAACAACAACCCACCCAGTGCTATAGCTTTTATTCAAAAATGCCCACAAGAATATAGAAGGAAAAGTACAACAAAAATCCTTACACTATGGCAACGGATAGTGAAAATAACATACATAAATATGTACTATCCAAGAAGAAAAAAGCTTGCAGAAATATGTACAGTTGGAAAAGCCACACACAAACTGAAACTAATTGGAAAAGGTACAGAAAAATGAAAAGCCAACATAGCATAGTGATTTAGGTGTTCAACTAGGACCTTGGAGACCAGGGCTCAAATAGCCATTCGGCTATAGAGGCCTACTGGGTGACCTTGGGCAAGTCACACTATCTCAGCCTTAGAGGAATTCCCTTTGAACAAATCTTGCCAAGAAAAATCCTGTGATAGGGTTGCATTAGGGTTACCACGCACAACAATGGAAAAATACAGACATTAAGTGAAGCATGCACATCAACATGTACATTTTTTGGTATGGGTTTTTATAAACAAAATTTGTAAACTGATATGGAATTGGGACAAATGAAACTGACACTTGGAACAATGAGAATGCCTCACAGTCCAGAGTGAATAATGTTTAGAACAAGTTTGGCTATTTGAGCATCCCTATTTTGAACTGTGCCCAGAAAAATGAGGAGGAATCAGTGACATTGTTTCAAAATGGGCAAGATGAATTCTTCATAACTTATTCAGCAACCTAGCTTTGAACAAACTAAACTTTATGACAGGTTGCTTGCTAGGCCATGGATAACCATTGGCCAAGCTAACTCTGTTCAAGAAGGGTTGAAGTTGACATAGCAGACAGGAGCTGGTGAAAACCACTTTTTGTATCATTGAGATTATCAGGTATCCAAAATAACAGCCAGATCTAAATAAGAGCCAAAGTGTGGAGTTGTTCCTCCAGAAAGGATGCCTGGTAGACTGCTTAAGAATCACATCAGCAGGTGGTTGGAACACTATCATGACAATCTATCTTCATAGGAAAACTTTAGGTATATTCCCAGCTGCTGAGTCCAATAATTATTAACAATTCGGGATATTAGTTGGTATAGCTACAATTTTGTCCCTATAGTTCTTCCATCTTTATTTGAACAGCAATGATTTAGCTTTGTTTCAGAAAGAAATTACATCCAAACGTATTGTGCAGTGCAGTATACTGAAACACTTCAACAAACTGAAGCTATGTTCATCAAAGGGACAAAACTGTGTACACTTGTTTATGATTTATTTATTTATTTATTCAGCCGATATCCTGCCTTTCTCTTAATATGGGACCCAAGGACTTACACACTTGTGCCTTTTGGGAAGCCTGTCCATATATAGAGGAGGCAACCCCCACGCAACCCATGTGTGCATGGTGCATGTGTGTGTGTGCGTATGTGTGCGTGTGTGTGTGTGTGCTTGCATGCATGCATGCGTGCGTGTGCAACCCATTTGCTCAGTACCTGATGTGTTCATAGTCATCCTTCTGAACTCTGAAATAATTAGTCATTAATGTCTTTTTCTTCCCTCCTTTTTTGGCCCTTTCACACTACATATTTATAGCACTGCAATTCCACCTTAACTGCCAGGGTGCCATTCTATTCAATCCTAGGTTTTGTAGTTTGGGGACACTACAGCTCTCTAGCTGAGAATTCTAAATGCCCCCTCCCTAAACTGAAGATCCCAAGATTCAATAGGATGATACCATGGAAGTTAAAACTGAATGATAGCACTACAAATGTGTAGTGTGAACAGTCCCCAAGACATTCAAAGCTGCAGCAATATAAAACAAGAGTTGATATTCTTGTCAGGATAATATCCCTTTAAGTGAAAAAGGAAAAATGTTGGTGCAACAGACCACTCGCTAGCACAGCTGAAATGGGTGTGTGCACAGCTGTGGCTAGGCAGAAGGTGATTAGTCAAATACCTCTATAAAGATACATTCTATTGCTGTTGGATTTGTTATTGAGGTTTGCTGTATACAGTATATTCTGTGTTTGTTTTGTACTGGAACTGAAGATAGAGCCTCCTGAAGGACCTTGCTGTTTTTTAGTCTTCTTATTGCGGGCGAGAGTGAGAGCAGTGATAAAGCCTGCCAGCAGAAGCACTTGTGTTTCAAGCCCTATTCTGCTGTGTAGTTTATCTGCTGTTGGCTACTCCTGGGTTTAGTTTGTCCCCAGGTTGTGCCAGTCACCACTCAATGAGCCTATATTGAGTGGACAGTGGGTTATGGGCCCAGTACATCCCAGTAGAGTGGTGTTTTGCTGCTGGGGTAGAGCCAGGGCTCTGACAAATTGTCTGGCTGAGTTTTTTGGACTCTCTGTGTTTGACACTAGTTTCCTCAGAAGCACATGCTCTCTGCTCTGTTTTCATGGTCAGGCAAAGACCTCCTTAGTTAAATCGGGGTTCAGCTTTTAATTGGTTGGAGCAGAAGGATGTTTGGTGGGTGTGCTGAATATTTTAATACATATTATATGTTGAATGTATTTTAATTGTTTTAAAGTAATTGGATTGGATGCTTATTGGATTGGATGCTTAAAGCTTTTTAAAATGTTTGTACTGCTTATTGTTTTAGCTGTTTTGTTTTAACTTATTGTAAGCTGCTTTGGGACTCAAATTGGGAGAAAGGCAGGAGATAAACTGAATGAACAAATAAAATATATTTCTATTCCTGGGCAATCTTTTCTTTAAAAAAAAAAACCTCTTCACTTTAGTTGTTACTCATCCCAGGAGTCCACAGCTCAGACGTTCACAGCAAAGAACTAGCATGTGTCCAAAGTGACACTCACAGATTAGCTGCACCAAACATTCTGAGCAAGGGTGGAGAACATGTGGGCCTTCAGATGTTGTTGGGTTGTATCTTCCTGTGCTAGCCATGGCTAATGGGATTTGTAGACCAACATCCGGAGAGTCACAGGTGCCCCTGCCCTAGGTGCACAAGGGAAATCTGTTCCCTCAGCCATCAGGGAACACAGAGAGGACTAGCATCAAGGAGCCACATCTGGAACAGGTCTCATGGCACATGTCCACTACCAGTTTGGAGCTGCAACTCCTATTCACACCACAGCAAGCAACAGTGCAGCACTAGTGCTATTGCACAGCTAGTGGATATGGCATGGGAGGATCAGGATAGCCTCTGGATACACAGGGGCTATCCATGGTGCTGACCCTGTTTGAAGGATAGGGTCCAATATGTGGATAGCTTCCTTAAAGATTGAAGTAAAATCCTGAGCACTTTTACAATCCCATTGACATGGAAGCAAGCAACTATGCACCACTGATTACAATCACATCTGAGCAGACAAAAAATACAACTTGGAGCATTCACCAGAGAAACTGGAAGTTGTTACTTGAATGAGTAACAAACAACTAAGGGGGTGTCTACATGATAAAAAAAAATATGTATGGCATTCAAAAGATCGATCATGTGTACACACAGCCATTCGGATGCATACGTGTCTTTCGGAAGGGGGGCTAGCGAATCCCCTGTAAACTACATGGATTCAGTGTTCAGGAGGATTAGCGGATCTCGGCCTAAAATCCATACAGCCGTTCATATTGTCGACGGTCTGTACCCACCATTCGCACACATACGAACAAGCAGTGTAATCTGATTGGCTGGCCAAGTGGAGGGGGCGAAGCTAGCAAGGAGGGGAATTGGGAGCGGCTGCCATGTTGGATTCCCGGTTAAGCGAGAGTCCAATAAGGGCATGAAACTGAGATTTTTACATATATTTATTTTTATTTTACATTGTAAATAGGGAAATCTGACTGTCCGAAAACAGGCACCTTTTTGAATTTTAAAAAAAAAAGTGGTGGGAGATTTAAAACCGTGCTTGGCTTGCTTGCTCCAGCCAGCTGGGGAAGAGGGGGTCATATGGCGTTTAGGGGGGGTAAAAAATCATGTAGGCAGATCATACACATTTGTAAAACTGCCTTTTCATATTTTTTACCCCCCAAATGGATTTTTTTTTCAGTCGTGTAGACATGCCCTAAGAAACAAATGTAATACAGTCAGACACCCATATCTGTAGAACCAATATCCGTGGTTTCAGTTCTCTGTGGGACATGAAATAGGGACACATGCCACAGACTTGTGCTGGAAAATGCCTAGAGAGGCATCCTCTCTAGACATCTTCTAGGTCCTCCAAGGCAACTCTTTGATATGTTTTTACCAGAAGTCCTTTATTTTAATAGGGTTGTCTGTCATCTGTGGTTTCCAGTATCTGCGGTAAGTCCAGGAACCGAACCCCCATGGATACAGGGGTCTGACTGTATTTAATGCATACATGGAAGCTGGCTCTTGAACTTCTGATGGTTGTTACATATGGCTTGGAGGGCTTGAACCTTTGACCACTCCTGGGTTATGGTATACACAAGGAAAAAGGAAAGTGTGGCTCCACAGCTGTTGCTGGATGGCAGGTACTATCAGTCCTAGACAGAATAGCTAACAATGGGGGATGATGAGAACTGCAGTCCAGCAACATCCAGAGAGCTACATGGTCTCCATCCTATCATACATGCTCATCTCACTTGTGAACAGGTGTGCTGGCTTTTGTATTGCTTTACAAATTAACCTGAAAATTCCATTCCATTAGAGGAAATTATGGCTGTACGAAGTCTGTCTATTAAATAACAAGACTGATACAATAACACATCTTTGTTTATATGTATTACAATTCTAATGCTTGTCCCCTTCAATATACTCCCTGTTCACACTCACACACCAATGCAGTCTTGTTTTCCACTGGTCCAAGGCGTGGAGCAGATCAGTTTCTGTCTGCTGTTTCAACACATCTGCTGTTTTCTTCTCATATTGCATCAATTGACTCAAAATGTGCTCCTTTAAGCACCGATTTCACTTTAGGGAAAAGAAAAAAGTCACATGGTGCCAAATATGGCAAGTATGGAGGATGTTCAAGTGTAGTAATATGTTTATCTATGATTCTATGATAACTCTGTTGCCTCAAGTGCCATTTTTGGCTGAAAGCTGGGGTAGTCATTAAATAAATAGATTTTTCTATTTCTCCTATCTTTGTTTCCTTGATATTTTCATTTTTGTCTTCTCGTTTCCCCATCATTTGTCACTCCTGTGCAAACTCTTGTGATAGCCAAGAAGGCTTGCTTCATTCAGCTTCTTTCCTTGATATACTAGCTTTCCTCTCCTAAATTCATTCCCATTTCTTCTCCTCCCTCCCCTTATTCTGTTTCTCACTCACTTTCCTACTCCCTTTATTTTGACCCACAAGCAAATGCGCTCCCATGTCAAAGGCAGTGGGAAGTAACCTAATTAATAGTCATTTGATAGACTAACCACCCTGTTGTCCCACCGGCAATTCAGCACTCTGCTCTGCAGTCAGGGAAATAGATCCATGCTCATTAATCAGAACTCTGGGAATTTTGGGACAAAAAGAGCTAGGAATCCCATCTAGGCACATGTTTTTCATGCTGTGCTAACAATGGCACCCCGCACACTTCCCAGCTCTGCATTCATGGCTTATTTCCGTAATGCAATTGTTTATCTTAGCTTCTCTAAGAACAATGTTACTAAAAGCTTGACTTAAAAACTGATTGAACCAAAAAAACTGACAGCCAGCTCATTCTGTGCTGTTATTGCTGCTACTGTTAGTGGTGGTTGGTTGTTGTTGTTTTCTTCTCCTACATTGGGGTGGGACTCAAATGGACCTCCCAATGTTATTGGACTGCAACTCCCAGCATTCCTCACCAGTGGCTATGCTAGCTAAGGCTGCTAGGAGTTATGGTTCATTAACATCTGGTGGTCTGCATGTAAGCAATTTCAACCATGCTTAGGCACACTAGAATTATAAGAGGCTGGAAAACTTGTGGCTCTCCAGATATGGCTGAAATCCAATTTCAGCCCCAGCCAGTCTGGTCAATGGTGATGTATAATGGAAGTAGTTCATCAAAATCTGGTAAGGGATCAAAGGTTCTCCTCCCCTGCATTACAAGAATTACAGCTACAGTTGTGGAACCAATTGTATTAAAGTGCTGCCAGTTTACTCCTTAACTTTTTCAGCTGCACACGAGGGAACATTGATGACCAAGTGAAAACTAGAACTGTTTGAATATAGGAGAAAAGCGCTTACATGACCCAGCTCTTGAACTGAATTTCTGTACTCCTTGGTTATATAACAAGTTGTTCATTTTAAAGTGGTAGTAGCTGAACATATGTCTATGAATAGCATCTTGCCAGCATGGTGTAGTCCTTTCAGTACTGGACTATGACTCTGGAAAACCAGGGTTCGAATCCCTGCTCAGCCATGGAAACCTACTGGGCAAATCACACTCTCTCAGCCTCAGATGGAGAAAACAGTAAACCCCCTCTGAGCAAATCTTGCCAAGAAAACCCCATGGTAGGTTTACCTTAGGGTCTCCATAATTCAGAAATGACTTGAAGGCACACAACAATAACAACAGCTTCCTATGTATGTGTGGATGTAGTTCTATGGCTGAATCACCAGATGACAATATCTTCAACTATTATGTACAGTATTTTTTAAAAATTGAATTGGAGTCTGCCTTGCTTTGTGGTCTTTTAGCAAAGGGCTGGGGAACCTCCAACCTGCTGGCCTAACACAGCAGACATGACCTATCCACCCAGTTTCTCAGTATCTCATTCTTGTCTCAATCTCCAGCTATTAGACATGTTATGTGTGTTGGGGTGTGCACGTGTAAAGTTTTCATTGGTGTTAATGGAAGCATCTTTTAACCCTAAATGCTAGGTGCAGAGGCAGTTATATTCAGGAGGTCAAAGCTGAGGAAAGTAAGGTTCACTTTCTTTTCCCTGTGTGCAGTAATTCCACACCCCAGTGCAGGCCTTTTTCCACATTTTCATTGGTTTTTGACATAATTAAAGAATACATCCGTGTTCTTTAAAAAAAATAAATATTGAATTTTATTTTTATAGCAATACAAACAAACATTTTTGGGTTGTTGGAGAAAGCAGGAAAAAAGAGTTGGAGGCCTAAATACCCTAAACACACCAGATCCTGTCTGTTCTTATAAGCTAAGCAGGGTCAGCTCTGGTTAATACATGGATGGGACACCACCAACAAATACCAGGTGCTGTAAGCTATATTTCAGAGGAAGAAACCAGCAATGCCACCTTTTGAATATTCCTTGCCTAAGAAAACTCTATGAAATTCATGGGTCGCCACAAGTCAACAGGTGGCTTAAAGGTGGCATGTACACACACAAGATATTCATATATCAGAAAACATCCAACTTCAAGATGAATTTGGCTGGTCTACCAAAGAAGGGCCGGGTTCTATACTTTTAATAACTGTGTAGAAGCAGGATTGCAAAGAACTAGTTGTGGTGAGACAGATATTTAGGGTTCCCAGATCTCCAGGCCTAGCACTGAGTCTCAGGACCTGGACCCTCTTCTCTAACACTCAAGGCCAGGGAAAGACTCTCAGGATGAAAGCACTAGCTTAAAAGGTAAGTATGCACACATATATATCCTCATTTATTAAAGTTATTTGAATTGTGTACTCTGTGCCACTGTGGTAAATCCTTAAGGTATCATGCATAATGATATCACCAGGAGTTCCCCCATGATATCACAAGGTGTCATACCTAGGTCAAGTTTGGGCTCTGAAATCTCAAGGCCTGGGACAATCCTGACCTGGCAACCATATAAGGCCACAGATGGAGGTGTGTGATGAGGGGTAGCAGTGGCAGTCTTGCTGGATGTTCTTCTTGAACACCCCCTTCCCATGATTGTCCTTTTGTGAGAAAGCAGAGCTCTATTGTCTTTGCTATGTGGCCTGCCCTGCACCCCTAAACTAGCCTGCTGCCCTTCATTGCATTAGAGGATATTGTCCTGGTGCTGGTGTTAAAACAAGATTTGACCAGGGGCAACCAGTGGTGAATCCACACTCTGGTTTACAGCAACCTCAGTTGTATGGGAGTTCTCCTAGTGCCAACCCTCTGTTGGGAAGAGGGTCCAGGATCCTGAACAACCCAGAGCAGCTGAAGGAGAAGGAGAGATAAAACTGAGAGTGGACTCACCACTCTGTGACAAGAGATCACCAGCTGCCCTTTTACTGCTACTGCATTTTTGGCTTCTGAAACCTGGGAAAATAAGAAGCTACCTTATATGGAGTCAGACATTTAGTCCTTCTAGCCCAGTACTGTCAAATCTAATTGGCAGGAGTGGTTTTTCAGGGTTTCAACCAGGATGCTCTCCAAGCCCTACCTGGAGATCCCTAGTCCAAATACTAACCTGGCCCAACCCTGCTTAGCTTCTGAAATCAGATGAAAGCAGATGTGCTCAGGGTAGTATGATCGGAAGTGCCTTCTTGTCCTTTATTTCAAGGAATAAAATATCTTCAGCCAGCTATCAAAGCTACAGGAGCCCTGTCTTCTTTTGCATCTGACTTCACCAGCATGTCTTAATCCAAGCCTGCATTTGTTGTACTGCTCCATGTCTTCCATCAAACTTTGGCCCTTTTCTTCTGAGGCTCAAGTTTCAGTGCATCCTTCTTTGGTGTCTCTTCTTTGTTGTTTCACTTCCCCCTTACCTTTCTCTGCTGGCCCCATCCCTCTCCTCTCCTGCCTGCCTGCCCACCCCCATGCTTGTACCTCATCTCAATACACAATGTATTTATCATATGATGAAGTCTTTCATCTACCACATAAGGCTCTGGCCACAGTGAATGGAAAAAAGGCCAAGGAAAGGAATTAAGGGAGAATTTACAGGAAGGTAAGAGAGAAAGATGGAGACAGAGGAGTAGGCATAGGAAGGGGAGAGAGAGGGGCCATAAATTCCCTTCTAATTCCAAATAATTCCGATTACACGGATGAGTAGTTTTCAATCAGAAAGATAATCTCAAAGATAGATGGCAGGATAATTGCTCGTCGGCGCGACGTAAATATTGTGTCGTTTCTATTAATCTCAGCGAATTGGGTGTCAGAGTTGTCACTCATTCATCAAAACAAATTAAAAAAAACATATTAAAAAGAGAGAGATGCCAGGGAGAGGGGAGGGGGGATGTGTATCCAACCAACAGCAAGAGTGCCGAGCGCTTAGTAATGAATGTTGCTTACTTGCTATTTGTATTTTTTATTTTAGAGAAGCCTGAGGTAGCCAAGGCTGTAGGTCTTTATTAACCTTACAGTTGGAATGGAAACAGCCGCAGATGCATGCTGAAGAGAGAGATAAGTCACTGCAAAGCAATGCAACAGTCACTACAAGTGGGGTAAGAACCAAATGCAAGCCAAGTGCAGTGAACATCTCCTTTCAGAATAGATGCTTCCAGATCCAAATATGGGGCTCCTTGGGACCTCAGGGGGGGAAACACATTCAAAAGTGCAATAATTGAGGCAGAGACAGTCAAATGTGTAAAAGAGTAGAATTAGAGAATCAGAGAGCTGGAAGAGACCGTGAGGGCCATCCAGTCTGACCCCCTGCCTTGCAGGAATACATAATCAAATCATTCCCGACAGATGGCCATCCAGCCTCTGTTTAAAAACCTCCAAAGAAGGAGACTCCACCACACTCCAAGGCAGTAAAAGAAGGGGAGGGCAGAGCTGATCTTGCCATGCAAAAGCAGTTGTTTAAGGCCACAGGGTTTTGAAGGGAATGTCATTTTCCTGTATTTATCTTCCATATCTCTATGGCCCCCTACAGATGGATTTCTAAAAAAAAACAAAAAACCTGGAAGTCCTGAGCTTTGTACCTGTGCCTTCCAATTTAATTTTGGAGATCCACATGACATTTACAGTATCTCATCCCAAAGTATTTCCTGGAAGCTCCCAGCATTACCAAAGACTTTAGATTCCCACGCCCCAGGTCAATTTAAATTAACCCAATATTTTCCGAAATAAAATATATCTCTGCTTGAAATGTTTGTTTCTATATTCTTGGCACTAGTTAAGATGACTGCCACCAGTAAACATAGCTATTGTTTCCAGAACAAAGATTTAACAGAAATCAAGCAAGGAAAAGAAGACTGCTAGCACTAAAACAAAATCTTCCTAATGCTTAACTAATATAATGCTGTTAAAACACTTCAGCACTTTGACTGTGGAGATTATCAGACACACTAAATATGGCGTGATAATGATGCCAGGAAAACACAAAAGGGCTTGATTTTCAGATGACATTGTGCTCGAGTCATCATGCTCACGTGCTGGTCCCATTCCACCATCATTCCTTTTTATCCACGGCTCAAGCCGTGAATAGATCACCCATTCCGTTTCTGTCACAGAATGGCAGGCAAGTGAAAAGGTCCCCCATTATGCTGGCGCGATGCCAGCATTAGTGGAAAGTCCATGCCAAATGCTTCCGGGTGCAGTCAGGAGATCCAGGTAAGTGACACACTTTTTTGTACCCTCCTTGGGTTACTTGGCTTTTTAAAAGTACGGTATGTTTAGGTGCTTGGTTTGAGTGTTTAAAGTGTATTTTTCCTTTAATGTTAGAATTTCCCACGCTTGTCCTCTTGCGAGAACAGCCCAGGATTTCAGACTGGGAAATGAATGCAGCTCCGTGAGAGCTGTACTTACTCCTGGACTGCTGAGGGGACGGGAGGATCACACTATAATGCTATAATGTGTGAATGTTTTCATTCGAGTGCTGGGACGGGAGGGGGGGTGGGAAAGGAGATAGTGAGATGAGAACACTATTTTTGTCCCCATCTGAAAATCTCCTATAACTCCTGAATAATAATAAAAAGGCTCCATGGAAATTGGTGAAAATCAATTTCTGAAATGTTGCATGAAACTGGATGTGATATGTGATCCAGGGAGGGGGAGGGAAAGGACACCAGAGAGGGGAAGGAATCCTGGCATATTTCAAGAAAGAAACTGGCTGCAAATAAGAGATACAATCAAAACAAAAAGAGCTGGAAGTTCTTGAGACTTCCAGATACTTTCCCCCCATCTGGAGACACTCTCTATTGTTAATGATCCAATCAAAAGCAGGGATGTCAAATGACATTTTGGATCTTGCTTCATACATTTATATCCAGACAAAAACTCCCAAAACTGCAGGGGAAACGCCTTCGCGACTTTTCCTGAGTATTTTTTTTAATACATGAAAATGCACATTACTGCTTGTTTGGACAACCAATTTGCAGCACAGCACATTCCTGGATAAGAGCGGAAGTGGAAAGCTGATTGGTCAAACATGGGGGTGGGGGCTTGCCTACACTGCAAACTCCATTTTTTAGTTTTGCATTGCTGATTGTACACTTTTTTGCTGCACTGAGGCGACCAAACAGCTTTTTTAAGCAAAAGGTCGAACTTGTGCACCTTAGATTAAAGTTTTTAAAAAACTGTGCAGTAGTGACAACTTGTGGACAATAATAACGCGAATAATTCATTCCCAGCCACCATCTTGACTCACAGGCATGACTGCGTATGAACTTCTTTTTTTTTATTTCCATCATATAATACACAAAAAAGCATAAAGAATTTAATGATATCATGTATTGTTCAAAAACACAGTAATATACAACCATTTCCACATCTTCATTTATATTTATATATATACAGTTCTTCTTTCCTTTCTCTCTTTCCTACTACAAAGTAGAAAGTAGAAATTTTAAAATCAGAACCTCATAATTTCTATATAAACTATAATCATATGTTTTATTTATGAAACAAAAAAACCCCAATAAAAAATAGAAGAAAAAAACATATTGTATCTTTCTGATATTTGTGTTTCTTCCATCTTCTTTCCTTTTGGCCTCTTCCTTCTTCCTTTATAACCATCCAACATTGTCCACTATTTACTGCATGTACTCTTTAACTCTCTCTTTTATATTGTGACTTGCTATACTCATAAGTCTTTATTTATTCTATATCTATAACAGTTGTGCTGTTTATCAATTTATTTGTATTTCTCTAGATTACTCTGGAAATCATTACCTTACCCCATCTCTCCTTCATAAACTTTATAACTTCTTCCCATTTACTACTAATCGTGTCCTGTGATTTCCCTTTCAACATCATTGTTAATTTATCCATTTGTATCAATTCTAATATTTTTATTAACCATTCGTCTATTTTGGGTATAATGTTAGTTTTCCAGTTTCTGGCGAGTACTATCCTTGCTGCTGTTAGCATATAAAGTAAAACCGTTTTTTTCCCCTTTGTCCATTTTAGTCCTTATTATATTTAACAGGTAGAGTTCAAGTTTCACTTCCATAAACTGTTTTTGAATTTTCACTATTATATCATGTATTTTTCTCCAATATTTTTGAATTTTTTTTACAAGACCACCATATATGGTATAGTGTGCCTTGATGTTCTTGGCATGTCCAACATTTTCTACCTCCTAGTTTCTTGTTCATTTTTGCTATCTGTACAGGTGTCATATACCATCTGTATAATACCTTATAATAATTTTCTTTTAATTCATTGCTCAATGTAAATTTTATATCTTTATTCCATGATCTCTCCCAATCTTCTAATTGAATTGTACACCTGAAATTTTGCATCCATCTTATCGTGTGTTCTTTGACTCTTTCTTATTCCATTTCTCTTCCCAGTATTAATTTATAAACCTTTGTTATTTTCTTATCCTTACCATTCAGTAATATATCATCTAATTTTGTATTTGTCCTCTCTATTCCCACTGTTTTGATATTTTTCATTGCTATTCCATAGGTTTGTTGATGAGTGAACCAGTGACATTCCTGTCTTTCATCTATCAGTTCTTGTCTGATTTTAATTCTTACACCATTTTCTTCCCAACATATTAAATCCTTATAGGTCAACCATCTCTGTTTTTCTTTCATTTCTACACTGGCAAGTGCTTCGTGTACGGAAGCACTTGCCATTGAGAAATCTTATAAGAAAATTCCTCTTTATATTTTTTCCCAAATTTTAATCAGTGATTTTCTGATAATGTGGTCTTCAAAGGTTTTGGGTTTTTTTATTTGTTTATACCATATACAAGCATGTCAACCATAACTTTTATTTATACCTTCTAAATCCAATAATTTCTTATCTTTTAATTCCATCCAGTCTTTTATCCATGTTAGGCAACATGCATCATAATATAGCTGTAGATTAGGCAAGTCCAGTCCTCCTCTTTCTTTATTGTCTTGTAATAAATTCCATCTAATTCTAGTCTTCTTGTTTGACCAGATGAATTTTGATATTTCTTTGTGCCATGATTTAAATGGTTTATTATTAGTTATTACTGGCAAGTTTTGAAACAAAAATAAAATTTTGGGTAAAACACTCATTTTTATTAGGGCAATTTTACCTAACAGGGACAAATTTAGACGTTTCTAGTTCTCTAATTTTTTCTTTATTTCATTCCAATTTTTTTGATAATTATTGTCAAATAATTCTGAGTTCTTATTTGTGATTTTTATACCCAAATATTCTTTCTTTATTGTTATCTTAAAACTTGTTTGCCTTCTAATTCTTGCTCTTCTTTTTTGTCATTTTTTTTTGTTATTAACTTCATGTTGTCTCTATTTATTTTAAATCCTGAGAGTGTGCCAAACTCAGTCATGATTTCAATTAATTTTGGAACACTTTCTTTTGGTTCTTCTAAAAGATTACGAGGTCGTCCGCAAAGGCTTTTAACTTATATGTTTGTCCTTTTATTTTAGGTGCTCGTATTTGTTCTTCTTGTCTTATTTTCTTGTTTATTATTTCCAGTACCATTATAAACAATAGTGAGGACACTGGGCAGCCCTGATGCGTTCCCTTTGTTATATTGCACCTTTTTGTTTTTTGATTGTTTATTATAATTTGTGCAGTTTGATTCTCGTATATTGCTCATACCCAATTCAGAAAGTTTTGACCTATTTCAATTTTCTTCATGATTTCCAATATGAAATTCCAATTTACGTTGTCAAAAGCTTTCTCCGCATCTGCGAATACAAAAGCCATCTTCCTACCTGGGTTTTTGTCATAATATTCTATTAAATCAATTAATATCCTTATGTTTTGTTTGATTTTCCATTTAGGCAAAAACCCATTTTGGTCTTCATGCACCCAATTATTTAATACTTTTTAAAATATTTCTGCCAATATATGTGCGAAGATCTTATAATCAGTATTTAATAATGAAATAGGTCTAAAACTTGTTTTTTAAAAATTTTAGACTGCGTGTGAACTTCAAATGCGGATAGCTTCGCATACCAATGATTTTGCCAAAGGCCTATGGAGACAAAAGAACGCTGCTGCGATTTTGCTATAATGCACAGCAATCAGCATTCTATCCTCTTGTCTAGACAAGCCCTTGGAGTCTTAGTGGACCACAAGCAGAACATGAGTCAGCAGTGTGATATGGCAACTAAAAAGGCCAATGCAATTCTAGGCTGCATCAATAGTAGCTTAGTGTCTAGATCGAGGGAAGTAATAGTGCCACTCTATTCTGCTTTGGTCAGACCTCACCTGGAATACTGTGTCCAGTTCTGGGCACTACAATTCAAGAAGGATATTCACAACTTGGAACATGTTCAGAGGAGGGTGACTGAAATGGTAAAAGGTCTAGAAGCCATGTCCTATGAGGAGCAGTTTAGGGAGCTGGGTATGTTTAGTCTGGAGGAGACAAGGTGAAGAGGTGACATGATAATCATGTTTAAATATTTGAAAGGATGTCATATTGAGGATGGAGCAAGCTTGTTTTCTGCTGCTCCAGAAACTAGAACACAGAGCAATGGATTCAAACTACAGGAAAAGAGATTCTGCCTAAACATTAGGAAGAACTTCCTGATGGTAAGAAATGTTTGACAGTGGAAAGTGCTGCCTCAGGGTGTGGTGGAGTCGCCTTCTTTGGACTTTTTTTGAACAGGGGCTGGATGGCTATCTGCCAGGAGTGCTTTGATTGTGTATTCCTACATAGCAGGTGGTTGGACTAGATGGCCCTTGTGGTCTCTTCCAACTCTGTGATTCTATGATTTCAAGTACAAATGCTTACTCTCTTGGCTGATGAATCTTGCTTCAACACTGGGGATGAGTTGCTATCCTCTTCCCATCCATGAAACCACCACATTGAAAGCTTATAATCTTTATTAATTTCTCAGTGGATGTTTAAATTCTGTTAATTTGTCACAAAGCTAGGATTCCCTAGCTTTAGCATCAGTTTCTATTACTAAAGTGCTTTGAGGTGATAGGTGTAGAAACTGCACAAGTGAGTTACAATGTTCTGACTTCTGGAGCCAAATTGGAAAAAAACACTGTACTGTACAAAGAACAGGACAGGTACAGGGAAAACAGCCCAGTTGCTTTTCTCTTTCCAAATGAATATGATGAAAAAAAATATTTCACTCCCAGGCATTCTGCATTTTTGAATCCTTTATTAGTGTTTGTTTGCTAGGATTTGCTATGAGATGGAATTTCATTGCACCCCCAAGGAGAAGACAGATATTTCTCAGAATTCAACCTATTGCAAAAATTTAATTTTCTGAACTTCAATTCCCAGAGTCCCTCAGATATTCCCCAGTTTGGGAATGCTACTTTTCTGGAAGCTGCGGCATTCCTACATCCTCTCTATTGATGAGAATTCATTTTTCTATTTGTTTCTATCATGAATTCTCTTCACAAACCCTCTGGGAGGAAGGAAATCTGTGCCAGGTGTACTCCCAACCTATCAATCCAAGCCACGCAATATCCGCTGGGGGATTTCAGCTGTCATTGTGCCTCTGTCTTATCTTGCCGTCTCCTAGGATGCCCACTGCCCGGTGAAATGTCACTCCTTTCCCCTTTCGTCCAGGATGGAAGTGAACTTGTGTGCCTGGCATGGGGGCTGACAGACATGAGCTGAAGGGCTGTCAAGGACCCTCTGAAAAATTACTAGGCTGCTCCTGTGTCAGATTTCGGGATCTAACACTGCAGCTTTCTGTCTGCTCTGTAGCCAGCTCTAAATGGAGCCTTTGATGGGAAGCCAGGGAGCTGTCATCAAGGAGTTGGCCTCCAAGGCTAAACTCTGCAGGTATAAACACCTGGAAACCATGTGCCAAGCAGTGGGAATAGCAGGAGTATTGTAAAGCTAGATGCTGCACAAGGCTCTTTCCCCAAACCAAAAGCAGAACCAGAACACAAGTACTAATATTGGTGAAGCAGGGAGAGAGAAATCTTTCTTCCTCATATCTACCCTTAGGGTTTATAACTGGGAGTAAAAGAATTAAACCCATGGAGAAAACACAGGGGCAACTCTTAAAGAAGAATGTATGGGGGGGGGGGACTCAAAGTGCTGTTATCAAATAACAATGAACTGGCACTCTTAAGTGGATGTATGTGCATGTCATCCAAGTACATAATTACAGTTATATATAGTCATAGCCCAAAATCCAATTCAGTGCTAGTGAAGCAAATAGCCCCAACAGCACAGTTCCAGGGGTTCCAGGGAGGGAGGGAAGATGCAGCCAGCCAGCACAGCAGGCAATGGGGCATCCAGCAAGATCAGTTTGGCAGAGACAGGAAGAGTGGGTGGGACCGAGCTACATCCAGGTGCTCAAATGGTACCTGAGTGTGCATCAGTCCCATTGTGTTGTGCAGACTCTGTACAATGGCAGGAACCACTTCCACAAGGAACTCTGGGATCCCTCCTTATGTGAGCATGGAAAAATTACAGACACTTGCTTAACTGGGAGTTGCACAGGCATTGTGCCAGTTTGGGATCCAAGCCATAGAATCTTAAGCCATCAGAAAATTATGATCATTGAGTCCAATCCCTGTCCTAAATAAAGATTCTCCATCCATTAAATTTCCATCATTCAGATTATGGCAATTTGAAAGGACAGAACAGAAACAAAATGCAGACTCAAAGGGCTCTTACATTCTCAACTTCTGAGGAGTCCAAACTGGCTGCTGTCATATAGCCTTGCTTTTAGGATAATAATGTAGCATTTATATAATACTTTGGAAGTTTTTTTTAAACACACACACACACACGCCTCCAAACCACTGAGTGACCCTGGAAAAAGTGGAACCACTAACACAATGCATCAACAGGATTGTGGTCAGAATAATGGAAATTTAGCCAGTTTGTGTGTGTTTACTTTCTACAATTTATTCATAGATGGTTCTCTTGAGTACTTGGTCACAACGTGTGTGTGTGTGTGTGTGTGTGTATGTGTGTAGAGAGAGAGAGACAGAGACAGAGATAGGGAGACAGAGTCTTGTGAGCTTTGAGGCTATTTTCTCCCCAAATGATCTATTCCTAATATCTTTTCTTCCTCAGCTTGTCAACTGTTTGCTATTTCTTTTCATCACTACATCCCTTTCAGTCTATATTTCTTTTCAGTTCTTCTTTTGATCATTAAATATGTGGTTTTCATGATGATTCTCCCTCCACTTAATATGGATTTTTGTAGTTTTGCACAAACTGGGTGTTATTTTATTTCTCTCACTTTTTTTTAATCTGCTCAAAGCTGTCTGCATTATTACTGTTTCCTCACTCACTTGTGTTTGGAACACTCCCAATTAAGTATCATCTGTGAATTTAATTAATGGACTGTTTACCTCCTCTTCCAGAGCACTAATGAAGAAAATTTATCACACCAGATCTAACATGAATGCCTTCCCCACCTCACTGGATCCCTCTTCCAGTATCTCAGTGAATTCTTGTTACCGTCTGCCACAGAAGAGAAAGCAATAGTCATCCAAAAAGACCTTGGACATTTTCAGACTAGCATCTAAAAACACTATAATTCCGTGAATTAAGACAGTAGGAACATTGTGGCATTATAACACTTACTATCACACATAGCTGTAATCACATGAAATAAATGCCTCAGAATTATTGCACAATAACCAGTAGCACTTTAAGAATGGGAGTTTACTTCCGCAATTTGGCATGGGCAAGATTTCAGTGGTTCTCATAAGAAGATACGAGCACACGTAAAACTAAAAAAAAACACCCTTAATTAACAAAATAAATGAACACAAGCACTGAAACAAACCTAAAAACGTGCAAACTAAAGGGGACCGTTCATAAAAAGAGTGTCCTGTGTTTTGTTTTTGCATTATCACCCTGATGTTTTCCCCCTGAGGACCATCCATTCACACTGTAATCTTGCAATTACAACGGGACATGGTTTCGCATGCAGTCAATAATGCAAAAAGAGCACTATTGACAATCTTTTGATGGCTTGTCCCATGGATGAGAAGAAACACGTTTTTCACAGCTGGAGCACAGAGTAATAATGAAAAGATGATAACATTGTGCAATAGCGGGGCCATTCACGCTACCCTGACGTCGTAATCCCACGATTTTTGCCATGTCTGATAATGTCCCTTGTGTTCTCCAGCCATATGATGCTTTTAAGACTGTTGCTACCACAGGCAAGTTCTTTGTCTTCCTAACAATACTTTCTCAGAAATCTCTCCTAATTAATTATGAAAAGAGGGCTTTTTGATACAGCCAAGAAATACAGGTGGGTATTGATTTACCTCAGGGTTGTGTTCCTGGACTCGTGATGTAAATTGAGACTGACCTAAATGAGGGGAGGCATTTCCATGGAGGATCCATGGAAACCAGGAGGATGTGTTCCAATGGAATTGAAGTAGCCACAAAGTTAAAGATTTTACTCAATTCACCACCAATATTTTAAAGAGGTTTAAAGTATAAAACATAAAACCCTACCTTTTCTAGGCTAGAGAAATATATAATATTAAACTTACTATTGAGTTTAGAAGCAACTGAAGAAACATTTTTAAAAGAAAATGTACATCACCAATCTGTTAAAAGTCTTGTTCTCAGCAGCGAGTCAACCACAAAACTGAAAGCTTTGCTTTCTTCTAGTGGAAAACACCTCCCTAGGCAGGGAGTTCCCCAGCTACTGTATCACAATTCACTAATCAAGATGAAGACTGAAAGGGAGAGTTTTTGTAGTCTAAACTATTGAGCATAATTTTAAAAAGGAAAACACCACCAAAAAAGCTTTCCTGATGTACAACAGGCAAATTGCAGTTTAGAGCTATTTTTGTCTTCCACTTGCTCAGCATTCATCATCATACTTTGATAAATACCATCCCATCTCCACAATGGAACAACCTCTTGAGGTAGAACAACGATGCTAGCAATTGGTCTACAGTTTGTGAGCTCACATGTAAAAGCAAACCCTAGTTAGTCCAAATGATGGCTTGCAACGGAGCTTCAAACAATGGTTTCACACCCTGGCAAACATGGGCTCATCTATTCAAACAAACCATGGCTCTTTGTTAGTTCAGAACTCAACTACTAAAAAGGAAAGGCAGCTTTGAGTGTGAAGCTGACACTCTCCTCATCAGTTGTGGTTGCAGCTTCTATCTTCATTTTCCCAGAATGCAAACCATCAAAAGGTTTGATTTCAATACACTGGGAATTAAAAAAAAAAAAAAGCATAGCCATCAACTAAAAAAAAAAAGTCTGCCTTTGTGGGCTGGGTGACAACAGACACATTTTGTTTTATGTTGTTTAACATGGAATAGATTAGAAATAGAATGTCCAACATGTTTCATGAAAATAAAGATGGTAGCTGCAATAACAGCTAATTAGGGTTCCAGAATGGGGGTTCAGATATTTATGGGCCACCCACAGCTGTCGTTGAAGCCATGGGCTTTGCTCAAACATGTAATGTGGTGACACCAGGCCTTTTACTTCCTTCTTGCTCAGTCTTTATGCTTGTAAAAAAATATTGCAAAAAAGAAAAAGAAAAAGAATACTGCTCTCAAACACTACATCCTCACAAGGAAACAGACCCTCTCAGTTTCCTCCTAGATCTTCCTGCTACTAGCAGAAATAGTATTCTTCTTCCCAACATCTACAAATACACAGTCAGACACAATCCTAAATACCCCTTACATAGACTGAACACTTTTCCTTGGCCTACTGAATTGTTCAGTTCTGAGAAGCCTTCTACAATGAGTCAGGGGTGTATACAATGCAAAACTCCCCATCTGCAGATGAAAACAGAGAACACACAAGAATGTTACTCAGGGCAGCAGGACTTGCTTAAGGCCACAGAGCTTGGGTGTTGACAACCGAACTGACAAAACAAAGCAACATCTGACACCCACATGAAACCTGCCGCACTTGCCCTCAGGCCAGCCTCAGAACAGAAAAGTTGGCCTGCTCCTTCCGCTGTCTTTTTCTCCATCTCACCCTTATCAGGTTGATGATAGAATTATCTCTCCAGACTTCTTACAAGGAGGAAGTACCTGCAAAGAGCTCTCAGCGTCCAAAGGAACCCTGCAGCTTTGGTTACGATTGTTCCGCTTAAGCACTCTGTTGGTCATTAATCACATCGCTGAAAGATGCATCTCCAGAACTGTGGAGCAGATGCTCCAAGATTATCTGGCCAAGGACCCACTTGGGCCAGGGAGAATGAGAAACAGTGAGTGAGAAATTCTGTTGTCTCAGGCCAAGTTTATCTCAGTCTGTAAGAGGGATAAATGGAGCCATTTGACAGCCATTAAATTTGGCAGGATAGAAGACTACACCCAGAAGTTAAATCCATGAATGGGTGACGATAAAGGCACAAAGTGGAATAGAGCAATTCACTTCTTATTGTTCAAGACAACAGGCCTTTGCAAATCAAACTATAAATGAAGAAAGCAAAATCAACAACAAAGAAAACTTAACAAATGGGGAGAAAGGCAACAATATTCTTTTTTTAAAAAATAGTAAGCAGTATAAATTTATAAAATAAATTATGGACAGTATTTTGGTTCTGAAAATGCTTTTGTGGATGTTGAGAAATTGTTTGATAGAACTCTGTAGAGGAACTTGTAATTTGATATATTTCAGTGCTAGGATTTTTTAAAACACCTTAAACACAGTAGGAAGATCACACAAACACGTATAAAGTAAATAATTCCTCTCATAGTACTGTACATGAAATCACATCCTGCTTTGGAAATTGGCACCAAAAGGCAGCAAACAACAAAAGCAACAAACAGCAAGTAACAAACAAATCAGATTAATTCACTGAGTGTTCTTTTCTTTTCTTTTTTTAATGATGGTGAGGTAATCCAGAAGATTTGGCCAAAATGGGTATCATTAGTTTATTTTCTATAGACATGAAGTGGACAGATTAATTAAAAACGCACTTAATGAAGAAGGTCTTCAATTAAATCCATGTCACAAATACTATTATTCTAGGGGAGAAATCCAAAGGGGGTAACTTGCAAACAGAATCTAATCTGAACCTAATCATACTATGTGTTGGTATTCATAATTCCCAACTCCAGTTATTTGTTGGAAGGTTGGGGCAGGTGTAAATGCAGGAACTGAAAACAAAACCACCACCACCCAAAAAAGTGTCAGCTTCAAGATATTTGATAATGCTAGAAATAATTATTCTTCACATGGTTTTTGTAATAAAAAAACCCCACTCCAAACCGTAATACTCACCTGCAGATGGAATGTATCGGAGAATCAATGAATGAAGCATATAACATTGTTTTTATATAAATTATGTATTATATTTTATAAAATCACTGATGGTGTGGAGAATGGGAATACAAAAGGGTTTCTTCCCTACTCTTGCATCTCAGGCTCGGCCAAATTGATCACCAACAATGGTCCGCCCTGGCCTCACATCGGGAGGCATGGAGACGCACTATCCACAATACTGCAGCCTTATTTGAGAATTCACGCTGAACAAGTCTTGAAGAGAAATGACAACGCAGAAAGAATCACAACTCAGAAACATCACCCAAGGAGACCTTCTGCTGTGCCTTCTGCAACCAGACTTGTTTTTCTCGGATTGGCCTTTTTAGTCTTCAGCGTGCTTGCAGAAAGCGCAGGATGACTCCTTCCTGAATCTTTGTTTGCAAAGAAAAGCTAGAGAGAGAGAGAGAAGCATAATACTGTAGTGGGACTCGTGGTCATCCAATGAAGCTGTTGCACTCACAATACCAAAGGAAGGAAGGGGGGGAATGGTGAAAGACAATAGACCAATTATTTGTGAAATGGGCCACATCCTTTATGGGCCACACTTCTCATGAATTTAGAGTACCATTCAGCAAAGATTCTGCATCAGTCAGCTTGCCTACAGAACCATCATCTGCACCCAAAAACCATGTTCTGAGAGAAGTCTAATTAGGAGGGGTAGCTAATACCCCAGAGGACAGGATCAGAATCCAAAATGACCTCAACAGATTAGAAAGCTGGGCCAAAACTAACAAAATAAATTTCAACAGGGAGAAATGTAGGAAACTACACTTGGGCAGTGAAAATGAAATGCACAGATATAGGATGGGTGACACCTGGCTTGATGGCAGTACATGCGGAAGGGATCTAGGAGTCTTAGTGGACCACAAGCTGAACAAGAGTCAGCAGTGTGATGCAGCAGCTAAAAAATCCAATGCGATTCTAGGCTGCATTAATAGGAGTATAGTATCTAGATCAAGGGAAGTAATAGTGCCACTGTATTCTGCTTTGGTCAGACCTCACCTGGAATACTGTGTCCAGTTCTGGGCACTACAATTCAGGAAGGATATTGAGAAGCTGGAACATGTCCAGAGGAGGGAGACCAGGCTGATGGGAGGTCTGGAAGCCATGCCCTGAGGGGAGCAGGTTAGGGAACTGAGTATGTTTAGCCTGAAGAACAGAAGGTTAAGAGGTGACATGATAAACATGTTTAAATATTTGAAGGGATGTCATACTGAGGAAGGAGCAAGCTTGGTTCCTGCTGCTCCAGAGACTAGGACATGGAGCAATGGGTTCAAACTACAGGAAAAGAGATTCCACCTAAACATTAGGAAGAACTTCCTGAGAGTGAGAGCTGTTCGGAAGTGGAATGCATTGCCTTGTAGTGTGGTGGAGTCTCCTTTTTTGGAGGTTTTTAAACAGAGGGTGGATGGCCATCTGTCGGGAATGATTTGATTGTGTATTCCTGCATGGTAGGGGGTTGGATTGGACAGGCCTTGTAGTCTCTTCCAACTCTATGATCCTATGCTTCTATGACTCTATGGATAAGGGAAAAGGAAAGCATGGAGCTATTTACCAGTCACATGAGCCTGTCCATCACCTGGGCACTAAACACCTTCTTTGATTCAGTCTTCTCCCAAAGGGGGAACAGTGCTCAGCCTAGGGAAAATGGAGCAGATAATGCAGTAGGGGAAATACAGCACAGAATGGGTAAAGAGATATTTCAGAAATACCTAGCCAATATAAATGAGTTCAAGTCTCCAGGGCAAGATGAACTTCATCGAAGGATATTAAAAGAACTGGCAAAAGTATTCTCAGAACCACTATCAATAATCTTTGAGAATTCCTGGAGAACAGGAGAGGTCCCAGCAGACTGGAGGAAGGCAAATGTTGTCCCCATGTTTAAAAAGCGGGGGGGGGGGGGAGAGAAGACCGAAATAATTACTACCCAGTCAGCCTTACATCAATACTAGGAAAGATTCTAGAACAGATCATTAAACAGACAGTCTGTAAGCACTTAGAAACGAATGCCGTGATCACTAAAAGTCAACATGGACTTCACAAAAACAAATCGTGCCAGACTAATCTCATCTCTTTTTTTGACAGAGTTACAAACTTGATAGATGAAGGGAATGCTGTGGATATAGTGCATCTTGATTTCAGTAAGGCTTTTGACAAGGTCCCCCATAATATTCTTGCAAACAAGCAAACCCCTTCCCTGCACTAAGCATGGCCATTCAACTGGTGAGTAAAATTCTTGTCCAGTCCCTTCAACTGGCAGCTAGCAATTGTCAACAGCAAGTGGCAACTAAAGGAAAGTAGGGAGGGAGAGGGTAGCAGAAAGGGATGAGAAGCCAGCAAGGAAGGAAATGGCTGCAACCATGTACCCAGTTATTTATTTATTTATTTATTTAGTCTTAACTTCCTGAAGAGATCAGGGACAATCCCTGTTTCTTTTCTGCCTTCAGGGAAGGGCTACAAATGAAAGCAATACATTTGCCTGGTTTCCTGGTTTCAGAAATTATCTGGAACCAAACCTTTAATGTAAGTTTACAAGTGGTAGCCTGCTTTGCACCACACACTTTGGGAGCAGACAGCTTCTACTATGTGATTACCATTTCATCTCTCTCTCTCTTTCTCTCGCTCCAAGGCCCGGGGGTCAAATGTCACCGGCTGATCCACTGAGCCACCCAGTCGCTGGATCGCAATGTTAACAAATCACCATTTATCTTTGTTACTAGTGCAAGTGTCCAAGGGAAAACAGGCCCCAAAGATCACGTCTGTTGGGATAACCTATTGATTTGTGTCATATTCCAACCAATCCCTATTTTATTCTTGTTCAAGCAGGGGTCAAGATGGGTTAAAAATAACTCTCTCCATCTGAGGTGTTATGATGGAGGAATTTTAAAGTCAGACTAGTTTTCCTGATGGAGGCTACAAACAGTGTCAAATTGGTGGCTTGTATAAATTATTACAAACCACCTGTTGGGAAGTATTGCAAGCCAGGATGGTGTGGGTAATAGGCTTTTCATAACGTTTTATAATGTTCATAATCTTTTGGAATGTTTCATAACATAGCATGATCTACAGAAAGTGACGTTTTACCAAAGACTTGTGTGTGTGTGTGTGTGTGTGTGTAACAAAACCAGAATTCACTGTATATCTTCCTTCTTGATCCTTTCTCATGTAACCTTATTTAAAATAGCCAGCCAGTTTTTCATTGTTGGAATTCCACTTCTCTCTGGTCTTTTGGATAAAAGAGGGTTGATGTGCAAGACAAGGGGCCATCCTCGAAGACTGTCCAGAAATTGCAGCTGTCACACATATATTAATAGGTGTAGACAGAGGAGAAATACATTATACCTTTTCTGAGATATCTACAGTATGTTAATTTTAGCCCAGGCAATAGTGTTGCTTGAGATTTTGTACAGCAGTTAAACGTAAACAAAGGAAGACTATATATTTCATTAATTTTATTCCTATTTCATCTTTCAGTCCAGAAGGACCCCAAGGCAATTTTCATAAAATAACCATGGGTCAGTTCATATGAACATCTATTGTTGTCTATACGCAATCATGGTCTCAGCTACATAACTAGGTAAAGCAATGGCTGTATGATGAATCAACTGGATGTCTAGCAGTGGTGGCACTAGAGGGGTGTGGAGAGGCCAAACCACACCAGGTGATATCATCAGAGGGAGGGGTGACACTGACCTTAGTAACACCACAGCTTCTAGGTTGACAGTAGACATCATCATAGCTTGAGAAAACAAATAAATGAGATGAAATATATATTTCTTGTCCTTCTAGTCTTTCCTAGAACATCCCCCATTGGGTGACCCTAATTCTTATCAAATCAAATTTTAGTTTCCTTGAGCCAGTGGCCATTGCAATTTTAACAAGCGCAATACATACCAACAAATGCAACAAGCTTAAAAGCATACTAATACTGATGCTAAAACAATCATATATCAAAAATAAATCCGCAGTCTAAAACAGACAGAAACAATATCACCAAAGGGCCTTGTCATGCATATAAAATCACTGAATTCATTTAAAAATAAAACTGTACAATTTAAGGCTGCATCTGCACTGCAGAAATAACCCAGTTTGACACCATTTTAACTGCCATGGCTCAATGCTATGGAATCCTGGATTTGTAGTTTGTTGTGGCACCAGAGCTCTCTGACAGAGAAGGCTAAATATCTCACAAAACTACACATCCCAGAATTCCATAGCATTGAGCCATGGCAGTTAAAGCAGTGTCAAACTGCATTATTTCTGCAGTGCAGCCCACATGTCAGGACTGGATTGTAGACTATATTTCAATAGTAATTACTTTTCAAAAAATGCAGTTTTAAGGTGCCCACAGAACCACAGACTCTGATTCTAGTATTATGAGAGCCAGAGAAACAAAGGTCCCTCATCCACTTTCTCCAAAGCATATATAATTCTATACTTTTAAAATCACGGTTCCCTTATCTGCCTATTTTCTGGACAAAATAGCCTCAAACTTTGTAAATTTCCCTTGCAGTTGCTCCTAATCATTTTGTTCCCCTTTCCTGTACCTTTCTCAGTTCTAAAATATCCTTGTAAAGACAGGACATGACACAAGAAGATCTGGGGCCCATTCACGTTACACAATTATAGTGCTATACAGTCGGACTGATGTATCCACTGGGGATTGGTTCGGGGAGCCCCCATGGATACCGAAAACCATGGATAATAGCGAACACCATTGAAAATAATGGGACTTCCAGTTTAAATTACCATAGAGCTGCCTTGGACAACCTAGAAAATGGCTAGAGAGGACACATTTTCTAGGAAGACTCTATGGTAGGTGTGCTGTTTTGTGTCCCGTGGCTAATTGAATCAGTGCTTAATGAATCAGTGGATACAGGGACCCTACTGTACTCCTCTTCAACTGCCATGGCAACATCCCATGGAATCCTGGGATTGGTAGTTTAGGGAGGGGCATTTAGAATTCTCAGCCAGAGCACACCAGTGCCACACCAAACTACAAACCCCAGGATTCCATAGAATAAAACCATAGCAGTTAAAGTGGAATAGAGTGCTATAATTCTATAGTGTGAGTGGGACTGCTGCCAGTCAAACTATGCAGAGGTATTTTAAAAGAAAACCTTCTCACTATGAATGTTTTTCCAGGCAAACCCTAGCCCTGACTTCTGGCCATCAAAAAAGTTTAAGGTGCCTAAGAAACAAATCCCCTGGAAGTCAGGTGCCACAAGAGTTACCTTGTGAGAGCCTTGGATTTATAGCTCAGAGAAAACCCAAAAAAATATGAAGGAGGAAGGCAG
Source organism: Gambelia wislizenii (assembly GCA_030847615.1). Lineage (NCBI taxonomy): Eukaryota > Metazoa > Chordata > Lepidosauria > Squamata > Crotaphytidae > Gambelia > Gambelia wislizenii. The sequence continues at coordinate 446,903,367 of JAUMIR010000001.1, read as the reverse complement.
CCAAGACCAATCACAGCTGAGGTTCTGTGCTTCCCCCTTCTCTCTCTCTCTCCCCACTCCCCTCCAGTGGTTCTGCCAGCGATTACTCCGAAGCACCCAGCCATACTAAAATCAATAAACAATTTCAACGCAGCCCAGGGAACTTTGCCACACTTAATAAAAGTCTCCAGTCACAGTTATGGCTTCATTTCACCTTAACGTCTTCTTTAACTGTCCCTTCTTTTCAAGATCAATTAGAGACATGTGCAAAGAGAATCAAACAAAAACAAAGCACAAGGTCAAATCAGCTGCTGGGATGCGCTCTTGCCCACAGCTTTCTCTCCTCCTGCAAGGATGCACCTCAGAGGGGAGATGTGGAAATCAAGTGCAGAAGCATCAAGGCACTAAGGACACCTTAAGTAGGAATGCAGGTACAGGCTGAGTATCCCTTATCCAGAAATCCAAAATCTGAAACACTCCAAAATCTGGAATATTAAAATATTAAAATGAAAATACAAAATAATTTTAAAATATTTTAAAATATATTGTATTAATTACCTTCAGGCTATGTGTATAAACTGTATATGAAAAATAAATGAATTTCATGTTTTGAATTAGGTCCCATCTCCAAATTAACTCGTTATGTACACGCAGAGATATTCCAAAATTAAAAAAAAAATCCAAAATCCAAAACACTTCTGGTCCCAAGCATTTTGGATAAAGGATACCCAACCTGTAGTAGAAATATGGTGACAAACCACCAAAGAGTGACATGCGAAAATGGATGGCCTTGTGCTTCTGTCATGTCAAAGGAAATGGTGACGGGAAGAGTTTTGTCTCACCCTTGAAGTACTGAGATAGGGAAAATGTTGCCAATCACCATTCCTTTCTCACTACACAACTCTTTAAAAGAGTCCTTTCTCCTTTTCTTCTGGCCATCCTGTTTTGTTTGAAATTCTTCACTAAGAATCAGAATACTGTAATTCTAGAAGAGAATTTGATTGTTCAGTTGCCCTGCCTCATTCACAATTAAAAGGCATCATGCAACTATTCCACATTTTTTCCTCAATGGATTTTATCTGGTAAGAAAAAATTAGGCAGGGTAAACATGAGAAGACTGCAAATTGATGATGACATCTGGGCATCCCATGAATCTCCATGAATGAGGGAGTGCAACTACACAGTAAAAGCTTCTATTAGGAATAGTGCCACAAAGTTTTCAAAATAACAATAAGAAACAGTCAAATTCATGATATGCAGGGCTGACAATCAGGAAGCAGCTATTAGCACATTTATCATCTACCTAAATACCAAATGAAAGCACTGATTTTAGATAACTTAGCCATGCATTTCTCTATAAAATTAACATATTGTCCACATTTATAAATTACATGATGCACACATTTCTGCCTATATGAAGGGTCTACACCACAAAATATGGGCTTTGAGGCATCTTGTTCAGTCTATATAAAAGGAAAAACTTTCTGGCCCTCAAACAGTGGACATCCCTTATAATAAGGGACACCTACCAGTCCTCTAAGGGACAAGCTTTCTGGCCCTGAGATAAGGGGCAATCCTTATAACAAGGGACACCTGGCAACCCTAGTTAGGAAGCAGGAGGAAAAGGACAGAATAGCAGCAACACAGGTGTAGTACTGGTAGCTCTCCATCTGGAAGCATCTTCAGGTGGAAAGCTCTCTAAGTACAAATAAAAGGAGCTTCTCTGTACTGCACACTGCTTTAAACAGGTTTATTGCAAGGATAACTGTGTAAACCTCAAGATGTTGTTCCTGCACACTCGTCCTCTCACAAGAACAGCCCGGGATTTGAAACCAGGAAGTGACTGCAGCTCCAGAGAGATGCATTCACTCCTGGGCTACCAAGGGGGAGGGAGTGTCATGCAATTAAGGTAAGTGTAAAACTTTTCATTCTCATGCCGGAACGGGGGCGGGATGGGAATTTTTTAGGGAATTTTTTTATTGGAGTAAGACCATTCTACTAAAAAATACACCCGACCGCAAAAGGCCATAACAATAATACAAAAATAATACTGTGGGATGGGGGCAGGAGAGGAGATAGCAAGATGGAGATGCTATTTTTGTCCCCATCTGAAAATCTCTGTAGTCCAAGGACTTTACCAGAGTAGCATCTAAAAATGCTGTAATTCTGCGAATGAAGATAGTGGGCATATCATGGCATTATAACACTTATCACACATAATTGTAATCATGTGAAAGAAACACCATGGAATTATCACGCAACAACTACTAGCACTTTCTGCAATTTATCATGGGTGACATTTTGGCTGTTCTCGTGAGAAGACGTGAATGCTCTTAAAACTGAAAAAAAAAACCTAAATTAACAAAATTAATGAACACACTAGCACTGAAACAAACCTAAAAACATGCAAACTAAATGGGACAGTTCATAAAAAGAGCATCCTGTGCTTTGTTTTTGCGTTCTCACCTGGACGTTTGCTCACTAAGGGTGGCCCATTCATGCTGTAATCTTGTGATTACAATGGGACGTGTTTTCACATGCCCTCAATGCTGTGAAAAAAAAGTTATATTGGTTGATCTATTGGTGGCTTGTCCAGTCAATTAAAAGGAATGCCTTATTCACAGCTGGGGCATGGGGTAACTGTGAGATGACGACAACATCATGTGATGGCCATAGCCATTCACACTACCATGATGTTGTAATCCTGTGATTTTTGCTGTATCTGACAATGTCCCAACACTCACACCACTATGCTATAACTCCTTAATTGCCAGCAAAGAACCCATCATCCTTGAGAGAGGTGAAAGGCTGACATTTGCGGTATATTATTCAACTTACAGTATGTATCTCTGCAAAAAAGAAAAGGGAACACAGATGTTCATAAAAGTTGCATAATGTACATGCAAATTTAGAAATACAGGTTGAGTCTCCCTTATCCGAAATGCTTGGGACCAGAGGTACTTTGGAATATTTCAGAATATTCACAGATAGAGTTGTCCCTTCATATTCGCTGGAGTTTGGTTCCAGGACGCCCTGTGGATACTAAAATCTGAATACTCAAGTCACATTATATGCAATGGTATAACAAAATGGTGCCCCTTATATAAGGTGGCAAAATCAAGGTTTACATTTTGGATTATTATTTTTTAAAGAATATTTTCAAGCCGTGAATACTTAAATCTGTGGATACCAAATCCATGGATACAGAGGGACAACTATACTTGCATATACATAATGAGATACCTTGGAGATGGGATCCAAGTGTAAACACCAAATTCATTTATGTTTCATATATGCCTTATACACATAGCCTGAAGGTAAGTTTATACACAATATTTTTAATAATTTTGTGCATGAAACAAAGTTTGTGTACATTGAACCATCAGAAAGCAAAGGCGTCACTATCTCAACCACCCATGTGGACATTTTGGATTTTGGAATATTTCAGATTTCAGAATTCTGGATATGGGAGACTCAACCTGTAATTATTATAATCTAAATTAAAATACAAGTGCTAGAAATTGTTGGGCAACTTCGCTGCCCATACTGTCTTTGCTTATTTTTTTAAAAAAAAACTTTAAATCATCTTTGGCCTGGCAAAAGAGCACCTTTTAATAGAAGACTGTATTCCAATGTTAGTATGCTCTACTACCCTGTTTGGCTGGCTTGACCTATTGGGTGTACCAGCAAATCATCTGGTGAGAAACCACTGGTGAATTGGCCAAACTCAGCAAGACCAGACACCTGTAAACAGCCTTTTTTCCTCAAATCTTGGTCCTTGATCAAGCTGACCCAGTTTCTCCAGAGTCAAGAGTGACTAACCATCCCAGTTGGGGCCCGTGGATAAGCCAAGCCAGTGTCTTCCATAATGGAAGATGTGGGCTGGCTCACCTCTGAAATCCACAGGCACAGTCAGTTGCTCCTGACTCTGGAGCTCCAAGCCCCTCAATTGATGCTCTCCTTTTTTCCCTGAACTTCCCCCTTCTTCCCTGAACACTCAGCATCATGGTGAACCTTCTGCCAACCAATCACCCCAAAAGCCAGCAGGCCAGCATATCTGATTCCACTTTCCTTTGTGTAAAAATTCCTTTTTTCTTTTCCGTAAATAGTAGCTTTAGTTCTAATTGTAATGCCTATAAGCTCTATGGTCCCCAGCTTCAGCTGTAGAGGCCTCATGAATCTAAGTTATTTCCATTAAGGCAGGAGCCCTCTTTGGGACAGACTTCATAGCAACCAGTTTCCACCGCTAACAAGGCTTCAAGCTTTCCATTTCACCAACCAATGAGCCAAAGACCAACAACAACCAACAGACACACCCCAACACCCCTGGATTATTTCAGACACTGGCAGGGCGGGGGGAGAACATCTCCCTCCCAGATACCACTTGGACCGTTGCCTTCAAGATATCCCTTGGGCTATTGTTGACAAGATACACGTTGGATTGTTGAATTCCTCATTATTTTGGATGCAGGGGGGATGCCTTTCTTCTCACCCACACCAGCCTTGTAGATAACTTTTCTAATGTATTAGCTCAGCCACTTGTGTTATATCATGCGATGTATGTACTGTTACTCTCATTTGTTGAAATACTGTTATGCAGTTTTGGCATTTAACACTTATTGCAACTGTATTGTAATGTTTTGCTATTTTGGTTGTATAGTTTTTGCCAGTTAACATCACTACCGCCCCAATTGCTATATTTGCTGCATGCATATGTATCTCTCTCTCTCAATATCCCCCACTCTCTTTTTGACCACATTATTATATATACACCCTTTTTGAAGTCCTTACCCCATAGCAAACATTTTGTTAAGTTTTTCTTTCTGTTAGGACATTTTTGTCAGAAGTCATCACCCTTTTCTATACTGATGGAATTATGACAACCTCATGCCTATCTCTCCTACGCAGTGTGCATCCCTTTGTAACCCCATGTCCTGGTCACACAATATAATGGCAAAAATGAAACCATGTGGCTTCACCTTGTGGGTTCTATGGGGGGGTTAGTATGCCCTACTACCCCCACCCCACGATATTTCATAATTGGAAATATTGGACACTTTTCAGGATCAGGTTGGCTGGGGCAAACCAAAGATCAGTTGGAGGCCACAATGACCTGGGATGTGTTATAGAAATATAATGGCTAGAAAGCCCAAATTAGGATCGTGTGGAAGCCCCTTAGTAAACACAGTCATTAAGGAGGTATGTGCTAATCCTTTCTTCCAGCCCTGGGCATCTCAGCAATGATTCATTCAATCAAACAATTAAGTGACTGTTCCCAAATCTATTCCTACAGGAGTCCTTCCTATACCCTTCCTGTCCAACCCTGCAAGGTTGTCTCAAACCCATCAATTCCTATCTCCCAGCCATTAATGCAATCAGTTGAGTTTCGGTTTCCTTTCTCTATCCTGTGGGAAAGCCATCTAGGTTTTGTCATAACCAGAGTACCCCTTTAGGATATGAAACAGGGTATAAATATTAGTCCCCCAACAATAGTAAGGTGTGCCATGGTGGGTGAATTTGGTCACTCTGTTTCTTGGCGTGTTCCAGATTGGAACTCCCTGTGCCACCCTCAGGCACTTATCTGAGTATCTTCACTACACAAAACTCTTCTCTTCAGGACTGGTAACTATCACCCTATATTCTCAAATCTCTCCCCCTATCTAACCTTTCTGTCTTACTCTGATATACCCTTGTATGGTTCTTAGGCATGTGTGAGTTCACTTTGTGTTATGCCATTAAAAATACTTTATTTCACTTTAAAGCTGGAGTGTTCTCTACAGTTAGTAGTAGTATACATAGGTGAAAAGATCCCCGAAGTTGCCCTCCTCTTGCAGGCTTCCATTTGAGCTAATAATTCCCCAAATAATATAGATTTTGAGATCATGGGTGGGGCTCTAAATCACACATACACACCGATTAGGGTAAACACTGACATTCTCTCACATAAAGGACTGTCCTCTAAATTGGGACACATGGCCGCTCTACTTACTCAAAAGAGACTGGCTTTCCCCCAAATTTTGTTCTGCCTTTTAGAACAAGGCCAGTTGTTTTTGCAGATCTGGGTGTCATTTTCCTCCTCCACCACCTGAGTACACTGTTGGCTGCACTCTCCTTTCCACCAAAACTGGAGATGACCAGAAGTCTGCTTCTGATTTCCAAAAAGAAAGAGGAGTAGCAGGAGGAAATTTTAACTGAAAACAAGACGTGAAGGGGTAGCTGTGCTTTTTCTAAGGGAGACTCATGCCTTCTGGAAGCTTCCAGGAGTGTAAGAAAAAATATTTTCAGCAGCAGTGAAAATGATCCAAGGGCCTCAAAAATGAGCGGGGGGATTCATGCAGCCCACAGGACACCTTGCTGCCCCACTTTTGTGTGTAAAAACAACAGAACATCAGTGATCACTGGGAGGCTGAGGACGTGGGGGAAGAGAACTCTTTCACTTATGTCTTATCCATTATTGAGGCCCCTTCAGGATGCCTTATTTCTCTCTTTCTCATCCCCCATGTTGTCTCAACCCGCTCCTGAACCCAAACGTCTTCAGCTTTGTAGGGGAGTTTTTACCTCTAATCACAAAAAGGGAGTGTTGAAATTAACATTGGTTTTACTTGTTTACAATATTTACATTACAATATTTACATACAGTTGAATAGCTAAGGTTCTCTAGATGTTTTACAGTGAAAATTTAAGACTATTAAAAAGCAGTTAAATATAAATATAGTTATGAAGTTCATGGAACCAACAACACATAAAACCACAATCATGTCTAGTTTGGTCTTGAAAGCTCATGATTGGGCCAAAGTCAGTTTGGCTCCTCAGTTCAATCACTGTACCTACTGACACAGTGGAAACCGTGGCTAAAATATTCCTCAAAATCTGTTGGAATAATTGAGGTTTAAACCCAGATTACACCGATTTTTCATTTGTCTTATTGTCTGTATGTACATTCTTGTCAATATGCCTCATACTGGTACTCTACAATACAATGATGCACAAATTATACATCCGGTACTCATGATGCCTCAAGAGTAGAGGTGAGCAACAGAAATGTTCAGGCACACTTTGGCAGGTCTCAGTTCACATATACATCACCAGAGCAGTTGTATTTCAGAAAAGGTTATTATAACCTGCACCAGTGAAGTTCTCATCATTTGAGGATCCTCCAGGAACATTATGATCACAAATATATTCAAGAAGAAATCAGAAACTAATAGAGTGTTAAATATTTCAATTGAAAAGAACCTATGTGGCTGGGAGAAGATGATGTGCCTGCAAACAAGCCTTTAGTAAGTATAATGATTTTCCCATTTGCAATATTTTAAGAATGGGAATTAAGCTTTATTATTTCAATCAAGGTTTGGAAATGTCCTCTTTTGGAATAGGCCATGATGGCTGATGGATTCTGGGAGCTGCCATTCAAAAAAGTGATTCTTCCAAGCTCAATGTCAATTTCATTACAGGTCGACCCCTGTATCTGCAGAGGACATACCAAGACCCAACCACCACCATGGATAATAGGGAACCCTATTATTTTCAATGAGACAAATGCTGGAAGTTGACCATGGATTCACATTGGAGGACCTAGAAATGCCTAGAGAAAACTTTTTTTTTGGACATGGATAAGTGAACCTGTGGATACTGAATCTGTGGATACGGGGGTCAACTTGTATTTTCAAGAAATTCTACAGTGCTTTCTCTCTTGTATCCAATCTGGCAGGTGTAGGTCTAATGTAAACAAGTGTGTAGAAAGGAGGGACAGCCAAACATTTTAAGGAAAAACAGAACAACCTTAAGTAATCTCCTCAAATTCCTCAGTTCTTCTGAATCATTGAAAAAAAGTTTCCATTCTGCCTTATTGCTACTTGATGCTACACCACTGGAACATAGGACTCCTCTGAAGGCAATGGTGAAAGTTACTGAAGGAAAAAGAAAATTAAAAACAAAAGATTGCATAGGTCACTTATAAAGATATGTTTTGCTTCTCCACTCAGTTTAGAGTTCTGACTGCACTGTTTCCAGCCCCTTATGATTCCCCCTCCACCCAGAAAGAGAATAAGATCAGAAAGAGAATAAGTCATCCCCCTGTATCCACGGATTCTACATCCACAGATTCAACAATCCACGGCTTGAAAATACCCCCCCCCCAAAAAAAAAGAAATTTCAAAAAGCAAACCTTGATTTTTGCCATTTTACATAATGGACAGCATTTTACTACGCCATTGTATAACAGGACTTGAGCATCTATGGATTTTGGTATCCATGGGGGGTCCTGGAACCAAACTCCAGTGAATACCAAGGGTCCACTATACAAACAGATTGGGCTGGTCCTACCACCAGGCAGAGTGAGGCATCCATCTCAAGCAGTAGATGATGGGGACAGCAGGAAGATGTTAAGAAGACAGAACTGTGTGTAGCATGATACATGCCCTCTATCCCTAACTTAGGACTTTATCAGACATGGAAAATATGGCATCATCACGACGCCACATAACCGCGAAAGGGCGCACGGATCAGATGACGTTGCCCTTTCACGATTAAAAACAGCTAAAATGGCATAGTTTTTAATTGATGGCTTAAGCCATCAGTAAATCTTTCTACTGCTTTTTTGCCAGTATTGCCAGCATGTGATACCTCTGTCGCTTTAAATCTCGTACTTACCCTGTCAGTAGCCGGGCTGACCAGAACACTTCCAGGTCAGATTGGGACATACAGGTAAGTGACAAACTTTTTTTAAACCTTCCCCGGGTTACTTGCGGATTTTAAAGTATGGTTAGGTGTTTGGTGCGACTTTTTGACATTTATTTTCATTTTTATTTTTGAATTTCCCACACGATGAAATTGTGCGGGATTTCAAAAGAAGAAGTGAACAGAGCTCCACTCACTTCCTCCTTATTGCTGGAGGAGCCTTTGCCGGGAAAGGAGGTAAGTGTTGGCGGGACACGTTCTTTTGCTGGCATAAACATTGATTTTTTTATGCCGGCAAAAGAACGTTTTAAGGGGGAAGTCCCTAGAGAGTTATCCCACAACACTGTTATAGCACTATTATTCCACTTTAATTGCTATGGCTGCCTCCTGTGGAATCCTGGGATTTGCAGTTTAGGGAAGGGCATTTAGCATTCTCAGCCAGAGAGCTCTTAGGCCCCACTAAACTACAAACCCCAGAATTCCACAGGAGGCAGCCACAAAATAGTGCTATAACACTGTAGCATGACAAGGCTCTTAGTGTAAATAACATCCTCAAAGGGAAGTGCTGTTCCTTTAGTGTTGTTGAAGTAAAATTCATCTGCTAGTCTCATTATCTTCCATACCTAGAATGGAAGAGGGATGCACCATTTTGTCTGTTGTCTGAGGCAGCAAACTATCTTGGGCTAGCCCTGTACAGATACATTAACAGAGGTTTCAGATATAATTTGGTTAATTTAATTCAAAGTTTTACATAAGACTATTTCAATCTGTCTTTCTGATCACAGGAACCTTTCCCCAAGTTGCACAAGATGCACAATGAAATGTTAAAAGTAAATAAACAGATTGATTTTTAAAGTGATTGTTTAACTAGTTGCCTTCTGAGCTTTCTCTCCCGTCTTCTTCATTTTCCTGCTAGTGGTCATGTTGGCTGGAGGCTTCTGGGACTTGCAGTAAAAAACAACAACTCTGCTGCTTGACAGGATCCACTTTATAACACAAAGGCTCTCAGGCTAGAAAACATTTTTTTTCACCCAGAGGGCTGCATTTCCTCATGAGTAACAAAGGAGCTGAACATAACTGTGAGTCAGAACCAAAGCCACAGACACGGTGGGCGGGGAAATGTAAAGCTTGAAAAAGCATTCCATCTAAAGCATGGGCAATTGACAATTGATGAAAATTAAAAATAACAAAATAAGCCCAGCAGAAGAAATAGATCTCTTTTGGTGCAGGGATGTTTGTTGAAAGGATGTCATATTGAAGAGGGAGTAAGCTTGTTTACTGCTGCTCCCGAGACTAGGACAGGGAGCAATGGACTCAGACTACAGGAAAAGAGATTCCACCTAAGCATTAGGAAGAACTTCCTGACAGTAAGAGCTGTTAGACAGTGGAATACATTGTCTCGGAGTTTAGTGGCATCTCCTTCTTTGGAGGTTTTTAAACATAGGCTGCATGGCCATCTGTCAGTGGTCTAGATGGTTCTCATGGTTTCTTCCAACTCTATGTTTCTATGATCCATAGGGTCTCCATAGCTCCAAGTTGATGGTACTTAACAACAGCAAACAGAGGCAGTTTCCTACTACACATTATTTGTTGGGGAGTGCAAGAAGGAAGTTGGAATCATGCTGACAGGCCACCCATTGGCAACTGATTGGCCACGTTATGAACAATACGTTGGGCTCAATAGGCCCCTGGTCTAACCCAGCATGGTTCTTCTTATGTTCTTAACCCATGCCCACTGATGTAAGAGTAAGCTGCATTCACTATAGTACAAGTTACATTTGAGTAAACACACAAAGAATTGTGCTATAACTAAGCCAATGCTATTTTGATTCTTCAACACAAGGAGGGATTGAAATGGATAAGTGCATTATAACAAGATTTTCACAGTCTCAAGGACAACTGGAAAGAATAAAAAGGAGAGACCTCAGAGCACATGGTGGAAAGCGGTGATGGAACATGCAAGCAAAGACATTGTACAGGGAGTGACTGCCAGCGATATATCTGCATATTCGATAGAAAAACACTAGAGAATGGTATTGCTGGAAAATTGGATCAGTGGAGCACAAGACAAGACCAACAGCATGTCATTCAATCATTCATTGATTCATTCAAATTTGCATCCAACCTTTCTGCTAAAAGAACAAGGAGGCTACCAATACATATTAAAATTGCAACCTCCGGTAAAACATATCCAACAGAAACACATCATATGAGAAGGAAAAAATAACAGCACCCACCAGATAAACTATTTCAGCACCAAATCAGTCTAGATGTCAAAAGCTCATTTGGATAAAAGTCTTTGGCAGCTGGTGGAAGGACAATAGAGATGGATCTATGCCTGACTTCGCTTGGTAGAGAATTTCAAAGATTAGGAGCAGCCACAAGAAATCCTTCTCTCATGTTCCTGCAGAACTTGCCCACAGAGAGTGATGGGACAAAGAAAAGGGGTTCCCTTGTAACTGGCATTTCCCTTGTAACTTGCTGTGCTAATGAAATAACAAGCCCCATCACATTTGCTCAGGGTAGTAGCCTAGTCACAGTATTCTGGATGAACTAAGCTCTCCAAATAGTACAATAGTGTGCTAGGGGAGCTTTTTAGTTATCACTCAAAATCTTTATCCACTATCAAACTTCAGAAAAGAGGCTTCCACAGGTAATGGCTGCTCTCCCTAAACAGTAAGAAATCCCATGCAGAAAGACAGCACTTTTGCCATTTTACAATAAGAGCTGCATATAGAATTTCACTTTCATATGCAGCTTTGTTGTGAGAGAAGCGGCAACCTTGACCAGTCACTTCAGAGCCCAGTTATATCCATAATGATACTGTCTCCACCTTTCCCTTCCCCTTCAGTATGAAAGATGAGTGGCTGTGTGGAACGAGTCTCTGAGCTGTGATGGGAATCCGTCTCGCTTGGCTGCAAAAAATATATATATCCTGTGCCGCTGTGATGAATCTTTTCATTATTCATCTGCAATTGCCCCAGTGTTCCCATTGCTTCCTGCTTTCTCTGTCATTCTCTCTTTTTATATATATATATATATATATATATATATATATATATATAAAAAAATGAAAAAAAGGTTAATGACAAATGCTGACAATGATTGCCTTTAAAGAACTCGACCAGAATTAGGGAGAAGAGAGATCCTAGAAGGGGATGGAAACACAGACAAGAAGACTAAGGAAAAGTAAAGCTAGGTTAGGTGAAAGGAGACACTTGATCCCTTCTGAGCTACAAGGAGATAGAAAGGAATTGGACATTTATCATGTTAGCAAGATTTTGCCCACTAATCAGTTGTGGATTTCTTTTTAAAGTGTGATGCACTTGAATAAGTCTTCCTGCTCCATCCTAGGAGTGATTACCCTCCCCTTTGCTCTGTCCACACCACAAGTAGAGATAACATTTCTCTGAGGATGAGGATTATCCCAGATTAAGAAGATCAATGAAAATACGTGAGGCATATGGCAAAATAACAATACTGAAGAATGGAAAACCTGTCTCAATCTTCTGTGCCAGGTTGCTGTTATCATGTCATGTGATTGGTACTTTCCGTGTTGTTCACAGGTTGAATTGGCTAAATTATCAGTCACTAGCCCCAGCTCTGAGTGGGCTGGATGAATCTGTTAACTAGGGTGAGGCTTCGGTTTCTCACGTTTCCAGTCTGCTTGTCCCAAATATTGACTTCAATAGTTTGCATTCAAATTTCTATGTATTTAGGGTCCTCTCTGTTAATACATGGGTTTTTTTGTATGCTGTTTTGCTTAATGAACGTAGCTTCACAAGCAATTTTCCTTACAGATTGCATTTTCAATGTTATTTTTACTAAATATACATTTTGTTTGCATTTTCCCTCAATATGTGTTTATTGTGATGTATTACTGAACTGAAAAACTCAACTGGAAAATTGAGAGAAGCACAAATTTCAAAGACAACTCTGTTTCAAGTCATGTTTTATTCAGAAGTGTGAAATCAGGTATGTTTATATGACAACATCTGGAGGGCCACGTTTCCCCATTGCTGATATAGGTCTACAGAAGCATGCCTCACTTTATTCTCAGTTGACCAATATATTTTGAATTCGGACTAACCAACCCTCTTTTATTAAAAAAAAACTGCAACAATTCCAAGATTGGTTTATCAATTTTCCCTTTCCTCAGATTATGCACCCTCTCCCCAACAGGTACAGTTGCTGTTAAGCTTTATAGCAAGCTTATTTCTTATAGTGGTGTGGATTCTGACAGTACTGTTAAGTCCACAACAAGTTTTAGCTTTGAGTGGACTTGCAGGTCTTCAGCTCAGACTTGCTGCTACATCCTCTCCAGGAACAGTTTGAGGGCGTAGTGCTCTCAAATTGACAAATGTGGACTCCCAAGATAATGTACAAAATAAGCAGTGGTGATGCTCTTGTTTAAAGGCAGTGTACATACAGGGCCTTTGTGAAGTTCGATACCAGTAAGCCTCTTCCTTTCTCTCCTGACAGGGGAATGTTCACAAGGACAAACGTTCCAGAAATGCTGTCGTAGGATCCCTGCATTCTCAGCAGTGCTAATTGCTCTCAGTGGCTTGATCCCCGAGTCCCAGAACTTTCAATGAAAGATAAAAATTTGCTTCAAGTTAGCTTTTGACCAATCAGTCTGTGTAACATGTTTTGTAAGTTGGAACATCCATCTGCAGGGGAACAGCTCCGTCCCCCTGACACCAAGCCCCCATCTGTTCCACTAAATGAAGAAACATGACAAGCTTTTTACTCAAAGGCTCTCCAGGAAGTTACATTGATTATTCCAAGTTAATGCTTCCTCCATCTATAAGAGGTAAAGGGAACAGCAAGTAGGCAAAATAGGCAGTATCTGGCACCAAAGGAGAAAATCCATGTGCTTATTTCTTTGTTTCTATCTACTTGTCCCTTTTAATCTCATAATGCCTCTAATGGTATTCTGATACATTGGGAGAAAGGTGGGATCATACATACATACTATAGGATAGCTATAAACTCCAAGAATACTCGGCCAACAGGGTTGGCTCAAGCTTTGAGGAGGCATCTCCTATTGCAGTCACCTGATGGGGGTGGCAATCTGTACCAGAAGGATCAGAGTGGTGTATTCTTTACCAGAAGGATCGGAGACACCTACCATTTTTAATTTCCCACAATACATCACAGGGATATCTCATGGATCAGCACATGGAGGACTAAGTTTCATGCTGTTTGCCCAAGAATGATTCTTCAAGCATGTTGATGCCAGCCTCTTCAGCAACATTTACAATCCTGATAGCAGGGGCTGGCTGGAAAATTTATTCTAGTGTTGTGTGTCCACATGCATCCATTTACTTGCATGGACACCAGAGTCAAGATGCAGCCATCCCATGCTGTGATTTAATGTCTATTTACCCAGGACTGGTTATTGAAACTTAGCTAACTCCATTACTCATATGCTTGCTTGCACATTTTCTATATAGTATGTAAGATGCATGTGTGTGTGTTTGCACCTTCAAGTAGCCTGACTTGTGACAATCCCATAAATTACATAGGGTTTTCTTACTCATGGAATACTCAGAGGTGGTTTTGGAAGTTCCTTCCTATGAAATATAGCCTACAGTATCTGGTATTCATTGGCTGTCTCCCATCTAAGTACTACCCAGCAGTGACCCTGGTCAGTACTTTGATGGGAGACTGCCAATGAATGGTTGGTGTTAAAAGGTTCAGGGACAAAGAGGCAAGCATGGCTCTTTTAAGCCATCTTCAGAATGGAAAAATGTGAGATGAGTATCAGATAAAATGAGACCCAGAAGTGTGCATAATTCACCAAGCACTTCTTATTTCCAATGGTCTTTTAACATCTATGAATCCAATGGGAATAGCCATCAGGTGATTTGAAGCAAAGTGTATAATCAGTTTGTAGATGACACCCAGCTTTATTTCCCTGTCATATCTAAATCTGATGTGGCACAGCACATTTTTGGATCAGTGCCTGGATGCAATAGGAGTGGATGAGGGCTAATAAACAGAGACTGAACCCTGAGGCAGAAGCCTTATAGAAGAGTGGCTTCTGTTTGCAAAATGGGTAGACTAGCTCTACTGAATGGAATTGCACCCCTTCCAAAAGAACAAATTCACAGGTTAGGAGTTCTTTTGGATCCATCTTTATCATTAAAGACCTTGGTTACTTCAAAGCAGTGTCTTATCAATTTCAAGTGGTCCCTGTGTGTGCCTTCCAATCATCCGTCAACTTATGGCAACCCCATGAATTCCATAGGGTTTTCTTAGGCAAGGAATACTCAGAGGTGGTTTTGCCATTTCCTTCCTCTGAAATATAGCCTACAGCACCTGGTATTTGTTGGGGGTCTCCCATCCAAGTATTAACTAGAGCTGACCCTGCTTAGCTTCCAAGATCAGATGGGATCTGGTACTTTTAAGGCCTTTAGGTTCAGGACACAGGCAATGTGAAGGCACATATACACATCACTTGCAACTGCTCTTGGATGGATAGCTTGACTAAAGTGGTCCATGCTCTGGTAAGGTCAAGGCTGAACTACTGTAATCCACACTATGAAGGGCTGCTCTCAAGGCTGCTCCAGAAGCTGTAGCTGGTGCAGAATACTTTGGTGAGGCCTGAGTGGGGCAATTGACCACCAGCACATAAAACCTCTGTTGAAGGAATTGCACTGGCTGCCTCTTTGCTACTGGACCACATTTCATGTTTTGGGACCTGTTAGCTGAGAAATTGCACCTTCTGCCTTACAGATCTGTGTGATCCTCAAAGGCACGTGGAGAGGACCTTCTAGCAGCACCACATAATTCTCATGTCTGCTCTACAGTATAACTGTTTGGAGCAGGGCATTAGTATGGGGGCACCAGCTATGTGGAATATCCTTCTCTAAGAATTCAACATGCTGTAAAAACTTAAGTTTTGGACACATGGTGAAAACATTTCTATTTTTGCAAGCCTTCCCTATGTAGCCCCATGATTTTCACTGCATTTCCATGTGAATATTGTATTTTGTGTTGTGTATTTTTAAACAAAAATATTGCACACTGCTTGAAATCTCCAGATCTAAGCAGTCTATAAGTATCTGTAATATTTCATTGTATCTGGATTGCCTGCATATCATGGCTGGAATCCTGTTGGTGTCTTATGCATGCACAAGTTCCCTTATGGAAGTGGGCAGACATTTGTCTGATGGGGAACATTCACTTTCAATTCAAAGTTGCAGAAGGAAAGGGTAAGTTGCAGAAGGGATGATGGCAGTGCTACTCCAACACATCTGGAGGGCATCAGGTTGGCAGAGGCTTAACCTTTCAAGCTCCAAGATAAGAGAAATTTAATCTCAAGGGGGATACCTTGAGCCAGTCTTCAATTACCTATGGTAGATTAGTGCCAAGAGGCAGGACCTAAATAAGCCCTCCTGTCTTTTCTAACGTCTAGGCCAGATAACATCAAGCACTCAGCTGCTTAATAGACAGCATTCTGGGAAAGATGCCAGTGTGCTTCATTTTTAGAATGCATGATGCAAAGAAATCTTCAATCACATGAAGTCCTAGTTCAGACGTAATGAGCCATGTTCCAGTGCAATCCTTTGTGTCTCACATCTTAATCCAACAACAATGTGCTTTATCAGACTAGTTCTCCATGACTTCAGAAGTGACAAACTGTGGCTTGACCTGGTTTAATATCCTAGTTTCCAGGGATTACCCTCAAAAGAATTCCCCAGTCTCACAGGAAAGCTATCAACAAAACCAAGGAAGAAAACACCGTCATGCATAAGAAGACAGAAGAGTGCATGAAGAGATACAGCTTATTCCCAGAACCATTACCATCTAAACAAGGACAATATCTAAATCACACCTACTCTTATGTTTTACCCTGTGCTCCATTCTGTAGAATCCTAATTTTAATCAGAGCAATACAAGAATATTTTTTGGGGAAATCTAGTTTTCTGCCTTGGATCCTATACAGCGAAAGGCAGGATATAAATCAAACAAATAGTTATACTTTTAAAATGAACAAACACCTTCCCTATAATATCCCTGCTTCCGCTGCACAGGTTTAGATGGACTGACCAATCAGTGTTGTTGAAGAATCAAAAGTACGGTGTGCAATAACTTCTATACACCTTATGAACATCTGAATACTGAAGGCTAGTATAAATACAGTTGAAAAACACAAGAACCAGCATTCTCTCAGCCATGTAGTTCTCATTAACAAGCAAATCATGAGAATTTGCACTCCAAATATACATTAGTGCTTCCTATCCAGATGGAGATCTTTGTGTTGGGCCAGGTATGCTGAGAAATTGTGTGCTCAAGTTCTGCACAAAGACTATACAAGTTTCTATCCTGATTTCTGCTAGTTCAAAACAGTTACTATAAGTGTCAAACAGCTGCACTACAGATACCCTCTAGATAATATGTGCTACCATGCTCAGATTTAGCACTACCATCACAAGGAGAAGCGACCATCAAATAAAAGTCATCCCTCCTTAATTTGTAGGTTAAGCATAGATTCGTTTATTCACAGATTATTGTATTTGCTGCTGCCCTACACACATCTGAAAAAAAAATCTCTCTAGGCATTTCTAGGTCCTCCAGAAGTTGACCTAGCAATGCCTAGAGAAGCGTTCTCTCAGTAAAAAAGAATAGTATATTCACAATTTTCCGACTTTTGCGGGGATCCTGCACCCCTAACCCCCCACGAACGTTGAGGGCCCACTGTAAATCCATGTCATGATTAGCAGAAAACCTTTATTTAACATATTTAGCAAGCCGCTATCTAAAAGGTATATTCTAAAATAAAATTCCAGAATCATAACACAGCCATGTATTGCTTGCTCCAAAGGGAACTTGCAAAGGCCTTGAGAATCAAAGACTTGCCAAACATCAGATTCTCATGCAAATGACTTCTCTGAAGAGATAGGAAGCCTTGTACTGTTTCCCTTGAGTAAAACTCCAGTGGAAGTGCCTGCTGCATTACAGAACTGGCCAAGGGATGTCTCAACATTCAAACATAGGAAATGTCGCAGCTCAGAACAACTGTGTTACTAAGCTTCCATACAATTTAGTCTTGAAAGTAGTTCCATGAAATTTAAAGTGAAGTGGCTTAGAATAAGCTTTCACACCTACTCCTAGTACTGAGTCTGGCTGTATGTCACAAACAATGATGCATGTACATGCACACCCACTTCACACATCTCTATGAAATAAGTTAGCATATCAGTGTATCACTGAGGAGGAATCTAGCCTGGTCTCTCCAAGACTCATGAATCTTCATCAGCTTATTTTGCTCATGGAAATTGTTTGCTTGTTTGTTTATTTGTTTGTTTAATATGGATGAAAATGCAATCAAGTAAGCCCCCAATGTGCAGTGTGAAGTAGTAACAACCATCTATTTTACCAGCTCTGTGAGAAGCGGACCTTTGTGCAAGCACTTACATTAAGCTCATTGTCTACAAAACCAGAATGCCCCACAACCTTGGGATTCTCCAACTGTGATAGGACTATTGAGATATTATGCATAGATTAAAGTAAATATTGGTGGACAGAATATTGCAACAAAATACATCAGAATCCACAAAGCCTAGCCACGCTGCCTGCAACTCACGAAGGCATTTTGGCACTATAGCTCAGTTTATCTGAGAAAAGATGGCGAACACAAAAATTCTTTGTAAAGACAGTAGAGAAAAACCAAATGAGCAGCGACTTCATTAGTCATCATGTTTAGTTTTCAAGTGTTCAAGGAAAGGCTACTCCTCCCCCAATTTTCCACTGAAGAAAAATCATTTTCAGTGTGTGTTTTTTCCTCTTCTTATTCCAGGACTTCAACAATCAAATGGTATTAACTAGTTATCCTTCCTGGGCAGGATGATTTTGCTTACAAAATGTCTGACAACACTATGTCTATAAAAAGATGGGATAAGGGCAGGAAGTAGATTCCAGGTAAAAACATGGAACTTGATCGTGTGCTCTGCTCAAACACTGTGTATTTTATCAACATGCAGTAGACATGACATCTTCAGCACAGACTGGCCCTTCCCCATTTCTACTATACAGAGGCAACTGGAGTATCAGCAATGGACAATGAACATGACAAGATTCCTATTATTTATTACAGTACATAGTGGAGTGCCTACTTACTCTATTTCCTGCACTTCAAGTTCAGTGCTAAAGTGCTATAAATAAGAAAAACACAAGCTAGAAGTAACTAATGAGCATCTGGCTCCTAAGCTGCAAAGAGGTTTCCTTGGAGGTGGGAAAGACTAAGGAGAGTTCTAATAACTATCTTCCCCTTCTGTGAGCTCTCTGATGGACTCCCCCCCCCCACTAAGGATGGCCTGTTTCACTTGCATTGGGAGCGCCTTTGACAGTATGTTGTGGGTTCACAGCAACAGCTTCCAAATGCAAATGCCATGCCTGGAATTGATGAATGAAGAAATAACAAAGGAATAGCCCACACCTCTCCATGAAACAGTTTTTGAGTCAATTGTCCAATGACTTTTGGTCCCTTGAAAAAGAGGGAGCTACATATTGAAGAGCTGCACAGTAGCACACCCATATCCACTGATTTGCCATCTGCTGATATCTGCAGATGGTGACAGTGAGGGGGTGGACGGGGTGAGGGAGGGAGGAGAGCTCGCCTCCCTTCTCCCTGGGGGGTTCCAGAGGTGCGGCAGAGGGTGGACAGGAGAGGGAAGTCCGGCATTCGCTGTTATCTGTGGATTTCAGTATCTGCGAGGGGGGGCTGGGCTGGAACCAATCCCCCACGGATACAGGGGTGCCACCGTAATTTCTAAGCCCTTCCTCCAATTTGGATGTGAATACCCTCAAATTAAAGCTGATAGACTGACTGCACTTTAAGCCCATATTCATTATTTAACTGTAACTTGAATTTATTTTGGTAAACAGCCAAAGCAACAAAATTTGTGTCAGTGTCCAATTATTTCCAGACCTAACTGGATATCCTTATCTACAGTATTTATCCACAGCCCACTGAAGGGCTAGATGCATGTTCTGATGTGATGGGACAGCCTGCTGACAGATGCTAGTTAACTATTTACAGCAGAGGTGGACAATGGCCTTAAAATCTCCCCTAGTCCTACGAACTGTCACATAAAAATAGGTTTACCTTTTTGATACAATATAAGTAAGCAAGCAAGCAAGCTTGGCAAAATTCAGAGTTTTTCACATTCTGACACTTCATATAAAAATAAACACTTAAATACATACAGATCAATGCTCAAAATCATGGTTTGGAGGACTGAAGAGCATAATGTCTGAATGGAGCCAGAGTGCAAGACAAAAAAACCCCAATGTACACACACTTTTGTCACATTTCTGTTTATATACAGGGTCCTGTGGGTTCCACAACTGTGTGATCACAAGTATTTTTGAAGAATTTGGCAACTGTTGCAGGTGCTGTCCAAGCATTGTCACATCTCTACTACTTCAGTTCCTTCTACTTTGCTGCTTACTAGCTCTACTGCCTTTTCATCCACACTAATCAGAATTAAATAAATTTGGATAGTTTTCATTACTTACATTATGTATTCCAGTAACAGAATTGTGCCTATTCTGCTAAAATAATGTGTATTCTTTTAAAACAGAGTCTGAAATGTACTCTGTGTGGAATTCAAAGGGTCCAGTTTACATGGGTCACATGCTAAACAACTCCTCCAGTCTGAGTATCTGATCTGTTAAATATAGTAGTAGCTGTGCATATCAAAAAAATATTTTATATTAAATTGAAGTTACAAATTAGCAAGCTTGGGCCTATTTCTGGATACCTTCAAGCAATTCAGTATTTTACAGCTATTGTATGGGAAAGTGTATTAAGAATTTTAGAACACTGCAAACAAAATATGGAACAAGTGAAACTGCAACTCACTACCACTTTACCAAACTCAGTTGTTAAGAGTTATATAAACCCCATTGCAATATATGTTCCCACAATTATCAACTCCGTATCCTGGAACTAAATATTAAAAAAAAAAACAAAAAAAAACCAGGAAGAGCTTCACTAGATCTTCAGGTCACAGGTTAATGCCCATAATGCAGCATAAGCTGATTGGGGTGGTAAATTGGTGGCACTCACTAAGAGCAATACAGTTCTGATGGTGGCTCTCTTCAAAGTCCTTCGGTTCTTCAACCATTCAAACAAATCTTTGGCTTGTGCATTCTTTGTAGAGGGTTAAAAGCAACTTTTTCTACCCAGGCAATTTTAAGGTGTGTAAAGACCACAGGAGGAGTCTGCTTACAAAGATCTGAATCTGTGCCTAAAATACATCATTGGTGCTAACATTCTGAAACAGGAAAGGGACCACTAACAAAACTGTAGTAGTAAGGCATATATGAGCCGCTCTAAAAAACCCAATCACTGCATTACATGGGTAATGGTGTCCAGAGTTACCATTTAAACATTTTTGTAGATGGTTAATACAATTTCTTATGCTCATCATATACACACATAATTTCATGAGTTAAGGCAAAGAAATCAAAGCATTATACAAGCAGATGAAACAAACAAACAAACCATTTGTCTATATCTAAGCAGTACTAATTTGCTTCCAATGACTGGATTCTGTAAGCACAGAAACAAGTAGTGATTCCATTCACTCTAGCCTTGTACCATAAAGTGCCACACAGACAATAGGATCCAATGAAAGATGCAATTCTGGATACACACCCAGGTACATCTCGCGAAATTGAAATGTCAAGGGAGGCTTAAAAAGAGGTAATTTTTAAAAAGCATTAAAAGTTGCATTACAAACAACGCTAGAAAAATAAAATGAGTGAACAGTTGTCCAGGCTCCAAAAATATGATGCTGGTACCTAGGATTTTGGACTATTTTGCAAATCTGTTCACATATACTGAAGAACGGGGAGGAAGGAAGAGGCTGTAGGGAAAAAGCACCACTCCACACTGAGAGGAAGAGAGAACAGTGAAGAGAAAATATACCCTTCTGTGTACACATTAAGAAAGGAGATTCATTTTTAATAGTTTGAATGCAACATTAAGTTTGGGCAATCACAGGCATTATGATGCCAACAAAGTAGGTTGGTGAGACATCGGGCTGGGGGGCTGGGGAATAGAGCTGGAATGAATCCTTTGAGTTTATGCATGTTCAAATCTGTTACCTTCTCTGACACACATATAACATGGCCCTATGACACTTCAGATGTGCCCACAGACCTAAGAAGATCTAAGGCTCCTAATGTACAAGGATGCACTTGCATCCTACTCTGAAATGACTTTATATTCAAAAAGCTGTGAGAATGGCAATATAGGACCTAATTTAATGTCTCAGGTGGATTTATACAACAGCTTTCAAAACAGAACAGCTATGGCTTGTAGCCCATTTCATCGTCATCTGCATTCAGGGTTATACACTGCAAAATGTCCTGACAGGACATGTCTGCTCTGTGCATTTATGGTTCCACTGGCTTGTGCAGTAATAGACACAGGAAACCTAGGCTGACAGAGAAGACGACTTAATTTAGGACCAATACTAGGGTACATCAGTGGTACAAGAGCAAAAATGTGGAAGAATTGTGCTACAGAAAGAACAGCCTTGAAAGGAATATATCTGCTCAAAATGTTGATAAACAAGTAGTATTTGGAAATGTTCCTAATTTAAAAGTCAAGATACCTATAGTTCATATAAAACTTATCCTCCACTAACTTCCATTGTAATCAGGGATGCCTACTAGCCTGTTTTCAGCAGTTATTCTTGCCAGAGACAGAGGCTCTGCCTCTCAAATATACTGCAATTAGAAGTCCTCCTGTTGAACACAGGACTCTACAACAACTGAAATATCTGAGGAATAAAGAGTTTTACAACAAAGACAGGCATTTGCAATAGCCAATAACATTTGTACACAGGCAGCCAGCAGCTGCTGAGTCTGAAAATTAGAGAGCATTAACAAGTACTTACACAGCAACAGCGGAAACATTATGAAGTATGGAAACTCCAGCATTAATTATACATTTTTAGATGGAGCTACAGACACAAATTGCAGGAACTGTGGAATAAAATGGATCACATGCTACCACTGGAGAGAGTTATTGCCAGCCAAGATATTTGATGAACATTCTGACAGTTTGCAATCCAACATATAAAAAGCCCAACTAGCTGTTAAGAGAAAGAGCTGCCTCCTTCTGGTGCAGTCAAGGACCATATCTGGTGGCATTTAAAAAAATTTTTTTTAAAAAAAGCTGCCTCAGGTAGTAGTGATGGGGCTTCTCCCTGATGAATGGGTTCTGCATGTCCGGTCAGTTCTGGTGCCTCTGAGAGTGTGCCGCTGGTGTGCCAGTTTCTGATGCATCTCTGTGGATGGATAAAGCAGCTGGAATACCACAGCAGAAGAGGAAGAGAAATACAAGTCATGTCAAAAGAGGGTACATAACTATGATTTTGCATACAAAATGTGTGCCCTGCCAATCCTCCCTAGCATTACTGCATGTTTCATTCGTGTATTTTCCTCCCAGCTTATGGAGCTCCTAAAGGGCACTGATAGCAAGAATCTTCCAAAGCACTGTTTCTTTCATCTGCTTCATTCTTAAAGTGATATTCATAAAAGCACACTTTCTGCTGATAGATGCTCTGCTTCTTAACCAGTATGTTGCTGGGAGGGCTCTGTCCAGTCAACCACAGCAGAAGCACATGGACATAATTAACAAACTCTCCTTTTTAACCCGGAGTACAAGGGGGGTGGGGAGCTAATACTAGATGAAATCATCCTCTGGCTAACTCTAGAACTTCTGAAAATCGTAACTCTAGAAAGCCCTGTCAGTAAAAGCTTTTCACCCCCCAATGCTCTATGTTGTAAAAGTGATCTGAGCACATTAATTTAGCTATAGGGTTTATTTTATGCTGGTCAACTAGTAGGCATCTCAGCTCTGTGTCCCAATATTTTAATTTAAACATTTCTAAACCACCCTACCACCCCTATAGATACCATGGTTATATACAGAAATAATTAAAAGAGTGCAGTAATTAAGACAAGAGCTCCAAACACCCATTTGTGTCACCTTGAGTCCTGCGCTGGGAGATAGGCAGGGTATAAATTAAATAATAAAATAAAACACACAGTCACATGGCACATGTGCAAGCAATGGACCATGAAGTGCAAGTACAGAGTCAGAGAATGGTAGTCCAGAGATTGCCAGAGCAAAGGGTTGTGATCTTGCACATGCACTATTAAGTATCTCATCAAGCTTCTTAAATAAGAATTCCAGATGTCTGCTTCAGTTCCAACCACTGAATGGATACCTGTATCTTCAGTGCTTTGACAGTTATCTAAAATTCAGTCAAATTCCACAAAACTTTCTGTAGGTGGGGAGGGGGGAAGGGTCCACGACAGAGGAAGATTTGTTGCTGCATGTTTAAGAAAGAAGCTAAATTCATCACAATGACAGGGGAGAGTGTTGGCAGAGATTTGAGCTATTTATTCTTTTAGGAAAATCCTATAAAGAATGACACGAGAAAGCCTCTATCTGCAGTCTTGTTCATCACGTTGGTGAGGAGTCCGATAACAGATGTATGCAGGCGTGTGATTTAGTGCCGGGAGCTGGCCCCTGATGTGTATTAATACAGCGGCAAAGCGGAACGAGCCTCTCTTCATCACTCATCTCTATAAAAGAGGTGGAATCCGAGATGGCCCGATGTTAGGCAGAGCAAGCCCATTTGTTCTGCTGACTGATGGAGCCAGCTCAGGCTGTGTCCTTCACCTCTGTGGGGCACTCAGGTTGCACAGAAGGAGTTCACTGAAGCAGGATCTGGTCAACAAGTGCAATGAGAACAGTTGGGCTCAGCCCACTAGGGGCATCCTCTTATACAAATTCTCTAATCCTAAGCCCTGGCCTGAATTCTGATTCACTCCAAGGAAATATCCAAGTCAGTAATGATTGAAAGCATGCTGGTGGGAGGAGGTGAAAGAATGACCAGTGATGTACATGTCTCACGCAACACACAACATTTTTAAAAAAAAAAACTATTTTGCTTTCCTGGAATAGTAGCACAGGCACTCAATCTTTCCTCCCACCACTTTCTCCTCCCCCCCACATCTTTTATATATATATATATATATATATATATATATACACACACACACACACACACACACACACACATATATATATATATAGAGAGAGAGAAGCCAATTTCTAGCTTTCAAGAATGTACACGTTCAGAATCCAGAACAGATTCACAATCAGGTTTCCAGATACATCTTTTGCACTATCTGCTTCTCATCTGGTAACACTCACTAGCACTCCACCATAGTGATCAGGTAAGTGAGGCACCTTGAGACTACTCCTTGTGCTTCAAGTTCTCTTGTAGTTACATTTAGACTGGCCCCTGGAAGAAGCATACTGAGAATCTGTGGGCACTGAATACACTTTACTAATCCTTTCTCAAAACAAGCTGTCAAATTCCAATGGTTAAGAATGTACAGGGTTCTACGTACGCCTCTTTCCAAACTGGTTACCAACTGTTTTAAATTTTGCTTTGGTGCCAGGAATAAAGTACCGGTTAGCATCACTATCAAGATAGTTTATCTGCAACAGTTCCAAAAAGGTACCTTTATCTGGAACAGAGTTTTAGAAGGAAGCAACCTGAGAATCTAGAATGATTGTAAATAGTTATACCAAGTTTAATTAACAAAGTGAGAAATTCTATACAGTACAGACGTTATTAGAATCTACTGCTACAAATCCATTGTATTTGTTTCCTACTGTTTTGTTTCCTTTCTTTTAAGTGTTGTTAATATGTTAAGCTAATTTGTGCCTCTTGGGATTAGAAAAGCGCAATAAAATAACCAAATTTAATCTATTTGCCAGCTTGCTGGGGGGCAGGGCGGTGTCTTTGGCCTTTTATTTGAGTCCAGCTCAGTATGACATCAAAACTACCACACCCCCAGACACGGGAGAGGGGAAAAGGAATGTTGGTCTTACATGTGATACATTCATTTTCACCAGATGAGGTAGGAACATCCTCTAATTTGGGTTGCTCCTCCCACTCACTCCAATAGGTCACATGGGGGGGTCAGTCACTAACAGAGTCAAAAAGACAAATGCTCCAGAAGAGAAAAACCTTCACAATTGTATTATTATTTGCAAAATATACCAAACTAGGTCAGAAAGAGGAAGGAAAAAAACAGCTGGTGACATGACTTGCTCTCCTATAAGGAGAGCACTCTGTACAGTTGGACTAGTACTCCCGCCAGCACCCATCACTACCCAATGTTCTATGTTTTAACTATCTGTTGTAGAGCCCTCCTCCCAAAATCAGCTTTAGCTGAGTCAAAGCTGGCAAGTCTGTAATACCTAACAAATATGGAGGGTGACTTCCATGTCCGTCCTGCATGTCTCTACTAGGGGGGAGTTGTGGACAGCATTGCTGTTGTAGTCACACTCCTTGCAGAGTGCATGACTATGTTTTCTGGAGGTGGAACCCCCAGAGACTCACAGCAGGCTGTAATGCAGGACCTACTCAGGGTGAAAAAGGACAGCTTCTTAGAGTATGGCTGGAAGGAGATGGAGGAGCGGAAGCTGCTTGTCCTTTTCAGATAGCTGAAGATGGACCTGGAGACATCCAAGGTGTGCCATATCTTCTCCAATTCCTTGGATGGCCAGAGACAGAATGGTCACCTGTGCCTTGTGGAAGGTGGTTTTTGCCTTAGAGACAAAGGTGGACCCAGTACTTACCCCTTTCCCATCCTCTTAGTGTTGCTCGCCTCCTTGACCCCTGGCTCATTTTGGGCTGGGGGGTGGCAGCACATGGACACAGCAGTATGGAGGGACTTTCCCTAACCCATCTGCTCCTATATTCTCTTTCCTGTTCTTCACCCTCCGAGGGGTGGGTGGGTTCCTGGCCTCCTACTGCAAGCAAGGGGGAGCAAATTCAGAGGATGCGGGAGTTGCCAGCTAAGCTAGAGATTCTCTCCTCTGTTCTCTGTACCCTTGTTATCCCAACAGTCCACACTACGTGGGGGGGGAGGGAGAGAGCAGAAGGCTGAAGATGACTGAAAGTTAAAGCTAAAGGTTTAAAGAGTGTTTTTTGTTTGCTTGCTTGCTTTTTAAAATATAGGAAACAGAAACAGAAGCCAAGAAAGGGTGAAGAAAGGCTGAAGAGAGGCAAAACATAAATTAATTACGTGGTAGGACTGGAGTGCCTATAGCAACGAAGCACAGCAGGAGAAAACATGTCTTATCAGAAGATAAGAAGGAGAAAGACTGAGCTTCTAGGGGTTGCTCCCCCACATGGAGATACCGTAAGGTCTTTCTTTTTCACATCTGTTGAAGGGTGGGTGGAGCAACCCAAGTTAGAGGATGTTCCTCCCTTCTCTGCTGGAAAATGGGGTCTCATTGTGCTAAGATATGGAGCATGAAAAAGTAGGGTACACTGCTTTGTCCTGCTTCCAATCCCACAGCAACTTAAGTGCCCAGTTCATTGGCTTCCATACAAAGGAGCAGAAAGGCAGTGGCAATCATGGTTTAGGCTTGACTTATTTATGCAGCAATAAATTTGAGGACCCCTGTAATAAAATAATTCTGGGATTACTGGTTGTTGCTGAGGACAGATGGGCACCATGAGAGTGTGCCAGCAGACTTTCCTCCAGGGGAAAAACTGTTAAAGCTGGCAATGTAGCACTGAATCTACCATATCTCCAAGAATGTGGTTCTTCAGAAATGTTTGTCTTGGTGCTACCTTCCTTATTAGTGGACTAAATGCTGCCTCAGTTCCTTCCAAACATTTCGAAGGACAGATATATAGATAATAGTCATACCTGTTTTAAAAGAAATGATTTTCTTTCACGTTAGGCCAATCTAGATTGTCTCGGCGTGTTCCTTTTATAACCAGGAAAGTCACATTTGCCACTATAGAAGAAAATACACCCAGAGAACAAGCAAGCCCTCTTTGCCCTCAAGGCACAATATAATTCCCCTCAATGAGTAAGATGCTCTTTGCTTAAAGGAATTTTTATTCCCTGAAGTGCCCAAAACTGACACAAAAAGGAAGCCAAAATCCAGTTCCTACTTCCCTCCATAAAAAAAGCTTTCTAAAGGGCCCATAGCTGATGGCTGGACTGGACAAATTTCTGTGTTCAAACACAATTATAAACACACAGTATTAAGGCAAACCAAATCCTATGCCAAGGAAGGTCACACTTTGCAAAAGGAATAAATTATGTAAATTAAGCCAAGTTTACACACCTAGATTTCTTTTGCAAAAGGATTCTTCCCCTGATGGCCACTGAAGGCAAGGAGAAGGGTTACAATGGGAATTTAAAAAAAAAAAGACACCATGCCACTAGGGACCTTGCTGGAACTCGATTATTCATCAGCCATTCCTTCCAATCTTCAAACCTATTCCCTCCATCAAAATCAGCAATAACTTGAATTTCTGCTTCCAATACTATCTTTGGTATTTTAGCACTGCAAGTCAAGATTTCATATAAACCTGCCATAAGATGTCCCTTAGGAGTCAGGACATTTCTTAAAATTCAGATCTTCTCATACATCTCATATAGGTACCCCTCCAAAACTGCTACACACAAAATTATTAACCATTTTAAACTGTAGTTTCACCAAATTACCTGAGGTTGGACTGGAAAAGGAGGCTGTTGCCATTACTGGCTTTCTCTTTCTCTTGATGTCCCTTGAGCATGGAGGTCCCAGATGTATATTAGTCTGCCTAAAAAAAGGAATCAACTGTATCAATGGGGGGGGGGGAAGGCAGCAACTACCACCCTGATGGCTCCTTTACAAAGACAACATCAGCCAAACAACTTTTAATAATTTTAAAAATCCGTTCAGTTTACTTTTTCCAATGAAATCCTCCAAAGAACAGTGAAGTAGGAAAGTTTATGTACTACATAGACACCACCAGCACAACCATGTGGGGAAAACATTAGTTGGAGAATATCTGGAATGAGCTTAAACAAAGCCTAAAGTCAAAGTACAAACACTTTGGAAAGAATGGATATATGCATACAGTTCTCAATACATACATAACTCTACAAACGGTCATCAAACCTGGATAAATGGAAACCCTAGTTAGCCTTAACTATGGGTCAATCATGTTTTTTCAGGCATTGGCATGATGGTGAAGGCAGGCTGGAGAAACACAGACTTTTAGTGTTAGGTTGCAGAAGAAGTTCTGCAGTAAACAATGCAATGAAGCTTGATCTGAAAAAGAATGGGATTCTACTCTATGTGACCCTGCTACAGCTGTGTGTGCTTTAATAAAACAGGCAAGGTAAACAGCTGCCTTCAGGATCACTTACTGAGCATGTGTGAAGAGTAAAACAGAAAGAAAAGGGGAAAGCAGATTAGCCTGCCCCACCAGGTACCTTGGCACGTTGAAAAAGCATGGTTTTGCCACCAAAATGGAAGTCATAAGAAAAGTGGATGGTATTGAAAGGAAAAAATAATAATCCAAGATTGGAATCTGGAAGAAACTTTCTAGTTGTCTCTAAAAGAGCCAAAATGTTTTTGTTTACTTAGGCAAGGCATACCTGTCCTGGCTGTTTCACTTTATATGTGCATAATGTCAGCTCTGAATAAAAAGTTTGCTGAAACAAGAACTGCTCTTCTTTTTTTGTGGTGTAGGAACGTATCTCTATTCTTTCCATGCTATTTCTACCTCTGGCACCTAAGTTTCTGTTAAAGAAGTAAAGCCCAGGGACACATCTGCTTCATTAACTGAAGTGTACTTGCACTTTTAAAAACTGAAGATATTTACAACACAATTTAGAATCTAATGTTAGATCACAGTTAAAACAGAACCATGGAAATGAATGCAATTTCCCTTACATGTTTTACTGATTTTAGAGAATCTACTCTGGCTATGATTAAGCCTAGATCTGACATATACCATTTCGCCCTGATCCTGTGTAACAAAATGATAAAATGTATAAGATCCTGGGAACATTACCCTATAGTTATTCAATCATCACCAAGAAAATCAAGAAAAAAACACTGTGATAAAGAAGTAGAAACATTTTCCTGAAAGGAAAAAGGTGATGAGTTATCCAAGTGTCCAGCAGGCAATATAGAAATATCAGCTAACATATCCATGGTCATGGTGGATCATAAATACATTTCATACAAGTTTATCCTTCATTGATTGGTTAATAAATCAGGAGAGTATTGATCTCTCACTATCTTTGACCAATGTTGTGGCACAAGTGTCCATTTCAAGTTCTCATTGCATTGCTAGATCCATAAATCTATGCAGAAGTGATACAAACACCCAGCAGAATATATGTGAGAGGCAGAAAATAGATCTAGTCCTGTTAAGGGCACCAGTGTACCAACGTTCAACTACTCCTCTGAAAGCCTCACCTTAACCCAGTAATAATGAAAAGCAATGGACAAGACCAAAAGTATGCAGTTTTGCTCATTATCAAGAGCTCTCCAGCAGAAGTGTTGCAAAGTGCCTTCATATGGATTTAAGTTGTTTAAATTGAGACCATTTCCAGATAGTACCTGACTGCTAAAACTACTTCTTCCCTCATGTCCATGTGTTTTAAAGTTCAACTGAGAGGACTTAAAGGAACAGACTATCTCCCGTTACTTCATATCCTGCCAACAATCTGAGAAAATGGTTACAAATTTATTAGGACACAAGGCCAAAGTTATGTACTGAACAATTTCTCAGACTCCAATGCTGTGCATTAAAGTCACAGTGGCCAGCATGGAGCAAGCCATCAACATAATACATAATGCCCATTTTGGGATGTCTCACATTCTCCTCCTCATGAAGAAAATGTCATGAAGAAAAAAGAAATTAGCATACTGCTTCTAACCAAATAGACATCCTTCTTCCCATGTAATAAGAGCATATCCCGAAGGTCAATACATTAGCATCCCCTGTTAAATGTCCTACAGTGATGCCCCATGCCCCAGGCAAAACAGCAGAAACACAAATCATCATCTATAACTAACAGTAGCAGCAATAGCCAAAGATGCCCTGAGCAAGTTTTCAGTCCATTCTCCTGCCCCCTCACTGTGAATCAGCCCTTAAGAACCAGGAATTCTGATACATGCATCTCTGTCTAATGCCTTAATCAGTGACCATCCCACTACAATAAAGCACCACTATTGAGTCTTGACAGTCTTAGAGGTGGAAAAGTTGACTGAAAGGCAGAATGTGTACAGGGAATGCATTTCCTTGCCAACTCAACACTAGGCTGGAACACCAGAATCAATGTATTTGGGTCAGCAATATAGCACAGCAGGTTGGGGAAGAAATTAAGCCTTCTTTCATTCAAATGCATGTGATGCAAACAAGATGGAATAAAATATTTCAAGGAACTCTCAACACTAAAGCGTCACTTCTAAGAATTCATGTTTAATTGCAATTGACCTTCAGAGTGACAGCTATACAAAGCACTGTCTTCACAACAGAGAGGGACCTCAATTGAAAATCTGAGTCCTTTGTTATTGTAATATCAAACTTAGAAATTTCATAAGCAACTGAGTTTTCAAAGAACCCGAGATATCAGTTGCTCACTGCAAACCCACACACTATTGATACAATTGAAGGTTCTTCCTTTATCCCAAATTCTGAAATCTAATACATGGATTGTACTAATGAAAAATCCTACAGTAGGGAGAGCATTTGTTAAATTGTTATCTTCCAAACTAATTGTTTGGCTATCTTCATGTAGAAAGGAATGCTTAATGCAGTAGGCCCATGGTATCCACTGAGTTTTGGTTCCAGGCCTGCCCGCAGATACCAAAATCCCTGAATGCTCAAGTTTCATTATATACGATGGCGTAGTAAAAAGGAACGTTGGTCTTACCTGTGATACGTTCTTTTCCAGTGGTGAGGCGAAGAGCATCTGATTGCTTTGGGTTGTCCCTCCCCACACGCTCCTAGTAGGCAGGAAACAAAAGGACTTGGCCTGCCCCTTAGTGAGTTCATCCTAGAGTGGTGATGGCGAACCTATGACATGCGTGTCACCACTGACATGTGTAGCTGTCTGTGGTGACATGTGGCTAGGTTGCTCCCCCCTGCCTGCAACCTCACCACCCTCCCTAAAGTGGCAATCAGGGCTTCAAAGCCCCGGTCGCCATTTTAGAAAGGCGGGGGAGGGAATGAAAGTGGCTGGTGGGGCTATGAAGCCCCGATCACAACTGAGAGGAGGCTTTCCAGCCAGCACCCTCCCTTCCAAAAGCTGCGATTGCGGCTTTGGGAAGGGAGGGTGGCTGGTCTCTGGAGGGGAGCAGCTGGGAGGGAAAAGTCCTCCCATCCAGAAAACCACTTCCCATCCAGCCCTCCCATATGGCCAGCGAGGCTCTCCCATGCCCCGTGCAGCCTCGCTGGAAGAGAGGGGACTTCTCCATGACTGAGTCACGGAAAAGACCCCTCCCGGCCAGCAATGCTCTTCCTCCCCATGCAGCCTCGCTAAAGTGGCAATTAGGGCTTCAAAGCTCTGGTCGCCATTTTAGGAAGGCAGGGGCCAGCGATGCTTCCCCCCCATGCAGCCTTGCTGAATGGGAGGGGTCTTCTCCATGATTGAGTCACGGAAAAGACCCCTCCTGGCCAGTGATGCTCCCCCCCCCGTGCAGCCTTGCTGGATGGGAGGGGTATACTCCGTGACTGTGTCACGGAAAAGACCCCTCCCAGCCAGTGATGCTCTCCCCCCCCCCCGTGCAGCCTCGCTGAATGGGAGGGGTCTTCTCCATGACTCAGTCACGGAGGGTGGCTGGTGGCTGGAGGGGAGGAGCTGGAGGGGGAGGCTTTCCAGCCAGCACTCTCCGTTCCCAAAGCCACGACTGTAGTTTTGGTAACGGAGGGTGGCTGGTGGCTGGAGGAGAGGGGCTGGAGGGGGGAGCCTTTTAAGCCAGCACCCTCCGTTTCCAAAGCCGCGATCAATCGCGGCTTTGGAAAGAGAGAGTGGCTGGCTTTGGAAAGGGAGGGTGCTGGCTGGTTGCTGGAGGGGACGGGCTGGAGGGTGCTTGGTGGATAGTCTGGATGGGAGGGGCTGGAGGGGGGAGGCTATCCAGCAAGCACCCTCCCTTCCATGGAAGCCACCATGTGGGCCTTCTTCTTCCCGGCAGCCTTGGCTGCTGGGGGGAAGGTGGGAAAAAGGGAGCCAATCGGGCCGGTCAGCCGTGCCCCGATTGGCTGCCTGGAATGGAGGGGAGGGACATCCGGCCACATTTCCGGCGCAGCTGGATGATGTAGCGGCTGACGACAGGGCCGGCGAGAAGCCTCCAGTTCGGCCCCAGCAGCGCCTTGGACACCCCCTTGCGGCCTGCGCATTGCTGAGATAAGTGAGAGAAGTGATTACTGAGATAAGTGTGATAAGTGAGATCATTGCTGAGATCATTGCTGAGGGAAGGCTGAAAGAGGAGAGGCCATGCTATGGGTGCCGTTTTCTGCCATTAGTGGCAACCATTGTTATTCACATAAGGAACAATATCTTGCTCCATAGTGCAGACTCCATTTCACCACTAAGCAGGTAAGTTAAATAATTAGTTTTTGGTTTATTAAATACAATTATATATAACAATTATACATTTATGTTATTTAAACAATAAATATCGCAAGATAATGTTTTTTCCTCAAAGTGACACACCACCTGAGTTATGCTCAGGCTTTTGGCGAAGTTTGACACACCAAGCTCAAAAGGTTGCCCATCACTGTCGGGCGTCCCTTTCGCATTACGCCCGTCCCTGCCAGTACTGTTGCGGTACTGCAGGGACATTTGAGTATAATATTTCAGCGATTTTTACTCACGAAAGTTGATCGTGAGTAAAAATCGCTGAAATATTACACTCAAATGTCCCTGCGGTACTGCAACAGTACCAGCAGGGACGGGCGTCATGTGAAAGGGACGCCCTGCAGCACAGCAGCCTCGCAATGTGGCGAGGCTGCTTCCGTTACATTTAAGATGTCCGAAAAAGTCCCTAGAGGGACGACCCCAGGCTAGCTAGTCCATGTTCAAGCCTTACGACTGACGTCTCCCTTGAAAATGGCCAAATTTCCTTGTGTTGTCCATATGTTGGTTAAATTTCTCTTCGTGCCAGATCCAATCCAAACTGCCCTGGCTCACCACGGTCCTCTCGCCAGTGGGTGGGTCCGGATGCTCTTCGCCTCACCACTGGAAAAGCCAGTGGGGAGAGCTCCAGAGCATCCGATTGCTTTGGGATGTACACAAGCCCCTCATCTGGGTGGGTCTGGCAAGGTCGCATTCCCTACGCTTGAAGAACCTGTTGAAGCACTCTTCTACCGAAAGCTGCTTCCGCTGACTACATCTTGTCCAACCTGTAGTGCCGCACAAAGGTTGAGTGTGACTTCCATGTTGCCACGTGGCAGATCTCCTCCAGAGGTGCATCCAATCAGTTTCCGGGCCCAGTATAAGGTGTTGGTTATTACCTTTAAAGCCCTAAATGGCTTGGGTCCAACTTATCTCCGGAACCGCCTCCTCCCACACAATCCTCCCCGCGCACTCCGGTCCTCTGGGAGGAATTTGCTTCAGCCACAAAAATCTAGGCTGTCTGCAACCTCCCAGAGGGCCTTTTCAGTAATCGCCCCCAAATTGTGGAATGACCTGCCGAATGAGATCCGTCAGATAACAAGCCTGAGTGGCTTTAAAAAAGCACTAAAGACGGATCTCTTTCGGCAGGCTTTTCCTAATTAGATCCCGGCCTCAGGGGATCCTGGCCTCTTCTAGCCTGCTGGCCATTTATTGTATTTTATTGTATTTATAGTTTTAAATGTGATTTTAGATTAGTTGTTTTTAATTTATATTTGTTTAATGTTTTTTTATGGGGGAGGGTGGGAGTGGGGGTGTTTAGGGATTTTATTTGTATTGTATTTTAAATTTTGTAAGCCGCCCCGATTGTTTTAACAGAGGGGCGGGGTATAAATAAATTTTATTATTATTATTATTATTATTATTATTATCATCCTTCTGCCAGGCCGCCGAGGTTGCCGTGCTTCACGTCGAGTGGGCTATTATCCCCTCGGGCACCTCCAAGTCGAGGGTCTTGTAGCAAGCTGCGATACAGTTCCTGATCCACCTCCCTAGGGTCGATGGTGACACCTTGCGTCCTAGATACTTTGTGTGGGATGGCAAAATAGTGCCTCCAAAGTCCTGAAGGGTTCTGTTCTTTTGATGTAGATCCGCAGTGCCCTTCGGACGTCCAGGGTATGCCAGATCCTTTCTAACTCCCTCTCAGGATGTGGGCAGAAGGAGGGGAGGATTACCTCCTAAGATCTATGGAAGGCTGAGTTTACCTTTGGCTTGAAATCAGGTCAGAGGCAAAGCACGACCGAATCCGGTCTGAAGATGCAAAGTTCCCTTCTGGTCGAGAGAGCTGCCAGCTCCGACACCCTGCGTGCCAAAGCGATTGCTACCAGGAGCACCACCTTCCAGGTTAGGTGTTTGAGCGAAGCCTCTCTCAGGGGTTCGAAGGGCCACACCGTCAACGCTTTCAAGACTGTGTGCAAGTCCCAAGATGGAAATCTGTGAACTGTCGGCGGTGCCAGGTTAGTCAAACCCTGCACAAATCTGCGCACAAGCGGGTGCTTGGAGATGTCTGCTGCTCTCTCTGGTGGCAAAAAGGACGTCAAGGCCGCCACCTGCCTCTTGATGGTGTTAGGGCGACGGCCCGCTGCCACGCCGTCCTGTAGAAACTCCAGGAGAAGTGGAACTGATATCTCCTTGAAATCCGCCTTCTTACGCTTGCACCACCTTCAGAAAACCCTGAATGTGTATTCATAAATGCACTGAGTTGATTCTCGTCTGGACACCAGGATAGTCCTCACGACTGTGTGTGAGTAACCCCTCGCTGCTAGCATCTGCCGCTCAACCTCCAGGCATGGAGCTGCAGCCAGGCTGGGTCTGGGTGATGTACCTGTCCCTGAGTTAGTAGGTCTGGCCTTATCGGCAGCGGGATGGACGTTAGAGCCATTTCCCGCACTCCTGGGAACCAGGCTTGGCGTAGCCAGTTCAGTGCTATCATGATGACTTCGGCCCGCTCCGCTCGGATCTTGTTGAGCACTCTGGGAATCAAATGTAGCAGTGGGAACGCGTATAGCAATCCTCGGGGCCATGGCGTCGTCAACGCATCCATGGCTTCTGCTCCCTCCAAGATGTAGCAGGAGATGAAGCAGGGAAGCTTCATGTTCACTGGAGAGGTGAATAGGTCGACTACTGGTCTGCCCAGTGTTCGAGTGAGCTCGTTGAACACCTGCTGGTGGAGACTCCACTCGCCCTGGTCCAAGTCTGAGCGACTGAGCCAATCCGCTTTGGAGTTGAGCGTCCCCTTGAGATGTTCCGACTCTATTGAGGTCAGGTTCTCCTCTGCCCATTCTAGTACTTTGGTTGCCTCCTTCATCAGGGCGCGGGATCTGGTCCCTCCCTGGCAATTCAGGTGCGCCTTCATAGTGATGTTGTCCGTCCGAATCAAGACGGCCTTGTCCTTGATGAGACTCTCGAATGCTATGAGTGCTCTCCTGATGGCTCTGAGTTCCAGCCAGTTGATGCTGTGTCTGCCCTCCTTCTCTGACCATTTGCCCTGTGCCAGGTGGGTTCCACAGTGGGCTCCCACCCTCTTAAGCTGGCATCTGTTGTAATCTGGACCTTGTCTGGTTTCCATATGGGTCGTCCTCTGTCAATTGCTGGGGACATCCACCACTGCAGGGATGCTACCACTTCCTGTGGTGGTCTCACCATGATGTGCTTCTTGAATGCGATATCTTCCTGATATTGCAGCAGGAACCATTGGAGTGTCCTTGTGTGAAACCTGGCCCATGGTAGGCAGTCTATGGATGCGATCATTAGACCCTGCAGATG
This sequence comes from Gambelia wislizenii, assembly GCA_030847615.1. Lineage (NCBI taxonomy): Eukaryota > Metazoa > Chordata > Lepidosauria > Squamata > Crotaphytidae > Gambelia > Gambelia wislizenii. The sequence goes on along the minus strand of JAUMIR010000001.1, from coordinate 446,866,902 downwards.
AGCCAGGTGCATCAAGTCTATCCTGTCCCTGACCTTCTGAGCCGCCCAGCGAATAGCCTCCTTCCTTTCCTGAGGCAATGAAACTAGGCCCTGGCATGAATCCACCGTCACCCCTAGGTGGGTTAGCCGCTGCGTCGGTCTCAACTGGCTCTTTTCGAGGTTGACTTGAAAGCCATGTGCTTGAAGGGACTTCCACACCAGGTGCACATCCCTCTCTGCCCCCTGCCTGGAGGGGGACCTGATCAGGAGGTCATCCAAATAGGGGAAGACGAAGAGCTCCGATCGCCGCCAGCACGCCACTAATGCCACCATAACCTTTGTGAAGACTCTGGGTGCTGACGAAAGGCCAAACGGCAGAGCCTTGTATTGGAAGTGTCTGCTGTTGTAGTAGAAACAGAGGAAGCGCCGGTGTTCTCTGTGGATTGGGATGTATAGGTACGCATCCTGCAAATCCAGGGAGGCCAGGAAGTCCCCTGGTCTCAGGGCCTCCAAAATATGCTTCAACGTCTCCATTCTGAATTTCCGCTTCCTCACGAACTTGTTGACACCTTTGAGGTTGAGGACTGCCCTCCAGGTGCCGTTCTTCTTTGGTACCAGGAACAGGATTGAGTAGCAGCCCTTGTAGTGCTGTAGCCTGCAGACCTCTTCTATTGCACCCAGCTGTAGGAGATGCTGGATGGCCTCCGCCATCTGACGTTGCTTGTCCTTGTCTCTTTGCCGTGGGGTGGGAGTGAACCATCGTGGAGGTACTCAAGATAACTCTATCCGGCAGCCCTGTTGAATCAATTGCAGGACCCATCTGTTCGAGGTAGAGGTTTCCAAAGTCCCCACAAAGGCCTGCAGCCGGCCTCCCACCGGCAGGGAACCATCATTGCTGGGCTCTACCATTGCTGCTATTCAGCTTGCTGGATTGTGCCTGGGTTGATCTGCCCGTGGCGTTCTGGTTGGGACGGCGATGGTATCTGTTCTCACCCCAGCGATGTCTTGGGGTTATGAATTCTTTTGAGCCCTATGTATTGGATGCAGGAGCACCGCTGTGCTGACTCCCGGAGGGACGAAAGGAACGAAAACACCTGAAATACCTTCTCTCTTTCCTCTTCCGGCCCGAAGCCAAGGTCTTTTTCTTTTTGTCCTTGTCCTCCACTAGGACCAGTTCCAAGGATTCGCCAAACAACTTTTCGCCTAGGAATGGTGAAGAAACCAAGTTCTGTTTGGATTTGAAATCAGCATTCCAAGACTTAAGCCACACCTGTCTCCTAGCCACGATCGCAGCCCCTTGTGCCCTGGCACAAAACTGGACTGCATCAAGGGTACTGTCGGCCAAAAACGCCGAAACCTTTGCTAATTTGTTAAGGTCCTGTCTGATCCTCGGCTGGGACTTTGGCACGTCCGTCAGGACCTCTTTGGACCACTGGATGGCTGCCCTTGCCATCATGGTGGCCGTCGTAGAGGCACGAATCGCCAGGGAAATTGCCTCGTGTGCTCTCTTCAGCGCGGTGTCCAATTGTCTATCCTCAGGCACCTTCAGGGTTTCCTCCGCATCCCGACAAAAAACCACCAACGAAACCAGCGCTGAGACCGGAGCATTGATAAGTGGAACCTGTAGTTTGCCCATCACCATTTTTGGTAAGGTGTACAGCTTCTTAGCATGGCTAGGTTGCCCTTTGTTCGCAGCCGGGTTTGCCCACTCATCCCGGATGAGGCGCATCACCGTAGCTGGAACTGGCATCTCCAATGCTATAGGCTGGGAGTCCGGGAAAAATTCCTCGGATATCTCAGGCAGATCAGGATCCACCTTAGAACGTTCTGTTGTCAGGAGCTGATGTCCCAGCGTCCTAATGGCCTTCTTCAGGAGTACAGGAAAATCCTCTGTCCCAAAGTGGTGGGGGGAAGAGTGGCTCGTCTCTTTGGGGGTGTTCTCCTCTTCCTCGGATAACTCCCCCTCCTCCCTGTCGGATTTCTCCTGGTCATCCGAGTCCTCCACTTGAGATGAGTAGACAGAAACTACGTCTTCCTCATCCTGAAATGGCTCCTGAACCTGTTGGTTTCTGGGCCGCTTTCTGGGTGGGGTGTCCTTGCGGTCAGAATCTGATGCCCTAGGCTCCTCCTCCGCCTCTTTGGCTTGCCTAATCTGGCCTGTCCTGCTGGAGGAGCTACCCTGGCTGAGGGTGCTGGTGGGATCCCCCTCCCCTGTACCTCTGGGCGCTGGTTTGCGGGCTGGGGGATGTTTGGATTTCCCCTTGCTTGCCCCTCTGCCTTTACCCTCCTGGCGTGACTGCTGGTTTCGGGGTGTCTGCTGTGCCTCCTGTCCCTGTGCCGCACTGTTTGCAGATACCAGGGGTTCAGGGGGTGCGGTGCTCAGGGTGCCCGGGGTCCCCAGTCCTCCTCCCTGGGTCGCCTGGTGCTGCCCCATTAGGCCTGGTGGCAGAAAGGCTGCTGCCAGCCATGCCGAGGCTTCCCTGACCAGGGGGTTTTGCAGCCAGGATTGAAGGGCTGCAAACACTTCACCCCCTGCCGCCCCGCTCCCTGGGGTCCCGGTGGCACTCACGCTGCCCGCCAGCGGTTGCTGGGGGCCCACCATGTGCTGTCCGTCGTCGGAGGTCATCTGGGCCAGGTGCGCCATCACCGCAGTCTGCGCCCCTTTCTCGGGACCGGTCCGCACCTCTCTGTCCTCTGCTGGGTCTCGCGAGGCATCCTCCGTCTGTCCTGTTTCTAGCCCCTCTGGGCAAAGCGGCTCCAGTTCTGGGTCGGCAGTAGCCGCGGTGGAGATCTTCCCTTCCTTTGCTGGCCTCTTCGCGGTGGCACCGTTCTTTCCTGTGGCTCCCTTGCCGCCGCTTGCGCCGGTTCTTCTAGTGCCGGCTGCCTCCTCCCTCGTGCCCAGCTGGTCCTCTGTGCTGAGGTCTTTCCGCCTGCTGCTTCTCTCTCCGGTGATCGCAGCTGCAATCGCCGCATCAATCTCCAGCTGATGGCTCATCCTTTCTTCCACCCCTCCAAAGGTCAGGCCAGGACACCTCGTTTTAAAGGTCTGATTTTTTTTTTTTTAAGATAGGGTGTCCAAGATGGCTCTGGCCACGTGGAGGGTGGGAGTTGGGAGACCACAGAAAACCCGTCCTACCAGGAGAGTAGGCAGGAAACAGACTGGCTAGCCTGGGGTCGTCCCTCTAGGATGACCTCACTAAGCAGCAGCCCAAGTCCTTTTGTTTCCTGCCTACTACGAGCATGTGGGGAGGGACTGTCAGGGATGATGGGAGTTGTAGTTCTTCACCTCTGGCTCAAACTCACCACCTTGTTATGCAGCAGAGCCAACCAGCTTAGATCAGTGGTTAATGCTTTTCTCCAAAGCAGCAGAGTTTCAGAGAATAGGCTGAAGATCCTGACAAACTCTCCAAGCCTTCTCACTCTTCTCCAGGTGTCTCCAAAACGTCTCCAGGATTCACTCAGGCAACTCAGTAGTTTTATATAAAACCTACTTTATTCTTCTATATAAATATACTATATGGTCAACAAATCACAATCTCTACACACTACTCCACAATATTTCCAAACTACTCCACCTCTACTCAACCACAATACATTGGCAAACACTGCAATTTTATAGCCATTGTTTATCACCACCCACTAGTTAGTTTCCACCCAGTGGGTGTGTACTTCCATTCTGATTGGTCCACGTAGTTCCACCCATGCTTAAGACCAACCCATGTATTTCAACATTTCACCTTGTACACTTAATGATTCTCAGGTGTTTCCATTCTGCATTCAGTACCTCTGTCCTTGGCTCTCAGGACTTCTAGATTACATTAGCAGTTTCACCTGTGTAGCTTCATAATTGCTCTTAGTCATTGTGACTTTCACATACATAGTTTATTTCTTTCACTGTATGTCCCATGTTGCATTTTCCTTAACAGGGACAACCCAAAGCAATCGGATGCTCTGGAGCCCTCCCCACTGGGAAATGGTGTCCTTATATAAAATGGCAAAATCAAGGTTTGCTTTTTTTGAAGGGGGCGGGGATATTTTCAAGTAGTGGATGGTGGAATCCATGGATATGGAGGGCCAGCTGTGCAACACACTTACTATTTATGGTATTGGTGCATCCATGCAGAATTTAAAGATAATGTGAAAAACCAGATTTGCACTATTAAGCCTAATTAATTGGGAGCCAGAAGAACTCGGGACTGAAGCCAAGGACATTGTGAGAGAAAAATGCAAAAAGACAGTATCTCTAGCCAAAGAGAAAGAAAAGCCCCACTGGATGACAGATTAAACTTTTCAAGTAGTTAAGGACATACAAGAAATAAAAGTATAAGAGAGCAGAAATAGGGGAAGAACGCAAATGTTCAGCAACTTGTTTGCAGGGACAAAGAGAACTAGTTTAACAATCAATGAAGTGATATAGAAGTGACAACAAAAAAGGAAGAAGAACCTCTTCCACAAGGTCCAATAAATCAAAGTGAAATGTAAACCAAGAGTAGGGGTGCTCTACTAGCAGAAAGGGAACACATTACAGGGCCAAGTAGAAATAAAAATATGATGGAACAATACATAGAAGAACTACATAAAAGAGATGAAGGGGTGACTGACAGATTCATTTGAGGAAATACCATATGAAGACAAACCCAAAATTTTAGGAAGTGAAGTGGAAGCTGCACTCAAAGCACTTCGGAGAGACAAATCACCAGGAACAGATAAATGGCATACCAATAGAGCTGCTTCAAGCTACAAGAGACAGAATCCACTCTAGTTCTAACTAAAATCTGTCAACAAATATGGAAAACAAAAGAATGGCCCACAGATTGGAAATATTCAATATATATTCCAGTCCCCAAGAAAGGGGACACAAGGGATTGCAGTAACTACAGGACCTTTGCATTAATGTCCCATGCAAACAAAGTGATGCTTAAAATTCTACAACAAAGACTTTTACTATATATGGAGCAAGAAATGCCAGATGTCCAAGCTGAGTTCATGAAAGGAAGAGGCACTAAGGATCAGATTGCAAATATACATAGGCTAATGGAGTGCACCAAAGAATTCCAAAATAAAATCAGCGTGTACTTTACAGACTATAGCAAAGCCTTTGACTATACAGATCATAAAAAACTATGGTTCACTCTTAAAGAAATGTGTATGCCACAACATTCAGTTGTTCTGATGCATAAGCTGTACTCAGGACAAGAGGCTACTGTTAGGACAGAATATGGAGAAACTGAATGGTTTTAAATTGGCAAGGGGGTCAGGCAAGGCTGCACCCTATCTGTTTAACTTGTACACTGAACATATTATATGTAAAGTAGGATTAGACTTGAAAGAAGAAGGCACGAAAACTGGAGGAAGGAACATCAACTATTAAAGATATGTAGAGGACCGAATCTCTCTCTCTGGCTTTTCTTCACAAACAAAGATTCAGGAAGGACTCATCCCGCACAGAAAATAGCAAAGACTTAGAACAATTACTGAAGAAAGTAAAGGAAGAAAGTGAAAAGGCAGGTTTACAGTTAGGACATTAAAAAAACAAAAAGAATGACTACAGATGATTTACATAATTTTAAAATAGAGGATGAAAACATTGAAATCAAGAATTTCTATACATTTGCTCAATCATTAATCAGCATGGAGACTACAAGAACGGAGTCACGAAATCAGAAGACTAGGGATGCATATACACTGTAGAAATAATGTAGCTTGACACCACTTTAAGTGCTGTAGCTTCACTCTATGGAATTCTGGGGTTTGTAGTTTTACAAGGTCTTTAGCCGTCTCTGCAAAAGAGTGATGGTGCCTCACAAAACTACAAATCCCAGGATTCAGTAGGATGGAGCCATGACAGTTAAAGTGGTGTCAAGCAGCATTATTTCTACAGTGTACATGCACCCTAGGATTTGGAAGGGCAATTATGAAGGAAATAAGCAAGATGCTGAAGTGTCAAGATTTCTCATTGAATATTAACGTTAGGATGGTCCATACCATCATATTTCCAATTTCTATGTATGGTTGTCAAATCTGAACAGTGAAGAAAGCTGATAGGAAGAAAATCAACTCATTTGATATGTGGTTCTGGAGAAGAGTTCTATGGATACTGTGGACTGTGAAAAAGACAAATCAATGGGTCCTAGAGCAAAATCGAGCCAGAACTCTTCCTAGAAGGCAAGATGACTAAACTGTGACTGTTGTACTTTGGCCATATCATGAGAAGATATGACTCATTAGAAAAGACAATAATGTTTCGTAAGGTAGAAGGCAATAGGAAAAGAGGAAACATTCCAGATGGATAGACTCAATCAAGGAAGCCATGGCACTTATTTGGAGGAAATGAGCAGGGGTACTGTGGAGGTTTCTTATTCATGGGGTCACCCTAAGTCAAAGTCAACTTGACAGCAGTGGAACAACAACCACCAAAGCTAAATGCAGCTCAGCTGTTTCTGTTGTACCTACAGCATCCTCCACAAATATGGGTTGCATTAAAAGTGCCTTGAGGTACCACCCGGGGCTATTTCTGATGCCTTCAAAGGTCAAAATTATTAGTAAGAACAGAGATCCTCCTCCTCCTCTTTGAAAAGACACCAACCAGCTGAGCACCCACATCTGATCTGCACATCACAGGTGGAAGTCACTACAAGTAGCTCATCCAATCAGCCCTACCAAACATAGCATTTTTGCAAGCAAGGATTAACTCATTAAAAAGTACAGAAAAATATCTATGTATTAAAAGATAACAGTTTCAAAATCTTGCCTATGTATGTTCTAAAGAGACTGGCAAACAGAGTAGTCTATTCAGAGCATAGCCCTAAAAAGACAGATCGTCCTCCTCAATGCCCTTTTAACAGAAGCCACTGTGAGCCATACTTCTTAACAGAACATGCAACTGAACTAAGGCCACACTAATGTATGTCTACCCATAGGCAACTTTGACCAGAAGCCTTTGATTTTGTTCACTATTATTCTATTATTGATTTTGCTTTCTATGACATCATCTGCTCCACCCATTAAGCTCACTACCACACTACAACCAAAAACCATCCTTGTGATTAATTTCATGTACCCTACCAGAACAGCATTTATTCAGTGGCATTAGTATATAAGAGAAAGAGATATCATTATTAGGTGCAGCCAGAGGGATATTATTATTGGGTGGGGGGATTCTAGGTAGTGTTCTCCTTTAAACTGCACTTACCAAGATGTAATGGAAAGATGTTTCCTAGAGGCTAGCAAAAGCACCTATTGCCTTAACACTTTTTGCTACACATGCAGCTGCCTATGGTTATTGATTCACTGGCCGATGCTGCACTGTGCTTCATTCACACCTGTACAGTCTCCACTGATCAGGTAAAATACTCATATTTGTCTTCACCTGCCTTGGATCTCAGAGACATCATGCTAAACTCGGTATCTTACCACACAGAGGGAACAGGGCAAAGTAAGAATCCTGACAGAGGCATGGCTCTGCTTGGGAAACCTTGGATTGTTTTTGAGAAGCAGTATACTGTCAACCCAAATGGCCAACTAGTCAACAATGTCCCAGGCAACTCCAAGGAAAGCAGCCACTATACAAGACTATGAAAATGAAATAAAATGCCATTCACAACTTGGAAGCACAAAAATGGTACTGAGAGGAGTTCTCTCTCAATCCCAACTTCTTCATGCTTTCCTCTAAAGAGAAAGCCTTGTCAAAACAGAAGCCATGACAGAAATGGCATGATTAGTAAATGCTTTGTGCTCTTAAAGAGCAGCAATTACAGGCATGTGAAAAGAAAGGAAGCAGTCCCCAAGATGCTCTTCCTCACATGCCTCCCGAGAGGCAGCAGGCCATTAAAATTCCATGATGAAGAATCAAAAACAGCCTGGGAACAGCCAGGAGGCAATACAGCAAATTAATACACCAACCATCCCTAGGGAGGAAGGTGGGGGGGAAAAGCAGAAAACATTCTTCGCTTTGCAAAATAAGATTATACTATTAATGATAACAGAGTCACCAGACACACATGCATGCGCACACACACGCACACCTTCTAATGATGGGTGTGGAATTCCCAGTGCTGCTTCTGACGCTTTGAGAGAAGTCTCAACACATCAGAGACAGAAAGCAAGAAAGGGAGTCTTGGTATATTGCAATTTATACAGTCTTTTAACTGCATCTTCCAAGGAAGCCTTCGCACAGGGCCTTCTCCTTGACACTAGAGAGCCCCTCCTTGCACACCCATGGCTTCATATTCAGTAATCTGGCTGGCGGCTCTGTTTAAATGAAGCAATGGGTTACAAAACAGTCACTATGCCACCAAAATGAATTGTACCAGAAACCACTAGGGAGGTAAAGAAAATATGGGCTAAGGAAGGCAGGTTTAAAAAACACCAACACAGAATTTGCCTGATAACAGTCTTTTCAGTTAGGTAATACATCCACAAATGGCTTTCCAAAGGCAGACAAGGCTTGCAGGAACTTGCAGCTTGAAAAGGAAAGAAATGAATGCACACTGAAATGTCAGGGTGGCCCAACTAAACTCTAAGATACAGCATTTTTTGAAGGCTATTTTACCTTTCCTCCCAGTGCACCTACACTTATAAAGTAGGACACCTTCTGAGAATCCCACATTCAAGAATATTGGTCTTTTAGCACGTTACATTTATGAATTCATAAGCAACAATCACAGGGCACTGGTGGATTCTGTGGCAATGTTTTAACTCAAATTCACCTTGCAATTAAAATAAACAGGCACACACATAAAAATTACTAGCTTGCCTATCCTGACACATATGTGTCACTCGTGCAGGGCTTGGAAATATGTACTTCCATCTCCTAATGTTTTTAAATGATCACTCAGAGGCCTAAGACACTAGCAGCAAACAGGCAGTTACAAACCTATTACAAGGCCTATCTAGACCCTACCTACTGACTTCCATCATCATTTTTAACCTAGGAATGCATCACAAATTAAGCCCCTGTCATAAATAAAGTTTCTTTGTGTTTAATCCACCTTGAACTATACACTACAGGGTAAGAGTCTACATGTCAGAAGGCAGGAACAAATATAAACAAAGCATTCAATGAACAATTCAGTAAACATACGGATGGATCAAGGGATAACAGGCATACCACAGTGTTACTAACCAGCATGATTTGAAAGAAAATTATCCTCTCAACCACAGATATGGAAGATATACTCTGAACATGAAAGCAAAGCCACCACTTAATGCAAGTTAAAATCATTTTTATCCTTCAGCATAGGTCCATTCTCTCAATATTTCATCTCCAATCATGGCATTCTCTCAGAACTGTAAAATTATGCCACTTTCCAGATGCTGTTGGGCTGAAATTTCCAAAAGCCCTAATCAGCTTAGTCAGTAGTAATGAGTCCTGAGAGTTGTAATTCAACAACATCTGGAGGACTGCATGACTGCCCTGCTATAAAACAAAAGTCTCAACTCAAGTAGATCCATTGAATTAACCAAGTTTCCACTAATTCTGTAGTTGTACTTTATTCGAACAAACAACTGGATTTCAGTCCAAGAGTAAGATGCACAGGGAAACCCCTTTCTGATCTCACATATTCCTAACTGAGGCACAGTATCCTGTTCTGTTTTGAAATAAAAGCCCTCACTTCACTTAGCAAATATCTGAAGGGGTTGTTTGGAATTTTGCATTTTCTAATTTTAGTCAAACAGCTCTCCCCAGATCTACATTTAATAACATACAGAGCCATTCTTACATCTCAAGTCTTCTTCAATATTCCTGTATAGTTAGTTATTCCCTGTGTTGTATTTCCACGTGTGATGTGCAATACAACCCACCCTTAATCTTTGGGTTATACTTTTTTTTATCTTGTGTACATGTAAATGGTTTTAACAGTTTTAACTCGTTTTTCATTTGTTAACTAGCTTACCTATCTATCTATTTTTAGAATAATTTATTTTATTTAAATGTTTTGAACTGATTTTATCATACATCAGCCTGAGATCTTTGGATATAGGGGGATATGCATATTTTTAATACATAAATACATACCCAGACTTCCACTACCCAAATTCACTTTACTGCACCAACCACCATCAAGGTAAACATATCAAGGCTTTCTGTATTGCCATCCATCGCTCCTGTAAGATTCTGGGTCTTCAGCTAAAAGATTCAACTTGAGATAAAGTAAGCTTTTATTCCAAATACAGCTTTTCAATTACTGCAGACCTTATAGAATCAAATAAGTGACTGGTTTCTCCACAAGTACCAAGTGATAGAAAAAATATATAAAGTATAAAATAAATCACATTTCTGGCCTTAATGTACACTATACATATCCCAAAAACTACTCTGGCTACTATAATCAAATCTAATATTCAAGATATGAACAGATCCTGGATACTGAATCTGTAGTGTATGTACTGAAAATCTGGGTGGACAGACTTGTTCAAATTATGTGTGAGCACTTTAAATACTGTACCTGTACCTGGAGCTACTCAAGTGCTTGCAAAGCGAAGTGAGAAGACCCAACCATAACCTTCTTCAACTGAGGAAGAGTTTTTAAAAAGCTGTAATTATGACTCATGGGGGGAGCTATCTGGTCCACAAGGCAACTTATAAATTTATAAATGAAAATAAACTAATACCTTAGTATGAGCAAAGACGCTTTGCCCTACCCACCAGCAGGAAGTTAGAGAGGATGGAACAAACTTCACACAGAGGGGAGAGAAGGATGACAGACTCTGTTATCCAAAGTTAAGAAAACAAAGCTGCCACCACCATAACAAAACTGTTATGCTTCCTTTTAGTTGCTAGTTTCCAGTGTGCAGAGATGATGTAAAAATAAACAGGACAAACATGTTAAGAATGATGTTTCCTTGGACACTCTAAGTAGGGACAAGCCATTGCACAGCAGGTCCTCCAATAAAAGAATCTTACATGAATTCCCATTAGACAGTAATACTGCCTACAAGATAACCTTTGTGTCCAGTGTCTAGAAAGCTTTGATACCAAACAGATGCTAAATAGTAAACACAAAGGAAAATCCTCTTCATGGCTTCTGCTCCACAGCAAAGACCTTCTCTTCTCTCTCTCTTTTTTTTTAAAAATGAAGTTTGGGAAACACAAATTGTTTTTAAAATCTGTTTTTTTTAAAACCATGTTCTTATTTTAATGAGTGCTTTAATGCTCTGTTTTGCTTTGCTGTTTTTTGTTTTGGAGTTGCTGTTTATCTTAAGGTTGTTTAATTTTTTTTAACTTTACGGTTATTAACTGCCTTGGGGAAAGGCAGGTAGAAATGTTTTAAATAAAACTATCTGAGTAACTATTTTCTGACTGCCATATCCCCTAAGCTGGCAGATATTAATATCATTCTCCACAACAAAAGTGGAGCATAATAGTTACCTGGCTGTGCAGTGTGCTGGAGAGCACCTTCGGTGGGAAGCATCAGCAAGAACATCCAAGGAATACAGGGGGGATAGTGGATGGAACTAGAAACACAAAAGAAATTTGGTTAACAGCATATCGTGTGACATTATCTGAATAAAGACAGTTGAATTATCTCCACCCAGTGACTCAGAGTACCTGGAGTCTCCTAGGGTATAACAGCAAATCTCTAATACCAGGTCATATTGCTTTCTCCTCTTAAGGAGACAAACCAACGTGGATAGGAGGCAGAGCTTGGAAATGTTATTTTTGGAACTACTGTATTTATTTGTGTTTAAGTCAACCTCATTTATAAGCTGAAGGCAGGTTTGGGAGCCAAAATTATGCATTTTGATATGACCTGTGGATAAGATGAGCGTAAAACTTTGCAGTTCAGCACTGGGGCTCCTAGGATCTATTCAGCAGGGAGGTAAAAGCACCAGCACCACCTCAGGGGCTAGCCAACCCTCCCTGCCACCATTTTTCTGCCCAGGAGTTCAAAAAGGCCTTTTGTCACCCTACTCAGAAAAGAAATTGTTCCTTTTTAAAATAAAAGTTAAAGTACAGTATTAACTCTTTTTTTTTTTTAAGGAACCATCCAGCAAAAGATGAGAGCTTAGTCCATCCTGGGGGAATGTAAAAAGAAGCACTGACCCTCTCTACTCTCTCTGCTGCAGCGCTGCTTCTGGTTTTTTTAAATGCCTGGGCAGGGAAATGGCAGCAGCTCTTTGGTGCTTCTGGTCAAAGTTGTGTTGAGAGAGTAGAGGGGGTTGGCGCTTCTTTTAGGTTCTCCTTGGACGGACTAAGCTCTCACCTTTTGATACTCTACAGTCATCCCTCCACATTTGCAGGTTAAACTTTCAAGATTTGGGCATGGCTGCATGCATGTTCCTCACTCAATGACATCTTGCATTATTATGGATGGGATGGGAGCAGTGGGAGGAGGGAAGGCAGGTGATGCACAGGTCTTCAGAGTGGACAGAGGGAGCAGGATGGGGAGAGGGGAGGAGCAGAGAGGCAAGGCAGGTTGGTGGGATGGCAGCAGGAGGAGGGCAAGTGCAGCAGAAAGAGGCTGCAGCAGCTGCTCTTACAGTGGTCATGACTTCAGCAGGTCTGAGCTTGGAGGTGAAACTTATAAGTCTCTATTGAGCCCAGATGTGCTGAGGTCGCCACCATAAGAACAGCTGCTGCAGCCCCTTCACACTGCCCTTGCCCTCCTCCAACCATCCTGCCCACCTGCCCTGGCTCTCTCCTCCTCTCCTCCCCAGTCTTACTCTGTCCATCTGCCCTGGAGACCCACACAGCACCTACCCTCCCTCCTCCCATTCCCTGTCCAATCCCCTCTCCCGCTCCTGTCAGAGTGAGCGAGTGAAGGAACACAAGCGTGGCCAGGCCCAGCCATCCCACCAGTTTGATTTCCTCCCAGTGTCATCCTGGGAGAACCTAAATGAAGCACCAACCCCCTCTACACTATAGATTTTCCTTGGGTTTTTTTCCGGGCTGCGAGGCCATGTTCTGGAAGAGTTTCTTGCTGACGTTTTGCCTGCATCTGTGGCTGGCATCTTCAGAGAATGGTTGGGTAGGAGTGTGTCTGGGTTTATATGCTGTGAACCCCCTGCAGGGCCCATCGCGGAAGAAGACAGCCAGCAGCAGGTTGCAGGCAATGAGGGTGGTGGGCAGGTCGTGCAGCAACATCACCATCTCCATGCCAACAAAGGTCCAGTAGAGTGGGTCCTCCTCACATGCCACCTCCATGGCGCCTTCGGGTTCCGTGGTTGTTTCTTGCCCCGCTCAAGCCGCCGCCTCCCTGCAGGGGGTTCACAGCATATAAACCCCAGACACACTCCTACCCAACCATTCTCTGAAGATGCCAGCCACAGATGCAGGCGAAACATCAGAAAGAAACTATTCCAGAACATGGCCTCACAGCCCGGAAAAAAACCAAGGAAAATCTATGGATGCTGGCTGTGAAAGCCTTCGACCCCTCTACACTCTCTGCCATGGTGGGAATGCCAAAGAGCCACTGCCGTAACCATTTTCTCACCCAGGTTAATACTGTACCTTACACTGACCCATGGATAAGTCAAACCAGATTTTTGGGGTCGATGTTTTGTGTAAAATTTCTCAATCTATACATAGGTATATACAGTATATCTTCCAGACTCCCCTGGCAGCAGGATTCTGAGTGTTATACAGTATTCCAAAAACTAACTTTTGTAAGCTCTGTTAGGAAAACACCTAACTTCACCAACCCTTTGAGGAAACACTGTTCTCTATATTCCAAATGAGTAGAACTATCTCTACAAATTAAGCCTGTTCTCATTTGTACAGTATTATCCATCTACAGCCAATCTTTGCCATAATATCTTTACCATCAACATAATCCACTTGAGTACCATTTGCAGATACAACTTTAGCATCACAGAAAAACAGCATATGCAGAACAAAATTACAGAAACTAACTGTTCTGAACAAAGATGAGAGGGAAGCCATCAGCTTTATCAATAGATCAAATGTTTTCCCAAACCCTGTTACCACAATATATTTTTACTGCACCAAAAAATTAAGCTACTTTTATGCAGAAACTTTATCACTAGATAGATAAACAGTTCAGCACCACTTTTAAGATCTAAGAAAAGCAGAGGGCTATTAAAACATTGAGCAGGGTATGTGACAGAATACTCCTGGGACTAGACCACACAGATTAAATGCTTGTAAGCTCCCACACACTGAAATCTTCATGCATGGGCAAATCTAACATGTCAGGAAGACTATTAGCCTCAAAAGCTTTTCCTTAATGTGGAACTCTGCATGTATAGATTAAGATTTTTACCAGGGGTGGGGGTTAAAGTCACAGGAGTACTGTACTATGTGCCCTGCTGAATATTTAGACTAGTTCATTCTTCAAAGATGCTTTCTTAGCAAAGCATTGTTTGTAATAATGCAAGATGTTGTCATATTTCATCCTATCAGTTATCTTCATGAACACCTGCAAATTCTAACCTCATAAACTGTTGTGTTACATTCAACAGAACTCTGATATAATTCAAACTGGTGAAATAACTCTGTACAGTGGGCCCTCGGTATCCGTGACCTCAGTATCCGCAGATTTAACCAACTGCACAATGAAAATACAGAAATAGTAGATAATAATAGTGATAATAATAATGACAATGATGTCAGTCCTCAGTATCAACAAATTTGGCATCCATGGATTACATCATCCATGGCTTGTAAATATTAAAAAAAAAAATCCAAGAAGCAAACCTTGATTTTGCCATTTTATAAGGGACACCATTTTATCATGCCATTACATATAATGGGACTTGAGCATCCATAGATTTTGGTATCCATGGGGGATCCTGGAACCAAACCCCAGCAGATACCAAGGGGGCTCTATAATAATAATACCTGAGATGAAGTGCAATCAGGCACACATTCTTGAACTTGCAAAGTGGGCTCTCGGGAGACAGAGGAGAAAGATGAGAGTCCGTATGGCGTAGGACAGTCACAGAGGTGGCAACAAACCCTATGTGCCAGGCACACATTCTTCCTGCTTCAGCTGCAACGCTTCTGCTTTTTCATTCCAAAGGTGGAATCAGTGGCTGGCATGCTCCCAGCAGAAAGAATATGCATGTGGTGCCCAGGGCTTGCCACCACTGCCCCCTCCCCAAACACAACAGGGAAGTGGCATGAGCTTAGAGCTTCCTATTGCAACCTCCCCCCCCCCCAAAGCTTGAGCCTGCAGAAATGCTGCAATTAAACTGAGACAGGTTTGTTCACAAGTAAGCCAAATTAATGGACCAAATGGTTAGAGATCCATCACACTTCCTTCCACATTAGAAAAGACATGAGGCTACAGAGAGATGCGGGGATCTGTGAAATGGCAGGAGATGTGGATTTGCGCCAAGCACTATGTTTGGATTCCCACTATTTCACAGATCCTCATATCTCTCTGAAGCCTCAAATTCGCAGAGGGCTATTCTCTGGCCCTTGTACTCTGTCCAAAAGCCTCCTCAAGCTTCAGGAGAGGGGGAGGCCCAGGCGCCAGGCACACATTCTTCCTGTTGGGAACATGCCAGCCACCGCTTCTGCCTCTGGAACAGAAGAGCAGAATCACCCATAGCCAACGCAGGAAGAATGAGAGCTTGGCATCCAGGCCTTGCCGCTGCCTCCACTCTTGCCCTATGCCATAGGGACTTGTGTCTCTCTCCTTTGCCTCTGGAGAGCTTCTGGACTAGCTGCCTGCTTCACAAGTCCAAGAATGCATGCCTGGTTCCCAAGCCTTGCCGCCTCCTCTGCTGCTGCTCTGTGACTACTTCTCGGCCTGGTTGTGCTCGATCTTGGGTGCAGTACAGTATTATTATTATTTTTACTATTTATGCATTTTCAGTCCCACAGAAGTAGCAAAGAGCAGAAGCACCACAGCCACTGCCTCTGAGGCTGTCCTACACCATTTTAAATAGGGACCAGAGCCTCCACATTTTTTGGTATCCGCGGGGGTTCCTGGAACAAAACCCCCACTGATACCAAGGGCCCACTGTACTGTAACACACATCATAAAGATATTCTTTTAAAAGTATATATTCTCTTGCTTAAATTTGGAAGGACAGTTCAAGTCACTAAAGGTTCATTTCCATTAAACCCAAAGAACTAAGACTACAATAGGAACAATTAGTCCTGGAACATTCAGGATGTAAAGGAATCAAAATTACAAAATTACAATTCCCTTTCAACTGGATTAAGAAATTTTGTTTCAAAGTATAAGATTATAGGCATTCAGCAGGGAAAAGATACCCTTGGACGCATAGAAGGAACTGTTTCTTTCATTTTACTAGACATTCATGCCCACCACATTTTAACATTCTGTCAAAGAAAGGAGGAAGTAATAGCACCAGACAAGTTTCAGAATTTGCATGGCTAGTTGTGATGGAAAAAATCAATCTGAGAAACAGAGTGGTGTTTTTGAGGTGCTATCATTGCCAATGAAACAAGACAGTGACAACAAATGGGGAGGAATACAGCCACAATGTTTTTGAGTTTAAAAGAAGTGTTTTTCCACTGAAAAAGAAACCAAAGTCTCATTTTATTCTCTGACAGCATCAGTGTTTATTAACTAAACCACTTTACATGCCCAATAGTTGGTTCATTAACCTCTTTCACTGGTGTAACTTAGTAGAGGGTGCAACTGAAGTACTCAAGTGCAAATGTTCATGGCTCTCTTGCTTTGCACAGACAATCAGGCATACAGAAGCACACTCACTAAACAACCCAGGAATACCAAGTCTCTGCCTTAAAAACATGTCCAAGATCTCCAATACATGACTGAATACCACAATCACCACAGCTATGAAATGTGGCAAAACTCCTTCCTAAAACTGTTCAAGAAGAAAGTTTATTCATTTAAGCACACTTGTGCATGCTTTTTAAATAAACTGAAAGCAAGATACTTTCTAAAGAGCTTAATTGCAAAAGAAAGCTAAAATCTTGAGGCACTGTTTGGTAGAAGAAGCTACTGTGGCCTGCTAAGTATATAGCACAAGACCAAAGAATGGGGCTACCTTACCTCTTGCACACAGGCTGCAATGTGGAAGAAACTGAAAGCCAAGGTTTTGTTCTTTCTAGAGAGATGGAAGTTCAGTGAGAATATACAAAGAGAGCAAAGTAGATCCTGCTTACCTGGTTGCGATCTCTCATTCCCACTGATGGCAACCAGAAACTAGAGAGATGGTAGAAGACATGAAATTGAAGAAAGCATGAGAAAGGAGTTGGAAGAAACAAATAACAAGGAAAAGCAGGTGCAAATGGAAGAAAAAAAGATTAGACTTCCACATAACACAAGTATGCTAAAGACAAGTTTAAGACAAGGGAAATTAATCTAAGTGTCAACAACTTAGGGAAAATTAATTCAATGAAGAACAATCAAAGAAACCCATACCATCTTTAAAAGTTAATAGGATGGGAGAGGATAGTGCCACCGTATTAAGAAGAAAAATTTTGGTCTACCCACCCGCTTTCATGGTGAAGGATTTCTATCCAATTTGAGCTGCTCTTTGAGAAACAGAACATTTGTTAACCCACCCCTTTAAAAAAAAAAACCTGGATACTACTTTTGGTATTGTTATTGTCATAATGCAGCAACTCTGGCAGGCCCCTAGTTCTGAACTTCTTTTATTACTCAATGGTGGGTGTTTGTGCATTTGGTAAATGCGTATTATGAAAGAATGGGGGAGATTATTCAACTAGTGGGGAGCAGTGCAACAGCCATTTTCAGGACCATAAGACAAAGACAGGAAATACAGCAGGGTAAACACCACTTTATCCCTTCTTGAGATAGCGATGCTCTAATAAACTGCAAGGATTCCCTACCAACAGCTGTATAAGAACAGCAAGGACTAGTCTCATTTTGTACCATGAGACTCCAACTCCTAAGACTTCTGGACCTTTGTTAGCAGGACACATATGCTTACTCTTTTTGGCAGGAATCACCAATGATGTGGCTAATCCTCTCAGTGCCCATAGCACTCATGATGGTCTCCTGAAACACAAAGTGACAACAGGGGGAACACTGAGTCTGGAACCACACCCATTGTTTTGTTTATATCTGGATCAGTCCCAACCGAAAATAAATGGAGGACAAGATAGAAAGTTAGCTTTAAGAGAAAAAAGCCACATGGGTGAGGGGAGATGACACACACATTGCCCACACTGTATAGTCTATTGCCTGAACTCCTTTGACATCCAGTCAGGACCTGATATTGAAATAAGTCTGATTGGGAGGATGAGCAAAAAGATGAACTGCAATTTCTCTCACTGTGTGAGCTATTAAATTGAACCCTCTATCTCCTCTTGAACTATATCTGGGGCCAACCCAAATTCAGACTAATAGGTGTTCCACTATTACAAGTAGCCTGAGCCTCAGGTACTTCCTCTGCAGAAACCAACCAGCACTGACATATGCAACACTCATTAAGTTCCTATTCACATACTGCCAAAATATCATCATTAACTTCTGGTCAACTGGTTACAGAATATGATTCCAGCAGCCCTATAAGAAGTTAACAATCATGTTGACTGTAAGAAAACAGTAGAATAGACATTCATGCTCCCCTATAAAGAAATTTCACTCCTTCTCTTTTTAGTTCCTATAGTGGAATTCTCTAACCTCCTCACCTGTCCTAGTATGATCAACAAGGCTTAAACTCAATACAAATTTAACATTACATATTTCAGTTATGAAATAGTGGGCAATCTTAGTCCCTGACCAAAAAAAAATAAAAAACCTTACATGAACATCTGAAGATTTAGGTTGCAACACTACATACTCATACCTGGGAGTAAATCCTACAATTCAATAGGGCTTATGTCCGAGCTGACATATATAAGACTGCATTATTAATACATTGTTTATACAAATTATCTTTACCAGCCTGCACCACAGGACGAACACCACCATCCTCACATTGCCGTCGGCAAATCTGTGCTCAAGTCCGTTCAGCAGTTCACCTACCTGGGAAGCATCATCTCCTCAGATGCCAAGATTGACAAAGAGATCGATCACAGATTAGCAAAGGCATATAGCGCATTTGGAAGACTTTACAAAAGAGTCTGGAGTAACAAACACCTGAGGCAAAGCACAAAAATCAGTGTGTATAAAGCCATTGTATTATCTATTCTCCTTTACGGGTCTGAAACATGGGTCACCTATCGCCACCACTTACAACTCCTCGAATGATTTCATCAGCGCTGTATATGCACAATCCTAAATATACACTGGACTGACTATGAGACAAATGTTGCTGTCCTTGAGCAAGCAGGGATCACCAGCATTGAGGCCATGATATTGAGAACACAGTTGCGCTGGGCAGGACATGTTTCTAGGATGGAGGACCATCGCCTCCCAAAAATAGTCCTCTGCGGTGAATTTGCCACAGGTCAGCGTAAGAGGGGTGCTCCAAAAAAGCGATACAAGGACTCCCTGAAACAACATCTCAGGCTTGGCCAAATTGAACACCAACAATGGTCCGCCCTGGCCTCACATCGGGAGACATGGAGACACAGTATCCACAATATTGCAGCCTTATTTGAGAACTCACGTCGAACAAGTCTTGAAGAGAAACGGTAACACAGAAAGAATCACAACCCGGAAACATCACTCAAGGAGACCTTCTGCTGTGCTTTCTGCAACCGGATTGTTTATCTCGGATTGGCCTTTTTAGTCATCAGCGCGCTTGTAAAAAGCACGGGATGAGTACTTCCTGAATCTTCGTTTCCGAAGAAAAGCCAGAGAGAAAGAATGAGGTTTTTACTTTCTCTTGCTTCATGAAGAATTTGCTAGAAATCAGAGTATTATTCCTGCAGCTATGCCTAACTTACTACTTCTATGAATGTTCACACCCTTTCCCCCGCCCCATGTGAGAAGAGAAAAGACAAGCATAGCTCACTACTGGGAGAGGGCTGGGGGAGGATTCCAATATAAGCTGATCAAAATTATACCAAATTCAGTTTACCTGTCAGGCAGCACTCTGTGGGCAAAAAATGTGGATCCAACTGCTTTCCTCTTACTCCAAGCTTACAGGAAATCTAGTTATTAAGTTTCTGTTACAGTGAAATAGAACTGAAATGCTTTTGATAGTCTAGAAATCATATGGTTTATTATATTCCATCCTAAATTTCAGCCTATTTATTCTATAAATAGGCATGCCTCTTACTACCCTTGTGTCTCTGACAAAAAATGCCTACCTAGAAATGTCTTTGTGATTTCTTTAGATTCCAAGAACTTTTGTCTTGTTTAGCCTTCAGCATCTAAGGCAGGACAATATATTAGTAGGAACACATTTCATGTTTCTTTGATTTCTTTCTGCTTCATTCATTAAAGCAACATGAACATTTAAGACCCCATTTTGTTCTATCTCTTTAAAAGGCCTTGCTTTAAAAAACAATCCACTGCTCCACTCAGAGCTAAACAACATAAATGCAATGTTACAAAATATGCCAGAATTCCTCCACTTGCAATCCCTTTGTTTAGCAGCAAGTGAGGTGGTGTTAACTTTACCCAACTGCTATCCCAGCCCCTGGTAGGTTTGCAAGATGAAAAACAGGACAGAACTCCTGTAACTTTAACAGTTGTGTAGAAGAGGGAAAACTCTATGAAGAGACAATCAAAATGAAACAAGACGTAGAGAAGAAGGAATACCAACAACTGTTGAAATTCTCTCTTCTACACAGCTACTAAAGGTGTAGGAGCCCTTTCTGTTTTTCCACCTGGCAAAATTATCCCTGGCACTGCTATTTAGCTTTAGAAAAAACGAAGCACTCCTATGGTAGTTTGATGTTGTGGGGGGCATTATGCCAGTAAATGCTCTTTTTGAAAAGAAGTTCTTATAAATTATATGTGATAGTTCACCAGTTACCCAGGTTACCCAGGATCTCCTGCCTACCCAGAGTTAAATGGAGAGATCTCATATGAAATCTAATTTCATTCATGCATGTTAAAAAAAAGAAAAGGGACCCAACTCTGGGAATCACAGAGTTGGAAGAGACCACAAGGGCCACCCAGTCAAACCCCCTGCCATGCAGGAATACATAATCAAAGCACCCCTGACATATGGCCATCCAGCCTCTGTTTAAAATCGTCCAAAGGAGACTCTACCACACTCAAGAGACAGTGTATTCCACTGTCAAACAGCTCTTACTATCAGTATGTTTTTCCTAATGTTTAGGTGGAATCTCTTTTTGTAGACTGAATCCATTGCTCTGTGTCCTAGTCTCCGGAGCAGCAGAAAACAAGCTTGCTTCATCCTCAGTATGACATCCTTTCAACTATTTAAACATGGCTATCATGTTCCCTTTGAACCTTCTCTTCTCCAGGCTAAACATATCCAGCTCCCTAAGCCGCTCCTCATAGAGTATGGCTTCCAGGCCTTTTACCATTTTGGTCGCCCTCCTCTGGACACGTTCCAGCTTGTCAATATCGTTCTTGAATTGTGGTGCCCAGAACTGGACACAGTATTCCAGATGAGGTCTAACCAAAGCAGAACAGAGTAGTACTATTACTTCCCTTGATCTAGACACTATACTCCTATTGATGCAGCCTACAATCTCATTTGCTTTTTGAGCTGCTGCGTCATACTGTTGGCTCATGTTCAGCTTTCTGGTCTACTAAGACTCCTAGATCCCTTTTGAATTCCTCCAGATAAACCCCACTTTTACAAAATAACTCCTAAACAAGCAATTCAAGCATTTCTGGTATAGCCCATGCTGATTTGGACAGTTTCTGATACTCTAGCAGCTTCCTAAAAATTTGATCTTTCACATGAATAAACCAAAAAAAGAAAAATGTACCTAACAACATGTCCTTAGCAGATAAAACAGCTTCTATCAATTCAGAACATTGCACTGTAGTGTGTACTATTGCGCAGATGGACATGCTGGGCTCTATGAATGAGGTCATTTACCACACAGAACAAATTCCCCCAAGACCAGGAACAGAATCTGTTCAACAACAACACTGGTGGGCTTGTGCTCAGGAACCCTGAACACCATCACATGCAAGATTGGCAGGAAAGCAGTAGCATGGATGAGAGATGGGCTATTTGTTACAGCAGAGAAATTATTAACTTAAAGCGCCATAATGTTTAAATTTACGGTTTATTACTGTGTAAATTACAAGTCGTACTTTGGGTAATTAGCAGCTCGCTGGCGGGGAGCTTTGAATGAAACTCGTTATTTATTATTACAATTTAGCAGAGGATGTGGGTGGGGGGAGCAGTGACCTCCACTGCAAATGACAGAGATCCCTTTAAGGTGATGAAGATGAATTAAACAAGTAAATATTATTCTTCTCATTTTGGTTCATTAGAGGCGCCTCCAAAAAGTTTACAGCCCTAGGCCCTTACCAGTGGCTTAACAGTCTGTACCCAAGACAATGTATTCATCGTAACAGAAGCTGTATTTCAGAGCTCTTTAACATAGCCAGTTAAGTAGAGAGAAAAGATGCACACAAGCTGCCAAACACAAATGTGAGGAAGAAGAAGGGGGGAAAGGAAGTAACCACTTTCCTATATACCTGGCTGCCAAACAGCTGGGGGACATACTACCAATGACACTTCCAACCAACAGGCTTCTTTTCTATATGTGGAAGTTGTTATCCTACTGCAAAGCATCAAGATACTTTCAGGGTATCTTGATGGGGTAGTTAGGGTAACCTCTAGCTCGAAATATGTTCAGCTATCAATTTCCACAAGATCTGGAATCTGTCTTCCTTTAGAAAGCCCTTGTGAGCAAAAGGGATAGAAGGTCTGGTTTCCCACCAAACACATCTGCCCAGTCTCCATCCCTTTCCTGCCTAAGACTTGGGAAACCAAGATTGCAGAACACAGGTTTTACCAGAGAGAATGCCAGAAAGAGTGGCAAGGAACACTTATGACGCAGAACTCAAAAAACAAAAGCCCTGCAGCTAACAGTCACACAACACAGCAACACATGCACTAACACATTAATGAACTAATGCATTAATGATCTGCCAGGTATTACAAAATCCTGTTCCCTCCATCCTTTCCTCATTTTTGGATGCTCTTGCTTCTTCCGCTGCACTAAAAGCATTGGATTTTGGTTCCCTTTTCCATACCACATCTTGATGTTCCGTCAACCTCCCGTACTTAGCACCGTTTTGTTGCCTTTTCAAGTGAAACTCATTGCCTTAAAATAGCTTTACCATGTCTACTTACAAACAGATAAGAGTTTTTATGTGTTAGCATACAAGGGGAAGCGGTCCTCATTCAGCAGCAGGCGTTTCTTGTAGTTTTGAATCAATCACCAAACAATAAATTCCCAACCTCTAAAAAGCAATACCTTGCTGACCAGCCTCCTACGGCCCTTCCTAAGGCAACGAGTAGCAACACTGGGTAGGCGGTTTAAGCGGGCATGAAATCCTGAAAAGAAGGAATAGAATATTGAAAACCAAAGTACAGCAGAGACCATGAATTACAGTTAGCTAGAAGGCAGCACAATAACCTAGACCAGTGATGGAGAACCTATGACACGCTTGTCAGCACTGACACACATAGCCATTTTTGATGACACGCGGCCATAGACCTCCTCCCCCCATGCCCGCAACCTCACCACCCTCCCTAAAGTGGTGATTGGGGCTTCGAAGCCCCGGTCACCACTTTCCTCCCCCTCCCACCCTCCCTAAAGTGGCGATTGGGGATTGCTGCTTTGGGGAAGGGGGGGGAGGAAACTGGCAACCAGGGCTTTAGAAGCCCCGATCGCCACTTTAGGGAGGGTGGGAGGGGGGAGGAAACTGGCAACTGGGGCCTCAAAGTCCTGATTGCCACTTTAGCCAGACCAGGGTGGGGGTTTGGTTTATTAAATACAATTATATATAACATTTATACATTTATGTTATTGAAGCAATAAATAATGTTTTTTCCTCAAAGTGACACACCACCCGAGTTATGCTCAGTTTTTTGGCGAAGTTTGACACACCAAGCTCAAAAGGTTGCCCATCACTGACCTAGACTGTACTCTGATTACCAGGTTTACTTCTGATATTTTGTGGAGCTCAAGCAGGGTGTCAAACTCTCTAGTACCCTTACGGTACAAGAAATGAATTACATTTGCCTATATAAAAAATGACCAAAGACTATGGGTAGCCACAAGACAAGAGATACAGCGCCGTCTTCTGACAACAGGATGCTGTAATCTATACTGCATGTTTTGTTTGTTTGTTTCATTGTATGCTGCCTTTCTCCCAGAGTGGGCTCCAAGGCAGCTTCCAGAGAGAGTCAATAAAAAACTTTACAATAAATTTAAAAACAATTAAAATCACCACATAACCATCTAAAATCATTTTTTAAAAATGCAAACGTTTAAAAAGATAAATAAACCATCCCAATAAGAAGCTGACCTGCTTACACTTTAAAAGCCTGCTTAAACAAAAAGGTATTTGCCTGCTGTCAAAAGCAGACCAGGGAGGGAGCTTTCCATGGAAGGGGAGTTCCAGTGCGTAGGAGCAGCCACTCAGAAGGCTCTCTCTCATGTCCTCACCAAGCAAGCCTGTGATGTCAGCAGGACTAAGAGAAAGCCTTCCCCTGCAGATCTTAGAACTCTGGCAAGTTTGTATGGGGAGATCCAGTCTTTCAGATAGTCCAGACCTAAGCCATATACGGCTTTATAGGTCATGACCAGCACTTTAAATTGTGCCCTGAATCGAACCGGTAGCCAATGAAGCTGTTTTAACAATGTTTACATATGTTAGGTGAGCAGCAGCCTTATATTCAGAGAAGTTATATAAAACCTACTATGATGAACATGTTCATGTAGATTCATAAAAATTCACACATCTATTAATGTTTGGAGCAAAGTCAACAATCCCTAAAATACCCACAAGCACCCTAACCTCTCGTAGCAGGCCGAGAAGGCAGAAGGAATGTTGGATCTGAGATTTTCTCAAGGTTGGAGTCCATGTGTTCCATATCAGACTGACGGTCAGTTCCCCATTTGGGAAGGAGGTTCGGAACTGTGAA
This sequence comes from Gambelia wislizenii, assembly GCA_030847615.1. Lineage (NCBI taxonomy): Eukaryota > Metazoa > Chordata > Lepidosauria > Squamata > Crotaphytidae > Gambelia > Gambelia wislizenii. The sequence continues at coordinate 446,842,002 of JAUMIR010000001.1, read as the reverse complement.
TCCTGAGACACACTCTCCCTCATAGAACCAATCACTTTGTTCATCATCACCTAAGAGGAACCAAAAAAACCATTCAAACATCCAAATATCTTATACTACCAGCTCAAAAGTTATGTGAACACTTGTCAGTTATCTTTTAGTGGTAACAATGAATAAACAGCATCCTTTTTAAGAAGAATATTCTCAATTTGATGCACCCTGCTTACTCACGTAGTTCAGACAAAGAGATAACTTTCTATTACATGTATTACATCATGCCTGAACATTATTGTTTTAGTGTTTCAAGGTGATGTTGTCCTTTATGTTTGGGGGCATAAACACACCATCAAACTGTGAAGTCACTATCTACAATAAGAAGTATTTTTAGAAACTGCACTGCATCACAATGTAATTATAACAAGCAACCTTAAAATGTCCTTAACTAACAGCTACACACACACACACACAAATCCTTACAGCAAATCATACTTTATACAGTGTTAACAGTCTTTTCAGACAATTTTTAAATATTTCCCACCTTACCATGGTATAAAATGGATTGGAGACAGTCTTGGTGCAGAAGGATAATTGTACTCCTGTTATTTATTATTACAATCTCTGCCTTTTTTGCCCCTAAATCTGAACTCACTGAATGCTCTTGAACACACTGAAAATTTGGCTAAGTTTGGCTAAGACTTGCCATAATCCACTTGACGGGTCAACAGAATCCCCTTGGAGAAAGCATGAAACTTTTGTTAATGATGATGATTGTTTATCTGCTGTGGATCTGGCAAAAGAAATAGCCAAAGCTGAGTGATCTGCTGGTTTAACTCAGCACCTTATGCAGCAATTTACAGGCAGTAAGGAAGTTAGGGGAAAGACTTTGCTTAATGGCAAGCAAACAGCCTATGTGGAACAAAATGAAATTACAGTTGTCCCTCCACATTCATAGTTTTAAGTAGTCATGGCTTGAAAATATTCTTCAAAAAATAATAATTTAAAAAGCAAACCTTGATTTTGCCATTTTGCTATGCCATTGTGTATAATGGGACTTGAGTATTCATGGATTTGGGTATTCACAGGGGGTCCTGGAACCAAACCCCAGCAAATATGAAGGGACAACTATACCACAACTGCTGAGCCTTTAACCAATAAATATAAGGCAGACTCAGAAGAATTTTTGAATATACTGATTGAGTGCCTGGGGAAAAAAAAAAACCTCAGAAGAAACTAAAGAGCTGGAATTAATTGAGAAATTCAGAATGTTATACCCTTTTGGTTACTTTGGTAGGAATCCATAAAAGATATGAACAAGGAACATTCCAATCTTCATGCTTCAGTGTATGCAAGAAAGGTATAAATACATATCACATCAAAGCAGACTGCAGAAAAGCTCTAAAAGCCAGTAAGAAACTTAGTGGGGCTAATAAACCCAACAAACCCAACAAAGAAAAGGGGAAGAAAAAAAAGAACATTAAAGTAACCCATAAAAGCAATAAAAACAGTAAAACGAACTTTCAGAAGCTCTTTAAACTGTTAGAATCACAAACATCAGAACCTTTTAGAAGCTCCAAGAAACATACTAAAATGCTTCAGAAGTCACAAAGTTCTCAAAAAAAAAAAAAAAAAGCTGCAGCTCACTACTCATTTCTCAACCTAACCCTGAGATTCACTCACCTAATGATACATTTTGTGATAGAATAGACTCTCCAACAATGAACCAGGATCCTTGGCAATTTGTACTAACACAGAGCAAGGCTCGAGCCTGCAAGCAACCTTCATCAGATCAACATGAAATCAAACAAGCCACACCTTACTGGAACATGGTCCTTGACTATTTAAAGTTGGTCTTTTTAAATTTTCCAAAATCAAGAGGCTTTGATTATTTGTGCGCTTGTAGCTGCTGCTAAAGTAGCCCAACCTCCTCACTCTCACTCCTCACTCCCTCCTTCCCTTCCTTCTTCACCCCGCTATTTCCTGCCCTGCCAAAGCCTCCAGCCACTGACTTCAGTTTCTTCCATGCAACCAGGATCCCCCAGCTTCACTCGCAAGACCTTTCGTGGCTGAAAGACCTCCCCATCCCATTCCGGCCCTGCCAAAGCCTCCAGCCACCCACTCAGTTTCTTCCTTGCAACCAGGATCCCCTAGTTTTCTGGCTGAAAGACATCCCCACCCGATACCCAGTTTCCTCTTTCTTCCTAATTTCTCCTGCCCTGCCAAAGCCTCCAGCCACTCACTCCAGTTTCTTCCATGCAACCAGGGTCCCCCAGCTTCATTTGCAGGGTCACGATTAGAGCATCCCTGACAAATGGCCATCCAGCCTCTGTTTAAAGACCTCCAAGTAAGGAGACCCCACCACGCTCCAAGGGAGTGTATTGCACTGCCGAACAGCTCTTACTGTCAGAAAGTTCCTCTAGCCAGCTCGTGTAGGGGGGAAATCAGAAAAGCAAAAGCACAGATGGAACTCAGGCTTGCTAGAGAGGTTAAAAACTATAAAAAGGGCTTTTATTGGATAGCAAAAGAAAGAACAAGGAAGTAGTAGGACCGGTGTGGGAAGAAGATGACGAAATATTAACAGGAGACAGAGAAAAGGCAGAGATACTCAACACCCTCTTTACCTCAGTCTTCTCCCAAATGGAGAACAGTGTTCAACCTGGAGAAAATGGGGCAGATGAGGCAATAGGGGAAGTGCAGCATAGAATAGGTAAAGAGGTTCTTCAGGAATACATGGCAAGTATAAATGAATTCAAGTCTCCAGTGCCAAATGAACTACGTCCAAGGGTACTAAAAGAACTGGCAGAAGTAATCTCAGAACCACTGGCAATAATCTTTGCGAAATCCTGGAGAACAGGAGAGGTCCCAGCTGACTGGAGGAGGGCAAATGTTGTTCCCATCGTTAAAAAGCAGGGGGGGAAAGAAGACCCAAATAATTATCTCCCAGTCAGCCTGACATCAATACTAGGAAACATTCTAGAGCAGATCATTAAATAGACTGTCTGTAAGCACTTAGAAAGTCAACATGGGTTTTTGAAAAATAAGTCATGCCAGAGTAATCTTTTTTCTTTTCTTGATAGAGTTACATACTTGATAGATGAAGGGAATGCTGTGGATGTAGTGTATTTTGATTTCAGTAAGGCTTTTGACAAGGTCCCCCATGATATTCTTGCAAAAAAAGTTAGTAATCTGTGGGCTAGACAATACAACTGTCCTGTGGATTTGTAATTGGTTGACTGGCCAAACACAAAGGGTAGTCAACAATGGCTCCTCTTCATCCTGGAGAGAAGTGACTAGTGGGGTGCCACAGGGTTCTGTCTTGGGACCAGTGCTATTTAACATCCTTATTATTGACTTGGATGAGGGAATAGAGGGCATGCTTATCAAGTTGCAGATGACACCAAATTAGGAGGGGTAGCCAATACCCCAGAGGACAGGATCAGAATCCAAAATGACCTGAACAGATTAGAAAGCTAGGCCAAAACTAACAAAATGAATTTCAGCAGGGAGAAATGTAGGATACTACACTGGGGCAGTAAAAATGAAATCCATAGATATAGGATGGGTGACACCTGGCTTGATGGCAGTACATGCAAAAGTGATTTAGGAGTCTTAGTGGACCACAAACTGAACATGAGTCAGCAGTGTGATGCAGCAGCTAAAAAAGTCAGTGTGATTCTAGGCTGCATCAATAAGAGTATAGTGTCTAGATTAGTGGTTCTCAATCTGTGGGTCCCCAGGAGCCCTCTGAGGTCTCACCTTAATGGCCAGGTGGTCCTCCCAGTCATTAGTGAGGCTGTGAGTTCAATCCTGCAGCCTCACTAATGACTTGGGAGGACCACCTGGCTGTCAAGGTGAGACCTCAGAGGGCTCCTGGGAACTATAGTCCAACAACTTCAGGGGACCCACAGGTTGAGAACCACTGGTCTAGATCAAGGGAAGTAATAGTGCCATTCCATTCTGCTTTAGTCAGACCTCACCTGGAATACTGTGTCCAGTTCTGGGCACCACAATTCAAGAAGAGTGTGGACAAGCCTGAACATGTCCAGAGGAGGGTGACCAAAATGGTAGGAGGTCTGGAAGCCATGTCCTACGAGGAGCGGCTTAGGGAGCTGGGTATTTTTAGCCTGGAGAAGAGAAAGTTAAGAGGTGACACGATAGCCATGTTCAAATATTTGAAGTGATGTCATATTGAGGATGGAGCTAGCTTGTTTTCTGATGCTCCAGAGACTAGGATATGAAGCAATGGACGCAAACTACAGGAAAAGAGATTTGACCTAAACATTAGGAAGAACTGCCTGACCGCAAGAGCTGTTCAGCAGTAGAGGCTTTTAAACAGATGGCCATCTGTTGGGAATACTTTGATTGTTTATTCCTGCATGGCGGTGGGGTTGGACTGGATGGCCCTTGTGGTCTCTTCCAACACTATGATTCTATGCTGGTGGAAAGAGAGTTGAAAGGGGTCTAGCCTTGCTTCTTGTGGCTAGGAATTCTACAATCTTGGAGCAGCCACTAAGAAGCCTCTCTTGTATGTCCTCACCAAATGTGCCTGTGGGTGGTAGGACCAAGAAGTAACAACTGCCTCATGTTCCTGTCTGTTCTTTATTTTTATGTTTTGAATTATAGGCAAAAGTAGTTGTGATTGATGATTGCTGTTGTTAGAAAAAGGGAGGTGGTAGGGAAGGTGCATGCCTTTTTTTAAAATCAAAGAACTGAAATATATTAAATATATAGAACTCAGGGGAGGAGTTAATGAGATAAAAGTTTGTTCAAATTTGAGGGATGAAGTACAGTCGTCCCTCCAATTTGGGGGGACGGGATTAGGGGTACAGGACTCCCGTGAAAGTGGGAAAAAAACGTGAATACTTGCAGTACAGTGGAGGTGGGGATGAAACTCCCCAGAAGGGCTCCTCAGGCTTATGAAATGGAGGGCTAGAGGCAGGGGAGTACAAAGAACATAGGCCTGGCAGGCAGGTCCCTCAGCCACCTACCTGCTTCTGGAAGTCCCATGATGCTGTGGTAAGTGCTTGGGGAAAGCAGAGAGGAGAAATCTGCTTTGCAAAGAGTCTCCAGACTCCTCAAAGAAGCAGGCTTCAGGGGCTTTTTGCAACAGAGAGTTCTGCTGCTCTGCATGCCAGCAGCTTGCAACAGAAGGAAAGTGATGGGGAGGTCTTTCAGCCAGAAAAGGTCTTGCAAATTTGCAGGGGGTTGGACTGGATGGCCCTCGTGGTCTCTTCCCACTCTACAATTCTATGATTTCTCCCTTTTTCCATTTCTTGTACATGTTCCTTTTAAGTCTTAGCTCAGTTGAAAGTTCTTTAGACAGTCATACTGGTTTCTTTAGACACCTCCCATTTTTCCTCCTGAGGAATTTGTTGGACCTTAAATTTTTGGCAGAGCCAACAAATATCAGGATAGTTAAAATCCCCCATTATTACTACATCTCTCCTGTCTGAATGTGCAGTCATCTCTTCTAGGAACGCATCATCCAAGTCCTCAGTTTGGCTTGCAGGTCTGTAGTAAACCCCAAAAACAACATCCCTGCTGTTTCTCTCTGCCTTGATTTTTTCCCAGATGCTCTGAACCTGACTCCCAGGAGAAGTCATGGATCTGTTCACAGGTGTACACATCTTTAACATATAATGCTACTCCACCACCCTTCCTGTTTGGTCTATTTCTCTGAAATAGGCTATACCCTTCTATTCTTACATTCCAATCATGAGACTCATCCCACCAGGTTTCAGTGATGCCTATTAAATCATATTTGTTTTGGTGTGCTAAGAGTTCAAGTTCATCCTGTTTATTTCTCATGCTCTGTGCATTCATATAGAGACATCTAAGACCATGGGCCATTTCCCCTATCTGTCTTTTAAAGGTTTTATTCCTCCCACTGTTGGGTTCTTGTACTATGTGCCTTGTTCTCTGTATAACGTTCAGCTATTATCTCTGGCACTTGATGAACTCCTGCCCTCATGAATACTGTCTCCCTTCCCCACATAACTCAGTTTAAAGCCCTCCTGATCAGATCTTTCAGACTCTTAGCAAAAACATTACTGCCAACTGCTGTGAGGTGCAACCCATCCCTTGCCAGAAGTCCACCTCTCTGAAACCGCACCCCATGGTCCAGGAATCCAAATTCTTCCTGGCAACACCACCTGCGCAGCCAGTTGTTCACCTCCACTATCTTTCTCTCACTTCCTGGGCCATGCCCTTCCACTGGAAAGACAGACAAAATTACTACCTGTGCATCCAAGTCCTTCAGCATGCGAAGACAATTCTGTTTACTCACATCTTTGAGTATTAACTGTATGATGCAGGTCTTTTAATTGGGCTATGTTTTATTTTAATCATTTTAACAACATTTTAAAATTGTTTCAAATTAATATCTTTACTACGTTTGTTTAATTTTTTTAACTTTTGTGTTATCTGGTTTTTATCTATATTTTGTTTTAATTCATAAAGGTGAGTTGCCTTGGGTCTCATACCGGATGAAAGATGGGATATAAAATACAAACATATATACCTTGGCGGCCTTCATCATTGGTGAAAAGACCAGTGTCACTGCTGCTGCACACACTGCTGGTTTCACTGTAAAGAGAAAACAGCCAATTAAACAAGTGTACATTTAGAACTGTCCACAAAAGCCCAACAGCACAAGGAAGGTTCCAATACAGTACAAAACAATGGTAATTTAACTCATCTCTACAGTCTGGATGCCAAAAGGCACCAAAATGAACAGCACTGGAGTGACCTATCCCGTCAGGTGAATATGAAATATGGCAGGGATAGGCAGAAGATAGGTGTAGATCTGTTGATCAATCTCTCAATGGTCAGCAGTATATTGCCAATGATTTCTAATGCCCAGCTGGTTAACAATAACAGCAACAAAATAACTACCCCACTCTAGATCGGACTGCTTAAATGAAGACAGCTTGGGATAAGGAGTGGATTTTTGCATGCAAGGTCTGTGAACCACATCTACAGCATTCAAAAACAAATTCCTAAGTAAACGTTTTTGCAACAGGCTCCAACTATTGGATCTTGGGGTTCTATTAAATTAGAAAGATACTGCAAACCTGAAGTCTGTCTACCCTGACATACAGACTGAAGAAAAACTCAGAAATGTAACTAATCAACACCAAAGCTAAATGAGAAGTTTAATGGTAGAATTAAAACAATTGTAAGGAAGAAACACTTTTACTGGGGAGACAAAAAGTCAGATTTACATATAAGAAATGCACACACAGGAAGCATTTTTCAGAATGTCACTTGTGCATTTAATATAGTTACCTGCTGCCCTTCAGTTTAAAAACTCAAAAACAGGGGAGGAGCCAAGCACCAATGGCGTAAGAAACAATTCCCAGAACGGGTGCTCAAGGTAATGGAATTAAATGAATAATTCCCCCTCAAAAAGGCAAGAGAGTTTTTGAGGGAAGATTTATGGCTGTGAACTACTAAGGAATGTTAACAGAAGAGAAAATTGCCATTCGAAGAAGCCTAAAGTGAGCAAATAGTTACTTTCTGTTTTGTCTGATCTTGGAGCTGCCTACAACATAACTAAAAATAACATTTTGCTAATAAATCACTACGGTTGGAGAAAGTAGTGAACAATTGTAGGCAAATGAAAAGGATGATTTAACAGGGGAAGAAATAACTGATCTAACTGGAGAATAAGTGGAAAGCTTTTTAAAAAATAAGTGGTGGAGGAAGGAGGGGCCATCAACAGAAGGGGAGGAACGAAAGTTTGGAGTGTTCTGATTTTCTTATGTCTAAAAAAAGAAGAAATATTTCAGAAAAAAGTTGGTTGAGGCCACAAACATTAGGTAAACCGTCAGATTGGAAAGGATATCTCCGGAAGTACAGAATAACAAGGGTGAACCAGAAGGACTAAGGATGGGGAAAAAAGAAACTAGCTCTCCAAAGATTGGCCCTTTAGGTGCCTCTGCCCCAGATCCTCCATCCCCAAGGGGGAAGGAAAGAAGGGAGGAAAGCACAGAGGATATTAAAACTCATATGGATTCTCTCTTTACAAAAATGATGACAGAATTTAGAGAAGACAAAAAGAGAATGTTTTCAGAGTTTGCAGGCATAAGAGAAGAAATGCAGAAGGAGAGGAAAAGACCTGAAGAAAGATTTGTGGAAATGAGTACAATAATACAAGGAATACAAGGAGATATTCTTAATATAGAAAAAGAGAACAAAGAAATAATTAAAACTCAAACACTTCAAGGCAATCAGATCCAGGACAATACGAAGAGAATTACAGATATGGAAAAGAAATTGATATACATGCAAGATTATCAACGCAGGAATAACTTTAGAATAAGGTTCCTGCCAGAATCTGTGGGGAAAGATCAAGGATCTAATCTGAAAGCTGAAGTGTTGAAATGGCTATAGCAAGTGATCCCAGCTGTGAAATGGAGGGAAGAGGACATCGAGCGGATCCATAGAGAACTGACAGGAAGAAGTATTTTGCCAAGAGATGTTATTGTTAGAGTTATTAATTACAATAACAAGGAGGAATTGATAAGAACAGTCAAGAAACATCCAGAGAGACTGAAGTATGGAGATGTAAGGGTGGAATTCTATAATGACTACTGTCCACAAACAGTAATTTGGAGAAAAATCGATGAAGCCTTGTATTACTACTCTTTTGAAAGCTAGTATAAAATATGCTTGGGGATACCCAGTGTTTCTGAAATTTGAATGGGCAGGAAAAAGATATAGAATGGAAACACCAGTAGAAGGACTGCGACTGTTGGAGGACTTGGGAGTACATAAGAAGGAGTATGGAGCTGATGGAGGAGCAGACAGCGGAGATGGAAAAGCTTAGACAGATGAAGAAAGCAGAAGGAAGAAGAATAAAATTACAGGGTGGGGAGAGGGGATTTTTTAAAATTTATTTATTTTTATGAGCACTCGGGAGGAGGGAGTTGTTCTGGGCCATTAGATGAAATCTTCACCAGTCCTCATCTGGAATACCTGGGGGGTCATGAGTAAGGCAATTTGCCTTGGGAAGACAAGGTGGGGAGGTAAAGAAGGGAAAGGGGGGAGGGGGGAAGGGAATGGGGAAGAATTGGGAAGGGGTGGGTATGGGGAAGGGAGGTCACTTTTTGGAGCCAGAAGATCTTATAGAAAATGTAATAAGGAATCTAATGGTTAATAAATTAAAAATATCAACCTTAAATGTTTATGGCCTTGGCACCGTAATAAAACGAAAAAGGACTGAAGCTTTATTGAAGAAGGATCAAGCAGATATAATATTTTTGCAAGAGACACATCAAAAAAGGGAAGGAGTAAATGAATTGAAATTGAATTGGGTAAGAGTTTATGACAAAGCATATGGGAGGTCAAAAGCTAGAGGGGTAGCAATATTAATAGCAAAAAAATGTAATTTTGTCATTAAAAAGGTGAAAAAAGATGAAAATGGTAGATATATTATAATGCAAGGTGAAATGGGAGAAGATAAATATGTTCTAATGAATGTATATGCTCCAAATGAAAAACAGGAGGAATTTTATGTATTTAAAGAAATGGAGAATATGCAAGAACAAAGTATTGTTGTAGCAGGAGACTTTAACATGCAAATGGAAAGAATAAAAGATAAATCAAATTACTCATTAAGGGATAAATATGATAATATTATAAATTTAAATAAAATAATAAAAAGAAAGGGGTTGAAAGATGTGTGGAGATTGGTAAAGGGAGGTGAAAGGAAATATACATACTTTTCAATGGTACATAAGAGTTATTCAAGAATTGATTATATTTTTGTATAAAAAAATTTGATTGATAAAATCATAAATTCAGAGATAGGAAATATAAAAGTAACAGACCATGCCTTGGTCAATGTGGAGATTATAATGAAGAGAGATTATGAACAGGTGAAAAGGTGGAGGTTGAATACAAAGATTTTAAATTACAGAGAAATAGTAGAAAAAATTGAGCATGAATGGCAAGAATTATGGGAATTAAACGATAAAGAAGTATCAAAAGGAATTTTGTGGGATACTATGAAAGCTGTGACAAGGGGGATATGCATAAAAGAAACCTTTAACTTAAAAAAAGGCAAGAAGAAAGAAAAGGGAAATTAGAAAGGGAAACAGAATTATTGGAAAATAAATATATATTAAACAAGGAAAAACAAACTTATATTGAGTTAAGAGCAAAGAGGGAGGAATTGGATAAAATGGAAGTAGATGAAGTACAGGAAAATTTAATTTATTTAAGAAGGGAGTATTTTGAATTTAGTAATAAAAATTCAAAAATGTTGGCTAGATCCACACAGAAGAACAAAATGGAAAATATGATAAATGGGATTAGAGATAAATCAGGTAAAATGTGTAGAACAATGAAGGAAAAACTAACAATTTTTGAGGAGTTTTATAATGACCTGTACCAGTCTGGGAATAAATCAGTGGAACAAATAGAAAAATATGTAGGGGAAAATTGGAAGATTAAAATAGAAGAGGAAGATAGGGATTTATTACAAAAACCAATTACAAAAATGGAAGTAGAGGAAGCAATAAATTATTTAAAAAGTGGGAAAGCTCCAGGAATAGATGGGTTAGGATCAGATTATTATAAAGTATTTAAAAAGAAGTTAATACCTAAACTATTCGAATTATATAATAATATAATAAATGGAGATAAAGTCCCTCCATCATGGCAACAATCATTGATAATATTGATACCAAAGCCAGATAAGGATTTGATGGACCCTAGATCATACAGGCCTATACCATTGATAAATCAAGATGCAAAGTTATTATCAGCAATAATGGCAAAGAGAATGAAATAGATGTATGTATAAATATATATTAAAGGACCAATGTGGATTTGTGAAAGGAAGACAAATGTCAAATTTAATAGGAAGGGTGTTAAATAAAATACATATAATCGGCAAAACAAAATTAAAAGTAGGGATATTAGCATTAGATATATTTAAAGCATTTGACTGTGTGGAATGGCCAACATTAAAAATAATACTGAAAGAATTTGGAATGGGGAAGAGGTTTAGAGGATTAATAGATCAATTGTATTCCCATAACACAGCTACAGTGATGGTTAATTATGGAATAACAAGAGAGATAAAAATAACGAGAGGAACAAGACAAGGTTGCCCACTTTCTCCAATATTGTTTGCAATGGTAATAGAAATTCTAGCAAATGTGATAAGAAATGATAATAGTATAGAAGGAATCGGATTAGAAACAAAACATAAGATAAGCTTGTTTGCTAATGATACATTGCTAACAATTAAGGAATTGATTAACTGAATAGAAAAAATTAAAGAACATTTAAAATTATTTGGGGAGATGACAGGTTTACAGGTTAAATAGAATAAATCAGATATGATGTTGTTTAATTATACTAAGGAAGAAGAAAATATATTTGTAAAAGAGAAAAAAATAGAAGTAAGATTAAAAAGTAATATTAAGTATTTAGAAATAAATATTACAAAAGATTTAAAAGAATTAGAAGAGAAAAATATTATGGTATTAAGGAAAGAAATGGAAAAGAAGTTGGAAGAATATAAAAATATTCAACTATCATGGTTTGGAAGAATAGCTTTAGTTAAAATGAAAATATTACCTAAACTAATTTTTTTTTTGTTTAGAATGCTACCAATAAAAATATCAGAAGTAGAACTGAAAAAATGGCAAAATATGTTGAATAAATATTGTAATGGAGGGAAAAAGACAAGATTAAATAAATTATTTTGGTATATATCACAGAAGGAGGGAGGACTTGGCCTTCCCAAAATAAAAGGATATTATGAAGCTAATCAATTGAGATATGTTATAGAAGGAATTGTAGGACAGCAGGATTTAGAATGGTTAGAGATCGATACAGGGAGAATAGAAAAGAGAATATGGAACATATTTTTTGGTAATTTTACAAAAAAGGAAATTAAAGGAATTGAGAACCCATTTCTGCAAAATATATGGGAAATATGGTATAAATATAAGAAAGATTTTTTGCCTATTGATTCAGTATTAACATCGGCTATAATGGGGGAAAAAATTCCCAAATAATTTGAAGGGGAAAATGGGAAAGGAATTAAAGAAAAGAGGACTGGACAGAATAGAGGGATGGACAGGATGGATGAGTGAGAAAGGGAATATAAGAGAGAAATTATGTGGAATGAAAATTTCATGGTTTAATTGCATACAATTAGAACAATGGATTAAAAATTGGAAAACGAATCATAAAGAAATGAGGGAATTCACAAAATTTGAAGATTTGGTAAAAAGAGGAATGATAATGAAAGTTTGAAAGGTATTACAAGTGAATTATATAAAATATTGATAAAAATAAGGATAAAAAAGACAAAAGGGAATATTTAAGGAGAATATGGGAGGAAGATTTGAAACAAAAAATTGGAGATCATGAATGGGATAAGATTTGGAAACAAAGACAATTAAAAAAATGTCAATACGGATAAAACAAAATTATTATAAAATAATATGGAGATGGTATTTGACACCAGCAAGATTGCATAATATAGACAAGAATGACTCTAAATATTGTTGGAGAGGTTGTCAAGAAATAGGTACATATATGCATATGTGGTGGAATTGTAAATTTGTACAGCAGTTTTGGGAAATGGTTTTTATAGAAATAGAGAATATTCTGAATAGAAATATAGAAAGGAAACCAAGCACAGCATTGATGTCAATTTATAATGGAGAGAATGGGAACCAAGCAGAAAAGGATTTAATAACAAATTTATTAACGGCAGCAAGATTAATTATAGCAAGACATTGGAAAATGCAAATAAATGTACAAGTGGAGGAGTGGTATAAAGAAGTTTGGAAAATGGCAATAAATGATAAGTTAACATGTAGAACTAAAGTAAGAAGAGGAAGTTGGAAAGAAAGTGATTTTGATAAAATTTGGAAAGTATTTGTTAAAAAAGTATTACAGACAAAAGATGGGAGGCTACCTCCACGAGAAGAAATGAGATTCTGGAAAGACTAGGTAAGGGATAATGGCTCTGGTGAAGGGGAGCACTGAGGTGGGGGGGGGATAGGGGAATTAATATTCTTGAAAAGAATCATAGTAAATAATTTATGTTAACTTTTGAAATTAGTTAATAGAAAAATTGTGATGTTTATGGTAATTTTATGTGTTATGCTACATAAGTATTGATTGGATATTATAATGTATGATTATAAAATTATAGACATATACACATACATACATATATATATATATACCGTATATTGCTGCATACAAGACTACTTTTTAACACTTGAAAATCTCCTCAAAAGTGGGGTGGTGGTCTTATACCCCAGTAATCATACTCCCCTGCTGTGAGAATGATTGAAGTGTAAAAAGGCCTGGGCAGTTTTCCCAGCAGATCCTTCCTCCTGCTGTGAGAATGACTGCTTTGTATTTGAAGAGTTAAATGGCCCTCTATTTAGCTCAGGAGAGTCAAAATGATGTTTCTTTTCAGGACAAGTTAGCCTAAAATTAGAATTTCTGGATTCAGACTTATCATTCTGCATCAAGTTTTGTCTATGGTGAAATTCTCTTGTCTACCACTGTGGCTCTAAAATCATTAATGTGCTCATTCATTAATGTGCTCATTCAAAAATTTGGGATTTGATAGCTTCATATTAACCAACTTACAGTATTAATGCAACCTTACTTTCCAAAGATTGAACACCACAGAGATTTTTCAAAGTATCCCATGCTTTTTTAGCTGTTCACAGTCCTTTAATTTCACAGACTATTCCATCATCTATAGCCACTGAGCTGGCTGGCTGGTGGGGGACAGGCTTTCCAGCCAGGTGGCTGGCTGGGGTGGGGGGCAAACTCTATATTTTAACTTAAAAATTGGGGGGGTCGACTTATGCGCCCAGTCGTCTTATACGCCAGAATATACGGTATATAACTCAAACAGTGGCTGGAATGCTGTTGGGGACTTACATCTTCCTAAGTGAATGTACATCTGTGGGAATTAGAACTGAGCAGTTCTGTAACATCTGTAATCTGCTGATATGTTACTATATAGGGGAGCCAACAAAGTGACAGATATGAGTTTGGACACCAGCTAGGGAGAGCACGATACACATTGAGACACTCTTGCCAGTGTTCTGTCACACATCCTTGCAATTCACTAATAGGGTTTCTTAGCACCTCTGTTACGTAGCTAAGTATATGTAAAGTTATATAAGGTAGACCATGATGAAAGATTCCGACCAGTTTTCATAAAGTAATATATAAATGAAGTGTTATAGCACAGATGAACTGCAGACAGCAGAACAATGTAAAACAATTTTTTAAGAGCAGAATCAACAAAACTCGCAGTGGTAACATTGGTAGACCTGGGCAAATAAAGAGGCCACAGAATCATAGAATTGTAAAATTGAAAGAGACCACAAGGGCCATCCAGTCCAACCTCTTGCCATGCAGGTCTTTGTTCAGCACCAGGAAAATAATCAAGAGCTGATGCCAGGAAAGTCTATCTGGGGTGGGCATTCTATAAACATGATGTGGCTACTGAAAATCTTTTTCTGGTTCTGTCTACTTAACTTCAGAACGTGACTAGAGAGGGGGTGAGATCGAGATCACGGCCTCTGACTATGATAGGATTTAGATAGGATTTGTATGATGTACCTTCACGTAAATTGAGACTTTCCTCTATAGTCCAAGACACTGAAGGATTTAAAGGTGATCATCAGCACCTTGAATTGTGTCCAGATCAGGGTGGGCAGGTTGGCTATCCTAAGTTAGCCACTCCCAGTTACCAACTATAGTTTCTATGTCATCTATCATGGTAGTTCCCAATATAACATGTTGCAACAGCCATAGTGGGGAGTATTTCTGTGTCTATACAACCATGGAAGAATGAGCAAACAGGATGCATTCAGAGAAAAATAATTATAGTGAATGCTACTATATTCTCCTGGACTATCTCCAACAATCTGTTAGAAGAGAATTACAATATGAAGAAAATGAGCACAACTGATCAGGTGTTTGCAAGGAGAAATGAGTGATGACATGAAACAAATTTCATGAGCAAAGGCAACATTACAGAATTTCCCAACCTTACAGTCATTTAGTCCCTCTAACTGATGAAACTATGTTTTAACCAACAGCCTAATGTTATATCAGTTAACTAGAATAAAGGGACACCACTAATATAATCTGATGGATTTTTTAAAAATATACTTTTACATGGTGAGGTAAGGGAAATTTAAACTTTATGTAGGATGACAATGAGTTCATACCAGTTAATCTGACTACTTTTCAATTGACTTCCCTGCCTATTAATTTTGACTGGGATGCAAGGTAATTTTCGTTTCCACACAACATTTTTCTTGATATTCCAGAACTATTTCCAAGACATAAAATAAACAACTGACAGCATGCCACATATTGTCTAAGTATCATTTTCCAGCAGATTATTTTGTTTTATTTTGTTTCACCTTCATAAAGTTATTTTGCAAAACAAATCTAAAAAGTATTAACTATCAGGAGCTTCTTTGTTTCTTGTTAATAACATGAAAGAACATAGTAGACAGCCAGAATCAGATGTGGTGAACTCAGGGTATAATCCTTGATCACAACAACATTTCACATAGTAATCTGTAGTGAACAAGTACCGGCATAAACACAATTATTAGCTCCAACTAGAGGTGGCGTACTGAATTAATAGGAACTTGGTAAGTCAACACTTTTGTCAGTTCCACTGATTCAATGGCCTACTCTAATTAGGACAAACGACTGGATTTAGGCTACAGCCTCCAGTTCTGTGGAGTGGATCTCCCTTCTATTTTTATGTCACATATGAATATTATGGACTTATGTGGTCATGCAAATTGTTCCACCACCACGACCAGTTGCTGAGCTAGCAATTTTTGTGACTTTTTTTTTTTTTTTTTTTTTTTTGGCAAGGCTGCCACTTAGCCATGACAATAATTGTATAGCTTTGGAAAGTGACTATCTCCCTACATAAACTACCTTGCAGGATTTTTTTGAAAATAAATTGCCACTTCTGGCCAATCTGAACGAGGTTTGGGGTGCAGAAATAACAAATATAAGGCCAAGTATAACACCTGTTTTTTAATACCTCAATAAAGCGAAATACAACAAAATCCACAAAAGAACAGTACCTTTATTAGCAACCAAGATGCAAAAAAATGCAGCATGCAAGCTTTTGAAGTTTCACTGGCTTCTTCATCAGACAAAGATGTTAAAAATCATACAGAAGAAAAGTAACAATGTTAGAGTCACAGACCTACATTTTGTCTCAGATGTTATTTCTGTTGTCATTTAGGATGGTCTAGATCAGGGGTGGGGAAACTTTGGCCTTCTAGATGTTTTGAACTTCAACTCCCACAAGTCATACCTTGCATGGCCAGTGTTGTGGAATTATGGGAATTGTATCCAAAACATCTAGAAGGCCAAAGGTTTCCCATCCTTGGTCTAGAGGGATATCAGTGCAGGCAGAGGCCACTCCCCTTCTTGACTGTGTGGGGACCAGAGACAAAGACAAAGGGCAATAAAAATTTATTTATTTATTTGTTTGTTTGTTTGTTATTTATACCCCACTCTTAAGCCACAAGGCTATCAGAGCGGCTTACAAATTGTTTTAAGCAATAGCAATTTACACATCTACCCTGCATTAAGCAGTTTCCAATGTGTGTTAGCTAATTGCCCCCACAAGCCGGGTACTCATTTTACCGACCTACAGAAGGATGGAAGGCTGAGTGAATCTTGGAGCCCTCTGGAATCGAACTTGCAACGCGGTGACTTGCAGTACTGGCAAGCATTGGACTGCAACTCTGGAGAACAAAGTTCAAATCTCTGCTCAGCCATGAAAGCCCACCGGGTGACCTTGGGGAAGTTGCACTCTCTCTGCCTCAGAGGAAAGCAAAGGCAAATCCCTCTGAACAAATCTTGCCCAGAAAACCCTGTGACAGGGTCACCTAAGCGTTGCCATAAGTCAGAAAGGACTTGAAGGTATACAACAACAACAAATTAAATTTCAACTCCATTAGCAACAGAAAAGTAACTTCCCTTGAGATCTAGGCTTCCCCTGTCCTTTGCCAAGCTAATAGATTGATTCATATTTCCCCTTTGTTTATAAGAAAACCTCTAGAGGACAAAACCCTCTGTGAAGCAGTTAAGAATGCAATTTGAACAACAGAGGATACCATTGTAGGTTTGCAAAAACAAGAGTTTTTTGTTTGTTCTGTAACTTTACAAAAACAGATGCCACATCCAATCTGCTACTGCATCAAAAAGCAAAAAGGGGGGAGAATGTTATGTGGCCTGGCTATCCAGAAGAAAACAATGAGTCTATACTCAACATACCAAAGCTTGTCAAGGTATAGGTGTATACAGATGTCTAGTGTTAAACCTGTTAATTTCTCCTTGGAACAGGATGAATAACTCCTATTAACCAAGGGGCTTACTTATCACTGTAAATTATTTTAGAAAAACTAGAAATGTTTTAGTCTATTGGCCAATAGCAGACTACCTGGCACTTTTGCCTAGCAGAACATGAAACCATCCCTCTACCTAATATCAAGGCTCAATAGGCTTATCTGTTACAGTCTGTAATATCAAGACTGCAAATGCTTACTTATTCATCTGGGATAATAAAAGCACAAATTGAACATATCCCAAATTCTAGTAAGAGCAGTAGCCTCTGTAATTTGTATTAACTCCTCTAGGCTATCTTTTGCAGTTTTCATGTAGAAGGTGCTACAAATCCCATTGTAAAAGCAACTCTTGCAGCTACCACCATCTCAATTTTAAATTGTCATATTGCAAAATTAAGATAAAACTATCATTCTTCTTTAATATCTTCAAGGAACACAAACTTGCACAGGAATGGAAGACTTAATGCCTGATGTGCCATACCACAGTCTGCTGTTCAAAGCAGCTTTTGATACACCCATGGAAAACATCATCACATGATTACATGGACACTGATACCCCTTAGAAATCTCCCAGGCAAGGCCCTCTTTTTTGACTAGCTGCCAGAAGAACTTATTAGGATGTCTATCATATCTCTCTCTATAGATTTTTATGTTTCGTTTTTGAAGTACCATCAACACTCCAAATCCCCAAGATAAGGGGTGGAATAAATCTAAATGAATAAATTGTGTAGTTCTTATAGTCAGTCTTCTAATTGCAATTCCACCCCAAAGATTCATGCAAAAGAACCCTAGCTCGTGCACACTGCACATATATATGGGAAAACACACCATCATTTAGTATAGACCATGCAGTCCCGTAAGCACTGATTAATGACCTCCAGTTACAATGGAGGCTACTTACCTTAACCACAAAATAATGAATGCTATTGATCCGACAAGCTACTACTATAGAATATTATTGATCACCCAATCTTTGGCTAAAATGGCCCTCATTTAGCAGCTGCAGTGTTGCAAACACCTGGAGCAAAGCATGCCTATAATTAAATAGTTCAGAAGAGTTAAAGTGAGAGGTGATGGACAGATCCAAGCTCTCCTCCATTTAGTCCAGCTCTTGAGCTATTGTTTGTGTCAGGAAGGGTATTGATTTTCCATAAAAATAAGAAAACAAGAGGCACAGAGGGGCTGCAGAAGGTCAGGCTGGGCTGAAGGAGGAGGGGAAACTAAACACTTTGTCTCTGTCACTTGCCTTTTAGGAGTGGAGGATTTGGGGGGGGGTCTTTCCTGGGCGGCAACCTCTAATAGATCAGATAAGCCAGGCTCTCAAATGCCACTTCAGGCTATCATCAAATACATTCCCATCAAACGGAAAGGAAGTGAGCTACAAAGAGAGAAACAAGTGGGTGGTCTGACAGCCTAGTATTCAACAAGCTATAGAACACATCAACTAACAAGGAAATTAAGCAAGGTACTTCAGTTGGGATCTAGTACTATAAGAGACAGTTAATTAGCTATGAGAGGGGCACTCCAAGCGATACAAGGATTCCCTGAAACAACATCTCAGGCTCAGCCAAATTGATCACCAACAATGGTCCGCCCTGGCCTCACATCAGGAGGCATGGAGACACACTATCCACAATGCTGCAGCCTTATTTGAGAAATCACGCAGAACAAGTCTTGAAGAGAAACGACAACGCAAAAAGAATCACAACCCAGAAACATCACCCAAGGAGACCTTCTGCTGTGCTTTCAGCAACCGGACTTGTTTATCTCGGATTGGCCTTTTTAGTCATCAGTGCGCTTGCAGAAAGTGTGGGATGAGTCCTTCCTGAATCTTTGTTTGCAAAGAAAAGCCAGAGAGAGAGAGAGAGATCATAAGCAACTAAATCAAACCCAAAGAAGCTGGATCAATTTGGTTGGCTCTATTAATAAAGATATAATTTTATTTTTTCTATGAGCATTTAAGTTGACCATAATTCTACTTCTGTCCCTTCCCAAATATAAAAACTTTACAAAATATATCATATTAGATGGTGTTTTTAGATGGCATAAAGCTTGGGGCTGCCATGCTCACACTCTTCTCAAGGAATAAGCCATAATGGCCACACAACAGGATTAACATAAAAGTAAACATGCATAGTACAGTTGTTCCTCCGCATCCAGGGATTAGGACCCCCCATGGATACCCAAATCTGTGAATACTCGTCCCATTATTTGCAATGGCATAGCAAAATGGTATCCCTTATATAAGATGGCAAAATCAAGGTTTGCTTTTTGGATTATTATTTTTTAAGACTATTTTCAAGCCGTGAATACTTAAATCCGTGGATACAGAGGGACAACTGTACTTGTGATGATGCTTGGTATGACAGAAGGCAGTAGGAAAAGAGAAAGACCTCATTACAGACAGATAGAAGCAATCAAGGAAGCCATGGCTCTTATTTGCAAGAACTGAGCAGGGCTCTTGATAACAGGGTGACTTGGAGGTCTTTCATTCATAGGGTCGCATAAGTCAAAGTCAACTTGACAGCAGTTAACAACAATAACAACATGACTACTGAAGTATTTTTGTCAGGATAATGGGATATGCAACCTGGTAAATATATACTGTAAAAAGCAAGTGTGACATGTAAAAGCCTGCAGGGGCCAGTTGGTGAGAGGGCTGAGTGCAGCTGGCCAAAGCATCTGATTAGGCCTGGGAAGCTAGCCTTGGAAGGAACTCTTATCTCTGTGAGAGAGTGCGTGGATTTGTGGGAACTACTGTCTCTGTATACTGTTAGACTATGCTATGTAACTATATAGGCAGTTCTGTCTGGACTTTGCAGTGACAGGACTGTGCTGTATGCTGTGATATATAGTCATCATAGAGGAGTCTCTAACTCACTGTAATTATCATCATATTATGCTGTAGTAAAGAGAAGTACAGTAGTTTACACATACGTCTCTGTGTGCTTTTTTCCTCACCTGGAGAATGAAACTCTGCCACAATAACTTTTGCTATCTGGACCTCTTGATATGCTCAGAGGTTCCAGTGCGCTATTGTGTCATTTTTCACAATGGTAGGAGGATAATACTCTCATCAGTTTATATAACTTGCTTTGTTACGAGGAAAGAACTGTGTTAAGACCAAAATACTCTGTAGCAAAAAATATATATCTTGTCCACATATTTCATCATTAGGCCACAACACACACACACCAAACACATAGCCAACTCCTGAATTAGAGGATTCCAGAGACTAGGCAGCAAGTTATACAGTATGACCCCTCATCCATGGACTCAATATCCATGGTTTCATTTACCTGTGCTCCAAAAGATATCCCTCCCCAGAAGTGCTTGTGGGCCTTTCTAAAGTCCTCCAAGTGCAATTCTATGGTATGCTTCTGGCTAAGTATGGCCAAAATATAAGGTTCACTATTATCTGCAGTTTCAGGTATCCATGGAAGATCTTGAAATGAATCCCCTGCAGATATGGGGGTCATACTGTAATTTAGACCTGACAATTATACTGTTAAGTTCAAGAATACACTGAAAGAGAACAAAGTGTTTATACCCACAGATGTGTTTGTTCCTCAGATATCTAGCAGAAACAGCAACCTAGTCACTGCTGTTTAGAAAATACCTACTAATGAAAGGGGTGCGCAAGACCAGTGATAAAGCACATGGTAAAGCATGCTGAAGGTCTCAAGTTCAATCTCCAGTATCTCTACATAAGGCTGGACCACACTTCTGTCTGAAATCTTAGGGAGCTTCTGACACTCACTGTAGGCAATGCTGAGTTAGATGGACCAATGATCTCATAAGGCAGCACTGTATGCTCAAAAGTAGTTTGAACTAGTAGTTCTGAACATTGTATATTGAAAAGCAGTTTGAACACTTTATACAATCCTTAATACTTCCAAATGAATGGAACGTTCCCTTTTGACAATTTCAAAATATTAGAGCCAC
The DNA here is from genome assembly GCA_030847615.1 of Gambelia wislizenii. NCBI lineage: Eukaryota > Metazoa > Chordata > Lepidosauria > Squamata > Crotaphytidae > Gambelia > Gambelia wislizenii. The sequence goes on along the minus strand of JAUMIR010000001.1, from coordinate 446,820,682 downwards.
TTGTAAGATGGAGCTCAGAGGAAATTAGAGAGGCTCTGGTAAGAGGCCAGGTCCAAGTAATCTTTTCTTAGAAATACAAAAGGTCCAGTGACCAAACACAAGATTTAACTTACATCCTGACCTCAACCCCCTAAGTGAGAAGCGCGTTAACAGAATCACTAAATATCCTGTCCACACAGTGCCCCTCTCTCTGACCTCTTACTATTAACCAATCACTAAAAGTCTCTATTTTCTTATCACATATCCTGGGAGAAGAATGTAATCTATATGAGATAAAGAAAAAATATATACACATTGACACAAGAGTGTGCACGTGTAAAGTTTTCAGAAAATAATGAATTTCAATCCCATTATAACAAAATGGAAGTATCAGCTGCTTCACCTCATTAGGAACCTGGTTAAATTTGCTCTATGTACCCTGAGTCACAAATTCCAACACCAAAAACACATTTAAACCACTTTTAAAAAATCATCTCAAAGATAGGATTCAACAGAGTGGAAATCACATTGCAATCCTTCTTTCAGTTCCATCAAAATCCATTATAGGATTCATTCCACATGTTATATGAAGCTTTCCCAGGGTTATATTTCTTCAGACGCAATCTGTCCATGGAAACATGCTGCCAAGTGGCAGTGTGAAAGATAAAAGTGGATAGGGCCACTCTCTTCTCTTATTCTCTCTCACCTTTTTTTAGGGGAAAAAATATGCTCTAAAATGACACACAAGACAATGTGATGAAGTAGATGCACTGTAACAACAAGCAAGCCTGACTGATCGTACTTGTTTTAGCTGTTTCTCACCATACCTGTCTTGAAAAACATTTTTCCACAAAGTGTCACTGACAATGGACACAGAGTTAGCTTCCAAGAAAAATGGATCATGTCATACCAATAAAGGTGGACCATCCAAAACAAAACGAAAACTAGGTAGAGGAGAAACTACCTAAACAAGTGAAAAGGAAAAGTGTGGACAGCTCACCATTCAGACATGTTTTCATCAGAACCTTGCTTCTGTTCATCTGCTTCACACTCCATTCTCTCATTCCTCCCAGCTTTGTTAAGGAAGGCCCTGGTGTCTGCCGATTCACATAGCCCTCGACTGGATGAAGTCCAGGGAGCATTTTCCTTCCAACGGGACAGGCGCTGCTTCTTAGCAGACTTGAACCTGCAACCCTTTTCATAACTCCATTCTGATACTCTGAGTTTTTGCTGAAGGCTAGCAGCCACCTCTGACGTCACACGCTTAACTTTTCGGCGGCGCCTCAGTGGTCGACAAGGAGCATTCTCAGTGAATGAGTCTGACTCATGCCATGAGTGTGGCTTACTCCTGAGAGCTGCACTAAGTGCCGGATGACGTTTGGATCCTGCCATGTCATCCGAGTCACTGAAGTTGGCAGTCAACACCTCCCGACAGTCCTCCACAACTTCATCAAGACTGGATTCGGAGGCACCACTGTAGCAACAAGCATGTTCTGCTTGGTGTGTGAGGTCTGAGCGCCGTTTGCGTCCCCGCCTCTTGCGAAGCTGTCGACGCTGCTGCCTTGGGCTAAGAGTCATCTCTTCCCACAACTCATCCAGCTTGTTCTGTTCAGATGTCTGCTCAAGGGCTGAGGCCAAATCATGCACCAACTCATCCATGAGCAAAATCTGTAAACAAAAAAAATATAAAGATTAACCTGAAGTCATCCTGTTAGTAGGTCAAATCCATATCACATATATTCAAACTATCCACTCTATATACAGAACTCTTTTGTGGTGATAGTGGGGGGGAATCACAAATTATTTTTTTCAAAAAGAGGTATGTTCACCTTTACATCTAAGTGTTCTTTCTTTCACATGCTCCCAAAGCCACTTTCCTGCTTATGAAGAATTGAAGGAATAAGACTACAACCGGATCCCCATATCCCCAGGAGGTTCAGTTCCTGGACTTACTGTGGATACTGGAAATGGTGGATAATCACAAACCCTGTTAAAATAAAGGACTTCTGGTAAAAACATACCATAGAATTGGACTGTAAGACCTACAAGATGCCTACAGAGGACACCTCTCTAGGCATTTTCCAGCACTATGGTACGTGTCCCTATTTTTATCCTGCAGATAACTGAAACCACAGATATTGGTTCCATGGATATGGGGGGTCCAAATGTATACCTAAAGATACAGATACATTAGAAAATGAGATTCTGTTCAGTCCTTTTACAGCAAAAAGGAACAGTGTCATGGAACTGCTTGGGCTTCTCATATGGTTTAAGCTGCACAAAATCCCATTAGGAACCCTAGGATTTCCATGATAATTGTGTGAGTAGTTCCACAATTATTTTGGGGGGGGGGGTGAGGGTGACACTGGTCCAAGGACCACCGGCTTTCAACCTGACTGGCTCTCAACCTGACTACCTTAAAAGATTGTTGTGTAAATAAGAAGAGGGAAAGACAGTCACCCAGTGCATCACTCTGAGTTCCTTGGAGGCTGGCAGGACGCTTTGAATAGCATTGAGCTAGATAAATACTAAGTTGGACAGACTGAAATTGCAACTCTACATAGCGCAGCTTCCAACATAACACTTGTCCCTTCATATTCGCTGGGGTTCAGTTCCAGGACACCCCCCTGGATACCCAAATCCGTGAATACTCAAGTCCCATTATATGCAATGGCATAGCAAAATGGTGTCCCTTATATAAGCTGGCAAAACCAAAGGTTTGCTTTTTGGATTATTATTTTTTAAGATCATTTTCAAGCCGTGAATACTTAAGTCCGTGGATACCAAACCCGTGGATACGGAGGGACAACGTTACATCTCCCCCTGCTATTGCTCCCTCCTACCGGTGCCACTCCTCTCTTCCCAACGTGGGCAACGCCCGAATGCTACCCAATGCCAGCCCTTAAGAACCAGTAACGGGTGGGGGAGGCTTACGGGGCGCCCGTCCTGCTTGAGCTACATAAAGGTGCCCACATCATGGAGGGAAATAAGACCTGGACCTTTGGTTTGACCCAGACCAGCTGGGCAATTCTTCTTAGGGTCCCCTCCCTCCCTCCCTCCCTCGCCCGCTGCTTCAACCCACCGTTCGCCTTCCCTAAGCCACGGCGCTCCCCCCCCCGCCTTCCCTCCACAGAGTCCCGGGGCCTCCTCGACACAGGCAGGCAGGCAGGCAGGCAGGCAGTCCAAGCCACCGCCCCCTCCCGCTCTCTTCGCTCTGTTTCCGCGGCCCAGCCTGCTCTCTCTCCCCCCCGGCAACTCCCCCAGGTCCAGGCACTCGTTTCCCGACCCTCGTTCGGGGGCTCACCCGGATCCCGCGACGGCCCCTCAGGCCTCATTCACCCACCGCTTAGGCCTCTCCGGTTCAGCTCGGCCGCTCGGAAACAAACAGCACTTCCGGTCCTCGGAGGGGGAGGGGGAGGAGCACGGCCTCCCCTTCCGGGTGCGTGACGTCACCGTTCGGCATGGAGGGGGCGGGGCTTGGCTTTGCAATGAGGCGAGCTTCAGGAGATCAGCGCTGGTTTCTGTGCCTTTTTGTGGGAGGCTTTCGTTCCCTCTATATATGTATGCTATAGTTCTATATAATACTATATAGAAATACTATATGTGTGTGTGTGTTTGTGTGTGTGTGTGTGTGTGTGTGTATATATATATATATATAATTTAATTAATTTAATATAATATATGTATATTACTTAAATTAAATTAATATATTAAATTAATATATTAAATTAAATTAATATATTAATTTTATAGTTTTTACTTTTATATATATATATATATATATTTTAAAAAGTAAAATTTAATTAATTGAATTTAATTAATTTATATTATATTAAATTAATTAAATTTTATCTCTCTCTCTATCTCTCTGGCTTTTCTTCGCAAACGAAGATTCAGGAAGGACTCGTCCTGCGCTTTCTGCAAGCGCGCTGATGACTGAAAAGGCCAATCCGAGATAAATAAGTCCAGTTGCAGAAAGCACAGCAGAAGGTCTCCTTGGGTGATGTTTCCAGGTTGTGATTCTTTCTGAGTTGTCGTTTCTGTTCAGGACTTGTTCTGCGTGAGTTCTCAAATAAGGCTGCTATATAGTATTTCTATATAGTATTTCTATATAGTATTATATAGAAATATAATACTATAGTATTATAGTATGTATAGTATTTCTAATATAATAGAAATACTATACATATATAGTATTTCTGTATTGCTTCCCAGCCCGCAAGGGCTCCCAAGGTGATTATTTATGGGAGTTAGGCTGTGCCTCTACCCAATGATTTACTTGAGAGACCTAAATACCAGAGACAGTCTGATCTTTTGGAAGCTAAGCAGGGTCAGCCCTAGTTAGTACTTGGATGGGAGACGGGCAAGGAATACCAGGTGCTGTAAGGCTACATTTCAGAGGAAGGCAAAGACAAAACCACCTCTGAGTATTCCTCGCCTAAGAAAACCCTGTGAAATTGTTGGGGTCGCTGTAAGTTGACAGGCAAATTTGAAGGCACATAACAGGCATACACAGGCCCCTCTGAGAGAAAAGCAGCATGGTGTAGTGGTTTGGGGTGTTAAACTAGGATCCTAGAGACCAGGATTTAAATTCCAGCTCAGCCATGGAAACCCACTGGGTGACTTTGGGCAAGCTGCACTCTCTCAGCCTCTTGGAGGAAGGCAAGGGCAAAACCCTCTCTGAACAAATCTTGCTAAGGAAAAAAAACCACCTGTGATAGTTATCTGGATAATTTGTTTTGCAATTACAGTAGGACCCCCGTATCCAGTAGATATTGGTTCGGGGGGGCGTGGATACCAAAAACCATGGATAATAGCAAACACCATTGAAAATAATGGGACTTCTGGTTTAAAATACCATAGAGTTGCCTTGGAGGACCTAGAAAATGGCTAGAGAGGACACATTTTCTAGGAAGACTCTATGGCAGGTGTGCTGTTTTGTGTCCCGTGGATAATTGAATCAGTGGAGAATGAATCAGTGGATACAGGGGTCCTACTGTATGTTTTATAGTTTTTATTATGCGTTACTTCCCTCTGTGTGTGCTCATGTATACAGTGGGACCTCCATATCCGCTGATTCATTATCCACTGATTCAGTTATCCACAGGACACAAAACAGCACATCTACCATAGAGTCTTCATAGAAAATGCCTAGAGAGGCATCCTCTCTAAAGATTTTCTAGGTCCTCCAAGGCAATTCTATGGTATTTTAAACTGGAAGTCCCATTGTTTTCAATGGTGTTTGCTGTTATCCATGGTTTTCAGTATCCACGGGGGGGGGGGCAGACCAATCCCCTATGGATACAGGGGTCCTACTGTACTGTACACTTGTTTAGACTGCACACCTTTGGCAGGAACCAATGCATTTTTGGTTTTTTACTTGTTTTAATGTAAAGCACCATCTATATAGACGCAAAACAGGCAACAGCCTGCAGGTAAATAGTAGTAATAATAAACAATAAATAATAATAAAATTTATTTTTATCCCGCCCCTCTCTTAAAAACAATCGGGGCGGTAGTAATACTAAGAGTAAAAATCACCTGCTCCCTTTTACGTATTACACTTACCGGTACATTGTGCCCATTCTTCCACAAGGGCAACTCCAGTGGCGGTATAAAGAAATCTCCCAGCCAGGCAAGGTTGTTGCATCAACTGTTTTCTTGGCTGTGGTCTACCTTATCTTCTTGGACTTTTGTGTCCAGCACTTTCCCCCCACCTTTTTTCAAGTACACAGGTACCGCTTTTTCTCAGAGGCTTTACATAGGTGTGTATAAATACTGATTTACTGTACCTGCCTACCTGAATCTTACAACTAGACCCTGTGAAAATTATTATAAGGCAATCAGTCATGCCCTCCTGTCCCCATGGCTTGTCAGGAGTGAGTGAGAATCTCATTTCTAATAAGAGTTTACCGTTAAAGTCTTGGATGGAAGGGATTTGAGGGTTTTTAAAAAAAAATTTAGGGGAAACTGACAAGATGCATCAAGACTATGAGCGCTTAACTCTTACAAACCTAGAGTCTGTTTTTCTATGTACAGGTCACTATCCCCCCACACACACAATATCTGTGGGGGATATACATTCCCAGACTTACTGTGGATATGTGAAACCATGTATAATAGTGAACCCTATTGAAATGAATGACATCCGACCCATCTTCCGGCAGAAGCATACCACAGAATCATGCTAGAGGACCTAGAAAATGCTTACATACAGGGATTGACCTGTATTGAAACATATTGGAAGTTGTAGTCCCAAAGAAGTAATTTTTCTGTGCAGTGACCCAAACATAGATGTTTCCTTCTCTCTTCTCAAGTTTTTTAGCAGAAAACCTGAAGGAGGCAGAGAGAGAAAAGGCTCAGAATGTGAATCTTCTGTAACAGAGGAGAAGCACAATCCCCCCCCCGCCCTCTCTCTATCTCTGCCCCTGCCTCTTGCTAGGAAAAAAGAGACTACACCAGTGGTAGAGACTACTACCGTTTTCTGCACATGCCACAAAAAATAGAGATTTTTGGAGGAACATCTTGAATCAGGCTCCCTGTTGATTCCACCCTAGCCCTCTTGCAACAGCACTTGATGAGCTGATATTTAACAAAATAAACACAAAAAAGAATTTAAAGCAGAGATTCCCCTATCATGTGCCTGTTGGGGGTTATGTGTTTGAAGAGGTATGCTACTGAATTTGCCAGGATTCAACTAGGTTTAACAGAAGATCCAGCCAAAGGCAGTGAAGACTGCCACCACAAATACAGCTGTGCTTTTAACGTCAGTGCAGTAATGGTGTACAAAATTGCAACTAGGCTGTTCAAGCAAAAGACTGCAGAACTCCACAGATGTTTCTGCCTGTATACAGGTTGAGTATCCCTTATCTGAAATGCTTGGGACCAGAAGTGTTTTGAATTTTGAACTTTTTTTATTTCAGAATACCTATATCTGCATATACATATATAATGAGAAATTATGAAAGAACTAGACAAAATCCTAAAGTGCAGAGATATAAAACTGAGCATTAAAGTCAAGATTGTCCTAGCCATCATATTTCCCATCACCATGTACAGAAGTGAGAGCTGGATAGTGAAGAAAGCCCACAGAAAGAAAATCAACTCATTTGAAATGTGGTACTGTAGAAGAGAGCTATGGATACAGTGGTCTGCCAAAAAGACCAGTAAATGGGTCCAAGAACAAATCATATCCAAGCTCTACCTGGAAGCCAAGGTGACTAAACTGAGACTGTCTTACTTTGGCCATATCATGAGAAGGCATGACTCACTAAAAAAGACAATAATGCTAGGAAAGGTGGAGAGTAGTATAGAGGAAGGCCACACACTAGATGGATAGACTCAATCAAGGAGGTCGTGGCCCTGAGCCTGCAGGACCGGTTGAGGACAGGGGGTCTGGGAGGTGTCTCATTTATGGGGTCACCATGAGTTGAAGTTAACTCCAGGGCAGTTACCAACAATGACGATATGAGATGTTTTGGAGATGGGACCCAAGTCTAACCACAAAATTCATTTATGTTTCATATGCATCTTATACACATAGGCAGAAGGTAATTCTCTACAATATTTTAATAATTTTGTGCACAAAGCAAAGTTTGTGTACATCAAACCACCAGAAAGCAAAAGTGTCACTATCTCAGCCACCCATGTGGACAATTTTGGATTTTGGAGTACTGTATTTTGAATTTCAGAATACCAGACAAGGGATGCTGAACCTGTATGCACATTGGGGAGGTGGGGGGTTGGGGATGGGAGAGAACCATATTCAGTTACAATGTTGTGCAGATGAGATACACTTCCTGGTTATAACAATCAGTGGCCATAAGTTTGCTATTACTCATTTAGCTGTATGCACAGCCATTTCTATAGAATGGATAACCTGAAGCAGATTGGGGTTCCTAAGAGCTCCACACTAATAGGGCCCTCTTTCATTAATGCTGTACATGTGGCCAACAGTGGAAAATGGAGAATGCTCGTGTCATGATCAAGGCCAATGTTGGAACCTACTCCTGCTGCACACATGTCCATGCTGGCTGAATATGCTGGATGCTGTAGTCCAAAAAAGTAACCTTTCCCAGCTGCGCTACACACACATCTGACCAGGTCAACTGATGATTGTAATGGTTATAGCCAGACGTTCTGAGTTAAGAGATATAGGAATTGTTCATAGAAGGCCAGCTATACACAGAGAAGGTTGTGAACAGAACAGCAATTATTCTCCCAAAAGCATAATGCAATTGCAACATATAGTATTAGATACAATTCAGTCACTTACATTATGGCTTACAATATAAAAAGAGAATAAAAACAATTAATTTAAAACAGTCCAGCAAGCAAGCGAAAATCAGAGCAGTGTGGTTAAAGCAAATTGTTCTAACTCTTTAGACTGACCCGAAAAGTAAGATGCTTCACCTCTTTTATTCTTACCATTAACAAGAGGTTGGTGTGCATGCCAGGCAAACTGTTTGTTGGTTTATTGATACATAAGCTTTTATCAATGGGTTTGCATTGAAAGGGAGAATACAAACTTGCTATCTCCAAGGGCATAGCTTAGATTAGAGTTGATTCATAACAGCATGCTTTCCATGTAGGTGATTAATCTCATGTCAGATTCTTCTGATCAGATGCATGTTCAAACATGTCATGAGCACAGCTCATAAGTTATCTCCTGCGTGACAGCTGAATGAATGCAACACGCTTTCCAGACACAAGGTGCTTATGGATCAATTTACTTACTTGGTGGTCCAATTTGGAGCAATCCTAAACATTCATACTCTCATCAACTAGTATAAAAGGGTACTGCTTTGTGGCAGAACTGAAACACAACCAAGCCTTATCACTGATACATAGCAAATATTAGAATGAAACTAATGACCTGATTTTACTATCATGAACATAGTCATGACCCTCCAATGTGCAATGCCATCATGCCCTTTCTACATTACAACAGACTCACTTTAGGTGGCTAGTGGTTCTGTGCCAGGTTAAAGGGCCAAACTGCAGTGCTCCAACACAGTGTTTATGCTGCAAAAGCTAAAACCAGTCCACAGAGTCTGATTTTGTTTACAATGCATATTTCAATGTGCATCCATTTAACAAATTTTATAAGCATCACATCTTTTATTTAGGAATCATGTCATGAGATGTATCACTCTGCCCCAAACCTTCAGTGCACTTACCTGGTTGCCATAATTCTCTTCCACAAAACTGGGACAAAACTATACAGGACTGGATTGAGTAGATTATTGGCGAACCACCCCTCCCACAAACAAACCAGATTTTGACATTTAATATTGTTTTATAGCATATTTCAGTAGTAGTAGTAGTAGTTTTTCCTTGGTTTTTTTTCCGGGCTGTGAGGCCGTGTTCTGGAAGAGTTTGCTTCTGACATTTCGCCTGCATCTGTGGCTGGCATCTTCAGAGAACTGTGTGTGTGGAGTTGATATACTGTGAACCCCTGTTGGGGAATATATGCAAATTTGTGTATTTGAATGGTTAGTTTCTGGGTTTAGATATGCACGGAGGATTAGTGTCTGTTTGGTTGATGGCCCATTATCTGCTGGAAATCCCCCTGTCCCAGGGTGGAATTCATTTGCAAGTGTTGAGTTTTGATTCTATTGTTTTTCAAAACTGGAAGCCAGATTTTGTTAACTTTTAGGGTTTCTTCTTTCCTGTTGAAGTTGTCCAGGTGTTTGTGTAGTAGTAGTTGCCATCACCATTTCTTTATTTATATCACACCATCAATTTACATGGTGCTTTACAAGCACAACAATCAAAAACAGTGGGTCCTAGAGATACAGAGGGTCCTAGTATTATGGAGCAGGTGTTGCTTGTTCCCTGTCAATGTAAGCCTCTGGAAGTTCACAAAGATGGCACAAAGCCAATGTCTCTCCTGTTGTTTGGCCAGAACATGGAAACATTATTTGTTTGAACTGCAGTTCCCAAAATCCTCCCAGCCAACATGACCATCACCTTCAATAGGCCTAGCTCCTGCCAATGAGAGTCACAGCAGCCTCCAAATAGTGTGCATTCTGCCTCCAAATACAGAGTTGGTACCCTTGCTTTTTTAAAAAAAAAAACTTGAACATGGTATGTGATATCTACACCTTGTTGCTGGTATACACAAAGCCTTTCTCATTGATTTATGCAGTGCTTTAAAAACTATTTTTGCAGTGATAACAGCAGATAAGCTAGAGACAGATTTACTGCCTACAGAAAACTTGAGTTGCCCTATTGAAATCTGGAGAGAGCTCCAGCACTTTCAAAGGTTGTGCAGAAAGGGGAATTCCAGCAAGTGCTGTTTGTTCTCTGGTTGCAAGACAAGTAAGGCCTGCTAAAATTCCCTCTTTACATCACAATTAAAAGTGCTGGAAATCTCCTAGATTGTGCTACGACTAAGGAGGAATCCAGGATCTGCTGCTTCTTTTTTTTTTTTAAGTTTATTTTTTTAAATTTATTTTTTGAAGTTACACATAATCCATATCACAAATCTCATTTAGTTTTATACAATAGAATTTTTACACATATTACACATATTACACAAATCTTGACATATTCAATCATCTATATTTTCCAGCTTACATTTGTAACTTTGTTTTTTCTTATTAATCAAAACTTGGAGTTGTAGAAAAAAGAAGAGAAACCCCCTTTCCCCCACTTCCTCACTTCCTTCCTCTAGCCTTTATTGCTCAAGTTTCTCTATGTTTTTTTTCTTATTATTTCTGCCTATTTGACTGTCTTCACTGTTACTTCTAAGCTATACCATCTTGCCATAAAAACTAAATTTTTCTGTCTGATTTCCAGACCTTATACCTTATACAGATCTGCTGTTTCAACTGGCCAGGACATTATTTAGTCCTTTCAATCTGGGATTTTCCTGGTTTTCCGGGGACATGTGGCAACCCTAGGTGTATACAAGTGTCTTACCACTTGTATAGCAGTGGATAGTTCTTTAACTTCCTGGTTCTGTGGAAATGAAAGTAACATTTTTCCATATTGAAGTTCTGACAGTTTTGTATTGATTCACTTAAGATTTGTACTTTTTTTATATCCTTTGGTCCTTTCTTGGCATGAAAGCTGCAGCCATAATAGTCATGAATTAGGCAATGTACATGTCTTTCTTGTGATTCAAATGATAAATTCATATATTTAGAAATGGGTTGGTGACATCAGCATCACTTGCTTTTAGTAAGCATGCACAGGGCCAGAGTTACAGTTACATTTGGCTGAAGGTGGACATAATACAAAAAGTGAGCTATTCAATTTATAACAGAAATTCTAGCTTTATAAGAGAAATTAACGATGTGTATATTGTAGGCTATATTCAGAGGAAGTCAATAGCAAACCATCTCTGAGTATTCCTTGCCTGAATTTCAAATCACCTGTCAACCATAAGTTGACAGGTGATTTGAAGGCACAATGTTGTTGTGTTTCTTCAAGTCGTTTCTGACTTATGGCAACCCTAAAGTAAACCTATCATGGGTTTTTCTTGGCAAGATTTGTTCATACACACATATAACAAGACAAATGCTCACTCAGTCATTAGTCCCCCCTCTCCTACCAAGGGATTCCATCTAAACATTAGGAAGAACTTCCTGACAGTATAGTAGCCATTTGGACTATAATGTCTATTTGCTGAATGCTGTCACCTTACAATCACTATTCAGGGTCAGACTAGATAGCCCATGAGACTCTGGGACTCTGCAAAGTCTTTTTCCTTTAACTCTCAGGCCTAGTCAATGTTCCTTACTAATTAACTCTGTGTTCCATAAACATATGATATGCTGATGTAAACAAATTCTTTCTCTAATAATGGTCGAACTGTACCCAAATGTTCCTAAGCTATCTTCCCTTGTACTTTCTGAACTATTAACAATTGTCTCAAGGAAGGGAAATTGCTGACACCAGAGACACTAGAGAAAGGGAGGAGGGAATTGCTTTTTGCATACTGTCATTACTGTATAAAAGTATTCTGTCACCATAGCTCTTGGCTCTGACTCTTTGGAAGGTATTCCAGTCAGGCCCACCGGTGTAATAAAATTCACTTTCCAATCCGTGGGTCTGCTGTTCCATGATTTCTGCAACAACAGTAAGAGCTGTTTGGCAATGGAATGAACTGCCTGGGAGTGTGGTGGAGTCTCCTGCTTTGGGGGTTTTTAAACAGAGGCTGGATTGCCATCTGCCAGGAATGCTTTCATTGGGTACTCCTGCATGGCACGGGGTTGGACTAGATGGCCCTTGTGGTCTCTTCCAGTTCTATGACTCTAAGATTCTATGTTCCAGGAGGGCGTTGCCTTTTTAAAAAGCAATATGACTCTTAATGCTTTTACATGTTAATTAATCCCTTTAATTAAAACACAGAGACCTTTTTAAAAATGCCAATATCCTTTGGAAATGGTTGGGGGTTTGGATAACATTTCTGGTGCTTCCCATTGGGAGAGGACACACAGTGCAGTGCATGACCAGCTACTGTCTCAAACCTGAGAAATATTTATTAATTCCTGAGTTCAGCTCTGGGGTGGAACAAGTACCTTTGGACTGAGTGCAAGGTGCTTTCAGAACCATACTATATGAGTTTCAATATCTTTGCCTGATGAAGAAGTCAGTGTGCTTCTAAAGCTAGTGCAGCAGATTTCTGAATGGTTGGACAAATAATAGCATCACCACAGTGTGGATTTTTGATTTTGGACTACTGCTGTAAAGATGTTACACTGCTCCTCCTTTTCATAGCTCTCTGACCTCATCGAGAGACAGAAGCAGTTATTACACATTTTTCATTTTATGCCCATATTTCTAGCCACATTTCCCCCTCTGTATTCACTGATAATTGCAGCTCCCTCCCTCAGTTCTCCCCTAGATTCTCATTTGTAACTGTCTTTGATCTGCTTCCTCCAGATTGTCAGCAAAGACTCTGAATACAGCTGAGGCTTGTGCCCACCTCTGCACTGTTGCCCACAATTCAACCCTTTGCTGTTTACCATTCTCTTTTGTTTATGATCCTTCTGTTAGCTTTTGATCCAGGTGACAGTGACAAGCCTATATCAATTCATTTTTGCGAGTAGCATTTTATGAGGCATTTTATCAAATGCTTTGCTAGACTCCAGATAAATTACATACCTGGCATTCTCTTCAGCCACTAATTTTGTGGGTTCAATTAGAGAAAGTAATCAGGTCTGCCTAACATGATCTATTGTATACAAATCCATGCTGATGATTATTGGTTAAACTTCTGCTAATCCCTTACTCTCTTAATATATGTTCCATCTATTTGCTAGAATTTGTCCTAAAATGTTAATATGTGGGTATTTAGTTTGATAATGTTGAATAAACATACAGAAAAGTGTGTGTTAAACACATAGCAAAGCCTTGCACAGGAATAAACACTAACATAACTCAATGTAGCAATGACTAAAGAACTAAAAATTGGGGGAAAGTGATATGACATTCTTCAGTCCTTTCCTCCTGCCCCAGCTTTTCTTACATTTAGGTAATGCTTCAGACATAATGAAAGGAGGTATGTTAGGAAACTCCCTCATAAAGACAAAATTAAGATTGAAAATGAAGTTTGGATTTGTGTTGGTGCCAAGGAGGTGTGGAGATCTGGAACACAGTGCAGTGAGGGATGTAACAAAGTGAGATTTAATCCAAAAATAAATACTGATTGTCAGCAAACTATAAATAGAAGTACAACTTTTTCCTGAATGAGGCTGCAGTTCCCCTGAAGAACTAACTTTCAGCTTGCAGGTGCTCCTACATACATAGCTCCTGGATATTTAATTGGCAGCCATGGCTAGGAGTGCATTTGAACAGTTTCTATGGGTGCATTAGCTGTATCACTTTCTACAGGATCTGACCATAGTTACACATGCTTTAATCGGATTAACCTGTTTGAAACTGCAGATAGTACAACAGGTGGTACAACCAGCTCATGTTATACCAATACTGTTTCCTCTTCACTTCTTACTTATTCTTGGGCCCAGTTCAAAGTGCTGGTTTTTACCTATAAAGCTTTAAATGGCTTGCAATCAAGATATTTGAAAGGCTACCCCTTCCCACACAAATCTGTGAATTTGTTTGTTTATTTATTTAATAGCATGCCTTTCTCTTCAAATTGGGACTCTTGACAAGGAAGGTGATGCTGGCAGTAACACAAGATATTTCCTTTTCAAGGGCAGAGACATGGTGCGCTTTCATACTACACAATTATAGCACCATGTTTCTACTTTAACTGTCATGACAACATCCTATAGAATCCTGAACTTTGTAGTTTAGTGAGGCACTAGAGCCCCTCCCTAAACTTCAAATCCCAGGATTTCATAGGATCTAACCATGGCAGTTAAAATGGAATCACAGTGCTGCAATTGTGAGGTGTGAAAGGGCCCCCTGTAGGGGAACATTCTCCCAAGACAGATTCAACAAACTGAGTCATCCTTGTTGACTTTTTTAAAAGTGAGCAGTCAAAATATTTTTATTTTACCAGTTTTTTAATTGATTTTAATTGTAGGCTAGTTTTACTGGTGGCTGCTTTAAGTTTGTTATTATGCTGATTTTATCATTTTTATTGTATTAGGATTGTGTTTTATTGTTGCAAAACAGCTTGGAGGGGATCTTATGGTAGGTGAAAGAGAATACAGTCATCCCTCTACATTTGCAGATTAAGCATTTGTGGATCTGATTATTCACAGATTACTGTATTTGCTGCTACCTCAACTGCTGCCCTAAACATGACCGAAAACATGTTCGGTGTAATATGTCATGTGTTGTTGTTCACCTGAGGTTGTATTTACCTAATTTTAAGACCTGCTAAGGAACAGATAATTGTTATTATGTCCTGATATGTCCTGGGCTCCTTTCACTTATTTCTGGATGTATGGCATCTTGTCATTTGAACAATTCGCAGCAATGTACCTTGGAGAATAGGGGCAGTATCTCTGCTACTGTCATCTCCAAAGGCTCAGAATAAATACTAGAAATACATTGGCATTTCTATTCATCCAGATAATTTTAGTCCCGACATTCAAGTTATGGCATATTATCAGGTCAAATCAGGTCAGAGTCAGTAAAGCAAAGTAGTAAATCAAGTTATAATAAACCAGATCAAGGTTTTAAAGCTTGAAGATTAACATTGAAAACTAACTGTAGCTACCATTATGATTCCAAGTACACATCTCAAGTGTGTACCATTATAATTACAATTTGTAGAAAGAAGAATCATAGAATCATAGAGTCATAGAGTTGGAAGAAACCACAAGGGCCATCCAGTCCAACCCCCTACCATGCAGGAATACACAATCAAATCATTCCTGACAGATAGCCATCCAGCCTCTGTTTAAATATCTCCAAAAAAAGGAGACTCCACCACACTCAGAGGCAGTGTATTCCACTTCCAAACAGCTCTTACTGTCAGGAACTTCTTCCTAATGTTTAGGTGGAATCTTTTTTCCTGTAGTTTAAACCCATTGCTTCGTGTCCTAGTCTCTGGAGCAGCAGAAAACAAGCTTGCTCCATCCTCAGTATGACATCCCTTCAAATACTTAAACATGGCTATCATGTCACCTCTCAACCTTGTCTTCTCCAGAATAAACATACCCTGCTCCCTAAGCCACTCCTCATAGGGCATGGCTTCCAGACCTTCCACCATCCTGGTCACCCTCCTCTGGACATGTTCCAGCTTCTCAATATCCTTCTTGAATTGTGGTGCCCAGAACTGGACACAGTATTCCAGGTGAGGTCTGACCAAAGCAGAACAGAGTGGCACTATGACTTCTCTTGATCTAGACACTACTATTAATGCAGCCTAGAATCACATTGGCTTTTTTAGCTGCTGCATCACACTGCTGACTCATGTTCAGCTTGTGATCTACTAAGACTCCTGGATCCCTTTCGCATGTACTGCCATCAAGCCAGGTGTCACCCATCCTGTATCTGTGCATTTCATTTTTACTGTCTAAGTGTAGTATCCTACATTTCTCCCTGCTGAAATTCATTTTGTTAGTTTTGGCCCAGCTTTCTAATCTGTTCAGATCATTTTGGATTCTGATCCTGTCCTCTGGGATATTAGCTATCCATTCTAATTTGGTGTCAACTGCAAACTTGATACGTATACCCTCTATTCCCTCATCCAAGTCATCGATAAAGATGTTGAACAGCACTGGGCCCAGGACAGAACCCTGTGGCAGCCCACTAATCACTTCTCTCCAGGATGAAGAGGAGCCATTGGTGACTACCATGGATTTGGTATTCATGGTTTCACTTATCCATGTCTGAAAAAATAAGTTCTCTCTAGGCATTTCTAGAACAACCAGTTTGATTCTATGGTCAACTCCCAGCGCCATTCTCATTGAAAATAATAGAGTTCCCTATTATTCACAGTTTCAGGTATCCACAGGGGGTCTTGGAATGTCTTCCCCACAGATACAATGGTCAACCTGTATAATAAGTGCTTTTACATTGATCACTTTACATCGGTACAATCATAGCAGGTCCCAGTGAGCTCCAATCAGGACCCTGGATAGCTCCTAGAGAGTGGTACTCTCTCCAAGCAGAGCTGTACAAAGACATTGTTTCAGCAAAGGACTGCAATCAACTTGAAGCCATAAAAAGGCTGGCAAGACTTGAAAATCAAATGGTTGTACCTTTTTGGAAGAGCTCTTCATAGCCCCTAAAGGATGCTATGATTCTGCAGTCATATGCTGTTGCGTGGCTATGGAACAAGATCATAAGAATGATGAGAGAGCCACATCAAACTAAGAGGAAGTTGCAAGGCCTCTGGCCTGAGTGGGGTGATCTGTGATTGATCTGACTCTGGATCTTCCTCAGGGCAATGCCAGTGTCCATATGCAAGGGAAATGAGACAATTGGAAGGAAAACAGCAGGAGAAGACTATAGCCCTAATGACCTGCTTATGGGTTCCCCAAGAGATATCTGGTAGACCAGTGTGGGAAACGAGTTGTGGGACTAAAGAGAACTCTGGTGTGAGCCAAAAGAGCTACTTTCACATTCTTGAACCTAGTCTCACATGATACATCCAGAAAGACCAGTTTTCCTTATATGCATTCCAGAATCCTCTGTGACACAATGGAATGATTGTTATAATTTAAGTAAAATTACAGCACATTGCATGTAAGTGGAAAAGACAGTGACCAGATGACCTGTGTGCCTGCTGAGTGTGCTACCCAAGCAGATGTGGATGGGAAGCTTCATGACCCCTAATATCTTTCAAATAGATGACATCCTCAAATGGAGGTTTGTTCTCTGGCAGTTGCTCAAATGGAGGACTATCCTCCATAAACGAGAATATGTGAGCACCCTATCCTTTGAGCCAGAGAAACAACTTGTGCATAAATCTAGAGGCAAATAATTTGTCCTTGGTTTCTTTAGTGGATTTTTAGATTTCATTTTCTCTCTCTATCCTGATAGTTTTTTTCCTGTTTGTGAAATGCAAAGATGCAAAGTTCTCAGTACTGTTAATTGGCAAACCACAACTGTACAGCAATTTGTACACACACTATTTGTTAGTGGCAGGAGCGTTCTGCTTCCATCTTCCTATCCATCAGCCCTCTTGAGCCAAAATACACTGGTAAAACAAGGACATATTGGGATAGGCCTTGTTGGCCACCACCGCTAATCTTTCACTCAGCTAAGCTCTCCTGTGAAAGGCCCAACCATTTTTAGCCAGGCAGGTGGGGGCCGATGAGCTGTTTTGCTTTCCCTCAATGGATGCTCCACAAGAGCCCCTGATGTTTCTCAGCTAAACCTTTCAGGGGTTAAAGAGAAAGATAGAAGGGACAAGACAAAGGGGAGGAATAAAGTCAAAAAATGTGCCGTGAAGCTTCTTGCAGCAAAACGCAGAGAAAGTCATTTCCAACTTCTTTCATCTCAGAGATGAAGCCACTAAATAAAAGGGCAGTGCAGAACACAAGGGCTTTTAATCTGTCTCATCTTCTTCATAATAACTGCAAATTTTCCCTGGGCTCCTGGGAGTGAGCCTCTTTCCTCTGTCTTTGCCTTATCTCCCCCCTCCATATTTCACAGCCGGCTCAGCTCCCCTCACTCAGCTGCCCCCGGCCTAGTCTCTGCAAGGCCTGTGGGAGCCGCCAGCTCCTAGGGCCTCATTGTTCCCGGCTTGGGAGGAAGCTCAGAGAGGGAATTGAAGGCAAGTCAAAGGGAAACGGCATCATTGCTGCTTCATTAATGGGAGCCTTTCAGCGGCAAACATATCAGAGAGAGGTCTTTTCAGAGGCAGTAATTAGCAATTTGGAGCCTTCCCCCCTCAGGAGATGCAGCTGTGATCTAACGAGCAGGAGCAGCACTCGCCTCCTTTTACACTTCATATTTATTGTTTTTCATTTTCTCCATCTTTCTCCCATTGTCCAGACTCCTCCTCGTTACCAGATAAGACCCTTTTATTAATCACTCCTTTTTAATTCTTCATTAATGATAATAACTTTCTCTGGCGCACGGAGAGGAGTTAATCTTTCCTGGGTATTGAGAAGGACAGAGCTGAAAGAGAGAATGAGAGATGGAAGGAAGGAAGGAAGGAAGGAACACTGGACAAAGCAACAATTGCACCCCTGGCTTCTTCCTCACCACCCTGAAGAAGTTTCTAAAGTCTTTGGATATGGGATTGGCAGAAACTCTTCAGGCTAACTTCCTGGCTAAGTGACAGATTTGATGGCTCATGTCAGGTAAGGGAGGAGAGGAGAGGTGGGCTCTTGAAACAAGAGAAAGAAAAGACCCATGAGTGAACCCATATGCATCCTTTGGTTCAAATGGCAGAAGTAGTAGCTCACAGAATATATAGATATTAAGCATTGCCGTACAAGTTGTGATACATTGTCAAGGTTTCTTCACAGCCCCTTCCTACCTTACTAAAGAGCTTGGTAACACAACGACAGGCATGCTACAATATGCAAGACTTCCTGCCTCTTCCTCTCTGGCTGGCTATTTATTTCCTGAAGTATAATTTACCTACCCTGCTGCATTTTATTTTAATCCCAATAGGTCTTAAATTCTACCAAGAACCAGGATTTTTGCTATCATCTACTTCACATGGTATCTGACTTGGTCTATCCCTGACTCCATTTACTGGAGGGAAGTTTCACCATTCCTGAGGTGACATCCATAACCATTATGTGGTCCACCTATATGGAACCTCCTCCTACTTCCTCCTTGAGCAGCTTTTGCAAACTTCTTCCCTTGTCTTTCATGATCTTAAGCAGTAAGGCATTACGGCATCTCTTTCCCAGTTTCATGTAGTGCTCACCCATCCTGTGGATGTCAAGTCAAAAGGGAAGGAACAAGTTCATTTGGCCACTATTACTGCCAGGTCCTATGCAGGCAATCAAGAGCTTTATGGCAAAGAGGAGGTAGTAGCTGAGCCGCAGCAATATGGAGCTGCCATGGGAGGGAAAGAGAGCAGTTTGACAATCTCTTCCGAATTATAAACATATCCTCTTTAAATACATTTCTAAGGATAACATTTGTATTACGGCGTCCTGTGGTTGCTGATAGGGCCCTGCTTATCGCCTTGGTCTCTCCTCTTTTCTCTATGCTCTGCTGGGAAAGGATCCTATCTGGATCTGAGCTGGCAATCCTCCACTAGGCAATTGTTTCAGTCCCGGGAAAAAATTAATTTCTGCCTATCGTTAATTGAGAGAATTGTGTGGAAATCTGGGAGGGGTCTGGAGAGAGAGGGAGATCGTGTTATTAACAGTTTCCCTTTCATAACCAAATACCCTGATTTCCATCAGCGAGATGAGAGACTCATTACAGCTGGAAGGTGATTAGAGAACTTGGAGGAGCTATCAGGCTGAGCAGCAAAGTGGGGAGGAATTTGGGATGGGCTTCTTGTACCATTCATTCCACCTCACGCTACATGGTTTCTCCCTGTGTCCCTAGCCTAGCTGACCCTCTACAATGACTGGCCAAGGCCTGAGTACTGAAGGGGCAGAAAGATGAAAACCATAGCTCAGTGGTAAAATGCATACTTGGCACATCCCTGGCCTCTCTAAATAGGTCTGGGAAATTGTCCTGCCTGAAATGCTGGAGAACTGCTGCCAGTCAGGGTCAACAACACTGAGCAAGACTGACCAGTGGCATTTAAATATTCATTTCCCCTGCATGTTACTTCACTCTAGTCTTTCCTCAAGCCAAATACCCTTTTCAACCTCTCATTAGCACATTATATCCCTTCACAGTCCACTCCCTTCTCCAACTGTCATCTTCCTTAAACAAGCTCTAACAACTAACTCCAACTGTCATAGCTCAAGCCTTTCACTTCAACTCCCTTCTTTTCCCTGTCAGTCCAACTTCAACCCACCCCCCCAGAACGCCCTCTCCCCTTTCTGCTTCCTCCCAGAGAGTTGGCCTGAACCATACCATTCTATTTGTCCACATAACTGTCCATCACAGTGGGGGCAGATAGAAAATGAAGTTAGAGCACACTGAGCTGAGATCTTGGGGGAATATTTATATGCAAAATCTCCTTTGAAGGTGCAATCTAACAAAAAAAAGTTGTTTTTCAAAAGATTCCCAACATTAAAACAAAGGAGCTCCAGAGGACAGAAGTATAATATTCCACACAGGAACCCTGAGGGCATCCAGTAGCCCCCTGCAGCATTGGCCTTAGCATTGGGACAGGAGGAGGTCTTTATATTGGTGGCAGGGGTGGGGATAAGGGAAAGCCCTCACTCTTGATGGTAGCAAGGAGATATGTAGAAGTCTTCACATATGGTGGCACTGGTGATTTAGGCAGTGGCAAAAAAAGTGGTGGAATAAGGAGAGGAGCCTCCCAGCAACACATCCTGACATTTCTTCTTCAACAAACTATTAAAGGTGCAGGAGCCCCCTCCAGTTTTCAATCTGGCAACTCTGCTTAGGAGACCATCCTTACTTTCTACCACAAGCTCATATTGCACTAGCCCTGCTGCACTCTCATTAATAGAAATACAAAATAAGCCTGCACCAACAATATTAAAAGCAACTTAATGAATGCAATTGGAGGCATGCCTTTTCTGCACTGACTGGAGGGGATGTAGCTACTCTGAAACAAAGGTGAAAGCATAGTGAACAGAAGTAATGTGGGGAAGGTCCTTAAGTGATCATTGAAGTCCCTGGGAAATTCATGTTTTATTTATTTATTTATTGGATTTATATCTTGTCTTTTTCTGCAATGTAGGTATCAAACCGGTTTACAGTAATACGGAATTAAAAGTGCAACACTAATATTGAATGAAAAGTATTTGAATAAAAATACAATTAAAACACAAAATGAGATCCAGTATGAAAACAAAATAAAATTAAAGGTACAATGTATAAACATTTGATATTCCAATTTTTCAAATATTTCAAAAAAATTTAATCCAAAAATGCATTACAAAGGAAAACATCACCCAGCTGGTAATATGCCCCTCCCTCAACAACCAGTCAGTTGTGAAAAGCCAACCTGAATAAGAAGTCTTTGCCTGCCAGTGGAAGGACAATAGGTGGGGGGTGATTAGTCCGCTATAGTAGGGTTGTTTGAGAATGGCCTCCTGATTTGGTCCTAAATAAGTAAGCTTACAATTATTTAAATAGTAAAACAAAATTGTTGTCCCACTTGGACTGTGTATTTAGCTTCAAAGGTAAATTTTATAAATCTGGTTACTACTAGCATTAATTCTTCATGGAAGGTTAAGTGCAAATACCAGAAAATCCTAACATCTTGAAGCAACCATTGTTTCCCCATCCCATCTTTTGTAGAGAGGTTTCTATGTCTTATGTCTGTCAGTCTGTATCTAGCTCACGTTCCTTAGGATTTACCTTATTGAAGTTCAACCTGAACTTCAAAGTTGTAAACAATATTATGTCCAGTAGGCAGAACAACATCAGCATTTCCTTCATCTCACTGTTTGGACTTTCAAGAAATGCGTATTACAGGAGAATAAACCTGTGGCTCTATCATTCTTTTCATATTCAAGTGGTAGATTATTCTTTTCTGGCCCAGCAGATACCATTATTTTGCTGAAACCTCCTCCCTCACCATCCCTTATTCCTTGTGAGTCATGCCTTAAATTTACATTATAAGCCTAAGAGCAGAGGCTGTCATGCTACTCACCTTTCCTGCCCCCACTTTTTGTATTTATAATAACATTTTTTTAAAATTAAAAAGGGGAAGAGGAAAAAAGGAGAGAGGCAAAGGTTAGGGCTAGGCAAATATATTAACATAAAGTGATCATATGTCCAAGAAAAAAAAAATCGGCTTGAAGCTGGTGTCTGTAAAATACACATTCACACATAGCTAAACCAGTAAGACACTCCAGTAATTGAACAACAGAGATTGATTATTTGTATTCTCAACCTTAGGTTTTTTGTTTTTATTTTTTGCTACAGGGAGGACATGCAGGATCTAACCCTACTGACCAACAGGTAAAATCCAAATCACAGGAATATAGTTTAAAAGAAAATAAGCATCTAAAAATACCAGTTTTTCCTAATGCTGTAATACAGTGAAACTTCCCTTCATTGAGCTTTTCTCCTTGTGTATCAGGTCTTAAATGGCGATTGCACCTCTGCTGTGAAATATAGATCATAAACTTATCATTGTATGCCACTCTGGCAGTCATCTTAGCTAAAATATGGAGTATAAATTTGACTTGAATAAATATAGAACTAGTGCTTTCTGCCAGGATAACAGGATCCCATGGGGCAGCTGCTGCCACCAACAATTGCCAGCAAAATATCTTTCTCCTGCATCCTAGTGGCCATCCAAAAGAAGTTAGGATTGTTTTGAAAATGACAGGAAAAGGTGTGGCAGTTTTTAAAAGACTATTTAGTGAGCATAGCCAGGGCTTTAGAGAGAAGTAGCCAACTGCATATCACAGTTGTGAGGTGCAGGAAGGCTGTTCTATTCATTTGCAATAATTATCCAACCTGTGTCCTATACAATATGAATCTGACTGAGGGCATGGTTGCTGGAAGGGATGGATCATGTTCTAATTAAAATAAAATAAAAAAAGAAGGTAAAATACAAGTAGGGAAAAGAAGGAAGCTAGATTCAACTTAAAGCTAGTCCAACAGATAGAGACATAAAGAAAATTGCTGGGAAATTGAGAGAGTGGATCATAGAAAAAAGGAAAAAAGAAACATCACTAGAGAAGCAAGCAAAGAAAGAAGCATCATTTTTAAGCTTGGACAATTCAATCCTATACATCTCTTTTAAATGCAACTGCAAAAACAGTGGCTTTAACTGCCAAAGCTAAAGCAGTATCTTTACTAAAGGGGCCATTTGCTCTACTTTCCAGGGGACAGTCCTCTGTTTGAAGTCACCCTGTATTTGGTGGCAGTGGTAGTATAATTAATTTGAAGTATACTTCACTCTTCCCTATTAGAGCTTACCACAAACCATCTGCTAAAATACAAAATGAGCAATATGAGCAATCAGCTATAAAAGAAAAATCAAATACTTACTTATACCTTGAAAATCAAATGTGATAGTTATACAGTATATTTAACTGGTTCCTGAAACACAAGAGTCTAGGGGACAACTTGATCTTTAAAAGAGGGGAGATCCATAACTCAGGCACCACCATTCTTTGTCACATGTGGTAGGCCTTCTATTTGGGGACATCACAAGCAGAATCTCCCCAACTGATCTTATATCAGCATATATAGTTAAACTAACAAGCTTTAATTTTATGCAGATCTGTGATCTGAGATGGAAATGGTCATAATTTCAGGCCTTCTAAAGATTTAATTTGATACCAAAAATGGACACGCATCATTGTTGGTAAAAAGATGCAGTTTTATTGGTGGTAGATGATGCAGCAGGTGGCCCAGCATCCTCTTGCAACAAGTGGTAGATTTGAGCCCCAAACAACTAATTCTACCTAGAGTATCCAAAGGCCAACACCACATCCCTGTGGCCAGCAGGATCCTGACTTTACTCCACCCACACAGTGAGGCATGTGAAAGATGGATTCTCAAGGGTTATATAATGCAGAAACAAAGAAAGGAATCAAACGTGCTCAGAGGTGAAAGGAAAGTCTGAAGCTGCACAACACCTATTACAGGAACATAGAATGTAAGAATCATAAATCAATGGGTCCTACAGCAAATCAATCCTGAACTCTCCCTAGAAGCCAAGATGACTAAACTGAGGCTGTCGTACTTTGGACATATCGTGAGAAGACATGACTCACTAGAAGAGACAATAACGCTTGGTAAAGGTAAAAGGCAGTAGGAAAGGAGGAAGACAGCATTCCAATTGAATAGACTCAGTTGAGGAAATCACAGCCCTGAGTCTGCAAGACCTAATCAGAGTTGATGATAAGGTGACTTGGAGGTCTCTCATTCATAGGGTTGCCAGAAGTCAAACTTGACAGCAGTTAACAACAATAACAGGCATGGCCCGTCTATCAATAGCAAACAAACAAACAAACAAACAAAAGCTGAACCATTTTGCTAGGATTCCAGCACCCTCTTGACCGTTATAATGTTAAGGAGAAGGGTGTTCTTACCATGTCTATTCCTCATTAAAACCAGTCCTGTGCAAAACATTTTACATAGCACAGCTAGCACTGATAGCAGCTATCAGGTCTCCTGGTGGAGTATATAACCTGGATCCAGTTGTGCTCCAGAGTTCAGGGATTATATATCCACTGTCCTGCTGAACTCCAACTCATTACAGTGATACTTGATCTGTGTCTGGGTATATGTAAGGAACATGCATGAAGAATAAAAATGTTTGTTTGTTTTTTAAAGCACAGGTACTGCTGATACTAAGTGCATTTGAAAAAAAGTTACATGATTTAAGAGCTCATTGAAACCGGTGGTTATACAGTCTTATCCACTGGAACGTATCTGAGGTCAATAGGACATATTTCTTGCTAAATATAGTTAGGATTTCAGCCTGAAGTATTAATGTGTACAAATTATGACTCTCTGTAGTGGTATCCTGGCTTTTGGAACACTCTTCCTAGAAATGCAGACTTTTTGTATTTTTAGGTGCCATGAAGACCATTTTTGTATTTTCCCTGGCTTTTTAGATCTGTTTTCAACTAGCATTTTATCAGAGCAGGTGTTTGCCTTTGTTGTTATAGATTTCATGTACAGAGCTTCGAAAAAAATATTAATTTTTTGATCTCTTCCAGACTGCATAGCCATTGGGGGATTCTGAGAGCTGTTGTCCAAGAAGGCAACTTTTTCAAATTCTACTTTTTAACAGATTTCACTACAGTTGCTATTGTTTATTGTTATTTAACAGGAGATAAAGACAAGTTCCACAGAGATCTATATGAGGGTTAGGTAGATGACAAATTCCAATGACTGTTGGGGGGTGGGTGGCAGAGCATGCCCATGTGCCAACTAATCTTAAGGTGGTCTTTTCCGCTATGAGTCAAGGGGAAATGTACTGGATACTCATTACACAAGTGTCTAAAAATGTGCAGCTCCCAGCCTGACCAGAAGTTATGCTAGTGCAACACCCAAAGATTTCAGACATAGAGTTTTAAAGTTTTCATGATTGAATCTATGATGGCAAGCTCAATATCCAATGATGAAGTATAATGCAGGAAATAAGAACATAAACTTACGTTCAATACTCATCCTATTTAGTCCAGAACATTTTTAACAGCTGTTTACTAATTTACTAATTTTAATGAGAATGGTAAATTGACTGAGGTGCTTATTGCTCAAGGAAAGGGAAGCAGAAGTAAAGCCCAAGAGCAGCGCATCTCGCCTTGCCTTATTGCATGACATCCTGTGTGCTTCAGCTGTTCTTCTGTTCTATTCCTGTGGGAGATGGTGATAAAGGCAAATCTTTTTGCAAATGGATTTTTCCTGTTAATTTGAAGAGTTTCATTGGTAATCCAATATAACATTCCTTTTTTCTTTTCTTTTCTTTTCTTTTCTTTTCTTTTTTTGGCTAAAGAAAGTGTGTTTTTGCCTTGTTTCCTGACAATGTCCCTTGTTTTGGTCTAGAATTCGTGTGGTTCTTGGTCAGTTAAACTTGGTAATGTAAATCTGTTCTTTGAAAATCTACAGGAATTGTTTTATTTATTGTATTTTAGCACTGTCATTGTTTTAGTGTACTTTTTAAACTTCATGGTCAGTGCCATAATCTGCTCTTGATCCTGTTTTTGTAGAGGGACTGGAGCTTCTCCATCTTCTGCTTCTAATTACATAGTCTATTTGATTTCTGTATCGGCCATCCAGTGAGGTCACATATACAGTCATCTGATCAGTTGCCTAAAGACTGCCTGTAATGAACAGACTGTCATCTTCACAAAATTCAGTAAGTCAGTCTGCAGATTCATTTCTTGAGCATAGGCCAATTTCTTCAGCAATGCTGCTGCTCTATTTCCTGCTTTCAGACTCCAATCACCTATGATTATGAAACTGTCTTGTTCTGGTGTGTGATCAAACAATGCCAGCAAACAATATTTCCAGTTCTTCTTCTGCCTCTACAGTTGGAGCATAAACATGGATTATGGTTATGCTGTTAGGCTGTCCCTAAGGTCTTATTGATATTATTCAGGCTTCACATTTAATCCCTGATTACATTTGCTTCCATCTCCATTCACGCCCCCTTGTCATGGGAGAGAGGCTTGCATACCCTAATGATGTTTTGAGCTAGCCACCAGTAGGGACTCCCATGCCAGACAGGTCAAAACCAAAGGGTCTGACAAAGAGCGTCAAAGGGCAGGATGAGCTCTCTAGCCTTATGGCAACCGTCCTAGGAGAAGGAAAACTCTAATCCCAAACCCGGGCAGATGGTGCTTGTCCAACCCTGTAAGGTCAACCATCTAAGAGAAGGAAACTCTAATCAAACCTATGACCTGAGGACCTTGCTGCTACCGTCCATGCTTGCAAGGCCAGCAGATGAACCTCTGGTTTAAAGAGTGAGGCCAGTTCTCTGCATGCTGTGCTCCACCAGAAAAATCCATTGCACAGGCTCGAAGGACAAATCCAATTACGAAAAAGCCCTGTAGGGATAGGTGAGGGATGAGACAGCAGGTGTAAAGATGCACTGGAAGCTGCAGACCCAACCCTGCATGCAGGCGGTTCAGGACTTTGGTCGCTTAAGTCTGACCCAGGAGATGACAGTTTTGTTCGGCAGCATCCTGAATGACCAAGCAGCCTTTTCTAAGGAGAGCATTGCTTGCTCCATATGGAGAGGGACCTAGAAAAGGTGGCCTAACGAAAACTCATCCCCAACTACCTGGTTGGCAAGCCACAGCCAAAGGGCATCTTCTGAAGTGGTCTAACCAAGGCAAAGAAACAAAGGCACACACCAGCCTCCAAAGGTGTAAATAAATTGACGCTTGCATGCTGGAACATCAGAAACATGCAAGACTCTGAAGATAGTGGACGGCCTGAGCGTCGTTCTGCTCTAATAGCCCATGAACTATCCTGACTTAATATTGACATCGCTGCTCTTAGTAAAGTTCGTCTCCATGAGGAAGGCAGCCTTAAAGAGCATGGCGCCGGCTACACATTTTACTGGTCTGGCAAACCCAAAACTGAAAAAATCTTTCAGGAGTAGGCTTTATGTTAAAAACTCCATTGCCTCCAAACAATGGCCTTTTGCCAAAAGGACACTCTGATCGCATTATTTCCTTACACCTCCCACATGTTGTTCTCTTCAGTATATATGCCCCAAGTATGCAAGCCGACCCTGTAGAGAAAGACAAATTCTACACAGACCTACGCCACCTCATACAAAAAGTCCCTGTAGAAGATAAAATTATTTACCTTGATGACTTCAATGCCACAGTAGGAAAGAACTCCGAAGCCTGGAAAAGTATTTTAGACAAGCATGGTGTTGGAAATTGCAATAATAACGGCGTTCTGTGCAGAACAACAGCTGACTATTACAAACACTATATTTCAGCAGAAAGATAGCTTGAAGACAACCTGGATGCATCCCCGATCCAAACACTGGCACCTCATTGACTATGTTCTAGTCCGCCAGAGAAACATTCACGATGTCTGTTATACTCGAGTGATGCCCAGTGCAGAAAGCCAAATAGATCATCGCCTCGTCAGATATAAACTAAATCTTCATCTTAAGTTCAAACCTAAGAGGGGTGGTGGCATCTTAAAGAAGAGACTCCAAGTCAACAATCTTCAACAAGCTACCATGAGAGACAACTTCCAGGCAAATCTGCAAACAAAACTTGAAGACCATCCTACAGATCCTTCTCCTACAGTGCTTTGGCAACATATCAAAAACAGTATCCTCCAGTCTGTGGAAGAATCCCTCGGGTTCTCCCACAAGAAAAATCAAGACTGGTTTGATGAAAACAACCAAGAGATCCAGGAGCTGTTGGCAAAGAAGAGAACTGCTCACCAGGTATACCTCGCCCAGCCAACTTGCCATGTAAGAAAAGCAGCTTTCCTTCTCACATGTAGCAAACTTCAACAAAAACTCCGAGACATGCAGAAAAAGTGGTGGATCAATATAGCAGAAAAGACACAACAATGTGCAGATCTGGGTGATCTTAGAGGATTTTATGAAGCTCTTAAAGCAGTGTTTGGACCTACTTATCAGGTTCAAAGCTCCTTATACAGTACAGATGGTCAAACATTAATTACTAATAAAGCCTTCATCCTGAATCAATGAGCTGAACATTTTCAAAGTCTCTTTAGTGCCAATCAAGTAGTCCAAGGCTCACCTATCCAACATATGATACAAAAACTGATGAAAAATGAATTGGACATAGCTCCCACTTTGGAAGAGACCCTTAAGGCCATACAGCAGATGAAAAACGGCAACGCAGCTGGGATTGATGGAATCCCACCTGAAGTTTGGAAACACAGAGGTCATGTACTCCACGATAAATTCCACAAACTCCTTGTGAACTGCTGGGAAAAAGGGGAACTACCATCAGATCTCCGAGATGCAGTTATCATCACCCTGTACAAGAAAAAAGGAGCAAAATCCGAATGCTTAAACTATCGAAGCATAACACTGCTCTCTATTGCTGGAAAAATCCTTGCAAGGATACTCCTGAACAGATTAGTTCCTGCTATTGCAGAAGAACTTCTCCCTGAAAGCCAATGTGGCTTCAGAGCCAATAGGAGTACTACAGATATGGTATTTGCCCTTAGACAACTACAATAGAAATGTAGAGAGCAGAACAAGGGTCTCTATGTAACATTTGTCGACTTCACCAAAGCCTTCGACACTGTGAGTAGAAAAGGTCTGTGGTAGATCCTGGAAAGACTAGGATGTCCTCCCAAATTCCTTAAAATGATTGTTTTGCTACATGAGGGCCAGCACGGTCAAGTCAGATATGGCGATGCTCTTTCAGAGCCCTTTCTAATATCCAATGGAGTGAAGAAAGGTTGTGTTCTTGCGCCAACTTTATTTACAATCTTCTTCAGCATGATGCTCCAAAGGGCTACGGCAGAGCTTGAAGAAGATGACAGCATCTATATATTTTACTGTACTGATGGTAGCTTGTTTAACTTAAGCCACCTGAGGGCTCGCACAAAGACTCTAAACTATCTAGTTTGTGAACTGCTCTTCGCTGATGATGCTGCCCTTGTTGCCCACACAGAAGCAGCTCTGCAGCACCTAACATCCTGCTTTGCAACAGCTGCAGAGCTGTTTGGACTGGAAGTCAACCTGAAGAAAACAGAAGTTCTTTACCAGCCTGCACCACAGGATGAACACCATCATCCCCACATTGCCATCAGCAAATCTGTGCTTAAGTCCGTTCAGCAGTTCACCTACCTGGGAAGCATCATCTCCTCAGATGCCAAGATTGACAAAGAGATCAATCACAGATTAGCAAAGGCATAGAGCACATTTGGAAGACTTTACAAAAGAGTCTGGAGTAATAAACACCTGAGGTGAAGCACAAAAATCACTGTGTATAGAACCATTGTATTGTTTATTCTCCTTTATGAGTCTGAAACATGGGTCACCTATCGCCACCACTTACGACTCCTCGAACGCTTTCATCAGCGCTATATATGCACAATCCTTAACATACACTGGATTGACTATGTGACGAACGTTGCTGTCCTTGAGCAAGCAGGGATCACCAGCATTGAGGCCATGATATTGAGAACACAGCTGCACTGGGCAGGGCACGTTTCTAGGATGGAGGACCTTCGCCTCCCAGAAATAGTACTCTACGGTGAACTCGCCACGGGTCAGCATAAGAGGGGTGCTCCAAAAAAGCGATACAAGGACTCCCTGAAACAACATCTCAGGCTCGGCCAAATTGATCACCAACAATGATCCAACCTGGCCTCACATTGGGAGGCATGGAGACACACTATCCACAATGCTGCAGTCTTATTTGAGAACTCACGCCGAACAAGGCTTGAAGAGAAACGACAACGAAGAATCACAACCCGGAAACATCACCCAAAGAGACCTTCTGCTGTGCTTTCTGCAACCGGACTTGTTTATCTTGGATTGGCCTTTTTAGTCATCAGCGTGCTTGCAGAAGGCATGGGATGAGTCCTTCCTGTTAAATCTTCATTTGCGAAGAGAAGCCAGAGACATTTGCTGCATCTTGACTATTAATGGCCACCCTGTTTCTCTTTGGATTGTCATTTTCAGATTAAAACACTATGTAATTATCTGACTGAAATCTCTCATTCCCATCCACTTTATCTTATTTACCCCAAGTATTGCCATGTTTATACATTCCATTGCTTGATTTACTGGTAAAATTTCTAGTTTCCACAGTTCATGCCTCTCACATTCCATATTCCTATTATATCTTTTGTGGCGCTCTGGACTTTCCTTTCCCAGCTGGGCATATCAATATCCTTTCAGCCCAAGTCCAGTTGTATCATTAGATACAGTACTGTTTGTCCTTTGCTCCTCCCTAGCAGCAAGCTGAATGCCTTTCAACCTGGGAGTGTCATCTTCCAGCCCTATTTCTTGCTTCATTTTGGATTTTCTTATCTTAGTGATTTCAAGATAAGACATTCAGAAGTGGTTTGCTGATGCTTCCATCTGCACAGTATTAACAAGAGTCATCTAAAGTGTCACTTCTGTTGTGTCTAGGAGATCTTTCACCAGTGTCACTTTTCACTACTGGTGCTGCTGCCCAGTAGCTTTCCTTCTGGAGCTTCTCCACTGCCATCACTCAGTTCTCTTCTGCTGATATGGCGACCATTACTCCCTGAAGAGGATGAATGCATCTTAGTCTGGTGTCTCCACTTTGAGTATCCCACCTTTACTCTTTGTAAAGTCTAGTCTCCTGCGGGTATTACTCTCAGCTTCCCTGACACACTCAAACACTCTCACCGGGTTATGATGTGCATCCAAGAGACTATTCTTCCCCACTACTCCACCTCAAATCTAGCTCCTTAAAATGTAGGTGAAGATCTCCTGTGTGAACAATAGCTGGACTGTTATTTGAAGAATGGTAATGGAGAATGGGGAGCCAGCATGGTGTAGTGGTTTGAATACTGTAGTGTAGTGGCTAGCTAACACACATTGGAAACCGCTTAATGTGGTGTAGATGTGTAAATTGCTATTGCTTAAAAAACAATTTGTAAGCTGCTCTGGGAACCTTTGTGGCTGACGAGCAGGGTATAAATACCAAAAATAAATAAATAAAATAATAAATACTGACTGGGCTGCTGACATACTTCAGAAATAATGCAGTTTGACATTGCTTTAATTATCATGGATCCGTCCTATGGAATCCTGGGTCTTGTAGTTTGTTGTGTCAGCAGAGCCCCCTGACAGAGAAGGCTAAATATCTCACAAAACTACAAACCCCATAATTCCATAGCATTAAGTCATGAGAGTTAAAATGATATCAAACGGCATTATTTCAGCAGTGTATCAGCAGCCTTGGAGGTTGTCTAGACAATGAAAATACTCATAGAATTAGAGGAGAACACCTTTTGTCCCAATGAGATCCCGCAGTGATTCGCCGTATTCAGAAGAAGGGGGGCAAAAACTCAGTTTACTACGTGGGAAAAGCCTTCGCAACTTTCCCCAAGGTTTTTTTTAAAAAAATATGTGTGGAAATGCACATTGCTGCCCATTTGGACAACTGATTTGCATTGCAGTGCATTCCCAGATAAGAATGGAAAGGGAAAGCTGATTGGTCAGACGTGTGCAGGGGCAAGCTTGCTGGCACTGTAGTGGCTGGAAGCACAGTTTTGGAGTTTCACAGTAGTGATCATGTGCTTTTCCACTGTGCTGAGGCAACCAAAGAAGCTTTTTTAAGTATAAGGTTACACTTGCACACCTTAGATTTACAGCTTAAAAAATACTGTGCAGCAGCAACAACTCATGGAGAATGACATAATTCACTCCTGGCTACCATCTTGATGCACAGGCATGGCTGCATGTGAACTTCAAACACAGATAGCTTCACATACCAGCAATTTTGCCAAAGGACTATGGAGACAAAAGAACACTGCTGCAATTTTGTGTTAATGTGCATCAATCAGCATTATATCCTCTCATCTAGACAATTTCTTGGACTCTGAGACACCAAGATTCAAATCTCTGTTCAGTCAAACCAACTGGCTGACCTTGGGCAAAGCACACTCCCTTGGCCTTATAGGAAGATAATAGCAAACCTTTTCTGCATCAGTCTTACCAGTGGGATAGATTCGCCATGAGTCAAAGTCAACTTGAAGGCCCCAAACAACCAACATGAATGGCAAATGGCAAATTAAGTAAGATTCTTGCCTTATCACCCATTATTCAGGGATTTGAGGGTGCTTCTAGATTAAGCGTTTGTTGTGCAGTTACTTTGCCACACTGGTAGAATTCCATGTGTGGTTCAAATAACATGGTTTTCTGCTTGTAACTCTCTATCCTGGTCCACAATTTCTCTCTCCTTTTTCGTTCCCACAAAAAATTAAAAAATCCACTAAGGAACCAAACACTGAATGATTGCCTGGTACTTTCTAAATGACAGTGCAAGAAGCCCTTCATCTGAACACACCCTAAGCTAAATTAATCCTTGCCCCCTTTTCCCAGCCTTACATTTCAGTTCTCAAATTGAGTGAGAAGAGAGTTTGAGAGAGAAACTATAGGTATACTTCAGTTAACGAAGTACATGTGTTCCTGAGCTTTACTTCTTTAGCAGAAACTTTGGTACCAGAGGTAGCAATAACATGAATAGAATGGGGATAGGTTGTCGTGTTGGTGTGACTCAAGTAATTTCTGACTTACGGTTACCCTAAGGTGAATCTGTAGTATGTGGGGAAATAATCATTGTAATGTAAAAGCAATCTTGTGTACCTCATTCACATCCTAAGATAAGTCTAGGGTTTTTCCCTGCATGCCTTTTGTTCTCCCAAGTTCCCTTTCTCTTATTTCACTGGGCACTTCCAGCCAACTGGAGTGCTGGGTCATTCCATACATGACCTAATTTAAATTTTATTGTTTTTTGTAAGCTCTCTTTAAGTTTTGAGTCTCCATGAGGCTGGAGCCATCTTCATCTTTAGCCATCTTCATCTTTAGCCATCTTAAGACATCTTTGACCAGCTTAAGCCATCTTAAACCATGCCATGATGCATTGCAAGCCAGCCTTTTACCATTGTAGGCTGGGTGAGTTTTTCCTACCCTAAATACCATTAGTCAGTTAGGAACCTCTTTTTAAAGTTTGTTTTAGTATGTAGATTGAGATTGATATACCTTCAGTAAACTTTGATTTGCATTTTAAACTGACTCCTTTGTTTTGTAATGAGTCTAACTGGGTGATCCCAGACCTCTGAATACACTTTTTAAATGTTAATTGAGCTTAAGTCAGCATTCTTAAGTGCACTCTGCATGAAGTTAAAAGTAAATGAATGATTTTTAACTCCCTTTTTAAAGGAGATAATTCTTGTTGCTTTTTAAAAGGACTAGATCCTGGAATTTTTTAATACAATTGTATTTTTTAGACTCATTACTCCTACAGAATCTATCACAAGGGGTTTGTGGCAGGATTTCTTCAGAGGGGGGTTGCCATTGCCTTCCTCTGATGGTGAGAGAGTGTGACTTGCCCCAGGATGGTGTAGTGGTTTGAGTGTTGGATTGCGACTCTAGAGACCAGGGTTTGAATCTCCATTTAGCCATGGAAACCCACTGGGTCACCTTAGGCAAGTCACACTCTGAGCATCAGAGGAAGGGATAGGTTACTTGTTATGTGCCTTCAAGTTGTTTCCAACTTAGTGGTGGCCCTAAGGTGAACCTATCACGGGGTTTTCTGAGGGTGAGAATGTGTGACTTATCCAAAGTCACCCAGTGGGTTTTGATGGCCAAGCAGGGATTTGAACCGTGGTCTCCAGACACCACAAAAAAGAAGAATAATTCAACATGTTTCAGCAAACTGTTTATTCAAAATCAACATTGTGCACACGTGAAATCAAAGAACCAGGTAAGGTAAGCCTTTCATAAGTAAACAAAAACATTCTTAATCTTCCAGAGACCATTTTAAAGCTTTTTCCAAAATGCATGCTGGGATTATTTTTTTTCTGTAAGAGCATCTTTTCTTGATTTCTATTTTAGTGGCAAAACTTACAGATCTATGCTTTTTCAACGTGCCAGAGTAGTTGGTGAGTCAGGCTTCCCCTTTTCTTTCTGTTTTGCTCTTTACACAGGATCAGTACATAATTCTGGAGGCAGCTGTTTACCTTGCCTGTTGTATGTAAGTGTACACAGCTACAGTAAGATCACCAAGGGGTTGTTTAGATGATGGGGGGGAAAATCCTCAAAGAATGAGGGCAGAATACTTTTTATCCAGATGAGCTCCTGCTGGGATTCGCCATATTGGCAAGGAGGGGGACTGAAAACCCCAAGTAGTTTGCAACTACAGCTTTTGCTGTTTCTCACAATCTTTTTTTAAAAGTATGTGAAATTGTGCACAGCAGCCCATTTGAACAACCACTTCGGCTTGGAGAACATCCAGGAAGTCAAAATGTGATTGGTGGGACATGCGCGGGGGTGGGCTTGCCAGCAACGAAGTGGCTGGACCCACCATTGTTGTTTTTCGCAGACACGATCATGCACTTTTTTCAAGTGGCAGAGAAAAAAATGTTTTAAGCAGAAGATTGCTCTTCCACATTTCTCATTTAACAAGGCAAAAAAGGGAGGGATTGAGGGAGCTTTTGTGGAATAATAAGGCAGGTAATTCACTCGCGGCCACCATCTTTTATCGCGGGCATGCTCTGTGTGAACTTCAGACTTGGATAGCTTTCTGTGCCAGTGATCTTGCAAATGAATTGTGGGGACAAATGAACACTGCTGCAAAAGTGAGGTAATGTGCTATTTTCCGTAATTAATTCTTCCAACTGACTGAGCCCCAAGAGTAGAATCCAATTCTTACTCAGATCTAGCTTTATTGCATTGTTTACTGCAACCCAGCACTGAAAGCCTGTCCTTCTCCAGCCCTCCTTCACCATCTTCCCAATGCCAATGCTGCAAAAAAAAAAAAAAAAAACAACCCAAAGCTTCCAGCTAGACAGAAGATAAGGAAGGCTGGGCAGGGTTGCTGTAAAAAGATTTTGTAAAAAGGAACTTCTTTGTCAAAGGCTTTGTTAACTGAAGTAAGCCTGTATATGAGGAATATGAAGCAGGAGAGAGGGAGGTTTCCTTTCCTCTCACTTATCTGCCCTTTTTAATGTCAAAAATTATTCAGTTCTTCTCTGAGCTATTGCTAGATGAGATTAAAGAAACAGGGCCTTCTCTTGGGTGGCACTGAGAATGCAAAGATTTGCCAGGCTCCTGTCTTGGTTCAGGATCCTTTTATTTCAGATCTCTTTTAATATGTGTTTCACTTTATTCCAATTCTCTTTTAATGCATGCTTTGATTTTGTTTTATTCTTAGCTTGGTTAACTGCTATGTGTGTGTGTGTGTGTGTTTTTAAGTACTTCAGTCTCTCTGATCTTTTTATTATGGGCTGTTTGTTTTAAAATTTGTGTGGCTCTTAAAGTGCCTTTTACAAAAATTATGTTGGCTTGGTGTTATTGGTGTGGGAGATGAACTGTTATCATTACAAGCTGTTGTGATGCTTGTGCTAATAAATAAATAAAATGAAAATAATAAACTACGGTAAACTAAAACCCTAAAAATCTACTTTAGCTGAGGCAGAGACCAAGCAGGACTACTGGCACTAATGGGAACAGTGGGATGCACATTTGAGTAAATATGCACAGCCTTGGACCATAACTGTTCAAGATGGGGAAAGCTCCCAGTGAGAGCTTGGGAAAGTTACTATTTTAGAGTACAGTACAGTACAACTGAAATCTCTCTGCAACAGGGCCAGGGCCGTGTTGGCAAGGGGGATTCTGGGAGTTGTACTCCAAAATACAATTGTCCCTCCATATCCACAGATTTGATATCCAACAGGATTCACGGCTTGAAAATATTCTCAAAAAAATAATCCAAAAAGCAAACCTTGATTTTGTCATCTTATATATGGGACACCATTTTGCTATGCCATTGCATATAATGGGTCTTGAGTATTCACAGATTTTGGTATGGGGGGGGGGTTTCCTGGAACCAAACCCCAGTGAATATAGACAACTGTAGTAACATCCATTGGCTGAGAGATTCTAGTGGCTGTAGTAAAAAATAAAATAAATTTAGGCTTTCACTCAAGCAATGTTCTGTTCTTCAAATGTTTTAAAGCAATGCCTCTTAACCTTTTCTTTACCAGGGACCTTCTTTAACTATCTTTTGTTGTTGTGGCCCCCCAAAACTTAACTCAAGATTTAAAATCCTAATAATAATAATAACCATAATACCTGATGATGATAAGAACAGCACAATTACACCATCCATTAAACCTTCCCTCAGAGGCATTGGACAGGGAGGGAAGAATTGTCTCCTGCTTCTTCCTGCAAGTTTGTGGTTGCAGTAGATTGAGGCCAAGCCATCCAGCCAGACTTTGCCTTGGTTTCTGTTACATGGCCACTCCACTGCAGGCAGGAGGTGGGCCAAGCAGCCATCGCGGACCCCCTGTGAGGACATTGTGGACCCCTGGGGGTCCCTGGACCACAGGTTCAGAACCACTGTCTTAAAGAGGTCTTCCATAGCGAGAAGAACCTGTGCAGGGGAATCTCGAAAAGACCAAAAATACAAAGAGAAGAAAGAGCGGGAATGGCGCCAATGAGACAGAGATGGAGATACCGCCCTGAGGGAGAGGAGGAAGCCTGGAAGATATGATGGGGGCCAAAGTCCGAGGCACTCGGTTGGGGGGGGGGTTCAGAACAATCTCCATTCTCTCCAGCACTTTCTGTTTAAAAAATAAAAAAGGAATGATGGAGAAGGGGAGAGAGTCAGACAAGTTTAATGATGTGTGTTCAAAGCTCAGATTGGAAAAATGACAGAGAAAAGCAGCCTGTTTCGGCTCTAATAAATTGTTCTTTGCTGTAAGAGGCGCCTGTCGCGGCATTAATACAGGCTCCCTAATACACGGGTCAGGGTTAAGTAATTTTCTCCGGCAACTTAAGCGAATAATGAAGCTGGCAGCGGCTGGTTGGTGCGGTGGGAGAGATGGCCCGGACCGCGCCGGCACTTTGTCTTCATTTATTATGCCAGCTCTCATGATTTGGGTACCGGCGGCGGCGGCGACGGGAAGCCTCCGCCGAGGAGATATCGCTTCATTTCGGCGAGGTAATGAAAGCCGAGATGGGGGGGAGGATAAACCAATTTGCTGGCTGACACTGGAAGGAGTGATTTGCGAACCTCGGCGAGGGAGGGAGGAAAGGAGGGCGGCTGGGGGTCCAAGGCGGAGGAAGGAGCGCCAGGCCGAGGAGGACCTTCTTGAGAAAATGGTGCCGAAGGGCCACACCAGACAGGGACACGAAAGGTGCCCACTGGTGCAGAGCTCAGCCACCCTTCCTTCCCTCCACTGCAGCTCCCAGAATCCCCCCTCCCCCGTCAGCCAGCCAGCAAGCATGGCCACAGTGATAAGTGTCCTTTGGAAGAGTACTAGTCCAAAAAAGTAACTTTGCCAAATTGGGCAGAAGAGAGCAATGGCGGCTGCAGCAGCGGTGGTTTCTCTTACGACTCGACATGGCTGACTTGGTAGCACGTTGTGGTGGGGCTTCAGGTTAGTATTTGGTCAATGTGAAGATGAGAGAGTAATCTGTTAAAATCTGAATTATTATATGAGCTAGGCCAGTGGTTCTTAACCTTTTCTTTACTAGGGACCCCCTTTAAATATCTTTTGTTGCCCTAGACCCCCAAGCCTTAACTCAAATTTAAAACCCTAATAATAACCATAATACCTGATAACAACAACAACAATAATAACAATAATAAGTGGTGGTGGTGGTGATAGTACAATTACACCATCCATTAAACCTTCCCTCAGAGGCACTGGAGGGAGAGGGAAGACTTTTCTCCTGCTTCTTCCTGCAGATTTGTGGTTGTAACATTTAATGGCAATGTGCAGGCCAAGCCAGCCAGCCTTTGCCTTGGCTCCTGTCATGTGGCCGCCCCACTGCAGGGTGGAGGTGGGCTAAGCAGCCTTCAAGCCTTCATGGACCCCCTGAGAGGACATTGCAGACCCCTGGGGTCCCCAGACCACAGGTTAAAAACCACTGATGTAGACCTTGGGCTGTAAGAAAAAAAAGAGAAAAAAATGTCAGGGCCAGGCTTTTTTTTAAACATTAACACTTAGTTAGGAAAAGATAAAATAAAAGTGACTCTGAACATACACAGAGTACATCACTTTCATTACTGAATTGTCATAATCCTCAGATCAGGGACAGGTGAAGTGTCACTTCAGTGAAGTCAAACTTCATCCAAGTTGCAGTCCTTTCGCCATAAGGAAAAAGTTGGAGCTAAATTGTAACTCATGCTTCTCCCCTGCCATATATATGAAATCCTGTTTACCTAAGGTATGCACCTGTTTGTCCAAATCTTGTGGGGTGCATTGAGGCTAATCAGAAGCAGTGTTAGAATAAAGGAAAAAATAAGTCTGAAGAGTGAGTTGCTGGACCTCTAGACAGTATACAATTAAATTAGGACCTTTTTTTTTTTAAGAGGCAGCAATTTGTGTTTTCCTGTGGTATGCTCTCTTAAGAACTACCATTGACAGAGTTCCTTGTACTTAGACAGAAGAGCAGGGATGCAGGTCAGAGGGATAAGACATCCCATTAACCTGGGACAGAAAATAAATAACAATGTTTTAAGTTCAGTTGGTCTGTTTACAAAATGTTTTCAGCCACTCTGGGTATCAGTTACACGACAGAAATTGTCGCGGTGCTTACTGTGATTTTGTGATCATGAATCCGTCCCTCGCTGTTTATACGATTTATGTCACTGATCTGGATATCCTGGGTGGTCCCGTGACTGATATTTACACGTCCAAAGTTCTGTGGGTTTTTTAGGTTTTATTTTTTCTTCTTTTGGCTGTCAATCAAGGATGCGATTACTTGTGTTTTCACAACCTCGGTGACGCACTTCCTTTAGAGTTCCGCGCCACGAGCGATGCTATTGGCTGGCTGGGGGGGAGGAGAGGGGGGCAGAGGTTTGTTATTTCCCTTGCTTTTTTAAAATGTTTACCCTTTAAGAAGAGGGAGAAAGCATTTTGAAAGATCCAGACTGAGATCTTTCGCTCAGACGCAGGAACGAACGAGTGCTTTCCATTTGAAATCAAGCCGAGTGAGGGGGGGGAGGCTTCGTATTCCCCTTGCCTCTTTTAAATGTTAACCCTTACAGCAGAGTTAGCTGCAGAGTTCAGGTTTCAAGCCAGCTACAGACAGGCGTTTTGAAAGACACAGAGAGGGGGAATTTAAGGGGTGTTCATTCTCTCAGAGGCTGGAATATTTTACTGTGCCCGTTCAGATCCAGGGATGTGACCAAGGCAGGGGATGAATGGGCGACCCTCTGCCCACCACGATCTCTCTGTAGCATGCAGTGTAGAAATCCATTTAAAAAGGTGATTGAGTACATGCACGCGCGCACACACACACATCAACCTTCGTGCAGCTGGAAGGGATGCCTTTGTTTTCGGCTGGTGAGGCTGGATCTGTTGAACGGATGACTGACCCCTCCTTTTCTGGTTGCTGATCTCTAAGCCCGCACCCAGTCACCATTTCTGGTCATCCCTAGTACCGAGATATTTTGTCCCAGGCTGTTTACATTTCCGATTTTCCGAATCCTCAAGTGACTTTTTTAAAAACCAGCACAAACCGCGGGACTGGAAGTCCCGCAGGTTGAGGGATAAAAGGTGCCCCCCCCTTCCGAAAATCACATACCCAACTCGATGTACGTGTAAACTGCCAGGGATCAACACGAATTCTTCCCACTACATTTTCATCGTGTAAACGGCACCCTGATGATTAGAATTGGGGGGGGGGATCAAAACATCAATAGGGCCCTATTTTAATTAGGATCAACTGAAAAGTTGAAAAGCAGTCAGCAGATGTTGCAGGATATTTCTTTAGTTTAGGTGTTATATTAAACAAAACTAGCCAAAAAGAAAGGAAGAGGGTAAGCTTTAATAGATGAGCCCAAAATTGTGAACTGTGATATACAGTAATTTCAGATGTGAGTGGGAGTGGGCTCATGTTAGAGGTTTGTATTGGGATCCCCAAACCAGTGTTTGGGCCATGTGAGGGAATTTCCAGCCCAAATGATTCATGTAAATAAACTTCAATCTTGGTATCTCTCTCTCTCTCTCTCTCTCTTTTTTTTTTTTTTTTAAATGTAAGCACCGAAAGTGATGGACTCTTTTTCTTTGGATGTCTTTAAACAGAGTTGGATGGGCATTTCTCAGGAGTACTTCAACTGTGGATTCCTGCCTGGCAGAGGGCTGGACTAGATGGCTTTTATGGTCTTTTCTAACTCTAAGATTCTAGTGCCAAGACATGGAGGAGCAAGAGCAACAGACACTGTGGCACGGCTTAGAAGAGTTACCTTTTGAAGTAACAACTCCCAGAATCCCCTAGCCAGCATGACCAATGCCTGTATTGGCCAGAGGATTCAGCAAGTTGTGCCCTAAAAAGTAATTTTTCCAAGCTGTGATTATGGTGGGTTGTGATAGGCTAAGGAGAGGTGAGATAAGAGATCGTATACAGGTGTACTTAAGTGTGCTCTAGCAATAGCAAAAGAGACTGAAAGATCTATTGGGAGATGTGAATTACTGTACATATGGAGTTCAGTAGAGAATGGAAATGTAAGGAATGCTGAGAGAGAAAGTTTGACAAAGGACTGATGGAGAACTGGGGGCAGAAAGCTAAAATTAAGAATAAAAATGAGAGCATGCTGTTGCAGAGGTCACACAGAAGAAAGAGATGACTTTCTAGTCTGGATCACAGCATTTTCCATTTAATGTGCCTTATCAGATCCTGCAAGCCTCATACTTCCATTCTAACTAAATATTACATGCAAATGGTTGTAAGAAAACCTTCTTCATCATTTGCTATTTTTCTTTAAAAAAAATAGCCATACTGGCCAAAGACTTTTTGTTGTCTGAAAAGGAACATCATGCCTCCCTGCGATTATTACAACAAAACATTTAAAAGATTGACTGCATGATTCACACATCAATTTCTGCTTTCATTTATCTTCCTAAATCAAGACAATTTGTGGCCCTGCAGGTGTTTATGAACAACACTTCCCATGATCCTTCACCGTTGGTTGTGCTGGCTATGGTTGACAGGAGTTGTTTTCCCCAAACATTCGCAGAGCCAGAAGTTGCCCACTGCTATCCTAAATTCTGTCTCCTAAAGTAGCTTGCTTCTCCTCTGTTGCATGGTAAAGCTAGTTCTGCTTTTATGGAAGTGATAATTTAGAGTGGAGAATTGGATGGAGGGTAGTGCTTAACCCTTTCCCTGCCAGCCCGACAGTTTCTTCAGCTCCCTTCCTGAACTGCTT
Source organism: Gambelia wislizenii (assembly GCA_030847615.1). Lineage (NCBI taxonomy): Eukaryota > Metazoa > Chordata > Lepidosauria > Squamata > Crotaphytidae > Gambelia > Gambelia wislizenii. The sequence goes on along the minus strand of JAUMIR010000001.1, from coordinate 446,778,908 downwards.
GTTAGTATAAACTTGTATTTGATGGGCTTGATGTTGAGACTGGCATGCAGTGTAAAGGTTACCGTATACACACAAACACCATGTCTCCACTCTAAAGTATCACTTCTCAGAGTTCTTTTTAAGAAATGTTTATCAGGTGTTTCCTAAATTAGGATTTGAATAATGATTTTCATCATTTGAAAGCTCCTGTTCAGAGATACAGCTCCTGAAGTTTTTAAAAAGAAGACCTATAAGACTGGTAGACAGAAATGCTAGAACAAAAACAATAGTGCATTTAGCAAATAACATGACCAAGAACCAGCTGGGATGATAGCAGGAACGATACCTGATATGCCTCCAGTTGTGTTGGACTACAACTCACATCATCACTATGGCCTGTACTGGCTGAGGGTTATAAAGGTTGTAATCCAAAACATTTTGAGGGTGCCATAGTGAGGAAGGCTGGGGGCCCTCTTTTCTCCTTTTCACATACCTGTTTCAATGACATTTGTCAACATGATTAGAAAAGCTGTACAATAGTATTACGACTGTACTGTACATACTATGATAGCTTATAGTGGCTAAAACCTGGTGTAACTGGCAAATTAGTGCAGCTCTTTCTTTTGCTAAATCAGCTTTTTAGTATATTGAATATACTTTTAAAGAGCTTATAATGGAGCAGTCTGATTTCCCCTCTGATATTTGCCTGGAATTATTTAGTTCAACTTGCGGGAGTGCACCTTTCTTTCATCCCTGTGAGTGCATGTATCAAAAACTTTAAGTTGGGGTGAGGCAACTGTAACCCTACTTTTTGAATCCTTTTTGAACTTCTGCTCCCATAATCTATTTTATCATTGGCAATGCTGGCTAGGGTTCATGGGATTGTTGGCAAAAAGAAAAAAGGAAAGGGGGGAAACAAGAAAATGAAAGGCCATACTTATCCAGTCCTATTGTAGCTGTGTCTGTTTCTTTTGCACTGTGTTCTTAATCAAAAGGAAGCTATGTACAGTACTGTCTTATCTGTGTCTGCTGAACTGAAAGCACAACTGATTGTGGCATGTGTTGTTGCTGTGGCCATCATTTGAACATCTTTATAAATGACCTAGATAACAGACGGCATACTTATCAAATTTGCAGATGACATAAAATTAGAAGAGGTAGCTAATACCGCCCCCCCCCCAACTGTGGCATTACCTTTCTGTGGTGGTGGGATTATGTGCTCCTGTGAAGCAGGAGGCTATGCTGATGGTAGCAATGCTGCTGATAGGATCTCCCATGTCAGACAGGCTTCTGCTGAGTAGCCAGACTAAATGTGCCAAACAGCTATTGGGCAGCAGCAGTAGTGGGGGGGGGGGGTAATAGTGACGGAGGATCTTTCAGATACAATAGCAGTGGTACCATAGGTAACGTTTGTTAGTACTCTGCAGAAGGCAATGGTAAACCACTCCTGAAGCCTTCTACCTCGCAAACCCCATCACGAGACAACCCAATGAAATGAAACAAGAGATAGTGCCAGAAGATAACACACCCATGTTTGAAGGCACTCAACAAGCTACTAGGGTACAGCAGAGGACAACTATAAGTAGTGCTGTGGGTCATGATGCAACTGAACTCAAGCCAAAAGGATAGACAGCTGTTGACATGCCCAGAGGTGAACGGAAAGTTCAAAACTGCACAACACATATTATAGGAAAATGGAATGTGAGGAGCATAAATCAGGGAAGCTAGACATAGTAAAAGAAGAAATGGAACTTATAAACATTGCAATATTTGGGGTGACTGAGCTACAGTGGACAAGAATGGGAAATTTTCAGTCAGTGTTTACTCAGGAAATGAAACTCTAGGAAGAAATAGGGTGGCATTAATAGAGAGGAGAAATGTAGCAAAAGTTTCTTCGGCTTTTCTTCGCAAACGAAGATTCATGAAGGACTCATCCCACGCTTTCTGCAAGCACGCTGATGACTAAAAAGGCCAATCCGAGATAAACAAGTCCGGTTGCAGAAATCACAGCAGAAGGTCTCTTTGGGTGATGTTTCCGGGCTGTGATTCTTTCTGCGTTGTCATTTCTCTTCAAGACTTGTTCGACGTGAGTTCTCAAATTAGGCTGCAGCATTGTGGATAGTGCATCTCCATGCCTCCCGATGTGAGGTCAGGGTGGACCATTGTTGGTGATCAGTTTGGCTGAGCCAGAGATGTTGTTTCAAGGAGTCTTTGTATCGCTTTTGTGGAGCACCCCTCTTATGATGACCCGTGGCGAGTTCACCATAGAGTACTATTTTTGGGAGGCGATGGTCCTCCATCCTAGCAACGTGCCCTGCCCAGCGCAGCTGTGTTCTCAATATCATGGCCTCAATGCTGGTGATCCCTGCTTGCTCAAGGACAGCAATATTCGCCACATAGTTAGTCCAGTGTATATTTAGGATTGTGCATATACAGCGCTGATGAAAGCGTTCGAGGAGTTGTAAGTGGTGGCGATAGGTGACCTCTGTTTCAGACTCATAAAGGAAATACACAGTACAATGGCTCTATGCACACTGATTTTTGTGCTTCACCTCAGGTGTTTATTACTCCAGACTCTTTTGTAAAGTCTTCCAAATGTGCTATATGCCTTTGCTAATCTGTGATTGATCTCTTTGTCAATCTTGGCATCTGAGGAGATGGTGCTTCCCAAGTAGGTGAACTGCTGAATGGACTTAAGCACAGTTTTGCCTACAGCAATGTGGGGATGATGGTGTTCGTCCTGTGGTGCAGGCTGGTAAAGAACTTCTGTTTTCTTACGGTTGACTTCCAGCCCAAACAGCTCTGCAGCTGTTGCAAAAGTAATCAAGGGATATAATGCAAAGTCTGGCCGAATAATATCAATAAGATTTCAGGGAAAATCTATCAGTAGAATCATAATCCAAATTTATGCTCCAACTACAGGGGTAGAAGAGGAAGAAATGGAAAGATTAAACACTGGAGTCCAGGAGGAAATTGATCACACCAAAACAGGGCTTGTTCTTATTCATAGGTTTCAGGATAATAACCCTTTAAGTACAGAGAGAAAATGTTGGAGCAACAGACTACTCTGATATCACAGCTGAAATGGGTGTGTGCACAGCTGTGGCTAGGAAGAAGGTGACTAGCCAAACATTTCCATAAAGTTACACTCTCTGTGAGTTACTGTTGTGGGTTGGTGTTGAGGAGTGTTGGATGTTTGGAGAATTGCTGTTAGATTTGTTATTGAGGTTTGCCGTATATATTCTGTGTTTGTTTTGTACTGGAATTGAAGATAAAGCCTCCAGATATTATTGGAAGGGTCTTGCTGTTTGTAAGTCTTCTTATTATGGGTGAAAGTGGGTCAGAGCAGTGATAAAGCCTGCTAGGTGAAGCCTTTGTTTTTCAAGCCCTATTCTGCTGCGTAGTTTAATAATAATAATAATAATAATAATAATAATAAATTTATTTATACCCCACCCCTCTGCTAAAACAATCGGGGCGGCTTCAACAATTAAAACATTATAATGACTAAAAACACCACCCACCCCCACCCTCCCCCATAAAAAGACATTAAACACTATAAAATTAAAACTTTCTAACTAAAAACACATTAAAACCAAATATATACATGATTTTAAAAGCCAGAAAACGCAGCTCCTGAGGCCGGGATCTAATCAGGAAAGGCCTGGCGAAAGAGATCCATCTTTAGTGCTTTTTTAAAGCTACTCAAGCTCGTCAGCTGATGGATCTCGTTTGGCAGGCCATTCCATTAATTGGGGGCGATTACCGAAAAGGCCCTCTGGGAGGTTGCAGACAGCCTAGATTTTTGTGGCTGAAGCAAATTCCTCCCAGAGGACCGGAGTGCGCGGGGAGGATTGTATGGGAGGAGGCGGTTCCGGAGATAAGTTGGAACCAAGCCATTTAGGGCTTTAAAGGTAATAACCAACACCTTATACTGGGCCCGGAAACTGATAGGCAGCCAGTGGAGAGATTTCAGTACTGGAGTTATATGGTCTCTCTGAGATGTTCCCAAAACCACTCTGATTGCCATATTTTGTACCAACTGAAGTTTCTGGACCAAGCACGAGGGTAGCCCCATGTAGAGCGCATTGCAGAAATCTAGACGAGAGGTTACCAGTGCGTGCACCACAGTCTCAAGGTCCCTTACTTCCAAGAAAGGGCGCATCTGGAGTATCAGCCGAAGCTGATAACAAGCACTCCTGACCGTCGCATTCACTTGACTCATCATCTGAAGCGATGAATCAAGGAGCACCCCCAGACTGTGAACACAGTCCTTAACGGAGAGCGTGACCCCGTTCAGGACTGGAGGTTGCAACCCAACTCCTGGTTTCGGGCCGCTACCATGATCACCTCCGTTTTGTCCAGATTTAATCTCTGTTTCTGTTTCTCCTCATCCAGCCCATTACTGCTTTAAGACAGTCATTAAGAGGAGAGATGCCATTGGAATCCGAGGCCGATGATCGGGACAAGGAGAAATAGATCTGGGTGTCATCAGCGTACGGATAACACCCAGCCCCATAACTCTGAATAATCTTACCCAGCGGCTTCATATAGATGTTAAACAACATCGGGGACAGGATGGCGCCCTGCGGAACACCACAAGTAAGCTCCTTTCTGCTGGAGCAGCTGTCCCTGAGCCACACCCTCTGGGACCTGCCTGAGAGGAAGGACCGGAACCACTGGAGCACAGTGCCTCCGATTCCTAACCCACTCAGGCGATCCAGGAGAATGCCATGATCTATCGTATCGAAAGCCGCTGAGAGGTCCAGAAGCACCAACAGGGACACATTACCCCTGTCGATGCTTAGACGCAGATCATCAGTCAAGGCAACCATGGCAGCCTCAACTCCAAATCCCGTCCTGAAGCCAGTTTGAAATAGGTCTGGATAATCAGTTTCATCCAAGTGGAGTTGAAGCGCAATTGCCCTCTCGATCACTTTGCTCAAGAATGGTAACATAGAAACCGGCCTATAGTTGTTCATGTCCAGTGGGTCTAGGGAAGGTTTTTTCAGGAGCGGCCTAACCGCCGCTTCCTTTAAACAGGATGGAACACACCCTTCCCTGAGGGATGCATTGATGATGTCCTTAAGGAACACCATCAAGGCACACACACCCCCCGGATGGCCAGCCATGAAGGGCAAGGATCAAGAGGGCAGGTCGTCTTCCTCACTCTACCAAGTAGCTTGTCCATGTCCTCGATACTCACGGATTGAAATTGATCCAGTAAACTTACATCAGCAGAGTAAGAGTCCAGAATATAGTCCAAAGGTCAAGGCTTACAGAAGGCAGCGTTGTCCAGAAGTCGGTCCGTGGGTCAGCAGGATCAGGCAACAGGGTAGTCAGGAACAGTCCAAGGTCAAGGCACAAGTCAAGGCAGCAAGGATTCAGGCACCGAAGGCAGCAGGAAGCTTTCTCCAGGGAGATCAATTGATCTTTGACAAAGCCTCCATTGCTTCTTCCAGCCTATATAAAGCAATTAAGGCTTTGCCAGGTGTTTCTTAATGAGCAAGTTCTTCTCATAAATTCTCAGAGACCTCCTTTCAGCCTCCTTTTGAGCTCGCTGCTGGGTATATGATAGTGGAGGTAAGTCCGTCTTCCTTGTCCTTATCTGAGTGGGCAGGACTTCCTGCTGGAACTGATGCCAACCCACTCAGACCAGGCTCTTCCTCTGCTTGAGCCTCTAGGTTGGCAGGGTTCTCTGGTGGCACAGGTGTAGAAAAACCTGTGCCAGTGTCCCTAGGGCTGTCATGTCCTCCTCCTCTGACCCTATAGCCTCATCAGGCTCACAGGGCATAATAGTCTGTTCATGGAGGACAGGCAGGGAGAGAGAAAGAGGTGTGAGTAGATGAGACCCCAGGGAACAAAGGACTGTTTAAAATATCAGGGTATGTTGTCCCTGTTTAAACATCCGCACTGTACTTCACACGTTAGTGGAGAATACAGCCAATTTAGCAGAGTTTAATGTTAACACAGCAGCATCTAGCGTCAGAATGTTAGCATACATAGCTTGTTAAATAACCAAACACTCTTTGTCTTTTCCCAAGTTGTTTAACTACCAAAATAACCACTCAAGACTCTAAAGTTAGTTTAAAAAGTACAAAAGCATCTTTACTCACAGTTTAGAGAGCTCATTCTTGGCAGGAACAAAAACTTCATCAAAACAAACTAAAACTAGTTAAAAATACTTAAAAACTACATTGTTATAAGTCTATATTCAGGACACCCTTTCGGGGTCCTCTCAGTTCAAAGGGCCATGTGGTTTGTTAAGGATCATGGCTTCTGGAACAAAGAATAATAATAATAATAATAATAATAATAATAAAAATTTATTTATATCCCGCCCCTCTGCAACGCAATCGGGGCGGCTTACAATATAAAAACCCCATAGTCACAATACCCTAGCCCACCCACCCCTTAAAATAATATTAAATTACAAAGGATTAAAAACATGGATTAATTAAAATATATATAAATTAGAAGAAAAAAATTTAAAACATACAATCATAGCCTAGAAAGGGCAGCTGAGTCTTGGGCCGGGATAATTATTCAGGAAAGGCCTGCCGGAAAAGATCCGTCTTGACAGCTTTTTTAAAGCTGTCTAAGGTGGTAATAAGACGGATCTCGTCCGGCAGGCCATTCCATAATCTGGGAGCAGCAGCGGAGAAGGCCCTCTGGGAGGTCACCGACAGCCTTGTTTTCATAGGCTGTAACAGATTCCTCCCAGAGGACCGAAGTGTGCGGGGAGGGTCGTACGGAAGGAGGCGGTCCCGGAGGTAAGTTGGACCCAAGCCATGTAGGGCTTTAAAGGTCATAACCAACACCTTGTACTGTACCCGGAAACTAATAGGCAGCCAGTGGAGAGCTTTTAGCACCGGTGTTATATGCTCTCTTCTGGAAACGCCAGAAATCAACCTGGCTGCCATGTTCTGGACTAGTTGAAGTTTCCGAGTCAAGCACAAGGGTAGCCCCATGTAGAGCGCATTACAGAAATCCAGACGGGAGGTTACCAGTACATGTACCACAGTTTCGAGGTCCCTAGTTTCCAGGAAAGGGCGCAGCTGGCGTACCAGCCGAAGTTGATAACAGGCACTCAGACACTCCCCTTCATCCCAGATTGCCCAATAGCAAAACTTCAGGAAGTTACATCAGCTTATCTCATATGCCTTCTCAGTTAACCCTTCAATAGCAAAACCATTTCCACTTATTGGACTGCAAACTATATTTTCCAACACTCCTTCCTCTGACTCTATAGCCTCATCAGGCTCACGGGGCATAACAGTCTGTTCATGGAGGACAGGCAGGGAGAGAGAAAGAGGTGTTAGCAGATGAGACCCCAGAGAACAAAGGAAGGCTATGTGATACAGGAAGAGAGTGAGTGTGAACAAACAGACAAACAGGAAGTTATCATAAACATGCTGTGCCTAAACTAGAGAATGACATGCAGTCTACCAGTGAGTAAAGGCATGCAAAGGCTGCAAACTCCAACAGTCCCATACCCCCCAAATGCCTTGCTGTTACACTGGCTTTTAGCTGTTCTCAGCCTACACATGTGCTTCTCTATTTTGCCTTATTTGAAAATTATACTGTTCATTAACTCTTGAAGGAATACTCAACCCAGACAGTTAGCTATACCAGTTCTGTACTGCAGTTGAACTCGATTCTATCTGGCTCCCATTGCATAAAGAACATAGGCATGCTCCCTATAAGAAAATAATTCTGTGAACAGCTGGATGTAGGAATGTACCCCTAGCCACCACCAGCAATCCACTGAGTGGAGGGCAGCCAAGATGATAAAAGTTCTGTTAACCAAGGGGGTATTCACACTACACAAATAATCCAGTTTGAAACTGGATTGTTAGCCATGGCTCCTTCGTATAGAATCCTGGGGTTTGTAGTTTTACGAGGTCTTTACCCTTTTCTGCCAAAGAGTGCTGGTGCCTCACCAAACTACAAATCCTAGGATTCCATAGGAAGGAGCCATGGCAAATAACCCAGTTTCAAACTGGATTATTTCTCTAGTGTGGGTGCCCCCATAGCCTCATGAGAACAGCCTAGGGAGCTTCCACCCTATGAGGGCTCACACTTTTAAAAAAGAACATCTACGACACCACTCTTCAGTGCTGTCCCTCCAGCAAATGCACATCCACACATATACTCTTCAACTGATACTTTCCTGCCACGGGCCGAGGATGAGAAGAAATCAGTGCAGGAATAGCAGTTCTAGTGGCTCTGCTGACATGCTGCTGAGAGAGAAGTGGGCAAATCAGAGCTGTGCATTTAAAAAATACCTACTGGAGCCAAGCAACTGTGGGAAGAGGCATGGACCCCAGAATGGGGGGGGGGGAGTCAAGCCTTCCAGATACTGGGCAAGAGGTGGGCTGAGTGTCCTTGCCTCAAATGATCTGACAAAAATGAATTACCAAAATTCCTGTATAGTTGAGGCTTGTCTGCATTTATAAGTTAAAGATGTACTAAATGACTGAGCACTAAGAAATATTAAGGCAGCAATTATAATTGAGTCCTCCCAGGAATAATGAAGGCTGTCTGCAGTCTATCCTATAAAGACTTCAGTAAGCTGAACAGTTCTGTAAGTTAAACTGAACACATGGAGGGCATTTCTAAGTACACATTATGCTTCTAAGAGTCTTCATAATTAAAGATGTTATTCTTCATGGTCTCTGTGACTCACACAGATGGGTTATCTGCACCTGCTCAGTGCATGTCTCAGAACCTTTTAAGAGCTATGCTATATGTGTTTGGGGCAGCCCCTCCCACTACCTATGCACCTATCGAGCTCACTTCCCAGCTAAACCCTCAGTTCCTTTTTTTCCACCTCAGCAGCAGCAATAGGAACTATGTCTTGAGCTTCAGTCAATCTTTGACTTTTGACTTCAATTTGTTTGATTTCAATTTTCAGTTCTCCCTCTTGTTTGGCATTTTGGCTTATCCAGACTTTTGGCTTGGATTTGGACTGGTTGATGGTTCTTGGATTGCAGTTTGGCTCAGTGGTTAGCAGTTTAGGCTATGCTCACCCTGAAGGGCTTATGGCAACTCTACATGCCTCCTCTGCTTGGGAGAAGGACACAAAATGGATGTGAGCTCTCATTTTAGAGCATTTACCACACAAGCCTGGCGTAATCAGGCGTCAAGATTGAATGCTTTCCTGTGGGAAAATGCCTTGAAGATGGCTACTCAGGCAGCAAAGGTGGTGCCCCAGAGCATGGTTTCAGCCAGTACAACTCTTCCAATGCCTCAAGAGCCCTAAGTATCTCCTTGATTCTGGTGTTGCATTACCCTGAAATGGGCACTACAAAGTCGGATGTGGGCCCTGCTAAATCAAGGTAGATCAGTGAGAGGGCTGAAACTGCATCTTCTTCTCAATCCCTTGTATGGGCCGAATCCAAGTCCTCCTCTTGGTCCTGGGTACCTTCCTTTCCAGGAAGTCCCTAGAGGTTCAGATGGAGCATCTTAAAATCTGTTCAGTGGAAGCACAAGAAGAAGACTGCCAAGGGCAAAAACTCTTCTAGACAGTGTCCTGAGGAATCTTCACAAGTTCAGTCAGAGCCATCTCCATGTCCCCCAGTTCAGCAGGATTCCAGTGGACAGTCAGTATAGAGAGAGTTGTTGGTTCCAATTTTCCTGTGTTCCAGCTACTCTTTATATCATCTCTATAGGTCTGGAAGCCATGCCCTAGGAGGAGTGGCTTAGGGAGCTGATGTTCAGCCTGGAGAAGAGAAGGGTAAGAGGTGACACGATAGCACAGCAAAACAAGTATGATATAATAGGCATCACTGAAACCTGGTGGAATGAGTGTCATGATTGGAATATAGTAATAGAGCGGTATAACCTATTTCAGAGAAATAGACCAAACAGGAAGGAGTGGCGTAGCATTATACGTTAAGGATGTGTACACCTGTGAACAGATCCATGACTTAAATCCTGGGAGCCAGGTTGAGAGCATCTGAATAAAAATCAAGGGGGAGAGAAACAGCAGGGATGTCATTGTGGGATCTATTACAGACCTCCAAGCCAAACTGAGGACTTGGATGATGCCTACCTGGAACAGATGACCGCACATTCAGAAAGGAGAGATGTACTGTAGGAGTAATGGGGGATTTCAGCTATTCTGATATTTGTTGGAAGTCCAACTATGCCAAAAATTTAAGGTCCAACAAATTCCTCACTTGCCTTGCAGACAGTTTCATAGTCCAGAAGGTAGAAGAGATAACAAGGGGACCAGCTATTTTAGATCTGATCCTAACCAACAGAGATGATCTGGTTAATAGGGTGGAAGTGGCAGGAGCCTTAGGTGAGAGTGATCATGTTCTCCTGGAGTTTGTTAATACAGAGGAAAGGGAAAGCCAAGCATAATCAGATATGCATCCTAGACTTTAAGAAAGCTGATTTCAGAAAACTTACTGGGGGTGATCCCATGGTCAGGAATACTAAAAGAGAAGGGAGTACATGATGGATGGGAGCTTCTAAAAAATGAGATATTGAAGGCACAAATTCCAACAGTTCCAATGAGGAGGAAGAATGGGAGGTGTCTAAAGAAACCAGTATGGCTGCCTAAAGAACTCTCAACTGAGCTAAGATTCAAAATGGACATGTACAAGAAATGGAAAAAGGGGGGAATCACCAAAGAAGAATTCAAATAGCAAGCTCATGTAGGGGGAAGGTCAGAATAGCTAAAACACAAATAGAGCTCGGGCTTGCTAGAGAGGTTACAAACCCAGAAAAAAATCAAGGAAAATCAATAAAAGGGCTTTTTTTGTTATGTCCATAGCAAAAGGAAGAGCAAGGAAATGGTAGGGCCACTGCATGGAGAAAATGGTGAATTGCTGACAGGGGACCGAGAAAAGGCAAAACTACCCAATTTTCTTTGCCTCTGTCTTCTCTCAAAAGGAGAACAGTGCTCAGCCTGGGGAAAATGGAGCAGATGATGCAGTAGGGAAAATGCAGCACAGAACAGGCAAAGAGGTAGTTCAGGAATACCTGGCCGGTATAAATGAATTCCAGTCACCAGGGCTAGATGAACTACATCCAAGGGTACTAAAAGAACTGGCAGACGTTATCTCAGAACCACTGTCAATAATTTTTGATAATTCCTGGAGAACAGGAGAGGTCCCAGCAGACTGGAGGAGGGCAAATGTCCCCATCTTTAAAAAGGGTGGGGGGGAAGACCCAGTCAGCCTGACATCGATACTAGAAAAGATTCTAGAACAGATCATTAAACAGACAGTCTGTAAGCACTTAGAAAGGAATGCTGTGATCACTAAAAGTCAACATGGGCTTCTCAAAAACAAGTCATCCCAGACTAATCTTCTCTCTTTTCTTTTCTTTTCCTTTTTTGATAGATTTTCTCTACCAGCCTGCACCACAGGACGAACACCACCATCCCCACATTGCCGTCGGCAAATCTGTGTCAAGTCCGTTCAGCAGTTCACCTACCTGGGAAGCATCATTTCTTCAGATGCCAAGATTGATAAAGTGATCGATCACAGATTGGCAAAGGCATATAGTGCATTTGGAAGACTTCACAAAAGAGTCTGGAGCAATAAACACCTGAAGCAAAGCACAAAAATCAGTGTGTATAGAGCCATTGTACTGTCTATCCTCCTTTATGGATCTGAAACATGGGTCACCTATCGCCACCACCTACAACTCCTCGAGCGCTTTCATCAGCGCTGTCTACGCACAATCCTAAATATACACTGGACTGACTGTGTGACGAATGTTGCTGTCCTTGAGCAAGCAGGGATCACCAGCATTGAGGCCATGATATTGAGAACGCAGCTGCGCTGGGCAGGGCACGTTTCTAGGATGGAGGACCATCGCCTCCCAAAAATACTACTCTACGGTGAACTCGCCACGGGTCAGCGTAAGAGGGGCGCTCCAAAAAAGCGATACAAAGACTCCCTGAAACAACATCTCAGGCTTGGCCAAATTGATCACCAACAGTGGTCCGCCCTGGCCTCACATCGGGAGGCATGGAGACGCACTATCCACAATGCTGCAGCCTTATTTGAGAACTCACGACGAACAAGTCTTGAAGAGAAATGACAATGCAGAAAGAATCACAACCCAAAAACATCACCCAAGGAGACCTTCTGCTGTGCTTCTTGCAACCGGACTTGTTTATCTCGGATTGGCCTTTTTAGTCATCAGCGCGCTTGCAGAAAGCGCGGGATGAGTCCTTCCTGAATTTTCGTTTGCGAAGAAAAGCCAGAGAGAGAGAGAGAGAGAGAGAGAGAGAGAGAAACTTGGTAGATGAAGGGAATGCTGTGGATGTAGTGTATCTTGATTTCAGTAAGGGCTTTTCTCTGTTAGTCTCAAAGGTGCTACAAGATCCCCTTGTTTACTAATATTCCAGACTAACATGGCTATGTCTTTGAGTTAATCCTCCCACTGTCGTGTCCTGCTTCTCCTTAACTCTTGGGCTACTGCTTCAGCATCCAGGGAACTGAGGGTTTAGGTGGGAAGTGTGCTTGATAGGCATGCAAGAGGTAGGAGGGGCTGCTGCCAAAACGCATATAGTATAGCTCCAGAAGGATCCGAGAGATATACTGTGCAGGTGCAGATAATCCATTTGTGTGAGTCACAGAGACCATGATGAAGAATATCCTTAATTATGACCACTCAAGGAGTCACAGTTGAAGGTAAGCAACCTGTTCTCTCAATGATAATGGATGGGAAATGTAATTTGCCCTCCCTCTGCAAGTACCTAGAAGTAAGCAAAATAAATAACCACCCTACCATTTTTGAACCACCACCACCCAACTTAAAAACCATTCCAGGGGCCTGGTCGGGGCATAAAATAAACTGTGCCACAGCACACATTGTCTTCCTGCTCCCTCATTCCACAGTGTTTGTACATCAGTAGGCATTCCAAAAATAGCCAGGATCCATGGTGCCTCCACCCCCTTCTCTCTTGGCATGTGTGAGTCCCTAGACCTGCCACAGCCATGTTCTTCATTTCATTTTTCTTCTTCCATGGCAGGGACTGAGGGTGGAGCAGCTGGCAGCCCTGATTGGTTGGTGGACCACCAGTGAACTGGAAATCTTGTCACTCCCATTGAAATTTGAATTATTTATGTATTATAAGTATTTTTGTATTGCATTTCAACTGTAACAGTTCCCATATTGGTTAATAATTTAAAAATGAAAAGGAATACTGATTAGAAAACAGTTTAAAGCTAGACCCAATAATTGGAAAGGGAAAATAAGAACTACTGTTAGAGCTTGCGTGGTGCAGTGAAATAACTATTACAAAGGGAGTTCCACCTCCACCATTTTAGAGTGAGGTGTCCCCTCTGCTAGACTGCAGGCCACCCCCCAAAATAAGTAGGTGCCGACTCCCCTTCAAGAAGAAGGGAATGTTCTAACCTAACTGGAACTACTTTCATGCGAGGGTCCATAAGTACAACTTTTATTCAATCAGCTGAAGTAGAATTAAAATGGTATATTACACAGTGTTTAATATAGCACTGTCATATAATATACTGGATCATCCTGCAATCCCTTCTTCACGGCCAAGATTCTGCTATAATGTTTACTCCAAAATAAATTCTGTACAACCGAGATCTCTGCACTTTTAATCAAAACTTTTCTTCCTACAGGTTTGGTCTTTTTTTTTTTTAATTGCTTCCTTTTCTGTGTACCTAGGAGAATAGTAAATTACTCCTTAAATCAGCTTTCATTTTCCATTGCTGTAATGGAGCCTTATGAGCCTGAATACTTTGGCAATTCCAACTAGAGTGGACATACAGAATCAGTGGGATTTATATCAGTGTTGACTCAGCATTCAGTAAATGATTCAGTAAATCTAGTCCAGTTGGGACTACAGTAGGGTTAAGGTCTAATTACTGGTTTTCCTTCACTGGTTTTCCCTTGTCATTTTTATATTAAAATGTTAGTATTATGCCATTTTTTTTTTACACAAACTGGTAATTAAAGTCTTGCCTACTCAAGAAACACAGGGTAATTAGGTGGCAATTCTTCACTAATCTCCATGATGCACCAAACAGGAAGCAATGAAACAAGTTGCTAATAGGAAGCTTTTAATTAAATGTACAGAAATTTGGGAACTCCTTTCTAATGCTTTGCTAGACTGGATAAACTGGAACTGCAATTAGACTCCATTTCTCTCTCCCAATTTCCAACATAGGACAACACAGAAAGAACCAAAGTGCAACTGTCTGGCAAACAGTCGTCCAGATTACACTGTAGAAAGAAGAATCTTAAAGGGGAGGGAATTCTACAGTTTATGGGCCACAGTCTGACAACTGTTGGGAATAAGTACCTTTGGATATTTAACTGTTTTGTAGGGTAGTCAGTATGTGTATCTTTGCAGGATTGCATTGGATCTTACTTGGAAGTGTGATTAAAAGCTAGTTTTTCAGCATCACTACTCCTAGTTTCCTTTTGCCGCACTTCATCAAGTAGCATGAAGTCCAGACATGAGGCAAAGTCCTTTCAGCTCCCCCACCAACTGCCCACTTTGGTTAAAGATTTCCAATAAGCATCAAGTATTCGAGGCTTAACACGGCAGTCTCTGGAGAAGCAGGCCAATTTCACACTAATCTTCCCCATGAAGGGAAAGAGCATCGGAAGCGAGAATTACATCAAAGAGAACTTAATGCCGAGAAGCTGTGGACATAAAAAGGAGCTGCTTTCAGTTTCAAATGAATGAGCACAGCTGGATTAAGAGATCAAGCTGTTCAAAGCTTGTAACACCAGCTTTGGTACCCAAGATTTAGCCAACAGGGAGTGTCTTGATCTGGGGGTGCCTTTAAAAAGGGAGAGGATTTGTAACTGTGGGAATTTGGGGTGGTAGTGGTTGCTTTTCAGCCTGGCCTTGATTTCTCTCTTCTAATAAATACCAATGGCCCCAGGCAGCTGTGTGGTTATAGTGATGACACAGAAGAGTCCTATGTGGTCTGCTGGGAAGCAGCAGCCTTCTTCATTGTTTCCATGTGAGCACCAGCCTGGAATGGGCCAGGTTCTGTTTTCATAGACTGGAACTAGAAAAAGCCCTTCGGGGAAAATCTCCAGAGCTTCCTAGTAAATCGTATTCTATGTCTCCTACAACTCTTGTATTTCTCTGTAAAGAAACTGAAGATATCTACAGACTTCAGATTTACCAATACTTGAAATCAGTGTGACAGAATCATTCTTTGCAGTTTTTGTTTTTGGCCCATCATGTTTTGGAGCCAATCAGGCTTTGGAAGTTTCTGCCAGTCTCTTTTGACCAGTAAATGAAGACACAAGATCTTTTTTTTTTTTTTCTGAGTATGACCTTGATTTTAAATTTTCAAAAATGGGGAATCAAACTCTTCTTTCTTCCTTGCTCCCAGTCTTCCAAGAAGCATCTCCAGGATAAACCTAAAACCATCACATCACCTGCTAGAACCTTGCTTGAATGTCTTCACAACTCTCCTACCCCACCCTATCTCAGGACAAGGCTCGGATCATGCACCATGACTTCAAAAACAAATAAACCCCATCTCTCGCCATATCACCCCACTCCTACTGTTTTAAACACCTTGCCTGATGAAGAGATCTAGAGGTCTCTTCAACCCCTTCCCCCAACATTAACACCATTCTGTTAAAGGTATTACAGTAATACAGATTTTGGAACCACTTTTGGTGGTTCCTCTTACTGCCTTTTAATCTTTGAAAGCAGAAAGGGTCCCAGCAATTTACCAGCCTATCGTAGTCATTAAAATAGCAGATTTTTATGATGGCAAAATTAAAATGACTATCACTTATATATGCAAATAGAGAGGTCAGTGACTGAGTTAGCCAAAATAGATTCCTCACAACAAAAGCAGATTCAAACATACATGAGGAACTACTGAAACTAGCAGAAATAGAAAACATCTGTTGGTATGCCTTACTACCCACTCCCCACGGTATCTCATAACTGGAAATATTGGACACTTTTCAGGGTTAGGTTGACTGAGACAAAGCAAAGGTCAGTTGGAGGTCATAGTGACCTGGGATGTGTCTAAAAATATAATGGTAAGAAAACCCAAGTTAGGATTATGCAGGAAGTCCCTTAACAAACACAGTTGTTAAGGAGGTGTGTGCTGATCCTTTTTTCCAATCCTGGGCATTTCAGCAATGATTTAATCAAGCTGCTCCTTAACCTATTCCTATAGAAATTTTTCCATACCCCTCTCCTGTTCAACCTTGCAAGGTTGTCACAAACTCATCAGTTTCTATCTCCCAATAATTAAAGCAACCAGTTGAGCTTCAATCCCCTTTGTCTATCCCATGGAAAAGCCATCCAGGCTGTGTCATAATCTGAGTACGCCTTTAGGATATGATATAGGGTGCAAATTATTAGTCCCCTAACACTAGTAAAGTGTTCCACAGTGTACAGACACAGCCACTCTCTTTCTTTGCCTGCCCCGGATCAGAACCTCCTATGCCACCCTCAGACACCTGTCTGAGTAGCTTCACTGCACGGAACTCTTCTCTTCAAGACTGGTAACTATTACCCTATATTCCCGAATCTCTCCCTCTATCTAAGCTTTCTCCCTTAGATTTTCTTTTTTTTTTCCCCAGGCTGTGAAGCTGTGTTCTGGAAGAGTTTCTTTCTGATGTTTCACCTGAATCCGTGGCTGGCATCTTCTGAAGATACCAGCCACAGACACAAGCGAAACATCAGAAAGAAACTCTTCCAGAACACGGCCTCACAGCCCGGGAAAAAATCAAGGAAAATCTATGGATGCCAGCCGTGAAAGCCTTCAACTTCACTTTCTGTCTTACTCTGCTATAGCCTTGTATGGTTCTTAAGCACATGTGCTGTGTATGTTAGTTCATTTTTGTGTTGTTCCAATAAAATACTTTAACTGGAGTACTCTTTACAATTAGTACTGGTGTACATAGGTGAAAAGATCCACAAAGTTATCCTCCTCTTGCAGGCTTCCGATTGAGCTAATAATTCCCCCAAATATTAAAGGAGAGTTTGGCATCACAGGTGGGACTCTAAAGCACCCACACCCCTTAGGGTAACACATATTTGGGGGGACACCAAAGGGGGACGCACACACACAAAAGAGCAATGCTTAGTGGCCACATAATGTATATCTGAGAGGAGAGAAAAAAATGGGAAGGGGGATGGAATGGAGAATTGTGAAAGAAAACACAGCTTGCTTGAACAACACTCAACAGACCATCCATACTGTGACATTTTGTTGCAGGTGAGTTCCCAGATTTTAAACTGAATAATCTATTATTTGCTTACATATATTCCATGAACTACCTCCTGAGGCAGCCTGCCTAACAGAAGAGCCTGCCTTGTCAGATATACATAGAGTATGTTTTTAGAGATGGGGAGGGTGACCGTGAAGGGAAGAAGATCAGTGCTGAAATGGGCATAGCTCAGGAAGGAGAGCATGTTGCTGTTGTCCCGTGTTAAGCAGTGCTGAAGTGAGTACCATCACTCCTCCCTTCCCCCTCCTCCAGGGAAACTGACAGGTGTAAATCCCAGGATGAATGAAGGCACTGAGCCCTATAAAGCTGGTGTCTCTCCACGCGTCTCCGCTCTGATTGACTTGTCGTCTTGCTGAGGCTGACTATCAGTTGCTCGCTGCCTCCAATTCAGGGTGTGATTTAGTTTAGAGATGAGAGGTGACAGTTAACATTGGTACTCGTCAGTGTAGATCAGACACAGTCACGCTGTCTTCCTTTTACCCAGATTCTCCCTCCCTTGCACTCTAACCCTCCTTCCCAGTTGCTCCCACTTCTGTCAGTTGCTCTCAATCTCCCTGCCTGTTCTTATCCAGTCCCTTTGTCTCATTGTCATGTCTCATCATTCCTCCTCCCTGCACACATACATATATATGATCTCACACATGTGATCTCCATTTCCAAGGCTTGTTTTCAACCATACTCTCAACATGCAAACTCTACCCCTCTTCTTTAAGTTGCCAACAACTTTCCCACACACTTGGAAACCCTTGTTGAAATATCAGTTTTGATAACACATTCAGGAGTAGCTGTGTTGGCTATGCAGCAAAAAAATACAAATAAATCCCGAATCCTCAAAAAAGTGATACCTATATTGGCCAAGCAAAATGCAAAACGCATGATGCAAGCTTTGAAACTCCACTGGGTTCTTCACCAGGCAGAAGTTATTAAAAATAAAAGTGTCAGTGTTGAAGTCACAGGCCTACATGTCTCCAATGTTGCTTTTGCTGTTGTTTAGGTGAGGGATCTCATGCAGTCAGAGGCCACTCCTACTTCTTGATGTTTATTGATTAATTTATATCCCACCTTTCTCCCAAAATGGGATTCAAGGTAGCCAGCCTTCCTTCCTTCCTTCCTTCCTTCCTTCCTTCCTTCCTTCCTCTTCCTTTGCTACTATAAGGATTCTTATCATGGCACTGCCTTTCCACAGTAGTGGAATTGCATGCTCCTGTGCAGCAAGAGGCTATGCTGATGGTAGCAGTGCTGCTGGTAGGGTCATATCAGACAGGCTTTGCTGAGGAACCAGATTAAATGTGCTGAACAGCTACTGGGCAGCAGCAGGGGGGGGGGGACACTGGTGAAGGATGTCTCAAGAGACAACGGCAGAGGCACCATAGCTAACACTTCTCAGTGCTGTGCAGAAGTGTTGGGTGTATGAGTATAAAAATTACACATTTATTAAAGATTCCAGAGAGCAAGCCCTTTAGGAATACCTTCTTAAGAAAAGTTTCTTTTAAAAGTAAGCAGAGTTAAACTAGGGAAGACTGACCAAGCTCAATTTGCATTTGTATGTGTTCTAAATCACCCAGCATTAAAGTCAAGCAAACAAAATTAAGGATAATAAAGACTTTTGCTTAAAAATACATATCGAAAGTTTACTGAAATTATAGCAATCTTAATCTACATATTCAAAACAAATCTAGGTCCTTAACTAAGAGGATTATAGCTCAAGGTAGAAAACTCACCCAATCTTGGGAAGTTCAGGTTAGGATAATCAAATCAGAAGTTTCTAAGTATTACAGCAGTAACATCCATATTTCCTCAGAAAAAGGAGTGTTTGTAGGTAAGCAAGAGCTCATCTCCTTCGTGAATGGAGGTTAGATGCATGGTAGGAAAGGGAGAAAAGGGAAGAGAAGCTGCAAAACCCCAAGCAGGGGCACAAAGACTAATAAAACATTTAAATTAGGAGACCATGTGATGAATGACTCAATGGTCACCCCTTAGCTCCAAATGGCTAAGATTGCCTGAGATGAGAAGGGGGGTAGGAACTTAAGCATGCAAGGAATTTCCTAAACTTACTAAGCAGGGGTGCAAGAAGAATGCTACATTTCCCACAAGAAGGAGGCATGGCAAACCCCCTTTGAATATCTTTTACATGAAAACTCTGATGAAACAATCCATAGAGAAACAAGAGATAGTACTAGAAGATAAGACTCCCAAGTTGGAAGGCGTTCAGTGAGCTACTGGGGTAGAGCAGAGGACAAATATGAGTAGCACTGTGTCTAATAAGACAACTGGACTGAAGCAGAAAGGATGTTCAGCTGCTGACATGCTAAGAGGCAAAAGAAAACACATATAGGAACATGGAATGTGAGAAGCATGAATCGGGAAGCAGGACCTAGTAAAATAAGCAATGCAGCATATAAATATGGCAATATTTGGGGTGAGCGAGCTAAAGTGGACAGGAATGGGACACTCTGGTCAGATAATTACATAAAGTTTTACTCTGAAAATGAAAATCACACTGAGGAGAGATGTAGTAAAAGCAGTCAAAGGATATAATGCAAAGTCTGACTGCAATAAGACATCAGGGAAAATCCATCAGTATAGCCATAGTCTAAGTTTATGCTCCAGCTAGAGAGACAGAAGAAGAAATTGAAAGATTCCATGCTTGGATGACGGAATTAGGGGCATAGTTATCAAATTTGCAGATGACACCGAATTAGGAGGAGTAGCTAATATCCTGGAGGACAGGATCAAAATTCAAAATGACCTGGATAGACTGGAGAGCTGGGCCAAAGCTAACACAATGAAATTCATTATGGAGAAATGTAAGGTATTTCACTTAGGGCGGAAAAATGAAATGCATAGATATAGGACGGGGGAGACCTGGCTGAATGAGACTACATGCAAAAGTGATCTAGGAGTCCTAGTAGACCACAAGTTGAACATAAGTCAACAGTGTGATGCAGCAGCTAAAAAGGCCAATGCAATTTTGGGCTGCATCAATAGAAGTATAGTGTCTAGATCAAGGGAAGTAATAGTGCCGCTCTATTCGGCCTTGGTCAGACCTCACCTAGAATACTGTGTCCAGTTCTGGGCACCACAATTCAAAAAAGATATTGACAAATTGGAGTGTGTCCAGAGGAGGGCAACTAAAATGGTGGAAGGTCTGGAAACCATGCCTTATGAGGAGAGACTTAGGGAGCTGGGTATGTTTAGCCTGGAAAAAAGACGGTTAAGAGGCGATATGATAGCCCTATTTAAGTATTTGAAGGGGTGTCACGTTGAGGATGGAGCAGGCTTGTTTTCTGCTGCTCCAGAGACTGGAACACAGAGCAGTGGATGCAAGCTCCAGGAACAGAGATTCCACCTCAACATGAGGAGGAACTTTTTGACATTAAGAGCTGTTCAGCAGTGGAACACACTCCCTTGGAGTGTGGTGGGGTCTCCTTCCTTGGAGGTCTTTAAACAGAGGCTGGATGGCCATCTGTCAGGGATGCTTTGATCGTGATTTCCTGCATGGCAGTGGGTTGGACTGGATGGCCCTCATGGTCTCTTCCAACTCTACAATTCTATGATTCTATGATTCTGTGCTGGTGTCCAGGCAGGGATTAATCACACACCAAAACAGGACTTGTTAATCATAGGCAATTGGAATGCAAAAGTAGGAAAAAAGAACCAAATCAAAGATTGTAGGAAAATTTGGCCTAGGTTCAAGAAATGAAGCAGGAGACTGACGGATTGAATTTTATGAGGCCAATAGTTTGTTCGTTGCCAACACATTCTTCAGCGATCCAACAACCGACTGTATGTCAGGACATCGCCTGATGGCCAATATAGTAATAAAATAGACTACATAATTAGAAGCAGAAGAGAAAAGGTTCTATTCTCACTACAAAAACGAAACCAGAAACAGATTGTGGCACAGAGGATGAACTGCTTATATCAAAAATTAGAGTAAAGCTAAAGAAGAACAGTAAATCAATCATTGTGCCAAAATATAACCTGAAGAACATTCCTGTAGAATTTAAAGAGAATGTTTAAAAATTGATTTGCTCTATTAAGCCCAATTGATCGGAAGCCAGAACTCTGGACTGAAGCCAGGGACACTGTGAGGGAAAAATGCAGAAAGACACTGCAGCCAAAAAGAAAGCAAAGCCTCAATGGATGACAGATGAAATTCTTCAAGAAGTTAAGGGCAGACAAGCAAAAGTAAAAGGTGACAGAAATTGGGTCAGAATCCTGAATGCAACTGTTCAGTGACTTATGGTCAGGGACAAAGAGAACTACTATAATAATCAATGCAGAGAGATAGAAGATGACAACAAAAATGGAGGAACAAGAGACCTCTTCTACAAGATCTGAGAAATCAAAGGGAAATTTTAACCAAGAGTGGGGATGCTCTATGACAAGCAGAGGAACTTATTGCATAACCAAGCAGAAATAAAAAACCAATGGAAACAATACACTGAAAAACTATGTAAAATATTAAAATTAATTTTAAAAAAACTATATAAAAGAGATAACAAGATGACAGGCTCATTCAAAGAAGAACCATTTGAAGGTGAACCCACAATTTTAGAAAATGAAATGGAAGAAGCACTTAGAGCACTTGGGAGAAATAAATCCCTAGGAACAGATTGCATACCAGTACAGCTGCTTCAAGCTACAGAGGCAGAATCCACTCTAGTTCTAATTAAAATCTGTCAAGAAATATGGAAAACAAAAGAATGGTCCATAGATTGGAAAAGCTCAATATAGATTCCAGTCCCCAAGAAGAGGGACACCAGGGATTGCAGTAACCACAGGACCTTTGTATTAATCTCCCATACAAACAAAGTGATGTTCAAAGTTCTACAACAAAGACTTTTACCATATATGGAGCAAGAGATGCCAGATGCTTAAGCTGCAGGAAAGGAAGAGGCACTAGGGATCCTATTGCAAACATGATAACGGAGTGCACCAAAGAAGCTCAGAAGAAAATTACCCAGTGCTTTATAGATTATAGCAAAGCCTTTGATTGTGTAGATCATGAAAAAATATGGATCACTCTTAAAGAGACAGGTGTGCCACAACATTTGATCATCCTGGTGTGTAATCTGTACTCAAGACAAGAGGCTACTGTTAGGACAAAATATGGAGAAAAGGAATGGTTTCCAGTTGGCAAGGGGCTCAGGTAAGTCTGCATTTTATCACCCAATCTGTTTAACTTGTACATTGAACATATAATAAATAAAGCCAGGATTAGAGTCAGAGGATAATGGTGTGAAAATTGGAGGAACTAACATCAACAATTTAAGATATGCAGAGGACACCATACTACTAGCAGAAAATAGCAAGGGCCTGGAACTATTCGTGAAGAAAACCAAAGAAGAAAGTACAAAGGCAGATTTACAGTTGAACATTAAGAAAACAAAAAGAATGACCACAGATGATTTACATAACTTTAAAGTAGAGGATGAAGACATTGAAATAGTTCAAGATTTTCCATACCTTGACTCAGTCATTAATCAGAATGGAGACTGCAGTCAAGAAATCAGAAGAAGACTAAGGCTATTGCCAGAGTGCAGAAATAATGCAGTTAGACACTGCTATTACTATCATGGTTCCATCCTATAGAATCTTGGGATTTGCAGTTTGTTGTGGCACCAGAGCTCCCTGACAGAAGGCTAAATATCTCACAAAACTACAAATCCCAGAATTCCATAGCATTGAAATATGGCAGTTAAGGCGGTGTCAAACTGCATTATTTCTGCAGTGTGGCAGCAACCTAGGACTTGGAAATGCAGCTATGAAGGAACTAGACAAGATCCTGAAGTGTAAAGATATACCATTGAATATTAAGGTTAGGGTTGTCCATGCTATTGTATTTCCAGTTTCTATGTATGTTTGTGAAAGCTGGACAGTGAAGAAAGCTGATGAAAAGAAAACTTATCTTAAGTATGGTGCTGGAGAAGAGTTCACAGATACAGTGGATTGCTAAAAAGACAAATCAGTGGGTCTTAGAGCAAATCAAGCATGCTCCCTAGAAGCCAAGATGGCTAAACTGAGATTGTCATATTTTGGATATATCATGAGAAGAGATGAGTCACTAGAAAAGGCAATAATACTTGGTAAGATAGAAGGCAGTAGGAAAAGAGGAAGACCGAATTACAGATGGGTAGACTCAATCAAGGAAGTCACAGCCCTGAATCTTTGGGGCCGGAGCAGGGCTGTTGATGATAGGGTGACTTGGAGGTTTCTTATTCATAGGGTGCCATAAGTCCAAGTCAATTTGATAGCAGCTGCAAACAACGAAATAAAAGAAATTACTACAGAAAGGAAAATTGGGCTCCCACATGGATTTTCATGGGTCTCCCCTTTCCATATTCTTTTCTAGCATTGTTAAGGAACATTTACTTCCTGAAAATATCAGGGGCCCCCTTTTTTTAGCCCTTGTGGGGGGGTTTTCCTCGTAGTGAACTGTTGTTGTTTTCAGAGTTGTTAATATAGTAAGCAACAAGTCAACAACAACATGTCCATCTAGAAGTTTTGGTAGTGGGATATGAACCTCTTTCTCCAAGGAAATGCTTAAAAGCAGTATTCCATATTGGCACTTAGAAACTAAAGTTTGGGAAACGGACACGTAAAAACTGTAGTAGAGCATGGTGAAGAAGCCCAGTGTGCCCTACCATTGAGAAACACTCAGATTACGATGCAGAAGCCCCAGCTTGGGATCTTATCCTATATGTTTGCAAACATAATATTGCTCACATGGACCTAAGCGATGACTAGAGAGCATGCCTCTCTAGGCATTTTCCAGTGCAACTCTGGTATCCGTCCCCTATTTTGTCCCTTGGATAACTGGTTCTGCAGATATAGGGTGCGATCCTTATAGGATAGAGGGCATCTCCCTTTTCAATTGCAGAATGTAAAATTCATAGCTGAAAAAGAGACCCACCATGCAAGCTGCTTCTGTGTGGGCATGGAACTTGAGCCATCCTTGCAACTCCACTATCATTTTTCCAGTGGCAAAAACAACAAAAGTGGTGTTCCAGAGGTGGGTCAGCCCTTGTGTTCCCTGATACATCCCTGGAATGGGTGAGGGAGATGATACTAGCCCAGTTGTGCCAGCCTTGTTGCTGATGTAATTATTCCCAATAATTCCATTGTAATCAGTAAGAGGGGAGATGTGAAACACGCTCGAAGTAGCTAAAAGCAGAGCAGATAACAGACTACCAGGGCCTAAATCCAATTGTAGAGTAAACCCACTGAATCAATGAAAACTTGGTAAGTCAACACTTAAGTAATTCCCATTGAGTTAATGGGCCTACAATAATTGGGTCTAACTGTTGGATTTAGGCCCAGGTACTCATGGCTCACCTTTTGCCCTACTACCATAAGCCCAATAGGGCTTTGTATGTTGAAGTTTCTTGCCCTCAGTTTCCGCCTCTCTCACCTTGATATCATTGTCTTGCTAAGACTTTTCTTTTATGTAGCTCTTCAGAAAAAATTGTCACATTAAGGATAAATCACATTCACAATTATTTCTTTATATATAACTTAGTCCAATTAATTCATACTTGCTGTAGATGCAGCACCTAATCTGCCGAGTCATTGCAGTCTACAACTTCATATGTTGTATCTGTATAAGTAAGTCAACTTTACAGTCCACAACTTCTTATTTTAAATCCTAGAAGGGCCCAATAATAGCAGAGAGCCCTACTTTTTAATGTTTCAGTTTTGCCTTTGAAATGTCCTCTTGACATTAATTCTTTTGAAATGACCCTAAATTACTGTTTTTTAAATACCTGAGAGGTATAGAATATATACATCTTGTGGAACTACAAATCTAATGACCATAGATCATTGCATTAATAACTCTGTGCTCCTGTGCTCTTTTTGTTTTTTCCATAGTGATAGTTTGACCTAACAGTGTGCTCAGATATTCAATACCATATCAAAGTTGAACTGCAGATTATTCAGCAACTGTTGTTTCAGTATGTTCCATCAATACAAAATAATTCATAGTTTGTATTATTTGGTGTCATAAAGGAGCATATGGTCATGATATGTACAGAGGGCATTACAATAGTCTAATTGGGAGGTAACTGAAGTATGAACCACTATGGCCAGATTTGCCTTCCCCAAGCTGGGCAAAGGTGCTTCTAGCCACTGCACCAACCTGGTTTTCCAGGGACAGTGCAGGATCCAAGAGCGCCCTCCAAGCTACATACCTGAGCTTTCAGAAAGAATGCAACTCCCATCTAGAACAAGCTGCAGTCCCAGGTTGGTTTTCCTATGGACAGGACTAACAACACTTGTCTGGATTAAGCTTCAGTCTGTTCACTTGCATCAAGTCCTTTACTGCATCCAGACAACAATTCAGTACTACCACAGCTGCCTTGGCCTCAGTTGTAAAGGAGAGAGAGATATGAAACTAACTTAATTTTACATTCTGAACACAGCCCAAATGCAAAAATAAAGAACAGGAGAAAACTGATGCATTTCTAAGCATGTATAGATTCATGGTGAAGGTTGGTACAAACGTGTTGCCCAGGTCTCCTTTTCACACAGACACAACAATCCTGAAATTATTGTTATATATTCTGTATTTCTGAAACTTCCCGCCTTTGCTACCTTTGCTTAACATGCAGATGAAAGTCCTACAAGTTTGCTACAGTATTTGTTTTATATCTTTTTTTTTTGTCATTGACAAAGGGATTATTCTGCCAATGACTTTCTTTTTTATTCTGATGAATGAACATAGCTGTAGATTTTAGATGAAGTAACTTTAAATCTTTATTTTTGTGGCCCCTTTCACTACAAAATCATGAATTAGCCAAAGTCAAGTTTTCTTGCAAATTCACACTCATTAGTCAAGATTACTGTAGTATGTGGGGAAATAATCATTGTAATGTAAAAGCAATCTTGTGTACCTCATTCACATCCTAAGATAAGTCTAGGGGTTTTTTTCCTGCATGCCTTTGTTTAGCCCAAGTTCCCTTTCTCTTATTTCACTGGGCAGTTCCAGCCAACTGGAGTGCTGGGTCATTCAACACATGACCTAATTTAAATTTTATTGCTTTTGTGTAAGTTCCCTTTTAAGTGTGAGTCTCCATGAAGCTGGAGCTATATTAGCTATATTTGCCATCTTAAACCATCTGTAACAATGCTATGATGTTTCACCATGGAGCCTTCTACCATTGTAGGCTGGTGAGTTTTCTTACCCTAAATATTCATTAGTCAGTTAGGGACCTCTTTTTAAGTTTGTTTTAGTATGTAGATTGAGATTGATATACCTTCAGTAAACTTTGATTTGCATTTTAAACTGACTCCTTTGTTTTGTAATGAGTCTAATTTAACTGGGTGATCCCAGACCTCTGAATACACTTTTCTTTTAAATGATAATTGAGCTTACAAGTCTGCATTCCTAAGTGCACTTTGCATGAACATGAAGTCAAAAGTGAATGAATGATTTTAACTCTTTTTAAAGGAAATAATTCTTGTTGTTTTTAAAAGGACTAGATCCTGGAATTTTTAATACAATTTTATTTTTAGACTCATTACCTTCCCACAATTACTAGGTGGGTTAGCTATTCTTGCCCAATTAACTATAGAATGCCTACAGTTTTTGAATGTTTTGGTTTTCTTTGTTTTTGTTTTGCTTAATGAAGGCGAGCATGCTGAAACTTCTTTCAGCTTCTGGCATAGTCCCTGATAATGTACAGAAGATTCATAAGGCTATACACATATCACTGAAAATTAATTGCAGTTGTTTCTTATAAATCTCATTTAATAATATATTTGGGGTAGTTCATATTGTTTATCAAATGTAGACTTTAAGGGTTTTTTTTCGGATGCAACATTTCACAAGAAAGATGCATGAAATGCTTGTGAGATAGACAAGTGAAAGTCTCCCGATTCCTCTGCTTCTCTGGCTTGAATGGAATGTAAAACAAATGTTATTAGTTGCTTTGAATCTATGCTCTAATGCACACGTGACATTGTCCCAAGTTTTATCAAAACTATATCTGTGAATGAATAAGGCAGTTACTCAAAAGCTTGCAAATTCTACCAGAAGCAGCAGCAGCACTTGCTCTCACTGTTTTATGACTCTTTGCTTTGCCATTTGTATTGGGATATAAGTAGTTTGCAATCCAATAAGTTGAGATGTTTTTACTGCTAAAGGGTTAACTGATAGAAGCAAACAGAATGCTTGATGTAACTTCCTGCTGAAATGTGATAGGGCTTTCCAGAGGAAGAGGTGTGTTCAAGTCCTTCTCTTTGTCTGGAAAGCTACCATTGTGTTTTGCCAGTTGCCATGATATCTTTTTAGAGTGAGGACCTACCTTGCAGGGATCCTGCATATTTTGTTTGTAATCATGTAATTTTTAGTCATTTTACTAGTTTTAGACTTCAATTATCTTTATGCTGCTGATGTTCTGTGAGAAATATTCTAAGACTGTGAGTAAATATGTTTTTATACCT
The DNA here is from genome assembly GCA_030847615.1 of Gambelia wislizenii. NCBI lineage: Eukaryota > Metazoa > Chordata > Lepidosauria > Squamata > Crotaphytidae > Gambelia > Gambelia wislizenii. The sequence goes on along the minus strand of JAUMIR010000001.1, from coordinate 446,751,257 downwards.
TTAAACTACTTTTAAGTGTTTCTGAGTCCTTTTTGGTGCCAGAAATATAACTTGGGGAGGTTGTGTGGTGGTTATCTTACGCTTGCATGCTGGAATCAATACGCGTTTGTTGCATGTATGTTTTAAACAGTTAAAGTCTGCTGATTTACTGTGCTTTCTTGGGAGGTTTAAAAGTAAGTTGTCCTTTCACATTCACTGGGGTTTGGTTCCAGGACCCCCTGTGAATATCCAAATCCGTGAATACTCAAGTCCCATTATATGCAATGGCATAGCAAAATGGTGTCCCTTATATAAGATCGCAAAATCAAGGTTTGCTTTTTGGATTATTATTTTTTAAAGAATATAAAAATTTTCAAGCTGTGAATACTTAAATCCGTGAATGCCAAATCCGTGAATGTGGAGGGACAACTGTAATCCATTTTATGGTTGCCTGTTTTGTAAAGGTACTTCCAGTAAAGCACAGAAGGGAAACATTGTTATTCCCAACAATTCATACCAGGGATCCCTCCTTCCTGCCTGTCTACAACACTGGGGCTTGTAGTTCTTGCATAATAAGACTGTGTCAAACAAATCCCTCTGTCTGTTAGGACTTTTTCAGACACCCCTTACCGCACAAGAAGCCTATGTAACAGCAAAGAAGCTGCTTTGCGGCAGGGGGTCCATTTCGGACACCGCCGTCCCTCTCTTGGCGTCGTCCGTGACTGTTCTGGGTAGCATTGAGGGCGGCTGCACCATTTTTTATTCACGGACAACTTCTGTGAGTAAAAAATGGTGCGGCCGCCCTCAATCCTACCCGGAACAGTCATGGACAATGCTGAGAGAGGGACAGTGTCGTCCAAAGCGGACCACCTGCCGCGCAGCAGCTTTGTTGCTGTTACGGAGGCTTCTTGCGTGGTAAGGGGCATCTGAAAAAGTCCTTAGTCTCACACAGTCCGGGTTAAACTGCACAAGCATGCTCTCTTTATTCTGGAGAAGGAACATAGGTTGGGGCTGGAGGTCTAGCAGCTCAGTGTGTTGCTTGAGATTGCTTCTCATTGGCTCCAGCAAATCTCAAGATCTGGGGAACAGATGTCAAGAAATACGTTTCTATAAAATTTCCTCAGGAAAAAGTTTCCTTAGGCAATCCTCAATTTTTTTTTCTTCATAATTAAGTCTCACTGAGTTCAGTGGGGCTTCCTTAGTTATAAATGTGCTTAGGATTGCACTGACAGTTTGTGATCCAAATAATCCTTTAGTTTTCTGAACTACTTGTATTCAAGACACTAGAAATGACAGCTTCACTGATTTTCAGCTGGAAATGTATCCTGTTTTGGTAGCCATAAACCAAATGGAAAATGTGTGTAGATAGCTCTATAGTAAGACTATAGCAACATCTAAAGTAATTTTTTAACTTGTTCTATATTTAAAGTGTTATAATTCTCCACCAGAATGCCTCTTCTTAGTTATACAAGTGCCCCCAAAGTTTCACTTTAGTGGTCAAGCAGAAGGTTTTCCCAAGACATTCACCTTAGTCCAGGATAGCCAGGTCTGGTAAATTGTTGCTAGTGTTCCTTCTTGGCAAACCACAGCTCTTTTGATTGCCAAATTGCCTATGTGAACTTTTCTGCTTTACAGCATGAAACAAATGGTACTCTGCTAAAAGGCCAGATGCAGTCTCTTGAATAAGAACCTGAAAGCATTTACTTTGGGCGATTGTAACTCTCATAATCAGCTTGCCAGTATTTTTTTGAGTGCTGAAGTTTAAGAGAGGTTGCCATCATCTTTTCAGTGACTCTGCTCCTGTGACTCTTTAATAACATCCTGAAATATGGAGAAACATAAGCTTTTCTTTTCACACAACATATTTCTGTGTAGAAAACTGCTGTTAAACATAGATGAGTTTAAAAAAAACCTGGCAACTCTTATTTTGAGGCAAAACATTTTTAATGCAGAGGGGGAGATTAAAGCATGAAATGTATGTAAGTAGTATCAGATATTTTTAGCTGTCTGACAACCCTTTAACTAGCTTCAAATATAACATTCTTATATCAGAAAGTCAAGGTTTCTCTATTCATAGTGGTGCTAAGTCACCAAGCTGTCTGGTCCTGCAAGACCCAGCAAAATGGTAGGCAGGACTTTTGAAATGGTAATAAACTTGGTCAATTTTTCTAGACAGTGATGCAGCAAGGTAACTTCAGACTCTACATTTACAATGGAATCCTAAACATGTCTAATAAGTAAGGCTTATTGAATTCAATGGGACTGGATCCAGATAACTATATAGTATTGCAGTCTTAGGGCTTGTCTAAATGGGCAAAAAAATCCATACTCGCCCCATAGTCACGACATTTGTGATGATTTGCATCTTCAGGAAAATCCAGGTCTAAAAGATTCGCAGTTTGCTCCACATTTCAGGGGAAAGCCTAGATAGATAGATAGATAGATAGATAGATAGACCTGGATAATAAATAAATAAATAAATACCCGGATTATTGGCTGTGTGGTGGCTGCAGATTGGCTTCAGTGCAAAGCTGGGGGCGGGACTTCCAGTGGCATAGCTCCACTTATCCAGTAATACAGCATGCTGGGACAATGTATATTCTCATGCACAGGCAAACGGGGGCGGGGGGACAGAGCAGTCCCTGCCAAAAATAATGTGACATATTATTACTATTATTATTAATATTATTTTACTTATATCTCACCTTTCTCCCAGTATAGAGACTCAAGGCAGCTTGAGTCACATCAGCAGAGTTGGACCACTTTTTTTACATCGCTGTGAGTTCAGTTACAATTACAGTGTAGCAGGATACTCTGGAGAAGCCCTGGTGAGTGTGGCATTTACAGGGCTGCTGCAGATCAAAAACATCCTCCTGGCTACGGGGCAGGTTAGGAGTTTTCCACCAGTGTAGACAAGCCCTTAATGGATTTATAGGAGCTCCCTTGTTTAGATGGTGTTATTGATCTGGGAATGGGGATGACTTGCCCTATGGGCAGAGTTCCATTTTTATAAGGATTTCCCCTTAAGGATTTACAGCAGGCTCCTGTCAGTCAGGATGAATTTCCTGACATACTCTAGTATGTGCAGCTGTTTGGGGAGTTGCTGTGAGTCTGTTTCTAAAGAGCTCTCTTTAGGGATGGGGAAGAAAGATGTTTTGGATTTTTCTGCTCAAAAGTCAACACAAACTGAACAAAAACTTGTGAAAATAGTAAGAATCTGGTAGGTACATTTGCAACCATGTAGTCAGTCCTTCATGTGGAAAAAAAAATTCGTAAGAAATCCTCTTTTAAAACAACACAGCCCAAATGTCCCAAGTACTGTACATATAAACAAAGTGTTTATTTGGCATTGAGGCAGTGGAGAAGAGAGAAAAGGGAAGGCAACACAGGTTGGAATGCCCTCCATTTTTATCCCTGTTCTTGATCTTTGTAACCCCACCCCCTGCCATTTTAAAGCAGAAGCTTGATTGTGCAAGAGGTCAAAAATTCAGCATCTCCCCAAAAGCCTATAAGACTAAGTCCTCCAGCAGTTACCCAGACTGCCTGTACTCTCAGCTATCCTCTTGCTTTGTGGTAGAGATGGGTGCAACTCTGGTATGATTCCTGTAATCATCCTAGCATTAGAAAGAGTTTTGTCTCCTGAAGAATGTGGACATTTGGGGTTGAGAGCATGGGCAATTGCTTTCTTTTTAAAAAATGACAAAAAGCCCTGGGGAATCTTTTGGAGATACTTACTGGCTTTTTTTCATGGTCCAATCAAATATTTAGGAGCATGCTCATATTAGAAAAGTTTAAAATTACTTTAACACCAGTAATCATTATACTTTAAAGAAGGGATAGGGAACCTGTGGATCTCCAGATGTTATTGGACTACAGCTCCTGAAATATCTCACCCATTGGCCATGTTGATGTGCCTGGTGGGTGTTGGAGTCCCAACAACATCTGGAGGACCAGAAGTTCCCCATGCCTGCTTGGAAGTAACCAAAAGTTGTGTAACCTAGGGATGTTACATTCTACAGCAGCCTTCCCAACCCAGTGCTTTTCATATGCATTACAATAAAATTCCCATTATGTCACTGCCAGTGTTAGTTGGGGATGGTGGGAATTGTAGGACAAGACGTATGTAAGATGCTAATTTGGAGAAGGCTATGCTACAGAGATATTCTAAACTAGAGTGTAGCCATTTAGTATAAACACTTGTAGGCATTCTGTGAATTGTGTCTCACATACTAGCAACCTATTGAAGCCTGATTCATGTCATAATTAAGTATTCATGTCATTCAAGAAGAAAACTCATTTCTTGTTGAATGTTATGATTTGCATATAGTGAAAACACAAAGCAAACAAATGATGACATTCTCAAATAACTGCTTTTTTAAAAAAAATTAATTAAACAATTATTTTCTAATCTGAAAACAACATATAAGGGAAAACTAAACATAATACAAAGCATAATACACATAAAATACACAAACCAACATAGACCCCACAACCCCCACTCCTATACTAGTGCCCCTCTTCTCCAACTAAACCTAACCTAGACAAACACATGCTAACAAAAGACATAGGGACGGTTATAACTGCAATCATCACGTAAAAGGCAATGATTGCATGATTCTACCCATGACCAGTTACAGAAATAAGCCTCAGTCCTGGCTCAGTGGTAGACAGTTATGGACTTCCCTTTGATTTTGGGCTGAACCACCCCCTTAATCCTTCATCATTGGTTATGCTACCTAGGGATAAAGGGAGTCAAGAAGGCCCCAGACATTAGGAAAACCACTGTTGCCTGCCCCTGTGGGAGTCCCAGTATGACTGGATGTGTGCTAGATTGTGTAACACCTCACTTGAGGACCCCTACAGCATGGATAGATGATCTGCGGTCCCCAGATGCTCTTGAACTCCAACATTTCTCAACTCCAGCCAGCATGGCTTCTAGTCAAGGTTGATAGGCTTTGTAGTCCAACAGCATCTGGAAAGCCTCAGTTTTACCTATCCCTGTTCCAAGGCCACTTGAGGAAGTTCCTTCTCAACCCCATGCGAATGCTTCCACAAGACTGTTTAAATCACTTACAACACAGCAGTTTATACCATTTACACAAAACACAACAGCAGAGGATAAATGAACATTTTCAAGCATTTCCTTTCATTCGCCATACTTATTGGCAGGGACGGAGGATGAAGAAACCCCAAACCTCTCCTACTTTATCCTCTGTCCACCCATTCCTTAGAACCTTTTTCCCTACCCCCAGCCAATGTGTGTTGATCCATTAAAGCCCCCAGCAGTATGTCACACTGCTGATAATTACATTCCACACTCCCATCATGCTGTCTGCTGCTGACCTCTCACCCCTCCTCTCTTTTAATCACTCCTTGGCATCACTCACTCTGACAGAGCAGCAGCACAGCCCATGTGACCTGTCAGACTGGGGACATGACTTATAGGGCCTGGCCAGTGGACAAAGGGAAGGGAGATAGGCAGCATAAATCTCTGGGGCAAATAAAAGAGTGTGAAAGGGCACTGTGCAGAGGCCTGCGCTAGCAGATTCCCAGCCTCTTGTTATTCACTCTAGAATTATAGTGATGAGGAAGTGGCCTAGAATGACATGCATTGGTCCCAATCAACCTTGCACATCCTATGAAGACCTAGAAGTAGCTTAATGTCATGCATGGCTGACAAGAGGATGGTTAGCACCAGGTGAATAACCAAAGCAGTTTTCAGCCAAAGGGGAGGCAGGAGGCAGGGTGGGTGGGAAGGGCTGTGACCATTAAAAGTTTCTATCAGTATTTTCAAACAAAGGGCTGACAGTTCTCAGTTTCAGTTCTATACATAAGAGGGAGATAATTTTTTTTCATCTGAAGAGAATATCCTAATACTTTTCACCTAATACTGGGCACAGGCTTTTCGCCTTCTGAAATAGCAGTCTTTCAAAGCCCATAAAGACAGCTAAACTACGCTGAAATTAGTTTTCTTACCCAGGGTAGTCTGATCCACCATGCCAAGCAATGACGTTTTTGCTATGCTTTAAGTGCAAATGAATGACAAAATGTCTGCGTTGACTCTTTGCTGTTATAAAATTGCTTATTTTCTGTCTTCCTTTTGCCTTGCAGTGTCCTGCTTTCGAGGTACCAAATATACAGAATTGCAAAATTTACTGCACAAGTAAAAACACAAGAGGGCCAGTTTCAAAGTCTTACAGACTGTATTTTGCTAGACAATGTACTATTGGCAATTAACTTCCATTATTCAGTGTGAATTAAGAACTTGCTAGGAATTTGTACCTATTTTTTGAAAACAGACATATATATTTTAGAATACTATTTTGTGTTAATATATTGCTTTCCCTGAAAGTTTAAAGTGTTTCACAGTCATCCCTATTAACTGCTATCCTGTGCATATGCTTTTAGTTATGAGTTGGCTTGTGTAGGATTTCACTATTTAGACTGTCAGTCCTTTCGATGGGCAGTGTGAATAAAGATGAGGTGAGGGATTTGAGAGAGACAGTAGCTTTGCCTAAAGTCTCTCACTGAGCCCAATGCTCAGATTTGAATTGGAAGCCAGCTAATAGCTAATGCTTCTAACCACCAGACCCCACTAGATTCTTAATGTTTTATAGCAGGAGTGGGTAAAAGGTAGCTCTAGATCTACTGGTAGATTGTTGATTTACAATAGAGTGGATAGGATATCTAACTCTCATCTATTTAACAAAAGCTGCAACAAAATGTACCTTCCCCCCCCACACACTCACCCTTAATAATACAGATAAGCTAAAGAAAATATAGGTCAGCCCCCCTTGCCATATCAGCATAACTAATGTCCACGATTTCAGTTATCCATGGCTGAAAAAACAGGGACACATACAGTAGAGCCATGCTAGAAAATGCCTAGAGAATCTTCCTCTAGGAATCGCTAGGTCCTCCAATGCAACTCTATGGTATGTTTGTACAGAAAGTCCTTTATTTTAACAGGGTTTGCTGTGGTTTCACCTTTAAATGGTAGGTCCTGGAATGTATCCCCCTTGGACCTATATGGGGTAACTAGGCTGGATTGCCCCTAAGCCCCCCCCCCAGTTCAGTTCTGGTGCTCAGAACAAATTCCTGTGCTCAGAATTCTTTAATTTTTACACGTATGTGTTTTACAAAAATGTCCAGTAGATCTTCCAGTTTCAGGTTTGTCTACCCTGTTTTATAGGTACAACTGATAATTAGGCAACTGTGAGCTAGACCCACCCAAACATCAGAGATAAAATTGCCGGATCATATGAAAAATGCCCCCAATGACAAATGAAGATGAAGAGCAGAGGTTTTTTTGTTTTGTTTTGTTTTTTGCTACAGTACAATAAGCACAATTACTTCCCAGTTTTGCTACAGAAATGAGAGGTATGCATAGCAGCAAATCAAATGCTTGCTTGTTTGTCAGTTTTACTCCTCTCCCATGTTTCTGGCTTTTTTATGTATTGTAAAAGTACCACATCAGTGCATTAAAACTGTCAAGTTAACTTGTTAGTATCTTTTAAAAAGTACACATTTAAGAGGGATTGGGGTAGACTGTGTGGTAACATCATAGATGCCAGCCAATCAGCACTGTGCATGTAGCTGCCTTTCTTTTGCAAGCTTGCAGACTTCCCTGTCCCCGAGTGTAACCTGGAACAAAAAAGGTATGTTCAGATCAAATGCAGTAAGAAACTTCCTACAGCTCTAAAAATATTATGTGTCACCTTAATGTAAGCAGCAGCTCTTGGGGCTTCTTCTTACACTATACCATGTTTTCGCCATTGCCAATTGTTGGGGTGTACGAGCATATTCAAAAGACAAAAGTAGCGTATTTAACTAACTAAAGGACTTCAGGGTAAAACTCACCCAATCCAGGGAGATTCAAGGTTAGAATAGGATAAACAAATCAGGATTCCCTAGTATTACTTGCAGTAGTATCCATATTTCTTTATTCTTCAGAAAAAGGTGTATGTGGGTAAAGGAGAGCTTATCTATCTTCTTCATGCATGGTGAGTGAGGTGCATGGAAATCCCGTGGTTCAGCTTCATTTAAAAGGAGAACAAAGACCAATAAAACATTTAAATCAGGAGGTCATGTGATGAATGACTCAACAGGTCACCCCATATCATATAGCTTCCATGAGCTACAAAATAACTAAGGTAGGTTGAAGAGAAAAGGGGAGGAACTTAAGCATGCAAGGAGTTCCCTAAACTTCCTAAGGGGGGGTGTGCAAGAAAAATGCTATATTTCCTACACCAATAAAATGCAAACATGCAAGGCTCCCACAGGGGTGAGAGCTGGCCAGGTAGTTCTGAAACTAAGACCATGTTGAGCAGGAAGGTAGATGAAGATAGATGGCAGAGAGACTTAAAAACTGAGATAAAAAGGGATGTCCACATTGTGTATTCTTTCTCATAGTGTGTATGTCATATCTCTCACTATATTGAGGAAGGCCATGACCAAGTGACTTGTGTGCCTGCCTGCTCAATTTGCTGCATAGGTGCTAACTATTGTTGGTAGTTTAAAATATTTGAGATTGTGTAATCTCAGTAGCAGAGTTAAATCACACTTTAGCAGAAGTTTATATTGGGAACACAGCTAAGCCAGCCACACCTCCTCCTCCCCACACACAGATTCAAGCTAAGAAATAAAAACAAGCTTAGTCTTCTTTAAAAAGTATAAAAAGTAATTTACTTATAAAAGATCTTGTGCATCATCAAATACACAGGCTCATCATCTTGAGATATGCAAGCAGGAGGTAAAAATGAAGATCTACATTCTGTAAGCTATGGAGCACTTAGGAACATGTGCTCCATATTTAAAGGTAAAAAGAAGAAGAAAGAAAGAGCTCCGTTCAAAGCTGGTCCTCAGGATCAAAGTTTGTGTGTGTGCCACAGGAAGAGCATAGGGGTCATAAAACAAGCAAACAGGAAATTAGTTTTAAATATCCCCTCCATGTACTTTTAATTATTTAACTGCCATGCACCCCGTGCATGCAAAAGTTGTAAATTCCCAACAACTATTGATGGGTGCCTTCAAGGCTCATGGGCTTTCCCTTTCTGTGTGTCTTTATCTTTAGATTGGAATTGGACTGGATAGTCCTTTGAATTGGGGACTGATAAGTAGGGCACCTATCCAACCTACTCTGAAACAATAATGTCTTCTCAGTCAACACAACCATTTTGTTTTATGTGTAGAATAGAGGATAAAGACTGGAAGCCAAAAGGAATCTCATGCAGCTCCCACCCTCTATCCAGCTGCAAGGCCCTAGTTTCTGAAAGAGAAGGAGTAGAGCCTGCAGCACCCTGCCCTCCTCCTCTTTCCATCTGCCATTTAACGATGATGGAAGTCACTGCCAGCACACAGCGACAGTAATAAACACTCTTCTTAATAACACAGGGTGTCCCTCTTATTAAAATGAATAGACTTCAGTGGCAGAGCTGTGCTGCCGGCCTCTAGGCCTGTTGGGGACTGCAGCCTGTGAGCAGATATGTTTATCTGCTGTAATTACTACTGTAACACAACAGCACAACCTCTGCACTTTTCTTTCCTGTAGCACTCTGTGCCACATTTGCAAAATAAATAGGTCCCCTTGTATTGAGAAACCCATGAATGTGAGCTATGAGCACACAATCACATATTACTGATGAGATGCACTGTTGAGAGTACCTTTACATAAGCAACAGTGATCAGAGAATTGTATAAAAGCCTGAAAAAGTCTGCTAATTCAAGTCCCATTGATGTCTAGCTTTTTGTACTGGTGTAATGGGACTGGTTTGGTCTGGTGCTTGAAGTAGGAACAAAAGGGAATGGGAATTAAGCTGAATTCAATTATGTCTGTTTTAAAAATGGCTTGAAGTATGTAGGAAAAGAACTTGGAATAGCATAAGCATATAGGAAGAGCCATTCCAAAGGCCCATCTAGTTCAACATTCTGTTCACACAATGGCTGATGGGACATGAAGGCAACTGTCTCATGTTCTCCAGCTGCTGATACACAGACTGAGCTGATCATACACAACCTGTCCTGACTCCCTATGTTTTGCTGCCCTCAGGTGTGGTGGATGGTGACATCACCTGTACTGAAATATGAGTCAACTGGCAGTCCATTCATTTTCTGTTTGTGGAATATGGGAGGGAGTGTCATCTTGTCCACCTCAGACAGCAGGCTGACCTCGGTTAGCACAGTGATCAGAGTAAAATGAGATAGCTATAGCATTTATCTATCTAAAACACTTGGGTATGTTTCCTTTCCCAGTGTGCTGATTGGCCACTTAGGAAACATTGCCCCTACCTCCTCTCACTCCCTCAGCCAATCACCACCCACACGCAAATCCCTCTCCACTTTACAGTCCACTCCTGCCATTCAGTCTGCATCTATACCCCCAGCCTCACACAGGCCCCTCCCTCCTCTCCTCAGCCAATCACCACCCAGCTGTAAAACAATGCAATATTTTTTCCTAAAATAATAGTGTGTAGCTGAACTGTGTGAAAAACCACACGTAAAACACTGAAATATTTCCCCACACAATAGTAGCTTGTAGCTGAACCATGTGAACCTTTCAAATCTACTATAATAGTATATGCTACGCTGGGTAAAAAAAGTATTGAGGGAGAAGATTTTAGTACTTGAACCAAGTGTCAGCCTTTGAAGCTGAATGGTGGGAGATTCAGGATGAATAAACTGAAGCACTTCTTCACATAGTTCATAATTAAACTTATGGAATTCACTGCCCCAAGATGTCAGGGTGGCAGCCCATTTGAATGGCTTAAAGGGGGATTGGATAAATTCATCAAGAGTAGGGACATCGCTATATAACACAAACATTGCTTTCCTCTGAAAGATGGAGGCCGTCCTGAGGTGGTTGCTGTTCTTGCCCACAGCAGCTGTGGCCTGTAGCAGGTGCCCCAGTCTGCCTAATGGAAGAGCTGGCCCTGAATGATTCCATTAATAAAATACTGGATTCTCCATATCTTTTGCTGCATACGCTAGATAAGGCCTGAGACTGCTCCAGCTTGGTTACAAGTGTCATAAAATTGCTCCCATTAAAACTAATACAGATTATTCAGGAGTTCAACACATGGTGATTTTATTATATGAATGACATGTTGCAAACTATGAGTCCCTCTGCTTCACCTATCAGTCTGCATCTGAGCATGTTCAGTCCATCCTGGACTGCTTGGGTCTTCCCCTCTACACACATAATTGTTCATTTGGTTTTTTATAAAATTACTTTTTAAATATTTATGAAGATAGGATTCCTCCAAGCCTATTGATACCCGCCTTCTTATTAACAGACATTGCCACAGGCCAGCATCCAGTCAGTGATGTATGCAGGCATAAGTTGTGCTACACAAGTAGGGTGTTTTTTGAGGACAGTGTGCAACAATTGTATCTAGGTGACACTGGTAGAGGTGGATTTGCACATGTGGAACCATTGCACATGCACTTCTGCATTTACATTTATGATGTATTGTGTAAATGTGCATTGTGCTACCTGATAACAACCATATACATAGGCTTCCAATGTGCATTCATCGTGCTATTTTGCTTTTTATTATGTGTGTGTTTGTGCCTTCGAGTAGCCTGTCAACTTATAGGGGATTCATAATGGAAGCCAACTGTAACTCTGCTGGCAGTTATTCACACTATATGGTACCAGTGTAGAATCTTGGCCACAAAGTACCACATTTGCAGAATGAGTTTGCTATTACTATGTAGGATAGCATTTCCCATTTAGGCTGTCCACCATATACAGTATTTTGAATTACAGCCTCATATATCCTACCTGACATGGCCACAGGTCAAGAATTAAAGTTGTCATCTAAAACATATTGGGGAACCAAATTAGAGGATGCTTATACAGGATAAACTAACAGCCAGCTGTGTAAGGGTAAAATTGGATGCAATGGGGGCAAATTTCTGTGTTTAAATAAGCATTGCCCTCAAACAGAGGAGTTTGTTTAAAAAAAAAGTAGCAAAAGAAATGTGCAGGTGAGGGCCAAAATAGAATTGGCTGGGATAACTATGCCAATAGAGAAGGAGGAGGTGGTAGTGGTTATGATGATGGCAGTGGTACAGGAACAGTGGTAAGACTGCAGGGTTGGCCAGTGTTGAAAGATGGTGGGAGGGATGGTAGCAAAAGCCATCTCCATCACAAGAGGAAAGTGCTTTGCTGGCTCCCAGGTGTCTGATGGAGACATGAGTGAGTAATATCTAAATAGGGCCCCAGCAAAGCATGATTTCTGGTGCTGAATTCCATTGAGAAAAAACGCATCTAGAGGAACAGACTGCAGGAAGATGAGCTGTGCTCAGGTCTTTATCCGTGTACCTTTTTGGAAGTTAAAAAAGACCCCAGCTACTCTTCCTCTGTCGATGCACCAGTGAGAATAGGGTTAAACACCTTTGATATCTCCTTTGATGCTCAGATTGAAGCCCAGAGAAAAACCCTGACCCTGCTGACATGGAAGCCACCAGCGCCATTGCTTTGCTGAGAAGGAAAACATCAGGCCCTGCTCTCCAGCTGAACTTTGCACTGCCTTTGACAACAAAGGCTTCCTTTTTCTTTTCACTTTTTGTTTCAAATCCTGGGTTTTCAAGCTCTTGTTACATGGGAATTTGGTTACCATTAACTGTTTTGGACCAAATCAATTAAGATCTAAAGCTACACTATGGTTAAACAAACCATGGAAATAAGGAGACATTGCACAAGAAAGAGAATGAATAAACCAGGAACCCTTTCATGAATGGAGCTCCTTTGGTCTTTCTGTACCTATGAAAGGCATCTTATCCTATCTTCAGATTACTGCAAGCAGAAATGGCACAGTCACTGAGCTTCTGTCTGACTTGTACATATCATTTGAAAAGGAAACTTATTGGATGAAGACTTGACAGCCTTATTAATAAGACAAATTTTAACCAGAAGAAAATCCACACCTCACATCTAAACATACATGTATACATGGAAGACCATCCCAGTAATTTCAGGGGAACTCAGAATTAGGGCTCACCAAAGAGATTTTCCTGCCTGAGATGAAGGACAAAGTATAGGGTGCCCAAACCAGATACCAAAGCCAACCAGACTTGGCAGTTGAATCTGTCTTCAACAGTGTTGATGGTACAGCATTCTTCATAGCATCTAAGGGTAAAAGGCCAGTTTAGGAGCCAGGACACAGCACTGCCCACTCTTTGCTGCCATTACTTTGCCTAATAGTGGATCTGACCCTGATAGCTGTGCTGTCAATAAGGCCGGTGTCAACCCTCCCCCTGATGGTGTCACCTAGTGAGGTTTGGCCTCCCCGCACCCCCCAGTATCACCACTGCCTGATAAGTCTTCCTTGAAGTATTGCAAGATTTGTAACCATACGACTCTTTTTTGGGGGGGGGGGGCTGGTTTGATTTACATTGTTTGTCTAATACAAAGCAAATTTTAAAAAATCCCTAAAAGAAAGAGCTTTCCTGTTTCAAAAGCATAGAGAAAATATATTGATGAGCTGAAACTGCTTCCTTCCTTCCCTTCATCTCCATTTTGCTCTTTGTATCTCTGGAGTCCCCACCTTTCTTACCATCTTTCTTGGACATGACACATTTCATTCTAGACTCCTCAATCTTCCCCATTAGGAGAGATTGCAGGTTGAGGGGACAGGCATAGGCACCTGTCAAAGCTGCTGCATATCACTTCTCAGGCAAGCAATGGCCTCATCTTCTTCAATCTATCACCCCAGCTTCCTGCCAGGCTCACTGTCATGAAACGCTGTGAGGTTCCTTTGAGACTCCCCAAAGATCAGCAAACAACTCAGTCTTCTTTGCTCTTAGATTGATCCTCTCTAGCCTCGTGGCAGGCTGGATAGATTGATGATGATTGTGCAGGATTCAAATGGTGACTGAAGAAATTGCTGACTAGTTGGCACAAAAGAGGGTGGCACTGAGGTTTCACAGCGATGACAATATAACAATGTTATTTATACAAGAAAGAACTTGTTTGAAAATCCTTTACAAAACATACTTTTTTTTTTACCATGATCACATTCAGTGCTCTTAAAATAAGCTGTCAATTGTTGTTGTTGTGTGCCTTCAAGTAGTTTCCAACTTATGGTCACCCTAAGACAAACCTATCACGGTTTTTTTTCTGATGCTCAGAGTTTGTGACTTGCACACAGTCACACAGTGGGTTTTCATGGCCGAGCAGGGATTCGAACCCTGGTCTTCAGAGTCATAGTCCAACACTCAAACCATGATGCCATATTGGCTCTAGCCGAGACTTAAAATGCTATTTAGCACTTTTGATCTCTCTAGCTTTTTAAGACCTATGTAACTTCTTGTATACCTACAAGACCAGCCCACAGTAGTTCCTGATGCTGACCCCTGATGACTGATAAGGACCAGCATTGATTAGTCACCTGCATGGGTGGCTACCTGAAATGAGCAGAGGAACAGAACATGAAAAATTAGTTTCATTTATTGGGGAGTTCCCTTTGTTTCTCATTTAATACTATAGATTCTAAACTCAGAGCCCAGAAAACAGCCACGTGAACATATCTGTGGCAAGAGTAAACTTCTGATGATTTGATGATTTCATAGGTACAGCACAACCCCTGTATCTGCAAGGGATATGTTCCCAGACTTAATGGATAATAGCAAACCCTATTAAAATGAACCATGTCTGACCGAAACATACCATAGAGTCGTGGTGGAAGAACTAGAAGATGCCTAGAAAGACTTCTTCTTCTTTTTTTTTTCTTTCTTTCTTTCTTTTTTTTTTACTGAAACCATGGATACCAGTCATGCAGATATGGTGGTTGTACTGTATATCATAAATTAGACTGTCCTGTATTCTATAATCCCAAACAAAGTAGTATTGACTAGTCCACTGGAATTAATAATCATTTCTCCATCTTGGTCATATAAAGTATGCTGACAAACAACATGTTTGTTCCTACATCCAGAGGGCTATATAGGACAACTTTTTACTATGTACCTGTGCATCAGCTATTATCTCCTAAATATTTTAGCTTTCCTCTCGACAACTATTGTTGATTATTTTTGTAATGAAGTTTGCTTTTGCCAAAAGTGAAGTGCTTAATTTAACTTTGGGAACATCTGATAATGATCGGCCATGAATTCCATGGTTTTTCTGATTTCCTATACTTTATTGGGTTTGTTTTCAGTTTCAGGGTATGCTTCTTATGTGTTGATTGTCTGTTGATCTGTTCTTTGCCACGCTTGTGTGTCTGCAGTTTTTTGTTTCATAATTCATAGACTTTTATTCTTTGCTTTGCCTAAGAATTAAAGGATTTTGGCCCCATTTTTGGCTACCTGGTTACCATACTGTGGTGACAGACTACATTTGCAGAGTGGATATGAAAAAGCTATTCCCCAAGGTATATGTCTTATACCATTGTCTCCAGCTTGGTTTGGTGGGAGTTGTGGTGCAACACATCTTAAGATCTTCAGCAAGGTCCTTCTCCAAGTGACCCCTCAATTTGAAGTCCAGAGGGTGATTATAAAGAAGACAGCCTTTTTGGTGGTGGCCTTCCATTTCTGAAATGCTTACTCAAAAGCGGCTCAACAGGTATCCGTTTTTTACTTTAATAGCTTTGTGAATTCAACCAAAGACATTTTTATTCTCCCAGACCTTTTTATGTTATCATCATAACAACATTTTATTATCAATCTGTCTTGATAGTGATTAATTGGCTTTCAATGCTGCTGATTTTTTAAATTCTTTTATGCTTTATTTGGATTTTATTATTAATTTCTGGTTTTTATTTTTAAACTGTGTTTCATATTTAATTCTGTCCACTAGAAAGAACAGACTTCTCCAACTTGATCCTTTCCTGATATTTTAGATTACGGTGTATCTCCCAGAGTTTCAGTCCTTAGCTATGCTGGTTGGAGCTAATAGAATTTGAAGTTCAAAACAGCTGGCAGGCATCAGGTAGGATAAGACTGGATTAGAAAATATATTTTACAAAGTGGCTAACAAACATAATGAAATAAAATAAACATCAGTGGGAACCTGCAGGCTTAGAAGTGTAGTCAGGCTTATGGTCAAGCAGCTATTGAGACATCTTGATATACCAAAGGAGGATGCTGATAAGATGGCAACTTCAGCATCCTTTTATGATATGTCCATAAGATTGGTCATACTAACTAGAAACTTTTCTTCCAGATGGTAAGAGCTTTTAAATAATAATGATGGGCTCTCCTTTGTTAGAGGTATTTATGCAGCGGTTAGATGGCTATTTGGGGAAGCTTTAGCTGTGGGTTCCTGCATTGGCAAGAAATTGGACTAGATGGCCCTTAAGAACCTTTCCAACTCTATGTTTCTGTTACTGTATTTTTCCAAAGATGCTCAGGTTACTTAATTGCCCAGTGGGATAACCCTAGTATGAAACCCTAGTATGAAACAGAGTAGCATTTACGGGAGACAATGGACGGGGATGGTACCAAATTCTCGAAAATAGCTAGGAAAGTCTTGCCTCACCCTCTATGACAGATATATAAAAGGATGGTTGTTTAAAGGGATGAAGTGAAGTTCAAAATGTTGAGCTGTGGTTCTCAACTTTTGATCCTCTATTTATTTTGAACTTTAGTTCCCAGAATCCTCAACCAGCCTGGCCAATGGTAAGATATTGTGGAAGCGGAAGTCAAAAACATCTGGAAAACCAAACGTTGAGTACCACTAGTCTAAACTAATGACAGTTTTCAGGGTGGACAAAGGATGAAACATGGGACACTGGGTGGGTGAAATCCAATGTCATGCAGAAGTCTACTTGTACAATGTGACTTTCTCCTTCCTTCCTATCCCCTGCAGGCCCCCTGTGTGTCCCCCAAATATTTGGAACAGATGTGGTTTGGTTTCAGGACACACACATACCCTGGTGGATACCAAAATCTATGGATGCTCAAGTCCCATTATATACAATGGCATAGTAAAATGGTGTCCCTTATATAAAATGGCAAAATCAAGGTTTGCTTTTTGGATTTAAAAAAATACGTATTTTCAAGCCATGGATGGTGGAATCTATGGATGCAGAATCTGTGAACACGGAGGGCCGACTGTACCCCCTTGCCTGTATGTATGTATATGTGAATGCTAGTTTGCCTGTGTGTCTGCCTCTTGGTGTATATGAATAACCACTTTCCCCTTGCTCTGCCTATCATTGCTAACTGCCATTGGCTGTTGTCTCACCAGCCACCACTGTACTTACAAAAAAGAGCTCTGGTGGATCAGACTGCTAGAGTCTGGGATCCTGCTTTCTACAGGGTCATTCCACCATCAAACCACGATGCAACTGTGAGCATATGTACGTCCTTGTAACAGCCATGGCTCTTGGCTTACGAAAAGCATATGTGGCATCCCTGATCATATCAGTGCAAGTGTATTTCTTTATTTAAATTTACTTTTAAAATTTATTTTATTTAAAATATTTGAGGGCTACCTTTTTAGGGTCCAAAACCCTCTCAAAGCAGCTCACAAAATAAAACAATAACCAAAATTCAATAAGATACTTCTGCTGATGAAATTTCTTTTTATCAGTGGAATTGGGAGGGGCCATTTCCCTCTGCTCTAAAAGCTCCTCCTCCAGCTCTGAAAAGGGCTGGGAAGCTTTCTGAAGCCATTTCTCAAGCAGCACAAACAGCTAAATGGAAGGGGATGTAGAAGAATACATAGAATCATAGAATTGTAGAGTTGAAGGTATCCCCAAGAGTCATCTAGCTCAGCCCCTTATAGGGCAGGAACCCACAGCTAAAGCAGCCACTTTATCATGGCATTTCTTTTATGTCCAATCCATGTAATACTGCTGCATAAATTGATAAGCTGGTCAACAGTTTCATCTTTTTCTTTATATAGACAACATTCACTATCTGTAGTTATTTTTACAACATTTGCCTTAATGCTATTTGCCTGAAGCTCCTGTTCTTGAGCCACAAATGTAAACCCTTCAGTATCTTTTTTAAGTGTCTTGTTCTGTAACCATTTTCAATGTTCCCCTTCTCAGCTTTTCCTTCTAAGCTTTTACCATACTGAGCATGTAGTGGTTTGTTTGCCAGGCTTCAAGGTGATGTTTCATGATTTTTTTTCTATACACGTCTTTTGTTTCTTTAGTGTTCAGTAAATTCTGTCTGTATACATCTGGCAACATGTTTTTCTTTGCTTTCTGTGATGAGAAAAGATCCTTGAGTGAATACTTCAGCAGTTCATTTCACTTGTTATAATCTCTGGTCACTATGGTAGATATAGTTGATCAGTGTCATTTCAAGGAAGCAAAGCATGGCTTGCTGTCATTTTTTTTAGTTTTTTCTGTTTTACCTATATAGTTCTGCTTGAATCAAATTGACATTTCCTGTACTATCTCTATAGATATAGATTAGATATAGATATAGATATAGATATATCCTGTAGGTATGACCTCTGAGTTGATCTGGTCTAGATTATGTTTCTATTGTCAAGTTTTGCTTTTGGAACTTTACATACTACGTAGTAATAATAATTACATTGCAAAGGGGCGGGATAGAAATAAATTTTATTAATAATAATAATAATAATAGCCCGAAACCTATTGGCAAATTACAGATGCATAACCACCATAGTTACATGGCTATTCAGTGACTCCCAGCCCAACCCAGCCCCAATCCTGACTTACTGGGAAGTAGCCACTGTGATCAACAGAGTCTGTTCCTCTGTCATTCAGGAAGCTTGTGACTAATGTTCCCATCCCCTCCCATGAATGATCTCCATTATGATCAGCAGAAGTGGCGTTTCTGTCACAATCCCCCTTGCATTAGAGATCACTTGCAGAAGGGGGTGGGTGGGAATGTTAGTCATAGTGACTGCTTCTCATACTTCGGGGGACTTTCACAGTCCCTATGTACCTCCTGAACTAGGGAATATGTAGGGAGTGTGAATACCAAACAATTACAAATGCATAGCTCTCAGTTATGCATTCATAACTCCCCAACAGGATTCTGGCCAATAATACTAAAAACGAATACTAATGATAGACTTTGCATAGAGTACACAAAAGTCCAAAATCCTCATCATCATAACCAACAACAAGATTATCATTGGTGGAATATCTTTTTGAAGTGCTTAAAGTCACATCTAGTTTGACCAAGATGTCTCAAGCCCACAAGAAAGGTTGAGCAATAACAATTCTCTCACTGTTCTTCTCCAGCAGCTAGTACTCAGGCATACTGCTGCTGAACATGGCAGTTCCACAAAGCCATTGTGACTAAAACCTATCCTTCATCAATTTATTTAATCCCCTCATAAAGCCATCTAAACTAACGGCCATCACAACATGTTGTGACTGCAGATTCCATAAATTAATTATGTGCTATGTGAAGAAGTACTTTCTTTCATTTGTCCTGGAACTCCTGCCAATCAGTTCATCAGATGTTGCCAAGTGTTATTATAAAAGAGAAAGAAAAATTGATCTCTGTCCACTTCATGCATAACTATACAAACCTGTGTCAAATCCACCTTAGGGCTTTTCCACTTTTTTTTCCTGAACTAAAAAGTTATAAATGTATTTGATCTTTCCCTATATGGAAGGTACTCAGACCCCATGATCATTTTGGTTGTCCCTTTCCATATCTTCTCCAGTTTCAATAATTAACATCTGCTGGCATGACCTCCCAAAACCTAACAGAAATATAATACAACCAGACTCTGATTGTTAGAAGAATGGCTGTTCTGTGCAGCTGATGTCTGGTAAATTCGGTTGGGGAGGGGCAAGTTACGATTGTGGCAATAGTGTCAAAATTGTGACTAAGTAGTGACCATGAATACTAAACAGTTACAGTTACCTCTCCATTGTCGCCCCCTTGGTATGGGAGAGAGGCTTGCGTACCCTAATGATGTTTTGAGCTATGCTGGTGATGGCACAATAGCCACCAGTAGGGTCTCCCATGCCAGACAGGTCAAAACCAAAGGGTCTGACAAAGAGCGTCAAAGGGCAGGATGGGCTCTCTAGCCTTATGGCAACCGTCCTAGGAGAAGGAAAACTCTAATCCCAAACCTGGGCAGATGGTGCTCGTCCAACCCTGTAAGGTCAACCATCTAAGAGAAGGAAACTCTAACCAAACCTACGGCCCGAGGACCTCACTGCTACCGTCCATGCTTGCAAGGCCAGCAGATGAACCTTTGGTTTAAAGGGTGAGGCCAGTTCTGTGCACGCTGCGCTCCACCAGAAAAATCCATTGCACAGGCTCAAAGGACAAATCCAATTTTTTTAAAAAAGCCCTGTAGCGATAGGCAAGGGATGAAACAGCAGGTGTAAAGATGCACTGGAAGCCGCAGACCCAACTCTGCATGCAGGTGGTTCAGGACTTTGGTCGCTCAAGGCTGACCCGGGAGATGACGGTCTTTTCCGGCAGCATCCTGAACGACCAAGCACCCTTTTTTAAGGAGAGCACTGCTTGCTCCATATGGAGAGGGGCCTAGAAAAGGTGGCCTAACGAAAGCTCATCCCCAACTACCTGGTTGGCTAGCCGTGGCCAATGGGAATCTTCTGATGCGGTCAAACCAAGGCAAAGAAATAAAGGCACACACCAGCCTCCAAAGGTGTAAATAAACTGACACTTGCAGGCTGGAACATCAGAACCACGCAAGACTCTGAAGATAGTGGACGGCCTGAGTGTCGTTCTGCTCTAATAGCCCATGAACTATCATGACTTAAGATTGACATCGCTGCTCTTAGTGAAGTTCGTCTCCATGAGGAAGGCAGCCTAAGTTCAAACCTAAGAGGGGTGGCATGTTAAAGAAGAGACTCCAAGTCAACAATCTTCAACAAGCTACCATGAGAGACAACTTCCAGGCAAACCTGCAAACAAAACTTGAAGACCATCCTATAGATCCTTCTCCTACAGTGCTTTGGCAACATATCAAAAACAGTATCCTCCAGTCTGTGGAAGAATCCCTCAGGTTTTCCCACAAGTAAAAACAAGACTGGTTTGATGAAAACAACCAAGAGATCCAGGAGCTGTTGGCAAAGAAGAGAACTGCTCA
The DNA here is from genome assembly GCA_030847615.1 of Gambelia wislizenii. NCBI lineage: Eukaryota > Metazoa > Chordata > Lepidosauria > Squamata > Crotaphytidae > Gambelia > Gambelia wislizenii. The sequence goes on along the minus strand of JAUMIR010000001.1, from coordinate 446,730,268 downwards.
CCAGGTATACCTCGCCCAGCCAACTTGCCATGTAAGAAAAGCAGCTTTCCTTCTCACATGTAGCAAACTTCAACAAAAACTCCGAGACATGCAGAAAAAGTGGTGGATCAATATAGCAGAAAAGACACAATGGTGTGCAGAGCTGGGGGATTCTTAAAGCAGTGTTTGGACCTACTTATCAGGTTCAAAGCTCCTTATACAGTACAGATGGTCAAACATTAATTACTGCTAAAGCCTCCATCCTGAATCGATGGGCTGAACACTTTCAAAGTCTCTTTAGTGCCAACCGAGTAGTCCAAGGCTCAGCTATCCAACATATGATACAAAAAACGATGAAAAATGAATTGGACATAGCTCCCACTTTGGAAGAGACCCTTAAGGCCATACAGCAGTTGAAAAACGGCAAGGCAGCTGGAATTGATGGAATCCCACCTGAAGTTTGGAAACACGGAGGTCATGTACTCCATGATAAATTCCATGAACTCCTTGTGAATTGCAGGGAAAAGGGGGAACTGCCATCAGATCTCCGAGATGCAGTCATCATCACCCTGTACAAGAAAAAGGAGCAAAATCTGATTGCTCAAACTATTGAGGCATAACACTGCTCTCTATTGCTGGAAAAATCCTTGCAAGGATACTCCTGAACAGATTAGTTCCTGCTATTGCAGAAGAACTTCTTCCTGAAAGCCAATGTGGCTTCAGAGCCAATAGGAGTACTACAGACATGGTATTTGCCCTTAGGCAACTGCAAGAAAAATGTAGGGAGCAGAACAAGGGTCTCTATGTAACATTTGTCGACCTCACCAAAGCCTTCGACACCGTAAGTAGAAAAGGTGTGTGGCAGATCCTGGAAAGATTAGGATGTCCCCCCAAATTCCTTAAAATGATTATCTTGCTACACGAGGGCCAGCACGGTCAAGTCAGATATGGTGATGCTCTTTCAGAGCCCTTTCTAATAACTAATGGAGTGAAGCAAGGTTGTGTTCTTGCTCCAACTTTATTTACAATCTTCTTCAGCATGATGCTCCAAAGGGCTACAGCAGAGCTCGAAGAAGACAATGGCATCTATCCACGTTACCGTACTGATGGTAGCTTGTTTAACTTAAGTCGTCTGAGGGCTCGTACTAAGACTCTAAACTATCTAGTCCGTGAGCTGCTCTTCGCTGCTGCTGCTGCCCTTGTTGCCCACACAGAAGCAGCTCTGCAGCGCCTAACATCCTGCTTCGCAACAGCTGCAGAGCTGTTTGGGCTGGAAGTCAACCTGAAGAAAACGGAAGTTCTTTACCAGCCTGCACCACAGGACGAACACCACCATCCTCACATTGCCGTCGGCAACTCTGTGCTCAAGTCCGTTCAGCAGTTCACCTACCTGGGAAGCATCATCTCCTCAGATGCCAAGATTGACAAAGAGATCAATCACAGATTAGCAAAGGCAGATAGCGCATTTGGAAGACTTTACAAAAGAGTCTGGAGTAATAAACACCTGAGGCGATACACAAAATCAGTGTGCATAGAGCCATTGTACTGTCTTCTTTATTGGTCCGAAACATGGGTCACCTATCGCCACCACTTACGACTCCTCAAACGCTTCCATCAGCGCTGTTTACACACCATCCTAAATATACACTGGACTGACTATGTGACGAATGTTGCTGGGCAGGGCACGTTTCTAGGATGGAGGACCATTGCCTCCCCAAACTAGTATTCTACGGTGAACTTGCCATGGGTCAGCGTAAGAGGGGCGCTCCAAAAAAGTGATACAAGGACTCCCTGAAACAACATCTCAGGCTTGGCCAAATTGATCACCAACAATGGTCCGCCCTGGCCTCACATCGGGAGGCATGGAGACACACTATCCACAATGCTGCAGCCTTACTTGATAACTCATGCCGAACAAGTCTTGAAGAGAAAAGACAACGCAGAAAAAAATCACAACCCGGAAACATCACCCAAGGAAACCTTTTGCTGTGCTTTCTGCAACCGGACTTGTCTATCTCAAATTGGCCTTTTTAGTCATCAGCGCGCTTGCAGAAAACGCAGGATGAGTCCTTCCTGAATCTTCGTTTGCGAAGAGAAGCCAGAGAGAGAGAGGCAGTTAGGTAACTGTTTTTCATATTCATAGTCACTACCTAGGGCCTGTCTAGACCTGCCAGAGTATACCAGCTTCTGGCTGGCATATTCTGGCCCTAGAGCTCCCCCCCCCATTACCATGATGAAATGGGCAAGAGTCAGAACACACACACCGTCCAATATCAGGGGCACGTACCCTGTTGTTGTGTGTCGCACTGTCTGAAGCCAGGAGGGAGACACTCAGCATGTGATCAAGAGCAACTCCAGCTGTGGTGGCAGCATCTGGTGATGGAGCCTGGCATGCAAGTATGGTTTCCTGCATTCCCATGCTGGACTCCTCCAGTTTTCCTGCATAATATGGCTTTTCCCAGGTGTTTTATCAAAATATTTTAAAGGGCTTTCCCCCGGCTTTGCCTTGGGCATCATCAGGACTGCCCAGAGGCAAAATGGGGCAAGAGGCTTGCGTTGTTTGGAATGCATGGCTCCAACACAGGGGAAGCCAGGTAAATAGCCTATATAGACAGACCTTTAATCACAATTTTAACACTGTTGCCATGGTTGTACCTTGCACCCCAATGCACTTTACCAGACACCAGCTGCATGGGGAGAAGGAGGTCCATTTTCTGCCAAAGATTACAGCACATCTGAATGCTGTTTCCATCAGGTTTTGGGGGATCAGAACAGGAGATGTTACCTAGTTGAGTAATTAATTAGGTATAAGCTGATATAGGATCCCAGCCTAAATTTGTACAAGTGTATTATGATGCTAGCAGTTTTATATATTATCCTTTTCCTAATGCTCCTTATAAGTCAGATTTGCCCTTTTCACTATTGCTGGGCCAGTGTTTTACTACAGCTGTCCTTCAGAATCATGAGATCTTTTTCCTCTCATCACCATTTCAGGCCCTTCAGTATGTGCCAAAAAACCATTTCAGGCCCTTCAGTGTGTACCAAAAAAACAAAAAACAAAAAACAAAAACCCCATGTATCTGTTCAGAGAGAGTTTTCTGAAACTCTTCATAATCTGCTTTGAATAATTTGGCATTTTTAAACTCTTGAAAGCAGAGAATAGTACTAAAAGAGAGGGAAAGTGTGGCCAATCAAGGATTTTGCTGTGATAACTGAAAGTCTTTTCTCAATTATGATAATATAACTTGCCTTGTTGGGACAGTTATCAAGTGCTGTAGGGCAGGGGTGGACAAAGTGTGGCCCTCCAGATGTTGTTGCACAGAGGATTTATCTATACAAGGGGGGAAATGTGGATTGATGTGCACTAATGCCAATTCAAAGCAGCTTCTATTTGTCTTAACTTTTTTGGCAAGATCTCAGGCGTGCGAAGCTATCCTCTTTCACTATTCCAATGGGCATGCCTTTGAATCAAGATGGCAGGAACAAGTGAATTACTCGCGTTTTTATTCTCACTAGTTGCCACCGCCGAACAGTATTTTTTTAAAAGTGTATCTAAGGTGTTACAGTACAATATTCTACCTAAATAAATGGGGGGGGGGGAAGCTGTTTCATCGCCTCAGCACACGATCACTACGGTGAAAATCCAACATGGTGGTTTCAGTGCTTGCCCTGTTAGCAATCTCTGTCCCCTGCGAACATCCAACCAATCAGCTTTCCACTTCCGCTCTTACTGGAAATGTGAAGCAAAGTGAATTGTTTGTCCCAATGAGCGGGAATGCACATTCCCTGCAGTGCTTTTTTAAAAACTCCCTGTGGAATTTTTGGTGGATTTGGCCCCTCTCCTTCTGAATATGGCGGATTGATGAGGGATACCATTTAGACAAATCGTATTGTCGTTGAATTCTATGAGGAGTATTTTCACCATTTAGACAATCCCTGAAACTCTTCTGTTCTGGAATTAGCTGTACAGTAGGACCCCTGTATCCACAGATTCATTATCCACTGATTCAATTATCATAGTATAGAATCATAGTATCATTATCAATGGGAGACAAAACAGCACACCTACCATAGAGTTGTCCTAGAAAATGTGTCCTCTCTAGCCATTTTCTAGGTCCTCCAAGGCAACTCCAGCATAGTATTATAAACCAGAAGTCCCATTATTTTTTGATGGTGTTTGCTATTATCCACTGTTTTCGGTATCCACAGCCCCCCCCCCAGAACCAATCCCCAGCAGATATGGGGGTCTTACTGTAGCTCTATGCATCCCAAAGACTTCATTGGGTACCAAAGACTGACACACATTACTGCTATAAGAAAACTTTATTGGTGATAAATGAATCAGTAGAGAAAAACCGAAGCCTTTTTGCTGATGGGGTTCAGTATCCTCTCACAACCAATTGTAGCATTGGAACCCTAAACAGCTAATTGCACCTAGACTATCTCTGGATGACAATCCAATTAGCCTTGTATGGCTATGGTGAGCCTCTGGGTTGTGATGTACCCCTTGTCCTGGGCAAAGCCTATGGAAGATGGACTCACAAGGTTTATGTAGTGAAGAAGCAAACAAACAAAACCAGATTTGCAAGTGCAACTCATATCCCTTCCCCCCCATAGCTATGAGAACTGTGCGAGAAGGTTAGCAACAGAGGAACATTCAACATAACTAATACAAATTGACTCATTGTATATCACAGAACAGATGTTAACTTTTCATCCTCGTGCTAACAAGGACACCAAAACCCATCTGCCTGGTGGCAGAGGCCAAATTCATTACACTCCCAGCAGCCCTAGCGAGTGGTGAAGAATACTGGGAGTTGCAGTACCACAACATTTGGAGGGCTGCATGTCATCCACACCTGCTATAGCAGGTGAAACTGGCTGACATTCTGTTATGCTACGCATGTCGGGTTTATTATTTACCGTGATGCAACAGACAGATTCTACTGACATTGGCAGAAGCAGAGTTGTGCCTACAGCAATGCTGTGCATTGTGATTGCATATTGCAGTGTGCATTGCACATTTCAGTTCCTTATGCATTGTGGTTGGACATTGCAGTCACACCCAGCCATCGTTGCACGGTGTTGCTTCCGCCATCCTCCTCTTTTCAACTGCTTGGTTTTTTAATGTACAGTACTCCTGTTTCGACAGATCTAAGTGATATCCGTGTACTGTACTTTGAACTGCTGAATCTGCTCTTTCGACCACTGTTGCTGCTCCCCCTGTCACCTTATCGCCATCTAGTGTTCAGTCTTTAAATTGCAAGCTAAAAAAAGATGGCCTAATCTACACTACACAAATAATTAAACTGGATTATTTGCCAGGGCTCCTTCCTATGGAATCCTGGTATTTGTAGTTTTACAAGGTTTTTGCCCTTCTCTGCCAAAGAGTGCTGGTGCCTCACTAAACTACAAATCCCAAGGTTTTATAGGAAGGCGCCATAGCAAATAATCCAGTTTCTAACTGGGTTATTTGTGTAGTATGGATGCACCCGGGGTTCTGCTTTTCAACCAGTTCCACTTTAGGACAGTGCCCTGGTCTCTAACCCATCAAATAAATGGGGTATGCCTGTATTCTGCACGGGGATTGTGTTGTGCTGGCATAGTGTATCTCCACACATGGGACTTTTTCAGACACCCCTTACCGCGCAAGAAGCCTCCGTAACAGTAATGAAGCTGCTGCGCAGCAGAGGGTCCATTTTGGATGCCGCCATCCCTCTCTTGGCAGTGTCCATGACTGTTCGGGGTAGGATTGAGGGCAGCCGCGCCATTTTTTACTCACGGAAGTTGTCCGTGAATAAAAAATGGTGCGGCCGCCCTCAATCCTACCCGGAACAGTCACGGACGCCACCGAGAGAGGGACGGCGGCATCCAAAAGGGACCCTCTGCTGCGCAGCAGCATTGTTACTATTATGGAGGCTTCTTGTGTGGCAAGGGGTGTCTGAAAAAGTCCATGGTATGCTACACTGAGGGGATATTCGTTTGCAGCCTCTGTTTCTGCCTGGTGATACATTTTTTCAGATGCAGTTTTTAAAAAACCTCAAATAACATCCCAACCCCCCCCCCTTACTCCTATCTCATTAGGTAAGTGCACCTGAACTGGAATTGTACACTGGAGAGTAGACACCCTCAAAATTGTGCATACATGTATATGTGGGAATTAAATTTTTCATCGCTGAGCATAAAATATAAAATATCCAGCAAACCTCCCTGATGTTCACACAGCTACAGTCTACGTAGCATCAGAATAACAACGAATGAGTGTTAGCACATCCCCAAGTATGAAATATTATTGTGCTCTGAGAGCTGAGGAAATGCAGTCCCTTCATAACCTTGAGATAAGATTCGTGGACTAGGCACAACAAATATTAAGTAAATAAATGTTAAATGAGTATAACATAGTCGTTATATATTACAGCTGCAACACTATAAGGAAATACTGAGGACCCAGTCCTGGTGAACTCAGCTGGACTTAACCTCTGAGTAGACACCTCTCTAAAATTATTCTGTTAACTGTGCAGAAAGGGCCTCACCTTAGATGGTGAGGTGGGCTTGGGAAGTTATGTAGCAATTACATGCAAAATGCAAGCCATGATCCAGGGCATCCCCTGTCAGTTTGCATCTGGAGAAGCACTGAACCACAGAAATGCCAGCCCCTGAAAGATGAGCCGGATTTGTGCTCTCCAGAAAGCCGTGAGCTGTCAAGTGCCCAATGAAGAAGTTATTGAGAGCAAGTGTATTTTTCTTCTCTTGCCCTCCAGACAAAAACTCACTGGTAAAGAGAGACCTCTAGTGATGCTGGAGGGGAGGTGCTTCTCCTCTCTCCAGTGACTCTCTTTAGCCAGGCAGCACTCCTGAGAAACCAGTAGTGCTTGATGGTCCAAAAGCATCCGTTTCACCTTTTCCTCCTTAGCAGATGTCTCATGGAAAGAAAAAGTTGGAAATGAAAGACCACAGTTTTTTGCACCTCGCCTAAATTTCTGTGAATAGAACGGAGCTAGTATATGAGAAAAGCTTCTGTCTGAAAGCATCCCAGCTTTAGTAGCAAAACTGCAACTCCTTGCACAGCAAAATGGAAAGAGAAAAGTTCCTGTCACAGGGAAAGGTCTGTTTTTGTATTTATCCACAGGAGTTCAATTTACAGACTCTAGGCATTATCCAGCACAGCTCTATAGTATGTTGTCCCTATATTTTCAGCTGAACAGATAACTGAAACCACAGGTATTGGTTCCATGGATATGAGGGTCCGACTACTTTGTACATGCTTACTTGGAAGTACTTTGGAATTCACGGGGGCTTACTCATACCCCTTGGCAGTCTGCAAAAGAGTGCAGCTTAATGGAAGTGGAAGCAACAACACCCAGTTCATGACCATCCAAGGACATAAGACAACAGGTACATTTTTAAATGTTACCTGACCAACAGATTCATAGTAGACAGTGTGTGTGCCAACCACTTCCCCAGAATATAGCATTCTGTGCCAAAGAAGCACCTGTATATGTTTCTCATTTACTCATAATGATGAAGTTCCAAAGGGCTATCTGTGCTTTCTCTGTTGCAGCAGAAAAAACAATCTTGTGTTACTTCAGAGATGAATTCATTTGTTCTGATATAAGTCTTCATAGTCCACTTCATCAGAAACATGAGCTATAATCCTCACTTGGCAGATATATCACATGTTCGATGCATTTCCATTTCATTTGTTTGATCTGGCGCCATCCACTGTAACAATATCCAGAGGAATAGCCATGTTGCTTCCCAGAGACAGCAGGAGCCAACACCACTGGCAGAATATTTGTTGTTATGTGCCATCAAGTCAGCTTCAACTTATACTGACCCTATGAATGGGGAACCAAATCCTAGTCATCAACAGCCCTGCTCAGTTCTTGCAAATGAATCAATCCCAGCTGTAATGTAGTCTTAGAATAATAGAATTTTAAGGTTGGTAAGGAACCTCAAAGGCCATCTGGTCCAACGCCCTTCCATACAGGAACACAGAAAACACTCCGGAAAGATGCCCATCCAACTTCTATTTAAAGACATCCAAAGATAGAGAGTCCGCCACACTCAACTCTTAACAGCAAAGAAGTTCGTTCTAATGTTTGGGTGGAATCTCTTTTCTTGTAATTTGAACCCAAATTTTCCTCCTTTCCTACTGCCTCCAGTTTGACCAAAGATTATCATATTTTCCGGTGAGTCGTGTCATGGTATGTCCAAAGTAAGTTATCATCCGTTGACAGGATATACAGGACCAAATATGTGAATAAATATCTAAGATATGCAGTTATTCAAGCATGCACATACTGCATGTTGCCAATATCTGTTTCATGCTCTGGGGTGGGAACATAGGGCAATAAAATTGCACTATCAGAATTAAAATAGAAACTTTCTTTTTATGAGTTGTGGATTGTAGTCTGCCTGTGGGAGGCCCTTGTCACAAACATGTGCTGTACCTTACCTCCCTGCCCCCACACAAAGGATGGACCCTGTTCAGCTCCATTCAGCCTGCTTTTCAGCATCCTAGCCTGTGTGTAAAGCAGCTGGAAAATACTCACCAGCCTCCTCTCATTCCCAAAGAGGTCTAAACCCCACTGAACCCCAGTTGGTGGGTGGGTGGGAAGAAGCTTTCTGTTTGGACTCCCATTATTGTGCCAAATGTTTTATTTTTCTAGCGGGGAATGAAGAGTAATTGGGGGAAGGGAAGAGGGACTAAGTGTCTCTACCAGCAGCCAGGCGGATGTCCTTGTCCCACAAGGTTATGGATCCACTGTAGTTCAATTAAAACAAATTCCTTGTGAAAGCTGGGGATTCATAAAACAAATAAGAACCAGACATCTTGCAGCAGCTGTCCATAGTATGGGAAGAAAATGGGTCATGCTGGATGAACTTTTTGTGAGCCATGGAAGGTCATCATGGGAAGAGAGAAAGAGTGGTAGATTGGAAATTACCTGAAAAATATAAATGACTCCTTTTGTGTTCTGTTTACAAGGCCAAATTATATGTAGTATGGGATCAAGGTCTACATCAGCCCTTTAAGAAGACCAACATGTACCAGCACTACTGCAACTGCCAACCTCCTCCACTAGGGCAGGTTGGCTTACCAGCTGGCTTACCACCTTGAGAAAGGTGGGATATAAATAAAATAATAAATAAAAATTACCCAGTAGCAGTGGCACCCATACAGCTACAACCAACTTCCTCTTCCGTCTGGGCTACAGGGTTGGTGCGCAACTGGCAAAAGAAGTTACCGGTAGGCACCCAGCCTGACTCCTTTTGTCTCTAGTGCCAGAGGCAGTATGCCTGCCGCTGGGTATCAGCTGCTGGGGCTGCAGTAGGAGGCTGCTATTGTGATCATCCTGCTTGTGGCCTTCCCAGAGGCAATTGGATGGCCATTGAGTGAACAGAATGCCTGAATGAGCAGACAGGATTGTGGTCTGATCTAGACTGGTTGTTCTTATGACTGTGTCTGGAGCTGACCCACTGAGCCTGCCGATTCCACATCTGTGCAGTATATAAGGCCTTCCCCTGTGGTGTCCCCCTCAGAATGGCAAGCATTTTGTTCATGAAGAAAACATGTAAACCATAGGCCTGCCTATGTAAAAACATAGTTCCGTAGTACTGTATCTATTTTCCACATCTTCAGGAATAACCAGCAGGACAAAATTTGTTATCTCCCCTGTAGCTCACTGATCGTCTGTTGACTTAACAGTTTTATTTATCTGGTGCAAAAGTTTGAGCCCCTTCCCTCCCCCATGCCACTTGCCATCTGGCCACTCGTTTGGAAATCTGTTCCACTTGACCTCTAGCTGACCAAGGCTTCCCGCTTCTCTCCATCCTGCCATAGATTCCTCCAGGCATTTCCAGCTCAGCTCTGGCACTTTTAGCTGAATATGCAAATATCCCCCTAGCCAGCTGGTGTCTGCTTCCCAGAAACACATGTTCACAAGCCCACCGGACTGTTGGAAGGGAGGAGGGGGCAGATCTCTGCACCCAGGCCTGGGGGCTGCAGAGAAAAAAGTGACTTTAGCAAGGAATTATACAGCAAACAGATGGGAGCATCAGAAGAGAGCAGAGGGAACAGAGGGGCAGATTGTGTGTGTAGATACACACTACTTCTATACTATTGCTGTGCCTTCTCCCACCTGTTTGTCAATGCATCTGTATGAGCTTATTTAGAACAAGGCTGCTTATAGTGGTGCAAGAGTCTTGAAGGGGGGGGGGGAGAATCTATCTGAGGATAATGATACACCGCAGTAAGGTGTGATATATGTTGGCCTATTGGAACTTCATTGCTTTTCTGTGTTTCTTTCCCTGAGGCTTAGGCAGTACTGCTTGTTCTTGTCGGGAGCTGGAAGGATGCAATATTCTGAAATGTAAGATGATAGCTTAAAGGAAGAACTACTTAATAACTATAGAACAATTCTGTCTGGATGCTGAAGTATGAGCACTCTCATATTTCTTCAGCAGTTCCTAATCTGATATAGGGTGCTGTAAGAGTATATCTTTTCTATATATGGTTGTGAAAACTGGACAATGAAGAAAGCTGATAGGGAAAAAAAATCAACTCAGTTGAAATGTGGTGCTGGAGAAGAGTTGTACAGATGCTGTGGATTGCTAAAAAGACAAAAAAAAATATTTATTTATACCCCGCTCTTCAGCCACAAGGCTATCAGAGCGGCTTACAAATTGTTTTAAGCAATAGCTATTTACACATCTAACTGCATTAAACAGCATCCAATGTGTGTTAGCTAATTGCCCGCACAAGCTGGGTACTCAAGGGGTCCTAGAGCAAATGAAGCCTGAACTCTCCCTAGAAGCCAAGATGCCTAAACTGAGACTGTCATACTTTGGACATATCACAAGAAGACATGACTTGCTAGAAAAGACAATAATGCTTGGTAAGGTAGAACTCAGTAGGCAAAGAGGAAGACCACATTTCAAATGGATAGACTCAATCAATGAAGCCATGGCCCTAAGTCTGCAAGACCTGAGCAGGGCTGTTAATGACAGGATGTGTTGGAGGTCTCTCATTCATAGGGTGGCCATAAGTTGAAGTCGACCTGGCAGCAGTTAATGACAACAAAGAGTATATCTATACCACAGGCAAACGCACACCCATATGGTAATTACTGATTTAACTGCCATGGCTTTCCTCCAAAGAATCCTAGGAATTGTAGCTAGAAACCTAACCGTTCCCAACCCCTAACAGAACTTTTTTCACTGCAAGTGATTCCACACTTTCTTTGCTCTCTAGGTTCAAGATGGGAAATGCAAAGTGACATGTATTTTTAAATAGCTTATTGGTTCAGGTGAGAAATCTCAGCTTCCCAGTAGTCTTCTTTTATGTAAACTCTCATGCTTTGAAATATCAAAAATGCATTTGCATTGTTAGTTATGGGCTCCTAGACAGGAAGGCACGACAAAAGATACCCATTTATCCCCTTAAATTTTCATTATTTATAAAGGATCAGTTGCACAGGACTTTTGGCCCCGAAACCAGGAGTTGGGTTGCAACCTCCAGTCCTGGATGGGGTCACACTCTCCGTTAAGGACTGTGTTCGCAGTCTTGGGGTGCTCCTTGATTCATCGCTTCAGATGACGAGTCAGGTGAATGCGACAGTCAGGAGTGCCTGTTATCAGCTTTGGCTGATACGCCAGCTGTGCCATTTCCTGGAAGTAAAGGACCTCGAGACTGTGGTGCACGCACTGGTAACCTCTCGTCTAGATTTCTGCAATGCGCTCTACATGGGGCTGCCCTCATGCTTGGTCCGGAAACTTCAGTTGGTACAAAATATGGCAGCCAGAGTGGTCTCGGGAACATCTCGGAGAGACCATATAACTCCAGTGTTAAGATCTCTCCACTGGCTGCCTATCAGTTTCCGGGCCCAGTATAAGGTGTTGGTTATTACCTTTAAAGCCCTAAATGGCTTGGGTCCAACTTATCTCCGGAACCGCCTCCTCCCATACAATCCTCCCCGCGCACTCCGGTCCTCTGGGTGGAATTTGCTTCAGCCACAAAAATCTAGGCTGTCTGCAACCTCCCAGAGGGCCTTTTCGGTAATCGCCCCCAAATTGTGGAATGACCTGCCGAACGAGATCCGTCAGATAACCCTGAGTAGCTTTAAAAAAGCACTAAAGACGGATCTCTTTTGGCAGGCCTTTCCTAATTAGATCCCGGCCTCAGGATCCTGGCTTCTTTTAGTCCGCTGGCCATTTATAGTATTTTATTGTATTTATTGTTTTTAATTGTGATTTTAGATCAGTTGGTTTTAATTTATAATTGTTTAATTTTTTTATGGGGGAGGGTGGGGTGGGGGGTGTTTGGGGATTTTATCTGTATTGTATTTTAATTTTTGTAAGCCGCCCCGGTTGTTTTAACAGAGGGGCGGGGTATAAATAAATTTTATTATTATTATTATTATTATTATTATTATTTTGTTGACAATGAAATACATTGGTTTTCCCACCTGCCTGAATTCACAGTATTGTTGACATCATCTGCGGTCCAGAAGTTTTCAATACCCTTCTGCTATTTTTGTGACATATATAATTGTTTATGATCTCTTCATGTCTGGTGTTTACAATGGCAGGAAAGCTTCCATTGGCACAAGTGCAAACTCCAAATACAAAGTTATGTGTATATGTAGTGCTGGTAAGGGATGATTACCACTTTTCCCCCAGGCCTGCCATTTGTTATGTAATAGGCCATATAATATGGAAAACATCTAGTTTAGTGCATCCTTTGCCATAATTCAGGTTGCCACCCTTACAGAATTACAGAATTTTAAAATATAACAACAATAATAATTTAAACATATTGGGTGACATCTTGTTGTTGCATTACAGTGGCAAGTGTTGGAACTACACTATTGCAACTCAGGGCTTGTCTATAAAAAAAACGGAGTGTCTCATAGTAATGACATTTCACAGCAGCTGCGACCTATCCTAATGGTTTTTCTGCTCCTTAAGCTCTCTATGCCCGCTTGGAAATATGGCGGCTGTGAGTGATTTACTCATGTGTGCACTTACCTGAATTTGCCAACCACTACCTTAAAAAAAAAATCCAAGGCGCAATTGAGCAGTTTTTCACTTTAGTACAACAGCAGAAAAGGGGGGGACCAATACCCCATTTTCTTGCCATAGCACTTGCCCACTAAGGTGAAAATCCAACATGGTGGCAGCAGGCACTTGCCTTGCTAGCAAGCCCTGCCTCCTGCACTTGTCCAGCCAATCTGATTCATATTTCCTCTCATTTGGGCAAGCGAATCAGATAAACTCACTTGTCCTAATGAGTGGAAACGTGCATCCTCGCACTGGTGTTTTTTGTTTTTTTTTTAAAGACAGGGAAAGCCGTGAAGGCTTTTCTGGCAAGGTTTTTGCTGTTTTGGGCCCCCCTCCTTCACAATATGGTGAAATCAGGCAGAATGCCATTAAGACAGGTAGGATCCTCCTTGCATTCTGTGAGGAGTTTTTTCACCGCTGACAACCCCTCACTTTTTTGGTTGTTGCAGAGGTCAGAATTCTCTACTGACCACACAGTGACCAAAATCTCTCCCTCAGCTTACATTTTCTAAGCTGCAGCAGCCCCTCAAAGGTGGCCATTTCCTAATCACTGGAGAGCGGGGGGGGGGGAGCAGCAGATAAGTACACAGCTCTTTTTCTATAGCTAGATGCAGAGCAATGACATCATTTGCAGCTGGACCTCTGGAGGACTCCTAGAAATTTCTGTGGATCCCTGTTGCTGTGTTGGTCATCCTGTTCTCTTCTGACCTGGAAGTGGCCAGGTTTTAGAGAGCTGCTGCTGAGAAAAGGTAGGTTTTGCAGTGGGTGGCTGGGAGATTGCCATTGCTGTGTCTCATAGCTGCATCTCTGTGTCTCATAGCTGCAGGATCATGGCCAACACCTAGATTCTAAGCAAGGAATATCAAACAGAACTGAGGCTGAAAAGGGGCCAGAGAGACTGCCTTTGTTACTTACAGTAGATCCTGTGGCACTCTCTGTTTCCTTGTACACCTGGTGGGAATGTAGCAGTGTTATATTGTAAATCTGAGGTCACATATGTAATTAAACCCCGGTATTCCCCATATCTTAAATAGGATGATGCAGACATTCTGGATCTAGGCTGATGTCCCCCTATAGTCACCACTGGACACTAGAAGTTGAATCCACCTTTTCAGTCCATCACGGTCTTGGCAGCTGTGACAGGAGTATGGTCATTTGAAAAGAGTGCTGTGGGCTTAATGTTAACATGGGTGGTTATGTTCATATGTAGCCAACAGATGTTCTTATTCCTGGCCCCAGGCAAGAACTATGAATCAAGAATTGCTAACCATTTCTGTGAGATGGGAGATGCAGGTTAGATAGGATAAAATGGGAAGCTGTATTCAGAGAGCTGGGAAGATGTAACTTCCCTGTTCTGATAGCATATTGATAAATTGGATGATAACAGAAATGGTGGTGATGACCAAGATGATGATGATGACGACGATGACGACTAAAGTGACACTGTTAATAATGAAGGGCTTGAAACATACTAGGATAAAGCTTATTCCATCTTCCCCAACCACTATTCAATAACACCATTAGCTTCTGACATATTTTGTTTCTCTGGAGGCTAACAGATGTACCCAGGAGATGGATTGATTTAAATCCTCTGGAAACAGATGGCCTCTGAAGTCTTGTTTAGTTCAGGAATTTTCAGACTTTGTCACTATAGGCCTTGCTTAGTTGAGGTGAAAGAAAAAGAATGTACTTTGATGTTGTTTATTAAATTGTTGAAACTGGGGGGGGGGACCTTGTATTTTGCAATTGAAGCAAATAAAAGGAAAGGGATGAAGAGGAAAATAGGGAGAGAAATGAGAGGAAGAGACAGGATGGTTAAAATGGTTTTTAAAAAGGATTTAAGCTATTAATACCTTGCTCTTCAACAGGTTTCCAGGGTGATTTTTCACTTCAGGTTGATACTGGCCATGAGTCTCCCCATGCAAATGATGTGAAAGGACAGGTTGCTTACCTGTAACCATAGATCTTTGAGTGGTCTTCTGTGAATTCACACAGCTGGGTTACTCCTGCGCCTGCGCAGAGCTTCGGAACCCGCTAGGCAGAACGTGCTTTGATACATTTTTGGCGGTAACTCCGCACATCCTAACGGTCCCTTATAAGGGCTTCCCGCCTAAAATCCCCTCAGTTCCTTGAATGACGCCGCAATTTGCAGCATCAGGAACATTAAGCATGTTTAAATGATGTAATGGGACATAGAGGGGAGGATGGGCGGATCTGTGTGAATTCACAGAAGACCACTCGAAGATCTATGGTTACAGTTAAGCAACCTGCCCATCTTCTTCGTGGTCTCTGTGAATCACACAGCTGGGTGTAGACTACTGGCAAGCTTCACTCATGGAGGCGGGTATGTCCTACACCAAATATACCCCTTATGCATGCACCAGAGTTTAACCATTAAACACACAATCTTAAGCAAAGGTATCAAAGCAAAAATAACAATAATGACTTGGCAACATGAAAACTCACTTATTGAATAGAAGATAAAAGTACAGCCTTTCCAAAGGCAGCCTCGTTCCTAGAACGAGAGTCAAGTCTATAGTGAGAAATAAAAGTCAAAGGTGATGACCAGGTTGCAGCTCTACAAATGTCCTCTAGAGGCACTCCAGAGAGAAAAGCTGTTGATGTGGAGACAGCCCTCGTAGAGTGTCCTCGAATCCGAGAAGGCAGAGGCTTCTTTGCCAGTTCGTAGCAGAGAGCGATGGTCGAAGTCACCCACTTCGATAGTCTCTGTAAGGAGTTGGGCTCTCCGGGTTTCGAGTCAGCATAGGAAAAAAACAGTTTGGATGACTTTCTGTGGGACGCAGTCCACTGAATGTAGAAAGCCAGAGCTCTTCTAATGTCCATGAGATGAAGGGTGCGTTTGAATTCGTCTTTTGGATCCTGCATCAAAGCAGGAAGAGTGATGGATTGATTAAGATGAAAGCTGGAGACCACCTTCGGTAGGAAGATGTCGGGACGAAGGACCACCTTATGTTTGTGGAAAGCAGTGTAGGGAGGATCGGACCTCAAGGCACAGAGCTCTCCAGCCTGACGTGCCGAAGTGATGGCCACGAGGAATGCAGTTTTCCAGGGTAGCAGTCGGAGATCAGTGGAAGCCATTGGTTCAAATGGTCAGCGGACCAGCTGTGAGAGGACCAGTTCGAGGCTCCAGGCTGGGGTCGGTTCAGTCACCGGAGGGTGAAGGTTTGCAAAGCCTCTCAAAAACTTCTTCACCGTGGCATCTACGAAGGGAGAAGGGAGACCTCTCGCCTGGAATTCGACGGAGATGGCTGCCAAGTAGCAGCGAATCGAAGAGAGCGACAGGCCCGCGGAAGACAGTTGTAGAAGAAATTCCAGGACCGTCTGGATGGAGAATTGGTCAAGGGTCGGATCCCGGGATGCCATAAACGCTTCATACTTTTCCCACTTATAGTGATACGATTTCTTGGTGGAAGGCCTCCGTGCAGCATCAATGACGGCCTGGACGTCTGGGTGGAAAGATGCAGGTCGCGCCGGCACCGAGGCCGAACCCGAGAGTTCCGAAGCCGAAGGGAAAGTTACAGGGTCAACCTCCAGGCTGTCAGACAGAGTGTCCAGGTCGGGATGTCTGACTTTGCCCCTGTGTATGGTGAGCAGGTCTGTACGGGATGGAAGGTGGATGAAATGCCGGTCCGCCAACTGAAGTAGGGTCACAAACCATGGTTTTCGAGGCCACCATGGGGCAATTAGGATGGTGTTTGCTCTGTCTCAACGAAGCTTGGTGATTACCCTTGTCAGCAGTGGAAATGGAGGGAACAGGTAGAGTAGCGGGACCCGACCACTGGAACAGGAACGCGTCTCCCCTCGATCCCGGAGCCCGTTTCCTCGAGCAGAACTGGGGACACTGAGCATTTTCGGGAGATGCAAAAAGATCCACCTGAGGGAACCCCAAGGTTCGAAACAGGTCCAGGGTGACGGATCTGTGGAGATGCCACTCATGGATGGAGAGAATCGAACGGCTGAGTCCGTCGGCAAGAGTGTTCTCGTCCCCTGGAAGATGGATGGATTGGAGAAACACCTTCCTTACGATGCACCACTCCCATATGTCCAGCGTGAGTTGGAGAAGTTGAGGGGACCTCGTACCTCCCTGCTTGTTTAGGTAGTACATGACAGACGTGTTGTCCATCAGCACTAGTACAGTCCTGCCTCTCACCAAGGATTCGAAGGCTCTCAACGCCTTCTGGACGGCGAGAAGTTCCAGGACGTTGATATGGAGAGCTTGCTCCTCGGTGCTCCAAGAACCCTGGATTTTGTAGGAGTCGAGATGTGCTCCCCATCCCTGCATCAAAGCGTCCATTGTCAAAGAGACCTCCGGTTGAGGAAGGTCGAAGGTCATGCCCGACAAGACATTGTCCAGTACCAGCCACCAGTCCAGTGACATTTGAACTGCTCTCGGCATCATGAGCATCTGGTTTGGAAAATCGTGGAGAGGGTCGAACACTTGCAGGAACCAGCGCTGGAGTGGACGGATTCGAAGTCTGGCAAGCCGAGTGACATACATCATAGCTGCCATGTGGCCGAGAAGCACTTGGATTGAATGAGCCGGAAGTCTTCGGGATCGACGGCAGGCATGGATTAGGGATCGCAGGTTGTCGAAGCGGTCCTGAGGTAAGTAAGCCGCTGCAGTTGAGGAATTCAGACGAGCCCCAATAAATTGAATTACTTGCGCTGGCAGGAGTTGAGACTTCTCGATTTTGACAACAAGTCCCAGGTAGTCTAAGACATCTAAGGTGAGGCCAATATCGAATTCGAGCTGATGCCGAGACTGTGCCACAATCAGCCAGTCGTCGATGTAAGGGAAGAGCTCTACTCCCTGCTGCCGAAGAAAAGCCGCCACTACTGCCATGCACTTTGTGAAGACACGAGGAGCGGTGGAGAGGCCGAAGGGGAGAACTCTGAACTGGAAGACTTCAGTTCCAACTTGAAATGCAAGGAAGCGCCTGTGGGCCGGGTGGATCCCGATGTGAAAATAGGCGTCCTTCAAATCTATGGATGTGAACCAGTCGCCCTGCTGCAGAAGTGGAAGGATCGATGCCAAGGTGACCATCCTGAACTTCTTTGGGGTTATGTACTTGTTCACCCCGCAGAGGTCGAGAATCAGGCGCAGACCGCCGTCCTTCTTGGTAACCAGAAAGTACCTCGAGAAGAAGCAGAGGTGGTGAAGGTCGGGATCGACAGGTTCGATGGCCCCTTTCTGCAACAGAGTCTCCACCTCCTCAAGGAGGGGAGGGGAGGGCAGTGTTGATCGAACCCGTCCCGTCGGAGGCAGAGTGTCAAACTCTATCCAATAGCCTGTACGGATGATCTGGAATACCCATTGGTCTGACGTTATGGAAGACCAGGCGTCTTGGAAGTTGGACAGTCAATCTCCGAAGAGAGGTGTCTGGGGAGAAACAGAGAAATCATCAAAAGTGAGGGATTAGAATTTATTCCGACCCTGATCCCTGGATCTTTGTCTGGGCGGTTGTCGGTGCCTGGAACCCAAGCCCCGGCTCCTCACCGAAGAGGCCGGAGAAGTGGAGGGAGCGAAACGGGATCGCTGGTAAGCTTGGCCAGAGTACCCTCGCCGGAACTGTTGGCCATAGGATGGGGCCTGCCAGGAATATCTCCCTCTAGGACGGTATTGGTAAGTGGAGGTGGAGCCCATACCATATTTCCTGGCAGTGGTCCTCATCTTTTGAGTGAATTTAAGCTTGTCATCAGTCGAACCGTTGAACAAGCCCGATTCATCAAAGGGAAGATCCTCAATAGTGGCCGACGCTTGGGGTGTGAGGCCGGATGAGCGTAGCCATACATGCCGACGCAGGGCTATCGAACCAGCAATGGTTTTTGCCACGCAGTCTGCCACATGCCGGGCTGAATTCATCTGAAGTCCCACAATGAACTGTGCTTCAGACTGAATGGCCTCTGCCATCTGGTGCCGCTCTTCAGGGAGGTCTTTAATCAGGAGGCTCATTCTTTCCCACAATACTTGTTGATATGCTCCCATGCACGCTGAATAGTTAGCGACACGGAAGCTCAAACCAGCCACCGAGTAGATCTTTTTGCCGACGATGTCGAGCTTTCTGCCTTCCGGGTCCGGTGGGGAAGACAGAGGCCGACGCTGCTTCCTATTCTGGGCCACCTCAACGACCACAGAATTCGGTTTCGGGTGGTTCTGCAACCAATCAACATGATCTCCCCCAACTCGGTATAACCTGTCAATCTTCTTGGATGTCGGCTGGATTGACGACGGGTTTTCCCAGGACCCTTGCGCCAGTTTCAGCAAAGAGGGCAACACTGGGATGGTAGCAGACAGAGGCGCCTTAGATTGGATCCTCTGGAAAATGGGATCTATAGGGTCTGTCGGCCGATCTTCCACCTTCAGATCTAAGGCATGAGACATTCTCACCATCTGCTCTCCGAAGGCATGAACGTCGTCAGACGGAGAGGTGGAGTCATCATCCATGAGTTCAGACTTCAAAGAAGGCAAATAGGGCCTGTAGAGCTCCCAAGAGGCAGCTGATGAAGATGATGATGCATCCAGCGAGGGGCTTCTGGGCTGTGTAGGCATGGGGGAGCGAGGCTGTGGAGTTGGAGGGGTTCGAGGCAGAGGTCGGTGCTCGAGCGGCAAGACCTGAACAGGAACATCTCTTTTTGATGCAACATCCAAAGGTACAGGAGAGGGAAAACGAGGTCTCGGGAGCCCAGGCTGGGACGTATCAATGAGGTCGCCTCTGGGAGTGAAGATCTGTGATCCCGATGGAGAACCAAGATGGGCTCTACAAATAGACCGGGCCAAGTCGTACGCTGAATAAGCCGGAACATCATCCCTGATGGAAGGTACATGGCTCCGAGGCAACTCTCCGGGTTCAACAATCTCCACATCTATGTCCGGAGAGTGGCTTCTTAGTAGCTGGTCCCGTGACACAACCAGAGCCGGCGATGACTCAACATGTGCAGGAGGTTTCGCAACATCCAAAGCAGGGGAGAGTTCCACAGTCACCACATCCAAAGAGCTGGGTGGGGTTCGTGAATGACGGATCTCAACATCCAGGACAGATACCGGCAGTGGACGCAGAAACTTGCCATCAAACTCAGTTGATCGGCGGGGAGGGACTTCTGGGGCAGTACGCTCCACCGGTTTGGATTTTTTTATCTTATCCTTTTTACCGTCAGCATGTTTGGACAGATGTTTCTCCTTCCTCTTTTTCTTTGCTGGCTCAGAGGATACAGCAGCAGCAGCAGCAGATGGAAGGGGCTCAGAAATAGGTGGCACCTTTTCTCCCATGGTCTGCTTAGAGGTCGAGGGGACTGGTTCTCGAACCGGTGTTGAACGGTCCCAAGTCGAATCCGAGGGAGCACGTCGATGTGAGGAATGGAGAGCCTCGGGGTCCAATGCGGTGGAACGGCGCCTGGACGGACTCCGGGACCTATGACGCTTCTGTCCAGAGGTCGGGGGAGACCGAGAACGTTCACGGCCTCGAGACTCTGAAGGAGGAGCTGAAGCAGAGGTCGATGGTGCAGCCGAGCCCGGGAGCAAAGCCCTTTCATACAGGAAGGATTTCAGGCATGAGAGCCTATGTTTTCGGGCTTGTGGAGTAAATGCCTTACAATGGACGCATGCGTCGACATTATGAGATTTTCCCAAGCAAATCAAACAGTGGGAATGGCCATCCGCACTTGGGGGTTTAGCTTGGCATATCACGCACCGTTTAAATGCTCCTTTAGCAGACATCGTAGATCACAATAACCATAACAATAATTAGAAAAGAAGAATCGTCGTCAAGCCGGTCCAAGGTCAGTAACAGAGGTCAGAGGTAGCGACAAGCCGAAGGAGTGAGCAGAAACCGTAGTCAAAAGCCAGAAGAAACGAGTCAAATACCAAAACTGTAGGAGAGAGCGAAAATCGTCGTCGAAGAGCCAAAGCCAAGTCAAAACCAGTAGCAAGACAAAACAAAAACAAAAACACCTAGCGCACAGAAGTTCCTTAAGCTGCTAACGCGGCGGAAAGAAATGAACTGAGGGAATTTTAGGTGGGAAGCCCTTATAAGGGACCATTAGGATGGGCGGAGTTACCGCCAAAAATGTATCAAAGCACGTTCTGCCTAGCGATTCTAGAAGGTTCCAAAGCTCTGCGCAGGCACAGGAGTAACCCAGCTGTGTGATTCACAGAGACCACGAAGAAGATATGAAGGTTACAGAAGAGAAGGCAAAAGAAAGTGTTTCACGCTGCTATAATAAACTATGGAATTTCCTGCCACAAGAAGTGTGGGGAGATCACCACCAGCATGATCAGATAAATTAATTGAGGACAAGGCTGTCAATTGCTGCTAGTGGCTGTATATTGCTTTCAGTATGAGAGAGAGAGAGAGTACCTTGCAAGTACTAGTTGCTGGATAACATAAGTGAGAGGGTAGCATGGTGCTCATTTCTTGCATGTGGGTATCCCATGATAGGTGTCTGCTTGGCCTCTGAGAACAGAATGCTGGACTAACTAGATCTTTGGTTTGATCCCACAGGACCCTCCATAGTTTGATTGTGAATATAGAGCGCCTTAATATTTGAGGTAAACATGTTTATTCCATGTTCCTACCTTCAGCACTGATGCTAAAGATCTCTTCATCCAGAGGGAGATAAACCCTTCCTTTCCACTATCACAGCTTCTTTCTAAACCCAATGACATTCAGTACAACTCCTGCTTAGATGTTGCAGGGTGATACTGACCACCCAGGATCTAGTAAACAAAACTTCTATTTCAATAAGTACATAAATTGACTCCTCAGTCCTCTGTGCAGCCCAGACCCAAAGAGGACAAAGCAACCAGCAACAGCTGTAGGGGAGAAATGCCCATAAAAGCCAGCAAGAGAGAGCTCATTACAACTCTAATCTCAATTAAAACCAAAGTCCATGTCAGCTGGTATGACCTCTGCCCCTAAGTGTGAGCCAGACCCTACAAGACAAGACTTCTGCTTATGGGTTCAGGGAGCCTATAAATGTAAAAGATGATTCCAGTAGCCACAGAAAAGGAGGAAGCTGTTCCCTCACTGCTGCTACCAGCTCTCAGCGCTACCTTGCCCCTCACCAGGGGAACTGACCCTCTGTCTTTAGGAGCTGGCAGATCCAAGTGTGGTCCCACCCCCAACATGAAAAGAGTGCTTCTCTTTCAGGCCTCCCTCATTCCCACTGAAAGGGCTGTGAGGCAGGGGGAGGTGGGGAGAAGCCCACTGGGTTGCCGCGTCTCATGTCTCCTCTCTCTTTGTATGTACCTCCTGGAACGATTATTAAACGCAAATTACAAAAAGAGGTGACCCAAACGATCTTTATTTCTTCTTTCAACAAGTGCTGCCCGCAGGGTCCTGATTCTGAATTCTGTTTCAATTAGATGTGCCAATTTTTTAAAAAATAACACACACTGCACACATACAAAAGTGACTCAATTACCAGCACTGATAGCAGAGCAGAGATGGCTCTGGTGGTGAAACACAAAAAAAGCTGGACATCTTTTCTGCCTGCTTGGAAACATTCATTTGCCATGATTAAAAGCAGAAGCAGAGACACTGGCAGCGTGCCTTATAGCAGCATGCTAGTGATGTGCACCTCCCATGAGAAACCAGTCCTCAGTGCTCAGCACACCGGGACAATGACATCCTCTGTGTTGTGCTCCTGGAGGCACTGTAACTGGTGGCTTGTCTACTTGCTCCTTTGCACACAAACTCTTATCCCTAGTATACATGGTATATTCCTTCTTGCAGAGGGAATCTCTTAGGGCCTTTGCATTCTCCAGTTGTTTTACTCTGGATTCATTTATAACAAGAGAACTGCTAGGACATATCATTTGCATAGCCTCCCTGGCTTAGAAAACCTGCTCTCCACCACATCTAAATTGTGTGTGCACGCATGTACATGCGATTTTATTAAACAGCTTTTCAGCCCTCCCAAAGGGATGTCCAAAAAAGAAACAGAATCTTCAAATGCAATAATACAAGCATAAAATCATCCCTCTCAAAACATACACACAACCACCTCTAAAATGAACACCCGTAATTGCTAGGCAGGCAGGTAATAAAACCAGCATATGCAGATTGAAATTTTACAGGTCTTCAGTATTGGTGATGGAGCTGTATGACCTTTAGGGATAGCAGATTTTAACTGTTAGGCCACCGCTGAGAATGCTCTGCTTCTGGTGAGCACCAGTTGAACATTTCTTAAAAACGGTCCTGAGAGCAGGGCTCCAGGTGACCTTGATGTGTCTTTAAGCTCTTAGGAGTGCAAGAAGTCTTTCAGGCAGGCACTCCCAACTTATTCAAGACTTTAAAAGGCAAAATAAATCAGCACATCACATTCAGATGTTTGGGAGCAGGCTATAGCCTTGGCCATAATGAGGGGGATCCTGCTGCACATATTTAAGAGCACTCTCTCCTGCATGGTAACCACATATTCTAGGGCTGAACTTTGGAATTGAAAGGTAAATAATTCTGGGACTCAGCCCCCACTAGAATAACCATCTGTCCTACATTCTAGAGGGCACTCCTCTATTTGAAAAGCCATCAAAGGCTAGGCCACTCTTAGGTCTCCTCTGACTGAAGGACTGTCTAGTTCAAGTCCAGTTTAAACACAAGGAACTATGAGAGGGGAGAACAAACAGAGGACTTAAAGTTGTCTGCCAGCAGTTAGCCCCTGGAGAGCAGAGCTGGCACAGCAATCATCTGCTTTGGTCATTTCTTTTTAAATAATCTCTGGCTTTTCTTCGCAAATGAAGATTCAGGAAGGACTCATCCCGCGCTTTCTGCAAGCGCGCTGATGATTAAAAAGGCCAATCTGAAATAAACAAGTCCGGTTGCAGAAAGCACAGCAGAAGGTCTCCTTGGGTGATGTTTCTGGGTTGTGATTCTTTCTGCATTGTCATTTCTCTTCCAGACTTGTTCGGCATGAGTTCTCAAATAAGGCTGCAGCACTGTGGATAGTGCATCTCCATGCCTCCCGATGTGAGGCCATGGCAGACCATTGTTGGTGATCAATTTGGCCAGGCCTGAGATGTTGTTTCAGGGAGTCCTTGTATCACTTTTTTGGAGCACCCCTCTTATGCTGACCCATGGCGAGTTCACCGTAGAATACTAGTTTGGGGAGGCGATGGTCCTCCATCCTAGAAATATGCCCTGCCCAGCGCAGCTGTGTTCTCAATATCATGGCCTCAGTGCTGGTGATCCCTGCTTTCTCAAGGACAGCAACATTTGTCACATAGACAGTCCAGTGTATATTTAGGATTGTATGTATACAGCGCTGATGAAAGCGTTCAAGGAGTCGTAAGTGGTGGCGATAGGTGGCCCATGTTTCAGACCCGTAAAGGAGAATAGACAATACAATGGCTCTATACACACTGATTTTTGTGTTTCGCCTCAGGTGTTTGTTACTCCAGACTCTTTTGTAAAGTTTTCCAAATGCGCTATATGCCTTTGCTAATCTGTGATCGATCTCTTTGTCAATCTTGGCATCTGAGGAGATGATGCTTCCCAGGTAGGTGGACTGCTGAACAGATTTAAGCACAGATTTGCTGATGGCAATGTGGGGATGGTGGTGTTCGTAAATAATAACATATATCTAAATGTGTATTTATACATATTAATTAGCAGAAGTGCATTTTATACAAATCTGTGTCCTCTTCTGCCCTCTCTCTTTTTTTGGGGGGGGGTGTGATATATAGGTGGAGCCAACATGGTGTGCTGGTTTAAGTGTTGGGACTACAACTCTGGAGACCAGGGTTCAAATCCCCGCTCAGCCATGAAATCTCACTGGGTGACCTTGGGCAAATCACACACTGTCAGCCTCAGAAAACCTTGTGATAACCCTTAGGGTTGCCATAAGTTGGAAATGACTTGAAGGCGCACAACAACAACATGGTATATAAGTGGCCACCCTTCCCATCAGAGTGTGGTCAAGATGGCAAACGTTATTAATGAGCAAGAACAAAAAAGCTAGGAGAGTCTGCATCAGTTTGCTTTTGTCTGAATCTACAGGGAAAGCTGAGATTCTACCCCCTCCTGTCCTCTCTCCCTGAACTCAATGTGCAGCAATTCAAGTAAGCTGAGCATGAAGGGGGGAATGGAAGGAGGCAAGAGAAACTAGGATATTTTGAAAATGTGGGAGGACAGAGAATTAATTGGGACTATTCTGCCAAACTGAGACAGTTGGAAAGTACACTGATGCCAACCCTTAACACTGAACTTGCAGGCTAGGAATATGTAGTAAAGCAAACCTAGTTTGTGTTTCAGCAAAAATATAATTTTGGGCGCACAAGCTTTTAAGAGTTTGTTGCTTCTACCAGTATCCACAGCTAGCAGTTGCAGTCTCTTTAATTTTTCATCTTCTGATGTTCTGTATGTGGTCCCTGGGCTCCCATTTTGCAGCCCCCCCCCCAAGTCCTTCAAAGACACCTCCCCCTTATTTTTTTTTAATCGGCATTTTCCTCATGTAAACCTTTCAGGGTAGCCCCCAAATGTCCACACAAGCCCTAGAACTCACCATTACCTCCAAATATCTGTTTTCTTCTGTATTCCCTCTCAAGATGATGATAAGAAGTGGCATGATGTCACTTTCAGTTGCCATTTTGAGAGGAACTACAGAGGAAAATTGAGGTAGTTGGGCTTTCAGTGGAGGGTGGGTACAGCCCATGAGGGGGGTCTTGTGGTTGGGAATTGGAGCCTGCCCCCAGTGCAGTTGTCCAGACCTGTTTGATTGGGATTTGGCATTCACAAAAATCCTGTGAGACAGGTCACCATTACTCCCATTTTACAGATGAGGAACTGAGAACTTGACCAGCTCAAGATCACACAAAGAGTGTACGGCAAAGGAATGACTCATTGTTCTCACACTGGGGACTTATTCAGCCATAAAGTAGCCACATAGCTCTACCCTGATGCAACATGTACTTTTTACTTCCTCCTCGAGGCATTTGCATGGTCTTGCCAATTTTTTCCTCTGAAATACAGCCTACAGCACCTAAATTCATTGGCAGTTTCCCACCCATCTGCTAACCAGAGCTGACCCTGCTTAAGAGCAGACGGAATCTGATGCCTTTAGGGTATTCAGGCCCCTCCTGTTCATAATTCCTGTGGTTGTACCCTTGGTTGACACCTTTATATTATCAACTACTGTTTCACATTCTTTTCATATTGCTGGATTGACAACACTCCTCACCCTCTGCATTATTTTTATTGCCTGCTATATAATTAAAGGACAGCCTCTGTATTTCCCCTCTATCCTTTTTGGTTTCTTTGCCATACAATATTCCCAGCACAATCATATGTTTCTGCTCTGAAGACAGGTACACTTAGTTCACTGGGATTTCCTCCCAGGTATGTGTGTATAGGATTGTAACCATTTTCAAATAAGACTGATCTGAACCTAAGGGGAAATTCTTGCTCTTTTGCCTGTTTAGGGCAATGGCATTTAATGAAATTACTCTTGACAACAGTGTTACTTAGCTTGCCATGGAACTAAATCCATGGGATGCTGGGGGGGCAATTTTAATGTGTTTTGATAGAGCAGACTCCTTAACCCAGTGGCATGCTGGTTGGGGATTATGGGAGTTGTAGTCCAGCAATCTGGAGGGTACCAGGTTGAGGAAGGCTATGTGTTGAAATAGATGTGTGTCAGACTTTGGATCGTTTGCTCAAATTAAGATCTATGCCAATCCTATGCGCGTATGAGCCTTCAAGTTGCCTCTCCAGTTATGGTATCCCATGAATTTAATAGCATTTTCATAGCCAAGGAATACTCAGAGGTGGTTTTGCCATTTTCTTCCTCTGAAATGTAGCCTACAGCACCTGGTATTAGTTGGTGGTCTCCCATCCAAATACCAAGCAGAGCTGACCCTGCTTAACTTCCAAGATCAGATTGGATCTGGTGCCTTTAGGATATTTAGGCTACTGTACCGGTATAACTCAGTTAATGAATTAGATCTGTTCCTGGCCATTACTTCTTCAACAGAAAATTTGGTACCCATGGCAGAAAAAATTGGTAAGAATGGGGATATGTTTCTGCACTATAAAAAAAATCCAGGTATGATTTTCATTTTACCAGCCTCCACTTTCTTTTTGATTTCCATTTAGGTGGCCAAGCATGTAGATGTAGATGTAGCATTTTTAACATGCAGGGGGATAGCTGGTAAGGTAGGCTTGTCTGCTTTCTCCTTTTATTTCTGTTTTGCTGTTCACATATGCTGAGTGAGAAATTTTGGAAGCAGCTGCTCTTTATCTTGCCTGTTGTAGGCAGGCACACACTCCTACAGTAAGATTGGCTAGAGTAGACCGCCACTCTTTCACAGCTCAAGCTTTACTGCATTGTTTACTGAAGACATGTTGCTGCAACCTGGCACTGAAAGTCTGCGTTTCTCCAGCCTTTCTTCACCATTCTTCACCATTCTCTCAATACTGATGCTGCTAAAAAAAAAAAAAAAAAAAGAGCAGACAAGGTGGAAAGGGGCAGCTGGCTGGCTGGGTAGGCATAAAAAGCCTTTGTCAGAGGTGTTATTGACTGAGTTATGCCTTCATCTGAAATATAGTATAGTTTGGCTCTACAGAGTTCTTGAGTGAAGGTATTACCTACATTACCTGCCACAATAATAAGCATTTCTCAACCTTCCAAGCAGCTTCCAAGCAAAAGGATTAAAGAACACTTCCCCTGTATATTTTGATAAACGGTGTCGCTGAAAGATAACGTACAATGTCATAGTTTTTAGCTTATTTACTCAGACAGCAAGGGAAAAAATTCCTTCCCAGTGCTCCACTCAGCTTTTAATCAGAAGTACTCTCTCCTGTTCAATCAACCTCGATAGAGCCCCCATGCCATCCATTATTGCAGAAACTGACTGACTCATATCTAAACTTGTGAAAAAGAAGGAACTTTATCCCCCTTAGGCTTAAATTCTAAAGCTACTCCATTAATTGTATCTATGCTGAACTTGAGGAAAGTCCCAACCATTAAAATAATAAATTGATTTTAAAAGCCCCAAATTAATTAATTTTAAAATTGTAATGGCTTCCTCCCATCTGGGAGCCCTGCAGTCCAAATGACGTAGGGCTCTTGCCGTCTTTTGCCTCTGAGCAGTCCTGACAACGCCCAAGGCAAAGCCAGGGGGAAGCTTTAACATTATTTTTTTAAAAACCTGCATCATGTGGGAAAACCCAGAGAGGTCTGGTGTGGGAACTCAAGGTCCGTATCTGCACGCTGCTCTACATCACTGGAGTCGCTCTCCAGCCAGGAAGGAAACCCCCCCAGCACATGATCAAGCCCCCTTGCATGTGACCAGCCTTGACCACATGCTGAGGGTCTCCTTTGTGCCTTTCAGAGTGTGACGCGTGACAGCATGAGAAATGCCCGCCAGTACTGGCCGGCTGTTGTGTGGCGGTTGATGTGAGTGTGTGCTGACTCCTGCCATTTTGTCCTGTTAACAGGGGTGGATGGGACAGGTCAGCTCCAGGCCAGAAGGCAGCATATTCTGACTGGTCTAGACAAGCCCCTAATAGCTCAGTCCTATATTAGAATCATTTTAAATTGTTGTCTCTGTCCCACCAGTGTCAGACAAAATACCTTTGTGCAGCACTTATTCATGAATGCAAGAAGTAGCCACTGCCTAAGTGGTACTAACAGGTGGTATTGAAAGAGTTTGAGGGTAGGACTATAGCACAAGTGCATACACATGCACCAAGTCTACCCTTCTGCCCTCCAAAAGAGCCTTCCTCCCTCACTTGCAGGGCCAGCTCTACCATTAGGCAGAAGGAGGTGGCTGCCTTAAGCAGCAAATTAGGGTTGTGCTGAAAGGCTAGTAAATTGTTAGCTATTTAATTTATTGTTGTATATTTTTACTTA
This sequence comes from Gambelia wislizenii, assembly GCA_030847615.1. NCBI lineage: Eukaryota > Metazoa > Chordata > Lepidosauria > Squamata > Crotaphytidae > Gambelia > Gambelia wislizenii. Next base: position 446,701,360 of record JAUMIR010000001.1, on the reverse strand, counting down.
CAGAGAGGAGAATGGGTACTTGACAGACAGGGGAAAGGGTACCCTTCCTCAGGAGGCTAGGCTGGGCCCCTCCCTGCTTTCCTTTCACCAGCAGGCAAAAACATTTTTAGTTCAGCAAGTTTTTAATTTGTAGCTGCAGGCACAGAGGCTTTTATTGTGCTGTGTTTTTATGTGTTTTTATTGTTTTAACTTGTATATGTCTTTAAAAATTGTTAATTTTAATTGTCTTATTTTTACTTGTTTTTACATTGTAAACCACTTATGGAGTGCTTTGGCACTGATAAGAGGTATAGAAATTTAGAAAATTAAATAAATAAAAATAAATAAATACTTGTGGGAACTGCTGCCTTGTGTGACAAAATAATTTGGCTGGTTTTAAATATTACCTATTTTAATTTAAGTTGGGTGGGTGGAGGCATCATTGACTTCCCTGCTTCAGGCAGCAAAATGTTTGGGGTGATAAAAATGCAGGAATAGTCATGTTGATCATTGAACAAAATGCCAAATACATATTGCCATTGCCTTTACTGGGCCAACTGGAAGGAGCAAAAAACATTTCACTAGCTTTCAAAGCTCACTGGCTTCTTCAAAAGGCAAAAATAGTTTTTAAAAAACCATGCAACACCATTGGAGTCACAAATGGCTGCAAAGACTGGTCACCAGTAGTAAATTATTGACAGAGAAAATGGCTGTATCCAAAGATGAACTCTCCTTACCTACTGCTACTTGGTCTTAAGATAATCAAAATAAGAAAACTAAGAGGTAGGCAAAAATAAAATAAAGATGTGTGTGTGTGTGAATAATGAGACAGAAGTAGTTAAGAAAACTGGGGAATTATTCAGAGAGATAAGTAGAAAGATCTGGTTTAAGCTTATTTGCAACAGAAGTCAAAGTTAGAAAGAAAGTTATCCTACAAAACTAGATGGGCAAGGGAAGCCAAATAGAAAAGAATAATCTTTTTTAAAAATTACTAGAGATATTAGAAGACAAACAAATTAGGTCAAAAAATGAAAAATGTAAGATTATGAGACCAATATTTAATTGTCAGTTGTTCATTTTATTTTTTGCATCTTGTGGTATGCATCCTGTGGTACTGGGTGTTACAGTGAGAGTGTCTGGGGTTGAACCAACACAATCGTACCATGAGCACCAGTTCCCAGCCTAAGGGAGGTGAGCAAGGGAATATTTACAGCTGTGGTTATTGAGTGGTGTGTGAGCAGTTTGTCACACTGAGCCCTGGCACCTTGTCCTACCTATGTTGTGTGTGTTTTATTGGTGTTGAGCACAAGGGGGCAAGAGCAGAGGGGGGGCTAGGAAAGGAAAGCCACTCATGTGAAAAATGAACCAAGCCAAACAGGATTGAGAAAGAGAGACATGTAGGGGGAGGGGGTGAAAGGACCAGATTGTAAAACACAAGACAAATGTCTTCTCTGGCTGCAGGGTTAGTGAGAGGGAAGACAGGCAAACAAGAGAGAGCTGGGTGGGAATGTTTTCTTGTAATGGGATCCATTAAAAAAAAAAAATTAAAATCAATGTGATAGCAAACATTCACAATTAATTAATAGTAAAAAAAAAAAAGCAAAAGCCATTGCAATAAAGATCTGAGTACAATTCTGGAGCATCTTTTGACCACATTATCCTTTATCCAGAGCTGATTGTATGGTTTGTATAATTCACTACCTCTTTGCCTAGGGGTCTATAGAGTGAATTTTCAGCTTTATCCAAATGGGTGTCTCCCAAACACATGTGGAAGGCACTTGTTCTAAAAAAACTGCTCTTCTGATCAACCAAATTTATAAAGGAAAGCAAATTACACTCAAAGTGTTGATTTGTATGTGTTGCACCAAGACAGGGAGGCTGGACACCGACTTATAGATTAAATAGGATGGCTACAACTTTAATACATCATGTACAAGTCAAATATATGTAATAGTTATCCCCACTAGCAAACAGTGTGTAGGGGAGTGGGGCGGGAAGAGGACACCAAGCTTATTGGTGTCCAGACAAACACATGCCCAAGCAGGCATTAAGCAACGGAGGTCTGGTGAGGCTTTGATAATGCTTACCAAATTTGCCAATCCATGGGATGAGCAAAAACAGCCTGCTAGAGGAGAGGCACCTTGCAAGGTGCCCAAATTGCAGGTTAGCCCCCACTTCACTACTCATCCAGCAGCCCCAGGCTCCTCCTCTCAATTTAACGTCTGCTCAATATCCCTTTTCCCCTTTCATACCTGCCAGTTGTGATGAAGCAGTGGGAAAAATCTGTCTGTGGACTTTATCAGATGAGTCAAATATGGCGTCATAACGGTACCACATAAATGCAAACGGGTGCGCAGATCAGATGATGACGCCCTTTTGTGTTTATGTATAGTCAAAATCACATACCTTTTAATTGACAGCTTAAGCCATCAATAGATCGCCCTACTGCTTTTGTGCTGGCATTGCCGGCATGCAAAGCCTTGGGCTATTTAACTCTCATCAATGCAGAGTGATTGGCCAGACCGATGCAAACACCTCTGGGTGAGATGTGACATCCAGTTAAGTGACAAACTTTCTATGACTCTCCCCAGATTACTTGGAAGTTTTTAGGTGTGTTTAGGTGCTTGGTGTTACTTTTGTTGTTTAATTTTTGGTTTTATTTTTAAATTTATTTTTAAATCTTCATTGCTGGGGAAGCCTTTGCCAGGAGGGAAGGTAAGTGCAGGGGGCAGGGGACGTTCTTTTGCTGGCATAAAAATGGAATTTTTTAATGCCGGCAAAAGAACGTTTAAAGAAGATCATCTGATAAAATCCTGTGAGCAGCAATGCAAAGGTGAGCAGTTATGATCCAGATCCCACAGCAAGTGGGAGGAAACCCCAGGGAAGATGGAAAAAACATGCCACAATAACATGGAAAAATTCCTTCCCAGCTGCCGAAGGCAACCAGCTACAACCTGGGGATTCGCAAGGGAGTGTAATGGTACCAAGTGTGAGAGGATGGGTTGCATTGATGGCCCAGCCAAAAATGACCCACCTGGGAACCTGCAAGCCCATATATAGGCCTGCTGGAAATCCCTAGAAGTCTTGTGAGATTTGAAAAGTCTCGCAAGACTTTGCATGAGATCTGGAGCATGATTCATGCCAGATCTCAAGTCACACGATGGCTCAGTCATTGCAAGACTTTGTCTCAGGCCTATGCTGAGTGGCTGCACAGCTGGGCCTGGAAACAGTATTGGTGGCCTCGGGGCTTGGCGAAACACGTCCCCCTCCGCAAAGGCATCAAGGGTAAGTCATTCTCTAGCTTGGTTTACCTGCTGGGTCAATTTCTCCAACATTGTTACATCTACATACTTCTACACCAGTACTCCATACAAAAATTAGACATTTTTCTACTTCTTAGCAATTTCTTGCCAAGCTGCTAATAAGAGAAATGCAGTTAAGTTCTTGCTTCAACATATTTGTCTTATTTCCAGGAAACAGACTGAATGATGCCAGATCTGGATCCAGGTGGCTGGTGATCTCTCTGATCTCTCTTTGGACCCTTTCCTAAAACTAGCACATGAAAGGATGTAATGAGATCTGCAGTGTTCCTGAAAAGGGGCTCTTAACAAAACCAGAATTAAGAGTTTGGTGAACTGTAGGACATTCCCCCTAGAAAAAGGTATAGGATATCCCACTCACCCCCCAGGATAATTTGTCTGTTGGGATTTTAAACAAACTCCCATTTCAACCCATTCCTTCTGTCACCTGGGAACACTCTCCCTCCACTGCCAAAAGAAAGGGGAGAAGAGCAGACATTCTGCCTAGAATTTCACATGCCTTCTAGCTCCCTGAATGCTGAAAAATTTCAAGGCAAAAAAAGGAGGAGGAGAGGAGCACACAACAAAATAAAGTCAGCTTTGTTGGTGAGGCAGATTCCAAGATTTCCTGTTAGGGAGAAGAAAGGAAAGAGAGAAGAAGGGGAAAAGAGAGAAAGAAAGAAAGGGAGTGCGATGGAGGGCTCGCTTTGTGCTTGCAACAAGCCACTAAAGGTGCATTTTTAATTAAATTTATACAAAATGTGTCAGTTTTATCTCTGTGTTTCAAACCTGACTCTTTTCTATCAAAGTAAAGTATTGATCTTCTCTGCCCTGAAGCTACCTGACTGAATTAAAAAGAATAAATAGAAGGAGGACTGGAAGGGCTTAGAAACAACTGCAGAGAGAGAAGGGGGAGGCAGGAATGTTTAATGGCTCCACAGTCATTTGCTGCAATTAAAAAACAAAACCATTTAGAGGGGCCTGTTAACACCTTGAAGTCTGAAAAATCCTCACTTCAAAAAAAAAAAAGCACAAAAAAACCCAAACCCCCAAACAGCTCCCAGGCAAAACATTTTAATTGCCATAAATATTTCCAACCTCAGCCACGCACTGGTGCATATGGGTAGGGCCAAAGAAGATGAGCGGATGAAGCAAGATATAGATGGGCCCAGAGATCTGCAGAACCAATGGGAGAGAAAAAGAATTGTTTGTCTGATATAGGCAGAACAAAGGCATCCAGTAGACGACAAGTGCATCTACACAACAGATGTGGTGATCAGACTACAATCTGGACAGATATCATATGCTTAATACTGAACGAAGTTGCTTTCAGTAACAGACTGTGTACACATCCACATGTCTTCTGTTGTACAGAGAGTTAGTAATCTAGCCTGATTTATTGTCAGTTCACACATGCCTGTATCTTTCTCAGTCACACAGCATTCAATGAATTGCATCCATAGGTAAAAACCAAGCATCATATCTATTGGGGGTGTAAAGACTTTAAATCCTCCAACACCCAAGGGGCATTAGCTCTGGAACAATATTTTGCAACTTCCTTCCCCAGGGCCTCTCTATGGCCCCTTAATTTGCCTCTTTTCAGGATATTGTATCAATGTTCCTCTTCTTCCACCAGACTTGTTACAACAATCAAATTGTTTCCCTTTCTGATTTTGTCTGTCTTCTGTTATTGTTGAGAGGTTGGCATAAACTGTTCAGATAATCTTATTTTATTTTACATGTTGTTCATTGTGGGCCTAGGTACATTATTCTATGAGCCAGTGTGGTGCAGTGGTTTGGGTGTTGTACTAGGGGGTTGTCTAAATGGCAAAAATACTCCTCACAAAATGGGAGGAGAATCTCTCTCTCTCTAGATTCTCTTCGCAAACAAAGATTCAGGAAGGACTCATCCCACGCTTTCTGCAAGCGCACTGATGACTAAAAAGGCCAATCCGAGATAGACAAGTCTGGTTGCAGAAAGCACAGCAGAAGGTTTCCTTGGGTGATGTTTCCGGGTTGTGATTTTTTCTGCGTTGTCGTTTCTCTTCAAGACTTGTTTGGCGTGAGTTCTCAAATAAGGCTGCAGCATTGTGGATAGTGCGTCTCCATGCCTCCCGATGTGAGGCCAGGGCAGACCATTGTTGGTGATCAATTTCGCCAAGCCTGAGGTGTTGTTTCAGGGAATCCTTGTATCACTTTTTTGGAGCACCCCTCTTACGCTGACCCATGGCAAGTTCACCGTAGAATACTATTTTGGGGAGGCGATGGTCCTCCATCCTAGAAACGTGCCCTGCCAAGCACAGCTGTGTTCTCAATATCATGGCCTCAATGCTGGTGATCCCTGCTTGCTCAAGGACAGCAACATTCGTCACATAGCCAGTCCAGTGTATATTTAGGATTGTGCGTAAACAGCGAGGAGAATACGACCTGTCTTAATGGCATTCCACATTGTATCTCCACATTTAGAAGGAGGGGGGCCAAAATCTCCAAAAACTCTACCTGACTGAATTAAAATCTCCAAAAATATCGCTTGTCCCAACAAGCAGGAATGCACATTTCTCCTGCTGTATTTTTTTTAAAACTCTGGGGAAAGCTGTGAAGGCTTTTCCTTCAAAGCCTTCACAGCTTTCCCCAGAGTTTAAAAAAAAAAAAAACAGCAGGAGAAATGTGCATTCCTGCTTGTTGGGACAAGCAATTCAATTTGATTCACTTTCCCAAAGGAACAGAAGCTGAAAGCTGATTGGCTGGACAAGCACAGAGGGCAGAGCTTGCTAACAAAGCAAGTGCTCGGAACTGCCATGTGTTTTGTTTTGTTTTGCCTTAGCAAGCAAGCACTAATGTGATAAAATGGGGGGTTGGGTTTTTTGTTTATTTGCTTTTCTGTTAAGGTGAAATATCACACTTTTGCACCTTAGATATGCTTTTTTTTAAAAAAAAAAAACTATTTGACGGTGGCAACCAGTGAGAATAAAACACAAGTAATTCACTTGTAGCTGCCATCTTGATTTGCATGCCTGTTTGCAAAGAAAATGTGGATAGATTCACATGCCTGCGATCTACCTAACCCCCCCCCAACAAAAAACATTAAGACAAATTGCAGCTGCTGCGAGTTGCCTTTACTGTGGAGCAATCCGCTTCTTTTTGCCTTGTATAGACAACCCATAGGACTCTGGAGACCAGGGTTTAAATCCCTGTGGAAACCCACTGGGTGGCCTTATACAAGTCACACTCGCTTAACTTCAGAGGAAGGCAATGGCAAACCTCCTCTGAACACATCTTGCCAAGAAAACCCCATGAGAGCTTTGCCTTACGGTTGCCATAACTTGAAAACAACTTGAAGACACACAGCAACAATACTGATTTATACACTGCTTTGTAGACTTTCAGGATAAAAAACAATATACATTTTCCCCTTCAGTCACCCAAAAGAAATGCAGGTGATTGCAATTTGTTGCAGTTATCAGCTGCATTTATATTCCTCCCGTGAGCCCAAAATGATTTCCATAGCTTTTCTTCCTGCCCCACTTTATCTTCACAACAACCCTGTAAGGTAGATCAGGCTGACAATGTGATTGTCCCAGACCACTCAGTGAGTTTCATGGCTCAGTGAGGATGAGAAAGTGGATGTTCTCAGTCCATCACTCTAACTGCTATACCACGCAGGCTCATCCCATCTGTTTCAAAATTCTAGGATGCCTCTGCTGAAATCTTTGGCTAGCCTTGTTAAGAATAAAAGGCTCTACAGAGGAGGCATCTATGACTAGCAAACGGGATTCTTCTATATCACATAATTATGTTCTCACCAGGTGTTTAAGTCCAGGTTCTATTGGTGACTATCAAGATGCCCTACATCTCCAAGCTGTAGAAGGTATTGTTGTCGGTCAATCTGCCCTTTAGCCTGAAGATCTCTTCCTATGTATCAGGAGAAGCCATCAACATTTTCTTTGCACAGAGAAGAGTAAGCTCTCCAGATTTCTTTAATTAAAAGGAAAAAAGGATCAGGTTTATTTCAGATAAGCATGCAGGATTAAAATAGACAGAAAGAATAGACAAGGGGCAGCTGTCAGCACTCTAACCAATCCAGCATGATTATTAAAAATGATAAGCAGAAGAGGAATAATAAGGGGGTAATGAAGTGGTCTTGAAAGTGACAGGAGATGGACTTTGATAACAGGCCCTGCAGCCCGGCACTAGGAAGACCTCTGGCAAAAGATGGAGTGAAAGAAGTAAGGCAGGGAGGAGAATACCTGGTGAGAAGAAACTGGCTGTGTGTCAGCTCAAGTTGCCACTTGTTTAAAAAAAAAAAAAAAAACAGCCCTGCACCTGAGCCTTTAACATGAGTCTGATTCCCCAAAATTTAGAAAACCATGTTTTCCATGGCATGGAGATCAAATGATGGCATAAATCTGGTTTAGGCTCCTTGGTGCCTTTCAGCAATCAGTTCCCATTATCACTGGTCATACTAGCTGTGGTTATGGGAATTAGAGCTCAAAATTAGTAGGTTGCCTACCCCCAGCGTAAACAGTACCTGCTAGAATTTGGTGTCACAATATTATTAAAAACACAGGAACACGCACACCCCCTGTGCAAACTCAGAGGTGATATTGGCCAACATATGTGCTTTACTATAATCATGTGTAAATCCTATGGAATGTGCCATGTGAATTTAAAGAACTTTTGGTTATTCTTTAAAGCAGGGATGGGAAATGTGTAGCCTACCACATATTGGTGGTCTGCATTTCCCATTGTCCCTCACCATTGACTGTGTTGGCTAAAAGCAGACAAGAGTTGCAGCCCGACATCTGGAAAATCACACATACCTCAACCCTGTTGTAAAGCTGAACTGAAAGTATTAGTTCGGGTTCAGAACAACTCAATGTTGTACAAGTCCTTTCCATTACCATGAATGTGGCCTTCTACAAAGGGAGAGAAGGTGGATTGGAGCCCCCAGGCTTGTAGCAAGTTGTTCCATTGGTTAACAGAAAAAAGCTTACAGTCTGAAGCACATTGTGGCTCCTTTGCAAGCTGTGTATTCAAGAAGATACAGAGGAGAGGAGCTATTGTGGCACATGGGAGAAGTGCTGGACTAGGACAAAGTAAGACTTGGGTTTAGAGCCTTACTCAACTGCAAGGAATGCACTGTCTCGGACTGTGGTAGAATCTCCTTTGGAGGTTTTTAAGCAGAGGCTGGATGGCCATCTGTCAGGAATGCTTTGATTGCATATTCCTACATGGCAGGTGGTTGGACTGGATGGCCCTTGTGGTATCTTCCAACTTTATGATTCTATCATTCCCTTGTCCCTCCCAAGTTCCTTGCAAGAAAAGGATAGCTGCAGCAAGTCTGAGCCCAATAACAGTCTCCTACTATTTTGTACATTTCTACTCCTACCTAATTTGTTGTTTCTCCTCATTTCTCATCCCAACAGTCCCTCTTACCTTCTGCCATGCACATCCTCTCCTAACCAGGGCTGTAGGAATGAGTCTGCCATGCTTAGCCACTTGACATGGAATAGCTACATGTATTTAAATGTGTGCATCATACTACTTTTCCAAGCTCTGATTACCCATTAGTAAGCTCTGATTGGTTGCAGATTCTGAAAGTGTGTATACCCAGGTGGATGTAGAAGTAACTAAAGAGGCACTGATGCTAATCAGAGAGGAAATCACCCCTCCCTTTTCATTTCAATGGCCATCCCTTTCCTTAAGGCCCTTGTGTTGTGCTCTAGGGCAGTTTCGCTGTGGTGGACATGCCTCCTGCTCAGCCAGTGAATACAGACTGCTTGCCAAGGGAGCTAGGGAATGTAAACATTTGGCTCTCACTTTTTTGCCCTGTGATCCTGCCACTCCAGGCCACCACAACAGATGTGGGGAGCATATGCCGAGAATTAATTCCACTTTCCCTGAGATACTCCAGCACAAGGATTCAGCAGAGTCCTTCCAACTTATTAACATAGCAACCCCCCAACCTCCAATCACTTTGTCTCACTTAATGATGTAGCCCTTTCAGAGGCTTGGAGCTGGCAAGATACTTCACTGCAAAAATTGTTTAGAAAACTCCTTGATTTTTAATCCTAATTATCAGATTTCTTTGAGATTTACAGCTACAAAGCATAGCTAGCATGTACTGTCAAACCTCCATCGACTGCTATTTCAGTTTTGCTTATTTCACTTTCACTAAGGCAACTCTCCCCAACTTGATGCTTTTCTGATGTATTGGACCACAGCTCACATCATACCCAACCAGCATCCTGGCTCAGCATGATGGAAGCTGTGGTCCAGTACATAGTGAGTGGCATATTGGCAAAGGCTGAGTAAGGCTCAAATTGATAGTCTTCTTCAGGGAAAGATGATAATACAGGTGTTTGTTATATTGGATTTTCCAGTTTGACAACACAACATTTTGGGATGCTTCAGTGGGTTGGTAAGAGGTAACTACATCTGGCTTTTTAACACATGACAGGCATCAGCAGTTTAATGCTACTACATGTCTAATTGCCACATAACTAGTATAATAAACCTATATAGTAATGTACATGTAATAACAAAGTATAATAAACTCATATAAATGGAATAATGAACTCATCTTTGGGATAAATGTATGGGCTGGGAAATTATGATGACTGAAAAACAGTTTAATACTTTTTTCTTACCAGGCAGCAAAGTCATGAGAAATGCAGTAAGGTATGTGTGGATAATTGATATTGAATATACAGTATAGTGGCAAAAGCAGGAGGACTTTAGCATCTTCCAAAGAAGCCAGCCAGCCAGCACCTAATGCTAAATCAAAGCAGTTCCCACAGACTCTACCAAAATGTTTAACAGTCCTTGGGAGAGAGAACTAGCAAAACCCACTGATTACTGGAAGAGTTGTGCAATGTATTACTTCAGCATCCCCCCCCCCAAGTCAATCCCTAAACACTCAGATTGAAGAGCCCTCATAAAACCATTCTCCATGATTAGACACTAGAGTTGTCAGCCATAGATCTCTTCTCTCTCTTTCAATCTATTTTTCTTAGAAGAGAACTTAGGTGTCAGTTTTGAAGATAACCCTGTGTCTCTGTGTCCTTCCAAATCAAAATTGTAAGAGGTCTTTAGGAATTATCATGTTCAGATTTGTTTTATGTTTAAGGTGTTCCAATTCCATTTGGCCATTTCCTGAACTGAAAATCAGTCCAATTCACTTGTGGATTTGCAGTTCATCCATATCCAAATCACATCACTACCAAGATCTCCTTGTAGATCCTTGTAGATAACAGCAAAACACCATAGAATATAGGGGGGTTGCATCAGATAAGTGATTACCACTTTGGTTGTAAAATCTTGAACTAGCTGGATTTACCCTGTACAAAAACAAAACGAGCAAATATGATATGATGCCTTTTGTTACAGATGAGTAGACTGAAATTCAGCATTGCAAAAGCTAAAAGCAAGCTTACACAATGGAGATTTCCCTTCCCTCCATACAGCTGTACCCTGTGTACCTCCAAAGCACTTCTAAAGGAATGAGGTTATAGGTGATCATCCAAATCAGTAAGAAGCTTCTCAATTTGGGGCAATTTCTGCAGAGACATAGGAAGTGGGCAAAAGGTTAGAGGGCACGGAATCAAAGTGGCAACCAGCAGGGCAAGAGTAAGGAGCATATATTGAATGGCATACAGTAAGTACGTTGGCTGTTCAAAATCTAAACTGTATCTACACCTCATAGTTAGAACCATTCAAAATCACTTTTAACTGACATGGCTTCATCCTATGGAGTCTTGGGATTTGTAGTTTGGTGAGAGACTTCTTGTTGATATTTATATTAAGCATATTGCAGCCAACCCTCTCAGTGCTTCATGAGCTTCTGGTACAAAACAGGACATGAAACATGCTGGATACTCCAATAAAGTTATAAAGCAAAACTTACATTTATTACGGAAGAGAATACATCTTGGATAAGAAAAAAGTAAATAGGGGAAAGTTACCTAACTTAGATGAAAGAGTCCCTAAAAGCTGACTCTCATTCCTGTGTGTGAGAAAGCTAGAAGCTCCCTCTGTCTCGTGTTGCTGGCTGCTAGCTTCTAAGGGTTGTAAAAAGCAACATTAAAACTACTTGGGACAAAGAAGGGGGTGAAGTGGTTTCTGCAAGCAGGGAGTGAATACAGGTCAGAGACATGCCCACAGAGTTGTAAACAAGTGTTGATGCTTCTTCACTTCCAACAAGACTTGGGATTCTCTGTTTAAGAGCTCAAGTGCTGTAGTTCAAGGATGTGTGAGCAGAGAATTGTAAGCACCTGACCAAACTGCAGATCCCAGGATTCCCTAGGAGTGACCCATAGAATTGTAGAATCTTAGAGCTGGAAGGGAATGTAGGGGCCATCTCCCTGCCATGTTGGGAATACACAACTAAAGCAGTCCTGAAAGATGCCCATCCAACTTCTCTTTAAAGACCTTCAAAGACAGAGCGTACACCACCCTCTGAGGCACTCTATTCCAGTGTAGAATAGCTCTTAGAGTAGAAAAATCCTTCCTAGTGTTTAGGTGGAATCTCTTTTCTTGTACTTGAGCCTGCAGGTTTGTATTTAATTTCTAAGCAGCAGAAAACAAGCTTGATCCATCTTCTACATGGTATCTCTTCAAACATTTGAAAATAGCTATCATGTCACCTCTTAGTCTTCTCTTCTCCAGGTTAAACATACCAGCTCCTCAGTTGTTCGTCATAAGGCTTGGTTTCCAGACCTTTCATCATCTTGGTCACCCTTCTCTAGACATGTTCCAAGTTATCAATATCCTTCTTGAATTGTGGTGGCCAGACCTAGACACCTGGATGCAGTATTCCAGGTGAGATCTGACCAAAACAGAATGGAGTGGCACTGCTGTTTCCCTCAATCTGGATACTATGCAGCAGCTCAGAATTGCATTGGCTCTTTTGGTTGCTGCATCACACTGTTGACTCAGGTTTAACCTAAGACCCCTAAATCCTTTTCTCATGTACTGCTTTCAAGCCAGGTGTTACAAATCCTACATTTGTGCATTTCATTTTTCCTCCCTAGATATTTTTCCTACCTTATGTTTATCCCTGTTGAAATTAATTTTATTAGTTTTAGTCCAGTTTTCCAATATGTCAAGATCATTTTGTATTCCTGTCCTCTGGGGTATTAGTTCTCCTGTCTCCCAGTTTGGTGTCCTCTGCAAATTTGATAAGCATGTCTTCTATTCCACCATCAGGCCCAGGACAGAACCCTGAGACACCCCACTAGCCTCTTCTTTCTAGTATGAAGAGCAACTTAAAATGGTACCAAACTGTAACTTTGTAGTGTAGATACACTCCTAGTGAAAAGAAAAAAAAGTCTCTATATATAGACATTAAAGGGTGATCCACCATTGCAAGAAGAGGTGGAACAAGAAAAAACAGCTACACGGTCCCTAGGACCCAACAGTGGTTCAATTATTAGGGTCTAGCCTAGTGCTCATGAGGCATGTGGTTCTGACCTGTAGCCAGCACCTGGGAAAGTTTCTTTGGGATTCTGGGAGTTGTAGTCCAAAAAGGCACTTTCCCAAACTCTTGTCAATTGCTTATGCAAAAATAGAAAACAAAACTAAACAGCATTCAGCACCCCTAAAATATTTTTATTTTGGGGGAAAAGTCAGGGCCACAGTCTGAGACCCTCTGTTCCATTTCCTCTAATAGCCATCACTTACTATCTAAGGAGATTTTCACACTTCACTGTTATAGTGTTACTATTCCGTTTTATTTGCTATGGCTGCCTCCTGTGGAATTCTGGGATTTGCAGTTTAGGGAGGGGCATTTACAACTCTCAGCCAGAGAGCTTAGGTTAGGCCTCACTAAACTACAAACCCCAGAATTCCACAGGAGGAAGCCAGAGCAGTTAAAGTGGAATAGTAACACTATAACAGTGTAGTGTGAAAACAGGAAAGGCTGAGTGCTGGAAGAACCAGGCAGCCTGCAAGAGATCTGTCACTCAAGGCTAAGCTTCAGTACAACTCAGGAACATTCTGCTCTAGAGTTTGTTAAACATGCAGGCAGTTTCCAAATAATTTTTGTTGTTGTTGTTGTTAAATCTAGGCTCACTCTACAGCTCCATCCCAGCCAAGACACCTGGGGGACATTCCAACACATGACTGAAAACGTCTTTGGGCCGCCAGTTCTGCCTCATTGTTTCCATTTGCTTATACCGCAATGATGCACAGCTCATCCTAGGACAGCATCAGGTCATGTGAAAGGGGAAGCAGCCATTCCCAGACACATTCCAAAGACTGCAGCATTGCCAAAAATAGGATGCTAAAGCTACACAAGAGGGACAGAAGATGGAGAAATCACACATTTCTCTTTCCTACGGATCGAATTTGCTCGGATAGTAGGACAATCTGAAGAGCAGGGTAGCATGTATATGTTCCAAATCACAAATGGAATTATGAATGTTGAACACAGAATATGATTATCTCCATATATATATATATATATATATATATATATACACATACACACACACACACACACACAGAGTATATAATTGCACAGAACTGACGTGATTCACTTGGGCTGCAGCATTTAGATGTTTAGGAACCATAGGAGTCAGGCCAGGGGTCCAGTCAGCAGCTAGATGTCACACCTTCATATTCTACAAAGCAGAGCTCAGTTCCTGTTTAAAATAGCCTTTTATTTCAGATCACTAATTGGAGATAACAACCAAACTTGCTGCGGGATGGATGGAGAACCCCTGTAAGCTCTAGCCATCTCTCAGCTGGGTTTCAAATGGGAGCTTTCTCCAGATTTACCATGTGAAGCCTGGGGACTTCAGCATATAAATCATACGGACTGCCTGTGAACAAAACTATGGAATATTCCTGTAAGGACTGGGGTGGTAGGCTAGCTGCTCCTCTCCATGTCAAACAAGGAACCACACAGCTTCTTCTTCCCTCTTTGATGCAGCAGATTGAAATACATTGTGGGAGACGTGTAGAGAGGGATAGGCGGGAAATAAATGTCATGATCATCAGCATAATCATTAGTAGTAGTAGTAGCAGCAGCAGCAGCAGCAGTAGTAGTAATGGGACAGAATCAAGTTTAAAGATACAGAATGCAGTAAATGAACATAGCTGAAATGGACCCTGTGCGCATCAGTGCAGAGGTCAGATTCAGAGTTTCCCACTCATCTATCCTTATGTGGGTCATTTGCTGCTTCAGTCTAGGCCTGTGTCCCTAAAACATTGGGTATGCATTTCCTTATAATTGAATACAGTGGCACCCTGGGCTTGCAACTCTTTTTCCCTGTCAGATTTTCGGTTGCCCAATATCTGAGTTCCTTTGTTCTCATGCTAAAATGAAAATACCCTGTGTGCACTGGAGCAACGTTGAATACAGCCAGAACATACAGAATGTGCTGTCTAGGGAAGCGTGGCTTCTGCTGCACTGGCCCACTCCTGAGGCTACAGGGGACTTCTGCCCTTATTCTCTAGGTAGAGATTCCCTTCAGGATTCTGAATTCTGTGAGTTGGGAGTGACAAACAACAGCAAATAACTGACACAGCAGGATGCCAGCTAAACAGGAGAGCAGAGCACGCCTGAGTTTGACCCGAGAATGCAAGGAAGAAAGCTTTCCTACCTCAGTTAAGTCCCACAGCTTATAATTAAGGATTGCAATACATATTTTCTCTGTTTCCAGGTGTGCATCCAAGGGACTGTGCCACTTTGTTTTCTCTGAATTTTAATGAAAAAGGCTTTTCAAATGGAGTATGTGGAGTGGATGTGAGTCTATGTGGGTATTAATGGAAGAAAAAATGCTGTCTGTCAGTGAAGACCAGTCCATGCCAAACAGCCTTATGAGCTCAGTGAAAGGCAATGTTTTCTCTAATCAGCCTGTTAACTTGAGCTTATGTGTGCAGGTATAAAAGGAGGACATCTTAAGTCTCTGCCACCATTGGCAGAGTAACACTTGTTCTGACTCTTAGGGACAAATAACTTTTTTTTAGGGGGGGGAGAAACAGTACTAACCAAGTAGACTATCTGACTGTTCTTACTTGTAGAACAAGAAAGCAGTTCATGGAGATAGTTCTGATGTACTCATAGAATCATAGAGTTGGAAGAGACCACAAGGGCCATCTAGTCCAACCCCCTGCCATGCAGGAACACACAAAGCATGCCTGACAGATGGCCATCCAGCCTCTGTTTAAAAAACCCCAAAGAAGGAGACTCCACCACACTATGAGGCAGCATGTTCCACTGCCAAACAGCCCTTACTGTCAGGAAATTCTTCCTAATGCTTAGATGGAATCTCTTTTCCTATAGTGTAAACCAATTGTTCCATGTCCTAGTCTCTGGAGCAGCAGAAATCAAGCTTGCTCCATCCTCAATATGACATCCTTTCAAATATTTAAACATAGCTATCATGTCACCTCTTAACCTTCTCTTCTCCAGGCTAAAGATGCCCAGCTCCCTAAGCCACTCTTCATAGGGCATGATTTCTAGCCCTTTTACCATTTTAGTCACCCTCCTCTGGACACACCCCAGCTTATCAACATCCTTCTTGAATTGTGGTGCCCAGAACAGGACACAGTATTCCAGGTGAGGTCTGACCAAAGCAGAATACAGTGGCACTATTATTTCCCTCAATCTATTCACTATACTCCTACTGATGCAGCCTAGAATCGCATGGGCTTTTCTGGCTAGTGCATCACACAGCTTGTGGTCCACTAAGATTCCTAGATCCCTTTCGCGTGCACTGCTATCAAGCCAGGTGTCCCCAATCCTATATCTGTGCATTTCATTTTTTCTGCCTAAGTGCTGTAGTCTACATTTCTCCCTGTTGAAATTCATTTTGTTGGTTTTGGCCCAGCTTTCTAATCTGTTAAGGTAATTTTGAATTCTGTATCTCTCCTCTGGGGTATTAGCTACCCCTCCTAATTTGGTGTCATCTGCAAACATGATAGGAATGCCCTCCATTCCCTCATCCGCGTCATAAAGATGTTGAATAGCACTGGGCCCAGGACAGAACCCTGTGGCACCCTGCTGGTCACTTCTCTCCAGGATGAAGAGGAACCATTGGTGACTACCCTTTGGGTTTAGCCCATCAACCAATTACAAATCCAGTATGCTTGGTGTTTTTCTCTCAGTCTACTTGGTATACCGTTTTTTCTCTCTCAGTCAACTTGGCATCATCTTGCGTTCAGTTTTGCATTTGCAAGCTAAAAAAAGCTAAAAAAAACCCTGGGTTCTACTTTTCAACTGATTCCACTTTTGACAGTGCTGCAGTCCCTAACCCGTAGGATAAGCAGGAGCTTCCTGTACACCTTTTTAGAAAGAAACCGTTTCAACTAAATGTTGGCAATGTAATGCAAATAATGCTTTCTTGAGGCATATAATGTTGTCTTGCCCAGTTGTTAGTCCCTTTGGATCGATGTGTTACAGTGTATTAATGTGTATTAGAAAACTCTGCTATTTGTAGATGAAAATGTTCTTTCAAATTACATTCCTGTGACATGGAATTTAACTCAGGATCAATCTTGTTGGCTTGTGCATGCTCTTATTGCTGCTAAAAGGCAAGGGTGGGAAAATAAGCATTCACAATCTATTGGTTAATCCCCAAAAGATCTTACAAATAAATGTATGTTTTATAGACATCAACTGCAAGAAAATGTATTTTTTGAAATATAGTCATCTTATTTCAGTATACATGACTAGCCCTTGGTAATATCCTATATATTTCGCCTCCCCTTTTTCTTTCTTTTTTCTTACACTTTTCTGTTTCTTTTCTTTGTAATCATACTTTAAAAATCTTTTTTTAAAAAAATTGGATGAAAAATAACTCCTTGGATACAAAATATATATTAAAATATAATATTAATAATCTACAGATATGGTAGTATTGTTGACAACTTCAAACCCAGCCAGCCGAAGCTCAAGTGCTCTTATTCAGAATGAGTCCATCCTCCTTTTCAGGTTGCCCCGAATCCCACTCGCCCAGGAGCTCTGAAGCAACCTCTGTGTAGAGATGGTTCCAATCCCAACTGACATCATCCTGCCAAAAAGAGAAAAAACAATGCTAAGTGGAGAAATGGCTTTAAACATTGCTATACAGTCCAAATGGCACAAAGATATATATGACTTGTCCAAGGGACTTGAAACTCTACTAGCAGGCTGGAACATTTTACAGTGTGGATTTCAATCACTTGCAGTGCCAATCTGGAGTTTTAAAATCCACTTACATTCTATTTTAGACATTGGTGTGATTTATACATTGAGACAGACAAAAATTTAAATCACTGGAAGGAGAGGGTGGAAACGTCAGTCTGCTGTAGCTCGATCAACAGGAGAACAGGCCTTCATTGCTCCCAGTGGCTGATGCTTAGTAAAGCAGGATTGGGGGGCTCTCACAATTGTGCTAATAGTACCACAGTTATGAATATGCAGGGACTGTAAATGCAAAGCAGTTATGGATGCAGTTCATCAATGGAACCAACTGCCTAGAGAGGAGGTGGGGTCTCCTTCTCTGGATGTCTTCAAAAAGGCTGTACAGTATAACCCCCATATCCACGGGAAGTACCTTCCAAGACTTAACGCAGATAACAAAAATTGAAAACAGTAGCCGACCCTGTATTTCAGGCAGAAGCATACCACAGACTTGTGCTAGAGGACCTCCAAATGCTAAGAGAGGCTCTCTAGGCATTTGGAGGTCCTCCAGTACGACTCTATGGTCAACTTCTAGTGGAAGTTAACACTTCTGATGGAAGTTAATAGAATCATGCTGGAGCACCTAGAAAATGCCTAGAGAGAACATATTTTTTTTCAGATACGAGTAAGTGAAACTGTGGGTACCAGTCCCATGGATATGGGGTTATGGATATACAACTACCTGCTGAGGATGCTTTAGCTGGAGATCCTGCATTGAGCAGGGAGTTGGCCTCGATGGCCCATGAGGCCCATCCCAACTCTATGATTCTATGAATATTCTATGCGTAACTTTAAGTTATGCATCTGTAACTGCAATAGTGAATTCCAGCCAATGTCCCCCCCCCCCAAAGCCTTAGGAAAGTTCTCCTGAGTAAAATAGTTCAGAATAGCATACGATAAAAATGGATTACATATATACATGTGTTTGGTTTCTTGTATTGCTTTGCTTCAGGAACAGCTCTGGTGGGGTTGTATCCCCAAATGGTTCCACAGCCTTTCGGTCTCAGTGTGAGAAGTACATCATGCATACTCCACTCTTCCGCCCCCCCCCTTTTTTTTTTTTGCATTCTTCACCCTCACTTCTTTTGCATTCCATCTTAAACTTGTATTTGTGTGTGAGGACAGATATGTTTGATCATATTAATTCCTTTTAAAAAAATCCTCATCCCAAAGAATAATTAGCCAATAACCCCAAGACCATGACACTTTTATGGGCAGGAA
The DNA here is from genome assembly GCA_030847615.1 of Gambelia wislizenii. Lineage (NCBI taxonomy): Eukaryota > Metazoa > Chordata > Lepidosauria > Squamata > Crotaphytidae > Gambelia > Gambelia wislizenii. The sequence continues at coordinate 446,682,691 of JAUMIR010000001.1, read as the reverse complement.
ACGCACCAATAGTGGAAGAGCACCACAGCTCAAGTACATGCTTTGTATGCAGAAAGATCAATTCCCACAATTGCTAGGTAGCAAATACTGAGCAAAAATGGCCAACTGACATGGTATAAGGGGACTTCTGAAATGAACCTGCGAAATGCAGACATGTCCTAATCTCTACTTCACTGAGACCCAGGCTGAGCAAATAAAACAGACTAGTTTTCTTTTTCCTTTTGTTCCAAAAGAAACTCACCTCTCGCACTTCCTGCTCTGGAGCTAGAACCTTGCTGAGTAGCTTTAAGTCAATCTCTCCATCCTGTGAGAACACAAAAAGCAAAAATAAAATATAGTCCAATCCAAGAGCAAGAAGGAATATGTGCATTTCACCCTGTACTAACTGGACACCCCTGTTCTCCTGGAAAATACAGCTCACGATGGAACAACGCTGCTCAGACGTGCTAGCATGTGGATAAGAAAATCAGTTTCAATAGAAACCATGGCATGCCACTATTTGGAAGTTTTCTTCTCTTTGTAGGAAAGGTTCTGTGATAACAGCACAGTAGCATTTAATTCCTAAGAGTTATCCATGCCAAACTTTGGCTCCAAACTAAAGGACGTCTTGGGCTCAGTGTCATGGAAAGAATGGAATCGTGTCAAATGAAATATAACTGAGGGAATGGCAAAAACTATGGAAGCAGGAAGCAGTGGTGGCTGGTGTCAGTGAGGCAGTGAATCACCTCTGGGTTTTAATTTGAACTTTAAAGGAGCTATCCAAAGCACTGAACCCTATCTCCAAAACAGGTTCAGCAACTTGGATATCTCCTATGAAGTTCAGATTAAAACCTAGGGCACATTCATGAATGCTCTGACATGAAAATCAATAGCCCCTACTATGGAGAAGCACAGAGAAATATCCAAAGGTGCCTCAACAGATAAGGTTGAGCATATAGCGTTTCAATCTGCCAAAAAGGTACTCTTACATTTAGTGTTCCAGGAAAATGTTAAGGGCCCAATCAAAAGAAGAGGCAACATATTCACATACTACTACTGGCATAAAAGCCCTACAAAGGAGTGAAAGGAGGCATCTGTAGTGATACAGCAGCAGGAAGAAAAGGCTGCTTAGTTCTTTGAGGAAAAACTAGGAAGTGTGTACATTTCCATTTGGCTTCACTCACCAAGGTTTGGAAAGCAGCATACTTCATGAGGTCATTGTCCAGGTCACGATAGGTCAGCACTCTGTTCACCTGAACACTGCAGTTGGGGAAACAGCAAGGAAGCAAACTGAAGTTGCACACATGTCTCACCAGAATCCATAATTACCTTGAATGTAAAACAGGTCTTACTACAACACTTCTTGTTTATTGCATTTACACAGAAGCTCTAGTTGTGTTTTTCTATGTCATCATTTATTATTTATAACAGTACCATCTATCTGTTGAAACAAACCACAACCCGTGCCACAAAAATTCAGCTGAGTGGGACAGAAATGTATCCACTCAGGACAATGTCATTTAGCACAATCATTTTGGTGATCATCTTGTTACCTGGGTGGAGCTGCCACTTGCATGGCAAAGTCTTCCTCTTGAACCTCTTCCAAATCAGGAATGACTGGAATATCTGCAAGGGATTGACAAGTCAAATGATGGCAGAACTGCTACTGATTTTCCAGGTTCCTTGTGCACAAAGTAAACCTCAGGTGGGATTGACAGAGCACAAGTTAGAGCACATGCTTTGCATGCAGAAGGTCAATTCTTCGGAGTTAGTTCTCCAGCTGAAAAGTTCAGGTAGCTGATGCTAAAAAAGGTCTCTGCTTGAGACCTTGGAAAACTGCTGCCAGTCAGAGTGAACAATACTGGACTAGATAGATAATGGTGACCCAACAAAGTAAAAGCCAACTTACCATCCTGTCAAAACCCCAAATAGCCTTATTACAAGGTGTGGCTGCTAGTATATGTGTTCCAGGTGAGGTGTGACTAGTAGAGATATAAATCTTTGTTGATTTCATTCTTGAATGTAAGAAGGAATAATTTTAAAAGTTTTCTCCCTACTGAGAGAGATTATCAAAGCTTTTGCACATTTCTTTTTGTTTTCATTTTGGGACTTTGTGTGAAAAATTGATTTGAAATACAAAACACCAAGACCACACACAGAAAAATGTGCTCTTTGTGCAAAATGGTCTTTTGCACACACAATCAAGGTTTTTTTGTGCAAATGAATTTTTCAACAAAAAAGTCCCAAAATGCAAAAATCACATGGCAGTTAACCATTTTCTTAACGTAACATCTCAATGTGTCAAGACACCTTTTGCTGTCAGTGGTGAGAACTACACTTGATCTTGGCCAAAAGGCTGAGAACTGAATGATGAGAAAACTTGTGAGTTCTCTTTACAACCCTTATAAATAGACTCCATTAATGAACAGAAGCTATATGTGTGGATGGTGGAGGAACAGCCTGACCAGCTGCTGTTCAGCAATTTGTTTTAATGCTTCCCAAAGAGTTGTTCTTGCAATGGTGTGGCAATGTAGATCAGATCCCAGTTAACCCCTCGACACACACATATACACACAAAACTCCAGAGTTAGCTAGAGTGTTAAGATTAAATTGACAAGAGGTATCCTCAGCAAGCCTGGACTCGCCTCACAAATGAGCAAAGAAACTGTGTCTTGATCCAGGTTGATTCCATTCCACCTCTGCTGCCAGTACCTGGTTGATATTCTGAATCCACTTGTGACTTCAGGAATAAAAGGGCCTCCTCACCAGTTCATTTACCATTAGCCAGCTGCACAAAAAACCGAAGGGCCCTCCTCTGTGGCAATATGCTATGAGAGGAGACAGGAGAGAGCCTACTTTGCTCTAGCATCCCAGTCCTACACACTCCCTTCGGAGGCCTAATTGGCACCAATGTTGCTGTCATTCAAATTTGGGAGCCTTATTGGTGATACACAAACCCTTGCACCTACATGGTTTCAAATAACTTCAAACTACAGCATTTTAACCTGTTTTAATTTGCATTTTTAACCTGTTAAATTGATTCATATGTTTTTAGCCTTTTAAAATCCTTTTTATTATTTCTACTACAGTATTTTAAATTTGTCAGGTTGGTTTCATTGTATGCTACCACAAGGTATCTAGGTACAGGACAGGATAGAAATGTATTAATAAATAAACTCTCTTGGAGGATCTTCAGCCACACTACCACTCCACAAATGAGATTTCTCTCTCTTCTCCTAGACATACCCAACAGGTTAGAGTTGGTTTAACTCTTTTCTACCTCCTGGGAGCCTCATGTATTTTCATTAAATAAATTAATAATCCCAATGTATTACTGAATGGATGAAGGGCATCTGAATATTGTCTCATGGATATTCAGAACCATTCTCTACCATTCAGAACCACCACCACCCCAAAATGCCCCACCGTCTTTCCCTCAGTGCTGATAGCTACTTCACAACAGCCAGCTGAACATACCAAGGTAGATGTCTGCCATTTATTCTCAAAAGGCCACCAAACAAACACAAATGGTCTTCACTTGTTTTGCTCCTGAGATACTGAATTCCAAAGTAGCCTACAGAGCGTATTCACTGCCCCATTGACATGGGAGGCACCAGCTTCTTCTGTCAGCATATGTATGTATATTTCTGTTTTCCAGAAGAATTCTACATAAACTCTAAACAAATTAGTTATTCTCCAAAGTAAATATTTATGGCACTGTGCAAGTACCTGTTTGTACCACCCACCTCATCTTTCTTCCATGACAACAAATATATAATTACATTGGAAGAATGCATTTTTCTCATTAGAACACCCAAGAACAGACTATCCAACTCACAGCCTGCAAGCACCATCCAACCAACAAGATTCGCTGATTCATTCATTTTTGTACAGCCTGCCTGCAGCTCTGGACAATTCACACTAAACCATTTTCCCTTTTGAATTCTGAATGTCATAATTATTCTTTTGTGTTGAAATATCAGGCTTCCCCTTCCTTTTTTCTTTTCTTTAACTATACTGTATTAGTATGAGAAAGTACTTTGTAATCTGGGAATCATCAGTGTGTTACATTGGTTACAGTGTTCAAACTAAGACTAGAGAGGTCCAAATTTAAGTCCTCGCTGAGGCATGAAACTTGCCAAATGATCCTGCCCCAATCCCTCTCTCTCAGTTCAAATATTTCACAGGTTGTTCACAGGATAAAATAGAGCCATGTACATACACTGCCTTGAGTTCACTGGAAGAATGGTGGGATGTAGATGCAACAAAGAAACTTAGAATTTTCAGTGAGCCTCCCTTGAGCAACTGAATGCTGAAGCTTCTCAAATTTAAGATGGTGAGCTTGGATCCCAGGATCCACAGCCAACATGGCCAATGTCCATGCTAGCCAGAGGATTCTGGGACTTGAAGAAGAAAAAGTAATGTTTCCAAACTCTGATCCTGTTTCTGAACACTAATCCAGAACTACACATTCTTCAGGTGGATGGAAAACCAGCTGACTCTGCTCTACAGATCCTTGATCACAGTGGTCTGAAACTAAAAAGAAGTGGCACCTCAGCAACACAAATTCTGCTTCCAATTTCTTCCATAAGGCTTCTCTTGTAGTTTAGCATTTAACTATTTTTTTTAAAGCTCTGCCCTGACTCCAGCCCAAGCTGAAATGAATATTCAAGAGCTGGAAAGGTGCCCTGCCTATGGAATCTGATGTCCAGGACTGGGTCTTTTAAAAAAAGCATAATAATAAAATCAGTTTCCCGTTACATCCCTCTCACAGCTCCGAAGTGCACAGGTTCCATCTTCACTTCCATTCAGCCTCCCCGCAGACTCCTCTGACCCTGGTGGAGGCAGTGCTGGTCCATCTGCAACAGGGCAAGGGTTAGCCTGGACTTCTGACAAGAGGGCTGTTTGGAGCAATCCACACAGTGGGATTTCTCTCTAATTGGCTGCCTGGCGAAGGGTCTGAATGAAACCGAGACTGAAGCCAGAGCCAAGCCAAAGCAAGAGACGATGACAGCTTGGACAATCTCAGCAGAGTTGTGCCTTCCAGCTCCCCAACCACCAGAGTGCCTGCTGCCTATAGTGGAGCAGCTTTCAGAGTATAGTGAGGTGGGTAGAGAGGAACTTACGTATCCGAGGTGCTATCTTTGGCATAAACACCTATGGTACAGTGACACAGTGCAATTGCATCCTCACACCCTGTTGCAAAAAGGTTTGTCACTCCTCATGGGAAATATATGTGGATGCATGTCACAACAGGGGTTCCCAACCTCCAGGTGAGCATGTCACAAAAGAATGAGAGAGAAGTAAAGGGTAGTGGGAGATCACTTGGAGAAGAATTGGTTAGATCTGAATCTGTAGAGATCAGCCATCTTAATAGTCTTGAAGTTCAGGGAACTTAACAGTTCAGAGAAATCTGGTGGCCTTTGAGTGCCTTCTTTTGCAAAACTCTGAATAAATCTCCAAGGATGTTGGATCAAACTTTCCATGCAAAGAAAGTCAGAATCAAAAGAAATAAACACAGCAGTTACTTAGAAAACAGAGTGCAGGATGTTTTCTGCTCTAAGGTATTGTTTGGGGGCAATTCACAGAACACATTTAGCAGGGTAGGCCCTGCAGTGAGTGCTAAATATGGAAATGGTTGCCCAATTGCTTCATTCATCACATGCCTGAGACAACCAGGCAGCCTAGGCTGAACATTCACTATGTGCCAATTAGCTTGCATTTTATCATACTAAAAAGGTTAGGGAGATTAGGTAGGCCTTACCAGCAAGCTAGAGTTCAAGATCATGAAATCAAGAAGAGATACTAAAAATGAGGAGGAATTCTTTAGGATGGTCAAAGAAGAGCATCAGAATATGAAAACTGACCTTGAGAATTAGGTGGATTCTTTAGATAGTGGAGTTATCTAGCTTCAGATATTCAAAACAAGGAAACTAAAGCAAGTAAGGCTTATTCAATTGTTTTATCACTTAATGCTTTTAACTGCTGAAAAAAATACAGATGTAGCATTCTATATAGGCTTTTAAAAAAGATACACAATACAGATAACAGGATATTGTTCCGTGCTATCAGATGCTGGTGTGGAAAAGCTCCAGAAAATCCTGTAGGTGTTTGAGGGTGCCAATTTACCAATGAGCTTCTGTTTAGCAGCTCAGAAATCGCATCTAGAGATTTTCACAATTCAAACGTCAACTCTATTCTGGGCTATAAATCTTAGTGAAAACATACTCAGACATTCCCTGGTGGACTAAGATGATAAACACAAGAAATGTCAAAAAATTATTTCCTATGTAATAACCCACATAGTTAAGATTGCAGTATGTAGTCAAGACGACTGTCATCAGAGACCTTGATCTAATTCAACATACCACCTTTCTTCCCCACCTCACAAGGCCTTAATATAAACAACATTTTTCTTCTCAGATCTTTATAGGAACTCCTGCAGATATTCACTAAAACTGAGACACTATGAAACAGATTGCATGTGGTACTGTCCAGTGCCTAATAACAGCACCCTCATTGTACCCTAGCTTTAAACGGTTCAAATTGGGTCAAGTGAAAATTCAGAAGTTACAGAAAGTACAGTAATAGGTAAGATGTTGTAACATGAGGAGCGGCCTTTTTTTGAGCTCCCTTACATCAGCCTAGTCCATAGGTTTTTGACTATGGAATGGGGCATGTGGAAGGGATTTGTAAAGTTCCAAGGAGGATGGGAAGCACATGTAAAGAAGGGAACAACATTGGAAGAAGAGAACTGAGTTCTCTTGATAGAGGACACATGCTGATTCACATTATTTTTCAGAGGGCAAGACTATATTCACAGTGCCCCATGCTAGCTTGAGAATAATGGAGCCCAGGAAGAACTGTTGTTGTGATTTAACATTATAGCACATACGCATTTGAGGGGGATATTAAGAGAGATCCTTTCTTAATCCCAGCCAGTTCCCTTTAGAGTTTCTAGACATTATCCCAAGCTGTAATGTAATTCTCTCAGTCCCTCAATACCAGACTCTGTCCTCATTTATTGACCTGGCATTTTCAAACAAACAATTCAGAACAGAAATCTCTGAGTATAACCCTAGTTATTTGCTATATCAATAACTTGCCAGAGCTCAGTGATGCATATATACAAAACTATAAAGAAAAGAGAGCACTTGCAAACTGAGATTTTGAAGGCCAACTGGATGAGTGTTCCTTTCTTTGTGCCAAGCACAATGAAACTCTTTAAAAGTAAAAGAGGCCAACTAAATTATATATTTTAAGAGGACAAAACTTCAGCTAGATACAACTCTAATTTCTCTACTGCTGCAAAACTTTGTTTTACTGAATGCTGTTACCTTCTGCATCACGTTTAGGGAATTTTAAACAGGCAAATGGAAGAAGGTCTGATTGAAGATGAAGTTAAGTGAAAGAAATTGGTCTCATTTAGCACATGACAGGATTCATCTGTGTTCTCAAGTCCACTGAGGTAGCATCATGGGCGTTTCATATTCATGAGCTGCTGCGACACTGTGTCCCCGCATTTACAAAGCATCGTGTTCAGCAAATTCTCTCCCTGTGGACACCCCATGCATTTCATGGTCTTGTCAGAGAGACATCAAATACTCCAGTAACCAAATACCAGAAAATGGCTTTAATTAGTGCATCTCAAACCAATAATTTTTTCCTCTAAATAGAAAAAAGGAGGAATAAAAATAGAGGAGTCGAAAGCAACAGGCTGCAATCTCCCCCCCCCCCAAAAAAAAGGAACAAGAAAGGGATAGAGGTAACTTCTGCTGAACACACAAACAAAGCTGAATGTTCTCTTCTGTGAGAGCAATAAGCAAATCTGGTGAGACATATACCGTATATCCCAGGCTCTCCCGCCACAATACCAGGACATATAGCCGAGGATCATAATGTATTTTTCCTAGGTCAGGCCCTTATCAGTTTGCAATACCACTTAAGAGAGCAATGGTTTGAAATATCTTTGGTGACAGCAAAACTACAGCCTTAACAGAAATAAATGGTAGAATCAAGGAACAGCAACAAAAAGTATTGTTCTCCATTCCAAGAGTTCTAGCCAAAGCTGTGACTTCGGCTGCTGCCACACTGCAGAAATAATGCAGTTTGTCATTGCTTTAACTATTATGGCTCCATCGTATGGAATCCTGGGATTTGTGGCACCGAGCTCTCTGACAGAAGGCTAAATATATCACAAAACTACAAACCCCAGAATTCCATAGCATTAAGCCATGGCAGTTAAAGTGTTATCTAACTGCACTATTTCTGCAATGTGGCAGCAGCATGTGTCAAAATACTGTACTGACAAACTAAAGACAGCATGATTCTCTAACTAAGAAGTTCCAGAGCTGCATTTTTTTAACCTGGTTTTCTTCAAGGTGTGGCAGACCACAGCCCGTATCATCCCTACTCAGCATGAATAGAATATTCCTTTCAGAATAAGTTTTCCTGGCTGAAAAGTTCTGCTTTTAGCATTTTCCATGAGTTGCAAGGTATTGTTTGATCCATGTCACAAGGACTGCAGGATTCAAACATTCCATCCCCCACCTTTTAGCAGTGGGACTTTAGTGTTGTTATTGTTGTGTGCTTTCAAGTCATTTCCGATTTATGACGACCCTAAGGTGAACCTGTCATGGGGTTTTCTTGGCAAGATTTGTTCAGAGGGGATTTGCCTTTGCCTTTCTGAGAGTGTGACTTGCCCAAGGTCACCCAATGGGTTTCCATGGCTAAGTGGGGATTCGAACCCTGGTCTCCAGAGTCATAGTCCAAAACTCAAACCACTATATCATGCTGGCTTTAGTGACCTGAAGATATTTTTGGCTATTGAAAAAGGCAGTGTGCTATGGAGTAGATTGTGATATTCAGGACAGAAATGTGGTGAAGAACAAGGGATGCTGAGGGCAGCTACAGCCTTTTAACTCCTTGTTCCATGAATCTGACACAAGAAATTGATTCTCTGAACCGGGGCAGGAAAATATGCATACTTTTTTAAAAAATTAATTAGGTATTTATACCCCGCTCTTCAGGCACAAGGCTATCAAAGCGGCTTACAATTTGTTTTTTTTAAAGCAATAGCAAGTTATACCTCTACACTGCATTAAGCAGTTTCCAATGCTTGTTAGCTAATTGCCCCCACGAGCCGGGTACTCATTTTACCAACCTACGAAAGGATGGAAGGCTGAGTGAACCTTGGAGCCCTCTGGGATTGAACTTGCAATGTGGTGACTTGCAGTACTGGTATTTAACCACTGTGCCACAGTGCATTCAGCTTGGGCCAAATAAAATTTGGTTTATAGGCTGTGATAAACTTTGCTGTTAGGCTGTGATTTCCAAGTGACCTGATTTCCAAAGAATATATCTGCTTTTTTAAAAAAATCAATGGTACTCTCAACTGTCTATGGTTTTGACCATTCTGTACCTTTGTTGTTGTTGTGTTGTTGTGTGCCTTCAAGAAATTTCCTACTTATAGCTTAAATGCTGTTCATTCATTACTAGTAAATTAATATTGCTGTATAAGAAACTGAAGCAGTTTTACATGCCTAGTTTTTGGGCAAAAGGAAATACTGTATTATCAATACTTCTTTGGCACTGAGAGCAAATTGTGGTAAGTAATCATTCCTCTGCATGCTATTGTTTTAAAATAAGTTACATTAATGGAGAAACTTTTGAGTGTGCAAGCTACAAAGACTGTTTTTTAAAAAAATAAGAACAACAACAACAGGCTTGTCTTGGCTTCTGAGGACTCCATTATATGTTTGTTACTGAACTGAGCCCAGGGTAAACTTTTCAATAGTACTCCCTATTGTAAGGACTGGAGACAGTGAAGAAATTCTGTGTTAAAACCCAGAACGAAATTTTCCTCAGAACCCCAAAGACCCTATGTTAAAAGGTACTGTCAAACACCATTGGATGAGCAGCTTACTACAACTACTGACAGATATTTTTTCTGTGTATGTGTCCAATCCTTTAAAAAGCTAACTTGTTGAGTATACCATAGGACCCCTGCATCTGCTGGGGATTGGTTCTGGGGTGGCCTGTGGATACCAAAAACTGTGGATAATAGTGAACGCCATTGAAAATAATGGGACTGGACTTCTGGTTTAAAATACCATAGAGTTGCCTTGGAGGACCTAGAAAAAGGCTAGAGGGGATGTTTTCTAGGAAGACTCTATAGTAGAAGTGCTCTTTTGTGTCCCATGGATAATTGAATCAGTGGATATGGGGGTCCTACTATACTGAATAAGAGGCCTTTTCTTACATTAGAGGGGCTTCCTGCATTCATTCATAGCCAATTTATCTGTCATTTTATCAGCTGGGTTTCTGTGAGTGGATAAGTACCAAAATGTACAATTTATATTTATTAAGAATGGTGTACATTTTGGGAGAAGATAGAAATAATTTACAATTATGAAGGATATTTTCAGCATCCTGAACAGAGGAAAGGAAGAAGTAAATATTGGTTTTGACTGAGACAAACTTTAAATTATACACTAGAAACAGAAGGACTTTTATAGACAAATAAAGATAAAACAAAAGTTTTCACAGCCACTGCCTAACAAATGGTAGGTAACTAGACGTATACAGTGCTGGTAGATAATGGCAAACTCCCAAAGCCAAGAGTTGATACATATGTTATCTTTTTGAAAAGGCAAGGATAATGGCAATGGCCCTGCATGTTGAGAGACCTGACAATAAGATACATTTTAGCATCCATTGTGGATTACTTTTATGTTGGCATACAGATGAGGATGGTCCTTACACCCATTAACACCTGCAAATAAAATGCACAAAGTAACTGTCACATTCTGAAGCTGAGTATCTAGTGTTCAATGAAGTTATTGGTAAAATAGTGGAAATCCAAATCCACTGGATACTTTAACAAAGGTGTATCAGATAATTCAGCTGTATATGTTAAAGGTCCAAATTCTCAAACCAGTTAAAATGTCTTTAACAAAACAATATCCCCTGCTTTAATATAACAAATGTATAAGAATTCATTTGCTCATCCAAGTCATAACAACTGAGGAAAGTTCCAGAGTATTGGAGTTAAAACTGCAAGAGCAAATAATAGATTTCAGTTGTCTTCATATTGTCTAAATGTTGCCTGAGGGCATGATGCAAAAATTACATCTGTAAATGCCATATATTATTACCTCCTAGAGCAGACAATGTTACGTTGCATGTAATAAAGAGCCATGCAGTTACTCTTCCATACAGCATTTTCCATGAGTTGCAAGGTCCATACAGTAACTGAAGCATTTCTAATTTAAGGAATTAATGACAACATTTTTAAGGCAGAAAGATGCCAGAACTCCCCAATAAAATATTATTTAACTGTCAAAAGGGAGGAAACTACTTTCAACATAAAAATAAAGCATGCTGCTGCTCAAATGCCTACAAACTGCTATGACCTTGCTTTGCTATACCACAGAGACTTTGAATGAAAATACTGTATAACTTCCATTTAAAAAGGAAATAAAAAGTTTGTAAAAAAAAAAAATGCCAGCATTGCCCCAAATCCAATAAAATAGTATTACAGCCAAAAGGGGTTCTTTAAAAAATAAATCCATTTTGGTTTAATTTTTTAAATTAAAGAATACTGTGTTATATGCAGTGCTCTTCTACAGCTGACATAAGATGATTCGTATCAGACAACCTTTCAGCAAAAACCTGGACCTTACTATGTTACTGTACATAATGCACTAGAAATAACATTCAGTTACACGTAACTCATTGTGAAAAGTTACCCTCTTTTATTTTGTGACAGACTAGTGCAAAGGTGAGCAACTGCAGAGGGTAATTGAGGTGTTTTGCACCCACACAGGGACCAACTAGGGTTCCCAATGAAGTAACATCACTTCTGTTTTTGTCTTCCACTGATTTTCTGGCATTTGAGGGGGGGGGATGCATTAGGGGAGGTTGTGGAGGCAAAAATGCAACGTTTGACTGAGGCTTTGAGCTACTTTTGGCAAAAAAAATCTAATTTTAAAAAATGGGGAGGTGGGGGAACTCTAGGACCACAAAATGGGGCTCTTCTGGCTGCATGGAGCCTATATGCTCCACTTTCTGCACCCCTCTCCTAATACAACTAAATTTCTTTTTTTTAAATCTTTAAGGTCTGTGCTATACTGCAAGCCTTTTGTAATATATGTATACAGACAGTAATGATATAAATCAGTGTACCAGTGACTTGGTACTAGGATGGAGGACCATCGCCTCCCCAAAAATAGTACCCTATGGTGAACTCGCCACGGGTCAGCGTAAGAGGGGCACTCCAAAAAAGTGATACAGGGACTCCCTGAAACAACATCTCAGGCTCAGCCAAATTGATCACCAACAATGGTCCGCCATGGCCTCACATCGGGAGGCATGGAGACACATTATCCACAATGCTGTAGCCTTATTTGAGAACTCATGCTGAACAAGTCTTGAAGAGAAACAACAACGCAGAAAGAATCACAACCCAGAAACATCACCCAAGGAGACCTTCTGCTGTGCTTTCTGCAACCAGAGGTGTTTATCTTGGATTGGCCTTTTTAGTCATCAGCGCGCTTGCAGAAAGCGCGGGATGAGTCCTTCCTGAATCTTCATTTGCGAAGAAAAGCCAGAGAGAGAGGGGATGAGAGAATAGAGGACATTCTTATCAAGTTTGCAGATGACACCAAATTAGGAGGGGCAGCTAATACCTCAGAGGACAGGATCAGAATTCAAAATGACCTTAACAGATTAGAAAGCTGGGTCAAAACTAACAAAATGAATTTCAACAGGGAGAAATGTAGGATACTACACTTGGGCAGTAAAAATGAAATGCAAACAGATATAGGATGGGGGACACCTGGCTTGATGGCAGTACATGGGAAAAGAATCTAGGAGTCTTAGTGGACCACAAGCTGAACATGAGTCAGCAGTGTGGCGCAACAACTAAAAAAGCCAATGCGATTCTAGGCTGCATTAATAGGAGTATAGTGCCTAGACCAGGGGAAGTAATAATGCCACTCTATTCTGCTTTGATCAGACCTCACCTGGAATACTGTGTCCAGTTCTGGGCACCACAATTCAAAAAGGATATTGACAAGCTGGAATGTGCCCAGAGGAGGGTGACCAAAATGGTGGGAGCTCTGGAAGCCATGCCCTGTGAGGATCGGCTTAGGGAGCTGAGCATGTTTAATCTGGAGAAGAGAAGGTTAAGAGGGGACATGATAGCAATGTTTAAATATTTGAAGGGATGTCATACTGAGAATGGAGCAAGCTTGTTTTCTGCTGTTCCAGAGACTAGGACACAGAGCAAAGGGTTTAAAGGAAAAGAGATTCCACCTAAACATTAGGAAGAACTTCCTGACAGTAAGACCTGTTTGGCAGTGGAATGCACTGTCTCGGAGTGTGGTGGAGTCTCCTTCTTTGGAGGTTTTCAAACAGAGCCCGGATGGCCATCTGGGAGAACAGGGTTCAAATCTCTGCTCAGCCATGGAAACCCACTGAGTGACCTTGGGCAAGTCATATTCTCTCCACCTCAGTAGAAGAGGGAGGCAAAGGCAAACCCACTCTGAACAAATCTTGCCAAGAAAACCCTGTGATGGGTTCACTTTAGGGTTGCCGTAAGTCAGAAACAACTTGAAGGCATATAAAAACAACAATACATTTCACTGGAAGGATATCAGTTAAAAGAAACAGAGGAAGCAAGTCAGGAGAGAAAATATTGGAAGCTCTGATGCCAGAACTCTTCAAAAGTAAGAGTCAGGACTGCCTTTTTCCTAGATCAAATGAGCACACTACAAGTGCAGAAAATGGAAACATGCGCAAGTCCAGGGACCCTTTCTTAGACTGTGATACCTGTCATAGCAACATCCTATGGAATTATAGGATTGGCAGTCTAGGGTGAGGTATTTAGAATTCTCAGCTCGAGAGTTCTAGTGCCTCAGCAAACTGTAAACTGAGCAGAACTGCATGGGATGGACCCATGGCAATTAAAGTGGAATCATACTGTGTAGTGTGAAAGGCCCTAAAAGGGGCTAGAGATACAGTGCTGACATCTATGTTTATATCACATCTTTCCGTTAAGAGCTCAAGGTGGTATATATGACTCCCTTCCTTTATTTTCACACCAGCTCCGGGAGTTGGTCCAAGCTGAGAGTATCTGGCCCAAGGTCAACCAGTAAGTTTCACAGCTCAATTCAATGGCAACAGCTTTAAACCCCTACTTTACAGTGAATTTCAAATTTCAGCATGGAAAAGGCACAACTAAGGAAAGCCAGGGAGGTGGTAAGAGAAATATGCTAAAAATGCATAAAGTGATACTGGCCTCTGAACGATCAAATTAAATCTAACAGAAGTAGCGAGAGATCTGTTGTGAAACGAATGGAAATGTACTATCTTACTGAATTACAGAATGCAGTATGTGGGTATATGCAGTGATGGTGATGGTGAGTTAAAACCAGGATCTTAACAAGAGCAATATCCATAGTTATCCAAGAACAGATTTCTGACTTGCTTTGCCTGACCATTGCAGCTCTCCAGAAAAACCTAGCTTTTTCAGCCTGCACTCGCTACATGTACTCAAGCTCTAGCTCTTCACATTTAATAGCCTTTGTTTTAACAAAATATGCACTCCAGAAGCCCAGTTCTCCACACTAACATTTGGTGTATGGATTTGTTGGGCATTCATTTGATTCTGTGCCTTATTATGCTTGGCATCCATAGGATTTTTACACTAATTAATTCCCTACTAGAATTAATCTAATTTTATGATGGGATACTTTGCAAATAAACTATTTTCTAAAGAGTTATCATTGTGGGGGAGGGGCACCTGTGCAAGCACACACTCACTGTACACACCCACAGCTCTTCATACACATTATTCTTGCTTTTAAATAAAATTTGCCTGAGAAACAGAAAATGAGTGCAAGTTCTTGGAACAAACTGGTTAAGATACACTGCTGCCAAGATTAAAAGATCTCTTGATGGTTTGTTATCTCAAAATGCAAGTGAGTCTATGTGTATATGTATGTGTATACATACGTGTGTGTGTGTGTCACACACACCTGAAGAGGACACTTATTAACACAGGGTGTTCAACCAAATACTTTCCCCCATACTAGATGATGCCTATGCTATGTTATATACTTCCCCTCAGTACAATATAGCAATGATTGCTTTTGGAGACAGGGCTAGATAGAACATTAATTTGACCTGGGAAGGCCATTACTAAATTATTTCCAATTTAATCCTTGTGTTATTTTATGGCAAACAGTAGCATGTGAAACAAGATTAGAGGTACATGCTAGGCATAACTACTTTTGTCAACAAAATTGGGGCCAGGGGAGAAATACATGCTGGCTTTTTCTAACCTTTCAAAACATGTATATATGTGAGGCTGTCAATTTTAGCTGCATTAATTATTAAAAAGAGAAAAGCAAGAGGTGATAGCTATTATGCATTATTTAATGCAAGATAAGACTGCATAATATTTTGCACATGGACTAGAGTGTATAGGTTACATAGGAAGGAAGAACAAACACCAAACCTCCTACAATGTAACAGATTAGTGTTCCCTCCCCCTTAATATGGGGCTGGAAAGAAGCTTCTCATAAGCTTGTCACTGAATTATGTTAGGGAGAAGGTATGTCTGATTCTATTACATCCTTTTTATGCTCCAGTGCAAAAACAAGACAAACTACATTTCTTTTATGCTAAATTCCTTGGGTTTTTTTTAATAAAAAAACCATATATATATTTATTTTTAAAATGCAGCTTTGATCGGTAGCATTCATGACATTTCCACATCCAGTAGTGCCTCAGAAGCCCCCTCCCTGCACACAAGGCCACCACAGCTGACAGCCAACTGGGTTTGATCACAGCCACTTGGAATCGGATTTTCATAAGACAGACGAGAAGCCTAACTGCTGCTTTCTTTCTCGCTCCTATCAGATGAGAAACTGGTGGGGGGAGCAGGTCCCGGGGGAAAAACACTACAATCAAGGGCTATGTGGTTCTCTTGCTGTCCCTCTACAGCTGCAATTTTCAAAGGAGCTTGCCTCAGGCACTTTCAAATGATGGTGTCTCAATTCTGTAATCATATTTCAAGAGCTTTTTCTTAAAGGGTCTTTTAGGTAAACCTAGTCCGTCAACTACACTTATGGACTCAACAATCACAGCTGCAATATGACGGTATATTTAGTGTTTCCCAAAATTCTGTCAGGAAAACAGTGCATGGCACAACTCATCAAGCCCATTTCTAAATCTGTGCTTACCTTGGCACAGCACCTGTACCCTAATTATATGCCTATTCTACTCTGACTGTCCTTCATAGTCATCAGACTCCTCTATAAAGAAACAGATTGTGGAAGACCAACACTAATTTTACAGACCTAAGCACCATGCCACTCTGTCTTACAATTCTAAAAAGCAATTCTGGAAAATATGAAGGAAGTGTAGAAGAAGAACACTGCACACTGATGAAATGAGGATGGGAAGCAGGCAAGTAACAAAATGAAGTAAGGAAGCTAAACCACTGACGACAATCCAAGGTTATGCACATCTCCCAGGATAAAATGTTATCAGGTCAAATACAAAAGTATAATAATAATGGCCTTTTGCCTTGACTATACATTAGTCCATTAATGACCTTTGATTAAAAAGGTCACATCCAAAGTTTTGTAAACTTTTATTAACAAGTATCAACAACATACAGAATTCTTGATCATATGAGGTCTGTCTATAAAATAACAAGACTGATACAATAACCCATCTTTGTTTATATGTATTACAATTCTAATGCTTGTCCCCTTCAATATACTCCCCATTCACACTCACACACTGATGAAGTCTTGTTTTCTACTGGCTGAAGGTGTGGACTAGATCAGTTTTTGTCAGATGTTTCAAAACATCTGCTGTTTTCTTCTTAACTGCATCAATTGACTCAAAATGTTTCTTTAAGTACCGATTTCACTTTAGGGAAAAGAAAAAAGTCACATGGTGCCAAATCTAGTGAATATGGAGGATGTTCAAGTGTAGTAATGCATTTATGTAGGATGTTCAAGTATAGTAATGTGTTTATCAGCCAAAAACTGCTTCACAGAAAGTGCTTTGTGAGCAGGTGCATTGTCTTGAAGAATGAAACCATTTTTCCACAGGTCTGGCCTTTTTTCCCCCTGACTCTTTCTCTCAGCTTTGTCAAAACTTCCTTATAATAATGCTGGTTCACTCTTCTGCCTTCTGGAACCGATTCTGCCAAAATTACTCCCTTGATGTAAAAAAACGCCAATAAGCATGGCTTTGAATGTGGACTTGCTTTGACATGCTTTTTTCATTCTTGGTGATGATGGTGTTTTCCAGTACACTGACTGTCGTTTTGTCTCAGGGTCGTACTGGAAGATCCAGGTTTCATCACAAGTGATGTTTTTTTGAAAAAGGTTTGGGTCCGCCTCAAGTTGCTGCAGGATGTCAGCACAAATTTCCTTGCGGCACTCTTTTTGCTCTTGTGTGAGAACCCTAGGGGCCATCTTGGCATAAATTTTTCTCAGGTTGAGATCCTCATGCAAAATTTTGTCAATGTCAGTCTATTTGTCAATGTTCACGGCTTCAGCTATCATTCAGACACTGAGTCGGCAGTCTTCTCAAACAATCTGCTGATTTTTTCAAAAATTTCTTTGCTTTTTGAAGTGGAAAGCCATCTAGGGCGTTCATCATCGTCCACACTCTCACGTCCTTCTCTGAATCTTTTGGGCCACTCAAACACATGTGCACAAGACATGCAGTCTTCCTCGTCGGCCTCAGTAAGCATTTGAAAAGATTCCATTGGTGTTTGTTCAATTTTACTAAAAATTTCAAATTGACACATTGCTCAACTTCTAAACTGAGCATTTTTCCGGCATACAACAGACAACAAGCTGCTTTAAACGATGACTGACAATTAACTGAATGGCTGAGAGTGTTGATGTTTGTCCTGCAGGTTCAGACATGTTCAAGGTCACCACTCAACTGTTCACAATCAGTTCTCTCTGATTTGTCTGAAAGGTAGAAATACAGTCTCATTATTTAATAGCCAGTCCTCGTATTTGAAACATTTTGGGCCATGTTGGTTAAAATGTGTCTTGAAATAAAATATAGTAATAGCTGTAGGGATTGTACTTATTTTTTAAATACTGAAATATAAATCTCATTTTAAAAATTACATTCAACATTGTTCATTACCTTTTATACCAGTTCACCACTTTGGGTGTCATGGCTTATGTACTACTCCCGACTCAGCTGACTCAGTTCTCCAAGTGTAGGTCCTTCTGTTGCTACATTGATACCAACCATGTGCAAAAAGAAAGTATTAATAATCTTGAGAAAACCAAGGTTTGCAAAAGTACAGTTTTTAAAAAAGAAAATACCCCCAACCACTAAATGAGGGTCAGACACACTAACTGCCTGTTGGAGAAAAAGAACAGAATGTGAAAACAGCAAAACAAAGCAGCAGTAGGCAATGGTGTCAGGGAAAATAAGTGTTGTGATCAGAAATCTATGCCCCCCTTTGGGTAATTTTAATCACCAGGCAAAAGGCGCCAACTAGTTTTGTTGAGAGCTATAAATTTGTCTCGATGTTTTGGTTTCTGTTCTTGTCCTTCAGAGTTAGATAAGCAGAAACAAAGGCAGTTAAGTTTCGTTTCCCCTTAAAAGAGGTTGGGTGCCTTGAAAAGGATTCTAATATATAAGCAGGGAGAGATTTTGGTGCCATGCGCTTGGGGCTCCATTTTTTCCCTCTGTTAGTTTTCAAGAAGCCTTGGAGAATACAGAAGCAGGGGTGAATGCTCTCTGTACCTTATTTTGACTTGTTACATTTTCTTACAATAAAAGCTATGAAAGACCTTTTAGTCTTTATTGAATTACTTTACCAGAGGTATGCAAAGTTTTGCCCAAAGCCTACGTTTTTGACTGCAAACTCTGAAACAGTTTCTCTGCTTTGCTAAGCAGAGTGGAACCAACTTTGTATTTTCCCAACAAATAGTGTGTCCTCCAAATATTTTGCATGATGACTCCCATAATCTCTCACCATTGGCCATGCTGGCTGGGGCTGAATGGGATTGCAGCGTAGCATATCTGAAGGGCATAGGTTACCTACTCTTGAAATAGTCTGTACTGGAGGATAGCACTGACTACTAACTAGAACATTGAATAGGACATTCTATATGTCATTTTATTTCTGATCTCATTTGTAAAAAAAACAATAAATTGTAATGAATAATGGTTGCAGGAAGATACAGAACTCCCTTCACCAGCGTATCTGGGGGTGTATGGGGGGCAGGTTTTGCCCTACTCTTAGCCATGGCCCTAATTTCTTCTGTAGAAGTTAATGACTACCATTGACAGAATAGCAAAGGAGATGCATCAGGAAGACACGATTTTAGATGAAGAATCAGGGTGTCTCACTGAGACTGATGTTGCTGGGGTCAGTTGAACCTCAAACCTAATTTCATTTCTATGAAGAACCTGACGGTTAAAGTGTGTCACCATGGAAAGGAGAAAACAATATGTTCCTAAAAATCAACAGGGAAAGCCTAAAGCAGGGAAGGATAGTTTCTAATGATGACCTTGCACAGCATAATCTAGGTGTACACCATGCACAGAAACTCCAGAAAGGAAGCAGAAGTAAAATATTAAGGCTTACCCACAACGAAAAGCCAGGGACCACCCCTTTCCAAGCCCTTGTTTTAAATTGTTACTTAACAGACATATGGAGCAGTCTCATCTTCAAAGCAGCACCTTGCTCTGTAGAGGAGACTCTCAATAGATAGCAGTTTTCCAATTCCCCTCACCGCCTGGCATCTCCCATCTCATCCACCTCCATTACTGTACTGAGCTCAGCCACTTCTGCCCATTTTCCCTGTTGACATGGATAGAAAATTGAGCAATTACCCTTAAATGCCTCTCTCTCAGATCACTCAGATTGCTACATACACAATATTAAGCCCTCAATTGCCCCTGGCCAAAAGTGGTTCAACCAGACCTGTCCTTTAGGAATTAAACAATTTTTCTTGCTTGCAAGACTTTATTATTCCTATGGTTGTCACTATATTAAATCCTATTAAAGCAGGCTTCTCTTGGTGTAGTAAACCACAGACCTTGCTTTGAATTTTGGGGCATGATAGATACAAGGCAAAGGTATGCTGAGGTATGCTGCTTCTTGAGTCAGCACATATTGCTGAGGTATGTGTGTACATAGAGGTGCATATGCATATAAAAAAGGAGTAAATGGGCAATACCATTTGTCTTCAATGTGTCATGACTGCAGACTCTCTTTAATGAATCTGGTATCTTGGATAAAATTATGATTTTTTTAAAAAGGAAGTATATTTCTAATCCTCATGACTGCAAAATTGCAACATTGCAACAATGTCTATAAAATAACTGCATTTTAAATAAAATATGTCCGTCATTAAGTAGGGTTTTGTTACCGGGGCAGCTGCTGCTGCTGTCTCCTGCTATCCATGGCTCAGTGTGATAGACGCAAGAGGCACTGAAGGAGAGGGAGGTGATAAGCCTTCCCATAGTATTTACTGTCAGGGGATGGTAGGACACTCAATCCCCGGCAGAAGCCAAAAACTATCTCAGCAGACTTAGTAATAAACTGTTCCCAAGAATACTCACACACAGAGTGTTTTTACATCCAGAAAACCGGAGGTACTTGAATCTTCAAGTAGTTGCAAATATTCACAAATATTTACAATCTCATCAGTCAAACTGCTATGCCAGGTACCCATGAATCACAAGAAGAGAATGAGCTCTGGTCTAGCTCACTTATATACACATCTACAGGGCACTGGCTTACTCAACTACATGGGTGCATTACATCAGATCTTGCACTCCAAAACTTGCCCTCTAGTAACTCTCCTTATGCAGTTGTGGCATGACTAGGCATGACTTGGCAGTTCATGGAGTCAGCCATTATGACTCAGCATGACGCTGCAGTTGTTTGGCCATTTTATAATGGAGTTCAGTCTCTAACTCCTGACAATCCCCTCCAAAATGGTCAAACTACTGCGGAGGACACATGTTATTATTACTCATAACATCATCAACATATATTGTTAGACATCAATCGTCTGTCAGTTGACCTTCCCTTTTGACACCTTTCACTTTACAATACTGGTGACAAGACCCAGCCTCTTTGCCATCTCCTCATGGCTTCCTGCTAGAAGGGCTTTTGTGAGCAGGTCTGCAACATTGTCCTCAGATGGACAATACCTCAGAAACAAGACACCTCCTTGTATTAACTGCCTCACATTTTTGTAGTGTACCGCAATGTACTTTGTCCTACATTTCAGGTTTTCTATTTCTGCCATTAGCTATGCAGGTTTGTGAGTCCTCATGCATCTCAACAGGCATTTGGCACAGCTCCCCAAGGTCTACAAGCATCTGCCTTACCCATTGTACCTCACTTGACATCTCAGACAAGGCTGCGAATTCAGCTTCATTTGTACTAATGGCCACACAGTTGTGCTTTCTTGATCTCCACACTATGGGGCTTTCTGCATACTTGACCACCAACCCGGTCACTGACTTTCTGTCTGAAGTGTCTGCAGCAAAAGAGCTGTCCACATAGCACTCCAGGGTCACCTGACCTCTTGTCAGCTTCAAGCTCATGTCCCTGGTCCCCTTGAGAAATTTAACTAGCCTCCTCAGGGCTTCCCAATCTGCCCTCCTAGGCTTGGAAATTCTCCTGCTGAGCACCCCAACAGCGAAACTATTGCAGGCCTTGTGTTGTTTGCAATAAACAACAGACTGCCTACCACTGAGTGGTACAGGTCTGGCCTTTCAAACTCCTGTTCTGCTTCTAAATTCACAAAATCAGTGGTCATTGGTGTCCTGACCACTTTTGCCTCACTAAGCCCACACTTGGCCACAAGACTATCAATTTTCTTCTTCTGACTTAGGAAAAATTCTCCAAGACTGGTTCTTTCTCCCTCTACTCCTAAATAACATCTCAGGCTGCCTAAGTCCTTCAACTTAAACTGGCTTTCTAACTCCACCTGCACTTTCTTGACATCACTGGCACTCTTTGCTGCCACACAAAGGTCGTCCACATAGATAACTAGCATGACAGCATTGTCACCTGCCCCCTTGGTGTACACACAGGCATCTGCATAAGTGGACAGGTATACTCTTATGTAACCTAGTGACACCAAAACTTAAGTGTATGCACTTGTTCCAGCAACGTGCGCTTTGCTTCAAGACACAGAGCGCTTTGCGCAACGAGTACACCTTGTTCTCACCTGCACTGTCATATCCTGGGCCTGTTCCATGAATACTGTCTCTTCAAAATCAGCATTCAAGTATGCTATTTCAAAGTCAAAGTGTTGCACAACCATATGCCTCTTGGGTACTACAGCTAACACTAATCTAAGACATTCTGGCTTTGCTGTGGGTGAAAAAGTTTTGTCAAAATTTGTGTAGTGCTCCTGTGACAAGCCTTTCACAACTAAGCACACCTTACACTTTTGTGTCCCATCAGGCATGTCCTTCACCTTGTGTACCCACCTGCAATCAACAACCTTTTGGTCTTTGGGCCTCTCTACTACCTGGAACACATTATTTTCCACCAGTGACTCGAACTCAGAGTCCATGGCTGAGTTCCACCTCTCCTGCTCTTCATGGGGAAGTTTTAGGAGATCCTGAAAACTTGCAGGCTCCTCTGCCATGACATTGCATAGCCTGGCTTCCTGAACAACAAATCTGTCAGGAGCTTTTCTAACCCTCGTTGACCTTCTGGGGATGAGCACCCTAGTTTTGCCTGACTCATCCTCACTTGCACCGCTGCTGTTTTCTCTCCCTACGTCAGGTTGTCTCTTCAAAAACATGCCAGGCTCAATGTTTGTTTGTGGTGTGTGTGTTGGAGCAGCATGTGAAGTATCTGGCGTTTCTTTCTCAGCCTCCCCTTTATCATCATCAGGCTCAACCACCCCTCCATTTGTGGGACTTTTGGGAGTTGTTGGCACATCCCTCCCCACGGGAACAAAAACCTCCTGATTGCAGTGCAATCTATCCCACCCTGAGTGCATTTCAAAATTTGCACTCCTGGAGAACACCACCTTTCCAAGATGGAGAGAAAACCCGTACTTATTACCATCATAGCCTAGGAAACACAGCCTCCTGGTTTTAGGCTGCCCAGGCTTCCTTAGGCTTGGGTGAATCAGTACATTTGCATACTGTCCAAAAATCCTTAGGTGCTTGAGGTTTGGTGCTCTACCATACAATAGACAATATGGGGTCTGGTTGACACTAGACATCCACAGTCTATTCATATGGTAAGCAGCAGTCTTCACTGCCTCCCCCACAGCCCAGCTGGGGCTTATGCATTTTCCATCATGCACTCCACAATGCACTTCAATATCCCAATTTTCCTTTCTGCAAGCCCATCCTACCCTGGAGATGCTGGGTTTGTGGTCTTGTGTCTAATGCCCCTCCTCCGCATGCACGTCTGCAGACTGTTGGATAACAATTCCCCTTCCCTATCCGTCACCAGACTGGAAATCTTATGAGAAGGAATTCCCATTCCACTGTGTTCATCCACTCACAGAACCTGTCTACAGCCTGGCTTTTCTCCTTCAGTAAGTATACGTAGGTGTATCTAGTGTGTCTGTCCACTATCACAAATAAATAGCAATTACCGCCTTCAGTGGGCTTATAGGGGCCTGCTAAATCAGCATGGGCAACTTCAAAGGGTCTCTTGGTGACACATTGGGTTTTTTTGGCAATAGGGAAAGCCTTTACCTTAACTTTCCCACACACAGCACATTCTAAGAATCTTGGGCAGTGTTTCATGCTTAAACCAGGGCAAACTTTTGCTAGCTCCTTTAACCCTTTGTTAACACATAACTTATTTTCAAAATCTTTACCAAAAGTTGGCACATATGCAGTGCCCATTTTCTGCACCTTGCTGGGAATACCATCTGCAAATGTAATATTGGTTATGGAAGCATTTTTAACATTTTAACATTGCTACATCATTAACCATATTGTGCATGGCCCCAGTATCAAGTAACCAAATTCTTCCCTCAGTACCATCAGGATGGTGCTTTGCTACCAAGGCATGGCTTGCAGCCTGAGAGGATGCACCCCTCCTTTGCCTTGTAGCTGTGCCACCCCTCCTGTCTGGTGCAGGCATCTTACAGTCCTTCTGAAAATGCCCAGGTTTTTTGCATCTGAGACAGCGTTTCACATAGCTGCAGGCTCCCTCCTCCACATCAGATGCCTCTGGGTGTGTTTCAGTTCTCTTCTGATTCCAACTGGTAATTTGTGGCTATTTATTCCCCTCCATCCGGGAACCAAATTGCTTGTGTTGGACCTCTTCCAGAATATGCCCAGCTACCAGGTCTACAGAAAAATCACGCTTCCTGGTAATCTGCAAACCGTACATAAGGAAATCCCATTCCTTTGGCAAACTGCCCAATAAGATAAAACACATATGAGCTTCTGGAATGTCCACCCCTCTATTGACCACCTCTTGAAGAAGCTGCCTCATTTCCTCCAAATGGGCTTTGACACAGCCTCCATGGCACAGCTTTGTGTTATAAAATCTCTTAGTCAATATCATCTTTGAGAGGCAGGATGAATTCTGATGAACCGTTTTCAAAGCTGTCCAAAGGTGAAAGGCTGTCCTTGCTTGGGCCACATGTATTAACTGGGAGGGGCTGAGCGATAAGAAAATTGCAGATCTAGCCTTCTGATCTGCTAGCCTGAATGCTGCTTCTTCATCTTCTGAGCCATCTGGAACCACACTTTCATTCTCCAAAACGTGCCACAAATTGTCCTTAATTAATAAAGCCTCCATGTATAAACTCCAGGCCAGATAATTTCTATCAGCCAGCATTCCAAAGCAGAGGAGACTATTATCTGCCATTCTGCTAATTGAGTCAACAATTCTCCAGCTATAAAACACAAACAGCTGGCAGCTGGCACCACTTCAAGGTTACTTGAAGATAGCTCTCTTACAGAGCCTGTCTGAAACTTAACTGTTTCTCAGCCAACTAGTCAAAAACACTCAAAACAAAAGAGTTTCTGGGAACTTTTCTGGGTGTACCTTATCTAATCTGAGATCAATCAGCTGGGCCGATAACCATTGTCAGGGGATGGTAGGACACTCAATCCCCGGCAGAAGCCAAAAACGATCTCAGCAGACTTAGTAGCAACCCGTTCCCAAAAAAACTCACACACAGAGTGTTTTGACATCCAGAAAACAGGAGGTATTTTAATCTTCAAGTAGTTGCAGATATTCACAAATATTTACAATCTCATTGGTCAAACTGCTACGCCAGGAACCCTTGAATCACAAGAAGAGAATGAGCTCTGGTCTAGCTCACTTATATACACATCTACAGGGCACTGGGTTACTCAACCACATGGGTGCATTACATCAGATCCTGCACTCCAAAACTTGCCCTCTAATAACTTACCTTATGCAGCTGTGGCATGACTAGGCATGACTTGGCAGTTCATGGAATCAGCCATTATGACTCAGCATGACTCTGCAGTTGTTTGGCCATTTTATAATGGAGTTCAGTCTCTAACTCCTGACATTTACATGTTCAACTGAAAAGCCTACAGTGTTCAATGAAAGTAGGTTCAGTCTTTCCTGCCCATAATTCATGCTAGCTACTCACAATTCTTTCTTGTTCCTCACTTAAAATTATCCTTCCTTCCATCATCATCTTTACTACGTTCTTCAAAAACAGAAGTGTAATGTCCAGAATACAGCATGTGAAATCAGTCTAGTTTTGTTTCTATGAACAATCTTAAATTGTATCACTGTGTTGCAGAATCTGAACTGAGTATTGGGTTTAGGGGGTTTGGGCACAATATTTTATTACTACATACACTATGTAACCTATACATTATTCCCTATAGCTTATGTAGCACTAGCAGTATGCTATACTCTACAAGGAGAAAAAATATCCAGCTGCAGACCAAGCCTTAAGTCTCAGTGAGAGATACAAGCGCAGATCTTCTGCTCTACTGCATGTTGGTACTTTCACTGTCACTGGTATGAACTGTTTCTTCCATGTTTCAAGTGTCAAGTTTCACTCTTTGGATATGCCTGAGTGAGACCTCATTTAACCAGCTCTTTATCCCATGCCATGTATATTATTCCCTTATCTTTGTATGCAAGTTTTTTGAACTGCAATAGTTATATTTTTGTGGCAATCAATCCAGCAGGTTAGTTTTACACATGGGCAGAACTCTAGCCACTTCAAGTTAAATGTAGCACCTACTAGCAGGTTTGTCCTTGCCTGCCAGGTTTCCTGGTGGCCTAGTTAATATTTCTCCCAATGCCTAGAGTATTTTTCCACTTGTTTCTCTTGGCTGATAAAACTGTTCCTAGGTGCTAGATGTCCACAGCAACTGTGAAACCAGGCACAATAGAAAACCAGCCAATACGCGATGGAAAACCACAACTGCCAATGGACGACAGACAGCAGAGGGACAATCTAAGCCTGCACATGCCCATGTATTGGAGACAGGCATGACACCAAATAAGGCAGGCTCAATTTTTTTCAGAGGCAGTTTTGTAAGACATGGTTCTTAGAAGGAGTGAAAACCTCCTAAATCAAGAATTTCTGAGACAGGAAAAACTCAAAAATGTGTCAGAGGTGCTTGCTCTGAGGAGACAAATGAGACAGTCCAACAGAGAACAGTTAGTAATAGAGGAACACAGGAAAGATCCACATTTTGCAATATGTTATGACCCATTTTGTCTCCTATACTACCAAGTCTAAACCCTACATATAATTTCCTCTTTTCTTCTCCCAGCTCTGAGATCTCCTTTAGTTCTGTAATACAGACAGTTTTGTCATTGCTGCTTGCACCTGTGGATATTTTATCTCACAAATATCTTGAATTCACCTGCTGCCTTCTCTAGAAGAAATTTCCATTCATCTTTACTGGAGAGTTCTCAGAAGTGGGAATATATGCACCTTAATTTCAGCTAAAGTAGGGGAGGGTCTTACCTCCTCCATCATCTGCTGCCTCTGAGCTCTGCTGCCTCAGACGGTGGCTAGAAGAAACCACAAAGATAAGACAACTTTAGAGGGGAAATGATAGAACAGCTTCTTCCAAGGTCTTCCTCTGAAGAAAGAAAAAGTACACCAAAAACCCCATCCTTACATTAGCCATACATCCTGTGAATTATTGTGGAAGGGCATGTTGCTACTCTACCTTCCTTTGTAAAATTACCACAGTTGGAGTTTTACAAGGACAATGACACAAACACCAGTGGAAACTTTGAAAAGTCCAGACCCAGGGCATCAGGAATGAGGACTTTTTTCAAATCATTCCTTCATATTCCCAATTTTAAAGGCTCAGGAGGGAGATTAGAGATCAGACTAAACTATTCCGTGTGTATACTCAGAATGGAATTGTCACCCCACCCAGTGAAGACTAAGTTTATTTGGTGCAGTTTTTTGAATTCAAAGAACTGGTGATAACATTCAAAGGCCTACATGACTTGGGACCTTGACATCTGAAGGAGCATCTCTCCCTATATAATCTCCCCCTTAGTGACCCAACTGACACCAAATGTTGGTTTCAT
This sequence comes from Gambelia wislizenii, assembly GCA_030847615.1. Classification (NCBI taxonomy): domain Eukaryota; kingdom Metazoa; phylum Chordata; class Lepidosauria; order Squamata; family Crotaphytidae; genus Gambelia; species Gambelia wislizenii. The sequence continues at coordinate 446,655,144 of JAUMIR010000001.1, read as the reverse complement.
TCTAGTGCCAAGTAAAAACATGGCTTTTTATTAGTCATTTGATTCCATGCAAATATGCATATAGCTTAAAATTGTTTTAACCAGTTTTAGACTGTCTTATTTTTAACTTGTCCAGTTCTTTAATATCCTTCATTGTGTAGTGGTGTTGGACTATGACTCTGGAGACCAGGGTTCGAATGCCCACTCAGCCATGACTATCCATTAGGTGAACTTGGGCAAGTCACTCTCTTTCAGCCTCAGAGGAAGGCAAAGGCAAGCCAACTCTGAACAAATCTTGCCAAGAAAACCCTGTGAGAGGGTTGCCATAAGTTAGAAACTATAGGTGTGTATGAGTATAAAAATTAAAAATGTATTAAAGATTCCAGGGAGCAAGCCCTTTTGGAATATCTTCTTGAGAAAAATTTACTGTAAAGCAGAGCTGGCAGAGACAAAAGTGTTGGGATATATAGTTGCAATCCAATATGCTGACTTGTTTAACTGTTGAAAAGGTTAAATGGTAAATGTAAACAGAGTGCATGACATAATTTCCTGTTTGTAATGTGAGTGTCTTTCCAGAGAAGGAGGCGTGTCTTAACTCTTTTTGTCTGGGAAGACACCAAGAGGAGAAAAGACACCATGAAGACATCATAGGGGCAGGAGCTGCAGGACAGAGCTCCTGCATATTTTAGTTTTTAGAGATGTAGCTTTCTAGATATATTTTGTTATTTTAGTCTACTTTCAAGTTATTGCTGTTTTTACCTGAGATGAACATGATGTTCATGAGTAAAGTATTTTTCTGTCTTTTATAAGCTACATTTGAGTACTTTGATTCTTTTAAGCTAGAGAGTGTGGGAAGTGGTGGTGGGGGAACTGGGTGGATGGCTATTTAAACCTGTGTGTTTGGAATCAATACGTTTTTCCTGTGCATGTATTTTAAACAGAAACTCTGCTAAGTGTGCTTTCATAAGAGGATTAAAGCCAACCATTCTTTGGCACCAATTTTAAAAGGTCTCTCCAGTAAAGCACAGGGGTAACATTGATAATCCCCATTAAAAAGCGGATCATACTCAATTAGCATTGATAAACACTCTAAACCACCAGTCATTAGGACCACTCAAACTAAAATGAAAGACAAAAGACATTTGTTTTAAAAATGCATATAAAAACATTTACTAACAGGTGTGCAATCTACATAATCAAAGCAAGGCTAGGTCCTTAACTAACCAAAAGGATTTTCAGGGGAGTGAAACTCACCCAATCCTGGGAGTTTTCAGGTTAGGATAGGATAAACAAATCAAGATTTTCCAAGTATTGCAGCAGTAGCATCCATATTTCCTTATTCTTCAGAAAAGGTGGATATGTGAGAGCTTTAACTCTCCTCTTCATACATGATGGTGTGATGCTTCAAGGAAAGGGAAGGAAGTGGAAAATGGAGAACCTCATGTTTGAGGCTTCTCTCCCCAAGAGAGTGAACAAAGGACCATAAAGTATTTAAATCATGAGGTCATGTGATGAATGACTCAACAGTCACCCCATAGCTACAAATGGCTAAGATGGTTTGAGGAGAAGGTGGTAAGAACTTAAGCATGCAAGGAGTTCCCTAAACTTACTAAGGGGGGGGGGGGAATGCATGAAGAATACTTTATTTCCCACATGAACAACTTCAAGGCACACAGCAACAGCTATGTTTACATTATTTATGTTTTCTTTAAAGGTTTTAATTTATTCAAGTGATTTCATAAGAGACCCCTGAGATCCCATGATATATGGCAGGTTAGAAATATTTTAAATAAATAATTATGGACTGGCTCATCTGCTACAAGCCAAAAACAACCATGTGCCACACTGGACAAATTCTGTCACTAGTTGTGCAGGAATGTAAATCAATGGTGAGGCAAAAACGTACTCTTCAACTTCTTGTTCTGCAGGTTTCTTTTTTGACCTGAAAGACAAGAAAAAATCAACACTGAAAACAGGCAGAAGAACTTGGAAAAGCAACTAACCAGCAATCCTTCTCTTCTCCAGGCTAAACATACCCAGCTGTCTAAGCCACTCCTCATAGGAGATGGCTTCCAGACCTCCCACCATTTTGGTCACCCTCCTCTGGACGTACTCCAGCTTGCCAATATCCTTCTTGAATTGTGGTGCCTTCGACTTCCCAACTTCCCAACAATCCATTTCTTGGATTGGAATAGTTTAGGGCAGTGGTTTTCAACCTGTGGGTCCCCAGATGTTGTTGGACTACAGTTCCCAGGAGCCCTCTGAGGTTTCACCTTGACAGCCAGGTGGTCCTCCCAGTAATTAGTGAGGCTGTGAATTCAATCCACTCTCAATCGTAACTAATGCCCAGGATTACCATATGTCATCCTTTCCCCCGAACATGTTTTCAAAGCTAACATTTCTGCCTGGGTTTTTAAAAAAATATGTCTGCATTTTCTTATAAGCCCTCCCACCCCTGAAACTCAGGAGCAAGGAGCAGTAAGTCTAATTATTGCAAAACTATCGGACAAAACAAAGTACAATATAGAGAATATCCTGTCAATAGGGATGGCCAAGATTATAGCTTGTGAATTTAGTGCCATCACACTGTGCCAACTGGACTCGTGGAGAGAGGTGGGAGAGGAAAAGGAGAAGGGCAGATACAGTGACTCTGGCAAGGAAGGAAATACTGCGTGGTGAAAGGGATCTAGGAGTCTTAGTAGACCACATGCTGAGCCTGAGAGAACAGTGTGATGCGGCAACTAAAAAGCAAATGCAATTCTAGGCAGCATCAATAGGAGTATAGCATCTAGATCAAGGGATGTAATAGTACCACTCTATTCTGCTTTGGTCAGACCTCACATGGAATACTGTGTCCAGTTCTAGGCACCACAATTCAAGAAGGATATTGACAAGCTAGAGTGTGTCCAGAGGAGGGTGACCAAAATGGTGGGAGGTCTGGAAGCCATGTCCTATAAGGAGCAGCTTAGACAGCTGGGTATGTTTAGCCTGGAGAAGAGAAGGATAAGAGGTGACACAATAGCCATGTTTAAATATTTGAAGGGATGTCATACTGAGGATGGAGCAAGCTTATTTTCTGCTGCTCTACAGACAAGGACATGGAACAATGGACTCAAACTACAGGAAAAGAGATTCTACCTAAACATTAGGAAGAATTTATTGACAGTAAGAGCTGTTTGACAGTGGAATACACTGCCTCAAAGTGTGGTGGACTCTCTTTCTTTGGAGGTTTTTAAACAGAGGCTGGATGGCCATCTGTCAGGAAAACTTTGATTGCATGGCAGGGGGTTGGACTGGATGGTCTCTTCCAACTCTGTGATTCTATGATGGTATGGAGTGGTTGTGGGCTTCTTTCCTCTCCACCAGAATACTTGAGTGGTTATCTTCCCCACTGTTTTCCCCTTCTCAAGCCCCTCCATCCACTATCCCTGTTGCCATCTATAGCTCTCTTTTTTTTGGTCCCATTGACAGTTTCTTCTGCTGCTGCCCTACCAGAAAGTTGTTGTGAGAACCTGCAGTGCTGGAGTAGCAGATGAGCAGGCACAAGAGGTGGGCCTCTAATTCCAGGTTGCATTTGGATTTTGCTGAGATAACTAGATTCATTGTTGGTATCATTAAATATCACTAAACAATCCATTAAAATTGTTGTTATTTAAACCCAATGAAGGTTAAGAATATTTCTAGTAGCAATTATCACAGCTTATATAGTAGTATAAAGTAAGAGCCATCGTAGCAATCAGTCATTTTAAATAGTCAGTCAGTACTTTAACTCAGACAGTCATTTTTTTTTGCTTTTCTAAATATGGTAACCCTAGCAATGTCAGACCTCTGTATAGGGAGGAAGAAATTATTAAATTTTGTGGTCACTGAGCAAAAAATTCATCTAACTTAGTTTTGATATATTTTTTAGAATTATTCAAAATAACAGTGCCTGCCATGAGCAGATACAGTGATTTCAAAATCAAATCAAATATCCTACTGAACAGAAATAAAGTCACATGAAATGCTGTACAGAACTGGGAGGCAAAAACAGTTTCCATTTGGTTCTCTGAAAGATCCTTTGGGCATGCTATTGCCTGTAAAGTCCCAGAACACCATCCCAAAACGCCAGTAATGTGCAAGTACAGAACCTTCATCATTCAAGAGGAAAATTATGCCAAACTAGTGGCAGGTACTAATGCTTGAGGGGTTGTCCTTAGTCATAAAAATAGAATTTGATCCTTTAACCTAGCTCTCTCATACAACACTGGAAGAGGCTGGGCCAGATGCCCTACAGCTCAGGGAAAATCTGCTTGGGTTACCAGGAGTTCATCATAATAATGTGATGTTGAAAGGAGAAGGTGGCAGTGGCAGGGGGGATATGGCAGGCAGCTCTTTTGCTCATTCTCCAGCCCAGCAAGCCCAGAACTAATTCAGATCCGATTAGGGATGCTTGTTCAATATTCAAAATGTAAAACATGGAGGTTGCTGAACCAGCACTTTGAAAAGTTAATTAAATGCCAGGTTTCTTTTTAACAGATACTCCATCACTTGCTGATTGCTTTGACTATTTCAGAGGATGAAGTTTTTTAACTCGGTGCATTGGGAAATACTCTTTGCTCATTCCCTTGAGTGGGAACACAGCATGATAAGGAACATAAGAAGACTTGCTTCTAACACCACACGTCTTGCCTTCACAGAAGGGCTGCCACCAAAACAACCCAGAGATGATATCCATTTCATTAAAAGCTTATGAATCTCTCGCAATCTCGCTCAGCTTTTATAAAAATTGATGTCATCTCCAAGAGCCACTATAAAGTCTGAACTGCTTCTTTTTCCTGTTAAAGTAAGATGACAGTGTGCTAAGAGCCACTTTCTTTTGGTACACCATATTAGTTTTAACATGCTGCCAAGTTTGCTAAGCCTAGACATTTTCCTCTTATAGGTATATTGCATACAGCATAAAGAGGATTGTGAAAAGGTTTTTTTTAAAAACAACAACAACCAGTATTGTCAATAACATACAAATCTATGGTGTGACCACATCTGTCATACTGTGTATAACTTTGGTCCCTGCATCTCAACAAGGATATTATACAACTGAAAAAAACATAGAAATGGGTAACCAAAAGGATCAGGGGACTGGAGCAACTTCTCTGTGTTGAAGTGCTACAATAGTTGGCATCCTTTCACTCAGAAAAAAGAAGAGACATGATTAGAGATGTATTATTATGCATAGTGTAAGGAAAGGGACAGGAAGGCATTATAATAATATAACACAGGATCTTCCACTGAAACTGAACGGTGGGAGAGTCAATAAAAATAAAAGAAAGCATTTCATCACGAAGTGCAGGACTTAACTATGGTTAAACTGGGAAATTTGATAACCCACTATACAGTGATGGCCACCACAGAGGACAGCAGTAAAAGGGGATCAGACAAATTGAAAGAGGATAGAGCTATCAGTGACTTCTAATTGTGATATCTAACCAGTACGTAGATGGCACCCAATTCTATTACTCCTTTCCACCTCAATCCAAAGAAGCTGTTTTGGTTGTTAAACTGCTGTCTGTTATCAGTAATGTACTGGATGGAGGCAAAGAAACTGAAACTTAATCCAGACAAGTCAGAGATGCTCCTGGTCTTTTGAAAGGCAGCTCAGGGACCAGGGATTCAGCCTGCGCTGGATGGGCGTTGCACTCTTCCTGAGGTTGAAGGTGAGCAGCTTGGATATGCTCCAAGATTCAACCCTGAGCCTGGAAGCTCAGGTCTCAGCAGAGGCTGAGAGTGGCATCTGTACAGTTAAGCTTGTGCACCAGCTGCACCCGTTCCTTGAGATATCAGACCTCGCCAAGGTGACTCATGCCTTAGTTTGGATTACTGTTAACATGTTCTACATGGGGCTTCCTTTGAAAAGTGTTCAGAAACTTCAGCTGATAAAAAGAGCTGCAACCAGATAGTTAACTGGGGCTGGCTACAGGGAGCACACAACTTCCTTGTTACAAGAGCTCTACTGGCTGCCCATCCATTTCCAGGCAGAATTCAAAGCGTTGGTGATGACCTATCAAGCCTTATATGGTTCAGATCTAGGTTATTTGAAAGACCATACCGTCCTGTATGAACCTGTCCATGTTTTCAGCTCTTCTGGGGAGGCTCTGCTCTCTGTTCCACCATTCTCACCAGTACATTTGGTGGGAACACAGGAGAGGGCTGCCTCAGTGGCTGCTCCCACGCTCTGGAATTCCCTTCCCACAGAGGCTAGGCTGGCACCCTCTTTATTATCTTTCCACAGGGAGGTAAAACACTTTTTTTTCTGGCAAACCTTTGAGAACTGATTTTTTTAAGGGGAACAAGCCTTTTATCACGTGCTGGACATTTACCTGTTGTTGTTTTAATTTGTTTTATATGCTTTCAGTTTTATGATAGTTTAATTGCTTTTTAACTTCAAAGTGCTTCAAAATAACAACCACCACCACCACCTCTAGTATTGGGGCAGTATGACTCTATACCAGTTGTTGGGAAACATAACCAAGAGGACATTGAACTCATGTCTTTTTTATGGGCTGCCCATAGGTATCTGCTTGGTCATTATGTGAAGTGAATGCTGGACTAGATCAGTCTTTGGTCCAAACCAGCACATTCTTCTTATGTTCTTATTATATTATAAAGATGAGGAAACTGTATAGAGATATCAAAGAAATATTGATTTAATAAAACTCTGATGAAACAATCCATAGAGAAACAAGAGATAGTACTAGAAGATAAGACTCCCAAGTTGGAAGGCGTTCAGTGAGCTACTGGGGTAGAGCAGAGGACAAATATGAGTAGCACTGTGTCTAATAAGACAACTGGACTGAAGCAGAAAGGATGTTCAGCTGCTGACATGCTAAGAGGCAAAAGAAAACACATATAGGAACATGGAATGTGAGAAGCATGAATCGGGAAGCTGGACCTAGTAAAACAAGCAATGCAGCATATAAATATGGCAATATTTGGGGTGAGCGAGCTAAAGTGGATAGGAATGGGACACTCTGGTCAGATAATTACATAATGTTTTACTCTGAAAATGAAAATCACACTGAGGAGAGATGTACTAAAAGCAGTCAAAGGATATAATGCAAAGTCTGACTGCAATAAGACATCAGGGAAAATCCATCAGTATAGCCATAGTCTAAGTTTATGCTCTAGCTAGAGAGGCAGAAGAAGAAATTGAAAGATTCCATGCTTGGATGACGGAATTAGGGGCATACTTATCAAATTTGCAGATGACACCAAATCAGGAGGAGTAGCTAACACCCTAGAGGACAGGATCAAAATTCAAAATGACCTGGATAGACTGGAGAGCTGGGCCAAAGCTAACAAAATGAAATTCAATATGGAGAAATGTAAGGTACTGCACTTAGGGCGGAAAAATGAAATGCATAGATATGGGACGGGGGAGACCTGGCTGAATGAGACTATGTGCGAAAGGGATCTATGAGTCCTAATAGACCACAGTTGAACAAGAGTCAACAGTATGATGCGGCAGCTAAAAAGGCCAATGCAATTTTGGGCTGCATCAATAGAAGTATGGTGTCTAGATCAAGGGAAGTAATAGTGCCACTCTATTCTGCCTTGGTCAGACCTCACCTAGAATACTGTGTCCAGTTCTGGGCACCACAATTCAAAAAAGATATTGACAAATTGGTGCGTGTCCAGAGGAGGGCAACTAAAATGGTGAAAGGTCTGGAAACCATGCCTTATGAGGAGAGACTTAGGGAGCTGGGTATGTTTAGCCTGGAAAAAAAGACGGTTAAGAGGCGATATGATAGCCCTGTTTAAGTATTTGAAGGGGTGTCACGTTGAGGATGGAGCAGGCTTGTTTTCTGCTGCTCCAGAGACTGGAACACGGAGCAATGGATGCAAGCTGCAGGAACAGAGATTCCACCTCAACATTAGGAGGAACTTTTTGACAGTAAGAGCTGTTCAGCAGTGGAACACACTCCCTCAGAGTGTGGTGGGGGTCTCCTTCTTTGGAGGTCTTTAAACAGAGGCTGGATGGCCATCTGTCGGGGATGCTTTGATCGTGATTTCCTGCATGGCAGGGGGTTGGACTGGTTGTCCCTTGTGGTCTCTTCCAACTCTACAATTCTATGATTCTATGATTCTATGATCACCTGTTTTGCAAGATCCAGAATGTTTATTTGAACTGGGCAGATGGGTCAAATGCATCATTATCTGCATTAACATGGTGCCAAACCATATCACTCTTCTTTCTCTTCCACTATGTAGGTGACTTATCTATCTAGATACATGAACAAATGGGACTATGGTATATACCCAACCCACTCACATAACCCAATGCTAAGAATTCCCCTTGGTTGGGTTAATGGAACAAATAAATAACCTTGAGAGCCCAAAGATGTCAACCAAGATTATAAGAGATCACATGACACATATGAAACTGATTTATATATACCCTTGACATTTTCTTTCACACAATGCTTCTAAAAAGGCCTAAAAATACACAGAGCTCTTCTTTTACCTATTATTATTTCTTCATAATATACTTATGCTGGGAAAGCTGTCTCACAAGATAAATAATCTAGAAGGACTGGTAGGAAATGATATGCCCATATTGTGACTCTGAGGAACACCTATTAAAAAGGTAGCATTTTCTGTATACTGTATATTCATATAGATCCGTGGTGTTTCCAGTTGCTTTCCCCAAAACCAAAGGACCAAATCTGGTGTGAGGAAGTAGTTCTCTTTTGTGAGTACTACTGTCTCAGAGGTTAAGTGCTGAAGGGTGAAAGACAGCACTAATGTAGACATCATCTCTGTTAAAATGTTTCTCTCCTATTTAATGTAATACTGTGGAGATTTAATGGAGATAAAATAGCCAGGCTCCAAGAAGAGCAAGGCTGCTATATTCATGCAGGATGACAATGTTCAGTGGTTAATTAGACACCGTTAACCTGTTTTAACAGGAGACATAAGTGGGATAAATGTGGGCAAATGCCCTTGACATTTTTTAATGTCCATCACTCATGGAGGACCCTAGTTAGTCTTCCTTGCTGTGGTACAATACATACAGCAGAGTGCTGGACATCAGCCTTAGTACAGCTGTACAACAGAGACTGAATGAGAGGGAATAAGGACTAGGGAAATAGCAAAAAATGCTATGATTGCACGTATCAGTGTAGGACTGTTTGGAGACTATGAGGAAAGAATGATTAGATATAATTAAGAAACAGAATTTTTTTGAGATATCAGCTTCATTTTCCTGAAAGTTGCTTCTTCACTACCTACAGTATTTAGTTATTTATTTTTTAATTTTTCTAAAATACTATTTGTTCCAAATAGCTTCCAGCAGAGTGTACGAAACATATATACATCAGGGATGGAAAGACTACAGGTTTCTGGAATCTGCTTTGCTGTAAACTGGAATCTGGAGATCCACCAACCAAAGTTGGTACAATAGACACAATGTTTAGTATGAAAAAAATTCTGAGCCCACTGCGTACCAGGACTGAACAGTGCTCACAGTCCTTCCATGTAAAGATCTACAAGCAGCTGTGAAGTTCATATTTTACACAGCAGTCAGTTCTGCCTTCCACTTCCCAAACAGGGCTAGTGTTCCTTAGGCAAGGAAGACCACACCATTTACCAACTCTATCACAACCACTGTATACTTTGCTTAACTACTATTACACAATTTATCCATAACATTACAAACCACTGTATACTTTGCTTAACTACTATTACACAATTTATCCATAACATTACAAAGAGAGTTGAAAGGCTGCAGAGGGGGCAGAACTCAAATTGACACTGAACAGAGACTGCCCAAGCTGGAATTGTATCGGAATTTGTGGATATTTCTGTGGAAAGTTTGCCCCCTTCTGACTAAACCTCAAACAGCATACTCTTTTCCTTTCCTCACTACTACTTTACTGTTTTAAAAATTCCTTGCTCCTGTGAATCCTTGCTTTAAAAAGAAAAGAAAAGAAATATGTCAAGGACTGTATGAGCAACCGTGTAGCAGAAAAATACAAAGTCAGTTCATGTTTTCAAGATTTTTCATCCACTCACACCAACAGAGCATTCAAGTACTCCTTCAGTGCTCATTTCAATAGCCACATCTGACTTCCTTTTGTTCAGTTTCATAAAATATGGACCTTCTATACATCACAGAAACTCGGCATTCAAAAAAGAACTGCTTTTCCTCTATCTTCGAAAAATGACTTTCCACAATAAGTCTAGATACCACTGACTGCCCTGAACCCAGCAACAAGCACTGCTGTACTCAAGTAATCATGCTACTTTGAAAACTTCCACAAAACAGAAAACAAATGTATATACACAGAAAGTATACTGCCTGATTTTTCATTTCTTGAGAGTGAAACATAGACAAAGAGTAACCCAGTGGTGTCAGCTGAGAGAGATAAGGACCAGCTGAGCTCTGCAGGGAGCCAAGGACTACAATTTCAAAGTTACTCTAGGTCCAGATGCAGAAACATCATCACAGCTGAAGGGGATGTTTCAGCATGACAGTAGAAAGGCTTCCTGGCCTGTCTAAGCTACATCTCTTTTATGAATGACCTGCAAAACGAAATCCCCTTGAAGATGCCCTCTTGCTGGAAGAACAGAAAGAAGGGGGTGGGAGAGGAAAGTACTGATGTTCACAGACATTTTATTTTTGAAGAGAGGATTAATCAAAGGGAAAACAGCAATTTGTTAAGCTTGTAGCATTCAAAATCTCTCTACTTCCAAACAAAGCTACTGAAAACACAAGGTGCTATCACAGATTGCCACTGGCTCAAGGATGGAGAAAGAACAAATTTGTAGCTCCAAGGCAGAAACAAAAATACAGGAGTCTATAAAGCCAAAGTTTTGAGCTCTTGTGGTGTGGCCTTGTAGACAGTTTTGGATACAGATTCAAACCAAAACAATAAAATGAAAAGAGCTATGATTATGTGCTTAAACACTTTCTGATCCTCTCTCATGAAGTTACTAGTTGCCACTTCCATTTCTAACTATAAGACTTCATATCTGTTAAAAACTAATTCTATGATCAATACAAACCGAATTACAAATTAGACATTCAGGATCTGATCCTAGATGAAAATGCCAACCTGGCATTTATTACAGAGACCTGGTTGGATGAGGCTGGAGGAGTTAATTTGACTCAGCTTTGGCCACCGTTTTTTCTGGGCAGCAGCAGGTGAGACCTGAGGGGCAGGGAGGTGGAGTCGCAATGTCTGTTGGGATAATATCCCCCTGACTAGGTGTCCTATCCCTCAGTCTGCAGGGTTTGAGAGCGTTTATTTGAAAGTGAGTAGCCAGGGTGTACTGCCCACCCTGCTGCTCAATAGCCTCCCTTCCTGAGCTAGCCGGGGGGGGGGGGGTCTCAGAGGTGGTGTTGGAGTCTCCGTGGCTTTTGTTGCCAAGGGACTTCAACATCCATGCTGAGACTACCCTGTCGGTAGTGGCTCAGGACTTCATGTCTGCAACAATAACCATGGGTCTGTCCCAAGTGGTATCTGGCCCCACTCAGGCTGCTGAGTACACTCTAGAACTTGTTTTCTGCATGGGATGATGGTGATCTGGGAATGGAGGAGCTTTCTATTATTCTGTTGTCATGGACAGATCACTTTTTGGTCAGGTTTAGACTTGCTGGGACTCAGACCCTCTGCAGGGATGGGAGACCAATTAAAATGGTCCTCCCCATGAGGCTTGTGGATCTGGATGGATTCCTGATGGCTCCAGGGGAGTTTCCTGCTGCCTTGCAGGTGATCCCTTCAAAGCCCTGGTTGCTCTCTGTAATGGGGAAATGAACAGTTGACATAATTGCTCTTAAGTGTCCCTTCTCACAGAGCGATCTAAAACAGTCCCCTGATTTTCTAAGGAGCTGGCAGCAATGAAATGAGTGAAACAAATGAGTCCAACGGAAAACAGGCTAAAATCTACCTGAAAGCTATGGCGGGGCAATAAAGGCAGAAAAAAGGCTTTCTGATTAACACCATTGCATCAGCACATAACCAATCAGCAGAGCTGGCCAGAGGCCAGAGGACTGGATGAGTGTGTAAAAGAAGTGCTTGATGCCTCTTTACAACAAGGCAGGGTCCCAACAGGCCTGTAGGAGGCTGTGGTAAGACCTCTTCTGAAAAAACATTCCCTGGATCCTACAATACTAGATAACTATAGGCCAGTCTCCAACATTCCATTTTTGGGCTTCTCAACTCCAGGGGTTCCTGTATATGAGGCAGATTATCTAGATACATTTCAGTCCGGTTTCAGGCCTGGTTATGGGACACAGACAGCTTTGATCGCCTTGGTGGATGACCTACACAGGGAGCTGAACAGGGGGAGTGTGACCCCATTGGCTCTGCTGGACCTCTCAGCGGTTTTTGATACCATCAACCATGGTATCCTTCTGAGTCATCTCTCTGGGATGGGGCTTGGAGGTACTGTTCTACAGTGGCTCCCCTCTTTCCTGGAAGGGTGCTTATGAGGCTGGTGCTGGGGGGATTCCTGTTCAACTCCTTGGCCATTGGCCTGTGAAGTCCCTCAGGGCTCTGTCTTATCCCCTATTGCTATTCAACATCTACATGAAACTGCTGGGAGAAGTTGTTTGAAGTTCTGGCATCAGGTGTCACCAGTATGCTGATGATACCTAGCTCTATTACTTCTTTCCACCTAATTCCAAGGAAGCTGTTCTTGTGCTAAACCAGTGCCTGGAAGCTCTAATGGACTAGATGTGGGCAAACAAACTGAAGCTTAATCCAGATGAGACAGGTGCTCCTGGTCAGTTAAAAAACTGCACTGCACAGCCTTAAAAGCTCAGCCAGTGCCAGTGCGTAAAAACCTAGCAACACAAACATGTTTTGACCTACCACTGGAAGAAGAGCAAGGATGGGGTCATCCTGGCCTCTCTGCCGAGGGAGTTCCGTAGTCTGGGAGCAACCACCGAGAAGGCCCTCTCCCTTGTTCCCACCAAGGATTCTGTCCGTGTTAGATGGGGTTACACTCCCTCAGAAAATGCAGGTTTGCAGTTTGGGAGTACTCCTGAATTCAACTCTTGAGCCTGGAGGCACAGGTGTCAGCAGTGACCAGGAGTACTTTTGCACAGTTAAAGCTAGGGCACCAACTGTGCCCATTTCTGGAGAGGTCAGATCTGGTCATGATGGTACATGCATTGGTTACATCACATTTGGATTACTGTAATGTGTTCTACATGAGGCTGCCTTTGAAAAATGCTCAGAAATGTCTGTTGGCCCAAAGAGCTGCAGCCAGGTTGTTAACTGGGGTTGCTACAAAGAGCACACAATTCCTTTGTTTCAACAGCTCCATTGACTGCTGTCTGTTTCCAGGCACAATTCAGTGCTGGTTTTGACTATAAAGCCCTATATGGCTTGAGTCCAGGTTATCTGAAGGACTGTGTCTCCCTATATGAGCCCAGTAGAGCTTTAAGATCGTCTGGAGAAGCCCTTCTATCTGTCCCACCACCTTCTCGGGCTCATTTGGTGGGAACAAGGGAGAGGGCCTTCTCAGTGGTTGCTCCCAGACTACGGAACTCGCTCTGCAGAGAGGCCAGGATGGCCCCATCCTTGCTCTTCTTCCAGTGGTAGGTCAAAACATTGTTGTGTTGCCAGGTTTTTACGCACTGGCACTGGCTGAGCTTTTAAGGCTGTGCAGTGCAGTTTTAAAGATTTTTCAGGGTCTTTATAGAGTTTTTAAAATGCATTTTAATATTTTTAATGTTTAATGATTTTAGCCTATAAATTGCTTAATTTTTTTAAAAATATATACTGTATTGTATACTTATATTGTTTCTACTTTTGCATTGTTTTTAACTTGTATTGTTTTAAAGATGTTGTTAGCCTCTTTGAGTCCCATTGTTGGGAGAAAGGCAGGATATATATGAATAAAATTATTATTATTATTATTATTATTTGAACATGTTACTCCAGTTAATCAACTAAGGTTTTTAGTGCAGTACTAAAGATTCTGTATAAACTGCACAAGATAATTTATCATGTGTGCTATTGTTGGGAATACTTGGAAGTTTCGCTATTGTTAATTTGAAACTGAAGACTAGGTAAGAGGTAGGTTTTTCTCCCTGAAAGATACAAGCAGTCACCTTTATAAAAAATACTGTTGTCTGCCATAGATTTTTCTGTCTGTCTTGCACCTTCTCTGCCCTCTGATTCCTTTCTGATCATGACAATCGGAGATTGTATGGTGAGCAGGAGGATGCCACCCATGATGCTAAATAACCAGATTTGATTATGGAACCAGAAAAGTAAATGAGAGTGAGGGCAACATTTCCTGGATTAATCACATTGGTGATCTTCCTTCCATAAGATTACACAGTGCACATGATTTCATGTCACACATGTCTTGGTTACTACATAGGCAATCAGATTTGGTCATAAAATGGCATGACTAAAGGTGAATGAAGCAAGAGATAACAGGTTAAAGTTTTGGAAGGCATGCTGAAGGCAGGTTTCTTTTTTTCTTTTTTTTTTTGCACTGCCTCGAGAAAAATGTTCGTGAAAAATGGAATAACTTCAGTTTTTTCTAGTTATGCCAGAGTGGTATACATTTCAACCACAATCCCTCACACAAAATTTATAATATTGATCCAAATTATGTTTCAGGAGCTCTTGAAATGGAGTATTGTTCTAGCAGTAAATGTTCTATAAGTATAAGTGAGGTCAACTTTAAATCTTGGCTCTCTTGGTAGAAAGCTCTGGGCAAGATTTTCTGTGGATGCTGATAAATAATTTGTACTACATACAAGTTTTGAGCTTCCCTCAAACAAATCCTTCACAGGGGAGCCATGGATCACAAATAGAATTTCTAGCATTCTTAAAAATCTACAATTCTCAGAGTTATTTCTTTCTTATATTCCAAAATAGGGCTATTATGTTCTTAGAAAGTGGTGGCTATGGACCTCAGTGTCTCTCCAAAAGATTCAGGATTTAGATCTGACATAGACTTGCTATCATTGCTATCTACCAGGTATGAAAGAAATCACAAAAGGCAAGTGCAATGAATATTCCCATCCTTTTGGAGGGCTGCAGTGCTCATTTTCCAAAAAGGTAGATGTTAACCCACTTCTTCCAAAACTTTAGCTTTAAGAGGAAGCTCATCAGAATTATGATTTCTTTGGTATCTATCTATTGATGGTACTTCCTACATCTAGAACTCTGTAGAGTGAAACCGCTTTTAACTATCAGCCTGGAAAACTCTGCTGATACAGTATATCTTCATTTACCACTACTGTATTTGAAAAACCATACCTCAAAGAATAGATATCCAAAAGGATTTTTAAGAAAAATGCAAAGTAACAATGTTTCTTTTTTCATTTAGGATCAAATCTTAAACAAATATTTAATATTTAAACAAATACTTTGATCAAAATCTTGACAAAAAGCAGAAAAGGGAGACTACCAATGGTAATTGTCTCTTTAGCTCAAAGTTTTAAAAAATAAGCGCAAATGGGCATAACACCATGTCAAATCAGAGCAGGTGATTCTCCTGCTCTGTTCCTTTTACTGTAGTATTTTTACTGTGTCTGAACATAAGAACTGTCTGTGAAAGACAAGGAGAGAACCACCTCAGCAATGACACTGAAGGAGAAGAGGAGAGGAGCCAGTTAGCATTCCTGGAACATCCACTCTATAAAAAGAAAAAAAGCCAAACCCATACACTGCAGCTCTACCGCCATCTTGATGTCCTTGATGCGTGCTGATGGTGTAGAGGCGGCTGGCACCAGAACAGCCCAAGAGAAGGAACGAGAGGCCAATGGAGATTTATGTGAGGAGAGTGAGATGGACAAGGTAAAATTGTCAGGAGGAGTTGTTAGAAAGTAAAATATATTGTGACAATTCCACTCCTGCCGTTCATCAATAAACTGACAGATCATTTAGTGTCAATTAGGTGTGATAGATGGACAAGTTCCCATGATCCCGGGCCAAAATTAATGGCTGGGAGGGAGAGGGTGATTGAAAATGACGGCTGACATTGAGAAGAAAGTCCTGAAGGTCCCCAAAGGGCCATTACTTGCCTCATTCCCTTGCAGATCAATGCAGGGACAAACCCAAAAACAGACACTTCAAGACAAAACTTAATCAGACTTCCTTTCCTACCTACCTTCCTTCCTTCTGAGTCCCGCTTGCTCACTTTGCTTCCTGTGTCCCCATTCTCTGCCCACTCTCCCGTGAGGTCAGCAACAGATGGTAGCATAAGACAAATACACTTTTAAACAAGCCACGATTAAGCATTAGGATCCACGGCAAAGCCACCAGGGAGTTCTTCTTCAGACAGTGGGCTGGTTCACACATTCAAAGTAGTCATTTATTTGCTCCCTCTCATTTAGAAGCTTCGATAGAGAAACCACTGAGAAACAAAGCTTTTACTAACAGAAGTGGAGTTTCTTAAAGATTTTGTAAATGCTCTAAATAATGTCATATACAGAAAATGCAAGAGAATTGTTTTATTTAATAATTAGTACTCTGAATTATGTACCTGAAGTATAATATGGGCAACAACCACCATTAGATTGTCAACAGAAAATATCCTATTAAAACCTAATTAAGTTCCATCTTCAATTAGAAGATTTTTACTTATCAAGCTAAGTGCACAGTCTCCAGGGATTAAAAATGTCTCCAGTTCCTGGGTGCTACCTTCAAACACTTGAGGCTGTCCTGCTCTTGTCAGCCCTCCACAACCTACTGCTACCTTTAGAACTCAAAGCTGCTACTGACCATACTCTAAGGAAATGTCTCTTCTACTTTGGAATGTAATGTTTTTCACAATCTCCCCCTTCACATTCATCTATAAAATAATGCCTATTGTTTGAAGTCTTAATATTCCCCTGATCTCCAGGCATGGTGGGGCATTAGTTCTCAGTGGAATGCTGAAATAGCCTAGGTGGAACACAGGATAGTCATACTGCACTTTTTAACTACTAACAGAATTATTTCATTTATTTGTGTTTCAGTCATAGCAATAGAATTTATTCCCAATAACACTACTGGAGTTTTTTATATATTTATCTTTGTTTTTAGTTAAACAAACAGTAAAATTTATACTCAGCAGTATTATTACAATTTTCAACTATGAATGGATTATTATTTTGTGAAGTTGAAGGCTTTCACGGCTGACATCCACAGATTTTCCTTGGGTTTTTTCCGGGCTGTGAGGACGTGTTCTGGAGTAGTTTCTTTGTATGATTATTATTTTGTTGTTTATTTGTGTTTACTCCCTGCAATAATAGCACAGTACTGTATTTTGTGTGTTTAAACCTTCCCATAAGTGAGAAATTAAAAAAGAGAGTTCCTAAAAACACAAAAGTGTTCTTTTCTGGATAAAGTGGGCATTTTTCTTCCTTTCATGGTAGGACCTAGATTCATCAATAGAGAGATTGGTTTGATGTCAGATATGAAAGGTTAAGAACCATTGCTCTAACCTGGCATCTCCAAATATGCTAGACTGTAACAACTGGGATGGAAGTTGTAGACTGTAAATCTGGAAGATGCCAGGTTGGAAAAGGCTTTTCTGGAGAAACTAAAGCTCAATTAAAATTACTGCAAACAACAATAGGACTCAGGCAGCTCTCATTCACTTCTATTGAACTTACAGAGGAACATACCATGAGGATTTCCACTCAGAACATAATGAGAATATGCTAACATATACATATGTCAAAATGTGCTGATTGTGTCCCACTTAAGGATGGACTCACAGTGCTGGAAAAGACTCATGAAGCTCAATTACTTGCTCCAACGCAGGTTTTTGCAGCAAGGTCTTACAAAATAGCTATGTTATCATTCACTCAAGATTACTCAAAAAAGAAAACTTATTTCTCTCTTAGAAACACTATTTTCCAGCATCTGACATTGAACAAATACTGATTACTAAGAAAAGCTATCAAGATTCCCCTCAAAGGGAAATATCAATGACCACATCTTTGCTGTGGCTGAGAAAATGAAGTCTTGTATTCCCTTTCCTACAGTATGTGGTACAGCCTACTTACCTATTCCTCCTGACCAGAGTTCCTTGATTACTTCTTTGTGTCTGGCTTATTTAAAGATATGACTATGTAAAGCAGGCCAATCCCATATGAACTAGCCTATCCATTTAGATCTAAATCAGTGGCTCTTCTTTGGGTTCTCTCTTCTTTACAATGAGACAGGAGGTGCCCAAAGAGAAGGCTTTTTTCTGTTGTGGTGCTTAATGTTTGGAATATCCTCATCAGAGGAGTGCGTGGTGGCCTTCTTAGCATTTATGTACCCAGGAAAAACAATTTTATTTTACTCTATCTTTGGCTGACTCTTCTTTAATCACTTTGTTGTTCTTTTCTGATTGATGAATACTATGTTGAAGTTTTCTGGTGATTTTAATGATGAGATCTGTGTATTTCATTGATTATATCCTATGATTTGCAGTCTCTACTGTTATTTACTTTATTATAAGCCATTTGGAGCCTATTTGGGGACAGGTATGATAAAAAAGCCTGTAACAACAACCAGTGTTTAGTACTTAGCGCTTAGTGTTTAGCACAGCGAAGCTGGTATCAGTTCCTGGCCTGATAGTGAGGAAATTCAGTCTAACCACGCTAGTTTTTGAACCCACCCTCCTCCTTTCTCTCTCTCTCATGTCTGTGTTGATGGGACTGTGGACAAATATATAACTAGTCAGCTTTAATTCCTTTGCACTCTTTCTAACGTTTCCTCTGGATTAATCAAATTATAACTTTGTATCAAATTCCAAATGTGTTATTTCTAATATCTTACACTGTAACAGCCCCCATATCTGCTGGGCTGGTACCTGCAGATTCACTTACCTGTGTCCAAATAAATATGGTCTCTCTAGGCATCTTCTAGGTCCTCCAGCACAATTCTAAGGTATGCTAGGTCCTCCGGTGCGACTCTATGGTATGCTTGGGCTGGAAGTCATTCATCTTAATAGGGTTTGCTATTATTCACAGTTTCTGGTATCCACAGTAAGCCCAGGAATGTATCCCCTGCACATATGGGGGTTGTACTGCACAACATTAGAGTGATTCATATTATTTTTATTTATATAACATTAGAGGTTAGAACTGCAGAGTCTCTCTCTGGCTTTTCTTCGCGAACGAAGATTCAGGAAGGACTCATCCCACACTTTCTGCAAGCGCACTGATGACTGAAAAGGCCAATCTGAGATAAATTGCAGAGTACAGCAATCCTAATCTCTAGATTCAGAGTTCAAAGGGACTAGAATAAGGCAAGTAAGCCCTTCAATTGGTGGAGAGGCCAGCCCCACCCTGGAGACAGTAATTACACCTGCAGAGAGTGGCTCAGCCTTGTATCTGCCTCTGATGTTGTTTCCACTGGACGTAGGCCCCAAACTGGGGTGTTCTATGGGTGGGGCTGGGCAGATGAGAGGCTCTGCTGGATGCAGATGATGAAACAAAATGACCTTCATGATATTGCTGGCTTTTAGTCCCAAAAACTTATTTAAGTCTCATCACTACAGTGGTTTCATGCAGTCTCAATCTCCAGCTAAACATACAGCACATGCTGTAACTAAAATAATAATAATAATAATAATAATAATAATAATAGGATAAACACCATTAAGACTGCAGTTGGTAAGTATTAGTCCTAATGGCTCCTTGAAATCAGCATTTTTATTCTAAGGCAACATATATGGTACATGTGCGTTAACAAAAACAAACAAACAAATATAAACCAGAAAGTTGTTAATGTCATGGTCAGTCAGGACTCTGAGGACTCAGAAGGCGAGGAGGCTGAGCCAGTAGCAGAAGAGCTGGCTGAGTCTGAGTCTAGCCCTGAAGAACCCAGGGCTCAGCAGCCTAGCCCTCCCCCAGCTCAGGGTCCAAGCCTGGGAGACATAATGGAGCAAGAGCAAGAGGTAGAAGAGCAGGTACCTACCTTTAGCCAAAGGAGAGCAGAGAAGGCGTGGCTTCATCGTTCTCAGAGATTAAGAGACAGAAGCTCATCAATCACCCCGCAGCTGGGAGTGGGAACTGGGCCAACATAAGCAGCTGGGGGAGGCTGAGTTCCTTGTTTCAAGCAGTCTGTGTTACCTGGAGGAAGCCTCTGCCTGTGACTCTTCTGGAACCTTGCTATTTTGAGACTTTGGATATCTTGACTTTGGACTGCCTTCATTGACCCACCTGCCAGAACCCTTTTGACCTTGGACTGCCTCTTTGTTCTGCACTCTCTCTCTGTGTGTACTTCTGACCCTGTAGGACTGCTACTGACAACACCAGGTACTGTGCTTTTCAACTGGGTTGTTGCCGAGCCGGGCTCCTTATCAGCTACTGAGTTGGCTTCACGACAGTTAAAACATATCAAAACTTTTCTTCCTCTTCCATAAGACAAGAATAGTGACTGACTTAAACTGAGAGATTTAAGACAGTTAAAAGGAAGTCCTTCTTTATACAGTGCCTAGTTAAGCTGTGAAATTTGTTGCCAGAAGATCTAGTAGTGATGACCACCAATTTAATTAAAATGGGACTGGACAAATTACTTAATATGGGACTACTAAAGACTACAGCACGTGTCATGATCAATATGTATCCCTCACAAGCATATCTGATGGAAACATGAGAGAGGGCTTCTCCTAGGCTCTGGAGGCTAGGCTACTAAAGGCAAAAATGTTTTTATTCCAACAAATTTTTGAAAACAGACTGTTTACAAGAAAAGGGCTTCTCTTGGTGTGCTGTACTACTTTATCATTTGCTTTTGAATGGCTATATTTTAAATGGTTTTAATTATGTAGACACTTGAACGCTAGTCTAAACATAATTATGTTTTAATCTATGTGTATTTTTACTTGTCTTTGTGTGTATTTTGTATGCTGGATTGAGTCTCAGCTTTGGAAGAAAGGTAAGGTATAAACAAAACAGTACAATGCAATATTCCTTCCAGTACCAGAGGCAATATACCTGCCTATATCAGTTGCTGAAAGCACATGTAGAAAGATTCTGTTGCACTTCTGTCTGCTTGGTGGGCTCTTCATAGATATCTTATTAATCACAATGTGAATAGAAGGCTGGAGCAGATAGGCCTCTGCTCTCATCCAGCATGGCTTATCATGTACTCTTATCCATCCATATTAAGAGAGGGGAGAGAGAAGAGAAACAAACAGATTCTATTTGTAACAGACCTTTAAAAGAAGATCTGTAAAGTAGAAGCAAGTACTACTCTCACACACTCTCTCTCTGTGTATGTGTGTATACGTGTGTGTTTCAAAGGGGGATTTCAGTAAATCTCTCACTCTACCCCCTACCCCTTTCAAGCAATTTAAATTTCTTAACATATGAGAATAAGTACTCTTTGCCAGACACCTGGTGATCTCTTCAGCAAGTGCATGCTCTTTTCCTCTGGTGTCTTATAAATATAATGCATGAGCTAACATAACGGGCCATTTACTGTAAGTCTGTTTATCAAAGGTAATGATGTCATTAAGTACATCTGTACAGTTTCTAGAACACAACTTGAGTGCCCTCTGCTGGTTAGAGAGAAGTCTTTGCAGCAGAAGTAATCTATACAGTATTAGGGTTAAAGGTAACCTGCTATAGAAGGAGCGACAATGGAGTGTGGGTGAAGAAGATTTGGTAGGGTTAACTACACCGAGGGTCAAAGCAGAGTGTATTTTAATGGTCACACTACTATTCATACTTATCCCTTCTGTTCAGTGCACCTTGATCTTCCTTTACTTGTGGTTCTCTGGAAGTTGCACAATGTAGGCCAATTCAGTGCTATAGTTCAATCTATTCATGTACAAACATGGGAAAATTTTTGTACAATACTGAGGAAATTCAATGGAATCATTTGAGCTAGCTTCAGTCCGAAGCTACTTTCTTTCTTTTTTCCACCCTCTCTTTCCAGATGGGGCTAAAGATAAATTGTATTAATAGCACTGTCTAACCCATTTTAATTCCATTGTATACCAGTGCATGTTGCATAAAATAAAATAAAACAAAGTGTTAATAGGAAGAATAGGCAGTTCACAGAGTTCCTGAGACTTTTATGGAAAATCTTTACAGTTCCTTTAAAGCCTCCTTTTTAAAGAGAAAGATAGTTTAGCAGTTCTTAAACCTGAAATTTCAAAGTGTTAAGGGAATAATAGTGTTCAACAATCCTGGATGCATAATGGATTTTCAAATATATATGTGGATTTTAAAAACTGCATGTCAATTTCTTATTCCCTGCCAGTTAAACTAAAAATCACTAGGAAAGTGAGAGGAAGTAGGAGGATTCCAAGAAGGAACAATTGGTATGGTAGTCTTTTCTAGAAACACATAACTGAGCCATGGAAACACTATTAGCACATCCAGGTTGAGTACGGAGGGCTCTCAGCATCCATGGGTTCAGTATCCGCAGATCTGAGCAGGTGCAGATTGAGCTTGTGCACTCCAGCCAGTGGCGTCACTGGTGTTGTCCGGGCAAAACAGATACACACGGCATGCAGCAGCAAAAGCAGGAAGGGGAGGAGGAATAGACCCCATGCACCACCACTGCCTCTGCTGCCTCACCAGTCACCAACCTCCTCTTCCTCCTCCTTCTGCGCTCCACATGTCTCTATTATTCCTGGTCAACTGGAAGTAGCATGCTGCCCTCCATACCTCAGTTTCCTCCATGCCTCAGTTTCTCCCATCTGCCCTCACCTGCCTCCACTCCGCCAGGGCCTCTTCTTTGCAGGGAGGTGCCCGAGTTCAGCTGCTGCTATACACTCACCTGGACCCGCAATTCTCCATCCTCCACTACTTCCTCTTCTCCCTCCCCAACATGCCTCAATTTGCCTACATTTCCTATTTTGTCCAGGCAATGCTGATGATGACACTGGCTGGGACATGTGAGGCTGAGGTGGCAGTGGTGGCTTCTGGAAGCATGTTCAGTTCCCTAGGCAGGAGCAGCAGCTGTGGGATGAGGAGGAAGGCACAGAGGAGCCCTGGTAGTCTGCTGCCACATTCATGGAGGCACCTCCACTCAGAGCAGCCACTTGCACCCTGCATTCCTGCATAATTTTCCAGCCATTCTCCTCCTGCTGCATGCTGCATGTCTCTTTGTTTCACTGGGGCAACTAGCAGCAATATGCCAACCTCCATACCTCAGTTTCCTCCATGCCTCAGTTTGCCTGAATTTCCTGGGCAATGTTGACAATGCCACTGGCTGAAGCGGGAGTTCACAGTTAATAAAATATTCTGGAAGAGGGAAGAAATAACCCAGCGTGACGACGATGGCATATCGGGAGAAGGGACTGGGCATGTGAACCGCGGCGCTGCTTCCGGGACAGAAATATTTCTGTCCCGATTTCTTCAAAGGGTATTTTAGGCGTGTGAAAATCTCCTAAGTTGCATTAATAGGAGTAGTGTCTAGATCAAGGGAAGTAATAGTATCACTCCATTCTGCTTTGGTCAGACCTCACCTGAAATAGTGTTTCCAGTTCTGGGCACAACAATTCAAGAAAGATACTGAGAAGGATGGTGGGAGGTCTGGAAGCCATTACGCCCTATGAGGAACGGCTTAGGGAGCTGGGTATGCTTAGCCTGGAGAAGAGAGGGTTGAGAGGTGACGTGATAGCCATGTTTAAATATTTGAAGGGATATCATACTGAGGAAGGAGCAAGCCTATTTTCTGCTGCTCCAGAGACTAGGACATGGAGCAATGGGTTCAAACTACAGGAAAAGAGATTCCACCTGAATATTAGGAAGGACTTCCTGACAGAAAAAGCTGTTCAGAAGTGGAATACACTGTCTCAGCATGTGGTGGAGTCTCCTTCTTTGGGTTTTTTTAAACATAGGTTGGATGGCCATCTGTCAGGAATGCTTGGATTGTGTGTTCCTGTAGGACAGAAGCCAATTGGATGGCATGGCTGTTGGGGTCCCTTCCAGCCCTATGATTCTATGATTCTAGGATGCATTCAGAGCCTGGAAAAGTTAATCGTTGATTACACCTTCCAGAATCCTCCTGCCAGCACCCTTCTCAAGGTCTGGTTGCATTGTTCCTTTTCCAGCATTCTCTAGCCCAGTGGTTCTTAACTTGGGGTCCGCAATGTCCTCACAGGGGGTCCACAAAGGCTTGAAGGCCTTTGTCCTCCCTGTAGTGGAGTAGCCATGTGACAGGAACCAAGGTAAAGGCTGGCTGGCTTGGCCTGCACATTGCCATTCAATCCACTGTAGCCACAAACTTGCAGGAAGAAGCAAGAGTGCCTCTGAGGGAAAGTTTAATGGATGGTCTAATTGTATTGTTGTTGTTGTCAGCTATTATTATTAGGGTTTTAAATCTTGAGTTAAGTCTTGGGGCAACAAAAGATATTTAAAGGGGGTCCCTAGTAAAGAAAAGGTTAAGAACCACTGCTCTAGGCCAATGCCTTTCACATGACACTAATGGGATACTGGTATTTTAGTGACAACAATAAAACCATTGTTCCCAGTAATATTACTTCAAATTTTAATTTATATTCTTTATATTCTTCTGTTAAAAGAGCTTGAGTGTTGTAGAAGTTTCAGCATTGCACTATGACTATGAAGACCAGGGTTTGAATCCTTACTCAGCCACGAATGCCCACTGGCTGACCTTCGGCAAGTCACACTGTCTCAGCCTCAAAGGATGGCAAAGGCACACCTCCTTTGAATAAACCTTGCCTAGAAAACCCCATGGTAGGTTGGCCTTAGTCAGAAATGACTTGAAAGCACATAGGCAAACACACACAAATTTCTTTTGGAGGCTGAACTCAGTTCGCAGCAAGGGGAAGAAGCTGAAGAAGACCAAGGGGGAAAGGGAGGGGAAAGGAACCAAGACAGATTAAAAGCAGCTGGAAAGATGATGGAGGGGATCTATGTGCAAGGAAGGGAAGGGAAGGAAGAAAGAAATAAAGAAGCCCTTTCCGAAGGAAAGAGACAACTTTCAAATCCCCCCCCCACACACACACATACACACCCCTGGCTGGCTTGCATTTTGCAGCAGCAAACTCCCTCCAGCTTCTGCTAGGAGGGCTGCTGCTTCTTTCTGCTACTTCTTTCTCTTTCTCTTTCGGACACAACATGTTTTTTTTTTTAAAGCCAGCAGGAGGTTTTTGGAGGTGGAGGGTAGGAGGGGGCTGGCTCCTCCCGGGTCATCAGGGGGCCCTATTGACCTTGGGGGCCCCCGCCAATGCTGATTTGTCAGACTGGTTAAACCATCCCTGAGAATGCTAAATCCAAAAGAGAGTAATCCACTTGCAAGAGCAGAGCCAAGCCATCTGTCCAAGGAGAGTGGAATGTAGAGCCATCAGCAACAGGCAGAATGGCTGGAAGATGATGTAGAAATGCAGGGAGCCAAGCAGATAAGACTATTGTCCAGGCAAAAATCCAGGCCTGGATGAATGCATTAAAGGGTAAGGCCATGACAGAGAAAAATAATGGGCTGTCTGAATAACTACAATGGAATCTGAATAAGACTGTTTTAGTCTCAATTTCCCCCTCCATTTGAGTAGATTGGGACAAGCATGCAGATCAGAAGATCCCTGGTTTAAATCTTTGCTGACAGATGGAGGGAGAAGATATATACACCATGCACTTAGACCTCGGAAATGTTAATGGTTGCTTCCCTTCTTGGCAAACATGAAGAACAATCATCCCCCCCCCCCATTCGCGGGTTTGACATCCACGGATCTGATTATTTGCGGGTTTGCTTCCGCCCCCCTGAAACCTGAGGCTGCCCAGTGCACATTCACACAACAGCCTTGGGATTCGGGAGTGGGAAGCAGCAGCAATCACCATGGCTGCCGCCAACCGCCTCCCAAATCTGGCTGCTCTGTGGGCTTTGGGAGACACTTGGTGACCAAGGGGTCGTTTACACTGCAAAAAAATCCACAAAGAATTTGCCAAGATTCCTAATGGTCCCCATGCATTTCGGACCAGGTCACTCTATTAAAAAGGAGGGGAGCAAAAATACCCCAAAATAGCACGGTAACAGCTTTTGTTATTTTCCCCAACTTTTTGATACAACCAATTCACAAAAGGCCATGTTTACAACAAATTCGCAAAAGGGGGCAGGCTTACAAGGCAGGGCTTTTGAGCAGCGTTGCCGCATCCCTGTGGCACGTTGGTGTGGGCCCACTTTCTGCTATGCTTGGGCAAGAGAAATCCCCCAGGCCGGGTGTGCTCTGGGGCCAACCTTTCCCTTTCCCTTTCCCTCCCATCCATCCCTTTCAAAGGGCAGCCTGCCCCCCTCCGCCCAGACTCTGCAGCCCAACAAACCGGCACTGCAGCCTGAAACATATCTGTGGAGGTTTCTCCCAAAGTGGCCCAGGAAGCGGCTTGTGGGGAAGCATCATTGTGCCTTGCCCTTGGGCCAAGTGAGCTGGCTTCTGCCGCTGACGCCTGTCCAGGCAGAGCCCAGAGGCACCGCGGTGGCTTGTGCTCCTCCCTTGTGGGGGGCTAAGATGGGTGTCGCCTTCACCCCTCCCCAGTTGGGCTCATGCGGGCTCCACCCGGACCCAGTCTGACCCATGGAAAGCTTAAGGGCGCTTCCCCACCAGCCACTTTCTGGGCCGCTTTGGAAGAAACCTCCTCAGATATGCTTCAGGCCACAGCACTGGGACACAGAGTCTGGGCAGAGGGGGGCAGGCTGACCTTTGAAGGGGACAGATGTGAGGGAAAGGGAAAGGCCGGCCCCAGAGCCGGGCTTTGAGCTCCTTCGGTAGGAGGGGCAATTGGAGCTCGCTTTGGCTCGGAGGCCTCTGGCCATGGAGGGCAACCTCCCTTGCCTCTCCCTCCTTCGAGAATGGGGGAAAGGGGGCACCTCTAGTCTGCAGGCCTCTTTTGGGGGGTTGCCCAGGAGGCCCCAGAAGTTGCCAAGGCCCCCCTTTTGAGTAGTGCTGCCGCATCTCTGCAATGAACTAATTCCTTCCCCCCCTCCAGCTGTGTGAAATGCAAAATCACTAATTTATCGGAACAACTAATTTTGGACAAAATCATGTAAACAACTCGGCATTGGAGCAAAAGCGAGGTAAGCCGGCATTTTCCGCACTTAATTCTCCTGTGTAACTGACCCCCAAGATCTCTGCTGCTCTGCTTTCCCCAAGCACTAACAGAGCAGCATGGGGCTTGGAGAAGGCAGAGCACCAGCTATCTCTGTTGCCAAGCATCTCTGAAGCCGGCTGCTCTGCAGGCTTTGGGAAACACTTGGTGACCAAGATCTCTGCTGCTCTGCCTTCCCCAAGCACTAACAGAGCACCGTGGGGCATGGAGAAAGCAGAGCCCCAGTGAACTCCATTGCTAAACATCTCCAAAGCCAGCTGCTCTGCAGGCTTTGGGAGACGCTTGGTGACCGAGATCTCTGCTGCTCCACCTTCCCCAAGCACTAACAGAGCAGTGTGAGGCTTGGAGAAGGCAGAGCCCCAACAATCTCTGTTGCCAAGAGCCTCTGAAGGTGACTGTTCTGCAGGCTTTGGGAGTGCTTAGCAATGGGGATCTCTGTTGCTCCGCTCTTCCCAAGAACTAGCACAGCAGCATCTGGCTTGGGGTCTGGCTTGGGAAGTGAGGCGCTGCTGCATGAATGTGGATACAGCTGCTTCAGGAGGGACGGCAGCAGCTGAGGAGCCTGGCCGCCAGGCACACTTTTTCGTACTCCCTCCCTTCCACCAGGAAGCCCCCCCCCCAGCTGTCCACTTCACAAACCTGGAGAGCCCTTCCCCACTTTCACTGTATATATTTGTGTTTTTTTTTTTTTACTTTCGCGGGGATCCTGCACCCTTAAACCTCACAAATATGGAGGGCTGACTGTACTTATCACATAACTATAAAATAACCAGTCTATTTCAGAGTGTGATCGATATTGGCATCTCTGTCTCTTACTCATATAGGAAAAGTACTCTGTACTACCTGCCTCTAGACATTCAGGGGTTGTCCAAACAGTGAAAAATCTCCTCACAGAATGTGAGGAGAATCCTACATGTCCTAATGGCATCCCATGTGAATTCGTCCTATTGTAAAGTGGGGGGGAAGCAAAAAAACTCATCAGAAAAGCCTTCATGGCTTTTTTTGTCTTTTTAAAAAACAACAAGGTGGGTGCATTCCTGCTTATTAGGTCAAGCAAATTGATCTGATTCGCTTGCCCCAATGAGAGGAAGCGTACTGCCGATTGGCCAGACAAGTGCAGGGGGCGGGGCTTGCAAGCAAGCAAGCAGTCCGCAGCCACCATTCCCCCCCACCGAGCGATCAGGGATGGGGAAGGGGGAGCACAGCTGTCATTCCCACCCACCGCGCCACTACCACCACCACAGGCAGAGAAGGGAGGAGGGCTCTCTCTCCTCCTCTTCTTCCTTCCTCGGTTCCCTCCCCCCATCTGTCCGGTTTTTCCACCACTCATCCATGGGGTCGAGGAAGGGGGAAGAGGGTGAAAGAGCCCTCGTCTCCCTTCCTAAGCTGTCATCTGGGATACGAACCTTATGGAGGCTGCTGGGGATATAATTACTGTTAAGACAAATTGCAGCTGCTGCAACTTGCTTTTTCTGCAGGGCACTACGTTTTGGGGGGGGCTCGTTTAGACAAGCCCTCAGTACAATACCGTAAATTTCAAAAAATTTTAATCAAGGAAATTCAGATTCACAATTAAAGTGCCATTACTTGGACTGGGAACCTACTGTATACATTAGCTACTTGATCAATTGTCAGCTGGGGAAAAAAACTTTGTGCCACATCAATACACACATTGCAGTCAGTTCTTATTTCCCTACATGATCACCATGCAGGACCACTATAACGTGCGGAGTGACTCTCAACAGAGGTAATAGTGGAGTTGGACAGCTTCTTCAGCAAGAGAAGCTCAGAGGATATTCTGCTAAAGAAGCAGAGAGATGATAAAGATTACCAGCTGCTGCCTCAATTCTTCTGCCAGTACTCTGAGCCAATCCAGGAATACTACAGTTATGTTCTGCATAAATTAAGATTGTAAAACAAAGGGAGAAACTCACAGCCACCTATATCAACAGATTCTACACTACTTTGTGTCAAAGTTACTCAATAGTAGTTTTGTTGCTTTAACTGAAGAGAAGTAGACTGAGAAAAGAATGAGGATCTATAGATATAAAAGGCTTGGGTATATTTCCTTTCCCAGTGTGCTGATTGGCTCACTCCCTCAGCCAATCACCACCCACACATAAATTCCCTCTCCACCTCACAATCTACTCCTGCCACTCAATCTGCATCTAC
Source organism: Gambelia wislizenii (assembly GCA_030847615.1). Taxonomy (NCBI): domain Eukaryota; kingdom Metazoa; phylum Chordata; class Lepidosauria; order Squamata; family Crotaphytidae; genus Gambelia; species Gambelia wislizenii. The sequence continues at coordinate 446,625,980 of JAUMIR010000001.1, read as the reverse complement.
ACCCCCAGCCTCACAAGGCCCCCTCCCTCCACTCACTCACTCAGCCACTCACCACCCACATGTAAAACAATGCAATATTTTTTTCCCTAAAATAATATCATGTAGCTGAACTGTATAAAAGGAACACTGCCACTCCAGGCTCCACACCACAACCACCGCTTGAAACCACAGCAGGGCACATAATGGCATATGTTACGCCAGGTACAGCTATACTAGTATACTCTATAATAGCTGTAATCACCAATATCATGAGAAATGGAGTTTCATAGTCTAAAGCAACTACATCTTGCTTTGTCTAAAATATATATTTCATACCATTGCTAAGATAGATAACTTATAGTTGCAAATTCATAAAAAGCAACAACATAGAAGACAATCAAGAAATTGAAAGCAATTAATTATTATCAGATCTGATATACCATTTCCCCAATAGCTCTTTCCACATAAATCAATATATGTAATTAGAGGAGAACAAATGCTTCTCTTATTGTTCATTTAATCAATAAAGGGGAACCCTGTTGTGAAAAAATTATCCTGACATTGCACATGCATGCATGTGCGCGCACACACATATGCATGCTTTTAATCTCTAACTTGTTTTTTTCCATTAAGGCCATGCATCATGGTCTATTATCTGGCATATAAGAAGATTTACAGGACAACAACAATGAAGATCTAGGAAATTATCCAGATGATCCCAACCACGTATTTTACATTGTTCCAAATGTAAATGAAATTGCACTCACTTGGAAGTACTCATACCAGCCAAGCCAGACCAAACTCCTTCCCGGACATCAGGTTTAGATGTTGGACGCTTGAAGTGTGCAATAAACAATGTAAGAAAAAGAGAGAAAAGAGAATTCAGTTTATTATTTTGCTGTAATCATATTAACATTTGCATTTTGACTTTACATCCTAGGAAAGGGATCTTCACTGTGAGTAACATAACAAAATTGGTCCATGGACATTCTGAAGTTACCCATCCCTGCTTTAGGCTCTTTAGCTTTTAGCAATACCACTTTCTACGTTATCCAAAACTTGGGCAATCCTCTAAGGGTTTTTCAGCCCAGGTTCTCTGGTAACCGAGGGTTCCATGAGAGGTCATTAGGGGTTCTTGTCCAGAAAGCATCTAGGTACCAGCAAAGTATAAACAGCACTAGTCTGGGAAGGGAGCCAACTGTTAATTAGCTCACAAGAATGCAAACAGTCCAAAAGGTCAGAGGCTTATAGCAATCAGTCAGTGTGGTCCAAAGCAGTCCAAGGGTCAACAGGAGCAGGCAGTAGAGTAGTCAAGGACAGTCCAAGGTCTAAGCATGAGTCAAGGTAACAGGAGTCAAGATAACTGGAATCCAGGCAATGACGTCAGCAGGAAGCTTTCACCAGGAAGATCAGTTGGTCTGACAAAGCCTCCAGTGCCTCTCCCAGCATATAAAAAGCAATTAAGGCTTTGTCGGGTGTTTCTTAACAAGCAGGTTTTTCTCATAAAGTCTCAGAGACTTCCTTTGAGCTTCCTTTTGAGTTCACTGCTGGGTATACGATGGTGGAGGTAAGCCCCTCTCTTCTTCTTCATCCTTATCTGAACGGGCAGGACGCTCCGCTGGGACTGATGCCAACCCACTTGGACCAGGCTCTTCCTCTGCTCAAGCCTCTAGGCTGGCAGGGTTCACTGCTGACACAGGTGTAGATAAACCTGTGCCAGGGTCCTTAGGGCCGTTACCTGCCATGTCCTCCTCCTCCTCTGACTCTATAGCCTCATCAGACTCACGGGACATGACAATTCTACAAAAGGTTATGACTTGGCGGGGGGGGGGGAATGAACTTTTTCTGAGCTGGAGATATAATCATTTTTATGCAGGGGTTTCCTGAGACCTGAACATTATCTCAAACAGAGGCTGGATGGCCATCTGTCAGGAGTGCTTTGATTGTTTATTCTTGTATGGCAGGGGATTGGACTGGATAGCCCTTGTGGTATTTTCCAAGTATACGATTCTATCATTCTAGGATTCCTCCAGTGAAAAAAAGTGGGGAATAATTGCTCTAAGGGCTTCTATAGTCCCCTAGTCAAGATTTCCTCCTCAATGAGAAATCACTTTGTTCAAAACTGTAGTCTCTTTCTGACAGTTTCACTTCATGTCCTGAAAAGAACAAGTGCATGCAGGCGTGGCCAAGAAACAAAGCTGTAAACCAGTAAGTCCTAGCAGTCCTAGAGATTTATTTTTTTTTTGACATGGATAAGTGAAACTGAGGATACTGAACCTATGGATATGGATGTCAACCTGTACACCCAAAGGAAGTGGTGTTTTTAGCACTTAACTGGTATGGTGAATACAGTAGCTCTTCCAACTTGTTTTGCTGTCATGTAACATAATGCTGTTGACTTAATGAGTCCATGATGTTGGAAAGGCTGAAGTCTTAAAATCTAACACTTGGAATTGTTCTCTGGTGACCCTTACCAGCCCATATAAGGAGCTGTTTTAACCATACAGCTTGCCTCTGACCCACAGATGACCAGCTGACAAAGGTCAAAAATTCATGTAAATTGATGAGCCACCATGTCAAATTGGATTTATGAGTTATCATACCAAAAATTATGGGAAATTTCCATCATCACAATTGTTGGTTACTTGCATTTTAACTACAAGTTTCCATATTTTATAACAATTACAAGAGGCATCCAGGCAAAAATTTACTTAACTCCCTATTAATGTGGAATTTGTTGAAATATTTATAGCACAAAATTATACACATTTTGTTTATGTGAAAAACAAACCATTATTACCTGTCAGCTCTAAAAATGTATTTTGAATTTATTTTTTTAAACCACACAATTACACAAGCAGTTTTAAAGTGAACTAAGAATGTTTTTAATTGTTTTTGTCACAAAATTCAGTGATAAATATCAGTGTGGTGACTGAAGTTGCATTTTGCTAATGAGTGGGGTCAGTACTGGGTCTGGAGGTTGTCAGACAGCTTCAGATCATTACTAGTATATAGTCTACTCCTGTATTTTGTTGTCACAAGCAGTAAATTGTAGGAAACCTTTTGTTATAAAAAATATGTGTGTATGTGCCCTCAAGTTGTATGTTGACTTATGAGAACCTCATGAATTTCATAGGGTTTTCTTACGCACGGAATACAAGGAAAGGTTTTGCCAGTTCCTTCCTCTGAAATATAGCGTATAGCACCTGGTATTTATTGGCGGTCTCTCATGCAAGTACTAACCAGGGCTGACCCTGCTTATTTTCCAGGATCAGATGGGATCTGGTGCCTTTAGGGTATTTAGGCCCTGTCATACAAAGTAGAAAAAAATAGTAGCACAGAGACTGCTTCACTAGCCAGCTTGGGATACTTAGTGAGAAGATGAAGATGAAGGTCAGATAACCTTCATTCTAAAGACTTATTTCTGTGGGTCCTATCATATGATAGTTCATTAAGTTGCGGGGGAGGTTTCACAAAAACAACTTTGTGCCATCAGCTGTCAGCAAGGTTTACTCCATTCAGACCTCTCAATTTACAGCCTCTCAATCTACAACAGAAAAAATAGAGAATAAATTTTCATGTAGTGAACCCAAATGGCAACTGCTTGGTAGTTTAATGTTAGCTTTATTATCACTTGCTGTAACCTCAAGTGAAACAATAAAATTCTGCCAAACACAGGAAAGCATCCATTGTTACCTGCCAAATCCCAGTTTCCCAAAACACCATTCTTCTCCTGAAAGCTGTTACAGGATGAGCCCTATATCTGCAGGGGATATGTTCCCAGGCTTATCATGGAGACTGGAAACTGCAAATAATAGTGAACCCTATTAAAATGAATAACTTCCAGCAGAAGTATATAGAATTGCACTGGAGGACCTAGAAGATGCCTAGAGGGAACACCCCACTAGGCATCTTCTAGGTCCTCCAGCACAAATCTGTGGTCAGCTTCCAGCAGAAGCTTACTACAGAATTGTGCTGGAGGACCTAGAAGATGCCTAGAGAGACCATATGTTTTCAGATGCAGGTAAAGGGTTATCTAGATGGTGGAAAAATCCTAATAGAATTTGCATACAATACCTTTTGTCCCAACAAGATCTCACAGTGATTCACCTTATTCAAAGGGAGGGGGCCTAAAAACTCCAAAAACTGCCATGGGAAAGCCTTTGCAGGTTTTTCCAAAAAAATTAAAATAATGCGTGGAAATGCAGATTGCCACTTGTTTGGACAACCGATTCACATCACAGTGCATTCTCTGTGAGGGCAGAAGTGGAAAGCTGATTGGTTGGATATGAGCAGGGAGACGGCTTGCCAGCAATGAAGTGGCCAGAAGCGCCATTTTGGAGTTTCACATTAGCGATCCTGTGCTTTTTTGCTGCTCTGAGACGACCAAACAGGTTTTTTTTTTTAAAGTGGAAGGTTGCACTTGCACACCTTTGATGTACAGTACAGTTAAAAAAACATACTGTGCAGTCGCAACAACATGTGGAAAATAATAATACTAGTAATTCATTCTTGGTCACCATCTTGATTCACAGGCATGGCTGCATGTGCACTTCAAACACAGACAGCTTTGCATACCAGCCATTTTGCCAAAGGACCATGGAGACAAATGAACACTGCAGTGAATTTGCATTTATGTGCAGCAATCAGCATTATTTCTTCTTGTCTAGACAACCCCTTAGTGAATCTATGGATACAAGGGTCGTACTTTATGTTGCACATAATATTTTACCTGGTAGGTTTAAATTTAGTTTGTTCAGATTATCAAACATGTTAACAAAGTATGCTAACTTTGCTAGCCTCTCAGGGTTGACAAATTGATTTCCAAGTCCAGACCTTGACAGGCATGTATGTATTCCTTGCCTTAATTTAAAGAGTCCATGCTACATAGGGCCTCTTCACAGTCAATGCAGTCTATGTGAAGTAATGAAGTATGTTCAGAACTCATTTCTAAGTGTAAGATTTCAAACATATATGACCAAGCAAGCTGGCTTTGATAAAGTATACAATTTTCATTGCATTGTTAAGTACTTCACCACATGCATAACATAACTCTTAGGCTGCCAGGACTTTACAATGTATAAAGTAGTGGTGAATGATGAGTAGTAAGATTCAGAACTGTGTTTTTTTTCTAGAGTCACCTGGAAATCAACCAGTTAGCATAGCTGTTGCTCCATCTATGGTGACATGAACATAGTTTAAACCACTGACATCACTTTCAGTCACAGACTTTTTCAATACTAAGAAAATTTATTTTCTCATGGTTCACATAAGCAGCTTTTCACTCAGGAAAAACTTTTTCAATAACCTCATCATTGACAAAATGTATATAAGCCATATTATTGAACACTGCAAGATCAGTTGAGACTTGAGAAACTTCTCACTAGTTTTCAGTATATTGATTAGCAGAGAGGGGAAAATAAATTCCTCTGCTTTAGTGTGAGGTGTTTTCACCTTTGCTGGTCATTAAATAACGTCAACAGATGCTTTCAGTGGAGGAGAATCTGTCATAGCCAATTTCATATACTGTTCATTGCTATTGTTTTATTTAGTCATGTTTGCTCAGTTAGTTTTGCCATGATTTCATTGTGCTGGGGTTGCATCAAATTTGATGGGTTCTTACTAACATTAGACAAGACCTCCAAACAAACAACACATTTTGGTTTGTTTGATTTTCTGGACCAGTGCTAATGAAAACAACTCTTAGAGAAAATATGTCATGTTTGCACTGTGGACCTTGTTGTCATTAACAACCCTTTGGTGCTGTCAGCTGATCCTCCCCCACTATCCCTGCCTTTGGCACCTGTATATCAAAGACGAATTGTAGCAGTCAAAACAATTCCTTCTAAAAGCACCTTTTGGCACCTACCAGATCTGCCATCAGAAAATGGTTCCAGATTTAAATTTCTTAAATCAGAAATTTAAGACTCAAGCATTTCCTCCATGTTATTGCACTTGTTAAGTAAATAGCATTCTAACATTATCTCTGTTAAGTTCGTGTTACTACATTGTTTACTTATATTTGACTCTCTGTTTGTATGTTCATTATGTACTTATTTAATTGGTGTGTGTTATTTCTTGTGAATACCTAGGTATATATAATATGTTGGTTCCCCACAATATACAGTCATGTGAAAAAGAAAGTACACCCTCTTTGAATTCTATGGTTTTACATATTAGGACATAATAACAATAATCTGATCCTTAACAGCTTTTAAAATTAGGTAAATGCAACCCCAGATGAACAACAACACATGACATATTACACTGTGCCATGATATATTCAACAAAAATAAAGACAAAATGGAAAAGCCATGTGTGAAAAACTTATGATTCAATAGCCTGTAGAGCCACCTGTAGCAGCAATAACTTGAAGTAATCATTTTCTGTATGATTTTATCAACCTCTTGCATCATTGTGGAGGAATTTTGGCCCACTGTTCTTTACAACTTTGCTTCAGTTCATTGAGGTTTGCAGGCATTTGTTTATGCACAGCTCTCTTAAGATTCGGCCACAGCATATATTGATCATTTCCAATCTGTGGGCCATTGTTTTGATTTTCATATTTGTTGGCAGGTTTCAATAAAAACTAAAGTTGATTCTGCCTCTGTGGATTGTAGCAGTTCTATTGGTATGTCATCTGTTCCTGGTGATTTATTCTTTCCTACTGCTTTGAGTGCAGCTTCCGCTTCACTTTCCAAAATCTGGGGTTCGTCTTCATATTTTTCTTCTTCCCATGTGTCAGTCATCCTTTCATATCTTTTATATAACCACTCTGTATATTGCCTCCATCGTCTTTTTATTTCATCTTGGTTGTATATTGTTTCTCTGTTTATCATAGAGCATCCTTGCCCTTGGTTTAAACTTCCCTTTGATTTCACGAATCTTGTCAAAGAGGTCTCTTGTTCTTCCTTTTTGTTGTCAGCTTTTATTTATCTGCATTGATTATTATAGTAATTCTCTTTATCCTTGTGCACTAATTGTTGAACAATTGAATTCATGGTTCTAGTTCTGTTCCTGTCTCCCCTTTCTTTTGCTTCTTTGTTTTTGTATTATATATTGTTTCAGGTATATTTTTAAACTTACATTGTAAACCGCCCTGGGTCCCATATTGGGAGAAAAACAGATGATTATATAAAATGGGAATGGGCTGTTGCCTTCACATTCTATTCATAAACTGCCCAGAGGCTTTGGCTGGCTATTACAGCAGTCAGGATATTGGACTAGATGGGCCTTAGTCTGATTCACCACAGCTCTTATTTTCCTAATGTGATTTCTGAGGCTGACAGCTCTCCATAGTGATCCAGTCCCACATGATTTATATGTACTTTGTTCAAATTGGCTCTCAAGAACTCTAGCAACATTTCCAGAGATGTATAGTCTTCCTTATGCCTCTTCAGCTTTTTCTCAGTTACAAAAGACAGTCAGAGAGAAAAAAGAATATTCTAGTTACCCTCAAATCCAACAGGAGAATAGAATAGAATAGAATAGAATAGAATAGAATAGAATAACTCCTGGAAGGTACACTCAAACAAAAGGCTTAGAATCTTCTACAGGTATGGAAATAATTGTGGGGTGTGTTTTTAAAAGGAATATTTGTGAGTGTGGGAAATAGACAATACTTGTCACTGGGGGGCTGCTGCTTCTGGAAGCAGGGGCCATGGCCCAATGTAACTCCCCAAGAGAAGCAAAAATAGTTGGTCTCCAAAAATAAACAAGGAGAAGGAATGAGTGGAGAGCTGCAGTTTTCAAAATACCAGCCTTCTTCAGCAAATGGGGCACGGAGGGCAGAGGGACAAACAGAGAGCTCAGAATCCAGGAAACAGCTTCCTTATATGGGCTCATCCGCAGGCGACAGAGCTCAGTCGACTGGAATGATTGTGTCACAAAATGTGAAGCCTTCAGGGGCTCCAGTGAATGGAGTTTTCTGATCTTTAAATTATTCTTCCAGATTCTTAAGATGCCAAACTTGAGAGGCTATAGTGCCAAAAAAGGAGCATTTTGAGCTGGGATGTTTCAGGAAAGCACACCACATATGGGCGTAAGTTCACGCACACACAAGACCCTATATTCCATCATCTTTTACCAAACTCTCCAACACACACTAAGGTACCTCATAATCTCACAGATTTGTGCATGTGCACAACATAGTACCTACTGCACTTTTTAAAAAATACAGAAATTTCTAACAATGACTCCTCTACTTCCCCATAAGTACTTGGTGCTACCATTCATACACCAGAATACGTATGACGTAATCCACAGGCAACACTCTTACCCTAATTCTCTCTTACAGAAAAAGGATACTAACAATTCTTAACTAAAAATGGAAAGGCACATACACATGCCCCATGATTATGCAACACGCATCTCCACTGGCTAGTTGTTGTTTTTTTAACACTAGCCAAACTGCCTCAAGGGTCCTCTTTCCACTCCCCAATATTAAGTGGGGACTCTATATAATGCCTTCATTAATGGGGAAATCCCATTTTCACTTAAAGTGATTTATAAAGACCACCATAAGACTTACATCTATAAAGTATCAAGCATAAAGGTGATAGTAGAAGTCTTTATCCTCAATAAGAAACATGGGAGGGTGAGTCAGAGAAAGTTGCAAACCTATATGCACTTGAGGAACAAATCCCATGGAATCCAGTGGGGTTTACTTCCAAACAAGCATATTTGGGACTCAGAGCATCTCTTATCACTGTTCCCTTATGTGTGGCTTCACCAAGTCATTCGAGTTCTCCTTCTTAAAAGTAACTTTTAAAGTTCTGACTCTATACAGGATCAAGCAGCAAATGTCATAATTAAATAAGAGAAGTGTCAAAAGCAAAACAGAATTAGGAGTAGAGACAATATGGCAAGTGTAAAGAAGAGGGGCATTTGAAGAAAATAATATGAATTAGAAAAGCAGTAGATTTAGGTGGATGGGCATTAAAATTTTTGATGAGAGCTGTTTCAGGGAGCCAGATCGGGTAGGACAGGAAAAACTTCAGAAGTTGCTTTTTGGGTGGACCAAAAGGCTAAAGGTGTTAGGGTAATAAGGTTCTGTTGCAATGACCAGTGGAGCACTGAATATAGTCCTATGTCTAAATAAAAGCTGTTTCACATCATACTTTATCAGACCTAATCCTCCCCTCACAATGAAGCTATTTCTGCACAGGCATATCCAGGGATCCCACATGCTGGTCACCAAGATGATCCCAATCATAAACTATTCCTCAGTCCAATTAGCCTATTCAATAACAAACAGAAATATTTTTATACTAAACACAGTTCTAGCATCTCTTCCCGTTTGGACTTTCCCAGCTTTAAATACCTCAGAGGGGCGTACACTTAGCACGCTTCTAGTACAGCTGGTTTCTAGCTGTAGGTGTTTTGCCTGTCTGGCTTGACTGCCTAACTTGATTGGAAGTTGCAGTTTTATCTTTTCTACACCTGCTATCATGCTGCTAGGATCCAAAGACCCCAGCTCTCTGCCTTAGGCTATATCCTGCAGTCATACTGCAGTGTATCTCAACAGTATCCAGGGCCACTGTGGACTAACAGTGTTCAGACAATGGCATTCTCCCTTTTCCTTTCGTGGACTCAGGTTGGAAAGTATTCAAAGCATGAAATAAATGTGTGAAAATAGCATTTGAATATAACTCTTTCCCATGGGTATATGCAAAATTCTCAGCAATCATCATTGCATGCTTATAGCAAAAACTGAAATGAAAAAGGCTGGGAAATACATAAGCTTAAGAGAGTTATTTTGGTGAGAATGATGAAAAATGTTATTGCGGATCAGGAGATAACCCCAGCAGGCTGAAAATAACTAAGCAGCTATTCAGGATTCTAGGGGCTGGGGAGAAGGCCTTGGGGAGCTCCAGGCTGAGTGAGGCTAGAGCTCATTCTAAGGAAGCTGGCCTAATTAGGGAACATGAGTTCAGCTACATTTTTCAGATTCCTATTGGAGCATCTGGCCGTATTCCAAAGAAGCAGCTGGAAGTCCAAGAGTTCTGCAGGCAACTGGGTGGCTTCAGAAGGAGAAACACTGATCCATTCCACAGGGACTCAAGTAAAATACCCTGAGTCTTGATCCTCCTTTAATGGAAGGTACATCTCTCCTATAAGTCAAGGTCAATTGTGAGTAAGATCAATAGTGTACTTCAGCCCAAGCTTTGTTGAGTGGATATGAAAGGTAATTTAACACTGAAGAGACTATACCTTAGGATTAGGATAAGGTTAGGATATACCTTTAATTGCCCAACTTTAGAACTAGCTCAACACATTGCTCAGATGAACTACAACAATCTGGATAGTGAGCTGCAATGTCCTATAACGACAACTGTAGCTTGCCATGTTTGTATGATGTCTCTCTAGATTTGAGACTTATGTTTCACAACTGTAGAATGAGTTACTCCTGAAGACTCACTGATCACAGGCACAGTGTGCAATCAGGTTCCCATCATGCTGAAAGCAGAAGAAACAACTAAACTTTAGCACTCCAAAGGGTGGACAGTTCCCACTATGGCAAACCTGAGATACTATGAGTGAAGTCACTATTTTCCATTATACCCCAAAGAATACAAAAATTAGCAGCATAATAGTGCAGTAAGAACTGTTTTAGCCACAACTTAATTAAGTTGTACCCTATGTGCATGCAGTAGAAAGGTAACCACAGTTAAGCTATCCACATAACTCTACCTATTCTTCCCTATGAAAGTCTATCCAACCCCCTGAAAATTCTATACAGAGAGTTGGAGGATTCTGCTGAACTGAGTGAAATTTAGCGGAAGAGGAATCCCCTAAAGTTAGGCTGCTGCATTGTCTATTAGTGAAGCCTTCCTGTCAGTGGAAGGTGGACTGTGAATCCAGCCCAACATTTTAAATCTAAGTGAAGCTTGCTTGTTTTAAACAAACCACAGTTAATGTTACCCACAGTTTGTCAGTTCAAACAATGTAAGAAACCACAGTTAAACAAACCACAGAATCTCCTAAAAAAACAACAACACACCACAGTTACACTAACCACATGCCTATTGCTCCTCCTCACAAACACACAGGAAGAAGAAGCAGGAGTCAAACCATGAGACAAGCATGCCACTAGTAATGTCACAGACCACAGTCCAAGAACATTATCTGACAGTAAGTAGCTGATCATCTCAGATGTCACAGCTGGGCATGATGTAGGAACATCACCTCACATTCCCTCTATCTGCCACTGGCTTAGCTGCTCTAATATCAAAGTGGGGCTGTGGAGCTTTTTGGAAATCTGCTAGTTGTCCAAGTGGGATTTGAGAAATGATGGAATTTTAATGCTATGACCAATGAATGCCTTTCAATAACTTAAGCCATTTAAACGCTGCCTAGATAACACAGGTTTTCAAATTACTCTTCTGGGTACAAATAGTTAAATGGCTTTTCAGTGTAAATATATTTTAGATTTACAAATTCTAATTGTTGCAAGATACCTTTTTAAAGAAAAAGGTTTTTGATGGTGATGATGATAATGGTGCTTCTTGATAATAGCCAAAAAGGATATATTTGGGTACCCAAACATACAAATCAGTCTGATTTTCACAACTGGTGGCCTGCAACATTTGCTGCTTGTCAATGTTCAAGCCTTGGAGAGCAGTCACAAAGACAGATTCAAAACCAAAGAGACTAGAGCAAAGAATGGGATAAGAAAATAGGATTGCTTAGTTTCAAGATGCAGAAGTTTACTGAGGTAAATCTTACAAATTCAAGGTAATTCATTCATTTGAACGGATTTTTGGGTACTTGTGAACCATGTTTTACACTTGAAATTCTTTGTTTTCATAGCCTGAAAAAATCTGCAGACAGCAGATTTTGGATCTTATATATATTGTTCAAACTGACCAGCCAGGTTTTGTTCGCCTGGTTAACTCTTTCCTCCTTATGCCTTTCTCAGATTATCCAACATAACTATCCAAATCACAGAGACCCAGATACAGAGGGTTGGCTGTGACATATGCAGCTAGCTACCCAGGATTCAAGCACACCATCATACCAAGTTCTGTAACAGGCAAGCAGCCAAGGTGCAGGATGTCACAAACTACACAGTCTAATCTTTGCTGCAGAGATGACTGTTCACAAGGATTCAGTCAACCAGAAGCTACTTTAGCCTGCACAATGGAGAAATATGTTCCATATACAGAAGAACTTAAATTTAAGCTTGTGGCCCAAAGGGAGTTCAGAGAAAGAGTATAAGAATGGCAAGGGGTTTGGGAAGGGCCAAGAAGAAGAGATGATGCAAGATATTAAATATTTCAGCTTGACTAAGCAGGAAACAAATGCATATAGCAAGTGTGCAAACTTTTAAAGAAACAGTCATTGCTTATAAACTGATGGTAGGCAGCTCTCAACAATGCTTAACAGAAGAGGTTCACATTGTAACAGAAATCCTGCTTCCTGGACAACCCCTACCCTGTTGTCCTCACAGAAAATCCCTCTAGCAATCCCTTACAGCAACAAGCACTCCCATCCAAGAAGAAATATATCATTTAGTTCCATGGGCTTTAGCGGCTGGGAGTCAGTACTATGTAAATGGACAGCACTTTCAGCAAGGGCTCAGGGCACCAAGGCTTAACAATCCTTGACTCTGCATGATACAGTGGGATGGAATTAGAACTAATACAAAGTGTTTAAAAATAATCTGTCAGCTAAGGAAACAATGGGCATGATCCAGTCAAAGTTAATAAATATAAATACAAAGTTTATATATATAAAGTTAAGCACTTGCAAGTTTCATTACTTTCAACCTGACAGAGATATGATTGGGCTGGAAGAGGAACTGGTTGTAAAATTAAAGAGCCATCCCTTAGAAGAAAGGTTATCACTAAACTAACCAGAACCATTTGTGGGAAGATTTATCTGAAGCAACAATATTACTATTAATCATTACATTTGGGGAAGGGGAGAGATAGATGCTGCTTCTGACTCTTTTGTTATTCCCGGTTTTGAAAGTGGGATCTGCAATATGCTGTTGCAATGTATCTTCACTTGAGCCCCTAGACAGTCTGGAAAAGAAGGCTGACAGGCAACTTGAAGGCATATATGCACACATACATTCTCTTTCTCTCTCTCTCTCTCTCTCTCTCTCTCTGTGTGTGTGTGTGTGTGTGTACAACTACTTCCAACGTTCTGTAAGTATGAAAGCTCAAAGATCCCTGCCATGCCATTGGCATCCTTTTTAAAATGTCTTTTAATTCTCAAACATACACATTTCTGTGTATCTGGGAAGTTTCCCAAACATCTAGAAACTAATCTCTTAAATTTTGGATGATCCCTCTTTGCTTCTAAGTTTAGAGGCATTGAGCAATCCAAATTCACTCACAGAAAGAACAAGTAACGTTACAGTGTGGAATGAACCTCTTTAGAGCTCCAGCCAGTCAGTCACTCTTCCCAGGATCCTCCATTCTGTTTTGGCTTTTGGTTTAAGCCTCACTACAGTCACTGAAATTTTTGTAACAGGACATGCTCAGTACTCAACAGGCTGTTTTGAAGTCCTTTGCCTTTGGAGTTCCTCAACATTTTTTTGTACTTTTGTATAACGTGGGGTTCCCTCTAGTCTACTGACACTTTCCTCTTGTGCACGGATGGTGCCACTTTGGGTCCATAAAGAGAATGAATTGGCTATTGAAATAAAGCAAGGATGGGAATCATGTGGCAGATGTTGTTGGATTGCAAGTCTCAACCAGCACAGCGAATAGCAGAGCAGCAATCCATCCAGAGAGCTATATGATTCCCACCCCCAATATACAGGATGATGACTCTATGGAAACAAACTAAACCAAATTGTGCTGTTTCTTAATGAGGACAAGAACATAAATCAAATTGAGGGACCATCTGGATTCCCATCAGTGGACAGTCAGCTGCTTTTGAAAAACTTTTAGGCCAGGCATAATGCAACAGCTGTGCCCTGTGGTTCATACCTAGTGTTCAGCAAGAAAAAATACACTGCCTCTAATAACAGAAGCCACACCTGTTTGGGTTTTCTCCATGGCTAATGTTTATTAATAAAGCTACCTTCATTGATAAAGCTAATGTCAATTAATAAACCACTTAAGTTATGTCTATAACTACATAATTTGGTAATTCCTTTTTTAAATTATGGATTGTGTGAAAAAGCACTTTCTTTCGTCTGTCTTGAATTACAGAATAAAACAGAATAAAGATGGGATCCTGGGGTCCTCTCATAGTGTTTATGCAGTATTAATTACTACTGTTCCTGAATGGGACAAGAATATTGGAGGCTTCCTGTGTTCAGAGATAACAAATAAGATCAACCACCATCACTGACAGATGAGAAATTGAGTGGGTTTCCTTCAGCCTTAAGGCTTAACAGAGCAGCAAAAAACACTTCCATTAAGCACCATGCGTCAGAGGCATGAACTTTTCAAATGCTCTCACAGTCACTGAATAGTTCAATGTCTTAATCTGGGCTATTTTCTGATCCCAGTGAGAATTCCAATATATTATAGGGGATAAAAATGCTCCACACCCACAGGAATGTTTCTGTGTGCAGTATTGAGGGTATTCCTGAGTACCCAAACCCCCAGAGCCAGAAAACATATGTTTTCACATGAGATGGAACATTTGTTTTGAGTAGCTGTCAGCTCTCTTTGTTTGCAAAATATGTAACCAACACAAAATGCAATACATTTGTTGCGATGATTTTTATTTCAGCCATTTAAAAAATACTGTACATGGCAGGTGGCTGAAACACTTGGCCACAGAATACAACTCTTCAGATGACAATGTCATAACATGCCTACCCTGTAGGTCTAGTTCTGTGTGAATTCTGCAACAATACATGATAACTATCTGTACCTGGTATAACATACTCCGTTAAAAATATTCCCCAAAAAACGCCCAGTAGACCCCACAACAAGTTGACTGCCTGGGTCTTGTTGCAGGCGGCCTGCCGCCACCACCAGTTGACTGTTTGGGTCCCATTGCAGTGGCGGCAGCAGCGGCAGGCCGCCGCCACCACTACTTGACTGCATATTTCAATCATTTTCCTTGGTGGGGTGGGGGGGAAGGCAGGCATGCACTCAAATATACCAGTTTTCATGAAGCTGTCCTCATTTGTTCCTGAACAACTGGGCACATGTGTGTAGCAGCCTAACAGCATAGGATGCTGGTAATTCCAAATTTCCTGTAAGATCTCTTGAAAAAGAACAACATAGAACATGCCCTTTCCCCCATACATCCCAGTGTACACTGTAGAAGGAAAAGCCACTTTCAAAAATTCTGGTATCTAAGCTTATAGGAAAAGACATCTTGTGTAATTGAAGAGTACAAGAGCAATGCATGCAAGCTCCAGGAACAGAGATTCCACCTCAACATTAGGAGGAACTTTCTGACAGTAAGAGCTGTTTGGCAGTGGAACACACTCCTTCAGAGCATGGTGGGGTCTTCTTCCTTGGAGGTCTTTAAACAGAGGCTGGATGGCCATCTGTCAGGGATGCTTTGAGTGTGATTTCCTGCATGGCAGGGGGTTGGACTGGATGGCCCTTGTGGTCTCTTCCAACTCTACAGTTCTATGATTCAAGACACTTCTCAATGACACAGGCAGCAATTTCAATTGTACAAAAGAGACTAAACCTAAAGGATATATGATAGAGGCAGAATAAGCCCTACATATGCAAAAAATTAAGTCAAGGAGTGGCCAGAATTTTGTTAAGGGATTTGAGTGGGAGGATCAGATATAAAGAATATCAAAAGAAGCATCTTTTTAGTATAAGCATACTTTCTCCAAAGTATATCCTACCACATCCAAGCTTTGCAGTGTGTTTAGGGTTGGTTGCCATTTTAGTTCAAAAGGTGATAAAAACAAGATTGGGATGGAAAGTATGTTCTATAGAAGAGGTATATCAAAGTTAAGGATGAGTTCTACAAGAGATGAGTTCAGACAGATTAGTGTTTGCCAGACCGTAAATTGTCAAAGAGCGTAGATAACCAAATGACAAGCCAGCTGTCTGCTGCACTTTGGCAGTGATTCTTCACAGATCTTCTGTTACCACATCTACACAGATATGGCAATTTGAGGAAAATTAAAACTGCATTATATGTTTTGGAGAGACAGGAGCAGCAGAAACAGCATGTCTTACTTACAGGGTCTTCATTGTCACCCGTGGCTTAGATTTTTACCTTGGATGAAAATTCACCAGGTTCCCTTTTACTAGAAAATTAGCTGCAAGCCATGTTAGCCAATCTAATTACACCCACCTCTGCAGCAGGAGAGTCGGTCTTGCTACGACGATTTTCATCATGGAAGTAATCCGGGTGAGCTCGTCGACCCATTTTTGCTATCTGCATGGAGAACAAAGAGTCCAAATGGTTCAGAAGTCTAGCAACAGAAATGTATATTAAGGTGAAGAACCTCTGGCTGTCCAGATGTTTGGACTACAACTTCCAAAATCCCTCAATATTAATAATGTTAATTGAGGCTTCTGAAAGTTTACGTCCCAAACATCTTTTTTTTATATACTTTATTTTTATGAAAGAAAATCAGATATTGTCAAAATATATCCAATGTGCTTCTTATATATAATCTATTATGAATAGTATCATCTCATGTTCTCATTAAATAATATTAAATAATATTATTAAATCAAGATACTTTATCCCATAACGTTTGCTATTTTCGTTTTTCAACAGCTCATCATAATCTGAATAAAAAGAAAATTGTCTAGAACTTCCATAACGTTGTTTTGACTGAGTATGACTATGATTATAACATTGAACTTTTATATAACTTCTGTTTCTACCATGTTATGTTTTATCTAGTATCAACTCCTCTTCTCCATTCATACTTTAAATTTATCTATCTCTGGAGATTTTTAATTATCAAAACATAATTTTATCATTTATCTCACCCGTCTACGTCCCAAACATCTGACTGCCCAGAGAGAGAAAGAGAGACGGACAGAGACAGAAAGGTGATTCTTACTGACAAAATTGCAGAACAAGATGCCTCTGAGCACAGGCTTAGCCCCAGAATGTATTTTCAATATCACAACTGGAGCTTGCAAACAAATCATCATATATAAATCTATTCCTCTTGTCCCCTCCCCAGGCATTCTCAATTTCAACAAGCTAATTTAGAAGGGTAGGGAAGCTTTGTTGTCACTGCCATCATTAAATGTTTTCTGCAAGATATCTACCAGGCTCGGTGTACCTTCTTTTCACTACTCTTATAAACAGGGCCTCATTTTTTGCCTACAATTATGAAAACAGAAGAAGTGGGGCGGGGTGGGAGAGAAAGATGGGGGGAAACCATTCTGCAGCAATCAAAATTATTAGTAGCAAGGGCTACAAGGAAGGAACAGAAAAAGGCACTAGAGGATAAGAGGAAATGAAAAGAGGGAAGGCTCAGATTCAGCTGGTGATATGTATTGGACTTGGCAAGACACAAGCTCTGCAGGTGCACAGTTTACTGCCTAGAACAGGGACTTGAGCACATTTGGCCCTCCAAATGTTTTGAACTACAACTTCCAGAGTCCTTTGCCATCAGCTATTATTCTAGGGCTTCTGAAAGCCGAAGTCTAAAACATCTGGAGAGCCAAACGTTCTCCACACTTGATCTAAACTGAAGGGTACAAGCCTTTTGAAGTAAGATTGTAATCCAAAACATACAGATGCAGTAGGGATTGTTTCTGAATAAGCAGCTTTAGGATGATGCTCTAAAACTTTCTTGCCCTCTTTCTATGTTTTGTGAGGGTATGAGAAGAGTGAGAATGGAATAAGTAAGTGTGAAACAACAGAATGATACAACAGGAACAATAAATAATTAATTAACTGAGGCTATTAAGCATAATTTTGGAAATGTTATGTTTTGAACTACAACTCCCAGTTCTAGTTCAAAAACTCTGGCAAAAATTCATGGTTTGAAGGTGCTAGTTCTTTCTGCGTCCTTTGTAACATCTAAGGCAAAGGTGAGCAGAATCTCCAAACTGGGAACTACCAGCAGATCTCTGGATGTTAGACCTGCCTTAGTTCTTTCTTTCTGCTATAGCTGTAATCTCACATTTGTTTATGGAGACCACTCCAGCATGTGCCTCATCATTTTAAAGGCAAACTCACTTCCATGTAGCCAAGGAAAGCTTATGCCAAATAAAATGTGTTGGCCTTTAAATGTACCCTAAGGTGACAGTGGGCAAGTCACACACTCTCAGCCTGAGAGGAAGGCAAAGGCAAACCTCCTCTGAACAAATCTTGCCAAGAAAACCCTGTGATAGGGTTTTCTTGGAATCACAGTAAATCAGAAACAACTCAAAGGTGAACAACAACAACAACATTTTATTGTTTTTTAACACGGGAGATTAACAGGAAACACTTTCCCACTGGAAATTGTTACAGCTTGAAGAATTTGCATCAAAGCCTTTACATAACAATGACAACCCACAGTCAGAATAGCCCCAGCCAGCTTACAAAGGGATTTTGCAACACCTTTGAGACTGAGAGAAAGAAGCATAATCTTTGGTAGACTTAACTCTACTTCACCTAATGCATCTCCTTTCCACACTACACAAATAACCTGACACTGAAACTGAATTATTTGCCACAGCTCCTTCCTACAGAATCCTGGGGTTCGTAGTTTGGTGAGGAACCAGCACTCTTTGGCAGAGATGAAAGGCCTTGTAAAACTACAAATCCCAGGATTCCATCGGAAGGAGCCATGGCAAATGATCCAATTACACTTGTCCCTCCGTATTCCCGGGTTTGGTATCCACGGATTTAAGTATTCATGGCTTGAAAATATTCTTTAAAAAATAACGATCCAAAAAGCAAAACCTTGATTTTGCCATCTTATATAAGGGATACCATTTTGCTATGCCATGGCATCGAATAGGACTTGAGCATTCACGGAGTTTGGTATCCACGGGGGAGGGGGGTTTCCTGGAACCAAACCCCAGTGAATATGAAGGGACAACTGGGTTATTTGTGTCAAACTGGGTTATTTGTGTCGTGTGGATTTGGTTGGCCTCGCCTGTCTCAAAGGTGGATACTGACTGATACGGACTATCACGGCTATGTCTTTGAGCTCAGCCAGCTTTTAGTCTAACTTTTGAGGACTTTAACGTACAAAAACAACAACAACAGGGAACACACCGCCGAACGCCCGCTCTTTTCCTCTCCCTTCCCCCGGAGAGCCCTATAGGTCTGGCGGTAGAGACCCAGGGCTGCTGCGGGACGCGCCATTTTGCGCGGCGCGAAAGGAAAAGAGAGCAAGAGATGGCCGGGCGGCCACCGAAGCTGGGCCGGTGAGGAGGCGCCCCTCCGCCGTCGTCATGGCAACACCAGCTCGCCTTACCCCTTTACAGACTTCCTCGTCCAAATCCAAGTCGTCGTCCATCCTTTGGGCCCGTATCGGGAGGACAGCTCACTTCCGGTAGAAAGGCCCGCCCCTTTAAGCGTCCTTAGCAACCACGGACTTCCCTTAAAGGGACCGTTACCCGTAGTAGCCCGGTCGAGGGCCCGTTAGAGGGCCATTGTGGGATGGGGGAGCGGAGAATTTGATTATCATACTTCACTATTATAGCGATATTATTCCACTTTGATTGCTATGGCTGCCTCCTGTGGAATCCTGGGATTTGCAGTTGAGGGAGGGGCCTTTAGAACTCTTAGCCAAAGAGCTCTGAGGACTCACTAAACTACAAATCCCAAAATCCCACAGGAGGCAGCCATAGCAGTTAAAGTGGAATAATAGCGCTATATAGTGTAGTATGATAAAGTCCTAAATAAAGTCAGGAGAGAGAAAAGGCTTAACTGCCCCAGCTGTTGCTCTCTCTGGGTTATTCTTCCCTTCCAGAAGAAATAAGTTGTCTCCTCCCTGCCCTGAGGAGTCCCTGGGCAGCCTTACTTATTTGTTGGTTTTAAAATTCTGCTCCAATCTTTACCCACAAAGATGGGTTCTGAGGCAGCTGACAAAACTGAATTTCTCAACATTGGTCAAACTGTAAACCGCAGGGCTTGAGAAAGTTACTCTTTTGTAGACTACAGTTCCCAGGATTCCACACTACGCCAATAATCCAGTTTGAAATTGGATCATGTGCCATTGCTTCTTCCTATGGAATCCTGGGAGTTGCCATTTGGTGAGGCACCAGCACTCTTTGGCAGAGAAGGTGGAAAGCCTTCTAAAACTATAGATCCCAGGATTCCATAGGAAGGAGCCATGGCAAATGATCCAATTTCAAACTGGATTATTGGCGTAGAGTGGATTAGGGATGTTGCAGTTTTAAAAAACTATATTTTTCATGGTCAGGGAAACAGTGTTGTAGTGGTTGATTTTGAAGTGTAGGACAAATACGCTTTAATATATGTGCTTGTATTCACAGATACAATGCTGTAACAATACATAATACGGTTGCCCCTCCACATTCGCGAACTTAGCATTCGCGGTTTTGATTATTTGCGGTTTTGTGAGCCCCCCCTCTCCAAAAACTGTGACAAGGGGCCTCCTGGAGGCCCCGTGAAGGCCCGGGGTGGGAGGGGGGAGGCCCGGGGAGGCATCCACGGGGCCTTGGGAGGGAGGTGGAGTGCTGGGGAGGCATCCACGGGGCTTCGGGAGGGTCTCCGGAGGCCCCGTGAAGGCCTTGGAAGGGAGTGGGGAGTCCTGGAAAAGCGACTATGGGGCCTCCGGAGGCCCCATGGTCACTTTGGTGGGGGAGGGGGAGGGCAGTCATTATTCGCGGAATTTTAACGTTTTCGGGGGTCTGGGGGACCTAACCCCCGCGAATGTGAAGGGATGACTGTAAATTCATTTTATTACGGCTACTATTATTATTATTATCTCACCTTTCCCCAGTGCTGAGACTCAAAACAGCTTACAAAAGTCAAAACAGATACAGCTAAAAGTTCATGTCATATAAAAGTTAAAATATAATTAAACTTTCCATATCATTAAAAGCAATTCAAAAGCATACCCATTAAAAAGAAAACAACAAAAAGATCACTGCAGGTCATAACAGTCAGCCCTTGGTATCCACTGATTCTTTTTCCACAGATTCAACCAAACACAGGTTGAATGTGTGTGTGTGTGTGTTCCAAAAAGCAAACCTGGTTGTTCTCCATTTCATATAAGAGATGCCATTTTACATCATGGGAGTTGAGCATCCATGGATTTCGGTATCCACAACATCGGTGGGTCCTGGAACCAAACACCAGCAGGTACTGAGGCCCTTCCCCCAGGAGCAATCAGTTCTCAGGGACCTGCTGAAACAAAACAAAAAAAGTCTTCACATACCTATGGAAGGATAGCAAAGAGGATGCAAGCCTAGCCTCTCTAGGGAGGGAGTTCTAGCACCTGAGAACAGCCACCAAGAAGACACTCTCTTGTGTTCCCACCAGATGTTCCTGTAAGGGCAGAGGGACGGAAAGAAAACCCTTCTCTGAACATCTCAAAATACAGACAGGCTTATATGGGAGTACACTGCGGGACCTGAGTGTGTATATCTTGAAGGTGAGTGGTTGGGACTGATTAGGGTTTCTGTTGGTGTGCCACTTGTCCTGCTGCTCAGCAGCCTCCCTTCCTGAGCTAACAAGGATGTTCTTGTGGCTGATATTGAAGTCTTTTCAGCTTGTTGTGCTGAGTGACTTCAACATCCATGCTGAGGCTGCCCTGTTGGAAATAGCTCAAGACTTAGTCTGCCATGACAACTATACATCTGTCTCCAAGTAGTATCTGGACCCACCTATGCTGCTGGACACACCCTGGACCTCCCTTTCTGTGCTGGGTGAGGTGAACTGGGAATGATGGAACTGTTTATAGTCCTGTTGTAATGGATAGATCACTACCTAGTCAGGTTTAGACTCATTGAAACTCAGAATATTTGCAGGGTAGGGGATCCCTTAAGATGGTGCGCTCCAAGGAGGTGATAGACCTGGATGGCTTCCTGATTGCTCTTTGGGAGTTTCCTACTGCCTTGGCAGGGGCTTCTGTCAAACCTCTAGTCAGCTTCTGGAATGAGGAAATGGACACGGTGGAGGATACAGTGGTTCTTGAGCATCCTCCTCATGGAACAGAGCCAAACTGGCTCCTTGGTTTTCCAGAGAGGAATAGTTTGACCAAATGAGGTGGCAAATACAACAATGGTGGCAGAAAACGTGAAGCGAGTCCAATTAACAGCCTATCTGAAGGACTGCTCTGTTGCAATATGAGCAGCAAAGAAACTTTCAGATATATACACTCAGACAAGTACTAACTGTAGAGAGCACTCCAGTTAAAGTGAAATAAAGTATTTTTATTGGAAATAACACACCAAAAAAATACACGTGTCTAAGAACTTTACAAGGTTATAGCTGAGTAAGACAGAAAGATTGGATAGAGGGAGAGATTCAGGAATATAGGACAATAGTTACCAGTCTTGGAGAGCAGAGCTTCGTGCAGCAAATGAATGCTGAGTAGACAGGTGTCTGAGGGTGGCACAGGAGGTTCTGATCTGGGGTGCACCAAGAAAGAGAGTGGCTGGGTTCGGCCATTGTAGCACACTTTACTATTGTCCAACTGATCTTTTTGGGTTGTCCCAGCCAACCTGACCCCAAAACGTGTCCAATATTTCCAATTATGAGATATTGTGGGGAGAGGTAGTAGGACATACTAACAGGTGCTGCTAGTAAATGCCAGGTGAATGGTAAAACACCTGCCATTCAGAACTTGACCCTGGATAGTCATGCCAGCCTGGCCTGTATCACAGAGACCTGGTTGGATGAGCTGGGAGAGGGCCATTAATGTCTCTCAGTTTTGATCCCCCAAGTTAGCCTCCTCTTGCAGGCTTCTATTGGAGCTAATAATTCCCCCAGACAGTAATATAGATTTTGGCATCATGGGTGGGGCTCTAAAGCACTCCCCAATCTCTTAGGGTAACACACCCAGGGGGACTGTTGCCAAGGTTATCCAGGTTATTTGGCCTGGGGGGGACAATTTGGGGAAAACTTGTACCCTGTTGTTGTTTCCTGTTAAGCAGTTACTTATACCAAAAACAGCAGTTTTGGAGCACCTTAAAGATGGTCAGTGCAATCCTATACATGTCTGTTGAGAACTAGTTCTCATTTGGGTGGTAGAATTCAAAGACATAGCTGTCTTAATCTGAATCAGTAGTTAGTTAAAGGATTCTTGTACCACCTTTGAGACTGAGAGAAAGAGGTTGGTAGCATAAGCTTTCATAGACTTTTGAAGACTTAAGTCTACGAAAGCTTATGCTACCAACCTCTTTCTCTCAGTCTCAAGGTGCTACAAGATCCCTCTGCATAGTTCTTATTTACAGGTCAACCCCCATATCCACAAGGAATACGTTCCAAGACCACCACCACCCCGTGGATACCTGAAATCATGGATAATAGGGACCCTATTGTATTCGCCAGAAGTTGACCACAGTGTCACATTGGAGGAACTAGAAATGCCTAGAGAGAACATATTTGTTTTCAAAATGTGGACAAGCAAAACCATGGATAATAAATCCCTGGATACAGGGGTCAACCTGCAGTTCAGTGGGACTTATTCCCCAGTAGGTGGTATATACCTTCTTACAAGGAAGTAAGCACCACTGAATTCAATGGAGCTTATTTCTGAATAGGATTATAGGATCTCATTAGAACTTATTTGTTATGACATGAGATTCTGTGAACTAGGGCCCACTTCATCAGATGTGTATGCCATTATAATTGTGTTAATGTTTAAGGTGCTGCAAGATGTCACCTGGGAAATAAAGAGCTGCTTTTCCTATTCCTTATGACCACTCACCTACAATATCTATATATATAAAACACTTGGGTATGCTGTGACGGGACCCAGGCAGTCAACTGGTGGTGGTGGTGGCGAGAAGCCAGTGCTGCCACTGTGACAGGACCCAGGCAACTGGGTGTGAGATCTACACGTTTTGGGGGGAGTTTTTTTAATGGTGTATGGTATGCTGAGACCAGCTAGTCTATATGTATAAAACTCTTGGATATGCACAACAGCCTTAGGTATGTAGGTATGTTGTCTCCTGGGTATGTACAATGGGTTTAGATATGTTGCCTCTTTCAGTGTGCTGATTGGTTGCACCTGTCACTCCCTCAACCAGTCATCACCCATATGCAAATCACCACTCACATGCAAATTCCCTCTCCATCTCACAATCCACTCATGGCCGTATATGCATACTGGGAATGACCATACAACATACTGCAGTGTTGGTTATAGTTACTAGTTGCTGTGATGGGGCCCAGGCAGTCAATTGGTGGCAGTGGCAGCAACGGGACACCGCTGTTGCCACTACAACAGGACACAGCAGTCAACTGCAGCAATGGAACCCCAGCAACCGGGCATGAGGTCTACCGGGCATGTTTTGGGGAGATTTTTAATGGCATATGGTATACCAGGTCCAGGTAGTTTAATTTATTACATTTAAACTGACCTTTCCCACAGAAATGCAACACAGTGTATAGTCAACAGTAAATAACAATGGCAATTGTACAACTGTGCTGTAATACTGTATATGAATGCTGATATTCTTTATAATTCTTCTTCCAATGATTATTGTTTCTGTTTGCACCCCCTTCATATGTTTCTTCTTTCAGTAATTCTTCAGCCAGATTCAATTGGTCCTGTTTGGCCAATCATGGCAGTGAAGATGAGTGCCACTGGTGGTAGTTCAGAGCAAAATCAGAATGGTTGAAACTGTGGTAAGTCACATATGAATAGAGAAAGACAGAGGAATCTCCTCCCTCATCAAACAACTGGGTGTGTATGTGCCTTCAAATCGCCTGGTGATCCCATGAATTTGTATAGTGATCCCTTGAATTTCATAGGGGTTTTTTTAGGCAAGGAATACTTGGAGTACAAGGTTGCCAGTTCCTTCCTCTGAAATATAGCCTACAGCACTTGATATTCATTGGCAGTCTCCCATCCAAGTACTAACCAGGGCTGACCCTGCTTAGCCTCCAAGATCAGACAGGATCTGGTGACATTATGGTCTTTAGGCTATTCTCCTCAAGCAACTAGACCATAACAATTAAAACATTAATTGTAAGGTCTAGAAGAAAGACTGATGTCCCATATGCCCATATTTCTTAGCGAGGAATTCCAGATTTTAATCATATTTTCTTTTAAGGTAGGGGTTAGTTTCAGACACCCTCCTCTTCCATTCATAATCCACATTGCTTCCTATTCTTTTAATCATGGAAAATCCATTAAGAAAAAAAAATGGAATGTCTGACCAGCGTCTTCTAATTGCTAGCATGAAGAGCCTAGAAGCTTTTCCCTGGTGTGCTCAAAGTGAAAGACAAACTGTGAGGGTACCCAGTCTTTCCGCACATGTACCAGAAATAATTAGTAAGTAGTTCCACAGAAGGAACTAATAATTTCAGTCAGGGGATACTATGCCATGTGCAATCTATGAACTTATAGGGAATTATTCCTTACAAGTGAGGTATGAGCGAACCCCTTTTCTATTCTGTTGAGTCTCTTCAGTTTATTTGATTCCATTCTCTGCAAACACAATTCCTAGCCTGTTTCAGATTTGTGTGCATTAGAGGTTGATTTGTGTGGAAAACTGTTACTTGCACCATCTCCTAGAGAGGTGAGGTTGCTGGCTGCACAAGATGGGGCCTTTTATATAGTAGAATCATAGGATCATAGAGCTGGAAGAGACCATAAGGGCCATCCAGTCCAACCCCTTGCTCTGCAGGAATACACAATAAATGCACTCCTGACAAATGGCCATCCAGCCTCTGTTTAAAAACCTCCAGAGAAGGAGACTCTATCACACTCCAAGGCAATGGATTCTACTGTTGAACAGCTCTTACTGTCAGGAAGTTCTTCCTAACATTTAGGTGGAATCTCTTTTCCCATAGTTTGAATCTATTGCTCCATGTCCTAGTCTCTGGAGCAGCAGAAAACAATCTTGCTCCTTCTTCAATATGACATCTTTTCAAATATTTAAACATGGCTAATCATGTTACCTCTTAACCTTCTCTTCTCCAGGCTAAACATACTCAGCTCCCTAAGCCACTCTTAACAGGGCATGGCTTCCAGACCTTTCACCATTTTGGTCCCCCTCCTCTGGACATGTTCCAGCTTACCAGTGTCCTTCTTGACTTGCGGTGCCCAGAACTGGACATAGTATTCCAGGTGAGATCTGACCTGGTGGTGGAACTCCATCCCCATTGAGGTTAGGCTAGCTTCCTCTTTAATGCCTTTTAGACAACTGATGAAGAGAATATTGTTCCAGTAAGTCACTACTATTTAATGTCATTCCCTTTTTACAGTTCTTAATCCATGTTTTCATTGTGCACAAAGTTGCTGAGCTTGTGTGTGTTTGTGTGTATTGTATTGTTTCTATTTGTACATCACCCGGGACCCTTAATGATCAGAGGGGTATCGAGAAAAATCCAAATAAATGAAGCAAAGCAGTCACAGCAACACTGCATCACCATACAAATTACTGCAGAGTGCTGGGGCAGAATGAAGCAATCCTCACAGATGCTGGGGTACATCTAATATGATTTTAGGCTTTTACTTCTGTAGGGTGCTTTTCTTAAACTGAATTCTTGAACATGCAAATATTCAAGGCTAAGTTTCCCGTGGGGATAAATGGGAGACACAAGCACACACAAAGTTTTTAATATTCCATACTGACAAGCCCTAAAACAAAACCTCACAACAGGTATCCTATTTCTGTAACTAGTAGAAAGATTGCTCATATTATAGAAAGGTCACATTAGGTAAGCTTTATGCTTTCAAGTCTCAAGATGCAGTTTAACAGCTGGAAATAACTGGGAGGAGGACACAACTGCCAAATACCCAACCCACTCTTTTTTCGGCTCAGGGGCAAGCTTTCTTGGAAACCACTCCTATATATAAACAAGGGATCCTCCTGGGAGCTATTTTCACCAGCGCAGATCTCCCACCAGAGGACGCTGTGCGCTTCTCTTAGCAAGTTCTTCTAGAGCCACCCTTCAGGACTAGACTTCGCAGAATAAAATAAATGAAGGGCGGCCTGTCTTGATCGCTCTGCAGAAGACTCCACAAGCCTCAGCAGCTGCCTGTCTCAGGTCACAGCCTTATGGTTGAAGGCTGCCCAGTCATGCCCAACATTTTACAGAAGAAGCAAAGTTAGGGAGAGAAATAAACTTACTAGACTGCCTGTAACTCCATATTTGTAAAAAAATAAGATAAAAAGCTAAACCCTGAGTTTTCCCCTTTTTAAACTCTTTTAATGGCCTTTAACATCAGGCTCTTTAATAGGATTAGGCCAGGGAGATGCTCTTTCACTCATGTACAAATCCACGCTCATACATAATGATGGTGCTATTTTGTTTCTGCTCTCTATAGACAGAAGAATCCAGGGGCCCTATCACAGGACGATGATTTCACTTTAACTGCCATCCTATGGGAGCAGAATTCAAAGACATGGCCATGTTAGCCTGGAATATCAGTATGCAAAGGAATTTTGTAGCATCTTTGAGACTGAAAGAAAGAAGAGCTGCAACTGATGAAGCAGAATTAAGTTTACCAAAGCTTATGCTATCAAACTCTTCCTTACCACACGCCGAAGTAAAATGGCAGGGCAGCCAGAAGGTTCCGCTTTCTGTGCTGCCTTACCACATGACTTCGTCGTTCTTCTGGTGCTCTTTTGTTCTGGTCCTGTGGGGGACCAAGGTAAAACCACATCTTTTTGCTAATGGGTTTTTCCACTTAGCAAAAAAGATGCAGTTTTACCTCGGTCCCCCACGTGACTGGAACAAAAGAGTGCAATAAGACAGCATGGAAGACGGAATGTTCCTGCTACCTTGCCACTTTTCTTCGGAGTGTGGTAAGCCCCTTAGTCACAAAGGTGCTACAAGATTCTTTTGCATATTGTCATCCTATGGAATTCTGAGTCTAGTAGTCTGCTGAGGCCCTAGATGGAGTCGTGGCAGCTGAAGTGGAATCATAGCCCTATAATTATGTGTGAAATGGCCCCAGATTTGGGATACTGTTAAGACAGGATGAGAACCAGTGTGCTGGAGTGGTTTTAATGCTGGTTCATGACTTTGGGAGACCAGGATTTGAATCTCCACTCAGCTGTGGAAACGCACTTGGTGACCATGGGCAAGTCCCACTCTCTTTAGCCTCAGAGGAAGGCAATGGCAAACCCCCTCTTAAGAAATCATGCCAAGAAAACTCCATGATCGGTTCTCCTTGGGGTTGCTATAAGTCAAAAATAACTCAAAGGCAGATACACACAGGGTAGGGTGAGAGAGCCTTTGGCTTTCCAGATCTGTTGAGTTCCACTTCCCTTACTCTTGACCGTAGCAGCTGGTGCTGATGGGAGTTGTGGGCCCAAACCTCTGGAAGGTAAAAGGTCCCCCTGCCCCACCCTACATTAAAGTTGTTGTGTGTCTTTAAGTCAGTTTCCATCGTATGGTGACTCTAAGCCGAACCAATGGGGTTTTTCTTGGCAAAGACTTGTTCAGAAGGTCTGCCTTTGCCTCCCTCTGTGGATGAGAGAGTGTGACTTTGCCAAGGCTGAACCCTGGCCTTCAGAGTCATAGTCCAAGGCTCAAGGCACTCGGCCATACTGGCTCGCACATTAAAAGATGCAGACATCTTCTCTCTACTACAGCCCATCCAAACTGTGATGAATTGGGAGGAATCCTCCCCACCTAGCTCAGTCCCCCTTTACTTTCTAGCAAGGCTGATAGCCTAAGCAACACACTCCTTCAGCTTGGATCAGCCGCACTTCCTTCCGTGTCAAGGTGCGGTTTGGACCGCGGGTGCCTTTGGACTGGCCTGGCAGGCACACTTAACACTTATCCAAACCACGACTTGCATCACTGGCAGGGGGGTTGTGTTGTCTTGTCAAAAGGTGGAAAATGTGGCAGGGACGGGGGTGTCAAAAAGTACAGGCGTTCCTCCTGTTTCCATTTCAAAAGGCCACGGAACCCGCGGGTTCTGAGGCCTGGCCCAGCATTTACTGGTCGGCGGGACTCAGCCTGAGGTGGGTTAGTTATTCTGGATCGATTCTATTCCCATCACCACCATGATTTCATCTCGCGCAGGCGCCCAAACGCTGAATTCTCTGGCCAACAATTATTCTGGAAAGGGTGTGTGTGTGTGTGTGTGTAGGGGGGGGGCGAACTTGGCAGCTGCCCGTTGCTAAAATGTGTGGGGCGCCAACGCCTTTCAGCGCGGAACGCCCGAAGAATCTTCTCAGGAAGTGGGGCCGGAGGAGAAGGAGGAGGACAAACCACTCAGCATCTCGGTTGCGTGGGCGTCAGTGTGTGTGTGTGTGTGTTTGTGTGCCTATACTTCTTTCTCCCCCCGCCCGCCTGCCCCGTCCACTCCACAGGACGCGCCTGGTTAACGCATTAAAACTGTGGTGGACGTGAGGGCCGGGCTTGAAGAGAGCCCTCGCCCGCACCCCCCTTCCCCGTCCCGGTCCCAGAGACGTCATGGGAGGGAGGTATAAAATTTCAAGCGAGGGAAGGAGCGCTTCAGTGGGTGTCGTGAGGGGACTCGGAGGGGAGCGAGAGGCGCAACGAGAGCCCGCGAGGGTCGAGGAAGGAAAGAAAGGGGGCTCCGTGGAGGCGGCAACAGGAGGCTTCCCGGGAGAGCCGGGGTGGGGGTGAGTGGAAGGCCAGCGGCGGCTTTCACCTGGAGCGGCGAAGGTGGGCTGTGAGGGAGCCCCGAAAGCGCGCACTTGGCCAGCCAAGCCAAGCCAAGCCGCCCCTCCGCCCGCCCGCCGCGCCTGGCGCCTCTCGGCCCCTTTCCCCCCGCCATGGAGCCGAGGGGGCGCCGTTCCTGAGCGGGCCTGGCCCCCGGCGAGAGGGCGGCATGAGTGGGGCGCGCCGGCCGCCGCAAGTGCGCTGCGGGGCCCGCCTGACACGTGCGCTCCGGGCTGCTCAGCCTCCAGGGCGCCTCGCTCGGGAGCTGCCCAGCGCAGCCGCCTAAAGGCTGACAACACACCGCCCTCCTTTCCCGCCCGAGCGGCAGCTTCGCGCAGCAGGAGCCGCCGCCGCCGCCGCCGCCGGGGCGGAGATCCCAGCCGTTCCGCGCACCCGCTTCCCCCGCCTCAGCCGCGGCTCCCTTTCTTTGCTTTGCTCGCCTGAGCGCCGCGGACGCCCACGGAGTCATGGAGAGGGGCGCCGTCCCGAGGTGCCGAGCCGCTTCCTCGAGAGCCGCCGGAGCTTCTTCCTAGAGGCCGGCGGGGCCCTCTTTCATGCCCCCTTCTCCCCTCGCCAGTCGCCACACGCTGCTGGCCCGCTCTCGGCCGCGACGCCCGTCCCCTGCGCGTGGGCGCTTTCCCCCCGGGTGCCGCCGCCGCCGCCTCGCCAGCCCCGCGCCTGAAGATGCCCTTGCAAAGGGCGCTGCTGCTCCTCTCCCTCCTGAGCTTGGCCACCGTCAGCCTGTCGCTCTCCTCCTGCACGACGCTGGACCTGGAGCACATCAAGAAGAAACGGGTGGAGGCCATCCGGGGCCAGATCCTCAGCAAGTTGCGCCTCACCAGCCCCCCGGAGACCCTGGGGCCGAGCCACGTGCCCTACCCGATCCTGGCCCTCTACAACAGCACCCGGGAGCTCCTGGAGGAGATGGAGGAGGAGAAGGAGGAGAGCTGCTCGCAGGACAACACCGAGTCCGAGTACTACGCCAAGGAGATCCACAAGTTCGACATGATCCAGGGCTCGCCGGAGCACAGTAAGCCCCCGTTCCTGAAGGGCCGTTTGTGGGCGGACGGGGGGGAGAGGCGTTGAGGGAGGGACCTTGAACCTTTGGGGTTCACCATGGAAAAGAAGACCAGCCTCGATGGGCAAAGGCTGCACGGGACATCCCAGGAGACTGGAGGGGAAAGAGGGGCTTTTAGATGCTGGAAGTCCTAAGGTAGGCAGGGATGAGGGGGCAACATCTGAGTTGGGTCACTCCTCTATTTCTATTTCACAGATAGGCAGAGGCAGGGAGTTGTGGTTGCACTGGTCTTATTTACCCAGTAAGTCTATGAGTAACCTGAGGTTTTGACCCAGAGACTTGATTTGAACCCAGGTTGCTAGACTGGAGACTTGATTCTCTGGATTGGGCTGGTTCTCAGTGCCTTCAGATACCAGGTTTCAGAAGGAGAAAAAATTCCTTGGATGAGGAGGGACAGGAAGTGCCTTGGCAACAGGCATCCCTCTTCTTTCAGAGATGTAGAACCCTGTCTAGCCAAGAGGTTGGCACTAACAGCTCATTGCAGCAGTGCAAACTGCAGCATGTGTTTTTTTATTTTGTGTAGGTGGTATTCTTGAGCATGGAGATAGGCTGGCATGCACCATTCCTATTATTGCCAAGTCAGTGTGAGATGTACGCTCTGCTCTGTCTTTGCAAAGACTTGTGGGTTCACCCAGATCCGTATGTATTGGCTGCAGCAATACTTCCTAAGCAGCCAGGAGCATAGGCTTGTGCACCCCTTTTGTGGAGAGAGGCGTCCCTATGGGTGAATGAAACTCATCCAACCGAACAGCTAAGCCGTGGCCAATGTACTTGACTCACAAATGGAAGTTGTGGGTCTACAGATTGGCACACAGGCTTTAGGCAGCATTGTCTCTACAAATCCTTGATTCACCGCCACCCACCCCATCACTAGTAAATACATTTCCCTAGCTAGGCCTGGAATCTTGGCTAGCACCAGGAGTGCATGGACAGGTTTTCCAATCATCTGGGTAGCTGTGTGAGGTTCTGGCAAGAGCCTCAGTTCCCTTTGCTGCCATTAGGTGTCCTCGTGGGCTCTTAAATTACTGCAGAGCCCTGTGGGGGTGAGAGGAAGGAGGTGGCCAAGTGGGGTGGAGGGGTGTGTGTGTTTGGTGGGGGGGGGGAGAGAAATAAAAAACAGGAGAGGATAGCAGGGTGTTAGGGATGAGTAAAGACAGGGTGGGGCAACAAGATTAATGCCTTTGAAAGGCAGGAGCCTAAGCAATTTAAACGGCTGCCCTATGTGTGATTACTTGGAAGGATGCCCCTTTGAACCTGTTTCTCTCTCTTTTTTAGTACAACTCCCAGAATCCCCCAGCCAGCACAGCCAGTGGATGTACTGGCTAAGGGATTCTGGGAGCTGCAATCCCCAAAAGAAAAAGAAAAAACGTTTTCTCAAGCTCTGCCTTCAACTAAGGGGATTTTCCTCTGAGTATACATAGGCTCAGACTTTTAAGAGGTTAACATATTTAAAACCACTGAGTTATGAAAGCCAGGAACTCTCACTGTTGAGCAACCCCCCTCCCAGCAGGTGGAGGAGCTGGAGCATTGGCAAAGGGATAAGCCAGGGCCTGGGATGGCTTTCAGAGCCTTGGAATAACATCAGCTCCAAATCCAGCCAGTGAACAGAAAACCAAGCCAATGTCTAGAAACCTAAAGTGGGAGGGGATGGGGAAAGAGAGGGAAGCAGAAGGAGGGAGGGAGAGGGAGAGACACACTTTAGGACTACAAGGGGGGGAAGTGTTTTTTGAGGCTTGGAAGCCAAAATTATTCTTGAAGAACTGAGCAGATATATATAAAAATGTTCCATATGTGAGTAGCAGTCACCACAGACACTGGGCAAGATTCCTTGTTCATGAAATACATGGAGAGTAAGAGTTGGCACAGTAAGGTATGTGCATATGGGTTATGCTTGGCATGTGGTGAAATGGTCATGTGGTGTGCGATGGACACAATTAGTCGTAAGCATAACTATTCAACCCACGTCCTGCAGCAGATTTGGAGTCATAAGGGAAATGTTTGGTTGGGTTGGGAGCTGGGCATGTCGTAAAAACAGTTGTTCTGCTACTTCAGCTCTAGACACCTAGGCCAACTCAGTCCTCATTTCCACCACAGTGATGTGCTTGTATGACTTGATTCCTGCTGTAGCTTTGTGGTCTAGTTTTTGCTGGGGAATGAAATAATACTGAGGCCTTCCCAAGCAGAAAGCAATTGGTATGAAATGGATCCCCACATACTTCAGGCAATCTCAACCCTACAATACAGTAGTTAGCATTGGTTGAAATGACTGCTTTTTTCTCCATGCTGGTTGGAGGAGTTGGGACCTGTAGACCAAAAAAGTAATTTTTCCAAACTCTGATAGAGACTGCCAAGCCCTGTAAAGAGCAAATGCATTTCCATGGAAAAGATTACTGGCTCATGTTCCTTTTCAAGAGGTAACTCTGCTCCCAAATAGTTTTGTGAATGGGGCCTTGCAGTAACTTCAGGAGAAGCAGAGCTTGGAAATGTTACTTTTGGGAGGATGCTGCTCCCAGAAATGCACAACTGGGACATTTGTGGAATTTATAATCCAAAGAGGTAGCTTTGCCATGCTCTGGAGAAAATAGAGGAAAGAGATGGCAAAACATGGAAGAGGAGGAGGGGAAGCTGAAATGGCAGAATAACAGATGCTGAGGAATGGTCAATGAAAGGAGCACATAAGAGAAAATATGCAGCTGGAGATAAGTGGAAAAGATGCTGAAGAGGCTCTTTGGGGTCAAAGCCGGCACTGAAGAAGATACAGATGCTGAGCAGATGTTGTGCATCTGGAAATACGGAGCTACGGTGACTGAGCAGACAACAAATATCTTAGCCCATGCAGATGTTCACAATGTCAATGGGTATCAGCACTTCTTAGTCGACATTAGCAAGACACTGCAGACCGTCATGCATACTGTTATGCTTTCTTTGCTTCACAATACTGAGAAATTCCAGGGGAACAGCACTTAACTGGATTTGGTTTCCTTTGGAAGAAGATCACTGGAGGCTTGTGGAGTTCTGGAATATCTGAGTTTATGTAATGTTGGAGCTTGCTTGCAGAAATATATTTTGAGCATAGAGCTTGGCAAAATTACTTTTTGGGACTATAATTCCCAGAGCACCTCCAGTAGATCCTTGAAAGTTGTAGTCCAAAAAAAGTAATTTTTTCCAGGCTCTGAATGGTAGGTGGAGACATGCAGCTTAAACACTCCAATGACAGTTTTTACTGCCTGACATCATATTTCCATAGCCAGGAAGTAGACACCCCAGAATGCTTCTATGGTTTACAGAGTCCCATATTTGGCTTGCCCCTTCTCTGTCTCTCTGAAACTTCTGCCTTTTTCAGCACTTGCTTCAGTCAACTGAGGTTACATCATCCTCAGCCAGTAGGGGAATATGGCCTATTAGAGAGGTGGGCAACTGTGAGAGGCTAAGGGGTTGCACGAGCCCTCCAGGATTCCTTAGAGCACTGTACCCCCCAATAAATCAAAATTTCTCCCCCCCCCAAATGTCCCCAAACACCACTGATAGGATGTGGAGAGCATTTTTGCCATGCCTTTTGCTTTCCCATGCCATTTTAAGTCCAGGAGAGGCCTTTTCTGACAACAGGAAGTGACCAGAGGTTACTTCTTGTTTTTAAAAAGGCTTCTCTTGGGCCTAAAATGGCCCAATGGGGCAAAAATGCCCCAAAAACCCTAAAAGACATTTTGGGGCAAAAAAAAAATTTGAGGAGGAAAAATATTTTTTTGGGAAAAAAACTTTTTTACCCTTTGGGGGGTGTATGTGCACAAAGACAGCGCTGGTGGCTGCACTTTGCCCTAGCCTGCCATGCTACCTTTTGAAGGACCTGGGGAAGATTCAGCTATTGAGAGCAGTCAGTGAGGCAATTCCCTAACAAAAGATAAACCTGGTAAATCTGTCCCCCGTATCATTGAGGGGGTTGCAGTAGTTCTTCTACCTTTATAAACCTGCCCGGAACAGACCCTCAGCTCTTGTGAGAATATGGTACACCAGCCTTCCCATTCCTGGGATATGTTGAATGAAACTCCTATCAGCCTCCCACAACATGGCTGAGATGATGGAAGTTGTAACAGGCACATCTGAAGGGTCCTAGGTTCAGGAATGGTATCTTTGCACAGCAAGTCCTGCCTCTTTTTGGTATCTTTCTCTCAAGCATAGGGCCTGATATTCCAGAGTCTGTTTCTGGATCAGCTCTGTGAATGATTCTTATGAAAACCATGTGTGAATTACATAGCAGTTGGTGAAACTCTCCAGGAAATTCTTATGGATGAACTGGATGGAAAAGTAAAGAGTTGTTTGAAGTGTCATCTAGTTCAGGGCTATTCAAAGTGATGGTCCATAGACTGGTGTTGATTCCTAAGCCACAGGCTACAAGTCACTAGTAAGTTTCCAGAAAAGAAAGAAACACTTCTAGCCAATAGACACAAATATGGTACCATTCCCTGGGATATTGGGAGAGGGGAGGAACATCCAGTCCTCCACATTAGATAGGTTGAGATGCATTGATTGAGGGCCCATCTAAACGGTGAAAATACCCCTCATGGAATTCTCTGGGAATCCTACCTGTATGTTTGGAAGGAGGGGACCCCAAAATGGAAAACCCCACAATGCACTCTGAAGATGCCAGCCACAGACGCAGGCGAAATGTCAGAAATAAACTCTTCCAGAAGACGGCCTCACAGCCCAGAAAAAAACCAAGGAAAATCAATGCACTAAAAGCCTTTGTAGATTTCCCCATACTTTTTCAAAAACTGCGAGGGGGGTGCGCATTCCTGCTCATTTGGACTATGGAACGACAGGAAATCCAAAGGGAAGCACAAAGCTGATTGGCTGGGCAAGAGCAGGGGCAGGACTTGCTAGCAGGGCAAGCACCCGCTGCCAACCACGTTAGATTTTTGCCTTAGCGATCGCTCGCTAACACGATAAAACAGGATCAATATTTTCTGTTTTGCTTTTCTATAAAATTGGAGAATCACTCTATTGCACCAGTGCACCTTGGGATGACTTAAAAAAAAACAAACAGTGGTGGTGAAGGCTGCCGCCATCAGAAATGCGAGTTTTATGCAGGCTTCTGAGGCTAGAAAAACCATTTAGACATGTTGCTGCTGCTGTGAGATGCCAATACTATGAGGCACTTTGGATTTTTTCCCCCTTCATGTAGATTGGCCCCTAGTGTATGGCACATGTGGTCTAGCCCTACAGTGCTTTACACTTCGGTTGAACAGCAGGAATGGCCCAAGACAATTTGCAGCTAAGAGAGAGTGGCAAATGGCGTGCAGACATTCTCCAGCCCAGTCAATTTTGGCCTATGAAATAGAAAATCCCACAAACACTTCTCCCTGTCCCTTTCAGCAAAATGATAGTTAATAATACATTGAACAAGCAACAACTAGCAGCTTTTTCATGACACCCAAAGTCTGAAGTGGATGCCTCAATCTGCCTAATGGTAGGGCTTGTTTTTATGAACAGACTTCAGGCTTGCAGGATCTACCTTTTTTTTCAGTAGGGCTCCCAAACCCAGTAGCAGGAGGCTTGGGCAGAAAGGCCAGCACATGGAACTCAGACCTTCTGAGCACACATCCAGTTCTGGTTACATCAAGCTTTATTCATTTCAACAGTGTATTGAGGGTGGGGGTGAGAGTCATCTTGTTGCTTTTGTTAAAGAACTGAGAATCAATTGAAATGGGTGAGAATTTCATTTGGTTCTTCCCCCCCCCCATAGGAACTTTTCAAAAAAATCCCCAGAATTCTTTATACATTCAGTGAAAATAAAGTTGAGATTAAAAGAATTTGGATGCAGAAGAATATGAAACTGACAGCTGATCTAGACAGAAGATGTTGGGGGCTTAGTTCTTAAAAGCCTGGTTTTGTATCCCTCTGTATTTGACTGCATTTGTGGTGTTGAAACAGTATTGCCACCTCTTTTTCTGGGAGGCTCCATATCTGAAACAACTACAGGGCAAGCAGGAACAATATGATGCTCCCTGTGGAGGACACACCAGCTGAATTTACCCAGTTACTCAGCCTGGCCGCCTGCCACTGCCACCTACCTGTCAGACTTCCCCATTTATCCCTTCTCTGGACTGGGGCCCGGATCTTTGTGGATAGAATATGTGGATGTGTGGTCTCTGTTGATAAGCATGCCTAATATCTGTCAGTAAGTGGAATAAGTCACAGTGATTCTGACTTTATGAACAAAACATAGGAATTGGTTTATTAACTTTAAGGTTGTAACATCAATACTTCAGTACTGTGCATCTAACTTGGTTATTTGGCTTAGTGTCACTTAGTCTTACTCTGTGGTGACAAAGGTGACCAACTACCTATAGAAGTACATATAATAATCTTGGAGCTTTTAACCAAGTATACAACAGTCATCCACTCTTTGTCTCACACTCTCAATTCCCACTCACTCTATCAACCATTCAGCCTCAACACTCTCCAACTGCACAGACCAAACTCCAAACCAAACTTCACACAGACTTAACTGACAAAAACGCTCTCTCAACTGACATCCACACAGTTCAAACTCTCTGAAACCACTCCCATTAGTTTCCTGCTCTGGGATTGGCTCCCTCATTCTGTTTTCTCATTCACTCCACTGCATTCCATCACAAGCTCATCACACTCCCACATTGGGAGTGGCTGTAATTCTTGAATTTATCCATTGCAGCTGGTTGAGAATACAGTTGTCCCTTCATATTCGCTGGGGTTTGGTTCCAGGACCCTCCTTGGATACCAAAATCTGTGAATAATCAAGTCCCATTATATGCAATGGCATAGCAAAATGGTGTCCAGTATATAAGATGGCAAAATCAAGGTTTGCTTTTTGGATTATTATTTTTTAAAGACTATTTTCAAGCCATGAATACTTAAATCCATGGATACCAAATCTGTGGATATGGAGGGACAACTGTACTGATTGCTTCTTCATACAGACTTAATCAATTTGATGGGGAAACCCTTGAAATTAAAAAAAAAATGGAAGAACAAATTGAAACATATAGAATTATCCATCCCTCATTAGAAAACCTTGACAATCCACCGTAAATCATTCAGAGATCTGCATATAACTCCAAGTCTTCTGCTCTACATAAACTGGTAGAGAATCAATTCATGCATATACCATATTCACACACATTTCCAAAGTATGCAGGTAATATGAATGGCAAAAGTAGTAATGTGAACCAGTCTTAGGCTTCCCATGTATACCAGGAAAAATAAGACAATGAAGTGCCAAAACAATAACGATTATCTTAGAAGTGAGTAGTTTCATGGATTCATTTGACTGAACAGTCCTGTAAAGGCATATGATTGGTTTCATTAACAAAAAATAACAGAAAAACTCATCTAAAGAGATGGTGAGGGAGAAGGGTGGCAAAAATCATTAATAATTATTCTGCATTTATGTAGGAAGTTCATAGGGGCTTCTGGTTAACGTATGACCCACTTTAGCTGTTGTTGTTGTGTGCCTTCAAGTTGTTTCCAACTTATGGCGATCCTAAGGCAACCCTATCACGGGGTTTTCTTGGCAAAATTTGTTCAGAGGGGGGTTGCTTTTGCCTCCCTCTGAGGCTGAGAGAGTGTGACTTGCCCAAAGTTTCTATGGCCAAGCAGGGATTTGAACCCTGTTCTGCAGTCATAGTCCAATGCTCAGACCATTACACCATGTTGGCTCTCTACTTTAGTTGTACAGAGAAGTTATTAAAAGAATCAAACCTGAAATTACTGCAAAGGACATTGGTCAGCCTCTGCCAACCTGTTGCCCTCCAGATGTGATCTATAGCTCCTGTTATTCCCAGCCAGGATAGGCAATGACCGTGCTAGTCAGGAATGATTGAAGCTATAGCCCAGCACATCTGGACAGCAGCAGGTTGGGGAGACTGGTGTGAGCAAATGGAGGTGAAGTTGGTGACTCGTTTATATGCCATTTAATAGGTGCATGGAGGGAAGCCATTTCTTACGAAGAGAAACACTGCAGCTGCTATGCAGCTGTGCTTACTGAAACTCTGTTCATATAAAAGAGACCCCAGATTAAAGACAGGCATTGGTGATACTAGAGCAAAGGATGAAGGGAGTTGGTTTGAAGTGAGATGTGCAAATACGGCAAGGCCAAAGAAAATGTGAGCCTATTCAAAATGAAAAGGCAGTGGGCTTAGGTACAGAGAGAAGCAATAGAGCTACACTACATTATTATAGCAGGTGGGTACCACTTGTTCTGCCATGTCTGCATCTTCCAGAATCTTGACATTTGTAGTTTAGTGAGGTCTGTAGAATTCTCTGATAGGTAACTCCATTGTTGTAGTTCAGGGGAGAATACTAGAGCTCTCTAGCATAGATTTATCTGTACCTGTCCAAACTGCAAATCCCAGGATTCCGTAGGATGGACTTGTAGCAGTTAAAGTGGTATCAGACTACTATGAATATATACTGTAGATATACTTTATGAAAAAAGATGCTGGTGGGCTAGTTTTAGAGGGTTGGAAGCAGTGTCGACAGATCTCAGGTTCTGGCATGTCCTCTCCAGGCCCAAGGGTGAGGGAAGGCATCTCAGGGTGAGAGTAGTGCCCTGAAAAGAAAAGAACAATAATTGTGTGTTGCTAGCTCCCAATGCTGCAAACTGCTCCAGAGTGACTGCTGTTAACTGTCCAGAGACCTCATTTCTTCCCTGCTCTCCTTTGTTTCATTCAGGCCCCAACTCCTGTGACATTGCCAGGTGCTGTCGCTAGATCTAAGTTTTGGCCATGAAAGCACAGGGCCTGTCCTGATAACTCTGGCCAGGTTGGTTCTTCTTCCCCCTGTTGCTGTGTTTACATGTACAAGGCAAAGATGCCAGTTGAACTCTGTAGCACAAATGTGCCATTTTGGTTGGCCTTGTCGGATCAAATTGTTTGCATGCTGAGATATGCTGTTGAAATTAGATCACAGTGGGGAAGTTGCTTGGGGTGGCTGAAATATAGCCCTAGTGAAAGTTGCAGAGGTTTGTAGTGTTCCTTCCATTTGCCCCAGCAATGGATTTGGTTCCATGTCTTCAAAAGTGGCAAATGTTCAACTTTGCCATGGCTCAGTTTCTCTGCCAGGTGGTGATTCACCATGAATTTAGAGCCAAAGCTGGTTTTCTCACTGCCTTCCTGCCTCCCCACCACCACTTGAAGCAAAGAAAGTCTTATTCCAGTGAGGTTTCAGGGTTGATACAGACAAATCTGAACTGTGCATGCAGGAAACAGTCCTGGCTGAGGTCTTGTTCTAGGACTTCAGTCCAGCAGAGGAAGTAAGACAGCAGAAGAAGGAGAGCTTAGCTCAGATAGAAAAGCAGAGCTGACATTTCAGGAGTAGCCCTACATCCTTCTTCCATGTGATGACAGGAGAGAAAGCTCTCTGCTGTCCTTGTGCCCTCCCCTCCAACTCTGCCTCCCTGATGTTTCATCCCTGGTATGGTAGCACAAGGCAAAGAGAAAACTGATGGCTACTGGCCAGATGATACCTAAGGGTGGCCGGTTTCCAAAGGAGTTAGCACCTTTGTTAAAAGCAACAAAGAGCACTGCATCTTTGTGTTGCTAGGAAAGCACAGCTTAGAAAAAAGTATTCCACAAGGAGATACTAGAAATCTCCTTGTTCAATATCTGAAGACGTATTTATGCTGGCCTAACTCCCAGTTACACTAGTGTAAGGACCCAAGAGAATTCCAACCTGAGGACCCCACCCAGTTTAATGTTTTGTGCTTAAAGTTTAGAGGCTACTATTGGCAGGATAGGGGAGAGGGGAACAATGGTGTTTTCTCCACATTGCTTGGAGGAAGGAGGAAAGAAGTAATTATGGGACTAAGTTGTAGTCTTGAACTTGTCAGGGTAATATTGCTTTAAGTACAAAAGGAAAAACATTGGAGCAACAGACCACACTAGCACAGCTGAAGTGGATTTGATCACGGCTGTGGCTAGGCAGAAGGCCAATAGTAGAAGCATAAGATGCATTGTGTGTGGGTTGGTGTTGTGGAGAAAGAGGAGTGTTTGTGGATGTTGGAGAAATTGCTGTTGAGTTTGTTAATGTGGTTTGCTGTGTATATACTGTGTTTGTTTATAGTGCAACTGAAGATAAAGGCCTCCAGATATCTTTGGATGAACTTTGCTGCCTGTAAGTCTCTTATTGCATGTAAAAGTGGGTCAGTGCAGTGAATGGCTGCTAGCTGAAGCCTTTGTTATTGTGACCATTCTGCTGCATAGGTCTGCTGTTTGGCTACTCCTGGGTTAGTTCATCCCCAGGCTGTGCCAGGTGCCTCTCAGTGGGCCTATATTGAGCGGACAGTAGGAAAGACAAGTGTCTAGTTCATTTAGAAAGAGTGGCACTCTGATCTTCTGTTGGTGATAAATCTGCTGACAAAAGTAATATCTAATCTCTGATTGTTTTTTTATATAAATTGAATTAATATCTCTTCTCCTTGTCTAACAACTTATCAGTTCATTCACTTTGTATGTATTGTCAATAATTATAGACATTTCTCACACATCTCATTATCTAATGCATTTCCAATAATTATACAACAAAACCCAAATTACAAATATCCCCATTTTTATCTAGTATATTCTATGAATGAATCCCAATTCTTTATGAAAATCTCATTTGACTTATTTTTCAGTAAATTCGAAAGTTTGTCCAGTGTTGCTAACTCCATATATGTCGGTAGTTTATTGGTTTTCCATTTCCTTGCATATACCAATCTTGCAGCAGTCACTAAATAACTAATTAAATTTCTATATTCTTTTTCTGTTTTGTCTTTTAAATTTACCATGTTCAAAAGATATAATTCAGGTCTCCTTTCTATTTTAATGTCTAATATTTTTCTATCCATTTATTAATTTTAAACCAGAATTTCTTTGCTTTTTTGCATTTCCACCACATGTGAAAGAATGAGCCTGTCTGTTTCTGACATTTCCAACATTTATCTAAACTTCCTTTATACATTCTTGCTAATTTTTGTGGGGTCAAATACTATTTATACATCATTTTTGTAAAAGTTTTCTTTAAGATTATATGAACTTGTAAATTTTAGTCCTCTATTCCATACTTCCTCCCATTGTTCTAATTGTAATTGCTATCCCAAATTCTGCACTCAGTCTGTCATACATTGTTTAATTTGCTCTTCCTCTGTATTAAACTGTAACAGCAGTCTCTCTCTCTCTCTCTCTCTCTCTGACTTTTCTTCGCAAACGAAGATTCAGGAAGGACTCATCCTGCACTTTCTGCAAGTGCGCTGATGATGAAAAGGCCAATCCGAGATAAACAAGTCCGGTTACAGAAAGTACAGCAGAGGGTCTCCTTGGGTGATGTTTCCGGGTTGTGATTCTTTCTGCGTTGTCGTTTCTCTTCAAGATTTGTTCGGTGTGTGCTCTCAAATAAGGCTGCAGCATTGTGGATAGTGCGTCTCCATGCCTCCCGATATGAAGCCAGGGTGGACCATTGTTGGCGATCAGTTTGGCCAAGCCTGAGATGTTGTTTCAGGGAGTCTTTGTATCGCTTTTTTGGAGTGCCCCTCTTACGCTGACCCGTGGCGAGTTCACCGTGGAGTACTATTTTTGGGAGGCAATGGTCCTCCATCCTAGAAACGTGCCCTGCCTAGCGCAGCTGTGTTCTCAATATCATGGCCTCAATGCATCTTACTAATTAAATGATTCTCCTCTGAGCATAATAGCTTTTCAAACTCTGGTTTTTCACCTTCATATTGAAATTGTTTCAAATCCTCTTTTACTCTTTCTTGCAACTGATAATGACTTAACCATTGCATTTTAAATCTCTCCTTCTCTAGTTGTTGTTTATCTTTAATTTTCTACACATTATCTTCCATTATCTCTAATATATCCCAATATTTTAGCCATTGCTCCACTCTTAATTCCCTCTTACAGAATGCTTCCTGTGGTGATAGCCAAGGAAGGGCTTAATCTTCTTTTATATTTATTCCGTATTCTATTTAACAATTTTCTAATAATATAATTTTTAAATTCTGTGTTAATTTTAACTTTGCCATACCAGAGGTAGCCATGCCACCCCATTCTTAACTTATGGAAGGAAATTAATCAGGATTTAATTAGATGGAAAGATATCAATTTATCTTTGATGGAGAAAATATCAGTTATCAAAAGGAATTTATTACCAAGATTAATGTATTTATTCCAAACCATACCAATTATTTTGTCAAATGAAATATTTACAAAATGGCAAAGAGAAATATCTAAATTTGTTTGGAAGGGGAAAAAGCCTAGGATTAAATGGAAATTACTGACGGATACAAAAGAAAGGAGTAGATTAGGGCTACCAGACCTAAGGATATATTATGAAGTAACATGCTTAATGTGGATAAAGCAATAGATAACAATGGAAAATAAAAGGGATCTAGATTTAGAGGACCATCAAAATTCATGACATGCAGGGTTGATAATCAGAAGGAGCTGTTAATGTGTTTGTGTTCTACATAACTATCAAGTGATAGTATTAATTTCAATTAACTTAGCCACATATTTCTCTGTAAAATTAACATATAGTCCACATTCATAAATTATACGATATCACATTTCTATCTTTATAGGAAGATAAAGCTCACAACTGAAAATATGGGATTTTTCACTTCTTGTTCAATCTATATAAAAGGAAAAGCTTTCCAACTGTCACATAGGAGACATCCCTCATAATGAAATAAACCTGGCAATCCTACCCTTCACCTGAAGCTGCTATACACTCATGGCAAAGAGAAACATATAATAGGTACAAATGCATAATAGGTACAAGAGTGATCTTGGTGATTTTTAGGCAAGCATACAGATGTGAACTTCTAGCTTTATTTACAAGGCTTGTGATAGAGACTTCTATGTTTGTCATGTAAACAGGAGGTCTGATTGATGTGGTGTTCCTGTCACCACCCAATAAAATTTCAATTGGGCTCCAAGACCTTTTTCTGTACAGTTCTGTTATGGGTTTGTTGTTGTTAACTGCCATCAAGTTGACTTCATCTTATGCAGCACCATGAATGAGAGACTTCCAAGTCACCCTATCATTGACAGCCCTGCTCAGGTCTTGCAGACTCAAGGCTGTGGCTTTCTTGATTGAGTCTCTCCATCTGGGTTGTGATCTTCTTCTCTTCTACCTTACCAAGCATTATGGTCTTTTCTAGTGAGTCATGTCTTCTCATGATATAACTACAAAGTATGACAGCCTCAGTTTAGTTATCTTGGCTCCTAGGCAGAATTCAGGTTTGATTTGCTCTAGGACCCATTTATTTGTCCTTTTAGCAGTCCACGGTATCCGTAGAACCCTCCTCCAGCACCACATTTCAAATGAGATGTTCTTCCTATCAGCTTTCTTCACTGTCCAGCTTTTACAACCATACTCCTCTCTCTCTGGCTTTTCTTCGCAAACGAAGATTCAGGAAGGACTCATCCCGCGCTTTCTGCAAGCGCGCTGATGACTAAAAAGGCCAATCCGAGATAAACAAGTCCGGTTGCAAAAAGCACAGCAGAAGGTCTCCTTGGGTGATGTTTTTGGGTTGTGATTCTTTCTGCGTTGTCGTTTCTCTTCAAGACTTGTTCGTCGTGAGTTCTCAAATAAGGCTGCAGCATTGTGGATAGTGCGTCTCCATGCCTCCCGATGTGAGGCCAGGGCGGACCACTGTTGGTGATCAATTTGGCCAAGCCTGAGATGTTGTTTCAGGGAGTCTTTGTATCGCTTTTTTGGAGCGCCCCTCTTACGCTGACCCGTGGTGAGTTCACCGTAGAGTAGTATTTTTGGGAGGCGATGGTCCTCCATCCTAGAAATGTGCCCTGCCCAGCGCAGCTGTGTTCTCAATATCATGGCCTCAATGCTGGTGATCCCTGCTTGCTCAAGGACAGCAACATTCGTCACAAAGTCAGTCCAGTGTATATTTAGGATTGTGCGTAGACAGCGCTGATGAAAGCGCTCGAGGAGTCGTAGGTGGTGGCG
Source organism: Gambelia wislizenii (assembly GCA_030847615.1). Taxonomy (NCBI): domain Eukaryota; kingdom Metazoa; phylum Chordata; class Lepidosauria; order Squamata; family Crotaphytidae; genus Gambelia; species Gambelia wislizenii. The sequence goes on along the minus strand of JAUMIR010000001.1, from coordinate 446,581,294 downwards.
ATAGGTGACCCATGTTTCAGATCCATAAAGGATCTGAAACCATACATAGAAATAGGAAATACAATGGTGTGGATAATCCTGACTTTAGTTTTTAGTTTTTAGTAGTCTGTCTAGGGTACCAGAGTGAAAACTGAAGAGGGCTCCTATATCTTTAATGGTTTTATAGAAGAGGGAATTCCAACAAGTGTTGCTTGTTATCTGGTAGTGTGATGAGCAACACTTGCTGGAAATCCCTCTTCTGCACAACCATTAAAGGTACAGGAACCCTCTCCTGTTTTCACACTGACAGTCTTAATTCTTCTGCCTGAGTGTCCATGTTTAGATAATAGAAAGGCTCTCCCTCCCCCCCAGGGGAAATGTTCCTTTTCTTAGGAGACTGTCAAGTCATGTGAGGCATTCACACTACACAATTATATTGCTACATTCCACTTTAACTGCCATGGAATCTGGGATAGGAGGCGCATTGAGAATTCTCAGCCAGGGAGATCTAGTGCCTCACCAAACTACCGACCCCAGGATTCCTTAGGATGGAGCCATGGCATTTCAAACGGAATAATGTTACAGTTGTGTAGTGTGAATGGGCCCCTGAGTCTGAGGCTGTGTCTAGACGGGTAAAAAGTCACTGAAAATCCCGGGTTTTGTTTCTGTACAAATCAGTTTCGTTGTGCAGATCCATATGGCCTTTCCCCTCAACACTAAGCATTTTGGGGAGCTTCTGGCATTACTGAAAACTTTTTACAGTGGACCCTCCCTTTCTGCAGATTCAACCAGCTGTGGATCAAAAATAATAAAAAACATTCAAATATTCAATCTTTTTTAAAAATACAGTATTTTTAAATGTGTGTGTGTGTGTGTGTGTGTATATATATATGTATATGTATCAGTGTGGGAGATCTTATTTTCCCCCCACCCCACCTGGTGGTCTCGCAAGAGGACCGGAGTGGAAACTGTTCTATAGCTCTCCCCTGCTGAGGGCAAAGAAGCTGCTGCAGCACATGCAAGCCCCAGCCTCCCCTTCTCACCCCACCCCACGGTGACACTCATTTCCTTCTGTTCCTCTCTCACTATCTGCCCCATGTGCACAATGAAGGCAGCCACCACCACGGGGGAGAGAGGAAGAGAGGGGAGTGAGTGTCAGGGTGGGGAGGGTAGGTTGGGGTTTCTGTGCGTGGCAGCAGTGGCTAACTTCAGGGTGTACATGGGGAGGGTGTAAGATATTGGATGGTGCTTGAGCTTTATGTACTGTAAAGTCCCTTTATATAAAGTCCCACTGCATTATTTTGTATCCGTGGGGGGTAGTGGTGGTGTCTTGAAACCAATCCCCATGGATACAGAGGGCCCACTGGGTTCCCACTCCCTAGGTCACTAAATTAACCCAGTACTTTCCAAAATGAAGTGTATTGGTTACTTGACTGCTGTGTTCTTGCTGTCTTGAAACAAGTAAAGATGGCTTCCAAGCAAATGCAGCTACTATTTCCAGGATATAGATTCAAGGGAAAGGGGAATGTTAACACTGAAAGAAAATGACTGCAACTCCTGAATAATTTTAAAAAGGTGTAGTGGAAATTGGTGAATATCAGTTTTTAAAATATTACATGAGACTGGATGTGACATGAGATCAGAGAGTGGGAAAGACACTAGGGAGTAAGAGAGGAATATGAATATGAATATGCAGGTACAAGCAAAACAAAAAGAATTGGAAACTCTTGATACTTGGAGGTATTCTGGTTGAGCCTTGAATCTATTTTGGGAATGATACACTTTCTTCTATTTCCCCCCTCCCGCATCACCCTCTATCTAGGCTTTTGATGGTCAGGGTTAAATTGTCCATCTATTACTATTTTTTCTCTGTTATAAGTTTTAAAATTATTGTTAATTGTTTTGAGCAGACCTTGGAATGTTACATTTTAAAATTTAATTCATACCTCCCTCTTCTTTTGGTAAAAAGTAACTTGTTAATATTATTTGTTACTTTAAGAGTGACATGTTATGTTTGCTAGTAGCATAGGTTTTTTTTTTTAAGAATAGAGTAAGAAAATACAAAAAACCTTACATTTCGGGAGATTAGCAAATAAATATTACTTGCTACCTTTTACAAATTTACTCAAGGCATTGCTTTAGTTTTTTTTACGTCGTGTCAAAAACCAGCAAAAGAAGTGTTACAGGTAATGTTACTTTTAATGTGTTTCCTCCTTGCTCTGGTTCATTTGGGATGGAATGGGTCTGAATAAATGAATCAGTAAATGGCAGATAATTAAAATGCTATTAGTTTTAAGGGTAGATACAGTATATGTATCTGAGATATTGGACCATGTTTCTCTGTTGCATGTCATTAAGAATTTTTAATCTTCTCACAGAACAGGGCAAGAGCAGACACAACCATCTTTCATACATGAATATGTGACGTTCTTTCACCCTTTTAAAGGATGGCCCAATACTACACATGTTGAAATTTCCTCTTTTGCACAGCTACAATTTTGCAGGAGCCTTGTCATCTTAAATCTGACTATGCTAATGTGTTATTTTTCCATTAGGTTTTCTGGGATTATGCTGGGTTTACAACAATGCTTAGTGCTGTAAACCTGCAAGGTGTGAACCAAAGACTCACATTTCCAAACAAGGAATGAACATATGCCAGGGCAGTTCAGTTGCACATAATTATGGTTTGAACTGTGTGTCCAGGTGTTCAAGGGTGTGCATCTCCCTACATGGGTTTATTGTAGGGATCAGCCAGTCACATGACAATCTCCCCCCACCCCCAGCTACAATAGTAATGTACCAACATAGCTGTAGCAAACAAAATTTCTGCAATTTCCCCCAACCCCAATTCAACTTCTTTGCTTCACCTTCTTTGCTTCAGTCTTCTCTCAAAGGGGGAACAGTGCTCATCCTGGGGAAGATGGAGCAGATAATGCAGTAGGAGAAATACAGCACAGAAATGGTAAAGAGGTAGTTCAGGAACACCTGGCCAATATAAATGAGTTCATGTCTTCAGGGCCAGATAAACTTCATCCAAGGGTAGTAAAAGAACTGGCAGAAGTAATCTCAGAACCACTGTCAATAATCTTTCAGAATTTCTGGAGAACAGGAGAGGTCCCAGCAGACTGGAAGAGGGCAAATGTTGTCCCCAACTTTAAAAAGGCAAGGGAAGACCCAAATAATTACCACCCAATCAGCCTGACATCAATACTAGGAAAGATTCTAGAGCAGATAATTAAACAGACAGTCTGTAAGCACTTAGAAAGAAATGCTGTGATCACAAAAAGTCAACATGGATTTCTCAAAAACAAATCGTGCCAGATTAATCTCCTCTCTCCCTCTCTCTCTCTCTCTCTCTCTCTCTCTCTCTCTCTCTCTCTCTCTCTTGATAGAGTTACAAACTTGATAGGTGAAGGGAACGCAGTGGATGTAGTGTATCTTGATTTCAGTAAGGCTTTTGACAAAGTCCCCCATGATATTCTTGCAAAAAAATTAGTAACCTGTGGGCTAGACAATGCAACTGTTAGGTAGATTTGTAATTGGTTGACTGACCGAACCCAAAGGGTAGTCACCAATGGCTCCTCTTCATCCTGGAGAGAAGTGACTAGTGGGGTGCCACAGGGTTCTGTCCTGGGCCCAGTGCTATTCAACATCTTTATCAATGGCTTGGATGAGGGAATAGAGGGTATGCTTATCAAGTTTGCAGATGACACCAAATTAGGAGGGGTAGCTAATACCCCAGAGGACAGGATCAGAATCCAAAATGACCTGAACAGATTAGAAAGCTAGGCCAAAACTAAGAAAATGAATTTCAACAGGGAGAAATGTAGGATACTACACTTGGGCAGTAAAAATGAAATGCACAGGTACAGGATGGGTGACACCTGGTTTGATGGCAGTGCATGCAAAAGGGATCTGGGAGTCTTAGTGGACCACAAGCTGAACATGAATCAGGAGTGTGACACAGCAGCTAGAAAAGCCAATGCAATTCTAGGCTGCATTAATAGGAGTATAGTATCTAGATCAAGGGAAATAATAGCACCACTCTATTCTGCTTTGGTCAGACCTCACTTGGAATACTGTGTCCAGTTCTGGGCACCACAATTCAGGAAGGATATTGAGAATCTGGAACGTGTCCAGAGGAGGGCAACAAGGATGGTGGGTGGTCTGGAAGCCATGCCCTATGAGGAGCAGCTTAGGGAGCTGGGCATGTTTAGTCTGGAGAAGAGAAGGTTGATAGGGGACATGATAGCCATGTTTAAGTATTTGAAGGGATGTCATACTGAGGCTGGAGCAAGCTTGTTTTCTGCTGCTCCAGACATTAAGGAAGAACCTCCTGACAGTAAGAGCTTTTTGGAAGTGGAATACACTGCCTTGTAGTGTGGTGGAGTTTCCTTCTTTGGAGGTTTTTAAATAGAGGCTGGGTGGCTATCTGTCAGGAATGCTTTTTGACTGGATACTCCTGCATGGCAGAGGGTTGGATTGGATGCCCCTTGAGGTCTCTTCCAACTCTCTGATTCTAACTGTGGCTCACAAAGATATGTTAGCTTGATTATTCCTGTACCAGGTTTGATCTTTAAAAAGCAACTGACAGAACAATTTGACATCTGTTGATTCAAAAGTAAGTCCTGCTGAGTTTAGTGTGTCTTTCCCCACCCCCATTGCCAATAACTGTGTTCCAGATTGCAATTTGAGGCTGCCATTCTACATACGTTGTACATTTACATTCAACCCACATTGAATACAGTGGTACTGACTTGTGCTTAAGCATGCCTAGAATTGTGTATTAGAAGTGGCTTTGTTTTCTGGCCTGCAGTTATACTGCTATATTATTATTAGAGCCATGGAAAATGGTGGTTTTCTAAAATGCAAAATGGCTACACATTTGCTGAAGTAAATGCATGAAATACAAAAGGGAGGCTTAAAGAAAATAATTCAGATGTTTAAACATACACACATACACTTCATTCATCCTCCCTGGTGCCACCCTAGCTAGTATGTGAGTCTTGATTGTAATTCTGGTTTCATCATTTTCTCTTTAGATGAACTGACCTTCTGCCCCAAAGGTGTGACTTCCAACCTGTTCCGCTTCAATGTGTCTTCAGCAGAAAAGAACAGCACCAACCTCTTCCGAGCTGAATTTCGGGTTTTACGAGTACCAAACCCCAATGCCAAACGCACAGAGCAGCGTATTGAACTTTTTCAGGTGAGCGGGCCTCCTTGCTTGAGACTTTTCCACACCAACCAATTATTGCACTATGATTCCACTTTGACTGCCATGGCTGCATCCTAGGGCATCCTGGGGCTTGTAGTTTGGTGAGGCACTAGAGCTTCCTGGTTCAAAGTTCTAAATACCCTCCCCTAAACTGCAAGTCCCAGGATTCTATAGGATACAGCCATGACTGGTAACGTGGAATCATAGTGCTATAATTTTGTAGTATGAAAGGGCTGCAGGTGTGTGGGATGAGGGGAGCAGCTGTACTGTGTGTTTGTTCTCTCATGTGATTTGTCAGGGGTGGTTCTTGCCTCTTCCACCCACCCCATAACATAAATGCTAATCTTTCATTTCTGGCACTTAATTATTACACTTAGCATGGTTTTCTCAGCATATGTTCTACTGAGGCAGGCTATATAGCCAGATGGATGAAGCAATTGTCCATAGCATTAAAGAGCTACCTGAATAAACTCTTTCCACCCCCACTCACCTCCAGCATTTTAAACAAAGGTTATGCTGTTTGTGGTGTTCCTTCCAGAGCTAGTCCATGACATGTTGGCTCCTTTGGTGTTTTTTTTAAATTCACCCACCAGCAATAGATATCTAATAAGTCTCTCTTCTTGTTCTTTAGAGAGCCCAGTACCTGCTACTTGAGGCAGCCACATCACTCTTTTTAATATTAGGGTTGTCTCTGGTGTCTTTAATAACCATTCTACAAATTATAATAAGCAGTTCATCCAAGTTCTTCTCATGTATTACATCAGTAATCGTTACCACACTTGTGTGAGATAGACTGGTATTCATCTCTTCTGATCACAGACTTAAGGAAGGGGGAAGTGTAAGAAAAGGATTTGGGAACAGAAAATACCATCAAAGGAGGACATTAAATATAGAACCTGAATACAAGTTGCCTAATATTGGACTAGGACTTTGGGGGACCAGGGTTCAAATTCCTGCTCTACCTGGAAACCACTGGGTGACCTTGGGCAAGTCACACTCTCTCACTCTAAGAGAAAGGCAATGACAAACCTCCCCTGAATAAATCTTGTCAAGAAAACCCTAGGATAGGGCCCCAGGTTCTGCTAAAACAACAACAAAAACAGTAATTTAAAGTTACTTCATTAAATATTAATCAGAACTTGCAAAGTTAGTTTTTTGTACTATCACTTCCACAATCCCCCCAAACATCATGATCACATGGATTCTTGGGGGTGGGAAAGGGGGAAGAAGATGCAACCTCACAACCCGCCCCCCCATCCTATTTCCCAATTTCTACAAAAACATTTGTGGCCCTCAACTCTCCAGGAGCCCTTTTACACTTCACCATTATAGCACTATGATTCCACTTTAACTACCATGGCAGCATCCTATGGGATCCTGGGATTTGTAGCTAGAGTTTTATGGTTGAGGAATCTACATACCGCTTCTTAAACTGCCAATCCCAGGATTCCATAGGATGGAATCATGTCAGTTAAAGTGGAATCATGGCACTACAATCATTTAGTGTGAAGAGGCTCCAAGATCAGTAGAAGCAAAATTGGAAGCAGTAGCATTTTCTGAATGTGTTGGGAGAGAACTGTAGGGAGGTCTCAGTCCTCAGAATCAGAGCTTTTCCATTTCCCCAGGGCTGGTTTAAGGAATTTTGGGGGGCCCTGCAATGCTTTATTTTGGGGGCCCCATATGTTGATCTCAGGTCAATGTAACCTAACCTAACCTATTCACAGGACAGGATATTTGTATTATTACTAATACGTTTTTGCAGGAGGAGGATTACAAAGGGGCCCCTACAATGATGGGGCCCCATGTGACTGCAGGGCCATTAAACCAGCCCTGCATTTCCCCAACATGCCAGTGAAATTAGAGGACATGTGCATTACCTTTGTAGGTAGCATATGTAATTCCTATCTGGAATATAGCCAGTGAGAGGCTAATATTCAATTGCTAGAAGAGTCTCTCAAAAGGATGATTAACAATGAAATTTTACTCCTGCTCCCTTCTGGTTTGAGAGCTTGGCAGAGATTTGAATAAGGTGGTTCCATTGATTTGCATCTCCCTTCTACAACCCCCTTCCTTTAGAATTGGTCTGACCTGGGAGGACGTCTTGTTGAATTCAGTGGGATTTATATCAGAGTCAAATATATGACCGCGCTACCTGTTTTTTTAATAATCTAGATCAACCTGCTTCTTCTCTTCTTATTATTCAAGTTGTATTAGGTCTGCCTTCCCCATTCCTTGTGCCCTACATACGTTCTGGGCTTCAACTCCAAATGGTAAACGGCAAGTGGGCAGGAATGCTAGGAGTTGTAGTCCAAAATATCTGGAGGGCAATAGGTTAGGGCGGCTCTATTGGTTATCAAACTAGCTAAATGGGTTATGAACAGTTAGGTGAGGTGAGAACAATAAATGTGTTACATCAAGTATAGAAGTGGTTCCTGAACACCAGTACATTTCCTCAGAACTTGATTTGTGTGTATCTACCCCATGTGATGTGTTACGTTATAAACCACAACTTCCCTCAACGGCCATGATCTTTGGGCCTGAGGGAAGCTGTAGTACAAAAAAAAACAAAACAAAACCACAACCTGGAGGGCACCAAGTTAGAGAAGGCTAGAAACATAGAATCTTAGAATTGTAGAGTTGGAAGAGAACACAAGGGCCATCCAGTCCAACCCCCTGCCACGCAGGAATCACGATCAAAGCATCCCTGACAGATGGCCATCCAGCCTCTGTTTAAAGACCTCCAAGGAAGGAGACCCCACCACGCTCCGAGGCTAGTTTTGCCACATTTGTTGAGGCAAATTTCTGTTGGGTTCATCATAACAGCAAGTGACATAAGTGCTCTAGGAACACTCACATGTGATCTGAACCTGGAGGTGGCTCCTGCCTCCTTTCCACCAGTCATAAATGTAGCTTTTACAAGTTGTGGTATTGAATTGCATAGAATCACAGAGCTGGAAGAGACCACAATCTTTGTCTTGAAGCTATATTTGTTTCAAAAATGTTTTTATCCAATCCACTGGCCAGTGACAGAGGGACAACGTACACAATTGACCCTATCTCACAACGTTTTATCATCATAAAAAAACATTGTGAAGTTGGTTAGGCTGCAGGTTGGTGAGTGGCCCAAGGTCACCCAGTGAGGCCTCTGCCATTTTACTCTTACACTCCGTCCAAGATCCTATTTACTGGCGCAACTACACCAGCAAAAGAATAAAAGGGGCCATGGGTACTATGTTGACATGGGAGGATGGCATTGGAAGTCATTCCTGTCAGATGACAAAACTGCCCTTTATATCTTGACAGAGACAATTTTTGCTAACACCCCACTATCCTTACCATTGTGCCTTGGTCAAAAAGGACTTAACACTGCTGTAAATGAGAATTTTACCATTATAGATAACAAGCATGGTTCCAGTCTTTATGCTACACCTCATTCTGAAAACGCTTTCATGAAAGTAGAAACCCGTGACCACCTCAACACAAACTTTGAACAGTTAGTAGATTGACAGCCATTTGAAAATTTTGCCCAGACTGGCTTCCTGCTCACAGGCCAGCTGCTTATGGAGAGCTGCTGTCATCAAAGGGTTAAGCAACTCAGTGCCCTAGGAAGCATAGCTTTTGAAGTATTTGTGGTGGCATGCTGGAAGCTGGTGGCATAAGACCAGCTGGCTACAGTCAGGAGAACCAACATATGTGGAATTTTCAAGCAGGTACAATGTGCCCAGCTGTTGTGCAGATTAGCCTGTAGCCACATTCCTGGTTGCATTTCATCACAATTGTGTCATGCTCTATCTGTGTGTGTCCATTTTCCCTTAAATATTCACTCTCTCTTGAAAATGTGGGTTAAAATTGTCCAGTTACACTTGTATATTAAAAGGATTATTTTAATATACAAAATAATATAAAATTATTTTGATGTCTATTTGTGTATAATTAGTGTCCAGAAAAAACTGGTGACCCTGAACCCTTCTTCAGGTGGTATTACTGCATGTAAGGAGGGAGTATGCAAAGGATAGCCTGCAGGCCGTATTTGAGCCCCTCCCCAAAACTACTTTTAATTATGAAAAAAGCTTGCCCATATGTACAACAGACTCACAGACCCCCTAAAAAGGTTCAAAATGGACATCTCCAGTAGTGAAAGGCTGAACATCTTGAGATAGGTTACTCCTCCCTCTCAGGATGTTCATCTTTGACTGCTGGAAATGAAAGTTTCTCAAGTTGGAACCAACCTTCTCATCTTCCAGAGGCTCAGGGGTATAATTGGCCAATTTGAATCCTCCAAAAATGGATATGGGAAGACCAGGGAGTGAAAGTAGCAGGTATGAGGCACATGCAACCCTCCAAGGTTTCAAAGGGTTGGTGTGAACCCCCCCCCACATCACCTGATAGTTGCCTACCCTAATGTAAGGTCCATGTACAAGGCAGGGAAACAGAAACAAGGATGGTAGCTCTGTCCTCATTGCCTTCCACATGGCCGAGGGCAACTCTCAGTAGTAGAGAGCCCCCTGTATCTGTGGAGGTTCTCCATGTGATTTTATAAGTATGAATTTCCAGGATTCTTAATTGTGTGGAGAATCTCTAATGATAGTCACTTTTTGCATATGTATGGGGCGGGGGGGGGGCACCACAGAGTTGGTATACAGTGGTCCCTTCATATTCGCTGGGGTTTGGTTCCAGGCCCATGGATACCAAAATCCATGAATATTCAAGTCCCATTAAAAGCAATGGCATAGCAAAATGGTGTCCCTTATATAAGATGACAAAATCAAGGTTTGCTTTTTGGATTATTATTTTTTAAAGAATATTTTCAAGCCATGAATACTTAAATCCATGGATACCAAATCTGTGGATACAGAGGGACAACTGTACTGTTTCCTGACCCCCTCCTTGTGTACAGCCCCTAAACATGGTACTAGCACCCGAAGAGAGCTTAAGTCTGTCCAAATGTTTCTCATATATGAGATTGGTCTAGCCTGGGACAGAAATGGGCAAGTCTGTCGGGCTTGATTTCACTCATGTTTCCATTTTTCTTTCTTCATTCTGTTTCAGTTTTGTATCACATTGCAAACTGTTAGAAGAGGCTATACAAAATTTGTACATATTTTGACTCACATGTTCCCAAATGCTCACATGTTTTTCATGTATTTGATAAATGTACACACTTCTGCCCACTTTTTCAAAGGTACACATTAAGCAAATTTCCCCACTAAATAAAGAGGTTTTGTCTTTCAGAATATGTTTTCTTCTGCAGTGATTGAACAGTGTATATTTTTTATGCACAGTTCTTAAAAACATGTGAAATTTGGCATGCTTCTTTTGCAAACTTTGTTGCAGGCAAATTCTGAGGTCTCATAGAATCATAGAATCATAGAATTGCAGAGTTGGAAGAGACCACGAGGGCCATCCAGTCCAACCCCCTGCCATGCAGGAAATCACGATCAAAGCATCCCCGACAGATGGCCATCCAGCCTCTGTTTAAAGACCTCCAAGGAAGGAGACCCCACCACGCTCCGGGGGAGTGTGTTCCACTGCCGAACAGCTCTTACTGTCAAAAAGTTCCTCCTAATGTTGAGGTGGAATCTCTGTTCCTGGAGCTTGCACCCATTGCTCCGTGTTCCAGTCTCTGGAGCAACAGAAAACAAGCTTGCTCCATCCTCAATGTGACATCCCTTCAAATACTTAAACAGGGCTATCATATCGCCTCTTAACCGTCTTTTTTCCAGGCTAAACATACCCAGCTCCCTAAGTCTCTCCTCATAAGGCATCGTTTCCAGACCTTTCACCATTTTAGTTGCCCTTCTCTGGACACGCTCCAATTTGTCAATATCCTTTCTGAATTGTGGTGCCCAGAACTGGACACAGTATTCTAAGTGAGGTCTGACCAAGGCAGAATAGAGTGGCACTATTACTTCCCTTGATCTAGACACTATACTTCTATTGATACAGCCCAAAATTGCATTGGCCTTTTTAGCTGCCGCATCACACTGTTGGCTCATGTTCAACTTGTGGTCTACTAGGACTCCTAGAGCCCTTTCGCACGTAGTCTCATTCAGCCAGGTCTCTCCCATCCTATATTTATGCATTTCATTTTTCCGCCCTAAATGCAGTACTTTACATTTCTCCGTATTGAATTTCATTTTGTTCAATTGAATTTCATTTTGTCTAATTGGGTTCTGGTTTGTGTGGCTTTACTAAATGCAAAATTAATTCATTCTTCACTTGCCTTCACTTGTCTAGGAGAACGCAGTAACCCACCCTACTCCCCTGTAAGCACAAGCTTGTACCCCACTTCCAAGGCACCCCACTTCTGGAATATTAGCATTGCCCTGTACCCCATTTTTACAGGCCTCAGAAACTGGCCAAGTTTGGTTCATTAATGTGGCCTTTCAAAGGGTAAAAAAACAGGATGGTCTCAGAAAAGGTCATTTATGTTTTTCCCTGGAAAGCTTAAGACCTGGGGCTGTAAGGCCAAAAGAAGACACATTCCACATAAATGGGAGGTTAATGGCTGGAGAAACATTTTTGTATTTGCTGATTGTGAAATTTCCTCTCCTCAGCCCCCAACCTTAAAGGAGTTGCTCAAAGCTGTTAAAATTCAATCACTGGACATTAAGAAACACATTTAACATTTTCTAAACCTTTTGTCAAGACCAGGAAACTTATTGTGCAATCCATGAAGGCTCATGGAATTCATTGTTTCAACCCATGAAGCAACTAATCCCCTCAGGTGTATTTGGAGGTATAAATATCACCCCCAAAATATGCCTCATTTGCACTCAGTTGTAATGGGGGGGAGCTCTGTTACTCTGTGTTAGCCAACCCAGGGCGCACAATCAGTAATAGGGGGAATCTCTGTTACTCTGTGTTAGCCACATCCGGCTTCTCCATCCACTCTGCCAGACAGACTACAGGACAGGTTATATTACCCCAGCAAAACCCTCTTGCAATCCTCTATCCCAAGCTTTCCTGTTGTTTCTTTCTATAGCCTTGAGTGAATGCTTTTTCTGGGTGAACGTGTGTGTGTGTTTGGTGTTAATTTTGAACTCCTTAATAAAAACCATACTTAATTTTGAATGTGTATGTATTCCATCCAGATTATTACCAGTAGACATAGGTTTCAAGGTCCCCTTGTTACCCACTTTCGCATAGCTAAAGTCGAGTTGCTGCTGATTTCCCCAACATATTAGAAACTCAATATTTTCTTGGAGTTTTCCAAGGAGCATTTTGGGTAACACCCTTGTCTGTCTCTCTCTCTCTCTCTCTCTCTGAACTGAATTGTGTCTTGCACATCTTTTCTTCATGCAGATCCTGAAGCCTGATGAGCACATTGCAAAACAGCGCTATCTCAGTGGCCGGAATGTGATGACACGGGGCTCCCCTGAATGGCTGTCCTTTGATGTCACAGAGACTGTGCGTGAATGGCTGTTGCATAGAGGTGGGTGGAGCAGGAAATAGCCTCAATGGCTCTCTACTACCAGATCCGGTGGTATTTCCAGGGACATGTACATCACTAGCTTACTCAACATTTGCAGCTGAATATATAAAGCGACCTCACTGTACATACTTCAAAGAAAGTAAATATAAATCAGAATGGGAAGGAGGAAAGTGACTCCAGTGAACAGAGCTATACAAGAAGTGGTACTTCTGGTGTTTGATCTAGGAGTATTTATTTATTTCTGCCTATTTATTTATTAATTGAACTTATACCCAAGAAAATTTTCTCCTGAGATGGAATCCAAGGCAGCTTACAGTAATTTAAAACAAGGTTAAGTTAAAAATCTTATTTTACAAAATAATCTTATTTTACAAACATTTAAAAGGAATTATATAACAGTATTATTTAAAAACCATGGTTAAAACAGTTAAAGCACACACTTAAAACATAATTAGTAATAAAAGATATACAGTCGTCCCTTCACATTCGCGGGGGTTACGGGAACAAGACCCCTGCGAAAGTGAAAAAACCACGAATAAAAGCAGCCTCTGAGGGTTTAACGAGAAGCCCTTCCTAAACACACACACACAGGGAAACTGACCCAGCCTCTGAGCATTTAAGGAGGAAAGAAAATCACAGCCCCATGCTGCGAGCATGCAAGCAAAGTCCCCCCCCTTGCCACTTCCCTCTCTGTGTCTTAACAAACTGAATTGCTTCTTTAAAACTCACATTTCACCCCATGTCTCCTCGTGGCCCAAAGAAAAGCACAGCTGCATGCTTGCCACCCCATCTCTCTGTCTCAACAAACTGAATTTAAAACTCAGCTTCTTTAAAACTCACATTTTGAACTTTTCCTACACACATTCACACACAGGGAAGGCCTGGGTGGCATCTCCCAGCAACCCAGCCTCTGAGCATTTAAGGAGGAAAGCTTCCTGCTGGCCGAAAGAAAAGCACAGCCCCATACTGTGAGCACACAAGCTTTCCTCCTTAAATGCTCAGAGGCTGGGTCTGTTGCTTGCTGGGAGAGGCCACCCGCACCTTCACTGTGTGTGAATGTGTGTAGGAAAGGTTCAAAATGTGAGTTTTAAAGAAGCAATTCAGTTTGTTGAGACAGAGAGATGGGGTGGCAAGCATGTAGCTGTGCTTTTCTTTGGGCCATGAGGAGACATGGGGCAAAATGTGAGTTTTAAAGAAGCAATTCAGTTTGTTAAGACACAGAGGGGGTGGTAAGTGGGGGAATTTGCTTGCGTGCTCACAGCATGGGGCTGTGATTTTCTTTCGCCTTAGACCCTCAGAGGCTGGTGTGGGGGTTGCCTGCTTGCTGGGATCTTCCTTGTGTGTGTATGTGTGCAGGAAATTTTCCTCCTTAAATGCTCAGAGGCTGTGTTGGGGAGAGCAGGGTCGGGGGAAAGGAACTTCCGTGAATACATAAAACCACGAAAGTCAAAGCCGCGAATGTAAAGGGACAACTGTACATACAGACACACACACATAAACACAGCAGACCACATACTACTGCTACATGATTTAGATCTCAAAGACCTGCCTGCATGAACAAAATTGTGTCCTTACTCCAAAAGAGCACAGAGCAGTGTCTGTTGTGCTCCCTTATTTTATCTTCACAACAACCCTGTGAGGGAGGTTAGGTTGAGAGATAGTGACTGGATCACAGATCACCCACTGAGGTTCGTAGCTGAGGAAGGTTTGAACCTTTGTCTCTGCTGTTCTAGTGTGACATTCAGTCAGTCTAGCCTAGTTTTTCAAGATGTTCAGACAAATTAGCTGCCACTTAATGCTTGAGTGGATAACATATGGTCCTCTATCAGCCCTAACTAGTGTCATCAATATTGAGGGGCTGATAGGAGTTGTAGTCCAACAGCATCTGGAGGACATACATTATTCAACCCTCTGTTGTATGATGGTTACTCTATGACTGCATCATATATAAACCAGATGTGTGAATATATCCTTTTTACCTACCACTGATTTCCTCCTGTTATGTTTGAAGGCAGACATCGCTAATGTAGTCTGTGAAGATACTAAGAAATCTGCCTGTGTCTTTGTATGACTCCCAGAATGTGAAACCGTAGAGCAAAGATCCTCAGTGGATTCAAAAGGGAACTGGATATTGCATGACATTTGATTATTTAGACTTGTCAGTCAGTCCACATAATAATACTTGTCATAGAGTTTGTTGATCATTATGTCCATTCTCAAAAGTGGGAGTTCATTAACTTGTTCTACTTCTTAGTTAAACTTAAGGCTTGTCTGTACAAAGCAATAAAATGTTGGATTGGTGCGCAGTAATGCCAATTCGCAGCAGCTTTTATTTGTCTCCCGACATTTTTTTTAAGATCATAGGCATCCGGAGCTATCCGTTTTCACTGTTCCAACAGGCATGAATCAAGATGGTGGGTGCAAGTGTATTACTCATGTTTTTATTTACCTTGAGTTGCCACTGCCGAACAGTTAAAAAAAAAACATATCCAAGGTGTGAAAGTACAACCTTCTGCTTTAACAAAGAAGCAAACAAACAAAAGGCTATTTTTTCACTGTAATGCACAATTGCTACAGCGAAAATCCAAAATGGCAGTTCTGGGTGCTTGCCCAGAAGCTCCACCACCCCACCCCCCGCACATGTCCAACTAATCATCTTGCCACTTCCACTCGTATTGGGAAAGTGCATCAATTCACATCACTTGTCCCAATGAGCAGGAATGTGCATTTCCCATGCTGTTTTAAAAAAAAAACTTTGGGAAATGCCACAAAGCTTTCCCCATGGAATATATGGCGTTTTTGGCCCCCTTCCTTCCCAATACAGTGAAATGATGCAGGATCCCATTGGGACAAAAGGTATTGTCCTCAAATTCTACAAGGAGTATTTCACCATTTAGACAACCCCAGAGACTGAGCAGAGCTACGGAAGGTACAATTTTAGGACCACAACCCCCAGAGTCCCCCAATCAGCATAGCTGGTGGCAGGAGAGACCAAAAATCAAAGGAGAGAGGAAGGGGAATAAAGAAAAAGTGAGGGCACAGTGTTGACACCTTCATTATGCATTACAGAAAAGACAAAAGAGGGAATTTTTAAGGAACTTACAATTATTGTACCATCTCATAGAATAATAGAATCATAGAATTGCAGAGTTGGAAGAGACCATGAGGGCCATCCATTCCAACCCCCTGCCATGCAGGAATAAACAATCAAAGCATCCCTGACAGATGGCCATCCAGCCTCTGTTTAAAGACCTCCAAGGAAGGAGACCCTACCACGCTCCGAGGGAGTGCGTTCCACTGCCGAACAGTTCTTACTGTCAAAAAGTTCCTCCTAATGTTGAGGTGGAATCTCTGTTCCTGGAGCTCGCATCCATTGCTCCGTGTTCCAGTCTCTGGAGCAGCAGTAAACAAGCCTGCTCCGTCCTCAGCGTGACATCCCTTCAAATACTTAAACAGGGCTATCATATCGCCTCTTAACCGTCTTTTTCCCAGGCTAAACATACCCAGCTCCCTAAGCCTCTCCTCATAAGGCAAGTCTCTCAGGTTGGTCCACTCTGCTTCTGAGGCTGCTCTTATGTTGCAGCCATCTCATTCACTAGAACTCAGCTGCTGGTGTACTTCCCGTAAAGTCCATTCAAGGCAATTGCTGAGAAATGTTTTTACTTTTAGACTGTGTTTCCCAGGACCACCTCCCTCCTAAGCCAGCATGATAATGCTGTCGGAAGAATTCTATAAGTCATTGCCCCCAAAGGTGACTTCTCCAAGATCTGATTCAGGGGAAGTTGAAGGGGACAGTCAGTAGAAAGTTGCCACTGCTGTCCCAAAAGTAGCTGAAGATGACTGACATGAAACAGCTAGCCAAGTCAGCAGGGGTTTTGTTGGTGCTGAGCCGTCACAAGCTTACTGGCTTGGCTGAGCTCACCCAAAAGGCAGCCTGCCCCTCATCCATTACCAGAGCACCATTTCCTTACTGTTCAGATTCAACAGTTGCAGCTGTCATCCTAATTTTTACAGAATGCAAAGGCCAGGAAGTTTCATCATTCAGTGCCATTGTACTTTTAAAAAACATGGACTGTCCCCCTTTACTGGCAGTGGTGAATAACAGCATTCCCTCCTCCTCCCTCTCTTCCTCTCCTCTATCTCTCACCTTTCTGAACACTGGAGAGTTTTTGGGGTTCTGGGGTGCCAGTTAGATGGGAGTTTTTGTCGTGGGGCATCCCGGGACTTCTTGATCCTGTATTCGTCCCTCCCTGTTTACACGATTTTTGTATCTGAACTGGATATCCCAGGAGATCCCGGGATCATTGTTTACATGGCATCCCGTCCTGTGATATGTATCTTCTCCCACTATATACTACCCCGGGTTTTCTTTTGTTTACACGAGTTTACAGTCCCAGGATTTATTTATTTTTAGCTGTCAATCAAGGATGTGATTACTCGTTTTTTTCACAACCTCAGGAACTCATTTAGAGTTCCGCACCACGAGCGATGCTATTGGCTGGCTCAAATGTTTGTTCAAGCTTCTGCTTTGGGGATGAGGGGATGAATGAGTGTTGTATTGGGGATGAGCCAATGAGGGATGAAGGGAGGAATGAGCGATCCATGACCTAACATGGGGAGGAAGGAGCGATCAGTGGCTAAACCCTGTGCTTTCCTTTCGAATTGAAAGAACACAATTTAAAGCAAGCTAAACGGGAGGAAGGAGCGATCAGTTGGTGCTGGGGAGTGTGAGAGAGGTCAAAAGCAGAACGAACTGGAACCCTGGCACGCACACACACAAGCCCAAGCCAGTATGCTTTTAGCCAGGAAGCAGAGTACAGGGGTCCAGAGGCATGCAGTTGTCCTGTCTCTTTAAAATGTTAACCCTTTAAGCAGAGGCAGCTGTGGAATGAAGTTTTCAAGCCAGTGCAGGGGATCATAAGGGAGGACACACAAGGCATTTTAAAAGACAAACCTTGGTGCCCAGACGCTGGCATTTTTTACTGTGCCTTGGCGGTGGTGTGTGTGTGTGTATGAATGTGTGATCATCCACTCAGACACTGGTGTTTTTTACTGTGCCTTGGGGGGGGGGGTGGATGAATGTGTGATCATCCGCTCAGACGCTGGCATTTTTTACTGTGTCTTGGGGGTGTATGAATGTGTGATCATCCGCTTAGGCACTGGCATTTTTTATTGTGCCTTTAAACCCAGGGAGGGGATGCAGGCAGGGGTTGAATGGGTGATCCTCTGCCCATGATTTTACTCTCTCTTTAAAATTTAAACCCAGCATACAGAGGAGGGACAGGTTAAAGCTGAAGGGTTTGCAGTGTAGAAATCCATTGAACTGGGTGATGTAGTGCAGACACACACACACACAAATCTACGTTCAGCTGGAAGGGATGCCTTTGTTTTCAGCTGGTAAAGCTGAATCTATTGAACGGGTGACTGACCCTTCCTTTTCTGGTCTCTGAACTCTCAGCTCGCCCTCGGTCACCATTTCTGGTCATTACCTAGTACCGAGATATCTTGTCCCCGGCTGTTTACATTTCCGATTTTCCGAATCCTCCTGTAACTTTTTTTAAAAACCATCGCAAATCATGGGACTGGAAGTCCCACAGGTTGTGGGATAGAAGGTGGCCCCCCTTCCGAAAATCACGTGTCCAACCCGATGTACGTGTGAACAACCAGGGTTCGACACAAATTCATCCCACTACTTTTTCATTGTGTAAACAGCACCTGGGTGTTGTGTCTCTGCCCATTTACTTTTCTAGGTTATGGACAGGAACCTGTAAGTGGTGGGGAAAGGCCAGGTATAGTCTGAAAGCTGCAATGTAAGGCAAGAAAGTATCACCACTCAATTGTGACTCAGCTAATTTCTGTTCTGTCCACTCCTGGTCCATCAGTGATCAGACCAGCTCTATCACCAATATTGTCCTGTGCTGTTTTTGCTGTGTGCCATCCCAAAGGCACTCAAACAATAGATAGAGGTCTCATTTGTTATACAGAGTTGTGGGTCAAGCAGCATGCAAGAGGTTAGCCTCTCTACTCTGTTCCTATTCAGGGGGAAAAACCACAGCTGCTTCTGGGTTAGGAGTCCTAACCCATTTCACAATTGCTGGGATTCACAGCTGGACAGTCCTTGCAGCTAATAGTAGTATCTGGATGGTAGTCAAAGCTGGAGTTCTGTAAAGAAATTCCAGAAGTTGTCCATTTCACTCCTTTTTCTAAAGTCAAGGCATTGACTGAAGTCCAGTCCCTCTACTGTTAGCAGGGCAAAACTTTTAGTTTCATGCTACAGCTTAGGGGGGAAATGTTTTTTGATTACAGCTCCCAGAATTCCCCATGCTGCCTGAGATGGTTGTGGGAACGGTATTTTTAAAAATTAAATTTGCCAAGTTCTACTAATACCATGCATTTGAAGAGTACATCACACATGGCCAGTTTTTGATGTAGCTGATGGTTAGAGATGCAAACAACAGGCTTATCCAGAATCTCATGGCTTGTGTAGCATAGCAGCTGCTATAGTCCTTGGCAATCACCAGAGAATAACAGAAGAAAATGCTCATGGCTGTAGAGTCAAGCTTTGTGATTCAGCAGCTGCCACCAGCTGGAAAGATTAAACAGGTGCTGAGATTCAATGACCATTCCTAGCTTGAGCCTGAGGAACCTCAGATCATTCTTCTGGCCTGCAACTAGTCATGTAAGATTGTAAAATATGTGTTGGTTCTTCCCCTCCTGTTATAGAAATATGGGAAGCTTCCTTATACTGAGCAGGACCTTTGCTCCATCTAGCATAGTATAGTCACGTCTGACTGGCAGCAAGGGCTCTCCTGGGTTTCAGGCAGGATTCTGTTTGCCATGTTGGGAGACCCCTAATGTTCCCAGGTGGTCATCCATCCAAGTAATAATCAAGCCTGATGTTGTTTAGCTTATGAAATCAGAGATCAGATGTTTCAAAGCAAGGGGTTAAAGTCCCTGTCAAGCATTTTCAAATACATGGCATGCAAATCCAAACTGTGTATGTGACACTTGGATAGTAATTTCCCATATAGAACCCAGTTGCAGAATTTTTGATTGATGGCACAGGATTGCAATAGGGAAATGTCTTAGTCATGTTCATTTATGTACAGGCAAGGACAACAAAAGGATTTCATGTAAGAGCTGTGGAGTTAAATTCTATATATATTTCCTGAGAAATCCTGCTGAGCTCAGTAGTATTGTTTATATGACCATGGAACTGGAGCTTTTGGAGTTGTAGGTTTTTGGAGCTGAGGAGTCCTTTCCATGTTCAGTGGTTTGTCTCTAGGTCTTCCTATCAACATAGTTCATAAACTCTTCCTTAAATGGATTTACTTCTACAGAATCAAGAATAGGTGCACTCCAAAAATCTGTGTGGAACCTACAAATATGTTAAATATAATATTGGGCTGTAATTTCCAGAAAATGTGAGATCTGTGCCAAATGCTGATTTGCTTCAGTACCCCTTCAACTCTCTTTAATTTCTCCTTCAACTGGCATACTCCATTTTGTTGTCATTACACAACATGTTTCCCCACCTCTTTCCACTCGCAGCCAATGAAGTGGTGTCCGAGTTGTGAAATACACAACTTAATGATCTCGGAACATGAGGTAATTTCAACTAGGCAACATGGAACAGGGATGTGAGGCTGCCATTTTTCTTCCATCTCTCCATTTTCAGTTTTCTTTCACAAATATAGGATAAGAGCTGTAGTAGGAACTACAAACAAAAAAAAACTCATCATTGATGGACAAGTGAAATGGACATTGATGGAGGATTGTTTGGCTAGAAATGATGTTAGTCATGTCATTAGTTCTCATGAATTCTCTCTCTCTTTCCAAACAGAATCAAATCTGGGACTGGAGATTAGCATTCATTGCCCATGCAACACCTTCCAGTCCAATGGTATCATTCTGGAGAACTTGAATGAAGTGCTGGAGATCAGATTCAAAGGTGACAGAGGAGAAATTGGATGGGAAAGTTGTGAAAGGGGTCATTAGAATTTCTCTACCATCTGAGCCTAAGTAGTGTTACAGCAAATCATCTTGATGCAAGTTGTTTCATGGCTGCATACATCTGTGTGTGCGTTCGGGCTTTTTCTGGAACAGAGAGGCCATCGGTATGAGAGGCAAACTGCATTAGTAGCGAACCCCTTTACCATTTGAAGTGCCAGCACTAAACTAAACTTCCCAGGGATCTTGGCAGGATGTAGTTAAAATTAAACTGGCATTTAGGCCAGAGTTTGGAAGCAACATGTTAAAAGTAACAACATTACTTGTTACGTTTCTTTTTTTAAGAAAGAAAAGGGGCAATCACTGCCTTTAAACATATTAGTGATAACAACATTAAAGTCACAGTTAGCGAATTTCATAAATGTTACTTTTTGGGTGTGAGTGGGCCATGTTTCAGTTTTTTATATTGAAAAAATATATCTGTGTTGTTGTTACTCTGAGTAACAAGTAAATGCCTTATTCTTGGAAAAATAGTGACAAGACAAGTAACAAGTAATGTTGTTTCTTTGAGTCAGTTCTCTATAGGCCATTGAAAATTTATGGTGCAGATGTTATCTATATGTATTATACAGAGGAATGTGAACATGTTGAAATTTCTGAACTTCATACAAAACAAGTCTCTCTCCCTCTCTGGAAAATTTGGAGCTGATGTATTGCTGGTTTTACTCTTATTTCCAGCTTGCGTGATGTGGCCACAGAGAAACTGGGCAACCTGCCTGATGTGGCACAGCTAGCCAACAGCTTGGCTAGGCCCAACATTTGCAGCTGCTTGGCTCTTGGCCCTGAGCTGTGGCCATTAGTACCCACAAGCTCTGTATCTTAGATACTCCTTCTGTGGAACCATTCCAAAAACCTGACATTGGCTTTAGCCATTCATCCTTTTCACCTGGTTCCTGGAACTGAAACCTCTAACAAGAGCGCTAGATGAATGGTCCCACACTAGTTTACAAATTACAAAACAAGGGACCCACAAAACATCATTTTGGGTCAAGAGCAACCAAGTTTATCCTGGCAAGGCTCCTTAGAAAGGAACTGACAGTGGCTAAGCTTCTGGAAGCCTTCCCATGCTGTCCTTGTATAGCATCTTCTATGGGTTTCAGTTCATTTCCTCCTGAAGCGCTAAAGCAACCATGCCATTTTATGGCTGCCCTTCCCCTTCTTCTTTAGGTATTGACAGTGAGGATAGCCATGGGCGTGGTGACCTGGGGAGCTTGAAGAAGCAGAAGGGTCTTCACAACCCCCACCTGATCTTGATGATGCTGCCCCCACACAGGCTTGGAAGTCCAGCCTTAAGAAGCCAAAGGAAGAAACGGGCCCTAGACACCAATTACTGCTTTCGGTAAACTAGCATCCCTGTTCATCTTCTTGCCTCACATTATATCAGGGCTGGGTAACTGCATGGAGGGGGGTGACTGCTGGGGGAGGCAAGGGGAGCACTGTCAAGGACTAGAATGGGATCTGAATTGCTTCCTGTGGCAAGGCCATACCTCCTGCTATGCCTCTCATCCTCTGAAATTATTTTAATTTTTAAAAACCCATGTGACACCCCACAGCCTGAGCTGGTTTAGGCCTTTCTAAAAACAGGAAGTAAACTAGAAGTTGACTTGGGAATAGGCAATGTGGTCTCTTGCAGAAGTGAGCTTATGGAGCTGCCCTGCCCTCCAAGTGGACCTGGGAGTGCTGTCCCCCCCCCATGCTGCTTCATTCATACTTTTTTGTCTCCAGATGTCCCCAGTGTGCTCCAAAGGGTATGGAAGGGCAATTATGCCATATTTCATCCTTCCACAGGGCATTTCAGGTCCAGGAAAGGCCTTTTTTTCCAACTGGAAGTAACCTAAAAGTCAACTTTGAGGTCTTTTCCTAGTAGAAAAAGATAAGGCTTCTCCTGGGCCTAAAACAGTCCAGATAAATAAAAAAAATGTGAAGTTCCCCCTACACCCACCAGGGCCATTGGGCGGCCCTTCCCCCCCCCAAAAAAATATTGGGTACCTGGGGACCAGAAAAAGAGCAAAGGGTCATATTTGGCCTTCAGGCCTCATTTTCCTCACTCCAGGTCTACTGTGTTGACAGATGGCTTATCTGTGGGTTAAATGCCTTTCATAATTCTTCCTCTGATCAAAGTGCCTGGTTAAATGTAGGTGTATGTGGAGAAACATAGTATAGAGAGGAAACAGTCCAGAGTGCTGTCATCTTGGGGATGGAAACGTTGAGAAAGAGCCTTACTACAGTCTACTGTACATGACCCTTGTCTTATCCCTCCCAACAACCTACTGGGGCCAGAGATACTCTTTGGAGTGAAGAGATGCTGACTGACATACTTGAAGACCAGTAGATGGTTTAATCTTCTGTCTATTCCACAGCTGGCTTCAAGATGAGATTTCCCAAGGGAGAGAGGCTGCCTAATGTGGATGCTGCCTTGTTCAACCTGCTGGTTGCTGCCAAAGTTTCTTTTCCAGTTTAAGAAGCAACTGCCTGATCTTTTCAGGCTAGCCTTCTTTCTTTTTGACATACTTTCTATTGGCAAAACCTACCACAGAACTTGGAAAATTAGTTTTAAGAAGAGTGAATTATAGTGACATGCTGAAACCACCTCTAACTGAGTAGTGGTAGAATAATGCCGTGGGACCCTTTAGGGGTGGCTTCAGCATGTAACTATAATCTACTCTTTTAAAAAATAATTTTCCAGGCTGTGCCTGAGGTTTGCTATGCTGCTGACTTACTCTTTTACCTTTGTGCTCAACCCTTCCTTGATCCCTGAATGCTTGCCAGGTGCCAATTCAGTTTCTCAGATTGATGGTGCCAAGTCCGTTTCTCTTTCTGTGTGGGCTTCCTTTGCCATGGGAGTGGGAGACTAGCATCTTTAGTGCCAGGTGAAAGCACCTTTGAGTAGGGAGGAAGATATTATCTCTTACTCATGCCTATGAGTTGATTTTACACCAAACCCATTTGTTCCAGAAACCTGGAGGAGAACTGCTGTGTGCGCCGTCTCTACATTGACTTCCGGCAAGACCTGGGCTGGAAATGGGTCCATGAGCCCAAGGGCTACTTTGCCAACTTTTGCTCTGGACCTTGTCCATACCTCCGCAGCGCAGACACAACTCACAGCACGGTAATCTTTGAATATTAGTAAGGGCAAGGGGTCTAGAATTTTGGGAAATTGTCCCCACACCAGTTTTCTTCTCTACCAGCCAGAGGCAGCTGCTCCTTAAATGTTCTCATTGTCCACTAGTCTTTGTCTGCAGTCTTATATCTATTTATTTATTAAAATATTTTATCCTGCCCTTTTGTCATGAGATCTCAGGGTGGCAAACCAGCTAAAACAATCTAGACAATTCCAAATTAAAAGCAATAAATCATTTAAACAACAGAAAAACATATTCAACAATTCAGACAAGTTCAATCAAGTTTAAACAGTCCCAAAAGGCTTGTTTCCTGGGTAGGAGTCTCCCTGAACTCAGAGGCACTTTGTTTTGAGTGAACATTTTAGGATTGTACTGTCCCTTGCTAGTTCTTTCTAAAATGATTGTTTGAAAACACACACATACACAGATTGAGGAAGAGGGAGAGGGTATTCATGGGCATGTCCATTCAGTCATTGCTCAGACATATATGCCTGGTTGTATTTTGCCACCTCAGTGTACACGTGTTTTCTGTTTTTGGCTTCCTTCCTCACTACAGACAGAAATAGGTTGCTGCTGCAGCTTGCTGCAAGCCTCACATCTATACCAGATGGAGGCCCACAGTTTCTCTTTGTTTCCAGCAGAGGCAGGGGAGCATTGTCTACTCTAACTCCCATCAGTCCCATCCAGTTCAAGCAACAGTCAGAGGTTATGGAAGTTGTAGACCAATAGCATTTGGAAGGCCTCAGTTTCCCCATCTCTTATTTATAGGAATCAAAATAGTAGTTTAAAGGGGGAGGGCAATTTAGATTAGTAAAATGGCATGGTGGTTAGGATGATCTCCTTAGAGTCCATTGCTCCCATTCAGTCTCCGTGTCCCAAATCCTTTGACTGCTTTTAACTTGAAAAACAATGATGGGGAGAACCTGGTCATGGATATTTTGAAATTTCATATACAGTACCTTATTTCAGCTTAAACCAGGGGCAGGCAGTGGGTGTCCCCATCCCTGAGTTATAGCATTGGCAGAGCTTGGAAAATACATTTTTTTGGACTAAAGCTCCAAGAATATCCAGGCACTGGCTATGTAGGACAGGGGATTCTGGGAGTGGTAGTCCAAAACAAATGTTTTCAAGCTGAATGTATATTCATGAAAGGGGGAAAGTAAAACAGCAACATAGAATGTGTAAATATATCAAAGAGAATGACCCAGTATAGTAGTGGAAGGAAGCCCCTGACTAGCAAAGCACTGCAGTCATCATTCCACAGTTCTCTGATCTGCAGTGCTTCAGAAACACTTGGGGTGGGGCACTGCCTGGCTTTAAAGATAGGTTTTTGAAGGTGGTTTTGGAAGAAATCTCTACAATGCCGGAGCACCATCATTGTAGCTGTCTCTGCCAATGCAGGATCTTGGCTACTATCTACAGTAAAAGTGGTCTTCACATTTATAGAACCCCTTTAAAGTAATCAAAATACTTCTTATATATTATTTCACAAATCCTTAGAATAGCCCCATAAATTAGTCCTGTGATATTGTGGCTTTATTGTAGGGATAGTACAAGGCTAAGGCTAAGGGAGAGTGGTTTGCCAAAGGCCAGCTAGTGAGCTCATGATAACTAAGGTAAACTTTGAGCCATGGTCTTTTTGCATCATGTCCTCCCTCTTCATTCCTACACTATACCCTGTACATGTCATTAGCTGACCTACCCCTCTGGTGAATAGACATGTTTATCAAGAGAGAAAAAGGGAAGGGGAAGAAATGGGTAGAAAGAGAAACAAATGATTGTGCTGGATCCAAATTTAGGTGGGAGCAGTGCAGCTGGCTGAAGTCAATTTCCCTGTCCCATCCTACCCCCAGCATCTCCTTCATCCCTACCTCCAAATGCTATATAGATAATTGGGGGGAGCCTACTGAATGGAGTAGACTGCAGTGAAAAGAGGACTTCCTGAAAATCAAGCAGAGGCATCTTCTGTGAGTGGAACTCGTATAGCCATGGAAGGCAGATCCAGGATCCAAGCCATAGTGTGTGGAGGAATTATACTGTGTAGATACTCCTGCTAGTGGCTTTTTTTGTTAGATGGGAACAATGTGATCGCTGGTGACTGGTCTCAGTTGTTCAGCCAAGTTGGGTTGGCGTTTGTATATCATCTTTCCTTGTCTCATTCCCATTTGAACTAGTTCAGAGGGGGCTCTGTGCAGCTCATTCTAATGGCTTGTCTAAATGGTGAAAATAATCCTAACAGGATGCAAATGGAAGGCAATCTGTACAAACGGACATCTGCATAAATACGTGTCATTCGGAAGGGGGGGCAGTCAAATCCACTGCAAAGTTCATGTGGGAAGCCTCCAGGGCTTCTCCTGTGTTTTTAAAAAAGCTCCACACAGCATGCAAATGTGCGATCATTTGGACACTCGCATTTGTGTTGGTGGGACCAGGGAATGTAATCTGATTGGCAGGACAATCATGGGCAGTGGGGCTAGCAAACAGGGAAAGCACCTGCTGCTGCAATGTTGGATTTTCAGGTAAGTGAGGGTCCAGTAAGTCAATAAAATTATTATCTTATATCTCTGGAGCCATCTCTGTCCCTCTATTGTGGAGCTGGTGCTGGCTTTCTTTCTAGAGCCCTATAGTAGGTTTTGTCAGCTTAGCAATGAAGTGGAACCTCTCTGAATAGAGTTTTGCTGTGGTCTGGTTTCAAGCAGAAATCTTTGAACTGGTTGCTTCACCTTTGTTCCATATTCTTCATGCTCTTTTGAAATATCATGTAAGAGCTGTAGTTCATTCTCTGAATCACAAATTCAGCCTTTTTTTTCAGCTGGTGCCCTCTATATGCTTTAGACTACAACTCCCATCTTACCTGGCTACTAGCAGGTGTAGCTGAGGCTGATGGGAATGTAGTCCAAAACAACTGAAAGACCCCAGATCTGGAGAGCCTGCAGTTAATAATAATAATAATTATTATTATTTATACCCAGCCCCTCTGCTAAAAACAATCGGGGGGGGGGCTTCCAACAATTAAAACATTGTACCGTAATAATGACTAAAAGCACCACCCACCCCCACCCTCCCCCATAAAAAGACATTAAACAATATACAATTAAAACCATCTAACTAAAATCACATTAAAAACAAATATACACAAAATTAAAAAGGCCAGGAGATGCAGCTCCTGAGGCCGGGATCTAATCAGGAAAGGCCTGCCGAAAGAAATCTGTCTTTAGTGCTTTTTAAAGCTACTTAAGCTCGTCATCTGACAGATCTTGTTTGGCAGGCCATTCCATAATTTGGGGGTGATTACCGAAAAGGCCCTCTGGGAGGTTGCAGACAGCCTAGATTTTTGTGGCTGAAGCAAATTCCTCCCAGAGGACTGGAGTGTGTGGGGAGGATTGTATGGGAGGCGGCGGTTCTGAAGATAAGTTGGACCCAAGCCATTTAGGGCTTTAAAGGTAATAACCAACATCTTATACTGGGCCCGGAAACTGATAGGCAGCCAGTGGAGAGATTTCAGTACTGGAGTTATATGGTCTCTCTGAGATGTTCCCGAGACCACTCTGGTTGCAATATTTTGTACCAGCTGAAGTTTCCAGACCAAGCACAAGGGTAGCCCCATGTAGAGCGCATTGCAGAAATCTAGATGAGAGGTTACCAGCGCATGCACCACAGTCTCGAGGTCCCTTACTTCTAGGAAAGGGCGCAGCTGGCGTATCAGCCGAAGCTGATAACAAGCGCTCCTGACCGTCGCATTCACCTGACTTGTCATCTGAAGCGATGAATCAAGGAGCACCCCCAGACTGCGAACACAGTCCTTAACGGAGAGTGTGACCCCATCCAGGACTGGAAGTTGCAACCCAACTCCTGGTTTTGGGCCGCTACCGTGAGTACCTCCATTTTGTCCGGATTTAATCTCAATCTGTTATTCCTCATCCAGCCCATTACTGCTTTAAGACAATCATTAATTCGAGGACAAGGAGAAATAGATCTGGATGTCATCAGCGTACTGATAACACCCAGCCCCATAACTCCGAATAACGTTACCCAACAGCTTCATATAGATATTAAACAGCACCAGGGACTGGATGGCGTCTTGTGGAATGCCACAAGTAAGCTCCTTTCTGCTGGAGCAGCAGTCCCCAAGCAGCACCCTCTGGGACCTGCCCGAGAGGAAGGACCAGTAGCTGCTACAAGCTGCAGGTTTGACAGAAATGAGGTGACTATTATCTGTCATACACCAGACAAGAGAAAATATATATGGAAGCCATCAGTGGCCAAAGCCTATTTAACTGCTGGAGGAGTGGAAATTTATGCCAGTGTACTTCTGTTGGCCTTCCATGGCCACTGTCTGTGCAGCCCCAGCTTGAAGGTGCCAGGGTGTGCTCCCACAGCCAATAGGATATTGACAAATTGGAGCGTGTCCAGAGAAGGGCGACTAAAATGGTGAAAGGTCTGGAAACCATGCCTTATGAGGAAAGACTTAGGGAGCTGGGTATGTTTAGCTTGGAAAAAAGACGGTTCAGGGGCGATATGATAGCCCTGTTTAAGTATTTGAAGGGGTGTCACATTGAAGATGGAGCAAGCTTGTTTTCTGCTGCTCCAGAGACTAGAATGCAGAGCAATGGATGCAAGCTCCAGGAACAGAGATTCCACCTCAACATTAGGAGGAACTTTTTGACAGTAAGAACTGTTAGGCAGTGGAACACACTCCCTTGGAGCGTGGTGGGGTCTCCTTCTTTGGAGGTCTTTAAACAGAGGCTGGATGGCCATCTGTCAGGGATGCTTTGATTGTGTGTTCCTGCATGGCAGGGGGTTGGACTGGATGGCCCTTGTGGTCTCTTCCAACTCTACAGTTCTATGATTCTATGATTCTATGTGGCTGTTCCTTTTCCTGGCTGCAAACTGCAGGTGGTTGTTATCCCCTCAGGGATGTAGCAAAAGGGAGAATTGAGAGCACTGTTCCACCAAATAAGAATCTTCCCCATGAAATTTTCCTTCAGTCTCTAAATTTCTAGCATTGAAGTAACTTAAAACGTCAATTGAGCATTTACAAATACTAGATACCTTCTTCCTCAACAACCAAAAAAGACATAGTGTGACACAGCAGCTAAAAAGGCTGCATCAACAGGAGTATAGTGCCTAGATCAAGGGAAGTAATAGTGCTACTCTAGTCTGCTTTGGTCAGACTGCACCTGGAATATTGTATTCAGTCCTGGGCACTACAATTCAAGAAGGATATTGAAAAGCTGGAACATGTCCAGAGAAGGGTGACCAAAATGGTGGGAGGTCTGAAAGCCATGCCCTAAGAGGAGTGGCTTAGGGTGCTGGGTAGGTTTAGCCTGGAGAAGACAAGGTTAAGAGGTGACATGATAGCCATGTTTAAATATTTGAAGGGATGTCATACTAAGGATGGAGCTAGCTTGTTTTCTGATGCTCTGGAGACTAAGAAACGGATCAATTGATTCAAACTACAGGAAAAGATATTCCACCTAAACATTAGGAAGAACTTTCTGACAGTTTGAGCTGTTTGGCAGTGGAATGCACTGCCTCGAAGAGTGGCAGAGTCTCCTTCTTTGGAGGTGTTTAAACAGAGGCTGTATGGCCATCTGTCAGGAATGCTTTGATCGTGTATTCCTGCATGGCAGGGGGTTGGACTGGATGGCCCCTGTAGTCTCTCCGAACTCTATGATTCTGTGATACGCCCATGTAATGGGAACATATACCAGCATATGCCACAGGGGAATTTCAGCCAAAGTTGGAAAGGATGTTTTTCTTTATGGACATTTTGCTCATGGCAGCACTTAGAGAGTCCCAACAGTTATGCTATCCTGGTTGCAAATGCCTGTCCTAAGTGTTTAAAAGGCAAAAGATCATAACTTTTACTAGCATTGATGCCCACTGCTCCACCACACAGGAGAGAGGTTCCATGATGGAGGACAAGCACATAGCACTGGTAAAAAAAAATGTACACAACTGCTGTGGTTGGCATGCCATGGCTGCTGTTCTATCACAGTATTATTTACAAGAGATAATCAATATTTGTGAAAGCAGAGGAACCTTTTGCATGTGCATTTCAGAGCAACAAAGGAAAAACACACCAGTATTATTCCTTTTCATCTTGTGATGTTTGGTTGTACAGAATGGACCCTTCCCTCAGTAGCACAGTTTGTTGTAGAACAAAGCAAAGTTCTTTCCTCCTCAGCTGAACAAACATAAGTTTATGATGGAGTAGGTAACCTGACACTCATTTTGCATAACTCTAATCACCGCTCACTATTGGCTATGCTGGTTGAGGCAGATGGGAGTTGTAGTCCATGACTTCTGGTGGGCTTTGGTTTGCAGGAAAGTAGCCAAAGGGGAGGCATTGCAGATAAGGTATTTGAGGGGATTCAACAACAGCCCTGGTTATGGCAGCTGCATGAATAGATGTGTATTAAATCCAATATGTAGTTTATCTTGTGATATGTGTGCTTATAGACTGATTGTTGTTTGTTTTACTGTTTAGTTATGTTTACCATATTAAATAAAAACTATTTTTTAAAACGCAAGATTTCTGAAGTCTGTGAAGGCGATTCTTCCCTGTCACAATAAAGAAGGCTTCTGTAGCAATATATGCTTTGTTTTGTTTTAAACCATGATGACAGTGGTTAACGGATAATTATTCCTTCACAATAAAACCAACTCCTCAGTGGAAGCCTTTTTAGCAAGGAAGAAATGAGATTAAGGCCTGAATCCTGTTCAAATTCCCAAAAGGAGGAGACCTATTGAATCAATTGTTAAATGGTTAAGTCAACATGTAGGTAAATCCCATTGATTCAGTGGGTTTACTCTAGTTAGAACTCCCACTAGGATTTGGGCCTCTGCTTCCCTTTCCCCTTTACAACATCAGTATCCCATGAAATGGAACAATCCCTGGGGAAAAACATGGCTCTTAAGGTTAGAGTGCTTTAGATCTAGCACTGAGGTGAAGGCAGAAGCACCCACTATTAGAACAGCCCCAGGCATATTTTAATTTTCTCTTTTTCAGAAAGAGTGCCGTGGAGCAGAGAGAGTGTGATTTGTAGAGGATTCAAACACTTAGGAGGAGAATGTAGATATTTGAGAGGGCTTGGGTTAAATCCAGCATGATTAGGAGATGCTGGCCAAGGAACGATGATTTTTTTCAGCTGTTTTTCTTGAAACTCAAATGGGGCCATAGAATGGTTACACCCAATGTTGTTGTGTGTTCTCTCTTTCTTTTTTAAAAAAGAGCAAAATATATAAGAGAACTGCATATAACAATGCAGAGCTGAGGTTTGGATGCTCTGTGGCTGTTCTGAGATTTACTCCTTTGGGCTGGGCCCGACTCAGCTGCTCCATATTAATAATCTCATTTAAAGCAACTTGTTAAAATGTCTTGGATAGTGATAGAAGGATGGTGTTTTAGACAGAACCTGAAGAAATTGCTTTATTTGACCATGACTCCCAGAATCCTACCTGCTGGCTGGAAGTTGTACTCCAATAAAGTTAGTTATTCAGGCTCCACTTTGGGATCGCTTATAAGTGCCTGTTTTCTGCCTAATAGCAATCCTGTTTGACCATAAACGTGCCCCTTACTACTTTTTTGTTGTCATTTGGTGGTTTTCTTAGGTGCTTGGCCTCTACAATACGCTGAATCCTGAAGCATCTGCTTCCCCCTGTTGTGTGCCCCAGGATCTGGAACCCCTCACTATCCTATACTATGTTGGAAGGACCCCTAAAGTGGAACAGCTCTCCAATATGGTGGTGAAATCCTGCAAATGCAGCTGAAAGGGACCCAACACCACCTGCAGCTAAGAAACTGCAGTTGCCAACCCTCTGCTCCCAAAAGAGAACCCAACAAAACAGAACCTAAACAAACAATTGCTTTGAGGAGGGGCAGTGTGATCCAGCCTTCTCACACTGTGATCCAGGAGAATCTGCCCACTCTGAAGACATCTGAAAAGCAAACAGCTGTCTGCTTTCCTGGCTTACTCTGGGAGATCCTTTTGCAGTTTGGAGGCATCAGGAGGCAAAGACACATAACTGGCTAGACATTTAATGGACAAGGGCAACCAAATGAGGAGTATCCCACTTAAGGAAATAACCATTAGCAGTGCTGTGCACAGACAGCAGGGACAGATAAAGGGGGACTTATGAAGGAACATATTTTCTTATAAAGCTGACTGTAGTGGAAATAATTATTCTGCAGAGAGAGTGGATGCAGGATGAATCTCTGCTCCAAAACTGCTCAGAAGGGCCCGTTGAGAGGGGGCCTGTTGCCATGGTTCCCACCAAGGTGAATTCTTCCACAGCTTCTCCCTTCGTCCTGGAGTACCTGCTTGATGTCTTTTGGGTCAGAGGAGGCACCTTTGCTATTTTGCTTCAACCTGCTTTTCTTAGGTGGTGATCTTCAGAGGAGCCTGTATTTGCTGTGCAGGTTGGGGTATCTGCACATCTCTTGCACAAGGACCTGGCCCAAGCCACACCTGTCCAAGGTTTTATTAAAAAAGTGTTAATCTCAAATATTATAAAAATAAATATTTTTTGGAAATTGGAATTTTCTGTTCAAACCTTTGTTTAGGTAAGGGAGAACTGGAGGTATCCACTGTGGAAGAGTCTAGGGGAATCTGTCATAAATGGGCTGTTCAATCGTGATTGGTGTATATCCAGATGAAGAAGATCTAGGGATTAGTTCTGAATAGATAAAACTTGAGCAAATCTGTTTTCCAGTGAGAATAAAGTCACTCAGATCACTGTGAAGGTTTGGGCAATTTTACATAGCTGGAAAATAATTTTATCAAAATCATGACAACTCCATTTACTTCAGGCACAGTGTGATATACCAGAACGATGGTGGGTGTTCTCCACTGAAGTGGTCTTAGGTCTTGTCCTACCATCAGCGTGAGGTGGGTGTCTCAGACAGCATGTTTTGAATGTCAGAGGGCAGCAAATAACTTACTATTACTCTTTTTACTGGTCAGGATGGGGGAAGTTGGTTGTGGGGTTTCCTGACTCATGTGCTAAAATAACTTCTTGGGCTTTAGGTACTATGCACTTTGAATTGGATGGGTTTTGGGGGGAGGCATCACTGACCACTCTGGCTCGATAGCAACAGTGTCTTGGATGGTCTCAAACTGCCTTATACTAAACCTGGCCACTGGTCTATCTAATTCAGTGCTTTCTCCTTACAGATTGGTAGTGATTGCCTCTGGCCAGGGTCTCTCACAGCTGTGCTACCCACAGCAAGGCTTCAGCCTAAGTCAGTGGTTCTTAACCTGTGGTCTGCAGACCCCCAGGGGTCTGCGATGTCCTCACAGGGGGTCTGCGAGGGCTTGAAGACTGCTTGGCCCACCTCCTCCCCACAGTGGAGCCGCCACATGACAGGAGCCAAGGTCAAGGTTGGTTGGCTGCCTCTCCAGCCACAAACTTGTGCCCTTGAGGGAAGGGTTAATGGATGGTGTAATTATACAGTACTAATGTTGTTGTTTTAAATCTTGAGTTAAGTCTTGGGGGTCTGTGGCAACAAAAGATATTTAAAAGGGGTCACTGGTAAAGAAAAGATTAAGAGCTACTGTCCTAAGACCCTTTCATTGTTCTGTATTACAAACCTGGAACAGGTCCAGTATAAAGTAGTGCCAGTTTAACTGTAGTCACCCAGCCTGTTGGCACTCTGCGCATCTCCTTATATTGTAATACCACAAACTTCAGGAAGGGGGCAGTAATTGGCATGATTTGGGTTTACCTCTACTGCCAGCATCAGTTCTTGGCCTCCTGGGATTTTCACAACAAGAAAAAGAAGATGCAACAGGACTCATAGAAGGAATAGATTTTCCAGGTGTGGGTTTCTCCATTATAGTGCATCTGATGTGGCGAAAACCATGCCTAGTGACTATCCCAGTCTATGCAGTTCTTATGAGATATACAAGACTTGGGTTGGCTGTCGCTTGGAAGACTGAGCACTTTTTCTTGTTGCTGCTGCTTTATCTGCCATCACTCCATAGCCCCAAGAATGTGTGCTCATTCTTGGTCATCCTCTCTCCATGCTTCCATGGTGACTTTCGTCTCTCTGTTCCGCCCATGTTGACTCCACTTTCCTAAGTTTACTATGGTGTGTCTCAGCCAGCCTTCTGTTTTCTTTGCATTCCTATATTTCTCTTCCCCATCCTGTCAACATCATTCACATGGCTTCTTTTTAAGCCATGTGACATTTTCTTAACTGGTATCACTTTCCATTAGCTTTTCCTATGCTTAGCTGTGGTCTTCTCAAGTCTCCTTCAGCACACTCCTCATTCATCTACCCATCCCTCTGGTTCCTGTTTCTTAATACACAGCCTGTACTTCTGGGATTCCATTCATGCAATTAGTAAACCTGTGAAAGATGTTTTTAAAAGTAAATTGAAGACAAAAGGCCACTCTGGATTGGGAACCAGGAGTGTGGGGTATGGGTAGAGGCACCAACCTTTTGTTGTTCCTATTTAGATTCCTCATGCGCCCATTAATGCCAATGTGTGTGTGTTTTTTTTAATGGCAAGTACGAGTGGAACCCATGATCTGGTTCAGGACCCCAGTGGGAGTGACAGGGAGAGCTAGCTTGACCTTCCCCATCTCTTGCTCCTGATCCAGACTGTGTCTGTGCATTTAACATTTAGTTTTAAAAGCCATTAACACAATAGCTGATTACAGGATTGGCATCCCATCCAGTCTGGCCCTTAGCCAGGGTAAATCCTGATGTAATGTCTTTCTTCCACAGACTGCCTCCCATGAAGTTATATAAATGAGGAATGTTTGATCAAAATGCAAACACTCATGCAATTCTGAAGGCAAAGAAATGTGCCTGCCTGTTTCCATTCATGGATATTTCAATGTGGACCCACCACCAGCTCGTCAGGTCTCACATTTTCCCATATGTATTGGGGGCACTTGCCTCTTAAGTGAATATCACAACTAGGTTTTAACAGAAAGAGTCAGAACACTGTTTCAACACTTAGCTGCACAACAAAGCTGTGGACTAGGCGTGGGTGAGACTCTTGTTTAGTTGCTTTTTTAAAAATCACAATTTACCAAACCTTAAATGTGGAAGAAAGTGACATTGATACATTTGCACTTCTTTAGGGATGAACAAGAATTTTATATTATTATTATTATTATTATTATTTTTAATTGGAATTCAAATGTGGGAGTGTGATGGATCCCTTCTCCAGGCTGGCCCCACAATTCCAGTCTTTGGGCTCCATTCCCCTCAAGATCCCTCCCTGAATTGGATACTTAGGTCCCAAGGTGGGAACCCTGTGGATTCACTGTGGTAAACGTGACCAGACTGTCTATCTAAACAGGAATAGCCAGACACAGTTGTAAAAAATAATAAACAACTAGAACTTTATTAAGATACATCTACACCACACATTAACCTCTGAACTATTTAATCCAGGCTTGCACAACCTGTGGCCCTCCAGATGTTTTGGCCTCCAACTCCCAGAATTCCTGATTATTGGACCAGCTGGCTCAGGCTTCTGGGAATTGGAGGCCTGAACACCTGGAGAGCTGCATGTTGTACAGCTCTCCAAACCTTATTTAGTCCTTTCCCTGGCTGTCCTATTTCTGTTACAACTTTTCCTTATTTTTATGCCATCTTTTCCCTAGCTGTCTTCTGTCAAAAGACAAGCCTCAGTTTTGTATCCTTTCTTCCCTATAGATCCCCTTCACAGCATTCCCTGAACTGTGATTGGCTGGCACCAACTAGACAATGCCCAGCTCCTCCTTTCACAGAGAAGTAAAATGGACAAGTTTGTCCATCCTTAGTAAGGACAGTTTGAGCTCTGCTGTTGTATCTGCTATTCTTTTAAAAGTTAGCCAATGTATTCATTCTCTACTAAGTTGTTAGAGAATGTTGCTGTTTATTCTCCAAGAAGCTGTTCAAATTCATAATTTCAAGCATTTTTGGGTAATGAAAAACTCCAGATACAGCAGCTGGGCTAGTGTCAATCTATCATACAAGCTCTTCTGGCTCTCAGCCTGTGACAGGGAAACTCATGCTTAGATAAGATAGTACTTCCCACACATTGCTTAACTTTCAGCCTTTTAATTGTTCCTCCAGGTCTCCATGACCTGTAATAGTATTCAGCTGAAGCAAGTAACTATCAGTGAAAGCTTTATTATACTTCTAACTTGGAGAGGGAGTCCATTTTCTCTAATAGGGTATTGCTGCAATACCTGAGGGGACACACACACACACGACTTTAAATCATTTTGCTATCCCACTTTTTATTTGATTTTTTATTTATTTATTGAATTTATACCCTATCTTTCTCCCAAGATGGGATCCTTCCAAAAACAAATGCGGTTGAATATGAACTAGATATCCTCCTATCTTCAGGGAGGCAACTATTCTTCGGCAAGCTGGTAAGACATTTTGATTTCTTGATGCTGTTGCATTTTCACTCCATGACTGAATACCTCCAGTGCTTCCACTGTCATCTTTTAAACCTTATCTCATCTCCTCTCAAAATCTTTGTGTATCAACAAATTGCAATGGCACTATTGCTCAGCCTTTCCCAAAAGATAATCAACAAACATTCCAGGGCCTTAGGTCTAACATGGAACCACCCGCTGTTATAAAGAACCACACATTTTCCCATCCCTTTCAAAAATACAGGAGGATTTTTTTTCCTATCCATATTCATTGCCAATTTGGAACCAACTTAGTAAAGACTAAGCTATTTCTTAATCCCACATAATTATATGGCAAAGAAGACAAAACTAATAAACCCCATCTATGATGCCAAGGAGGGGCAGAAACTTTATTTTCACCAGAGAAATCACAAGAGGAAAGGCTGTGCCTATCTTGTATGTATCAATTTTCTTTTGCAGTTTTCTCCCACCTTGCCCATGTTCCTTTTCCCTTGCCAAGGGGGTCTTACTGTGAAAAAGTGAGGCTAGAGGAAGAGTTAACACTCACTATGTTTCACAAGGACATACTTCTCTGCTAATGGTGCTTTTCAGCAAACACTGATTTTTCAGCAAAAAAAATCTCAACAGTTTTCTTAAAATACATGTGCAGTCATATGCAGTTTGGTTCTGAGAGAAGACAGACTAGGAAGTATATTCTGTATATTCTGCATGCACACTTTAGTGTAAAAATGAGACACTGATATTTAATGTATAATCCCTACACATGATGAAGGCAGGAGGGTAATCATGCTTTTGCCCATGCCCTACCACTAGAGAGGGAACAGGGCTAGCTTGTTGTCTCCTCTGGGGGAGGGATCCCCATTTGCCCAGGCTCGACTGGATAAGCTACAAGAATCCTGCAGAAGAGTGGTGGTAGTGATAATGATGATGAACAGTAGGACAAAGTCCAGGAAACAACAATGCAAAACAATACCAACTAGGTTGTGTACTGGTGCAGTGATTACAAAAGGATGGGGAGAGATTTTATTCCAGGAATTCTTATGAGTTAAGCTAAACTTTCTAAGCTAAACTTCCCCAAATGGGGTAACCTTTCCTTGCAGGGGAGTTGGTCCATCCCCATGATTCTTTTGGTTGCCATTTGCTGCACTTTTTTCACTCTATAATAACCTTTTCAGGTGCAGAACCATAACACAATATTCCAAATATGGTTGTACCATAAATTTATCTATGGGAAGGGTAACATTACCATTTTTAGTCTTTGCTTTTCCAATTATATTCAGCATGGAATTTGCTTTTTTAAAACAGTGCACCGGGCTGACATTTTCATCAAACCATCCAACACAACATGAGTATCTTTCTTGATTAGTCACAGCCAGATGAGATCCCATTAGTGTATATATATCTGAAGCTGGGATTTTTTGCTCTAGTGATCATCACTTTCAACTTGATTAAACTGAACCTCATTTACCATTTCACTACTCTTTCCTATTTGAAGGAACCCCCTTAAGGATGTACACTTGGTTATTTGGGAAGGCAGCTGGTCTGGAAGATAGGACACACAGTTGCAAATTAAGGGTGCTTACTAAGGGAAAGTCATGGTGCTTCCATTTAACTGCACAACTACACTATTTCCTTCAAGGATATCTGTGGGAGTGCCACACAACATTGTTTTCAGTTTGGAGCCCTTCTATGTTATTTTTTGTTTCTTCCACCCTGCTTTCCAGAGAAAGTCTGTTAAGAAAAAAAAAGATGAAATAGGGGCAGAACACTTTTTAAATGTGAGCTGTCTATCTGGAAGCCTTCTAACACAAGAATCCTGCCTACAGACTCCTGAAGCAGGCGACCCCCTGAGATGGGAGAATGGTCTCTGTGAGCTTCAGGAAAACAGGAACAAATTCCTGTTCAGTGAGAAAGTACAATTTTTGTTTGTTTATGTTGCAAGTCACCCTCCCTAAGCTTAATGTACCTCCCAGGACAAATAAGTGAAAAGCATTTAGAATACTAAATGGTACTACAGAAATGTTGAATAATGAAGCAAACTGTGTCTATGCTCACACTGCTAATCTGAAGTGACAGAACCCTATTGCTGGAATCTTGGAAACTCCGCTCCTTTAGAACAGCAACTTATTAAATGTAAATAAATGTGAGGAAAAATCAACGTAACACATGAAAAAAGAGAGCTTCCCACTGGAATAAAATTAAATGTCAACTGATTGGAAGAATGTTACTCAGTATAATAAATGTAAATTATAAGCTAAACAAACAAAATGAATGACTTTATTCAGACTGAGCATTTCTATGGCTTCCTGCCAAAATTCAAGATATCAGCCAGTACAAATGTCTATAGTCAGTCAGTGTTTCACCCTCTCAAGTCAGCTGTGGCCATACAGTATGAACTTTGCTCAGGATCTGGTAGTGAATCTTGATCGTTAAGATGAACTAAAATGACTGAGTGGATGGAGAAACATGGGCTTTGAGAGACATAATGCAGACAACAGTTGAGAACTTTGGTCTTAAGACAAGTCATAACCACAGTCTGGTGGCTATCTGATGGAAGATGTGATACAGAACGAAAGAAAGCCCTGAGGCTTGAGCAGCAAAAGCTGAGAGCAAGTAGAAAGCCTCAAGTCTGGACTCCAATACTGCTTCCACAAACATTGTTGTTTTTCTTTCCTTGGGTAAAATTCTGGAGTGCGCAACACATCTTGCTGTCAATCTGGGTGTTGCCAGGAGTGTAGAATGATGAACAGTCATTCCTGCTTCATCTCCTCCCATGTTGAAGCACTGAACTGGTTGTTCACTCATTATTTTGCCTTAATCCATCACTTCAAAAAGTAATTTGAAGCAGGAGCTGGAAAAAGACACAAAGAAACATGGTGAATGGTTTTAGAGACCTGTGCGCTGTCCACAGGATGCAGGACCTTCCCTCCACATAAACTGCAAAACAAGTACGAATGATCCTAGACAGCTTTAACCATGGATGTAGGAGATACTATTGAAGAGATTTTGATTCCTGTTGTCTACATCCTGCTAGTTTATAGGACAGGGGCCAGAGTGTGCGCAATCATATAACTGCATTCTCACAGTGAATACCCATATATTTTAGGGAAATCGGTACCAGCTGTTCCCTAGGATGCTCATGGTGCTTCAAGCTGGACACCACAGTGACCAACAGGCAGTGTAGGAAGTGGATGTCTCGACGTGTCCTACAGGAAGAATAGTACATTAAAACCAGATGTCCTTTTCAATATTGTGACTATTGCTGTAACTCTGCTTCTCAATCTATGGCATCAAACAGCTACACTATTATGAACAGACTATTCACTCGTCGTCTTCTTTTTTTGATCTCATATTTGCTGATTAAGACTTCTGTTTTCATTTTCAACAGTAACATAATATTTTTTTCATTGCAGTTGCCTTCCAACACAAAACCAAACTTCCTAACAACATAATCAAAATTGAATTGGATGATACACATTTTATGGACACATATATTTAGAAAATTGATTTGCCAAAATCAATTGTGTTTGTTTTGTTTAACAGCTGCCGAGAGGTATTAAAAATATTAGCAGTAATTTCTAAAAATATATACCTTCTCTCTAAGTGCCAAGCATCACACAAGCATATGGAATGTGAAATTGTGCCTAAATTGCTATTGCAAAGACATTTATTTATAAGCAAATTATGTGGAATTCAAGAGCATATAACATTTTTTGTTAAAGAAGAAAGCTGGGCAATGGAAAAGAAAATTGGGAAATGCATTAAGTCCAAAGTCCTGTTTGTGAACATGAATTCTCAATTATGCACTCTACCTTTGAATACTGTACTGTTAACATATGGATGACTATGTAAATACATACTTTAACCCCAACAAAAGCTTCCTAACTTATAATCAATGGCTTGATAACGTAAGTATTGGGGTCAAAATGCACTCTTCTGTTTCATTTTTATATTACTCTAATACTAGTACATAAAATAGGTGCAATTTGTATATACTAAAGAGAGCTGTAGAAAGAGAGAAAGAAATAGGGTCCCAGTAGATTGAACTGTCCACATTACAGTAACTTTAC
Source organism: Gambelia wislizenii (assembly GCA_030847615.1). Classification (NCBI taxonomy): domain Eukaryota; kingdom Metazoa; phylum Chordata; class Lepidosauria; order Squamata; family Crotaphytidae; genus Gambelia; species Gambelia wislizenii. The sequence goes on along the minus strand of JAUMIR010000001.1, from coordinate 446,541,067 downwards.
CTGAACAGATTAACAAGAAGTTGCTGAAAGGATTTAAGGCCCTCCCAAGACCTAGGGGGGCACTCTGTACATTACAAGTATTGTTTACATATTTTAAAAAGTCCGTTCCCCCACTAATATCTACATACAAGTCAAGCACAGGTATGCCAAACCATTTCCAGATGTTCAGATTATGTCTGTTTCATGAATAGACAAGATACACCTCTTTTTTTTTTTTTTTGCTCCATACTAATATTTCAATTATATGAGCAAATTGTTGGAAACATTACCAGGTATAAAAACATCTTCTGGGTGACTGACACATTATTTCAGGTTGATTTTGTTTTCTCTAGTGTGGTATGGATTATTAGCTGCTTTTCAAGCCCAATTCAAGATCATAGAATCATAGAATTGTAGAGCTGGAAGAGACCACAAGGGCCATCCAGTCCAACCCCCTGCCATGCAGAGAAAGAAAAAGATGCTGGGCTGAATTAAGAGAAGCCCTCTACAGCTTGGTCCTACAGCACCTAAGCGTGTTCTAGTCTCCACTGAGGTCTGTAGGTGGCTGCAATGGGTGTGTGTGTGTTGGCCTCTACTTAGATCCTTTCAGTGGGAGAAGAGGGCTCTTGTTTGTGGTCCCCTCGAATCCCAAATTCACAACCTGAAGAGTCCTACCTCCAGCTTTCCTTGTCATGTTTAAGGGGAAAAAAGTGAAACCTTTCTATTTACCTTTAAGAGATTAAATATACTTTAGATTTCTCAAAATTTCTCAAAACACCCATTTTAAGTGTGTTTCCAACCATCACTCTACATTGAAATAATTAGGTTTCTGTTATTAGTCTTTCTGATTGCAGTCTTTGAGTTATTTTGTTATTTTGTTTTAATAAAAGTCTTAGGACTCAGCTAGACGGGAGAATTAATAGCAAAATATAGCACCTAACCTCCCTATCGCAGCAGCGTTCATTTGTGCCCACGACTCATTAGCAAGATCACTGGCATGTAAACTTGGCCGACTTTGCAGTTTACACGGAGCATGCACCCCGCAAATATGGTGGCCATGAGTGAATTGCCTCCCAAAAATCTCCCTCCATTCTCCACCTCTTTTTTTTTCTTGAAATGACAGATGTGGAAGAGCTATTTTCTGCTTTTAAAAAACTTTTTTTCTCCTCTGATGCTTGAACGATTGTGCACACATCGTTCACCCGGCAAAAAACAACAAAAATGGTGGCTCTGGCCACTTCCTCCCTTGCAAGCCTGCCCCTGCTGAGGTCCAACCAATCATGTTTCTGCTCTTCTATGTGCCCCTATTCGAATCGCTTGTTCAGATGGCCAGTTATGCGCATTTTCGTGCGATTTTTAAAAAAGATCTCAAGAAACAGTAAATGATGTTATTGCAATCTATTTGGAGTTTTCAGTCCTCCTCCTTCCCAAAAGGGCAAATCCTGACAGGAGCTCATCTAAACAAAAGGTATTCTGCCCGCATTCTTTGTGGATTTTTTGGTCATCTGAACAACCCTTTAGAGTACTTTAGCACATAGGCTGTGTAACTGTGTAAATAATAAAAATGAATGAGCTTTAATAAGGAGTTATGCTGTATTTTTGCAGTTATATTTGTTACTTTGGATGTCTCATATAAAATACATATCAAAGAAAGAAAGGTGAGAAAGAGAAAACTAAGATTATCTCATATTCCCTCTAGGCCTTTTCTTTAGCAGCCCCCCCCTTAAATTTCTTTTGTTCTCACAACCCCCCCCCCAAGACTTTAAAACAACAACCACCACAACAAAAATACCTGAACACTGAAGCAATAATAATTACACCATTTGTTAAACCCTCAGAGGTGCTTCTCCTGGCTATTTTGCAGCTAGAGTGGATTGAACAGCAACACAGCCAGCCAGCCAGCCAGCTGCCTTTGCCTTGGCTCCTATCATGTGGCAGCTCTGATGTGGGAAGAAGGTGGCCTGAGCAGGCTTTAAGTGGTCAAGCCTTTGAAGATCCCCTGTGAGGACAACTGTGGTCTCCTAGGATTACAGGTTAAGAACCACTGCTCTAGGATTCACTATTTATAAATGAGAAGTAAAAGCAGAGTGAGACAGGAAAATACTAGGGATTTCCCAAGACTTTTGAGTCACAGATCTAGAGAGCTGTGATGTTGGGCACCAATTTCCATCTGCCCCCACTGGTCTGGTCAATGGGAAACTTTTTCCAGAGGAACAGCTAAGATCTTGGCTACTTATTATACCAATTCTGAAAAAAGTATCCATTATACTTTTCCAGGGGCTGAGAGCCAAAGTAGATGGGACAGGGAAGCTACATGAGTTTATTAATGTCTGCCATGTTTTATATGAAGTGGTGATGGTGACAAGTTCTTCTTTAATTTAACAATTCAATAATCATAAGCTATCGAAGGCTTTTACTCAATGCAAGTTGGTTTGTGTAAGAGAGAGTCGGCAGAAGGTAAACTGGGATCTATTGGCAGGTCTGCAGAGGATCTACAGTAGATCCCTAATCTGTGAACTTCCATATACAGTTCATCCCAGTATACAGGCTGTGCAACACAGCAAGTAATTGTTTTCACACCTGAGCCAACATATCTCATTTAGCTCTGTGCACAAGTCATCATTCTGGACCCAGCTCCAACTGATGGACACAGGATTCCTGACCTCCTCCTCCCCACTATAACCTCCAGCACTGTCTAGAAGGTCCCTCCTGAGGATCAGGTAACCCCCAATGAAGGGCCAGGCTCAGCTGACGAAGAGGACCAGCTCAATCTTGGAAGACATCTTCCAAGAGTAAAGGCTTTTCAGAAAGCAAAGGCAATGACAGTAAGAAGTCCCTTGCATATGGCTTCCTTCTGCTACCACTGAGTACTAGACACAACACATATCACACACAAAAAATACACCAATAATTAAACTGACACTTTAAGAGACTAAACATAATAATCATGAATAAGGATGCAACATTCATACAACAGGAAAAGTGGGCCTGTCAACAAAATGTTGCCGCACGGAAAGCTCCAATTCAGTCAGCCAAGCCCTCCACAATACTCCCATCTCCCTCTTTTTCTCAACCCAGAAAGTGTGGGAATCTTCCTTGTAGTGACAGAGCTGGCAAAGGGTTGTGAGGTTAAACCCGCACCCTAAACCTTCCACTGTATGGGCTGTACCATTGCCTCCCTCCTGTCAAAATCAAGGGCTCTTGCTCATACAACTAGGGAAACATACTTTGTGAAGTCAAAGGCTTTCATGGTGGGCATCCATATATTTTCCTTGTTTTTTTTCCGGGCTATGAGAACTATTCCAGAACATGGCCTCACAGCCCGGAAAAAAACCAAGGAAACTTATTTTGTTGCTGTCAGATGCCAGTTTGTGGGTGATAATGGAAGACAGAGAAGCTTTGGATAGCAGGAGATACAGTTTGTATGATGAGGTGAAGCGAGCAAACATAAAGCCACTTTACTTCCTTTTATCTGTCCTGAAACCCCCACCATTCAACTTCAATGCACAATCCCAAGTTTTAGTATTATAAAGAAGGGAGAAGTTTTTCCCTACCTGCTTCCCCATATCATGCATAAGTTTATTTTCCTCTATCGTACACCTCTGTACACCCTTACTTGCCTTTTCTCTAAACATAAGAGCTCCAAATCCTTAGCTCCTTGTCAAATTACGTACTAGTGGGTGATTCCTTTAAAGCATTTACTGCTGAAATAGGGATTTCCTACTTATTGTCTGTTCCTGGTCTCCAACATAACATGCTGTACTCAGCTGTTCCAAAACAACTTCCTGTCAGTATTGTGAGTTGTTTTGTTTCAAAATTAGAGCATTTCACCACTACTAATATTTTAAGCTCTAAACCTGAATAGACCAAACAGGTGTTAATAGGATGCACTGAACATATGTGCTCACTGTATGCATGCTCAGTCAGATGATTGGGAGAAGCTAGTCCTCGTCAGGCATTGCTTGCTACCCTTTGCTAAACACAGGAGCAAGGAACAGCTGAGCCCTGCTGTCCTGCATCATGGGAGAAGAGTGACCAAAGCAACCAAGCAGTCCCCCATTCTGCTTTATATTACAATGGTCAGATCTGTGAATCAAATCAGTGTAGACACTCTGTAACATCATCTTGCTGGTAATAATCCTCAGGACAAAGTAACCTGAAGAGATCATAGTATTTTGCTATCTTCTCTCTTCTTTTAGCAGCTAATTTTGCTGGGGCTGGAAATTATGTAAACATAGATAAGCAAATCAAGGAAGAAAGGCAGCCAGCAGTTCTATAATACCCTCGAGTTTTCTCTAGGGGCGCTCCAAAAATGCGACAACAAGGACTCCCTGAAACAACATCTCAGGCTCGGCCAAATTGATCACCAATGGTCCACCCTGGGTTCACCACATTGGGAGGCATGGAGATGCACTATCCACAATGCTGCAGCCTTACTTGAGAACTCACGCCCAACAAGTCTTGAAGAGAAACGACAACGCAGAAAGAATCACAACCCAGAAACATCACCCAAGGAGACCTTCTGCTGTGCTTTCTGCAACTGGACTTGTTTATCTCGGATTGGCCTTTTAAGTCATCAGCATGCTTGCAGAAAGCGCGGGATGAGTCCTTCCTGAATCTTCATTTGTGAAGAAAAAAGCCAGACGGGGTTAGGTAGTCTTCAGAATTCTTAGCAAGGATAGCCTGGTTTACATGTGGCTGCTTTGGTATGAAAATTGTCATGTGTACCCAAGGATCTAAATTCCATGTTACCATCTACACAGAATACATAAAAAGAGATGGTAGGATTCTAGACAACATGACTTCAGATTCCAGAAGCAGAATGTCTGAATATTCCCTCCTGGAAAAGGAGCCCTGGAGTAAGTAAACAAGACTTCTCTAATGCACCAACTCCTTACATGAAAGGAAGACTTTTTAAAAAACGGGGAAGCATTAAAAATAACAAACCCCAATGCAGTTTGAAGTGATATAATGCAGAGTTTTATCACTTCAATCTGTTCTCAGCTCAGGGAGCTGGTTTGAGATATTACTCTCTCTTCAACCTCAGGGCTCCACTGTGCTTCCTATACATGAAAAATTGCTCTGCAGGCTCTGAAGCCTTCTTTGTAACATGCAATCAGCAGATAACAGGAAACACCTTCTTCCTCTCATAAAAAAAGAGGTTGACCCAAGCTACTAGGGGCATACCATTCTCATAAACTGAGAATTAAGTATCTATCTACTGCTCAATATGAAATTAACACTGCCTTTCAGATATAGTGGAGAGGTAGCTGTACATTTTGACATTATGTACTTGATATTCTCTAAGAAGGGCTTTGGATGAATATCACTTTCAGAAAGCAGTTTTGAATGTTGCTGGAATTATGTCAGGCTCTACAGAAAAAGTGATAATTGGATTAAGAGGTGCAATTACAAAATACTGTTTAAAACTGTTCAGGCTATAGCAATTTACTTACTAAGAAGATCTAAAAGGTACAACTAAGAGGTGTGAAGTTTAATCCTCTCCTACATCCAGTAGTGGCACCAGGAGGGTACAGAGAGGCCAAACTGCACCAGGTGACACCATCAGTGGATAGGGTGAATGCTACAGCCCCCACCCCATCTCCATTATTATGGAAATCTCTGCTGCCATTTTGCTGGGAGATGGGGTTCTATTGGTGCCTTATAACCTCATTCTTCATGTTTTTTCCTTTCCACACCCTCATATGTATGCATATATGCCAAATGAGGATAACGTGTCCTGCATGTGATGAAACACATTCTAAGCCACAATAAATCTCTTTATCTTTAAAGCCCTACAGCACTGTTCTTGCAGTATCATGCTTACAGATGTTTAATCTATTATTGCCATTTGTAAACTTTTCACAAGTGCCATGTCTGCAGCATCCACTCATGTGGTAAAATAAAATGAGAAACCAAAGGAAGCAAGAGCAAGATAAAATTTTCCTCACCACACAGCAAGCAGATGTTGTAGATGTAGTTTCCCTTAAGCCTATATGGGTACTGAAGTAAATTTAGAAGTGGTAATCATGGTTTTATTGATTTTATTAAAATATTTATAATGTGGCCTATATCATGCAATCTCAGGGCAGGGTACAATAAAATCTACTAAGTCAATTTGAAATAATTTTAAACACTAAAAAATCATATTAAACAACTTTACAAGTTAAACCCCAGACCATTTAAAGCCATTTTAAAAAGCTTAACACAATTAAAAATGTGCCCATGCACAAATTTGGATGAAATCAATTCAACCCCAGAAGACTATGTTTTTCCTTGGCGACAGAGTTAAACCAGGGTTGGCACCAATCAGGCCTCTACAGGAAGAGCATTCCATAATTGTAGTGCCTAAGTAGAGAAAAGCCCTCTCACAGTATATGACTTCCACTTATCTTGGCGAAGACAAAACATCACCTGCATATGGAGCTTTGGCTTTGTAAATAATTTTTTGCACAAAGGACTGTTTTACAATACAATCTCGTGGTGAAAAGGTTTTTTTTGGGGGAAAGAAAGATGAAGATGTTGGAACAACTCCAAATAATGATAAATTATACAAAAGAACACCTACTTAAAAGTTTCAAACTGGAAATGAGAAAAGTAAGATATAAAATCAAAACATCTCTGAAAGAAGAAATGAAATAAATAATAATTCTGTGGTTCGAATCTCAGTTGACACTCAACAAATGGAAGGAAGAAAACATAGTAATCTTGGACACTGGAATTGTAAAATCTGAACAATTCTTAGAGATAACAAAGAGGAAGAGAGGAAAAGATTTAGATTGTCCGTTTTTGATTCAACCACAAAAGACAGAAAATACTACCGAGACCATGCCTGGGTTTTTTGTTTTTGTTTTTTTGGTAAAAATTAAAAAGAAATGGAATTGGAAATGAATAAGACCTCTAGATGGGATTGTCTAGGGGTAAACTACTCTATTAGATGCCAGACGAAGGAGTACACTTTGCAACTGAATAGAGAATAGGACATTGAGGTGGACAATATTGCTATCTTGATTTTGAAAAAATACTCAAACTAAGAGTCCAAACACAAGGAAATAATGCAGTTTTTTTATTGTTAAATGAAAGAAGGATGCTGTTCAGTTTAGAGGGAGAAGATTGGAGGATGCCTACTTCAAGATCAAGAAAAAAATTGCATCAGCAAGATTAACTTAGAAGATTGGCTGCTGAAGTTTCATTGATTGCTGAAGCTCCCACCAGGAAACCCTGGCGGTGCAATGTTTAAATGCCAGTACTATAAGCCACAATGTTGCAAGTTTGATCCCAAGGGCTCCAAGGTCCACTCAACCTTCCATCCTTTCGTAGGTCTGTAAAATGAGTGCCCGGCTTGTGGAGGCAATTAGCTAACACACATGGAAATCGCTTGGAGAGTGTCTGGCATACTATAAAAGCAGTGTAGATGTGTAGGTGCTATTGCTTAACAATTTGTAAGCCGCTCTGAGATACTTCGTGGCTGAAGAGTGGGGTATAAATACCTAAAAATAAATAAACAAATTAAATGGTTGAAATGATTTAATAATTTTGTTGGATGATATAAAAGGTTTGAAATTGGTAATAGAATATTAGATGAAAAACAATGGTAATATAGAAATAGTACTTGATAACTTTTGAATGAATATCTTAGTAGGAGTAAATGATTTGTATAAGCAATTATAGACAAGAGATCTTAGAAATGAATATGTTATACAATATATGACAATAATATTATTAAGGTAAGAAAGTACTAATAGCATTTCTGAAGTAAAATAGTGGTATGATAATTTTTGAATGTAGTTATAGTCTCTCTGGTTTTTCTTCACAAACAAAGATTCGTTTAAGAGATTTGTGTAAGCAACAGATGACGAATTTTTACCTTTAGAAAACCATTGATGAATGTAATAAGGTATGAAAGATGATGATAGATTATTTGAAGAAAACTAATGGTAACACAAAAACTGTAATATGTGATAACTTTTGAATTTATTAATAAGCAGGTGATGGAGAAGATTATATCCAGTTATTTTATCTGAATATATATATATATATATATATAAAAAATCATATAACCAAAAATTTTTAAGCTGAAAAATAGACAATTGTTACATAATATAATTGATAACATAGTATTTTTTAATTTGATAAGGTTTTGATTTTAAGGGGATTTTATAACATTTCATATTAGCCTTTTAGCTGATAACTTGGAATGTACATAATTCCCTTTTTGTTAGTGTAGCTTGGTTTTTTGTTGTGCAGTTTTGGGGGCAAAATAGAAAGGGGGATAGAATAGACAGGGGGAGGCTGTGCTTTTTGTTTGAGCTTGTAGTGTGTATTGTCTTTTCATGCTTGTTTTTTTCCTTTGTATGTTTTCTAGATTATAAAAAGGTGTGTGTTTAATAAAAATATTATTATTTTTTAAAATATATTCCTTCCTCTGGTGGGACACAGAGGCACTCTTTTTAAGTACTGAGGGACCTTTTGGGGCCTTGAATGTGTAACTTAATAACAGACCATTTCAGTCCTTTTGCATACATTTTTACATAAATTTTTAGTATGCCTTGCACTGCGTAGAAACAAAAAGGTAAACTGGTGGAGACTGTGCAGGTTGTAAAATTCAGGTGGTTTAAAAAACTAATTAAAAGTAACTTAGTTGATTTTGGGAAACAGAAAAGTAAAACATTACTTTTTTTAAAAAAATTGCAAACAACAGCTGTGAGCAACTATGAGCCAGAACTGTAACTAATTATCTTTTTGAAAAAACTTTTCAAGATGTTAGTGCACACGTGTGCTATTAATCTCAAAACATACTACATACATACTGCAGCTTTTCATATCCTTCAGCTATCTTTGGATCATAACTTAAGCTTCTAGGGAGAGTACTGGAGGAGACAAGACACTTGAGGTGAAGGCCTCTGCAGCCAATGGGTTTAGAAAGAGATTTAGAAATAGCTGGAAACCAAACACGCCAGACCCAGTCATATCTCTAATCTTTTGAAGGGAACATAAGAGCAGGTGTTGACTCTTCAATACATTGTCATGTTTCCTTCCATATTCCTGAAATACTAAAATATCATATTTCTTGCTAATCTCCTTCTCAAGACTAAAAGGCTATCCAAACATCAACTGCAGCAACTGACCAGGATTTGGGTTATACTGGAGATCACAGTATGTGCAAGATGAGGGGGACTAGAACTGGTGTTTCAAACAGCCCAGTGAACACTTCAGATGCCTTCAAAGGATCACTGTAAACCAGTTGTCATAATCATGATTTATTTCTGTGTTGGGGCTAAGGAGGCATGTTCAGAACATGTAACTTCCTTGTGCAATGAGGTATTTCACACCCATGTAGCTAAACCAACTCTAATGCTGAGGTCACTTGAGGTGTCATTTGAAGTGATGTTTCAAAGACACGGCACCTTACAGAGTCACACATAGCAAGTGAGTAACAAGCAGGAGGATGGGAGTGAAGATTGGTACTAATGAGATTACTGTTATGAAGGAAGGAAATCGGAATGCGCAGAAGGAATCTTGCTTGGGTTGATTCTTTCACTCCCTGGCTGAAGAAAACTATAGATAATGAACATTATTTATTTATTTAGGTATTTATACCCCGATCTTCAGCCACATTGGCTCTCAGAGTGGCTTAAAAATTGTTAAGCAATGGCATTTTACACATCTACACTGCATTAAGCCATTTCTAATCTGCATTAGCTAATTATGGACTGAAAAGAAAATGGGGATAGGAGTACATTTTCTTTTCACAAAATGATTAACTAAGCTTTATGCAAGTTACAAAAGATCTTACCTTTATTGTACTGTAATACATTTCTCAGTACATAATAGTGTTAACAGTGCCTTCTAAAATTCATTGATAGTTTCATTTAGTTTTTAGTTTACCATATGCACTCAGAAAATGGATTTAAATCAGAGAAGCTGCCAATGCCAAATCAGTGAAGACAATGGAGTGTTGTTTATTGCAGTGTAATGTGCAAGTGATAATGTATCTCAGCTCTTAACTTGAATGCCTTTACTTAACCAATAAAGCTTTCATAAAAGATAAATGCAGATTTCCACACTACTGTCTTGGCACAACTGTAAAATTCTAGTTATTGGTACATTCAGGAGAATGGCTGAAAATGTGATGATAGCTTCAAGAAAGACACATGTTATGCAACTTATCTTCTATCACTAGAGATCTGGCAGTCTGCCAAAAGAAATCATAATAAGCCACCATACCCTTAACCAACATTTACAGACCTGGGCATTTAGCTTTTAAAAAAACACAGTATTGTGGGCTAGACTAACTCTTTTATTTATTTCTTAGAATACACTGGCATCTGTGTGTTAAGTATGGACAGATTAGTTGAAGACCTCAACTATGCCTAACTCTTATAAAAAGTCCCATCCTATGGAGAGATATACTTATATTGACACCATCATTATTGGTCCCAATTATACGTCATTCCTTATTTTATCATCAAGATAAATTTAACTTATTTAAAGACTGGGAACAAAAAGGACTATATAGGCTACTAGACTTTTATACAAAGGCTAAACATAAGTTTGGAAAACAAATTCAAGCTCAATTAGCTACTATTAAATTGATGTGGATCCAAATACATCAAGTGCTCCACTTTATTTATTTATTTATTTATTTATCTTTATTTTTTTAAGTACTTATACCCCACTCTTCTGCTACAAAGGCTTTCAGAGTGGCTTACAAATAGTTAAACAATAGCACTTTAAACATCTACACCACATTAAGAGGTTTCCAATGTGTGTTAGCTAATTGCCGCCACAAGCCAGGTACTCATTTTACCGACCTACAAAAGGATGGAAGGCTGAGTGAACCTTGGAGCCCTTGGGATCAAACTTGCAATGTTGTGGCTTGCAGTACTGGCATTTAACCACTGCACCACAAAGACTCCCTAACTTTATCCCCAGTTCAGACATAAAATCACAGGTACAATGTCCTCTAAGCAAATGTGAAATATTAATACAAAATTCTCAAACAAACATTAAAGGTTTAGTGTCAAAAATCTATTGATTGAATTGACATACCCAGACTGAGGGATTCAAGAAAGTATGGGATACTGATCAACATACAAATGTGGCAAATGCTAAATGGAAAACATTATGGAAAAGTCTTCCAATAAATTCCGTATCTTCCCATGTGAGAGAACATGCTCTAAAAATAATGTATTGTTGGTATCTAACCCCAGTGAAAATGAAAGATATAGACAAACATTCATCTAATAAATGCTGGAGGAATTGTGGGGCACTGGGTACATATTTCCACATGGGGTGGGAGTGTCCCAGTATTGCTGAATTTTGGAAAAAGGTATTTCTAAGAATAACTCAAATTACAAACCAAGCAGTTCCTGTTGACTCTAAAATGTGACTTCTCTCCATATTTTGTGACAACTGTGAGGCACTAAATCATAAAGATCTGATTATATTTTTTTGTTTTGCTGCAAGACCAATAATAGCTCAGAATTGGAAAAAACTGGACCATAACTCAATTGTAGCCTAGTATATAAAAAAAAGTGAAATAGCACTTATGGAAAAGCTGATATCTACTGTACAAAATGATAGAAATGACCAGTCAGAACTAAGCTTCTTTTCAACATAGCTTCCTTTTATTAATTTCATCAATGACAGTGGGGAGTTTCCACTTCTTCCAGTCACATTTGGACCTATGGAGAGATGCTTTCGTTGAATGGTAAATTTATTGTTATTTTCTCATGCTGTGAGTCTATGAACCAAAGATTTCATACAAATCCTGAAAAGCTTACCATTGGGGAAAATAATTGCAATGTCTGATGAATTTCTTGTTTGTTCTGTTGGAAAGAAATGGTTACATTGTGCTACTGTGTCATGTTGTTAATAACATGACAACAACAACCTCCCCAAACGAATCCAAACATTCACATGCCCCCAAAGTAATTAATTTGTTCTATGATTTGTTCTAATGTTATTTGTTATATATTATGGTTGGCTTTTATTGCACACGTTTTGCAATGGATTGTTCATCAGCGTACAAAACCAATAAAAGTTGCTTGGTGCCGGGAGGAGGGGGATCCCCATCCTCACAAGATTTTGGAGGAATATACTTCTTTTCCTCTTCTTAGTTTTTCTTTACAGAGCTGGCAGAACTACAGAGTTATAGAAGGAAATGATGGGGGAACATGGAGGTGCCTACCATTACCTTAAGCTGGCCCTCCCTCCACAGGTCTTTTCCTTCTTTGCTCTACAACTGTTTCAATGGCTCTGGTTCGTCCAGACAAGGGTCTAGTTCTGGCAAATATAATCTGGGGACTAGCTTCCAAAAGACCTGAAAAATGAGGGAAAATGGATTAGTCTGGGATGATCCTATTTACTTCTTTCCAGTGAACTTTATTTATCACCCACTCATCCCAGGAAAGAAAACAATAACCCTATGAAAACCAAATGCCAAGACCACAATATGTATCCCAGCCCATCTAACAAAGAAGTTTCAGGGTTCCAACATGACATAAAAATGACAATTACTGTAGAAGTATCTTGACATTTATGCTTTTCAGAGGTGCAAAATGCAGCGGTAGATTTCCCACAAGTAAACATGGAAGTGGATCATCTGCTCACCATTATAAAGTGTAAATAATATTTCTACCCTTGTTTTGATGTTTTGTTCTGGCCAAAAAGCACAACTCAATATGATAGATCAGACATTATTGAAGTTGGACACATTTTGTGCAGTAGGGAAATAAATTGTGCAATAGGAAATATGTTTCTGTACACTTGGTAATATGGACTTCAGTCAGGAACAAGGTTAGTTCTTTTAAAAAATGGAAATGGTAAATTAAAATGACCACTGTTACCTTTCAGTCTTTCCAACATATATTACTATGGGATCAACTATGGGTTCTGAGCTCCTTCGTTATACAGGGATTCTCTGTCATCAGCTACCCTAAAAAAAGGCATTTTGTGCCAGAAATAGGTGTATGGCATAGAAGAGAAAGTAATCATATAATTTCCTTTTCCTTTCTATGTCTTCCCCTGTCAACCATTTGTTGAAAAAAACAAGGCAGTTATCCCAGGACTGGAGATGTTGTACCAGCACTGGGGTTGGATTGGGGGAGGGCGGTAATATCCCCCCTCAATTTCACACCAGAAATTATTTGGATAGCAATGCACACAACACAGCCCGGATGCAGCCTCACACTCCAGAAGCAGTAGAAACCAGGGCTTTTCTGGCTATAGCACATGTAGGGGTAACAACCAGAATCAGCTACACAGACTACACACACAGCTGATATTAGGGCAGATCCACGAAAAGGGCTTCTTCAGGGCAGGCTCTCTGGCTTCTTGTGCAGTACAAAGAAAGAAAGAAAGAAAGAAAGAAAGAAAGAAAGAAAGCTAGCTTAGAATAATCCCTGTGACAGATGCCTGGCACAAGATGTCTGAGCTCTTAGTTCCTTAACAATATGAGCAAGGATTGTCTGTACGGGTATGATATTTTCCTTTCCAAAATTTCCAGAGTTGGTTTTCAGAACATGGCAGAAAGTGTAACTCTTTAGATTGTCCTGCATCCCACTTTCTGTTGGTATGCTAGAAAGCAACAAAGTCTTTCCTCATAATTTTTCATGTTATATCGAGTTCACTGAGGCGTCTGCTGAAAAGTGATCTTGTCAAGGACAGATAAAATTGCGAATCAAATGGCAAAAAAATAAAAATAAAAATCAGTCTTTGGTGAAAAATGCTGGCTTCAGTACCCAGTTATCTCACCTGTGGAGTTTGTAAGTGGCTCACAGGATGTAGCACCATCAAAGCTATTCTGGAATCCATTCAGGTGCCCTTCCATGGAGGTTGTCCTGCCAGATAAAATAATGAATCAGAAGATAGCACTGAATGTAGAAAACCAACATTTGGGAAGGAAAATACATTTCTGAAGGGTAAAACCATTCTAGTATTCAGGAGACAGAAGCATCAACAGTCTTTTAAGACAAATTTATTTTCCACCCAAGAAATGTGCAGTAATTAGGAATTTACTAAGCTGCCTTGAACCAAGTCAGTCTACTTAACTGATCCAGCCTTCTACATACTGTTAGAAAACTGCATGTGAATCCACACACCAGACACAGCTGTCTTTTTCATAAGTGGATGACGATAATAATAATAATAATAATAATAATGATGATGTTTTATTTATATCCCGCCTCTCCCATGAGGATCGGGGTGGCAAACATCATTTAAATATAAACATTAAAATAACAGCATTAAAAACACTGTGCAATGGTACATAATTCAAATTTTACCTATAAAAACATTATTAAAATAACTTAAAATAAGAAAAGACATAAAACAATTAAAAAAATAACATAATAATAAATTGGAAAGTGACAGCCAGGCATAATAAACTAATCTGGAAAGGCCTGCCGGAAGAGGTCCATCTTAATAGCCCTTTTAAACATCCCCAAATTCTCAATGTGTTGGATCTCCTCTGGCAGGCCATTCCACAGTCTGGGAGTGGGAGTGGAAAAGGTCCTCTGGGTGACTGTGGCACACTGATTATGGCACCACTCAAAGTGGTGGTCCATGGATCAATGCCAGTCTGTGAGCCAATGGCTATTGGTCTGAGAAGAGTTTCCAGGAAAGAAAGAAGCATTGTAGCCAATGGGTACAAATATGGCACCCGTCTCTCAGGTATTAGGGGGGGAGAAATGCCAGTCCTTGACATCAGATAGCTAGAGAAGCACTGCCTTACAGAATGGTGCAACCAGAGCAAACACAGGGTTTAGGAACACTGCTGTTAATGCTAACATACTAATGAACTTTCCAAGAAAAATAATCCATTAATATTAAAATGTTAAGAGAAAACTACAATATGAATTTGCTACAGTAAAAATTAACTTATTATTAACAAGTTAGCTTTACATTTCAAAACAATGAAAATTACTAAACAAAACAAAACATGATCAACCTCCCCCTCAAACCTAAGTTAAATAAATTTAAGTTACTGCAGAATACTGTTACTAAAATTAACGTTGCCGATACTTAATGACTGAAATAACAAATATAAATACAGCCCATTTTTTTTAAAAAAAAGGCTTAATAAATTAATGGTAAAGAAACTATTTCCATGTTCTGACAAACTGTTACAGAAAACACAGACAAATAACGCAAGTGAGGTGCTGTAGGGAAAGGGGGAAATATCCAAAGTCAGAAGGAGAACTTACAGTCCTTATCGGTGCATCTAATCCAGCATCTAACATGTAACAATGGTGAGGCAGGTGCCCCAGGAAGTCTGTGAGTAGGATACAAAGACAAGAACTCCCTTGACTAGAAACCCTGCTCTATTTCTCCTTCAAACCCATCCTCTCTACTTTTAGCCCTCATATGAACAGGCTGAACAACTGCATTGGGCTAATGGTGTCAGAAAACTCTGTAGGTCTAAAAGCAATGGCCCCTTCAAATGCCTTAATTATGTGAATAAAGAATGGAATATAAAAGGGTTCAGAAAGCCTTGCAACACTGAAATGGTCAGACATTAATTTCAGCAAGATGTGAATGTTTTGTTTTAAATATACCTATGTGTAATATCCTTATTAATTTACTCTTGACAGAAAAATAAGAGACTGGAAACAAAATATTCCAGCCCAGAAGTTTAAGGAAGTGATAGAAATGGAAAAACTGACATTTACAACACAGTTTTAGGATACAAAAAAAGAATGGGTAGGGCAAATTACTTTAAAATGATAACTTGATTAAGGCTGTTAGGTTTTGGAACATATCTTCACTATTTTGCAGATTTAATAGGAATTTGATATATGTAATGCAGTAGATGACTTTTTAAAAGCAAATTATTTCAAAAACCAGACTTACAAGGAATTCAGACATAAATTTAAACTTATTAAGAATTACATTTAAAAACTGCAGAACAATTTTCCTTCTTCTTCCAAAAAGTTAAAATCTGAAGTAGCCCTAGGACAGCCCGGAAAAACCCCACGGAAAACCTAAAGTCCTAGGATAGTTTGGCAACAGAAAAGTATCACATTTCTGCTTACTGCTGCATTCTGAATGAATAAAACTGCCTTCCCTCTCCTTATACCCCCTTGTCTTCTAACTCTTTTGTCAGCCTAATATGTTTACTATACACACACACACGAACACACACAATTATTATCTCTGCACAGATGACTCAGATGTATTCCTCTATTCCTGACCTCTCAGCCAGGACTAATATCTCCAAATTCCATGTACTATTAGAAGTTCTATTGGCAGCTAAACATATATTTTCCAAAGGATTTGCTGAGCTTCCAGTTGATCACAGGTCACTGCCCATTCTTTTGTGCCCTAACAGCTGCCTTTCTCCTCATTTCTAGACTGACTCTCTCTCTTTAATTTTCCTTTCTGTACCCCTGCATAGTTTCTTGGGTATTTCTTCTATTCTTAACTCACTTTCCTACTTGCCTAAATTTAAGTTCATGCCTAGGTCCCATGCCAATGACTCCCTTTAACTTCATCACACAAAGCTTTTTTACTGTCCAGGCAAGCTACATCTACATATAGAATTACTGTTCTAGGACATATGCCCATTAAAATGTCAGTTTCTTTGTTCTGATAGTTTATAATGGGGATAATATAAACAGAGAATATTAACAGTATGGACACTAGCATGTGTACCTCATGCAAAAGTTGATGGAGAATGGCAGCAACTATGTAGAAGTACTGTATGCAGTGTCAGTAATCATTTATTGTCTTTGTTGCATTGTATCACCTGTAACCAGCCAGGAAGTCCAAAATTTAGGTTTAATAATTCCTGCTCTGGCAGGGTACTTAATTAAGGCTCTTGACTTAGATGCTTTTGCTGCCAAAAATTTGTACGAGTCAAGCGGTCTGACTAATTCAGACAACCAGGTACTGGGGAAAAAAAGATCTTCATATACTGGAAGACTGTGAAAGTTAATTCCTCAAGACACTGTAAGCTACTTTGAGTCCTGATCTGAGGAAAAGGCAGGGTAGAAATAACTATAATAACAATAATGACCAAAGAGCAAGATACTACTTCCTCTTGTTCAGAAGACAGAACTAGGTTTTGGTGCATAATTAATGGAACACACTACCACAAGATATGGAGCTTTAAATGCTTTAAAGAAGAATGGGGGGTGGGGGAAAAGATCTACCAACATCTACTGTCTGTGAATGCTAAATGGAGCCTCCAGCTTCATACCAAGTATACCACTGAGGTATAGCTCTCACTTTGGAAGAGACCCTTGAGGCCATACAGCAGATGAAAAACAGCAAGGCAGCTGGGATTGATGGAATCCCACCTGAAATTTGGAAACATGGAGGTCATGCACTCCACAATAAATTCCACGAACTCCTTGTGAATTGTTGGGAAAAAGGGGAACTGCCATCAGATCTCCCAGATGCAGTCATCATCACCCTGTACAAGAAAAAAGGAGCAAAATCTGACTGCTCAAACTATCGAGGCATAACACTGCTCTCTATTGCTGGAAAAATCCTTGCAAGGATGCTCCTGAACAAATTAGTTCCTGCTATTGCAGAAGAACTTCTTCCTGAAAGCCAATAGGAGTACTACAGATATGGTATTTGCCCTTAGACAACTGCAAGAGAAGAGAGCAGAACAAAGATCTCTATGTAACATTTGTCAATCTCACCAAAGCCTTCGACACTGTGAGTAGAAAAGGTCTGTGGCAGATCCTGGAAAGACTAGGATGTCCCCCCAAATTCCTGAAAATGTTTATCTTGCTACACGATGGCCAGCACGGTCAAGTCAGATATGGCGATGCTATTTCAGAGCCCTTTCTAATAACTAATGGAGTGAAGCAAGGTTGCATTCTTGCTCCAACTTTATTTACAATCTTCTTCAGCATGATGCTCCAAAGGGCTACAGCAGAGCTCGAAGTAGATGGCGTCTATATATGTTACCATACTGATGGTAGCTTGTTTAACTTAAGCCATCTGAGGGCTTGCACTAAGACTCTCAACTATCTAGTTCGTGAGCTGCTCTTCGCTGCCGCTGCTGCTGCCCTTGTTGCCCAAACAGAAGCAGCTCTGCAGCACCTAACATCCTGCTTTGCAACAGCTGCAGAGCTGTTTGGGCTGCAAGTCAACCTGAAGAAAACAGAAGATCTTTATCAGCCTGCACCACAGGACGAACACCACCATCTCCACATTGCCGTCGGCAAATCTGTGCTTAAGTCCGTTCAGCAGTTCACCTACCTGGGAAGCATCATCTCCTCAGATGCCAAGATTGACAAAGAGATCAATCACAGATTAGCAAAGGCATATAGCGCATTTGGAAGACTTTACTAAAGAGTCTGGAGTAATAAACACCTGAGGCGAAGCACAAAAATCAGTGTCTATAGAGCCATTGTACTCTCTATTCTCCTTTATGGGTCACCTGAAACATGGGTCACTTATCGCCAACACTTATGACTCCTTGAACGCTTTCATCTGCGCTGTATACGCACAATCCTAAATATACACTGGACTATGTGACAAATGTTGCTGTCCTTGAGCAAGCAGGGATCACCAGCATTGAGGCCATGATATTGAGAACACAGCTGCACTGGGCAGGGCACGTTTCTAGGATGGAGGACCATTGCCTCCCCAAAATAGTACTCTACGGTGAACTTGCCACGGGTCGGCGTAAGAGGGGCACTCCAAAAAAGCAATACAAGGACTCCCTGAAGCAACATCTCACGCTCGGCCAAACTGATCACCAACAATGGTCCGCCATGGCCTCACATTGGGAGGCACGGAGATGCACTATCCACAATGCTGCAGCCTTATTTGAGAACTCACGCCGAACAAGTCTTGAAGAGAAACGACAACACAGAAAGAATCACAAACTGGAAACATCACTCAAGGAGACCTTCTGCTGTGCTTTCTGCAACGGAATTGTTTATGTCAGATTGGTGTTTTTAGTCATCAGTGCGCCTGCAGAAAGCACGGAATGAGTCCTTCCTGAATCTTTGTTTGCAAAGAAAAGCCAGAGAGATAGATACTGAGGAAACAAAAATGGTTGAGGGCTCCTGTCCCCATGCCCTACTGGGGAATATTCCAGAAACAGCTGGCTTCCCACTAAGGGAAACATTCTTGGACATTAGGTCTGATCCAGAAGGACTTCTTATGACTGCATCAGAGGGGGATGTTTCCCAGTTCTCCAAATTAGAACTGGATTAAGCAGGTGCTCCTTAAAACACAGAAAAGATACGGTAGATGAGAACCAACCAATAGTTAGGAGGAAAAAAACCTAAGTAAATGTCTGGAGAGAGAAATGAAAGAACACAGAACCTCCCCTCTCTATGTTCCCAACATGTGCCTAAGAGTGCAGCCATGCCTAAGACTGCAACCAGTGCTAAAATATTGTGTCACGAGGATAGTCTGTTCTTTGACTAAGTTGATGAGTAACAGTAACAAACAGCAACAAAATGAGAAAACAACTCCCCATCATTCTTTCCCATCCATGTTCAGAGGAAACATGTTCAGCACTGCCATCCCTTGGCTGTCTCCACAAAAATGGGGCATACTTTCTTCAAAAAAATGAGCCCACATGCTGTATCAGCTGACGTCCAGATGCCTCCCTTATATTGTTTGGGGAATAAAATGTTCACATGAGCAATTCTATAGAGCAATTCCACACAAAAGTAACCATAGCAGAAGCTGCTGTCACAGAGAAGAGGCAGGAAAACATTGAGAAATGCTAATTGCTTTATCTGTCTTGCAAGTACATTATTTAAACCTACTAGCAATCTTTGCCTCAGAGATTTACCCACCCACTTTCTTGTTTGTGGGAAACAAAGCACCTCCATTTTCACATACCCCCAAAACTGTTTAAATAAAACTTTAATGCTATGCTAACATGAATGCTACACAAGAGGGAAGGACAAGATTTTAACATAGTCTTGTTAAATTCTTGAATTTAATTAATTTAATTCTTGAATTCTCGAATTAAATTAAATTAAATTCTTAGTCTTGAAAATTCATAGGTTCCCATTAACCTCCAAGCTCCCATCTCTGAAAACTACAGGCCAATGTGACTGCTGAACAGATCAACTAAAGAAAAGGCCTATTCCACAGTGCCACCTGAAAAAAAATTTAGATTTCCTAAATAGTGCCACTTGGCTGAGGCAAAAAATCTAGTCTATGCCCATTTTAATTCTGGCATGTTTGTCTGGGCCAACAAATAATCTCATTCAGTCACTGTTGGGAACCATGGAAAACAGAATTTTCCTCAGAGAGGAAAGCTAAATCTTAACATAACAAAGGGCTTCCAGATCCAAAACTTTCCATGCCAGTGATAGGCACCCTGCTTTCCTTGTAAGAATCTCAAAGTGCAACTAGGCCTCTACCTAAGATGTGTCTGATGGGGTAAAGGAACAGGTGAGAGAAGTAAAAATAGAAAACCTTTATTTGGCTGTAAGTTTCTATCACAATGTACACTACGTAAGTTTAAATATACTTCGCTATGTAACAGAGGTGCCACGAAATCCAGTTAGTGAATTGCAAAGATGTATAATGGGACACTGGCAAGAGTGTCCGGTGCGCATCAGCACTCCCTAGCCAGTGTCCCAGCACACAATAAGACCAATGCACAATGGGACCAATGCACCAGAGGACCAATGCACATCAGTCACTATGCTGTCTCCTCTAAGTAACAATGTAACAACAGCCTCTTACCGGATACGGACATTACAGAACTGCCCAATTCTAATTCCTGCAGATGTAAATCTGCTTATGAAGACTTAAGTCCCCAACACGATTCTGGCCATGGTTCTTAAAAGCAATACCAAAGCCCATTTTGTTTCACAGTTCCTTATTTTGTTTTTAAAATATGCACAAATTTGGAGGTCAAGCAGGAAAAAAAGAGAGAAGAGGGAGGGAGGGAGAAGCCTGATTTGTCTGGTTCTCATTAACTTTCTGACTGGGAAAGTATGCATGTGACTGACACAATGAGGAAGAATATGAACCAGAAGAACTTTTCAAGCTATTCAAATAGTTCTTGAACTAATAATATTCATTTTAAGCTTATCCATCACATATACAATATTTTTTTAAAATTTAAACAATGAGACTGCTGAAAGAGTTAATACTGATTCTGTGTTTTCTTCAGTTAGCAGAAAAAGAAATTCTCTAAAAATTTGTGAGAATAGCTCAAGAAAAGTAGGTAAAGTATAGAATCATAGAATGATAGAGACCACAAGGGCCATCCAGTCCAACCCCCTGCCATGCACGAATACACAATCAAATCATTCCCGACAGATGGCCATCCAGCCTGTTTAAAAACATCCAAATAAGATTCCACCACACTCCGAGACAGTGTATTCTACTTCCGAACAGCTCTTACTGTCAGGAAGTTCTTCCTAATGTTTAGGTGGAATCTCTTTTCCTGTAGTTTGAATCCATTGCTCTGTGTCCTAGTCTCTGGAGCAGCAGAAAACAAGCTTGCTTCATCCTCAGTATGACATCCCTTCAAATATTTAAACATGGCTATCATGTCCCCTCTCAACCTTCTCTTCTCTAAATTAACATGCCCAGCTCCCTAAGCCACTCCTCATAGGGCATGGCTTCTAGACCACCCACTATCCTGGTCTCCTCCTCTGGACACGTTCCAGCTTCTCAACATCCTTCCTGAATTGTGGTGCCCAGAACTGGACACAGTATCCAGGTGAGGTCTGACCAAAGCAGAATACAGTGGCACTATTACTTCCCTTGATCTAGCCACTATACTCCTATTTATACAGTCTAGAATTGCACTGGCTTTTTAAGCTGCTGCATCACACTGCTGACTCATGTTCACCTTGTGGTCCACTAAGACACCTAGATCACTTTTGCATGTACTGCCATCAAGCCAAGTGTCACCCATCCTATGTTTGTGCATTTCATTTTTACTGCCCAAGTGTAGTATCCTACATTTCTCCCTGCTGAAATTCATTTTGTTAGTTTTGGCCCAGCTTTCTAATCTGTTCAGGACATTTTGAATTCGGATCTTGTCCTCTGTAGTATTAGCTACCCCTCCTAATTTGGTGTCATCTGCAAACTTGATAGGAATGCTCTCTATTCCCTCATCCATGTCATTGATAAAGATGTTGAATTGCACTGGGTCCAGGACAGAACCCTGTGGCACCCCACTAGTCACTTCTCTCCAGGATGAAGAGGAGCCATTGGTGACTACCATTTGGCTTCGGTCAGTCAACCAATTACAAATCTACCTAACAGTTGCTTTGTCTAGCCCACAGGTTACTAACTTTTTTTCAAGAATATCATGGGGGACCTTGTCAAAAGCCTTACTGAAATCAAAATACACTACATCCACAGCATTCCCTTCATCTATCAAGTCTGTAACTGTACCAAAAAAAGAGATAAGATTAGTCTGGCATGACTTGTTTTTGAGAAATCCATGTTGACTTTTAGTGATCATGGCATTCCTTTCTATGTGCTTACAGACTGTAAAGTAAAGTGGTTTTGAGACAGAGGGGGAAAATAACAATACTTAGGCTGCAAATCCCATTTATCCTTACCTGAGAGTAAGCCCCAGTGAACAAATTGGATGTTATTTCTGAGTAAATATGGTGAGAATTAAATTTTAATGAAGATAGGAACTCACACACACGTGAAAAAACCCAAACCAAACCCCCAAATCCTCAAAACAGAATTCAAATAGATCAGCTGAACCATACAGGCCAGCTTCCTAGGCCAATCTTTCCTAGAAAACCTTGACAGGGAAGCTGTACATATTCTCTAGTCAACTTGTTCTGAATTGCATGCTCTCTTGTGCATAGTTTGCACATAAATTTAGTAGGTATTTCCACTGACAGGAAATTACTGCACATGTATGTATAAACGTGAAATTCAAGCTTGTGTATAATTTAACCCCACCCCCACTTTTTTTTTAAAAAAGGTGCATTTGTATTTGGAACAAATAACATTTCTTTAAAAAGTAAAGAACACGTGGGGGAAAATACCATAAGATAGGATTGTGGGGGAGGCGTTCCTGTTTTTACAGATTATGAAACTGAGGCTATCAAGAAGCAAAAAATCTCCTAGCTTTTTCTCTTGTGAGATGGAATGGAAATCTTGTCAGTGGAATTCATGAGCTGGCTAGAAATACCAACAAGGAACAAATGGTCTGTACTAAATGCCTGGAGAAAATGGAAAACATGGATGTGAAGCACCCAAGAAACAGCTTTAATCTGCACCATTTTTGAGTTTGAGGAAAGCTCTTTTGTTTACAGAACTATGATCTCCATTCCCAATCCTGTTGAAAAGATGTACAGTATAGCAGTATACACAGATTGGCGAGGCATGGATATGGTGAATGCCCAGGTAACCTGGAATATAGTAAAAGCTCCTATTTCCACATTATTGACAAATTACTACGCAAGTCCACAAATTGCAGTATTCGAGTTACAGCCTAAAACTAGAGTCTGAACAGCAACAGAGAAAATATTTCCGGAATGGCTCCTTGCAGCCTTTGATAACTGGACTATGCTCTGAAATTATAAAGGAATCTTTTGCTTTCCCCCCTCTTCTGTGCATTTTTGATGCTGAGCTTTTTCCGGTTTTCCCACACTCCTGCCTGTCACAAAGCAGAAACCACAAGAACGCGGTTAAGTAAAGTCTGTCCAAGGAGCTGCAATTCCATCTCATAAGGATAAACATTCTCCCTGCCAATATGTGAGTATAGTGCACCAGAATCTTCAAATACACATCTTGCTAAAGCCAAAACATTGAATTAAAAAACTTGTCACCTGAACTAACATGCAGCCTCCTACTCCCATTAGGGAGAATTAAACAAAAATTATAAGTGCATGTCCCAGTATGATTAGTGTACCCATCTGTACTTGCTGAACTGACCAATTTTCAGACTGGGCTTGGAAGATGAGATTAAAAATATTTCAATTAGCCACTCACTTCATCTCAAGGATTCATGGTAACAGAAAAATAACAAAACAGAACAGGGGGCTACTATCTAAAAACCTACTCTTAATGACCTATTGTGCTAGCAAATAATGAACAATCCCATGGGCCCACATCCCAAACCAGTGTGTTACTCTGTTTTTGTGAACTGAAACACTAACAATATAATCTAATATTATTTTTGTTTACTTGGAAGTAACTGCAATCATGATTAAGAGGGCTTATTCTCAGATACATTCAACAAGATTGCAACCTGAGCTAATTAAGTCAGGGTGATACACCATCAGTACAAATTCTCTGGCTTTTCTTCGCAAATGAAGATTCAGGAAGGACTCATCCTGCACTTTCTGCAAGCATGCTGATGACTGAAAAGGCCATTCTAAGATAAACAAGTCCGGTTGCAAAAAGCACAGCAGAAGGACTCCTCGGGTGATGTTTCCAGGTTGTGATTCTTTCTGCGTTGTCATTTCTCTTCAAGACTTGTTTGGCGTGAGTTCTCAAATAAGGCTGCAGCATTGTGGATAGTGTGTCTCCATGCCTCCCGATGTGAGGCCAGGGAGGACCATTGTTGGTGATCAATTTGGCCGAGGCTGAGATGTTGTTTCAGGGAGTCCTTGTATCGCTTTTTGGAGCTCCCCTCTTACGCTGACCTGTGGCGAGTTCACCATAGAGTACTATTTTTGGGAGGCGATGGTCCTCCATCCTAGAAATGTGCCCTGCCCAGCACAGCTGTGTTCTCAATATCATGGCCTCAGTGCTGGTGATCCCTGCTTGCTCAAGGACAGCAACATTCGTCACATAGTCAGTCCAGTGTATATTTAGGATTGTGCATATACAGTGCAGATGAAAGCGTTCGAGGAGTCGTAAGTGTTGGTGATAGGTGACCCATGTTTCAGACCCATAAAGGAGAATAGACAGTACAAATTCACTTCCTGGTTTCTTATATGCGAATGCCTGGCCAAAGACCAAGAAGAATGGTTTCTGTGCTTTTAGAAAATTATAGGGATCTATAGAGATGGAAACCTTCCCTATGGTAGAAAGCTGCACTGCTCCCTTCAGCCAACTGGTGGATGTATCCCCATGCTTCCAAAAATGTATCATGACTGTTCCTATCACTTCCAAAATCCCAGTGATTCTGCTGGAAAACATTGTGAATGAGGGCCAGATACTTTGTTTCATAGTAGTATTCATGTCCAGCAACCCACTAGGAAAGCAATTTTGCTCAGGGAAAAAAAGGATATGCACTCTCCATGTGCCCTTTTCCCACTTAGAACCACTGGGATTATGACAGCGAGGACATGCTGGAACAACACACGAGGGGCCCACATGGACTACAGTCTTTGTGCCTTTGTTACCAAATGTAAGCCAATGGGATGTTCAGCAGCAAAGTATACCAGACTGTTTGCCTACATTGCTTGCCTTCCTTTTCAGTTCATAGGAGAGCACCACAATGGATTGGGGGGGGGGGAAGTGGCCTAGTGTGAGAGTTGTGTGACTGCCCAGATGTCTGCTGAAAGAATTTTAGAAAGAATACCGGTAAAAACACTGTTCTCTTTTGTGGTCTCTGTACAGGCACACATACAGGAGATTATGACCTTCCTAAAAAGTGGGGAAGACAACTTCAGTGTGAGCAGAAACTAACGGGCTGCTCTTCAAGAGGCTGCATCAGCATGAGCCTGAACAGAGTTGTAGTGGTTGATAAAAATTAATATTGGGACTAAGTAACAATTCTGCAAAGGGTCAGGATGCAGACACTAGAGTTCTGAGTAGAATAAGGTCAAAGCCATTCCAGAGCTGGCTAGTGATCTAGCACTAAACAGGGCCTAAAAAGAGAAACACATGTTTGAAAAGGAGTTGGAAACAGAGCTTGGTGCCTTCATATAAGCCAGAGTAGCAAACCAATAATATTAGTTCCTCCAGAAGGGGCAAGTGCACCCTGATAAGAACTTACACATACTAAAATTTAGCATATACTTTCTGTACCCACAGATTCTGCATCCATGAATTCCACCTCTACAGCTTGAAAATATTCCCAAAATAAAAATTCCAAGAAAAAGCAAAGGAAATCTATGAGATAATGTTCAAAGATCCAAACAAAAAGTCAAACACTAAAGATACCGTAATAATAGAGCAAGAAGAAGAAGAAGGTGGTGAACCAGAAAAGCCAGAAGAGAGATAATTAGGGAATTAGAAAAACACGGCTTACAAGATGCTTGGAGACATATACATGGAGAAACAAAATCATATACATTCTTTTCTGATTGTCATAAAACTGTCTAGAATAGTTTTGACCATGATCTCTTCTACATTACTTACTAAAATAAAGGATATAGAAATTTTAACAAGAACGGTTTCAGAGCATAACATGATAATCTTGGAATTAAAAAGAAGGGGAAAAGAATATAATTGGAGGTTAAAACAAAAACTTAGTGAAAGATGAGACAATTATAAAGGAGATTAAGTCTCAACTCAAGTTATTTTTTGAGATTAACAAGACAGAAGGAACATCATTTAAAAACATATGGGATACATCTAAAGCGTACATTAGAGGAATTCTCATACAGAAAGGGACAGAAACAAAAAGTAAGGCTGGAAAAAAGAAAAAATTATAAAGGAAATCAAGAGTAAAGAAGACGAATTACAGAAAAATACTTCATCAGATATCATTAACAAGGAAATAAAACTATTAAAACAACAACTAAATGAAGACATGATGGTTCAAGTTGAGAAAAAAATGAGATATATACGACAAAGGAATTTTGAGCAAGCAAACAAACCAGGTAAATGGTTAGCTTGGAATTTACAGAAAGAAAAAGAAAAGAAACAGATTCTAGAACTAAAAGAGGGAGAAATAAGCTACAAGAATCAAGAGAAGATCAAGGAAATGATCTATAACTATTTTTCCATTCTATTTGAGGACAACAACAAATTGGAAGATACAGAGTCAAAAATTAAAAATTATTTAAATAAACATGATGTCTTTGAAGTGACGGAGGAACAAAGAGAGAATTTAAACAGGTCGATTGTACCATAGGAAATATCAGAAGCAATAAAGAGAATGAAACTAAATAAAGCATTAGGTCCAGATGGTTTTTCAGCCCAATACTACAAGACCTTTGAAGAAGAATTACTAGTACCACTAAAATTAACACCAAAGGAAATACTAAAGGATGACAAAGCAGATTCTTGAAGATATTCAAATATTACACTAAAGAAGGAAAAGATAACCAATTGCATTGTTGAACCTAGATTACAAAATATTTATTTCCTTACTGGCAGAAAGGCTAAAGAAAAGTCCTTGTAACAATAATACACGATGATCAAAATGGCTTTTTGCCAAAAAGACAACTAAAGGATAATATAAGAATGGTAATCGATATATTGGAGTATTAGGGAAAAAATAATGATAAAAAATTAGCAATGGTCCTATTAGATGTGGAAAAAGCATTCAATAATGTGCAGTAGCTGTTTCTTTTAGAGATTCTCAAAAAGATGAAGATTGGAAATAATTTTCTAAACTGGATAAAAGCTATATATAAAGACCAATTTGCCCAAATAATAGTTAATGGAGAAAAAAACTAAATGTGTTAAGATAAATAAGGGAACAATGCAAGGATGCCCTTTTCTACATTTAGCCTGGAGAGAAGTGACTAGCGGGGTGCCACAGGGTTCTGTCCTGGGCCCAGTGCTATTCAACATCTTTATCAATGACTTGGACGAGGGAATAGAGGGTACGCTTATCAAGTCTGAAGATGACACCAAATTAGGAGGGGTAGCTAATACCCCAGAGGACAGGTACAGAATTCAAAATGACCTGAACAGATTAGAAAGCTGAGCCAAAACAAACAAAATGTATTTCAACAGGGAGAAATGTAGGATACTATACTTGGGCAGTAAAAATGAAATGCACAGATATAGGATGGGTGACACCTGGCTTGATGGCAGTGCATGCAAAAGGGATCTAGGAGTCTTAGTGGACCACAAGCTGAACATGAGTCAGTAGTGTGAGGTGGTAGCTGAAAAAGCCAATGCCATTCTAGGCTGCATCAATACTATGTAGATTGACGGAAGTAACAGTGCCACAGTATTCTGCTTTAGTCAGGCCTTACGTAGAATACTGTGTCCAGTTCTGGGCACCACGATTCAAGAAGGATATTGACAAGCTGGAACATGTCCAGAGGAGGGCAACCAAAATGGTGAAAGATCTGGAAGCCATGCCCTATGAGGAGCAGCTTAGGGAGCTGGGTGTGTTTAGCCTGGGAAAGAGGAGGTTAAGAGGTGACATGATAGCCATGTTTAAATATTTGAAGGGATGTCATACTGAGGATGGAGCAAGTTTGTCTTCTGCTGCTCCAGAGACTAGGGCAAGGATCAATGGACTCAAACTACAGGAAAAGTGATTCCACCTAAACATTAGGAAGAACTTCCTGATGGTAACAGTTGTTTGGCTATGGAACGTGCTGTCTCAGAGTGTGGTGGAGTCTCCTTCTTTGGAGGTTTTAAATAGAGGCTAGATGGCCATCTGTTGGGAATGCTTTTATTATGTATTCCAGCAGGGCAGGGTGTTGGACTATATGGCCCTTGTGGTCTCTTTCACCGCTATGATTCTATGAGGAAACTAGAGCTTGACATTTACAACAGGTTGTGAACTTTCACCTGAACTCAGAAGTTTCTAAGATTCCAGAGAAGTCTTCCAGAAATTTTTGCTTCAGTTTTGCATTCTAAGGCTTGCTAAACAGTTCCAGTAACAGAGTGCTCTATGTCTGAAAACACTCCACAGACAATTCATGGGGCAAACTTTTGGCCCTGCTGAAAGTATCTGCTAGAATATTTTCAGACCAGGCAATACATTACTAACATGAATGTAATACTCTGTGAAATGACCAGTTTCAATGTCTGATAGCCAGGGACAAAGGGGAGCAATGCCTTGTGTGGTGATCTTCTCCATAGCAATCTGGACAATCTTTTCAAATATAAGAGGTTGAGAAGTTTGTAAATCCAGAGACATACTGAAGTTCAAGGGTACTGATAAGGTTCCAGTGAAATTCTGTAACCCATCTCTCAGTCATAGTATACCAACAAATAAGAACTGAGTGATTTCAACTTACATCCTTCTCTTATGCAACATGCCTGTTGAAGTTTGGAAGTTCTTCCTCAAAATCTCACACTTCTTAAAAGAACATCTTTTATACCATAGGTACTTGGCTGCATGAGAAGGCATGGGAAACTAACACAGCCATGGCAATAAAAAGAAATTACCAAAATAAATTTAAAAGGGAAAAACCCTCGATACCAAACACATAAGATATAAGGAATAGGCTTCACTCATTTGGGTTTATGAGATTCCAAAAGAAAGCTCAAAGTAGCATTTGCACAAGAAGATATTTACACAGGGCATGTGTGATAGCTACAGGGGGCATGACCTGTTGCCAAAAATCTGTTAGTCTTAAGCTCTAGAAGATCCCAATAAGATTCTAGGGGAAAGAAGAGCAGCCAGGCACAGCTCAACCATGCCTTTGCCCAGTGGCTAGTGAGAGGTTGTACCTCCATGTTCAAACTGCCACTGTTCTGACCTCTGAGGGAGAGAAGAGCAGCCAAGCACAGCTCTCTTGTGCCTTGGCAAAGCTGCTGGTGAAAGGCCCTCCCCTCCATGTTCCAACTGCCATTGCTCTGACCTCTGAGGGGGAGAAGAACAACCAGCATATGCTGGATTTACTCCCCTCTCCCACTGCCATTCCTTTTTCCTTATATGTCATGTCTTATTTAGATTATAAGCTGGAGGGCAGGAGAACTGTCAAATTAATTATTTGTAAGCCATCCTAGGAACCTTTTTTGGTTGAAAGGAAGGCTATAAATATTATAAATATTATAAATAAAATAAAATAAACAATGTTCTGTATAGTACAGAACCTATGTGTGCTGTGTCCAAGTGACCACAGACCACAAGGAAGGACTGTTATTAGTCAAGTCGCCAACGTTTATTGCAGCTGTTTGAATCAGAATAACAAAACCCAAATAACAGAGATCAAAGAAGGGAAGGCAAAGGTACAATTTATTTAATTCAGTGAAGACAGCTGAGCTCTAATATGCACAGCAATACTAACAACCTGCTGTTATTGACAGAACTGACCAAGTGTCAGACATGGTGGAGTTCGGTTTCAGGAACCCAACTAAACCACATGCTTAACTTATTTCAGCAAAATCAACGATACTGTCACAAATGTACATATTTAATACTGAACAATGAAGTGTTAGCACAAAGTTGTATTGGATAAGCACTATAATGGGACATATTGCTTCACAGGATGTTGTACACTGATGCCTCCTATTCTGTTCAGCACTGAAGCTACACATATTTCTCCTGAGCTAAAGGCAACCTAGTCCTAAAGACTGGAGGCAAAAAAAAATGTTAAAGGCACTTTTAAAAACAATATTTATAAACATAAGGCTGATGTTCACAGGGTTTTGGCAGGAAACCACCTAGAACAGCTGAAAGAGTGATGATGCTTTTTTCTGGCTCTCATTCCTGTCCCTTCAAAAAATGCAATACATACAAAAGATTGACTAGCTCTCTTGATACACCTGCACCATATATATACTGTTCTCTTCAGTCTTTAGTCTCTCTATTTATTGTGATTTGCCCTCTTCTGCTTTTGCCAAAGAACTGCAACTCTGTACTTGTCTACTGCTACGCTGCAAGAAGCGCCTCAGAATCAATTCTTTTAAATACACTTGAAGACAAAAAAAGAAGTAAAAGCTTGTGAAGAGCAAAATGTACAATACCCAAATGATGCAGATCAAAGATTTATAGTACAACTGTACATCTCCAAAGACAGAGGATATAATTTATGAGCAGGCCTGAATGGCTTCTGTATGATGAGAGACTGAGAAGATTGGGACTGTTTAGTCTAGGAAAGAGAGGAGTAAGAGGAGGCATTGATCAAAAGCTACAAAATAACAAATGGTTGAGGGAAAGGGCAGACTACAATTTAATGACTTCCATAAAAACAGAAAGATGACAAATTTACAAGCAATAACAATTTCTATACCTCTCAGGAAAGTATCACAATATATTGTGACTGAAGGCTTAGAAAGATATAATGTAAGATTGTTCTCACACTCAAAACAGTTAAGTTGTTATTGGATAGAGAGGTTATAAAAGAAATATGTCTTGCTCCCGAAGCAAAAATTATCATTAATACATAGAGTGAAGAATAGATTTCCAGGAGGACATAAAATAGTTTGACTCTAATCTCTCTGTGTTATACTTAGCTTGACCAATGGTGTGCAAAGGGACACACCATACATTACCTTTTCTAATACAGAGACTGATTAGTACAGGCAGGCACTGCATATGCAGAATATTATTATTTACTGTGATTTTCATTATTTTATTGGTTAATTTATTTTTGTTTTGTTTTTATTTTGTTTTTAATGATGTTTATTAGCTTCTATTAAGCATTATGTTTTAGTAGAAAGGCAAGATAAAAATAAATAAATGAATAAAATAAATATGATGCTGTTACATTGTTGCCCCCCCCCCCCCGCTCTTCAGAAAGTCAGGGCATTAGGAGGGGTTTTATTTTTTGGTCAGAGAAAGCAATGTGCAATGCAGCCCTAACAAACATGATCGACAAGTGCTCTGGAGTTTTCTGTGTTTTTTTTTCCAGGCTGTGAGGCCGTGTTCTGGAAGAGTTTATTCCTGACGTTTCGCCTGCATCTGTGGCTGGCATCTTCAGAGATGTTGGGTAGGCGTGTGTGTGGGTGTTATATACTGTGAGCCCCTGTTGGAGAGGATATGTAAATTTGTGTATTTGAATGAGTAGTTCCTGGGTGAAGATATGCAAGGAGGATTAGTGTCTGTTTGGCTAATGGCCCATTATCTGCTGGAAATCCCCCTGTCCCTGGGTGGAGTTTATTTGCATGTGTTGAGTTTTGATTTTGGTGTTTTTCAAGACTGGTAGCCAAACTTTGTTTACTTTAAGGGTTTCTTCTTTCCTGTTGAAGTTGTCCAGGTGTTTGTAGATTTCAATAGCTTCTCTGTGCATTCTGACATGGTAATTGTTGGTCTGGTCCAGAATTTCAGTGTTGTTAAATAACATTTTGTATCCAGGTTGGTTTATAACGTGTTCTGCTACTGCTGATTTTTCTGGCTGGCCCAGTCTGCAAACTCTTCCAGAACACGGCGTCACAGCGCGCCAAAAAAAAAAAAAAAAAAAAAAAAAAAAAAAAAAAAAAAAAAAACAAAGCAGAAAACCTATGGATGCTGGCCGTAAAAGCCTTCGGCTCTAGAGTTTGTATGGCAAAGTGTTTTTTTAACCTTAGTTAATCCTATATAAAGTTATACAGTACAGTAGAGATAGACCAATGTCCTCATGGGCAAATCAGAGACATCTGCATTTCATGTTCCCTCCTCTATACTTTTCAGCAGTGAATTTTGGTCAGAAGAATACAAACTTACTTGGAAGTCCTCTGAGATGCTATTTTCCTGATAGCCTGTCTGTGGCTGGCTGGGGGCTTAGGGACCAAGTGTGAAGATGCACTCTGAGATGGCATTACTTTGTACAGACTGGAGGCCTTCTGGCTGCTAGAAATGGCACTTGATGTTCTATGGGCACCAGAACCTGATGACAGAGTCATAGAGCTGATGCTGGTTGTTGGGAAGTTGGCAAACAATGCCTAGTGGGGAAAGAAAGAAAAGGTAACATTTAATATATTTGTTCTTTGTGACTGGTCGAGACAGTCCACAGAATCAGATATTCAACCATTTCTTTTCTAACACTGAAATTTACCATTAAATTGTTAATTTTCTGCACTGCCTACTCAAGTTCAACATGCAATGAAAACTGCTTAAATTTATGCTTTTCTTCCCCATTACTAAACTTCTGATAATGCAGATTCTTGCTCAGCAGTGCCTCTGCATCTTCCTTAATTGCTTGCAGACAAGCAGCTCTGTCACCCAGTGGGAAGAGTCAACAAAGCAAGTTTTAAACAGCATGACTGTCGGAGGATAAAGAAAGGTCAGGGTTGTTTTTCTTGGGGGCAGCAGACATCCAAAAGGCTTTTGTTTCTCTGTTGTGATGTAATCCTGGCTGCTCTAGAGCATAGCCAACATACAGAGGCAGGTTGCTGATACTGACCCCAGTCTCTCGGTTCAGCTTCAAAGAAAGTTATTCCATTGTGAATTGCTTTAGTATATGTTGAGAAGCTAGGAGAAGCTACTCTACAAACAAGACAGCAGCAAATGAGGTGATAAGGTTTGACCACACAGTGAAGGGAAGCAGAGATTGGAAAATAACACATAAAAGGTATTTTTTTAAAAAAAAATCAAAGCCTTTATCTGCTTTGGATGAGGTACAATGGGTTAAGGAACACAAGAGAAATTTAGACACAAAACAGCAGACCTATCCACCACTATTATCTTTTGAAAATTCCCTAATAATATTTCAAAGGTTGGAAATCTGCACTGAATTCTAAAAAGAGTGTCCTGGGTGTGGAGTGTGCTGTGTAAATATGATCACAGATTTTAAAAAACCCCAAAAACCAGAGAAACCATTGTGTCCTGCTCAACGTCTGAAATAATGCAATTCGATTGCTGCTGCCCACCCCCGAACAATACTAAAAAACAAAAAAGGAGCTACCATCTGCTGAGAAAGTCAGCACCCATGGTCAACAAATATGGTCTTGCACAGAATACTGCAGTTAATCTCTATGAAGAAAGCAATCAAGTAGAGTTGTTGAATAGTGTAGAATGAGACAGATTGTGGTGGCGCAGTGGTAAAATGCCAGTACTGCAAGTCACCACATTGCAAGTTCAATTCCAGAGGGCTCCAAGGTTCACTCAGCCTTCCATCCTTTCGTAGGTCGGTAAAATGAGTACCCGGCTTGTGGGGACAATAAGCTAACACACATTGGAAACTGCTTAATGCAGTGTAAATATATAAAATGCTATTGCTTAAAGCAATTTGTAAGCTGCTCTGATAGCCTGGTGGCTGAAGAGCGGGGTATAAATAAATAAATAAATAAATAAAATAATAAGGCTAACAGTTCCACTTCCAGAGACCTCAGAAATGGACATATAATAAAATTAGTATATTAATAAATTGGCATATTAATAACTTGGTTCACTGATGTGGCTTTCCATAAGGGAAAAGGCAAGATGGTTTCAGAAAGGTCATCTGAATGCCATGCTTTACCTAAGGAAAAATAAGGCTAAAAGTCAAAAGGACACAGTCTCCACTGTACATCTGAAAGACAGTAATGGATGGATGAATCCTTTGTGGGTGATGATTTTGAAATTTCCTCTCCTTAATCCCCAACCTTAAGACAGAGGCTGCTCAAGCTTTTTAAAATCCAATCACCAGACATTAAGGATAGTTTGAAACACATTAGCATCTTCCACACTTATTGTCAAGACCAGGAAACTAATTGTGCAATCCACGGAGGCTCATGGAATCTATTGTTCCAACCCATGAAGCATCCACTCCCCTCAGGTGTATTTGGAGGTATAAATATGACCCTCAAAATCAGTCTCATGGCGCACAGTCCCAGTTACAGGGGAGACCCTGTCACTCTGTGTTAGCCACCATCAGATTCCTCCATCTACTCTGCCTGATTGACCAACAAATTCTAGACTACAGGATAGGTTGTATCATCCCCAACAAATCCTCTTGCTACCCTCTATCCAAGTTTTTCCTACTGCCTTTCTATAGCCTTGTGTGAATGCTTCTTGTGTGACTGTGTGTGTGTTTGGTGTTAATTTTTGAACTCTTAATAAAAAACATAATTAATTTCACATGTGTGTGTATTCCATCCAGACTAGTACTGGTATATGGAAGTTCAAGATTCCCTTGTTACCCCCTTTTGCATTGCTAAAGTCGAGTTGCTGCTAATTTCCCCAACATATTAGAAACTCTATATTTTCTATATATGATTTCAGCTGCGAGAATTCTATACGCATCGAAGTGGAAAAGAAAGGAAATCCCCTCTAAGGAAGAATGGTTACTTAAGATGGGCGAGATGAAAGACATGGATTCACTTACTGCACAGTTAAAAGATATCCCAAAAGAAAAAATAGAGAAGGAATGGTCTCCATTAAAGAAATACTGGAAAAAGCAGTGGAAAAATCTGACCAACTTAGACCTATGAAAATTTCTATGAAGATACAAACACTATCAGAACTACCTAGGTCAAAGTTGCTAGTTAAGTTACAATTAGCTTAGCAGAATTGTAGTTTAAGTTAAATAACGGACACTCAACTAACAAATAAGGATAAAAGCTGGGAAAAACAGGGGCGAGAAGGGGAGAAAGCTGGAGTTAAGAATAAGGGATTTAAAAACGAGAAAAAAAGAGAAGATAGAGAAGGGGTTGCAAAGAAAGAAACGAAGAAAACGGGAAAAAATTTATATGGGCTGATAAGCTGGACATATAAGTTAAGGTGTAATCTGTTTTTTAATCCTGTAAAATGTTACTCTGTTTGATATAAGTTCTTGGAAAATGTCATGGAAAGATGTATAGAAAGTTGATGTAACGGTATAAAAATTATAAATAAAAAAAAAAAAAAAAAAAAAGAAACTCTATATTTTCTTGGAATGTCCAAGGAGCATTTTGGGTAACAGATTGTATCATCTTCAATTTAAGCCTTTTCAACAACCTTTAAGATGTTGTAGGGCTGGGCTGGTATGGTTTCAAATTATGAGATCTTATTATTACATATTGAGAAGTGTTCTAGATATACAAAAGGGATAGACAATACAGAGACTGAATAGCACCTCATGTGGATATACGAACCTTTCCATTAGCCAGGCAGAATCTTCCCAACAATTCATTAGTAAATACTATTTGCACAGTAATATTGGTACAGTTATGATGATCATTAATTACGATGCGAATAAGCCAATAAGATTTAGTTCCATCAATTCAATCTTTCTTTTCTCTATCATCAGAGTAAAGTTTAAACTTCTCATCTCCATTATTAAAATTTAGCATAGCTTGGCTGTTATCTTGTTAGCAACTTATGCATGCAATAAATGCAGCTTACATGCACACAGTCCTTTTTGGACAGTTCACAAAGACTTAATCCATCCGAAAGCCTCTCATGTCCAGCAACTGTTAAACCCTGGGAAGGGCTGCTGCTGCTCTTTCTTACAAGAGGTATGGGAAAAGAGGGGAGAGGTGATTTAGATGATAAAGACCTGGCTGTTCTGAACTCCTGGAGAAAGGAAAAGTTGGGTCCACTCTATTTTAGATGCTTCTCTATGGTCTGAATTGCCTCCTCTTGTCCTTTCCCCACCCCTAAGTGATAGCAGCTAGGTCTTGTTAGGCTGTAGAACTGCATATACAGCTGCTGCCTGTCATTCCCTTTTAAAGTTTTGTTCTTCTTCCAACATGACTTATGTGTTGGTGTTTCTGACTGAAATTAGACAATTTTGCTATCATTTCACATCAGGTCATGACAACCACCACCAATTCATGTAAAGGTCCACACAGAAAGGAATGAGAGCCATATAATAACTTGTTCATGGATTATTTTTTCTCATCCTCACATTTGAAGAGATGTATTCAACCATGCACTCTGCCCTGTATTCTGTTAGAAAACCGAACAGACTGATCTTACCAGCTAACAGCTTGGATTGTGAGCCCTACAAGCAAGACATCAAGCATTTCAAAGGCCTGAAAGCATCTAGTATATAAGGACCACTAAGATCTCTAGTTTAACAACAATTTTCACTGTCAAAACTATTATACTTTAAATATCACCACGAGTGTCTTGACTGTCTAGATTCTAGTGCTGGTACATGAAGTTATGCAGATGTGGGCCAAATCATGCCACTTCATATTTCCCATGGGTCCTTGAGAACATCTCTTTCTTCTTTGCAATGGAACCTGGTGCCCACTGCATGGAGTCTCTCTGTCATAAGGGTTTCAGGTGGAAGGTGAAAGCAGCACAGTAGCCATGGCAGAGTGTTGGAAGGGCTTGCTCTGAATAGGTGAGTAACAATGTATTTTCTTTTCCACTCCAAAGAAATGTCTTTCTTGAAGATTGTTTATGCACAAGTAGCAAATAAATTAATCCTGATGAAAATTAAAGTATGCGTGTATGAGAGTGTGTGAGAGAGAGACAGACAGAGAGACAAGAAAGAACAAAATAAGAGATAGGCTTAAAGTGGGGGGAGGACGAGGAGGAGATGAGAGGGGTATCTGTTTCTGTGACTAAGGAGATTTTCACACTACACTGTTATAGTGTTACTATTCCACTTTATTTGCTATGGCTGCCTCCTGTTGAATCCTGGGGTTTGCAGTTTAGGGAGGGCATTTACAACTCTCAGCCAGAGAGATCTTAGGCCTCACTAAACTACAAAACACAGAATTCCACGGGAGGTAGCCAGAGCAGTTAAAGTGGAATAGTAACACTATAACAGTGTAGTGTGAAAATCTCCTATGTCTGGCCAATAGCTAATTTAGATTGGCAGTATGGTGCCTATCCAGGAAGCAATCCCCCCTCCCATGCATCCCTGGGCTAGAATGAGCCTGTTCCCCTTTCCATATTACTTAACACACATCAGTAGGGCCTTCCCTGCCAAGTTTCCCATCCAGAATATTCGAACAGTAGTAAATACAGAGAGCCAGCCTTTGCTTGCATTCTACACAATGGCAATGCTGTTACTTGCTCATGCAATGCCCATGGATGAGTAAACAAATTCAAACCACACACTACATGAAAAAGGGGGAAAGAACAGCTCACAGTATACTGCTCAAGGCACCTTTCAACATAATTAAATATTAGGGACAATTCCATAAAGGCACTAATTTCTAAGCTACAGGAAAATAAGTGAATGCCTCACCAGGGTATTCCCCACCAATTACATGAATAGGAACCCAATTGTTCACATATTCCAGACAAAAAGCATACTTGGGTTTTGATTCTCCTCCTTCAGAAATTTCTCTGGCATTTATAATCTCAAGCTACTTCACCAGGACAAGTTCATGTAAGTTTGGGAGCATAAAGTAATTCTGTGGAAGTGTCTGCTGCATAAAATAATAACAATAAAAAACAATGCAGATGCCTACGCAAATGATCCTAGGAGTAAGATGGTCTGATTCTAAAAAATAAATAAATCATTTTCTGGGTGGATCAGGGTTGCAAACTTTGGATAATCCTGGGCTTTGCTGTATTACTTGGTGATTAGATGACATTTGTAGCCAGAAATACTTTCTTACAGTTTCAGTTGGTTTTTCAGCTGCACTGCATGTGAAGAACCATGACAAATACAGGTCAATGTAGTAAATTTAACAAGATACACAACTATTAAATTTCTGGACTGGAAAACTATGAGTTTCTCTCTTTGCCTTATTATGATGCATTGTTCTGGAGCATGCAGGAAGGGCCAACTGACACCTCTTAAAGGGGAGGAGCTTTCTATCTAGTAGAGCACAGTAAGAATACCCCCACCCCCTACTATAAGTAGAAAACAGAAAGAATTATATCAATTGGCATACAAGTATGAAGTTGACTTATCTTCCCACAACAGAACTCTGAGAACAAACTCATAAAGAGGCAAGAAAACCTGTGGTCCCTACCTACCTACCTACCCACTGTGGGTGGCTGAAGCTGTACCCATAGCAATACTCCCAAAATCATCTTCCTACTAGAAAAAAACAACAACCCAATTTGCTGTTCCCTGGACCAGGTGGGTGGAATGCCCTTCCTAAGGCCATGGGAAACAGAAAATCAAAGTATGAACATTTATGTTTTCTCTAGTATCTTGCAGAGGGTATTCCTTCACCTGAGAATGTGGCAGAGCAGTGTAGAGAGAGCATGGATTAAAGGGAACAGCGGCTTTGTGGGAAAACTGCATCAGATGTCCTACATATTTTATTTACTGTTGTTATATGCCCTCAAGTTGACATGACTTATGGCAACCCTGTCAAGGGGTTTCTTGGAAGATTTATTCAGAGGAGGTTTGTGATTGCCTTCCTACTAGACTGAGTGTGATTCACCCAAGTTCACTCAGTGGATTTTTATGACTGAATGTGGATGTGAACCCTGCTCTCCTAGAGTCCTAGTGCAACATTCAAACCACTACATGCTGGCTCTCTGTAATTACCTGTATGAATGGAAGTCCATATAACTGCTTTACATATGTCAAGAACTGGGAAATCTCATTTAAAGACAGCTGCCTTCATAAATAGCAAAGTGTGATTCACTTAGGTGGATACTTATTTAATTTAATTTATTTCCTACTTTCTGGGAGTCAGATAGGCCAAATGTATGCATTGTTTCAGACAGCTGGCAATGATAGATTTAGATTGCTTATCGCTCAGGGCCTTAATGTTGAAGGAAACTACAAGAGTTTAGGCCCTTATAAAATTGTGTTTCCACATAAAGAGAAGTACAATGCATGCCTCAGGTCTGGTTTGTGGCAGCTCCTGCTCCTTAAGATAAATTGGACTGAGACAAAAAAAAAAGAAAAAAGAGCAGGAATACCTCCCAGGATATGTGAAAAGGGGAATTAATTTTGAGAACAACTAAGCGTTTAGTACATAACATCACTTTCATCTTGGGAGACACATAACTATGAGTCTGTTGAAACATCTCCCAATTCTTAGATTTGCTAAGCCAATGCTATGGCCAACACAAAGATTGTCTTGAGAGTGAGGAGCCTTAGGAAAGAAATGGATATACATTTGTGTGAAAAAGAAAGTACAGCCTCTTTGAATTCTATGGTTTACATATTAGGAGATAATAACAATCATCTGTTCCTTAGGAGGTCTTAAAAATTAGGTAAATACAACCTCAGATGAACAACAACACATGACATATTACACCGTGTCATGATTTACTCAACAAAAATAAAGCCAAAATGAAGATTGTGTTGCTACTCAACCCCTTTCCAATCCAACTTGGAAGACCCCTCCAAAGCCTCAGATCTTGTAGAATAAGGAACCCTGCTGTTATCTCAATACTAGAAAAATGAAGGCCTTCCACACAGTACAGCACATCATCAATGGATGGAAAATGGGATTTAATGGAAAACAGGAGCATAGTAAAGAAAACAGTGTCCAGATATCTCTATTTTATTAAGTCTGGGAAAGGTACAGAAAAGACACCAAGATTATCAGGAGATTAGAGTGACTCATTTTAGAGGATGGCTTACACCTTTGGGACTTTTTAAGTTGAAAAGGGGGAGGGAAGTATGGAGGAAATATGGTGGACTTGTATGAAGATACACATAGGGTGGATAAAGTGACCAGGTTAAGTTTTTCTCCCTCTTTCGTAATATGTAGTAAAAAGGAAGATAACTCAATGAAGCTGAATTGTGGGAAATACAGAAGTGCTTCTTTACAGTCCAGGCTGAGTATTCCCAGACTGTAGCAAACCCAGAATAATGCATCAAAACTATTAACTGACATCAACAGTAAAGAGCATAAAACATATGAGCCCACTCAAAACTAGTGCTCCTTTTGCTATGGGGGCTGATATTTTGACCACATTGTGAAAAACACCACTCACACTTTTCCTGACTGCCAACACAGCCTTGAGACTAGTGGAAACAGCAGCATGAGAGATGCAATAGCAACCAGAAATCTCCCAAGGAGGTTGGAGAATGAGTACTGTTTCCATAACCTGCAATAATAGGACAGCAGATGTAACAGCTGCTGAATCATCATCTAATTCACTTAAAATTAGAATGTACACTTGCCCCTCCACATTCGCAGCTTTAAGATTTGTGGTTTTGACTATTTGCGGTTTTGGGAGTGCCCCCCACCATCCAAAAAACTGCAATGGGGTCGCTGCTCCGGGGGGGGGGGTGCGGGAGAGGTGGGAGGAAGCAGCGATGAGGCTTGGGTAGCCCCGTCACTGCTCCTGAGGGAGGAAGAAGCAGCAG
The DNA here is from genome assembly GCA_030847615.1 of Gambelia wislizenii. Classification (NCBI taxonomy): domain Eukaryota; kingdom Metazoa; phylum Chordata; class Lepidosauria; order Squamata; family Crotaphytidae; genus Gambelia; species Gambelia wislizenii. Next base: position 446,500,277 of record JAUMIR010000001.1, on the reverse strand, counting down.
GGGTTGCGGGAGGGCGGTGGCCTGACCTAGTTTTTATTCGCGGTTTTTTCACATTTGTGGGGGTGTCACGCACCTAACCCCTGTGAATGTGGAGGGACAACTGTACAATTCTTTAAAGTTTCTCCCAGTATAGGTGTGTAGCTGTCTATCCACACATCTATGCTTCTGTGTAAACAACTTTGAAGAGATGGAAATCATACATACAAGATATGTACAACAAGGGATATTAAAAGAACAACCAAAGACAGAAAAAAATACATAAAAGCTAGAAAGCTGCCTTATACTGAGTCAGGGTATTGATCCACCTAGCTCCATATTGTTTGTACTGAGTAGCAGCAACTCTCCAAGTTTCAGGAAGGAGCCCTTCCCAACACTACCAGGAAATGCTAGAGATTCAACCTGTGCCCTTTTGCTCTACAACAGATGTATGGCTCTTCTCCTACAAACCAGAATCATCCTGATGCCGAAATATCCTAAGCATTCTAAGAATCAAAAGGAATCCTGACATGGGTGCAACACCCAGTGAATGCTCCCTCTGCAACATGCTTGTGACAGAATTTTTTTTTGGGGGGGGGGGGCTTTCAGAAAGGCCTGCTGACAATATAATCCATATTCCACCCCCACAACACCTCCTGATAACTTTCTGGAGGTAGCATGTTTCTCCATTAGTCCTGTCTTCAGAAAGCAAACCAACAATTCTCAGTTACACCTCTATGACAAATTGCACTGAAAAGTCACTACCATTGCTACTTAAGATTTATATCTCAGGCACTATACAGAGATCAAATGGCATAAAAATCCTCTTTGAGAATCACTGATTTATGAGGAAGGAACAAAGAAGGAAAAAAGCAGGAGGGAGGGAAAGAGGGAGGATTGAGATAGAAGTTCCCAAACTATGAGCAACAGAAGTCAGCTCCCATTCCTTCTTCTCAGCTGTTACACTAAAAATACATTAAATGCATTCCTGGCATGATTTTTTTGTGTGGATAACTAAAGTCACTTCCCAAATAAGTTATGGTAGTGTGTGCCAAAGGGAAAGTGAACCCTGAAAATGGCAGATGTAAAGCATCCTAGAAACAGTCATGCAAAATAGGGCAGGAGAAGCAAACAAAGACACTTAGGAAAAAAGATGAAGGGCCAGAATGTATGGGGACAGATGAGTCTATGTAGCTATTAACGATCTACTACTCAAAACATAAGATGGAACCATCAGTTCAAGCCAGACATTACATGTCTCATGATTGCTGATTATTCTGTATTAACCATTTTAAGAACACTTTATAGACGACATACGGTGGGGGTGGGTGGGAAATATGATCACCTGTTGTTCTGGATTTTTCTTCAGTGTACAATAAAACAATTCTAAGTTGAAACTGCTTGTTTTAATTTTGTGATGCTATTTAAGGAAACGCTATTCTATTTAGGTTGGAGAGGGGCTATCAGGAAACTGATATATGTTCAGAAAACACAAGGGGAGCTGGGCAGGGAGAGGTATGGTGGTGAAGGTAGAACAGGCTAAACAAGTGGGGCAGGGAGAGACATCTTAAAGCTGTTCCTCCTCCTGGTTTATCATCCAACCTCCAGATTCCTGGCTGCTGCGGTAGAATCCCATCAGGTTAAAATGTGCTGCTGCTTAATGCCAATGACTGGAAAGAGCTGTATGATCCAGGACTTGATCCTGGACAAGAAAGCTGACCTTGCATGTACAGTGGACCCTCCGGATCTGTGGGCTCCGGATCTGTGAATCTGACTGAATGTGGATTCTCGTGACCCATACCTAAAATGGTGGTGATGCATACGTAGACACACTGAAGCATCAATTCGCATGTTGCTACAATTTAATAATATGGGGTGCAACCATCCAGAGTTTTGGGAATCTGTGTGTGGGGGGTGGGTTCTGGAACCGAACCCCCACAGATCCAGAGGGGCCACTTTATAACTCAAACCAGGTTTACTGAAGAGGGGGCTGTCAACTTGACCGAGTTGTGCCTATCAGGTTTCTGGGTGCACTAGCAGGCAAGATCTGATGGCTGGGAGGAAGATTTGCAGTGGTCTATCATAAGCCCATCCCCTCAGTGAGGTACCTTGTCTAACAATCTCCAAGGTTTGAGTGTATACACCATGAAAGGACTGGGATTCTGTAGGTGTACCATCCATGATGCTGCTCACTTGTCTTACTGCCTGAGCTGTTGAATGTGGTCTCAGAGGTGGTGTTGATCTCCCCCGAACTTACTATTTTGGGGGATATGAACATCCATTTCGAGGTCTCTTCATCAAGGGCTATGCAGGATTTCATGGCTTCCATGACAACCATGGGCTTGTCTCAATATCTGGCCTTACACATGTAGTAGGCCACATTCTTGATCTGTTTTTTGCGAGTCAGGTTAAGGGTGATTGGGGGGTGGGTTGAAAGAACTCAGTTGTTATAGACAGTTCACTGGGTGATAAGAGTTTAGATTTGCTGGGAACCCTAACCTCTGTGGAGATGGAGGACCTATTAAAATGTTTGTCCTAAGAGACTAATTGATCTAGAAAGATTCCTGAATGCTCTGAATGGTACTAGACTTGGTGATTCTGTTGATGCCTTTGTTGATCTGTGGAAATAGGAAATGACCCAGGCAATTGACACAATTGCTCCTAACTGTCCTTTATGTGGGTACATAGCATGGGCTCCTTGGTTTTCTGAGGATTTCAGGGTAATGAAATGCTTGGGTAGATGACTAGAGTGACACTGGAGAAGGATTCAGAATGAATTCAATCCAGCTTGGATCAGAGCCCATTTTAGAGTCTACTCTGCAGCAGTGAGGGCAGCAAAGAAACAATTCTTAGTTGCTGCTATTACATCCACTCAATCTTATCCTGTGCAGCTGCTTCAGGTAGTTAAAAAGCTATTACATCCTAGAACTCAGACTACTGAAGAGGAGGTCTCAGAAAAACACTATGATAGATTTGATAAGTAATTTGCAGAGAAAATTGCTCAGATCTGTTCTGACTTTGACTCCCCATCGAAGGTAGAGTCTGGGGAGGTAACTGAAACACATACTTGTTCAATTTTGATGAATACGTTTCAGATCGTTCCACATGATGAAGCAGACAAGTTGTTTGGGGAGATGATCAAGAAGGCTTTAAACTAAATCTTTGTGGGGTTGAAGATGATAGCTCAAACATCAGTCCAAAGGCAAGCTCTAAACCCAACAATATAAATTCTAGAGGAGAAGCTGAGGGAGAGAATGTGATCCACAGAAAAACTAGCAGTAAATTAAGAGGTGAAAACAACCAATGCTTCAAATGTCTATACATCAATGCACAGAGTTTGGAAAACAAACAAGATGAGCTTGAACTCCTAGTGCAGGAAGGTAAATATGACTTTAAAGGCATAATGGAGACCAAGTGGGATGATTCACATGATAGGAATATTGCAATTGAAGGGTATAATCTATTCAAAAAGAAAACATGCGGCAGAAAAGAAGGGGGAGTAGCATTATATGTCAAAGACAAAATCACTTGTACAGAAATCCACGAAAGTGATTAGAGTGGACTAATTGAGAACATTGTGGTTAAAATAATTGGAGAAATAAATAAATGCAACAGCTCAAAGGAATTTGTTACAGGCCACTAAGTCAAGAAGAGATAGTTGATGCTTTTTAGAACCAAATCTCTGAAATCTCAAAAATGCAAGAATTAGTAGTTATGGGAGACTTCAATTATTCTAATATCTGCTAGGATACTAACTTTTCTAAGCATAGGCTCTCCAACAAATTCCTGATGTGCCTTGCAGATACAGTAGGACCCCTGTATACGTGGGGGATTGGTTCTGGGCCCCACTATGGATAACAAAATCTGTGGATAATAGCAAACACCATTTAAAATATTGGGACTTCTGGTTTAAAATACCATAGACTTGCCTTGGAGGACCTAGAAAATGGCTAGAGAGGACACATTGTCTAGAGAGACTCTATGGTAGTTGTGCTGAAACTGAAACCACAGACAACTGAACCAGTGGATAATGAATCAGTGGATACAGAGATCCTACTGTAATTTCTTATTTCAAAAGATAGAGGAAGCAACAAGGGATTAGCAATCCTGGACTTTATCCTAAACAGTACAGAAGAGTTGGTCACTGGAATCAAAGTAGTCAGTACTTTAGAAAATGTGACAATGCAATAATAGAATTGGCAATTGTAGGAGGGGACAAAGAAGCATATAGACAAGCATGGACCTTGGATTTCAGGAAAGCTGATTTTAACAAGTTCAGGGAAATATTGGGTAAAATTCCATGACCTGATATACTAAAGGAAAAAGATACCCAGCGTGGGTGGGAGTTCTTGAAGGAGTTGCAAAAAGCATGAATCACAAGCAATTTCATGGAAGAAGAAAAATGGTAAACACCTGAAAAAGCCAATGTGGCTGCACAGCAAACTCAAAGAGGAAGTGACAAGAAAAGAGCTGAGACTAGCTAGGCAAGTAAGGAGCAACAAAAAGGAGTTTTCCAAATATGTTCAAAACAAAAGAATGACAGAGTAAATAGGGGGACTGCTGCTCAGCAAGGATGGTAAAATGCTAACAGATCAAAATGAAAAGGTAGAACTATTCAATACCCATTGTGCTTCAGTTGTTTCCCCAAAAAGAGAACTGAGTGCTTCCATGCAGCAGCAGAGACCCTGGCAAGAGATTTGCATTTCATATCAAGATTGACACCTAAATTAGTTCAAACTGGCAAGGCTAGATGAACTGCATCCCAGAATTTTGAAGGAACTTGCTGATTTATCCTCTGAACCACTTGCCATCATTTTTGAGAAATCTTGGAGAACAGGTGAGGTGCCAAAAGACTAGAGAAGGGCAAACATTATCCCTCTCTTCAATAAAGGCAAAAAAAGAAGACCCAGGAAACTACTGATCAATCAGCCTGACTTCAATACCAGAAAAAAAACTATTAGAATTGATTATACAGGAGTCTGTCTGCAAATATCTTGATGACAATGCAGTGATCAGTAGGAGCCGACATGGGTCTGTCAAGAACAAATCATGCAAAACTAATCTTATATCTTTTTTGATCAGGTCACTAGTTTAGTAGATGGTGGGGACACTGTGGATGTCATTTATCTGGATTTCAGCAAAGCATGTGATAAGGTCTCCCATAATATTTTGATTATCAAATTGATTAAGTGTGGAATAGATGGGAACACTGTTACATGGACCCATAATTAGTTGGAAAACTATGCTCAAAGAGTCACCGATTATGCTTCAAACTGGAAGGAGGTCTTGAGTGGAATGCCTCGGGGTTCTTTTTTAGGGCCATTACTCTTTCAACATTTTTATCAGTGACTTAGATGATAGGGTGGAGAGAATCCTTATCAATTTTGCAGATGACACAAAACTGGTAGGGTTGGCTAACACACTGGAAGATAGTAACAGAATTCATAAGGACCTAGATAGACTTAAAAACTGTGCTGAAATTAATAAAATGAAATTAACAGAGACACATGCAGAATTCTACATGTAGGTCACAAAAACCAAATGCACAGGTATAGGAATAGGGGAGAAAATGAAGGAGTGAGCAGGGAACTGTAAAAAAACAGGAACGCTGCAGAGGGGAGAAATGTCTCAGTAGCCCACTTCAGACAAAAGGAAAAGGTGGGTTCTTACTAAAAGAATATATCATGGATAGCTTTGAATTTATAAATCTACTCTCCATCTTCGTGTGTGAGGGGAGGAAGTTTCAATTTTGCTTTTGCAGTTCGGAACAGATAGCAATTGTCCAATATATCTGAACAGAGGCAGAAAAAAATCAGGACCTGATACCACTGTTTGATCACAATTTGTTCTAACCAACTGTAGTTGAAACAAACCCAGTTTCTTATAATTGGATCTGTCTGGAAACTGCAGTTTGTTACAAATGTCAACCCCTGCCCCCATCTGCACAGATGTGGGGGAATGAAAGTGTGTTCAAACCCCCTTTCATAGAATTTTCCTGTAACAGGAAATCCTGGGGTTCTTATTTTGTCTGGAATTGATAAGTAGTCCAGTGCATAGCAATGTTTTCTTTTAGCAGGAAGTTTCACCTAGAAAGACTTAACCTGCAAATGTAATTAACATTTGACACTTTCAAAAGTACAACTGCTTTCTGAAATGAATTTGTCTACAGCATGCAGATCAATTTAGTCAATTTAGATATTCAAACGCAAAGAAATGTAACACCAAGCAATACTTGTGTTTGAATGGTCATCATGGCAGTATTAATTTTACACTGCAACATGTACTGAAAAGAATCAGAACTTCTACAGAAGTAAAAGATGGGAAGTTAATATGTATACTTCATTTGGCTAAAATCTATGGCATTTTATTTGATGGAAGAAAATATTACAGGTTGAGTATCCCTTATCCAGAATTTCAAAATCCAAAATACTCCAAAATTGTCCATCTAGGTGGCTGAGATATGGACACCTTTGTTTTCTGATGGTTCAATGTACACAAATTTTGTTTCATGCACAAAATTTAAAATATTGTGTAAAAAACAGCTTTCAGGCTATGTGTATAAGGAGTATAGGGAACAAATTAATTTTCATGTTTAGATTGGGTCCCATCTCCAAGAAACCTCATTATGTACAATGCAAGTATTCCAAAATCTGAAAAAATACAAATTACAGAACATTTCTGGTCCCAAGCATTTCAGATAAGGGATATTCAACTTGTATTAATAATTTAAACAGGTCACAGCTGCAAAATGCTTCACAAACCAATCCTCACAATGACCCTGGTAAAACCATCATTATGGTTTCAAATTTAGAATTCAAGAGTGTGAGGCCTAGAAATAGCTACTTCCTGAAAGCCACACAGTGAGACCATGGCAACGGTAGAAAGGAAGGACAGTAACAACTTGAGCTAGGATCTTGTACATTAAAACCCATTAAGATGGATTTTAATAGCCTTAACTGTTTGATTTCATTGTAGTTTACAACATTAATGAGTTCTGAAACTTCAGTATTGCATACTATACATGAATATGTAATGGCACCAGTTATATAGACTTTTCTTTTATCACCTTGTGCCAGCAAGCAGAATTATGGAGAACTAGTTACTGAGGACAAGAATGGCTTGTTCACATTTCTCTGCTTTGTGACATTTAAATTATACTAATCATATGTGAAACTGAATTCCTCTACGGTGTGCGCAGTTAAGAGCCTCTGCATTAAAACTCCTTTCTTCAATAATGGAAACTTCAGTCCTGCCTGAGCCTGCGGCATGGCAAGGATCTCTGGAACTACAACTATGAATGGCTGCACTCTGAGGGAGAAAGGGAGGGAGTGTGGGGATGCAAGCAGAGGTTTAACAAAGAATCACTTTAACAGAAACTCCTGAGTAATGGCTTTGCCCCAAGCCAAGAACAACATCATCTCGATGTCAGCAATTAGAAGAAAGATCAGCTAGGCAGCACGGCCCCCTTCAAGCCTCTCACAGGCACAGCTTTCCTCACAGGGCTACCCAGAGCTAAGCAGTGTGCACGTGAGGCCCTTTGGATAGAGATTAAAAATGTGCCTATTATTTCAACTTGGCTGGAACAGAGCAGAGTGTAAATGAAAGGGCAGTACAGAGAAGACCCTGACAAACAAGTAGGGGTTACTGAACAAGGGAACTTTTCTAGACGTTTCCTTTCTAGAGTGCATTAAGAAACTCTATAAGTGATGTTTTTTGCTCTCTTCTGTACCAAGCACAGAAGAATTCAGGGGGAACAGGTTTTTAGAAAATATATTTGTTAAACCAAGAAAATATCCTATGAAACCCAAAATTAATCAAATTAATGCACCAATTAATTTTTGAGTGTGTACAATGAGGAAGTAAATCAATACTATTCCTATCTGCCATTTTGGTAACAACTTGTTCAACTGACCTTAGACTAAAATTACTGTTTCAGAATTTGGGGCTGATTGATCGATTGATTACACTAACACCCAAAGTTAAGAAACTCCAGACAGATCAGGAAAAGAGATAGTGAATAACTGATTTGATAGAAAATATGAAAAATAATACCTTGCATTTTAGTGATGCAGTAGGTAAACAAACTTTTGAATTACAAACAGACAGCAAACCATTAACAAACCATAACCAGAAAGACTACCAAAGAATCTGTCCCAGTTCAGGAAGTAGGAGAAAGAAAGGTAATCTTGTCTACAGCATACAAATTCTAGTTTCATTAAATGCATTTTAAAATGAAAAAGGTACAAGAAAAAGTTGGTGCTTTTGGACTTTGGACTCCTCCTTCATTTTCTGGCACACAGGGAATAACCCAACAGTATGTGGATTGCTCTTCCATATCATCCAGAGAATAAAGAAAAGTTTATAGGCAGCACCTTCTGTAAGGTTTTACAAACAACATGCTTGTGATCAGATCTGGTTGTCCTTATGACCCTCCCCCCCAGTAGCTGCTTACTTTCCTCTATAAACTGGCTGCTGCGAAGTCTTTTGTCTTTTACCCTTCATTTCTTAGTTTGTGATAAAATACTGCAATAAATAAATAAATCCATAGTTTGCAAGAATGTGTGCTAATGAAAAAAGTTAGGCTTTTCTTTTTAGATTATTTGTTTCTATATTCTATTGCCATTTTCTATGAAAATATCTTGCCCATGTATGGAACCCAATAATAATATGTCTTCTAAAGTAGCCTTAATCATCTTAGTCACCTGGTGCCGGGCTCGGCTCTGGTCCAAAAGTTGTCGGGACTGAAGCTTCTGCTGTTGGAGCTGCTGCAGAGCAAAATGAAGCTGATAGCTGCCAGTACTAGGTGCAGCCTTGGGATGCACTGGCTGGCTTCCTATCAACTTGTTGTGTATGCTGTTCTCTGCATCTCCTTCCCAGGCAAAGCTGTCAGTCTTCAGTGCCCTGAAATGAGAAAGGTTTCAATGTAAAGGTTTAATGCTTCATCACAGCTAGCTTGTATATGAAGTGAGAAAATGAAAGGGTGATAGGACATTAAATCCCCGGCAGAAGCCAAAAACTGTCTCAGCAGACTAGGTAGCAACCCTTTCCCAAGAAGTGTTTGGCGTCCAGAAAACAGGAGGTGCTTTTAATCTTCAGTAGTTTCAGTATGTACAGACAAAGTGCTACGCCAGGTATCAGAGGATCATAGGAAGAGAATGATCTGGCTCTCTTATATACATCTCAGCACAGCATTGGCTTACCCAAGCACATGGTTACATTGCATCAGATTTCCATACTCATGGCTTTGTACTCTAGTAACCCTTCTTCTGATGCAATCCTTCTCATGCAGCTGTAGCATGATTAGGCATGACTGGCAGTTCATGGAGTCATGTAGTCAGTCATCATGACTCAGCATCATTTCTGCAGTTGTTTGGCCATTTTAAAATTTAGGGTTCATTTAACCAATTCCTGACAAAACTTCCTTGCTGCTGCCCAAAAAGTTAAGTGAACTGTTGCTAGCAAAGAAGACCTATAAAAAAAGGTGTACAGTTGTCCCTCTGTATCTATGGATTTGGTATCCACGGATTTAAGTATTCACGGCTCAAAAATATTCTTTAAAAAAATAATAATCCAAAAACCAAACCTTGATTTTGCCATCTTATATAAAGGACAGCATTTTGCTATGCAATTGCATATAATGGGACTTGAGTATTCACATATTTTGGTATCCACGGGGGTCCTGGAACTAAACCCCAGAGAATATGAAGGGACAACTGTACTTCCTTCACCTTATGCTGTGTGCCATTTCAAGCTAAGCTAAAAAAAAAAAAAAAAGTCTGAGATTTCAAACACTCAAATTTATTATGGTTCGAAACCAGGAGTGGGTTTCTGAGCCAACTCTGTCCCCTCTGGACTCACTGTGCATTGCATATACCTTGCCACTGTTCCAGTTCAGCAGTATGTGGGCCCTACAGATCCGCGGGGGGTTGGTTCCAGGATCTTGTGTGGATACCAAAAAAATCAAGGATGATCATATCCCATTTTATTAAATGGCAGTGATGTGAACACGGATGCTTCAGCACGCCCATATTCATGTTGCTGCCATTTTATAATATGGGACATGATGATCCATGTTTGGTTGAATTTGTGGATCTGGAGCCCAAAGATCTGGAAGGCCCACTGTATATTGTCTGCTCAATGTTAATGGAAAACCAGAAAAAACATTCAGACAAGAAGGAAATGCTGTTTTTAAAAGGGTTTTCCTCATTTGCTACCCATTTTCTGCAGCAAAAATACAAACATACAAAAAACCAACAACCCAAAAATGTGAAGTCAAAGGCTTTCACGGCCGGCATCTATAGGTTTTTCGTGGTTTTTTCCCCAGGCTGTGAGGCCGTGTTCTGGAAGAGTTTATTCCTGATGTTCAGGAGATGCCAGGCACAGATGCAGATGAAACGTCAGGAATAAACTCTTCCAGAACACGGCCTTATAGCCCGGAAACCCTCCCCCCCACAAAAAAACTATTAAAAAAAACCTTTGAAAACACACAGAAAATGCTTAAAAATTACTTTTAGCAATCTGCAGCCAAATTTTAGCAGCACAGGTTTTTCAGGGAGGGGATGGGGAACTATCAAAACAGCTTTGAGTCTGCATGCAACCTTTAAGCCACATTTTGTCAACCCTGATCTAAACTTACAAAATTATCAACCAAACTTACATGTACTGTTCTCATACTCCTAATATAACTTAAAATGCATAACATAAGAGAGATAGCAAGCACCATCTTTAGATACAGTACTACAAATGAATTTCAACACAGTCTGAAACCTCTTCAGTAACTGTAAACTTTTTAAACATGAATAGGTGTTCTTGAAAATGGAAGGAGGTGGGCCAATATCATTTCAGATACCCAGTTAAGCTACAAACTGATTTCTCCTAAGGAAGAGTTCTCCATTTCCCACAGAAGCAGCTGGAAAACCACAAGAACACTAGGATCTATCAACTAAAGTAGTGTGTGTGTGTGTGTGTGGGGGAAACAGTACTCAATGAACAGAAATAGTAGAGTAGAAGACAGATCATATCCTAGGAGGCCTTAACTATATTTAAGGCCACATGCCAACTAACCAAAGAGATGGCACAAACTCAACCAATGCCCTTTTGTCCTCCTGAAGGAAGAGGATTTACAGTAAAACAGGTAAGGTTCTCTCATCCAAAATTAGAAGAACACACATTCTTTCTTCTATATTTGTCAGTAAGTATCTACCTCATTCAGTCCTTAGGGTTTTATCATTTTGGTCCCTTGATCACCCAAGGTTTAAAACAGTAATGTCTAGTAGGCAGATCAACATGAATGCTTCCTTTAAAAATCACTCGTGTAAGGTCTATGATAGATATTGTGCCCAGACTGGAAATTTCTATGTGATATGCTGAACCTCCACAAGGAGTGTGGAAGTGCACAAGCTAATTGTTGTACATACTAAACATACAGAAGATATAAAACCACTTGTTCATGTCCCTGTAATATAAATTTCCTAAAAATTCAAAGCTTAAGAGATTCTCAAAGGCATATTGATACTGAAAGGATAAAACTGAGAAGTTTCAATTTCTCAACTAAGAGGAATGCCTTGGAGTGTGGTGGAATCTCCTTCTTTGGAGGTTTTTAAACAGAGGCTGGATGGCCATCTGTTGGGAATGATTTGATTGTGTATTCCTGCATGGAAGGGATTGGACTGGATGGCCCTTGTGGTCTCTTCCAACTCTATGATTCTAAGACATTGGGAGGAGGTGTTGAGGCATAGAAAGACGTGCTGTGTCCACCACGACCACCTGCAGAGTTGTTCCATGTCAACAGGACGCCAAGGAGAAGGTTTCCTTGAGAGACTTCTGCAAAAAGACTTCAGGCTGAGAAGGAAAAATTCCTTCACCCCAGCACACTGCCTTGAGCTCTGGCTTGCCAAATAAAGACAGCAACAAGGCCAGCCTTCACTCAACTTGAGGGCTTTAATCTTTGTTTGCAGTATATTTACAATAAATATATAGAGTATAGGACAATCTCTCTTAAACCAACAAACTGCTTTGCCAACCACCATCCACAACAAACCCACACTGGAGATAATTCCCATCTCCTTTTTATAGGTAGTTAAACAATGCCTGTTACATCAGGCATCTCAGGTGTGCCTACTCTCAAGTGCTGACTCACACACACATACCTGCCACTGGAGCTTAACTATTTACAGCTCCATCTTGTGGTCACATCCATGTCATTTCCTGACAGGAGGAACCAAACCTCTTTCAACATACATAAACCATACCTATTTTCTTTGAGGAAAGCAGTAAAATCATCAATATCTTTTTGGATGCATCCTTGCTGTACCATTGAACTGAGAGAAAAGGACAACCAGCCAGTAGAATTGCCAAGTCTCATTGTATACAGAATTTGTTGATCAAAAATAACTCTTGCTATTAAAAATATGTCCATCTTATAGTGTTTGGTAATCATATACACAAATGCTCATATTTCAGACTTCATCAGAAAGAGAGCAACATTCCTGAATTCTTCAGATATTGTCATTCTTTTCAACAAATGTGGAGTCAAAATTCTAGAAGTCTTCTGATCCAGGGAGTACTGAAAAACCAAACATGTAAGCCTTCCAACTTATGAAAAGCTCTCTTGAGGGTCAATTCCTTTAGACCTGGGGTGGCAGCATGAGATCTGCCCAAGTCTTCTATGTGCCCCCCCCACTTTTGCTGGAAAAAATGGAGGCAAAAAATGGAGAGTCACACTTCCAAAAATCCCCAGGGGGCACAATTTTGCTCATGAAATGCTATCTGCCCCCATATCTTGTTTTGAACCCAAACAGCATTTTTTGAAAACTTGAAATCTGGTTTCATCACAAGGATTGGGTATAGCCCACAGGGGTTAGGTGTGTGTGTGAAAATGGGTTTGGAGCTGGACTCAAACCCTCTGCAGTTTCCCACCTCTGTTTTTAGTGGCAGCATAGCCATAGGCTCCCACATGTAATTTTAATACAGAGTAGCTAGGAAAATGGTGACTAATAACTAGGTTACGGTAGGTTAGGCAGTGCTATTCTTTTGAGAAAGCATCAAACATGTAGAAAGAAAGGAAATGAACACTTCCTGTTGTCACCCAGAATGCTGAAGAGTCACAGTCCTACCTTTTTAGCGGATCCAACACCTTTTCAAAGCCATCCTGTAAAAACTCCAGCAACACGGGAGCCTGCACCTTTCAGGACAGGAAGCTTCTTTTAGGTGGCTTCCAGGAAAATTTTACTAATCAAGCACTTTGTGTAGGGGTCTGGGGAGAAAATCACAGGCCCTTAACCAAAAGGCAGGAACAGTCTGGGTGGGTGTTAACTCCACTAGAGCAGAGCTCTTAAAGTACAAGCTGTCCTGTGCTTTCCTCCGAAGAAAGCAACAATTCCTGAAGAATTTGAAGTGTCCCCCTAACTCTACCAGAAAAGAACCATAGAGAAACATTCTATAGTAATTTGCTCCTAAGGCAGGAAACATATACAGTAGAAAGTAAGACTAGATTTTACCAGCAAGGAGCAGAGCATCAGCAGTTTGGACTCCATCTTTAGTTAGCCATGTTCCAAAACAAGATTTGATAATTATCCCATACACAATTAAAAAAAACCCAAAAACCTAATTGTGCCAAAATTCATAGTTACTAGAATAATTTCTAATTCTTACAATTATTTTAATTTTATATAAAGCATTCTTTTATTACTCAAACCTGATTGTCCAGACATTTTGGATAAATACAGATGGACAGAGGCAGAAAAAGGCACACAAGGAATATAGTACTAGCAAGAATGGTGGGGGAGCCCAGAGGCCTACATGTGTAACTGGCTTGTGATGTCCAAAGAAGCTCAAGCTGGATTCATCTCATTCATTCTATTACTATAATAATTTACCAAAAAGGAAGCTCATGAAATGCTATCTGCCCCCATATCTTGTTTTGAACCCAAACAGCATTTTTTAAAAAAGCTGTCAAGATGGATCTTTTCCGGCAGGCCTTTCCTGAATAACTATCCCAGCCCGAAGATTCAGCTATCTTTTTCCCTTTGAATTGCCATTGATTTTTTTCTTCTACTATTTTAATTATTGTATGTTTTTAATCTTTTCTAATTCAATATTATTTTAAGGGGTGGGTGGGTTAGGGTATTGTTGTAATTATGAAGTTTTATACTGTAAGCCGCCCCGATTGCGTTGCAGAGGGGCGGGATAGAAATAAATTATTATTAAATTAACAAAAGTCCTTTCTAAAGACAGAAGCATTGTTACAGCCCTGTCTCCCAGACTGAGAATTCAGCTGTGAAATGTAATGCCATACAATATATAAGGGAGCTCAACAGTTTGCTTTGAAGTTTAAGTTCATGGCCCTGGCTGTAGTACTGCTCTTTTCTAGATCAAGCACACATGCTTTGTGAAGAACAGGTGGTAGGATGACAGTGCCTAGAATATTAAGTCTCCCTAAAGCATATCATGTGACTCAATGGTTCCTGGAGTGTGAACTAATTTATTTATTTTTTAAAAGCTTTACTGAATAACAGACAATGATACATCTCTCTCTGGCTTTCCTTCGCAAAGATTCAGGAAGGACTCATCCCGCGCTTTCTGCAAGCACGCTGATGACTAAAAAGGCCAATCCAAGATAAACAAGTCCGGTTGCAGAAAGCACAGCAGAAGGTCTCCTTGGGTGGTGTGATTCTTTCTCCTTGGGTTGTGATTCTTTCTGCGTTGTCGTTTCTCTTCAAGACTTGTTTGGCGTGAGTTCTCAAATAAGGCTGCAGCATTGTGGATAGTGCATCTCCATGCCTCCCGATGTGAGGCCAGAGCGGACCATTGTTGGTGATCAATTTGGCCAAGCCTGAGATGTTGTTTCAGGGAGTCCTTGTATCGCTTTTTTGGAGCGCCCCTCTTACGCTGACCCGTGGCGAGTTCACCGTAGAATACTATTTTTGGGAGGCGATGGTCCTCCATCCTAGAAATGTGCCCTGCTCAGCACAGCTGTGTTCTCAATATCATGGCCTCAGTGCTGGTGATCCCTGCTTGCTCAAGGACAGCAACATTTGTCACATAGTCAGTCCAGTGTATATTTAGGATTGTACGTATATGTTGCTGATGAAAGTGTTCGAGGAGTCGTAAGTGGTGGCGATAGGTGACCCATGTTTCAGGTGACCCATAAAGGAGAATAGAGAGTACAATGGCTCTATACACAATGATTTTTGTGTTTCGCCTCAGGTGTTTGTTACTCCAGACTCTTTTGTAAAATCTTTCAAATGCGCTATATGCCTTTGCTAATCTGTGATCGATCTCTCTGTCAATCTTGGCATCTGAGGAGATGATGCTTCCCAGGTAGGTGAACTGCTGAATGGACTTGAGCACAGTTTTGCCGATGGCAATGTGGGGATGGTGGTGTTCGTCCTGTGGTGCAGGCTGGTAAAGAACTTCCGTTTTCATAAGGTTGACTTCCAGCCCAAACAGCTCTGCAGCTGTTGCTAAGCAGGATGTTAGGCACTGCAGAGCTGCTTCTGTGTGGGCAATGAGGGCAGCATCATCAGCGAAGAGCAGCTAACGGACTAGATAGTTTAGAACACTTATAACATCAGACATTTGCTACAAAGATTTAATTACAAATATACACATAGACAAATAAACATAAAACATATATAATATATACAAAATTATTAATTGCATCAACACAACTAATGACATACAAAAACAAAATACACAAATTAAAAGACTTCCCACAAGTTCTCTTTTGGCTCTATATTATAATTAACAAATTTCCTCCTATGTAAAAATTAAGATAGTAAAAACATAACTTTTTTTTAGAACCACATATTCTACATTTCTTTCATCAGTCCCTATATTTTATTCACTATAAGTTATCCTTAATTACTTCATCTAAGTCATGTTTAATGAGATATACATCCTCTTACAGTTTTACCATTTTATCCCATATATATTCATGCCTATCATTCTGATTTATTAATGTAAGCGTGAATAATTTTACAATGCAAATATTCTCTTAATCCATTTATTTGTCTAACTGTAAAACCCAACTGTATTTATTTCCCCCTTAATATAATTTATAAATACTTCCCAAGTTTTAATATAATCTTTCATTGTTTTCTTTCTTACCCAATTCATCAACTTATCTAATTGCGCCAATTCTACAACCTTTTCTAACCAATCTAATTTTGTCGGGATATCCTCAGTTCTCCATCTTTTGGCCAACACCAATCTTGCTGCCGTGATTGTGTAGTACAACAGGTATCTATGTTCCTTCTCCTTTTTATTTTCTAAATCAATCGTATTTAATAAATATAATTCTGGTCTTAAAGTTATTTCAGCCTCTATAATTTTTTTCTATTTCTTTATTTATTTTAGACCAAAATCTCCTCACTTTATTACAATCCCACCACATATGGTAAAAAGAGCCCACTCGATCTTTACATCTCCAACATTGGAATGTCCTTCTTTCATTTTTGCCAATTTAGATGGGGTTATATACCAATGGTACATTAATTTATAAAAAATTTCTTTCAAGTTATAGCAGCTTGTAAATTTCAGCCCTCTCTTCCAAATCTCTTCCCATTGATCCACTTGAATATTATGTCCAATATCTCTGGCCCATTTCACTATACAATGCTTCACTTATTCTTCTTCTGTATTCCATTTTAATAACAATTTATATAGGCTACTGATTAAATATTTATTATTTGTTCTTAATAATTTTTCAAATTCTGAAATTTCCCCCTCATACTGTCTTTCCTTAAAATCTTCCTTAATTCTGGACCTAATTTGGTAATAGGTTAACCACTGAATTTGCCAACCTTCCGATACTAGTTCTTGCCATTCTTTAATTTTCCATTCATTCCCCTTTCTCACCAATAAATCTCTATAGATTAGCCACTTGTTAGTCTCGCAGTCCATTTTTACAGAAGGCTTCCTGTGGAGAAAGCCAATCTGGTATTTTAGGACTCAATCTGAATTTATATTTCTCCCAAATTCTTATCAGTGCTCTCCTTATCACATGGTTTTTAAAAATCTTTATTTATTTTAATCTTATTATATCCCAAATACCCATGTCATTCCAACTTTAAATCAAAACCTTCTAACTCTAAATCTTTTCTATTTTCCAGCAGCACCCATTGTTTTAGCCAAGATAGATATGATGCTTCAAAGTATAATCTCAAGTCCGATAGCCCCAACCCACATCCTTCTTTTTCATCTGATAGTAATTTGCATTTAATTCTGGGTTTCCTTCCAGCCCATAGAAATTTTGATAACTCTGATTGCCAAATCCTAAAAAAATTTATTTGAAATAATAATTGGTATAGTTTGGAAGAGAAATACTAATTCCGGTAATACGTTCATTTTAATGGTGGATATTCTCCCTAACAGTGATATATTTAAACCTTGCCATAAATGATTAAATAAATAAATAAATAAATCTGTTCAGATCTGTCTTTATTTTTTTCCATGCTTTATCATAATTGTTTGAATAATTGCTGGTTGTTAGTTGATAAGTATATCCTTAAATATCTGACCTTTTTAACAATTTCACATTTTGATCTTTTTTCTAATTCTTCTTTTTCATTTTTATCCAAATTCTTTGTCAATATTTTGATTTTTTCTTTGTTTATTTTAAATCCCACTAATTTTCCAAAATTTTCTATTTTCCCCATTAGTTGTTCTATCCCATTTAAAGGATCTTCTAACATAATCACTAAATCGTCCACAAATGCTTTAACTTTATATTCTTCTTTTTCAACCCCGAGACCTTTAATTTTTTATCTTTCCTTATTTCATTGATTAACATTTCCAATACTAGAATAAATAGTAAAGGAGAAAGACAACTTTGTCTTGTACCCTTTCCAATTTTTAATTCTTCTGTTAACTTCCCATTAATAACTAGTTTTGCTTTTTTGTTCCTCATATATTGCTTGGATCCATTTATACATTTTTTAACCAAATTCCATTAGTTCTAACGTTTTTAACATTAAAGGCTAATTTAAGTTATCGAATGCTTTCTCTGCGTCTAAAAAAAGAAGAGCACCCTTAACTTCATTATGGCAATGGAGATATTCTCTCTCTCTCTGGCTTTTCTTCGCAAACGAAGATTCAGGAAGGACTCATCCCGCGCCTTCTGCAAGCGCGCTGATGACTAAAAAGGCCAATCCGAGATAAACAAGTCCGGTTGCAAAAAGTGCAGCAGAAGGTCTCCTTGGGTGATGTTTTTGGGTTGTGATTCTTTCTGCGTTGTCGTTTCTCTTCAAGACTTGTTCGTCGTGAGTTCTCAAATAAGGCTGCAGCATTGTGGATAGTGCGTCTCCATGCCTCCCGATGTGAGGCCAGGGCGGACCACCGTTGGTGATCAATCTGGCCAAGCCTGAGATGTTGTTTCAGGGAGTCCTTGTATCGCTTTTTTGGAGCGCCCCTCCCACGCTGGCCTGTGACATTAATTATTCATCTAGTATTGTCTTTTAGCCATTTTGATCATTTTGTATATATTCTTGCAAAAAAATTTTAAGTCTATTGGGCAGAATAGCTGCAAATATTTTGTAGTCTTCATTCATTCAGAAGGGAAATAGGTCTGTAATTTTTTTTATCCCCAATTGATCTCGTCCTTCTTTTGATATTAAGACTATGTTTGCCTGTTTCCAACTGCCTGGAATTTGATTTTTCTCTAAAATATCCTTTATAACCAATAGAAGTGGACCTATTAATTCTGCTTGGAATTTTTTTTATAATATTGTGCAGGTAACCCATCCGGACCTGGAGCTTTTTTAAGTTTCATTTTCCCTACAGTATCTATTATTTCTTCCCTAGTTATATCCTTATTTAATTCTTTTCTTTGCTCATCTGTCAATTTAGGAATATTACATTTTTTAATATATTCATTCATCTAAGTTATCAAAATATCCTTACTCTGATAAATTAGTTTAAATAATTGTGGAATATTTTTTGAATTCGGGTTTCATCAGTTATTTCCTTGTCTCCTGTTTTAATTTTAGTTATTCATCTTTTGGCTCTTTCTTTTCTTAGTCTATATGCCAGCCACCTGACTGGTTTGTTGCCAAATTCCAAGTCTCATTGTTTTATAAAGTCCAGTTTTCTCATCATTTTGTCTGACATAATCATTGTTAATTGTTCTTGCAATATTTTGATCTGGATTTTATTTTTATTTTTATTAATTGGGGTTTTTACCAGATCCTGTTCTTTTTGCTTTATTTAATCTAATATTAGTTTTTTCCTTTCAAGTTTTCTCCTATTAATTATTACACTCCAATTTTTAAATACCTCCCTCTCATCACAGCCTTCCCTGCATCTCATACCACAGTATTGTCACCATCTTTATTTCAATTCAACTCAAAATAGTCTTTTAGTTTTTTCTTACAGTCTTCGATAACTTCCTCTTTTAATAATATTATTTCACTCAGCCTCCAATTATTTATATTCGTTGTGTTTTTTATTGTCATCAAAACTGGCTTGTGGTCTGAAAGAGGCTTGGGTAAAGTATCTATTTTTTAAATACTGTTTGCCAAATTGTTACTAATCCACAACATATTGATTCTGGAAAATGATTGATGCACATCTGAAAAATATGTACAGTTTCTAGCTTCCCCTTCCTTAAACCTCCATGCATCTACTAATTGTAGTTCTTATACCATATCAAAAAATTCTTTGGCCAATTTTCCTTGACTGTTCTTGATGATTTTATTGCAACTTTTTTTATCTAAATGTCTATCAATCTTTGGCTCCACCACCCCATTAAAATCTCCTAATATACACCACCAATTATAGTTCAATTGCCCTAATATATTATTTAATTCTCTAAAGAAATTGGATTTTTCCTCTATAGGAACATAGATGCCTGTTATCAATAACTTTATATTATTTAATATTATCTCCACCATTATGTATCTTCCCTTCTCATCAGCTAGAATCAAAGTTGGTTTCAGATGTGGATTAACATATAGTACCACCCCTTTTTTCTTTTTCACATCTGATGATACAAATATTTCTCCTAGATTAACACATTTTCATAGGATTTCTTAATTTTAGTTTTTTGTAAACAAATAACATCTACATTAATTTTTTAAAGATAATGAAATGGACAGGTTGCTTACCAGTAACCATAGATCTTCGAGTGGTCTTCTGTGAATTCACACAGTTGGGTTATTCCTGCGCTTGCGTAGAGCATACGGAACCTTCTAGTATTGCTAGGCAGAATGTGCTTTGATACATTTTTGGCGGTAACTCCGCCCATCCTAACGGTCCCTTGTAAGGGCTTCCCGCCCAAATCCCCTCAGTTCCTTGAATGACGCCGCAATTTGCAGCATCAGGAACATTAAGCATCTGTATATGATGTATCAGGACATAGAGGGGAGGATGGGTGGGTCTGTGTGAATTCACAGAAGATCACTCAAAGATCTATGGTTACAGGTAAGCAACCTGTCCATCTTCTTCGTGGTCTCTGTGAATCACACAGTTGGGTAGACTAGCAAGCTTCCTCACTGGAGGAGGGTATGTCCTGTGCATCATCAGACGAGGACCCAACCCATTTGTCTAAACAGGGATTGCTCTATCTCCATTTCCCTTCCTCATCCACTTTTCCTTTTTTTTTGCACATTCTTTAAACATTAGGCAAGTCAATGGTGCCTAAAAAGGCCACAATAAAATATACAGAAAAGGTAAATAGTCCAAATATACAATACACAGTCATTGGATGGAGGACAAAAGAACTGCTCTTCCAAAAGCAGCCTCGTTCCTAGAGCGAGTGTCCAGTCTGTAGTGTGAAATAAAAGTCAATGGCGAAGACCAAGTCGCAGCACGGCAGACATCCTCTAGGGGCACCCCCGAGAGGAACGCAGTCGAAGTGGAGACAGCTTTTGTAGAGTGTCCTCGAATCCGAGGCGGTAAAGGCTTCTTCGCGAGTTCATAACAGAGGGAGATGGTCGATGACACCCACTTCGACAGACGCTGCGACGAAATTGGTGCACCCTTCCTCGAATCAGCATAAGACACAAAAAGCTGAGGTGATTGTCAAAATGGTGCAGTCCGCTGAATATAAAACGCGAGCGCCCTTCGTACATCCATGCAGTGAAGGGTGCGTTCGAATTCGTCTTTGGGGTCTTGCATCAAGGCAGGCAAAACGGTAGGTTGGTTCAGGTGAAAACGAGACCACTTTGGGTAGAAAGGAAATATCCGGCCTCAGTACCACCTTATGCTTATGAAAGCAGGTATATGGTGGGTCCGACTGAAGAGCAGAGTTCCCCTGCTCGGCGGGCAGAAGTGATGGCAACCAAAAAGTTTGTCTTTCAGGTCAGAAGTCGGAGGTCGGTCGAAGCCATTGGTTCAAAAGGGCGTCTCACGTGGTTGGGCTTTGGGTGAGTTCCCGAAGCAAAACTGCTTAATGTGGTAAAGAGTCCTCAAAGTGAAACCTTTAAGGAACGAACTCTGTCTGGGATAACAGGCAATTAGAGGGGACTCAAGGGAAAGCTCAATTCCAGCCTAAAAAGCCAAAAGAAAACAACGAAAGAAAGGAGGAGAGAAGAAGGCTGAGGCTGAGGGAGCACTGAGTCTGCCATGACCGCACCAATTGCTGCCTATGAGGCTAAAACGTCGTCACCACTTTTAAATTGAGTTTATTTATCTTTATAAATTATACGAACATTAGTAAGGGTTTCTTCGTCCTTTGCTGGTGTGAATCGAACACCAGGTAGAAGCATTTTTGTTTCCCCATCCGTCGGAGTGAGTGGAAGACGAAGAGGGAAATTTTGTCTTCCAACAGCTGGCTGTGAGTGGGCTGAGAAGAATCAGCTGAGAGAAAGTGAGAATGAGGTAAGCGATTGTATCCCCTGCTGGGAAACGGAGAGGGAAAAAGAAACCAATTAAGAAAGAAAGCTTTGAAGTGGAAATTAGAGTAAAGGAGAGCAAAGAGAGAAAGGAGGTAAGAATCTGTGTCATAAGAGGGAAATTTACAAGGTGGAAGCTAAGAGAAATAATAACTAAATGCTCAAGGTGAAAGGACTTTAGGACTCTAAAACGGAACTGCCAACAGCGCGGAGCGGAACAGAGTGGAATACATCAGACTGAAGAATTGCAGGAGGAGGCTAGTGAGAGAAGTTGAATGTAAGAGACTGTAATAATCGAGAGGAGTGAAAGAAAGAGAGAAAGAGAGAAAGCAGAAAGGAGAAAGGTGGAAAAAGCCGAGGATAAAGTTTAAAGGTGAAGATAAGTAGAAGCAAGGTGAGTCAAGGTGGAGGAGAGAAATTGAAGGCACGAAGCTGTAAGAATGAACAGTGCAGCTTGAGTTAGAAATTGATAAGTTTGAAATTGATTGTAAGACTTATAAATAGAAGATTGTAAGAGACAGAGACTACATGAACTGTTTATGAAGTGGGAAACTAGATATGAATTGTACATGAACTGTATATGAAGTGGGAAACTATAGACTGTCAATTCATTAGAGATAGTGGGAAACTATAGATTGTCAACTAATTAGAGATAGTTAGCTATAGATATAATAGTATTACTTTACAGCATAATTCTTGTTCTTCTCTGGATATGATATATAAGGTTTATGTTATCTTTTTGGGAATATATGGTTTGTTGGTTACAACTGATCAATTCATTGTAATTAGCGTTAATAACAGCTGAAATTAATTGGAATTAAGTAATTAAGCAGGAGAAGGAGTATGGAAGATTGAAACAAAGATTGGATTATATGAGAAAGGGCATAAGAGTGGAAAAACAATTTTTTGAATACTTTATGTAATTGGAAGTAAGGGTGACCTTGGCTGATTATAATTGTGGCCAGACTTTGGTTGAATAATAATTAATTAATAACTGATTGGTTATTGGTATTAAGAGTTAATAATTGACTGTGTATAGATAAATTGGTTATTGATTGGTTGTCATAATATATAAGGAATATACAGGAAGAATAAATATTGAAAGTGGGTGAAACCCCGACACAGGTAATAAAAAGACATAGACAATATGGATTTCTAACAACAGTGTTAAGAGAAAAAAATATACCCTATAAATGGAACAAATTGGAAGGCTTGAGTTTGACGTATAAATATAAAAAGTATTGGATAAAGTCACTAAAAAATGCAAAAGAATTCTTAGAGAAAGTAAAAGGAGAAAAAGGAGAGAGTATTAAGGAAGGAAAAGAGGGTTACAGCAAGAAAGAGAGAGAAGACGAGAACAAAGACTATAAGGATAGCAAGGGAAACAAACAGAATATCGAAGAGATTAAGAATAGAAGAGGAGATAAAGAGATAAGACATGAAAGAATAAGGAGGAGGATAGAAAGTAAAGTAGAAATTGGACCAGATATAGCACTAGGAGCAATAACACCATTGGATAAGGAGGGAAACTTGGAATTAGAGAATAAATTTACTGCAAAGGGAAGGGAAATAGAACTGGAGACTAAAACAGACTCTGAGGTAGAGGAAGAAGATAAAGAGGAAGAGGAAGAAACAACAGAAGGGGAAAAAGAAATAGAGGAACAAGGTGAGACAGAGGAGGAAGAAATTTTGGAAGGGGCAGTTGGAGGTATATAGGAATAAAAGATAATACATTACTCTGTTGTATAGTAAACGATCTGAAATAATAAAAATGTTGAATAAAATCATTTCATGGAATGTAAGGGGCCTAAACTCCCCCCAAAAGAGGAGAACAGTTTTTCATTATTTAGAGAAACAAAGGTCGGATATTATTTGTCTTCAAGAGACACATATTAAAAGAGGAGATAGCAATTTAATAAAGAATGGTAAATTGGGGAAACTTTACACAACAGAATACAATAAGAAAAAAGCAGGAGTGGTGATATACATAACATCAAAATATGACTCGAAAGAAGTATTTAAAGATGAAAGAGGTTTATATTTAGGGGTAGAAGTTAATTTGGGGGAAAAGAAGATACTCTTGGTAGGTATATATGGACTGCAAAACAATAAGCAACAATATATTCAGGAAATATATAAAAAATTAAGAGAATAAAATTTTGAGTATGTAATATTGATGGGGGACTGGAACTCGGTTCTTGATCCAAAGGTGGATAAATCAAGGACAGGGAAACAAAGAAATATGAAAGAAGGGAAATCCCCGATGATAATGAAGGAAATGATGGAAGAACAATGTTTGATAGATATATGGAGGCTTTTTCATGGAAATGAAAGAGATTATACCTACTATTCAGATAGACATGATATGTGGTCTAGAATAGATTACTTTATAATGTCTAAAAACTTGGTGGGAAACATTAAAGAAGTGGAGATACAGCAGAAAGTAGTATCTGACCATTGCCCAATAGAAGTGATATTAGATAGGCCTAAAATTCAATACAGATGGAGAATGAAGGACTTTCTGTTTAAAAAAGAAGAGACAATCGAAAAAATAAGGAAAGAAATCCAAAACTATTTTAAAGAGAATTTAGATAAAGGATTAACGATAGCAACAGTGTGGGATGCTGGCAAAGCGGTAATCAGAGGATACATGATGCAAAAAGAAATAGAAATAAAGAGAGCAAAGAAAGATAAGTATAAAGAGATATTAGAAAGTATAGCAGAAAAAGAGAAAGAAATGAAAAAAAGGGGAGAAAGGGCAATATAAAAGAAGAGATAAATATTTTGAAAAAGCAATTAAATTCACTATGGATAGAGGAGATGGATAAACAATTAAAATTTACTAGATTAAGATTTTTTGAACAGGCCAATAAATGTGGTAAACGCTTGGCATATAAATTACGGAAAGAGAGAGAAAAGAGAATAATAACGGAGATTAGGACAAATGGTGAACACTATACCAAGCAAAAGGAAATTAAAGAAGTATTCTATAAATATTTCAGTAATACGTTTGAAGAAAAAAGGAGTGAGGAAGAAAATATTAAGAAGATGGAGGATTTTTTAAAAAAGGAGAAGGTCCCAAAAATAACAGAAGATCAAAGACCTGACTTGAACAGGCAAATCACAGCTCAAGAAATAAGAGATGCAATTAAAAGATTAAAGCTTGGCAAGGCACCAGGTCCAGATGGATTTTCGGCCGTATATTATAAACAATTTATAGAAGAGTTGATCGGACCGCTACAAAAGTTATTTAATGAGATAAATAACAACGGATGCCCAAAATCATGGCAGCGTGTGGATATTTCATTAATTTTAAAGGAGGACAAGGACCCAGCACTAGTAACCAGTTATAGACCCATCTCTTTGTTAAACGTAGACTATAAGATCTTCGCTAATATTATCGCAGAAAGATTCAAGAAAGTATTGGTAGAATGGATAAATACGGACCAGAATGGTTTCTTACCAAATAGGTACATAAAAAATAATATAAGAACATTACTGAATATAATTGAAGTTTATGAAAAACAAAATGAGAAAAAACTGGCGATAATACTAGTAGACGCTGAAACAGTGTTTGACAGAGTGAGATGGGAGTTCATGTTTAAAGTGTTGGAGGAGATGGAGGCAGGAAGTAAATTCCTGAAGTGGATAAAAAATATTTATAGTCAACAAGAAGCCCAGATAATTGTCAATGGGGAAAGGACGAAATATTGCAAAATAAACAAAGGAACAAGGCAGGGTTGTCCCCTATCGCCGTTGTTATTTATAATGACATTAGAAATATTAAATAGAAAGATTAATATGGACTCAGAGATTAGAGGAGTTAAAATTCAGGGAAGTGAATTTAAATACAAGGCATTTGTGGACGATCTGGTTTTTTTTTTAGATGATCCGATGGGAAGTATTAATAAGTTAATAGCAACGATGGAGGAATATGGGAGGTTTGCTGGACTTAAGATAAATAAGGAAAAAACGATAGTAATAACTAAAAATATAACCAAGAAGGAAGAGGAGAAATTAGCGAAAGTATCGAAATTTAAGATCGAAAAGAAGGGAAGATATTTGGGAATAAATATAACGAATAGAAATATAGATTTATATGAGAATAATTATACCAAGGGTTGGAGAGAAATTAAAGAAGATCTGAAGAGATGGACAAAACTAAGATTATCCCTTTTAGGGAGAATTGCAACAGTAAATATGAATTTCCTCCCAAGAGTTATGTATTTCAAAATCTTCCGATCTTATCTACATCTTCGATATTTAAAGAATGGAATAGAGATTTAGCTAAATTTATCTGGGCGGGGAGGAAACCAAGAATTAGGATACAAATACTAGTGGAAGCAAAGGAGAAGGGCGGATTGGGACTTCTAGATTTGGAATTGTATTATAATGCAAGTTGTCTAACGTGGATTTTGGAATGGATCCATTTAAAAGATACAGTACAGTATCTATCATTTCCTACAGTATCTATCATTTCTCAGTATCTACCAACTGAGAGAGAACGAGTTCGAGGCTCCAGGTTAGAGTAGGATCAAGGACAGGAGGATGGAGATTGACATATCCCTTGAGGAACCTCTTCACCATCGGGTCCTGAAAAAGAGACGGTCAATTGAGAGCCTGGAATTTGACCGAGATAGCTGCTAGGTAGCCTCTCAAAGATGAAATCGAAAGCCCCGAGTCCGACAGGTGGAGCAAGAATTGAAGGACTGTCGGTACCGAGCAGGATCCAGGGCTGTGTCCCTTTTCCGCTAGAAATTTCTTAAAGCGGTTCCACTTATATAAATAAGCTTTCTGAGTAGAAGGCTTCCGAGCAGCATCTATGATGGTTTGAATGTCTGGAGGCAAAGAGGGTACCGGGATGGGATGGGGAGGTTGCAGGTTCATGGCACGATCCTCCACACTGTGAGACGAAGCGTGTTGAGATCGGGGTGTCTGACCTTGCCCTGCTGTATGGTTAAGAGATCCAGCCGGCTCGGAAGGTGGAGGAACTGCCTCCGTGACAGGAGTAGCAGCGGTGCAAACCAAGGTTGCCGGAGCCACCACGGTGTGATGAGAATCGTGTCCGATCGGTCCCGACGAAGCCTGGCCACCACCTTCGTCAATAGAGGAATTGGGGGGAAGAGATACAGGAACATTCCGTTCCACTGGTACAGGAAGGCGTCGCCTCTGGAGTTCCTGTGAGGTGTTCTGGAGCAGAACTGGCGGCACTGACTGTTCTGGGCGGTTGCGAAGAGGTCTATCTGTGGGGTACCCCACCGATGAAAGAGGTCCCACACAACATGTCTGTGAAGCATCCACTCGTGGACGCTCGAGTTGGAACGGCTCAGTTCGTCTGCAAGAATATTCTCCTCTCCGGGAAGATGAATCAATTGAAGGGAGACGTTCCTCTCCACACACCAATCCCAAATCTGCAGAGTAAGTTGGAGGAGGTGATGAGACCTGGTACCCCCTTGTTTGTTTAGGTAGTACATTACCGAGGTGTTGTCCGTAATGAGAAGAACTGTCTTGTTCCGGACTAGCACCTCGAAGGCACGAAGAGCTTTTTGGACTGCTAAAAGTTCCAGGACGTTGATATGCAGTTGTTTTTCTTCGGTGGTCCAAGAGTTCAGGATTGTGTGGCGACCCAAGTGGGCTCCCCACCCGTGCAGAGATGCATCCGTTGTGAGGGAAACATCCGGTTGAGGAGGGTCGAAGGGAACGCCCGAGAGAACATTGTGCGGATCGAGCCACCAGTCCAAGGAGCGGTGGACAGATTGGGGCATTGTCAGGAGCTGCCTTGGTGAATCGTTCAGGTGGTCGAATACACTCAGGAACCAGTGCTGAAGTGGACGGAACCAAAGTTTGGCCAGACGCGTGACCGACGTCATGGCCGCCATGTGTCCGAGGAGAACCTGAACATCGTGCGCTCAAATCCGACGTGACCGACGGCAGGCGTGGATCAGGGACCGGAGTGTGTCAAACCGATCACTGGGAAGGTAAGCTGCTCCCGATATCGAGTCCAGTCGGGTGCCGATGAATTGGATGGACCGAGCAGGGTTCAACTGAGACTTTTCCATGTTGACAACAAGTCCCAGGGTGTTCAAAACATCTAGGGTGAAGAGGACGTCCCTCTTGAGCTGGAGCCTCAAAGACGCCACCAGGAGCCAGTCGTCGATGTACAGGAACATGATGACACCGTGTTGTCGCAGAAAGGCAGCGACCGTCACCATAACCTTCGTGAAGACCCTCGGTGCTGTGGAGAGTCCGAAGGGGAGGACGCGAAACTGGTAGGCTTCGTCCCCGACCTGGAACGCTAAGAATCTCCTGTGTGAAGGGTGGATCTCGATGTGAAAGTAGCCGTCCTTCAGGTCTATGGACACAAACCAGTCCCCGCGCTGAAGAAGAGGGAGTATGACAGCGAGGGTGGTCATCCTGAATTTCTTCGGGATGATGTACCAATTCACTCCTCTCAGGTCTAAGATAGGGCAAAGGCCACCGTCCTTCTTCGGTACTAGGAAGTATTTGGAGAAGAAGCACCGGTGACGGCTGTCGACACTCACGGGTTCGATGGCCCCTTTTTGAAGTAAGATCTCGATCTCCTCAGTGAGGGGAGGGGAGGGCGGTGTGAGTTGGATTCGTCCTGTTGGAGGTAGTTCTTCGAACTCGATCCAGTAGCCATGCTGTATAATCTGGAGTACCCAACGGTCTGATGTTATCGTGGACCAAGCGTGCTGGAATGAGCGCAGATGGTCTCCAATCAGGGGTTTCTAAAGAAAACACAAAAGCATCAATAAGAGGGGGGGTAACTTAAAACCTCCTCCTGCCTTGGTCTCTTGGCCTCTGTTTTGAAGAAAGGCGATATCTGGAGGTTGATCCCTGGCTCCTCACCGATGATGATGACATTGGTTGTTGGAACCGTGAGTGCCTGGATGGTTGTGGTGTGTTCCCCCGTCTAGGGACTTGGCCATAGGAGGATGTATGCCAGCCCGACCGGTACCTAGGGCAGTACGCAGAAGATGAGGACGATGGCATACCGTATTTTCTGGCGGTGGTCCTCATCTTCTGCATGAACTCCAATTTGTCATCGGTCGCACCATTGAAGAGGCCGGAGCTATCAAACGGCATGTCTTCGATGGTTGCGGCTGCTTGGGTGGACAGGCCCGATGATTGAAGCCAAGCATGGCGGCGTAATGCAATCGATCCAGCCACAGTCTTGGCGGCGCAGTCGGCAACATGCCTCGCGGAATTCATCTGTTGCCCTGCGAGAAGCTGGGCCTCCGATGAAATTGCCTGTGCCATCCTCTTCCTTTCTTCTGGGAGGTCCTGTATAAGCGGGGCCATCCTCTCCCAGAGGACCTGTTAGTAAGCCCCCATACATGCCGAGTAGTTGGCTATGCAAAAGCTCAAGCCAGCAGCCGAGTACAGCTTCTTGCCCATGATATCAAGTTTTCTGCCCTCAGGGTCAGAGGGAGTGGATTGCACTCGGCGTTGCCTTCGGGGTTGTGCTGCCTCAACCACAACTGAGTTAGGCTTGGGGTGCTCCTGCAGCCATTCAATTCCATCGCCGTCAACCTGGTAAAGCCGGTCAATCCGCTTGGATGTAGGTGGGATCGACGATGGGTTCTCCCAGGAGGTTTGCGATAATTTAAGCAGTGATGGGAGTACCAGGATGCGTGCCGTGGGAGGAGCTTTTGATTTGATCCGGTGATAAATCGGGTCAACTGGGTCAGAGTCCTTCTCAGCAACCTTCAACTTGAGCGCATGACACATCCATACCACCTGCTTGGAGAAAGAGCGCACATCGTCGGTTGGCGAGGAGGAGTCCTCATCGAGTAACACAGGCTGAGGCGATGGAAGGTAATTCAGGTATTCTTCAGAGGCCTCCGAAGAGGATGACGACTCTGAAGAGGGAGAAGGGCTGCGATGTCGTCCAGCCAGCGAACTCGTACGAGGAGGCGGGGGAGGAGGCAGTGGAGGCAATGGGCGAGAAGGGGAGACCTGGCAGCCCGTATCCCTGACCAGAGGTGTAGGTGGGGGCCGTGGGGAAGGGGGCCTCCCTGATCCATGGAAGGAGATGTGAGGTGGAGGCATCGAGATGACGTGCTGGGTGGCAGCTTCCTCCGTCATGTAATAGACTTTCTCAGCCTCCAAATCAGCGGTGTGTTGAGTGGGCAGGGGCATGCTGAAGACTGCCCTGGCAAGATCATAGGCCCCATACACTTGGTCGTCGTCCTGGATTCGGGAAGTCGATGGACGAGGTTCGGTCTCCTGACCTTTATCCGTTGATGGGTCCCGCAAGAGTTCAGAGCGGGAAACCACCAGCGCCAGGGATCTTGGGGAGGCAGCCTAGACACTCGATGGGTCACCCACTTCAACCTCCACGATTTTGAGGGAGGGAGTCGGGGTGGATGTTCTTGAGCGTGACTGCTCAGTCAATGTACCTCTGTCCTGAGGGAGAACCTGGGACTGAGGAATCTCCATCGTAGGTGGAACAATCGGTGCGGTCGCCACCGGCACCACTACTGAGGTAGCCTTGTGCTTTTTCGCCTCCTTCTGCTTGTCCTCAGAGTGAGGGCGCTTCTCCTTCTTTTTCTTAGGAGCCTTGCCCTTGGAGGAGGAAACCGAGTCCCGGTCCTTGCTCGATCCCGAGCGATCCCCGTGCTTCCTTTTGGGTTCAGACGCCGAATCTGAGGAGGCTCGGTCCCCAACCGGGGTCGGCCTCGAGCCATGCTTGTGAGAGTGGAGCACGGCTTCTGGATCAGAGGCAACTGAGCGGCGGCGAGACGGGTGGCGTGTGGAGCCAGAAGGCTTCGGAGATAGGGATCTACCTCGTTTCTGAGGGGATCCAACAGCAGGTGTGGAAGCTGCAGAGGGGAGCAGAGCCTTCTCATAAAGGAAGGACTTCAGCCGGGATGAGCGGTGTTTTCTCGCCTGGGGAGTGAAGGCCCGACAATGCACACAGGCATCTACATTATGGGATTCACCCAAACAAATTAGGCAATGAGAATGGCCACCAGAGCTGGGCAGCTTCGCCTGGCACACCACACACCTTTTAAATCCAGTTTTAGTCGCCACAGCAGGAGTAGACAAAAACGTAGTCGGAGACGGGCTGGGTCAAACCAAAATAGAGAGCCGAGACAAGTGCAGAGGAGCACAAAAAAATGAAGTCGAGAGTCCGAGTCAAGCCAAAATCACCGTGGAGCCAAGTTAAGGGAAGAGCAATATCATAATCCAAAAATCAGTCCGAGTCAGTAACAAGTAAAATAACGCTAGCGAGAGAAGGTCCCTTCGAGCTGCAATACGCGGCAGAAAAAAAGGCACTGAGGGGATTTGGGCGGGAAGCCCTTATAAGGGACCGTTAGAATGGGCGGAGTTACCACCAAAAATGTATCAAAGCACATTATGCCTAGCGATACTAGAAGGTTCCGTATGCTCTGCGCAGGAATAACCCAACTGTGTGATTCACAGAGACCATGAAGAAGATACTAACTTTCTTTTCATTTCTGCATTTAGTCCTTTTACATTCCAACTCATAAATTTCATATTTGCCTTTAATCTTATCTTGAAAAAAATTAACTTTATGCAAATATCACACAATTCTTGCATTATTTTTGTAATATCTTTGACTGTTGCAAAATTTATTCAGTATTTTTACACTTCTCTTAGGTAAAAACTTATTCCAATATTCATAAATTCAGCAGACTATCTTCAAAATTCTTTTTCTTATTTTCTAATTTACTTTCCTTCATTTCCTTATCCTCCTCCTTAGTAATTTGTTCATCTTGGTTGAGATCTTGTTCCACTTCATTTTGATTGTGGTCTTATTCTTCTTGTTTTTTCCTTTGTAGATCAAAGTCCTTTTTACTCTTTTTGACAAACTCCTGTGCTTTTTCAACGGTATCAATCCTAAATCTTTCTTTTTTGTATGCGAACCATACTCCTTCAAGTCTGTCCCAGCTAAAGGGGATTTTTTGTTTCTTCAGTATGTCCACCAAAAAGTGGTAATCTTTCCGTTTTTTCAAGGTTCTTGTTGGAATTTCCTTCAACAGGGTAAGTAATTTCCCCTCCCAATAGAAACCTTTATTAAAGTGTACTTCCATGATGTAGTTCTTCACCACCTTCCTTGCACATTGTATTATAATGTCCCTTGGGAGATTCCTTTTAGTAGCAAATGTAGCTTTCAATCTGTATACTCGCTCCAATTCTCTGCTTACTTGTTCTTCACTCCAATTTAGATTTTGCTTTAATATTTCTATTATCATTATCTTCGTATCCTTGTTTGGCTGCTCTCTTAGACCTCTCAGTCTAATCCAAGATTCTTTTTCCCTTGCCTCCGCCAAGGCCAGCTGATCACGCATTGCCTCCAGATCCATACGTAATGCTGTATTGTCTTTCTTTAGTGACTGAATGTCTTCTTTATTTTCTCTCACTTCATTTTTTGTTTGGGTTAGTATTGTATGCAGCGCATTAAATTTGGTGTTGATATCATCTAATTGGACCGTCACATCTTTTCTAAAGTCTCATATCTCCTCCGTGAACTTCAGCATATATTGCAGTATACTTTCTTCTGTAGAGCCTCTCTGACCATGTGCACTGTAAGGATCATAGGTCTTTGTCCTGCTTCTGACACCTGAAGCCATGTTTTCTTTTCCACAATCAAGGAATCCACTAATCAATTCACTTACTATCTCTTCCTCTCTTGTTTTGTCTTTAATTCTGTCTAACCTCCTTCTGTTTTAACTTTGGTTCCCTTCACCTTTCTCTATCTTTTCTGTCTTCTATCCCCTTAACTGCCTCCAACCCCTCTTATTATTATCTTTTCTTTTCCTCTCTTTTCTCCTCTACTTGTCTTACCTATTGCCTATTCTCTGACTTAATTCCACTCTCTCCCAATCTTATTTTATCTTTCTTTCTAACTATCCTGTAACCTTTAATTTACTATTCTATTCTCTTTCCTCCACTTTCTATTCTACTCTTATCTTCTTATCTTTTTGCTTATTATCTCCTTCTATCTCCTCACTCTCCTATCTGTGAACTAATTTAAAGACTTGAGGTTTCTTCAAACGATTTGTGTCCCATCTCCATATGATTCCTAAATTGTGTATTGCTGCCTTACAGAATCTTCTCGTTTTCGCCTAAAAACTCTTCTTTCTTTACTAATGTCTGGCATATACATTTAGAAGTATTACTACATCTCAATACTACTGTAGATGGTTATACCCAACCATGAATTCTTAAGTTTGGACTTCTACCTGTTCAATAATAACATGTCCATCTTCTAAATGCCCAAATCACAGAAAGAAAACAGGCTTTGCAACATTGTTGAACACCTGGTTGCACAGATGTTATCATTTGTGACCAGAAAGCTGGGGGTAGCAGGAGTCCTAATAGCTCCTACCCAGCTAGTGCAATGGTCCTTTCTAATAGTGAATCTTATGCCTTCCTTCTGAGTTTCTATATGGAATCTGGTCAAGTTTTGATGCCTCAGATTTATCATAAGTCTCACCTTCCTGTAGCACTACTGACATAATTTGATGGGCTTTCTTTGGCTTTTGCCTCAAAGCCCTGATGCCAATTTGGCTACATATACCTATCCTTTCAGCCCCCATATGCCACAAAGAATCCATGGCCTAGTTCTTAAGTTAGTTCTACTATGAGCAGATATACTTCAATATCCAATTCTTTCATCTCTTACTTTCAACGTAGGTTGATTCTACATGAGGGCTGTATCCCAGCTCAACTGTGTAGGCCCATGATTGACCCCTTTACTGCCACGCACACCTGTTTTAATCTAAACTGAAATCAGTTTGGAAAGCCACATGGGAACGCCATCATGTAGTCACATCAGTACAAGGGGGTGTTTCTACTGTGTGCACATATGCCTCGTATCGGTTTATGTCAGTCACATGACTGCAGCGGCTGCAGGGTTTTCTTTTGTTTGTTCCTGCCATGCATGTGCATATTTGCATAATCAAATAGCCTTTGTCTGTTTTCCGGTATTCTGACCACCCACCTGCACCCCCATAAGATTGAGTGCATAACTGGTTGATTACCTCAGCCAGCCCTCACATGTTGACTTCAGCCACTCTAATTTGCTGCCTCATTTTATAAATTTAACTCCTAGGAAAGTGGGTGTAGTATCAACAGCATATGGCACAATCTTATACAGGTCTACTCAAATGTACATCCTACTGAATGCAATAGTGCTTACTCTCAGGAAAGTGTTTTACAGTGCTTGCCCCATGAGACATCCCCCATTACCTTACTCAAAAGGACATCTAAAGGCAAGCAAATATTCAAAGATGCTGACCCTTCTAGCAGGCAAGCAGGAGCCTGAGAGATACATCTCCAGAGATTCTGTGCCATCTCCCTACCAGTTGTTCACCATCCACCAACCTCCCCCCACCCCCACTTCTCCAACCTGTGAATGTGGCAAGGTCTTGTACCCATCCCCTCATGTTATGTGTCTTCCTATAGGTAAGTAACTGAGACTGGGAGACTTTCTGTAGGAAATTAAAAGGCCTGCCACCAAGAGACCTTTAGAGGGCAGCATTATTATCCAAAATAGGTTGTAGTTCATTGATGATACGTCTGAGTGGTCTCAAATGGGAGCTGTATGTGATCACTAGTGGGTTATGCCATTTCCTGTCTTTAGTCTGTTCTGTAATAGATTAGTCCTGTGTACAAGTCTTGCCTTGTTGATTTCTTTTCTTTTCTTTTCTTTTACTCCATATGGTGGGTACTGTAGATTGAGGAATGCTTGTTGTAATTCCACGAGTTTGGCATCCTTGTCTTGTGGGTCTGAGCAGATCTGATTGTATTGGAGGGCTTGACTGTAAACTATGAATTTGGTAATGTGTTCAGGATGGAAACTGGAGGCATGTAACTACATGTAGCAGTCAGTGGGTTTGTGATATAGTGTGGTACTTAGATGTCCATTGTGTAGCTGTATGGTGATGTCCAAAAAGTGAACTTGTTCTGTTGGTAGTTCCAGGCTGAGACTGATATGAAGTTGTTGAAATTCTGGTGGAATGTCTTCAGTGAGTCCTCTCCAACAGTCCAAATAATTTTGAAGCTATCTCCAATGTGCCTCAGGTAGAGGAGAGGTTTCTGGGTGCAGGAGTTAAGAAGTGTTGTTCTAGGTCAGCCATGAAGATGTTGGCACATCATGGTGCCATGTGTGTACCCATGGCAGTACCACTAACTTGAAGGTATATATGTTACAGGTTTAGTCTCCCTTATCTGGAATGCCAAAATCCAAAATATTGCAAAGTCCCAAATTGTCCACGAGTGGCTAAGATAGCAATACCTTTGCTTTCTGATGGTACAATGTACACAAACTTTGTTTCATGCACAAATTGTGTATAAAATTACCTTCAAACTATGTGTATAAGGTGTATATGAAACATAAATTAATTTTATGTTTAGGCTTAGGTCCCATCTCCAAAATATCTCATTATGTATATGCAAATATTCCCAAATTTAAAATACCTCTGGTCCCAAGCATTTTGGATAAAGGAAACTCAACCAAACAGAGTTGAGGAACATGCCCTCATGTTGTTGCTGGACTCCAGCTACCATCATCTTCCCACAATATGGCCAAAGATCAGTGATGATGGGAATTATAGCGTGGAGGACCAGAGGCTCCTCACCATTGCCTCAAAGTTTAATTCAATCTTTTCAGTTGATTCTACAGTGTTTCACATTGTTAAAATTCAATCTACTACCAAGAATATTTGAGTTCTTACTTCTCTGGCAAGAATTTCTATACTCAGGTAGTAAGAATGTACAGTGGCCCTTGCCTTCTCACTGGAATATGTTTGTGCAGCATTCCCTCTCCCCCAACACAGAAAGGGATCTTGAATTTTAGGGATTGGAATATTACAATAGGAAGTACGAAGTCCACAGAAGCATAAAAGAGTGATATCATCAAGGTGGAGGTGCTGAAGATGGAAAATTTACAGTGAAATGTGTATCCTGTAAAGCAAGAATTAAGAAGAAGCAGAAAACAGGCAAGAAAAAGGAAAACAGATCCTTATGAATTCTTGCTACAGAATATAAGGGAATCTTCAACAACCTTTAAGCTGTAAGTCAGAATGATTTCAAAGCAGGCCTCTGAAGAGCACCAGCTACCATACAACAATGACTATTTCAATGAACAATTCTATTTGGTCTGGCAGATCTCAGCATTCTTGCATTTATGCATTTGGAGATCATGTAACATTTTATTCAGTAACGCCCCTACCTCTTCTATCCCAAAGAATGGCTTTGTGCTAGGAGGAAAGTAATGATAAACAAGATAGTAAAATCCCAGGGGGACACAAGAAATATCCCTCAGAACAATGGCATCATATTCCCAATATGAATTGTGCTTGTGTCATAAAAAGAGAGCAAGTTTCTGCTGCTATTTCATGGGGTGTCCAGGAATCAGCTGTATGTTTGTATCACATGAATCACTATCCCTCAGTTGCAAATGTGCTGAAAATGGGCAGAAGCACACACAATTCTTCAAAATCCAATAAATCCTTCGTATTTTCCTTAGCAGCCTAGCATGGAAATACAGAGATGCCTGTTAGAGAAGGGAGATGTCCAGAGATGGCTCCCCTTAACTCTATCATCTACAGGTGACTACAGACCTAGAAGGAAGAAAAAGGAAATCACCAACCATAAGATTGTTGGTATTGCTTCTTTCTGACATGTATTGTATTGCACAATGTCCAGAATCACTCCACTACTTTAGATGCCGCATCACAATCAACTAGCACTTTATCCAGGTCACAAGAAAGTCAAGAGTCTGAAGACAAGGGAATGGCCTGGATTATGCCTAAGGTCTTATATTTTGGTAGCAGCTGAATCAAGATGTTATCAAAGTATGAATGAAGACACATGCTTTGGGTTCTTAGTTGTGTCACTCAAAGCCTTAGTAAATGTCCTTCAGGGCTGATGCCAGTCCAAAGCCTAATGCTGTATGATAAAAATGGACAGGTTGCTTACCTGTAACTAGTTCATAGAATCATAGTTCTTTGAGTGGTCATCTGCGCCCTCACACAATTGTGATCTCACATGTGTGCAGAACAAACACTGAGTGTTACAGAGCTGAGTACCTTTTTGGCAGTAGCCCTGCCCTCTCAGGGGACTACATAAACAGTGTGGGAAAGCTACTCCCCTCAGTTCCAGAGTTTGTTGTAAACGTTTGTGGATCTCCCAGAAGAGGGGAGGAGGGCAGGTTTGTGTGAGGGCACAGTTTGTGTGATGACCACTCGAAGAACTACAGTTACAGGTAACAACCTGTCCTTCTTCTTCGTGGTCTCTGTGCCTCACACAATTGGGAGAATAATGAGCTTATCTTGGAGGTGGGAGCAGGTCAGCCCTATATTGATGAAAGCACCGCCCTGCCGAAGTCAGCATCTGCTCTGGCCCTGTAGTCCAGGCGATACTGGTGGATGAAGGTCGATGGTTGGGACCAGGTGGCTGCTCTGCAGACTTCTGGAAGGGAACTGCCTCTGTGCTGTGCCTGAGTAGTGGCCACTGTCCTGGTAGAGTGTGAGCAGATATGGAGTGGCAGCGGTTTCCTAGCCAGCTGGTATGGCAGGTTGATTAAGTCCACCACCTAGTGAGCAATCCTCTGAGAGGATACTGGCGAGCTGGGGTGGCATCCCCCATAGCATACGAATAAACAGGGGGATGCCCTCAAAGATACTGTGCAAGATGTGTAGAACGTCAGGGCTCTGTGGACATCAAGTGTGTGTAGAGCTTGGTCCAGTGCGGAAGTCAGGTTTGGAAAGAAGGAAGGTAGGATGATGTTCCAGGGACACTGGGGAAGATACAGGATGACCATGAAGACTGCATACTCCTGGTTCCATGGTGTAACTCACAGAGCAACCTCAGCTGGAGTACGCGTGTCCTGAGTTTGGTGTGGGGGACCACCATGGTGGTGGTAGCCATGTAGCCTCGGAGGCTCATGATGAAAGGAGCCGGTATGGATCAATGATATAAGACATGGCCAATCAGGTGGGTCAGCATTTCTTCTCGAGAGGGAGGGAGTAACGTGTATCCCGTGACAGATTCCAAGGTGGCTCTGATGAAGGGGAGTGTCTGTGTGGGAAGGTGTGACTGTGCCAGGCTGAGACGGAGGCCCAGCTGTGCTAGAAAGTTTAAAGTAGTGAAGACATCATGGTGAAGGGTGGTCTTTGACGGTGCTGCCAGGAGCCAGTTGTCCAGGTACGGGAATATGTGCATACCCTTCATGCGGAGGTGAGAAACAGCAACCGCCATCACCTTGGTACATACCATTGGAGCTGTTGAGAGGCCAAAAGGGCAAGATCTTGTACTGATAGAGGGCAGTGCCCACTGTGAAGTGGCAGAATTTGTGGTCTTGGATGGATTTGAATATGAAAATATGTGTCCCAAAGGTCTATGGAAGTGAACCAATCTCCCTTTTTTAGTAGAGGGAGAATGGTGGCCAGTGTGACCATGCAGAACTCCCAGAGCTGGATGAACTGGTTTACAGCCCAGAGGTCTATGATGGGATGCAGTGAGCGGTCTCTTTTTGGGATGGTAAAACATCAGGAGAAGAATCCCGAAGAGGCAGCTCGGGCTGGTAGTCATTGGACAGCATCCTTGGCCAGGAGGGATGTTATTCCTTGCTGAAGGGTGGGTGAGGAGGGGGTGGAGCAGAATATGCCAGAGGAGGAAAAGCAAGTGAATTCTATGGCGTATCCGGTGCGAACAATGGTATTTATCCAGTTGTCGGAAGACATGGCCTCCCAAGCCCAGGCATGAGCAACTATGTCCAGGGGTTGGGGGGAGGTAAGGTGGCAGAAAAGGCTGGTGAAGATATCCCATGGAAGGATGTCATAGTCAAAAATGCTGTTTAGCAGAGGAGTGCTGTTTGGAGTGGCTGAATGATTGGTAGTGCTGGAATCTGCCCAAGTGTTGCTACTATTGTTGTTTGCTGGTGGGCTGCTGATACAATGAGGAATGTGACACAGAGATAGAAGGATAAGATGTTTTACGCCAGTATGGCTTTGAGGGACGGTACTGGCATTGAGGTTGGGTAATGCCCATCTTTTTTGGCTGTAGTGTGGGCCTTCACCAAGGTAGCAATAGCCTCGTCAGTTTTGGCATTGAAAAGGCCTCGCCGAATGGTAGATCCTTGATCCATTGATAGGTGCCTTCGGTGATGCTAGCAGATCTGAGCCAAGTGTAGTGAGAGAAGCCAATTACCATTGCTATAAATTAACTGCACAGTCATCTGTGTGGCAGACAGCACAGATTTAGTGGCCTGCGAGCCTGTGGGCTTCTTGTTGGAAGAGGGCCATGATGTTCTTGTGGTTGTCTGGTAGGGAGGGAAGAAAGGAGGCTATTTTGTCCCATACGAATTGCTGATATCCAGCCATGAAGGCCTGATAGTTAGCAACTCTGACAGCTGGCAAGGCTGAGGAGTAAAACTTCCTCCTGATAAGGTCAAGACAGTGACCTTCCTTGTCTGGTGGAGCAGAGGAAATGGAGCGACATGTCAATTACACCTGTACCACCTCCATGAGCATGGAGTTCAGGGGTGGATGGTTAGAGAGGAAGGGAGTTTCATCAGTTTGGATCTTGTAAAGTTTCTCCAGCCTACATGCTGTCAGGGGAACTGAAGCTGGTTTTGTCCAGGCATGCTTGACTACCTCCTATAGTGTGGGGAGAAAGGGGAGCATCACCTGAGTGTTGCTAGGTGTTTTGACCTGCTGGAATATCAGATCCAAGGAGGTTGGGTGCTGTGACTTGAGCTCCAGGTTGAGCGATTTTGCCACACGGATGAAGTCAGCATAGGGACAGAGGTCCTCCAAAGTTGATATGGGGAATGTGTCCCCCAAGTCATCTGGGGTCTCAGAAGAGTGGGACCTCTGTGTGAGAGTATCCCAGTCAACTTCTCTTTCTATCAAGGAGTCGCGATGATCCAGGGAGCAGTGGGGAGGGTTGGAAGGGAGTGCTCCTGGGTCGCGCTCAGAAGAAAGATTCTTGTGCCTGGAAGGCTGTGGTGTTGGGTCCCATGGGAGGGGTCCTGAGGTTTGTGCCATGGGAACTGTCCTTACCAGAGTGATGAGGTCTTTTGGTCTGATGCCGGGGCCATTTACATTGCTGATGGGCCTTCAGTTCCCAATAATGGGATCGTCTTGGTAGGTATGGAAAATACTTTGGATCCAGGTATGGCAGGTAATGGGCACCTTGGAACCATGGAGGTTTGAAGAGGTACCACGAATCCAGTGAGGATGAAATGGAGTAGCCACAGTCCTGATCTGAGTAGGTTGAGGGGGACTGGGAGCAGCCCCAGTGGGGTCAGGCCCAATGTCAGTCTCTAGAGTCATGAGCATGGCAGTGCCAGTGTCCGCTGTGGCATCTTTGGCAGGACCAGGAATGTCTTGAGGCTGATAACTTGGATCTGGAGTACCTGGTCCAGGATAGGTCAAATCGGGACCAAGATCTATGTGATCAGGATCAAGGAGACTGGGACCAGGATCTGGAAGGGGTCCAGGATTGAATTTGGAACCAGGATTGAGCTGGAGATGGGGGGATCAACCGGGATTGAGAGTGGTGTCTGGAGCAGTCAGCTCCCCTCAAGTCTAGTCGGCAGTCGTGGGAGTCATGTGAGGCAGTTGCCTGAGCTCTCCTCAGAGGCAGAGGACGGGTGGCTGCCCCAGTTGGGGAGGCTTGTCCGCACTGCAGGGATGCTGTGGAGCTGGAGCTCTGACAGTCAAGTTGTTCATCATCCTCAATAGTAACTATCTGGTGTTGGTTAGGGGATGAGACCGTGTAACCGGGCAGTATTGGTTCCAGCAGTGGGGCTAGCCGAGAGACCGTCTGGTGGGTCGATTTAGACCTTTTCAGCACCAAAGGATCCAAAGCTGCGGTACCCGTGCACTTCCTGCCACTCTTTGAAGTCTTGGCTGGAGCCAGCTTGGAGGGGGTGGTCGAGTCTGAGTGGATTGGTTTTGCAGTCTGAGGCACGGTTGTTCTGGATGCTGATGCCATGGCCAGTGAGAAGAGAATGGAAAGGCCCATGCAGACCCTTCAGGAGGTGGTATCTAAGGGCCGGTTTTGTGAGGCAATGTCGGCGGACTGGAAGGATTGCTCCCAAAGGTGGGTCCGCAGCCAGGAGATCCTCTTTTTAAGTGTTCGGGTGGTAAAGCACCTGTAGATGTCACAGGAGGTGACCTTGTGGGCATCTCAGAGGCAGAAGAGACAGCGGTTGTGTCTGTCCATGTGGGGAAAATCCCCCCCTGCAAGAAGGGCAGGTTTTGAAAATGGCCCAGGAGGCCATACAAGGCCAAAAAGGACCGGGCCAGTCCAAAAGTTATTAAGTCCAATGGGAAAAGCGAGAGTGGATTCCAGAAAAAATAAGCCAATAGTCGGAAGAGAAAAAGCCAATCCGAGATGAAAAAAATGAGACAGCTATTCAACAGAGAACGTTCTGAGTGTGTCTACAATGACTGAGGAAAAGGAACTGAGGGGAGCAGCTTTTCGGTGCTATTTATGTAGTGCGTTGGAAGGGCGGGGCTACCGTTAAAAACTAACACTCTGTTTTTGTTCTGCACAAGTGCAAGATCCCAATTGTGTGAGGCACAGAGACCACAAGGAAGACAGTAACTGTAGGAGAAACAGAGAATTCCTACTCCTACATCTGAGAAGAATGTGAATAACTTGATGGATGCAATAAAGCCCTGATTGGTTGTGGAAACCATGACTAGTTCCAGCATTTCCAACTTGAAGCACTTCTGGTTGCATAACTTCAGACACTTCTCCATTTTTCTTGGAAGATGTATGTTGAATAGCTTACAGAGTATTTGTGGGAATATGGCACTGGTATGATAGCTTGAATATCCAGATGTCAAATTACAGTCATGGAGACTTGAAGCTTTGCTTGGTCTCTGCATGTGCCTGGACCTGCTCCAGGAACTATAAAAGTTTGTCTCCCTTTGTGAGACTTTCTATAGGGACACCAAAATATGAACAGTTTTCTGAGATGGCCAGTTCCAGATTAGATGGAGGAATGGCAAGTGAGTCCATTGGCCTTGACTTCATGGGGGCAAGACCTGGAGTAGCAGGAAATGGCATGTTTCTCCCCCCACCCACCAACCCTGAATGGCCTTTCTCCATGGCATGAATATATTTATTTTTGTGGGAGAAGCAATGTAACAAAAAGGTGAACCCAGATCTCGTGGCAAAACCTTCTGCTACCGCCAAGAGGTTGGTCCAGTCTAGGGATGTCTTTTTCCCTTCAAGGAGCTGCTAAACAGATTTGACTATACATTCTGATGTAAGGAAGCTTTATTGAGTATTAAAATACCCTCTAGGAGTCCAGGGAGAGCATTCTCATACATAGTATACCACTGAAAATTAAGCTTGAAGCGGTTGACCAAAACTGAGAGTTGAGGTCTAAAGCAGGAATGCTGCCATACATGACAAGTCTGCCAAAATATACTAGCAAACCTGGACACCCTAGAGTGAAATAGCAGCAGAGGTGAAATGCTGGAAGGAGTGTGTAAGGAAAGCCTAAAAACAATCTTAAACTATTTCTGGATTCAATTGACATTGTCATGTTGAAAAGAACTAAAAAATTACCAGTTATTAAATATCTAGCTTTTGGCAAAATGGACTTTCACTCAGTCCAAAGTAACATCCCTGGACATGTGCCAAGCATACTGTAACATTGGCCTTTATGAACTGGAAAATACTTGGCAGTTGAGTAGCTTCTTTTTCTCCATCTCATCTTTCTTGTTCTTTCACTGAAAATCAAACTTTCAAAACAAGGGGAAAATACAGAAACTAAGTCAAGGGGAAGTGAGAGGGTCATCTGGCTAAGAAGTTCAGTGCCTCTATCCCATCACTGCTCATCAGGTCACTGGAGAAGTGGTGGTAATAGCAACCAAGCTTATCCGCTCTGCGTGATCTGGATTAGAAGAATCATAGCAACCTCTCTTTAAATTAGCAAAAGGCAAATAGTAAGCTGCACTGAGCAGAAAGCAGTCCTGCTTTCTAGATGCCTGCACATACTCTTACACCTGCACATGGGCCCAGCCTGCTGGAACATTTTAATGATAAAGAATACATGTGATGAGATTAGCATGAAAGAAAGGGCTCCTGCTGCTATTCCGTTTATTTAGGGCTTGGATGTGGTTCCTTTGAAGACAATATATACATTAACGTGAACGCAAAGCATAGTGACAGCAGAATATCTCAGGACTGTGAACACAGTTCATTTGTTGGTGTAGTGCACAAACGCCACTGAGACACATGAAGACTTTTCTACAAAACTGGTTTGGAGAGTTACTCCAATGGCTGCCATATGCATACCAGTTCTCGTCATGCTATCTTAAGGGGAGGGGCGGAAGAGTTTCACCCTCCCAATGTGTCAGGGATTGGCACCATATTTGTGCCCATTGTCTGCAACAGTTTCTTTCTCTCCTGGAAAGTCATCATAGATTGCTAGCCAACAGCTCATGTACCAACACCAGTCCAAAGACCATTACTCTTATTAGCACCACTACTGTACACAATTTGACTGCTTGAAGATAATAATGTTTCATCTTAGATCAGCCAAAATATGCAGAATTTTAAGATCATCAGGGAAGGCTTTCTCTTGGTCCCACCACCATCACAGGCTTGCTTGGTGAGAACATGAGAGAAAGCGTTCTCGGTGGCTGCTTCCACGTTCTGGAACTCCCTTCCTTGGGAAGGTAGGCTGGCCTCCTCCCTGCTTTTCTTTCACCAGCAGGCAAATACCAATAGAATCATAGAGTTGGAAGAGACCACAGAAGCCATCTGGTCTAACCCCATTCTGCCATGCAGGAATACACCATCAAAGCATTCCCAACAGATGGACA
Organism: Gambelia wislizenii; assembly: GCA_030847615.1. Classification (NCBI taxonomy): domain Eukaryota; kingdom Metazoa; phylum Chordata; class Lepidosauria; order Squamata; family Crotaphytidae; genus Gambelia; species Gambelia wislizenii. The sequence continues at coordinate 446,456,617 of JAUMIR010000001.1, read as the reverse complement.
ACGTTTTTATTCAGGCAGGCTTTTAGCATCTAAGCAGGGTAGCTTTTTATGGGGATGTTTTATCTATCTTTTTAACACGTCTCTTTTTAAAATGTTTTATATTGTTTTATTTGGTTTTATTATTGTTTTTGGGAGCCACCATGTCTTATTCTGAGAGAAAAGCATCATACAAATGCAATACATACATACATACATTTCACCAAAGCACTCTTCTCTGTAGACCAATACTTCCCACGGAGTGTGTTAGCTCATGCTAGAACTGCACTTCTACAAGATGAATCTTTGAAACATTTCTTGAAAACATTAAGCTACACTGCTGGATGTATTCACCACAGTATGCCTTGGATGACATTCACAACTGATATAAAGTGGTCTAGATGAGCAGTCTTTGCAGTATCTGAAGTCACTCTCCTCAGTTATGATCCTTAACCCATTTTACATAAAAGGTTATCCAATGTCTATTTGGCCCCAAGCAATGCAGCAGTACTGCAGTATGCAAGGAAATAAAGCCTCCATTCTCTGTGTCACTACAAACACTATTGAATTATATTCAGGGGTTGCTGTGTTGGCCATGCAACAAAATACAACAAAATCCAAAATCCACAAAACAATGATACCTTTATTGGGTAAACTAAAAAGCACAAAATACACCATGCAAGCTTTTGAAGCTTCACTGGCTTCTTCATCAGGCAAAAATGTTAAAAATTCATACTGAATTAAATACCCCCGTTAGGTACTGTTTACTTCTTTCTCAAGCATTTTCATGGAAACAAGCAACCATGTGCCTCAGTCTTTCAGTAAAGACAGTGTACATTACTAGAGTTCTACATTTTTACAGAACTCAGGCTTAAAAGTGAAAATCCATAATGCCATACTTTGCTCTAAATAGGCAAGCAAACATAAAATGTGTGTGAGGTGTGTGGAGCATGGTACAGAGAACAGTGGAAGTTGGTTTCATATACCCCCAAAATATAGGTATGGCAGACAAGGCCTAACACATCAATAATATAGTCAGCCTTTTCCAGAAAATCTCTCTGGCAGGAGGCCAAGCCCCTGAATTTTCAGAACTCTCACACATGCTAGGAAGCCAACATGTTTTCCCTTACTTAAGAAAATTTCTCATCTGTAGAAAAAGTTTATTTTCAAGGAATTTGAAGTTAATATTTATAAAACTCACTGTGTTTTTGGAAAGGAGTAGCGATAAAGTATTAGAAAGCTGCACAAATAAATTTAACCTGCAAAATGGGGAAAACAAGGTTTTTGTTTTTTTAAAACCCACAGTAAGTATTCAATTTAAAAAAAAGATTTAGGGTAAGTCATACAAAAGGTACTTCACAGAAAAAGGAGCAAGACAGGGCTTGCGCCAAAACAAATTTAAACAAAGTAAAACTAGGTTAAAGTCTTTTACACTCTTGGCTAATTGTTTTCTTCCCTTCCCCCTTCCACGAATATTAGCATGTGTAGGGAAGAATGCTGCATATGAAGACTAGGTTCAGAAACACTGCACAGGACTGAGGCAAAAATACCTGGCAGCTGCTAAAACGAAACTTCAAAGACTCACTTTGAAAACCCATCGAGCTGGAGCCACTCCTCCGCCCCCCTCCCCAGCTCCCCTCAGAGTCTGTGGGAAACCTAACCACTTCAGCATGTTTAGCAGCTTTCAGGGCCTCCCAAGCAGGTGATAGAAAGAAACTGAAGGACAATGGAAGCACTCAGATTCCTCTTCCATCTCAAATCTCTCTTCTGTCAGAAAACAATGTACAGTGTTAAGCAAGCATGCTTTATGGCCAATAGCAGATAAAACTCAGAAGTCAGTAGGTCAGCTGCACAGAGGTAATTTACAACTGCAAAGGGGGCAAGGAAGTATCATTGTACACTGCTTCAGACTGAACTAACAGCTGCAGTTCTAGTTCTCATTTTCATTATTTTGGGGTTATTTTGGGATAAGATCTTTCCCTCTGTTGACCTGTTTACAGCAGATCAGAGCAGCCAAGTTACAAGGACAACCTGTGTTCAGTGCCATTTGGGAGAAAAGTGGAATATAAATAAAATAAATAAATAATCAAGCAAAATCTTGTACAACCCCAAATGTGACTGGTACAGTCAAGTGTATAATATGTTGAACCTCCATAAGATGTTGGTTCAAACTCTAGCTCTGTTAAGTAACTACTGAATGGCTTCTTGGTGAGAACTCCAAATCCAGTCTCATTTTCCATCTTTAAAAGGCACAACATACTAGGGATGAAGAAAATACAATCCACCTTCCATACCCATATTTTCTGCATCCACAGATTCAATCATCCATCGCTCGAAAATATTCAAGAAAAAAAATCCAAACAGCAAGCTTTGATTTTGGCATTTTATATAGGGGACACAATTTTTTTATGTTATTGTATATAATGGGACTTGAGCATCCATGGATTTTAGTATCCACGGGGGTCCTGGATCAAACCCCAGTGGATACCAAGGGCTCACTGTATACTTGACTTGAAAAGAAACAAGACCCTTCAAGCAGCAGATTGAATACTGACACCCCTTGGGTTGCTGATATTTCATTCGTGATGTAAAAATAGCTGATATGTGGGGTGAGGGCCAGTCGGCCAGTCAGAAAGGTTCTTCTTCAGGGTCAAAGTTGCAGTGTAGGGTTGAAAGATTCCCCCCACTCCACAGATCAAACTGAAGGACTGGTTTCAGGCACCAATTTCTGATTTTGGACCCCCTCCACCATCACTTGAAAGCCTTTGGGAAATGGGAGAGCCTTTGGTATCCATAAAGGCTATCCATAAGAGTTCGAATACTGAAAAATCATGGCTCCAGCTTATGGGCAGAGCTTCCATGAATAGCAGAGGCTCTCTCACTTCAAACTGTCAGTCTCTACATGCAGGAGAGCAATAGAACTGTGAGGTGAGATTATCATAGTATCATAGAGTTGGAAGAGACCACAAGAGCCATCCAGTCCAACCCCTTCCATGCAGGAATACACAATCAAATCATTCCCGACAGATAGACATCCAGCCTCTGTTTAAAAACCTCCAAAGAAGGAGACTCCACCATACTTCGAGGCAGTGTATTCCACTTCCGAATAGCTAGTATGCGCCTCCCTCCTTGTATATTGAATGCACATGTCAGTAACCACTGTATAAGTCTTAGGACACATCTTTTGTCACTGACTAGCCTACTGGAAAACAAATAGATCTAGAGAGGACAAAACTACTCCAGGTGCTTTAAGATGAACCAATTGATCACAATCATATAAAACTGCTTTAAAATTCTGCATTTGTGTTTTCTAGAAATTTGTCTACCATACAGCCAGTAATGGAATGGAAGCAGGAGTGTGGAAGGGAAATATATGGGTTAGATGCTAAACTAGTTTACTGCATTCAGTATAATATGCACCATACAGCTCCTTGCATCAAGATCAAATGAGATGTACATTGGCCAGGTGCAAACATCAGAGCTCTGAAAACCAAGTGCTGCAAATCAAGGCTGAGGTTATGAAATTAGAGTGAAAGCAGCTGAGGGAATTCCCTCGATAGCAACATACAAATAACTGGAGCAAGCTCTAGTTGTTTTTGTTGTAATGGAAGATATTGAAGTTGTTGGACCCTAATCTGAGACATTTAAACAAAAGGGGGAAAACGCTACTGACTAAACCTGAGGCCACATGGCACAGAAACAAAGGAGTTACTGGGAAAATAGGAATGACAGAACTCTAAATGCAAGCCTGCCCTTTGTAATAAAAGAAAGATGCTCATACAAGTGTGAAGATAATATTTCTAATAGGATTGTTTTGGGGGGAAATGCCATCCCATCCACAATTTTTTCAGTTTGACCACAGCATCTCAGGCAGGAAATGGAAGAACTGTAACCTGTTGTTAGATACCGAGCAGCTTCAACTTTCTCCCTAATGAGCATGATCTATATGATAATTGCATCAACAGTTTCAAGTTCAAACTTTTAGAAATGGAATAATGCAGCAGAAAACTCTGTGTACTAGTTAGACTGTAGGCTCTGACTTCATTATGAGATGTTTTCATCGAACCTTTAAGGAGATTTCATTTAAGGAGTGAAATCTAGTCGTAGTCAATAGGCATCTATACAGCATAAGCATGAAATTGCTTCTGATGGTACATGCAAGCTTACAAACCATCCCAAACACATTTGCTAATTTTCCACACAAAAAGAAAAGGAGAAGTCATAGGTATGGAGCTACTGTACAATCCTTTCACCAGCAGATTAGAATACAATCCTGGCCCCAGTTGCTTGTAAATGCAGAGGTCACAGGACTGAACAAAAGCTACAGTGTGGTCCTGTGGGAACTAAGTTGTGGTCCTGTGGGGACTCAGAGTGACTATGGCTTATTTGCCCCCATTTTATTTTTCCCTGTAAAAAAAGGACAGAATTGTTGCTAACTCCATTGCTGCAGTCTTTTGGGAGAAAAAACTGTGTGTGAACAGCAGATGCACACTGTAATGAAATCACATTCTTTTAAAATTCAATGCTCTGTAAAATAACTAGCTAATTTGAAATACTGACACACACACACACACCCTTATTCTATCATACCCATGGTCTACTATAACACACCCTTATTTCAGTGCCTGAAAAAAGTCTCTAGGGCAAGATATCATCATACATAAATAAGGACCATTGACATTTTCACCACTATTTACCTCCTTGCAATCTTCTCAAGGAACTTTTGTTATATGCCTATTTCAGAGAGTTGCTGATTTATACCTGTTACCAAGAGAAGCCATGGCGAACAAAGGACTACAACACCAATACAATCCATACCTTACAAACTACAGACTAATATTTTCATTTCCCAGGTCTCCATCGTGGATAATGTACTTGTCAAACAATTCCCAGAATAAAACTATCCTTTACAAAAAGTCAAATCAAAGCAGAAATTACAGCAACGTTCAGCAAAAGATCTCCAGTTTTGCAGGACATTGAGTCTTTTCTTGGAACCTTATAAAAATTCAGAGAAGTTATATCAAATGACAATGCAATAAAAGCAATGCCATACCTGTGTTAAGGGAGGAGGAGCAATTTAATGCATTTCTGATCCAGTGAGAACTCAATGCGTTATCATATTGTAGAAGAATATTATACCAACTATAGAAAATAATCCTGGTACAATACTAATCTCATTTATCTGTATTGTATTCATTCTATTCCGAGCCCGTCTTTCTCATTCCATGGGTCATTAATAGTTCTTACGGCATCTTTATTCTAACCCAACAGCAGAAGCTAATGATCACTTGTAATCTGTATACAAACATTTCATATGTACATTTGATAGCTTTGATCCAATGCTTCTGGCCTTAGTGGTGGCATTTTCACCAATATGATATTCACAATGAACTCTACCATGAAAACACTGGTAATACACTTAACAGTGCAAACATGACCTAATTCTAAGAGCCAGCTAAAACTATGGCAGTTACTTACCTCATGCATCAACAATAAGAGTAACCAACAAACCAGGTTCCTGGTCTTGTACTACAAACATCTAGACGGTTCATAACATGCTGTTATACATACATATGAATAACATGCACGTACAAAAAAAGAGGAGAAACTCTACTTGTAGGATTCCCTAAAAGTTCAACACAGAAGGAAGGGCTGGGTTAGAAAAAACAAAGCTAAAGATTCTAGCCAAGCTGTCTATGAGGCACTCCTTTCCAAATAATTTGAACAAATACCCAAAGCTCTTAAACAACTATTTTACTATTCACTCTGGAAAAATCTGAGACACGTAAGACAATGAGCACTAAGGTGCTAGACCTCGGTTTTCCCATTCAGCAGCTCTAGAGTTAGGTTTGTACAATAAGGGTTATGATGAGAAAGATTTCAGAAATGATTACTACACAAGACCAGTTCTCTTCATCAGATAAAAGAAAGCTATATGTTATACCAGAAAAATCCATAACTAATCTAACTTTTGTACCCGCTCATATCACATATACCTATGGCTGAATGGGTGAGGGGTAAAGAGAGCAATTGATATGATCACAGATGCAATGTGGGGCTGAGGTCACATATTCCCCACTCCTGTGGCATTTTCCTCATCTAAGCCTCACATGTTTATTTATTTAGGTATTTACACCCCACTCTTCAGCCACAAAGGCGCCCAGAGTGGATTACAAATTGTTTAAGCAATAGCAATTTACACATCTACACCGCATTAAGCAGTTTCCAATGCCAGGGGATGATGGGACAATCAATCCCCAGGTGAAGCCAAAAACTGTCTCAGCAGACTTGGTAGCAACCTTTTCCCAAGAATACTCACACACAGAGTGTTTGGCGTCCAGAAAACAGGAGGTGCTTTTAATCTTCAGTAGTTTCAATATGTACAGAGACAAAGTGCTATGCCAGGCATCTCAGGATCATAGGAAGAGAATGATCTCTGTTCTGTCTTGCTTTTATACACACCAGTACAGCATTGGCTTACCCAAGCACATGGTTACATTGCATCAGATTTCTACCTTCTTGGCTTTGTACTGTAGTAACCCTCTTCAGATGCAACCCTTCTCATGCAGATGTAGCATGATTAGCATGACTGGCAGTTCATGGAGTCAGTCATCATGACTCAGCATGATTTCTGCAGTTATAGAATCATAGAATCATAGAACTGTAGAGTTGGAAGAGACCATGAGGGCCATCCAGTCCAACCCCCTGCCACGCAGGAAATCACGATCAAAGCATCCCCAACAGATGGCCATCCAGCCTCTGTTTAAAAACCTCTAAGGAAGGAGACCCCACCACACTCTGAGCGAGTGTGTTCCACTGCCAAACAGCTCTTACTGTCAGAAAGTTCCTCCTAATGTTGAGGTGGAATCTCTGTTCCTGGAGCTTGCATCCATTGCTCTGTGTTCCAGTCTCTGGAGCAGCAGAAAACAAGCCTACGCCATCCTCAACGTGACACCCCTTCAAATACTTAAACATTTGTTTGGCTATTTTAAAACTTAGGGTTCAGTAACCAATTCCTGACATCCAATGTGTGTTAGCTAATTGCCCCCACAAGCCAGTACTCATTTTACCAACCTATGAAAGGATGGAAGGCTGAGTGAACCTTGGAGCCCTCTGGGATCGAACTTGCAATGTGGTGGCTCGCAGTACCGGCATTTAACTACTGCGCCACCTGGGCTCCCTACATGTGCTTACACTTTCTCTATGGAGCAAGACCTGAGTGTCTTCTAGTGTGCCAGTATTTTGTCCAATAGCCGGGGACACAAGGGCAATTTAGATCAGCAAAATTTTACTAGGGAAAGGGTATAAAGCATTATTGCCATGATCACAATATGCCACACTCTCAGCTGCACCGCAGGTTTAATTTTTTAAAAATTAGTTACATTGGAAGATAAGCCACAAATCCATTGGCTCAATATTTAGCTTTGCCTTTATTCTGAACCATTTTTACACTGGTGGGTACTGAATATCCATATGGAAAATAGAGCATGAACTGACCACCACAAACACACTTTGTAGGTTACATAGCTTTTTACAATACCAATGTTGTACAATCCAGCAACTTCTACTTATGGCAGTCAATTCATATGAACACATTCAAAGAACTCATATAGAGAAGATGCATGACTTTAAAGAGCAGTATTGTAAGTTAACCCTGTATTAATTCAGATGTTGAGGAATAGCAAAATCTGTGTGTGCAATTTTATTTTGCTATATGCACTTTCTACAAACAGTTCCCTCCCTCCCTCTTCTTTGCTGAAACACTCTTATGTGGGGCTCCAACTGTTGTAAGGCCTTGTGTGATGACAAGTTCTTTTTGGTATAAACCCTTCTTATAAACTATTCCAAAACAGCTGTTCAACCAATGAGCCAACTAGAAAGGGCCATATTAATAAAACAAAGCTAGGAGTCTAAAAGGCAGGATGGGTTAAAATACAACAACAACAACAATATTTATTTTTACCCCGCCCCTCTGTTAAAAATAATTGGGGTGGATTACAACAGTTAAAATACAACAATACAGACTAAAATCCTTAAACTCACCCACCCCACCCTCCCCCATAAAAAGATATTAAACTAGTATCAAATTAAATCCACCTAAACTTAAAATCACATAAATAAACAAATACAAAAATCAACAGCCAGCAAGTCAGGATAAAGGACTAAAAGAGGCCAGGAGACACAGCTCCTGAGGCCGGGATCTAATCAGGAAAGGCCGAAAGAGATCCATCTTTAGTGCTTTTTAAAAGCTACTTAAGCTCATCATCTGATGGATCTTGTTCAGCAGGCCACTCCATAATTTGGGGGCAATTACCGAAAAGGCCCTCTGGGAGCTTGCGGACAGCCTAGATTTTTGTGGCTGAAGCAAATTCCTCCCAGAGGACCAGAATGCGTGGGGAGGATTGTATGGGAGGAGGTGGTTCCGAAGATAAGTTGGACCAAAGCCATTTAAGGCTTTAAAGGTAATAACCAACACCTTATACTGGGCCCAGAAACTGATAGGCAACCAGTGGAGAGATTTTAATACTGGAGTGATATGGTCTCTCCGAGATGTTCCCGAGACCACTCTGGCTGCCATATTTTGTACCGGCTGAAGTTTCCGGACCAAGCACGAGGGTAGCCCCATGTAGACGTATTGCAGAAATCTAGACGAGAGGTTACCAGTGCGTGCACCAGTCTTGAGGTCCCTTCCAGGAAAGGGCGCAGCTGGCGTATCAGCCGAAGCTGATAACAGGCGCTTCTGACCGTCGCATTCACCTGACTCATAATCTGAAGCGATGAATCAAGGAGCACCCCCAGACTGTGAACACAGTCCTTAACAGAGAGCGTGACCCTGTCCAGGACTGGAGGTTGCAACCCAACTTCTGGTTTTGGGGCCGCTACCGTGAGCACCTCCATTTTGTCCGGATTTAATCTCAATCTGTTTTTCCTCATCCAACCCATTACTGCTTTAAGACAGTCATTAAGAAGACAGACACCTTCAGAATTCGAGGCCAACGATCGAGACAAGGAGAAATAGATCTGGGTGTCATCAGCGTACTGATAATACCCAGCCCCATAACTCCGAATAATCTCACCCAGCAGCTTCATATAGATGTAAAACAGCATTGGGGACAGGATGGCGCCTTGTGGAATGCCACAAATAAGCTCCTTTTTACAGGAGCAGCTGTCCCCGAGCAGCACCCTGTGGGACCTGCCCAAGAGGAAGGACCGGAACCACTGGAGCACAGTGCTTCCGATTCCTAACCCACTTAGGCGATCCAAGAGGATGCTATGATCTATTGTATTGAAAGCCGCTGAGAGGTCTAGAAGCACCAGTAGGGTCACACTACCCCTGTCAATGCTTAGACGCAGGTTGTTGGTCAAGACAACCATGGCGGTCTCAACTCCAAATCCCGTCCTAAAGCCAGTTTGAAATGGGTCTAGATAATAGGTTTCATCCAAGACCACTTGGAGTTGAAGAGCAACCGCCCTCTCAATCACTTCTGCTCAAGAATGGTAACATAGAAACTGGCCTACAGTTGTTCATGTCCAGGGGATCCAGGGAAGGTTTTTTGAGGAGCGGCCTAACGGCTGCTTCCTTTAAACAAGATGGAACAAGATGCACCCCCTGAGGGATGCATTGATGATGTCCTTAAGGAACACCATCAAGGAACCCCCACCCCACCAGATGGCCAGCCATGAAGGGCAAGGATCGAGAGGGCAGGTTGTCTTCCTCACTCTACCAAGTAGCTTGTCCACATCCTCAGTATTCACAGATTGAAATTGACCCAATAAACTTACATCAACGAGTTGCTGGACACCTCGTCAATTGTTTCTGTCACAATACTGGCATCTAAGTCGGCTCTTATCCGAGAGATTTTAAGTGCAAAGAAGTTGTTAAATGCGTCAGAGCAGGCCGTTGTTGGGTTAAGCAATGGGTTCTGTGCAGGTATAACCTGCGTCATCTCCCTTACCACCCTAAACACCTCTGCTGGACAGGACTCTGCAGAAGGAATACGTGCAGAGGAGAAGGATCTCTGCACTGCATATACTGCCTCTCGATAGGACCAAAGAAAGTTCCTATGACGAGTCCTGTCGGATAAGAGTCGAGTTTTCTGCCAGTTGCGCTCTAGTCATTGTCCAACCCGCTTCATTTTCCTAAGCTCTGATGTATACCATGGCTCACGGTTTGGAGCAGGTTGGAAAGGACGCTTGGGAGCGATCGTGTCGATAGCCTTGGTAATGTCAGTGTTCCAGCTATTAACCAAAGCTTCAACAGGGTCACCGGTGTTACCAACCATTAAACCCTCCAAGGCTTTCTGGAATCCTATTGGTTCCATTAGCCTTCGGGGGCGGACCATTCTAATGGGTCCACCACCCCCGGTGGGACGGGAAGAGACTCTTAGTTCAGTCTTAACCAGGAAATGATCCGTCCATGACAACGTGGTGGTTTCAATAATCTCCGTTCACAGATACTCCTGTTCCGTACTGAGGACAGCATCGAGGGTATGACCTGCACAATGTATGGGCCCGACAAGCAATTGGGTTTGTCATGGTTTCCATGAACTCCCGAGCCGCACCAGTCAGATTTGTCAAACTGGTCTTGAGTGGAAAGTTGAAGTCGCCCAAAACTAAAAGTCTGGGTGACTCCAACAGCAACTCTGAGACCAGCTGTGTCAGCTCGGTTAGGGAGTCTGCTAGACAACGGGGTGGTCGGTTATACTAGCAGAATCCCCAAACATGCATTCAGCTAGAAAGCCTATCCAACCTATTTTGCCCTTTTCTTTTGTTGAGTTTATCTAGTTTTGGAAATTAATTTGATAATGTTAAACAATGGAAATTGGGGTATAATTTTGCTGCCAGTTACACTCATAATTTTGTATTAATGCTAATTAACATATTAAAATATTAGCTCTGAAAATAGGCCAAGTAAGAGACTTCCAAGTAGATATTGCACCTGTATTAATGCTCGTAGTCAAGGAGGAATGAGTAATAAGGAAATGTGAAATGTAATTTGCCTTCCCCCAGATGAGGGGACTAACTTCCTAGAGTAGGAGAATGAGGGGCAGAACTTGCAGCAGCCATTTTTATTTTATGTGCTAGAGCAAAAATTGAAGAATAAAATCTACCAAAACATCTCAGACCCCACATGGGTAAGAAGGTGGGAGTGGCCTCTACCTGCATGTGGCCCCTCAACTCAACCACAAGACAAACAACATCTAAGACAAAATGTAGGCTTGTGACTCCAACACTGTCACTTTTCTTTCCTAATTTTTAAAACATCTTTTGCCTGATGAAGAAGCCAGTAGAGCTTCGAGAGCTTGTAATATGTGCTTTTTGCATTTTGGTTGGCCAATAAAGGTATCGCTCTTTTGTGGATCATGTTTTGTTTTCCTGCATGGCCATCATAGTTACCCCTGAATATGTTTTATGACTCAAATGACCCTTCAATGAGTTTACAAACACAAAACATTTTTTTTGGGGGGGGGGTATTTTTGGTAAAAATATTCCTGGCAACTGCTGTGAAGTGCAATCCATCCCTTGCCAGAACTCCACCTCCTTGAAACCGCATTCCATGGTCCAGGAAGCCAAACTGTTCCTGGTGGCACCATCTGCGCAGCCAGTTGTTCACCACCACTATCTTTCTCTCCCTTCCTGGGCCATGCCCTTCCACTGAAAGGACATATGAAAGACTTTTGCATCCAAGTCCTTCAGGTTTCTATCCAGGGCCTCATAATTCCTTTTGATATTCTGAAGGCTATGTCTTGCAGTTTCATTGGTTCCCATGTGGACCAAAAGGAAGGGATAACATTCAGTGGGCTTGCCTCTCCGTTACATTGTGGATTTTTGCCCCACGGAGACAGCACACCTCAAGACATCTTATCAGGCCCGCAAACTACTGACTGTACCCCTCAGCAGGGAGTCCCCTACCACTACCACACACCTCCTCCAAGAATTGGAAGAGGCCAATCTGTGTGCTGAACCTTCCACGGTCTCATGCACATTCTCCATGGCCTGGCTCTGCTGCTCTCCTTCCTGTTTCTTATCATCACTGATAAAGGAGAGAGCTTCAAATTGATTCTGTAGTGCCAAAGTCATAGAATGCCCCCTGCTCCTTCTACTTCTATGAGTCACAGTCTTCCAAACGTCAACCTCCTGTGTATCAGAATGAACCTTCTCTAGAGATACATCCCCTGTGTGTTCCTCTACCAGGACCTTCTGCTTTGCTCTTTCTAATAAAACCTCCTGCTACATAATATGCTGTAGAGTACTAATTGATCCTCAAGTTGCTGGACCTTCTCTTCCAACAACATAACCAATTTACACGCTGCAGGTGTAGCTCTGCGCATCCACAGTCAAGAAAGCAAACATACCACAGCTGTTGCAGATGACTGCAGCAGTTCCCTCACTATCCATACTGAGGAATCAGTAGGACGTATTGAAACTGTGCACAATGAAACAAAATTTGGGGCCTCCCCCTCAAACTCCACCGCCAAACACCCCTGTTGGCCTTGCTCCTGTACACCTCGCTCCAAGGATTGTGGCTGCAGCTATATAGACAGCTAGTGGATGCTATGACCTCCCTGTGTTTGTTCATAGCAGTCTCTGACTCACTTCCTCTCAACAGAAGCCTCACCTCCCTGAGACCAGCTGCTCAGATAGAGGATCTGGTGCTACTTTCACCCAGCTCTCACAACCAACAAGGTCACCACCACACAATGGAACACTAATGAGCACCCCAAGCAAGCCTCCTCTTAATCTCAGACAAACAAGCAAATGCTAATGAGCACTCAAGCACTTCCCTCTCACCAGCTCACCAAATAAATGCTAATGAGTCCCCCCCCACCAGACAAGCCTATCTTCAACTCACACAATCCACAGCCTATATCCCACACTCACACCAGCTTCAGTCCAACAAACTCTCTGAGGCTGAAGAAGTAAAATTCAAGAGCCACTTTTCTTTTCATCCTTCTCACAGCTGCAATCAGCATGAAGGTTGAAGTTGAGAAATGCTAAGGAGTGAAAAAAATGCTTACCCTGTAAGCAAGCTGAGAAAAGACTGTTGTTAACTGAGTGTCACATATTCCACTAGAAAATCATATTGCCTTCATCTGATGTTGCAGCTGTCAGGAATTAAGCAGAAAGTCACACTGCCCAACTTTGTAGGCCAACATCCTCACTCTTGGGACAAACTTTGATGTCGTGTCCCCCCACCCGGTGGCTTAGCTCAACAAGAGGTGTAGAGACCTGAAGCCACTCAGTTGTTTTGGACTATAATGCCACAACCCATCTGAATAGAACTGTAAACTCAAACATCTGTAGAATCAAGGGTTAATATCTCTGCTCTAGAATTTTATTTGGCTTGCATGTACAGAACCAGTTCTTGAGACTGTACAGATGAGGAGAACTTTTTCACAGTGCCAGAGTAGATGTCATCTATCATAGCTGAAGGCAATAGCAATAATGCTCTCCCAGTTCCTTTTCCCCCTCCCTCACTTGTGCTGTTGCCATAAAAGACTGACTCCTGCATGCACTGAACTGTACCTAACCCCTTTGGCAATTAACATTCCCTATTACCTTGGGAAAGTAACAGCACAGCAAACTCATTAGTGCCTGGAAACCTGAGGTTGCAGGGTCATGCCTCAAACTGCTGAAAGACATGCTTCCTGCTTTCCCTCCCATGGAGATTCCAGGCAGACAAGGCTAAGAGTTGAGACTGCAGAAGCAATCCTCAATCAAGACTGTGCCAACCCACAATGATGGGCTCCAGGCTATTTCGGAAGAGGCATAACTGAAGTTGCCAGCATAGGCGACTTTGCTCTAATTTCAAATAGCTTGCTGTAAAAAAGCAGGTTATTACTATTTCGTGGAAATGTTGGTGAGACATACCATAACACCTTCATGCTTCAAGATATATAGAGGGTCTTCTGGCCACATGTGATCTAAATAGATAAATTTCTGTAATTCTGCCACCAAATAGAAACCTTCACTTATATGAAGTATGAAAAGTGTGCATTGCTATCCCTCTCCTAGGGCAGGGGTGAGCAAACTGTGGCTTGTGAGCTGCATGTACCTTCCCAGGAGGCTTTTTTGCACACACACACACACCATGCCTGAACTCCCCCCCCCCAATGCATGGAGGACTGCCAATTTTAGTTAATAAGCCAACTCCTCATTGATACATACTGTAGAAACACCCAATAACCTCCTCCCAAACTAAAAAATGAGTTACTTTTAATTGAATTTTCAGTTACTCACTAGCCATTTTGGGGGGCAGGACAGTTTGCTGGGAGGGCATCAAGGCAAGAACTGTCCTCCACCTCCCCCACAGTTGCCAACCCTTGCCCCAGGGTTACAGCTACGTGGTTTTGTCCTGCTGTGGCACAAGAATGATCTTTCTCAACACTCTGGTTCTACTGGGAAAAAAACCTTTAGGGAAAAAAAAATCAAAGGAAGCTATCTTGTATTAAGTCAGGTGATTGGTTAATCTGCCTTGGGATTCTACACCAAGAGAAGGGAACCTCTTCCAGCTTGAGGGCCAAATTGGTTCAGAAGGGCACATTTTACTGCTAGGTAGGGGCAAAGAAAAAATTGTGTGTCCAAAATTACCAATGTATTTTAGCTTAATGCTCCTACTGTCAGAAACTAAGCATTATAAGAGACAGTTCAACATTTTAGAATGGAGAAAAAGCCTCTACAGAAGCTGAGGAATTACTACATTGGTGCATTTTGCACCATTAATTTTCCAAAAAATTTTCAAGAATATTAAAGATTTCACTGCAACTGACTATTATCTCAACATGGTGTCTCAGTAAGCTGAAATACACTTTCTCATCAACAATGGAAAAAAAATGTGAGTTTCTTTATATCCCTACACTGCCTAGACAAAGAATAATGTTTTGATTCAGTGCCAAAAATAAAGCAAGGGTGGTGTCATTGTATCTCTCCTAAGAGGGCATTCCAAAATCAGGTCAGTAACAGAGAATCCTCTTTTTTTGTAAGAGTACAACTGTTATAAGTTATGCTCAATAAATATGAATTGCAAGTAGACTTTGGTGCTTAAGGCAGGGAGCTGCCTCTTGCCAGAGTCTGTGCACATTGTAAAAAGCATGCTGGCTGGAAGGGTAGGGCAGTGAAAAGCATGGATCCATGTCCATCTTGGAGAACTCAGGCCTCATTTTAAAGTACAAACTGGAATTTCCTTCCCTCTTGCAGATAAGGAAATGGTCTCCTTGACAGGAATCAGTGCTTAACTGTCTTGTTTACCTCCACTGAATGGAGATCCTGCCAAATTGGCTCCGACTGGTACACCTCCCTCCATTGTAAGGTATTGTACAGTTTCCAGAGATGTTGGACAATCCTATTTAGATTTGAAATAGGGCAAAGGTCTATACTTAACTGGCATTGTCTCCTGTCTCCTCAGACCATCTAAGAGTCATTACCAGTAGGTAATGGCAGAGGGTAAAAGGCAGAGGTCACATTCACACCTGCCCTTTGCACACAAGCCATAGGCTTTTCAATCATCACTCTGAGCACATGGGGCCTTACAAACCCTTCCAACAGAATAACACAGTCATGTTGTGCCCCACTCAGAGGTGTTCCCTCACTCCAGGTGATAGTCCCCAAGTTAGAAAATGGCTATATAGAGACCAGAGAGAGAGAGAGAGAGAGAGAGAGAGAGAGAGAGAGAGAGACTCTCTGTCTCTCTTCAGAAGCCTTTCCAGAAGCTTATTCTCCAGAAGCTCCTTCCTCCAGAAGTCCCCTTCATCAGCTGCCTATTCTTCAGCCACTCAGCTTACCTAGACTCTTCTTTGTGTCGGGGGAGAGAAAATTTGTGTGTCTTAGTCTGTAGCACCCCTTTTACCTCCCTTAGATTGGTTAGGAAATGGGTTTGTAGCACCTGTGCCATTGTTCCCCTCTTTTTCCTTTGAGAAATTAGTATTAACAGCTTGTACTAGATAAGAATGTTCTGTTGGTTTTTACTGCTATCTTTTTCTGTCTTTTAAATACAGAAAGAACTTTTTGCTGCAAAATCAGCTTGTTTTCAACCTGATTTCTTCCCTTCCACCTCAATTTTAATTGGAATCGCTCTGGTTAATTGTCCATTTTTAAAACCTTTAGCTTGTAAGGTCCTGCAGAGAGCTAGTGCCTGGAGGAGCTTCCCCCCACCCCAAAACCAGTAAACTCAGTGCACTGCTCTTAACATAACTATTTTGCTCCCTCGGATGGTATTTGGAGAAGGACCTCCTTTGAATATCTTAATGCATGGGAAGAATGATATAGGAGTAGGTATTCAGTTCAGACACCTGGGCCCCAAGCCATCTAGAAATCTCAATGTAAGTCCACAAGATTTAGTGTTACATGGCTTCACTGCTTAGAATTCTACCTGCTAAATTTTGCAGAAGTTGAAGCTTCCAGGCCATTTTCTCAGGGAAAATACATCTAATATTCACTTCTGGTTCCTGCTAATCTGTACAATTATCAATGCTGAAATAGTAACGAACTCATTCTCCAGCTTCATTATAAAACTAAAGAGTACCTCCTATCTAACATACATCTCCAATCCATAATCTCATCCAAATGTAGCCCTATAAATGTAGAAGTATTTGTATAGGCCACATGAAAATTCTAAGTTTAAAGCTATTTGACTTACCTAACTGCCAAAGATGCAGGTCTGATGTCAGTGGTGTGTGCATGCGTTTGAAAAGCCCAAAATGAACTTCCTGGGTTGAGCGGTGGTCGGTAACTGGAAGAAGTGGCATTTACTCTGCTTACAGCTCCATTCATAATATTTAGATTTGTTAACTGAAAAAAGAAGTAAAAAGGAAAAATACTTTACAAGGCTCAAGGAAACAATAACAAGATGCTGTAGAATATAACACATTTAAATGATGACATTTGCATTGTCTTATATTTAGAGAGTTTTGCAATGTGGAGAGAGTTTTGCCAGGGAGATTCAGGTTCAAACCCACACTGAATGACCTTGCACCCGTCAGTATATTTTTTGAGTCTAACAAGCTTCACAGGTTTGCTGTGAAGGGATAAAAATGAGAAGGACCACATGTGCTACACTGAATTCCTTTGAGGAAGGGCAGGATAAATTGTAACAACAAAATCAAGTACTTATAAACATGACAGTATTGTTCTTTGGAGTTTATCCCTCTCCTTTAATTGTTGTAATGGTTAGATGAATGAAACAAGAACTCAATGAGCAGAATGTGTTTACTTGGATATTTATACACCTCCACCCTATCCCAAGAGCTCAGGGCTGGTTGCAACATTTAAAGAGAGAACATAAGATAAAGCAAATACAACACCAACAAAACACAGAGAGCCTGTTCTAACCACAATAGTTTATCCTTACATCCACAATGCTTTGACTTCGACAAATCTCCAGGGAAATAAAACATGCTATAGAGCAGAATGCTACAAAAAAAGTCTGCTGCTTTCTACTTGTCTCCACATATGATAAAAATGGCAAGAGCTAACTGGGCTTTTAATGAAATTCAGTAATAGTAATAAACTACAATATGGATTCAACAATATAACATATTTTGAAAATGTTCTCCCTCCCAACAGATCATTGCTAAATGCTTCTGTTTTATCTTATTTCTACTTCTGTTGGTACAAACATTCTGCCTTCTGTTGTGTAATTGCACCAGCCCTTCTCTAATATGCATTTCTCAAAATGTTTTGGCCTGCTACGCCCATCAGCTATAGCTAGTAGGTCCAATGGTCAGGGATGATGGAAAGGGGAGACCAAAGCATTTGTGGGAACATAAGTTAGCAAAGGGTGTGCTATATCAACATAAAAGAAAGTCACTGACCAAAACAATATACAACCAGCATAATGTAGTGACAGAAATGCTGGCTTTGATATGGGAGTCCAAAATTCCAAATGATAGTGGGAATGGAAAACTGGACCTACTGTGACATATCTTTCTAGTCAGCCAAGAAGGGACCAAAGGTTAACACTTAAGAATTTAGGCCCAACACAAAATTCCAGATCAGCCCTGAGAGGAGGAAACCTCTTAAATCACAGAACTTGACTCCACTGTAGAGTCAAATGTAGCTCAGAACAAAAAGTCAAGTTGAATAGAACCAACCAATAACTTAATGGACAGAGATGAGGGAGCTCTGACTTGCTATGGAGCACTGGCCAAACACAATCACCAACTGCATTTGGTCCAGCATCAACCAGTCAGATGACACTGTTAGATCTACTCTTAGCTAACCAGAAGGACACTCCATGGCAAGGCCAGCTTTCTGTTTCAGTCAGTGGTGAACGGAGCCAACAAGAAAGCAATATTCCCTGTGGGCTGGAGGTGAATCACAGAATCTGTTGTAATACCCAGTGACCAAAGAATGCCTTAGCTAATGTGTATTTAGTTGTTTTTATAACACCAGACAAAGGTGGATGAATTGGACTACATATGTATTCAATGTATGGAGCCAAAGAGACGAGTACAACTAAGACTGCTGCTGCCCTCACTGAATGGGCCATGATGCCCACTGAAGGAGTTTTGCCCTAGGAATAGAATGCTAGGGAATGCACTCCATTACCCAATGGCTGATAATGCTGCAAGACTCTTGGCCCAGGACCCCTACTTTATAAAGTACAAACACAATGTTGGAAAGTCTAGTGCAATCCATGCACTTGTCACAGATTTTAACTGCCCTGTACATGTCAAACTTCTTCTTATTATTTTTTGTCATCATCATCATTATTATTATCATCATCATCTTTTATTTCTATAGCACCATCAATGTACATGACGCTTTACGAGAAAAAGAACAACAAAACAGTTCCCTGCCCTCAAGCTCACAATCTAATGATTATACCACAGCTTTGCTCTGGAGTGAGATGGGTTGGGTCAAAGTTTTGGGAGCATGATGTCTTGGCTCTGGTGATACAAGGAGTTCACTTTGGCTAGAAAGGCTAGGTCAGTCCACAGAATCATTCCATCCATGTGGAAACTGCAAAGTTTCTCTTGGACAGGCAGAACACAGAGATCCCTGGCTCTCCTGGCAGTGGTGAAAGCTGCCAGGAAACACACATTCCAGATCAGGACATTAAAGAGGATATAGGAGAGAAGCTCAAATAAGGGTCTAGTGAGTGTGAGGTGGACTGAGTTATACTTCTGTAAGGGGAAACTACTTAATATGGGAGAAGAAAGGACTGTCTCTCTGTAGGAAGGTTCATTTGGAGAAGACAATTGGACATGTTGCCCAAAGCTGCTACTTGTTTTTTTAGAATATTTTGAACTAGTCCCTATTTTAGGCCTGACTGGAGGAACTTCAGAAACTCTGGCAGCTTAGTCTGCAAGGAAGATGTGCCTGGTCTCCAGCACCCACTGCTCAGACAATCTGGTAAGTTTTGTTATAGAAGATATCCTGGATGCCAGTAGTTTGCTGGCCTCTAATGTCCAGCATTCCAACACCACAGCAGCTGCTAGTATAGGAAGTACAACCTAACTGGATTGCATGTTGAATATGCTCTCCTTCTCTTAGCTGAAAGATACAATTGTGGAAACAGTCAGTACCAAAACAGAAAAGGTCAGGTTGCTTACCTGTAGCCATAGACCTTTAAGTGGTCTTCTGTGAATTCACACAGCTGGCTTATTCCTGCACCTGCGCAGAGCACTCAGAACCTTCTGGAATCGCTAGGCAGAATGGCCTTTGATACATTTTTGGCAGTAACTCCACCCACCCTAACGGTCCCTCAAAGGCGCTCCCACCTAATTCCCCTCAGTTCCTTGAAAGATGCCGCAATTAGCAGCATCAAGAACATTAAGCATATATATCATAATAGGACATAGAGGGGAGGATGGGCGGGTCTGTGTGAATTCACAGTAGACCACTCGAAGATCTATGGTTACAGGTAAGCAACCTGACCATCTTCTTTGTGGTCTCTGTGAATCCACACAGCTGGGTAGACTTGCAAGCTTCATCTCCAGGAGGTGAGTATGTCCTGTACACAAGTAGACGAGGATTGCATAATGTGTGCAAACAACATCTGCATTTATTAACAGAATATTCAGTATTCACCATAAACCCAACTCAGTGAATGGAGGAAAGAAGGACAGCCCTCCCAAAGGCAGCTTCATTTCAAGAATGAGTGTCCAGTCTATAGTGGTAAATAAAGGTCAAAGGTGATGACCAAGTGGCTGCATGGCAGATGTCCTCTAGGGGCACCCCCGAGAGGAATGTGGCCGAAGTGGAACAGCTTTAGTAGAATGTCCACGAACCCGTGGAGGCAGTAGCTTCCTAGCCAGTTCATAACAGAGGGAGATGGTTGAAGTCACTCACTTCGAAAGTGGGTAGCGATATCAGTGCACCCAGCTTCGAGTCAGCATAAGAGACAAAAAGTCTAGGTGATTTCCTAAATGGAGCTGTCCGTTGTATGTAGAAGGCAAGAGCTCTCCTCACATCCATGGAATAGAGAGTCCGTTTGAATTCATCCTTTGGGTCCTGCATCAGAGCAGGTAGAACAATGGTTTGGGTGAGGAGGAAGCTGGAAACCACCTTTGGAAGAAAAGATATGTCTGGTTTCAAAACCACCTCGTGCTTGTGGAAAGAGGTGTATGGTGGATCCGAGCGTAGGGCACACAGTTCTCCAGCTCGGCATGCAGAAGTGATAGCCACAAGAAAGGCTGTCTTCCAAGACAAGAGTCTTAGGTCTGTGGTCGCCATGGGTTCGGAGGGTCGTCTCACAAGTTGGGAAAGGACAAGCTCGAGTACCAGAGGGTGGAGATTAATGTAGCCCTTCAAGAACTTCTTGACCGTCGGATCTCGGAATGGAGAGGGCAACCCATTGTCTGGTGTTCAACGTAGATAGCCGCCAAGTAGCACCTCAGCGAGGAGATTGATAATCCCAACTCAGAAAGATGAAGAAGGAATTGGAGGATGGTTGGTACCAAGCAGGATTCGGCATCCAAGCCATGGTCAGCTAGGAAGGATTCGAAGTGCCTCCACTTGTAAAGGTAAGACTTCCGAGGGCCTGCGGGTGGCGTCAACCACAGCTTGGATGTCCGGTGGTAGTGTTGGAGGAGATGGAACCATTGGAATCAGAGAAGGGTTCAGTGGCATATTTTTCAGGCCGTCAACTGGAGCGTCTCGAGGTCCAGATGACTGATCAAGCCGTCCTGCATGATGAACAGATCGGGACGGTTCGGAAGGTGAAGGAAATGTCACTTTGCCAGACAAAGCAAGGGACTGAACCACGGCTGACGAGGCCACCACTGAGTGATGAGGATCACATCTGATCGGTCCCGACGCAGCTTGGCTACAACCCTTGTCAACAGTGGAAATGGAGGGAACAGGTAGAGAAGGGGTCCTGCCCACCAAAAAAGGAATGCATCTCCCTTTGAGCCCCGGACCCGGCTTCTGGCACAGAATTGACAGCACTGTTTGTTCACCGGGCTTGCGAAAAGGTCTACTTGTGGGGTTCCCCAATGACGGAACAGATACCTTACCACCATTCAGTGCAGCATCCACTCATGGATGGACGAATTGGAATAGCTGAATCCTTCTGCAAGAATGTTGTCCTCTCCTGGAAGGTGAATGGAGTGGAGAAGTATTCCTCTTTGAACGCACCAGTCCCAAATGTCCAATGTGAGATGCAGGCGCAACGGGGATCTCATTCCTCCTTGTTTGTTCAAATAGTACATCACAGAGGTGTTGTCTGTTACTAGCAGTATGGTTTTGCCTGTCACCAGTTTCTCGAAGGCCCAAAGTGCCTTCTGTACGGCCATGAGTTCGAGGATGTTGATATGGAGCATCCATTCTTTGGCAGCCCAAATCCCCTGCACTTCGTATGTTCCTAGATGGGTTCCCCAACCAAGCATGGAAGCATCCGTTGTTAGCAAGATGTCCGGTTGAGGAGACTTGAAAGGCAGCCCCGACAACACATTGTCCGGAACTAGCCACCAGTCCAGGGAGCATTGGATGAGATGAGGCATCGCCAGGAGCTTCTTGGATGAGTCTTGCAGTGGGTTGAACGCCTCCAGGAACCAGAACTGAAGTGGTCGGAACCATAGCATGGCAAGGCAGGTGACAGAAGTGGTGGCTGCCATGTGGCCTAGTAGAACTTGTACTGCATGAACTGAAACCCGTTGGGATCGGCAGCATGTGTGGATCAAGGAACGGAGAGTCTTGAAGCAGCCTGTGGCAGGTAAGCTGCTGCAGTCAACAAGTCCAGACGGGCTCCTATGAACTGGATGGATTGGGATGGGATGAGTTGTGATTTTTCCAAGTTGACAACCAGACCCAGATTGTGCAGCAGATCCAAAGTTATTGTGATGTCCCATTGGAGTTGGTTCATGGAGTCCACCACCAGCAGCCAGTTGTTGATATAGGGAAACACTATCACACCACATTGATGAAGAAAGGCCGCTACTACTGCCATGCATTTTGTGAACACCCTCGGGGCCGTAGACAATCCGAAGGGTAGCATGCGGAACTGAAAGGTGTTGTCTCCGATCTGGAACGCCAGGAATTTCCTGTGAGACGGGTGAATCCTGATATGGATGTATGCGTCTTTGAGGTCTATCAACGCAAACCAGTTGCCTTGTTGAAGGAGAGGGAAAATAGAAGACAAGGTGACCATTTTGAATCTCTTCGGAGTGATGTATTCATTTAGTCCTTGAAGGTCGAGAATGGGACGAAGGCCTCCGTCCTTCGTAACAAGGAAGTACCTCGAGAAGAAGCAGAGGTGGTGAAAGTCCGGATGAACAGGTTCGATGGCCCCTTTCTGAAGCAATGTCTGTACCTCCTCGAGGAGGAGAGGGGATGGTGGTGTAGGTCGAATCCAACCTGTTGGAGGCAGTGTATCGAATTTGATCCAGTAGCTGTTCTTTATGATGCGAAGCACCCAGCGGTCTGACATTATCAAGGACCAAGCATCTTGGAACACCAATAGACGGTCTCTGAGCATTAGGGTCTAGAAGAGAGAGAGAATTAGAAAGGGGAGGCATTCAAAATCTTCTCCTGCCCTGATGCTTGGGCCTTTGTTTGGAGGGTGGTTGGTACCGAGAGGTGGATGCCTGGCTCCTCACCGAAGAGGCAGATGACATTGGCTGCTGGTACTCCGAACGCCTGGAGGACTAAGGCGTGAAACCCCTCCTAAACGACTGGACATAGGAAGAAGGTTGCTAGCTCATGCAGCCCCTTGACCGGTATGCAGAAGATGAGGATGATGTCATACCGTACTTCTATGCGGTGGTCCTCTTCTGCGTAAACTCCAGCTTCTCATCAATGGAGCTGTTGAAGAGGCCGGAATGGTCCAACGGCATGTCCTCGATCGCAACAGACACTTGAGGGGCAAGTCCCGACGACTAAAGCCATGCACGTCTCTGAAGGGCAACGGATCCAGCCACAGTCTTGGCTGCACAGTCGGCCACATGTCTCGCTGAATTCATTTGTTGCCCTGCCAACAGTTGAGCTTCAGCCTGGATCGCCTCTGCCAAACAGTGCCGTTCTTCGGGCAGGTCTTGTAGGAGCGGCCCCATATGTTCCCACAAGACCTGTTGATAGGCCTCCATGTAGGTCGAGTAGTTGGCAATATGGAAACTGAGGCCTGCAGCAGAGTAAATTTTCTTGCTGATGATGTTCAGTTTTCTGCCCTCGGGGGTCTGCTGGAGTAGTTTGAGCACACCACTGTTGTCTATTTTGAGATGCCTCAACAACCACCGAGTTGGCCTGTGGATGTGTTCTCAGCCACTCAATGTCATCTCCTGCCACTCGATATAATCTGTCAATCCTTTTAGACATGGATGGGATGGAGGATGGATTCTCCCAAGACCCTTGCGTCAGCTTCAGAAGAGAAGGCAAGACTAGTATGCTGGCTGCAGGAGGAGCCTTTGATTTGATCCTCTGGTATATAGGGTCCACGGCGTCGGATTCCTTTTCAATCACTTTATGATCTAAGGCATGTGACATCCGCACCACCTGTTCTGAGAATGATCACACATCATCCATTGGAGAAGATGAATCCTCATCCAGCAGGTCTGGATGTGGTGATGGAACGTATGGCATGTATGAATCCAAAGAGGCAGATGACACAGAAGAAGACGGGGACGGTGAAGGGCTCCTACAGCCATGGCGTAGCGAAGCTGTCCGAGGTGGCGGCGTAGGCGGCAATGGAGGCAGTGGGCGAGGATCTTTCAGTGGAGAGACTTGGCTTCTAGTGTCCCTCATCACTGGGGCAGGTGGATGTTGATCACCGAAGGAAGCTTTGTCGAGACCATGGAAGGAGACGGGAGGCGGAGAATGGTATTCAGCACAACTTGTGGTCACTTCCGATATGAATTGGTGTCCTCGACCAGATGTCATGACATGCAATCCCCATGGAGAAGAGAGGGATATACGAAACACAGCCCTCGCCAAGTCGTAAACCCCATACGCATGCTCATCATCTTTGATATGTGATGGAGACGTGACAAGTTTCCTGGATTCCTTGTGTGGTTGGGTCTCAATGTCAACCTCAGTGGAGGTGTTTCCAAGGAGCTCAGCCCATGAGACTAAGAGGGCAGGGGAAAGGCCTCAAGCAATCGGTGAAGCTTTCTGATGGTTCCCCTATTTCGACCTACACAATCTCGAGTGACGGTGTGGGAGTCACTGCATGGGATGAAGGTCAATCCACAGGACCGGCTTCAGAAGGAGCGCTTCGTTCCGGTACCATTGCTGGCACTTGTTCTTGACACTGTTGCCAGCGGTTCAATATGCACAGCAGGAATGGTAATAGGCATTTGTGAGGCCTCATGTACCGTTGGGCTCTTCACATTAGCATCCTTCTAATGTTCAGCAGGTTGTGGAGAAGAATGCTTTGTCTTTTTCATCTTTTTCATCTGCCTGTCCATCGACGAAACCGAAGAATCACGGTCCCAACCTGCATCCTTCGACTTCGAATGGTCTCGATCCCATGGCAAAGCCGATGGGGTCGATGAGACTCGGTCCTGAGTCGAAATCGATGAGGGGGCGTGCTTGTAGGAGCGACACACTGCCTCAGGATCAGAGGCCATGGACTGACGTCGAGATGGACTATGTGACTGGTGATGCTTTTTCGTCGAAGAATGAGACTTAGGCGAAGGAGACCGGCTCCTTTCCTGAGGTGAAGTCACAGGTTCGGCAGTCGAGGTGGATGCAACAGGAGGTAAGAGAGCCTTCTCATATAGGAAGGACCTCAGCCGAGAGGACCTGTGTTTTCAGGCTTGAGGTGTAAAGGCCCAGCAATGAACACAGGCATCCACGTTGTGCAACTCTCCAAGGCAAATCAAGCACTGAGAGTGACCATCAGAACTTGGAAGTTTTGCCTGACAAATCACATACCTCTTAAAGGCTGCTTTAGAGGCCATCGTGAAGAGAGAGCAATCCAAGAGTGAAAGACCAAATCCAGGGGGCAAGCAAAAGAGGCGTCGAAAAATCAGTCCAAGTCAAGAGAGCAAGAAAGAAACAAAGCCAAAACACAGTCCGAGTCAAGCCAGAAGATCCGAAATGAAGTCACTAGCAAACAAGGTTCCTTCGTGCTGCTCGCATGACAGAAAAAAAGGAACTGAGGGAAATTAGGTGGGTGCACCTTTTGAGGGACTGGATTCTTGGATCATGGACTGCGCTTCCATGAGGGGGGACTTCTGGCAAGAGATGGGGTGCATCTTACAACAGTTGGAAGAAACATTTTTGCCAATAGTCTCAAGAATTTGATCAGGAGGGCTTTAAACTGAGTCAAATGGGGGAGGGAAACAGTATTCTGGAAGGCAAAAGGGCTGGAGAAAATAGTCAAACTGTCATAGAGGGAACAAGCCAAACAGCGCAAGGACCCAACAGTGGGAGGCAAAAAAACTTGCACAGGGAGCATGTAAAGGGAGCACATGGTCTCAGATGTCTCTACACTAATGCACAGAGCATGGGAAATAAGCAAGATGAACTTGAACTCCTTGCACTACAAAACAAATATGATATAATAGGCATTACTGAAACCTGGTGGGACGAGTCTCACGATTGGAATGTAGGAATAGAGGGGTATAACCTTTATAGGAGAAACAGGCCAAACAGGAAAGGAGGAGGAATAGCATTATATGTCAGGGATATTTACACCAGTGAAGTGATCCACGACATCAATACTGGAAGCCAGGTGGAGAGCATCTGGATAAAAATTAAAGGGGAGGGAAACAACAGGGATGTTATTGTGGGACTCTACTACAGACCCCCAAATCAGACGGAGGAATTGGATGTTGCCTTTCTAGAACAGATGAACACACATGCAGAAAGGAGAGATGTAGTAGTGATGGGTGACTTCAACTATCCTGATATTTGCTGGAAATCTAACTCAGCCAAAACTACAAGGTCTAGCAAATTCCTTACATGCCTGGAAGACAATTTCATGGTCCAAAAGGTGGAAGAGGCAACAAGGGGGTCAGCTATTTTAGATCTGATCCTAACCAACAGAGATGACCTGGTTAATGGGGTGCAAGTGGTGGGATCCTTAGGTGAGAGTGATCATGTTCTCCTGGAGTTTGTTATACAATGGAAAAGAGAAGCCAGGCATAGTCAGACACGCATTCTTGACTTTAGGAGAGCTGATTTCAATATACTCAGGGAAATACTGGGGGTGATCCCATGGTCAGGAATACTAAAAGAGAAGAGACCTCAAGACGGATGGGGCTTTCTCAAAAGGGAGATACTGAAGACACAATTTCAAACAGTACCATTGAGGAAGAAAAATGTGAGGTGTCTCAAGAAACCAGGATGGATGACTGAAGAACTTTCAATGGAGCTAAGTTTTAAATGGAACATGTATAGGAAATGGAAAAGGGGGGAAATCACCAAAGAAGAATTCAAACAGATAGCGAACATGTGTAGGAGTAAAGTCAGAAAAGCTAAAGCGCAGAATGAGCTCAGGCTTGCTAGGGAGGTTAAGAACAATAAAAAGGGTTTTTTTGGGGTATGTCCGCAGCAAAAGGAGGAAGAAGGAAATGATAGGGTCGCTGCGTGGAGAAGATGGCAAAATGCTAACATGGGACAGAGAAAAGGCAGAATTACTCAACACCTTCTTTGCCTCAGTGTTTTCAGAAAAGGAAAAGGAGGACCAACCTGAGGATAATGGAACAGAGGACACAATAGGGGAAATCCAGCTCAAAATAAGTAAAGAGGTAGTACAGGAATACCTTCTTAATCTAAATGAATTTAAATCTCCAGGACCAGATGAACTACATCCAAGAGTATTAAAAGAGATGGCAAATATAATCTCAGAGCCATTGGCAATAATCTTTGAGAACTCCTGGAGAACAGGAGAAGTCCCAGCAGACTGGAGGAGGGCAAACGTTGTTCCCATCTTCAAAAAGGGGAACAAAGAGGATCCCAACAATTATCGTCCAGTTAGTCTGACATCAATACCAGGGAAGATTCTAGAGCAGATCATTAAACAGAGAGTCTGTGAACATTTAGAAGGCAATGCCATAATCACAAAAAGTCAACATGGGTTTCAGAGTAACAAGTCATGCCAGACTAATCTGATCTCTTTTTTTGATAAAATTACCAGCTTGGTAGATGAAGGGAACGTTGTGGACATCGCATACTTTGATTTCAGTAAGGCCTTTGACAAGGTTCCCCATGACATTCTTGCAAACAAGCTTGTAAAATGTGGGCTAGACAAGTTAACTGTTCAATGGATTTGTAATTGGTTGACCGGCCGAACCCAAAGGGTGCTGAGCAGTGGCTCCTCTTCGTCTTGGAAAGATGTGACCAGTGGGGTGCCACAGGGTTCTGTCCTGGGCCCAGTGCTATTCAACATCTTTATCAATGACTTAGATGAGGGAATTAGGGGCATACTTATCAAATTTGCAGATGACACCAAATTGGGAGGAGTAGCCAATACCCTAGAGGACAGGATCAAAATTCAGAATGACCTGGATAGACTGGAGAGCTGGGCCAAAGCTAACAAAATGAAATTCAATACGGAGAAATGTAAAGTACTGCATTTAGAGCGGAAAAATGAAATGCATAAATATAGGATGGGAGAGACCTGGCTGAATGAGACTACGTGCGAAAGGGATCTAGGAGTCCTAGTAGACCACAAGCTGAACATGAGCCAACAGTGTGATGCGGCAGCTAAAAAGGCCAATGCGATTTTGGGCTGTATCAATAGAAGTATAGTGTCTAGATCAAGGGAAGTAATAGTGCCACTCTATTCTGCCTTGGTCAGACCTCACTTAGAATACTGTGTCCAGTTCTGGGCACCACAATTCAGAAAGGATATTGACAAATTGGAGCGTGTCCAGAGAAGGGCAACTAAAATGGTGAAAGGTCTGGAAACCATGCCTTATGAGGAGAGACTTAGGGAGCTGGGTATGTTTAGCCTGGAAAAAAGACGGTTAAGAGGCGATATGATAGCCCTGTTTAAGTATTTGAAGGGATGTCACGCTGAGGATAGAGCAGGCTTGTTTTCTGCTGCTCCAGAGACTGGAACACGGCGCAATGGGTGCAAGCTCCAGGAACAGAGATTCCACCTCAACATTAGGAGGAACTTTCTGACAGTAAGAGCTGTTCGGCAGTGGAACACACTCCCTCGGAGCGTGGTGGGGTCTCCTTCCTTGGAGGTCTTTAAACAGAGGCTGGATTGCCATCTGTCGGGGATGCTTTGATCGGGATTTCCTGCGTGGCAGGGGGGTTGGACTGGATGGCCCTCGTGGTCTCTTCCAACTCTGCAATTCTATGATTCTATGGTGGTTGGAGTTACTGCTAAAAATGTATCAAAAGCCATTTTGCCTAGTGATTCCAGAAGGTTCCAAGTGCTCTGCGCAGGCACAGGAATGGCCCAGTTGTGTGGATTCACAGAGACCACAAAGAAGATCTCATCTCTTTGTTTTTGGAAACTGCTTAATGCAGTGTAGATGTGTAAATTGCTATTGCTTAAAACAATTTGTAAGCCGTTCTGATAGCCTTGTGGCTGAAAAGCAGGGTATAAATAACAAATAATTATAATAAAATAAAATAGAAGTAAGGGAACATAAAACAAGGCCCAGAGGAATTAGGTTCTCAGATAGTGGAGCAGCTACTAAAGTCATGATTTTTGCAGCAGGCATAGCTCAGTTGTCTGGAGGGAACATGAGGTCCGGGCACCTCACCTGTTGCTGTCTTGCTCATCAGTGATGAGAAGGGGCACCAGGATCAGGTATGCTGGTTCCCTTCTGGGAGAAACAGAGTGGTGTATCAATGGAGCATCAGGGTGTGCTTGTAAAATACTGGGTTAAAAGTGAGAATGACTTGGGCTCTGAGGCTCCAAACATGGTGATATAACCAATGAGACAGAGATTTAAGTTCCTAGCTGCAAGAAAGCAACCAAGTGCTATGGCAAACTGATCCCCAACTCAGAGGGGGGAAAAGATGGAGAACAGATGCAGTATGCTCTGGAAGTAGGGAAGGACAGAGCTGAACAGGAGCTCTGCAAGGATTAGTGCTCTCAAGCCTCTTTCCTACCATTGCAGTCCCAACAAATATATTGATTTGCGCACCTTCCTTGCTTGACTAATCCTGGTCGGGAGCGATGAGGCACTGTAGCGAATAGGAAAGAGAGCTGGAAAAGAAAATATAAAGTGGTCAAAGGCCATTATTCCTAAAGTGTCCTAGGAACAACCTAGGTAACACTGCTCTTCTCAAGAATGCACAGCTAAGAGGAGGAATACCCTCCTCTCAAGGTATTTATTTTGGGTTTGCATTATCAAGTGAGAGAAGTTCTGTTAAACCTTTCTTGTTGGCTCCACTCTTCCACTGGCTGAGCAAGCCACACTTGTTAGGTAGTGATGGGCAAGACATGCATGCTTCAGCTCAATAATCTGAGATATGCAAACATCTTGTGCCTGCATGCTTTTTCCTTATGCCATTCCTTCCTTGCCTGAGTGCCATGAGTCAATGATTCCTGAGTTAATGAGCCACAGTTTCATGTTATGTCTAGATTAGTTAATGGCAGTTGCCAGGATTGGAACAACCCAGTCTCTTAATCCTAATTCAAACTATGTTTATGACTGTGGCTCGTTCTAATAATTATGACTACAGTTTCCTAATTTAGATATAAGAGGAAATTATGGCTAATTAACCTAGGAAATGTTGAATGCAGCATGCCAAGAAGGAAAAATGAAATTACAGTGGTAGTGTGGATTATGAGGATACCAGGCTCATGCATCCCTCCGCTTAATCAGGTGAGATGTACAAATTATCCCATTATTTTAGTTTATTGTACCTTGCAGGATTATTCCAAAATTAAAAAGAAACAAACGTATGTCCTTATATAAAGACAGGATACAGTACATATGTAACAAGTACTAGCATAGTCAGGATGCTTAATATCTTAACATGCCACTACAAATTAATATCCAGTACATGGAGGGAAATTTGGCTTCCGGAGAAGATCTGGATATAAAGTTTGAGGTTTTCAAAATCCATAACTGAGCCAGGGGATCAGAGAGTGAGATTTTAATGTATTACACATCTTTCCCTCACCCTAAATTGCCAAAATTTGCCAAGCTTTGCAAAAATCTAAAAAAAGTAATATCATTGAAAACAACCAATAAATGTAAAATGTGCTCACTTTGCAACACTTAACCTGACTGAAGAATTTGTTTCCTTAGTACAGAATGTTTGTATTTATCCACCATGAGAGTCTCTCTTTCCAGCAAAGAAGTCCTCCATGAAGGAAACTTAATACAGTCATCTCTCCTTAGCAAGGTACATTTAGTCAGCTGTTTCACCATTCTATTCCATCCTTTTTCTATGCTACCTTGGTGCACTTCCCTTCAATATGAAAATGCTGTTTATTTTAAAGCTGTCATTCCAAGTGAGGCAGGTGTGTAAACATTTGAATGTGGTGGGCAAGGACATTTCACACATTCCACATAGACAGGTGTTTAAATTACAGCAGAATTAAATACAAGCAATGGATTCAAAAGAGAGCACACACACCAGAGTACACAAGGCTTATTTGTGCCAGCCCATCAGCTTCGTTCATGTTGACAGCATACTCTTCTTGCACTGACTTGTTTCAGCTGCTATAATTAGCCTAACAGTTTGATGGATTCCTTGGGTAACCCCAAATATATTATGCATCTGTACAACAGGGTTCTGCTTTTGAATTACCAATAATAATAATAATAATAATAATAATAATAATAATAATAATATTTTATTTATATCCCGCCCCTCTGCAACGCAATTGGGGCGACTTACAATATAAAAACTCCATAATCACAATACCCTAGCCCACCCACCCCTTAAAATAATATTAAATTATGATGGATTAAAACAGACAATAATTAAAAATATATATAAATTAGAAGAAAAAATTACAATATACAATCACAGCCTAGAAAGGACAGCTGAGTCTTGGCCCGGGATAATTATTCAGGAAAGGCTTGCCGGAAAAGATCCATCTTGACAGCTTTTTTAAAGCTGTCTAAGGTGGTAATAAGACGGATCTTGTCCGGCAGGCCATTCCATCATCTGGGAGCAGCAGCAGAGAAGGCCCTCTGGGAGGTCACCGACAGCCTTGTTTTCATAGGCTGTAACAGATTCCTCCCAGAGGACTGAAGTGTGCGGGGAGGGTTGTACGGAAGGAGGCGGTCCCAGAAGTAAGTTGGACTCAAGCCATGTAGGGCTTTAAAGGTCATAACCAATACCTTGTACTGTGCCCGGAAACTAATAGGCAGCCAGTGGAGAGCTTTTAGCACAGGTGTTATATGCTCTCTTCTGGAAACGCCAGAAATCAACCTGGCTGCCATGTTCTGGACTAGTTGAAGTTTCCGAGTCAAGCACAAGGGTAGCCCCATGTAGAGCGCATTACAGAAATCCAGACGGGAGGTTACCAGTGCATGTACCACAGTTTCGAGGTCCCTAGTTTCCAGGAAAGGGTGCAGCTGGCGTATCAGCCGAAGTTGATAACAGGCACTCCTGACCGTCTCATTAACCTGATTAGTCATCTGGAGCGACGGGTCCAGGAGCACCCCCAGACTGCGAACACAATCCTTGGAGGAGAGTGTAGTTCCATCCAGGATTGGAAGTTGTATTCCCAGACCTGGTTTTGGGCCTGTAACTGTTAGTACCTCCGTTTTGTCTGGATTCAGTCTCAATTTGTTTTTCCTCATCCAGTCCATTACTGCTTTAAGACAATCATTGAGAGGAGAGACGCCATCTGAAGTCGAAGCTGATGACCGAGACATGGAGAAGTATATCTGGGTGTCATCAGCATACTGATGACACCGCACTCCATGCCTCCGAATGATCTCTCCCAGCGGCTTCATATAGATGTTAAATAGCATCGGGGACAGGATGGCATCCTGAGGAACACCACAGTTAAGCTCTATTCTAGTAGAGCAACTGTCCCCGAGCCTCACCCTCTGGGATCTGCCTGAGAGGAAGGAACGGAACCACTGCAAGGCAGTGCCTTCGATTCCTAACTCCCTCAGGCAATCCAAGAGAATGGAATGGTCTATTGTATCAAAGGCCAAATACCTAGTAATGACAATTATCCCCAGTTAGCTGAGGAACTTTCAGACTGCCACTGATATATGATGATAGAACACTCACCCTTAGTTTACTATGAGTTTAACGAAAAAGTGCAAGAATGGCATGGAACAAACATTTTACAGGGGAAAAACACATTTTATTGGCCCAGATACAAGTTATCATTTGTGCCAAATGTACATTTAAGATGAGAACTTATTTGAAAGAGCCAACTGGAAGGAGGAAGAAAGGAGACCAGCCTACCTTTGCCAGAAGCTTCAGCTACCATGAATCTGCCCCACCTCCCACAAACCAATAAAATACTGTCTTAACCACTAGGTATTGGTATTAGAAAAGAGATCAGTCTGCCTGTGCTTACTTGCAAGAGGCTTCAAGAACTGTCCCAATTCTAAGCAACATTCCAACAAGCAAAAATAATTCTGTCTTTAAGAGAAAAATGCGCTTTTTTCACTACTATCTATAGGCATACCCACTGGCAACTATTTGGGGTAAAATGGGTATTCTGGCAGGGGATAATGGGAGTTGAAAGTCCAAAACATCTCAGAGGCACTAGATGGGGAAAGATGGTGTTGGAAAATATAGTTTGCAGTCCAATAAGTGGAAATTGTTTTGCTATTGAAGGGTTAACTGAGAAGCCATATGAGATGAGCTGATGTAACTTCCTGAAGTTTTGCTATTGGGGAATCTGGGATGAAGGGGAGTGTCTGAGTATTCTTCTTTGTTCCAGAAGCCATGATCCTTAACAAACTGCATGGGCCTTTGAACTGAGAGGACCCCGAAAGGGGTGTCCTGAATATAGATTTGTAACAATGTAGTTTTTAAGTATTTTGAACTAGTTTTAGTTTGTTTTGATGAAGTTTTTGTTCCTGCCAAGAATGAGCTCTCTAAACTGTGAGTAATGAAGCTTTTGTATTTTTAAACTAACTTTTGAGTCTTGAGTGGTTATTTTGGTAGTTAAACAACTTGGGAAAAGACAAAGGGTGTTTGGTTATTTAACAAGCTATGTATGCTAACATTCTGACGCTAGATGCGGCTGCGTTAACATTAAACTCTGCTAAAGTTGGCTGTATTCTCCACTAACGTGTGAAGTACAGTGTGGATGTTTAAACAGGGACAACATACCCTGATATTTTAAACAGTGTATTTTTACACATTCCAATAGATAGTACTTCATTCATCTGCTACAATTACTCAGGAGCAATTGCTTACAGCAATGACACTTCCTTGTGGCCTTTGCTTTTTATGACAAGCCACGAGACGTTTGGATGGAATTGGCACATATCCAGATTCAAAATTTGCAGCATAGAAATATAAAAAAAAGACAACACAAAGAATTTCAAAGACCACTAAGCTTCTATTTGCAGGCTGAGTCATCTAAATATAAAACATCAAGGCTCAGTGTCATAGTGAACAGTTTCCCAAGATATCTAACAGATTTTGTATATGTTAAGAGTACCTCATCGTCAGACTACCAACCAGAAAAGTGTCCAGAATTGAAAAGCCAATACTATTGGTTACAGTCTGCCCTAAGGGCCATAGAAAGGACTTAATCCCCCCCCCCCGCAATCTCAGGTTGGAGCAAAAGCTCCAAGTTCAGGTAAGAAGATCTGACCCTCCCTGCTCCAGCAAAATTAACTATGGCAATCACCATTCCAATGTCAAAACTCCCGTAATCAGAGGTTAGCAGGTAATGGAACGTTCCAGGAGACTTCCCAGTTCTGGATCACCCCAGCAACCTGAAGAGAATAAATAATTTCCCATTCATTAGTCACAACTGGAGGGAAACAGGTACGGTATTTGAAAAATAGGAAGGAAGGAAGAAAGGAAGGAAACTTTCTTTTCTTACACTTCAACCCTAACAGCAGGAGCCTGCTGAAGAGTAGGGCTGCTTGCCTAGTGTGCATCCACATTTTAAGTGATCATGATACCAAAGGAGTTTCCAAACTGTATTAAATGCTGCCATCAATAAAAACAGACTACGGTAGTTTTTCCTCTTCCTTTCACAACATTATGCCTCCCCACTATTTAAATACCATTACTCTGCCCACAGGCAAAATATTATTTACTCATATAGCACTGAATGTCGCACTGTTTACAATATACCTTTCCAGCAATCAATTTGGACTCAGTCTACATACAACCCTTTTCTAACTGTAGCTAGATTGCTATTTTTCACTGCTAATACTGACTTTATTTCAGAGTACACATAAAACCAGCCACTATTCTCAGCAGTAGCTATGACTACATGTATGAGAATCATTATACAGCCAATGTATGTATACAGTCAGTTCCAAGTTCTTTCATACCACAAAGAATGGGAGAAACAAGTAGTTAACATCTCCTATGACAATCTTCCTACTGCAGAAATTAATATGCCCCATATATGGTCATCTGCAAATGTGTGATCAGAAGTTAGGGTAGAGATGTAACAAGAATGAATGCTGTTTCCACACCTTACCACTTGTAATATCCAGATGTGCACTGGGGCCTCTAGAAGGGGTGGGGGAGATTTGTTCCAAGGCTATTTTGCTCTTGATTGAGTCCCATTTTCAGCCACACCCATACAGTAGAAATCTACCCTCAGGCAACTTTATTTCATGTACATATTTGCATTTACTACCATAAGTTAGAGGAAAAAGAGAGCAAGGACTAAAGGGGTTGAAAGGTGTGAAATCTGTGTCTGTACCAAAGCTGATCTGGCTAAAGGCCCATGACATTCCTTCCTTGCTCGCTGAGCTTACCAGCTTACAGGATATGCACATGCATAAAAAGCATAAGCGTTCTAGTCTCCAGAAAACGTTCCAGACAAAGACCTGCCAGAGACATTCCTGGGAAACCTGACAAACTTGCAGATTTGTTTGTAGTGTCTCCAGCTTATGCATCCATTTAATAATTTTTAAAAAGTGGTTTGTACTATAGCAAATGGTTACTTGCCTTTTGCTGTTACTAAAAGAATCAGGCTCTGACTTAAGTACTCTTACTTAGCCTCAAAACCTCTCAGTAGGAGCTATTTCAATAGCACATAGATGTGCCAAACGTTTGATGATCAGGGAATAATTCTTCCCACAATCAGAGTTCCTTGAAGCTCAGCTTGGTTCAACTAGCGGTCTCCTTCAAAATCACAAGGCCCATTCCAACTGCACAAAAATCCCCACAGCTGGAAGGCAGCAGGAATAGGGCTGTTCCAGATACACTTTTCCTCTTCTAAAGTATCTACAAGCAGAAGGCCCCTTGATACTGCCAGGGAATCTACTCTCCATTATGCTTTTCTGCCACATTAAAAAGGAAAAGAACAAAACTGTCCGGCAAAAAGAATGTAGGAAGAAAGAAAGTAATTTGGGATGCTCTTAAAATGTCCCTTTACATCAAAAAGAACCAGAAGTCTTGTAGCACATTAAAAGCGAACAAATATTACTTGGCATA
Source organism: Gambelia wislizenii (assembly GCA_030847615.1). Lineage (NCBI taxonomy): Eukaryota > Metazoa > Chordata > Lepidosauria > Squamata > Crotaphytidae > Gambelia > Gambelia wislizenii. The sequence continues at coordinate 446,420,725 of JAUMIR010000001.1, read as the reverse complement.
TGTTTGCATAGACTGCAGTCCACTTTATCATTCTCACTTCACATAAAGTCCTTTTAGTGACAACAATGTTACTCACATGTGTCTTTGGACATTGGTCTAATCCAGTGATGCTGAAAAGCAAATATTGAATTGTGAATGTAGAGTGCTATACTGGATCTGGCCAAGTTCCATTTAGCCCAGTATTCTGTCTTTACAGATGCCTATGGAAAACCCATAAACAGGATACCAGTGCAACAGCATCCTCCCAGTCATACATCTCAACAAATTGGAATTGACCCAGTAGATGGAAACAATATATAGCAGTCATGACTAGCAGCCACTGACAATTTATCATATTGTATATATTATATATCCAGTTGTGTATAAGCCAGTTTTGTACAATGATTGGTGCCTGCCAGAACATTGCTGCTACAAAAACCCCACAGTGGATATGCTGCACTCCATATTCTCTGTAGTTCCATCAGGATCCCTCAGTTCTTATTAATTACCACCCTTTTATGTTTCCATTTTGGCAGGGGAATTATGTGCCACCAATCCCATCTTCATGAACATATATCGGCACATTTGCAGGAAATCTGGCTGCAAGATTTGAGTATTTGACTGCCTCACCAGGGGAGACAGATATATCTCATTCCAGCCTTTGCCTGGGTGGTCCAACATTGTTATCCCTGTGATCAAACTCCCTGGATGGAAGAGCTGGAGCTGTTCCTGGTGATAGCCAGTCCTAAATTTTCACACCCTCGACTGGGCAGAGCTCTTACTAAATCTCCCCTCCTTTTTATGAAGCTGGGCCAATTCAACACATTCTTCTATTTACCATCAAATAATCACAAAGTGCTGCAGCCTAGGAGACAACAGTAATAAACTACAGCTACACAGAAGAGCCAGTGATAAAAGACCTCACACAGAACCACCTCACAGTATACTGTGCAGAAAGGCCAGTTTAAAAATAAAAATAAAAATAAAGAAAGCACCTCCCCATGAGCACATTACCTTTATACCAGTCTACCTCACAAGCATGTGTTCTGGTTAAAAAACACACACACAAAAACCTTAGCCACCTGGCAGCCACTTTATTCAATAAGTTTATAAGGCTGAAGTTTCTAAACACTTTTTAGAATGTCCACAATCCAAGACTTCCTAGACCCCTGCACATGTGTGTCTGGTGAGACTTTTTCTTTGAATAGCTAAAGTCCCATTCTGTGTGGCACAGTAACTTATTTTAGAAACTTCACAGAGGCAAGAGGACTGCTCTTCAAGAAACTCAAATCTAAATGCTCACTGGGTTTGTGGACATATGATTATGAGGATTGTGTAAACAAGCAGCAATTGTGCGAAGCTGGTTCACTGTCTATCTAGCCTCAATCTACTCTCAATCCTGACTGACCAGCTTTCCAGGATTTCAGGCAAAGGCTTCCAAGGCCTACAACTGGGATCCTTCAAATGGAGATGCCTGAAATAGAATAATGGACCACAATAAAAACAAAGCAAGTGAATCCCTGTCCCTTCTGCCTTATGTTAATAAAAGTTCTGTTCAATGCATTATAATTCTGCAGCACTACTCTCCTGGCTGTGTTTTTAATACGTTCCATGGAAATAAAATTATCTGCAGTGTTCCGTTAATGCCAAAAAGGTGGGAAAATATACTGATGGAAGATGATACCTATCATAATATTTTCCTTAAACTGAAAAACCAAATTATCATTTGTGTTTTAACCAGAGTAAAGCTCAAGCAACTCTGTCATCCAAAATTCCAACAACTCTAACATTAATTTATGGAGAATGAAAATGCAGAGATGAGTAGATATGTGCCTGCAGAATTTACTCCCCCATTTTTAGCTAAACATGAACAATTTTTACTCACTGGAAACCTGAGGCTGAAAATGATCAAATATCACTTTCCAGAACAGCATGACTACTTAGTCACAACCATTTCATTTATGTACAAACCCTTTCATTTTAAAAGCCAGGAAATGTAGCAAAGTGGTGGAATGAAAGGCAGCAGGAGGAACAAGCTTCTAAATGTAAGAAAATGAAACCAACAGCCCTTTCGCTAGAATAACAACAATTCCAGGGAAATCAGAAGGAAAATACAAAGTTCCTTCCCCCAAGTTTATTTTTCCGAGTGACTTTCAAAAAGAGTTATTTCAAAACACAGCTACATATTTTTGTGGGTACCTCATGCTCTATGGTCACAAACAATTACTAGCAATAAATAAATCATACTGGTAGCATTTATTTCTATTTGCAGTACAAATTATTTATACTACAGTGAATTTTTATTTCTATAAGCATTAGTTACTAGATACTTACATTCCTGTAAAAGTGATAACAAGAAATTCTTACCATTGTTATAATTACTATATAGCCTTTTGTTGTTGTGTGCCTTCAAGTCATTTCCAACTTATGGCAACCTCAAGGCAAACCTATCATGGGGTTTTCTGAGGCTGAAAGTATGTGACTTGCCCAATGTCACCCAGTGGGTTTTCAGGGCCAAGTGGGGATTTGAACCCTGATCTCCAAAGTCATAGGTCCCACATGCAAACCACTATGCCACATTGGCTCCTACAGCCCCCTTAGACACTCAAAATAATATGGGCTTCCTTTCCGCTGCATTCAGAACAGTACAGATTTAAGGAGTTAATGTTTCTTCTGTCAGAAAGAAGTAAGGAGCAGCAAGAGATGCTACTATTGCAGCTACCATTCACCGTTCCTTCCTCTTTACAGCTTTCAGAGTTGTGTGGAAAAGGAAGTACACCCTCTTTGAATTCTATGGCTTTACATACCAAGACATAATATGTTCCTTAGCAGGTCTAAAAATTAGGTAAATTAGCTGTACCCGACCTAACATACGCCGGTGGTGCATTATAGGTGATTTGCTCTGTTGCCCTGCCACCACCGCTGCCACTAGTTGACTGTGTGGGTCCTGTTGCAGCGGCAATAGGGGGCACCGGGACGATGATGTGACCCCCCCTGAGCATCCAGGCGATATCAAAACCCATATCAAATGTTGGTCTAGTTCTATAACAGAGTAAGTAATAGCTACTATTCCAAAAATCCAATTAATTAGTTGGGAGGTCCATCTTCACTGACTCAGTTCTTACAAAATAAACTATATAATGTTTCCTTTCCTAGTGTGCCGATTGGCGGCTTAGGAAACATACCCAACCAATCCCCTCATTCCCTCAGCCGATCACCAACCACATGCAAATTCCCGGTCCACCTCACAATCCACTCCTGCCACTCAATCTGCATCTTCACCCCCCAGCCTCACAAAGGCCCCTCCCTCCTCTCACTCTCTCAGCCAATCACCACCCACATGTAAACAAATGCAACATTTCCCCCCTAAAATAATACCATGTAGCTGAACCATATGAAAGGAATACTGCCACTCCAAGCTTCACACTGCAACCACCGCTTGAAACCCCAGCAGGGTACATAACGGTGTATGGTACATGAGGCACACCTATACGAATACGAATACGAATACTAAAACAATTACGCCAGTGGCTCTTCACCTTTTCTTTACCAGGGACCCCCTTTAACTATCTTTTGTTTCCATGGGCCCCCGAGATTTAATTCAAGATTTAAAACCCAAACAATAGTAACAATAATACCTGATAACAACAATAATAATACAATAAAAATAATAATACAATAAAAATAATAATACAATACAAAAAGGGCGAAAAAAGAGGATCCCAACAATTATCGTCCAGTTATCTGACATCAATACCAGGGAAGATTCTAGAGCAGATCATTAAACAGAGAGTCTGTGAACATTTAGAAGGCAATGCCATAGTCACAAAAAGTCAACATGGGTTTCAGAGAAACAAGTCAAGCCAGACTAATCTGATCTCTTTTTTTGATAAAATTACCAGCTTGGTAAATGAAGGGAACGCCGTGGATATCCTATACCTTGATTTCAGTAAGGCCTTTGACAAGGTTCCCCATGACATTCTTGCAAACAAGCTTGTAAAATGTGGGCTAGACAAGTTAACTGTTCAATGGATTTGTAATTGGTTGACCGGCCGAACCCAAAGGGTGCTCAGCAGTGGCTCCTCTTCATCTTGGAAAGATGTGACCAGTGGGGTGCCACAGGGTTCTGTCCTGGGCCCAGTGCTATTCAACATCTTTATCAATGACTTAGATGAGGGAATTAGGGGCATACTTATCAAATTTGCAGATGACACCAAATTAGGAGGAGTTGCTAATACCCTAGAGGATAGGATCAAAATTCAAAATGACCTGGATAGACTGGAGAGCTGGGCCAAAGCTAACAAAATGAAATTCAATACGGAGAAATGTAAGGTACTGCACTTAGGGTGAAAAAATGAAATGCATAGATATAGGATGGGGGAGACCTGGCTGAATGAGAGTACATGTGAAAGGGATCTAGGAGTCCTAGTAGACCACAAGTTGAACATGAGTCTACAGTGTGATGCGGCAGCTAACAAGGCCAATGCGATTTTGGGCTGCATCAATAGAAGTATAGTGTCTAGATCAAGGGAAGTAATAGTGTCGCTCTATTCTGCCTTGGTCAGACCTCACCTAGAATACTGTGTCCAGTTCTGGGCACCACAATTCAAAAAAGATATTGACAAATTGGAGTGTGTCCAGAGGAGGGCAACTAAAATGGTGAAAGGTTTGGAAACCATGCCTTATGAGGAGAGACTTAGGGAGCTGGGTATGTTTAGCCTGGAAAAAAGACGGTTAAGAGGCGATATGATAGCCCTGTTTAAGTATTTGAAGGGGTGTCATGTTGAGGATGGAGCAGGCTTGTTTTCTGTTGCTCCAGAGACTAGAACATGGAGCAATGGATGCAAGCTCCAGGAACAGAGATTCCACCTCAACATTAGGAGGAACTTTTTGACAGTAAGAGCTGTTCGGCAGTGGAACACACTCCCTCGGAGCATGGTGGGGTCTCCTTCCTTGAAGGTCTTTAAACAGAGGCTGGATTGCCATCTGTCGGGGATGCTTTGATCGTGATTTCCTGCGTGGCAGGGGGTTTGACTGGATGGCCCTCGTGGTCTCTTCCAACTCTGCAATTCTATGATTCTATGATAATTACAACAATGTGTCTTTACCTTTTCTTTACCAGTGGCCCCTTTCAATATTTTTTGTTGCCATGGGCCTCCAAGACTTTAGATTTAAAACCCTAATAATCATAATCCTAATAATACCTAATAATAAAATTACACCATCCTTAAAATCTTCCCTCAGAAGCACTGGAGTGGGAGGGAAGACTTTTCTCCTGCTTCTTCCTCCAAGTTTTGAGCTGGAGTGGATTGAATGACAATGTGCAGGCCAAGCCAGCCAGCCAGTCTTTGTCTTGGCTCCTGTCACATGACCACTCCACTGCAGGCAGGAGGTGGTCGGAGCAGCCTTCAAGCCTTTGTGGATCCCCTGTGAGGACATCGAGGACCCCTGGGGTCCCCAGACCACAGGTTAAGAACCACTGGTCTAGATCCTTGGTGCAAGTAGCATACAAAAGCTCTGCCTCGTTTACAGAAGAGGGGGTCCAGAGATCCTTGTCTACTACTTGTTAAAATAGAAATGAATAGAAAAGGGAGCAAAGGAGTCTCTCCAGCAAGGAGTGGAATGGTCACCTTTAACTTTTTCAAGTCTTTGGACTTGCCTTTGCCTCACCCACAGATTACAGAGCCCCAGCCTTCCGCTCTGACACCAGCTGTCCTTTGAAGGCAGCATTCTGGATTCCGACTGGGGGGCATCCGGCGGCCAATGAGAGCCCACTTTGTTCTGTTCTATTTCCCTCCCTCACTAGCTTTAGCCCCTCCCACTGGCTAGAGTTTTTTTTTTAGCAAGCAGCAGTCTGTCCGGTGCAGCATTTGCAAAGAAAGTCTTTCTCCCCACAGGAAGCAGTGCCAGGGGCAGCCAGGGTCCCTCAGTGAGGAAAATTAGGGCCTAGAACACCAGGGCAGCCTCCCACCTCCTTCCCACCCCTTCCAGGGTTTTTTGTTGTTGTTGTTGTTTGCAAGTTCCTCAGGGCAAAATGTGTCCACCCAGTAGAGGCACACTGAGAGGCACCAGGCACAGTCTGGGGACAAACTAACCCAGGAGTAGCCAAAATAGCAGAACTGCGCAGCAGAAAGGGCACAAAAACAAAGGTTTCAGCTAGCAGCTGTTCCACAGCTTTGACCCACTTTTATATACAAAAAGACATACAGACAGCAAGGTTCATTCAAAAATATCTGGAGGTCTTTATCTTCAGTTTCAATGTAAACAAACACAGTATATACACAGCAAACCTCATTAACAAACTTAAAAGCAACATTCCTATTTCTCCACAACACCAACCGACACAGAATGCATCATGCGCTTTGGCTATATAGGAGTGTTGCTAGTCATCCCTCTGCCTAGCCACAGCTATGAACAAACCCACTTCAGCTGTGCTAGTTTGTGGTCTGTTGCTACAACATTTTTCCTTTTGCACTTAAAACAATATTATCCTAACAGAAGGAGGGGGGAAAAGGCTCAGGTTTTTGAATGCAAAAGGGGTAAAGAGTGGAGGAAAGGGAAAAAACCTACCCTGCATGGTAGGACAGAAGGATAAAGAAGAAAGAGGGTGGGGGACGCATAGAAAGCAACATTAGTTTTCCCCATGCATGCATATTAAGACAGCAAGGGGAGATGGATGAGTATTAAGTTACTGCAGCTCAACAGGCGAAGATGTGGCTGTAGGCCAAGGAAGTAGTGCTGGAAAACACCCCCAAACTGCTGATTGGCCAGCCAACAGATTACTATGATTGGTTGGGTATATTTCCTAAGCAGCCAATCAGGACACTGGGAATGGCAACATACCCAAGAGAATTATATATATAATTGAAATTACAACCTCAGATGAACAGCAACACATGACATATTACACTGTGTCATCATTTATTCAACAAAAATAAAGCTAAAATGAAGAAGCCATGTGTGAAAAACTAAGTACACCTTTACTTCTCCCATAGGAATTAAGATGGTAAGTAGCAGACAGATGCTGTTAATCAAATGCCCCTAATCAACTGATCATCAGCAAGTGTGCGCACCTCCATAAAAGCAACTGTTTTAGCAGTTTGCTAGTCTGGAGCATTCAGGTGTTTGTTAACATAATGCCAAGGGGGAAAGACATTAGCAATTATCTTAAGAGAAGCAATTGTTGCTGCCCATCAATCTGAGAATGGTTATAAGCCCATTTCCAAACAATTTAAAGTTCATCATTCTGCGGTGAGAAAGATTATTCAAAAGTAGGAAATATCCAAGACAGTTACCAATCTTCCCAAGAGTGGACATCCCAGAAAATTTCCCCCCAAGGTCAGACTGTGCAATGCTCTGAGAAACTACAAAAAACCCAAGCGGTACATCTCTACAGGCTTCAGTTAGCATGCTAAATGTTAAAGTTTATGACAGTACAATTAGAACAAGACTGAACAAGTATGGTTTGTTTGGAAGGGCTGTCAGGAGAAAGCCTCTTCTCTCTAAAAAGAACATGGCAGCATGGCTTAGGTTTGCAAAGTTGCATCTGAACAAACCACAAGGCTTCAATGTCCTTTGGACAGACAAGACCAAAATGGAGATTTTTGGCCATAATACACAGTGACATGTTTGGTGAAAACCAAACACAGCATAACAGCACAAGCACCTCATGCCAACTCTCAAGCACGGTGGTGGAGGGGTGATGATTTGGGCTTGTTTTGCAGCCACAGGACCTGGGAATCTTGCAGTCATTGAGTCAACCATGAACTCCTCTGTATACTAAAGTATTCTAGAGTCAAATGTGAGACCATCTGTCCAACAACTAAAGCTTGACCAAAATTGGGTCATGTAACAGGACAATGATCCCAAGCACACCAGCAAATCTACAACAGCATGGCTGAAAAAGAAAAGAATCAAGGTGTTGTGATGACCCAGGGCTCATTTACATGAGGGGAAAAAATCCAAAGTACCTTGTAGTATTAGCATCTCACAGCAGCAGTGACATATCTAAATGGTTCTTCTGGCCTCAGAAACCCCCATAAGTCTCGCATTCCTGATGGTGTCCGAAAGTGATTTACGTGTTAATTCTTCACCGCCGCTGTTTTTTTTTAAGTTATCCCAAGGTGCATGCCAGTGCGATAAAGCAATTTCTCAATTTTATAGGAAAGCAAAACAGAAAATATTCATCCTGTTTTATCATCTTAGTGAGCAACTGCTAAGGCAAAATTCAACATGGCGGCAGTGGGCGCTTGCCCTGCTAGCAAGCCCCGCCCCGCTCTTGCCCGGCCAATCATCTTTGTGCTTCCCTTTGAATTTCCTGTCATTCGATAGTCCAAACAAGAAGGAATACACACACGCCTTGCGGTATTTGAACAAGTATGGGAAAATCTGGAAAGGCTTTTACTGTGTTGTTTTTGCCATTTTGGCCCCTCCTCCTTCTGAATAGTGTAGATTGGTGCTGGATCCCATTTAGACAGGTAGGATTCCCAGCGAATTCCATGAGGGGTATTTTCACCATTTAGACGGGTCCCCAGTTAAAGTGCAGACCCCAACCGGCTAAAATGCTGTGGTGGGACCTTACAAGAGCTGTGCATAAATAAATGCCCACAAACCTCAATGAACTGAAGCAATGTCGTAAGGAAGAGTGGGTCAACATTCCTCCACAATGATGTGAGAGACTGATAAAGTCATACAGAAAATTATTACTTCAAGTTATTGCTGCTAAAGGTGGTTCTACAAGCTATTGAATTAGTGTATAAGGTGTACTTAGTTTTTCACACATGGCTTCTCCATTTTGGCTCTATTTTTGTTGAATAAATGATGACACGGTGTAATATGTCATGTGTTGTTGTTCACCTGAGGTTGTATTTACCTAATTTTAAGACTTGCTAAGGAACAGATGATTGTTATTATGTCCTGATGTAAAACCATGTAATTCTGTGTAAAAACATAGAATTCAAAGAGAGTGTACTTTCTTTTTCACACAACTATATTTATCTTTTTTTCTTCTTAGAGGACATCCAAGGTCAATGGAGCAAATGACTTGATGTTTTAAAAAGCCCGGTGCACCTGTTGGGTGGTGTGAGGTAGCTGTGACAATTCCTGCCCCTCCTTCCAATCCAAGTATATGAAGAGATAACAAGATTAAACCAGGTCTCTGAATCCTCTCCTTCCCTGATTAACTATCTTTATTCATAGCAGAAGCAACCTTTCCCCCATCCTCAACATTTAAAGCAGGTTTATGACTGTTTCTTCCATTTCCCTCCCCAAGTCCAGAAAAAACAAGCATGTGTAACTTAATTACTTGTTTACACCATATCAGAACCATACATTTGGATATTCCATCAGTTTGCTATGCTATTTTTCCTCTTGCTCTTTGCCTCTTGCAGTAGCTGCATCTCATTACATAGGAAATGCAGACTTTAGGTAACTAATGTTTCACTATTAAGTGTATGTCTAATTCAAAGAGAAATGTTCCTACAGTATTTTATCTTCCCCCCCAACCCTTATGGTCCAAACAATGTATAATGAGCATTTTAAGTTACTTTATCAACTGTCATTCAATATCTATGGTTTTCACTCATTCACAGGCTTCACCTCATTACTTTGCTGTCTTAGGAAGTTCTCAACTGCCAAATCCTAGTTCATTTCTAAGTGGAGAATACAACTGGTTATGTACCTGTTGTGTAAGAAGATTTATATGACTGGGTGGACAGTACTGCCTAGCTGCCTGCTTCTCTGCCAGTCTATGCAATTCTGCTGCAATAACACCATGGTTGAATCGCTTGCATTCTTCCCCATCCTTAGTCACTCTGGCAGATGCACTTCGCTGTCTGCTTGGGCTGTGACTCCTTGAACCTGCTGAAGATAGTAAAAAAGAAAATTACTTTGGAAAAAAAATGGCTTCAGTCTACAGAGAATGTGCCTTCTGTGTCTGAAAGGAATAAGAGATATGCATAACAAATTCAGACAAGGTGTTTCCTATAGAATGCATTCATACTTACCTGTAGCTGTGACTCTTCAAGTGGTCACCTGTAGGGTTGCCAGGGACACCAATAAGGGACAACCCTCTCTGTTGCACAGTCAGCTCAAGACTGGCCAGAACATTTGAGGCAGGCCTACATAAAGCCCATCTTGAGCCTCATGACGTAAGGACCTCTTGTAAGACTTCCAAGCTCCCACAAGATTTGAGATCTCAAGGGAACCTAGAACTCTTGCATGAGGCGCTTCTCTTGTAAAACCTGAGGTAAGCCATATATACACTTATGTCATGTGCTACTCTGTCAGTTTCCTGGAGAGCTGAGGGCAGGGACATCAGGTGCCATCTGCACTCGCAATGGATGAATTCCCATTTTGCTGCATACCAAATGCTCTAGGGTCAGATAATAAATAACTGTTCACATAATAATCCACTGCTGAGTTGTTTATTATCACCAGAATCATATGATGAAAAAGCAACATCACCTTCCTTACCACCACCAATTCAACAATGGAGATATGGGGCTTGCATTCCTGTGCAGACCAATGGCCATCTAGAGTGAGTGTCCTGACATGTGCCCCCTAGTCACTTGAGGATACATCCATGGTGAAAGTTAATGTCAGCTAGCACGTACTGAATACAATCCCTTGAAGCAAGTTGTGACAATCAGCCCACCAGTGTAGGGAGCTCTTTACTTAGGAGAGCAGTTGAAGGTACTTTATAGACTTGGCAAGCTCAGGATTGACTGAGTGGATCAAACAATACTGTAGAGGGTGCATCGTTAATTGTGCAAAAGGGATTACAAATGCTGTTGATGCCATGAACCCAAGAACTGCCTGTTTGGCAAATCTAGGGGGTGATTGTCCAGGTTCTGTCCTGTGGAAGAAAGGCTTTCCCCTTCCTTAGTTATAAGAAGAAAATATTTTTGGTCAGTTCCATGACTGATTTTTGTGGTTTATAATGAAATCCAAGTCCATGAGAAGTGTTGAGAGACAGATCAGTGTTGCAGTATAGCTGCATCTTTGAACAGCTAGTCAACCAAGCAAGCAAGGAAAACTGATGCCACAATTATTGCAGAGTCTAGGAAAGTATCCAGTGCACCATCTGGTCAATTTTCTTGGACTTTGTTTCAGTTGTTGCAGCCTGACGATGTGGACAAGATGCTTAAATCAGTCTGTCACACCACATGTAGTCTTGATCCTTATCCATCTTGGTCACACCATGTGTAGTCTTGATCCTTGTCCATCCTGACTTTGATGATCTAGCAGACCTGGATTGATTAGGTGGGCCCAAGGAGTGGTATGTTAGGGGGAAGTGTCTGCTGCCTTGAAGGAGGCTGCAGTGCACCCTCTCTTGAAGAAGACCTCCATGGACCTTGAGGTATGTGATAAATACCACCCTATCATTAATATCCCATATTTGGGAAAGGTGCTTGAATATGTGGTAGCTGGGCAACTTCAGGTGTTCTAGGAAGAAACAGATTATCTGGCCCCATTTTAGTCTGAGTTCAGGCCAGAGTACAGTACCAAGACAATTTTGGTTGCTCTGACTGATGACTTACTCTAGGAGAAAGATGGGAGAGTGCTATCCTGCTGATCCTCCTGAATCTCTCAACAGCTTTTGATATTATTGACACTTTTTGCAGTATTTTACAGTGGTTCCACTCCTTTCTGCAAGGTCAGTTCCAAACAGTGGCATTGGGGGACTCCTGTTCAGACCATCATCACTGTGCTGTGGGTGCCACAGGGTTCCATCTTCTCTCCCATGCTGTTCAACACCCAGTTTTGCGGTTGGGTGCCATCAGTATGCTGATGATACTCAGCTCTACTTCTCCTTGTCATAGGAGTCAGCTGGGTCTGTGGAGGTGCTGGAGCAGTGCCTGGTGGATGAGGGTGAATAAACTGAGGATGAATCTCAGTAAGACAGAAGCTTGGTAGTTCTCAAGTCCAGGAATTGGGTTGGTTACCTGCCCTGGATGGGGCTGCACTCCCTTCTGAAGGAAAAGGTGTGTAGTATGGGAATACTCCTAGATTCATCCTTGTTACTGGAGGCCCAGATAGCCTTGGTGGCTCTGAGTGCAAGGGGCCAACTTTGACTGGTCCACTAGCTACAGGGTTTCTGGGATAGGGATAACTTAGCCACAACAGTGTATGCAGTGGTAAAAATCCTAGTCAGACTACTGCAATGCACTCTGTATGGGGCTGCCCTTGAATACAACTTGGAAACAATACCTAGTGCAGAATGTAGCAGCTAGACTGCTGACTGGAACACTGTACATAAATCATAAACAGGGGTTTTAAAGCCATCACAATGGTTGCCAATATGCTTCTGATTTGAATTCAACATGGTGGTGATAATATTTAAAGCTCTAAATGGCTTGGGACCTCAATACTTGGGGGAATGCCTGTTCCTAGACTACTGCAATGCACTCTGTGTGGGGTTGCCCTTGAAAATGACTTGAAAACTACAGCTAGTGCAAAATGCAGCAGCTAGACTGTTCACTGGAATTCCATTCAGATATCATATAACATCTCTTCTGAAGGAATTGCACTGGCTGCCAATACATTTGGGACCTCGATAGTTGAGGGAACACCTTTCTCTGTATATGCCTGCCTGAGAATTAAGATCTATTGGACCTCCTCTGTGTCCCATCAGTAGGGGAAATACATAGAAGAGGGCCTTTTCTGCAGTGGCATCCAAGTTTTGGAATTCCCTCCTCTTGGAAGCTTGATTGGCACTAACATTGGAACCATTTCAACACCAAGTTAAAATCTGGTACATAACTTTTTTAAAAAAATTTTTTTTACAGCTTTCAGGCCAAACTAACTTTATCCAGGCTGCACATGTTTTATGGTTATATTATTCAAGATTATTTTAACCAGTTTTAAAATGTCTGTTTTTAAACTGACAAACTATTTAATATATTTTTAATCTTTCAAAAACGTTTGTAATTATTTATTTTTTAAAGTTGATTTTACTCTAAGCCACCCTGAGATCTTTGGATAAAGGGTGGGATATAAAGAAACAAATAAATAATATATTGAAGCAGCTTGTGTTCTAATTCAGAGAAGTTTGGTGAGGTTTCTTCTAGTATCTTTCTGACAGAAAAGGAACCTACTAACTGGGCTTCATCCTCCTAAGATATATGGTCCATAGAAGTCTTTTGTGAACTTGGATGTAAAAAATGCCTTTACTGAAAGAATCAGAAATGATGAATGAAGCACTGGAGGAGATAGAGACAAATAGAGATCAGATCAGCTTAGATCAAGAGCTCATATTCAAGAGTTGATTCAGAAGCACTGGTGGTGCCAATGAAGTCAACTGTTCTGGCAAGCATAGAGAATGAGACAGTCTGGAAGAATCAGAAGCAAAGACCTGACTATGCTTATCCCTTTTCTTATTCTTTTTTATCTTTCGTCCTACCCCAATCTTTGTCTGGGTAGAGGATGCTTCATTAATATTCAGTGGCCTCAGATTAGCAAAGGCATATAGTGCATTTGGAAGACTTCACAAAAGAGTCTGGAGCAATAAACACCTGAGGCAAAGCACAAAAATCAGTGTGTATAGAGCCATTGTACTGTCTATCCTCCTTTATGGATCTGAAACATGGGTCACCTATCGCCACCACCTACGACTCCTCGCGCGCTTTCATCAGCGCTGTCTATGCACAATCCTAAATATACACTGGACTGACTACGTGATGAATGTTGCTGTCCTTGAGCAAGCAGGAATCACCAGTATTGAGGCCATGATACTGAGAACGCAGCTGCGCTGGGAAGGGCACGTTTCTAGGATGGAGGACCATCGCCTCCCAAAAATACTACTCTACAGTGAACTCACCATGGGTCAGTGTAAGAGGGGCGCCCCAAAAAAGCAATACAAAGACTCCCTGAAACAACATCTCAGGCTCAGCCAAATTGATCACCAACAGTGGTCTGCCCTGGCCTCACATCGGGAGGCATGGAGACGCACTATCCACAATGCTGCAGCCTTTTTTGAGAACTCACGCCGAACAAGTCTTGAAGAGAAACGACAACACAGAAAGAATCACAACCCAAAAACATCACCCAAGGAGACTTCTGCTGTGCTTTCTGCAACCGGACTTGTTTATAGAATTGCAGAGTTGGAAGAGACCACGAGGGCCATCCAGTCCAACCCCCCTGCCACACAGGAAATCTTGATCAAAGCATCCCTGACAGATGGCAATCCAGCCTCTGTTTAAAGACCTCCAAGGAAGGAGACCCCACCACGCTCCGAGGCAGTGTGTTCCACTGCCGAACAGCTCTTACTGTCAAAAAGTTCCTCCTCATGTTGAGGTGGAATCTCTGTTCCTGGAGCTTGCATCCATTGCTCCGTGTTCCAGTCTCTGGAGCAGCAGAAAACAAGCCTGCTCCATCCTCAACGTGACATCCCTTCAAATACTTAAACAGGGCTATCATATCGCCTCTTAACCGTCTTTTTTCCAGGCTAAACATACCCAGCTCCCTAAGTCTCTCCTCATAAGGCATCGTTTCCAGACCTTTCACCATTTTAGTTGCCCTTCTCTGGACACGCTCCAATTTGTCAATATCCTTTTTGAATTGTGGTGCCCAGAACTGGACACAGTATTCTAAGTGAGGTCTGACCAAGGCAGAATAGAGTGGCACTATTACTTCCCTTGATCTAGACACTGTACTTCTATTGATACAGCCCAAAATCGCATTGGCCTTTTTAGCTGCCGCATCACACTGTTGGCTTATGTTCAACTTCTGGTCTACTAGGACTCCTAGATTCCTTTCGCACGTAGTCTCATTCAGCCAGGTCTCTCCCATCCTATATTTATGTATTTCATTTTTCCGCTCTAAATGCAGTACTTTACATTTCTCCGTATTGAATTTCATTTTGTTAGCTTTGGCCCAGCTCTCCAGTCTATCCAGGTCATTCTGAATTTTGATCCTGTCCTCTAGGGTATTAGCTACTCCTCCTAATTTGGTGTCATCTGCAAATTTGATAAGTATGCCCCTAATTCCCTCATCCAAGTCATTGATAAAGATGTTGAATAGCACTGGGCCCAGGACAGAACCCTGTGGCACCCCACTGGTCACATTTTTCCAAGATGAAGAGGAGCCACTGCTGAGCACCCTTTGGGTTCGGCCGGTCAACCAATTACAAATCCATTGAACAGTTAACTTGTCTAGCCCACATTTTACAAGCTTGTTTGCAAGAATGTCATGGGGAACCTTGTCAAAGGCCTTACTGAAATCAAGGTATGTGATGTCCACAGCATTCCCTTCATCTACCAAGCTGGTAACTTTATCTCGGATTGCCCTTTTTAGTCATCAGCGCTCTTGCATAAAGCGCGGGATGAGTCCTTCCTGAATCTTTGTTTGTGAAGAAAAGCCAGACAGAGAGGTTGTTGGAAATATAACCTGTTTGCTCAGGCCTGAAACTGAACATTGCACAGAGGGAGGAGATGCTGGAACCAAAGTTCCACTAGTAGAGGGTAGAATGAGTTGATTGTCAGCCCAGATTCAAGATGAAGTAAGGTAATGGATGGTGGGTACCAAACAAATAGGCAGTACCAAAGGTGATTGTTTAAAGACTTGACTATATTGGATGTCTTAATGGCTTCCTCAAGAGCGAAGGCTTGGGGATGTGTTTGTTTTGTAAAACTCTGATAGTATTCATGTTTGCCAGCAATATGAGTTTCATATGGGATAGGAGGCATTGAAAATGTGCATCAGAGAATAAGATCTTGTCACCACACTAAATGCATTTCTTGGAGAATGATCATGAGACCACAAGACCTTAGAGACTATCTCATAATCACAATCAGTATAAGGGAAAAAATGAAGAATCTCACCAGATGAAGGAAGGTACAATGAAGCATAAACGACCACAAAGAGAAAGCAAAAAGTATGATGAATATGAAGAGAAAAACACTCAGAAAATATATTTGCGGAGATTTCTAATCTAGTGGCTGTGGTGGTGACAGCAGATGAAAAGGAACTGGAAAAAAAAGCAGGATCTGCACCTAGGCAGAGTGGCCAAAATGTTTTGCTCAGCTCTAGATGGTACCAAAATGACTCTGCAGGCTCTGAACCGATATGGATGAATCACAGAGACTGTGAAGAAGAGTTTAATTTAAACTTTTTCTTTTTTTTAATCTAAAACAAGTTTCATACAGAACACAGCACTCCATTTCCAAAAGATAATTTGCAGAGAACAAATAGGGAAAATTAAACTCACAGAGAAGTGCAAAATTTGTGTGTGTGTGTGCATGCATGCATGCATGCGCACCTTCAAGTCACCTGTTGACTTATGGCAACCCCATGAACTTCATAGGGTTTGCTTAGCCAGGGAATACTCAGAGGTAGTTTTACCAGTTCCTTCTTCTGAAATATAGTCTACAGCACCTGGTATTAGTTAATGGCTTCCCATCCAATTACTAACCAAGGCAGACCCTGCTTAGCTTTCAGGATAGACAGGATGTGTGAAAGCAATTTTTTTTAAAAAAAAAGAGCCTTCATGATTTAAAAAATTAGTTAAAATTTATACACCAGCTTTCCATCAAATGCTGCTCCTCAAGTTCATTAACAACAATGGAATATGAAGTAAAATACAAAATAACAAAAATAATTATTAAATTAAATGGCACATGTAAACCTGAGATATAGAGGTATAGATATAACAGAATGAAAGAATAAATATAACACAGTAAAAGAAAAAAGCATTGTTGAATCATTTGAAGAAAATCCAAAAGCTGATGTTCAGCATTGAAGAGAAGTTTATTGTTTAAAAAAAATCTTCTGTCAGAGTTTCTGAAGATGTGAAAGATAGGGAATTGACATACAGTGCAACCAGGCATCTGCTCAGCTCAGTTTTATGGGCCAGAAGTGCTACTTCCTGTGCAATAAATTAGTGCCATCCGAGCAGTTCACTGATATTGTTCAAACTGAACATGTACCTTACCCAGGAAACCCTGCTAGAACTAAACCTTGTTTAGGCAAGTCTGACATCCTTTTCAGGACTGAAAGATCACCAGGCTATTTGCTTTTCTGTCATCATCTCTTCCTTGTCCAACATAGGAAAGGGCTAAATTGTCAGCAGTGAGAAAGCTAAGGCCCTCTGAATCTTGCTGTCCTATCATCAATCCTATTATCTCCAACAAGCATGGCCAGTAATCAGGAATGATATCGCTTGTAACCAGTCATCATCTGGCAGGCTAGAGGTTCTTGAAATAACACCTCTTGAAGAGATAATGCGGAATTCAAAAATGAATAATGCTGTATTAAAAAAAAAAAAAAAACCAAACCCTGCTCTTGTATTATTTTCATGTGAGAAAGTCTGAAACCAGCAACATGAATTCTAGCAAAACTTGACAATTGATAAGGAAAAAGAAGCACTGCTCCACATAAGAAGGACCATAATTCAGTGGCAGAACACATGATCCGTATGGTCTCTCATTCAACTCCTAGCATTTTCAGAAGAGGCTGGGTGGAAAGATCCATCAGAAACCCAGGTGTGCTACAAGTACTGTACACACAGATCAACCTTGGCAACATGGAGCCCTCTAGAGGTTTCAGACTGACTTTCAACATGCCTGACCACTGGCCATATTGGCTTGGACCAAAACTGTCCACTGGCCATATTGGCTTGTAGTCCAAAATTTCTGAAGGGTACCACGTCAGGAAAGGCTGGTGTAGAGAATAAGGAGCTAGATAGAACAACAGTTTGACTCTGTGTATGTACAGCAACTTCCTATGAAACTCCCAGATGCTAATGGTCCAACTAAAAAGTTGACATCCATCAAAGAGGTAAGATTTTTTAATTAGATGTATATTCTTCCAAAAATGGGACTCAAGTCCATGTGTGCGAGTAAGCCATGCCCCAGAAAACACCACTCTCCAGACTCCCCCTTCATGTGTACTGCTAGTGAAGAAAGTTTGGGTGCTGCTGAGAGGTGTATGCACACTGCCTGATCATTTCAACAGGACGCTCACTCACGGAACAAATAAAAGAGTTATTCTTTTAAAAAAATGCTATTAATCTGAGTCATCCATTCATACTTTAATGCAGGTTACTTTCTGTTGCTGCCCTATAGTTTGCCTTAAGTAGTTTCACATGGGTAAATTTTAATCATTACTTCCTGGACAATTGAGGACCACTGCCAAGCTGTGTCATGTGCCAACAGGAGCAAGGTTGGAGAGGCAAATTGATCCTACTCTGCATTTCTGAAAATTGCCAAAAATAAATTCTCACAATTTTATTATTAATTTAGCAGAACTAGAGACCAATTTCTGAATCTGATTAGTTATACTTCTTTTTGAAATGACCATCTTGTAGAAAAACAACTAAGAATGCCTTCACCTACATGCTAGCATAGCCACTCCCTGACACTTGGCAGTAAATTTAATTACTCTGAGTATTGCTGGACAGTAATGGTATTAGTGCTAGCTAAGCAGCCAAATATGCCACTACCTTACCTGCTTTTGCTGAGGATGGCCGAGTCAGTCTTTGGCTGTAGATTTGCATAGCACTCTGAAAGGAAGAGAAGGGACTGACAGTAAAACTGCCAGACCGACAACGGTGTAATCCTGCATTGCTGGAGGACAGCTGGGGGACATTTTTTGCTGTGCTAGACCAGCTGTCATTTGCTGCATTTTGGAAAGAAGGGGAAGGAGTCAGTCTAGAACCAGATGAAAGAGAGATTGCTGAGAGATGATCAGGCACCTGTGCATTATGAGAAGCAACAGTATAAGAGGGCAACTGGGAACTGATGCTTTTTGGGAGGATGGCATCAGGAACAGAAGAAGCATTAAGAAGGCTTAGTTGTGGTGCATTCTCATCTTCTGGTGAAGAAGGAACCCCTATTTAAAAAAAACCAAAGACATATACAAGATAATTGTGGCTTTTCGTATTTTTAAATGACCACAAACACAACATATACAATAACATTGGAGTAGCCTGTTACAAGCCTGTTTAGAGAAGTGAAGACTGTAAACAAAGGGCATGAACATACAAGACACACAGTGCAATACAATAATTTTCTACAAGATACATTCACCATTACCTCTGACATTCAAAAGAGGTTTTCCTAAAGGATCCAATTTTCATTAAAAATTGGTTTCTCACTGGATTTTGTCCATTTTGTTATATATACTATTACATTCACTAATTTAGCTATATTAACGTTATTATACATTCTACTATTTATAGGCGTGGTCTTAAAAGCTCTATTTAATATTAATTAAAATGATTGCCAACTGTTGATTTGTAACATTTATTATTTCCAGAACAATATTATACATACTTAACTATGTATATAAAATTTGTTTAGTTATCTCTATTGTACACTGTAATTTTGGAAGTTTCATTAAAATGGTATTCAAAAACCCAATAAACAACATAAACCACACTCCAGTAATAACTCATGTGAGTAGATTCTAAATAAACTCTTAGAACTGTAATCACTGAACAACATTTCTGTCTCTTACACAATAGTATTATTAGAGTATTGGATGCTCTGCAGGATACATGATATACTCCTTCCAGTGTTCATGAAAATGTGTAACCTAGAATTTATTAATTATGAAAGGGTATCTTTCAGTATTATTCACTTGACTGATTCATTAATTTGTTATACCACTCAAAGTTAGAATAACTGAAAAATATAAAAGAATCTTACTATGATTAATTCTACATTATGAATTAAAGTTTGAAAAAATGGCAGTTTTTAATATGTTAACTTGCTGATTATTCTACTCTATTTTCTTTTAATATTGCGGTCAAAGAGTTGCAAATAAACATGATTTTCCACTACAGCAACACACACTAAATATGTCTGCCTGAATACCAAAAAATAACCATAAAATTCTGTCAGACCCCAACATTCAGCCATATAACCTCATATTATATAGACAGCAAATTTAGACAATATTATATAGACAGCAAATTTAGACATTCCATCAATTGTTTTACTCACTGGAAAGTCTGGTTTCTTTGGGTTGATCATCTCTCAGCTCCTCTGCCACATTTTCCTTCACCACTGGAATCTGGGATGGTTTTTCAGTTTCTTCCATCTTTTCTGGGTGATCTGAAAAGAAATTTGGAACTAAGTAAAGCAAGTCCCAGCCGCTATCCTGTTGTGAAACAGCATGCAGTAATTATCTGTGATGTTTGCTGTGCTACCTATCATGGCTTTCTAATACTGCAAGAGTATTTTCAATCAAAAATCCATCCCAGCAATGAAAGTGCTTATCAATCCAAACTATTTTGGTATTTCCACACATCTAATAGGGAGACCAAGTTAAATATTGCACCTTGGTTTCTCCACAGTTCCATGTGAGGCTATCAGAGACTACAACTAGTAAGAGAAGGTATGCATACTCACCCTCTTTGGCCCTGTTCTCTAACTGACTGTTACTGTGCTTTGTAGCTCCAGGGTTTGTTCCCAGGAAGACACTTGCTGATTTATTCTTGTGTGTGTAAAAAGTCAGCACCTCTTCCAGATCACTTTCACTAAGAAGAGAATAAAAAAGGAGCACATGTCAAGTTTTTGTAATTCTGTGACACAATTTCAACTGATGTAGAGAAGCTTATAAAGAAGCACCCAGTGAAAGAAAGGGGATGGGGGTGCAAGAAGAGAAACTAAAAGGAAGTGAAAACTGATTATAGGAAAAGTACTCAGTGAACATCCACACCAGCTTTAAGATCCTTGCCATCCAAAGCTTTAGACCAAATACAGAGACTACCATGATGATAGCTGTCCTCCCTCCCCACCACTGCACAGGAATAAGAGGGACTGGCCTGGCAATAAGACAAAGTTTACTGTAGAAGACCAAAATTTTTACAAGTGTCACAGAAATGCCTGGGAGACAATTTCATGGTCCAAAAGGTGGAAGAGGCAACAAGAGGGTCAGCTATTTTAGATCTGATCCTAACCAACAGAGGTGACCTGGTTAATGGGGTGCAAGTGGTGGGATCCTTAGGTGAGAGTGATCATGTTCTCCTGGAGTTTGTTATACAATGGAAAGGAGAAGCCAGGCATAGCCAGACACACATTCTTGACTTTAGGAGAGCTGATTTCAATATACTCAGGGAAATACTGGGGGTGATCCCATGGTCAGGAATACTAAAAGAGAAGAGACCTCAAGACGGATGGGACTTTCTCAAAAGGGAGATACTGAAGGCACAATTTCAAACAGTACCATTGAGGAAGAAAAATGGGAGATGTCTCAAGAAACCAGGATGGATAACTAATGAACTTTCAATGGAGCTAAGTTTTAAACGGAACATGTATAGGAAATGGAAAAGGGGGGAAATCACCAAAGAAGAATTCAAACAGATAGCGAACACGTGTAGGAGTAAAGTCAGAAAAGCTAAAGCGCAGAATGAGCTCAGGCTTGCTAGGGAGGTTAAGAACAATAAAAAGGGTTTTTTGGGGTATGTCCACAGCAAAAGGAGGAAGAAGGAAATGATAGGGCCACTACGTGGAGAAGATGGCAAAATGCTAACAGGGGACAGAGAAAAGGCAGAATTACTCAACACCTTCTTTGCCTCAGTGTTTTCAGAAAAGGAAAAGGAGGACCAACCTGAGGAAGCTTCCTAGCCAGCTCCCATCCTTCCCGAATCCGAGACAGGGCTTCGGGGAGGGTGGGTGGTAGTCTTATACGGCGACTATATCCCAAACTCTATATTCTAACTTAAAAATTGGGGGGGAGGTTGTCGTATAAGCCCAGTCATCTTATACGCTGGAATATACGGTACTATTCTGCCAACAGATTTCCAAATATGTATCTCAAGATCTATTTCCTACTCCACAATGACTGATACACATGTTATAGTGATGAAATGTAAAATAGGAACATAGAAGAATAAGTGCAATACATCCAACTGCAGTTTGACATGTGTGTTACTGAACATATACATTATGCTACATTGTGTTAAGACTGTAGATGTTTTTTTAAAAAAACTGGGTCCTTTAACAGCTCATCCCTGTTAAAAGATGAAACCATGAAGCCCACTTTTAACCTATTCAGCTGCACTGTGATCAAAGTCAACGTAACGAAGGAAGATAGCTGGTAAATAGCAGTGAATGGTTATCTGCAACAAGAACAATAATGTTTGTTTAAGCTGAAGAGATTCCTGTTTGGCAAACTTGGTGGGGTCTCCTTCCTTGGAGGTCTTTAAACAGAGGCTGGATGGCCATCTGTCAAGGGATGCTTTGACTGTGTATTCCTGCATGGCAGGGGGTTGGACTGGATGGCCCTCGTGGTCTCTTCCAACTCTACAATTCTATGATTCTAAGCAACATAAAGTCACTGTTCAAAGATTCCTGGATCTAGTAGCAAAATGTTCGTTCTACATAGCAGAACAGTACCAACAGAGAAGGAGAATCTGTGACTACACCTGCTGATCCCAGCCTACCTACAAATAAAGGTGTGAAAAGTGTAGGAGAGACTTAAGTGTAGGACAACAGGAGTGTAGGAGAGTGTAGTGGAGAAAAGTGTAGGAGAGGCATTAAAAAAATCAGTTCTTACCTTGCCTTAGTAACAAATTCATGAAATCCTTCAGGATCCACACCCTCTTCCTCCTCTTCTTCCTCTTGTTTCTCTCTTAACTTTTTCTGAGCCATCTGATCAGTTTCCTACAAGTAAGCAACACTGAAATAACTTCTCAAGTCATCCTGTTTGCATATACATTATGAGATATTTAAGATGCTTCCAAGTGAAACAGTTAAGGGAGATGACACTTCAACTATATTCAGCACATTGAAACACACAAGCCACATAGGGATTCGACTGATCCTCACTGCTAATCCTGAACTATGGATATCAGCACCATGACTACAAGCAGCATGCCCATGTTTTCCAAGATTTTCTGTACTGTTACCCAAAATGCTCCTTGGAAAAATCCAAGAAAATATCAAGTTTCTAATATGTTGGGGAAATTAACAGCAACTCGACTTTAGCAATGCAATAGCGGATAATCTTTGTATACCAGTACTAGTCTGGATGGAATACACACACATGTGAAATTAATTATGGTTTTTATTAAAGAGTTCAAAAATAACACCAAACACACACACATTCGCACAGAAAACATTCACACAAGGCTATAGAAAGGTAGTAGGAAAAACCTGGATAGAGAGGGTAGAAAGAGGATTTGTTGGGGGTGATACAACCTGTCTTGTAGTCTGGAATTCGTTGGTCAATCTGGCAGAGTGGGTGGAGGAATCTGGATGGCTAACACGGAGTGATAGGGTTCCCCTATAACTGGAAATGTGCGCAATGAGGCAGGCTTTTAGGGGTCATTTATACTTTCAAATACACCTGAGAGGAGTGGATGTTTCATGGGTTGGAACAATAGATTTCATGAGCCTCCATAGATTGCACAATTAGTTTCCTGGGCTTGACAATAGGTGTGGAAGATGCTAATGTGTTTCAAACTATCCTTAATGTCTGGTGATTGGATTTAAAAGCTTGAGCAACCTCTGTCTTAAGGTTGGGGATTAAGGAGAGGAAATTTCAAAATCAGCATCCAAAGGATTCATCCATCCGTTTTCTCCCTTTCCACTGGGAAATGTGTCCTTTTGACTTTTAGCCTTAGTCTTCCCTAGGGCAAAGCATGGCACTCAAATGACCTTTCTGAGACCATCCTGCCTTTTCCCTTGTGGAAGGCCACATTAATGAACTAAATTAATAATATGTCAATTTATTAATACACCAATTCTATTATATGTCCATTTTTTAGGTCTCTGGAAGTGGGATGTGAGCCATGCTAACAGTACAACAATAAAGACTAGAAAGTGTACACTGTTCTATAACATCATCTAGAAGCCTCTCTAAAACACTTAAGAATTCAATAGTCTGTTTCAGCTAACTAGCGGCACATCTTCTCAAAGGCACGTTAAAAAGCATGCCTCTAGTCTGTGGGGCAAGAATGAAGATAATACATTTTACATTGGAATGGAGCTATTCTTTGCCACCATGGTCAGATATTCTGTCACGAGATGGTGCCTGCTCATCTTGGTCAAGGTAAAGAGCTTAACCAAAATAAATTTCTATATTTAATTTATTTTGTTATGTCAGCTGAAATACATTTGTACAGGGACCAAACTGGAGAAAAAAATGATTATAGAGTTTGAATAGCTTAAAGGTTTACTTTTAAAAACCTTAATTGGCTCTCTTCTTGTTCTAAGAAAGCATGTATGATTATAAGCAGATTTCCCACCTACTGTGGATCTTAATTATTTGAACATACAAATAATCTTCATATAGGAAGTAATGTACTTTGAAAAGTATCAAAAGTAGTTGTATTTGTCTATACTATGCATATACTATGTGTTCTCTCAATGCAGCAATTCATACTGCACAGATGCAAGAAATGCATAAGTTTTAATGGAAAAATATGCATTGTGTATGTGTACGTAAATAGCAGGTTTTGTCTACAGCGGAGAAAAAGCAGTACCACTATCAAATTCACCCATGCTACTCACAATTGATAGGGTTATGTAAATATTTTGCCATTTGAACTTGGGCAGGCACTTTCTATTTAGTTTCCATTATTTCTCACACAAACGGAGAGAAGACTGTACACACAGACATCACTGGATGACCAATACAAAAATCAGAAAGACTCCATAATTGAGAACAGAAAATGGAGAAGCTCTATTCTTACAGCAAGAACAAGATCAGATGCAAACTGCAGCACAGACCATGAACTACTAATATAAAAAATAGAATAAAGCTAAAGAACACAATCATGCCAAACTATCATGCCAAAATATGACCTGAAGAACATCCCAGCAGAATTTAAACATAATGTGAAAAATAGATTTGCACTATTAAGCCTATCTGATCAGGAACCAGATGAACTATGTACAGAAGCCAGGGACATAGTCAAGGAGGAATGCAGAAAAACACTATCTGTAGCCAAAGAGAAGAATCAATGGATAATAGATGAAACACTTCAAGCAGTAAATCAATGGATGACAGATGAAATGCTTCAAGCAGAAAAGGACAGTCAAGAAGAAAAAGAAAAGGGGGCCAAGAATAGAGTCAGAACCATGAATGCAACTGTTCAACAATTAGTGTTCAGGGATAAAACTAAAATAATCACTGTAGAGAAATAGAAGACAACAAAAAAGGAAGAACAAGAGACCTTTCCACAAGATCCAGGAAATCAAAAAGAAATTTAAACGAAGGGTGGGGATGCTCTACCATCAGCTAAAGAGCATAATACATGATCAAGATAAAATAAAAAAACAATGGAAGCAATACACAGAAGAGCTATATAAATGAGAGGAAATGATGAATGTCACACGGGGAGAAGAATCATATGAAGAATCAAATTTTGGAAAGTGAAATGAAAGTTGCACTCAGATCAATAGGAAGGAATAAATCACCAGGAACAGATGACACACCAATAGAACTGCAGACAGAATCAACTTTAGTTCTAATTAAAATCTGCCAACAAATATGGAAAACAAAATAATGCCCCGCAGACAGGACACAATCAATATACATTCTTACCCCCCACAAAGGAGACACAAAAGATTGCAGTAACTACAGAACCATTGCATTAATCTTCCAAGCAAGCAAAGTAATGCTCAAAATTCTACAGCAAATATGCTTATCATATATGGAGCAAAAAATAAAAATAAAAAAATCCAGAGGTGCAAGCTGGGATCAGGAAAGGAAGACGCACTAGTGATCAATGCTGCAAAATTACGTTGGATAATGGAACACATCAAAGAATTCCAGAAGAAAAGCAGCATGTGCTTTATAGACTACAGCAAAGCCTTTAACTGCATAAATCACAAAAAGCTATGGATTTCTCTTAAAGAAATGGGTGTGCCTCTACATTTGATAGTCTTGATGTGGAACCTGTACTCTGGACAAGAGGCTACTGTTAGAACAGAATACAGAGAAACAGAATGGCTCCCAATCAGAAAGGGGAGTCAGACAAGGCTGCATTCTATCACCCAACTTGTTCAGCTTGTATGCAGAAAATATACACAGAGCAGGTTTAGACTCGGAGAAAGGAGGAGTGAAGATCAGAGGCAGGAATATCAAGAATCTAAGATATGCAGCTGACACCATAATACTAGCAGAAAACAATAAAGACTTGGAACAACTACTAAAGAAAGTCAAACAAGAAAGTGCTGAGGCAGGCTTACTGTTGAACATTAAGAAAACAAAAATAATGACCACGGAGGATTAACATAAATTCAATGTAGCTGATGAGGAAAATGAAGTAAAGATTTCCCATACCTTGGATTAATTATTGATAAAAATGGAGATTGCTGTCAAGAAATCAGAAGACGAAGGGGCTGTCTAGATGATGAAAACACTCATCATAGAATGCAACTAGAATACTTTTTGTCCCAATATGATGCAATGGAGATTCACAGTATTCAGAAGGGGGGGCGCAAAAACTCCCTGTCCTGCGGGGAAAAAGCTGTCATGGATTTCCAAGTTTTTAAAATAATGCATGGACATGCACATTATCACTCGTTTGGAAATCCAATTCAGGACTCTGCGCATTCTTGGTGAGGGTGAAACTGGACAGTGGATTGGTTGGACATGCAAGCAGGCTTGCCAGCAAGGAAGTAGCTAGAAGTGCAATTTTCACATTTAGTGTTATCAAGCATGCACTTTTTTGCTGTGCTGAGGTGATCAAAGAGCTTTTTATAAACAGGTCACTTGCACACCTTTGATTTACAATTTTAAAAATATCGTGCAGCAACAACACATGTGGAGAATAATAATGTGCTGTACTCTCGGCCACTGTCTTGATTTGCAGGCATAGCTGCATGTGCACTTCAAAACACAGATAGCTTCATATACAACAGATTTTGCCAAAAAACCATGGAGACAAATGAGTGCTGCTGCAGATTTGCAATAATACACACCAATCTGCATTATACTATCTTGTCTAGACAACGCCTAAGACTGGGAAGGACAGCTCTGAAAGAACTAGATAAGATCCTGAAGTACAAAGATATACAGGGTGAGTCTCCCTTATCTGGAATTCCAAATCCAAAATATTCCAAAATCCAAAATTGTCCACATGAGTGGCTGAGATAGTGACACTTTTGTTTTCTGATGGTTCAATGTACACAAACTTTGTTTCATTCACATAATTATTACAAATGCTGTGTATAAAATTACCTTCAGGCTATGTGTGTATGGTGTATATGAAACATACATAAATGAATTTCATATTTACACTTGGGTCCCATCTACAAGATATCTCATTATGTATATGCAAGTATTCCAAAATCCAAAATACTTCTGTTCCCAAGCATTTCGGGTAAGCAGGCGCAACCTGTACAACTGAACACTAAAGTTAGGACTGTCCATGAATTCATATTTCCCATTACTATGCATGGATGTGAGAGCTGGATGGTAAAGAAAGCTGACAGAAAGAAAATAAACTCTTTTGAGATGTGGTGCTGGAGAACAGTTCTGCGGATACCGTGGAAAGCTAAAAAGTCAAACAAATGGGTCCTAAAGCAAATCAAGACTGAACTCTCCCTAGAAGCCAAGATGACTAAACTGAGATCGTCGTACTTTGGCCACATCAGAAGATACGACTCATTAGAAAAGACAACAGTGCTTGGCAAGGTAGAAGGCAGTAGGATAAGAGGAAACCACATTCCATATGGATAGACTCAATCAAGGAAACCACATCCCTGAGTCTGCAAGACCTGAGCAGAGCTGTTGATTATAAATAAGGTGATGTAGAGGTCTCTTATTCATGGGGTAATCATCAGTCAAGGTCGACTTGAGGGCAATTAATAACAACAAAGTCAGAGAATGCTGACCTTATGGATGAAAGGTGCTTTTTAAGATTCATCATTTATGAAGTTTGTGAAGTGTAAATGGTGGGTGAAGAAAAACAATTAAAAAACAATTGTAATTGCTTTAAAACAGAACATTGGTACTTACTGTGAAGGTTCCTTTTCAGCAGCCATGGGGAGGGAATCCTTATATGGGTATTGGCTCCGCCTCTGACCAATCATAGGCAGGACACCTGAAAATTCAAACATAAGACCACCCCTGCCAGGAGGAGGAGCCAACCCTATCCTCCCCAGAGAAGGTTAACACAGCTCCAGAATAAATCAACAATAAACTAAAGGACAAATTCGACACCACACCAACACCAAAATGAGAAAACCATTTATTAACATTGTGAATTTTTGGGGGGTGGGTGGGTAAGGATTCCCTCCCCATGGCTGCTGAAAAGGAACCTTCACGGTAAGTACCAATGTTGCGTTTTTCAGCAGCCTGGGGAGCAACTCCTTGTATGGGACATACCAAAGCGGTCCAAATAGGGTGGGACTAGTACACTTAAACTGCTTCTACTGAACTACTTGCTGCAGAACTTTCTGGCCAAATGCCACATCTGCTGACGCATACTCATCAATCAGGTAATGTCTAGTAAAGGTAGAGGAGGACACCCACATTGTGGCCCTGTAAATCTCCAGAATTGATTGGGACCTCCCGAGAACCGCCAAGGTGCAGCGCTACGGGTAGAGTGAGCTTGAATGCTCTGGGGAATCTGTAAATCACTTGACACGTAAGCCTGCTCAATACAGCGCCACAACCATCTCGCTATTGTGGAAGAAGACACCTTCTTCCCCTTCGCATAAACCATATATGCCACGAACAGGGCATCTGACTTGCGAAAAGCCTCAGTCCTCTTAAGGTACATTTTCAAGGCCCTCCTGACGTCTAGCATATGCCACAACTTTTCCCACACTGATAATGCGCCCAGTTCCGAGACTCGTCTGGCTGAAGTGATAGCTATGAGGAAGGCCACTTTCCAGGTAAGGAAGCTCATGAATCGACCGCAGGGTCTCCATTCGTAACTTGCATCTCGCCACATAGCGATTTACGCCCTGCAAGTTCAAAATGGCTCTCCAATTCTTGTTCTTCTTGGGGACTAAAAAGAGAAGTGAATATGTCTCTGTGAATCTCTCTCCCTGTGGTACCGACTCTATTGTCTGTACTTGAAGTAGATGATTGATAGCATCCACCATCAGTCTCTGTTTGTCCTCGCAATCTGTCGTGCATGACTGTACGAAAGTAGGGGGCGGTCTTGCTATGAAATCTATTGTGTAACCCCGACTCACTGTCCTGTTGACCCAGGTATCGGATGATGTACTCTCCCAGATCGCTGCAAAAATGATCAGTCTTCCTCCCACCGGAAGCTCTTGATAGTCAGAGGGATTGTCCACCCTTGCCTCCCTGTTTGGAGGGCTGGCTGGTGGACGCCTTGGAGAACTGGTTGGATTTGGACCTTGGGAACTGCTTGGAGGAGTTCCAATTACTCCTGTGCTGCCTAAAGCCATTGTATCTGGCCCCTCGAAAATTCTGGTTACTGGGGTGAAAAAACCTGTGCTCCTCCTTTCTTGGTAACAACGGTAGCATCTTCTTTTTGTCCTTGGTTTCCATGAGGACCTCCTCCAGTGTTTCGCCAAAGAGCTTCTTCCCATAAAACGTGCACCCTGCCAGATTGGCCTTGGCCTTATTGTCCGCATTCCAATTCCTTAACCATAGATGGCGCCTTGCTGCAACATTTGCTGCCACAGCCCTGGACATGAAGCGCAATGCATCCAGACTAGCATCTGCCACATAGGCGGACACCTTTGCTATTTTGGTCATGCCCTGATGAAACTTTGTTTCGGCCTCTGGGACATTGGTCATAAGGTCCTTGGACCACCTGATGGTGGCCCTGGAAAAAATGGAAGCCGCGCAGCTGCGCTAATTGCTAAAGCCGCAGCCTCATGAGACCTGTGAAGAAAGGTCTCGACACATTTGTCATCAGGGATCTTAAGATGCTCATCTCCATCTCTAGGGAAGAGCGAACCATAAACCAGCCCTACCACCGGGGCATCGATGGAAGGAAGCTTCAAGCCATGGCCAATCTGGCGGGGTGCGCGTTTAATGGGAAGAAGCTCTTTGGTCCATCACCTCCCCTGGGAAGGTGTATAATTGTTTGCAAAGGCTGGTTGCGTCCTAGGGGCACCTGGTTGTGTCCACTCTCCCACCAGTGCTTCCCTCAGCACATCGGGAAAGGATAACACATTCCCCGTTTCCTTCCCAGAAGCCCTAAGTTTGGGGACCCCCTGACTGGATCCCCCTCTGTTTGGGTCTGTCGGCCCCAACCCCAAGGCTCTCAAAGCTTTCTTTAAAAGCAGGGAGAAGGAAGAGTTCTCAAAAAGGCGAGGAGAGTCATGGTCCTCCTCTTCCTCGCTTTCCCCTTCAGAGGAGAGTTCCTCCTCCTGGGAGTCTAGTTCCACCTCTTCCTCCCTGGGGTCCCCCTCCCTGTCAGGGACCACCGTGTTTTTTTCCTTTCTCTGTCTCTTGCGGGGCGGGGAGAGTTCTCCCCTCTCACAAGGCTCCACACAGTGTGGCTGTGCTGGGACCCAGCCAGCCGCCGTGTCTGTCACCTTCCTCTTTGCGGACTTGCCGCTACCCTTCACGGCCCATTGGGGCGAGGAACTGGGGCCGCATCCTTCCCCGCACCCGACTTGGACTCCCCCGGGGCCCCCGCCAGGCTAGCGCCCGCCGCCAAAACTTCCCACGCCACCAAGGCGAACCAGGTGGCCAGTTCCGGCGGCAAGGCCTTACCTCCCAGTATCAGTGGCGGTAGGGCCTCCGGGGCAGTGATGTCCTCCTTGCCGGGTACTCGGGGTCTGAGGGCATCCGCTGGAGGCCGGGTCTCCTCCCCAGTGCGGTCCGTCTCCTGATCGGGGACCCCATCACACTCCGTCCTCCCCTGGACGTTCATGCTCAACGTGCATCCCAGGAAGGGACCACAGAGCTCTTTGTTTGGGGACTGCAAATCGTCCCCTGGCAGGCCCAGAGGGGCATCCTCCTCCAAGGAGAGGTCCCCTCCATGCACGTGTTTGTCCATGGGTGCCGCCATCTTGTCTTTGTTCTCTAGTGATCCCTGGAGCAACAACAAAGCCCTGCCTGTTTCCAGCCGAGGCAGAACAGAACTGGGGAGGCTGGGGTTGGCTCCTCCTCCTGGCAGGTGTGGTCTTATGTTTGAATTTTCAGGTGTCCTGCCTATGATTGGTCAGAGGCGGAGCAATACACATATAAGGAGTCCCTCCCCAGGCTGCTGGAAAATATATCTACTATATCCACAGTGTTGAATTCATCTGGTATTTTTAAAGAAGGGTTTCAAGTACTGGGGTATTAGGAATATTATCTCTTTTCGTATTCATAAAAGATTGTTTAACTGTACTTCAGTTTTTTTAAACCACGCACCTATAACCCCAACACACATATTACTTCAGAGAACAGCAACTTGGCAATCAAAAGGCATCATACTGTCTGATCACTAGTTTGAAACTCACCATTCTATAGTTATTCTATAAAAACAATGTAATCTGGACTTCACTTTAGTGAACTACTTTGGTCGCTTTGCAAAAGCCCAACTACACTATCAAAGTTTTCTTTGTGTTGTTTTCATACAGAATCAGAGCCATATCATGGGAAGCAGCAGCTTAAGAAATCCACCTGACTACACAGCCAGTTCAATCCCTGTTTTCACTACACTACCTTGCCTACCTCTTCCCAATATGATAGACATCTGTCTGCAGAATTCTGCTTACCACTTAATAACATCAGCAACCCAAGTCACAAAACTCAGGGCCTGATGCAAACAAGTTGTCACAATGAGTTGCAAAAAAAAGCTGAGTGAGCAAAAGCTTTGGCCTACGCTGTACTATCTGAAAAAAAGATTTGAGCTTAATGAACTGGGACATTACCTCCTTGCAACATGCAAAGAAATCATCACAGTAGGAAGTTAAAAAGCATGAATAACTCACAATTTTACCTTTCTTCTTTTTTTTTAAAACTTCTTTGCATCATTTCAGCCTTCTAACTATAAAACAAAGCAGGGAGCACTAATACCTAAGATCAACCACATTCATCCTCTCCTACACTAGACCCCAGCTTACACAACCAATACTCACCCTATTATAACAGATGATGAATTCACCAAGCTGGTGAGCCAAGATACGCCTACGGTCAAACAGGGCCAGGCGTCGACTTGGGAGCAGCATCCTCAAAGACTGTTGAAGATTACTTGCTGCTCGCTTCAAAAAGCGAACCACCAACTCCTGTCATCAAGGAACAAAATTAAAAAATAAATCCACCTAGCTGACTTCTTCTATTTCATATGATACTGAGAAGGTATCTGGGCTGGGGGGAAAGAAGTGTATTGTAAAGCAGTGGAAAAAGAGTAAACCCATGGTCAAAGAAATGCAAGTTATGAAGATCAGGGATCTTTGACTAACAAAAATAGAGGTTAAAATATCACTCTGAATGGATTACAGACTTTTACATGAAATTTTGAATACCACTGTCACCACTGTGCTTCTCTGGCACCATCTCTGGTCACATTCTCCAAGCCTCATGCCTTATATCAACCTCTGGCTGGAAAACCAGTCTTTTCTATCCCACTATGTCACTACCAATGGTAGCAAGAACTGCCTCCAAAGTGAGCACTTAAGCAAGATGCCTGCCATGGGTGTTTAGTTTCAAACACATTCTGTCTCCAGTCTGGATTTACTTTTGGTTAGGTGCCCTACTAAACATGCAAATGAACTGCCTCATAGCCAAAGTGTTGAATTTCACAACTTGCCTCTCACCAGCATTATATTAGGTTGGTTTGATCTGTTATTTTAAACATTATTTTTTCACAGCAACGCAGACAAAGTAGCTCTCAGAGAGCCAGTTTCAATTTTCCACTTGGAAAGAGCAGGAGTAACATTTTCCACTGAGGCAAACTGATTATTCCCAATTCCTGACATAAGGCTTTTAATCTATGAGCTAGATTGGCTCTTTCCTCATAGCCTGTTTTCATAGTCTCCTTTTAGGCTAAGAAAACTGCCTACTAAAGGCAAGGACTAGAAAGGGGGACTGGTTTCGTTAAGTGCTAAAAAGCAGCTGCTTCATATACAGTACAATGGTACAGCTACTGTCTGGGGAGCCAGCAGACAACTCAAAGTCATGTCTGGAAACCAAGTTCTCTATGCAGACAGTTTAAGGTATGGGAATGGGAAAACCTTCATGAAAAGGTAGAAATTAGAGAACCATGCTCTATTCAAGCCACTTGCACCACATTCTATTCAGCTGGGTTTATCTCCTCCAGAGTCCAAAAACCCCACTTCTAAGTGCACAAAGAATTTAGTCTGATTCAAAAAGAGGTATTCAAATTATTTCAGTAACAGTGGCAGGATGAGGTAGTTTTGTAATGGTTAAATAACCTTAGCATTCCTACATAACCCAAAATCAACTTCACACTGACTGTGATTCAGGAATCCTGAGTAGATTCAGCTGGGTTCCTCTTCCCTGAAATGAGTTGTTAGATAAGCAGACCATTTCTTACCATTTGTTCATCTTCCTTGGCAGCCCAGGCAGGATTATGGACCTGATCCCCAGCCTCTTTCATCAGGCGTAACTGGACACGCTGCAGGTAGGCAGAGAAAGCCCTGCGAGCCTGAACTTTGCTGCAGAAGCAGAGAGGCACAAGCAATGGTCAGAAGTATAGCTAAGATCCACTAGCTTTAGACTCAAATACGCCTCCGGACACACTGTTAGCTGCTATGCAGCAAAGGGATGTTTTAGGATCAATCTTAAGTTTGAGAAGCTTTGCACACTGGCCCATGGTGCAAGTACAAAGGAGGGCTTCCATACTTCTCAGAAAGTATTAAAAAGACCAGCTCAAGACTGGAAAGGGAAGTCCTCTCTCAAACACAAACCTCTGGGGAATAAATTCAATACCAACCTATCAATCTATCTCTACTATCTGGGGGAAAGGCCAAAGCATACATTTTATGATGAAAATTCTTTTTCAACCTTCACTACAGATTGGACGCACAATGGAAAAAAGACATCTTGATATTAAGAGGAAACTGGCAGACTCCACTAATTTTGCAAGGAAATATAATTCCTCTGTATAGAGAAGGTTGGATCCAGACTAAGAAGGTCACTCTTAAATCCCACTGAAGTCTATTTGATATGTTAGTCATGACTAATATAAGTTCTATTAATTTCCATGAAATCTAAGTGTAGATAACTTTGTAGAGATCCAATTCAGAAAATAAATACTTCACTAAAATTGGAGACAGCAGTTAAAATCTCCCCAGAGTCTGAAACATAAGTCTGCATTTTCCACTTGCAAGGGCTCTTGAAATAGATCACTAAATATTCTTAAAACATTTGAATAACATAGAAACTGGAATAAAAGATTAATTATTTCCAAAAGAAAGCAAAAGCAACATTTAAATTGTGAGATTAATCCAAAACACATAGCCTTACAGCTTTATTCAAACAAGCAAGCAAAGCCAGCCAAACTGGTGAGGTGCAGACCATATGACTGTCTCTTGGATCCAAAGAAACCGGGCTCTCTCTTTGCTCTAACCACACAGATGATTGCAACAATTTATTTATTAGAGTATTTATTCCCCACTTTTCAGCCACAAAGGCTCTCAGAGTAGCTTACTAATGGTTAGAAACAGCATTTATACATCTATACTGCTTTTACAGCGCTAGGTACTCTCTAAGCGGTTTACAATGGGTTGGCTAATTGCCCTCAACAAGCTGGGTACTCATTTTACTGATGGAAGGCTAAGTGAACCCTGCAGGATCAAACTCACAACACTGTGGCTGCATTTAACCACTGCGCCACCAGGGCTCCTTTAACAAAGGGCAACAATGGCATTATCTTTTGATGTGGTAGCTTTGACAGGGACTTTCGATACCATCAACTATGGTATTCTTCTGAGCCACCTCTCTGGGAAGAGACTTGGGGGCACTGTATTAGTCCTTCTTGAAGGGGAGAACTCAGAAGGTGGTGCTGGGGGATTCCAGTTTGATTCCATGGTTATTGGTCTGTGGGATCTTCCCAGGGCTTGGTTCCATCTCCCATGCTAGTTAACATCTGCATGAAATTGCTGGGAGACATTGTCTGGAATTTTGGTCTTCTTTCCATCTAATTCTAAGGAAGCTGTTTCTGTGTTAAACCAATATCTGCTGTTGGAAATAGACTGGATGAGGTCAAACAAATTGAATCGTCACCCAGACAAGACAGAGGAGCTCTTGGTTGGATGAAAGGATGTTACAAGTTATACTTGATAAATATGAATTGCAAGTAGACTTTGATGCTTAAGACAGGAAGCTGTACCTTGACAGAGTCTGTGCACATTGTAAAAGGCATGCTGGATGGAAGGGTAGGGCAGTGAAAAGCATGGATCCCTGACCATCTTGGAGAACTCAGACACATTTTAAAGTACAGTTGTCCCTCCGTATCCATGGATTTGGTATCCATGAATTTGGTATCCACGAATTTAGTATCCATGGATTTAAGTATTCATAGCTTGAAAATATTCTTTAAAAAATAATAATCCAAAAGGCAAATCTTGATTTATAAAATTCTTCGTTTGTGAGACCCATTTCAGAATTTTAGTGCTTATTACACTTTTATATTTCATCCATATTTTTAACAATAATCTTCTTATAAAATGTTTATTAAAGACTTTATTCACTTTAATTTTGTCATAGTACAGAAACTTTTCCCATCAGGGATAAATTTAATTTTGACCATTTCTGTAGGTCCACTTTACACTCCATTCCATTCTTTCTCATAATGATTTCTTTAGAATTTTTACTTGTGATCACTATTCCCAAATATCTCACTTTATTTTCTAATTTAAAATTTGAGAGGTTAATCAGTTCTTCTTTCTCTTCCTTGATCATATTCATAGTTAGGATCTTTGTTTTTGATTTATTCACCTTGAAACCAGATACTTCTCCATATCAGTGCAGGATCTTCAATAACTGAGAGATGCTTTCTAAGGGTTCCACCAAATAAATAACAACATCATTTGCATATGCCCGAATTTTAAATTCAAAATTCTTTATCTTTACTCCTTTGATGATTTCTTCATCTCTGATTTTATTATTAAGTATCTCTAGAGTTAAAAGGAAAAGCAATGGAGATAACAGGCATCCCTGTCTTGTACCACAGTTAATTGAAAAAGTTTCTTTCTTCTCTCAATTTATTGATATTTGGGCTTTTTGATCTTTATAGATTGCAATGATCCATTTAATAAAAATTTTGCCACGTTTCATTCTTTTAGCAATCTCCAGCATGAAATTCCAATTAACATTATCAAACCCTTTCTTAGCATCTAAGAATATCATAGATAGTTGCTTATCTGGTTTCTTTTCAAAATGTTTTATACTATCTATGATATTTCTTGTGTTCTCTTTTAAATGTCTGTTCAGTAAAAAACTTATCTGATCCTCATGAATCCACTGACTTAGTATCTTCTTTAATCTTTCTGCCAATACGAAGGTGAAAACTTTGTAATCCACATTCAAAAGTTATATGGGTCTGTGGCTTTGCGTTTTCATAATTTAGTTATGTTCTTTAGGTATTAACGAGATGTTTGCTGATGTCCATGTGTCTGGAATTTTCTCTTCCAAAATATTTTCATCGTGTTCTGAAGAGGTATGGTTAATTGGTCCTGTAGTTTTTTTATAATACAAAGCCATAAATCCATCTGGACCTGGAGCTTTCCCAACGTTGCATCTTTGTATAGCATCTATCACTTCCATCAGTGTTATCTTCTTATTTATTTCATCTCTCTACTCCTCATTGATTTGTTTGATCTTCTGCTCATCTAGCTATTTTTCAATCTTTTCTATCTGAATCGGCTTATTTTGATATAATTCAGTGTAATATTTAAGGAAACAGTTCTTAATATTCTTTTGGTCCAGATATATTTTCATACTGGATGGAGGACCATCGCCTCCCAAAAATACTACTCTACGGTGAACTTGCCACGGGTCAGCGTAAGAGGGGCGCTCCAAAAATGCGATACAAGGATTCCCTGAAACAGCATCTCAGGCTTGCTCAAATTGATCGCCAACAATGGTTCGCCCTGGCCTTACATTGGGAGGCATGGAGATGCACTATCCACAATGCTGCAGCCTTATTTGAGAACTCACGCTGAACACGTCTTGAAGAGAAACAACAATGCAGAAAGAATCACAACCCAGAAACATCACCCAAGGAGACCCTCTGCTGTGCTTTCTGCAACCAGACTTGTTTATCTCAGATTGGCCTTTTCAGTCATCAGTGCGCTTGCAGAAAGCATGGGATGAATCCTTCCTGAATCTTCATTTGTGAAGAAAAGCCAGAGAAAATCTTTGTAACTTGTTGTTTTTCTTCTTCTTTTTTTAATCTTGTAGCCAACCATTTTCCGGCTCTATTAGAGTGTTCGAAATGTCTCTGTTTAGCATATTTTAACTTCTTCTCCATGTCCTCGATCAAGAGTGTTGAAATTTGATTTTGTATCAATTTAATTTCTTTTTTTATTTCTTTTTTTGAGGGGTCTTCCTTTAACAGTTATTCTCTCTTTTTCAACTCTTCTTGCAAGGTGTGGAACTCACTTCCATGGGAGGTTTGGTTGTTTCCTTTCCTGCTGTTTTTTTGCAAGCAGGCAAATACAGTTGCCTCTTGACATTCGCAGCTTTCACACTTGCGGTTTTTATTATTCACAGTTTAGCCCTAGCCCCTTAGGGAAGGCTGCCGAGAGGCGGGGCAATCTCCTGCCTGCACCTTCTCCGGCCTGCTCAGGAAGGCCAGGGGGAGGGGTGGACAGCCTCCCTCCCTCCGCATTTCCTGGCCTTCCTAAAGGGACTCCGAGGCTTCTAAGACCCGGAGTCCCCTCAGGAAGGCCGGGGAGAGGCCGGGCAGCTTCCCTCCCGCCCACCTGCTGCCTTCCCTGGCCTTCCTACGTGCTCCGGGGCTCCAAAGCCCTGGAGACTGCTCAAAAAGCCTCCTCCCCGCCCGCCTGCTGCCTTCCCGAGGGGACTCCAGGGCTTCTAAGCCCCGGAGTCCACTCAGGAAGGTGGGGGAGAGGAAGATAGCCGCCCGCCGCTGCCTTCCCCGGCCTTTTTAAGTGGGCTCTGAGGCTCCAAAGCCCCGGCGCCCGCTTCGGAAGGCCGGGGAAAGGCAGCGCAGCCTCCTCCCCATCCACCCACCTGCTCACCCACTGCCGTCCCCAGCCTTCCGAAGCGGGCGCCAGGGCTCCAAAGCCCCGGCGCGCTCTTCGGAAGGCCGGGGGGAGGCAGCGCAGCCTCCTCCCCACCCACCCGCCCGCTCACCCGCTGCCGTCCCTGGGCTTCCGAAGCAGGTTCCGGGTATTCTAAGGCCCGGAGTCCCCTCAGGAAGGCTTTCGGAGAGGCCAGCCAGGCTGGCCAGACACCCTCCCGCCACCTCCCTCCCTCTGGGTGGGGTTGCGGGAGCAGTTGTTATTCGCGGTTTTTCCACATTCGCAGGGGTCTCAAGAACATAACTCTCGCGAATGTGGAGGGACGACTGTACCTTTTTTTAATTTTTTTGGCAGACCTCTGGTTTTCAACTTGTTGTAGCAAGTGGAACTTTTAATGGGGTGTGTTGTGTTTGTATCCTTGTATTGTGTTTAAAATGTGTATTTAAAATTGTTTTTGTGTGTGAGTGTTTAAACAGAATTGTTGTTTAATTGTATCAATAGTTTTTTTTTAGCTGTACTTTTTTGAACTTGTAAGATGCCTTGAATTCTGCACTGGAAGAAAAGTGGGTTATAAATGAAATAAAATTTTAAAATCCCGTTTAATGTTTAAATAAACACTTTTAATAAATTCCTTTTTATAGTCAATAAAAACCATTAGAAATTATCAATGCATCTTGTGGCAGTAATATGTATAACAAATGATGTTCAGCATTTAAAAGTTCTTGAGGAGATTCAACAATTCACCACTCTACTGTCTCTCTCTGGCTTTTCTTCACAAACGAAGATTCAGGAAGGACTCATCCCACGTTTTCTGCAAGTGCGCTGATGACTAAAAAGGCCAGTCCGAGATAGACAAGTCAAGTTGCAGAAAGCACAGCAGAAGGTTTCCTCGGGTGATGTTACCGGGTTGTGATTCTTTCTGCGTTGCCGTTTCTCTTCAAGACTTGTTCGGCGTGAGTTCTCAAATAAGGCTGCAGCATTGTGGATAGTGTGTCTCCATGCCTCCTGATGTGAGGCCAGGGCGGACCATTGTTGGTGATCAATTTGTCCAAGCCTGAGATGTTGTTTCAGGGAGTCCTTGTATCGCTTTTTTGGAGCGCCCCTCTTAAGCTGACCCGTGGTGAGTTCACCGTAGTGTACTATTTTTGGGAGGCGATGGTCCTCCATCCTAGGCACATGCCCTGCCCAGCACAGCTGTGTTCTCAATATCATGGCCTCAATGCTGGTGATCCCTGCTTGCTCAAGGACAGCAACATTTGTCACATAGTCAGTCCAGTGTATATTTAGGATTGTGCGTAAACAGTGCTGGTGGACGCGTTCGAGGAGTTGTAAGTGGTGGCGATAGGTGACCCATGTTTCAGATCCATAAAGGAGAATAGACAGTACAATGGCTCTATACACACTGATTTTTGTGTTTCGCCTCAGGTGCTTATTATTCCAGACTCTTTTGTAAAGTCTTCCAAATGCACTATGTGCCTTTGCTAATCTGTGATCGATCTCTTTTTCAATCTTGGCATCTGAGGCGATGATGCTTCCTAGGTAGGTGAACTGCTGAATGGACTTAAGTACAGAATTGCCGATGGCAATGTGGGGTGGTGGTGTTCGTCCTGTTTTGCAGGCTGGTAAAGAACTTCTGTTTTCTTCAGGTTGACTTCCAGCCCAAAGAGCTCTGCAGCTGTTGCGAAGCAGGATGTTAGGCGCTGCAGAGCTGCTTCTGTGTGGGCAACAAGGGCAGCATCGTTAGCGAAGAGCAGCTCACGGACTAGATAGTTTAGAGTCTTAGTGCGAGCCCTCAGACGGCTTAAGTTAAACAAGCTACCATCAGTACGGTAACGTATATAGATTTGCTGACCTCACCAAAGCCTTCGACACCGTGAGTAGGAAAGGTCTGTGGCAGATCCTGGAAAGACTAGGATGTCCCCCCAAATTCCTCAAAATGATTATCTTGCTACACGAGGGCCAGCATAGTCAAGTCAGATATGACGATGCTCTTTCAGAGCCCTTTCTAATAACTAATGGAGTGAAGCAAGGTTGTGTTCTTGCACCAACTTTATTTACAATCTTCTTCATCATGATGCTCCAAAGGGCTACGGCAGAGCTCGAAGAGGACAACCACTCTACTGTACCAACCACCATATATGCCATGGCAATCTGAGACTTTCCACAAGAATACATATGTGCTCACTTATAATCCACCTCAACCAA
Organism: Gambelia wislizenii; assembly: GCA_030847615.1. Lineage (NCBI taxonomy): Eukaryota > Metazoa > Chordata > Lepidosauria > Squamata > Crotaphytidae > Gambelia > Gambelia wislizenii. The sequence continues at coordinate 446,380,490 of JAUMIR010000001.1, read as the reverse complement.
AGTAATATCATGAAAACTCTTACCTTAGATTCTTGTTCTCTTGAAGAACCTGTAGCAAATTAAATGGAAGCTCAACATGTTTTGGCACAGGCTCCAATTTGCTTTGGAGTGGCAGCCCTTCACTTTTAAGTTTCTGTTCAAGTTGGTTCTTTGTCAACTTCTCCTGGTGGGCAGGTTCCACCTGCTCTGACAACTGTGGTTTAGATTTAACCTTCATATTCCTAAGACAATCAGCTGTTTCTTCCTGAGGTATTTCTGGTTCCTCATCCTCCTCTGCTGTCTCCTCCTCCTCTTCGCATTCCACTTCTGACTTGAGGACAAAGTCAGTTGTCTGTGAAGCCCCTGTTAAGAATCAATAGATCACCAGTTCTCAGCACTTTAGCATCAGTGAAGTATGGCAGAAAACTTCAGCTCTTACACACAGCAATGCAAAAGACAGAATTGTGAGGTTGTAGAAAACAGCTTTCATTTTTATTGAAAAGCCCCAGTAGTAAGTAGAGTACATATAACAAAAGCAATCTTCTCAGAGAGTTTTGAATCTAGGGAAACTAACTATTGGCAAGCAGATTTATTGCTTTCACACATCAACACCAACTGACCACTGTAAAGATCTGAAAGACTTGTATCACCTCACCCAGCCCTTTGAAAATTTAGGCAAAGGAGATGATTTGTATCGTTCTGGATCCTATAACATCCTATCCCACTCCCACAACTGTATAAATATGCACTATAACTGAGGCCTCAATATCCTTGTTACTGCATCTGAAGAAGTGGGTTTAGAGCCATGACAACTCATGCTAAAATAAAACCCAGTTAGTCCTAAAGGTGCTGCCACATTTTTTTTCTTTTTCTCCCCCCCACCTTTCCTTTTTATCCTTAAGAATGGATATGGCTGTGCCTTTAACGGAAACAGTTTATATCACCAGTCTCCAAAAAGCCACATTGGCAGATCTGCATTTGTCAATTTTGTCATGTTCAAAAATGTCATTAGTGTACTCCAAGCCACATCTTTACATATTTCATCAAGAGAGTCAATGGTTGCAAACATCTTTATTACTGCCATCATTCTTGTGGAATGTGCCAGCACAAGCTATGGCCATAGTCTCTATGCCTGGTTGTAACAGAGGTGAATGTATGATTTAATCCATCATGACAGCTGCCCTTTCCAAGTGTGTTGGCCCATTGTTTGCAGATTAAAAGATAAAAACAAGGCCTGCGTGTGTATGAAGGTCTGTGTACATGCAATGTAAATTTTAAGAGGTTTTCTTACATTTAAGGTGCATTCTTTTTTCCTCTAACAATGAGACAGATTAGTTCAGAAGGTTGGAAGTGATATCTCCTCACAAACAGAAATCTGAAACTATCTTAGGCAGGAATGATTAATCTAAACATAAAGTCACTTTATTGTTATACAACTGACACAAGTTTTAATTGACCCAAAACTGAAAAATTGTTGAGGCTCTTCTTGTTGATGTAATGCTATTAGCCAAACAGCTTTGAAGAGCAAAAGTCTTTTCTTATAGAGGTTTGACTGGAGGATCTGTTAAGACATTCAACATCAATTTCAAGTTAGAAATCCATGTTTTACTATTGGTGCTGTAATGTTGCTCTGCTCAAGAAATTCATAACATGAAGGCTTAGAATCACAGAGTTGGAAGAGACCACAAGGGCCATCCAGTCCAACTCCCTGCCATGTAGGAACATTAATCAAAACCTGACAAATGGCCATCTAGCCTCTGTTTAAAAACCTCCAAAGGAGGAGACTCCACCACGCTCCGAGGCAGTGTATTCCACTTCGAACAGCTCTTACTGTCAGGAAATTCTTCCTAATGTTTAGGTGGAATCGCTTTTCCTTTAGTTTGAACCCATTAGTCATGCCCTAGTCTCTGGAGCAGCAGAAAACAAGCTTGCCCCATCCGCAGTGTGACATCCCTTCAAATATTTAAACATGGCTATCATGTCCCCTCTCAACCTTCTCTTCTCCAGACTAAACATGCCCAGCTCCCTAAGCTGCTCCTCATAGGCCATGGCTTCCAGACCTCCCACCATCCTGGTCCTCCTCCTCTGGACACATTCCAACTTGTCAATATCCTTCCTGAATTGTGGTGCCAAGAACTGGACACAGTATTCCAGATGAGGTCTGTCCAAAGCAGAACACAGTGGCACTATTACTTCCCTTGATCTAGACACTATACTCCTATTAATGCAGCCTAGAATTGCATTGGTTTTTTTAGCTGCTACATCACACTGCTGACTCATGTTCAGCTTGTGGTCCACTAGGACTCCTAGATCCCTTTCACAAGTACTGCCATCAAGCCAGGTGTCACCCATCCTACATCTGTGCATTTCATTTTAACTGCCCAAGTGTAGTATCCTACATTTCTCCCTGTTGAAATTCATTTTGTTAGTTTTGGCCCAGCTTTCTAATCTGTTAACGTCATTAAGGTCTAATCTGTTAAATTTAACCAAGTCACTTGTGAGGGTGGCTCTTCACTGGTTTCCAGCAACTGTTTAGTTGTGGGCAGCCCCAGCATTCTTTGCATTTTCCTCCTCTTTGTCTGTTAATTTGCCTTGCTTTTACTGAGCTGCCTCATTTGCCATTTTCTCCATAGACAGAGGAGTAAAAGAGGGAAGCTAGAGTTTCTTGTTGTTGTGTGCCTTCAAGTCATTTCCAACTTATAGTTACCCTAAGACGAACCTATGATGGAATTTTCTTGGCAAAATTGTTCAGAGAGGGGTTTGCCATTGCCTTCTTCTGAGGCTGAAAGAGTGTGACTTGCCCAATTTTACACCACTTTCCAGGCTTTTCTGCTTCTCTACATCCCCCCACCATCAAATGCTCTTGATATATATTTTTTAAATGAAGCTAGAGTATGACATTTTAAAAATATATCAAGAGCCTTAAGGGGAAAAAAAGCAGAGAAGCTGGAAAGCCTGAAAGGTTGTGTAAAATTGCTAAAACAAGATATAGAAGCAAGCCAAATACGGCAATTAACTGAATGAGAAAGGGAAGAGCTGGGGAGAGGATGAACTGGTTGTGGAAAGGCAGGGGTTTTAAGAACTGAAGGTAGAGGGAGAGGAATCAACAGAAGAAGCTTGAGATGGACACATGACCACTATCTCTTATCTGGTGTGGTGGTTAATCCATATTACAGTAGATTTCTCTTCTGCAAGTACAATCGAATGCCAATTCATTGCACTGTCCTGTACTGACAATGGATTACGCATATTAACAAACAAGTGGGACAGGAAATACAAACATATAACATCTTGTAAAAAAAAATAGGAGAAAGGATCCATATGTGCAAATTAAGCTGCTAATCCTTTGAACCTGTATTCTCATGCTAGTGTGTCAAAATGGACAAGACTTGCACATTGCACATACCTGACTGCCTTGACCGTCTTGGTCTCAGTTTGCCATGACGTCGTCTTCGTTTCCGTACTTCTAGTGACAGAAGTTTCCGCTCATACAGAGCAGCATGAAGCTGAGCATTACAATCCACAATGTCCAGACCCAGTTCTCCAGCAAGAGCTAAACTACAAAAGAATAGAATGGGAGGGGGGATTGAAAACTGGAAAATAAAAAAAATCCTTTGATCCCTGGTTATGTTTAGAAAACTGTTCAGGATAGTCTCCCTACTGAATTAATACTGAATAACAAATACTTCTTAAGAGAAGTCCATTCACAGTCATACTAACTGGAGCAAAAGCTCCAGACTCAGCCTGTTCCACTTTCCCAAAAAGCAATTACAAATCAAAAGGTTAGCCAATACACTCTTATTTAACAAAATGTTATGGCAACATTCCATATGGCCAGGTTGGGCTACCCTTTATAGATTTATTGAAATATTTATATCCTGCCCTCTATCTGAAGATCTCAGGGCAGCTGACAATTAAATATAAAACAATAAACAAAAGAAAATTCAATTCAATTCAAAACAATAAGTAATAACAATTCTAGAAGACTAAATAAATGCTAAATTATTTCTCAGCTAAAACCAGACAATTTAAAATCAGTTAAAACAATTTAAAATAATGCTAACCGCAGCAAATGTGTAAAGTGGATAAAATCAATTAAGCCCTAAAGGCTATCATAAATAGACATGCTTTGACATGGTGCTGGAAGGACACCAGCTCTGGTGCCAACTGGGCCTCCAAGGAGAGGATATTGCACAACTGAGGTGACTATACAGAGAAGGCTACTTACGATCTCCTCTTACAATATGGGACAGAGGAGGGCCCCTCCAATAGACTTCAATTCTCAGGCAGGCATATATAGGGAGAGGTGCTCCTTCAAGGATCCAAGTCCCAAACCATTTAGGGCTATAAATGTTTTCACCAACATCTTGAACTCAGATGGAAAGCATATTGGCAGCCATTGTGATTCTTTTAAAACCCCTGTTTATAGTTTCTGTATGGTGTTACAGACAGCAATCTAGCTGCTGCATTCTGCCCTAGCTGCTGTTTAAGAGTTGTCTTCAAGGGCAGCCCCACACAGGGTGCATTGCAGTAGTCTAACTATGATTTTACCACTCCATAGACTACAATGGCTAAGTTATTCCTGTCCAGAAAAGGCTATAGCTGGCAGACTAGTCGAAGCTAGCCCCAAGTACTCAAAGCCATGAAGTCCACCTGGGCCTTCAGTGACAAAGAGGGATCCAAGAATACTCCCAAACTGTGCACCTGCTCCTTCAGGGGGAGTGCAATCCACGCAGGGTAGCTAGTTTAGCAAGATCTGAGAACTAACAATCTACAGAGCCTATGCCTTACTGGGATTCAGCTTTAGTCTATTGGCCGTCATCCAGCTCATTACATCATCCAAGCGTTGCTCCAGCACCTTTAAAGCTCCAGCTAACTCCAATGTTGAGAAGTAGAGCTGAAAGTCATCTGCATACTGATGACACCCATCCCCAAGACTCCTAGTGACCTCACCCAGAGGCTTTATATAGATATTGAACAACTTGGAAAACAAGATATTTTGAGTGCATAACTGATCATACAGTGAGGAGGAAAGGAGAAGAAAATTGTGGGAACCACTCAGAATCAATATCAGTTACAGGTAAGTCCATGTGCAACGTCCTAATGGGTGATCTTAGATCTCTGCTTTCAGACGAAACAAGGAGAGTGGACAACTCATAACAGAAGAACCTTAAATACTATAAATATTGGTGTTACTACATGTTGCTGCCTCTCCATTGATGCCCCCTTGTCGTGGGAGAGAGGCTTGCGTACCCTAATAATGTTTTCAGCTATGCTGGTGGTGGCATAATAGCCACCGGTAGGGTCTCCCATGCCAGACAGGTCAAAACTGAAGGGTCTGACAAAGAGCGTCAAAGGGCAGGATGGGCTCTCTAGCCTTATGACAACAATCCTAGGAGAAGGAAAACTCTAAACCCAAACCCGGGCAGATGGTGCTTGTCCAACCCTGTAAGGTCAACCATCTAAGAGAAGGAAACTCTAATCAAACCTACGACCCGAGGACCTCGCTGCTACTGTCCATGCTTTGCAAGGGAACCTTTGGTTTAAAGGGTGAGGCCAGTTTTGTTCACGCTGTGCTCCACCAGAAAAATCCATTGCACAGGCTCGAAGGACAAATCCAATTCCAAAAAAGCCCTGTAGCGATAGGCGAGGGATGAAACAGCAGGTTTAAAGATACACTGGAAGCCGCAGACCCAACCCTGCATGCAGGCGGTTCAGGACTTTGGTCGCTTGAGGCTGACCCGGGAGATGACAGTCTTGTTCGGCAACATCCTGTATGACCAAGCAGCCTTTTTCAAGGAGAGCACTGCTTACTCCATATGGAGAGGGACCTAGAAAAGGTGGCCTAATGAAAGCTCATTCCCAACTACTTGGTTGGCTAGCCATGGCCAACGGGCATCTTCTGATGTGGTCAAACCAAGGCAAAGAAACAAAGGCACACACCGGCCTCCAAAGGTGTAAATAAACTGACGCTAGCATGCTGGAACATCAGAACCATGCAAGACTCTGAAGATAGTGGACGGCCTGAGCGTCGTTCTGCTCTAATAGCCCATGAACTATCACGACTCAATATTGGACATCACTGATCTTAGTGAAGTTCATCTCCATGAGGAAGGCAGCGTTAAAGAACACGGCGCCGGCTACACACTTTACTGGTCTGGAAAACCCCAAACGGAAAACATCTTTCAGGAGCAGGCTTTATGATTACAAACTCCATTGCCTCCAAACTTGAAACCTTGCCAACAGGACACTCTGATCGCGTTATTTCCTTACGCCTCCCACATGTTGTTCTCTTCAGTATATATGCACCAACTATGCAAGCTGACCCTGTAGAGAAAGACAAATTCTACACAGACCTATGCCACCTTGTACAAAAAGTCCCTGTAGAAGATAAAATTATTATCCTTGGTGACTTCAATGCCAGAGTAGGAAAGAACTCCGAAGCCTGGAAAGGTATTTTAGGCAAGCATGGTGTTGGAAATTGCAATGATAACGGAGCTCTGTGCAGAACAACAGCTGACTATTACAGAAAGATAGCTTGAAGACAACCTGGATGGATCCCCGATCCAAACATTGGCACCTCATTGACTATGTTCTAGTCCGTCAGAGAAACATTCGTGATGTCCGCCATAATCGAGTGATGCCCAGTGCAGAATGCCAAACAGATCATCACCTCATAAGATGTAAACTAAATCTTCATCTTAAGTTCAAACCTAAGAGGGGGGACAACTTAAAGAGGAGACAAAAAGTCAACAATCTTCAACAAGCTACCATGAGAGACTACTTCCAGGCAAATCTGCAAACAAAACTTGAAGACCATCCTGCGGATCCTTCTCCTACAGTGCTTTGGCAACATATCAAAAACAGTATCCTCCAGTCTGCAGAAGAATCCCTCGAGTTCTCCCACAAGAAAAATCAAGACTGGTTTGATGAAAACAACCAAGAGATCCAGGAGCTGTTGGCACAGAAGAAAACTGCTCACCAGGCATACCTCGCCCAGCCAACCTGCCATGTAAGAAAAGCAGCTTTCCGTCTCACATGTAGTAAACTTCAACAAAAACTCAGAGAAATGCAGAACAAGTGGTGGATCAATATAGCAGAAAAGACACAACGCTGTGCAGATCTGGGTGATCATAGAGGATTTTATGAAGCTCTTAAAGCAGTGTTTGGACCTACTTATCAGGTCCAAAGCTCCTTATACAGTACAGATGGTCAAACATTAATTACTGAGAAAGCCTCCATCCGGAATCGTTCAGCTGAACATTTTCAAAGTCTCTTTAGTGCCAACCGAGTAGGCCAAGGCTCAGCTACCCAACATGATACAAAAAACGATGAAAAATGAATTGGACATAGCTCCCACTTTGGAAGAGACCCTTAAGGCCATACAGCAGATGAAAAACAGCAAGGCAGCTGGGATTGATGGAATCCCACCTGAAATTTGGAAACATGGAGGTCATGTACTCCATGATAAATTCCACAAACTCCTTGTGAATTGCTGGGGAAAAGGGGAACTGCCATCAGATCTCCGAGATGCAGTCATCATCACCCTGTACAAGAAAAAAGGAGCAAAATCCGATTGCTCAAACTATTGAGGCATAACACTGCTCTCTATTGCTGGAAAAATCCTTGCAAGGATACTCTTGAACAAACTAGTTCCTGCTATTGCAGAAGAACTTCTTCCTGAAAGCCAATGTGGCTTCAGAGCCAATAGGACTACTACAGATATGGTATTTGCCCTTAGACAACTGCAAGAGAAATGTAGAGAGCAGAACAAGGGACTCTATGTAACATTTGTTGACCTCACCAAAGCCTTCGACACTGTGAGTAGAAAAGGTCTGTGGCAGATCCTGGAAAGACTAGGATGTCCCCCTAAATTCCTCAAAATGATTATCTTGCTACACAAGGGCCAGCACAGTCAAGTCAGATATGGCGATGCTCTTTCAGAGCCCTTTCTAATAACTAATGGAGTGAAGCAAGGTTGTGTTCTTGCTCCAACTTTATTTACAATCTTCTTCAGCATGATGCTTCAAAGGTCTACGGCAGAGCTTGAAGAAGAAGACGGCATCTATATACATTATCGTACTGATGGTAGCTTGTTTAACCTAAGCCGCCTGAGAGCTCGCACTAAGATTCTAAACTATCTAGTCCGTGAGCTGCTCTTCGCTGATGATGCTGCCCTTGTTGCCCACACAGAAGCAGATCTGCAGCGCCTAACATCCTGCTTCACAACAGCTGCAGAGCTCTTTGGGCTGGAAGTCAACCTTAAGGAAACGGAAGTTCTTTACCAGCCTGCACCACAGGACGAACACCATCATCCCCACATTGCCATCGGCCAATCTGTACTCAAGTCCGTTCGGCAGTTCATCTACCTGGGAAGCATCATCTCCTCAGATGCCAAGATTGAAAAAGAGATGGATCACAGATTAGCAAACGCATATAGCGCATTTGGAAGACTTTACAAAAGGGACTGGAGCAATAAACACCTGAGGTGAAACACAAAAATCAGTGTGTATAGAGCCATTGTACTGTCTATTCTCCTTTATGGATCTGAAACATGGGTCACCTATCGCCACCACTTATGACTCCGTGAACGCTTTCATCAGCGCTGTATACGCACAATCCTAAGTATACACTGGACTGACTATGTGATGAATGTTGCTGTCCTTGAGCAAGCAGGGATCACCAGCATTAAGGCCATGATATTGAGAACACAGCTGCGCTTGGCAGGGCATGTTTTTAGGATGGAGGACCATCGCCTCCCAAAAATAGTACACTACGGTGAACTCGCTACGGGTCAGTGTAAGAGGGGCGCTCCAAAAAAGCGATACAAGGACTCCTTGAAACAACATCTCAGGCTCGGCCAAATTGGTCACCTGCAACGGTCCGCCCTGGCCTCACATCGGGAGGCATGGGGATGCACTATCCACAATGCTGCAGCCTTATTTGAGAACTCACGCCGAATAAGTCTTGAAGAGAAACGACAATGCAGAAAGAATCACAACCCGGAAACATCACTCAAGGAGACCTTCTGCTGTGCTTTCTGCAACCAGACTTGTTTATCTCAGATTGGCCTTTTTAGTCATCAGCGCGCTTGCAGAAAGCGTGGAATGAGTCCTTCCTGAATCTTCGTTTGCAACGAAAAGCCAGAGAGAGACATTTTGGGTCCTCCCACAAAAATGTCTACTCAAAATGGCCACCACCTCCATGACAGCATTTCTGCAACAAGCAAATACAGTATACTCATGCAAAAAGGAAAGCCAATATTTGCCTTTTTTTAATCAAAACCTTTTAAGAGCAGCAGCAACAAGCCCCTTACTACGAAACAAAAAATAGCAAAATAACATTACTTCCAAGACATTGCTTCCAAGCTCCATATGGTCTTAGCTTTCCCATTATAACTACACTATAAAATATGTAGGCTATAGAATTCTGACAGTGGAATACATAGACTGACACCCATCATCTGGTGACTATAACATGGCTTCCTGTCATATCAAGATGCACTATCCTAACTCCATGCACTGGGACAAAGTCAAGAACCACATAATTTTGTGACATTGAACTAGGGTTGCAATAGTTTGGTGACCTCGAGAAAAGAAATTAGAGGGATTTTAAAAGTCTGGACAACTAACATATATCAATTTTTAGACAACCAACATGACCAGCTGTTATGTTTAAAATCTCATTAGAATCAGAATGTTCGTGTGGACAGGTATACATGCATGTGCCGTTTTTTTTGTAAGGGTTATGGTTCATGAACCAGAACATTTTTCTTGAGTATTTACACCCCCCTTTTTTTGCAACAGTTTAACTTCTATGTCATTAAAAATACTAACGCTATTATTTTCAACTGAAAACAGGGGGGGGGGGAATCCTTGTTGTGAACCCCTCAAAATTAGGAAACAGGCATAAACCTTGAGGGAAAACAACTGTTTTTATCTATTTGCAAAATCACCTAGCATTAAAAATATTGTGGTGTAATTTGCTACTCTAATAACAAAATAGTCCTGGCCAAGTGAAATGTCCTCCAACAATGGGCCATTCTTTGTGCTGGCAATTCTACAGACAACCAGAACATCACACATAGATGTTCTAATGGCCCTTGCAAGCACCAGCTTTCATCTTTCATTTTAATTATACACTGTTCTGTTATAAAGTAACAATATCTGCTGCCCTTCTGCAGAAGTAACAGGGTGTGTGCATGGCTTATTCTGCTGAATGGTGTTAATGTACAATAGATCTTCCATTACTGAACCTCTGCCAGTTCTAAACTAGTGAAAACTATTGTCTCTCACAGAATGTTATGCAGTATGGAAACATGGTTCAACTAGTAGTGTCATAATGCTATAACAAAGCTGGGCTTCCCAGTGTTTACTTCCCCAACCCAGGCAAATGTCTCCCTTCAGAAGATATGATGTCTCAGTACTGCATCACCACAACACATTTGTGCCACATTTTCCTGTTTTACTAGCCAGAAACTGTTGGACTAGGCATTTACCTCTAAATACAATAAGCAAATCCATCCCTGGTATGTACCATGTTCAAAACTGCTCAAAAAACACAGGTAACATATCTAGAAATATAGCTAATTTAGTGTGACAGTATATATTATTTTTTGTTGTCAGACCTTATACTCCTTGTAAGTAGAAGAAAAATTCTTCACACTCATTCCTGCTCTGAAGTGCCATCACCTTGAATGTCACAGATTCTCCAAAGCTACATTCTGCCCATGAAGCGCCTCTGCCAGGAGCAGTATGCCAAAGTATGTGTCTAATTCAGTAATATTAAGAGGTTTCCAGGCACCAACTTTGAAACAGTTTTTGTCACTCCATTTCCTAAATAAATAGGATCACAGAATCTTTGGGCCCATCTACATGAGTGGGGAAAATCCCAAATACCCCGTAGTATTGGCATCTCGCAGCAGCAGCGACCAGACCAAACAGTTTTTCTGGCCTCGGAAGTCCCCATAAGTCTCGCATTCCTGATGACAGCTGCAAGTGATTTACTCGCCTTAGTTCTTCACAGTGGCAGTTTTTTTTTAAACTGGTGCAATAGAGCGATTCTCCAAAGTAAAACAGAAAATATTGATCCTTTTTTTAATCGCCTTAGCGAGCGATTGCTAAGGCGAAAATCCAACATGTTGGCAGTAGGTACTTGCCATCCTAGGAAACCCCACCCCTGCTCTCACCCAGCCAATCAGCTTTGTGCTTCTCTTCATGTTTTTTATTGTTCGATAATCCAAAAAGAGCAAAAATATGCACCAGCCTCGCAATTTTTGGAAAAGTACGGGGAAATCTGTGAAGGCTTTTACCCTGTTGTTTTTGCCATTTTGGGCCCCCCTTCTTCCAAATAGTGCAGATTGGCACTGGATCCTGATTAGACTGGTAGGATTCCCAGCGAATTGCATGAGGGGTATTTTCACTGTTTAGATGGGCCCATAGAGTTGAAAGAGACCACAAGGGCCACCTCTCCAGCCCCCTGCCATGCATGAATGCACACTCAAACCATTCCCAACAGATAGCCATCAAGTCTCAGTTTAAAAACTTCCAAAGGAGGAGACTCTACCACACTCCAAGGCAGCACATTCCACTGTTGAACAGCTCTTACTGGCAGGAAGTTCTTCCTAATGCTTAAGTGGAATCTCTTTTCCTGTTGTTTGAATTCATTGCTCTGTGTCCTAGTCTCTGGAGCAGCAGAAGACAAGCTTGGATCCATCCTCAAATATCCTCAAATATTTAAACATGGCTATCATGTCACCACTTAACCTTCTGTTCTCTAGACTAAACACACCCAGCTCCCTAAGCCACTCCTCATTAGGCATGGCTCCAGACTTTTCACCATTTTGATCGCTCTCCTGTGGATATGCTCCAGCTTGTGAATATTCTTCTTGAATTGTGGTGCCCAGAACTGGACACAGTATTCCAGGTGAGGTATGACCAAAGCAGAATAGAGTGGCACTATTACTTCCCTCAATTTTCTAGACACTATACCCCTATCAATGCAGTCTAGAATTGCATAGGATTTTCTGGCTGCCACATCACACTGTTGACTCATGTTCAGCTTGTGGTCCACTAAGACTCCTAGATTGCTTTTGTATACACTGCTATTAAGCCAGGTGTCACACATCCTGTATCTGTGCATTTCATTTTTACTGCTCAAGTGTAGTATCCTACATTTCTCCCTGTTGAAATTCATTTTGTTAGCTTTCATCCAGCTTTCTAATTGGTTACAGTAATTTTGAATTCTGTATCTGTCCTCCAGGGTATTAGCTACCCCTCCTAATTTGGTGTCATCTGCAAATTTGATAAACATGTTCTCTATTCCCTCATCCAAGTCATTGATAAAGATGTTGAATAGCATTGGGTCCAAAGTAAAACACTGGAAAATTAAAAGGAGCCCTGGTGGTGCAGTGGTTAAATGCCAGTACTGCAAGTTACCACATTGCAAGTTGCAAGTTCGATTCCAGAGGGCTCCAAGGTTCACTCAGTCTTCCATCCTTTCGTAGGTCGGTCAAATGAGTACCCAACTTGTGGGGGGAATTAGCTAACACACATTGGAAGCTGTTTAATGCAGTTAGATGTGTAAATAGCTATTGCTTAAAACAATTTGTAAGCCGCTCTGATAGCCTTGTGGCTGAAGAGCGGGGTATAAATAACTAAATAAAATAAAATAAAATAAAATAAAAATTGATTAAAAATGTCCATTTCCTGTATACTTTAGCTCATTCACACAAGTATGGTTATGTCTAGGCATTCCATTTATATTGTTTTATGATTTCTAGCTTTCCCTGATTCATGCTCCTCATTTTCCATGTCCTTGCAACATGTACTGTGCAGCAAGCTCTGGACTTTTCTTTCACCTCTGCACATGGCAGCAGCTGTACATCCATTTGCCTTGAGTCCACTTATGTCATTAGACAAAGTGCTGCCATTCTTATGCTTTTGACATTTTGTTCTGAACTCTTCCCTCATATGTTAAGACTGGATAAACTCTAATTTCCTTAAAGAAATACAATTATACATTTTAACAATAAACCCATGACCGGAATCTCACTAAACATCACATGATCTGGCTGTAAGGTTAGATGAACAAAGAACCAGAGAATTGTCCAACGCTAACACAGGGAATGGTGGAATCTCTTGAGAAAAAGAAATGTGCATGCAAACGCTGAAGGGAAGCAGAGCTGTCAGAAGGAATCATATGTTGTCCACTGAAGTGGTCTGCCATAAAGGAGAGACCTGAAAGAGGGGCACTTCTCCCTATTATGCAGTATAAAGTGGAAAATACTGGTGAAAACTGTACTTTCCTAAGATCCCTCCAAGATTTTTCAAAAATTCCTTACAGTGTGTTATGGGTGGATAAAGAAGAAACTATGACAGGGAATTCTGCTGAATGTGAATTTCCTAAAGCACAAACTTAAGGGTAAGTAGTGGGCAGAGAAGCTTGAAGCTAGTCCTAGTTTATAAAACATTGAACATCTTGGTAAGAACAATCAAAAGCTCTATTAAGGTATATGTAAGCCCACTGCTGGGAAAAGTAAAACTGAGAGGTTGCTTTGTTACCTGAGATTGCTGTTGAGACATCTAGTAGCGACTTGCCCACTTTGCAAGTCAAAACCTCTAAAGAGGAAAAAGAAGAGTCATTGTGTGATTTCAAAGACTGTACCTTTATGTAGTCAAAGAATCCTAGAGCTGGAAGCAGCCTCATGTGCCATCTAGTCCACCCCCCCTGCTCAATGCAGGATCTGTAGCTAAAGCAACTCTAGCAGGTAGCTGTCCACCCTCTTTTTGAAGATGTCCAGAGAAGGAGACCCCACCACGTCTCTAGGTAATTGATTCCATTGCTGAACTGCTCACAGTGTCAAGATGTTCCTTTGAACATTCAATCTAAATCTACTCTCCTTTAACTTTAAATCAATAGACCTGATCCTACCCTCTGGTGCAGAAGAGAACAAACCTGCCCCCTCCTTTCTGTGACAGCTCGTGAGATATTTAAAGACTGTAATCATATCACCTAGCAGTCTTCTCTTCACCAACCTGAACATGCCCTGCTCCTTCAATCTTTCCTCATATGTTTAGTTCCCCATACTTCTTATCATCCTCACTGCCCTTCTCTGAACCTGTTCCAACTGCTCTTGTTCCTACTAATGACATACCCTATAAATGACAAGCCTGCAGATACAGGACTATCTAGCTCGAATGAAAATTGGTTTAACAAACAGATGCTTTGTGCTTAGAAATAATTACATTAGTTAGACCCAAAGAGAAAAGGATTCTCCAACAAGGAACTCTGAAACGAGTGGAAAGGTTTTACTCTCTTCACTACATCATGTGGTGTGAATCTTTAATAGCGCCCCCCCCCACCCGGAAGAATACAAAGAAAAATGTGGAGAATATCCTTGTAAATCCTATTTAAAATTGGAAACTACAGATGCAATTTTGTTCTCTTAGTCTAGGCAAGAATGGAGTCCAGAACAGACAACCTTCACAGCAAGCATTCACACACAGAACTAGACATCACTGTAAGGAGGACAAGTTTGTTTTTCCTAATACAAACGTAACATAAATGTCAACAGAACAGCCTTAAGCCAACGTTAACACTCTCTCAGATATTAGATATTGTTAAGGAATCCAGAAATGTCACATAATGTCTACATAAATAAATCTTCTAAGAAAAACTTTTGACAAATCTCTCTCTCTCTTTACACACACACACAAACACAGAGAGATTAATTTGAAACTGTATCTTTGTACTGTAGCAGATTTTGAGGCATACATCAGATCTTATATTGATTCTTGTATATTAAAATAGGCGTGTTTTTAAAAGCAGTTTTATATAACCCTGCATCTTCTGAGGTAATCAGTTCATAATGAATTTGCTTTACAGTAGGTCCAGGAAAAATCCTGTTCATCTTATAACAATTGTTACTGGAATCTTAATCCTTACTCTGCTATGTTCCTATTGGAATTAGATCCAGTCTTAATTGTACCTAGACCAGATACCTTACTAAAATCCCACAGATTTTTGTAGGTCCAGCATGAGTAAGATTGGGTCCAACCGATTCTGTTTCTTTTTCATTCAGGAAAGTAACTCACCTGCCTTCTGTAAGTTAGAAGTTGTTTTGTTTTCCTCGCCATTTAATGAATACAGGAAGAACTGCATGAATATCAAACTATGGGTATTTAACTTCTGAATTTCTTTTCATTACAAGTCGGTCAACTGCTGTCTATCTCACAATATGCACAATATTCATAGAAAACACCCTGAACCCTAAAACTACAGTATAAGCAAATGAGTTTATTTGCTATCTGATATGTCTACACCATTTTCTTTGTGACTTAAAAGCAGAACCTCACAAATATAAGTAAAAGCAATAAATGTGAATGCCTATAATTAAATACTTGACATCCTAACACACTGGGTGCATCCACACTACATAAATATTCCAATTTGAAACTGCATTATTTGCCATGGCTCCTTCCTATGGAATCCTGGGATTTGTAATTTGGTGAGGCACCAACACTCTGGCAGAGGTGGTTGCCTAACAGACCCCCTAACCAAGCTGACACAACTGGTCTCGGAGTTGTTGGAGTCACCCAGCCTGTTAGTTATGGGTGATTTCAACATCCTACTTGAGACCAGTCTGTCAAATTTATCAGACGCAACTCAGGAGTTCATGGAGTCCATGACAAGCATGGGCCTACCCCAGTTGGTCGACGGGCCCACTCATTGTGCAGGTCATACCCTCAATGCAGTCTTTAATACGGAACAGGAATATCTGTGGTCAGAGGTGACTAAAACCACCACATTGTCATGGATGGACCATTTCCTGATCAAGGCTGAACTCAGAACCACTGTCCATCCCATCGGGGGTGGAGGACCTACTAGAATGGTCCACCCTCAAAGGTTAATGGAACCCATTGGATTCCAGAAAGCCTTAGAGAGTTCATTGGTTGGTAACGCCGGTGATTCTGTCAAAGCCTTGGTCAATACTTGGAACATTGATCTTACCAAGGCTATCGACATGATCACTCCCAAGCGTCCTCTCCAACCCGCTTCAAATCGCCATCCATGGTATACAGAAGAACTTAGGAAGATGAAGCGGGTTGGACAACGACTAGAGTGCATCTGGCGAAAAACTCAGCTCTTGCCTGACAGGACTTGTCATAGGAAATTTCTTCGTTCCTACAAAGAGGCAATACATGCAGCGAGGAAATCTTTCTCTTCTGCATGTATTGCGTCTGTAGAGTCTTGCCCGGCAGAGCTGTTTAGGGTGGTGAGGGAACTGACACAGGTCCCACCTGTGCAAAACCCATTACTAAACCCAACAACAACCTGCTGTGACGCATTTAACAACTTCTTTGCAGACAAACATAAGAGCCGACTTGGATGCCGGGGTTGTAGCAGATTTGAATGATGAGGCATCCAGTAACTCCGTTATTTAGGTTATACTGGATCAATTTCAATTTGTAAGTACTGATGAGGTGGACAAGCTCCTTGGTAGAGTGAGGAAGACTACTTGCCCTCTTGACCCTTGCCCTTCGTGGCTGGCCGTCTAGGGGGGTGATGTCTTGAGGATGTTCCTTAGGGACATCATCAATGTATCCCTTAGGGAAGGTCATGTTCCAGCCTGCTTGAAGAAAGCAGCAGTTAGACTGCTCCTAAAAAGACCTTCCCTTGACCCTCTGGATATGAAGAACTATAGGCCAGTCTCCTTACTACCTTTTTTGAGCAAGGTGATCGATAGGGCGGTTGCTCTCCAACTCCAAGCTGTCTTGGAAGAAACTGATTATCTAGATCCATTTCAAACTGGCTTTAGGACGGGATTTGGAGTTGAGACTGCCATGGTTGCCTTGGCTGATGACTTTCGCCTGAGCATTGACAGGGGTAGTGTGACCCTGTTGGTGCTATTGGATCTCTCAGCGGCTTTTGACACAATAGATCATAACATCCTCTTGGATCACCTGAGACAGCTAGGAATTGGAGGCACGGCGCTGCAGTGGTTCCTTCCTTCCTCTCGGGCAGATTCCAGAAGGCGATGCTCGGGGACAGTTGCTCTGCAAGGAAAGAGCTTAATTGTGGTGTCCCACAAGGCGCCATCCTGTCCCCAATGCTATTGAATATATACATGAAGCCACTGGGAGAGACCATCCGGAGGCATGGGGCGGGGTGTTATCAGCACACTGATGACACCCAGATATATTTCTCTATGCCTCAGTCTTCAGCTCTGACTTCAGATGATATCTCTTCTTTTAATGATTGTCTTAAGGCAGTAAAGGACTGGATGAGGGAAAACAAATTGAAGCTGAATCCAGATAAAATGGAGGTACTCACAGTAGCAGCCCCAAACCCAGGCATTGGGATACAATCTCCAGTCCTGGATGGGGTCACACTCTCCTCCAAGGACTATGTTCACAGTCTGGGGGTCCTCCTGGACCCACCGCTCCAGATGGTGAATCAGGTAAATGCGACGGTCAGGAGTGCCTGTTATCAGTTTGGTTGATACACCAGCTGCACCCTTTCCTGGAAGTCAGGGATCTTGAGACCATGGTACATGCTCTGGTAACCTCTTATCTTGATTTCTGTAATGCACTCTACATGGGGCTACCCTTGTGCTTGGTCTGGAAACTTCAATTAGTATAGAATATGACAGCCAGACTGGTCTCGGGTACATCCAGAACAGGCCATATAACACCCATCTTAAAATCACTCCACTGGCTGCCCATTAGTTTCCAGGACCAGTACAAGGTGTTGATTATCACCTTTAAAGCTCTAAATGGCTTCGGTCCAACCTACCTTCGGGACTGCCTCCTTCCATATAATCCTCCCCATGCACTCAAGTTCTCTGGGAGGAATTTGTTACAACCTTTAAAAACTAGGCTTTCTTCAACCTCCCGGAGGGCCTTTTTGGCTATCGCTCCCAGATTATAGAATGGCCTGCCGGATGAGATCCGTCATATCACCATCCTAAATAGCTTTTAAAAAAGCTCTTAAGACGGATCTCTTCCGGCAGGCCTTTCCTGAATAGATACCCAGCCGTCAAAAAAGGAAATCTCGCTTGTCCCAATCTCGCCACATCCAGTGTCCATTGTTCATTTTTATTCTTTATTTTTATTTAATTTTTAAAATATTTTTAAGTATGTTTTTAATTCCTAAATTATTTAATTGTATTTTAAGGGGTGGGTGGGATTGAGGGGTTGGATGTATATTTTAATTGTTGTAAGCCGCCCCGATTGCATTTCGTAGAGGGCAGGATATAAATAATTTTATTATTATTATTATTATTATTATTAGGTGGTTAAAGACCTTGTAAAACTAAAAAACCCAGGATTCAATAGGAAGGAGCCATGTCAAATAACCCAGTTTCAAACAGGAACATTTATGTAGTGTAGATTAGGCCGCTGTCTTTTGTGGTAACATGAAATATACTGTATGTGATGGCTCAGCAATTAAAGGATGCTTAATTTATATTTCCTGTAAAGCAGCTTAGAATGATATCATCGCTGCTGACTGTACACTGCACTACAACTGCACCGGCAAACAAGGAATGACCAACATCCAAAATGACTCTCCTGCTCTTACAGAGAAATTGAATTTTGCCTTCTGAAAAAGCAGACCTAGGAAATTTGAGAGGATTTTTATGAACCCCTAAAAAAGCTTCTTTTCTGACAAAGATTGTCCAGGAAGTCATGGAGTGACTGCCTGTTTGCCTCTCCCTTCTCTTTCTGAAGCAACATGTCCCAATCTCCATTTTCAGAGATTGGTTAAACAACAGAGTGCTATGTTTTCACAAATATTTGAAATATCTGAACTGTTCTTTTTACTTTAATACAATGTCAACTCTCAATTTTCTTGAACAAACACATTTTTACTGTTTAATTATAATTCTAAGCATGAAACTGCCCACTTCATATTGTTTCCTAGCTAAAGTTCTTTACTGAGAGTTTCCTTTCCATTCATTTTAATTATCTCTCAATATGGGACGGGGGATTTTAGAAAAGGATGATTAATGAGATATCAAAGCTGCTTTCAGAAGCTAGATGATTGTGGTTGATTGTGGTTTCATCCATTTTAGAAGTCCTGGCATCCTCACTTTGGCCTTCATCTGCCAATACTATATAACACCATTATGTCCTGTGTAAAATTCCAGATAAGTGGTGATTATAGATTTCCCTTGGGTTTTTTCCGGGCTATGAGGCCATATTCTGGAATAATTTCTTTCTGACGTTTCACCTGCATCTGTGGCTGATATCCTCAGAGAATGGTTGTGTAGGTGTGTGTTTGGAGTTTATATGCTGTGAACCCCTGTTGGGGAGTATATGTAAATTTGTGTAATTGAATGGGTAGTTTCTGGGTATAGAAATGCATGGCTCGTTAGTGCCTGTTTGGCTAATGGTTGATTAATGGGCAATTATCTGCTGGGAATCCCCCTGTCCCTGGGTGGAATTCTTTTGTAAGTGTTGAGTTTTGATTCTATTGTATTTCAAAACTGGGAGCCAGATTTTGTTTACTTTTAAGGTTTCTTCTTTCCTGTTGAAGTTGTCCAGGTGTTTGTGGATTTCAATAGCTTCTCTGTGCATTCTGACATGATAGTTGTTGGCCTGGTCTAGAATTTCTGTGTTTTCAAATAGCATTTTGTGTCCAGGTTGGTTTATCACATGTTCTGCTACTGCTGATTTTTCTGGTTGGCCCAGTCTGCAATGTCTCTCATGTTTCTTGATTTGTGTTTGCATGCTGTGTTTAGTGTTCTCTATATAAACTTGTCCACAGCTGTATGGTATGCGGTAAACTCCTGTAGCTGTGAGAGGGTCTCTTTTGTCCTTTGCTGAGCGTAGCATTTCTTGGATTTTTTTTTTTTGGTTGGTCTATAGATTGTTTGGAGGTTGTGCTTCCTCATCAGTTTCCCTATTCTATCTATGACTCCTTTAATGTATGGTAAAATACCTTCCCTTTGGAGTCACAGATAGAATAGGGAAACTGAAATCCATAAACACCTGGACAACTTCAACAGGAAAGAAGAAGCTTTAAAAGTAAACAAAATTTGACTTCCGGTCTCGGAACGGAGCGGGCTGAGGGCATGAGAACAGAGCTCAGGCTCCTAAATTAATCTCAGACAGCGATCAGGGTGGAAAACAACAAAAAAACCTGAACGGGTAGATCCCCGAGAGCGAGGGGACCCAGAGTATTGCCTTAAAATCACAGAACCGGGTGAGAAGCTTTGCTACAGCTGGAGAGAAGGAAGAACAGCGAAAGCACCCAGGGCGACTTAATGGCAACTGCAGCCGTCTGAGAAACTATTGGTGGAGCTGTGATTTCCACCTGCCCTGCTGGCAAGCCGATGAACCTCCCAAGAAACAAAAGACAGAAGGTGATTTAAAAGAATTGGGAAGTATCCTCTGACTGCTTGATCTCCCTCAGCAAGTAGAAACGTTTCTTTTTAAGAGTGATTTTTGCCTTGTTGTTTGTTTATCCCTGTACTTGTGAGTTCCTTTGCATTGTGGTTAATATTATACTGAGTTTTGTTTTTGTTTTGCTTTTTGTTTCTTGACTCAATTTTGATACACTATTTATCGTGTCGCCTATTTTGTTTTTTATCTGTCTTTGGGTTTTGTTTCTTCTTCTTTCATATTTTTTGATTTATAGGGGAGTTGAAGGGGTTTAGAAGGAGACATATATTTGTTTTTCTCACAGTTTAATTTTTATATTTATTTTTATTTTTTCTCTTATTGTTTGTATTTGTACGGTCATATGATTGTTTTTTCCCTTATTCTGTTTTTTTCTTCTACTATTTTTAGTAATTTGCTGCTTTTGCTATTTTTGTATTATACTTTTTGTTTTGTTTTTGTTTTTTTATTTTTTCAGTCTATCTCTCCTTTTTCTTTGTTGACTACCCTTAAAATAAAAATAGCTGAGAATTAAAGTATACCATTACTATTACCAGCTGAAAGCTAAAGACTAAAAGTCTAAAAAAAATATGCAGTCTCATACTGGGTGGACCTGAAGTGACCTTGAAAACGCTGACTGGTAGTTTGGGGGTGGGGAGAGAAGAAAGGACTAGGAAAGCACAGCTGGCTTAGCTGTACTAGTTAGATTTTTTTTTCTTACTGTCCTCCTCCTTATAAATACATAAATATACAAGTATACAAATATACAAGTGTATAAATATTTTTTCCTCTCTTGAGTATTGTTTTTTGGAAATGAAGTAGTCTCTCCTCTCTGTGTATTTGAACCCCAATACTCTCCCTGAAGAATTGACTATATACACACACATATATATATATATATATATTCTCCTATTTTTCTTTTTTTAAAATATATGATTTTTGATCTTTTTCCTTTCAATGTGATTGTTTTTCTTTTTCTTCTTTTTTTCTTTTTTGTTATTTGCTTTTTATTTATTTTTGAATATTTGTAATTGATTCTTTTTTTGTCACCCCCCCTTTTGATCTTTTGGGTAAAGCGAGAATTTTTTTTCCCTCTTTGAGAGTTTCTTTCCCCCCTATTCTTTCCCCCCTATATCTAAAAAAGAAGATTTTTTTTCCTCTCCCTTTTTTTTTGAAAAATGAAGAAAGACTGAGTAAGTGAAAAAAGGTTTGAGAAAGAGTGAAGTGGAGAAAGAGGGGAAAAGATTAGAGCACTGAATGCTTAAAAGGAAGAAGTGAAAGAAGGAGAAAGAGAGAGGAAGACAGAAGAGCAGAGAGGTGATGGAAGACTTTCGAGTGTGAAAAGTTTTATTGAAAAGACTGAGAAGAAGAGAAAAGAAGAAGGAAAATTGCTTGATTTATTTGGAGGGTTTTTTTATATTTTTCATTTTTTAAATCTTTTTTTGCTCTTTTTTTCTTGCTTTTTTTCTTGTTTCCACCTTTCTTTTGGAAGAATTAAATAATAATAATAATAATAATAATATAAAGAAGATGGCCACAGGAACAAGGAATAGAAATGCTTACCAAAACAGAAGGGGATCTACAGAGGAAGGAGTCCCACAGTATATGCAAAAATTCATGGAGGAAATTTGACAGTTTAGAAAAGAAACATGTACACATTTTGAAGATATGACAACAAAATTTAACACATTACATGGTTTGTTCCTACAAGTAAAAAATGATGTAAAAGAACAAAAGGAAGATATCAAGATGTTAAAGAAGGAAAATGAAGAATTAAATATTGAGTTAGAGAAGCAAAAGGACCAAATTGTGTTGATGGAGCAAAGAAAGAAGGAATCATGGATTTGCTTAAGGGGAATGAAAGAACAAGCAAATGAGAACATCAGAAATAAAGTTATAGAACTCTTGGCCAGAAATTTGGAATGGAAGGAGAAACAACTGGAACAAGGTCTGGACAGAGTATACAGATTTTATTCGACATTTGCAAAAAAGAGAAATCTCCCTAGAGACGTAATAATTCAGTGCTCTAAGAAGCTATTAAGGGATCAGATTTTAGAGGCCCATTACAATAGAGGAATGCAACACGAAGGAAGGACACTCAAATTTATGAAAGAAATTCCTACAAGAATTTTAAGAAGAAGAAAAGACTATGCCTTCTTAGTGGATACTTTAAAGAAAGAAAAAATCAATTTCAGCTGGGATAAATTAGGAGTGAACTTCATGTATAAAAAGGAGAGATATAAAATTGACTCCATAGAAAAAGCTAAGGAGTTTATCAAAAAGAACAAGCGAGACTTTGGTCTGGCCCGAGAGAATGAGGAGGCAAAAACTCCACATGGAGAAGATCACCCACAAAATACAGATAACAGCGAAGTAGAAGAAGAGGATATTATAAATCAAAAAAGAAGAGAAGAAAAAAAGCAGAAGGAGAGGAGCAGAAAAGATAAAGGAGAACAGAGCCTTCTGGACTTATCCATTTCTGATTAAGAAAACTAAAGAAGTACTAAGAAAGAAAAGGGGGGAAGAGGGAGGAAGGGGGGAGGGAGGGGGAAAGAAGGGACAAAAGAGAATTAAAAGAAATAGAAGTGAAAAATTCTTTCTTTTTAAAATAATAATAATAAAGTTGTTATTAATGAATAAAAAAATTCTTACTTGGAATGTTAAAGGACTAAATTTAGAAAAAAAAAAAGAAAATTGGTATTCCATTTCCTTAAAAAATCTAAATTGGATATTATATGCTTACAAGAAATTCGAATTTTAAAAAAACAGGATCATTTGCTAAAACAAAAAAGTTTGGGAGAAGAGTTCACATCACTAGGAGAAAAAAAGAGAAATGGAGTAGTTCTTTATATTAAAAAGGAAATGAGCCCACAACTAATAATGTCTGACAACAAGGGTAGATTTGTTGCCATAGAAGTTAACATGGATAATAAGAAAGTTCTAATAATAGGAATATATGCTCCAGTTCAAGAAAAACATGTTTTTTATAAAGAATTAAGGAACAAAATAGCACAATTAAACTATGAAAATTGGGTTCTGTTGGGAGATTTTACTGGAGTTGTGGAGCCACGTATAGATAGGCACTCAGACTCAAAAAAGATCAAGAAAAGCCAAGGTAATCTAACAAGAGAATTCTTTGCCATAATTGAGGAATTACAACTAATTGATGTTTGGAGATACAAAGAGGATGATAAAAAAGAATATACTTTTTTTTTTCCAGATACGCATAAATCTATGTCTAGAACTGATATGATTTGGGTCTCAAATAATCTCACTGCTAATGTTAAAAAAGTTGAAATTCTGGCTAAACCAATATCAGACCATAACCCAGTTTTGATGATATTTAAAAACAACAATTACAAGAGAAAATGGAAGCTTAACGAGTTATTATTAGAAAGAGAAGAAGTTATAATAGAATGTAGGAAAACATTGAAAGAATATTTTGAGATTAATTTCAATGGAGAAGTGAGTAATAATATAGCCTGGGATGCTAGCAAGGCTGTAGCCAGAGGAGTATTTATCAAATGGAATAATATATGGAAGAGAAAAAGGCTAGAGGCAATGGAAAAATTAATGGAGGAAATAAGACAAAATGAAAAAAAAATAATGTTATCACCAAAAGATAAAAAAATAAAAAATCAATTAAATATATTACAGAAACAATTGGAGATGATAATGATGGAAGAAATGAAAAGAAAGCTGGAATATATGAAACAGAAGAGCTTTGAAAATGTTAATAAGCCAGGTAGATGGTTAGCTTACAGGATGAGAAAAGAAAGAGCAAAAAGAAGAATATTAAAGCTGAAACTTGGAAACAGAGAGGTACCAATGAAATTGAAATCCAAAAAGTATTTAGAAACTACTTTGAAACTATATATCGTAAACAAAAAGTACCCCAGGATCTAATGAAGCAATACATTCAAAACTGTAAAATAAAAAAAATTAACTGACAGTCGAATTGAAAAGTTGAATAAAAGCATAGCAGATGAAGAAATACGAGAAGCTATTAAAAGGTTAAAAAGGGGGAAAACTCCAGGGCCGGACAGCCTGACAGCAGTATACTATAAAAAATTTGTAGAGGAATTAGTGAAACCCTTAAGAGAAGTTATGAATGGAATAATACAAAACAAAGTGATTCCAACTAGTTGGGAAGAAGCAAACATAGTATTAATTCATAAAGAAAATAAAGACCCAAATCTCATGGAAAACTACAGACCCATCTCATTATTAAACGAAGACTATAAAATCTTTGCAATAGTATTATCAAACAGATTAAAACTAATATTACAAACCTATATCCATAAAGATCAGAATGGCTTCCTACCAAGAAGGCAAATAAGGGACAATACAAGGACAGTTATAAACGTATTAGAATATCTGTCATACCATAATGAGATAAACGGAGCTTTAATTTTCCTAGATGCCGAAAAAGCCTTCGATAGATTACATTGGCAATTTTTCTTAGAAGTAATGAAGGAAATGAAATTAGGAGAGAATTTTTATAATTGGGTACAAGCAATCTATACTGATCAAAAAGCTAAACTAATAATCAACGACAAATCAACGGAAATAATAAATATTGAGAGAGGAACAGGGCAGGGATGCCCTCTATCACCATTGCTATTTATATTAGCTTTGGAAATTTTTAATTCAAATATAAGAGAAGAAAAAGAAATTAGAGAAATTAAAACTGGAAAAGAAGAATTTAAATTAAAAATCCTTTGCTGATGATCTAGTTATTATGATAGAGGAGCCCTTGAAAAGTATAGATCCGGTATTACAAATGATAGGAGAATTTGGAAAATATGCAGGTTTTAAAATAAATACAGATAAAACAAAGATTCTAACAAAAAATATGGACAAAAGAGAAAAAGAACAATTGAGTACAAAAACAGGATTTCAAATTGTGAAAATGGCAAAATACTTAGGAATAAATATAACAGAAAAAACTCAACAGCTATTTGCAAATAACTATGAAAAAATGTGGAGAGAAATCAACCTAGATTTAGTTAGATGGAAAGACTTAAATCTATCCCTATTAGGGAAAATTGCAGCCATAAAAATGAACGTATTGCCAAGATTATTATTTCTGTTCCAAACTCTACCAATTATAATATCAAATGAAATTTTTAAGAAATGGCAAAGGGAATTAACAAAATTTATCTGGGATAAAAAAAGGCCTATGATCAAATGGAACTTATTGATAGATGATAAAGAAAGAGAAAGATTAGGTCTACCAGACTTAAAGGTATATTATGAAGTGACATGTTTAATATGGATTAAGCAATGGGTTATACTTGATGATAAAAGAGAATTAGATCTGGAAGGACATGAAATCAGAATGGGTTGGCATGGCTATCTTTGGTATAACAAAGTCAAAGTAAATGCTGAATTTAAAAATCATAGTATTAGAAGATCGTTAATAAAAGTTTGGAGTAAATATAAGAAAAGAATAAATCCTAAACTACCAGGTTGGCTATTGCCACAAGAAGCGTTTTGTAAAAAAGAATTAAGGGCGGAACAATGGTTAAAATATAGAGATATATTAGTAAAAAGAGAAGGATGTTGGAAAATAAAGAATAAACAACAGTTGGGAAGTGAAGGGATAAAAATGCAATGGCTAAATTATTATCAATTAAGAGAAAGGGTTAAAGAAGACTTGAAACAATTCTAATACTCGGATGAGAAATCGGAACTAGAAAAACTGATATGCTCGGAAGAAGGTCACTTAATTAGTAAGATATATAAAGTACTGCTAAGATATAATACAGAAGAGGAGCAAATTAAAAAGTGCATGATAGACTCAAAATGCTGATGGGCTCAAAATGCGGGACACCAATTAAATTTAGAACAATGGGAGGAGGTTTGGACTAAAGGTTTAAAATTCACATGTTCAAATAATATTAAAGAGAATTATTTCAAAATGATGTATAAATAGTATATAACCCCACAAAAATTGGCAAAGATATATAAAAATACCTCAAACAGATGCTGGAAATGCCAGAAATAATAATAATAATAATAATAATAATAATATTTATTTATACCCCGCCCCTCTGTTAAAACAATCAGGGTGGCTTACAAAAATTAAAATACAATACAGATAAAATCCCCAAACACACCCCACCCCACCCTCCCCCATAAAAATATATTAAACAATTATAAATTAAAACCAACTGATCTAAAATCACATTTAAAACAATAAATACAATAAAATACAATAAGTGGCCAGCGGACTAAAAGAAGCCAGGATCCCCTGAGGCCGGGATCTAATTAGGAAAGGCCTGCTGAAAGAGATCCGTCTTTAGTGCTTTTTTAAAGCTACTCAGGGTTGTTATCTGACGGATCTCGTTCAGCAGGTCATTCCACAATTTGGGGGCGATTACCGAAAAGGCCTTCTGGGAGGTTGCAGACAGCCTAGATTTTTGTGGCTGAAGCAAATTCCTCCCAGAGGACCGGAGTGCGTGGGGAGGACTGTATGGGAGGAGGCAGTTCCGGAGATAAGTTGGACCCAAGCCATTTAGGGCTTTAAAGGTAATAACCAAAAACTTATACTGGGCCCAGAAACTGATAGGCAGCCAGTGGAGAGATCTTAACACTGGAGTTATATGGTCTCTTCGAGATGTTCCCGAGACCACTCTGGCTGCCATATTTTGTACCAACTGAAGTTTCCGGACCAAGCATGAGGGCAGCCCCATGTAGAGCGCATTGCAGAAATCTAGACGAGAGGTTACCAGCGCATGCACCACAGTCTTGAGGTCCTTTACTTCCAGGAAATGGCGCAGCTGGCGTATCAGCCGAAGCTGATAGCAGGCGCTCCTGACTGTTGCATTCACAGAAACAATTAGGTACATTCTTTCACATATGGTGGAAGTGCAATAGAGCAAAGAGATACTGGTTTAAAATTAATAAATGGATGGAGAAAATATTAAAAACTAATATAAGAAAAAGACCGGAATTATATCTATTAAACATGTTAGATTGGAAAAATAATTTTGAAAGAAAATATAGCAAAATAATTAATTATATGATTACTGCCGCTACAGTGATTTATGCAAGGAAATGGAAGACCAACGAGATACCAAATTATGAAGAATGGATGGGGAAAATTATGGAGTATGCATTGTTAGATAAATTAACAAATTGGATAAAAAATAAGACAAATAAAAACTTCATAAATAACTGGGAACCACTGATTGAATACTATAGACATAATTATGGAGAACTTAATATAATGGTTTTTACAATATGATTATTAATTAAGCAACAATTATTGTTAAATATTGTTATATAAAAGAAATGTTTGAAATATATTAATGTTATATTTAGAATATGTATATCTAGGGACATGGTTAATAATAAATAATAGAAGAATTGATTAAATAATCATTATTAGGAGAGGGGTA
The DNA here is from genome assembly GCA_030847615.1 of Gambelia wislizenii. Classification (NCBI taxonomy): domain Eukaryota; kingdom Metazoa; phylum Chordata; class Lepidosauria; order Squamata; family Crotaphytidae; genus Gambelia; species Gambelia wislizenii. The sequence goes on along the minus strand of JAUMIR010000001.1, from coordinate 446,352,721 downwards.
AATTGGAAAAAAATAGAAAAGTAGTCAGAGAGATACGGGAAGTCAATTTTAAAGGGGGGGGGAAAGGGAAATGTTAAATGTTTAGTATGTTTAGTAAGTGTTTTTGTACATGTCTTATATGTTTGATATTTATGTCTGTGTTTGTAAATATGTGTTTGAAACTTATATTGAATAAAAATTATGCATTTAAAAAGTAAACAAAATTTGGCTCCCAGTTTTGAAATACAATAGAATCAAAACTCAGCACTTACAAAAGAATTCCACCCAGGGACAGGGGGATTCCCAGCAGATAATGGCCCATCAACCAAGCATTAACCAAACAGACACTAACGAGCCTTGCATTTCTATACCCAGAAACGAACTATTCAATTACACAAATTTACATATACTCCCCAACAGGGGTTCACAGCATATAAACTCCACACACACGCACACCTACACAACCATTCTTTGAGGATGCTAGCCACAGATGCAGGCGAAACATCAGAAAGAAGCTATTCCAGAACACGGCCTCACAGCCCGGAAAAAAACCAAGGGAAATCTATGGATGCCAGCCGTGAAAGCCTTCGACTTCTCATAAGTGGTGATTATTGGAGTGAGATGGCTGAACAGAGTTCTTTTGTAGAAGTGATATTTTCTCTTGCGTCCTATCAGAAAAATCAGTTCTTTATTCCCTTACATTCTGCCAATCACAGATGACTCTGCAGAGCTCACATAGTTCAGAAACATCAGCTTTCATTGGAGAAATCAAGTAGTGAAGAGTTTACCCATGAAAATCTATAATAAAATTTAGTTGTGTTTTTTTTAATGTTACTGATGCAGATACCGTAGGCATTTCATTTCTATTAACAAGAGTTTGTGTCTGTTATTCTTCATCATATCTCCAAGACCATGTAAATTAAACATCTGAAATATGGCATAGAGCTTAAGATGACCCTAACAGTATGCACACCATGATTATTTTGTTTTTAAACTGGGTGCTTTAATTTCAGTTAATTAACACTATCAACTGGATCATGCTTCTCAGCCACCAAGCAACTAACCATCCCTAGCCAGCAGTGAAGAAAATGTGTCCAGCCCAGGACACTAATTTCTCCAGACACTTTCCTTCCCTCTGTAGGATCCCAAACCCTTCAAATATTGACAAGAGAGGTGGGGAGAGATAAAAGGCCCAAGTTATAGGATAACAAAGACCAGTGACAAACAAAAAGAGTGGAGGGGGAGAAAAAGAAAGCACGGGAAAAAGAGAATGAGCACCCTTGCAGAGTTGAATACTTCTGCTGGTAGACATTAATACAATTCTGATCTAGCTTAAGAATTTCAGCAGATAATGCAAGTAAGTGAAACCTATCTAAGCAAAAAGCAAACATTTAAAAGAAATTCTTAGGCCACTTGTCCAATGATACAGTCAAAACCATATGGGAGCCAGCATGGTGTAGTGGTTTGTATGTTGTAATTGTTGACTACCATTATTTGAAGCCCCACTCAGCCATGGAAACCCACTGGGTGACCTTGGGCAAGCCACACTTTTTCAGCCTCAGAGGAAGGCAAAGGCAACCCCCTGCCCCCACTGAGCAAATCTTGCCAAAAAAACCCCAAGATAGATTTCCCTTAGGGGCACCATAAGCTGGAAATGACTTGAAGGCCCACAACAACAAACAACAATAGTCAAAACCACTTCAAGACAAAAAGGTTTCCATATAATAGAAGAGTTCACCTAGAAAGAGTTGGCTAATGAACTGAAGAAAAGCCCTACCCCACACCCCACCCTTTGGCTGTGTAGCATGCTTTCACAAAACTGAACGAACCATACTGGCTAAGAAATGGCTTCTCTCTGCACTCTACTGGTCACACCTTAGAAAAGTCTAAACTACATTAAGGGCATTAATACAAGTCCTAAAAAACTTCAATGTTATTTAGGAATATTGTTTTTTGTACAATGCCCAAAACAGATTTTAGGTTTAACTGGAACAACCGTCAGCTTCAACAGGGATCATTGGTACATATACAAGAAGTGTGTGGGATTTTCAGTGTAAGAGAAAAGGAGCCAGAGGTTGCTAACAAACCTATGTCAGTGTATTGAGACTCTAGGCCTTATTATTATTTATGTAATTATTTATATAACACCATCTATGTACATGTCATTGTACAAAAATAAAACAATAAAACAGACAAACACCCCACCAAAGGCATACAATCTAGTAAGACTCTTCACCAAAATCACTTTATAAAGAATTTGGTACGAAATTGGAACAACACTATAAACAGATTCACTGACAAAACAAGGCTTTTTTTCCCTAACAGAAGAACTCTAGCTTGAGCTTAAGATTTTATGATAAAACTTCAAAACAAGCTCCTTCCCTTTAACAACTGTATTACACAAGGTGCTTACCGTCGTCTAGGAACTGGACATCTCCTTGACCCACCTCTGAAGAGGAAAAAAAGAAGATTATGAAGACACCATAAACATACATTGATACACAGGAAATAAATAAAAAGATTACAAAGTACTGTCCAAAAATTTAATGTGGACACTGAAAATGCCAGCTTCAGTTCAAACTTCAAGAAGCCACCACTGCCTTGCTTGGTCAGAGCTCTGACCCCCTAGTTCAATCTGCTTCCAACAGCAGTCATCTAGATCCAGGTGTCACTGGGAAGTTCATAAATAGTGCACAAACAAAATGTTTTGGAGGTAAACAACACTAATCAATGATTTAGCTGATGGCTTTTCTTCTTTAAAAAGATGGTTAATACAGCCACTGGCAGAGTCTCTGAAATGGACCAGTATCCCCAGGTCTGTAGTAACTAGAAACATTCGTTTGAGCTAAATGCCCAATCAAGATAATCAGAAGCAAAGAAAAATCATACACAAAATAAAAGATCACCATGAAAGATCACCATGTGATTGTGCAGTCTGCATCCAATTCTGTACTTCTATTTAATGGTCAAATTGACATTATATCTGCACTGGCTGACACCTAAAACAGGATTCCTAATAAATTGATCTCTCATAGAAAGCAGGCTGGCATTGCTTGGAGCGCTGGCTCAATGTCAATAGTTCATGCCAATTCTAATTGTTATATGCAGCATATTTTACAATTTGTGTATCCAGTATAACTATAGCATCAGCACCAGTCTACGGGGGATTTACTAGGATCTGGCAGGGCCCACTAGGGCTGACTCTTCACTGTCCCTTCACTTCAGTAGCAGTGCTACAACATCCACCATGCCCTTTCAAGTAGACAAGACTGGCAGAGCAAATCCAACAAGGTGGCAGCCACCAGACACCTATTGCAGCCAGGCCCTGGTTTTTGACGCATTAAAAGGCCAGCCTGCTTATGAAAGCAAAGTTGGCAGCTATAGCAGTGCCACTTGCAAGGCCCAAGCCAATGTAAGTATGTACATGGTACCTGGGAAGGCAGAACAGCAGTCCCCTAAGGGAAGTCTTTCCAGCCTCAAAATAAAACTGGTGTCAGATTTAATTCAGTAGGACATATCACTGGAACCTAGCTGAACACAAAGCAGTTCTACACCATAAGCTGCTTGCACAGGGTGCCTTGGAGCAAATCTCCAAATAACTGAAAGGCAAAAGTTGCCCAGTTTTGAAAGTACACTCACATCTTGCCACTCAAACTTGCCAATTAAAAATTGACTACCCCTCTGGGAGGTCTCCTTGGGTTTTATTATGAAAACGTAATAGTATTAAACACAGAAACAAGTGAGATGGATTTCTTGTTCATACCAGTGAAAGTGTTGCTGGCAGGTAATCACTCTAAAAAATGCATTCCAAAAAGGATCAGCAAGCAGTGCCTCTGGGACATAGTGTTCCCAAAGAAGAAATAACCTATAATGTGCAGTCAAGGGGAGGACCCATTAGCTCAGTAGAACAGCACATACTTTGCATACATATGGCTCATAGGTTCAACTCCCACCACCACCAATTAAAAGGATCTTGGGTAGTAAGTCTGGGAAAGTCCTGTGGATGAGACTGTGGAGAGCTGCTTCCACCAGTAAGTGACAAAGGTCTGAATAAACCCACAATCAAACTTGCTATAAAGTAGCTTCAACATTTAACCATTAAATTCTTCACAACCTTACAATATTTTCTAAGATGCAAAAGACAAAGGAGTGAGAGATTGGTACTTGCCATGTAGGTTCATTTTTGGATGGCAGGAAGAGCAATTCACTCACTCATGTGTTACTCCCTGCATGCCAGCCCTTGATGCAGGAGTTCAAAGCCCAAGGTTCTTTTCCTGTTTTGACTGTTGACTCAATTCCCTTCACTGACAGTTTCACTGAAAAGCCTTGCTTGCTGTATAACCTAACCCACCCACCCTTATGGGAGGGGGTGGGTTGCTCCCGGTTATCCAAGAACGAATTTTCACAATAAGTACCAATCTCTCATTCTCTGGATGGCACTCAGGACCAATGCACTCACTCATGGGATTTACTCAAGTCCTCAACTCCTTGGTTGGGTGTGCCTGCCCTAAATCTATCTTATGGCCTGCAACACAGTTCACCCAAAGACTTGTCTGTGCTGACCTATATATTTGTCCATTTTATAGTGTCTCAGAAATGTGGATGGTTGATATGTGCACTGCGCATATCAACTAAGGATGCTGTTACGACATATGCTTTACTTGTTGCCATCGATCTGGATTCAGGTGACAAAGCTGAATGTGGCCATACATTCTTTGGTCTTAGGACCCTTGCAATAGCACAGCAGAGGAAAAATTTATGCTTTAAACCAGGGTACAATTAACTTTGTTGCACTATCTTCTAGAGATTTTAAGTGGAATGAAATAGTGCCTCTGCGTATCTGATGTGACATTCTTTTAATGTATGCCTTCACTGCCCTACTCACATCTAAAGTATGCCACTTCTTCTCTAGAGGCTGATTTAGCTTATGGCAGATATTTGGTAAGTGAATGGTATATTGAAACCCTGTAGACATGATGCATTTGGGCCAAAAATGCATTGTAAGTATCAACATATCTTCAAATCTACCTAATTCTGGATTGAATGGGCTGCAAATTCTGACACCCATCTTGCAGAAGTTACTGTCACCAAGAAAACCACCTTAAAAGTGACAGTCTTAAAGATACCTTTTTTATTGGTTCAAAAGGAGCCTCTGTAAGTACATTTAATACTAAATTCAGGTCCCTTGATGGAAACCTATGCACAGTTAGAGATGCTAACAAGGTCGCACCTTTTAAAAACCTCTTAACATGTGTGTGACTTGACAACATTTCTCTTTCTGGTTTTATTATAGAATCTAGAGCTGCAACTTCTCTCTTTAATATATTTGGCCTCAAACCTTTTGCAATTCCATCTTGAAGAACTTGTAATATATGGCTAATGTGAATGTGTGCTAAATGTATTGTATGATCACGATTTCTAAATGCCTTCCAAATCAAGGCATATATTCTCTGTGTAGAGTTCCTTCTGGATGCCAACTTTGTATTTGACTGTTAACTGCTGTTAAGTCAACTTTGATTTATGGTGACCCCATGAACGAGAGACCTCCAAGTCACCCTATCATCAACAGCCCAACTCAGGTCTTCCAGATTCAGGGCCATGGCTTCCTTGACTGAGTCTAGCCACCTGTAATGTGTTCTTCCTCTTTTCCTACTACCTTCCATCTGAGCAAGCATTATTGTCTTTTCTAGTGAGTCGTATCATCTCATGATATGTTCAAAGTACAGTACAAAAGTCTCAGTTTAGTCCTCTTCGCTTCTAGGGAGAGTTCCAGTTTGATTTGCTCTAGGACCCATTGATTTGTCTTTTTAGTAGTCCACAGTTTCTGTAGAACTGTTCTTCAGCACCACATTTCAAATGAGATGGTTTTCTTCCTATCAGCTTTCTTCATTGTCCGACATTCACAACCATACATAGAAATTGGAAATACATGGTCAGTCCTAACTTTAGTATTCAATTATATATCTTAACACTTCAGGATCTTATCTAGTTCCTTCATAGCTGCCTTTCCAAGTCCTAGTCTTCTGATTTCTTGACTGCAGTCTCCATTCCGATTAATGACTTTGTTATGTGAATTGCTAGTGTCCGTGGACATCCATGTGTGTTGAGATCTTGCTTTGGGGAATTTAAATTAGCTTGGTTGGCAAGTGAGAGGTTGCACAACTTGCAGGATCTTTTATCCTGTGTATACCAATATACACTGGAAGAGAACGAGCCAGAGAAACCAAGTAACTTTGAAATCTTTATTAGAAATGACTTAAAACTGCATCCACACCACATCCATTCATTCAGCACAGTCACAAGAACTATCGAAGAAAAGCAGGAGAAATTGGAATGGTGGGTTAGCTTAAGGCATATTGAGGAAATACTGTACCACTTTGAGCGAATAACTTCTCATGAGTAGAACAGCAGAGGAAATTACTCTTGGGTAGTTTGCAAAGACAGGCAGTGAACAGTTAAGAGAAGGGAAGGGGGAAGTTAGAAGTGGGCGGCTGGGGGGAAAAGCCTTTTGGCCAGCACACCCAGAGATTAAGCGGGAAGGAAGGAGAGCCTTTGTCAGGCAGAGGGAAAGGAGCGGGAGGGAAGGGAAAATAGACTGGCATGGAAAAAGAAAGTAAGTGAGGTCTAAGCGTGCTGATGGGAGATTTGGGGGTATATGCAAAATCTCTTTTGAAGGTGCAATTCAGAGAGGAAAGCAATTGTTTATCAGAAGATTCCCAACATTACAGCAAAGGAAACTCCAGAGGAGCTAGCGCTGTAGGAAAAACTAAGGGATGACAGGCAGCTCTCTCTTTGGAGTGCGGATACAGCGATCAGGAGCCCAGTCCTCACACAACTATTAGAATTCCATCTAACTTTTGAAATGGTCAGAAGGATGCTTCCTCCTGGTGCCTTCTCAGGAAAACATGGCATTATTATGGCAAACTTCAAAGATTCCACTTCACCTTTACCTGAGGTATGAAACACATTGAGGAACTTGAAACGGCCTGTCCTTTGGTGTGTACGTGCAGGGCAAGTGTGCTTTAGCCCTAACCTGAATTTTCTCATCAGCCTTGTGGGGGGGCTTGTTTTAATATATTTCAATTAATGTGTATCAAAAATGGATGAAATGGTCACTCTCATTACAACTGAGCCAAGGTATGGAAAATCTTAAACTATTTCAATTTCTTCATCCTCTACTTTGCTACTTTTGCTTTAAAGTTATGCAAATCATCTGTGTGGGCATTATTCTTGTTTTTTTAATGTTCAACTGTAAACTTGCGTTTGCACTTTCTTCCTCAACTTTCTTCAGTAATTGTTCCAAGTCTTTGCTATTTTATTTTTTGCTTAATAAAATGATGTCATCTGCATATCTTAAATTTTTGCTGTTCCAGCCTCCAATTTTAATGGCTCCTTCCTCTGAGTCTAATCTTACTTTGCATATTATATGTTCAGCATACAAGTTAAATAAATAGGGTAATAAAAATGCAGCCTTGCCTGATCCCTTTGTCAATTGGAAACCATTACATTTCTCTGTATTCTGCCCTAACAGTAGCCTTTTGTCCTGAGTACAGGCTATGTATCAGGACAATCAAATGTTGTGGCACACCCATTCCTTTAAGAGCAATCTGTAATTGTTTATGATCTATACAATCAAACGCTTTGCTATAATCTATGTTAGATCCAGGATTCAGATTCTGAAGAAGGAGAGGCTGAACCTGTGGAGTGTTAGCCTCAGCAAATAGCAGGCCAGGACTCACCAAGTCAGGAATCACCCAAGGTTGATCCAATTTAAGCACAGTCGGGACAGCTAGAGCACTCAGGTGATGAGGCATTTCCTCTGAGCTCTCAGACCCAGCAAGTGGAGCACAGAGCAGTGCAGAGATGCTCAATGAGATTTCTCTCCATCCAGAAGAACCCATCTTAATTGGACGCAGCTGGCTGCAGCCAATAGAAGAATCAGGTTGAATCTCAGCTTCACCATTGGTAACAACCATATGATCTCTGGTGTGTAGTTCTGGCATATCCTCTCGGACTCTTTAAACCTTGACCCTTGGACTGGCTGACAAAGCTACCCGGCTCTCCTGACTTGGACTGGACTGGAGTTCTCTTCTGTGCATACTTTTTGACACACAAAACCTCCCAGGATCCCCTCATTTCTTCCTGACCATTATTGGCTGCACCTTTGAGCGAAAGTATTTCCCCTAGCAACTCTCTCTCTCTCTCTCTCTCTCTCTCTCTGTGTGTGTGTGTGTGTGTGTGTAACTCTGAGGCAGGACAATCTATAAAGTACAATCTGATTTTCTTTTGAAATTCTTTGGTGCACTCCATTATCCAAAGTATATTTGCAATATGATCCCTAGGGGCTCTTCCTTTCCTGAATGCAGCTTGGACATCTGGCATTTCTCATTTACTTTCTCATTTCTCACTATATGGTAAAAGTCTTTGTTGTAGAATTTCAAGCATCACTGCGTTTGGATGAGAAATTAATGTAATGGTTCTACGGTTACTACAATCCCTGGTGTCCCGTTTCTTGGGGACTGGGATGTATATTGTTTCCAAGCTGTGGACTATTTTTTAATTTTGTTTTCCATATTTGTTGATAGATTTTAGTTAGAAGTAGAGTAGATTCTGTCAATATAGCCTGAAGCAGCTCTATCAGTATGCCATCTGTTCCTGGTGATTTATTTTTCCCAAGTGCTCTGAGTTCAGTTTCAACTGCACTTACTAAAATTGGAGGTTCATCTTAACATGGTTCTTCCTTGAGTGAATCTGCCACTCTTTAATCTCTTTTATATGGTTCTTTTGTGTACTGTTTCCATTGGATTTTTATTTCTACTTGGTCATGTAATGGGTTCTCCTGCTGGTCATAGTGTATCCTCACTTCTGGTTTAAATTTCCCTTTGAATATCTCAAATCTTGTGGAAGAAGTCTTTTGTTCTTTCATTTTGGTTATCACCTTCTATTTCTCTGCATTGATTATTATAGTAGTTCTGCTTGTCCCTGCACAAAAGTCATTGAACAGTTTCATTCAGGGTTCTGACTCTATTTCTATAACTTTTCACTTTTCCTTCTCATCTGTCCTTAACTGCTTCAAGAGTTTCATCTGTCATCCATTAAGGAATGTGCATAAGAAAATAAAAAATGCTTCCTGCTATCTAAAGTGATAGCTCATGCTAATCTGATAGACCCCAAAAAACTATGGAGGAACCCCCAGAACACAAAATCTGTCAATTTTAGCCAATCGGCTAAATAAATTTATACTACATTATTTAAACCCTGACCAAGTTGGCTTCATGCCAGGCCACAGAATGGCTGACTCCATTTTCAGGGCTCTTAACGTTATACACCACTCCACCCTGTCAAAGACTCCAATGGCTTTTTTTTTTTTATCCCTAGATGCATTTAAAGCTTTTGACAGGGTGGAGTGGCATTATCTTTTTGGGATACTTCAAACTATGAATTTTGGACATACACTTATCAGAGCACTCCAACATATTTATACCCAATCAGAAGCCACAGTTCTGGTGAATGGAGTATTCATACATTTTAAACTCCCAAGAGGTACAAAGCAAGGATGCCCACTATTCTTATTTGCCCTCTTGACAGAATCACTAGCCAATTTAATAAGATCTAATTCAAAAACATTTGGACTTCAAATTAATGGACACCATCACAAAATTGCTTTATATGCAGATGATGTATTAATTTTGTTTTAAAATTCAAAATCAGACTTCCCAATGTTGAGATAATTAATAGAACATTTTGGCAATTACTCAGGCTTTGAAATTAATTTCCAGAAATCTAACTTAGTGTGACTAAACGTATCACTGTCTCACCAGAAGCATTGACAATCCCTCGCCAATGCACAATTACAACCCTGTGGATTTTCCTGTTTAGGCAAAATTCTCACAAAGGCCTTACCTCAATTAAACGCATGTAATTATAACCCTGTTACTACATGGAAGAAAAACAAGTTCAGATCATGGCAATCCTTAAAACTTTCTATGTTAGGGCATATTGCTATAGTGCAGATGTTTCCTGTCCCACATTTATTTTTTTCTATTTTAGACCATTCCTTTGACTCCCCCGTCTAAAGTCAAATTATGTCCCCCCCAAATGATCACAAAATTAATTTTCAATAACAAAAAACCTAGGTTTGCAAAATCAATTCCATTCATTAACTCAAAGCAAGGAGGGTTAGCAATACCAGATATTACAATTTATTTCCATGCTTTTCAACTAAGTCAGCTTTCCTAAATAATCAAAGAACAACATTCCACTAGATGGATTAAATCTGAAACCAGTGATATCACCTCAACAGAATCTGATTTTATATACTCCAGTATTGCTATCGCTTAACAATTTGTAAGCAGCACAGAGAGCCTTTGTGGCTGAAGAGTGGGGTATAAATACCTAAATAAATAAATAAATAAATAAATTTTGCATTCTTGATTTCACATAAAGGATAAATTTAAGGAATTCAGGCAATAGAAGGAGTGCAGACTTTACTGTATCCAAGACTGTTTTACTTAAGGTAAGCCTAAAACCATAGCTGATATAGCTACTCAGTTACAGCACACCACATTTACCTGGTTTCAAGCACTTCAGATAACTTCCTTCATTTCATGTTGTTTCCACAAATGAGTCCTGAAGACCAGTAACCTTTTATGAAAGATAATGTTCTGAAGACAGTTCTCAAAAGAGAGGAGAAGCCACAGCCATTTATAAACACTTGATTGAGCACACATATGGAACTGGCAAATTTGTCTGTGGCAATCCAACTCAGGTATTGAAATCCCTGATTCCAACTGGCCCCATATCTGGACCTCTCCTCCTTACACATCTTGTTCAGCAACTAGAAGAAGGAGTACTAAAAACTGTACAGAATGGTATCTAACACCTATACAACTATCCCAAATGACTAAATATTACACCAACATGCTGGAAAGGGTAATACAGATCGAAGTTTATATGATCACATGTGGCTTGAGTGTCCTAAAATTAGATTTTTCTGGATTGCAGTTTTATTCCAAATATCACTAATTACACAACAGACTGTACACTTTTGCCCAGCTCTTTTATTGTTCTCTTTATGATAGAAATAATCGCCAGTTGAAACATAGAAAGTTGATAGCATTTTTTATAGCAGCTGCAACAGCAGAGGTGGCCAAATGTTGGAAGATAGGGGATCATAAAATGGACAATTGGTGGTTGAAGGTTTGGAACTCTTGGCTGCTTGAAAAACTTTCATAAAATATAAAGGCATGTTATGATCACAAAAGAGACAACTCATTCTATAAAAGACTGGTTGATCTTTATTGAATTCTTCAACAAACATTCACATCAGGTGCAGCCTCCACCCAATCACATGGACTTCTGGGAAGACATTTTGTCTCTGGATTCTGCTTCTACAAGTGATGACAATCCACGGAACCCTATCAAGTAATTCAGCAGCTTAACTTTCTTTTTATCTTGTCTCCAGATACTATGATGAATAAGAATATTAAAATACATAATACATGTCTTATGCCTAGGTTTGTTCAATCTATAAATGTTTGATATTAGTCCTGTTATTATGCTAGGTATATGGTTACTCTTTATTTTTTCAATAAAGTAATACAAATTGGCAGGGAGAAAACATTTTTTAACTTTGAGGGACTGCTTGGTTCACCCACTGATCTGATGTTATTGCTGTCTATAACCATCCAAAACCCATCCATAACCACCCTCCCCCCACCAGAACTTCCTTGCTGTTAATATCATTGGCAGTCAGCTCTGATGGAGTGAACTCCACCTCTTTTTGTCTGTGGAGATCCTTGTCTCCCGTATAGCTATCTAGACCTATTCCACTAGAATCTCTCATTCTTGAAATCTGCCTGTCTACTCATACATCTTCATTTTCAAAAGAAAGAGAATAGAAAGAAAGGCAGAGTAGTTATTTCAGAAAAACCACATTTCTGTTTTTTTTTCCTTTTGAGCCATGGGTATTTGTTATCCTTGCCCTCTATTAATATTTTTCCAGAGCTTTAGTACCAAACAAAAACTATCCTTTTCAATTGTGGATAAACTAGATTATTTCTAGATTTCAAGCTACTGGAGTAGCTTTAATGCTTCTTGCCACTAATGCCACTGCATCATATCCAACACCTGCTATTGTAACACCTTCTGAATCTTCCCTAAGGCTTTGTGTAAACTATGCATACTAAAATCTTAGGTATTAAATACAAAGTCTGTCTATTAAATAATGATACTGGCACAATAATCCATCTTTATTCATATGTATTACAATTCTAATGCTTGTCCCATTCAATGTACTCCCCATTCACACTCATATACTGATGCAGTCTTATTTTCCACTGGTCAAAGGCGTAGAGCAGATCAGTTTTTGTCAGCTGTGTCAACACATCTGCCGTTTTCTTCTTTACTGCATCAATTGACTAAAAATGTGTTCCTTTAAACACCGATTTCACTTTAGGGAAAAGAAAAAAGTTGCATGGTGCCAAATCTGGCAAATATGGAGGATGTTCAAGTGTATTAATGTGTTTATCAGCCAAAAACTGCTTCAAAGAAGGTGCTATGTGAGCAGGTGCATTGTCTTGATGAAGGATGAAACCATTTTTCCACAGTTGTGGCCTTTTGTTTCTGACTCTTTCTCTCAGCTTTGTCAAAACTTCCTTATAATAATGCTGGTTCACTCTTCTGCCTTCTGGAACCCATTCTGCCAAAATTATGCCATTGATGTAAAAAAAAAAAAACACCAATGAGCATGGCTTTGAATGTGGACTTGCTTTGACATGCTTTTTTCATTCTTGGTGATGATGGTGTTTTCCAGTGCATTGACTGTCATTTTGTCTCAGTATCATAATGGAAGATCCAGGTTTCATCACAAGTGATGATTTTTTGAAAGAGGTTTGGGTCTGCCTCAAGTTGCTACAGAATGTCAGAGCAAATTTCCTGGCGGCACTCTTTTTGCTCTGGTGTGAGAACCCTAGGGACCATAATGTCACAAACTTTTCTAAGGTTGAGATCCGCATGCAAAATTTTCCATGCAGTGTCTTTGTCAATGTTCACAGCTGCAGCTATAATTCGGACACTGAGTCGGTGATCTCCTTGAACAATCTGGCTGATTTCCCCCCACAATTTCTTCGCTTCTTGAAGCAGAAGGTCATCCAGGGTGTTCATCCTCTTCCGTGTTCTCACATCCTTCTCTGAATCTTTTGTGCCACTCAAACACACATGCACAAGACAAGCAATCCTCCCAGTAGGTCTCAGTAAGCATTTGAAAAGATTCCCTTGGTGTTTTATTCAATTTTACTAAACATTTCAAACTGACATGTTACTCAACTTTTAAACTTAATATTTTTCCAGTACACAACAGGCAACACACCTGCTTTAAATGACGACTGACAATTAACTGAACGGCAGAGAGTGTTGATGTCTCGTTATTTAATAAACAGACCTCGTCCATTCTGCACCTACAGAACTGTAGCCCTGGCAAATAGAGAAGTTGCTGTGGATGCTCTGATAATAAGCACTGCTGCTTCATGTGCCTTTTTAAGTGCTGTATCTGCCCTGCACGCATCTATTTCTTTCAAAACCATGTCCACCTCTTTAAAAACAATTACACTCCAAATCAGATCTACTACAGGATTGGGGCATCTTGCATAATCCTTCACTCCCTTTTTGTGTAGGTATAAATTTTGGTAATCTCTTTGAAGTCAGTAGTGTCAAGGTGATGGGACATGCAATCACAGGACATTTATACTGTAAAGAGCTGCCATGGTATAATGTGTTACAGCCTGTAGGGGACAGTAGTGAGCTGGCTAAATGCAGCTGGCTAGCTTATCTAGATAAAGTCTGAGAGGCAGCCGTGGGAATGGAAGTGTGAGGAGTGAACCCTTATCTGTATGGGAAAATGTTGTGTAACTCATATGTATGAGAAATAACCCATGACTGTACTGTATCTGTATAGCTAGATATTCCCGCACACTGCCTCTGTACTGGACTTTGCCCTTAGGCTGTGCACATTCAGTCTGGGCTATATAGAGCAGGATTGTACTGTACATGCTGCTGTATTATATAGGCTGTATGCTAGGAGTCTCAGACTCATTGTAAGTATTGTTCCAACATGCTCTAGTAAAGGAAAGTAGCTTAGACACAAATCTGTGTCTGTGTCATGCCCCATGAGCCTGATGAGGCTATAGAGTCAGAGGAGGAGGAGGACATGGCAGGGAATGGCCCTAGGGTCCCTGGTACAAGTTTTTCCACACCTGTGTGAGCAGGGAACTCTGCCAACCTAGAGGCTCAAGCAGAGGAAGAGCCTGGTCCAAATGGGTTGGCATCAGTCTCAGCAGAGAGTCCTGCCCATTCAGATAAGGACGAAGAAGAAGAGAGGGACTTACCTCCATCACTGTATACCCAGTAGCAAGCTCAAAAGGAAGCTCAAAGGAAGTCTCTGAGACTTTATGAGAAAAACCTGCTCATTAAGAAACACCCGAGAAAGCCTTAATTGCTTTATATATGCTGGGAGAGGCCATGGAGGCTTTGTCAGAGACCAACTGATCTTCCTGGTGAAAGCTTCCTGTTGACTTTGGTGCCTAGATTCCAATTATCTTTACTTCTGTTACCTTGACTCGTGCTTAGACTTGGACTGTCCCTGACTAATCTGCTGTCTGCTCCTGTTGACCACCGGACTGCTTTGGACCACGCTGACTGATTGCCGTAAGCCTCTGACCTTTTGGGACGGTGTTACCAGACTAGATCTTTGACTGTGTTTGCATTCCTGTGAGCTAATTAACAATTGGCTCCCTTCCCAGACTAGTGCCGTTATACTTTCCTGGTACCTAGTTGCTTTCTGGACAGTCTGTGTGCTCATTTCTTCAGCCAGATGATTGCAACTCTGCTACAAGAACTTTTGCTGCCTGGTCCTCTTGATATGTTCAGAGGTACCAGTGCACTACCCCACTCTAAATCCATCAATTTCTTAAACCTTCGGAGGAAAGTTTCTTTAAAACTGAACCTACCCTGAGTTCCTTGTTTCTTTCCTTATTTTTCAATGTCTCTATATTTTGATCTAAAGACTAACACCCTTTTTAGAATACAGTACTCTTAAAATAACGAATCTCAAATAGTCTGTTGGAAACATTTACTTTTTTTGCCTCATTTCCAGAGGAATCATTACCACCAGTCACTTGCTGCATGCTGTTCTAATTCCTCCTCTCCTAGTCTGTGTGCTCATTAATATTTGGAAATCATCTGCCTTTGAATTTATTAAATTTGATCATTCATTTGCTGGCCAATTCATTTTTGAATTGAATTTATTTCCTTTGAAATAAATTCATTAAATTCATTTGATTAAACAATTTTATTAAATTTGCATTCATTGAACTCATTGCATTAGCGTCTGAAGTACTTCCTAAATCACTTGTTTGTACAGTTGCCTCTCTACATTTGCAGGTTTGACATTTGCGAGTTTGCCTCTGCCCCCCGAAGCTCAAGGCTGGGAGAAGACAGAGTAGCAGAAACCTCAATTGCAAAGAGTCCCTGAAGCCTGCTTCTTCGGGGAATGTAGGAGACTCTTTGCAAAGGAGATTTCTCCTCTCTGCCTTCTGCTAGCACTTAGCACTTCAGCGTGGGGCCGAAACAAGCCAAAACAGTAGAAACCTCTGTTGCAGAGCCCCCAAAGCCTGCCTCTTTGCGGGATTTGGGAGAATCTTTGCAAAAGAGATTTATTCTCTCTGCCTTCCCCAGGACTTAGCATTTCAGTGTGGGGCTGGGACAAGCCAAAGCAGCAGAAACCTCAGTTGCAAAGAGCCCCCAAAGCCTGTTACTTCACAGGATTTGGAGACACATTGCAAAGGAGATTTCTCCTCTCTGCCTTCCCCAAGCACTTAGCACAGCAGCATGGGGCTTCAAGAAGCAGGTCAGTTGCTGACAGACCTGCCTGTCAGGCCTACATTCTTCATACTCCGCTGCCTCCAGCTGCCTGTTTCACAAGCTTGAGGAGCCCTTCTGGGAAGCTCTGCCCCCCCCTTTACTGTACTGTAAGTATTTGCGGTTGTTTTTTTTTTTTCCATTTTTGCAGGGGTCCTATGCCCCAAAGCCCCACGAATATGGAGGGCCAACTGTATTTCATTTTGCTTTATAAATACAATATTGATTTCTTTGTTTACTATGTCTCTAACCATACTCTACAAAATAAACTCTTCAAAACATGGAGATTCCCACCCTCTGTGGGTTCACTAACATCACTTTTTAAAACTCTGACTGAAGTTTGTGTCTCCTGGCTGCTTGGAGACTATGAAGATTTTCAGACGGGGGGGGGGAACCCCCACAGAGGTTGGGAGAGAAACAGGGCTGTTCTGCTTCCAGTGCTCCGTTTCACATGCCCCCGTCCTTCTCCCGACCTCCATTTGTTCTCCCTCTGTCCTGCTTTCATTTTCCTTCTGCTATTTTCCACTATTTTTTACTAATGGAAACTTCCGTTAGTAAAAAAATAGCAGAAGGAAAATGAAAGCAAGACAGAGGGAGAACAAATGGAGGTTGGGAGAAGGACAGGGCATGTGAAATGGAGCACTGGAAGCAGAACAGCCCCATTTCTCTCCCAACCTCCACGGGGTTTTTTCCCCCCATCTGAAAATCTCTTTGTTTCCTCTTCTCTATATGGCTAAGGCTAGTAGTTCTCTCTCTCAGACATCAATCACCTCCTGCAGCTGCATAGCTGTTTGTTTTGTCTGCTCTATTTGCTTACTGGCCATACACATCTCGGCTCCACTCCCTGGGCTGAAACTTACAAATCCAACATGGTGGCGTGAAGCAACACTGTGAGTTTTCTCTTCTGTCTCGCTTTGAGAAACTGGCTCTAAACTCCACAATAATTCCTGTTCCTTACTTTTAATTGACAATTTAAGTTTCTTTACCTTTTTAACTGACTTATTGAATTGAGATTGCTCCTTTTATTTTGATGGTGGTGGGGTCACAAGCCCCTCAGAGTCACTCTCATTTGTAGATATCAATATTTTTAATACTGTGTTACCAGAAGTTTCAGAGACCTGCTGGGAAGCCATAATCTGAAAGGGGCTGGCTTTATTACTATTTGAATTCCCAATCTGCTGACCTACAGTGAAAAGGGATGGACTCAGCCACTTTTCCTGTCCAGTTTGCTTCTTTCTTTAATTACAACATAAAACTGCTCCATTTTTCTCATTCTCCTCCTCTGTTGTCTTTCTCTTTTTTCTGTACTCCATCCACAGTAATCAGCTCTAAATCTGTGAATGTGTGCAAGTAAAGAGAAACACAACCAGCTAGCAAGGCAGGAAAAAAAAACTGTCCGTGAATCATAGAGTTGAAAGAGACCACAAGGGCCATCTAATCCAACCCCCTACCATGCAGAAATACTCATACACAATCAAAGCACTCCCAACAGAAGGCCAACCAGCCTTTGCTTAAACAGCTCCAAAGAAGAAGAGTCTGCCACTTTCTGAGGCAGGGTATTCCACTGTCAAACAGCTCTTACGGTCAGGAAGTTCTAGGTGGATTCTCTTTTCCTGTAGTTTGAATCCATTGCTCCAGATCCTAGTCTCTGTAGGAGCAGAAACAAGCTTGCTCCATCTTCAATATGACATACTTTCAAATATTTAAACATAGCTATCATGCCACCTCTTAATCTTCTCTTCTCCAGGCTAAATATACCCAGCTCCCTAAGCCACTCCTCATAGGGCACGGTTTCTAGCCCTTTCATCATTTTGGTTGTCCTCTTCCAGGCATGCTCCAAGCTTGTCATTATCCTTCTTGAATCGTGGTGCCCAGAACTGGACACAGTATTCTAGTGAGGTCTGACCAAAGTAGGGTAGAGCGGTACTATTACTTCCCTCAATATAGATACTATACTCCTATTGATACAGCTTAAAATTACATTGGCTTTTTTAGCTGCTGCACCACACTGCTGACTCATGTTTTGCTTGTCGTCTAAGATTCCCAGATCTCTTCCACATGTACTGTTGTCAAGCCAGGTGTCCCCCATCCTATATCTGTGCATTTCATTTTTTTCTGCCTGAGAGCAGTTATCTTACATTTTTCCCTGTTAAAAGTCACTGTTAGTTTTGGTCCAGCTCTCTAATCTGTTAAGGTCATTTTGAATTCTGTTCCTATCCTCCAGGATATTAGCTACCCTCCTTATTTGTTGTCATCTGCAAATTTGATAAGCATGCCCTCTGTTCCATCATCCAAGTCATTGATAAAGATGTCGAATAACATTGGGCCCAGGACAGAACCCTGTGGCACCTCACTAGTCACTTCTCTCCAGAATGAAGAGGAGTCATTGGTGAGCACCCTTTGAGTTCGGTTGGTCAACTAATTGCAAATCCACCTAAACAGTAGCATTATTTATTTATTTATTTAAGTATTTATACCCCGCTCTTTAGCTGCAAAGGTTCTCAGAATGGCTTACAAATTGTTAAGCAATAGCACTTTATACATCTACACCACATTAGGAGGTTTCCAATGTGTGTTAGCTAATTGCCCCCACAAGCCGGGTACTAATTTTACTGATCTACTAAAGGATGGAAGCCTGAGTGAACCTTGGAGCCCTTGGGGTGGAACTTGTAATGTTGTGGCTGCAGTACTGGCATTTAACTACTGTGCCACCAGGGTTACCTTATCTAGCCCACATTTTACTAGCTTATTTGCAAGAATATTATGGGAGACCTTGTCAAAGGCAATACTGAAATCATCCACAGCCTTCCATTAATCTACAAAACTTATCTACCAAGGAGCCCTGGTGGTGCAGTGGTTAAATGCCAGTATTGCAAGTCGTCACGTTGAAAGTTCGATTCCAGAGGGCTCCAAGGTTCACTCAGCCTTCCATCCTTTCGTAGGTCGGTAAAAAGAGTACCCGGCTTGTGGGGGCAATTAGCTAACAAGCATTGGAAACTGCTTCTTGCAGTGTAGATTTGTAAATTGCTATTGCTTAAAACAATTTGTAAGCCGCTCTGATAGCCTTGTGGCTGAAGAGTGGGGTATAAATAACCAATACTATTTTTTTAAAAAGCAGTGAAGAGAGAGGAGTCAGTCAAAACAGAAAAGGAACCTTGCACTTTGAACTCCTACATCGATAGTTGGCACAATTCTATGATTCTATGTGGGGAATATACCATGTATGAATGGATTGTCCTCTGTGGCATCCAGAAAATTACTGTAGTCTTTCCATAAACAGAATGCCAGATGAACAAGGAATGACAAGTTGTACTTACCATGAAGGTTCATTCTGAGATAGCAGGAGGATCAGTTCACTACCTACGGGTTTATCCCCGCGTGCTAACCCGAATATGCAAAAGTCTGTTACAGTTTAAACCGTTAGAACCCCTCCTCTCCTCCTTCAGTTTCTTTTCCTAGCCCTAACCAATCTACAAAAATATACTCAGTTGTATAACCATTATATCTACCTAATACCAACAGTCACTGAATCAAAAAAGTAAAACAAAAAACATCTCCCTATATTTATGTATGTATTTATTTGCTTCTTTAATTAATTCTTTATTCTTCCTGCCCAGGTGCTATCCCAGAACGAACCTTCATGGTAAGTACAACTTGTCATTCTCGGGATAGCATGGCGGATCAATCCACTACCTATGGGATGTACCCAAGCTACCCATCAATCTGGGCAGGCCCATCCTTCCTGTACAGTGTATCCTCATATGGTAGCATTTCATACTACAGATTGCAGTACTGCTCTACCAAAAACAGCCCTTGCAGATTTGAACGTATCTAGTTTATAATGCTGGACAAATGTGGTTGCCTCTGACCAACCAGCTGCCTCACAAATGACCTATAGAGATGAAGTAACAGCATAAACCTTAAGAGGTACCCATAGATCTTGTCGAATGTGGCAACGCTGACTCTGGGCGAGGCTTATTCTCATATTCATAACAAACGTAAATACATGTTTTCACCCAAGTTTTTATTACTGACTTTGATGCTCTTTGCCCTAAAGAGCGAGGATTAAAAGACACAAAGAGCACTTCAATGTGCCTGATTATTTGCGTTCTGTTTAAATATATTCACACTGCCCTTTTAACGTCCAACTTATGCCCCCAACGTTCCTGTGGATAACTCGGATGTGCATAAAACATTGGCAAGAATATAGGATCCAGAATCCCCCTTTTTGGAATGCTCTTTGCCCCCCCCCAAAAAAAGAGATGGATCTAGAATCAAGACCAATCTTTCATCTCCAAACTTGCAGAAGTTTGTACCCATTGATAGAGATGCCAGCTCTGAAAACCTTCTCATGAAGGTGACAGCCACGAAGAAAACCACCTTGAATAACAGTAGTCTTAAAGATACCTCCTTGAGCAGTTTGAAGGGATGCTGAACCCACCTTTTCAGTACTAAATGCAAATTCCACATAGGGAAATGATGCACCATAGAGAATGCTAACAATGTGGCCCCTTTTAGAAACCTCTTTATGTGTGGATGCACCGAAACTGGCTTCCCATCAAATGATAGTAGAACTGACAAGGCTGCTGTCTGCCTTTTCAAGGTGTTTGGTCTCAACCCCCTCTCTAAACCTGCTGGAGGACATGCTTGAGCTGAAGTCCTGTGAGATGCTATCAAAGTCTCAATTACTGTGGAGGAATAACCTTGACCCTCTAGGTGCCTCCTCTCAATTTCCATGCAGTCAGATCTAACCACTTGCAATTCAGATGGCAAACTGGACCTTGCATCAGAAGATTTCTTTTCAGTGGCAATCTCCATGGAGATGTTATCGCCAGCTGCCTCAGCAGGGGAAACCATGGCCTCTGAGTTCAGTACGGTGCTACTGTTGCATTCTCCCCGCTGGATCTTTAACAACACTTTCTGAATGATCGGTACCGGAGGAAATGCAAGACGTTGCTAGTGTGTCGAACGCTTCTGCATCTCTGTCGCCACTTATAGAAAAATATCGTTTTAATTTGTCATTCTCTAGTGGCGCAAACAGATCTATCTGGAATAGGCCCCAAGCTCTGATGAGTTGATTGAAAACACTCTGATGTAATGCTCATTCTCCTGGATGAGCCCAACGATGGCTCAAATATTCTGCTTGACAGTTTAGTTGGCCCTTTAGATACACTGCAGAGATCAACTTCAGTGTTGCCATGACTACAACTTGGTTCTGCCCCACCAAAATGGCAGTCAGAATTTTCCTTTTGCGATGTCGCTGCTGCTGCAGCCGGTTGCTCCTGACTCACTTTCCACAGGAGATCTAGCCACTACTGCAGCTAATTTCTCCTGGGTAACCACCTAGATGGCACTTTTAAATGGAGATCTAGCCACTACTGCAGCCAATTTCTCCCTTTTGGTGCAGCGGATGGCACCCTTACCAGGAGATTTTACCGCTACTGCGGATCCTTCCTCCTTCCTGGTAGGTTGGTAAGTGCCGTGAGTCAGAGATTTTGCCGCTACTGCGGCTTCTTTCTCCTTTTTCGAATGGGGTTTATTGGTTTTTGGCCCTTTAAAAGATTTAGCTGCCATTGCAGTCTTTGATGTCTCATTTGCCTTGGTATCAGATAGTGGAGACCTTGCTGTTTTGTTTGTTTGTTTGTTTTGTTTTCTCAGCCATTGAGGTCTCTTTAACAAATTCCTTGGACATTTCCTTCATTTCACTCTCACTAGATGAGAGAAAAATCTTTCTTAGCTCTTCTCGTCTTAATTCTTCAGAAGAGCACCTTACAGGTAACTGTTTTTCCTTTTGTCATTCCCCTTGCCATGGTATACTAAACTGGTCTCATTTCAATTGCCCCTAATTATAACTATCTAACTTGAATTAACCTTATCCCAATTAGTAGATAACTCTGGAAAAGAGGGTATATGTGTCAGGTTAGCAGGCAGGAAAATAAAAACTGAAGGAGGAGAGGAGGGGTTCTAACGGTTTAAACTGTAAAAGAACTTAGAACTCCTGCATACTTGGGTTAGCATGCGGGGATAAACCCATAGGTAGTGGATTGATCCTCTGTGCTGTCCCGAGAACGTTCTATTTTCTCCTACTATGGTCTAAAGCAGCTTTCTTTAACATCACCACTCTTCAGATGTGCCTAACTACAGCTCCCATCATCCTCAAATAGCAGAAGAAGGCTAGTGTCAAGCAAAAACTAAACCTTTGTACATCTGACCTATCAGCAATGGAATGTAGATCAAAAACGTTATACTGGATACACATTCCAATTAAAAAATCATATATAACATACAATTACCATATACAAGCATGCAAATACACAAATATTGTTGGGGTATCAGATCTTTAAAACCAGTAAAAAAAAAAAAATCAAGGACAGGAATTTTTGACAATGAAGAAAAAAAAGCAGGAGGATCCCACGTGGGACTTGGTACCATTTGCCTTTCCCAAAAGTGATCTGAAGTGAAAACCAAAATACCAGAAGATACCCAAACACCCAAGCACAACTCCAAATAAGATGTACTATACATGAATTAAATGATATGTGACAGATAATATTCTGTTTAAATTAGTGGAAAGTGATGAGCTTCCAACTGGCTGACCATTTATTTGGGAAGAAATGGTAGACTGAACTGACTTTGGTTTCATCCAGCAAAGCAATCAAACCTGGCAGATAGAGATAGATTAAGCAATGCAATGCTTATGTTCACAGAAATGCTCTCCTTTTTATCTATATGAATTCTATTTGTTTCTGCTCGCTTCAACCCATAATGAGTAGTGATGAAAGAATTCATTCTCAGAAGTTCCCTGAGGGACAAGAACTTTGCCTACAAGCACTCCTTTCTCTAATCCTTTCTTTTACTATGTTCTAGACTACACACTTCCAGAGACTATTTTCTACCTTTCCTGGAAAAGTCGAGTGGCCAGCATATAGTTCATTGTGGTTTTGTGTTCCAGAAATGATCTGAAAAACCAAGAACAGGGAGTCAGTTAAAATTTGCTATCAAAAGAAGGAAAGACTTCTTAGAGACAATTCTCAAAGCTTTTCACTTTATATTTATACTTTTAATGCTTTTGTGCTGTTTTTAATATGTATTGTTTTAAATTCATTGTTAGCTGCCTTGAGTCCCTATATTGGGAAAAAGGCAGGATATAAATCAATAAAATGAAAATAATATTAAGTGCAGGAAAAAAGGAACAAACAGAATCATGAACTGGAAGAATAAAAGCAAAACACTTGGCAAAAAGCTGGAGTAAGTGATAATGAAGAAACAGAGAGACAAGACAAGGTAAGACACAGCCCTAGAAGGAAAATTTGTAGTGCAGGGAAAGATCTTAAAGTATTAAAACAAAAGTATTAAAATGGTATGAAACAAGCATTTGTATCTGCCCCCTCCCTAGGTATCTACAACATATGCTGGGATTATACATTCAAACTATGAATTTTTGCTCACCCGTAAGTGTCCCAGGTTAGTGGTGTAGGAAATATACGAATGAATCCACCCCTTCTCTCATATTCATCCTTCACTCGACGCAGAACTTTTATCTATAATTAGAATGAGCAATTGAAACAACTAATAATGTTAACCACAGAATAAAACCTACCTTCACAGAAAGCTCAGAAGTGCCGCTACACCAATAAATCCTGGAGTATACACATAATACAGGAAATGGCTAAGCAACCTGCACTGGTTGGAAGGAGGAGGTGTGTAGTGTGGAAGTACTCCAACACCCATCTTTGTCATTGAAGGGTCAAAGTGCTTGGTGCCAGCTCCAACTGGTGTGTCAGCCACAACCTTTCCTAGACAGGAATAACTTAGCCACAGTAATTCATGCAAGAGAAAATTCCTGATTAGATTACAATGCACTCTACGTGGGGCTGCTATTGAAGATGACTCAGAAGATGTAGCTAGTGCAAAATGCAGCAGCAAGATTGCTGACTAGATTACCATATAGACAACATATAACACCAGGCTTACAGGAGCTGCACTGGCTGCGAATTCACTTCCAATCTGAATTCAAGGTATTGGTGATGACATTTAGAGCCTATATGGCTTGGGACCTTGATCCTTGAAGGAGCTCATCACTCTTTACATACCTGCCTCAGAACTGAGGTCTGCAGGAGGGAGCCTCCTCTGTCCCACCATTGGGGGCAATATGAAGGTGGGGGGAGACGGAAGAGGTCTTTCCAGGCTGAGGTACCCTGATTGTGAAATGCCCTCCCATGGAGGTCTGACTGGTGCCAACAGTGGTTTCTTTCCAGTGCCAAACCAAAATATATTTTTTAATTAAAAGCCTTCAAGGATGGTCTGGTATCCTTGACCTGGTTAATGGGGTGCAAGTGGTGGGATCCTTAGGTGAGAGTGATCATGTTCTCCTGGAGTTTGTTATACAATGGAAAGGAGAAGCCAGGCATAGTCAGACACACATTCTTGACTTTAGGAGAACCGATTTCAATAAACTCAGGGAAATACTGGGGGTGATCCCATGGTCAGGAATACTAAAAGAGAAGAGACCTCAAGACGGATGGGACTTTCTCAAAAGGGAGATATTGAAGGCACAATTTAAAACAGTACCTTTGAGGAAGAAAAATGGGAGGTGTCTCAAGAAACCAGGATGGATGACTAAAGAACTTTCAACGGAGCTAAGTTTTAAATGGAACATGTATAGGAAATGGAAAAAGGGGGAAATCACCAAAGAAGAATTCAAACAGATAGCGAACACGTGTAGGAGGAAAGTCAGAAAAGCTAAAGTGCAGAATGAGCTCAGGCTTACTAGAGAGGTTAAGAACAATAGAAAGGATTTTTGGGGGTATGTCCGCAGCAAACGGAGGAAGAAGTAAATGGTTGGGCCATTACGTGGAGAAGATAGAAAAATGCTAACAGGGGACAGAGAAAAGGCAGAATTACTCAACATCTTCTTTGCCTCAGTGTTTTCAGAAAAGGAAAAGGGTGACCCACCTGAGGATAATGGAACAGAGGACACAATAGGGGAAATCCAGCTCAGAATAAGCAAAGAGGTAGAACAGGAATGCCTTCTTAATCTAAATGAATTTAAATCTCCAGGACCAGATGAACTACATCCAAGAGTATTAAAAGAGCTGGCAGATGTAATCTCAGAGCCATTGGCAATAATCTTTGAGAACTCCTGGAGAACAGGAGAAGTCCCAGTGGACTAGAGGAGGGCAAACGTTGTCCCCATCTTCCAAAAGGGGAAAAAAGAGGATCCCAACAATTATCGTCCAGTTATCTGACATCAATACCAGGGAAGATTCTAGAGCAGATCATTAAACAGAGAGTCTGGGAACATTTAGAAGGCAATGCCATAATCACAAAAAGTCAACATGGGTTTCAGAGAAACAAGTCATGCCAGACTAATCTGATCTCTTTTTTTGATAAAATTACCAGCTTGGTAGATGAAGGGAAAGCTGTGGATATCGTATACCTTGATTTCAGTAAGGCCTTTGACAAGGTTCCTCATGACATTCTTGCAAACAAGCTTGTAAAATGTGGGCTAGACAAGTTAACTGTTCAATGGATTTGTAATTGGTTGACCGGCCGAACCCAAAGGGTGCTCAGCAGTGGCTCCTCTTCGTCTTGGAAAGATGTGACCAGTGGGGTGCCACAAGGTTCAGTCCTGGGCCCAGTGCTATTCAACATCTTTATCAAAGACTTGGATGAGGGAATTAGGGGCATACTTACCAAATTTGCAGATGACACCAAATTAGGAGGAGTAGCTAATACCCTAGAGGACAGGATCAAAATTCAAAATGACCTAGATAGACTGGAGAGTTGGGCCAAAGCTAACAAAATGAAATACAATATGGAGAAATGTAAGGTACTGCACTTAGGGTGAAAAAAATGAAATGCATAGATATAGGATGGGGGAGACCTGGCTGAATGAAACTACATGTGAAAGGGATCTAGGAGTCCTAGTAGACCACAAGCTGAACAGAAGTCAACAGTGTGATGCGGCAGCTAAAAAGGGCAATGCGATTTTGGGCTGCATCAATAGAAGGATAGTGTCCAGATCAAGGGAAGTAATAGTGCCGCTCTATTCTGCCTTGGTCAGGCCTCACCTAGAATACTGTGTCCAGTTCTGGGCACCACCATTCAAAAAGGATATGGACAAATTGGAGCGTGTCCAGAGGAGGGCGACTAAAATGGTGAAAGGTCCGGAAATGATGCCTTTATGAGGAGAGACTTAGGGAGCTGGGTATGTTTAGCCTGGAAAAAAGACGGTTAAGAGGCGATATGATAGCTCTGTTTAAGTATTTGAAGGGGTGTCACGTTGAGGATGGAGCAGGCTTGTTTTCTACTGCTCCAGAGACTGGAACACGGAGCAATGGATGCAAGCTCCAGGAACAGATATTCCACCTCAACATTAGGAGGAACTTTTTGATAGTAAGAGCTGTTCAGCAGTGGAACACACTCCCTTGGAGCGTGGTGGGGTCTCCTTCCTTGGAGGTCTTTAAACAGAGGCTGGATTGCCATCTGTCGGGGATGATTTGATCATGATTTTCTGCGTGGCAGGGGGTTGGACTGGATGGCCCTCGTGGTCTCTTTCAACTCTGCAATTCTATGATTCTAAGGACCAATTTATTTCAAAGTATAGCTTTTAAAGTGGTTTTAACTATGGCTTTAGATTCTCCTTGGGGTTTTTCCAGGCTGTGAGGCCGTGTTCTGAAAGAGTTTCTTTCTGATGTTTCGCCTGCATCTGTGGCATCCAGCCACAGATGCAGGCGAAACATCAGAAAGAAACTCTTCCAGAACATGGCCTCACAACCCGGAAAAAAACCAAGGAGAATCTATGGATGCCGGTCGTGAAAGCCTTTGACTTCACAAAACTATGGCTTTGTTTACTATGTTTTCATCTTGTTTAAATTATTTATGGTTTTAAATTGGAAGTGTTTAAAACTGTTCATATTGTACACCACCCTGAGATCCCATGATAAAGAGTGAGACAGGAGTGTTTAAAATAAATAAATAATCCATGTTAATTAAGAACCAGTTAGTTATGAGATCAATTTTAAATGTTCCATTCTGCAGACTAGTCATTTTATTCTGTCATTTAGTCTTCCTACTGTGCTACCAAGATGCCAATCTCAGTCTGTTGACATTATAGTCATCTAGTAACCAAACATATTTTAATTCATGAGACAGACTGCTTATATGTTCTATGTCTAATGACTGAATAGTATGTGATTCCTCTTACCTCCTCCATGGAAAGACCCAGCATGGAACCAACATGCCTTCCAGATATTTTCTCTTTTGCTGATGGCATGAGATTTTTCATCTCAGCATCACTGGCAGAGAGAGGCCGAGAACGCTGTAGAATCACAGACAGAAATCAGGCTTTAGTTATTTATTCTAATTTTATTCCAAACGTTTTAATTGATTTCAAATGCCAAACCAATTTGCCCAGAAAAAGATACTCTCCAGGCATCAGAGCCAGGAGTCATATTCCAAAGCAGCAAGGATCCAGGGGCACAAAGGCCAAGTTTCACACTCCCTCCCTCCAACTATAACAAGATCCACACCCCATTAGATAACAATGCCAGATTTCATATCCCTTGTGTTTGACCACAGAATCACACCCCAAAGCTGTAAGAGCCAGCATTCACAACTTCTGTCTCTATGGGCAAAACATGACACATGTTCCCTGCTCTGGTGCCTACAGAGTAACATTCCTAGCTCTCAGCTGCTGGACAGTCCATGGTTTGTAGTAATCTGCTTGGGTGATGAAGCTACAGTAAGGATGAGAAGTTTAGCTCATCAATATTTTTTCCAGATCTAAGTGCTGAAATTACCACAGCCAAAGACCTTTTCTGAGGAGAAGACTGCATTTTCCGCATTCATCACTATTTCTGTCACAAGTTAGTCATGAGCAAGTACTAAATGGAAACAGGGGGAGGGGGAGATTTAGTTGCACTGCCAAGGCTCAAATCAAAGTATTTAAAGATTGAGACATTATGTTTCTAAAGAAAGTTTTTAAAATTTGAGATCAAAGAAGCAGAAGTTAAAACCAGGTTCAGTTGTAGCACAGATTCAGTGCTCAATGTAACCCCTCTCTAGAAACGTATTTTAAAAACTATTATGAGTATGCCCTATTATGTAATGTAACTTTCATTCATTAACACTAAAAAAGATTAAAAACTGAAGACTGGATAAGACTTAAAAATAAAAGCATACAGCTCTAGACAAATGAAAACAACAGTACAATACACCAAGAGATCAATCTCAATTAATCCCACTAGAACTATTTAATGTGTTGGAATGTTCTACTATCATAGGAAAATAAGCTAATGTATAACCCCCAAGAACAAACAAGAAGCATTGCAGTGTGATAAGCAGAAAACACCATTCTTGAAAACCTGGTAAGGCAAAGAAAATCTCTGACCTCTCAACTTTAAGTAACTCCATATGTACTAAAAGTAGGGAATACTAAAACAAACAAACAAAACAAAATAAAACAAAAATGCAAAAAGGAAAAAGGGGGGAGAATTCTACCTGCACGTATAAGACTGATTCATATTTTAGCATATATTTTTGTGTACAGTATATTAATCCATTGCTTCAAATGCACTACAGTCATGTTAAACTCCATGAAAGAAGCTTATATATAAGGCTGGGGGAAACTGTCCTGTCCTGAAGCTTGGTATCTAGCAACCTATCAATGACATTTTATTACAACTGTGCATCTTTCTTCTTCCTGTCCCCATCCACCAACCTTGGCAATATGTATGCTTTTTTTAACCCATCAAATACTGCAGATTGTTTGTCTGGAATTGGAAGGAAAAAATAAAGTCAGGTCTAAATCCAGTTACTCATCCCGGCTAGAGTTATTGAAATGAACTGATATGAGTGTAATTTGATAAGGCACCACTGATGTAAATTCCCTTGATTCAGTAGGTTTACTGTAATTGGGAGTACCAGTAGAATTTAACCTGAATTTTTAATTTCAGTTAGAGGATACTATCCTAAAGTGCTCCCTACTCATCTAGATTTCTATAGGCAGTGCGATTTTGTTTTCATGGAGAAGTATTAAAATATGTCAAATCACACCAGGAAACCTGAAGTGGTGGTAGCTCAGAAAAAAGTATCCTCAGCATGAATGAACTAGACCTGAGGCTGCTGAATACCATGCAGCATGAAATTTTTCTTGGAAGAAGAATATGTAGAGGTTGTTTGTAGAAAAATGCACACTAGAATTTGTTAAGGATGGAGTTGGAGTGTTTGGGACTGTTTTATCTGGCCTTTGGATTGGTGATAAGGGAGCATATAAAGCCAACAGAAAGAAAAGCAGCACATTCTCAACATTTTATTTTTTTAATAGGGGAAGTAATTCTTAAGTGTTAAGTAAACATCAAGTCTTACAAATTATTTTGGGGAAAATACCTGGTTTTGCAGAGCAAGCTCCCCCGCCCCCCATGCTTTGATATAACAGCCATAAGAAAATATAAATATGGCTTGCTTTTGTAATTTGTAAACAGTATCTGTTGGTCCTCTTACTAGTAGAAAAAAAGAGGCAATCGTCATGCCTCCATAATCTCCTTAATACACAATATTGCTGCTCAAGAAAACATTGATGCTACCATTGATGCCCGTATAGTTAAAGCCAAAGTTTCATGGGCTTTTTCAAATGCTGAATCAGCTCTCCTCTCATCAACCTCTTTTAGCATTGTATTACCATCCCATGGCACAATCTCTCCTAAAATAAGAGCTGCTGCAGGACCATCCACAAGTGGGACTTTTAAAAAAAACCATATGCTTGTTCTCTAATGTATAAAAGAAACTTTATACATTAGAGAAAAAGGAAACTGTAGCCCAAATACCTACTTGTATTCAATGATGTTTCCCATTCTGTTACAGTTACTTCTTTAAACATCTCTGGCATTGGAATTTCTAATCCCTGAGACATATGCCTCTTTAAGACCGATACTATTTTGTCCTCTTTCAACTTTGAACCCTGAACCTAAGAACTATCTGCCTTGCTACTGAATCCTAAGGTCTGCAACACTCTTTTAAATGAACTTTTAAAAGACTCAGCTTGCAAAAGCCTGTCTGTATTCAATTCCTTATCTTCTTCCTTCTCAGAAGAGTCATACTTCTCTTCAGATACTTCCTCTTACAACAATTCATTCTGCCATTCCTCATTCTCTATATCTAATTCTAAATTCTTTGACTTTCTTGCATATTTTTCAGGCCTCTCTGACTCTAAATTGTCAAAATTAGTTACGTCCTCCTGACTAGGAAATCTTCTTTTCCCAATCTTACCAGTTTCTTTTTTTCTGTACGCCATCTGATCTCTCACTTCTGTCTGATTTCTCACTACATGAAAACTTTGCATTCCCTGAGGAAGTATATATCTGTAGTAAATAATTTTTTATGAAGTTCATTGTGTTGCCCATATTTGCTAAATTCATTTAATTCAACACTGATTTCCAATTAACTACATCTGAATTCAGAGAAATTCTACCTCTCAATTCACTGGATTGTGTTTATAAATTGCTACTGGCCAAGAAAATAACTTCTTATTCACTGCCTCTCTAATTAATGATTGAACATTTGGCACAAAATCAGATGGACAACCTATTTTATTTATTTACGGGGTTACCTTCCTCCCAAATACTTCTGCATATCTTTGACCTGATGGACCCAATGACATTCTCTCTGTAGTTACATTAGCATTGCAGTCTGGTGTCTACTTATTCAATACAGATTGTTTCTCACTCACTTTTGGTGCCTCCTTACACAGACTTTAGAAATGCCAGAAATTGTGGGGTCATATCTTCCACTGGTGAATAAAACTCAGTGGTTTGCTGAGGCATTTCATTAGCTTCCATATCCTTGCTGCAGACAGCAGAGCTATGTCACCAGTCAAGTTATGCTCTAAAATGGCTCTGTCTCTCCCCTTAGAATCCTTAAACTTAAGATGGCAGCTCGAACTGACTCCAGGAGATGTCACTGCTGTCATGGCATGCTTCCCCAATGTTAATAGGTTCTCTGACTCAGATTTTTACTTTTCTCCGAATTTCCTTTTTTTCTCTGGTCTCTGCTTAACCTGTGATTCCTTGTTCTTTAAATCTCACTTCCACTCAGCCTCATCTGTGCTTTTCTATTGAGGCAGCATTTTAAACTCCCCTGCCTTACTTTCGCTGGAGGATAGAAATATTTTTCTTAATTCCTCTCTCCGCTCCTCTTCAGAGACGCTGGGCAGTGATCATCTGGGATGCAGCATTTTTCTATTACTTCCATCCCCTGATCATCTGCTCAGACATCAGGATGACTATTTCCTCTTTATTTTTCAACTCCAGTACCATTTGATTTCTGTCCACATTCTCTTGTTTCCATCTCTTCTCATTTTCTCCTCATAATTTCTTCAAACTCCAATTAACCCTACTATCCTACCACTGATCTAACTAGACAAGGTGAAAAACCTGTGTAGTTTTCAGGGCAGGATATTAAAACTGACAGAGAAGCAGGGTGAGTCTAAATGGTAATATCTGAAAAAGAATGGTGACTTCTGCTTTGTTGGGTTGGCACACGAGGGATAAACCCAATCATGGTGGATTGTTCCTCTGTGCCATCCCGAGGATTACTCAATAACACAATCAATAGTAAATATCCTACTTATTAATAATAATTATTGTTTTTTGGGGGGGAAATTGGGAATCAAGGCACCTTAGTATATAAAAACTAACAATATAGCTAAAAATGTAAGATAAAGAGAAAAAAAGCTATTTAAAACCTTTTAATGGTTCAGTTTAAAACAATACAGCACCCTTTAGCCTCTTCTTTAAAAGCTTTCTGATTTAAATAAAAAGGGTTATTTGCCTGATAACAGAAGGATAGCAAGGAGGCCATTCTGGCCTTCCTTGGAAGGGATTTCCAGTCTAGGGACAATCACTGAGAAGGCCCTATCTCACATCCCCACCAACCGTACTTGTGGTAGTGGTGGGAATGAGAAAAGGGCCTCTGCTTGTCCCAAGAAACTCATAGGGAGAAATATGGTCTGCAAGACAGCCTGGACTTGAGCCATATAGAGCTTTATAGAACATAATCAACACTTTGAATTGTGCCCAAAAACAAATTGGCAGTCAGTGGAACTGTTGTAACAGGGGAGTAGAATGGTCCCTGTAACCTGCTCTGGATAACACTCTGGCTACAGCTCCTTGAACTAGCTGAAGTTTCCAAATACACTTCAAAGGCAGCCCCACATAGAATATGTTACAGTAGTCCAAACTGAATGCAACTAAGGCATGTGCCACAGTGGCCTGATCTGGAATCTCTATTCAATTGAAGTCAATTTAAGTACATTTAAGGTTCACTAATATGTAAATATAAATTTACTAACAAACACCCATGAATCGTAAGGAGAGAATGAGCTCTGGCTGAGCTCCCTTATATACATATCTACAGGGCATTGGCTTACTCAACCATATGAGTGCATTACATCAGATCTTTCACTCCAAAAGCTATGCCCTCTATTAACCCTTTTCTGCAGCTGTGGCATGACTAGGCATGACTTGGCAGTTCATGGAGTCAGCCATTATGACTCAGCATGACTCTGCAGTTGTTTGGCCATTTTGTAATAGAGTTCAGTCTCTAACTCCTGACAATCCCCTCCAAAATGGTCAAACTACTGCCTCACATTTTGGTAACGTACCGCAATATACTTGGTCCTACATTTCAGGTTTTCTGCTTCTGCCATAGCTATGCAGGCTTGAGAGTCCTCATGCACCTCAACAGGCACTTAGCATGGCTCCCCAAGGTCTGCAAGCATCTGCCTTACCCATTGTACCTCACCTGCCATCTCAGACAAGGCTGCGAATTCAGCTTCAGTGGTACTAACGGCCACACAGTTCTGCTTTCTTGATCTCCACACTATGGGACTCTCTGCATACCTGACTACCAACCCGGTCACTGACTTCCTGTCTGAAGACTCAGCTGCAAAAGAGCTGCCCACATAGCACTCAAGAGTCACCTGACTTCCTGCCAGCTTCAAGCGCATATCCCTGGTTCCCTTGAGAAATCTAACTACCCTCTTCAGGGCTTCCCAATCTGCCCTCCTAGGCTTGGAGACTCTCCTGCTGAGCACCCCAACAGCAAAACTAATTTCAGGCCTTGTGTTGTTTGCAATAAACAACAGACTGCCAACCACTGAGTGGTACAGGTCTGGTCTTTCAAACTCCTATTCTGCCTCCAAGTTCACAAAATCAGTGGTCATTGGTGTCCTGACCACTTTTGCCTCACTAAGCCCACACTTGGCCACAAGACTGTCAATTTTCTTCTTCTGACTTAGAAAAAAATTCTCCAAGATCGATTCTTTGTACGTCTGCTCCTAGATAACATCTCAAGCTGCCTAAGACCTTTAACTTGAACCGGTTTTCTAACTCTACCTGCACTTCCTTGACATCACTGGCAGTCTTTGCTGCCACATAAAGATTGTATACATAGGTAACTAGCATGACAGCATTGTCACCTGCCCCCTTGGTATACACACAGGTGTTAGTGACGTTCCATGTGTAACCAAGTGACACCAAAACCTGATGCATGCACTTGTTCCAGCAACGTGCGCTTTGCTTCAAGCTATAGAGCGCTTTGCGTAACAAGTACACCTTGCTCTCTCCTGCACTGTCATACACGTGAAGTGTCAGGCTTTTCTCCCTCTGCCTCCCCTTCATCATCAGGCTTCGCCACCCCTCCATTTGTGGGACTTTTGGAAGTTGTTGGCACATCCCTCCGCAAGGGAACAAAAACCTCCTGATTACAATGCAATCTATCCCACCCTGAGTGCATTTCAAAATTTGCATTCCTGGGGAACACCACCTCTCCAGGATGGAAAAAAACCTGTACTTATTACTCTCATAGCCAAGGAAACGCAGCCTCCTGGTTTTAGGCTGCCCAGGCTTCCTTAGGCTTGGGTGAATCAGTACATTTGCATACTGGCCAAATATCCTCAGGTGCTTAAGCTTTGGTGCCCTACCATACAATAGACAATATGGGTCTGGTTGACACTAGACGTCCACAATCTATTCAGATAGTAAGCAGCAGTCTTCACTGCCTCCCACCACAGCCCAGCTGGGGCTTGTGCATCTTCCATCACGCACTTCAACATCCCAATTTTCCATTCTGCAAGCCCATCCTCCACTGGAGATGCTGGAATGCCCCTCCTACGCATCCAGGTCTGCAGACTGCTGGATAAGAATTCCTCTCCCCTATTCGTCACCGGACTGGAAACCTTATGAGAAGGAAATTCCTGTTCCACTGTGTTCACCCACTCACAGAACCTGTCTGCAGCCTGACTTTTCTCCTTCAGTAAGTATATGTAGGTGTACCTAATGTGTCTGTCCACTATCACAAATAAATAGCGGTTTCCCCCTTCAGTGGGCTTGTAGGGGGCCTGCTAAATCAGCATGGGCAACTTCAAAGGTTCTCTTGGTGACACACTGGGTCTTTTTGGCAATTGGGAAAGCTTTCATCTTAACTTTCCTGCAAACTGCACATTCTAAGAATCTTGGGCAGTGTTTCATGCTTAGACCAGGGCAAACTTTTGCTAGCTCTTTTAACCCTTTGTAACTAGCATGGGCCATTAGCCTGTGGTAGTAATGAACACACTTATCATGTAGGGGCACAATGTCTGCAAGGTTCACATTTGCTACCTTCCCTTTAGGCAACATGTAATACAACCCATGTTTCTTTATCCCTTTTGCACAGACATTATGCATGTTATACTTTTCTGTTATTGTACAGTGTTCCCCCTCAAATATCACTTTATAACCATGAGTAGTTATTTGGGACACACTTAATATACAATTCTCCAGTTTGCTAACACATAACACATTTTCAAACACTTTGCCAAAAGATGGAACATATGTAGTGCCCATTTTTGCACCCTGCTGTGAGCACCATCTGCAAGGGTAATATTGGTTATGGAACATTTAACAATTTTAAATCATTCACCATGTTGTGGGTCGGCCCACTATCAAGCAACCAGATAATTCCCTCAGTACCATCAGGATGGTGCTTTGCTACGAAGGCATGGCTTGCAGCCGGAGAGGATGCACCCCTCCTTTGCCCTGTACCTGTGCCACCCCTCCTATCTAGTGCAGGCATCTTAAAGCCTTTCTGAAAATGTCCAGGCTTTTTATATCTGAAGCAGCATTCCGCATAGCTGCAGGCTCCCTCCTCCACAGGTGCCTCTGGGTGCGTTGCTGTGCTCTCCTGATTCTGTCTGGTGATTTGTGGCTGTTTATTCCCCTCCTGCCGGGAGTCAAACTGCTGGCGTTGGATCTCCTCCAGAATGCGCCCAGCTACCAGGTCTACAGACAAATCACATTCCCTGGTAGTTTTCAGACAATACATAAGGAAATCCCATTCCTTTGGTCAACTGCCCAATAAAACAAAACACTTATGGGCTTCTGGAATGTCCACCCTCTATCAGCCACCTCCTGGAACAGCTGCCTCATTTCCTCCAAATGGGCTTTGACACAGCCTCCATGGCACAGCTTTGTGTTATAAAGTCTCTTAGTCCATATCATCTTTGAGAGGCAAGATGGATTCTGATGGACTGTTTTCAAAGCTGCCCAAAGCTGGAAGGCTGTCCTTGCTTGAGCCGCGTGTATTAACTGGCAGGGGCTGAGTGATAAGAGGATTGCAGCTCTAGCCTTCTGGTCTGCTAGGCTGAACACTGCAGTTTCATCTTCTGAACCATATGGAGCCACACTTTCATTCTCCAAAATGTGTCACAAATTGTCCTTAATTAATAAAGCCTCCCTATATAAATTCCAGGCTGGATAATTTCCATCAGCTAATTTCTCAAAACGAATGTGGCTAGTATCTGTCATTGTATTGTCTGAATAAAAAAAAAAAAATTCTCCAGCTATGAAACACAAACAGCTGGCAGCTCTTCAAGGCTGCTTGAAGATAGCTCTTAACACAGAGCCTGGCTGAAACGTAACTGTTTCTCAGCCAACTAGCCAAAAACACTCAAAACAAAAGAGTTTCTGGGAACTTTTCCGGGTGCACCTTATATAATCTGAGATCAATCAGCTGGGCCCATAACCATTGTCAGGGGATGATAGAACACTCAGTCCCCAGCAGAAGCCAAAAAACTATCTCAGACTTAGTAGCAACCCATTCCCAAGAATACTCACACACAGAGTGTTTTGACATCCAAATAACAGGAGGCACCTTTATCTTCAAGTTCAAGCAGCTGCAGTATATACAGATATTTACACTTTCGTCAGTCAAACTGCTGCGCCAGACACCCATGAATCGCAAGGAGAGATTGAGCTCTGGCTGAGCTCCATTATATACACATCTACAGGGCATTGGCTTACTCAACCACATGGGTGCATTACATCAGATCTTGCACTCCAAAAGCTATGCCCTCTATTAACCCTTTTCTGCAGCTGTGGCATGACTAGGCATGACTTGGTAGTTCATGGCTTCAGCCAGCATGACTCAGCATGACTCGGCAGTTGTTTGGCCATTTTATAATGGAGTTCAGTCTCTAACTCCTGACAAGGAATGCCCATATTCTGCATCAAATTAATCTATATACTTTACCTGCAAACCAATAAAGTGATACAAACTATCTGAAGTTTGCATAGTCTTATCGAAAAGGTAACGTTGCAGGGAGTGGCAGGCACTATCATGTTAAGTAACACAACTGTAACAGATGATGGATGATACACAAGAGAAGAAAAATAGCACAATCTTGCACTGGAGATGTCACATATACAATAAACATAGTCTTTAATTTGAATCAGTCATGTGGACTAAAATTTGTCCACCTTTCAACAAAGAGAGATACTTGACTTCTTCAATAAACAGTGCAATAAACAAAAGATAGCCTAGCATAGTTAGTAATCTGCCTCCAAGTCTTGATATTTGCAATCAGTCTCGAAAGCGCTTGAGGAGTCGTAGGTGGTGGCGATAGGTGACCCGTTTCAGACCCATAAAGGAGAATAGACAGTACAATGGCTCTATACACACTGATTTTTGTGCTTTGCCTCAGGTGTTTATTGCTCCAGACTCTTTTGTGAAGTCTTCCAAATGCACTATATGCCTTTGCTAATCTGTGATCGATCTCTTTGTCAATCTTGGCATCTGAGGAGATGATGCTTCCCAGGTAGGTGAACTGCTGAACGGACTTGAGCACAGATTTGTCGACGGCAATGTGGGGATGGTGGTGTTCGTCCTGTGGTGCAGGCTGGTAAAAAACTTCTGTTTTCTTCAGGTTGACTTCCAGCCCAAACAGCTCTGCAGCTGTTGCAAAGCAGGATGTTAGGCACTGCAGAGCTGCTTCTGTGTGGGCAACAAGGGCAGCATCATCAGCGAAGAGCAGCTCACGGACTAGATAGTTTAGAGTTTTAGTGTGAGCCCTCAGACGGCTTAAGTTAAACAAGCTTCCATCAGTACGGTAACGTAGTATGCAAAGGGATATTGTAGCACTTTTGAGACTAATTGGGAGAAAGAAGTTGGTATCATAAGCTTCTGTAGACTTAAGTCTACTTCCTCAGATGGATGGAGTGAAGTGCCTAGGAACAGACCTTTATGAGCAGGTTATATGTGTGAATAGCCATAGAAATGCAAAACTTGGTAAAGAGATCACAAGTTCAGTTTTAACAAGATGGTCTTTGAGGGACAAAGGCTGGAGGAAAGATATTGCCTAAAGCCAGGATGAGTAAATAACCCTATGTAGTGTGATGTTGGCTGGGAACTGGAAAGGAGATATGTTAAACCATCCAAGATAATTCTTTGAATTCTATTTGCAATACAGCTAATCCTCTTTTAACCACAGCCATTTGTATGAATCTTTTTCTGCCAATGCAATCAAAACATTAAAAACAGGCATTTCAAAATGGCAAGTGAAACGATATAACATGTAACACTTACTAGCTTGGCGTTTGTAGATCGAGACTGTGCAGAGACAGGACGCTACAAGAAAAAGATAAAAAACAAAGATTTCATGTTGTCCTCCAAACTGTGGCATCATCACTCTTTCTGTCACATGTCTGAAATACACATGGTATAAGCATGTGTGTACATATGTATAATCTCCACAAAGATTATAGATAAAGATATGCATTTGCTACACCCCAGCATCTATATATATAAAAGTCTTGGGTATGCACAATGGTTTTAGGTATGTAGGTATGCCTCCTGGGTATGTACAATGGGTTCAGGTATGTTGCCTCTTTCAGTGTGCTGACTGGCCGCTCCTGTCACTCCCTCAGCCAATCTCCTCTCACATGCAAACTCCCTCTTCACCTCACAATCCACTCCTGCCACTCATGGCCATATCTGCATACTGGGAGCGACCAAACAATGTGCTACAGTGTTTGCTATAGTTACTAAGGCTGCAGGCCTTTCCAGTTCACCAATGTCTCAGGACTGCACAATTCCCACATATGATTTAAGTCTACACAGTAATATCATTTCTATTCCTGCTGTGATGGGACCCAGGCAGTCAACTGGCGATGGCAGCAGTGGTGGGATACCACTGTTGCCGCTGCAACGGGACCCAAGCAACCAAGCATGAGGTCTACTGGGCGTTTTGGGGGGAGTTTTTTTTTAACAACGTATGGTATGCAGAGTCCAGCCAGTTATATTTAAAACCTCTTAAATATGTTTACTGTTCACATGGCATAGTGGTTTGAGTCTTTGGATATGGCCACTCTATGCAGATATTGCATTGTCTCCTAATTGTTCTTTAGCCCAAAAGCCAAGATGTTCTTCTTCCTACACTTCTTTCATTTATTTTGACTTGAATAATCATCTGTAACAATCTATATTTTTCATTTCTCATTATACAACTTAAATATTCTAGCTTTCTGAGTTTAAGCAAATAGCCTATTAAGCTTATCATTCTGTAGTTAATGTAAACATTGACATTTTGCTTGGTGGGTAACATAATTAAAACAAGAATTTCATGAATTGTCCCAATTCTATAGACATGAAATTAATTCTGTAGTCAATATGAGATTGATATTAGATTAAAATTAGAATTAAATTAATATGAGATTAATTCTGTAGAAAATAAGTAGCATTTATACCTAAGTTTACGGAGTGTCTGATCTCATTTTTTCATGAAATCTTTCCTTAATTGGCTCTAATATACAATTGGATCCTTTAATTTCTATCCATTTTCTGATTTTACTTTTTGGTATTTTCCTTAATATAACGCACACTATACAAGAGAATTATGTTCTGGATTTACAGCAACTCCAAGATGATTTAATCACCTAAATACTGTTTGAGTAGTTTGCTTCAACTATAACATTATTTGATTCCTTATGATATTGAGTGCTGTACTGTCAGAACTTGCATGTATACAGACTCTTTGGTGATAACTTAAATCTAATGGTAGCAACAACAAGTTCTCCTTCTTCATAAAATTGCATCATTCATTCCCCATGCTTGTTTCATGTTTCTAATACATATTTTCCAACAAAATCTCCACTGGCTGTTTTCCTGTCTTAGCAGTAAAATGCCCCATTATGAAATTTAAATGTTTAAATTTAAATTTAAGGAATATCATCCAGATCCTTTGAATAAGAAAACGTGTAGGCCACAATCCAGACAAGTATAGAAATATACTTTATAGAGATTATGTTTTATTCAATACATTATGCAGCACAGTGCTGTTGTAAAAATGCAATTTTTGTAGTAATAAAGGATATAAGTGCAACCATTACAAACCTCCTGTTTCATACTCAGAGTAGGTGAGGCTTATTCAACTAAAAAGCAAATACCAGACACCCCAATTTCACATAAGTATATGTTCCAACTTCAGATAGCAGTATAGAAGCCATCCATGTGATATGGTACAAAGATGCATGCAAGAGGTCGTCCCCAAAATTATGAAGCACTTAGAAAAGTCAATTTTTCACAACAGCTAAGAAGGCTCTTTAAGCTACTTTTTGATTTTCTTCTTACTTGAAGTTTCTGGTATGGATTTCTCCTTGCCTCAGAGGAGTAATAAGATGTTCTGTTTAACCGCTGACCTGGATCCTGACAAACAAAGCCTGAGAGAGAGAGAGAGAGAGAGGGCTACATAAGAACATTCAGTTTAAGGATGTTGTGGTAACTCTGGATTGATAAACTTGACAAGTGTAACTATTCCATCAAAAGAACTGCTCATCAAGGGTGTCATGGCTATCCTCCCAAACTATTGCTTAATTACAGAGATGGAATAAAAGTAGGTGCTCCTTGTATATGGAGTATAAAAAGGCATGGCTTTGGTTTCATTCAAACCTTCCCAAATTCATACAAATTGAATGAGAAGAACTTCCATGCTGAAGCATGTAGCAAGAAGGAGTCATGAAGGGTGTTGAGCAAAATGTATGGATTCATGTGTGTTTGTTTTGATAAGCTAATATCTGTGATGCTTTGATAGCAAACGTGAGGATTATAGGATAACTCCAGAATAATGCTTTATTTTTGCTGACAGGCTTCCCATTAAAATAAGCAGATAAAGGGAACCATGTCAACAAAACGAAGTATTATTTTAGAATTATCCTACAACCTATCAAGGCATCACACATGTCAACCTCTCAACACACACAGATTTTACATCCACATCATTCACGGCTCTTTCAATCCACACAGTTTAGCATACCTATAGTCCTCACAAATGTACATCTCTCAGCTATTGCATACCCCACGACTTTACAAAAATAATTCTGACACTTCTATCATCACATAGCATTCCAATGTATCATACAGGCATCCATCTAAAATCAAAACAATCATTCCCTCAGTCAACTCTCTTACACAAAATACACCCACATTTTACCTATTATCAATCAGTCACCCAAGCCAACAAAAGACTGGATTGGAATTGGCAAGCCACTCACCTACAAGTGTAAACATGTCTGAAATCATACTAGCTTTAATCTTCAGGTCCAAAGGAGCATCACTATCCAACATGAAATAAGAGAAGGCAAATCAATTATCTTCACTTGATCAACCAATTTATTCCATGTCCCTGGGGACACTTCAAGGAAATGTATGTCCTGTAAACAAGGCACCTCAGCATTACAAACATCTTCCTACTGGACATAAAATGAGATGGTTTTTAGCCCAGGATTCCCTTTTGTCTAATGCTACATTTAACATAATCCTATTATTTTTGGATTGGTTTTCATGGAACTAAAGGTTATTTTTTCACTGGTTCCTATGATACAGTTAGTAAAATTGATACTTTTTCAGTATAAGTGTTATATTGTTACCACCAGCTGTCAAATAAAAGGCCAAGAGATGCTTAAGTTTGGAAAAAATAACAGAGAAATATAACAACAAACATGTTTGACGTTTATAGAATTTAATGGAACCCTTCAAGTTTAAGCCAAGATTTTACAAGTTGTAGCACTTAAGAATTCCCTTTTCACAATCATCATCCATGTGCCCAGGTTTTGAGGGCCTCTGAGGAAGCACTGTTATAAAAAACCCTTAGGCAGAAACACTGGTTTTCAGCTTTCCAAACAAAAAAGTTCTAATTGTCTTAGCAAAGACCTGAATGGAGTACTTAAGACAGTCAGTTCAATCCACTTCCTACCCTTCCTTCCTCTCATCCCTTTGCATGATGGACAGGGATCTGTCAGATATTGCTGAAGAGAGAGAACAGCCCTATCTACCTGAGACTTCCCTCTACAATTCTGCTAGAAATGTTTGGAAATAAACTTGTTAGGAAGAGGCTCTAACCCTCCTCAGCAATATGGTCCAGAAGAAATGGAACAGCTGTGGGTGGTGAGAA
Organism: Gambelia wislizenii; assembly: GCA_030847615.1. Taxonomy (NCBI): domain Eukaryota; kingdom Metazoa; phylum Chordata; class Lepidosauria; order Squamata; family Crotaphytidae; genus Gambelia; species Gambelia wislizenii. The sequence continues at coordinate 446,311,065 of JAUMIR010000001.1, read as the reverse complement.
TGGCTTAAGTAGAAGTGCATGGTCTGGATCTTCAGTTTATTTGCTGACATAGCCAAATTGGCTTTGCTTACTCCATTCACTGCTGTCTGAAAAAAATACAAATAGAAGAACAGATTGCCTGCCTATAACTATGGTTCTTTGAGTGGTCATTTGTAAACTCACATATGGGTCATTCTGCACCTGTGTGAAGATCTTTGGAAGTTCCTAGGGCTGCACTATGGTGGTAACCTTACTCCTTCACCCACACAAATATAAGCCATGTGTTCCTGTGGACACCCAGTTCCAAGTCTGGCACTGCGAGACATGGAGAAAGGGACGGTATGAAGAGGGGACGAGAGTGGATTGTATGAGTTGACAGATGACCACTTGAAGAAGCACAGTTACAGGTAGTCAATCTGTTCTTCTTCTTCATGGTCTCTGTAATTCACACATATGGGAAAATAGCAAGGTAAACTCATGGGTCATGAGGTGGGTCATGCCAGGACCAATGACAGCACCACCCTACCAAATGCAGCATTGGTTTGGGACTGAAATGAGACAGGAAGATAGACAGTTGCAATCACATAGCCACTCAGCTGAGTTCTAGGAGAGGAATCCCTCTAAGATACCCTGACATGGTGGCTGTCACCTGAGTCGAGGTTCAGATGTTTCCCAGTAAGGGAAAAGGGAAGGTGGATGGCGTTTATCACCCAGTGGAACAAACACTGAGAGGGTATTGCCTTCCCTTTCTTTGCAGACACAGCTGAGGAGACCTCCTAAATTGCTTCATCCAAGATATGTAAAACAGGAACACTCATCTAATGTCTAGTGTATGAAGGGTGCACTCAAGATTGGAAGATTGAGATTGCATGAAGGTGGGAAGCACCAGCAGCTGTTTAAGATGGAAGACAGAAACCAGCTTCAGGAAGAAAGACATGTCTGTGGAGAGGATCACCTTGTCCCTATGAAAGGACAAGTAAGGTGGGTCCATTCTGTCTACTGCCAATTCACTGGCCCTATGGGAAAAGGTGATGGCAACAAGGAATGCTGTCTTCTGGGAGAGTAGCTAAAGGTAATAGGATGCCGTTGGTTTGAAGGAAGATGCTATAAACTTAGGCACCGTGTAGGCAGTGGTCCATAGTTAGGAGGATGAAGAAGTATGCAGCCCTTCAAGAAAACCTTTAACATTGGGTGCGCTGACCAAGAGGGGGAATCCTGTGGTTTGAAGTAAGAAAATATGATAACTAGGTAGACCTTCAGGGAAGAATACAAGAGGTTCTAGCTCACAATGAGATAAGGAAGTGAAACACATATTGGACATCTTATACAACACTCTCAGTCTGCAAAAAAGAGATAAAGAATGTCCACTTGGCTGCACTGACTGCTTGCAAGCCACAGATATTGCAAGCTGGATGTCGTCCAATAGGTCCAATGCAGGCAAAGCCACCATGTGGTTAACCTAAGAGTAGCCACATCCAGGAGAATTTTACCGTGCCGCATGGAGAGGAGATCTGAACACCCTGGAAAGTGGCAGAAGCTGCCATCTGACAGTCTGAGAAGTCTGGAGAATAATAGCAGCCAGTGCCACCACAGATTAATGAGAATAACATCCTCCTTGCTGTTCTTAATCTTCATGATGACCCTCATAAGCAGTGGGGATGGGAGAAATGTGTACAGCAGAGGACCATCCCATGACAAAAGAAACATATCTCCCATGAGCCTGAGCCTTCAGTGGCCCTTGATTCAGAATCAAGAACACTGGGCATTTGCCCAGGATATGAAAGTATCTATTTTGAGTGTCCCCCAATAACGGAAGATGAGGCAGAGGAGGGCTGAGTCTCTTCCACTCATAAGAGGATGAGGTCATTCTGTTGAGATTGTTGTCAACACCTGGGAGATGCACCACCCCGAAATATATGCCCTTGCATATGTACCAATCCCAAATCTGGGGGGTGACCTGAAGGAGGGTACAAGAATGGATACCCCCTTGCTTGCTGAGTTAAAAAACTACCACTGTGTAGCCACCCAGGTTGTCTTGTGAATCAGTCTCTGGGATGTGCAAAGTGCTTTCCACACCACAAGCAATTCAAGCATGTTGACAGGACACAGCTTCTCTGTTTCGGATCAGTGGCTGGTGACTGTCAAGTCCAGGATGTGGGCACCCCACCTGACATAGATGTATCTGTAGTGAAGATGAGTGAAGGCACAGGGTAGGAGAAAGGCACACCTCTCATGATGTTGGAGACATCATTCCACCAAGAGAGGCTGTGAAGTACCAAATAAGTACTGAGAGAAACATATTTGGACTGTGCTGCTCGGGATCAAACTGATTCAGAAATCATTTCTGAAGAGGTCAGATATGGAGTCAGGCAAATACAGTCATCCCTTCACATTCGTGGGGGTTAGGGGCAGACAACCCCCACGAATGTGAAAAAAAACGTGAATAAGAAATGAGCCTGCCGGCAAGCAGTTTTCCACCCCAGTCCTTTCCCAAGGCAGCGAGGAGCTTCCTGAGAAGCCCCTCGCTGCCTTGGGAAGGGAGTGGGGTGTAGCACGAGCGCGCCAGCTGCTTCCCACCCCCCCTTCCCAAGACAGCGAGGAGCCTCCTGAGAAGCCCCTCGCTGCCTTGGGAAGGGAGTGGGGTGGAGCGTGAGCGCGCCAGCTGCTTCCCATCCCCCCTTCCCAAGGCAGTGAGGAGCCTCCTGAGAAGCCCCTCGCTGCCTTGGGAAGGGAGTGGGGTGTTGAGCAGCGGGGGGGGGGGCGCAAGCAGCTTTACGCGAATGATCAAAACCACGAATGTGAAAGTCGCGAATGTGGAGGGGCAACTGTAGAACAACCATGGTAGTAGCTGCCATAAGACAGAATAAAACCTGAATGGATCTGGCCTTGGTGCAATCTGTATCTTAGCCTTAGTCTTCAGTGTGAATGCTCTGTCCTGCTGTAGAAACGGCATTGGACTCTACAGAGATAAACACTGATCCGATAAACTATATACAGCAGAATGGATGTAGCAAGGACTTCTCCCAATTTATCCTGAAGCTCAGGTACCAAAGGAAAGACACCATGTGGTGGATGTCTTGAAGTGACAGGTAGAAAGAAGGGGAGACTATCAACAAGTCATCTAAATACAGGAAGACGGAAATTTCTTCAACCCTTAGCCAAGCTGCTACCACAGCCAGACATTTAGTGAAAAACCCTGGACATTGCAAGACCGAAGAGGAAACAAAACTGATAATGCTCCAGTCTGACACAGAACCAGAGAAAGTGTCTGCTGGAAGGGTGGACAGTGATATGGAAGTAAGTGTCCCATAGGTCTATAGAGGTGAACTATTCTCCTTTGTGAAGGAGGGGAAGTATATTCAAGAAGATAACCATCCAGAATCACTTTTCAGGAAAGCAGTTCCCTGAGATCCAAGATTGGGCACAAGCCTCTGTCCCATTCGGGGATAGTGAAGTACCTCGAGTGGAACCTAAGAGGAGACAGGGACAGATAGACTTGCTCTATCACACCCTTCTGTAGGAGTGTAGTGATCTCCTGGTATAGATGGGCTCAAGGCTGCCTTTATCTGAAGATTCCCACCAGGGCAGTTAACTGAACTCTATGGAATACCCTTGTCAAAATATACAGAGGACCCACACAATCATAGTGACAGTATTCCATCTATCAAAGAAGGGCGCTAACTACTTGTGGAATGGAAAATGGGGTTGGTAGTTGCCTGGCAAAGGGAAGAGTCAGAAACAGTGTTTAGAATCATGAGGCAGTTTCTTGGTGGAAGAGCAATGCACTGACTGACCATAAGAACATCACAAAGAGGAAGAGTCTTGAGAGAGAATTTTGGAGTGTTGACAAGGTGGTGAACACGAGATCCGTTTAGGCAGAAACAGCTTGAACCAGTACAGCTTACCCTTAGCTTGTTGTGCAGGCTGAGACTGAAGATCATACCTCTTAGCCATCACCCTCATTTTCTGGTTGTGATCCAGCTTCTCATCCATAGAAGAGTGGAACAACTCCTGTTGATGAAATGGAAGGTCTTCAATGGTTGACCCTGCATTGTGGGTTAGACCTCCAGAATGTAACCAGGCATGTCTATGAAGAGTGATGGCATTAGCCATCGCCTTTGCACTACCATCTGCTGCTTCACTGTGGTAATCTGCTGCCTCTCCAATTTATGCCCTTCAGCATGGAAAAGCAAAGCCACCTTCTTATCATCACTGGAGAAACATTCCATGAGAGGGGCAACCTTTCCCAAAGGAACTGTTCGTAGGCTTCCATATAGGCCTGGTAATTTGCTAGAGCTGGCATAGAGTATGTTTTATGGGCTATGGCTTGAAAAGCGCATCACAGCTTCTTCTTGTAGTCAGCACAGATTTTCAATTCTCGAGGTGGAGGGAACCAAGACTAGACTCCGCTGTGAGTAACGCACCACATTCCAAAGTGTCGGAAGCATAGCAATAACTGTCGGAGGAGCATTTTGAGGTTCAATTCTCTTAAAGACTGGATCCTCAAGAGGCATCTCAGACTCTTTAATCTACAGATCTATGGCCTTAGCCACAAAGGTGCCAAGGGCATCCAAAGGGGAAACAAGATTTTGATCTCCCACCAGTGGTCAAGAGAGGAGGCAGAGGGGTCCTCTAAAGACAAACAACCTGATTCCTCACCAGCTGCATTGTTACCCTAAGAGGTGGGAGGGGGACACTGGAGTCCCACCCACAATGCCAGTGTCTCCTTGAAATTTGAGGAAATTATAGCTCAAAAAGGAGGCCTGTGAGAGGAGGGTAACTATGAGAGGAGGCAACATAGTACATACGGTACTATGTATACCAGTACTAACTGTAGAGAACTTTCCAGTTAAAATTAAACAAAGTATTTTATTCTAATTAACACAAAAGATAAACTATAGTACAAGAACATACGCTTTTAAGAACCGTACAAGGCTATTAAAGAAAAAGGCTGAAGGGTTGGATAGCGAGAAGTCAGGGGTAGAAGGGTGATAGTTACCAGTCTTGGAGAAAGAGATCTGCACAGCGGAGAGTCTCAGATAGCATCTGAGGGTAGCACAGGGGGATCCAGTCCACTGAGAAAGAGAGTGATGTGGTGACACACAGAACGGTGGGTCTGGTCTGTGTCACATGTGGTTGGGGGTGTGAGCTAGGATATTTATGCTGTACTCTATTGCATACCCTGAAGGGGTGCATTAGTTATGACAAAGTCTGAATGGCTTTCTCGCAGAACGGATAAAAGGGTCTGAAATTGAATTGACTCCCTTAGCTCCAGAGTAACAAAATACTGATGGGATCTGCAACAACCACTTAATGTTTGGTCAGGTAGGGTGCATAGGAAAGACTTCTGTAGGGTATGGGTAAGGGAAGGTTACTGATTGCATGTTTGAGAGGATTAGCACAGACCCCATTAACGACTGAACTTTCCACATAATCCTATCAGGGTTATCCCACCATTATGATTCTGGGCATGTCTCAGGTCATCCTGACCTCAACTGTCCTCCAGTCAGATTGACCCAAACAGTTTTGAGTCAGAATGACCCCGAAAAGTGTCCAATATGTGCAGTTATGAAATAGGGATGCTGTTAGCACACCCTACCACCCCTATAGACCTCTGTAGGAAGCTGAGAAGGAGATGTAGCAGGGCATTGAGTAGAAGCAGCTTCACACCTGCAATGAAATGAAGAAGGCTGCAGTGTTGGGATGATAGAAATGGGCTACATCAGAGGTCTGGCCACAGCTGGCTGAGGGGAGTGCAATCTTGGAGGAAGCAGAGGACAAGAAATCATAGCATCTGGATAGCTAAATTCAGATGCAAGGGAGCAAGCCATGGACAGAGGTGGAGAGCAATGGTCTTCACAAGACAAATAGTATTCATAACACAGGTTTCAACCATAATGCAAATATGGTTGAAATATGGACAATGCAAATATGTTAGGTATCTATCCCAATAAGGTGGAAAATGTGGACAGTTCACACAATAGTGACAATGTCTTGGGTCCATATAGGGAGAAGAGGAAGAATGTCAGTACTGAGATCAGGAGTCCTTCTGAAAATGAGACCTGCTCCAGTACTGAGATGGACCTCCAGGAAACAGGAGGTTGAGGTTCCCTGTCAGGTGTGACGCATTCCAACACCTCACAAACTGACACTGTTGGAGTGGAAACTGGGGCCTTGCGATGAATAAGAGCTAGGCTTCAGGAGAATCTCCTCTGAGTAGAAACTAATGACTTGGACTTCATCAGACTGCGTATCTAGGCCCCTAGCAAATATCTTTCCAAGATTGTGGAGACAGTAGTTAAGTGAGAATGCGAGACTAAGATGAATGGCGCTCCTGAGTGGAGGGACCTGACTTAACCGAAGGTTAGGAGGGATTTGGAGGCTGGTTCTTCTACTTCTTTCCCCCGCCCCCAGCTCCATCAAAGTCAAAGAGAATGTTTCGCTTTTTGCAGCTGTTTATCTAGAGACTCGCTCAGTATATGCAGAATATCCCTTGGTTTTTGAACTTTGGAAGAGGGCCTAGGAGCCCCAAAATGTCCTCCAAGGAGGTTTGAAGAGAGGCAGAAGGAGTGTGGGTCACTAAGTGCTCCAGCTGTTGTTCCATGGCCAAAGAAAGGTGCGAGGAAATATCCATCAAGGATGCAGTTTATTCTGGGCTGCAAGAGACACAGTCTGGAGGACCCTGTCTCACTGAAAAGCTTTAAGATGGCAAGTTCTGTTACACTTTGCTTGCTGCGTAAAGGTCTGGCAAATCAAGTATGAGTCAACCATGTGGTCCTCGCCCAGGCAGAGGAGAGAATACATGCGACTGTCAGAAAACAGAACCTTCTTCCCACAGTAGAGACACTTCTTGAAGAAAGTCTTCAGGATCATAAGCCCCTAGACAGCAAAAAGATAAAATGATGAACTAAGAAATGCCACAATGCTGAGACTTCCTAACAATCTGACTGTGATGGTAGATGAAAAGGAACTAGGTTTCAGTGGGAATACATGGCTTAATATGTGTGTGGGTGAGGGCGAGGGTTACTGTCAAAATGCAGCTCTAGAAGCTTCCAAATATCTCCACACACAGAGAGAATGACCCATTATGTATGAGTCACAGAGACCATGAAGAACATACATCCTGCTTTCTCACTGTTCAGCAGGCCCTGCTTAATCCTGAGTATTATTAATCTAGTCAAGAATATGAGGCACCCCAAAAGTAAACAGAGAATCTTGTTTTAAATCCGAACATACAAAAAGTTTACTGAACTTTAGCCATCCAGACTGTAGCCAGATTATACCCATTTCAATTCCCACATTTCTCAAGAATTCCTTACCAGGCCAGGGAAGGGGACAGATTCACCTCCAGTAGCCAAGGCTTGAGAGTAGAATCAATTAGGACATCAAAGCCATAAAGCTCTGGAAGAAAGGAAAGTGTTTCCAATGATGACATAATAGTATTTCTAAGGTCTTAAATAAACACTGCACTAAAGGGCTTTAGGTAAAATAGGGTTTGGGGTACCATCCAAGAAAAGTGGAGAGTTTTCTTAATTACTTAAGAATCACAATACAAATGCCGGCCGATTTTGAACTATTCTATAGTTACTGTTGCTTCAGCCCTAGACCCTTCTTCCATGCTTTAGAGTCAAGGTGTTATTTTTATCTTAGCACAACTGCAGTATTTAGTTCCTTCTATCTGGCTCCTAGTTTTCAGATGCAGGTCATTCATTCTCATCTTAAAAGTTTACTCACACTGACAATGGTGCTATTTATACCAGTTTCCCTCTCCACTGTATACATAAACATAAATATGCCCTCTACCCTTGTGAACTTTTTGAAAAAGGAATATAAAACCTAGGAAGTTTAACACTTTAAAATCAAGGACACAGATGAACATACATACCAGAAACCTCACCACGTAACACATTTACACAAACAAAATCACTTTCAGAGATAATACAGAATAGTTTCTCAAAAAGCATGGGGAGGCATACAGGGTAAACTTTTTTTTTTTAATAAAATGATCTAGCCATGAAACCCTATACTTCAGAGAAAACTTCAGCAGGCATGATATATATATAAGGAATGGGAATTGTATGGACCTACAGATGTTGTTGAATTCAGCTATCAGAAGCTCTAGCCAGTACAGCCAACAGTGAAGAATGCTGGGAGCTACAGTTTGGCAATGACTGGAGGGGCATCCAATTCCCAGGCCTGCTTTATACAGACATCAATGAACCATGTGAGAAATGTAGAGAAGCAAAGGCCCCAAATGTCACCAACTACAAAAAAATATACCGTACATGCTTGCAGTAATATACTTAAGCAAGCAAGCAGATGACACACAACTGTCAGGATTGGACCCCCTTGGCTCCTGTTCCTGCCATTTTTGCTTATTTTCCTATGGCCTGGAGTAGAATGTGCCTAGTAGTTTCTGTAGGGAATGCATGTGTAACTTTTTGGGTTTTGCTTGGGGAAAAAGAGAGAATGATGCACCTGCAATTAACTGTTTTCAAAGCCTGGGAAGAAGGTAGTTTCAGTTTAAGGAATGTTTGTATCAGTGGATGATGGATGACCAATGATCATGGAGCCTGTCAGATTTTGTTGATTGTAAATACTTTTAACAGGGGTTGTCTAGACAGTGATAATACTCCTCATAGAATATGAGGAGAATACCTTTTGTCCCAATGAGATCCTGTGGTGATTTGGCTTATTCAGAAGGAGCGGAGGCAAAAACTCCGGGGAGGGGGGAATCCTTCACAGCTTTCCCCAAGGTTTTTTAAATAATGTACAGAAATGTGCATTACTGCTTGTTTAGACAACCAATTTTCATTGCAGCACATTCTCAGCAAGGGCGGAAATGAAAAGCTGACTGGTCAGACATGAACAGGGGGCGGCTTGCCGGCAATGAAGTGGCCAAAAGCGTGATTCTGGAGTTTCATGTTGCCGATTGTGTGTTTTTGCTGTGCTGAGGTGACCAAATAACTTTTTTAAGCAGAAGGTCACACTTGCACACTGTTGATTTGAAGTTTTTTTTAAAAAAATACTGTACAATAGTACAGTGGTGACAACTTGTGGAGAATAACAGTGTGAGTAATTCACTCTAGGCTACCATGTTGATTCGCAGGCAGGGCTCGTGTGTGAACTTCAAACACAGATAGCAAACACCGACATCATCAGACACTATCATTTGTGGGTTTCTTGGGCAAATTTATATATACAGGTGCTCCTGTCACAGCATCTTTAAGCATTTGCAAGCTAGAAGGTCCATTCCATCTCTCCTCAAGAACCAGAAGAGTTGTAAAGGGTATGGAGGAGACAAAGAGAGAAACAGGCAAGAGAAGGAGGGAAGGTATATTCCCTCCCAAATTTCCCTTGCAACACATATTGCTCAGTTTTTGAAGCCTTCCGTTGGTCCTTCCTTATATTCTAGAGCAGCATTCCCCTTTGCATCACTTACCTTGATTCCTCCTGGAAAACTACCCTGCTTCGCATTGAACCTGACAAATCATAGAATTATAGCGTTGGAAGAGACCACAACAACCATATAGTCCAATCCCCTGCCATGCAGAAATATACAATCAAAGCACACCCAACAGATGGCCAGCCTCTGTTTAAAAACTTTCAAAGGTGATTCCATCACACTCCAAGGCAGCATATTCCACTCTTGAACAGGACCTACCATCAGGAAGTTCTTCTAATATTCAAGTGGAATCTGTTTTCCTGTAGTTTGAATCCATTGCCCTGTGTCCTAGTCTTAGGAGCAGCAGAAAACAAGTTTGCTCCATCTTCAATATGACATCCTTTCAAATATTTAAACATGGCTATAATGTCACCTCTTAACCTTTTCTTCTCCAGGCTAAACATACCCAGCTCCCTAAGCCACTCCTCATAGGGCATGGTTTCCAGACCTTTTACCATTGTGGTTGCCCTGCTCTGGACATGTTCCAGCTTGTCATCCTTCTTGAATTGTGGCTTTTTTAGCTGCTGCATCACACTGCTGACTCATGTTCAGCTTGCAGTCTATCAAGGCTCCTAGATCCTTTTCATATGTAAAGTTATCAAGCAAGCTGAAGCACTTTACTTATTTTCCTTTTCTTCTAAATAAAACCCACCTTCTGATGCTCTCTTCCAATTATGACTTCTTTGTGCTCACTTTTGATCTAATACCTTTGTTCTACAACTAGCCATTGGAGCTGCCATGAAAAATGGTACTTTTCTACTGCAGCATTAAATCAACCCTGATTTGTTTTCTCTCACTCCCGAAGTCTTGAAATTAGTTACTTTTTTTAGGCATCACTGTAACTGCTCCATAGTATACACTATTCTTCTACTACATTCATTATATCCTTCAGCTCACAAGTAAAATTCACCACTTTTGAACTACATTTAAGAAAGATGCATCACATCTACTGCTATTCTGGAAAATATACCAGCTGAAGCCAAATACAGAGAGCTCATGGAGTTCACAGGAAAAGGGCAACTTATGAGCCATGCAAGAAACTCAGGCGCCTCCTCTACAGCTGCTTGCAACAGCCAGGCTTCACACTGTCACTCCCCTTTGTAAAGGGATTAGAGAAAACAGATTGATTAAAGGAAGGCAGTGCTCTGGGATATCTTCCTTTCAGCCTGCAGCAGCAGGCCTGACAGCTCATATTGCACCACTAGTTGTTAATGGTAAAATGGAAAGAAACTGGAGATCAGGTTTCCTTAGATGTATTACGGTACTAACTTTCCACTTGCACTGGCATCTACAAATAACAAATGGCTATTTTATCTCCACAGTTTAATATGAGCTGAAAAGATAGTAGTTTATATACAACAATTAGTCCCAATTAGAGTATTCTCAGTGAATCAGTGATAAATGATAAGTCAACATCTTTGCAAGCTCCACTGATTCAATGGTTCTATCCTAGGTGGGATAAACAATTGGATTTAAATCACAAATGGTTGGATTTAAACCAGCATCTGCTTACCTGTTTAAGCAACTTGAGCTTCCTCTTGACAGAGAAATTTGCAAATAAGCTTCACAGATCCTGACATCCAGAAACATACCCTTTTTCCTTAACAAGAAACAGTCAGGTATGATGACTGGCTCTAGTAGTACTATTCTAATCATATCTAACAAACAGAGTGAGGGAAATAGTACTAATACCTAATCTTACAAATGCTGGAGTCCAAGTTTGAGAAAAGTTAGGCAGTGTCATGTCATATACATCAATACACAACCTTAATTAATTGGCCCTAATCTAAATCCTGACATCAAGTGAGAAAAGTTGAAGAAATATGGCATGACCTTCTATATGTTGTGTAGTGCTAGCCCTTTAGGAAGATTTTTGTAACATAGATGGAGTGAAAAGAGAGAGAAGCAAGAGAAATAGAGCCTGTGCTACCCAGGCCAACAGGGAAAGATGACTAGAAATCTGCTGTATGAATATGCTGCTGGATCAATCACAGAAGCAAGTCAAAGGATTGACGTAGGAACACACATGGGAAATGAATTAGCTGGGATCACTAAGCCAATGTAAGACCAAGATACATGTAAGTATGGTAACTCAGACATGTTAGACACACACATGAGAGTAACTCAGGCTGTGAGTAACTCAGCTTTACATGCCCCCCCCTTCAAGTGCTAGTGTGGCAGTAACATTCCAGAGGTAAGAGACAAGAAACAAATCTTTGCCAACTGGGAAATGTACAGTGCAGGACAAAGCCCTGACTGAGTCATGCATATCAGAAAGCACTTGGACTGTCTGGTTCACACAAGAAACAACTTTACTTCCCTCCACTCCTTACCCAATTAGCCAAGACAAGGTGGGAAACAAAGCAGGGCTAAGAATCTTACTGTAGTCTCTTATCACTGATTGATAATAATGGGATTTTCCTACATACCTTCCCAACTGGGAATGCAAGCAATGGGGGGAAATCTCTCTGCATCAAAGGACAGGGCTTTTCCAGACCCCCTTGAGGCCAGATGAGTAACTGTCACAGGCCAGATTAGGCCCAAGTTGTTGTTGCACACCTTTAAGTCATTTTGGACTTATGGCAACCCAAAGGTGAACCTATCATGGGAATTTCTTGGCAAGATTTGTTCAGAGGGGGGTTTGCCTTTGCCTTCTGCTGAGTCTGAGAGAGTTTTTCCATGGCCCAACAGGATTTGAATCCTGGCCTCCAGAGTTGTAGTCCAACGCATTACACCACGCTGGCCCTTAGGCCCAGGTGGTGGGGTCAAGTTCCACTACCCAGCCACAGGTTGTAAATGAACCTTAAAGGGTCTATCAAACCTCAGCAGCAGCTGTTGCTTATGACAGACCTACAGGTCCTTCATAGCCTTAAAAGCAGATCCGTGCAAAACCCAATCTTTTTTCAAGGTATAGAGCAACATCTTCTACTCTAGTATAGAAGTAAAGAGTCACACAATGACTATCTAGAGATGTGAAGGTGCAGGGGGAAAAAACAGGAGAGAAATGCTTTCCCCCTTTTTTTTTTCAAGTGGAAGAAGTTAGAAATTTGGGGAAACACAAATGAAATATTTTTACTTTTGGAATGAATTGCTATTTAACATATGGTTTTACTCATTCAAAATGTCAGGACCTGTGTAGAGTGAATATTAATGTAAGAAAGTATATAGAATTAGAAAACAACAACTCTTTTGTATATTATAGGTCAAGAGTGAGCAACTAGGACATTAGCCCTCCAAAGTTGCCTGAGAAGACCTTTGAGGGCCACACTTTCCCACTGCACCCCACCACAAAGAAAGAAAAGAAAGGAAATGGAAAAACAAAATTGCCCCCATGTGCTCTTTTTGTTTTACTTCTCTCTCTCTCTCTCTCTCTGGCTTTTCTTCACAAACAAAGATTCAGGAAGGACTCATCCTGCGCTTACTGCAAGCGCGCTGATAACTAGAAAGTCCAATCCGAGATAAACAAGTCCGGTTGCAGAAAGCACAACAGGTCTCCTTGGGTGATGTTTCCGGGTTGTGATTCTTTCTGCATTGTCGTTTCTCTTCAAGACTTGTTCGGTGTGAGTTCTCAAATAAGGCTGCAGCATTGTGGATAATGTGTCTTCATTCCTCCCGATGTGAGGCCAGGGTGGACCATTATTGGGGATCAATTTGGCCAAGCCTGAGATGTTGTTTCAGGGAGTCCTTGTATTGCTTTTTTGGAGCGCCCCTCTTATGCTGACCCATGGCGAGTTCACCATAGAGTACTATTTTTGGGAGGCGATGGTCCCTGCCCAACGCAGCTGTGTTCTCAATATCATGGTCTCAATCCTGGTGCCCTGCCCAACGCAGCTGTGTTCTCAATATCATGGCCTCAATGCTGGTGATCCCTGCTTGCTCAAGGACAGCAACGTTCGTCACATAGTCAGTCCAGTGTATATTTAGGATTGTACATATACAGCGCTGATGAAAGCGTTCAAGGAGTTGTAAATGTTGACAATAGGTGACCCATGTTTCAGACCCATAAAGGAGAATAGACAGTACAATGGCTCTATAAACACTGATTTTTGTGCTTTGCCTCAGGTGTTTATTATTCCAGACTCTCTCTTTGTCATGTTAACAAGTATCAAGAAAATGGTTACAATTCCACTCTGGAATATATTTTCAGTAATGCAAAACACTTCATATTTTCAGCTTTAACCTGAACTTTGAGAATGCCTGGCCACCACTCCTCAAAGAATATATTACCTGTATTGGGAGTGGGATATGGAATGTTGATATAATTAACACCGACTCCAAATTTGTATTTCAATGAATGGACAGATTTGGGTGCAAAAGCGAAGAGTGAGTCAGAAAATGAACTTTGTAACTTCTCACCATCTTCCCTCTTACCCTCAGGGAAAGGTTTCATAGTGCTTAAAAAGCCTTGGTGGTGCCATAATGCGGCTTTTCTATGCCCACCCAGAAGCAGACTCCAGAAGTCAAAACAATGAAACCTTTAATAGACTTGGACCGGAATATACCAGTCTCCTCCCTCCTTCCCCGTCCTGTTGAATCACCTCTGTAATGGTCTGCTTGGAGTGCTGAAAGCTCCTGCTCTCCCTCCTTTACCTTACAGATGCCTCCCTGAATCTGTACAAATGGTGATAAGCTAAGTGCTCCTTGTAGAAAAGCTGTATTATGACCACTTTCCTGGTCCTCCCACTATCATTATTTCATCTACTAGAGAGCATGATCCTATGTAAAACTGTTCCCCCCCTCCATTACTTTTGCTCATCAGAGAAAAAGTTGCCCATTTGGTTCATTCCTCTGAAAATTCAAGACCCCTTTCTACTCAGCAAAGACACTAAACAGCTTTCACATCAGAACACTAAACAGTGGCATTTTCCAGACTACCTGCCAAATTAATGCTTGGTCAGGATGTATGCATAATACCTGAAGCCTCCAGAGAGGCTGCAACAAGACCACCATGGCCTGCAATTTAATCGTATCTCCTAATGTTGAACCGCTTAGTGTAAGAGGGGGAGGAAATTGCCCTCACTGAAGATAAAAGACCTATTATACTAATGGTAATTATACTTTCCTCCCTTTGTTCCACGTTTTACCTTGTAAATGTAATGTTTTGAGGGCCACTAATTATTATAGATTCTATGGCATTCGCTAAGCAAAGAGAATACAAGCTAGTAACCAAATAAATAGGAAATATTTCTCTCTTGTTTTCTCCTGCAGATACAAAATAAAATTGCTTAAATTTTCACTATCAGGAGAACCCTAAATTGATGTCCAATCACTTCAATGTGCTGAAAATCTTAACATACCATTCTGTAACTATTCTGCATAAACACTAAAAAAGTAACGTGCACATAGGTCAGATTAATATGTATTCCAGGCTGGCTGAAGCGGGAGGAAGCTGAGAGTGGATGGCATACTAGGCAAAGGATAACAGCAAAAAAGAGCAATGCTACAACTACATGTAACCAACCATTACATAAATACATTTAAGAGATTTCAGTAAAATCTAGAGGGTCTTTTTCTATTATTTGAAAATCTTTACATTCCTCCTGGTCACAAGAAAAAAAATGAAAACAGTTGTCTTCCTATGTTTTAAAGGCTGAATGACAAGAATGTGAGTTGCAGTCCATTAGTTCTGGTACTGTGTATTCCAGTACCCTGCCACACAAGTGTGGAATTTGACACTGGGAATACTAATTAACATTGCAAGACTTTCAGTTCAGGTGGTTTTTTTTTTAAAAAAAATAGAAAGTTTCTAACTAGCTATGAAAATACAATGAAAAGTGTATGGGCAATGCCTGGCGCAATCTCAGAAATGAGAAAAGAAGTTGAAAAGGATCTCTCAAAGGTCTGCTTTGTCTCAAACTGATTTGGAGTCAATTCACTCTGACTCAGCTTTTAAGCCCAAACCAAGATTCAGAAATCCAGAAGTTTGTGCCTCCTATTACTAAAACTGGAAATCCAAAATATCTAACTTCCCCGCCTTCTTTACCAGAGTTGGAAGAAGGTTGCAGGCGTAATAACCCCTCAGGAGGGCATTATGCCAATCAAATTGTAGACAAATAGGTGCAAGATCCTAGGGGAAAATGCACAGATAGATGCCCTTTCTAAGAGAATAAAAGCTACTAAATTTCACATGAATACGTGCAGGGATTTCTGTGCAAGAGTGCCTGTTATATTTGGAAGGGTATCAAGTAAAACAAATTGCTAGCAGACCATTGTTTTAAAAATGACCAACTGCACGGAGGTGGCCTTAACTAGCAAACCTGTTAAGTTTCTAAAGGATACATGCCATGGCTTATCTGGAAGAAGAGTCCTAAAAATGGTTTGAAGGGGGACAGTGATTAGTTTTCCTCACTCCAGCCAGTAATTTTAGGGGATAAGTTGTATGGAATTGGCACCAAACCTAGAGGTATCTCCAGGTCAGAAAACTGGAAAGTTTCAGAAAAACCAGTTTATGGACTAAGGAGTTATTATTTTCACTTTCCACTCCTAAAAGAACAGCCTTGGGGCCACATTTTACCCAACTATGTGGAAAAGCATGGTGGAGATCCCACAGCCCTATTTTTGGCCAAAAAACATTTTATCTGTACTTGCCATTCCAAATATCATACTCTGTCTATATAGCTACATAACAATGTCAGCGTTGCAAGAAGATAATAAGGATTACTACTTAGTTTTCATGTTTTCAGCCAGGATCCACACAAAGACAATGTACCTTGACAATTCACCATTGCTACTTTACTTGAAGTAAGCAGAATGTGCCACACTTCTTAGGTGACAAGCAGGCAAAAGTAAGTAGATACCAGAATTGGAAAGAACACACTGCAACAGTAATAGATGGACAGTGATCCAGAGACAAGTAGCACCTTTGCCAGCTAAGCATAGTCTCTTCCTGGTGACAAGCAGCAGCTCTGTATTGGAATGCAAAATGTAAATTTTGTGTTCAGTTTAGCAAGATATCTGGATCAAGACAGCAATTAGCTGGAAAACAAGGGGAAGAAACAGAGAACGGCGATCATTGCTGCTGCAACCAAAGCAGAATCTTGCAGGCTGAGAGACAGAGAAGAAACATGGCGATGGAGAATGATAGGCAGAGAGAGAGAAGCAGACAAACTCACAGCTAACTGTGAAGTCGAAGGCTTTCACGGCCGGCATCCATAGATTTTCCTCGGGGGGTGGTGGTTTCGGGCTGTGAGGCCAAGTTCTGGAATAGTTTCTTTCTGACATTTCGCCTGCATCTGTGGCTGGCATCTTCAGAGAATGGTTGGGTAGGAGTGTATGTGGAGTTTTCCGGGCCAGCCAGAAAAATCAGCACTAACAGAACATGTGATAAACCAACCTGGACACAAAATGCTATTTAAAAACACAGACATTCTGGACCAGGCCAACCTCAACAGGAAAGAAGAAACCTTAAAAGTAAAAAAAAAAAAAATCTGGGTCCCAGTTTTGAAGAACAATAGAATAAAAAGGACAGGTTGCTTACCTGTAACCATAGATCTTCGAGTGGTCTTCTGTGAATTCACACAGTTGGGTTTATTCCTGCGCCTGAGCAGTGCCTACGGAACCTTCTAGCATCGCTAGGCAGAATGTGCATTGATACATTTTTGGCGGTAACTCCGCCTACCATAACGGTCCCTTAAAAGGCTCTCCCGCCTAAATCCCCTCAGTTCCTTGAATGACGCCGCAATTAGCAGCATCAGGAACATTAAGCAATCGTGCAGTAGTAGGACATAGAGGGGAGGAAGGGCGGGTCTGTGTGAATTCACAGAAGACCACTCGAAGATCTATGGTTACAGGTAAGCAACCTGTCCATCTTCTTCATGGTCTCTGTGAATCACACAGTTGGGTAGATTAGCAAGCTTCCCCACTGGAGGAGGGTATGTCCGTAGACGAGGACCCCTCACATAGGCCTTAAAAGGGATTCCCCACAATTTTTTTTTTGCACATTCCACAACACTGACTCATTCTGACCAAAATTCTAACAGCAACGGATATGTCCCACATGAATACAGTTGCCCCTCCACATTCGCGAACTTGACATTCGCGGTTTCGGTTATTCGCGGTTTTGGGAGGGCCCCCCGGCCCCCCCAAAACCGCGACACGGGGCCTCCAGAGGCCCCGTGAAAGACCTGGGGAGGGGTGAGGAGGCCTTCGCGGGACGCCCGGAGGCCCTCCGGAGGCCCCGCGAAGGCCTGGGGAGGGTGGGAGGGAGGGCCGGTGAGGCCTCCGCGGGGCCTAGGAAGGCCCCGCGAGGGCCTGGGGAGGGAGGGAGGGCCGGTGAGGCCTCCGCGGGGCCTAGGAAGGCCCCACGAAGGCCCGGGGAGGGTGGGAGGGAGGGCCGGTGAGGCCTCCGCGGGGCCTAGGAAGGCCCCGCAAAGGCCCGGGCAGGGAGGGAGGGAGGGCCGGTGAGGCCTCCGCGGGGCCTAGGAAGGCCCCGCGAAGGCCCGGGGAGGGTGGGAGGGAGGGCCGGTGAGGCCTCCGCGGGGCCTAGGAAGGCCCCGCGAAGGCCCGGGGAGGGTGGGAGGGAGGGCCGGTGAGACCTCCGCGGGGCCTAGGAAGGCCCCGCGAAGGCCCGGGGAGGGTGGGAGGGAGGGCCGGTGAGGCCTCCGCGGGGCCTAGGAAGGCCCCGCAAAGGCCCGGGCAGGGAGGGAGGGAGGGCCGGTGAGGCCTCCACGGGGCGTAGGAAGGCCCCGCGAAGGCCTGGGGAGGGTGGGAGGGAGAGCCGGTGAGGCCTCCGCGTAGCCTAGGAAGGCCCCGCGAAGGCCTGGGGAGGGTGGGAGGGAGGGCCGGTGAGGCCTCCGCGGGGCCTAGGAAGGCCCCGCGAAGGCCTGGGGAGGGTGGGAGGAAGGGCCGGTGAGGCCTCCTCGGGGCCTAGGAAGGCCCCGCGAAGGCCTCGGCAGGGAGGGAGGGAGGGCCGGTGAGGCCTCCACGGGGTCTAGGAAGGCCCCGCGAAGGCCTGGGGAGGGTGGGAGGGAGGGCCGGTGAGGCCTCCGCGGGGTCTAGGAAGGCCCTGCGAAGGCCTGGGGAGGGTGGGAGGGAGGGCCGGTGAGGCCTCTGCGGGGCCTAGGAAGGCCCCGCGAAGGCCCGGGGAGGGAGGGAGGGAGGGCCGGTGAGGCCTCCGCGGGGCCTAGGAAGGCCCCGCGAAGGCCTGGGCAGGGAGGGAGGGAGGGTCGGTGAGGCCTCCGCGGGGCCTAGGAAGGCCCCGCGAAGGCCCGGGGAGGGTGGGAGGGAGGGCCGGTGAGGCCTCCGCGGGGCCTAGGAAGGCCCCGCGAAGGCCTGGGGAGGGAGGGGGAGGGGTGTAGTTATTCGCGGATTTTTCACATTCGCGGGGGTCCGCGGAACGGAACCCCCGCGAATGTGAAGGGACGACTGTACAATCATTACACTCACTTATTGAATGGAAGACAAAAGCACAGCCCTCCCAAAGGCAGCCTCATTCCTAGAACGAGAGTCCAGTCTGTAGTGTGAGATAAATGTTAATGGTGAATACCAAGTTGCAGCATGGCAGACGTCCTCTAGGGGCACCCCTGAGAGGAACGCGGTCGAAGCGGAGACAGCTCTCGTGGAATGTCCACGAATCCGTGGAGGCAGTGGCTTCTTGGTCAGTTCATAACAGAGTGCGATGGTCGATGTCACCCACTTCGAGAGACGCTGCGGCGAGATCGGAGCACCCCGCTTAGAGTCAGCATAAGAGACAAAGAGTTGGGGCGATTGTCGGAATGGAGCAGTCCGTTGTATGTAGAAAGCAAGTGCCCTCCGCACATCCATCGAGTGGAGGGTACGCTCGAATTCGTCCTTCGGATCCTGCATTAAAGCTGGCAGAACGATGGGCTGGTTAAGATGAAAACTGCAGACTACTTTAGGAAGAAAGGAAATGTCCGGTCTCAGAACCACCTTATGTTTATGGAAGCAGAGATATGGAGGATCCGATCGAAGGGCGCAAAGTTCTCCAGCCCAATGAGCGGAGGTGATGGCTACCAGGAAGGCCGTCTTCCAGGTTAGTAGGCGAAGGTCGGTCGAAGCCATAGGTTCTAAGGGGCGTCTTACCAGCTGAGAAAGGATGAGTTCAAGGCTCCACGATGGCACGGGATCGAGTATGGGAGGATGGAGGTTCATGTATCCCTTCAGGAACCTTTTCACTGTCGGATCCTGGAAAGGAGACGGTCGGTTCCTAGCCTGAAACTCAACGGAGATAGCCGCCAGATAGACCCGAAGAGACGAAATCGAAAGACCAGCTTTCGAGAGGTCTAAGAGGAATTGGAGGACCGTCGACACCGAGCAGGATTCAACAGTTAGTCCTTTGTCCGCTAGGAACCGCTGGAATCGATTCAACTTGTAGAGGTAGGCCTTCCGAGTGGAAGGTTTCCTCGCCGCATCAATAACTGTCTGAACCTCAGGAGGAAGTAGGGACGGAGGAGTCAACTGAGGAAGGACGGCGGTCACGGGCGGATTCTCCATGCCGTCAGGTGAAGAGAGTCGAGGTCTGGATGTCTCACTCTGCCTTGGTGGATGGTCAATAGGTCCGGCCGCCTTGGGAGGTGGAGGTAGTGCCTGTCGGAGAGTAGAAGCAGTGGAGCAAACCACGGCTGTTGAGGCCACCAAGGCGTGATGAGGATCGCATCCGCTCGGTCCCGGCGAAGCTTGGCGATGACCCTTGTCAAGAGCGGGATCGGGGGGGAAGAGATACAGGAGTGGGCCGTTCCATCGGTACTGGAACGCGTCTCCCCTCGAATCCTTGTGGCGCACTCTGGAGCAGAACTGGTTGCACTGTGTGTTCTGGGCAGTCGCGAACACATCTATCAGAGGGGTCCCCCAACAAAGGAAAAGGTCAGACACTACGTGTCGATGAAGCATCCACTCGTGGACGTTGGAACTGGAACGGCTCAGTCCGTCTGCAAGGGTGTTCTCGTCCCCTGGAAGATGGATGCATTGCAGGAAGACGTTCCTTTCCACACACCAATCCCAAATTTGTAGTGTGAGTTGAAGGAGCTGAGGGGACCTGGTGCCCCCTTGCTTGTTCAAGTAATACATCACAGACGTGTTGTCTGTGAGAAGAAGAACCGTCCTGTTCCTCACCATGACCTCGAAGGAGCGAAGAGCTTTCTGGACCGCCAGAAGTTCTAGGACATTGATGTGTAGCAGTTTCTCGTTGTCGGACCAGACGCTCTGAATCGTGTGGGATCCAAGGTGGGCACCCCATCCCTGTAGCGAGGCATCCGTCGCAATAGAGACGCTTGGCTGAGGGGGCTCGAATGGGAGGCCCAAGAGGACGCTGGTTGGGTCCAACCACCAGTTCAGGGAGCGTTGGACATAGCGAGGCATGGTTAGAAACATGTCCGGTGGGTCGTTGAGGTGATCGAATGCATTGAGGAACCACTGCTGAAGGGGACGAAACTGAAGCCTGGCCAGAGTAATGACAGATGTGGTGGCTGCCATGTGGCCTAGGAGGACTTGGACGTCGCGCGCTCGGATCCGACGAGATCGACGACAAGCATGAATCAGGAATCGTAGGGTGTTGAAACGGTCCCCTGGTAGATAGGCCGCCGTGGAAATTGAATCCAATCGGGCACCTATAAACTGGATCGTTTGTGACGGGGTTAACTGAGATTTTTCCATGTTGACAACAAGTCCCAGGGTGTGTAACACATTCAGGGTGAAGTCTATGTGTTTGACCAGTTGGGGCCTCGAGTTCGCCACTAAAAGCCAATCGTCGATGTACGGGAAGACAATGACTCCGTGCCGACGAAGAAAGGCCGCCACTGGTGCCATGCATTTGGTGAAGACTCTCAGTGCAGTGGAGAGTCCGAAGGGCAGGACGCGGAATTGGTAGGTATCGGTCCCAATCTGGAACGCCAAGAACCTCCTGTGTGCAGGGTGAATACCTATGTGGAAGTAGGCATCTTTGAGATCGATGGATGCAAACCAATCCCCGTGCTGGAGGAGAGGGAGGATGAGGGCAAGTGTGGTCATCCAAAATTTCTTCGGGGTGATGTACCAATTCACTCCCCTGAGGTCGAGGATGGGACGGAGGCCTCCGTCCTTCTTCGGTACCAGGAAGTACCTGGAGAAGAAACAGCGGTGAAGTTGCTCGGGAGGCACGGGTTCGATAGCTCCTTTCTGGAGAAGGGTTCGTATCTCCTCGATCAGGGGAGGGGAGGGAGGCGTGGGGTATGTCCGGCCTGTCGGAGGCAGTTCGTCGAACTCGATCCAGTAGCCCTGTCGTACTATTTGCAGTACCCAGCGGTCCGATGTTATGGAGGACCAGGCTTCCTGGAACAGTGACAGGCGGCTTCCGAACAGGGGGTTCTGAAAGAAAATGCAAACATCAAAATAAGGCTTCACAATTAAAACCTTTTTCTGCCCTGGTCCCTGGGCCTGTGTTTGGACGGCACTCGGTACCGGGACGTGGAACCCTGACTCCTCACCGAGGAAGCAGAGGAGGCCGGTTGTTGAAACCGAGAGCGCCTGGAGGTCTGAGGGGTGCTATCTCTCCGGTATGGCTGGCTAAGGGAGTAGGTGCTCCATCCCGAGCGGTGTCTAGGGCGATATGCAGAAGATGAGGCCGATGGCATACCGTATTTTCTGGCAGTAGTCCTCATCTTCTGCGTGAATTCAAGTTTTTCGTCTGTCGACGCATTGAAAAGGCCTGTGCTATCAAATGGCATATCTTCAATGGTGGCAGCCGCCTGGGGTGAGAGACCCGACGATTGGAGCCAAGCGTGACGCCTCAAGGCAATGGAGCCCGCCACCGTCTTTGCTGCGCAGTCAGCGACATGTCTTGCAGAGTTCATCTGCTGGCCGGCCAGAAGCTGGGCTTCAGATTGAATAGCCTCCGCTAGTCGTTTTCTTTCATCAGGCAGGTCCTGGATGAGGGGCAGCATCCTCTCCCACAACACCTGTTGATAAGCCCCCATGCAGGCCGCGTAGTTGGCAATGCGAAAACTCAGCCCAGCGGCGGAGTACAGTTTTTTCCCAATGATATCCAGCTTTCTGCCCTCGGTGTCAGGAGGGGTGGACTGGGGACAACGCTGCCTCCGAGGCTGGGCTGCCTCTACGACGACCGAGTTGGGCTTAGGGTGTTCTCTGAGCCAGTCGATACCGTCTCCGGAGACGCGATAGAGCCTGTCGATCCGCTTCGAGGTTGAAGGGATAGAGGACGGGTTTTCCCACGAGTTCTGCGTCAGCTTTGAGAGGGACGGCAGGACCAGGATACTGGCAGTTGGAGGTGCCTTTGATTTGATCCTTTGATAAATCGGGTCCACGGGCTCTGTCTCCTTCTCCGCGACCTTCAGCTCAAGGGCGTGAGACATCCTGATGACTTGTTCCGCAAAGGAACGGACGTCATCAGTAGGAGATGAGGAGTCCTCATCCAGAAGATCGGGTTGGGGGGACGGTACATATGGCTGATATTCTTCAGAAGACTCAGAAGAAACCGAGGAGTCGGACGTCGGAGGTGGAGAGCGGCGTGGGTCCTGAAGCGATGTCGTGCGAGGTGGCGGAGATGGAGGTAGCGGAGGCAAGGGCCGAAAGGGGGACACTTGGCAGCTAGTGTCTTTCAGCAAAGGCCTTGATGGTTCTTTCCCAAAAATGGCACCTTTATCTCCCCCATGGAAGGATAGGCGAGGTGGGGATGAAGCCACAGAATGCAAGACAGCAGCCTCCAATGTGAGATGAAATACTCGGTCCCCTGCAGAGATCGAGGTCTGAGGTAAGGGTATCGGAGTAACAAAAGCTGACTTCGCCATTTCATAGGCGCTGTAGGCATGCTCATCTCCTCGAGCCCTGGAGGTTGAAGGTCTGGGTTCGTCCAAATGGTGCGGCTCGTCAGGATCCCCCCGACTGGTGGAGGAGTCCCGGAGCAGCTCCAACCTGGAGACGCAGAGGGCTGGAGAAAGCCCGTGGGCGTGCACGACTCTGGCAGATTCATCAGCCGAGCCCACCTCTACTTCAACGACCTCGAGAGAGGGAGTCGGAGTCGGCGATCTAGGACGGGGTTCGGTCCCCACGTCTCGATCCCGAGAGGGCGTCTGACGCTGCGAGGGAAGTTGGGTCTCCGAGGCAGACGCAGTTGCGGCTGTAGACGGCAAAGATTCTCGGGCCCGAGAGCACTCCTTCTCGTGTTTCTCACGCAGAGGTCGCTTGGTCTTCTTTTTCTTAGGGACCTTAGACTTAGAGCGGTTCGAAGGCTCTCGGGTGCAGTCTCCATCCCGAGATCCCGCACGGTCCCGAGGACGGTCCCCAGTGCTCCCAGCGCCTGAATCCGAGGAGGCTCGAACGCCAGAGGATGAATGCAAGGCGTGTTTATGGGAGTGAAGAACAGCCTCCGGGTCCGAAGCAACAGATTGTCTCCGAGATGGGCTTCGGGAGCGTCGGCGCTTGGCAGGTGGTGACTGGGGGGACTTTGGAGCGGGGGATCTTCCCCGTGGTGGAACCCCAGTAAATACAGCCGGTATCGACGAAGTCGATGGGACGAGGGCCTTCTCATATAGAAAGGACTTTAGCCTTGAGGATCGGTGTTTCCTGGCCTGAGGCGTGAAGGCCTTACAATGCACACACGCATCCACGTTGTGCGTTTCTCCCAGGCAGATGAGGCACCGAGAGTGGCCATCGGAGCTGGGGAGCTTAGCCTGGCACACAACACAGCGCTTAAAGCCGGTTTTCGCAGCCATATTAGGGATAAGAATAGGCGTCGTCAAGAGTAAGCGGTCAAACCTGAAATCAGAGTCCGTAACCAAATCCAAGGGAGAGTCAGAGCCGTTGTCAGGAAATCCAAGTCAAGCCACAAATCACCGATAGCAAAAAACACAATGCGAAGAGAGAAATCCAAAAGCCAGTCCGAGTCAGTATGAGAAAACGAAAGTAAGCAATGCGAAGGTTCCTTTCAAGCTGCTAGCGCGGCAGAAAAAAAGGAACTGAGGGGATTTAGGCGGGAGAGCCTTTTAAGGGACCGTTATGGTAGGCGGAGTTACCGCCAAAAATGTATCAATGCACATTCTGCCTAGCGATGCTAGAAGGTTCCGTAGGCACTGCGCAGGCGCAGGAATAAACCCAACTGTGTGATTCACAGAGACCACAAAGAAGATCTCAACACTTACAAAGGAATTCCACTCAGGGACAGGGGGAGTTCTAGCAGATAATGGCCCATCAACCAACCATTAGCCAAACAGACACTAATGAGCCATGCATTTCTATACCCAGAAACTAACCATTCAATTGCACAAATTTACATATACTCTGCAACAGGGGTTCACAGCATATAAACTCCACATACACTCCTACCCCAACCATTCTCTGAAGATCCCAGTCATAGATGCAGGCGAAAACGTCAGAAAGAAACTATTCCAGAACATGGCCTCACAGCTCCCCAAAAAACCAAGGAAAATCTATCACAGCTAACTGTAATTAAACAAGAGCCTTGCAAGGCATACACCACTCCTTACTAGGCAAGTAGCAACACCAAGCTAAGTCACAGAGAATGGGTTAGAAATTTAGGAAACAACACCTGTCCAAAACATCTGGAGAGGAAGGAAGGAAGAAGCGAGGAATGCCAGACACAAGTATGCTTTGAGGCCATGAGTTGACACCTTCAATATGAGATCCCTACTTCTTCCTGGCATTAGATGGGCTGACAAAGACACAGTTGCAGGCAAGCACTAATGATGGATGACTGCAACATCTCTGCAAGTGCACAGCAGAGGGAGCACTTTGTGAGCAAGACTACTATACAAAGCAGCAGAAGGTGCGCTATGTTTTAGCTACAAAGCCAGTACCAAGAGATCAGGGGTAGGGGGCTGAGCAGCAAGAGGAAGAGGAGGCTTACAAACAGAGGCAGTTGTCAATAGAGGGTGGCCAAGTGAGAAGGCAGCCGGGAGTGCCAAACATAAGTACAACTTCAATACATACATTGAAACCTCCATGTACTCAGCATATAGAATCATAGAGGTGAAAGAGAACATGAAGGCCATCCAGTCCAACCCCCTGCCATGCAGGAACACACAATCAAAGTACACCTGGCAGATGGCCATCTAGCCCCTGTTTAAAAATCTCCAAAGCAGATTCTACAACACTCCGACGCAGCGTGTTCCACTGCCAAACAGCTCTTACTGTCAGGAAATTCTTCCTAATGTTTAGGTACAATCTCTTCTCATGTAGTTTGAATCCATTGCTCCGTGTCCCAGTCTCTGGAGCAGCAGAAAACAAGCTTGCTCCATCCTCAGTATGACATCCCCTCAAATATCTAAACATAGCTATCATGTCACCTCTTAACCTTCTCTTCCCCAGGGTAAATATATCCAGCTCCCTAAGCTGCTCCTCATAGGGCATGGCTTCCAGACCTCCCACTATTTTGGTCGCCCTCCTCTGAACACTCAAGCTTGCCAACATCCTTCTTGAATTGTGGTGACCAGAATAGTGGACACAGTATTCCAGGTGAGATCTGACCTATTACTGCCCTCGATCTAGATACTATACTCCTATTGATGCAGCCTAGAATCACATTTTCTGGCTGCTGCATCACACTGCTGACACATGCTCAGCTTGTGGTCCACTAAGACTCCTAGATCCCATTCACATGCACTGCTATCAAGCCAGGTGCCTCACATCCTGTGTCTGTGCATTTTCTTGCCTAAGTGCAGTACTCTACATTTCTCCCTGTTGAAATTAATTTTGGTAGTTTTGGCCCAGCTTTTGTTCAGGTCATTTTGAATTCTGATCCTGTCCTCTGGGGTATCAGCTCCTAATTTGGTGTCATCTGCAAATTTGATAAACATGCCCTCTGTTCCATCATCCAAGTCAATGATAAAGATGTTGAATAGCACTAGGCCCAGGACAGAATCCTGTGGCACCCTATTAGTCACTTCTCACCAGGATGAAGAGGATCCATTGCTGACTACCCTTTACCTGTTTCCACAAACTGCTACACTTATTTGGACTTAGTGAAACTCTGACTCCTAGCATGCTGCTGTTGCTCCCAGGACTTTTTGCCCACATACTCTTGCTGCTTCTAGGATTTCCTGCATCAGTCTCAATCCTTCCTAAACTTTTATTTTCCTGAACAAAACAGAAGCTTATATATACTACCTCTATGTGAGAACAGCTGCATCTACTGCAGCAAAACACAGCTCCTTCTCTGAAGACATAGTGACAGAACTGGCCATGAGATCTAATTAGTACAGTATATTCAGAGTATCTCTGTCACAGTCCTACCTATTTTTCCTATGCAGTCCTACATCTCCAGGTGCATGCCTGAAGACACACCTCCTCCATCAAGCATGCATATTTTTGATAGACTGATGCAGTCACCACACAACTACCAAGCTCCACAACTATAGGACGCATATGTTGAGCTTAAGATAGTGATTAACTCTTATCACAGTAGGACTGGGCAGTCTTAATAAATGCCAACAGTGATAAGATCAAAGTTGCTGGAATAAAGTGCTTCTGAACTCCGCTATTTCCAGCTCAGCAGCTTCTATCCTATGTTTGCACAGAGGGCTGCAGGAAGCAATAGGAAGCTGCCAAAGTGAAGGCTGTGGAGCAGGTACTGGGAAGTGGGGAAGGCACATACTGGTACCATCCATTGCTTTTTGGAGCTGTTCCCAATTTCCTTGCCAGTGAGCTCTCAGTTCTCTGCCAAACACATAGCTCAGTACAAAAGCACTGCCAGATGTTAGCTCTATCGCCGCCATGTGGTGCAGCTATAGAAAAAACACAAGCCCAGCAAAAATACCCAAGCAAATGCAATGCCATTCTCCTCAGAATGCTACAGTTATGAAGTGGGCACAAGTAATTATTCCCAGAACCTCAAGAAAGAAAGAAAGAAAGAAAGAAAGAAAGAAAGAAAGAAAGAAAGAAAGTCAGTCAGTCAGTCAGTCAGTCAGTCTGGTCTCCTTAGGTCTTGAAGGGCATTCTGAATTTCACTTAGTCATTTTGCCATTATAAAGAATAGCATTTCAGAGTCTTTAATCCGTTCACTATTTCCATTAATGTCTTCCTCATTTCATCAGTAATTTCTCCAAGCCTGAAAGCAGCAGCATCAATTGCTAAATGAAGTTTAACAAAAATAACTATGAATACTCCATTCAAGACATCCACTTAGCTCATGAAAGTTTAGGCAAATTCTAAGCTTTAACAGGGATACCCTGAGGATGCTAGGCACTGTGTCACAGAAGCAATTTATGAGATCTGAATTTTAGCCAAGTATATAGTGTTTTATACAATATAAAGACCTGCAGAAAGATCTGTGCAAGGTAAGTGCAAAAGAAAACCTCAGTTTCTTTCCCACTGCCCCCTCTCCCATCTCACACAGATACACAACTATATACACAAAGGCTTACATTACCACATAGGAAAATAGAGTCATAGTAGAAAACTCAGTGAAATCACCACTTCAGTTTACTAAGCCATTACAGGAGCAAATTCAGCACTGGAATTGTAAAAGCAAGCATCATAAAATGCCAATACACAAGTCTCTCATACAGCACTTTTAGAATACTGTGAGGAGCTTTGTTCATTTTTCTACAAAGAATATTGTACAGTTATAGAGAGTACAGAAGAAGGGAACTAAAATCATTAGGTATGCTATTCTTATGAAGAATGACCTATGCTGACACATTTTAAGTTTTTTTTTAAGCATGACAAAAGAATGAAGAGAATGAGAGAGAACGGTAAAATAATCACTGATGAAAACAGAGTAAACTGGGAAATACTTTTAAATACTAAAGCTCAGGCCTACCAAATGCAACTGAAATGCATTAGCTGTACAAACAAGATATAGTACTACTTCATGAACTCCCTTCCACGGGAGGCTAGGTTGCCCTCCCTGCCTTCCTTTCTCTGGCAGGCAAAGACATTTTTATTTAAGGAGGCTTTTAATGTATAATATATAAATGGGGCTTTTCAATGAAGCCTTTTCAATGTATCATTTCAAAATTTGTTGAAATGATTTTAAAATGCTTTTATCTGTGATTTGAATTGTTTTAATTTTTATTGTAATTGTTTTAACTGATGATTTTTAGAAGCTGCCTTGGGTCCCACTTTGGGAAAAAGAGGGCATATGAATGAAAGAAAGAAAGAAAGAAAGAAAGAAAGAAAGAAAGAAAGAAAAAATACAGTAGTCTCCCTTTATCTGTGAGGGGATACATTTTAAAAAAAACATGGATACCTGAAACTGTGGATAGTACTGAACCCTTTACCAGTAATATTTTTGGACAGCTGACCATGGGTAACTGAAATCACGGAAAGCAAAGCTGCAGATAAGGGGAGACTAGGTAATATTTTTGTATCATGGCCAACTGCAGAAAATGAACCTGCAGATAAGGGGGTACTACTGTACTAAATTTATATGTTTCCATGCAACAGGAGCCATTAACGTGCATAGCTTTAAAAAACATAGATTCATGGAAGTGAGCCATTAAAGCTGAATACTGAACTTCTGCATTCAGAAGCAGTGTACCTTTCACAACAGAGGATGACTATGATCATCACATCTCACTTCTAAACTGATATTTGACTAGCCACTAGTACAAACAGAACACCAAATCAGATTGACCTGACAGAACAAGAAAAGTTAAATTTGTGTTCTTACATTTAATTTAAAATAAAAATAGCTGGGATATTAGGACCTGGGACTAACCTATCTTTGACATTCATTATTGAGAACAATGCCTTTCCACTAAGTATTAAATCTTGCTGGATCCACACTACACAAATAATCCAGTTTGAAATTGCTTTATTTACCATGGTTCCTTCCTATGGAATCCTGGGATTTGTAGTTTGATGAAGCACCAGCACTCTTTGGCAGAGAAGGCTAAAAACCTAGTAAAACTACAAATCCCAAGATTCAATAAGAAGGAGTCACAGCAAATAATCCCATTTCAAACTGGATTATTTGTGTAGCGTGGATTCAGCCATTGTCCTTGATCTCTCACTGCACCTCTGAAACAAAGCATGAGGTTAGGGGCAATCCTCTGTTCCTTATCTCCAGCTCAAAACCTGGAGCTGGGCAGTCAGGTAGGGGATTCTGCACAAGCCAAAAACAAGTCCTATACCACCTCCTGACTCAAGCTTAGAAGTCAGGGTGCGCAGGCGCTTGTTTTGCTTCTGAGTGCTCAAAATATCTGACAAACAAGCCTACTCCTTTTGCCTTTAGCTCAAACCTGGCTAGAGACAGGAAGGTGTGTCAGTTTATCTCTGCTTCTGTCAACTACATCAAGCTTCTAGTGCCCAGCAAGTAAAAAGACAAGCCCACCCACCTCCACACACTCCCACTCCAGTTCAGAACATAAAAAGCAAGGCAGAAAGAGCAGTCTGTTTTGACTCTGTGCTCGCATCTGCTGAACATGAAGCCAGAACAAACCCTAGTCTTCTCCCCAGCCTTGGGGTCAGGCAACATGTAAGGACCATCTATCTTCTGCAGAGCTGAGAGAAAGTGTAACAGTCATCATTCTCACCAATGCTGGCTAAGCTATAGCAATCAAGGTTCTCAAGTCCTAGAACACAGAACACTATGTGGAAAAGAAAAGGAAAATAGAAGCCATGGGAAAAGAGACCCAAGACAGGAAGGCAAAATAAATTTAGCTTCAGTCCCTTGTACCATGGCTAGAGAAAGTGTAGCTTTCAAGCTACATGTGCCCCCCTCTTTTTTTACTCATCCCTACAGGGTTTGAGTGGGCAATTTCAATGCATTATGGGTACCCTGTCAACCTTTTGGGCCTAGGATAGCCCTTCATTTGGCTCCAGTTTACTTACTTATTAAATAAAGGTCTCTCCAGAGCCTGAAAGAGTCCACAGGGCCTTAAAAACATAGCAAAATTGCCCCTTGGTGTTCTAAATCAATTTATTTTAATTCAAGTATGGGGAGTGTACAGGAGGTCTTGGGTCCTTCAAGGAACAATGCAGTTCCAACCCCTGACAGTTGCTCACCATTGCCCTAAATCATAGGAGTGGACAAAGTGGACTGAAGTACCCCACCAGGGACCCCACAGCAGCCCTCTGAACACCTGTCTCATGAAAAAAAAAAAAAAGATCCAAACATGCCCCTCAAAGCCTCCCAGGGGCACAACGGCCATTTGAAGACTATTAGGATCTCCCATGCCTGTTTTCAACTTAAAATATTTTTTAAAAAATAGACACAATTGGAAGACATTTAGATGCTTAACCATGCCCTTGGGGAAGAAGCTCAATTGGCCATTTCTACAAGGATCAGTGTTGGAAGAGACAAGGCAAGTTTTAAAAAAGAACTTGCATGAGGTCCAATGAGTCACGGAAAAGGAATGCTCCTGGACCTGGCAGATGTTACCCATCGCTACTCTAAGGCCTCTGTGTCTAGAAGTCTTTTCCATATTTTCAATTATTTCTCTCAACTGTGAATAAGGCTATATCCACACTGCCCAATAACAGTGGTCTGATATTACTATAACTATCATGGTTTCTTCCTATGGAATCATGAGATTTGTAGTTTAGTTAGGTGCATGGAATTCTCTAGTGCATTAGAGGTCTCTGACAGACAACTCTAACTATTCCACCAAACTACAAATTCCAGGATTCCATAGCATGGAGCCGTGGCAGTTTATGTGGTATGAAAGTGTTATAATTGTATAGTGTGGATATACCCTTATACTGTACATGTATTTGAAAAAGCTAACATTTTCCAGTAACAAATTCAAAGAAACACAAATTGCATTAACCAAACTAACAGCAATTGCCAATCCAAATCTTCCATTAATTACAATAGATGAATTGTTTTTCTGTTGTACATTGCTGGCAGAATGAGCTTCCTAGGTCATCTGTGCACTGAACAATGAACATTCTCTTTTACTTTAAGCCTCACCACGCTTATTTAATCGTTGGCCTCCTACCAATATTACATTACTAAGAAAATCAAAGCTGCTTATTAGTAATAACAGCCCAAATAAAGAGTGGAAGGACAAGCAACCAACCCAAATTGATCACCTATGTCATTACTGCATGTGACTCCAGCAAACAGGTATATGCAGCCCTCTGTTCTCCCTCCCCTTCTCCCCCATGAACTGGAAGACTGTGTGTTACAAACTGAGAGAAACTATAATAGTTAAGATGCCTTTAAGTTCCTTACCAAAGCAAACACCACGGTGTGGGACGAAGGCTTTACAGGCTGATGCAATGGCCAGTTCAGCAGAAAGTATTGTTTTAATTATCAGATCTTCCACACTGGCCATCAGAGCTGGAAGGAGAAAAGGGGAAACACAAAAGGAACAAGAACCTTAATACGAAGGGTTGTTAGCCTGAGATACCTCAACACTCCACATGTGGACTAATATTAACAGCAGCCAGCCAGCAGAAAGCATATGCAAGCAGACACATGACAGAATTTTAAGTGCATCTGTAGAACACAAATATACATGGGTTAGGTACAATGTAAATACCAAAGCAAAGAATAAATTAAAACCAAATGCTCTAGTATCAAAGTATAATGTGAAAGAACCAATGGATAGGCTGCCTACCTATAACTGTTACTTCAAGTAGTCATCTAAATTCACACATATGTGACTTGAGCTTGCAAAGAGCCTTGACAGGAATATTTTACAGCCAAGCAGAATTTGGGCAGGAGCTCTGCCTCTATATCTCACAACACATGCTAAGGTGCACACCATGCACTCTCCCTGGCTCCCAGCCCATGGCTAAGAAAAATGTCAGTGCAGAAGAGGAGGGTGATGGTTGTGTGAATTCACAGTTTGAGAAAGGTGAGGTTGGGATGCCCAATCCTACCCTCAGCTGGAGTGAAAAGATCAGGACCCTTCAGGAGATGAAGAAAAGGATAGTTGAACAGGAGAATCAAGGTTAGTGAGGCCACCATGGAGTGATGAGAATGCAGTCTGTCTACTCTTCCATGATCTTGGCCAGTACCTTGGTTATTGAAAGGCAACAGGAGAAAAGAGGTAAAGGAGACTCCCTTGTCCCCTGACATGTGAAGAAACTTATTTCCCTGGTATGATGCAAAACAGCCTAGCAAAGCAGTCCACACTTTCCGATGTTGACTGACCTGAAAACATTCTGTGTGAGTGGACAGCAATGTCAAGAAGTCTAAAAATCTTGAGTATACTCATGAGTCACTGTGATACCCCAAGCTCACCAAGTCCATCACCATGTTCTTCTCCTCTGTCTAATGGATTGTCAAATGCAGGATGTGCCAATATCAGAACTGAGAGACAGAGTTTGAACAGAGAGTGGGATCCGATATCCCACTGTTTTTTTATATAGTACCTAGTTCTTGTCTTATCTGTCACAAATTGTACTACAGAATCCACACTAAGGAGCTCAAACATCTTGAAGGCTTGAAGATCACCAGAAGGTCCTGCACATTTACTGTGAAGGTTGTGTTCTACAGATATCTACATAGCATCTACTCTAAGGCATTTGCAATGAACTCCACAGCTGATCACTGAGGAGTCTGTTGTTGTACTTATGGATGAACAGAATGTCTGAAAGGAATACACCAGAGATGTCCCTTTGTATCTTCAAAGGCAACAGTCATCATTTCGGTGATGGTGGGGATCTATTTCTGGATCGTGGCATGAAAGAAGCCAAGTTTACAAGGTTTAAAAAGGCAGAGATAGCACAATGACCATCATCATTGTTGGCATGATACCAAGATGTTTGATGGACTTTGCACAGCATGTCCAGTATGATATCAACGTTGCTGCTCTTGCAATCAAATTATCTGTCCAGTCATATGGCAGGATAACACCTACTTTGCACAAATCCAATAGTTCCTCTATGAGCTTGATGAAATGATTTAAACAAGCTGCAACTTTAAAAAAAAGTTCACACAAAGGTAAATGTCCATCAACAGATGCAGAGTGCATTATAGTCAGCTCTTAGACAATGCCAGTAGGAGCCAAATGTCAACTGTAGAGATACACTGAGATGCCACAAATCCTAAGTAACACCACTACTACTGGCATACATTTCATAAAAAACCCAAGAACTATTGATTAGAAAAAGATGGTGGTCTAAAGTGAAAAAAAGTTCCTGGGGTGCTTTGGATGCTTAGAAATATGGAAGTACGCATCCTCAAATACTGTTGCAACAAAGCAATCCCCCTAAAGGAATAAAGTTGTAAATGGAGGCCAAAGTGATCATTGTAAACTTCTTGAGCTCAACATATCTGCCAAAATCTGATATCCTCAACTGGCCTGAGACCATTTGTCTTTGGGAATCTAAAGTAGCAGGATAGGTGTATGTACACACACGACAAAGGAGAACTCACTCTATAGTATCCTTCATTAACAACTTGACAATTTATTCCCTCAGAATCCATAATGAGAAGGTGAAGTGCAACATGCCTTTTGAAGGCAGAGAATCAAGCACTATGATGTAACCTGAGTAGATGGTCAAGACCCAAGCATCATTTGTGATAGCATATCAAGTACTGAAATGGTTCAAAAGATGCTAAGATACAATGGTGCAAAGGGATATCTTCTGAATTGTAGCATAAAAGAAACCGAGTTTACAAGGTTTGAAAAGGCAGAGATTTTGTGTGGCTAGGAAATTAAAGATGCTGCTTTAAGCCAGAAGGAGACTTCCTTTAGAGAAGCTGGAACAATATTTGGACTTCTTGTATAGAAGCTTGGATTGGGAAAAGGCTTGAAAAGAAAGGCTGAAAGAGCACAATGGAGATCTGAATCTGGCCTATGATAATGAAAATCTTTGCCACACTGGCCTTTGGGTTCACTGTTATTGAACTTATGCATATGTTCTTTGCTGCTCTACAGATTCAAAGAGATGGTCAATTACAACATTAATCTTGGAATTAAAGATTCCCTCTATATAAGGTTTCCATCCACAACTCAATGTCATCCATGAAGCGAGCCAACCAAAGCCATGCATGGAGTCTCAGTGCAACTACTGTACAGCAGTCATCCCATCTGAGGCACAGTCAGCACACTGATGTACATGGGCCAGAGAGAATATTACTCTTGATACTACTCATGTGGTGGACAAAAAGGAAATAAGGAGAAGGCACTGGGACATACACTATTAAGAACAGAGGAGTAACTCTTGCCAAAACTCTACTCAGCTCTGTTCCAACTGAAATTCTGCACAGGTGCAAAACCCCTATGTGACAGGCACTGAGACCACAAAAAACAACATACTGTTACTGATCCATGTGAATTTGTCATCCAGAATAGAATGAGCACATAAAAGTCCCCAAGGCAATTAATTTTGATTCTTACTGGTCCCAACAAATTGTTAACAAATGCATGCTAAAATATATCCCAGGTGTCACTGTAAAGCAGAATATTTACATGCTGTTTGTGTCTTTATTATTATTATTTTTAAAAAATGTATCCCGTGCTTGAACTTTGCAGCACTTTCTGAATATCTGCAGTTGTACATATTTGCATGCATTTCTATGCCAAAAGACATGAATTATGTAAACTTACCTTTAGAAACTGCTAGCTTTTAATTACGGAACCTGACCATTGTGAGCTTGTGCAAAAAAATATCTGTCCACTGTCAGACAATTGTCTGAAGACTCTGAGCCTCATAATAAAATAATTTTACCATCACTATTCTAGAATACCCTGCCCCGCTTTCAAGAATCAGAGTAGGTATATAGTTGATATACCAATTTCTGTATGCCAATTTGAAGAGCACCAAAATGTCGATGTCTTAATCTGGAAAATCCATGTGTGTCGTGTGTGTGTATACTACTTTGGCAAAAATAAGGCCTATTTCAAGCAACACACATTATTTCACACAATTTGTACTTTGACTTCACCAGTATTTTTAGGCTTCTGAGTACATGAATTCTAGCAGACATCTCTCCTCTTTATCCTGAAATGAACATGTGAAATTCATACTTGCAGGCATAAAATAAGAACAGAGAACCAGCACCTCCTTCTACCAAATAAGTAATTTGTCAACATTAATAGTGAAGAGCAATCAATGCTAAGAAATCATTACTTCAGGGACAAATTGAAATTTGTGTTATTAATTCACCATGCTATCAGTGGGTCAATCAAATGTGAGGAAAAGAATTTCTCCTACAGAGTATAGAATTCCTGGATGAAAGGTATTTACTTACAAAAATAAATCACAGGCAAGAGTGTTACTGCAAGAGACAGTCACAACTCCCATGAGATGATGCCAAGCAGAAAAAGCAGGAACATATCAGAAAAACATATTCAGTTAAGAATGAAGTAATGGAATCCCTACTTCCAAAAAAAGTGCAGGGGGAGTCAAAGTAAAGCAGCAGAGCTGTAAGAAAATCTTAGAGGAGAATTGGAAGTACTACAGCTGGTAATATCATTTATCAACACATACATTAGGAAAGATTCAGGGTAGGAATAACTTGTTCTCTACTCACCAGTTGTATCTTTTCCTTCCTGTTTCAGATACCTCAGCATTGCACTCATACTCCACTTGTTTCCATAATCCTCCACTTCAGGGTCATCACAACTAAAACCAAAGATACAGGTTTTACATTGGTGACCCTACTAACCCTGATGCAACTCTATCTCAAATTCCTATTTTAACTGTTAACTGCCTGGTTTTCTGTTCAATGCTTTATTAGTTTGACTGATTCTATCAAGTGCTCTTATTATTTATTTATTTATTTATTTATACCCCGCTCTTCAGCCACAAGGCTATCAGAGCGGCTTACAAATTGTTTTAAGCAATAGCAATTTACACATTTACACTGCATTAAGCAGTTTCCAATGTGTGTTAGCTGCTAATTGCCCCCACAAGCCGGGTACTCATTTTACCCACCTACGAAAAGATGGAAGGCTGAGTGAACCTTGAACTTCTTTGTGAGGCAACTGCTCTTGCCTAAATAGTAAGTATAAATACATTAAAAACAAGAATACATACAAACCGCTTTACTTTACTTAAGGCTCAAGAATTTCTAAGCAAATGTAAGTACCTGACATAGTCACCGCTCTTCTTGTTGACACTATAGTTTGTTAGATGCATGAACTGGTTTTTAATGTTTTTTGCTCCCTGGTCATATCTAACAGTTGCAAACCTACAAAACAAGAACCAAGAATACATCAGTCACTGAAACCAAAGGAAACCAATTGTTCCATCATCTTCTATTTAAGAGTTATTATTTTTTATTTATTTATATCCCACTCTTCAGCCACAAGGCTATCAGAGCAGCTTACAAATTGTTTTAAGCAATAGCAGTTTACACATCTACACTGCAATAAGCAGCTTCCAATGTGTGTTAGCTAGTTGCCCCCACAAGCTGGGTACTCATTTTACCGACCTACGAAAGGATGGAAGGCTGAGTGAACCTTGGAGCCTGCTGGAACTGAACTTTCAACGTGGTGACTTGCAGTACTGGCATTTAACCACTGCACCACCAAGGCAGTTTTTTTTAATTTCTTTATTATTATTTAGTATTATTTCTTGCGCCTACCTAAGTGGCAAGATAAGACCCTGACAAATGATTTGCATGCTTCCTTCTCCTACCCACTCTACAAATGTCCAGACTGGGAGTTGTTACAGTAATTGGAATGTGAGGTTTCTTTCAGTCCTGAATAAGGACGCCTAGTTGAGTAGGTTTAGTATCCAAAATCAATGAAAAACCCATATTCAAATAAACATGGGATCCTTTGACTCAAGCATTCCCCTTTGTAAGCAAAAGGAATTATAGAAGAAGCAGTGAGGAACAAGCTGATTCCAAGACCTTTTGTCAATCTCACCATTCAAAACATAAAAGCAAGCAAGAGAAGAAACAATGCCCAAACCATCCCAGTTCAGCACTAGAAATCACTCTCAACAATGTGTCAATGATCCCTCCCCTTCTCTTTAAAATCCATATTTCAGAATCACAATTGCTAGGAAACATGATCTCTCTTGAAATTATA
Source organism: Gambelia wislizenii (assembly GCA_030847615.1). Lineage (NCBI taxonomy): Eukaryota > Metazoa > Chordata > Lepidosauria > Squamata > Crotaphytidae > Gambelia > Gambelia wislizenii. The sequence continues at coordinate 446,273,790 of JAUMIR010000001.1, read as the reverse complement.
TAATTCAAGAATAACTACAAGTCATTAAATATCTAACAACCAATCACATCAGGAAAACTACCCTCTTTGCGGTAGCTTCTTGTCCTCTATTGAGTTGCAATAGGCTATTTTCAGTCTCAAGGCAACAAACACATTTTTAAAAAAATAATGCCAAGTGGAAACACCACGAACAAGCATATTATCAAATCCACTCTTTGTTTTGCCTGTACTATTAACAGATATCTCCTTTGATTAATATTTTCCCCATCTGTGTCAGATAACCTAAATAACAACTAGGTTGGAGTTCAGGGGCCAGGGGCCTTACCTCAATTCAAGTAGGTGGCCTAAGCACTTTAATAATCTGAGGATACACAGAAGGTAAATGAATGACAGAGCTTAACTAGATCTCGAGCATGAACATCCTTCTAGAAACTGAAGATCCAGGTAAAAACACTATTTCCTATGGGTCTGTTAGTCTTCATGTGAATGGGATTTTCACAGTTTAAAAAAAATCATCAGACCTGGCCCATCTCATTATGAAGTCTCACTCTTCTTCCAAATCCTAGCTATAGCTGGAGGCTTTTCTCCTTTTCTCACTACTTCTAAACATCTACTAAGGACACTTCTATGTCCTTTTCTTAACTGTTGTCTGGGAGAATGACTGTGGTAGTCAGTTTTATCCCAGCCTAACTAATCAATACATTTTGTAATCTATCTTTTGTACAAATACAAAATGCCAGGGCTCAGCATTGATCTGCTTCCTATTAAGAGGGGGTACGGCTCATGAGAATAACTGCTATTCCACCACTGCTTCAGTTACCTATATTCCCCACTGTCAAGGGCCTGCCAGGCAGGGGTTACTAAGAGGGGGACTGGGCTGCTGTAACAGGCTCTGGCCACAAAACAGTCTATGAGGTAATGTAAATTCCTTGGCTCATAGTAAGTACCTGAATTCTTTGGAAACCACAGGAATCCAGCAGAGAAAAGGTAAATATCTCCGTGGAGCCAGTGCTAATTAGCAAGCAGGGCTACCAAAGGAGAGGGCACTTGGGGGCTTACAGAAAAGGAAAGCAGTGCACTGTCAAACATTATGAGGCTCTGATGCCTGTTCCCTCATCTCAGAACTTGCATAGCTCTGCAGCCATGTTCATTTCCCACCCTCCTTTCCTTTCTTGGGCCCCTCAGAAGTACATTTGGATTTCTGCTCAATCCATTGTGCTTCAATAAAAACAACACTATTTTTCCCTAGCTCAGCACTAGCACAACTACCAATGTCTGCTCAAAAAAGTTTTGGCCCAAAATTTATATTTATTTAAAACTTAATATTTTTAATAAATGAATTTTTCTCTATAACTCTGAACAAAGAAAAGCTGGTTTTGAGGACAAAAACAATGAATCCTATGCATGAGTGCCCCCTACTGGCATATTATTGTTGTCTGAAATTTACATGCTCCTTTCATGCTCCTATGCAAGATAGGCATAGACTGCTGAGAAAGACAAAAGAGCATTAAAGAAAGGGCTACAAATCTCACTTTCCAAGTTTATTTTCAACAGAGCAGACAACAAATAAATTCAAGTCTCTTTGAGCTTTATTCCAGCACGAGTGTCTCATTTCTAATATACCACTAACACCCTGACGCTGCTACCTGCTGTGCCAAAGTTGTTTATTGTTGTTAACTGCTGTCAAGTCAACTTTGACTTATGGTAACCCTATGAATAAGAGACCTCACCCTGGTATGAATAGCCCTGCTCAGGTCTTACAAACTCAGGGCTGTGACTTCCTTGATTGGGTCTATCTACCTGCAATGCTGTCTTCTTTTCCTATTGACTTCTGTCTTAGTAAACATTATTGTGTTTTCTAACGAGTCATGCTTTTTTAATGATATTTCCAAATATGATAGTCTCAGCTACTTTGGCTTCTAGAGAGAGTTCAGACTTGGTTTGCTTTTGAACCCATCCATTTGTCTTTTTGACAGCCCACGGTATCTGTAGAACTCTTCTCCAGCACCAAATTTCAAATGAGTTGATTCTCTTCCTGTTTTCTTCACTGCCCAGCTTTCACAACCATACAGAGAAACTGGAAATATGGCATGGACAATCCTGACCTTGTGTGATAAGCGGTTGATGAAATGTTGATGAGTGAATGGGAAGAGAGCATGAGGGAACCAATCCCAGCACAGGAACTTGCAATGGGAGGGGTTTTCCTGAGTTTTGAAAGCTTGGTATGACAGTTGAGAGAGTCAGTCATGGTCTGGGGGCTTTTGAGTGCAGTTGAGTGATGACTGTGTGAAGAATCGTCTGTGCTTGAGAGAGTGTTACGGCTGAATGGATGATAGAGTGAGTGGAAATTAAAAATATAAAAAGGAGTGATTGAGTCTGGGAGATCCTGGTTTCTATGAAACAGTCACCAAAGTGTGAGACTAAGAGAAATGTAACAGTTAATAAAGTTGAAGGCACAATATTGAAGTATTTATTTTACACCATTTTGTTAGGAGACCAGCTTTTGTGTTTTATTCATAAATACCAGACTCCTAGTGAATTATTTCCCTCGCTGACATTTATTAGGCATGCTAACCAATTGTATCCACACAATCCCTGATAAAAGCCACATGAAAGTCAGACACCATTCCAAAGAAGGGATAAGGGAAGCTGAAAGTTAGGTGATAGTATAAGTGGGGAAGCAGCCAGGCCGAACAGTGAGGTAAATTATGCTGGTGTGTGCAGGTCTCCACACCTTGGCATTCAATAATATATCTTGAGACCTGAGACTCTTATCTAGTTCCTTCCAAGTCCTAGTTTTCTTCTGATTTCTTGGCTGCAGTCTTCATTCTGATTACTGACTAAGCCAAAGTATGGAAAATCTTGAAATATTTTAATGTCTTCATTGTCTAACTTTAAAATTATGTACATCATCTATGGTCATCGTTTCTGTTTTCTTAATGTTTGAACTGTAAACTTGCCTTTACACTTCTTTCCATGACTTTATTCAACAGTCATTCCAAGTCTTTGCTATTTTCTGCGGGTAGTATGGAAGCTTCTGCATATCTTAAATTGTTGATGTCCCTTTCCCAATTTTCATGCCTCCTTCCTCCAAGTCTAATCCAGCTCTATGTATGTTCAATCATACAAGTTAAGCAGATAGAGTGACAAAATGCACCCTTGCTTGACCTCCTTGCCAATTGCAAACCATTCTGTTTCTCCATATTCTGTCCTCACAGTGGCTTCTTGTCCTAAGTACAAGTTACGCATAAGGACAAAGAAATGTGCCACAGTACTGAAATGTAAAGTTGCATTTTTCAATAAAAGTTTCCAGTGCCAATGTCATACATTCAACTGATGCTGATTCTATTTTGTATAAGATAGACTACTTCATAAGAAAAGTACATATTTTAAGCAGGCACAGTGCAGGCAGAAAAAGTTTAATATGCACCATCCACTTTAAATTATCAGATTGTCATTGGCAAAGGGACCATCAGTAAAATCAAAATATGAGAGTGCTTATAATGGATTTTTCCCAATCTGAACAATAGACTGACACTTATCCATTATATGCTGGTGGGCAATTCACATCATCCTCTGAAATTTATTACTAATGGAGCAACATTGCACTTCTGTTCATCACACACAGTTGTTACATCCTCCATATCTCACTGCATACTGTCTCCACTTCTAAATGTGACTAGTGATAAAAGCTGTAAAAACTCTAATATCTTTATAGACTCTGGCAAACTGTTCAGTTAAACAGACCCTAGTACACCTGCCTAGCCTAATATAAAGATAGCTATTTTCTTATAGTATAGAGAGGTCTCTTGGCATTTTGACAAATATCTAAATACTGTATAGCAACAAAAGACCTAAAATCTAGTGGAAACAGAATTGTGAAAACTCCCCCTTTGTACCAATGGTCAAATTCAAGAAAGATTTTTAAAAAGTTAGCAGTGAGAGACCCAAAGTCTACTACTGCCACCTGAAGGTCGTAAGCAGGAAAATGCATTTCATTCATTAGTATGAGATTCCATACTTCCCATCACTGCTGAGCCTGCTTGAAGTTTAGTGGATAGCTGCCCCACAGATCCCAGAAAGATGAAAACAGCTGGAGGGTCATTCATGGTGAGAGACTAGACTGCCCACTAGATATTTCATACGTTTTCATTCATAATGTCCAACCTCCTGATCAGAGCCCTAGAATACCCAAAAGGCCTCATTGTTATCTTTGCTTCATAATTATGAGGGAACTAGCTATACCAGGCGTAACATACACCATTATCTACATATATAAAGCGCTTCAGTATGTTTCCATTCCTGCTCTGCTCCTTGGCCTCTTAGGAAACATGCCAAGAATATGATCATTTGATGCATTAATATATAACCATTCAAATAAACTATAATGGCTAGTTTCATGCCGAGAGCCCCTCCACCACTGCCACACAACTGTGCATACACAGATACCACGCTACACAGACACCACGCACTGCAGGACACAAGGACCCTTCCTCTGCCGCCACCATGCAACTGCACATACACACACACACAATGCTACACACACACTTCTCATGTGCCAGGATGCAAGAGCCACTCTGCCACCCCATGCAATCACACAAACACACAAACACCCTACACTACACACACACATACAATGTGCGCCAAAACATGAGAGCCCCTCTGCCACTGCCGCTATGCAAACACACACACACACTCATGCTACACAGACACACACACCTCATTCTACAACACCCCCACACACACTCCATACATGCCAGGATGCGAGAGCCTCTCCACAGCCATGTTTACAAAAGGACTTGAAGCTTTCCACATTTCCATCCCAAAGGCCCAAGAGCAAGGACAGCACAGAAGGGCCAAGAGCAAGGCCCAGCTACAGACAGCACAGAAGGCCCCAGGTCCCCAGCCCAGCTACAGATAGCACAGAAGGTCCCAAGCCCCCAGGCCCAGCTACAGAAAGCACAAAAGGCCCCCAGGCCCAGCTACAGACAGCACAGAAGGCCCCCAGGCCCAGCTACAGACAGCACAGAAGGCCCCCAGGCCCAGCTACAGACAGCATAGAAGGTCCCCACGCCCAGCTACAGACAGCACAGAAGGTCCCCAGGCCCTGCTACGGGCAGCACAGAAGGTCCCCAGGCCCTGCTACGGGCAGCACAGAAGGTCCCCAGGCCCAGCTACGGACAGCACAGAAGGTCCCCAGGCCCAGCTACGGACAGCACAGAAGGTCCCCAGGCCCAGCTACGGACAGCACAGAAGGTCCCCAGGCCCAGCTACGGACAGCACAGAAGGTCCCCAGGCCCAGCTATGGACAGCACAGAAGGTCCCCAGGCCCAGCTACGGACAGCACAGAAGGGCACCCACCTACAGACAACACAGAAGACCATGTTGTGGTGGTCAAGACTGAGGGCTGAATGTCACTCTTAAATAGCAGTTCCCCTGGCTGCTTCAGGTGTGCTGCATGATTGCAGCCAGCTGCATCTGATAGCTTGGCCCTGGTTCTTCCAAGACTCCAACAGTCAGGGCCTAGTCCTATGAGGAGGGGCAGATCCTGACACCTAAGCAGCCAATCAGCACACTAAAAATGGCAAATACCCACAAGAGTTATAGATAGATAGATACCTGTTCAGTTTCACTGTAGGATATGGTATTGGGTTTACAGAGCATGAAACTGGGAAAGCACTTACCTGGCCAGACCTTCCTCATAGAGGTAGATAACAAGGGGATCATAAGATGTCACCAGAACATAAAGCCGCACATCAAATTTGAAGTCTGAAAGGGAACAACAGTGATCAGTGGCCCCAAACTGTTGAAAAGCTTAAACTTCTTAAGGGGGGGAAGAATAAGGCAGATATTTCTAAGAGTTGCCTCAGGGTGACTACCACTGAAGGGTGATTCTGTGGATTTAGATGACACAATTGTACAGTATTTACCATATTAAAAATACAATAAAAACATAAATAGCTCAATTCAAATTTGAGAGAAAGATCTCCTACAGAAAAAGTGAAGTCAGATACAAACTCACCATCTATCAGTAAGGGATTGTTGATGTAGCGTGAGACCAGGATGTTCTCTTCAAGAGAAATCTGATTTGGCTACAGAAGGAGACAAAAAGCACAGCGGAGTGAAGAACTAAAGCTGACTTCACTAAATAACTTTGTTCCATAATTACTTCATGCCAGATTAGTAAATTAACCAAACGTCCTGATGAAAGCTGTTATCTTTTCTACCCCAAACAATGCATTGCTCAGTGCAGTAATCTTAAGGTACAGAAGCACTCAAGGTACTGTGCACAAGACTAAAACAGAACTCAAAGATATAGTTGTGTTAATCTGCAATATCAGTAAGCAAGGGGATCGTGTAGCACCTTTGAGACTGAGAGAAAGAAACTGTAGCATAAACTTTCAAAGACTTGGTCTACTTCCTTGTTTTCCACCCACCGGCTACTGAGGAAGTAGACCAAGTCTACAAAAGCTTATGTTACAATTTCTTTCTCAGTTAGTCTCAAAGGTGCTACAAGAAGACTAAAACAGAGCAGAGTATTGTCCACCCACTGACCATAGCAGCTCAGGTTGACCTCGGTTAACCAAATAGATATGTTCCTGGGCGTTACTTCTTTAAATTGAAAATTTGGTGCCAGAGGCAGACAGAACATGAAAGAATAAGAATAGGTTCCTACACTACAAAATATAAGAGCAATTCTACTTGTTTCAGCAAACTTTTTATTCAAAGCTAACAATATGCACATATGAAATGAAACGATCAGGTCAGATAAACCTAGCATAAATAAACAGAAACATTCTAAATCTTCCTGAGACCACTTGAAAACTTCCAAAACGCATCCAGGGATCATTTTCTCTTTTATCAGCCTCCACTTTTCTTATAATTTTCATTTTGGTGGCCAAATGTCTAGACCGCACTTCTTTAACATGTTGCTGGTGAAGCAGGCATATTTGTTATCCCCTTTTCTTTCTCTTCTGCTGTTCATGCATGCTCAGTAAGGGGTTCTGGAAGCAGCTGCTGTTTACCTTACTTGCTGTGGGCAGGCGGCACACATAGCACAAATAGGAGTGGTCTGGGTAGAATCCTGCTCAAGCTTGTTAATGCACTGTTTACTTCAAAAATGCTGCTGCAACCTGACACAGAAAATCTGTGTTTCTCTAGCCCTCCTTCACCATCCTCCAGTGTTGATGCTGCTAAAAAAAATCAGCTAGACAGAGGATGAGGACAAAGGGAGCTCAATGGGCATAAAAAGACTTTGTAAAAGGAGCTTCTTTGTCAGAAGCTTTGGTAACTGAGATGTCTCTGCATTTAAAAAGTTCAGAAATTAGTCACCACTTTCATTTATAGCCAAAGCACCAAACTAATACCATAGGAAAGAGCCAAACAACAAACGGGGGGCAGGGGCGGGCACAAGCTATGAGAACTTTATTCAGGACAGGTCGACCCCTGTATCACGAATTTGGTATCCACAGTTTCACTTATCCACATCTAAAAAAATATGTTTTCTCTAGGCATTTCTAGGTCCTCCAATGTGATTCTGTGGTCAACTTCCAGTGTTCGTCTCATTGAAAGTAATAAAGTTCCCTATTATCCATGATTTCAGGTATTCACAGGGAATCTTGGAACATATCTCCCATGGATACAGGGGTCAACCTGTATATCAAAATACAGAGCACTAACATAAACCAGGATATTAAGCCTTACTAGTTATCTGGGCACCATCTTTCTCTAGGTCAATGGCTCTTAACCTTTTCTTTACCAGGAACACCCTTTAAATTTCTTTTGTTGCTACAGACCGCAAGATTTAACTCAAGATTTAAAAACAAGAAGAAGAACAACAACACCTGCTAACGATAATAAATTACACCATCCATTAAACCTTCCCTCTGAGGCACTGGAAGGGGAGGGAAGACTTTTCTCCTGCTTCTTCCTGCAAGTTTATGGCTGGAGTGAATTGAATGGCAATGCATAGGCCAAGCCAACAAGCCAGCCAGCCTTTGCCTTGGCTCCTGTCACATGACCACTCCACTGCAGGCAGGAGGTGGTCTGAGCAGCCTTCAAGCCTTTGTGGACCCCCTGTGAGGACATCGAGGACCCCTGGGGATCCGTAGACAACAGGTTAAGAACAACTGCTCCAGGTCATCAATAGATTGATCCTTTTATTAGAGAATATTTATAAATATGATTTACATACAAAGAATACGTAATACATATCGAATCTAAAGAATACAATTGCAAATAAAAATAATATAGTAGTATATTAATAGTAGATACAGAGCAAGTTTCATTTCATTCCTAGGATAGATTAAGTTCTTAAAATATATTTTAAAAGAAGAGCATACTAAAAGAGACCAAAGATATATTTTACTTTTAGATCATAAATAGATGATCACTAATATATCCAAATAGTTGCATACTATACATAGAATATAGATTACAGTATTTCCATTACTGAGAAAAAGAAAAGTAAACTATTTTCAAGCTTGTCATGGTTCCCTCTCTACAGGAATAGAGACTGGTTCCTCATGCTGGTGGTGACCTGAAATATGCTCTCTGTAAATATCTCAGGACCATCTGATACCATTAGCTTGCATATAAAGTTTAGCCTATCCAAGGCTATATCCAATATCAAACAGTGAGGCTTCCCTTCATTCCCCTTCTCCTCTGCATGTCCCTCAGATCTGCTCCAGATCAGATGAGGAGAAAAAGCAATGGGGGAATCTTTTGTACTGGAAGATGGTTGGCACTACGGCGCTAAGTACAACCCTTCTGTATTCGCAGAACAAATGAAAATACGTATTAAAAGACCAAGTTCAGCACTTTGCATACTTAAGATAATCACTGCAGACATCATCCTGTTTCCATGTTTATGAAATCCAAATGGTGGGGAGGGATGTAGAAGACAACACAGGTCTTCCTTCCATGTCAAAACAGGATTCAGAATTAAAGGTGGGCAATTGTCCCTTCCAATTTTTCCTGCTTCCAGAAACAGCCAAGAGTCTCCAAACTGAGTCCACAAATGAAAATAACGACCTCATAATCAAAAACCAGGACCAGAAACTAATGCAGTCCTAGGCACACTCATGGTGAAGTAAACTCCACTGATCAGTGATATTTACTTCTAAGTAAACATGCATACGATCAAGCCATATGCCACTGTTAGGGAAAATAAGTTTCTTTAATGTTGCTTTTTGGAGCTACATCCCAGTCAAATTACAAAACTGATTTCCTCAGTCCAACTCTCTGAACTATAAGAACTGGAAAAAGACATGTATGACAGCTGTGACCAATCACTATTCATCACTGTAATAATCACTGTTAAATAATTATGATGAGAGTTCACACACAAGACCAGAATAGGCCATAGATCTCATGTAGATAAAATCAAAGGCTGCGATACCTTCAGAAAATGCAGAACACCTACAGCAGAGTGAGTAAGTGCAGCTTGTAGGATCCCCCAGGTCTGTTCTTGTGGTCCCCAAGGGATCCCAGGGGTAAATAAAAATGCTCTAAAATGCCCTGTAGTGGGTATGGAGGGTACTTTCACCATCTTAAGGTCGTCTGAGCCCCCAAATTTCCCCTGAAATGCCCCTCAAGTGCCCACTAGAGGGCATTTCCACTATGTTTTGGACCAATTTAAGGCCAGAAGAGGCCTTTTTTGAAACAGAAAGTGAATAGAGACTCTAAAAAGGGCTTCTCCTGGGCTTAAAATGGCCAAGGTAGGCCCAATATCATGGTGAAAATGCCCCACATGCTTTCTAGAGGAGATTTGAGGGCAGAAAATTGATTACCCCTCCAGGAGTGGGTGTGGTGTTGTGATGTGGCCCTCCAAAGTCTCTTGGGGAGCTAATGCAGCCCCCAGCCTTCCATGGTTGCTCACCTTTGACATACTGGGTAGGATCCAACATTGCATCACTCCAGAGCAAATTTTGAAGGTACAAGGGGAGGGCAGAATTGCTTCTCTCCCCATTCTGCTGACAGAAACAATTCTGTCAGGAGGAGAACTGAATTGGATACGACCCATGACTCTAAAGGTAACTGTGACACACAGTAAGGTGAGCAAATGGGAGAAGTGTGTGTCAGGAACCAATCCCAGGGCAGGAAACTGAAACGGGTGAATTTTCTGTATGTTTAAAAGTTGCATGACAGTTAGCGAGGAGTTGTTCAGTTGAGTCCTGTTGATGACAGTGACTAGAGTAGAAAGCTCCAGGTGCGCTTTGGTGCATGAGTGAGGTTTGAAATGAGATATTTGTGTGTAGAGGTTAATAGTTTGTATGAGAAGATAGACTGGACAAAGAGAAAGAGTCTGTGGGATAAGGGAGAAAATCATAGAGATTTAAAAACAGTTAAAGCACAAGATTCCACTCGTTAGTGTATGTTTTATTTCCCTTTAATAAAGTTCCCTATGTTGTTTGTTCAACTAGACTCTGGTCCATTCCTTCAAACTATAGATAAGAAAAGGCTACCATAACACACAAACCACACATTTAAGGAAAAATGGTATATATCCTTGGTTCACAAAGAAGAAACTAAGGGAACCATAGGAACTGAGGTGGAAGGAACAGAGGGTAAAGATGCAGCCAGGCAGAACCCTGAAGTAAAGTGGGGCTGGCACTTTGAAGTTTGCTCTCAGCCCCTTGTGTTATAGCTTTGCATAATATAGGGTGTCATTTGGTGTGAAGCATCACAGCAACACAAACAAACCAAATCAAAGGTGACCCTCCTATATAGCAACCACTATAGTAAGAAGCCTGGTTAACTACACTAGGAAAACCTTACCAAGTGTAACAGAGACACAAAACATTTCCTACCATCTACAGAGACGTATAAAGCTTCTCTCAAGAATAATTGTGCATAGTGCTCTTTATATTGAGTAAATTTGACAGATCTATAGCCTGAGCAATGCTGAAAGAGGCAGATATGACAGGAAATGGGTTTAGAGTGCCTTTTCCAGGTTTTGACCTTTTGTTCACATATGCCTTTTCTTAAACCATACAGCAAAGCCTAGCAAAGCTCTGGAAAGAGTTGCCTCATTCACTTGGCTAGCAGTTCCCTTATTCCATGGGAAAGGAGCCAGGCAGAGAACAAATGAGGCAAACCAGCCCCTTCAATATGGGGGTGGGGGAGAGATATGAGTATAAGCAGTCTTCACTGTCCAGTTTTAGACTAGATTATGCCAAGAATACTAATCCTATAAGCTTTAGAATGCAAATACACACACACATTTGCACTTTAGCTGTGCCAGAAATCTGGGCTGCAGCCACAGTTAAAGACAAGGTATTCCAAACAATCAACACAGATTCCACCAAAATAGAGCAGTATTGGCCAAATGCAATTTGCCAAATGCGTACCCACCACAGTGGCTATATAAATCAGGATAATTTGTCAGCCATAGCAATAATGTCTACAATCCTTGCTTCTTAGTATTTCTGATTAGGTATAGATGTATCATTAAAATTCTCCTAAATCTTCAGTCTGATGCTGCAGATAACCACCTTGCCTCTGCAGCCCCATTACTACCTGGCAAACGGTCACTTCTATTCATTCTGAGGGTTATATCTGCTAGGTCAGCAGAAAAGTTACACCTATTGACAATGTTTTAACTAGCAGTTGCACAAGCCCCAAAAGAAGAAGCACAAGCAGCCAAGCAACATTAACCTTGCCTTGTGCAAACAGAATGAAATACTGTGAAGTTGAAGGCTTTCACGGCCGGCATCCATAGATTTTCCTTGGTTTTTTTCCAGGCTCTGAGGCCATGTTCTGGAAGAGTTTACTTCTGAGGTTTCACCTGCATCTGTGGCTGGCATCTTCTGAAGATGCCAGCCACAGATGCAGGCAAAACGTCAGAAGTAAACTCTTCCAGAACACGGTCTCACAGCCCATAAAAAAACCAAGGAAAATCTAAGAATGAAATACTAGCTTTGGCATTGCACAAGGATGAAAGCAGTGTTTCTGCAAGCAGAATAAACTGTGCACTGGTAAAATGAGACCATTAGATACAGCCTTGAATCTGTACTATGAAACTCAAGATATAATAACAGCAACAACAACAGCAACAACATTTATTTATAATGCCCATTTCACCAAAGGGCGGAACATTGCCATATACAATCAAAGACAAGGACAATAAAACATAACACTATGAATATACATGAAATAAAATGAAATGAAATCCCCAACAGTCACTAGGCATCTCAGCAACCTTAGGCACAACACAGCAGCTTAATCTGGCAAATCAAAGAGAAGGGTCTTCAACCCTTTATGAAAACGGGTGAGATCCTCTTCCAGCTGGAGTTCCAAAGGAAGACCATTCCACAGATGCGGAGCCAGGTCTTAAAAGGTTCACAGCCTTGACAGAGCTGTATGTGTTGATGGAACAGACCAATAATCCTTTGCCTGTGGATCTTACCATAAATTCCTAGGTGGTACGTACCATGCTAACCTAGTTGTAAGGTACTAGAGGAGATTATACTGCAGAATCCTAAATACCAGAAACAAAGGTTTGAAACAGGCCCTGGCTTAAACTGGTAGCCAGTGAAGGGATCTACAGGGAGAGGAGATGTGTGAATATTTCGGGAGATTTAAAACAACCCAGATGGCACTGTTGTGGATTAAAGCCAGAAGAAGAGAGCAGGAAAGAAACCTGCCAGTAGGCTATTACAACAATCCAGGTGCGACCTAACTGAGGCCTGGACAAGCAGATGAGCATTCTCAATGGTCAAAAACTTATGAATCCTATAGATGTTCAAAAGATGGAAATTACATGTCTTTGCAGTTTCCATGATAAATGGGCACAGGGACAAATAATCATCCAGCAGGACTCCTGGCAACCGAGATATAGCGGAAAGCGTGAAAGAGGGGTTAATGAACGGTCAGGCTGAAACACCAAGATCTCTCTTTTAACCATATTCAGCTTAAGACAGTGGGTGACCATCCACAACAAAACACTCAACATTATGGACTTCCACACAAAGGTATCAATTAATTTAAAACTCTGGAAAATCTGAGTGTCATCCTCATAAATGTGATGCTGAAACCCAATAATGAAATAAAAAAACCAAGAGGGAATATATATAATGAAAAAAGAAGACGACCCAAAACTAATCCTTGTGGCAATCCTACAGTTACAGGAAAAGCTTTTTGACATAAATCCCTGAAATGAAACAGAGGTGATTCAAAAAAAAAAAATTAAAACAAGGACAGAATGTTCCCTGTTATTGCCAATGATGCCAACCAGGATAGTAGGATCTGATGGTCCAAAGTGCCAAAGGCTGCAGAAAGATCCAACAGGATCAACACAGATCTTTGATGCCGAGCCTTTGCCACTAGAATATCACTTGCTACATATCTTTATGTGACACTAAGAAAATGCGTATGTGACTATTACTGAGTGTCTTTAAGCAAGCACCTAGGGCTAACAGCCCAAAAGAGGAGAACATAGGAAAAAAACAGTTCAGAAGATGAGGACATAGAAAAAAACAGAAAGCTTCACAAATTAAAGGAGTAATCCTCTAAACATAACTGCAGCTTTCACAACTTTCTGTATAAGAATATTTGGTATCTATGTTAAGCAAAGTGCAGCAGAGCTAGTGCAATATGAGTTTGTGGCAGAAACCGTTAGAGGGGAAGGATTATGAAATATTATTATTGGAATGAAAGGTCTGTTAGGGCCTTTACTCTATTCGCAGTGGAGATGCCCATCTTAGGATGGTGACTTTGAAAGAACCAAATTGCAAGCAGAAAAATACATCTAGAATCCTCTACATGAGAGTTTATTTATTAAGAACATTTATTAAGGAAACACATTCCTGGATAACAATAGCCTGATCCTTTCTAAATTAATCTAAAAGAGAAAAGTATGGTGAGGGAGACATGTTGGGGCATGTCCTGCCTCATCAAAGAGCAGATGGGAAGAGAATGGAGGGGTTCAGTCGACCAGTTCCTCTTGTTTTATAACAGGAGGGCAGTCACTTAATTAATCCTGACTGAACCAGACAACATTATCTGCCTATAACACTTTTGGGATAGGTGGCTGACAGAATAAGGAAAAGCAAGCAAAAAAGGAAGACAAAAGATCCTAATCCCTCTCTGTCTAAACCACTGCATTCCTAGGGGACAAGAGAGCAGCAAGAACAAGTGCAGAAGCTGCTGTTTCTTCCAACAGAAAAAAAAATAATTACACTGGATGCTCTTGTAAGGTAAAAAGAAAACTTGCATTTATTGTCTCAGGAAATCAATCTTAGGATAGGAAAGGAGACAGAAAAAGGAGTTGACCTATACTTGATTACAAGAGACCCTAAGATCTGGTTCTCATGTGTGAATGTAAGATAGCAGCTATTGTGGAGGCTGGATCCCCATGGATGCTCCTTCCTGGACAAAGGGAACAAAGAGACTAACTAACTGTAAGGGAAAAGGAAGGAAAAGCCTTGTGAAAATAGACCAAAGAAAGATACAAAAAGGTGAAATAAAAAGCAAGGTGTTAAATTTCTCTCTCACACAAATCACTTTATACAAGCATAGATGCCTCTTGTTCTGCAGCTCACCCCTACTCAACTGGATACCCCAGAGCACATATGCCTACAGTCTTCAAAACACTCACTTGTCATCCTCAAGGTATCAATGTTTTGTATACTTCGAGTTCCTTAGATCACAATTGTGCATAAGTATCAGATGTATTGTTCCTATGTAGTAAAAACCAAGATGGCAGTTTGCATAAGCCAAAGAAAAAACAGCCAACAAATCATTCAGCAACCTCATTTAAGTAACAAGTGCTTCCAGACAATGAGTGCCATGTTCTATACTCTGCTGCTAAGAATCTGGACACCTTTATGCAAAGCAAAATATTATGGTGAATTTGTTCAAAAATTCCAATGAGTCAACAAGCTTGATATACTTGCAAGTACAGTACTTACATTGTTGATCAAATAGACACCTCTCCCTCTAGAAGATGCCACAGGTTTCACTATCCAGGGTCCTCTGTCCTTGGAATAGGAATCTAGTTGGAAAAGAATACAAAAGACAAAGTAATATAGCAATTGTTAACTCTTCTGCAAAAATATTACCACACCTTGATAGGCTGAGCAGTTCTTACCGAAGTATCTTTTAGTCCACCATTATAAGCCACTAAAATGTCATGAGCGTCTTTTTTTATCTTGAATCCTGTAAACTCAGTCATGTCATAGACAGCCATACCCAGCAATAATGAAATTTGGAGTGGCTCCCTATAAACACAGACATCTGACATGGCTCCTTCTGATCATTATACAATCAAGCAGCTCATGATTCAAGGCCTAGAACTGTAAGCTATTTATCCTAACATGGAGATATACACTTAAATGGAATTGACAACCTTGGTGAGGCTGCAAGCCAATTATCTGTCCCAATACCCACCACAAGCAGCACAGACTGCCAAAAATGCCCCAAACAAAACAGTAGTGGATAGAAATGTGTTTTTTTTTTTACATTAAGCAACACATTATATGGAACAATGTGGGATGATTAAAAGTTGAAACTTGAGGTGGGGGGATAACTTATTTAAAAGGCAAATTACTGCTGTCAAAGACAATTAATCTTTATTTCCATTAAAACAGGGGGCAGGGGATCAGGGGCCACAAGAACAGCTTCAGGGGCCACATGCAGCACCAGGGCTGCCACACTGTGTCCCCTTCTGCACTTAAACAACATGGGACTTTTTTCTGTTCCTCAGTTCTACAGAATCAAAAGTTCAAACCACAGCAACAGGAGAACACTAAAGCTTTCAAAGTATTAAGAGAAGCATCTTCCTACTGGGGTCATTCTGATGTCCCTATCTTGCCATTTCAACAGCCAACACACTTCTCTGTAGTAGAAACACAGACGGCCATGGGATGAAAATCTGTATTCCCCGTCCACTTCCAAACTTTACTTCTCAACTAGTTACTCTGAATCAGACACTTACTACAAAACTCTTGATATTCAGCAGGGAGGATGAAAGTCTGGGGCAGGACATGGAAGGTCTTGAATCCATAGGTTTGCTGCATTCGATTGATGTTCTTATACAATCTGTCCTTTCGAGTTAACTCATATGACCTGCAAGCAAGTATGCAACTTTGTGAGGATCTTCAGGAATTCATAGTTATGTAACACTCCCAAACTTTAACAAGCACAAGTTAACTTCACTTATTTTTATTAAATGCATTTATTAATTATTTTTCTGTTCATCAGGGCTGCCAGGGCTATATACAGTAAAATCAAAATATAAAAAGAAGACAGAAACATTGTTTTAAAAACTAAAAACTAGACTAAAACATTTAAAAGCCAAAGTTCCTTGACAATTCAGTTTTGACTGCCTGTCAGAAATTCAGTAAGGAAAAGGCCTCCCTTGGGAGGCAGTTCCACATTTGAAGTACTGCTACAGAGAACACCTTAACGCATGCACCCACCAACTGAGATACATAACAGGGCTTCCACTGAAGATGTCAAATTAGAGTTGGGCTCAGATGGGAAGAGGTAGCCTTTCAGATATTCCAACCCCAAGCATTTAGGGCTTTATAAGGGGAGGAGTGGAGTCAGAAGTTGGCATGTAAAGATATAGCAGTCTGGTCACTGCCATTTTGCATTAGCTGTTGCTTCCAAACACTTTTCAAGGGCAGCTCCATATAGTTCGCATTACTGTAGTCTAATCAAAAGGTAATTAAGGCATGGATCACTATGGGCTAATCTTGCTTGGCTCTGACAGTGCAGTATAACTCACTTGCCCCCTTATAGCTCTCAGCCTGGAAACATCATACAGATCTGCATTCTTCTTCTGATCTCTCACTCTTTCTCAAAGCTGCTCTAAAACAGAGGTGGGCAATCTTTTCTCAATCTAGGGCTCTCTTCCCTTCAAGGTAATCTTTCAAGGGACACATACAGGCTGTGGGCAGGATCAGAGCTAGAACTCACTCTTTGTCTCTTAAGCTAAACCCCTATTCATAATTTCTTTCAAATAAAACTGCCAATGCCACAAAGGGAATGGGAAAGAGCCTAGAAGGCAAAAGGCACAAAGAGAAGCTTAAAGGTTTGACCACAGGCAGAGTTTTTCCAAAGGACATTACGTTAATCTATTTTTCATGCCCAATGGTTAGGCCTCTAAGCTCATACATGAATCTATCTAATGGTCTCTCGTTATTCTTCCTGCAGTGACATCTGGCAAAGAGAAATAAAAAGCTGACAACTGGCATATAAAATCAAGGCAAGGGGTGATTTTTTTTTCAAATTTAGCAACTATTATCATAGAATCATAGAATCATAGAATTGTAGAGTTGGAAGAGACTACGAGGGCCATCCAGTCCAACCCCCTGCCACGCAGGAATACACAATCAAAGCATCCCTGACAGATGGCCATCCAGCCTCTGTTTAAAGACCTCCAAGGAAGGAGACCCCACCACGCTCCGAGGGAGTGTGTTCCACTACTGAACAGCTCTTACTGTCAAAAAGTTCCTCCTAATGTTGAGGTGGAATCTCTGTTCCTGGAGCTTGCATCCATTGTTCTTGTTCTAGTCTCTGGAGCAGCAGAAAACAAGCCTGCTCCAGCCTCAATGTGACACCCCTTCAAATACTTAAAACAGGGCTTTTAATAAGTTACAGGTCCCACCCTTGCACTGCTTAACATTAAAAAAAAAATCCCGCTACTTCCAACATTTGGGTTTGGGTTTTTTTGTGGTGTTTGTTTTGTTTTTGTTACTGACATTTTGGGCAGTCTATGCACTCCACAGGAGGGCTAAAAACTGATCCCCAGAAGTGCCCATTCTGGAGAACTCTTTTACATATTTACTTCATTCATTTATGCACTGACTTTTCCCCAGTACTTGGACTTAAAGCTGCTTACAAAATGTCTTACGAAATAACAACTGAACAATCTATAAAATTAAAACCATTTAAAATTCTTTAAAAGACAAATTTTAAAAATCAACAAAACAAAAGCACATGATTAAAAGGCCCTAATTCCTAAAAGCTTGATAGAAAATGTTCACTTGCCAGTGGAAGGAGAACAAGGAGACAGTCCTCCTAGCCTCCTTAGGAAGGGAGTTCCAGAGCTTGGGAACACCCACCAAGAAGGCCTGCTCCCTTGTTCCCACCAAGTTCCAAAGGATTTTATGACTCTGGTGGAATTTTAATTGGTCCTAATAAAAGCATGCCCCCACTGCTTTTGCCATGTCCCTGCAGACCTAAATACATCCCTATCTTTCTTATATTAGTGTTCTTATGAAAGCACCTGCAGGATGGTATGCTTTAGTTATAAAGCATTGCCCCACCCCAATTTTTCATATAGAATAAGAGCAAAACAATAATAATAATAATAATAATAATAATATAATGTAGGATTCCTTTGCCAACTCTCCACATGTCACACAACAGGAGTGGGGAATGTGTGGACCTTCACGTGTTGTTGGACTGCAATGCCAATCAGCTCTAAACAGCATAAAACATAGTAACATCTGATGGGAGCTGAAGTCCATCATCATCTGGAGGGTCACACCTTCCCAAGCCTGGCTGTAAAGAACTTTAAAAGTTGCACAACAGCTTCACAATCTTTTATATGTCCATTTAATATACCAGATATCCTCTTCTTACCTGGGAAAATGGTTGACCTTTTGAATATCTGTGAGTGATCGAAGAAGATAGGGTTTCAAATGGGACCCTGTCCACATAAGGTTATATTCATTGCTACTTGGATGCACCTGGGGAAAAGACATACACTCTTGATGAGATAATAAATTGGATAAAACTACATTATCTCCAATCAAAACACTGGATTGAAAGAAACAAGGAATAAATCATATTGGCTTATTTGAAACTAAAGCCAACAAGCCGTCTAGGCCAGAAAATATACCAACCCACTCAACCTATTTCCCACCTACAGATTCATACAATTTTTTAAAGAGCTCTGTTTCTTAACACATACATTTTGCTAAAACAGGGTAGTTGAACTATGTGGCTCTCCAGATGCTGATGGACTGCAGTTCTGATCATTCCTAGCCAGCTGAGCCAATTGTAAGGCATAATGGAAGCTGCAGACCAACAACATTTGGAAAGCCAAATATGCTCCACCCACGTGTTAGAGGCTATTGAGACAGTTATCACATCTCACTCCAAGGCCTTTTTCCAGAACAAAAAGAATTGCGGAGCCATCTTTACAAACTGAGTTTCTTCAGGAATGCTAGGAGCTGCACAAAATGTGTAATGTTTCAAGGTCTTAAAGTAGGATCTTGGTAGCAAAAAAAGATAATATGGCAGAGAAGGACTCTAGTTTATAAATTTATCATATTAAAATCAAAATGTTTGAAAAGACACTAAAATGCAAGCGGAGCGTGCTTTGCATGACTTTTTGTTTACTTGGCTATAGTTTAATATTAATACACCCCAGCTATGATATGTAGCTGTCTCTTGGCTCTAAAAGCAGTGTCAATAGTTTTGGATTTTCAGTTTTTTCATATTCAAGGATCTGATGCACATACCTCACGGAATCCATGAGCTGACAAAATGCTGCGCACAAGGCGACTGTCTGTTCTCACAATCTTAAAAGCCAATCGATAGCGCTCTGTAAACACAACATAAATTAGTAACAGCATCCCAGAGCCATAATCTATTGCACCAGCTGTAGAGGGGAAGATAGTGCCACAGAACTCAGCACATTTCTATTTCTCATACAATACCCAATAATATGTCATTACATAGTTATAGCAGGTCTTTATACAACTAGAGTGACACCACACAGCAATATGGTCAAGTTATAGAGCTGACCCCAGACTGCTTTTGTTTGGTTTAATCAGCTAATTTACTGTTGGGACACAAGAGAAAAGAAGCTTTAAAATCACTATTATTTTTTAACCAGCATTTTATTCTAGCAATACAAGATAACACAGATTTATAAAAAAAGCAAACATAACAATAATGTACACACCACCCCCCTAATATCTTATATTACTCACATATTTGGAATTCTTATGCTTCTTTTTAAAAACTTTGTTAAGATATTGGCTGAACAAGAACAATGTGCAGCATAACATTTTAGTATAAGAAATAAAAGGTCTATCCACCCGCAAGGTGGTCCTCCTCTTTTCCTACTGCCTTCTACCTACTGCCTTCAAAACAAATGTCTACAAATTTGTGCTATTTTCAATAGACACATCAATCAATTACTTAAGTTCTCATTGTAAGTTTTCGCTGTTTTAATAGTAAACTATTTATATTAAAAATAACAGCTACTGCTTCTAGTTAGTATATCAAAAGCTCCTTTACTGTGAATGACAAAAAGGAAAATCAAACTTCCAGTCAAGTCTTCCATTAATTCTCTTTACACATTCTGGCAAGATATTGAGTCATGTAAAACTAAACTTACCTCCAATCAAGCGGATATAACTGTCCTTAGTTAGAATAGCTTCCGCATGAAATACCAGGATTGGGATCCTTCTAAAACCACCAGTCCACGTGATACATGGGTGCTCCCTAAAACAAGAAGATAAGTTTATGAAGTTTATGAACACAAACAAGATACTAATAAATACAACTAATTATGAAAGAATCCAGTTTAACTACCTACTCTATGCAGCAACCCCTTACACAGTTAGAAAGTACTTAAAGGTAACTATGGACCACAGAATTCAGAAACCCTGAACACCAGTTCACATTACATGACAAAAATTATAACTGAACAGAACAGCTAAGTTGTACAAGTACAGTGACAACTCAGAACAACACAGTTTTCACTTATAGTTCAGACACTATTCTAACTTATGGATACTCCTCTGAAGACTTTACCAATTTAGGTGAATAAAAATTTCACTTCTCCTTTTATCTTATATAGCACCTGGAGCAAAGACATGAAGAATTCATGCCTATGAAAGGCAAACTGTTGATATTTTAAGGAGCATTTGCTCAAAGCATTTTATAAGACAAACTCTTACATTTTCCTAATAAAGTTCTCTGTGAATCAGGAAATAAACTGACAGTGCATTGTGGCAACCCATGCTAAGGCAACACCTCATCAACAATACGTTGCTGTGCTACTTACTGTTATGCCTTAAGCCAAATGCAGAAACGCTGACATATTGATGATCACAATGCAGTATGCCTTAAGTAAGTCTAGATAATGATGGGTAACAAATAAATTTTAAAAATTGTTAGTACAAGAAAAGAAAGGACAGTTTGCTGGAAAAGGAAATTCATACATACCCCATTCTCATATGTGAAAATGTTCTTGCCTGATCAAAATTTCCATTAGAAGAAAACAAAAATTAAATATTCAGGTAGCCTAATTGTTCAGTATATGCTTACAACTCTTAATCAATTTTGCAACAAGACAGAATTCATTTTTATAGCCATTCGCCACTGCTGTCCCACACTTCGAGACTCTTGTAAGAGGTAGAAACAAGCCTTGAGCATTTCTTCATCCCTCCTCTCACCAAGCAGAAACTAAGATGAGCTAGGGAAATATTAGGTTTGTCCATAATCAAAAACCTTCTGTCTGTATCTGAGTAGAAAGAGAAGTAGTAGATAGGTACAAAAAACCACCAGCATCCTAACCAGAAAGATCTCGTGCAAGAAAACCACACAAGCCCAGAACTCACAAGGGGAAGAATAGTATGAACAGGCACTTGTTCTACACAGGCAGAAGTGCCTATCAACATAGTTTAATATCTCAGATCCATGTAGTAGTTCAGAACCGACAGCTTAATTCTACCAAGTGTACAAAAGTATTACATGTCAGTGACACTGTGCTTCCAAAGTGAAGCTGTTGGCTATAAAAAAAATGATGAATATCCAATAAAGGGCAATTAAGAAACAAAAACAGGAATGCAACTCACAAATGTATCATTACCATGTCGTTAGGAAGTAATCCCTAGTTTTCTCAAGCAAAAAGATATATTGATCTCTCTACAATAAGAGAATAACATGGCAGATGGAGAGCTTCTATGCCAGCAATTTTAATGAAATTCCCTAATGACATTGTATTCTCATCTTGATTCTGAGCAGAAATGGTTGCGCTAAAACTACACACAAGAAAATGACACCAGAATCGGGGTGAACATGAAACTACTGTCTTGGTTTCGTTATAGATTCAGTTGCAGATTTGAAAATATAACACCTTTCCAACTGATTTTACAACAACGTAAACTTAAGAAATAAGTGCTGTTTTTAAAAAGACATTTACTTTCGTAAACCTCCACTGACAAGCTGTTGTTACCTGTCATTAAGTCAATATTGACTTATGGCGACCTGATGAACAAGAGACCTCCAAGTTACCCCATCATCAACAGCCTTGCTCAGGTCCTGGAGATTCAGGGTCATGGCTTACTTGAATGAGTCTATTCATCTGTAATGCAGTCGTCCTCTTTTCCTTGGCTTCTAGGGGAAAGTTCAGGCTTCGTTTGCTCTAGGACTAATTTATTCTTCTTTTTGGCAGTCTACCTTATCCATAGAATATGTGCAAAAATGTAGTATCTTCTCCAACAATACATTTCAAATGAGTTGATTTTCTTCCTATCAGCTTTCTTCACTGTTTAGCTTTTACAACCATACATATTCAATGATATATCTTTAGACTTCAGGATCTTGTCTAGTTCCTTCACAGATGCATTTCCAAGTACTAGTCTTTTTCTGATTTCTTGACTGCAGTCTCCATTCTGATTAATAACTGAACCAACATATGGAGAATGTCAAACTATTTCAATGTCTTCATGTCATGCCTCAGAAGCCTAATGAGGCTGTAGAGTCAGAGGAGGAGGACATGACAGGGAACGGCCCTAGGGACCCTGGCACAGGTTTATCTACACCTGTACCAGCAGGAAATCCTGCCAACCTAGAGGCTCGAGCAGAGGTAGAGCCTGGTCTGAGTGGGTGGGCATCAGTCCAAGCAGAGTCCTGCCCACTCAGATAAGGATGAAGAAGAGGAGAGAGATTTACCTCCACGTTCATATACACAGCACTGAGTGCAAAAGGAGGCTCAAAGGAAATCTCTGAGAAATTATGAGAGGAACTTGCTCATTAAGAAACACCTGGCAAAGCCTTAAGTGCTTTATAGAGGCTGGGAAAGGCAATGGAGGTGTTGTCAGAGATCAACTGATCTCCATGGAGAAGGCTTCCTGCTGCCTTCGATGCCTGAATCCTTGCTGCCTTGCCATGTGCCTCGACCTTGGACTGTTCCTGATGATCCTGTTGCCTGATCCTATTGACCTACGGATGGACTCCTGGACTACGCTGCCTTCTGTAAGCCTTGACCTTTGGACTGTAGTCTGGACCCTTCTCTGTGTGCCTTTTTGCCTGAATTGCTGCCTTTCCAAGAAACAGAACTTTGCTTGCTCTTCCTAATTATATTATCACTGGAGCTTGGCTGCTTTCCCAGCTCTTGTTTAACTTGCTGGCAATCTGGAGTTGCTTTCGGACACTTCACTGAAGACACTTTAAAGTTACATACATCATTATTTTTGTTTTCTTAATGTTCACCTGTAAACCTGCCTTTGCACTTTCTTCATTGACTTTCTTCAAGAATTATTCCAAGTCTTTCCTATTTTCTGCTAGTAGTATGGTATCATCTGCATATCTTAAATTATTGATGTTCCTCTCTTCAATTTTCACGCCTTCTTCCTCTGAAGCTAATCCTGCTTTAAACAAAATTTGTTCACTATACAAGTTAAATAGATAGGGGGATAAAATCCAACCTTGCCTCATTCCTTTTGTCAAATGGAATCTATTCTGTTTCTCTGTATTCTGTCTTAACAGTGGGACAACCAAGTGTTGTGGCACACCCATTTCTTTAAGAGTGAGCCATAGTCACAGGCTGATTTTCTTTTGAAAATCTTTGGTGTGCTCCATTATCCAAATTATGTTTGCAATATGACCCCTAGCGCCTCTTCGTTTTCTGAACCCAGCTTGCTCATCTGGCATTTCTCACTCCATATATGGTTAAAAAAAAACTGTTGTAGAATCTTGAGTATTACTTTGCTTGCATGGAAGATCAGATTCTGTCTCTATAGCTTTAAGCAGCTCTATTGCTATGCCATCTGTTCCTTGTGATTTATTTCTCCCAAGTGCTCTATGTGCAGCTTTGACTTCACTTTCTAAAATTAGGTTAGCTATGTGGAGACTTCCTTCATGCATCTGAAAAAGTAAGTGAAGTTTACGAAAGCTTATGAAACAATTTCTTTCTCTCAGTTAGTGTCAAAGGTGCTACAATATCCCCTTGTTAACTGATATTCCAGATTGACATGGCTAAGTCTTTGAAAAACTACTGATTGTTTCAAATCTGCCAAATTCACAGAAATACTGACACCACACCACATTGAACACACCTGACATTGCCAGATTTCAGAAGCTGAACAGGTTTGGGCTTGGCTAATACTTGGATGGGAGACCACTAACAAACAACAGGGAACTCCAGGTAGGACTTGGAAAGCATCCTGGCTGAAAACCCAGAGAGTTACTGCCAGTCAGAATTGAATTGACAATACTGGGCTAGACGGACCAATGGTCTGACTTTAGTATAAGGCAACTTCCCATGTTCCGAGAAAGGTCTTGCAAACTATTACATGCAATGGGCCAGACTGCATTATGAAGTTAGCTTATGAAATTAAAATATCATATCAGAGGTGAACAAGCCTCTAAAGCAGTAGTAATACCGTATATTCCGGCGTATAAGACGACTGGGCGTATAAGACCACCACCACCCAATTTCCAGCCAAAAATATAGGCTTAGGCATATACTCGCCGTATAAGACCACCACCACCACCCCAATTTGGCTGGCTGACTGGCTGGGGGAGCCTTGCCAGCTGATCCTCTTTGTTTCCCAACTCACGAGGATCTCCTTGTGAGTTGGGAAAGCGAACAGGATCAGCTGGCAGGGCTCCCCCATACAGCCTGCCGCAACCTCTTCAATCCTAGCATCAATAACAGGCAACAGTGACTGCGAGTGATGGAAGTCTCTTCTGTTGATCAGGATGCAGTGGACTGACATTTCCAACTTCCCTGTGCAAGTGATCGACCTCGCATGCACTAATTAGAAGCAGGATCTCTGTCACAATTGCTCTTCACACCAGAGACTACTGGTCGGAGGGTGGAAACATCAGTCTGTTGCATCCTAATGGACAGGAGAACAGACTCCCATTGCTCATTTAGCTGCTCCTTCTGCACGCAAGAACAATTAAATAACAGATACTAGCACACACTTTTTTGGTCTTGAACTGAAGAATTCTAGTTTCTGTGGTATTTGAACCTGAAAAAAGATGATGCAAACAGGTAAAAGAATATGTGCAAACGAATACACACACACCTTTGCAATTGTTTTGCAATTGTTGCTTTCAGAAGTGAGCATGAGACAGTGACATTTTTGAAGTACAAGTTTCAGCACTCTCCGCTGGCTGGAGGATTCTGGGAGTTGTAGTTCAAAACATAACTTTCCCATGCTTTGTTTAAAAGTAGGTGGTACTTTTAGTGCATGCTCTCTCATGCACTCTCCCTCTGTTTAATTCAGTTATGAAAGAGATACAATATGTTAATACAGCATGAACAAACAACTTTTTTCCAGGTATTTGAATCTTCAGTGTGGTCCAGTTTTTCATCTGCTAACCTATGAGATATATAATTTTACACACAAACAGATCTTTGTAGAATTTCTTACTAGAGTTTCAAGTGTCATTGCTGTAATGAAGTGCTGGAGCAGGGGTGATGCTAAGCAGATGTCCCTGGTTTTATTTGGCTGCTGTCATATGATGTAAACATGACTTCTGAAAGCACCCAAAGTCAAGGAAACTATTGGCTCAGTGAGAGTGGGTGGTGAAGGAGAAAAATTACAAACATCAATGTCTTCTTCAACCTCCTCCCCAAGCTGTTCACCCTGAAATACTGTACTGAGAAAAAAACTTTCAGCTGAAGAAGATTTTACTGTGTCTAGCCTAACACCTTATGTAAGTGGGAACAGAGCCGAGACTGCATCAAAGGGCTTTAGGCTTAGCCCTGTCCTCAGGATTTACAGTAATAACACCAGGGCTCAGACATGCTTCCAAATGACTGTATCCTCTTCATGACCCTTGGTTACCTAGAGAAGTAACTGACACATCGCATAGCAAGCAAAGTCTAGAAAATAATTTAGTTGCTTCATACTTCCCCTAGCTCAGTATTGCTTGAGATATGATGAAAAAATTACATGGATATATAGATAAGGAAAAGTATAGAATGGTGACAATGATTCCAAATTATATGGTGAAGAACAGCATTTCAAAAAAATGAAATACCTGCATAAGTTGGTTTGTGTGAAGCTACATTTTGCCCTCAATAAAATAAACAAACAGAATCGTAGGCATGAGGGGAGAGGCTCATAAAGGTAAGATAACAGGCAAACCCCTCAGGATTGTTGTTCATATCCCATTATATCAGTAGCAAAGTGCATTCCAATGAATTAGAATTGCACTCTCAGGGAAAGTAAGGCTCACAATAAATGTCAGCAGTCAAATAAAGGACACAGAAGGGGGTGTGACTATTCAAGTGATCAGTTCAAGTAACTGTCTGTCACCTATAAAGCACCAAAAATTTACTAAGCATTTTATAGATATTAAGAAAAAAAATATTCCCTGTCTGCAGGGTTACAATTTAACAGACATGAAGGAAAAGAAATGGGAAAGTGAAGAGGAACAAAACAGTTACCAAACACCATCCTTAAAATTACAAAAGCCATTAAAAGTATAAAGGAATTGCGAGGCGTGTCAAGATGCCAAAGATGGTAGACATCTAAAGTAAGAACTGCTGGAAGGTAATGAGTCTAAAAATAAAATTGCAGGATCTAGTCCTTTAAAAACAACAAGAATTATCTCCTTTTAAAAAGGTAAAATCATTCAGTCACATTTGACTTCATGCTTTATGCAGAGTGCGATTAAGAAGCAGACTTAAGCTCTATTATCATTTGAAAGTGTATTCAGAGATCTGGGATCCCCCAGTTAAATTAGACTCATTACAAAACAAAGGAGTCAGTTTAAAATGCAAAACAAAGTTTACTGAAGGTATATCAGTCTCAATCTACATACTAAAACAAACTTAAGAAAAGGTCCCTAAACTGACTAAGAATGGGTAGGAAAGACTCACCAGCCTTGGCTGGGTTCCGATACATCATGGCATGGTTACAAGAAAGCTTAGGATGCCTCCATTCTCATGGAGAGTCAGATTCAGAAGAAACAAGTTACACAAAAGCAATAAAATTCAAATTAGGTCATGTGTGAATCATCCAGCACTTCTAGTTGGCTAGAAGTGCCCAGTGAAGTAAGAGAAGGGAATTTTGGGAGAACAAAATGCATGAAGGGAAAAACCCTAGACTTATCTAAGATTGTGAATGAGGTACACAAGATTGCTTTTACATTACAATGATTATTTCCCCACATACAACATTCCCCTTCTCAATCATAGGGTGCTTCAGGAACAATCTTCATTTCTTCTCGTAGTCTAAGGAAACTGTCCTTAGGGAGAGGCTTTGTTAAAACATCAGCTATCATTTCTTCTGAGTTGCAGTACTGCAGTTGAACAAGTTGACTCTGGCACATTTCTCTCACCTTGTGGAAAGCAATGTCAATGTTCTTCTTCAGAGGCTTGTCACTCTGAGAAATCTTGATACAGCTTTGATTGTCTTGCATCAAAATGGTTGGCTTGGGTTCCTCTATCCCAAGATCCAGAAGCAAATTCTGCAGCCATTTGATTTCATCACAAGCTGTTTTCGCTGAGACGCACTCGGCACCTGTGGAACTATCCGCCACTGTACTCTGCTTCCGACTTGTCCAACTTACTGCTCCACCACCATAGAAGATGATGTTTCCACTGGTAGATTTTCTCTCCACCAAATCACTGCCCCAATCAGCATCTGCATAGGCAATCAGTCGTGGCTTGTCACATGCTGGCAGCATCAGTTTGAAGTCAGCAGTCGCTTTTAAATATCTTGCAATTCGCTTCACTGCAGTAAAATCTCGAAGAGTAGGAGAATTAACCATTCTACATAAGATGCCAACAGCATTTGCAATATCAGGTCTAGTGAAATTCGCTATGTACAGAAGTTTTCCAACTGCAGTTCTGTACTTTTCACTGTCTCTCAAAGGTTCAGATGCCTCATTGCTCTTTAAGAAGCCCACTTCCATTGGCGTTAGAGCATCCTTTGCATCTCTTAAACCAAGACAGTCCAAAAGATCTACAATCTTTTGCTTTTGATTAAGAAAGAAGCTTCCATCACGGTCTCTTTCAATTTGTACTCCAAGATAGTGTGAGATATCTCCCAAACTTTTAATATCTATTTCTTTCTGGAGATTCAGGAGTATCTCTTGACTATCTGCTTTGTCTTGACTGCACAGAATCAAATCATCAACATAACTTGCAATGTAAGTCCATCTATTGTTTCTGAATATTTTGTAAACACATCGGTCAACAGTGCCTGGGGTAAATCCTTCTTTGATAAGGAGCAGATTTAGCTTTTTGTGCCACTTTTTGGCAGCTTGTTTTAATCCATACAAGCTTTTCTCAAGTTTACATACTAGATGCTCCTTTCCAGGTACTACAAATCCCGAAGGCTGTTCCATGTACAGTTCCTCATCTAGATCTCCATAAAGAAATGCTGTCTTCACATCTAGATGTTGTACATGCATTCTCTTGGAAGCTGCAACAGCCAATAGGGTTCTAATAGCTGTGTGTGTAACAACTGGGGAGAAAGTCTCATGAAAATCTTCTCCAAATTGCTGATTGTAACCTTTAGCTACAAGTCTGGCTTTATATCTTTCAATCTCCCCTTCTGCATTTTGCTTTGTTGTAAAGACCCATCTGCAGCCAACTGCCTTCTTGCCTTTTGGCAATTCTGTCAGAGTCCATGTTTTATTCTTATATAAGGACTCCATTTCCTCTATTGCTGCTTTCACCCATTTCTCAGAATCAAATTTTGGCATCCCTTTGATCTTCTGCCAGTCAGAGGGTTCCAGAAGGCTTTCCCCTGTGGTTAGGTAGGAGAATCTCAAAGGAGGCACTCCCCTGTTACCCCTCGCAGACTGTCTCACCTGGACTTGAGTTCCTGGCTCTGCTCGTGGCGCGCCGTCCGGTCCTCCATCCTCTGGTAAGTCGTGGGCTGAGGGAGCCCCTTCTGGATGCGAAGCACTTGCAGGAGGGTGAAAGAGCTGCACACGCTGTGGCTGCCGCTGAGAATCAGGGTCAGGGTCTGCTTCCACTGCAAACACATCTGAATAGAAATCTTTGTTTGGATTAGAATTAAATTGAGGTCTTTCATCAACATAAACAGCACTTGTTATTCTCATTGTGCGTCCATCAGGGTTTAGGATTTTGTAAGCACCTTTGGCATAGCCAATAAAAATTCCCTCTTCACTTCTACAGTCCAGTTTGTCTCTTTTCTGTTTGGGAATGTATGTATAAGCTTTTGATCCAAAAACCCTTAGATGGTTGAGTCTGGGTTTCACACCATGCCACAACTCAAATGGAGTAACATCTCTGGATCTGGTTGGAAGTCTGTTGTATAAGTATGTGGCTGTGAGAATTGCCTCAGACCAATAGGCTTTAGACATGTTAGCCTGCACAAGCATTGCAACTGCCATTTCCTTTAAGGTTCGGTTCATTCTCTCTGATAAACCATTTTGTTGAGGACTATAAATCCCAGAAGTCTGGTGTCTGATGCCATGTTCCTTTAAGAACTCATCAAATTGATGATTGACAAACTCAGTCCCATTATCCGTCCTCAGATTCTGAATTTTGTAATTAAATTTAGTAGTGACATAATTAAAGTACTCTTTGAACTTCTCAAAAGCTTGACTTTTCTCCTTTAGGAGGTAAGTGTGGCCATATTTGCTGAAATCATCTGTGAAGGTGAGAAAATAGAGGTTTCCACCAACTGATTTCTGTCTAAATGGCCCACAGATGTCAGCGTGTATCAGTTCAAGAGGTTTTGTAGATTGCCTTTCTGTGAGAGGCTTGTGTGAAGGTGCAGTAGCCTTGACTTTAATGCATTCCACACACCTTTCATTCACACAACAGTTCTTGAAATGAAAGTCTCTTGCTAGCTCTTGGTTAGCCAATTTCTTTATGCATTCAACATTTCTATGAGCAAACCTTCTATGCCATAAATTTATGCAGTCTTTGTGTTTACATTGAGTGGCAACATTGGCATTTGAGTCACTGATCTCCATGTGATAAAGGCCATCATCCTTTAGAGTGCCTTTAAAAATCAACTGTTTGCCATGAAAACCATAACATGCATTCTTTTTGAAAATTACTCTGTTGCCTCTAGAGGTGCTCATTTTTACTGAGTAGAGGGAGCTCTTCAATTCTGGAGCATAGACTGCGTCTACAATTTTCAATATCTCTGTTCTAGCTCCCAATTTCATAGGAAGATATACAGTTCCAATCTCTTGTACTGAAACAGTATCTCCATTGGCAAGGTAGACAGGAAATCTTACTTCTTCATTAAAATCTTGGAAATATTCCCTTTTATTGAAAAATGTATTTGAGGCTCCAGAATCTACGATAAGAGCATTTTTATATTCATTTCCAGAAGCTTGCATTACTTTTTCATAAGCCATTCCAATGTGAAACCTCTGTTTAGCATCAGCTCCTGTGTTACTAGCTCTATGTGCTTTTTCATTCTGTTGCCTCTGGCCAGTCATCTCTTGCTGTGAGAATGACTGCCTGTTTCCCTTTGAAGCTTTAGTGTTTAATTGCACCCCATTTGGCTCAGAAGAGGAGGGGGGCTTAGAGTGGGCTTTAAAATGTTTCTTTTCCTTTCCAGCCAAATTTACTTGCTGGTTAAAGTTAGAATTCCTGGATTCAACTTTGTCATTATGCATCAAATTCTGCCTATGTTGAAATTCCCTTATTTGAGTATAAGCTTCTGGTAGGGTTAAATCATTCTTTAATTGCAAAGTATTTATGATGGGATTGTAAAACTTTGGTAAGCTTGCTAAGAAAATCCCAACTTGCATAGCCTTTGGAATCTCTTCTCCAGGAGATTGCAATTCTGCTAATGTAGCTCTAAAATCATTAATGTGTTCATCTAGACATCTTGGATTAGATAGTCTCAGGTTCACAAGTTTAATCATCATTGCAATAGAATTTCCCATGGATTTCTGACCACATAGATCTTTCAAAGTGTCCCAAGCATCTTTTGCTGTTCTCGTATCTTTGATCTCAGAAATTAGTGACTGATCGGTTGTTAAAATTATGTATGCTAGTACTTTTTGATCAGTCCTATCAAAATCAGTCCTTTCTCTGCCCTGAGGAGGCCTGGGATTGTGTAAAACATCAATAAATCCCATTGCCTTCATGTTTGTTTCAAAAGAAAATGCCCATCTTCTATAATTCGGCCCACAAAGCTTTTCCATGGCTAAAAAGGCAGGCAGGGTAGCTTCAGCAGCCATGTTGGTTTATTGGTTTATTGGTTTATTGCTTTACTGCCTTTGTGTTCAAGCCGAGAGGGAGACCAAAAATAGCAGCTCTGAGGTGATCAGATAAAAAATAAAAACAAAACTTTTGCAAAAACAAAAATTAAATTGAGCTTTTAAGTCTTTAAATCTGGGAACCATTAACCCTTTTTTGCTGGAAGGTAATGAGTCTAAAAATAAAATTGCAGGATCTAGTCCTTTAAAAACAACAAGAATTATCTCCTTTTAAAAAGGTAAAATCATTCAGTCACATTTGACTTCACACTTTATGCAGAGTGCGATTAAGAAGCAGACTTAAGCTCTATTATCATTTGAAAGTGTATTCAGAGATCTGGGATCCCCCAGTTAAATTAGACTCATTACAAAACAAAGGAGTCAGTTTAAAATGCAAAACAAAGTTTACTGAAGGTATATCAGTCTCAATCTACATACTAAAACAAACTTAAGAAAAGGTCCCTAAACTGACTAAGAATGGGTAGGAAAGACTCACCAGCCTTGGCTGGGTTCCGATACATCATGGCATGGTTACAAGAAAGCTTAGGATGCCTCCATTCTCATGGATAGTCAGATTCAGAAGAAACAAGTTACACAAAAGCAATAAAATTCAAATTAGGTCATGTGTGAATCATCCAGCACTTCTAATTGGCTAGAAGTGCCCAGTGAAGTAAGAGAAGGGAATTTTGGGAGAACAAAATGCATGCAGGGAAAAACCCTAGACTTATCTAAGATTGTGAATGAGGTACACAAGAATTGCGAGGCGTGTCAAGATGCCAAAGATGGTAGACATCTAAAGTAAGAACAGACTAAGGTCTCCTAATTAAAAACCAGTCAGAGATGCAATGGAGGAGTTTTACTGACTCTATCCCCTATATTAATGCAGAGCAATAAGAGAGGGACTGAAAGGTCAATCTCAGGTAAAGAAAGAGAAGAAAACTCCTCTATCACAAAGCGAGATGAAATAGACGAAGAAATGGCACCCGCCACTAATTCAGGCAGAAGATGCAGAAGTCCACCAAAAGAAATGAAGCAGCCCTTACCGGATCACTTGGAAAAACTGAGAGCAATAATAATCAGCAATCTCCAAAAAGACTGGTCTGCTGCCCTTATGCCCTTGCAAGCTAAACAGGGTAGACTGACTGATAAAATTGAAGAAGTGGAGGAAACTGCAATGGAGGCACATCAGACGGGAATAGGCCATGAGCACAGACTAAAACAAGTAGAAGAAACCAATGAGATCCTCAACAGTAAGCTGGAGGATTTGGAAAATATGGGGACATTAAACATCAGATATTGCGGATTTCCAGAAGGGGCAGAAGGGATTATGGAATGGCCTGCCGGACGAGATCCGTCTTATTACCACCTTAGACAGCTTTAAAAAAGCTGTCAAGATGGATCTTTTCCGGCAGGCCTTTCCTGAATAATTATCCCGGCCCAAGACTCAGCTGCCCTTTATAGGCTACGATTGTATGTTTTTAATTTTTTTTCTTCTAATTCATATATATTTTAATTAATGCATGTTTTAATCCTTTGCAATTTAATATTATTTTAAGGGGTGGGTGGGCTAGGGTATTGTGAGTATGGGGTTTTTATATTGTAAGCCGCCCCGATTGCGTTGCAGAGGGGCGGGATATAAATAAAATTTTATTATTATTATTATTATTATTAAAGATATTTTGACTTTTACAGTGCAATGGACTAACAACCACTGTCCTGATTTAAACTTAATAGCATCTGATATTGAACATGCTCATTAGCACCTCATTAGAACAGGCATTAGCACCCCACCTGCCCCAAATTAACTTCCCCGTGTGATGTCATTGTTCGCTTCGCCCATTTCCCCATGAAGACCCAAGAGTTTGCTATCTTTCAAAGCTGGCTCCATTACAATATGAACATGTTCAAATATCAATATATCAAGACCCTTCTGCTGAGACTTTGCAAAAACAAAAGCTCTTCAAACATCTAACATCGCTACTGTAAAAAGAGAAAATCTGTTATATATGGGGCTTTCCATTCAAATTAATGGTTTCTTATAATGATAAAATGAGGATAGCGGGGGGTGGAGTCACGCACCACCGGATGTGGCTGTAGAATCCAGCTCTCTCCGATGTGATATCTTTGAAATAAAGAAAACACCTTGTTGCAGCAGTTAATTAAAGAAAAAGAACTGTGCCCCCTGTTCTGGAATGCTGTGAGTAACATCTGTTTTATTTAAAAGCTAGAAGCTGAAAGCTGAAAGCCCAGAGCTTGAGGATTTATGAGGGAAACTGATGTCGAGAGACCAAAGAGGAGCTAAAGGAAAGAAAAAATTCTTACAAACTCCTTTATGGACAAGATGTAAAAATAAACTATCTGACAAAACAATTTCAAGATTAGAATGGGCAGTTTCAGCTGAAACGTTAACAACAACTGAAAAGATTAGAAAAGAAAAAGAACAGACCGAAGCAATTAAAATGGCGACTGGAGCAGGGGGAGGAAAGAATGGACAGAAAAGCAGCCAGAAGAACGGGCAGAAGGAACACCTGTCAGGGCAAGAGGATTTACAATCTTTGCTGGCACAAAATAATGAAAAATTACTTCAAAGTTTTAAAGCTCATACACTTGAGCTACGAAATGAAATTCAGAATATGAAACAGGAAACAATTCAGGAAGTTTCTAAACAACTACAAAGTGCCATGCAGCAAATCAACCAGGAGATGGCAGGAGTGTGCAAAGAAATTTAAAAAGTAAATCAAATGGTAAACGACAACAGAAACTGGCTTCAGAGACATGATGTAGAGATTGCTGAGATACAAACACAAATTATTGCCCAAGAAGATCACAACAGAAGGACGAACATTAGGATTCAAAATGTTCCAAATTTTGAAAAAGAAACTGCAACCCAGCTGAGAATTAAAATAATAAACTGGTTCCAACAACTGACACCCCAGTTACAGTGGGCGCAAGAAGATTTTGAGAGAATCCATAGAACTGGATTCAGGAAAACAACTCCCAGTGATGTATTGGTAAAAGTGGTCAATTATTACAAAAAAGAGACATTTATGAAAGAAATCAGGAAACTGGGTGACCAAATACTTTTTGAGTCAGCACCATTGATGATCTTCAATGATTTGTGTGCGAAAACATTGGAATGGAGGAGAGGTATCAAACCCATTATAGCTATACTGAAAAAAAATAATAATATTAACTACAACTGGGGATCCCCAATATTTTTACAGTCCAAGTATGCTGGGAAATTTTACAAAATAAAAATACTGGAAGAAGGATTACAACTGCTGACAACGCTGGGACTGAGAGAGAAAGAACAAGAAGCAGCAAAAGACCAAGGGGAGCTGAAAGGAGCAACAGGAGGAGAGGAGAAATGAAGATATAAAGACAAGGGACTTGGAAAAAAACTGAGAGAGATGGGATCAAAGGCAACATCGGTGATGGGTGACACCCCTCCCCCACGTCAAAGTTTGTAGCTATGGCGCGGATGGCAATCCCTAGGAGTAGGAGGGGGGTGAGGAAATGTGTATGTGGGAGGGGTAGGGAGGAGGGAGGGAGGGGGGAAGGTGGAGGGTGGTGCAGGGGGGATTGTTATTGTTATTGTTTATTTGAGTGTTGTAATATTTGTGCACTATGGGGGACTAATAGAAGTAGAAATTTATTATACATAATATGGAAGGTAGATTGAGAATATTGACCTTAAATGTCAAAAGGTTAGGAAATGTAATAAAACGGAAAAGAATAGAATCTTTACTAAATAAATCTAAAGCAGATATAATATTCCTTCAAGAAACACACCAAAATAAAGATGGAGTGAATGAATTGAAGCTGAAATGGGCAAATACATATGAAAAAGCTTTTGGAACATCAAAATCAAAAGGAGTAGCAACTATTTTGTCGAAAGGATGTGAATTTATTGTTAAGAAAATTAAAAAAGATATAAAAGGAAGATATATAATTATGCAAGGAATTAGGGGTAAGGAACATCTCACTTTAGTTAATCTGTATGCACCAAATGAAGGTCAAATACAATTTTATGAAGAAGTTATTAAAGCTACAAATGAAATAAGTGAGGGATCTATAATAATGGCAGGAGATTTCAATATGGTAATGGATAAGCAGAAAGAGAAACTTAATCCTACTGAAGAGGACAAGGAAATGTATCAAACTGGTTTGAACAAAATTATAAATAGAAATGGACTACGAGACGTATGGAGAGAATGGAAAGGAGAAGAAAAGAGATACACTTATTATTCACCAACACATAAAAATTATTCTAGAATAGACTATATTTTTGTATCAAAAAATTTGGTCCCACAAATTGTAAACACAGATATAGGGATTATAAAAGTCACAGACCATGCAACAGTTACAACAGATATAAAGATTACAAAAGATTATAAACAAGCAAAAAGATGGAGATTGGATACAAAAATCTTGGGTTATAAAAATATAGTAGAAAATATACAGGTAGAATTAAAAAAAATATGGGAAATAAATAGAGTAGGACAAAGCAATCAAGCATTGTTGTGGGATTCAATGAAAGCTGTAGCCAGGGGAATATTTATTAGGGAAGCACATACATTGCGGAAAAAACAGGAAAAAAGTAGGAAGGAACTAGGAGAGGAAATTAAGGGTCTAGAAAAAGAATACTTTAGAAACAGAGATAAACAGATCCACGCATTAATACAAGCAAAGAGAAAAGAGTTAGAAAAGGAAGATATAGAAATAGCAAAAAGAAATCTGTTATTTATGAAAAGAGATTTTTTTGAATACAGTAATAAAAATTCTAGAATGTTAGCAAGAGCCACACAAACAAAGAAATCTAAAAGTTTGATTGGAATTATTAAAAATGAAAAAGGGGAAAAAAGTAATTTGATGAAAGATAAATTAAACATATTTCAGGAATATTATTAAAAATTATATTCAGCAGGTGATCCACCGAAAAACTTAGAGAAATATATACAGGAAAATTGTAAGGATATAATTAGTGAGGAGGAGAAAGAATTAATGGAAAAACCTATATCAGAAGAGGAAATAGAAGATATTATAAACAAATTGAAACTAGGGAAGGTTCTAGGAGAAGATGGTTTGGGAGCCGAATATTACAAAATATTTAAAAGTATATTAATACCTAGAATGAAAGAATTATATAATAACA
Organism: Gambelia wislizenii; assembly: GCA_030847615.1. NCBI lineage: Eukaryota > Metazoa > Chordata > Lepidosauria > Squamata > Crotaphytidae > Gambelia > Gambelia wislizenii. The sequence goes on along the minus strand of JAUMIR010000001.1, from coordinate 446,237,240 downwards.
TTTTAAAAGGAGATGAGATCCCACCATCATGGAAACAAACTCTGATTATATTAATTCCAAAACCAGATAAAGATTTGACAGACCCAGAATCACATAAACCAATATCATTAATAAATCAAGATGCAAAAATACTAACAGCAATAATGGCGAAAAGGATGAATAAATTTATGTACAAATATCTACAAAAAGACCAATGTGGATTTATAGAAGGAAGACAGATGGCTAATTTAACTGGAAGAGTAATAAATATAATAGATATAATTAGAAGAAAGAAAATTAAAGCAGGGCTTATAGCTATAGATATATTTAAAGTTTTTGATTGTGTGGAATGGCCAGCAATAAAAATATAATGAAAACATTTGGATTTGGAGAAAAATTTAGGGGTGTGATTGACCAATTGTATAAAAAAAATAAAGCAACAGTAATAGTAAATGATGGTAAGACAGAACAAATAAATTTAACTAGGGGAACAAGACAAGGCTGCCCACTTTCCCCAATAATATTTGCTATGGTAATAGAAATATTAGCTAATGTAATCAGAAACGATGAAGATATCAAAGGAATAGGAAATATTGAAGAGATTAAACTGAATATGTTTGCAGATGATACTTTAATAACAATACAAGATCCATTGGAAAACATGCAAGAGATAGAGAAACATTTGGAAACATTTGGGAAGATGACAGGTTTACAAGTAAATTGGAATATATCAGAAATGATGATATTTAATTATACAGAGGCAGAGCAAAAAAATATGAAGAGTAAAAAGAAATGTATTAAAATAAAAGAGCAAATAAAATATTTAGGAATAAATATTGTGGCAGAATTGGAAAAAATAGAGGAAAAAAATTATTATGTTAAGTAAAGATATGGAGAAAAGAATAGAGTAATATGGGAAAATTAAATTTTCATGGTTTGGAAGAATAGCACTTGTTAAAATGAAAATATTACCAAAAAAATTTTTTTTTTATTTAGAATGCTGTCTATTAAAGTATCAGAGATGGAATTTAAAAAGTGACAAAATATGATAATTATTGTAATGGAGGCAAAAGATCAAGAATCAATAAAAATAGATGGTATAAATCTCAAAAAAAAAAGGAGGTTTAGGCCTACCTAATCTAAGGCTATATTACGTAGCGAATCAATTAAGATATATTATTGATAGTGTTGCGGAAGTGAAGGAAATGGAATGGAAAGAAATAAACAAGTGATAAGAGTTAAAATTAAGAAATATATTTTTTTGTAAACTAAAAAAGAAATTTAGGGAAACAATACAATCTGTCTCTTTAAAAAATATATTAGATATATGGAATAAATATAAAAAAAGTATTAGTTCCAGGAACACCTCCATTAACGCTGGTAATATTGTTAGAGGGTTTCCCAGCAAATGTAAGAAATGAAGTGGAAGCAAAATTAGGAGGACAAGAAATAATAAGGTTGAAGGAATGGATGGGGAAAATGAAAAATAAAAATTATATGGAAAAAATATTAAAGGAGCAAGGATTTACATGGTTTAAACTGATACAGTTAGAAAGATGGACAAAAAATGGTTAAAGGAGGGAAGTTGTAGAAAAAGTACAAAATTTGAGAAATTGATTACAAAAGCTATTCAAGAGAAAAACGTTATAACAAGCAAAATATATACAATGTTAATGGATAATGAAGAAGTACAAGTTTAAAAGATGTTTGGGAAACAGATGTAGCAACTGTAATAGACAAATCTAGGTGGGAAAAAATATGGAATATGCAACATTTGAAACATTATCAGTAAGAATAAAAGAAAATTACTATAAGATTATATGGAGATGGTATTTAACCCCAATAAGATTGAATCAAATAGATAAAAAGTATTCAGCACAATGTTGGAGGGGATGCCAAGAATTGGGAACATATATTCATATGTGGTGGAATTGCAAATATGTACAGAAATTTTGGAAAATAGTAATGAAGGAAATAAGTGAAATACTGGAGATAAATATACCTTTAAGCCCTGAAATAGCATTATTATCATATTGTGAAAAAATACAAGAATCTCAAATTGTTAAGGATTTGCTAACAAATCTGCTGACAGCAGCAAGGTTAATAATAGCAAAGAAATGGAAAATACAAGGTGAATACAAAATAGAAGAATGGTATGATGACGTATGGAATATAGCTATAAATGAGAAAGTAACAAATATGGTTAAGGGGAAAAAAGGAGGGCTAAATAAGAATGTTTTTGGTGAAAAATGGAGTAAATTTTTAGAATTTGTATTAATAAAGGGGAAAGGAAGCAAACCTGAGTTGGAAAAAATGATTTTTTGGAAAGAGGGATGAATGTAAAGGGAAGTCCCTCGGTGGAGGGAATCACTGTTATATATGTTTGTTAAGTTTTATGTAGTAATTGTATGTTTTTTAATTTTAAAAATTAATAAAAATTATTTTAAAAAAAAATGAGGATAGCTACTAGAAGGATACAACTGCTGGGCATTCTGACTGTAATTGGCATCATGACACCAACAGCACTAGAACAAGAGATACAGAAAGAATCAGAAACTAGCGCTCAAAAACTCATAAGACCACCGCGACCCCACAGACTCTTGTGTCCAAAAATAAAAAGAAAGAACGCACTTTATAAAGGAGCAACAAACATGTTGACAACTTTGTCTATTGACTCTCAATGTTTGTCTGGGACTTTGACGCCATCTTGACTCTCCGAGGGGCTCCATTTGTTGCAACAGAAAATTTTCCGTCTTTTCTGAACAATTGCCAAAATTCAACATTGAAGAATTAATCTCTAGCAACTACAACAAGTACTTGTAAATATACCTGATGGTTTGTAATGACTGACTTATCTGAGTTTATTCGGTTGCATTATGACTAATAAGAATTGTTATTATTATTGCCAGGAAGCCTTGGCTAGAATACATAGCTTTGGACTGCCTCCCAGACAAAGATATTTCCCTAAGAAGGCTAGATAGTGAAATCCTAGCTGAAATTCCACGTAATATCTGGGATTTCTTTCTCAGGCCATAGGTTACTGTTATACTAATATTGTTGTTATGTAATTTTAATTTTAATTTTATCTCTCTTTAAAGGAAACCAAGAACTTGCCTTTAAACCTAGATCCACATAGGCCCAATCCATTGTTGCACTCCTCCTCACCTTCCTGGACCATAACCTTTAGAAAAATTATTTTAAAAACATCACTAAACAGCTTTGCCCAACTAACTAGATGAATAACCTTAGATTCTTGTCCTTTAATGAGAGAGGCCTGGGATCACCCTCTAAAAGGTCAAAAAATTTAAAACAGATTAAACCTCTGCGCCCCAATATTATTTTTCTCCAGGAGACACATAACAAATCTACTGGTCCCCTATTCCCAAAATCTCAATTTGGACAACAATATGTAGTAGGAGTAATGGAAAGGCCAGAGGGACTGCAATAATTTTAGATAAACAAATGCCATTTTCCTTACAGAGCATACTTAAGGATCTGAGAGGCAGGTATGTTATAATACAAGGATTTCTTATGAACAAGGAAGACATGTTAGCAAGTTTCTATACACCCAACACAGACCAAAAGCAATTTTTAACACATTTTCTTAACATTTTGGAACAAATGATAAAGGGAGAAGTAATAATTGCAGGCGATGCAAATACTGTTCTTAATCCCTACCTAGATAAATCCTCCTATAAGGCCAAAGCACAACACTCAACCCCACAAATACCTTTGAATGATATTAGAAGGCTAAACATGATTGATCCGTGGCATATACTGAATCCCACAACCAAAGATTATACTTTTTTTCAAATATTCATAACACTTATTCAAGAATTAACTACTTTTTTTATCAACAGAACTATTCTTTCCCAAATTCAAACAGCTAGCATCCATCCAGCTATTTACTCGGACCACACAACCCTAACTATGGATTGGTCCTTGCGAGAGCCTCCCTCTTGATCTAGAATATGGAGATTCAACTCCCATTTGTCATTTAACAAAATATTTAAAAACTACATACAACAATCAATAAAACAATTTTACAAGGAAAATAAAAAAGGAGACATCAACGAATCACTGTTATGGGATACTATGAAGTCTGTCCTATGAGAACTGATGATTCAAGACGGAGCCAAACAAACAAACAAAAATATGAGAAGCAAACAGATATTCTTTGTTAAATGATATAATTAAACTAACCCAAGACCACAAATTAAACCAGGATGAACAAATTTTAATGCAATTAATGAAAAAAAAGACAGAATTAGAAGAATTAAATTTTTAAAAGATGCAAACAGCTATTCAATATATGAAAGCATTTTATTACTAACACAGCAACAAGAACTCAAAATTGTTAGCACAATTAGTGGGGGGAAAGCAGAAAGGAGACTAATTCCCCAAGTTAAATCTTTAGACATCCAAATCATAACAAGAACCACTGAAATACTCCAAAAGTTCCGTAAATTTTACCAAGATCTATATACCACTGAACACTCTCCATGCATAGACCTTTCACAATTTTTAAAAACGCTTAAAATATCAAAAATAAAAGAACAACACAAAACTATGCTAAACTCTCCTATCACAAGAGATAGACTAGACTATTACTCAGTTGTAACTTGGAAAATCGCCAGGTCCAAATGGGTTCACAACTGAATTTGATAAACAATAAAAAAATGGACTTAATTCCACACTTACACAATCTTTATAACAAACTCCTAAATGATGCTCCACATCCATATAGCTGGAAGAGATCCCGTATTATTCCAGTACCAAAAACTGAAGACATACCACTAGTGTCAGCTTTTAGATCAATAGCTTTGATCAATAATGATATTAAAATAATGACATCCATCTTTTCCAAATGTCTTAGCTCGTTTATTACTTGCTATATCTACGCAGATCAGAAAGGATTTATGACAGGATGCCATTTAGCTGATGCAATCAGAAGAACGCTTAACATTATTCATTATAGTAATTAAACCCACTCATCTTTATCTCTAATTTCATTAGACGCTTTAAAAGTGTTTTGAGTGGCCATATTTGTTCAAATTACTCCAAAAAATGGATATGGGACATCAATTATTAAATTTCTTTAAAATCTATACTTAAATTCTGAAGCAACAATTTATGCAAAGTAGACGCCCAACCATTTCAATTTAACCGTGGAACTAAACAGGGTTGCCAACTTTCCCCATTATTATTTGCACTTGCTACTGAACCCCTGGCAGAAGAAATAAGGAATACCGAACAAATTGAAGGGCCTATGATACACCAAAAGATGCATAAAATTAGCTTATTTGCAGACGATGTCTTATTATATATTTAAAAACTTGATGTTGTTTTTCCTTCCCTGCAGAAACTATTTTGCCACCTACGACACCTACACGGGATTCAGGATAAATATACAAAAATCCAAATTATTATAAACACACCACTACAGACACAACACAGATAGCAACAAATGCCTAAACTACATATTCAACCTTCAGGTTTAAATACCTGAGGATATTAATTACAAAAGATCTTACACACTTAATATCACGAAATTATAAACAGCTTACCACATGGATCAAACAAAAAAATACATCTATGGAAAACATTCAACCTCTCCTTACTAGGTAAGACAGCACTTTTGAAGATGTTTATACTCCAATGTCTTTTATTTCTCTTCTTCACAATACCACTGAAACTGCCTCTTTCATATTTAACACTTGGAAAAAATTATTCCAATCATTTATATTCATGACTAAAAGACCAAGATTCCCAAACAGAATTATTTACTTAAGATCTCAAACAGGGGGGCTTAGGAATCCCACATATTCCACATTACTTTGCTGCCTCACAATTGGCTCACATCGACCAAATTCTCAAGAGAAACACTCAAACTAATTGGACTGAAATAGAACTAAATTTAAAAACCCCAGAAGATATGGAAATTTTCTTTACCAACCTATCCCACTCCCAAATTTAAAAAATAGACAACCTCTTTTTGCATGTGTCCTTATATATTTGGAAGCAATGGAAACATTTAATGATACCTCACCCATACAACCCTTCTTAACACAACCTGTCTTCTATGACCCAATTAAAATTATTACCTATACAGACTGGCAAGAAAAAGGAATTTACACACCAAGGGACTTATATAGCCATAATATACCCAAAACAAAAGAAGACTTCATAAAAGAATTAGACCCAATTCGATCCACTTGGCTTCAACTTTTTCAAATTTCACATTTTTAACTCACTTACAACAAAACAGATTCATTCCTAGGCCTTTGACATTATTTGAAAATGTATGTGTCACTTCAAGATCACACATTAAGGGACACTTGTCACTGCTTTACAATTGCATGATAGAAGACACCTATGGAGGGGGATATGCGTTCAAATTAGCTTGGAAAGCAGATCTGGTGCACCCCTTAACTAATACAGATTGGTCTAAAATTTGGACATCCTCAATATTTAAGAAAGGACCTGTGGTAATTAAAACACACTCAAAGTAACATACAAATGGTATCTAACACCTATTTGATTGGCCCAGATTACCAGAACTAACAATCTGAATTGTTGGAGAGGATGTAAGGACAAAGGCACATATATGCATATGTGGTATTACTTTCCCCTGGTACAAAAATTTTGGTCTGATGTCCTTCATTTCATCTCTCAAATTACAAATCAACCAATCCACTTGGATCCGAGCTTGGCACTTTTGTCGCACTTCACTAAGGAAAACAACACAGTGAAGCACAAAGATTTGATTAAATTTTTATTAGCAATAACAAAAATTAAAGTTGCACAAAATTGGAAAACTGGTACCTTTCAGATGGGAAATTGGTGGAAAAGGTTTTGGAACATATGGCTCCTTGAAAAGCTTTCAGAGCAAATCAAAAAATCCCAGGGATGCCATAACAAAATCTCATTTACAGAAAAATGGTGTCCTTTAATAGAATTTATAAATAATAATGTAGATAAGAATCGACTTCCGCCTAGTCATAAGGGATTCTGGAAAGACATTTTGATTGACCATTGAAATGTCTACATAGCGGAATATATGCATGCTACTATCTCAGTGTTATCACAAAACCTAAAGATCTTGTGACCCGATTGTATTTCATTAATCATAAAATTTTAGTGCATAAATATCTGTGGTACAGAAGAGAGAACTTAGTTGTTGTTGGGTTTTTTTTTATTGTTGATATAAAGAAGAAAATGAATGTGCTGTTTTATGTTATATATGGAGATGAAGATGATCACCTGAATATTGCACATTCTTGATGGATGCTTGTATTCTCAGTGCTGGTATGTTATTTAATTAAAAAAAGTATTAAAAAAGTATAAAGGAATTAGCACCTTTGAGACTGAGAAAAAAAGCCTAGCATAAGTGTTTGTTGTCTCATCTGTGCAAGTATTTGCTGAAGTGGACTGGAGTCCACAAAAAGTTATGCTAGAAATTTATTTTTCTCAATTAATCTAAACAGTGCTACAGGATTCTTTTATATCTTTTTATGCTGATACAGAATAACAAGACTACATCTTAGAATGCTATTACAAATGTCATCTTCTAATAATCATTCTAATGGAATTCCACACAAATTAATCAGGAACAAATATTTGTCCCACAGCTGAAAAACAAAATCACTGCTAATAACTCAATAAGCTATTAATATGTCTACCCTTCCCACATCCTTCCCTATCTAGTCAACGTTGTCAATGGTGAAGGATGATGGGAGCTGCAGTCTAACAACATCAGGAGGACCACTGATTTCCCACTCCCAACCTTAGAGGTCTTGTAACATGAGTATTAGAAGATGTAGAAATCTATGAATATAGCATATGAAGCAGAATAAAACCATAGGTAACCTCCCATTTACACTGCATTGGTACCTCCAGTTTCATTTACCCGTAGTCGGGGGATAAGGTATCTCTAGTCATCTGGAGGACCATAGAGTGGTGCTGGAGATTGTCTTTTAGGCATTAGGAGGTCCTCCAATGCAACTCTATGGTCAACCTCTGCAGAAGTTGATCATAGAGTCACACCAATTGCCTAGAGAGGCACCCTCTCTAGGCATTTTCTAGGTCCTCCAGTGTGATTCTTGGTATTCTATTGCAGTTCGCTATTATATAGTATGCGGTTTCACACATCTGTAGTAAGTCCAGGAACATATCCCCCATTGGCATTGGGGGGGCGCGACCTGTACAACATCAGCTAAAGCTTCTTTTTTCAGTACCAGCTCTGAACACTTGTATGCCACCATTCACAGATCCATCTGCTATTAGCAAGTTCTCCATGAGATGGGTATGCTAGCAACAAAACTCTTCCTCCTAAAGCACTCATGTGCATTGAGATTTAGAAGTATTAAGAAATCATTTACTGTTTATCTTTGTTAAACATCTCTGCAAATAGAGAGGACCTCCACACCTGCCCCCACCCCAATATCAAATATCATAAATACATATTTATGATATATAAAACAGCATCCAAAGATACTTTAAACACAAAATAAGAACACTACACATTAAAACCTCTATCTGCTGCCACACACTAAAAACCAAATGCTTCCTTAAATAAAAAAGCTCTTTTACCTGTCAGTGGAAAGACAGCAGGAAGGGGGCCAAACAGATCTCCCAGCAAAAGAGTTCCACAGCCTCAGAGCAGCCAAGGGGAAGACTGCCTCCTGTGTCTGAGCCAGGCAAGCCTGGGATGGTGGTGGGACTGACAGAGAGCCTTCCCTTGCAGATCTTAGAGCACGGGCAGGCTCACATAGGGAGATACTTTTTTCAAATACAGTAGTGCGGACCCAAGTTATGTACGCCTTTAAAGGTCATAGCCAGCACTTTGAATTCTGCCTGGAAACGGATTGGCAGCCCAGCAAAGGGGTTATATGATCCCTGGAGATGTAAAATTTCCAGAAATTTTGAAGCCATGGGGGAAAATATTTTTCCCCAGGTTTTTCAGAAAAAAATGGAAATTTTCAGAAAAATTGAAAAAATGCAACATTAGCACTTTTTACAGATTGAAAATCACTCTGTTACTTTAGGAACATAAAATATGACTATGTACAACTTGATTTGGCATAAAATTATCACAATTGGTATACTAAAAATGCAGTGTATTCAAACAATTATTGTATTTAAACAATTATATATGGACACCTTGTCTTAATGATTGTATTCATCATGCTAAAATAAAACATTCCATAATCAATTTTCTTCCCTTTTTCAATTTTTCAGAAAAAAAACAAAAAGGGCTTCAGGAAAGAGCTAGGGGGGAAGCGGGGGTGGTGGTTCTGAATTTTTCCAGGTTTTTTCTGGGCCTTCATATCTCTAATAACCTTCCCCAATCAACAACCTGATTGCAGCATTTTTGACCCACTGAAATGTCCAAACAGTTTCCAAGGGCAGCCCCATGTCCAATGTGCTACAGTAATCCAAAAGGGATGTAATCAAGGCACATGTTACCATAGACAGATCTGACATCTCAAGGAACAGGCACAGCTGGTACACCAGTTTTTACTGTGCAAATGTACTCCTGGCCACAGCTAAAACCTGGCATCCAGGCTCAGATCTGAGTCCAGGACCATGCCTTCAGTGCAAAACTGAAATTTCAGGAGGAGTGTAGCCGATCCAATACAGGCTGAATCCCTGTTCCCTGATCTGCCTTTCAATTGACCTGGAGCACCTTCGTCTTTTCTGGATTCAGTTTCAGTTTGTTTGCCCTCATCCAGTCCATTACTAACAGAAGACATTGGTTTGGTACAGAGACGGCTTCCTTGGAATTGTACAGAAAGGAGAGAGCTGGGTGTCACCAGCATACTGGCGACATCCAACTCCAAAACTCCAGATAACCTCTCCTAACAGTTTCATGTAAATGTTAAATAGCATGGGGGGTGGGGGAACTGAGCCCTGGGGGACCCTGCAGGCAAATGACCATGGGGTCGAACAGAAATCCCCCAGCACCACCATCTGAGTTCGCCCCTCCAAGAAGGACTGGAACAACTACAGAACAGTGACACTCAGTCTCATCCCAGAGAAGCAGCTCAGAAGGATCTCATGGTCAATGGTATTGAAAGCTGTTGAAAGGTCCAGCAGAACCAACAGGGACGCACTTCCTCTGTCCATTTCTCTGCATGGGTCATCCACCAAGGCAACCAAAGCTATTTCTGTCCCATAGCCAGTCCTGAAGCCAGACTAAATAGATCTAGATAATCTATGGAGCTAGGGTTGTGTTGTGGTTTGGATAAGAAACATTAGAAGTTATTCATGCAGTTTCTTGCCTTCACTGAACCACAGCACAAATGGAAAGATGTGTCGCTTCTAGAGTACTCTATATATACGAAAAAACTTTGACGAGACTTAATAGTAAGCGCAAAGAGAGGCTGGTAAATCAAACCAGCATTTGTTGACTGCTATTTATCTCCCTACCTCTCTTTAATGGCACATGAAGATCCATTCCAGGTGAAACATAAAGAGAAGAGAAATACAGGTCACCCCCTCCCCATTTATGTAGGGGTTACATTCCTGGACTTACCAGGAATGATGCTCCAAAGGGCTACCGCAGAGCTTGAAGAAGAAGATGGCATCTATATACATTACTGGATTGATGGTAGCTTGTTTAACTTAAGCCATCTGAGGGATCGCACTAAGAATCTAAACTATCTAGTCTAGTGATGGCGAACCTATGACACGTGTGTCAGCACTGACACGCATAGCCATTTTTTATGACACACGGCCACTGAGGCGACCGCATGCCGAGAAGAATGTTTCACAAACACCCATCCTCCCTAAAGTGGTGATCGGGGCTTCGAAGCCCCAGTCACCACTTTCCTCCCCACTCCCACCCTCCCTAAAGTGGCAATCAGGGATTCAAAGCCCTGGTTGCCACTTTCCTCCACCCCCCCACCTCCGAGTTATGCTCAGTTTTTTGGCGAAGTTTGACACACCAAGCTCAAAAGGTTGCCCATCACTGATCTAGTCCGTGAGCTGCTCTTCGCTGATGATGCTGCCATTGTTGCTCACACAGAAGCAGATCTGCATCGCCTAACATCCTGCTTCGCAACAGCTGCAGAGCTGTTTGGGCTGGAAGTCAACCTTAAGAAAATGGAAGTTCTTTACCAGCTTGCACCACAGGATGAACACCACCATTCCCACATTGTCATAGGCAAATCTGTGCTTAAGTCCATTCAGCAGTTCACCTATCTAGGAAGCATCATCTCCTCAGATGCCAAGATTGACAAAGAGATCGATCACAGATTAGCAAAGACACATAGCACATTTGGAAGACTTTACAAAAGAGTCTGGAGTAACAAACACCTGAGGCGAAGCACAAAAATCAGTGTATATAGAGTCATTGTACTATCTATTCTCCTTTACGGGTCTGAAACATGGATCACCTATCACCACCACTTACGACTCCTCAAACGCGTTCATCAGCGCTGTATATCCACAATCCTAAATATACACTGGACTGACTATGTGATGAATGTTGCTGTCCTTGAGCAAGCAGGGATCACCAGCATTAAGGCCATGATATTGAGAACACAGCTGCGCTGGGCAAGGCACGTTGCTACGATGGAAGACCATCACCTCCCAAAAATAGTACTCTACGGTGAACTCGCCATGGGTCAGCATAAGAGGAGCGCTCCAAAAAAGCGATACAAGGACTCCCTGAAACATCATCTCAGGCTCAGCCAAATTGACCACCAACAATGGTCTGCCATGGCCTCACATCAGGAGGCATGGAGACGCACTGTCCACAATGCTGCAGCCTTATTTGAGAGCTCACACCAAACAAGTCTTCAAGAGAAACAACAACGCAGAAAGAACCACAACCCGGAAACATCACCCAAGGCGACCTTCTGCTGTGCTTTCTGCAACCAGACATGTTTATCTTGGATTGGCCTTTTCAGTCATCAGCGCACTTGCAGAAAGCGTGGGATGAGTCGTTCCTGAATCTTCGTTTGCAAAGAAAAGCCAGAGAGAGAGAGAGAGACATTCCTGAACTTACCACAGATACACAAAACTGTGTACAATAGCAAACCACCATATTAGACCATAGAATCGCACTGGAGAACCTAGAAAATGCCTAGAGAGGATGCCTTTCTAGGCATCTGGGGTGACTCTATCGTCAACCTCTGCAGAAGCTGACCATGGAGCTGCATTGGAGGACCTCCTGATGCCTATAAAGACAACCTCCAGCACCATTCTATGGTCCTCCAGATGCCTAGAGAGACCTTTCCCCCAATTGCAGGTAAGTGAAACTGCAGGTACTGATCCCATGTAAATGGGGGGGGGGTGCAACTTGTACAGTATCAGAAAATCCAATGACACAAAGAACAACCATTCAGAGAAGGACCATAGTTCAATGATACAACACATACTTGGCACACACCAAGTCTCATGTTCAGTCCCCAGGATCCTCAGTTAAAAAGTTTCGGTAACACAAAATACCCCTCCCTGGGACCCCAGGGAATAGATAGTCTGGATAGTTAGTCAGGATAGTCAGCCAATCAGGATAAAGAATACTGAAATAAACAGGTGTTGTTTTTTTAAAGAGCAGAAAATACTGGGCTAGATGCCTTCCATCCAATGCTTCTGCCTCAAAGATGACAGGAAAAAAACGCCTCTTCAGGTTCCACAGAATATACTAAGGCCTGAGCCTGCTCACTGATATTTCACATCTTGTAGCCCACCTAGTCCTTAATACCTAGATGTAAGTGTCAATGCTTGCATTATGAAACAAAACATATACAGTTTGAATTCTATATACAAGTACCATGTGTTTTAACTTACTCTGGCCTTTCCACCTCTTCTTCTTCCTCCGAAGATGAGTTTGCTTCTTCTAAGTCCCGAGCCATTTCAACTGGCATTTCCTGTGGACGTTTTCATATAGCCCAGAAACAGTGACCCCTCAAATTCTTCCCTGTAGAATCAGTAAATCTAGCCAGTGCTGTTTCCTGTGAAGAATTGTGGGGAGGGGTATCAATCAGAACGAACCTGAGATTATAGGGTAACCATGTCATGCTTCCTGTCTAACAAAAAAAGTTAATGTATCTAGCTATTATGGCTAGATTGCTGAATTTGGATACAGACTCTCAAGTGACAATCTCTACTAAACCATGATGCTTACTGGAACAAGTTACTACAGTTGCCCCTTCATATTCGCTGGGGTTTGGTTCCAGGACCCGCTGTGGATACCAAAATCCATGAATACTAAAGTCCCATTATATGCAATGCCCCCCCCCAGAAGCTTTATTTTTCAAGAAAAAAAGACTGATCTTTTCCGGCAGGCCTTTCCTGAATAGCTATCCTGGACCAAAGATTCGGCTGCCTTTTCCCTTAAGCAGCCACTGGATTATTTCATTTTTTTTCTCTTTTTAATTATTGTACGTTTTTAATCTGTTCAATTTAATATTGTTTTAAGGGGTGGGTGGGTTAGGGTACTAATGTAATTATGGGATTTTTATGATGTAAGCCGCCCCGACTGCATTGCAGAGGGGCAGGATAGAAATAAATTTTATTATTATTATTAAGAAAATAACAATACCCTATACAAGTGACAGTAGGTGAGTGTGCTTATTGAATTTACGCTGCAATCTTCCATGAAGACTACTTAGTAAAATCTACACGGTCTGGGCACAATTATACAGTGTAGCGTTCAGAAATTTGCAGCTGAGTCTAATTAAAAATTAAGTCTTTAATACAAGTATTACAAGATTTCTATGAGCATACTATCGATACATTTATGTGAGCCTTTTTATTGTTGAGAATACTATACATTTTATTCCAATGGATATGTAGATAAAGGATATCTCTCAATGATTTAATACTAGTATAACTGGGGGTTATCCCAACATAGGAACTTTTTTTACCTTCCCCCTCCCCTCCCTGGCTTAAACAGCCATTGATTGGCCCTAGCAGTGCACCCAGGCACCATCTGGCTGCTCTTGCACAGCAAGGTAAAAAAAGAATATCCTTCGCCTCCCAAGACTCCACCCTAAGTATGCTGGCAAAACTTTAAGTTCCACCAGCATCAAATACAATCTCAGCCCTTATGTACTGGTTTTACATTCTATATTTTAATTATTCATGCACACAGCTTGGAAACTGATATAAGCAGTTGACAAATATTTGTAAATAAAGCCATCACAATCTATGCATTGAAACATAAGACTTTCTAAAGAGGTACAAATATTGGAAGTAGTTTTGCAAGGGAGCAATAGGTGGTAAGAAGTACTAAGCATCCATACTCCAGCCATATATCTCTTTGAAGCCGTTTTCCACCTGATGTGGCTTAGTTACATTTTTGGACCCTGGCTGGGAAAGCAACAGAGGCAATGTTGGGGAGGCAAAGAGTATGAGAGAGATGGAGAGGGAGGGGGTACAGAAGCCTCTCCCCATCTACCTTTTCTTTGCATGAATACTCCCAATCCCTACTTTATACCGGTTTGGCACTGACTCATGTTCTAAAATACATGTCTACCACAAGCATATTTACTTAGACCCTAAATAGATGAGCCATATATAAGCCCAGCCACAACCAAGCAGTCAAAATATATCCTTATCAAAAGGACATTACATAACAATCCTATCAAGTTTGACACACAGCTTCCATTAATTCACTAGATTAAACCCACAAGATGAAATTAGGTTATATGACACACCAGTCATCTAAAGAGGATCAAAAACTCCTACAGTAACATTCATTAAACCTTTTCCGCTGAGAGAGGCTTTAAGGTAATTGTTTAGCTCAATCAATCCCACAGTGCATTAATCCAGGATTCCCTACACCTAAATATTGCTTGATATCTAAAGTTTGATTCAATGTCCTTCCAGACAAGATTTTCATCTGCAATCACAATGTCTCCAAGACAAAATTTTAAAGGACATCCAGACAACCATATGTAGCCTTCCCATATTTCCCCATAGCTTCTTCTGTCTTTTTTCCACACCAGAATAAAAATCTGTTATGGAGGAAGCAACAAACTAGGTACACAATGGCTTTTTTACAGATAGCATCAGGATCTCTTCCATTGTAAGCACACTTAGTTATGTTCAGTACTGTTTGTAACTTTTCAGCCACTCCTAATAAAATAGATTACGTTTCTGTGGATCTGGACCCAAAAGTTACCTACAGTCTCTTCCTCAAAATAAGAGGGGGAGGCATGTTAAAGTCCACCCACAATAAAAACTTTCCCCTGAAGCCTTGTGCAAGGAAATTTCTAGGTCAATGCTACGCAGAGTAGTGGCCCATCAGTCATCAGCTGCTGGTCCCACAACCAAGTTTCCAGAGAAGAAAGAAACAGATGAAGCTAGAACCAGGCACATCAGGGAAAAAACCTTGCAGTCCTCCACATCAGATAGCCTGAGAAGCACTGTTTCGGGTTCAATTATTTGTTTACAATCTTTAAAATATGTCTGCACCTGTCTCACCTCCAGTTCATAACCAGGAAGCAATCACAGACTAGATGCTGAAAGCAGCAATTTTTCTCTGTTCCAGGAGAGGCAAACCCTTCCAGAAAACCTGTTATCATCATACATAGGAACTCCAACTCTATGGGTGCATCTGCACTGTAGAAATAATGCAGCTTGACACCTGTTTAAGTGCTGTAGCTCCATCCTATAGAATCCTGGGAATTGTAGTGTGGTGAGGCACCAGCACTCTTTGGCAAAGAAGGCTGAAGACCTTGTAAAACTACAAATCCCAGGATCCCATAGGATGGAGCTACAGCACTTAAACTGGTGTCAAGCTGCATTATTTCTACAGTGTAGATACACCCTGCAGCTATTGGGCGAAAGAAGGGGGCATAAAGTCCACAAAAACATGGAGCGGTGTCCCAGTCTCCTCTCTAGACGCGGGTGTAGTTGGAAAGCATCATTTGAACCACAGCTCGGAAAAGTTGCTTGCTTGGTTGGACGACCACTCGCAGAATCCTCAAGAAGCCACCAACCATGTGGGCTTGGGGATTCTGGGAGATGTAGTCCAACCAAGTACAGCTGTCCCTTCGTATTCGTTGGGGTTTGGTTCCCGGACCCCCCGCGGATACTGACATCCGTGAATACTCAAGTCCCATTATAGGCAATGGCACAGCTAAATGGTGTCCCTTATATAAGATGGCAAAATCAAGGTTTGCTTTTTTGGATTTTTTTTTTTAAAGAATATTTTCAAGCCGTGAATACTTAAATCCGTGGATACCAAATCCGTGGATACGGAGGGACAACTGTAACTTTCCCCCTCCCCGGCTCTGGTTTGAACTCCGGGGAATCTCTTCATCCTGGGCTGCCTCTCTTATCTCGGCGAACGGGACGCGGCTGCTCCCTCGTTCTCACGACAGGCCGGCGGACGTTTGGCAACTCTGGCGGCGAAGGTGATGATGATGAGGAGGAGAAGGCTACCGCTGCCCTCCACCCTCGTGAGACGAGACCCCCCTAGCCAAGCAAGTTCGGGTCTAGCCAAGTGGGCCGCCGCTTCTGAGCTCCCGCAGCCCCCTTACCCTCACCTGCGGCTTCATCTCCCTTGGGGGGCCCAGTAGCCGCAGCTCCTCCCGCCGGCGCTTCCCTCTGTTACTACAACAACCAACAAGCAACCGTCCCCTCCCTCACCGAAGACACATCTGCGCAAGCGCCGGCTCTCCACTCCCGCCCAAGCCGCTTTCCCACGCGCGTGCGCACAAAAGGCACACTTCTTTTCCCCCCCCCCGCCCATCCCTGTCAATCATCTGCATATGCCTCTTCTAAAATGGCGTCCTCCAACGTTCGCTCTTTCCTAATAAGGAAGAGAAGGGCAAGAACACGAGGACGGCCCTTCGAAGTTGACGTCACAACGCCTCAATAGGCTTCAAAACATTTGATTGGCACAGAGGCCTAGCCATTCCCCTGGCGCGGGACTAAGGTTGAGAGTGGGAACGTAAGAGCCAACCAGGAGGAGGAGAAGTCTGACTGCGGACCAATCATTGCAAAGCCAGGGAAGGGGCGTGGCTACAGCTCCTTGGGCTGGAGGTAGGTAGGGTGGTAAGCTTGCTGCGGCTAGGAACCAGGTAGGCAACTTGTTCTAGAGCCATGTAGGTATAGATAGGTTTTCATTGATGGATGGGTTGCATATGAAGGTGGTGCTGAAGGGCTATGGTGTGGATGGGTAAGGTTATGTAGATAGGGAGCAGGTGATATAAGAGTTGTACAGTATAAGGGAAATGACATTTTGGCAAGTATGGAGAGAGGCGGGTAATAAATAAGTATTATTATTATTATTAATTGGAGCTATGTGGTTCCAGGAGAGGGGAATGCTAAAAGGTTAATATCTTTATATTGGGACCTATTGCCAATTTTTTTAAAAAAAAAAAAAAGCTTTCCAGTTAATTTTGCTAAATATGCATGTGGAGGGTGCAGTTAAATAGACTGGTGCAATTGCTGAGCAGGTTAACATGTAGCAGGCTATCAGGACCAGCAGAACAACTATCTGCTTGCCTAATACTTTCCTTTTTTTTTTTTGGTTAATTGGCTGCCTCTGCTATAGAGTGAAACTGGGTGGGTGGAGGGGTTAAACATAAAATGATTAACAAGGATGATGTGCAACTAGTCCTCTCTAACGCATTCTTGAAAGTTGCTTCCGCTGAGTCTCTTGAGGCATTCTCCCCAAATTAGGGCTGTACAGAAATGGAACCAGAGCAGTTCAGTAACTATCCTCTCTGGAAGAGTCATCCTTCATGCCAATATCATTGTAGATTAAATGTGTGAGGTTTCTGCCTTTGTCTTTATTATGGAATGTGACAAAGCTATGGCTGTAACTGTGGCTTTTTCAAATGTCTGTCCTGAGGTGGGAGTTATGTGGTTCTCCAGATATTGTTGCAGTGTAATTGCCAACAGTCCTAACAGCATAACCAATTGTGGGAGATGCTGGCAGTTGCAGTTCTGCAACATCTGGAGAGCCCCATAATTCCCATCCCTGGTCCATACACTGATCTAGGAGGAAAGGATGCAAACATTTGGTGGAGGTTAGATAGGGTGACTATGAATTATGATGCAGAGGGGTGTCATAAACTCTAGATTCTGCCTTTGTTCCCCCGAGCAGGTTGTGTGATGCAAGATGAGCCGTTTCCTGAATGTGCTCCGTAGCTGGCTAGTAATGGTGTCCATCATTGCCATGGGGAACACAGTTCAAAGCTTCAGAGATCACAGCTTTCTCTCTGAGAAACTGTATACAGGCAAGCCAAACCTTGGTAAGATATACAGGATAACTTTTTTTACACACGGGAAGCACTGGAACTTTAGCCTTGGGTTCTAAATTTTGCTTGAGATCTGGAAATGTTTATTCATATCTCAAAAGGTTATCATTTTTGATTAATCATTATTATTATTACTATTATTCCCAGTCATTTGCTACTGGAAGTAGCCAAAGGCAGCCAGCAGTCTTTTTCCTTTAAGACTGAGAATTTAAAAGCCACTACAGATACTACAACAATTTTCAGAGAGATAGATTTATTAGTATATGGAATAGAGAAGTCTTGTGATGGCACCTTTCATGAACTCCAGACCACTACTTCAGATGCTTATGCTGAAATAAATTAGTGTTACAGGTGCCACAAAACCCCTTCTTTCCTATGATACACATATTACACATTTTGCTGAAACAACATGAACTAGATCCAGTTGTTAATCCTATTGAATCAATGGGGATTTGGTAAGTCAACACTTGTGTGAGATCATTGATTCAATATATCTACATTACTTGGGACTAACAATTGAATTCAGGCCCATGTCTGCCTGTGGCACAGCTCACTGATGTGGAAGATGGAAGCATGTTTTTATTTCAACATCTGTACATGAGATGAAGAACAGGGCCCATTGTAGCTGTCCAAAACATGTATATATAGTGAAAAAAAGTCTGTGTCTATCTTGCATCTGTATTGTGTTACATAGCCCTTAAGAAAATAGGAAGCTGTTTGATACTGAATCAGACCATTAGTCCCTCTAGTTATATTGTTTTTATTACCAATAGTGATTCAGACATACTGGCTTACTGTACATGTGAAGTGTTGTGTTCTGCTCTAATCGAATATCACCTCCAAAACTTGTGGCTAATTTAGCATGATGTGCTCCTTGTTTGGATTCCAGAGGACACTGTCTGAAGGGAGATCAGGTTTTGGAAAGCTGGGTTATAAGGCTGATAGAGTTATAGAGAGGTGCTTTCCCCTGTAACAACGAGAATCCTCAGCTCTGCTATTAAGTCTGTGTCACTTCATGCACTTGGGAGCAGGGTATACTAGCCAATCCGCTCCCTTTCTGTAATGAATGTATATGAGTGATCTTCAGTGCACCTGTTTATAACAATAAATATGGAGCATGTGGTTTGAAGAACTAGTGTAAGTGAATTCCCTACCCCTCACCCTGTTAGTATCATCTATTTCCCATACATATAAAGGATCCCTGTCTGTGCACACCACATTTCTGTGGATGTTCCCCTGCTTAGTCTTTTCTTTGCACATTTACCCATGTTAATATACATTAAGGTCATGTGTGTGTTTGAAAGTCCAGCAACACATTTCCTAGCCCTCCCTGGAGATGTCAGGAACTGAACCTAGGCTCTTTTGCATTCAACACATGTGCTCTGCCACTGAGCTATAGCATTTCCCCTTTGACCACTCGTGCTTCTGTAGTTCCAAGTAATGCATTAGCCAGGGTCTGCCCATTTCCCCCCAAAAAGCCAAGCTATAACAGATCATCACAATGCAAATTTGCCATAGCACTGAACTTACAAGGCAGAAGATAATGTCATTCTCACATTCATTTAGAATCATCTCCAGCATTGGAGCCATCCATGGCACTTTCTGTAGCTTCTGCTCTTCAGAGTGCATACACATTTTCCGAATGTTCAAGAAATGGCCAATCGGTTATATTTTCCCCTTCTTAGAAATCTAGTATCAGTCACTGTGGATGAGCCATGGTAAGTGATAAGAATCTAGCAACTCCTGCCACATCGGGAGCATAGTTTTAGGATATTTCAAGATGTTCTGGCTTATTGGAAGAGACTGTGTAGCTGCCAGCAATCCAGATAATTTATTCCTAGCAAGGGCTGCCACTGCAAATAATTACTGTACTGTGCACAATAGTATTTAAGGTTTTTTGATAGCATCAGCCCAAGATATTTTCTGGCCTGATGTGAAGCACAAGACAATGCCTCTTCCTCTGTCCATGTGCTGGTATGACTAAAGCAGCATAATAAGAGTGAGGGCAGGTTGTGTGTTGTACACAACTTTATTTTTTCTGCAACAGAGGAGAGCAATTGAGGTGTCTAGTAAGAACAGCCAGGAAGCTGCCCCTGCTGTCCATCAGCATCTGCTGGCTGAAACAGCCAACTCATTCTGCCTAATAGTAGGGCTCGCTCAGACTACTATTAAAATAAGACACTTGTTACAATGATGAATCTTGTAATAGTAACCTATATAGCTAAAGGACAGTGTTTGTGCCTTCCACACTCTTTTGAATCAACTGCCTTTTCCTGATTTTTTTTCAAGATTTGTGTATTTATTATTTTATTTTAATTTGTTCCTTTACATCCTGCCCTTTTCCTAATAATGGGACTTAAAAACAGTATAGATTAAAACAATACAAAACTCCTCTGTTACAATGTTTGGCACTTCATAGCTTTGAAAAATGGCAAGTTAAAGGTTGACATTTTTTTATGCTTTTATTAAACATACAAACTATATACATACACACACAGTAACATTACAAAACAAAATCCATGAAGACACAACAACAAACTACAAAACACAAATTTCCTACTCACTATATTACTTCTTCCCTGCCCCTGCCACAATAACTGGAGGTTAAAAGTAGAGATCATTACTTGTATTTCTTATGAATGTTATCATATTCATCCTTCTACTAGATAAATGTGGCTGTTACTTCAAATATCCCAATATTATCACATTTCCCCTTTTTTTCAAAAAATTAAATGAACTCATCCCAATCTTTTTTAAATGTACCAAGGATTTTTCCTTGATCAACATTGTCAATTTCAGCAAATTCTTCTAATGTCAGCACCCAGTCTTCTTTTGTTGGAATAGATGTATTCTTACATCTCTGGGCATACAGACATCTGGCGGTCGTAATCATGTATTAAAGGATTATTCTATACTTCCTCTTGAGTTGGTCTTCCTCGTTCCCAATAAGTAAAATTCAGGTCTTTCCTAAAATTTTATTTTTAAAATGCCTCCATCAGCTCCATGAATCTGAACCCAAAACTTACGAGCTTTATCACTTAATGATCACTTATGATAAAATGTTCCTTTCTTCTGATCACGTTTCCAACATTTATTTGTGACACTTGTATACATCTTAGACAATCTTTCCTGTGTCAAATACCATCTATACATTATTTTATTTAAAAAAAATTCTCTCAAATCATAACTCAAAGTAAATTTCAAAACTTCGTCCAGACCTTTCCCCGTATGCCCATATGGAAATGAGTACCAATTTTTTGCTCACTTTATCATACATTCTTTGACTTGTTCATCCTCCATTTCCATACAGTACATTTTATACATTTTCACAATCAAATGATCATCCTCTGAACCAAGTTGAATTTCAAATTCTGATTTCCCTACTTCAGAATCATAGAGCTGTTTATCCATTTTAAATCTCTCATTAATTTGTCTATAAAGAAACCAATGCAATGTATATCTCTCTGTGTCCAGCTCTTCCATAGGTTTCATTCTGTATTGCCCATTCTCCATTATTAATAGATTCTTGTATGTACCCTATTTTTTGTTTGAGAGACATTCTCTACTGTTATAGAACTTTGTGGGGTAAACTCCCAAAGTGGCAGTTTGGAATAAAATCAAGCTTTATAATTATCCCAAGCCCTTAACAACGATCTTTTCATACAATTATTATTAAATGTACCGTCAACTTTAACTTTGTCATACCATAAAAACCCATGCAAACCAAATCGCGTATCAGAGCCCTCCATTTGTAACAGCCTTCAAATGTGTGTTTGGCAGCATTACACAGGAGGGCTTTTTTGGTGACAGCATCCTGTATGTGGATTTCTCTGCCCCAGGAGATTAAGTAATTTTTCTCTTAGTCTTTGTTCCAATAGCAAGTGAATACCTACCTCTTGAAACAAACACTCGAGGGCCCTTTCACACTACGCAATTATTACAGCGCTTTGATTCCACTTTAACTTCCATGGTTCTATCCTATGGAATCCTGAGATTTTAAAATGGGTATTTAGAATTCTCAGCCAGAGAGAATTCTAGTGACTCACCAAAATATAAATCCCAGGATGCAACTCTGGGAGTTATAGTAGAATTATACTGCTATAATTGCGTAGTGTGAACTAGCCCTGACTCAGCTGTTCCTCAGATTTACGGTACTTATCGACTGTTACTTTTTATATGTATGTGTGTGCTTCCTGTTGCCTTTAATTTGTAAATGAGTTATTTGTTTTGTAATGTGTTGTGTTGTTTGTGTGGTAATGTGATGTTTATGTTTCTATATTTTGTAAGCTGCTTTGAGTGATTCCCTTTTTGGAAAAGAAAAACAAGATTAAAAAATTAAATATATTTGCTAAAAATTACTATTCCTTTTCTCCTGTCTACCCCCCACCCCCTTGCATCTCTAGGGAGAGGGATCTACAAACTTTAGCTTAGCTGCCAATAGCATTACCTCTAAGCTATTTTCCAACTCCTTTCTGTGCCTGCTGCCTAGCTCTGCCTGGAGGCAGAAGAGATGAGAAAAGGAGGTGTTCTAATTCTACATTTGTTTTCTCTGCCCAGTAAATGGCCTCCAGGCTCGGACCTTTGGCATTTGGACCTTGCTCTCTTCTGTGATCCGCTGCTACTGTGCCATTGATATCCGCAACAAAACGTAGGTTCAAAGAATGGTAGAAGGGGAGCGAAAGTGCTTAAGCTCCCCCCCCCCATGATTAATTTACACCCTACTTTTCCTTTTCCTGTAGCAGTTCTGCACTAGCTTGGTATTTCCTGATGCAGATTGTCCGATTGGAGAACAACTGTTGTTTTCTTACAGTGCTTCATCTGTACAGAGTGGAGAACAGGCATGAAGGAGGGACTGCTTATACATTTCACCAATTTGGTACCCTTGAGATGTTGTGCTATAAAGAAACACAGCTTTCTAATTTCACCAAAGTCCTTTACAATAGGATTTGTAGCCTGCCTTTTCTCCTTTAATATAGCACTCTCCTCTCAAGAACCTTAACCTCATTGTTTCCAGTCTTACCACTCTTCCATATGCACAGTTTAATGGCAATGTTAAAGGATCAGGCGGAAACCTGGAAGTAGGTTGTAATGAAATTAGTAAAACTAATATATGAATAAATAGGCTTAGAACAAAGGCCAGCTCAAAACATGTCCCTGCATCTTCTGCTAAGGTAGCATAATGAATTAGGGGACCTGTCATGATGGAGTTCCCATCATCCTGCCTGCAGGGTGATGCACTCCCATCATTCTGCAAAGACTACATTTCCCATTATTTGCAAACAGTATTGTCTTGTCAGCAGGGCATCAGGTAAGGAAAGGGTTAACTGGAGGGGAGGGTCTAAAACACCACCTGCACAGAATCTCCTGAGATGGCATTATGAAAGGACCTAAGACAGGCATGTAGTATAGGGCGCTCTGTCATCCAAGGGAAGAAAATAAATGATAAAAACTGCAGTTTTGTTTTAATTGAACCATCTAGATCAGGAGTACACAACCTGTAGCCTGTGGGCCGAAGCAGCCCTATACCTGTTTCTGCAGGGCTCAAACTCCTTTCATATTTTTCCTGTCAGGAAAAAAAATGTTCTACAGAGGAGAATTGGTGCTTTTTGAAGCCTCAAGCAAGGACTTGCTTTAGTGCTAGTCTGGATTTTTTTTCAGAAGCAGAAATATGATGTATGATAAAGTGGGCAAAAATTCTGGTCACACTCAACTGGGAAAAAAGCTGTTTGTGGCAAGAGGGGTATGTCCCATGGCAGGTCACAAGATGTGAAGGAGTCAAAACTGACCCCAATCTAGGTTTTCTCATCCTATGAATTGAAAAGCAGGTGGAATACAGAACAGAACCATCATAGGGTTTGTTGGCATTTTCTATATTTAAAAATCATTATTGAAACAAGATATTAAAAATACACATTTAAAACATTATTATCCTAGAAAAAACATACATACTGGAAAGGATGTATCAGGTTTTGTAATGCCAGTCTTGGGGTGGGTGGGTGTGATATATATATTAATAGTTATACATGCTTGTCCATGCTCAAGTAGTAGCTATTTCCTTGTTACTCATTAGTAATCCTTCCACTGCTCTGGAAGGAACAGAACACTGTGCTGTCCCCATTTCCTGCAGTGCATTTGGAAAGTTACAGCTGATTGGAGCTTAGCTGCCTGTTTCAGAGCCAGCAGCCAGTTCGTCCTCCTTCAGTTCTCTTGGCTTGACAGGAATCATGTGTGAAAGCCACAAATGTTTATTTTTTTGATCATTGAAGTTGGCAGCTTCAGCTCCCTTACCCAAAGTGGCAAGGAACTGCATGCTGAGCAGCCATTTGTACTGTCGCTCTTCAAAGGTGAGCTGTACTTTTAAAGGAAAACAAACACTGAAAAAGATTGTGTTTGTGTATTTCAGTATAAAGAGGGAAGGAAAAGAGTAATCTTGTAGCACCTTTTAGACTAACCAGTTTATTTCAACATACTGTAGATTTAGTGGGCTACAGCCCTACTTTCAGATGCAACTAAAGAAGTGGACTATAGTCCATGAAAGCTTATAAATGAAGTAAATTGGTTAGTCCTAAAGGTCCCACAAGATTACTCTGTCTTTTCCCCTTTCAACACTCAGAATATTCTTCATGCTTCGCTAACACTCCCCAGTACCAATTCATTGAGAATATAGACTTTAAGCCCATCAAGATTTTGTTCTTTTATTTTTAGATTGTTAGCCTGTATTTGCAAGACCTGGACAGGGCTGTTAATAACTGGGACTCTTAGAGATCTCTCACTCCTAGGATCACCAGAAGTTAAAGCTGACTTGATGGCAAAGAACAACAACCAAATCTGTATGTAGGTCGCTGAATTAGTTAGTTTATTAAGAGAAATTGTTGTATTTACATAATTGGATATCTTCAGGTGCTTTAAAAATAAAATGGGATAATAATTTACAGGCAGAGCAATCCTATGTGTGTTAGACAAGAGTATGTTCCATGGTATTCATTGGTGCTTATTCTCAGAAACATCTGCAGAGTTTAGGTCAATGCATACTTACTTAGGAGTAAGTCTCATTGGACATATTCCACAATATAGTGGAACATATTTCTAGACACATACTGTACACACACACAAACAGGATATTGAACAGTTATTTAGCTTCTTTAGGGGTTCCAATTAAAAATGAGGTAATTAATATATGATTTTGTTTTTTAAGAGCATGAAGTCAAGTGTCTTCGCAGACTAACAGCTAGGATCCTTAGTGCCATTATGGCTCTTAAGTAGCATGAATCCAAAAGGCATTGGAGGATGCTCCCATTGGGGGATCCTCCATAACAGTGTCGTGACTGGCACACGGAAGGAGGAAAAAATTCTTGTTGGAATCTACACTGGATTGAAAGCTTTTTCCACAAAAGGAAGGAGTCCTTCTTTTCACAGAAAGCACACAAGGTCCAAGGCAATGTTTATAAACTGAAAAAGGCATTTTCCCTAGAAAGAGGGATTATAGAAATATTTATGCAGTACTGTAGTACCCAGTGTTGCTCAGGAGAATCATTAACCACTGATTATAATTGTTCAAAGCAATCTTAACAGCTTTGAAGGGTGGCTTGCATATCTCATTGGATCCTCAACCATTCCTCATGTTGTACATCAGTCTCAGTTGCCCTTGAAAGAGCATGCCAAACTCACTACTCTTATCTCATTGAAAAAATTATGCCTTCGCCCCAAAGTGAAAGTCATGTATACCATTTGACTTGTATGTTAAGTCAGACCACCCCAAACATACCCTCTGAATCTGGTGAAAATCCATCCAACAGTTTTCATGAAATAACAAAAATACAGCATGCAGACAGAAACTTACTTATACTGATAACTCATATGTATGTATTGTATGTAATTAAAAGTAAAAAATGTAGGGTGGAGATATTTCAGACTCAGTTGAATTGATGTAGAAATTTTCCAAGAGATACAGAAGCCAGTCTAGAACTTAGTACTTTACTACAAAGGCAAATATAGGAGATGCTAGCATGCTTTCCAGTTCTTTTTGTATGTCACCTCTCTTCAATAAATTTCTCTTTCTCTACTCTTTGGCAGCCTCTATAACATCACTCTTTTGACCTTCTTCATTGCACTGGGCCACTTCCTCTCTGAAGTATTTATTTATGGCACAGCAGCTGCAACAATTGGTGTCCTGGCTCCCCTGATGGTGGCAAGTAAGTAGAGCCTCTTGTTTTTTCATGGTTGTCTGGTGTTTCTAGCCTACACTCAGAATTTGGAAAAGTTGCTTTTGGGGGGACTACCAGCCACATATAGCCACTGCTGCCTGGAGGAATTCTGGAGTTGGAAGTCCAAAAGTTACTTTCTCATGCTCTGCCTACTCTTTCCTGAAGGAGCCTTTACAGCAACATTTTTTAACTTCAGAACAGCCCTTGTGAGATTAGGTTGAGAAACAGTCTTAATTTGCTTGAGGCTATCCACTAAGCTTCATAACTGAACAGGATGCTGAAGCTGGGTTTTTTGAATGCTACCAGGATTTCTTACAGCAAGCAAATACTCTGCTCATTCTCTTTTTCCATCTCTCTTCCTCAGGTTTCTCTATTTTGGGTATGCTGATTGGGCTGCAGTATCTGGAAGTAGAAGCAACATCGCAGCTCAAGAAACGGAACTGAAGTTACAGATCCCTTCTACACTAGATCTGTCACCTTTCAGCCATCTTCCAATGTCAACTACCACATTGCCTCCTTGACCTCCTCCTCACCTCACCCTGTAACTTACCAGCGGTCAGAACATTCCTGGACATCTCTGTCAAGTATCATTTTGCATCACATTGATATTGATCTGAACAGGAAACACTTGATCTGGGACCAGTGACAGAAGCACAGCCCCTCAGTGGTTGTGCCAAGCTGGGTGTGGGTTTCCCTGTCAGAAGGCACTGATGGGAGGTCTTAAAGCATCTGCAGCTCTTTAGGATAGAGAGTCTGCTCTCCATAGGTGGTTCCAAGTGATGGTAATATTCCTGTCCACACTCTCAACCCTCGCAAGCATACAGAAGCAAGGAACTGTAGTGCTTTTCAAGATCCACTGGAAAATATTGTGGAAAGAGGGGGGCAGGAGTATGTTTTGGCAGCACACAGAGCAGCTGGTGTATTTGTCCTTAAGCATGGTTTGTAATAAACAAGAGAATAGTGATCATGCAAAAATGCAGCATCTTTTATCAACCAGGGAGAGATGTTTGCTTTTATCCCTTTCATTCCTGGTCTCAGCACAAGGTTGAATGACCTTTTGGAATGTCTAATTCCAAATTCTAGACAGACCATTTAAGTACTTTTTTTAAAAAAACAGAAAAGGCTGTGGTTTTCAGTAACTTATTCCCCAACCTCCACTACTCTGTTCTCATTTAATCTCCTTTCTTAGTAAGGTATCAGGGTTTTTTTCTCCCTTATAGCATACCAAAATCAAGTGTAAACAAGAGGAGTATTCCCAAATGTGTACAGGAGCTCAATCAAACCTAGGCTAGGAAAAGGAAGTTTCCACACCTTTTTAAATTATTTTTATTGTTAAGTGTTTGACTTTCAGGTGGCAACAGAATCCATGAGAGCCAGCATAGTGTAGTGGTTTTAGCACCAAGCTCTGGACCTGTCATGGAAACCCACTAGGTGACCTTGGCCAAGTCAGAGAAAGGCAAAGGCAAGACCGCTCTGAAGAAATCTTGCCAACAAAACTCTGATGGGTTTTCCTTAGGGTCACCATAAGTTGGAAATGGCTTGAAAGCACACAGCAACAAAACAATGGGATCCATGTAGACAAAGGACTAAAGAAACCAGCAGAAATACTGATTGCTCCTCCTCTGATAAAGAAAGACAAGGTGATCTTCTAAACTGTTGTCTTTTGTCGTTATGTGATGACTTGTTGGTGCCAGATAATACTCCTACTTCTCTTTAGCAGCATAGCATTCTGTCACTAGAATGATGAGAGGGTTATCTAGATGGAGCCATGTTAATACTAATTCTGAGAGGATTAAGTAGCTGCCTATTTGCTGCCAAGCCCCTTTCAAGGTGCTGATGCCTTGGGACCCAAATACCTGAAGAATCACCCCTACCCATGTCTTAAGATCCTCAGATGAGGCCCCTCTTGGAATTCCATCGAGGGGAGATGTGTATTTTGTATCCATGAAGGAGAAGATCTTTTCAGTGTTAGCACCCCAGCACTGGAATTCCCACCCAAAGATAGCATGACTAGTGCTAGCACTGCATTCTTTTCAGTGCCAAATTAAAGCATTTCTATTTTTCCAGCTGTTTTAAATTAATTATATTGTCTTTAACTCACTGAATAACTTTATGTTTACATTTCTGTTGTATTGTAAAGATTTTTTTTAATTTTTGTTATCTTAATATTATATTGATGGTTTAATTTTTATACATACTTGAATTCATCTTGGATAAGGACTGGTTTACACATTTTTAAAAGAATAAATATATATTTCATGATAAAGATTAGAGCATGACAACCCCAACCTAAATGAAAAGCTAGCCGATTGCCAAAATTGCAGTGGCACTTCCCCCACCCCAAGTTCTGTACATGTCTTGGAGAAACTCTTTTGAAGGAGATGCACACAGGTAGCATCATTGGCTGATAACCATACGTTCAAGGAGTCTTAATATTTTCATCAGCCAGTCTCTGTTTAATCAAAGGGTCAGGCTACACATTTTCATTTTGGTGCTCCAGAAACTTTGTAAGCTAAGTACTAGAATGTACTTTGTAATCTAGATTGTACTCACAACCTAATTTTGGAATGGTTAAGTATAGGATTTATTCACTTTTTTTAAAATGCATGCTTATAGGTGAAGTGGGGACTTCTGATATATTGGTGATGGTGCCTAGTATTTAGTGAAGATCAATTAATGTGCAATACACATACTATGCTAAGATACTGAAATGGAAAATAAAAATAAGAAAAAGGCTGCACTTGTTCGTTCTTTTTTGTAATTCATATTTTATTGATTTTATAACAATAGCAAATAAAATAATACAAAGACAGTAGTCAACTGCCGCCACCACCAAAATGTCAAAACAAAACTCAAGCATACAACAAAACATGGATGCTGCTTAAGAAAATTAAAGATGTTAAGTAAGCAATTGTTAGTTACTGCATTAGTCAATGCTTTCATGAGTATGGGATCTTTCCAGTAACCTAAATTATGAACCAGCAGTTTAATAAGTACAGAACTTGATTTGAAAGGGGAGCACAGTCTGAGATTTCCATATTCAGATCTAGTTCCCAACCCTTTTTATGAATCAGCCCACTGTCATAGGTCTCTTCCACAAGCCAGCTATATATTGGGTTGTTGTAAGACATAAGTGTTCAAATATTGCTAAAGAGCATGGGGTTTCCCCAACTTGTAATAGACATGGTGGTGGGGGTGGAAAGAGGTCATCTGCTGAAGTTGAAACTGGTTGTGCTGTGTGGGTGCCAAATTTGCAAGTAATTCTCTAGTTGTTAATTCTTAATCATTTAACCTGCTACTGTTAAGCTGTTCAGTCTACAATAAAACAGAAATTTTAGTTCATCTAGAACAGCTAATAACCTTCAGCTAGTTACATTACCTTCTTTAGGACCAACACACCACCCAAGGGGAGCTAGTTTTTGTCTGTAAAAATATCTGTACATGGCAGGTGGCTGAAACTCTGGTTCTGATTCTTAATTCCAGTTCTGAACTTCTGATTCTGCAACAAAATATGACCCTGGGTTCTTAATATGCCACATCTGGGAAGGTTTAAACAATCTGACTTCATAAACCATATTCTGGCGCTGGTTCTCTGAAATTGTTCACCGTTAATATTAACGTGAACATGCCTTATGAGGAAACCATGCCTTATGAGGAAAGACTTAAGGAGCTGGGTATGTTTAGCTGGAAAAAAGATGGTTAAGGGGCAATATGATACCCCTGTTTAAGTATTTGAAGGGGTGTCACGTTGAGGATGGATCAAACTTGTTTTCTGCTGCTCCAGACACTAGAACACAGAACAATGGATGCAAGCTCCAGGAACAGAGATTCCACCTCGATATTAGGAGGAACGTTCTGACAGTAAGAGCTGTTCAGCAGTGGAACACACTCCCTTGGAGCATGGTAGGGTCTCCTTCCTTGGAGGTCTTTAAACAGAGGCTGGATGGCCATCTGTCGGGGCTGCTTTGATCGTGATTTCCTGCATGGCAGGAGGTTGGACTGGATGGTCCTTGTGGTCTCTTCCAACTCTACAATTCTATGATTCTATTCAATGATAACGTCAGTTTAAAGCAGTGCTTCTTAAGCTACCTGATTTGGAGGGTTTTTTCCCCAATGTACCAGGGACCAGTACCTTATTTGTGCCTATTGGCTACAAGTGTTATCTTTCCTGAAAATTTGTAATGGATCATCCCTGGTCCACAGAGCACCACTTTGAGTAGCATTGGTTTAAAGGACTCTACCGACATAGTGGCATAGTTAACTGAAAGTCCTAGCCAGAAAGACCACTGCTTCTCTGACATAGTCCCTATGCCTCTTTGCAGCCTGCCTTCACTTGACATTGGAGGGGGAAGAGAGTACAGTAGCACCCCTGTATCTGCTGATTCGCCATCCACTGATTCGCTTATCCGCGGATGCCAGTGCAGGGAGAAGGGAGGGACTGGGAAGGCTCCAATGGTGAAGGGAGGGGGGAGAGGGCTCATCTCCCCCCCCCTTCTGCCAGGAGGGATCCGGAAGCAGCAGCAGGGGTGAAGGAAGGGGGAGGAGAGATATCACTTTCCCCCTCCCTTCTGCCAGGGGGAGGGGCTTCGGGGGGCAGTGGGAGGGGGAGGGGAAGGAGAGATCTTGCCTCCCTTCCCCCAGGAGGGGGGTGGTGGGGTGGTGGTTGTGGTTGTGGTCCTGCATTCGCTATCAGTGGATTTTGGTATCTGCGGGGGCCCTGGAACCAATCCCCTGCAGATACAGGGGTGCTACTGTAAAGATAAAATGTCTCAATACTAGTTGTGACTTTATCATTTGCTCCTGAGGCAAAGCTATAGAAAAATTGCATGTATACTTGCAGAAAAGGTATATGTTGCATCTTTGCAGCCTTTGCATCAAAGAGTAAAATAGACACAAATGTAACATTAGAAAGGGCAATATTCAGAAATATTTCAGCCTCTGACAGGACACACTATGCAACAACCTGTGTGTGGCATACAAGCACTTATCTCCCTTTTTGGAGAGGGCTCAGGGGGTCTCAAACTCCACAATTGTCAAATTTGTAGAATTATAGAGTTGGAAGGGACCCTGTGGGCCATCGAGTCCAACCCTTAGCTCAGTAATTCCTTGAGTCCTCCAGATGTTTTGGACTTCATCTCCTAGAAGCCCTAGCCACCTGTGCCAACAGTCTGGAATTCTAGGAGACGAAGTCAAAAACATGAGGACCAAAGTTTGGAAACCGCTGCCTTAGCTAAATACCAAATCTCCAGCTAGAGCCTCCTCAGCAGGTAACTGTCCAGCCTCTTTTTGAAAATGGCCAGAGACATCTGTCCACCTCTCTATGCAATGGTTCCACTGCCAAATTCCAAGAGGAGCTCTTGTTACTACTGCTTACTGATGGAGAGGGGAAAGAGACATAATTCACACTATGAAAATGTAGCTACTCTAGGCTCCAAGAGGAAAGAAAAAGAAGATGCAATCCATCTGTAAGCACACTGATTTTTTAACCTCTCTGAGTTTAGATCAGTACGTCATCGTCTGAATTACATTTCCTGCAGTCCCTTCCCAGGGTCTGATGGCTGATGGTGGCAGGGGGAGGACATGCAACTATGCAGGCAGTCTTATGTTCCACCTGTTCAATGCAGGATCTCAGCCTTTGCTACCTACCTTAAAGGAACTAATATTTAACAAATAATGTTCAAAAGAGGGACTCCAGTGTACTAACCACCAAAGATGTTCAATTGTATCATATGCTGCCTGAATCAAGATGATTCCCGCTACAGGTGATTTCTAGCTTACCAATGTTGGGATGCTTGTGTTATCAATACTGGTTTATGAATTATACTGTAATTATTTACAAGCACTTAAGCTTTCAAAAAACTACCACACTCTGTATTTTTTGTATTCCATTCCCCTCTGACATTACTATTTACATTTCCTCACTCCGCACCCATGTGTACAGATGCTTGCCAGCTTAGAATAACACTTCATGCATCTGATAAAGTAGGCTCTTGTCTAAGGATTTGCCCCATGATAAATTTGTTCTTCAAGAAGCACACAATGGGCTGGTTTTGGAACAGACCAAAACAGGTGCGTGTTAGTTCAAATTTCCTGTCTACTTATGGTGATCCCATGAATTTCATGGGGTTTTCTTAGGCAAGGAATAGTCTGAGGTGGTTTGTCTGCCTTCCTCTGAAATACAGCCTACCACACCTTGTATTCCTTGACAGTCTCCCATCCAAAGTATTAACCAGGTCTAACCCTGCTTAGGTGCTTGCTCTGGGCCACTCACCTTCCAACCAGCAGATATATGCAGGTACTATTATATCTATAGAAGTATCAGGTGGGCAGTTTCATCTTAGTAAGAATGCAGAAGTGCCACTACCCTTGTAGGGGGCACCTCAACCATGGAGGTTCCTGGTACACCCATGGAAAACTCTGTTGATGTTGTTGCCAGTACCAGAAAGCCCTGAAATAGTGCGTTCTGGTTGTGGGTTGGAGGTGGCATCAGATATGCAGTCCCTCTATTTATTTCCCTGTGAGATTACAGGACTGGTCCTCTGGTCTATGTCAGGTTTTAGGTGGTAGTGGGGAAAGAACCACCACCAGCAACAACAATGGTATGTCTGGAATCGCCAATGCCATCCTCACATGGCTTACAAAGGTATAGAGGCCATCAGTTCACTGCCCCTCAGCTCACCCAAGACTGCTCTGTTCAGTACTTGGGAATGCACTTTAAGACTAAATCCTGCTGAACTAAAGGAGATTTAAATCTGGTTAGACACATCTAGGATTTCATTATTCATGTTTTATTTTTCACCACCACGCTGTGGTATACCCATTGCTTAAACATACAGTACACCAAGGCAGAAGCAGAGAACAACATATTTAAACATGTCAGAATTCATGGCACAAAATGAACAAAATGCAAATTCGCTGAAGAAGAGAGAATTAAGGGGAACAAATTTAAATATGGAAAGTACAGTATAACTGCAATACAGGTTGACCCCCGTATCGAAGGGACCAGTATCCATGGTTTCAATTATCCACATCTGAAAAAATAATGTCATCTCTAGGCATTTTATAGGTCCTCCAACGCAATTCTATGGTATGCTTCTGCTGGAAGTTGGGCCAGAAGTAATTCCTTTCAATAGGGTTTGTTATTATCTATGGTTTCACCTATCCATGGTAAGTCTGGGAACGTACCCCCTGCAGATATGGGGTGCAACCTGTACACAGTGCTTCTGGACCTACCCGCTGAAACGAATCCTTTACCTGAAGGCTTATCTTAGATAGTCTGGGACTCCACAGTTTAGTAAAAATCATTTTGCTGGTGACATTTAATGACTCACCCACCCCCACCAACCCATTGCAAGTGTTTCTATCTTGCTGTACCTGAAAGGAGGTTGAGAAGAAAGTGGTCAAATATATCAGCAATAGAGGATCACTCTTACTCACTCTGAAGGAACCAACTGTGGACTTCTGCTGGAGAAATCTAAAAGAATCAGGTGGATAATTTCCTCCCTTACTATAACTCTAGAGGCCTGGATAGTCCTCTAGAGCCAGTTTTTGGGCACAACATGGAACTGTTGGGGGAAAGAAGAAGGGAAGAAAGCACCACCTAAGCTAGACCGAATGTAGCCCAGTGGTTTGAAATGAATGCTAATCCTATATGAGAATAGGCCTATTTATATGAATTAATTACTAACTTTAATTCCATTCTTTTCAATGGATCTACTCTAAGTAGGTTTAACATTGGTCTTAGCCTAAAGCCTGCAGAAGAAAATAACCTGGCATGTAGGTTCCCTTTTTTTTTTTTCAGGGAGAAGGCAAGGATGTAAATGCTCACTATACCACCAATTGCTGTATTTACCACAGAAAGTTTTGTGACATCTTAAACGCAAATGCATTTTAATTTGGCATAAGTTTTTGTGGACATGGACATTGACATGAAGTGAACCATGTTCCCAAAAGCTTATGTCATAATAAAATGTGTTAATCTTTAAGGTGCCACAAATTATGGCCCATAGAACTGTTGCTTTTGCTGCAACAGCCTAATGCAGCTACCCCCACTCCTGTCCCCAGAAACTGTATTCTTTGCACACTATTGTGCAAAACAGAGATTGCTATTCCCAAGCCAGCTACTCGGACTAGTAGCAGGCAGGTTTCCAGGGCAAGGATGAAGGTAGCATATCTAAACAGAGGTGCGGGACATCCTGGCCTGAAGACATCAAATACATGTTTCTTTATCTTCATAGAATACAGAAGCCCCAATGCTAAATTTTGGTTTCTATGGAGAATGGTCACTTATTACCTGGGAAAGGATTTGACCTAAAGGCAAGCTAATATCTCGTTGCAAACTTTCTTCCTTTCAATGGGAGAAGGGAATGCTAAGTTCTAAACAACCCCTGAAAGCTGAGAAATTAGAATGGGGGTCAGGGGTTAATTTTCTTATTCCTCTGTATCCCAATTGTGAAATGCCCTCCCCTTGGAAGTTTCATTTAAGTGCCAAGTAAAAACATGGCTGTTTATTAAAGCTTTGGGGACTCACTGATTTATCTCAAAATACTAATACACATGGTTTTAAAACAGTTTTAGTCTTTTAAACCTGTTTTTAACTTGTTAATTGTATTTAATCTATTTTTAGTCTATTTAAATCATTTTAATTGTTTTAGCTTGTTTTCATTGATTTTATTTATACACCACCCTGAGATCTTTGGCTATAGGGCAGGATAGAAATATTATAATAAATAAAAATAAATAAATATAGTTACTCCTCTTTTATGCTTACTAAACTCCTGTGAGGTAGGCTAAGGATGGTTCACCCAGGAAAAAGGGATCATGTGGCCCACAAACTGTTGGACTAAAACTCCCGCTCTTACTCACTGTTGGCTATATTAGCAAGAGCTGATGGGAGTTGCAATCTGCTATCTGGAGAACCGCATGTTTCTTATCCGTAGCCTAGCCCAAGGTGATTCATTGAACTACGCTATTGAGTGAAGATTTTAACACATTATTAATCTGATATGCTATTCACAGACTTTATTCAGTGACTGCCTATGGGACAACATGGGGTCTTGGTTGTAAATGAGAAGAACTGTAAAGCAGTGTATGAACCTGAAAAGTGCTACTTTTATTTTAAAACCAAACAACACTGCTTGGAGGTAGCCTCTCTTGTGCTACTGAGTGAGAAGCTCCCACAGAAAAGTATATTTATAGCTATACAGTACTTTCCTAAATAAAGTGCTACACATTGTAGACCAAAGAGCTCATAAACAAGTTTCAAACTCCCTGGAATTAGAAGATTACACATACTATTCAGTGATTTCTGGATGAAGAAATTAAATGGGGGATTACGCAGGTATTCCATGGACTTCAAAACGAGTGAAAAATGTACAGCTCAAGTGATTTGTTAAATAGAATTTTTCAATCTGGAAATATTCATAGATCATCATGGTGTACAGTTGGGTGTGACTATACTGTTTAATCACCGAGCATTTTCAAAATACAGAACGTTTATTTCCGCCCCCTACAATAAAGCTGATT
The DNA here is from genome assembly GCA_030847615.1 of Gambelia wislizenii. Taxonomy (NCBI): domain Eukaryota; kingdom Metazoa; phylum Chordata; class Lepidosauria; order Squamata; family Crotaphytidae; genus Gambelia; species Gambelia wislizenii. The sequence continues at coordinate 446,201,305 of JAUMIR010000001.1, read as the reverse complement.
CTCCTCCCCCTTTTAAGGGTGACTTCACATTAAATCTACCTGAAGTTAAAATATCTTCTATGGGCCACAATATATGCTACCGCATATCTGACCTGCTTCCATGTGGCCCCTTTTTCAGTAAAAATCATCTTTAATTTTCACTCACTTTTTGCAGAGAATCCAAATGTTGCCACATTGTTGTATTTCAATGTCCACTGTGCTTCTTCAAAACTGATGTGTGCCTCTTTTTTAACAATAAAATGTACTCACAGTGCCAGCCTGCCTCGTGTAGACATTCAAAACACTTTTGAGGATTTTAAACATACTGTGCTTTCATTAAAGATTCCCCCTTGGGAGTTTTGTTTCTTCCTGTTCAGCACATCAATTGCCTCTTAATTAATTGTTAGATGAAATACTTTAATAATAGCCTTCCTTGCACTTGCATCTTATTTGACACTGGTGTAGTCTTATTTATAGAAAATACAAAAAAAAAGCCATTTTTCATCCTCAGAGCAGCAGAACGTGGCTAGTTAATTTCATTAACATCGTAGGGACTGCTGCTGAACAGTAGTTAACAGTGAGTAAACATTAGAGAAGGCGCTTGGAGATAGGGAATAGCATTGCAGAATAAATAATGCAATGTGGAAGCTCTGTTTTATCTCTGCATCCAGTTGATTGTTAAAACCGCTCACTATACTTTAGTACAGCTAAAGAGATCTAGGGTGGAAGCAACCTACGGCAGGATGTGATTCTCCAATATTGCTTAACACTAATTGCTCCACAACATTTCTAGAGTATAATTGTGAGTGTGTAAAAACAGAACTTTTGCAGTTCAAAATGATGGCTCATTAATTTAAAAACACCTGCTGGACTGGGTTACAAAAATGCTCTAACAGCAGGGAGCTTTGAAAAGGAAGACGCCTCAGCCACTTTTGCTCCTGCTGTCATTGGTAGGATAAATTCCCCATGTGAAAATCAAGGGTTGCACTTCATTTAGGTCTGCTCACAGAGCAAGGGCTTTCTGGTTCTCCCTGAGGAGCAAGAATCTTCCTCTGGATACATTTCATATCCTGGATACATACATGGATGAACAGAGGGTAGTTCTCAGTCCATCATGAATACAATTGGAGCAACGCTGGATTCAAGGTTCAACTGCAACTACCAAGAAAAGTCAACTGCTGACTTCAGTCCTTGTCTGCTGAGCTACACCAGGACAAGGAAGATGGTTCACATGATGAGGGTGACTCAAGCCCTGGTGATCTCTTTTCCCAGCAATGTAAATAGCATTGTGAATTGACTTTGGGGTTGGTCCAGAGGCAGCACTAGGGGTGTGTGGAGAGGGTGAACCACACCAGGTGACACCATTGGAGGGAGGGATGACACCACCTTAGTAACGCCACAGAGTTGGTCCACTCTATATGTGAGATGCAGGTTGTAGTGATGTCAACAGAGGGCAAAGGTGGCAGCTGTATCACTACTTCCTCACCTTACCACCAAACTGTTTAAAGTTTTAATCCCTCAGATAGTGGTATTATGCTGGTCTTGAGGCATGTCTTCCAATTTCTTCTGAAAGTCAAAGAGAGAAGGTACAGTTAGAAGGCTCAAGGCAATAAAGAGCAAGAAGTTCAGTTTCATATGCTCCTGCAAAATACAGTTGGTTCTTTTGGGTATTCGAATATCCCCAAAGGAAAGGCAAAACCCCAGGAAAGAAGAGATAGAACAAATGTATATATGAATTTTATATAGCCATAGGTGCTTAATCCAGGTTACTGCTCAAGTTTATAAAGACAAGTCAGGAAAAAAAGAATTCAGCCTCAGCTATGAAAAGCCAGCTCCCAAATCAGAAACAGAGAACAGTGCTTTCAGCTAAGAGAAGCGAAAAGAGAAAGACAGAAACTAGAGAACAAGCATTCTTGTTCCCTTGGTATCTAAGGCAATGAGAGCATCAATTCCAGAAATTATCCTTCCACAGTACTATTGATCATGCCATTTCTAAAAGTGTACGCAGTGCCTTAATCAAAACTGCAAAACCCAACAAGGTAAACCGAAGGCTCAGGATGATATCCTTCATCCTTTGGGTCATATCAGGACTATGTGTGCCCCACCAGGAAAGTCCTTTAGGCCAGATCCACATCCAGCTTGCAGGTCCACATATCCTGGATATGTGGTTTGTGGGGTTTGCATTGAACTGCAGTAATACATTGCTTCTGTTAAATAAGAACATTTTGTTCTGCTATTCCCACTATTTTAGTTGGAGCAGAAACACCAACAGCACCAGGTGCCAATACATTCTTATACATATGATAAAATTTTAAAATAAAAATCTGTAGAGAATACAGTTTAAATAGTGCATAAAATTTTACTAAATTATGAGTCTCAAACCCTTGCCTGGTTTCCATAAGTTGGCTACCATCCATACGTCAGCTCTTGTGAGCACACAGTTCTTCATCAAACGCTTGCTAGAGCATCTAATCTCTTGGTGGAGAATCACCAGAGAAGGAAGCTCTCTGTTAAAATTATACTTTACCCAGGCTATTTGTCTCCATTAGACAAATAGAGGAAGGTAGATGTCTCATTTACCTGATTTCATGTACCATGAAAGGTCTGTGAACTGTTATTTAATTTATTGGTGTTTTTACTGGTAGAGAAGAGGCAGATTGGAATTTTCTGCCTCAGGTAATCAACATAACTTGACTGAGCAGAAAGGGGGAGGTTGCTGCTCCATCTCAAGCAGAAAGAGTATGTGTGAGAAAAAGTGCAAGAGTGTGCACGCGTACACACACTCTACAAACTTGTATCACTTTATGTCCACTGAACTGTCATACCTTCACCCAAAGAATCATGAGAATATTCGTTTTCTCTAGGATTTAAATTTTTCTCTTAGAGAGCTTTTTCCTCACCAAGAACTATATTTCCACAATTCCCTGGAGGGACAGAATGACTGCTAAACCAGCTGACCTCTTTAGAAAAGAAATGCTCTAAGATCACTTGTGGTCAAGGAGGTAAAGCATTCATTATGACTTGTTAGGCATTAAAGCTGAAGAAGTGCTGCTGTGATGATCTCCCTATCCTTCCACACTTGATTGTCAGGAAACCAAAGCCATAATGCTTTATTCTGCATGAAAAAGCCAATGTGGCTGCATAGTAAACTCGAGAAGTGAAAAGAAAGAAGAGCACATATAAAGAATGGAAGGAAAGATAAATCACCAAGGAAGAAAACAGATTTGTAGCCCAAGCCTGCAGGAATAATGTAAGGAAAGCTAAAGCTCAAAATGAGCTGAGATTGGCTAGGCAACAAGGAACAACAAAAAGGGGTTTTCCAAATATGTTTGAAGCAAGAGAATGAAAAAGAAATGTGGGACTGCTGCTCAGCAACCATGGTAAAATGCTAACAGATCACACTGAGAAGGCAGAACTGCTCAATACCTATTTTGCTTTAGTTAACCCAAAAAAAGAGGACTGTGTGCTTCCATGCATCAGCAGAAAGCTTGGCAAGAAATCCAGGTTGCAAATCAAGACTGATAAGGAGTTAGTCAGGAATCACCTAGTTAACCAAAATTAGTTCAAATTTGCATAAACTTCATCCCGGAGTATTGAAGGAACTTGCTGACATACTCATAGAACCACTTGCCATCACTTTTGAGGAATCTTGGAGAACGAGTGACATGCCAGAGGGCTAGAGATGAGCAAACATTCTCCCTCTCTTCAAAAATGGTAAAAAAAGAAAATCCAGGAAACTACAGGCCAGTCAGCTTGACCTCGATACCAGGAAACATATTAGAACAGATTATACAGGAGTCAGTCTGCATGTATTGCTGCTGATAATGCAGAGATTAGTAGAAGCCAACATGGGTTTGTCAAGAATAAATAATCCAAACTAACCTTATATCTTTTTTGATTGGATCACTAGTTTAGTAGATAGTGGAAATGCTGTGGATGTCATTTATCTGGATTTCAGTAAAGCATTTGATAAGGTCCCCATGATATTTTGATTAGCAAACTGACTAAATATGGAATAGATGACAACACCATCAGATGCATCCATAATTGGTTGCAAAACCATGCTCAAAGAACTGTCATCAGTGGCTGTGCTTCAAATTGGAAGGAAGTCTCAAGTGGAGTGCTACAGGGTTCTGTCATGGGCTGATGTTCTTTCATATTTTTATCAATGATTTAGATGATGGAGTGGAGGGAATCCTTATCAAATTTACAGATGATACAAATCTGTGAAGGGTAACTAACACATTGGAAGATAGGAACAGAATTCAAAAGGACCTTGATAAACTGAAAAAACTGGGCTGAAATTAATAAAATGAAATTCAACAAAGACAAATGCAAAATTCTACATTGAGGCTAGAAAAATCAAATGCAGGATGAAGGATACTTAGCTCAGCACGTGAAAAGGACCTTGGGATTATTTTTGATTGTATGTTAAACATATGTCAGCAACGTGATGATGCAGCAAAGAAGGCAAATGGTACCTTAGCCTCCATTAAGAGAAGTATAGTTTCCAAATCGAGGGAAGTAATAGTCCCCCTATATTCTGTGCTGGTCAGGCCTCATCTGGAGTACTGTTTTCACTTCTGAGCATCTCATTTTAAAAAGGATATAGACAAGTTGGAGCGAGTTCAAAGAAGGGCAACAAAGATTATGAGAGGTATGGAGAACAGAACATATGAGGAGAGGCTGAAGGAGCTGGGCACGTTCAGCCTGGTGAAGAGATGACTGAGGGGTGACGTAATCTGCACTCTTCAAAGCTCAAGGGCTGCCATAAGAGGAGGGTGCAGGCTTGTTCTCTGCTGCCTCTGAGAGTAGAAATAGGCCTAATAGTTTTCAGTTAAAAGAGGATAGATTTTGATTGAACGTTAGAAAGAACTTCTTGACAGTGAGAGTGGTTTAGCAACAGAACCAACTGCCTAAAGAGGTGGTGGGGTCTCCTTCTCTGCATGTCTTTAAAAAGAGGCTGGACAGCTATTAGATGGAGATCCTGCACTGGGCTGGGGATTGGACCTGATGGCCCATAGGGATGCTTTCCAAGTCTGTGGTTCTATGAGATACTGCTATACTCCTCTTCATAAAGTAAAATCTTTCAGAATGCCACAATTTTTTATATTCCTCATAGACAAGTGAAATTTGTGCTGTTGCTTAGCAGTAGAAGAAAATTTAAAAAAATAAAAACTGACCAATCATTTCCTTATTGCTTTTGATGCTTTAAAACAATTACTTGTGCATGCAAGGCTGTGTCTCTCTTCGTAAGAATTATGGTTTGGTCAAGCATCACTAAAAAAAATTGCAGCATATACTTATGCCCACTGAGAAGTAAATCCCACTGAGTTCAACAGGGCTTACTCTCAGACAAGGTTGCAACCTTTAGCTATTCAGCACATTTTGCAAAAAGCAATGGTAAAAGTAGTGAAGATACAATGTGAGTTCAGGATATGTTCTGCACATTCTTGACAACGAAAGAAACATGATGTTGCAAGATGTGTAAAAAGGAAAAAAAGAAAAGAAAAATGGGGAGTGGCAATATAGCACAGCCTTTGATACTAAGGCTGCTGCTACACTGCAGAAATAATGCAGTTTGACACTGTTTAATTGCCATGGCTCAATGCTATGGAATTTTGGGATCTGTAGTTTTGTGAGATATTTAATCTTCTCTGTCAGAGACCTCTGGTGCCACAACAAGCTACAAATCCCAGGATTCCAGAGAATGGAGCCATGATAGTTAAAGCTGTGTCAAACTGCATTATTTCTCCAGTGTGGCAGCAGCCTAAGTGATTTATTTCAGCGTGACCATAAAGTAGATTGATATCAACCTCTTCAGCTGCACTAGCCACAGGTAGTTACGCACAGTTACACAGTTGTAGGCATGGGATATAGCATTAACAGGATACAGAGAGATGCAAAAATACTCAGACAAAGTCATCCATGAAAGCTCATACTAAAATAAATCAGTTACAAACAGGCTGCTAAATTCTCCCTCACACCTTTTTTCCCCTTTATGCTGAAACAAACTAATATAGCTTTATTTCTGAAAACTTTCAAGATGCATCAGTGTTTACATATTGATTGTTCACCATCTAAAGTGAGCTTGGAAGGCAGGACAGATAGATGATTTAAATAATGATCAATAAATCTAGCATTGCCCCACAGCTACCACCCCCCCACACACACTTTTTCTTTACCCATTCTCGCTTAACTGCTTCACAATTCAGCAATTCCTTACTACATCTGAGTGACTGCCTCTGCCCAAAGGGACTGCTTGCTTCAGAATAGTGAGTAATCCATGTGTAAATAAGCATTTTGGAAACAAAATGCAAAAGCAAAAGAAAGGAAAGGAAAGCTTGAGGGGAAATAGATAGCTAGATGATGTGTGCTCCAAAGATGAGAGCAGCAAAGCATTAAGAATTAATAGGAAAGCCTCCTTAAAGAAAAAAGAAAGGAATTATGGTTGCAAAGCAAAGTGTTTTGTGAGCTGCAATAGTCACTTAAACCCCAGTGGCTGTTTCAGCTAAGGGATTTCACATTCCCTTTGACTGTGGGCAAATGAGACTGTGGGCAAGTAGTCAAACTCTACATTGGAAGCTGAATCCAGTAGGCACATGTCTTTTCCCACACCCAGCACTTGGCCAACTGACTACCAATCTTATTTGTATTAGATATCCAACAGCAGGGGCCTCCTCCTTAAGTCAGAGCATTTCCTGCTGGGTAAATTGGGACAAGGCAACTGTGACTTAAATGGTTACCTTAAAGATAATAGGATGTTTCTCAATCTCATTTTTGCTGCCTTTTCTCACTCATGTTCTTCCAGGAGCATGTGACTGTTTCCCACCAGTGTTTTTTTCAGTTTATAATACACATCAGACCTAGCCAGGTTAGCCAATGTTGGTGGATTATGGAAGCGGAAGTTCCTCCAAAAATCTGGCAGGCCACAGTTGCTCAGTCCTGCATTATAGAAAGGCAGAAATACTATCTGCTCCATGGATGATTTCTAAAAACAGTTGTCTGATCCCTAAATTTCTGGCTTTGTATTGCCTGGAGGGTCACCATTACATTTATATCTAGGTTTCTATGAATATCACACTAAAGCAGGACTGGCAACTTGATTGAGATGACCAAAAGTATATCAGAGATTAAAAAAGCATCTCTTTCACTTAAAAGTAAAAACATGCCATTCTCTCGAGAGAAAACTTGATTTATCTCTCAGGAAAAATGTTTAAACACAGTTCATTTTTATACTGCTCTGTAGTATTATTTTCTACCAACACCTATTTTCATTACAATCTACTAGTGTTCATTTTTTTTAAAGAAAGAATAAAACTTCAGAGTGACTGCACAGTCAAAATTGTTTCCCCTGCTAAAGTTTGAATCAGCCATTGGTTTAGTCCTAGTGCAGCCGCACAGAAACAGTTATGTAAGCAGGTTAAGACGGTTCTCCTACCTTTGATTGAGGATTATTGGGCAGGGATAGGAAATGCTGGGGTTAAGGTACAAATTCCATAATTCATTATCTGACTGTTACTGCCTTGGAGCCTCTGCAACAACAGCCACATGTCATGATTGAGAAAGGGGCACAACAAAATCAAAGAGGTGGTAGAAGAACATTCTTGGCTGGAATAAACATGAGAAAGCAGGCCTAAAGGCAGAGTGTGACCCATCCCCTTTTGATGAACCTCTGAAACAGAATTTTCAGTTGTATAAACCTCCCGAGACAACAGGAAACCTGATGAAAGTACCTGCAGTACAGAACAGTACAGCCACAATGCTGCATATGAATTTTCAGCTTGCTTCTCTGAGAGATGTTGCATTGGAACCATGTTAACATTTGGGGAGGGGGGTGAAAACTGTATTTTCAATAGGAGCAAAATGGTTCTCTTAATTAAAAACCAGACATTTATGTTTCATTGAAGGGATGTCATGCTGAGGATAAAGAACACATGGGGAACATGATGTTGATGTCACAATCCCATGATGTTACTCAAATTTGGTACTATGACAACATCACCTATAGGTAAACAAAGGGGTCGTTTACATGGCAAAATAAATCCTCTAAGAATCCGCAAAGAGTCCTAATCATTCCCACATCTTTCAGATCAAAGTCGCCATATTCAGAAGGAGGGTGGCAAAAAAACGCATAAGTCGCGCAGTATCAGCTTTCACTATTTTCCCCTAGTTTTTTGAAAAGTAGCGCGACTTAGTACACTATCGATTGTGTGGATTACCATTTTGCAAAAGTCTGTGTGAACTACCAGCAATCTTCCCGAAACAGCCACAGCAGAGCTGAGCCATGATTGGTTGGACCGACCAAGGAGGGGCAGACTTACAAGAGATGCGAGGAGCCTCAAATGAGAAGATCCAGCCAGCCGTCTGCCTCCTGGCTTGCCATAATTACTGTTTCTCTCTCTCTCTCTCTCTCTCTCTCTCTCTCTCTCTTTCTCTCTCTCTTTCTCTCTCTGTGTGTGTGAGAGAGAGGTGGGGGAGAGAGAGTGTAGCGATCTGCTCCACCAGCCATTTGCTCCCTCGCCCTGCTGTGATCATGTTCGTGTGTGTGTGTGTGTGTGTGTGTGTGAGAGAGAGAGAGAGAGAGAAGTAGTCTGCTCAGCTAGCCATTACATGTCACAGTGAGTGAGGGGAAGGGGGGCTTCAGGGATGCAGGGCGAAGGGGGAGCCTGCGACTCCATTGCTTCTGGCGGCTGGGTGATCATCCCCCCAAAACCATCCTCCACCTGGGAATCTAGCCTGCTTTCCTTGCCTTCTTTGTCATTATTCCTCTCCCCCACCCCATGGTCTCCCTTCTGTTTTGGTTGCTTTCTCTGCTGTTCTCTGGCTGGAGCTCAGACGAAGCTAACGGAGACTCTTTCGGAGCCCTCTTTCCCCATCGCACTGCTGCCCCTCCTTGCTCCCTCCCTGCCTCCTGCCTGGCCTTTAATGACAGTCAGACAGCCTGTGTTTGGAAGGCCATGCCCCCCCACCTTTGTGTGAACTACAAAGCCACAAACTAAATCATGTAAACTATGCAGCGCTGGTGCGAAAGGACGGTAAGCTGGAATTTTGCACACTTTATTTTGCTGTGTAACTGAGCCCAAAGCCAATTCAGAGGGAGAACACTTTTGGGGCACCAATTTTACCCCTACTCTGAATCAGAGGTGATGTGCAGGACCAGCCTCTGTGGGTGCTGCAAAAGGGAGAGGAGGCACTGACATAATTGGAGCTATTGCTGCACCCCACCCTACATGCACTTTTAGCTCCTCCTCCTGCTGAGACACTGATCTCTTCAAGCTTTAGACAATCTTCACCCACATTTGAAGGGCCCCATCCCATTCCCTCTAAAAATACTCTTTAAAAGAGTTATATATATATATATATATATATATATGTATATATATATATTTTAAAACCACTACAATGTTTTGGCTCATTCCTCTTTATAGCTCCTTGGAACTGAATTAATGAACTGAGCACCTTCTTAGAACACTACACATTTGCCTATGCTGGTGTAGACTCAAGAATGGAATCCTGCCTTTCAGTGTAGCTTGACTCAAAGTTAGTGCTTCTTTGTCCTGGTAGAAATTCCATACATTTAAACAACAGTGTAACAAGCAACATTTTTATTTCCTGTATCACTAATTCAAGGTAAAGTTTCAACTGCTGACATGAAACTACTCAACACACAAGAACTTTGCACAAAAATTGATAAGCAAAAGTCTGGTATCTTCACTGGTGAGTTTTTCTACTGTATCTTTGTGCATTTTTTTTACACAAAGAATAATGTAATAAGTTTTTTATACTCTCCAGCATGGAGGAAGGACTCAGAAAAGTTTGGCCCTCTAGATGTCATTATCATGCTGAATGACCTGTTTAAAGTAGCCCAGAGAACTAGGCTAGGGAACTGGGGAAGGGGGGATAAGCAAAGACAGGTTAGTTGTAAGAACTGAAATTATGCATTTTTTAAAAAAATCTGAATCTTCCAGATTTTTAAAATCTGAAAATTCAATTTTCAAAATTCAATTTTAAATTTAAATTTAGAATTGAATGTAATAAAAATAAATTTTCCCTCCAATTCTAATTTTTTTGCTTATTTGTATTGCCTTTGAAGGAGCTGTGAGTTTGAATGATATTTTTTAAATCAAGCATTGCTGCATGTCTACTCTCTTGAAGTGCAGCTTCTGAACATTAGCTTTACAATATAATGAATAGTCAACAGTCAAATCCAGTTATTGAAATAAAATGCCTCTCAAAAAACAGGCAAGAAAATTAGCAAGAAGTTTAAGAGGGAAAATTCATTTCCGCTTTGGTTCAAGTCAAAAAGCCAGCCTGTTCTTGTGTCTAGCCTTTAGCCTATAGGCATCAATGTTCAGAGCTAGAAAGGATCAAAAGGACCATTTATCCTAGAGGTGAGGAACCTATGGCACTCCAGATGTTATTGATCTACAAAGACAGGTGATTTTATTGTATGCTACCCTGAGGGGAATACAGGAGAAGATCTAAATATTGTAACAAATAGATAAACTCTCATCATTCCCAACCACTAACAGCTGGAAGCCCATGGAATCCTAAGGTGATTTAGCAAGTCCTCTTTCCGAACATAAGACTACCCCATCTCCAAGATCCTTCCTCATAGGTCACCTAATGCAATCAACATTAGCACAGTTTGTAACAAGAAGGAGGATGGATGTAGTGATGCCTAAAATCTAAAAAACCTCACTAATTCATATTTTAAAACCCTATAGATTTTGGGCACTATTCCTCTAAGACAAGCAGTCCTGACTAAATAAGGCTGGGGAACATGTGGCCTTACAGATGCTGGATTTATTTCCCATCACCCCCAGCTAGCATGCCTAGTGGTCAGGTAGTATAGAAATTGTACTGCATCCACAACAGGAGAGCCATAAGTTCCCAAACCTGAAAGCAAGGCTAGGAACAAAATTTAAAGAACTCATTTTTATTGCCTGCTTCAAGACTTAGTTGTAGGATTGCATGTTGCTTTGTTTTTAACCTTCTGAGATTCATACTAATTATGAAAATGCCAAAATAATACTGAGTCAGAGAGAGGTGCTCCTCAGCAGCAAGTGCTCCTCAGCAGCAAGTGGAAACAGAGCTGATCTCTGGCTCACCAAATATCTCCCCAGAACAGATCAGGTGCTAGTGAGCAGAGCTCTCTTCTAAACACATTTAAGTATAGTCAGCAGAAGTAACAGCTTTGGCCTTAGCCTTAACCCCCCCATAACTTTCTTGTTTTTGGCAGCTTTTAGAGCACCTAGAAAATGCTACTGCCAACATTCTGAAAGCTCTACAAATCACAGAGGGAAACAGCTGCAAAGACAGACACTAGTCCTTCCTTCTTCCTATTAAATGTTGCTTTCCTGTCACACAAAGCAACTAGCACACACATAAACTGTGGCATCACTAAGGCTGGTGTCACCCCATTCCCTTGATGGTGTCACCTGGTGTGGTTTGACCTCTCTACACATACCCAGTACTGCCATTGCACATAAAATAGTAATAGCTTTCCTCTTTATATTTCTGTATAAATGTCATGGTACCATTTTCCTAGCAGGGAACATCAGAAGCTCCTCTTCCGTCACTCCCTTGCAAAAGCAGGTGTTAAGCAAATAATTCACCAGTCAAGTCTTTATTGAGCAGTCCTATTTACTTCGCTGGGTGTCTTCAGGATACGTCTGCTAAGTCCCTTCTACTTCCCTTTTACTCTACTCTCCTGGCTCCAGAACTGGCTATTGAAGTGCTGGTTGTTACCCCCCCCTCCAACGCAATTTGGCAAGCTCCTCCTATATTGGCTCCTGGTCACTTCCTTCCCTGCCCACCCTGGGAAATGCTACCAGGAAACAGTCACAAGACTTTTCTTGGCGACAGTGCCACCTCTGCCATGGAAAGGGTGTGAGAACAGGAACTATGGGTTGATACTCTGAAACCACTAAGGTTAGTAGGTCCCTAAAGAGGGTTTGTGACAGCACTAGGGATGTTGCAGCTAGAGAAAATGCTGGCTGAACATAAATTCATTTCTTCCAGTTCAGACAACTGCTGTGTCCAAGGCTTTCTTGGCTTTCCTCTCTTGTGTCTGGAGTGGGGACTTAATCCCTGTTACCCCCACCCTCCACCCCAATGTATTGTCTAAGGATCCATCCCTTTTTTGTTGTTGTCTGTGCCTGCCTTTTTTGTTGTTGTTGCCTGCTCAAAACTAGCAGCATCTTGTCTAAACTGGTTGTCTGTTCCCAGTCTCTTTTCATCCCAGCTTCTATATCTCCTATGCCTGTTTCCTCTTTGTTTCCACATGATTGCATACCCCCACAACCATTTAAATGTCCCAGGGTCTCCAACAGGCTATGACACCTACCGTATATTCTGGCGTATAAGATGACTTTTTAACCCTTGAAATACTCCTCAAAAGTCGGGGGCTGTCTTATACGCCAGATATACGGACCCAAGATGGGGCTGCCAGCCCCATCTCTGACTTCCTGTCGTTCTCAACTCACGAGGAGCCCATTGCAAGTTGTGAAAGCGCAGAGGTTTGGCTGGCAACGCTCTCCCCACCCAGCCAACCAAACCTGTGAGGTGGCTAGGAAGCCTAGCCAGCTCCTGTCCTTCCCGAGTCCGAGATGAAGCTAGCAGCCCCATCTCGGACTGGAGAAGGACGGGAGCTGGCTAGGAAGCTTCCCTACCAGCCAGCCATTCCTCCGAGGTGGCTAGGAAGCTTCCTAGCCAGCTCCTGCCCTTCCCGAGATGGGGCTTCGGGGAGGGAAGGTGGTGGGGGTAGTCTTATATGGTGAGTATATCCTAAACTCTTTATTTTAACTTAAAAATTGGAGGAGTCGTCTCATTCGGCCAATCGTCTTATACACTGGAATATACACTACATCCCTTTCCCCAATCCATCAGGTCCTCCCGGCAATCAGATCAGTAGCAAGCTTCTGGTATCCATCATAGGCCACTCTAGTTCACCTCCTGCCCCAGCCAAAAAAGGAATAAATCATGGAGTGTCTGAAATTCCCTTATAATGAATTACATTTATTCCACTCCTCAACATCAGTATAGAAATACAAGTAGGAGACAGGAAGGCCAGAATCTAAGATGGGATGGAAATTGTGCAATCTTCCAGATGTTGTTGAACAGCATGTCCTAGCATTCCTCACCACTACATGTGCTAACTAGAGCTACTGAGACCTGCAGTTCAACAACATCTAGAGAATCTAAGCTATCTAGACCAGGGAGGATGGAGAAATCTTTAGCCCTTCAAATATTTTGGCCTTCAACTGCCAGAGGCCCCAGACAGGACTGCTAATAGTTAGGGATTATGGTGGCCTTTGTCTAAAGCATGTGGAAAGCAGTAGATCTCCAACCTAAAACCTCCTGGTTGCTCTATATAAAATCCTGGCTTGTGATCTTCCTTTTCTCCTTTAAAAAACCTTTGCTGTCACTCCCAAATCATCACAAGGCAATACAGATATCCAATGATCAGTGTGCTTGACCCCTAGGTATGCAAACTACCACACAAAGAGGTTGTCTCCCTATCTCTTTGTTTTCACAGTTGTTCTTGGGCACTAGAGAAGCAAGCCACATGCCATGCTGTGTTGATTCCTGGAGGAGTATTTAATGGTAGCATTCATCTGTTAATAAACTATACCTGGCACAGCTGAGGCAACAGCCATGCTTCCTCAGGTTGGCACAGTAATTCATCATGACAATAACATCATGATTCACAGGTGGGGACAGTGGCCATAAGCAACCAACACAGAAATATATTGTTTACTCACTGTCTGTTCGTTTTCCAGATTGGCTTGTTGTCTCCGGAGATCAGGTTTGATGAAAGCTGAGGCACAGCAAGAAAAAAAAATAGAATCAGAAAGCTGCTGTGCGTAGGCTGCAAGTGGCTGTCATACAATGTCAGGAAACATATGGAATAATGTTTAAGTCTCAGGAAGGCCAAGTTAAGTTAAGGGACGGTGGTGAAAAAAAAAATTTTTCAAGCACAATTACTAGTCTGTGAAGTTGAAGGCATTCATGGCTGGCATCCATAGATTTTTTGTGGGTTTTTTATGGGCTATGAGGCCGTGTTCTGGAAGGGTTTATTCCTGACATTTCGCCTGCATCTGTGGCTGGCATCTTCAGAGAATGCTTGGGTAGGTGTATGTGGGTTTATATACTGTGAGGCCCTGTTGGAGAGAATATGTAAATTTGTTTATTTAAATGGCTAGTCCCTGGGGGGAGATATGCAAGGAGGATTAGTGTCTGTTTGGTTAATGGTCCATTGTCTGCTGGAAATCCCCCTATCCCTGGGTGGAGTTCATTTGCATGTGCTGAGTTCTGATTTTGGTGTTTTTCAAGACTGGTACCCAAACTTTGTTTACTTTAAGGATTTCGATGTTTTTAAATAACATTTTGTTTATATAAACCAACCTGGACACAAAGCTAAAAACCTTTCAGGAGAAAGTTGGTCAATGAGGGTGCTACCATTGAGAAGGCCCACTCTTGTGACCTCATCAAGCACACCCCGAAAGGCTGAAGTTCATGAACCAGATGCTGAAAATAGTGCACAAGCAACTTCCTGCAGAAGTCAGTGCTTCAAATAAATAACTTGGGACCAGATCAGAGCTTCATAAGGTAATTGCTAACACTTTGATTTGTGCCAGGAAATGAAGTGGAAGCTATGAAAAAAAAAAAAAACCTATGAAAAAACCTGGTGTGATGTTCCCAACTATACTCTCACCAGTAGCCATTTTGGATGCTGGATTTTGTGGAAGCTCAAAGAGTTTTCAAGCACTTTTCAGGGACAACCCACATAGAAGGCATTGCAATAACCAACTCTGGATGTGATCAAGACACTTGATAGTGGCCAAAGCTACTTGAAACATTGGAGTTCTGTTAGCATGCAAAAACATGTCCTGAACATGAATGGAGTTGCCATTGTATGAACTTTCCGCAATTTAGGCAGCAATTTCTTCTAAGATATATAAGTAGAGCCCTGGTTGGCAACATAAATCAAGAGATTAAACATTGCTACCCTGCCCTAAACTACAGCATATTAAACTAGAGTAGCAACATAAGCATTTAACAAAAGGAGGACCAGAGATACATTGCAGGACTTTCATAATTTGTATTTACCAGTTATAATAGTGCCAACGAGCAGGAAGGTACAAAGGAAGAGGTTTCCTGCTTGAGTCCCGAAGTCATCAATGATCCGTCCTTGGCTGATTGTGAAAATGATTCCAAAAATCTAGCACAAAAAAAATTACATTAGAAGCTGAACAAAGTTAACACAGCATATCCTTGCTTGCTCAACTTTATTCTTTTGTTGATTCATTTATCTAGATTTCCTGTACTGGAGTGGACACCCAGGGGTTACATTCTGTTTCCACCCCCTGTAGTATAGTGTGCCCTCTAGATCTCATGGCCCCATTCATTATATATGAAATGTATTCAGCAGTTGTGCTAAATTAAATAATCACCCTATATAAAAACAGCAGGCTTAAATCCAGTTCTTAATAAACTCATTGGCTCAATGGGAACATGGTAAATCAGCACTTATGTAAATTCAGCTGATTAAATTGGTCCATTCTGGTTAGGATTAACAAGTGAGTTTAAGAACATAACATTAAGGATAGTCAAAGCAGACATCTCCATGTCAAGGGTAGCCTTGACTGGTTATTCCTTTTGTTATTCTTCTGAAAAACCATCAGAACCAGCTGGGGATTGAAAGAGAGAACATTGCATTAGTTTGTCACTTGGCCTAACCAAGATAAGCTGTTCTTGTTGGAAATACAACAATGCTCAGCACTTAAAGATGTATTCGAAAGTAGCAGTGATATGAGAGTTAAGTAGTTTTCAGTAACCCAAAGTCTCCTCATCTCTTACCCACCTGTCTTCTGTAAACTGATAACTCTTAGGGATATTTTGCTCTCTCTTCCTGCCCATTCTTTCACTTCTTCCAAAAGATGAAACTAGTTCAGTTCTGTGTTAACTTAACACCCTTACTTAGATTGCTTTCCTATCTTTAACAGAGTTCTTAATAAACAGTGTGATGCGGCAGCTAAAAAGGCCAATGTGATTTTGGGCTTTTGTGTCTAGACCAAGTGTCTAGATCAAGGAAAGTAATAGTGTCACTCTATTCTGCCTTGGTCAGGCCTCACCTAGAATACTGTGTCCAGTTCTGGGCACCACAATTCAAAAAGGATATTGACAAATTGGAGTGTGTCCAGAGGAGGGCAACTAAAATGGTGAAAAATCTGGAAACCATGCCTTATGAGGAAAGACTTAGGGAGCTGAATTCATAAACCATATTCTGGCGCTGGTTCTCTGAAATTGTTCACCATTAATGTTAACGTGAATATGCCTTATGAGGAAACCATGCCTTATGAGGAAAGACTTAGGGAGCTGGGTATGTTTAGCCTGGAAAAAAGATGGTTAAGGGGCAATATGATACCCCTGTTTAAGTATTTGAAGGGGCGTCACATTGAAGATGGAGCAAGCTTGTTTTCTGCTGCTCCAGAGACTAGAACATGGAGCAATGGATGCAAGCTCCAGGAACAGAGATTCCACCTCAACATGAGGAGGAACTTTCTGACAGTAAGAGCTGTTCAGCAGTGGAACACACTCCCTCAGAGCGTGGTGGGGTCTCCTTCCATGGAGGTCTTTAAACAGAGGCTGGATTGCCATCTGTCAGGGATGCTTTGATCATGATATCCTGCATGGCAGGAGGTTGGACTGGATGACCCTTGTGGTCTCTTCCAACTCTACAATTCTATGATTTTATGAAGCCTTAGCTTGTTCTGTTAGCTATTGGTGTCTTTACTCCTTAATCGGAATTGCATCCGCTGCACACATACACTCTCCATCAGTTCTGTCATAGAATGGGTACTCTTCTGCTGTACACTCGTGTCTGAATATGGTCCACCACACAATGACTTCTGCTTAGTTATATAAATCATAGATAAGAATAATTTATACAACACTTTGTGCCCAGAAAAGTACTACAAAAGGGATATTTAATAACATGTGTGATGCATTGCTTTATGGATGATGAGGAGAAAGATCAAGGTGTCTTGTCATGGCTAGGAAGGGAAAGAATGGCTGCCATTTTCTGATGTGTGTTTTACACATAGAGAGGGGTTCTATGATGACATCTATCAATGATATGGGGAAGGTCACTGCTATAAGTTTCATCCTGAAACCAAATCCAAGACATTTCTGCAAACTGTCATGATAGTTAAAAATTAAACCCCTCCACCAAAAAAACACCACATTATGGAATAAATGGATCAATCAATGGATGGAGTTGTTTTTGTTAGCAACAACCAAGCCAAGCCTAGATTTTGGTACGTCTACCTACTTACTGTACTTGTTGATAAACCACTCACCTGTGCAGATACATTAAGAAGGCCTGATGACGTCCCTTCCGATTCTGGGTATGTTAATTCAGCTGCAAATTCAAAGCCCAGTGGCAGGTACCCCGTCATAAAAAAACTGTATGATGGGAGAAATAATTAAGCATGAGTAGATGCAAAGAAAGGGCCATGTCCATTTTAAAAGGACAGAGCTACTCCAGATCCCATTTGTCCCAAAGCTCTCAAGTAGTTAGTACAAGTAACTACTTGCTTGTAATTTGATTCCTTCATTTCTAAATTACAGGACAATTGTGACCTAATAAGGGACAACTTCACTCCCTTTGCAGTATAACTATTGCTGTTTTTAGTTACTTCTATAGTTGTGAAGAATAGTCTGGCTGCTTAGGTTTTGTTTGTACAGGCCAGTAGCATATACAGTAGCTTTCTAATGTGGGTTTTAAAAATAAATGAAAATGAACTATTTATTTTAGGGATGTTTGAATTTAAAAAAATATAAGATCGCCTCTAAAATTGTAATTATAATGTAACTCACCATTTGGGGTGGGCCTTGAAATGCTGACTATCTAATTACTTCTTAAAATAATTGGTTCTGGTTTCTCCTAGGCCTCAAAAACACAGCCCCACCTAATCCCCCTTAAGCGCTTCACCCACCTAGGCTTCCGAACACATGATACTCCTGGTCAGCAAAGACACTGAAGTGTATGGCGGTGGTTGTACGTATGTCATTCTGCCCAAGCATCTTTTGCTCATGTTACCTTCTGCCCATTCACTCTCCTGAAGAGAGGACAGGAGTCTCTATCTCACTGTCAAAGGGAACACCTAATGCCTCCAAGGGCAGCTTTCAAAAATGACCCCTGAGGGGCAAGGAGAGAAGCTAACTTACCCCAGCACACCTGCAGTCACAAAGACCACCCAGATGTGGCCTAGGTCCAGAGTAAAAGTATAAATCACCATGCCCACAAATGACATGACATAAACCAACAGCGTTGTCTGCCTGTAACAGAAAAAGCATAATCAGAATTAAACTCAGCCTTCCATCCTTTCGTAGGTTAGTAAAATGAGTACTTGGCTTGTAGGGGCAATTAGCTAACACACATTGGAAACTGTTTAATGCAGTGTAGATGTGTAGATTGCTATTGCTTAAAACAATTTGTAAGCCACTCTGATAGCCTTGTGGCTGAAGAGTGGGGTATAAATAAATTAATAATAATAATAATAATAATAAACCACTACTCCTAGCTTGCATTCAATATTTATCTTTCATTCATACTTGAATTAAATTCAAATTACAAGTCTGTTATGGGGAAAACATGTAAAAATCAAATTAACATGAAACCTTTAAGAAACGTTACTGTATTCATCATTTCTGAATTTTCTCGTCTAGTATCAACAAGTTGCCATGTAGTAGGATGTTAAGTGTTTGAAAGCCTAACTTGAGACTTGAAACTGAAGAGACTCCTCAACATGGAACAAAACCAATACGTTTACTAAATGGCAATAGGCTAAAGCAGTTTGCTTCCTACTCAAGAGTAAGGATGAAACTTTTGAGGTGTTCAGGCAATGGGTTTGTTACATTGAGAGACGGTCTCCTGAATGGTTTTCTGCTCTGAAGTCAGACTGGGGGGTGGGGGTGGAATTCATGTTAAATGATTTTCAAAGGTGGCTAAAGCAGAAAGGAATTTTCCATAGGCTGGCAGCCCCGGGCTGTCCCCCTCACAATGGGATTGCCGAACAGCACTTTGGTATTCGGCAGAAATGAAAGATAGCCTGATGATTGATGCAAACATGGAAAAGAAGTACTGGGGGAGGCCATATTGACGGCTAATTATTTGTGTAACCGCATTCAAACTCTGTGGTGTCAAATACCCCATTTTTCATGATGTAAGGCAAGAAGCCATCAATAAAGCACATTAGGATCTTCGGGTCCAAAGGTAGCCAGGAGGAAGGGCTATCCCAAGGCTAAAAGGCTGAGATTTCTGGGCTATGAGCAAGGCAGTAAGGCATGGCGTTTTGCACTCCCAAATGGCAAAGTTCTGATTTCTAGAAATGCTGAGTTTGAGGAGCATGCAAATTGGAGCCATGTGCATTCTAACCCAGAAGTGCTTCTGCCTTTAAGTGGGGATGAGGCACAAGAAGACCAGCAGCAACAGACAGCTGGGTCAGGTGCTGGCTCTGGCTATTCAGCCTCTTCCAGTTCAAGCTCACACAAACCCTCTCCCCCAAAACATGAGTGGAGGAGCCCACAGCAGGAGGAAAGTGACACAGACAGTGAACCTGAACCTGAAATTCCCCGGTGTTCTAGCAGAGAAACAAAGGGGGTGCTACCTCAGATGTTTACTGTGCAAAATGTAAGAGTGTGTCAAGTAACATTTGAACCTGACAGTTACACTGAAGTCCTAAAGTTGTCTCAAGATGAGCAGCAAAGGTGGAAATGTGCAATGGAGGATGAAATGAAATCCATTGCTGATCATGACATGCATGAAGTGGTACCACTGCCAGAGGGACAGAAGGCTGTTGGATGCCGGTGGGTGTACAAAAAGAAATAAATGCATGCTGGTAAAGTAAAATATAAGGCATGTTTGGTTGCAAAAGGGTATTCACAAATAAAGTATCTGAATTATGATCAAGTGTTTGCACCCACTGCCGTGCCCAAAGTATCAAGATTGCTTTGTCTGTTGTAAGTTTGCACAGGTTCAAAGTTAATCACTTTGATGTTGGAACTGCCTATTTACATGCACCACTGGATGAGTGCATTTATGTAGAGCAGGCTCCTGGATTTCATAGTGGTGGGTCAAACTGTGTGTACAAACTTAAAAAGGTTCTGTATGGTTTAAAACAGAGTGGCAGGTGTTGGTATCTCTGTCTGGTTGAACAGCTGAAGAGTGTTGGTTTTGAAAACAGCATTACTGATCCATGTTTGTACACAAGGGGAAACAACCAGAGTTATGAAATCTTGATAGCTTTTGTGGATGATCTGTGTCTGATCACAAAAACTGAAAACCAAGTGGAAAAGTTCAAAGAGAAACTAGGGTCAAGATTCAGACTCAAGGATCTTGGTGACATATAACATTATTTGGGAGTGGATTTTCAAAGGCTTGAAAACGGTGGTTTCAAAATGAGCCAAACCCAGAAAATTGTGAAGTTGTTGTCGGACTATAACATGATTGCAAAAGTACTAAGACCCCTATATGTACAGATTTTGTCAATGTAACTGATGACAGGTTGTTTGAATGTCCTGAATTGTTTCATTCAGTAATTGGGTGTTTACTGTACATTGCAATATGGACTAGGCCTGATATTGAATATTCAGTCAATTATTTGTCCAGGAAAGTGTAAATGCCAACGTAACATGACCGGTAGGGCTTAAAGAGAATCTTAAGATATCTCCAAGGCACATCAAACCATGGCGTGATGATCACAAGGATGCCATGAGTTAAAGTGCTATTGTGACAGTGATTTTGCCAATGAAACTCATGACAGAAAATCCAAAAGTGGAATGGTCATCATGTATGCAGGGAATCCTATTTATTGGAAGTCCAGAAAGCAAACAATTATTGCTTTAAGTTCTACGGAAACTGAATCTGATTCTTTGTCTAGTCTGATTTGTGAACTTGTTTGGATGAACCAAGTATTCTCTGACCTGGGCATTCCGATACAAGAACCTGTAGAAATGTTCGAAGATTCTCAAGCCTGTATTCAAATGGCATATTCTGAAGGGGTTAAATCCAGAACCAAGCACGTTGCTGTCAAGTTTCAAAATGTCAGAAAAACTGTCCAAAGTGGGCTGGTCAAATTGACATACTGTCCATCTGAGGAAAATGTTGCTGATTTATTTACCAAGGCTTGGGGTCCCACAAAGCATCGCTACCTGTGTAATAAACTGGATGTAATGTCTGATATGTGAAATACATTTACCAAGTGTAAAATTTAGAAGGGTATCAGGAAAACAGGCCTTGCAGTCCCAAAATCCTGGCAGTAAATTCACACTGTGGGTAAATAAAGGCCTGGTTTGACTTTCAAAGGTTAGATAATGTAAACATACAGTAGCCAGACTGCTTCACAACACCAGCTGTGCTTATCTCTCTTGGGTGACAGCGCATGTTGTGAAGGTCTAGCTGAGTTCCTGTGAATGTCTTTTGTTATGATTTCATGTTATCTGAGCTACTTTGTGTGTGAGAAACTGAACCTGTTTTCCCTCTGTAGAGTCTGAGACAGAGAGACAGAAAGAGTTGATTTTGCTCTGTAGCTAGATGGCTGCATTTTTCCCCATGCTACCAATATGTAATCTGTTTGTAGTGAACCTAGAAGTTTAAATAAACTGTAAATAGCTTATTTTACTTCTCTTCACGTTTTACTCACCTGGAACATGCTTGGGAGTTACTGAATACCTCGTTTCTGCTGTTCTGCTGTTGTTGCCTTCTGACCATGTACAAATGCCTAGAAGGACTGACTATCCTAACAGTGATTAAGACCTGGTCCCTATAAAAGCTTCCAGCCCAGTATGTTCTCTAGTTGAAGGAATGAGGAAACCTGCTATTTCTCCTTTGGTTTCATTTTATCTACTGCAATAAACTGATCAGAACAGGCAGGCTTGCTGGCTACAGGAGAGTGGCTATGTATGAAAGGGAGAGGGGAAAAAAGGACCTTGTACTGAGATAAGCTGGCCGCATCCATAAAGGGATCTCACTGTTTCCTGAATTTCTCAGCTAAAGTCAGAGGACCGGGAAGGGGGAGAAAGACAGTTACTTGATGGATGTACAAGTAAATGGAGGTCACTCAACACGTGCTTTTTCAGGAAATTAATTCAAACCCATTATGAAAAGGGTAGATGGCAGAGATTACTACTTTTTGGAAAATTAGAAATACAGCAGGCATTATTCTAATGTGTAGTTGGACACACTGTATGCACCAGGAAAATAAAATGTACAGAAGGGAATAGGTTTTTGTGTGGCTGGGCTTTAATAAGGAAAAAGGTGATCTCTTATTTCTAATGCCAGTGAACTGTGTAGCCCTGGTACACAAGAGTGTGGGATGCAGCTGACAATGCCTGCAGCAACATAGCTGGATCCAAAGCAGTTAGACACATCTTCATGCATGTCTCCTTTTTGGTCAGAGATGGAGCTGCTCCCAATAGTATCTTATTACTATAGAGTTACAAAGACTAAAAGGTAATAGTAGTATTTCTTTATCTTTTTCTCATCTCCTCTGTACCACTCTTCTGACTTCTTGGGCAGCTTAAAATGAACCCTGAGCTACAGCATGATTGCTATAGGGAGATGATGGCCTCTTGCTCCATGGATAAGGGGCAAGCTATCTACTTCAGCCAGAGAGACAGCAAAAGGGAACCTGGTGTGTGAGCATGCAGCAGCAGCAACAACAACATTTATCTGATTGTGCCATTGCAGAACCACAGGAGACTCTAGCAAGAAACCACGCTACACATCCACATTCAGAAGCAGCCCTGCCACTCTTCTGCTGTTTGTTCTTGAATTCTGCCCTCTTTTCTCAAGAGAAAGTTTAAAGAATTTTGCATGGTGAGCTGCGAGAACACAAGGCCTTTGCTGAGAAAGCCAGCTGGAGACAGCACCACAAGCAAACTCAGCAAACCAAAACATGCTTGTTCTGTTATCTGAATATAGGTGGGTGGGAGACAAGAACAGGTCACAGGCAAATCTCCCCTCCTGCAGATTCAACAGCATTCCATCATAAGCAAGAAAAACCTGTCTTATCTCTTCTTTCCCATGTGTGTTCTGAGAAACTAGAATGCCACTTCATCCCATGATTCATACCTTACAGATTCAGTCTTGTATTGTTTTGGTGTCTTGACTCCCACCACTTCTTTGTGTTTGGGATCTGTTTGTGCATGTGTGTGTATGTATGTATGTATGTATGTATACACACACACACACATACACCCTAACACAAGGTTTCTGGATATTTGCCAGAAGGAGTTGATGCCTAGCAATGGCTTCTTGCTTTGGGACCATATGCCAATTAAATTGATATAGTACATATACAATTTCAGCCTTCAGACAGCAAAGGTCTTTTCTTTTAAATATATTAATATGTTGTTGTTTTGGGACCATATGCCAATTAAACTGATATAGTACACATAAAATTTCAGCCTTCAGACAGCAAAGGTCTTTTCTTTTAAATATATTAATATGTTGTTGTTGCTGCTGTGCTGCTGCTGCTGTTAACTGCTGTCAAACTGACTTGGACTTATGGTGACCTCCAAGACACCTTATCATCAATAGCCCTGTCTAGGTCTTGCAGACTCAAGGTTGTGGCTTCCTTGATTGAGTCTATCCATCTGGAATGCAGTCCTCTTCTTTTCCAACTGCCTTCTACCTTACCAAGCATTATTGTCTTTTCTAGTGCGTCATGTTATATGTCAAGGATGCTTACATCTGTGAAGAGATTCATGACTTAAATCCTGGAAACCAGGTTGAGAGCATCTGGGTAAAATATAGGAGGGAGAGAAATAACAGGGATGTCATTGTGGGGAGTCAACTGCAGAACCCTAAGCCAGACTGAGAATGTGAAGGATGCCTTCCTTGAACAGATGATCACAAATTCAGAAAGGAGAGATGTAGTACTAATGGGAGATTTCAACTATCCTTATATTTGTTCGAAGTCAAACTCTGCTAGGACTATAAGGTTTAACAAATTCCTCACTTGTTGTACAGACAATTTCATTGTCCAGAAGGTGGAAGAGGCAACAAGGAGATCAACTAACTTCCTGACTGTAAGAGCTGTTTGGCAGTGGAATGCAATGCCTCAGCGTGTGTTGGAGTCTCCTCCTTTAGAGGTTTTTTAAACAGAAGCTAGATGGCCATCTGTCAGCAATCTGTCAGGATTGTGTATTCCTGCAGGGCAGGGGTTGGACTAGATAGCTCTTGTGGTCTCTTCCAACACTATGATTCTATGAATCAAAGCGACTATCTGCACCAACAAAAAAGCTCAGTATGGTTGGATACAGTTTCCAGTAATGCAAAGGATGGGTCAGCAATAGTTATTTTCCTGGCCTCTCTCTGAAAGAAATAGAAAAGAGGGGAAGGGCTCTTGACTATTGAGTTTTGACCTAAGGAGAATAATATGAAAGTCCAAAATCTGACATGCACATTTTGAGAAGGAAATGAAAATAAGAACAATGGTCTTTTCCATTATGCTAATAATTAGTGAAATCTAATACAGTTGTGCATGTGTGTGTTTGCATATGCATATTCAGTTGGATCCAGGATCTCCATTCTGATCCTAGTCTTTGCAGGTGGGAGATGAATCCATTGTATTTTGGAGGATCCTTCACCCTTGAATCATAGCTTACCACTTTCTGTAAAGTCTCTTACTAATGTGCGTAGCATTTTTAAAGAAATGATAGGATTGCCATGGAGAGGAGCAATTGGAAAATCCTGTTTTGCTGGCCCAGTTGCACAAACCTAGCTATGGATTCAACCTATATGGATTCAACCTATACATTCTTATTTACCAGTAGTAAAATTGTGAGAGGCTTTGCAGAATCCTTGCTGTTAAATTAAAAGAATAGTAACAAACTACTCCTTTAATCTGGAGACTATGTAGCCCTCTATATGTTTTTGGGCTGCAGTTCTCACCAACACAAGCCAGCATAGCCCATGTCCACACTTACCAAAACTCCTCCTTCTACCCAACAATTATAGGAGTATGAACCCTGTTGACTTCTGAGTTTGGAAGAGTTACTTTTGGAGATTATAATTCTGATAATCTCCCCTCTGCCAGCAGCACTAGCAGCGTTGGCTGAAGAATTTGGAGAGCTGTAGTCTAAAAAGGGTAACTTTCTCAGTCTAAAATGGTAACTTTTGCATCAGGACACTGCAGTATAACCATTATGTCATCAATGTTAAAACTTGGCTCTTGGCTCCTGCTGTTCAGTCAAAAGGCTCTTTGGTGGAAATTTCCATGAAGCAGCATAGCTGCCTTCCAGAGATAGTGATTCAAGAAAGCCACAGGCATTCACTAAACCTAGACTGAGTCATACTGCTAACATTGCAACACCCTGAGGATCCACAAATTGCAGCCACAGTGTGGTAAATTAAAAGGTGCTTCTATATCTGCCAGAGTTATAACAGGTCCAACCTTGTACAGGAAAATGTTTAAAAGGTATTTAATTATTCAAGTTTTATTCTGCCTTTCCACTAAAAATAGGGAACAAGGTATCTAACAACAAAATAAAATAAGTTAAAATATTTTTAAAAAATCAATTAAAAATATCATGTAAAATCCAAAGCTTGGGAAAGTTACCCACCCAACTAGCACAGCCAGTGGAAATACCCCAGCAACCCTCAACCTTTTACAAGGTTGCCTGTTTCTAGTTCTAGACTACTTTTAAACTCAGCTCTTCCCCAAGTGAATATGCTTCGGGCAATGCTGAGCTCCAGCTCCAGAACCAGTCCTCACTATGATGGTTGAGGATTATGGGAATTCTAGTCCAACATATCAAGAGGGCACATTATGAGAATATAACTCAAATGGCTCTAGTCTCCAACTTTTCTTAGTTTTCCTACAGCCTGACTAGTCCTACATGGATCTGTCTCACTCTCTGCTTTTCTTATAGTACTTTCATTGTGAGCATCTCACTCATGCCCGTGGTTTTAAATAGCAGCTCCTGTAGCTTTCATTTACACAGAGATCATACCAGTTTGAAGCACATGGAAAACAGGGTGCCGTTTACACAATGAAAAAGTAGTGGGAGGAATTCGTGTCGAGCACTGGCTGTTTACACGTACATCGTGTTGGGCACGGGATTTTGGGAAGGGGGGCCACCTTTTATCATGCAATCTGCGGGACTTTCAGTCCTGCGGTTTGTCCCGTTTTTTTTTAAAAAGTCACGGGAGGATTCAGAAAATCCTATGTCTAAACACCCCGAGACAAGATATCTCAGTACTTGGTGATGACCGGAAATATATGTGACCATAGGCGGGCTCAGAGAGGAGGGGTCAGTCACCCGTTCAATAGATTCAGCCTCACCAGATGAAAACAAAGGCTTCCATTCCAGCTGCAAGTAGGTTGTGTGTGTCTGCATTAAATCACCCTGTTCAATGGATTTCTACACTGGGAACCCTTCTACTTTAACCCGTTCCTCCCTTGCATGCTGGGTTTAATTTTTAAAGAGAGAATAAATTGTAAAGAGATCACAGACGATCCCCCCCTCCTGCATCCACTCAATTTGTGTAAAAGTACAGTAAAAAATGCCACCGTCTGAGCAGATGATCGCATATTCATCCACATGCGCAAACCCGTCATCCACTCCATTTGTTTAAAGGCACAGTAAAAAATGCCATTGTCTGAGCAGACGATCCATTCACACACACACACACACACACATGCCTGCATCCTCACATTCAATGGGATTTAAATGGTGTTCTTTCTATTTGGAAGGACAGCAAAGGCTGTAGCCACTGAGCACCCCTTCCTTTCTCACTTTCAAAGGGATTTAAATGGTGTTATTTCAATTTGGAAGGACAGCAAAGGCTGTAGCCACTGAGTGCCTCTTCCTTCCTCAGTTTCAATGGGATTTAAATGGTGTTCTTTCAATTTGGAAGGACAGCAAAGGGTATAGCCACTGATCGCTCCTTCCTTCCTCACTTTCAATGGGATTTAAATGGTGTTCTTTCAGTTCGGAAGGACAGCAAAGGCTGTAGCCTCCCCACGTTAGGTCACGATCGCTCATTCCTCCCCTCATCCTCTCATCGCCTCATCCCCAATGCAACACTCAATCATCCCCTCATCCCCAACGCAGAAGCTTTAACAAACATTTGAGCCAGCCAATAACATCGCTTGTGGCACAAAACTCTAAAGGAAATACGTCACTGAGGTTGTGAAAAAACGAGTAATCGCATCCTTGATTGACAGCTAAAAAAAAATCCCGGGACTGTAAACTTGTGTAAACAAAACAAAACAAAACAAAAAACCCGGGGTAGTATATAGTGGGAGAAGGTACATATCGCGGGACGTGATGCTGTGTAAACAATGATCCTGGGATCTCCCAGGATATCCAGTTCAGAGACAAAAATCGTGTAAACAGGGAGGGACGAATACGGGATCAAGAAGTCCCGGGACGCCCTGTGACAAAAACTACCATCTAACTGGCACCTGGGTTTAAGGCAGACAGGCATGGCTCTTGAAAGAAGAGTGCCAGGAGGTATCAGTGAGTCTCCTGGTTGTCTGTCTATCAACAGAGGGGAGCTTCTGTTATCATGTCCCCACACAATCAGAAGGCACACATGATTAACGTCATGCCCTAACAGGGAGGAGGCTACAGGGGCTGGGGGTCCTCCCCTATGATATAGCTTGAGATCCTGTGTGGTGCAGTAGTTTGATTGTTGGACTACAACTCTGGAGACCAGGGTTCAAATCCCCTTCTCAGCCATGGAAACCTACTGGGTGACCTTGGGCAAGTCACACTCTCTCAGCCTCAGAGGAATGCAAAGGCAAACCCCCTCTGAACAAATCTTGCCAAGAATACCCCGTGATAGGTTTGCCTTAGGGTCATCATAAGTTTTTTTAAAAAATGACTTGAAGGCATACAACAAGAACAAAATGATATAGCTCAGAGGCACAGAAACAGGGAAATTCACATTCCTAGCCCACATTACTTGGCCTTTCTGCTGCAACTTAATTTAGGCCACTACTGTCAATAATTACCAGATCTTATATTTCTTTTTAAGAGTAATTTGTTTCCATGATGAAGTAAAGTGTGGGTGGACATGCACCTACAAGTTGCTTGTCAACTTATGGTGACCCCATGAATCTTTTAGGCAAGGAAAATGTCAGATGTAATGACAGATGTGTGTTTAAATTTTCCTCATGATGTGTTCCGACATAAGTAACTGCAGTATGCAGGCTTCCATCCACAGCCCTTGAAAGCAGGGTGACAACATGTGCATTCAAGTAATGAGGTTCATCTCAGGTATTAATGGTTTCTAATTAGAAAGGCTACAAGAGCCAAGGTGTGGGCTGTGCCCACTGTGGGCATCTTTTTGTTGATTATGCTTATTGAATGTTGTGCTGTAAGAATTGCTGCCATTTGTTTTGCTGTGCCAGTCTGTAATGGCTTGCCTTTTTACTTTGCCAACAATAAATCTTTCTTTGGTGATTTAATCAGCTAAATGTGCTCTGGAGTTCCTGGAATGCGGTGTCTAGAGGTTTGCTTTACTCCCAGCCTCCTTCCCATATTTTAAAAGAAAATATTATTTACTTTCTCTGCTGCGGCATCATACTTACGCTCAACAATAATTCCAAGGTCCTTTACATATGTACTTCAGCTAAGCCAAGTACAGGTTGAGTATCCCTTACCCAAAATGTTTAGGACCAGAAGCGTTCCATATTTTGGATTTTTTCAGATTTTGGCATACTTGCATATACATAATGAGAGATGTTGGAGATGGGACCCAAGTCTGAACATGAAATTCATTTGTGTTTCATATACACATTATACACATAGCCTGAAGGTAATTTTATACACAATCTTTTTAATAATTTTGCACATGAAACAAAGTTTGTTTACACTGAACCATTAGAAAGCAAATGTGTCATAATCTCAGCCACCTATGTGGACAATTTTGGATTTTGGAGGATTTTGGAATTCAGGATAAGGGATACTCAATCTGTATTCCTCATCCTATAATTGTGCATTTGGTTTTTGTGGCCTAAATGTAGAATTTTGCATTTGTCCCAGCTGAGTTTCATTCTATTAGTTTCAGCCCAGTTTTCTAGTTTATCCTTTTGGATTCTGTTCTTATCTACCAATGTGTTAGCTTTGCCTCCCACTTTTGTGTCATCTGCAAACTTGATAAGGTTTCCCTCTAACCCATTATCTAAGTAATTGATAAAAATATTGAAGACTGTGGACCCCCAGGCAGAACCCTGTGGTACTCCACTTGAGACTTCTCTCCAGTTTGAAGCACAGCCATGATGATAAGCACAGTCATTGCTGATGATTTTAAAATTACTTTTTTTAAATTAATGTTTTTAAAGTACTTAAACATAGTGGGAGAGCCAGTATGCTGTAGTGATTTGAGTATGGGATTAGTACTTCAGGAGAACAAGGTTCAAATCCTTGCTCAAGTCATGGAAACCCATTGGGGGACCTTGAGCAAGTCAGAAGGCAATGGCAAACCTCCTTGCTGTTTGCCAAGAAAAACATGGGAAATGGTTGCCATAAGTTGAAGCCAACTTGAAGGAACATAACCAACACCAAAATATTAAAATGACCAAAAATCTCCAAAAACAACCCCCTTAAAACTAACGCTTTAGGAACAACAATCAAACATTACTATTACACTCAAGATTATGTTGCTACTATTCATTACATTTTAAAAGTAATGATACTTGTAAGCCCCCGCACTCTCAAAAAACCCCAACATACTCTAGGCAACTTCATTACTTTTAACAACCTACAGTATTTCCCAAGCTCTGACACTGGCTGGCAGCAATTCTCCTGGGGACCGTTTACACGGCAAAATAAGTCGTGTAATAATTCGGCAAGACGCCTGATAGTTCCCGCGTATTTCGACGCAGTATCGCCCTTTTCAGAAGGAGGGGGTGTAAAATACCCGTAAGTGGCGCAACTTTTGACTGCGCTGATTTTCCGCTCTTTTTAAAAACGTTCCGCAGTATAGCGCACAATCGATATTGTGAACTATCCGACATCCACTTTCGCAATTTTTTCATCTACTGGAAATTAGGCGGATCCTTGGGAGTGGCCCACTAAAGCATCCCTCCCACCAAACAAAAACATCACGCAGGCAAGGAAGCACCTCTTCTGCAGAAAAAGGAAGAATATATCTTGAGAAAAAGGGACATTGCTTTGTGATGACTTGTTCTATGAAGGATTGCAGCTGCCTACATCTATTCCTTCTCCTAATACAGCTTCTGCGGCAATAAGACCTGCATGCATCCTGAAATGCAGCAATTGTGGCTATGATTCTGAACATCAACAAGAAGCAACAAGAAATAGTTGCTAAAGCCTCCATCTTTAAATTGAATAGGTAGGGATACCCTAACGATGGTGGGCGAACGATGAGGTGCACCAGGTATAGGTGTGCCCAATCAGATTTCTTGGAGTGGGAAAGTTTAATAGAAACTGTTAACCAATATGAATAAGAGTGGCAGGAGCACAGAAAGGAAGTTAACCATAAAGGAGTGACGTATGCCGCTGATTGACAGCTACGGTACTAGCTAAAATGCGAAATGTCAATACTGTGGGAACTAAAAAAAACCTGAAATCGAATAATTCGTAACTTATTTAATTCCGCATAATTGCATCATGTGAACTTTGATTGCGGCGTTTCACAAAAAGTAATGAAAAATCGTGTACACTATGCGACGCTGTATTGAAAGTGCGATATTGCGATACATTGCGGGGGAAATATTGCCGTGTAACCGGCCCCCAGGTTTCAGGCATGGGGTTTTCCAGTCCTAACTGGAGAGGCCAAGGATTACTAGAAGGAAACAGAGTTAAACAAAGGGAAAAACCAACTGTGGACAAAGTGCTGCCTGCAGGCCACAAAGAAATCTTCCCATGGATCCCCATAACTCTCATATTAATATGGGGCACTTGGAATCATTTGCTTAAGGTATGTTCCCTAGGCATTTTTAACCTGCTCTGAAACCAGCAGGTGTGTGTAAGCATTCTTTAACACTGCTGGCCAATCTTTTGCTTATCAGAAGCCCACTCAGAAAGTCTTTAGCAAGACTGTAAGTCCTCTTCCCTCTCCCAATTTTTCTGGGGAAAACTGTTATATTTGCTCTTAGGGGCCCCAATATACAGTTTATCTGGCTAGAATAGC
The DNA here is from genome assembly GCA_030847615.1 of Gambelia wislizenii. Taxonomy (NCBI): domain Eukaryota; kingdom Metazoa; phylum Chordata; class Lepidosauria; order Squamata; family Crotaphytidae; genus Gambelia; species Gambelia wislizenii. The sequence goes on along the minus strand of JAUMIR010000001.1, from coordinate 446,170,140 downwards.
GCTCTGACGAGAACAGAGCTCCAAACAATGAAAAACAGAAATTAAGGTCATATTGGCCAAGGTTTTCAGCCAAACAGTTCCAAAGTCATGAAGAAGAAGTCACACCAGAAAAGTAAGTGCATTGTATTGCTATAGGACTTCCTCATGTACCTACCTACTGAATGAGCTTGCCTCTTCTCTGGAGAATGAGAAGGGGAAGAGGTAAGACAGAAGGACTTACTTATACATTTTGGTTCTGTCCAACCAGATGCCAGAAATCAAAGCTCCAGCCATGCCCGACACGACAATAGTGAGACCAATTCTGCCAGCATTCAATTCCTCTCCCTGCAGGAAGACAGAAACAAATAGACCAGTCAGCCTTTGTCTACAGAAAAAGTTGGAGGTACTAGAAGGCCTCAGGCTGAAATTGCAAGTTCTAAGCTAGTGAGGCGTTGTTGTTGTTGTTCTTGTGTGCACCTCCAAGTCATTTCTGACTTATGGCAACCCTAAAGAGACCCTAAGAGGTGTGTGTGTGGGGGGGGTGCAGATTGCACCAGATGACACCTTTAGAGGGGTGTCACCAGCACACACACCCTCCACACTGTGCCTGTGCTTTTTCTAGGCAGGCATGAACCTCTGCAGCAGTTTGTGCCTGCCTAGAAGGGGCGATCCCCAAGTAAGTGGCACAGTGAGTGAAGTAAGTATGGTGGGGGGCAATGACAGCGGTTCCTTTCTCTCCCCTGGGCCAGGGAGGGAAAGCAACCGCCATGATTGCAGCACACCTCCCTGCCATGCTTACTTCACTTACTTGGGGGAGATCACCCCTTATCAGCAGGCAAACTGCCACACGGTGGTAGTTCCTTTCTTTCCCTGGCCCACAGGGGAGAAAGGAACCACCACCATGCAGCAGACTGCCGACTTTGCCTCCCTGCACCATGTCTCATGGGATTTTAAGTCCCACCAGACTTCAAACAAGATCTGGCAGGCCGGCATACCCAAAGTAAGTGTGGCAGCGGCAGAGAAAGCTATTACTGATGGCAGGTGGACCATGGTGGTGAGTACGGGTAAAAATAATTTTATTGTAGAGAGAAGGAGGGTGGTTAAAAAAAACCATCTGCACCAGGTGTCATACATACTAGGTCTACCACTGATGTGACTTGCCCAATGTCAACCAGTAGGTTTCTATGGCTGAGCGGGGATTCATACCCTGGTCTCTCAGTGTCCTAGTCCAACACTCAAACCACTACACCACGCTGGATCTACCCTAGTGAGGCACAGAAGATAGAATGTTTGCTAGGAACAAGGGGACCATGTCCAGTCCCCTGGTGAAGCTCAGCGGGTTATCTGTGGGCCAGCCATGACCTCTCAGATTAATTTTCTTTACTGATTTAAGTAGATAAAATGAAATAAGAAGGAATAATCAGTGACACTGAACTTTTAAGAATGGGAGTGGGGACAACTTTGGCAGATCAGACTAAATTTTGAGTGTATACAGTACATCCCCAAACCTGCCATGAATTGCATTGCCTCCAAAACTGTGATGTCTGGGAAGTTTCACCAGAGATAACCTGGTTAGAGATAATTAGAGATAACCTGCAGACTCCACTTCTGGTAGATTTAACTGGGGGCGGGGGGGGGGAATCACTCTTTTCCTAAAGCAAGGCCCAGCAGCTTGCTTTAGAGGAGACCAGCAAAGCAATTTTTAGTTTGGACCTGAATTAATTAATAAATCCATAAGCAGCAGCAGTTAATGGAGACAGGTTTCAGAAACACAAAAACCGGTGAAAAGAGAGTGAAGAATTTTTAAAGAAATTTTAAAATCACAGCCCACCATGTATTTAAATCTGCCAACACACCATGTCTTCTTTGCAAAAGCCTACTTTCCTATCTCTCTGGCTTTTCTTCACAAATGAAGATTCAGGAAGGGCTCATCCTGCGCTTTCTGCAAGTGCACTGATGACTAAAAAGGCCAATCCGAGATAAACAAGTCCGGTTGCAGAAAACACAGCAGAAGGACTCCTTGGGTGATGTTTTTGGGTTGTGATTCTTTTTGCATTGTCGTTTCTCTTCAAGACTTGTTTGGCGTGAGTTCTCAAATAAGGCTGCAGCATTGTGGATAGTGCATCTCCATGCCTCCCGATGTGAGGCCAGGGCGGACCACTGTTGGTGATCAATTTGGCCGAAGAGAAGGGCAACCAAGGCAGGAAAAACCAGCTGCTGTTAGGCTTAGCAAGTCAAGACTGTTGCAGGCCCTATGATTTCAGGGCTAAAACCTGAGACCTACGGACAACTCCTTGTGATATCAGATGGAGCAGTGCTTGGTGATGCCACTAAGCATGGTACCTTAAGCATCAAACACAACTGCAAAGAGTATGCCATTCAAATCAAAAACATCATCTAATACATGAAGAATACACACATGCAAACCTATCTTTCAGGCAAGTGCTCCTACCCTGAGATTTCTCACACTAAGGATCAAAGAACTGCGAGGCCCTAAGACTCAGAGCCAGGTCATGAGAACTGGGAACTCAAGCTGCTATGGAAGGGTCAAGTAGCATATTCCTGCCTGTTATTTTCCCTCCAGAAACTGCGACTTTGGAGGCATTGTTTGCATAATGGTATGTAGAGTTCCTCTCTCAGAAGAGGTATTAGAGCATTTTTCACAGATAAAAGGGTTATTGCTTCAGTCTTTTTGGGAAAAAATGTATGAACTCTTCATTTCTTCCACACTCAACTACTTTCTCTGTTCTTTTACAAATGCCTCTTCATTTACCACTGCACATTTTTTTTAAAAAAAAAGATCAAACATTTGCATAATAAGAGACTAAGGGTGGTTTTAAGCTACATGTTTTTAAGATTCTCACCTTATGTGTAATTCTTAGGTTCCATCAGAGCACAATGTCACACCTATTTATTACGTCACAAGAGCCAATATTCTCTAAGGCAAATCTGTGACAAAACTTTCTGAACAGAGAAATACTTACTGGATAATTCAGCACCACCATGCGGTTCAGCATTGTTGAAAGAGCATAGAAGCATCCTGTGTTTAAACCTGTAAGATAGAGAAAACAAGAGATTTTCATACCGTCCAGCATTTCACATACGAGAACAGACACATATGGCCAAACAACATCAGGGTGTGATCAAAATGGCAAAAGTTATTAAAGAGGAAGAAAAGCCAAGTTGGAAAGGCTGCAGCAGTTTGCTTTTGCTCCTAAGTCAAATGGGAAGGACAAAGTCCTGCCCACTCCTCACCTCTTCCACTGCTTAGCTAATGGATTGCAAATTGCAGTTTTCAGCAACTGAAGCAAGCTGAAGACAAAGGGGGGGAAATGGGGGCAGGAGAGAGAAACGGGGACATTTTAAAAGCAGCTGGGAAAGTGGGATGACAGAGGATTAGTTGGAACTGTCCCTGCCAAACAGGGATTGCTGGAGAATATGGATTTTTAGCATGCAGTCAACTATATAATACTTGGTAGCAGCAGATATCCCTAAATAGTCAAGCCTCAAGCACAGTATTTGAATATTTATTTCAAACACAAATCTAAGGATCATTACAGTAACACTGCACTGAACTAGACTGGGAATTGATCTCTTGCCAAAAGCTTGATGCTTCCTACTAAAGCCAGCATTCTTGTCTCCACAATCATAATGTTGTTGTTGTTGTTTACCTTCAAGTTGTTTCTAACTTATGCCGACCCTAAGGCAATGTCATGCCCCATGAGCCTGATGAGTTATAGAGTCAGAGGAGGAGGTGGACATGGCAGGGAATGGCCCTAGGGTCCCTGGTACAAGTTTTTCCACACCTGTGCGAGCGGGGAACCCTGCCAACCTAGAGGCTCAAGCAGAAGAAGAGCCTGGTCCAAGTGGGGTTGGCATCAGTCCCAGTAGCGTCTTGCCCATTCAAATAAGGATGATGAAGAAGAGAAGGACTTACCTCCACCATCGTATACCCAGCTCAAAAGGAAGTTTAAAGGAAGTCTCTGAGACGTTTCTTGTTAAGAAACACCTGACAAAGCCTCAATTGCTTTATATATGCTGGGAGAGGCAATGGAGGCTTTGTCAGAGATCAACTGATCTTCCTGGTGAAAGCTTCCTGCTGACTTCAATGCCTGGATTCCAGTTATCTTGACTCCTGTTACCTTGACTCATGCTTAGACCTTGGACTGTCCTTGACTACTCTGCTGCCTGCTCCAGTAGACCCTCGGACTGCTTTGGACCACACTGACTGATTGCCATAAGCATCTGACCTTTTGGACTGTGTTACTGGACTAAATCTTTGACTGTGTTTGCATTCCTGTGAGCTAATTAACAGTTGGCTCCCTTCCCAGACTAGTGCTGTTTATACTTTGCTGGTACCTAGTTGCTTTCCGGACAGGCAAACCTATCACAGGGTATCACAACCTATCAAACCACTATACCACACTGACTCCTACAATCATTGTACTGATTGTCAAATAGTTCTGCGTGCACATGTAGGCCTACACATATACCTTCCACTTTTCTGCATTTGTGAGCTTGCTTTAATTTATGAAAAAACAAATGAATTGCAGATATATGAGTGGGACAATGAGCAGAAGAGATCCATGGAAAACCTCACTCAATCATATGAAAGATAATATCACATCAGAAAGGTACTGTACAAGGTTTTACGAAGGACAAAGACAGAAAATAAAAGATAGTCACAGAAGTGGAACAGTGGCTGCAAGAATTCAGTTCACACTGCACCATGTTTTCACACTGGGGACTGCATGAATAACTGGACACATCCTAGTCCTCCATATACCTTGAGTCCCTCAAGCTTATTTGTAAGTTAACAATTTTATTGCTATACAAACATATCATGTTCATGCACTTCACTAATAAATCAAAGTTTAATCCCCAACCAAATAAATACCTAAGAAATTGCTTGCCTCACCCAAGTTATCATGTCAGAGTCAAAAAGCAGGTGCTAATTTGTTCTTGATACAGGTCTCACTAGATATCTCCTTCCTCACTAAGAAAGGACATTAGCTAAGCATGTGGTTACTGCAACAACTGCACAGTATTCACAAGATCGGTCAAAGTCAGTAAATCGTTCCTCACAATTGTCTGAACTCCAATAAGAGCTGCTATGAATTGCTCATAGGTAGGTTTATTTACTGTTTCCATTACTTTAACTGGGACAGTGTGAGCAATATATATCAAACTCATATCCCACTCTGCCCCAGGATCATGTCCAAGGCCACTAGCAGTAAGAAAATAAATACAAAAAGATAGTCATGTAAAATATAAACACAATATAAATGCAACATAGTTTAACACATGTCCTCAAAAGAAGAAACAGCCAGTAGCATTCCACAGAATTTTGATGTGGTTCAGTTTTGGAATGTGAAGTGCCTTGATCAATATGGGGGATGATCTTTTCTGAAAGAACTAAGAAGTCATAGGGTGACCATGTTGATTCTCTTGGACCCCTTAATAACCTTTGAAAACCCCAACCACAATGTCTTTCTGGGTTGGGTGCTGGAGGTACAATGCCAGAGTGGTTCTGTTCCTACTTAGATGGACAATTCCAGATGGCAGTGGAGGGGGATTATCATTCTACTGCTTTGCAGTTGTGCTATAGGGTTCCACAGGGCTCTGTTTTATTCCATGTGCTATTTAACATCCATATGAACCTGCTGAGGAAGATCACATAGCAAAGTGGACTGAGGTGAACAAGGTGTGAAAGGCACCCAGTTTTCATCAAATCTAGGTAAGCAGCACCTAGCAGCAAGCATTCTGAATCAGTACCTGGGTGCAATAATGGAGTGAATAAAGGCCAATAAACTGATTCCATCCAAACAAGATTCATGCATCCCAGAGGGCCTTCTCTGCTGCCGCTCGCAGATTATGGAATGGCCTGCCAGACGAGATCCGTCTTATGACCACCTTAGACAGCTTTAAAAAAGCTGTCCACACGGATCTTTTCTGGCAGGCCTTTCCTGAATAACTATCCCGGCCCAAAGATTCGGCAGTCTTTTTCCCCTTGAGCTGCCATTGATTTTTTCTTCTTCTTCTATTTTAATTATTGTATGTTTTTTAATCTTTTCTAATTCAATATTATTTTAAGGGGTGGGTGGGTCATGGTATTGATGTAATTATGGAGTTTTATACTATAAGCCACTCTGATTGCGTTGCAGAGGGGTGGGATAGAAATAAATTTTACTATTATTATTATTATTATTATTATTAAGATGGAGGTACTGTTAGTGGATGGTTCACCCATCTGGCTGAGTGGTGCTCAGCCAGTTCCTTCCTATGAAATATAAGCCAGAATACATTGGCTTCCCACTGACATATCCTGGCCCCGGATCCGGCCCGTTGCTCCCCCATTATCTGCACGAAACAGGCACACTGGGCCATTTCTGCAGCCACTGTTGCTGTTGTCTACATCACACTCTCCGAAGCCATGAAGCATGCCTCCAGTACGTGACCAAGGCCCCCTGCACGTAACCAGCCCTGGGCACATGCTGTGGGCCTGTTTCTTGGCTGTGGAGGTTGCAATGCAGACGGTGGCAGATGCACAGACAGGCCGGTGTGGCAGTATGGCCTCCTGCAGACCCATGGGGCCTGATCCATTTTTTCTTGAACATTAGGAAAAACTTCCTGACAGTAAGAGCTGTTCCACAGTGGAATGTGCTGCCTCAGAGTGTGGTGGAGTCTCCTTCTTTGGAGGCTTTTAAACAGAGGCTGGATGACCATCTGCCAGGAGTGCTTTGATTGGGTATTTCTGCAGAGCAGGGGGTTGAACTAGATGGCCCTTGTGGTATCTTCCAACTCTATGATTCTATGAAATGTCATTCAGAATTTCAAGTTTATGTATACAGTTGCCCCTCCACATTTGCGAACTCGGCATTCGCAGTTTTGATTATTCGCGGTTTTGGGAGGGCCCCCGCCCTTCCAAAACCGTGACACGGAGGCCCCATGAAGGCCCTGGGAGGGAGCGGGGAGGGCCAGGGAGGCCTCCACGGGGCCTTCGGAGACCCTCCGGAGGCCCCGTAAAGGCCGGGGGAGGGGGGAGGGGGGAGGGCCGCGGAGGCCTCCGCGGAGCCTCACGCGGCCCCATAAAGGCCTTGGGGGGGAGTGGGGAGGGCTGGGGAGGCCCCATGAAGGCCCTGGGAGGGAGGGGGGAGAGCTGGGGAGGCCTCCATGGGGCTTCCGGAGACGCTCCGTAGGCCCCGTGAAGGCCCTGGGCAGGAGGGGGAGGGCCGGAGAGGCATCCACGGGGCCTCGGGAGGGTCTCCGGAGGCCTCGTGAAGGCCTTGGGAGGTAGTGGGGAGTCCGGGGAAAGCAACCACGGGGCCTCCAGAGGCCCCGTGGTCGCTTTGGCGGGGGAGGGGGGGCAACCAATATTCGCGGTTTTTTCACATTCGCGGGGGTCCGTGGAACCTAACCCCGGTGAATGTGAAGGGATGACTGTATTATATATACACACATCATTCTGATAGACGTGAAAACAATGAGGGAAATCAAATGCAGAAAGTACTGACAGTGGCAGTTATATTATCATCTTTGGCAGTTCACAAAAGTCTGCCAAAATGCCAGGACAGTGGCTTTTCCCAGTAGAAGGATGGGAGGTTTGGCAAAAGATCCATCAATAAATGTGTCTCCTTCTTTAAAGTTCAGAGAAAAGGACAAGGACAGAAGACAGGGACAAGGGTGAGGGCATGGCAAGGGAAACATGTAAGCAGATACCTCATAAAACACTACAAACAAAGAGGAATCATAGAATTGTACAGCTGGAAGAGACCACAAGGGCCATCCAGTCCAACCCCCTGCCATGCAGAGGGCATACGTACTAGAGAAGTAATCTAGGTTGAAACTGGATTATTATTTGCCAGAGCTCCTCCTTCCTATGGAACCCTGGGATCTGTAGTTTGTTGAGAAGGCACCAGCGCTCTTAGGCAGGGAAGACCATTGTAAAACTACAAATCCCAGGATTCCATAGGAAGGAGCCGTAGCAAATCATCCAGTTTCAAACAGGATTATTTGTGTCATGTGGATTTGAAACTCGATTATTTGCTATGGCTCCTCCTTCCTATGGAACCCTGGGATCTGTCGTTTGGAAGGCTAAAGGCCTTGTGAAACTACAAATCCCAGGATTCCATAGGAAGGAGCTGTGGAAATAATCCAGTTTCAAACTGGATTATTTGTGTCACCTGGATTCCCCTTCATTCATCTTCATCTGAGGAAGCCTGATCTATTAATTAGAATCACAACCTGTCTTTATGGTTTTACCTTTACTTACCTTAAACCAGGCTTTACATCAAGGATTTCTGTGACCGAAGGTGTAGTAATTAATTTGGGGTTAATATGAAGAACCTCAAATTACAGGCTGGAACATCAATAAGTTTTTCATAATTAAGAAATCTCTTTCCAATTCCTTTCTATTTTCAGTGTAGTGTTATTCCAACAATAATCTGCTTTTTCTTTCAGTTTGTGAAAAAAGCAAATAGAAGCAAATGTGTGCGTGTATGTTTGTGCATGTGTATATGCAAAAGTGTTCTTATACAGGATATGGTGTGAGCTGGGGCTTTTCCTAGCTCATGTAACATGATGTTCATTCTCATAGTTCTGTCACTGGTATCATTTGCTGCAGTTCAGCTACCTAGTATAAATGGAAGATGACAAATGACCAACACAATAAACCAATTTCAGCATCCCCAATGCATAGTGCAGTTATTTGAATTCCAAAGGGGACTCGTGCAACTTTTGTACATTCATTTCCTGGTCCCCAACAGCAGTAAATTAATTGTCACTGTTACAAGCTCCTTGGGTTGTCACAGCAGCAATCACAATTGGATCTCAAGCATTTCTCTTTAAGAACAGGTTCTTAAAGGGTTGTATTTTTTACTCAAGCTTTTAACATATTACTGTAGATCCAAAACAGAGCATAGCTCTGCTGCTAAACGTGGATAGTAAAAATGTTTTTTAAATAAAAACATTAATTGAGTCAAACTCTTAAGTCTGACTGCATTGACAAGTCATCAGTGATAAGGCTGAGAAGGAACTCAGAGCTTGGGAAAGTCCTGTTTTTTCAGACTCAACTCTCAATATCCCCCAGCCAACCATAGTTGGGCAATTCTGAGAGGGCAGGGCACGTTTCTAGGATGGAGGACCATCACCTCCCAAAAATAGTTCTCTATGGTGAACTCGCCACGGGTCAGCATAAGAGGGGCGCTCCAAAAAAGTGATACAAGGACTCCTTGAAACAACATCTCAGGCTCAGCCAAAGTGATCACCAACAATGGTCCGCCATGGCCTCACATCGGGAGGCATGGAGACGCACTATCCACAATGCTGCAGCCTTATTTGAGAGCTCACGCCGGACAAGTCTTGAAGAGAAACGACAACGCAGAAAGAATCACAACCCGGAAACATCACCCAAGGAGACCTTCTGCTGTGCTTTCTGCAACCGGACTTGTTTATCTTGGATTGGCCTTTTCAGTCATCAGCGCGCTTGCAGAAAGCGTGGGATGAGTCCTTCCTGAATCTTCGTTTGTGAAGAAAAGCCAGCCAGACAGTCCAAAGAAAGGAAATTTCCCAAGTTTTGGACAACATATTCAATGTGACCTCACAAGCACAGGGTGGAACATGCAGAATTACAGCAAGGTGGTAATGACAGGAACTCAAGGGGCACAGCATGAGCAGCACAGAACAAGCTCGGATGTTGTAACAAAACTCCAACCTGCTGTTTTCTACAGCAGAAAAACTTCTAGCAATCACTTGGGCATAGGCCTGAAACAATCAGTAGGTCAGTGACCCAGAGAGAGATAAAGCAGGCCAAGAGCTGACAGTACACATTCCAGGATACTGTCATATCTCATATATGAGCATGGAGATGACAACAACAATGTACCCAGTGCTTACCATTACGAAAAGCAAAAGAGGAGTTTGCAGCACATTTAAGACTAACATACTGGTATATTTCAGTATGACTTCTCATGGATTGCGATCTATTTCCTCAGATGCATGATGTAGCATAATATCAAAGCCTTATGTATAGTTACATAGTTGTGGGGAGGGAAAGTGGCCAAAATGAATCAGGATACAGGAAAGGATTGTTGTACAGTATCATTAACAGTGATCATAAGCCAGTACAATTGCCCTTTGCACTGTTTTGTTTTGACAGGACTGTTCAGAGAAGGCAAGGCAGGGAGAGGCTGTCTTGAAAAATACACTTAAGGTTAGTGACACAGCCTAAGAAACTGGAGGCATCAGGACTTTGTAAAACTCTCTGGCATCCCCTTTCAGTCATTTGTACAAATGCTTCCTTTGGACAAGAGTTCTCCATTCCTGTCAGAAGACACCATTGTTAGAAGACTGCAGTGTTACTTTATCTGGAAATGTACATGGTTCCACTAGTTACAGATGCTAGCTTTAAAAAATACCCCAGAAGGTATGCATAGTTCCTCTGAAAAGACATTTGCTAAATCTGGCAACAAGAAGGAAAAGCCTTTTGAGGTGAAAAATATGTATCTACAGAACAATTGGGCAGAGAAAGTTCTGGCACCTCCTTTTCTCCCCCAGTTTTTTAATAAACCGGCCATAAAATTCCAAAGTCATTGAAAAAGATTGCCTGTCATCTCTTCTGTCAGCTTGCATTTTGAAGAAAAGCTACTTGGAGACAAATTTTAGTATAGGAGCTGGTAGCTGTCAGATTGTAGCCAATTCCTTCTACCAGCTTAGAGTAATTTATTTAAACCTTATCAGCCAAAGAAAGTTATTTGTCACAGATCAGCTAGGGACAGCCTTAAACAGAGCTAAACTAGAAGTAACATGAAATGCATTTTTTGTTTAAAAGGGTGTACATTTTAAAAGCTGCAAATAGCAACCACAGAATAGGAGGAAAAGCTATTCTATCTCAACTGGGAATTGTGTGATTGTCCCTTGGTTTTTTAAGTAGAACTGTTACCATCCACACACCCCAAAATCTGTTGGAAACTGATCAGACCCAACTGTTATCCTGCTATGATTGGTTGTTCCTGAAAATAACTTTTCATTTCATATATGTTGGTTTTCTTCAGTAGGAGGACAGCTTCCTTCTGACCTGGTTCTTTGCAGCTGCCTTGGGCTGCATCCATTGACAGGTGGCAGCTGCCATGTCAATGGAATAGTGATTCCATCCTGTGCTTTTAGCCTGAATTTTAAAGGAGCTATCTGAAACCCTAAACTATTTAGGGACCTTGGATATGTCCTTTGAAATTTGGACTAAAATCCAGTGGACTCATCGCTCCACTGAAATGGATGCCATCAGCTGCCACTGATTGGAGCCTGGCAGGCCTGGGCTTGTAATTTTTTTCACCTCATCTACATCATTTGTTTTATAAAAACTTTGCCAATATCCTGGAGTACACTTGTGGTGGTCTAGGATGATGCATTTGCCTTCCGGCTGCTGAAGCACAGCCAGCCATGGTCTGACTGGCCTCTATCATTCCCTGGCCACCAAATTGCTATTGGAGGTACCCCAGCACCAAGGGAGAAATTAAAGCTGCAGGGAGTCAATGTGAATGACAGAGCTAAACTTCCACTATCCATGCTAACCATAAAAATACACACACAGGCATAAATTGGATTGATGCTAGCTAGCATAGGTCACCAACAGAATGCCAGCCTCTCTTTTACTTCAGCCTTCTGTTCAGCATTCAAGGACAGGTTTAATCTTCTGAGTTTATTCAATGCAGTTCAAGTTCTGTTATGAATAAAGTTGAGGATTTGATTAAAATTAAAAGTATAATTGGTCATAAAACAGAGTTGTGTGGCACTTTTTAAATTACAATATGAGGCTTCCCTTCCATAGACACTTTGAGCATAATTGTAGAAGAAGAGTGGAAATCATGTGATCCTCGTTGTTGAATTATAAGTCCCAGCAACCCTATCCAGCATATCCAATAGTGAGGAACGTTGAGAGCTGTAGTTCAGCAACATCTGGAGGGCCACACAATTCCCACCTATCTTAGAGATTTATGTAAACACATGTACACACAGAGAAAGGATTCCTTGTTATATAGTCTTGGAGTTCCCCTGCCACTGGCACACAACCCTCCTGCTCCTAAGTGATCAAGAAGATCCAAATGCAAGTGTGTGTGTGCACATGCGCGTGTGTAGGTGCCTTCAAGTCACCTGTCGACTTACAATGACCCCATGAATTTCATAGAGTTTTCATAGAAATACTCAGAAGTGGTTTTGCCAGTTCCTTTCTCTAAAATATAGCTTAAAGAAACTGGTATTTGCTGGTGGTCTCCCATCCAAGTATTAGCCAGGGCTGACCCTGCTTAGCTTGCAAGATCAGATGGGATCTGGTGCCTTTAGGATATCTGATGGCAAATGCCTCACACGTTTGAACATGGATCTTGCAGTTAACAGAAAAGCCTTTAATCAGGAAACGTTACACATTTTATGCCACACTGTTCCTTTCTGACTTTCATTAAATAATTTGTTTTATGGGGGAACTCCCTACCACCATTACAGTAGCACTTCTGAGCACAGAAATGAGAAGCAGGTGTGTCCTAAAAACATATGACTTTTATGCTTGTGCAGCCCCCATGACATTTTAAGTCAAAGCAATTCCCCCCTGCCCGAAATACATCTAGTAATATTAACATTTAATATTAGAAACAATGGTGTGTGGCTGCAGAACTGTTAAACTATGATATGGTGTCTGCTTTTTAAAAAGTAATACCTCTACATACAAAATCCTGAATGTATGAAAAGTTTGGTGATTTGGATCATTCTTTGCAGGCTTCAACCTCTTTATCTGTGAAGGCAGACTGGAAGCCAAGGACCACTGGGTAAAGAGATTAAAAGGGAGCCTTTTTGAAAACTGCAGACTGGAAAAGAATAAACAACCTCACTAGCTGTCTGTATCAGAGTAATTAAATGCCACAGATGCAAGAAATTCTCTCAGGAAGATCCATTTTCATCCTTTTGGAATTACTTCAGTTAGTAACTGATCCCTCTTCCTTTCTTCCAAATTTAATTCCACTGAACTGCAGAGGGGATCACACACACACACACACACACACACACACACTTTCTGTCCAAAATTTGTACTTCTCTATTTTCTCCAAAAAAATTCAGAAGCAGAACAATACTAGGACTGTCTCTCTAGCAACTAATTGTGATGCTCTGAACAGCACAGATGGCTGTACACAGAAAGGAAAGGGTCTTTGCAGTTCTGATCTGGACAGATAAGGAAAAGCAGGAACATCTTACAAAATGATTTCTAGATCAAAACATCTACTGCATTAAGCACAGGAATTAACCTAAGTGAATCCTTCCATAGCTAAGGGGTAGTCCAGATGGTAAAATAAATCCGCACAGAATCCGGGGGGAATCCCATGTGTCTAAATTGGATCCCACAGTGTTCCATCATTTTTGGAAGGAGGGGGAGCAAAATTCAGGAAAACTACGGAGGAAAAGCCTCTAGGGTTTTCCCTGAGTTTTTAAACAACTGTGGGGGAAATGTACACTCCCGCTTGTTAGGACAACCAAATCGCAGCCCCACGCATTCCTTAAGAGGGCAGCTGATTGGTCAGATGTGCACGGGAGTGGAGCTTGCTAAGAAGACAGTACTCAAAACTGCCATGTTGGTTTGCCACCATAGTAATTGTGCGCTGAGGTGACAAAACAGCTTTTCTTTTCTTTTTCTCTTTGTTCTTTAAGTGGAAGATTGCTCTTCCTCACTTTGGATTTAGGTTTTTTTTAAACTACTGTTTGGTGGAGGCAAGTTGGGGAGTATAGAACTCTGAGTAATTCACTCATGCCCGCCACCTTGATTTGCTGGCATGCCTCCATGTGAAAAATAAACACGGATAGCTTTGCACACCAGCAACCTTACTAAAAAATAATTGAGACAGATGAATGCTGCTGCAAATTGGCATAGGTTCGCACCAATCCACATTTTATTGCCTCATCTAGACCAGCCCTAACTTAATTTAGATCCAGAACTTAATGGTCTCACACCACTCCCTCCTCCTCTAGATGGTCATTTGTATTACTATAACCGTGAAGCACAGACACAATTGATATTTCTCTTTTCCTTGCCTCCTATTACATGCAATAACTTCTACAGTCCATCTATGTCAAAGCAAAATAAATATTTCTACAAATCTTTCCATTTTTTAAAAAAACACACACACACGTAATTAAAAGTTAGTACAGTTTTGCTGTAGCAATGGGGATTTTTTAAAAGAAAAGTAAAAGTAATAAAACCAGCATCTGTAACCATATATATCCTTGGTCAGCTGCTCCTCTATCTATAAAGTATTTTCAAAAATAAATGACACGACCTGGAGGCAACCAGCATCAGACACAGTAGATACTGATATGATCATGCCAGCCCAGCTGCTGTTTCTAGACTGTGTGTGTCATGTCCCTGGTGCCATAGATATATATAGGTAGCTTTCACTGCTGTATTAGGTAGATTGTTAACGTTGTTGGGCCTGCTAGTAATTGCACCAGGATCTTGACATGAGCAGAGAGCATTATGGGAGGTTGGTGTTATTATTTTGCATTATTTTGAAAACCTCGGGGAAAGCTGCCAAAGCTCCCCCCCCCATAGTTTTTTGGGGGGGCCTCCTTCTGAATAAGGCAAATCACAGCAGGATCTTGTTGGGACAAAAGGTATTCTGTGCAAATTCTATTAGGATTATTTTCATCGTCTAGACAACCTCTAAGTCTATGAAAGCCTATGTATTTTACTGACACCTACTTCAAGAAAATATGGCTAAAATCCTGCATCGGGTGCTAAAATGCATAACTTCATGATGGTGGAGCCACTTCACTGGCATGATATGCAACTACACTAGTGAACTGTAGCAATGCACAATGGGGCACCACTGCACAACATGTCTTGACGCGCAGAATATCCCAATGCACAAAGTATCCTTTTGTGCATCAGGGTATGCTGTGCATTGGGACTGTTGTGCAACAGCCACACTGCTGTTGCCATTTGTGTAATGGTCCCAGAGACATAGCTACAACTCTTTTCCACCCCTGAGTATACAACCATTGCTCAACATCACAATTCACCGTTATGTGATTGTAAGTCAGTTTATGATAACATAAATACTTAACAGGATGCCAGCCTATGTCTTTGAAAATATGGTCAATTTATATTAGCACATATACCTAATCCCTATCCTATGCCTCCCCATTTTTACTTTCTACTTTTTATTTTCTTTCTTTGCAATTATACTCCAAACACACACACACAAATAAAAATATTTTTAAAAATCAGTAATAAAGGGGGGTGGGTTGATTATCTGTCAATGGGGAGGAGAACAAATCCACTCTAGAATTTCCCATCCCTCCTCCTTCAGCTGTTCTGAGTTGAACACTATGCTAGTGATGCTAAACCCTAGTTTGGCATGGCAGGGCTCCCCTTCAGTTCAGAGCAGCTGTGGGAGGAGCAGCAATAAAATCCAAAATCATTTTGGCCCAGGCAGTTAATCCTACAATAAGCACTACAGTGTCTGAAAAATCTTATCTGCCATACAAACACTGACACAATGACAGAATAGATGTGGTGGAGTGAATAGAAGGCTTAAAAGTTAAGAAGACAAGAATAGAAATCAAGGCGTCAACAAAACAGGACAGAAAGAACTGGGAAGTAAAGGTTTAACCACAGAGCAGTCTTAGGGGTGGTGGAGAGTGAAGTGGCAGATCTCTCAGTGCTTCAAAAGCCCAGCCAACTCATGCCAAACAGCAGGACTGGTACTCCTGCCCTTCTTGACATCCCTTGACAAAACATTAAAGAGGCACGGTACTCCGAGTGAGGAGGGGGGAAGCAAAGTCATGAAACTGGAGGACAAGTAGAGTAAAGATCAATTAACAGGAATTTTTTTACAGGGAAAGGGGGAGAAGAGGAAAAGGGATATAATGAGAATAGGTGTGTGTGTGACAAACAGCATGCACCAGAAGGGCTAACAATCAAATCCAAAGAATTACAAATGAACTATGTGGAAAGGATACATTAAATAAAAATGCTAAAGTAAATCAACAAAAGTAGTCAATATGAATACTGTATTCTAATCACCCATAATAACAGTTGGCAGAGAAGGAAGGAATTCAAATTTGTAATGGAAACTAGAAATATGGCCAAGAAGGCAACAGATAGGAAGACTGTAGGAGAAGAGATGAGCAGAAGAAAGAGATTCCAGGAGTAACTATTCAAGGAAATTATCCAAGTCTCAATAATACTTAAGCAGGATCATCTATGCAACATCACGGAGAAAGGTGGATTTATTAACAGACAAAGGACAGTTTAACCACCTGGTAAAAACAAGAAATGCCTTATTTGACAGGCGTTCTTGTTGTATATTTAATCAAGCTGCCATGAGTACTGGGTAGCAGAAAAAGAAGCACAGGAAATCTGTAAATAAAAGGAATGAACAAAAGCAAAATTGTCATGTTGGAAACCCCTTCCAAGCAGGGCAGGGACCTTACCATAAGTGACTATCAGCAGCACAAAGTTGACATTGCGAAACAGCCGCACAATAGATTGCAGATAGGAATACTCTTCAGGTGCTGCCAAGTGGATCGTGGCCTGGGCCCAGCTTGGAGGATATGGAGGTTTTTCCCGGAACACTAGGGACAGGGAGAAAAGGGGATAAGGAAGAGGAGCACAAAACTAGAAATCAGTAACAGGGAATGGGCACTTTGCATGACTGTGGGGGAAGGTC
Source organism: Gambelia wislizenii (assembly GCA_030847615.1). Classification (NCBI taxonomy): domain Eukaryota; kingdom Metazoa; phylum Chordata; class Lepidosauria; order Squamata; family Crotaphytidae; genus Gambelia; species Gambelia wislizenii. Next base: position 446,153,452 of record JAUMIR010000001.1, on the reverse strand, counting down.
ATGGAAACACAGGCAGAGATGCTGGTGGAATAAAGGTGTACTGATTCACCAACTCTGACATTTTAAATCACAAAATACATGTTTCTTCATGGGCTATGCAGGGGGTGAATGTTTAAGAGCAGAAACATTTAGGAAGGGTCCAAACTGGGTATCAGATTAACATTTCAGGGCCAAATGAGATATGATGTTATTTAATAGGCAGCTCCATTAGCATTAGAGGAGGCACAACCCTGAATTAGCTTTCAGGATTGTTTTAAAAATTGTAACTAGATAATATATGTGAAGGGCTTTAGATATTTAAAAGCACTGTGTTGGGGAAGGGGAGTTTTTTTTCCTATGGAGGGAGGGCCACAGAAAAAGTCAACTGGAGACGCAATTAGTGATTGCTGAGATTTTTGTTTCAATTCATTTTTGTTAAGAATAGACCCAATTCCCTCTCTCCCCCTACACCATTTAGGATGGAAAGAATTTGAGATTAAAAAAAACTGAATGTAGGAGAAACCAAAACTGACAGATTCATTCATGCATCCAGACTTGGGATTTTGAGAGCTTAACTCTTCAAAGTCTGGATTTGAATCTCTGTGTACTAATCCCTGACAGTACAGATTTACAGGGAACAAATGTCAAAGAAAAAAAATGCATACAGCAGCCTGACTTGATTAGTGTGCTCAGCCTTCAACACCATCCCATTTATTTTATTATTTTTTTTAACTTACCAAAGACAACTAAGATGAAGAGTACCATTGCCACACCTGCAGTCATAAAAAACATGTTGGCAATATGATGGGCCAGCTCCTCCTTGTCCTCTAAATTGGGAACCAGAACTGGAGGGAGAAGAAAACCCACTGCAATACCAAGCTGAATTGGAAAAGAGAAAAAAACAAACAAAACAAAAAACCACATCAGGAGTAAGTTTATCACCTCCCAAAAGTGCAAGCTTGTCCTTCTGAGACATCTCTGAAGGAAGCTTTTAAAAACTACAACACCTCACATTTTAACACAAGCCATAAGTCGTTGTGATGGTCCCTTCTCCTCATCTTAGCAACACTAATAAATTCTACACGATCTCTTTACTTCAAAGCAAGCATCATATTTATTCCATTTTCCACTAGCTGAAGCCAAGACCCATGGTTTAAACTGAAGAGAGCTAATCACAGTTTTGAAACCTTGGAACCATAATGTCACAGATTCCTAAAATTATGTATTTTAAATCCACTGATACTTCTGCTGGGGTCCAAGCACATCTTACAGTAGGAACTGTATTTCTAGTTCACAGCACTACGTAGAGGACAGTTTCCATGGGTTATTGTTGTTGTTTTAAGTGAGTAAAGATCTGCTCGATTCAGCAAAACCTAGAACAGAGAATGAAATGAAAAACTATAACTTATAAACAATAACAATTCAGGGGCAAAATCCTTTTAACAACTGAAGCAAAATCTACTTCTACTTCTAAAGATGGCTTGAATGAAAAAATATGTTTTGCATCATTTTCTAAAAGTTGTGGGAATTAAACCTTTTTGAGCTTTGTTTGGAGTTTCTTAGGTTGGCAATGGTCCCCACCCCCTGAGTAATATCTCAAATTTTGCACAGAGAAAAAGGTTTCAAATAGTGCTTATTCAGGAGATCTCAAAGAGCTAGTATGAAGACACAGAATACAAACTTCCACAAGTATGATGTGAAGTAGATCACCTGGTACCATAAGTACTGTACATAAGTGAAAGTATTCATTCTGAGGAATATTATGTAGGCTAGGTGTCATGTTGTTGTTATTGTTGTGTGCCTTCAAGTCATTTAGGACTTATGGCAACCTAAGGCGAACATATCACGGGGATTTCTGAGGCTGAGAGTGTGTGACTTGCCCAAGGTCACCCAGTGGATTTTCATAGGAGTTGTTAATTCCATCTGTCATCAGAAAGAGCATAAATGAGTCAGTGGAAAAAAGCAGAAGAAATTACAGTATTGTTTTCTTTTTACTTTTTAAGTAATTAGAAATACTGTGAGTTCTTAAATACATAAGGAGAACTACATTAGGAGACCATTTTACAAAACCCGCCTTCTTAGGAAACATCTTCATAGGAAAAAAAGGACAACGGACTCTTTGATCATAATGTAAAGCCCCTTTTCTACTAGAAGGAAAGAGCCATCAAGAGTATACCAGTTCTATACTTCAAAACTCCTCCCTTTCTATTTTTCAGCTCTTACTCAATCAATACATATATTTATGCACTCTTATTTATTTCCTCTCACAAATACCCTTCAGGGCACAAGAACTGGCCAAATTCTTGCCTGTTCCCACTTAGTTTTGTTATCATATACTTACACTTTATATTAGAATTTGACACAGGTCTAGTTAGCATCACAAGAAATTCTTCATAAACAGTTTCGAGTTTGATTTCTGCTCCAATCCCTGGACTGTTATTTGTCATTGTTATGAGGCAAAGCACAAAAATCAGTGTGTATAGAGCCATCGTACTGTCTATCCTCCTTTATGGATCTGAAACATGGGTCACCTATCGCCACCACCTACGACTCCTCGAGCGCTTTCATCAGCGCTGTCTACGCACAATCCTAAATATACACTGGACTGACTATGTGACGAATGTTGCTGTCCTTGAGCAAGCAGGGATCACCAGCATTGAGGCCATGATATTGAGAACACAGCTGCGCTGGGCAGGGCACGTTTCTAGGATGGAGGACCATCGCCTCCCAAAAATACTACTCTACGGTGAACTTGCCACGGGTCAGCGTAAGAGGGGCGCTCCAAAAAAGCGATACAAAGACTCCCTGAAACAACATCTCAGGCTTGGCCAAATTGATCACCAACAGTGGTCCGCCCTGGCCTCACATCGGGAGGCATGGAGACGCACTATCCACAATGCTGCAGCCTTATTTGAGAACTCACGACGAACAAGTCTTGAAGAGAAACGACAACGCAGAAAGAATCACAACCCAAAAACATCACCCAAGGAGACCTTCTGCTGTGCTTTTTGCAACCGGACTTGTTTATCTCGGATTGGCCTTTTTAGTCATCAGCGCGCTTGCAGAAAGCGCGGGATGAGTCCTTCCTGAATCTTCGTTTGCGAAGAAAAGCCAGAGAGAGAGAGAGATATTATATTATTGTTGTCTGACATCAGTAATGGACTGGATGAGGGCAAACAAATTGAAATTTAGGAGATTTTCAGACTACACTGTTATAGTGTTGCTATTCCACTTTAACTGTTCTGGCTTCCTGCTGTGGAATTCTGGGGTTTGTAGTTTAGTGAGGCCTAAGATCTCTCTGGCTGAGAGTGGTAAATGCCCCTCCCTAAACTGCAAATCCCAAGATTCAAGAGGAGGCAGCCAAAGCAAATAAAGTGGAATAGTAACACTATAACAGTGTTGTCTGAAAATCTCCTATTCAGACAAGACAGAGGTGCTCTTGGTCAGTTAGAAGACAGATCAAGGAACAGGGATTCAGCCTGTGTTAGATGGAGTTACACTACCCCTGAAGACACAGGTTCACAGTTTGGGTGTACTCCTGGACTCAGATTTGAGCCTGGAGGCCCAAGTTTCTGTGGTGGCCAGGAATGCATTTGAAGCTTGTGCACCAACTGTGCCTGTCCCTTGAGATGCTGGATCTGCCCATGGCAGTACAAGCCTTAGTTATATCACATTTGGACTCCTATAGCATGCTCTTTGTAGGGCTGCTCTGAAGAATGTCCGGTAACTTCAGCTAGTCCAAAGAGCTGCAGCCAGACATTAACTGTCTCCAGTCCTGGATGGAGTCACGCTCTCCTTCAAGGACTATGTTCGCAGTCTGGGGGTGCTCCTGTACCCGTCGCTCCAGATGATGAATCAGGTAAATGTGACGGTCAGGAGTGCCTTTGGCTGATACACCAGCTACGCCCTTTCCTGGAAGTCGGAGATCTTGAGACCGTGGTACATGCTCCGGTAACCTCCCGTCTTGATTTCTGTAATGCACTCTACATGGGACTACCCTTGTGCTTGGTCTGGAAACTTCAACTAGTACAGAATATGGCAGCAAGACTGGCCTGAGGTACATCTAGAAGAGACCATATAACATCAATCTTAAGATCACTCCACTGGCTGCCCAGTAGTTTCCGGGCCCAGTACAAGGTGTTGGTTATCACCTTTAAAGCCCTAAATGGCTTGGGTCCAACCTATCTTTGGGGCCACCTCTTTCCATATAATCTTCCACATATACTCAGGGCCTCTGGCAGGAATTTGTTACAACCTTTAAAAACTAGGCTTTCTTCGACCTCCTGGAGGGCCTTTTCGGCTATTGCTCCTAGATTACGGAACGGCCTGCCGGATGAGGTCCATATATCACCACCATAAATAGCTTTTAAAAAACTCTGAAGACAGATCTCTTCTGGCAGGCCTTTCCTGAATAGATACCTGGCCATAAAAAAAGAAAATAAAATCTAGCTTGTCCCGACCTTGCTACGGCCACTGTCTGTCCATTCTTTATTTTTATTTTTTTGTATTTGTATTTGTATTTTTTTGTATTTTTAAAGTATGTTTTAATTCCTGAATTATTTAATTGTATTTTAAGGGGGGGATGGGATTGAGGGTCCAGGATGTATATTTTAATTGTTGTAAGCCGCGCCGATTGCGTTTCGTAGAGTGGCGGGATATAAATTATTATTATTACTACTACTACTACTACTACTAGAACAGGTTACAGAAACCATGCTACATCCCTGTTGAAATAGCTCCATTGCTGCCACTTTGTTTCTGGGCACAATTCAAAGTGCTGGTTGTGCCCTATGAAGCCCTATAGTATATGGCTCAGGTCCAGGCTCTTTGGCAGACCGTAATTCCCTGTATGAGCTGGCCCAGGCTCTGAGATGATGAGAAGAGACCCTTCTCTCAGTTCCAACACTATCACAAGCATAGTTGGTTAGACTATGAGAGAGGGCCTTCTCTGTGGCTGTCCCTAGACTCTGGAGCTCCCTTCTCAGGGGGGCCAGAATGGCTCCTCCTTGTCCTTCCATCAGCAGGCTAAATCATTTTTATTCAGACAGGCTTTTAAAACAGAAACTTTTTAAAGAATGGGTTAGGGGTGCTGTACTGTTTTAATTGAATTGTTTTTAAAATCTCTTTTATCTTTTATCTTTTCAATTATATTTTATCCTTTTACTGAAAAGTTAGTTGTTTTAAATACAGCAAATAGTTTAATTCTATTTTAATGATTTTTGTATGCTTTTAATTGTGTTGCGCTTTTAAATTGTGAGTCACTTTGAATCCCAATGGGGTGGGGGAGGAACAGGATATAAAAATAGTAACAGTAGTAGTAGTAGTAATATTGCATTGACACTATAATTTTATTTATTTATTTATTTATTCCCCACTCTTCAGCCACAAGGCTATCAGAGCGGCTTACAAATTGTTTTAAGCAATAGCTATTTACACATCTACACTGCATTAAGCAGTTTCCAATGTGTGTTAGCTAATTGCCCCCCACAAGCTGGGTACTCAATTCTTTATCTCATATATACAGTCTCATAAGCCATTGAAAAAGGTTTGCATCACTTCTCCACTGAAATTACTATTAGATAGTCTACATTTCCCAGTCATTATTAAAAGGATTATCTGGTCAGTGTTTTGATTTTTTTTTTTATTTTAATGGACAACACAATAAATGCAAACATTAAAGCAGTTATTTCCTGTTAACTGTCTTTGAGCTGACTTTGACTAAAGGTAACCCTCTGAATGAGACACCACCAAGACCCCCTGTCCACAACCGCTCTGCTCAGTTCCTGCAGGCTCATGGCCATGGCCTCCTTGATTGAGTCTATCCATCTGGTATGCGGTTTTCCTCTCTTTCTAATGTCCTCCACCTTTCCTAGCATTATTGTCTTTTCTAGTGAGTCATGCCTTCTCCTGATGTGGTCAAAATACAACAGCCTCAATTTAGCTATCTTGGCTTCTAGGGAGAGTTCAGGCTTCATCTGTTCTAGGACCCATTTGATTGCCTTTTTAGCTGTCCACAGTATCCCCAGCACTCTTCTCCAGCACCACATCTCAAATCAGTTGGTTTTCTTTCTATCAGCTTTCTTCACTGTCCAGCTCTCACATCTGTATATGCTGATGGGAAATACTTTGGATGGGATGATCCTAACTTTGGTATTTGGTTTTGTATCTTTGCACTTAAGGATCTAGTCTAGTTCTTTCAAAGCTGCCCTTCCCAGTCCTAATCTTCTTCTGATTTCTTAACTGCAATCTCCATTCCAATCAATGATTGATCCAAGATACAGGAAATCTTTATTTCAACTTCCTCCTCATCTACATTGAATTTATGTAAATCCTCCGTGGTCATTATTTTTGTTTCCTTAATGTTCAACAGTAAGGCTGCCTTAGCACTTTCTTCTTTAACGTTCTTTAGTAATTGTTCCAAGTCTTTGTTGTTTTCTGCTAATACTATGGTATTGTCTGCATGTCTTAGATTGTTCATACTCCTTCCTCCGATCTTCACTTTTCCTTATTCCAAATCTTAGTCCTGCCTTGCATATGATATTTTCAGCATACAAGTTGAACAGATAGGGTGATAGAATGCAGCCTTGCCTGACCCCCTTTCTAATTGGGAACCATTCTGTGTCTCCGTTTTCTATTTTAATGGTAGCCTCCTGTCCTGGGTAGAGGTTACACATTAGGACAATCAAAGGCAATGGTACACCCATTTCTTTAAGAGCAATCTATGCAGTCAAAGGCTTTGCTGTAGTCTATAAAGCACATGCTGATTTTCTTCTGGAATTCCCTGGTGTGTGCCATTATCCAGTGTAGTACATTTGCAATATGGTCCCTAGTTGTTAGGCCCTGTGTGCAGGCCTAGCCCCCAAAGTTTGGTTCAGAATTCATGAGAATATCCTAGGCCTTGTTTTCTGATGAGAAGGTCAAGGAGCAGTTTCTCATCAGAACAAGAGAGACAGCGCTGCCTCTAAGATAAGGATGTTTGGGTCCAAGAGCACCTGGCTCCAACTAATTGCCCGAGAACACTTCCTTTCCCACTAACAAGCTTTGCCCACAAGTTTCGTTTCTCCTCATACTGCTTGTGAAAGTAGAATCCATATAGGGGAGGGGTGGTCTTGAGACATGCTCTCTCTCTCCCTCTCCAGCATGCGAAGCCCTGGAGGGTGGATAAACTTCTTTTGTGTTTGCCTTCTTTTTCTATATTGGCTAACCAGAACGTCTTTTTGCTTTTGTCTATTTTCTGTCTGCAATAAACGGTATCCTATTCGAGATCACAATGGATGCATGGTCATTTCTGTCTGCCTCACGTCCCTCCAAGCCCAGCAGGCCTCCCAACCCAGGACAGCCTTGCTAGTGTAGAACACTAGTGCCTCTTCCTTTCCTGAACCCAGCTTGCACCTCTGGAATTTCTCACTCCATATATGGTAGGAATCTTTGCTGCAAAATTTTGAGCATGACTTTGCTTGCATGGGAAATGAATGCAACATTTGTTCTTCCCATGTGTTATTAATCCTTTCATCTCTTAGATATAGCTGTCCTATGTATTGCTTCCATCATTTTTTTTATTTCATCTTGGTTGTATATTATGTTCCTCTGCTAATTGTAGGGCATCCCCATCCTTGGTTTAAATTTCCCTTTGATTTTACAGATTTTGTGGAAGAGGTCTCTTGGTCTCTTCCAACTCTACAATTCTGTGCTACAGTTTCTTCCTTCTGTAATATATTTATGCAGTAGACATTTAAAAGCTATTCTAGTACTGCAGATTCTAGTGACATATATTTTAGGATTGAGAGGAATATAAACCATGTTTTCTTTTATTCTAAAAAGTAAAGTTTATTTTAAAAAAAAACCAGCCCTAAAACTGGGCATCATATTCTTTGGCTATTTCTTATTGTTGGTATGGATACTATATGTCAATCCTATCAAGTTAGTTTGTATTAATCAATCTAATTGTGGAGCAGCAATCACAGCATCCCAGAATTGCAACTTTCCTGGTTGGGAAGCTAGAAGAATAGCTTTTGTTAACACAGCACTCCTGTTAATAGCAAATTTAAGTGAAGAGTAATAGCAGAAATGTAGCCAAAACAGAGCCACTGAGAAGCAACAGGGTGGTAATAATCACCTAAGGTGTTTTAAAAAAAATACCACTGCCCACTAAAAAAACAGACCCAGGAAGACCAATCATGTTCAGTAGCACAGATCTCTGGTTATCCATTTAAAAAAAATAAAAATTGAAAACTGAGAACACAGTAGGTCATGGGGAGAACAACAGCCTGTTGGAGGACAATGTCATCCAGGACACTCCTTATTAAAAGGTGAGAACATATAGCAACCTTCTGTTGCCTAGCCTGCTTGTTTTGTCTGCCTCTAAATTTGTGAAGGAAAACAGAATGGACAATTTTGTTCTGTGGGCTCCTAGGACATTTTGGTGTTCTATGGAGGCTGCTTGGCATTACTGCTTACCTTGCAATTGAGGATCAAAGCTTTGCTTACCTTACCTATTTAGAAAACTGATTCCAACTATCTACAGTTAGATAAATGTGTTTTGTTCTCTAAGGAGGTCTTTAAACTGAGGTTGGATGGTAATCTCTCTGGACTGCATTAGTTGCATATTCCTGCACATTAGGAAATAGGATTAAAAGGCCCATACAATCCCTTCCAACTCTGTGATTCTCTCACATAACTAACTCCTCAGGCTGTATTGTGAATGTGAAATAAAGCTGCTTTTTAAAAATGTCATGTTGTTGTTATGGTTCTGTGCTATGTTTACATTCCTGTTTGTTAGTATGACAAACCATACTGATCAGAAGCACACTAAGAATCAATACACTGCTACTTGCATGGGAGACCATGAACAAATGCCAGGTACTGTAGGCTATACAGTATTTCAGACGAAGGTACTGGCAAAACCACCTCTGACTATTGCTTGCCTAAGTAAACACTATGGAATTCATGGGGCCATCAGAAGTGGACAGGTGACTTGAAGGCACAAACACACAATATAGAATAGACCTTAAATATATAAGACAATTATTTGTCAATGCTGTATAGTTCCTTCCCTTGTGCTTTGGTAGAAAATTCAAATTCTGGGATGCAAAACATATAAAGCTACAAATCAATAACTTGCATAAAGTTTGCTAGAGGTCTGCTTCTACTTGTCACCCACACCTTGAGTGCCTGGGAGTTATCACACTGATACACATGCTGTGGAGTCTGAAAAGGATCAGTTCCATTCAATTCATGTATATGAATGGAAAACCCACAATTAAAAATTACAATCCACCCATTTTAGTACACAAACCAGTTAAGAGGAAGCTTCCAGGAGTTTGCTGACATTGTCATGCTTTCCATACTAGAAACAAACTATTTATTACATTCATCTTGCAAAACAACCCCATCAGCTGCTAGGTAGATGATACATCTATTTTGTAGCTTGGAAAAAATCTTGAGCCATAAGTGCCAAAAAGCTAAATGGGCAGATTGAAGGTTTTATGGTGCATGGCCTAAATGCCATGTAGTGCCATGTAAGACAACACAGCTCAAGCAACCCCTCTAAGCTTCTGTTTGGCTACATGTAAAACTGTTTTCTCTCAGCGGCATGGTCCCAGAAGTGCCCAAAGAGGACAGCTGGCCTATTTTTTATACAGATGGGAAGCAAGCACATAGTTCATAACTGTACAAAGGGGAAGCAAGACCCACACAGGGCAGATCAGGCAACTGAATTCAGAGAAAAGTTTAAGCCATATATAGGAAACACAAACATTTGATTAATATGAGTTTAATAGTAAGCGAAACACTGCAAAGTGGACAAGACTGGCAAGTCTATCTTCAACCAGCACTGATGAGTAAGGAGCACATATCCAGCCCTTACTCAAGCTTTGCCCAAAGCTACCTAGGATGACTGAACAGGTGACTTAAATCAAGTCTCTTCCAAGTATCCTAGTCTAGCAGTGTCCCTTGCTAGTTCTGAGAAATCATACCAATTTCCACCATTACTGTTGGATGTCAGCCAACAGAGGGACATTGAAAGGTTACAGAAAGAGCAAAGACACTTAGCAAGGACAGACCAAGACTGACAGTTTGCTTACTGGTGAATAGAGCTCAGGAAGAAAACGACAAAGCCCTTACTGTCCAGGCTGGCTCAGGGAGATGTGTTTTTGTGCCTGTGTGAGTATATCTCTCTGTGTGCACAGTTCTGGAAGAAGAGTAATTTTATAGGAATGAATAACTCTGGTGAAGTCCTACCCCCATTTATCTGGGAGTAAGCTTCACTGAATTCATTAGGATTTACTTCTGAGTAGACATGTATAAATCACATATTTTGTAGCTAACCATATAGATAACTGGTGCTTTGTGTAGAAACATCTGGAAGCCACTGCATTGGACTTTGCCACACTTATTCATTCTGAGCAGAGGAGAGAACTCTACAGATTCCACTAGACCTCTTAAAAGTTGCTCAGCAGACATCTACCGGGCTCATTTCTCTTTCCAGGCTGGGGGCTTCTCTTCAAACTGTAGGCTGGAAAATATGCCCCTTTCCTCCTCATCCTCATGTACCAAAAAATTGGATTGCTTATTTCATATCTCATTGGCACCTGTGATGCCAGTAAGACACATCAGCATTCTGAAATCCATTCTAATAATTAAGGAGATTATTTTATGCACCAGAACAGCAAATCTGAAATTGGGGCTGTTTTGCTTTGTTCCAATTAAGCAACACAAATGGCAATCCACAGCCTTCTACTCTAGCTAAATGTTTGATGCAGAACTTGGGAGGTTCTTTTTCAGACTGTAACTTAGATCATATAGCTAATGATCTACCACAACTACAACAAATCCTAAACTATATGCCTGCCAGTTTCCCTCCCCTCTGCATAACAGCAGCAGTAGGTCAGTGCAAACCTGAAGTTTAAACATCCCCATTGCAATCTCTTCTGTTTACAAGCTCTTGACCTCCAGCCATGAGCTTATGTAGTTGGTGCTTACATAGTTGGGAATTTAGTCAAAATTCTTCACTATCATAATGGGCAATTCCGTACTTGCACCTATTCAAAGAGAGGCTCGGGTTTAGTTCCTTCTATTGGCAACTTCATGCTTCAAGACAAAGGGTATTTTCACAAGTGGCTCTAAGAGCAGTGTTTACTTTGTAATAGTGTTTTGTGTTCTGTAAAATGAAGGATGTTAAAAAGTAGGAGGCATCCTAAAATACTTGCTTTACAAATGTCAACAATGTAAGATCAAGTTTTAGTATAAGATTTAAATGCCACCAAAGACTTCAAAACAAGGCTAAGAATTGTTCAGTCCATGTTTCGCATGTGGCCCTTGGTGGGACCCCCATCAATGCCCCAAATCCCCCAGCACCAGCACCCCAGTAATCAGCCAAAAATGCTAAAATAATGACAAACACTGCTAAATAAAATTGTCTCAGGGGATCCCAACCTGAAGTCAAGCTTAAACCTCAAAAGCAACCAGCAAGAAAGATGGCTAAGTAGATTTTCCTGGAAACACTTTGCCCATAACTAAAATGAATATGACATGTCTACCAAAGGAAAAGGCATTGATGAGGTTTGCCAGGCCTTTAAGAGTTTTTGGAAGGAAATCAATGCAGACAGCAGAGACCATTAAAGGTAGCCTTACTTGACATCTTATGGCCTCAAGGACAGATTTCTGAAGAAGGTACATTCCTAGAGATGATATTATCCAAGTTCTTCCTTGTCAGCTTTCTTGTCTTATCTTCATCAAAGTGAATAGACTGCCAATTCAGAAATTTATTCCAAAAGATTACATCAAATCATGTCTAATTGAAGGCCATCATTCAGAGCTAAGCACCCAGGCAAGTCAAATTGACAAGAAAACTCAGAGGCATTCCAAAAACTAGATGAGACTATTTGTAATGGAAAATGGTATGTAGGTCTGTCTGTATCTGTCTTTTGATGGAAAAGATAATAATTTTGATTTTCTAATGTTTTTTACACTAACCTAACACAAGTAAAAAGTTAACTACGGTACTGAGATGCTATGATAACAGCAGCTAAGTAGGCTAGCCTACCCTGAATTCCACCCCTGCTTTGTGTCAGTTTTTTAAGACTGTTTGTGGCCTCTATAAAACAAATTGAATGCATACCTTCAATTGTTTTATTTCCGCACCCCAAAGGTCCATTGTAACTATACTCTGTTCTGATAATTATCATGCTTTCCACATCCTTAGACTCTCCTTATTGCTATAGTTGTCCCATTTGGCATTTTTACCTGGCTGCATTTGAAGGAGTGCCAACACCAGGGTCCACTTCATTGACCTGGTTGGGACCAGTGGAAGAACTGGCTCATCCCCTCCCAGAACAATTGCCTTGGCAGCCATTCCAGCATAGAAGATAAATTACGTACCTGAAATTACTTGGTTGAATCTTGCCTTCCCAGTCTCTTTGCGTCATTCCTATTACATTGATGGTCGCATGCAGGCATCATAAAGTAAATTTTGTAACGTTGCTCTTGCAGCCATGAAAGCAAAGGGCAGGTAACGTCATCTGTCATGGCTGATATTTACATGGTTTTATGCTTTCCAGGAATGCCTCCCACAGGCACACAAATAGGTTTACAACCCACCACATACAGCACAAGAGACTCATTTTGTTTAGAAATGTAAGTTAAACATCATTTTTAAATAGCCAGCTTAAACAAAGTCTGTATTTAGCCTGTATGAGTTGAACATCTGAAATACCCCTCTACAGTGAGCTATTCATAGTCAAGTAATATTTCACAAAAGGCACAGCTATCAGCTGTAGAGGTCAATTAAAAATACAGATATTACTGTATGGCACTAACACAGAAGAAAGCACATATCTTCTGTGAATAAAAACATTTCCAGGGCCAAGCAACCACTAAAAAGGAGCTATCAAAACCAACATCTGATCTAATGCCTAATCACAACTCAGAATGCTGAGAAAAATTGTCATCTGCACCATCCTCTATATTTCTCATTTTCAGGCTTAAGTGCTTATAATAGTCAAAATGGCAGTATACACAAGGGAGAATAGCATAGGTTCTGGTGAACCCCCACCCTAAGTTTTTAGTACAAAAAATCTTTAGAGAAAAAAAATTCTCTGTCCAAATGTGGATTTGATGGTCTACATTCCACCTGCAACCATGTGTATAAATACTTCAACCTCTAAAACTACACTCCATGCACCTGATAAAGTGGGTTGCTTTATCAGCAAAGCTCATACTATAATAAATCCTTTCATTTTAAAGCTATTAATATAACTTTATTATTTTGCTTTGACTGACTCACACCACTACCTTTTGAAAACTGCAATCCATGTTTACTTGGAAATATGCCATTTGTTCACTAGGATGTACTCCCAAGTAAGTAGGCCTAGGAGCTTACCTTTTAACGGCCATTGAGTAGGAACTGAGACTCGAATAGTAAACATGTAGACTCCAGAAGAACAAGGCTAGTTCAGAAAACAGTACATGAAAAAATGCTACTCACCTCAAAAGGACATTCTAGGAGATAAGGGTACAGATAAAGTACTGTAAGTAGAGAGGGAATATTTCACTGTGCTAAATTTGGTTAATGTGGTTCTTTTCTACAACCTGCTGACATCTAGAAACTTTGCAAAATGAAAATATAAATCATGCCTTTGTCCAAATAAACATAATCAATTCAGCTGTTTACTACAGAGGAGGAAAAAGTGTACATTTATGCATTGCCCCCGCCCCCCCAAAAAGGAAAAAAAGAGGGAAGTGGTTTGTATACATTTGGGGGTGGTTATTTTTATATATATAGATGTAAATTTAAATAGAAAAACAATACACGTCATCATAAAAGAAGAGAATGTAACGAACTAACTTCTGTGCCTGGTGAGTCTATTATGCAGGTGCCAATTGTTGATGGCCAACTTCAAGGCCTTTTCATATCCTTCTTAACTGGACAGCCTTCAAAGCAGGACACTTTCAGTTAGAGGACTGCATTCTGACAGCCCTTCAAATGAAAGAATGCCTATATAATAGGTGACACTGCCACCCTAGAGCAGAACAAGAACATTGTCTTCTAATCACTGCATATGAATAACTGGCTACAAGACTCATAAAGATAAAGGACAAGAGCTTGGAAAACTTGCTTTTTGATCCCAATGGGAATCTAAACTGTAACTCCCATTTCCTGCCACTGACCATACTGTCTGAAGGATTCTAGAAGATTTAGTGTAAAAGGATAACTTTACCAAGTTCTGAAAAAACACAGAACTACACTGAACTTCCTTCCTGGAAGAAGGTCCCAAACTAGGCAAAACTGGTACAAAAGTTGCACAGACTACAAGTGCTGCAAAATGCTGGGCAATCCCCACTGGTGGAATGCTTTTTCTTCAGTTGTCCCTATCAGCCATCTTGATAGTCAGGAGCCTGGGGCTGACAAGAGCCCTAGTACGTGTGGGCGTGGGGATGGATGAGCTGCTGGTTATAATTGCATCTAACCCCTAAAATAAGTACAGCACACATAAACTCAAGCTAAGAGCCAACGGCTGCTTTCAGAAGTTGGTATGTTGGCAGAAGTTATTTGTGTCTTGCTGTGGCTTAATTCTTCCCCCTAGCTCACATCTAATTTTACAAAGCTAGTCATTTTTGCAGAAGCCATATTTTTGCCTGAACATGACACACCCTCCAGTTGGGCCTCAGAATCTTAAATGTAATTAGAAGCCAGAGGCCACATTTGGTGTGTCTCCTTTAATTAAAATATTCAAATATAGACTGAGATAGAACAAAAACTGTGGAAAAGGATTTGAGCCTGTCACATAGGCCACTATGGTCTCCCTGCCATTTCAAATGTAATTCCCAAACCGGTTTATAAGTCACTATAACTTCCAATGTCTGGGATGCCTTCAGCTCCATCACCTTATCCTTACCTCTCCACTACCTCCACTTTTTGTCCACACTTCATCCTCTCATCTCAGAATTTGGAAGAGTTACTTTTTGAGGGCAACATCTAAGGAGATTATCAGATGGGGACAAATATAGCATCACCATCTCGAAATCTCCCCTCCCGCCCCGCCCCGCCCCCCATCCCTGTAACTTAAAAAAAAACAAAACCCAGACCTACCATTTCCATGCTGTAAAAAGTGCTCCCCTCCCTTCCTGCAGTCCATGAGTGAATGGAGCTCTCACAGAGCTCCATTCCCTTCCTGGAAAGGAAATCCCGGCCATTCTTGCATGAGGACGATCACACAGGAAATTCAAAAATAAAAATAAACATCAAAAACTCAAACCATCCCCGAAAACACACTTTGTCTGATAATCTCCTCAAATTTAACTTTTCCAAGTTCTCCTCTACCTTCCACTCACAATTTGCAACTCTAGCAAATTAATATTATGAACTGTAGCTCAGTGTATTTCAACCTACCAGTATCTGATCTGGAGAACTGGTTGTGTTGTTAGAGTGAAAACTGGAGAGGGCTACTGTCCCTTTAGTGGTTGTGTGGATTAAAGTGGATGAAACTCCCAAAAATAGTACTCTACAGTAAACTCGCCATGGGTCAGTATAAGAGGAGTGCTCCAAAAAGGCAATACAAGGATTCCCTGAAACAACATCTCAGGCTTGGCCAAATTGATCACCAACAATGGTCCACCCTGGCTTTACATCACGAGGCATGGAGACACACTATCCACAATGCTGCAGCTTTATTTGAGAATTCACGCCAAATAAGTCTTGAAGAGAAACGACAACGCAGAAAGAATCACAACCCAGAAAAATCACCCAAGAAGACCTTCTGCTGTGCTTTCTACAAACGGACTTGTTTATCTCAGATTGGCCTTTTCAGTCAGCAGTGCATTTGAAGAAAGTACGGGATGAGTCCTTCCTGAATCTTCATTTGTGAAGAAAAGCCAGAGGGGGGGGGGGATGAAAGGATTAGAGCAGGCTGTTGCTTATTGTCTGGTTGTGTGAAAAGTAACCCCTGCTGAAATTCATTCTTCTACACAGCCATTAAAGTACAGGAGCTCTCTCCAGTATTTAATCTGGCAGCCCTAGGGACTAGTATTCCCGTGTGCGCCCCCCATGTTCTAGGGACTTACACTGCTCTAGTTTCTGATTTTTTTAATATATAAAATTACCAGCTTGGTAGATGAAGGGAACGCCATGGATATTACATACCTTGATTTCAGTAAGGCCTTTGACAAGGTTCCCCTTGACATTCTTGCAAACAAGCTTGTAAAATGTGGGCTAAACAAGTTAACTGTTAAATGGATTTGTAATTGGTTGCCCAGCCAAACCCAAAGGGTGCTCAGCAGTGGCTCCTCCTTGTCTTGGAAATATGTGACCAGTGGGGTGCCACAGGGTTCTGTCCTGGGCCCAGTGCTATTCAATATCTTATCAATGACTTGGATGAGGGCCTAACATCCTGCTTTGCATCAGCTGCAGAGCTGTTTGGGCTGGAAGTCAACCTTAAAAAGACGGAAGTACCAGCCTGCACCACAGGACGAACACCATCATCCCCACATTGCTGTAGGCAAATATGTGTTTAAGTACATTCAGCAATTCACCTACCTGGGAAGCATCATCTCCTCAGATGCCAAGATTGACAAAGAGATTGATCACGGATTAGCAAAGGCATATAGCACATTTGGGAGACTTCACAGAAGAGTCTGGAGTAATAAACACCTGAGGCGAAGCACAAAAATCAGTGTGTATAGAGCCATTGTACTGTCTATTCACCTTTACAGGTCTGAAACATAGGTCACCTATCGCCAACACTTAGGACTCCTCGAACGCTTTCATCAGTGCTGTATATGCAAAATCCTAAATATATACTGGACTGACTATGTGACAAATGTTGCTGCCCTTGAGCAAGCAGGGATCGCCATGAGGCCATGATATTGAGAACACAGCTGCGCTGGGCAGGGCACATTTCTAGGATGGAGGACCATCACCTCCCAAAAACAGTACTCTACGGTGAACTCGCCACGGGTCAGCGTAAGAGGGGTGCTCCAAAAAAGCAATACAAGGACTCCCTGAAGCAACATCTCAGGCTCGGCCAAATTGATGACCAACAATGGTCCTCCCTGGCCTCACAACGCAGAAAGAATCACAGCCTGGAAACATCACCCAAGAAGACCTTCTGCTGTGCTTTCTGCATCCAGACTTGTTTTTCTCAGATTGGGCTTTTTAGTCATCAGCTTGCTTGCAGAAAGCACAGGACGAGTCCTTCCTGAATCTTCGTTTGCGAAGAAAAGCCGGGGGGTGGGTGGGATGAGGGAATTAGGGGCATACTTACCAAATTTGCAGATGACACCAAATTAGGAGGAGTTGCTAATACCCTAGAGGACAAGATCAAAATTCAAAATGACCTGGATAGACTGGAGATCTGGGCCAAAGATAACAAAATGAAATTCAGTATGGAGACATTTAAGGTACTGCACTTAGGGCAGAAAAACAAAATGCACAGATACAGGATGGGGGAAACCTGGCTGAACGAGACTATGTGTGAAAGGGATCTAGGAGTCCTAGTAGACCACAAGTTGAATATGAGTCAATAGTGTGATGCGACAGATAAAAAAGCCAATGCGATTTTGGGCTGCATCAATAGAAGTATAGTGTCTAGATACTGTATCGAGTTCTGGGCACCACAATTCAAAAAGGATATTGACAAATTGGAGCGTGTCCAGAGGAGGGTGACTAAAATGGTGAAAGGTCTGGAAACCATGCCTTATGAGGAAAGACTTAGGGAGCTGGGTATGTTTAGCCTGGAAAAAAGATGGTTAAGGGGCGATATGGTAGCCCTGTTTAAGTATTTGAAGGGGTGTCACATTGAGGATGGAGCAAGCTTGTTTTCTGCTGCTCCAGAGACTAGAATGCGGAGCAATGGATGCAAGCTCCAGGAACAGAGATTCCACCTCAACATTAGGAGGAACTTTCTGACAGTAAGAGCTGTTCGGCAGTGGAACACACTCCCTCAGTACGTGGTGGGGTCTCCTTCCTTGGAGGTCTTTAAACAGAGGCTGGATGGCCATCTGTCAGGGATGCTTTGATCGTGATTTCCTGTGTGGCAAGGGGTTGGACTGGATGGCCCTTGTGGTCTCTTCCAACTCTACAATTCTATGATTCTAGTTGGTCTTGTTGCCTCTGAAGAACAGTACAAATCACATTATTTTCATTGCAACCAGCTGTCAAGATTCTCATCTACATCACTGCAAGCAAACATCTCCTAGGAACATTGTTTTTTGTCCCCAGTGATGCTGAAGTAAGAGCTGCCACACAGCCTTTCCAGAACTATTATAATAAGAATTATTAATAAGAATTAAATAAGAATTTTAAAATCTTTGCAGAGTTTATAGAGTTGATACAGCAAAAGTAATTGGTGTGCTTTGATTTACTATCCAATAACTACATGGTACTTCATGTCTCTCTCTCTGGCTTTTCTTCACAAAGTTTCAGGAAGGACCCATCCCACGCTTTCTGCACGCGCGCTGATGACTAAAAAGGCCAATCCGAGATAAACAAGTCCGGTTGCAGAAAGCACAGCAGAAGGTCTCCTTGGGTGATGTTTTTGGGTTGTGATTCTTTCTCCAACATATGATACAAAAACCAATGAAAAATGAATTGGACATAGCTCCCACTTTGGAAGAGACCCTTAAGGCCATACAGCAGATGAAAAATGGCAAGGCAGCTGGGATTGATGGAATCCCACCTGAAGTTTGGAAACACGGAGGTCATGCACTCCATGACAAAATTCCATGAATTCCTTGTGAATTGCTGGGAAAAAGGGAACTACTTCATGTACAATTAGAATAGACCAGAAACAAATGTTTAAGATATAGGAGAATAGTCCTTGGATTAAAAAAGGGGGGGATATTATATAATGTTGCATGCCAAAACTCTGGTTTGTAGGTTCCACTTGTGCTCCTAAGCCAAGGACAACATTCTTCAGTGTGTCACACAAACACAATTTTGTTCTAGATGAGAGACCATAGTTTTCTATGCAATTCTATTGAAAACTCTGCAGGAGATGCTCCTTAAAGAACATTGTATAAGCAGCACTCCATCCTTGCTTTATTACAAACTAAGCACTGACATACCTCAGCTAATAAAACCACTGACTTTAAAAAGTCAGTCTTTTTAATGCAATCCCAGCCCTATTCTTTTCCTCCTTGTCTTCTATGTAGCTGTAAGGTTTGGGTTTGTTTGGTTTTTTGTTTTGTTTTTTAAGCAACATCAGCATTGGGAGGATGCTGAAAGAGGGCTGGAGAAACACAGACTTTTGGTGTTGGATTGAAGCAGTGCATCTACAGTAAAAAAAAAATGCAATAAAGCTTGAGCTGGGAAAGAGCAGGGTTCTACTCTAGCCATTCCCACAATAGCCATGTGTGTCAGCCTACAACAGACAAAGTAAACAGCAGCTGCCTCCATAATCCTTTACTGAGCATGTATGAACAGCAAAACAGAGATAAAATGGAAACGCAGATAAGCCATCCTCAATAGCTAACCCAGCATATTGGAAAAAAAATCTTTATGTCTGGCCACCAAAATGGAAATCATAAGAAAAGTGGAAGCTGGTGAAATAAAATATCCCTGGAACTTTACCCTATTCTTTCCATGTTATTCTGCTTCAGGCACCAAATTTTCTGTTAAAGGAGTAATACCCAAGGGACACATCTCCTTCCTTATTTGAGGTATATCTATATAATCCTGTGGCCATTCTGAAGGAATCAGTGCATTCCAATTCCCTCAAATTAATCCCACCCTGTGTCAAGTCACCTGTCAACTTATTGCAACCCATGAATTTCATAGGGTTTTCTTAGGCAAGAAATACTCTGAGGTGATTTGCTATTGCCTTCCTCTGAAATGTAGCCTACTGCACCTGGTGTGCACTGGCAATCTCCCATCCAAGTATTAACCAGGGCAAGCCCTGCTTAGCTTCCAAGAACAGATGGGATCTGGTGCCTTTAGTGTACTGGTGGTCAACACATCCCACCCTACCACCCATAATTAACCACCTCTATAGCGAGAGCTAGTGCAAACAGACAATTCTATCTTGATTCTTGCCTGTACCCAGAGCTCACAGGACAGAGTCTTTCTGTGTTTCCAGATGAACTTTCCCTGTGAAATTAAACTGCTTCATTCATGGAAGCTGATGGAAGGACCAATCAATGTAATTTTCACTTAGCAGCTTCCTGTGTTTCCCACTATTTCTTTTGTCATTTTTTTCTTACCAAAGAAAATCTATTATAAAGGTGAAAGGAAAGGCTGAATAGCTGTACGCTGCCTTTGAACTGTGAGCAGCAGAGGCTCTTTGACAGGAAGCACACACAGGTAAGCCACTCTGTTAGCCTTAACTCTCTCTCTGCCCCAATTCTGCCATATGGGGAATAATACTGATTTGCTTAACAGGTCTGTTTGCAAGGATTACATATAGATAATACATGTGTGAACCACAATAGTGAAAGCACTGTTAAGCATTACTATCCCTTGGTCACCTTTATCTACTTCTATTATATTTACTCTTTTACTTTTATTGATTTACTTCTAAAAATATATATTTATTGTTTATTTAGGAATCTACACTATTGCAAAACACTGCGCCAGCTCCGTTTAGTTGAGTAATCCTTGTCCCTTGACAAATATATATACTAGAACAGATTAGGGCCCATGTACTAGCTATCTTTCATATGAAGGCTTCTGATACTCAGGACTATCAAGAAAGCTGATCAATTAAAAAAGGGAAGTGGGACTAACTCAGCCAGTGAAGAGGAATTCACAGCCGCCATACATCAAGGACACAGATAAGGGAAAATAGCATGTAGTAAGCCACATGACAACAATGCTAGAGTTATAGATAAACTTAATAAGCCACATTTCAGAAGCTCAGCTTATGGGGAACTTTTTAAATAAAAATAAATACTAAAGAAAATAATGATATAATATATATATATATATATATATATATATATATATGTAATGCTATGGCAACCCTGAAACTTGACATAGTTTGGAGATGCAAAGTATCTTAATCTGGCCTCAATCCCAAATAAATGTGAGCATGTTTTGAAAGCTGTATTGTGTTATCCTGCATACTTTGTCACTGCATAGACTCCCATATCAAGCCACACTTCATCAGCCCAATAAAGGGGGGGGGGTTAAAATACAAGAACCTGACAGCAGTCTCTCCTGAATGTCATTCCTTCTGCTGCCCTTTGTTGGTTTTTGACTTTATTTGCAGATTTTAGCTATGGTTAATGTGACACCAAAGCCCACTTTGGACACTCACCTTAGGTAAGTTAAACATGCTGGGTCACAAAAACCAAACAAAACAAACTGGATGATAAGTCAATGCAAAGGGGGAAAATACCTTATAATACCACAATATGTGCTCTGCTAAATACCTTGATAACAAAGCTGAAGCGACGAGTTACTGAAAACCTCCAGTATATGGGCTGTTGTAAGGCTGACACTCTGTGAGAAAGCCAGGGCCATAGCAGATATTGTCCAGTGTGCCATTTCAGTTACAACGTGTTTTTCTTAATTAAAGAACACCAGTCAAACTTTATTTCACCAAGCAGACTCAATGAACCAGAAGCAAAGTGCACAAATGTTCTGTATCTAGAATCCCTAAGGGCAACCCATAGTGTTCCTTACCCTGGTCCTCTAAGTTTAAGGCCAAAATAACTTAACTGGAAAAGCAGGAAGGTAGAATGAGTCTCATATATTATTCTTGCAACACAGTATGTGGTGTATTCCCTCCCAAAAAGTATACATTCCATTTAAATAACCAAAACACTTAAGTGGGACTTACCCAACACTGGGCAAACAAGCTATTTGAACAGCTTTTAAGGTAAGCATTTTTAGTTTGACTCTATCTTGAAGGAAGAGCTGGAAAAATAATAACTTTCACTGAAACCAAGCCATCAAGATTTTGTGAAATTAGATTTTTAAAAATCCATGAAGATGCGCTTTTTCAGTGTGCATATCATCCTCACAGCTAACGTGCACCTTAGAAGCCAGCATCCGCTGGGCTCCTGTCCATCTGCAGACAACAGTAGATGGATAACACATAATACAATTGACAATACTCCATGAAACAGCTCCAACAAATTGGTCAAACAGGAAGCCTCAGCTCCTGCAACAGTTAGAAGAACTTGCATCCTCTCCTGGCAAAGTACAAATTCCACATTCAAACTCAGCAGACTGAAAGTCTCCATGGTTGACTTCCCACATTTGACCTACTACTGTATGTGTGTTTGTCTAGACTTAAATCTAGCAGGGAACTTGTTCAACTGCTTGTTTAGCTCTGAAATAGGCTCAGATGGAATTTTCACAGCTAAGTGCCCTTGCTATAAAGAGGCACTGAAAATGCATCAGTGGCACTTGAGAGAGCATCTCCCTAGTAAGAAGAAGCAATTTATTTCAGTTCATGTGCATTTGCACTGTCCTCTTATCAAATGTGTAAGACAGCAGTAGTAGCCAACTGTGGCCCTCCAGATGCTTTCAGGCTGCCATTCCTCTATAATCCCACATCACTGACTATTCTGGTTAGGGATTCTGGAAGTTGTTGGCCAAAACAGCTGGACAGCCATCGTTTCCCCATCTCTGATAAGAGCCTGGAAGTCTTCATCATTGCATTTATATCAGAATTGTTTAACACACACTGTGTGTATCCATACTATCCAGTTATAACAGTTTGGTTCCATTTAAATTGGTGTGACTCCATCCTATGGGATCCTGGGATTTGTAGTTGGGCAATGTTCAGGGGAGTATACTAGATAAATCTAAGTCCTCCATCAAACTACAAATCCCCAGGATTCCACAGGATGGAGCCAAGGTAGTTAAAGTGGTATCAAACTGCTATAACTGTGCAGTGTGGACAAGCTGACAGAGCACATCATGGTACAGACTTTTAGTTACTAAGCAATCATGACTCATTGAGCTCCTGAAATGTAAGGATTCATGAAGAGTCCTCAATATATATTTTCTTCTTTTACATGTGATTTTTCTTTTCATTACAATCAGGATTGGGAGTGGGGGTCTGAGCCCTATTGTGTTTTCGTTATGTGTCTTTTTCTTCTTTTTTTAATCAATTCAAATCAGTTCATTCAAGCAATCAATCTAGGAAGCCATGGCCTTTAATCTGCAAGCCCTGAGGAGGGCTGATGATGATAGGGTGACATGAAGATCTCTCATTCATAGTCACCGTATGTAGAAGTTGACTTGAGGGCAATTAACAACAACAAATTCTATGAATGTGCATTACTTTGATTTTGACTGTAAACTAGATTGCCTGTATTAAAATTAATTTAAAAATAAATATTTAAAAAAAGAATTCATGGAGAGTCCTGAAACCCATAGCATGTTCAGGGCAAGATGCAGTGCAACTATTAGACACATCCTTACCACCTTCAATACTAAGCTATGTATAACGAAAGTGATATGTGAGCTCTGATGTGTCAGTAACCCCACATCACCACTTTGAGACTTTCAGTAGTGAAAAGATGTAGCACTGAGCATTTTCTGAAGGGGTACAGAAGCCAGAGTGCAATTCATTTTTGTCTACTGTATTCAACTCACATACCTGAAACAATAGCAACAACCTAACTTAGAGTGTAAAAAAGCCAAATACTGTAATACAATTCATGCAACAAGCAGTAATATTATTGAGCAGCACAACAGCTGGAAAGTAGCAAGCTTGATAAGAGACTAAAGCAGCTTTTTTTAAGTGGGGGGAACACAATAGTTTTGCAAGATTTCTGATATAATCCCTGTGCTAGCCAAAGAATCACCAAAGGCAAGTTATTACAAAGTAGCATGTCTTAAATTTTGTTTTGAGAAACACTAGCGTGCTAACTTGAAAGCAATTCTCAGTTACATCCGTGGCTTGTATCAAAATAAACATTTCAAGCTTTCCCAAGAGGTAGCTGTATTAAACTTCTGCAGCAAAACACACACACACACACACACATCTCCCTTGGGTACCTTAAAAGCAAACAGATTGGTAATCTTTTGAGGAAATGGAGGTACATTTGTTGTTACTGTGTGCCTTCAAGTTGTTTCCAATTTATGGCAACCCCATATCAAGACTATCATGGGATTTTCTGAGGCTGAGAGTGTTTGACTTGCCCAAGGTCACCAATGGGTTTTCATGGCCAAGTGGGAATTTGAACCCTGGTCTCCAGAGTCAAAGTCCGACACTCAAACGACTACACCATGCTGGTACGTGATCTTATATTTAAAACTAAGACCTTAGTGTTGTAGTGAGATATCCAACAAACATTTGAGGGATCCTATTCTCCCTTATGAGCCTGCCCTTCTGGAGGGGCTCTTCTCTCTGTTCCATGCTCCCCCCAGTACATCTGGTAGGGATTTGGGAGAGAGCCTTCTCAGTGGCAGCCCCCAGGCTCCTTTCCTGGAGAAGTTAGACCGGCATGCTGCCTACTCTCTTTCCACAGACAGGTAAATACCTTTCTGGTTCAACAGGCCTTTGAGGACTGAGTGCCTGAACAAAGTGCTGGGTTTTCTATTTGTTATTTTTGTTGAGCTGGTCTTTTTAAAATGGTTTATGTTTTTAACTGGCTTTAACGTTTTTGATATTTAATCCCTTTTAACTTTTGTATTTTGTGATTTCTTAACTATGTGGCTTTTATCTGTTGTGAGCCACCTTGAGTCCGAAATTGGGGGAAAGGGTGGAATATTAACAACAAGAAGAAGATGGCAAAGCAATTCTGCTAGACCACTTAATCATGTTAATAATGGCAACTCTGTGTGGAAATTACCTCTCATGCAACACTATCAGAGTTTGGAGGGCCAGCCCTAGAGGAAGGACAGAAAAAAAAATAAACATTTATACTACATCCATTTAAGAGACTATTGTACTTCTACATGCACCCACATTTTCCTGTACAGCCCATGCTCAGCAAGCCTCAGCTATTGCTTCTGATAGGAAAGCCCATTTTTAAAAGGAAGGAAAGTGTTCACTTTGGATTCGCTGCCAGTGTGATGAGAAGCCCACTTGGAAATTCCCTTATGCTGTACAATGGGCACATGATGCCATTCTGGGCTTATGTGATTCACTGGGACAGTTAGAAAACTAAGCAGAAACCCTAATTAATGTCACTACCTTGTGTTTAATGGTACTGCTTGTTCCCTGCACCTCCCAATTGCAACCTAGTTGCTTCCTACACCTGTCAAAATACAGCAGGAACAAAGCAAGAAATGCATACAATGCATCAACTCAAAATGTGAACTAACCTGTAACTACCCTCTCCAGTTCCTCTTTAGGAAACCAACAAAAGGTTTGCAGCTTACAATTTGTTCTTCTATGGGTCTGTCTACTCTGGAGAAATACAGCAGTTTAACACCACTTTATCCACCATAGTTTTATCCTATGGAATTTTGGTATTTGTAGTTTTGTGAGTTTTCTATCAGAGAACTCTGGTGCCTCACCAAACTACAACACAGGGATTCCACAGGATAGAACTGTGGTGGATAAAGTGGTGTCAAACTGCTGTACCTCTGCAATGTAGACAGGCCCTTAACTAGCACAAACTCAGATCAGGGAAATGTCATCTTGCTAGATGTAGGGAGCTCAATACATGTGAAATGTAAGAGCCTGCCCCCCAGAGTTACTTTAATATCAAGCCAGTATAAGAATGAACATTACTCACCTTAAATATCTTCTTTGTATCATATTTCTCCATTAATTTATTTTCTTTCATATGGACATATATACACGTACCCCATGCCTAACCCATGTCTTCAAATCATTTATCTTGTTCTTATCACACTCACACACACTAAATACAGTAGTATTTTTCAAATGAAGTGAAACCTGTGAATCACATACCAGCGACAAAAGATTTCTCCAAAGAATTAGGTTCTAGCATGTCACTTCCCTATAATGTAGGAGTGGAAAACAAAGGCCATCCTGATGTTACTGAAGTACAGTCCCCATCGTTCCCAGTCAACATGCCCAATAGTTGAGGGCAAAATAAGCAGGACACCCATGGATCCACCATCCAGTCTACAATGCCAATCTCCAAACTTTCTCATCTTCTTTTCCCTGCTGTATATGCTTCACAGATATGTGTCCCCCCCCTATCCTTTCAGGACTTCAGTCTGATTGTGAGATGACACTCTCTTGGTATTTCTATTATAGCCACGCTTCAATGCTGCTCAGCTTTTAAAGGATGCAACACCCAAACCATGGAACTCCCCGTTCCCACAAAGGTTTCCATCACTATCTCTCCTACCTCCAGTTATTCAATGTGATAGACATCCATTCTTTGAACCTGTTCACTTGCAGGGCAGGACATTTTGCCACCTACCTGGTTCCCAAAGACAGCAATGGAGCAGGCGCTGGAGACCTCACGGGGACCAAACCAGACTGAAGCAATGCGGGATGGCATGCCCAGGATGAAGACTTGGGCCAGGGAACAGATGACCTGGCCCAGGATGGTGACTGGAAAGAGGTGAGGCCTGGCACTGCCAATCTTCACCCAAGCGCCCAGGCAGTTGAGAGCTGAGCCGGCCAGGGCGATGAGGCGCAGCCCTTTCTTGTCCAGGAGCCAGGCGACGGGGAAAAGCAGCGGGATGTAGACGATCATGTAGCACATGGAAAGCCAGTCAATGGCAAAAGAGCTCACCCCGTAGAACTTGCTGAAGATGGAGTTGATGCTCCCATATTGGATCCACTGGAAAGCATTGCAGAAGGAATAGGAGCTGAAGAGGAAGACGATGAGCCAGCGGCGCCAGGTCAGGCGGACTTCTGGCACCTCCGGGCTCACCTCTGACAGCTCCCCGTTGGGCGTGGTCCCCGCTTCCAAGAGCTCCGGGTTCCCTTCTTGCAGCAGCTCGGGCTCCTCCAGGCAGTCCATCCCCTTCTCCTTCAGCTCAGGCCTCCCACTCACCATGGCCCCTGAAGGAGGAGGAGGAAGAGAAGGAGAGGGAGAAGAGGGCATAGAGGGCCGGCTCCTTCAACACCGGTGGCCCCACCACAAGGGAAGCCCTGGTGGCGCAGTGGTTAAATGCCAACACTGCAGCCACAAGGTTGCGAGTTGGATCCCAAAGGGCTCCAAGGCTGACTCAGCCCTCCATCCTTCCGTGGGTCGGTAAAATGAGTACCCGGCTGGTGGGGGCAATTAGCTAGCACACATTGGAAACCGCTTGGAGAGTGCCTAGTGCGCTATAAAGCGGTGTAGACGTGTAGATGCTATTGCTTAACCATTTGTAAGCCGCTCTGCGAGGTCTAAATACTATATATATAGCCCAACTCAAGGCGGGCTGGGCTCCGGCCACCCGGAGGAGGACGGCTGGGCTCTGGCTCGCCACTGCCTTGAGGGCTCGGCTTCGGCTGCTACAGCTCCGCCCGGCTCCCTCTCCTGCCCGGTCGACTGCCTGGCACACTTTTGTGGCGGCGCCTTCGCCGGCCGGCCGGCCCTCCCCAGCACGTGACCGCCCCCTCCGCCCCTCCGCCCTCCCGGGTCCCGCCTCAAGATTAGCCACCTGGAGCCCAGCCCTCCCCCCGGGCCCGGATTGGCTGGCCAGACCCCGCCCTACGGAGCTGCTTCCTATTGCTAGGGCAACGCGCTTTCCTCCCGCCGGGCCCGCGAAAAAGAGAGGGGCGCGCGCCAACGAGAGGGAGGGAAGGAAGGAAGGGGGCGCCGGTGTGGGATGGCGGGTCTCGCCGCAGAGCAGGGCTTGTTCCCCAGGGAGTCTCCAACAGGAGGGCCGCTGTCAATACCTACCCACCGCGCGTTCCCCGTTAAGCCCCCGGACTCCAGCTCTCCACCGCTGCCCGGGATGGATGCGCTCTCTTTTTCCAAGCTCTTTCAGAAAGGCCGCCGCGCGAGGCAAGGGAATGCGCGTGGGTTGTTGGAAGGCTAAGGACGCGAGTGGGAAAGGATCTGTCGCCCATCGAGGGAGGGAAGGAGAGGATTGCTCAAGCGGGCGACGGTCGAAACACCGGTCTTGTGACTGGGTTGCAAAAGAGGTGGGAGGGCGTGGGGGGGGGGAGATCGCACTCCGGAATCTGTGAGGGCAACTGCGAAAGAAGAAGTTGGTGATAAAGGTTAGGACCTAAGAAGCGAAACAGTAACCCCTCCAGCAACGAGAAGGGGAAATAAAAAAAGAGAGCGAGGCGATATACTAGTTGCATAAAGCAGCGCGTTGTGCTGGCCGAGGGTGGCCGCCAGAGCCTGCCGTGACCTCGCTGGGAGCCACAGAGGCGCCCCCGTTCCTTTTGCAAAGCGGCCAAACGGAAGTAAACGAGAGTTTCGGGTTGGTTTTTTAAAAAAACAAAAATTGGGTCTAAATAATTTACCGACGCCTCATCCTTCAGTCGAGGCAGGCGAGCAGCGAGGGCCGCCTTCAGCCAAGAAGTGGGTCAGTTGCTCCCCGGCCGGATCTGGACCTGGGGCTGGTTGGACGAAGGGCGGCCGGGTGCCCCAGACGACGGAGAGAGAGGCCGTCCAGGTGCAGACAAGGCTTGTGCCTCGCTTAGGTGTGCACTGGAGCCCTCCGTTGGGGTGGGGATCTTAAATCTCCAGTTTCACACGACACAGCTATAGCACTTCCATACCACTTTAACTGCCATGGCTGGATCCTAGGGAATCCTCGGACGTCTCCTTTGGTGAGGCACTAGAGCTATCTGGCAGAAAATTCAAAATACCTTCCCCCCCCCCCCCCGCTAAACTGCAAATGCCAAGATCTCAGAGGATGCAACCGTGGCAGCTGGTTGAAATCAAAGCGCTATAATTGTATAATGTGAAAGAGACTTCATTGAGATGAGCTTCCAGACACAGATTTTCCTTGGTTTTTTTCCAGGCTGTGAGGCCATGTTCTGGAAGAGTTTACTTTTGACATTTCACCTGCATCTGTGGCTGGCATCTTCAGAGAATGGTTGGGTAGGAGTGTGTGTGTGTGTACAGCTTTTTCCATGTAATCACCTTGGGATTGACTACACTGGTGGGAAACCCCACACCTACCTCATAGCCACAGTGGAAATGCCATATGCACCAGGGCTTGTCCAGTTGTCACGGAGTAAAAAGGTGGCCCTGTGCTGATCTCATGGCCTGTACATCATACTATTTCCAGCCACAGAGCCCAGGCTGCTCTGGTCCCCGCCCCCAGTTCACTCATGCTTGCAACTACATGAATATATGTGGTCCCAGAGTACTGTATTACTGGATAAGCAGAGATAAACTTATTCAGATATGTGCACAAGCAAAAAAAAAATATTTAAAAGTAAAGTAAATCACCAGAATGGAGTCCTGTCCACCAGAAGTCTCTCTCTCACACACCAGCTTAGGTCTGAAGCCAATCTTTGCCCACCGCATGGCCAAAAATCTGGGTTTCCCCCTCAAATACAGAGCAAACTACAAATCTTACTGATCTGGGGTTTCCTGCAGAAACCCTGGTGAAAATGCACATAGTCAAAAATATTGTGTGTCAACTGTGAATATGAGGTGAGTACAGGTTTTATTGCCTGTGTGGATAAGACCTTTATCTCATTCATGGCACAGAGTCTGGTCTCTAAGCATGCCTTCTTCTGCTTGTAACTCTCCTATGTCTTCCAATCATTTCCATATTTTTTTTCTTTCACCAGGAAGCATGTGGGGGGAGATGAAATAGCTGCACAATGTCTTAATTGAGGATGCTAGAATCCCCATTTGCAAATGGCCTTCCTTCTTAGAACAAGGATGAGGAACGTCTGTCTTGTGGGCCAAATTTGGCCCACATGCTTGGCCTACAGAGATTTGGAATGCAGCCCTGTATTCTCTCCAGGAAGATCAAGTGAGCTAAAGGCTGTGGCACAGTCGCTTCACTCTTCCTTTGCCTTCTTGTGTGGAAGGAGCAGACCTGGACGTGTTCAGATGGGACTTCAGAAGCCATATAAGTCCTAACCTTGGAATTCAGCCAGCTCCTCAAGCACCAGCTGAGTGCTCTTCATAGGGAATACAGAGAAAGCAAAGGGGGATCAAAGCTGAACTCCTAACCAGAGTACTGGCTGGAGAAGCTCCAGGTAGCACTTTAGCCTCAGATCTGATAAGCATGGGGCAGGAATAAGCCATGCCTCCTGATATCTTCTGGCCTGTGGAAGAGTCAGAAGGGGGACCAGCCCTTGGTTCAGAATGGATTCCTCACTCCTGCTCTATCAAGTGCATTTAGGACTGTGTCTTATGAACAAAAGCATATTCTAAGACAATGTACAAACAGTTTACAAAAAAATTATTTGGCCATGCTGGCTGGGAGATTCAGGGAGTTGCAGTTCAAAAAGTAACTTTTCTGAGTTTTTGACTAACTGAGATTGAGCATTATAAGTATATTGAAAGTATGTCACACCGTGTTTTGCCATTAGTTTGCTGGTTGTTACCAATGTGTGTTTGTGTGTGTGTGTACATGTGGTTTCAAGTTACCTGTTGACTTACAGCAACCCCATGAATTTCATTGGGTTTTCTTAGGCAAGGAATACTCAGAAGTGGTTTTGCCAGTTCCTTCCTCTTAAATAGAGCCTACAGCACCTGGTATTTGTTGGTGGTCTCCCAACCAAGTACTGTACTAACGAGAGCTGACCCTGCTTAGCTTCCAAGATCAGATAGGATCTGGTGCCCTTGGGGTGTTTAGTCATGTGCTACCAGGCCAAGTTTGAAGATTGATTTTAATATTTAAAGTCCATCAGGGTTTGGGTTCCTGCAGGATTTCTTCTCTCCACATGTAAACTACTTGGAACTTAAGATCTTCTCAGGTGCTCTTCAGGTGGACCCACAAATGTGAAGTGCAAGGAGTGGCTACTGATGGAATGACCTCCTCAAGAGGTGGCATCTGACAAGACAATACCCTTCCTCAGTTGCCCACTCTGTAGCTACCAGGACATCATTTGGACACTGGACAGATGTTATTTTCAAAGGCCTCTCAACCTCCAGGCAGACTTTTTTTCTCTCTTTAATTTTTTTCCTGCTGCCTTTATACATTTTATAGTTGACCTGCCATTTTGTATTTTAAATATCCTTTTATTCTTGTGAGCCACACAGAGAACTTAGTTATAGGGTTGCATATAAATAAATGCCTTAAATAATTCTGGTACTTAAAGAACTAAGGAGTGATTATGTAGGCATCCATAAATGCCCTTTTGTGTTAATCCGCATTATGACCTATTAAGTCACTGACAGGAGGATCAGTTCTAAAAGTAACTCTTTTTCTCATGACTTCGAATATAGAAATAAGTGTGCAATTGTCTTTGCTAATTAGTTTGAGATGTAAAATTTAGCAGCTCAAATAAACAACAGTAGAGGAAGAATTCCAATTATTCAGGGCTTAGTTTCCTCCAGGGTTACTCCCTTCATGGGCTGCAATCCCAAATACACTTACTAGGGAGTAAAATTATTGGAAAACAGCAGAACTGACTGCCATATAAACTTGCCTTGGCTTGTTTGGAGCACCTCTGGGAAAGCATCTTTCTTGCCAAGAAGGTACTACTAGAGCTTGCCTTACACATCAGGCCACTGGGTAAGAGTCCATACATTGCAGATAGACTTGAGTTCTGGTGCCTCTTTCTTTCTTTCTTTCTTTTTTCCCCCATAATTTGGTTTCCATAGATAATATAAACTCTTGGGATTGTATTGTCACCGTATTCACTTTCTAAGCAGTTTTTTTTAAAGTACCAGAGCAGAATGCAATTTATTGTGTATACTAGAGTTTGAAAAATGTTAGGGTTTGGGGGGCTATAGATCCCAGATCACCTGTGGCCATGTGGCTGGGGGATTCTGGGAGTTATAGTCCAAAAAGTAATTTTCCCAAACTCTGCTATGTAGCTATTATATGGATAAGCAAAAAAAAAAAAAAAAAAAAAAAAAGACTATCTCTTATGAATGCTTTCTTTTTCATCCCAGAGTTGCACATGATTTCCCATCACTCTTGTTTAAGTACAAAGAATCCTCTTTAAATTCTTACATCCTACAAGGGTGGGAAATCTGCTCTCCAAAATTATACCACTGTATCATTGGGGTTCCATGATCCACCTTTTCATGTGCTTCCCCCCATATTCTTTTGTCCCTTGGAAATATACCACCATAATATGTAAGTCTGATCCTATCCACCTTTACCCTATAACAAGTCCCATTGTTGTCAACTGTTATTTATAATAGAGAAATGCATCAACAATTTATTAGATTTATATCCTCTTTCTCCCATGGGTGGGATGAAAGGGAGATTCAGAGAGGATATAAAATACAACTACAAGTAAAAGCATAATAAGTTATACCTATTGAAATGCAGGTTAATCTGGCTTCCTGCTTTTAAAATATAAGTTAAAGCCATTTAAAACTCTCCAATAACAATAATATATTAAATTAAAATGTTGAGAAGTCCTGCTCATCCATTTAAAACTCCTGTACATATCAGACAATCAATTACTGAAGGCCTGCCTGAACAAAAGGTGGAAGGACAACAGATAGGAAGCTACTGTTGTCCCTGCCCACCAAAGGGAGTTCCAGAATCATGAGGCCCATTCACAATGTGCAGTTATAGCACTATTATTCTGCTTTAACTGCCATGGGTTCCTCCTATGGAATCCTGGTATTTGCAGTTTAGGGACGGGCAGTTAAAATTCCCAGCCAGAGTAATCTAGTAGCTCAATACTCAACACAGGATGGAACCATGGTAGTTAAAGTGGAATAATAGCATTATAACTAGGCAGTGTGGATGTGCCCCAGGTTGTCTCTTAGGAGTTTAGGATTTTATCCATGAAATGATGGAGGTATGTAAATAAATCAGGGTGTCCCTGCTACTTTAATTTACCCTTTAGGAGCACCACAGAAAGGTCACTCTTGGGAGCAGTTGACAGTAAACCACTGTCTGGTCCAAGCACCTTAATCAGAAGTACCACTCTGTGCAATGAAGCATACTTTCAAATATGTTACAGCAAGCGACAAGCTATGCATAGTGCTGCAGTCTTAGTAAAGTAGGAACAGCAGACACTTTTGACATTCTTTCTGTGATTATTGCCCATGCTTGGACATTTAGAGACCTCATGCAGTGCAAGCTTTTAATGCTGGCTCTTCTAATCCTTGACACAAGAATGAGTAAACTAGTGAAGATTTAGCCCCTTAAAGGGGGGTGGTGGAACCTGGGGGAGCATTTCTGATTTGTAGGCAACTGGACCTGCACAATGTTGAGACTTTTGTGGGGTGGAGGGAGTAATTCAAAGCTGATGTGTTAGTCACAGACCCTGACCACCCTAAACTAGGGTCACTGGCATTAGGTTTGATGTATTCTCTGTTTATAGTTCATTTATAGGCATAGAGGTATTTTATGAAGTGTTTTATGCAGAATAAATTCAACCGGTGAGCAAGGTCAATCACCTTTATGTCATTACACAAACAGTTCAAACTTCAGCTGGCAGGTACACTTACGAGTAATAGAGTATGATAAATGTATAAACTAAGCAAGTTTAAAGTGTTTTATTGTAATATCTCTATAAGCTGTTTGTTTATATAACCCTTAGTTTCTAAGATGTGAGGTTGTATCCTAGAACTGAAGCCAAGCATTGCCTCTTTCAAAAAGCACAAATCAACTTTGGCCTGTTTGTGGAATCTATCTTCCAAATGTCCAAGTGGAAATACCCACTACCTATCCCTGTTTTTTTACTACAGTTTCTTGTCTACAAGTCTTTGGTATACTTATTTATTCTTGTTGCATGGAGCCTTGGATCTCCCATAGACTCTGCACTTCAGATCTCCAGTAGGATCCTTCCACCCTGAAAGACTGGGTCCCTTTCACACTCCACTGTTGTTGTTGTTGTTGTCGTTGTTGTTGTTGTTGTTATGTGCCTTCAAGTCATTTCTGACTTAGGCAACCTTAAGGCAAACCTATCACAGGGTTTTCTGAGGCTAGGCTGGGAGTGTGTGACTTGCTCAAGGTCACCCACACATGGCCAAGCGGAGATTCAGACCTTGGTCTCCAGAGTCATAGTCCAATGGTACAGCACTATGATTCCACTTTAATTGCCTAATGTGAAAGGGCCTTAGGTTAGTGTGATGGCTTTCTCAGTAGCAGTTCCTCAAATGTAGAACTTCCTTCCAAGGGAAATCAAACTGTATCTGGCTTGATGAGTTTCCAAAGCCAAAAATATTATTATTCCATGTGTGCCTCTGGCATTTACATTTTTAAAAAATTGTTTTAAATCTGTTTTTAAAGGATGTTTTAGGAGTCTTGGTGAGTAGAAATGCAGTTCAAAAATACTTGTAAAAATAAATGAAGTAATTCAGTAAAGAACAGAACAGCAAATAAAGTGTTTTCTACCATTGACTCGTCTTTCCAACCAAGCAAATAAGCTATGGATAATGATAAATTTTGTAATCTTGCCTCCAGGCCAAGATCAACTATTTGAAAGAGGTTGTTTCATGATAAACCAAAAATGTATGGAAGACAAATGTCATTCTGAGAAAATGCCTTCCAATTATGAGAATGTAATAATTCGACCTGATTACAAACGTCATTTCCTGTTATCTGTGTTTTATGCCAATTGCTATTTAGTTCTCTCTTCAGATGTTTGAACTTAAATTCACTTCTTATGAAGTTAAGGACAAACAACACTATCAAGAGCCAAGTAACCACAGTGCAAGCCCCCGCAGTGCCAATGTACCTTACTCTTGACCTGTGGCTAAACCAGATGAGCCCTACACAGCTGAGCTCCTGTCACTCCTCTTCCCTTTAGTGTTTTCAGCCAAAGGAGAAAGGCGTTTGTTACTATTTTCATGCTCTAAATTGCTCTGTGCAGTGAACACAAGGAAGGATCTTGCCCCCAAAGGCTTGTAACTTGAGTACATCAAGAGTACTCTGCTACATACCCAGTATTTTCTGACCCCAGAGTCCAGGACATTCTGCAGCCAGACAGATATGAAATGACAGGTGGGCTTGACAGAACAATGTGATAGATCAATAGGCCATTTTTTGCTGCTGCAAACTGGTGTAAGCAAAACCCACTTGTACACCATCTGGTAGCAGAAAGCTAATCCAAAGCAAGCAAACAGCACATTGTCTTCAGGGTTCAGACATGGAGGGGAGAAGAGGTACAATCTTCTGGGGTCTGCAGGCCCAGGGAGTCTTAACTGTATTCCATAACCATGAATTTATGTATAGGTCATGATTGAAGATGTTTATGAAAATACTTTTCTAAATGGGATTTCCAGTTCTTGTGAGATCTCCTGGAGCCATTCAGAAGAAAAAGCAGAATGATAGAAGAAAGATTCTTAACAACAAGCTGCTAACCCAGGGATTCTTGCAGAAAAAAGATAATTAGTGCTTGTACTGGAAACTCTAGGATATATACTTTGACAAAGAGAGAAGAAAATGCTGCTATATAGATAGCATGTTCTCTCAAGAACACATTTGTATATCTCTCCCAATGTTGATGAATGTTCGTTTCCTGCAGCTCTAGCCAGCGTAGCTTGTATTGAAATACGATGGCAGTTGCAGCCTATCAATTTCTGGATGGCCATACAGTCCCCACCCCTATTCAAAAGGGAGAGACAGACAATCAGAATTATTGAAATCCAAGTGATTGTGGGGGCCAGTTTGAGATGGGACCAGAGCTTGGAAAAGTCTGCCATACCTCATCCTCTGCAGTCAGGGGATTCAGATGAAGAGGACAAGGCAGAGTGCCAGGAGTCAAGTCTGCAGCTCCTGAAGCTGGTGGTTTCTCTGGGTCAGAGGAGCCAGGTAGGGTGGGGGTTGAGGTAGAAGGGGGTCCTGCTCCCCAACAGGTGGTTGTAGACACTGAAGACTCATTGGCATCATTCCTCAAGTGATGAAGAGAGAGAGAGAGATTGAGTTGTTCCCAGCAGTTAAGTAAAAGATGCTGACCTGATTAGGTACCTGGCATTTTGAAACAGCTGCTCATAAATCTCTTGGTCACTCCCTGGCACCTTTGTTGCTTTCAACCCTCCTTCTTGATGACTAGCAGTACTTCTTGGTGTTTGTGTTTTCCTGACCTTGCATACAACACACAGAGGCAAGAAAGAAACCTACCCATGTTTTCAACCTTACTCCAGTGTTACATTCTGGTCCTCTGGGTTGAAGGCTGAGATACTCAACTGGAAGAGCAGGAAAATTGTCAGGACTGGTCCTAAAAAGTGACCTCACTGCCAACAATTTTAGTTGTGTCAAGTTACTGTGTGCTTTCATGTTAGACTGTTTGATGTTTTTGCATTCTTTACAAATGTAACAAGTTGGTGTGCTGAGAACAGACATGGGAGGATATAGTCTGTCTGGTAACGGCCAGGATGGCCTTGCACCTATGGATGTTGTGAGAGTCAATAGGTGGAGCCATGTATGGATGAGAACAGGGCGGGTAGATGACGGGTGGCCAATGGTTCAATTGCCCTCTAGATTTTGACTGATTGGGAATGATTAGGAGTACTTTTTATTTTAGTGTTTTGCCAATGAGCTTCATTCCAAGCAACATTTTTGTACACTTTGCTCTTTAGTTCCCTGTGACAATAAAGCTTACTGTTTAACCCTGAAGCTGCTGTCCACTGACTCTGAAGAAGCAGTTCCATGACAAAAACAAAATGAGTCTCATACATTTCATCTTGCAACATGGTGGTAGTGTGTTTCTGGAAAGTGTGCATTCATTAAAAAAAAAAAAGAGTAAGAAGTAGAGGCAGGAGTTAACTACCAGGGGACAAGCAATCTGTTTTTAAAATAAAATAAATAAAGTCTATCCTTACTGCAGACATAAGCTATGTGGTCAAGACCTGACCTGGTTTGGTGGTATGGCCAGATCCAAAATTGTTTGTGTGTTTGTGTTTAAGAGGTTTAAATGAAAGCAACTTGTATTCATAGGCTTATGAGTAAGACTTACAAACTCCAAGACAAGTGGAGGAATATGACAGAGCAAGGGTAAAGGTTGTGAAAGAATCATGAACCAGTCAGTCTATTAACCAACTCTGAAGACATCTGCACAGTAATTAAGAGTGCATACTCAATGATAAGAGCATAAACATTGCCTTGTTGGATCAGGTCAAGGTCCATCTCTTTTAGAATTCTGTCTCCAGCAATGGAGAGGGCTACCTTAGGAAAGCTTAAGAGGTAGGTGCCTCTAAGCAGAGCTTGGAAAAATTACACTTTCTTTGGGACTAGAACTGCCAGAGGGACTACAGTTCTCAGAATCTCCCATCCAGTACCCATGCTGACTGGGGGATTCTAGAAGTTCTAGTAACAACTTTTCTGAGCTGTAGACTTGGGATGCCAGGAAGAGGCAGCCAGCTGGATGTGATTTAATGTATTATTATTGTGTTTTCATGTCAGGGACATGGAGAGGGACCTGTTGGGTTTTCTGATACATGCATCAAAATAATTTGGTTGCCCTTCACTTCTGTGAGTCTTGACCAGGGGTGAGGTCAGATTTGCTTCTGTTCTTCCATGGGCAGCAAAATGTCTTGGCCTCCTAATTCAAAAGCATGGCCTAGAAGTGAGAGCCCGCCTTCTGCTTGTTCCCTCTATCTGGTAAGCGGTAAGTCTCTAAATATGGAGGGTTCACCCTTAGTAACCATAGGGAGTGGCCAGGAAACTATACTTTTTTCCTTCAGCACTGGGCTCCTAGCCTGTGAGGCATCTGGAACAATTGCATCAATTGAACCATTGATCATCTGGCCCCAGAGATGAGTCAGATGGATGTTCTTGGATAGAGCACTATGCACTCTCCTCATTGTGTCTTTGCACCCATTTTTACTGAGGCAGTCCGTACCAGTGTAGCTGAAGCAGGGGAATGGGACATTGTCCCACCATAAGAATTCTTCCCTCCTATAAAATTTTCCTTCAGTCCTCAAATTTCAAGCATTGCAGAAAGTGTGTTACTCAAAATAATTTAAATGTAGAACTGTTGCATTTGCTGTGTTCACAAAACTTTGGTAACTTGGTCCCTTTTCTTTGGATGCCTAAACTAAACGTATTTCTAAATGTTCAAGTGAAATTTCAAGGTACTGTAATACTAGAAATTTGGGGAGTGGTGGAGCATTTCATTAGGGAAGGCAGAATTCTTATGAGGGGGCAATGTCCTCATTTTGCCC
The DNA here is from genome assembly GCA_030847615.1 of Gambelia wislizenii. Classification (NCBI taxonomy): domain Eukaryota; kingdom Metazoa; phylum Chordata; class Lepidosauria; order Squamata; family Crotaphytidae; genus Gambelia; species Gambelia wislizenii. The sequence continues at coordinate 446,115,436 of JAUMIR010000001.1, read as the reverse complement.
CCAGCCTAAATACATCTTGGCACTCCAAATTGATTCAACCACTTTTCCTGGCTGTCATGACTCTGGTGTGACAGAAAGAAATTCAGAAGATATACTTCTGTCTGGCTTGATTGAAGATACATTAACAGAAAAGCCACAGACTCCTGTTTAAAGCTTAAGAATGTAGCCAAGGAAATGTGCCAGTTCTCTCTACTGGACAGACTCAAACAAGGGCTCTAAATTTTAGAGTGCTTTTGGAGTCTAAAAACATTTGGGGACAACGATATAAAACTGAGCATAAAGTGATGGTTCTAGTTCCAAAGCAAATGAAAAACTGGACTTCTAACACATTTCTGACACATTCTATTTCTACAAATGCCCAGTGGTGGCAAAGGAGCTGAATGGAAGAAGAGACAAGCCAAGGGGGAAGGAGAGTCTAGAAAACAGCAGACTTGAGATTTAAAAGTTGAACAAGCCATGTCTTGTAAAGGGACAAATTCTTTTGCAGCTGAGTAGGCTGAGGAATTGAAATCATGGAAAATAAAGGATATAAAAGACTCACAATGTAGTTCCCACTGCTTTAAAAAAACAAACCTCAGCTCTTTGTTTATTATTGCCTTTCTACTTTGTGTGTGTGTGTTATAACAGCCTGGAAAAAATACTTATTGGACTAGAGGCCCTATGCTGCTTTTAGGGTTCTGGGACTTATAGTCCAAAAAGTAACTTTCTCAAACTCTGCTTTTCTGTTTCAGAACTAAATCTTCAAACATTCTTTTGCTAAATTCTTACAAATCCTTTTGGTAATTATAAAGTGTGTTTCCACATTGGCCTCCTTGAACAGATACCCCAGGCAAGCCTGATCACACCACATCAGTGTCAACTAAAGTGTGATACAGATTGTAAACCTTCATACAGTTGATAGCTGGCCTCGCTAGACTCCATGATGGGCCAAGGGGTTACATTGGCCTCCTGTTTCCACAGCACATTTGTACAGCAAGGCCACTATGTTTTGTTTTCAGTCTTCTCCAAGAAGAGAGACCGAGGCCTAGTCACAACACAAATCTTGTTATTCAGCATGAAGAGATAAGGCTGGTTGTTTGAAGACTGAAGGGCATCCTCACCTCTGGAATGGAAGTGGTGGTGAGGGGGATTAAATTGAAACTGATTGAGATGAAGTGTGTGTGTGTGTCTTTGTCTTATGTTCAAATCTGCTTTCCAGAGACCTCTGTGTGTATGAGTACACAAGAATGCTTCCAGTTAAAGATTCTGCATAAGTCGCTGGAACACTAACCCCCACAGCTATGTACCTATCTAAGCATTTCCTCAAACACAATGTTGGTTGGCAAGAGAAAAGGAGGAAAGCTGATAGTGCTGATGGAGGAGGTTTTGCTGCTTGAGGCAAAGAACAAAATTTGCACCCACTCCCATTTCATGGATTAAGCAGTTTAATCTTTTTTCATCAGTGATGATGAGCCAGTGCATCAAGAGGACAGCTGGGGAACACAAAACAAGCTGTGTCTGGGTGGCCACTTGAGATCATCCCTGGTTCTGAAGTTTCCAGGCCAAAACCTGAGACCAGGGACAGCCTCTGATGATATCATCAGAGGGCTTACTGCACTTCAAAGAAAAGTGGCAAGGCAGTAGGAACGTTCTGTCTTCTGTGCTGCCTTACCACATGACGTTGTCATTCTTTCATTCTGGTCCCATGGGGAAATGAGGTAAAACCATATCTTTTTGCTAACAAGAAAAAACTGTTAGCAAAAAGACACAGTTTTACTTCAGTCCTCCATGGGACCAGAACGAAAGAACTCTGGAGGAATGGTGATGTCATGCAGTAAAGCAGCATGGAAGATGGAACATTCCTGCTGCCTTGCTGCTTTTCTTTGGAGTGGGGTAAGCCCTTAAGTGTTATACATTAAGTAGCAACCACAATTGTTCACAGCTTCTCATTCAAACACAGGGATTGAGAGAGAGAAAGAACACATTTTTCTGTTTGGAAATTAACACAGAAATCTTAACTAAAAGGGCTCATCCCAGACCAAGGTGATATGAGGGAATTATTTCTTCTCAGAGAGATGGGATAAGAAACATTTAATTAAGCCTATTTTATTCTAGCCAGAATGTGGATGCAAAGGAGAGTGGAGGGTGAGCCACAATGATAGGGGAGGAGAAAGAAAGTTAACTCACTAGACTTGCTGTAAAGTCTTTGCAAGTTGCAGCAACAAATCAATTAAGCCTTGCAAATTATAGCAAGCTACTGCTCCACTAGCTGAGCTAGAGATTTGCATAGAGACATTTCCTTTTTCCCAAAGCTGAGCCCACCAAAACTAGAGAATTTGTGTGCTTATCTCCCACCTGGAGACAACTTCCTGGAGATCTCCTGGAGATTCAGGGCCAGGTCCTGGGATCTGGCAACCCTATGCTATCATCATCATCATCATCATCATCATCATTTCTATCCCGCCCCTCTGCAATGCAATTGGGGCAGTTTACAGTATAAAAACTCCATAATTACCTCAATACCCTAACCCACCCACCCCTTAAAATAATATGTGCATACAGCTGTCTCTTTTAGCATCTGCTGCCTCACAGACTGTTCTGGGGTCAGCAACATGTGGTCTCACCTACTTTTCCAGCCTAACAGACCCCCTAGCCCAGAAGATTTTTGTTGCAGTTTTGAGAGCCTCCCGCCACTTATGGAAGCCCTATGATGGATTAAAGGCTGGTTAAAGAGGAAACAGAGAGTGGTTAGTTCTCACAATGAAGGGATGTGAGTAGCAGAGTCCCTCTGGAATTTGCATTTGGGACAGGGTTTTTAAACTTGTTCATAAGCAATTTGGAGTTAGGAGTGAGTAGTGAGGTGGCCAAGAAGGCACATGACACTACCGGTAAATTATTTAGGACAATAAAAACAAAATCAGATTGCAAACAGCACCAAAGGGATCTGTCTAAATTGGGAGAATGGGCAGCAAAATGGCAAATAAGAGTTAGTGTAAACAAATGTAAAGTAATGATACTGGGGCAAAAAATCCCAGTATTACATATACAGTACATTGATAGCATATATCCGAACTGACAATGACTGACCTAGAAAGAAATCTTGGGGTTGTGTACATAGCTCAATTCAAATGTTGATGTGAGACTGGTGTAAAAAAAATATCCAGTATATTCTTTGTTGGGAGTAATTAGAAAAGGAACTGAAAATAAAACTGCCAATATTGTATTGCCCTCATACAAATCCATAGAGCAACCACCTCTGGAGCATTTTGTGCTTTCTGTTCACCATGCTTGAAAAAGGATGTTGTGGAGCTAGAAAAGGGGCAGAACAGGACAACAAAGTTATCAAGGGATTGGAACAACTCTCTTATAAGGAAAGATTACAGCCTGTGGGGGTTATTTAATGTATTTTAAAAGGCAAGGAAAACAAGACTATGGTGGTTGTGTGTGTTCAAGTTGTTTCTGACTTACAGTGACCCTAAGGCAAACTATCAGAGTTTTCTTCACAAGATTTGTTCAGAGGCGAGTTGCCTTTGCCTCCCTCTGAGGTTGAGAGTGTGTGACTTGCCCACGGTCACCCAGTGGGTTTCCATTGCTGAGCTGGGATCTAAACCCTGGTCTCTAGAGTTACCACTCTAGAGTCCAACACTCAAACCACTACACCACACTGGCTCTCCAAGACTATGGTAGAAGTATATGAAATTATGCATGGTATAGATAAAGTGGTCAGGGAGAAAAATTTTCTTCCTGTCTCATAATACTAGTACCTGGAGTTGCGTCTTGAAGCTGAATGGTGGAAATTCAGAACAGTTAAAAAGAACCATTTGTCACACAAGGCTCAGTGAAACTGTCACAAGATATACTTATGGTTGCCAGCTTGGATGGCTTTAAAAGGGGATTATATAAATTAATGGGGGTTTAATATGGCTACCAGTGAGGATGGCTATACTGTACACTTATCCGTTCATATTTGCTGGGATTTGGTTCCAGGATCCCCGTGGATACCAAAATCCGTGAATACTCAAGTCCCATTACATGCAATGGCATAGCAGTCAACTGACGGTGGTGGCAGGTGGCAGGGAGTTTTTAAATGGCGTATGTTATGCCAGGTACAGCTAGTAGTGAGAACAGCAGAGGAAGGACAGGAGAGACTCTTCCATGCCAGCTGCCAGAATGGGGTAGGTCTCCCTCAAACTTGAAAGCAGGGATAAGAAACAAAACAAACCTCTCCCAGTTATCCAGATGTCTAAATGACCCAGATGTTCAAGTTGCAAAAAGTAGGTAAACAAAGTGACTTGTCCAAGGTCAGCCAGTGGGTTTCCATGGCTGAGCAGGGATTTGAACTCTGATCTTCAGAGTTGTAGACCAGTGCTCAGACCACTACAACAAGTACTGTATTCAGATTACGCTGTTAATTAGTTTAAAAAAAAAACAAACCCTTACTGCTGCAGCTCCCTTTAGTTCCAATAGATGTCAGCATGAACAATAAACTTGCATTAACTTGGGGTCCTTTCAGACAGAGGGCTCTTAGTAAGCAAGCATAGCTATTCTGTCCCTTCTTCCTTGGCAGATTTTTCTTCCAGCAAGAAAAAAGGAGCCATTGGGGGGGGGGGGAGGCTTATAGACTGAAGACAAGGGTATCTAGATCCTTTATAAAATTTTGCAAATGTAGCAGAGCAGTTGTACAATAAAAAGTCTCACTTGGAAATATCCAGGGAAGTTGGTCCTGGAATCAGTGTGGTTAGTATCAGAGTATAACTCTACAAAACTGATGCTTGCAAAAGCATATTGGATATTTCTGGCATTATATCTACTGTCCACAATGACAGCTGGTGGCTTCCATGTCCGTGGGCAGTGAATCCACTCTGGGTTTTAGCCTCAACATTAAATGAGCAGTATTGGATAACATACAAAAAGCTATTAAAGACAATAGAACAAAAACATCAGATTAAAAGTATTGAAGAACTAAGAGAAGAAGGAATTCATTACAACTGGTTCCAGCATAAGCAAGCTCAAGAACAATTTAAAAGAGATGAGAAGATTTTCAGTATGGAAGATCAACTAACAGAGTTTGAATCAATTCGAATATCAGGCAAAACACATCTTCTATCAAAAACTTACAAATATCTGCTAAAACTGGAATAACAGAAAAAGATTTAGTTGAAAAGACTATGATTCAATGGGTGAAGGATATAGGTATTCCAATAAGATTAGACCAATGGGGAAAATCATGGGGAAAAGGTATAAAGATAACTAGAGCAACAGCTATGAAAGAAAACTACCTGTACTATAAAACCTTTTTTCAGTGGCACCTTACACCAGACAAACTTTCAAAGATGTTTAAAAACCAAGACAACAGATGTTGGAAATGCCTTCAATAAAGAGGCACATATTTCCACATTTGGTGGTCATGCCCAGAAGTATAAAAATACTGGTCAAAAGTACAAAAAACAATAAAAGACATGACTGGCTGGAATATACAAAAGAAACCAGAGATATTTTTGTTGAATATAATGAATGAAACTATTCCAGAAAAGCATCAGAATATTATAATACATTTAACAACAGCAACTAGGATGCTATATGCAAAATATTGGAAAAGAAAAGAGATGCCGACAATGGATGAATGGAAAATAAAGGTTTTTGAAATTATAGAGAATGATAAACTAACAAGACTTTTAAAAGAAAATTCGTTAAAGAATTTCTACAGAGATTGGGGTAAAATACTTAAATATATAAAAGAAAACTAGGAGAACGATAAGAAGAGAATACTTAAGAAAGTGAGACAAAAGAAGTGCAGTATTATTATTGTATTTAAAAAAAAGAGGATTATAGTACAAAAAAGTAGCACTAGCCAGTAAGATGCAAGGAAGTGCTAGAGAAAAAATAGGAGCGAATAATAGATGTGGGTATATTAGTACATAAAGAAGTGGAAGTGAGAGAGAGAAAAGATATTATACAAAGTTATAACTGAAAAGGTACTTAACATGCCATATATAATGATATTAATACAGAAAATTGGTGTTGTGTAATATATTTTATGAATTTGTATAAGGATGGGGAAATGGATTAACAACTCCTTTGTTTTTCTGTATTTTTTAAAATTGGAAGAAAATTTTAAAAATAAATTTTTAAAAAAACATTAAATGAGCAGTCCAAGTTTCAGAATTTTGTTGGTGTTTTTAACTAGGTATTTAACTTAATTAGATATTTATACGCCGCTCTTCAGCCACAAGGCTATCAGAGCAGCTTACGAATTGTTTTAAGCAATAGTGATTTACACATCTACACTGTATTAAGCAGTTTCCAATGCTAATTGCCCCCACAAGCCGGGTACTCATTTTACTGACCTATGAAACGATGGAAGATTGTGAACCTTGGAGCCCTGTGGAATTGAACTTACAACATTGTAACTTGCAGTACTGGCATTTAACCACTGCACTACCAAGGATCAATTGTACTGTCTATTCTCCTTTATGGGTCTGAAACATGGCTCACCTATCGCCACCACTTACGACTCCTCAAACGCTTTCATCAGCGCTGTATGCGCACAATCCTAAATATACACTGGACTGACTATGTGACGAATGTTGCTGTCCGTGAGCAAGCAGGGATCACCAACATTGAGGCCATGGTATTGAGAACACAGCTGCGCTGGGCAGGGCATGTTTCTAGGATGGAGGACCATCGCCTCCCAAAAATAGTAGTCTACAGTTAACTCGCCACGGGTCAGCATAAGAGGTGCGCTCCAAAAAAGCGATACAAGGACTCCCTGAAACAACATCTCAGGCTCAGCCAAATTGATCACCAACAATGGTCCACCCTGGCCTCACATCGAGAGGCATGAAGACGCACTATCCGCAATGCTGAAGCCTTATTTGAGAACTCATGCCGAACAACTTTTGAAGAGAAACAACAACACAGAAAGAATCACAACCCGGAAACATCATCCAAGGAGACCTTCTGCTGTGCTTTCTGCAACCTGACATGTTTATCTCGGATTGGCCTTTTTAGTCATCAGCGACTTGCAGAAAGTGCAGGATGAGTCCTTCCTGAATCTTCGTTTGCAAAGAAAAGCCAGATTGAGAGAGAGAGAGAGGTGTTTGGATCCTTAATTAAGGATTAATTAAGGATCCAATTAAGGATTAATTAATTAAAGGATTATTATAATGTTTTAATTGTTGGAAGCCGCCCCAATTGTTTTTAGCAGAGGGGCGGGGTATAAATAAATTTTATTATTATTATTATTATTATTATTAATTAATTAAGAGACCAAGGATCCCTATCTGATGAGGGGGGAGTAGGTAGTTTCCCCCATAATGTGCCAGAGACCAGTATCATACTTGTACCCATCGGCTACCACTGTTTCTTTCTTGCCTGGAAACTTAACACTGGTCTACCACTTTGAGTATCACTGGTGAGGGTGACAAATCCATATGCAGTTTCTTCTTTTAACCAGTGTTGAATTTTCAAATTATGATATTTCCCAGGACAGGTCACCTTCTGATATTCTGTTTGTCCCCTTGGAAAACTCTGTAGCTGCAAATGTTTTCATGGGAATTAAAATAGGGACTGCCTGGTATTATCTTCCTTTAAACCAGGGTGGGGGAAAGTGCACCCTGCACACTGTATGTGGCCTTCAGACCTCATTGTATGGACCCGAAAGCACCCACCTCCATTTTTTAAAAAAAAGTTCAGCTGTTGTTTCATCCAAAATTGGCAAACAAACAAACAAACAAACAAACAAAACCAACCCACACATTGCCAAACTTCCAACAACTGCCCTTGCTCTCACTACACCCCGATCCCCAAAACTGGGGGAAGGGGATGAGTAAAAATGTCTGCTTTGTAGCTTAAGACTAGAATCAAATGTGATGTTACATAGCTTCCACTGCAGCACTTTCTCACAACTATCTGATGAGGGACCCACAGGAGGGTAGGATTGGCCCTCGCACAGTGTACAGTGCCAGCTCCTGCTATAAACCAAGGATGGGGGACATTGCTTTGTCTGAAGGTTGGATTCGATTTCAGAAAAGTTCTTAGGAGCCACATTCCAGTGGTGGGCAGTGGCAAAGGCATAGCAGAGTACTCAAAATGCTGCCATATTTTAGCTTAAAGCTCTTGCTGTGAGCCATGGGAGTTGGTGGCTTCCATTTCAGTGAGAAGGTGAATCTGGTCTGAGTTTTTAGTCATAAGATTGAAATATCTCTTCCCTGGCACAGAACCTTATTCCCCAAACAGGGTTCAGCCCCTTGGATTACTCAAAATTCAGACTGAAACCCAAAGCAGATTCATTGTTGAATTGACATGGAAGTCACTAGCTGGCACTGAATCCCAGTAACTAAAAGTTAAGAGAGAGATTTCAGTCTTTTAGAATGGGAAGCCAACCAATGTTGGGAAACCACTTAAAGATGATTTAACAGAAAAGAGGGCATGGCCATTTGGGAAAGCCCAGAAGTCTTGATTCGGAAACCAGGAGGGCTGGTTTTGGCCGCAGGGCCTGAGCTTGCCCGCTTCTCTTTAAATCAAGGTGAGCCAACAGAGGTCTTGCGCTTAGACCAAGCCCTAGAAAAGGAAATGAGTTTGCATCAGCTTTCACAGTGGCACCTCCTTTAGGGCTGCCACTGATTTTACCACACATGGAGTTCCAGGCAGGTGAAACTACCTGGTTAACATAAACCAGCATTTTAGCAACTATATTATCTGGAGTCACATAGAACTAACTAGTGCTTCTGAATGTCTAGGTCAGAGCTTCTGCAGTTCTGATCAGGGAACTGAAATAAAGATTTATTCAGGGGGAAAAGTGAGAATAGAAAATAGAAAGTAAGAAAATGAACATGTTACCTGCCTTAATAGCCCCCACCTTTCAATAACCCATAATTGGCAATATTAATAATTTGGCTGGCTATGGCCCACCACGTGGTTGGCAAGTAAACCAAGGACTCCCCAGATACCAAGGCTGGAGGCATGCACAACCTAGGGAGGGGCCTTCTAAATTCCTTGAACAGGTCATATCCAGGTCAGAGTTCCTCCTGAGAACACCTGGAGGTGAGTCATCCACTAATCCCACCAAGGATAGCTGAGCACGCAGTGATTGTAAAACGGGATTATCCTCTTCTTCCCTCATCTACAGTAGAGGGTCGCCTGTGCCCATTCAGTCCCAAATGTTTTGCCCAGCAATGATAGTTAACACATCTGGAGAACACTTTGTCCAGTCTTGGGAATTTCCAGTAGACATCGTATTCCACTCTAAATCCCATCCCATCAAGGGAAATTTTGAATATAAATATCACCCTAAAATGCCACCACAGTGTGCACAGATCCTCTTCCTCTCATCTCCACAACAGACTGTGTAGCCAGGTGCACAGCTTCCCTGCATCCATCCACTCTGCCACTCTGATGTGTGGCCCTCAGAACGCAACTGGGTATCCTCTGCTGTACGAATCTCTGCTCCTCTGATAGGTATAGTGTAACCCACAATCCCCTCACTCTAATCCTCTATCCAAATACTCCCTACTTTCTTCGATAGCCTTATGTGATTGCTTGAAGTGGGAGTGTTAGCGTGAATGCTGCTAAGATTAAATTCCAATAAAGATCATTTAGTTGTATGTTCTGATTTGAGTCCATTCAGTGAGTACTGGTATACACAGGTTAAAAGATCCCCACAGTTACCCGACCTCTCTTAAATTCCCCAAGCTAAGATTCAGACATACGTTGAATTTCCACAGACCTCAGCAATTCAGGTAACAAATATAATGTTAAAATGCATTCCAGCTTAGCTGACTGCCCACTTAGCTTGGAGATAAAAAACCAAATCAAGGCTGACTGAAGTAAATGTCCCCCAGAGGACCTGAGTGTACAGGACAAATTTTATCAGAAATGTTATCGATCCCGTAGGTAACCTGGATCTAAACCATTTAGAGCTTTAAATGTAACAGCCAACACTTTGTACCTTGTCTGGAAGCTAATTGACATACCGTAGAATCATAGAGTTGGAAGAGACCTCAAGGGCCATCCAGTCCAACCCCGTGCCATGCAGGAATTACACCAGAAATTATAACAACTAGAACGTTATTAACAGTTGTTTGAATACCCCCCAGTCATAGTTTTTCCTTGTTATTTGGTCATTAATGAGCAATGACACCTAACAGCTTTTAATTGGGGTATGCTGCACCTTTTATCATTATTATTAAATGTTGGCTGCCTTTTAAAATGTTTTTAAATTAACGCTTTTAATATGACTGTTTGGCTTTTTAATTTTTTTTAGTGTCGTTTCTGTTGTTATGTGCTTTCAAGTAATTTCTACCTTATGCCAACCCTAAGGCAAACCTTGCATGGGTTTTCTTGGCAAGATTTGTTCAGAGGGGACAAATGCCTTCCTCTGGGGCTGGGAGAGTGGGACTTGCCCAAGGTCACCCAGTGGGTTTCCATGGCCAAGCGGGGATTCAAACCCTGGTCTCCTATTGTCCTAGTCCAACACTCAAACCGCTACACCACGCTGGCTCTATCCATTGTTTAAACTGTATTTTGTTTAAATGTATATTATGAGTTGCCTTGGGTCCCATATGAGGAGAAACATGGTATATAAATTAGATAAATACAATAAATGACTAGCTTCTGCATCACTGGGGCAGAGAATCTGCTCTAGGTTTTAACCTGAACTACAAAGGAGCAGTCCAATGTGTTAAACCCATCTGGAGGATAGGCCATGGAAACCTACTGGGTGACCTTGGGCAAGTCACACTCTCTCAGCCTCAGAGGAAGGCAAGGGCAAACCCCCTCTCAATGAAGTCTGCCAAGAAAGCCCCATGATAGGATCACCTTAGGGTCCCCATAAGTTGGAAATGACTTGAAGGCACACAACACTAGCTAACACACATTGGAAACTGCTTAATACAGTGTAGATGTGTAAATAGCTATTGCTTAAAACAATTCGTAAGCTGCTCTGATAGCCTTGTGGCTGAAGAGCGGCGTATAAATATCTAATAAAAAAAAAAAGATAGCCTGAGAAGCACTGACCCTCACTGCAGCATTCTTCCTATAAATACAGGTGCCAGTTACACGGCAGTTTTTGTCGCGGGGCGTACCGGGAATTCCTGATCCCGTATTCGTCCCGCGCTGTTTAAACAATTTTTGTCCCTCTTATGGAAATTCCGGAAGATCCCGTGAATCATATTTACATGGCATCAGGTCCCATATTTTGTCATGTATCCTGCACTCTTATATCCTGTGCTTTTGCTGTTTACACATGTTTAGCGTACCGGGATATTTTTTTTTTGGCTGTCAATCAAGGATGCTATTACTCGTGTTTTCACAACCTCGGTGACGTACTTCCTTTAGAGTTCTGCGTCACGAGCGATGCTATTGGCTGGCTTGGGGGGGGGAAGGAGATCAGTTGTTGCTGGAGAGTGGGGGAGAGATCAAAAGCAGAGTGGACTGGAGGCCATGCAGCCCAAGCCAGTACAAGCCCGAGTGCAGGGGGCATAGGCTTGCGTTTGTCCTGTCTCTTTAAAATGTTAACCCTTTAAGCAGAGGCAGCTGTGGAGTGAAGGTTTCAAGCCAGTGACACACAAGGTATTTTAAAAGACCCAGACGCTAGCATTTTTTACTGGGCCTTGTGGGGGGGGGATGAATGAAAGTGTGTTCATTTGCTCAGACGCTGGGATTTTTTACTGTGCCTTGGGGGGGTGATGAATGTTTGATTATCTGTTCAGACCCAGGGAGGTGATCAAGGCAGGGGATGAATGGGTGACCCTCTGCCCACCACGATCTCTTTGTAACATGCAGTTGAGGAACAGGTTAAAGCTGAAGGGTTTGCAGTGTAGAAATCCATTGAACAGGGTGATTTAGTACACACATGCGCACACACACACAAACCTTCGTGCAGCTGGAAGGGATGCCTTGGTTTTCAGCTGGTGAGGCTGGATCTGTTGAATGGGTGACTGACCCCTCCATTTCTGGTCTCTGTTCTCTAAGCCCGCCCCCAGTCACCATTTCTGGTCATCCCCTAGTACCGAGATAGCTTGTCCCGGTCTGTTTACATTTCCGATTTTCCGAATCCTCCAGTGACTTTTTTAAAAACAGGCACAAACCGCAGGACTGGAAGTCCCACAGGTTGAGGGATAAAAGGTGGCCCCCCTTCCTAAAATCATGTGCCCGACCCGATGTACGTGTAAACAACCAGGGTTCGACACTAATTCTTCCCACAACATTTTCATCATGTAAATGGCACCACATAATATCTAGTACTTAATCCCCTTTGCCTGTGCAGTGGCTAATTCCACTAAGAAGAAATACCTAGTTTTTTCATCAGCCATTGCAGCCTAAATACCCTGAAGGCACCAGATCCTATCTGTTCTTGGAAGGTAAGCAGGGTCAGGTTTGGTTAATATTTGGATGGGAGACTGCAAAGGAATACCAGGTCTGTAAGCTATATTTCAGAGGAAGGCAAAGGCAAACTACCTCTGAGTAGTTCTTCCCTGAGAAAATTCTATGAAATTATGGGATTGCCTAAATCGACAGGCATCTTGAAGGCACATACAAACACACCCTCCTCCTCCTCCTCCTCCTCCTCCTCCTCCTCCTCCTCGCTTGCTAAATTCCTCTTCCATTCTTGCCATATGGGCCATTGGACTCAAATCCTTTCTGATCAGGAGCTGTCCATGAAGTCAGAGATGGTCAAGAAAGTTGTTTTAGGAACAGAACACAGCAAAAGTGGGTGTTGGTTCAGTACCAGTTAGGCCTGGTGGAGGGTAGAGGCTTCCCTGTCGGTGAGGCAGTCATCTATTCTTGGTTTCATTTCAGACTTTCAAGGAGAAATCTATGGTGCTGAACCCAAGAGTCTGGACTAAAATACAAATCAGAGACACTGTTTCACTGTCATAGGAGCTACAAGCCATCACCACCTTGGCCCAGCTGAACAACTTTATAGCTGCTGCAGTTCCACTCCATCCTGATCTGTCCAGGGCCCTGATGAGAGGATTCTAACTTCCCCTAGTGAGTTTTCAAAGAAATAGCAGAGTTAGGACTTTTTCGGACGCCTCAAATACAATGCAAGCAGCCTCGTCGCGTTGCGAGGCTGCTGCGCTGCAGGGCGTCGCTTTCGGAAGACACTCTCCCCTGCTGGTACTATTGTGGTGCCGCGGGGACATCTGAGCGTAATATTTCGCCGGTTTTTAATCACGATCGACTTTCGTGATTAAAAACCGGCGAAATATTATGCTCAGATGTCCCCGCGGTACCGCAATAGTACCGCGGGGGAGAGTGTCTTCCAAATGCTAATACAAGCAGGGGAGAGTGCCTTCCGAAAGCGACGCCCTGCAGCGCAGCAGCCTTGCAACGCGACGAGGCTGCTTGCGTTGTATTTGAGGCTCTGAAAAAGTCCTTAGTCTCTTGCAGCATAAAAAGGAGGGAGGGAGGGGAAGGGGGGAAAGAATGTGGCAGCACTTTTAAGACTAACAGGTTTTTATTTCAGCATGAGCTTTCATGGATATAAACTCACGTCTTCAGATGCAGTACAGAGTAATATTAAAGCCTTAGGTTATAAAGCATATTTATACAATTGTGGAAGTGGGATAGAATGTGATAGGATCCAGAAGGATATGAGTGGTACTGCTGGATCATTGACCTTATGCTAACAGACAGCAGTTCATTTCCAGTTCTGGGCTTCTCCTCAGATGCACCATCTGGGCCGGCCCTCTCTTTAGGCAGTGTGAAGCAGCTGCCTCAGTCAGCAGATTTTGGTCTCAGGAAATTGTAGCAAAATCGTATTTCCACCTCCTCCCTCACTTATCATTGTTTTTTTATTGCCAGGGACAGAGAGAGGTTCTTGTGGGATTTTCTGCCTTTTGTGCTAGAATAACATGGCTGGTTTGGATATTATTTACTAGTTACATTTACATCCCACCTTTCCTTGAGTGATCTGAGGGTGGTGTGCACAGTTTTCCTCCCATTCACTTTTATCCTCACAACAACCCTATGAGGTAGGTCAGTCTAAGAAAGAATGGTTAGCTCAAAGTTACATAGTGAGGTTCATAGATCTGTGAGGAGCAGAACTAAGGCTAATTCCCAGTGCAAAACTCTAATCACTACACCACAATGGCTCTTTCTTTGGGTTCTATAACTTTGACTTTTGGGAGAGTGTTATGTGTATGAGGGGTACCATTTGCTGTGCTACTCCAGGCAGCAAAATGTCTTGAGCTACCCTGTGCATCAGTGTGTCTGTCCCTGAGATCTTGGGGGTGAAATTGGTAAATCGATACCAGGAAAGTTATTTTCAGACCACAATTCCCAGAATCTGCTAGAATCATAGGCTGATGGATTCTGGGAGTCATAGTCCAAAAATTGTAACTTTTCCAATAGATGGCCAGGAGCAGGTAAATGCATCAGGCCACTCAGGGTGCACTGGTTCCTCCATACCTCTGGCTTCTGTGAACAAGAGCCAGCAATGGCATCTTTTTTCATCCTCTGACATATTTTCCAATTCTGGTCCCATCCTTTTGAGAACATGGTGCTACAACTCTGCTCCCACTCCACTTCTTCCCTTGATTCTGATTCTTCTCTTTCACCCTTAGAGTGAGCTCCCTGTATATAGTTGTGCCCCCAGTCACAACTGGGATCCCTCACGTCACTGGGGCAGTGAATCCATTCCAGGTTTTAATTGAGGTGTAAAGGAGCTCTTCAAGCTGCTGATTCCTATTTCCTAAGAAGGCCCAGCCTTCTTAGGGAGAGCTTCTACGGAGAGCTCCTGTAAAGCTAGCAAAAACCTGGAATGGATTCAGTGTCCCAATGACATGGGAGACACCTGCATTCCCACCTTCCTTACATTCCCCCAGTGACAATTACATAGGTTTTTACAACCCACTGCATGTTTGCTCAATTAAACTTACCTACCCCCTTTGACTTGAAATTTAGCTGGCTTTTTAATTTATTTTTATTTTTATTTATTTTCTCCTTGCTCTTGACCTCCTCCTGGAAACACAATACTATGACAATATTCATTCAGAATGATAATTGCCCAGAGTTTAAAGGGGTTACTTTTTTAAAACAGAGTTTAAAGGAGTTACTTCTCAGAATCCCCCAGCCAGCCAGCAAGTCATTGTCCAAAGAGTAACTTTTCCAGCACTGATCATTCCTTACCATGTAAGGCTTGGCCCCTGTCAGTTCTCATCTCTGGCTTCTAAGAAAATGCTTGCATTTGAATGGCCATGTTAGGTATCCCATCAATATAGGTAAGGGTTTTGTTTGCTAGCAATCTTACTTTCAGTGTCTTATTATTCCCCACCTACTATAGAAAGGCATGACAAACAAGCTGAGGTATACATCATGGGGATTTCCTCCATCTTCAACTACCCCTTGCTTTGGGGTATCTGCTGTGTAAGATAATACATATCAGATCACTGGAAACAAACCCCTGGTGGTTTCAGATGTTTGTGCAACAGTGGTATTTGTTTCCCAGCACAAGAACAATATTTTCCCTGTTTAATGGAGCTTCTCACAATATCCCTTTTGGAAGAAAACAGTGTAGATATTATTCCACAAGACAGTGTTGTAACTCAGAATTTATCACAGTTTTCAGCCCACCCTGAAAACTGCAGGAACAACTGGCAGAATATGGGATAGAAGCAGCTACTTAATACTAAAGCTTGGAAAAGCTATTATTTGGGACTGCAACCTCCAGAATCTTCCAGGCAACAGTGTCACTGGATGTTTCTGAGAGCTGTAGTAAAAAAAGTAACTTCTTTAAGCTCTACTTAAAATAGAAAAGGATCATTGAGGATTTAATTAGCTTGCCTCTTTTTTCTTCCCTTACAGAGGTTTTAAGGAGTGTTTCTCAAATGAATTGAACTCAAGGTCCTCTTCAAGAGGTCTGCAGCCAGGCACCAGTCATTTCTTTCACAGCTAAACAAGCAGAGACTGATAAACATTGCTGTAGGTGTATAGAATAAAAAGAGATCATTGAAGATTTAATTAGCTGGCCACTTTTTTTAGGTGTATAGAGCCCACTCCTCAGTATCTGTAAAGTGAGGCTGCAAAAATTCCACACCAGCATTCAAAGTAGAGAAGTCTTAGTAGCAGGGGAAAAGTTACAGTCCTAAAGAAAATAGAAAATGTGTATATCCACATTTCTGTTTTGGAGATTTTATATCATTCTTTCAAAATAGGTGAAGATTACTATTAGTTAATGTGATTTGTACCATAGTATTACCATTTTTTGTTTGTTTATTTGTTTGCATGTATACACTGCCTATCTCTTGGGGTATCTATATTATCAAAAACATCTATTACATCACTCCTCTTTATGTGGGGTGGGGTGTATTCTTATCTTTATTGTAATGTTTTTTAATGAATTATACTTTTTAAAATTAATGGTGTTTTGATAGGATAGCTAAAGTTCTAACTTTTTTATAATCAAGTTTGTCATTCTATCTTGTTTTACCTTTCTTGGGTTCCATGTTGGGAGAAAGGAAAGATGCTCATTAATTATTACAGCATGCCACACAGCTTACAATCTCTGTGTACTGTGTGAACATTCTGTTTTCTAACTCAGGTTTTCTATCCCTGTGCATCAGGGCAAAAAATAGTCATGCACGGTGAAGATATGGTTCCTGATCAGAACCATGAGGTGTACAAAGGCTTAAAATTATCTCCCCACCATCACCACAACAACTCCACAGGCCTGATCCTGATTTCATGAAGAAATACTGGGAATATGAGGTCTACCTATTAAATAACAAGACTGTGTTTCAACCTTTCAGACAAATCAGGGAGAACTGATTGTGAACGCTTGAGTGGTCACCTTGAACATGTCTGAACCTGCATGACAAACATCAACACTCTTGGCTGTTCAATTAATTGTCAGTTGTCATTTAAAGCAGCTGTGTTGTGTTATGTGCCAGAAAAATACTAAGTGTCAATATCAAATTTTTAGTAGAATTGAACAAAACACCAATGGAATCTTTTCAAATGATTACTGAGTCCTACGGGGTAGACTGCATGTCTTATGCACGTGTGTTTGAGTGGCACAAAAGATTCAGAGAAGGATGGAGAATGTGGAAGATGATGAACGCCCTGGATGACTTTCCACTTCAATAACCGAAGAAATTGTGGGGAAAATCAGCCAGATTGTTCAAGGAAACCACTGAATCAGTGTCCAAATGATAGTTGAAGCCGTGAACATTGACAAAGATAATGTGTGGAAAATGTTGCATGGGAGCATCTCAACATGAGAAAAGTTTGTGCCTAGGGTTCTCACACCAGAGCAAAAAGAGTGCCGCAAGAAAATTTGCACTGACATTCTGCAGTCAATGTACTGGAAAACACCATAATCACCAAGAATGAAATAAAAAGAGTGCTTTTGATTAGGTCTCTCCCTATGCTCATTATTGTAGAATCACAAGCATACATTTCATGGAGAACACACTTTTCTGTCATCTTAACCATGCATCTCTATCAAGGTTCTTTGGGAAGGGTTTCAGCACAAACAAGAGCTGCATGGGTACCATCTTTATCGGGATCTGATCCATAGTTGCAGCCCCCAATGCAGGCGTGCTAGCATTTCCTTATTTCTGCACAGGGGGCAAAGCTTAAATATTTTCCATGCCTTAGGAGATTATCAGATGCTCTAAATATGGCATTATCATGATGCCGGGAGATTGCTAAAGGCCTTTCACATGTCATTTCTCTCTCGTAATGCTCCCGTTTGGCTCTCGTTACACTGTCGCTGCTTTTTATTGACAGGCTAAACCGTCAATAGAGCCCCCATTCCATTTCTGTCACGGAATGTCCTGCGAGTGAAAAGGTGCCCATTTCGCTGGTGCGATCCCATTGTCAATGGGAGGCCTGTGCCAGAACACTTCCAGGTGAGATTGGGACATCAAGGTAAGTGACACACTTTTTTGTATCTTCCCCAGGTTACTTGTAATGTTTTAAGTGTGTTTTTGTGCTTAGTGTGGCTTTTATTGTTTTATATTTCTTTTACACTTTGAATTTCCCGTGCTCTCGTCTTCTCACGAGAATGGCCAGGATTTCACACCAGGAAGTGAAAGGAGCTCTGTTAGAGCTCCATTGACTCCTGGGCTGCCATGCGGTCCGCAAACAGGTAGGTCTGAAAACTTTCGTTGTTCTGCCGGGACAGTGACAGGAGAGGGGCAGGCAGGGGGTTGGACTAGATGGCTCTTGGAGTCTTTTCCAACTCTATGATTATATGAAATAGAATAGAGGAGACTGCAGGATGGGAACGCTTTTTTTGTTCCCGTCTGATAATCTCCTACATCAAGCTAGTTTCTGTCAACAGAGGCATGGGAATGTCCCAAACTGTCCATAGTAATGATGCATGTGAGGCCTCACACTTCTGTCTAGGCACAGTGAAGTTGGCAAAATTTTTCCAGTCCCAGCTGTGCATCTCACGGTTGGAAACATGGGGAGCTGATGTGGGTCTGGGGAAAGGGAAGTGGGGTGTAAAGCACTTCAGAGGGTGCTGGTGGCTGCGTGTGGAGGATGGAGCAGCGAGTCTCATGCAAACTCAGCACCGTGGTGAAGTGTGTCAGTTCCTCTTTCAGCTGTTTGATCTCTCGTCGCAAAGCAGCATTCTGCCTCTCCAGGTCTTCGCTCTCCTTTAAAGGAAAAAGAAATGAGAATCAACAGGCAGTTCAAGGGCAGGGGGACAACCGTGCTGGGGGTAGGGGGCACATTTAGCCCCACCTCCCCTGCTATGATACACCAATTTTGATTTAGTGTTATCTTCTGATTTTGATTTAGCTTTATTTTACACTGATTTTCAGTCATTTCCCCCATTTGGGGAAGGGATGGAAGGTTAAAAAAAAAAGCCAAACCACATCATTTGGGGGCATTTTTGCAGAGGTTGGGCAATTTGAGGGCAATTTTCAGACCCTATCAATAAAAATAGCTTTGAGGACCCTGGGCATGAGGGGGTCTCTTTGGGGAGCACAAAAAGAAGTTGGGACTGTATGTGGCCCATGGATCACACTTCCCTCAACCCATATGTAGGCCTATTATTGGAAAGTAATTTGGGGAATCAGGAGATGAAAATCAAGGGACTTGGCCTCAGTGCTAACACACATTGGAAACTGTTCAGTGCAGTTAGATGTGTAAATAGCTATTGCTTAAAACAATTTGTAAGCCGCTCTGATAGCCTTGTGGCTGAAGAGCGGGGTATAAATAACTAAATAAAATAAAAATAATAAAATAAATGTAGCCTATCTTGGATTAGGGTTTCTCTGTCAGCTTGTTGCATTTCCAGAACATACAAAATATGGATAATGACAGTTTTGAAAATATGAACTGAAATATGAATTGAAGTATGGGAGAGAAGCAAACCACAGACAGTGCATGCAAAAGAACAGAAACATCACGCAACCCACTCCTCCCACACTGAACTAACATGTGATTGGAGATTGTAGAGGTTAGATCCTCCCCAATGCTTTTTTGTACTTTTGCCATGCCCCCGTTCCATGGCATAAATGGCCCACTGCTATCTGTGCATTTGAAGGGGGCGAGAAAGAGCCTTCCAGCCACACTGACACACTCCTCTCAGTGAGGGTGGGCCGTACAGAGGTGCGCTTCACATGGGCATTCCCACGTGGGGCGACTCCCTTTACCAAGCTGCTCAACTATGTGAGCAGTGCAGAGGCATTTCCATTGAAGGTGCTGGTGATGGGGGGGCACGGCTATGGCACATGGCAGATCTATGGGCACAGCTCGCCCATATGACCTCATCTCCCCCTTTATGTGTTCTTTCACAGATGAACTAAATCATATGAACCCACCCCACAAATGAGCAATAGGTAGATGGAAACATGAACACAAAGCTCCAAACACCTTGTTAGGTTACTTTAAAGCAGTGAATTAACTGTGTACTGAAAGCCTTAAATACAGCCAGTGTCCAGGTTCAATCTTTCTTCTCTCTACTAAGAGATGAAAACCTTTGTTGTAGGCCTGTGTTCTGAAGCCCTGGCATATACCTGCTCTATTACTGTTATCTTTAATAATATTACCTTTAGTAATTTAGTTTACATGTAATCTAAATGAGTTATCCAACCTCAACCGACAGCACATGTATAAATTCAGGAAAGGGGTACATGGGGAGATGGCTAAAAGCAAGCAGAATCTCACTGACAAATGGGGAGCACAGGGTTAATTCTGAGTACAGGACAATTAGAGAAACTGACTCTATCTCTAACAGAAGCAATTATGAAATTCTTTGCAGCCAAGAAGGAGATAAGTACTTAGCTTGCATCCTACTATATTCAGAGATTATGGTAACAGCTAAGAACCCTTTCTAATGCTCTGAGCCATCAAGGAGGAAATTAAGCTGCAATGCAATACCTGGTTCAGAGCAGGTATTTTCCTCAGGACTTCAGCACCACAGCAAAGGATTAAACACCCCATTCCTACTGATCCAGATAATTTATCATTCCCTGCCCCACACAAGTGATGCTATTTGCCTTTCTAGCCTACCCGCCTCTCATTAAGTTAAATGCACAGGGGCATTTAACTTCAAATCTAATTTTGTCCTGCAGTAAATGTGAAATGTAGAAATTAAGTCATATGTGAGAGAAGAGTGCTCTATTAGAAGGCATCCTCTATTTGACAAAGGGCTGTCTGGTTTGCAGGCAAAGAACCATAAAAAGTGAGAGCAGGTAAGAAACTTAACATTGCCCACCCACATTTAGCAGCTGGAGGGCACACCAAGTAAACATGAAGGTCATCTGGTCATGATAGGGATACACTGTACAGTTGTCCCTTCGTATTCGCTGGGGTTTGATTCCAGGACCCCCTGTGGATACCAAAATCTGTGAATACTCAAGTCCCATTATATGCAATGGCATAGCAAAATGGTGCCCCTTATATAAGACGGCAAATCAAGGTTTGCTTTTTGGATTATTTTTTAAAAGAATATTTTCAAGCCATGAATACTTAAATCCATGGATACCAAATCCATTGATACAGAGGGACAACCGTATTTCTCTTTAGACTGCAGCAGATATTTCTAGATACAGCAACTTTCAGGGGGAAGGCTATGCCAATCTGTAACACAAACAGGCCTGGGGCACCTTAAAGGTTAACAAGGTTCATGTGGCATAAGCTTTCATGGACAGCAGTCTACTTCATTAGTAAATTCATCCGAAATCTAATGCTGAATTAACTAGTGTTTAAGATGCCAAAATATTCTTTGTTGTTATTTCTAAATATGCATCTAGAGGTAAGAGCAACATATATGAATTTTATGCAAATCCATGCCCTCCTTTGCCTTTTTGGTGACACATTTCCTTGCTTTTGACAGTATATGAGCAGTGAAGATCAAAATAATTTAGCTCCCTTGCAGCTTTGTCTAGATGAACTACATCAGTGGTTCTTAATCTGTGATCCGTGGACCCCAGAGGGCTGAAATGTCCTCACATGGGGTCTCTAAAGGCTTGAAGGCTGCTCGGATCACCTCCTCCCCACAGTGGAGTGTCCACAGGACAGAAGCCTAAGCAAAGGCTGGCTGGCTGGCTTGGCCTGTGCATTGCCATTCAATCTGCTCCAGCCACATATTTGCATGAAGAAGCAGGAGAAAAGTCTTCCCTCTTCCTTCAGTGCCTCTGAGGGAAAGTTTAATGGATGGTGTAATTGTATTATTGCTGTTGTTGTCATTGTTGTTTTAAATCTTGAGTTAAATCTTGGGGGTCCACAGCAACAATAGATATTTAAAGGGGTTTAAAAAAAAGGTTAAGAGCCACTGAGCTACATTATTCCACTTGATCCTTCCCTACAGAAGAGAAGAGAGGTGGAACCTCAAGCAACTACAGTAAATTAACTTCTGTTCCCCAGAGCCTGCAGTTAAGATGAGGGGTAAGGATTGTGCATCCATAATAAAAATTCTCTTCAGTAGATGAAATGATAATCCCTAAAGATGACTGCTCATGTTGGTTTCCCTAGTCACGATGGGACCATTTTTCTTTTTTGCTAGGTTCACAGGAACTGCTACCATGAATGAAGTTTGGGTGGCTTGATGGGGAAACTGATCCACATTACAATAGCTCTTTACTAGTCCCAACCAGTCGTGTCATCATCGACTGTGCTCCCTGAAAATGATTGGAGTTATAGTACAATACATTTAAGGGCACCAAGGTTAATTAAATGGGATTTTCAGAGCCTGATTACAAAGAAAAGAAGCAGAAAATAATGAGAGAGAGAGAGAGAGAGAGGAAGGAAGGAAGGGGAAGTGCACAGGATATGAACAAGGGCTAGGCATATACATTGATAAAAGCTAACCATATTTCCAAAAATACATTTTCTTAAAGCTGATGTCTATAAAATACATATTTATGAGTAGCTAAAGCAATAAGATCTTCTGACCACTGAATGATAGATGGTGAATATTTTTTCTTTCCAATTTTGCAGGATCCAACAATGCTGACCCTCAGGTAAATTTCGCATCACAGGAATATAATTTAAAAGAACACATTCATTTACCAATGCCAAATATTTTTCTAATATAAAATTAATATGCTGCAATACTGTACATCCAAAGAGGAGTAAGCACTGAATACATCCTCTTCACATGCCACTAGAATGCATTATCTGCAACATTTTGTTGAACCAGAGAGTTTCTCTCAAAAAGGCATAATGGCTTTCAATAGACCTGAAACACACTTTTGCTGGAACAAATGTAGTTTTAGCTCTAAAAGAGGTGCCATATGTTCAAACTAGGACAATTTTCCATTAGTTAATTTGCACAGGACAATCTAAGTCCTATTTCCACTCAACTCTATTAACATCAAATATAGAGTTTTCCAACAAGCATTTATAAACTAGACTTGTTGGTTTTAGTTCTTCTGTGGATATGATTAATGTTTTCAATCTGCACTCCTATCTGCTAGGTTCACTAGGGCAGGACAGGTTAGACCACATTTCATGGAGCCCTTTTGTAATGTGGGAACTCACACTACACTGTTCTCTCTCTCTGGCTTTTCTTCGCAAACGAAGATTCAGGAAGGACTCATCCCGCACTTTCTGCAAGCGCGCTGATGACTAAAAAGGCCAATACGAGATAAACAAGTCCGGTTGCAGAAAGCACAGCAGAAGGTCTCCTTGGGTGATGTTTTTGGGTTGTGATTCTTTCTGCGTTGTCGTTTCTCTTCAAGACTTGTTCGGTGTGAGTTCTCAAATAAGGCTGCAGCATTGTGGATAGTGCGTCTCCATGCCTCTCGATGTGAGGCCAGGGCGGACCACTGTTGGTGATCAATTTGGCCGAGCCTGAAATGTTGTTTCAGAAAGTCCTTGTATCGCTTTTTTGGAGTGCCCCTCTTACGCTGACCCGTGGCGAGTTCACCGTAGAGTAGTATTTTTGGGAGGCGATGGTCCTCCATTCTAGAAATGTGCCCTGCCCAGCGCAGCTGTGTTCTCAATACCATGGCCTCAATGCTGGTGATCCCTGCTTGCAGTGCTATTATTCCACTTTATCTGTTATGGCTGCCTCCTGTGGAATTCTGGGGTTTGTAGTTTAGTGAGGCCTAAGAGCTCTCTCCTAAGAGAATGCTAAATACAGCCCCCCCCCCATCCTGCAAATCCCAGGATTACCCAGGAGGCAACCAGAGCAGTTAAAGCAGAACAGTATTATAACAGTGTAGTGTGATAATTTTCTTAGTTATGTGCATCCCACCCCAACCCAAAGAAGATGACAGGGAGTAAGAGGTGTTATAATTTTCCATCTGAAAGACATAGTTTTTAGTTAGAAGACTCTTTGCTTTGCTTTGTTCCAAATACAAAATAAAAATGGAGGGGCTGGAATCCTATATGATCTGTTACAGTATGTAACTTTACGTATACCTAGCTATATAGCAGAGGTGCTAAGAAGCCCCTTTACTGAATTGTGAAGGTGCGAGCGGGACACCAGCAAGAATGCCTGATGTGTATCAGGACCAATGCACATCATGCACTGAAGAGTCTCATATTCCCCACCCCTGTTCACTAGGATCCCCCAGGCCAGAACAGGATGTATATGCCAGTATTATTTTAATTATTTGCTGCCTTTCTCCCAGAAAGTGACCTCAGTACTAGCATTACTATATGTGTGACAGGTATGGGGGTATATATGTTCACCCCATTGCACAAACACAGTGCTGTGGGGTATGCAAAGTGTATGCTCTGGGTAAGGATTTGTAGTGTTATTAAATTTAAAAAAAACATACTTTAAGAGGGTTGTTGTTATCATTATAAATATAGCAGAAATAAGTACAGTAGACAGAATCTGGTGATTTGCTTACTGGACTTTCCTAAATATGAACACAGATAAATCCCCTACAAATAAGTTCACAAGTGTTTAAATCTTAGTAGGGTTGAATCAAAAGTAAATCATATTCTCTAACTGTCCCAATCTGCAGGGACAGTCCTAGTTAATCTTCTGTTGTGAACCGATGTGCATTGCACACTTTGCTGGCTCTTCTACATAGTAACACAACAGCAGCCCTCTACTGGATATGGATGTTATACAACTGCGCAATTCTAATTCCAGACTCTCCCAGGCAATATGGCCACTGGCTCGGGGATTCTGGGAATTCTAGTCCAAAAAAGTAATATTTCCCAGCAATGCTACCTCTTGCCACAGTGCAAAGACATACTAGCTTTTATTAGCCCACCTGCATTAAAAAAAAATTCATTAGTGATGAATTTGACTGCCCTGTTGAAGGAGAGATACTAAAATACGTGAAGTGGGAAAGAGTCTGCAGAGGTGAGGTTCATAACCTTTTGTCTAAAGTTTCCAGACTGACGTTTCTTCCTGTCAGCTCAAGTTCTGGGCAAACCCAAGTAGGGAAGCTGGCCGCCTGCAGATAGCAGATGACATTTGCAGCCCTCAGCCATGTTCTCTCCCCAGCCGGCAACTTATGAGAAATGACAGCAGCAGCATATCCTTCACCGGAGGTTCCCACTGCCTCACACCAAACTCTTGTGCGTTAGTAATTTTCGAGCCAGGCCACATACATCCTGACATGAGAGAGAGAGAGAAAGAGACGCCTTGGGGAGATGGGAGGAGGGAGGTGTCAGTAACTGCCATCTATAATGACAAAAATCAAAAACCACAGGAAACTTGTTAACTGCACTAGAAGAAGTCTCACTTTTTTGTTTCAGCAGCTGGGGGAAAGCAACATAATGGGGAAATTCACCAGAAGGGAAAGGTGGGGGGAAGGAACCAGAAACTACCAGAAACCACTTACAGAGAGAGGACAAGGCTATGAGGCCTGACTCTAAATTAAGCCTGCTTCTACAACACTGGGTAAGAGTGCTACAATATAGTGAACTGGTGTCATATGTCTTTCCAAAGGCACCAAAAGTCTGTTGCTGACAGGCTCCATTACCTCATCACTTAGGGTTGCCAGAGTGAAAACTGGAGAGGGCTGTTGTATCTTAAATGGTTGTCTAGAAGTAGGAATTTCAGCCAATGTTGCTTGCCGCACAATCTGGTAACAAGCAACACCTGCTGAAATTCTCTGTTTTGCACAACAATTAAAGTTACAGGAGCCTTCTCAGGTTTTCACTCTGGCAACCCAGTAACACTGTCACTGAGTCATGTGTGTATATGACAAAGAGACAAAGGACATTATCAGACGCTGGAAAATCGTGGGATTATGATGTCAGGGTAGCATGAATGGGCCCCACTATTGCATGACATCATCATCTTCGTATTATTACTCCGTGCTCCAGCCATGAAAAAGGTGTTATTTTTCATTCACGGGACAAGCCGTCAATAGGTCATCAATAGCACTCTTTTGCACTATTGACTGCATGTGAAACCACGTCCCTTTGTAACCGCAAGATTACAGCATGAATGGGCAGTCCTCAGCAAGACATGAAAACGAAGCACAGGATGCTCTTTTTGTGAACTGTCCCCTTTAGTTTGCATGTTTTTAGGTTTGTTTCAGTGCTTGTGTGTTCATTTACTTTGTTAATTAAGGGGGGGTTGGAGTTTTAAGCATGCTCACATCTTCTCATGAGAACTGCTGAAATCTTGCCCAGGTCAAATAGTGGAAGTAAACTCCCATTCTTGAAGTGCTAGTGGTCTTTGTGCGATAATTCCATGGCACTTCTTTTGCGTAATTACAGCTACACGCAATAAGTGTTATAATGCCACAATGTTCCCACTATCTTCATTCGCGGAATTACAGCATTTTGGATGCTAGTCTGATAATGTCCAAAGAGAAATTTGCTATCCTGAGGTGAGCTGAGGGGAGACTCATCACAGAAGCAGCACTGACTTCAAAACTTAAGCTTTGGAAAAGTTACTGATTGGACTACAACTTCACAAGGCAGTGGCAATGTTAGAAAGGGCATTCAGAGTTATTCTCTATCAAAATAATGTTTGCAAACTCAGATTCTGAAGTCAGTGCTCCTTTTGTGAAAATGCTGCATTTTGCCAGTATACTATGAGTACTCTGCAGATCTGGCCAGCTTCATTAACTGTGCCACCCATTTTAAAGTGGATCCAGCTAGAAGCCAATGATAAATGCAGATGATCTACTGTAGGCCCAAGCGACGGGCTTAGTTCAAACAAAGCACAAAAAGCTAAAACTGTTCCTAGACTGTATCATTCCAAAGTGCAGGTGGAGATTCACATGGCTGAATGCTTCCCTGAAAGGGGGAATTATTCCAGCATACATGAAAGTAACACATCAGACAAGACAAAGCTAGGGCAATTCTTATTTGCTATGGGTGGGGAAATTTTTCTATGGAGCTAAAAGGAGACATATGATCCCCCGCCCACAGTCATCCATGAAGTAATGCAGTCCAGGAACAGTGTACCACCCACTTGCTGTTTATGTGAACTAGGCTTCAGCACTCAGCTTACCTGCCAGGGATGGGGGTGGGTGGGCCTTCATGTGTAGTTGGACTGGGACTCCCATCAGTCCTAGCCAGCATGGCCACTAGGGAGGGATGATGGGGATTGTAGTCCCACAATATGTGAAGAGTCTCATATTCCCCACTCCTGTTCACTAGGATCCCCCAGGCCAGAACAGGATGTACATGCCAGTATTATTTTATTTTAATTATTTGCTGCCTTTCTCCCAGAAAGTGACCTCAGTACTAGCATTACTATATGTGTGACAGGTATGGGGGTATATATGCTCACCCCATTGCACAAACACAGTGCTGTGGGGTATGCAAAGTGTATGCTCTGGGTAAGGATTTGTAGCGTTATTAAATTTAAAAACAACATACTTTAAGAGGGTTGTTGTTATCATTATAAATATAGCAGAAATAAGTACAGTAAACAGAATCTGGTGATTTGCCTACTGGACTTTCCTAAATATGAACACAGATAAATCCCCTACAAATAAGTTCACAAGTGTTTAAATCTTAGTAGGGTTGAATCAAAAGTAAATCATATTCTCTAACTGTCCCAGTCTGCAGGGACAGTCCTAGTTAATCTTCTGTTGTCCCACTTTTTCAGCAGCCTTTAAAGCGGCCCAGTTGCTCTCTCGTCATCGCACTTTTCCCCTTCATCTTGGCTTACTTCAGTTGTTGCAAACTGATGCAAAAGTAGTTTGTGCTCAGTTAGCTGAGCAGGAGAGGACAGAAGGGAGCTGGAACTTGCCCTACCCAAGCAAAAGCAAACTACTGCAGCCTCTCCTGGCTTGTCTGTTCTTCCTCATTAATAATGTCTGTCATCTTGACCTCACTCTGATGCTGCTTGGCCACACAAGTTCCAGTTTTCATCTATGAAATGTTGGTGGTTATGGTAAATATAAAAGCCAGCACAATGTAGTGGTTTGAGCATTGGACTATGACCATGGAGACCAGGGTTCAAACCCCTGCTCAACCATGGAAACCCACTGGGTGACGTGAAGTCGAAGGCGTGAAGTCGAAGGCTTTCACGAAGGCGTGAAGTCAAAGGCTTTCACGGCCAGCATCCATTCTCTGAAGATGCCAGCCACACATGCAGGTGAAACATCAGAAATAAAGTCTTCTAGAACATGGCCTCACAGCCTGGAAAGCCCCCACAGAAAACCCACTGGGTGACATTGGACAAGTCACACTTTCTCAGCCTCAGAAAAGGCAATAGCAAACTTCCTTGATAAAATCTTGCCAACAAAACCCTGTGATAGGTTTGCCTTTGGGTTGCCGTAAGTCAGAAGTGACTTGAAGCCACACAATGCACACACATGGTAAATATATCTCTGGGGAGTAGGAGAGGGAGACAGTACTGGATGCATCAACTCATTTTACCTAGTATAAAAATGTGCCCTGCTAATATCCCTTAATGCAGACTTTGCCAAAGCTTTACTTTAGGTCAGAGGTAGGGAACCAGTAGCCCTCCAGATTATGTTGGACTACAGTTCCCAACATCCCCTGGGGTCAGTTAAACGGTAGTTTTTGTCGCGGGGCGTCCCGGGACTTCTTGATCTCATATTCGTCCCTCCCTGTTTACACGATTTTTGTCTCTGAACTGGATATCCCGGGAGATCCCGGGATCATTGTTTACATGGCATCCCGTCCCGTGATAAGTATCTTCTCCCACTATATACTACCCCGGGTTTTTGTTTGTTTGTTTGTTTACATGAGTTTATGGTCCCGGGATTTATTTATTTTTAGCTGTCAATCAAGGATGCGATTACTCGTTTTTTCACAACCTCAGTGACGTACTTCCTTTAGAGTTCCGCATCACGAGCGATGCTATTGGCTGGTTCAAATGTTTGTTCAGGTTTCTGGTTGGGGATGTGGGGATGAATGAGTGTTGCACTGGGGATGAGGCGATGAGGGGATGAGGGGAGGAATGAGTGATCCTTTGGAATTGAAAGAATACCATTTAAAGCAAGCTAAACTGGGGAGGAAGGAGCGATCAGTTGGTGCTAGGGAGTGTGAGAGAGGTCAGAAGCCCGGCAGAAGCCACGAACACACACAAGCACAATCTAGTATGCTTTCAGCCAAGAAGCCAAGTGCAGGGGCCCAGAGGCATGCAGTTGTCCTGTCTCTTTAAAATGTTAACCCTTTAAGCAGAGGCAGCTGTGGAGTGAAGGTTTCAAGCCAGTGCAGGGGATCATAAGGGGAGGACACACAAGGCATTTTGAAAGATCCAGACACTGGCATTTTTTACTGTGCCTTGTGGGGGGGATGAATGAATGTGTGATCATCTGCTCAGACACTGGCATTTTTTACTGTGCCTTGTGGGGGTGGATGAATGTGCGATCATCTGCTCAGACCCAGGGAGGGGATGCAGGCAGGGGATGAATGGGCGATCCTCCGCCCACAATCTCTTTATAATTTACTCTCTCTTTAAAATTTAAACCCAGCATGCAGGGGAGGGACAGGTTAAAGCTGAAGGATTTGCAGTGTAGAAATCCATTGAACAAGGTGATGTAGTGCAGATAGCTACACACACACACACACACACACACACACACAAACCTACGTGCAGCTGGAAGGGATGCCTTTGTTTTCAGCTGGTGAGGCTGAATCTTTTGAACATGTGACTGACCCCTCCTTTTCTGGTTGCTGATCTCTGAGTCCACCCCCGGTCACCATTTCCGGTCATCACCTAGTACCGAGATATCTTGTCCTGGGCTGTTTACATTTTCGATTTTCCAAATCCACCTATGACTTTTTTAAAAACTGCTACAAACTGTGGGACTGGAAGTCCCGCAGGTTGTGGGATAAAAGGTGCCCCCCCTTCCGAAAATCACGTGTCCAACCCGATGTACATGTAAACAACTAGGGTTCAACACGAATTCTTCCCACTACATTTTCATCATGTAAACGGCACCCCTGACTCTTGGCCACAATAGCCTGGGTTGATGAGAGTTTGAACTGAGCAATATCTGAGAGTCATAGGTTCCCATCCCTGGTTTAGGCAATGTCAGAAAAATGGAAAAGGAGCTCTGTAGGACATTGTGAAGCTGGAAGGGGAAGGATGATTCTGTGGTGCCCAGTATCTCTGAGGAGCTCCTGGGAAGCCTTAAGATGTACCACTCCAAAGGATAAATATGTCTCAGGAGCTGTGGGGAATGATCTTAAGAAAAACATCACCACTTGGTCACCACCATTCAAACTGCTGTGATCATCTACTGGTACATTCCTAGAGTAATGTCTGGTGCATAATCAGATTGAGCCAACATTCAGAGCACAATTCTGAGAGAAGTTTCTGGAGTGCAGGAAGAGGTTCTCTTAGTGCTGATGAGCTAGCTAAGTTGAATGTGGGACATCCAGTTTAGAACAGCCACCTCTGCTCTGGATCAGGACCAGCCTGATTTTGCTGTGTGAGGCAAAAGCAGCACTCCTATCCCTCCATTCCATACAGAGCTGACCAAACTGGCAGCTGAACCTTCCTTCAACACTGTCAATGGGACTGGGCTCTACATCATAGCCAAAAAAAAGCATAGCAGTTTAGGCAGTGCAGAACAGTCTCTGTGGTACACACAGCTCTGTCCTCAATTGAGAAGAAAGGTAGTAGCAGGCCTAGACACACAGGAAAAAATAACTGAGAGGCTGCCCCTGCTGCTCAGTGGCAACTGCTGCTTTAGGTAGCTGACTCACTGTAACTAAAGGTAGGGCTGGACTTGCTCTTGATGACTGAGTTTTTCTGTTTGAGTTAGTTTAATCTGAAAACGGTTGACTCTGGCTCTTCTTTCCTCTGCTTTTTTTTTGGGGGGGTGGGGGCAAGAACTCAATTGTATTGCACAATAGCTTCCACCACTCCAGCCAAAAATATTTAGCCTTCAAATGTTTCCAGACTCTACTATTAGCAGATGGGGTGGGTCCCCCCAGCTGAATGCCTCCCTATGGAACAAGATATTGCTGCAGGTATAAAACCTGCCTATTTCCTCTCCCCATTTTATCATGGATGTTGATATGGCAGGCTGCTAAAGCAACAACGAACTGAATTGATTATATGAAGGG
This sequence comes from Gambelia wislizenii, assembly GCA_030847615.1. NCBI lineage: Eukaryota > Metazoa > Chordata > Lepidosauria > Squamata > Crotaphytidae > Gambelia > Gambelia wislizenii. The sequence goes on along the minus strand of JAUMIR010000001.1, from coordinate 446,084,566 downwards.
AGCTTTTTTTTTTTAATCAATGGGTCCTCAATGACATGATCCTCCATATTCTGTCTGAGTGTTCTGCCAGACTGGTCTAAAGAAGCAGTAATTCTCACAAGATAACTCCTTGTATTTTGCTGGTTGTTGTCTCCTTTGTCCATTTTCCCATTGTTTTGGGGGGTTATTTGTATGGATTCTTGGATCTGCTCTAGAGCTTTTACAGTTTTGTTTTTTTTAAACTGGGAGGTTTGGCTGAGGTTTGAAGGGTAAGTCTTCTGTTTAGTTTTTTTTTTTTTAGTAAATAGTGTCATAATGCAAAAGTGCCATTTTACTGGAGCACTAATGCAATATAACTCTAAGGAAAAAATAAAAAATCAAGTGAAGAGGCGACCTCTTCATTCCAACATGTCCCAGAATTTAAAAACACTCACTTAGTTTTTGTTATTGTATGTCTTCAAATTGTTTCCAACTTATGGTGACTCTAAGGTGAACCTTTCACAGGGTTTTCTTGGCAAGATTTGTTCAGAGGGAATTTGCTTTTGACTTCCTCTGAGGCTGAGGAAATGTGACTTGCCCAAGGTCAGCCACTGGGTTTCCATGGCCAAGCAGCTAGAGTCCAATGCTCAAAAGCAGGAGAAAGGCAAGATATAAATCCAATAAATAAATGTACAAACCACTATACTACACTGGCTTTCCCATTCTAGAGTGAGAATAAAATGTTGGAGCTGCTATGGGAATGGCCAGAAAATAGTCTGGGACAAGAGAAATGTCATTTCATTTGGATATTTTAAAAAGCACTGAGTGCTAGCTCAACAAATATCACAATCTCCTGGCATACGTGCCCTGTTTTGAGATGTCCTGAGGCACTATCTTTCAGGAACAGTTTTACCACCACATCTTCTATTAGTATGAACTACAGCTTGAAGAATTTACCTTCTGGAGACTGCAACTCACAGAATTGGAAAGATTTATATTCCAAAAAAAAGATATCCCAGATTTCCCAAAGCTGGTATGAACTATTAGACCTCTGCCATAGAATTTGGTAGATTATCAAAGGGTTCACATGGTGTAGTGGTTTGGGTGTTGGACTAGTAATCCAGAGACCAGGGTTCAAATCCCCACTCCACCATTGTGACCTCTCACTCTCTCTCAGCCTAATAAGGCAGCAATGGCAAACCGCCTCTGAAAAAAATCTTCCTGAAAATTCCCTATGATTGTATTGCCATAAATTGGAATTAGCTGAAGCCACATAACTAACTAACTTGATTATTGAAGCACTTACCAAGTGCAAGGTATCTGCTTTTTGTGTCTGTCTCTGCCGGCTCTTCTGAGCTGCAATGCGATTTTTTTCTCTTCTTTGTACTTTCCTCATGTCATCAGAAGATTCCTGGAGCGCGGTGGGGGGGGGGGACCACAGAGAAGAATATGACAGCAGGTACTATGCCTTCACACTTAGCAGCATTATACTGCCACCATCCCAAGGATATTGCACAAAGTGACAGACAAGATTAAGGTACAAAGTTGATGGAATTTAAAAAATCATTTTAGTAATTATCTCCCCACTCTGACAGAATCAGTTTCAAATTAATAAACTCTCACTTTTCCAAGCTTGCCTAAATCCCTAATGCATACCCCAAATCTAGTGCCCTCCCAATATAATGGACTGCACCTCCTATTATCCTCAAACAGAACATCCAATGGTCATGCTGGGAAGCCTAGGAAGATGGAAGGTGCTGAGTTAGGGAAAATAGAGGCTAAACTATCAACATCAGACACTGGGTTAATGACATGAGATGCTAAAAATAAATAACAAACCTATGGAAGAACCTAATATATTGCAGTTAATAATAAGAGGACTTATCTTGTATTCAGCTTTAACCCTTATAACCACTTACTTGGGTGACCACTGAACAGTGAGACTTACTTTTTTGTAGACAAGTATACACAGGAATTGTGGCCCTCCAAATGATGTTGGACTACAAGCCCCAGCTGACTAGATCAGCATACCCAATGGTAAGGAATGCTGGGAACTGCAGTCCAACAATATCTGAAGAGTACCACAATACCCACCTCTGGGCACAGGACTGTACTGTAAATTGATTAGAGTATTGAATTTGATGTAATAATCCCAAATTTCAGTCCCAGAGCAGCCATGAAATTCACCCCTGGGCATGACTGTGTCTCTATCACTTTTACAAATAAATAAATAAAAATCCAAAGATGCAATTTCACAGTCTCTATTGATTACTTTTCTCCCTAAAATGCATAATCAGCCCTATAAGTTTCCATTCACCTTTGGCTTCATTTAACATGTACACTTATGAGCATATTGCATAGAGGTTAAATTATATATTGTTACAGTTATTAGGGCCTAATAAGATAAGCCATTGGTTTCTATCTTAGTACAGGCACGCTCTCCATTAACCATGTTGATGTGTTACTGGACACTACTTCTTTAACAGAACAATTGATACCACAGGCAGAAATACTGTAATGTGGAAAAAATAGGGATAGGTTCCTTCACCACAAAAAAAGAGCAGTTCAACATGTTATCAGCAAACTTTTGATCCATTTATGCACATGTTAAATGAAAACAACCAGGTCAGTTATCTTTGCCTACGTAGATGGAAACTTTTTGAATCTTCCAGAGACCACTTGAAAGCTTCTTCAAAAATGGATCCATGGATGATTTCTTTTTGTTATCCATTTTCACCTTTCTAAAGATTTCCTCCCAGAGCTTCTTGGACAAGGAGGGGCCGTGTGTCAAAGCATCCCAAGGAGAATGGCATCCTCCGCCTGAGGGCCTAAGCTTGCCCACTGTCAGACACATGGGGTCATCTTATGCCACTTAGCAGCATTATACTGCCACTTCAAAGAATGAAATTTGCTACAATTTCCTGCAATGTTGCTCTCATGCCGTCTTTTTCCATTCCTGTTCTGCTATCACATTAGGTTGTTTTATGGGGCCCTGCAGCCACAATACTTATCTTTGGTTTTCATATGTGTTAACTAGATTTCATTGAATTTATTCCCCAAACCACTTCCTAGAAAGATCCATGCAAGTTCCCTAAGAATGTTTCTCTTTAGCTCTCTGTGCTGTTTCTTTTTTCTGTGTGTGCAAGTACATGCCTTCAAGTCACTTGTCGACTGATGGCGACCCCATGAATTTCATAGTGTTTTCTTAGGCAAGAAACACTCAGAGGTAATCTGCCATTGTCTTCCTTGAAATATAGCCTACAGCCCCTGATTTTCCTTGGTAGTCCCCCTTCCAAATGCTAACCAGGCCTGACCCTGCTTAGTCTCCAAGATCAGACAGGATCAGGTGCCTTCAGGGTGTTTAAGATTCTCCATTAACCTATAAGACAAACTGAAGTGTCTGACATGAAAGGAAGGCAGTGTGAATTAGAGCATGTTTCCAGCATGGCTCCTGTGGTTTTAAGCATACACAGGGAAGAATTCAATAAGTGAAAGTTTCCTTATCACTGCATCTTCATGCCTACACAAGGCCAGCAATGATAAGGCAGTCGATGATAATTCATTATTTTTGCTGCCAGGGCGTGAGGACAGATGTTTGTGGGATTTTCTACTTCAGGTGCCAAAATCATTTGGCTGATTCTTGGCTACTAGCCACCATGACCACCACCAATTGTGGGAATGGGTTTATTCACTCTTCACCACAGGCAGCAAAAGAACTTGGGCCAGCCCTAATACTGCAGCAAACCTCCCCTGTTGAATTTCTGATGCAGCAACAAACTTCACCTATTGAATTTCCATATCTCACATGGCAGCTCAGGATTACCAAAGCCGTGGGCGTGTGTGGAGAGAAGACTTGTAACATTAACTCAGAAGTAACTGTCCAAATTGAGAGCCAGAGAGGTGTAGTGGTTCGAAAGTTGGACTACAGTTTTGGGAACCATTCTGCCATAGTGGAAACCCACTAGGTTCCCTTAGGCAAGCCACACTCTCTCAGCCTCAGAGAGAGGTAAAGGCAACACACAAACCCACACACCCTGAACAAATCTTGCCAAGAAAACCCTGTGAATCTGCTCGAGGTTTTAGCCTAAACTTCAAAGGAGCAGTCCAGTGTGTTAAACATATCTGGAGGATAGGTCATGGGAACCCACTGGGTGACCTTGGATGAGTCACACTCTCTCAGCCTCAGAGGCAGGCAACGGTAAACCCCGTCTTAACAAATTCTGCCAAGAAAACCCAGTGATAGTTCGCCTTAGGGTCGCCATAAGTCGGAAACGTCTTGCAGGCACATAACAAGAACAACAACAACCACTGTCCAAATGGTACCTGTTTGCTTGAGGAAGAAGTCTGGCTGAAGCTGCTCGAATCGCTGCTGTCAGAGCTATGGGGCATGGCTCCCCCTGCCTGCAGCCTCGCCTCTCTGGCTCGTCTTTCCCCCCGTCTGGGTGATTGTTTTTTTTCCCTCCCCTTCCTTTACACTTTCTTCCTCTCCCTCCGTCCTCCCTTTTCTGCCTGATCGGTCACTTTCTCCGTTGCTCCCTCTTCTCGCGCTGCCAGCCTCTGGTCTCCACAGGTCTCTTGTCAGCCTCTGCTCGCCTCCCTCAGAGAGTCGCCTCGCTTTAGAGCCTGGCCGCTGCCGTGCGGTTGGTTTCTCGGAAGTGGCAAAAGAGGCGACTGAAAGTCACATGTGCGGAAACTGGGAGACCAAAAGTTACAATGAGAAGAAAAGCAAAAGAGTATGAAGGAAAAAAACCCAAATTACTTGAGAAAGAGAGAGAGAAAAAAAGCAAGTGAGTTTCAGATGCGTGACAAGCACCAGAAGGGCATGAAAAACACAAGCCCAGTATAAAGGCAAGGGGAACTACAGGGTTAGAGAAAAGGCACTCAGTTCAGTTCATTTTAAAACATTGTTTTATTGTAATCTTAAATTAATACATCAATGGTATTACAATCTTAAATGATACTTCTACTTTAAAATGAATACATAATTTTCTTTTTAATTATTAACATTGGTTTAATTTCTCTCTACCCCCCCCCACGTGCTCCCCACCCCCAGGACCATCAATACCAATTATTTATTCCATTTTCTAAAATTGCAATAATTCTCTTGGAGGTGTATACCCCCTTTTTCTTAAAGAAACATATTCTATAAATGGCTTCCATATTTCATCAAAATTACTAACTTTTCCATAATCCTTTTTCAACTGTCAATCTACACGTTAATTTATTGTTGATAACAATGTCCCATACTTCTCTATATCATCAGTCAGTTCAGTTCAAAGGAAAATCATATAAGCCATGACAATAAAATTTACAATGAAAACTCGGAGAGGGACAGTGTTAATTAAGGATCCAAACAACTAATACGTGTCAAGGAATTTCTTTTTCAAAAGCGGTCCTGTTGCAGATTTATAAGCAAAAGAGACCCAGGCCAAATCCACACTACACCAATAATCCAGTTTGAAACTGGATGATTTGCCATGGCTCCTTCCTATGGAATCCTGGGATTTGTAGTTTGGTGAAAATCATAGAATCATAGAATTGCAGAGTTGGAAGAGACCACGAGGGCCATCCAGTCCAACCCCCCTGCCACGCAGGAAATCTTGATCAAAGCATCCCCGACAGATGGCAATCCAGCCTCTGTTTAAAGACCTCCAAGGAAGGAGACCCCACCACGCTCCGAGGGAGCGTGTTCCACTGCCGAACAGCTCTGACTGTCAAAAAGTTCCTCCTCATGTTGAGGTGGAATCTCTATTCCTGGAGCTTGCATCCATTGCTCCGTGTTCCAGTCTCTGGAGCAGCAGAAAACAAGCCTGCTCCATCCTCAGTGTGACACCCCTTCAGATACTTAAACAGGGCTATCATATCGCCTCTTAACCGTCTTTTTTCCAGGCTAAACATACCCAGCTCCCTAAGTCTCTCCTCATAAGGCATCGTTTCCAGACCTTTCACCATTTTAGTTGCCTTTCTCTGGACACGCTCCAATTTGTCAATATCCTTTTTGAATTGTGGTGCCCAGAACTGGACACAGTATTCTAAGTGAGGTCTGACCAAGGCAGAATAGAGTGGCACTATTACTTCCCTTGATCTAGACACTATACTTCTATTGATACAGCCCAAAATCGCATTGGCCTTTTTAGCTGCCACATCACACTCTTTGGCACAGAAAGCTAAATACCTTGTAAAACTACAAGCCCCAGGATTCAATATGAAGGAGCCCTGGCAAATTCAAATAACCCAGTTTCAAACTAGAATATTGGTGTAGTGTTGATTTGGCTCCATTTTTGCCTTGACAGTTCTCATACTACTGAGAAACTAAAAGTCAGGTTTTTCTGATCATTCTCATCAGGCAAAGATTCGAGATACTTAGAACTTTTCTATCTCCCAGGACACTGTGTCCTGTGATTCTTAAGTACATAGTCATTATAGAACCAAGAAGTTTCAAAGGGAGATTACATTTACAGTGCATTAAGAAGTTCCAGTTTATCACTAGGTAGAAGTCTGAATCAGGATAAGGGTTTCTTATCACACTGTGCCCAAATCCTGATGCTAGTTCTGACTAGAGCAGACCCATTTGATCAATGGTATTTCCCTATATGTTGCCTTACCATTCAACAATTGATCCAATGGATCTATTCTCATTGTCTTATGCAGTGCCTCGCTTTTTTCTAACGAAGAACAAGTTTATGAATTGCCACTCTTAATAGTGCAATTGTTGCTGCTACAGAATTCTTTATTGTTTAAATCTATATATACCTTTACACTGTTGAGAATCCAAGACTTTTAAAAATCCAATTTCAACAATATAAAATTGTAAAAAAATTGAAAAGCATATTAAACTATTTGGCAGGTTAAAACAAGACTGTTAAAACAATTTGTATCAATTAGTCTGTTCTCAACTGAGATAGGAAATTGATCAAATTACCAAAAAAGGGGTGGGGGAGAAAAGAAGAAAATGAAAGAAACCCACCCAAAATTGCAACATGTCACTATAACTAGCTTCCTTACTGGATATCTAGAAAGCAGCTACACAAGAGAATTCAATAGGGAGACAGGAAATTATAAGGTAGTTGACGCATTTTGTCCTGTGGAAATTGGTAGAAAGCCTTATTAAAGACAGACTTACTAACTGCATAAGCCCTATCCCACTGTTCTAGTCACATAAAACTGTACATACAAAGAAAGGGAGTAGTGTGTGTGTGTAACTAATTCCTCTTCCCCTCTGTTCTGGATCTTATTGTAAACTACACTACAGTGGTGCACAGGCAATCTTTTGAGATTTAGAACTCTTATGTTTTGTAGATTTTCCTTGGATTTTTTTCTGGGCTGTGAGACCGTGTTCTGGAATAGTTTCTTTCTGACATTTTGCCTGCAACTGTGGCTGCCATCCTCAGAGAATGGTTGCGTAGGTGTGTGTGTGAAGTTTATATGCTGTGAACCCCTGTTGGGGAATATATGTAAATTTGTGTAATTGAATGGCTAGTTTCTGGGTATAGAAATGCAAGGCTCATAAGTGTCTGTTTGGCTAATGGTTGTTTGATGGGCCATTATCTGCTGGGAATCCCCCTGTTCCTGGGTTTTGTTGTTTATGTTTTGTTGTTAACTGCCATCAAGTTGACTTGGACTTATGGCAACCCCATGGATGAGAAACCGCCAACTCACCCTATCCTCAATAACCCTGCTAGGTCTCGCAAACTCAGGGCCGTGACCTCCATGATTGAGTGTATCCATCTGGAATATGATCTTCCTCTTTTCCTATTGCCTTCTACCTTACCAAGCATTAGTGTCTTTTCTAGTGAGTCGTCTCGTCTCATGATCTGTCCAAAGTATGACAGTCTCAGTTTAGTCATCTTGGCTTCTAGGGAGAGTTCAGGTTTGGTTTGCTCTAGAACCCATTTATTTGTCTTTTCAGCAGTCCACAGTATCTGTAGAACTCTTCTCCAGAACCACATTTCAAATAAGTTGATTTTCTTCCTATCAGCTTTCTTCATTGTCCAGTTTTCACACTCATGCATAGAAATGGGGAATATGAAACTGAATTTCTTCAGTTTCTTCAGGAATCATTCCAAGTCTTTCCTATTTTCTATTAGTAGTATGATGTCATCTGCATATCTTAAATTGTTGGTGTCTCTCTCTTCAATTTTCTTGCCTCCTTCCTCTGAGTCTAATCCTGCTTTATGTATGATATGTTCAGCATACATGTTAAACAGATACGGTGATAAGATACAGCCTTGCCTGACTCCCTTGCCTATTAGAAACTATTCCTTTTCTCCATATTCCATCCTAACAGTGGCCTCTTGTCCTGAGTACAGATTACACTTCAGGACAATCAAATGTTGTGGCACATCTATTTCTTTAAAAGCAATCCATATTTCTTCATGATTGATACAATCAAAGGCTTTGCTATAATCTATAAAGCATATCCTGATTTTCTTTTGAAATTCTTTGGTATGCTCCATTACTCAATGTATGTTTGCAATCTGATCCCTAATGCCTCTTCCTTTCCTGAACTCAGCTTGGACATTTAGCATTTCTCACTCTATATACAAGTCGAGCCTGTGTCCATGGGGGATATGTTCCAAGAGTCCCCATGGATACCTGAAACCATAGATAATAGGGAACCCTATTATTTTCAGTGAAACAAATGCCAGAAGTTGACCATGGAATCATGTTGGAGGACCTAGAAATGCCTAGAGAGAACTTTTTTTTTTACATGGATAAGTGAAACTGTGTATAAGGGGGTTGACCTAGCTAGTAAATGTCTTTGTTGCAGAATTTTGAGCATCATTTTGCTTGCATGGGAAATTAATGCAGTGGTCATGTGGTTATTGCAATCCTTGGTGTCCCTTTTCTTAGGGATTGGAATGTATATTGAGCATTTCCAATCTGTGGGCCATTCTTTTGTTTTCCATATTTGTTGACAGATTTTAGTTAGAACTAGAGTAGATTCTTTCTTGTAGCTTGAAGCAGCTGTGCTGGTATACCTTCTGGTCCTAGTAATTTATTTTTCCTAAGTGCTCTGAGTGCACCTTCACTTCCTAAAATTGGAGGTTCATCATATGGTTCTTCCTCAAATGTCCATGTCAACTTTTCATCTCTTTTATATAGTTGTTCCATGTGTTGTTTCCATCATCTTTTTATTTCTGTTTAGTCATGTAATGTGTTCCCCTGCTGGTTGTAGAGCATCCCCACTCTTGGTTTAAATTTCCTCTTGATTTCTTGGATCTTGTGGAAGATGTCTCTTGTTCTTCCTTTTTGTTGTTGTCATCTTCTATTCCTCTGCACTGATTATTATAGTAGTTGTCCATGTCCCTGCACACAAGTAGTTGAACAGTTGCATTCAGGGTTCTGACCCTATTTCTGTCACCTTTTACTTTTGCTTCTCATTTGTCATTAACTGCTTGAAGAGTTTCATCCATTGTGGCTTCCCTTTCTTTTTCACTACAGATGGTGTCTTTTTGCATTCCTCCCTAACAATGTCCCTGGCTTCAGTCCAGAGTTCTTTTGGCTCCTGGTCAATTAGTCTTAATTTTATGTATATATATTTTAAAAACAGTACTTGATTGTTCAGATGAAAACCATCACAGTGGTTCATGAAACACAAGGAACATTCTGAAATCCACCTTATGGCCTGGACTGATTGCTTTTTAAACTCTTAACTCCTAGAATTACCTTACCACTATGAACACTGGCAATGTTGGCTAGAGGAATCTGGGACCTGTAGCCAAAAAAGTAACCTTTAAAAGCTTCACCATACATTATTAGGACTAACAGAAAATTGCACAAATTTTGTGCACAAAAATTACAGACAAGCTTCTGAAATCTCCAGACCTTGAGATCTTTTCATCAGGCAAAGCATTATAAAAAGTGAGAGTGGGTGGAGAGGAGAAGGAAAGAAGGCTAATGTGATGCTGGAAAGTGCTTCTAGTCAAATGGCTCCTTGTACTACTGATCACAACTCTTCTAATCGCAACACCAGGGTGATGTAGTGGTTAGAGTGTTGAGCTGCAACTGGAGAGATCCATGTTCTAGCCCCCACTAAGCCATCACACTCACTGGATGACCTTGGGCCAGTACTCGGTTTCCATCTGAACCACTTCACAGGGCTGTTGTGAACATATGATGGGGAGGGGTAAAAGCCATGTAATGCACTTTGAACACACTGGAGGAAAGGTGGCCTATAAATGTAAGTGACATTTAAAATGAAACTTTGACCATGTCTTCTGATACTAAGAGCTTCCATTGCCAGTGTGACTGAAAGACATTTCTGAAAGGCAAAGACTGGACAACCTGTTAGGACCACCCATTTTAAAGCGTTTACACGTGTGCTGTATTTTAAGTAATGTGAATTATTTAAATCTAAACTGTTACCTATTTCATGGAATTGTAGAGTTGGAAGAGACCACAAGGGCCATCCAGTCCAACCCCCTGCCACGCAGGAAATCACGATCAAAGCATCCCTGACAGATGGCCATCCAGCCTCTGTTTAAAGGCCAATATCCAGTATAAATAGTGAAACATGCACTTAACAGATCTCAGAGACTTCCCAGGAAAATCCAAGAAGATTGCAAGGCTCTGCAATTTCTAATGAGAGTGACTGTATTTTAGTGATCATAGAACTTTTTCGGACAATCGTTGATCGTGAGTAAAATATGACGGTAGAAGCAAAAATATCACGGTCAAATGTCCCAGCGGTACTGCAACAGTACCGCTGGGAAGGAGCGTCATACAAAACTGACGCCCTCTTGCGCTGCAGCGTCGCAACCTGGCTACGCTGCTAGCATTATTTTTACATTGTCCGAAAAAGTCCATAGAATCATAGAACTGGAAGAGACCACAAGGGCTATCCAGTCCAACTCCCTGCCCTGTAGGAATACCCAATCAAAAAATACCCAACAGATAGCCATCCAGCCTCTGTTAAAAAAGGAGACTCCACCACACTTTGAGGCAGTGCGTTCCACTTCCGGGCAGCTCTTACTGTCAGGAAGTTCTTCCTAATGTTTAGGTAGAATCTCTTTTCCTGTAGTCTGAACCCATTGCTCCGTGCCCTAGTCTCTGGAGCAGCAGAAAACAAGCTTGCCCCATCCTCAATATGACATTCCTTCAAATATTTAAACATGGCTATCATGTCTCCTCTCAACCATCTCTTCACCAGACTAAACATGCCCAGCTCCTCATAGGGCATGGCTTCCAGATCTTTCAACATTTTGATCACCCTCCTCTGGACACATTCCAGCTTGTTAATATCCATCCTGAATTGTGGTGCCCAGAACTGGACACAGTATTCCAGGTGAGGACTGACCAAAGCAGAATACAGTGGCACTATAACTTCCCCTGATCTAGACACTATATTCCTATTAATGCAGCCTAGAATCACATTGGCTTTTTTTTAGCTGCTGCATCACACTGCTGACTCATGTTCAGCTTGTGGTCCACTAAGACTCCTAGATCCTTTTCTCATGTACTGCCATCAAGCCAGGTGTCACCCATCCTGTACCTGCGCATTTCATTTTTACTGCCCGAGTGTAGTATCCTACATTTCTCCCTGTTGAAATGCATTTTGTTAATATTGGCCCAGCTTTCTAATCTGTTGAGGTCATTTTGGATTCTGATCCTTTCCTCTGAGCTATTAGCTACCCCTCCTAATTCAGTGTCATCTGCAAACTTGATAAGCATACCCTTATCCAAGTCATTGATAAAGAGGTTCAATAGCACTGGGCCCAGGACAGAACCCTGTGGCACCCCATTAGTCACTTCTCTCCAGAATGAAGAGGAGTCATTGGTGAGCACTCTTTGGGTTTGGTCGGTCAACCAATTACAAATCCACCTAACAGTCATATTATCTAGGCCACATGTTACTAACTTTTTTGCATGAGTCCTAGCCCTAGAATCATGAGTCCTAGGGTTGGCAGACTGAGAACTAGAGAGGGCTCCTGTACATTTAATTCTTGCATTCGGCACGTGCTGCTTCTCACATAATTAGGTAACAAGCAATATCTGCTGGAACTCCCTCTTCTATACAACCATTAAAGGTACAGAAACCCTCTCACAGTTTAACTCTGGCAACTCTAAACATGACCCAAGAGTCCGCCAGTCTCTTCCCATGCACAAACTCACCAAATTGTCTTAGGTACATGCTATTATTCTTTCAACTTCAATCTCCTCAGCTGAAATATGGCTACAATAAGATTAAGGGATCCAGAGTAGACTGTGTGGCATACTTAACCCTGGAGTTGAGCCAAGGAGTTGAAAAGGAACACCTGGTAGGGTGCTACTACTGTCTACCTGCACATCTGTTGCCTGAAGCAACCATTTCATTCAGCCTAATGAATTATTACACAGAGACATGTTGGGAAATGGTCAGATACATAGTATGTCTGTTAAAGAATCCCATAAACTATTAATTCCATGAGCCCATACAGATGACCAAAGTTAGGCTGACCCCCATCTCTTTTAACCTTCCAGCGGGCAGCCAAAACAGTGCTGTTCCACATGGAATTCAGTGTCTGAAATAGCTGTTTTAATTGTTTCAAAACTGGATTCTAGGATTGTTTTTAGATTTTTTTTAGGAATTTTTAGAGTATTTTAATGTGTCTTAAAATGTTTTTATTTTTGTATTGTTTTAATTGGTTTTTATTCATCCATTGCTTCGGGAGCCCTTGTGAGCTGGGAGGTGATACAGAAATACTTAAATAAATCAATAAATAGATTTACATAACATTTTATCCCACTTTGGCAACATCAGAGGTTAAAAATAAGAAGAAAACTCCATTGTCGCTAGCATTAATGACTGAAATAGTTTGATGCATTGAGTAGTGTGAAATAATGTGTTACTTAATTCATTAGTTTTCAAAATAAACCATGGTATTTACAGAGAACTGCACTGGGATTGTCAATAATGACCCCTGGTGGTACATTTTGCTATTGGCGCCTTAAAAAATGCTCTATTTAAAATTATCTTTGCCATACTTTCCAGGTACAGTGGGCCCTCGGTATCCATGGGGGTTTGGTTTCAGGACCCCCCCCCCATGGATACCAAAACCCCAGCAGATGCTCAAGTCAGCTGCTGCTGCTTCTGCCTGGGGAATGGGGCATGCTTCCTGGAGCTACAGCTGCTGCCTCAGTCTTGCATGCCCCAGCCAGTGGCATCCTTGATGTTGCCCAGGCAAAACAGAGACACACACAGAGAGCAGGAGGAGGAGGAAGAGGAGGAGCAGGCCCCCTGCAGGTCAAGGACCAGTGGGGCAGTTGAGGTGGTGGCAGCTCACAGGGTCAGCTCCTCCTCCTCCTCCTCTTCCTCCTGTGTGCCTCATGTGTCTGTTTTGCCCAGGCAACACCTACGACACCATTAGTTGGGGTGCACAAGGCTCAATCCACAGTTGCTCAACTCCACGGATACAGATCCCACGGATACTGAAGGCCCTCTGTATGCAGGATTACAAATGGCTAGGGATGGTGGAATTTGTAGCGTAATGTATTTGAAACTTCCTAGGCTGGGAAAGGTTGTGCTAAAGAGATTTAGTAACCAGTTAAATTAAGTTCAATCAAGATCTGTGTCACTTTTCACACTACACTGTTATAGTGTCACTATTCCACTTTAACTGCTCTGGCTTCCTCCTGTGGAATTCTGGGGTTTGTAGTTTAGTGAGGCCTAAGAACTCTCTGGTTGAGAGTTGTAAATGCCCCTCCCTAAACTGCAAATTCCAGGATTCCACAGGAGGCAGCCTTAGCAAATAAAGTGGAATAGTAACACTATAACAGTGTAGTGTGAAAATCTCCAGCTTTCCACCTTGCTTCTTTTCTTTCTAACCCCACGTACATATGTGCTATTCACTCACCTTTCAAACTCACAGATTGTTTCTCTGGATTGGAATAGGTGAATAAGAAATGTTGTTTTCATGCCATTTAGGGGACATTGATCCATTGCAATATCAAAGTGCAGCAATAAGTGGCTACAAATATTTGTTGTTGAATCCAGAGTAGAGAACTTTTAATCTGAATAGGCAATGACAGAATATTTTTTGCAGTATTAAATAGCTGTATTCTAAACTTCCCTGCTCACTTAGAATCAAAAATCCTGGACTGGCATTCTGTAGTTCAGTTACAGATTTGTAACCTAGAGTTATGGATCTATAACTGCACTATATTAAATAACACTATCATAGAATCATAGATTTGGAAGAGACCACAAGGGCCATCTAGTCCAACCCCCTGCCATGCAGGAATACCCAATCAAAGCACTCCCGACAGAGGGCCATCCAGCCTCTTTTTAAAAACCTCCAAAGGAGACTCCACCACACTCCAGGGTAGTGTATTCCACTCGCACTGTTGCCACAATCATAAGTGCTCCTCCAAGCCCATCTTAACAGCCAGCAGCTGTGCCGAGCAAAGGAGATCTGTTCAGCTGCTGATCAGGGTGCAAGAAGGAGGATATTTCCAGCCCCCTCCTCCAGGGTGTGAGGCTGCAGCAATCTGAAGCAGGAATCCTGCCATGATTCCTTGTCACAGCCTCACTTGCTGGCAGGAGGCAGTAGAAACATTTTCCCCTTTGAACCCCAATCAGCTTTGATGCAGCTACGGGCTGTTAAGGTGGGTTTGGATTAGGTGATGTTACTTAGCTATGCATTTGTTGCTAAGTAGATGATGTAGGATACTGGTTGTGTTCTGCAAAGATCAGTGCTATAATACGTATTTTGCCTGTAAGAGCCAGGGGCCTTAAATTCTGAAACTATGCTTCTCCTCTTGAGACCACCCCATAAAGCAGAGCCTCTTCTTCATTGCACCACAGGACTAAAAAGTGCTGTTGACCAGCAAACTTACTTGTTAAGTCCTGTTGTGGGAGGGGAGGGGAAATTAGTTGACAAAGGAGATTTTCACATGGGGCAATTATTCCCCTGAGAGATCGGGAGAGAAATGGGGCTCTTCCGGGAGCAGAGCTCCGTTTCGCACGCCCCTTTCCTTCTCCCGATCTGATGTTGTCCTCACTCTGTGCTGCTTCCATTTCTCTGCCAGTATCTTCCATCAAAAAATGACGGAAATGACGGAAGATACTGGCAGAGAAATGGAAGCAGCACAGAGTGAGGACAACATCAGATCGGGAGAAGGAAAGGGGCGTGCGAAACGGAGCTCTGCTCCCAGAAGAGCCCCATTTCTCTCCCGATCTCTCAGGGGAATAATTGCCCCGTGTGAAAATCTCCAAAGTGTTGGCAAATAACTAGTTAAATTTAACAAGTTGTTTCCAAGCCTGTGTCTATTAACTGACAAATCAGTTTGTAAGATTTTTCTGGTAAGGGGATGACTACTTAGGACATAATTAGTTAGACTTAAGTAGTTAACAATGGGCCTGTTCCATATTTTGGAAAGCAAGGCACCCTCGTGCTTGTACCCAGAACATTCCCACTTCAAAGGTTGTAAAAAAGGGCTAGGTGTGATCTTACACCCCCCATCCCTAACTCCAGCTATCCACTTAGTATCTCTACCCACTACCACCAGCATCTTACAAAATCCTGATTTAAATGACATATTACAAACCCAGAGTAATTTACAGCTTTGTCCTTCCCTAGCAGTCAGTTTTGTGCAATGTACTTCTTAATGCATGACGTCTTATGCAGACTTAGCCCATGCAGTAGCTTGTGTGACGGCAAGTATTTGCATAGAAGCATAAACAACAGTTTATGAAAATTGTGCGTGGGCTGACTCTTCCATGACAAGTACAAATTAATAGGCCCAGCGTGAATCACATTCTGTGTTGAAAGGTTATCTTCCCACAATGTCATCAGAAGTCAGTCTATCAATGTCAGTCTAAACAACAGTAGAAAGAAGCGCCTGTCTCTCAGGACACTGGGCCCTTGGGCTATTTCATCAGTACCAGTAGTTAGTAGAGCAGAGGTTCTTGGGGTTAAAGCACTGGGATGTGATGACTAGCAGGCATGATGATGTCATTTGCCACCTCCTCAAAACTTCCCTCCTGTCCCCTCTGAATTTAGCTGAAGTTCTCACAGTGGCTCAGGGTGGACAGCCAGCATGGTATGATGGTTTGAGTGTTGGACTAGAGATTCTGGGAGACAAGGATTCAAATCCCTGCTGTAGCATGGAAACCCACTGAGTGACCTTGGGTAAGTCACACTCTCAGACTGTCAGGATATTGGGACATACAGTAGATTTATTCTGTAAAGAGCTGAGATGTAGCAAACAGTCTGCAGAGAGAGCTAGTGGCAGTTTGCAGAAAGCTAGCAAATGTATCAATTTTGATGAGCTCTCAGCTCTTGTGCAAAGCTGACTGGGGGAGGTGCTAGGAACTCTGCAGAGCTGGGTATCTAGTTTGTCCTATAGAGTTGAACTGAGCAGTTCTGTGCTGGATTTCACATAGGGAAGATGTTTTTTCTTTTGAATGCTGTATATATCTGTAAATTCTTTCCATTATGCTCAGGTAAAGAGAGGTTGATTTTTAGACACAAAGCCTGTGTCTGTGCCTTTATTCTGATGCCTGAAAGAACAACACTCTGCTTTCTATTTTATGCTGCCTGGACCTGTTTAGGTACCTAGCATGTGCTATCAGCTGACACAGGCTTAGAGGAGGGCACTGGTAAATCTCTTCTGAACAAATCTTGTCAAGAAAACCCTGTGAGAGGGTTGCCATAAGGGGAATCTACTTAAAGGCACATAACAATGACAACCTCAAGGTGGGGGATAGGGAGCCAGGTTGTCTCTGCACCATGACTATTGTGTTGTTTTGAGCTATTCTTGTTGTAATCCAAATTATCCGGGGTCACTTTGGTCTTGAATGGAGGAATGAAGGCCGGTCACTTTTACAAAAGACTTGACCCTGGTGGAGGTGAAAACTGCTGGAACTGGTTGGTTGGGAATGGTCAACACAGGTGCCAGAATTTTTGGACTTTCCTTGGCAGTGTGGCTGTAGAGGCTGTCATCATTTCCTGAACTTCAGAACTTGTCCACTACGTTAAACTTCTGACCAGTCTGGCAAATGAAGAAAAAGAAAAATGTAAAATCTACCAGCATCCTTTAAAATCCTCTTGATTTCAATGGAATGTGTTTTTTTTTTGAAGTTTTGCTCTGAAAACTTTAGGCACACCAAGTTCTTGAACATTTCCTTCTGAAATTTTACATTTCAATTTTAGTAAAAAAAAAAAAAAAAGTAAAAAAAATTTACACAAACAAATGGCTCTGGTCTTCCCAGACCAGACACTGATAAAGACAGAAGAAGGTGGGGTGAGATTTATCAGTTATTCATGTTGATCTAAGAACTCTTCCAATACCATTAACCCTAGAACAGTATTAGTAACCCTTCTGTTAAACATGACATGTCTCAGAACTGACAAATCCAGTAGACCCATTGTCTAGCTTTCAATAGGTAGGACAGTCTATCCCCATGGCTTCCATTCAGACTACAGCTCCCATCATCCCCATATAGTGGACTGTTTGCCTTCCAAGCCTGCAAGACTAATAATCTTACTACAGTATTATAATTGCCCTTGACCTGCATCTACTGGTATGTTGTGATTTGCTATATGGATTTTATATATTTATATCCTGACTTTCCTCCAATGAGCTTGAGATGGTGTCCGTGACTCTCCTCCTCCTCAATTCATCCTCACAATAACCCTATGAGGTAGGACAGGCTGAAAGAAAGTCAAGGTCACCAAATACGTTTGATGGCTCACTGGGAACTAGAACCTCGATCTCCTAAATCCTACTCCAGCACTGTTTCTCTATATCTGAGGGGCAAGTTGAATCTTCAGTCTTGAAGGTACACTGGGCATGATGGCAATTATTTGTTCCACTTCCCTCCTGAACAATATGGCAGTGAGACAGGGCCATAATATATGAGTTAAGAGGTTCAGTCCCAGGTTCAGTCCATCTCTAACAGCAAATCGTTATGGCTAAATGCTAAGCCTAAAGGGATTATAAGACACAGTGGAATGCGGCAAAAAAACCTGTGTTCTCAACCACGTCAAAAGAATGTGACGGGAACAGAAAGGGTGACATTATCAGATGCCCGCATCCTTCAGCTCTCCCTGGGTCGTAGCGCTGCCGTGGACAAGGCTTTCCTTTTGTATTGACGGTGACAAGCTGCTAATACAAAGGGACACATTACTCATGGTTGTGCTATGACACAGGGATACTGGAGGATGACATTGTCTGATAATCTCGCCCCTTCCTGTTCTTCGTGCGATCTTTTGTTGTGGTTTTTCTCCCATTTGATAATCTCCATAATCTGCCTAGATCTAAAATTCTAAATCTGCCTAATGGATAGTGTTTGTTGTACCCAAAAGCATCGTAAATGTTCAGAACATATTTCCATCACAGTGGTTAAGTAAAGAGCCCATTTTCTTCATTTTGTTTAGTTTGTTCCATATTTCTAGTTTGTTGCAGAGAAAAGAATGTCACACCCTCTGTACTTCTTGGTGGAGTTTCAACTGATTTCAGTAAATGTAAGACATCAAGAATTTTGGAAACAGCTAATGGCTCCTGGCAGGGGAGGCTCCAGATGTTTTTGGATTTCAACTCCCAGAAGCCCCAGACAGTATGGTCAATGCAGGGGGATTATGGGAATTGAAGTCCAACATCACTGGGAGCTTTCCTAATTGAGAACCACTTATCCAAGGCAGTGGGAAAGTGGTATACTTTGAGGTGTACATACACATTGTGACAGCCGCCATAGAACTCAATCCCAAGAAGACCAATTATACATTATACAATTATAGCACTATTATTCCTCTTTAACTTTCATAGTTGCATTATTATTATTATCATCATTTATTTATATAGTGCCATCTATGTACATGGAGCTTTCCATTAAAATAAGCAAAAAACAAATCATTGGGTCCTGCCAAAGGTGTACAATCTAAAATAAGTGTATACATAAGCGTACACAGAGAGAAGGAAGGAATAATAAACAAAACACTATAAAACAGTGGATCTTAACCTTTTCTTTACCAAGGACCCTCTTTAAATATCTTTTGTTGCCGCAGACCCCCAAGACTTAACTCAAGATTTTAAACAACAGCAACAACAATAATAAAACCCTGAACCATCAACAATGACACCATTCATTAAGCCTTCCCTCAGAGGTGCTTTTCCTGCTTCTTCACCTAGTTTGCAGCTGGAGTGGATTGAATAGGAACACTCAGGTCTAGCCAGCCAGCCAGCCAGCCTTTGCCTTGGCTCCTGTCACGTGGTTTCTCTGGTGTGGGAAGGAGGTGGGCTGAGCAGCCTTTAAGCCATCAAACCTTTGAGGATCCCCAGTGAGGACAATGCAGACCTCTGGGGGTCTGCGAACCACAGGTTAAGAATCACTGCTATAAAATACAATTACAAAACAAATTATCAAGATAATTACAAAAAAAATATAGTTGCATCCTATGGAATCCTGAGGTTTGTAGTTTGATGAGGCACTAGAGCTCTATAGCTGAGAATTCTAAAGTAGATACCTCATCCTAAACTGGAATTCCCAGGATTCATAGTGCTTTACTTGTATAGTGTGAAAGGGCCTCAGAACACACACACACACACACGAAGTAGTAAGTCGCTCAATACCCAATTGTATTAGGGCCAGCTGATGGTCATGGGATAGTGAATTCTCATCAACATTCCTCACCATTGACTATACAAGCTAGGGATGCTGGGAGTTATAGTCCAACAACATCTGGAGAATCCTACACACACTCCTGGTTCTATGGTAACATCACAAACAATAGTAAAATTAGAAAGCTTCACTGTAATCTCATTCACCTATTGCAGAAGGGATGAGTGCAGTGTGTCTTTCCAGATGTTGGAAGACTGCTGATCCCAGCACTCCTCAGCATCGGTTATGGTGGCCAGGAGTTGCAGTCCAACATCATCTGAAGGGCTGTACTTTGCCCATCCCTCTAACTTCTTCTGCCACTTACACTGGCATTATATACCAACAGGATTCTGACATCTGTTCAGCTCAAGCTTTCTTAGCCTCAGCAGCAGTATAAGTTATGGTGAAAGTGGAATAATTTTGTTTATGCCATTCTCAAATAACTGGGAATCAGAAAATTTTGCTGATCTACCACAAATCTTTACACTTTGAGGGGAGGCCCATAACCTCCAACATTTCACATATGAAAACCAGGACATGTGGGGCCAAGCAACATTAGCGTGTGGTCAAGATGGCAGAAGTTAACGAGGAAGAGCACACAAGCTAGGAGAAGCTGCAGCAGTTTGCTTTTGTCAGAGCCAACTTAGAAGGGCAAGACTCTGCCCCCTCTTCTCTTCTCCCTCCTGTTGAGTTAAATGAGTGCAGACTACTTTTGCACTTTGAAATTAGTTTGTAGCAACTGAAGTACAGTAATCTGAAAATAAAGGGGGGAAAGTGAGAAGGGGAGACAAAAACTGGGACATTTTTAAAGCATTTTAAAAAGTGGGATGACAGAAGATTACTTGGGATTGTCCCTGCCAAACTGGGACAGTTAGAGAGTATTGAGGCCCTGCTTACCTTGGAAACTCAGTGTAATGAGATGGTTGGGTTGGGTTGGGTTGGGTAAGGTAAGAAGACCTCCATATGGAATGATCTCTTCATTGAGATCACATGGGCTCTTGAAGGAAGGGGTGTTTCTGTCATCAACTGAAGGCTCATTTGTCAGCCCACATATTCTGATTGTTAACCTTGCCACTACCGGTGCTATACATATCTTCCACCCGGCATGTAAACAATTATATGTGTGTGTGTGTGTGTGTGTGTGTTGTTTACATGCTGGTTGGAAGATTCTGGGAGTTGTGCTTGTTCTGGATGTGCACTGCTTTTCAATTCTTTGGCATCTCTCTGGATTGGGGCAAAACAGTTGGGTTAAGATTAAATTTGTATTTAAGGCAAAGGCAGTTTACCACATTTATTTCAACTCAACTGATTTTCAGTAAATGCATAGCCACCCACTCTCTCTTCCTCTCTCTGCTGGAATTGTGTCTATAGTGCAAACACATGCAAAGAGGGCTGAAGAGTCAAGGAGGTCTAGGGTTTCCCCAAAGGCACCACAAGTAATAGCTCAGCATGTTATGTACTTTCTGCAGAATGCTGATAAAAATCAGCATGGTAGATCTTACTGGCATAAGAGTCCCTTCCCGGAGCTTCTTCAGAGACATCAAACCATAGAATTTGAGAACCCAAACCACCTCCTGCCCTCATTTGCACCCAACTGCTTCTCTACAACGTGGCCATAGGCTCCCACTGTTGTGACTGACTCCTGCTCTGAGACATGCCCAGGTATGAATTCCACTGTCCTATCATTCCCATGCAACTGGCCTAAATACATGAAAGGCACCAGAACCTGTTGTATCTTGGAAGCTAAGCAGGGCCATCTCTGATTAGTACTTGGATGGGAGACCATCAATGAATATCAGGGTGCCAGTTAGATGGTAATTTTTGTCACGGGGCGTCTTGGGATTTCTTGATCCCATATTCGTCCCTCCCTGTTTACACGATTTTTGTCTCTGAATTGGAGATCCCGGGATCATTGTTTACACGGCATCCCGTCCCGTGATATGTACGTTCTCCTACTATATACTACCCCAGTTTTTTTTGTTGTTGTTTACATGAGTTTACAGTCCTGGGATATATTTTTTTAGCTGTCAATCAAGGAAGGATGCGATTACTCATTTTTTTCACAACCTCAGTGACGTACTTCCTTTAGAGTTCTGCGCCATGAGCGATGCTATTGGCTGACTCAAATGTTTGTTAAAGCTTCTGCGTTGGGGATGAATGAGTGTTGCAGTAGGGATGAGGCACTTAGGGGATGAGGGGAGGAATCCGGGGAGGAAGGAGCAATCAGTGGCTAAACCCTGTGCTTTCCTTTAGAAATGAAAGCTCACCATTTAAAGCCACCTAAACTGGGGAGGAATGAGCGATCAGTTGGTGCTGGGGAGTGTGAGAGAGATCAAAAGCAGAGCGGACTAGAGCCCATGCACGCGCACACACAAGCCCAAGCCAGTACAAGCCGAGTGCAGGGGGCCAGAGGCTTGTGGTTGTCCTGTCTCTTTAAAATGTTAACCCTTTAAGCAGAGGCAGCTGTGGAGTAAAGGTTTCAAGCCAGTGCAGGGATCATACGGTGAGGACACACAAGGCATTTTGAAAGACCCAGACACTGGCATTTTTTACTGTGCGTTGGGGGGGGGAATGGATGACTGTATGATCATCCACTCAGACACTGGCATTTTTTACTGTGCCTGGGAGGGTGGATGAATGTGCGATCATCTGCTCAGACCCAGGGAGGGGATGCAGGCAGGGGATGAATGGGCGATCCTCCGCCCATGATCTCTTTATAATTTACTCTCTCTTTAAAATTTAAACCCAGCATGCAGGGGAGGGACAGGTTAAAGCTGAAGGGTTTGCAGTGTAGAAATCCATTGAACAAGGTGATGTAGTGCAGATAGCCACACACACGCACACAAACCTTTGTGCAGCTGGAAGGAATGCCTTTGTTTTCAGCTGGTGAGGCTGAATCTTTTGAATACATGACTGACCCCTCCTTTTCTGGTTGCTGATTTCTGAGCCCACCCCCGGTCACCATTTCATCACCTAGTACCAAGATAGCTTGTCCCAGGCTGTTTACATTTCCAATTTTCCTAATCCTTCCGTGACTTTTTAAAAAACCGCCACAAACCGCGGGACTGGAAGTCCCGCAGGTTGTGGGATAAAAGGTGCCCCCCCCTTCCAAAAATCATGTGCCCGACCTGATGTATGTGTAAACAACCAGGGTTCAAAACGAATTCTTCCCACAACATTTTCATTGTGTAAATGGCACCCAGGTGCTGTAGGTTATATTTCAGAGGAAGGAACTGGCAAAACCTCCTCTGAGTATTCCTTGCCTATGGAGATTTTCAGATGGGGACAAAAATAACATCCCAGTCTCGCTATCTCCTCTCCCACTCCCCTCCCAACCCTGTCTTTCCATCCTACCTTAATTATGCATCATCCTCTCCCTCCAGCAGCCCAGGAGTGAATGCAGCTTGCATGGAGCTGCATTCACTTCCTGGTTTGAAGTCCCCAGGCTGTTCTTGCGAGAGGAGGAATGCAATGGAAATTCAAAGTTTAAAAGAAAAACACATGTCAAAAAATAAAACCAAGCACCTAAAAACACTTTTTTAAAAAAAGTAACCTGGGGAGGGTACAAAAAAGGGTGTCACTTACCTGGATATCCCGATCGCACCAGGAAGTGTTCTGGCACAGACCTCCCACTGATGCTGGCATCATGCCAGCATAACAGGGCACCTTTTCACTCGCCCATCATTCCATTACAGAAATGGAATGGGTGATCTATTCACGGTAGAAAGATGTAATTCAATCATGTGGTGTTCTGAAAACCAATTGTAACTGCTCTGGTGGGAAATAAAGAGGAAGTACGTAACGAAGAAGCGATTACACGCAGGGTTGATTGACAGGAACAGCAGCAGAAAAACGCGTAACCAATGACCCGTGTGAATTTTAAAAATATGAAATTTGAGAATACGGAATAAAAATAAAAACGGGGTATTACTGTATTGTGAACATATGTAACGGAACTTACTAGTATCGGATTTTAATCGTGGGAACTTACCGATGCTATATCGAAAGATCGCTAATGTGCAAAGTACCGCAATAAAACATGCCGTTTAACTGAAGCCTAAGAAAACCCCATGGGATTGCCATAAATTGACAGGCAATTTGAAGGCGCGCGGGCACACACACACACACACACACACATCATTTCAATGAAGGCTGTGTAGGGGACCTATTCCCAGAGTACCCAAGGTATGAATGACCCCAACTCCATAAGGCAAAGAAACTGAAGACTGTCATAAAACCAGATTTTAGTTTCATTACAAATTAACAGTACAGTACTGTAAACATGTTACTTTGGAGAGGAGTAACAATGTTACTTCTAAAAAGCAGTAGAAGTGATAATGCCATTACCTCTTTTAGCATAACAACTAAAATGTACCCATTATTCCTAACATGTTGGCCATTATGAAGTATTTTAATTACATTAAAAGCAACTTAAAAATAAGGTGTTTGTAGCAGGTAAGGCAAAAAGTTACTCCCTTCATAGCAAATAATGAGTAGAATTAAGGAGGTGCACCTCTTTCAAAGAGTTAAAAGTGATGAGTAAGAAGCAACAAATTACTCTTCTAAAAGAGTAATGTTTTTAAACAAGTAAAAATGTTATTTTCTTTTTTTAGAAAGTAATGATTTGAGTATAATGACATAAGAATGAGGCAGTCCTGAAGGGGTAGACTCTTTTCACTTCCAAATGCATGTTAGGGAACTGGACGAACTGATGTGGAAAAGTCCTAGGCCCCTGTATCTCTTAATAGTTGTGCAGAACTGGCTAAAATCCTCTCTTCTGCACTAATATTAAAGATGGAGGAGCCCTTTGCCTCTGGCTACCTTAGTGGAGAATCCTGTTTCTGAATGCCTTCCTTTATACATGCAAAGGGATCTTGTAGCACCTTTGAGACTAACTGAGAGGAAGAAGTTGGTAGCATAAGCTTTCGTAGACGCAGGTCCCTTTGCACACTGATATTCCAGACTAACATGGCTATGGCTTTGGATTCCTTTATACATGCCTGCACACTGCTCAATGTTGGCATCAAAGGCTGCCATTCTTAGGCAACTGCTAGGGGCTTAGGCCTCCTTAGGGGGCCCCCAGACCTGTTTCTCCTCTATACCACTGCAACCTCCTTGTTCACTCATCTCTCACTCTGGACCCCAGAGAGTGAACAAATAAGCCAGCAAACCAATTGCAATGTTGAGAAGGAGCAGCAGTAGATATGTCACTGCCTACCAGTTCAACATCTTTCTAGCACGCAAAAAGGAAGATAGTAGGGATGACAAAGAACAAGAGTCATAGTGAAAGAGTAGATTTGCTTCATAAGGATGGATGCTGGAGGTTTCTTGCCCAAAACTTCTCCCTCAGAAAGAAACACAAGGAACAACTGGCTGGCACTGAAATACCTGTAAGATAAAACTTAGCACAGCAAGGAACAAAGCAGGTCACAAGCAAGGCTGGGTTATCACTTGGAGCAACGGATCCAGGCCCCTTATTGGCTAGGTGCCCAGTGCTGAAGGAAAATGAAGCAAGCTGGTATTTTATTAGTGCATTAAGATGGTGTGGGTTATGCCACCATAACCCTTTCTTTTGGTCTCTGCTATGGTCAGAATTCTGTTCTGCCTTTTTAGTGTGTGCCCCCCTTTGTGACAGCCATTTCTATTTCGGTGGAGAATGGAGGGAGTGGTAGAGAGAGACGTTTCCACCTACTCTCTTATAGCTGGATGTGCAGCAACAACATCAACCTCAGGGGCCACCAGAAGACTCCTGGGAGGTCCCAGAGAATGCTTGCCTCAGTGCATCCAGCTATAGGAAAGTATCCACGTGTTTCTCTGCTGCTCACTCCACTCTCCACCAATGCAGAAATGGCCATCTTGGGGTTGGGGTGGGGCCATTGTAGCAGACAAAAATGGATTTTGTGGGGGTTGCATTGGGAAATGTACCATTACTTTGTGCTGGAAATATGTCTCCCAATGCAGGATCTGGGACCTTGGCCATATTTTCTTCCCCAGTTACTTTCTGACCCTCCCAATGTTTCTGTTATCATCAGCATATTGTGTGTCATGTGCATAATTGCATGAAAATGCAGAGAATCAAGTTGTTCATCTGACTGAAGGAGCTGAAATTGGTTAGCACATGAAAGCTGGTATGCCTTGTTAGTCCACGTGTGTGTGTGTGTGTGTGTGTGTGTGTGTTTGATCATTCTGGAGGTTAATATTCTCTTCCTCTCTCTGGACTGTCCAAAGCCCCCACTCCGCCTTTGCACTCTGATAGCCCCTCCCAGCCATTCCATTGGTGATGGAGAGCAGAAGGATTGGAGAAGCTTCCAGTTATGTTCCAGTTATAGCTAGATGCAAACTGATGATGTCATCACTGAGATCTCGGAAGATCCCGAGCAAATTTCAATAGAAGATGGCTATGGGACATATCCAGGACCTTCTCTGATCCTCCCCCTCCACTATCAATGGAAGGGCCATTGATGAAAGGACTATTGCAGCACAACAATGAGTCTTGGGGATGATGACAAGGGAGCCACAGTGGATTTTCAGATGCAGAACTCTTATGCTGCGCTTGACTACGTAGCACCTTGGCCAAATGTTGTGCTACTGTCTGTTGCATTCTGCAATCTACTTAATTTCTGCAGTACTCCTCCTAGGATAGCTCTAATGGGGCCCAGGTTTTTGGAACTGCTCCAGCTACTAACCGTCTTAATCTTGCCATGGTTACAAGTATGTATTTCCCTGAAGTGCTAGCTTTCCTCATGCAGGGAATTTTTTGGTTGCTTTTAAGTCTGAGAACATATAAATATGCAACTACACACAGAGAGATGTCTGGAGTCTGATCTGATGCAGCTCATTCTACTGTCTCAGGATTCTACCACCTTGTGCTGCTGCTGCACGCCTTGACTATATCTTCCAGGATGACTGCTTTCAGTTCTTCTGTTCCTTGTTTGCTATCTCATTCCCTTTCTCATAATGCTGATAACAATCCTGTTGCTGATGCATGATTTTGAAAAAATTAATGAGGACTGCTCAGCAGCTGGCATGCACTGCTGCTCATGTATCCTACAGACGCCAGGCAGAAGGGCATTTGAGAAGGGCAAATTCTCCTGTCAGTAGAGTACTGTAGCAGAGCAAGCTGCACTGGCCAAACTTTGAGAAAAGAGCAGATCCATCTGTGATGAAAGTTAGGAGCCCAAATTATTCATCAGCATCATTGAACAATGCTTTACTTCTAGCTTGGGACTCGTCTACACTGGCAAGAAACCCTGAACCCACTTTGTAGCTGCCACAGATGGTTTGATCTGCAATGACCCTGCAAATGCCACACTTACCAGGGTTTGTCCGAAGGGAGATCAGAGTATCCCGTGACACTGTAATCGTAGGCGAACTCACATCAATGTAAAAGGGAGGTCCTACGCTGATCACATGTCTTATATGTCACATTATTTCCAACCATGCAGCTGGGGCTGCTCTGTTTTTTTCCCTTTCTTTCCCCCTCGTTTGCTCATGCATGCAAATATAGGTTGTCCCAGAATATTGTATTACTGCATAAGTGGAGATACACTTATAAAGATATGCATACAATCAGAGGGGGGAGCACGCCTGCATGCTGGCAGAATGGAATCCCATCCACCTGAAGCCCCACCTTGGCTTTGCACTGAAGCCAGTCCGTGGCTGCCACGTGGCCAATAGGGTTTTCCCCTGAAATGTGGAGCAAACGGCAAATCTTTTAGACCCAGATTTTCCTGAAAAAACTGACAAAGCTGCAAATTGTCACAAAAGTCATGTGGCATTGAATACAAGGTACAGCAAATACAAGGTGAGATGTTGGGTTTTTTTTAACAGTATAGGTAAGCCCTAAATCCTAAATATACACTGGACTGACTATGTGACGAATGTTGCTGTCCTTGAGCAAGCAGGGATCACCAGTATTGAGGCCATGATATTGAGAACGCAGCTGCACTGGGCAGGGCACATTTCTAGGATGGAGGACCATCGCCTCCCAAAAATAGTACTCTACGGCGAACTCGCCATGGGTCAGCGTAAGAGGGGTTCTCCCAAAAAGCGATACAAAGACTCCCTGAAACAACATCTCAGGCTTGGCCAAATTGATCACCAACAGTGGTCCGCCCTGGCCTCACATCGGGAGGCATGGAGACGCACTATCCACAATGCTGCAGCCTTATTTGAGAACTCACGCCGAACAAGTCTTGAAGAGAAATGACAACGCAGAAAGAATCACAACCCAAAAACATCACCCAAGGAGACCTTCTGCTGTGCTTTTTGCAACCGGACTTGTTTATCTCAGATTTGCCTTTTTAGTCATCAGCGCGCTTGCAGAAAGTGCGGGATGAGTCCTTCCTGAATCTTCGTTTGCGAAGAAAAGCCAGAGATAGGTAAGCCCACAGGAAATATGTGAGTCCAAGCCAGTAACAGGTCTGCTTGAAGACATTTTGCTGCCAGAGACACAACAGTAAATGGCGCACACACACACACACACACACACATTCATATCAAAGTCCATTGTACCGGCCAATTTATCTTGGCATGAAGCACAAAATACCACAACTGCTTCTTTCCATCAGTGACAGTAAATATGCAGTAAATGTGACCAAGGAAATGATTAACTGTCTTTTGCCTCTTCATGCCTGTATAGTGGCTGCCTCCTTCTCGCTAATGCTCATTGGCAACCCATGCCCAGTCCAACCACAGCAACTATCACCAAATAGAATGTTGTGGCCTTTTCTGCCAATATCTTTTTCTGTATTAAATTTCCTTTTGGTTTGCATTCTGTTGGTGTCTTCATTGGGTCTGGCAGGCATGGGGAACGGGGGAGCCTGCATGTCACTCGGACCACAAAAGTGACCTTTTTGGACTACAGTTGCAATGCAAAACAGGAACTTCTCCATAATTTTCCCATACCTACAACAAAGTAACTTAGACATATAGGACTGAGTCACCTATATAGCACCATCCACCACCTTCTATGGTTGTTCCACTGTCTTTGGTCCAAGACAGTACCTCATTTGGGCTAATGGCAAGGAGGGCCAGCACTGTCTGGATAACATCAGGTTAGGGAAGACTGTTTCGAAGTGATGGGACTGTGGTTGATCCTTACCCCAGCGTTTTTCAGACTTTCTGCTTTGAGCCCTTCTTGTATGTTGACTCATTTGGCTCAGAACTCCTCCAACAAATAGCAGATAATTCTGGGGCATGTTCTAGCAAACAGAGTTCATTCCGATCACTGGTCAAGTCAGTTGCCTGGTATGAACTGAAGGAACAAGTCACACATCAGAACATGCCCAATTCTCCCTTGAGGCTGCACACACTGTGGGGGGAGATGATCTATGATAGGATTTCCAACTCTCAGGACCTGGCCCATCTTCTCTGGTCCCCACGGCAAGGGGAGGAACCTTTGAGTGAGAGCGGTGTATTGAAAAGTGTGTGCATGTATATCTCCTCTCATTTAATAGTTTTGTTGTTTCTACCTGAATGGCATATCCTGTGCCACGGTGCTTAGTGTATCAAGATTAATGACATATTCTGTGCAAAGGTGCTCCAGGGCCTATCCCCTTGACATCACAAAGGAGTGTTTTCTAGGTCTCAAGGTTTTGGCCCTGAATTCTCAGAGTCTGCGATAGTCCTGACCTGGCAACCCTAATTTATCATGGTGACCTACTGTAGATCCCTTCCAGGGAAACTTGCTTTTCATTGCTGATATTTTCACTGAATAGTTTTCAAGGAATCCCAGAATTTCCTAGAATATAGTTTTGAACATTGTGTTAATAGATTTTTCTCCCCTCAGGCTATTGGCCATACTATTGTGGAGACTGGCAGAAGGAAAAAAAAAGGTAATTAGATAGAAAACAGGAGAAAGCTAAGGGAAGAAGGAGGAAGAGGTGAGAAAAATATGGGGAAGGAAAGAGAAAGGAGAAAGAGAAAGGGGAGAGAGATGAGGGGTGGAAAAGTAAAAAGGAGAAGGGTGATAGGTGGCAGAAAGAAAAGGTTAACCCACCATAGTACTGACTATAGCTTCATCACCTGGGGCTTTGGCCCAGCCCACCTCTGTCATGTGGTCTGTAAGAGATGACCTCCTAAGACAATGTGGCCCTTAACACACAAAAGCACCCCCCCGCCTCTTGGTACATAAGAAAATTGGGAGATGAATATACCATCTAAAAACAAAATAATAAAAGGTGAGGGGGGAACAGAACCTATGAAACAGCTGGCTGGGAAGCATTTGATAAGCTTGGAATCAGAAGCACCAGCTATGGCCTACCACTCACTGCTGCAGAATGCTGCACCAACACAGTCTTCTTCATTCCACAAATTTGACAGTGCTGGTGTTGAGGAGTATACATCTGATTAATCCTCTGCCATCCCACTTTTCAGCTGCTTTTGAAATGTCCTAGTTTCTCTCTCTCCCTTCACTTCCCTGTAACCAGAGCGCCAGCTGCATCTATTTTTGATACATGTTTGATATCAATACAGGCCCTCCACGAGGCTGACAAGAAAAACCCAGGTCAAGACTAGAGTTCATTCTCCCACATGTACATGCCAAGGACAGGCCATTTCAAGTTTTGCAAAGTGTTTCACACCTTTGGCAAAGGTGAAGTGGAATCTCTTTGAAGTATGTCAAAATAATGCCATTTTTTCCTGAGAAGGCACCAGGAGGACACATCCTTCTCACCAGTTCAAAAGCTGGAAATCTCATTGTTCTGTGAGGTCTAGTTTCCTTATCACTCTATCTGCATCCCAAAGAGAGAGCTGTCTGTTATCCATCAGTCAAAAACTGCCCTTTTCCTATAGTCCTGGCTCATCTGGAGCTTTCTTTGTTTTAATGTTGGGAATATTCCAAAAACACTTTTTTTCTTTGTTTTCTTTGAGTACAAAGGAGATTTTGCATCTAAATATACCCCAATCCAGCTACCAACTGTCTTCACCATGCTTGCTCATGAGTAACTTCCCTTTGTATTGCTATTTGCAAGGAGTTCCCCTCCTCAGGACTGGTAAGTATTGCCTCAGCACCCTAAATCTAACCCTCTAAGATTTCTCCTGCTTTTCTTCTATAGGTCTTGTGAGTGTGCTGGAGGGACGTGCATGGTGTGAATGCAGTTTCAGTTCACTTCTAATAAAGATTTCAAGGTTATTTGGTTTGTCTGGCTCATTTTTTCACAGTCAGTACTGGTATACATACGGTAAAAGATCCTGCAAAGTTACGAGACCTTCTCTGCAGTAAGATCTTTACACGCATGGATTTTTCACACACAACAGCAATTCGAGTAACATTCCCCTTTGTTCTCAGCTACTTCAGTTGCTACAAACTGAATTCAAAGTACAAAACTAGTTTGCACTCAATTAACTCAACAGGAGAGAGAGGAGAGAAAGGTGTGAAATCTTGCCCTTCCGTTTTTGTTATTTGCTATTAAGTCAACTTTGACTTATGGAGACCCTATGAATGAGATGCCTTCAAGATCTCTGGTCATCAACTGTCCTGCTCAGATCTTGCAAACTCTGTATCATGGCTTCCTTGATTGGATCAACCCACCTGTGATTCAGGCAAAAGCATACTGCTACAGCTTTTTCTAGCTTGTGTGTTCTTTCTCGTCAATAACATTTGACATCTTGACCACACTCTAATGTTGCCTATCTGCAACATCTGTGGAAATGTTGAAGGTATGGAAGTATCAAGTGGAATGGAGAAGTGATGATGGCCCTTCAGGCACTGGAAACTGGTGTGTGGACTGGGATATTAGGGACGTTTAGGCTATGGTGATGGGGGAGGGTGCAAATCTTTTACCAGGTGAGAGGATTTTGTAGGTCAAAGTCTGCTATGTAGGAAAGGTGGTGGAGTGGTGACAGAAATGGATTATCAATGGTTCAATTGACACAACTGCTCCAGGCCTCTCACAGACTGGAGGCCCAGCCCTGAAGGAAAAAGACACATCTAACTTTATCTTCTTACCTAGTCACCTCCTATATCTCCCAGTGTTTCTGACAATGTCAATATTTTGTCCAAGATCCTACATATGGGAGGAGGAAGAAATGAAGGTGCACTTTCAAATGGAGTGCATCTGGGTTTTTTTTTCTTCCCTAGGATCTCACAGCAGCCAGATCTTCATGGTCTGGACAGCCTCCCCCTTCCCTCCAGTAGGAAGGGGGAGTGAGAGCCCCTCCCAGGGTTTGACAGCTGCTAAGCATGGAAGGTTTTTGGATGGAGCACAAGGGCAAGAGAATAGCCCTCCGCATACCATCCGAAAAGCAGTTCATGCCTACATAAACTGCACTTATACATTCATAAGTCACTAATAGGATGCTGGCCTTTGTATGTTACTGGAATAACTTAATTACAGGGGATGAGATAGTCTTATAGAACTTGCAGAGCTGCTATTATGTTTTATTACTGAGATCCTCTATAAGAGACATAGTTATGAATGTATAACTCCCCAAACCCCCCTTAACAGCCAGCAGGCACATTGAGTGATGGAGGTCTGTTCAGGACACAGCAGGTGACATTTCCAACCCTTTCCTGCCAACAATCTGTGCTGCAATGAAGAGTTGTGACAGCGATCCTGCTTCTGATTGTCACACCAGAGATTGCTGGTGGGAGGAGGTTAGAAACATCATCCTGCTGTGCACCAACTACCAGCAGATCTTCATCATTCAATAGAACTGCTCACTGTTAAGGTAGGCTTAGGAGGGAGCATTTCCAATTATGACAATAGTGTCACAGTTGTGAATACATGGTTGAATATGGAGCAGTTACGGATATGTGACTCTAGGTTATACATCCGTAACTGCAGTGTAGGATGCCAGTCCATATTTCATTCATTCTGTTATTTAATTTCTCTTCCCCCACTCCCAGAATAGATCACACATGCACAAAAAGGAGTCCCTGATTTTGGAACTGCTCCAAGGTTTCAGACACTTTAATTCAGCCTTGGGTGGTGATCAGATATGAGTTATAAGCTGCCAGTGGGTGCTTAGGCTGGAAAGGAGGACCTGATGATATTTGTTGTTTATGTATTGTCCCATTTCTTTCTTTGATCTTTTAACAGCTCATGAAAGAGGCCATTAAATATTACTAGGCCAAAATGCATTGGGCTAATTACTAAAATAAAACCATGGGCCAGTCTATACAAGGCAACCCCCCCCCAAAAAAAAACCCCAAGGGAGTGCCTTGCAGTAATGACATTTCGCAGCAGCAGCAACTTGTCTTAACAATGTTTTTGCTCCCATAAACTTTGCATGCAAGATGGTGGCTGTGAGTGATTTACTCACGTTTGGACTTTGCCACTGCCAAACTTTTTTTTAAAAAAAAAATGTCAAAGATGCACTAGAGTAAGTTTGCGATTTAACAGGAAAGCACCCCCCCCCAAAAAAATCTAACATGGTGGCAGTGCACTTGCCCTGTTAGTAAGCCCCGCCTCCAGGCTTGCCTGGCCAATCAGCTTTGTGCTTCCTCTCCTATGAAAAAGTGATTCAAAGTGAATTGCTTGTCCCAATGTGCAGAAATGCACATCCCCCTCACTGGTTTTTTTTTAAAACTCTGGGGGAAAACGCAAAGGCTTTTCCTGTGGTGTTTTTGCCATGTTGGGCTCCCTTCCTTCCAAATACAGTGGATTGATGTGGGATCCCATTTAGACAGATTGTATTCCCAGTGAATCCCATAAGGGTTTTTTTCACTGTTTAGACAACCCCCATCTTTTCTAACACCCTGAGGCTTTGTCTCTTCTCTACATCCCTTCTATTGGGAGTTTTCAGTTTTTGATTAGCTTTATTGGCAACATGGCTTGGGACAATACGTTCAGTTATTCTAAGGATTTGGGGGAGGGGAGCAAACTTTTGCAACAGCTTTCAATTTTCAAAGGGGAAAGCAAGAAATTTGGTATGGAGCGGGTAGAATTGGTGAACCAGCACAAATGGATGATAAGGAGTGAGCTACATCTATAAACGCTGTATACGCACAATCCTAAATATACACTGGACTGACTATGTGATTAATGTTGCTGTCCTTGAGCAAGCAGGGATCACCAGCATTGAGGCCATGATGCTGAGAACCCAGCTGCGCTGGGCAGGGCATGTTTCTAGGATGGAGGACCATCACCTCCCAAAAATAGTACTCTACGGTGAATTCGCCACAGGTCAGTGTAAGAGGGGCGCTCCAAAAAAGCGATATAAGGACTCCCTGAAACAACATCTCAGGCTTGGCCAAATTGATCATCAACAATGGTCCACCATGGCCTCACATCGGGAGACATGGAGACACATTATCCACAATACTGCAGCCTTATTTGAGAACTCACGACGAACAAGTCTTGAAGAGAAACGACAACGCAGAAAGAATCACAACCCAAAAACATCACCCAAGGAGACCTTCTGCTGTGCTTTTTGCAACTGAACTTGTTTATCTTGGATTTGCCTTTTTAGTCATCAGTGCGCTTGCAGAAAGTGCGGGATGAGTCCTTCCTGAATCTTCGTTTGCAAAGAAAAGCCAGAGAGAGAGAGAGAGAGAGATCCATCCACTCTATTGGAATATTGCCAGGTACAACAAATCTCAAAGGGTCTTAGGATTCTTATAGAGCTAGGCATGTTGAAAGATAATAACTATGGGGTTGTCCATACAGTGATAATACTCCTCACAGAATTCGCTCAGAAAATGAGCTATCTTAACAGGATCCTGCATTGTCTCATGGTATTGTGAAGGAGGGGGGCCCAAAAAGAGGGGAAACTACATGAGAAAAGCCTTTGCAGCTTTTCCCGACTTTTTTAAAAAAGCTCCAGTGATATGCGCATTTTCACTTGTTAAGACAAGCAATTCAACATGAATCACTTCCTCATGCAGGACACAGTGCAAGCCTGAATGGCTGGATGAGCACAGGGGGTGGGGTCAGGTTATAGGGCAAGCGCCCGCTGCCGCCATGTTGGATTTTCGCTTTAGCAAGTGATCACTAAGGTAATAAAATGAAGGTTTGTGCTATCTTTTTTTCTCTCTTTATTTTGGGAAAGGTGGAATATTGCTTGTGTGCACCATAAAAATGGGGTTTAAAAAAAGGTTTGGTGGTGGCAGATTTAAAAATGCTCACAGCCATGTCTCAGCTACAGGCCTGTAAAGTTTATGAGGGCTGAAATCCATTAAGACAGGTTGCAGCTGCTGTGACTTGCTATTACTGTGGAGCAGTCTGGGATTTTTTCCCCTTGTGTAGACAAACCCAAATGCTCACAAGATCTCATGACCCTCATTGTGGACACCTCCTCCAAAGTCAACTCACAACTAAAAAAGACTACAAAAGAACAGATATAAGCAACATATGACCAAAGAAAAAGAATGCAAGTTATCTTCCTTAGAAAAGGAACTTAAAAGTTTCTACAAGGAGTCGAAGGCACTCAAATATAAGAAATGTCAACGTGATGAAGATTATACTTTGCATAAAGGAAAACTCAAGATAGTTTATTTTCATTTAGAGGAAGATTTCGATACATCCAATACAGACTGGGGGTCCACCATGGCAGAGAGCAGTAATACACATTCCTTTTCTCTCCATTCATTTTTGGAAGGGTGAACAAAAAGGAAAAACATGTGGACAACAGATGCAGCAACAGCAGGAGGTGTATACATGACAGGACTCCTCTAATTCAATCCTCCAGATGTCAACTGCAGTTAATCTTTCTAGTAGGACTTTGAGCTTATGAGAACTACAGGTTTGGGGAAAAGGTTTGTCCTTTGTACCCACTCCTCAACATGGTCCTACCCACTTAAGATTAGATTTGTGGGGCTTTTTTTAAGAAACATTAAGTTACATCAATATCTTAAAGAATATATAAATAAATGTATAGACTCATGTCCCTTGGACCAGCTACAGCCACTTTTGAAAGATTAGTGTTACAGGATTTAGAAAAAATAGAGGCAACAAATACACCCCTATGGCACAATGTGAGTAAGCAGGAACGCTTCATTCTGAAAGATTTAGCCACTGATCCTTCCATTATTGTTAAGGAAGCAGATAAAGGAGGTGCTGTGGTCATCCAAGACACCCTAGAATAAAAAAACTGAGTCCTTGTGCCAATTATCAAATACATCTTCATATAAGCCATGTCCTAATGATCCCACCCAAGATATCAGAGAAGAAATTAAGGTCTCCTTGATTGAGGGCTTATGTTTGGGCTGCTTCATAGCTGCAGAATATACAGTAACTTTTTATTGAACACCGGTCCCAGTATACCTGTTTTTTAAACTTTATCTAAGATCCGTAAAGGGCTTCATCTTCCTCCAGGTTTCCCCATTGATTCAGGCTGCAATTCTATGTTAGAACCTCTTTCCAAATTTGTTGAACGTTTTAAAAACCTTTTGTACCTCTGAATTCCATCTTACATAGTGACTCTATGAATTTCATTTTAAAAATTAGACTTCCTTGTCATAAAAGGACACTTTGGCAATCCTGGATATCGAATCATTAGATACAAATATACCACAAGATCAGGGTTTACATACAATAACATAAACATTAGAAAGGAGCACTGATAGGCATCCTCCCACATCATTTTTGAGTACATTGACTGAATTGGTTTTCTACAAAAATTACTGGATGGCCCTCGTGGTCTCTTCCAACTCTACAATTCTATGATTCTATGATACTTCAGATTGGATAATAACTTTTATTGGCAAATTAAAGGGGTGGCCAGAAGCAGCCAAGTTATATATGGAAAGTTTTGTGAGAAATAGATTATTTCCTCCATCAGCCCTTATAAAAAGAATATAGAGAGCTGGCACAGATTTATCAATGATGTTTTCCTAATCTGGTCAGGAATCAGGAGGTTTTGAAAGAATTTTTCAGGTGGGTCAATACTATAAATAACAACATTCAGTTTGATACTCACTATTGCTCTAATGAGACCCACTTTTTGGACAACGCTATTAAGAAAGAAGGGACAAAACTATGCACCTCTCCCTATTTAAAAAAAAAACAAACCCTACCAAGTGAAATACAGTTGTCCCTCCATATCCATGGATTTGGTATCCACGGATTTAAGTATTCATGGCTTGAAAATATATTTTTAAAAATAATAATTCAAAAAAGCAAACCTTGATTTTGCCATCTTATATAAGGGACACCATTTTGCTATGCCATTGCATATAATGGGACTTGAGTATTCACGTATTTTGGTATTCACGGGGGGTCCTGGAACCAAACCCAGTGAATATGAAGGGACAACTGTACTTATCTATGGTTCGACAGTTTACACTCTAAATTTTTGATAAATAATCTACTATATAGTCAATTCTTAAGAATGAAAAGATATTGTACAAGCAAAGAAAACTTTCTAGATGAATAAAGGTCACTCAGCTGCCAGCTACCCAACAGAAGCTTTCCAGAGCCTGTCATTAACAGTTTCAACAAGGCTGGACAGATAACATGTGCTGATCTTTTAAAAAAAACATTGGAAAGAAAGAAAAATGAATTCCAGAATGAGCTGCAGTTTGACTTATGATAGTATAACCCAAACATTTCAGAGCAAAATCATAGACTAGTATTGTAGAATCATACAGTTGGGAGAGACCACAAGGGCCATCCAGTCCTGCCCCCTGCCATGCAGGAATACACAATCAAATCATTTCCGACAGATGGCCATCCAACCTCTATTTAAAAACCTTCAGAGAAGGAGACTCTACCACACTCTGAGGTATTTCACTGTCAAACAGGAACTTCTTCCTAATGTTTAGGTGGAATCTCTTTTCCTAGAGTTTGAATCCATTACGCCATGTCCCAGTCTCTGGAGCACCAGAAAACCAGCTTGCTTCATCTTCAATATGACATCCTTTCAAATATTTAAACATGGCTATCATGTCACCTCTTAATCTTTCTTCTCTAAGCTAAACATACCCACTCCCTAAGCTGCTCCTCAAAGGGCATGGTTTTACTATTTTGGTTGCCCTCCTCTGGACATGTTCCATCTTGTCAGAAAATATTGGCACATGTTGCGAGACATACATGGGTACCAGGAAAAGCTCCTTATTTCTTTAAAGAAAACACATAGAATTTGTGACATATTGATAGGAAGTGCTTTCAGAACACATCAACATGCCCATCCCAACATTCTACCATTAGCAATAGCCCTGAGAGGCCATCATCACCCCTGTGGACATTTTATTTATTGTAAGTACACATTCACATTTATGATCGCAGCACCATTGTAAAAATATAAAAACTCAACCCACCCAATTAAAAGCTTCTTCTGCCACAGTAAGTTTAGAGCCAAAGGCCTGCCTAAATAAAAAGATCTTTGCCTGCTGACAGAAAGAGAGCAGACAGGGAGACAAGTGAGCCTCCCTTGGGAGGAAATTCCACAACTTGGGAGCAGCCACCAAAAAGGCTCTGCATTTAGTAATATGCAAGAGGGAAAGACAGAGAAAATATACTGGATGCCATGCAGAACTAGTGACAAGAAAATCACCCAATGGGCCTCTTCTGAGGAGCACTCACCTGTTAAGACACCAGGGACTGAACCCCAGACTTCCTATATTCTCTAGGCTCCAGAGACTAGAAGAAATTTCAGACAGGAATGAAAAAAGCATTCCTGTCCCAGAATCTCCACTCCCACCACCCCCGTCCCTGTCACACCACAATCACCCTCCCTGCTGCATTTACCTCCTCTCCCAATCATTCTGGCAGCCCAGGGTGCCGTTTACACGATGAAAAAGTAGTAGTAGGAATTCGTGTTGAGCACTGGCTGTTTACATGTACATCGTGCCGGGCACGGGATTTTGGGAAGGGGGGGCACCTTTTATCATGCAACCCATGGGACTTTCAGTCCTGTGGTTTTTCTGGTTTTTTTAAAAAGTCACGGGAGGATTTGGAAAATAGTACGTCTAAACACCCTGGGACAAGATATCTCAGTACTTGGTGATGACCGGAAATATATGTGACCAGGGGCGGGCTCAGAAAGGAGAGGAGGGGTCAGTCACCTGTTCAATAGATTCAGCCTCACCAGATGAAAACAAAGGCTTTCAATCCAGCTGCAAGTAGGTTTGTGTGTGTCTGCATTAAATCACCCTGTTCAATGGATTTCTACACTGGGAACCCTTCTACTTTAACCCCGCCCGCATGCTTGGTTTAAATTTTAAAGAGAGAGTAAATTGTAAAGAGATCACAGACAATCGCCCATTAAACCCCCCCCCACCTGCATCCACTCCATTTGTTTAAAGGCACAGTAAAAAATGCCATCCTCAGAGCAGATGATCGCACATTCACACCCACACCCACACCCCCTTCTGCATCCTCACTTTGAATGGGCTTTAAATGGCGTTCTTTCAATTCGGAAGGACAGCAAAGGGTATAGCCACTGATCGCTCCTTCCTTCCTCATTTTCAATGGGTTTTAAATGGTGTTCTTTCAATTCGGAAGGACAGCAAAGGCTGTAGCCACTAATCACTCCTTCCTCCCCATGTTAGGTCGCTCATTCCTCCCCTCATCCTCTCATTGCCTCATCCCCAATGCAACACTCAATCATCCCCTCATCCCCAAAGCAGAAGCTTTAACAAACATTTGAGCCAGCCAATAGCATCACTTGTGGCGCAAAACTCTAAAGGAAGTACGTCACTGAGGTTGTGAAAAATCAAGTAATCCCATCCTTGATTGACAGTTTAAAAAAAAATCCCAGGACTGTAAACTCATGTAAACAAACAAACAAAAAATCAAAACCGGGGTAGTAAGTTCAGAGACAAAAATCATGTAAACAGGGAGAGACGAATACGGGATCAAGAAGTCCCGGGATGCCCCTTGACAAAAACTACCATCTAACTGGCACCCAGGAATGAACAGAGCTCTAATGGAGCTCCATTCACTTCCTGGATCAAAATCCTGTGGATTCTCGCAAGAAGATGCGAGCATGGGAAAAATCAAAAATCAAAATAAAAAGAACATTAAAAAAATGACAGCAAGCACAAAAACACACTTTATAAGGTAGAAGTAACCTGAGGAGGGTCATAAAAAAGTGTGTCACTTACCTGAATGTCCCAATTGCATGTGGAATTGTTCTGGCAGGGACCTCCCATTGACGCTGGGATCTCGCCAGCATAACAGGGCACCTTTTCGCTCACAGAAACATCCATGACAGAAACGGAACTGGGGATCTATTGACAGCTTACCCCATCAATAAAAAGCAGCACCAGCAGAACAGCAGCAGAACGGGTGCATGACAAGGGGGGAACGACCTCATCTGAAAATGGAGCCCTTTTGCGATCTCCTGTCATTTGTGTAACACCACTTTTAACATGTCTGATAATCTCCTAGGGCACAGAGCAATGGACTCAAACTACAGGAAAAGAGATTCCACCTAAATATTAGGAAGAACTTCCTGACAGTCAGAGCTGTTCAGCAGTGGAATACATTGCCTCGGAGTGTGGTGGAGTCTCCTTCTTTGGAGGTTTTTAAACAGGCTGGATGGCCATCTGTCAGGAATGCTTTGATTGAGTTCCTGCAGGGCAGGGGGTTGGAATAGATGACCCTTGCGGTCTCTTCCAACTCTATGATTCTATAGTACAGTATATGCTTTGCCAATGAGACAGAGCCTTTCTTTACAGCACAGCCTTACAAAATATGTACACACAATAGCAAAAGAAGAAGAAGAACTTGGGAAAGTGTTTTTTTTTTTTAAAAAAAAAAAAACAATAACTCAAAAAAACCCCACCTCTAATCAGTAGGGCCATTGGCTGTAATTGGCCAGGGTATTTGGGGAGTTGTCATCTAAAAAAGTAATTTTCCAAGTTCTGACCAAAGCAGAGTCTAAGTAATTCTGCCAGTTCTGGGGTCCTTCATGGTCCTATCACCAGTATCCATCAAAAGAAAATGGCCTCTTTATCCCTAAGCAAACAACAAAGACAGAAAATGCAAATTCCAGTACTATCTTAACAGCACTGAAGGAATTTCATATTATATGTTAAAGTGGCCAGCAGATGGCGCGAGATGACAAAGTGTTTTGATTTCACTAGAATCCTGGTGCCAGGCTGCATTTTTACAGTGAGCTTTCCAGACAATGTGTTTTTCCAGAAAGAACTCAGCCAAGCCTAATATTGCCTGAACAAATTTTCGCTACCTGTAAACTTGTAGATGCAGTTGCTGGAATAATTCTCCCTTCCAAAAACATACCAGCGTGGTCTACTGGCAATGGCAATTATTCATGAATCTCAAGAACAGCAGTCCAAGGGCTTTTTTATATGGTGAAAATCCTCCTCATAGTGTTCCAGGATAATACCTTTTGTCCCAATGGGATCCCACATCATTTTGCTGTATTCAGAAGGGGGGGGGACTCCAAATACTCTGTTTTTCCCTTTTTTTTTTTTAATTCTGAAGGAAATGCACATTCCCACTTGTTGGAACAACCTATTCGTTTAGCTGTGCATTCCTGATAAGAGCAGAAGTGGAAAGCTGATTGGTTGGGCATGCACAGGGGTTGGAGCCTGCTGGCAAGGCAAGTGCCCGGAACAACCATGTTGCATTTTCACTGTAGCGATTGTGTGTTGAGGTGACAAAACAGCCTTTTTTCTCTTTTT
This sequence comes from Gambelia wislizenii, assembly GCA_030847615.1. Lineage (NCBI taxonomy): Eukaryota > Metazoa > Chordata > Lepidosauria > Squamata > Crotaphytidae > Gambelia > Gambelia wislizenii. The sequence goes on along the minus strand of JAUMIR010000001.1, from coordinate 446,043,491 downwards.
TTCTGTTTATTTAAGCAGAAGATCACACTTCCGCACCATGGATATACTTTTTTTTAAAATACTGTTTGGTGGTGGCAACTGGTGACAATACAAATGCAAGTAATTTAGTTTCACCTGCCATCTTGATTCGCAGGCACACCCATTTGAACAACAAACACGCATGGCTTTGCATGCCTGCAATCTTGGGGGAAAACCCATGGAGACAAATGAAAGCCACAGTGAATTGGCATTAGTGCGCATCAATCCACATTTTATTGGCTCATATAGCTAAGGCCCAAATATCTGAATATAAGCCTATTTGTAGGTTGCATTTGAGTGTTGCAAGCATAGTTAAATCTTCTTTGTACGCATTGGATCACGGGTGTGGAAAAATTATCCTTCCAGTACTAAAATACTAGTGTTTTAGAAGTCAAGAAGGCATGAAAAATCAATTTCTGCTCCCTGTGTATTAAGTTCCAAGATGTGAGCAATTTTTTTTTGCTTTTTTCTCTTCTTTTCCCTTTTTGCTATAACACTAGAACATCATAATATGTGACTGAGAACCTTACTTTGCATAAAATTTTGATTTTTTTAAAAAATAGTCATGATGCCAAACCTCCTTTAAATAAATCTTGCCAATAAAACCTTTTTATAGGGTCACCATGTTGGAATTGACTTGAAAACTCCTTAACAACTACTACTGATAACAATACTACTACTGTTGTTATGTGGATGGCATGCAACTTAATGTCACAAACATCTCTTTTTGAATGCTCCTGGCAAAATACACACACACCAACAACAACCCTTTTCCTTTTCTCTGCTTTCTCCACTAAGGAGCATGCATGAATAAAAACTGCAATCCATCTATCCAATTCCACCCGCAGCAGGTGAGGAAGCTAGTCAGTGAGGAAGTAAGTCTGAGTGTTAGTTTGAACTTTATAAGAGTTATCCAAGGCTCTGAACCTATTTGGGGGGGCATTTTGGGTTGTTGTTGTATGCTTTCAAGTTCTTTCTGACTGAGGTGAGATTTCTTGGTGAGATCTATTCAGATGGGGTTTGCCTTTGCCTCCCTTTGTGTCATGCCCCGGGAGTCTGATGAGGTTATGGAATCAGAGAAGGAGGAGGACATAGCAGGGAACAGTCCTATGGACCTGGCACAGGTTTATCCACACCTCTGCCAGCAGGGAACCCTGCCAACCTGGAGGCTCAAGCAGAGGAAGAGCCTGGCCCTAGTGGGTTGGCACCAGTCCCAGCAGAGAATCCTGCCAATTCAGATAAGGATGAAGAAGAGATGGACTTACCTCCACCATTATACACCCAGCAGTGAGCTCAAAAGAAAGCTTGAAGGAAATCTCTGAGACTTTATGAAAAAAACCTGCTTGTCAAGAAGCACCCGACAAAGCTTTGATTGCTATATTATGCTTGGGAAGCAATGGAGGCTTTATCAGAGATCAACTGATCTTCCTGGAGAAACCTTCTTGCTGACTTTGTTGCCTTAATCCTTCTGCCTTGACTTGTGCCTCGACCTTGGATTGTTCCTGATTACTCTGCTGCCTTCATAGAATCATAGAATCATAGAGCTGGAAGAGACCACAAAGGCCATCCAGTCCAACCCCCTTCCATGCAGGAAGACACAATCAAATCATCATCCAGCCCCTGTTTAAAAACCTCCAAAGAAGGAGACTCCACCACACTACGAGGCAGTGCATTCCACTTCCGAGTAGCTCTTACTGTCAGGAAGGTCTTCCTAATGTTTAGGTAGAATCTCTTTTCCTGTAGTCTGAACCCATTGCTCCGTGCCCTAGTCTCTGTAGCAGCAGAAAACAAGCTTGCCCCGTCTTCAGTGTGACATCCCTTCAAATATTTAAACATGGCTATCATGTCACCTCTCAACCTTCTCTTTTCCAGACTAAACATGCCCAGCTCCCTAAGCTGATCCTCATAGGCCATGGTTTCCAGACCTCCCACCATCCTGGTCACCGTCCTCTGGACATGTTCCAGTTTCTCAATATCCTTCTTGAATTGTGGTGCCCAGAACTGGACACAGCATTCCAAGTGAGGCCTGACCAAAGAAGAATACAGGGGCACTATTACCTCCCTTGATCTAGACACTATACTCCTATTGATGCAGCCTAGATCTAGATACTATACTCGTATTAATGCAGCCTAGAATCGCATTGGCTTTTTTAGCTGCTGCATTACACTGCTGACTCATGTTCAGGTCATGGTCCATTAAGACTCCTAGATCCCTTTCATGTATATTTCCATCAAGCCAGGTGTCACCCATCCTGTATCTATGCATTTCATTTTTACTGCCCAAGTGTAGTATCCTACATTTCTCCCTGTTGAAATTCATTACGTTAGTTTTGGCCCAGCTTTCTAATCTGTTCAGGACATTTTGAATTCGGATCTTGTCCTCTGGGGTATTAGCTACCCCTCCTAATTTGGTGTCATCTGTAAACTTGATAAGCATACCCTCTATTCCCTCATCCAAGTCATTGATAAAGATGTTGAATAACACTGGGCCCAGGACAGAACCCTGTGCACCCCACTAGTCACTTCTCTCCAGGATGAAGAGGAGCCATTGGTGACTACCCTTTGGGTTCAGTCAGTCAACAAATTACAAATCCACCTAACAGTTGCATTGTCTAGCCCACAGGTTACTAACTTTTTTGCAAGAATATCATGGGGGACTTTGTCAAAAGCCTTACTGAAATCAAGATACACTACATCCACAGCATTTCCTTCATCTATCAAGTTTGTAACTCTATCAAAAAAAGAGATAAGATTAGTCTGGCATGACTTGTTTTTGAGAAATCCATGTTGACTTTTAGTAATCACAGCATTCCTTTCTTTCGTGCCTCGACCTCAGACTGTTCCTGATTACTCCGCTGGCTCTTTTCCACTGACTCACGGACTTGTTTGGATCCATGCTGCCAGCCGGAAGCCCTTGACTTTCTTGACTGTGTTTGCATTCCAGTGTGCTCATTAAAACCTGGCCACCTTCCAGCTACTTGCTGTTTGTATATACAGTACTTTGCTGGCTGGTATCAAGCTTTTCTGGACACTCTGAGGTGCGGGATTCCATGACTGAGTGCGCACTTGAACCCTGACCTCTAGAGTCCTCTAAAGTCGTAGTCCAGTGTTCATACCACTACACCACACTGGCTCTCTGCCACATTGGATACCTCTTTTAACATTTGGTCTAAAACTCAGAGCAGATCCTCTGTTTCACTGATTTGAATCCTATAGTTACCGTAGTCCTTATTCGGGTAGACCCGCTAAAGCAATGGAATTTACCTAAGTGTTGACTTACTATTCAACAATGGCATCTTGCCACTGGCAACTTGCTCCAGTTTGGACTAACCAGTGGAATCCAGGTGCACAATTGTTGTTGTTATGGGACTTTGAGTTGACTCTGACTTATGGCCTATCCTATCATAAATTTTCCTAGGAAAGACTTTTTCAGAGATGGGTTGCCATTGCCTTCTTTTTAAGCTGAGAGAGTTTGACTAGCTCAAGGCCATCCAGAGGGCTCCCATGGCTGAGCAAGGATTTGAATCCTGGAGTCCTAGCACAACACTGCCCTACGCTGGCTAAAAAAGTCAAGAGAGATATCTTAAGTTTGGTGTTACTTTTTTTGAACTGCAGCTCCTAAAATCCACAGGCAGCTGAGTGGGTGGGTGGGTGAATGTCCAGGCTGGCAAGGGGACTGAAGTCCAAAACATTTGGAGAGCCAACCACTCCATAAGGTAAGCAAATGCAAAGAGAAATAGGATATGCAGCAAAGGATTTCTGGAGATTTTCTCAAGGAATTCTCAAAATTCCTTCTTTTACACAGCCGTTTGGGGTGGAGGATTCCTTTTCATTGTTTATATCCATTGGGACATGGTGAACTAGCAAGGAAAGCCATACCATCAGTCACTGAGAATGGCTCTGTACCGCTAGAGAGCAGTAGAAACATTTGAAAATGAAGTCCCCACTGCAACACTTGAGATTTAAGTGTTCCCTCCCCCAGCAGGCCGGCTTTCTGGAAAGGCCAGCAATGCAGCCATTCACAACACAGAAAGGCTACAGATTTCCTGGAATGAGTTCTCTTCCAGGCAGGTTGGGCAATTGGACATCTCTTAAGTGTTCACTTGCTAAATTCTACATTCTGGGAGTTATAATCTGACAATGACATTCCAGACAATGTTGTGGTTGATGCTCAGAATGTATATAAATATTGAGACTGAGAAGCAAAAATAGGTAAGATGATAGCTTATGTTTTCTGGAACCCATATGGCCCAAACTGGCAATAGTTAACCTTTCTCAAATAGCAGTTTTACTGACTGTGATCTGCCATGGAGTTTCTTCTAGCATAGAAATGAAAAGATAGGGAAAATATTCTTCATAGTGTCTCTATATCTGTCTGGCAAGATAAAGCCCTGGTAGGGAATGCACGGGCCTTTCCAGATGTTGCTAGACTGCAACTCCCATCACTCCCTGACTAGCACAGCGAATGGCAAAGGATAATGAGGTCTGTGGTCAATGTTTGGCAAATCAGGGTTTTTTTTACCACAATTCCCAGTGGCCATGATGGTGGGGGAATTCTAGGAGCTATAGTGCGGAAAAAGTAAATTATCCAAGGTTGTGTGCAATTCAGCAACATCGGGGGGGGGGTATGGAATAAAGTTTTATGCTACATTCGGAGTGGGTCCCAAACAGATTTTTCTGTCTCTCATCTTGTTAGATGGGGTGGGAGATTCACCATGACAGAATGTGAAGGATTTCTGACTCTACAGTAGTTGTAGTCTTAGACAAGTCATTGCAAGAACTGTTTGACAATCATTTAAACCAAAGTGCTTCAGCCCTCTTATGAGGTTCTCTGTTGCTGTTCCTTATATGTTTTTCTCCAAGTGTGCAATAAGTCTTTCTCTGTCACAGCTCCCACACCACCCCCATTCAGCCTAAATGCTATTCATTAGACTAATTTGCTCAGCACTTGCAATGTGGCCAAGTATGACTGAAAAAAATGACCTAAACTATGTAGAAGCCAACTTGCACATTGACTAAAATAAGTCAAATAGCCATAATTTGAAGGGCAGAGTCATAGAATTTATTTGCTTTCCCAGACAAGCAGAACTGCAAAGCTGATAGGCCGGATGAGCTCAGGGGGTGGGGCTTGCTAACAAGGCAAGCACTCAGAGCCGCCATGTTGGATTTTTGCCTTAACCAGCAAGTGCTAAGGAGTGCTAAGGAGATAAAATGGGCTGTTGCTTTTGTGTTCTTTGTCATGAAGGCGAAATATCACTCTATAGCACTTTGGAATTAGGGTTTTTTTTAAGTTCAGGACAGCAAATTGCAGTAAGTAAACACATGAGTAATTCACTTGTGGCTGCCATCTGAATCTGTAGGCATGTGAAGCTTATCCTGCAAAAAACAAAACAAAACAAAACCCATCAAGACAAATTGCAGCTGCTACAAATTGCCATTACTGTGGAGCAATCAGCTTCTTTTCCCCTCGTATAGACAACCCCTTAGTTACGTATACCAAACTAAGTAGCTGATATAGCTAGAAGAAAGTAAGCTAAGTTAAATGCTCCTTATCCCATCTCCCTAAACAAGTGAGAAAGAACAATACCCCGATTTTACTTTGATCTGGGGACAGCCCCTTTAGTTAATATTTCTGTGTAAATTTTCAAACAGGAAAATATATTCTCTCTGTGTGTATGTGTATGTTTGAAAGACAGGTTGAAAGCAACTGTACTTGGTAGTCAATGCACAGTGCTTAATGACATCAGCAGGGACTATCTCCAAAGTCTCAGGTTTTAGCCTGGAAACATCAGGGTCTGAAACCAGTGGTGGTACTAGGGGGTATGGAGTGGACGTACCACATCAGGTGACACTGTTGGAGGGAAGGGTGACACCGGCCTTAGTAACACCACAGTCTGGAACAATCCTCAACTGGCAATCCTACGGTGCACATAGTTAAGTTTTGCTACCATAATATCTAACCATTAACTTAGACGGCTTTAACTGGGGCCAAAGCCAAGACACATTAATGAGGGAAAAGACTGATCTAAATCCTATTGTGCATCTTGACAAGAATGGATCCATTAAATCAGTTGGATTTACCTACATGTTGAGTCAATATTCAGCAATTGATTTGATGGGTCTACTCTAGTTTGGACTAACCAACAGAATTCAAGCTACTGTCAATGGCTACTAGTCATGATGGCTATACAGTTGTCCCTCCGTATCCACGGATTTGGTATCCACAGATTTAAGTATTCACAGCTTGAAAATACTTAATAATGATCCAAAAGGCAAACCTTGATTTTGCCATCTTATATAAGGGACACCATTTTGCTATGCCATTGCATATAATGGGACTTGAGCATTCACAGATTTTTATATCCACAGGGGGTCCTGGAACCAAACCTCAGCAAATATGAAGGGACAACTGTATATTGCCTCTAGTACCTTTGGTATAGCAGCCAAAAAAGGCCAGACATTCCCCCATTTCTGGATGGAGAATTGGTAACAGAAACCACAATTCAATACACATTCAATATACATTCCAATCCCCAAGAAAGGGGACACCAGGGATTGCAACAAGCACACGACCATTGCATTAATTGCCCATGCAAGCAAAGTGATGTTCAAAATTCTACCACCAAGACTTTTGCCACATATGGAGCAAGAAATGCCAGGGGTCTAAGCTGGGTTTAGGAAAGGTAAAAAACATTAGGGATCATATTGCAAACATACATTGGATAATGGCATGCACCAAAGAATTTCATAAGAAAATCAGCTTATGCTTTATAGACCATTGCAAAGCCTTTGATTGTATAGATCATGAAAAGCTATGGATCTTAAAGAACTGGGTGTGCCACAACATTTGATTGTCCTGATCGGTAACTTGTAGTATGTGGGGAAATAATTAATTGTAATGTAAAAGCAATCTTGTGTACCTCATTCACATCTTAAGATAAGTCTAGGATTTTTCCCTGCATGCTTCTGTTTATCCCAAACTCCCTTTCTCTTATTTCACTGGGCACTTCCAGCCAACTGGAGTGCTGGGTCATTCAACACATGACCTAATTTAAATTTTATTGCTCTTTGGGAGACTCCTTTAAGTTAGAGTCTCCATGTAGCTGTAGCCATCTTTGCCATCCTCATTTTTGCCTAGCCATGGATGCCATGCCATGATGTTTGCTTTTCAAATCACCATGTAGCCTTCTACAGCCAAAAAGGCTGGGTGAGTCTTTCTACCCTAAATCCTCCTAGTTAGTTAGGAACACTCTTTTTAAAGTTTGTTTTAGTATGTAGATTGAGATTGGTATACCTTCAGTAAACTTTTGATTTGCATTTTTAAACTGACTCCTTTGTTTTTGTAATGAGTCTAATTCAATGGGTGATCAGAACAGACCACAGACCTCTGAATACACTTTTAAATGTTAATTGAGCTTAGTTTGCATTCTTAAGTGGCACTCTGCATGAATTTGAAAGTAAGTGATTTTTAACTCTTTTTAAAAGAAGATAATTTTATTGCTTTTTAAAAGGACTAGATCCTGGAATTTTTTAATACAATTTTATTTTTTAGACTCATTATTCCTGCATAATTTGACTCAGATCAAGAGTCTACTGTTAAGACAGAATATGACTCAATCATTAATCAGAGTGGAGACTGCAGTCAAGAAATCAGAAGAAGACATGGACTCTGAAGGGCAGCTATGAAGGAATTAGACAAGATCTGAAGTGTCAAGATATATATCAGGATAAGGATTGTCTATGACAGCATATTTTTCACTGCTACATATGGTGGTGGAAGCTGGACAACGAAGAAAACTGATAGGAAGAATATCAATTCCTTTGAAATGTGATGCTGGAGAAGAGTACCATGGGTACCATGGACTGTTAGAAAGACAAATAAATGGGCCCTAGAGCAAATCAAACCTAAACTTTCCCTAGAAGCCAAGATGACTAAACTGAGGACTTTTTCAGACGGGCTAAAAACACAGTCACAGACACGGAACAGAGTTGAAAAAGGGTTTCCCTTTCACACGACATCATCCCCATCCAGTGCCGCCCCTGTGCTGCTCCCATGCTGCTTCTGTAATTTTTTATTCATGATGAAAAGTTGTGAATAGATCACCTGTTCCGTTTCTGTCATGGAATCACAGGTTGTCTGAGAGGTGCCCCGTTCTTGTTTCTGACACCCCGTTCTGGCACAGTGCCAGCTGCGGAGGGAGGTACATGCTGAAGACTTCTGGTCGAGATCGGGACATCAAGGTAAGTGGCACCCTTTCCCCCCCCCCCTTCCTGGGTTATTTGGTATTTTTTTAATGTGTTTTTGTACTTGGTGTACTTTTAAACTTTTTTTAACTTTTATTTTTAAATTTCCCACGCAATTGTTCTATCGCGAGAATGGGCAGGATTTGCTTTCCGGGTCGTAAATGCAGCTTATTGATGGCTGCATCTACTCCCGGCCAGCCAAGGGGAGGGGGGGCGTGTCTGTCACGGCAGAAAGTAGGTGTGCGAAAACTTTTCATTTATTCTATGGCAGGGACAGAAGTGGGCGTAGCGAGGCAGGAACAGGGTAAAAGTCCCCATCTGAAAAAGTCCTGAGACTGTCATACTTTGGACATATCATGAAAAGACATGACTCAGTAGAAAAGGCAATAATGTTTGGTAAGGTAGAAGGCAGTAGGAAAAGAGGAAAACCACATTCCAGATGGATAGACTCAATCAGGAAAGCCACGGCCCTGAGTCTGCAAGAGCTGAACAGGGCTGCTGAGGATAGTGTGATGGAGTTCTCTCATTTGTAGGGCCACCATAAGTCAAAGTCAACTTGAGGTCAGTTGACAACAACAACAATTCCTGTTGAATTTCTGCCTACTACACCTGTTATAGTCATGGGCCAGCATCCTGTTAGTGACATATACAGGTCACTATGTGGAGTTTGTTTAAATTGGAAAATGCTCAATGGGTGTATCCATCTCACAAGGACAGAAGCGGAGGCTTATATGTGGAACATGTACCAGTGCATATCAGACAGGTATATGTAATCCGCACCGGGCCTCTGCTTGTTCTGTAACGGGTCCTGAAAACCCAATGGGGAGGGTGCAGAAGCCCAATGCAGAATACTTACCAATGTGCTTCACGTTGTAACTATGCAAGAGGGTGTTAGCCATGCATATCCAGCACTGGTTCACATACTGTATGTTGTGCTACAGCTGTATGCAGAATAGGGGTTGCATAGTGCAAGTGGAACATAACTCCACTGGTGGTTATTTACACTATGTTTGTTTATGTATTTATTTAGACCCCGCTCTTCAGCCATAAAGGCTCTCAGAGCGGCTTACAAATTGTTAAGCAATAGCACGTTGCACATCTATACCATTTTATAGTGCACTAGGCACTAAGCGTTTTCCAATGTGTGCTGGCTAATTGCCCCACAAGCTGGGTACTCATTTTACTGACCTACAAAAGGATGGAAGTCTGAGTGAACCTTGGAGCCCTTGGGATAGAACTTGCAATGTTGTGTATGCAGTACTGGCATTTAGCCACTGCGCTACCAGGGCTCCCTCCCTGTGTTGCAGAAGAGGGCAACCAAGATGGTGGGAGTTCTGGAAGTCATGCCCTATGAGGAGCAGCTTAAGGAGCTGGATATGTTTAACCTGGAGAAGAAAAGTGTAAGAGGTGACATGATAGGCATGTTTAAATATTTGAAGGGATGTCATACTGAGGATGGAGCAAGCTTGTTTTCTGCTGCTACAGAGACTAGGACACAGAGCAATGGGTTCAAACTCCAGGAAAAGAGATTCCACCTAAACATTAGGAAGAACTTCCTGACAGTAAGAGCTGTTCAGAAGTGGAATGCACTGCCTCGTAGTGTGGTGGAGTCTCCTTCTTTGGAGGTTTTCAAACAGAGCCTGGATGGCCATCTGTCTGGAATGATTTGATCATGTATTCCTGCATAGCAGAGGATAGGACTAGATGGCCCTTGTGGTCTCTTCCAACTCTATGATTCTATGATTCTGTGTAGGATCTCAGTCATGGAGCCCCTGTTAGGCACAGGTGGGGTAAGAAAAACAAAGGCTCCTTGACCAGGGATCATGACCTTAGTGGCAGGTCTGTAATATTTTATCTATCCATTTATTTAGATCTCACCTTTCTCCCACACTGGTACTCATTGGAGGCTTTCAGATTAAGAGTACCATTCTGAACTTTGCTCAACTTCAGCCAGGGTCTCCGTTGACTGAGCACGGTCAGGGCAAAGTGTGGCTGGCATTGCTTCTTGGCTGAACACAGTGTACCATCTGGAGGTTGTTCACTTCTAATATTTAGAATCACTGTGATTTTCATTTGTCCTAGCTACCAAAAGTAGAATTGTCACCTTTTATGTGTTTTTCTCCTGAGACTTTTTTTTAATGGTGCATAGGAATGCAACAGGATTTTATTTGTCTTGGGCTGGGGATGCAGTGACTGGGAAAGTTCCAGCAACTGAATGGTGCTAGTCTTGCAGCTGCAAACAAAACCAAATGACAATGACACAGGAGCCATGGGGGTGGGGCAGAAATATCAACTCTCCAAGGCAGGCCCAACTATTAAGTACAGGGAGCAGGCTGCCTCAGGCAGCAGATACTAGGGATCATGAAGGGGAGGAAACTATTACTTTTGTTATTACTCTATCTTTGCTGCCAGGGGTGGAAGTGCTTGTGGAATTTTCTGCCATGTGTGCCAGAATAAATTGGCTGGCTTTGGGTATTATATCCACCTTGACCTGACAGAGGGGGCTGCCATTTCTTGCTCTGTCTCAGGCAGCAAAATATAGCCCTCTCCAGTAAAAAAAAATAAAAATAAAAATAAAAAATGCATGAGTCCCAGTGCACAGGTCAATGCTGGTCAGAATAGTTAAGGGTTCAGCTTGCCAACTGACCAGGACAAATTTGGTTAATATTCTTGTCAATTGATTATCTGCAACTTGATTTGCAAAAATCTGCAGGTGAAATTTTTCACAGCAAAGAGATAAGTGTTATGCCAATTTTTATTGGTCAGGATGTTTTAAAGGAGTCACAACAACAACAACAGCGAAAGATAGGCATCTCACCTAAGGGTAGATTTATTTTGGTTTATGACACATCATTGGCATCCTCAGCAGCAATTCTCAGTACCAACTAAAGGCATTTTGCTTCCTGTAGCAGTACAGTAGATGCACCGTTTCCCCAAATTCAGGATGAATTTATATTGGGGTCATTTTGGCACTTGACACAGAAAAATTTCACAGCATTTCTCCTCTTCCTTCCAGTAAAAATACAGTTGTCCCTCCGTATCCACAGATTTGGTATCCATGGATTTAAGTATTCAAGGCTTGAAAATATTCTTTAAAAAATAATAATCCAAAAAGCAAACCTTGATTTTGCGATTTTATATATGGGATACCACTTTGCTATGCCATTGCATATCCACTGACGCCCTCTTGTCATGGGAGAGAGGCTTGTGTACCCTAATGATGTTTTGAGCTATGCTGGCGGTGGCATAATGGCCACCGGTAGGGTCTCCCATGCCAAACAGGTCAAAACTGAAGGGTCTGACAAAGAGCGTCAAAGGGCAGGATGGGCTCTCTAGCCTTATGGCAACCATCCTAGGAGAAGGAAAACTCTAATCACAAACCCGGGCAGATGGTACTCATCCAACCCTATAAGGTCAACCATCTAAGAGAAGGAAACTCTAATCAAACCTACAACCCGAGGACCTCGCTGCTACCGTCCATGCCACAGCAGATGAACCTTTGGTTTAAAGGGTGAGGCCAGTTCTGTGCACGCTGTGCTCCACCAGAAAAATCCATTGCACAGGCTCACATATAATGGGACTTGAGTATTCACAGATTTTGGTATCCACGGGGGGGTCCTGGAACAAAACCCCAGCAAATATGAAAGGACAACTGTACAATCAAAACAAATTAAAAACAACTAAGGATTTGTTGCTCTTTTTTGACATCCAAAATCTACTTCCCAAGCTCTAATGGTAGGGCTGGGGATGAGAATTTTGTTGGGTACAAAACCACACAAACTTTCTAGCCCCTAAATATATAAAGTGACTGTATATCATGTCATGCCATTGGTCCATTTGGCCCATTTGGGTCACAGTGACTATATCAAGCAAAGGTCTTTGCTGGAACATAATCCTCCATATTGAGATGCCACAGACAGAACCCAGGTACTGTTGCTATAAACCACATCCTCCAACTCTAATGTAAATTGTGTCCGTTCACAAAGCAAACTCTAGGGGTCCAGAGGTCAATCCCACTCCCCTGACCTGCTGCAGCCTGTACACACAAACACCCCTAAATGGATACCAGAAGAGACTGAAGGTATTGGATTGTAAATGTTCCTGTTCCATGAAAACTCTTTTTTTGAAAATCAGAAAAAGGCAGGTGCTGTCCTTGTTTTTAACAAAGAATGCAGAACTGTGGTTCTTCCTCTCTTTTTTTTTTGTCCCCCCCCCCCATATGTGTGTTTGGGAGTGAAAAATTCAGTGAGGGTCATGTTTTGCTCACCCTGGCATAACTGACGTTAGATACTGTGCTCACTAAAGCCAAATGCTGAGTCCAGGAGACATAGTACATCACAGTACAGTACATATTTTATCAGTGGGTGGGATCCAGACATAATCTTAGAGTAGACCCATTGTAATGAAGGGGAATATAGTTACTCATGAATTTTCTGTGCCTTTTCTAGCTGCACAATATCCTTTTTGAGGTGCAATAACCAGAAGTGATCTCTTGAGTTCCAAGTTTTTCATATTGCACAGAGTTCAGGCAGAACAGCTTGTTCTCAGCTGTACATAGCTATACATACACTGTAAACCAGGGGTGGACAAAGTGCAACAATTCCTAGCATTCCTCTCCTTTGGCTATCATAGAATCATAGAATTATAGAGTTGGAAGAAACCACAAGGGCCATCCAGTCCAACCCCCATTAACCCTTTTCTTACCTGATACTATGCTGGCAAGACAATCTGTTTACAGACAAAGGGAGTTATAGTTCTCTAGCAGAATGACAGGATTTGCACCTTGTGGCAACATGATGGAACTCCATCATGACAAACCCCCTGCCACACAGGAAATCACGATCGAAGCATCCCTGACAGATGGCCATCCATCCTCTGTTTAAAGACCTCCAAGGAAGGAGACCTCACCACACTCTGAGCGAGTGTGTTCCACTGCCGAACAGCTCTTACTGTCAGAAAGTTCCTCCTAATGTTGAGGTGGAATCTCTGTTCCTGGAGCTTCCATCCATTGCTCCATGTTCTAGTCTCTGGAGCAGCAGAAAACAAGCATGCTCCATCCTCAATGTGACACCCCTTCAAATACTTAAACAGGGCTATCATATCGCCCCTTAACCGTCTTTTTTCCAGGCTAAACATACCCAGCTCCCTAAGTCTTTCCTCATAAGACATGGTTTCCAGACCTTTCACTATTTTGGTTGCCTTCCTCTGGACACGCTTCCATTTGTCAATACAGTATTCTTTTTGAATTGTGGTGCCCAGAACTGGACACAGTATTCTAGGTGAGGCCTGACCAAGGCAGAATAGAGTGGCACTATTACTTCCCTTGATTACTTCTTGATTACTCTCTTGGCTAGGGCTGATGGGACTTATAATCCAGCAACATCTGGAAGGCCATATGATTCCAATCCCTGATTCAGTTCAAGCAAAGTAACTCTACTCTATTTGGTATAAGGCTGCCTTTGTTAGCCACTGTGTACTATATGTCTATAAAACTGTGGGCTCTGCAGTTAGATCACTGTATATTATGAAGTGTCTGAATTTTTGTGTCTGTGACTGATTTGACTCCAGCTCTGTACAGCTCATTGGCGTGCTGATCTGGAATGACAAAGAGAGCCAATATGATGTTACAGATAGAACGTTGCACTAGGAGGACAGGCTCAAAACCATCATGAGCCAAAAAGCTGATGTGCTTGTCTGTACAAGGGTATAAAATGTGGATTGATACACACTAATGCCAATTTGCAGCAGCTTTCATTTGCCTCCACGATTTTTTGGCAAGATTGCAGGCATGCAAAGCTATCCGCATTTGTTGTTCAAATGGACATGTCTGTGAATCAAGATGGTGAGTGGGAGTGAATTACTCACTTTTTATTGTCACCAGTTGCCACTACCAAACAGTAGTTTAAAAAAAAAAAAGCATATCTAAAGTGCGAAAGTGTGATATTACATCCATTTTTGTGGATTCCAGGGCCCCGGGGGGGGGGGTGGTTAAAAATATTTGCAAAGACAATCTTTTGTTCAAAAATGCTCCCAATTTTTTTTTGGGGGGGGGATTTCCACTATGTTTGATGGTTCCCCCCCGCCCCCCATGTCAAAAACAATTTTTGCAAAATTTTTCAAAAATACATTTTGCTCCCAAATGCTTCAAAATGTTTTCTAGGGGCCGTGGGGTACATTTCCACCACATTTTATAACCCCCCTGGCAAATTTAGACCCAGGAGAGGACTCTTTTGATACAGGAAGTAAACAGGAAATGACTTCTGCTCACTTCCTGTTGTTAAAAATGGTTCAGGAAGCCCCACCCCCTCCATATTCCCTAGAGGGTGTTCAGGGGCAAAAAATTGGGTGTTTTTTTTCACTAGCAGGTGCAGTGGAGAAATGCAGCCCTCCAAGGTCCCTGGGGGGGCTAACACAGCCCCCTAGCCTTCCACAGCTGCCCATCACTGCTATAGACAAACAGAGAAATATGGATTTTACAGTGGAAAGAGAAAAGGGGGGGGGGGAAAAGGAAAAATTAAAATCTAATTTAAACTCAGGTCCTGTCTATACGGTCAAAATAACACAAACGCTATGCAAAAGATTGGTGATCCGTTCAAACGACCATTCACACAAATATGTGTCATTCGGAAAGGAGGCAGCCAAATCCACCGCAAAGTCCATGTGCATCACATCTGGGGCTTCATATGGGTTTTTTTAAAAGCTCTGTACGACTAACAAATGAGTAGCCATTTGAACACTCACGTTCACACAGATACGAACAGTCAGTGCAATATGATTGGCTGGACAAACACAGTGGCAGAGGCTAGCAAAGATGAAAAGTGGCTGTGGCCGCCATGTTGGATTTTCAGCTAAGTGAGGGTCCAGTAAGTCAATCAAATGGTGATCTCATGCTCTTCTTATTTATTTCTTTGTAAATATGAAGTGTTGCTTGTGCGCACCCTGGGAAATTGTTTTTTTTTTTTTTAAATAGTGGCAGCACATTTAAAATCATGAGTAAATCACTTGCAGCTGCCATCTGACTAGGGGGTCATGTGGAGTTTAGGGGGGCTCTTTTGGCTGTGTAGATAGGTTGCATTGCTATGGACGCCTGCCTTTCCAAACGTGTTCATATTTCCCCCCCTCATATAGACAAGAACTTAGTATCATGACAACATACAAATCCAGGATCTAGAAAGCTTTAGGCTCTGCAGTTAGAATACTGCATATAGCATACAGTTTGTACCAACGTGACACTTAGGGAGCTGGGGGACCTGAAGGCCTCCAGATGTTGTTGAACTCCAAATCCCATCAGCCCTAGCCAATCTGGGAAAGATGTGATGAGTGGTTCATCAGGTTTCCCAGGCCTGCTCCGCGCTATCAGCTTGGTGGTACGCAGTCCACAGGTGCCATTATTTTTGTTTGTGATGCACTGCACTTTTAAAAAGTGTTCCCAAGAACACCTCTTTGTTCCAGAACTGCCAAAGGAATCCTGGGAGCCAAGTTAATGCTGAGGGCAGGCAGCATGCAACACCCCTCTTTAATTGGCTTCCCAACTAATAATACCTGGCACTGTAGCAACTGACTCAGGTAGGAGGGGAGCCGGAGTGGGAACACTGGCAGAAGCCCAGCGCAGCTGTTCCTAGGCTGGCGGCGGCTGACTTTCTCCAGGAACACGCCAGGCTGTGCCCTCATGGCGGAGCCTGCTAATTGGGAGGGACACAGGCCTGACCCACCCACATTGTACTTTAGCTGGAATTAAGAGGCACTTCTGATCGCAGTGACATCTCTTGTATAACATGTTTTTCCCTCTGCGATAGGAATGGCTGGAGGGCTGGCAGAGAAGTACTTGTAACCACTGGCAATAGAGGTGTCAAGGAGCATGGCTTCCCAGGTTGTATGGTGCGAGGGACCAGCAACTATTTCGTTCCAGTATTCCCGGGACAGCTTCCATATTTGTGCTCTTTGGCTACATTTGTGTTGGTTTTTTTCCTCCTGGGAACTCGCCAAGACTGGCAGCTAATGGTTTGTGGACTCCCCCCAGCCCCCAAGCCACCATTTTGAGTAGCACTGCTTTAGAGTAATTTTAAAAGTAATGCATTTCTTGCTTTTTCTTCATTTATATCCTCCTTTTGCTCCAGTGGACTCAAAGGGGAATATATCTCTACTCATCCCTTTTATCCACACAACCCCATGAGGTAGGTCGGGCTATGAGAGGGACTGACCCAAGGTCACCCAGTGAGGTTCATGGACTACTATCTGGACCTCCCAACTCTCACTCCAACATTCTAACCCCTACACTAGCAGTGGGAATCATACAGCCCTCCAGATGTTGTTGGACTCCAACTCTGAGCATTCCTCACCATTGTTTATACTGCCTAGGGCTGCTGGGACTTGTAGTCCCAAAGATACCTGGGAGCTGCATGATTCCCACCCCTGCGCGACACTATACAGTACTAACTCTCCATGTTCTCTCAATCAGGAAGTGCTGCAAATAGCTGGGCTTGCTCTGCAGTTGCTCCATTACTGTTGAACAGCCTCCAGAACATGATGCTGGAAGTGTGGAGCCTGAGACCCACCAGCTGTTGTTGGAATATACCTCCTACAAGCCCTCATCCCTGGTCATGCTAACTAGGGCTGATGTGGGTAGCAGTTCAACAGCATCTGGAGGGACTCAAGTTTCCCTCTTCTGCATTGCAGTTCATGCATAGTCCACCTGTTCATGAAGGCCTAGGGAACAGAAGGGTTAGTCAGATGACAAGATTTCTGGGTCATTCTTTCTAGAATGGTAGACTTGTAGCACCTTAGAAACAAGCATATGAGTTATTAGCTCACAGGGACTGAACTTCTTCAGATGCATGCATTCTTGAGGTGACACACAGAAACCTGCATAGAGGAGGGATATTAGATATAGGTGCTAGTGGAGGACAGTACTTTATAGGTCTCAATAGTGGAGAAACCTCTTTCAGCCCAAGAGCTGAATTCAATTTCAGAGATGTTCTCAGGGGCTGCATTCCAGCAATGGGAGCGATAAAAAAATACCATCGTATTTTAGCTTACAGCTCTTACCGCCAATAATTAAGCTTTAAGAAAGACATTCTACCATTTTAGAATTGGAAGAAATCCACAAAAGCTGGGAAAAGATCCAATGGTACTCATGGGGAAACTGAGAACCCAAAGGATTAGATTCATCCGAAGCCTTGAGGTTCCTCACCCCCAGGTGCCCTTTGTTGGGCCTACCTTGACAACATTTGGGTGCTTTGCAAAATTTGGCCCTGGGGAACAGATTCCCCATCGGCTCTGGAGGATTAGAGAACCCTCTGGAGCACACATGGGGTGCATGGAGGAAGGGAGAAAGCCCCAGGCCAAGCAGATGACAAAGGATGGGGTGGAGTGTGACAAATATGCTGAAATGCATTGCAATAGCAGGAACACCTAATCTTTAGTAGTCTTAAAGAAGCTTGTAGAGTGTATGGTTGTGGAATCCTATATGCATTTTCCTGGAAATAAGTCTTAGGAAACATATGTTCAAGAAGACCAGAGGAGGTTTGTGCTAAAAGAAATTTTCAAGATTGCCTGCCTCTGACACAAGGTGTTGAAATGGTCCCTTGATCGGAGATTAGAAAAGTTACTTTTTGGCCAATGCTGGCTGGGAGATTCTGATTCTTATAGTCCAAGAAAATAAGTATTCTAAATCTCTTTAAAATGTTCAGAATGAAGCATGAATGCTTTGCCTTCTGGATTGTCATTTCTGTTCTTGTTTTTTCTAAACTATGGTATTTTATATCCTGCTGTGATATCAGATCTTGGAAGAAAACTCTGCAAATCTTCCAGCCAATATGGCCACTGTCCATGTCAAATAAGGAATTCTGGAAGTTGTAACCCCCCAAAAAAACATATTCAAAAGCTCTTATTCCTACAGGGCAATGATTACACAATAGGCAAGTTTCCCGTATCCGTAGAACCAATATCTGTAGTTTCTGTTATTTGTAGGACACAAAATAGGGACACATATCATAGAGTTGCACTGGAAAATGCCTAGAGAGGCATCCTCTCCAGGCATCTTCTAGGTCCTCCAACACAACTTTATGCTACGTTTTTACTGGAAATTCGCGGTTTCCAGTATCCGCGGTAAGTCTGGGAACCAAACCCCTGCAGATATGGAGGTCTGACTGTATTGCATGTGAATTGCTCTCCCAAGCAACATTAATCCCCATTACAATTTACCCTATTTTAACATGGATCAACCAGTACTGTCTCTCTCTTCCATACACCATTACTTTTTTTACATTATTTTATTTTTTTGGTTCAGTTTCATTTCCTTTTATTTCTCATTGAAAACAAACACAGCTTTTCCTGAATTTAATGTACCTATAGCTGCCCTTCTCCTCATGCTTTTCTAATAGTTACTTGAGGACACAGCAGCACCACCGAGCCAGGTAAACATCTCAGGTTGACCTTTCTTTTTCCAAATGGGTGTAAGTATGGAAGGGAACCTACAACGATGCCATTTGAGACCCACACAGAGGCAGAAGCAGACACAGAGTTACTGTAAGGAAACTTGGTATAACTTTCTCCACATACAACTTAAATGTCATCTGTTTCAACTCTCCCACTCACAGGATTCTCCAAATGCGCTTGACTACAACACTCACCATCCTCAGCCCAACAGTGGGAAGGACTGACATTGTAGTTGAAGATGTCTGGAGAGCCCTGAGATTGGGAAGGCTGTGTTATCTCATTCACAGATGAGAAATCTGGCACAGCAGTTCTTATGAGTGTCAGCTTCCAGCATCTGCATTCCTTATCACACAAGTGAATGACTCAGCCTTGGCGGGAGTCTTTCAGTCTTTAGTACTGTCACAGCTCTGATTAGCTTAGAATGTGGGTCATTCTACAAGCAATTGCTGCCAATTGTCCAAAGCCCATTAAAAACCCGCAGAGGTAATAAATTAATTTTTTTTAAATGCAGAACAAAGCACAGAACATAGAAGGATAAGTAAAAGTTAACATTTACTGAGCGATACAGGACTGAGTATTATGAAGGACATACATGGATGGACATGGCAGTGGAGCAGATGCAACAGGCACAGGCCCGTATCCCAGCATGCCGAGGGAAAGGAGCCAGCCACCACCAAAACAAGTAACACAATGGAGATAACTGTGGCATATGCATTTGTAACAAAAAAGACCATAATAACATACATTTCTATGGGATCACATCTAGTGATTATATAAATCCATATAGAGACTGTTGTATAAAAAATTTATAAAAATATAAAAAGTGTAAAAATGTGCATTTTTCAAAAGCATGGCCTGGACAGCTGGGCTGTAAACATTATACTGAGGATGTGCTTGTGGGGGGCGCCTGCGCCACAGTGCCACAGACAGGCCCAGCAATGAGGCAGGACTTGCGTCAAGTGTTTGTCATTCTTGGTTTCTGGTTTAGTTCTGGATAGAGGGAGAACACAGAGGCAGGCCCCCAAAAGCAGGAAAGGTACAGGACCGAACACTCACATGCAGCTTTGCCTGCCTTCTGCTTCCTCCTACCCCAATTTCTCTGGTGATCCAACTTTTGTGTCTCTGTGGACTGCCATCCGTTAGCTGCAGGAAGAAGGCCCAGCGGGGAGGGGAGCCACAACACTACCACTTTGTATCCCAACACGTTTCCAGACTTGGGATGCACTTCTATGGGTTGCACAAAGGGTTTTCTAAGGGTCCTTTGATGAACCACCAGAAAGGCCTCTCCCCCAATGGCTGTAATATTTCTGAAATCATCTCCTCCACTCCCTTAGCATGTACAGTCCCCAAGGAAGCTCACTGTGTTCTGTTTACACTAATTTCTAGTGCACAGTTCTTCGTACAGTACATAGATGAGAGATGCTCAGAGATCCTGGGGGTTTTTTGGCTTTCACCAGCCTACTTCTCTCTTCACCCACCATGCTCCTTTCACTTCTTCTCCAACTGTTCGAGCAGTGGGTTGGCTTCATTCTCCGGGGTTTTGACACTATCTGTCCGCACAATGCAGGTGGGCCGGTGACGGTTGAGCATCAAGATCAGCTGTTGCCTCTCCTGCTTCAGCTCCTCTATCTGGGCCTTCAGCTCAGCATTCATGAGCTCCAAGCGCTCAGATTCCTAAACCAGAAGCAGAGAAAAAAGGTTCAAGTTCAAGCAAAAGGTTCAAGTTGCTATACTTCAACATAAGAAGATGCTATCCCACCATGCTGTGCACAACAAAAAAAAAATTATTTTAGAAAAGCATTGTGTCTACCATTTACTTGTCAAAGAATCCCTTATTGGACTGATGTCCACAAATTATTTAACATTTAAACAGTATATAGAGGGAAATTAATGAAGAAACTTCTGCCAAAACAAGATTTCCTCAGATTTTTTAAGAGCATGCACTAGACAAGAACTTGGGAAAGCTCTTTTTTTGTAGTACACATCCCAGAATCCCCCAACTGAGAGTGCAGTCCATAAAAAGTAACTTTCCTAACTCCTGCACTGGTACCAACTCACCCTCTGCAGGAATTCAGTTCTCTCCTTTTTCTTGTTCCGACATCGAGCAGCTGCAACTTTGTTTTTCTCTCGGCGCCTTTTCCTCCTCTCCTCTTCTTCATCTAGCTAAAGGAAAAGCACCAAGCACACCATTACAAGAGGAGAGCGAGAGGGAGAAGAAGAAGCCGACATAACAGTCTCCTTGTGGAAAGCTCATGGCAAAACAAACAAAAAACCACCACAAAACAAACTTCTGAACAAATTTTGCACAAAGATCTTTGGGTAAGCTTCAGTACTTACCAGTAACCACAAAACCCTGGTTACTTCATTGCAGGAATGTTCTCTTGTGACTCCTTCTTTGAGACCCTGCCACAGCTGCATTGCCTAGACCCCTTCCTCTCCCTTCACAAATATGCCAGTGCTTATTATTCACAGTGTAAAGTACAGGCTGTGTTTAAATATTTGAAAGGATGTCATATTGAGGATGGAGCAAGCTTGTTTTCTGCTGCTCTAGAGACTAGGACACAGAGCAGTGGACTAAAACTACAAGAAAAGATGTTCCACCCAAGTATTAGGAAGAACTTCCTGACAGTAAGAGCTGTTTGACAGTGGAATACACTACCTCAGAGAGTGGTGGAGTCTCCTTCTTTGGAGGTTTTTAAGCAGAGGCTGGATGGCCATCTGTTGGGAGTGCTTTGATTGTGAATTCCTGCAGGGCAGGGGGTTGGACTAGATGGCCCTTGTGGTCTCTTCCAACTCTATGATTCTATGTCCCTTATGGACTACTCTCTCCTCTGCAGCATAGTCAATATCCTTTCCGCCTTTTTCATCTGCTATTGATATTGGACTTCCTTTTGAGTATACATACAGAAAGAGTGCTTTGAAAAGTTACACTTTTGAACTACAAACTCCCAAAGTTCCCTAGCCAAACTGGCCACTGGCTGGGGGATTTGCAAAGTCCTCATAGAAAAGAATAACTCTGCCAAGCTCTCCACACAGGGTTGCTCTAAGGCCATCCCGGTATTGCAAGCTCAGGGCAGCATATGTTTTCTCCCTTTGTTCATGTTAACCTCACAACAGTTTTATGAGGTGGGAGAAATAGTACGTGCCTGAAAATGACCTTCATAGCTGAATGACGTTTGGATCTCCTCAACCAAAATCCAGCATTCCAACCAGTGTACCCTGCTGGTTTCCTCAAGGGCAGTTGCCCCATTATTCCTACGATGAGCCTGTAAGCTGTCCAAAGAACCTTCCTTACTTGACAGTACGCAAATATTTTTGTAATGGAGGAGAGGTGAGATTTGAGGCAGGAACCACCAGGCCAACTGCTCATACTCTTGACCACTGCTGTAGTTCTTGAAAATTAAGTCTTAGTTAATCTAACAATTAATATCAAACATAGACATAGTCCTTCTCCTTCAGAGGGAGGATTGAGAAGGTTGGGAAAGGAAATGGGGTCTTCTTAAAAACACTTTTGCCATTCCTTCAAAAAGAGAATGTAGGAGCTCAAAACATGTGTTTGCAATGAACCAACTGTTGGCCTCACAAAAACTTTCCTACAATGTTTGTACTGCTCTGTTTCCTACTTTTGCATTCCAATCCCCTATTATAACCAGTGTGCTCTGTTTCAGTATGGGATCCATTTCCTCTTAAATGCCCCTATAGATTCTTTTGATTTCTTCCTTCTCTACCTCTGTGGTGGGACTGTAAACCTGGATTATACTGATATATTTTTCCTAGAGTCTTATTGATATTATTTACTCAGATTTCATATTGTATCCCCTGACTGTTTCTGCTACTTCTGCTTCACTATTAATGCTATCTCATTTCTTCTTTGATTGTCATTTTCAGAGTAGACCACTGTGTAATTACTTGATTGAAAATGTCCCATTCCTGTCCACTTTAGCTCGCTCCCATCAAGTATGGCTATGTCTAAGTATTCTTGTTCTAGTTTTACAATTTCTAGATTTCCCTGATTCGCGCTTCTTACATCCAATGTTTCTACTACATTAATTGTGTGGCTCTGGACTTTTCTTTCACCTCTGCACATGTCAACAGCTGAATGTCCTTTCATCTTGAGTCCACAGCTGCACCATTAACTACAGCGCTACTCATATTTGTCCCCTGATCTTCCCCAGTACCTGGTTGAGTGCCTTCCAAGTGAGGATCTCATGTTCTAGCACTATATCTTATTTCATTTTGGATTGTCTCATCATAGGGTTTTCAAGATAATTGGCATTTAGGAGTGGTTTACCATTACTATCACAAACAAGTTTGTTTTCTGCTGCTCCAGAGATTAGGACACAGAACAATGGGTTCAAACTTCAGGAAAAGAGATTCCATCTAAACATTAGGAAGAATTTCCTGACAGTAAGAGTTGTTCAGCAGTGGAATGCGCTGCCTCATAGTGTGGTGGAGTCTCCTTCTTTGGAGGTTTTGAAACAGAGGCTGGATGGCCATCTGTCGGGAGTACTTTGATTGGGTATTCTGCATGGAAGGGACTGGACTGGATGGCCCTTGTGGTCTCTTCCAACTCTATGATTCTACCTTCTGTGCAGTACTAACAAGAGTGCCACTGGTATTTTATCTGAGAGATCTTTTGCCAGTGTCAATTCCCTGCTCGTCTGCCCCCACACACACTATTGCTGCCGCACAGTAGCTGTTTGGCACATTTAGTTTGGCAAAAGCCTGATTTGGGAGTCCCTACCAGCAGCCTCTTGCCTCACAGGGGCACACAATAACACAGAAATACCACCACTGTTAGTGAGGAGGTGGGAAGGATAAAGCTAAGTCATTAATGGCTATATATTTCCTTCAGCATCAGAGACGGTATGCAATTTTATCTTTAAATGTCCCCAAACATTTCCAAGTACATGTGGGAGAACTCTTTCCCTATAGTTTTTCATGTAAACTGAGAAGGAACTTGGGGGAGTTAGTTTTACTGACTACAAGTCCCAGAAACCTATCCATCCCAGCAAGCATGGCCGCTACCTATACTCATTGGGGGATTCTGGGACTTGTCCCAGAAAGTAACTTCCCCAGGTTCTAAAAACACTTGGCAGAATCTGCTTGGAGCTCACCTCACTCTTCACTGTCTGAGGCCTTTTGCCCAGTTTCACCTCCAGGAAATGCAGTGGTGAGATCATGGCCCCAATGCTGCGAATGTCAGCATACTTCAGCTCTTCCGCCGTCAAGGTGGTACCAGGCAATCCTGTCAAGGGGCCGAGGCCAGGCAGGGAGCCAGCTGTCAGAGAGGGGTCTGGAATCTGCCCTGGCATCATAGCACAACAGACAATCCCACAGTCTAGAGAGAGAGAGAAACAGAAACCATCAGTCACTGCAGGAAACTGAGCAAGGACCATCCTGAAGGCAAAGTAATTTATTTTGCAATCTCAGTGAGAGGACATACTGTATATTTGGAAGGACTAGCATGTTCTGTTTGCTGAAACAGCTGTCCCAGAGCTTAGAAACATTCCTTTTTAAACTTTAACTCCCACAATCCCCTAAGCAGCATTGCCATTTGGGGAGTTTTAATCCCAAAAAAGGAACTCTCCCAAGCTTTGATCCATCACTGTAAAAGCAATGCATTCCAGATTGGATGCCATACCCCGAATGTGCCTTCAGGCAGCTTTCTAGGATGTTACCCAGACACTGGGGAAGAAAGAAATCCAGAGGGCCATGAGCCATCATTAAGAAGTTCTCCTCCTGAACTATACTGTGAAACAGTCACCCAAGGAAAAAAGGATGGCCAGAATGCAAAGCCATGATAACTGGACACTGGGCATTTCTGTATATTGTCACAAGCATGTTATTGTTGTTACATGCCTTCAAGCTGACTGCAACATATGGTGGCCCTATGATTCTTGGTAAGATTTATTTGGTTTTTCTTGGTAAGATTTATTTAGAGAAGGTTTGCCATTGCCTTCCTGTTAGGCTGAGAGTATGTCACTTGCACAAGTGCACTAAGTGGAGTTTCCATGGCTGGGAGGGGGGATTCTTCCAGAACACTAGTCCAGCTTTCAATTCACTACCTTACTCTGAATCTCTTACAAGTACTACTACTCAATCTAGTACCAAGAACGTTAGTAGACTCAGCAGGAAAAAGAGAGGTAATTATTGATTTTTACGTCAGCTTTATGAAGTTAACACTTATTAACTATCAAGAAGCAATGATTACCTAACAGAGCAGCCAGCATGTTCAGCATATTTATGAACTCAAGGAGGAAGGCAGAATGGCAAGGAGGAAGTCAGCTAATTACACACATTATTTACAACTAGGAAGTGTGGTGTTTCTCCAGATGAAACCTGTAAGGCAAATGCTCAACCTGAATGCAAACTACTTAATATAACTGAATGCAAACTACTCAGGAAAGAATGGTTGCATTTACCCCCACATTCTATTTAGATAAGGGCTAGCTGCAGCTTGCCATGGTAAATGGAGACAGATTCACAAAATACCACCAAGGATAAATGAGGTTTCAAGTTAAGAATCCACAGGGCTGAACACCATGGCAGCAGGAAGAGGAAGTAATAAAAGTTTTGCTTCATGTTCAGGAATAGCGGAACTACATGGAGACCAATAATGCCACTATTGTAAAGGGAATGAGAGCCCTGACTCCAAAGTCAGAAACATACCTGTGACTGCCAGCTCCACAACTGAGAAGGAAAAAGCTAGGAAACAAGTGCTAAATAATACTATGAGAGAAAAGAGGCACCGGTTATGAGGGCTACTTTTCTTTCCAGCTGCCTGCCAGAAGATGTCCTTGGCTCTAAATGCCAGTTGTTTCAGCACTGGAAAGCAGAAATGAAGCATATGCTCTAGGCTCTGCCACAGGGCCTCCTTGCCTCCCAGGAAAAACATCCTGGCCCGGGGGTGGGTGACCAACTTCACCCCATCTTCAAGCAGAGAAGGAGCAGCTGCAGGAAGTTGGTTTTCTCCCTACCTTGCCAGAACAAACACTTACGGTACTTGGTTTTACTGCCATTTGCGCTGCAACTAAAAGGAACGGATGTTCTGGCCCATCCACTAGCCATGTGACTAAACATAGGGCTAGGCAACATGTGGCCCCTGCCCAAACTTTGCTGCCTTTTGTGTCTCTCCTAGCCAATTTGCTTCATTAGAAAGGGGAGGATTAAGCTTCTGGAAGCCCCCAGGAAGCATAATTCTCCCTTAAAACAAAGGGTTCAGGAAACTGGAAGTAGCCTTCCAGATACAGTTGTCCCTCTGTATCCACAGATTTAAGTATTCACGGCTTGAAAATATTCTTTAAAAAATAATAATTCAAAAAGCAAACCTTGATTTTGCCATCTTATATAAGGGACACCATTTTGCTATGCCATTGCATATAATGGGACTTGAGTATTTACAGATTTTGGTATCCACTGAGGGTCCTGAAACCAAACCCCAGTGAATATGAAGAAACAACTGTAATTTCAGTGTTAGTAGTAAGGTGGCCCAAGGTGGTGAACTGGCCTCTAGACCATGTACACCTCTGGTTAAAGACTACTGGGTTGTCAGTTTAAATGCAGCCGTTGTTTGTTGTTTGTTTGTTTTACCCTTGGAGTCACAATGATGATTCTTTTATTCTCAAGAAGAGAATTTCTAATCTAAAAGACACCATTCCTAATGTGAATGGTGACAATAAGATATCCTGGAACAGTGGAGAGGGCTATTGTGTATAGCTGGTTGTTCACTAATGCTAGAAGCCTCTAAACCAAGAAGGGGGAGTTGAGGTGCTTGGTTGTCGAAAACAACATAAACAGGGTGGGCATAATGGAAACTTAGTGGAATGGAGAGAACCAGCCTGATCTAGTCATCTCCAAATACAGACTCCATGGGAAGGGCAGAGATGCTGGGACTGATGTTGCTCAGCTAGTCTGTGAGGATATAGTGTCAAGCAAACTAGAAGCCTCGACAGAGGTTGTTGTTGTTGCTGTGTGCCTTCAAGTAGTTTCTGATGTATAGCAACCCTATCACAGGGTTTTCTTGGCAAGATTTGTTTAGAAGGGGGTTGCCTTTACTTTCTTCTGAGGCTGAGAGTATGTGACTGGCTCAAGGTCACCCAGTGGTTTCCATGGCCGAGTGGGGATTCGAACCCTGTTCTCCAGAATCATAATCCAATGCTCAAACCACTACACCAACAGGGATAGACTCCCCCACAGAATTGCTGTGGGTGACAATACCAAGACCCAAATTTGATAATTGGAGGCATGCAGTCATCCCTCTGACCAAATTGCTCAGGGCAATTCTGAGATAGCAAATGAAGCCAAGAAGCTATCCAAAGGAGAAAAGGTTGTAATAATGGACAAATTAAATTGCCCTCACTCAAGATGGGATAAAATGCACCTTCCCATCACAACAAAGCAATAAAACCTCTGGATACCTTAAACAACTACCAGCCTAGAACCAACCAGAGGGGAGGCAACCTTGGATTTAATCCTAAGTGGTATTCAAGATCCAGTACAAGATGTCAGCATTGTTGAACTAATTGGAAACAGTGACCTTAGTGCTATCAAATTTAATTTACAAGTAAGTGGAACATATCCAAGGAAATTAACATAATTACATTTGACTTCAAAAGAAGAATGTTTCTCAAAAACACTGGCAAAAAGGAAAGGGAACATCAAGGGGGCTACATTTCCAGAATACTCCTTCTGAGAAGCAACCCAAAATCACAATAAGACCAGAGAAAATTGGGAGGAGACGGAGACTATCCACAGATTACATGCAGCCTCTGAACCTTTCCTCTGTGGCCCCCAAGCCCCCCCCCCATTTTAATTGGTTTTAAAAAAATATATATAACTAAAATATAAAACCACCCCAAACACACCAAACCATGCACAGACACAGCAGTTTGGCTATGAAGTCACTTCTAATGAATAACAACAACATGGTTGTTATTCATGGTCACAGTCTGCAGGGGTGAAAACTGGCCTTGGCCCACTGCCTTAGTTGCCCACCCCTGCATGAAGACATACTGTACACTACAGGTAAAAAGTCACAAGAGGTTATTGATACAGTGAATGGGAACAGACAAGGAAGCCTTCCTTCAGGAAACACAAATCTTGCCCAAATGAGACCAAGAAGGAATCATAGCCAAAATTCACTAATGTGTAACCACAATAGTTACACACTCTCCTAACCCACCCCCTTTGTCCCCACTTACTGGCAGCAGCTTCTGCAATAACTGGGGTCTGTTCCTCTGTCAGTTGGGAAGCTGGTGGTCTCACCCCCTCCCATGAGCAATCTCTGTAGTGATAGTCAGAAGCAGGGTCCCTATTGCAGTTCCTCCTTACGCCAGAGATCCCTCCCTTGTGTGATCATGGGCTCTCCCTGTTATCTGGGCAACACAGCTGTGAGGAGGTAGCTTCCCCTCCAGGTAAACAAAGGGCTAAGGTTGGGTTAGGGGTAAGTTACGTTTATTGGGGTCAACATCTCAGAGGAGTAACAGGATCACCAGAGACAATTGCGCAATGAAATGGCCTGTTCAAAAGATTCAAAATGCTTCCAAATGGAGATTATAAAAGCCCCAGGGAGGAACATGAGGAGAGAGTTGAGCAGAGAATCAAACTAAGAGAGAGGAAGGAGCTGAGGCATCTGCTTCATCCTGGGAAGCTGGTTGCAGGCTGGGCCATGTGGTCCAAACTCCCAGCTAACCTCGTGGACATCAAAGATTCATAATATCTGTATTTGTGAGTAGAATAGGAACTGTGTTTAGATAGTCATGTTGAGGGTGTGTGTTTCTGCTTCTATGTTTTTTTAAAACCTTAGATGAATATGACCTAGGCTGTTGTAACTTGTAACTTTCTTTTAAGACTGCCTGAAGGAAGGTGCCTTCATGTGAGAGATACCTTGTTGCTAATGTGGATTGCTTGCTTAGAACAAAACTTCCTTTAAAGATCTCCTCTCTTCCACACTCTTTCATGCATCTTTTGCTCAGTGTGTTTTGTGTGTATGTGTGTGCATGTGTGTAGGATTCTCTTCTTCCAAGGGAGGGAGAAGGAAATCTCTGCTGAGCCAGAGGTAGAAAATACCACTTAAAAGTTCCTCAGTAACTTCCCACTGAGTTACTGGTCATAGGGATTTAAAATCAGTGGGTGGTGGCAGCTTAGATTATCTCAAGGGATCCCATCTTCTTCTCAGGAGCAAAGCCCTAACAGCTCTCATGAGGGGGTGGGGTGGGAACATCAGTCAGCTGCTTCCCAATTGACAGCAGAACAGTGGCCACTGCCCAGTAAATGGGAACTGTGGGACTTTCATGGTCCTTACAGATCCCCTAAACTAGGGAATATCTAGGGATCATGAATATGAACCAGTCACAAATGCATAACTCTAGGTTACACATTTGTACCTGCCTTAGTGAATTCTGGCCAATAATGTGCACAAAGGAAATGTGAACAGAAAATAAGGGCTTTATCCAATGAAGTTGGTTGGAGGGAGATTCAGGACAGGAAAAAAAAGGACTGCAGATAAGGTACAGACTGAATCAGGAACTAGGCATTCTCTCCATGCCTCCCTTAAACATATGTTTTGCCTTATTCTCCTCTCTCCTCTGCACGAAGTTAGTCAATTCTGGAGGGCTTTCTTTTTCAACTTCCTACACCCTCTCTTCATATCTGTGACCCTGGACCTCTTTACAAATTAATTATAAAGGGTTTCAATACTGAGGAAAGCTGTGGCCTCTCCACAACAATGCCTTGTCATTTCCTAGTATTATGAAGTTGATACAACACTGCTTCTTTCCCTCCTGTTTCTGCCTGTGCTGCCGCACATACAGAATTCTTATATCTCTGTGCTTCTCTCATTGCCTGCTCTGCTATATACAGATCTATGCTTACCTGAGGTTTATACACACACACATACCGTGAGTGGGAGAACTGCAGATAAGGTACAGACTGAATCAGGAACCAGATATTCTCTCCCTGCCTCCCTTAAATGTATGTTTTGCCTTATTTCCCCCTATGCAATTTTATTTGGGGGTGTTAGGGGGCAAGCAGCACATCCCCTTTGACAAGGCTCGCCCTAATATCTGACCAGCTGCCAAGCAACAGCAAGAAGGAGTGAAACCAGTACAACAGCAACAGTATTATGTAACTGCAGCTTACATCCTTTCAAAAAGGAAACAGTCTTAGGCTGCAGTCTTATCAGGGCTGGTTTAAGGGCCCTGCAGTGCCTGCAGCCGCAGGGGGCCCCGTCATTGTGGGGTGGCCTGCAGTAACCCTCCTCCTGCAGAAACATTATTAGTAATGATCTGAATATCCTATACTATGAATAGTTAGGTTAGGTTACATTGACCTGATATAAAGATATGGGGCCCTCAAAGTGTTGCAGGGGGGCCCAAAATTCCTTAAACTGGTCCTGAGTCTTATACACATTTACTTGCAAGTAAGATCCACTGAATTCAATGGGCCTGCGTAGACATGTGAAGGAATGCAATATTGGAGACATATTCCAGGCCATGTTAGTTAAGAGATCAACATAGTTTACTTTTGTGAGATTCTTGCACATACAGCCATTTAGACAGCCACCATTTGAACTGTACATCATCCCTGAAACAGACTAGGATTTATACCACCACAAGTTTGTGTAATGGCAGGGAGTTCTTGCTGTATCTCTTAAGAAACAGATTGCATCTTGATTCACTACGTGGAGAAAACATGAGAATGTGACCACTGCTATTACTTTTTAAAACAAACCAACAAAGTTGATCCAAACCTACAGTTCTGAGTTGGAAATCAAATCTTCTTAATTCAGTGAGTTTCCTTACAGATTGGTATAATTTAAGACAAAATGTGCCAACCTGTCCCACAAAACTATACTCAGGTTATGAGAATATTATAGAATATAAATATGTCAACTAATTAGTTAAATAGATGTCTACTCTGGTCAATTGGACTGAGTTCAAAGTTGAAGGTAAGCAGATGTAAGATTGTAGCCTTAGGCTACAATTCTGTGCATGCATTCTGTTGAAGTCAATGGGCTTTTACTTCTGTGTAGACATGTACACAGCTTGGGACCTCCAGGGACCTCATCTCCAGTGGATGGCAACTCTCACCAGCCCTTTCAAGTACAGCTAGTGGTGAGGATTCATGGGAGGGTTCATCACTCCAACAGCTAAAGGGCAGCTGTTCCCCATTCCTCCTCCAGTGGGTAGATCACAAGGAAGAACCTGCCTCTGTGCTCCCTCAGGAAACAACTGTGCTATTCTGTGTATATTCTGGAAGGTGTTTCTTGCACTGCAGCCTTGAAGGCTATGTTCAGACACGGTGACAAGATGCCAGATTTGCTACAGGAGGATGTCTGCATACTGTCACAAAAGGAACTTAGTGTAAACTAGCCTTTCCATTAGGAAAAAGAGAATAGGAAGGAAAAATGCTATTACTTGAACATTGTGTCTCTGCAGATAATCTTAAAAATGCCACTACTGTTACATGTTCCTTACAGAGTTACTTACCAAAGCAGGCTGACTGAGAACAACTAGGTTGCAGGCCCAATAACGTGCAGCCCTGGTATCACAAAATCTCTGTATAAGGTCTAAATATTTCCTTAATTAATGATGAGATAATGATGACAGGAGCCAGCATGGTATATCAATTTGGGTATTGGTCTAGGAATCTGGGAGACTAGAGTTCGAATCTATGCTCAGCCTTGAAACCCACTGGGCAACCTTAAACAAGTTGGCCTCTTGGCCTCAGAGGAAGCCAATGGCAAACCCCCTCTGAAAAAAGCTTGTGAAGAAAAACCAATTACAGGCTACCATATGTTGGAGGTGACTTTGAAGGCACCATATTGTATTGTATTGTATTGCATTTATATGCCACCTTTCACCCAGCATGGGACCCAAAGTAAGGCTAAAACACGATAAGCTAAAAAACTGAAAATAAAGAAGTTAGAATATAATCGAACAAGTCATCATATCATGATGACAACAACAACAACAGATACTGGGGAATGGTTGGAAGGCATGTGCAATTATCTGCTACTAGCCAAAATGCAGGGCCTGTTTCCTGCAGAGACAGGAATCTGGATTTGCCTTAGAGTCTGTTTACTTTCACTAGGACAGTAGGAACGTGATAAAAAAGACATATCTTGCAGATAGACAATCTGCCATCTTGGCACAATGTGAACAACATACTGGAATAACTCTGCTCAGTTAAGATGACATAGTGCTTTCTGCAGTATGACAGGTCAGTTTGCACCAGGGATGGCTGGTGGATCTCCTGTCATGGGGAAGAGTGATGGATATCCTCTGTATTTCACCACTGCTCCCCACCACCACCATAGCAGCTCCCCATTGAACAAGAGCTCCATACAACCCAGCACAGCTCTGAGAGGAGCAGCAATAAAATCTGAGTGGATTCACTTCCCTGCGGTGGCAGATCTACTGGCTGTCTCTGGTTTGTATAACATTTCATTCAGAGCTCAAGTTGTTTGTGCACTATAACCCCCAGCTGCCTGGAGGATTCTGAGAGTCATAGTGCAAAACAGTAACTTTCCTGAGCTCTGATCCCAGCTAACAAGACCATGGGCTTGTCTAGACAGATAATATACCCCATCTTACCCCAATTTTAAGAGCCCTGCAGTCCTGATGATGCAAGGCATTTGCCCCATTTCTGCCCCCGAGCAGTCCTCATAACCCCCAGGGCAGAGAGGGGGCTAAGATGAGGGGAAGGCAGGGTAGGACCCCATACAGTGTTGTAAAATAATACCTGGTTTAATCTGTTCCTGATGGGAAGGAATGGATTGGGCACCGTGAGGCCATAGGAGACAGTCCTGGCAGGCTGGCCCTCGCTGCACCTGCCAGTCTGCCTCACTCAGAGGCAGGAAGGAGTCCCGCGGCATGAGACCAACATTGGTCACATGCAGGGGGCCTTGGTCACATATTGCAGGCTGGCTTCCTGCCTTCAGAGACAAGGAGGGACATGGTGGTGGTGGCAGCTGCAGCAGTGGGCCCTTCTGGACTTCCTCCCGTTTAGAGGCAGTAATGGGGGAGGAACGGAACTGATCCACAGCCAGGATATGCCAGCAGGGAGTCAGTCTATCCTGGCTTGTGTAGATCCACCCCATAAGAAGATAACTAACTATAAGGTTAGACTGTTTGCCCATCTGATCCAGTGTGGTCTATTGCTGACAGCAGCTCTTTAGGCTCTCAGACAGAAAGGTATTTCACATCACTCACTACCTCAAGGGAAGGAACCAGTCACCCTCCAGATGTGTTGGACTATACCTTCCATCACATGAGCTGTGCTGCCTGGGGATGAGAAGCAGTGTAGCCCAAACACATCTGGAGTAGGAAAACTTTAACAAGAGGGAACTAATGGACTGGGACTTCACTCTTTGAGGTTTTTATCACCAACAAAGGTAAATCTTTCATTTGGACTACAATTGGCAAGTTTTACATATACAGCACCTAAATGTTTTTCCAGATGTAAAGGTACAGAGACTTCCTGAGAAATTCAATGTTCTCTGTCTAAGAAAGAGGCAGTTAGCTTCACACAGAACATGGGCAGTCTGCATCTCAAAGGAAGTTACTTTTCTGTCTCTAATGGAGTTGAAATTTGATCACCTGTCTTTTATTGCCCTTTGTCCCTAGTCCCCACCTGGCCAAGAAGGGGAGTGGCCTCTGCCTGCACTGAGATCCCACCAAACTATCTTAACTGACAACAGAAGTAACACCTGAAACAAAATGTAGGCCTGTGACTCTTAACACTGTCACTTTCCTTCTCCTGTATGATTTTCAACATCTTTACCTGATGAAGAAGCCAGTGAAGCTCCGAAAGCTTGTATGATGCATCTTATGCATTTTGGTTGGCCAATAAAAGTATCACTGTTTTGTGGATTTTGGATTTTGTTGTATTAGGTTTGGGAAGGATGTCCTAATTCATATTTACCTAGGCTACAGATCTTTCCCACAAAATGGAGCAACAAGCACACTTCCTCACTGCTATGCAAGATAAGCAGATCTCACACTCCCATGAGTTAACTAGAATGTGTGAATTGTGACATAGGCCTAGCCTTTTCCCTTCCCTTTTTGCAGGGGTGGGGGGGGGTGAGAGGAGAGGGAACAATTTCACAAACGCCTAGAACAAGAATGGGAATCATGTGGCCCTGCAGCTGTTACAGGCCTGCAACTCCAGCAGCCCTAGTCAACAAAGCCAGTGGTGAGGAAGGCTGAGAGCTGCAGTTCCATATCATCTGGAAGGCCACAGAATTCCCACTCCTAGCCTAGAGCCTTCTAAACTACATGCCCCTATGTTAGTCATGACCATATAGATGGCAGAGCACTTGCTTGCTCTTTCAGCATGCAACAAGTTAAATGTTTGGACTAGGGCTGCATTTACTTTTCACTCTTCATCAAGCCATTTTTACATCAACCTAGTAGTGTTTTCTCTTTCCCATGTGCTTGATGAAGTATGTTCTTGCCTACACATCAGAGAAATGTTTCACACCAAGGATGAGCAGGGGGAATGTGTGGACTTCCAGATGTATTTGGATTGCAACACCTATCATCCCTCCCTATTGGGTAAGTGGGCTAGGAACTGCAGATCAACAAGACCTGAGGCTGCACTTTCTCCACTCAATCTCCTCCTTAGGCAGCCCTTTTCAGTTTGTGTTCCCCAATAAGGCAGAAATGGACAATCAATAAACTATGATCCAGAGCCAGGTATTCAGGTCCCAAGTTTATAGGCCTCAAGTCCAACCACAACATACAGAAATAGGCTCATAGGTACAAAATATAACCAGATACCAGATCCTACCAGCATTGCAGCCATGACCTATGTAGTCTGATTGCCTATTGCTGCCCTAATGATCTCTCATGTCTACTCAGTACACTATATCTAGAGCACAGCCAGAGGTTTCAGGGGTGGCTGTTTTGTTCCAAGGCCTACACAGCACGCAGACTACTGCCAATCCCCAGAGCTTCCAAGTCCTTCTGCTCTAAGCCCTCTCTGGGTTATGTGGGCTGGGCCCAAAGGAATAGATAAATAGGATGTGGCCCAAAGAAGGAGGCAGGGCACTGCAGACATCTGCTCAAGGGCTTTCAAAAATCTAGACCCAACACTGGTTCTGAGTGTAAGCATGAACATACAGGTTGAGAATTATGGCTGTTGTCATCTCACTGAATCTGTGATGTTCCAGATCAGGGGTGCTCAAGCTCTGCAGCCCTCCAGACATTTGTACGGCAACTCCTTGAATACCTGAACATTGGGTTGAAGTCCAGCAATGCCTGGCCATCCAACATGGAGAACAGATGCTCTACAGTATGCCCCTCTAAGCTTCTCACTCAAATAATGGTTAAAAGGAATCATAGAATCATGGAGTTGGAAGAGACCACAAGGACCCTCCAGTCCAACTCCCTGCCATGCAAGAATATACAATCAAATCCTTCCCTACAGATAGCCATCCAGCCTCTGTTTAAAAACCTGCAAAGAAGGAGACTCTTCCACACTATGAGGCAGTGTATTCCACTTCCGAACAGTTCTTACTGTCAGGAAGTTCTTCCTAATGTTTAGATGGAATCTCTTTTCCTGTAGTTTGAACCCATTGCTCCGTGTCCTAGTCTCTGGAGCAGCAGAAAACAAGCTTGCTCCATCCTCAGTATGACATTCCTTCAAATATTTAAACAAGGCTATCATGTCACCTCTCAACCTTCTCTTCTCCAGACTAAACATACCCAGCCCCCTAAGCCGCTCCTCATAGGCCATGGCTTCCAGACCTCCCACCATCCTGGTCGCCCTCCTCTGGACACGTTCCAGCTTCTCAATATCCTTCCTGAATTGTGGTGCCCAGAACTGGAAGAACATGTCATTTTATTCATATCCTGCCTTTTTCCCAATTTGGGACCCAAAGTGGTTCCCATATGTTAACATTAGCATCTAATGAAGTCCAACCTAGGCTGCTGCTACACTGCAGAAATAATCCAGTTTGACAGCACTTTAACCGCCATGGCTCAATGCTATGGAATTCTGGAATTTGTACTTTGGTGAGATATTTAGCCTTCTCTGTTAGAGAGCTCTGGTGCTACAACAAACTACAAATTCTCAGGATTCCATAGCATGGAACCATGATAGTTAAAGTGGTATCAAACTGCATTATTTCTTCAGTGTGGCAGCAGTCCTAGAATGCTAGCAAAGGATGGAAATGAAAGGCAATTTGTTGACAACTTCATAAGGCTGTCAATTCTGGAACTATTTCCACTGCAATAACAACAGGGTCTGCAAATATACCACCGACGCTTCGTGAGCAAAGACTACAGAGATGCAGAGCATATGGGGATAAAGAAAATGGTACTAATATTGTGAAAGGGGCACAATATTCCTGTACATTTTAAGAACAGGAAGGTTAGGAATTACAGGACAAAGGCTTAGACGTTAAAAGGGAGGGAAAGGTGAGAAATAACAGAAAAAAAGTTCAGAAATTTGCGTTTCAGTTATCTGTCCAATCCTCGCAAGCAAGCCAAGTATTCCTGAGACAGCAGGCTGCTGTTCCTCATGGAAAGGGTGGATTTGGATTATAAATTTCATATCCCGTCTACCCACCCACGCAAATGGGCATTTTATAAATCCTCATGAGCCACACAAAGAATTTGACATCCTAACAACTGGTATACAGACACTCCCACAAGCTTGCAGATTCCCAGTGGAAATCCCTGGCAAAAGCCTGCAGATATTTTTCATGTAGGCTTCAAGAAACAAGTTGAAAAATTCCTAGCCTGATTCAGTAAAGCATTTGTCTCTGCTAAGCTCTCCAAGCCCCAACACACACTCACACACACACACGGAGTTTGGCAGTGGTTGCGTTCCAGGGCTAGTAATACAAGCCATGAAGTGAGCTGCCAAGACAAGCAACAAAATGAGCCAGGCCCCATTTCATTGGCCACCATACGTTGCATATGGCCCTGGAACCAGCCAAGAGAGTGTTCTCACCCACCTTGAGGGCATAGGAGACCCTGTGTTTTCAAATACACCTCCACAGGGCCTTCATTAAAGGAAAATGGAAACATAATGTGACTGCTGCCTGCTCTTTTCTCTCTCACACTCATTTTTTCTCTCTTGGTATTTCTCCTTCCTCTCAATTCGATCTCCAACCTATTTCCCTACCACCAGAGGCAGGGAGTGGGGGACAGAGAAAAAACTGCCTTCTGGAATGGAGTACAGAAGACTGACTTTAATTCCACTTCATGCCTGATTGCTAAAGTGGACTTAGAACTGTCTCTGTTCATTCAGTTTCTAGGGCTCCTTTCTTTTTCATGTTTAACTGGAAGGACTGGAAAAAGAAGAAACATTCATGGCATAGTACATTTATGACATGGGTCACAATACTAAAAAGAGCTGAGACAGAACTAAGCGTTGCTGGCTTTGAACTGACACGATTCTTAATGTGTGTTACCACAGGGTACAGACCACTGATGTGAAAAAGAGCTATCTACAACAAACAAACAAAAACCTAGCATTACTGGCCTACACAATATGTGCTCTAATGCATGAGTTATGGTAGATTTGAAGTGCAGGGCCACGATCAGAAGCAAATCTGCTCAGTCTGAACATTTATTGTTTACTACAACTTGTACAATTTGTCAGCCAGCAAGGTTCCCAACTATGGCCGCTGGAGGATTCTGGGAGTGGCAGTTCTAAACAGAAGTATTTCTAAATTTGTGGGGAGACAGGGCAAAATAAAAAACAAATCTTGCTGGTTCAGAGGTTTGCTTATATAATCTCAACTTTTTTAAAAAACCCAAAAACTAGTTTCTTGGATTGTACCAAAAGGTGCAATAAGTCCAGGATTTAGCCAAAAACAACAGCCAGAAGCCCAGCATTTTTTGGCAAATAAACACCAAAACACTGAAAATATGCTGCCCTGGAAAGATGCTCTCTGCACTGCATGTGAGTCTGTAAAACCTAACCTGCCTGCCTGTCCTTCTTAACATACCAGAAAAGGTGTGGCTAAAATAACAAGGCATGCCCAAAGCTGTGCAACTTGCAAGCCTTGGAAATCATTTTTCCAGCTCCTCCAGGCAGGGCCTAGCCCAGACTAAGCAGCAAACAAGCCCCTTCCCTGCCCCCAAAGGAGAAAACAGACACTTGCATGATCTTTTCTGCTTCGCTGGACACATGAATGGAGGGGGATGCATACACCCAGGATCAGTCACACAAGGACATTCTCGTGGACAAGAAGGGACACCAGGAATGTACACAAGTAGCAACTACAGTGGGAAACAAAGATGGGCAGGAAGGCCTGAAGCTTACATTATTCTTTATTACATGGCAGCCCACCCGGCTGCAACCCATCACAATTTTCACACACCAATTCCAAATTCTGTACAGTAGATACAGCTTGCAGCCCTTTCCCAAGCTCTGCAAAAAGATACAGAAAAGTTCTATTTTTTTGTATCACAGCTCTCAGAACCCTCCCATGCAGCATGGTCAGTGGATTCTGGGAGATGCAGTCCAAAAAAGGAACTTTTCCATGCTCTGTTGTTGTTTATTTGGTGGGTGGGTGAGCTCCTGCCAGTCCCACCCAAGGCTAGAGTGTAGTTGACAGCAGTTTTCCTTGCTGGGTTCACACCCCACCTTTCCCAAAGACCCGTTCATGGGTGTGAAATGCTGGGTGGGGATGCAGCATGGGAAATGCCAGGGAGGGGGCACCCAAGAACCTGGTGTGCTATTGCTACCTTGATGCCCATGAGGAGTGGGTAGTGGGAGACAGTAACAGAGCCGAAACTGGAGAGTTAAGAAAGAAGGAGGGGGGAAACTTTAAGATGGAGTATGCATGAGGGTAGGGAAAGAAAAGGAGCAGAGCAAATGGAGCAAAAAAATCTCTGTTGCTGCAGAATGAGAAGGGAGGGGGACCTGGGAGAGAAAAGGGATTAGCCACAAAGTGGGGGGGGGGGTTTAAAAAGAAAACACTGTGAATTAAGATGGTAACCAAGAAACTTTTCTGTGGCCAAAACAAGGCAGCCCTCCAAGTGATCTGACGTGTGGACACCTAGCAAAGGGTCACCTTTGGTCCGGGATGCATCCTACACACCCGCCCCTTTCCCTGTTCTTGTAGCTAATCGGATCTAAATAATGGTATCCTAAGATTTTGCTAGGGAGGATCCTATCTTGAGGCTTCATCCCCTCCAGGGTCCTTGTCTAACCCAAATTCCCAGGCCCCAGGAAGGAAGGAGAAGGCGCCTGAAGCCGCAGGGTGGGCAGAGGCTGCCTGGTCTACGAGCTACTCGGCGCTAACCCGTCGGAAACAAGTCCAGCCTCGCCGGGGTCTCCCGAGCCGCCAGCGCCAGCCGAGCAGACCCCCCCCCTCTTCCCACTGGACGGGGCTGGGGTGGGGGGGGGTAAAACATCCCGCAGCCCCCTAAACGTCAGCAGGGCAGGGGGCTCTTCAGGAGTCCCTCATCCGGCCGAGGCGAGGCGCGGCGGGGGCCCGAGGCAAGGGGGCTTGGGGGCAGGAGCGCTCCCGCCCTCGGGAAAGGCAGAGGCCCACCCAGGCAGAGCCGCCGAAGACACCCCCCGCTCCGACGGGGCAGCCTCGGCAGGCGGAGGGAGGGAAGGCAGACCCACGCGGAGCGGCCCCCCTGCGCCCACCCGCCCACCCACCCCCGCTGTACCCACCGAGCGGACTCAGGCGCCGGCGGCGAAGGCGTCCCCGGGGCCCGGCTGCAGCGGGAGGCGGCTGGCCCGCCGCTCAGCTCCGCCGCCGCCGCCCAGCTCCGGGAGCGGCGCTGGGCCTCTCTCTCGTCCAGGCCCGCCGGGGCCAGCCCAGCCCGGGGCCGGGAGGAGGCGGCGGCGGCGGCGGCGAGGCCAGCGGAGGAGGGTCTCAGGGGCGGCGGCAAGAGCAGCAGCAGCAGCCCGGCCGTGGCGGTGCGTCGGTGCCCGGCTCCCTGGCGCTCGCTCCCGCAGGCTGCGTCGGGCGGCTGGGTGGGTTGCATCAGCCCCGGTTATATAGCGGGCCCTGGGCTGGCGGGGAGGGGTCGGGAATGCGGAACCGGCCGGGCTGCCAGCTCCAGACGTCAAGGTGGGAGGGGGAGGAGGAGGAGGGGGGGAGGGCCGGCCGGGGGCGGGACCACCGCCACGCGCCGCTCCCTCCGGGCCCCGCTTTCCCTTCCTCCCCTGGCCAAGGCGAGAGACCAGTCCCAGGGCTAAGGCGGGGGCGACTCTGAGCATGGGCAGAGCGCCGGCCCCTGCTGGAGTCCGCAGGCGGAGGGGCTGCCAGGTCAGACTTCCAGGCAGGCTGCGACCCCCGGCCTCGCCGCTTTGGGAAAGAAGGACGGGGGGCTGAGGTGGGAGTGGGGTCCTCCCCTGGCTTACACGCTCACCCTGGGTGGCTAACACTGAAGGAAGGGGATCATCATCAACATCAACATCATCCAGCAAAGCGCTCAGCCAACTCGTGCGAAAAAGATCAGCATGGCTGTCGGCGGGGGAATGATGGGAGCTGTAGTCTAACACATCTGGAAGGGTGGGGAAGACACTTGGGAGTTTAGTGTGTTTGATAAGAAAACATCCAGCCGTTCTGATTCAGTTTCTGTGCTGTAATAGTCGGTTTCGTCTGCCTAAATCGATACATCTTCAAATACTTCGGGTCCATCTACAATCTGCTGAAATGCAAGCTGCCTGCTCTGCTTCCTTGCCTCATTCCCCTCAAGGTTTAGCGAATTTTCTTTGAATTTCCAAGAAATACCTATGCTACAGAATAGGAAATGGTCACTGTTCCCCAGAAAATAGGAGAGGAAAGTTCCCTTTGCATGATCTATCTTGGAATCCAATTAGAAGAACTCAAGAAGTTAACACAGACAATTCAGTTGCTTCTGTGTGGAGGCTGTTAATGAGCCTTGATTATTACTGTGATGTGCAGAGTTGGGCAGGAAACATTTTGCTGTCTTTGGTGAAGCAGCAAATCACAACTCACTAGCCAAATGAAGGTGTGTAGTATCCAAGGCGTACCATGTAATTTTGGCCTACAATATATTTTAAAAATCCCCAAACAAAAATGCAACAATAATAAGTTAATAGCTAACATTTGTCTGGCTTTTTCATGAGACCCTGGGTCTACTGAGCTCCTTAATTCATCAGTACTTTTTCATCACAAGAGACCATTCTTCTACCCCACAGGGCCACTCCTACCATTAGCTAGAGTGAAATGGCTGCTTCAGTTGGCAGAGGCTGTGGAGGAGAGCTGGTGATATGTTGGGGGACAGATCTGGGCACCCCATGCCTTCTGCGCCCTCAAATAGACTGCTGCCCTCAGGTGTTGTGGAATATATCCTGGCTGCTGGATTGAAGTAAAATTCCAACCACTGCCTTAATATGGAAAAAGAGGGGAATGAAGGAATGGAACAACATTCTTAAGATTGATTTATTTTAGTGTGCATTTTCGTGGCTATCAGTCTACTTCTTCACATGAACAGCTTGATATTCACGAAGCCTCACGCTAAAATAGATCAGTTAGTCTCAAAGGTGCTGCTTGATTCTTTCATTTCCTCCCTTTCCTGAAGCAGACTAACATGAGGATCCCTTTGAAAATGACAGCTTTGCACCGTTCAGAAGAATTGTGGAGTTTAAATGTTATAAATATACAGATAAAGAAATAAATTGCTATTCTAGTTGCTCTTCTGTACATGTAGGGGAGGTATCTTGTCTGCCTTAAAGCAGCTGAGCCTGCTACTCCAGTATTTGAACTGATATTTTTTATTTTTATTTACATTTATGCAAATGAGGTTGGGCTAGAAACTAAGAAATAAATGTATACATTTTTATAAATTTATTTAGTTGTTGAAATGATAAGTATTCATAAAATGGGGAAGAGCTGAGGAAGTCTAAGGAGCTTATCAGACGAGGGTCTAAAAATGTTCTTTTGGCACTATATTTTACAGCATAAGTATCCTGGCCTAATAACACTTCTTTTCACATGCTGCTGTAATAATGAGACAAAGACACCTCTGAAATCTGGCAATATGACCAGTTGTGCTGCTTACTTCTGCATTTTTTCATGGGTGAGATTTCAGCAGTTCGCATGAGAAGATGCAAGCACACTTAAAAGTCCAAAAACATGTAAATTACCAAACCAAAAGAACATACAAGCACTGAAACACACTTGGAAACTTGCAAGCAGGATGGGAAGGTTCCTAAAAAAGAGCATACAGTACCTAGTTTTTCTGATCTCACCCGGAAGTGTTTTGGTAGGGACTGCCCATTGATGCTGGAATGACACCAGCAGAGCGGTGCATGTTTTCGCACACAAGCAAAGTTGCACAAACAATGCTATGGGAGATCAGTTGGTGGCTTCTGTCTGTTAATAAAAAATAACGCCCTCTTGACAGCAGCAGAAAGCTTGCAGAACACTGTGGCGTGACGTCATGTGATAAGGGAGCCCTTTTGTGGTCTCATTTCGACGTTATAACACCATATTTGCCGCAGCTGGTAATCTCCTAAGACATTTCTGTTTCCCTCTCCTTTCCACCTAGAAATGATTGCAACAATTGCTATCAGTCATAGACTCATAGAAGGGGCCCCATGGGCCATCAGGTCCAACCCTGTGCTCAATTCAGGATCTCCGGCTAGAGCATCCCCAGCAGGTAGCTGTCCAGCCTCTTTTTGAAGACATCCAGAGAAGGAGAGCCCACCATCTCAAGGCAACTGGTTCCGTTACTGAACCGCTTTCACTGTCAAGAAGTTCTTTTTAACATTCAATCAAAATCTATCCTCTTTTAACTTAAAACGATTAGGCCTATTTCTACTCTCAGAGGCAACAGAGAACAAGCCTGCACCCTCCTCTTATGGCAGCCCTTGAGGTACAGTATTTAAAGAGTGTGATCATGTCACCCCTCAGTCTTCTCTTCACCAAGCTGAGCATGCCCAGCTCCTTCAACCTCTCCTCATATGTTTTGTTCTCCATACCTCTTATCATCCTCATTGCACTTCTCTGAGCTTCCTCCACCTTGTCTATATCCTTCTTACAAGGAGGTGCCCAGAACTGAACATAGTACTCCAGATGACGGCTGACCAGTGTGCAATATAGGGGGACTATTACTTCTTTTGACTTGAAAACTATGGTTCTATTAATGGAGGCTAAGATAGAATTTGCCTTCCTTTCTGCAGCAGCACACTGCTGGCTCACATTCAATTTATGATTGAAAATAATCCCAAGATCTTTTTCACATGTAGTACTGCTGAGCCAATTATCCCCTATCCTATACCTGTGCATTTGGTTTTTGTGGCCTAAATGTAGAATTTTGAATTTGTCACTGTCAGATGGCCCACTTCACAAAGATCTGTAAGAAAATATGAGGGCAGGAATCTTTCTGCCGCTTAGGACTTATCTTCTAGCACTAGAACACTTCCTAAATAAGATAGCTGTTTCCTCCATGATATGCCATGTTTAAATGAAGGACAGATTCTGTCTCGGATGTATTTTTTCCTGTTGTTCAATTTTCCCCTTCATCAGGCTTTGTTTTCTTCTCCTTTTCTCAGAAAAGAAACACTAAAACAAAGGCAGGGAAGTGTGTTGTCCTTCACATCTTGGCAGACTGCAGTTCCCATCAGTCTTAGCCTGTATAGGCCAGTTGTGAAAGATAATGGAAGCTGTAGTCCAACAATAACTAGAAGATCACACATTGCTCACCTTGCAATAAAGCAAATGTGGTACAGAAGGACCCCCATATCCACTGATTCATTATCCACTGATTCAGTTAGCCATGGTTTCAGTTTCAGCACAGCTACCATAGAGTCTTTCTAGAAAATACATCCTCTCTAGCCATTTTCTAGGTCCTCCAAGGCAACTCTATGGTATTTTAAACAGGAAGTCCCGTTATTTTCAATAGCATTCTTTATTGTCTGTAGGTTTCATTATCCACAGTGGGGCCTGGAACCAATCCCCTGTGGATACGGGGATCCAACTGTATATGCAGATGGGATCTATAAAGCCCCATTTGGTGATGGGGGCTTATTGGGTGATATCTTTAGCTCTCACATGAAGAACCTGCAGTGCGCACATCTCTGGAACAGGAAGCTATAATTCCCATGTATGGTTTTAGTTTAAGGGGACATGAAAAAACCACATTGATTTTATTAGTAATATCATTCTGTTTGGTTTAAAAGATCAGTAAGGATCCAATAAACACTTAACATTTAATTAGTGGAATAAATTGTACCAAAGTACAACATGAGTGAAAATGTGAGAAACTGGAGGGCAAACAAACTGTTCATTTGATTAAGTCAGTGATGGCAGTGAAATATTTCCAACTGGGAATATTCAGGAGTTCCAGTGGATTGACTGGAGGCAGTGGGAAGCTCCTGTCCATAAGATATCATCCAAAGCAGCATTTCACTGAGTTGTTCTTCTGTAGTATTGGTATTGTTGAATGTAATTTTGTTTTGTCTAGATAATAAAAACAAAATGGGTAACAGAAAGAAGGTGAAGCAGTATACTGAAAAAATGAAAGATATAAAGAATATATAAGGAGTCTTAATGGAAATGTTCAATCAGCTAGATTTTTATTATTGGAGAAAAGTGCTTTTGGGAAAAGGAGGAAACACTAGAGCAAACAATTAACACTAGAACAATTGGCTCTTTCCAAGGGGTTTTGATCTTAAACATATTTACACTGGCATAAATCCCACTGAATATAATGAGACTTAAGTTCACATAGGATTGCTCTGTAAGGCATAAAGACATCCAAACATTTCCAGCTTATACAACATACATTTCATTACCAAAATGCTAAATTATTGCTCATATATACAGTTGGCCCTCCACATTCACTGGGGTTAGGGGCATAGGACCCAT
This sequence comes from Gambelia wislizenii, assembly GCA_030847615.1. Lineage (NCBI taxonomy): Eukaryota > Metazoa > Chordata > Lepidosauria > Squamata > Crotaphytidae > Gambelia > Gambelia wislizenii. The sequence continues at coordinate 445,998,970 of JAUMIR010000001.1, read as the reverse complement.
GCAAAAGTGGGAAAACTGCAAATATCTCTAGACACCCCCAACCATATTTAACACACACAAAAAGTACAATCTGAAAATTAAACCCACCATGGATGCCTTTGAGGTGGCGGGGTTCCTTTGCAAGGCAAAAGTGGGCATCTGGCAGGGCCTACCACTGCCTCTGCTGCTGCTACACACCATTTTTATTGGAGATTTAACAAGCCTTGCCACATGTTCACAGTCTCAGTCTTGTGAGGCTTGCAGTCCCTATTAAAAATGGCATAGGGCAGCAGCAGAGGTGGCAGCAAATAATCTGTGAATAATTGAATCCGCAAAAATTAAACCCACAAATGTGGAGAGCTGACTGCACTTGTGTGTGTGCGTGCATGCGCACGTGTGCACGTGCATTTTGTTGAGTCTCACGTATCTGAAATGCTTGGGACCAAAGGCATTTTTGATTTTGGGATAGATCAGGTTTTGAAATATTTGCATATGCTTAATTAGATATCTTGGAGATGGGACCCAAGTCTAAACATGAAATTAATTTATGTTTCGCATACCTTATACACATAGCCTGAAAGTAATTTTATACACAATATTTTTAACAATGTTGTGCATGAGACAAAGTTTGTGTACATTGAATCATCAGAAAGCAAAGGTGTCACTATCTCAGCCACCCCATGGACTATTTTTGATTTTGGAATATTTCAGATTTCAGAATTCCGGATAAGGGAGAGTCAACATGTGTGTGTGTGTCATGTGACTAAATGAACACATTCTTAGACTTTGCCCTCCTCAATCTGCTTTTCTCAAATTATTGGTCACATTTCTTGTTTGGTCATAGCTTAAATTTCGAATTACAAATGATGTGACGGAATGATGTATCTGCATTAGGATTGTCCCTCTCTGTTTCCCCCTCTGTGATTGCAGTTGTTAAAATCCCATTCTGCCTATAATAGTGGAAGTGTATGCAGAAATCCAAATGGCCATGAGCATTTAACCCCTGTAGACCAATTGTTCTCAGAATAAGCCCAGACAAATGCCAACATTTGAAAGATTTCCACCATTGGTGGAAAAATGTGGACAGCAAGTCAAATGTGAATGAGGCTGAGTATCACATGGAATTAGGTCTGCTTCATTCACACATGGTGATGATGTCTAATAAATGCCTTATATGTTAACAGTATTAACTCTTGACAGCTATCATCTGCAGTCTCACATATCAATTCTGCTTGCCTGTGTCTTGCATAGCAGGGACTGGGGTTAATGGTTGTGACACTACCAGCTTGGGATCAGAGCTGTTTGTTCCTTTTCTGTTTCCTTACATTGCCTCCTTACCCTTATACTACCTAGCACATAGCAGTGTCTAAACTAAACTGCATTTGCCATTTGTTGCCCACCAAACTAGCACCAGCCAGTTCCTCATACTTGCAATTGTCTTTCATTATTTCTCTGGACTCCAGGTATTAGAACTACAGTTGTCCCTCCATATCGACGGATTTGGTATCCATGGATTTAAGTATTCACAGCTTGAAAATATTCTTTAAAAAATAATAATCCAAAAAGCAAACCTTGATTTTGCCATCTTATATAAGGGACACCATTTTGCTATGCCATTGCATATAATGGGACTTGAGTATTCATGGATTTTGGTATCCATGGGGGTGGGGGTGGGGTCTGGAACCAAACCCCAGCGAATATGAACGGACAACTGTATATACAAATCCAGAACTATCATTATTTATCTTTCCATATGACTTGACATTTATGATGACACTGTTACTTAGACAAAAGAGCAATGCTTCAATATCAGTACTTGCCTCAGATTACAGCCTTTAAAAAAAGAGCAGAAGGGGGAAGGAAAGAATGACTCCACTCTCTCTGTGTGTATTGTGTGCCTTCAAGTCATTTCCAATTTATGGCAACCCTAAGGCGAACCTATCACAGGGTTTTCTGAAGTCTGATAATGTGTGACTTGCCCAAGGTCACCCAGTGGGTCTTCATGGCCAAGTGGAGATTCAAACCAACACTCAAACCACAACGCCATGCTCCGTTTGCCCAATAACCTCCCTACATGCTCCAAACTTGCCTCCTGCACTTAACTGCAATGGAGGATGCCATCCTGTCCCCAGAGAGTTGTACTAACATTCAACCAACAGTCTGGTTTGCTCTGTATGTGGAATGTGACTGTGGATGGGTGTTTCTGTTCTTTTGTTCTGCAGTCAGAAAAATGTCTTGAGTTGGTCTTATGTATAACAACATCCTGCAAACAGAGTCATGCATAGCAACTCATTTTCACAAGTGCAGAACAAAGCTAAATGTAATAGTAGTCATGCTGATCGTAAGACAAATTCCAAAGTCCATATTGTGGATAATACCTTTACCAGGACCAACCAAAAAGACACGACATGGTTTGAAAAATTCTTTGAAAGCACAAAGAATTCTTTGCCTTGTGAAGTCGAAGGTTTTCATGGCCAGCATCCATAGACGCCAGCCACAGATGCAGGCAAAATGTCAGGAATAAACTCTTCCAGAACACGGCCTCACAGCCCGGAAAAAAACCCACAGAAAACCTCATTCTGTGCCTTTTTGGTTGGACTAATAAAGGCATTATTACAACATGGGCTTTGGAGTATGTCATTTAGTTTGTTTTATATCATTTTAGCAGGGGCACAATTGTAGAAGTATCACCGTGCACATTCAGCTGCTGCCTTTGGAATAAAAAAAAGGTGTGGAGAAAACAAGGTCTTTGGGCAACTGCTGTTGGTCACCAGCAGCACCATAAATTTGTTCTTTGTTCTTTTACTGTCATTCCCTGAGTGGTTCACAAGACAACATCAACATATGATGCTGACTTTTAATGACTCAGAGACCATTGGCCCTTCTAACTCAGTATTAGTTCTAAATGGCAATAGTTACCTCAGAGAGAAATGTTTTGTCATCCCCTACTCAGTGATCTTTTTACTGGAGATCCAGACATTGAACCTGAAGCAGCCTGTGCACAAATTATATGTGCCTCTTACCAATGAGCACTGGAAAAGTTCTGGAAAGTTACTATCTTGGTGTATAATTCCCAAAATCCCCCAGCGAGCAGGGCTACAGGAAAGTAACTTTTCCAAGTTCTAGGTATAAGCCCTTCTTTTCACTGATCTCAGATGATATTATAAGAATTTATGTGAGTCATTTGGGAATAGTAGGATCTTGTCTAGTATCCTATCCCATTCTAGAATTGCCTCAATGATTGTAATAGAATTTTCTCCTTGGTTCAACGTTACTTGGAAAAACCCAAATTTATTTGTTTCCAAAATGTCTTCTTTTAAAATTAAACTTGCAAGTACTTCTCATCTTCTGTAAGTACAAGACAGGCAATGTCAGCATGTAACTGTTCTCTCTCTGGCTTTTCTTCGCAAACGAAGATTCAGGAAGGACTCATCCTGCGCTTTCTGCAAGCGCGCTGATGTCTGAAAAGGCCAATCTGAGATAAACATGTCCGGTTGCAGAAAGCACAGCAGAAGGTCTCCTTGGGTGATGATTCCGGGTTGTGATTCTTTCTGCATTGTTGTTTCTCTTCAAGACTTGTTTGGCGTGAGCTCTCAAATAAGGCTGCAGCATTCTGGATAGTGCGTCTCCAAGCCTCCCAATGTGAGGTCATTGCGGACCATTGTTAGTCATCAATTTGGCCAAGCCTGAGATGTTGCTTCAGGTAGTCCTTGTATCGCTTTTTTGGAGCACCTCTCTTACGCTGACCCGTGGCGAGTTCACCGTAGAGTACTATTTTTGGGAGGCGATGGTCCTCCATCCTAGAAACATGCCCTGCCCAGCACAGCTGTGTTCTCAATATCATGGCCTCAGTGCTGGTGATCCCTGCTTGATCAAGGACAGCAACATTCGTCACATACTCAGTCCAGTGTATATTTAGGATTGTGCACATACATACTGTATAATACTTTAGAATGGAGTGGATTTTGTAGAATTACAAGTCCCAGCAGAAGTAGCCAGCATGGCCAGTGGTGAAAAATCCAGATACTAAGTCATAGAATCATAAATCATAAAGTTGGAAGAAACCTCAAGGGCCATCCAGTCTAACCCCCTGCCCTGCAGGAATACACAATCAAATCATTCCCCACAGATGGCCATCCAGCCTCTGTTTAAAAACCTCCAAAGAAGGAGACTCCACCACACTACAAGGCAGTGCATTCCACTTCCAAACAGCCCTTACTGTCAGGAAGTTCTTCCTAATGTTTAGGTGGAATCTCTTTTCCTGTAGTTTGAACCCATTGCTCCGTGTCCTAGTCTTTGGAGCAGCAGAAAACAAGCTTGCCCCATCCTCAGTATGACATCCCTTCCAATATTTAAACATGGCTATCATGTCCCCTCTCAACCTTCTCTTCTCCAGACTAAACATGCCCAGCTCCCTAAGCCGCTCCTCATAGGCCATGGCTTCCAGACCTCCCACCATCCTGGTCGCCCTCCTCTGGACACGTTCCAGCTTCTCAGTATACTTCCTGAATTGTGGTGCCCAGAACTGGACACAGTATTCCAGGTGAGGTCTGACCAAAGCAGAATACAGTGGCACTATTACTTCCCTTGATTTAGATACTATATTTCTATTAATGCAGCTTAGAATTGCATTGGCTTTTTTAGCTGCTGCATCACACTACTGACTCATGTTCAGCTTGTGGGCCACTAAGACTCCTAGATCCTTTTCGCATGTACTGCCATCAAGCCAGGTGTCACCCATCCTATATCTGTGCATTTCATTTTTACTGCCCAAGTGTAGTATTCTACATTTCTCCCTGTTGAAATTCATTTTGTTAATATTGGCCCAGCTTTCTAATCTGTTGAGGTCATTTTGGATTCTGATCCTGTCCTCTGGGGTATTAGCTACCCCTCCTAATTTGGTGTTATCTGCAAACTTGATAAGCATACCCTCTATTCCCTCATCCAAGCCATTGATAAAGATATTGAATAGCACAGGGCCCAGGACAGAACCCTGTGGCACCCCCCCTGGTCACTTCTCTCCAGGATGAAGAGAAGCCATTGGTGACTATGATCCCATCCTTACTTTAGGTCAAGTGTTCTTAACCTGAGATCCACAGACCCCCACTCCCAGGGCTCTGTTAATAGATCTCAGGACGTCCATGAACTTGGATTGGAAAAAATTACATCTTTATTTTCATTTATCTCTCTAACAGAAATTTAGCATTTCCTTCCATTCTGAATGCAGGCAGCAAACCAGAGTAATAGAAGCAGAACCTATGATTTTTGTCATCAAAAGAAATCACAGATATTTTCATATCACATTAAAGATATTGCATATATCTTGAAATACCATTTACTCTTGTCACTATTTTGAAATTACCATAGTTATTAGACGTGTTGCTAGACCATATGTGATCATGAACAGGTCTGTAGATTTCACCAGACTGCTAAAGGGTCACACAGCACAAAAAAGGTAAAGAACTCTTGCTTTAAGTTATCAACATTAGTTTCTCATTAGCAGCCTAGAATATAGGAAAGTGTAATACTTTGGCTGTGATAGTGGAAAGGGATGAGCACCCTCTTTTTAAAGTGTTTTCAGGGGAATGTTAATTTTTTTTTAACTTCGGAGAACCTTGGGTTTTAGAAAACCCTGCAATAATCATTTATTTCATTAAGATTATTTAATAAACAAAGTACACAAATAAATAATTTGGGCCTGGTCCTGGAATTACTAGAAAACCACACAAAAGCAACCGCTCAGAGACCATCCTCTCCTTTGTTATTACTTTGTATCTTCTAGAACAATGAGACCAAGCATCCTGCCCTGTATGTATGTGCACGAGTATGTGAAAAAGAGAGAGAAATAATGTTTATTCTGTGCCCTGCATCTGCATATTTTATTTTCTTGTGTGAAGCTGTATGAACCTGTGTACACACACACATATATGGTAAACTATGTATACCTATCTTTATTCAGAACAATGACCGTATTCAGTGAGTTTTATTTCCAGGTAGGCGTGCATAGGATTGTAGCCTTTAAGGAAATTTTTGCAGCTTTAAGTAATGCATTTCTTTTTCTTTACACAATATAGTTTTATTTTATGCTTATAACTATTTTACACCTAACATCTCTGCATCTCAGCTTTCGCAGGAGTTAGGGGCAGAGGACCCCTACAAAACCCCCATGGATATAGGCCTGCTATTTTTTTTAACCTGAGAGAACACTTCTCTAAAGATAGGTCATCCACTTCTGGTGAAAATTGACCATAGAATCACACTGCAGGACCTACAAATGCCTAGAGAAGTGTTCTCTCCAGGAATCTCTAGGTCCTCCAGTGTGACTCTATGGTCAAACTCTGGTGGAAACATACCATTGAATCATGCTGCAGGACCTAGAAAATGCCTAGGAACATATTTAGTAATCTGTGAATAATCAAATCTCCAAATGCTTAACCCCACAAATATGGGGGGACGACTATAGTCTGATTATTATTATTAAGTGACTGTAAAAATTCATTTTCAAGAAATTAATTCTTCATTATATTTCATCCTGCAGCTCTCCTTCATGTAAGTTCTACCATTTAAATTATTCTCAGTTAAATAGTAAAATCAACATGAAAGAAGTGTAGTGTAATGCAGAAGTGTAACAAATGGCCTGAATTTATTTTAAACTTATATTCTATCCCTTGTTCTCAATTTATCTCACAATTTACTTGTCTTACAGCCTCATTGATTTGCATTCTGTAAAATGTGTTATATTACAACAGCAAATGAAGGGTTTGAAGGAATAGTTTCATGTTGGAGGGGGAGAAATCTCACCTCTGTGACATACTCAGTTTGTGACCTCAGTCAAGTCATTTTATCTCCTCCTGGTCAAGCAGTCTACAAGTATTTGCAAAAGTGGCCACCAGCAAAATGTTCTCCAGAACATTACACACAAGAGAAAAGAGCAGCCAGTGTCCTCAATACAAGCTACTCAGAGAAGGGGATTTGTTTGATGTATGTAGCTATACAAGCCAGTGTTGGGGTATCTGCTCTGTATGTTTGCTGCTCTGTGTGTAACAGAGATATAATCTTCATTATGCATCATTATGTATGTTAACAGTTCATGCCTAGTGAATTTGCAAGAACATAAATAGCTATTTGTTGTTGTGTGCCTTCAAGTTATTTCTGGTTTATGGTGACCCTAAGGCAACCTTATCAAAGGTTATCTTGGCAAGATTTGTTCAGAGGGGGTTTGCCTTTGCCTTCCTCTGAGGCTGACAGAATGTGACTTGCCCAAGCTCTCCCAGTGGGTCTCCATGGCCAAGCAGGGAGTCAAACCCTGGTCTCCAGAGTTGTAGTCCAACCTCATACCACTACACCATGCTGGCTCTCATACTCTACGTGAAAAACAGCTTTTGCTATCAGAGAAATCAGTGGAAATGTTCAGTATTAAATCCTGTCCTTTTGTCACCACCCCATGCAACTCAGCACTTGAACTGCTCAAAAACTGGCCAATGGGATGTTGATGTTGTTGTTGTTATCATAATAATAGTGATAGTAGTAATGGTGTAATATCAGAATGGAAGGATTGCCATTTGGGAAGAGAGGAATGGGACTTTTGTATCTTTAACAGCTGCATGACAGAAATTCCCCAAGTAAGAAGCTTTACCCACTGCTATTTAGGAAATCCTGCATCTGAGCAAATATGGGATAAGGAAAGAAAACCATGTATATCCCCTTGATGGTTTTGGTTGGAAGGTGGGCTTAAACTGATATGTGCTTTTAACCAATGTTATGTGTTAATGAGTTAATGTGTTGTTCCCTGCCACGATCCGTAGGGAGAGGTAGGTAAGAAATAAATGTTGTTGTTGTTGTTCATTAAATTCAAATAATAAACAAACAGTCAAATAAATAAATGCAATTTGTTTTGAAATGAATCTGTCATTGAATGTACATGTTTCAACCATGAATCATCACAAATTACAAACCTAGTACAAAGGTGGAATGTGACAAATACAGTGAAATGCATTGGCTTCAGTGAAATGCATTGGCTTCAGTACTCTTTAAAAAGTTTGTGGTTTAAGGTTGAAGAATCCTATATGAATTTCTTGGAAATAAGTCTCAACAAACGTACACCCGAGTAGACCAGTGCAGGACTGTGCTAAAATAACTTTTCAAGACAGCCTCCTCTGATCACAGAGAATAGCCCCTTGATTAGAGATCACAAAAATTTCATTTTTAGAGAACAGTTTTCAGAACCCCCCAGGTAGCATGGCCATCCTTGCTGAGGGTGTTTGAAAGCTGTTGTCCAACTTTTCCAAGCTCTGTTGTAGACCAGCTTCACTCCTGATGTTTTCCTCTGCTGTTTCAAACTGAGCTACAGATTCCATGGGCATCTTTTAAAAGAACAGGAGCCACAGAGTGATGGGGAGAGTGGCAATTCTAGCACAGTAGTTCTTAACTGTGGTCTGTGGACCCCCAGGAGTCTGCGAAGTCCTCACAGGGGGTCTGCAAAGGCTTAAAGGCTACTTGGCCCACCTCCTCCCTGCAGTGGAGTGGCCATGTAACTGGAACCAAGGTGCCAAGGTGAAGGCTGGCTGCCTTGGCCTGCGCATTGCCATTCAATCTACCCCAGCCACAAACTTGCAGGAAGAAGCAGGGGCTCATCTACACATGGAAACAAACCCTGGAGTACCTCATAGTATTGGCATCTTGCAGGAGCAGCAATATTTCTTAACAGTTTTTTTTGCCTCGGGAGCCCCCCATAAGCCTCACATTCCAGGTGGTGGCCACGAGTGATTTACTCACATTAGTTCTTTGTTGCTGCCATTTGGTGTTGTTTTTTTAAGGTCATCCAAACTGTGCTGGAGCAATGGAGCAATTTTTCAATTTTATAAGAGACCAAAACAAAAAATAACCATCCTATTTTATCGCCTTAGCGAGCGACCATTAAGGCGAAAATCCAACATGGCAGCAGCGGGGGCTTGCCCTGCTAGCAAGCCCTGCCCCTGCTCTCGCCTGGCAAATCAGCTTTGTGCTTCCCTTCAAATTTCCTGTCGTTTGATAGTCCAAACTAACAGGAATGGTTTTCTTTAACGCATGGGAAAAGTCGCAAAGACTTTTCCTGAATGGTTTTTGTCGTTTTGGATCCCCCTCCTTCCAAATAGTGTGGATTTATGCAGGATCCCATTTAGACAGGTAGGAAGGATTCTATGAGGGTTATTTTGACCATGGAGATAACCCCCAGGAAAAAAAGTTTTCCCTCCCTCTCCAGTGCCTTTGAGGGAAGGTTTAATGGATGGTGTAATTGTATTATCATCATCATCACCACCACCACAACCAGGCATTATTGTTATTATTATTATTATTATTATTATTATTATTAGGGTTTTAAATCTTGAGTCTTGGGGGTCCATGGCAACAAAAAAATAGTTAAAGGGGATCCTGGTAAAGAAAAGCTTAAGAGCCACTGCTCTAGCACCCAGAGCCAGCTTAAGGGCCCTGCAGCCACAGGGGGGCCCATCATTGGGGGGGGGGCTGTCATAACCTTCTGCTTGCAGAAACATTATTAGTAATAATCTGAGTATTCTGTACTGTGAATAGTTTAGGTTAGGTTAGGTTACATTGACCTGAGATAAACATATGGGGACCCCCAAATAAAGCATTGCAGGGGGGGGGGCAAAATTCCTTAAACCGGCCCTGCTAGCTCCCTTACAGCCTTTTGGGGTCGGATGTATTTTTCAGTACAATGGTCTCATAAAAAAAAAAAATCATAATCCCCCCCCCCCCAAATCCTTTCCGCCCCTCTCTGGGCAGCCGGAGGATTCCTTCCTTCCTTCCTTCCTTCCCGCCTCCTGGTCCCTCTCGGGCTCCCCGCTGCTCCCCTTCCCGCCCCTTTTCCCTGCCTCTCCCGCCCTTTTTCTCTCCCCGGTGGAAAGCCCTCCCTGCCCATAGCGACCAAAGGAAAACAACATCACAACACTGCAGCCGGAGGAGGCCAGCAGCCGGGATTTCTTCCGAGAAATCAAAAGAAATTAGGGAGGGAGGGAGGGAAGCAGGAGGCTGCGAGGCGGGAAAGAGAGCCGGCTTTAGTGGGCTGCATCAGAGCTGGGAAATGAAGTGGAAAAGCCAAGCGGGGCCACAGAAACAAGTCTTGAGGGAAGAAACAGAGGAAGAGGAGGAGGTCCTTCGCCAGGGTAGCCGTGGGCTGGAGTGAGGGGCGCCACTGTCCTTTTTTCTTTTTTTTTCTCTCAGCAGGAGAAAGCTAGTGGAGAGCCAGCGAGGGGCATTGGTTTGGGTGTTGTGGAGACCACGGGTTCAGTTTTCCCGCTCGGCTATAGAAACCCTGTGAAGTCGAAGGCTTTCACGGCCGGCATCCATAAATAACTTTTCTGCTTGCTTATCTCAAGTTGATGTACCTGTGCATCCATACACAAGATATTTACTGGGTTCACAGCATATCAACTCCATACACACACACACACACCTAAGCAACCATTCTCTGAGGATGCCAGCCACAGATGCAGGTGAAACGTCAGAAAGAAACTCTTCCAGAACACGGCCTCACAGCCAGGAAAAATGCAAGGAAACCCACTGGTAACTTTGGGCAAAGGTGCAACACTCTCTCTCTCTCTCTTTCTCTCTCTCTCTCTCTCTCACACACACACACACACCCCGAACAAATCCTGCCAAGAAAACCCCGTGAGAGGGTCGCCTGAAGTCGGAAACGGCTTGAAGGCACACAACAACAACAAGGAGAAGCTAAAGGGCTGGCAGGAAATCCCAGCTGGTGGTAACGGTGGTGATGCAACGACGGGATTAGCTGCATTTTACTAAGGCGCAGCACCTTTGTTTGGGTGACAAAAGAGGGTAGCCTGCAGTGTTATGTAAGAAAGGGCGGGGAAGCCGCTGAGTTTGGTGAAAGGGTTCCTGAACCGGTGGATGCTATACTGAGTTCACAGGACAAGATGCAAAAACAAGGTGGAAAGTTCCTTGATCAGGCAATGTCCTTTTTTAGGACAAGTGAGGAATCACTCTGCTGAAATAGATTAACAACAACAACAACAACAACAACAACAATAATATACATGTCAATTAAAGACATATCTCAATTTAAAAGAGTAAGTAAACCCAAACATTTTAAAACAGTCAACACACAATTTCAAATTCACAGTTTAGAATCATTTGGATGGACAGATAGGCAAATAGGTAGGTAGGTGGATATTGATATGATTAGCAAACAAAAATAATTTTAAAATATGAAATTAAAAAAATATAAAAGGAGCAGAACATTTCAGCTTCCACTTCCTTCAGGTGCAAAAGCTGAAACTGAGCCGCAACAGTTTAAACACTGTTTTCAACATTCTTCAGTGGGTGATGGTATTATCCTATCCAGAAATTCTCCTTTTTGTCTAAAATGCCTGAAGGAGATGGCATGATGAAGTAGGCTGTAATTCACAAAAGGTGATGCCCAATAAAATGTTGAACTTTAAGGTACTACAACTTTTTGTTGTTTTAGCTATTATGGAGTTCCTGCATAATGGCCACAGTTTTGGACTAAACCTCAAGTAATGAGCCTGTTGCTGCCTTACCTGCAGCTTGGAATACCACAGTAGTTGGCACAAAACACAAACCCAGGCTACGCAGTAATAAGCATGCATGACAACCATCTGAACAAACTCTCACTTGTGGCACCATCACTAACCTTGATGAAATGGATTCTAATACACATTTTATGCCATTATCATTTTTTTCATCCTGAACAGCTGGGTAACTGTGGCCCTCAAGATGTTTTTAGCTTATAATTCCCATCAGTGGTAGCCAAAATAGTTAGTGGTGAGGGATTATGAAAACTGTAGTCCAAAAACATCTTGAAGGCTACTGTTGTACAAGCCTGGTCTTGAAGGTGCCACAAGATACCTCCTTTTCTTCCTCCTCCTTTTTCTTCTTTGTTGCCAAGATGCAATAGAATACATCTTTGGAAACTGAAACTCATTGAAATTGATGTGCAGTTAGGCACATTTTGGAATTACACAGATATTCAGCTCATTAGCAGAGGATCTGATGCAGCGGGAGCCCTGGTGGTGCAGTGGTTAAATGCCACTACTGCAAGCCACAAGGTTATGAGTTTAATCCAGAGGGCTCCAAGGCTGACTCTGCCTTCCATCCTTCCATAGGTCAGTAAAATGAGTACCCAGCTTGTTGGAGGCAATTAGCTAAAAAACACTGTAAACCGCTTAGGGAGTGCTTTGGCTCTGATAAGCAGTACAGCATATAAAATATCAATGCTATTGCTATTGCTAAAAACTTACACCCTCTTCCAGCAATCTAAATAGGTTCAACATTTTGGACTACATTTTGTATTGTCAGTTTTATATTTCTCTATTGGCCAACTGCTGGATTATAGAAGATAATGGGTTGGATTGCTACCACCAAGGAACTCACACAAGAGTGCTTTTTAAGAAAGGATGAATGGTTATCCATTGGAGAGAGAGGGGATTAGAGTTTTGTTTATTTTAAATATTTATATACTGGTTTTCATTTAAAAAAATATTCCAGGACAGTTCACAGTATTATAAAATATATAAATAAAACCATAAAACACCAAGATAAAAAGGAGCAAATGAAAGCTTACAGTTGTATCATCTTGTAAAGTTTGTGTGAATAAAAGTTTGTGGGAGTTTTTTTGCCTTGTGCTAAAAGATAACTTTCATGCCAGGCAATTATCCCTAGAGACAGGATGTCACATAAAGAGCACAGCAACCAATAATGCCCTGACCCTAGTTAATATCTACCTCACCACTGAAGAACAAGGATTCAGAGCAAGGCAGGAACAGGTTATTTTCAAGTATTGCAAGTTGGCATAGGAACAGGCTTCCTTCAGCTTCCTGTGTCCAAACCCAGGTAGGGCATTGTAGGCCCCTTGGGTCCCATCCCCGGAGAATGAAAGGGTATAAGTTTAGCACAGAATTTTCGTACCGATGTCAGCAAAAAGGGACTTTTATTTCAGTATTTTTAATCTGCCTTTCCTCCAGCAAGTTCAGAGCAGCCTTCTATCAATGCAACAACCTTGTGTGATAGGTTAGGTGGAAAAATATTTGCTTGCCAAAAGCCACCAAATGGGATTTGGACCTGGCTTTCTCCACATCCAAGCTCATCACTGGCCACTGCATATTTCACATGGATTAGGACCATAGGAATACTTACTGGGGTGACTCAGTCAGCAAATGTTTAATATTATCCCAGAAACTAGCTCCAAGGCATTCTTGTCCTTGCCAGGGAAGGATTAATTCCTCAGGGGGACAGATACACACAGAGGTATGTGTATCCTTTGCCAAATATCCATAGAGTTTATGATTCAGGGATATCCTGTTGAAAGCTACCTGCAAGTGAAGGGTTAATGCTGCACAAGGGAATATGCAGCAATAGGTGTGGTTTTCTTTTCATTCCTCAATTTAAACACACACACACACACATTTTCTCTCTCAACCAGTCTGGGCAGGTGAGAAATCGGAAAGGACTGGAGCTTATCCTTCCGAGTGACACAAAGCAAGGTTGTTAGCAGAGGCTTCTGTGTTTGTAAGCAACCTCTGTCAGGATTACTTAACTCCCTGCTGCCTGATGTCAGTGTCTCCTTATATCTTCCAAAAAGCCTGCTTTCTTCTCCTTGTTCCTGTAGAAGCACAGGTCTCCAGGGCAACACCAAGTTACTTAAATGTTACAACACTAGATTATTTAACTGTTATTAAGTGAGTCAAGTGAAGACAATGGACCTCAATATGATGGAATCCAGAGTTAAAACATCAAAAGTAAATACGGGTTAAGCAACATTGCACCAGCCTTTACAATACACTCTGCAAATCACTTTCCTTGATTGTAAAAACTCACCCACCCTACTCATCACATCAGCCTTGATCTCAGTGGGTTTTGGGACTTCAGGCCCCCTCCCCACAATTCTGCCAATACAAAAGACTAAATTGAACTTGGAGAGAAGAAACCATTTGTTCCTTCTGCTTGATCCTGCAGTGAAATCATAGACCACATTTGGGATGCTACACCCATTATTTCCAAGGGAACAGATTACAAAGTCACAAATAACATAGGACCAAGTAGGTCATCATTAGAAGCTGAAATCTGTGAAGGGAAAAATGTCTCAGAAGGCAACAAACTATCACAGTTTGATAGTTTGTTGCCTTTAGAAGGGGGACTTTAGAACACATCATGCACTTGGTGTGGCAGATGGTTTCACACAACCTGGATCAGAGCTTGGAAAATTACTTTTAAGATTGTAACTTTATATACCTTTGGTGATATGCTGGAAGCAATCCATAACTGAATATTGCTAGGATAATGTTCTGGGTGAAAAGGAACATAATATATATTATAATCTTGCTGTTTTTATTGCAGTCATAAGATGTGACTAACAAATTTAGTCATTTTGATACAATGAACAAACTTACAGTATTTAGATCTCCTCAAGGCTGCTTCACATATTATAAAACTTCTACACAGTTATCACTTCTAAGTAACTACAGTATTTTATCACTGCACTGTTATGGTGCTATATTCCACTTTAACTCCATGGCAACATCATATGGAATCCTGGAATTTGCAGTTTAAGGAGAGGCATTTTGGACTTCTCGGTCAGAGAGGTCTTGGGCCTCACCAAACTACAAACCCCAGATTTCCACAGAATGTTACCATGGCAGTTAAAGTGAAATATAGTGCTATAACAGTGTGGTATGTTTAATATGGTCTTCTTTTTTAAAAAATCAGGAATAAGGAATCAGGAAAAAAAAGATGCAGCAGCCACCCTGGTTAGTATTTGGATGGGAAACTGCCAATGCATACCAGGTACTGTGGGCTATATTTCAGAGGAAGGAACTGGCAAAACCAACTCTAAGTATTCATTGCCTAAGAAAACCGTATTAAATTCATGGGTTCTTGATAAGTTAACAGGTGATTTGATGGCACATACATATACATGCAGGGAACCAGTGTGGCCCTCAAATAGTGTATACTGGGTAACAAAAAACTCTCTTAGGGTGGTGCCTCAGAATTCTTCCTTTGGGTTACTTGTCACCCATCTTAGCCTTTTACTATAAGATCCTTATTTGGATCCCAATCAAGGCCTTAAAGTAGTTCTGGACCATTTGTTTGGAAGGAAGGGTGTGTTTGTGTGGGCTGAATGGTAGCAGGTGACTGTGATCTAGCTGCGGAGATCCCAAACCACACATTCAGTCCAGGCTAGAGGTACCAAAACAGAAAAGTTTTCATTTACAAAGGAAGGGTAACTTTGTATCTTTAGAGCTATTTTAGGCATCATCAAGAACATTAGATTTACAGAGTAACATTATTTTTCCTTATAATTCAAACTGCTGCATAACTTAAACCTCCACCTCCTCTCATTCCCACCCTTTCTCTCTCTCTCTCTCTTTCTCATCACCTCACCCTCTTCAGTTGCCTCCAATCTCCCTCAGCAAAATCCTTTTGTCACAGACAACAACTCCCATCATCCCTCAACATTGTCTATGACAGAGATTATGGGAATTACAACCCGACAACACCTGTATGTTCCCTACTCCAACTTACCTCCCTACCAGGGAGTGAGCTCCACTGAGTGAATGAAATATGACTGATTTCTAACAAGATACATATGGAATTGCACTATTGGTCACTATAATATTATGAAACTCCATGTATTTTACAAGCACCAATGCACTTATTTTACTGCAGCAGATTCAGGAGAATGAGAATGTAAACATGTTCCATAGGTCTTGTGGTTTTAGGGGAGTAGGAACACTTTGCTGTTGGTATCCAGCTTCTCTTGAATTTTGTGTGTTCCTACTAGAACATCTATACTTCAGGCCATATAATACCAGCAGGAGTGTACTCTTGCGCATATCTATTCAGTAGTGAACCATACCAGACTCACTGCTAGGTACATTTAGAATTGCAGCCTAAAAGGGTTTAACTTTTGCAGATTTGATTATTTGTAAATTATTTGCTGCCATCTCCGCTCCTGCCCTATGTCACTTTTAATAGGGACTGCAAGTCTTGCAAGACAGAGAGACTGCAAATGCATGGTGAGGGTTGTAAGTCCATATTAAAAATGGTGGAAGGCAGCAGTAGAGGCAGCAGCAAGCCCCCCAGTCACCCGCTTCTGCCCTGCAAAGGAACCCCGTTGCTCCAAAGGCATCTGTGGTGGGTTGAATCCACAGATTGTTTGTGTGTGTGTGTTAAATTGAATGGGGGGGGCTAGAAGTATCCATGGTTTTTCCACTTTAATGGGGTTTCTGCACCCCTAACCCCAGGAAATGTGAAGGGCCAACTATAATTACTGTATATTAAGATGTGCCTGAGAGTGAGCTTCATCTAATGCCATAGGACTTCCAAGTAACCATGCATAAGACGGGCTGTATGTTTGGCAGGACCATTTACTGAACTCTTCCTCATCCTTTTCTCTTGGAAGGAATAGTTAGACCAATCCATTTGGCCTAACATAACAAGAAACACTTCTCTTTATTATGTCTATACTCCTGGCCATGCTTCACTCCTGAAATCTAAAGTACTTGATAGCAAAGTAGAAGAGAGGAGCAGTGTGACTATTTCAAATAAGGAGCAGAACACACTTCGTGCAGAATTCCAATTGCTGGTTAAAAGCCAAGGTGCCTTTGAGCACTTTCAAAGGTTAAATCCAGTAAGTAAAAGCTTCATTAGAGTCAGCGTGGTGTAGTAGTTTATGCTATGACTCAGCCATGGAAACCCACTGGGTGATCTTGGGCAAGTCATATTCTCTCAGCCTCAGAGGAAGGCAAAGGCAACCACTATCTGAACAAATCTTGCCAGGAAAACCCAGTGGTAGGTAGGGTTGCCATAAGTCAGAAACAACTTGAAGGCACACAACAATAAAAGCTTCATCCTGCTTATTGAACCATAATTCCTTCCTTCCTTCCTTCCTTCCTTCCTTCCTTCCTTCTGTCCATCCATCCATCCATCCTCCCTCCCTCTCTCCCTTTCTCCCCAGCCCTCCCCTACATTTTTTTGTTGTGGAAGAGTTAAATGAAGAGAGAGCAAATAAGCTGCTGTTTATTTTGTCCCCACTAGAGCAGTGAAGGGAGCTCTCTGAGGTGGACAGTGCAACCACTGTGGCATTGCAGCACTGAGGGAGGTGAACCGGGAGCTGAGAGGTGAAGGTCCCTGTTTAACAGCTTTCCGTTTGTTTACCAAAAAAATATTATTCCATCGTAAAAATTCCCAAAATAGTTCCTTCTTGACAGGCTGACTGGCAGCTGTCCAGCTTGTGCAGAGCCTTGCTGAATTAAAGGAAGCAGCAGAGCTAATCTGGTACCAAATGTCCAAAAGAACTTGTACTTTCTGGACCCTCTTGTTTGATGGATTGCCATGTAGCTGAGGAGAGAAGCTGTTGGTTAGCAGTTTTTTTTTTAACCTAGGTTTGGCACAATTGTCAAGTAAAATTTTTCACTTCCCATAGAACAGGCTTGGAAGTGATTGGTTTGGGAATTAATATTCCCCCTTCCCTACTTTGTGGTAGAATCCAGTCCCTCTAAAGATGATGTCAACAAGGATCTGCCTGCATGTGAGATTAGAAGCTGCAGTCTGGAAGAAAGAGAGAGTGAGAGAGATGTGAAAGCTACAGGCTTGGGTGGGGAAATGATTGAGGCTTCAACTCCCAGATAGTCCAGCTGGCATGGCTAATGGTAAGGGGTTTGGGGAATTATAGTCCAAACCATTGTGAGGACAAAGGATTCTCTATCCCTCCTCTAAACTAAATACATTTAAGGATGAAGTGGGGGCCTCTTTCCTGAGATCTGAGAAGGCAGTGCAACGTTGGAATGTTAATGTATGCTTCCACCCATGTTCATCTTGGTTTTGTACCTTCCAGCACTGACAGGTCCTGAAGATATAGCAGCAGCCTAGTGAAGTCCTAGAAGAGACAGGAGGTGGGACAATACCTATGGAAAGGTGGAGACAGAGAGGTAATGACAGGGAGGGATGGAGCTTTAGGGGGAATCACAGGGCCTTCCCTATCCCAGGGCTCACAGCTGTCATGTTATCACACCTACAAAAGAAGTGGCATGCACTGAAACAGGAATGAAGTCAGTAAGGAGCCCTAAATCAGTATCCTCTCATTTTCTTCTGTGCTCCACCACCACAATGTAGGGCAGGATTCTAACTAGTTGTGGGAGAATGCAATATCCACAAAGGGGTCACAGATTATCACAGATTAAATAGGAAATGCACAGGATGGGGCTATATGTCCTGTTTTAGGCAGCACACAAACAGAGCAGCTATAATAGGCCTTACCAATTCAGAAAGTGGTCCAGAATCAAAACATAGGGACAAAGTTAGCAGTATAGCAGTAAGGTCAGTCCAAATTAGACCCGAGGTAAATTACCTCTTACACTACAGTCCCAAGAATTTCCCGTCCAGCATGGCCAGAGTCCATGCTTGCTAGAGGGTTCTGGGAGTTGTGGTACTGTAATCTGTCCAAGCTCAAGTTGACAGCCAGCATGGTATAGTGGTCTGAGTGTTGGACTATGGACTTTATCAGACAAGCCTCTACGAGCATTCTTTTGCTGGCATATTTTAAAGCGTTTTTCTGCCAGCAAAAGAACCCTTTCTACCAGACCTACCTCCATACTGTTCAAAGGCAGTCCCTCAGCATGAACAGAGCATAAACAGAGCTCTGTTCACTTCCAGGTTTGAGATCTCAACGATTCTCACGAGAAGACGTGAGTGCGGTAAATTTGAAAAGTACCAACAAAACCAAAGACAGATTAAGTACACACAAGTACAGAAACACACTTTACAACTTAAAAGTAAACTGGGGAGGTTAATAAAAAGAGCGCCCCCTACCTGGCTGTTGCAATCTTACCCGAAAGTGTTTTGTCATCGACACAGTATTCACGTGAGCACAATGGCACAAGGTTTCAAACGCCAGCAATACCGGGGGGAAAAGCACCACAGGAGATCTATTGATGGCTTGGCCTTTCAATAAAACAGAATGGCTTTTTGACAAGACAAAATCACAAAAGGATGATGTCATATATGTGCACCCTTTCACATTAATTAGGTGTTGTTATGATGCCATATTTGCTGCATCTGATAAAGTCCTATGACTCTGGAGACCAGAGTTTAAATCCCCACTCAGCCATGGAAACAAACTGGGTGTCCTTGGGCAAATCATACTCTTCCAGCCTCTGAGGAAGGCAGGATAAACCACTAGACAAATCATGCCATTAAAACCCAATGATAGGTTCGCCTGAGGGTCACCATAAATCAGATACAACTTGAAGGCATGCAACAGCAAATCTAACAGAAAGAAGAAGCCACTGGGTGGCTAAGTAGCCAGGAGCACCAAGACCTGATGCCCAAACATTGTTTCAGCCCTCTGTGATGAGAACTGAAACCTTCAGATCCATCAGATCCCCACCCAAGTCTGAGCCATCAGATCCCCGCCCAAAGCAGCAGGCCATCAATTAGCAGATGAATAGGATTCTGCACTAGATAAGCCCTAATCATGAGGACTGCAGTTCTCCCATGTACCTACTTACTCATGTAGAGTCCTCATACCTGAAACAGGTATCTGTGCATCTGGCAATCAACCCAACTTGTACCTTGAGGCATCTGCATTCCTTGGAACTAGGTAGCCAGTCTCTTTCTACCTCTGATTCAGAGTGCAGAATATCTATATGCATCTTGATGGGGTTGTTTTCACTGCTGTTTCCCCCCCTGTGGTTATGCTGGCTGGGGAAAAGTAACTTTTCCAAGCTCTTATTTTTTTCCCCACACCATTCCTACATGGCCATCATTTTACATCCCTGTGCTATGTGCAGCCAGTTTAACCTTCTAATGAAATTGTTGGCTATTCCTTTTGAAGTCTTGATCTTTCTTTTCTCACTTGTCTGTACTGTAAGCTGTGGCATGATCAAGAAATATTTGTATCCCTTTGGGAGCTGGGAGAAACACAATTCTGCAAATAAAATGGGAACCTTTACTACCATCTTCCGTCCCCTTTAGGACGGTCCAAAATGAATGGCTGTGTCTATCTACTGTGCTGTAGAGTTTTGCAAATTATCCCTCCTTGCAA
The DNA here is from genome assembly GCA_030847615.1 of Gambelia wislizenii. Classification (NCBI taxonomy): domain Eukaryota; kingdom Metazoa; phylum Chordata; class Lepidosauria; order Squamata; family Crotaphytidae; genus Gambelia; species Gambelia wislizenii. Next base: position 445,978,911 of record JAUMIR010000001.1, on the reverse strand, counting down.
GTTCCTTCTACATGGCTCTCCACAGTCTCTGAGTCACCAGCTCCCTCTGCTTAGTCAAGCAAGTACTGAACTGAGGGGGGAAAACAATGTTCTTTCAAGTCATCTCTTCATTCATATTTTTTTTCTTTTGTAACTTCACATATGAATGGGGGAGAATTAACATCATTAGTGCTAGGGTAACTTTGAGAATGCGACATCCTATATTTGTCTAATATACTCTGCTAACATAGCTATTGAAAAAGAATAATAAGCCATAGAAAAATGTTTTGCTAAGACATTTTCAAATACCATGTCCGTCATGCATAAAAATATACATAAAAGAGAGCAGGCCAGCTACATTGCCAGTGCAGCATTAACAACAAAATGAGAGGAAAGCAAGTTGAAATCCATAGGGAAAAAGCATAGTAAATTTTGATGGGAGTTGTGGAAAAGCTTCTGCCCATTTATACACCCCTTGATTGGGAAGCCATACACAGAGAATGGGGAGGTTTCAGTGCATCTATACTGCTATCTTGCAGCTCCAGAGTTTGGAAGTTACCCTTTTTTTTACAGTAGGCCCTTGGTATCTACTGAGGTTTGGTTCTAGGACCACCACCACCCATGGAAACCCAAATTTGTGGATGCTCAAGTCCCATTATATACAGTGGCGTAGTAAAATAGTGTCCCATATGTAAAATGGCAAAATCAAGGTTTGCTTTTTGGATTAAAAAATATATATTTTCAAGCTTTGGGTGGTTGAATCCATGGATGCAGAATCTGTGGATACATAGGGCCGACTGTACTACAGATTTAAGAATCCCATGGCAACTGCCCCTGCTGCCTTAGGAGTCAAGGCACTGTCATCCTCAAAAGTAACATTTCTAACCTCTGAGAAAGACTAACCCATGTCCATGGTAGTATGTCTCTGAACGCCACTTGTTGAGGAACATGAAGGGGAGCATGCTGTAGCACTCATGTCCAGCTTGTAGGATTACCAGATTGAAAACTGGAGATGGCTCCTGCACATTTAATGATTCTGTAGATGATGGAATTTTAGCTGGTGTTGCTTGTTATCTACTTGTTATCACAAGAAGCAACACCAGCTTAAATTCCCACTTCTATACATGCATTAAAGGAGCAGAAGCCCTCTCCAGTTTTTACTTTGGCAGCTCTAGCTGGTGACCTTCCAATGGGTGCCTGGTTGGCCACTGTGGATACAGGGTGCTGGACTAGATAGTATTTTGCTCAGATCCAGCACTACTCTTCTTTAGGCCTTATAGTGTTGCCAGTTTCCTACATCTCTGATCCTTTCATTCTTTATCTTCAGTTCCTGAGCCTCTCTAAGATGGCTGAGCAAACATTTGATTCAAAGCACTGAGCAAATCCTATGAGTGTATTGCATACCCCTGAGGCTATCTATTGGGCCAAGATAAAGCGACTTTGGACTGAAGCACCTAGACATTTCTAGAAGTTGAATATGAACAAGAGAAAACTTCTCGCAAATAGGCTTTAGGAGCTACCAAGACAGTTACATACTTGCTCTTCTTGGGGTGGGGGTGGGGGGTTAAACCTGAACCTCAAAGCCATGCAATAGGCATTTTTAAATGTAAACAGATTAAAAGCATAATTCAAGTATATATTTCAACAAATGAATGTATGCAAATAAACAGCAAATCTGAATGCTGCTCTCTCCCTTGACCAAAGAAACCACTTTGTGCTGGACTCCTGAGATTTCTTCATTGTAGTCAGCATTCCCCAACAGATCCCCAGGTTTATTAGATTATAACTCCCATCATCACCAATGCCAGGGTTTGACTTGTTGGCTACATAAGTTTTAGTCAACCACATTTTGGAGGGCACTGGGTTGGAGGAAGCTAAAGCTACTCCTCTTTAGCTTTACCTAATGCTCATATTGTTTTATACCTTTCCTTTCCTGACGAGTCCTTTATATACAGTATTATCTCTTAGCAAGCTGCCACAGTTCTCCTATATTTAATTCTATCATCAAGATTTGAAGGTCCTCAGGAAATTATTATTTTTGTGGGGGGCAATTAGCTAACACACATTGGAAACTGTTTAATGCAGTGTAGATGTGTAAATAGCTATTACTTAAAACAATTTGTAAGCAGCTCTGATAGCCTTCTGGCTGAAGAGCAGGGTATAAATAAATAAATAAATAAATATGTTATTTTAAATCTAATCCAGTTTTTTAATGAGTGTGTGTGTGTTATCAATTATATTTGTGTTTCACTATACTTTTATGATAATTCTGAAAGCCACTTTCTGAGTGTGCTAGCAGTAGAATGTGTGGGTTATCAGTCTTAAAATAAAACAGAAATATATAATTTTAAACCTTCTCCAGGGAGTAGGATTTGGAAAGACCCACTTCTTGTCTCTGAAGCACAAAAAAGTTCCTGTTTTAACTCTGAGCAATTCTGATGTCAATTCATTCTTAGGCTGACAGAGGGGACAGAGAAGGAAGATGGTGCGGGGGGGGGGGATTGTTTCACTTCCCTAGTCTATTGGGTCAGTGACACACGTCTTATCCCAGAGACAGGAGCTCATTTTCCAGTCCTGGTGAGAAGGCAAGAACCTCAGTCTGGTTCCCAATTATCACCCTAACCATGGCTCAACGGTTCCACCAAAGTTCTACTTCTAGAAGGACTACTTTCCCACATACTCCATGTAATGAAGTATACCACTTCTCTTTATCTCTGCCAATCTAGATGAAGTCCATCTTTATGATCATTATATTGCAGTTGTGTCTCAGTGACCATGGTTTTATGCTAGCCCTGCAAAGTGTTGTTAGACCCATTTCCCCCCCTTGGGAGCGCTGGAGTGAAAAGGTGATAAGTTGATATAAAGTTGATATGAAAAACTGATAACCCTGAAGTAATACTATAGACCAGATTTTTAATCCAGTCACCTGCTGTATTGGATTCCTTTTAATGAAATGCCATTCAGGGGAATTCTGTGAAGCTGACTATAGTTTAAGTTCCACTGTAGGTGGAAAGACATTGTCTGCACACTCCAATTGCTGACAGATAGCAAACCTAACATTTTTCCCCCCTGGCTGTGAAGAGAGGGATTAGAGTGGCAGCGGCTGCAGGGATGGACCAGTGTAGCAGTCTGGACTTCTTCCCATTTCATGCTGGTAACAGGGGAGGAATGGGCCTGGTCTGAGGACAGGATACGCCAGTGGGGAACCAGCGCATTCTGGCCTGTGTAGATAAAGCCAAAGCATCTGACAAAGAAGCTCCTTTCTACAAAGGCTTTTCACGCCCAACCAGCACCCCTCCTTTTTTACACCTCCTTGTCCTCTGTCTAGCTGATTTTCTTTTATTTATTTTTTTGCAGCATCAACACTAGGAAGTTGGTGAAAGAGGGCTACAGAAACACAGACTTTCTGTGTCAGGCTGCAGCAGTATGTCTGTAGTAAACAATGCAATAAAGCTTGAGCTGGGAAAAAGTGGGATCGTACTCCAGCCGATCCTACTGTAGCTGAGTGTGCCTACCTGTAACAAGCAAGGCCTCCAGAATTGCTTACTGAACACAAATGAACAGCAGAACAAAGAGAAAAGAGGAGAACAGATAAGAGCTGCTACCCCAAGCATGTTAAAGAAGAATAGATCTATAACTCTGGCCAGCAAAATGGAAATCATAAGAAAGGTGGAGGATAGTGAAAGAGAAAATCATACTTGGATCCATTTTGGAAGAAGCTTTCAGGTGGTCTCTAGAAGGTTCAACATGTTTTCGTTTACTTCTGCAACACTGATCTGACTTGCTTGTTTCATTTCACATGTGCATATTGTTAGTTTTGGATTTGAAAAAATTACTGGAGAGTGACAGCAGCAAGGCTGTAAGAGACAGGGAGGGGAAAGCTAGGGGAAGTGGCAGTAGTACGCGTCTTCCCACCTGGGGTGTGGGGACACCCATGGTTTGGATGAGCTGATAGAAGAAACAGATGAGTTAGTGGCTATTAGTAAAGATGGCAGCAGTATGCCTTTGAATGCCAGCTGTTTGGGAATACAACCAGCAGGGCTTCCCATGGGGCACAGAGAACCACTGTATGAACACAATGTTGGACTAGCCAGGCCTTTGGTGTGATCCAGCATGGCTCTTCTTATGTTCTTACATCCAGACTTGGTCCTGTGAGAGGCCACATCAGTAGAGCAATTCAGAAAAGAGCTTAAACTCTGGCTGTCTTCACTTCCCATTTCCATAAAGGCTGGTTATGATCACACTGTCCGAATACACTTGTACATGTGGAAGGACAGGCCATTTAAAAAGTCTATCTTTAGTTTCTTGGTATTGCTTAGCTGCTACTCTGGGGTGACTAAGTCTAAGCAAATGAATAAGCAGCAGGATCCATGATGAGCCATGTGTGATGGAAATAAAGACAAATCACATTTTTTCAGCAGTTAAAACCAACAATTTTTAGAGTTTTAAGGGAACGCTATTAATCTTAGCAGAGCACAGTGGTGACAAAAAAGTATGCAACCCCCTTAGGATATTTCCAACTTAAAATGATATGAGATCTTAATTTAACTTCACAATACAAGATAAAAAAAAAGTTAGCTTGCCTAATTAAACAGGTGATGTACAAACATGATGCATTTTCAACATTTGTCTATACAAAACTGATTCAACAGTCCATAGCTATATGTGAAAAAGTATGTGAACCTTTAGATTCCATACCCCAGCAGACCTTAATCCTCAGACTGGCACATGTGGGGAGTGGTGCTCCCTCAAGTATCAAGTTCCAAAGCCATTTAGAGCTTTAAATGTCATCACAAGCAACTTGAATTCAGACAAGAAATGTATTAGCAGCCACTGCAATTCTTTTAGGACTGGTATTATATGCTGTCTATATGGTATTCCAGTCATCAATTGAGCTGCTGCATATTGCACTAGCTGCAGCTTCCAGCTTCAAGGACAGCCCCACATAGAGCATATGACAGTAATCTAAGGTGTGGGGAGATCTTCCAATTGGAAACAGTGTTTGCTTTTGTCATACAGAACATTTGTCATTGGGACAAAAGGTCTACCTTTGATTCATCTGACCAGAGAATCTTGGAGATCATCTTTGTGATCTTTAGTAGCTCTCAGATGGACACTGAGAACAGTGGTTTCCTCCTGACTATCTTTCCATGAACATCACTCTTGTTCAGTCTTTTCCTGATCATTGAATCATGAATACTCACCTTAGCCAAAGTGAGAATGACCGTTAGATCCTTGGATATTATACTTTCATCAGTAGGTGCTCCAAGTCTTCGCTGTTTTCTACTAATAATACAGTGTCATTTGCACATCTTAAATTGTATAGGTATATGTACCATATAGAGTATAGGTTACACATCCAGACAATGAACTATTGCGGCACATCTATTTCTTTTAGAATGATCTATAGTTTTTTGTGATATACACAATCAAAAGCCTTGCTGTAATTTGGTTTTCTTCTAAAATGCTTTAGTGCATTCCATTAGCCAATGTATGCTTACAATATGATCTCTAGTGCCTCTTCCTTTTCTGAAGCAAGCTTGGATATCTGGCATTTCTCATTCCATATATGGTAAAAGTCTTTGTTGTAGAATTTTGAGCAACTCTTCGCCTGCATGAAGATCAGTGCAATAGGCCAATGGTTGCTATTATCTCTGTGTCCCTTTATTGGGGATTGGAGTGTATATTGAGCACTCTGCAGACCACTGTGTTTTCTCCCATATTTGTTGGCAGATTTTCATAAGAATTTGGATAGACTCTGGACTCATCTACATAAACAAGGATATGCTGGCTCCCCAAAGTGTATCCTGGCTGCAGAGCTGGCCCATTCCTCCCCTATTACCTGTATGGAACAGTCTGTGATCTAAACAAGCACACCGGCCTGTCCCTGCAGCCGCCACCACCACCATTTTTCTTTGCTGACTTGGAAGGCAGGAAGGGGGCCTGCAACGTGTGACTGAAGGCCCCCTGCATGTGACTAACCTTCCTTACTTCCAGGAGAGCCAGGGAGATGGCAGCAGCAGCAAGGGCTGGCATGCTGGATGGGCTCCTGAGGACACAAAGGGCCTGATCCAGTTTTTGCTGCAGTAACGGAATAAACTGAGTATTTTAAAAAAATGTTTGGGCCCTACCCCATTTCCCCCACCCCCCCGCAGCCCTGTAGCTGCCTCAGGGGTGGTGAGGACTGCCTGGGGACAAAATAGGGCAAAAGCACTGCATACTATGGACTGCAGGACTCTGAGGCAGAGGCAAGATGGGGTATTTTAGTCTGTGTAGACAAGGCTTGTCTCTGAAGCTTGAAAAAACTATGTTGACTTGCCATCTGTTCCTCATGATTTATCTCTCTAAAGTGCTTTGAGAGCAACTTCCACTTTATTTTCTTAAACTTGTAGGTTTGTCATTAAAAGGTTCTACTTTGAAGGAAATTATCATCTTTTCATTTATTTTTGTATAGTTCTTCAGTGTACACTCATATTGTTTCCATTCTCTTTTTATTTTGTCCTGATCATGCAATTCATTCCTCTGTTGGCCATATAGCATCCCTAATCTTGGTTTAAATTTTCCTTTGATTTCTCAGATATTTTGCAAGAGGTCTCTTATGCTACCATTTTTGTTCTCTTCTTCAAGTTCATTGCAATGATTATTATACATAGTTCTCCTTGTCCGTACATACAGGTCACTGAACAGCTGAATCCAGGTTTCTGACCCTATTTCTCTCATCTTTTACTTCTCATCTGTCCTTAACTGTTTAAAGAGTTTCATTAGTCATCTAATCAGACTTTTATTTCTTTTTGGCTGCTGACAGTGTCTCTTTGTATTCTTCCTTGATAATGTCTCTGGCTTCAGTCCTGGGTGCCGTTTACACGATGAAAATGTCCCGGGAAGAATTCGTGTCGATCCCTGACAGTTTACACATACATCGGGTCGGATATGTGATTTTCGGAAGGGGGGCCACCTTTTATCCCTCAACCTGTGGGACTTCCAGTCCTGCAGGTTGTGCCGGTTTTTTAAAAAGTCACTGGAGGATTCAGAAAATCGGAAATGTAAACAGCCTGGGACAAAATATCTCGGTACCAGGGGATGGCCGGAAATGGTGACTGGGGGCGGGCTTAGAGATCAGCGACCAGAAAAGGAGGGGTCAGTCACCCGTTCAACAGATCCAGCCTCACCAGCTGAAAACAAAGGCATCCCTTCCAGCTGCACATAGGTTGGTGTGTGTGCGCGTGTGTACTAAATCACCTTTTTAAATGGATTTCTACACTGCAAACCCTTCAGCTTTAACCTCTTCCTCAACTGCATGTTACAAAGAGATCGTGGTGGGCAGAGGGTCGCCCATTCATCCCTTGCCTTGATCACCTCCCTGGGTCTGAACGGGCACAGTAAAATGTTCCAGCGTCTGAGCGAATGAACACACTTTTATCCCCCCCCCCCCGTCACAATGCACAGTAAAAAAAATGCCAGCATCTGTGTCTTTCAAAATGCCTGTCTGTCACTGGCTTGAAATCTTCACTCTGCAGCTAAAACTCTGCTTTAAGGGTTAACGTTTTAAAGAGGCAAGGGGAATCCCAAGCCTCCCCTCCCCAGCCTTGATTTCAAAAGGAAAGCACTCCTTCCTGCCTCTGAGCAAAAGCTCACATTCTGGGTCTTTCAAAATGCCTTCTGCTTAAAGGGTTAACATTTTAAAGAGGCAAGGGGAATACCACACCTCTGCCCCCTCTCTCTCCCACCCCTGCCAGCCAATAGCATCGCTCGTGGTGCGGAACTCTAAAGGAAGTGCATCACCGAGGTTGTGAAAACACGACTAATCGCATCCTTGATTGACAGCCAAAAAAAAAAAAATCCCGGTAAGCTAAATATGTGTAAACAGCAAAAGCACGGGATATAAGAGTGTGGGACCAATAAAAACTTTTGTCGTGTAAATATCAATCACGGGATCTTCCAGGATTTCCTAAAGAGTGACAAAAATCGTATAAACAGCAAGGGACAGATAAAGGATCAGGAAGTCACGGTAAGCCCCGCGACAAAACTTGTCGTGTAACTGGCACCCAAGTTCTTCTAGTTCCTAGTCATTAGCCTTAGGAGATTATCAGATGCATCAAAAGTGGCATTACAACGCCAGGAGGTCGCAAAAGGGCTTCCTTACCAGACAGTGTCATTATGCACTAGTTCTGCTGCCATTCCATGGGCACTGTTTTTTATTGACTGGAGAAGCCGTCAATAGATCCCCCATTCTGTTTCTGTCCCGGGTTTCTGTGTGTGTGTGTGACAATGTGCCCCGTGTTGCTGGCGAGATCCCAGCCTCAATGGGCAGTCTCTTCCAAGAACACTTCCGGGTGAGATCGGAACATCCAGGTAAGCTACCCTCTTTTTATGACCCTCCCTGGGTTACTTGTTAATTTTAAAGTGTGTTTTTGTGCCTGCTGACACTTTTAGTGTTTTATTTTTCTTTTTAACTTTGAATTTCCCACGCTCGCATATTCTCGCAAGAACGGGTAGGATTTCACTCCAGGAAGTGAACAGAGCTCACATGTCTTATGCATGTATTATTTCAAATTGTTTTAACCAGTTCTACATTTTCTGATTCTAATTGGTAAACTATTTAATATATTTTAAATTTTTCTTTAATCATTAGTATTTATTGTTTTAAACTGATTTTTATTGTAAGCCACCCTGAGATCTTTGGATATAGGACAAGATATAAATATTTTAATCAATTAATTAAAAACATAGGAGTTGTCCACATGCTGAAAATACTCCTCACAGAATTCACTCAGAAAATTATTTGTCTTAACAGGATCCCTCATTGTCTTGTTGTATTGTGAAGGAGGAGGGCCAAAAAGAGGAAAAAGTATGTGAAAAAAAAGCATTCACGGCTTTTCCCAACTTAAAAAAAAAAACAACAACTCTAGAGATATGCGCTTTTTTGCTCGTCAAGACAAGCGATTCTACATGAATCACTTCCCCATGCAGGACACAGTGTGAACCTGACTGGCTGGACAAGCACAGGGTGTGGGGCTGGGTTACAGGGCAAGCACCGCTGCCACCATGTTGGATTTTCACTTTAGCGAGTGATCATTAAGGTAATAAAATGAAGGTTTGTGCTATATTTTTTTCTCTCTTTCTTTTTGGGAAAGGTGGTATATCACTTGTGCGCACCACAGAAATACAGGTAGTTTTTTTCAAGAAAAAGTTTGGCGGTCGCAGATTTAAAAACACAAGTAATCCACTCGTGGATGCCATCTCAGCTACATGCATGTGAAGTTTATGGGGCTGTAAAACCATTAACACAGGTAGCAGCTGCTGGGACTTGCTGTTATGTGGAGCAGTCTGGTTTTTTTCCTTCATGTAGACAAGCCCCTAATGTTCCTTAATCTTTCATACAAATGTTATTTTAGTGGTGCCATGAAAATTTGGTTCCTGCTTAGCTCTAACTTAATCACTCCAAAATCTACCTTTCCAGTCCCTCTATTGCAAGCTAAAAATAAAAGCATGAGATTTTTGAATGTTTTAGCAAAGTGAAGTCCCATACAAGAATCCACGTCCATGATTTTTGTTTCAAATGTGAAATGCTGTGGTGTTTTATGACTACTATTACCTCTATTAGCTCTAGCAGAAAGCAGGATGAGTCCTTCCTGAATCTTTGTGAAGAAAAGCCAGAGAGAGATTACGTCTAGAAAAATCAAGAGCACTAAAGTAAAGTAATCCAAGAGCAAACACTCTGCATTGTTCACACAATGATCCTGATCAGTGATGGTCAGTGAAAAACCACATCCTCTTTTTAGTTCTGCAGCAGACGTAGGAGATTTTCAGACTACACTGTTATAGTGTTACTATTCCACTTTAACTGCTCTGGCTTCCTGCTGTGGAATTCTGGGGTTTGTAGTTTAATGAGACCTAAGACCTCTCTGGCTGAGAGTTGTAAATGCCCCTCCCTAAACTGCAAATCCCAGGATTCAAGAGGAGGCAGCCATAGCAAATAAAGTGGAATAGTAACACTATAACAGTGTTGTCTGAAAATCTCCGTAGATTTGAGCCATGTCATAGTACCTAGCACATTTTTAGTGCCAGAATCAATTTTAGAAGGCATGAATTTGAAGCACTAATAAGAAATATACCTTTTACCAGATGCAAAACAACTTTTTCTTTCACCAGTTTTTTATTTATTTATTTAGTTAGTTAGTTAGTTAGTTATACCCCGCTCTTCAGCCACAAGGCTATCAGAGTGGCTTACAAATTGTTTTAAGCAATAGCTATTTACACATCTACACTGCATTAAACCATTTCCAATGTGTGTTAATTACAGCAGCAGCAGCAACAACAACAACACACACACACTCAATTTAGTTGAGCAGTTTTAGAGGAGAGGCGATAGCTTTCAGACAGACTTAATTTCTAGTACTTACTGGTTTACTAATTAAGCTTTTCTATGGATAGCAATGACCCAATAGTGGAGACCATTTTGTGCCCTGAAAATGGAAACATATTTGAGGTACTCAACTGCCACATAGCAAATTTCACATGCAAGAGAAGGTACTTTCCATTCCTTTTGTGTGTTTTCAGTGAAGATACAGGATGCACCCCAAAATTCTCTTCTCTTTCACTCTTTACAGAGGAAATCTGTAATCTGTAATCACTTTCTGTAATTTGTAATCACTTTTTTTGTGGTATACAAAGATAATTTGAGTAAGAAGGTCCTAAGAATATTCTTAGGAGCAGAAGTAAAAATGTGTATTATGCACATCAAGCAATTACAGTAGGACTGTGATGTATTTTGATTTGTTTTGTTAATGAAAAAAGAACTCAGTGTGGAATCTGAAGAAGTCTGCATATGGAACAAGTTCTACCAAAGTTTTGTTATTCCATTTCTGATTATATTTATGACATACTATAATATGTTCTGCTTATAATGCTGCTGTATATTCTATGTAACCTATGCTGAGTTGGCTGTTTTTTGTGATATAGTGTCTTACCACAAGTATGTATGTGGTTGGGGTTACATGCTTTTTAGCTCCTGTGACTAGATTATAGTTTCCTAATGGATTACATACCTAATGGGATCAAGACTATCCCAGGCCCTGAGATTTTGTGGTCAAAACCTGAAGCTGAGTGATAGCCCCTTGTGATATCAGGGGTAGCAGGCCCTGGTGATATTACAAGGGACAGGTTGCTGCTGTCTTTAAGCATGATACATTAAGCAGAAAACACAGTTGCACAAAGTATGCCATTCAAATAAAAAAAAAACAGATAAAAAATATACACAGCTACACTGAAGGCAGGGCTCTCAGCCTGAGACACCTCACTTTCACACTGAAAACTGGAGAAGAGGGGCCAGGCCCTGCGATCCGGGAATGCTGTTCACTATTGGCTATGTTGACCAATGTTGACTAAACGTTGCCCACCCCCAATTATAGCATGGCTGGCTGTGATGGAGCCCCTCTCTGGATTGCTCACTCAAGCACCAACCTTTGGGCTCCTATCATTCACCTTGCCCCACAGCTCTTCTAACCCCTCCCCACTGCGTTAGTAGGTAGGTCTTAAGGTGATAAGGGAATGTGGTTTGTGATGACCAATTCTTTTAACCATTTAAATAAAAGGCTTCCAGACAGAGGTAACAAAAAACAAACAGCAAAGGTCTATCAACTAGCAGACATGTTAAATATTCAGGATGTAGCTGGCTTATCATAAGCAGTTCAATGTAACAACTCAGTTAGAATCAAAGCACTGTAACAACTTTTTCTTGAACTCTTTAATCAACACTTCACTACACTCATCACTCCCATCAAACCAAATCTTTATTCCCAACTGGTCCTATCCTGATCTTATCATAATCTTATTCATTCCTATCAGTTCTCTGTCCCTATCTCTATTTCTGAATAGCCCTATCTGAAAGTTTAACAGTTTAGCCTCTCCTCATGTATTCTTTCCTTTTTTAGCCCCCACCATTTCACACACTGTGATTGGCTGGCTTCACTCAGGCCATAGTGCTAATGAGTTAACCCTTCTTTGCGCTGACCAATCTGTAATGCAAGTAGCAAAGGCAGCAACTTAGCCCAGCGCTTCTCCAACTGTTGGCTAGAGGAAAAACCACACCCAGCCCAAGTGACTATGTATGTAATGTGGTAAAGAATATCATTTTCATGCTCATCTTGTGTCAATTTTTGTCTGCCTTGTATTTAGTTCTACTTGTAAAGTGTCTTTAGTTGGCAGGATACAAACAAAGGTTATGATGAGGAGGAGGAGGATGAGAATGAAGATAAGGATGATGATAACACTTGTGTACCCATATAGAATCACACCATTATACTTAGGACTCAAAAATATTATCCATCATAGATCTGTAGCATCTGTGAGGGAAATTAAATTCTACAAAGTTTAAACTAGCCTTCCTTCAAAAGTAGGAGTATCCCCATTATAATACTTTAATATATTTTCTTGTTGTTGCCTGTCATCAAGTTGGCTTTGATTTATGGTGACCCTGTGAATTAGAGTCCTCTCTGGGCCCCAGGCATCAACAGCCTGGCTCAGGCCCTGCAGCCTTATGGTCATGGCTTCGTATATTGAATCAATCCACCTATAACATAGTTGTCTTCTTTCCCTACTGCTTTCACTTTACTAAGCATTATACTCTTTTACAGAGTCATGCAATCTCGTGATACGTCCAAAGTACAATAACGCCAGTTTAGTCATTTTGGCTTCTATGGAGAGTTCAGATTTGATTTGCTCTCAGACCCATTGATTTGTCTGTTTGGCAGTCCAGGATACCCACAGAACTCTTCTCAGAACCACGTCTCAAATGAATTATCTTCCCGTCAGTTTTCTTTACTGTCCAGCTTTCAGAACTGTACACAGAAAATGAGAATATTATAGCCTAAATAATTTTGACTTTGGCATTTAATTAAATATTTTTACACTTGAAAATCTTATCTAGTTCCTTTATAGCTGCCTTTCCAAGTTAGCTTTCTTCTGATTTCTTTACTGCAGTTTCTATTTTGATTAATGACTGAGCCAAAGTATAGAAAATGTTTAAATATTTTGATGTCTTAATCACATCACATTTTCATGTATACCATTCTAGATTATTCAGACCAGTCCCCATTATTCAGAAAAGAAGAGAGAAATTTCAGATGAACTACATACAAGAGAGGAAGTCTCCCCCCCCAAAGCAAGGATATTAAGCATTGTTATGCAGAAGAAAATTCCTCCCCAGTGTTACCGCACCTTATACCCTCTCCCTATAATATTTAATAAATTGGCAATAATAAGACACTTCATGAGGTCTAGTAGACCAGGGTGAACCAAAAGCAAGGTCAGATGGAGGTCACCAGGACCTGAATGAAGATGTTGTGGAAATTTATTGACATTCTCAAGATAGGATTAAACAAAGTCCCTAGCAAACAATGCCATTATGGAGGTATGTGCTAATCCCATCTTGGAAGCATTGGCAATGAGTCATCTATCACAAAAAAGCAAGTGACCAAAATAACCATTATCCCCAGGAAGCTTATCCTCACACCTTTCCTATCCCACAATATGGAGGTTGTCATAAACCCTGCAATTCTAATATCTCAGCCATTAGCAGCAATCAACGAAATCATGGTTTCCTTTGTTTAATGGTGGGAAACCCATTTAAACTTTGTTTTAAGCTCAAACACCCCTTCAGGACACAAAATACAGTATAAATATTAGCCCCAAATAATAGCCAGGTGTGCCACCATTGGACACCATCACTCTGTCAGATCGCTTGTGTCACCTTCAGTTCCAATCCTGAGTAACTTTGCTGCATGAAATTCTACTCTTCAGGACTAGTAATTATTGCCCATGCTTCCCAAATCTATTCCTCTATCCAACCTTTCTGCCTTAGCTCTTAATTAGCCTTGTGTTATTCTTGTGAGCATGTGTGCCTGTGTGAATGCTTCCATGTTAATTTTCCAATACAAACCATTTTATTTTACTTTAACTCGGAGTCTCTGCAGTTAGTACTGGTATACAGAGGTGCACAAGGTCCCGGAAGTAACCCGACCTCTTGCAACCATCCATTTGAGCAAATAATCCCCCCAATTAATAAATGAGATTTGGCATTGCTCATGGGCTCCCCATGGACCCCCACCCACCTACTTGGGTAATACCAGGCCCAAATAAAACATCAATAGTTTGTTCTGTATCATCAGCTGTGCAAACTATGTAAAGTTTAGGTCTTATTCACACAACATTTTGACATATCAGAGTTGTATATTCCATTGGGTCCTTTCACCTACACAATTATAGCACTATGATTTCATTTAAACTGCCACAACTGCATCCTGTGGAATCCTTTTGTCTTATTGTCTGGCGAGGCATTGGAGTTCTCTGGCTGATAATTTGAATTACCCCTCCCTAAACTACAGATCCCAAGATTCTGTAGGATGGAACCATGGCCGTTAAAACAGAATCAAGTGCAATAACTGTGTAGTGGGAAAATCTGAAACTGCTGATTGCTTCACCAGCAGCAGCCATGCCAAAATAATAGGCCTGACAGAAACATATGATTCAACTCTCAATCCTTTCTTATCCATGTGATAGAGAAATAAAAATAATTTGGCCCATTAAATGAATGGACAGGTGACACTCTCAAGAAATGAACAAAGGACAAAAATGGGTGAAGAATTGTTCTTCTGGATGCCATGACCTGAAATAATTCTTCACTTATTTGTCCATCAGACTGAATCGTGGGGTGGATTGAAGCCATCTTCATTTTGCTGCTTTTCAGAACTTGGAAAGAACTTCCTTATATTTCCTTTCCCACTTTCTGTCTCTTAGCAATTCTGTGTAGAGTGATATCATCGGGGTCTTTTCCAAACTCAGACTCAGACATTACAACACCAGGTCTTGGCTGCTGCAGATAGCACCATTGACACCCTCTGCTCTCCATCCTTCTTCCTCCCAAATACTCCATGGGGTATCATGAAACTTCCACTGATGGACTCACCAAATCACTGTTTAATGTCTAGGAAACCATGAACCCAACATGACCTCAACCCTGAAGCAATACCTGCACCAAGATACAGCTGCTTTCAAAAACAGTCACCTTAAATTGGACTGGGGGCTGTTCCAATGGTTTAAAGCCACCAAGTTATTTACTTCTGTCTGCCACTCTCCTGGGACTTTATGAGATGATCCCCTTAAAAGCATTCTTTTGCTGGCATAAAAATATCCATTTTTATGCCAGCAAAAGAACACACACACCCCACCGCACTAACTTCTAATCCTGGCAAAGGCTTCCCCGGCAATGAAAGAGGAAGTGAATGGAACTCTGTTCACTTCCTCCTTGAAATCCCGTTGATTATCGTGAGACTTCATCACATGGGAAATTCACAAAACAAAACAAAAATAAGACAGAAAAACTTTTTAAAAGCACATACACACACTTTAAAGGTCTCAAGTAACCTGGGGAGGGTCATAAAAAGAGTGTTGCTTACCTGCTTGTCACAATCCCTCCCAGAGGTGTTCGCGCCAGACCGGCCATTGATGCTGCATTGACGTGAGTACAATGGCACAAGGTTTCATGCATCGGCAATGCTGGCACAAAAGCACCGTGGGGGATCTATTGACAACTTCAATCATTAATAAAAAAAACTATGGGTTTTGGTTGATCATAACCATGAAAGGGCGACATCATCTGATACGCATGCCCTTCTGCAGTTATGTGGCATTGTTATGATGCTGTATTTTATGTGTCTGATAAAGTCCCTGGTGAGAAGAATGCCACTACCCTCACCTCCTTGGAAATCATACTTGTTGGGGTCTCTTCTCATTATCCCAAAGAAATGTTTATTATTCTTTACAAGCTATATTGTCCTTATTCATGTCTTCCCAAAGTCCTCTCTAAACAGATTCAAGGGCTGAGCCTTGGCTGAAGTCCCATTCTTTAGTTTCCCAAGACAGCAGGCAATTCAGGCAGTGGTACAGTTAGGTAATGTTTAGACTCTGGACTTAATGATCTTATCGGATGAGGAGACACCCCCTCCTGTACCCATGTATGGAAGGTATAATCTTTACCAGGACTGGAAGTCTAGAGAGCCCTGAAAGTCCAGAAGAGCCTGGCTCAAGCTGTAACTCCTATTCCTGTGGTGGAAAAATGAGGAAAACTGTAGATCTTGTCTGAAAATACTGTATTTAGAGAAACCAAATTCCTTTTGTCTATGTACTGATTGTCCAGATCTTGTGAGTTGTGTTGGACTCAATCAAACGCAGCATTAGACCAATCTCAAGCATCCAGGCCTCTTAGTCCAGCCCCAGTTTAAAGCACTTTTCTAGAAGAGAGAGAGTGCTTGTGTCATTAAAGAAGGTGGGCCTGAAAGGAGATTTTCACACACCGAAAATATTGCCTCCAGAAACCGGGACAGAAATATTTCTGTCCCGGAAGCAGCGCCGCGGTTCGCACGCTCACCTCCCTCTTCCGTTTTTCCGTCGTCCTCGCTTTGGGTTTTTCCCTCCCTCTTCTGGAATATTTTACTAACGGGAGTTTGCCGTTAATAAAATATTCCGGAAGAGAGAGGAAAAAACCCAAAGCGAGGACGACGGAAAAACGGAAGAGGGAGGTGAGCGTGCGAACCGCGGCGCTGCTTCCGGGACAGAAATATTTCTGTCCCGGTTTCTGGAGGCAATATTTTCGGCGTGTGAAAATCTCCAAACTGTATGGTATTCCTGTATCAGACATGGTCAAGAACTATTCCTTGGGCATAGGTAAAAAAGAAAGTTGTCTAGTGGTAGGGACAAAGCCATGCATCATAAGACAGTGGGAACGATTGCTACTGCTTCTGTTAGAATTTGCAGGACTCTGAATAAGCATCTCAGGTACTCTGTGGGCTTGTCTAGACAGGCAATTTACCTTGTCTTGCCCCAATCTTAGAGTCCTGCAGTCCTAACAACACAGAGCTTTTGCCCTGTTTTGCTCCTGGGCAGGAGTAGTACATTGTTGTTTTTGAATTGAGCAGAGTCACATTGTGTGAGCTGAGGAGTTGTTATACATTTATACATTTTGAATGCTTGTAGGCCACTGAGGAAGACTGTTGTCGAAACGCGTCAGGCCTTGAGTTTTTATTATTCACTATTATTATAATATTTTATTTTTAGCATTTGTACACTTTTCAGTGGGGTATTGTTACCCTTTTAGAAATTTAATTTTATTGGATTTTCTGCTCCAAGGTTTAGTTATCCTTTTATTTCTTCATATTGTTGCCTTTTTATGATTGGAAGTGGGATTAGTTTATCCTGGTTATTTTTTGGCAGAACCCTTCAGTTTGGTTTTTGGTTATATGTCTTGGGTTTTCTGGCTGTAGGGACTTTTGTTGGATTGCCCCTGAGCAATCCACATGACCCCTGAGGCAAAGATAGGGCTAGGACAGGGGGAAAGACATGTTACCCAAAGAGGTAAAGGTGCTTTAGAACCCCACTTGTGATATTAATATTTGGGGGAATTATTATTAGCTCAAATGGAATCCTGCGGGAGGCAGGTAACTTCGGGACATTTTCACTTATGTATACCAGTACTAACTGCAGAGAACTCCAGTTTAAAGTGAAATAAATGGTTTTTATTGGAAATAACACAAAAAGCATTCACACACACAACACACGCTCACAAGAACCACACAAGGCTATCAAAGAGTTAAGGCAGAAAAGCTGGATAGAGGAATAGATTCAAGAAATAGGGCAATAGTTACCAGTCTTGAGAAGTAGCAAAGTACTCAGACAGAAGTCTGAAGGTGGCATTGGAAGTCTGACCCGGGGACACGCCAACAGAGAGAGTGACTGGGTGTCATCCATGGTGGCATGCTTTGCTATTGTTTAAGCTGGAATACCTCACTTTGGATCACCCCAGTCTACTAGGCCCCTTGAAGAGTCCAATATTGCCAATTGGGAAGGGGTAGTGGGGCATGGTAACAAAGGCCCATTACACCATTAAGAAAGCTGTTTAAATTCACTCCCACCAGCAAAAAACAGATCAGGCTCCACATGCCCACAGGAGCCCATTCTGGCACACCAGCCTGTTGCTGCAACTGCCATCTGCCTGGCTCTTCTGTAGCCAGGAAGGGGGCCCACACCATGTGACTAAGCCTGGTCACATGCAGGGGGCCTTGGTCACTTGCTGCAGACCAGCTTCCTGGCTGCAGAGAGGGGTGTGTGAGTGGTGGCAGTGGCTGCAGAGATTGACTGGCGTTCAAGTCTGGACTCCCATCTCAATCCGTACAGGTAACAAGGGAGCACCAGGCCAGATCTGCAGGCAAAATACGTCCATGTAGATGAACCTTGAGCTATGGTTTCGATGCAGCTTTGGACA
Organism: Gambelia wislizenii; assembly: GCA_030847615.1. Lineage (NCBI taxonomy): Eukaryota > Metazoa > Chordata > Lepidosauria > Squamata > Crotaphytidae > Gambelia > Gambelia wislizenii. The sequence goes on along the minus strand of JAUMIR010000001.1, from coordinate 445,960,616 downwards.
ATGTCGTCTGGATACTAGACACAGATTCAAAGAAAGCAGTAACATTTGTTTGCCATCTTGTTCATTCTTAAAATATGTGACACTAGAGCCTGAGAAACATATCTAGTTTACAAGTATCCCACAACACCTGAAAGTTTTTCATGCCAAATGTTACATTTCCAAGCATCTTCAAGCATACTTTTGGAAGAGAAAATGAACAATCCACACAACTTCCAATGTTTTTCAGTGAAATGTACATTGCATAATGTCAATGACAGTAGCAAAAGCTGAAAGAAGTTTCTCCAAGCAAGCACTAATTTTAAAAACTGCAGGATACTACAGTCAGGCAAAAACAGTTAAGCCACCTTGCCATCTTGCCTGTTGAGTGTTAACATGCAAGAAACAATTACTTTGGTGGGGTGGGGGTTAATTTATGGTTTTGCAGTGAAAAGGAACATAAAAATAAAGCTTCAAAATTAATTGGCCTGGTGTGTGTAGCCGCATTGGCCCATTAGAATAAAGAAATCAAGACATTGACAGGATAATCCCCTTAATAATGACCAAACAGTTACAACATAGTTGGCAAATTTCTAAGCATCTCAGGCTGGTTACTATTTTTAAACAAAAGTGCAGAGTAGCACATCTTCCAGGAAAGTAAAATTCCAAAATTACAACAAAGCTTTTTCATGGTTTATAAGATGGTATATGTGGGATAAGGGTTTATGATGTTGGTGTGGGAAGGCCTGGATTACAAGGTAGAACAGTGCTCCTGACAATGAGGCTTAGGCCTGGGATGGTAGTGGGGAGATGCAGACACTTTACTTGATAGTACATGCATATATATAATACTGACTTCAGAGTGTGCTAACCTAGCTTTGCTGTCTTTGGGGTCCTTCTGTTTCCTTCTGCCGAGTGGGTCCCTAGGCTTCCACCCCAGAATCCTGCTTTGAAAATGTCACTGCTGAAGCACAAGAGTGAACATGAAAATACCAAGAAACTCAAGGTGAAAACAAAAGAAAAAGTAAGTTGCCAGGCAGAGACACTATGGCTTCATACAAATGGATGTCTCCCAGCTTAAAACTCAGTAGTTGCTCTGTTCTCCTAAGATGACTTGATGAAGGACATTAGCAAACCACCCTTTACAGTAGGGGTGCAAACCATTTTGCTATTGCTGAGACCCAATATATTTAGTTTCTGTTGCAAGAAGCTCACTGTCCATGATGAATGGGGTCAGCATTGTTTTTATGCTTACTTTCTTCACTTAGCAAATCATCTGTGGTAGGACTAATTACCTGAAAACAGTGCCTTTTAGATCAGCATTTAAACAGGTGCTTACTAGACTGGCCCTACCATTAGGCAGAGTGGGGCAGTAATCTCAGCCAGCAGATTTGTGGTGTTTTGAAAGGGTGGCAAGTTGTCAGCCCTTTAATCAGTCATAAGTGTGTGTGTGTGTGTGTGTGTGTGTGTGATTTTTATTTTTTTTTTAATTTTATTTTTACTGACAGGGATGAGGAGAGGTAGTTGGGATTTTCTATCTTATGAACTATAATGGGCTGGCTTTTAGCTACTTATGTACCTTAACTTGGGGTGGGATTTGCTTTGCTGCTTCAGGAAGAAAAATGTCTTGGGCTGCCCCGATCTGGGTTTAAAGTGAGTTTCTTTAATCTGTTTACAGATCAAATATAAGCAGTGATGAGAAACTGGGGAATTCGTCAATGGACAAGAGTGCATCTTGAATTTTCTTCCTAGCATTGAAGAACTACAAGTGTGTGAAATTCTCCATATATTGACAACATTATTGACTAATTCTTTCTAGAAATGGTAGTTTCAGCACTAATAGGGATATGTCCATAAGACTGCTTAAAATTTTAATCACATTTGTCTCTTTCAGACACAAGAGCATAGAGCTGAATGATACGCAAGATGGAAGAGTTTCTGTCACTCCCTGCTCAAAAGCAACATATAGACCATATGACTCAAAGCATCTGTTATTTGGGGGGAAACAGGCCCATATCATATGGTTTTGTACAGTTTGAATCAAGGGGTCAAAACTATGTATTAGAGGAAAGTACTTTGGGCTTGTCTAGATGAGAAGATATAATGCTTATTGTTGTGCATTAATGCAAATTCGCAGCAGTGTTCATTTGTCTCCATGGTTTTTGTGCAAAATCACTGATATGCTCATTTGAAGTTCACACGGAGCTGTGCTTGCAAATCAACATGGTGGCCAGGAGTGACTTGCTTGCATTATTATTCTCAACAAGTTTCTGCCGCTGCACAGTATTTTTTTTATTTTTTTACTGTAAATCTAAGGTGTGCAAGTGCGACCTTCTGTTTAAAAAACTGCTTGGTCACTTCAGCACAGCGAAAAAGCATACAATCGCTACCACGGAACTCCAAAATGGTGCTTCCAGCCACTTCGTAGCTGGCAAGCCCTCCTCCGCATACATCCAACCAATCAGTTTCCACTTCTGCTCTTATCCAGGAATGTGCAGCAATACAATTCGATTGTCCTAATGAGTGGGAGTGCACATTCCCCCCACATTTTAAAACAAACTTCAGGGAAAGCCATGAAGGCTTTTCCTGCATATTTGGGGGGGGGTTGTCCCCCCTCCTTCCAAATACGGTGAATCGCTGCAGGATCTTGTTGGAACAAAAGTTATTCTCCTCAAAATCTATGAGGAGTTTTTTTTTTCCACCGTCTAGACAACCCCTTTGTTTTGCAACTGCAGCATTCCACATGATCAAAGCTAAATGACCCAATAAGCTTTTTCTTGCTAATGTTTATTTTCTTTCTCAGCTTCATTCACTTCAGATATTCTTAGACTAATTAGTCTCCCTTTTGTTTATAAATTTTGGCCTTTCCTTTTCTGGACCTGACATACTGGCACAATGCTACAGTACAAAGCTTTTTTAGTGCAGTGTAAAGAAAAGTGTTTGTTTTTAAAAACCTAGTTCAGACTGAAAAGCTGTTTCCATTGAATGTGTTAATCAGATGTAGGGTGGTGAGACCTTTTTGACATCTGAAATAATGTGGGTTTTGTGCTGTTTTGTTTTGATCTGCTATATTTTGAGCTGCCCTTAATTAAAATGAAGCTTGACTTACTCTTTTATTTCATAATGGAAAATCCTCAGAAAGTGACTTTATCACCTTATTTCATAGTGAGCTGTTTATAGTTTGGTTCATATGTTACAGCAACGACACAATAATGTCTTGAGAAAGAAACTGTGTGGATACTGTTCCCATATGGAACCAGTTTGTTTTTTCCGATGCACATTTTAGCTGATTTCAGTGACACCAGTACAACCCCAGGCAAAAGTCAAAATTCTGAAAAACAAATCTAATGAATATATATAATAGAGATAAACAAAAATAGAGTTAACAATAATAAGAACTGGCACACCCACAGAGACTCTGGAAACTATGTTGCTACTACCTATCTGTGATGACACTCTCTTGTGACACCCTCACATTTCTCACACATGGAACCACCACCACTGCGCCCATCAACAAATAGGGGCAGCAGGAACACCACAAAACTCATTCCACACTCTCCTACACATAGTACATGTGCAGGTTGCAGCAATTTCCCCATCAGGCCCATGCTCAGGTAGCCCCATAGGTTATGGCTACCTACAGAACCCATAGGCCATGGCTCCCAAGACAACAGGTTTTAATCCTGCTGCAGTCTTGCATTAACCATGATCATAAATCTAGGCCCAACACAATTTCCCTGATGTCTGTGAGATGGGAACACTCACATTGATGAGGACAAATAGAAACTGCAAGGTCATTGGAATCTTCCATTGACCCCAAACAGGGGTGTTTTTAGTCATAATAGCTATTTTGTTGACATAAATTTGCAGTGGTGGGGGTGGCAGTGTGTGGTGGGGGTGACAAGATAGTAGCATAAGAGTTTAGTGGTTTAGGCTGCTGCCACATTGCAGAAATAATGCAGCTTGACAACGTTTTAACTATCATGGCTCCATCCTATGGAATCCTAGGATTTGCAGTTTGTTGTGGCTCCAGAGTTCTCTGACAGAGAAGACAAAACTACAGGTCCCAGAATTCCATAGCATTGAGCCATGGCAGTTAAGCAGTGTCAAAGTGCATTATTTCTGCAGTTGTGGCAGCAGCCTTTATTTCCCATCACCATATCTCCAGTTCTGCCAGTTTCCTCACCTCATGTTAGTGTAGTTATGGTGGCATAGTGCTCACACCCACTTAAAGTTAGGTCAATGTGGTATTCTTGGGGTGCTGCTGTAATAGCATCATAACTTCACTGTGCTAAGGGCTTGTCTACACTGGCCAGAATATACCACATTCTGGCTGAAGTATTCCAGCCCGAAGCCCATGGCATTTCCCCCCTGTTACCTGCATTTCCGTTGCTGCAATAGAGGGGTGTCCACAAACCCAAAGTCCACACACAAACTGGCGCTTCTCTTCCACATGCTTGTTGCATCACCCAAGGCCCAGAACAAGGCACCCGGCTGTGGTCACATGGCTGGGCGCCTCACTATGACCTCAGCAGGCACAACGTGCATGTCCTGGCCAGGAAATGGCTGCACCAAGCATCGTACGGGCCACGAGTGTGGACACACACACACACACACCCCTGTTGTAGTAACAGAACTCACTGTTTTCTCTGAAAGAACAACAACAAACAGTGAGGGTTTTTTTTTTTACTATGGTAGTGCACTGGTACCTCTGGGCATATTAAGAGGACCAAGCAGCAAAGGTTGTTGTAGCAGAGTTGCAATCATCAGGCAAAGAAATGAGCACACAGACACAGACATGTGTCTAAACTATTCCTCTTTACTAAAGCATATTGTAGTAATATTTACAATGAGTCCGAGACTCCTAGCATAACACAGCACAATGTAGACTGAAAGCACACAGTCTGAGAACCAAGTCAAGACAAGAGCAGAGACAGTGGGGTAATCTAGTTATACACTACAGATACAGTACAATCGTGGGTTATGCAGTTGGTGGTTTTCACACACATTTTCCCATATAGATAAGGCTTCATCCTTCACATGACCTTTCCACGCTTGTCTCCCAGACATAATCTAGATATGCTCGCCAGCTGCATTTAGCCTGCTCATTGCTGACCCCTGCAGGCTGTAGCATACCATACTAGCTCTTTATAGTATAAATTTCCTGTGATTGTATATCCCATCAACTTAACAGTCCATTTCCTTTTAAGGGTATTTGCTCCGGATTCTCATTGGAACTGCCTGGATGTCATCTGGACAGTTCAGACCAGAAACAGGGCCAAAACCCTGTGTTGTCTGGACAGGTAGGCAAAGGAACAGGGGAGGCCATTTTATTTGGCCCATGAAGACAAGGCCTTAGTAGCAACTGCACCGCTTTAGCTGGATAACTTCAGGCTATGAGTGTAGTGTTACTAGATATCACTAAGGGATTGAGAAATTTTATCGCTTTTCCTGCTCTCAACATCACTAGAGGATACTCCAGGAGAAACCTAACACTATCACAACATCTCATCAACCCTGTTTGAGAATCTGCAGACACTGTCTCCTCATCACCTCCCAAGACAACTGGTAGACTACATGACTTTTAAGATGATTATTCCCTTTTCCCGCATCTGCTTTTTGTAGCATCTTGCCTAATGAAGATAACTGAAAAATCTCAAAAGCGTACACATATTTTTGTGCTTATTTTCATTGGCCAAATAAAGTCACTGTCACAATATGCAGTGCTACCATTTAAAGATTTTTCTTTTGTTCTACAGATGTTGCAACCCCTCAAAACATTAGGGATCTGAAGTAGAACAGGTGGTTACCAGGAAATGTCCTTTTAGTGGTTGTCCCTGACTTTCAAAAACAGCAGTTCACCTGGTGTCTTCTCCAGGTCCAATACTGGGAATCCCACACTGGGAGAGAGGTGAGATATAAAATTCAATTAAATAACTCTATCATTCCAATTTGGGCATATCTCTCTTTTTAAAAAAAAAAAAATCATAGGCTTCTAAATCTTGCTGTGCTATTTTACTCACTCTGTTTTATCCTAATGTCATACCCTCCAACACTTCACAGATGAAAACCAGAACACAAGTGGCCAAGGAACATCAGTGTGTGGTCAGGATGGCAGAAGTTTTTTTAATGAGGAAAACCAGACAAGTGAGAAGAGACTGCAGCAGTTTGTTTCTGCTTGAGTCTATTGGGAAGGGCAAGATTTAGCCTTCCCCTCCCCTCTCCACGTCCCTTTAATTGAGCACAAACTACTTTTGCACTTTGAACTCAGTTTGCAGCAATTGAAATAAGCTGAGGACAAAGGTGGAAAGTAGAAGGAGAGGGAAACTGGGACATTTTAAAAGCAGCTGAACCAGTGGGATGAAAGAGGATTAATCAGGACTGTCCCCATCAAATGGAACAGTTGGAAGGTATATAATGCTGTTTCTTAAATGTGATGCTTTTAGCTTTCTAAATTTGTATGTTATTCAATTATATTTTTGCAAGTGTTAAAACACACATAAAAACATAAAAAGAATTAGAACAAAAGAGGTTCATAGAATGGATGGAACATGGGATTCTATTCTCTGTCATTAAATATGGAACAAAAATATTTACTGGTATCTCTGACACCATGGCTTGCTAATAATCAGGGATACACTACCTGGGAGAAGTATAGTGTTTTCCAATGTATAAAATATTGTGCTCTCAGTGCTCAGAAAATGCTATTCTTCCTCATAACAAAAAGAGATGCTTTGAAAGAAAATGTGCACGTTATATATCACAGTTGAGAAGCCAATGCACACATGATTTGTGCTGGAGGAAAAAAGAATGTGCAGAGCAGCTCTCAGAATCACGGCTGGCTGGAAACCACCACAGGATCACTTGGGGGTGGATTCAAAAGGCGGTGTGAACTACGAGCTGGTTTAAAAGTTAAAAATGTTAGCAGTGGAAGGAAAAGGTCAATGAGATCATCTTGTTTGTCTTTCTTGGCTGATCTAATTGAAAAGTATTCTTTACTTCATCACAATGCGTAGGCAAAGAAACACTTTTCTGTATTATTAGTACACTGCTTAGAAAAGCTTCTCTTTTGGACTACAGTTCTCTGCAGGCCCCAGTTAGCATGGGCAGTGGCCCACTGACCATTCAGAACTGGGAAGGACTACTCAAAATTCCATTTTCTCCCCTCCTTCTGGTAATATCTGGTATAATAGGAAGCACAATGTGGCTTCACAACAGTCTATTTTCCAGCTGAACCATCATCACCTAATGAAATTAAGTAGTGAGTGGGAGGCAAATGCATTATGATGTCACATCATGCACTGTTTCTTACTCATTGTTACCTGGAAGATGGAACAGACACAAAATTGACAGCATATCTGTGCCTGTTGTAGCAGCTACTTCCTCCCAGGATTTCATTCTTTGCAAGGTTCCAATATCCATTTCCAATATCCTGAACAATAGGGATGTGCACCAATCAATCAAAAGATTTGTTTCCAACCCCAATTGGGAGTTTATGGAAACGATCTGATTTTCTCAGACCAATTCATAGCCTCCCCAGTTTGACTTAGGTCGAAATCCAAAGCTCAGTTATGAAATCCAAATTTGTATAGCTTTCACTGACTATCATTAAACACCAACCAATTTGTTTGTAAAATTTGGATGAAATTTAAATTTCATCCAAATTTAAATAATAGTCATTTAGGAGGGGAATGCATTTTCAGACAAATAGATGCATGGATACTTTTTTCTACATCCCCCTAAAGTTTTTGGTTTGGAGGAGGCATCGATCAATAACCTTTTTCTTGGCAGAACTGGATTAAATTTGCAGTAATAGTTGCCACTTCTGAGGGAATTAAACCTCTTTAATTTCACAATAATAGGCACAGGAGATTTTCTGTAGCAATACCCTTTGTGATTTCCAAAGAAGGACATATTTGTCCTGTAGGTTTTATGTGGGTAATTGTTATGAAAGTGACAATCAGAATGGATTCATCCCTATTTAAGGAAACTGTGGTATCTTTAATGGAGAAACTCACACAAGAATTGAAGTTAATGAGGAATAATAAGATACAGGAATAATCAGGTAAAATACAACTATACACATTCTTCTCCATATATGCCTGACAAACTATGCAAAGACTCATTGCCTTGATTTAGACCATATAGTAATGTACAGAATCCATAAATTCATCAAGCAGGGATTATCTTTTTAAAATGGAATATACTAAAATTGTTTTTTGTACATGTGTGCTTGTTTTTGTATTTCTCATGTTCTTTGCTAGTTAAAGTATTGTTTGTACTATTTAATACTAAAATTTAACAAAAATATTTAGGTGAAAAATAAACCTGCAAAATTTCAGAAGGAAAGGTGCAGACCCGAGGTAGAAGAGGGGTGTTCCAATTTAGGGGCAATTTGCTTCCCCTAATCCCTTTCTGTGGATTTTGGACAATTTGTATGAAAATGGTGTAAAAGTATCCCTATACAAGAAATGTGCAAAATTTCAGAAGATTAGGTATTGGTTATGATGAATGGAAAAAACTTAAATATTTTGTTTCCTACTCAGAAAGTGATAGAAACACCAACAGGACAAGGGAGGAAATTAACATGGAGCATACAATGACAAAGACAAAAGAATTTTAACATCTACCATATTCAAAGCAAGCACCCAACACTATACCTTCCTAGGCCCATAGTTTTCAAAGAGATAGGCATGCTAGTCTGTAGCAATAAAAAGGGGAAGGGGAGGGGAAAGAGAAAGGATCTAACACTAAGGACTTTTTCAGACAGGACTTACCGTGCAAGAAGACTCTGGAATAGTTACAACGCTGTCGCGCAGCAGGGGGTCTGTTTCGGACGACACTGTCCCTCTCTCAGCATCGTCCGTGTCACTTCCATGTATGATTGAAGGCAGCCGCGCCACCGTGAGTAAAATATGGTGCGGCTACCTCCAATCATACATGGAAGTGACACAGACGATATTGAGAGAGGGACAGCGTCGTCCAAAACGGACTCCCTGCCGCGCAACAGCGTTGTAACTATTCCGGAGTCTTCTTGAGCAGTAAGTCCTGTCTGAAAAGTCCTAACAGAACCTTTAAGACTAACTGGTTTATTTTAGTATGAGCTTTCATGGATACTGATTTGCATCTGAAGAAGTGAATTGAAATCCACAAAAACTCATGCTAAAAAAAAATCTAGTTAAATAAACCAATTAGGCTTAAAGGTGTTGCTAGATTCCCCCATCCCTTTTTTTCTATTTTTGTGCTAGGTCCCAGAGACACCACCAAAATATTTTGAACATTCCTTCTCTCAAGAGTGAGAAAACTAGCAGAAAGTACTGAATATTGGCCAAGCCCTATGAGAGACTACTTTATCATCCTGCCCCCAAAGTACTGGAACTGAAAGACTCTGGTAAAACTGTTCATTATAACTAGAGGCTAGAGCTGTCAATCACAAAAATACATCCCCTTATCCCCCTTCGTTCTCCACCCATCCTCATCTTTTCTTAATATGGTGTCTTTTAATGGACCAGTTTTGAGAGACACACAATCTATATTGCTAATGTGAAGTCGAAGGCTTTCATGGCCAGCATCCATAGATTTTCCTTGGGGTTTTTCGGGCTGTGAGGCCATGTTCTGGAATAGTTTCTTTCTGACATTTCGCCTGCATCTGTGGCTGCCATCTTCAACCATTCTCTGAAGATGCCAGCCACAGATGCAGGCGAAACGTCAGAAAGAAACTATTCCAGAACACAGCCTCACAGCCCAGAAAAAAAAAACAAGGAAAAATCTATATCACTCATGTCCCTCTGAACGCAAAGTACTAAGGAGTCTTCAGGAGTGTTTGGATTCAGTCCGCTTAATTTAAAATAGCCCTGCTTCAATTAAGCCATTTCCCAAAACTATCCCAATCAGCCTTAACTTGTTCTGGATTTTGGGATTTGTCCAGTTCTGAACTGAACCTCAACTGGACTGCCATTATACTAATTCCAGCAAAATATAAACAACAAGGAGGATTCCTAAATTTAGCTATGGATTCTTGCAGTGACAGGGGATTGGATTAAATGAACTTTTGGTTGCCTTGCAGCTTTATGATTTTATGAAAGCATTAGCTCTAAAAAACAAACTCCAATACCGCAACATCAATAGATACCCCCACACCATCCACAGTAACCCAACCGACACTATTATTCATAAGAACACTCAAGGATGACTCCAAATGTTGCTCATGAACAGAGGATATAACAATGGCTGAGTTAACTCATGACACACACACACACATGAAAAAAAATGAACTAATTGGATAGATTGAAGAAGACCACAGGACTATCTTCAGTGCAAATCACTATTGCCAGGCAGTAAGTGAGGCCTGTACAGTAGTCATAAGATCCAGCGCTCCCTGTAGATGTGGAATCATATTCTGTTGCAACACAAATATGGTGCATAAACAGTTCCTTTTTTTTTCTTTGTTATATGGGGGTTGAGTAGACTGGTGAAATAAAGATATGCCAGTGTGGAAATCCCACACAGGCAGCTCCAAAGCCCAGCAGAAAGTGAACTCATCTACTCTTCTAGAAGAGAAAAGATTCAAACTTTATTGGGGGAAAAAATGCTCCCCGCACACACAAAGAGCTATCTCAGAACAACAGACAGATAGCATTGTGGTACCTTAAAGGCTAGCCACCTACTTAGCTTTCCCATGCTAACAACACCTGTAGTGGGAGAGGAAGCCATTGTCCTGGCTGAGCCCTAAATAAATAAAAGCAGACTAACTGATAAATTTTTGTTTAGTGATTTCAAGTTGGAATTTCTCTTTGAAAAACAACAGAGTGTTGTGGCACCTTAAAGTCTAACAGATTTAATGTGGCATAAGCTTTTGTAGGCTACAAACCATATCATCAGATGCATGATGGAGTGTTGTTCTCATGAGATAGATGTGAGTATACGTGGGTATAGAGAAAAACATTGTAATCAGTGAGGCCAAAGGACCATGAAACGCAGGAGGGGTGGTTTGATACAATTCTATGTAAAGCTTAGATGTCTGCAAGATAAGCACAATGACCATTCACAAGAGCAGTAATTGTGGCTGCCTCTTGAATATCCTTCTCTCCCACTTCTTTCCCTGGAACAACATACATATTATCTGCCATTCCTGGAAAAAGATAGACGTATACGTAAGGAAGCATGGCTAAAGTTAAATTGATCGAACACTTTGATGATGTAGAAAAGCTCATGGTGGCAAGCAAACTGAATTAAGAGCTAAGAATATGGTGCCGTGTGTGTGTGTGTGTGTGTTAAAGGAAATGCACAAATACTGTTGAATTGAGAGGATGTAATGCAAAGGATGTAGTCCTAGCATTCTTTTTGACATACAATCTCATTTGTGGACAAAGGCAGTTCAATATATTTCAAGAAGGCAGTCAGTAACCACTGGAAAAGTATCAATAGCCTGAATCCTATTTGGTAATCCCAACTAGAGTAGATCCCTTCACTCAGTGTTATTTATGTATGTGTTGACTCATCATTCAACAATTGATATAATGAGTCTACTCTAGATGGGACTACCTATAGAATTCATGTTTAGTAGTCATAGCAGCATTTTAACATCATGGTGGGCAGCAATGTCATTTGAGACATGACAGAAAGAAATGGGAATCTGTTAAGCCCAGAGAGAAAGAGATATATTTTCAAATGTATATAATGTAAACACTATGAGTAGACTCACTCAGAGGTTTCTGGAATATCCTTTGTGGAGATTTTCAGAGTGAAGATGCCGGCTTCTCAGAGGTACTTTTGCAGGTGGTTAGACTGACCTGTAAGGATTAAAGATCAGACAAGAAGCAATGGCTGGTAAACTGTGTTAACTGTAACAGAACCTTGATTGCATTAAAAACTTCCTGGAGTTGTGCTCTTTCTTGTACATTTTAAAGGAAAAACTGGTGCCTCCAAAGATCAAAGGCACCATGGGTACAGCCATCCTGTGTTGGCTTCCCGGTGTGCATGTGCGCACACACACACAGAGAAAATAAAGAAAGACTGCACTTCTCAAAGGTCTCCAAAAAGTACAGTGCATTTCAGGGAAGTCAGGAGGGGAAGAGGAACTTGACTGGTGTGCATCCCACCCCCTTTCCATGGAATGAGTCTTTTTGCCATGATATAGGGTCTTGCCGCAGTATCTTGATAACAGCCATTAACAAATTAGCTACAGTATGTAATCCAATAAATGTATCAGATCTATCTGATCAGTGACCAATTCCAAACGGATGGCTTTTCTGAACGATAAAGGCACTGAAGCAACACTGAGACAATCTCTATGTTAATCCAACCATTGCTAGTGTAAACTTTAGGTCTGGTACAGAGGATACAAAAGAGTAACAAAGATACAGTATGCAGAGCCCTGGACTATCTGAAGCTTTGTCATTTTGTTCACTTTTTGTCCACTTCATTTAGCAAATGCTTCTCAGACTTTGTAGAAGAATCTGACAGAAATCTTTACTGTCAAATGCATATTTCTGAGCCACTGCACCATCTACTGGCCAATATTAATAGGTGCAAGATTTGTGGACCGTTGTAGTACCAGGAAGTCATGTTTCCAGTAATTAAAAAAAAAAATACTCCAGCTACAACTAACAGAAATCGGTTATAACATGATACCTCAGTATTGATAATTCTAGTCAACATAAAACCAAGTGTTCTAGAGTGTGGAATGGCTGCAAACTGGACTTATCCCACTACACATTTTAGATTGCTATCTGTTTTTTGGAGAAGTGGGGAAGGTGTGCCCCCAGAGTTATTGTTGGGTGGCAATCTCCATCACCCCTTTCCATTAGCTATGCTTACTAAGGATGGTAGGAATTGCAATCCAATAGTACATGTTTCTTGCCCCTGCCCTAGAGCTATTTAAAGCACACCTGCACAACAGAATGTTTGCCAGAAAAACAAAGCCCATACTTTGTTTGAACCCACCGGAGGGATCCCCAAATATTCACCATTTGTAGCCCTTTTCTATATCTCTACATAAATATACAAGGTTCACCACAGTCAAAAGTGGGAGTTGGAACTGGAGAATGTTTGCATCATTTTTTGTGGCTTGAATTCCTTTGGCAATATATACGTTCTTGGTTGTTGCAAAAGGAGGTATCTAATATCTCCTTGTGCAATGCCCCTGTTGCAAAATCCCAGCTGTATGGCATTGGGTGCTCCTCCCAGGGCCATAAAAGCTGTTGCATGCCCTGGCACTATAAAGATGCATTATGCTTGGGGATTTATACTCTACTGACACTGAGCATGAGCTTGTCTCATGTCTTGCATTACTCCTCCCAAGCTTCAATACAGAGGCTTATAGTGAAATTGTGTCAGACTTTTCCAGCCTGTTTCAGGCAAACAGTCATGCTGTATGGCCCAACCTGTATCTGGGTATCCCTCATCAATGTGAATTACTGAGAAAAGAAAGCTACTGTTGGCACAAAACTGACGAGGAGTGTTAGAGATACAGCCATGAAGATGGAAGGTGCATGCTCAGAAGAAGACTTTGAAAGAAAAAGGAGGACAATAGAAAAATGAGGTGCAGAAAGACTTGTGGTTTAAGGAAAAATATATATACAGGGGGTACCAGAGATGGGGAGTAGAGACAGATATGATAGTACAAAGAGTTCTATGGAATGCAAGGAAATCAGCTAGTTGGAGAAATGAGGTAGTAGAGCTACTTGTGAAGAAGAGGAAAATAGATAGCTGAGATGGGTGTGTACAGAGATCTGCAGGTGTAGAAACAGAAAAGTATATTAATAAATTAGGGGAACTTGTAGTGGAGCAGGGAGAAAAGAGTTATGGGGAAAGAAAAAGAGAGGTAACTGCAAAATAAGCTGTAGTGTAGAGGAACCATGGGATTTACCAAGAATAGCATATTTGGTTGTCATTGCTACCCCCTAGTGGGTAATTTTGTTACTGGCTCCTTCAAAAGTTTGTGTTTTGTTTTTGTTTTTGGGTTTTGTTTTGGTGGTTTTAAAGTTGCCTTCCCTAATCTGGCACTTTCCAGATAGGTTGGACTGCCAATCCTATAATCTAATTGATGGGTGGGGATGGTGGAATTTGTAGTACAATGCATCTTGAAGCAGCCAGGTTTTGGAAGATGGCCCTAAAACATGGAATCAAACAACATGCTCAATTAAGTTTTATCAATCTGCATTTATTGTTTTTCCTCCATTCAGCCTGTGCAACATGAATGTTATTCATTCACCCTTGAAATACCATATATTGTTTGCATGGATTTAAAAGATGAATAAATAATGATATGTTCAGAGGACAGTGATCCACTGCAATAGTGTTCATGACATTCCATTCTAAGTGCTTACATACTGTCTGTTTAATGATCACTCTAGAATCTTTCCTGGTATTGATGTCCGGCTGACAGGCCAGTAATTGTATGGGTCCTCTCTTTTTCCTTTTTTGAAGATGGGAACAACATTTGCCATGCCCTATGAGGGGCGGCTTAGGGAGCTGCGTATGTTTAGTCTGAGAAGAGAAGGCTGAGAGGTGATATGGTAGCCATGTTTAAATATTTGAAGGGATGTCATACTGAGGATGGAGCAAGCTTGTCTTCTGTGGCTCCAGAGACTAGGACATGAAGCAATGGATTCCAACTACAGGAAAAGAGATTCCACCTAAACATTAGGAAGAACTTCCTGACAGTAACAGCTGTTCGGAAGTGGAATACACTGCCTCAGTGTGTGGTGGAGTCTCCTTCTTTGGAGGTTTTTAAACAGAGGTTGGATGACCATCTGTCAGGAATGATTTGATTGTGTGTTCCTGCATGGCAGGGGGTTGAACTGGATGGCCCTTGTGGTCTCTTCCAACTCTATGATTCTATGATTCCTCCAGTCTGCTGGACTTCTGTGCTCCAGGAATTCTCAGTGGTTCTGAAATTACTTCTGCCAGTTCTTTTAATACCTTTAGATATACAGTGGGCCCTTGGTATCTGCTGGAGTTTGGTTCCAGGACCCTCCATGGATACCAACATCTGTGGATGCCTAAGTCCCATTATAAAATGGCAGAGTAAAATGGTGTCCCTTATATAAAATGGAAAAAAAAACAAGCTTTGCTTTTGGGATTTTTAAAAAATATTTTCAAGCCATGGATGGTTGAATCCATGGATGCAGAATCTGTGGATACAGAGAGCCAACTGCATTTCCCCTACTCCATTACCTGCTCCATTTTCCCCAGGTTGAGCACTCTTCTTTTGGTCTTTTGAAGCAAATAAGGTGCTGAGTAGTTCTACCTTTTCTCTGTCTCCTATTAGCATTTCTCCATCTTCTCCACACAGTAACCCTACCATTTCCTGGTTCTTTCTTTTGCTACTGACATAACCAAAAAAGCATTATTATTGTTTTTAACCTCTGTAACAACCCTGAGCTCTTTCTGTGCTTTAGCTTTTCTGATTTTCTCCCTACACATGTTGGCTATTTGTTGGAATTCCTTTTTGATATTTTCTACCTTTTTCTATTTCTTGTACATCTCCCTTTTAAATCTTAGCTCAGTTGAAAGTTATTCAGACATCCATCCTGGTTTCTTTATACACCTCCTGTTTTTCCTCCTCATTAAAACTTTTTGAAATTGTGCCTTCAATATCTCACTTTTAAGAAACTTCCATCCATCATGAATTCCCTTTCTCTTTTAGTATTGCTGACCATGGGGATCACACCCAATTATTTCCCTAAGTTTTCTGAAATCAGCTTTCTTAAACTTTAGAATATATGTCTGATTATGTTTGGCTTCTCCTTTCTGCTGTATAACAAACTCCAGGAGAACATGGTCACTCCCCACTAGGGATCCCGCCACTTCCACCCCATTAACCAGGTCATCACTGTTGGTTAGGATCAGATCCAACATAGCTGATCCCATTGTTGCCTCTTCCATCTTCTGGACAATGAAATTGTCTGCAAGGCAGGTGAGGAATTTGTTGGACCTTATATTCTTGGCAAAGTTTGACTTCCAGCAAATATCAGGATAGTTGAAATCTCCCATAACTACTACATCTCTCCTCTCAGAATGTTTGGTCATCTGTTCCAGGAATGGATCATCCAAGTCCTCAGCCTGTCTTGGAGGCCTGTAGTAGATCCCCACAAGCACATCGCTGTTGTTTTCTCCCTTTTAAATTTTAGCCAGATGCTCTCAACCTGGCTTCCAGGATTTAAGTCATGGATCTGTTCACAGGTGAAACATCCTTGACATATAATGCTACCACCACCACCACCCCACTTTTTTGTTTGGTCTATTTCTCTGAAATAGGTTATACTCCTCTATTTCTACATTCCACTCATGAGATTCATCCTACCAGGTTTCAGTAATGTTATTATATCATATTTGCTTTGCTGTGTTAAGATTTCAAGTTCACCTTGCTTATTTCCCATGCTCTGTGCAGTAGCACAGAGGCATCTAAGACCATAGGTCATTCCCCCAGATGTTTAAAGGTTTTTTCCCCTCCCACTGTTGGGTTCTTGTACTATTCACCAAGTTCTTTCTATAATATTCATGCAATTATCCCCAACATTTGATAAACTCCTGCTCTCAAGAATACTGTCTCACTCCCTCACATAACTCAGTTTAAAGCCCTCCTGATCAGATTTGTAAGACTCTTAGCAAAAGCAATTCTGCCAACAGCTGTGTGGTGCAACCCATCAGTTGCCAGAAGTCCATCTTCATGAAACTGCAGGCCAAATCATTCCCAGCAGCACCATCTGCCACCGCAAGAATACAAACCATACCACGACTTTTGCAGGTGACTACAGCAGCTCCCTCACCATCCATATTCAGTAGCCATAAACAGGCACTGAAACAGAACTCCAGGCCTTCCCCTTAAACATCTCCCACTAAACACTCATGCAAAATGCCTGTTTGCTCACACAGAATGCCTGCTGGCCTTGCCTGTTAGCTGAGCTCCTGTTCAACCTTCTTGGAGTTAAGTTCAAAACATGTAGTGGGCCTGCCCTTGTTATAAACTAAAGTTAAATGCTGACAAAAGGTTTACAGCTGCCCTTGTAAAATAAGGCTGAATGTTGACAACTGTAGATTAGAATCCCCTGATGAATTTTTGGATGATGTGTAATAAATCAGCAAGGATTTCTAACTGCACATTGTAAAAACAATAGTAAAAACTAAAAAGCTTCTTCCCTATCCCTGCTTAGCTTGTTGAAAATGAACACTTTTAGGACAACTGGGGGGTGAATTTCTGAGTGGGCCTACCTAAACTGTGAAAATACCCCTCATGGAATTTGCTGGGAATCCTACCAGTCTAAACAGGATCCAGCACCAATCCACACTATTCAGAAGGAGGGGGGCTCAAAATGGCAAAAACAATGGGGTAAAAGCCTTCACAGATTTCCCCGTACTTTTTTACAAACTGTGAGACAGGTGCACATTTTTGCTCATTTGGATTATAGAACAATAAAAAAAAACTTGAAAGGAAGCACAAAGCTGATTGGCCAGGCAAGAGTGGGAGTGGGGCTTGCTAGGAGGGCAAGAGCCTACTGCCGCCATGTTGAATTTTCGCCTTAGCGATTGCTCTCTAAGGTGATAAAAAGGATCAATATTTTCTGTTCTGCTTTCTTATAAAATTGGAGAATTGCTCTATCGCACCAATGTGCCTTGGGATGATTTTTTTAAAAAAAACGGTGGTGGGGAAGAACTAACGCGAGTAAATGTCTCGCAGCTGCCATCAGGAATGCGAGGCTTATGGGGGCTTCCAAGGCCAGAAAAACCATTTAGACATGCCGTTGCTGCTGCTGTGAGATATGAATACTATAAGGTATTTTAGATATTTTCCCCTCATGTAGATGAGCCCAGTGAATGGACTTGTGAGCATAAGTCTGATACTCATCACAAATTCCTGGGCTGAACATGTTTTTAGACACCTTATTTCTCAATTCTTAGTATTTGGCTGCCCACCTGAATTCCTGTTTTGCATGTGGTTCTAGCTAATGATTCTCAGGGTCTGTTCTGTTAAAAGACAAAGTAGATCCTGTAGGCCTGGTTTCTCCATTCCTGGGCATGACGTTCAGGAGACAAACTGATCAACCATTACTAAAGGCAGAATTTGTGTGGGAGGAGGTACCCTCAACAAAACCTTTGTGAGAATCTTACACATAAACTGCCAACCAGCTTTCTGCTCACAAGGGATGTGTGGGCTGTAAAGAGAACACATTTATCCTTCATTGCAGCAAGGAGTTCAATGTCCAGTTACTTGGAAGTGATAGACTATGCTTGGTAAGCCTCATTTAACAGATAAGGGGAGGTCTCCATTTCCTCCTTACACTTTCTGGCAGTCTCCTTTTTATCTCCTCCCTTCAGAAGACTGGCTTTACAATTGGACTGTAAAATAATCCAGCTGTTCCTATAGTGATTTCCTGGCAGCTGGCCTGGATGACACCATCAAGCAAAGACTGAGCTTGTTCATTCCCAGCACCAAAAACTGTTTGTTTTGGATGAGGTTCTGTATGTTTAGTTTTCTGGAAGCAGGTCAAGTGCATCTCTAAATACAGAAAACATTAAATCCTAGAGAGACTCTAGGAAAGCTGGTACCTCTGCCTCTAAGCTTTGCTTGGCTAAATAATTTGGAGAATGCTCTTTCTCCTTCACAAATTGAAATTAGCAGTAATGTAAAGGTGGAGAGAACTATGGTACTATATGGAAAAGTTTCAACTAGGTTCTTACTGAAATTATCTTCAAAATACTATGTGCAATAGTTTCAGATACATCACAGCTCTCTGCAGTATCTAAGAAATGAGCAAAACATTTTAGTTCAAAAATATACTGATCACTCATGTTTTTGCATCTCTTTCCAATGTATGATGATTGTGGGAGGAATACCCATAGTCCAGTCTTCACCAGGAACGCAAATAGATCCACAACTTCTGTGTAATCCCATGAGCACTCCTCCAGTTCCACTGGAAGTTTATCCAGGACATTGCAGTCTGTCTCCACCATGAATGTGTCTTTACTGGCACTCATTTCTTCATAGATAGTGTAACTCTGAGCGGTTGAGCTTTCATCTGATTATGTGGGTTCCATTTGATTACTCAATTTCTTTGCCTTTTCAAATACCTCAAAGTTCTTCCATATATCATGAGTAAACATGATGAGGGAAGAAAGAAGCACTTTTTCCTGACACATCATTAGGACCCATGTTTTGTTAGATTGTGTTGACACAATCAAATCTGTGAAGGACTTTATGCCAGAATACCATTATAAAGAGGTACTATATTTCATATGTTCTTTAAGAAAGTGTTTGCTTCTAAGTTAACCCCTACTTTCTCTTTGGACACTTTGCAAACTTTCTGTGTGCCCCTGCCCTCCCCCACCCACCCCCACCATGAGATGTCTTATATCAATCCAAAGGCCACTGTGTGATGCCCTATCTTTACCTAACTCAGTGAAGAGGCTTCAGGATGAATCCAACAAAGCTTTATTGAAAGTTAAGTTCAGCACAGTAGCAGACTCATTGCCAGACCTGAAGATACAGTGTAGGTTTCACTTTTAAGAGGTCCCCGCACCTTGCTCCCTCCACCCTAAGGCCTGCATTCTTTCCCATATACAACAAGCTACACCAAGTAACTGGTTGACCTTAGTTCCCACCAAACATCCTCCAGCATCTGTGCCCCCTCTCAACACATACCAGACTCATTGCAATATGGCTACAGAGTAGCTAAGCAGGCCTGAGAGCAAAAGAACCCTCTGATACCCTGTGGCATGGCAATTCAGTGACAGTAATTTCTTTCAAGTGCTGCCTACAAAAAAACAAAACAAAACAAAACAAAAAACAAAAAACCACTCTGCAACCCCTTTATGTGGGGTGCTGCACTGGGAACAGGCTGTCCAAAGAGTACCACCCATGCTTGGTTTTATCCCGCATCAGAGCTACTGCATGGCCCACTATAATATATCCCTGCCAGGTAGGAAGGGTGGATTTTGCTGCCCCTGGAGCAACCAGCGCCTCACATCCAGTCTTTTGAGAAATGCCAGTGGCCTCTGCGGTGCCTGCCAAGCTCTGATTCCTGGAAAGACTTTGCCCCCAGGAAAGCGAGGGAGAGAAGGGGGAGCCCATGCCTCCTTCGCCTATAGCTGGCCAGACAGTATGGCAGACAAATAGGAAGATATTAAGGACACCCATTCTCTATGGAGAGACAGTGATACCCAGTCTCCTGAATTTAAAGAAAGGAAATCTTAAAAATAGATGTTGGTGAAGCATTTTCCCAAGTTAAAATGAGTTTTCCACGGCCCCTAACAAACTGAAAGCTGATCTCCTGTGTGTCTTGTTTTAAAGGACGTTAGTTCCCCCCGCACTTACCATGATGCTGCAACGGATGAAGGTCCGTTGGTTCTCTGTATTCTCTGAATGAAAGCTTTTATTCTGTTGCCACCTTCTTCCCTCTTTGATAAGCCCCTTACTGAGATTGACTTCCGTCATCCAAGGGGGTGGGGGAGGCAGCCATCTCTTCATTTGTTTTCTCTAGAAGAGTTATTAAAGCTTCAATCATTTTTCCATGTATATTTTCATTTGGTTGTTCTGGAATCTATCTGAATCAAACACACATCTCATGTTCTCTCAATTCCATTAAGTCAATAGCCTCCAAATCTCACTCATGGTCTCTGTCCAGCTTCTTTGTCTTTTTTCTCAAACTTCTCTGTCTTTAATTCTAAATTCTGCACTTTTTCATTAATCTGTTTCAATTCTGATGTCATCTGTATCAGAGACTGTTTCCCTTCTTTCAGTTCAGATTTCAGATCCTTTTAAAATTCAGCCTTCAAATCTCTTTTCAGATCAGATTCCTTTTGAGTCATCTGAAGTTTTAAAGATTTCAGTTCTTCCAGAACTTTTTGCAATATGTCTTCTGATTTTGATAATTTCCATCATTTCTCAAGGGCTTCTCAATAACTTCCAATGTTCCAAAGTATTTTTCATGTGGGGTCATCCCAATGTCCTATTGCCACCCCAGAATGGACGCCCTCTTTCTACAAGAAAAATAACAATAGCTTTCAGTGTGGTTTTTTCCCCCAGTATTTGATTTTTTTTTACACATCTGGCTTTGAAAATGTTCTTCCAAAATATTTGTTTTGTTCTTCATTAAAACCTAGACCATAATACAATTTTGATGTGGAATGTTGTTTTTATGCTCTTGGGGGGGGTGTCTCATTTTTTGTCATTTTGAGAAACCTTCTTCCACAATCACAGTTTTCATTCCTCTAGATCAGGAATAGGGAAACTGGAGTCCCTGGATCCAACTTCTGTAGCCACTGAAGCCCTGCACCAGTCCTTCAAAGCCCTCAAAACCCCTCAAGCTTTTTTTTTTCCAAATTGACATACTTCTTGGCTGAAAATGATCCAAAAATTGCACCCAAAGCTCCCCAATGCATGCAAGGATGGAAAAATATCAATAGAACCCCACAAAACCCACTCAGAACCTTCTCAAATACCCTCTCTTCCCTCTGTTTCTTGTTCCTAATGGAAACAGGAAGTGATGCAGCATTACTTCCTGTCACCATTTTGAAAGCTAAATGAAGGGAAAACAAGGTATTTTGGTATGCTCAGATAGAGTCTGGCCCCAAGTGAGGGTGGAAAATTGGCTCCCTGCTCAATTGGCCCACCCATCCTGTAGATGAATGGAAAACATTGCAACAGATTGCAACATGTTTCCGATTGATACAAAGTAGAAGTCAGTTACAGCAATGCTTATTCCCATTTTCTAATACACAAATGTTGAGTATGGTAGATAGTGCTCTTGAGACATGTTGGACTATAACAGATAAGTATCTTTTCCAGGACTATAACAGATAACATCCCTTGCCAGCTGGCTGGGTATGGTGGGAACTGTAGTTCAGCACATCTAGAGTGTACTGGCTAGGTAAAAGCTATACTATCCTAGAAATGATGACCATTAGAGGAGGGGATATTGTATTCAGGAAAGGACTGGAAAATGAGGAGAAGGAAGAAGTTATTCATTTGCTACTTTATTGCCTTGTTTCAGCCCTTCCTTCAAAGCATGGAGATTATCTACATGCCACTAATGGTGCTGGCTGAAGGCAGTCACTGATACGAGTAGTTACTTCATCCTCTAACGGAGTGGCCTCTGTTGGATTCCAGTGCTTGGTCACACGCTGTTTCTTATGAGCACTAAGCCAATAAAAATGCCATGCTAGTCTTCAGTCAGCACATTTGGTGTCACAAGGCTATACCACACCTACATATTGTCTGATGTCAAACAACACAAGAGTTTATGGCTTCTGTGCAATGGCTAGATTTTAACCACCAATATGAAAAATTGTAAAGGGTGTGTGTATACATCAAATTCAATCACTTGTATCAAGGGTAGCAAGGAAAGGAAAGCTCTTTGGCAAGGAACATACACAATTAGGATAACTTTTTAAACATTTATCTGCAATTAAGGTCCTGCTAGCCAGACACCTGATAGCATTGCATTAGAACAATTGCATAGCATTACAGCATGTTACATTTGTACAATGTAAAATTTTAGCTGTAACTCTTTTAACTTTTGTAATCTACTGTGAATCCCAGATTGGGAAAAGGGCAGGATATAAATGAACAAATAAATAAATAAATAAATAGATGATGATGATAACAATCTTAGCATATCTGAATGAGATTCCCAACATTATAGTTAGCTTCTTTCTAGACAGGGCTGACACTACCATCAGGGAGAGTGAGGCAGCCAGTTCAGGAAGCAAATGTGGATGGGCAGCCATAGCAGCTGCCCACTGGACCATATTCCTCTCTTGGAGCACTCTCTTGTGTACAGCAGTGGTTCTTAACCTGGGGTCTGGGGACCCCCAGGGGTCCGCAATATTCTCACAGTAGGTCTATGAAGGTTTGAAGGCTGCTCAGCCCACGTGACAGGAGCCAAGGCAGAGGCTGGCTGACTTGACCTCTGCATTGCGGTTTAATCCGTTCCAGCCACAAATTTGCAGGAAGAAGTAGGAGAAAAGTCTTCCCTCCCCTCCAGTGCCTCTCAGTGAAAGGTTAATGGATGGTGTAATTGTGTTGTTGTTGTTGTGGTGGTGGTGGTGGTGGTTTAAATCTTGAGTTAAGTATTGGGGGTCTGAGGCAACAAAATATATTTAAAAGGGCTCCCTGGTAAAGAAAAGGTTAAGAGCCACTGATGTAGAGCATACAGCTTCTCCTGCAGCCCTGAACAAGCCTTGTTCTCCTCAGGTGCAGCATAAGACACTGTCCCAACAACAATTCTGAAATAAACTTCAACTGCCCATCCACTTTGCTTCTGTATGTGGAAATGGAACAGGAGTGTCACTGTCATCTTTGTTCTTTGGCTTGGCCAACAGAATGTCTTAGGCCATCCTTCTTGCTTGAACTGTCTGTACACTTCCTTTGGCAACATGCGTGGGAAACTCTCTTCCAGAAAATCCATAAAGCTACCCTATTATCATTTATAAAACCCTGTCTAAACAGTTCCATCTTGAAGTTCTTTTCTCCCACAGTGCCTTCCACACTGCCAAATAGGCATCACTTACCATTCAAAACATAATCACTTCACTGTCACCTAAACAATACAATCTTTTTATTTCTTACACTTGTTGAGTCTTGTCATAAACCAACATGATAAGTCAATTGGGCTGAAAAAACCTGTATGACGGTTGATATAAATTCAGTTACATTATACAAAGTGAAATAGATTCAAACTAAAAGCAGATTAAACCAAGTTAACCTCAGGCATTTCCACACACAGGGCTTAAAAGGGGGGTGGGATGGAGAGTCTTGTATGTATATTTTAAATGCTGTAAGCTGCCCCGATTGCATTTGTAGAGGGGCAGGATACAAATAAATTTTATTATGTTATTATTATTACATCTACAATGCACATGTGATTTTTTGTTCCAGATTGTATCTCTTCAACTTCAAATGAGTTACATGAAAGACAAAAAGATGCTGTTATATTGAATGGGTAAAGAACTTGTCATAATTAAAGAGCACTTAGCAAAAATAGGCTCCAGTCAAGGGTTTGGTTTTTTTATAGCCACAAGTACCATGAAACAATACAACTATAACTATGTGGCAAAATTCAAATATGGCTTTAGAATCATTTGGAGCCTCCGGTTACATTTGCAAGTTATTATGTAATTCAGTAGCCAGGCACAGATGATGTCACAACCAGCATCCCAAGGTGGTAAACCCACTTCTTCATTTTGTATTATAAGGTGACTCACCTTCTGCAATCATGAAACAACCAAGCAAGTGATTCTGCCATATCCTATGCTTCAAAATGGGAGTACAATTGCGTATGTATGCAGTGGCTGGATGTGTGTGTGCGTGTTTACGGACATCTGCCCATTTCATTTCAGGAACTGGGTCAGCTCGGGGGCCAGAATACACTGGCCAGAAAGTGGCATATGCTGGCCAGTGCAGACAAGCCCAAAGTCTCAGGGTACTTTAAAAAAAAGAGAGAGAGAGAGAGATGATTTTATTCTTGAGAATGGTCCATGTGATATGGAAAAGAGACAAAGTCTCAGGATGTTTATTAAAAAGAATAAAACCTCAATAATAAAACCATCTCTTTTTTTAAAAAAAAAACCACCCTAAAACTTTGTCTCTTGTCTCTTCATCACATCTTAGAACTAGCTACATGCTCACCATTGAAAACCATTAGGTTAGCAGATAAGCACAAAGGAGAGGGCTTTAGAGGCCATGGTTACGTACATTTGTGGAACGCACTGTAGTGTACGGTGTGTCAGCTCACTCCACTTCAGGCTTTTAGAAGACCCTTAAAGACTCATTTGTCTTCCACAGCATTTTCATAAATGGGCTTTATTAGTCCATTGATCATTTTTGTTATTTTATTGGGTTGTAAGAGGGGCGCTCCAAAAAAGCGATACAAGGACTCCCTGAAACAACATCTCAGGCTCGGCCAAATTGATCACCAACAATGGTCTGCCCTGGCCTCACATCGGAAGGCATGGAGTTGCACTATCCACAATGCTGCAGCCTTATTTGAGAACTCACGCCAAACAAGTCTTGAAGAGAAACGACAATGTAGAAAGAATCACAACCCGGAAACATCACCCAAGGAGACCTTCTGCTGTGCTTTCTGCAACCGGACTTGTTTATCTCGGATTGGCCTTTTTAGTAATCAGCGCGCTTGCAGAAAGTGCAGAATGAGTCCTTCCTGAATCTTCGTTTGTGAAGAAAAGCCAGAGAGAGAGAGAATATTTTAATGGGTTGGAATTTTTTTAGTATCCTTAGTGGTTCTAATTAATTATTGTTTTTCTTGTAAGTTGGTAGCTAATTGTATTTTAAGTTCATTATTTGAAGCCATCTTGAAAAGGGTGATATAGTTCACAGATGGGAATCATGTGGTCCACAGACTACATACACCCACACACACACCCATTTGTGTAGCCCCCACCACCCTCTTATTTGGGCCATCACAAAAAGGTTTGTGGGGAGAAAGAAAAGGGGGGGAGAATTGCTGCTCACTAAAATCTCCACTGATTCTGCCTTACAACTTTATAGTTTACTTCTTTACATCTTTACTCTTTTTTTTTCCAAGAAAAGAGTCATTACCCCCTCAATCCACCGCAAAAGAAAACTCCAAAGGGATTTTTAAAAACCCAGGAGTGGACTTTTGCCCACATCTTGTTTTGTGTGGCTTTGCAGCTATGAACCCCTACAGTTTGCCCACCCCAGTATAGGAATTAGACTGGACTTTAAAGTGTCCAGTTTCAAGTCCAAACTCACCCATGAAACTCAGGCCAGTCACCAGAAACTTGGGGCAACCACCCTTAATCTACCTTACCTCACAAGTTGTGAGGATAAAGTGGAGAAATGTAGAGCTACATTAGCCACCTTGAGCTCACTGAAGGCAATGGCAGAGCATAAATGTAGTATTAATAACAATCAGAATAAGGTGAAGATCTGTGATTTCATCCAAGTGTGCAGTTGCTCTATTGCTGCAGATGGGAG
Organism: Gambelia wislizenii; assembly: GCA_030847615.1. Taxonomy (NCBI): domain Eukaryota; kingdom Metazoa; phylum Chordata; class Lepidosauria; order Squamata; family Crotaphytidae; genus Gambelia; species Gambelia wislizenii. Next base: position 445,934,680 of record JAUMIR010000001.1, on the reverse strand, counting down.
GTATTCCAGATCATCATTGGGTTTATAGTTGTAGCCAATCATCATCTGGTGGTTATTCTCATTGTAAATCTCTTTTCATAGGACTGGTCCTTGGACAGTCTGCTGTCAGGGCTATAGTAGAAGCCGTGCCAAAATTGTCTTCTACTGCCATAATCCTTGAGAGCCCATAGTCATCTTCACAGCATAGAATCATAGAATCATATCACAATGAGGAAGCAGAGTAGGATTTTGTGGAGGAATAATATTTTTAAATAAAAAAGTAAATTAAATTTGCTGCACACTGCAGCAGCTTTTGAGCAGTCCATAAATCCCAGAGAGTGATGCATCTTTTCTAATGCAATCAAGCTGTGTCAAGGTATTGATTGATTCAGGATATATAATCAATGTGGATTTTATATTGTAAAGAGCTGCTGCCAGCAGGGGCCAGAAGTGAGGGCCAGCAAAGCACAGCTGTTGTTGATAATGTACTGTGTTGACAATATTCTGTGTGAGAAGTGAAGTGTGGGAAAGAGATATAGTTCCTATCTCTCTGGGACAGGTTGGATAAACCATATGTGTGGGAATGGGCAACTACATGGCCCATGAGTGTAATGTATATGTGTACTAGTATAATCCTTTGTCCCACCCTCTCTTCACTCAGTCTGTACAGTAGGACCCACATATCCACTGATTCATTATCCACTGATTCATTATCCACTGATTCAATTATCCATGGGACACAAAACAGAACACCTACCATAGAGTTTTCCTAGAAAATATGTCCTCTCTAGCCATTTTCTAGGGCCTCCAAGGCAACTCTGTGGTATTTTAAACCAGAAGTCCCATTATTTTCAATGGTGTTTGCTATTCTCCACGGTTTTCAGTATCCACGAGGGGAGGGGGCAGAACCAATCCCCAGTGGATAAGGGGGTCCTACTGTACCATTCCTCCATCCTAGCAGTACTGAACGGTGCTGCTGTGACTGCTGTGCTATGTAGTCTCTGTACTTAGAGTCTCTGATTCATTGTATATCTCTCTTTATTATGTTTAAGTAAAGATCAATAGTTTTAGACACAGTCCCTGTGTCTAAGTGCTCATTTCGCCAACCTGATGTCTTCTGCATCTGCTAAAGGCATTATATGCTGCCTGGTCCTCTTCACATGCTCCTTGTCTGGTGTTTCTGGTAAATCCCTTCTCGCTGGACATATAATCCTAAACATGTTGCTTCAGAAGTAAGTCCAACTGAGTTTAGCAGGCTCTACTAAAGTAGGGGTGCATAGGAACTGTAGCCTCAATCTGTAGCCTTGAATACTGGAGTTTTTTAAATTGTCTATAATTTATTCCTGTGAAATTAAGAGACTGGGGGTGCATCTATACTGTAGAAATAATGCAGTTTGATACCACTTTAACTGCCATAGCTCCATCCTACAGAAACCTGGGGTTTGTAGTTTTGTGAGGCACCAGCATTCTTCAGCAGAGAAAGCTAAAGACCTTGTAAAACTACAAATCCCAGGATTCCATAGGATGGTACTACAGCACTTAAAAGTGGAGTCAAACTGCATTATTTCTAAAGTATAGATGCATCCAAAGCTAAGTTAAAAATCTTCTTGGTTGAGGCAAAAGATGCACGAGTTGTTCTCTGCTGGCCTACTTCTATAAACATAATTAGGAAAAAAAATACAGGGCATTGGAAAGTTACTGGAAATCCCAATGGTATCTGAAGCTATGTGACACAATCCTTTCATACACCTGAACTAGACCATTTGGTATTAGGGTTAAACACATTTGCAATGTGTCCAATTTTAAACCAACATGGAAGTTGTTTTTATTACGTCATCAGATTTTTTGGGGGGGGGTTCCATCATACTGATTAGGTCAGTGATACTTTTTAAATTTTCTTATTCTGAAATATATGTGAACCAACAATGGCTTTTTCCACCAGAAAAAGCACACCATTTCAACTCAAAAAGGAGATGCTGGTGTTTCTTACATAAAGAAATTATGCCTTATGTGTACGATAGTTCTTGAATTTTCAGCTCATGGGATAAACCGTGCAAGCACCATCACACTGTTCTTCACTACAGCATACATTCTTGTAGCAAGATGAAACTATGCATTGTAGGATATTGTCAGTCCCACCATACCTAAGCTCCTTTTCTCTGCCTGAAGGGAAATCAGCCCTGTAACAATAAACATTTAAGCTGCTGTGTGTTCATCCAAGCCAAAAGTGGGAGAGTGGAGAGCACTTGAGCAATTAAGCATGTATATGCATATGCTGATTGTGTGCAAACTTACACTTCTTCCAAATTCTGTGCTTTCTGCGGCTGGACTTGTTTATCTCGGATTGGCCTTTTTAGTCATCAGTGTGCTTGCAGAAAGCACGGGATGAGTCCTTCCTGAATCTTCGTTTGTGAAGAAAAGCCAGAGAGATCTTCATCCACTGGACTAAGTTGTACAAACTGCCATGGCAAAAAAGAAGGTAAATATGAAGACAACATGCCAACAGCCACAGTACTGCCCAATGTGCAGCCAAATACATCTAATTATATATGTCATAATTAAAAATGTAGCCATGTTAGCCTGCATCAGTATGCAAAGGAAGCTTGCAGCACCTCTGAGCCTGAGAAAAGGGGGTTGGTAGCATAAGCTTTTGTAGACTGATGTAGACCTATGGCTTGTCTACACAGATGAAAAAATTCCACTTCAAATCTCATTTTCCTGGTCTGAAATGACCCACATACATCTTGTTAATGCCACACATACCTTATTAAAGCTAAGTGAGTGTGTTGTTACCAGCCACACATTTCCCCTAGGCGAGTTCACTTGGGTCCTGCTATGATCATGTGTCCTATACTTTTCGGCCACACAGCCATGGCCGCTTTACTTTTTTTCTTCCTGTCATGCAGGTGAATATGAGAATATGCAAATAGGCAAAGGTGTGCTAATAATGATATACAAGTATCTGCACAAACGCACCTTCAAAAAATAATAGTGACCAGCAAAACATAAATACAAATAGAGGAAGTAGCCATATCTGACGGGAATGATTGGGTGACCCAAAACCCCACCCCCCACCCCAGCTCCACACCATAGCTGTCTCAGAGGGCCAGACACACATATGATTATCCAGATGTTCCAGGACAGTGCAGGGCAAGAGGCAAGTTTTTAAAAATCGGATTAAAGCCATCAAGCATCAAAAAGAACTTAATTCCAAGCAAATCGCCAAGATCATGATCACAAGGACTACAAGATGAGTATGAATTTTTTTTTGCAGTGTAGACAAGCCCTTAGTCTACAAAAGCTTATGCAATAGTACAAACTTCTTCCTATCAGTTTCAAAGGTGCTACAAGATCCCTGTGTGTGTGTATGTGCCTTCAAGTCACCTATCGACTTATGGCGACTCCATGAATTTCATAAGGTTTCCTTAGGCAAAGAATACTCAGAGATGGTTTTGCCAGTTCCTTCCTCTGAAATATAGCCTATAGCAATAGCAATGGCATTTATATTTCTATACCACTTATCAGTGCAAAGCACTCCCTAAACGGTTTACAATGTGTTAGCTAATTGTCCCCAACAAGCTGGGTACTCATTTTACCGGATGGAATTATGGAAGGATGAGTCAACCTTGGAACCCTGTAGGATCAAATTCACAACATTGTGGCTGCAGTACTGGTATTTAACCACTGGTTACCTGGTATTTGTTGGTGGTCTCCCATCCAAGTACTAACCAGGGCTGACATTGCTTAGCTTCCAAAATCAGATGGGATCTGGTGCCTTTAGGGTATTTAGACCCTTTGTATATACATAAATGTGACTTAAGACTTTGTCACCTCTATGGATAATAGGGATGGATCGTCTGCCTTACACATGGAATTTTATCCTGGGGTAGATGGGCAGCCATCGTTGTCTATGACTTGCAATGCTGTTTCTTTCATCTTTTTCCTTTCCACAATTAAAGGAAGATGTCTCATCATTCCTACTTTTCCTTACAGTATAGCTAGAAAAAGATAGCTTTTTGAATGGTAAGTCGCAGGCCTGCTGGCTGGAAAGTCTAGGAGTCTACATCCAAAAAAGTAATTTTTCAACCCATTGGTGGTGGGCGGAATAGCAAGTCAACCTATCATGTCATCTCACAGCCTCTTAGATACACAAAACCATCTGACTGGTAAGCTCCAGCCCATTTCCTGCCAATTCTTTCCTGCCACTAGCTTTCTGCTTCCTTGGGCATCTCCTGACTATGTGAACCTTTACTCATTCACTGAAAAGGTGATAGGTGTCATGCAAAGTCATTTCATTGCAACCAGCATAAAAGATGGAAAATGCACTGTTATTTTGTCACTGAGAATCCACCTGGACTAAGCAGGACACTATCCTGACAAGGGACCCTGATGTATCTTACTTTTATCATGCAATATTAGCACTACACAGACCAGCATTCTCTCTCTCTCTGGCTTTTCTCGCAAACAAAGATTCAGGAAGGACTCATCCCGCGCTTTATGCAAGCGTGCTGATGACTGAAAAACAATTTTTGCTTCTTTTTATTGTGTACTGGGAGATGTATACAGATTTGTAATATGAGGAAACCACTTAGTTCTATTTCTCTCCCATCCCACATAGATGTTCTTTCTCCTCTCCCCAACAATGACCCAGGTGGTCTTCCTGTACCCTCATTCATCCACCTAGCTCAGTATTCCTTCTTTTCGAAGGAGCTAAGTTCTCTTTCCCTCTCTTAAGCAAAACAGATGTTTTCCCCTTCTCATTTTCTTATTTCCACCCTTCCAGTCTTTCTTTCTTCTTGGTCTTTCTCCACCTGAGTGCTTGTTCAGCCTTGTTCTCTGCTCATACATCTCCTCTTCTCACCTCTGGCAGCAAGATCTTTTCTATCTCTGCTTTCTGTCTCTTTTTTAAGAATCTGGAGGTGCTACAGAAGGAAACATGTTTCTTTCCCAACTATACTTCTGACCCATGTCTTGAGGCCTTCATAAAAACAAACATGTCAGGCCTGACTGTATTTCCTCTGCACAAGTTAAGTAAAATCTGCCACCTAGTGACTAAAGATGGTACTGCCCACTACAGAGAGATTTAAATTAACTAGAATTAATTAAGCATTTTAAATCAAATAAACCTGAAGTACATGACGTGGACAAGCTCCTTGGAAGAGTGAAGAAGACGACTTGCCCTCTTGATCCCTGTCCATCTTGGCTGGTCGTCCAGGGGGGGTTCGCATTGAGGGTATTCCTACAGGACACAATCAATGCATCCTTCAGGGAAGGTATTGTACCATCTTGTTTAAAGGAGGCGGCGGTTAAGCCACTCCTGAAAAAACCCTCCCTGGACCCCCTGGACAAGAACAATTACAGACCAGTGTCCTTGCTACCTTTTTTAAGCAAGGTGATCGAGAGGGCAGTTGCTTCCCAACTCCAAGCCATCTTGGATGAAACCGATTATCTTGATCCATTTCAAACCGGCTTCAGGACAGGATATGGAGTAGAGACTGCCATGGTCGCTCTAACCGATGACCTCCGCCTGAGCATCGACAGGGGTAATGTGACCCTGCTGGTGCTCTTGGACCTCTCAGCAGCCTTTGACACTATAGATCATTCCATCCTCTTGGACCGCCTGAGAGAGTTAGGAATCGGAGGCACTGCTCTGCGATGGTTCCATTCCTTTCTCTCGGGCAGATCCCAGAGGGTGAGGCTCGGGGACAGCTGCTCTTCCAGAATTGAGCTTAATTGTGGTGTCCCTCAGGGTGCCATTCTGTCCCCGATGCTATTTAACATTTATATGAAGCCGCTGGGAGAGATCATCTGGAGGCATGGAGCTCGGTGTCATCAGTACGCTGCTGACACTCACATATATTTCTCCATGACCAGACCGTCGGCTCAGACTTCAGATGGTGTCTCTCCTCTCAATGACTGTCTTAGAGCGGTAATGGATTGGATGAGGAAAAACAGATTGAGACTAAATCCAGACAAAACGGAGGTACTGACAGTCACAGGCCCGAAACCAGGTCTGGGAATACAACGTCCAGTCCTGGATGGACTCACACTCTCCTCTAAGGACTATGTTTGCAGTTTGGGGGTACTCCTGGATTCGTCGCTTCACATGACTAGTCAGGTGAATGAGACAGCCAGAAGTGCCTGTTATCAGCTTCGGCTGATACGCCAACTGCGCCCTTACCTGGATACAAGGGATCTGGAAACTGTGGTACATGCTTTGGTAACCTCACATTTGGATTACTGTAATGCACTCTACATGGGGCTACCCTTGTGCCTAACCCAGAAACTTCAACTGGTACAAAATATGGCAGCCAGGTTAATTACGGGTACATCTAGGAGAGAGCATATAACACCTGTGCTTAAATCTCTCCACTGGCTGCCGATTAGTTTCCGGGCACAGTACAAGGTGTTGGTTTTAACCTTTAAAGCCCTACATGGCTTGGGTCCATCTTATCTCCGGGACCGCCTCATCCCATATGATCCCCCACACACACTTCGGTCCTCTGGGAGGAACCTGCTGCAGCCTATGAAAACTAGGCTGTCGCAGACCTCCCAGAGGGCCTTCTCTTCTACGGCTCCCAGACGTTGGAATGGCCTGCCGGATGAGATCCATCTTATCGCTACTCTTGATAGCTTCAAGAAAGCGCTAAAGACGGATCTCTTCCAGCAGGCCTTCCCGGAATAACTTCCCGGTTCAAGTGGACTGATTGCTACCCACCCCCTCGCCGTCATTGCTTTTATGTATTTATTTATTTATTGTATTTTATCTTTGTTTTAACTCTCCATTAGTTTAATTTAGTTTTAAGGGGTGGGAGGGTAGGATGGGGAAGGACTGTTTTAACTTGATGTTGTTTTAATCTTGCTGTAAGCCGCCCCGGTTGCCGAGCAGAGGGGAGGGTTAAAAATAAAAATTTATTATTTATTATTATTATTATATCCATGGTTCCCCCTAATATGCACACAAAGGTTCAGCTGTCTATATTTCATAGTCTTGGAATTATGGCAGAGACAGATGTGGACACAGAAAAACAGAGCCATAGACACACATCATGTATGTATTTATTTATATCCTGCCTTTCTCCAACATGAGACCCAAGGCAGTTTACAACAAGGCTAAAACAAAATAAAGCTAAAAATCTGATGATGAAAATATTACAGCAGAATTAAACAATGTATCATAGTAAAATGCCATTAATTTCAAAAGGTGTAAAAATCAAAAGACATAACACTAAAGATTAAAATACAGTACATGCGCACTATAAAAAGACTCCCTGTAACCACTTATCAATCAAATCATGTTTTAAATAAAATGTTTGCTGGTAAGAAAAAAAGAACAGAGAGGGGGCTAGCCAAGCTTCTCTTGGAAGGCTCACTGAGAAGGTTCTCTTCTGTGTCCTCACCAGAAGGGCCTGTGACAGTGGTGAGACTGAGGAGATTATCAGACAGGAACAAAAAAAGTGTCCCTGTCTCGCTATGTTCTCTCCCATCCCCCTCCCACCCCTGTAACATTAGAAAAAGAAAAAATTTCAGACCTACCTTTAGTGCAACTTACCCTCCCCCCCAGCAGTCCAGGAGTGAATGGAGCTCAAACGGAGCTGCATTCACTTCCTGGAATGGAAATCTTGGCCGTTCTCGCAAGAGGACGATCGTGCAGGAAATTCAAAAAGAAAAATAAAGGTTAAAAAGTAAAACCAAGCACCTAAACACACTTAAAAATATACAGGTACAGTAACCTGGGGAGGGTACAAAAAAAGTGTGTCACTTACCTTGATCTTCCGATTGCACCCGGAAGTGTTTGCCACGGACATCCCACTGACGCTGGCGTTGCACTAGCATAACAGGGCACACTTTCACTCGCCCATCGTTCTGTGACAGAAATGGAATGGGCAATCTATTCACAGCTTAGCCCGTGAATAAAAAACAACGATGCTAGAATGGAAGGAGCATGGGAACACGATGACTCAGGGACGATGTTGTCTGAAAGCCCTTTCGCGATCTCCTGGCATTGTTGTCACACCATATTTAGCCCGTCTGATAATCTCCTGAGAGAAAGCCCTCCCCTAAGGATCTTAAGGCCTGGATAGGTTCATGTCTACTACACTATCCCACTTCATTTTTTTCTTTAATATTTTTATTTTCCTTAAATAAGGTAATCCTTTTTAAAAAAATAAACTATTAGACTTGCTTATCTATTTGCACCTTCAAGAGTTAGTTTGCTCCCCATGTTTCCTAGACTTTTTTGAGCCACACTTTATCAAGTAATTTCCACAAAAGGGGGAAATGGAAGCTCGTTATTGGGAGCCTAACCTAATCTGACCCTTTCCTCCTGAGAAATTCACTCTGGCACCCAAGAATATCAGCCCACCTTCTAGTTGGGGCAGGGAAGGGGGGAAGCAGTGGTGGCAACTACCAAGAAAATAACCAAAGCAATCATCATGGGTGGGAAGACAGACTAGTTGCACCATGCCTTGGTAAGGAGAGCTGGGAGCTGTCCTTCTGGAAGCACCTTAGAAGAGTTTTATAATTCAGTTCTTTAATGCCTACAAAGTGGTCCAAGATATTTAGACAAGAAGTGCTAAACAAACTCAAAGTACAAATTCATGTTTATGACTGTGTATCATTTAATTTTTAAACAGTTAAACATGGCATAGGGTTGGTACTTAAAGTTAGTCATTATCACATTTCTCAGGCTGTGCAGGATTATCTTAAGGGCATAACAGCCATCAAAGCAGCTAGTAATTAAAACTGCATTTACACCGAGATTGAGGATGCACAGAGCTACATTAAAATTAAATGGTGATTATCACATGACACAACAAGCATTCCAGGAATGAGAAACTATGAGGTAAGTAACACAAGTACCTTGATCTGTAATCTGGCAGTATATGGGAAGCAATTTGGAAAGGAGCATTATATTGACTAACTCAGATGGCTGTGAAAAGCTACATGGCAGCCTTACATTGGAATTTCTAATTGCATCAGTATTGTTTTAGCCACTCCTCAATGAATTCTCCCCCAAATTTGTGGATATCTTTCATGTACATTAGTGGTGTAAGACCTATGACACTCCAGTTGTTTTTGAGCTACAAGTCCCATTAGCCCTAACTAGCATGGTCAACAGGCAGGGAGGGGCTGAGAGTTGTAGTCCAACTTCTGAAGGATTACAGGATTCCCACTTCTGCTATGTAAAAGCCACTAGAGTAATTTGCATTTCTGTGTTTCCTCTGCTTATTTGTCTCACTCCCTCTTTTTGTAGGCTCCAACACACCCAGCAGATTAATTCATTAGAGCCTAATTGAACAATCACAACATGCACATGTCTTTTCACATGCCTTCTTATGCCCAGGGCATCTTCCCTCTTATTTTGTACCTATAATCACTGCCAGTGCTAAAAACTGAGAGTGAACTGCTTGGTATATCACACTTTTGAGTCATATGAACACCACGATCTTCAGGGCAGAAATACACTGGCCATAACCCAGCTAAGGGTTCACTTTGCTAGAATAAAGGTCAATAAATAAGTGTGTTTAATTATTTGTTGCTTTGTGTGCCTTCTCTTGAAAATAAAGTCCCAGTATTTTTGTATACATATAGCTATAAGTATGCTAAGTATAAAACACCAAGCATGAATGTGGAAAATATTCAAAATTCATTTGAAATTTTAACCATATTTCATTTTCCTTTAGCGTTAGGGTTAAGATTTATTTATTTATTTATTTATTTTTACTGGGACCACATCTTTTTAGTGCTTATGAATTTGTGGAAAATTATATTTAATTAGATATCAAATTAAATTGAAAAGATTCCAGTTTCTTTCAGAACCAGAAACAATAAAGCAGTTGCTACTGGGGTGCTATTGTCCTCATTACCTACTTGTGGACTTCTGGCTCACCACTGTAGGAACAAAATGGTGAACTGCGTAGGCCTTGGTTTGACCCATCATGGCTCTCCTTATGTTCTTACATACTCAAATATAAAATACTGACTATACCTACAAACAAGTTGTACTTTAGCAGGGTCTTTACTGAATATAAAAAGTATATAACTTTAATAAGAAGTAAACCGAGAATGGCAAAAAAGACAAAAACTGTTCCAAGTACTGTAGAAGAAAATACTGAGAACAATGTTCTTACGCCTACACCCTTAACACATTGGCTAAAAATTAGCCAAGGAGCATACTGAAATTTCTGGGCAACCTCAAGTCAACCATCATCATTTAGTTTGTCTTTTTCCCATTTGGTGCCTTTGAGACATGTTGGATTACAATTCCTATCATCCTCATTCAGGAAGTTAAGTCAGAAAAGCTGACTTAACTTAATCCACCTCACAGCATTAAAGGGAAAAGTCTACCTATACTGCCCTGAACTCCATGGAGGAAAAGTGACATAGAAATGTAATAAATTGATGCCAATGAGATTTATCCCATCAGCAGGAGAAACACTAACAATTCCAATTATTTTCAGATGACAGAGGTTTTCAAGTGCTCTTAATGTTGAAAGTCTCGTGCTTAGGTACGTTTAAAGGTAGAGAGGTGTTAAATTATATGAAGTAATTAAGCAATTAGTGCATCCAGGAAATAAATGCCTCTTGGCATGGCTAACAAGAAATTATGCATTGTTAGGTTATGCAACTGATGCCAGCACTGACCAAAATCACATTTGACACTTGAGCTTAGTTTTTACACCTGACTACATTAACAAGGGAGTTCACCTGTATGTAGGAAGTTGATGTATAACTGGAATAGAAATATATGAACAGCAATTTATAAACATGTGGAAGGAACATTTGTATGATTGAGTAGTTACCACTCAGTCCTATTATTATTATTATTATTATTATTATTATTATTTCTTACCTGCCTCTCCCCATGGATTGAGGCGGGGAACAACAGATTTTTAGAAAACAAAACAGTTGCCTCTTCATATTTGCTGGGGTTTGGCTCCAGGACCCCCAATGGATACCAAAATCCGTGAATACTCAAGTCCCATTATATGCGATGGCATAGCAAAATGGTGTCTTGTATATAAGATGGCAAAATCAAAGTTTGCTTTTTAGATTATTATTTTTTAAAGAATATTTTCAAGCTGTGAATAATTAAATCCATGGATACCAAATCCATGGATATGGAGGGACAGTGTAATAGCAATTAAAATACATAGATTTTCCTTGGTTTTTTTCCGGGCTGTGAGGCCGTGTTCTAGAATAGTTTCTTTCTGATGTTTCGCCTGCATCTGAGAGATACCAGCCACAGCTGCAGGCGAAACGTCAGAAAGAAACTATTCCAGAACACGGCCTCACAGCCCAAAAAAAACCCCAAGGAAAATCTATGGATGCCGGCCGTGACAACCTTCGACTTCACAATAAAAATACATGTCGGTTAAAAATCCATAAATCCATTAAAACACAATAATGTCAATTTAAAAGAACAAATAGAACCAATACATATTAACCGTTTAAAAATCATCTGGATAGGGCTCCTGGAAGAGACTGGTCTTTAATGCTATTTTAAATTCAGATAGTGTCTTCCGACAGGCTGTTCCACAGCCTAGGGGCAGCTGAAGAACAAGTCCTCTGAGTGACAGTGGTCAACCTAGTCCTGGCTGACTGAAGTACCGGTAAATGTCTCCCAGAGGACCTGAGTATACAAGGCGGATTATACAGGAGACAGTGATCCCATAAGTAACCTGGACCCAAACTATGTAGGGCTTTAAAGGTAACAACCAACACTTTGTAGCTTGCCCAGAAACGAATTGGTAGCCAGTGGAGTGATTTTAACATTGGTGTAATCAATGTGATCACTCCTAGGTGTATCAGTAACCAATCTGGCTGCCATGTTTTGAACTAACTGAAGTTTCTGAATTTGGTACAGGGGTAGCCCAAAGTACAGCACATTGCAGAAGTCCAGCCTTGAGGTTACCAGTGCATGCACTACCATCTTTAGGTCCTCCAACTCTAGAAAGGAGCGCAGCTGGCATATCCGCTGAAGCTGATAATAGGCACTCCTGGCCATCACATCTATCTGAGCTGTTATTTGGAGTGATGGATCCAGAAGCATCCCCAAGCTGTGACCAAAGTCTTTCAGATGGAGTGTAATCCCAACCAGGACTGGTTGATTCACCTCCAAACCCAGGTTAGAACCCTTGATAGTAAGCACCTCCCCATTTTGTCTGGATTCAGTTTCAGTTTGTTTTTCCTCATCCAGCCCATTACCTCCTCCAGGCATTAATTCAGAGACACACCATCCTTAGCTGTGGCTGTTTTTGAAGGCATGGAGGAATATACAGTAGGACCCCCTTATCCACTGATGATTGGTTCTGGGGGGGCTGTGCATACCGAAAACTGTGGATAATAGCGAACACCATTGAAAATAAAGGGACGTCCAGTTTAAAATACCATAGAGTTGTCCATGTTAACCTAGAAAATGGCTAGAGAGGACACATTTTCTAGGAAGACTCTATGATAGGTGTGCTGTTTTGTGTCCCATGGATAATGAATCATTGGATGCGGGTGTCCTACTGTATTTTGGTTTCATCAGCATACTAATAGCACCCCACCCCATGCCTCCAGATGATCTCTCGCAGTGGTTTCATGTAGATGTTGAACAGCCATTGGGGACAGAATGGCACCTTGTGGTATGCTATATAACAACCCCAAGCACCACCTGCCAGTTTCTGAATTAACATTGTTCAGATTCATAGAATCATAGAGTTGGAACAGACCACGAGGGCCATCTAGTCCAACACCCTGCCATGCAGGAACACACAGTCAAAGCATGTCCAACAGTTGGTCATCCAGCCTCTGTTTAAAAACTTCCATAGGAGACTCCACCACACTCCAAGGCAGCATATTCCACTGTCAAATAGCTCTTACTGTCTTCCTAAAGAGTCATTCTTCTCCTTTCGACTCCTTTTAAAGACTCATTCTAAGATATCCCACTTCCAGTAATGGAATGTCAGATGCAAAGCCTGCATGGGATGGTTAGGTGTGGGTGACTTTTCTGCAGTAGCTGCTTTCTCATGTAGAAAGGTGTCACAATCTATGATCCTTTCTGTTTTTGGTCCCTCATGCTAAGTATCCTTTCTTATTATTATGTGTCTTCAAGTTGACTCCGATTTATAATCTCCATGGCTTGCATGAATTCAGGTAATAACCTAACAAATGTGAAATGTACTGTAGTTTTAAATTACAGACAAAATTTGTATTTACAGTTGTCCCTTCACATTCGCGGGGTTTAGGTTCCATAGACCCCCCCGAATGTGAAAATTCCGTGAATAATGACAGCCCTCCACCCGCCCTCCCCAAGCGACCCAGAGGCCTCCGGAGGCCTCGCGGTCACTTTTCCCTGCCACCCCCCGCCCTCCCCAAGCGACCCAGAGGCCTCCGGAGGCCTTGCGGTCACTTTTCCCTGCCGCCCCCCATCCTCCCCAAGTGACCCTCGAGGCCTCCGGAGGCCTCGCGGTCACTTTTCCCTGCCGCCCCCCGCCCTCCCCAAGCGACCCCGAGCCTCTGGAGGCCTCGCGGTCGCTCTTCCCGGCCACCCACCGCCCTCCCCAAGCGACCGGAGGCCTCGTGGTCGCTTTTCCCGGCCGCCCACCGCCCTCCCCAAGCGACCCAGAGGCCTCCAGAGGCCTCCTGGTCGCTTTTCCCTGCCGCCCCCGCCCTCCCCAAGCGACCCCTGAGGCCTCCAGAGGCCTCGTGGTCTCTTTTCCCTGCCGCCCCCCGCCCTCCCCAAGCGACCCCGAGGCCTCCGGAGGCCTCGCGGTCACTTTCCCCTGCCGCCCCCCGCCCTGCCCAAGCGACCGCGAGGCCTCTGGAGGCCTGGCGGTCGCTTTTCCCTGCCACCCCCCGCCCTCCCCAAGCAACCCCGAGGCCTCCGGAGGCCTCGTGGTCGCTCTATTTGGCCGCCCCCCGCCCTCCCCAAGCAACCCCGAGGCCTCCGGAGGCCTTGCGGTCGCTCTTCCCGGCTGCCCCCTGCCCTCCCCAAGCGACCCCTGAGGCCTCCGGAGGCCTCGCGGTCGCTTTTCCCTGCCACCCCCCGCCCTCCCCAAGTGACCCAGAGGCCTCACGGTCACTTTTCCCTGCCGCCCCCCGCCCTCCCCAAGTGACCCCGAGGCCTCCGGAGGCCTCGTGGTCGCTCTATCTGGCCGCCCCCCGCCCTCCCCAAGCGACCCCGAGGCCTCCGGAGGCCTCGTGGTCGCTCTATCTGGCCGCCCCCCGCCCTCCCCAAGCAACCCCGAGGCCTCCGGAGGCCTCGCAGTCACTTTTCCCTGCCGCCCCCGCCCTCCCCAAGTGACCCAGAGGCCTCCGGAGGCCCCGTTGTCACTCCCCTCGCCACTTTCCCTGGACTCCCCTCGCCTCCCCGGCCCTCCCCACCCCCTCCCCAGGCTTTCATGGGGCCTCCGGAGAGCCTCCGGGGGCCCCGTGAAGGCCTCCCCAGCCCCTCCCAGGGCTTTCACGGGGCCTCCGGAGGCCCCGTGTCGCGGTTTTGGGGGGCCCCGGGGGCCCTCCAAAAACCACGAATAATCAAAACCACGAACGTCAAGTTCGCGAAAGTGGAGGGACAACTGTACTTTATGCAAAGGATGGCAAAAAAACCCCGCTCCACTTTTTACAGCACTGTACAGTTAACAATGCCTATGACAAAGAAACTAATTTTTACAAAGTCTTTTCTGTCACCCCAGCTCCCCTTTTCCTACTTATCCTCTGACTAGCTGGAAGATTTTTAGCAGTATCAGCATGGGGAAGATGGTGGAGGAGAGATTAAAGAAAGTAATGGGGATATATTGGAATTATTACTGTGCTGTACTGGGGAAACCTTTCATAAAAACAGGTACCAAGGAACTGTTCGCTTTAATCCCCTTTGTAAGCAAACTTAGCAGAGTTACTGTTTAAAAATACACACACAGCAACGTAGCAACTCCAGACACACAGACTTTGAATAGCCATTCACCCTTCTTTGCCCCTTCTTTTAGACTCTTGCTTAAAACAATCAAAATACTGTACTCCAATGTAGCTTTTAAAAACATAAGAAACGTTCTTTACTCATGAGTTTCATATGCATTTCCAAGTTCACAGGAACAATAACTTGAAGATAGATATAAACAGCAAAACATATCTTGAAAGCTTCATTTCTAAAAACAAAACATGCAGGAGCATGTCCTGAGACATCCTACCTCAGGACATCTTCATGGTGTCTTCTCTCCTCATGGTGTCTTCCAGAACAAAGAGGGACTTAAAAAACCTCCTTCTTCTGGAAGGCCTTCAGATTACAACAGGAAGTTATCTCATCCTTTCTGTTTACATTCAGCATTTAATCCTTTCAGCAGTAAACAAGCCAGCATATTGTATTGCAACTATATATCCCAACAGAATGCAGACTTTCCGTGTTGCGCTGCAGCAGCCTGACTGCCATGCAACAATGGGATTATCTAAATGGTGAAAATACTCCTCACAGAATGCGAGGAGAATACGATAGGATTCTGCATCATTTCGACATATTGGGAAGGAGGAGGGACAAAAACGCCTTATACTGCATGGGAAAAACCTTTCTGGCTTTTCCTGAAGGTTTTTTTTTAAGTGGGAGGAATGCTCATTCCTGCTCGTTGGGACAAGTGATTCAATTTGATTTGCTTTACCTATATGAGCAGAAGTTGAAAGTTGATTGGTCAGATATATGGGGGGTAGAGCTTGCTAACAAGGCAAGCTCCTGGAGTCTCCATGTCAGATTTTCACCTAAGCGACTAAGCGCTAGTGTGATAAAACAGCTATTTTTTGTTTGCTTTTTTGTTATAGTAAAAGGTCACTCTTTTGCACCTTGGATATTTAAAAAAAAAATACTGTCTGAAGGCGACAAATTGAGGTAAGTAAAAACGAAAGTAATTCACTCATGGCTACCATAATGATTCTCAGGCATGTCCATTTGCACAGAAACACAAATACCTTTGCATATCTGCAATCTGCTAAAAAAAAAATTAAGACAAATAGCAGATCCTGCAAATTGTTATTACTGTGGAGCAATCCATATTTTTTGCCTTGTATAGACAAGCCTAATGCAATAAACAAAGCTTGAGCTGGGGAAGAAGGAGATTCTACTCTGGCTGACCCTGCTGCAGTTGTGTGTTTGCACCTGTAACAGGCAAGGTAAACAGCAAGGGCCTCCAGAATCCCTTACTGACCATGATGAACAGCAAAGCAGAGAAAAGAGGAAAACAGATAAACCTGCCCCACATATCTCTGGCTTTTCTTCGCAAACGAAGATTCAGGAAGGACTCATCCCGCGCTTTCTGCAAGCGCTCTGATGACTAAAAAGGCCAATCGGAGATAAACAAGTCCGGTTGCAAAAAGCACAGCAGAAGGTCTCCTTGGGTGATGTTTCCAGGTTGTGATTCTTTCTGCGTTGTCGTTTCTCTTCAAGACTTATTCCGCATGAGTTCTCAAATAAAGCTGCAGCATTGTGGATAGTGCGTCTCCATGCCTCCCGATGTGAAGCCAGGGCGGACCATTGTTGGTGATCAATTTGGCCGAGCCTGAGATGTTGTTTCAGGGAATGCTTGTATCACTTTTTTTTAGCACCCCTCTTATGCTGACCTGTGGCGAGTTCACTGTAGAGTACTATTTTTGGGAGGCGATGGTCCTCCATCCTAGAAATGTGCCCTGCCCAACGCAGCTGTGTTCTCAATATCATGGCCTCAATGCTGGTGATCCCTGCTTGCTCAAGGACAGCAACATTCATCACATAGTCAGTCCAGTGTATATTTAGGATTGTGCGTAAACCACGCTGATGGAAGCGTTCGAGGAGTCATAAGTGGTGGCGATAGTTGACCCATGTTTCAGATCCATAAAGGAGAATAGACAGTACAATGGCTCTATACACACTGATTTTTGTGCTTCGCCTCAGGTGTTTATTACTCCAGACTCTTTTGTGAAGTCTTCCAAATGCGCTATATGCCTTTGCCAATCTGTGATCGATCTCTTTGTCAATCTTGGCGTCTGAGAAGATGATGCTTCCCATGTAGGTGAACTACTGAATGGACTTGAGCACAGATTTGCCAACGGCAATGTGGGCGGGGGGTGTTCGTCCTGTGGTGCAGGCTGGTAAAGAACTTCCGTTTTCTTCAGGTTGACTTCCAGCCCAAACAGCTCTGCAGCTGTTGCGAAGCAGGATGTTAGATGCTGCAGAGCTGCTTCTGTGTGGGCAACAAGGGCAGCATCATCAGGGAAGAGCAGCTCATGGACTAAATAGTTTAGAGTCTTAGTGCGAGCCCTCAGGCTGCTATAAGGGAAAAAAAATATCCCAGGATGCACTTTGGAAAAAGGCTTCCAGTGGTCTCTAAATTAAAAATATTTTTTGCTTACTTATGCAAGGCTGAACTGACCTAGTTATCTCATTTCACACTTACACATAGTTTTGAATAAAAAGTGTGCAGAAACATATCGAACTGCTCTTCTTTTTTATGGTGTAGGAACCGAACCCTTATACTTCCCATGTTCCTTCTGTCTCTGGTGGTCCCAAATTTTTTGAAATAAAGAATGCCCAGGAACAATATCCAGTTTGTTAACTGAAGTATATCTGGAACTCCAAAAAGCATGTTATCGGCCCCTGAAAGCTTATGCTGTGGTTATTTTGTCAAACCTAAGGACTTGGTTTTCACACCTTCTTAGACATTCAGAAGGGAGGCCCATAATTCTACAGGCCATTTTGTTTCTAAACATATGTGGATTGTTTTACTGTACCGTATTTTGTTTAAAGGTTCTCCCTAAGCTCAGGTAGCAGCTCTTATTACCAGTGGTTCTTAACCTAACCTGGGGTCCACAGGGAGGCTTGAAGACTGCTTAGCCCACCTCCTCCCTGCAGTGGAGTGGCCATGTGACAGGATCCAAGGCAAAGGCTGGCTGGCTTGGCCTGCACATTGCCATTCAATCTGCTTCCAGCCACGGACTTGCAGGAAGCAGCAGGAGAAAAGTCTTCCCTCCCCCTCCAGTGCCTCTGAGAGAAGATTTAATGGACGGTGTAATTGTATTATTATTATTGCTATTACTATTATTGTTGTTAGGGTTTTAAATCTTGAGTTAAGTCTCCGGGTCCGCGGCAACAAAACGTATTACAATTGGGTCCTTGGTAAAGAAACGGTTAAGAGCCACTGCTTATTATTAATCGGACAAATGGAAGCGACGCTGCCCGTAAATTACAACCGGGACTGTGGCAAATGCCGCTGAGACGGAGGATTGGGAAAGCGCTGCCTCTATTGGCTGCGGCGCCACCACTGCAGCTCTCTGCGCTTCGTTCCATTTCTGGAACCTTCCGCGCCCAAGAGCGAGGGCCTTGTGCCCGCATAGCAATAAGGCGGGGGAGGGGAAGGGGGCTCTGTAGGCAAAGGAACGTGCCTCCACTTCCATATATGGTCATTACCGGAAGAGACTCCGTCACGCCGTCAGCTCGCAGCATCTCTGCGGGCTGCCGAACGTCATGGCGAGGTGACGTATCTTGTGAGAAGCGCCCTAGAAACCAAACAGTCAACAAGAGGCGGGGCGCTTAGAAACAGGGCAGGAGTTCTAGAAGGGGAGAAGTTCAACGCGGCTGCTGGCGGGGGGGCGGGAGCTCGCGTGTGGAGCCAGGTCAAGCCCAGGGGCTGCCATGGTTCTTTTCGAAGCGCCGCCTGGAATGCCTTGCGGGTGCTTGTGTTGTGCTTTTCTTGGCACTTGAGGGGTTTTCTGGTATTGGTTTCCTGAGAGTCTTTGTGTTAGGAATCAAAGGAGCGAGAGGATTCCCGTCTGTTTTCCTGTTATAAATCCATTCCCTAGTGTGTGTGTGTTTTGTTTTTGGTAAATAACAAGTTCTTAGTTTATTCTCAGCCATCATAAGAACAACAAAAGATTGTGGGGGGCTTTTCTAATGTAATTTTCCCCCTTTTTTTTTGTAAATAACAAGTTCTCATTTTGTTTTCAGCAGGACCGATTTAAGGAATTGGGGGCGGGGCTGCAATGCTTCATTTTGGGGGGCCCATATGTTTATCTCAGGTCAATGTAACCTAACCTGACCTAGTCACAGTACAGGATATTCAGATTATTGCTAATAATGTTTTTGCAGAAAGAGGGTTATACAGGCTCCCACAATGATGGGGCCCCCTGAGCATGCTGACACCGCTGGTGCCTTAAACCGGCCCTGGTTCTCAGCCATCCTAAGAACAAAGAAAGGTTCGGGCCCCTTTTCTAATGTATTTCTTTTTCTTTCTTTTTTTCTTTGGTAAATAACAAGTTTTCAGTTTATTCTCAGCCATCCTAAGAACAAAGAAAGGTTCGGGGGGGAGGCTTTTCTAATGTAATTATTTTTTTCTTTTCTTTTCTTTTTCTTTCTTTCTTTTTTCTTTTTCTTTTTTCTTTTTTTTTTTTTGGTAAATAAGAAGTTCTCAGTTTGTTCTCAGCCATTCTAAGAACAAAGAAAGGTTCAGACCCCCTTTTCTAATTTACAGTTATCCCTCCTATCCACGGACTTGGTATCCACTGATTTAAGTATTCACAGCTTGAAAATATTCTTTAAAAAATAATAATCCAAAAAGCAAACCTTGATTTTGCCATCTTATATAAAGGAACACCATTTTGCTATGCCATTGCATATATCGGGACTTGAGTGTTCATAGATTTTGGTATCCACGGGGGTCCTGGAACCAAACTCCAGCGAATATGAAGGGACAACTGTAATTCTCCCTACAGCTGCCTTTTGTTACTAGAATTATGAAGAAAGGAAATGAGAAATTTGGAACCTTCCCTCCATAATTCACCCACAATTACTGCCAAACAGAATTACAGTATTTTCTATTATCAGGATGAACTAAAATGAGCATTGATCCTTACAAGACCAGTTAAAAACAATGAGCAGTATCTCATTTCTTTTTCCATAAAGGACAGTCTCAGAAGCCTGTACTTGACATCTTAGGACACCAGCCCATCCGCTGCCTGAGAGACTATGCTGTACAATGAGAGGCTATGCTGTACTATGCCTCCAAACAGTTGCCCATCCCTGGATTACAGGATTCAACAGAAGTCCTGCTCTGCAGACAGTGTCACATATGCTGTCACCATTAATGTGCTATGGCATCACTAAGGCAGGTGTCAACTATACCCCTAACACTGCCACCTGGTGCAGTTCGACCTCTCCACACCTCCCCTTGTGCTGCCACTGACAATATGCTGGCAGAACATTTCACATACAAAGGCAGAAAATGCTACCAGTGAAACAGCTGAAATTGAGTGGTAGAGTTATTTTAACAATGACTCTGAGTGGTACATTCACTGCTAATCTGGTCTGGCTACAGGGAGCACACAACTCTTGCTGCAAACACTCCTTCCACTTGCTAGTCTCTTTCTAGACACAGTTCAAGAGTGTTGGTGATGACCTATAAAGACCTATGTGGTCCAGTTATCTGAAGGATCATATTCTCCCATATGAACCTGCCTGGATTTTGAGATCTTTTGGGGAGGGCCTTCTCTCTGTCCTACCACCCTCACAGGTACATCTGATGGGCACCTAGAAGAGGGCTTTCTCAGTGGCTATTTTCAGGTTCTGCATGCAGTTGCCTGAAGAAGTTAGACTGGCATCCCCTCTGCTACTCTTCCATAGGCAGGACTTTGAGGTCTGATTGTTTTTGTTTTTTGGGGGGGGGGGCTTTCCGAATGTGCTGTACTGTTTGTAGTTTTATTTTTAATGCTCACGCTTTAACTGTGTTTAATTATGTTGTTTCTTTATATTTTAAGATTTTTTATGATATAAATACAAAAGCTTAAAGAATACAACAAGTATGTATCTGTTTTAACTTTTATAAGCTGCCTTAAGTCCTGGACTGGGGAAAGGCTGGGTTGAATAAATGCAGTGATATCATCTTGGTTAGACACACAGATAACAGAGTACTCCTTGTCCTTCTGTCATGCAGTTGCCAAAACAAGGGCACAGAAGTCCTGTTGGCGTAACTGATCAGTAATCCCAAATAACTATGTACTATACAGGTCTATTCCCACCTAGGTGCCATACACTAAACATTGCTACACCAAATGTATAGCAGAAACTGTTCTTGCTTGTCCAAAGTATTCTACAGGTTAACAATACCTGTCAAGAACCAAGTGTAGAGAGATGCCATGTATTTCTTTCATAGCCTCATGTGGAAGGAAGATGAAATTTGAATTCAACTGCATATGGATTTTTTTATGTCTGTGCATAGTACACCATCTCTTCCATTAAAATTGGAGCGTGTCCAGAGAAGGGCAACTAAAATGCTGAAAGGTCTGGAAACCATGCCTTATGAGGAGAGACTTAGGGAGGTGGGTATGTTTAGCCTGGAAAAAAGACGGTTAAGAGGCGATATGATAGCCCTGTTTAAGTATTTGAAGGGATGTCATGCTGAGGATGGAGCAGGCTTGTTTTCTGCTGCTCCAGAGACTGGAACACGGAACAATGGGTGCAAGCTCCAGGAACAGAGATTCCACCTCAACATGAGGAGGAACTTTTTGACAGTAAGAGCTGTTCGGCAGTGGAACACACTCCCTCGGAGCGTGGTGGGGTCTCCTTCCTTGGAGGTCTTTAAACAGAGGCTGGATGGCCATCTGTCGGGGATGCTTTGATCAAGATTTCCTGCGTGGCAGGGGGGTTGGACTGGATGGCCCTCGTGGTCTCTTCCAACTCTGCAATTCTATGATTCTATGAAAATATCATATTAGTTCTTAACCTTATTTGGCTATATCAACAAATATTCCTTTGCAGAACAGTATTGATACAGTATGGTGTAGTGGTTTGAATGTTGGACTGTGACTCTGGAGACCAGGGTTTGAATCCCACTCAGACATGGAAGCCCACTGGGTGGCCTTGGGCAAGTCACACTCTCAACCTCAGAAGAAAGCAAAGACAAACTCCTGAACAAATTGTGCCAAGAATACCCTGCGATTGCCCTTAGGGTCTCCATAAATTGGAAATGACTTGAAGACACACAGCAACAACTGATCCTAACTTCAAGTGCACTAAAACAGTTCTTTACTAGTACATTTTTTCATGGAATACAAAGCCCAGGAAAGACTAATATATTCTATTTAATAAATTTCTTACCTATAATATGCATTCTTTTATTATTTTTGAATATAGCTGTACACATAATTTGGGATTAAACTAGGTTTGTTTTTTATGTACCTCTTCAGTCTGAATTGTTTTGTAATTTTGTTTTATTATTAAAACTTTCTTGGGAATATTTGTGTCAAAAGGTAGCATAGAAATGTGGTGAACAAAATAAATCATTGTAACAAGGCTTTTAAAAAAAATGCTTCCCTTCATTTTATTACTTAATATTTGTCAGGAATGGGCCAGCTTCAGGCTTGTGGGATTAAACATCTAATAGAAGAGCAAGGAGCTAAGTAGGGGTCTGAGCACACATTTAAAATTAAGGAACAAAAGAAGGTACCTGTGAACACACTCACATCTCATTAGTTTGTTTTCAGTATCAGAATTGAGTTCACAGTCCTGCACCATTAAATAGAATCCTGTCTTTTTCTCACACTTCTTCATTTCAGCAATCCTCCTCCTGGAGGTGAAATAGCTACTGATCTTCTTAAAATCACTCAGAAATCTATCAAGAGATCATAATCTACTGTCTGCCTACCCTTTATCTAGATTGTACCTAGGTTTCAGAGGAAATCCAGTAAGTGGAAGAACAGCACATAAGAACAATCTGAAAGAGATGGCCAAATTCCTGTACTCTTTATCATAAACACTATACAGTACTGTAGTTGTCATTAGCCAAACTAGACTAGACTATTTTTAATGGGATGAAAGATGTGCTTGTAGAATCAAAGACAGATTTAACTTATTTATGTTTATCTCATCATAACTATGATGTGGATTGCCTCCCCTCAACAGTTTTCTGCATCATCCCACATTAAGAGATGCCCCCCCCAAAAAAAAAATCTAGGGGAAACAAATGGCGGCTGGGGAGAGGAGGGGATGGAAAAGATTGTTTTCATAAAGTGCATTAAATTAACCAATTGGAATATCCAAGATTAATTTTAACCAAGTTCTCCCTCTCCCATCCCCATCACATATTGTCCAAAAAGGCCCATGGCCTTATGACAATGTAGACTCTTCCCCAGTGGGGGATACTGGCAGATCCAAAACGGAAGTAAGAGATGTGGAGGTTGTTTCTCCTGTGAACTTCCTTCTATTAATTTAGAATCCAAACCTCTACATATATGTTGTAGGAAAAGGAAATTATTAAAGAACATCAATCTGTAATTATTATAGCATGAATAAATACCTTCTGAGAGTAAAAATAAACTTTCCATAGATTGATCAATATAATGATCACATATAAATTAAAAAAAACAACAGGGCTGAAAACCAGAGTGGTTAATGGAACATAATGTTAGACCTTGGAAAGTTAACTTCTTGGACTGCAATATTTAAAAATTAGATGGCTAGTAGTCTGCCACAAAAGAAAATAATTAAGATCATATATATGATATAATCTTTGTCCTGAATGCACAACTAAAATATTTTAGTCTTTTCAGTGCAGTTTAAGATCATGAAATATGAAGAACCCATGAAAATCCAATGTTGAATAGATTTAAATGTGAGTGAAGCATAAAATAATATGAAAATACAATAAATATTGGGTTTTTAAAACATTACAGTTCTTGGATATTACTCTGCTCTGTAATACCAATCTTGTAGCAAATTAGCAGAAGAATAAATAAAATTGCTACCCACCCTCCAAAGCAGAAGGGGGGAGTTGTAGTGGTAAGGGAGAATCAGTTCAACACTGTTTATTTGCTGTTATATGTAGAAATTAGTATTTTAGACCATTTCCTAAGATTATTATTTTTGATCAGTTAGCAATACTGTAGTAGTGATATCAACCCAAAGGGAAATAATCAGTAATACTGATTTCTAAATATAACTGAAGATAGAATACATTCTCCCATGTAGATTTACTATTTTTATTATATCAGTTCCTTTTTCCAGAGACCTCACAGAATGCCTTGTGCTTTATCATTTTTGTTACATGTGTGCACTTAAAAATAAGTTTCATTGAACTCAGTATATCCAACCTTTTGTAAATACACAAAACATCAAACTGCATATTATTCACTAAGAACTAAACTGATATATCTCAATTGCATTTTAGATCATATTAGAGTCTCAGTTCTGTGACTATAATGTGATAATGTGTGTGATGTTTGAAATAACAGGACATCTATACTTCTGTTTATTTAAATGATTCCATTTATTTTTGGTATAAGGTAGCTTCCTATCTGCTGAAGGAACATTGGTGTTTTTTTCTTATCCTCATAAGGATATGTGAAAGAAAATAACTAGGGGAGCTCAAAGTGTGGATTCACATCAGGGTACATTGAAGGGAGAAGGCTATGATATTTACCTCCATGTGAATTTTGGCCAAAAAAAGTAATATGGGATTCCAGATAAAACTGCTGTTCTGACAGATGACAGCTCCTCTAACAGCTGAAAAAGAACCCCACTGTTAAAAATCTGCTGCCAAAATCTGAGTACCAATTTGATGTTTAAGTGGGGGAAGTTTGGGGGAAAGGGGGAAAGATTACTAACTTCATTGAAACATTGGTGAATTTAGGATATGTGATACTAGGAAATAAATGCTGAGAATAGAGTGCATTGACTCCTATATCAAGGTAATATCAGAAAATTATTGTTCATTTTGTTTCCTAGCTAAAAAGAGGGTAGAAATTATGGATGAGCCTTTGAATGCATGTGCTTCCATGCCAGGAAAAAAATTTTTGTCAGTAGCTATTATCTGTTGTAACTACATTGATGTGGAGGACACATCATTGACGGCAAAATGTTTCCTGGCCTGGAAAACCAAGTAGGAAGAACTCCTTCATCGGGTAGTCATTAGAGTGGAAGCGTCTAATATTTGGGCTATCCAACCCAGCATTTTCTACTCTGACTGGCAGCAGCAATCTAGGGATTCATGAAGAACACTTTTGCGTCACTTGATAGCTGATCCTTTAAAGTGGAGTTACCAGAGAATTAACCATAGCTCATTAGTAGAACACATGCTCTGCATGGATTTTGCATGCAGAGCATGTGCTCTACCACTGAACTATCATCCCTTCCCAAGAATGATCACATCAGAGTGATTTACCTCGTTAAAATATAGCTTCATCTAATGTTTTTATGCTTATGTTACCAGACTTCATTTTCAGTTTTATGTGACTTATCAGCCATTGACAAGCAGTTAGAACTATATGTACCCTGGTTCTTTATAGCCACCTTAATCTTCATTTTCAACTGTCCATACTAGAAGATGTGTATTAATTTAAGCTATACCAGTAAGATTAACTTTATAGTGCTTAATGTTCATTGTTAGCTACAAACTGTTTTCACTGGAGTGTAGCTTGAAACACATGCTTACCTCCATCCTCACAGGGATGGGACAACCCACAGCACCCCTCTATGCACCTGACCATTGAGTTGGTGATACAGTAATATTTGGAGATTTTTCCACACATAGATACAGTATATAAAATTAGCAAAGCTTCCAATCACCGCTTAGAAATACTGTATGACTATGGAATTCAAGACAAACAGGGCAAGCGATTTAGTTACAATTTATCATAGAATCTGACCAATCATAAATCTCCCTGTGAAATTACCAGCCTGATTAAACTGGAAATTATAGCAATTGTTGGCTTGTGTCTAAACAAGGGATTTTCTAGGTAGTTTAGCCATGGAAACGCACTGGGTGACCTTGAACAAGTCACACTCTCTCATCCTTAGGCAAAGGCAAACCCTCTCTGAACAAATCTTGCCAAAAAAAACCAGTGACAGGTTCACCTTAGGGCTGCCAGAAGTCGGAAATTACTTGAAGGCAGACAACACACACACATGATATTCATCTGGGAGTTTTAGTGTGGTCATGCACATCTACTTGGGTATTCAGGCTGTGCCACCAGTGGTGATTGTATTAGCTGGTTTAATAAAGAAACAATTACTATCAAAACCAGCCCAGTCCTCATTGGATTTCAGGTTAATTTATTCAGTGTACCTCACATTCGTAAGAGGTTTGTAACTGAATAAAAGTATTTGTCACATGACTTGTTACTAAAATATACAAATGGCACCTGCCATAAAATTCTTAAGAGGGGACCCCCTGCTCAGCATTCCAGTCAGCCCCAGAGACTCCATTTCCTCCCTGGCTTTCTTTTCCAAATGACAAAATTCCATGTCTACTGAGCAACTGCATAGCCATTGGCTTGTTTGCAGGACTTGGTTATTGGTTTAGGTTTTGTTTGTAAGAATGTGTACAGTGTACCTCTGCAAACCTCAGTGTCTCTAAACTAGCATTGGTGATTCCACCTTCTTATTTCTCAGGGGGCCTATGTTGTTTCTATTTCCTTCAGCATTTTGACTTTAAAAGGTTTGTTTGTTTGTTTTTCAAGTGTCAGATGCTAATATAGTGATGGATTTTGGGTGACATAGGAACTTGATCTAAATTGATAATGCTTATTGAGTTTAATGAAGCTCTCATGTCCCAAGAAAGCACCCAGCTATTCAACTTAGGAGACACCTGGGGGGAAAAACCTTCAAGATTTCCTTTAAATCTCTTGAGTGAATAACTCTTTTTTCATCTGTGTGGGAAGCAGGAAGAGAGATGAAAGGTATAAGGCAGAGGAAAATGGAAGACTGCTTAGATGTAGGAAACAATGAAGCTAAAAGAACAAAGTCAGATATACTCAGGGAGAAGGAAACAAACAGGAAGTCTGATGTGACGAAAGAGCAATTATCTGAACAGAAATAATCACAAGCCTAAAGGAAGTATAATTTCTCCACTATATTATGAGATTATTTAGCTGCCTGTGTTTGTTGATAATTGACCCTCTGTTCTTGACCAAAAGTGCTACTGAAGTTTATATAAGTGTACATGTGAGGTAGCAATCCTAAGGATGTTTACTGAACAAAGTGGGACTTGCTTCCATGTCCTAATGCAGAGGACTGTACTATAAGAATTAATTGTATAAGGCCTTAAACTGATGCCTGTTAAGCAATTGTGTTTTAGATCAGTTAGATTTGAGAGATGTTACATCATCATTTACCATTATACCTGACCCATTTAAAAAAATCAGAGCAGATTTGGACCTGAGTTGTCTCATATTATTCCGTAACATGGTCAATAAA
Organism: Gambelia wislizenii; assembly: GCA_030847615.1. NCBI lineage: Eukaryota > Metazoa > Chordata > Lepidosauria > Squamata > Crotaphytidae > Gambelia > Gambelia wislizenii. Next base: position 445,907,517 of record JAUMIR010000001.1, on the reverse strand, counting down.
AAATATACTGCTTTCAGAATTTCTACTGTAAAGAGACTACAGAGACTTTATAGCATTCAACTTAAATGCTTTTATTGACAGTGTCTTGAACAGTAAGCGAACAATGCTTAAATTTTATCCAAATTCACTATCCACATGTCAATACCTCCAGGTAGAAAAAAATGAAAATAAATATAAATATCCATAAATAAATTAAAAGCACAATAAAAACGTTTTCATGGAAAACTTATGTCAAACCATTCAGACCACTTCAACAATGTATGATCAGTTAAAGTTACGATGAACATTGATATACAAGGAGAACTATCGTACATGGACAACATAGCTATTTATTTATCTACTAGAAAATAAAATAGTCTCTTTTTTTTCCCCCACCGCAGTTAAGTTGGGTCATTGCTAAGTCATCAAAACACGATATTGCCAGGAACACAGTAGTTATTGTTAATCAGCTGCACTAGATACAAGTTGAAGGATACCCAGCACCATATTAAAATCCCCATCATTAAACCAACAGATTAGTTAATGCTAGTGAATAGTAAGGGAAGGGAGGGAAGTCACCAACCCAGCCATGTTGAACATGCTACAAAATTACTAGTTCTCATGGGTGGGAAACAAGACATATTTCCATGCGATTTGCTACATCTCTGGAAGAAGTGATCAGGCCCCGTGGCAGGCTGCGGAGGAGGAGTCCCTTCGACTCCAGTCCCCTTGCACTCCTCCGGGTGGGCTGCCTCTCCCCACTGATGATCGCGGGGACAGAGGGCTTCGCCTTCCCCAGGCCACGCGTGGGAGGGGGACCTCGGGGGGGGGCTCCGTGGGAAGGAGAGCCCGCGGCTCCTGGACACCCCCCCCATGCAGCAGCAGCAGCAGCAACGGGTGGGCTCGGCTCCCGCTGCAAGGACGAGGCCCCCGGGCCGCCGTCGGTCGGTGGGTGGCTGGGTGGGTCCTTTCACAAGGCCAGCAGGGTGGGCGAGCTGAGCGAGTCGGAGGAAGGCTCGTTGCTGCTGCTGCCCTTCCTGTGGGCGGCCGCGCAGCTGGGGAAGGCCTCGGCCTCGGGGTAGGTGAAGACGAAGGAGGAGGTGTAGGTGGCCGGGCAGGGCGTGCAGGTCACCACCGGCGTGCAGAGCGGCTCCAGCTCGGTGCTGCCCGCCGGCCCCGCCAGGGGCTCCCAGTCCGCCGCGTAGAAGGACGACGACGAGCCCGACAGGTCCACGTCCGGCACCGAGCGCGGGGTCTCGCGGGCGAAGAAGTCGTCGAAGGGCTCGGCCTTGGGCTCGGCCTTGGCCGGCGGGGCCCGGGGCGGCGCCTCGTGCAAGAGCGGGAGGGCGAAGGCCGCCTCCTCGGCCTCCTCGGGGGAGCCGGCGGGGCCCTCGGCCAGGAGCTCCAGCGGGGACACCGCCAGCTCGTCGGGGAACGGGAGCGCCTCCTCCTCGGGGATCTTGCAAGCGGGCCGGTGGGCGGCCAGGATGAACTCCAGCTTCTCCTTCTCCTTGAGCAGGCTGGCGATCTCGGACTGCAGCGCCGACTTCTCCTCCTCCAGCTGGTCGGTCTCCTGCGGGCAGAGGCGGGGAGGAAGGAGGCCGTCAGCCCAGCCATCCCGGAGAGAGGGAAGGGGAAAGACCGCCCCCGCCAGGGAAGGAGGAGGAGGGGGAGGCCCGCAAAGCCAGGCCGGAGGTACTCACCGCCTGCAAGGTGTCGGTGAGCTCTCTCCTCCGGTTGCGGCACTTAGCGGCTGCCATCTTGTTCCTCTCCCGCCGGATTCGCCTCTTTTCTTCCTCTTCTGGCGTCAGCTGCGGAGGGAGGGAAGGAGGGAGGGAGAGAAAAAAGAGCGCCTCCGTCAGTATCCAGCGCCGGAGCCCGGAAAGGGCAGAGGCTGCTTGGGATCCGAGCCATGAGGATCCTCAAGGCTGGCAGGAGCTAAGGCCGACTCCGCTCTGGACCTCAGGGGCCTCGCTGCCGGCTGCCCAAAGGGCCTCATGCCTGGCTACGAGGTGTCCCTTGCCTTCCAGGGAAGCACTCAAACTACTGTCCTAAATAGCCCCCCCAGCCCCCCATAACCCCGCCAAGCTTCGTTGCACCCCAACCTGCCTACCCACCTGCTCGACTTTGCCCCGCCGGCCGATGCTTTGTCCTCGGCTTCCCGACGCCTTGACAACCCCAGCCCTGGAATAGGCGCCCGGTTGCGGGGCGGTCAGGCCGTAGGGATGGGCTCGATTCTGAGACGGAGCCACCGAGGAGATCAGAGTGGGCTGGACCATCCATTGCAGGTCTGGGCTGGTGGAGATGGCAGTCACCGTGGGCACGAAGTTGGCACTGGAGGCGGCGAGGTCGGTGCAGAAGTCCTAGGAAAGACAAAAACAAGGGCGGGGGGGGGCTCGGTTAGTGCCAGCGGTGGCAAGGAAGGGGGTCTCCAGAAAGGCCGTGGCCGCGATGCCAGCCCTGTGCCCGAGAGCCCCGCGTGCTATTTTGAGCTGGGCCTTCATTCACTCCCCGGGGCCAGATTGGCTCGGGCGCTGCTGCTGCTGCTGCTGCCGCCATCGTCAGACTACACATGAACGGGGCTTGTTATAAATATCTCTGACGTCCGCGCTGACGCAAGCGCCGCTCCGGAGTCTCCTGAATGAAGCCGCGTTTTATCAATGAAGCCGCTTTACGCACCGGCTGCAGAGCGCCTCCCGGGTTAGGATCCCCTCCCCTTCCTCATTAATCTTTTAGTGTGTCAACCAAAAAAACAAAAAACAAGATTCTCCCCACCACCATCACCCATTCATTCATTCATTCATTCATCCCTTCCCTGTTTCTATGCCCACTGCTGCCTTCTCTAAACAAAGGGATTGGAAATATAGGACAATATGGTCGTATGGTATACAATCAAGGCGAGTGTACGATCAAGGAAAGGGGGGCAAAGCATGCCTCTTGGGTAGGTCCTTCGAATCCCAGCGATGAGCAACCCCCAGAACGGCTCTTGCTGACCGGCCACCCCTGAGCGCCGGAAGAAAGAGAGGGGCTCTCCCGTCCGACCCGACCCCCAGCCCCAGCCGTGCCCCGATTCCTCCTCACCTGTGCGTTGACAGGCGAGCCCATGCTGGAGAAAGAGTCCGCTGGGGACGGGTAGTAGGTGAGGCTGTCCCCCGCCGGAGAAGCGCTGCTGCAGCGGGAGGAAGACGCGTCGTAGTCGGCGGTGAACCCCGGGTACATCATGTCGGAGACCCTGGGATTCCACAAAGCCTTCCAGGCGGGCGGTGGAGCTCTCCCAAATCAATTCCCGAAAGAAGCGGCTCTTTTGGCTCTGCAAGCGGGTACCTGCTAAGGCCCGGCCGCCACCGCTGCTTCTGCTCCTTCGCCGGCTTGTGCCCCTGCTTAGTGCTGCTGCTGGAGTAAAGTCCCGCCGCCTTTTATACACTTGCGGCAGGACTTCTGAATGAGTTGTACGTCACGCTTGGAAGGCACCACTCGGGAGGGGAGAAGCAGGGACCGAGGACCGCCCTCGCGGTAACCCAAAGCGTGGAGCAAGAGACGGTTCTTTATTCGCCAAAGCTACAAATCTCCTCCCAAGGTTCGTGGTGATCATGAAAATGCTTTGCCGCGGCTCCTAGCTTTTAAAAGGCAGAGGAAGCAGCTGGATGACCCCCCTCTCCCAAAATGGTTCGGCCCAAGCTCGGGAACCCACTGACGTAAATATCCTTATATGGCATACATCCTGTCCAGAGGGGTGTGACTGCCGGGAACCGCTCCAGGGCTGCGGCCAAAAGGGCTGGTGCGTGCCTGTGGCGACGGCAGGGGGAGTGAAAGCAGCAACAGCCGCAGGGACGGCTTCGGGATGCAGATTCTGAGCATTTAGTGCTGACCAGACACCGAAGCGACGCCTTAAAGAAACAGAGCTTCAATTGTCCGTTTAGCTAGCCCCACCGCCAGAGGAGACACAAGGCAACCTTTGCAGGGTTCACGAATACACTATTTAATTAAATCCCGATTAGCACGGTATCGTCTTCGTGAAATAGGTCTACATTTGCGGTGTTATAAGTTATTTCACCATAATTTGCATGGTTTTTGAAATACATTCTAGAGAGGAAATCTCCCCTCCCCCTTCGTGTAACAGAAGATAAGTGTGGGAGTATGTTATACAGCATAGAGTCACCACGATGATTGTGGGGGAGGGTACAGAATGGCTTTTCATTCATATAGATATTTTTAATTCCACCAAGACACCTAATGTTTCCCCTTTGGGGCAGCAAGGTCCATTCAGAACAGCAATCATGAGAGATGAAGGGTTTTCATTCTGATCAATGTCTGCTTCTATACAGCAGCAGTTCAGCCTATGCAGTCCTAATCTCATCCATTTTTGCAACAAGCCTCAGTTAACATTTCCCCACATCTTATAACTGCAGAAATAAAAGAACAGTCTGTCTTATGAACTCCCTTTGCCATCCCCCATGCCTGTCTGAGGTACACTGGGCTGAACTGTCAAGGGTTACATATGAGTACATAATCACACTATTTCTAGTTCAAGTCAACAGTGTCAAGCTTACAGCCAAACATTTTCTAATACGAATATTAGTCATTGTAATACTAGACTGAAAATAAGAGCAAAAGCCTCCATTCATTTACATCAGTTCCAGTTTTAATTGGCATTAAATCATCTGCAAACTCCTTCATCTCTATCTATTTACATCTCTGTATCATAATTGTAGAAAAAGGTCATTCTTTTTCTTAGGCTGCAATCTTATATATGTTTAGCTAAGTGTAAGGCTTGCTGAATTACTTCTAAGTGAACATACATGGGGCCAGACTGTTAGATATTGAAGACATTTTAAGGATAACTTTTTAAAATATCTTATTCCATAGGCTGCAAATCCATGGGTTATATTTTATTACATTGTGCTGTTCTTATTATTTCACCTTATCTGGGTATAGCAGTAGAAGAGCAACACAGAAATGAATGGTGATGATGACAGCTTCAGAAATATGAAAATATAACATGGAGAAAGTACCCATAGAGAAGATTTATTTTCGTATTTATTTATAATGTATAATATAAAACTTACTAGGACAGGGGTGAACAACTAAAGACCTTCAGATGTTGTTGAAGCGCAAGTCCCATCATCCCTAGTCAGCCCAGCCAGTGGTGAGGAATGCGGGCAGTCCAGGTTAAAGTGAAAAGTGGGTGTAATTAAAGGCAATCCCCGTCTGAGGTAGCAGAGGTTGTTCTAGTTCATGCAAGGGGAAAAATAAAACACTGATTCGATTGTAGCCAAAGTTACGACACTTCTGTCGATTTCCAGCTGGGTCAGCATTTCACCTTATATTAATCATACATTAAAATGCAGGTGAAAGAACTAAAGCTTCAGTTCACATGCCATTTACTCAAACCGTAGTGGTGCAATGGTTAGCTCAGAGGTATCAGACCCATTTCTGAGGTCACAAGGGACTTATGACAGGAGGTTCCAAAATCCCTGTTAGTGTAATATAGTATATTTAATTAGGCTGACTGAAAGGTGACAAAATGTGCAGTCTTTTGAGATTTTCAGCTCTCTTCATTGGGGCAAAGGTTTCAAATAAAAGGTAGATGTGGGAGGAAAGCCTGGTCATATTGAAGTCTACATAGTGTTAACATTAAAGGGGGAAGGCAATGCAATTTTCAAACATTCACATGAAGCTCTAGCAGGTGGTGTGATGGTTTCAGGTTGCACCGGGAACTGTACCTGAAACTACTGGGAGCAAGAAATGAAGATATGTTTGAAAACACTCAGCCCCCATCTCCATGTCTGAAAATATAAAATCCAGAATGGTCTCCATTCATGGTGACACAGACAAGTTCCTTGATTAGTAGGCAAAGTTTATATTAACAGCAAGAGGACAGTTCACATTGCTTCAGGCAGTTCATAGTCCAGGGGTGGGGTACATTTGGCCTTCCAGATATTTTGGACTACAACTCCTATAGTCCCTGGGGTTTCTGGGAATTGAAATTCAAAATATTCAGAGTCAAACATTCTCCCACCACAGCTGTCAACTCTTTCAGTGACTTGCTTGGAATGTGAAGATTTTAATTAAACAAATACCAGATTCAGTTATTAGACTGTAAGATTTCTCCTATACAGTTGCCCCTTCACATTCACTGCGGTTTGGTTCCAGGACCACCACCCCTGTGAATACCAAAATCTGTGAATACTCAAGTCCCATTATATGCAATGGCATAGCTAAATGATGTCCCTTATATAAGATGGCAAAATCAAGGTTTGCTTTTTGGATTATTATTTTTTAAAGAAATTTTCAAGCCATGATCCATGGATCCATGGATACCAAATCCATGGATATGGAGGGACAACTGTACACTTAATATTCTTCTCTTAAATAACCACCCTCACGTATAATTGAAAGCAGCTGAATATTTTTATTAACATTATTAAGACAGTGTCAGGGTTAAAATATAAAATAAATGTATGCTCTAAGTCCAGCTATCAAATTCATGACAGGGCTGAAATTTTAAGTTGCTGTCCTCAGTTCATTGTCCATCCTCTCAGTCATTATGCTACTTCAGCTTTCACTCAAATAAACACAGGGTAAACCTGATAGCAAGTGCAGACAGTAGTACTGCATCTAGTCTAGATTTGTAGTCTAGATTTCCAGTGTGCCTGAAAACATCACCGACTAGCCACTAGTTGGTTCAGAAGACGTTATTTTACTGAAATAAATGTGTTGATGAGATAGCATAATGGAATTTCATTTCCACTCTGTTTCTCTAGCATCTATTCATGGTACAGCTGAAGAGGAAAAGAAAAAGGAAAGAAAAAGAAAAAGAGGGAGGCCAATAAGTGAAGTTTATGGTATGTAATCTAAACCATGCAAATTATTGCCATGGGAACGCACCTTTATTGTTATTATAAATAAATCCCTGACTCTGTAGCCGAATTGTTTCTGTGTGAAGTTTTGGATTGGAAGGAATACCCACACATGTCCCGTCCATATGGAAAATATAACCTAACGTCCTTCCTTGAAGCCTCGATGGGAGGGGGTAATGTACGGAGACCTGGAAGATTCTGCACGTTTCAGATTTAACAGGATAACGAGACATTTCATCATAACAGGGACTGCTGCTCGGTAGATGAACTGGGCGGTTGTGTCATGATCATAACTATGTTTTCTTCTCGAATCCTTCAAAAAGACACGGCTGCTCTCTCAGGAGCTGTGGCTGGCTTATTATTTATTATTAATGGCATGTCCCAGAAAGGATCGCTTGCCAGGAGGGAGAGGAGGGGAGGCACTGGTGGCGGGGGGGGGTTGGATGCGCTCTGGCTGCCCCGGCTGATAGGAAAGTGTGTTTTGGGGGGAATGGAATTTTTTGGGGATGGAATGTTTTTATTGGTATAAGAAAAATACTGAAAAATACACCCGACCACAAAAGGCCATAACAATAACGCCAAAAAAAAAAAAAGTGTTTTCCTCTTTTCTTCCTAATACAAAAATAAAACTATCCCATTTTTTGGGAGGCTGCCAGGGAGCTGCGGTAAGAGGCAGCGGAGGTTTCTCTGCCTTCTTCCCGGAGCTGGAGTTTGTTTGGGAGATGATCCCTTTGCTGGTTTGTTGCAGGGAAAGCCCAGAGACACCCACCCACCGAGCTTTGGGAGGGAGGCAGGGACCGGGGCCAGACCGCACTCTCTGGCCCGCCGGCGGGGAGCCCAGGAGGAGGAGAGGCCGCCGCTGCACCGAGGCGAGGCTGGTTGGGGCGCTGTGTTTATTGACAACAACAAACAGAAGCTCTCCAGCGGCGCAGTTTCTAGGCAAGGGAGGAGCTTCCTGCGGCTTGAGCTCATAGGCCAAATGCAGGCGCTGAGGCTGGCTGGCTGGCTTGCCGCGTGGCCCTGACGCCGCCGGGCCAGCGGCTATTTCCAGGTTTCCCCGTCACGCAGCCAGCAGCAGCGTTTTAGGGCAGGAGCTTCGCCCTCTTCGCCCGCTGGAGAACGAGGAGCGAGTCTCCTTCTCCTTGGGAGAGTCAGTGGAGGGCGGCCGGCCTGTCGCTTCCGTTCACCGTTGCGCTGCTGCCCAAATTATATAATAAGCAGAGCTGCTCAGGCCCTGAGGGGGCTGCCGGGCTCAAGGCCCAGCACAGGGCCAAAAGCCAGGGAGAGGAATGGGCACAACTCGCCCTTCCCACCCTACTCGTCGAAGGAGAAACCATCTCCACATTTGCCATCCTCAAATAGAGGAGTAGACCAGTGGCTCTTCAGCTTTTCTTTACCAGGGACCCCATTTAAATATCTTTTGTGGCCGTGGACACCCAAGACTTAAGATTTAAAACCATAATAATAATAATAAATAGTTGCCGTGGACCCCCAAGACTTAACTCAATAATCTCTCTCTCTCTCTCTCTCTCTGGCTTTTCTTCGCAAACGAAGATTCAGGAAGGACTCATCCCGCGCTTTCTGCAAGCGCGCTGATGACTAAAAAGGCCAATCCGAGATAAACAAGTCCGGTTGCAAAAAGTGCAGCAGAAGGTCTCCTTGGGTGATGTTTTTGGGTTGTGATTCTTTCTGCGTTGTCGTTTCTCTTCAAGACTTGTTCGTCGTGAGTTCTCAAATAAGGCTGCAGCATTGTGGATAGTGCGTCTCCATGCCTCCCGATGTGAGGCCAGGGCACCCCACCCCTCTGTTAGCAACAATCCGGGCGGCTTACAACAATTAACATACAAATGCAGATTAAAATCCCTAAATACCACCCACCCCACCCTCCCCCATAAAGATATTAAACCAGTATAAAATTAAAAAACCAGCTAATCTAAAATCACATTTAAAAAAACTACAAAAAACTCAAGATTTAAAATCCCAATAATAATAATAATTGTTGCCGTGGGCCCCAAGACTTAACACAAGATTTTAAACCCCAGTAATAATAATAATTGTTGCCATGGCCCCCCAAGACTTAACTCAAGATTTAAAACCATAATAATAATAGTAATAATAATTGTTGCCATGGGCCCCAAGACTTAACCCAAGATTTAAAACCCTAATAACAACAACAACAACACATGATGATGATGATACAATTACACCATTCATTAAACTTTTCCCCAGAGGCACTGGATGGGGAGGGAAGACTTTTCTCCTGCTCCTTCCTGCAAGTTTGTGGCTGGAGCGGATTGAACAGAAATCTGCAGGCCAAGCCAGCCAGCCTTTGCCTGGTTCCTGTCACATGGCCACTCCACTGCAGGAAGGAGGTGGGCTGAGCAGCCTTCAATCCTTCACAGACCCCCTGTGAGGACATTGTGGACCCCTGGGGGTCCCTGGACCACAGGTTAAGAATCACTGGAGTAGACCCATTCAGTCAGCTGTTGAATGGCGAGCCAACACGTAGATAAATCTAATGGATTTGATAGGTCTACTATAATCAGGACTAAAGGAATTTAGAGAACTATACAATTCACAGTTATCTTGGAGCCATCTATATCTTAAACTGTAAAGATGCCTAATTATGATACCCCAATATTATTGTTTAATATTCTTTCTGTTGTATTATTTCTGTATGCTTTTTAAAATTTTGTATTATATTGTAAAACAAAATTTAAAAATAACCTACAGTAGGACCCCCATATCCACTGATTTAATTATCCACAGGACACAGAACAGCACACTTACCATAGAGTCTTCCTAGAAAATGTGTCCTCTCTAGCCATTTTCTAGGTCCTCCAAGGCAACTCTGGTATTTTAAACCAGAAGTCCCATTATTTTCAAGGGCGTTACCTATTATCCACAGTTTTCAGTATCTACGGGGGGCCCCAGAACCAATCCCAGCGGATATGGGGGTCCTACTGTATTCTGCTTTCCTTCTTCCAGTTGCTTAATGCCTGTCGGTATTCCCTCCTCACTCATCCCAAATTCCCTCACCCAGTTTTAGCTGTTCCTTCAGAGAAGGAAAATAAACTAGTCCTTGGGTTAGCCCTGTGACCCAGGGGTCACTTCTACCCTTAGAGTGAGGCACCTTTGCTTCAGACAATGAGTATCTTGAAAAGGGAGCAAAAATGTTAGTTATGTAATTAATTATTATTGCATTTTACGACCAGGGAGAGAGATGGTAGGGCTTTTCCCCTCAGGTGCCAAAATAGTTTGACAGGCCTTGGGCTGTCTCAGGCAGGAAGGGCACCATTTCTTGCCTGGAAACATCAAAATATCTTGGGCCTAAGCTATTTTGGCATCATATTTTGCCAATTTTCTATATCATTTTTAAAATTAAATACCCTACATGGGGTGTCTTGTTTCCTTCACACAATAAACTTTTAAAATCTGCCTTTATTAATTACCAAATAACAGGCCCAAGGTTACTTGCTGTAGGGAGTCAGGGCATAGCAGGGAACATGATTATTCAGAATGTAGCCCTAGAAGTTTACTTATGAGAGGAAAAACAAATTGTCTGAGAAATTATCAGACATGTACACCAAAACAATCAACATGGTGACTTATCCCTAAACTTAACAAATACACAATTTACAGTTCAAAAAATGTCAAGCTACTTTTGTCATTAAGCTGACCAGGGGTGTGTGCCTTTTGACTATGCAGAGATGTATACATGGGAGTATCAGGGACCCAGTCAGCCAGTCAGTTCACGGCAATAAAATATACACAACCTGCAGTAGAAATCAAATAGCAATACATCTTAAAAACATAAAGCTCATCAACAAAGCAGCCTTAAACTAGTCATTGCATCAGACTTTCAAAACTCAGCAATGCACAGCTAAAATATATTAACCTTGGTGAAGCTGTTCTGGAGTAGGAAGTGCCCGGTGGTATTATGAAATTGTTTTTCTTTGATTTATAAATGCCAGTTCCCAAGGTTTCTTTATAATAAATCATGTAAAACACTAGTGTGACCAAGAAACAGAATCCAGTATGATACTGTGTAGACAAGCCCAATAATCCATGCAGCAATCATATACAGTTGTCTATATTCGCTGGGGTTTGGTTCCAGGACCCCCTGTGGACCCAAAATCCATGAATACTCAAGTTTCATTATATGCAGTAGCATAGCAAAATGGTGTCCCTTATATAAGATGGCAAAATCAAGGTTTGCTTTTTGGACTATTATCATCCCCATCTACCTGGTTGGCTAGTCATGGCCAACGGGCATCTTCTGATGTGGTCAAACCAAGGCAAAGAAACAAAGGCACACACTGGCCTCCAAAAGTGTAAATAAACTGACACTTGCATGCTGGAGCATCAGAACCATGCGAGACTCTGCAGATAGTGGACGGCCTGTCGTTCTGCCTGAAGAAAACGGAAGTTCTTTACCAGCCTGCACCACAGGACGAACACCACCATTCCCACATTGCTGTAGGCAAATCTGTGCTCAAGTCCATTCAGCAGTTCACCTATCTGGGAAGCATCATCTCCTCAGATGCCAAGAGTTACAAAGAGATCGATCACAGATTAGCAAAGGCATATAGAGCATTTGGAAGACTTCACAAAAGAGTCTGGAGTAACAAACACCTGAGGCGAAGCACAAAAATCAGCGTGTGTAGAGCCACTGTACTGTCTATTCTCCTTTATGGATCTGAAACATGGGTCACTCCTCGAACGCTTTCATCAGTGCTGTATACGCACAATCCTAAATATACACTGGACTGACTATGTGACGAATGTTGCTGTCCTTGAGCAAGCAGGGATCACCAGCATTGAGGCCATGATATTGAGAACACGTCTGCGCTGGGCAGGGCACGTTTCTAGAATGGAGGACCATCGCCTCCCAAAAATAGTACTCTATGGTGAACTCGCCACGGGTCAGCGTAAGAGGGGCCCTCCAAAAAAAATGATACAAGGACTCCCTGAAACAATATCTCAGGCTCAGCCAAATTGATCACCAACAATGGTCCGCCCTGGCCTCACATTGGGAGGCATGGAGACGCACTATCCACAATGCTGCAGCCTTATTTGAGAACTCACGCTGGACAAGTCGTGAAGAGAAACGACAACGCAGAAAGAATCACAACCCAGAAACATCACCCCAGGAGACCTTCTGCTGTGCTTTCTGCAACCGGACTTGTTTATCTCGGATTGGCCTTTTTAGTCATCAGCGCGCTTGCAGAAAGCACAGGATGAGTCCTTCTTGAATCTTTGTTTGCAAAGAAAAGCCAGAGAGTGATGTGTTCATTGCTGAAAGTATGTACACTTTTGTTCTATCATGATTTGGACACAAAGGTAATACCACAAGATAAAACTAATTTATCCTGCAAGTAGCTTTTGTGCAGGTTTTTCAAGAATTTCTTACACAATTCATCAGATCTTTGTGTTCTGTTGGTTTCAGTAAACTGTTCTAACCCAGGCTACATGCTATTTAAAATAAAGCCATTTATACAAAATCTGTAGTAATAAAAAGATCTACTTAATTACATATTTTGATATTACATTTGTACTCCACCTTTCTTTCAAGGAGATCAAGGCAATGTACATGCCCCTTTCCCTTGTATCTTCAAACTTCTGTATGAGGCTGGTTAGGCTGAGAGATAGTGACTGGTCCAAGGTCACGCAGCAAGTTTCACTAACCCATTGGAGATTGTGTTTGGAGCATGACAATATGTTTAAATATTTAAATCAAACTTTAAGTCAATGTTGAAAGAAACATTGGTAGAGGTTACTAGGCAGTGTTTTGTAAGGCATCAAACAGAAAAATTTCAAGAGCTGCACATACTGTATATAATATATCTTTCTTAAGCCAAGGAACCTGGATAGACACACCATGGGAATGTGGTTTCCTTCAACTTCATGAGCAAACACTGATACCACATCTATGTACACCAGACAAAAGAGGAAGGTTTTTCAAGTGCTTATCAACATGCAACCACCACAGAGGCAATGCTGAATCATAGCAACAAACCATAACAATTCACCTGGTTAAGCCAGCTCTCACCATTGTTGTCTACCCAGCCAAGCCTATGCTTAAAGCCTCCCCATGCCTGTGGAAAGAACTCACCACAACAGTCTCAATACTGATTGTTGGATGACAATAGGACCTTTTCAGCAGGCATTGTTTTTACAACCAGAACCAGAGGAGTATTTTTGCCATTTAGACAACCCCAAGGATTATAGATAATGCATATCAGGTGTCAGGCAAGAGTCGGAGGAGCACGAAGAACCAAAAAGCCCCTCCCACTATATTCATAAGTTAATGGTGTGTCAACAACAGTAATTACATAGCCCACCATCTAAACTGATCTAAAACCTCATTAACATAATTTTTCCCTGTTGTCCACTACCAAAGAAGCCAACGTGCTTTGCCCAGGATGGAAGTAGTTCTGAGCTTACAGCTAGATTTTATATTTTCAAAACAGGGTCAAACTTTTCTGCCTTTCTTGCTCCCAAGATTCCTAGGTGACAACCTAAAACATGAGTGGATGACTTATGGCCCTACAGATGTTGTTGGACTGAAACTCCCATCACCCCTAGCCAGCATGATGGGAAGTTGCATCCCAACAACAACTAGGGCAACAAATTACCCACCCCAACCTAAAAATATTAAGTCACCTGCCTATATCTAATTTTAAAACCTGCAGACAACCCCCCATTCCATCTCAGAACAACTTGCAGATATCAAGACTTCAATATTAAGTTACAGTAGGACCCCCATATCCACTGATTCAATTATCCACAGAACACAAAACAGTACACCTACAATAGAGTCTTCCTAGAAAATGTGTCCTCTCTAGCCATTTTCTAGGTCCTCCAAGGCAACTCTATAGTATTTTAAACCAGAAGTCTAATTATTTCCATTGGCATTCACTATTGTCCACAGTTTTATTATTTATTATTATTTCCAATGGCATTCGCTAGTGTACATGCAACAGGAAATGAAAAGGTGACAGATTCATTCAAGGAAGAACCCTATGAAGATGAACCTCCAGTTTTAGAAAGTAAAGTGGAAACTGCACTCAGAGCACTTGGGAGAAATAAATCACCAGGAACAGATGGCATACCAGCAAAGCTGCTTCCAGCCACAGAAACAGAATCTATCCTAGTGCTAACTAAAATCTGCCAACAAATATGCATTCCAGTGTCCAAGAAAGGTGACAACATGGATTGCAGCAACCATAGGACCATTGCATTAATTGCCCATGCAAGCAAAGTGATGCTCAAAATTCTACAACACTTTAACCATATATGGAGTCAGAAATGCCTGATGTCTAAGCTGGGTTCAGGAAAAAAAGAGCCACTAGGCATCATATTGCAAACATCCATTGAATATTGGAGCGCACCAAAGAATTTCAAAAGAAAATCAGCCTGTGCTTTATAGATGACAGACAAGTATTTGTGTAGGTCATGAAAAACTATGGATCGTTTTTAAACAAATGGGTGTACCACAACATTTGATTGTCCAGAGGTGTAACCTTGTACTCAGGAATAGAGGCTACTGTCAGGACAGAATATGGAGAAACATAGGGCCCGTCTATACATAGGGCCAGTCTAAAAAAACTACGTATGGCATTTGGAAGATCAATCATCCGTACACACAGCCGTTTGGATGCATATGTGTCATTTGGAAGGGGGGCTAGTGAATCCCCCGTAAACTCTGTGGATTTAGCGTTCGGGAGGATTAGTGAATCTCGAGCTAAAATCCATACAGCCATTCCTACTGTACACCCCATTCGCACACATACGAACAGGCAGTGTAATCTGATTGGCTGGCCAAGCACAGGGGGCGGGGCTAGCAAAGAGGGGAATTGGGAGCGGCTGCCATGTTGGATTCCTGGCTAAGCGAGAGTCTGGTAAGTCCATGAATTTTATATTTATTCCTTTTTATTTTATTTTGTAAATATGGAAAACTGACTATCCGCATAACAGGCACCTTTTTAAATTAAAAAAAAAAAGCAGTGGGAGATTTAAAACCACCGCTTGGATCGCTCGCTCCAGCCAGCTGGGCAAGGGGAGTCATATGGAGTTTAGGCGAGGGGGGGGGATAAAAACTGTGTAGGCGGATCGTATGCATACGAACGGCTGCCTTTTTGGATTTTTTACCCCCAAAACGGATTTTTTAAAAATCGTGTAGACATGCCCATAATGGTTCCCAACTGGCAAAGGGGTCAGACAAGGCTGTACTTTATCATCCTATCGGTTTAACTTGTATGCTGAATATATAATATGTAAAGCAGGATTAGACACCAAGGAAAGAGGCATGAAAATTGGAGGAAGGAATATATACAGATGACACCATACTGCTAGCAGAAAATAGCAAAGACTTGGAACAGTTAGTGAAGAAAGTCAAGGAAGAAAATGCAAAGGCAGGTTTACAAACAAAAGAAAACAAAAATAATTACCACAGAAGGTTTACATAACTTTAAAGCAGATGATGAAGACATTGATATACTTCAAGATTTTCCATACCTTGCATCAGTCATTAATCAGAATGGAGAGAGCAGTCAAGAATTCAGAAGAAGATTAGGACTTGGACGGGCAGCTATGAAGGAACTAAACAAGATCCTGAAGTGTGACGATATATCACTGAACATTAAAGTTAGGATTGTCCATGCTGTCCTATTTCCCATTTCTGTGTAAGGTTGTGAAAGCTGGAGAGTGAAGAAAGCTGACAGGAAGAAAATCAACTCCTTTCAAATGTGGTGCTGAAAAAGAGCTCTACAGATACTGTGGACTGCTAAACGAACAAATAAATGGGTGCTAGAGTAAATCAAACCTGAACTTTCCCTAGAAGCCAAGATGACTAAACTGAGACTCTCATACTTTGGCCATATCATGAGAACACATGACTCACTAGAAAAGCCAATAATGCTTGGCAATTGCTTGGCAATATGATACTGTTGTTAATGACTGTTTGGATGATATACTTGCTGAAAAAAATGAGGCGAGCTTCGCAAAGATGAGTTGGTTGAAGATCGGATGAAGATGATGGAGAAATATCATTAGAAATGTTATTCTGTTATACGATATATATATGTATGTGTTCTGTCTTAAACACATAATATCTCTAACAGAATAACATTTCTAATGATATTTCTCCATCATCTTTATCCGATCTTCAACCAACTCGAGTCTTTGCGAAGCTCGCCTCATTTTTTTCAGCAAGTATATCATCCAAACAATCATTAACAACAGTATCATATTAATCCATACAATAGGATTAAAACAAAGAATCAAAACATAGAATCATAGAATCATAGAATTGCAGAGTTGGAAGAGACCACGAGGGCCATCCAGTCCAACCCCCTGCCATGCAGGAAATCACAATCAAAGCATCCCCGGCAGATGTAAAAATGCAGTAGCTTTTGGTGAGTATCCTTTAAAAATGTCATACCAATGATGTTCAGTGATTTTACTTTCCTCATCAACAATCCTCTGAAATTCTCCATTCTCATACTGGATTCTCACAAACTCTCTTTTCAAGTTTTTAGCATGTTCTCGCAAATGTGCCCTCATCTGTTCATTATATTTCAATAATAGGTTCAATTTTTTCCAGTCTATTCCTATACTAATATTGTAATCAATTTTATCTAACTCTATCATAATAGTAGTATTGCGAGTTTCCATAGCATATACTAGTTTACCAGTTTTGACACTTTGAACATAAGTCACATTACATTTGCATTTCATCTCTCCATTATCATGATATTCTCCATCTGACCAAATCAAAGGGGTAGGGGAGATACCACACACACACAGCCTAACCCATTATCAAAAAGCAATGTTCTTTCCTGTATCCTCTGCAGCCTGCACAAGCCGTCTGGAAATTCTAAAGCACATGGTTCAATTTGTTTTATTTCTTGTGGACACACGTATCCCATTTCCCATTTCTCACAACGTTCTACATCTATGGTCTCATTAATTTTGACAATATTGTAATTCATACAGATTGCATGCTTTGATAACAAGTATGGTTTCCAGTAGTTTTCCCCCATATTAAAAGAGAGATTGAATGTCACAAATCCAGTTTTTCTCTGTATCATCCTTTCCTTCTAAAGTAATCATTTTAATTTGCTAGATAGTTTTTTGTACTGAAAAATCCAATATCCTATACCAGGAAGGAAAATCTGTATGAATCCATTGTCCAAGTCCCCCAATTTGTACAAATGCATTCACATGGTTTCCATACAAAGCAACCAACATTTGGTTCTTCCAATTCCACAAGGTGGTCTGGATTACTAAACATGATAGAGCCTTAGATACCGCCCTTAAAGTTTGGTTGTCCACTTTTCTGAAGGCATACAAGGTTTTATTCAATTGGTCAAAGGTCATTAATTGTAATCCAGCGGACACATCATGGAGACGGAAGGTGGACACCAAATCGTCTCCTGTCATGTGAACAACCTTCCACTGTAGGCCCCCAAGTGAGGACAGTTTGTTCGCTTGCGTTTCGATATCCCATGAATTAGCCACACCTACCTCCATACCAATCCCTCACAGGATTGTGTCCAATAAATCCCATTTTTCCCTTCTCCATAATTTTTCCTTTCCCCCCGCAAATTCCAAATAAGGGTTAGTATATTTAATACACTCAGGGTGTAGATTTGTCACGTTAAACATAATCATATTAAACCTTATATTCCATAGGTGTAGATTTGGTCCCATCACAACCAGAATGGGTGTATGCCATCGTTTCATTACCATAGCAACATTTCTCTCAACAGTCTCTTCAGTCGTATTTAGCATCTGGAAAAATATGTATCCCAACAGTCTAATTTTCCAGGTCTTTGAGTCTTCACACTTCCCTTCTGTTGTATTTTTCAAATATCCTGAAACAACTGTTATTTGTATATTAGGACAATTAAAGTCAATATCACATTTCTGATGACAACTTTGGTTTTCTGTCTTCAACCATGATTGCCATTGTTCCGTGTGTTCAAAATAGGCTAGGCGTTTTGTTACATACATTAACTTCGTGATTTCTGTTGTTCTACTTATCCAAATAGTCCCTTTATAAACTCCAAGAACCTTTTCTCCCCAGATTGGTGACCTAAACTTTCCCACCTGATACCCACCATATGACCAAATAACATGGTTCCAAGCCTTAACAATAGTATTAATGCAGTTTGTCAGACTATAAACCCCCGCCCCCATACTATATTGTCCCTTTTCCCAGTCTGGCATCACATGGTGTCTCTGCAAGGTCACCATTTCATATGGCACAATTGAATGCTCTTTGGCTCCAAGGTTTCCTAGGCTAAAAAATATATATTATCGTCCACAATTTTACCATTTTTATCATTTAACTATTCCAATGAAATCTCACCCTTTTTCCTGACTCCCTTCTAATTCGTAGCTCTATCTTGTCATTTGAATGTTTTAAATGAAATTTTCCTCCTGTCAGTTTAACGACCCAGGCAAATATTGGATATCTGATAAACAATTGTACAAAAAATCTTAAAACCTGCACCCTTGTTTCCGGGATCCCACTTCTTCCTCTTGCTGGTCTTCCCATTTACAAGTTGCTTGACCTGATTTCTTCTTTCAGGCTTTTTTAAAAAAAAACTCTTGAGGGGGAAGTACGGAAAATCTCCCCCACAGATGTCCTTATAGAGGAAAGTAAGGACTGGAGTTTGCATTTGAAATATTCCCTTTTGACAGGGAGCAAACAGGAGGAAGCCTTACGGAAGGTTTCCAAGTGGTTTGTACAGACTATTGGTTCACAGGAACCTTGGGAAATCCTGTACAAAGGTATCAGAACGTTTTGCTTTGAGACTTCGGCTGCCAACAAACCAGACCAGTTAAGAGTAGGGTTGTTATTGGCTCAACAAGGCATGGATTTTCTTTGTCGAAAGTTAAGAAATCTGGAAAGCAAGGTTGCTGAGGAGGAATCTAAAAATGCAGCATTGACGTTACAAAATATTTCTAGGATGCAGGAGAACATCAGCTTGGAGGATGATAATAACAGTTTGAGAAAATATTGGATATTTGGTGTCTCTGCCTCTGTATCAGCCCTATTGGGGTATCTTCTCTGGGGTGCCTCCACTGCACGTTTTCAAAATTAAACGAACGGCCTTAGCACCTCGGCCGTGACAGGTAGAAGGCAGTAGGAAAAGAGGAAATCCCCATTCCTGATGGACAGAGTCAGTCAAGGAAGACGTGGCCCTCAGTCTGCAAGACCTGAGCAGAGCTGTTGAGGACAGGATGACTTGGAGTTTTCTCATTATTATGGTTGCCGTAAGTCAAGGTCGACTTGACAGCAGTTAACAGCAACAACAACAGATTACATCATTTGCAGCCATGACTGGAAGATCCTCATAGCCTGATATTTTGTCTTTGCAGAGCAATACAGAAGTATGACGTGGTATAAATAATAATTAAATGTAATAGAGGGTGGAGTGTGTAGCTGATGCTCTCTAGGGAGTAAAACCTTGCACCCAGACAGATTTAAGAAACTTGCTTATGTCTAAAAATGCCACCAGCCTGGCAATTAAAGTTATCTTCCCACTCCAGACTGCTCTTTAGCACAGTGCAGCTAATTTAGCCCTTAAGCTACTAGCTGGAACATTCAAAAGCTGGGGGAGGCACATTGCTATAGCAAAGTCAGACCTCAGATAAGTTTTTTCTGTACCCCCAGCATCCCTCAGTCAGCATGACAAGTGACCATATGATCTAGAAATTTCATGGGCTGTAGTCCTAAAAAGTAACTCACTTAAGCTCTGGGCAAAACTATACTTGGGAGTGCCCACTGATGATGGCCAGGAGGTCGGACATTTGCTCAGGTCTCATCTATACGAGCCTGGGGGGGGGGGACCAGATTCTTCCACAGTAATAGGAACTCACAGGAGCTGTGACTTTTCTTAACAGTTTTACAGCCCCCATAAACTTTGCATGCCCTCTAGCCAAGATGGCGGCTGTGAGCAAATTACTCATGTTTTTAAAGCTGTTGCTGCCAAAACAATGTTACTGTCAGATTCCCAATGAACAGCAACTACCTTACCATTTTGGTGGCGTAGTGGACCTAAATTCCTCATTTATCTGTTAACCTGTTAAGCCACAATTTCTTGTTACAAATACTTGAGCATGTGCCAAAACAAATCTTATTGCCAATCATAGGCTAAAATAGGGCAGGGGGAAATTGCTGTTTACAAATAAAAATACAAACATGTTACACTGTTATTATGGCAAATCCTTGGCAAGCTTTCCCTAAATGGAGAACAAATGTAGAAACCATCGAACAAAGTAGAGTCCAAACTCACCAAGATTTACATGAAGAAAATACCAGAATCCTGTCTAACTTCTGGAGTCACTCATCAACTTTTGAATATCTATTAATAAGTCATTTCTTATTAAGCTTAAATATGGGGCATGCCTTCCACTGCTGAGCCCACATTTGGACAATAATAGAATAGCCTTTCCTTTTTATCTCTAGTATTGCTGTTTCTCAGATATCAGTCTTCTGTGTATAGGATCCAACATGGCCACAGCTAAAGAAATTGTGATAAGGGATTTACTTCCCGGTTCAAGTGGACTGATTGCTACCCACCCCCTTGCCATCGTTGCCTTTATTTATTTATTTATTTATTTATTTATTGTATTTTATCTTTGTTTTAACTCTCCATTAGTTTAATTTAGTTTTAAGGGGTGGAAGGGTTAGGATGGGGAAGGATTGTTTTAACTTGATGTTGTTTTAATCTTGCTGTATGCCGCTCCGGTTGCCGGGCGGGTTAAAAATAAATAATAATAATTATTATTATTATTAAAATTAAAAAAACCTATTTACATGGTGTGCACAAGCGATATTTTGCCTTTACACAAAGAAAAACGAAAAACAACACCCTGTTTTATTGCCTTAGCGATTGCTCGCTAAGGTGAAAATCCAACATGGTGGCAGCAGACACTTGCCTTGTTAGTAATCCCTGCCCCCCTGCTCTCATCCAGTCAATCAGGTTTCACTTCTTCTCATGTGGGAAAGTGATTCAAAGCAAATCGCTTGTCCCAATGAGCAGGAATGCGCATTTCCCACTGAGCTTTTTAAAAGCCACAAAAGCTTTCCTGACGTTGTTTTTGGAAGTTTTTGCTGCCCCCCTTCAGAATACAGCACATTGATGCGGCTTCCCATTAAGAGTGATCATCATCTTCCCAGCAAATTCTATTTGGATTATATTGACCGTTTAGACAACTCCTCAGACTCCAAAACCAGCGCAGGGCCCTGACAGTACCATCCTCACTATGCACAAGGCACCATGAGAGAATTTTGTCTGCCATGTGAGTTTCAGGTTAAGGGAGCCCACAGAAGACCTTGTTTGAGAATCACTAAGTCTAACATCACTGCTACTTGGAATAGGCTGGAAATGTTATATTACTTGGAATTGATTTATGATTTTTTTTAAAGATTTATGATTTGCCTTTTTTAGACTACAAATCTCAGTTTCTGTTTCTAGTGTAAATCAGAACAGTCCTAAACGTCTAGGCAACTTTTTGGCTTGGAACAGTAGCTGTCAAAAAAGCTGAAGTCTACCATGTTCTTGTGGCTCCTTTGCCTTGTCTTAGTACTTTGTAGCTTAGGGAATTAAGAGGAGTCACATAATAGAAACTAGTACAGCGGTGCTGCTCAAAGTAGTCATCCATGGGCCAGTGCTGGTCCACTAGCTATCAGCTGCTAGTTCCCTGCAGGTTTCTAGGAAAGACAGAAATAACTGTAGCCATTAGGTGCAAATATGATACCAGTCCTGGTCACATTGGGGGCTGGGAAATTGCCAGTCCCCATCTCAGATAGTTTGAGATTGAGATTTACTGCTGTACAGAATGTTTTGATACCTCAGACAAAGTAATTTTTTGCCAGTTCTTCCTAACAACTGCATAAAGAAATAAATGTACATAACTGTGTCTTAAATTCTTCTGGTCAAAGGCTGGAATACATGGCTCTCCCATAGCAATAATTGTATTGTGTCACATTTCATTCATCCATAGGAGGAAAGCAGGATGTGGGCAGTCAAATTGCATATAAGTACACTTCCTGCTCATAACAGGTGAGGACAAAGTGGAAGCATGTTTATGTGCATGTGTTCATACAGGTGATTGCTGTTATTTTCTGGCTACCAAAGTCTGGTATATACAGATTGATTTTTACCCAGAGCCCAGTAGTGCAGACTGCCAAAGTGGTACCATAATCTTCAACATTTCATAGATAAAACCAGGACACATGTGGCCAAGAAATATCAGAGTGTGGCCAAAATGCCAAAAGTCATTACTGGGGAAGAATACACAAGCTAGGAAAGGCAGCAGCAGCTTGATTTTGCCAGTGCCTACTTGGAAGGGCAAGATTCCCCTCTCCTCTCCTTCTGCTGAGTTAACTGAATGCAAACTATTTTGCAGCAGCTGAAATAAGCTGAAGACAAAGGGTGAAAGAGAAGGTGGGAAGAGAGAGAAAATGGGATATTTTAAAAGCAGTTTAAAAAGTGGGAAGACTTAGGATTATTCAGGAATGCCCCTGACAAATCAGTACATTTGGAGGGTATGGGGGGGGGAGTACCAGAGTGAAAATTCCTACCCCCACCCACCCACCCCACATACTTCAGTTGCCTACTCTTTACGTTTTCACACAAAGGCTACTTCATGCTGGAGGTTATCAGACAGATCCTTAGGGTCCATTTCTGTCCCGCTACTCCCCACCCGCCCCACTCCCATTTCTGCCATGGAATAAAGAAAAAAGCTTCACACACCTATCTTGATTCCACAGCAGGAACGGGCTCCCCCTCCCTTTGCTGCCCGGTCGTAAATGCAGCCACCATACGGCTGCTTTTATGACCGGGAACTGAAATCCCAGCCATTCTCGTGAGAGAAGGGCCGGCGGCAAATTTTAAAATACCCCCACACACAGCTGTCAAAAACTGCAAACCAACCACAGAAACACATTTTTTTAAAAAATAAAAGCTACCCAGGGAGGGGGGGAAGTGTTTAACTTACCTTGTCATCCCGATTGCACCCAGAAGTGTCCAGCAGGGACCTCCCAGTGACGTCATAATCCAGTTGTTATCCCGGGAGCAGAATGGGAGCAGAACCTGTTCACTTGCCCGTCATTCCGTTATAATAACGGAATGGGCCTCTTATTCATGGATTTTTCCGTGAATAAGAGGAAGCGGGGGAGGAAAAGGAACAGAATGGGAGCATTCCAGGACAGGGACGATGTCGTATAAAAGGTAAGCTTTTTAGCGATCTCCTGTCGTCCCTGTCCTGGGATATTTTTACCATCCGATAACCTCTGCTGCCATTCACCACAATGTGTACAACAGTCTGCATACAATGATGAACATACCTTACTTGGGTTGTAGTGCTCTGCCCCACATGCCAGCCCACCTGCTCTCCAACTACCAAATGTGATTTTAGTGAACTACCCCCCTCCCCTGAAGCCTTTCCTAGGATTATTTTATGGCAACTGACCATCATGTTTTGCAAGCCAACATCATATGTATGTTTCTGCCATTTCTAACTACGTATTGTCCTTCCATAAACTATTTGCATCATATAGGAAATGGAAGAGGGGAGTTAAAAAAACAAATTCACAGAATGCAGAGACATAAAATATATTAAAGCTGCAAACTGAAGCACATTTGTTTCAGTGCAAGACACAATGAAATCAATAAACCAAACCAACATGTTAACTATATTACAGAACTGATCAGTACTTATATGAAAGTCCTTCCTACCCTAGCAAGTAATATTCTTCTATTCCAGATACAGGAAATAACAGGAGCACTGTACTTTCTGGAAGCACTAGAGGAGCTTGAAATACAATCCTATAGTATTTAATAGTAAACCCAAGCCTTTTATCATACCCAAAGGCATTCAGCATACTTTACAGTGCTAGGATGTTAGGATAATAGGACTGCATGTTCTAAATATGCTTGGAATCCATTTGTTCTTAATGAACAAAAGTCATTCAAGATCCCCACCATTTGGAAGCCCACATCTCATTTTTTCATCTTCCAATCTGAAGCATAAATACATTAGTATTATTACTATTTCAGCAGAAGACAATGGTTATATGTGGATCCAATCTAACCACTATAGAACACCTAGCCAGCTCCAACATCAACTTGATAGATTATCACACCACACAGTGATAGCACTATTATTCCACTTTAACTGCTCTGGCTGCCTCCTGTGGAATGCTGGGATTTGCAGTTTTGGGAGGGGCATTTAGAACGCTCAGCCATAGAGCTCTTAGGCCTCACTAAACTACAAACCCCAGAATCCCACAGGAGGCAGCCATCGCAGTTAAAGTGGAATAATAGCACTATAATAGTGTAGTGTGATAAGGACCTCAGTCACAGTACTGACTTTCTTTTACTTTAAGCTTCTTACTTAAACATCCCTCCTCAGGTTTCCTTACTCTAGATTCAGAGCTAGGCAACTTGTGGCCCTCCAAAAGTTGTGGAACCATAATCCACCCTCCCTCACCATTAACTATATTTCCTAAGCCATGCAACATCTGGAAGGCCACATATTGCCCATACCGGTCTTGTTTTCTTTAAATAAATGCCTCTTTAAAATGAAAGATTAGTTGTCCTCCACAAGTGCCGCTGAAATAGACAGGAGCTAGGCAAAAACACTACTGGTGCTTGCTCAGGAAATTCCACAGCAGAGTCCTTCCACATATTGTGTCCCACATTAATTCATGTCTGTTGAGGGGATACCATTTGTATTATCTTCCTCAATCACCAGTCTCTTGGGTGGATCCTGCCTACATTCCTGGTTAGCCACTTTGGGGCTGGTAATTTTCTTCCCAAGGCATTGCTTCACTTGCCATGATATTGCTGTGCTCTCAGTGGCAAGGCCTGGAAAAATTACCTTTTTTAGACTGCCAACATGGCTGAGGTCTTTAAAGTGAGTGTTGAACTATAACAGCATGACTATAACAGAACTATAACAGCAGCTTCTGGACAGCAAGTTTCCTGCCAGTTTCCTGCCAGGGAGAAGAAGGAAGCAACTTCTGAATTTTTTTAAAAAACTGTTGGGAGAGGCTGCTTGTTGCTGAGGGGCTTGAACTTCTGACCTTGCCCTTTTACCCTCAAGAGCCTTCCTGTGAGTCACACCTGTGAGTCACACCTGTGAGTCATTAGGGGGTGGAGCTGGGAGCCTAGCTCTATATAAGTCCTTGCAGAGGCTTTCCAGGCCAGTTTCCTGCCAGAGAGAAGGAGAGCAGCTTCTGGACAGCAAGTTTCCTGCCAGTTTCCTGCCAGGGAGAAGAAGGAAGCAACTTCTGAATTTTTTTTAAAAAACTGTTGGGAGAGGCTGCTTGTTGCTGAGGGGCTTGAACTTCTGACTTTGCCCTTTTACCCTCAAGAGAATTTCAGTAAGCAAACAAAAATACAGCAGACCTAAAAGTACAGCTTAGCATTCTCAGCGTTAACTAAGAGTTCTTAGATTACCTAAAGCTCTCATCATGGACACTGAGGGGACTGCAGCAGTCACTTGCAACACTTGTGCGATGTTTGTATTCTTGTCTACAGACATGGAGAACTTCACATGCACCAAGTGCAAGCTGGTAGCCCTCTTGGAGGAGAAAGTACAGCAGCTGGAGACACGGGTAGCTACACTTCAACAGATTCGTGAGCAAGAGGTTTTCCTGGACAGAACAGAACGAACAGTCTTGGATGGGGACCGCACAGAGGAAGTGGCTGTGGAGGAGAGGGTCACTTCACGGACACAGGAAGTAGACAGCTGGAGGAATGTCACACACAGAACAAGAAAATCCAGGGATTCTTCCAGCAGCTTGCAGCTACAGAATCGATTCGAAGCCCTTTCCCTTATCAAGGACAACGAGGAAGAACAGCATGGACAGACTTC
The DNA here is from genome assembly GCA_030847615.1 of Gambelia wislizenii. Lineage (NCBI taxonomy): Eukaryota > Metazoa > Chordata > Lepidosauria > Squamata > Crotaphytidae > Gambelia > Gambelia wislizenii. Next base: position 445,881,775 of record JAUMIR010000001.1, on the reverse strand, counting down.
AGGGGTAGAGCAGGGGACCTTGAGAGGACCACCGCAAGGAACAGCAGCTGCGAAGCCTCAGCGGAGGCGTGTGGTGGTGGTGGGGGACTCCTTGCTGAGGGGTACAGAAGCAGTGGTATGTGGGCCTGACAAGATGACTCGGGAGGTGTGTTGTCTCCCTGGGGCAAAGATCTGTGATGTGACCGAGAGGCTGACAAGACTCGTCAAGCCTACAGATCATTACCCCTTCCTTTTGGTCCATGTGGGAACCAATGATACTGCAAGGCACAGCTTTCCCAAGATCAGAAGAGATTATGAGGCCCTGGGGAGGAAGCTGAAAGAAATGAACGCACAGGTGGTCATCTCGTCTCTTCTGCCAGTTGAAGGGCATGGTCCAAGAAGGGAGAGGAAAATAGCCAACGTAAACAACTGGCTCCGTAGATGGTGTCGCCGGGAACAAATTGGATTCTTGGATCATGGACTGCGCTTCCATGCGGGGGGACTTCTGGCAAGAGATGGGGTGCATCTTACAACAGTTGGAAGAAACATTTTTGCCAACAGTCTCAAGAATTTGATCAGGAGGGCTTTAAACTGAGTCAAATGGGGGAGGGAGACAGTATTCTGGAAGGCAAAAGGGCTGGAGAAAATAGTCAAACTGTCATAGAGGGAACAAGGCGAACAGCGCAAGGACCCAACAGTGGGAGGCAAAAAAACTTGCACAGGGAGCAAGTAAAGGGAACACATGGTCTCAGATGTCTCTACACTAATGCACAGAGCATGGGAAATAAGCAAGATGAACTTCAACTTCTTGCACTACAAAACAAATATGATATAATAGGCGTTACTGAAACCTGGTGGGACGAGTCTCATGATTGGAATGTAGGAATAGAGGGGTATAACCTTTATAGGAGAAACAGGCCAAACAGGAAAGGAGGAGGAATAGCATTATATGTCAGGGATATTTACACCAGTGAAGTGATCCATGACATCAATACTGGAAGCCAGGTGGAGAGCATCTGGATAAAAATTAAAGGGGAGGGAAACAACAGGGATGTTATTGTGGGACTCTACTACAGACCCCCAAATCAAACGGAGGAATTGGATGTTGCCTTTCTAGAACAGATGAACACACATGCAGAAAGGAGAGATGTAGTAGTGATGGGGGACTTCAACTATCCTGATATTTGCTGGCAATCTAACTCAGCCAAAACTACAAGGTCTAGCAAATTCCTTACATGCCTGGAAGACAATTTCATGGTCCAAAAGGTGGAAGAGGCAACAAGGGGGTCAGCTATTTTAGATCTGATCCTAACCAACAGAGACGATCTGGTTAATGGGGTGCAAGTGGTGGGATCCTTAGGTGAGAGTGATCATGTTCTCCTGGAGTTTGTTATACAATGGAAAGGAGAAGCCAGGCATAGTCAGACACGCATTCTTGACTTTAGGAGAGCTGATTTCAATAAACTCAGGGAAATACTGGGGATGATCCCATGGTCAGGAATACTAAAAGAGAAGAGACCTCAAGACGGATGGGACTTTCTCAAAAGGGAGATACTGAAGGCACAATTTCAAACAGTACCATTGAGGAAGAAAAATGGGAGGTGTCTCAAGAAACCAGGATGGATGACTAAAGAACTTTCAATGGAGCTAAGTTTTAAACGGAACATGTATAGGAAATGGAAAGGGGGGGAAATCACCAAAGAAGAATTCAAACAGATAGCGAACACGTGTAGGAGTAAAGTCAGAAAAGCTAAAGCGCAGAATGAGCTCAGGCTTGCTAGGGAGGTTAAGAACAATAAAAAGGGTTTTTTTGGGTATGTCCGCAGCAAAAGGAGGAAGAAGGAAATGATAGGGCCGCTACGTGGAGAAGATGGCAAAATGCTAACAGGGGACAGAGAAAAGGCAGAATTACTCAACACCTTCTTTGCCTCAGTGTTTTCAGAAAAGGAAAAGGAGGACCAACCTGAGGAGAATGGAACAGAGGACACAATAGGGGAAATCCAGCTCAAAATAAGTAAAGAGGTAGTACAGGAATACCTTCTTAATCTAAATGAATTTAAATCTCCAGGACCAGATGAACTACATCCAAGAGTATTAAAAGAGCTGGCAAATATAATCTCAGAGCCATTGGCAATAATATTTGAGAACTCCTGGAGAACAGGAGAAGTCCCAGCAGACTGGAGGAGGGCAAACATTGTTCCCATCTTCAAAAAGGGGAAAAAAGAGGATCCCAACAACTATCGTCCAGTTAGTCTGACATCAATACCAGGGAAGATTCTAGAACAGATCATTAAACAGAGAGTCTGTGAACATTTAGAAGGCAATGCCATAATCACAAAAAGTCAGCATGGGTTTCAGAGAAACAAGTCATGCCAGACTAATCTGATCTCTTTTTTTGATAAAGTTACCAGCTTGGTAGATGAAGGGAATGCTGTGGACATTGCATACCTTGATTTCAGTAAGGCCTTTGACAAGGTTCCCCATGACATTCTTGCAAACAAGCTTGTAGAATGTGGGCTAGACAAGTTAACTGTTCAATGGATTTGTAATTGGTTGACTGGCCGAACCCAAAGGGTGCTCAGCAGTGGCTCCTCTTCGTCTTGGAAAGATGTGACCAGTGGGGTGCCACAGGGTTCTGTCCTGGGCCCAGTGCTATTCAACATCTTTATCAATGACTTAGATGAGGGAATTAGGGGCATACTTATCAAATTTGCAGATGACACCAAATTGGGAGGAGTAGCTAATACCCTAGAGGACAGGATCAAAATTCAGAATGACCTGGATAGACTGGAGAGCTGGGCCAAAGCTAACAAAATGAAATTCAATACGGAGAAATGTAAAGTACTGCATTTAGGGCGGAAAAATGAAATGCATAAATATAGGATGGGAGAGACCTGGCTGAATGAGACTACGTGCGAAAGGGATCTAGGAGTCCTAGTAGACCACAAGTTGAACATGAGCCAACAGTGTGATGCGGCAGCTAAAAAGGCCAATGCAATTTTGGGCTGCATCAATAGAAGTATAGTGTCTAGATCAAGGGAAGTAATAGTGCCACTCTATTGTGCCTTGGTCAGACCTCACTTAGAATACTGTGTCCAGTTCTGGGCACCACAATTCAGAAAGGATATTGACAAATTGGAGCGTGTCCAGAGAAGGGCAACTAAAATGGTGAAAGGTCTGGAAACAATGCCTTATGAGGAGAGACTTAGGGAGCTGGGTATGTTTAGCCTGGAAAAAAGACGGTTTAGAGGTGATATGATAGCCCTGTTTAAGTATTTGAAGGGATGTCACGCTGAGGATGGAGCAGGCTTGTTTTCTGCTGCCCCAGAGACTGGAACACGGAGCAATGGGTGCAAGCTCCAGGAACAGAGATTCCACCTCAACATGAGGAGGAACTTTTTGACAGTAAGAGCTGTTCGGCAGTGGAACACACTCCCTCGGAGCGTGGTGGCGTCTCCTTCCTTGGAGGTCTTTAAGCAGAGGCTGGATGGCCATCTGTCGGGGATGCTTTGATTGTGATTTCCTGCGTGGCAGGGGGGTTGGACTGGATGGCCCTCGTGGTCTCTTCCAACTCTGCAATTCTATGATTCTATGATTCTATGAGAGGTGCTGTGTAGAATTCAGAAGGAAAGGACTATTTAGGACAAACAGAAAGGCTTGGATGGAGATATTAAGGGCTTGTCTATACAAGCTTAAAAAACCCTGGATTGCTCTGCAGTAATGTCAGATTACAGCAGCTGTGACTTGTCTTAATGTTTTTGGGGTTTTTTTTGTTTTTTTGTTTTTTTGTTTTTTTGCAAAAATAAGCTTCGCATGCCTGCAAGTCAAGATGGCGGTCACGGGTGATTCCCGCCACCCTTTTTACATACCTTAATTTGCTGCTGCTGAACTTTTTTTGTTTTTTTTAAAGCTATTTCCAATGTTCACTGGAGCGATATTTTGCCTTTACCAAAAAAAGAAAAAAATACAACACCCCGCTTTCTCGCCTTAGTGCTCGCTCACTAAGGTGAAAATCCAACATGGCAGCGCCGGGCATTTGCCCTGTTAACAAAACCCCGCCCCCTGTGCTCATCTGGCCAATCAGCTTTGTGCTTCCTCTCATATGGGAAAGCTATAAGCCCCATATCGAATTGCTTGTCCCAGTAAGGGGGTATGCGCATCCCCCCTGCTGTTTTTTAAAAACCAGTCGTCTTTGGCGCTTTGGGCCCCCCTCCTTCACAATACAGCGGAACAACGCAGAATGCCATGAAGACAGTTAAGATTCACCTCGCATTCCATGTGTATAGTATTTTTGCCTTTTAGACAACCCCTAAGACTGGGAAATTAGTCATCAGTATGCAAAGCAAATTTTCCATACCCCCAACCAGTAAGGACCACTGGCTGTGGGAGCTGGAGGATTCTTAGAGCTGTAGTAAAAAAAGGTCACTTTTCCAGCCTTTATGAAAGCCATTTGAGGAAACTGTATAAGCCTTCTGCATTCCACTTTGCTTCAATCCTCTGTGATGACTGCTAAAGAGGTCCAGTGCAGATTGAAGCAGTTTAGCTAAGGAGATTTTCAGACCTGCAAAAATTCATGTCTGCCGCGCGAGCAGCCTCCCGAAACTGCTGCGCGGCAAGGGTCTTCTTCAGACGACGCTGTGCCTCTTGCGAAACCGTCCGTGTCACTTCCGTGAAGCTTCGGACGGCTCGGCGCAATATTTCAATCACGGAGGTTGCCCGAGATTGAAATATGGCGCCGAGCCGTCCGAAGCTTCACGGAAGTGACACGGACGGTTTCGCAAGAGGCACAGCGTCGTCCGAAGAAGACCCTTGCCGCGCAGCAGTTTCGGGAGGCTGCTCGCGCGGCAGACATGAATTTTTGCAGGTCTGAAAATCTCCTAAGCCAGAAATGCTGTTGTCTTGGCATATTTCTTAAATGATCCAAATAACAGGTTAGGTTTTGCTCAAATACATATTTGGTCCGGTCCAAGAACGAATCAGGCCCAATATCTCACTAGAAGCCAACGTGATTATACTGAGGCGGTTGTATTCTGAATATACAGGTCACACACCCTGTATCTGCGGGGGATATGTTCCCAGACTTACTGTTACAAATGAAACCATGGATAATAGCAAACCCTATTAAAATAAAAGACTTCCAGTACAAACATACTATAGAGCTGCATTGGAGGACCTAGTGATTCCTAGAGAGGACACCACTCTAGGCATTTTCCAGCCTGACTCTGGTATGTGTCCCTATTTTTTTCTGCTGCAGATAACTGAAACTGCAGATATTGATTCCATGGATACAGGGAGTGACCTGTATCATAAGACAACGTGACTCACTGAAAAAGATAATAATGCTTGATAAACTGGAAGGAAGTAGGAAAAGAGCGGGGCTGTATTACAGGGGGATAGACTCAATCAAGAAAGCCACAGCACACAGTTTGTAAGACTTGAGCAGGGTTGCTGATGACAAGGGAGGGCATTCATACTACAGAATTATAAATTTTCAGATGGGGCCAAAATGTCCCGTTGCTGCCCCGCCACCTCCTCTCCCGTTCCTGCAATGGAATGGAGGTAAATGTTCATACACTTACCTCCATTCCGCTCCAGGAACGGGCCTGTCATCGCGGAACAGGGATGGGGCTCCGTTTCCCACATCCCTGATTCCGTGAGAGGCACGGAAGGGGTGTTCTATTCACAAATAGAATATCCCGGGAGCGGAATGGGCACAGGACGGAAGGGGTCAAAGTCGTCTGAACAACAGCCCCTTTCCCGACCCTATTCTGTGCCTGCCCCGCAGTATAAGCCCCATCTGAAAATCTCCATAGTGCTATTATTATTCCACTTTAACTGCTATGGTTCCATCCTATGGAATCCTGGGATTGGCAGTCTGGGGAGAGGCCAGTTTAGTGCAAACCCCATGGGATGGAGCATGGTAGTTAAAGAGTAATAAGAGCACTGTAATTGTGTAGTGTGAATGGACCTAAGGTGTCTTGGAGGTTTCTCATTCATACAGTTACCAGAAGTTGATGTCAACTTGATGGCAAATAGCAACAGCAGCAGCAACATTTCTGTTTCTAATTCTGTGTCCTCTTCAGAGTATGGAACAATAGCAATGTCCCAAAGATCTGGGAGAAAAAAAGAGTGAAGCCTATTTCACTCATTTTGAAATCCAGCATGAAAACATAGAGATAATGACAGACATCTGTTGTAGCTAAAAAGAAACAGATTGGAATGCAAGATGCTGGCTGCTCATTTTAGATAAACTTACAAACAGCACTGGACAGCAAAATGCCTGAATATTATATGAAGCCAGAAGAAGCTATTTCCTACAATTTGTCCATGACAGAAAATATTCCACTACAAGAATGGAGATGGCAACACAGCTAAAAGAGAAGGCTGTAGGTGGTTGGATGTCTTCCACTATGGTTTGCTTTCCTAAAACAAGTTTAACAGTAGAAAACGCTTGCACTTCTCATGGCTGTTATATGCAATATTCCCATATTCAACGTAAAACAAGGACTATTTTTCCTTGATAGCAGTTCTCAAACATCCAGGAAATTACTTCATTATCTCAAATATTGTAACAACTTTAGCTCTGAATACACTGATAATTGTTATAATTTTGGTAGGATTGCCACCTGTCTGTTCCCTCCCACACTCAAACAATTCAGGCACTTTAGAATAGTGTCTTGGGTGCATGAAATTTGGGAATGGCTATGGTTAGTATTTGGATGGGAGACTGCCAACAAATACCAGGCGTTGTAGGCTATATTTCAGAGGAAGGAACTGGCAAAACGACTTCTGTATTCCTAGCCTAAGAAAACCCTATAAAATTCATGGGGTTGCCATAATTTTGGCAACTTGAAATAATTTTGGCAGGCAACTTGAAGGCATACATGAGTGTGCGCGCACACACACACACACACACGTGCAGCAGATTACTGGCAGACTGAGGCAATATTTCCCCCTCTCACCTAACTTTTCTCTGCTGTTGCTTGATTTGTGAATTTGATGGGGCTATGAAAGAAGGACCTTGGGGCTACAATCCAAGGCACCACTCTGCAGAATGATCAGAAGGGGCCCCAAACACAGTAAGGCTGGCTTACTGAAATTTAAAGCATGTGAACTAAATCATCTTTTAACTAAAAACATGATTAAGTCTAGCTTACAAAATGGCCTGACTGCATTACTCTGCCCGTCACTGGGACTTGTGCTTGTACTATTCACATTCACTTTAGAGCTGGAAATTTGAACAGCATGGAGGGAGGGAAGAAGGAGGCAACTAGATAATAAGGGATTGGATTGGTTAGGGCAATACCCACCACTACCAAATTCTCACGGAGGTTCACATGCTTCTCCTCTAGAGAGTCTAGATCTGCGACCCAAGAGAAAAATAAATCAATAGCCCTTACCTTGGAGTGGTGTGTGTATGTTTGTTTTGTTTGTTTGACTGGCTGGGAGATTTTCCAGCAACTTTTCTAAGCTCTGACCTTCCTCTGATATTTGTATTTAGTATCTGGTACTATTCACAAGTATACTGCCTCCAGAGTTCAGAGCCCTATTTAGTTACTATGGCTAATAATTTTTGATAAATCTATCTTCAGTAAGTTTACCTAATTTTTTAAAAGCCATCTCACTGATATTTATAGACTCTGGAGAAAACACAATCATTTGATTACACCACCCATCAATCCAAAGAAAGAGCATCATAGTCCAGAGCAAAAATAAATTGTTACTGGGTATCCATTCTTCCATTCCAAGGGTTAATGAGTGGAAGCTTCTCCACTACATCCAATGCTGACATTCAAATTGCACTGAAAGTTATTTTTTAAAGAGGGAAGTCAATAGAGAGCTGTACATATACAGTGGGCCCTTGGTATCTGCTGGGATTTGGTTCCAGGATCCCTGTGGATACCCAAAATCAGTGGATTCTCAAGTCCCATTATATAGAATCATAGAGTTGAGAAAGACCACAAGGGCTATCTAGTCCAGCCCCCTGCCATGCAGGAATACACAATCAAAGCACTCCCGACAGATGGCCATCCAGCTTCTGTTTCAAAACCTCCAAAGAAGGAGACTCTGCCACACTCCAAGGCAGTACATTCCAAACAACTCTTACCATCAGGAAACTCTTCCTAATATTTAGGTGGAATCTCTTTTCCTGTAGTTTGAGTCCATTGCTCCATGCCCTTGTCTCTGGAGCCACAGAAAACAAGCTTGCCCCATCCTCAGTATGACATCCCTTCAACTATTTAAACATGGCTATCATATCTCCTCTTAACCTTCTCTTCTCCAGGCTAAACATACTCAGCTCCCTAAGCCACTCCTCATAGGACATGGTTTCCAGATCTTTTACCATTTTGCTTGCCTTCCTCTGGATACATTCCAGCTTGTCAATATCATTCTGAATTGTGGTGCTCAGAATTGGACGTAGTATTGCAGATGAGGTCTGACCAAAGCAGAATAGAGTGGCACTATTACTTCCCTTGATCTAGACACTATACTCCTATTGATGCAGCCTAGAGTTGCATTTGCTTGGCATAGTAAAATGGTGTCCCGTATATAAAATAGCAAAATCAAGGCTTGTTCTTAGAAATTAGTTTTTGGGGAATATTTTCAAGACATGGATGGTGGAATACATAGATACCAAATCTGTGGATACAGGGGCCGACTGTCTCAATATCCTGGCCATTTTATTCTTGGCCACCACCAGAAAATACCTGAGTTAAAAAGAAGAAAAATCTCTAGAACTAGCTTAGAAAAATTGTTTAGAAAGCACAATTGATCTGGGATTGCAAAAGATATATACAGTATTGGGAATTTTTTTTTATTTGCAGTAACTTTGAGAAGGCATGGAGACGGAAGTGGGAATCATGCAGTTCACTAAATTGTATTTGTCCTATTATCTCCACTGGGTATCTAAAAAGCCAAGAGTGGGTGTCTGTTTGGACACACAACTTGTACTTTAAAAATGCCTTGCCATAGTCCCTTCTCCACACAGTTTATGTCCACTGCTCCATTACAAAATTCAGTTTTGAAGCTCAGACTCACAGTCATCTCTTAGGAGTGATGAAAGTGGATCTTTTGGGGTGGAGCTAAGGAAAGTGACATTAACAGTCACCTGAAAGTTCATGTGAAGGTAGGTGGAGGAAGTTAATGCCTGAGAATATCTCCCTATACAAACCTGCGGTAGCCTTAAAATCCACTAGGGAGGGCTTCTCTGGGTCCACCACCACCACAGGCTTGTTTGTTGGGGACAGGAAGAGAGTCTTCTCAGTGTCTCCTCCCACTCCCAGCAATTCCCTTCCATTGGAGGCTAGGCTGTCCTCCTACCTGCCATTTTTGTTTAAGTAGGCTTTTAATGAGTAATTGCTTGCAAAGAGGCTCCTTAATATGGAGGGTGCTTTATTTTTAACTTTTGTATGTCTTTTAATGATTTTATACTGTTTTAATGTGCTAGTTTTTAATTGTCTTTAAAATTCTATTGCAAAGGTTTATTTTGGAGGGGGTGTTGTTTGTTTTTGCTTTTTTGGTGACCTGCCTTGGGTCTCACTCTGGGAGAAAGGCAACATATAAATTAAGGGAAGGAAGGAAGGAACCAAAGACAGGTTCCTTACAAAAATTTTACAAGGTTAAACAGAAGTAATAGCTGTACAAAGTATGTATAATGGGGAGTACTTGAACAAATGAATGAAATTGTCTTCATAGTGATTTAGAAAAGGCAGAGCACCAGGCTTCCCAAGGATACATTGCAACTTACTCTCCCATCTGCCAAAACAGATTATAAAAATATGTTAATGCAATATTAAGATTAAAAGCATCTTTTCATTTTGCAAATGCAAAGAACCAATCATGACACTATGCCTTTTAAACTATGAAAATATTTAACAGCTCTAAAATTAAGATGAAGCACCTAACTTATTAAGCAGCTGAACTTTAAAGCATCAAAATATTCTGAGGCTTTGATGCTTTTGTAGAGCTGTTGATTGCTTTTTATATTTCCTGCCATAAATAGCAGACTTTAAATTGTGGGTGCTGGTTTTTAAGATAAGGATTAGCTACTGTTACACTTCCTGTAGAAAGGAAGCTGAAGGCTACTGTTATTTATCATAAACTAACATTTCATGATAAAGATGCATTATGACATTCTCTCAAGCACAGTCTCTTCAGCTTTGGCTTTTGTATTTCTGGCAGAATATAGGTCACAATCTTCCATCCAGTTGTCACCGTTTCTTTGTTTATACACACACACACATTTGCCTCATCCAAAAATAATGCCTCAGCAACATTGAACACTGGCTGTGCACTTTGCTGGGCCAGGGCATAACTTAAGACTGCTAGATCCCCCATTGACCTGAAGAGATGAAAGAGCATCCTTTCCTTCACAATAGAATCAGTGTTTGCATGGCTCATACTAGTTTATGGACAACATTCTAAACTCACAGGCTTATTTGTATACCCAAAGGGGCAGTTACAGAGGCACTGCATCCATCCACTGTCCTATGGCTCATATACAGCACTGAAGGTTCCTTTTGTGAGCTGTCCTATGTCCCACTTGGAAAAAGGTGACATGGAAACAAACAAAGACAGTTGCTTCCATCTGCCAGGTTTACAGATGCGTAGTTACTTGGTGCTAAGTCTATTCACCATAGTGGAATTTACTTCTGAATTACCCTGCATAAGGTGGTGTTTTAAATTTCTTTAAAAGGGGGCGGGGGAGCCCTGGGGCCACAGGGGACCCTCCAAATCTGTTTTTGTGACCCTCACTCCCTCCACACTACCTGAACCTCCCTTTTTAAGGCAAAAAAAAAATGCGAATTGCCTCTCTGGGAGCATTCAGGAGCACCAATTCACCTTTTAAATAGGCTGAGGCCTCTCTACATTATTTAACTAAAAATTTTTTTTTCAGATCAAGATATGGGATCCCATTCTTTCCTAGGTGTTTGTGTGTGTGGCAATCTGTGTGACCCCTGTGCAATTATCAAGAGCAGACAATTGGCCTCCCAGACCCACTGGAGTTGCCCATCCCTGCTTTAAAGGCATCAGAATAGCAGCATGTCATAATAGCCCTGCTCTGTCTATTATGTGTGTGAGGATCTTTCTAGGAGAGAATGAGATCCAGCTGTCAGCTTGAATTGTCAATATTACTAATACTTGTTCCTTGGAACCTTTTTAAATGAGTTGGGAGTTCCCCCCTTTTTTGGTAGCCAAATGAACTACAAGCTCTGCTTTCATTTATTACCCAGGATCTTCTAATTTATAGAACTTGATTACCCATCCACAGTTGCAAGAGACTTTGTGAGGTTTACATCCCATATTAGCACACTTAGACCTGAAATCTGTTGTTTAGTTCTAACTAAATGATGAGATTCTAGATGAGACTCACTGGATCAATAGAGAGCTAACATACAGGTAAATCCCGTTGATTCAATGAATCCACTCTAGTTGGGACTAAATAGCGTGTACGATTTTAGGTACAGTATTTCTTCAACTTAACTGATCTGCTTTGATAAAAATAGGATATTCGGAAATGAGAAAATTATGCAGCTCTTTTAAGTAGAAATGTAAACAATCAGATAATCTAAAGCCGTGAAATATGAGAATCACAACATAGGCCCTGACACCCTAATCACCTGCATATTGTTTTGGTGGTAGGAAGGAAGACTGAAGACTCAACAAAGTGGCAAGGGGGAAAAAGATGACAGCCATTTAAATTCCCTTCCTAAACAGGAAAGAGGGTTGTCCCCCCCACTTTTTCCCATTTTTTTCCAGGCCCTTCAACATCTCTAAGAAAGAGTAAACAAATGTTCAGAACATGCCATAATGCAAATGGGTAAAATGAGGGCCATTTCATCAAATCTGAAGCAAAAGAGCCACTATTTATTCCTGCTAACATTGGCTTCCACTTCAAAATTCATATTTTAATTGTTAACTCCGTCTCCTGCTCAAAAAGTACAATTCCTGCCAACATTGCACACCATTTGGGAAGCAGTTCACTGGGTTCAGTTCACATGCTCTTAATCTTCCTTGTGTTGGTTGTTCCCAAATATTAAAATTCAGGGAAAGCCCAACTATACCTTCAAAGAAGGCCAGATCTTGCATGCAATGAGGCAAGTTAAACCCGCTTTGCAACTTACTGACATCTAATCCTGGGAAGACAACACTGATCTCCTCCTTTCCAGGCAGATTTTATGTGAATACTGACTGTACTTTCCCCCATGGCAAGAAAAGCAACCAGGAGAGTGAGGGAAGCAATTTGAGAAAGAGAACTGTTAGATAAGGAAAGTGTTAAACCAGTAACTTGTGCATATCCAATTGTTGCTGGACTTCAACATGCATCATCTCTAGCCAGCATAGCCTATGGTGATAGGAGTTTCAGTCTAACAGCATCCGGAGACCACAAGCTGCCTGCCCTGGGTTAAGCAGCCTCTCCCTCTCTTCTACACCAGTCATCAACTTCTGATTTCAGCCTCCCCTGCCCCATTTATGCTTTACGTAAAATCATGACAAAAACTCACACAACTGCCTACCACATGTAGTCTGGCTCTCCCACAAGCCATTTTCAGCTAATGGTATCTTATACTACTCAAGCATATTTTCCATACAATACATTTCCATTAACTCCCTTAACTCTGACCCTCTCAAGTTAGGCAATATACACATGAGAAGGAAGAGGACATCTTTTCTCACCTACAGATACAGGGTACAAGTGGGTTGTCTCTGTAGGTAAGGGAAGCCTCCCAGTGTTTTATTACTCTTTTTAAAGTCATAAAACATATGCTCAAATGCTATAACACTACTGTAACCCATTCAATTCAATTTCAGTGCAATATTTCATCCTCACAACTCCCACAACTGTGTAAAACATATGTTGTTGTTGTCTGCCTTCAAGTCATTTCTGACTTATCGTGACCCTAAGCTGAACCTATCATGAGGTTTTCTGAGGCTGAGAGTGTGTGACTTGATCAAGGTCACCCAGTGGGTTTTCATAGCCAAGCAGCAATTTGAACCCTGGTCTCCAGAGTCGCAGTCCAATGCTCAAACCACTATGCCACTCTGGCTACCTGAGAATTTATTACCACTCTGTATTGCATCTGAAGAAATGTGTTTATATCTACAAAAGCTCATGCAAAAATAAAAACCACTCACTCTTAAAAGATGTTGCTATATTTCTTTTCCCCCTCCCTCTTCCTTCCTTCTTTTTATGCTGCAAGAGACTATAACCACGTTGTCGTGTGATAAGGATCTAACTACTTCTTCGAAAATTTCGTCCTGTCATCACTTCTTTTGCCAGTGTAAAGAGGCTGCCCTTTCATTATAAAACAGTCCCTTGATTTTCATTTTTAAAATGTCTCACAAGATATATCAGCGTGTGGAGGAATGCAGCTGTGTCACTGTAACTCTGAGATTCAAATCTCATTTCCCCAAATGGAGCCGAAGCTGAGTTGGAGCTCTGGGATGTGTGTGCGTACATACTTCACGGTCTGTTTCTCTGCATTCTTGGGCCATCAGCCATTATTTTTATTCTGTGACTTGCTGCAGTTCACATCTTCAGAAGAGAATGATTTGTATGATGCTACTTCATGACCAGAGGCTACAGCCTATGAGATTCCTATCATACTGTGCCTTTAGAATAAAGGTTGGGAAACTCTTTCAGCCTGAGGTATACATTCATTTTAGAGAAGCTGAGAGGGACAGCATTCCAGTGGCTGGCGGAGCTAAAGGCAAAAGGGCAAGACCAAAGATACTAGCATATTTTAAATCGAATCTCTTGCTGCCAATAACTAAGCCTTAAGATGTTTCAACCTTTTAGAAATTGAGTGGGGAGCCACACAGAAGCTGGAAACCATCAAATGATGATTCCAGGCATAGTAAGCAATGGTAAGGGGCATGGGCAACAAGGAATCCAGGAGGGCCAGATTTTGGTCCAAGGTCTGACTTCTCTTCACTTTAGAAGATCAAGTCAGCTGCAGGATTCGTTTTAAGTAACACTATGGGTGGCATTCTGTTAGTGATATGTATGCATAAGTGTGGCTTACACAGATCTCTTTTTAGATGGGACACAGTTATTCACAGTTAGCTGTTTATGCCCCATCCAAAACACCCCCCTGTAGTTATCAAGCCCTCTGAAGGACTGCTGCTGCTGCTTACCAATGGGGAGGGGAGAAGGGAAACAATTCGTGAAGATGTAGCTGCTCTGGGCTCCCAGAGGAAGGAAAAGGAAGGTACATTCCATCTGTAAATCTTTCCTCCTCTGAGCTGAGACCATTGGCTTCTTCACTGTCTGAATTGCCTTCTTTCCTCCCCACCCCACTGGTAAGCAGCAGCAGGAGAAGAAACCCCTTCTGGGTTTATTATTATTTATTTATATAGCACCATTGCTATAAATGGTGCTTTACAAGTAAAGAAACAACAAAACCATTTCCTGCCCTCAGGCTTTCAATCTAATTAAGACATGACACAAAATGAAAAGGGGATGGCAGTGTGGAAGGGGATTAAGTCTTGCAGATACTCCCTTTTCTTCTCTCCCTCTGAGGCCACAGCAGTGGCAGCTGGGATGGAGAGAGGGCTTTTATATACAGTCCTCCCTCCACATTTGCGGCCTCCACACTTGCAGTTCTGCATATTCGCGGTTTGCCACTCTGGGGAGGGGGGGAGTGGTGACAGGGCCTCTGAAGCCCTGTCACCACTTTCGGGAGGACGGGGGGAGGTGGGGGAAAAGTGGCGATGGGGCCTCTAAAGCCCTGTCACCATTTTCGGGAGGACAGGGGGGCTATTATTATTTGCAGATTTTTCACATTTGCGGGGGTCTTCTGAACCTAACCCCCGAGAATGTGAAGGGACAACTGTACTTCTGGGCCGAGGCAGGATGGAGCTGTTGTCTGCCTCTTCTTCTCTCCCTCCAATGCCAGGGCAGTGGCATTTGGGATGGAGGGATGGTCTTTCATCTGATTCTGGGCCTAGGCATGATGGAGTTGCGCCTTCCTCTTCTTATCTCCCTCTGAGACCAGGTCAGTGACACCAGGTTTGACAGCTGCTAGGGTATGGAGGGGTAGATCTTGGCCCATGTCTTTTGGGAGTTTGGAGTCAAACACTGAAGAGGACAAGTTCTGGAAGCATGAACACATACACTAAGAGGGAACCAAAAAGATAATGGTACCCCATTTTCAGCTGAAGTACACATGACTATGTATTAAAAGAGCTGTATACATTGTGCATACAACACTACCAAGTCCATCTTACAAGATACGCAACCCAAAAGTGTAGCTGGATTTCACACATGACTGCATGTGTGATAAATGAATACATTAGTTATGATATGGCAGCACCAGAAGTTCAACTTAAAGATAAACTGTCTGGATCTTGCACAACATCTGAGTAACAATTACCTATTTACTGTATAAAAAGTATTTGTCTGGAAAGATTGTCAATCAAATAGGTAGGTGCCCAACCCTGGGCCAGGCAGGAAACATATGCTGCCTACAGTCTGTGCTCCACCCTCACAGCAGCAAAGAACAGAATGTGCAGTAAAGTTGACCTACCCTATGAAAGTGGTATTAGTCCTACTAGGATAAAGTACTATTTACACATTGTACCTGCCATAGTTCAAAATTGTTAATGTCATCAGACAGAGGAAGTAATAATATACAGCTGCTTTTGGAAGGAAGTACCAACTAGGCACAGCCAGAGGAAGAACATTGTAGAAGAGAAAAACAGCAACGCTGGAGAATACAGCATGAAAACAGTTCAACTTCAGAGCAAGTTTGAGTGCAGCATATTCTCTTCAATAGATAATAAATGCACATTGACATAATATTGTCAATATAAATGCCCATGCACACTGAAGGACACATAATACTGTCAGATGTGTGGCCATACACAGGCATACAGTGCTGCAGGTGTGCATATACAAACACAAACATTCATGTATACAGCCAAAATACCCTGCACATGCACACGCATGGACAGACAACTAAGGTAAAGCTAATACATTAATATTACCACATTAATAGCTCGGCAAATCCCATCCCTTCAAAGACTGCAACAGCTGAAATTCCATATGTAGATTGTTATATCTGAGGAAATTACTTTGTTATTCACTACTTGTACCCCCCCAAAGGCATCAGATCCCATCGGTTTTTGGAAGCTAAGCAGGGTTAGTGCCTGGATGGGAGATCACCAATGAATACTAGGTGCTGTAGGATATATTTCAGAGGAAGGAACTGGCAAAACCATCTCTGAAGTTTCCTTACCTAAGAAAACCCTATGGAATTAATGGGGCCACCATAAGTCAACAGATAACTTGAAGGCACATACATACACACACCATTAAATAAACCACATTGTCTCTCTATTTCTGACTTGTGATGTAATCTATCAATTCCCCTTCTTGTTTATACAGTTGACAGATGACTTGAAGGCACATACATACTATATATGCATTGTGTAGTGTGGGGAGGCGCACTTGGCTATATGAATGACCATCCCGCCCACTTCCACAGAATGAAAATTCAGCATCCCAAATAATCCGATATAACATTTAGTTTCTTTTTAATTGGTTTTTTGATTAAAACAAGTAATCTTATAATACTCCAAATATTCCCACAGATTTATAGAAATAATTTTTCCTACAATTTCTTTTTGCATACACATTTCCCCACATTTCCTCAACATCATTTCTACATTCTTATAACTGTCCATTACAAACCATGATCTATACCCTTCCAAATCTTCTTCTACTACATTTCTTCTTCTTTTCTCATATACTTCTCTCATTCTTCCTTATCTTAAACATTTAAACACATTTGCATACCTTCTCACATATTTCACTTTCTATAATTTCTTTCCCATCTTTCAACCTCCCATCCATATTCTAACATTCACCTTCCTACTCCTATATTCTATATTACAATGTACAGTGGGCCCTTGGTATCCACTGGGGTTTGGTTCCAGGACCACCACCACCACCCCGCGTGGAAACCAAAATATGTGAATACTCAGGTCCCATTATATGCAATGGCATAGCAAAATGGTGTTCCCTTATATAAGATTGCAAAATGGAGGTTTACTTTTTGGATTATTATTTTTTAAAGAATATTTTCAAGCCATGAATACTTAAATCGGTGGATACCAAATCCGTAGATACAGAGGGACAACTGTAATGTCAGGTCTCTATAATGATTATAATTTCCATGCTTATTCTACTATATATGGTTATTTACCCATCATACCACTATTATTTGTCTGAGTATATGATTGATATCCTCAATAATAGTCTATTGTTAACTTACGTATTTGTTTACATTATTTACCATAGACAACTTAATTGTACATCTTGTAGCTTCTTACTAATCCCTACAGACTGCTGCCTTCTGCACCCATGCCCTGTCATTTGTGAAAGCTTCCTTCAGCCCTCAGGCTCATCAGTTTGCAAGAGGCAGCAGCACTACACCCCTATGACAATTGCCCACTCAAACGTTGTAGCCCAGCACACCCACATCCCACACACTCCCACAGGGGCTGACATCTTTGAAAATGTATGCAGCAACTGAGATACCATAGATTTCCTTTGGGTTCTTTTCCGGGCTGAGGCTGTGTTCTGGAAGAGTTTATTTCTGACGTTCTGCCTGCATCTGTGGCTGGCATCTTCAGAGAATGGTTGGGTAGTAGTATGTGTGGAGTTTATATACTGTGAGCCCCTGTTGGGGAGTATCTCTCTCTCTCTCTCTCTCTGGCTTTTCTTCGCAAACGAAGATTCAGGAAGGACTCATCCCATGCTTTCTACAAGTGCGCTGATGACTGAAAAGGCCAATCCGAGATAAACAAGTCCAGTTGCAGAAAGCACAGCAGAAGGTCTCCTTGGGTGATGTTTCCGGGTTGTGATCCTTTCTGCGTTGTCCTTTCTCTTCAAGACTTGTTTAGCGTGAGCGCTCAAATAAGGGCTGCAGCATTGTGGATAGTACGTCTCCATGCCTCCTAATGTGAGGCCAGGGAGGACCATTGTTGGTGATCAATTTGACCAAGCCTGAGATATTGTTTCAGGGAGTCCTTGTATCTTTTTTTGGAGTGCCCCTCTTACTCTGACCTGTGGTGAGTTCACTGTAGATAAATTTGTGTGTTTGAATGGTTAGTTTCTGGGTATAGAAATGCAAGGAGGAGGAGATTTTCAGACAACACTGTTATAGGAGATTTTCAGACACGATTTTCGGCAGGATATATTCCAAAACAGCTCCGTTGCTGCCGCGCAGCAGGGGAGCAGTTTCGGATGACGTCGTCCCTCTGCCTAACCCCTCTGTGTCACTTCCGTGACAGAATGGAGGAAACCGTGTCATATTTCATTTATGATTGTTGCCCCTGAGTGAAATATGACATGGTTTCCTCCATTCTGTCACAGAAGTGACACGGAGGGGTTCGGCAGAGGGACGTTGTTGTCTGAAACTGCTCCCCTGCCGCGCAGCAGCAACGGAGCTGTTTTGGAATATATCCTGCTTAAAATCGCATTTGAAAATCTCCATAGTGTTACTATTCCACTTTATTTGCTCTGGCTGCCTCCTGTTGAATCCTGGGATTTGCAGTTTAGGGAGGGGCATTTGCAACTCTCAGCCAGAGAGCTCTTAGGCCTCCCTAAACTACAAACCCCAGAATTTAACAGGAGGAAGCCAGAGCAATTAAAGTGGAATAGTAACACTATAACAGTGTAGTGTGGAAACTTTAGTGTCTGTTTGGTTAATGGTTGGTTGATGGCCCATTATCTGCTGGAGATTCCCCAGTCCCTGGGTGGAGTTCATTTGCAAGTGTTGAATTCTGATTTTAGTGTTCTTCAGGATACTAAGAGACCATTGACACAAAGGCGGTAATGTGCGTGTGAACAGATACAACACACAGGCACAGCAGGTAGGCACAAACGCGGTGTGCCCTATATGCAGCTCTCTCTCTTGCCCCCCCCCCCGCCTTTGCGTAAGAGAGGAGAAAGAGGCTTTAAAAAATCGAGAAACAAATTCTCCCCTCTCTTGCCGCCTGAAACTGCCCTCCAGGCACAGGGCCAGGTGAGCTCACCTGTTCAGACCTGAGCAAGGAGAATCCTCCTCTCCCCCCCCCCCGTCGCTTCCCTCTCGACCAATCCCATCCCTGTTGCTGTGGCCTGGGATGGCCAACAAGGCGTTGCTCTGGAGACGACAGAAGGTTGGGCACTCACAAACCCATTGACGTCAGTGCGTAGTATCCACGGCAACGAGGCCCGCGACGTCATCAGCCTTTCGCTCTCCCCCTTCAAAGAAAGCGGAGCAGCAACGCAGACGGCGGTGGCGTCGCCTGGTGGCCGGAGACTGCGGTTGTCATAGCAGCAGGAGGAGGTGGGGCCCGGTCTCCAAAGCAGCGGAGAAGGTAGGGCTCGGTTGCCACGGCAGCGGGAGAGGCTGTTTTGTTTTGAGGTGGGGCTGTAATTAGAAGAGCCTTCGCTGAGGGGAAACGGGGGCATCCGAGGTGCCGCGGGCGGGCCCCACACCGAGGGGGAAGGAAGTTTGTTTTGATTTCGAAGGTCCCAGGCTGGAGGGTTCAGGCTGACCCCCAGGAATAACAAGCGCTTGGAAAAGTTACTGGCTTTGGACTACAACTCCCAGAATCCTCTAGCCCAATGGTTCTTAATCTGCGGTGCGCGGACCCCCGGGGGGCCGAGATGTCCCCAAAAGGGGTCTGTGAAGGTTTGAAGGCTGCTTAGCTCACATGACAGGAGCCAAGGCAAAGGCTGGCTGGCTTGGCCTGCGCATTGCCATTCAATCTGCTCCAGCCACAAAATTGCAGGAAGGAGGAGAAAAGTCTTCCCTCTCCCTCCAGTGCTTCTGAGGGATGGATGAAGTAAAAGTATTATTTAATGGATGATGTAATTCTATCATCATCATCAGGTAGTATTGTTATTATTATTATTATTATGGTTTTAGCTAACACGCATTGGAAACTGCTTAATGCGGTGTAGATGTGTAAAGTGCACACACATTGGAAACTGCTTAATGCGGTGTCGATGTGTAAAGTGCTATTGCTTAACAATTTGTAAGCAACTCTGAGAGTCTTTGTGGCTGAAGAGGAGGGTATAAATACCTAAATAAATATAAAATAGGGTTTTACATCTTGAGTTAAGTCTTTGGGGTCCTTGGCAACAAAAGATATTTAAAGGGGGTTCCTAAAAAGAAAAGGTTAAGAGCCACTGCTCTAGCCAGCATAGCGGAGATTCTGGGAGATGCAGTACAAAAAGGTAACCTTCCAAAGCACTCTCCTTGTGTAGTTGTGGGAATCCGGATTTCATACTCATTTTAGGGCAAGGTGTTTATGTAAATGGTACCTGCTCGCATATTCAGAGATCTGGACAGTCTGTGGAACCAAAGGGAACCGGTGACATCTGCAATCTGTAAGCCTATAGCAGAATACTGGTGGGGAGGGGGCAGGCTTGCTGTGTTTCTCCTCCCTCCAGGAGCAAAACGTGAGGAAAATCACACAAGCATGCACACAAAAGGGAAACCCTGGTCTGACGTATTTTCAACAACCCAATTCTGTCACTCTCCCGGGTATTGACTAATCCTTTGTCTATTATCTCTTACACAACCATGTCATGACAGGTATAAAAATAAAAAATCAGAGCTTGCTTTTTGATCAAAAGATAAAACAGCAGGAGTCAAACTGAAAGGAAGTTGTATATAAGCTGATTTGCGATCAACTGACTATGAGGGCATGTGCTGCAGCTGACAAAAGCATCTGTAGACATGCTGATTTTTGACTTGTTTAATAGATTTTATCCCCATTTCTCTGGCAGAGTTGGCCTACTAATCATGATTTGGAATTGGGTCAGCAATTACATGAGCTATCAAAGAACCTGTAGAACATGTTGTGGTCTTTACGGTGTACTTTACTGTTTCATAATTATTATTTTTTTTAGCATGTCAGCACTTCCTTTTTAAGATGAATTCTCAGAATGCTGTTTTAGAATTGCAGCTTGGAAAGACCTTAGGCAAGTTTTTAAAAATTAAAACACCAATTAGTGTTTTAAATATCAAATTTAATCACTGCATCGCTTTGGGGCATGCCTAAACCTTTTTGAACTTGGAATTCCCATAGTTCAGTGGTTCTCAAACTTTTTACCTCTGTGACCCCCTTACATTTACATGTTGACAGCCCTCTTCCACCTTTGGAATGGGAAGAACAGAAGCACTTCAGCTGAAGCAGGGAAGATGCACACCTAGGCCTTGCTGCTGCCTTGTGCCACAGGGACTCGCATCTCTTTCATCTGGAGAGCTGACCAGCCGCCTGCTTTACAAGCCCAAGAATGCATGCCTGGCACCCGGGCCTTGCCGCTGTCTCTGTTGAAGTTGTCAGTTTCTTAGTATGCATCAGTCACAGAGTTGGGCTTTGAATGGTACTTTCCTGAAAGCTGGTACAAAAGTGGCACACAAAACAAAATACTATTAGTTTACTTTTTCAGAACAACCCCGTCCCCAGCAGCATGCAGGGTTGCGGCGGGGGAGGTGTTTTAATGACCACACATGATAACGGGCACATGATTGGCCATGGCGTGCCATGCCACGGCTGGGAGGAGGCAGGGGCAGAGCATACCCTTTTTAGGTACCTGCTGCCCCTTCACGACATGTATTTGCTATCTGACAGTGAAAATACTACCAGTGAAAAATTATTATTTCAACCAGTTTATAGAATCATAGAGTTGGAAAAGACCACAAAGTCCAACCCCCTGCCATGCAGGAATAAATAATCAAAGCATTCCCGACACATGGCCATTCAGCCTCTTTTTAAAATTATATGTAGAATATGTAGAAAATTAAATTATATGTAGAATATTTTTGTTCTTCAGTGTTTAATGAAACCCTGAAAGCACAATATTAAAAATCCTGTTGAGAATTTTTATCTGCTTTCATTACATAGTAATCCAAGAATAATTTTGTCAGCATTGAAACTCCTGCCTTTGGAATTATGACAATCTAAGAATTTGAGATTTCTTTTGAATACGCTCCCAGCCTTCGTAAGTGTGACAAAAGGCTTCAGAGTGTGCTCCTGGAAAAAAAAAAGCTAATAAAACAGGTATGATTATCATTTCTGAAGAATATGCTCAATTCAGACTCAAGGCATTTGAAGAGCTGACTCATGTTGTTTGAACTAGAGTTGGCAATAGCATACCGTACATGTCTGCTAAACAGACAGGGAAATTTCTTCATTTAGATTAGGGAAGACCCACCTACAGGTAGTTCCCAGGATGGCGCTATAAAGTGCTGTTGACAAGCACAAAGAGGTTTATGACAATGTTGAATGCCTTATTGACATGGCAAACTAGGGACTACTAGGAAGTGAGAGAGATTATGGGCTTTGAGGTAGAGGAATCTGGGCACTGGTCCAACTTGGAAATTTTTTTCATCTTCACCCTCTAGTTACAAAGATAGTTTTTAAAGGTTATTTTTGTAGTTGTTGTTATTTCACCACTGTTTGATCTGGCTGTCAAATGATTGTAGGTTTCCTGCACCACACCAACTTGCTAATAAGTAGAACTTACAAATAGGGATTCCCTCACCCCAAACTTCTGGATAGGGTGTAATTTAATAGTAACTTCTCATGGCTAACCACAAACTCCCTTTGTTTTATTATAGGTGATGCATATGTAACAGAAACCACAGTAGCCTGTAAGGTGCATGGCCTCAAGAGAATGGCATAGGCAAGTAGTTCTAGAACTTTTATGCGTAAAGAAGTATTTACTGGTAAAGGAAGCAGTCTGAAGCTGCCCATTCTATACATATATACTAGGGGATAACCTTAAATGGCACTTAGTTCTGATTAAACATATATAGGATCAGGCTGCACATCTGATCAAATACAGCTTTGAAAATAGAAGTATCCTCTGAACTTTCTCATACAAATTCTACAAATTACTTCTTGATCAGGCTTGATCTTCAAGAATTTTAAGATGAATTCAGTTTTTGCATTAGTTGCCACTTGTGTGTGACCATAGAAGTCATAGAATTGGAGGGGGCCCTATGAGTCATTGGGTCCAACCCCCTGCTCACTGTAGGATCTCCAGCTAGAACATCCCCAGCAAGTAGTTGTTCAACCTTTTTTTGAAGACATCATAGATGGAGACCCCACTACCTTTCTAAGCAACTGGTTCTATTCCCTAATGGCTCTCACAGTCAAGTAGTTCTTTCTAATATTCAACTGAAATCTACCATCCTGTAATTTAAAACCATTAGACCTCATTCTACCTTCTGAGGCAACAGAGAACAAACCTGCAACCTCTATGTGACAGTGTGAGTGTTATCAGGTCAGCCCTTAATCTTCTCTTCACCAAGCTGAACATGCCCAGCTTCTTCAACCTCTCCTCATATGTTTTGTTCTCCATACTTCTTATCATCCTCGTTGCCACTCTCTGAACTCACTCCAACTTGCTTGCTTCCTAAAATGAGGTGCCCAGAACTAAACACTACTCCAGATGAGGCCTGACCAGTACCGTGGACTGCTAGAAAGACCAAATCAGTGGATTCTAGAGCAAATCAAGCCTGAACTCTCCCTAGAAGCCAAGATGACTAAACTGAGACTGTCGTACTTTGGCCGTATCATGAGAACACATGACTCACTAGAAAAGACAATAATGCTTGGTAAGGTAGAAGGCAATAGGAAAAGAGGAAGATCACATTCCAGCTGGATAAGCTCAATCAAGGAGGCTATGGCCCTGTGTCTGCAAGATCTGAGCAAGGCAGTTAATGATAGGGTGACTTGGAGGTCTCTCATTCATGGGGTTACTGTAAGTCAAAGTCAACTTGACAACAGTTAACAACAACAATTAGTTCCCTTGACTTCGGAACTATGATTCTATTAATGTAGGATAAGACAGCATTTGCCTTCTTTGCTGCAGCATCACACTGCTGGCTCATGTTCAGTTTATCATAAACAATAATCCCAAGGTCCTTTTCACATGTAGTACTGCTGAGCCAGGTATCCCCCATCCTTTACATGCTTTTTTGTTTTTGTTTTTGTTTTTTTGGCCTAAATGCAGAATTTTGCATTGTCTCAGTTGAATTACATTTTATTAACTTCATCCCAGTTTTCTAGTTTATCAAGGTCCTTTTGAATTCTCTGGATTTATTGTTAAGGTTTCGGCTGATGTATGGAAGCACACAGTCCTCTTTTTTGGAGGGGGGAACTGAAGCAAAACAGATATTGAGCTGACCTGTCTTTTAATTGTGATCCGTTAGCATTTTACCATCCTTGCTGAGCATTTCCATCATCATTCTCTTGCTTCAAACAAACCCTCCCTTCTTTTGCTCCTTGCTTGCCTAGTTAGTCTCAGCTCATTTTTAGCTTTAGCTTTCCATACACTATTCCTGAAATCTTGGGCTACATATCTGTATTCTTCCTTGGTGATTTGTTCTTCCTTCCATTGTTTATACATGTTCTTTTTTTCTTTTCACTTCCTCCTCATGTTTACTGTGCAGCCACATTGGCTTTTTCAGACGTTTCCCATTTTTCTTCTTCCATTGAACAGTTTGTGATAGTGCTTTTAGCAGTTCCTTCATGAAATCCCACCCATGCTGGGTATGTTTTTCCTTTAGCTTCTTTAGGGATTCTGTCCAGTATTTCCCAAAACCAGCTTTCATGAAATCCAAGGTTTGTGTTTGATTATGCTCTTCTTTGGCCTTTCTGACAATCATGAATTCTAGCATTATATGTGGTCGCTCCCCCCACAAAAAAAGTACCAACTGTTTTGATTCCAGTGACCAATTCCTCCCTATTGGTTAGGGAGCTGGACCACCCTGAGCTGTACCTTCTGTTCAGTATGGACTGGCTTATACTGCCTGTCTCCATCCTTCACACCCATATGCATGGAAAAAGCAGGATGAAATATAACAAATAAAAAAATGTGAATTATATCTGTTACCACTGCCCCCTTTCTGAAGTAGATTGCTTGAAACTGTAATGCGGTAGTTGAAGATGTAATCTAGGAGTTCTAGTACAAAACAGTGCATTCTAAGCAGAAAGTTTCCAGCCTCATGAGGGGTGGGGAGGAATTTGTCAAATGTTCCCAAATACAGGGTGTGTGGTTATACTGTGCCACCACACTCAGCCAGTTCATTATTTATCTGTGTTGGAGAGGGGGCAACTGTAGCCCTCCAGATGTTTTTGGATTGGAGTTTCCTAAATCCCTGACCAAAGGTTATGTTGGCAAAAGGAGATGTAAAGAAGAATGAATTGAAAGCATCTACTTGTATTCATACTTTAAACAGGTTGTTGAATTTTAAGTATCTCTGTTCATTTTATCCTGTTTTAAAAGTGTATAAGGCAAAGGTTTTGCCAATTCTGATGTATGGCTCAAAATCTGGGGAATCGATACAAATATGAAAATTGAAAGAACTCAGAATAAATTCTTAAGAGTGATATTGGGGGTGGGAAGAAGTACCCCAGCACAAGCAATTAGAGCAGAATTTGATATGGTAGCTATTTCTGACCTGTGTTTATTTTGAGCATTTAATTATTGGATCTAGTTAACACAGATGTGTGATGATAGGATATCCAAGTTATCTTTAATTGAACAGGAGAATAATTTTACATCAAACTCCTGCTTTTTCAACTTTTCAAATATGCTCTCTAGAATGGGCTTCAGTGTAATGGCTATTAGAAAGACCAATTCAAATGCTGGCAGCATGTTTAAACAAAGAGTGCTCGACATTAAAGCTCAATCGGATCTAGCAGCTCTGGCCACAGTAAAACCCTTGAAATGGCTATCAAGGGCTAAAATGCTCTTCTAAGAAGAGAAATATCTGTTTTTCCCTATGAAAAGAGAACACCAGAAGGCTTTTGCCAAACTTCGCTTTGAGCAAATGGACTCGAGTGATTCAGGGAAGATATCAGGGTATCCCTTTTCTTGATAGACTCTGTATATATCAGTTTCCGGGCCCAGTATAAGATGTTGGTTATTACCTTTAAAGCCCTAAATGGCTTGGGTCCAACTTATCTCCGGAACCACCTCCTCCCATACAATCCTCCCCGCACACTCCGGTCCTCTGGGAGGAATTTGCTTCAGCCACAAAAATCTAAGTTATCTGCAACCTCCCAGAGGGCCTTTTCGGTAATCGCCCCCAATTTATGGAATGGCCTGCCAAATTATCCGTCAGCTGACGAGCTTGAGTAGCTTTAAAAAAGCACTAAAGACGGATCTCTTTCGGCAGGCCTTTCCTGATTAGATCCCGGCCTCAGGAAGCTGTGTCTCCTGGCTTTTTAAAAATCATGTATATATTTGTTTTTAATGTGTTTTTAGTTAGATGGTTTTA
This sequence comes from Gambelia wislizenii, assembly GCA_030847615.1. Taxonomy (NCBI): domain Eukaryota; kingdom Metazoa; phylum Chordata; class Lepidosauria; order Squamata; family Crotaphytidae; genus Gambelia; species Gambelia wislizenii. The sequence goes on along the minus strand of JAUMIR010000001.1, from coordinate 445,855,496 downwards.
ATTTTATAGTGTTTAATTTCTTTTTATGGGGGTGGGTGGGGGTGGGTGGTGTTTTTAGTCATTATTATAATGTTTTAATTGTTGGAAGCCGCCCCGATTGTTTTTAGCAGAGGGGCGGGGTATAAATATTATTATTATTATTATTATTATTATATGTGGCACCTAATATTGAAGATATTGCACATTATCTGTTGCATTGTCAATTATATAATGGTATTAGAGAGCAATATCTAGCTCCCATCCTCAGAAATTTAAGAGAAAGGGATGATGAAAGCAAGTTGTCTCAGCTATTGCAAGGAGTTGCCTTGTTTGAAGTGAAAGCATCTATTTTACGGAGGCAAAAAATAGAAAAGGGCCTAAAATAGACTGTTGTGCAAATTTCAAGAGGGGTATAATCAGATCCAAATACTTTAAATTTTAAGTGTTATAGTTTTATGTCAGTTGTAAACTATGTATATATATTATTTTTTTCTTTTTATCATTTTATATATATATATGTGTGTGTGTGTATATATATATATATATTTGAAATGGTCTGGAGACTTATTCAATATCTCTCTGGCTTTTCTTCGCAAACAAAGATTCAGGAAGGACTCATCCCGTGCTTTCTGCAATCACGCTGATGACTAAAAAGGCCAATCCGAGATAAAGAAGTCCGGTTGCAGAAAGCACAGCAGAGGGTCTCCTTCAGTGATGTTTCCGGGTTCTGATTCTTTCTGCGTTGTCGTTTCTCTTCGAGACTTGTTTGGCATGAGTTCTCAAATAAAGCTGCAGCATTGTGGATAGTGCGTCTCCATGCCTCCCAATGTGAGGCCAGGGCGGACCATTGCTGGTGATCAATTTGGCCAAGCCTGAGATGTTGTTTCAGGGAATCCTTGTATCACTTTTTTGGAGCACCCCTCATACACTGACCCGTGTCGAGTTCACCGTAGAGTACTGTTTTGGGGAGGCGATGGTCCTCCATCCTAGAAACATGCCCTGCCCAACGCAGTTGTGTTCTCAATATTATGGCCTCAATGCTGGTGATCCCTGCTTGCTCAAAGACAGCAACATTCCTCACATAGTCAGTCCAGTGTATATTTAGGATTGTGCGTATACAGCACTGATCAAAGCGTTAGAGGAGTCGAAAGTGTTGGCGATAAGTGACCCATGTTTCAGACCCGTAAAGGAGAATAGACAGTACAATGGCTAGATGTATCTAAAAGTAGATGGAAACTGTAGACCAAAAACATCTGGAGCATGAAAATAATCAGGATCACTTGCTTATTTCCACTGTAGGCTAAAGCATCTGGAATTCCCCACCTTGGTTAATCTGGATTCATAGTTTGTCCACAGTTTATGGGTAGGTTACAGAATTTAAAAAACAAAGTCCATTAAATTTCATCCCCTACCACACTTTCCTCATTAACTGCATGGTGAACTAGACTTCATAGCTTCGTTTATATTAATTGTATGAAACTATTCCAACTGCTGTTCATTTTCTACCAGGTAGAACCACCTCTGATTATTCCTTGCTGAAGAAAACCCTATGAAATTCATAGGATTGCTATAAGTTGACAGGCAACTTGAAGGGCATACACACAGAGAACTTTTATTTCTCTCTACTGAAATTGCCAACGTTTTTTACTGCCCCCTACTGTTGTGCTTCTCAGTCTAACATTAAGTAATTACAGACTCTGAACTAAATGTTCTTCAAAGAGGTGTGGGTTGGGCTCTTTAGATGGATTACTTCATAATGTGGTAAGTGAAACCTCCTGTTTGTGTGTATGTTCATTCTAAGGAGTGGTATCCCAGACCACTTACTCCATAATCTACTCTGATGGCTGGTGCTTTGATCTGCAGATATTAGCAAATGATAATGCTGATTTATTAGCATGTGGTAATGCATAGAGACAGAGAACTGTTATCATAATCAGTGCAGCAAAATAGAAGACCTCTCTCGAAAAAAAGAAAAAGTAGAACAAGAGACCTCTTCCACAAGATCCAAAGCAATCAAAGAGAAATTTCAGATAAGGATAAGAATGCTGTATGATCAGATAAAAAGACAATGAAAACAATACACTGAAGAACTACACAAAAGGAAAAGAGGCCATTGTTAAGGCAGAATATGAAGAAACAGAATGGTTTTCAAATTACTGTACAAGGAGGGCCAGGGAAGACTTCATGTTATCACCCTGTTTAATTTATACACAGAACATTTCCTACAGAGAGCAGGTTTAGACTCAAGGAAGGAGGCATGAAAATTGGAGGAAAAACACAAACAATTTGCGATATAATGCAGATGATACCATATTGTTAAGAGAACACAACAAAGAATTGGAACAAATACTGAAGTTTAAAAAGAAAGTGCAAAAGCTGGGTTGCAGCTAAGTAATAAGAAAACAAAAATAATAACCGCAGATGATTTACACAGCTTCGAAGTGGTTGATAAAGATACTGAAACAATCAAAGATTTTCTATTTCTTGGCTCAGTCATAAATCAAAATGGAGACCATAGTCAAGAAATCAGAAGAAGACTAAGGTTCTGGAAGGGCAGCCATGAAGGAACTAGATGAGGTCCTAAGTGCAAAGATATATCATAAATACCAAGTCAAAATCATGAGTGCCATTTTCTGTCTGATTTCTATATATGGATCTGAAAGCTGGACAGTGAAGAAATCTGACAGGAAGAGAATCAACTACTTGAAATGTGGTGCTGGAGAAGAGTTCTGTGGGGACCATGGACTACCAGAAAGACAAATAAATGGATTTGAGAGCAAACCAAACCTGAACTCTCAGTAGAAGTTAAAATGACTAAACTGAGGCTATTATACATTAGATATAGCACGAGGAAACATGACTCAGTAGAAGAGGCAATAATGCTTGGTAAGAAAAAAAAGACAACACAGTATGGGTGGATGGATCCAATAAAGGAACCCATAGCCCTGAGTCTGCAAGAATTGAGCAGGGCTGTTGATGACTGGGAATCTTGGAGGTCTCTCATTTATAGGGTTGCCATAAGTCAAACCTGACTCAGGAGAAATAACAATAATACTTATTTCCGTGCTTTTGAAAGTTTTGCATGGTGATGTGTTAAGATCAAGCTTCTGTTAGAGGCATAGAAGCAGACCAGGTTGATTTTATTCCTAGCCCATTGTTTTGATCATGTTACCCTACTTTTGGTTTCTCTTCATTGGTTACCCATTCCTTCTAGGATTCAGTATAAGTTTCTTGGTTTTATGTTTAAAGCCTTACACAGCCTAGATCCTCCCTATCTTTCAGCCCTTATTTCTTCTTATTGGGCTGCTTGAGATTTGCATTCTAGGGATTCTAGGCTTCTCACCCAACCAAGGGTTTCCTCTTCCTTGGCTTGGCTTCATCCTTTATCAGTTGCTGTCCTTACTCTGGGAATCACCTTTCTGAACATTTGTGGACTGTTCCTTCCTTTGCTGTTTTTAAATCTGATTTTAAAACTTTCTTGTTTACTGTAGCTTTTGGATTTTATAATAGTGGGATATAAATAAATAAATAATTAAATAAATAATCTTGTATATTTGATTACATGTATTGTTTAATTTGATTTATATGGTATTTTTTGTATTTTGTTTGGATAATTTGTTTTATAATTGCATTGTATACTTTTCTATTTTATTATTACTTCCCTCTGTGTATATGTGTATACACATATATTTTAGATTATACACCTCTGGCAGGACACACTGTTTTTGGCTGTTATACTTGCAAAGTTCCATGTAAATTGATGGCAGTATATAAATAAGCGATCATCATTACCATAGATTTTCCTTGGTTTTTTTCCGGGCTGTGAGGCCGTGTTCTGGAATAGTTTCTTTCTGACGTTTCGCCTGCATCTGTGGCTGGCATCCTCAGAGAATGGTTGGGTAGGTATGTGTGTGTGGAGTTTATATGCTGTGCTCCACTGTTGGGGAGTATATGTATTTGTGTACTTGAATGGTTAGTTTCTAGGTATAGAAATGCAAGGCTCGTTAGTGTCTGTTTGGCTAATGGTTGGTTGATGGGCCATTATCTGCTGGGAATCCCCCTGGCCCTGGGTGGAATTTCTTTGTAAGTGTTGAGTTTTTATTCTATTGTTCTTCAAAATTGGGAACCAGATTTTGTTTACTTTTAAGGTTTCTTCTTTCCTGTTGAAGTTGTCCAGGTGTTTGTGGATTTCAAGAGCTTCTCTGTGCATTCTGACATGGTAGTTGGCCTGGTCTAGAATTTCTGTGTTTTCAAATAGCATTTTGTGTCCAGGTTAGTTTATAACATGTTCTGCTACTGCTGATTTTTCTGGCTGGCCCAGTCTGCAGTGTCTCTCATGTTCCTTGATTCGTGTTTGCACACTGCGTTTAGTGGTCCCTATGTAAACTTGTCCACAACTGCATGGTATGCAGTAAACTCCTGCATGTCAGAATGCCTAGAGAAGCTATTGAAATCCACAAACACCTGGACAACTTCAACAGGAAAGAAGCCAAACAGACACTAACGAGCCTTGCATTTCTATACCTAGAAACTAACCATTCAATTACACAAATTTACATATACTCCCAACAATGGAGCACAGCATATAAACTCCACACACACCCCTACCCAACCATTCTCTGAGGATGCCAGCCACAGATGCAGGCAAAACATCAGAAAGAAACTATTCCAGAACACGGCCTCACAGCCCAGAAAAAAACCAAGGAAAATCTATGGATGCTGGCCATGAAAGCCTTCAACTTCACATCATCACAATCATCAAAAATTCCCATCTTCAAAAAGGGGAAAAAAGAGGATCCCAACAATTATCGTCCAGTTAGTCTGACATCAATACCAGGGAAGATTCTAGAGCAGATCATTGAACAGAGAGTCTGTGAACATTTAGAAGGCAATGCCATAATCACAAAAAGTCGACATGGGTTTCAGAGAAACAAGTCACGCCAGACTAATCTGATCTCTTTTTTTGATAAAGTTACCAGCTTGGTAGATGAAGGGAATGCTGTGGACATTGCATACCTTGATTTCAGTAAGGCCTTTGACAAGGTTCCCCATGACATTTTTGCAAACAAATGAGGGCCATCCAGTCCAACCCCCTGTCACGCAGGAAATCACGATCAAAGCATCCCCAACAGATGGCAATCCAGCCTGTGTTTAAAGACCTCCAAGGAAGGAGACCCCACCACTCACCGAGGGAGGGTGTTCCACTGCCGAACAGCTCTTACTGTCAAAAAGTTCCTCCTAATGTTGAGGTGGAATCTCTGTTCCTGGAGCTCGCATCCATTGCTCCTTGTTCTAGTCTCTGGAGCAGCAGAAAACAAGCCTGCTCCATCCTCAGCATGACATCCCTTCAAATACTTAAACAGGGCTATCATATTGCCTGTTAACCGTCTTTTTTCTCTATTTAATGATCTGCTCTAGAATCTTCCCTGGTATTGATGTCAGACTAACTGGACGATAATTGTTGGGATCGTCTTTTTTCCCCTTTTTGAAGATGGGGACGTTTGCCCTCCTCGAGTCTGCTGGGACTTCTCCTGTTCTCCAGGAGTTCTCAAAGATTATTGCCAATGGCTCTAAGATTACATTTGCCAGCTCTTTTAATACTCTTGGATGTAGTTCATGTGGTCCTGGAGATTTAAATTCATTTAAATTAAGAAGGTATTCCTGTACTACCCCTTTGCTTATTTTGTGCTGGATTTCCCCTATTGTGTTCTCTGTTCCATTATCCTCAGGTTGGTCACCCTTTTCCTTTTCTGAAAACACTGAGGCAAAGTGTTCATTGCACAAATTTTCAAAACCTATTTGTTCATTTTTATGAGTCTTTATTTCTTTGCTCCCTCAAGGTCATTGGTTTCTGGTTGATTATTATTATATTATTAAAATATGAGTCCAGTATACCGCCTGACCTTGGAAGCTAAGCAGGGTCAGCTCTGGCTAGTACTTGGATGGGAGACCACCAACAAATACCAGATGCTGTAGGCTATATTTCAGAGGAAGGAGCTGGCAAAACCATCTCTTAGTATTCCTTGTCTAAGGAAACCCTATGAAATTCATGGGGTCGACATAAGTCAACAGGTAACTTGAAGGCACATATGCACACATACCATTAAATAAACTATTTTGCCCGTTTGTTTTTGACTTGTGATTTAATAATATCTATCAATTCCCCTTCTTGTTTATACAGACACAGTGGCTGTTATCTGTAAATCACTCATCTTGAGGAGCGTCACAGACTTTAATAAAGCTAATTTGAGTCAGACAGTTTGAGATTGCAGCCAATAATTTGAGTCTACCCAGTAACATCATACTGTGGGCCTTTTAAGGAATCACACTCTTGTGAAATACAGTAGTTAATAGTCTAATTTAAGTATCAAGCACTTTCTGTACCTGCATGTTGGTGTTAACATATACTCCTGTTTTTATTTTATGTACGCACAGTTTTATACACATATAAAAATAGTAAGTGGCAAGTTTTAATGCTTTAACAGCATTTCAGTGAGATTTTACATCACAAAGAAATGCTAAGATTTTTGTTCTGTGTTTTAGAAGAAAAACTTGATTGAAAGTAATGTAGAGTGGCCTACACTCTACTTAACTAGACACTTAACTAGATTCAGTAATGGGCTGGATAAGGGAAAATAAAGCAGGGTTAAATCATACCCTTCAACTGGCACAATTTGACAGGGACAATCTCAATTAATCCTCTTTCGTCCTATGTTTCAGCCACTTTTAAAATGTCCCAGTTTCTCTCTCCTCCTCCCTTCCCCCCCCCCCGTTTGTCCTCAATTTACTTCAGTTACTGCAGATCAAAAAATGTTATGTGCCTTCAAGTTGTTTCCAACTTATGGTGAACTTATCACAGGGTTTTCTGAGGCGGAGAGTGTGTGACTTGCCCAAGGTCACCCAGTAGGTTTTCACGGCCAAGCAAGAATTTGAACCTTGGTCCCCAGCGTTGTAGTCCAACACTCAAACCAATACACCAAAGTACAAAATATAAAAAGTAGTTTGCACTCAACTTAGTGTGAAGGAAAGGAGGAGGCAGAATTGTGCCCTTCTTAGTAGACTCAGGCAAAAGCAAATTGTTGCAGCCTCTTCTTGATTGTGTGTTCTTCCTCATTAACTTTTGCCATATTGATCACACTGTGATATTGTTTGGCCACATGTGTCACAGTTTTCATCTGTGAAATGTTGGAGGGTACGGAGCTCTGGGTCCACAGAGGGAATAGTTAAATCCCAACATCATGGAGGCCTTGTAGGTAGTATTTTGTCATAAATTGGGTTTGTAGCCTGTTGTGGATAGCCACCCCCCCTCAAAATAATGCATCTACAGTAGAGTACTTCTCTCTTCAGCTTTGTTGTTTTTGATCCAGGAACGCCTTTTACTGTTTTTGGATTTTTTTCTTTTCTTTTTTCTTCCCCCTCCTTTTTTGTTTTGTTTTGTTTTTGTTTTTTTGTTTTTTGCTAGCTATAACTATTCCTGGGACATGGATAGCTGGCCAGAGTGGTTCATGATGTGTTGGCCTCCTGATTCAATTACTGTAATACATTATACATAGGTCTGTCAGTTCCTGGAGGCTTCCAAAAGAGATACTTCACTGCTTTTTTTGCCAGAAAAAGAGCAATTCTGGGGTGTCTAGACAGGACCGGTTTAAGGAATTTGGGGGGGCCCTGCAGCGCTTTATTTTTTTGGGGGGGCATATGTTTATCTCAGGTCAATGTAACCTAACCTTAACCTAACCTATTCACAGTACAGGATATTCAGATTATTACTAATAATGTTTTTGCAGGAGGAGAGTTATGACACCTGCCCCCCCCCACAATGATGGGGCCTCCTGCGGCTGCAGGTGCTGCACAGCCCTTAAACCGGCCCTATGTCTAGATTAGGAGCCACAAAAACAGCCTTGGAGAACTGTATGTTCACATGTGCTACAGGAGATAAAGGGTAGTATAAAACAGTATTAGTAAATGAAAACTAATAGATGTTGTGCTGACTTACATAGTTTTTCTCTGACACACATACCCATCCCTACTTGGGGATGTGAAAAATGAATGGCTTGTGGCATGGTAGGAAGAGTGACAAATAAAAAGTAGGGAGTAACTAGCCAGAGAGTAACACACCATAGAACTGAGGGCTATATTATTCAGTAGGTGGCTTGCAAGACAGTCCTCTGTCTTCTCTCAGTGCTCACATATATGATTATTTTGTAAGTGACTCCCAGCAATTCAGTCCCTGTCTCTGTATTTCTTACTTTGTAAGACATGTCTAACTTTTTTTAAAAAATGACCATTACATGTAACAAAATGTGTCAATGTAAGTTTGCATTTATTTATGTTTGAAGGTTGTTTTTAAACTACAGTAGGACCCCCATATCACCTGATTCAGTTACCCACGGTTTCAGTTTCAGCACAGCTACCATAGTGTCTTCCTAGAAAATTTGTCCTCTCTAGCCATTTTATAGGTTCTCCAAGACAACTCTACGGTATTTTAAACTGGAAGTCCTATTGTTTTCAATGGTGTTCATTATTATCCACGGTGGGGCCCGGAACCAATTCCCCCATGGGTATGGGGATCCTACTGTATGTATGTACCAAAAATACAGTAATATGCTGGGCAGAAACAACTCTTGTTTTTCCATTGTAGCTCATCTTTTTGTTAGTTAGGGTAATGCTCTCTCTGACTTGCTGAACCACCAAACAGATAAGCAGTAGTGCTTTCTAATCTAAGTGATTTTTTTTAATCAGTCACTACTCAGTTGTTGCCAAAGTATGAACTTAAGTGGATACATAAGAGAACCACGGAATCTGCCTATCTTTTAAGAGCCTGATGTCCTACTGTAGGTGACAAAAATTATTGAAGTGAGTTTTTACAAGAACAAATTGCCCCTATGCCAACACTGACCATTAGCTGGACAGAGAAAGTGATATTCCAGTAGCTGTCCTTAAAAAATAAGGCATCCAGATAGTATTGGATCATCATCTGTACACTTAAATATCTCACAAGGGAATGTAAGTTCTGCCAGGGAAATTACTGGAACTGTAGTCAGGAGAAGGCTGATGCTTGCCAGAGATGAAACCCAAGAACTCCCCAGTGTTCAGAGAGAGTAAAATGATAGCACCAAAGCTCATAAACACACTTTGTATAGCATATGGGTCATTCACTTCTGTTATCAAGGTCATGACATACAGTTTTTAGTGTTTAATAGGATTACTTTTTATGTAATTGGCAATGGCTATTCAGAGGTCATAGGAATAATTTTGGACTGTGTGTTAAACATATTTGTTTAATGAGGGTTTGTTAAGAGTACAGAAAACTGTATTGAGTCAAAACACTGGTCCATCTAACTCACTGTTACAGCAGCTCTCCAGTTTGGTTGCCACTCATCTGTGACATACTCTTCCTCCACAGACAAAATCAAAACATGAACTTTTAGAAGAATTGTGAAATCTTTCCATTTGTGTTGGTATGAGAAATCTGTGTGTTCTTTCTAAATTCAAAATATTATTTGGGATTTCACTTTGGAACTGGTGTTACACAATGCCTGATTTATTGGCCTGTTCACATGTTCTGTGTGTGTTTGTGGGTTTCCAACCAGAGCTCAGAGGGTGGCATTGCCCCAGTTGGAATCCCATTGCCATGGAAAATAAAGTAAGTTGAATATTTTTTCATGCTTGAGGATATTTATAGAAATGCCTCCGCACCCCAGTTTTGTTGTTAACTGCCATCAAGTCAACTTTGACTTATGGCAGTGCTACAAATGAGAGACCTCTAAGTTACCTTATCAACAACAGCCCTGCTCGGTCTTGCAGACTCAAGGCTGTGACTTCCTTGATTGAGGCCATCTATCTGTAATGTGGCCTTCCTCTTTTCTTACTGCCTTCTGCCTTACTAAGCATTGTTGTCTTTTCTAGTGAGTCAAGTCTGAGCATTAGACTCTGGAGATCAGGGTTTGAATCCTCGCTTAGACATGGAAACCAACTGGGTGACCTTGGGCAGGTCACATTCTCTTCACCTCAGAGGAAAGCAAAGGCAAACTCCTTCTGAACAAATGGCAAGGGGTTGGACTGGATGGCCCTTGTGGTCTCTTCCAACTTTGTGATTCTATGAAATCTTGCCAAGAAAACCCTGTAATCCATTTGCCTTAGGGTCGCAGTAAATTGGAAATGATTTGAAGGAACACATCATTAACAACAACAAGACTTCTCATGATATGTCCAAAGTATGACAGGTTCAGTTTAGTCATCTTGGCTTCTGGGGAAAGTTCAGGTTTGATTTGCTCTAATACCCATTGATTTTTTCTTTTTAGCAGTCCACAGTATCTGTTGAACTCTTCTCCAACACCACATTTCAAATCAGTGGATTTTCTTCCTATCAGCTTTCTTCACTCTCAAGCTTTCACAACCTTACATAGAAATGGGAAATAGGATGGCATGGGCAATCCTAACTTTAGTATTCAATTATATATCTTGAACTTCAGGATCTTGTCCAGTTTCTTCATAGCTGCCCTTCCAAGTCCTAGTCTTCTGATTTCTTGATTGTAGTCTCCATTTGGATTAATGACTGAGCCAAGGTATGGAAAATCTTGTACTATTTCAAAGTCTTCATCATCTACTTTAAAGTTGTGTAAACCATCTGTGGTTTTGTTTTCCTAATGTTCAACTGTAAACCTGCTTTTGCACTTTCTTTCTTGGCTTTCTTCAGTAATTGTTCCAGGTCTTTGCTATTTTCTGCTAGTAGTGTGGTAGCATCTGCATATCTTAAATAGTTGATGTTCCTTCCTCCAATTTTCATGCCTCCTTCCTCCAAGTCTAATCCTAGTTTATGTATTATATCTTCAGTGTACATGTTAAACAGATAGTGTGATAAAATGTAGCCTTGCTGACCCCCTTGCCAATTGGAAACCATTTTGTTTCTTTGTATTGTTCTTGACAATAGCCTCTTGTCCCTCTTGTACAGATTATGCCTCATGATAATCACATGTTATGGCACACCCATTTCTTTCACAGCGATCCATAGTTTTTCATGATCTGCACAAAGGTTTGGCTATAATATATAAAGCATAGTACCTAAATAACCTAAAGGCACCAGATTCTCTCTGATCTTAGAAGATAAGCAGGGTCAGCCCTGGTTAGTACTTGGATAGGAGACCACCAATGAATACCAGGTGCTGTAGGCTATATTTCAGAGGAAGGGACTGGCAACCCCACCCCTATTCCTTACTTAAGAACCCTATGAAATTCATGAGGTTACCATGAGCTGACAGACAACTTGAAAGCATACACACATACTCACACATAAAGCACAGGTGAATTTTCTTCTGAAATTGTTTGGTGTTCTCCATTATCCAACATATGTTTGCAATATGATCCCTAATGCCACCTCTTTTCCTGAACCCAGATTGGACTTTTAGCATTTCTTGCTTCATATATGGTGGTATTACATTTAAATGCTGCCTTTCTCCCAAAGTGGGACCCAAGGCAGCTTCCAGAAGTAGTAAATTAAAAATAATTATAATAACATTTAAAACAGTTAAAATCACAGATAAAACATTTTAAAAGCATTTTAACAATGAACAAAAGTTTAAAATGATAAATAAAACATCCAGTAAAAAGCCTCCCTGCTTCTACATTAAAAGCCTGCTTAAACAAAAACATCTTTGCCTGCAGGTGAAGAAAAGCAGGGAGGGGTACAGCCTAGTTTCCCATGGAAGGGAATTTCAGAGGGTGGAAGCAGCCGCTGAGAAGGCTCGCTCTGATGTCCTCACCAAGCGAGCCTATGATGGTGGTGGGATTGAGAGAAAGCCTTCCCCTGTGGATCTCAGCACTCTGGTAGCATTATATGTCAGGGATATTTACACCAGTGAAGTGATCCACGACATCAATACTGGAAGCCAGGTGGAGAGCATCTGGATAAAAATTAAAGGGGAGGGAAACAACAGGGATGTTATTGTGGGACTCTACTACAGACCCCCAAATCAGACGGAGGAATTGGATGTTACCTTTCTAGAACAGATGAACACACATGCAGAAAGGAGAGATGTAGTAGTGATGGGGGACTTCAACTATCCTGATATTTGCTGGCAATCTAACTCAGCCAAAACTACAAGGTCTAGCAAATTTCTTACATGCCTGGAAGACAATTTCATGGTCCAAAAGGTGGAAGAGGCAACAAGGGGGTCAGCTATTTTAGATCTGATCCTAACCAACAGAGATGACCTGGTTAATGGGGTGCAAGTGGTGGGATCCTTAGGTAAGAGTGATCATGTTCTCCTGGAGTTTGTTATACAATGGAAAGGAGAAGCCAGGCATAGTCAGACACGCATTCTTGACTTTAGGAGAGCTGATTTCAATAAACTCAGGGAAATACTGGGGGTGATCCCATGGTCAGGAATACTAAAAGAGAAGAGACCTCAAGACGGATGGGACTTTCTCAAAAAGGAGATACTGAAGGCACAATTTCAAACAGTACCATTGAGGAAGAAAAATGGGAGGTGTCTCAAGAAACCAGGATGGATGACTAAAGAACTTTTAATGGAGCTAAGTTTTAAACGGAACATGTATAGGAAATGGAAAGGGGGGGAAATCACCAAAGAAGAATTCAAACAGATAGCAAACACGTGTAGGAGTAAAGTCAGAAAAGCTAACGCGCAGAATGAGCTCAGGCTTGCTAGGGAGGTTAAGAACAATAAAAAGGGTTTTTTTGGGTATGTCCGCAGCAAAAGGAGGAAGAAGGAAATGATAGGGCCGCTACGTGGAGAAGATGGCAAAATGCTAACAGGGGACAGAGAAAAGGCAGAATTACTCAACACCTTCTTTGCCTCAGTGTTTTCAGAAAAGGAAAAGGAGGACCAGCCTGAGGATAATGGAACAGAGGACACAATAGGGGAAATCCAGCTCAAAATAAGTAAAGAGGTAGTACAGGAATACCTTCTTAATCTAAATGAATTTAAATCTCCAGGACCAGATGAACTACATCCAAGAGTATTAAAAGAGCTGGCAAATATAATCTCAGAGCCATTGGCAATAATCTTTGAGAACTGGAGAACAGGAGAAGTCCCAGCAGACTGGAGGAGGGCAAACATAGTTCCCATCTTCAAAAAAGGGAAAAAAGAGGATCCCAACAATTATCGTCCAGTTAGTCTGACATCAATACCAGGGAAGATTCTAGAGCAGATCATTAAACAGAGAGTCTGTGAACATTTAGAAGGCAATGCCATAATCACAAAAAGTCAACATGGGTTTCAGAGAAACAAGTCATGCCACACTAATCTGATCTCTTTTTTTGATAAAGTTACCAGCTTGGTAGATGAAGGGAATGCTGTGGACATCGCATACCTTGATTTCAGTAAGGCCTTTGACAAGGTTCCCCATGACATTCTTGCAAACAAGCTTGTAAAATGTGGGCTAGACAAGTTAACTGTTCAATGGATTTGTAATTGGTTGACCGGCTGAATCCAAAGGGTGCTCAGCAGTGGCTCCTTTTCATCTTGGAAAGATGTGACCAGTGGGGTGCCACAGGGTTCTGTCCTGGGCCCAGTGCTATTCAACATCTTTATCAATGACTTGGATGAGGGAATTAGGGGCATACTTATTAAATTTGCAGATGACACCAAATTGGGAGGAGTAGCTAATACCCTAGAGGACAGGATCAAAATTCAGAATGACCTGGATAAACTGGAGAGCTGGGCCAAAGCTAACAAAATGAAATTCAATACAGAGAAATGTAAAGTACTGCATTTAGGGCGGAAAAATGAAATGCATGAATATAGGATGGGAGAGACCTGGCTGAATGAGACTACGTGCGAAAGGGATCTAGGAGTCCTAGTAGACCACAAGTTGAACATGAGCCAACAGTGTGATGCGGCAGCTAAAAAGGCCAATGCGATTTTGGGCTGTATCAATAGAAGTATAGTGTCTAGATCAAGGGAAGTAATAGTGCCACTCTATTCTGCCTTGGTCAGACCTCACTTAGAATACTGTGTCCAGTTCTGGTCACCACAATTCAAAAAGGATATTGACAAATTGGAGCGTGTCCAGAGAAGGGCAACTAAAATGGTGAAAGGTCTGGAAACCATGCCTTATGAGGAGAGACTTAGGGAGCTGGGTATGTTTAGCCTGGAAAAAAGACGGTTAAGAGGCGATATGATAGCCCCCATCCTATATCAATGCATTTCATTTTTTCACCCTAAGTGCAGTACCTTACATTTCTCCATATTGAATTTCATTTTGTTAGCTTTGGCCCAGCTCTCCAGTTTATCCAGGTCATCTTGAATTTTGATCCTGTCCTCCAGGGTATTAGCTACTCCTCCTAATTTGGTGTCATCATCAAATTTGGTAAGTATGCCCCTAATTCCCTCATCCAAGTCGTTGATAAAGATGTTGAATAGCACTGGGCCCAGGACAGAACCCTGTGGCACCCCACTGGTCACATCTTTCCAAGATGAAGAGGAGCTATTGCTGAGCACCCTTTGGGTTCGGCCGGTCAACCAATTACAAATCCATTGAACAGTTAACTTGTCTAGCCCACATTTTACAAGCTTGTTTGCAAGAATGTCATGGGGAACCTTGTCAAAGGCCTTACTGAAATCAAGGTATGCGATGTCCACAGCATTCCCTTCATCTACCAAGCTGGTAATTTTATCAAAAAAAGAGATCAGATTAGTCTGGCATGACTTGTTACTCTGAAACCCATGTTGACTTTTTGTGATTATGGCATTGCCTCCTAAATGTTCACAGACTCCCTGTTTAATGATCTGCTCTAGAATCTTCCCTGGTATTGATGTCAGACTAACTGGACGATAATTGTTGGGATCCTCTTTTTTCCCCTTTTTGAAGATGGGGACAACATTTGCCCTCCTCCAGTCTGCTAGGACTTCTCCTGTTCTCCAGGAGTTCTCAAAGATTATTGCCAATGGCTCTGAGATTATATTTGCCAGCTCTTTTAATACTCTTGGATGTAGTTCATCTGGTCCTGGAGATTTAAATTCATTTAGATTAAGAAGGTATTCCTGTACTACCTCTTTGCTTATTTTGTGCTGGATTTCCCCTGTTGTGTCATAGTTCTTCAGTGTGTTGTTTCCATCATCTTTTTATTTCTACTTGGTCATGTAATGTGTTCCCCTGCTAGTCATAGAGCATCTCCACTCTTGATTTAAATTTCCCTTTGATTTCTTGGATCTTGTGGAAGAGGTCTCATTCTTCCTTTTGTGTTGTCACCTATTTCTCTGCATTGATTATTATAATAGTTCTCCTTGTCTCTGCACACAAGTTGCTGAACAGTTGCATTCAGGGATCTGATTATTTCTGTCCCCTTTTACTTTTCACCTGTCCTTACCTGCTTGAAGAGTTTCATCTGTCATCCATTGAGGCTTCTCTCTCTCTCTCTCTCTCTCTCTCTCTCTCTTTCTCTTTGGTTTCAGATAGTATCTTTTTGCATTCCTTCAAGACAATCTCCCTGGCTTCAGTCCAGAGTTCTTCTGCCTCCTGGTCAATTAGTTTAAAAATCTATTTTTTTATATTATCTTTAAATTTAATGGGGATGTTCTTTGGGTTGTATTTTGGCACAGCCATTAGTTTAGTATTCTCCTTTACTTTTACTCTGATTTTTGATATTAGTAGTTCATGGTCTGTGCTACAATCTACTTCTGGTCTTGTTTTTTCAGAGAGAATAGCACTTCTCCAGTTTCTGCTTCTGACTATGTAGTATATTGATTTCTGTATTGGCCGTCAGGTGATGTCCATGTATATAGTCTTTGATTGCCTGAAGAATGTGTTTGCAGTGAACAGACTGTTGGTCTCACAAAATTCAATCAATCGCTCTCCTGTTTCATTTCTTGATGCTAGGCCAAATTCCTCCTACAATCTTTGGTTCTGCTCTGTTCTTCTGCATTCCGTTTGCCTCTGATCATCAAATGCCCTGTTTTGGTGTGTGATCAAATTCCTCCCAGATTCCAGTATAGAATCTTTTAATTTCTTCTTCTTCTGCCTCTGTAGTTGGAGCATAAGCTTGGTTATATTGGTGGGTTTTCCCTGAGTTCTTATTGATACAATGTGGTCAGACTTTGCATTATATCCCTTGACTGCTTTGGCTACATCTCCCCTCCCTATTAATGCTGCCCCATTTGTTCTTAGATTTTCATTTCCTGAGTAAAACACTGTGTAATTATCTGATTCAAAATATGCCATTCGAATTGCATCATTAGCCATAACACTAATCATACTTTTCCTCTGCTCTTCCCCAGTAATTCGTTGAGTGCCTTCCAACCTGGGAGTGTCATTTTCTCTGTGCTTATGTCCGTTCAGCAGTTCACCTACCTGGGAAGCATCATCTCCTCAGATGCCAAGATTGACAAAGGGATCGATCACAGATTAGCAAAGGCATATAGTGCATTTGGAAGACTTCATAAAAGAGTCTGGAGTAATAAACATCTGAGTTGAAGCACAAAAATCAGTGTGTATAGAGCCATTGTATTGTCTATTCTCCTTTATGGGTCTGAAACATGGGTCACCTATTGCCACCACTTACGACTCCTCGAACGCTTTCATCAGCGCTGTTTATGCACAATCTAAATATACACTGGACTGACTATGTGATGAATGTTGCTGTCCTTGAGCAAGCAGGGATCACCAGCATTGAGGCCATGGTATTGAGAACACAGCTGTGCTGGGCAGGGCACGTTTCTAGGATGGAGGACCATCGCCTCCCCAAAATAGTACTCTACGGTGAACTCGCCATGGGTCAGCGTAAGAGGGGTGCTCCAAAAAAGCGATACAAGGACTCCCTGAAACAACATCTCAGGCTTGGCCAAATTGATCACCAACAATGGTCCGCCCTGGCCTCACATTGGGAGGCATGGAGACGCACTATCCACAATGCTGCAGCCTTATTTGAGAACTCACGCCGAACAAGTCTTGAAGAGAAACGACAACACAGAAAGAATCACAACCCGGAAACATCACCCAAGGAGACCTTCTGCTGTGCTTTCTGCAACCGGACTTGTTTATCTCGGATTGGCCCTTTTAGTCATCAGCGCGCTTGCAGTAAGCGCGGGATGAGTCCTTCCTGAATCTTCATTTGCGAAGAAAAGCCAGAGAGAATCATACTTTTCCTCTGCTCTTCCCCAGTAATTCGTTGAGTGCCTTCCAACCTGGGAGTGTCATTTTCTAGCACTATCTCTTGTTTCATTTTGGATTGTCTCATCATAGGGTTTTCGTGGTAAAAGACATTTAAAGGGGGTTTATCAGTGCCTCCTTCTGTGCAGTACTAACAAGTGTTAGTTATGGTGTCACTACTGATGTCTCTGAGAGATCCTCTGCTAGTGTCACTCCCCAGTAGCTGTTTGGGACATTTAATCTGGCTCCTCAGCAAAAGCCTGTTTGATGTGAGAGATCCTACTAGCAACACTGCTACCATCAGCATAGCCTCTTGCCTCACAGAAGCGCGCAGTCTCACCACCATGGAAAGGTAGTGCCATGGTGAGCACCCCAATTTATGCAGCTATAATTCAGATCTTATGAAAATTACTTGTGCCAATTAGAAACAGGGTTCAAGCAGAATATTTCTGGCCCAAGAAGGGGGCCTTTCTCAGAATCAAAATGTATGGGTCTGCAGTTAAACAAACATGTAGCATGTGAATAAATGTTTTTCAACACACATATTCACTATAATACTGTCTCTGAGTATAAATTTATGAGATTGTATGGGATTATGGTATGTTTGTGGATTGGGGATTGTGTGGCAAGTTTATACTGTGCCCCTTTCAAGTGATTTGGCCTTACCCCTTTGTTTGTACTACTGTATATCAAAAGTTTCTTTTCTTGAATCTCATGATGGTTACACAGAAGCAAGCTTAATTTGTGAACAGTAGTATTGTCAGGGCAGGACTTCACAGCAGGTCCTCGCTTAGCAGGCTGATCAAGAACAGACCTCCAAATACAGCAGGCTAGCTTGTTACAAACCAGAGAAAATCAAGAATACATGTTACTGTTGCATGAAGACTAGCCCTGTAAAACGAGTAGGTCCAGAGTCTCAAACTGTTTCCTTGTTTATAAAGCACCCTCCTGATTTCCATACCTCATTTCATTAAAACTAAACAATATATTAGTGGCAGTGAGCTAATTAGCCTGACCAGTAGACTGATATTTTTTTTACTGCTTTGGTCTGTTTTGAAAGTCAGGTCTTGTGAGAGCTGTATTTAAATCTTAACTGGGAATTGAAATTGTAAAACATCTCTATTAAACTTGATTTTAATTGATTGTCTATTCTGTGTGTACGTACTTAGCATACCTGCTTCAAAACTTATGGAAGGAAATGGGAAATGGATGAGACTGAAAATCTGACGAGGTTGGTGCTTCTGTCGTCTATAGAAGTGTGGCATCATCCAAACCTTAAGCATACATTACTGCACTCCAGTGCCACACATGCACAGAATGCAGTTCTGTGGGAAGAAATTGTGTGGAAATATATGGTCTGGTTAGGGACAATTGAGCCAGAGAGAATACAAGGCTGTTCCTGAGCAATGTGGGTCATGGCAAGATGCTTTATATAACCCAGAGCTACTGAGAAAACCAAAATAGCTACGTCCCTGCTGCTCAGCTAGTCTCCTCCATCAAACGTGGATAAAATTAGAGCAGGCGGTGACGTTCACCTACGTCTACAGAGGGACTCCAGGGATACAGAGAAAGCCAGGCTCAGGGCTCTGCCATCAGTAGCAGAGACTGCCAGAGTATTCTAGCAGAAACTCTCACTAGGGCAAATGTACATGAACCCAGAAGGTGGGGAAGGGTAAAAGGACAAGTAAATGTTGTATGCAGATATATCCTGGTAAGATAGAATCTAGTTGTATAAACATGAATTAAAATACTAGCTGCTTCAAATTTACACATGTTTTCAGATTATTGCTATGTGTTAACATTATTTTGGGAAGATTTTTATTAAACCTATATTTTATTAAACATGCCCATATAAAATAGAGCTTTCACAACTATTGGAATCTGTCACAGTGACAGTGGCAACATGGCTAGTTTTAATCAGTGTACCGTAGTCCCCGATTATCTTTGCTCCAGAGAGGGAATTCCTTAAAATGGATAAAGCCTTAAGGGAAGAGGTAAAGCTGCCAATTATATTAGAGGCAGGAAAACCTGAATATACTACAAAATCCAGTGAGGCAAAAAGAAAGCTAGAGAGGGCATTAGATATTTAGATCCATATTAAGGCATATAAATGAGTTTAAGGTGATTTTCAGATAGGTTGGCCACAATTCGCAATGCCTTCAGAAGGGCAGTAATTAGAGCTTTGGAAAATCAGATCAAGGCTTATTTAAGTGCCTATATATGGCTATGCATCTAACGTCAGGCTTGTACTCGGAACAGTTAAATGTTACCTTTCTTTCAATAGCCTAGGACTCTCAGAATGGAATGTAAAGCCTGTAACCCATACCCTAATTAAAGGTGTTATTCAGAAAAAGATCAGAGGAACATAGTGAAAATGGTAGGTGTGCCGTGCTTTATCGAAAATCCAAATACTGAGAGAAATCAGACAGCCATATTCAACAAATCTTAGTACAATTATTTAACAAGTACCCATACCACATTCTCAATTCTCTGTCTCTTCAGTCTTGACTATCTGTTATTTATTTCTGTTACTTGTTTTCTGCCCATTGAAATCTGTTCTCTTTCTTGGAACATTAAGTATAGCTGTTCTGGAGCTTTTATGGAACATATTTCTTAAGACCAGTTAAGGCCTCTACTATTGTTGGAATCTGGGAAGGCTGGGATTTCAGAGCTATGGGACAGCTACTGAAATGTCATAATGTTCACACTGAATCAAGACCTTGAGGTCTATCCATTGGATGTCTGTAATGTGCCAGTTAGATGCCCTGTGGGCTCAATGTGCTGACACCAGACCAAGATGCATCCATCTTCTTCAGGGAATAACAGTTGCATCAGCAGAGGAGAATTTATAGTTCCAATGGTGAGGGTGACAAAGAAGCACTATATGGGAAACTACTGGGTAGCTGAGTTTGCAATACCTGAGAGTGTTTCTCCATATTCACCCTTTTATAAAGTGAAGTCCAAGTGCTTTGTTGAGGGAAAGTGTTTTGAAAGAGCTATTGCTCCCAAAGTAAAGAAACATATTTCTTTTGGGCCACTGTCTCTCACATCTGGCCCAGGAGCTTAAAAACCCTACAAAACTTTTTACCCAAGGTGAGAATGAGATGAGTCAATATACAGTAGCTCCTTTTTCAGCCAGGCTGGATAAAAGTAATTATGGTCTGTTCCCAGAGTTTATCGGCCAGCATGCTGAAGAAAATATCCTATCTAGCTAAGTCCTGTGATTCCAAGTGTCCAACTACATTTACTTGTAGAAAAAAGTAGCAAGAGAATTATTCCTACATTTGAAGTTTAATTCATTTATGGGTGTTTCCAGGCACTGTTGTTTTCCTGGAAAGGCAGGGATGGGTGGACCAAAGCCACAGTCATTGCTAATCTACCCAGACAATAACACCAGCAAGATCTTTCATTGTGACAGAACTGCTGCTTCTCATATTGGCTCTAATAGATCCAGTTGCTGTGAAACATGTATTCTTATTTGAGCAAGTGTGACTATCATGTTTGTTTTGCTGTGGTTGTGCTTATTTATTTACTGATAAAACATATACCCCAGTAGTTATGTGAATGCTCAAGACAGCTTACAACATAAAAGACAATACAATAAAATGCAGTATGAAAATCAACAAAAAAAGTGAATAATCTAAAATGTAAAAAAACTATGAAAACAACATTCTAGCAACAGGGAAAACTTGTCAGAGCTACCTGTACCCATGGAAGAGTCTCCGTGTACTTTTAGGATAATAAAAACAGCTCCAAGCCATTTCAATTTTTTTTCCGTGTTTTGCCCTACTCATCTCCCATAATCAGAGTGAATTAACTTGCTTTCTTTCTCACAGACGTCATCTCTCACAGACACAATCCCACCACCTGACACATCTAGTTTGTTACAGGTAAATTGGTGGTACCTACACATGGGTATTTCCTATAATAAAATGTTTAAGAGTTAATGACAGAATTTTTTTCAAATTTCTGTGTACCCTTCTCAGGAGCCACATCCCAAACCTGATGAAACAGAGGGGACAGTACGATGGGAGCAGGAACACGAAGTACGGTGTTTCAGCAGAGGTGGTGAAGGGGGAGTACATTGTCAAGGTTTGGGTTACTCAACTGAAAGAAGAGCCTCATCAATGACTACAGCAGTTGATTACTGCATGGTTTCAACAGAGGCCTGAGTGTGGCACCTTGGAAGTGACAGGATCCTGCTCAGCCACAGACTCTGCCAGTATCTCGATTTGAATAATATTCAAGGGTTCGACCACAGATTGATATGGAGAATTTGACACTCAAACCAGAGACTGTATCAGTATGATAGCAGGTGGCAATGTTTTTTCTGGCAGACTTGTTTTGTTCTTCTTCTAATGTTTCTTTTTCTCCCTGGACCAGAGAAGGTTGGCCTTGACCAACTTTCCTGGAGGTTTCTTGACAAGGATAGGTGATTCCTGACCCTTCTAACACAGAAAGATGACAGTAGCCTCCGATGAAACAACATTTTCACAAGATCACTTCACGTGGAGGTGTGGGCAGCTGCCTTACCATGTGAATGCTTTGAAGACGAAGCTGGATCAGACTAATTTGTGTTCCTGTTCCCGTCGTACTGCCTCCTCTGTTTTCTTGGGTTTGGATTGGTCTGGCTCCTCTGATTCATGGAATTGCTCCAGGCATGGTTGCCGTAGGGATCGAAGCGATACTGGCCATTGTCAGGACCGACATGGTTGCTTGGATTCAAGGCATCATTGACATTGTTGGTCATCCTCCTATGACTCCTACTATGACAGCCCAGAAAATTATACAGTCCATACTATGCTGTCAATATCACCTTCCCCGTCATTAGCACTCTCCTCCCCATAGATACTCTCTGTCCAGGAAAAGGTGGAGATCCCACTCTTGTTCTTCTGTTGCCCATTCAGTTATTCTTCATCCCCCTTCCAAGGATCATCAACTCCTGCTTTAGCATGGCTCCCTGCTCTATGCCGTCGCTGACCAGCCTGGACCACTTGACACCAACGCTGAATGTGAGGAAACCCTTGTCACTCAACCACCTCATTCCTCTAATTGATCCGACCATGACTGTGCTCACCCATAGCAGGCATTCTTCTTCAGATTACTCAAATGTGTCATTCATGATTCTATCATCTGTCGAACTGGACATTCAAGTGCCTACCTCTCTGGCCTGACCTCCTCTCAATGTGTGATGGCCAGATCCGCTATCCAGATCTCGACACTAAACCTCACGACATGAAGGCTCTTCATCAGATTGACTTACCAGACCGACTCTGAAATATCATTGATGCATCTCATCGCCTGTTGACAATCTGATCCTATACCTATCGATGGCAGTGTTTTGGGCGTTCTCCAGACAGAGCTGGTATTCGGGATATTCTCAAATTCCCACTCTCCCTCTCTGATGTTGGTCTCTTTTTATCGGCCTTCAGGATTTTCCTGGTGGCTATTTCTCACCACTTCCTTCTGTCTGGATGCCCTTCTTGTTTTCAGTTTCCTCTTGTGAAAAAGTTTCTCAAGGGGTACTGTAAACTGCATCCTCACGACTGAGGACTCACTTCACCTTGGAGTCTTAATCTGGTTCTTTCTCAATTATGTCAATGTCCATTCGAACCCATGGAATCTTGCAACCTTCATCTTCTTTCCTGCAAGATGGTGTTCCTGGTGGTGATCCCTTTGGCTTGTCGAGCTGGTGAACTGTGTGCACTTTGTGTAGACCAACCATAACTGCACTTACCCCCAGACATTTCTTTTCTTCCAAGGAAAGTGTTTTCTGCTTTTCATGTGAACCAGAACATTGTACTCTATGCATTCTTCCAAAACCATTTGACTGAATCCTGGTAAAAACCACACGCTCAAATGTGCAGAGGGCTCTCACTTTCTATGTAGATCAGACTGTTCCATCTTGACAATCACAATATCTTTTTGTTTGCTACTCTCAGAGTAAGCTCAGACTTCCCATTTCTCCTCAGAGACTGTCCAAGTGGGTGGTATCAATGATCCACCTTGTATATGAACTGGCTTATTTAGAACCTCCTTCTCGGATTCAAGGACATTCTACCAAAGCTGTTGCAGATTCCTCTGCCTTTTGGGCAGGTGTTCCATTGTCGGACATTTGTCGGACTGCTGTTTGATCCCAGCCCGTGATATTTGTCTCACATTATTGTATTGATACTTGGTCTAAGTAGCTAAGTCTGATGCTGGTTTTGGCAGAGCTGTGTTGATGTCATCTATTCTTGCCATTGGTTTTGTTTTTTTCTCTGAGTTATGGTACATATGCTATTATGCTTTTATTTTCTTAAGTTGTGCCTTATTCAACCACTGTGTTGCTTGGCAGTAGCCTGCATTTTTATTTTGGGCCATATTTGAAACAGTGTGCCTTTACCCTGCTGTTACCTCAGAGTCTTGTTTATTGATGTGCCTTATGGGCAAGACCTATTTGATTCTTGCTTTTCTGTCCTATGCAACTAAGCTTCCAATACACAATCTCCTATTTGAACCTTACCATGTGTCTGGTCTATTGTTTCTTTATGGGTTGCTATGCCACTTGTTGGTTGATACATGACACTCCCACCACCTGTCAGGTGTAGTTTGCTAATCTCCCAATTGTGTGATTCACACAGACCATGATGAAGAATGACGGGCTACTTACCTGTAACTGTAGTTCTTTGAGTGGTCATCTGTGAAATCACACAAACCCACCCATCCTCCCTTCATGTGTCCTGCCATTCCTTGGTTTCATTGATGCTGCTTATGTGGCGGACATGGGACTGAGGTACTTTTGGCAGGCTCAGTATTTATATACCACACAGAGGTAGGCGGCGCTACCACGAAAAAGCTTTGCCTGACTGCTTTAGAATGTTCCAAATACTATTCTGCGCAGGTGCAGTAACCCAATTGTGTGATTTTGTCCACTCTAAGAACTACAGTTGCAGGTAAGTAACCTGTCCTTTGTAGACTAATTTTAATTAAACCATTTGATGGGACTACTATTTGCTAAGACCTTTCCTATGGGAATCAAGTACGTATCACCAATTCAAAGAGCTTCTCAGGGTGTGTGTGTTTTAAAAAATCACTAGACAGTGGCATAAGGTTTGGTATTTCAGTAATATAAAGAGGAACTGGAGAATGTGAATGTGTCTCTCCTAAAGCTATTCTGCAAATCTCTTCCTTACAAATTTGGTCCTACACCCCAAAATAACTCCCTATGGCATCTGGTGCTTCCTGCACAAAGAGGAAGCAAAGGCCTATTGTATATTCAGAGTGAAGAATATTCAGTTTATCTTGGCATCCAAGGGGATTTCAATGTTGATAACTCTTGGAAATCCCCGCAGCCTCAGTGGTCTGGCTGGCTGACTCACAGCAACTTGTAGAAAAATTAGCATCAAGATGTCTGCAAACTACCTGTTTAGGGCATAAACTCAAAATACTTTCCTCTATGTTTTAGCTTTGGCCCTGGTGATTTGCAAGACTTCTAGACCACCACCACCCACCACTCACACTACAGGGTACTGCCCTCCTGCATTTTTATCCCATCTGTTTGTGATGATCACTGAGGTTGCTTCCAGGTGGACAGATTTACGGCAGATAAATAGTTGTCTGCCATAAATTTCAAATGAAATTGCAATTGACTTTCCACACTATTTTTCATGTGTAGATCTTGCTATGTTCCATCCACACTTGAAGACATGGCAGAGCTGTTGTAGCTGGAAAAGTATACCTTGACAACTATTAAAAACATCCCTTCAGTGATCCTTTTAAAATAGCTATTCTATAATTACCCCTAAAGCATGTGCTCATTTAAGGCAATTGCCAAGTTATTGACCATGAAATTTCAGAAAACAGAGGATTGATTACACATGTTTGATCTGAAAGAAAACTACATTACTGAAATTACAATGACTGAAAAGGTGGCTATTTTCCAATTAATATAACATTATTTCATTTAAGTGCTAATGTGTATTTTTAAAAATATTAGGAAAAGGTTTTATAACCATAACTGGATAAATTCCTAATAAATAAATGTAATAAAATAGAAGCATGGGTACCAAATGCAGGAGGGCAGTATTCTTTAGTGTGGCTGAGTGCAGGGGGGAAACCTTGAAATCTTGTAAGTTACCACTGCAAAAGTGTGCTGAGCAGCAGTAGGTTCACTGTATAGATAAAAATGCAGTGTTGGAACAAGTAGCACTGGGAACAATCTCTGCTTGCAGAGACTGCATAATGATTCAGATCGTTTCAAAAACCCTGATTTTTTTGCAGTCTCAGAAAAGATGGAAGAACCACTGGGGAAATATAAAGAATGGCTCCATGATTACTTCATAGTGGTGCCTCATTTCATATGGATGTCTTAATTCGTTCATTTTTAAAAATGGGTGAATGAAATGTGACAATTCCACACTAAATACCAGCAGTGGAAGCACCTTAGGCCTGGTCCAACCATAGCTCAGAATATCTCCATAGAATCATGGAGATGGAAGAGACCACAAGGGCCATCCAATCCAACCCCCTGCCCTGCAGGAGTACATAATCAAATCATTCCTGACAAATGGCCATCCAGCCTCTGTTTAAAAACCTCCAAAAAAAGGAGACTCTACCACACTACAACGCAGTGCATTCCACTTCCAAACAGCTCTTACTGTCAGGAAGTTCTTCCTAATGTTTAGGTAGAATCTCTTTTCCACTAATGTCGGTTCTTTCAGCTCTGGACTCAGGACCCATCTAGGATGATGAAGATGTAGGATTGCCAGATTCTGGTTCTAGAGTAGAGAACTGGACCTTTAAAAAATCTCTTTATTAAAAGAGAAAAAACCACAACTTTTTAATTCATAAAATTACATCAGAAGAAAAAAAATACAAACTAACAGCAACACTACAAAAAACAAATAAAAACAGTAAAAAAAAGTGGGGGGGGGAGGTAACAATTTCCAACTTTCCTAATGATGAGGATATATACTCTGGTATCTCACTTCCTCTAATATTAATTAACTTTTTCCTCTACATCTTAAATGAACCTACTTCACTTCAAATCCCACTACTGATAACCTCCCCCAATAGTCTTTCAAATAATCTCTCAACAGCCTCCAATCCTTCTTAAAACTACTCAATGATTTTTCTTTAATCAAAACAGTCAATTTGTCCATTTCAGCATGGTTGTACATTTTCATTAGTCAGTCTTCTTGCAACGGAATCTCTGCATATAATAATCTGGCAGCTATAATCATATATTGCAATGTTTTTCCATATTTTCTCTCAATTTGTTCTTCTAACAATACCAACAAGAAAATTTCTAGCTTCGATTGGAATTTTATCTTCAAAAACTTCTGTATTAAATCATGAAACAAGATCCAATATTTTCTCGCTGATTCACAGCTCCACCACATATGACAAAATGTCACCTCCTTATGATCACACTTCCAACAAGAAGTGGTAGACCCATTATACCTCACTGTAAGTCTATCTGATGTCTACCATCTATATATCATCTTGTAAAAGTTTTCCCTAAGATTATAACACAGTAAATTTCCATCTCCTTATCCACATCTTTTCCCATTAATCTGATTCTAATTCATATTATGTCCAACATTTTGTGCCCATTGTATCATACATTCTTTAATCTGCCCCTCCTCCATCTCCTTCTCAACAGTAACTTACCAATTAAATGTTCCTCATCAATGCATAATTCTGACTTAGATAATTCAAAATCATATAATTTTTATTCATCTTAAATTGTGCATATATTAGCCTACAAAGAAACCACTAAAGATTAAGACCTTCTAATTCCAATTCTTAATTTGCTTTATTCTGTACTGTCCTTTATCCAATGTCAAAAGATCCCAGTAAATTACCCATTTCTCTTTTAAAGTTATTTCTCTTCTATGAAAGGCTTCTTGTGACACTAACCATAAAGGCATCTTAGAATGAAATATTTATTTATTTATTTATTTGGAGTATTTATACCCCACTCTTCAGCCACAAAGGCTCTCAGAGCAGCTTACAAATTGTTAATTTAACAGTTCCCTACCCACAGGTTTACAATCTAGATAATACATGACACATAAGGAAAGGGGAATGGCAGTGGGGGTAGGGATTAAATCCAGCAGATACTGCTGGTTCTCTTTCTCCAAGGTCAGGGCGATGGCAGTTGGGATGGAGGGAGGGCCTCAAAACTTTACTTATATCTATTCCAAATTTTCAACAGAGAACATCTCACATAATGATTCTTAAATTCCACATCAGCCTTAATTTTATCATACCAAAGAAATCTATGCCACCCAAATCTCAAATCAAATCTTTCCAATTCCAACAATCTCTTATTTCCCCAAAGTACCTAATCTTCTACCTACACAAGGCAACAAGCTGAAAAATACAATTTCAAGTCTGGTAGTCCCAACCCACCTCTCTCTTTAGCATCTTGCAAAATCTTAAATCTTACTCTAGGTTTCGTCCCCTGCCAAACAAATTTTGGCAGGTCTTTCTACCATTGTTTAAATGGTATATCATTTGTCAAAATTGGAATTGTTAGAAACAGAAATAGCATCTTTGATAAAACATTCATTTTTACCACAGAAATTCTACCTAACAATGATAGCTTAAACTACATCTTTGAAGATCTTGCTTAATTTCATTCTAAACCTTCACATAATTATTCTGATATAACATAGAATTATTGCTAGCCAAATTAACCCCCAAATATTTCACCTTTTTAAAATCTTCCAATCATTTATTTGCTCTAAAAGTCTCTGATCTTCTTTTCTCATATTCTTAGTCAAAATTGTTGTCTTTATTTTAAAACCAGCTAAATTTCCATATTCTTTTAGTAAATCCATTAATACTCCACTTTCCAAAGGGTCTTCAAGAATGATCACCAAGTCATCAGCAAAGGCCCTTAATTTTAAATGTCTGGCCTTTTATTCTCAGTCCCTTTATTCTCTCTTCTTGTTTTATGGCCCTATTAACAACCTCCAACACTAGGATAAAGGATAAAGATGAAGGATAAAGATAAAAGAGATATTGGACATCCTTGTCTAATGCTTATTTGAGTATCACAAAATTTTGTCATATCTCCATTAATTCTTATCTGTGCTCTTTGAATATCATAAATTGCCTTGATCCATGTAATAAAATTCTTCCCAAAATCCATTTTGTCCAGAGTTTCAAACAAAAAAGACCAGTTCAAATTATCAAAGGCCTTCTCGGCATCCAAAACATTTCAGGCTGCTTGTATCTCATTATGCTTGTCCCAATACACTGAAGTAACCAACAAACATCTTCTATTATTCCATGACTGCCTCTTTGGCAAGAATCCATATTGATCCATGTGAGAACTGTACCTTTTAAGAGTGGCTTGTGCTTAGAAGTGAACATAAATGTGGCTAATCTCATCATAGAGCCGCAGCGCTGAGAATTTAGCAGCTGCAGGGATGTTATTTTCCACACAATTCTCTTCCATATTAGCCACCCCAAGAACTACTGCCTAGCTCACTGGTCACCAACTCTTGTCTAGAGTCAACTTTATACCACATTCATAGTCTTTTCAGTACTAGTTGTTGTCTTGCTCTGCAAGGATAGACAGCTTGTTCTAGAAGCCTGCATACAGCTGTTTTCATACATATCTCAAAGAGTATGGCTGTCTGAACAGGATGTGCATCCTCACTGAAGGACAGTTTTTGGTTTTCTGAGTTTGATCCCTGGTTCAAAAACATTTCTAGTCAGTAGGGCTAAGTTAAGTATGTGAAAAACAGCTCACCTTTTTTTTTTTTTTTTTTGCAAATGCTTATGGTTCATGGTAAGATATGGGTGCTCTTTAGGCAACAGAGAGACAACATATCCATGCAAATGTTTCTTAACCACCTGAGGTCCTTTGGGAAAGTTTCTCTGCAACCTAAGTTAAGATAAATTATAGGATGGCATTATCAATAATTTTCTTACATCTAGGGACAAAATTGTTTGTCTTACAGGCAGAATGTGCGGTGGGAATTTTTTTCCAAAACAGAAAATTTTCCAATACTATATTTTTCATGGAAAATGTACCACACTATATCTGTCTATATCCATGATTATTCACAGCTGTCTGGACAGCTGTACTGTAAGCAGTTATATTATTAAATGGGCTAAAGATAAGGCATGAATGTCTAGTTATTGTTCTAAGGAGACAAGAATTGACAAACCCTGCTGCTCAGAGGAATACACTAATAAATGAATGCACTGCAAAGCTTGTTTCTATTTTGCAAAAAACTCTTGCTTATTGGTCAGTCACAATTACAAGCAGTCAAGACAAAAAAGGTGATAAAGTTCCTGTGCCTACAGGCTCACACTGATCCTTTAGTTAAATACAGGATCACCTAAGTTGGGCTAAATCAGATTCTCAACCTGAAAAGGAACTGGTAAGTAGTGCGGAGAGTGAGGGTGTGTCTAGATGAGAAGATATAACACTGATTGTTGCAAATGAACGCAAAATAGTCACTTCCCCCCCGCCTCCCCCTCCCTCCCCAGGCCACCACAGGGCTTCCGGAGACCCTCCGGAGGCCCCATGGTCACCTCCCCAGCCCACCCCCTCCATCCCAAGGCCTTCATGGGGCTCCGGAGACCCTCCGGAGGCCCCGTGGTCGCCTCCCCAGCCCTTCCCCCTCCCTCCCAAGGGCTTCATGGGGCCTCCGGAGGGTCTCCAGAGGCCCCGTGGTCACCTCCCTAGCCCTCCCCCTCCCTCCCAAGGCCTTCATGGGGCCTCCGGAGGGTCTCCAGAGGCCCCGTGGTCGCCTCCCTAGCCCTCCCCCTCCCTCCCAAGGCCTTCATGGGGCCTCCGGAGGGTCTCCAGAGGCCTCGTGGTCGCCTCCCCAGCCCTCCACACTCCCTCCCAAGGCCTTCACAGGGCCTTCCAAGGCCCCCTCGCCACCTCTCCCACCCCCTGCCTGGCCTCCTAAGGTGGCGAGGGGGCCTCAGAAGGCCCTCTCCCCACCTCTCCCACCCCTCCGGCCTGCTTCTCTCCCCCTCAGAAGCGGCCACAGGGCTTGTAAAGCCCAGTCGCTGCTTTTGGGAGGGCGGGGGAGGCCCTCCCAAAACCGCGAATACTCAAAACCGTGAATGCTAAATTTGTGAATGTAGAGGGCAACTGTATTACTTTTTTTTTACTGTAAATCTAAGGTGTGCAACCTTTTGTTTAAAAAGTTGTTTGGCTGCCTCAGTGCAGTGAAAAAGTGCACAATCACTACTGCAAAACTTCAACATGGCGCTTCCAGCCACTTTGTTGCCAGCAAGCCCACCCCCTGCGCACGGCCAACCGATCGTGCTCTTATCTGGGAATGCACAGTGATGCAATCTGGTTCTCCTAACAAGGAGTATGCAATTCCCCTGCATAAAAAAAAAATCCTCATGAGAAGCCACAAAGTCTTTTCCCACATCATTTTTGGATTTTTGCCCCCCCCCCTCCAAATACAGTGAATCATTCCTGGATCTCATTGGGACAAAAGGTATTCTCAAATTCTGAGGAGTTTTTTCACCATATAGACATCCCCCCAAGTAAAGCTGAAGGCATTACAGTTATACCTCTACAAAAGGAAGTTAAACTGTTGATATAAACATATATAAGTTACAGCTCTCTTTAGTTATGTGTCATAAGAAAAGTATTCCTTCAAGTGTAGCCATTTTTTTTCTTAAATATAAGGGAAAGATATCCTATTCTCTTTACATTATTAGAAATATTCCAATAAAATAATTTCCATATAAAGTTCTGGATAGGTTTGAATATAACATTTAAACCAAATATACCAAATCAGATAACATGATTTAGTACACATTATTTTCTGGAATTTTTTTCCAGTTTACTTTTTCTAGAAAACCCATATCACTCCTTACAGATCCTCTTCAAAACATCTTTCATAGATTTAATCCAGCATGTCACAGAAGCACAGAGTTGGAAAAGACCACAAGGGCCATCTAGTCCAACCCCCTGCCATGCAGGAATACACAATCAAATCATTCTCAACAGATAGCCATCCAGCCTCTGCTTAAAATCCTCCAAAGAAGGCGACTCCACCACACTCTGAGGCAGTGTATTCCACTTCCAAACAGCTCTTACTGTCAGGGAGTTCTTCCTAATGTTTAGGTGGAATCTCTTTTTCTGTAGTTTGACCCATTGCTCCATGTCCTAGTCTCAGGAGCAGCAGAAAACAAGCTTGCTCCATCCTCAGTATGACATCCCTTCAAATATTTAAACATGGCTATAATTTGATTGTGTCTTTTGATACTTTATGATATGAATTTATTTCTTTTTGGTTTTGTTTTCCTTTTTATCCTTAAGGACAGTTTGTAAGTCATACCAACTTGTCTGATGAGTCTAGTCCTTACGGAACTGAGGAATGCAGAAGTACACCCATCTGGTCTAAGTCACACTTATTGTGGTCTGCATGAGGCACCCAACCATGGAGGAGTCTGATTTAAGAAAATATATTAATACTGTTTCACCCCTTGTTCCACTGTGTGTGTGTTTTCCCTTGGGGACAAATGCCTTGCTCATGTGCCAGGAAGAAAGGGAACTTTCTGTACTCAATCAGTGCTTCCCATTCCTACTATTTACACATTAGTCTGTTGAATATGAATATACTCTGCTGATTCAGTTTTTAATCAAGCCAACTTCCCTCTTTAGACCTCTTTTCCTCACCCTCCTGTAGAACTAGGAAGTCTTCCAGATGCTAGGCATTAAGATGCCCTGATTTTGCAGTACTAGCATATTTTCTTCCCATTGTCTAGACTAGCATTCCCTAAACTGCTGGTGTCTTCCAAATTTTGGAGACTACAACTCTTAATAGACTAGCTAACATGGTTAATGTTGAAGGATCGTGGGATCTGATTTCTAAAACATCTGGAGGCCATGAGGATGGGAAGGCTGTTTTAGGCAGAGGGCAATTTGTGAGCAGGGGACAGTTATCATTGAGCCTTTGAATACCTCACATGGCTAGAGAATACAATAAGAACACAGCCTTTCAACTCTACATTTAACTGAGTTTCCTTTGTAAATTAAATTTTATGTAATTTACAAAATATTACATTAAGAGATTATATATCACATTGTGTGATCATGATTACTCCAACAAGTAGGATATGCAACAAAATGTTTGGAATATGGAATGATCTTTTTTACTGTTTCAGACAGAGAGCCATCCCTTCTTCTACAATATTCCATACCCTTCTGTCTTCCGATTTGTTTTCCAACAGACTTGCAGCATTCTGTGGCCTTTAAATGTGCTCAGTCTTGTTTCTTACATATTTTGACTTCTGCAAATCTTAGGGCTCCCTGAACATGCTGATACCACCAACTTGTTTCTCAGTAGCCTTGTTTTGGGTACAGATCATAACAGTGTGATGCTGCAGCAAGGAACGCAAATGCTATTTTAGCCTCCATTAATAGTAGCATAGTTTCCAAATCAAAGAAAGTAATAGTCCCACTATATTCTATATTGGTCAGGCCTCATCTGGAGTACTGCATTCAGTTCTGGCAGTTTCATTTTTAAAAGGATATAGACAAGTTGGAGTGGGTTCAGAAAAGGGCCACAAGACTGTTAAGAGGAATGGTGACCACAACATATGAAGAAAGTTTGAAGGAGCTGCCTACATTCAGCTTGGCAAAGGGAAAACTGAGGGGTGACATGATTGCACTCTTTAAATACCTCAAGGGCTGTCACAGAGATGAGGGGGTAGACCTGTTCTCTGCTGCCCCAGAGGGAAGAGCCAGGTCTAATGGTTTGAAGTTACAGGAGGGTAGATTTTGATTGAACATTAGAAGGAACTTCTTGACAGTAAGAGGAGTTGGGTAATGGAACCCAAAGGTGGGGTCTCCTTCTCTGAATGTCTTCAAAAAAAGGCTGGACAGCTGCCTGTTAGAGATGCTGTAGCTGGAGTTCCAGCATTGACCAGGGGGGCTGGACCCAATGACCATTGGGGCCCCTTCCAACTCTATTATTCTATGACCCTGCCTAGAGAGGTGGTGGGGTCTCCATCTATGGATATCTTCAAATAGAGGCTGGATTGCTACCTGCTGGGGATGCTTTTGTGACGTACCAAGCACACACGCTCACATGCAATCAATAAATTGCTTTATTGACATGGATTCATGTGTCAGGAACATAGAACAAAGCCGAAACTGAATACAGCAAGAACAAACCCCCAGATAAACCCCTCAGCATGAGAAAAGAATTCAGGGAGTAAAATTGCCTCCCTCTCAGGGCGGCTGGCACTTGGACGCCCTGACCTTGAGCCGCTGTGGAGAGAAACGTTCCCAGGCCAACAAGGTGGGCTGGCCTCTCTCCAAAACTCCAAAGGCCCAGACAAGGAGAACGGCCTCATGTCAGACTCACCCATGAATTCCACTCCCAACAACCAGAATTCAGGGATGAGCCTGACATACCGCCCACCCAAAGAGAAATCCCCCTCCCTTATTTTAGCCCGGCTTATCAGGAAAGCGGGCATGGAACTTCCGTAATAAGCATGGAGCATTCACATGTTCACAGCTAACCCAGTCGGCATGCCCTAATGGCAGATGCTTGCAAAGTCCAAGGCCGAAACAACTCTTGGCCAGACATCTTTAATTCTCTGACTCCACTGGGTCACTGAGACCGGGTCCTTGGAGGTCCCCTCCCCTAGTGGTAGAGGATTAAAGTCTTGTCCTGAAACTATCTCAAAAGGGGAGAAGCCGGTGCTCTGGTGAGTGGCGTTGTTATAGGCGACCTCCGCAAAAGGCAAGAGGTCTACCCAGCCAGATTGTTGGAAGTTCACATAACACCTAAAATACTGTTCAAGAATCTGATTAGTACGTTCGCTCTGCCCATCACTCTGGGGATGATGGGAACTACTGAGCCCTAATTTGACTCCCAGGTTTGTGAATGCCTTCCAGAACTGGGAAGTGAACTGAGCCCCCCAGTCAGACACAATCTTAGCAGGAACCCCATGTTTCTGGAGATCCTGCACTGAACAGGGGGTTGAACTCGATGGTCTATGAGGTCTCTCCCAACTCTGTGATTCTGTATCTGTTGTAACTTAGTGCTTGATATCTCTATTAGTACATATGATGTGTAAATTTATTTATTAAATAACTGCAATTTTTTTTAATGGAGGGGCATTCATATGTTGGAGTACAACACCCATCATCCCTTACCTCTCCCATCTTCAAGCGATTGTAGCTGTGGTGTCACTAAGGCTGGTGTCACCCCCCACACCTCTACAGTCTCACCTAGTGCAGTTCAGCCTCTCTGCACCCCCCAGTGCCACCACTGCACGGTAGCCAGAGCCAATGGGAGTTGCTATCCCTGGGGAGTACACAGTCTCTACCCCCGGTTTACAGCTCCTTTGTAATCTTATATATATTGTTGCCCTATTTCCAGGGAAATTATTATTTCTTCTAGGCTTTTTCATCTGGGAGTGAAATAGAATGGATTCTCAAAGCACCTAAATAGGCAACCCATTTGATACTATTTGTCTTGTCTTGTTGTGTGCCTTCAAGTAATTTACAACTTATGGCAAGTCTAAGATGAACTTATCACAGGTTTTCTTGGCAAGATTTGTTCAGAAGAGGTTTGCCATTCCCTTCCTCTGAGGCTGAAAGAGTGTGACTCAAGTTTGCAGATGGCACCAAATTAGGGAGGTAGCTAATACTCCAGAGGACAGGATCAGAATACAAAGTGACCTGAATAGATTGGAGAGCTGGGCCAGAACTAACAAAATAAATTTCAACAGGGAGGATACACTTGGGCAGTAAAAATGAAATGCACAGATACAGGATGGGTGACACCTGGCTTGATGGCAGTACATGGAAAAGGAATCTAGGAGTCTTAGTGGACCACAAGCTGAACATGAGTCAGCAGTGTGATACAGCTGCTAAAAAAGCAAATGCGATTCTAGACTGCAGCAATAAGAGTATAGCGTCTAGCTCAAAGGAAGTAATAGTGCCACTGTATTCTGCTTTGGTCAGACCTCACCTGGAATACTGTGTCCAGTTCTGGGCACAACAATTCAGGAAGGATATTGAGAAGCTGGAATGTGTCCACAGGAGAGCGACCAGGATGGTGGGTGGTCTGGAAGCCATGCCCTATGAGGAACGGCTTAGGGAGCTGGGCATGTTTAGTCTGGAGAAGAGAAGGTTGAGAGGGGACATGACAGCCATGTTTAAATATTTGAAGGGATGTCATACTGAGGATGGAGCAAGCTTGTTATCTGCTGTTCCAAAGGCTAGGACATGGAGCAATGGGTTCAAACTACAGGAAGAGATTCCACCTAAACATTAGGAAAAACTTCCTGACAGTAAGAGCTATTCGGAAGTGGAATACATTGCCTCAGTGTGGTGGAGTCTCCTTTTTTGGAGGTTTTTAAACAGAGGCTGGATGGCTATCTGTTGAGAATGATTTGACTGTGTATTCCTGCATGGTAGGGGTTTGGACTGGATGGCCCTTGTGGTCTCTTCCAACTCTCTGATTCTGTGACTTGCCCAAGGGCACCCAGTGGGTTTCCATGGCTGAGCAGGGACTTGAACCCTGGTCTTCAGACTCCTAGCCCAACCCACAAATCACTACACCTCACTGGCTCTCTTTGTTCCTTAATACTATTTCCAGAACTTCATATTCTGAACTTGCAAAATCTTTGTGCCTATGCAGGCCAATGACACCTGGGAGCATGAAGTACACATCATTGGAAAGTAATCTGTGTGCTCATGGGCTGTATAAGTTTATTCTGAGTAAGTCATATAATATAAAAGAAAAATAAAATCCTATTTTTGCAAGCTCCATGTAAACAAAAGAATGGATGATTACACTTATTAATTCAACCATTTACAACTGAAACCCTATTTTTTGTAAGGTTCATTCAACAAGAGAATGGATGACTACACTTTTTAATCCTATCATTTACGGTATGCTCAGTGGAGATATGGTTATAAAAACCTGTAACATTAAACTCACTGACAAAACTCATTGTGCTGAGCTGCAAGCTTCTCTTTTGGATCTAAAGAATATCATAGAGATTCCATCACTTTTCCTGGCAAAACCAATGAAAACTTGTAGTTTCAGGAAACAGAGGAATGGCAGTATATATATTGTTTAGGACAGAAATTCTTTTTGAAGTTAGCTTTTGGTTGATTTTGGCCAGCATTATATAAAATAATGTGCATATGCAGCCAGAGGTGTCTTTGAAGTTCACATGGTGGAACAAGCAAGCTGATTTTAAACTGAATAGCATGTTGCTTGTTTGGCCATGAGGCTGGCCACAAAAGAAGCTTCAAAGATGGGGTTTGCAGCACATACAGCTCTCTGCATGCACACACAATTTTGCAGGATTACACAGCATCTGTGGTTTTAAAGACTGTCAGTGCCAAGTCAGATCACAGTGTGCAAAAAATAACCCCTTAAATGGAAAGTTATATGCTGATACAAGAACACACACTTTTAAAACAGTGTGGGGGAGGACTAGTTTGCGTCTAACATGGTTTGGCTACCGCGATGGCAGGTACAAATTAAATTCAAGTGTGCATATGATCCATATGCCTTGAAAAGTAAGAGAGGAGAATCTACTGAGTAGATGGACTGAATGGGGCCTACAGAAGTAAGGTTTTTGGCACCTAGGCCCTGCAGAACTTAAAAGGTTCTGCAAACAGCAAGGGGGTGTGCATAGGTCTGTACCACATATACAGTATGCACATCCAGGCAGTCATGTACCTGTCTCAGTTTAGCACTGCAGTTTCATTACATATATAAAAACTATACTTATGTTTTTAGCACAAACCTTTAGTTTTATACTACTGAATTATGGCTTGTCCTGTCTTTAAATAATACTTTATTGCAATGATAGAAAGTAATCCATTCAGCATTTTTATAGGGAATAAAAGGGAGAAACCATCTTGCCTCAGGCAGCAAAATTCCTTTGTCTAGCCTAGATCCAGACTTAATCATACACAATATACACATTGAAACCAACAGGACATAATTGCAATTAAAGTCAAATTGATTATAGTATGCCTCCTCTAGAAGTATGACTAAGGACATTCTCAGACAGGGCAAAAATTGTGGGATAACAACATCATGGCTAGTGTAAATGGGCCCCACTATTGCATGATGCTGTCGTCTTCATGTGATTACTCTGTGCGCCAGTCGCAAAAAAGGCATTATTTCTAATTCATGGAACAAGCTTTCAGTAGATCGTCACTAGTGCTTTTTTGTGCTATTGATGGCGTGCGAAACAATGTCCCATTGTAATTGCAGGATTAAAGGGTAAATGGGTGGTCCTCAGCAAGAAAACTTCCAGGTGAGAACACGAAAACAAAGCACAGGACATTCTTTTTATGAAGGGTCCTGTTTAGCTTCAATGTTTTTATGTTTGTTTCAGTGCTTGTGTGTTCATTTACTTTATTAATTAAGATGTTTTTGGAATGTTAAGTGCGCTCGCATCTTCTTGCAAGAAACACCAAGTCTCACCCATCCCAAAACACGGAAGTAAACTCCCTTTCTTAAAATGCTAGTGGTCGTCATGCAATAATTCTGTGGTGGTTCTTTCACATGATTAGAGTAACGTGCGATAATAAGTGTTATAATACCCCAATGTTTCCACTATCCTCATTCGTGGAATTATAGCGTTTTCAGACACTTGTCTAATAATGTCCCAAAACTGGACCTCTGATTTCTGAAAGACTTGCTTTGGACAAGAAATGCCAATTTATGACAGTCTTAGAGCATGATCCAGTCACACACCCAGTTTTAGCAAGCGTTACTTGTGTTATATGGGACTATCTTTCTCAGTTCTCCCCCTACATCTAACACTTGAGCATACAGTTTTCTCTTCATATTCGCAGGGGTTTGGTTTCAGGACCCCCACCTCCACCACCCCCGATACCAAATCAGTGAATACTCAAGTCCCATTATATGCAATGGCATAGCAAAATGGTGTCCCTTATATAAGATAGCAAAATCAAGGTTTGCTTTTTGGATTATTTTTTTTTAAAGAATATTTTCAAGCCATGAATACTTAAATCCGTGGATACCAAATCCATGGATATGGAGGGACAACTGTACATCATACTCTGAATGAAGTACATTGATCAGATAAGAAGGGAAAGCAGACTGCATACACAGGAATCGTAGGCTTGTCCCATTATCTGTACAACATCTGGCACCTGATAAACACGGGCTTTTTACTTAAGGGCCCACGGTACTGAAATGAGGACCTCACACTAATAAGGCCAAATCCACACCACACAAATAATCCAGTTTGAAAGGGGATTATTTTGCCATGGCTCCTTCCTATGGAATCCTGGGTGTTTGTAGTTTGGGGAGGCACCAAAGACCATGTAAAACGACAAATCCCAGAATTCCATTGGAAGGGGCCATGGCAAAATAAGCTTATTTTGCCATGGCTCCTTCCTATGGACACCTGGGATTTGTAGTTTGGGGAGACAGCTGACTCTGGTCGAGAAGGCTACAAGACCACATAAAACTACAAATTCCAGGATTCCATCGGAAGGGGCCATGGCAAAATAAGCTTCTTTTACCATGGCCCCTTCCTATGGACACCTGGGATTTGTAGTTTGGGGAGGCACCAGGCTCTTCGGCCGAGAAGGCTCCAAGACCACCTAAAACTACAAATCCCAGGATTCTTCCATGGCTCCTTCCTATGGATACCTGGGATTTGTAGTTTGGGGAGGCACCAGGCTCTTTGGCTGAGAAGGCTCCAAGGCCACGTAAAACTACAAATCCCAGGATTCCATCGGAAGGGGCCATGGCAAAATAAGCTTCTTTTACCATGGCCCCTTCCTATGGACTGCTGGGATTTGTAATTTGGGGAGGCACCAGGCTCTTTGGCCGAGAAGGCTCCAAGACCACGTAAAACTACAAATCCCAGGACTCTTCCATGACCCCTTCCTATGAACTCCTGGGAGTTTGTAATTTGGGGAGGCCCCAGGCTCTTTGGCCAAGAAGGCTCCAGGACCGTGTAAAACTACAAACCCCAGGATTCCATCGGAAGGGCCCCGTGGCACAATAACCCGGTTTGTCACTGGATTATTTGTGTAGTGCGGAGGTGGCCCTGCAGGTGCCGCTGCCCTGTCGGGCGCCGGCTCCCTCTGCTCACACTCTGAGGCCTCCCTTCTCTTCCTCCCCCGGGGCGAGCGTTCTCTCCGTGGCCGCTGCGCCCCCTACCTACCGCCGCCTCCCGTCCGGCCAGCCTTGCGGCGGGTCACGTGCCCGGCGGAGGACCGGGGTGGGGGTGGGAAGAGCGGAGGCGGCGTTGAGAGCCCGGCCTTGTTTCCGTCGAGCCTCTCGCCACCGCCGCCGCCATGTTGCTGCTGCTTCTCTCGCTCCCCGGTGGCCGCCTTCGTCTTCGGCCGGCCTTCCTGCCGCTCATCCTCTTGGTCCTGTTGCCGGGCCCTGCCCGACCCATCTCTTTCCACTTGCCAGGCAAGGCCCGCAAATGCCTGAGGGAGGAGATCCACCGCGACACGCTGGTCACCGGCGAGTACGAGGTCGCCCCTCCGCCGGGCTCCTCCAGCGGCCCCTCGGCCAACCTGAAGGTGCAGGGAGGGAGGGAGGGTCGCTTTTGGAGGGGATGGGGTGTTTGCTCAAACGGGAGACTGCCTATGTGTAACACACACACACACACAGGGCCTGGGACTAGGAGGGTCACACACAACCTCTAAGCGCGCCGGGAGACGCGGGTCGGCGCGTTCACACGACAGGACCCCCGTCCTGAGGACGGGGGTCCTGTCGTGTGAACGCGTCGACCCGCGTCTCCCGGCGCGCTTAGAGGTTGTGTGTGAGCCTCCTAGTTCCCAAGCCCTATGTGTGTATAACGACCATGCCATGGCTTTCCTGGCCCTTCCGTTTTTCTTGGGACACGTCAACCAAGCCTCCCCTTCCTGAGGCGGGCGAACTGGGGAAGGAGGAACTAGGCCCCACCGCCTGTGGGTGGCTCAGCAGGGAGGCCCCAGAGCAACGCCCGCCTTCCCCACGGCTGCTGCTGCTGCCGCCTCTTTTTCCCCTCCACAGGCAGGCTGCCCACTTGTTGAGGTTTCCCTGAGGTTTTCTACAGGATGCCTACAGTATACCCTGGACCAGTTACTTGTGGTGGCTGCAAACCCCAGAATCCCAATCGACGTTGCTGTCGCCATGATGTGTATACTGTGTTACCAGTTGTCCCTCCGTATCCAC
The DNA here is from genome assembly GCA_030847615.1 of Gambelia wislizenii. Taxonomy (NCBI): domain Eukaryota; kingdom Metazoa; phylum Chordata; class Lepidosauria; order Squamata; family Crotaphytidae; genus Gambelia; species Gambelia wislizenii. The sequence continues at coordinate 445,815,234 of JAUMIR010000001.1, read as the reverse complement.
GGATGTACTGTGTTACCAGTTGTCCCTCCATATTCGCGGGTTTGGTATCCACAGATTTAAATATTCACAGTTTGAAAATATTCTTTAAAAAATAATCCAAAAAGCAAACCTTGACTTTGCCATCTGATATAAGTGACACCATTTTACTATGCCATTGCATATAATGGGACTTGAGTATTCACAGATTTGGGTATTCACGGGGGGGGGGGGTCCTGGAACTAAACCCTAGAGAATGTGAAGGGACAAATGTACTGTATTACCAGTTGTCCCTCCAGATTCACAGATTTGGTATCCACGGATTTAAATATTCACGGTTTGAAAATATTCTTTAGAAAAATAATAATCCAAAAAGCAAACTTTGACTTTGCCATCTGATATAAGGGACACCATTTTCCTATGCCATTGCGTATAATGGGACTTGAGTATTCACGGATTTGGGTATTCATGGGGGGGGGGGTCCTGGAACCAAACCCTAGCGAATGTGAAGGGACAACTGTACTGTATTACAAGTTTTCCCTCCATATTCATGGATTTGGTATCTACGGATTTTAGATATTCACAGTTTGAAAATATTCTTTAAAAAAATTAGTAATCCTAAAAGCAAACCTTGATTTTGCTATCTTATATAAGGGACACCATTTTGCTATGCCATTGTATATAATGGGACTTGAGTATTCACGGATTTGGGTATTCACGGGGTATTCACATCCCAGCGAATGTGAAGGAACAGCTTGTATATTATATTTATTATTATTATATTATAATGATGATAATGTGTAGGGGAATTATAGGAGCTGTGCCCCCATAAAGTAACTTTGCTGGGCTTTACATAGGGGCGACCCATTTTTCAGTCTTAAAGAGTTTTTCACACTACGCTGTTATAGTGTTACTATTCTGCTTTATTTGCTATGACTGCCTCCTGTGGAATGCTGGGATTTGCAGTTTAGGGAGGGGCATTTACAACTCTCAGCAGAGAGCTCTTAGGCCTCACTAAACTACAAACCCCAGAATTCCACAGGAGGAAGCCATAGCAGTTAAAGTGGAATAGTAACACTACAACAGTGTAGTGTGAAAATCTCTTTTCTCCATCTCAACTTTGCTCTCTGTTCCAACAGCCCTTTCTTTCTGAGTTCTACTCAGCACTTTGCATGGTCTTACTTTAAACATACATTTTTACAGATGCCTGTAGAATAGGACTGAGGCACATATAGGCCTCCATTGGTTGTTGGACTGCAACTCCCAGCAGCCTTAGTGGTTCCTGGGGTGAGGGATTTGGGTAAGTTACGGTCATAGACAATCCCCTGCTCTGTACTAGGAGAATCCTCAGAATAATAATTGGTCTGAGGAAAAGCAGCCCAAATTGCAGGACACTGAAAGATGTATGATTTTCCAAGAGAATATATGAAACTTAAAATGCTAGAACAGTGGCTCTTAACCTTTTCTTTACCAGGGACCCCCTTTAAATAACTTTGTTGCTGCAGACCCCAAAAACTTAACTCAAGATTTAAACCAATGATAATAATACCTGATTTTAATAATAATACAATTACAACATCTATTAAACCTTCCCTCAGAGACACTGGAGGGGGAGGGAAGACTTTTCCCCTGCTCCTTCTTGCATGTTTGTGGCTGGAGCAGATTGAATGACAATGGGCAGGCCCACCAGCCTTTGCCTTGGCTCCTGTAACATGGCCACTTCACTGCAGGGAGGAGGTGGACCAAGCAGCCTTCAAGCCAGACACCCTGTGAGGACATCGTGGCCTCCTGGGGCTTCCCGACCACAGGTTAAGGACCACTGTGCTAGAGTGATGAAATAAGAGTGCTTGTGAGAAAGTGTTGTAGTAGTTAAGTCTTCAGCTTAGACAGAGCCAAGCACATGCCATGAAAATACCAGGCATTATGAAATTTACATGTAAGAGGAGAACTGCTTGTTACAAAGGACAAAAATGACAGTCCTACTTTGATCATCCCTAGTTCAACCTGTCCCATGTTATATCACTCACAAGCTGTGTGTTTCTTTACCAAACAGTACCCAATAAGGTGTTGTGACATTACAGTGTTAGGCAAGATATAATTAGTTGCTGTTGAGGTTGAAGAAGTTCTCCAGATGGGCCTTTTCTGCATCATTAATTTATTCTTTCTAATATGTAGATGTGGCCTTAGTGTTTAAGAAAAGGATTTTCCACTCATGAAGTCTTTGACCACCACACAATATGGCTGCAGTGTGAGGGAGGAGAATAGCAATTGTTAGTGGTGTGTTTGTGCTGGGGTGCAACTATTAGCATGGCGTGTCAGTGTTGGAATAATATGGTTCAACAAAGCCTATATTCTTAATCAGTCCTTTTTAGGAGTAAATTACACTGAACTTGGTGGAGTTTATGCTGGTGTAACCCAGCACAGGTTCACATTTTTAGATTTCACCTGGGCAATTTATGACTGGATTCTGAGCAGGTGTGACCAGGCTGAATACTAAGGGCAAGAGGCATAATGTTGTGTATGTCTTACTGTGCATGTAGTGTTGTACAGGACATAATTTGAGGAGCAGGATAACAAAGCATGGCCTTGCTGGCTTCACATGAAAGAGAATGAGAGGATGACATGGTTGTATAGAGAGTCAGGGTCTTCGTTGTTGTGACTGACTTTCTGGTTAGTAGCTATGGGTTTTCCATGTACTTTAGCTAAGGAGAAGAGACTAATAAGGTGCTGTGTGAAAGGAAAATGGCATGGGAAAGATTTGGGCAGCCATAGCCACTAGTTGTGCAGAAAACACTAATCTTGAACGTAGCTAACTCTTGTAAGCAGCTTGCTGGGTACTTCATAACTACAGTATTTGTTTTCACAGTATCACTGACATGGAGGGTGAGTTGAGACATGGTGACCAGTGCTCTCTAAGGATTCTCTGGGCTAAAGAGAGGTTTTGAGCTGCAACAATCCATGTCTAAACTGAACCCATTGTTCTGTTAAGGGCATCAGATCCCTTAAAGCACAGGTAGCAAGTTATTTTGTAGTTGAACACTGACACTTGTGAGGTCACTCTGTTTCACTCTTCCCTCAGTTGGGATACATTACTGTTTGACTGGCAGGTGCCTTTTCCCTGCCTAACAATCCCCCTAGAATTGTTTCTTAAAGTAATAAGGGATTCAGATTGATGGGTCAGGAATTGGTTTAATAGAATCATGGGATCATAATGTTGGAGGGGGTCCTATGGGCCATCAGGTCCAACCCCTGTTCAATGCATGATCTCCAGCTAGAGCAGGTAGCTATCCAGCTTCTTTTTGAATTCATCCAAAGAAGGAGGCCTCACCACCTTTCTAGGCAATTGGTTCCATTGCCAAGCCACTCTTACTGTCAAGATGTTTCTTCTAGTGTTCAATAAAAATCTATAACTTCAAACCATTAGACCTGATTGTACCTTCTGGGGCAGCCCCTTCTTCTTTGTGACAGCCCTTGAGTTGTTTAAACAGTGCAATCATGTCACCCCTCAGTCCATTCTTCACTAGGCTGAACATGTCCAGCTCCTTCAGCGTCTCCTCGTCTATTTTGTTATCCATACCTCTGATCATTCTTGCCACCCTTCTGTGAACCCACTCCAACTTATCTGTATCCTTCTTAAAATTAGGTGCCCAGAATTGACCATAGTGGTACTTAGAATCTTCCGCCACATGATTTTCTTTATAAATCCAATTATTTATTTTTTTGCTTGCTAGTGAATCACATGATTACTTTGCACCTTGTAAATTTTCAAGTTGTGATTTTAAAGTTATAAAGACATAAAGTGAACATAATGTTTTGCCTATGTATTCTGTGTACAGTAGCACCCCCTGATTCAATTATCTGCGGTTGGCGATGGCAGAGGGGAGGGATCTCACCTGCCCCACCCCTTCCTCTGGGAGGGCTCCAGTTGCTGTGGTGGCAGTGGCAGGGGCGAAGGAGGTACTGCTTGACTGGGATCACAGCCCGTTATTTCAGCTTCATGTTTTTATGGGAAAACAAGTCCATGTAGATCTCTCCCTCATCCTTCTTTGACTCTTCCTTCAGAATCTTGCTGATTTCAGCTTGCAGGAGCTGCATGGTGTGGGTGAAGGAAGGGCCCAGGCTCTTCTTCTTAGCCATGGTTGTCGGGCCTACTCACTGTGCAGGTCATACCCTTGATGCGGCCTTTAGTACGGAACAGGAATATCCGTGGGCGAAGGTTGTTAAAACCTCTGCATTGTCATGGACGGATCATTTCCTGGTCAAGATGGAGCTAAGAGCCACTGTCTGCCCCACCGGGGGTGGTGGACCTATTAGAATGGTCCGCCCTCGAAGGCTAATGGAACCAATTGGATTCCAGAAAGCCTTGGAGGGTTTAATGGTTGGTAACACCGGTGATTCTGTTGAAGCTTTGGTTAATATTTGGAACACCGACCTCACCAAGGCTATCGACACAATCGCTCCCAAGCGTCCTCTCCAGCCTGCTCCTAACCGTAAGCCCTGGTATTCAGAGGAGCTTAGGAAGATGAAGCGGGCTGGACAACGACTAGAGCGCACTTGGCGGAAGACTCGACTCTTATCCGACAAGACTCATCATAGGAATTTCCTTGATTCTTATCGAGAGGTGATACGTGCAGCGCAGAAGTCGTTCTCCTCTGCACGTATTGCGTCTGCAGAGTCCCGTCCAGCAGAACTGTTTAGGGTGGTGGGGGAGCTGACGCAGATTCCACCTGCGCAGAACTCCTTACTTAACCCGACAATGGCCTGCTGTGATGCGTTTAACATCCACTTTGCAGATAAAATCTCGGATTAGAGCCGACTTAGATGCCAGTGTTATGACAGAATCTATAGACGAGGTGTCCAGCAACTCCGTTGATGAAATTTTATTGGATCAGCTTCAATCTGTGAGTACCGATGACGTGGACAAGCTCCTTGGAAGAGTGAGGAAGACGACCTGTCCCCTTGATCCTTGTCCATCTTGGCTGGCCACCCAAGGGGGCGATGCATCGAGAGTACTCCTTAGAGATATTATCAATGCGTCCTTCAGGGAGGGGTCTGTTCCACCCTGTCTGAAGGAAGCGGCGGTTAAGCCGCTCCTGAAAAAGCCTTCCCTGGACCCCTTGGACAGGAACAAACTATAGGCCAGTCTCCTTGCTGCCTTTTCTAAGCAAGGTGATTGAGAGGGCGGTCGCTTCCCAACTCCAAGCTGTCTTGGATGAAACCGATTATCTAGATCCATTTCAAACTGGCTTTAGGACGGGATATGGAGTGGAGACTGCCATGGTTGCTCTGGCTGATGACCTCTGCTTGGGTATCGACAGGGGTAGTGTGACCCTGTTGGTGCTCTTGGACCTCTCAGCGGCCTTTGATACAATAGATCATTCCATACTCCTGGATCGCCTGAGGGGGTTAGGAATTGGAGGCACTGCTTTGCAGTGGTTCCGTTCCTTCCTCTTGGGCAGATCCCAGAGGGTGAGGCTCAGGGACAGTTGCTCTACCAGAATAGAGCTTAGCTGTGGCGTTCCTCAGGGTGCCATCCTGTCCCCGATGCTATTTAACATCTATATGAAGCCGCTGGGAGAGATCATTCGGAGGCATGGAGTGCGGTGTCATCAGTATGCTGATGACACCCAGATATACTTCTCCATGTCGCAGTCATCAGCTTCGACTTCAGATGGCGTTTCTCCCCTCAGTGATTGTCTTAAAGCAGTAATGGACTGGATGAGGAAAAACAAATTGAGACTGAATCCAGACAAAACGGAGGTACTAACAGTTACAGGCCCGAAACCAGGTCTGGGAATACAACTTCCAATCCTGGATGGAACTACACTCTCCTCCAAGGACTGTGTTCGCAGTCTGGGGGTGCTCCTGGACCCGACGCTCCAGATGTCTAATCAGGTAAATGCGGCAGTCAGGAGTGCCTGTTATCAACTTCGGCGGATACGCCAGCTGCGCCCTTTCCTGGAAACCAGGGACCTCGAAACTGTGGTACATGCACTGGTAACCTCCCGTCTGGATTTCTGTAATGCGCTCTACATGGGGCTACCCTTGTGCTTGACTCGGAAACTTCAACTAGTTCAGAACATGGCAGCCAGGTTGATTTCTGGTGTTTCCAGAAGAGAGCATATAACACCTGTGCTAAAAGCTCTCCACTGGCTGTCTATTAGTTTCCAGGCACAGTACAAGGTGTTGGTTATAACCTTTAAAGTCCTACATGGCTTGGGTCCAACTTATCTCCGGGACCGCCTCCTTCCGTACGACCCTCCCCGCGCACTTCGGTCCTCTGGGAGGAATCTGTTACAGCCTATGAAAACAAGGCTGTCGGTGACCTCCCAGAGGGCCTTCTCTGCTGCCGCTCCCAGATTATGGAATGGCCTGCCGGACGAGATCCGTTTTATTACCACCTTAGACAGCTTTTAAAAAGCTGTCAAGACGGATCTTTTCCGGCAGGCCTTTCCTGAATAACTATCCCGGCCCAAGACTCGGCTGTCCTTCTGAGCTGCAATTAGATTTTTTAACTATTGTATGTTTTAATTTTTTTCTTTCTAATTTATATATTTTAATTACTGTATGTTTTTAATCTTTTATAATTTAATATTATTTTAAGGGGTGGGTGGGCTAGGATACTGTGTTTATGGAGTTTTATATTGTAAGCCGCCCCGATTGCGTTGCAGAGGGGCGGGATAGAAATAAAATAATAATAATTATTATTATTAGTGCCAGCAGGTACTTGTTCTCGGCCTTGGCTGCTGAGCTGGGCCCACTCCCACTGCCGCTAGCAGGGTGGGCGCAGTGGTGGGGGCTGGCAGGGCTGAGCTGTTGGCTGAAGCCAGTAGAAGTGGTGGCAGATGAGGGCCCCACTGCACACCCCACCACTGCCACCCCGTGGGGAGCAGCATAACAGGCACTAGCCTGAGGCAACTGGAGGTGGCTGGGGGCGGAGGCCAGACCCAGGGCCCTGCCAAGGTGAATAGCAGTGGCCACCAGGTCCTCCCGGTGCTGCATCCATGGCCGAAAGAGCAGCAGAGGCACCTGAGGAAACAGGGTTGCCATGCCAATCGAGCACTGGGCCTACTGGGTGACAGGACGTGCGTGGGCGGAAGGCCCAGAGGAAGGAGGAGCAGAAACAGCGTGTGCCGGAGGGGGGAGGCATTGCACCTCCCCCCCTGTCCCTTCCTCCAGGAGGGCTCCAGTTGTGGCAAGGGTGATAGTGTGTGTGTGGGGGAGGCAGGGCAGAGGAGGGATCCCGCCTCCCCCTTCCTTCCCCTGGGAGAGCTCTGGTGGCACTGGCATGGTGTTGGTGGGTGGTGTTCACTATTATCTGCAGAAATAATTATCCATGGTGAGCCCGGAACCAATCCCCTGCGGATATGGGGGTCCTACTGTACCCTGTAAAAAATCAGTTTGTGTATGGATAGAGTCACCCCCTTTGTTTTATATGATTAGTGCCTACTCATTCTACACCCCATTGTCTGATATAACTCTGAGACCCTGTATTGATTTACCATCTTTGTCTGGGATTTCCCTTTCATGTAAAAGTAAACACTTATAAAACCATTTAAACATTCCTCTTTCCAAATATATTTTAGAACTGTGGTACTCTACATTTCATGTGCACTGCAGTGACTAGTGCCAAAGTTTTCTGTTACAATTTCAAGTATCCCAAGTTTGATTGTTTACCTTTTCAATTTAAATTCAGTAGTAGTTTAGATTGTTGTTTCTATCCGGTACTACATCACCAGCCAAAAGCTCATTGTCCAGGAATGCACTGGGGCTGTGGATCAGTAAAGTCTTAGCTTTGCTACAAATTGTTTGTTAGGCTTTCACTTCCTCCAGAAGGCCACAGAGGTACAACAGGGTGCTGTATAATATGTGTTTCTGTCCTGACTTTTGTGGTTGGTGGTGTGCCTGCAGAACAAATGTCTTGGCTACTCACTTGGTTTAAAAAGTCCAAGGCTGGTTGTTTTGGAACAGCAACTCACACGGGCACATTTGCTGCCTGGTCTAGGCCTCCTTTGTAATTAGTGATGACACAACACTTTCCTTTTTCAGAGAAAGAAAATACCGTGTTAAAGTTCTTGTCCTGAAAAACATAGGCTTAGAGTAGTGAATGACTAAAGAACCAATTTACAGTGTTTCGTTGTCACTGCCATTTTTGCTGTGTCCATGGTAGCACATCACTGTTTGCTGTCTTGTTGTGACATCTCAGCACTAACAGTTATGCTTTCTGTTCTGGAAGAATGTATCCAGTGTGCCAGTTGACTGTGCAGAGGAGGTCATTTAATGACTGTCTTCCACTGCATCAGTCATATGTGGGTGTTTATTGTTCAAGATAGCAGTGTAGGGGGAAAAGCTATGGTTGTGAAAATGATGATGCCATTGTGCATAATGTAGTACACTGTGGCACATCATTCAATCTGGCTGTATCCCCGCTGTTGTGTAGGCTGCCTTTTAAGCTGTTTGCCCTACATGGACTTAGTTTGATTGGCAATGTGCCTGGCTGTGTGTAGGCAATGGTTGTCTGGTGCCAAATAAAGAGAAAAGTAGACATGGGCCAATATACTTGGGGATGTCCTCCAGCTAATGCTGGAAGAACTTAGTTCAGCATGTGCGTGAGAACCTTTTCTGTGAGTGAACCATGTGTGTGTTCCTTCAAGTTGCCTGTTGACTTATGGTGAACCTATGAATTTCATAGGGTTTTTTAGGCAAGAAACACTCAGAGGTAGTTTTGCCAGTTCCTTCCTCTGAACTATACCTTACAACACCTGTTACTAACCAGGGCTGACCCTGCTGAGCTTCCAAAATCAGACAGGACCTGACACCTTTAGGATATTTAGGCCCTTGGGTGAACCATACTTTGTGGATATTCTTATCTGTTTACTGTATTTAACAATACCTAAAATGACTTTTAAGAAACTTTCAGAAGCTCATTTAAAGCTACTTCCTTCTGTAACTGGGCTCATTTTTACAATTGTTGTTTGGTAATATAATCCATAGCTCATCCGTTTAGAGCTGCTGATAATGTATGTTGAGTGAAATGAATTATTTCTTCTCTATTTATTCTGAGAGAGACTGCCTCCCAGTTTCAGTGAATTATTCCATAGGAATGGCCTTAGATGATGAGTCTAATGAAGCAGAAGTATTTTTGATAACCCTAATTCACCAAAAATTAAAACTGTGATGAAAATAATTTATTTAGATACAAAGAGAGCAAGGAAAACAAAAATATAGAACACTAGGTAGCTCTCATAGAACTTGGTTATTAAAATGTTTGCCTCTCATGTTTTTCATTTTCCCTACAGATTACTGACTCAGCTGGGCACATTCTCTATTCCAAGGAGGATGCTACTAAGGGCAAGTTTGCTTTCACCACAGATGACTATGATATGTTTGAGGCCTGCTTTGAGAGCAAACTCCCTGTCGGTGAGTGTGAACAGCCCTTCTGGGTGCTTTTTGCATGTTTTTTTCCTTTTCCTTCTTTCTGTGTGCAGTGCATCTAAAAGGATAACATTTGGGTTACAACCAGGGATGTCTGCTTTGCCAATTTCATAGAATCATAGAATTGTAGAGTTGGAAGAGACCACAATGACCATCCAGTCCAACCCCCTGCCACGCAGTAATCACGATCAAAGCATCCCTGACAGATGGCCATCCAGCCTCTGTTTAAAGACCTCCAAGGAAGGAGACCCCATCATGCTCCGAGGGAGTGTGTTCCACTGCTGAACAGCTCTTACTGACAGAAAGTTCCTCCTAATGTTGAGGTGGAAACTCTGTTCCTGGAGCTTGCATCCATTGCTCTGTGTTCTAGTCTCTGGAGCAGCAGAAAACAAGCTTGCTCCATCCTCAATGTGACACCCCTTCACATACTTAAACAGGGCTATCATATAGCCTCTTAACCATCTTTTTTCCAGGCTAAACATACCCAGCTCCCTAAGTCTTTCCTCATAAGGCATGGTTTCCAGAACTTTCATCATTTTAGTCGCTCTCCTATAGACACGCTCCAATTTGTCAATATCCTTTTTGAATTATGGTGCCCAGAACTGGACACAGTATTCTAGCTGAGGCCTGACCAAGGCAGAATAGAGTGGCACTATTACTTCCCTTGGTCTAGATACTATAATTCTATTGATGCAGCCCAAAATCGCATTGGCCTTTTTAGCTGCTGCATCACACTGTTGACTCATGTTCAACTTGTGGTCTACTAGGACTCTTAGATCCCTTTTGCACGTAATCTCATTCAGCCAGGTCTCTCCCAGCCTATATTTATGCTTTTTGTTTTTTCGCCCTAAGTGCAATACCTTACATTTCTCTGTATTGAATTTCATTTTGTTAGCTTTGGCCCAGCTTTCTAGTCTATCCATGTCATTTTGAATTTTGATCCTGTCCTCTAGGGTGTTAGCTACTCCTCCTAATTTGGTGTCATCTGCAAATTTGATAAGTATGCCCCTTTGTTGGGACTCTTTTGGACTGAAAGAGAAAATTTAATAATAAGTGAGTCAGTTCCTAAAATTACTGATGAAGCCACTTGAAGAACTTCTTCCCCAAACTGCTTAACTGTCTGGGGTAAGATGCCATTTATAATTTAGAATGAGACTCAAGAAGGAACAGGCTGACAAAAGGGGACTTACGGCTATGACAGAACTCTCATGAATCTTCACAAGAAATGAGCCCTCTTCTGGCTTCCACATCAGAGACAGATGGGCGCTCCTGTTAGTGTTTAAGCAGAGGGACCCAGAGTCCTCAGATCCTACCTTCATGTATTCAGAATTGGCAAGATGTGGAACTGATTTCTCCTGTTCACAACTAGCAAGCAAGGTGATAAGGAAAGTGCTCCTATTTTGCAAGCAGCTTCAGTTTCTTCCTGAAGTAGAAATGTCTCTTATTTCCTGTTCCTAGGCTACATGCAAGTAGAATCCCACAGTCTGTATACTGATCCTGCTGTACAAGGGGCATGAAAAGGTTTCATTTCGTCATTCTTACTCCCTTGCTTATCTAATATTATTTTTTAATATGTGGAATCTCAGTCTGGATATTAAGCCAGAATTGGGGCTAACTTTTGTTCTCCTCACCCCTCCCTTTCAGAGCATGTTCCCCTGATAAAGCAATGGAGGTCTTTCTGTTCCTTTCTATGAAAATGGAAATTGAGTCTTTGTAAATGAGTGGCCTGGCAGAAAGCCTCTTTGTGGTAGAGGCATGGCATGTGGTTGCATTGGGCCTCTTACATTGGTGCATTCTGTCACTAGCGGATGAAGAGGAAGTATGCAAGACGTCGTTTGTGTTCTCAGGTCTTGGGGACAGTTGCCTAACAAGTATAAGAGCTGACATTTCCTTTAGGAGTGACGCATTTGCCTCTCTCTCTCTTTTCTTCTGGTGCATATATGTGTTGAAGTTCAGGGTAAATAGTTCACATACCTTCAGGTATTTTGCCACTGCTTGTGATCATAAATGATCAGCATTCATCTTGCAGAAGTTTTGATGTGGCCTAAGGAAGCACTTTGCTTCTCACTATCCTCCTAGAACTCCTGGATCATGTGCCTCCTGTACTAGTAGCCCATACAGTTAAGTGAGAGAATTACAGGAAGTGCTATATACCTTAGTGCATATTCAATTTTTCCAACCAATGTTTCTTATTGTAATTGTGCAATAATACCTAATGTAGTAATGCAATAAAATACAAAGTAAAGAGTATTAAAAACAGCCCATAAAACATCAATCGCATCAATCAAAACAGGTGGTCCAAATTAATAACAACACATGTACAGATCTATTCATGACCCAAAAACCATTCTAAATATAAAATGGCTTTGTCTACCACAGAACTTCATCAGAAATGAGGCTGTGGTATTTTGGAATAAAATCCACTGCTGCGTTTAGGAGGTAATTATTCTGGCTGAAATTTATATCCTTTCTGAGGCCAGAAGAAAATAGGATTAGGGATGTCAGGATGCTTTTTGTACCTTTTCTTTCTTTCAGAAGGATGTCACTGAATTGTCCAAATTTCAAAAGACATACCTGTATTAGTATATTACAGAAAAACAACCAGGAACCGTGTGGCACCAGACTGTTATAGCCTGAGCTTTCACATACTATAGCCTATTTCATCAGAGGTATTGAATTGTTATCCAGAATTCCTGATGTATATCTTCTACACAGAAGACGTGTTTGGGTGTGGGATTGTAAATAGTGAAGTCAGAGGGAATTAATTAATTCTTGTTTGTTTGTTTTTCTTTACTGAATTGAAGATGTCAACTGATATAAAAGCCTGGGGAGAAAAGGGAAAGCTCTCAGGGTTTTTGCATTCCCCCCCTCCCCGGACAAATTTTCAGGTTTTCCAGTGGGGGGAAACAGAGAAAAAAATCAGAAGTGAAATAGCTTCTTTTGAGGGGGCATTAGCAAAAGGCTTTATATCACAAGGTTTACATACTCAAAATGCTAAGATCTATGTAGTATGAAAATTTGTATGTAAGACTGTTTACAGAATTAGATAGCGATATTCCTGTGTGTGCTATAAATATAAACAATGCTCACATCCAAGATGTATATCTGCACCTTTTTGTTGTTGCCATCTTCATCAGCTACGAAGGAACTAGAGAAGATCCTGAAGTGTAAAGATAAATCATTGAATAGTAAAGTCAGGTTTGTCCATGCCATCATGTTTCCAATTTCTATATATGGTTGTGAGAGCTGGACAGTGAAAAAAACTGATAGCAAGAAAATCAACTCATTTGCAATGTGATACTGGAGAAGACTTTTATGAATACTATGGACTGCTAAAAAGACAAATCAATGGGGCCTAGAGTAAATCAAGCCTGAACTCTCCCTAGAAGCCAGGATGACTAAACTGAGACTGTTGTACTTTGGCCATATCTTGAGAAGACATGACTCACTAGAAAAGTCAATAATACTTGGTAAGGTAGCATAGGTGGTATACCAGGAGGCTTCATAGAATCATAGAGTTGGAAGAGAGGAAGACCACATTCCAGATGGATAGACTGAATCAAGGAAGCCACAGCCCTGAGTCTGCAAGACCTGAGCAGGACTGTTGATTATAGAGTGACTTGGAGGGCTTTCATTCATAGGGTCGCTGTAAGTCAAAGACGACTTGATGGCAGTTAACAACAAATAGTCATCTGAAATGAGCTCATTATGAAATCTGTGATTTCTTTTTTGTTTTTCTCCCCCTTTTCAGATGGGAAAAACAAAGATCTGTCTTGCTTTGTTAGCATAGGATACAGCAGTTTACAGCTAACTATAGTCATTTTCTACAAAATTTAGATTTTGATTGCTTTATAGTCTTAAATTTCTAAAACATACCCAAATAGTGCACTTTAATATCCTAAGTTACAAACAAAACATGCTATGTTAGCAAAGCAGTAAAATAACTTGGGTTTGCTATGAAAGTGACCTTGGGCAAGTCACAACAGCCTCAGAGAAAGGCAAAGGCAACCCCCTCTGAACAAATCTTACCAAGAAAACTCATGATAGGGGCACCAGAAGTCAGAAATGACTTGATGGCTCACAACAACAAATGAAAATAAGTAATACGTATACTGTATTTCAGTTTCCCCCAATATTTCCACTTTCCTTGGAAAAAAGTGAGTCGGTTCAACATTATGGCTTCAACATTAATGAACATTTTACATCTCTCTCTAAGCCCCAGGACTACTAACATGAGATCTACATTTATTTACTTATTTACTTTGATGCACTGGCACTTTTATACAGGTTGAGTCTCCCTTTTCTAGAATTCCAAAATCTGAAATAGTCCAAAATTGTCCACACGGGTGGCTGAGATAGCGATACCTTTGCTTTCTGATGGTTCGTGTTTAGACTTGGGTTCCATCTCCAAGATACAGTATCTCATTATGTATATGCAGGTATTCCAAAATCCAGAATATTTCAAAATCCAGCATACCTGTGGTCCCAAGCATTTTGGATAAGGAAGACTCAACCTGCATTTAGCACAGTGGCCTGTTGTGGAATGTTTATACATATGAATGCCACTAAGCAAATACAGTAATTCTTATATATGGTGTCACTAAGGCTGGCATCACCCCTCCCCCTGACAGTGTTACCTGGTGTGGTTCAGCCTGTGAACCTCCATAGTGCCGCCACTGATTCTTATAATGTTTTTTATTACCCAGGTTCTTGGTAGCATCATCAAGAGTCTTTGATGTGATAACATTGAAGATTTGGAATGCTGTGACAATCATAGATGCGGGGTTATATTGCCTTGAGAAACCAAAGTCAGGACAATGGACAAGTTGGGCCATTGGGCCAGATGGAGTCTCTGAGCAACTAGGATTTCTTAAGCAATTAGCCACAAAAATGGGGAAGAGGAAGTGAAAATGCCAGATTTTTGCGCAGAGAGCTTAGCAGAGGGAAGAGCTGGTTTGCAAGACTTGGGGAGGTCCCTGTAATGAGCATTTTATTGCTATCACAGAGCTCTTCTCTTGCGTCACTCACTTTGCTCTTTGACTTCAAGTTCATGCCTGCACAATTCTCTGCAGGTATTCTTGCTGCTTTTGCCACAAACTCAGGCATGGGCGGAAAGGATAATGTGTATTTTTGTTTGATGAAATTTTAACTGATTTGTCTAAAATGTAGTCCTGTGTCCTTTAGGCCAGATAGTCTATCAAAGCTCTACTAGATAAAAGTATTTCTCGTGATTCTTTTGTTTAATAACAAGCACATATTCAAAGCCATATCATTTCACACTTGAATTCCTGACTCAACCTCTGCTTTATATCTTGCCTGAAGTACAGCAGACACATTTTGTTAAAAATACTGTTGCCACTGAGCCTATAACCAGCAGTTGTTTTATAGCCATCAAAAACTTGGGAGATTTTAGTGAGTTCTCTGGAGAGTTAGGTGTACTTTACAACCTGATAATTGGCCCTCCAGAACCAGCTGCTGTGAGTTGTGTGAGAGACACACTAATAGTTCAGTCCTCCGGGTGAGCACTGGAACTAGATATTCAGAAGCTAATAAATTTGAGGTAGTTTTAATGGCCAAACAAACATTTCTTAACTTTAGGACATGGCCCATGGTGGGAAGGTGTTGCCTCAGTACTGGGCTACATCTTTGAAATGTAGCCCAAAGTCAGGAGCAAAAAGGGGTTGTTCCAGGAGATGTTTCCTCTTCTTGGCCATTCCATCCCCTCAGGAAAAGTCCGAATTGGTGTCATTCTTTGAAGGTCTTCAATATGCAATCAGGAAAGGACATCCAGCATTTCATCCAGTCTTTCATGACATAGATGCTAAGTGGAATGAGGAATCTGCTGTTGGAGCTCCTTCCCAAAGTCCGTTTGGACAGCTGTAGCCAGTCCTTCTGTCTTACTTGGCATTCTGTAGGTCTAGATGGCAGGACCAATCCGGAAGTGTTGGGAACCTAGGACCGCCCGGCTTAAGCAGGAAGTAGAACAAAGCCTCTTGGGAGATTTTGTCCCTTTGTTCTCCAGTCCTCTTCTCCCACGAGGCCAGTTCTACTTCCTGCTTCGCCCGGCAAGGCAGGTATTCCAGCTCCTCCGGATTGACTTCCATCTTAGACCTTAATTTTCTAACTTCTTTCTTTTCTAACTTCTTTATCTAACCCCTGCCTCATTCCTTTACAAAAAAAAAAAAAATCCTTCTCCTTTCCCCAGCTCTCTCTGAAGCGCTAGGCCCTCCCCCCTCCCCCCCGCGGCAGCGGAGCCGGCCCGACGACCAGCTCCCTTCCCCCCACCCCAACTGGGCACCCCCCCCCACGGCAGCGGAGGGGCCCCGACGGCCAGCCGCTTCTCCCCCTGCTCCAATTTTGGCCTCCCCCCCCCCACTCGGCAGCGGGACGCAGCCGCTTCTCCCCCTGCTCCAATTCTGTCCTCCCCCCCCCACTCGGCAGCGGGAGGCCCGTTCACCAGGCGTTCTCCCCTGCCCACGCAGCGCGACGACCGCAGCCGAGCAGCGCTGCAAACGGCCACGCGCACCCACCTTCCCAAGTGACTCCGCTCCTCCGCGTGCCCCCCCCTCAGCCTGCCGCGCTCCACAGGCACCGGAGCAGCGGCGCAGGGCCGAGCGCCCCCCCCTTGCAGAGACTAAACCAGTAGCACCAGTAGCACGCCCCGCGACGCCCCGTAGGGCTCCAGCAGCGGCGCGAGCGCGTCCTTTCCCCGAACGCCCTCTACCCCAAGCCCCCCCGGGCTGGTTACCTCACAGCCCAAGCGGGGACCGCGCCAGGCTCATTAAACCCCTCCTCCCCATAGCCGGCCTTTGGTGTGGTTAAGTCCTGTCTCTCAGGCGCCACCTGCTGTTGGCTGCCCACTCTGCAACCTATAGAAACAAGCATGGGGGGCATCAGAAGCAACAGACCTGATGCAAAGAAGGATATCACCAAAATGAGAAAGAAAGGGACGCTGGAGTGCGATGGTCCCAAAGATGGCGCCAGTGAACTCCCGTCCACCAGCAGTGCCTCCGCTGACCTCCTATCTGCCTTAGTGGCACAGAGGAGCGCCGCAAAGGAAGCGGAGAGGGCCCTCACTAGCGGCGGCTCCGGCAGCGGGGCCAAGGCCACCAATACCCAGCCGCTCAGCAAATCAACATCGCAGGAGGGCCTGGGAGACGCGGGGGCCGAGGTATCTTCCCTGCCCCCACGGAGCTTCCCCAACAACACAAGCCTGCTGGACATCCTGATGAGGAAGACACAGGATAAGGTAGGCGGAACGCCGTTCTCTACTGCCAGGCACTACCTGGACACGTTGGAATTTTCAAGTGACGGGGAGGAGGGTGAAGGGGAAGCCCTCACGGGAAGGGGGAGAGAGGAGGTATTGGGCGATGTCCAGGGTGACAATGAAGAAGTAGTTGATATTGAAACCCAAGGGGACCTCGCAGAGGGGGGTGGCAAGAATGTAGAGGAAAGGGTAAAGAAAGCCAAGAAGGACTCAATCAGGTTGGCTTTGAAAATGTTGTCAGAAGCCCTTATCTCCGATCAGGAGGAAGATCAGGAAGAAACTGCCAACGCCCTGAACCTCCTGAGGAAACGGAGGGAGAGGGGAAAGACGCCTATTCCAAAAAAGAATAAGGCGCCCCTAAACCCTCCGAGACCAACGGAGAACAGAGGGGGAAATGCTAAAGAAAAGCAAACAGGCAGGAAAAGGAAGGACCCACCCTCCAGACATTCGTCCGAGGAGTCGGATGGAGCCTCGGAAGGGGATGAGATTATCCAAAACTCCAACCTAGACCTGGACCTCATGGGGGACAATGACGACGCTCACATCCCCGACAGGGAGGAAGGGGAACTCTCGGAGTCGGAGACGTCAGATTCGGAGGCCGCCGACAGGATCTTCCAAGGGGAGAAGTTCCCATACCTCATCAGCAGGGCTCTGTCCGCCCTAGGGATAGCGCCCCCCGTGGTCAATCAGGACAATGCGGAGGACCCTCATGCCCCCAAAAGCGAGAAGGCAGCGGCCCTAATGCCCTCAAACAAATCGAAAAGACCGCTCTTCCCGTTCCCAAGAGCCTTTTGGAATCTGGTAACTGAGGAATGGGACAAGCCAGCACTGGGAAGACGGGGCACGGCAGCTGCCCAGAGGTTTTACAGCTTTCCCAAGGAAGTGCTAGACAAACTGAAGACCCCAGTGGTGGACAAGCCAGTGGTATCAATGGTTTCCAACTCACTGGCTCCTAGAGAAGAGGATGGAGTCCTCAAGGATGCCGACGAAAAAAGGGCCGATAGCGCACTCAAGAGGACGTTCGATTCCTCCACATTAGGGATTAGATCGTCAATGGCCACAGCACTAGTCTCTCGAGCAGCCATTATCTGGCTACAGGAGGTCATGGAGGCCGAAAACCTGGAAACAGGGGTCCTGGACAAGGCCTTCAGCAGGATTCGCTTAGCCCTCAACTTTATCGCGGATGCCTCACAGGATTCCCTTACATATGCAGCCAGGGCCTCGGGGCGGCCAACCTGGCGAGAAGATACCTGTGGGTTAAACAATGGGATGCAGACGGCAAATCCAGAAACGCCCTGGCCACCGCCGCATTCAAAGGATCCAAACTGTTTGGTGAGGATGCTCTCAAAGATATACTGGTTGAGACGAAAGACAAGAAGCAGGCAATGCCCTCAACGGGGCGTAAGAACGATAAGAGGACTTTCAAACGCCCAGCCCAGACCAACAATTCCTTTCGTCGCTATAGAGGAAGCGGACGGAGGACCGACTTTAGATCCACAAGGCCACCGTGGGCAAGAACAAACTACGTTATACGTCAAGCGCCCTTCGCCCCACCGAATCAAAACCGCAGAGGAGGAGCCCAGCCTCGTAGAGGCTCCTCCCGTCAGCAGTCCTGACTCGGAAACCTCTCCAGTGGGGGGAAGGCTGTCAAAGTTCCTGGGCGCCTGGTTAACATCCACAAAGGACAAGTGGGTCCTCGAGACCATAGCCCACGGATACAAAGTGGACTTCAATGTAGAGCCCAGGAACAGATTTCTACCGGCGCCAGTACCAACAAACCAGCAAAAGGCGCAGAACCTAAGAACAGCCATAAACCACCTACTGGAGATAGAAGCAATAGAAGAGGTACCGGTCACTCAACGTTTCTCAGGGGTGTACTCTTACTTCTTCACAGTGCCAAAAAAGGACGGAAGCTTAAGGTCGGTATTAGACCTCAAATTCACGAACTCATTCGTCACCTACAAACGATTCAAGATGGAAACACTCTCATCCATTCGGGTCGCCATACAGCGGGGAGACTTCCTAGCCTCCCTCGATCTGTCGGAAGCGTACCTCCACATCAAGATGCACCCGGACAGTCGGCGATTCCTCAGATTCGCATTCGGGGAGGAACATTACCAGTTCAAGGCGCTCCCCTTTGGCCTGGCAACGGCTCCGCGCATCTTCACCAAGGTCATGGTGGTACTGATAGCGCACCTCAGGATGAAAGGGATACACCTCTACCCTTACCTGGACGACATCCTGTTGAGGGCACACTCGAAGGACAAGGCCCTACGGGATCTGCAGGTAACAATTCAATGCCTGCAGAGACACGGCTTCATGGTGAACTTCAAGAAAAGCACGCTGATACCGGCACAGAGCATAGTCCACTTAGGGGTGCAAATAGACACAGCAAACTACTCTGTCACGCTGTCCAGGGAAAGACAAATGACCATACAAAGGGAAGCAACGTCAGCACGCCGGAAGCAGAGGGCACAACTGGCGTCCCTGGTGAGACTCTTCGGCCTAATGGTATCCGCAATTCAGATAGTGCCATGGGCAAGATTCCACTCCAGACCACTACAGGAGTTGCTTCTTCCACACCAAGAAAGAATTTCTCGCAAGGAGACCTTCACGCTGGACATACCAGAGAGAGTGAGGCAGTCACTTACTTGGTGGACCCTGGCACAAAATGTAGCCAAAGGATCTCCCCTGACCCTCAGTCACCAAATAGTAGTAACCTCGGACGCCAGTCTCCGAGGATGGGGAGCCCATTGCCAAGGAGACGTGGCACAGGGGCTCTGGTCAAGAGAAGAACAGGAACACAGCATCAACTGGCTGGAGCTCAGGGCAGCTCGGCTAGCACTACAATACTTCTCCAACAAGCTCAGGGACAAGCACGTCCTCCTCCTCACGGACAACACAACGACACGCTCGTACATAGCGCGACAGGGAGGGTCCAGATCCAGGTCCCTACACAAGGAGGCCGTGATCCTGCTCCAGTGGGCGGAACAGACAGTCCTGTCCCTGTCAGCCCAGCATCTACAAGGCCAGGACAACATTCAAGCGGACTTCCTGAGCAGACATACGGTACTCCCAGGAGAATGGGAACTGAACCAGGAGACCTTCGCACACATTCAACGGAACTTCGGAGAAATGTCAGTGGACATGTTCGCGTCACACCTGAACACCAAGCTGAACCGCTTCTTCACCAGATTCTTTCACCCAAGGGCGGAGGGAACCGATGCCCTCCGCTCCCGGTGGCCGAAGGGCCTACTGTATGCATTCCCACCGCTTCCCCTAATAGGGAAAACATGCAGGAAAATACGAGAAGAGCGAGCTCAAGTAGTCCTGGTTGCACCACATTGGCCCCGCCGCCCGTGGTTCTCGGACCTAACGGAGATGTCGATCGAACCACCCATGCGACTATTCCCACGACAGGACCTCCTCCTTCAAGGTCCAGTCGCCCACGACGACGTCACGTGGCTACAACTGACAGCGTGGAGATTGAACGGAGAGCTCTAGAGGCCTGTGGATATGAGGAAAACGTCATACGCACCCTGTTAGCCTCACGCAGGCCGTCAACGAGAAAGATATACCAGGCTACATGGAGGGTGTTCTCCCAATGGTGCGCAAACACAGACGTGAATCCATTGGAAGCCTCGGCAAAACATATCCTCCAATTCCTGCAAGAAGGCCTCGACAAGGGACTCAGGCCAAACACACTGAAGAGACAGGTGGCAGCGCTGGCGGCGTTTATTCAAGACCCACAGGGTAACAGAATCTCCCTACACCCGCACATCAGAAGGTTCTTGAGAGGCGCAACCCTAATATCTCCACCTGTACACCACAGATTCCCATCCTGGAACCTGCCCCTGGTGCTGCGACAGCTAGTCAAGAGCCCATTTGAACCCCTAAGGAAGGTACCGCTCAGGACGCTTTCACTCAAGGTGGCATTCCTGGTAGCAATCACATCGGCAAGAAGGGTCTCGGAACTCACGGCGCTTTCCATCAGGGAACACTTATGTTCCTTTGAGGACGACGCAGTATACCTCAGGCCAGACCCATCCTTCAAGCCAAAGGTCCTTTCTCAGTTCCACGTATCACAGCAAATCATACTGCCCTCCTTCTGCCCCAATCCGGTCCACCCAACGGAGAAGTTGTGGCACAAACTGGACGTTAGGAGGGCCTTGAGGATTTACATCAAGCGCACGGCGACATTCAGGCGATGCGACTCACTGTTCGTATCCTTCACACCAGCCTCAATGGGAGCCAGGGTGTCGAGACAGACGCTGGCAACATGGATCAAGGCATGCATATTCCTAGCATACGACTCCGCAAACACACCACGCCCATCAGGGGTGGTGGCGCATTCCACAAGATCAGCGGCCACTTCGGCGGTATTTTCGTCAAACGCACCCATCGAAGAGATATGCAGGGCCGCAACATGGAGCACGGCCTCCACCTTTATCAGACACTATAAGGTGGACAAATTCAAATCAAACACGGCCATCTTCGGGAGGAGAGTCCTCCACGAGGTGGTCCAACAATGAAGCTAACGCCAAGACAGTCACTCCCACCCGACATCGGGGAGCTTGGGTACATCCCAACACTTCCGGATTGGTCCTGCCATCTAGACCTACAGAATGTTACATTGGGTACTTACCGTGAAGGTACTTTCTGTAGGATAGATGGCAGGAACAATCCGTCCCACCCGGTGACTGTCGACAAGGATACGGGCAATGACACGGAGATGCCTTTTTCCTTTCTCAACTAACAATGTGTATCAGTTTGTTTTCTCAACAGGGAGGAGTTTTCTTACCTTTCTTTCAGGGCTTTGCTAGTCAGAGAACTGGCCTCGTGGGAGAAGAGGACTGGAGAACAAAGGGACAAAATCTCCCAAGAGGCTTTGTTCTACTTCCTGCTTAAGCCGGGCGGTCCTAGGTTCCCAACACTTCCGGATTGTTCCTGCCATCTATCCTACAGAAAGTACCTTCACGGTAAGTACCCAATGTAACATTTCCTGAGAGCAAGACCAGGTAGTGGCAGTGCCTGCTGTTGGCTGTCACTTCCCAAAGTTGTATGAAGCACTTTTAGACGGCAGCAACAAATGCTCCTATCCTGCACTGTCTTCCTTAAGGGAAGGCAAAATGTCTTGGGACAGGCCATTGGCAATAATCTTTGAGAACTCCTGAAGAACAGGAGAAGTCCCAGCAGACTGGAGAAATCCCAGGAGAAGTCCCAGCAGACTCAGAGCCATTGGCAATAATCTTTGAGAACTCCTGAAGAACAGGAGACGTCCCAGCAGACTGGAGGAGGGCAAACATTGTCCCCATCTTCAAAAAGGGAAAAAAAGAGGATCCCAACAATTATCGTCCAGTTAGTCTGACATCAATACCAGGGAAGATTCTAGAGCAGATCATTAAACAGAGAGTCTGTGAATGTTTAGAAGGCAATGCCATAATCACAAAAAGTCAACATGGGTTTCAGAGAAACAAGTCATGCCAGACTAATCTGATCTCTTTTTTTGATAAAATTACCAGCTTGGTAGATGAAGGGAACGCTGTGGATATCACATACCTTGATTTCAGTAAGGCCTTTGACAAGGTTCCCCGTGACATTCTTTCAAACAAGCTTGTAAAATGTGGGCTAGACAAGTTAACTGTTCAATGGATTTGTAATTGGTTGACCGGCCGAACCCAAAGGGTGCTCAGCAGTGGCTTCTCTTTGTCTTGGAAAGATGTGACCAGTGGGGTGCCGCAGGGTTCTGTCCTGGCCCAGTGCTATTCAACATCTTTATCAATGACTTGGATGAGGGAATTAGGGGCATACTTATCAAATTTGCAGATGACACCAAATTAGGAGGAGTAGCTAATACCCTAGAGGACAGGATCAAAATTCAGAATGACCTGGATAGACTGGAGAGCTGGGCCAAAGCTAACAAAATGAAAGTCAATACAGAGAAACGTAAGGTCCTGCACTTAGGGCGGAAAAATGAAATGCATAGATATAGGATGGGAGAGACCTGGCTGAATGAGACTACGTGCGAAAGGGATCTAGGAGTCCTAGTAGACCACAAGTTGAACATGAGTCAACAGTGTGATGTAGCAGCTAAAAAGGCCAATGTGATTTTGGGCTGCATCGATAGAAGTATAGTTTCTAGATCAAGGGAAGTAATAGTGCCTCTCTATTCTGCCTTGGTCAGACCTCATCTAGAATATTGTGTCCAGTTCTGGGCACCACCATTCAAAAAGGATATTGACAAACTGGAGCGTGTCCAGAGGAGGGCGACTAAAATGGTGAAAGGTCTGGAAACCATGCCTTATGAGGAGAGACTTAGGGAGCTGGGTATGTTTAGTCTGGAAAAAAGACGGTTAAGGGGCAATATGATAGCCCTGTTTAAGTATTTGAAGGGGTGTCATGTTGAGGATGGAGCAGGCTTGTTTTCTGCTGCTCCAGACACTGGAACACGGAGCAGTGGATGCAAGCTCCAGAAACAGAGATTCCACCTCAACATGAGGAGGAACTTTCTGTCAGTAAGAGCTGTTCAGCAGTGGAACACACTCCCTCGGAGCATGATGGGGTCTCCTTCCTTGGAGGTCTTTAAACAGAGGCTGGATGGCCATCTGTCAGGGATGCTTTGATCGTGATTACTGCGTGGCAGGGGGTTGGACTGGATGGCCATTGTGGTCTCTTCCAACTCTACAATTCTATGATTCTAGGTGCATGTGCTATTAAGGTCTGACATTCAAAGGCAGTCATACCTTTGCGAAGCAGTGACCAGTATTCCACCTACCTAGGGCTGGTTTACATGGCAGGTTTTATTGCGTTAAGTTGCGCTTTAGCACTTTTCTGCATCAGTGGTGGGTAGTTTACACGGTATATGTTTACACAGCTATATTTTGTGGCTCTTTGATTTTTTCCACTTTGAGGTTCACACAGCCAAAAGTGCTGGGGGCATGGCCAAGCATTGGAGAGGGAAATGAATGCCATAGGAATGTCTGCCCTGGCCCGAACTCTGTGCTTAACAGCTTAGAGGCAGTTCCCCTCCCCCCCACTCCCTTCCTACAAATCAAACGGAAGGTTTTCCTCCTTGCTTAACAGCATTTTCTGCCAAATAGAGGATAGCCAGGTGGGGGGGAAATAGCAGTGCAGCTCTGATGCAGCCCTTCGTGAAATGGTTTCTCTCCCTCCCCCATGCACAGGATCACAGCTGACGCACTGAGCTTTTACATACTTGCAAAACAGCAGAGAGGATGAGAAGGAATGCTCCCTGAATGAAAATTGTTGGGAATCCTTTTTGTTTGCAAACTGGCTTGCAAAATAGCAGAAAGGATTTTTCAAAGTTTCCTCTAATCGCTACTGTCTTTCCCTCCCTCCCTGCCCGTCTTTTAAGTCCACCCCTGCATCATCAACCAATCACAATGCAGCTCTGCTGTAGCCCTTAGCGGAATGGTTGTTTACGCTGCCAATAATGCACTACATTGCAAATATACCTGCAAAAGTAGCGACATCCCTTGCCATGCTATATTTGGGTGTTTTACCTTTCCCCCTTCTGAATGAGGCGATGCTGTGCTGCGATCCGTGGGAACTATGAGTTATCTTAGCGGTATATTTAGAGGAATATTTGCCCGTGTAAACGACCCCCTGGTTTCTTGCTTCAGAACAGGAAAAGGCCTGTGTATGGGGTGCGGGGGGGGGACACACCAGGTGTAGCATATGGTTTTCACGACGAGTATATAGTACAACTCCCATATCTGCAGAAACCCACGATTTCACTTACCTGTGTCCGAAAGGGACCGGTACCTACAGTTGCACTTAACTTTATTTATTTATTTATTTATACCCCGCTCTTCAGCCTCAAGGCTATCAGAGCAGTTTACAAATTGTTTTCAGCAATAGCAATTTACACATCTACACTGTGTTAAGCAGTTTCCAATGTGTATTAGCTAATTGCCCCCCACAAGCTGGGTACTCATTTTACCGATCTACGAAAGGATGGAAGGCTGAGTGAACCTTGGAGCCCTCTGGAATCGAACTTGCAACGTGGTGACTTGCAATACTGGCATTTAACCACTGTACTACCAGGGCTCGCATTCAAAATACATGTTCTCTCTAGGCATTTTCTATCTCTTCCAATATGATTCTGTGGTGTACTTCTGTTGGAAGTTGACCATAGGGTTGCCCTAGAAGACATAGAAATGCCTAGAAAGGTGTTTTCTCTAGGAATCTCTTAGGTTTTCCAGTGCAACTCTATTTATTTGTTATTGGATTTTGGTCTTGTTTTGCATTAAAGGGACAGACAGGAGTAAATGCTCCATGATCTGCATTTTCAGCCGTTTTAATGTGTGTATGGTTCAACAATTTCATACTGGTTATGGGCTGGGTTTGTGGTAGAAAATACTGTGCAAACTATCTGTCCTATAAAGCCCACATTCCAATTTCAATTTGGGTTTTTGTTTTGTCTTTTTGCAATTATAGTAAAGATCTTGTTGAGGCAAGATACTGTAGTGTGCAAAGTGTTTTATCTTTAAAGTGGAAAGGATGCTTTGTGTGTTTTGAAAGTGATCTTGCTTCTCCAGCATGTTTTATATCCTTATTCACACTTTTATCATGAACACTGGCTGTTTCATCTGAAGCAAATAGATCTAATTATCATAAAATCATAAAAGTAGAGCTGGATATTTTTCTAGTTAAATAGTATGGATGTCTGTATTCTCTACCTTTTGACATCTGTTTTAATAATTTGTGATTTTTTCCTATTTTTAAAGCATATGTTTGATACCTAGCTAACAGGTATTTAAAGCATCTTTTTTGTTTTCCTGACAATTTCTATTATTATGTTTGCTATAAGTTTGGCCTCATACTGACCAGACACTATTTTTCTGATGGATTTCCACCATCCTAGCCCAAAGATTCAAAGCTGCTGCAATTTGAGCATATGCAGTACAACCCCATGCACATTTATTCTGAAGATAAGTTATACAGTTGCTTATCAAAGGAGAACAGATAAGAATAAAATAATCTTATTTGTCATTGAATGTCTGTGTCCAAACTTACTGTGTAATTAGGGTCTATACTATAAATTCATTTGAACAGGAACTGAGTATCTTGTCAAATCAAGCAAGAGTGACTGCTTTGTACCTCTTTACTATTATGAAAAATACTTATAGTATTTTGTAAGTCATTAAGAGCAGCAAAGTTGAAATTACTGTTATTTCTATCCCTTGAAGAATACCATTTCTATCCCCTTGTTGTGTTCCCTTTGTAGTGCTTTGCTGCCACCTACCTGTGAAGTGGTCCCTGAAATAATTCTTTCCGGGTTGAGGAAGAATGGTTGGTGGCTTCATTACATAAAGCCTAAGTTCATTACATAAAGACCTCACATGTGATTGCTTTTGATAAGTAAAGGGGTGGACCAAGAGTTCCTCTCCTTCCCCAAGTAAGTTTGTCTGTTGGCTGGCTTCATCAAACCAGGATGTGGATTTTTGTTGTTGTTACATGCCTTCAAGTCATCTCTGACTAACAATGCCCTATCATAGGGGGGTTGGGCAAGATTTATTTAGAAGAGGTTTGGCATTGATTTCCTCTCAGGCTGAGAGAATGTGACTTCCCCAAAGCCATCAAGTGGGTTTTTGTGGTTGAGCAGGGATTTGAACCATGGGCCAGAGCCCCAGCCCAAGACTCAAACCACTACATCTCCCTGTCTCTTGGCTGGTGGATATACACAGCAATTTCTGTTTTGAGCCAGCCTGCTTATTCCTTTCTCCCTCCTTCTCCCCTGTAAGGCAGAGCATCTTCTATACCTGATTTACCTTTCCATAGAGGAAGTAGAACCTCATAAAGTACACGATCATACACTTACTAAGGGTTCTTTACAGGATGGGGAGGTTGCTTGGCTGGCTAGCCTCCTACCCATATTATTTTTAGCAGGGAAAAATCTCATCCTCCAATGCAAGGCAAGCTCTTTTTGCAAACTCCAAAAGTCCTGCACCCTCTCTTCAGATTGGGGGTTGGGGTTGCTAAAGTTGGCAAGTATAATCCCCAAATTAAAAAAAAAAAGACCTTTAAAGAAACAAATGAAAACCAAAAGTTACTTGTGCCAATTTTCAGATGGTGTGGCCCACCACAGGGGTGAAAATTGGCTCCCAAACAATTCACATTTGTCCACCTTGGGTGTTCTTCCTTTAAAAAAAAAAAAGGAAGAAATTAGCCTTGCATAGTCATGCTATTTTTCCCCACAGTGGATATTTTATCTATGGTTTTATTTTGTAAACCCATTCTGATAGCCTAGGTCTCCTGCCATAGTTCTGATAGGCTAGGTTTCCTACCGTGGCCTTTTATTATGTCCTGATCTTATTTTAAGATATCTCTTAACAGTATCATTGGGACTAGGAGCAAATTTCATAGAATTGTAGAGTTGGAAGAGACCACAAGGGCCATCCAGTCCAACCCCCTGCCATGCAGGAAATCACAATCAAAGCATCCCTGGCAGATGGCCATCCAGCCTCTGTTTAAAGATCTCCAAGGAAGGAGCCCCTACCACGCTCTGAGGGAGTGTGTTCCACTGCTGTACAGCTCTTACTGTCAGAAAGTTTCTCCTAATGTTGAGGTGGAATCTCTGTTCCTGGAGCTTCCATCCATTGTTCCTTGTTCTAGTCTCGAGCAGCAGAAAACAAGCTTGCTCCATCCTCAATGTGATACTAATTCAAATACTTAAACAGGGCTATAGCCCCTTAACCATCTTTTTTCCAGACTAAACATATCCAGCTCCTTAAGTCTTTCCTCATAAGGCATGGTTTCCAGACCTTTCACCATTTTAGTTGTCGTCCTCTGGACACGCTCCAATTTGTCAATATCCTTTTTGAATCAGGAGTGCCTGAGATGTACTGTATTCAGAACTAGGATGGGGAAAGTATGGCCTGTGACCAGCCAGCCCCCACCACAATTCAATTGTTCAAACATTTGCATGATTTTCAGGAGATTCTCACTTGAAATCCACACAGAAGGCCTCAAAGCCTGAAAGTGTGCAAACATTTCCACCCGCCCGAGACACTTCACCACTCCAAAATACCTCTGTGTTGGGAGTCCCTCTCAACATTATGATGGGCGGGGGAGAAGTATTTTGGTGTGCTGGGGCAGTACAGCCCATAGGAGGCCTGCAGTGGGGGGGGGAATTGACTCCAGCCTCCATGCTGCTGTTGCTGTTGTTGTTAGTTGCCCTCAATTCTACCTTGACTCATGGTGACCCCTTGAATGAGACATCTCCAAGATCCCCTATCCTCAACCACTCTGTTCAGATCTTGCAGGTTCAGGGCTGTAGACTTCTTGATTGAGTCTATGCATCTAGTATGTGGTCTTCTTCTTTTCCTACTATCTTTTCCTTTTCTAGTGAGGAGACTTTCTGCTGTGAGGAAACCTTCTGCTGTGCTTTCTGCAACCGGACTTGTTTATCTTGGATTGGCCTTTTTAGTCATCAGTGCACTTGCAGAAAGCGCGGGATGAGTCCTTCCTAAATCTTCGTTTGCGAAGAATAGCCAGAGAGAGAGAGAGAGAGAGTCATGCCTTCTCATGATATGGCCGAAGTACAACAATCTTAGTTTAGTCATCTTGGCTTCAAGGGATAGCTCTGGTTTGATTTGTTCTAGGACCCGTTCACTGGTCTTTTTGGCATTCCGTGGTATCAGTAGCACTCTTATCCAGCACCACATCTCAGATGCATTGATTTTCTTTCTATCAGCTTTCTTCTGTCCACCTCTCACTTCTGTAT
Source organism: Gambelia wislizenii (assembly GCA_030847615.1). Lineage (NCBI taxonomy): Eukaryota > Metazoa > Chordata > Lepidosauria > Squamata > Crotaphytidae > Gambelia > Gambelia wislizenii. Next base: position 445,786,807 of record JAUMIR010000001.1, on the reverse strand, counting down.
TCTTTGGGACAAGTGACCAAATTGATTCGCTTTCCCAACACGGGCAGATGATTGGTTAGACATGTGCGGTGGGGCAGAGCTTTTTTCCAGGCTAAACATAAGGCAAGCAAGCAGAGCTGCCATGTTGGATTTTCGCCTTAGCAAACAAGCACTAAAGCTATAAAACAACTGATTTTCTATTTGCTTTTTTATTAAAGTGAAAGGTCACTCTTTCGCACCATGGATGTGGATTTTTTTTAAAAAAAAAACTGTTCAGTGTCAGCAAATTGAGGTAAGTAAAAATGTGAGCAGTTCAGTTGCAGCCACCATATTGATTTGCAGGCACTGCAAACATAGATACTTCATGTACCATTAAGACAAATAGCTGCTGCTGTGAATTGCCATTACTGTGGAGCAGTCTGTGCGGGGGGCGGTGTTGCCTCGTATAGACAACACCCTAGTTGTTTCTGTACCAGAAAGCTCCCATTCTGCATACTTACCTTTTCATGACCCCCCAGTTAAAATCAGTGTCATGCTGTTAAAAGTGAAAGGTATAAAAACATCTCATCTAGGATTGAAGAGATAAAATATGTTAAAATAACTTCGGGGCACAAAAAGTTCTAATAAAGCATTATCATTTTTTCTTTTCTAAAAGTCAAAGACTAAAAAAAACCTCTACTTCCAAACTAAGCCAGAAGGACATATGCAGCCATATCCATGCATATATGAGAACATGAGACAAGAGTTTTCAGTAGGTTTTATTCTGATGTAAGTATGTAAGAGTAGCAAGCCCCATGGCACCCAGAGAGACCTGCTTCCAAGTAAACGGGCATAAGATCTCTTTATAACTTGTACAGTTGTCCCTCCACATTTGCGAACTTGACATTCGCGGTTTTGGTTATTCGCGGTTTTGGGAGGGCCCCCCGGGCCCCCCCAAAACCGCGACACGGGGCCTCCAGAGGCCCCGTAAAAGACCTGGAGGGAGCGGGGAGGCCTCCACGGGGCCCCCAGAGGCGCTCCGTAGGCCCCATGAAGGCCTGGGGAGGGGTGGGGAGGCCTTCGCAGGTCCCCCGGAGGCCCTCCGGAGGCCCCGTGAAGGCTTGGGGAGGGGTGGGGAGGCCTTTGCGGGACCCCCGGAGGCCCCGCGAAGGCCTGGGGAGGGGTGGGGAGGCCTTCGAGGGACCCCCGGAGGCCCCGCGAAGGCCTGGGGAAGGAGGGAGGAAGGGCCGGGGAGACCTCCGTGGGGCCTAGCAAGGCCCCGCGAAGGCCTGGGGAGGGAGGGAGGGAGGGCCGGGGAGACCTCCGCGGGGCCTAGCAAGGCCCCGCGAAGGCCTGGGGAAGGAGGGAGGGAGGGCGGGCTGGGGAGACCTCCGCGGGGCCTAGCAAGGCCCCGCGAAGGCCTGGGGAGGGAGGGCCGGGGAGACCTCCGCGGGGCCTAGCAAGGCCCCGCGAAGGCCTGGGGAGGGAGGGAGGAAGGGCCGGGGAGACCTCCGCGGGGCCTAGCAAGGCCCCGCGAAGGCCTGGGGAGGGAGGGGGGAGGGGAGTCGTTATTCGCGGATTTTTCACATTCGTGGGGGTCCGCGGAACGGAACCCCCACGAATGTGAAGGGACGACTGTACTTCAGAGTTTTACAGATAAGAGCCTTCAGGGTTGTTGTTTTTGCCTACTCTCTAACTTGATCCTTCCTGATAGTCCCTGGGACCTATTTCCAATTTCTGAGTGGCCATAACCAGCCTTCCAAATCCAAGAACAAGGCATCTGAGAATAAACTTTATACATTTATCAGGTTAATTGCAAAGTCAGGGAGGAAGAATTTGAATGGAGAAAGGAAAAAGATGGGGGGAAAGCATTATACAAGTGTCATATCCCAAATGGTCCTTTACATGTAATTTGTTCAGTCTAATATGCCACTTTGGGTATGTTTGTATATTCGTTCATTTAATTTATATCCCATCTTTCTGCTATCATAAGACCTAAGACAGCGATACTTGCATTTCCATTTAGATAAGGATAGCATTAAGCTCCCTCCAGCTTGTCTGGCACTGTGATTTGTATGCTTCCTTATTATGAAGGAATGAAGACCAGGAAGTTGGAGTTCTACATGCTATTTGACACACTTCCATATGCTTACTTGTAATTTGATCTCATTACTTTCTTCATCCTATATGCAGATTTTTATTGTGATTTTAGACATAGTTGAGCTGTTGCTTTTGCTATTCATAGGCTTATAGGAGAACAGAGCTGCAAATCCCTCCCAAATGGGAGGGAGGGGAGTGGGAATTTCCTGGCAGCCTGGAGCATTGCATACAATGAATCCTTTCATTCCACTTCCAGGAACAGGGCGGATGCCAGACCAGCTCGTGACCTTGAACATGAAGCATGGAGTAGAAGCAAAGAACTACGAAGAGGTACAACCTTGCTTTTGCTCTTTGTGCCTCTAATTCTCTTCCTGTCACTCGTGAGTTGTGTGTGGGCTTATGGGATTTTGCTTTCCCAGACAATTTGACAGCCTGCCTGCTTCATAGAGTAGGCCTCTCTTTTAGTAGACTTATTATATATTGCTGAATTCATTGTAGTGAGAGGTGGGAAGAATCTTTCACTTAGCAGTGAGTTTCCTAGCTATGACAAATCCAAAGGGCCTGTACATATTCCTTCAGAAGGCTCAATATTAAGATAGTCTGTGTGTCTACTAAAATAGTGGTACATGGGTGCAAACATTAGGCAGATTTTTAAACCATTACACTTCAAGCTTAGGAACAGATTCCTGTGTCACACCTCTGCTAAGCATCTGATATAAAATCTAGCTTAATCAAGGCTAAAGTACTAAAGACAGTTACCATGGGATGGATCCAAATTTAATCCCAACTAGAATAGACCTATATGGAATAGACCTACAAGCTGGAATGTGTCCAGAGGAAGGCAACCAAAATGGTGGGAGGCCTGGAAACCTGGAAATGAGGAGCGGCTTAGGGAGCTGGGTATGTTTAGCCTGGAGAAGATAAGTTTAACAGGTGACATGATAGCCCTGTTTAAGCATTTGAAAGGATGTCATACTGAGGATGGAGCAAGCTTGTTTTCTGCGGCTCCAGAGACTAGGACATGGAGCAGTGGATTCAAACTTTAGGAAAAGTGATTCCACCTAAACATTAGGAAGAACTTCCTGACAGTAAGAGCTGTTTGGCAGTGGAATACACTGCCTGGGAGTGTGGCAGAGTCTCATTCTTTGGAAGTTTTTAAACAGAGGCTAGATGGCCATCTGTCGGGCATGCTTTGATTGTGTATTCCTGCATGGCAGGGGGTTGGACTAGATGGCCCTTGTGGTCTCTTCCAACTCTATGATTCTTTGATTCTATATGTAAGTGCCATTGATTTAAGTGAGCCTGCTATAAGCAAGACTAAATTTGACCCATGTTTTGGGAGGGCCTAGACCATTTTCAGCCTAGAGGCGGCCTTTTTTTAAACAGAATGAACTGGAAGTTGTTAAAAAAAAACAGTTGCTTTTTTTAAAAAAAGTTTCCTGAACCTAAATTGGCCCAGGAGGACTAAAACCATGGAGGAATCCCTCACACCCCCAAGAGGCCTTTGAGAGAAAAAAATTTTATTTATTTATTTATTTATATTTATTTATTTTGCAGGGGGTGTGGCCCTCCAAGGTCTCCTGGGGGGCCAGTACCCCCTGAAAATTGTTCACTCCTGGCATACTGCCTCTGGTAAGGGAGATAGTACAGTCGTCCCTTCACATTCGCGGGGGTTCCGTTCCGCGGACCCCCGCGAATGTGAAAAAACCGCGAATAACGACACCCCTCCCCCCTCCCTCCCCAGGCCTTCGCGGGGCCTTCCTAGGCCCCGCGAAGGTCTCCCCGGCCCTCCCTCCCTCCCTCCCCAGGCCTTTGCGGGGCCTTGCTAGGCCCCGCGGAGGTCTCCCCGGCCCTCCCTCCCGCCCTCCCCAGGCCTTTGCGGGGCCTTGCTAGGCCCCGCGGAGGTCTCCCCGGCCCTCCCTCCCGCCCTCCCCAGGCCTTTGCGGGGCCTTGCTAGGCCCCGCGGAGGTCTCCCCGGCCCTCCCTCCCGCCCTCCCCAGGCCTTTGCGGGGCCTTGCTAGGCCCCGCGGAGGTCTCCCCGGCCCTCCCTCCCGCCCTCCCCAGGCCTTCCTGGGGCCTCCGGAGCGTCTCCGGAGGCCCCAGGATCGCCTCCCCAGCCCTCCCCACCCCGTCCCCAGGCCTTCCTGGGGCCTCCGGAGCGTCTCCGGAGGCCCCAGGATCGCCTCCCCAGCCCTCCCCACCCCATCCCCAGGCCTTCCTGGGGCCTCCGGAGCGTCTCCGGAGGCCCCATGATCGCCTCCCCAGCCCTCCCCACCCCATCCCCAGGCCTTCCTGGGGCCTCCGGAGCGTCTCCGGAGGCCCCAGGATCGCCTCCCCAGCCCTCCCCACCCCATCCCCAGGCCTTCCTGGGGCCTCCGGAGCGTCTCCGGAGGCCCCAGGATCGCCTCCCCAGCCCTCCCCACCCCATCCCCAGGCCTTCCTGGGGCCTCCGGAGCGTCTCCGGAGGCCCCAGGATCGCCTCCCCAGCCCTCCCCACCCCATCCCCAGGCCTTCCTGGGGCCTCCGGAGCGTCTCCGGAGGCCCCAGGATCGCCTCCCCAGCCCTCCCCAACGCGTCCCCAGGCCTTCCTGGGGCCTCCGGAGCGTCTCCGGAGGCCCCAGGATCGCCTCCCCAGCCCTCCCCACCCCGTCCCCAGGCCTTCCTGGGGCCTCCGGAGATGCTCCGGAGGCCCCAGGATCGCCTCCCCAGCCCTCCCCACCCCATCCCCAGGCCTTCCTGGGGCCTCCGGAGCGTCTCCGGAGGCCCCAGGATCGCCTCCCCAGCCCTCCCCACCCCGTCCCCAGGCCTTTCTGGGGCCTCCGGAGCGTCTCCGGAGGCCCCAGGATCGCCTCCCCAGCCCTCCCCACCCCATCCCCAGGCCTTCCTGGGGCCTCCGGAGCGTCTCCGGAGGCCCCAGGATCGCCTCCCCAGCCCTCCCCACCCCGTCCCCAGGCCTTTCTGGGGCCTCCGGAGATGCTCTGGAGGCCCCAGGATCGCCTCCCCACCGCGTCCCCAGGCCTTCCTGGGGCCTCCGGAGCGTCTCCGGAGGCCCCAGGATCACCTCCCCAGCCCTCCCCACCGCGTCCCCAGGCCTTCCTGGGGCCTCCGGAGCGTCTCCGGAGGCCCCAGGATCGCCTCCCCAGCCCTCCCCACCCCGTCCCCAGGCCTTCCTGGGGCCTCCGGAGCGTCTCCGGAGGCCCCAGGATCGCCTCCCCAGCCCTCCCCACCCCGTCCCCAGGCCTTCCTGGGGCCTCCGGAGCGTCTCCGGAGGCCCCAGGATCGCCTCCCCAGCCCTCCCCACCGCGTCCCCAGGCCTTCCTGGGGCCTCCGGAGCGTCTCCGGAGGCCCCAGGATCGCCTCCCCAGCCCTCCCCACCCCGTCCCCAGGCCTTCCTGGGGCCTCCGGAGCGTCTCCGGAGGCCCCAGGATCGCCTCCCCAGCCCTCCCCACCCCGTCCCCAGGCCTTTCTGGGGCCTCCGGAGATGCTCCGGAGGCCCCAGGATCGCCTCCCCAGCCCTCCCCACCCCATCCCCAGGCCTTCCTGGGGCCTCCGGAGCGTCTCCGGAGGCCCCAGGATCGCCTCCCCAGCCCTCCCCACCCCATCCCCAGGCCTTCCTGGGGCCTCCGGAGCGTCTCCGGAGGCCCCAGGATCGCCTCCCCACCCCGTCCCCAGGCCTTCCTGGGGCCTCCGGAGCGTCTCCGGAGGCCCCAGGATCGCCTCCCCAGCCCTCCCCACCCCGTCCCCAGGCCTTCCTGGGGCCTCCGGAGCGTCTCCGGAGGCCCCAGGATCGCCTCCCCAGCCCTCCCCACCCCATCCCCAGGCCTTTCTGGGGCCTCCGGAGATGCTCCGGAGGCCCCAGGATCGCCTCCCCAGCCCTCCCCACCCCATCCCCAGGCCTTCCTGGGGCCTCCGGAGCGTCTCCGGAGGCCCCAGGATCGCCTCCCCACCCCGTCCCCAGGCCTTCCTGGGGCCTCCGGAGCGTCTCCGGAGGCCCCAGGATCGCCTCCCCAGCCCTCCCCACCCCGTCCCCAGGCCTTCCTGGGGCCTCCGGAGCGTCTCCGGAGGCCCCAGGATCGCCTCCCCAGCCCTCCCCACCCCGTCCCCAGGCCTTTCTGGGGCCTCCGGAGATGCTCCGGAGGCCCCAGGATCGCCTCCCCAGCCCTCCCCACCCCATCCCCAGGCCTTCCTGGGGCCTCCGGAGCGTCTCCGGAGGCCCCAGGATCGCCTCCCCAGCCCTCCCCACCCCATCCCCAGGCCTTCCTGGGGCCTCCGGAGCGTCTCCGGAGGCCCCAGGATCGCCTCCCCACCCCGTCCCCAGGCCTTCCTGGGGCCTCCGGAGCGTCTCCGGAGGCCCCAGGATCGCCTCCCCAGCCCTCCCCACCCCGTCCCCAGGCCTTCCTGGGGCCTCCGGAGCGTCTCCGGAGGCCCCAGGATCGCCTCCCCAGCCCTCCCCACCCCATCCCCAGGCCTTCCTGGGGCCTCCGGAGCGTCTCCGGAGGCCCCAGGATCGCCTCCCCAGCCCTCCCCACCCCGTCCCCAGGCCTTTCTGGGGCCTCCGGAGATGCTCCGGAGGCCCCAGGATCGCCTCCCCACCGCGTCCCCAGGCCTTCCTGGGGCCTCCGGAGCGTCTCCGGAGGCCCCAGGATCGCCTCCCCAGCCCTCTCCACCGCGTCCCCAGGCCTTCCTGGGGCCTCCGGAGCGTCTCCGGAGGCCCCAGGATCGCCTCCCCAGCCCTCCCCACCCCGTCCCCAGGCCTTCCTGGGGCCTCCGGAGCGTCTCCGGAGGCCCCAGGATCGCCTCCCCAGCCCTCCCCACCCCGTCCCCAAGCCTTCCTGAGGCCTCCGGAGCGTCTCCGGAGGCCCCAGGATCGCCTCCCCAGGCCTTCATGGGGCCTCCGGAGCGCCTCCGTGGGCCCCGTGGACGCCTCCCTGGGCCTCCCCGCTCCCTCTATGTCTTTCACGGGGCCTCTGGAGGCCCCGTGTCGCGGTTTTGGGGGGGCCCGGGGGGGCCCTCCCAAAACCGCGAATAACCGAAACCGCGAATGTCAAGTTCGCGAATGTGGAGGGACAACTGTATATTGAAAGTATACTGCCTCTGTAGTGGAGATAATATATGGCCATCATGACTGGTAGCCGTTGATCGCTATTCCCAGGCAAATGTGGATGGGATTACAGCTTTAGAGTGTGTCTGCCCTCTTGAGCCAACATTTTGCACCCAGATTTTCTTCAAGATTAGAGAAAAAAATAAAATAAAAGTAGCTTCTGCACGACTAAAATCTGACCAACTCTATCAAGAGCATATACTTTGGATGTAATGGGTCTGTGATCCATTCTAAGGTATCTCCAACTAAAAGATTCTTATGTAGCAAATGCTCAGAAATACCTTTGTCTGAAGCCTTGGAGTAGGTGATATGTAGACAAGGGGATCAGTGGCCTAAGACAGCCTCATATAATGCAAACCAGACGAACCAATGTTCAAAATAAATGCTCATTAAAGTGTGTGGTGTTTCTCCTTTTATAAGTCTGAATGAATCATGGAAAGGCATTTTCCAAGTTACTTCATTCATGATTTTTTTCCTGTATATACATTATGATGAATTTTCTTGTCTGGTAATAATACACATGGCAAATTTATTTTGCTCTGACTACTTGTATTAGGTCACCACAGTAGCTTCAAAAACTGCAGTCACACAGACAAGGATTGTGAAGATCTTTTAGCAATAGTTCTTGTTTTATTCATAAATTTCTTATCCTTCACACACACACACATTGTATGCACTAGAATGAGTTCTTCTCATAGTGGTAGTGCTCATATAGGATAGTTAGTGGCATCAATGCAATATGCCTTTGGGTATCACATGCATATCTAGTACAAAAAGAGTGACTGAGACAAATGGCTCTGTCACTACAGCTGGGGAGATAGACTACTTGCTAGAGATGAGAATAATTTGGAAATGATTACTGTTACATGTTATATTGACGCTAGCTCATCTAGATGATTTTAAAGAGTTTAACATAAATTTATTGAGGATAGATCTATCAATGGCTGCTTACTGTTATAGATAAATAAAACTCCCCAAAGGTGCTTGTGGAGGCTGTTTTCCTTCGCCATGGTATACCTGAAAAGGGAGCACATAATAGAAGAAGCATAAGCCTCTGATTGTGGTGGAGTCTCCTTCTTTGAAGGATTTTAGACAGAGGCTGGATGGCCATCGGTAATGCTTTGATTGTATATTCCTGCAGGGCAAGGGTTTGGACTGGATGGCCCTTGTGGTCTCTTCCAACTTTGTGATTCTATGAAGTCTCTTGGTATGTCACCTATGCTAATTCTTCTAGATCATTTGGATTGTAAACAATTGACATCAGAATCAGTGTACAGTTGTCCCTTCACATTCGCGGGGGTTAGGTTCCATAGACCCCCGCGAATGTGAAAATTCCGCGAATAATGACAGCCCTCCACCCGCCCTCCCCAAGCGACCCTGAGGCCTCCGGAGGCCTCGCGGTCGCTCTTCCCTGCCGCCTCCCGCCCTCCCCAAGCGACCCCCGAGGCCTCCGGAGGCCTCGCGGTCGCTCTTCCCTGCCGCCTCCCGCCCTCCCCAAGCGACCCCCGAGGCCTCCGGAGGCCTCGCGGTCGCTCTTCCCTGCCGCCCCCCGCCCTCCCCAAGCGACCCCCGAGGCCTCCGGAGGCCTCGCGGTCGCTCTTCCCTGCCGCCCCCCGCCCTCCCCAAGCGACCCCCGAGGCCTCCGGAGGCCTCGCGGTCGCTCTTCCCTGCCGCCCCCCGCCCTCCTCAAGCGACCCCCGAGGCCCCCGGAGGCCTCGCGGTCGCTCTTCCCTGCCGCCCCCCGCCCTCCTCAAGCGACCCCCGAGGCCTCCGGAGGCCTCGCGGTCGCTCTTCCCTGCCGCCCCCCGCCCTCCTCAAGCGACCTCCGAGGCCTCCAGAGGCCTCGCGGTCGCTCTTCCCTGCCGCCCCCCGCCCTCCTCAAGCGACCTCCGAGGCCTCCAGAGGCCTCGCGGTCGCTCTACCCTGCCGCCCCCCGCCCTCCTCAAGCGACCCCCGAGGCCTCCGGAGGCCTCGCGGTCGCTCTTCCCTGCCGCTCCCCGCCCTCCCCAAGCGACCCCCGAGGCCTCCAGAGGCCTCGCGGTCGCTCTTCCCTGCCGCCCCCCGCCCTCCTCAAGTGACCCCCGAGGCCTCCGGAGGCCTCGCCGTCGCTCTTCCCTGCCGCCCCCCGCCCTCCCCAAGCGACCCCCGAGGCCTCCGGAGGCCTCGCGGTCGCTTCTCCCTGCCACCCCCCGCCCTCCCCAAGCGACCCCGAGGCCTCCGGAGGCCTTGCGGTCGCTTCTCCCTGCCACCCCCCGCCCTCCCCAAGCGACCCCGAGGCCTCCGGAGGCCTCGCGGTCGCTCTTCCCTGCCGCTCCCCGCCCTTCCCAAGCGACCCCGAGGCCTCCGGAGGCCTCGCGGTCGCTTCTCCCTGCCGCCCCCCGCCCTCCCCAGGCGACCCCGAGGCCTCCGGAGGCCTCGCGGTCGCTTTTCCCTGCCGCCCCCCGCCCTCCCCAAGCGACCCCGAGGCCTCCGGAGGCCTCGCGGTCGCTTCTCCCTGCCGCCCCCCGCCCTCCCCAGGCGACCCCGAGGCCTCCGGAGGCCTCGCGGTCGCTTTTCCCTGCCGCCCCCCGCCCTCCCCAAGCGACCCCGAGGCCTCCGGAGGCCTCGCGGTCGCTTCTCCCTGCCGCCCCCTGCCCTCCCCAGGCGACCCCGAGGCCTCCGGAGGCCTCGCGGTCGCTTTTCCCTGCCGCCCCCCGCCCTCCCCAGGCGACCCCAAGGCCTCCGGAGGCCTCGCGGTCGCTTTTCCCTGCCGCCCCCCGCCCTTCCCAAGCGACCCCCGAGGCCTCCGGAGGCCTCGCGGTCGCTTTTCCCTGCTGCCCCCCGCCCTTCCCAAGCGACCCCGAGGCCTCCGGAGGCCTCGCGGTCGCTTTTCCTGGCCGCCCCCCGCCCTCCCCAAGCGACCCCGAGGCCTCCGGAGGCCTCGCGGTCGCTTTTCCCGGCCGCCCCCCGCCCTCCCCAAGCAACCCCGAGGCCGCCGGAGGCCCCGTTGTCGCTCCCCTCGCCACTTTCCCTGGACTCCCCTTGCCTCCCCGGCCCTCCCCACTCCCTCCTCAGGCCTTCATGTGGCCTCCGGAGCGCCTCCGGGGGCCCCTGAAGGCCTCCCCAGCCCTCCCCACCCCCTTCCCAGGGCTTTCACGGGGCCTCCGGAGGCCCCCTGTCGCGGTTTTGGGGGGGCCGCGGGGGCTCTATCAAAACCGCGAATGTTAAGTTCGCGAAAGTGGAGGGACAACTGTAATCCCTATGGATGAATTGCACACCTGAGCAGTGCTGATTTTGATTTTGACAGCTGGTAGCACATAAAAGAATGCACCTTGTTCTCTCTATAAGAGAGTGGGAGAAACGATAGCATTAACAGACTTCTGGAATCCAGTGGGCACATTTATGTTAAGATGTAAAGGCAAGGCAGAGCTAGTGACTGATCTCATGAATGAAGGAGCTCTACAGATCCTTTTGGGCTACCAAGGTTGGTAGGTTTTTGCAACAAGTGTTCCCAAATCCACAGTATTTTTCTCCTGCCTCATAGAACATTTACACTTTTGTTTCTCCATCTCGCTTTTAAAAACTACAGTACAACCACAGTACAACCCCTGTAACCACAAAAACCCACAGTTTCACTTACCCATGTCCTAAAAAATATATTCTCTCTAGGCATTTTCTAGGTCCAACATGATTCTGTGGTATGCTTCTGCCAAAAGTTGATGCACAGAGTCATGCTGGAGGACCTGGAAAATACCTAGAGAGATGTTCTCTCTAGACATCTTTAGGCCCTCCAGCACAACTCTGTGCTGTGCTTGGGCCAGAAGTCATTCCTTTCAATAGGGTTCACGATTATCTGCAGTTTCACATTTCCACAGTAAGTCCAGGAATGTTTTCCCCATGGATATGGGGATCATACTGTACCAGATTTTGGTTGGTAGAGTTAGGGTACATAGTTTTTTAGGACCTGTACTTCCTGTATTGGGATAACTAGTATAACTTGGAGGAATAAATGATAAAATATCACAGTGCAAACTACGTATGTTTATTCAGAAGTGAGCTCCATTGCATTTAGTTGCTCTCACTCATTAATAAATATGTTTTAGATTGTAGCCTTAGAAACAGCTTTATTTTGGAAATAAATAGAAGTCCCACCTAACCTAAGGCTTGTCATTAATTGTCAACTCTTAACACAGGATTCACTTCTTACCGTAATTTTCCCCCCCATGTGTATCCATCTTGCTCCTTCCCTAGTGGTAAAACAGACTTGGGTGTACACAGTATGACTTCTACTTCTGACAAGTGTGCAAAGCTGCACCTGTCAAAATTCCCTCTTCAATACAGTTGTTATGGCTTTGTGTTCTCTTGTTTGTTTTCTTTCTCTTTCTCACAAACACACATTGTACTAAACAGACAAGTTCTATGCAAGTTGCTTCCCTTCTGCTGAATCCTTGAACTGGTAGAATGCAACTATTTTTTTCTTCTGACTGCTTACAGTTTATTACTCAAGTTATTGTATTTAAATACTGTGGGTGTTTAGTCAGGACAGTCACCTAATTTAAAAGATCTGAGGGTGAAATCCTATATCCACTTACCTGGTAATGAGCCCTATTGAACCTCTGAGTTAGGCATGATAAAAATTATGCTGTTAAGGTGAGCATCTATAAGACTGCTTTATTTGTTAAAATATCAGCTTTGATTAATTGACTATAACTGTATAAAATCATTTCAAAAAAGTTGTAAGACCAAGAGCCATTTTGTTTTTTAATGATGATGTACATGTGTGTAAGAACAAATATGTGTGTTAAAAATACAGTCACCCCTCAACATTCACGGAGGTTGGGGGCACAGGATCCCCACGAAAGTGGAAAAAACACGAATACTGAATGCTTTTTTAAAACCTGAGATAACACTTATCTAGGCACTTCTGGGTCCTCCAGCATGATCCTGTAGTCAACTTCTGGTGGACGTTGGGCATAGAATTGCACTGGAGGAGCTAGATATGCCTAGAGAGAACGTATTTTTAAGCATATGCTACCCTTTAACTCATGGGTTCGTTCTTGATTGACTTAGTCTAATTGATTGATTAAATCAGCCTTTCTCAACCCTGTTACTCTGGTGGAGCCCTTGAAACAATTGTCAGGTCTCATGGAACCCCTGCCTAAAAATTATTATATCTACAGCTCAAAAAATGTTTATTTTTTTCAATCTCAATATCTCATGGAGCCCCTAGCAACTTCTTATGGAAGCCTATGGTTCCAGGGAACCCTAGTTGAGAATCCCTGGGCTACATACTGTATTCATAAATTAAAAGACTTAAAAGGAAACCATCTCTTGCACCAAACAGTTGTGCCTAGGCCTATCAAGATACTGAGCAGTTTACAGCAGTAGATGGCTGGTCCAACTGTAGACTAGGTACAGTGAGGTGCAGTCCATTGACTACTGTTATGTTGTATTCAGCCAGAGCTTCATGCTACAGTATATACAAGGAAGGACATGCTTGGTTTGGAGCAAAAATGTGTATCCTTGTGTTGAAAATACTTCTGAGTATTAGAAGAGTGGCGAGTGCTAGATCTTTGCCTATGAAAATTTATGTTGTGGTGGGGAAACAGAAATGGGATTTTGGATATCCTAAAAAGTCCTTTTAAAAGCTGTATGTATTTAATGTTTTCCTGGTACTGTGTTTCTTATTTTGTGATGTGATCCAAGCCAAATGGAAATCATTTTTCAGTGTTCATTTGAACTCTTCTCAGTGTCAAAATGAGAGCAATGGCTAGTTACCTTAGCAATGGGCTGGCACATTATTTCCACCTATTCAGATTGAAGGGAAATGATTGGCTTCATTTGCTTTCAGTTGATGTCATGCAGCCAAATCTGATTAGCTTGGTGGCACTGTGGCAGAATTATCTCCCTGACATGATCTTGATTGGCTAGATCACATTGTGAAGGAGAATGAAAATGTTAGCTAAAGCAACTGACAGAGAATCTCCCTTCCAAACATTTGTGTTCCTCCAAAATTCTCCCTCTGAAAATAGCTAAAATGAAGAGGAGAGAATGGCATCACTTAAATAATTTTTAAATCTTGTGTTATTTTAGTATGCAACTACTTTCACTGTGCATAGTAATTTTAAAAACATAGAAGTCAAAAGGACAATGAGAGGTCCCTATAGCACAGTAGTAGGGCAGAAGATTTGTATGCAGGGGAATCCAGATTTACTTCCTGATATAGCCAGTTTAAAAAGATCTCTAGTATCAATGATAGTGACAACAGATTCAGTGGAAGAAATAAGTTGACTGCACTTTGGTGTCAGGGCTCTGCTCTTAAGTGATGGCGGCAGTCTTGTTTTTAAATCCTGCCAAACCTAAAAATTAAACTGAAATTAATTCAGAAATCTTTAGATAGAGGGAGAAATATTGATGGTATATCTGTGGGAAGATGTGCAGCCATTCTGTCAGCTGCTGTACTTTTATGCTCTTCACCCAACTGCTGAAAAGTTCCATAATAAAAGAATCATTTTAATGGGAATTAGGCTTAGAGTGCCACCTTGTGGCAAGACTTCAATTGATTGATCATTGGCCCATAGAAGACTCTTAAGAGCTGAAGCTTTTTAACATTTAAGCCCAAATTTAGATGGGAAGGGCATTATTTATTTATATTATATATTATGTATATATGTATTGTGTTATGTATGTATTATGTTACATTGTTTTTATATACTATATATGTAAAAGGTGGAGAGAACTGGCAGTATCATGGACTTTCATATTCAATATCTTATGGCTCAGTGACTTGGGTCTCTTCCTTGATCAGATTGCTAAAGTGGAGAAGCTGAAGCCGTTGGAGCTGGAGCTGCGAAGACTAGAAGATCTTTCAGAGTCTATTGTCAATGACTTTGTCTATATGAAGAAGCGAGAAGAAGAGATGCGGGATACCAATGGTAAATACTTGTGTACCTCCAGGATATTTTGTCATAATATGTACTTGGTGCCTGGTTGATAATTTAAATCAGACTGTCCAGTCCACCTGGTTATAGATGAATCATCAACTTGTAAAGTTGAGATCATTATTATTAAATATTCCACCACCATAAATAAGTTGCTATGAGATGGTTTAGTACTGCATTGTCAATAAGGGAAGAGTGTTGAACATTTGACCTTACAGATATTGCTGGCCTGCTTTTCCCATTATCGCTAACCATTGCCTACCTTAACTAGGACTTATGGACATCATAGGCTAACAACATCTGGAAGGCCATACATGCCCTGTTCCTCTAGTAAGCCTTTACCACCTATCTACTGCAGATGAGTCAATCCTTTCTCTCCACTCTCATATTAGTTCCATCATGTTCTTTTTATCTACACAATTCATGTTCATATTGACCACTAAGAGAATGTAAATTCTGTGTTTTGGGTAATATAGGTGAAATAGCTTTAAATGAAATATTAATTTGTGTAAATAACTTTGGTGTTAAAAGTAATCCTTGTAGAATTTGATCCCACCTGCTTCCAGAAAGCAGCGTGCTCTGCTAGAATACATGGGAGAGGCAGCAGGAGTATGAAAATGCCATAATGGAGGAATTCGATTGATTTATTATTTAAAATGTATTCTGCCCTGTATTAAAGGCTCTGAGAAGATGTTCAAGCCATCACAGTAGCTTCCTCTTTTAACACTGGAGTGCTTTATTAATACTGCCTGCATCATTTTTAAATGAGCATGTGTTATTTTTGTTGGTCCTTTTTAGATTCAGCTCTATGTACAACACTCAGAGCGCTGTGTCACCTTGCATTCAACCTCTTTGGTGCTTATTTTTATAGCAGTGGTTCAGGTGAAGAGATATTAGAATATTTGTAAGGTTGAAGTCATTAAGGGCTGTGGGGCACCCTGGCATTTTTCCTGAGTAATAGGCTTTCTTTTGTTTGTTTCAGAGTCTACCAACATTCGGGTATTATACTTCAGCATTTTCTCCATGTTCTGCCTCATTGGACTGGCTACCTGGCAGGTCTTCTATCTGCGTCATTTCTTCAAAGCCAAGAAGCTTATTGAATAGCAGGAGGAGCAGTTTTTCCTTTTTTGGAACTCCAGCATAAAACAAAACAAAACACCAGAGACCTGGCAATGGTTGTTTAGAGCTAACTTGGAGTTGTCATGCCAAACAAAGCTTTTTCTGCATTTGGCCCCCAAAGGGAGGGAGGGCAATGTTGGCACAGGAAAAAAAGTGAGAAGACTCCTGAACTATTTTTGGATAAAGTTGGGAGGGACTGGAGTTGTGATTTGGGGGACTCTTGAACAGGGATGAAATAAAACTGCGGTTGGATTTTGCGCTGTCTTTTTCCTCTCCTTTACAGATAACGTTAGGTGACCTCTTTTGGTATGTCAAGAAACTGATTCTCATGCCAGTTGAATACACAGAATTTTTAAAACATAAAGCAGTCTGCTTGTTACCACACTGCATTTTGTGAAGGAATGGCACAGATGTGCTTGATACCAGTTCTTCCCGAAGCAGGTTTTGTTGCAAAATTCTCAATAGCTATATCTCAGGAGGGGGAAAACAGATGTCGTTTAGTACTTACCTGTCAACATATTTGCCATTTCTGTTAGTAGAAGCACAAAAGACATGACACAGGTTACAAAAGAAGAGCTGTTGTGCAGACTCTTCAGGCTCTTGCTCTCATCCTGTCCCATTCTCTGAAATGATGTTTTCTCGGGTTCTAAAATGATAGACACTTCTTGAGAATGCTGTGCAAGGCCATTAATTTAAATCATAAGCGCCTGCCAGAAGCCTACTTGAAATGCACACTCAGGTTAGTTCCTCTGTGAGGAAAATTCTGTCTCTTCTCCTTCACTTTGATCCACCATCAATGTAAAGCCCTGTGGTCTGCCAAAGAGAAAACTAGGACTGCTATGTGCTGATGCCAGACCTGCATTGTAACAGAATTTAAGCTATAGCCAGATATTTGTAGCCCTACATTTAAATAGACAGTAGTATTTGATTACCTAATGGCAGTGACATGAGCCAGGGATGGGGATTTAGATTAGCTGTAGTTGTGTGTCAGGTTTTTAATAATCTAAAATGGTTTAATGCATATTAAATATTTAGTTATAACACAGCAAAAGCATGCACCTCTTTCCACATCTCTTTATCTCAGTATCCCAATCTCTATCTACATCTGTGTCTGTCTGTAAAAACACCGTGGGAATACACGTTGAGCCTCAAAACCTCTTACTCTTCAAGGGGCTGTGATGCTGACTCTCCAGCTCTGAGTGGAAATTTGAGAATGCAGTGCAATTATCATTTCTTTCAGTCCCTCTTTCTGACTCTGCAAGGAAAGTGATTTACCAGCCACTGCCATATATATCTCAACAACTGGGAAGTCTGTTGTGGTTGTCTCTTTTACCAAGAGATGAGATTACCATCCAAGCTCCTGGAGAGCTTCCCTCAAACCAGGAATCGAATAGATTAAAGGGTTGGACCAGGCTTGATTTTTAAATGGAGGTAAGCTTTAGTAAAGGGTTTTTTTTTAATGCAGTGAATACTCAGAGGTGGTTTGACATTGCCTTCCTTTGAATGTAGCCTACAGCACCTGGTGTTCCCTGCAGTCTCCCTCCCAGGTACTAACCAGGTCTGATTCTGCTTAGCTTCTGAGATCAAACAGGATTTGGTGCCTTAGTAGTTGGAATGAAATATGAAGTGCTGTAGATTCTATTCAGAGGAAGCCAATGGTAAACCTGTGAAAAAATCTTGCCAAGAAAGCCCTATGATAGCAGGGCAAAAAACAAGAGTTGACTTGAAGGAACATAACAGCAACAATAAACCTGTATTCATGATGCCTATAAGGAAACGTTATAGTCATCCCCTTGAAATGTAGGCATCATATGGTCTCAGCAGCTTCCCCTCCTGGATCTTGTTTATATAGGCAAAATTGCCAACAACTTTAAAAGATTACTTACTATCAGAGAAATGTACAACAATGTGTCTGATCCAACTAATACCAGTCCTTAAAATATTTGTTATAGTCGTTTTCTCCTGGTTTACAGCCATAGTCTTAGAAGACAGTTGCCTAACAGGAATCCTAATCTGGAGTATACAAGATTATCTGAGGGTTATTCCCTTCAGCTCAAGGTAAAGCAGTCTATTCTGGGTCCTACTGACATGCTTTGCCTATTGTAACACTTAAATTTACTTCCAGACCTGACAGTATGGGTCACTGCACTCTGCAGACTTGGAGCCTGTATCTTCGCACAGGGCAGAGACAGATATAGATATCAAAAGAAGGCACTTTGAGGCTGCAAATGGAGAAGGAAATTTTTATTTTATTTTATTGCCTTTGTTCCTAGTCACTCCATGACTATTTGGCAGTGTGGCCTGACCTTTCTGTCTTCATAGACCATCTCTCTATACCAACCCAAGCAAGCACTCAGGATGCAGGCCTATGACTCTAATACGGTCACTTTTTCCTGTCCATGATTTTTTTTTTAATCATCATTGCCTGATGAAGAAGCCAGTAGGCTTCAAAAACAGTGTGATTAATTTTGTGTGTGATGGTTTGGCTAATAAAAGTGTCACCAATGTGTGTGCTTTGGATTTTGTATTTCATTCTTTGGGCTACACAGCTACCCCTGTATTTTTTTATAGTTGCCTTGTGTTTTCCGCATGCCAAAGAAAGAGTAATAAAAACTAGTTCATGCAGCTAGTTTAAAGATCCCTCTGTACATCTGATTAGCAAATTCCTCTGGCCAGTGACTTCATGGGCACTGACTCCCTCTTTCTTAGTGCTGATCTGGTATATGTTTGTACTGCAGGATAGTGGCCACTGTTTAAGCTACTAGCTTCCATTGTAAGAGGTGCTGACCTCAAACTGGCTTTTCTCTTTTTCCCTGAGGGTAAAAAATCCTTCTAGTACAGAAGAGAAGCATAGCACATCAGTACTATTACTATACATCTGCTTCACTTGCAGGAAGAGGCTCAGGATCATGCTCCAAGCTGTCAGGTCTTCCTAAGCAAGGAAGCCATGGCTTGACTGACATTGATGTGAAAGAGAAGCCTACAAACAGACTTGAGTCCCCTTCTCAGAAAGCCTTCAGGACTCTTAAAATAGTTTTGGGTACAAAACAGGAATTCCTGGGCAGTGGTTGGGTATTACTGAACTAGACATCTGAAGATTTTGTTCAGAGCTAGTTAGCTATCATAATAGATTAGAATACAAGGTTTGTCTATTAAATAACAAGACTGAGACAATAACCCATCTTTATATGTATTACAATTCTGTTGCTTGTCCCCTTCAATATACTCCCTGTTCACATACACACCGATGCAGTTTTGTTTTCCACTGGTTGAAGGCATGGAGCAGATCAGTTTCTGTCAGCTGTGTCAACACATTTGCCGTTTTCTTCGTACTGCATCAATAACTCAAAAATGTGTTCCCTTAACCACCAATTTCACTTTAGGGAAAAGAAAAAAGTCACATGGTGCCAAATCTGGTGAATATGGAGGATGTTCAAGGGTAGTAATGTGTTTATTGGCCAAAAATTGCTTCACAGAAAGTGCTGTGTAAGCAGGCGCGTTGTCTTGGCAAATGGGATCAGCCATGTGTATGTGCCTTCGTTTGCCTTGCAAATGAGTATTTCTTTTAGAATTTAGATGGCCTCTCCTTGCGTGCATTCCTGCCTAAGCAATTTTTGTCTGGGATTCCAAGCTGGGGAATTTCCTAGGTTTGTCTTAGTGGCTGCACTGTGTAGAAGACCACGTGTGGACCTAATTATTAAATATTGCCAATTTAATATAGCTGGGGGTGTCAGGGTAGGTAACAATGTAGCTAGAACCAATGCTTTCCCAAAATTTCTATTTCCCCTAGATCTATTGTTTTAATAGGATTTATAATCCAATTATTCTGAAAGTGTCCTTTTTTCTGATAGACAAACCAAATCTAGTCTGTCAACCTACTATTACCTCAGTTTGTTGTCCAAGCCAAATCAATGAGCACCAGGAAACTGCACCCACTCTCCTTCTATTCCTTTGAGGGGATAATAGGTGAGTCCTTAAAATGGTACATGAGACTCTGCTGTGGTTGCATTGTCACCTTAAACACATCTTCCTAAAAAGTGCTGCTGGGTCTTTACTACTGCCCTGCACACTTCAGTTGCTTCAACCACTAGTTGAACACTGGTGGTCTTTTATGCATATTCCCCAGAGTGGATTGCAGGCAACAGCCAAGTGAGAAACAACTGTCTCTTCTACCACCCTCCTTCAGCTGCCTCCAAAACTGTGTTGTCTGTCA
The DNA here is from genome assembly GCA_030847615.1 of Gambelia wislizenii. Taxonomy (NCBI): domain Eukaryota; kingdom Metazoa; phylum Chordata; class Lepidosauria; order Squamata; family Crotaphytidae; genus Gambelia; species Gambelia wislizenii. The sequence goes on along the minus strand of JAUMIR010000001.1, from coordinate 445,767,396 downwards.
AAATATGTTGTTGTCTTTCTCTGCCTGTACATGTTTTAGGGCTTAGAGCTGCATCAAAAATAACTTCAACATGGTGGTTTTGAATCACACCTGTTGATTCCATATGGTTAGCACAACAGCTGCTCAACTTTGCTTTAATTTTTGTTTTAAAGAATGCCACTCCCAAAAATGTGTGCAGTCTTGGCTCCCATACATGAGGGTTAAAGAATATGCTGTGTAGCAAACACCTCCCCTATTCTACTTGAACTGTCAGCTGCATGATGTGCTGCTGAAGAGGCTACGGTTGAGTTGACTTTTGGGAAGTTATTAGACAACCTGACAGCATCTGCCATTCTCCCCGCCTCCCCTTCTGCAATGGTGTTGGCCTTAGAAATCCAAGGAATGCTTTTGCATAGTCTGTCACCAGTGAAGGAACACAAGAAAACTCTTCCCTGAAAAAAAGAAGGGAATGTTTTGATTTAAACATCCAAGAATATGAGGCAAAAGGAGAGGTTTCCATAAGAATCATAGAGTTGGAAGAGACCACGAGGGCCATCCAGTCCAACCCCCTGCCATGCAGGAATACACAATCAAATCATTCCCTACAGATAGCCATCCAGCCTCTGATTAAAAACTTCCAAAGAAGGAGACTGTACCACACTCCGAGGCAGTGTATTCCACTTCTGAACAGCTCTTACTGTCAGGAAGTTCTTCCTAATGTTTAGGTGGAATCTCTTTTCCTGTAGTTTGAACCCATTGCTCTGTGTCCTAGGCCAATAATTGTAGAAATCAATATTCTTAGGAAAGCCTAAAACTTTTTGGATCTTCTTCGTGGTCTCTGTGAATCACACAGTTGGGTTTTATTCCTGTGCCTGCGCAGTGCATACGGAACCTTCTAGTATCGCTAGGCAGAATGTGCATAGATACATTTTTGGCGGTAACTCCGCCCACAATAACAGTCCCTTAAAAGGCTCTCCCGCCTAAATTCCCTCAGTTCCTTTTTTTCCGCCGCGCTAGCAGCTCTGAAGGAACCTTCGCTCGCTTTTGACTACTTTCACTTTGGATTCTGACTCGGACTGTTTTTCTGACTACGATTTTTCTGACTCCCTTGGCTGTTTTTGACCTTAACGTTTTGGCTTGGCTTTCTGACGATGACTTGTGCGCCCCCTTGGCTTTGGTAACGACTTCTGATTTCTTGGCTTGACTCGGACTGCTTTGACTTCTCTTTGCCTCACTCTGATTATGGCCTCAAAAACCGACTTTAAGAGGTGTGTTGTATGCCAAGCGAAATTACCCAGCTCGGATGGTCACTCTCGGTGTCTCATCTGTCTGGGAGAGACCCATAATGTGGACGCGTGTGTTCATTGTCGGGCCTTCACGCCTCAGGCAAGGAAACATTGCTCCTCTCGCCTGAAGTGTTTTTTGTATGAAAGAGCCCTTGTTCCATCGACCACGTCCACCCCGGCTGCGGGTCAGGGAGCGACCCCACAGCATCGTGGGAGGTCCCCCTCTTCGAGGTCTTCAAAGTCTCCACCGGCCAAGCGCCGCCGTTCCTCCAGTCCATCCAGGAGACGGTCGGTAGCGTCTGACCCCGAGGCGGCCATGCATTCCCATAAACATGCCTCCAAACCGACCTCGGCTTCGACTGTAGCTCCTCCGGCATCGGGGGTTAGCTCCAAGGATCGTACTCGGGACCGAGCTGATCCTAAGGATTCGAGCAAGGATCGAGAGTCGTCGGCTTCTTCTAAAAGCAAGGACCACAAAAAGAAGAAGGCCAAACGACCTCGTACTGATGAGAGGCCGAAGGCCGACCCACAGCTTCAACAACATCTTTCGCTTGCCTCGGTACCGGCCGCTTCTGCCGCTCCATCCCAGCGCTCGCCTCGGGATCGAGTTGTTGGCATCGAGCCTCCACACCCGAGGTCTCCCACCTCGACGCCGCCGCTGGAGATTATAGAAGTTGAAGTGGGTTCTGCTGATGAATCAGAGCACCTTCCACATGCCTGTGGGCCTTCTCCCACTCTGCTCGTCTCTCGCTCAGAATTGCTCCAACCTTCGGTTCCAGCTGGAGAGGTATTCGATAAGCCCAGACCCTCCACCTCCACAATTTGTGAGGATGAGTTGGCATATGGTGCCTATGATCTGGCCAAGTCGGTACTTGCAGCTCCGCTGGTGGGCCACTCGACCACGGAGGCCATTACGGAGCGCGTGTTTCAATTGACTTCTGAGGCTGCGACTCTTGAAGCTGTTGTTCTATCTCCACCCCGGATCTCCTTCCATGGTCTAGGTAGGGACTCCACTCCGAGAGAACCTACGAAGCCGGGATTAAGGGATGCGGCATGTCAAGCATCTCCAGGTTGACCCCTACCTCCGCTGCCTTCTGAGCCACGACCACCTACACCACCGCGATGTACCATGTCCATCGCTGATCGGCAACAATTGCCTTCACCGTCATCTGACTCCTCCTCTTCTTCTGAGTCATCTGAGGAATACTTACCGTTCATGCTATCACCTCAGCCAGACCTGCTGGAGGATGACTCCGCCTCGCCTACGGACGATGTCCGGTCGTTTGCGGAGCAGGTGGTCCGTATGGTGCATGCTCTCGACCTGAAAACTACCGAGAAGGAGCCCGAGCCCCTTGACCCTATATTGCAAAGGCTCAAAGCTAGAACTCCTCCAGCTGCGTCTCTGCCTGTCCTGCCGTCCCTCCTCAAGTTGAGCCAAGGCTTGTGGGAAAACCCCTCGTCTATTCCGTCCACCTCTAAACGGATAGACAGACTGTATAGAGTGGCAGGCGATGGAATCGACTGGCTTCAAGAACACCCGAAGCCTAACTCTGTCGTTGTGGAAGCGGCTCAGCCTAGACGGCAGCGGCGTGCGCAGTCCACCCCCTCTGACCCAGAAGGGCGGAAACTGGACATTATGGGGAAGAAATTGTATTCAGCCGCTGGCCTCAGCTTCAGGATTGCAAACTATTCGGCGTGCATGGGCGCGTATCAGCAAGTCCTGTGGGAGAGAATGCTATCACTCATCCAGGACCTGCCTGATGAACGTCGAAGGCTCGCCGAGGCCATCCAAGCGGAGGCTCAACTGCTGGGGGGGGGAGCAGATGAACTCTGCACGCCATGTCGCCGATTGTGCTGCCAAGACGGTGGCGGGATCTATTGCTCTTCGGAGACACGCCTGGCTGCGATCCTCAGGCCTATCTGCGCAGGCTTCTGCTACAATAGAAGACATGCCCTTCGACAACTCCGGCCTCTTTAACACCTCGACTGATGAGAAGCTAGAGTTCACGCAGAAGATGAGGACCACCGCATGAAAATACAGTATGCCAACGTCCTCATCTTCTGCCTACCGCCCCAGACACTGTCAGGACTGGCATGCTTCTTCATACGGTCAGCCTTTTAGGCGAAGTGGCACTCCTCAGTCTTCTAGGCGCCCCCGTTTCCAGCAAACGATGTCCTCTACTTCGTCGGTGAGGAGCCAGGGGTCCACTTCACGATACCGGCTGCCTTCTAAACAACGGCCGAAGGACCAAGCCAGACGGAGATTTTGAGTGTCCCTTCTGATGATGTTTTGATGTTTCCCTTTTCTTTTAGACCCCCCTGTTTGGAGATCGCCTGTCATCATTCCAGCAAGCCTGGTCCCTGATAACGTCGGACCGCTGGGTACTGAAGATCGTACAACAGGGCTACTGGATCGAGTTCGATGAACAACCTCCAACAGGCCAGGTCCGTGTGACGCAGTCCTCCCCTCCCCTCCTCGAAGAGGTTCAATCCCTACTTCAAAAAGGAGCTGTTGAACCTGTGGATCCCGGGCATCGCCACCTCTGTTTCTTCTCAAAATACTTTCTGGTCCTGAAGAAGGGTGGTGGTCTCCGTCCCATCCTCGATCTGAGGGGGGTGAATTCGTATATCGTCCTGAAGAAATTCAGGATGACGACGCTTGCGCTCATCCTTCCCTTCCTTCAACGCGGGGATTGGTTTGCCTCCATAGACCTCAAGGACGCTTACTTCCATGTGGGTATCCACCCTGCCCACAGGAGGTTCCTGGCATTCCAGATTGGAACCGAGCCCTACCAGTTCCGCATTCTCCCCTTCGGGCTCTCCACGGCACCAAGGGTCTTCACGAAGTGCATGGCACCGGTGGCCGCCTACCTTCGACAACACGGAGTCATAGTCTTCCCGTATATCAACGACTGGCTCCTTGTAGCGGACTCGAAGGCCCAACTTGAGAAGGACATCAGCTTTACCCTAGATGTGCTGCGTACCCTGGGACTTGTTGTCAACACGGAGAAGTCCCACTTGAACAATACGCAAGTGATTCAGTTCATCGGTGCCCGACTGGACTCCGTCTCAGCTGCAGCCTATCTTCCAGAGGACCGATTCATCACCCTACGGTCCTTGATTCATGGCTGTCGCCGCTCACAAAAGGTCCGGGCACGCAATATCCAAGTGCTGTTGGGCCACATGGCAGCGACTACGGCCGTCACTCCGCTCTCCAGGCTTCAATTCCGGCCGCTCCAACACTGGTTCCTGACGGTCTTCGACCATCTGCGGGACTCTCCCGAGAAGCTCTTGACGATGCCTCGTACGGTCCAACGTTCCCTCGATTGGTGGCTCTTACCTCGGAATGTCCTCTCCGGCCTTCCTTTCGATCCGCTGCAGCCGACCGTCTCCCTCACGACAGATGCGTTCCTCTTCGGCTGGGGAGCTCATCTAGACCAGCACAAAATTCAGAGCCTATGGAACAACGAAGAGAAGACGTTACACATCAACATCTTGGAGCTCCTGGCGGTCCAGAAAGCTCTTCGAGCGTTCGAGGTGCTGGTTCGGAACAGGGCCGTCCTTTTGGTCACGGACAACACCTCTGTAATGTATTACATAAACAAGCAAGGTGGTACCAAGTCTCCTCAGCTCCTGCAACTCACCCTGCAGATCTGGGATTGGTGCGTGGAAAGGAATGTCTCCCTGCAGTCCATCCATCTCCCAGGGGAGGACAATATTCTTGCCGACAGACTGAGCCGTTCCAATTCCAACGTCCATGAGTGGATGTTGCATCGGCAAGTAGTCTCCAATCTTTTCCGTCGTTGGGGGACTCCTCTACTGGACCTTTTCACGACTGCCCAGAACGCTCAGTGCACCCAATTTTGCTCCAGAGTAAGACACAAGGACTCGAGAGGGGATGCGTTCCTGTACCAGTGGAACGGACCGTTCCTGTACCTTTTCCCTCCACTTCCGCTACTGACAAGAGTTGTCGCCAAGCTTCGACGGGATCGGGCAAATGCGATCCTCATTACACCATGGTGGCCTCGACAGCCGTGGTTTGCTCCACTGCTACATCTGGCCAGGCGTCAGTTTCTTCGCCTTCCAAGCAGACCGGACCTACTCACCATCCAGCAAGGCAAGGTGAGACATCCAGACGTCGACTCCCTCCGACTGACGGCCTGGAGAATCCGGCCGTGACCCTGTATCCTCCTCAATCTCCCCCTCCTCCTCCCTTACCTCGAGAGGTTCAGGCGATTATTGAGGCTGCCAGAAAACCCTCGACACGTAAAGCCTACTTCTATAAGTGGAGCAGGTTTGAGAAGTTCTTGACTGATAAGGGGCTGACCGTCGAATCCTGCTCGGTATCGACGGTCCTTGAATTCCTCCTAGACTTATCTAAGGCGGGACTCTCGGTATCGTCTCTTCGAGGCTATCTGGCTGCTATATCCGTTGAATTCCAGTCTTGGAATCGTCCATCCCCATTCCAGGATCCGACGGTGAAGAGGTTCTTGAAGGGATATGTCAACCTCCATCCTCCGGTTCTCGAACCCGTGCCGGCCTGGAGCCTCGAGCTCGTCCTCTCTCAGTTGGTGAGACGTCCGTTTGAACCTCTGGCGTCAACCGACCTCCGACTGCTGACTTGGAAGACTGCCTTTCTGGTTGCTATCACCTCCGCCCATCGAGCCGGAGAGCTGTGTGCCCTACGATCAGACCCTCCTTACCTCTGCTTCCATAAGCACAAGGTGGTCCTACGACCGGACATTTCCTTTCTCCCTAAAGTGGTGTCCAGTTTCCACCTCAACCAACCTATCGTCCTACCGGCGTTGATGCAGGACCCGAAGGACGAATTCGAACGGACCTTCCACTCCATGGATGTTAGAAGGGCGCTTGCCTTCTATATACAACGGACTGCTTCATTTCGGCAATCACCCCAGCTCTTCGTCTCCTATGCTGACTCCAAACGGGGTGCTCCAATTTCGTCGCAGCGGCTATCTAAGTGGGTTACGTCGACCATCGCCCTCTGTTATGAACTGGCCAAGAAACCGTTGCCTTCACGAATTCATGGACACTCTACAAGAGCTGTCTCCGCTTCGGCTGCATTCCTCTCAGGGGTGCCCCTAGAGGACGTTTGCCGTGCCGTGACTTGGTCCTCACCATTGACATTCATTTCTCATTATAGACTGGACTCTCGTTCTAGGAACGAGGCTGCCTTTGGGAGGGCAGTACTTCTGTTCTCCATACATTGAATGACTATATTCATTGTGACTTTTTTCACTGTTGGTTGTTTCATGGTTAGTCTACCTTTGCGTGGGCATGTTTATATGGCTATATTTACAATAGTTAGCGATTGCGGAATGTGCAAATTTTTTTTTAAAAAATAAACGTTTTAAAAAAAAATTGAATGAACATAAATGAGTAAATGAGACACATTCCCTTTTAAGGCTAGGGTAAACAGTCCTCGTTTATGCTGCAGGACATACCCTCCTCCAGTGGGGAAGCTTGCTAGTCTACCCAACTGTGTGATTCACAGAGACCACGAAGAAGATGGACAGGTTGCTTACCTGTAACCATAGATCTTTGAGTGGTCTTCTGTGAATTCACACAGACCCGCCCATCCTCCCCTTTATGTCCTATTATTGCATATGTGCTTAATGTTCCTGATGCTGCTCATTGCGGCGTCATTCAAGGAACTGAGGGGATTTAGGCGGGAGAGCCTTTTAAGGGACCGTTATTGTGGGCGGAGTTACCGCCAAAAATGTATCTATGCACATTCTGCCTAGCGATACTAGAAGGTTCCATATGCACTGTGCAGGCGCAGGAATAAAACCCAACTGTGTGAATTCACAGAAGACCACTCGAAGATCTACGGTTACAGGTAAGCAACCTGTCCTTTTTTTGCTTCCTCCAGTTCTTTTCTTCCCCACAATTCAGTGTTGCTTGCCAGAATTCATTTTTAAAACAGGTCTAATAACCCTCCTCACCTATTCTTTTCAATGTCTTGAAACAGTTGCATCCTGATATAGAAATGGTGCTGAAAAGGTTGTGTTTCAGATGTGGGAGTTATTTTAGACTCCATAATCAACTTTGCTGAAGTATTAAAAGAAAAGAAATCAAAATGAAACTTTTTAACATATATGCATATGTATAAACACACGAGATGTTTCCTTTAATAGTACTGATGTAGATTGACCTAACCCTTGTAGTAGATGCAACCGGCTGTAGAAACCTGCACAGACTTCTCTGTAATAAGTGGATTGGGATTTGTCATTTTTCCTCAAACAATTTTTCCAGGGAGTAATGCACTCTAGAACAATGTCTATTAACTCTTTCCAGCATCTGTGACTTGATTAGGTTACCATTTCTGTAGCACTCTTTACTGTACAAATGTGCTACAATTCTTAACTCTCTTCACCAGGAAAATTGATGATTGTCATAGAAGTTGAATCTGGAAAGCCTACAGCTAAGCCTTAAACATTATTCATGATGCCACCCTGAATACAAATAACCAGTCCCAAAGACACCTACTGATAGTTCTTCAGATAAATGTTCTCCATGTTGTAACACCAAGCTTGCCAATAAATCAGTAAACAAAAACCAGAGTGCTGGAAGATACTTTCCCAAAGAACTGTACAACGAGTGATACTTACTCTAACCAGAGGACTCCTGTTTGGTGGCTGTGAATGCCTGGAAGGTGTATGTACTGTAAGCCACTCCAGATTTCCTGAAGGAAATCAGATATATCTCTGTACAGTTATGTGAGCTCCATGGGCCACATACATAATTGTTCTAGGCCTTAATAGCTGAAGCAGTTGTGTACAACTGGCACTTCTGATTTGTAAGTTAATAAAAAGCCATTTTAAAGTGTAAAAGTTGTAATCATTTTTTTAATGCAGCAAGTCTTTAAAGGTTCTGTTCAAAAGTTTACAAAATTTCAGTTTTTAGAGGAGCAAAGGCAAGGTTCATGTCTTGTTGCTTTTCTCAACTTTATATACAATGCTTTTCTTGCTGCTTTGTTTGAGTAATGCACATCTCTGTTTGCAGAGAAAAATCATCTTATCTGTCAGAATGCATCCCCTCAGTCCAACGATGTAGTGTGTTGAACTTTGTTCTTAACATCCCATAGAGCAGGGGTAGGAATTTATGTGGTCCTCCAGATGTTATTGACCTGCAATTCCCCACATTCTTTGCCCTGGATGTGCTGATTAGGGGTGTTCCAAGTTGCAGGATAATGACACCCAGAGGTCTCTATGGTTCTTACCCCAGCTCGTGAGCGTTCAGCCATGGCACACTTTGTTCTTGGCCTAAATAAGGAAGAATAGTGACATTGCTTTTTCCAACTCTGTGCCAAACACAGCTGGTGCCAGGATAAGGGCTAAGTTCTGAAATGAAACAGCTGACAAGGTGTGCCAAAATCTTCTCACTATGGAAAGTGTGGAATACTGATGTGCTTGGCTGTGGATGGACAGGTTGCTTACCTGTAACCATAGATCTTCGAGTGGTCTTCTGTGAATTCACAAAGCTGGGTTTATTCCTGCACCTGCGCAGTGCATTCGGAACCTTCTGGAATCGCTAGGCAGAATGTGCATTGATACATTTTTGGCGGTAGTTCCGCCCATCCTAACAGTCCCTTATAAAGGGCTTCCTGCCTAAATCCCCTCAGTTCCTAAAATGACGCCACAATAAGCAGCACCAGGAACATTGAGCACATAAAGTATAGCAGGACATAGAGGGGAGGATGGGTGGGTCTGTGTGAATTCACAGAAGACCACTCGAAGATCTATGGTTACAGGTAAGCAACCTGTCCATCTTCTTCGTGGTCTCTGTGAATCACACAGCTGGGTAGATTAGCGAGCTTCCTCACTGGAGGAGGGTATGTCATGCACATCCATAGACTTATGCCTGTCATATCTAAATTGAGAGGGATTTTGTTATAACCCTTCAATTTTCCCTAGTACCAATTATACATACACATATATATATACATATATATTGCACATTCCGCAAATATCAACCTAATCAACTTGCATAGAGGTAGTACCTCAAACAAAATAGGACAATATCAAAGGCAAGTCAATATAGTCACAGTCAGTTATTGAATGGAGGACAGAAGGACTGCTCTCCCAAATGCAGCCTCGGCCCTCGAGCGAGAGTCCAGTCTATAATGTGAAATGAATGTCAAAGGTGAGGACCAGGTTGCAGTGTGGCAAACATCCTCCAAGGGTACCCCCGAGAGGAATGCAGCTGAAGTGGAGACAGCTCTCGTAGAATGTCCACGAATTCGTGAGGGCAGCGGCTTCTTGGCCAGTTCGTAGCAGAGAGCGATGGTCGAGGTCACCCACTTCGAGAGACGCTGCGATGAGATTGGTGTACCCTTCTTGGAGTCGGCATAAGAAACAAAGAGTTGGGGTGACTGTCGGAACGAAGCAGTACGTTGTACATAGAATGCGAGCGCCCGCCTTACATCCATGGCATGAAGGGTGCGCTCGAATTCATCCTTAGGGTCCTGCATTAGGGCGGGTAGGACAATGGGTTGGTTGAGGTGGAAGCTCGAAACTACCTTAGGTAAAAAGGAAATGTCCGGCCTCAAGACCACCTTGTGTTTGTGGAAGCAAATATATGGATGGTCTGAGCGAAGGGCGCAAAGTTCTCCGCTCGACGGGCAGAAGTAATGGCAACTAAGAAAACAATCTTCCAGGTAAGTAGACGCCATTGGTTCGAAGGGTCGCCTCACCAGCTGAGAGGACGAGCTCAAGACTCCAAGTCGGGATGGGATCGTGCACTGGAGGATGGAGATTAATGTACCCTTTCAAGAACCTTTTAACTGTCGGATCTTGGAAGGGGGACGGTCGGTTTCGAGCCTGGAATTCCACGGAGATAGCGGCTAGATATCCCTGGAGGGAAGACACCGAGAGACCCGCCTTGGAAAGATCAAGCAGAAATTGAAGGACCATGGATACCGAGCAGGATTCAACATTCAAACCCTTCTCTGCTAGGAATTTCTCAAAACGATTCCACTTGTAAAGGTAGGCTTTCTGAGTGGAAGGTTTCCTAGCAGCGTCAATCGTTTGGACCTCTCAGGGTAAAGGAGAGAGAGAAGCAGTGTATGGAGTACGAGGGTTCATGGCCGAATCCTCCACGCCGTCAGACGGAGCGACTCGAGGTCTGGATGCCTGACTTTGCCCTGTTGTATTGTGAGTAGGTCCGGTTGACTCGGAAGATGGAGGAAGCATCTGTTGGACAGGAGCAAAAGTGGGGCAAACCACAGTTGACGAAGCCACCACGGCGTGATGAGGATCGCATTTGCTCGGTCTCGACACAGCTTGGCGACGACCCTTGTCAGCAGCGGGATCGGGTGAAAGAAGTACAGGAACGGTCCGGTCCATTTGAACAGGAACGCGTCCCCCCTCGAGTCCTTGTGTCTGTCCCTGGAGCAGAACTGGACGCACTGTCTGTTCTGGGCCGTCGCGAAGACATCTATCAAGGGTGTCCCCCAGCAGTGGAAGATATCTGCCAGCACGCGACGGTGGAGCATCCACTCGTGAACGTTGTAATTGGAACGGCTCAGTCCGTCTGCAAGAATATTCTCCTCCCCAGGAAGGTGGATGGAGTGGAGAGAGATATTCCGTTGTACGCACCAATCCCAGATCTGCAATGTTAGCTGGAGCAGTTGGGGGGACCTGGTACTACCTTGTTTGTTTAGGTAATACATTACCGATGTGTTGTCTGTCAGGAGGAGGACAGTCTTGTTCCGAACCAGGACCTCGAAAGAACGAAGAGCTTTCTGAACTGCTAGGAGCTCCAGCACGTTGATATGCAACATCCTCTCTTCCTCGGACCAGGCACTTTGTATCTTGTGGGATCCAAGATGGGCTCCCCACCCCTGCAACGATGCGTCCGTTGTGATGGAAACATCCGGTTGGTGGGGCTTGAATGGAATGCCCAACAGGACGTTGGTCGGGTCCAGCCACCAGTCCAGAGAGCGTTGGACAGAGCGGGGCATTGTCAGGAGCATTTCCGGTGGGTTTTTGAGGTGGTCGAAGACGCTGAGAAACCAGTGTTGAAGCGGACGGAATCGAAGTCTGGCCAACGGTGTGACGGATGTAGTTGCTGCCATGTGGCCCAGAAGGACTTGTACATCCCGTGCTCGGGTCCGACGGGATTGACAGCATCCCAGAATCAGAGACCGTAGGGTGTCGAATCGGTCGTCGGGAAGGTAGGCTGCTGCCGAAATTGAATCCAGGCGGGCCCCGATAAACTGGATAGTCTGCGATGGGGTCAGTTGGGATTTGTCCGTGTTGACAACAAGTCCCAGGGAATGCAGCACATCTAGGGTGAAGCTGATATTCCTCTCGAGCCCGGCCTTCGAGTCCGCTATGAGAAGCCAGTCGTCGATGTACAGGAAGATAATGATCCTGTGTTGTCTGAGGAAAGCCGCCACTGGCGCCATGCATTTTGTGAAGACCCTCGGTGCTGTGGAGAGTCCGAAGGGAAGAACACGGAACTGGTAAGTCTCGTCCTCCATCTGGAACGCTCGGAACCTCCTGTGAGCAGGGTGTATCCCAACATGGAAGTAAGCGTCCTTGAGGTCTATGGAGGCAAACCAGTCTCCGCGTTGAAGGAGGGGAAGGATGAGAGCAAGAGTGGTCATCCTGAATTTCTTCGGGATGATGTACCAGTTCAGTCCCCTCAGGTTGAGAATGGGACGTAGGCCTCCATCCCTCTTCAGTACCAGGAAATACCTGGAGAAGAAACAACGGCAACGGAGGTCGGCAGGCACAGGTTCGACGGCTCCCTTCTGAAGTAAGGTCTGCACCTCCTCGATCAAGGGCGGGGAGGGGGGCGTGGAGCAGATGAGTCCTGTCGGAGGCAGTTTGTCGAATTCGATCCAGTAGCACTGACGCACAATTTGGAGCACCCAGCGGTCCGATGTTATGGAGGACCAGGCTTCCTGGAACGATGACAGGCGGTCTCTGAACAGGGGATTCTAAAAGAAAATGTAAACATCAAAATAAGGAACCACAATTAAAATCTCTTTCTGCCTTGATCTTTGGACCTGTGTTTTGAGGGCAGACGGTACCGGGAGGCAGAGCCCTGACTCCTCACCGAGGATGTGGAGGAAAGTGGTTGCTGCTGGAAGCGGGAGCGTCTGGATGCTCCCCCTCTCCTATAAGGTTGGCCAAAGGAGTACGTGTTCCATCTGGAACAATGCCTGGGGCGGTAAACGGAAGATGAGGTTGATGGCATACCGTATTTTCTCGCGGTGGTTCTCATCTTCTGTGTGAACTCAAGCTTCTCATCTGTCGACGCATTAAAGAGACCTGAGGTGTCGAAAGGCATGTCTTCAATGGTTGCAGCAGCTTGAGTCGAGAGGCCCGAAGAGCGGAGCCAGGCGTGGCACCGTAAAGCAATGGAGCCCGCCACTGTCTTGGCTGCACAGTCAGCGACGTGTCTTGTTGAGTTCATCTGTTGGCCCGCAAGTAGTTGGGCTTCAGCTTGAATAGCCTCCGCTAGCCTCTTTCGTTCCTCCGGCAGGTCCTGGATAAGGGGCAGCATTCGTTCCCAAAGAACCTGCTGGTAAGCCCCCATACATGCAGAGTAATTCGCAATACGGAAGCTGAGTCCAGCAGCGGAATAGATCTTCTTTCCGATTATGTCCAGCTTCCTGCCCTCAGTATCAGTAGGGGTGGACTATGCACGATGCTGCCTTCGTGGTTGTGCCGCCTCTACAACGACTGAGTTGGGCCTCGGGTGTTCTCTTAACCAGTCAATGCCGTCCCCAGAAACCTTGTACAGCCTGTCAATTCTCTTAGAGGTGGAAGGGATGGACGAAGGGTTCTCCCATGAATTTTGCGTCAGCTTTAAGAGGGAAGGCAGTACTGGGATGTTGGCAGTCGGGGGAGCCTTTGACTTGATCCTCTGATAAATCGGGTCAACAGGCTCTGTCTCCTTCTCCGTGATCTTCAAATCCAGGGCGTGGGACATCCGCACCACCTGTTCTGCAAAGGAGCGCACATTGTCAGTGGGAGAGGAAGAGTCCTCATCCAGAAGATCAGGCTGGGGTGATGGTATATAAGGCCGATACTCCTCAGACGACTCAGATGAAGCGGAGGATTCGGACATCGGAGATGGAGATCGACGTCGATCCTGGAGAGATGTCGTGCGCCGTGGAGGAGTCGGCGGCGGTGGAGGAAGAGGTCGGAAGGGGGACACTTGACAACTCGTGTCCTTAAAATTCAGCTTCACTGGCTCCCGAGCAAGGGAGGCCCCTTTATCCCAGCCATGAAAGGACAAGCGGGGAGGGGATAAAGCCACAGAGTGTAGGGTAGCAGCCTCAGAGGTGAGATGAAAAATCGGCTCCTCTGCGGCAGAAGCCAAAGGCAGAGTCAGCGGTGTAGTAAAGGCCGATTTGGCCAGCTCGTAGGCACCATATGCCTCCTCATCCTCTTGGACCCTGGAAGTCGAAGGCTGGGGTTCATCTTGAAGGAGGGGTTCATCGTGACCTCCTCGAATCACAGTGGCGGAGTCCCGGAGCAACTCTGATCTCGAGACCAGAAGGGCCGGAGAGATCACACGGGCCTGTGGGGCGGCTTCCATCTCCTCAGCCGAGCCCACCTCCACTTCCACAATCTCCAGTGATGGTGTGGGAGTCGGAGTTCTAGGGCGGGTGTGCCCGGTATCCCCACCTCGATCCCGAGGAGAGGGCTGGTGTTGTGAGAGGGGTTGGGCTCCCAATGTAGATGGAGCCGGAACCGAAGGAGGCAGGGGGTCTCAAATTCGGGAAATGTCCCTTCGTTTCTCCTCTGCATGCACCCGCTTCACCTTCTTTTTCTTCGGAGCCTTAACCCTAGAGGGCTCGGAGGATTCTTGGGTTCGATCTCCATCCCGAGAGCCCTGTGGGTCCCGATGATGATCCTTGGGCTCAATAGCTCCCGAATCCAACGAAGGCCAATCCCCAGCCGGGGTTGACTTTGCGTGCTTGTGGGAGTGTAGCACTGCCTCCGGATCCGATGCTACTGATCGTCTCCTCGAGGGGCTTCGGGAGCGACGCCGTTTGGCGAGCAGTGACTGAGGGGACTTCGCAGTAGGGGACCTTCCCCGCGGAGAAACCCCCGCTCCCACAGCCGGAGTTGAAGAAGTTGATGGGATGAGGGCCTTTTCATATAAAAAGGATTTCAGCCTGGAGGAGCGATGCTTCCTCGCCTGAGGCGTAAAAGCCTTACAGTGGACGCACGCATCGACATTATGCGTTTCGCCCAGACAGATGAGGCACCTGGAATGTCCATCAGAACTGGGCAGCTTGGCCTGGCATACCACACAGCGTTTAAAGCCCGTTTTCGCAGCCATAATGGGGATCCTAAAACCGTAGTCAAGAGAGCGCAGAGTCAAACCGTGAGTCAGAAGCTGTTACCAAGTCCGGGGGGAAAGCCAAAATCGTAGTCAGAAGTACCGAGTCAAACCAGAAGTCGTCAATAGCCAAGAAGTCAGAGAGAAATCGTTATCCAAAGCCAATCCAAGTCAAAAACCGAAAGCGAAAGTCGTCAAAGAGCGCGAAGTTTCCTTTAGAGCTGCTAGCGCGGCGGAAAAAAGGGAACTGAGGGGATTTAGGCGGGAAGCCCTTTATAAGGGACCATTAGGATGGGCGGAGCTACCGCCAAAAATGTATCAATGCACATTCTGCCTAGCGATTCCAGAAGGTTGCGAATGCACTGCGCAGGCGCAGGAATAAACCCAGCTGTGTGATTCACAGAGACCACGAAGAAGATGTAGAAATACAGTATACCGTAGGTTAAGCCTCGGTGCTCAGTTTGCAGTTTGGAGATCTCTAAAACAATATAAGGTTAGCAGGCCTATCATGACTAGATGGGCTTGCACGATTTGGCTTGCATGTGCAAAAACTGATAAATTTTCATAGGAATAAGTGCATCCTTCAGAAAATGGCTGCATTACGCTCAATGGTTTATTGTGTGAGCACAGAACAGAGCTGAACTCTGCACTTGCATCTTTATAACTAAAGGTAGGAACTAAGGTGTAGAAATGGGAAGCTCCCAGTTCAGTGTGAGTAACAGAGGCAGCTTCTGTATGCATAACACACATATTTGTGAATGCTCTGAACCAGATACGATCTGAAAATTGTTAGCTGTTTCCTCTGCCTTCCTATGCTATGGAGAAGATATCTACTGAGGTTGATTTGGGGTGTTTCAATATGTGAACACATATGCTGTATGGTACATGTGCTAGCTGTAGGGTTTTTGAGGTGCTGCTTTGGTGCTCTGTGTTGTAGAATTCAGCCTGTGCAATTTAGGTTTGGAGTTCTTGATGTTTAACAGTGTCATTAGATGAGAAATGCCAGATCTGGTTGAGGAAGTATCTCCCCTAACATTAGTCAGCTCATTCACATCAGCTGCATCAACCATGATGGAGAAAGATTTAAACACTTGCATAAGAATTTCTAAAGGAATCTGTAATTGGTAACAAGAACATTACAACAACAAACAAGTACAGCCAATGGAGTTCAATAGTTTTGTGTGTACATTGCTCAAGGAATGTGCAATGCAGACTGAAACTAGCTTTAGATCTACTTTATCTAGACTGCCATATTTTGAATACTGCAGAACAAAAACAGTTCTGAAGCTGTTAGATTAATGTAAATCAATCTAGTTTGAAAGTAGGGAAATCCCCAGTGTCTTCAATAATCACAGTCTTTCCACAACTCCCTGCTTGAATTTCTTTTAAGCATGAGCATAATGAAAGGCTTTATTTCGAATGCTAATACAGTAATTTGAAATAGGAGTATGACTTTCCAGTTCCAGGGAAGGATGGATTCTTTATTTTGCCTTTCTTCTACCTATGGAAAAGAAGCTAGACATGAGTTCCTCAGTTACAGTCGTCCCTTCACATTCGCGGGGGTTACGTTCCACGGACCCCCGCGAATGTGAAAAATCCGCGAATAACGACTGCCCTCCCCCTCCCCCACCATAGCGACCATGGGGCCTCCGGAGGCCCCATAGTCGCTTTCCCCAGCCTCCCCACTCCCTTCCTAGGCCTTCCCGGGGCCTCCGGAGACCCTCCCGAGGCCCCGTGGATGCCTCCCCAGCCCTCCCCCCTCCCGCCCAAGTCCTCAACGGGGCCTCCAGAGAGTCTCCGGAGGCCCCGCGGAGGCCTTCCTGGCCCTCCCCACTTCCCCCCAAGGCCTTCGCGGGGCCCCGCGGAGGCCTTCCCCAGCCCTCCCCCCTCCCTCCCTGGGCCTTCGTGGGGCCTCTGGAGCGTCTCCGGAGGCCTCATAGAGGCCTCCCCGGCCCTCCCTGCTCCCTCCCAGGCCTTCATAGGGCCTCCGGAGTGTCTCCGGAGGCCCCATGGAGGCCTCCCCAGCCCTCACCCAGGCCTTCATGGGGCCTCCGGAGTGTCTCCGGAGGCCCCGCGGAGGCATCTCCCAGCCCTCCCCCGTCCCTCCCCGTGCCTTCATGGGGCCTAGCAAGGCCCTGCGGAGGCCTCTCCCGGCCCTCCCCCCTCCCTCCCTCCCCAGGCCTTCGTGGGGCCTCCGGAGCATCTCCGGAGGCCCCATTAAGGCCTCCCCGGCCCTCCCTGTTCCCTCCCAGGCCTTCATGGGGCCTCCGGAGTGTCTCCGGAGGCCCCATGGATGCCTCCCCAGCCCTCCCCAGCCCTTCCCCAGGCCTTCATGGGGCCTCCGGAGCATCTCCGGAGGCCCCATGTTCGCCTCCCCAGCCCTTCCCACCCCCTCCCCGGGCCTTCATGGGGCCTCCGGAGCGTCTCCGGGGCCCCCGTGAAGGCCTCCCCGGCCCTCCCCCCTCCTTCCCAAGGCCTTCGCGGGGCCTCCGGAGGGTCTCCGAAGGCCCCACGGAGGCCTCCCCAGCCCTCTCCCCTCCCTTCCAAGGCCTTCGCGGGGCCTCCGGAGGGTCTCCGAAGGCCCCGTGGAGGTCTCCCCGGCCCTCCCCGCTCCCTCCCAGGGCTTTCACGGGGCCTCCAGAGGCCCCGTGTCGTGGTTTGGGGGGGCCGGGGGGGCCCTCCCAAAACCGCGAATAATCAAAACCGCGAATGTCAGATTCACGAATGTGGAGAGGCGACTGTATACTTTATGGACATCTCTATCTGCAGTAAGTATTTCACTGGGACATTTGCTGTCTTCCAGTGGTTTGTGACACCATCAAAAATACTGTATACAACCAATCCTAAATATACACTGGACTGACTATGAACGTTGCTGTCCTTAAGCAAGCAGGGATCACCAGCACTGAGGCCATGATATTGAGAACACAGCTGCGCTCGGCAGGGCACATTTCTAGGATAGAGGATCATCGCCTCCCAAAAATAGTACTCTACGGTGAACTTGCCACAGGTCAGCATAAGAGGGGTGCTCCAAAAAAGCTATACAAGGATTCCCTGAAACATCTCAGGCTTGGCCAAACTGATCACCAACAATGGTCCACCCTGGCTTCACATTGGGAGGCATGGAGACTCACTATCCACAATGCTGCAGCCCTTATTTGAGAACTCTCACCGAACAAGTCTTGAAGAGAAACAACAATGCAGAAAGAATCACAACCTGGAAACATCACACAAGGAGACCCTCTGCTGTGCTTTCTGCAACCGGACTTGTTTATGTCAGATTGGCCTTTTCAGTCAGCAGTGTGCTTCAGAAAGCACGGGATGAGTCCTTCCTGAATCTTCGTTTGCGAAGAAAAGCCAGAGAGAGATAATTAAATGTCAGTATGATTAAAAAGCAATTTAAAAGTATACCCATTATTTATTATTATGTATTAAAACATTTATTTCCTGCCCTTTAACATAGGAGCTCAAGGTGGAGTACAGTATAAACAATTGAAACATTTCCAGATTAAGACATACATAATTTGAACAAGATAAAAACATACTAAACATAGCAACAATTAAAATCACTTTAAAAGCAACAGTTAAAACTGCATCAATTTAAAACCATGGGCATTTTGAAATAAATTACTCCCTGAAGGCTTTAATAAAACCCACATTTGCGGGGGGTTGGTGCTGGAAAGAAACCACAGCTGAAAAGGCCCTCTCCTATCTCCTCCCACTTTGTACGGCCCCCACTGGTTGGACACTGAGGAGGCTCGTCCTGGAGACCTCAGTTCTCAGGCAGGTATAGATAGGTAGAGGTGCTCCTTCAGATAGAGATCCCAAGCCATTTAGGGATTTAGATTTCATCACCAACACCTTGAATTCAGACCAGAGTGAGCTGGCAGCCAGTGCAGCTCCTTAAAAAAATAAAGATAACACAACACATTATTGAAAGCCCTTTTCCCAGGAGCTGTCAGGTTCTAAAGGCCTGTTGAAACAAACAAACAAATAAACAAAGTTTTTCCTTGGGTTTTTCCTGGGCTGTGAGGCCATGTTCTGGAATAGTTTCTTTCTGACATTTCGCCTGCATCTATGGCTGGCATCTTCATAGAATGGTTGGGTAGGTGTGTGTGTGGAGTTTATATGCTGTGAACGCCTGTTGGGGAGGATATGTAAATTTGTGTAATTGAATGGTTAGTTTCTGGGTATAGAAATGCAAGGCTCGTTAGTGTCTGTTTGGCTAATGGTTGGTTGATGGGTCATTATCTGCTGGGAATCCTCCTGTCCCTGGGTGGAATTCTTTCGTAAGTGTTGAGTTTTGATTCTATTGTATTTCAAAACTGGGAGCCAGATTTTGTTTACTTTTAATGTTTCTTCTTTCCTGTTGACGTTGTCCAGGTGTTTGTGGATTTCAATAGCTTCTCTGTGCATTCTGACATGATAGTTGTTGGCCTGGTCTAGAATTTCTGTGTTTTCAAATAGCATTTTGTGTCCAGGTTGGTTTATAACAGGCTCTGCTACCGCTGATTTTTCTGGCTGGCCCAGCCTGCAGTGTCTCTCATGTTCCTTGATTCGTGTTTGCACACTGATGGGAAACTGATGAGGAAACACAACCTCCAAACTATCTAGAATCATAGAATCATAGAGAAAGGAGAGATGTAGAGAGTGATGGGTGACTTCAACTATCCTGATATTTGCTGGCAATCTAACTCAACCAAAACTTCAAGGTCTAGCAAATTCCTTACTTGCCTGGAAGACAATTTCATGGTCCAAAAGGTGGAAGAGGCAACAAGGGGGTCAGCTATTTTAGATCTGATCCTAACCAACAGAGATGACCTGATTAATGGGGTGCAAGTGGTGGGATCCTTAGGTGAGAGTGATCATGTTCTCCTGGAGTTTGTTATACAATGGAAGGGAGAAGCCAGGCATTAACACACATTCTTGACTTTAGGAGAGCTGATTTCAATAAACTCAGGGAAATACTGGGGGTGATCCCATGGTCAGGAATACTAAAAGAGAAGAGACCTCAAGAAGGATGGGACTTTCTCAAAAGAGAGATACTGAAGGCAAAATTTCAAATAGTACCATTGAGGAAGAAAAATGGGAGGTTTCTCAAGAAACCAGGATGGAAAACTTTCAACGAAGCTAAGTTTTAAACGGAACATGTATAGGAAATGGAAAAAGGGGGAAATCACCAAAGAAGAATTCAAACAGATAGCGAACATGTGTAAGAGTAAAGTCAGAAAAACTAAAGCGCAGAATGAGCTCAGGCTTGCTAGGGAGGTTAAGAACAATAAAAAGGGTTTTTTTTGGTATGTCCGCAGCAAAAGGAGGAAGAAGGAAATGATAGGGCCACTACGTGGAGAAGATGGCAAAATGCTAACAGGGGACAGAGAAAAGGCAGAATTACTCAACACCTTCTTTGCTTCAGTGTTTTCAGAAAAGGAAAAGGGTGACCAACCTGAGGATAATGGAACAGAGGACACAATAGGGGAAATCCAGCACAAAATAAGCAAAGAGGTACTACAGGAATACCTTCTTAATCTAAATGAATTTAAATCTCCAGGACCAGGTGAACTACATCCAAGAGTATTAAAAGAGCTGGCAAATGTAATCTCAGAGGCATTGGCAATAATCTTTGAGAACTCCTGGAGAACAGGAAAATGGGGGAGACCCGGCTGAATGAGACTACGTACAAAAGGGATCTAGGAGTCGTAGTAGACCACAAGGTGAACATGAGTCAGCAGTGTGATGCAGCAGCTAAAAAGACCAATGCGATTTTGGGCTGCATCAATAGAAGTATAGTGTCTAGAACAAGGGAAATAATAGTGCCTCTCTATTCTGCCTTGGTCACACCTCACCTAGAATACTGTGTCCAGTTCTGGGCACAATTCAAAAAGAATATTGACAAATTGGAGCGTGTCCAGAGAAGGGCGACTAAAATGGAGAAAGGTCTGGAAACGATGCCTTATGAGGAGAGACTTAGGGAGTTGGGTATGTTTAGCCTGGAAAAAAGACGGTTAAGAGGTGGTATGATAGCCCTGTTTAAGTATTTGAAGGGGTGTCACATTGATGATGGAGCAGGCTTGTTTTTTGCTGCTCCAGAGACTGGAACACAGAGCAATGGATGCAAGCTCCAGGAACAGAGATTCCACCTCAACATTAGGAAGACCTTTTTGACAGTAAGAGCTGTTCGGCAGTGGAACACACTCCCTCGGAGCGTGGTGGGGTCTCCTTCCTTGGAGACCTTTAAACAGAGGCTGGATAGCCATCTGTCAGGGATGCTTTGATTGTGATTTCCTGCGTGGCAGGGGGTTGCACTGGATGGCCCTCGTGGTCTCTTCCAACTCTACAATTCTATGATTCTATACCCAGAAACTAACCATTCAATTACACAAATTTAGACATACTCCCCAACAGGGGTTCACAGCATATAAACTCCACACACATACACCTACCCAACCATTCTCTGAAGATGCCAGCCACAGATGCAGGTGAAAAGTCAGAAAGAAACTATTATAGAACGCGGCCTCACAGGCTAGAAAAAACCCAAGGAAAATCTACGGATGCTGGCTGTGAAAGCCTTCGACTTCACATAAAACAAAGGGTTTTGCATGCCATCAAAAGAACAGTGTGGAAGGCACCAGTCTAACCTCTCTAGAAGGGGAGTTCCAGGGCCTGGGAACAAGCACTGAGAAGGCCCTCTCCTATGTTCCCATGAGATGTACCTGTAAGGGTAGAGAGAAGGGTCTCCCTGTAAATTGCTTTATGAGAGGATGGAATTAGGTGCAAATACACGCATTCCCTGTCTACTCATATCTGGGCAATGCTTCATATAAATTATTACTGTTACCTACCCGGCACTCCCAGCCCCATAGCTATCTAACAAATTGGCAGTATTTAATAATTAGTAGGTCAAATGTGGCCTTCCTCATAGTGTGGCCATTAAAACCTTGGAAATTCCCCAACTAGGAATCCCAAAGACAAACACTGCTCAGTCAGGAATGCACTTAAGGAGGGGCCAGCCCAAATTCCAAAGAAATGTTAATTTGCAAGGCAACTGAGGATCCAAACACCTGGCTAATCCTATCAGCAAAAGCTGGGATACTCAATCCTATAAAAATGATCCCCATACCTTTACCCTTCCACACACAAATTAAGTTGCTTCCTCCATTTAATCGCAAAGTATCTGCACATTAAGATACCATTAGCATATCCGGAGTGCCTTTGTCTCGCCTTGAGCAAGTCCAAGAAACATTGTCTTCCACTCTAAATCCCATCCCTGGAAAGCAGTTATTGACTATGAAAACCCTTCCAAAACTCCTCTCAAATGCTTATGGATCCCTTTCCTATGGACACTATGTCCGTCTATGCAGACATTCCTGTTCCAGACCCTCATTCTGATGGTTTCTTCCACGACCTCATCTCTACAGGTGTCGTATCTCCCACAACCAACTCCCTTCTCTACTCTTCTATCCCAATAGCTCCTACTTTTATTTGCTAGCCTTGTGTGAATGCTTGAAGCCTAAATGTGTGTGTGAGTGTTGTCATGATTGTTTTCTCAAATAAAGATCAATTATTGTACTATCTAGCTTAACATCTCCTCCTTAGTACCAGTAAACATAGGTCAAAACATTCTGCTATCTGTTGCCCCCTCTCACATAGCCAAGCTGAGTAACTATATTAATTCCTCAATATCAGTATTTTGAGAGTCCTTAAGACCCCCGAGCATTTAGAGTAACATTACCATTCTATATATCTAAAAACTTTTGTTTGAAAGCCATAATGTGAAATGCAGAGTAATGTTTACTGCTGAAGTTGCTGCAAAGACCACTAATTTCTTCACAAAGTAATAAATTTGTGGAATGCAAGATTCATGTTCTTCCTTTTGTAATAAATTAGCTTACTACAGCAGAATCTTCCAAGTAAAGCTCAGTTTTAAATTTAATGTATATCCTTGCCAAATGCTTAAAGGAAATGCCAAAACTAGTTTAAGGATTGCTGGGTTTTATTTTATTTTTTAATAAAGCACTTACCAACACAACAGTGCTGTCTGTGCTGCTCATTTGTGTCCTTTGCCTGGAAGCAGTAAAAAGTTTTTTTAAAATACTTTTTAAAAACTACAACTCCCAGAATCCCTGCTAAGCATCCTGAGCTGTAGTTTAAAAAACCAACACTTTCCCAAGTTCTGCTGCAAATATTGTTGGCCCTTGACAATGGTATAGTTGGTACACCTGGGGCCCAGATGAAGTCCATAGTGATCCTCTGCTATTTTCTGTGCCTGCTTATCTGCTTTCTCCCTGTACCCATAGAATGTTAGGGCAACAGATATCATGAGGCACAACTCCTTGCCTGCCTACTGGCTAACTCTAGAACCCAATACTGTATAATGTACTTGCTTATTTACATTCTCAGGCCACTACACACCCTCCAACATTTCAGAGATGAAGACCAGGATGCATATGGCCAAGTAACATCAGAGTGTGGTCAAGATGACAAAAGGTATTAATGAAGGAGAACAAAGAAGCTAGGAGAGACTGCAGCAGTTTGCTTTTGCCCGAGTCTACATGGAAGGGCAAGATTCTGCACCCTTCTCTCCCCTGCTGCTGCTTAGTTAATTGAGTGCAACCCACTTTTGTACTTTTGAACTCATTTTGCAGCAGTTGAAGCAAGGCAAAGACAAAGGAGGAAAGTAGGAGGAAGAGAGAGAAACTGGGACATTTTAAAAGCAGCAGCAGAGAATTAATTGGGATTGTTCCTGTCAAATCAGAACAGCTGGAGGGCCAGCCATTGCTACCTTCGACAAAGACTGCCATTCACTACTCAAATGTGTTGGTAATAAGGAGGGATTCTTCAGCTTCCTTGGCAAAGTTCATCTAAATTTACTGTGAGGAAAATGAATGGGAATCATAGGATCATAGAGTTGGAAGAGACCACAAAGGCCATCCAGTCCAACCCCCTGCCATGCAGAAATACACAATCAAATCATTCCTGACAGATAGCCATCCAGCCTCTGTTTAAAAACCTCCGAAGAAGGAGATTCCACCACACTCCGAGGCAGTGTATTGCACTTCCGAACAGCTCTGTCAAAAAGTTCTTCCTAATGTTTAGGTGGAATCTTTTTTCCTATAGTTTGAATCCACTGCTCCATGTCCTAGTCTCTGGAGCAGCAGAAAACAAGCTTGTTCCACCCTCGGTATGACAACCCTTCAAATATTTAAACATGGCTATCATGTCATTTCTTAACCTTCTCTTCTCCAGGCTAAACATACCCAGGAGCCCTGGTGGCGCAGTGGTTAAATGCCAGTACTGCAAGCCACCACATCGCAAGTTCGATTCCAGCCGGCTCCAAGGTTCACTCAGCCTTCCATCCTTTTGTAGGTCGGTAAATTGAGTACCCAGCTTGTGGGGGGCAATTAGCTAACACACATTGGAAACTGTTTAATGCAGTGTAGATGTGTAAATAGCTGTTGCTTAAAACAATTTGTAAGCCGCTCTGATAGCCTTGTGGCTGAAGAGCGGGGTATAAATAAATAAATAAATAAATAAGCTCCTCATAAGGCATGGTTCCAGACCTTTCACCATTTTGATCACCCTCCTCTGGACACATTCCAGCTTCTCAATATCCTTCCTGAATTGTGGTGCCCAGAATTGGACACAGTATTCCAGGTGAGGTCTGATCAAAGCAGAACAGAGTGGCACTATTGTTTCCCTCAATATAAACACTATACTCCTATTGATGCTGCCTAGAATCACATTGTCTTTTTTTTAGTTGCTGCATCACACTGCTGACTCATGTTCAGCTTGTGGTCCACTAAGACTCCTAGAGCTCTTTTGCATGTACTGCCATCAAGCCAGGTGTCACCCATCCTCTATCTGTGCCTTCCATTTTTACTGCCCAAGTAAAATTTATCTACATTTCTTTCTGTTGAAATTCATTTTGTTAGTTTTGGCCCACAGGCCATTTGGAATTTCATCCCTGTCCTCTGAAGTATTAGCTACCCCTCCTAATTTGATGTCATCTGCAAATTTGATAAGCATGTCCTCTATTCCATTATCCAAGTCACTGAAAAAAGATGTTGACTAGCACTGGGCCCAGGACAGAACCCAGTGGCACCCCGCTACTCACTTCTCTCCAGGATGAAAAGGAGCCATTGGTGACTACCCTTGGGGTTTGGTCTGTCAACCAATTACAAATCTACCTGACAGTCACATTGTCTACGCCAGTGGTTCTTAATATGTGGTCTGGGGACCACTAGGGGTCTGCAATGTCCTAAAAGAGTTCTGTGAAGGCTGGAAGGCTGCTTGGAACACCACCTCCTCCCTGCAGTGTAGTGGCCACGTGACAGTAACCAAAGCTAGCTTGGCTTGCACATTGCCATTCAATATGCTCCAGCACAAACTTGCAGGAAGAAGCAAGGAAAAGTCTTCCCTCTCCCTCCAGTGCCTCTGAGGGAAGGTTTAATGGATGGTGTAATTGTATTATTGTTGTTGTTGTTTTAAATCTTGAGTTAAGTCTTGGGAGGCCATGGCAACACAAGATATTTAAAGGGGGTCCCTGGTAAAGAAAAGGTTAAGAGCCACTGGTCTAGGCCACGTTACTCTTTTGCAAGAATATCATGGGGGACCTTGTCAAAGGCCTTACTGAAATCAAGATACACTATATCCACAGCATTCCCTTCATCTACCAAGTTTGTAGCTCTATCAAAAAAAGAGATCAGTCTGGCATGACTTGTTTTTGAGAGACACTTAAAGTAAATACAGGAGGGTCTCAGAACCTCAACTAAACCAAAGTGGAAAGTAATATTTTAATACAAACATTAACGATCAACCTTGGCTTATATAATCTTTAATTTTACATTGCACTCAGGTGTTACAATACAGATATACAGTTATAATTCATTGGGTATTAATTATTATCTCCCACAGCACTTTGGTTTAGTTGTTTTTGAGAGACCCATGTTGACTTTTAGTGATCACAGTATTCCTTTCTAAGTGCTTACAGAATGTCTGTTTAATGATCTGCTCTAGAATTTTTCTTAGTATTGATATCAGGCTGACTGGGCAATTATTTGGGTCTTCTTTTTTCCCCTTTTTGAAGATGGGAACAACATTTGCCCTCCTCCAGTCTGCTGGGACCTCTCCTGTTCTCCAGGACTTCCCAAGAATTATTGACAGTGGTTCTGAGATTACTTCTGCCAGTTCTTTTAATACCCTTGGATGAGTTCCTCTGGCCCTGGAGACTTGAATTCATTTATACTGGCCAGGTATTCCTGACCTACCTCTTTACCTGTTCTGTGCTGCATTTCCCCTACTTCCTCATCTGCTCCATTTCCCCCAGATTGAGCACTGTTCTCCTTTTGGGAGAAGACTGAGGGAAAGAAGGTGCTGGGTATCTCTGTCTTTTCTCTGTCCTGTTAGCATTTCATCATCTTCTCCCTGCAGCGGTCCTACCACTTCCTTGTTCTTTCTTTTGCTGTGGACATATAAAAAATATCCCTTTTATGGTTTTTAACCTCTCTAGCAAGCCTGCACTCCATCTGTGCTTTTGCTTTTCTGATTTTCCCCCTACACGAGCTGGCTATTTGTTTGAATTCTTCCTTGGTGATTTCTCCCTTTTTCCATTTCTTGTACATGTTCCTTTTAAGTTTTAGCTCAGTTGAAAGTTCTTTAGACAACATTACTGGTTTCTTTAGACACCTGCCATTTTTCCTCCTCATTGGAACTGTTTGAAGTTGTGCCTTCAATATCTCACCTTTTAGAAACTCCCAGCCATCATTAACTCCCTTCTCTTTTAGTATGGGATCACCCCCAGTAATTCCCTAAGTTTTCTGAAATCAGCTTTCTTAGTCTAGAATGCATGTCTGACTACACTTGGCTTCCCCTTTCCTCTGTATAACAACCTCCAGCAGTTGAAACATCCTGAAGCGCTGTTGGTTTTTGTTTACCTTACTATAATCCAGTGGGACAAGTAATTTCCCTTTGAGAGGCAGGGAGAGAATTGCTGGGGAACTGAAGCTACAGAAAGAGTAATTTCCTGCCTTCCCTAAGGCAAGAGATGCAGGCATACTAAAAAAATTGCAAAAAGATCACTACCTCTCACCTTACATTTCCTTATTTTTCAAGAGGGATAATAGTACCCTTGGGAGAAGCAGAATATTGCAGTCTCTGCAACAACTGATGAAACAGTTAGAAAAGATTTTGTAAAGGAAAGGGGTTTTCTGTAGAGATAATAATCTTAGCAGAGCATTTAGCTACCCGGTTGGTGGCAATGGGAGCTATTTAAAGAATGCCAGTTGACATGACTGGATGCCACTGAAAATAATGCAAAAGAACATAAGAGGACCCTGCTTGATCAGATACGTAGTACAAGTACAGCATTCTGTTCACCAAATGCCTATGGGAAGCTGCCAGGCAAGACAGGGGTGCCACTGACTGCACCCACCCATTGGTGTTCCTCAGCAGCTGATCTATGGAAACACAACTTCTCTGGTACTGGAGGGAACAGATACCCATCATTACTAGTAGTCACTCACTACAACATCTTCTATACAAGCTAGATCAACTTAAGATCAACTTAAGTTGATGGACCAAACTTGTTTTCAAACTGAGAAGAAAAATAAATAAAGAAGGATATGTTAAGATGGGAGGAATTAAATTTGTTATTGGGAAGATTTTTGGTGGCAATATGAATGTGGTGGTGCAGTGGTTAAATGCCAGTACTGCAAGCCACCACGTCACAAGTTCGATTCCAGCCGGCTCCAAGGTTCACTCAGCCTTCCATCCTTTCGTAGGTCGGTAAATTGAGTACCCAGCTTGTGGGGGGCAATTAGCTAACACACATTGAAAACTGTTTAATGCAGTGTAGATGTGTCAATAGCTATTGCTTAAAACAATTTGTAAACCGCTCTGATAGCCTTATGGCTGAAGAGCGGGGTATAAATAAATAAATAAATAAAATAAATAAATACAGCTAGGAGTGGATCTTGAAGTAATGACAAAAAAATGAAAATCAAGATTTAAAATAATAGAAATAAACCACTTCCTTCCATTTCTATTCCATCCATTCCCTCTCAGGGGCCATTCCTTGCTTGGAGCCTGGTGGATTTAACTGACATTTGCAGCACCCATTCTTTCCCAAGGGTCTTTGCCTAGCCCCCCTCCTGCCCCCACTCTTAACAGTGGGGGCTTCCTCCTCTTTGGGTTTAATGCTGTGGTTCTGTACGTGTGGTCCAGGGACCCACAGGGGTCTGCAATGTCCTCACAGGGGGTCCAAGGCTTGAAAGTTGCTTGGCCCACCTCCACCCTGCAGCGGAGTGGCCACATGACAGGGGCCAAGGCAAAAGCTGGCTGACTGGCTTGGCCTGAACATTGCCATTCAATCCTCTCCAGCCACAAACTTGCAAGAAGAAGCAAAAGAAAAGTCTTCCCTCTCCTTTCAGTGCCTCTGAGGGAAGGTTTAATGGATGGGGTAATTGTCTGTTGGCTTTTCTTCGCAAATGAAGATTCAGGAAGGACTCATCCTGAGCTTTCTGCAAGCATGCTGATGACCAAAAAGGCCAATCTGAGATAAACAAGTCCGGTTGCAGAAAACACAGCAAAAGGTTTCCTTGGGTGATGATTCTGGGTTGTAATTCTTTCTGCATTTTCGTTTCTCGTTCGGCGTGAGTTCGGCATGAATTCTTAAATAAGGCTGCAGCATTGTGGATAGTGCATCTCCATGTCTCCTGATGTGAGGCCAGGGCGGACCATTGTTGGTGGTCAATTTGGCTGGGCCTGAGATGTTGTTTCAGGGATTGGCTGGGCCTGAGATGTTGTTTCCTTGTATTGCTTTTTTGGAGCGCCCCTCTTATGCTGACCCATGGCGAGTTCACCGTAGAGTACTATTTTTGGGAGCCGATGGTCCTTCATCCTAGACACATGCCCTGCCCAGCGCAGCTCTGTTCTCAATATCATGGCCACAATGCTGGTGATCCCTGCTTGCTCAAGGACAGCAACATTCATCACATAGTCAGTCCAGCGTATATTTAGGATTGTGCTTATACAGCACTGATGAAAGCGTTCGAGGAGTCGTAAGTGGTGGCGATAGGTGACCCATGTTTCAGATCCATAAAGGAGAATGATTATTAGCGTTTTAAATCTTGAGTTAAGACTTTGGGACCGTGGGAACAAAATATATTTAAAGGGGGTCCCTGGTAAAGAAAATGTTAAGACCCACTGGTTGAATGCATCTCGACACACCCGCAACAATCGTGTGTGTGTGTGTTGCCCACTGACTGCGGGTGGTGAGGAGTGGGGTGCCTAACCCCCTCTCTCTTTTCTCATCAGGGAAGCCTCTTCAGAGGGTCTCTCCTTTCCTTTCCCAAACTTCTCCTCCCCCCCCGACCACTTTGACTTCCTGCCTCGTTTTTCCTTCGCACGGCAGCAAGTCCCAACTGTGCGGGTGCCCCGCAGGGGGGCGGGAGCGCGGCGGGGCCGAAGTAGTTCCGGGTCAGCGGAAGAAGCAGCCGCCGCCGCCGCCTCCTTCTCCACCAAGATGGAGCGTTGGGGGGCTGAGGGCTGAGGGGAGGCCCGTGGAGGGGCCGCAAGCGAGGGGGGCCCTGTGACTTGCCTCGCAGGAGGCCGCGAGGGGGGGGGCGTGCGCGCGTGCGCAGAGCCCGAGTCCGCTCAGCCTCTCTGGCGTCGGCGGCGTCTGAGGCAACAGCAGGAAGCCGCCCCACATCTCCCCTCAGCGGGGGCGTCGCTTCTCCCGGCCGCCTCTGCACCCCCCCCGCTCCCTCCATTCCAGGCCGAGGGCAGCCATGTCTTTGGACCAGTACGAGAGGCACTGCGACTCCATTAACTCCGACTTCGATCACGACTCGTCCAGCCGGAGCCTCCCCCGGCCTGCTCCTCCTGCCTTGGCCGGCGAGCAGGAGGAGCTGCATTATGCCCCCATCCGCAGCCTGGGCCGGGGCGCCTTCGGAGAGGCCACCCTGTACCGGCGGACTGAGGTAAACCGGCGCCTCCCTCTCCGCCCCTCCTCAAGGCGCTTATGCTGAAGGCGCCTCATGGCCCTGCTGCGAGCCCCTCGGAGGTCGCCCCTCGTAACCCCCGGGGGTAACCGGATGGGTTTCCTGGGGCTGCGGCCCTTTGTGGAGGGTGGGCCCTCGAGTACAGGTGTACGTCTGTGGGCCAGGAACCAGGTTTGCTGCCAGGTAAAGTGGAGGTATAAGATTGGCCTTTTTAGTCATCAGCGCGCTTGCAGAAAGCGCGGGATGCGTCCTTCCTGAATCTTCGTTTGCGAAGAAAAGCCAGACAGACACAAAGTGGAGGTATATGAAACATAGGCAAATGCTCAAGTTGCGATGCTGTGTAACTCACGCATCGTAGTAAGTCGGTCTGGACATAACAGTGAGACTAACTGCGGGGAGCATGATGTTAAATTATTCTTTAGACCAGTGGTTCTTACCATTTTCTTTACCAGGGCTCCCTTTTAAATATCTTTTGTTGCCACGGACGCCCAAGACTTAACTCACGATTTAAAACAACAACAACAACAACAGATGATGATGATGATGATGATGATGCAGTCACAACACTCATTAAATCTTCCCTAAGAGGCGCTGGAGGGGAAGGGAAGATTTTTCTCCTGCTTCTTCCTGGAGCAGATTGAATGGCAGTGCGCAGGCCAAGCTAGCTGACTAGCCTTTGCTCTTATCACATGGGCTGAGCAGCTGTCAAGCCTTTGCAGACCCCCTCTGAGGACATCGTGGACCCCCCAAGGGTCCACAGACCACAGGTTAAGAACCACTGGTCTAGACCAATCTCATATTTGCAGAATTCTTTTAAATCTGCCACACTTACCCCCTTCTCAGATAGGCTACAGTTATCCCATATTTTGAAAGAAGAACTGGAAAATGACAATACACCTAGTACACCTGTTTCCAACTTGCTGCAGATAACATTTTTTTCTACTTCCAGTTCCCCAGCAATTCTTTTCTTGTCTTTCAAAGTGAATAATAAATGCCTACTTTTCTGGACAGTTGCAAAATGGAAAAAACAAACACTGAGCATTTGACATCTAATCAACTTATGTAATTTTCTGCAGGTGTGGAATGTTTTCTTCCAAAATATTGGGAGTGGTTTCTCTTGAAAAATAAACCCAAGAGCTCCTCACTTGTCAGTTATTTTTACACTTTCCCACACCTCCTCTTGGCCCATCCATGTGACATCTGTTTTTTCTTGGTGCCACCTGCACAAACCTTTGGGGTCTCCTTTCTCTCCACCATATTTGGTAGATTTCCAAAGTGTATTTAGAGACACAGTGTACTCCTTTTCACAGCTGGCCACACTCTTGCTATTGTCTTCATTATCCCCAGCCTTTTCTTTTCCGGGCTCAAACTCTCCGCTTCTGTACTGAGAACTCCTCTCCCTAGTTCCATATGTGTTTGGCAATGCTGGGGGTATACTGGCTAGGGCTGCTGGGACTTGTAGTCCATCCATTTCTAGCTGCATGGTTCCCACCCTTGCCTTATTGTTCCAGAACTGAGTCAGGTAGTAGTTTGGAAGACAAAGCTCTGGTTAGCTTTGGTGCAGATTCAACTACCTATCTTAACTTTTTCTCAAGGTCAGTTAAAAATCACTATCCAGTTATTAAAGGCACTCAAGCTCTGCCCTGTGAAGGTGGTGTTTTCTTCCTCCAAATCCTATCATTTGTCGTGTTCACTGCCCTGCTATTTTATCCTCTCAACAACAAGGTCAAGATGAGTAATACCAAGCGGCCAAAGTCAGCTAGTGAGCTTCCTTGTTGAATGGAGATTTGAACCTGGGTCCCACAGACCTAATCCAGGAGTAACTACTGTACTACCTTATCCTGGGAAAGGACATTTTAGCCGACTGTCCAGAGGAAAATCAGTATGAATATCTAATTTCCCTTGAAACTCTATGCACCATATAGCATTACCAAAAGTGATGAAGATAGAAAGTAGTGTTGCTGCTTTCTGACTGAGAGTGTGGAGGGATTTGGGATATTGTTCAGCATATTCAAGTTTGAATGAATATTTTATTCATTTAAATTTATATATGCTGAATATTGAACTTAACAGGCATTTTATTTTTATTTAAAATTTGGCTCAGTGTTGTTGATTTACTCCAGAGTGGTGTTGGTATATGTAGTATAGGCTGAGCAATGAGCAGAGTGACAGTGACCCGCAATGTAGTAGATCCCACAGAACAACAAGTGGTAGGAGGCAGGCAGGCAGTCCTGAGCCCTGGGAATTCTAGTCACCTTTTGCCAGACTTTCACTGGGTAGGTTGTCCAATGGTCTAACCTGTGGAGGATCCTCTGAGAATCTTGGTAGTAGCCATGGATGTACTTGAAATGTTGCTACTGTTGCCACAATGCCTGATTTTTTTTTGTTATGAATAGGGATGAACTATACCAGTGGGTCTTAACCTTTTCTTTACCAGGGACCCCCTTTAAATATTTTTGTTGTTGTTGTGGACCCCCAAGACTTAACTCAAGATTTAAAAAGATTTAAAATCCTAATAAATAATAATACCTGAAAATAATAATAATAATAATACAATTACACTATCCATTAAATCTTCCCTCACAGACACTGAAGGGGGAAGGGAATGCTTTTCTCCTGCTTCTTCCTGCAAGTTTGTGGCTGGAGCTTATTGAATGGCAATGTACAGGCCAAGCCAGCCAGCCTTTGCCTTGGTTCTTGTCACATGGTCATTCTACTGCAGGCAGGAGGTGGGCCAAGCAGCTTTCAAGCCTTCTTGGACCCCCTGTGAGGACACTGCAGCCCCCCGGGGTCCCCAGACCAAAAGTTAAGAATCACTAAACTATACTGCTAATTTCAATTGTTTAGAAGCACAACAATTTAGAGAAGGAAGAGAACTGTAATGCATAGGTAAAGCATAAACTATTCTTCAGAAATTGCTCTCAGATAAAGGATACAAATCATATGCGCTTTGGGAGTGACAAGATGACTGGAAAATACATAGCAGAAGATGTGAGCAGTTTATAATGCCTGCAAAAGAGACTTGACCGATAAATTTTGATAAGGCCCAGCTGATGATGATGTTAAACTGGAACTAAACATTGGATGGTATTTTAAATTGCAAATAGCTGCTCTTGTAGTAAGAAATTAAGCTATGCATTAAGAGGAGAGTTCAAAACTTTGTTTCTGTGCTGTGTGGTTCTGACTGAAATTGTCCCTAAAACTGTTATTTGGCATAGAAACAAAGGGAATTTCTTTTTATGCCAGTTATTAATTTTCAGTTCTATTATTTTGTCATTTGGAAAACTAGGACATTTGAGTGTTTGAAAATGAAACATCACATAAGGATATAAGGGTATTGCTTCTTTTCTAATAGCTTCCTTCAGAGGGCAGAAAAAGGAATGACAGGATGGGAGAGAGGAAAGATAAAACAGCTGTAGCATTGTATCATATTTCTGCA
The DNA here is from genome assembly GCA_030847615.1 of Gambelia wislizenii. Taxonomy (NCBI): domain Eukaryota; kingdom Metazoa; phylum Chordata; class Lepidosauria; order Squamata; family Crotaphytidae; genus Gambelia; species Gambelia wislizenii. The sequence goes on along the minus strand of JAUMIR010000001.1, from coordinate 445,734,367 downwards.
AGGATTTGCAAGCATTTACTTATAGTTCACAGAAGCTGATAACAAAGGCTATTCATATACTGTACTGATGAAGGAAGCAGAATATTTAAGAAGGGCATCTTAAACAAGATTATTAGTGAAGCTTTCATGCAGTGTCCAAATCAACCCTAATCTTGAGTGGAATCCGAAAAAATTAAGTGCTACTTGGGCTTGTTTTCTCGTGGTTTTCATTAGGGGGAAATAGTTTAATAGGGCCTAGTTAGTTCAAGGGATTCAGTAATATGTGCAGTGCTGTTTTGTGAGATGGAGGTGGATCTTTTTTCAAATTAGCTGTCTACAATCTACAATTAGCTGTAGCTGTCTACAATCTAATCACAAATTAAACAATTTCACACAAAACTCTGCCATTGTTTCCTCACTTGTTACATTTCTGTTAATAGTTTTACATTTCCGGTGATGGAAAGGAATCTTGAAGTGCCCCAATTAAAACAATGGTATCTTTAATAGAGCAGGAATCAGAAGCTCGAAATCCCTGATATAGATTCAGAAACTAAAATAATCCACCTAATAGACTAGCTGGTTAAAATCACAGTATGACTTCAGATCTCAATTTCAGGGATTAAATATTGATACTAAAGAGACCTTTTATGTTTTTTTTCTGTATAAAGCTATGGCTGAAGTGTCTGACAGCTCCCATGTACTCATTGTTTCCTGTTATGGAGTGTGGATTTTGTTTGGGTGGAGTTGTATATGAAATAAAAACACAATCCCTCCTTTGAAAACATAATTCAAAAAAGGAAGAGTGTCAGCTGTAGATACTCGTTTTTGGCATTAGAAATAGGGGGATTCCATTTGAATTCCATAGAGAATTTTTGGTTGAGTCAGAAAGTAAATACAGTTTTAAAAGAACTCCTGAACAATGAACAAGTAACTGTAAAGGATTGGCTATGCATTTAACGAAATTTCATATATTCTAGGATGACTCACTTGTAGTGTGGAAGGAAGTGGATCTTACCAGATTATCAGAAAAAGAACGCCGTGATGCTTTGAATGAGATTGTTATCCTTGCTCTACTGCAACATGACAACATCATTGCCTATTACAATCATTTCATGGATAACAACACTCTGCTGATTGAACTGGAGTACTGTAATGGTGAGAGTTCTGTCTTGTAAACAGCAAGCACCTCTTCCATCTTGGGTGCTTTGAGGAAAGATGAAACGCAGAGAGTCTTCTCTTGTTTATAGACACACGTCTGTAGTGGCAGATCTAGAAACACAAACCAGACTTGCCTTGGAGGACTGCCATTTATGTTTCACAGATATATAATCTATAAAAATATTCTTAGTGGAAGATTAAACTTCAGAACAGAACTAGCTGAAGGAAAGGTGAGCTACTAAGTGGGTAACAAAATCAGATATAAATTTGCAGAGTATTTAAAAAAAAACACCTTTAAATGTGTACTGGAAAATACAGAGTCTGTCTGAATCTAAAGTCCTGGGGTTAATTGCTGAACATTGCTGTGGCTGAATTGTCAATGCCATGTTGCATTTTACATTATATTGTTGCATTTGGTGATCACCAAAGTGAATTGGCAAGTCTCAAAGTTAACACAGAAAATAAATTTGCAAAGGGATCTTGTAGCACCTTTGAGACTAACTGAGATAAAGAAGTTGTAGCATAAGCTTTCATAGACTTCATCTACTTCCTCATATGCATGGAGTGCACAGAAAATAAAGACAGAATATGTGGCATAACTGCTATTCTTGAAGTTTTCCTGTTGTTTTTTTCATATTGATCTATGATGGTTTACTTCGGGGTGATATTTTAAGGTTACTGCAGATAATCCTAGCCAATGGTATAAACCACATTAAAATTCTTATACTTTTGTTTGCATTTGAACTGCATTAGAATGTTTGTGGGTAAGATAAATTAAATTAAGCTGCTTTTATACATGTCATCCTAATGAAAATAAATCTGAAAGAGAGCATGGCACTTTCTAGGTTGACATAAGTAATGCTTATACTGAAGAAGAGCTTTTGCAGATGTTAATTGATAGGTGTGGTTTTTTTCTGAACCTTTTGTCTGAAGTTTCCACTTGGCTCAGGATGTGTTACAATAACCAACAGTGGAGAGGAGGAACTCCCTATTTCTATAGAAAAGAAGTAGCAATAGAAGATTTTTAGAGGATGTCAGATAAATACCGATGGAACATTTATAGTCAGTAAGTAAGTATTTCTTTCTTTTACTTGCAGGAGGAAACCTCTATGATAAGATTCTGCGACAGAAAGACAAGTTGTTTGAGGAAGAGGTAACTGGAAAAATTTGAAAAGGAGACTAGAGTCTACCTTTATCTACTAGTTAACTATAATAGCGTTTCATACTTATTGTCATACAGTAAACAGAATGAGTAATCCGTGGATAAAAGAAAAAGCCTTCTCTTTGAATTCCAGTCCTAAATGAAGACTCTGATCATTGGTATTAATCATCTATAAAGAACAGAGATGAGAAAGCTATGTTGATGCTACCTTATAGCTGCAAAGATTTTTGACATCTTTAATCACTACCTTTCACTCAGGCTTACAAGGAGTATATAAAACATCTGGATTAAGTCAGTTTTAAATATCCTGGGGAGTACTAACATTACAAAGAATTCCACTATTCTTACATAAGAGAGACCACTTGTTGATAAGGCTCTCCTATTGCCAGTTGAGTTATTTGATTGATGTTCAAAGATTCTATAGGTTTTTATTGGTTAAAGTATCCATACCATGGGATAGCTAGGTGGCTAAGACTTGTTCCACATGGCCTTCAGTCCATAAAAGCAGCAGTAGCCTCTCTAGCTGTTTTAATTATCTGTGATTTAAAAACTATTTTTAAATCTTGTTTTAGTCTATTTTAAATGGGTTTTTTATTGGGGTAATTAATATTTTTACCCATGGTACATTGCCTTAGATATAATGACATGCAGATTTGATAATCAGGAAGTAGCTTTTAACAAGCTTGTGTTCTGCTTAAATATCTAATTAAAGCATTGATCACAGTTAACTTAGCTATGTTTTTCTCTGTAAAATTAACATATTGTTCATATGCATAGATTACATGATGCATACATTTCTGTCTTTACCTAGAACCTGCACCCCAAAATATGGGATTTTTTTGCATCTTGTTCTGTTTATATATAAGGAAAAGCTTTCCAACCCCCAGATAGGGGACATCCCTTATAATAAAGAGATTAAAATAAAGGGGCATCTCTTATTATAAGGGATACTGGGCAACCTTACTTAGGTAGCCTAATGGGTTGAGTGGGAATAGATAAATGTTTTAAATAAATAAAAATCCCACAGGATGTTTATGAACATATTATTTATAAACAAAATATATGCACTGCTTTTTTACTAAACTCTTCAAAGTGTTAAAAACTCTTATATATGTGTGTGTGTGTGTGTGTGTGTGTCAGTCACATATAGAAGTATATAAAAGCTGGCAGCAGAAATGCAATTTTAAAGTTCTCTCTTGTGTACTCCAGCTGCTACATATATAGCTGTACTCTTGCCAATTGAATCTAATCTTCAAGGGCAGTTCTACAAAAGTGCATTATAGTAATCTAAATGGGAAGTCACCAATGTAGTGGTTGCAGACTCACTGGATTATATCCAACTATGTCTATCCACCAGCACAACAGACAGTGCTGATCGAATTGATTCTTCCTCCTCCTCCTCCAACTCCCTCCTCCCATTCACTAAATCTGCCTTTGGGGCTTGGGAGCTCCAGAGGGGGAAGTGAAGGCAAAGTCAGGAAGGAGGTGTTCTCTGAGAAGAACTTTACTTGTGCAACATTGGCTGTGGCATTACTGTTTATGGAATCCATTTTAAAATATCAGAATTTTATATCATTTGTTAGTAGTAAAGATGGAGGACATATGGGCCTCCAGATGTTGTTGTACTCAACTTACACCAACCATAGCTAACATGGTGGTGAGGGATAATGGGAGTTCAACAAGATGAGGAGGGCTATATGTTCCCCATCACTGACTTATAGCATATATTTCCAAGACTGAATTGCAGCATGAGCATTAAGAAATCAGTTTAAGGATCGTAAAGTCTTATGGTGTGGTTGCTTTGAAGTATCAGCTGTCACTCCTAATTATTTTTAGTATTAAGTTACCAGTTTATTTAGTAGCTGTCATCCTGCACCTTGAAGGCCTCATGGGCACATCATCTTGGAAAGTTAGCACTGAGATATTCCTAAGGAAACAACAATTTTCTTTGTAGATGTGGTTCAGCTAGAGTATGTCCTGTTTTCTAAAATGTCTTATTTATGTGTCAACTCTCTTTCTTTGCAGATGGTGCTGTGGTACATTTTTCAGATTGCATCAGCCGTGAGCTGTATCCACAGGGAAGGAATTCTTCACAGGTGAGTGTTCAGTGAAGCTAATGCTTATTGGCCTAGTGTCTGAAAGTAAGGATTTCATTGGTCAGGGAATATGCATGTTACTTTTCAAATGTTCTTGTTTTCAAACCACAGCAGCCCTACTATTCCTTTTGCCTCCTGGTTCTATTTCTGTTCATAAACGCTAGCAATACTAATTAAATCATTAAGATCCCTTTCTTTAGCTGCATCCTGGTTGTGGAGCTTGCCTGCTGTCTTGCCTCCTTGTTGATACACAATGCAAGGACCTTTGTTTTTCTGCAGGCCTTAAGTCTTTATTCAGAGGTTGCTGTAGTCTTTGCCCTGCTATAAATTTCTGCTTTATTGGCTGGTTCTTAAATTGTCTGTAACTTTCCTACTCTTTTATGATTTATTGTCTCTGGAGCCTTTATTCTTGCTAACATCTTTGGACATTTTGTATTGAAAGGTAGGGTATAAACATGAATAAATTAATAACTGTGTAGATTAAATAGATGCAAAATGGTTTGCTTTGTGTTCCTTTGAGCACAAAAATTGAATTTCCTAACACAGATTACATCCTGGTCTTGTAGATAGATTATTCCTTTATTCACATTTGAAAGCTAAATTTCTGTTATAAGACATAGGAGAGGGCATATCATGTAAACACATCAGTAAGTGCTTCCTGGGCTGCAGTGTTTTTATCCCAAATAGTTAGTGAAGCTCGTTATTACATTTGTCTACCTTGTCCCTTAAAAAATTCACCTTACATTTATAGGGCATGCCTCCTCATGTCTACGCAGAAGCCCCCTTGAATTCAATGGGACTTAGTACTAAGAAAACGAATATAAAACTGCACCCTTATTGTAGCTTTTCAGGGCTCCTGCTGACATTGTGTCAGATCAGAGAAAGTATGTTTAGAACCTGTGTTTTCAAGTTGTTTTGATTTCTGCTTTATATGTTGTCCATGAAGCTGGAGATAGTTTGATGGACTGTTTCTAAAACCTGAATAAAATCATTACATCAGCCAACAACAATCATTATCACCAATTAAATCAATGTTGTTGATTTTTTTACCCTCATGCAGTATAAAGCTCTTTAATTGATGAGTACTACAGTCAAAATCTAAGGCTTTGGGGACTAGCAATTGGATTTTGGTGTGAGACTCCAAGCATGAAGAAGAACGAGTTAATGCTTTCAAACTGATAGTAGTAAAAATGGAAGGGAAACATATTAAGGCTGGATTCTTGTCATTTCGTTCCAACTAGATTAGACCCATTGAATCAGTTGTGATGAATCATCACATAAGTAAATCCCGCTGATTCAATGGGTCTACTCTGCTCAGGCCTAACAGTAAGACTTAGGGCTAAGTCTTCTGGCAGGAGGTTTGAAGAAATGTATCAAACTTTAATTCTTTCTTCTTCTCCAGAGATATAAAGACACTGAATATCTTCCTCACCAAAGTAAATCTTATCAAACTGGGTGACTATGGTTTGGCAAAAAAGCTGAACTCCGAGTATTCCATGGCTGAAACTGTGAGTGTTTGCTGATTTATGTTATTGCTAGAATAATTTTCCTGCTCACCTATTTGGGAATTGTATATATATTGTCAGGGGTTTGACATCATTTCATGCTATCACTTATTGGCTCACTTTTCATGTCATGACAACCAGAGTTCTAGGATAACCATGGTTTATCTTTCATAAAGTGTGTGCAGGCCAATCTGAGGATATACAAACACTGGATGTTCCGTTCATGGTTGTTTAGTGCAGGGATGTGGAAACTGTGGCCCACAAGCTGCATGTGACACCCATACCCCACTTTAGACCCTAAAGTATCCCAGCAGTTCCAAAAGCTTCCTCACTCCTAGTATTTTCAAAATTTAGTGCAATTTTTGGGTGACGATCACATGAAAGTTGTGCCCGAAGCCCCCCAAATGTGTACAAACATGCAAATACTCTCAAGACACATGTTCCCTCTCATAAATACCTTCTTTTCATTCTGTGTCCCCTCAAAATTGGTTACAGGAAGTGATGCAACATCACTTCCAGTCACCACTTTGGAAAGGAAATGAAGGGGGGAAGGTATTTTGGAGTGGGTGCAGTCCGTATGGCAGTCAGGATGAAAAATTGGCCCTTGGCCTCTGCACAGTTGCCCACAACTTCTTTATTGTGACATCTGAACTTGTCAGGACCCAGCATTCTGTCTTATTCCCCTCCTCCAAAACAAGCCTAAAGCAAACAGTGGATTGTCGGGGCAGGGGAGACAGGCCAGAGTGTTGGATCATGCTGGATTTGCATGTTATGCTAAACCATGTGTGGACAACTCTGGTAATCCAGAGGCTAATTTCTACCCCTGGAGTTCCCTAGGAGTTATATAGACTGCCAAAAAGGCAAATAAATAAATAAGAAGCCAAAAATTTGCAGTGGCCAGAAGTCAACTTCTGCTTTTGAAAAAACATTTTTAATGTTAAACCCAACTGAATAACTTCCACTATATTCAAATTTATAATACACCAATTTGCTTGTACTGTGTAATTCTTATGAAAATAATTATGAATCAGATACGGTAAATTTATGCTTATTAACTCCTGACAGAAAACCAAATGTATTGCTGACAAGGAGCTGTGGAGACTTTTGATTCCCTGATAAATATACTATAGCTGTATAATGTATGTGTCATATACTGCTCATAAAAGGAAGTACGTGAAGCAGCCTCCCAGTCTAGCATTTTCCAAAAAGGAATGTTACACATAAATATTAGGGCAAGAAGTGTTCAGTATCATTACCTCTGTGAAGCAGACTATATTTTGAAAGAAATAATGGAAGATTTTCCCCCCTAAGTCCTCTTCCTAAAAATATATGAAATTTCCAGTGATTTAAATAAGCGTGGCTACCATTTGATGTTTTTAATGATCCCCACAATTTGAGTTGCAAATCTTTATATGTCATGTTCTGTCTCTCCTATTAAGTATGAGCTAGGCAATTTTGCAGGGTTAGGGGCCAAATTGTCATCTCAGACACACACCACTCTCTGTCACACCACTGAAACTGAAAGCAACAAAAAATACAGGAGAAAATTGAAAGCAGAAGTTAAAAGGCAAACACTTTCAGGATTTGAGGGCAGTGGGCTTGTGGGGAGGGGCAGCCTGCCTGAATGGAAAGTTGCTTCTGAATGCTTAAGAAATGGAAAATACCCAATTTCTACCCGCACTTGTGCTGCCAGGGCTGTAAGTCACAAAATGGGGTGGGGGTGGCTTAGAGGGCCACGTATAGCCCACAGGCTACACTTGGTTCACCCCTATGTTAAGTTAACTTAATTATTTGCTATCCTGTTTTTTGTTTATTCTTTTCTTGCCTTTTATTTTGCTTCCTTTTACAAATTTTCAGTCCTTAATTTTACTCTATATAAAACAGTTATCTCTAATACAGAATCATCAGTTGCTTGAGGAGAGACATAGGACCGTATCACACCACTGTTTTATGCCACGTTATTCCATTTGAAATCTGCTCCAGCCATTTTCATCAGGGTAGCTGATTGTTGATGCTCTCTATCACATCCTTTCCACATTTGCACTTTAATAGCGCCATTTGCATGGTTTTTCCATCTGCATTAATGGCCTCATTACCAACTCCTGTACCCTGCCCCTTGTGTCATGGTTGGTTTGTCTAATTTTTTAAAAAAAATTTTTTTGTAACTTGTAGCCATAATAGCACAATAACATGACGACATCATGGTGGTATGACATCATTACAAAGTCCTTCCCGATTGCCAAGATCTTTTATTGGAAAGATGACACAGGAAAACAAAGTGGCCACACAATCCATGCCATTTTTATTCCTTTCTTCTGAAGAAAGAAAAGAGACTGCCACAGTTTTTATTGTGCCAGTTTTGCCTTTCTTACAGCGCTTTGCCTTACATAGTGTTATACTGATACTACATTGTTTTGCAATGGAAATGATTATAACAGTATAATGCTGTAACGTTATGATGGTATAACAGTAAACAAAAAAAAAAATCAAAAGAGGGGATTAAGAGGGGTTTAAACATATTAGAAAACTCATCTTCCCCACTCGAGCACTGGAAGTGGTCTGGGGCTTCTTTACCAGAGATTTCCTTGGGAGTCTTTGAGTGAGGAATAACCTAGGCACACTCCCACTACCCCCATAATGGATCATTAATGGAAGAAAGCACTGTGAGACATCCATACCCAAACTGCTCACTAAATTGTTCCTGGAAAGGTGGTCATTAATGGATTTTTTCCAGTGGGTGGGGACATTTTCAATTACCCTGCAACAATGCGTGGAGAGCAATGATGTTCTGAGATGCTGAGGAAATAGCAGCACTAATGCCTCACTATGAGAATATAACAGCATGGTGAGATAATGCCCTTAGTTATGCTTCCCTGAAATGCAGTTTTCCTAAAATTTCAAGATTTCAAGAAACCTTTAGGACAGGGTGGTAAATGTGATAGGTTCCAGTTGTTACCGTATATTCCGGCGTATAAAACAACTGGGCATATAAGACGACCCCCCCAATTTTCAACTAAAAATCTAGGGTTTGGCATATATTCGCCATATAAGACCACCCCCCAATTTGGCTGGCTGGCAGGGGGAGCCTTGCCAGCTGATCCTCTTTGTTTCCCAACTCACGAGGATCTCCTCGTGAGTTGGGAAAGCAAACAGGATCAGCTGGCAGGGCTCTCCCAGCCAGCCAGCCAGCCGCAACATTTGCCCCTCTCTTCTGCCTTAGGTTGCTCCCCAAAGGGCGTGAAGGCAGAGGAGGGGGCCGAATGAACCTGGTTTGCCTCGGCCACTGCCCATTCCCTCCGTCTTTGTTCCCTTTGCAAAGACGGAATGAAGACAGAGGGGATGGGCGGCGTCCATGGCAAACCGCGGCATTTGCCCCTCTCTTCCACCTTCCAGTCACCCTTGACTCGAAGGTAGAAGAAAGGGACAAATATACCCAGTTTGCCTCAGCAGCTGCCCATTCCCTCCATCTTCCTTCCCTTTGCGAAGGGAAGGAAGACGGAGGGAATAGGCAGCCACCAAGGCAAACCATGGCATTAGCCCCTCTCTTCAACCTTCCAGTCAAACTTGACTCGAAGGTGGAGGAAAGGGGCAAAAATGCCCAGTTTGCCTCGGCGGCCCTGTTCCCTCCGTCTTGGCTCTCTTCCGAAGGGGACCAAGGCGGGGGAAGCAGGGGCAATTTACTGCGGCTCTCCGTCTTGGCTCTCTTCCGAAGGGGACCAAGGTGGGGGAAGTGGGTCTGCCGAGGCAAACTGCTAGATTTACCCCTTTCCCCCACCTTTAAGGAAGGTGGGGGAAAGGGGGGAAAATGCCCAGTTTGCCTCAGCGGCCCCCTTCCCTCCATCTTGGCTCTCTTCTGAAGGGGGCCAAGGCGGGGGAAGGGGGGCCGCCAAGGCAAACCACTAGATTCGCCCCTTTCCCTCACCTTCAAAGCTTCAAGGAAGGTGGGGGAAAGGCGCGAAAATGCCCAGTTTGCCTCGGCGGCCCTGTTCCCTCCGTTTTGGCTCTCTTCCGAAGGGGGCCAAGGCAGGGGTAGCGAGGCCGCCAAGGCAAACCGCTAGATTCGCCCCTTGAAGGTGGGTGAAAGGGGTGAAAATGGGGCCGCCGAGGCAAACTGGGCATTTTCGTCCCTTTCCCCCACCTTCAAGGGACAAATCTAGCGGTTTGCCTTGGCGGCCTCGCTTCCCCCGCCTTGGCCCCCTTCGGAAGAGAGCCAAGACGGAGGGAACGGGGCCGCTGAGGCAAACTGGGCATTCCCTCCATCTTGGCTCTTCCGAAGGGGGCCAAGGCGGGGGAAGTGGGTGCGTCTGCGGCAAACCGCTAGATTCGCCCCTTTCCCCCACCTTCCTTGAAGGTGGGGGAAAGGGGCGAAAATGCCCAGTCTGCCTCGGCCGCTGAACACACTGGCAATCGAGCGGCGGCTGTGGTGAACTGCTAAACACTTTGCCTCACCCCCTGCCCCATCTCCTGCCTCTTCGCTCCATTTGTGAAGGTTGAGAAGAGGCAGGAGATTGGTAGGCAGGTGAAGCAAATTATATCCAGCGTATAAGACGACCCTCCATTTTGGCTGCTCAAAAGTAGTCTTATACGTCGGAATAAATGGTACTTTTCACACTATATGCTAAATCATGGTCAAAACATAGTTGATTTTTTATTTTCTCTTTTGTATGTAGTAGTCGGGAAGTTTATATAAAATGGCTGAATATTGGCACCTGTGGGAAAAATAGTAAACAATGTCTTATGGTAAATGAAGAAGCAGGCAGTATATTGCTAACATCCTGTGTTTTGTAGTTGGTAGGAACCCCATACTACATGTCTCCAGAGCTTTGCCAGGGAGTAAAATACAACTTTAAATCTGATATCTGGGCAGTTGGCTGCGTTGCCTTTGAGCTCCTCACACTGAAGAGAACTTTTGATGCAACAGTAAGTCACAGCTGTGGAACAAATATGTCAATGATTAACATTGTATGGCTTTCTTCTGTCTTTTTTTCTTAGGTATTTGTGTTTGTTCAAGAGGGTAACATCCCTCCCTAATTTTAATAGTGTATGTCAGTGAAACATCTAGGTCAATAGGATATTTTAGGGATGACAGTGTCTTTTAGTCTACTTCTGAAGGCTCTTGTTGACACTCTGGACCTATCTAGAATAGTTATCATATTTGAAACAAAGTGAGAAAGTACATCCTCCGACCCATCTTCTTAGGCATATTTCTCCAGCTTCATTCAGATTTTTCTTTGTTTCCTTCCTAGAATCCCTTGAATCTCTGTGTAAAGATTGTGCAAGGGAACCGGGCAATGGAAGTTGATTCCAGTGTTTATTCTCTGGATCTCATCCAAATGGTACACTCCTGCCTTGATCAGGTTGGTGAGATGCCATTTTCTTTCAACTTTCTTAACCTTTGTAACACAACTTCAAAATGACATATGTGAAAGGCCTTAAATCCATTTAGTGGCTGGAAATGTACGTCTGTGAGCATGCTATTTGTTTGGGCTCTGCACATTTAGTACTCTTGGTTGCCCAAGAACAATCTGGAGACTGCTAAAATACTTTACCTTTGAAGTGCATGTAATGCTGAACTTCTTGCTAACTCTATAATTTTGATTCTCTCTATTTTGGGAAACGGGGGAAAGACCACAAGGATGTGGTTAGTTAATCTGCCCTAAGACTTAATTGTTGAAAAATGATCCCTTTCCTTAGGGAGTGACCTGTCACTCACCTCTTTCAGGATCCTGAGAAGAGGCCTACTGCTGATGAGCTGCTTGAGAACCCTGTTATCAGCAAGCGCAGGAGGTAAACTGCCATACATGCCTTGGACACAAATTGGTTATATAGGTTAGGAATGACCACAAAATCTTCGACAGCTGGGGTGGAACATTTGCTATGCTGGCTAAGGCTGTTAAGAGTTGTGTTGTTCAACACAACAGTTTTCATCCCTATTTACAGCCAAGTTCTGGGCCAGGCAAACTTTCAGTGGGTCGGGAACCAGTTTTCTACTGCTGGGGCCTTCTTAGAGGCAATGTGGACTGGCAAAAAGATAAAAAAAATTGGGGAAGACCTTTTTGGTAGGTTCTTTCATGTCAACACTTGTAGTCGGGGAGGGGATAAGATCTGTGTAACAGGTGACTCAATATTCCTAGAAGGTTGCTAGGAAAAGAATGGTTGGGGGCTAAAAATAGGGACTGCATGTGGCCCAGGGCTGTACTGTAACTACTATTGGCCTAGTCATACTGGTGTTTCACATATTTAGTCGTCTGTGCTGTCCATTCACTGATAAAGCATAACATCAAATAGTCTACTGCTTTTCCTGGTAAGATAATATTCATGTCTACCTTTCCACACTGGTTTAAAAATGAGAGGCAGCGTTCTCCAAAATATTAAACAGTACAGAACATAAGACATATATTTGGAATACAGTTGCCCCTTCACAGTCACAGCTTTCACTCTCACGGTTTTGATTATTCGCGGTTTGCTCAGCAAGCACCACATTTAAATCAGCTTCTCTCCCTCACACACAAGGGAGAGGAGCCGATTTAAATGGAGTGCTTGCTGAGCAAACCGCGTGCCCAACTCTCCGCTCTCCTGGGGCTTGGCTCCATTTGGGGTGGAGAGCCTAGCCCCAGGAGAGCGGGGAGTTCGCGGGAAAGGTGCTTTTCAGCCACCACCACCCCGCCCCTCCCAAAGCCACGATGGAACTTTCCAAGCCTTGTCGAGGCTTTGGGAGAGTGGTGGATGGCTGAAGAGCCTCTCCGCTGCACTCCCTCCACCCCTCCCAACCTTCCCAAAGCAGCTATGGGGCTCTCAATCCCCAGAGTCCCTTCGGGAAGGCCGGGGCATGATTGGCCAACCTCCCGCTCGCCCACCTGCTGACCTTCCTGGCCTTCCCAAAGCGGTTCTGGGGCTTCAAAACCCCAGAGCCCCTTCAGGAAGGCTGGGGGGAGGCTGGCCAACCTCCCACCTGCCCATCTGCTGACCTCCCTGGTCTTCCTGAAATGGTTCTGGGGCTTCAAAACCCCAGAGCCCCTTTGGGAAGGCCGGGGCGGGAGGAGGCCGGCCAACCTCCTGCCCACCCGCTGCCCTTCCCGGCCTTCCTGAAGGCCGGGGGGAGGCCAGCCAACCTCCCGGCTGCAGCCACACCAATCTTCCCCAAGTGGGTATGGGGCTCAAGAGCCTCATAGCTGCTTTGGGAAGCGCGGCAGGCAGCAGGTGTGGTGGTGGCCAGGCAGGCGGGAGGCTTTTTAGCCACCACCTGCACTTCCCCAAGCGGGTGATGGCACTCGAAAAGCCCCGTCGCCACTTTGGAAGGGCAGGGGGGGTTGCGGGCAGGTGGGGGAAGGCCTTTTTTATTCGCCTTTTTTCACATTTGCGGGGTTCTTGAGCCCCTAACTCCCACAAATGTGGAGGGATGACTGTATATATATTCAAACAGCCTTCTCCTTCAGTTTTGGCTGACTGGTGCCAGGTTTCCATTTCTTTAGGCATACAAATTCATTGAATTGACTATCGAGGAGTACATAGGGTGTCCCTCTTGAAAAGGATTTTCCACAGGTTGCTGAGTTCTGTGAAATGCAGTGGCCTGTGATTTAAAGTGCTGCAGAGAAGAAGGGGGTAATCCCCCCAAATTGGACAGAGGTATTTCCTGATTGATAAGATGCTGGTTTAGTCCTTATTCCATCATTATCCTTGTCTGTGAAACTGAATATAATAATAATCACCTCAGAATTGATGATACTGCAATGGTTTCAAGCCCCATTCTTTTAGTGAATGCTTATTAATGTCTCAGGGGTCTTAAATATCAAGGAAGCTTTTTAAAGATTAAAGTAAGTTTATGCTGTTAGAACTCTGACAAATTTTAAAGGTGCATGTTTTGACTTTTCAGTGATGATATTGCAGAAGGAACCTTCACAGTCAACTAGCTAGAAAACTACTACAACAGTTACCTAATCACAGCTGATATGAGAAGGAAAACTTCAAAAACAAAGCATTCCTGAGCAAAACATTTGTAAACCAATTGCACCCCTACCATTTAGATTGCCTAAGGAAATAGGAGTGCTGTCACTTGTTGATGACAGCTGCATAAAGCCCTGGAATTGGACATTGTGGGGACAGAACACAATAGTTTCCAATCTGCTTGATCCAAAATCCCTGAGGTCCCCAGAGCTGGTGTAAGAAGCTCCAAGCCCATTCTATCAAATGGATGGGGAAATTAAAAAAAACAAAAAACAGTCTGGATTGCCAAGAGAAAAACAGCCTATACTGTCTTCCCTGACCAGTATGAGATTCTGTTCTCCAGATGAGGCAGTAGATCCTTTACATTATTCTTCCCTACCTCTCAACCCAACTTTGGACTGCACTATCATATCTGTAAGTCTATACAGATGGAACAGATGCTTTCAGTTGGAATAATACTGTGCAGGAATACCTCAGTTAACGGTGTAGATGTGTTTCTGGGCATTACTTCTTTAACAGTTTGGAACCAGATGCAGAAATAACATGGAAAAAATATGCAGATGCAGAAATAACAAGAAAAAAAAGAAGTTCAGTAAGTTTTAGCCAACTTTTTATCCAAAACTAACAATATGCACATGAGCAAGCCTTGCATAAGTAAACAAAAACATTTTCAACCTTCAAGAGACCACTTGAAAGCTTCTTCCAACATGCATCTGAGGATAATTTTATTCTTTCACCAGCCTCCACCTTTCTTACGATTTCCATTTTGGTGGCCAAACTTACAGATCTATGCCCCCCCCCTTTTTTTTTACATACCAGGAGGAGTTGGTAAGGTAGGCTTATCTGTTCTCCCACTTCTGCATTTCATTCATGCACAGTAAGGGATTATGGACAGCACTGCTGTTTACTTTGCCTGTTATAGGCAGGCATGCACAGCTACAGTATGATTGGCTAGAGTAAAATCCCACTTTTCCCCACTTTAAGCTTCATTACATTACATTCTTCACTGCAGACACGCTGCTGCAACCTGACACTGAAAATTGGTGTTTCTCCAGCTCTCCACCATGTTCCTAATGCTGATGCGGCTAAAAACCTTATAACTAGGCAGCAGATGAGGAAAGGGGGGGGGCATGCACAAAAAGACTTTGTAAAAAGGAGCTTTGTCAGAGGCTTTGTTAACTTAGGTATGCATGTGCTGTTTTACTTATAGGTTTTTTGAAACAACTAGGTACATGAAACACTTTGAAATTGTAAAATACTATAATGTTGCTTATTAATAAAAGATTTATAGAAGGTTGTTTTAGGGGGAAATCGCTGATATGGTCAGTCACATGTACTACAGAAAATAAAACGATACTGTTACAAAAGTATTTGAAAGAGTATGTATTGTGCGCATCTCTAAGTAACAATTATTTATAATTCAATGTACCGTAGATGGAAGTTCTAACACATTTTGGGAGCCCCTTTTCAAGAGAAAGTCTAGGCTGGAACTGCATTGTAAATAGTGAAGCAGAAATGGGCAAACACAGTGTTTGCCACTTGTGTACAAAGTGTCTTGAGGGTTGTATTTACAGAGGAGATTAGGTATATGGATATAAAACCTTCACCTTTCTTCAGACTCTGTCCTGAAATTTGAATGAACCACAAAATCGTCCTTTAAGTTAGGGTCTGTGAAGGTGAGGATAGGCAAGTGAAACCAATCTTACATACGCTGAATTAACAAGTATAAAAATTTGACTTTCATTCCTTTGGCTTCGCTTTCCTTCATTGTTAATTCTTCATGTGGCCTAAACCTCTGTACCAGCACTTTGAGTTCTATGGTTCTGACACTTCTTGCTTGATAGCCTCCAATGACCGTATTTACTCACTCTCTCTTAGTTGTTTGGATCTCTCTACAACTATGTGCAATAGTTCAACGTTGGACTCAAAACCAAACATACAGGCATACTGTAGGATAGATCCAAACTCACCTCTCTCCAAACAAAAAGAAAGAATATTTCCATATGCAGAGGCTCCCTCTTGAAAGAAGGGGGAAGGGCGGCAAGTTGTGTCAATTCTCCTTTTCTCCGTGTGGCCCTCAGTGCCATTTTGCATGCTGTTTAGGAGGCTCTCCTGATGTTTCCGAGTAGGCTAATGAAGGAAATGTAGAATTGGCAAAAACTGCTTCCTTTCATCCCACCCTCAGGAAAGATCACAGACTCCTCTGCATAACTTTGGATCCATTCTGTCTGGGCCTAAATCCATACAGGACAGAATAAAACACATTTGTGTGGGTGTTGTTTTCTGAGTGTGGATTATTATAAAAGATTGCATTGGGATTTTATTTCTTTAAGGGTTTTTGTTTGTTTGTTTATACTCTGCACACACATAACCAAATAAACAGGCTAGATCATATTTCACCACTGACAGTGATGCTGTACAGTTTAATGGAAGGGAGTGAATCTTCTGTTTTGCTTGGAGTGTTCGTAGCTTATACTGGGATTCCCTGTCCAGAGTGCTATGCTAACAGATTATTACTGGTCTTCTAATCACTTGTTCTTTGTCCTGGCAGGGAAATGGAGGAGAAAGTTGCACTGCTTAATGGCCCAAATAAAAGATCAAGGTAATGGAGCGTGTGCTGAAAAGTGTAATAGAAGATGATAGATTTCTAGATTTATGTACTCTTTACTTGGTTGTGAAACAATATTATCTTTAAGACATTTTCAGTGTATATGTAAAAGTAGAATTCCATGATAATTATATTCATAGAACATAAATTTTTCATCTTTTACTTTTGTTGTTTCACCCATCCTTCACAATAGACTTTAGACTTCATACCAAACTATTTAAAAAGCATGGTGTGTTGTTGGATGATACTTTTGTCTTCTTCATTGACATGAAAGAAGAAGAGCTTTAATAATGGAAAAATGTAGTACAGAATGTTAATGTTCTGAGCACAGTTGCCAAAGTATTTGTACTCTTTCTCGTTCATGGTTTGCTGATATTGCTACTTCAAAAGCTGTGCATGAGTTGTCAATGCATTATCAGAATTCAATCGGTTTCTAGTTTTACTTTATTTGCAGCATTTACTCATTCTCTGGATGGCCCATTGGAACAATTCACATGATTGGGTTGATCCCACGCACCAGCCCACGTTTGTATGGCCTCTGAAAAACCTGGGCGTGTTTGGCCCTAAATCCAGTTGCCAGTCCCAACTAAAGTACATTGAGAGAATTGATGGAACTTAAGTGTTGAGTTTCCCAAGTTCCATTGATTCAGCAGGTCTACTCTAGTTGGGATTAGCAATTGGATGTATGCCTTGAAACTCTGGTAGAATTTATATGAAGTGTTTTTGCTGAGGACTCAGATATTTATTAATTATCTTCTAGCCTGTCCTCTGTGTAAAGGCTTTGAAAAACTGCTCATACTAAATAATGTCTTCATACTTGGTTCTTGTTTTTTACAGAACCAGTACCATGAATGAAGCTCCCATTGCTGTGGTGACTTCGCGCACTAGTGAAGTATATGTATGGGGGGGTGGGAAGTCCACTCCTCAGAAGTTGGATGTCATTAAAGGTGGCTGCAGTGCACGACAGGTCTGTGCAGGAAACACCCACTTTGCACTGGTAACAGTAGAGAAGGAGCTCTATACCTGGGTGGTAAGTGAAGTATTTAGAAAGAAACTAGGGAAGGTTGGAAAGAGATAGTAGAATGAACCACTGTATTTAAATTGTGTCTCAGAATCACTAATCTCTGGCTTCTGTTATCAACCAGAGGATCAAGTTTGTTCCTTTTGCCTCCCAGGAAGAATATAATGCATAGGGGAGACCAGCCTGGCACATCCGTCAACCAAAGAAAGAAACCTGGGGGAAATTTGCCCTCCTCCTCCCAAAAGAAGAGCTGCTCCCAAGTATTAAGTTGTCCTAGGACTGTGAACCTGAAAGGAAAGACACTCTGGCCCCATACACTGACAGAAGGACTCATGGTTGGGGCCAGTGTCTTTCCTAATTAGCTAAGGGTTTTGGTTTATATGGGCTTGTAATGCCCATATCATGCCCATTATAATGCCACCACCCCTTGCCTTTAACCCTTTCTGTGTAACCCAAGGGGATGTTACAGGGTTCAGTTTACTTCTCACTCAGACTCAGCAGAGTCTCACCTCCCCCCACCCTTCACTTGGGGAAGGAAAACTGAGCCACGGGCATGGAAGTATGTGCAGGAGGAAAGATTAAAAAGGAAGTTATTCTAAGCAGAAGTACATAGCAAGAAAAGGTATGTCTTTCATGGAAGACTCCTAGGTACATTTGTTTTACAGGTTACAGATAAGTTATAGTCATTCCAGCCAAGTCATAAAAAGAAATAAAGTCCCTAACATGACTAATTAAACAGTGCCTGGTCTACATACAGGTATGGAGACCAAATGTGCTGGATTTTAGGGAAGCTGGGAGCCTAGACCCTGGTTGGGCTTAGTCTCTACCAAGCATCACCCATAGTTGGCAGAGACCCTCAGGCTCAGGTCCCTCTTTGTTGTTCTTTGTTCTTCTCCCTTCTTTGTGGCTCCATCACCTCTTCTCCAATAATAAAACATTACTTTCAGCACCTAGTTAACCCTTTGTTTACCTGGTTGAGTGTACTGGTCAGATAATCTGGAAGAGCCCATTATCACAGGGCTTGAGGTGTGTGTGTGTATGTGTTACTGTAATGTATTCTCAGTCATTTTGGTGGCCATTCAGTCAAAAAGAGAAATAAGCACTAAAGAACTACATTGATAAAATCAGAAAATGGAATATAAACAAATAAGAATATTATTATTATTATTACTGTATTAACATCATCATAACCATCATATCATTATCATTTATATAGTGCCATCACGGTACATGGTGCTTAATAAGAAAAAGAATAAGAAAAGACAGTTTCCTGCCCTCAGGCTTACAATCTGAAGACAGAATCATAGAGTTGGAAGAGACCACAAGGGCCATCCAGTCCAACTCCCTGCCTTGTGGGAATACATAATCAAAGCACTCCCAACCCAACCAATAGCCATCCATCCACTGACACACAAGGAAAGGGGATGACACGGGGAGGGGAGGGCAATGGCAGCAACCACACCTTTACCCAAAGCACCCCAGAGACCAGAAGTGGAATATGGGTCTCTCTGGATCCTAGATGACATGTTTATTGTTTGCTATTTGATTCCATCTCTTCAAAGTTATTAATAATTCCCCTTACATGGAGCAGAACCCCATGATCTGGTTTTGCATGCTTTAGTGTATTGTACAATGTTTGTTTTTTACAGAACATGCAAGGTGGCACCAAATTGCATGGTCAGTTGGGGCATGGAGACAAAGCTTCTTATCGGCAGCCAAAGCATGTGGAAAAACTGCAGGGAAAAGCCATTCACCAAGTGTCTTGTGGAGACGACTTTACTGTTTGCATTACAGGTGAGAGATGGGTTAAACATGTGAAAATATATGCTGTGAAAACTAAAATATATTGACTGAATGTGAAGAACAGTTTGCTTACAAAAAACATGAAATGTTCTGGCACTGGCAAAATACAAGCAATCTGCAGGGAAAACAAGGCTGTAGTTGCTTTAATGCAATTTTGGAATTAGTGCTGCTTTCCAAGAGCAAAATTATTATTTTTTTAAGTTTAAGCTTTTATATATCACGTTGAGGATGGAGCAGGCTTGTTTTCTGCTGCTCCAGAGACTGGAACACGGAGCAATGGATGGAAGCTCCAGGAACAGAGATTCCACCTCAACATGAGGAGGAACTTTTTGACAGTAAGAGCTGTTCGGCAGTGGAACACACTCCCTCGGAGCGTGGTGGGGTCTCCTTCCTTGGAGGTCTTTAAACAGAGGCTGGATGGCCATCTGCCGGGGATGCTTTGATAGTGATTTCCTGCGTGGCAGGGGGGTTGGACTGGATGGCCCTCGTGGTCTCTTCCAACTCTGCAATTCTATGATTCTATGATCTACATATTAGATTTCACAGTCCTATACAACATAAAACCAATACAATAAAACACAAAAAGATGAGACAATAGATGTTTTACAATCACAAAAGATTGCAAATGGCACTCTTTGTATGTCTTCACAATAAAGACATGAGTCACACTATACTATAGTATACACTATACTATAGTATACTATAGTCAATATGTGGCACATTACCTCTGCCAACTGTGCAATTGGTCTATCTTGAGCTAAATCAAGGGTGGCAGATTGCAGGTTGCCTGAAGCTCCCAACCATTTTTTTGCTTCTCAAACCCTTCATTTCTTTCAGGCAAAAAAAGCCAGCAAAAGGTAGATCACTGTACTTAGAGGCCTCAAGGAGTGGCAGATTTAACACTGCAGCTCCTCCCTCATCCATTCTGGAAAACCTAGAAATTGGAATTGAAAGTAATTTCTAGTTGCAGTTTTCAGCCAGAAAGGGGTGATGCAGGTGCAGCCTGCTGCTGTACCCAGGTACACAGGGATGAAAATTGGCCCCCACTACAGTTTCCTACCCCAATCTAAACAATTAGGTCTAGTTTCCTTTTGTTGAAAGTGAAGATTACCTTGGATAATAGAAGCTTTCAGACTCATAAGTAAGTAAACTTATGAGTAAGTAAACAGAACTTACCAGATTCGTTTTTCCCTTCCTTTAATGCAGATGAGGGTCAAGTCTTTGCCTTTGGCTCAGACTACTATGGCTGTATAGGTGTGAACAAAGCATTTGGTTCTGAAGTATTGGAGCCCAAGCAGCTGAATGTCTTCCTCAACAACCCAGTGGAGCAGGTTTCCTGTGGAGATAATCATGTAGCAGTGCTGACACGAAATCGAGAGGTGTACACATGGGGCTGTGGAGAATATGGTATGTGACTTCCTATCTGCAACCTCTTGTTGGCATGTGGGTAGACTAGAGCAAAGTAAACTCTTAAGACTCCAGCAGAAAAAGATACATACCTAGTCTTATAGTTGTAGGAAAGTAGCTCTACAGTGGAGTTATATAGAACAGGCAATTGAAAGGCACTGTTCTGTTCTAGTAAATGCTGGCAACAAAAAGGACCCTTTTCTTGGGTGTTGTCTGTATGAGTGGTGGATGTGGATTGATGTGCACTAACACCAGTTTGGGTGAATGATGAAAATCAACACCCCCTAGAAGATTTGATGAGAAGAAAGTTTGTAGGGGGAAAGGGTTTGGGAGGGAGGATTTATAAAATATTATTGGAAAGCCAGATCAAACCAGAAGATGGATTATTAGAATGATGGGGGAAAGATACCAAAATAACTAGTAAACGAATCCTAGAATGGCAAAATGAAATTATTAAAATTAAAAGTACTAAAGTAAAGGAGCAGCAATTGAAATTAATTAGCAGATGGTATAGAACACCACAGCAGTTATCCTATATAATAAAAGATATGTCACCAAATTGTTGGCATGGATGTGGAAGCAGAGGTAAAGGTATATATATATGTGTGTGTGTGTGTGTGTGTGTGTGGTGGGAATGTTGTAAGGTGCATAATTTTTGGCAAAAAATAAAGAAATAAATGGTATAATAGGGGAAACTTTGGAATTAAATAAAGAAAATTGTATGGCTAAATGTAAAAAATCTGGGATTGGGTAGAGGTTATGAGTATTTGCTAAAACAAATGTTGAGGGCAGTTCATGCAACTATAGCTTTTGGATGGAAAGAAGAACAAAAATAGAATTTGGGTAGATGGCAATATTATGTTTCAGAATATATAATGTTTGATTTTATATTACAAAGAAAATGGGGTATATGGGACAATTGAAAGGAGGAGAGTGGCTAAGGAAATGGAATAAACTAATAGAAATAATTAAAGAAGAGGAGGGGTACAAAATTATAAAAGATACAATTAATATGATTCTCCACATCAAAGGAAAGGGATTTGGAATAAATAACAACTTGCTCCCTTGGGGGGAGTGAATGGGAGGGAGGAAAGGGCTATAATGGAAGAAATATTAATATTTGGGTTATTGGGATAATCAACTTGATAGATATCTGTTAGCACTCTCTGTTAGCACAAATGGTTTTGTGTTACATTTGGTGTATATTATATGTATGTATGTAAAAATAATGTTTGTTAATAATCCCAAAAATTCAATAAAAGTTGAAAAAACTAATGCCAATTCAAAGCAGCTTTGATTTGCCTTAACGGGTTTTTGGCAAAATCGCAGGCATGCGAAGCTATCCACTTGTGCTCTTCCAATGGGCATGCCTGTGAATCAAGATGGCGGGTACAAGTGAATTACTTGCATATTTATTCTCACCAGTTGCCGCCGCCAAACAGTATTTTTTAAAAAGCATATCTAAGGTGTAGAAGTGCAATATTCCTCTTAAATAAATAGAAAAAAAGGCTGCTTTGTCACCTGAGCACACAGTTCCTAAGGCAAAAATCCAACATGGCAGTTCCAGGTGCTTGCCTTGTTAGCAAGCTCCATCCCATGCACACATGTGAACAATCAGCTTTCCACTTCTGCTTATTGGGAATGTGATTGAATGTAAATCGGTTGTCCCAACGAACAAGAATGTGCATTCCCCGCAGAGCTTTTTAAAAACTTTGGAAAAAGCCACAATGGCTTTTCCTGCAGTTTTTGGTGGATTTGGCCCCCCTCCTTCTGAATATGGCGGATTGATGCAGGATGAAATTTAGACAAATTGCATTCTCCTTGAATTCTATGAGTATTTTTGCCATTTAAACAATCCCTTGGGGTTGTTGCTGTGCTATACTTCTGATTAAACTGGGGTGCATAATTCTGGAAAGATGGATGATCAGATCTCAGATGTTGATTTGTGGCCTTCGGGAATGGATTGGTCCTAGAAATAAGGCAATGTACTATTTCTCATTAATGTCTTTCCCTAAACACAGGACGCTTAGGTTTGGATTCAGAAGAGGATCACTGGCTCCCACAGAAGGTAAATTTGATGGCCTTTAACTGTATGGCTTCCAAGAACATTCACTATATCTCTTTATAGGAAGCTGCTATATATTAAAACAGTCTATTTGTCTATCTAGTTGATAATTGCATACTCCATAGCGGCCCTCCACAATCTTAGGCAGAGGACTACCATATCATTTGCTGCATGATCTTTTTCTATTGTCCAAGTTCCAAAGAATAAACCTGGTGTTTTCTTTCTTCAAAACTTCTACTCTAACACTGAGCAATGTCCCTTCTCTCTGTAAACGGATGCATGGGACTTTAATGCTTTCCCCAACTGCCATTTCCCCACTTCAGATCTCAAGAGATGCCAAAGACTTAAGATGTACTGCATGTGAAGCACATGGCTTGAGCCCATGCCATTTGAAGGAACATATCTCCCTTTATGAGCCCATTAGAGCTCTTAAGATCTTCTGGAGAGGCCCTTCTCTCAGTCCCACCACCTTCTCAGGCTGGTTTGGTGGGAACAAGAGAGAGGGCCTTCTTGGTGTCTGCTCCCAGACTTTGGAACTCCTTCTCTAGGGAGGCTAGGATGGCACTGTCTTTGCTTTCCTTCTGTCAGTAAGTTAAAACAGTTTTATGCCATTGGACTTTTAAAAACTGGCTGGGATGTGGTTTTAATGCTGGGCAGTGCTGATTTTAAGGTTTGGATATAGTCTTTTAATGGATATTAATTTTTAATGTTTTAATTTTATAAATGGTTTAATTGGTTTTAAAATACTTCTTATATTTATACTTTTATTGACAGTTTTTTTTATTTTTTCAACATTTTCCAAATACATCTTTTATTGACAGTTTTGTATAGTTTTTAATCCGTATTTTTAAATATGCTGCTAACTGCCTTAAGTCCCATTATTGGGAGAAAGGCAGGATATAAATGAATATCATCATCATCATCTCTGCGCCTGTGAAATGTCCTTGCTGCTTGGTACTTCGAAGTAACTGTTATTCATTTGCCATGATATCTCATGTGTCTTGTTTAAAGGTGGAAATTCAGAAGGCCTCCAATATTGTTTCAGTCCAATGTGGCAGTGATGGAACCTTTCTACTCACACAGACAGGCAAGGTGTTGGCTTGTGGTCTGAATGAATTCAACAAGTTGGGCCTGAACCAGTGCACTTCAGGGATCATTAATCATGATGTGAGTGGCGCTTCCAGCACTCCATGGAAAACAGGAAATCATATTTTACTGATAATAGCATTGGAGAGTTTGCAGAGAATGTATCAATATATTAACATAAATTGTTGACTGATAATTATTATTAATGAGAGCTAGTGTGATATAGTGGTATGTTGGACTAGGACTCCAGGAGACTAGGACTCTAATCCTCACTTATCCATGGAAACTTACTCATACTCCCTCAGCTTCAGATGAAGTCAGTAGTAAACCCCCTCTGAACAAATCTTGCAAAGAGTCGATAGAGTCGCCTTAGGGTCACTATAACTCAGAAATTATAGAAAGTACACAACAACAAAATGTAACTATTAATACACAGTGTAGTATTTACTGAGTACCAGGTTGGAACCCTGGAAAGAAAGAGAAAACACTAACATGATTTCCCATTTCAAGCAACAAATAAGTTCATTTTAGTTTCATGTGGTACAGTTGCAATGATGCATCTATTTCAGGAGCCTAAATAAAAAACAATTCTCTGCTTCAGGCAGAAATTGCTTGTCTAGGAAGGAATGACTTGCATTTTGGCTTACTCAAGGCCTCCATGGATGGATCTTGAAGAGTATATGTACATACAGGAATGTGGTATTTGATTCATCAGACCGCCTGCTTTCTTTCCTTAGGCTTACCAAGAAATTCCTTATACAACTTCTTTTACTTTGGCCAAGAAACTCTCCTTCTATAAGATTCGCACCATTGCTCCAGGAAAGACACACACAGCTGCTATAGATGGTGAGACCTAAACACACAGCATTTACCCCTGCTACATGTTTCCATTTTCACTTATGAGTGCAGTAACTTCATAAAAGACAGGTTCACTGAAATTAATGTACCCTTTCATTTAGCACTGAATCTTTACTTTGCCTTATCAGATTAATTCTGGTAGAGTTTCAATCTAGTTTTTAATGCTAATCTGGTTCTTCTGATTTTGGAACAGAACTCTGAATGCTGATTTGGATGTTTATTTTCGGGAGGCATGTAAAGTAATGGGGGTCATGATGTTCATTACTGCTATGATTTCCATTTGCATAAAGTGGTCAGGAGGGTTACATACAATCATTGGTAATTAATGGAGACTTAAGCTTGAGCCTAAGGTTAAGTTACATTAAGTTAAATTAACACTCAAGGTAGCTGGTAACATAACTAAAATGGTATTTGAGCAATAAAATAACTAAAACCATCACTTAAAAACAAATTAAAAAGTAAAACTGTTAAAATGAATCAGTAAACATAACAATTTAAAAGGCCAGTTTGAAGCAGCAAGTGTGGGAAATGACTGCAGTTCTGAGCAGAATGGATTCTACAATCTGAGAGCAACATAAGAGAAAGTCGTCTTCCATCTGCTCATTAAATAATAATAATAATATTTTATTTCTATCCCGCCCCTCTGCAACGCAATAGGGGCGGCTTACAATTAAACAGGCCTACACAATCAATGGCATTCTAAAAGGAGCCTCTCTTGAAGATTTTAACATCCAGACAGGTTCATAATGCATTGGTGGTTCCTTATATAGCCAGGGCATGGGCCATTTAGGATTTTGAAGGTTAAAACCAATGCTTTGAATTGGATGCTTAATTATCAGTAATGTAGAAACTCCCAGTTATCAGGAGAAGACTATGTAATGTTCTGTAGCCTACTAAATCCTCCAGTAGAATTTAATATCCTCCTAATGTTGAAATCCCTAATGATTATACTTGTTCTTTCTTTCAGAGCGAGGCCGTTTGCTTACCTTTGGCTCCAACAAATGTGGGCAGCTGGGTGTTGGAAACTATAAGAAGCGGCTGGGTATTAATCTGCTGGGAGGACCGCTTGGAGGGAAGCAGGTCATCAGGGTTTCCTGTGGCGATGAGTTCACTATAGCTGCTACTGATGGTAAGTGTTGGCACTAGTGATAATGATTAAAATCAGTACATTGGGTCTCTAAAGGTGGATACCAAAGATGGTTATTTAACATCTTGGATGGGAGTTGTATGAAAGAAGAAATATTTCCAGACTGTTGTAAAAGGAACTTTGTATTAGCAACATACATGATAATGTCACACAAACAATAATCCTGCAGAATTCCATATGGCGTTCCTCTGGACTGGATTGTTAGATCTTCCAAATAGAGCCTTCCAACTGGAAAAAAATGCAGAGCCATTGGAGTCTTGGCAGGTAAGAGTCGGCTGTCTGAATTTAAGCTGATAAACCTTTTTCTTTTTTCCAGATAACCATATATTTGCTTGGGGTAATGGCGGAAATGGCCGTTTAGCAATGACACCAACAGAGAGAGCTCATAGTTCTGATATCTGTACATCGTGGCCTCGGCCCATTTTTGGTTCCCTGCATTATGTCCCAGACTTGTCTTGCCGTGGTTGGCACACTATCATAATTGTTGGTGAGTATTAAAAAATTGGAAGAGTAGAGCTTGCCTATGATTGGATATATATATGAGTTTTCCAACTATACATAACTATAAAATGTAACTAAACTTCCCTCGGAAGAGTGGACCATATTTTTTTCTGAGAAAATATGTTGGCATGTGCTAGCTTTCCCACATTTTTTAAATCTTTCATTGAAATTTTTTTTTTAATTTTCAGAAAAAGTTATAAATTCTAAAATCCTCCGTTCCAGTAGTAGTGGCCTGTCCATTGCAACTGGTAAGTAATCAGATTATTCAATAGTGAGTAATTCCTTATCCCACGGCATAGACTGAAAAGCTTTATATAACATGTATTACATCCTTTTTGAACTACTGTAATGCACTCTATATGGAAATGCATTTGGAATGTGTTTGCGGCATGTTCAAGATACTGCAGAATGCAGACTGGAATCAGTTAGAGGGAGGACAGGTTGCGTATCTGTAACTGCGAACTCACACAAATGGGTTATCCTGCACCTGAAGAGTGCATCTTTCGGAGCCTTCTAGAGTGTTACATAAGTGTTTTGGCAGTAGCCTGTCCACTTCCAGTGCCATGATATAGGGGCCTTCCTGCCGGAACTGCCATTTCCATTGACTCCATTGTTGCCATCCAAAGGACAGGCAAAACATAACTAGGGGAGGATGGGCGGGGTTGTGTAAGTTCACAGATGACCACTCGAAGAACTATAGTTACAGGTATGCATTCTCTGGTTGGTGAGAGGAGGAATCCAGCTTCAATCCTTACACTTGGGTTATGCCCCTCCACCACCCAGAGTGAGGCAGGAGATTCAAATGATCACGTGGCCTCTGGGCCGTTGGTTCCTCCCCTTCCCTGTCCTTTGTCTGATCAGTTGTTTCTCCTGCCTCACCCAGAGTGGAGCTCTTGGTTCCTCCTCTAGTTTCTTTCTACTGTTAGCTTCTACTTCTTTTTCTGATCTTATATCCTTCCTAGTCTCTCTTCCCCTCACTTTTGTCTCCTTTTTTTTTTTAAAAAAAGCTCTTTCCCTCGCTTGCCCCCTTTTCTTTCTTCCTGCTCCCTCATGGCTCCGGCGGCACAAAAGAGCAAGCTCTCCCAGCTGCTGACCAATGGCCAGCAGGCGAGCGGAGCAGCTAGGATCGGCACAGCCCTCGCACCGCATAGCCTCGCTACGCAGGCGGTGGGGGTGGCTTCGGGCACCAAGACGAGCCAGGTCCCACAGCCGCGGAGGCTCGCTCAGCAGACGGAGGACGAGGACCGGACTACCACCCCCATCTCCCTCCTCACGCGAGAACCAGCGCTGGACCCCAGGGACGGGGAAGTATCTGTGCTCTGGTTTGGGGGTGGCGGGGAAACTCCGGAGAATCCCGAGGGGATCGGGGACCATGGGGAGTCCGGGGACCAGTTGGGGGAGGAAGACTGGGAGGCAGACTCCTCTGGAGAGGAGGGAACCTCAGAGCATGCCAGGCAAGCCCTCCGGGCCACGCACAAGGACGCCCTGGGTGGCGGCCGCCATTTTGGGGCGGCGCAGCCCACCAGCGCGGTCAGGTCGGGAGGGGGGAAACCCCTCGCCCCAGGGGGCCTGGACCAGGCTCGGTTTGCTGAGGTCTTTGCGGCGTACTTTGGTGCCAAAGAGCGCTGGGCCCCAGAGCAACACCGCGAACGCACACACCACTCCCGGGGGGGAGGAAAGCCCATGAAGGCAAAGGGAGCGCCTCTCCAGGTTCCGCGTGGTCCCTCGTGGACCAGCAGGGACATGAGCTCCCTCTTATTGGAGGCCATGCGGATCCTAGGGGACCGGGAAGACGGTGAGCCCCATGATCCGACGGCCAATGCAGTTGTGTCCAAGCGCCACGTGAAGCGCAAGCTGTCCCCGTCCCCCCACTCCTCTGCGGAGTTGGAGGCTGAGGTAGAGGAGGACTGGGCATTACCTGACCACGGGGAGCCCTTACCTGAGCCAGTTGAAGACCTACCCGACAAGGAGGAAGGGGAATGGTCTGATTCGGAGACCCCCTCAGGGGGACCCTCCGAACGCTTATTCCAGCTAGAGGATTTTCTTCCCCTCCTGAATAAGGTCACAGCAATATTGGACCTCTCCAGACAACAGCAGCAGGCATCCCAGGAGGACGTGGAGTTTAGCGAGAGGGCAGAATCTGTGTTGGGTGCCCCCAAGGAGGGAGTCTCAGAAGTTCCCTTTCCTTCTATTTTCACCAGGGCAATTGAAGGGGAATGGGAAAAACCCCTTCAAGGGAAGAAGGGCATCCTTCTAGCGCAGAAGATTTATACCCCGGTCAAGCGGATCCTAGACAAACTCAAAGTGCCCGCCATCGATTCGCCCATGGCCTCCCTCGTTTCTGGGGCCCTCGCCCCCTGGGAGGGGGAGGGGTACCTTAAGGACCCAGAGGAAAAACGGATGGAAGGGGCCCTTAAGAAATCGCACGAAGCTTCGGTCTTGGCAATTCACACTTCAACCACGGGCTCATTGTTTGCCAGAGCCTCTCTGTTATGGTTGGAGGACGCCTTGCAGGACAGAACCTTAGATAGACTCTCACTGCAGCGCTCCCTAGCAAAGGTCTACGTAGCTATGCAATTCATAGCCGACGCCACCTTGGACGTGGCGGTCTTTGCTTCGCGTGCCATCGTTACAGCGATGGTGGCTCGGAGATCCATTTGGCTCCGCCATTGGGAGGCGGATGCACAATCTAGAGCGAATCTGGCCACGAAACCATTCAGAGGGGTCTGCCTTTTCGGAGAGGAAGCCCTTAAAGATATCTTGGTGGAGACGAAGGAGAAGAAGAAGGCCATTCCAATCCTCTCTAAGAAGATGGAAAAGAAGCCCAAGAAGTCCTCTCACTACTTCTCTCCTTTCAGGTCCCAGAGGGGCGGCAGGCAACGGGACTTCCATCCTTTTCGTTCCTCCTGGGGAAGACCAACCTTCTCCTCCAGATCTTCGTCCAGTAGTCTGGCTCAGTCAAATAGACGAGGAGCCTCCAACTCACAGAGAGGGGGAGGCCGTCAACAATTCTGACTCTCCCCACCTTCCCATGGGAGGGCGCCTACAGGCGTTTTGGCGCCGCTGGGTGGCCACTTCCTCAGACAGGTGGATCGTCGACACCATCTCCCACGGATACCATCTACAATTCGATGAGCTTCCTCAAGACCGGTTTATCCCATCACCCATATCAAAAAACCTCCTCAAGAAACGAGTCCAAGTGGACGCGGTGCGCCACCTGCTGGACATCAGAGCCATAGAACCAGTTCCAGCATGTCAGAGATTTTCAGGAGTGTATTCCGTCTTTTTTACAGTCTCAAAGAAGGACGGGGACCATCGGTCCATTCTAGACCTCAAGTATACCAATTCCCATCTGGTCTACAAACGCTTCCGCATGGAAACATTGTCTTCCATCAGGGAAGCTCTGCAAAAAGGGGACTTCCTGGTGTCCTTGGATTTAGCGGAAGCTTACCTTCACATTTTGATCGTAGAGGACAGCCGCCGTTTCTTGAGGTTCACCCTGGGACAAAACCACTACCAGTTCAGAGCCTTACCGTTCGGCCTAGCATCAGCGCCGAGGGTCTTCACCAAGGTATTGATCATGGTCGTAGCGCTCCTCAGGTCACAGGGAGTGCATCTATAGCCGTACCTGGACGACATCCTACTTCGCGCCCCCTCGGCCCTCAGGGCGAGAAGGGACCTTCAGACAATGATTCAATGTTTGCAGAACCACAGTTTTCTCATAAATTTCAAGAAGAGCGCCCTAGAACCGACACAATCAATCACCCATCTGGGGGCTATCCTGGATACCCGTCAGGAGTTGATCTTCCTGTCAGCAGACTGGCAGTCCACCCTGAGGAGGGAAGCTGCACGCTTTCAACGCCTGCCATGAGTCTTCTTAATGGAACTGGCGAGCCTTTTGGGCCTCATGATATCGGCGATACTGATTGTCCCGTGGGCCAGGTTCCACTCAAGACCCCTTCAGCTCTTCCTACACCAGTTTCAGGAACAGATTCTCTCCAAGCAGGTCCGATGGATCGCTCTCCCGCAGGATGTCAGATGGTCCCTGGATTGGTGGACGAAACCATCCAGTGTGTCCAGAGGGTCTCCGTGGGTTCAGAGAATGGAGATCTCCCTGACCACGGACGCCAGCCTCCTCGGGTGGGGAGCACACTGTCAGGAGGCATTCGCCCAAGGAACCTGGGACCAGCACGAGAGAACACACAGCATAAATTGGTTAGAACTCAGGGCAATCAGGCTGGCCCTACAAACGCTTCAAACCCCTTATCGGGGGAAGCACGTCATGGTATTCACAGACAACACAACAGCCCGCTCCTACATTTCCAAGCAGGGGGGCACGAGATCACGTTCACTTCAGAAGGAAGCCCACCTGCTTTTTTGATGGGCAGAGCAAAACCTGGTCTCCCTGGCGGCCAGACATATTTAGGGGACGGAAAACGTGACAGCAGACTTCCTGAGCAGACACAAGGTTCTTCCCGGGGAGTGGGCCCTTCACCCACAGGTATTTGAGCAAATCCAAGGAAGATTCGGCATCATGTCAGTAGACCTCTTCACCACAGCGGTCAACACGAAGCTCCGCAGGTTCTTCACAAGGTTCCCAACCAGGGACGCGGAAGGGACGGATGCCCTTCAAAGCCCCTGGCCCCAGGGCCTTCTCTACCTATTCCCGCCCATTCCAATGATAGCCAAGGCCATCAGGAAGGTATGAGAGGAGAAGGCTCAAGTGGTGTTCATAGCACCGCATTGGCCGCAGAGACCATGGTTCTCCAACCTGAAGGATCTAGCCATGGAGGAACCATGGTTCCTTCCCGTGAGACCGGACCTTCTCTGCCAAGGCCCTCTCAGCCACCCGGACATAGGCTGGCTTCAGTTAGCCGCATGGAAATTGAGCGGCGAGCCCTGAGAGCCTGTGGCTACGACAAATCCGTGATAGACACGATGTTATCGTCTAGGAGACAGTCGACGAAGAAGATCTGTGAGGCAACCTGGAGGGCCTTCCAGAGGTGGTGCAGGACTAAGCACGTCAACCACCTACAACCGTCTGTCAAGGACATACTTGCCTTCCTCCAGAAGGGCCTGAGTTTTGGCCTTAAACCCAACACTTTGAAGCGCCAGGTGGCGGCTCTGGCATTGGTCGTGGAACTTCTCAGGGGACAGGCCTTGTCATCTCATCCCCACGTCCACCGTTTCCTGAGGGGAGCTTCCATTCTCTCCCCCCCCCCCCCAGTTAGGCACCGCTTTCCCACGTGGAGTCTACCCTTGGTCC
This sequence comes from Gambelia wislizenii, assembly GCA_030847615.1. Lineage (NCBI taxonomy): Eukaryota > Metazoa > Chordata > Lepidosauria > Squamata > Crotaphytidae > Gambelia > Gambelia wislizenii. Next base: position 445,702,761 of record JAUMIR010000001.1, on the reverse strand, counting down.
TCAGGCAACTTTCCAAGCGGCCATTTGAACTGCTTAGGAGAGTCTCTCTCAGACTTCTTACACTCAAGGTCGCCTTCCTGGTGGCAATCACGTCTGCCAGGAGGGTGTCGGAGTTATCAGCATTGTCAGTACGGGAGCATCTCTGCTCCTTCAACGAGGATCACGTGGTCCTCCATACAGATCCATCCTTTCTCCCGAAGGTGTTGTCACCCTTCCATGTGTCCCAGGAACTGATTCTTCCAGCCTTCTGTCGTAACCCAACACACCCGCGGGAAAAGGAATGGCACAAGTTGGACGTCCGTAGAGCCCTCAGGATCTACATTAAACGGACGAAGGACTTCAGACGTTGTGATTCTCTGCTGGTGAATTTCAGTCCAGCAGCGAAAGGGCTGAGAGCCTCCAGACGAATGATAGCGTCATGGATAAAGGCCTGCATCTGGGCGGCGTATGATGAGGCCAGAATACCATGACCTGTGGGTGTCACCGTGCATTCCACTCGAGCCGCGGCCACCTCGGCTGTGTTTTCCTCAAACGCTCCTATTTTGGAAATCTGCAAGACAGCGACATGGAGTTCCCCATCCACATGCGTGCGACATTACAAGATTGACAAGTTCAGAGCCTCGGAGGCCATCTTCGGACGATGGGTCCTCCAGGAGGTCGTCAGAACCTGAGTTTTTTCGCGCAGCCGTCCCTCCCACGAACAGGGTGGGCTTGGGTACGTCCCAAGTGTAAGGATTGAAGCTGGATTTCTCCTCTCACCAACCAGAGAATGCCACATTGGTTACTTACTGTGAATGTGCATTCTGGTGGTGGTAGAGAGGAGGAATCCATCCCGCCTGGCTGTGCAAAGTTTTAGCATAGTTTTCAGGTTTTGGCTTGCAATCAACTGATCAGACAAAGGACAGGGAAGGGGAGGAACCAACGGCCCAGAGGCCACGTGATCATTTGAATCTCCTGCCTCACTCTGGGTGGTGGAGGGGCATAACCCAAGTGTAAGGATTGAAGCTGGATTCCTCGTCTCTACCACCACCAGAATGCACATTCACGGTAAGTAACCAATGTGGCAATCTGTCTTCCTTTGTGGTCTCTGTAACTCACACAAATGGGAGATTAGCAAGCTACACAAATAGGAGGCGGGTGTGTCACTGTCATTGCAAACTAATCAGAGGTTTATTGACCACCAATAATTGCAAGCACATACAATCAGCATGAGCATAACACTCCTGATACAGACCAAGAAAATCAAATACAGAGCAAGTTTCAGAAAACAGAATGAACCTGAAACCCTAACAATGTAATCACATTACAGAAGAGTAAAGTACAGATCTCCCAAAGGCAGTATCGGGCCTATACCTAGAGTCCACTCTGTTGTGAGTGATAAAAGTCATAGGCTGCGACCAAGTAGCTGCCCGACAAATGTCCTCAAGTATGGGCCAGTTCATAGGTGAGATGGATAGCTGAAGCCATCCACTTTGAAAAACATTGAGAGGAAACAGGAAGTCCCTTCTTCATTGAAGAGTAACAAAGAAAGAAAGAGTGTTTGGGAAGTCCTGAAAGCAGAAGCCCTGTTGACGTGGAATGCCAAAACCCTCTGGACATCAAGTGCAATGTCCTCTTGAATGCAGAAGTCAGATTCTGCATAAAGGTGTGAAGAACAATGTCCTAGTTGATATGGGAGGATGACACAAGCTTCAACAAGAAGGTAATGCTGGGACAGAGAACAGCCCGGTCTAGATGGAAGCTTATGTATGGACAGTTCACACAGTGTACACAAAGTTCACCAGTCTAATGAGCAGACACAATGGCAGTCAGGAAGGCAGTCTTCCAGAACAGGCAAAGATTACAGGTAGCCATTGGCTTGAAAGGCTTCCTAGACAGTTGAGACAATCATAGAATTGTAGAGTTGAAAGAGACCATGAGGGCCATCCAGTCCAACCCCCTGCCATGCAGGAATACACAATCAAATCATCCGTGACAGATGGCCATCCAGCCTCTGTTTAAAGACCTCCAAGGAAGGAGACCCCACCACGCTCCGAGAGAGTGTGTTCCACTGCCAAACAGCTCTTACTGTCAAAAAGTTCCTCCTAATGTTGAGGTGGAATCTCTGTTCCTGGAGCTTGCATCCATTGCTCCGTGTTCTAGTCTCTGGAGCAGCAGAAAACAATCTTGCTCCATCCTCAATGTGACACCCCTTCAAATACTTAAACAGGGCTACCATATCGCCCCTTAACCGTCTTTTTTCCAGACTAAACATACCCAGCTCCCTAAGTCTTTCCTCATAAGGCATGGTTTACAGACCTTTCACCATTTTAGTCACCCTTCTCTGGACACGCTCCAATTTGTCAATATCCTTTTTGAATTATGGTGCCCAGAACTGGACAACACAAGATCTAGACTGCATTGTGGTTTTGGGCCCAACACCAGAGGATTAAGGTTTTTATATCCTTTCAAAAGCCTGTTCACCAGGGGATTGTGAAAGTAGGAAGCTTTGCCAAGTAACTGAAAAGTTCATAGAGTTCAACGCCACGTAACAGCAGATGGATGAAAGGGACAATCCCTTGTTGGACAAAGCCAGCAGGAACTACAAAACATGCTCAGTCTTTGTCCTGGAAGGGGAAATGTGAAGTGGAATCAAGAAGTCTTGGAACTTCTTCCATTTGTAGGCCTAAGAATGTCTTGTCAACAGTCAATGTGCTGCAGAGATGATATCTTTAACAGCATTGGGCAAGGCAGCTAATGAACAACGCTCCAAGGCATGAGATTGAGGGTATTGAGGTTGGGATGCCTAACGAGACCTTGATACAGAGTGAGAAGATTTGATCTGTGTGGAAGTCGAATGCACACTCCTTGACACAGGTGAAGAAGAGGGGCAAACCACAGTTGCCTGGGCCACCATGGTGCAATTGGAATACAGTTTGCCCTGTCGCAACGAAACTTCACTATGACCCTGATGAGGAGTGGGAAGGTTGGAAAAGCATACACAGCACCACCCCAATGAAAAATCACCTTGCAGCCTGCCCTGACGAGTCAGATAGCAGAACTCTATGTGCTGAGCTTTCACCTCACATGCGAACAGATCCACCACTGGCTTGCCCCAACAACAGAAGAGCGGTGCCAGCACCACGGGATGGAGCATGAGTCTTTTCTTCCCTGGGAAGATGGACTGCTGTGCTTGATGCACCACTCCCACAGTCACAGGGTGAGGTGGATGAGTCCAGGTGGAGGAGAGTCATGGACCTTGAACTGCCTTGTTTGTTGAGGTAATCCCCCTCTGGCTTTTCTTCGCAAACGAAGATTCAGGAAGGACTCATCCCGCGCTTTCTGCAAGCGCGCTGAAGACTAAAAAGACCAATCCGAGATAAACAAGTCTGGTTGAAGAAAGCACAGCAGAAGGTCTTGGGTGATGTTTCCAGGTTGTGATTCTTTCTGCATTTTTGTTTCTCTGCAGGACTTGTTCGGCGTGAGTTCTCAAATAAGGCTCTAGCATTGTGGATAGTGCGTCTCCATGCCTCCCGATGTGAGGCCAGGGCAGACCATTGTTGATGATTAATTTGGCCGAGCCTGAGATGTTGTTTCAGGGAGTCCTTGTATCGCTTTTTTGGAGTGCCCCTCTTACCCTGACCCGTGGTGAGTTCACCGTAGAGTACTATTTTTTGGGAGGCAATGGTCCTCCATCCTAGAAACGTGCCCTGCCCAGCACAGCTGTATTCTCAATATCATGGCCTCAATGCTGGTGATCCCTGCTTGCTCAAGGACAGCAACATTCGTCACATAGTCAGTCCAGTGTATATTTAGGATTGTGCATATACAGTGCTGATGAAAGCGTTCAAGGAGTCGTAGGTGGTGGAGATAGGTGACCCATGTTTCAGACCCATAAAGGAGAATAGACAGTACAGTGGCTCTATACACATTGATTTTTGTGGTTCACCTCAGGTGTTTATTACTTCAGACTCTTTTGTAAAGTCTTCCAAATGCGCTATATGCCTTTGCTAATCTGTGATCAATCTTTTTGTCAATCTTGGCATCTGAGGAGATGATGCTCCCTAGGTAGGTGACCTGCTGAAAGGACAAAAGCACAGATTTGCCGACGGCAATGTGGGGATGGTGGTGTTCGTCCTGTGGTGCAGGCTGGTAGAGAACTTCCATTTTCTTCAGGTTGACTTCCAGCCCAAACAGCTCTGCAGCTGTTGCGAAGCAGGATGTTAGGCGCTGCAGAGCTGATTCTGTGTGAGCAACAAGTGCAGCCTCGTGGTCTCTTCCAACTCTACACAATTCTATGATTCTATCATCAGCGAAGAGCAGCTCACGGTCTAGATAGTTTAGAGTCTTAGTGCGAGCCCTCAGACGGCTTAAGTTAAACAAGCCACCATCGGTATGGTAACGTATATAGATGCCATCGTCTTCTTCGAGCTCTGCCGTAGCTCTTTGGAGCATCATGCTGAAGAAGATTGTAAATAACAAGAACACAACCTTGCTTCACTCCATTAGTTCTTAGAAAGGGCTCTGAAAGAGCATTGCCATCTCTGACTTGACCATGCTGGCCCTCGTGATAATCGTTTTAAGGGGGGACATCCTAGTCTTTCCAGGATCTGCCACAGACCTTTCCTACTCACGGTGTCAAAGGCTTTGGTGAGATTGACAAATGTTACATAGAGACCCTTGTTCTGCTCCCTACATTTTTCTTGCAGTTGTCTAAGGGCAAATACCATATCTCTAGTACTCCTATTGGCTCTGAAGCCACCTTGGCTTTCAGGAAGAAATTCTTCTGCAATAGAAGGAACTAATCTGTTCAGGAGTATCCTTGTAAGGATTTTTCCAGCAATAGAGAGCAGTGTTATACCTCGATAGTTTGAGCAATCGGATTTTGCTCCTTTTAATACAAGACTGTGGTATTGTTGGTTAGCAGCTGTACAGCCATGCCTCAAAGGAATGGAAAGCCTTTTCCACTGCCAGCATCTCTAATGTATTGATATGAACGGCCTGTTCCATCTGATCCACAAGTGCTTGTACATTGTCCATGGGTAAAGAAGGTTCAGCGTCTGACAGAGCTTCTTCCTTGAAGTCCATACCAGCCTCAGGCTCCTTGAAGTCTGTACCAATCTCAGGTTCATCTTCTTCAAAATCTGTGCCTGCCTCACCCTCCACCCACCCTCTAGTCAAACATTCCCTGGCTGGGTCAGCTTCCATCCCTTTGAAGGTGAAGAAGGCTTCTTCACTGCCTGAATCTGAATCTTCCTGTTAGCATCCCCCTACTCTTGGTTGGTCCCTAGAGGTCAAGATTGAGTCCATTGCCCGGCACACCAAACACAAGGAAAAAAAGCATGCTAAGGAGGAAGATAGACAAAGATAGACAAAGCCCTCAAGTGTCTACTGTACAAGTGGTTTTCAATGTTACCTCTTGGTCTACACTGGTCTCCCAGTCTGCCCCAGCAATGACTGAGCTAGTGACGTCCCCTACTTGAAGTGAACTCCTCTTCGAGAGTTGAAAGTGCCTCACCTTTCCTCTGAGGATGTAGAGGTGACTTCACTTACACAGCAACCCCAGTTGCTTCAGAGAATGTTTCTGAAGGTTAAATCCTGCAGTCTTCACTGATTGTGAGGGTGGCTCTTTTGCTCGCCCCACCACCACCACTGCATCACTGTCTACTTCAGGGCTTCCTGCCTCAAGACCTCTTTCTCCTGTGCTCTCTCCTTTGGGCAGTTGGTCTCACCAAGTTCATTCCAGGTCACAGTCTTCCTCTTCCCAATCCAACTCCTCTTCTTTTTCCACCTAGAGAGGCTAGGCTCAAAGGTTGTGTCAATGTCGACATTCTCAGCACCACAGCTGCCGATATCATCACCAGCATAGCCATTGGTATTGGAGATGTTCAATGTCAAATTTGACTGATTTGTCCTATTATCGGTATCGAAGCACCCCCTCGACATATAGGCGATACTTGGGTGATTACGAGTCTCCTCATACTTACCACTGTATAAGGGTCGCTCCAAATATTGTTGGCATCACAGATGTTTCTGTGCTGCTGGGGATGGTCCTCCAACTATTGTATCTGCTCCTCCTGTGCTCCAGCCTGCCCCTACTGCTGTCTCTGTTCCCCAGGTGGGTCAGCTTGACCCTGGAGCTCATTCCATCAGTGCAGCTCAGGAGCTTCCCCTAGTGGTTCAGCAGGACCTCGCTCTCGCCAAGGCCCAGCCGCTCTGGTCTTCTTCCAGGCACACCTCACAAGCTGCTCCACCAATGGCTGTTGCTTTATCTGCATGTACTGACAACCCTTCCTTGATCATCCTTGGCCACCTCAGCATTCCCTGGCTCCAGGTCTGGTTCTGAGACAATCCTATTCACAAGTCTCCATCAGTGCTATTGGGAGAAGGGTCCATTCTGACAATAGAATGTCAAGGAGACAGCATTTGAGGCCTCAGAGACTTTCCTTGGTTTTTTTTTCCAGGCTGTGAGACTGTGTTCCGGAATAGTTTCTTTCTGACGTTTCGTCTGCATCTGTGGCTGGCATCTTCAGAGAATGGTTGGGTAGGAGTATGCCTGGGGTTTATAAGCTGTGAACCCCTGTAGGGGAATATATGTAAATTTGTGTGATTGAATGGTTAGTTTCTGGGGATAGAAATGCAAGGCTCATTAGAGTCTGTTTGGCTGATGGTTGGTTGATGGGCCATTATCTGCTGGGAATTTCCATGTCCCTGGGTGGAATTCCTTTGTAAGTGTTGAGTTTTAATTCTATTGTGTTTCAAAACAATACAGGGGTTCACAGCATATAAACCCCAGACATACTCCTACCCAACCATTCTCTGAAGATGCCAGCCACAGATGCAGGCGAAACGTCACAGCCTGAAAAAAAAACCAAGGAAAATCTAGGGATGCCGGCCGTGAAAGCCTTTGGCCTCAGAAGACTGTTCATACAAGAGTGCTTTCAAGCACAACTCTGTGTTTTGTCTCTCCTGAGGTGGGAAAGCTCTACAGTGGGCACAAGAGGCAACCACATGAGCTTCTCTTAAGCAGAGAAGACACTTCAGGTGTCCATCCTTCTCTGGGATCTTAGCACCACATGAAGCACATTTCTTGAAGTATGGCAGTGGGACAACAGGCCTGAAGGGAAAGCATGGCCTCAAATGCTAGCACAATCCAGTAATTGATGAAGCACTAGAATGAGTTCTGGTATCAAGAAGCCTTTGACTTCACATTGATTTCATCTTCCTCGTCAGGAAGCCCACCTGTCCTAGTACAGGAGTTGAGGATTTGTACTGTGTGCTTGGCCAAAGAGACAGAAGAGGGATGCTGCTTGTGTACCACCCACATGAGCAGTCCAGAGAGTTGTACTTGGGTATTCTTGGCTTATCCTCATGGCTGAAGCTGTGCGATGCCACAGAGTTCCATTCTACCCCCCATGTTGTTTAATACTGGTATTACACCACTGGGTGATGTCATTAGATGTTTTGGGGTTGAGGATCATCAGTCTGGTTCTCCTGTTGTTCCATCAGATTGGTTCTCCTGCTGATTAGGTTGTGCAGATGCTGGATGAGTGTGTGGTGCTGTAATGAGGTAGATGAGGTTCAGTAAACTGGAGCTGAATCCCAATGAGACAGAGGCTGTATGGATTAATCCTGTGTCTGGGAATTGGATAAGTGACCTGCTCTGGATGGGGTTGCACTCCACTTCAAGAAGGATTGCGTTGCTTGCAGCTGCTCCTGGATTCATCTCTGTTGTTGGAGGCCCCAGTGGACTCTGTGGCTCCAAGAGTTTTGGGCCAGCCTTAAGTGGTCTGCCACCTACAGTGTTTCTTGGATAGGGATAACCTGGCCACAGTAGTTAATGCAGTGGTAACTTCCCAATTAGACTCCTGTCATAAACTCTACATGGACTTGCCATTTACTGGTAAGATAGTCTGGCAGCTGCTGCTAGATAGCTGATTGGAATAGCTTATAGAAACCTTGTAAGACCAATTTTAAAGAAATTGTACTGACTGCCAGTACACTTCTAGTCAGAAATAAAAATGTTGATGATGACATCTGAAGCCCTAAATGACTTGTGAGCTTGATATTTGAGGAAGCATATCTCCCTATATATGCTAGCCTGAGGCAGGCAATAAACTGGAAGTGCCCTCCTCTGCATCCTACCAGTGAGAGCAATACAGTGTGGGAGTGTCCTTCTATGCTGTAGTGTCAGTTTGGAATTCCTTTCCCTTGTCGGCCAGATTGGCACCAATTTTGATTTCATTACAGCTCCATATTAAAACTTTGCTTTTTCTTAAAGCCTTTGAGACCTAATGATTTCATCCAAATTGGTATTATACAGGCTTTTACATGGTTTTAACTTTTCAAATTAGTCAACTTTTAAATTATTCAATTGTTTAATGTTTTTAAAATGTTTCAGTTGTTTCAATTGTACTGTACGCTGCCCAGAGATCCTATGATATGAGGGAATTACTTTTAAAAATATTTATATAATATTTATCCATATAAATATTGGGAATATTCCTAGATCCATTTCTGTCTTTGGAGGCCTAGGTGGATGGATTGTGTGGCTCAAAGTGCTTGGGACTCAAGTGAACTGCTGAAATGGTTAATGTCCAGTTAATACTTCAGAGTTTTGTCTCCATAGTTCACTGGATTTTCCCCTGTTTACATCACTACCATTCAGGGCCTGGCAATATCTGCGTTATCAGGATTAGAAGCAACATAGTGAACAAAAAAGATATTTATTTAAATATTTAAATATTCTGTTCTTTCCTGCTAGTGGCTCAGAGTTTGACAGCTGAAGCAGGAGAAGAGGAGGAAAGTGAGCGAGAGTCTGACCTCCCTGATCCCAGCAGAGGTTTCCGAGGAACCATGGAAGCAGACCGTAAAATGAGAGATCGAATCTGTGCTAATGAAGCCGTTGCAGATAGCAGTGTTGCCAGTAGCTCTTGCCCTAGCTGGCTGCGCAAGGTAAGGCCTTCCATTATCCCAGGGGTGAGAAGATAAAAGAAAAATAGCTATTCTCAACAGTGACTTTACAACTGTGGCTGTGAAACTTCTTTCCAACTTTTGAATCCTGGCTGTTGGCAGATCTTAAAATGTTATTGGGGCACAAACCCATGATCAAGATTCTACCACAGTTAGGATGTCACTGTGCCTCCGCTCTGATACTTGTATTCAATTCAGGAGTCACTCTCCAAGAGCAGAAGGATGCATACTTCGACAGCAGTTTGCTGTGCTCATAATAGATCCCCAAAAACTGGCATTATAACAACCACATTTATATTCACTGTCCCTCTACGGTTATATAGCTGTCACTTGTGTTTTTTCCCATTCCCTATACAGAAAGCTACCTGTATTCCTCCTCCATATTTCTCATATTTTATCCATGGTAGGGTGGATAGATAAAAAAAACAAGAGTTTGTATAAGTTACCTTTTGTGACAGTGGGAATTTTAGTTCTGGGAATTTTAGTTCCAAAAGTTAGTTTGTTCAAGCTCTGGGAAAGAATAAGAAGGAAGTCTGACTGTCATCTCTTTCTGACTAGGAGCTGGAGAGTGCAGAGTTCATCCCCATGCCTGAAACCCCTTCTCTTGCAAGCCTAGAATCTGAATCTGACAAAGAAACTCTTCCCTATGATGAGCTGAAGGGGCTCCACATGGCTCCTCCCACATCTGTTGATATTAACAAGACCAGTGCAGGGTCCTGGGTAATGTAAACCTCTATCTACATATTGAACCCTTTATGGCAGTTTGAGGCTGAGGTTGGTTATTGTGTGTATAATGATTGGAATAAGGAATGTTTATCTATTAAGGATAACAGGTATGTTAATATAATATAATTGTTAAACTGAAAGGATCTACAAAGTTCATCCAGGACTGTAAGACTAGTCTAAAAACAGATTGCTTGTGGCAAACAAAACAGGAAGAGGGTAATATTTTTTAATGATGATTAATTAATGGTAAAAAACAACAACCCACAACCAGTTGATTTAGTGGGACAGGGAGAAGACTGCTGAGAACTATCAGAGGCCAATGCCTTTTAAGGGTATTTCAGTCTGTTTTGTGCCACCCTAAGAAGTACCTTTGAAAGACACTTTTAGATCATTCATCACTTAAAGAAATCAAATTATAGTTCAGAAAGGACAAAATTGTAAAATTAACAAACACTTCAAGAAATGAATAGAAGTGAAAGGATAAATCCTCTAATCTTGTCATTTCCTAAGGTGAATGTATTCTATGTTTATGACTAGAGTCTGGCAATTAGTTGTACATGAGCCAATATTTCAGTGCAATAGTTCATCAGGAATTCTGCTTCCAGTTTTTAAGAACTTCAATTCTCATGTTCTCAGCAGCTCTACCCTCATTTTCCAGCCATGGCATAGGCAAGCACAGTTTAAGTTTCACACATTGTACATAGATAACTACATGTGTACATTAAAAACTCATTCATCAGTCTTCTGTTGCAGCAAACTCTGGATTCAGCAGAGCCCTGTCATGGTGAAAAGATGTCTGCAGTACTAACTCAATGTAAATGCAGTTTGCTACAAACTGAAGTGGAACGCCTGAGTGGCTTAATATCAAAGTGCTTGGCTGACCAGGAGAAGCTTCAGCAAGAAACCAGCCGTCTCAGTGCCCAGCTTCAGAGTGTCATTAGAAGGACACAAGGAACTCAGCAGGTAAGGTTTCTACTGGAATAATTTGGTAGATTAGAAGGCAGAATTATTCTGAATATTCTTGTAGTTCTTTGTAACTGGTGCTGAAATGTAGATTAAGAGAATTTAGGATGTAGCAGTCACTGGATAAGTTTGGTTGTGGTGTGACTGAACATAGATAGAATCTGTCTTGCATTGCAGTAATTTAAGAAATTTATACAGTCTTGGCCTTGTCCAGTTTCTCTTATTTCAAAAGGCTGTGTATGGTAAAATGATAGCATGTTTTTGTGGGTGGCTGGGGAAATGGCAGACTACATTTTGTGTCAGTGGTTGTGTAGAATGCTAGTGTCAGCCTGTACTGGCAGCAGATAGTGGCCTCATCTACATTGCTCCACTTTCATTCCTCTTCCCTTGACTTGGAAAACCCTGGAATCTGGCAGTCAGGATACAGTTATGATTATCAAAACACATTTGCTTTTTCTCTCAACTCTATTTCTGACATCTTGTACTTAACACGATTGGCCCTGTATATAAGTTCCTGATGAATAGGTTTCTAAGAAGCAGAAGATGTTTTAGTAATATTTCCTTGGCAGTGTGAGCAAATGACTGTTAGCCCATGCACTTAACTATTTTATTCCTTGTAGATTTGTGAAATAACCAGTAATTCAGCACAGCTGTAGTTAAACTAGACATCTGATTGCCATGTTTCATGTTGTAATATGTCACCACATACTAGGAGGCAGTAATTCTTTTTCTGTCTGGACAGCTGGAGTGTCATTCCAAAGCCACACAAACCACCAAAGAAGAGATGGAAATGGATCCAAAGCCTGACCTGGATTCTGACTCCTGGTGTCTCCTGGGAACTGAGTCATGCCGCTTCAGCCTGTAGTCTTCTGAGTCCACTGGAATCCATCCAATTTCACAGCATATTAACTGAATGCAGAGAGCAGCTTTCCTGGCTTCAGTCCTTCGTGAACAAGGAGGCCAGGATCTTCACAGCATCCATGTATGCAAGAAGGGAAGCACTATGGACTTAGGAGGTAATTCAGAGAGAGGTACAGCCCCAAGTTCAAGCCTTGGTCTGCTCAGACATCATGTTGGTAGCAAGCCCTCTCAATATATACATTACGTCAGCCTGTCTTTGAGGTCAAATAGCCATACCACAAGAATGGCTCCAATGGCAATACATCCTTAGTTTCTTTCCCAATTTTCCAAGGGTGGCATTGAGCTCCTAGCAATAGTCACCTCATTTCATTGAGGCAACTGAAACAAGAAAAATGTTTGAAAGGAGAAAAACAAATGAGCATCCAGATTTTGAGTCAAACTAAAATGCTTTCAGCTTAAACTCAGAGGGGCAGGATCCCAGTCTGTTGGGGAAGTTGCTTGCAGGTGAGGAAGCCTAGGAAAGATCTTGTTCTGAAAATGAGTAAAAGCTTCCACAACAGAGAATGTATGTCTTTTGTTTTTTAGATGTAGCTTTGGCCATATTTCCTCCAGCCTGTATGGAAGGTATTTATTGCTTTTACCTAAGGAATGTTTGAGAGACGATCTCAGGCACTTTTTCCTTAGCATTCCCACCAGGTAGTGTCAGCTTTGTATGAATACCAGACCGAGCTGTTGAAAGCCTCTTTGTCATTTTTTTCCGTTTGTGTGTGTGTGTGTGTGTGCCTATCCAGTACTTGTTGGAGCCATATTGATTTTAATAGAATTCGTCCATGCAGTCAAATTACAAGCAGCACATATATTTCACTTCAGAGCATTTCTTGTATTTTCACTACTAAGCTGTATATGAAGGAAATTTGAAGATAAGATTTTCTACTTTTCCCATTAAAATGATACTAATAATTTTGCTAAACTGTTTAGCTAATAAATGTAAGATTTTGGTAGAGATGTGACTTCTTGGAGCCACATCTGTATACCTCTCAATCATGGAGCAGGATTCGCATTGTTCCTTATTTTAAGAACGTTGTAGCTTAACATTGTAGAACAGTTGATGTATCTGCAGTGTCCCTTATTTTGATTTGGTAATCCTAGATTATAATTTCATAAAACCATTCTTGGACATCACCTCATCCACTCTTCTCTTCTACAACCGCATCAGACTTGTGCACATTTTTCTGCCTGGAGGTGAGTGTCTTGCCTCAAATAGTGCATTTTAAAGAATTTACTTGATTTCTCTTTGAATTATCTCTTGAAGCTGAATCAGATGCAGTCTTTTTCTTCTGTTCAGCCCCAAGAACAAAGAGTTTTTGTTGTGCCTTCCCTTAGTGGGAAAGGAGGAAAAAGAGCCTGAATATAGATCATTATGTCACTTGGCTGATATTAAGGATTGGAATAGTTTTATCTCTTTCATATGAGAACAATGTCACAGCTCAGAGACTCTCCTTATTGTAAAGTAGGAAGTGAAGGAGAATTAAGCCTGGTCCATGTCCTGAAAGGAATTGCTGAGTTAAAATGGGAGTTGCTCTCCTGTAGCATACATAATTTCCAAGTGCCCTGCCATTTGGAAAATGAAGTGCATAGACAATATTCCCCTTTAGTGGAGTACTGGGTTATCATGTTGAGGGATGGTGACCTGTGTGCTCCACAGCAATATATGTGCCTTAAAGGATTTACACTGTCCAAGCTGTGCCTGTTACAAACCACAATATATGCACCAGTCCTGCTATGCAACCAAAGACACAGTTTAAACACAGATCTTGCCCTGGAAGGTGAAGGGCAAGTAGGCCAGGGTGCCTTAAAGCAGTTTCAGATCCAGTTCTCTTCTCCCTTTTCAGCAGTGCTAGCTCTGTAGATGTCAGTATCTTGCTAACACTGCTGTTGATTTGTTATAATGGAACATGACATATGCTTGCACGGACACACTAGCAAAAAACTAGTTTGTCATTATCTATCTTTGAAAGATTCAGTGATGAAGTGGTTTGAAGTTTTCTGTTTAAATAAATGTTGACATTCACTTGCTTTTGTGTCCTGTCTCTTTCTAATAGTAGCAAGATACCATAGCTCAGATTTTGAAAGCAGTATGAGCTTTAGATCTTGATCAGATAGAATATATCTGCTTATTTCCTTTAAGGTTACTTTTTTTCTATAGTTCGCATGGCCAGTGATGAGTTCCCTGTGCTTGTTTTTACAAGTCATTGCTGCTACTAAAACAAATTTGACACCATAATTCCATCCATCAGCTACAGAAAATGTATGACTTTGAAGAAAGGTGTGTAATGAGAAAAGGGGTATCAAAACAAACTATCAAAACGCTTACATGTACAGGAGTTATATAAACCTACTTATTATAATTCATTGTTAAAACCATCTACCTAAGCTACATGGTTATAAATAGAGTTTTTGCCTATTCCTTTGTGCAGGGATTGCAAATATATATGTATGTATTATGAGAACAAACATCAGTACATTGCTTCTATTATGAATAGATCTGACAGTCTCTTTATAGGATATAATTTGAGTTGTAGCTTTAGTGATGGAATATTCAAAATAAAAGCATTTATATGGTCTCTGTGCACATCAGGTTCCCTGAACTGGAATTACAGTGAAAACCTTTCAAGTCAAGAGGATGTGATTCTAGGGATATAAGTCATTAAATAATTGCCTTCTGTCCTTGAGGAAAGAGAGACAGCAGTTAAGACTGTATGGCAATAATTCTGTAAAATCCTGGTTTACCATAAACAAGTTGTGTCCATTGGCTACCAATTGGTTCTTTCTGCTACTATCAGCAACTGAACAAATAAAAACAGTTGTTTTAGTAAGTCGGCCAAAGATAGAATCCTGGTTTATTGTTCTGTTTACAAACCAGGATTTGTTAGAATACTGTTTTACTCTTCCATGCAAATTTGCTCAATATATTCTGTTAGTCTCTAGTAATAACACACAAGGGCAGAATCTAGCAGTGTGATTCACTGTTTTGTTTTTTAAATAATATGTTTCTGGCTTTTCTACCTGTGGGGAAGGAAGATCGTCCTATTTTATTGGAAAAATAATTTCTAAGCTGACACCACCCAAAGGAAATAAGGGCCTCAATTTTTCTTTTAATTTCTTTTGAAATGGATCTAAATCTTTCACTTGCCTTACCAGAGAAAGTTGAGCCCCTCTACTTTGATAATGTTCTTGGATTTAAAAACACTTGTTGGGGAAAAAAACTAGGGGAGTTTTCAGGGGCTATGTGTACAATGCAAAAAAGTTGTATCTAAAACTCTTTGCATGTTGTTAGAAACACATTTTTGCATCTCACGGAAAATGTGTAATAATTGTTTTGCAGCACATAATCTCTCAAAATGTTATATTGCATAAAATGAAATTGGTATTTGGGAAGAAATCTTGACAAAAAAGCAGCACATTCTTCCATGCTTTAGATTCCCGTAGTCAAAAATGTATACTTTGCCATCCAAATGACCATGTTATACATATTTTCCTACAGATTAGGTTTGTTTTGGGGAGAATGCCGGCCATTTTATTTTATTTACTGCACATTCTCCTTGCTTGCTGAGCGTTCCCTTTGACTGTCCAGCTCCCAGATGTCTTAGCCACTAAAGCAACAACTAACCCAAATACATACTTCCTGAAACATCTCTTATGGCTGCATAAAGATGTGGGAACTGAGCCACTCCAAATCACACTGAAATAATACATCCTACCATAATCATTTCTAGTTTTCCCTGCAGCTGTTTTATTAGAGACAGCTTTGAAAAGGTGAGACAGACTAGGTGTCTGCTATGGGCAAAGATGGTGGCTATGGAAACTCTTCCAAAACAAATGTAAGAAGGAATATCCAATAGGCAGGATCTTGTGATGGACTTCTGCTGGTGGAATAGATGAAGCAGGAAAGGGTTTCTGCTGCAGCCTTCTATCTGCCCTAAAAACCAGGTGTGGAGGGCCAGGAAACCTGCCAAAGATGATTTCTAGGCAGCATGGGGGAGAGATGGACAGAAAAGTTCCACCAGCAAACACTGAATTTAATGCAGTACATTAAAATAAGTGTCACCCGTTCCCAGTCATTACACTAGTAATATTCAACTATTTTGAATTATACTGAAAAAAAGATGCTTTTTGCTGTTGTGGTCAGCATAAAACTATACATTTAGGTACTTTTAAAACCTTCCTTCCAGTTCTAGGAAGTTCATAGTCTCTGTCTCTGCAAGACATGTTAACAAAGAATGATGGTCCCACTTAGCAGTTGCTAGAAAGAGATACTCATAGAGTAAGTCAGTGATTATTACTTTCCAGTATTTGTCAGTAGGACTTCTTTACAGCATACTAATGCCAATTGTAAGGAGTATACTGAAATCCCTCTGTTTTTGCCAAAGGAATCCTTGTGAAGAACTATATAGGAAAAGAGCAGGACACTTACAGTAGCAGCATCTGAAGATAAAAAGTACTACACTAAGCCTAACTCTGTTTTCTTAAGATTCTGAGCTTAGTATATAATACAAGGGCTTTAATCAATCTGTTCACAGTTTATGGGCTTTTCACTGATTTTATACCTTTGTATTTTTTTTAAAGCAACAATACTAGGAACACTTTCAGTTTTCTGTACTGTCAAACTGAGGGAAACAGCAGTGAGCTTCAATACAACTATGGCAGTTGCAGAAGTCACCTTGGTCCACTACTAGCAATGTTTCTTTTGCTGTGGTGGTGGGGGTCTGTTCTTAATGTTCTTGCACTTGGGAATATGTCTCTCAGCCACCTTAGGTGCAAAATGACGGGTGCAATATGGGCACAGTTTGTAGTCTGGGTTCTCCATGGCAGGTACTGGGGGAAGATCTGAAGCCTTCCCTCCTTTGGAGATTACCCGCTGGAGCTCACGAGCCCTGCGCAATGTCTTGATGAAAGATTCATGCTTTTGTCTCCAGTTGCTTTGCTTAGATATATCACTGATTTGCTTGGAAGCCTCAGAGCACTGGTTGGAAGTTTTTTTCTGCAGTGACAAGGGGGAGTGGGAGAAACCATTAGTACATCACTGATAGCTCACAACACAATGTTTCTTGATACTATTGTTGTCATGCACATAGAGGACAGGATATTTCTAATACAGTAAATTCCCGCCTCCAAAGGAATTGGACAAGTCAAACCACACAATGTATGTGAAGAACAAATTTTTGCTGTTACTGTTTTTTAAAGTCATGTCATCTTGCTCATAGGCCCACAGCAAACCTAAACCCCTGCACTTTCTATCTAACTGCATTGTCTACACTAGTGGGAAACCCTGCACCTACCTCATAGCAGTGGTGTATTTAGAATCATAAGAGTTAGAAGAGACCACAAAGGCCATCTAGTCCAACCCCTTGCCCAGCAGGAACACACAATCAAAAGCATTCCCAACAGACAGCCAGACAGCCTCTGTTTAAAAATCTCCACCACGGTCTGAAGCAGTGCATTCCATTGCCGAACAGCTCTTACTATCATCAAGTTCTTCCTAATGTTTTTCTTAGATCCACAGCTGCCCTGTGAATGCCATAGACACTGAGTTTGTCCAATTGTGGATTGGAATATACTGCCACACTGTAATCCATGTCGAAGTAAAATGGTGGTCCTACGCTGATCTCGTGTCCTATATGTCGTACTATTTCTGGCCACAAGGTTGGGCTGCTCCAGGTTCATTTTTTCTGTTTGCTCATGCATGTGAAATAAGGGAATATACATGGCCCCAGAGTACAGTATTACTGGATAAGCAGTGATACACTTATCCAGATACGCACACAATCAAAAAATAGAAAGTTTCAGAAAGGAGTCTTGTCCACCAGAAGTCCCACCCCAGCTTTGCCCTGAAGCCAATCCTTGGCCACCACACTGCCAAAAATCTGGGTTTCCTCCCCAAATGCGGAGCAAACTGCACATCTTACAGATCTGGAGTTTCCTGCAGAACCCCCAGTGAAAATGTGCATCGTTGAAAACATTGTGTGTCAATTGTACTGCGAATATAGGGTGAATATGGGTTTTAATGCCCATGTAGACAAGCCCAATGCCTAATTCAGGTTACTGGAATGTTGTCACTGGGGTGCTGATGTTCTTAGATCTCTTGAACTATGAATCTTTAACTGAGAGGTTTACTACATGGGGTTTTGTTGCACTATCTATTAGTCATGATTACGCATGATTGAGCAAATGAGTTCTTCCCGATTGCACGACGCAACCTTTTTGTTGCTGGTTTGGCTGTGGGGTGTCTTTGTAGCACTCCTTTTCATTCATGGCAAGCCCCCATGAATGAAATCAGTTGCGCTGTGAAACCACCATACTTTCTTGTGCAGTAATATCATTGTGCCATCGGAGAAAAAAACATGACAGAGTGGGTGTGTATTGGGCTGTCCTCCAGTTTTCACCTGTGTTTACCTATACTTCTTTGTCCCACTTGACTTCCAGCTTATCAGAAGATCTCATCAGTGCCCCTCGGCTACTCCCCCCACCCCCACTTCCCAGAGTTTATTTGGATTCAAAACTCAGCCTGGGCTGTTGCAAGGCAGACTTCAATGTATATTTTTATTTAAAACAAGGGGGAGAGGGTTGTGTATGGATTTTTTTCAGGGGAGAGGAGTTGTGATTTGGCATGTGGGGATGGGCAGTGGTGAGTCCACCTGGCACCATTGCAGAGATTAGTATTTTTATGTAATGCTGGTAGCCTGTAGAGTTGATGAGCAAAGGAATCTACTATAACTGGAGCTCTTCACAGCCAGATGTGAGAGAGAAAAGCTTTGTTTTTTGCGGGGAGAATTTCTCAAAACCTTTCTTCCTTCTGCTATCTTTTAAATTGAGGTTGGTTTGTTTTTTACAAAAATAAATAAATTAAGAACTTGCATCCTCAGCACCTGCTTGTTTGTGTATGACAAAAGAGGTGAAATAAATAAATTAAGAAATTAAGAAGTCTGCCCTATATTTGCGTTGTGCAATCGGGAAGAACTCATTCGCGCAATCATGCGTAATCATGACTAATAGATAGTGCAACAAAACCCCATGTAGTAAACCTCTCAGTTAAAGATTCATAGTTCAAGAGAACTAAGAACATCAGCACCCCTCTTTCTCTCCGTGGCTTTACTCAAATTTAAGCCCTCTTGAGCCCAGCAGAGTTTACTCTTGTGTAAGCACGGCTAGGGTCCAGTGCTTTACCCACAGGTTGGGTTAAGCTGGTTTTTGTCCTCTTGAAATTAAAAAGAAAAAAATTGCAAGTATTTGTCAATCAATCAATGAATCACCCCACTCCTACCTCATGAGTTTGCACCTCAGGAGTGAGTACCTACTGAGTTCAATAGAGGCTTATTCCAGAGGAGAGAAACTCCTTGCTTTTCTGCTGTGGGGGGGAACCCCGATCCACTTCAGAAGCTGAGAATATGCAGCCTGCTGAGTGCAGAGTGAAGGTGTTTTTACAGAAACGTTCGAAGCTGCATTCTCACAATACCATGCAATCGCGTGGCATAATGTTTCTTAATTAAAAGGGGGGCATGCGCTGTTGAAGAGCAGGAAATGATTCATGGGAGAGGAAGGAGGGGAAAGCTCTGCAGAGGAGGAAACTAATTGGAGAGAGAAGAGGGGAGGAGGAGCATAGATGGCCAATGTGGTGTGTAGGAAGCTGAATGAAATATTTTCATACAGTTGTAGGAATGGAATTTTGAGCAGTGTGTGATAGGCTGTGCTTCCATCAAACAATATATACATTGTGTTCTAAAGCGAGACAATCACTTCTAACAACCCTAGTGTGGTAAACCTCTGAGTTAACTAGGTGGTGAAATTAGACTGATAACTCTGAAACAGGAGAACTTCTAACGGCACTAGCCTTTGCTATTATTCTGTGACTCTTAAATACAAATGGTTTCTTCATTTTCATGAGCTCCTGACTGTAATGCTATCTTGTGACTATGACCTTTATAGATTAGTTATATATGACTTAATGTTACATGTCCTCCTATATAAACTTGATAGTTCTGAGCACTTTTTTGCATTCTTAGCACCTGCTTGTTTGTGTATGACAAAAGAGGTGAAATAATTTTAAAAGCCTATCCTCTCTAGCAGAAGTTTCAGTCTTGAACTAAACCTTAACTGAGATTTCATGTTTCTTTCTGGAGTCTTGTCTTGTAGTTTCTAGAAATAACCTTACCTGTGACTATATTTAAATACTTGAATGGAAGTTAGAGGTGCTTCAGGGATTTTCAAGAGTTATCATTAATTTTGTTTGCCTTCAGAGGGAACTTCAGAGGGGCCTGAGAGCAAATGTTGCTGCTATATTATTAAAACTTAGGAGAACTCAGGTTGGTCAGTATTTATATCAAAGATTGCATAAAAGCACTATATGAACAAAATAAAAATCATGATGCATATAATAAGCAAGTATGTGTATTACCTGGGAGATATCTGAGCCCTTCAACAGATGATAAGCCTCTAGTTCGGTGCCCTTTGCTCTAGCTTTGCTCGAATCAAACACTTTTCTCTTGGAGCCATGATTCTTGCTGCAGATGCTTACATGCTTTTCCAGTCTGGAGCGGTAAAGTCTCCGCCCACAGATATTGCACTCTCCCCACTCCTCCCCACTGCTTGTACCCTCCGTAGATAATGGTTCTGCTGCCAAACAGTCAGCCCGTCCTAAAGGTGTTGCTACCGAAACAGCCAGGTCATGCACAGGAGCCAGTTCTGGGCTACAGGTGGCTGAAATGTAGGCTGCATTTTCTCGAATTTTGTTGTTGCTGGCCACCAGCCTTTGTTTTTTTAGCCTTTCCATATGGAGTGCTTGGGGAAGCAGAACAGCCCCCACTGAGGCTATGGGGCTCTCTGAAACATGTGCCTTTTGACAGGTACGTGGCTGGGTTGTTGATCTGGAAAAACAACCCTGTGTAGTACCTGCTGTTTTCCTCTCAGGTACCCATAGAGCTCCTCGCTCCCTTCTTGCTTCTGCCTCAGCCTGTTGCCTTTCCCACTGAATTCTTCGAAGCTCATCTTCTGTTCTTCTCAGCTTTTCTCTAAGGAGGGCCTCCTTTCGCTGGATCTCTTCCTCCAAGCTCCGTCCAGCAGCCTCCAGTTTTTTAATGTAGCCTGACTCTGCCCATTGCGAATGAGAAGCTGCTTTCTTGGCTTCTTCAACCGAAGGAGACGGCAGTCCACCATGCTGAACCTTGACTGTATGTAATCTTCCTTTTTTCTCTGAGCTAGTACCACTAGAAGGAGTCTCTCTGGCTGAAGAACTGGAAAGGTGAGCATTCCCCACTTTATGGTGAAATACTGGTTTAAGTGGGTATGCCCTGTCCACACCTTCTCTCCGCCTGGTTCTCCAGTGAGAGGGCAGTGTACTGGCCTGTCCCTTGAAATACCAGTTGCACGGGCCAGCAGAATAGAAGCCTGCCTTCTCTAAAATCAGCTGAGTGCTTTCTGCAGGCTGAGAACAGGAAGCACTGTGCCCTTTTTGGAAATGAAGATCTGCCTGCTTCTTATCTTTGCTGCACAGTAACTGTTGCTGGATATTAGTCCTCAGGTGATCTAGCTGGGACTCGTCTTTGAGAGCCTCTGGACGACATCTCTCCTGGCTTGTTGCAGGAAGACTCGAATTGTATGCTGTTGGATCCATATGTGAACACACAGTCAGCTGCAACCGAGCCATTCAGCATTTCCAGTAAAGCCTGGGGGAAACACAACAAGGTACATACATGCTATGTTTGCAGCCTGCATTGTAGAATCCTATATGGAGCTTTAAAAACAAGCACCAACATCAAAAATTGCATTTGGAAACAGAAAATAGCTAGTTAAATTCTTCAAGTATAGCTGTAAAATATTCAAAATCACTTGTCACAGTTACTAAAATGCCACCTGTACTCTAAACCAACTTCTTCTTCAAATCTGAAAGGTAGCTCCACATAAAATGTATAATAGTAATAATTCATAAATACTAGCCATACCCGGAGTAATATACACCATTATCTACATATATAAAACGCTTCGGTATGATTCTGTTTCTGTTCCCATTCTGCTGACTGGCCACTTAGGAAACATGTCAAGAGTACGATCATTTGACACATTAATATATAACCTTTCAAATCAACTATAATGGCTAATTTCAGGCTAAGAGCCCCTCTGTAACCACCATGCAACTGCGCATACACACACACTGCTAGACACACACACCCCACATGCGCTAGGATACAAGAGCCCCAACACCACGCATACACACACATACCATGCAACACACACACCACACACACACCATGTACATCAAGACATGAGATCCTCTCTGCTGCTGCCATGCAACCACATGTACACACACACCATGTGCAGCAGCACACAAGAGCCCCTCTGCCACCAGCATGCAATCGTGCATACACACACCACGCTACACACACACACTACACTACACACACACAACCCACACATGGCAGGATGCAAGAACCCCGCCACCGCCATGTTTAGAAAGGACTTGAAGTTTTCCACATGTTTCCACCCCAAGGCCCAAGAGGAATGAACTGCTACAGACAGCACTGAAAGCCCAGCTCAGCTACAGACAGCATCCAAGACCCAACAGGCCAGGCAGCACAGAAAGGCCCAAGGCCCAGACCCCAGGCAGCACGGAAAAGCCCCAAGGCAGCACAGAAAGGCTCCAGTCCCCAGGCAGCACAGAAAGGCCCCAATCCCCATAGAAAGTCAAAATTCCACAGGCCCCAAGCAGCACGGAAAGGTCCCAGGCAGCACGGAAAGGCCCCAGACCGCACAGAAAGGCCCCAGGCTGCACAGAAAGTCAAAATTCCCTAGGTCTCAGGCAGCACAGAAAGCCCCCAGGGCCCAGGCAGCACAGAAAGGGCCCAGGCGGCACATGCGTGGAACAATAGAAAGCCCCTCTGCCGCCACCATGTTTAAAAATGACTGAAACTTCCACATGTTCCCACCCCCAGTGTGCTGATTGGCTTCCCAAAAGAAAGCTTTGATTGGATGGAAATTTCCTAAGCGGCCAATCAACACACTGGAAACGGCAACATACCTAAGAAAATTATACATATATATATGATTCCCAGAACATAACTATATGCAAACCATCTCAGTCCAGGAGATGCTAGAACTGGTATGCCAAATCAAGCTCTAAAATGCCTTTGACTATCAGAAGCAGGAGACTAGTAACACCTGAAGGATCATAGAATCATAGAATTGCAGAGTTGGAAGAGACCACGAGGGCCATCCAGTCCAACCCCCCTGCCACGCAGGAAATCACAATCAAAGCATCCCCGACAGATGGCCATCCAGCCTCTGTTTAAAGACCTCCAAGGAAGGAGACCCCACCACGCTCCGAGGGAGTGTGTTCCACTGCCGAACAGCTCTTACTGTCAAAAAGTTCCTCCTCATGTTGAGGTGGAATCTCTGTTCCTGGAGTTTGCACCCATTGCTCCGTGTTCCAGTCTCTGGAGCAGCAGAAAACAAGCCTGCTCCATCCTCAGCGTGACATCCTTTCAAATATTTAAACAGGGCTATCATATCGCCTCTTAACCGTCTTTTTTCCAGGCTAAACATACCCAGCTCCCTAAGTCTCTCCTCATAAGGCATCGTTTCCAGACCTTTCACCATTTTAGTTGCCCTTCTCTGGACACGCTCCAATTTGTCAATATCCTTTCTGAATTGTGGTGCCCAGAACTGGACACAGTATTCTAAGTGAGGTCTGACCAAGGCAGAATAGAGTGGCACTATTACTTCCCTTGATCTAGACACTATACTTCTATTGATACAGCCCAAAATTGCATTGACCTTTTTAGCTGCCGCATCACACTGTTGGCTCATGTTCAACTTGTGGTCTACTAGGACTCCTAGATCCCTTTCGCACGTAGTCTCATTCAGCCAGGTCTCTCCCATCCTATATTTATGCATTTCATTTTTCCGCCCTAAATGCAGTACTTTACATTTCTCCGTATTGAATTTCATTTTGTTAGTAAGGGGCTTTTCACACTACAGTTAAAGCACTGTAATTCCACTGTGGCTGACATGGCTGCATCCCGTGGAATCCTGACATTTGTAATTGGGGGAGGCACTAGATGAGTTCTGTAGCTGATTATTCTAAATAGCCTTCCTTCAGTGGCAAATCCTGGGATTCTGTGGGATATTGCCATGGCAGTTGAAGTGGAATTGTAGTGTTACAATTGTGTAGTGGAAACCAAATGCAAGTGAATAGAAAGGTTTTAAAGAATTACTGTATTGTTTTAATTGTACTAAAGGTTTTTTTAAAAAATCTTTTTAATCTATGCACCAACCTCAGAAGCAAAAGAAGAAGAAATTGAAAGATTCTATGCTGGAGTCCAGGCGGAAATGGACCACACACCAAAACAGGACTTCTTGTTAATCACAGGCAATTGGAATGCAAAAATAGGAAGCAGAGCAGAGTCAAAGGTTACAGGAAAATTTGGCCTAAGATCAAGAAATGAAGCAGGAGACTGACTGGCTGACTGAATTTTGTGAGGCCAACGGTCTGTTCATCACAAACACATTCTTCTAAGTAACCAAAGAGGTGACTGTATACACATGGACATCACTGGATAGCCAATACAGAAATCACATTACATAATTAGAGACAGAAAATGAAGAAGCTCTATTTTCACTGCAAAAATGAGACCAGGAGCAGACTATGGCTCAGACCATGAACTAATATAAAAAATTAGAGTAAAGCTAAAGAAGAACAATAAACTATCATAACTCACCTCCTGGATGACTCAGATAAGGAGGAGAAGGCAGCAGCAGGGTACCAGGAAGCTGCACCCCCTGATAGTGGATCTCCCTCTGAGTTCAAGAAGATGGGGGCTGGGGACCCTGCTCCACAGCAAAAGTTTGCTGGGGCTGCAGACACTGAAGACAGGAGGGAGAAACACCAAGCCCAGCACTGGTTAAGTCATAGACAGTGACCTGATTAGGTATAACTAAGCACCTGTGGCCTTGAAGGAGCTGCCTATAAATATACTGGCAGTTCTCTCTCAGCTTTAGTGCTGAGCATTCTCTTATCTGTACTCCCTAGCATTCCTGTTTTTTTCATGACCTTGGACTAGGTATGTTTTGGACTTCTCTGTTAACTCCTTGCTGGCTTGTGTGCCCGGACTTCTGACCAGCTGATACAACCTCTGGACCAGCTATCAACCACCCTTGTGCTTTATCTTGCTCAGACAACCCATGACTAACCCAGACTGGATTGACTACTTGACAGCTCCTCCACACCAACCACCTGCTTCCTCGGGCACTTGCTGACTCATGTTCAGGACATAAGCCAACCATCATGCTGAAATACAATCTGAAGAACATCCCCGTTGAATTTAAAGATAATGTGAAAAATAAATTAAAACAAATTGACTGGGAACCAGACAAGCTATAGAGTGAAGCCAGGGAAGTGTCAGGAAGGAATGCAGAAAGACACTACAGTATATGTAACCAAAAAGAAAGATAAGCATCAATGGATGACAGGTGAAACTCTTCAAACAATAAAAGACAGATGAGAAGCAAAAGTAAAAGGTGACAGAAATAAAGCCAGATCCCTGAATACAACTGTTCAATGACTAGTGTGCAAAATAAAGAGAACTACTGTACTATAAAAATCAATGCAGAGAAATAGAAGGTGACAACAAAAAAGGAAGAACAAGAGACCTCTTCCACAAGATCCGAGAAATCAAAGGGAAGTTTAAACCAAGAGTGGGGATGCTCTACAACAGTGTTTCTCAATCAGGGTTCCCTGGAACGCTAGGTTTCCCCAAGAGGTTGCTAGGGGTTCCTCAAGAGATTGTGACTGTGGGGGGGGATCAACAGCAGTATATAGAATAATGTTTATGCAGGGCTTCCCCAAGACCTGAAAATTATTTCAAGGGTTCCTCCAGGATAAAAAGGTTAAGAAAGGTTGCTCTATGACCAGCAGGGGAACACATTACATGACCAAGTGGAAATTTTAAAATGATGGAAACAATACATAGAAGAACTTTTAAGAAATGAAAGGATTAAAGATTCATTTGAAACAGAATCATACAAAGGTGAACCTCCAATCTTAGAAAGTGAAGTGAAAGTTGCACTCAAAGCACAGGGGAAGAAAAAATCACCAGGAACAGATGGCATACCAATAGATCTGCTTCAATCTACAGAGACAGAAAATGCTCTAGTTCTAACTAAAACCTATCAACAAATATGGAAAACAAAGTGATAGTGAACAGATTGGAAACACTCAGTATACATTCCAGTCCCCAAGAAAGGGGATACAAAAAATTGCAGTAGCCACAGGACCATTACATTAATTTCCCAAGCAAGCAAAGTGATGCTCAAAATTCTACAGCAAAGAGTTCTACCATATATATGGAGTGTGAAATGCTAGATGTTTGGACTGGGTTCAGGAAAGGAAGAGGTACTTGGGATCACATTGCAAACATATGTTGGATAATGAAGCGCACCAAAGAATTCCAAAAGAAAATCAGCCTGTACTTTATAGATTAAAACAAAGCCTTTGATTGCATAGATCATGAAAAGCTATAGATTTCTCTAAAAGAAATGTGTGTGCCACAACATTTGATTATTCTAATGCATAACCTATATTCAGGACAAGAAGCTACTACTGTATTAGAACAAAATACTGTATGGAGAAACAGATCAATTCCCAATCAGAAAGGGGGTCAAGCTAGGCTGCATTCGGTCACCCTATTTTTCAACTTGTATGCCAAAAATGTCATATGCAAGCAAGGGGATCTTGTAGCACCTTTGAGACTGAGAGAAAGAAATCGTAGCACAAACTTTTGTAGACTTGGTCTACTTCTTCAGATATCATACAAAAGACAGGATTAGACGCACAGGCAGGTTGTATGAAAATTGGAGAAAGGAACATCAGCATTTAAGATACGCAGATGACATCATACAGTAGGACCTCTGTATCCACTGGGAATTGGTTCTGGGGGGGCCATGAATACCAAAAACCGTGGATAATAGCAAACACCATTGAAAATAATGGGACTTCCACTTGAAAATACTGTACCATAGAGTTGCCTTGGAAAACCTAGAAAATGGCTAGAGGACACATTTTCTAGGAAGACTATGGTAGATGTGCTGTTTTGTGTCATGTGAATAATTGAATCAGTGGATACGGGGGTCCTACTGTACTACTAGCAGAACATACCAAAGAGTTGGAACAATTACCAAAGAAAATCAAGGGAGATAGTGCTAAGGCAGATTTACTGCTGAACATTAAGAACACAAAAATAATGACCATGCATGGTTTACATAAATTTAATGTAGATGATGAAGAAACTGAAATAGTCAAAGATTTTCCATACCTTGGCTCAGTCATTGATCAGAATCAAGATTCCAGTCAAGAAATCAGAAGAAAATTAGGATTTGGAAGGGCAGCTATGAAAGAACAAAGCAAGATCCTGAAGACCTATCACTGAACACTAAAGTAAGAATAGGTCCATGCCATTGTATTGGTTGTGAGAGATGGACAGCAAAGAAAGCTGACAGGAAAAAAATAAACTCATTTGAGATGTTATGCTGGAGAAGAATTCTGTGTATACATTATCATCATTATCGTATATACTGATAATGGTGGTGGT
Organism: Gambelia wislizenii; assembly: GCA_030847615.1. Lineage (NCBI taxonomy): Eukaryota > Metazoa > Chordata > Lepidosauria > Squamata > Crotaphytidae > Gambelia > Gambelia wislizenii. The sequence continues at coordinate 445,675,624 of JAUMIR010000001.1, read as the reverse complement.
GATGATGATGATGATGATGATAATGTATACCACGGTTGACTAAAAAGACAAATAAATGGGTCCTAGAACAAATCAAACCGGATTTCTCCCTAGAAGCAAGAATGATTAAATTGACACTGTTGTACTTTGGCCACATCATGAGAAGGCATGACTCACTAAAAAGTCAATACAGGTCCCCCACCATTTATGGGGGGGGGAATACATTCCCAGACTTACCACAGATACCCCAAACTGAGTATTAGTAAACTGCCATAATTAGACCATAGAATCCCGCCAGAGGATTTAGAAAATGCCTAGAGAGGATGCCTCTCTAGGCATCTGGCGCAACTCTATTGTCAATTTTTGGCAGAAGTTGACCATAGTCATGCTGGAGGACCTCCTGATGCCTAGATAGACCACCACCAGTGTAACTTTGTGGTCATCCAGATGCCTAGAGAGACACACACACACCAATCATTGGTAAATGAACCCAATTTGGGAGAAAGGCTGCATAGAAATATAACAACAACAATAACGATAGTTAATTATGATGATGATAAAGATCACTATCCTTCCTTGCGTATATAGTATCTAACTGTCCATTGGTAGAATACATAATAATCAATTAAATGTATTAGTGGGCTTATTTATTAAGAAAGTTCTCAGAAAACACATTAATAATACAGAGTAGATGGTTCTATTTTTCAGTGTGGTTACTAACCCTAAATGGCTTTTTTTTTAATGAATAATAATAGAATTATTGTTGTTATGTGCCTTGAAGTCATTTCTGATTTATGACAACCCTAAGGTGACCCTGTCACAGGGTTTTCTTGGCAAGATTTGTTCAAAAGAGGTTTGCCATTGCCTTCCTCTGAGGTTGAGAGAGTGAGATTGGCCAAAGTTACCCAGTGTGTTTCCATGGCCCAGTGGAGATGTGAACCCCGGTCTTCAGTGTCAGATCGGTGGTCAAACCACTGCACCATGCTGGCTCTCTAGTAGTAGTATAGCCTGATAGATATTTGACTCTCTAATAGTCAAATTAGAGAGCCATTTTCTATTATTGGCTCTCTAATAGTAGTATAGCCTGATAGATATTAATGGTACACTAACTCTAAAACAATCACAGCAGAGTACAACTAAAATAAGTGTAATCAAACGTGTGAGAGAGAATATGCAGATATCAACCAGTGAGTGGCACAGATTTCAGAAAACCTGCGTTTGCCAAAACTGTAAACTGCCCAAAGACACACACACACACATATTTAGCCAGTGACAGTTATTCTATATATTCAAAACTCCCACCTACATACAATTCAAGTAAGCAAGGCAGCCAGAGGGTTAATGGAGAGTTCTTCCAGTAGAGATGACTTACCTCAGTGTGATTGGTTCAAACAGAGAAGTAAGAATATAAGCTTTTGATTTAGTCTCAGTTTCTGAAGAAACGTGTTCAGTGTCTGTGACAAGCTAGAAGTAGTCTAGCCAACATTTAGGTTAATTTTCTCGTAACTGAGGTAACGCTTCTACATGAACGGTACTCGCATGTCAGGGTGTTTACTATCAACCCTGACTATCCCCTCTCTCGCCAGCCCTCCTGAGGGGGGAGCTGCCGGGGGAAGGACGGAGCCGGGAAGCAGGGTGTTTACTATCCACCATCTCTTATGGTCGCCTCCTTTAGGTAGCAGGCTGGCAATCAAACCTAGAATGAAAACGTTTTAACACAAGTAGTGCCTCCTTGCTGGCCCTAGCCACTGTCTATTCGGTTATCCACAATCTAAGGAGACCCTGGCTTTTCCACTCAGAAACGCGAGGAGGAGGCCCAAGAGCGGCTTGGTTGCCCTGGCAACTGGCACTCACGCGCCCCGCAAGACCTGCCCGGCTGCGCTAGGCACACATTCCCCCCCCCCGCCCCGCTTGCTCCGAGTCTCCAGTCCAGCGAGGCTGTTTACCGCAGTTGCCTAGCAACATGCACTCGGACGCTCCCTCGAGCCACTTCCGGTCTGTTTCTCTCTCGTGGGTAACTGTAGCGGCGGTGCAAATTGGGCCTGTCAGATGACGTTAGACTACAATTCCCATAATCCCTTGGCCTTGGTTATGCGGGCAGGAGATGCTGGGAGTTGAAGTCCAGCAATCTTCAGAGAGAAACACACACACACACACACACACACACAGTATATTGAAACAGATTTTACTGTGCTTTAGTTGATAATCACGTTACATTTGAGTTGGTCTTAATAAAGGTAGTGTCCAAATATGGATTCTTTTTCTTCCACATAGGCGCCTCTACCTACGACGTGATCGTCACTTTTTTTTTGTTTCGTTAGGTTTGGTTTTTTTTTAATCGTATTTCATTCAACAGATGGCTGCCATTCAACAGATGGCTCTTATAACACTACACAGTTATAGCGCTATTATTCCACTTTAACTGCTATGGCTGCCTCCTGTGGAATTCTGGGATTTGTAGTTTAGGGAGGGGCGTTTAGCATTCTCAGCCAGAGAGCTCTTAGCCCTCACTAAACTACAATCCCCAGAATTCCACAGGAGGAAGCCGCAGCAGTTAAAGTGGAATAATAACACTGTTGAGCAGCCTAGTGCAGTGGTTAAACTCCTTCCTTTCTCTAGATGCTTTGGACTTCATCTCCCAGAAGTCCCAGCCAGTACGACCAATGCTCAGGAATGCTGGGAGGTGAAGTCCAAACCATCTGGAGACCCAAAGGTATAGTAGTAGCGTGACGCTTTGCCCGAACGCCAGCCCCACTACCGCTCTACGGGGCAAGGCCTCTCTAGTCAGCGGGGGGGGGGGGCGCCATGTTAAGCCCGAGAAGCCGGTTTTGGAGCCGAGCCGAGCCGTTAGTGGCGGTTAGCGCTGAGCGCGCGCGCTGGTTGCTGAGCAGCTGGCGGGCAGGCTGCCGGGCCAACCCTTGGGCGGGCCGGGAGGACTTGCAGGTGCCCAGGGAGACCCCCGCCTTCCCTTATTCATGAGGGGGCAAATGAAGGCGGGGCCTTTCGGAGCGCCCGCGTCCCCTCCACCTCCCCTCTCTCGCCAGCCCTCCTGAGGCGGGAGCTGCCGGGGGAAGGACGGAGCCGGGAAGCGGGACTCTCTGGCTCTATGCCGCCGCCGCCGCCGCCGGGATGCCCTTGGAGCGCTGGCTGGGGGCTGCTGGGTGGAGCTGGGCCCCTGCGTCTCCTTTCCGGCCTAATTGTGCTTTTGCTTTTGATCCAGGGACCACCCACCATGGCTGAGGGGGATGGCCTAGTTTCAGTCGATTATGAAGTGTTCGGGAAAGTTCAAGGGGTCTTTTTCCGCAAATACACCCAGGTGGGTGCGCCTGGACTGCTGGGTCCACCGTCCACACGACTCTGGCAAAACAAGGGTTTGGCTGCTGGCAGAACTGCTAGGCTGCTTTAGTTCCTCCTCTGGAGTCCATTTGGGGTTCAGTAGTGCTGAGCAGTCTGCTCTGAAGACCTCAAGCTGGATTCTGGGGTCCCTACAGGGAGTAATCCCCATGGAAATAAGGGGCTGACTTCTGAGTAGACATGGATAGGACAGTAGTTGTCCATTCATATTCACTGGGGTTTGGTTCCAGGACCCACCGTGAATACCCAAATCCGTGAATACTCAAGTCTGATTATATGCAGTGGCATAACAAAATGGTGTCCCTTATATAAGATGGCAAAATCAAGGTTTGCTTTTGGGATTATTATTTTTTTAAGAATATTTCCAAGCCATGAATACTTAAATGTGTGGATACAGAGAGACAATTGTAATGTTAAAAGGCTTTAGCTGGTAAACTTAGGCTGCAATTCTGTATCCATTTCTAGTGAGTAAGTCCCACTGAATTTAACAGAATTTACTTGGAAGTAGACACATACAAGATTAATGATGTTAGAATCAGTTGCCTACCTATTGCCCCTTGTTTCATCATAGATTCAGTTTGCATTTCCAGAGATGACAAGTGAAGAGCTGACATAACAGAAACTTGTTTTAAACAGCAGATGCCTTACTCTTTTAAGGAGTGTGTTCTGACAGATTATTGCATCTTCTTTAAGGGGTATCTGCATATGCATTTTTCTTCTTTAGGCTCAAGGAAAAAAGCTAGGTGTGGTTGGCTGGGTCCAGAACACTAACCATGGCACTGTGAAAGGACAGATCCAAGGCCCAACTGTCAAGGTGCGGCAGCTTCAAGAATGGCTTCAGAAGACTGGAAGTCCCAAGTCCCACATTGACAGAGCTGAATTCCATAATGAGAAGAAGATTGCTCGTTTAGACCATAGTGACTTTTCTATTGTCAAATAACAAGGGGCAAGGGAGGACAGCACCTAATTGAAAGAGCCTCAAGCCTCCCCTTTCATTTTCTTTTTATTCATTGTTCACATGCAGATTTTTTTAGCCCTAAGTGTTATTTATTTATATAATATGGTTATTGCATTGAACGTTCTAATAGTAGATAGGCTCAGTGACCTAAGGAGTATGAATATGTGCAAAATTTGGATTGCCACACTGAAAAGCTGCAAGTAAATTATCTGTCTTATAATTTTGTTCAGGAATGTTAGTGGTATTTCTAGTTCCCATACAAATTATAATTTATTTTAGTTGTTTTATGAAATATGTTAGGTTTTTGTTTTATTTCAGTTGTTCCTAATACTTTGTGAAGAGTACAACATGTGACAGAATGTGGGAGCTTGTGTGTGCAAAATTATTTGTTTCAAAGAAATTAGTGTAGGATAATGCTCAGTTTAGTTAGGATAAGTCCAGTCTATAATACATACAGAAAAGCCAGTTCTCACACTTTATCACACTCCAGTACGAACTTGCATATTAAGCTGAGGCTATGCAAGGGAAAAGGCAGAGAACATGATAAGTGGTGTACTGTACTGTATTAGGCCTATCTGGTTCCGCATACTGTTCCCATAGTAACCAGCAAAGCAAAACATGAGTGCAAGAGCAATTCCTACTTGCATTCCCTATTAACTTCTGTTGAAAAACATAATGAAGACATGTTATAGCCATAATGCTAGTAACCACTGCTAGCTTTATCCTTCATGAGACCTATGATTATAGCTTAATGTATTATTTCTCAATGATTGAGGTCATGGGGGCAAGGAGCAAGATTTTCCTGGGTAGTATCCCAGGATTTCCCCTTTGTATTCTCCCAAATAAGTGAATAGTTGCCCTTCATTCCTATGGAGAAACTTAAAGCCATGTATTTGAATGCACAGTTGTGGAATGAAACGTATGCTTCCATCACTAACATTGTACAGAGACATAATGAACTTCCAGGGTTCCATGTACAGACTTGTCCCACAGGTATACCCCACCACTTTTGGTATATAGTACTGTACCAAAATCCCTGTGGGGACAAAGCAAGGAAGAAATAGGTCCCATTGCATCAAAAATGCAGCCATGAATGCTGCTTTTAAAAACCTAGTATATAAATGTTTAGAGAGCCAGTGTGGCATAGCAGTTTGAGCATTGGACTATGACTCTGGAGACCAGGATTCGAATCCTTGCTTGGCCATGGAAACCCACTGAATTACCTTGGGCAATGTACATGTTCTCAGCCTTGGAGGAAGGCAAAGGCAAACCCCCTCTGAACAAATCTTGCCAAGAAAACCCTTTGATAGGTTTGCATTAGGGTCACTATAAGTTATAAACAATTTGAAAGCACACAACAGCAATATAAATGTTTAAGCTCTAGCACTTAAGGTACTGTATTTGGTCAGTCTTCAAGCCAGAGGATTTAAAACCTTTCAACTTCAGTTAAGAGAAGAAATGGGCCTCTGATATTTTACTCTGTTAGTTTTGTTGTTTAGCAGTCTTCTTTCAAAGGGTTTGGGAGTTCTGGTGCCAGATCTTAGTAAGTTGTTACTTCACCAGTGCACATGTGCTTTCTCATGTCTGCAATATGAACCAAAGTGGACACATGATAGTGTGATGGTAAGGTTAGCTATAAGAGCATTGTGGAAAAGTTGAGTATAGGAGTAGCAACTTTTCTGGAGAAGTTGCTTGTGCTGTTCCGTGGAGTGAAACTTAATGTGGTACTCTGAAATAAGTCTTAGATTTAATCTAAATTTAAGAGGCAGTTCCCATGGGGTTACAAATTTACATTCTTGTTTGGGTTGCAGTACACATTTATTGTTATGCACTGTGTCACCTATCAATACAGCCCTTATTAACTGCTTCCCATTCCATCACAGTGCATCTATAAAGATCCTAACTTACATTACACTCTGTTCAGATAAAATAAGAAAACTGTTAAATTATGACATCTGTCCTATACTTTGTGTAAAGTACCTTGAAGATCTGTGATTTTACTCATATGGATAGTCCCTGCACTACTGGAGCTCCCAGCTATTCCATGCATAGTATCTATAGCCAATTTGTCACTATCCTTATGCTGATGCACCTGTCTATATTAAGCTAGACTAGTTCTTATATCTGCTTCAAGGATTATATTCAGCATTGCCAGCTGTTGTCAGAGCTTACAAGGTCTGTCTATTAAATACAAGACTGATACAATAACACATCTTTATTTATATGTACAGTATTACAATTCTAATGCCTTACGACTCCCGAACGCTTCCACCAGTGCTGTTTACGCACAATCCTAAATATACACTGGACTGACTATGTGACGAATGTTGCTGTCCTTGAGCAAGCAGGGATCACCAGCATTGAGGCCATGATATTGAGAACACAGCTGTGCTGGGCAGGGCATGTGTCTAGGATGGAGAACCATCGCCTCCCAAAAATAGTACTCTACAGTGAACTCGCCACGGGTCAGCGTAAGAGGGGCGCTCCAAAAAAGCGATACAAGGACTCCCTGAAACAACATCTCAGGCTCGGCCAAATTGATCACCAACAATGGTCCGCCCTGGCCTCACATCGGGAGGCATGGAGACACACTGTCCACAATGCTGCAGCCTTATTTGAGAACTCATGCTGAACAAGTCTTGAAGAGAAATGGCAACGCAGAAAGAATCACAACCCGGTAACATCACCCAAGGAAACCTGCTGTGCTTTCTGCAACCGGACTTGTCTATCTTGGATTGGCCTTTTTAGTCACCAGCACGCTTGCAGAAAACGCAGGATGAGTCCTTCCTGAATCTTCGTTTGCGAAAAAAAGCCAGAGAGAGATTACAATTCTAATGCCTGTCTCCTTCAATATACTCCCCGTTCACACCCACGCACCAAAGCAGTCTTGTTTTCCAAGGCATGGAGTGGATCGAAGGTGTGGAGTGGATCATTTTCTGTCAGCTGTGTCAACACATCTGCCGTGTTCTTCTTTATGCATCAATTGACTCAAAGCATGTTCCTTTAAGCATCAATTTCACTTTAGGGAAAAGAAAAAGTCACTTGGTGTCAAATCTGGCGACTATGGAGGATGTTCAAGTAGTATTGCATTTATCAGCCAAAAACTGCTTCACAGAAAGTGCTATGTGATCAGGTGCATTGTTTGATGAAGAATGAAACAATTTTTCCCACAGTTCTGGCCTTTTTTCTTTTCTTTTTTCTTTTTTACTCTTTCTCTCAGCTTTGTTAAAACTTCCTTATAATAATGCTGGTTTACTGTTCTGCCTTCTGGAACCCATTCTGCCAAAATTACGCCCTTGAGCATGGCTTCGAATGTGGACTTGCTTTGATGTGGTTTGTTCATTCTTGGTGATGATGGTGTTTTCCAGTACATTGACTGTTGTTTTGTCTCAGGATCATACTGGAAGATCCAGGTTTCACCACAAGTGATGATTTTTTGAAAAAAGTTTGGGTCCACCTCAAGTTGCTGCAGAATGTCACATTGCTCGACTTTTATACTTAGCGTTTTTCCGGCACACAACAGACAACGCAGCTGCTTTAAATGACAACTGACAATTAACTGAACGGCTGAGAGTGCTGATGTTTGTCATGCAGGTTCAGACATGTTCACAGTCACCACTCAAGCATTCACAATCAGTTCTCCCTGATTTGTCTGAAAGGTAGAAACACAGTCTTGTTATTTAATAGATGGACCTCATACACTCCTCTGGCATAGCCCCTGAGAACCCATGGCCACCTGTTTCCCATTATGATATGGCAGAGTACATAATGGTGTGGACATAAAGTAGTGCATTACAAATATTCCATGTGTTTGCCATCTGTACTGGATTGAGAAGGCTACTTTATATGACTGGTACTCAAAGGTGATGAACTGAGAGCATAATAAGAGTGTAACTTGTGCATATACACCACATAAACACTGCCCTGCTAAGTGGTGGCATTAGGGGTGTGTGGAGAGGCTGAACTGCACCAGGCGACACCATCAAAGGCAGAGGTGACACTGGCCTTAGTAATGCTACAGGCCCTGCTTTGGTTTCTAGCTGATATTGTACACATATAGAGATAAGGTTAAGATCTCTTAACTGAAGCACAGGGGAGGAACCAAATGTTTCCTAGTAACAGCTATAGTATGTACATTTTGCTTCATATATACATCACATTGTTGGTGCCTGAAGTGGAACGCCACTATAATCACCCCGCTTCTCAGCTGACAATTGAGTAGGGTAGATTTTGCCATCCTGCTTCTTTTTTTCTCCAGCTTTGGCCTTTGCATAGAGTGGAAGCCCAGAATAGGCACTCACGGGGATCATCTGATCCAATGAGCATGCTATATTAGGAACCAAATGATATCCTTTTCATTACAAACAAACAAAAACCTCTAGCACAACCCCCCCTTAAACTACAGTACTGTATTTGTTCCATTGCTCAAGGTTTCTTTTGTTGCTATTGGATCCCATCCTGAAAGGCTTGTTTGAGAATCACTAAATATGTACTGTATCAATGCTGCAGCCTTATTTGAGAGCTCACGCTGAACAAGTCTTGAAGAGAAATGACAACACCGAAAGAATCCGAACCCGGAAACATCACCCAAGGAGACCTTCTGCTGTGCTTTCTGCAACCGGACATGTTTATCTCCGATTGGCCTTTTCAGTCATCAGCGCGCTTGCAGAAAGTGTGGGATGAGTCCTTCCTGAATCTTCATTTGTGAAGAAAAGCCAGAGAGAGAGAGAGATCCCCATCCCTGATTAGCAATGTGTATTATGTAGAGATTTGTGGTAACATGAGACCTCAGTTTAAGATTGCTATAGACCAGTGGTTCTTAACCTGTGGTCCGTGGACCCCCAGGGGCCTGTGATGTCCTCACAGGGGGTCTGCAAAGGCTTTAAGACTCCTTGGTCCACCTCCTCTCCACAGTGGAGCAGCCATGTAACAGGAGCCAAGGTGAAGGCTGGCTAGCTGGCTGGGCCTGCGCATTGCCATTCAATCAACTCTAGCCACAAACTTGTAGGAAGGAGCAGAAGAAAAGTCTTCCCTTCCCCTCCAGTGCCTCTGAGGGAAGGTTTAATGGTTGGTGTAATTGTATTAGTATTATTATCAGGTACTATGAAGGTTTTAAATCTTTAAGTCATGGGGTCTGCAGCAACAAAAGATATTTAAAGGGGGTCCTTGGTAAAGAAAAGGTTAAGAGCCATTGCTCTAGCTCTAAACCCCCTTAAAATACAGTACAGTTGTCCCTCCATATCCACAGATTTAGTATCCATGGATTTAAGTATTCACGGCTTGAAAATATTCTTTAAAAAATAATAATCCAGAAAGCAAACCTTTGATTTTGCCATCTTATATAAGGCACACCATTTTGCTATGCCATTGCATATAATGGGACTTGAGTATTCATGGATTTTGGTATCCACGGGGGGTGGGGGTGGTCCTGGAACCAAACCCCAGTGAATATGAAGGGACAACTGTACTGTATTTGTTCCATCGATCAAGATTTATTTTGTTGCTATTGAATCCCATCCTTGGGGGCTCGTTTGAGAATCGCTAAATACTGTATCACCCCCGTCCCTGATTAGTAGCACATCATGTGTAGCGATGTGTATCACTGTACACTCGTACGTAGCGATTTGTGGTAACAAGAGACCTCAGTTTAAGACTGCTATACTGTATTGAGATTTTCACACAACACTGTTATAGTGTTACTATTCCACTTTATTTGCTATGGCTGCCAGCTGTGGAATCCTGGGATTTGCAATTTAGGGAGGGGCATTTACAACTCTCAGCCAGAGAGCTCTTAGGCCTCACTAAACTACAAACCCCAGAATTCCACAGGAGGCAGCCAGAGCAGTTAAAGTGGAATAGTAACACTACAACAGTGTAGTGTGAAAATCCAGAAAAGAAAAATGCTGCCCACAGGGGTTGTGAAGACGGCGAAACTACAAGACCCAAGATGCACCGCGATGCCTTTCGAGGTGGGTTGGAAAGTGACTCGGGGGTTGCTGGAGTCCTCATATTTCCCGCTGGCTGTTGCCGTTAACGTCCAGTTTTGAGGTGAGTGACAGTTAATGGCTGAGGGGCGGGAGAAGTTGGACGGTTTGGCCCTGCCTGGGTGAACGTCTTCTGCTCTGCGCAGTTGAGGAAGGCGGAGCGAACAAGAGAGCGGGAGACGGGCGTTACGCCCTCAGGCGAAAGGGAGGAGGAAGAGAGGGAGGCTGCCCTGGCTTCCTCTCCTCGGGAGGCCGTGGCCTGACCGCATATATACAAAAGGCGGGCCGGTCTCCCCTGTGGTTAGACTAAGAAGCGCGCTCCCGCAGGCTGCCCCCCTCCCGCCTTGTGCCACCAATTAATGCAGAGCCAACCTGGCTGAGAAGCAAAGAGATGGGAATTCCTCCATCTTCCCTCACCATCAGGAGTACCTTCGTATTGTAAAGAAGAAGGGGCCCCAGGTGTATTTTTTTTTCCAATTTATTCAGAGCCTTGTAGGTGTTTGTTCTCTGTGAACTCCAAGCAGGACCTCGGCGTCCGCCATCCTAGGTTAGCATATGTGAGAAGCAGCAGTTACCCCATTTTATCCTCTCACCCCAGACTGAGGTAGGGTTAGGCTGACTGACCCAACTGGTTTTAAAACTGAATGGAATTGTGAAAACCAGATCCACTGGTTTTAATGATTACTTACTACCAGTGTTTTAATTATTATTTCTCTTGTAGAGAATCCGTGGTTGTGGTGAAAGGAATTGGCATTACATTAGCCAAACACTAGCTGCTTGGTATTTTCTTTTTATTGTCTTCTTTTAATAGTCCATCCTCCCGGACAGTCAGTGTTTGGACTACAGGACTATAGCTCACTAAGACAAGGAGAAAAAAATATGGTGACATATACACAGAACAATCTAAGTCTGAATGAACAGTACTGGCAGGCATAAAAAATGTTAGCGATCTCATGCAGTTAGTTTCTAGATCAATGCTTCCAATATTAGTTTTATGCTTGCTGTAGCATTTTAAATTGGTCTACAATGAGACTTTAGTGCATTGATGCTAGGTGGAGGGGAATATTCAGAATATGCCAGGAAGTGTGTGTAGTCTTAAGCCAATACTTAGGCCTGCGAATTGATTGCTTGTGGCAATCAGTATGTTTTAATTTACAAAAATCAATTATGTGTCACAATTCTCTTTTGGCTTCAGTAGCACTGGATGTTGTGTGTGTGTGATTGTTCATATCAACAGAATATACAGAGGTGGTAAATCAACCTAGAAATGAAAAGCAGTATTCTGTAGATGAATGTTTCTAAAATAGGGAGTGGAACTGAGAAAACAAGAATGACCACAAGAGTGTACTAGGGAAATGCTAAGAGATTTGTGAAGGCTTTGGCTTAAAAAAAATTAAACTTTGAATTATTTGTTTTCAAACAGGAGATTCAGAGAAAATGGTGATATATTTCCAGTCTCCTGATTTTTCCCTGCTGGTTTTGCAATGATCAAATGCTTGCCTGCAGAAGTACAAGCCAGTTTGCGGTCTGGAGTGGCCATCAGCTCATTGGGCCAGTGTGCTGAGGAGCTTGTCCTTAACAGCATAGATGCTAAAGCTACTTGTGTGGCTGTTAGAGTTGATTTGGAAACTTTTAAGGTCCAGGTGGTGGATAATGGCTGCGGTATGGGAAAAGAAGATCTCAACAACATTGGGAACAGATATTTTACTAGTAAATGCTGTTCCTTGGAAGACCTAGAAAATCTAAGTTTTTATGGTTTCCGTGGAGAGGCTTTGGCAAGCATTGCAAACATGGCCAGTATCCTGGAAATATCATCTAAGACAAGTAAAAGTATCGCAAAAAGTTTCTTGAAAATGTTTCACAATGGGAAAGGACTTGAAGTCTCTGAAACAGAATTGAATAGACCAAGTGCTGGAACAACAGTGACAGTGTACAACTTATTCTATCACTTGCCTGTGCGGAGAAAGTGCATGGACTCCATACTCGAACTGGAGAGAGTGAGGCATAAAATAGAGGCTATTTCACTTATTCATCCTTCTATTTCCTTTTCTTTAAGAAATGATACCTCCTGTTCAATGGTGCTTCAGCTATCCAAGACGAAAGATATGTGCTCCCGGTTTTCTCAAATTTATGGTCTAAGCAAATCACAGAAATTACGAGAAATGAATTATAAGTCTGGAGGATTTGAAATCAGTGGTTTTATCAGTACTGAAGGGCATTACAATAAAAATATTCAGTTTTTATATGTAAATAATAGGCTGGTATCAAAAACAAGATTGCATAAACTTATTGATTTTTTACTAAGAAAACAAAGTGTTATATGTAAGACAAAAAGTGGATCATTTACTTCAAGTCCTGCTCGTCATCGTTCTGGCTCAGAGCTCTATGGAGTCTTTGTTATCAATGTGAAGTGTCAGTATGATGAGTATGATGTGTGTTTGGAACCTGCAAAAACTCTAATAGAGTTTCGCAATTGGGCTGCTCTCCTAACTTGCATTGAGGAAGGAATAAAAGCATTCTTAAAGCAAGAACATCTATATATTGAGTTGTGTGGAGAAGACATTAAAGAGTTTAATGAAAACAATGGCTTTTGTTTGGCTAACACTGTAACTTTACAGACTTGTATCCCAGAGGAGAAAGATAGGCAGGAGAGTTTTAAAAGAGCCTGTGATAATATTGTGGATTCTTATGAAATGTTTAATCTGCAATCAAAGTCTGTCAAAAGGAAAATAACTCTTGCAAAGACAGCATCAGATCACACAGGACCTATTAACAATGTGGAGGAAGTAGGTATTTGTCCAGATTTAACTGGTACCAATGAACCTGTTCTTGAACTTAGAAGTAAAGCAGGCAATCTTTTGACCAATGAAAATGGCACTACAACAGATCTCCCTGAATTGAATAATCTACAGGAAAAGTCAACCATGTATGTTAACCCACAGGCTGAAGTAAATAGTTCCAAGTCTCCACAAGAACATGGGGGGCAAGACAGATCAATTGTGTTTGAAATAAACAAGCATGCCAGTACTTCCCTTTGCACTGAAAAATCTGATAAAGATATAAGTAATCAACAAGAGAAGGTATTTCAGAAAAATGGGCTGAACTCTGTCATAGTAGAACATACAGAAATGGTGGAAGATGTTAATGGGTTTAATTACAAATTTATTTTGGGATGTGGTTTGAATAGAAAATATAAGGCAGTGAAAGAGTGCAGGGAACCTTCTAGAGGATCAAATACTAACGGAGAAGAGGTAGTGGGACGGGGACCAATGAGGCTCTGTTCCTCAGGTCTTATAACACACTTGATACAAAATCAGCAACCATATAACACAATAGAAAGAAACAACCCTTTAAGCAAACAGTCTAAATTAGGTCCAGTAAGTGCCAAGGACATATTTGAAAATGAACTTGGATTTTTAGGACAGATTCCAAGTAGTCAAGAATGTTTAAAGATAACAAACACAAAAAATCCTATAGAAAGTACAGATGAGTACATGGAGATGGGGAATCTGTCAAATCAAAAGAATGAGATAGCTTCAGATAGTGTGGATTTTGGAGCATCATGCATGAAAGAATTTAATTCTGTGGACTCTTCAGGTTCAGTTCGTCTTCTGACCAGTGCAACTAAGCATAGGCAAATGGCTGAACTTTCACTTAAGCCTAGATCCTGTGGCTTTACAAAATTATGCTTTCATCGAAAACTGGGCTCACTGGATAGATTTAAGAGACACTATGGAAATATAAAGAGTATGTTACCAATAGCAGATGTGGAAAAGAGGAATGAGGATGAGATTCCAGTCTGTGTCAGGTCTCTTAATGGTGAGAATACAGATATTCAAAACTCCAGCATTTGTGAAACTCCTGAGAAGCATGCTGAATCTAATAATAGCTCCTGTGATTCCCTGCTTTCCTTTAAAAAGTCTCAACGTTTCAGGGAAAAAGATATATTAAACAGAAAAGCTTTTGATGTAAGTCCTGTAACACTGACAGATTCCTTGCAAATCAGAAAGAAAAATGTTTCTGGCACTCATATAATCGGAACACTTGCTTCTAAATTATCTCGAATGAAGAAGAGCCTCAAAGGAGTTTTAAGTACAGAATCCATAGGGCCACCTTTAGAACAATCTCAAGTTTGGTCAAACCAAAATGATGAGGATAGAGCCAAAGTGTCATCTCAAAATAATATTTTGCAAAAAACCTGTCAAATTCCTCAACTTTCCGTAAGAGAAGAATGGACAGAGAGTTACTCTTTTGCCTCAACGTCTAATAAACAGATTAATACCATGGGAAGCTCAAGTAAAAGATTGGAGGATGTTGAAGATACTGTCAGACATAGTTTCATTGACACTGACGGGGAATATATTGTCTCACAAAATAGAAGTTTAACTGTGTCCAATAGAGAGGTGGATTCTGAATGTTCCTATGAAGATATAGGTGTCATAAATGAATCTACAAAGCAAGCTGTGAAAGCATATGAATTCCAAAGCGTGACTGTATCCAGTAACCTGGAAAACGCCACAGATGATTCAAGTGTAGTAGATAATGACAAATCACAATTGCACCATTCAGAGTGGATGCACCAGTTTGATGTATCGTTGGGCAAGACAGTATACATAAACCCAGTGACTGGATTGAGCACCTATAATGCTCCTTCCAGTGGGGACTGTCAGGCTGCATGCACTAAAGATATAAGCACAGTGGCTGTAAATGTCATGGAGAATGGTAAGTGCACTGTATGTAATTTTGGACTGTGTGGCATTATTGTGCAGATAAGTTAATTTTTGTAATATTATTTTTATTAACACATCCATTATAAACATAATACAAATACAACATAAAAAACCAATACCAACATAGCTTACATCCACACATCTCTATTTACAATTAACTTAACTTTACAATTAACTTAAAATCTTTCAAATCACCACACACCGACTTCTTACTTTTCCAATTCCCCTGGTATATATAATAAACCTTCTCTGTTCCCTCTTTTCTACTGTTCATCCTTCCGTTTAACCTGGTTTTTTTAAATAATCTATTATGTTATCTAGTTAGATAAATTCCCCTTTTATTATTAATTTAATTATCCTCTAGGTCTTCCTTTAAATTGATCATATCCTTCCAACCTTCTAGGTCTTTCCATGTCCTTTTATCATCTATCATTATTGACAATCTTTCCATTTCATAAAATTCTTTCATTTTCCTTATCCAATCATTAATTGAGGGGTGTTGATCTCCTTTCCAGTTCTGGGGAAATACCAATCTCACCGCAGTTACAGCATATAATAAAACTCTCCCATATTTCTTTTGTATATTTAAATGTAGCTTGTGAAGCATATTTACAATTCTGGGTTTAATGGAATGTCTGTTTTTAATGTCTTAACAATTAAATTATGTATTCCTGTCCAAAACTTTTTTGACTTCTTACACAACCACCATGTGTGCATGTAAGTACCCTTAGCTTCACATTTCCAACATGTGTTGGGCATATTTCTACAGATCTTTGCCATTCTTTCGGGGGTGAGGTGCCACATGTTTATCATTTTATAAAAATTATCTTTCAGTGCATAGCTTCTTGGTGCAGATAATTGAGTGTTTCTTACACACACACACACAATTTCTCTGATGCGTATCTCTTTCATAGATACATTGTTATTCATAGCAATGTTATCTGCAGTCCTCATATAGTTAGCAATGTTAAATGAATTTGCAGAATTTAAGGAAACTTGGTTATCTAATAAGCTTGTTGCAAGTCATTTCTCATTGGCCTGAATAGTCTGAACATGGTCCTGATGTCATCTTATACAGTAGTCTGGTTTTAAGAATTTTTTTAAAAAAACAGCCACCTTTTAACCAGCAACTGAGTTATTCCTGTTGCAGTAAAAATAAAATACCCAGGATCCTGAAAGGTTAATATTGCTCCAGAAGACATCTAAAGTAGCTTCAATAAAATTGTAGTTAAGTTCTCTTTAAAGGTGTAATAAAGCCACATAGAATAAACATAGAAATTTCAGTCATCAAGGTTTTTGGAGGGATGGAGTTCTGATACAGTGCTTCTTGGGCTCAGGCTTTCTTTTAGGCTACCATCTCAGCTTGCTTACTCACTGCTATGCTTTTTGGTAGGCAAGCATGTGGCATCTTTATACAAAGCTGCATCTATGCAGCCTATATGTAAAGATCTGTGGGATAGTAAGCCAACTATAGCATTAGAAGACTGAAACTGGGCATTTACGACTCCTAAAACCAATCAGACAGAGGAGGAGTAGTGAGGAGGAACTGTTGTAGTCTGATAGTCTCACATGTTCCCTGCTGTTACAACTTTCTGCACTGCTTCTAGGAGGCTCTGCTTACTGTGGCATCATCCTCTCTTGCCCTGTAAGTTTATACCCTGTTTTAGGTGTCTTGTGCCCCACTACACCCAAGAGGTTTCCTTACACTTAGGGAATCACTGTTCTATTGTATTTTTATAGTTACTGTGCAGGCCTCATTTTTAATATGTCTTTGATATTAAATATCTCTTTGATATAACAGTGCTTATTTCTTTATTTCTTTATTTTATGATATTGAAAGAAGTGTGATTCTGTTCTTTTTCTTATTGCACTAATTACCCTTTGAGCTTTCAATAATTTTTGGACATTTTTGCAGAAATCTGCTTGCAAGAATGTCTACAGAAGTAAATATTTTCTTGAATGTCTAGGGTTTCAGTGCAGATGCCACCCCTTTAGAAGTGAGCTTATTATGCCTTTCCTTCCAAGACCTCAGAATGAGAGAAGTTTTGCAAGCCAAGATTTCAGAGGTAGGCCTAATTTGCCAGGACATAGAGTGCTATGTTAAATAATAACAAACCAAAGAATTCTGCCTCTTGTCCCAACAGGAACTTGGAGTGATTTAAGGCTTGTTAACAATGGGGCATGTATGAATCACTTGATGTGTGGAACTGGAAATAATTCTTGTGGGGTCAAGGTCAATTACAGTGTGGCTGTGGATAGTATGAAGTGCCTAGTTCTGTGTAAACAGCATCAGTGGTTTGATGAGAAGTTACTTAATCTCCTTTAGCAATGCCAGATTTAATTTTTGAAGTCTTTATCAACCAAAGGAAGTTGAACCATTGTTCTGGCATGTATGTTTCTCTAGTGGGAACAGAATTGGCAGCTGACTTCAAGCCTTCTTTAATGTTTTAAAGCATGATGGGTTGCTGTACAGACTCTCACAGGAGAAAATACCATCAATAGGAGTATAGTGTCTAGATCAAGGGAAGTAATAGTGCCACTCTATTCTGCTTTGGTCAGACCTCACCTGGAATACCATGTCTAGTTCTGGGAACCACAATTCAAGAAGGATATTAACAAACTGGAACCTGTCCAGAGGAGGGTGACCAAAATGGTGGGAGGTCTGGAAGCCATGGCCTATGAGGAGCGGCTTAGGGAGCTGGTTATTTTTAGCCTGGAGAAAGGAAGGTTAAGAGGTGATATGATAGCTATGTTCAAATATTTGAAGGGATGTCTTGCTAAGGATGGCACAAGCTTGTTTTCTGCTGCTCCAGAGACTAGGACACAGGAAAATGGACTCAAACTACAGGAAAAGAGCTTCCACCTAAACATTAGGAAGAACTTCCTGACAGTAACAGCTGTTCAGAAGTGGAATGCACTGCCTCAGAGTGTGGTAGAGTCTCCTTCTCTGGAAATTTTTAAACAGGAGCTGGATGGCCATCTGTTGGAAATACTTCGTATATTCCTGCATGGCAGGGGGTGGATTAGATGGCCCTTGTGGTCTCTTCCAACTCTATGATTCTATAATTCTATGAGTCTACCAAAGTCCCTTTTAACCATTCTGTTTAAAGATCACATGGCTGGTCAAGTATAGATTGAGATAATAATAATAATAATAATAAAATTTATTTATACCCCGCCCCTCTGTTAAAACAATCGATAATGGATAGATAATGGAGAAATTAATTACACATTGCTTTGTTTCCTTTTAAACAAATAATTATCAAGCACCTAAGCCTTTTTATTTGCAGTAAAATAAAATCTGATGCTGTACTTCATATTTAACAGTTTGTGCACTTTTTCCTACATGGAGATTTACACAAAGTTTATCTTAAAGAACAGTAAACATGGCAAATACGAAATAGCCTTCTTAGTGCGCTAATGAGATAGGCCAGTGTCATGATAAAAAACTACTATGGAATTGCTCATAGTTTAATGAGTGTACATACATTCTGTTCTAGCTACTGCTGGAGAATCTCTTCAGTCCTTGTTTTCAGAATGGGACAATCCTGTGTTTGCTCACTGTTCAGAGGTGAGTCATATTATGTGGCTTTTATTTTATGGCGATTGTTTCAGTTTTATGATACATTGTGATTTTTGGACTCAGACAGGAAAAATATTGTACTGTATTGTATGGCTTCCCAGAGACGTGTCACTAGTATATATTTTTTAATTTTTTTTTTACTGACTGAGTCCTTCTGTTCTCTGGCATACTGCAATTTTGGAGTTATGGTACTTTTGCTCATATTTTTTCTAAACAATTACCCAGTTTTATTTGGAAACCAAAATACTTTTACAGGCCCCAGTTATGTTACCAAAACAGCAATCTTGACTGAGGATAGAGAACTCTTCCCTAAAATGCTTTATAAGGCAATTTTCAAGTATCTCTAGCAACTAAATACTTGCAGATTCTGACTGGCAGTTAAATACTTTCATAGGTAAGGTAATTCTCCTTGAATTCTAGCATGACATAAATGTAATATAATGTACTTTTTATTTAATGTACATTTAAGTTAAATTCCCTTACTCATGTGGGGTCCTGTTATCCATATTCTAAACATATTTATTTGTAGTCGAGTTCCACCAAGGAGCTTACTTCCAAATAAATTCAATGAGTTTGCCACTGTTTTTAACTATACAACATGCCTATTAAGATGCACATAAATCTATTATGTTGACAATATAGTCAATTCAAGGCCTTAACGCCATGAATAGCTTCCTTCACTCTTTATAGATGAACTATCTTAGAGTGCTGTGTATCCATCATGAAGCATGCATTTAATGTGACAGCTAAATACAATACTGTAGAGTAGGTGGTAGTTTCACTAGTTCTTTGTATCTACAGACAATAATATGCTGATATCCAAGACAATAATATGCTGATATATACTGTTTGATTGGTTGTATTTATATTAAGCAGATTGCAGCAGACCCCCAGTGCTTCATGAGCATCTGGTACAAGACAGGACACAAAACATTCCGGATGCTCAATAAAGTTATAAAACAGAACTTATGTTTATTATGGCAGAGAATACATCTTGGATAAGAAAAGTAGATACCGTAGATAGAAGAGAGTTACCTAACTTAGATGCAAGAGTCCCTAAAGCTGACTCTCATGTGTGTGTTTGTAAGAGATCTTGAGGCTGGTCTGCCTCATGTTGCTACTTCTAGCTACTCAGACAAAGGGTTGTAAAAAACTAAAACTACTTGGGGAAAGAAGGAGGGGACGTGACCTCTGCATGTAAACAGGAAGTAAATACAGGTCAAAAACACACACAGACAGAGTCATAAACAAGCATTGATGCTTCTTCACTTCCAACGTATGCAACATTGTTTCTTGAATATCAGTGGGACAGATTTAAATTATCACTTCTACACGTCTGGACTCTGCACTGCTGGTATAACAACTATTCATCTCATAGAGTGTGGCTAGATTGCATGGGAAATGTTCATGCCAGTGCTATTTAAAATGGCCTTTAATCTCCATAAAGAATTTTAAAAAATAAAATCGGAGGGCATGATTTTGTGGTTTGACATTTGTTATTCTGGTGAGCGTCCTAAGAAGCTATTTGTGATTATTTGTTTCGTAGTTCGCTGTTAATGTGAGTAGTGGACAGGCTGATAATCTTGCTGTGAAAATCCATAACATCCTGTATCCGTATCGGTTCACCAAGAAGATGATTGATTCAATGAAGGTAAACTTTCCAGCATTTGGATTAATGGCAGTATTGTAACTATCATTTGAAAAATTATAAACTGTCCACTTAACGATGAGGTAGAAAGATGCAGATAGTGAAGTAATTAATAGCTGTTACTAGCACATAATAAGTACATTAGCATGATATAACAAACCAGACTTCTGCTGAAAACTTGGTTTGTCATGAATGATGAGTGTGTTGGTATATATTGCTTAATCACTTCTACTGTTTGCAATGGAGGCAACTGAAACAAACCAAAGTGATTTTCTCTGCAATTGGTTCATTGTGTCATCTGGCAATAGGCAGCTTCCTATCTCTAATTTGTTACCTCTGAGCAAACTAGGAAAAAAAACACAGGTTACTTTTTTGCTTCTTTCTCTAGTTTGTTATATAGGAACAAATTAGGGAAGGAAGTTGCCCACTGATAGACAACATGCTAAACAAGCCATGGAACAAAGTTCCATTTTTTTTTTAGTTGTTCCTGCCACAAGAGCATGTGGAGCTCTGGCTTGACATACCATGTAAAAACACCCACCTGTTGTTTTCTTAATGTATAAAAATGTTATATTCAGCACTGAGGCCAGAAGTTATGACCAATGGTCTGTTCTTATCCTCCTGCTCATTGAAACAGAGTATAAGGCAGGGATGCCCATTGTCTCCTCTAATCTGTGCTTGGAACCTTTAGCATGCACTGTCAGACAAAATGGCATGATGAATGGATTTGTGCACATTGGTTTAGAATTCAAAAATGTTCTTTTTTGCAGATGATATTTGTTGTTTATTTCTAAGCCCTAGCAGTCAATCCTTGTCTTGAAACAATTGATTAATAATTTTGGTAAAATGTGAGGATTTCTCAGTTAACTGGTCTAAGTCAGAAATATTGCCATTGGGATATAAGGCAGACGCCACTGTATTCAAAGCATGGCAGTTTCGATATTCCCCAAATTCAGTTTGTTACTTGGATATAATTATTCCTAGTGATATGTCTTAGATGATTAAACTTAGTATAAACAAGTTAATAAAAGATGTCACTGAAAATTAGAGATGAGAGACCCTAAAATTGAGGCTGTGGGGTAAGATAAACATGATTAAAATGAATACTGTACCTAGAATCATCTGTGTAATGCATGAAATTCCTCTACTTATACCTAGCAGATATTTTTAGAAATTAAATGCATTGTTTAGACCAGTGGTATCCAACCTGTGGCCCTCCAGGTGTTTTGAACTACAACTCCCAGAATTCCTGACCACTAGACCAGCTGGCTCAGGCTTCTGGGAGTTGGAGTCCAAAACACCTGGAGGGCCACAGGTTGGACATCACTGGTTTAGACCATTTTGGCAGCTTATCTTCTCCTAGAATTTCAATGAAAAGGATACAAATTCCAATTAGTGAGGGAGGGTTTGGCCTTCCAAATCTTCTCACATATGATGGGACATACTTCTTATCATCTTTTTAGACTTTTCCACTTAAAGTGAGTAATCCACCATGGTCATCCTCAGATTTTTTTTACTTTTAGCATCTTTGTTTAAATGGAGAATGCTTGGCTCTAGTTTTGTTTTAAAAGAATAATGTAGTGTCAACAATTACAGCTGTTGGAACTGTGTGGCAAATATTGTCTTCTCAACTTCACTATGACCTATATGCTCATACCAGATTGACCTTATGAGGAAAGTTGAATTTGAAAAATGGGTAAGAATCATTTTTATCGAAGGTGTGGGAGATAATTGGATTTTTGCCTTGAATCAAACCTCACCTGGTCAGACCTTGCCTGGAATACTACGGTTCTGTAATTCTATGACTCTATAATTTTCTTCCACCTGTGATCCAATAGATAGAAAATCTAACAGTGCTTGCAACGTTTGAAAGAATGATATACAGACAAAATCCACAAATGGATATATATTTGGACATTTGGTCAGCCTTTATAGAAACCTATAACTAATGAGTTGTCTTTCTCTCCTTTTTATTTTCCTGCTTTTGTTATACTGGGATATTACATTTTCCCCCCTCAGTTACATACTGTATGTCAACAAGTTCTGGGGACAGTCAGTGAAATCTTAAGCCCTTTGTTGAATCATTGTGCAATTAATGTGGAATTATAGTATATTAATTTTCTAAAATATATTTTCACATTTGAATGTGCTACAGGTCCTTAATCAAGTGGACAATAAATTTATTGCTTGTTTAATCAACACTAGGACAGATGAAAATGAAGAGGCGGGTAAGAATATTGGCTGCTTCAACTAATACGTTCTTAAACTTTTTGTACAATGTTGTGGCTATACAGAGATAATAACATAGCTGCTGTTATATTGAATTAGACCAGTGGTCCTTCTAATGTTTTTTGTTCATGAATGAAAACTAAATAATGCTATCCTATATGTGAAGCAGCTTTATACCCTGTCAGAATATTGATCGATCTGGTTTGCAATGGCTTTCCAAAGTGTCAGGCATCCTTACCTGGAAATGGCAAAGGCATGCCACTTCCCAATGCCCCCTTTGGTATCCAAGGGTATCCGTTAATGTAACTGGGATAACTTTGTTTAACCTTGGATCGCTATCTCACATCCTACCTGGCCTCATAAGATAAGATACAATAGAATTTAAATTTAATAACAGTTGAAGTGGTGGTGGTGATGATGATGATATTAGTCTTGGGTTTGTTTTTTGTTTACAGTTCTGAGTGTTTGTTTGTTTTACAGTTTTGAGTGGAAACCTTCTTGTGCTGGTGGATCAGCATGCAGCCCATGAGCGTGTCCGCCTTGAGCAACTAATCACAGGTGATTAAAGAAAATGGCTTAATTGCTTTGGATCATGGAAATAAACAGTTGTTCCTCTGTATCTACAGATTTGGCATCCACGGATTTAAGTATGCACGGCTTGAAAATATTCTTTAAAAAATAATAATTGAAAAAGCAAACTTTGATTTTGCCATCTTATATAAGGCACACCATTTTGCTATGCCATTGCATATAATGGGACTTGAGTATTCATGGATTTTGGTATCCACAGGGGGTCCTGGAATCAAACCCCAGCAAAATATGAAGGAACAACTGTATACAAATTATATCTATACATCACAACAAATTTCTTTAACTTTAGAGCATGAAAAGATGGCATTCTTTTCACTGTGTTCACTATGAACTAGTGTCCTCAGCAATAGTGACAATTTTGAAGGTTTCTTCTGTGTTTTTCCCCTTTCTTTTCATTCCTTCTTTTTAGCAGAATATGAATCATTTCCACCCTGTCTAGCAAAGGATGTGGCTTTTTCATGTATTAGCGGATTCTGGCCACAACTGTATAAAACACAGCTTCAGTCCATTGTTCTTGTAACAGTTCATTGACCTCCCTGTCAACAACAGCTGTGAATTTCCTACATGGTGGAATCCAAAATAAACTTTTCTGGTCATAGACTGGCACTGAAAATTATTCAAGAATGTGAAAAGTCCTTTGGGAGTGTTGTCAGTGTTTGGTAAAGGGTTTAAATAGAGTCGCTATACTTGTAATAGTTTGTTCTGCTATTTTGTTGATGGAAATTGTTGCTATTAGAATTGTTGCCCATGGTTGAAACTGGCTTGGAATCCTCGTCTATCATTAACAAGCCTATCTCTAAAGACAGAGGATGTTTTTGCTTGAACTGTATAGATTTCCCCTCATCTACAGAATATTTCAGTTTTTACTAGATACATGCTACATTCCAAATCATAGGGTTGTAGGATCAACCAATGCAAACAATTTCTGTGTGTATGAGTTAATAAACAATGTTTGTGTTATTTTACCTTTAGATTCCTATGAGAAGCATTCTAAAACATCAGACAGGAAGAAATTGTTGGCGTCCACTGTATGTCCCCCATTGGAGATTGAGATTGCAGAGGATCAGCGGAGACTTTTGCGGTTGGTATTAACCAGACTGCCTATATATTGGCTATGTCTTCAAAGAATGAAGAAGCTACCAGTTGAGACTTTCATTGTTATTTAACTGAGCGGAACGTAATTAAAAATAAACTGTAGTTCTGTATATACTTGGGATGAGGTTTCAAAAACATGATTAGTCTTCCTTCTGTGGAGATGTGTACAACTGCATAGTAAGAGGCCAAGGAACTAATACAGTTGTCTCTCCACATTTGTGGGGGTTAGGGCTGCAAGACCCCCGCAAATGTGAAAAAAACACGAATAAAAAATAGGTCACACCACTGCCTTCCCGCAACCCCCCCCTCCCAGAAGCAGCGACGGGGCTTCTAAAGCCCCGTCGCTGCTTCTCTCCACTCTCCCTCTTCCAGAAGCAGTGATGGGGGCTTCTAAAGCCCTGTCGCTGCTTCTCTCCTCCCCCCTCCCGCCCTCCCAGAAGCAGCAATGGGGGCTTCTAAAGCCCTGTTGCTGCTTCTCTCCCCCCCCCCCCCGCCCTCCCAGAAGCAGTGATGGGGGCTTCTAAAGCCCTATCGCTGCTTCTCTCCACCCCCCAGAAGCAGCGACGGGGCTTCTAAAACCCCATTGCCACTTTTGGGAGGGCGGGGGGGAGGCTCCCATAAACCACGTATAATCAAATCCACGAATGTTAAAGCCTCGAATGTGGAGGGGCAACTGTATTTGCAAAGGAGCTAGATATGCTTAATCTAACAAAAATAAGATTTAGAAAGGGGAACCTTGTCAGATTTCTTATGTTTAAAAGGATGTTGGAAAGAACAGGAGGAATAATTATTCACAGAACCTACTGAAGACTGGATAAAAACAATTAAGTTCAAGTCAGAGTTTATTTATATTTATTTATTTAGAATATTTATACCATGCTCTTCATCCACAATAACCCTCAGAGCAGCTTACAAATTGTTAATTTGATAGCTCCTTGCCTTCAGGTTTACAATCTAAATAAGAGACAACACACAATGAAAAGGAAAAGCAATAGGAGAGGGGATTAAGTCCAGCAGATACTGCCAGCTCTTTCCTCCCTCTGTGGCCAGGGCAGTGGCAGTTGGGATGAAGGGAGGATCTTTCATCTGCTTCTGGACCTAGGCATGATGGAGCTGTGCCTGACTCTTCTTCTCTCCCTCCAAGGCCAAGGCAGTGACAGTTGGGATGGAGGGGAGGGCCTTTCATCTGCTTCTGGGCCTAGGCATGATGGTACTGAGCCTGCCTCTCCATCAAGTGAATTCAAATTCAAATATTTGAGAATACAGATAAAAGAGTAGTGCATCAATGGAAAATATAGGAAAGATATTCTTTCAAGAAATCAGGAGCAAGTGGGCATGCACCTGTTTGTTTTTGTGTATTTTTGATTCTAAAATGTTAGGACAATTGACATTTGGTCATAATAATGCTTTCCCATGTTGGCATTATAGAACAGCTAGGCACATCATTTTACAGTTCAATAGTATAGTTAAAATGTTTGCATTTCAGTAATACTGTGCACCAGTAGGTTTATGTATCATGTATCACAATACAATTATAATTAAAACTGATAATAAGTGGTGTACATTCACCAGTAAGTCAATCCACTGCATTATTTTTGTCTAAAAAAAGACCTGCCAAATTTGTGCAAAATAAGCAACATTACTGTATTAGTAACATTACTTCCAAAAATTAATCAAAACTGATATTCTAGCTCAGTGCTTCTGCTTAAAATTTGATTTCCAGGTGCTGCCACAAAAGTCTGGAGGACTTAGGTCTTGAATTATTCTTTCCAGAGAACCAACACTCTCAGATTCTTGTTGGGAAAGTACCACTGTGTTTTGTGGAGAGAGAGGCCAATGAATTGCGCCGCGGAAGGCAGACAGTGGCTAAGAGCATTGTGCAGGTGAGATGTGGTTTCAGGTCATTTTTTTATGCCTGCCCTGAATCTGGGATGAGCAGTAAGTACCTTGGAGGTCCTGTGTGCATTAGGATTTTCTGTCTTCCTGTTCAACAGTTCAGCCTCGGAAAAGAAACATGGAAGCAATACTGAAAACAGAAGGTAGTATGTCTTGGGCAAACTATTAAATACACCTAATGGGTAAACTTTCTGCTTCAGAGAAAGGTTAGGGACCAGCAGTGGCTTAATCTAGGGCTTGTACAACTTGGGGCGCATCTGCACTGGTTGCTTTAACAGAGGCCTGTCCGGAGCATTATGCTCCAGACTGGTCCCAAATCAATTATGATGGTGGCCACGTGCACCAGGGCCCAATCTGGCGCAACAGAACTTGCTTGTCCACATGGGCCAAGTGGGCCAACACCACATCGGCCCCACTGTCTTGTTCCATGTTGTTGTGCAACAGCTGCTTACTACCAGCTGAGGAGCTCCATGGAAAGCCTGCCTAGTGTGCTGTCGCTTCTGCTAGGTCAGAATGGAACACCCAAGTGTATGATCAACAAGGAGGGGGTCAATCTACTCCCTCCTTTTTGATTGCACAGGAACATCATTTCTGCTCTCAGCAGAAGCAATGGCACACTGAGAAGCATAGGGAAGGGGATGGATCCTGGTCAGAGCTGCTGTCGCTGCTTCCTCAGCAACCAAGCAGCTCCATGAAATCCCTTCCTGGCATGCTGTCACTTCTGCTGAGGACAGAAACATGGCACCTGTGTGATCAATGAGGAGGTGGTAGAGTGCCCCTTCCTTGTTGATCACATTTCTGGGCACCCATTTCTGCCCTCAGGAGAAGCAATAGTGCACCAGGCAGGTTTTCCAATGGAGCTGCTTGGCTGGTGAGGTGGTGGCTCTGACAAGGATCCATCCCCTTGCCTGTATCAGTGCAGAGTAAGAGAGATGGTGCTGCTTTTGCCATGTGGACAACTGGACCCAATTTGGCCAATTCGGACCCAATCCAGCTGTCTATGTGCCAACAGAACCTGAAGTCACTCTGGGGTTTACAAGAAACCCTGGAGTTTTCCCCTACTTTGCTTAGTGTGGGGCAAAGTCAGGTTAAAGGCCAACACTCCAGATCCTCCTCAGAAGTAGCCATACATTGTCTAGACTGCCAGCACCAGTTCCAGGGTGAGCACAGTGTTTTTGGCTCCTGTAGACACGTCCTTGGGGAAATCACATACTTTCCTTCAGCTTATCTGATTACTAAAAACCCTCAGTCAATTTAAACGCAGAATTGCTTCTTGAATTAAAGACTGAATTGATGTGAATTTCATAAAGCTCTCACCAAAGTTAAAAAGAAAAAAGCAGCCCTTTCTGTGATGTACTGGAAAGCTTTACTTGCTGATAATGATAAAGTTGCTATATTAGGTATAAAATACTGACACTTGTGAGTCGGTGCTCATTCCATTATTTCTAACAAAGAATCAGACTATACGCTGCCTTTCTCTCCAGTTTGATGTACACATTCGCGAACTTGACATTCGCGGTTTTAGTTATTCGCGGTTTTGGGAGGGGCCCCCCTGGCCCCCCCAAAACCGCGACACGGGGCCTCCAGAGGCCCCGTGAAAGACCTGGAGGGAGCGGGGAGGCCTCCACGGGGCCCCCGGAGGCGCTCCGGAGGCCCCATGAAGGCCTGGGGAGGGGGTGGGGAGGCATTCGCGGGACGCCCGGAGGCCCTCCGGAGGCCCCGCGAAGGCCTGGGGACGGGTGGAGAGGCCTTCGCGGGACCCCCGGAGGCCCCGCGAAGGTCTGGAGAGGGGTGGAGAGGCCTTCGCGGGACCCCCGGAGGCCCTCCGGAGGCCCCGCGAAGGCCTGGGGAGGGGTGGGGAGGCCTTCGCGGGACCCCCGGAGGCCCTCCGGAGCCCCCGCGAAGGCCTGGGGAGGGGTGGGGAGGCCTTCGCGGGACCCCCGGAGGCCCTCCGGAGCCCCCGCGAAGGCCTGGGGAGGGGTGGGGAGGCCTTCGCGGGACCCCCGGAGGCCCTCGGGAGGCCCCGCGAAGGACTGGGGAGGGGTGGAGAGGCCTTCGCGGGACCCCCGGAGGCCCTCCGGAGGCCCCGCGAAGGCCTGGGGAGGGGTGGGGAGGCCTTCGCGGGACCCCCGGAGGCCCTCCGGAGGCCCCGCGAAGGCCTGGGGAGGGGTGGAGAGGCCTTCGCGGGACCCCCGGAGGCCCTCCGGAGGCCCCGCGAAGGCCTGGAGAGGGAGGGAGGAAGGGCCGGGGAGACCTCCGTGGGGCCTAGCAAGGCCCCGCGAAGGCCTGGGGAGGGAGGGAGGAAGGGCCAGGGAGACCTCCGTGGGGCCTAGCAAGGCCCCGCGAAGGCCTGGGGAGGGAGGGGGGAGGGGAGTCGTTATTCGCGGATTTTTCACATTCGCAGGGATCCGCGGAACGGAACCCCCGCGAATGTGAAGGGACGACTGTACATTCTGTTAGTACATATGCTATCTTGTTTACCTTTGAAGAAATACTTATTTAGTTCTTGACAGTAATAATAATCATGTCTTCATAAAAAAAACTTAACTGAACTTAAAAGTGAAAAAATGTAATGAATGTAGACAGCTATTTCTCTCAGTCCAAGGTACTATGGAAGCAGTACGTGCTACACATGTGTTGCCTAGTTATAGGTTTTGTTTCCCTGTGCATTTCCACTGTGCCACCACATGGAGATCTGTATGTGAGAACTATGGATTTGGTTTATATCACTTAATTAGAGCATGGACATTTGGAGACCTGGAATGTTTTTAGAATTAAAAGGCTAGAATTATGAGGAAAAGATATTGTTATGAGGCAAAGGGGGGAAAGCTACTAGATTAAAAACATGATTGGTCTTATCAAGTTAAACAGTATCTGTGAAGTTTTTCTTGCATCTTATAAGAGTTACAGATTTTTTTTAATCAAGGAATGTGGAGTAGTTTTCAAACTCTTACCTATAGTAGAAAAGTTACTCAGTCTGCAGATATTTAAGATGTTTTGCATTAATATCTATGTAATCATAAAGCATTTACTCATACAGAAATAATGTGCACCCCAAAAAAGACATTTATATTTAGGATTTTTCAGCCTATTTTCCTTTGTAATCAGCAAACCTATTCAAGCAAGGGTACTACTCAGAGATGGGAAGGTTGCTGTGTTTGCATGCAGCAGTATCCAGAATTCTGAAGAAACCTGACCAACCATTTGCAAACTGTATGCTCATGGGACATAACTCATTCACTCTTGCTTGGCTGCTCCACTAATGTGCCTTAAGGTCACCTGTTGACTTAGGCGCCCCAATGAATTTCACAGGGTTTTCTTAGGCAAGGAATACTCTAATTGGGTCTGACACTGCTTAGCTTCCAAAATTAGACAGGATCTGGTGCCTTTAGGGTATTTAGGCCTGCTCCGCTAGCAAAGGCAGCTAAACTAAACAAACAGTAAAAATATAGCATCTTACCCAAATGGGGGTTCCTTGTTTGTTCAGCTGCTTACAACCCAGAATTGCTAACCAGGGTTTGTTCTTGGTTTATGATTCCTAGCTTGCTTCTTAAAGCAGGAGCCCTAGTTTAGGCAACATATGAAGTTTTAAATTCCTGGTAGGAGGACCAAGTGGAAGCCAACAGGCTGTGTGCACTAGAAAACAAGCATTTTATTATATGCAAATATATTGCATTTCATTGCATGCAGATATATCTGTTGTTTTTAAGGTCGTAAAAAGTCATACAGTTATAGTAGCGAAAACTTGATTTATTTAGATCATTTCTGTTTTCCCTTCAATTTAAAATTTCAAGGGCAATCAATGATACTGTTTTGTTGTATTTGGGGGTTCAGCATATAGAGGGATTCTTAGTTTCATTCACATACTTTCCCTTGAGACATTTGTTACATTTTATTTACTAAATTATTATCTGGGGGTGGCATATATAGATCCTTCATATTATGACCTTTTTGTTATTGTTTGTAACCATTTTTTTAGAGGACAAGACATTTGCTTGTAAAGTGAGTAAAGAAGAAATCCTTATTTGACTGATTTGTATCTCTTTGCACTTTTAGGAATTCATTCAAGAGCAAGCAGAGGTATGCTCATGCACTGTGTGTATGTGTGTGTGTGAAGAGCTGCAAACTGGAGATGATTTATACATCATCTGTTACAGTGAAAACATGTATTTTTGAGTTCTCCTTTTAGAATGTTAAGGTTTGAGCAAACTCTTCTAACCAGTGGCCAGAACAGGCAGAAGAGAATGGAGAGGCACTCAAAAGCAGCCTCCGCAGTTGATTGCTCATTCTGGCCACTTATACCAAGGGATTCATTCTCTATTGGATAGTCTTTGTGGTCTCTTCCAATTCTATGATACTATGATAGTATTAAAGATGATAGTTCCAGAAACAGAATCTTCCAGAATAAGTGCAATAATGAACAATATTCAGTGGTAATAAAACCATATGCATTTTGAAAAACACATTGCTTTTCATTGGGATGTGTGTGAATCAATCTATAAGGGAGAAAACAAACAATAATATAATTTTTAGGGTGAATATGGGCTGTGACACAAGCTCCCTGCTGAGCACCTAACCTGCAGCTCTTACTGAAGAAAAAATCCAGTGCCTGCTGGTGACAGGGAGATGTATCAAATTCAGTTGACCACTGCTGCTGAGCATGACTCCAGAACAGTGGTTTTAATGTGGTTGTTGTGTGCCTTCAAGTCAATTCTGACATATAGCAACCCTATCACAGGTTGTTTTTGCCAAGACTTACTCAGGGGAGGTTTGCCATTGCTGCTGCCTTAAGCTAAGAGAGTATGATTTGCCTAAGGTCATCCACTGGGTTTCTGTTGCTAGCTCTTTATCTCTAATGGCTGTGGCTTTTCATTCTTTCTTTAGAAAGTCAAATCATGTCCTTCTGTTGCTTTCAGCTACTGCAAACAACAGGAGGAGCACAGGGAACATTGCCACTGACAATTCTGAAAGTACTGGCATCCCAGGCTTGCCATGGTAAGGAAAGCATTGTTTTGTACCACTTCATTGTTTCACAGCATTTTAAAAGGCCAGGAGACATTTTATTAAAAGAAGAGCAATTGAGACCATAATACCTTTGTTGATGAGGGTCGGGTGCAAGTTACAGCTTTGTTGTGTTAGTGTATATAGCTCTTGTGACATTGGTTTTTCATGGTTTTTTTCTGGGCTGTGAGGTCATGTTCTGGAAGAGTGTATTCCTTTGTAATCAAAATTATAGGAATAAACTTTTCCAGAACACAGCCTCACAGCCCAGAAAAAAACCATGAAAAACCTATGATGCCAGCCATGAAAGCCTTCGACTTCTTGTGACATTTTTTGAATGGGAAGTAAAGATACTGATACAATTAATTATTATTTTAAGGATTATTTATTTATTTATTCCCTGCCTCTCCCCAAGGCTTGAAGCAGGGTACATGAATTAAAATATATATAAAACTAGTTAAATGGACAAAGGTGGGTGACAAGTCTTGTATAAAAACATAGATAAGCAGGTAAGCACATATGCAGCAGAGAACTGTCTTTTTCTAGTACATTGCCCATGGTGTAGAAACAGTTGAAGAATTGTCATATGACAGGTAAAGACTTTTCTTGAAAAAGGTTAATTTTGTACATATGAATGACAGTTCTCTTGAAGAGAACATGCTGTGGCAAACCCTTTTGTTGCATGTGTTGCTGTGATGAAAATTCATGAAGGCACCAGATCCTGTTTGATCTCAGAAACTAAGCAGTGTCAGTCCTGAATGAAAATTTGTGTCTTCAGAAGAAGTATAACCCCATCCAGCAGAGGCTGAATCCCTGTTCTCCAATCTGTTTTTCAGCTGACCATGAGCATCTCTGTCTTGTCTGGATTAAACTTCACTTTGTTTGCCATCATTCAGTCCATTACTGATAACAGACATTAATTTAGAAACAGCTTCTTTGGACTTGCAGAGCAGTTAGGTATCATCACCACATTGGTAGCACAAGGCCCTAAAACCTCTTCTCCTAGCAGTTTCATGTATATGTAAAATAGCATTGGAGACTGAACAGAATGCTAAGGGACCATGGCGTTGAACAGGAAACCCCAGCACCATCTTTTGGGCTCACCCCTCCAGGAAGAAATGGAGCCGCTGTAAAATAGTGTCTCCAAGTCCCATCCCAGTGAGGCAGCCCAGAAGAGTATCATGGTCAATGGTATTGAAAACTTCAGAGAGGTTCAGCAGAAGTAACAGAGACATACTTCCCCATCCAGTTCCTGATCCATCAAGGCAGCCAAAGCTGTGTCTATCCCACAAATAGGTCTGAAGCCAGATGTAAATGGATCTAGACATTTTATCTCATTCAGAAACCCCTGGAGAAGGAACACCATATGCTCCAATACTTTGCCTAGAAATGCCATATTGGAAACTGGCTTGTAATTATCCAGTGCAGTGGGATTTAGGGAGGGCTTTTCCATCAGATATTAAAACTGCTGCTGAACAATTGCTTCCTTTAGGCACTTTGCAACTGCATTGCTGTAAAGAGACATTGCCCCTTTACCCACTCAGCCAGTCCCTCCCATCCTTTTTAATGAGCCAAGAAGGGCAAATATCCAGCACATGTGGTAGCTGTCACCAATCCAAGTATCCTGTCCATATCCTTGGACTATACAGATTGAAAAAGAATAGCCATTGCCTTTATATTCTCTAAGTGCCCAGATGTATTTCTCTGACTAGTGTTTGAAACTGAAGTGGCTGAACTAGATGTGCCTTTGGTCTGATCCAATACATCACTTTTAGTTATTCTGTATTGTGATGAGGAAGTAAGGTTGAGGATATGAGGATATGACTCATACTCTCTCACCCTCATTCATCTGTAACCAAGTGATACAACTGGCAAAACAGTTGGTGTTCTATAAATTGTCTTATTTTATTAAACAGTGAGTTTCTAAATCAAATCTTCCCCAAAGTAGGGCCTTGCCCTAGTAAAATACAAATAAATAAAGAGACTAGTGTTAATGGGTTCTCCTTATGTTTATGCAGATGCAGGGCCAAGAAGCTGCCTCTCTTGTAGAGTTACACCTCTCATGTTCTCTCTTTTCAGGTGCTATTAAGTTTAATGAAAGCTTGACTTTTGAGGATTGCTGCCATCTTATGGAATCTTTGTCTTGTTGTCAGTTACCCTTCCAATGTGCTCATGGCAGACCCTCAATGCTGCCTCTTGCAGATATAAATCATCTCCAGCAGGAAAGCCAGGTATGCCACTGTAAATTTTCCTTAGGCATAACCTGTTTCCTTTCTGACAGATCTGCTCTGATGTTATCTGAGTCTCTTTTGAAGAAAGATGGAATATATATTTTGGTGAAAACGAAAATATTAATGAGCATCTGTAGAATACAACAAAATCATCTGGTGTTTGAGTTGATCAGAACTACTGAGTATATAGTAGGACCCCCGTATCCATGGGGGATTGGTTCTAAGCCCCACCGTGGATGGTTAAATCCGTGGATAATAGTGAGCACTGCCACCACCAGAACCTTCCCTCCCTCTCCGCCCGCCAGTTCCGCTGTGTCGGAACCCTTCTACCCGCCCGCTGTGCCAGAACCCACCCACCCGCCACAAGCTCGTCTGCTCCCTTCTCTGCTCACCAGCTCCGTTGTGCCGGAACCCACCCACCCCAGAGAAGGGATGGGGGAGACGAGCTTGAGCCCTCCCTTCACTGCCCGCCTGCTGTGCCGGAACCCTCTGCCTGCCCATGGAGGAGGGGGAAGGCGAGCTCGCCTCCTCCCTCCCTCTACTGCCCATCAGCTCCATTGTGCAAGAACCCTCCTCCCGCTCTCCCAGCCGCCTGCCTGCTGGAGCCACACCCCCCCGAGCTTGCTTCCTCCCTCCCTGACCCTCCCACCCTGCCATGATCATTCGCGGATAACTGAATCCATGGATGGTGAGTGTGGGGGTGCCACTGTAATAATAGGCTAGTACACAACTTGTGTACATCTGGAATTCTGTGCAAAGGAATTTGCAAGGGTGTACCAGGAGCAGGCACAAACTTAGTACAGTGCTCACAGGTCTCTGAGTACACTTGAAGGGGAAAATATTCTAGTAACCTTTTAGTCCTCTTGTCATTTTTACCTTCGTTGTAATTGCATATTCCTGCTGTAATAGATTCTTGTAAGACAAGAATCAGTGTGATGTAGTGGTTTGAGTGTTGGACTACAACTCTGTAGACCAGGGTTCAAATTCCCTTTCAGCTATAGAAACCGACTGGATGACCTTGGGCAACTCATGCTCACTCATGCTCAGAAGCAGGCAAAGGTAAACCCTCTTTGAACAAATCTTGCTACGGGAATAAGCAACATGTGCTAGTTATCAACACTACTTATCACCCCATATCAAAAACCACTTTTGATTCAGTCTGAGATTGAAAAATATATTTTCATGCAAAAGAAGCAATGACCAAAATAATCTGCATGGATCTCTTGATATCTCTTGGGATATAATGGCAAGATTACTTGTCTGTGCAATTTTGAGATTCTTTTGCTTTTATTTTTTAGGGTTTTTCCCCCTTAGCTACACAGTATAGGTAGGAAGCACCTTATTTCCTTCAGATACAAAACAGCTTTAAAAGCTATACTCTGTATAAAATGTGACCAAAATCATATATTGTATGTTTGTGTATTATACAGATCCCCTTCATTTGAATAGCAGTTGGTACGAGAGGTTTATAGGCAAAATGACTGGATTTTTTTTTTTTTTAAGTATGTGTCACCAGGTCATTAATATTTCCTTTTTCTCCAGCCTAAACCTAACCTGGCTAAACTAAGGAGAATGGCTAAAGCCTGGCAGCTTTTTGGAAAAGAAAACAGTCCTTCTGGGAAAGCATGAGCCGTATGTTATAACTTCATTGAATGCTGATGTCACCGAACTACTTGTGTTTGTACTAAGCACCTCCAGAAGTCTTTCCCTGGTACACAGTTTACTATGAAAGCAAACAGAAGGAGGAACTTCAACGTTTTGAAAGCATCAGAGGCCAGAGGCTTGAAAGTCTTCACTAGAACCAAAATCTCAGGTCTGTTCTTCTAAAGGAATGTGGAAAGAGTCACCCTGCACTAGAACTGTGTGTATTGGCCTTTCTAAAGCTGTTCTTAACACTGTTACCTATTACTATTTAAAACTGTAATAAGCAGTAATTTATATATAAACATGGATGTAACAGTTGATCAGAAATACTACTTCAGTCAGATTGAGTGCCTGCTCTAGCACGTTTACATCAGTATACGGTATGGATTATATTTAAATGCTGATTAGTATTAGGGAAATTGTAGCACCGGATAAAGCTTCTAATTGAATTGCCATTAAAAAAAAACAAAAGGATCTTCAATATGAATGCTTATTGAATGCTGACATCTTGTAGTTTATGTTACCTTAGCTTGTCTGAAAGTATAAAGTATCCTCAAGAGTGACTTCAAGCAAAAATGGGAACAAGGTGCTCTCCCCCTACATTTCCCCTCTCTGTTTCATAACTACCGTTGGACTTGATCAGCTAGCCTCCAGTTTTCTTTACTACTCCTGCTTCTGTTAACAAAGTAAAAGAATAAAAGAACTATATCTCCATAATGAATTTGCCGTAAGAATTCAAGCAACTTTCTCTACATTTAGGCCATCACTGAGTTATGTATGGCCTCTGTAGAATCTGATGCTGCTTATCTAGAACATTCTCAGGAAGAAATTATTGTATGTAATACAGTTGATAAAGCACATCTAGGGCTTCAGGGCTTTTTCCAACTGAAATAAAAATGGGTCAAAGCACTCTCTTTCAAATATAATAATAACAACATTTTCTTCAGTCTTACGTTTTATTTCTTGCTGGTTCTGCCTAGGTAACAAAGGATTCTGCAGTATAAATTATGTCTGTAGCTCAAAGTTCTCGATCATCTGGGTGGTAGAGTTCGCTCATGAGACGATAGATGTAGGAAGGAGCATTGCCTCCAATGTTTGAAATGAAGAGAGTGATAAGTTCTGGAGGAACATAGTCAAAGACTGGACAATAAACATTGACCTTAGACAGAATCTCCCCTGAAAGAAAAAATATTCACATAATTGGGAACTGAGCAAGAGAACAAAAAACAATTTTGCTTTACACATGGTAGACTGGAGCTATAGAAGTTAGTTGTAGTTGGATCCCACTGAAATTAGTGTTCAGTTGGAATCAGTTCTACCTCTGTAAATCCAATCCCCCAGAGCCAGTGGCTTGGAGGCAATTAGGGTTATTTATTTTCAGTATTTATATAATTCTGTAGGCATAAAGGGCACTTTCAGGACATTTCACATATCAGCAAAACAACGGGACAACTGCTGCCTTCAGGAGTATTATCTTTTAAAAATACACTGTACAAAAAGAAAATGGGTGGGGAAAGAAAAAGAAAACAAAACTCAGGTCTAAGCACATGACTGTTAGATGGCATGGAGGTGCCCCGGCCAAATGTGTTTAAATCTTTAAGTCTCCAATATAGAAGTATTTTGCAGTAGAATTGTAAGCACATTTATTTAAAAGAAAACCCCAATAAGACTTCTGTGGTGCCAAATCAGTATTAGACTAAATGTTACTATAACAGTTTTAAAAGTGCACCATTTGAAGTTCAGAGACTCTCTTAAATTTGATTACTATGAAAGTAGGTATAAAGACATTTAAAAAACAAAAGAAGGAGCCAACCTCATATAAAAGGATTGATCTCATATCACATGTTATCCAGAAGGAATATGGGTACAGATTTTACAATTTAATTCTGGCATGGGTTGTAGTAACAGAATCTGTTTAGTTACAAGCAGGTGTAATGAAATTGTTCTAGCAACTTCTGAGTACAGTAGTGCATATAGTGCAGTAATTATGAATCTGAAAGGGAGAAACTTGATATGAATTATTTAATTATCCCTTTTATTTGGTAATATAAATCATGATTGCAAATCACCCCATGCTGGAAGTGGAGAATAAAAGAGTGCATTGACTATTCCATATATCCCATATATTCCTACTCCTTATGAAGTGGCAGTCTCACTATTAGATACAGAGTACTAGGACATGTATACTCCTAGTCTAAGTACAAAAGTTCTTAAATGATCCACAAGAATAATCTTTAATGGGAACTTCATTAATATAGGCTCTGCAGCCTTGTACCTACACAAGTGAAATATTCAGCCACAACACCTGAACAAGGTTACAGTCAGACTGCAATCTTATGCATGCTTACCTGGGAGTAAGGCACATTGAACACAGGGGGATTGTTTCTGAAGTAAACATGCACATAATTGGACAGTCAGGAATTGCAGAGTCAGTGAATGAATCTAGCTTCCATTTAGGAACACTTGTTACCAAATGATTTTACCTTCTGTAAAAGGCAACACTTCATGTGGTGAGACAAACTTGTGAAATGAGTCATCTTCATTAAGGAACTGGAGAGAACAGAAAAGGCAATATCACCGTCATTCTTAACAAATGCTTTACAGACATATTTTCAATGCAGATTTCCTTCTATTTCTCTATGTGCTACAACAGTGGCTCTCTTAGGCATTTGTGTTTGGCCATAGAGATATTTAAAAGTCATTGTACCTACCTGTGGTGTGAGCTTGAACATGGGCGCACAAACAATGAGAGGTGTGGAGTGATGTTTGGCTGCAAGTGCCAAGGTATGAGTCCCACTAACAGCTATCAAAGCCCCATTGGCCAAGATAGTCTTTGTTCCAATGATAACCTGCAAAATATACATGTGTATGAAGACACAGTATCATAATAAATTGGGATGTGTGGCAATGTTCATTTCAAATCTTGAAAAAAAAAACATGCTACATTACAATAAAAATTCCTAATATATGTATGCTAGACAAATAAGTAGGTAAAAATAGAACCATGATTAGAACAAGCAAGTGGATCTTTATCCTTCAATTTCATTTTCTAAGAAGTTCCCCAAATATGATGCCCATCCTGTTGGCCTATTTCCACTTCTCAAAAATAGATGTTGTTTGTTGGGTCACCCAGTTTCTGGAAGTGTTGCTTCCAATATGATGTATTCTATAACAGAAAAACAATGACTTCACAAGAATAACTTTATGGGTTTTTCCAGAAACTGCCCTTCTGTAAACTCAGAGGACTTCTTTCAGTAGAGCTGTCTCCAATAAGAACTTCTATTGTAATACAATCTAAAACAGATGGAGAGACTATAGAATCTTTTAGATCAGGGATGGGCAATTTGTGGTTCTACAGATGTTGGACAGCAATTCTCATTGTCTGTCACCTTTGACCATATTGGCTAGGGCTGATGGAGTTCAGTCCAACATCTGGAGAACCATACTGTACATCCCTGTTTTAGACTGTTACGTTGTAGCAACAACAAAACAACCAGTAAGTATGCTTAACAACTCTAATCCCAACTTGTGTTTAGTTGTGCAAGATAGGTTTTCTGCTCTGTGGAAGTGTAGCCCCCAGCCTATTTGGGGAGATACCACTTATAAGTATAATTTTCTTGTATGCTGCATTCTAAGGAGTGTTCTATAAGACTCAGAGGAGAGCCACAGAAGGGTCCTCACTCAGGCTACACTTCTGGAAGCAAAGATATGGGAGTGTGGGACTGAGAGTAGAGCTAGAGACTGGAGGGGATAAGAAGTGAAGTCCCTGCTAGGTGTGAAAGACAGTGGTGAGTTGAATATGCTGAAACAGGTTGATCCTATGGAAAGGTCAAAGAAGGCAAAAATCTTCTGGTGCAGTAAGTACAAAGACATGCCAACTTGTCTTCAGTTCTGAGGAAGATACTCAGAGCCGTAAGTGGTAGGCAGGAGTAAAGTGCAAGATGAGGAAAAGAAATAATTGGCTTTCTGCTGCATTGCCAACAAATTCTGTAATTTTGTGCAAGTTACCTCAAACCCAGCAGTCCTGTTATGCCTACCTTGTTAACACGAGACATGACAGCAAAGATAGCTGCATCACTCATGACAGTGGTTTCTATGTTGTCTTTAGATAAACGAACAGCCATTTCATGACCCTACAAAAAAGCGGGGGGGGGGATAAAAATTTTCATAGGAAGAGCCAGGCAAGTGAACACACAATTTATAACAACAAGGCAAGTCGCAGCAATTACCCTATCAAACTCTGTAACCTGTCTTAAGAACAGCCAACCCATCTTAACTCCAAGATCTTGTAGCCCAAAGTCTTAAAATGGAAGCCCACAGTTATGATTTATTTCTAACCATCAAATAGTCACCTAATACTTATACTGTACTTTCTTACATTTAAACAGTATTTCTGATATTA
Organism: Gambelia wislizenii; assembly: GCA_030847615.1. Lineage (NCBI taxonomy): Eukaryota > Metazoa > Chordata > Lepidosauria > Squamata > Crotaphytidae > Gambelia > Gambelia wislizenii. The sequence continues at coordinate 445,636,299 of JAUMIR010000001.1, read as the reverse complement.
GATGTTTTAGAATTTACTCCCCTCATACCACTCCTAAGTAAAAAATTTCCTCCATAAACTAAAGCACTTCAAATTTGTTTCTGGATGAGAAAGCTGGCCTATCTGCCAGAGCCAACTGTTTCTATGGGGAATAGTTCTTTGGACCTGCATTCCCCCTTCTGAGAAACATAAGAAACTTTCCCTAGCCCATTTGTTGTTTCCAAAGCCTACATATTGCTTCACAGTATATTTATAATAAAATTACTGTTCCACAGTAAGCATTGAACAGCAAATACATACAGCCCAGGGAATATGCCTTTACCTGGCAAAAGGGTGCACATTCAGCCACAATGACATGGAATTTCCTTTTGCGTGCTGCTTCCTTGAGGAAAGCCTCCACTGTGCGTGAGTAGCCAATGGTCATGATCACCTCATTGGAGTGGATATGCTCCAGTGCCTGCATGGCAATGTTGTCAGTAGTCCCCTCTGCAAGAAAAACAAATACATATGTGGGAGGACAGACAGACCCAATACCTGTCTCCAAACATGAATTAGAAAACTGGAAATCAAACAAAACAGGGTATGAAGTTCATCATTTTTCATAGTATAAGAACTTCTCTAAAGGTTAGAATACTAACAAGGGCTTATGGCATTAAAATGAAAATGATCTGCTGTATTTTAATAAATGCTGGGTTGTAGCCACAGCCCTTCCATTATGAAAGAGCTCCTTCCATCCACACAAGCTTTCTATTTCAACAGAGGATTTCTGGTGAAAGAACAAGAGATTGACAATTGTCAAATCCCTCCTTCCCCTACAGTCCCCTCTCTGAAAATCTGCTCTGGGTGGTTGGAGAACCCTGGAAGAGTTGGGGAGATGGCACAGAAGGCTGCAAAGAAAGAGAGGAATCAGCAAAAACATCTTCTATTTCTGAGCAGAATTCCATTCGAGCAATATTCCTATAGGAGAGAAGAATCTGAATCCAAACCATCCTACTGAGAAAATGCCAAAGCTTTGTGGTTACAACTGGATGGGAAGCCATGTATGTTTTAACCTGACTAGCCACTATAGATTATAGATGCAGATTTTTTCAGTTGTTGCTCCATATAAGAAATATCTTCCTGTGGTGCTATCCATATCTTGAATCTGGCCAGGTTACTCAAGATATAAGGAGCTTTGAAATATGACACTATTCCAACTGAAACATATGAGAAGAAAAGTTCTACTTGTTTCCTCTTGCTACCAATCTTCCTGCAGACAAGAAAACAGCCCTAGGCCAGGGGTGGGAATCAACCCATGGACCGCATGCTTCCTTGGGGGTGGGCGTGGGATCCCTTGTGTCCCTTGGGCCACCCACAGCTACTAGCAACCCCTGCAATTCCTCTGCCCAGTTCAAATTGTAAAAGGTAGCCTAAATACCATTTTTTGTTGAAAAAGTACTCCAGAGGGTGGAATTTTCTGTTCTAATAAACAGTTTGGAACTCACCCTACCTTAAAAGCTGCACAGAAACAATGTCTGGTCCCCAGATGTAATTTTCAATCATAATTTGCAGTCCACGCAGGGCCAGAAAGAGGAAAAAATAGGCATCTGGCAAGCCATGTGTGCCCACCTAGGCCCTTTAAGATAATCTAAAATGCAGCCCTTCTGTGAGACTTATTACTACTTTGGTTGCATATTGAGAGAAAGGGAGTATATGGTAAGGTAGAAGGCAGTAGGAAAAGAGGAAGACAAAATTCCAGATGGATAGACTCAAGGAAGCCACGGCTCTGAGTCTGCAAGACCTGAGCAGGGCTGTTCCTAATAGGGTGACTTGGAGGGTCGCCATAAGTTCAAATTGACTTGACAGCAGTTAACAGCAACAAAAATGAAATACACACATACTGAACCTCTCCCTTTCATTTTACTAGCAGCATTCTCATTTCTATGGTTATTTCTATACAACCAGCCCTCTGTATCCACAGATTTGGCATCCACAGATTTGGTATCCATGGATTCCATCATCCACGGCTTGAAAATATTCCAAGAAAAATAAATTCCAAGAAGCAAACCTTGATTTTGCCATTTTATATAAGGGACACCATTTTACTATGCCATTTTATATAATGGGACGTGAGCATCCATGGATTTTGGTATCCACGGAGAGTGGAGAGAGTCCTGGAACCAAACCCCAGCAGATACTAAGGGCCCACTATAATAACTTCTCTCACCTAGTTCAATCAACAGTTCATTAATAGCTTCAATTATATTGGGCCTAAGTGGGGAATAGTAGGTGCTGAAATCCTCGCTGAGACCTCCTGAGGTCAGAAGTTTGTGCAGTGATTCTTGCTGGTCATTCTCCTCACTGCGCCCTCGGAGCCTGTGAAACAAATAGACCCTTTAATCTGGAGAGGAAAACACAGAAAATGTAACTCTGAACAAAGGCAGTGCTACACATTGGATTGGGTGTTTTTGTTCATCACAAAAGAGGATTTGTGACCATTTGTTTTATTTATTTTAGCCTATCTTTGTACTGCCTTCTACTTAGTAAGTGCTTGTGGTGATTTTCAATACAGCCATAAAAAGCAATAAAATACAACCATTTAAACAAAATAAAATATATACACTATTACAATAAAATAGGGATCTTCTGAAAGCAGAACAGAATTAATTGCTGAAAGCTCACCAGCACAGTACAACATTACAAGACACAAAGTAGGGGTAGGAATATCGTGACCCTCCAGCTGTTGTTGGACTTCAAGTTCCAGTATTACTCACCATTGGCTACACTGGCTAGGACTTGCAGTCCAAGAACATCCAGGGGGGCATGATTTCATAAGGCAAGCTATGAAATAAGGCAACATAAGGCAAGCTAAACATAAGGCAAGCTAAGGCAACATAAGGCAAGCTAAAACAACCTCACCTGCCGTACTCCTCACGAATTATCTTCAGCACTCGTCTCACCATGTTACCAACAGTAGTCTCAGATGGCTGAGCTGCAGTCATTCTCTTACCCTCCTTACGAATCAGTTCCATTAGGTCTCCTGGAATGAGAGAAAGTAAGTTCTGGTAACTTTCAAAGTTCACTACCTGCACACAGGGAAATAAACCTGCTTCTCCAAAAATATATTCAGAAGATAATTCTGCGCTGTCTATTACTCTGGCACAGTGAGAAGAGGTCCATGTGGGCCTTCCCATCGTCCACAGAAGGTTGTAATGGGATGTGAGAGATTCCACATAGATAAGTGGTTAAAATGGCTTTCTTGATGGTTTAAATCAGTGTCTTTATATCAGCATGGCACAACTAAACAGAAGTTCCTGCTTCAAAAATCAACCAGAGGTAAGAACAGGGTGGTAGAAAAATATAATGGAAGGCAGGGCTTCAAGAGCTGTATAGAATAACATTTTGACAGGTGTACCTCTGTAAGAGTGGGGAGCAAACAGCATTTAGCAGAGTTAGTTATTTTACCATAGAGTCCTACGCTTCCACTGCAATGAATTACACAAGGTGGAAAAGTAAATATTGTAACACACAGGGAAGCATATTTGCACATATTCAGTATGTCTTACACCTGCAGTTGTTTCTGGAGATGGTGTATGACAGTGGTTTTTAATGTGTGGTCGGGGATGTCCTCACAGGTCTGCGAAAGCTTGAAGGCTGTTTGGCCCACCTCCTGCCTACAGTGAAGTGGCCAAGTGATAGGAACCAAGGCAAAAGCTGGCTGGCTTGGCCTGCGCATTGCCATTCAATCCAGTCCAGCTACAAACATGCAGAAAGAACAGGAGAAAAGTCTTCCCTCCCCCTCCTGTGCTTCTGAGGGAAGGTTTAATACATGGTGTAACTGTATCATCATTAGGCATTATTGTTGTTATTATGGTTTTAAATCTTGAGTTAAGTCTTGGGGGTCCGCAGCAACAAAAGATATTTAAAGGGGGTCCCTGATAAAGAAAAGGTTAAGAACCACTGGAGTATGAAATCCAGGCACCCAAATAAGACCAGGGGGAGGCTCTCCCTCCTACTTTTCATTATTTCGCAAAAAAAATATAAATAATCTCTTTCTCTCGCGCGGAGAGAGCGATTGGGAAGAGGACCTTAAAGGCGACTGACCCATAGCCCGCCATGGGTCAGATGAAGGCTTGGGACCCTAACCTCACCCGCATTGTCCCAGCGTCCGTTCGCCACGATCCTCCGGAGCAGCCCCACCGTCTGCCGGGCAGCCTCCTCCGACCGCGGCTGCTTCCCACCCCGTTTCAGGAGCGCCACGAAGTCTTCGATCTGCCCGGAGAGCTCGGATTCTTTCTTGGTCATTGCGGCGGACATCGCCACTCTTGGGGAGGGAGCGAGGCAGAACTCTCCCGCCCAGGAACCAAAAACAAAAGGACTTGGTAGCCAGCCGGACTTTCGCAGAGCAGAGGACGCTTTTCCGGGTAGGTCCACTCCCATTGGACGGACGAGGAAGTTGCCCCCGCCTGTTTAGAACTGGTCTGTCCAATGGGGAGTGGTGCATTTGTGGGGTTCTCGGGGTGTCGCCTTGCGCGGGGGCAAAGAACTGTGGTTACAGCTTCTCTTTGGTCGTCCCCGTTGGCTTGGCCTACAACGCCCTTGAGCAAAGCCCACCGTAAGGGATTTTGGGAATTGTAGTTGAAAGCAATTGACAGAACAAAGATTCCTCGTTTTTGACTTTAAGACAGTGGCTCTTAACCTTTGGTTTACCAGGGGTCCCCATTAAATATTGTTGTTGCCGTGGAAACCAAAGACAACTCAAGATTTAAAACCATAATAATAATAATAACTAACAACAACACAACTAGCCAACCCTCAGAGGCATTGGAGGAGGAGGGAAGACTTCTCTTCTGCTTCTTCCTGCAAGTTTGTGGCTGGAGCTGGTTGAATGGCAATGTGTGGGCCAAGCCAGCCATCCAGCCATTGCCTTGGCTTCTGTCACACGGCCACTCCACCTTAGACAGGAGGTAGGTCAAGCAGCCTTCACAAATTTACATATCCTCTCCAACACACCCTACCCAACCATTCTCTGAAGATGCCAGCCACAGATGCAGGCAAAACGTCAGAAATAAACTCTTCCAGAACACGGCCTCACAGCCCAGGGCAAAAAAACACTGAAAACCTACAGCCTTCGCATTGAAGACGACGGCATCTATATACGTTACCGTACTGATGGTAGCTTGTTTAACTTAAGCCGTCTGAGGGCTCAACTAAGACTCTAAACTATCTAGTCCGTGAGCTGCTCTTCGCCCATGATGCTGCCCTTGGTGCCCACACAGAAGCAGCTCTGCAGCGCCTAACATCCTGCTTCACAACAGCTGCAGAGCTGTTTGGGCTGGAAGTCAACCTGAAGAAAACGGAAGTTCTTGACCAGCCTGCACCACAGGACGAACACCACCATCCCCATATTACCATTGGCAACTCTGTGCTTAAGTCCGTTCAGCAGTTCACCGACCTGGAAAGCATCATCTCCTCAGATGCCAAGATTGACAAAGAGATCGAGCACAGATTACCAAAGGCATATAACGCATTTGGAAGACTACAAAAAAGAGTTTGGTGTAATAAACACCTGAGGCGAAGCACAAAAATCACTTTGTATAGAGTCATTGTACTGTCTATTCTCCTTTATGGGTCTGAAACATGGGTCACCTATCGCCACCACCTACAACTCCTCGAACGCTTTCATCAGCGCTGTATATGCACAATCCTAAATATGCACTGGACTGACTATGTGACGAATGTTGCTGTCCTTGAGCAAGCAGGGATCACCAGCATTGAGGCCATGATATTGAGAACACGTCTGCGCTGGGCAGGGCACGTTTCTAGGATGGAGGACCATTGCCTCCCAAAAATAGTACTCTACGGTGAACTCGCCACGGGTCAGCGTAAGAGGGGCACTACAAAAAAGCGATACAAGGACTCCCTGAAACAACATCTCAGGCTTGGCCAAATCAGTATTCCAGTGGGTATATGAACAGGCTTCATATGATAGATGGCTGGATTACCGAAGCTGGAAAAGCTGCACCCAGTAACATGCACACACACATACATGCACAGAATTATTTTTCATCTGGAATATCAAAGAAGAAAAGATAAAGTTGTTTGATGGAGCAGAGAAACTTTGGATAACCAAGTAGTGGACCTGAGTATGCAAAAATTGTGAACAAGGGTGCTATCATGTGTGAATGGGCTTGTCAAGGTTCTTTGATTTCTGCTTTGAAATTTATTCCAATTTAGGTTTGCAGCAGCATGTTAATATTTTCCCCCTTGTACAGAAATATGTATATATGTATGTAGATATATATATGTAGAGAAATATATATTTCTGTGCATGTGTGTCTAAATGGATGCATCGGTGTGCACGTGTGTTTTCTTCCATTGGCTAAATGTAATTATAAACATTTTTTAAATGTACACATTTATCAAATTTATACTTCAGTATGCAAATCAGATTTGAAACTCATAAATGTAAGATTTTTCAATTTATAAAGTACATTCAGGTCAGCATTCTAGTTCGAAAAGTATTAATTAGATAAACTTGGTCAAAAGTAAACTGAAATGCAGTTCTCCCCTATCCTATGAAGGAGAAACCTTAGAGGGCATTGAAAGTAAGGGGCAAGAGATTGTGCTGTATCTGGAAGCAGACAAGAAGCCAGTGTATTAAAAATTTAAATAGTAAACTCTCCCCGCCCCCATCTTTGCAAACAATGCCATCTGCCTTTCTTGATAGCATTTTTAAAATCTTGCTTGAAGAATATTTTTGTATGTATGGTCAGAGGAAGCCAGAAGAGTTTGTAGAAGATTGCTGACTATGTGACATTACAGAAACTGCTGCTTGATTCCAAAGGAAGGTAGTATATAACCTTCATAACTTGTAGCAAGCCATTGGTCCCTTTGTTTTCTTTTAATATGCATAATCCCTTCTTAAAGCAATCAAAGTTGGTAGCTCTCACTAGAAGCCAAAATGACTAAACAGAGGCTATTATACTTTTGGCATATCACAAGATGATGTGACTTATTGGGAAAGACAATAATCATTTGGAAGGCAATAGGAAAAGAAGAAAACCTCATTACAGTTGATTCAGTCAAGGAAACCATAGCCATGAGGTTGCAAGACCTGAACTTGGCTGCTGATAATAGACTCTCTTGGAAGTCTTTCATTCATATAATCACTGTAAATCAAAGCTAACTTGACAGCAGTTAACAACAAGCTGGTGGTGGATGTTCTGCCACCCATCTTTTAGTACAGGATTCCATAGTTTTTAACTTTTTATGTGAAGAAGTATTTCCTTTTGTCTGTCTTTAGACTCTCACCATTCAGCTTCACTCAATGATCCCAACATCTAATATGATGAAAAATAAAAACTTTTTCCTACCCACTTTCTCTATTTAAGTGTGTACCCTTCTATCATGTTCCCTTTACTTGTTTCCCCCTAAACACTATTTATCAGAGAATAGTTACTTCAGCCTTTTTATTATTCTTATTGCTCTTTTCTGCACCTTCTCCAGCTTTACAATATCTTCAAGTCATGGCAATCAGAAGTGTACACAGTATTCAAAGTGTGAGCCTTCCTAATAATTATTTACATTAAATATATATTTTTGTATAGCAGTTGTACACTTTACTGACAACTGTTAGGAGCTTTCCAGAAATTCACTATGAGATCAGACCTTATCAGTGTATGTGTGAAGTTAGGATTCTTTCTTACATTGTTTACTAAAGTCCCCCCCATCCTGCCTTCATTTATTTACACCATACTGTGGGTGCCACATTCATACCCATTCATTCAGCCTTTTGAGTTCAGCCGCTAAATCAGCATATCATATGCCTATTTTTTATCTTGTTCTGAACTCCTAGAGAGAAAAGATAACCAAGTGCTTCCAATAAGGAAAAGATTCTTCGTGCAAGACATCCACCATGTAATCATAAGCAGCAACTTTCTACTGGGGACAGTGTCTTTCTAAGTACTTATAGGAGAGCAAGAGAACCAATATGGTAAGTACTGCATTGACTTGAACGTGTTTCAAATTCTTGCCCAGTTATGAAGCTCACACAATGACCAGGAACAAGCAAGGACACTGCTACAGCACTTAGTGCATGTTTATTTGGTAATTCAGTGTGGCTGACTCCCAAGAATACAGGAAGCTGCTTTTTACTGAATTGTGAAGAATGGCCAGACCATTCATCTATCTAGCATTGCATTGTTTACACTCACTGGTGGTCAGTTGTCAGGTTTTCAGACAGGAAATTTTCTTAGCTCTAGTTGGAGATGCCATGAAGTAAATATGAAACCTGTTGCATGGAAGGCATGTGCTGTATCACCAACGTACACATACATTTGCACTTGCAGCCTAAAAGGCAAGCAGATCTTTTCATCTAGAAATGAAGGGCTTGTCTATATGAAGCAAAAAAAGCCTGGAGTACCTCACAGTAATGACATTTTGCAGCAGCTGCGACTTGCCTTAATGGTATTTTTGCCCCCCCATAAGCTTTGCATGGAAGATGGCAGTGGCAAGTGATTTACTTGCATTTGTACTTGCCCCAATTTGCTGCTGCTGAACTTAAAAAACAAAACAAAACAAAAAAAACCCTATGTCCAAGGAGTGATAGAGCGATTTTTCAATTTAACAGAAACCCCCCAAAAAACAAAAACCCACCCCATTTTCTTGCCTTTGCACTTGCTCACTAAGGTGAAAATCCAACATGGCGGCTGTGGGCGCCCCCCCCCCATGTTTGCCCGGCCAATCAGCTTTGTGCTTCCTCTCCTATGGAAAAGTGATTCATACCACATTGCTTGTCCCAATGAGCAGGAATGTGCATCCCCCTTGTTTTTTTTAAACTCTGGGAAAAGCTGCAAAGGCTTTTCCTGTGGAGTTTTTGACGTTTTGCCCCCCGCACTTCCCAATACGGCAAAATTTCATTAAGACAGGTAGGATTCTGCTCGCATTCCATGAGGAGTATTTTCACCATTTAGACAACCCCCAAATCTACTCTTTTTTCCCTTTTTTTCCAGCCTGCCTTATTTCATAGCAGTGTTGAGTGGGGGCAAATCAGCAAAGGAAAGTACTAAACTCATGGAAGGAAGGGAGGGATTAAAATGCAGTAAATAAACATTTCAAGAGATAGTTTATCTAGTCACTTTAACCTCAGTGGATTATCTTACTTAGATCAGCAAGTCTCTCACACACCTTTTCATGGAAATTGCACTTCTTGTTCTTTTAGGCTCTCCCTCATATCAATCATGTCACAGGGATAACTATAGGGAATAAGGTGAAACTTTCATTTCTGTAGTGTTGGCATTGACAGGTTATGGCATAAGGATGTTGCTACTGATATATCCTTACAACCAACAATGTTTAATCATCCAGGATCTCAGCCATAGGAACAGCAGCTCTGAGTTGTACAGTTACTGGAGGTATGCCATCACATTTTGCTTCTGTAATGTCAGTTCATCAGCTTGAGGTCAGATATTTCAAAAACTAATTGCTGGTACCTTGGAGTAAAAGATGAGAGTTGTGGGTTTGATGAGAGTTGTGGGTTTGTTGTTGCTATTATTATTATTTAGTTGTAAGACACACTTGGAAAGAGAGTAATAGGCCTTGAGAGTGGTGTCTCCCACTCACAGTTTAATCTTGGCAATTCTCAGGAATGTGGTTTTGTTTTTACCCACAACTCTGTTCCCTGTCCAAAGAGTAATGATCCCACGGCATCTTATTTAAATGAGATATTTCTGAGGTCATGTTCTTTTTTTCTTTACTTTTCCCCATGCGTACCCACAGAGAGCTTCCGGCTCAGCTTCTGGGTGTCTGCAGCCTCTTTCCTATTGGCTGGGAATGAACTCAGCCTTGGTTCATTCGTTTCTCTTGGCCTTACAAGATGCTACTTAGCATTATCCCTCATTCTGGTTCCCACTTCTTCATTTGTCCTGTTTCTATCATCTTACCTATTGCCTGCTATATCAATGTTTTGGGTTAAAAGAGTTGTTATTTCATCTGGGGGAGGCTTCGGGGACTGTAAACTGTCTGAGAAAATCCATCTGGCCCATTCCCAGGGAAGGTTACTGTAACCTTGGCACCGAGTGCCCTGAAAGCACAAGAGGGAGAGAGGTGAAGGGAAGAAAAATTATTTCAGCCCAAGCACCAGTTTCCCACTCTCTCTCCTTTCTGCTATCAATCAGGCACAGACCAGATTCCATTATAAATGACATTTTAAATGTATTTTTGTAGCTTCATACACATTGAAGGTTTTTTTGGACATAATCAAGGCTGCTGACACATTGCAGAAATAATGCAGTTTGATACCACTTTAAATGCCATGGCTCAATTCTATGGAATTCTGGGGTTTGTAGTTTTGTGAGAAGTTTAGACTTCTCTGTCAGAGAGCTCTGGTGCCACAACAAAACCCAAAATTCCATAGTATGCAGCAATAATAGTTAAAGCAGTGTCAAACTGCATTATTTCTGCAGTGTGCCAACAGCCCTAGTCCAAACTTCAGCAAGAATCAACAAGGCAGGATTCAACTGTGGCATTCCTCTTGATGAAACACCTCCAGCAAAGGCAAACCAGCCACCTCCCATGGCAGTCTCTGCAAGAAGGCAGATTTTAGAGGAACATCAGTCAGAGCAGTAGCTATGCTAGATGCGGGTTTTCTGAGAGTGGTAGTCCAAAAAAGTAACTTCTTCAAGTTCAGACATAAGGGGGAAACTGTTACAAGGTTTCCCCTTACGTCCAAACTTGAAGAGGTTACTTTTTTGGACTACAGCTCCCAGAAACCCCAATCCAGCATAGCCACTGCTCTGACTGAAGTTTCTCTAAAATCTGCTTTCTTGCAATTTCCGTCCTACAGTTACTCCTGCAGCTTCCAAATTTTCCCTTTGGATCAACACATAACAGGTGTTTTCCTTCCTTCCTGTCCTTCATATTTCTGTACTGATAGGTAAATCTTCAAGTTTTTCATCTTCAAATGCAAGAACAAATAATCACCATAATTTTCTTCCCACCACGGGAGAGAATAAAGGGGAGAACGTGCTACTGCAGTTTTCCCAACTACAATAGATTTTTGTGTGTGTGCAAAATATACAGTTTGCTGTGCAGAAAATATTTTTTTGTTAAAAAGAACCATTTTTTCCTCTGTGTGCAAAAATACATTATTCCCAATGGCAACCAATTACAAATCCATTGAACAGTTAACTTGTCTAAAATGTGGGCTAGACAAGTTAACTGTTCAATGGATTTGTAATTGGTTGACCGGCCGAACCCAAAGGGTGCTCAGCAGTGGCCTGGATAGACTGGATAGACCTGGATAGACTGGAGAGCTGGGCCAAAGCTAACAAAATGAAATTCAATACGGAGAAATGTAAAGTACTGCATTTAGGGCGGAAAAATGAAATGCATAAATGTAGGATGGGAGAGACCTGGCTGAATGAGACTACGTGCGAAAGGGATCTAGGAGTCCTAGTAGACCACAAGTTGAACACGAGCCAACAGTGTGATGCGGCAGCTAAAAAGGCCAATGCGATTTTGGGCTGTATCAATAGAAGTATAGTGTCTAGATCAAGGGAAGTAATAGTGCCACTCTATTCTGCCTTGGTCAGACCTCACTTAGAATACTGTGTCCAGTTCTGGGCACCACAATTCAGAAAGGACATTGACAAATTGGAGCGTGTCCAGAGAAGGGCAACTAAAATGGTGAAAGGTCTGGAAACGATGCCTTATGAGGAGAGACTTAGGGAGCTGGGTATGTTTAGCCTGGAAAAAAGACGGTTAAGAGGCGATATGATAGCCCTGTTTAAGTATTTGAAGGGATGTCACGCTGAGGATGGAGCAGGCTTGTTTTCTGCTGCTCCAGAGATTAGAACACGGAGCAATGGGTGCAAGCTCCAGGAACAGAGATTCCACCTCAACATTAGGAGGAACTTTTTGACAGTAAGAGCTGTTCGGCAGTGGAACACACTCCCTCGGAGCGTGGTGGGGTCTCCTTCCTTGGAGGTCTTTAAACAGAGGCTGGATGGCCATCTGTCGGGGATGCTTTGATCAAGATTTCCTGCGTGGCAGGGGGGTTGGACTGGATGGCCCTCGTGGTCTCTTCCAAATCTGCAATTCTATGATTTCCCAAGAACCCCCTTTTCAGTCAGGAAATTAAAACCACTAAAAGCAAATATTCTTTCCATCCCTACTTCAGGTATTGAAAAGCCACAGCCATGCCTCCTTTCAAGCTTCTCTTCTCCAAGCTAAATATACCCCAGTGTTTCTAACCATTCCTTATATGAGTTGTTTTCTTCTAGTCCCCAAACCTCCTCTGTGTGCATTCTAGTTGGTCAATGTTCTTTTAAAAATATTCTTCTTTTAAAATGTGGCACCCAAATGTTAAGGCTGATTTACTGTAATTGGGATTATTACTGTCCTTATTTTATACAGTGCTAATATGTACATGGAGTTTCACAATGAAGTCTGAGAGGGAGAGATCCCTGTCCCAAAGCACTTAGAACTGAAAAGGAGTGGGGAAAGGGGAAAGAGGAGGCAGAAATAGCAAGAGATTAATGTGAAACAAATGCAACTGTATGTACTTAGGCTTGGATCCAAACTTAGTCTTAGTAGTGGGAGATTCAGAACAGATAAAGGGAAGTACCTCTTCACACAATACAACATTAAAAATATGGAATTTGCTACCACAAGATGTAGCTGTGGCTGCCAAATTGGATAGATTTTAAGGGGGATTATGAACATTAATGGAAGATAAGGCTATCAAGGGTTACTAGCTGCAACTGTTGTATATCATCTTGAGTATGAGAGACAGTATGCCTCCCAGTACCAGTTACTGGGGAACACAATTAGGAGGGAGGTATTGCACTCATGTCTTGCTTGTGGGCTTGCCACAGACATCTGGTTGGCCACTAAGAGAACAGAATGCTTTGTTGTTATGTATCTTCATGTTGACTCCATCTTTGGGGACCCTATCGTAGGGTTTTCTTGGCAGAATTTATTATGAGGAGGTTTGCCATTGCCTTTCTCTTAAACTGAGAGTGTCCGACTTGCCCGAGGGCACCCAGTAGGTTTCCATGGCTGAGTGAGGATTTGAACCCTGGGTCTCCAGAATCCTAGTCCAAAACTTAAAACACTACACCACATCGGCTCTCTCGCCACGGGGAGCAGAATGCTGGAGTGTAAGGCCTTCTGGACTGATTTAGCACAGCTCTTTATCTACTATTCTTGCTGTTATTTTCAGCCGGCTGTACATTATGTGCAAGTAACACATTTGACTAAGTTAACGTAGAGCTCATCCAGACTGGCCAAATATAATTGGAGATTGTGGGTTTTACTCCTGTATTTTGTTTCCAAAATCCAGATGACATACTATTTCAGGCTTTTGCCCCTCCTTGCCCCAGTTTTTTTTTTTTTTTACTACCAGCAGGGTGTATATGTGTGTGTGTGTGTGTGTGTGTGTTTAATGGATTTTTTTCTAGTTTTCCACTCTTCTCCTTTTTGTTTCTTTTAGCCCTCTCCTGCACATTTTAAGTTGGATCTGCTATGCTCTGTTTGTGTATGTGTGCATGCACACCTGTAAATGCCTGTACACATGGAGGAGAGAAGAAAAGAGGATGGAGGAAGAGGTTGTCCCTCTCCCCACCCCCGCTTTTGCAAAAGTGCTCTGTGGGGTGGGGAGGAAGGAGGGAGTCAGTGGAAAAAGGAAAAGGGGTTGGGGGAAAAGAGATTATCAGGAATCCTTGTTCAGTTTCAGGTGCCACAAGACTCTGTTATTGTGGGTGAGGTGGGGGTGGTATCATTTAGCACAATAATTAATTAATAAGGAAGAGCAGACCTTGCATTTTATTTATATTTTTTAAACAATGTGTGGATGTGGAAATGGGAAGAAGCAACCCAAAGTGACATTAAATGTAGCTGATTGAATCTGTATTAGTTGCCTCTCCGGACAAGCCCTATTGCCCATCACACTTAAACCTATATGCTTGCCATCCTCTGCCTCCTTCCATACAGACTAGCCCCCATATATGTGGGGGATATGTTCCAAGACCCACATGAAACTGTAGATAATAGGAAACCCTATTATTTTCAATGAGACGAATGCCGGAAGTTGACCATAGAATCACACCGGAAGACCTAGAACCTAAAAAGAACATACTTTTTTGGATATGGATAAGTGAAACCTTGGATACCAAATCTATGGATATGGTGGGGGGGGTGTCTGTTGGGATATGTAGTTTGCAATCCAATAAGTTGAGATGTTTGACTGCTGAAAGGGTTAACAGATAGAAGCAAACAGAATGCTTGATGTAACTTCCTACTGAAATGTCATTGGTTTTCCAGAGGAAGAGGTGTGTTTAAGTCCTTCTCTTTGTCTGGCACCATGATGTTTTTCTAGAGGCAGGACCTGCTTTGCAGAGCTCCTGCATATTTTTGTTTGTAACATGTACTTTTTAGTTGTATTTTTACTATTTTAGCCTTCATCTGTTGTTATGCTTCTGATATTCAATGAGAAATGCACACAGACTGTGAGTAAAGATGTTTTTATACATTTAAACTACTTTTAACTGTTTTGAGTCTCTTTTATGATAGAAATATAAACTGGGGAGAAGTTGTGTGAATGGTTATCTTAAGCCTGCATGCTAGAATCAATACATGTCTGCTGCATATGTATTTTTAAATAGAGAAACTCTGCTGATTATTTCTGTGCTTTCAAAAGGGAGTTAAAACCATCAGTTTTATGGCGCCTGTATTTTAAGGTACTTCCGGTAAAGCACAGAGGGGTAACATTGTTGAATTTACTAAACTCCCATTAGGGTCAACTTGTACATTATGCATATGTTTAAGTACAACGTTATGCCACAATGAATCAGCTAGCCCAGTGGTTCTTAACCTTTTCTTTCAGGGACCCCTTTTAATTATCTTTTGTAGCTGCAGACCCCCAAGACTTAACTCAAGATTTAAAACAACAGCAACAAGAATAATAATACTGTACAGTTACAGTTGTCCCCCCACATTCACGGATTTGGCATTCATGGTTTTAAGTATTCACGGCTTGAAAATATTCTTTAAAAAAATAATAATCCAAAAATCAAACCTTGATTTTGCCATCTTATATAAGGGACACTATTTTGCTTTGCCATTGCATATAATGGGACTTGAGTATTCACAGATTTGGGTATTCATGGGAGGGTCCTGGAACCAAACCCCAGCAAATGTGAAGAGACAACTGTACACTATCCATTAAACCTTCCCTCAGAGGCACTGGAGGGGGGAGGGAAGACTTTTCTCCTTTTGTTCCTGCAAGTCTGTGGATGAGCGGATTGAATGGCATTGCACAAGCCAAGCCAGCCAGCCAGCCAGTCTTTGCCTCAGCTCCTATCCTGTGGCTACTCCACTGCAGGGAGGAGGTAAGCTGAGCAGTCTTCAAACTTTTGCTTGGACCCCCTGTGGGGACATTGTGGCCCACTGGGAGTCCATGGACCGTAGCTTAAGAGTCACTGAGCTAACCTATACATTACTCCTTTCCCCACCTTTTTTTTTTTTTACTGTCACTGTTAAGAGCAGGTTTATATGAAGGGCCAAGCAAGCAGCAGAGCCTCCTTCCCCAACCTGGTACTCTTCAAATTGTTACATCTTCCAGCATCCCTAGCCACCAAGTGTCTTTGGTGGGAATTGTAGTCCAGCTCATCTGGAGGGTACCAAGCTAGAGAAAGCTGCCATACAGATGGAGAAGGAAGGACCTTTCATGAGAACAAGGTAGTAGAGGTACAGAGCTCTGAATTTCAAACTCTGATTGAAAATAGCCAGTCATAGCTTAATTGACCAGCTTGTGGTTCCAGGTATTTATGCATAGACCAAGCGAGCTATAGATTAGAGTAACAGATTATGAGAGGCCTCTAATATAATACAAGCAAGCAAATGAACAACACACACATGTATTATTTAGTGAAATGTTTGGCATAACTGTTTAAAAAATAAAGGAAACAGGGAAAACAGCCTCTAAAATAGGCATTATTCTTCTGATAAAGTGTTTGCACATCTGTGTATGTGTGGTAATGTTATGGGGCATCTTAAACCTAACAAACTTTGGAGCCTCAGCATATCTTAATCCTGCCCTGCTAGCGGAACTATAGAGTCTGTACTGGGTAGTAGAAAGAAAAACAGAAGCAGTACTGGGAGGGATGTGGGTCCTGTATCAAAAGAAGTCCACATTGTGAGAGCATGGAGACAGCAGGGTGTGATGCAGGATCTATGTTAAGCAGCAGGACAAGAGTCTCTTTGGGGAAATGCTGGATTTATTTTGGACACTGCAATATTTAAAGGACACTGTGCCAAAATAAATGGGATGGGAAAGCAGCCATTCCTGGCAGCCTAAAGAGTTGGGTTGGTAAAGCCAAAAGCAGCTTCATTCTCTGCAATTGCTGGAAAGTGGAAGTTGTTGCTCAGGCAGCAGACACCAGGCTGTTCTTGCTGGGGAGACTCCCTGATCTAACTGCCCACTGTGCTTAAACTGCCTCATTCCCCTTGAGAGGAGATCAAATGTCCTCTGGCTAGAACCCCAGCTTAATCCCAGTACTGCAGTGGTAAATTTTTGAAGTAGAGGCACATACTGTGACAATCCCTATCATAGCTGGCTCTCTAAGGAGATTTCAAAAATGCAGACAGCTTTGTTGATTTATATCAACAAATCAAATCTGGCAGTTTTCAGCTTCATCAGGAGAAGGTCTTTTGTAAATCTAATGCATCTTAATTGCCCCTTAAGACAAACCTACCCCAAAATATTTTGCATAATAACAATTACCATAATATAATGTTACTGGGGGAATCATCTCCCTTCTCAGAGGATTGCAATTATGGTCAGAGGGAACAGGGGAGGGGGGATTACCAGATGGACAGCCTTGTCCATGCTACTCAAAAAGTCCCAAGCCTGTGACTCTCTGAACTCTGTGAGCTCTGCCTCTACCACACCATGGTTTAATCCTAACATCAAACAGATCTCTCCCCACCCCAGATTTATACAAGTAAAAAGCAGGGGTACTACTTCTGTTCAGGAAACAGTAGGTCTTTGAATGAGAAAAAAGTTGCAGAGAAGTTGACAGGAGAAGGAAGAAGGTAATTTGGGGGGATTTTAGCCTCTGATTTCTCCATCCTGGGGGATTCTGGAAATTGCAGTCTTTAAAAAGTGTGTTCCTCACGAACAGCAAGAAAGGATTAGTTGGAGTTCCCAAAGTTGTTCCCCCTTTGCAGAAAGGACAGAATTGTTTTTCCTCCCTTAATGGAGATGGAAATGGAAATAGGTAGCCCATTTTAGCCACTGTAGAAGGGCTGACTTCCCACAGCTGGAGCCAGTGTATGTCCCAAGAGCCTTCCTCTTGTCTGCATGTATTGACAAGTACTGTAAAGGTCAGTTCATAAGCGGTACCCACTCTTTTCCCAGGCTTTGTAGCCTCCTGTGTTGACACTGCTCACAGCCTAATAAAACTATGGAGAGTGATATTGCAGTGATCTATGCTTGGCATATTTTGCTTGTTTTTGTCCATGTGTCTGCCTCAGTCTTTTTTTGTGTAGTCTACTGCCTGATGCAGACCTACTTGATACCCTTTTGCCAGTAGCCCCTATAAACTGTTTGTACCCCCGCTGTTGTTTTGGACTATAGGCCAGGATATTTCTGAGGCATTGACATTTATTAATTGTGGGAGAGGAGCAAAAAGAAAATGTAGTGAAATGATAGATAACAGTTCCCAGATCTCAGGCCCTGGACCCTCTTCTGCTGTTCTCAGGGGGAGTGGGAAGAAGCTCAGGGTGAGGGCACTGATTTGAAAAGTGTCTGCTTATATGTTTTCCTCATTACTTAGAATTGGAATTTTTTTATTTGAAATATATACGCTGTGTAACTGTACCTGGTGTTTAATTTAATAATACTTAATGACATCACCAGGGCCTACCTGTAATATAGGGATGGTAAATCTTAATTTCTCTGAGTCTCCTGTCCTGTAGCTTTGAGACACTCGGGAATTTTCTCCCTCACAATGACGGGAAACTGCGCAGCTTTTCCATGAAAGCTGTGTAGCTTTACCAGAAATATCAACTTTCCAGGGCCTGCCTTCTGTGACCTCACTAGGGACCATCCATATGTCTCAGGTTTTGACCCTGAAATCTCAGGGGTTGGGCTGATCCTGACTTGGCAACCTTAAATGTAGAGAATCCCAGCCCTCTGCTTGCTTGTTGACTTTTGATTCAAATAAACAGGACCAGTTAAGAGACCAATGAAGAGAGTCACAGAAACTGCTAGACACTAAGGGCCTTGCCAGGGCAGTAATTTAAAGCAAAGAAACAGAACAGTTTCACAATGAGGCTTTTATTTTTACATCACACAGGCTCAACCAAGGAATTTTACTTGGGTTTATGGGGGAGACAACACTGTCTTCCACTTGTAACCTTTCCATATTTTTCCAGTGTTTGCTCTGCCTTTTTTGGACAAGGGTAGGTCTTAGCTGTTGATGATAGGGTAACTTGCTGGTCTCTCATTCATGGGGTTGCTGGAAGTTGAAGCCCACTTAATGGCAGTTAACAACAACAACATCTCAGTATCATGGACATACCATGAGATGACATGACTCATTAGAAAAGATGATAATGCTTTGCCCACTCCTGCTTTAAAGGTTGAATACTGTTCCTTTTCTTCTCTACTAATGGGTACTTAATCCGGTGTTTATATGTTTGCTTTTTAAAGCAGCATTTCCTCGTCAGTATTAGGTCTTTTCACCACCACCTCATCCTGGTGGATGAAACACACTTGATGGTCTGTGAAATCGTAAAATCTTGTGTGTGAATTTGTTGTACCTTTTCCAAATCAACAGAGAATGGTTGGAAGGGTCTTTTGCAAGTAAGGGCCCTAGAATCACCCAGAGGACTTGTTTGTCCCTCTCTGCTCACTAAGCTTCATTGTGTCCAGGTGCTTAATACAGGCATACCTCAGTTAACAAAGACACTGATAGCAAAGTCCCATTTTATGCTTGCTCAAAGATCCCTTCTTTTCCTTCTCCTCTTCTATCTAACTGGAAGGGGTTGTTGTTGTTTTTATTGTTTTTAGCAGCACCCATATTGGGAGGATGGTGAAGGAGGGCTGAATCACAGACTTCCAGTGTCAAGCTGCAGCAGCATGGCTGCTGTAAACAATGCAATAGAGCCTTGAGCTGGGAAAGAGCAAGATGTTACTTTAGCCGATTCTTTTGTAGCTGTGTATGCCTGTCTACTTACAGGCAAGGTAAACAACAGTTGCCTTCAGACTCCCTTACTGAGCATGCCTGAACAACAAGACAATAAGAGGAGTGCAGACAAGCCTGACTCACCAGCTCCACCAGCATGTTAAAAAAGCATAGGTGTCTCTTAAGAGGCTTACTGCACAACAAAGTAAAGCAGCAAAGCCGCAGGAAGGTTCTGTCTTCTGTGCTGCCTTACTGCATGACATTGTCGTTCTTCTGTTCCGGTCCCATGGGAGACTGAGATAAAACCATGTCTTTTTGCTAACTGGAAAAACTCATTAGCAAAAAGACACTGTTTTACCTCTGTTTCCCATGGGACTGTAATGACAGAACACCAGAAGAACGACAGTGTCACGCAGTAAAGGCAGCACGGAAGACAGAACCTTCCTGCTCCCCCTGCTGCTTTACTTTGGCCTACAGTAAGCCTCCAAGTTTGGTCACCAAAATGGAAACTGCAAGAAATATGAAGATTACCTTTAAGCCCTGAAATAGCATTACTACCATATTGTGAAAAAATACAAGAATCTCAAATTGTTAAGGATTTACTAAGAAATCTGTTGACAGCAGCAAGGTTAATAATAGCAAAGAAATGGAAAATACAAGGTGAATACAAAATAGAAGAATGGTATGATGAAGTATGGAATATAGTTATAAATGAGAAATTAACAAATATGGTTAAAGAAAAAAAAGAGGGCTAAATAAGAATGTTTTTGGTGAAAAATGGAGTAAATTTTTAGAATTTATATTAATAAAGGGGAGAGGAAGCAAACCTGAGTTGGAAACAATGGTATTTTGGAAAGAGGGATGAATGTGAAGGGAAGTCCCTCGGTGGAGGGAATCACTGTTATATATGTTTGTTAAGTTTTATGTAGAAATTATATGTCATTTAATTTTAAAAATTAATAAAAATTATTAAAAAAAAAGAAATATTAAGATTGGTGAAATAAAAAGTGGATACATTTGGAAGAATGCCTTCAAAGGGTCCCTAAAAGTTTCAAAACATTTTAATTTCTTATCCAGGGCATCCTTGACCCAGTTGTTTCATTAGTTTACTAAAATATGTTGAAACACTCTTCTTTTTTGGTGGTGTAGGAACCTATTCCTATTCTTTCTATGTTATTTTTACTGCCGGTACCAACTTTTCTGTTAAAGAAGTAAACCTGAGGAACAAATCTACTTTGTTAACTGAGGTATCCCTGTAAGGTTTTCAGAAACCAGAAAATCAACAGGCAGATCACTTGTTTCAAGGGGTATGAGATCTCTCCAACTGATGTTGAAAGTGCAGGTTTCAGTCAGGTCTGTCAGGGGGAGTATTTGATTTGGTCCTTGCAGCATTTGGCTCAAGCCTGCCTTCCCTCATTCCCTCCCTTTAGTTATAGACTCCTGCATTTTACATCCTTGGTATGTGTTCTTGCTTTGTTCTTTAAAATATTTTTATTTCAAAATTGTAAAGTAAAAGGAATATTAACATTTATTAGTTCTAAGGTATTAAATATAATGTCTCACAGTTTAGGGAATAGGAATGGTGGGTGGGAAGAAAGAAAATTATGTTTTCTAATTTTAAATCAGAAGTCGTGTAGCGTGACACATCTCCAAAAGGACAAATATTCCATATATTCCGGAATATATTCGTATATTCTGGCATATAAGATGACTTTTTCAGCCTGTAAAATCAGCTGAAAAGTCAGGGGCAGTCTCATATGCCGGATACAAGCCCATCTTGGACTTGGAACGACGGAGGTCGCTGGCTGGAGGGGGGAAACTTGCTAGCCACCTTATCCCCCCACCCAGTACAGATGCAAGGGGGGGAGCCTTGCTGGGTGGGAGGGGCTCTTCTCTGTGACTGAGTCATGGAGAGGATCCCCTCCCAGCCAACAAGGCTGCACGGGGTGGGGGGAGCCTTGCTGGGCGGGAGGGGCTGAGCCTCTCCCCAGCCGGCCAGCTATCCCCTGTGATTCCCCAACTCGTGAGGAGGCTGGCCAGCCTCCTCGTGGGTTGGGGAATCACAGGAGGTGGCTGAACCTCTCCCCAGTTTGGCCAGCCTCCTCGTGGGTTTGGGAATTGCGGGAAGTGGCTGAGCCTCTCCCCAGCCGGGCAGCCATCCCCCTAGATTCCCCAATGCGTGAGGAGGCTGGCCAGCCTCCTCGTGGGTTGGGGAATCACAGGAGGTGGCTGAACCTCTCCCCAGTCTGGCCAGCCTCCTTGTGGGTTGGAGAATCACGGGAAGTGGCTGAGCCTCTCCCCAGCCGGGCAGCCATCCTCTGAAATTTCTCAGCCAGCTTCAGGAAGGCTTCAGGAAGGGTGGCTGGCTGGAGAGGGGAAGCTTTCAAGCCACCATCCACCCTCCCTGAAGCCACGAAGGGGAGCCCGATTGCTGCTTCGGGGAGGGTGGGTGATGGGGGGGTCATCTTATATGGTGAGTATACCCTAAAGTCTATATTTTGACTTAAAAATTGGGGTGTCATCTTATATGCCCAGTCGTCTTATACGCCGGAATATACGATATCTAAAATAATAAATTGAAGACAATAAAAATCTGCAATAAAATATAACAAAAACCATAAAATGAATTACAAATATTAACAACAGTATATACACACATGTACATATGCCCTACATATTGCAACTTACACATTAAAAAAGTTAACATGGTAACAGGTTCGTGCATAAATTACTGTGCATTGATAGAATATAATAAATATAATTATTTCCATTTACATAGGAAATAAACAGCTGTCTTTTCTCATAAAAAAGTGCTGAGTCTGATGTTTCTTGCATCTTTAAGCTGGGCTGTCATCTCCTCCATAAGAGCAATTTTCCATAAATTTATTAGCCAGTCAGGTAAAGTAAGTGCCTTGTGTTCTTTGCAATGTCAAGCAATGATCATTCCAGCTGCCAGACAAAGGAATCCAATTAGATCCTTATGAAGGAGATTTTAAAGTTACTTAGGAAGAATATGTGAAAGATCTATAGCTGCATTTAGAATTAGTGCTTGACTGCAGTGGAATAAATTCCTTTAAAAACTGAAGACCAAAAGTCATAGAGTACAACCACCATGTAATAATAATAATAATAATAATAATATAAAATGTATTTATACCCCGCCCCTCTGCTAAAACAATCGGGGCGGTATTAAGATATGTATTAAGATATGATTGTGGTCATATTTTATACCTCCAACAATTTGAGTTCAGGTTCCTAGAAAAGCAACTTATACCTGAGAGGAATGTCATATTTATTTTTATTTTGACACAACTTTGGGGTGCAGATCAAGATTGCCAGGAGGGGAGATGGGGCCCCCTGGTCCTGGTATTCTCCATTTTGGGCATCCCCTTAAGGGACCTTGGGAGTGTAGGCTAACAGATGGAAAAGAAACCATGCAGGAACCTGTCCCCATGTGGATTCCATGCTGGTGCTCATACAACCTCTCACAGTTGTAGGGGAAGCACCAGTAATGCCAAGAGTCTATTTGCCACACCTGCTGTGATGAATCCACCAGCAGCCTTTGCTACAAAGCCTGATTTATTCATCTTGGCCTTAATTCTTATGTGTGAGGTTTTGTTGTTGTAGTTGTTGTTTTTGCCTTGGCTCTGTACTGACTTTTTACTATTATATCTGACCTGAGGTCTTCTGCTGCTTCATGCTGTGTTTTAATGCAGGGTTGGAATCATGTAGCCCTCCAGATGGTGTTGGACTGCAAGTGCCAGATGTCGTTGTAGCTAGCGTAGAAAATGGGGAAGAAATCTTGAATGTGCAGTTCAGCAACATCTGGAGAGCTGCATGATCCCTGTCCCTATTTTATAGCAACATTTCATTGATGCTGCATCCCCCCCCCCTGCCCCATGGGCCACTTGGAACTTTAGAGGTAAAAGAATCCTATGCCTAAAAACAGAGTGGGTGATTAGTATATATGTGTGTATATATATATATATATATATATATATATGATTTACGTATAGCAGCCTCCAGGATATGGTCTGAATTACACTTCAGTTTCTTTGTGCATTATGGCTGTATTGCCGCAGCAACAGAGAGATCACAGATCATCATGAACGAGAGGGCCATTGAATCTCATGCTGTGGGCTCTTTGTTGTACTTTCACTGCACAGCTGAGTCACTGAACCCAGTCATCTTTCTTCCTGTTTCTTATGAAGGGGATCCCAGGAACTATGTGAATGTGATTGTCTTTGCGTAGCCGTCTAGTGGTTTTCCTTCCTCCTTTCACTGTTGCATATCTATGCTCCTCATTCAGCTTTGCTCTCCCTCTGCAACATTCATTAATCTCTAATGTTCTGGTGGAAAGAGTTGCATGATTGGGGAGAAAGGCTGGTTACATTTGTATGAGACCTGTGCCTATAACTCCATTGAAAAGGGAGCAACTCTGTATCTAACACTTTTTGTAAACAGGTGCAATTGAGCTCTTAGTTTCTTTGTACACAACAGCAAAGCAAACTACAGTATCTGATAGGAAAAACTAGCCTTTTTCAATGACTTGCCTGAGGAGGGAATATTTGACCACTGAATCCCCATTGGCTCTACTTCAGCACTAAAAATAAAACCACTGTCCTTTTTTCATCTGGAAAAGTACAACAGTTGCCTTTAAGACAAATGGGCTCCTCTGGCAGGCATGTTGGGAGGTTGTGGTATTTGTTGTTGTAGTTCTCAGAATTAATGAAAATATCCAAATGACATTTTTGTTGTCCCAGACTATGTTCAGAAGGCACTCTCATGACCTGCAGGAGTTCCCAGTGATAAAGCAGAGGGTGCAGGTCCCACAAGACTTGCACACCTGTAATCAAGACCAGCATGCAGTATTAGTCCTGGAAGCATCTGCATGCTGTTCTGCTCAGTTAGCCTCACCCGACTCAAAGCTGCCCAGGGGCGAGGGAGTGGGTGAACTGGGCACAGATCAGCATCAGGTGTTGGGCACCTCACCTGCACCTCCTCGAGATGCCCCAATGACTGTGGACACTCCAGGCACACCTCCACCCAAGAGAGCAGAGGCATGCCCAGTGGAGAAGCAGACCTCTCAACCCCACGCTCCCGAGCTTACTGAAGCCAAGGGATTGCAGCTGGTGAGGACAAGGTACTGCAAGGTCCTGAACTGATGCCTTCTACAGCAGACAGCAATGCACCGGCGACACCAGGGCATCTCCAGATGGAGTGGCTTGACGAAATGAAGGAGGACCCACAATCTCCTTCAGGAACTCAACAACCCAGATTTGGTATTCCCAAGGCCATGCTCTATACAGAGGTTTGGACACGTGGCCTTAGAAAGGACTGGCAGCACCAGAAGCAACTGCTGGTGCCTACCCAGGACAGAAACAAACTCCTCAGCCCAGAAGGTGCCAAGGCAGGGGCTGGGAGTTCTAGTTTGCCCAGTGAGACAACAGGGACTGGGAGTTCTAGTTTGCCCAGTGAGACAACAGAGATGCTAGCTCATGCTGACAGCCCAGATCCTTTAATGGTGGAGGTGGAAGAAGCTGAGAAGGTTCGCATTGATGTCTCATCGGCAGCAAGCAATACAGGAGGAGGCCTGGCAGCAGATCCAGAGGTGCCGCAGCCAGATGACTCTGCACTCCCAGGGGGCCAGGAGAGCCAGGAATGGTCAGCAGGCAGAGTCAACAGCTGGACACCGCAGTGGCTGATTTGCAACAAGAGGCTGGAGCACCAGGTGACATAAACTGCAAAGGAGGCTCCACAGTCATCCCATGGAGCCACAGCAGGTCACAGCCCAACAGAGACCCTGAAGCCAACACAGGCCAAGGGAGTGGTCACCAGGAGGAATCTGGCTGGTGGGCCCGAGGGAGAGGATGAGGACCTTCACACATTGGCAATGATGCCACCAGATGTCTGCATCCTACTCCAGGAGCAGTGACAGTGTGCCCAGAAGGAGCAGGAGGCAGCCCAAGGTTGTCACATGCCACTGAAGATGGCAGTGGACGATGCCTGGTCTCTATAAGTCCCACAGTGGAGCACTTTTTGTGATAGACAGGGGCAAATGGAGCTACGAGATGTTGTTCTCGCCGTACAGGATCCGTTCCAGTCCATGGCTATGGACATCCTGGGCTGGTGGGGGGACTTGTTCAGGAGGCAACCCAGGTGACTAGCCAAGAACTTAATGAGACTGTCTGATCATGCCTTCAGGAGGCTGAACTGATAGTCAAGTCCAGGACACTTCATTGAGTGACTGACATTTCTATATGTGTTGCATACTTGTTTATGGTTTATGTTTTCACTGTATTGTTTTGTAATTGCATACATGTTACTAACTGTTTCTTTTTCAACTAACAGGTTGAAATTACAGCCAGTGTGGATCCAGCTTTCAGTTGTTCCCAGACCGTCTGAGATTTGGGGGGGGGGGTTGATAATGGGGGATTGCATCTCCCATTATCCTGCCATGCTGCAATCTCAACAATCAGGTAAACAAAGGGTTAACAACTTAAGGCTTAATTAGAGCTCTGGAAGAAAGGTAACACCTCCAGGTCAATGTCAGCAATGAGGTAAGATCACCAGAGACAGTAAGTGGCCAATCAGAAGGCCAGGGGGTCAAATTCAAATAAGGACTATAAATTCTTTGTTCTGGGCACATGGTTTAGGTTAGACCATGAGGAGACAAAGGAGGGTCTGGGATGCAGACACCAGGCCCAGAGCTGAACAATGGAGGCAGCTGGTGAGCCAGGCCTGGATGGCCCAGCTGGCTCACAACCTCCTGGGAATTCAAAGACTGAATCCTGCATATTGGACTTCATAGTTTGTGAGCAGAATTTTAGGGACAATGTATTAGTTAGATGGCGTTAGGATTTTATGATTTATTTTCCTTGGCTGGATGTAATCCCATACTTTTACTGTATCTCTGTAACTTTAAGCTGAACCTGGAGAAAAGGTTCTCCAGGTTCAGCTTAAAGTTTTCTTCATGAAATGTTTTCTTCATGAAACGACTACATGATTTACTTGCTTGAATAAAATAAGCCTTTATTTTTTCTATCTAAGCTAAGCTTCCACGTGCCTGTTTTTGGATTATGCTACATTGATATTCTCCTCTGTTTCTGGAGAGAAGGGAGGGGGGTTGGTAAAACCTCAGCCAGGGCTGGGAAGGCCCTAGGTACCCCAACAGTCTCCTCTTGGTCTGTTAAAAAGGGGAATCTTAAAATCAAGAGGTGCTGGTGGTGAGAGAGAGATAGTTCTGGGATTTCCAGGCTAGAGGAATCCCTGGGAGTGTGTCCAGAAGGATCCAGCTTGAGGGTTCTTACGCAGGATGAATCTTGAGCTGGATCCCAAAAAGTAGCCTTGTTTCTCAGCTGTGTGCACGCGCAGCCACAGAGGCCAGGGCTAATTCACAACCCCCCAGACACCCAAACTCTGAGGCCTAGATGGACAAATCTGTTCAGGTGTTTTCCACATTTGCTGTTTTTTTTTTTTTTTGAAAGCTGATATTTTTAAAAAGTAAATAATGAGGTGAGCCACATTTTACCCCAACCCTAAGCACCACTAATCACAAGCACTCCAGTCACACCATTGTTATGTTAAGCATGCTTATGTCTGGATGTCCCCTCTTTCCTAACAAAGGATATAGTCATATGGTGGTCTAATAGAACAGCAAATCATCATGATAACAATGCTGCACATCCATTTTTTTTTTCTTTTCTGAGAAGAGGGCTGCTTTGGCTCTAGCCCTTTTCTTTGGAATTGACATCATTCATTTACACAGATATTCTGGAGAAGCCAGAGGGTGTTTCTTCTGTAACTTTGTCATCCAATTTTTTCTTGATTTTCTCTCCTTGCCTTGCCTGTCTGAGGGAGTTATTTGTAGTTATTGAAGTCATTATTTTTTTCCTGACCCCTTTCATTTTTATTTATTTAAAAATATTTCTGTACCACTTGCATGTACAAGCTTGAAGCAATATTCAACAATTAAAAAGTGAGCATAAACGTACAGCATATCATTTGGAGCAGGGAGAGGCACCCAAGTTAGTCTGCTGCTGCAGAAATAACTAACTGAATGTTGTAGCACCTTAAAGATTTTGGCATAAGCTTTCATGGCCTGACTCATCAAGCACATCTGATGAAGTGAGCTGCAGCACACAAAAGCTTACACCAAAGTCTGAAAAGAGCTACAGGACTTAGTTATTATAGTTATCAGAAGGCCATAAACGAAAAAAAAAAGTAACAAAAGAGTTACCAAGGAGATTATCAGACAGGAACAAAAAAAGTGCTCCCGTCCCACAATCTCCTCTCCCGCCCATCTCTTGTCCCTGTCCCATAAAAGAAAAACTTTTCAGGCCTACCTTAATCACGGCTTGTTGCCTTGGCAGGGCAGCCCAGCAATGAATGGAGCTCAAACATAGCTCCATTCACTTCTTGTATTGAAATCCCGGCTGTACTCACAAGAAGACGAGAGTGTGGACAATTCAAACTGTAAAAGGAAAATACACTTTTAAAAAGTTGCACTAAGCTCCTAAACACACTTAAAACTTTACAAGTAACCCAGGGAGGGTACAAAAAAGTGTGTCACTTACCTGGATGTCCCGCTCTCACCTGGAAGTGTTCTGGCAGGGACATCCCATTGACAGTGGGATTGCGCCAGCAAAACGGGCACCTTTTCACTCGCTGTCCAATCTGTGACCACAACGGAATGGGGGATCCATTGACGGCTTAGCCCATCAATAAAAAGCAGAGCCAGCGTAACGACAGCTGAACGGGAGCATAACGAGAGGGGAACAACGACATCTGAAAAGTAAGCCCTTTAGCGATCTCCTGGCATCGTGATAATGCCATATGTAGGGCATCTGATGATCTTCCAAGTCTTGAAGGGATTGAAAGAACTTTCAACATGCACATGTACTTCAACAATATCAGTGCATATTCTATGGGAGTCACTTGTTAGGTGAATTGACAGCTATTGACTCACCTAACATGGAGGAGAGGCGAGGCTGGATTATCAATAGTGCAACTGGAGTAAATGCTCCCCAGGAAGAGAGGGAGTGTAGAGTCTCTGCTTTCCTGCAGGATTGGTAGCATTTTTCACCCATCATGGTCTCATATTTCTAGGCACAGAGATACCATAGTTAAGAGAAATGTTGGAATCCACTTTTTCTAAAAGGTTTGATTTGTCATGCCAACTGGGGCATAGGCAGGGGTGGGGGTGTTTAGAGTTCCCCCAAATAGTTTTGAAAGGAACTTACTGTGGTCCCAGGAAGGGTACTACTTGAGATGGCAGCACTATAAATTCTGGTCTGCTGCAGCATAAAGTAAGCACTACAACAGTGGTGCTTGCTTGCCTGTACAAAGGGAACCCACTTTCTAGAATTGTTCAGAGCCCCAACCACCTTAAATCCAGTCTTGTGAATAGGCTTTGTGATGAGCTGGTGATAGAGGTGGTAAAATTCAACCTTTTTTGCACTGCATTTCCTGATGCTATTGTCACCATGACTCGCCCTACGGAGACCTTTCAAACTGGCCAAACCTCACAGATTAGCTGCTTAAAGCTGGAAGCTGGGGGGTTATATTCAGATCTGAATATGGAATGAGCTTGTGATACACTGACTAAAGGACTACTCTCCACCACTGCCAAAGATGATCATTCGGGGAACAGATTTGGCAGGAACAGATTATTCATCAGCTTAAAACACACAGACAGATACAAGCACAATGTATACTGGTGAACAGATTAATACAATTTCTTCCAGAATTTCCTCCTAATAATCTATATCTTCTATTTGGCAGTGATAGTCCTGATTAATCCCCTCTCATCGCACTTTTCCAGCTGCTTTTAAAATGTTTGAATGTCTCTCTTCTCCCACTTCCCTCCTTTGTCCTCAGTTTACTTCAGTTGCTACAAACTGAATTCAAAGTGTAAGGTAGTTTGCATTCAGTTAACTCATCAGGGAGGAGAGATGTAGGGGAGAAGATTGTCCTTTCCTGTAGATTCAAGCAAAAGCAAACTGCTACAGCCTCTCCTAGATTGTTTGTTCTTCCTCAGTAATAACTTTTACCATATCAACCACGCTCTGATGCTGCTTGGCCACATGTGTCTCCATTTTCATCTGTGAAATGTTTGAGGGTAGGCAATGGAATGACTCAGAAGAAGTCAGCTTCCTATACAGTATTCCTTTCAGACTTTCTGTCCTTAAAAATATGTGCAGAAATGGAAAAGAAAGGATAGATTAGGGCCTAATGCCTGTCCATTCATTCCAGCTCTTGCATAATCCTTGGCTGAGGGAAGCTTGCTGGAGCCTCCTTGGCTGAGGCTCTCCTTGGGATGCAGGCTTGAAGCATACAATGGCCACATTGTTGGAATGATGGCAGGTGCTACTCTGGCTCTGTACAACAAACCCTCTGCCCAAGAGGCGAACGTTTCCACAGGATGAGAATCTGCTACAGTTGAGCCTAAAGGGAGCTTGGAATAGTCAGCATTTTTTTTTTTTACTATTGCTGGCCCCAGGGGGTGGGTGGGTTCTGGATGTTGTAGTCCAAAAAAGTAACTTTTCTAAGCTCTGAGCATGAGGAGATAAGAACTTCTCTACTGCTAGTCACTTGACAATTCTCAACTTTATAATTCTACAGAAAAATATTAGTAGAATTCTTGGAACTGTTTTTAAGATTGGAGTGGGGGCTCAACCTTGGCAGGCAAGTTATTATTAGTATTGCCACTTGCACATACTTGCAGAGGGAGTGTGTTACTTTTCCCATCTGTTATCATTAAAACCTCCTATGTTGCCTTAGAAGAGCCCTCCATGTGTTCAGTGTGGCTTATTCCCACTTAAATGTGCATAGGATAGATGATACTCCTGAGAGGGCTCAATGACAATTGATGTCTTAATATTTCTTAGTGTTGTTTCATCACCTCAGTACATGATCGCTACCACGAAAATCCAACATGGCTGTTCTTGCCACTTTGTGGCCAGCAAGCTTCACTCCCCGTGCACATTTGACCAATCAGCTTTCCACGTCCACTCTTTTCAAGAATGTGCTGTGATCCAAATTGGTTATGCCCATGAGCAAGAATGTGCATTTCCCTAGCATTATTTTTAAAACTTTGGGGAAAGCCGTGAAGGCTTTTCCCATGCAGTATATGGCGTTTTTGGCCCCCTCCTTCTGAATATGGTGAATCACTGTGGGATCCCATTTGGACAAAAGGTATTCTCCTCAAATTCTATGAGGAGTATTTTCACCGGTTAGACAAGCCCATAGTCACTGGTCTGAAAAAGTGGGCTGTAGACCAGGAAGGCTTACACTGAAATAAATTGATTAGTCTTAAAGATGCCACAAGACTATGTTTTCCTTCCCTTTTTATAGTTAAAAAATATTCCCTGGACTCAAACCCAGAGTATTGTCTCCTTGAATGAGAAATAGGTGTCTATTTATTTCCCCAGGGGGAGAAAAAAAAACTCTCAATTTGTCACACAGAACAGCTGCTTTCTTCTTGCTCCCACTGTGCGTTATTGTGACAGCTGCTCCCCTATGCATGCTGAAGGATGTATGCGCATGCATGCATATGCTGTCTAAACCATGCTCAGGAGCAGTGCAAACACAGTCCTGCCAGATGCCCTTAGTCTGCTCTCGCTATGGTAACAGCCCTGCTCAGTTAGCTGGCATCTGGAGCCTGCTGTTTGTTTTTGTCCAGGCTTAGGACTCTGAGGCAGATTAAGCAAAATCGCCATGGGAACCAGGCTGCCCAGCTCCCTTAATGGGGTCCACAATAATGGCCCGAGACTTTTTGTCTGCTGCAGTTCTCAGAATAGAGAGGTTAGAGCCAGCAGGGGAGAATCTCCTTGTGACATTTTGCCTCCAGCCATTTCCGCTGGAGATCCCAACCCTGGAAAACCCAGACATGGGATGAGCCCAGGGTGTCAGATAGCGATCTAAAATGGCTAATTGACAGAGAAAGAGGGAGGGAGAGATAATCTCATCCAAAGCAGGCCTGACCTGCTATTGTGCCCTTTACAACAAGTTTATCTGTGGAAATCAGCAGGTGGAGCTTTTCCCAGTATGGAGACAGAAACCTCATCACCCACTTGTTGTCTGCATCTCAAGCCATTGTTAAAGACGCAGTAATTACAGAGGCCAATTGAGATGTTGCCAGCCAAGCCTGTAAAAATAATTCCTGCAACAGGAGGCCCTTTACTGTTTGCATTTCCCAGACCTCAGGTTGCCCAGTCCAGATTCAGAAGAAAGTATTTGACCTCTAGCCTTCAATGATTCCTAGACAGCAGATTATTACCTGGCACAGCTTTTCAAAGAAGGGGAAAGGGGTGCTCTGTCAGGAAAACTGTCTTTTTCTTCTTGGGCTGGATGTGGTAACCCTACCTGGGCAGTAAGGATAGCATAAGGACCATACTATTTACTTACTATTTATTATTTACAACTTTAGGGTTGGCAGAGTGAAAACTGGAAAGGGCTCCTGTATCTTTAATGGCTGTATAGAAGAGGACATTTCAGCAGGTGATGCTTGCCATGCAACCAAGGGCCCATTTACACCATACAGTTATAGTGCTACTAGCTGTATCCAGTGTAACATACACTGTTATAGTAGATTTGAAGAGGCCTATAATGGAGGTGGAGGGGGGCTCTGTTTAGGCTCCTGGAGTCCTTGCCATGGCTTCTGGGTCAACTGCCCTCGCCACTGCCCCCTCCCCCGACGGCAGTGGCAGCGCCTCCTCTTTGCCACTGTGCACTCAGGTGAATGGCTGGCAATGGGGCCCTTGTGAGGCTGGGTTGAGTGGTAGGAGTGGATTTTGAGGTGGAGAGGGGATTTGCATGTGGGTGGGGATTGGCTGGGGGAGCGAGAGGAGGGAGGGGCCCTTGTGAGGCTGGGCTTGGAGATGCAGATTGAGTGGCAGGAGTGGACTGTGAGGTGGAGAGGGGATTTGCATGTGGGTGGGGATTGGCTGGGGGAGTGAGCGGAGGGAGGGGCCCTTGTGAGGCTGGGGGTGGAGATGCAGATTGAGTGGCAGGAGTGGATTGTGAGGTGGAGAGGGGATTTGCATGTGGGTGGGGATTGGCTGGGGGAGTGAGAGGAGGGAGGGCCCTTGTGAGGCTGGGGGTGGAGATGCAGATTGAGTGGCAGGAGTGGATTTTGAGGTGGAGAGGGGATTTGCATGTAGGTGGTGATTGGCTGGGGGAGTGAGAGGAGGGAGGGCCCTTGTGAGGCTGGGGGTGGAGATGCAGATTGAGTGGCAGGAGTGGATTTTGAGGTGGAGAGGGGATTTGCATGTGGGTGGGGATTGGCTGAGGGAGTGAGAGTAGGTAGGGGCAATGTTTCCTAAGAGGCCAGTCAGCACACTGGGAAAGGCAACATACCCAAGAGCTATATATATATATATATATATATATATATATATATGTACACACATTGTTCCACTTTAACTGCCATGGTAACATCCCATGGAATCCTGGGATTTGCAGTGTAGGGAGGGGCATTCAGAATTCTCAGCCAGAGCACTCTAGTGCCTCACCAAACTACAAACTGTCCCCAGGATTCCGTAGGATGAAACTATAGCAGTTAAAGAGGAATGATAGTGCTATAATTGTGTATAGTGAATGGCCCCCAGATAGTAAGCAACACCTCCTGAAGTTGCCTCACCTACATAGGTATTAAAGGTACAGGAGTCATCTCTAGATTTCTATCTGGCAAATCTAAGAAGTTATACGTACATGCCATTTTTTGTCTAATGAACCAAGGTGGCATATAAAGCTCTCTTTCTTCCCACTTTAGCTTCACAACAACTCTGTAATGTAGGTTAGGTTGAGATAGACTGATTGGCTGAAGATCACCCCACCTGTGTGATCCATATTAGGGTCCTATAATGCTTGCTTGAGAATAAAGTAAGAAAATAAGTCTCAGGTATTTGCTACATGTATCAATGCAATGTATAATTTAGCTCTAATGAACCTTTTATGAACTCAATTAACCTCTAATAGATTTTAAAGTAAATCTATATTACATTAAAGTTGTTGCTTTATCAATACATCAACAGCAGCAACAGTATGAATATTAGATACATCTGAAAGCATCCACATGATCTTATAGCAGTTTATTTTATACCAATTTGAATAAAATGTCTCATTGATGGTCCCACCTACAACTCAGGGCACATCCAGACTGGTTGAAAGTCCCAGATATTGTTCCTGCTCTTCTTGTTTTCATACTGGGTTAAAATAAACTGACCTGGGAGAGGTTTGGCTTCTGGGACCACAGTCTTCACTTCTTAGACAGAGGATTGCTGGCTACAGATGGGCTGTACCTCACGAAGACTGGGAAGAACCTCCTTGGTAGTAGCATAGCAAGTCTGATCAAGAGGGCTTTAAACTCAGTCCATGAGGGTTTGGCGATTATAGCTCAAATACCAGCCCAAAGGCAAGCACTAAAGACAAGGATGTGAATTACAGAGGAGAAGCTGAGGGAGAGAAAGGGATCCTCAGTAAAACTGACAGTAAATTAATAGGTGAGAACAAACAGAGTTTCAGATGTCTATACACCAACACACTGAAACAAACAAGATGAGCTTGAAGTCCTAGTGCAGGAAGGTAAATATAGGTTTATAGGCATGGCAGAGACCTGGTGCGATGACTGCTATGGTAGAAACATTACAATTGAAGGGTATAACCTATTCAAAAAGAATAGATGTGGCAAAAAAGCAGGGGAAGTAGCATTATATGTCAAAGAGAAACTCAGTTGTATAGAAATCCATGGGGGTGATCAGAGTGGACTAGCTGAGAGCATTTGGATAAAAATAAATGGAGAAATAAATAAATGCAACATTGTGGCTGGGGTTTACTATAGGCCGCCAAACTAAGAAGAGGTGATGGATGATGCTTTTCAGAAACAAATGTCAGCAGTCTCAAAGATGTAAGAATTAGTAGTAATGGAGGACACCAATTATCCTAATAACTGCTGGGAGACTAACTCTGCTAAGCACAGGCTTGCCAACAAATTCCTGATATTCCTTGCAGATAATTTCTTATTTCAAAAAGACAGAGGAAGGAACAGGGAGATCATCAGTCCTGGACTTTATCCTAACCAATAGGGAAGAGTCGGACACTGGAATCAAAGTAGTCAGTACTTTAGGAGGAAGTGACCATGCAGTGCTAGACTTCACAATTGTGGAAGGGGGCAAAGAAGAGTACTGTATAGTATCAAACATGGACCTTGGATTTCAGGAAAGTTGATTTTACAAAGTTTAGGTAGATACTGGGTGGAATCCTGTGGCTAGACATGCTAAAGGAAAAAGACACCCTGTAAGGGTGGGAGTTCTTGAAGAATGAGTTGAAAAAAGCACAATCAAAAACAATCCCATGGAAGAATAAAAACAGGAAAAATCTGAAAATAACCAATATGGCTGCACAGTAAACTTAAGGAAGAAGTGAAAAGGAAAAAAAAGTGTGTACAAAATAAAAAATGGAAGGAAAGACAAATCACTACGGGAGAGTACAGATGTGTAGTCCAAGCTTGCAGGAATACTATGAAGAAAGGTCAAGCTCTGAATGAGCTGAGACTGGATAGGCAAGCAAGGAGTAACAACAAGGGATTTTTCAGATACATTCCAGGCAACAGAATGACCAAGGAGACAGTGTGGCCACTATTCAGTGAGGATGGTGAAGTGCTAACAGATCACAATGAAAAGGCAGAAGTCAATAACTATTTTACTTCAGTTTTCTCCCCAAAAGAGAACTATGAACTTCCATACAGCAGCAGAGACCTTGGCAAGGGATCTGGATTACACATCAAGATTGATAGGGAGTTAGTCAGGAATCAACTAGCTAACCTAAATGAGATAAAATCTGCAGGGTCAGATGAACTGCACTCCAGAGTACTGAAGGAACTTGCTGATGTACCGTACTCTCTGAACCACTTGCCATAATTTTTGCAAAATCTTGGAGAACAGGTGAGGTACCAAAGGACTGGAGATGGGCAAACATTGCCCTTCCCTTCAAAAAAGGCAAAAAAGAAGATACAGGAAACTACAGACCAGTCAGCCTGACCTCAATACTTGAAAAAATATTAGAACGGATTGTACAGGAGTATGTCTGCAAGTATCTTGATGACAAAACAGTGGTCAATAGGAGCTAGCATGGGTTTGTCAAAAACAAATCCTGCCAAAATAATCTTATAACTTTTTTCGATCAGATCACTAGCTTACTAGGTGGTGGGAATGCTGTGGAAGTAATTTCTCTGGCTTTCAGCAAAGCATTTGATAAAGTCACCCCTAATGTTTTGATTAGCAAACAGATTAAATGTGGAATAAATGGGAACACTGTCAGATAGATTCATAATTGGTTGGAAAACTATGCTCAAAGAGTTGTCATCAGTGGTTGCACTTCAAACTAGAAGGAGGTCTCGAGTTGAGTGCCTCAGGGTCCTGTCCTAGGGACATTACTCTTCAGCATTTTTATCAATTACTTAGATAACAGAATGGAGGGAATGAATATAAAATTTGCAGATGACACAACACTGGGAGGAGTGGATAATACATTGGAAGATAGGAACAAGTTCAGAATGACCTAGATAAACTAGTAAATTAGGCAGAAATTAACAAAATGACATTCAAAAGAAACAAATGCAAATTTCTACA
Source organism: Gambelia wislizenii (assembly GCA_030847615.1). Lineage (NCBI taxonomy): Eukaryota > Metazoa > Chordata > Lepidosauria > Squamata > Crotaphytidae > Gambelia > Gambelia wislizenii. The sequence continues at coordinate 445,600,517 of JAUMIR010000001.1, read as the reverse complement.
TTTAGGCCACAAAACCCCCACAAATGCACAGGTATAGGATGGGAGATACATGGCTCTGGAGTATTACATGCAAAAAAGACTTTGGGATTATTGTTGGTCATAAATTGAACATGAGCCAGCAGCATGATGCTGCAGCAAAGAAGGCAAATGCTATTTTAGCCTGCATTAATGGAAGCATAGTTTCCAAGTCAATGAAAGTAATAGTCCCACTGTATTCTGCACTAGTCAGGCCTCATCTGGAGTACTGCATTCATTTCTGGGCACTTCATTTTTATGAAGCGTATAGGCAAGTTGGAGCAGGTTCAGAGAAGGGCAACAAGGATGAGAAGGGCTATGGAGAACAAAATGTGAGGAAAAGTTGAAGTTGCTGAGCATGTCCAGCTTGGTGAAGAGAAGACTAGAATCACATTGGCTTTTTTAGCTGTCGTGTCACACTGCTGACTCATGTTCACCTCACCTGGACTACTGTGTCCAGTTCTGGGCACCACAATTCAGGAAGGATATTGAGAAGCTGGAACATGTCCAGAGGACGGCGACCAGGATGGTGGGAGGTCTGGAAACCATGCCCTATGAAAAGCGGCTTAGGGAGCTGGGCATGTTAAGTCTGGAGAAGAGAAGGTTAAGAGGTGACATGATAGCCATGTTTAAATATTTGAAGGGATGTCGTACTGAGGGTGGAGGAAGCTTGTTTTCTGCTGCTTCAGAGACTAGGACACGGAGCAATGGATTCAAACTATAGGAACAGAGATTCCACCTCAACATCAGGAAGAACTTCCTGACAGTAAGAGCTGTTCGGAAGTGGAATACACTGCCTTGTAGTATGGTGGAGTCTCCTTCTTTGGAGGTTTTTAAACAGAGGCTGGATGGCCATCTTTCGGGAATGATTTGATTGTGTATTCCTGCATGGCAGGGGGGTTGGACTGGATGGTTCTTGTGGTCTCTTCCAACTCTGTGATTCTATGATTCTAATTTTTGGGTGAACAAAGTGATTTCTGTTCTGATACCGCAAGCAGATTCCTGGGATGAGGAACATGATTTAAGGGTATGAATTTAAACTTCCTTGTAATCTATCCCAGTCCCAGAAGTACTGTGTTAAGAATCATAGAATCATAGAATTGTAGAGTTGGTGTTGCCTCTCCCTGATGGATAAACCGTAAGGTTCTAGTAAAAAACAAACCCAATGTAGGTCCTGTAAGCCTGAAGCATGTCCAGCTTTTGTATCTTCACCTGTGTGGTCAGGAGGTATGTAAATTGGAACTAGAAGTCAGAACTGACTGCCACTGAAACAGAGATGGGGAAAGATTGTGTGTGTTTGCCTTCAAGTTGCCTATCGACTTATGGTGACCCCCTGAATTTCACAGAATTTAGGAAAACTCTAGGTAAGGAATACTCAGAGGTGGTTTTGCCAGTTCCCTTCTCTGAAATATAGCCTATAGTACCTAGTATTCATTGATGGTCTCCCATCCAAATATTAACTAGGGCTGACTCTGCTTAGCTTCCAAGATCAGACAAGAGCTGTTGCCTTTAGGGTATATATAACCCCTACTATTCCCATCATCTCCAGTATCCAACTTTCCATATTGGCTGGGGGGTTCTGGAAGTTATGGTCCAAAAAAGTAACATGTCCCCAAGTCCTGCATTGGGCTGTAAAAACCAAAATGCCTGTGGCTCTATTATTTTCATTCCAATCTGTCCTGGGGACAGAGCTGACATTGATCTCATGTGCCAGCCAAATGTGTAGCCCTAGGCAAGGGCTGGAACAGAGTTGTTCCAGCCATGTGCAGCTGGAGGTGAGTAATTGCTTGTAGTTTCCTGCCCTAGCTGGACAGAAACAAACAAGGTTGCACATGGCAATGGAGATGAACAAGACAGACCACTTCCCCCAATTGTCATGCCCTTAAGCAAACAGAGCCCTTATACACCTGGCCTAAAAAAACCACAACTCCCTTAAATGTTATTTTAAAAACAAGCACAACAACAGAGTATCTTGTGACATCTTAAAAGACTATCATTTTTTATTATGGTATAACTTCTCAGGGACATTGTCTACTATATCAGATGAATTAAATGTTACCCCATTGGTAGAATATTATACACAAGCATGAGTGGATAGGACATAGGAGGAATTGAAATCAGGGAGGTCAGAGGGAAAAGAAATGCAAAAATTACACATGATTATATTTACATGCACAGTAACCATTTACAAAACATTAGTTTGGTGATAACACCATACTGCCTGGAACACATCTAATCTTGTCTGATTTCAGAAACTGCACAGGGTTGGGCATGGTTAGTACTTGGATGGATCATCACTAGGGAACACTAGGGATCTCCAGGTATGTGTTAGAAAGAATCCTGAAATCTTGGAGAGGTACTACTGGCAGTAGGTCATACTGGACTAAGGTCTGACTCAGTATAAAGAGGCATCCTATGTTATTGTTGCTGTGGTGGTGATTGTTTTTGTTTCTTCCTGCATCAGACTCCTCGAGCGCTTTCATCAGCGCTGTCTACGCACAATCCTAAATATACACTGGACTGACTATGTGACGAATGTTGCTGTCCTTGAGCAAGCAGGGATCACCAGCATTGAGGCCATGATATTGAGAACACAGCTGCGCTGGGCAGGGCACGTTTCTAGGATGGAGGACCATCGCCTCCCAAAAATACTACTCTACGGTGAACTCGCCACGGGTCAGCGTAAGAGGGGCGCTCCAAAAAAGCGATACAAAGACTCCCTGAAACAACATCTCAGGCTTGGCCAAATTGATCACCAACAGTGGTCCGCCCTGGCCTCACATCGGGAGGCATGGAGACGCACTATCCACAATGCTGCAGCCTTATTTGAGAACTCACGACAAACAAGTCTTGAAGAGAAACGACAACGCAGAAAGAATCACAACCCAAAAACATCACCCAAGGAGACCTTCTGCTGTGCTTTTTGCAACCGGACTTGTTTATCTCGGATTGGCCTTTTTAGTCATCAGCGCGCTTGCAGAAAGCGCGGGATGAGTCCTTCCTGAATCTTCGTTTGCGAAGAAAAGCCAGAGAGAGAGACTACTGGCAGTAGGTCATACTGGACTAAGGTCTGACTCAGTATAAAGAGGCATCCTATGTTATTGTTGCTGTGGTGGTGATTGTTTTTGTTTCTTCCTGCATCAGACTGAGGCCTAAATGTGCTAATGTCTGGCTGCTGGTATGACAGAACTTTCTTCCTCTTCTGTCCTCTGTATTGCTAAAAAATAATCTCCAGTCAGTTTCTCAATTTTCCACAGCAGATCTTTTTGGGTGGGGAGGGGTAAATGGTAGAAGGCTGCTGGAACCCTCCACGATTGCCATATTGCCCAGTGGGCCAGAGTTTACCTGGATTCTAGAAATGACACCCTGTTCCTATTCACACCGTTAGGTGGCTCAGATTCCAAGCTTTCATTAAAACAAAACATCTATACAAACAATCCACCGTTCCTTTAGTTTTACAGAAACCAAAAGATGAGGCAAAATATGCCATCACCATTCATCCAATTGTTTGTGAGCCTGCTACAAAAAGTGAGACTGCTACTGCTTTTCAGGATGTTTAGCTAATGCATTTAAAACATTTGTGGTTTGAGTGACAGTTACAGAACCTTATTGATTTGTAATTTTAGAGTGACCTATTGATCTCTGCATTGTAAATACACTTACCCCTAGCTCTGATATGCAGGTGGAGCCCTGTATTTTTCCTTACAATTATTTCTGTTCATTTCAGCAGACTGTGAAGCCCTTTTTTGAGTCACTATATCTTTCAGGCTGCATTCCATCCCACATTCACTTCACCAGAGATTGGCCATACTCAACTCAATGGTTTTTACTTCAGACATGCAAGTCAGAGGATGCAGCAAAACAAGGTGAATCATGTGGGAAGTGAGGGTGAAAAGCACAACGAAAGGATGTGAGTTGCAAGAGAAGGAGGTACAGAAATATAAGGTGAAGCAAGGGCAGGAACTGTGGTAGTGCAATGCAAAGTATGAGGAGAGGGGTGTAGTGAATAATGGGTGGTTACATGAGAGGTTTCAGAATGCTTACATACGTTATGCATGGGACATGCTCTATACCCTTTTGTATCTGGAAATTTCCCTGCTCTGAAACAGGGTTTGGCAACTGTGTGGTTCTTCTTGTTCAATTACTTGAACAGTCTGTATTTGTCTTGGGGATGCTGAAAGTCTTTAGGTTTTAAAATATCTCAGACTGGAGCTTTCACCTCTTTTGCATTAACCTGCTTACACACTCTGGTTGGTATCCTGCTGCTTCTTCTCAACCAGAGGAGACCCATTCAATCAGTTGTTGAGTTAACCTACTTAATCAAACATACGTAAATCCCCTTGGTTCAATGAGTCTACTCTAGTCAGGAGTAACAAGATTTTGCAATCTGTATGTGCATAGGACATGATGCATGTATCTGGATCTGACCATTTTTCCTCCTCTGAATGGCGTGTTTGCAACTCTTTCTAACATCTTAGCAGATTTAACAAATGTTGATTCTGATGCCTCATGTCAGGATCCCACATCTAGTAGAGTCCTCATTCCTAGCAAAGTATCAAATATCTGTGTTTCCTGCAGATGTATGAAGAGATAAAGGTGGTAAAAAGATGGAAAATAAGTTTTATGGGGGCACACAAAATGCCTTGGGAGGTTGTGCCCTCTTTATTACATGCAAAGAATATAAGCAAAACCCACCTAATCTTTCTTACCCGTAATGCAACTTTGAAGAGAGTTATTCTAAGAGGGAAATGAGGGAGTGAGCAGTTGATATACCACATAATTTGCTTAATGGGAAAATAATTTACAAAGCATTAAAATGAGACTTCACAGATTTGGGAGACAGGAATATGGCAACTGCCTCCCTGGTTCTGCTAATGGATGCATTTCTATTAGCAGAACCATGCTGTTGGGGACAGTCCTAAAATAGTTCCTCTTCTGTTAACTGTTACCTGAAATTTCAGCATATGACTCAAGAATGTTCTGGATTAAAATGTTCTGAAATCAAAGAGTGAGTTGGCACTTCTTTGTAATTTAAATTCTTCTTAATTAAATATACAGACACATGAAAGAAGATGAGAGACAGGTGATTTTTACCTCTCCTGGACGTTGCAGGTAGTTTGACAGAGGAATTGTTCAATGTTGTAACTCTTTTTTTCCTATCCTTGACTTTGGTCAACAGGTTGCACAGGTTTTTGTATTGTATTAATAGAGGCTTTGGCCCTTTAAAACTTTTATTAAAACGATTGTCTGAATTAAAGCCTGCTACTTAATTGCATGCTTAGTCCTAATTTTTAATATCCATGGTTATTCCAGCTGTGCAGTTTTCAATTCCTTCCTGGTGGCTTCCTCTTTTCATCTGTTGTGGACCCTTGAATGATCTCAACATTGTTAATGCACCTTAAACTGTAAATGGACAGTAGATATTAATACATTTGGAAATTATTTGAGAGAAACTTGGCTTCCCTGGTTTGCATTTCCTTTGTCACACTGCTCCTTGATTCTGGTTGGTTTTGGTAATGAATACCTCTTATTTTAACAGAAACAGAAGTGAGATAAAGAAAAATAATATGCCATTTCTTATTTCCAGTCCTCTTCAAGGGTCAAAGGAAAATCTATTTGTTCGGCTCCAGCATATTTGTTCCATGACTGAGAATGCCCCCAATTGTTCCCAAGTTCCCCCTCTGCCAGCAGACCACGGTGCAACCACCTCCCCTTCCCAAACAGTCCCCCAATGGTCTAGAGCAGATTTTAGATAACTGCAAGGGGAATGAGGAATCAGGAAAGATTGCCTCCCCACCCATTCAGCCAGAGGAAACTCTCCTCTGCATTAAAAAAAAATGCTGCTAGCAGGAAAACCCCAAACCAAACAATTGACAGGATCCAACCAATTTTTTTTTAAAAAATTGAATCATTTAAAAACTGGTTGCTTGTTTCATACTTATGCCCAATACCCTGCATTGTGGAGATATAGGGGTTGTCTATGGGGGGAATGGATTGCTCTGCAGTAATAGCCATTCAAAGCAGCTGCAACTTGTCTTAATGGTTTTACAGCCACCTTAAACTTCACATGCCTCCTATCCAAGATGGCGGCCACAAGTAAATAACTCGCATTTTTAAATCTGCCACCGCTACTGAATTTATTAAAAAAAACTTTTTCCATGGTGCACACAAGCGATATTTCACACTTGCAAAAAAAGAGAGAGAGAGAAAGAGAGAGAGAGAGAAGGCAAATCACTGTTCTATCACCTTTGCGATTGCTTGCTAGGGCAAAAATCCAACATGGTGGCAGTGGGTACTTGCCCTGTTAGCAAGCCCCAGCCCCTGTGCTCATCTGGCCAATCAGCTTGTGCTTCCTCTCATATGGGAAAGTGCAGCGATGCAAATGTGATTGTCTTAATGAGCAGGAATGCACATTCCCTATGGAACTTTTTAAAAACTACAGAAAAAGGCACAAAGGCTCTCTGGGCATAGTTTTACGACACATCGATGCAGGTTTCCATTTAGACAGATCATATTCCCAGTGAATTCCATGAGGATTATTTTGACCATTCAGGCAGGACCATAGTGTAACTTTATACCTCCAGAGTTATAGCTCAGTTGCACTATGCTATCCTGTGAGAGAACTGTGATGCACAACAGGGGGCTTACTGCATTCCAAAAAAAGCAGCAAGGCAGCAGGAACATTCCATCTTCTGTGCTGCCTTACTGCACGACATTGTCATTCTTCCAGCATTCGTTCGTTCCAGTCCCGTGGGGGACTGACGTAAAACCACAACTTTTTGCTAATGGATTTTTCTGGTTTTACCTTGGTCCCCCCATGGGACTGGAATGAAAGAACAATGACGTCATGTAGTTCCTGCTGCACTGCCGCTTTTCTTTGGAGTGTGGTAAGCCCCTTTATGTGTATTTCACAATGTGCATCATTGAGAAATGTATAACCATGTGCAAGGATCCAAGGATCCTGGAATGGGAGAGAAGGGCTTTGGTCTGCTTTTAATCAGAACTCACGTGGAATACTGTGTCTAGTTCTGGGCATCACAATTCAAGAAGAATGTTGACAAGCTGGAACATGTGCAAAGGAGGGTAACCATAATGGTGAAAGATCTGGGAACCGTGTTCTATGAGCTTAGGGAGTTGTGCATGTTTAGCCAGGAGAAGAGAAGGTTAAAAGGTGACATGATCATTATGTTTAAATATTTGAAAGGATGTAATTTTGAAGAGGGATCAAATTTGTTTTCTGCTGCTCCAGAGATTAGGAAGCAGGACAATGGATTCAAATTACAGAAAAAGATAATCCTCCTAAATATTAGGAAGAACAACCTGACTGTAAGAGCAGTTTGACGGTGGAATATGCTGCATCATAGTGTGGTGGAGTCTCCTTCTCTGTAGGTTTTTAAACAGAGGCTAGATGGCCATCTGTCGGGAATGCTTTGATTGTTTATTCCTGCATGGCACGGGGTTGGACTGGATGGCCCTGATGGCCTTTTCCAACTCTATGATTCCATGATTCTGTGCAGGGGGACTTTACCTCCATGACTAGGCCGGGGGAACTGAGTCCCCCCTGAAATTATTAGAGAAATTGGACCACCAGTATTTCTATATTGTTGAGTCCTCCCAGGAATAAAAATGCTGCCTACATTCTGCCCTATTTACACTTACTTGGGAGTAAACTACACTGGGATCATATGGAAGGCATTTCTATTAGACACTGTGCTTGTAAGTCTTCATATTGAATCACAGAGTTGGAAGAGACCACAAGATCCATCCAGTCCAACTCCCTGCCACTCAGGAAGGTTTCTGTGATAATGAATGAGAAAAATAATTTGCCCTCTCCCTGCAATTACCTATATGCAAAATTAATAACAATTGGCCTGCCTGTGTTGAGCCCATCTCTCCAATGTAGAAATGGTTCTGGGATCCCTGACTGTTACTTGGGAAGACCAATGGCAAGTGCAACCAGGATCTATCTCCATAGTGTACAGTTTTGCATGGTGCTTTGGTCTCTACTTAATCTTCAGGGTATCCACATAGCATGGGTGACATAACAGTAACTGGCTGTGTTTATATCATCTCTGTCATCTGTATTGTGTTTTTCCTACTTTTAGGAAGCCACTGTTGGGGTAGAGAGGGAGGAGTACTTTCATGTACACCTGCTCAGGAAATATAAAGGACAAACGTCACAGCTTTCCTGCCTCCAGATAGTATGTGGTGTACTCTCGTGCAACTTATGATGAGTCTATGCAGGTTTTCTCCTTCCAAATTTCCTCAAGCTTCTGAGGAATGTTAATGGAATGGGAGTTATGTGAACCAAGCTTACAGATAACATTCCACAGACTAGTTTGCTGTCTCTGATATTTATACAAGAAAGCCTTACCATATGAAATATTATTTGTGTTTTTGTGTTTGAAATTATGATTAATACTTAACTCTCTCCATGCCTCTGTGGAGTCTTTTGTGTGAGGGTGGTCACTTCAGAAATTTTGGGCAAGAATGCAGGTAAAAAAATAAATAAATAAACCAATCAATCAGATATAAGATTTTACCCACTAAGGACTTTTTCAGGCGAAGAAAAATAATGCAAGCAACCTCTCCAGCTTGCGAGGCTGCTGCGCTGCAAAGTGCCCCTTTCGTATGACGCTCGCCCCTGCCAGTACTGTTGCGGTACCGCAGGGAGAGCTGAGCGTCATATTTCATTGATTTTTACTCACAATCAACTTTTGTGAGTAAAAAAATCAACGAAATATGACACTCAGCTCTCCCTGCGGTACCGCAACAGTACCGGCAGGGATGAGCATCATACGAAAGGGGCGCTTTGCAGCGCAGCAGCCTCACAAGCTGGAGAGGCTAATTGCGTTATTTTTCTTCATCCGAAAAAGTCCTAAGAAAGGAAGACTTCAGCCCTTTATATCATCCAAGCTCTGTCTTACACAGCTGGGTAGTTGGGAAACAGAAAGCCAGTGTTGCTTTTGACTCTGGAGAACAGGTTTTGAATCCCTGCTCGGCCATGGAAAGCCACTGGTTGATACTCTTTCTGCCTCAGAAGAAGGCAAATACAAATTCTCTCTGAACAAATCTTGCCAAGAAAACTCAGTGATAGGGTCACTTTAGGGTCACCATAAATTGGAAAGGACTTGAAGGCACACAACAACAAAGGCTAGAAACAACTCAGATCCTTCTAAGCCAGTGGTTCTTAACATTATAGGGGGACACAATGTGCTCACAGAGGGTCTCCAAAGGCTTGAAAGTTGCTTGACCCACCTCCCTGCAGTGGAGTGGCTACCTGACAGGAGCCAAGGCAATGGCTGGCTGGCTTGGCCAGCACATTGCCATTCAGTCTGCTCCAGCCATAAAATTGAAGGAAGAAGCAGGAGAAAAGTCTTCCCTCCCCCTCCAGTGCCTCTGCGGGAAAGTTTCATGGATGGCGTAATAATAATAATAATAATAATAATAGCAGGGATCACCAGCATTGAGGCCATGATATTGAGAACACAGCTGCGCTGGGCAGGGCACATTTCTAGCATGGAGGACCATTGCCTTCCCAAAATAGTACTCTATGGTGAACTCGCCACAGGTCAGCGTAAGAGGGGTGCTCCAAAAAAGCGATACAAGGACTCCCTGAAACAACATCTCAGGCTTGGCCAAATTGATCACCAACAATGGTCCGCCCTGGCCTCACATCGGGAGACATGGAGACGCACTATCCACAATGCTGCAGCCTTATTTGAGAACTCACGCCGAACAAGTCTTGAAGAGAAATGACAACGCAGAAAGAATCACAACCCAGGAACATCACTCAAGGAGACCTTCTGCTGTGCTTTCTGCAACCGGACTTGTTTATCTCGGATTGGCCTTTTTAGTCATCAGCGCGCTTGCAGAAAGCGCAAGATGAGTCCTTCCTAAATCTTCATTTGCGAAGAAAAGCCAGAGAGAGAATAATAATAGTAGTAGTAGTAGTAGTAGTAGTATCTTGAGTTAAGTCTTGGGGGCCATGGCAACAAAAGATATTTAAAGGGGGCCCTGGGAAAGAAAAGGTTAAGAACCACTATTCTAAGCTAAATCCACCTCCATTTTCATGAAGCCACAGAAGTGGCTAAATCCTAACCTTACCCATGGAATGTAGCTATGAGGGCAATGAGGGCATTGCCCCCCCTCAACAAGAATTCTGCCCCTCCATCCTGAAATTTTCCTTCACTCCTCAAATTTCTAGCATTACAAAGAGTGAGACTTTGAAAATCATTCATACCTAGAACTCTTATACTCGCTGTGTTTGCATTCCCTTTGGTAACTGCCTGCCCCTTTTGGAGGGGTGTCTAAACTGTATTTTTAAATGCTGAAGTTTTAAGTTACTGCAATGCTAGAAATGTGTGGATGATAAGAGAAATTAATGGGAGACAGAATTCTTATTTTGAGGGGATTGTTTGCATTTTTCCTGCTCCCATAGCTGTACCCCACCTACCTTCTTTCATTGTATCCAAATGGTTAGCTTTCATTTTAAATGTCTTGTTCCCCCACTTTCTGATGAACTGAATTCAATTCTGGTATAAAATATTGGACAATATCTGGCACTAAGCTATCTCTAGGACTATGTTTGCCTCTGTTAACTTGCCCACCTGTTTGTTGGCCCATCACACTGGGAAATGATACAGGCAGAAGCCAGGGATAAGAACTTTCTGGCAACTTTGGAATACTTTCCCTGGAGAGGCCCAATAACTTCTCTTACTATGTTTAGAAGTGTTCTGACAACATACATGTTTAGACTGTGTATTTGTTGTGTTTAATGTGTAATTTGTTGTTTTAATTACATGCTGTATTTTTGACACTGTTGCTTTAGTAATGGTGTGTTTATTTTAACATTTATTTATTGAGTTATACATTTACAGTCGGTTTCTGTATGACTTTCTGTACAGTTGGGAACAATTTATTACAGAAAAGTGAGATAAACTAAATTGGTACTACATTTTTCTATTAGGTGGTCACTTCTCAGGGATGCTTTAGCTGTAGATCTCTGCACTGGCATGGAGTTGGATTAGATGGCCCTTGGGGTCCTTTCCAATTCTGCTAATACTAACTGTGAAGGAATTAAGTTTTTTTAAGAGCCGCTGGTGCCTAAATGGCTGAAGGGTGGGCAACTCAGTCTCTCCTTCTCTTCCTCGCAGTGGCCGCCCTCCTTGATGTCTCCAGGCATCGCCTTTGTGTGAGTGTTTCCCTTGATTGCCCCCCACCACACAAAAAAATGGCATGGCCACCATCTTGATTCGTGGCTGTGTGAACCTTGGAGTGGACAGCTTCTCAGCCTATTGTTTTTCAAGAAAACACTGTGGGAACAAAATGATGCTGCTGTGAATTGGCTATAATGTGCAGGTATGAGCATTATTTCTTCTTGTCTAGTCAAGCCCATTCAGCTCCTCATGATGTCTAACTGGTTAATTGAACCCAACAGGGTTACAGTGGGGTTCTGCTATAAAAATGGATTTAACCTCTTTGTTGTCATCCTCACATTCTCACTTCGTTCCTCTTATTCTGGTCCTGAGGTCTTGTTTCGCTGAGATCGGTGGTTTTGGCATTTATGCAGAGTTAATCTAATCAGCTTTTCTTATTGCCTGCTAAAATAATATAATTCAGACTGCTTCTCTAAGTATTCTATTTTTCTACTCATTGTAAACAAATATACCTCCTTATAGCTTGGGTGTGTATGTGTTATTAAGGGAAGAGTCTGGTTCTAAATCCAGCATCTAGCTGCTTGCTTTGTTGCTGCTGAATATAGTTCACAGTGTCTAGCCTGGGTCTCTAAGTAAATAGAGGGTGTAGTAGGGGCTTGCCCCTTCTTACTTTAGACTCTAGGGATAACCTGTAGTGTCTGAACATTTTCTGGCCAGGGCTGAGTTGGACAGAAGGGGTGAGTGGTGACAGTCTATTTGGCAAGATTGCTGCTAAATCCTTGTTATTTCAGTTATACTGTTTTGTGGCCCTTGATTATATATAAACACATAAAAGAGCTCTCTGCTTCCAAAGACAATAGTATCAGCAAGTTGAATATCTTCTGTTCTGCCATGATGTTACTTACATACTGACAGAGCTTTACACAAGTTTGGAGCAGATAAAATCAGAGTTGTAAATCTGCTGGCGTATCCCAAGCCCTGTTTTATAAGCCTTTTTAAGGAGCAAAATGCACACTGTGAATGTACAAATGGGTGGATATTTTCTACACACACAGACATGCACACCTGTGCAGACATGAAGTGGCAGTTCTGCTAATTTGACATTTCAAATAAGTAAGCGGTGCCATATGGATTACAGAATACATGCCTTTGCCTTCTTTTCTAATCCATAGTTAAATGCAGGGAATCCTGTCTTCAGATCTAGTTTAAGAACGTTTCTTGATTCTTTCAGACTTACAGCAGGCTCCTTAGTATGGGCTTCTTGCTGATCTGTACTACTTTAGTATGCATGTGAAAACCACAAGTTAAAAAACAAACAAATACACACACACCTAAACTTCCCAGCTTTTGGGAAATGAACACAGCAGGGAGGAGGCTAAGGAAAATGCTCCACATTCATCCTGAGGTGGCACAGTCTAGAAAGGAGATTGTCATATTTATTTATTTATTTATTTATTTATTTATTTATACCCCGCTCTTCAGCCACAAGGCTATCAGAGCGGCTTACAAATTGTTTTAAGCAATAGCTATTTACACATCTAACTGCATTAAACAGCTTCCAATGTGTGTTAGCTAATTGCCCCCCACAAGCTGGGTACTCAATTTACCCAATTTAGAAACAATACATTGATCTAGCTCAATCTCTTTTGCCAACCAAGGATTAATTTGGCAGCCCTTGAGAGAGAACACAAAAACTACCAATCATTTCCCCTATCTTTAACTCTGGAGTGTTTTTAATTCACAGAGAGAGGACATAGACATACACATGAAATTTGTGGAATGTCAGGCTACAGCCAAAAACCTGTAAAATTCCAAGCCACAACTGACTTATACAGTGTGATAGGTAGTGAATTCATTCCCTCCCATGTGTGCGCGCATGTTTTTTCTTGAGCCAGCACCCACACCTGCATTTGTACAGCACAGCGAACAATAAAATATTAATCCTGATTTGGTTCATGTGTAACTGCTACAATAGAAAAGAAATGCTCTTTCAAGGCACACATCCAAGGGCAGCAAAACTGAGGATTACACTGACTTTTGAAAACCTGGTTTCTTAATCTTAATAGGGTGTAGCAAAAGAGAGGAAAACATCAACAGGGAAAATGTCACAGTTGTAAAAATATTAAGAATTCCATGAATAAGACTGAATGAGACCCTTATATGGTCCCACTCAGATGATCATCAGACACAAAGCCAGATTTTTCTCTACAGTCTGTTTTCTAAGATTTTATCTTAAACTTGGGGAGCTAAATAGAAGTGTCCTGAATAATAATGGCCCATTTCCACTGCATGTAAACTATATGCTACAATTGTTGTTGTTGTGTGTCTTCAAGTGGTTTCTGACTTATGGCAACCCTGAGGTGAATCTATCACAGGGTTCTAAGGCTGAAAGTTTGTGATTTGTCCAGTTTTCATGGTTGAGCAGGGATTAAAACCCTGGTATCCAGAGTCGTAGTCCAACACTCAAACCACTATACCATACTGGCTCCTATATGCTAAATTACAGAGCTAGAAATTATAGCCAGAAACCTGTTCGGGAGTTACAAATGCATAACCACCATAGTTATGCAGCTATACTCTTCTCCTCTCCTCCTTCTCACAAACAAAGATTCAGGAAGGACTCATCCCGCGCTTTCTGCAAGTGCACTGATGACTGAAAAGGCCAATCCGAGATAAACAAGTCCAGTTGCAGAAAGCACAGCAGAAGATCTCCTGGGTGATGTTTCAGTGTTGCGATTCTTTCTGCGTTGTCGTTTCTCTTCAAGACTTGTTCAGCGTGAGTTCTCAAATAAGGCTGCAGCATTGTGGATAGTGCGTCTCCATGCCTCCCGATGTGAGGCCAGGGCGGACCAATGTTGGTGATCAATTTGGCCGAGCCTGAGATGTTGTTTCAGGGAGTCCTTGTATCTTTTTTTGGAACGCCCTTCTTATGCTGACCCATGGTGAGTTCACTGTAGAGTACTATTTTTGGGCGGCGATGGTCCTCCATCCTAGAAACGTGCCCTGCCCAGCGCAGCTGTGTTCTCAATATCATGGCCTCAATGCTGGTGATCCCTGCTTGCTCAAGGACAGCAACATTCGTCACATAGTCAGTCCAGTGTATACTTAAGATTGTGTGTAGACAGCGCTGATGAAAGCGTTCGAGGAGTTGTAGGTGGTGGCGATAGGTGTCCCATGTTTCAGATCCATAAAGGAGAATAGACAGTACAATGGCTCTATACACACTGATTTTTGTGCTTCGCCTCAGGTGTTTATTACTCCAGACTCTTTTGTAAAGTCTTCCAAATGCGCTATATGCCTTTGGTAATCTGTGATTGATCTCTTTGTCAATTTTGGCATCTGAGGAGATGATGCTTTCCAGGTAGGTGAACTGCTGAACGGACTTAAGCACAGAATTGCCAACGGCAATGTGGGGATGGTGGTGTTCGTCCTGTGGTGCAGGCTGGTGGAGAACTTCCGTTTTCTTCAGATTGACTTCCAGCCCAAACAGCTCTGCAGCTGTTGCAAAGCAGGATGTTAGGCACTGCAGAGCTGCTTCTGTGTGGGCAACAAGGGCAGCATCATCAGCAAAGAGCAGTTCATGGACTAGATAGTTTAGAGTCTTAGTGCGAGCCCTCAGATGGCTTAAGTTAAATAAGCTACCATCAGCACGGTAACATATATAGATGCCGTCTTCTTCAAGATCTGCCGTAGTCCTTTGGAGCATCATGCTGAAGAAGATTGTAAATAAAGTTGGTGCAAGAACACAACCTTGCTTCACTCCATTAGTTATTAGAAAGGGCTCTGAAAAAGCATTGCCATATCTGACTTGACCACGCTGCCCCTCGTGTAGCAAGATAATCATTTTAAGGAATTTAGGGGGACATCCTAGTCTTTCCAGGATCTGCCACAGACCTTTTCTACTCACAGTGTCGAAGGCTCTGGTGAGGTCAACAAATGTTACATAGAAGCCCTTGTTCTGCTCTCTACATTTCTCTTGCAGTTGTCTAAGGGCAAATACCATATCTGTAGTACTCCTATTGGCTCTGAAGCCACATTCGCTTTCAGGAAGAAGTTATTCTGCAATAGCAGGAACTAATCTGTACAGGAGTATCCTTGCAAGGATTTTTCCAGCAATAGATAGCAGTGTTATGCCTCTATAGTTTGAGCAATTGGATTTTGCTCCTTTTTTCTTGTACAGGGTGATGATGACCGCATCTTGGAGATCTGATGGCAGTTCCCTTTTTCCCAGCAATTCACAAGGATTTCGTGGAATTTATCATGGAGTACATGACCTCCGTGTTTCCAAAATTCAGGTGGGATTCCATCAATCCCAGCTGCCTTGCCGTTTTTCATCTGCTGTATGGCCTTAAGGGTCCTTCCAAAGTGGGAGCTATGTCCAATTCATTTTTCATTGGTTTTTGTATCATATGTTGGATAGCTGAGCCTTCGACTACTCGGTTGTCACTAAAGAGATTTTGAAAATGTTCAACCCATCGATTCAGGATGGAGGTTTTATCAGTAATTAATGTTTGACCATCCGTACTGTATAAGGAGCTTTGGACCTGATAAGTAGGTCCAAACACTGCTTTAAGAGCTTCATAAAATCCTCTATGATCACCCAGATCTGCACAGCATTGTGTCTTTTCTGCTATATTGATCCACTACTTGTTCTACCACTTGTTCTACATGTCTTGGAGTTTTTGTTGAAGTTTACTATATGTGAGGCGGAAAACTGCTTTTCTTTCGTAGGTTGGTAAAATGAGTACCCAGCTTGTGGGGGCAATTAGCTGACACACATTGGAAACTGTTTAATGCAGTGTAGATGTGTAAATAGCTATTGCTTAAATCAATTTGTAAGCCGCTCTGATAGCCTGGTGGCTGAAGAGTGGGGTATAAATAAATAAATAAAATAAATACTACTGTAATACAAGTTGGCTAGGCGAGGTATGCCTGGTGAGCAGTTCTCTTCTTTGCCAACAGCTCCTGGATCTCTTGGTTGTTTTCATCAAACCAGTCTTGATTTTTCTTGTGGGAGAACCCGAGGGATTCTTCCGCAGACTGGAGGATACTGTTTTTGATATGTTGCCAAAGCACTGTGGGAGAAGGATCTGTAGGATGGTCTTCAAGTTTTGTTTGCAGATTTGCCTGGAAGGTGTCTGTCGTGGTAGCTTGTTGAAGATTGTTGACTTGGAGTCTCTTCTTTAAGATGCCACCCCTCTTAGGTTTGAACTTAAGATGAAGATTTAGTTTACATCTGATGAGGTGATGGTCTGTTTGGCATTCTGCACTGGGCATCACTCGGGTATGACGGACATTGCAAATGTTTCTCTGGCGGACTAGAACATAGTCAATGAGGTGCCAATGTTTGGATCGGGGATGCATCCAGGTTGTCTTCAAGCTATGTTTCTGCTGAAAGATTGTGTTTGTAATAGTCAGCTGCTGTTCTGCACAGAACTCTAGCAGGAGGCATCCGTTATCATTGCAGTTTCCAACACAATGCTTGCCTAAGAAACCTTTCCAGGCTTCAGAGTTCTTTCCGACTCTGGCATTGAAGTCACCAAGGATAATAATTTTATCTTCTACAGGGACTTTTTGTATGAGTTGGCATAGGTCTGTGTAGAATTTGTCTTTCTCTACAGGGTTGGCTTGCATAGTTGGGGCATATACACTAGAGAGAACAACATGTGGGAGGCGTAAAGAAATAATGTGATCAGAGTGTCCTGTTGGCAATGTTTCGAGTTTGGAGGCAATGGAGTTTTTAATCATGAAGCCTACTCCTGAAAGATGTTTTTCGGTTTTGGGTTTGCCAGACCCGTAAAGTGTGTAGCCGGCGCCGTGTTCTTTAAGGCTGCCTTCCTCATGGAGACGAACTTCACTAAGACCAGCGATGTCAATATTAAGTCGTGATAGTTCATGGGCTATTAGGGCAGAACGATGCTCAGGCCGTCCACTATCTCCAAAGTCTTGCATGGTTCTGATGTTCCAGCATGCAAGCGTCAGTTTATTTACACCATTGGAGGCCGGTGTGTGCCTTTGTTTCTTTGCCTTGGTTTGACCGCATCAGAAGATGCCCGTTGGCCGCGGCTAGCCAACCAGGGAGATGGGGATGAGCTTTCGTTAGGCCACCTTTTCTAGGCCCCTCTCCATATGGAGCAAGCAGTGCTCTCCTTAAAAAAGGCTGCTTGGTCGTTCAGGATGCTGCCGAACAAGACTGTCATCTCCCGGGTCAGCCTCGAGCGACTAAAGTCCTGAACCGCCTGCATGCAGGGTTGGGTCTGCGGCTTCCAGTGCATCTTTACACCTGCCGTTTCGTCCCTTGCCTATCGCTACAGGGCTTTTTTGGAACTGGATTTGTCCTTCGAGCCTGTGCAATGGATTTTTCTGGTGGAGCGCAATGTACACAGAACTGGCCTCACCCTTTAAACCAAAAGTTCATCTGCTGGCCTTGCAAGCATGGACGGTAGCAGCGAGGTCCTCGGGTCATAGGTTTGATTAGTGTTTCCTTCTCTTAGATGGTTGACCTTACAGGGTTGGACAAGCACCATTTGCACAGGTTTGGGATTAGAGTTTTCCTTCTCCTAGGACGGTTGCCATAAGGCTAGAGAGCCCATCCTGCCCTTTGACGCTCTTTGTCAGACCCTTCGGTTTTGACCTGTCTGGCATGGGAGACCCTATCGGTGGCTATTATGCCACCGCCAGCATAGCTCAAAACATCATTAGGGTACGCAAGCCTCTCTCCCACGACAAGGGGGCATCAATGGAGAGGTGCAGCTATACAGGGATTGTCTAAATCGCAAAAATACTCCCCATAGAATTAGAGGAAAATATGATTTGGCTAAGTGCCAACCTGCATCAATCCACAGTATTTGGGAGGAGGGGGGTTTTCCCAGAGTTTTTAAAAAGCTCCGGAGGGAATGTACTTGTTGGGACAACCAATTCACATTCATTCGCATTCCCACAAGAGCGGAAGTAGAAAGCTGATTGGTCAAATGTGGGTATGGGGATGGAGCTTGCTAACAAGGCAAGCACCCAGAACTGCCATTTTGGATTTTTGCCTTAGCAATCATGTGCTGAAGCGATGAAACAGCCTTTTCCTTTTAAAATTAATTTAGACAGAATATTGCACTTTCACACCTTAGATACACTTAAAAAAAATTGTTTGGTGGTGGCAACTGGTGACAATAAAAACACAGATAGTTCACTTATGCCCACCACCTTGATTCGCAGGCATGCCCATTGGGACAGCAAAAGTGAATAGCTTTGCATGCCTGCGATTTTGACAAAAACCTGTTAAGACAAGTCGAAGCTGCTTCAAATTGGTGTTAGTGTTCATCAATCCACATTCTCCTTCTTGTATAGGCAAGGCCACAATGACCCCGCCCCCATCCCCACTTACCAGGAAGCAGCTGCTGTGATTGACAAGAGTCCAGTCCCCTCTTGTTTGGGAAGCAGATGACTGACATTCCCCTCCCCTCCTGTGAGCGGTCCCCATTGTGACAGGCAGAAGCAGGGTCCCTGTCACAATTTCCCCTTGCACTGGAGATGGCTCATCATCCCATGATGGTAGAAACAATAGTCAGCTGTTTCCCAAACAATAGCAGAATGGACCCCCTTCAACTGCAGCAGCTTCTGCCTGTTAAATGTGAATGGGGGGACTTTCACAGTCCCTATATATCCCCCAAACCAGGCAATAGGTTGTGAATACAAAATAGTTACAAATGAGTAACTCTAGGTTACATGTTATGTAACTCCCCAACAGGATTCCAGCCTATGTGTCTTCACCAAACATTTTTATTTGTTCTCCCATCCTTTTGAAGCATATTAACTCACTCCTGGGCACTCTGGAAAGTATGCAGTTCACATGCACATTTAAAAAAAAAATTACGTAGGAAGCTGCTACAAGTGAAAGACTCAGTCAGAGAGGCCATGGGCCTGAACCTGCAAGGCCCAAACAGGGTGGTAGAAGATAGGCTGTCTTGGAGATGTCTCATTTGTGGGGTAGCCATAAGTCGAAGTCAACTCAAAACAGTTAATAGCAACAATCACAAAAGCTGCTACAAGGCAGACTGCCTGAACAGTTTCAAAAGATAGGGCTGGGAAGAGCAGTTACGGTAACTCTCTTTGTCCCTCTTTCAGTCCTGACAGAAATGACCTCTGCAAAGCTGCTATTTGCATTCCAAAGATGACTCTTTGCTGTTCAATTAATGTGATCTTCCCCATGACATTCCCCACTATTTGGTCTTTGATTGCATTAATTTGTACATTTTAGAAATGTCCAGCTTCAGAGGCTAATCATACCAGCATTTTAGCCTCACCATTAAACCGTTTAAAACAACAGATCTCCTTTGTCATCCCATGTTGGGTATCAGGCATCCAGCCAATTGCAATAAGATGCCAAAAAAATCTGAATTTTTGAGTTGTCAATGTGTTGGGGAGAAAACTAAAACATAGCCTGTTACATTGGATGGGATAGACTTCTTTCAGAAAAAGGTTAAAAAAATGGCATTGCTATTTAGCTTTCAAAAAGCAGTGAGCAAAGTGATGTTACAAATTATACACTTAGAAAGAAGTACAGTATATGAATCATATAAGGAACACGCTGCTATACATATATGAATCATAAAATTATACATATATGAATCATAAAACACCTAAAATGAAGAATAAGGAACCGCCTTATATCCTGAGTCACATAATTGGTCTGCCAGTTCAGCAGTTTAGCACAATATTCAAACTGTTCTGGATACCCCAGCGTTCCCCTAATGATTTTACAATCCTT
This sequence comes from Gambelia wislizenii, assembly GCA_030847615.1. Classification (NCBI taxonomy): domain Eukaryota; kingdom Metazoa; phylum Chordata; class Lepidosauria; order Squamata; family Crotaphytidae; genus Gambelia; species Gambelia wislizenii. The sequence goes on along the minus strand of JAUMIR010000001.1, from coordinate 445,580,582 downwards.
TCTTTATCACAGAGGTTGCAAATAGATGACCATCCAGATATTGCTGGACTGTAACTCCTATCAGCCTTAACCAGCATGGGTGATGGTAAGGGAGGATGTGAGCTTCAGTACAACAACCTCTGGCATCCAACAAGTTGCCCATCCCTGTTGTATGAGAAAACAGATGTATCCTGTCTGTCTGTCTATTCTCCCCCCCCCCCTTTGGCTATCAAGCTCACAGAGACAGCTTTCAAACACATACAAATGCATACGCACATGATGGTCCTGTAACCAGAGCTTTGAAAATGTACTTGCTTGGAGTATAAGTCCTAGAACCCCCTACTGCCCATGCTTATAGCTTTTCCAAGGTCTACCCCTAGGAATGTTTCCCACCATTTATAGGATGTTGCCACTATTTCCCAGTGTACCCTTTTCTTTCTTCTGAGAGGCTGGATGCTTTTCATCATGGAGCTCTGGGCTGCAACTGGTTGTCATTTTTATTTTCTAGTCATGCTGCTGGGATCTAGAGGCATTCAAGGAGATAAAAACAGAGTGGGAGACCAGTACATTGCTTTGCAGCCTCCTAGTGCTTGCTTTCATTGATGTATAAAAATCTAAATCTAAAAAAAAACCCAACCAAATTGGACATCTCAATTAAATTAATAGAATCATAGAATTGGAAAGGATCCCCATCTAGGCCCACTCCCTACCATACATTAATACTGTATACAACTACATCAGTCACAAAAATGGCCACCCTACCCCTGTTTAAAGATCTCCAAAGAAGGAGATTTCACCATCCTCCAAGACAGTCTGTGTCGGCTTCCTAATACTTTTCTGACATCCAAGGAAATCCCAAGGGATCCCAAAGCAAATAGAGAGAAGAATGGTAATAGCTTCTCTGAATGTGACCACTGTTCATAGAGATGTCCTGATAAAAGATAGCAGCAGGGCCTTACCCATGCAAGTGTCAGAGTGCAGCAGGGATTATTTGGTGCCTCAAATGGATGTACTGCCAATTTATGGCTGTATTGGTGCACTGTCACTGATGTCCTGCTATCTGATCATGTCTTTCTCAAATGCTTCAGAACTCTCCTTGAAATGGCAACTGTAAAGGCTGTTCCATTCATTTCAAAAATTCTTAGAGTGCGGGCATTTCTGTGTAGAGATTAAAATCCCCTCCCTCCCTCCCTCCCTTTTGAATTGTTGTAAATTGCAAAGACCAACAATTAAGGGACATGTTTTGAGTTGCTTGTTTGTACATTGAAGACCCAGTGCACTGGAGCTTCCTAGTAAAATATACACACAATGGGAGATCTCAAGTTACACTGTAGATAAGGGTTTCCACCTCATTCCTAACAGAAGTGCCTTCACAGCCTATGCACTGGACTTCAAAGGCATCTGGTTGCATGGATACATACACTTCTAGGAACACGTCTTCCCATTCCATACTGCCTGTGCAGTAAAATCTTCAGATGAATCCTCCACTTTTCTGAGTACTAGAAAGTAATAAGTTGTACATGTATTTCTGTGGTGGCTCCCCAGTTTCGAAACACCTTCCTTACAGAGGTTTGACTGACACCAACAATAGATCCCTAGCTAGAAGTGCTGGGTTTGGGTGCCCTACATATAGCAAGAATGGCCAGTGGTAAAGACTGTTTGCTTCCCTGTCAGTGGGGTGATGAATCCATTTTCAACAACGTTCAGAACTTTAAAGGGACTATCCAAGATGCTGAATCCTATTTCCAGAATTCAGCCTTGGATATACAGTACTTCCTTTAAAGTCAGATTAAAAACCAGAGCAGATTTGCTATCCAGTTAGCTACCAGTGGTGGCCATCACAGTTAAATGAAAAGTTGGTGAGGGCATGGCACCTGTAAATCCGTTATTAAATAGTCTCCACATCCACCATTGCTTCTGTTCTCCTTGGTAGTGTTAAAGTCATCATCTTACTGTTAGACAAAGAACAGTGTCTTGTGTACTATAATTTTGATTACAGTATACCATATTTTCCTACTATAAAAAATATGGAATTTGTTAGTATGAAGGGTGGGTTAGAAAATTTTCCAAATAAATCATGCATGGCCACACACAAATCGTAAGTCCATTGTATGTATGCTGGAAGAATCCCACAGAAACATGGGGGAGGGAGGAGGGGCAATGGCAGCACTAGGGGGGTTCAGGGAAGCCAAACCGCACCAGGTGACACCGTAGGGGGGGAGGGGTAGTGACGCCACAGACAGGGGGCAGCTGTGTTACCCATCAGGAAAATTCTAAAATGCTTTTTTAAAAATTATTTTATTTTAATAAAGTTTTCATCAATAAAACCATGCTTGCCTTTATATTTAATAAAGCCTTTATTCGTTATTTTTATTTGCTTCAATTGAGACCATATCAGACTTTTCTTGGCAAAATTAAGTCAGAAGAGTTTGCCATTACCTTCCTCTTAAGGCCCAGAGAGTATGATTTCCCCAAGGTCACTCACTGGATTTTCACAGCCTAGCAAGGATTAGAATTCTGGCCTCCTGGAGTCATAGAATCATAGAGTTGGAAGAGACCATAAAGGCCATCCAGTCCAACTCCCTGCCATGCAAGAACACACAAAGCATGACCGACAAATGGTCATCCAGCCTCTGTTTAAAAAACTCCAAAGAAGGAGACTTCACCACACTCCAAGGCAGTGTATTCCACTGCTGAAAGCTCTTACTGTCAGGAAGTTCTTCCTAATATTTAGGTGGAAGCTCTTTTCCTGTAGTTTGAACCCATTGCTTCGTATCCTAGTCTCTGGAGCAGTAGAAAACCAACTTGCTCCATTCTCAGTATGATATCCCTTCAAATATTTAAACATGGCTATCATTTCTCTTCTCAACCTTCTCTTCTCTAGGCTAAACATACCCAGGTCCCGAAGCCGCTCCTCGTAGGGTATGGGTTCCAGACCTTTCACCATTTTGGTCGCCCTCCTCTGGACATGCTCCTAGTTGAATACTCAAGCTACTTCTTGTTGTATGCCTTCAAGTCATTTTGACTTATGGCAACCTTGTCACAGGGTTTTCTTGGCAGGATTTACTCAAATGGGGGTTGTTGCCCTTGCCTTCCTCTGAGGATGAGAGTGTGTGACATGTCTAAGGTCATCCAGTTGTTTTCCATGGCCAGGTTGGGATTTGAACCCTGGTCTTCCAGTGTCCTACATCTTTATCACACGATAGGTTTGTTGCATGATTGAACTGGCTTAGTTCTGTGATTGATCTGTCTTTATCACAAGGCATCACAACTCTCCCGTTGTTGCGTTGTATTTCTATCCTTATTGGATCGCATCTTTTAATTGATGAGGAAAAACCCATTAATGGCTCCAGTATTGCTGCTGTTCAGCTATTGCTTCTGGTGCAATAGTTTCTTTCAGCTGCGGTTCTAATAAGCTGCGGTGTGAGTCGGGGTGGTTCTCCTCTTCTCCCCTTCCCTATCTCCGAGCAGGGTATTCTGGTTTTTTAAATTTTATTTTGATTTGTCCAACACTTAAAACCACTGCTTCCTGGAGTCCTAGTCAAACACTCAAAACTACTACAGCATTATTAGGTCAGCCCCAAAAGGAACACACCACTACGTATAAAACATTTACTCGGTTTGCTTTATCTAGCAAGATGTTAGGCAGGGGGAAGGAATAGAGTTTGCTTTTTAAACCCAGCCCTGTCTTGAGATGTAGTGGAGGGGAAGCGTTTGCAGACTCACAAATGAAGTGATCTGATGGTGTTAGGTTTCAGGTAACCTCCCCTGCTCCAAAGCTTACAGAGTTGGTTTCTTTCTTAACTGTATATTGTTAAAAAGATGTACATACCTTTGAGAAAATCTGAAGGCCTGAGAAGAGTACAGTTCCTTAACTACTTCTGATAATATGTGCAAAATAATTGTGTTGAAATTGCATCCTTGCCCTGTGGCTTTGGTTCATGAGTCATAATTCAGGGCCACAATCTTAACAAAGAATTAGGCTCATGAAAGCTGCATGTTTTTAACATCGCTTCTATTTTGGAGCCCTTTCTTCAGTGGTCATTTTTAAAAGTGGGAATCATTATGTATAAATAGTTTGTTCTTATTTAAACAGTTTTATTCACAATGAAAGGACAAAGAGATGGTTGCATGGGGCTTGAACACACTGTGAAATTTGTTCTAATTTCTGATCTACCTGCAACCACTTGGGAGCGCTGGTGGCGCAGTGGTTAAATACCAGTACTGTAAGTCACCATGTCACAAGTTTGATTCCAGAGGGCTCCAAGGTTCACTCAGCCTTCCATTCTTCTGTATGTCGGTAAAATGAGTACCTGGCTTGTGGGGCAATAAGCTAACACACATTGGAAACTGCTTAATGCAGTGTAGATGTGTAAATTGCTATTGCTTAAAACAATTTGTAAGCCACTCTGATAGCCTTGTGGCTGAAGAGTGGGTATAAATAAATAAATAAATAAATAAATTTGGTTGTCCATTTTGCAAACACCCCTTCATGAACTGTCTTCACCCAGTCTGCAGTGTTGTGGGAGGTGGCAGCTCCCATCTTCACAAACACACCTGACCTTGCCTCCATGCTCTGTCCTTTCCACACAGCAAGGCCAAAAGAATGGCAAGACTATTATGCCCATCCACACAGGCCAGAGCTTAGCGTAATTACAACTCCCAGCATCCCCTAACCAGCACAGCTAAGGATTATGAGAATTGCGATCCAAAAAAGGGGGGGCTTTCCTACTTTCTTTCTCTCCTCCCTCCCACACCCAAATAGAGACACCCCAGGAGGAAATGGTGAGGCCTGCCTGCGGGGAGAAGGAGCGCCGGACTTGTCACCCAATGCATGGCAGGGCAGAAAGACAGGTGACGACCCTGGAGGTCATGGTCATCATCATCCCCAGCACCTGTACAGATGGAGGCCCGCCAGGGCTTCCCCACTCCCCATGACCTTTCCTGCAAAGACTAGCCCAGCACAGCAGCCACAACATTGAGAGTTCGATCCCAAGGCCTCCAACCTCCACTCAGCTTTCCATCCTTTCCTAGGTTGGTAAAAGGAGTACAGTTGTCCCTCCATATCCATGGATTTGGTATCCACAGATTTAAGTATTCACGGCTTGAAAATATTCTTTAAAAAATAATAATCCAAAAAGCAAACCTTGATTTTGCCATCTTATATAAGGGACACCATTTTGCAATGCCATTGCATACAGTGGGACTTGAGTATTCACAGATTTTGGTATCCATGGAGGTCCTGGAACCAAACCCTAGCGAATATGAAGGGACAACTGTACTCAGCTTATTGGGGGTGTGCTATAAAGTGGTGTAGATGTGGAAATTGCTATTGCTTAACAAATTGTAAGCCGCTCTGAGAGCCTTTGTGGCTGAAGAGCGGGGTCTAAATACCTAACTAACTAAGCCGGGCACCCAGAATTGCCAAATTGGCCGTGGTTTAGTGAGACAACCCCAGCAATAACATAAAAAAAAAAAAAAGATTTTAAATAAATATTTCATTATTATTATTGTATTTTTGTATTATTATTTTTATTACTCTTGTATTGATTTTTTTTCCTTTTCCAAATAGGTATCATTGTAATGTGTAAATATAATGTCCATTGGAAAAGAAAAAAAGAGTGATGATAGTGTGTTTAGATTAAGAGGAAACATCTGTTAGTGTTAGGATAGATAGTTTTATTTTTCTATTAGTAAGAAAAGAGGAAAACAATTATTATTATTTTTGCGTTATTGTTAGCCTTTTGCGGCCGGGTGTATTTTTCAGTAGAAATGGTCTTCTTCCAATAAAAAATGCCGATGCTCCCCAGAATTCCGAATCCCCTGGGCCAGGCTTCCGGGGGCGAGGGCGGGGATCCCCTCAGGGGGGCGGTGGGAGGGGCGGCGAGGCGGGGTCCCCCAGGGAGGGGAGGGGAGGGCGGCCCCAGGAGCAGCAGCAGGAGGTGCCGCCGGCCGTCTGGCTCAGACCAGCCCGGCTGCGCTGTGGGGCCGGAGGCGTCTGGGGACGAGGGCGCTGCCGTCTCGCTCGCTCGCTCGCTCGGCTGCCGGCGCGCTTGTGGGGCTGAGAGCCGAGGCGCACGACGGCCGCTTCTGCTCCTGTGGGCAGCCCCCACATGTAGGGTCCGGGCTGCCAAGGGCGCCTCTTCCTCGCCTCTTCCTCCGGCGGAGGGAGCGCTGTGTCCGGCCGGTGCCCGCGATGCCGCTGCTGGCCGCCTTCCTCGCCCTCCTGCAGGTGGTGAGCGCGCAGGTGAGGCGGGTTTCCTCGGTCCCTGGCGGGCTGGATCTGGGGGGGGGGGGGAGATCCCTTCCTGGGGTGAAAAGGGCCGCCCAAGCCCAGCTCTTCTCGCTCGCCCCACTGCTGGCTTGGGGGGCGGGCGCGCTCTCTTTGCCCCCGAGGAAAAAACGAGGCACTCCGGCTCAGGGATGAAGGGGATCGCTCTCCCCCCCCCCCAAAAAAAGGCTTGCCTCCCAGCCCAGCTATGGAGAAGCCGGTTGTGGTTGTTGAGCGTTGAGCTCTACACGCGCTCCAAGAGCACGTCGGAACTCTCGGAAGAGGCTCAGCCTTGGGGACTCCGCGCACAGACTCAGCCAACTCTCTGCTGGATACGCGGCATGAAGCGCCTCCTCTTAAAATTAGAGGCACCGGGGCTTGCTTGGGAAGGGTGTCTTTAGACTCGAAAGCCTTTACAAACAAACAAACCAACAAACTCAGACGCCTATGTGTGGTTAGGATGTGACTTGGAGGTGCGGTGAGGGGGATTTGGGAACTCTGCGCTATGCGCTGCGATTATCGCGCATATTCCAAGGCATGGGAGGGGAGGTTTACGGGGCTCTCAGTTTGGTGTCGTGGGAAGCAACAATCAGACCAGTAGGGACACTTTTCCCAGCCTGGCGCCTTTTCTGGTGTGTCGGATTACAACTCCCATCATCCTCAACAGGCTAATGGAGTTATAGCCCAGCCTATCTGGAGGGTGCTAAATTGAGGAAGGATAAACATAAAAAAGCTTGGAGGAGGGTGGCGGTGGAATTCCAGTTCAGACTGTCCAGTTCAGGGGTGGTTTCTTGGTTTGATTTGCATAGAATTAATAGAATTGTAGAAGACCACAAAGGTCATCCAGTCCAACCCCCTGCCATACAAGAACACATAATCAAAGGATGACTGACAAATGGCCGCCCAGCCTCTGTTTAAAAACCTCCAAAGAAGTAAACTCCACCACACACTGCCAAACAGCTCTTACCATCCTAATATTTAGGTGAAATATCTTTTCCTATCGTTTGAATCCATTGCTCCCTTATATGTTGCATAAGTGTGACCATAATAGAAAAGATCCTAGCATTCCAGCCCAAAATCAATGGCTTAAGTGTTCTTAACATCCTTCAACTGTTCTACCCAACTTGGTAGGGTAGGACAGGGTAGGGTAGGGTAGCTGAGATGCCCTTTCTTTTACAGGTGAAATTTTGATTCCATTTGATGATGGTGGGGATGGGACCAGCAGCTGAGAGCATAACAACTGTTCCCTTGCATATGTTCTATGAGGAGCATCCACCAAGCCTTTTCCCCAGGATCTGAATGTCACTGCTAGAATGCTGTTCTCCACCCCAGTTTCTTGTTTCTTCCCTTTGACTCCTTGTTTTTGTCGTTGTGTGCCTTCAAGTCGTTTCTGACTTACAGCTACCTTAAGACAACCCTATCACAGTGTTTTCTTGGCAAGATACATTCAGAAGGGGTTTGTCTTTGCCTTCCACTGAAGTGGAGAGAGTGTGACTCACCCAAGGTCACTCAGTGGGTTTCCATGGCCAAGTAGGATTCAAACCCTGGTCTTCAGAGTTGTAGTCCAATATTGAAGCTACACTATGCTGGCTCTCCTTTTTTGACTTCCATGCCAAGTTACATTTATTTATTCAACTGATATCTCACTTATCGCCCCAAAAAATGAGACTCAAGGCAGCTTAGGGTTAAGCAGAACAAACATAGTTAAAATGTAAAATAAACAAAAGCATGCAAAATGTCAAACACAATTTAAAAACACACCAATAAGGATACAGCGCCCAGTCTCTTAGACACCCCTTCTACACTAATTGAGGTTGGTTGCCCAAGGCAGCCTGAATTTTTTTTAAAAAGTCTTTACCTCTTGGCAGAAAAACTACAGGCAGGAGTTCCAGAGCCTGGGAGAAAGTCACAGATACATCCTGTCAGACTTTTAGACTATGAGAAAGCAGAATGTGATAAAAAATTTATCCGTTGGACTACATTTCCCATTATACCCCCTTCAGACAGTACAGTCACTGGCTATACTGGCTAGGAGATTCTCGAAGTTGTATGCTAAACTATGAGCAGTGTGGTGTAGTGGTTTGAGTGTTGGACTAGGACTCTGGGAGACTAGGGTCTGAATCCCTGCTCGGCCATGGAAACCCACTGGGCGACCTTGGGCAAGTCACATGCTCTCAGCCTCAATGGAAGACAATGGCAAAAGCCTCTCTGAACAAATCTTGCCAAGAAAATCCCGCGATAGGTTTGCCTTAGAGCTGCCACATGTCAAAAACCAAGGCAAATGCGAAAATGTAACTTTTTAAAGCACTGGTGGGGAAAAAAAAGAAATACAACCATTGAGATAAAGAGTAGCAAGGCTGAATGTATCTGAAGGGGTTTCTGAAGTTATTCAGTGCAATGGAATGCAAGTAGAGACTGCCCAGCTTTCCTGCCTCCCAAACCTTTGGCTGAATCTCTCCAGTGCTCAGCAGCATACATCAAACAAGTAGAGAAGCCACACCATGAGCTTACTGTGGCTGGCTGCCAAGAAGCACAGGAGGCCTCTCCTTTTATTGAATGGGGATTCCCTGGAGAGAATCCACCACTTCCCCCAGCATGACCATGCAAGGGTGTTTCCTGGTGGTTATGATAATGGAGACCCTAGCTGTCATTACAGTAGAGCTTGGGAAAGTTACTTGGCCCTGCTAGTTGGGGGAAAAAAGTAACTTTTTTCAAGGTTGGCATTTCAGCCTTTCCAGCCCACATCCCATATAGATACCTTCTCCAGTTCTCCACCGATCTTCATGATAACTTCTACAATGTTGGTTCCCTCCATCAACAATGGGGATATTGTTGCTGGTTGTTGGTCATTCCCAGCATGTGCCTAGCTGGGAATGCAGGAAGTTGCACATTGGCAACCTTGTCCTTAGATACTAGCACAGCTGTCCCCAACCTGACATCCTCCAGATTTTTTGGATTAAAACAATAGTGACTGTGAATGCTGGAAATTCTAGTCCAGCACATCTGGATGGTGTCATGTTAAGCAAGGCTGTACTCTACAGCCTCGTGGGAGAATGTGGCCTGTGCTGCCTTTGGATCCAGCCCACAGGCTTCTGTCTTTGGCTTTGCTGTCCCACATAAATGGGACTTTTTTGCCTAAACGTATTTGCAGCATGATAGGGGTGTGACTTAAGAAAGAAGGAAATAGCTCACAAGCTGCACAGGAAAGGTCTATGAGTCTAAAGTGTAGCGTATTCAGGTTTTTCTGAGTTGTGAGTCACTTATACCTAAACTTGAGGTCCTAAAGCCTTTAGGGATCCATTTCCTAATCTGTTGCTAATTACTGTCAAGTTGGCTTTGACTTATGATGACCCCTTGAATGAGAGACCCCTAAGACACACGGTCATCAACAGCCGTGCTCAGATCCTGCAAACGCAGAGCCATAGCCCCCCTAATTGAGTCCATCCACCTGCAATATGGTCTTCTTCTCCTACTGTCTTCTACTTTACCAAATAACATTGTCTTTTCTAATGAGCTATGTTCTCTCATTATATGGCTAAAGTACAATAGCCTCAGTTGGGTCATTTTGACTTGTAGGGATTACTCAGGCTTGGTTTGCTCTTGGAGCCATTTATTTGTCTTTTTTGGCAGTCTAGGGTATCTGTAGAACTCTCCTCCAGCCCCACATTTCAAATGAGTTGATTCTCTTCTTATCAGCTTTCTTCACTATTCAGTTTTCACAGCCGTACATAGAAATCAGAAATACTACAAACAGTTCTTAATCTCTGGCTTTTCTTCGCAAACGAAGATTCAGGAAGGACTCATCCCGCGCTTTCTGCAAGCGCGCTGATGACTAAAAAGGCCAATCCGAGATAAACAAGTCCGGTTGCAAAAAGCACAGCAGAAGGTCTCCTTGGGTGATGTTTTTGGGTTGTGATTCTTTCTGCGTTGTCGTTTCTCTTCAAGACTTGTTCGTCGTGAGTTCTCAAATAAGGCTGCAGCATTGTGGATAGTGCGTCTCCATGCCTCCCGATGTGAGGCCAGGGCGGACCACTGTTGGTGATCAATTTGGCCAAGCCTGAGATGTTGTTTCAGGGAGTCTTTGTATCGCTTTTTTGGAGCGCCCCTCTTACGCTGACCCGTGGCGAGTTCACCGTAGAGTAGTATTTTTGGGAGGCGATGGTCCTCCATCCTAGAAACGTGCCCTGCCCAGCGCAGCTGTGTTCTCAATATCATGGCCTCAATGCTGGTGATCCCTGCTTGCTCAAGGACAGCAACATTCGTCACATAGTCAGTCCAGTGTATATTTAGGATTGTGCGTAGACAGCGCTGATGAAAGCGCTCGAGGAGTCGTAGGTGGTGGCGATAGGTGACCCATGTTTCAGATCCATAAAGGAGGATAGACAGTACGATGGCTCTATACACACTGATTTTTGTGCTTTGCCTCAGGTGTTTATTGCTCCAGACTCTTTTGTGAAGTCTTCCAAATGCACTATATGCCTTTGCTAATCTGTGATCGATCTCTTTGTCAATCTTGGCATCTGAGGAGATGATGCTTCCCAGGTAGGTGAACTGCTGAACGGACTTGAGCACTGATTTGCCGACGGCAATGTGGGGATGGTGGTGTTCGTCCTGTGGTGCAGGCTGGTAAAGAACTTCTGTTTTCTTCAGGTTGACTTCTAGCCCAAACAGCTCTGCAGCTGTTGCAAAGCAGGATGTTAGGCGCTGCAGAGCTCCTTCTGTGTGGGCAACAAGGGCAGCATCATCGGCGAAGAGCAGCTCACGGACTAGATAGTTTAGAGTCTTAGTGTGAGCCCTCAGACGGCTTAAGTTAAACAAGCTACCATCAGTACGGTAGCGTATATAGATGCCGTCGTCTTCTTCAAGCTCTGCCATAGCCCTTTGGAGCATCATGCTAAAGAAGATTGTAAATAAAGTTGGTGCAAGAACACAACCTTGCTTCACTCCATTAGTTATTAGAAAGGGCTCTGAAAGAGCATCGCCATATCTGACTTGACCACGCTGTCCCTCGTGTAGCAAGATAATCATTTTAAGGAATTTGGGGGGGCATCCTAGTCTTTCCAGGATCTGCCACAGACCTTTTCTACTTACAGTGTCAAAGGCTTTGGTGAGGTCGACAAATGTTACATAGAGACCCTTGTTCTGCTCCCTACATTTTTCTTGCAGTTGCCTAAGGGCAAATACCATGTCTGTAGTACTCCTATTGGCTCTGAAGCCACATTGGCTTTCAGGGAGAAGTTCTTCTGCAATAGCAGGAACTAACCTGTTCAGGAGTATCCTTGCAAGGATTTTTCCAGCAATAGAGAGCAGTGTTATGCCTCGATAGTTTGAGCAGTCGGATTTTGCTCCTTTTTTCTTGTACAGGGTGATGATGACTGCATCTCGGAGGTCTGATGGCAGTTCCCCTTTTTCCCAGCAATTCACAAGGAATTCGTGGAATTTTTCGTGGAGTGCATGACCTCCGTGTTTCCAAACTTCAGGTGGGATTCCATCAATCCCAGCTGCCTTGCCGTTTTTCATCTGCTGTATGGCCTTAAAGGTCTCTTCCAAAGTGGGAGCTATGTCCAATTCATTTTTCATTGGTTTTTGTATCATATCTTGGATAGCTGAGGCTTGGACTACTCGGTTGGCGCTAAAGAGACTTTGAAAATGTTCAGCCCAACGATTTAGGATGGAGGCTTTATCAGTAATTAATGTTTGACCATCTGTACTGTATAAGGAGCTTTGGACCTGATAAGTAGGTCCAAACACTGCTTTAAGAGCTTCATAAAATCCTCTATGATCACCCAGATCTGCACAGCGTTGTGTCTTTTCTGCTATACTGATCCACCACTTGTTCTGCATGTCTCGGAGTTTTTGTTGTAGTTTGCTACATGTGAGGCGGAAAGCTGCTTTTCTTACATGACAGGTTGGCTGGGCGAGGTATGCCTGGTGAGCAGCTCTCTTCCTTGCCAACAGTTCCTGGATCTCTTGGTTGTTTTCATCAAACCAGTCTTGATTTTTCTTGTGGGAGAAGCCAAGGGATTCTTCTGCAGACTGGAGGATACTGTTTTTGATATGTTGCCAAAGCACTGTAGGAGAAGGATCTGTAGGGTGGTCTTCAAGTTTCGTTTGTAGATTTGCCTGGAAGTTGTCTCTCATGGTAGCTTGTTGAAGATTGTTGACTTGGAGTCTCTTCTTTAAGATGCCACCCCTCTTAGGTTTGAACTTAAGATGAAGATTTAGTTTACATCTGACAAGGCGATGATCTGTTTGGCATTCTGCACTGGGCATCACTCGGGTATGACGGACATCACGAATGTCTCTCTGACGGACTAGAACGTAGTCAATGAGGTGCCAATGTTTGGATCGGGGATGCATCCAGGTTGTCTTCAAGCTATCTTTCTGCTGAAAGATTGTGTTTGTAATAGTCAGCTGTTGTTCTGCACAGAACTCTAGCAGGAGGCGTCCGTTATCATTGCAATTTCCAACACCATGCTTGCCTAAGACACCTTTCCAGGCTTCGGAGTTCTTTCCTACTCTGGCGTTGAAGTCACCAAGGATAATAATTTTATCTTCTACAGGGACTTTTTGTATGAGTTGGCGTAGGTCTGTGTAGAATTTGTCTTTCTCTACAGGGTCAGCTTGCATAGTTGGGGCATATACACTAAAGAGAACAACATGTGGGAGGCGTAAGGAAATAATGCGATCAGAGTGTCCTGTTGGCAAGGTTTCGAGTTTGGAGGCAATGGAGTTTTTAATCATAAAGCCTACTCCTGACAGATGTTTTTCGGTTTTGGGTTTGCCAGACCAGTAAAGTGTGTAGCCGGCGCCATGTTCTTTAAGGCTGCCTTCCTCATGGAAGCGAACTTCACTAAGAGCAGCGATGTCAATATTAAGCCGTGATAGTTCAAGGGCTATTAGGGCAGAACGACGCTCAGGCCGTCCACTATCTTCAGAGTCTTGCATGGTTCTGATGTTCCAGCATGCAAGTGTCAGTTTATTTACACCTTTGGAGGCCGGTGTGTGCCTTTGTTTCTTTGCCTTGGTTTGACCGCATCAGAAGATTCCCGTTGGCCGCGGCTAGCCAACCAGGTAGTTGGGGATGAGCTTTCTTTAGGCCACCTTTTCTAGGCCCCTCTCCATGTGGAGCAAGCAGTGCTCTCCTTAAAAAAGGCTGCTTGGTCGTTCAGAATGCTGCCGAACAAGACTGTCATCTCCCGGGTCAGGCTTGAGCGACCAATGTCCTGAACCGCCTGCATGCAGGGTTGGGGCTGCGGCTTCCAGTGCATCTTTACACCTGCCGGTTTCGTCCCTCGCCAGTCGCTACAGGGCTTTTTTGGAAATGGATTTGTCCTTCGAGCCTGTGCAATGGATTTTTCTGGTGGAGCGCAGCGTGCACAGAACTGGCCTCACCCTTTAAACCAGAGATTCATCTGCCGTGGCCTTGCAAGCATGGACGTGGCAGTGAGGTCCTCGGGCCGTAGGTTTGATTAGAGTTTCCTTCTCTTAGATGGTTGACCTTACAGGGTTGGACGAGCACCATCTGCCCGGGTTTGGGATTGGAGTTTTCCTTCTCCTAGGACGGTTGCCACAAGGCTGGAGAGCCCATCCTGCCCTTTGACGCTCTTTGTCAGACCCTTCGGTTTTGACCTGTCTGGCATGGGAGACCCTACCAGTGGCTATTATGCCACCGCCAGCATAGCTCAAAACATCATTAGGGTACGCAAGCCTCTCTCCCACGACAAGGGGGCGTCAATGGAGAGGAGTTCTTAATATTGCCTGCATATTTGTATGGTGGTTGTGCTGCTGCTGTGACCCGCTTTAGGCTTCACAACAGCATTAAAGACCAGTCACTAAGAGGACGCAGATGTGTTTTTCTGTTCAAATGTAATTAGTAAAAATTATATCTCATGGGGTGTGAATTAGTTACAAAATGGCAAATTGTCAAAGCTTGAGGGATGTTCATAGGCAAAGAAAAAAATAGGGTTCAGTCAAGTAAAAATGAATGACCACAATATTCTACTAATCATATTAATAATTAATTAATTGAACAGATTTTTAAAAGCTTCAAACCTGAAAGAGGCTTTCACTTAAGAGGGCATATCTCTTTTCATTGGAGGTCTGCTTTGATATGAGCATGTTGGCTCCAAAAAAAGTATCCTTGTCTGCTTTAGAAATATAATTGGAGCCAGATGCAAATTATAGGAGAGAGCATGGAAGAAATCTATGGTGAAGGAACCACCACTTCATAGGCGCTGCCAGCTTATTCCAGAAAGTGAGGACATGCTTCCCCCCAGTTCTTTTTAGTTCCTTTCCCCTACATATACTTATATACCAAGGGGAGAGAAAATTGCTATGCCAGCTTTGGGGGAGGCACGTTTTTTCTCTGTTGTTGGGGACGTGTCATGGGGAACAACTTGATTATCCAAGCCCTCCTCCAATAAACCCCCAACACAGGGTGGAGTGCTCCTCCTTCCCACTGTCAGGAAAACATTGGTGGTGGTATATTATGCTGCCACAGGTTTCCACCAGGGTACCAGAGTGTTTGGCCGATGGTGAAGATGACTAAACTGAAGTTATTATACTTTGGACATGTCATGAGATGACATGACTTATTGGAAACGATGGTAACCCTTGGTAAACTGGAAGACATTAGGAAAAGAGGAAGATAACATTATAATTGAATTTATTCAATCAAAGAAGCCATGGCCCTGAGTTTGCGAGATCTGATCATAGTAGTTGATGCTTGGAGATATTGGAGGGCTCTCATTCATAGGGACCCCAGAAGCTGAAATCAGTTGGATGTAAATTACAACAAACCAGGGTCATCTGGAAGCTCCAGCTAATGGGTGTTAGGACTGCAGCCTTCACCAGGAAGTTTATCATCTAAAGCTCACATAATGGATAGACATGCCACCTAAAGTGCCTTCTTGGTGGCTGCTCTCAGGCTTTGGAACTTCCTTCCTAGAAAGGCTTGACTGGTGCCCTCTTTGCTATTCTTCCATTGGCAAGTGAAGACTTTTTTTGTTTCGGAAGGTCTTTGAAGACTGATTGCTCATATGGAAAGGACCTTTAATAATGTGCTGTATTGTCTGTATTGTGTATGTATTGACTACATTATTTGTTTTTCAATTTTAATGGGAATGCTTTTAATTACAAGTCTCAGCAGCCCCAGCCAGCAAAGGAATGGTGAAGAAGATGGGATCTGTAGGATTTGTAGGCCAGTAACATGGAAGCCCCATGTGGTGTAGTGGTTTGAATGTTGATCTACTGCTCTTGAGGCTAGGATTTGAATCCTCACTCAGCCATGGAAATCCACTGAGTGACCTTGGACAACTCACACACCCTCAGCCTTAGAGGAAGGCAAAGGCAAACCTCCTCTGAACAAATCTTGCCAAGAAAACACAGTGATAGGGTCACCTAGGGTCACCATAAGTCAGAAATGACTTGAAGGCACACAACAACAACATGGAGGGCCACACAATTCCCACCCATGGTTTAAAGGGTATTCTGCTATGTTAATGTACCAAAGGGTATTTAAAAAATGCTATGCAATATCTTTGAATTAATATCCCATATTTATTATTGATTTATGAATAAACTTTATGCAAAGTTAAGGATACTTCATAAAGGATTTTTTTAGACAGATATTGTTTTAACACTTGAAGTAATAGTTAGTGCTTTGAAAGAGTCGGGAATTTTACATGCAGTCAGTAGTTCAAGGCAGTCGTCTAGTGGGATTTAGCTGAATACAGAGTCTTTGAAAATGCAAAAATAGTGGGCGACAAATCCACACTGAATGCTGCTGCACATGAGCAGCATTCATACACAGAGCTTCATACACAGAGCTTAGGAAAGTACATTTTTGGGACTACAATTACCAAAATCACTCACCTAGCATGCTAGGAGTTGCAATGCAAAAAAGTTAATTTTCCAAGCTTTGGCCATGCATATAGAGCAATGCAACATGCTGGCAAATGAAGATGCATTTAGGAAGCTCTGTGTGTCTGTCTGTGTGTACTTGTTAGCCATATGAGCTGCACATTACTGATTATCTCTCTATCTATATGCAAGTACCCATCAGATTATTGTGTATCCTTCCAGTGGGACACAACACCTTTTTGCTTATCCAGCCAACTGCTCATCCAACTGAGCATGCTTATTACTTTTAATTCTAAGGCACAGCAGTACCTCAGTTTTTAAAATATATAAATTAGTTTAAATGAATTTAAATGCAATTTATGCTCTGCTTGAATAAGATGTGGGACTGCAGAGGATACATTCAAATTCAGAATTAGAAGTTGGTGCAAAAGTGTTTTCTTTTACCCCTTTTAAACTTTATTTTACCAGCTATGTGTCTGATATGTGACCATCAGAACAAAATATGGCTTTAATATGGCTTTTAAAAGAAATCACTGTTTCATTGTTGATCATGATTGGCATCAGCAGAAATAGCAAGAACACCTGCCTTCAGACCTGTCCTGTTTTCTCCCAGTTCTCCCTTTTTTCTGTCTTCATTCACTACCTGACATCAAATCCTCACTTTCCCTATTCCACCTTCAGTTTCTGGATGTGGGAAGTTGTGCACTAGACTGACATCTAGTGTCAGTGTTCCAAGGGGTTTGCAAGGAGACAAGAATAGTGATAAAAGATTAATTGTAGCAGGATTTTTGAAGAAGTGATTCATTTCAGAAATCATAGTATCATAGAGTTGGAAGGGGCGCTGTGGGCCATCAGGTCCAACCCCTTGCTCAATGCAGGATTTGCAGCTAGAGCATCCCCAGCAGATAGCTGTCCAGGCTCTTTTTGAAGACATCCAGAGAAGGAGCCCCCACCACCTCTCTAGGCAATTGGTTCATTGCCAAACTGCTCTTCCTGTCAAGAAATTCCTTCTAATGTTCAACTGAAATCTACCCTCCTGTAATTTAAAACCATTAGACCTGGCTCTACCCTCTGGGGCAGCAGAGAACAAACCGGTGCCCTCTTTGTGATCCTCCTCTGGATCAAGTTTGTTGGATGTCTCTTCCTTCTACTTGGGAACCTTTTGCTCTCATCTAGGGGTGGGCAACTTCTAGGAGCAGGGGGGACTACACCCCCTAGGACACCAGAGCCCCCCCCCCTAATTTTTGTACCTTAAAAAGAAATGGGAAACACAGAAATGATCAACAGTGCAACCCAACATCTTGAGCTGTTTTAAGCTTAGGAGGGTACTTTTCCAACTGGAAGTTACTTGACACACATATGCAAGCTGAATGTATTTACTCATTGGTGAAGCAAGAGCCCTCTGTACCTGCTTGAAAGACTGTAAGTGTTGTTATTGAAATTTCTATTCCCTCCCTCTTTTAGAAACAAAATTAACTTAAAACACTCAGATAAAAACATGAACAGTTATAATGTAAAAATACAATTAAACAAATCATATTATTAAAACACCACCCTTTTTTCCCCTCTGTAGAAGCAAGATATGATTCTTCAGAACAGCAGCACTGGAGCAGCAGGTGAGTGTGATGCTTGTTCCTCTCTTACAATGTAAAAATGACTCTGAGGAGTGGACATTCTTGCTTGGATTGCAGATCTTAGTATCTTTCCCATTGGACCTATTGGCTGGGGCAGCTGGGAGTTTCAGTCCAGCAGTGCCTGGGAGTAGCCTGATTGCTAAATCTTTTCAAAGGAGGTAGGTGGGAAGGAAAGAGGCTTAGTAAGGCCCATATGTTTTTTTCTTTTCTTTCTGTATGGCACACCACAGAGTTGTTACTTGGTCCAAACACACAGGGAGTTTTTCACTCATTGTTGGTATTTCAAAAGACCAAACTAGATGATTCTATGATTCTATGTGTTGTTATATGTCTGCTTGCATTTAATTTGCAGATTAAGAAAAAAGTATGCTCACATAAAAATGACTAGAATCGCAGCAGGTGGGGAGGGATTTAACCCTTTCTTGTATTGGCATAGTCATCTGAAAAATCCCTTCTCTGGAAAAGGAGTAGGGAATCAATCCCATTAAGAGCCAAATGGAGGGCTCCTTAATTTAACAGCACATCTAATTCAGCCTTCTCAGTCATCTACATGAAAGCTGCAGCTAGCTCAGTTATTCAGAACTAGTAAAGATGACAAGACAAAGCAAAAATGCCTTCCTTTCTTCCTGTAGCACTGAAAATCAGCTTCCTGTTTCTGGGAAAATCGAAGTAGCTCAGCTATCTGCTTGCAAATGAAAGAGAGGACCAGGGTCCCACAGGACCCTCCCCACAAAGGTTCCTTTCGGTACCAGTTTGCCAGCATGGGTCACATGAGGCCAAGTGGGGCAGCTTCCTCAGGTGGCTGATGCTGAGTAGCATAAGGTATTGGAGAGCATAGCTGTGTGCTATATATGCAAAGCTTCAGAAAGTTACTTTTTTAGACTACAGATCCCAGAATCACCCAGCCTTTATGACCACTCGCAAGGGTTGCCAGAGTGAAAAGTAGAGAGGGTTTGTGTCTCTTTAATGGTAGTGTAGAAGAGGGAATTTCAGCAGGTGTTGCTTGTCGCACACCAGGTAACAAGCAACAGTTACTAAAATTCCCTCTTCTACATACCCTCTCCCTCTCCAGTTTTCAGTCTGACAGCCGTACCACTGGCTATTTGGGTTGGGTAATTCAGGGAGCTGTAGTCCAAAACAACAACAACCCAAAACAACTTTTCCAAGCTCTGGCTGTATGGCTTGCCCATACAACTGCTGAGATAGCTTGCTGCTTAGAAATGTAGTGGACAGTGCTGTCTATTACCAAGATACAGCTGGTCAGCTTCTGAAGGCAGAATGGAGAGATGGATTGCCATTTTGTCCTCTCCCTCAAGCATCACAATGTCTTGGGCCAGACCTGAGAGCCATACCCAGTTAAAATACACAGTTCTGGGAAAGATGGATCTGATGCAAAACTGCTATTTATCAGTTATCTGAAGAAACGGCATCATCAATACTCTTAGTTTATATGTTTTAAGTCCTTTGTCTGCCATGCTTTTTGTATCTATCTAGTTGTATCCTTTCATGATGTATGGAATCGCAGCTTATGTCAGCCCTTGGAAAAACTGGTCAATATTGTGTCTGAGTACCCCAGTGAAGTTGAGCATGTGTTCAGTCCTTCCTGTGTCCCTTTGCACCGATGTAGTGGATGCTGCCGGGACGAGAGGCTCCATTGTGTCCCAACGGAGACGGCCAATGTCACCATGCAGGTGGGAGGTTGCACTACGTGGTCCTGATTGTCATGAAACCTCTGGCCAAAGATTTGGGGCCTTGTTGTCTCTTTGTAAAATAGTTGTCTGCCCCTGTTTACTTTACTTCAAGGGTAGACAAAGTATGTCTCTCCAGGTCTTTCTATGGTCCCTACCCTCCAAGATCCCTCCTTCTATGCTGACCTGGCACCATCCCCTCCATCCCAAATTGGGCAGTTGCCACTTTCAGGGGCATGGTAGTTTTGCATTTAAACGTGTCAGAGGGGCTTCCCAAGCCAGAATGCTCTATCCCTCCACCTCCTCTTTCTCACATACACTGAAAAATATTAACCAAGAAAGGACATTTGGTCACTTCTGTCTTTTATTTTATTCTATTTTTGGTACACCTTTGGGGTTCAGAGCAGTTGAATCAGAGTGTAAAAGTTGCCCAGGTCCCATAGTTTTTCAATCCATTCCTCAACTCTTAGTATACCCTTCTGTTTCCAATATTTCGCATACGTTATTCTTGCAGCTGTAGCCATATAGCTGATTAATACACTATGTTTTCTGTCTGACTCTCACTGTTGGTTTAATACATTGTCTTGTTTGGACCTTGGGCAGTTGTGGTGGGAGATGCAGAGATCTTAGCCACAAGGCTGGACAGATTTTCTGTGTGAGCACTACTGAACTGAATGGGAATTGCTCTGTTCTCCTGTGTTCATTAGTGGGATGAGAGGGTATGTGTTGCGGGGAGGGAGAAAGACCATGGGGAAGAAGTGGCCCTTAGATTTTCGACCTCAGGCTCTAAATTACCTTGGGCTAGCCCTGTTGCAGGAACAGGGGAAGAGAGTGGAAAAAGAGATGAGTGCTGCAAATGCTCAGAGAGTTACTGAGGTTTTACCTTTTCAGCTTGTGAAGATTAATTCAGAGAAGCCCACACCCTATGTGGAGCTGTCCTTTGTGGAACACAGGAAATGTGTCTGCAGGTATGTGTCTTTACTGTGTCCTTTGGCAAACCTGATTATCTGGCATCTTAATAGTGCTTAAATTTTGTGGTGTGGGGTAGATGTAGTGTAGCCCATGATTAAACTCACAAGCCCCTCCCCTTGACTCGTCCTGCTGGAAAATGTACTTTTTGAAACAACAGCTCCAGGAATTGCCACTGGGCCTTGAATGCTGGGGATTCTGTGAGTTAAAAGTCCAAAAACTAACTTTTCCAAGCTCTGCTTTCAGACTTCTGAAAACACTACAGTTGCTAAGGGAGCCAGCAGAAATGGTAAAGAAGGCTTAGCCCCTCAAAGTAAAATGCAGGTGCCTCAGGCATTCTATTAATATAACTTCAGTCTAGTTGGGGTAGATGCTCTCTATTATTATCATAATTTTCAAGCAGATATTCATATTAGTCTATTTTAGCATAAAAATGAAAGTGGGTAGGTGGAAGGGATCTAGTAACACCTTATAGACTGACTAATACATTACAGCATAAGCTTTGGTAGACTCCAGCCCACTTCTTCAGATCTTCTGAAGATCTCCACTTCTTCAGACCTTCTGAAGAAGTGAAGTGCATCTGAAGGAAGTGGACTGGAGTCTACTAAAACTTATGCTGAAATATATCAGTTACATCTAAAAGGCGCTGCTAAACCTATTCTCTCCCCCACCTTTATTGTTGTCATAGTAAGTCTTGCTGATTATCTACATCTCCTGGACTGAAATAGAATGAAACCATTTTTATTGAGTTCCCTGACAATGTAGACTCAATTAGCAGAGGTGAGATTAATTTAAACTCTTCTATGGGTCAGAATGTTGACTTCGAAGCTGACTCAGTAAGCCTACCATTTGCTTCTTGGTCAGGAACACAAAGCACCCTTCTCACTGTGAATACAGTCTGTCAGAAATAATTAGGATTTGTTGCCTCCATTAGAGCTTGAGCCTGCCAGAGTAATTAGATCTCTTTAGTCTGCCACTCCTTAAAAGTGAGGTGACTCTCCTCAGCTGTTTGAGCAGCCACATGTGCTTTAAATCCTGCCATTCTGTATCTTCTCTGTGTTAGATCATCATCACCACCACGGCGTCAGAAGTAATTCTCATCACCACTT
The DNA here is from genome assembly GCA_030847615.1 of Gambelia wislizenii. Taxonomy (NCBI): domain Eukaryota; kingdom Metazoa; phylum Chordata; class Lepidosauria; order Squamata; family Crotaphytidae; genus Gambelia; species Gambelia wislizenii. The sequence continues at coordinate 445,559,068 of JAUMIR010000001.1, read as the reverse complement.
TGTGCCCTGGAAGTCCACAGCCTATGCCAGAGATAGTTGAATTAAGGGTGTACAGATGATGCAAACATTAATAATTCTTCTTATCTTTTTATAATTTGGCAGTGCATAATTTATCCTGAGTTTCTTAGGCACAGGGAGTGGCAAGGAACTGTGAAGGACACTAAGACCTCATCCTCAACCACAGAGATTTCAGCGGACTTATATACTTGCAGGCATGTGTTAACAGTAATGAGGGCTAAAAACCTGGGACAGCATCCTGTTCAGTATTTATGATGTCATAAGCTAAATTTATGGCCTTGTAAATTTTCACATTCACTATGTAGTAATGTATTATTACTAAATGTGAATTCACATTTACAATTGTGGCACAGTTGCCATGACCTCAAGTGTCCCCCAAACCCACCTTAAAGGCCAGGCAGCCACACCAAGCAAAGGAATTCTGTGGCACTGGTAATTAGGGTGCTGAAGGATGCTGAGTCCAGCCCCTCCTCCAAGTGAGCTGTAGTGCAACGAGCAGTTGCGACAGGACCTTACAGGGCTGATGTAGCTGCCTGGCTTTTAAAGTGGGTTTTAGGAGGTCTAATTGGGAGATGGATCATAGTTACTTCTCCCATGCAGGATCTCAGCCCAGTTTTTTTTCCAAACACCTTTAAGCTAAAATGATCAGGAAGCCAAATCCTGCAGCTGCCATATTCTGCAAGCTGTCTGGACTCCAATGGAAAGGCAGCAAGTACCCAGCCATGCCCAATGCTTGGTGCACCCAAAGCCAAGAGATAAAATGGGACAGAGATAACATCTGTTCCAAATCAAGTTGTTCATCTCTGATATTTGGGGTCTTTATGGGAACCTTCCCTAGAGAAATACAGAAACAGCCCCATATTGTTTTTCTGACTCCTCAGCACACACACACAGACACACACACACACACACACACACACAGAGGCATACTTACTTCATTTCCAGCTATTGACCTTAGCTCTCACAGGCTGAGGCAGGACCAGAATTGCCTTTCCACAGTACTGTAATTATGCTTTTGCTTAACTAATATCTGTGCTGTGGAGAAATAAATTAGGCCTCTGGAATCCCCAAAATGGCAGTTTTTACTCAGTCTGATAGTAGTTGGGGTGGAGGCACAAGGATGTTGTGAGCACTCAACTCTTTTTATCCCTACACATTCTGCTGGTGTGTGTGACATGCATTGTAATTGAGGGTTCACCTTTGCCTCAGCAACAGAAAAGAGCCCTCTCTTTTCAAAATAAGTACTCTCCTACATGTGTGTCCACATGCTCTTTCAGAGGTACTCATAAGTATTCATCCGCTTCCTAATCCCCACTGGAAGCCACCTGCCATTTGCTGCACTTCTTTTTTTCTCATTGCCCTTTTCCTCCAACATATATTAAAATATTTGAAATTCCATCGCAAGAGACTTTTCCTCTTTGAGGCAGTTGAGAGTCATAGTGCCCTGAGACTGTAAGTGGTATTTTGCCTGAGTTTGGAAGCTTATGTAGCGGTGGTGGGTCTGGTGCAGAATCTGGGAAAATAACTATTTTGGACTATAACTCTTAAAATCCCTGGGATTTTAAAGCTTTGGTGAGGGATCCTTGTTCAAGCACGGAAAGTGCTAAAAAGATGGGGGAATCCTTGGTATCTAAGGGTATCCAATGTAAGAAAGAAAAACACTCCAAATTCCTTCTGAAAACGGAATTCATACAAATAGGGTAGTGGTGGCTGGTGTCTCCCATGTCAGTCAGATAGTGAATCCACTCAAGTTTTAATCCAGGCTTTAAAGGAGTTCTCCAAGGTGCTGCACCCTATTTCTAAATGGTTCCAGCACCTTGGATAGCTCCTTTCAAGTCCAAAACCTGGAGTGGATTTACTGTCCCACTGACATGGCAGCCACCAGCCACCACTGATATAGGATGAATGGCTTTTGGTTCTTTACAGTCTCAGCATTATTATATTGGATTGTGGGACATTTGTCAGGGAATCAGGAGCTCCCCTGCTGAATTTGATACATCCTGGGCTCTCTGGAGTACCTCCTTCATTGCTCTTTGGATCTCTGGGATCCCAACCTTCCTGCTGTGCCCTTACCAGCTCTCTTTGTTGCATGTACTGTACATTTATAGCTGTCTCAAGAGCTTTCTGGGTCAGGTGGTTTGTGGCCAGCTTGAAGCAGCAGCAAATGTCCATGTTTAGGGAGGAGAGCATTCAAAGCTTCATGCACAGAGACAGCATCCACTGGTCATGGGACTGGGTGTGTGCCTATACATGCTCTTTCAGAGGCTGCATTCGTGCATCTCTGCTCAGAGTTTTGAAATATTACTTCTTTGGAGCCAGCACAGCCAAAGCCCATGCTGTCTCGGGGATTCTGAACACAGTGATCCCAAAAAGTTAAGCTCTGTTTTTGCTATTTCAACAGCATCAGGCCCCTTACTATTTATGAATGTTGTAGGCACCATATTCCAAATGTGACTGTGTAACTCTTCTTGTGCCTAGGCCACGGCAAGCCGCTCTGAAATCAGGAAGGTAAGTGGCATTACCAAGGATTTTGGATGTTGGGGCTCTCTGCGGTGTCTCATCTCCCACCTACTCTTCTTTTCCTCCTCCCCCCCTTTTCCTCCAAAAGGAGGAGGAGACCCAAGGGACGCAACAAGAGGAAGCGGGCAAGGCAGAGAATCAAAAATTGATCTCTATGTGAGTATCAACTCCAGGGAAAAGGGGGAGGAACAAATACTGTGAGTCATGGGTAGAGATAGATTTTTTTCCTCCCATATGGCCTGCTTTGGCTCCAGTTTGCTGATGTGAAGCAAATGAAGAGAAAAAACCTGTTGCTTATCTGGAAACCTGATATCACTTTGTGCATATTAATAGCATCCATATGGCTTTTATTTCATGCATATCATCATCTCCATGGCTCTGAATTATGCCTTTATTTCTGTGATGGTGCCATCAGGTACTCAGACTGGAGAAACATGGCTCAGGTTGCTGCTGCTACCATCAGAATAATATCTGAGGATCTGTTTTAATTCCTGGCTAGTAAGCTAATTCACTCTGTTACAGCTTAATGGAACATAATGCCAAAACAGGCTTTAGATGCAAAAGTGCAAATCTTGATTCATGTAACAAATCTTAGATATAAGAAAAAAACCCAAAGGGGAATAGTTCCAATCCAGGTAAAGCAGGGGTGGGTTTGGCCTGTAGACCTCATATGGCCCACAGTGCCCCCGCAGAGTTTTTTTTTAAAAATCAAATATGTTTTTGTTATTTGTTTTTTGTTCCCAAATGCTCTCAAGGGTGCATGGGAGGCAATTTCCCCATGTTTTTGGCCCCTCTGGGCCATATTAGACTCATGAGAGGCTTTAAAAAACAAACAGGAAGTGAACCAGACATGACTTCCTGTTACTTCCTGTTGTAAAGCAGGCCTCAAATTTCCTGGGGGGAGGGAACCAGGTTTTGCAGCAAATTTTGCATCAAAAGAAGATTTGTTTTGCAGAGGTATAGTGTGGGAGGGTGGCCCTCCCAAGGTCTCCAGGGCAATTGCCTACCTCTGAATCAAAAGTTTAGCTCCATGATCATCCTTCTGTGAATAGAATGGCCCTTTCTGTTTGCAAAAGGTATAGTGCAGCATTTCTGCTGATGGCATGGTGGAGGAACAGTCTTCATCCATTTTCTCTTCCCTTGCTGGCCCGAGCCCCACCTGCAGAATTTGCTCTGGGGGGTTGGAAGACCCTCTAGAATTGTGGGCGAGCGGCTGTTGGGGGTGTAAAGGGAAAGTTGGGAAAGAGCGCATCACACCTCAGAGCATTCTAAGCTGGCATCTGCATGGACCATGCTTCTGCAGGCAGAAAAGTACTTGGATCCATCCCATTGCATTTAAGACCCACTGAAATCAATGAGGGACAAACCAGTTACAGTTAATTCTTTCCGTTTATTTTAACAGGATTTGCATAGAATTAAATCCACCATTTTCAATCAAGCCTGAAGCAATGAGAGTGGTGCTTAATAATGGTGGGGGTGCATTTCTATGCCCTTTGCAGCAACAGGCCCCTCAAGAGCCGCACAGCCTAGAGTTTTCCCATGTTGCTAACCTCACCATTTAATCAGAGCAGAGGCAACTTGACAAATTGTAGAGAGTCTCCAATTAAAAGGCATTTTACTTGCTATATAGCTTTTTAAAGCTTGGTCACACAAAACGTTTCCATTTTATATAGCACCTAAAGATTAAAAAAAAAAAAGTGGGGGGAGAACAAATGCCAGTGACTTGAATGGCTTGTTTGCTTTTGTTGTCCAGAAAGTAAATGTTAACCTTTCAGAAGGAACAAAAATGAAACAGCTGTTTATTTGAACAGATTGCAGTCCTTATCTACAGGGAAAGGGAGGATAATGGAAAGGATTTGAGACAAATGGAGCAAGTTTTCCATTTGCGCCTGATGTATTTCTGTTGTTTCTACAGCTGACACGGCAGATTTGCCTCTCCAGTGTAAATATTTTCCCCCCACCTGCCTTTAAAATACAGTACTGTATTCTTTTAGTCACCATCAGTCTTTTTTGTCTTTGTTTAAAAAGGGCCCTTAAGGAAAAGTAAATAAATCGGCCCCCAAAGACTGCTTTTGCCTAGAATGGATAAGTGCACTAGAATAAATTTGGTAGCTACTGTTGTTTATTTAGGCCAGCTTTTCAGATCAACTATAACTCCTGTGAGCCACAAACCAGCATGGTTGGGGTATTTGGGAATGGTGGTGATTGTTGTTCAAGCTGTCTTGAACTGCAGAGTTAAGGCTTAAGGGATAGAGTTGTGCTGATTGGGGGATTCTGTGAGTTGCAGTCCAAAACAGTTAACTTTTCCAACCTTTGCTTAGGACAATTAGAACAATGAAAAGTGACAGTATAGCAGCCTTAAACCTTTTCTGTATATGTAAACTGGACAGCTGTCTTGAGGAGCTGCATGCTCTACTACACAATGCATACTGTGTGTGACAGCAAGAGCTGGTTTGTTATGTTCATATTTTGTCAGTGAGTCAGAGTGCTTCCCTGGGTCTTAGTGCTGCCAGACAAAAGGCATTATGAAGCTCTTCTGTCATGCCTTCCGTAATGATTTTTTTTCGTGGTAGAAAAGCATGGGTTATAAATAGCAGATGATATTATCTAGAACCCCCACCCCCACTGGAAAAATCTATGTTTGGGGCAGGACAATGACACAATAAAAGCCTTGTCCGGAAGCGTGTGTTTTCATTCCGAGGCGAAATGAAAGCACACCTTGAACTCAGCATAAACCTACATAGGAGAAACTGCAAAGCCACCATGGAAAAAACATTCTAGTTCTCTGAGAGAACCAAGCTGAGTATTCTGAGCCCTTCTCCATGAAAGCAAAAATGGGTACACAGGAGTTTGTTTAACTGGTTTCTTAGGCCCTTGGGGTTGTACTTATTTGGAAGAGTGTTTCATAATGTGATTGTGGTATTTGGTTACTTGTTGTTTAATGCTAACTTCAAAATAATTGGCTTGGATCCTAAGAGAATTTAGTTTAAGGATATTCATGAAGAAAAGGTTTCCTATCTTCTGTCCTGCTGCCATGAAAACAGCAACTCCTGCAGTCTTAGGAAAAGCATCCCAAAGAGATCTGGAGAGGAGAGAAATGCCTCAGATTGGGAGGACCTCACTTTCCCACAGGACGTTTGGGTGCAGGTGGATGTAGGAGGCAGAAGGGGGAACAGGGAATTTCTTTAGTTAAGTTATTTTACTGAACTTATTTGAAATCCCTGCCATTGTTAAGTGGTATATAAATACAACACAGGATGCATCAATTTATTTATTTGATTTATATGTCACCTTTCTTCCAGGGTTGAGCAATAAAGCTGCTTCCAATATAATTTTATAAAGGTTTCAATAAAAACACAATAAATTATACATATTAAATGAAAAAGTCAATTAATTATATTATTAAAACACTTATTGAAACCATTTTAAAATGCCACATGAATCATAAATAAGCGATAAAATATTAAGAAGCCTGGACATCCATTTTAAAACTTCTGACTGTAACAAGTAGGCAATTGTTGAAGGTTTGCCTGTATAGGAAGGCCTTTACCTGCCAGCTGATGAAAAACAGGAAGGAGAGTAATCTAATCTCCCCTAGAAAGGAGTTCCATATTAGGTCTGTCTATTAAATAATGGACTGATACAATAACCCATCTTACAATTCAAATGCTTGTCCCCTTCAATATACTTCCCATTCACACTCACACACTGATGCAGTCTTGTTTTCCACTGGTCAAAGGTGTGGAGCAGATCGGTTTCTGTCAGCTGTGTCACCACATCTGGTGTTTTCTTCTTTATGCATCAGTTGACTCAAAACATGTTCCTTTAAGCACCAGTTTCACTTTAGGGAAAAGAAAAAAGTCACATGGTGTCAAATCTGGTGAATATGGAGGATGTTCAAGTGTAGTATTGCATTTATCAGCCAAAAACTGCTTCACAAAAAGTGCTGTGTGATCAGGCGCATTGTCTTGAAGAAGAATGAAACCATTTTTTCCACAGTTCTGGCCTCCCCCCTCCCAACTCTTTCTCTCAGCTTTGTTAAAATTTCCTTATAATAATGCTGGTTCACTGTTCTGCCTTTTGGAACCCATTCTGCCAAAATTACACCCTTGATGTAAAAAAACCCACCAATGAGCATGGCTTTGAATGTGGACTTGCTTTGACGTGCTTTTTTTCATTCTTGATGATGATGCTGTTTTTGAGTGCATTGACTGTCATTTTGTCTCAGGATCATGCTGGAAGATCCAGGTTTCATCACAAGTGATTTTTTTTGAGAATGGTTTGGCCCACCTCAAGTTGCTGCAGAATGTCAGCACAAATTTCCCTGAGGCAGCACTCTTTTTGCTCTAGTGTGAAAACCCTAGGAACCATCTTGGCACAAACTTTTCTCATGTTGAGATCCTCATGCAAAATTTTCCATGCAGTGTCTTTGTCAATGTTCACAGCTTCAGCTATCATTCAGACACTGAGTTGGCAGTCTTCTCGAATGATCTGGCTGATTTTTTCCACAATTTCTTTGGTTCTTGAAGTGGAAAGTCATCCAGGGCATATATCGTCTTCCACATTCTCACATCCTCTGAATCTTTTGTGCCACTGAAACCCACATGCACAAGACATGCAGTCTTCCCTGTAGGCCTAAGTAAGCATTTAAAAATATTCCATTGGCATTCTGTTCAATTTTACTAAAAAATTCAAATTGACATGTTACTTGACTTTTAAACTTAGCATTTTTCTGGCACACAACAGACAACACAGCTGCTTTAGATGACGACTGACAATTAACTGAATGGCTGAGAGTGTTGATGTTTGTCATGCAGGTTCAGACATGTTCTAGGTCACCACTCAAGCATTCACAACCAGTTCTCCCTGATTTGTCTGAAAGGTAGAAATACAGTCTCGTTATTTAATAGACAGACCTCATCAAGAAGGCCTTCCCTCACCTCTGTACCAAATGTATTTCTGAAGGAGTTGTGTCAAAAGAAGAGTCTCTCCTATGTATCTTAGCACCTGGGCAGTCTGAAATGGGATAATGCAGTCTTTCAGATAGCCTGGCCGAGTCATAAAGGGCTTTTAGGTCATAACCAGCACCTTAAATTGTCCCCAGAAACAGAGTGGTAGCTGGCAGAGCTGTTGTAGAAGGGGAGTTATATTCCCTCTAACCAGTTCTAGTTAACAATCTGACCACAGTGTTTTGGGCCAGTTGCTCTTCAAAAGCAAGCCCATCCAGAACACTTTACAGTAGTCCAAATGTGATGTAACTTAGGGCCAGTCTAGACAAGGGAATAAAATGCGAATTGGTTCGCAGAAACACCAATTCGCAGCAGCTGTCATCTGTCTCAACAACTTTTTCACAAGATTGCTGCTGTGCAAAGCTCTCCATGTTTTCTGTGCACATGGAGGCATGCCAGCAAATCAAGATGGTGGCTGCGAGTAAATTACTCACAGTTTTGTACTATCCAAATTGCCCTCACCAATCAGTATTTTTTTTAAAAAAAAAAAACTAATTCCAAGGTGCGGAAGAGTGATCTTCTGCTTAAATAATGAAAAGAAGAAGGAGGAAAGACAGGCTGCTCAATCACCTGAGTGCACGATCGCTACAGCGACAATCCAACATGGTGGATCTGTGATCTGCCATCTTGGTGAGCTCCACCCCCTGTGCATGTCCTACCAATCAGCTATCCTGTTCAGCAGTGTGCTCCGATGCAATTTGGTTGTCTTAACATGCAGGAGTGCACATTTCTTCTGCAGTTGTCAAAAAACTCAGGGAAAGTCTCAGAGGTGTTTGCCTTGGACTTCCCCTGACTTTTGCTCCCCCTCCGTCTGAAAAGGATGGAACACTGTGGATCCCATTTGGACACATGGAATTCCATGAGGATTCCATGAGGATTTATTTCACCGTCTGGACTACCCCTGAGGCATATGTCCCCGTGGCCAAATCAGACATCTCTAGGAATGGATACTGCATGGCTTTCATTTCCTAAAAATTCCTTCATTCTATGCCTAATAGATTTTGTCTTGCCCTTTGCAAGGGGAAAAGTCTACACATGAGTGAGCATTTTGTTAATAAGCCTACACTTATTTTTCTCAGTTTAACACTCAAACAATAACAGGTTTGCTGTATGAAAAAGAGAAATCAGCCTATATAAATTATTCACACGGAGTCCAAATACGGAAGTAGTTGCATTATCATTTCAGCTATCCCATCCTGAAAGCTAATCCCATCCTGATGGCGATGATATCATAAAGCCATCTGTTGCCATTATTCCACAATTACAGTACTTCTACAGAGCAAAGAGCAAGTTTCACGCAGAGCAGAAAATACAGTTCAAAATGTCTCCTTGATGCCTAACTCTTTTGGTATTGAGCTTTATCTGTGCTCTCTTTTCAGGTGTGCTGTTTGATGAAGATGACTGCTTTGTCAGCAGAGGCAGTGCCATGAAGGCTGCATTTATTACTCAGTCCTTGTCAACACTTCTGTACACCAATTGCATTTTTGACTGATGAATTCTAGGGGACTCACAGCAGCTCACTTGCTTGCAACTCCTGACCAAAAAAGGGAGAAACAGACAACATTGCAGTAGGAATATATCAGGCCATTAGGAAGAACATACTTATTACAATCACATAAGAGGATGTTGCTGTGGGGCCAGGTGAATGCAGCAGTTTGATGAGAAGCTGTGTGTGTGTCTAGATCTGTGCCCTTCTTCCACATAGCCAGTATTTCACATTGATATCTGCAGAACGTGGATTAAAATGGGAGCATGAAAAAAAAATAGTACAGCATCTTGTAGTTTGAAAAACTTAAAATGAACGAGCTCAGTACTGTAGCTGAACTGTCTGGATTCTACAATCCTGATGGGGATTGAGATACAAAAGCTACACAAAACAAGAAGGGTTTTAGTCAAGGTCAACTATTGGCTGAGTTTGTTGTTTCCCATCAGCCCTGCTGCATTAAGAACATTATCTGTTGGTGAAGGACTCATGTTTCAAAAGAAACAATATTTCATCAGCTTCAACACATCTAACAAGACCTTTTGCCTTGACTAATAGATGGACTAAGGTTACTTGTCAAGGAGTATCTTGGAAATTTTGGAAAGAGCCTCCCTATTCTGAGGCAGTAAGTCTGGTTCCAAAGGAAGCTCTATCATTAAGAGCCCTAGCCCAGGAAATATTGGGCTGGGAAGAGGGGGGATAGTATATGTGGTGTTCAGCTCGCTGTTGTGTTTAGTACACAAATAGCATTTCTACATAAGTAATTGTTTGACTGGAAGAATAAGTTCTGGAAGCCACGCAAGACAGAGATGCTTAAAGTACCCCCACAGATCCTAAAAAATAAATGTATCTACTGCAGCATACAGAATGCTTTTCTCCAATAGAATTATAGCAGCCAGTATCTTGTGTTGGACAAGTTGTAGTCATTTGGAAAGTTACTATTTTGGACTACAAGAATTTCTCAGCCACCATGGCTACTTCAACCCTCCCTAAACTTGGAGGATCCTGACCACTGTAGTCCAGAAAGTAACTTTTCCAAATTCTGTTTCACATTTACAACAGCTGTACAGATATTTGTTGATGATGTTGGCTCTGGCGTGGTTTGAATAGACTTTGACAGGGGGACAGTTCTGGTCCAGCCACCCCCTCTTACACTCTAACAAGTTGTTTCTCATTCTAGAGGCTTGCATGACACTTTATCATGCCGTATTTGACAACAATAACTATTGCCTGTGCAGTGGTGCCCACCCATCTCATTGCACAAACACAATAATCCAAAGACAATTTGCAATCGTTCATATAGGAGGTGGCAACAAAGCATAACTAGGTGGGCTGTACAATAAAGGTCAAACTTAGTGTGGATAATTGCAGAGCAATGTGTGTAATTGCGGTTGAACTCTTAGCTCTGGAACGAAATCCAGACTTCATTGCAAAGGTGTCACCAAATATTTTTAGAAGAGGCTGAAGCTAAGAGTGTGTGACTTGCCTAAGGTCACCAGTGGGTTTCCATGGCCAAGCAGGGATTTGAACGTTGGTCTCCAGAGTTGTAGTCCAAGGCTCAAGCCACTATGCCATACTGGCTCTATATACGGTATGTATATAATGTACATAGATATAAATCAAGGGCATGCTTGAACATGGATCCTGAGTTCTTTAGCTTGGAAAAATGTTGGCTAAGCACTGGACTGGGTGATACCACTTTGTGGTTTAAATACCTTTAGGAAAGAGAGTGCTATTTATCCTTCTGCATATCTTAAGAAACAAGTCACTAGAAGAAATTAATATCTAATAGGTTTTAAAAGCCAGGTAATGGCCAATACTGGATTGTGCACTTTTGCTCCAGGCTCCTTCTCTCCTGCAGCCTGGCCTAAAAACCTGCTGCAGAAGCCTATGAAACCTCCTGGAGCAAATTTTTGGGTTCCACAGAATGCTGCAAGGGATTGCAAAAAATCTTAACACTACTGCAAGCATCACTTTGGATTTAGGCCTATGTTGCATTTTGCAAAGAGTGCAGCTATTGTGTGGAATCTTTTGCTATATGGAATAAAAAGGTATTCACCTAGGCAAAATTATGCAAAAAAAAATTAATACCAGTAGCTGTTAAGCTATGAAATGTACTGTCCCCCCCCCCCCATATTTATACCTGTGAGAGGTTCTTAGTGAAAAGAGACAATGGAGTATCCCTTTGCATGCTCACCACATTAGTAAACTTGCTCTACAATATCCAGTATAAATAACTGTTGAATACAAAACTAAACTGATCTTTGACCGAATGAGTTTTGTTCTTATATTACAATCACTGGATTGCAACTTAATATTTATTCTGGTCTTGTGGTAAAGTCTTTTATTCTGTTGGATGCAGTGGGGCTTTGGTCTTGCTTTTTCCAGTGCAATGCAGCGACATTCCAAATAAATTCTAAATAAAATATTGTGAGTTTCAAATTTTGAAATTATTTTTGTCAGCTCATTCTAAGGCATCTTCTGAAAAAGCAGCTTTAAAGAACCAGTGAGTCTATCTTCAGAGGATGATTGAGGCCATCACTCACACTGTGATTTTTCCCAATTGTTGAATGACACACCACAGAGTGGAAAAGGATGATCCACTGTGCTGGGCTGTTAAACAAAGGTTTGGGGAAACAAAGGTCTGTGTTCCTTCATGTTTCTCATGTGCTTTTGCAGAAGTAATTTAGTACTCATGATTCCTCATCTTCAAGGATGATTACAGATTAGGCCTTCCGTACATACATGCAAGGAGACTTAGAAAAAATTAAATTGGACAAGATGGCTGGAATGTTAGCACAGTATAGTAATGCAGTATATTGATGGTAGTATCTGATCATTCTTGTTTAGGCAAAGTTCTTAACTGCTTTCCCCCAGGGTCTCTCCTGCCATGGGAGTATCTCACATATCCCTGAAAGAAAGTTATTTGTGATGGATGTGACATAAAATACTTGTCTAGAATGCAGCTAAGAAGTGTCACTCACTAGATAACCCCAAGCCCAAGGAAGTACCATGGCTATCAGTACAGAAACGTAGGGGATGTTACAGTTTGGATGATGGCAACAAAGGACTTTAACATAAGTATTTCTTACACTTACACAGTAGATATCCATTCCCATAGCTTGGGTGTTACATCCTATTATTTATTTTTTTTTAATTGCAAATTATTAAAGCTAAACTAACTTATATAATGATTGTAACTTAATGAAGAATAACGTCCTTCCTTGTGTGGTAAAACTAACTTTTTAGTTATTTTTATAATTGTGAAATGTGATCTCATTAAATCAGGGAGGAAGGACATTATATGGTCCAAATGCTGGTTCATTTTGTACCTCATGGTTGCTCGTGGGTATGGAGGGAACAATGAGGCAGACAGGATGAGTTTGTACTTTGTTAAACAGGCCAGTGGCTTGTGGCATTTGGAGTTTTCAAAGTAACTAAAAGTATCAATTCTGGTTACTGTTGAGAATCATATAAGGTAATTATTTTGAATGATGTATGGCCATGATATTGAGAACACAGCTGCGCTGGGCAGGGCACGTTTCTAGGATGGAGGACCATCGCCTCCCCAAAATAGTACTCTACGGTGAACTCGCCACAGGTCAGCGTAAGAGGGGCGCTCCAAAAAAGCTTGGATCTAACAAGATACAAGGACTCCCTGAAACAAGATCTCAGGCTCGGCCAAACTGATCACTAACAATGGTCCATCCTGGCCTCACATCGGGAGGCATGGAGGCGCACTGTCCACAATGCTGCAGCTTTGTTTGAGAACTCACGCCAAACAAGTCTTGAAGAGAAACGACAACGCAGAAAGAATCACAACCTGGAAACATCACCCAAGGAGACCTTCTGCTGTGCTTTCTGCAACCGGACTTGTTTATCTCGGATTGGCTTTTTAGTCATCAGCGCGCTTGCAGAAAGTGTGGGATGAGTCCTTCCTGAATCTTTGTTTGCGAAGAAAAGCCAGAGAGAGAGAGATTCAAGTCTTTTACCCCAAGTCAAGTTTCAAGTCCCTACCTTCAAGTCTCAAGTTGAGTCTCAAGTCCTTTCAAGATACTTTCAAGTTGAGTCTCAAGTCTGGGAGCCATGTCTAACAGAAAAAAGGAGGTATGTGTATGGTGTGTGGCGTTTCAATAACTAGAAAACCAAGAAGTGCACAAAGTTAGGTAAACAAAAATCAGTTATCATAGGCAAGTTCAACAAGGCTTTATTTAAACAAAGCTGTGCTGTTAATCAAATTTATCAAGACTGCATTTTAGAAAACCTTTTTTCCACAAGATTGGCCTCCAGCCTGCTGTTTGCTGTTCCCCCCCAGATAAACACTTCCAGAGGCAAGTCTTGGGATGCTGCTGCTCTTAGGAAGTAGTTTAAAGAAGGATCCTCTGATGTGCAATTGCCATTGGGCTTGAGGCGGGGTGGTGGTGTTAGGTCTAATCAGAAACCAGCCTGTCCCTGCTGCAGATTGAAGGAACTTTCTAAAGCATTTCCTAAGAGCAGCAGCATGCAAGACTTGCTCTCAGAGCACGGGAAGCATTAGGCAAACTACTGAATATTGTGGCTGATTATTTTGGGGGGGCAGGCTTAGAAATTCAGGGAGTGAGCTGGTGAAGCATCAGCAAGAGCAAGACAAAGGAAAGGGTGAGGAGGAATTGGCGAGGTTGCAGGCTGGCTGCAGAGACACTATCTTAATTTGGGTTGAGGAAGCAGAAGGGATATGAGAGCAAATGGGAACACTAAACTAGAGATTGGGCTTGAGGCGGGGGTTGGGGTCCGCTTGGCTGCCTGTGAGAAGCACTTCCTGTGAGGCTATGAGCAGACCTTGCCTGCTGCTTATGAAAAGGCAAGCTTTAGAGGATCCTTCCACCTCAGAGCTGTTGCTGAACTCATTTGTTGTGTTCCCCTCAGAAAGAAATGCTTCCCAAACTCTCTGGGGCAAGTGTTGCCTGCTGCTAGGAAATGCTTTAGAAGGCTCCTCCTCTTCCTCCAAGGTCAGCAAGTCAGTAGCTAAAAATATATAAATCTCAAGTCAAGTCACGTCACTACTTGATTTATGGTAGAGCTGAGTCCAAGTCAAGTCATTGAAGCGACTTGAGTCTGACTCAAGTCCAAGTCAATTAACTCAAGTCTACATTACTGGTTATTTTAAAATACTAGAACTATAATGATAACAAAATACTGTACATTTGGATTTTGAATTATAACTAATGGCCAGAATCCTATATCAGCTTATACTAAACTAAGTATTTAAACTAAGTAACATCTCCTGGCCTGACCCCCTCAAACCTGAGGCAAGCATAATTCAACCATTCAAAGACATAGCCATGTCAGTCTGGAAAATCAGTATGCAAAAGGATCTTGTAGTACCTTTGAGACTAACCAAGAGAAAGTTGTAGCATAAGTTTCCGTAGACTTGGTCTACTTCCTCAGATGCACCATGCCTCTGAGGACATAGACCAAGTCTAGGAAAGCCTATGCTACAACTTATTTCGGTTACTCTCAAAGGTGCTACAAGATCCCTTTCCTTATGGATAATTCAACCATGCTCTGATCATTGCCAGAATGGCCCTCATTCTTCCTATGCAGCTGATGCCTGTTAAAGTAGGTTGGTGGGATGAGTTACAATCATGGCGATATGCAGTAGGACCCCCGTATCCACTGATTCATTATCCACTGGTTCAAATATCTGTGGGACACAAACAGCACACCTACCATAGAGTCTTCCTAGAAAATGTGTCCTCTCTAGCCATTTTCTAGGTCATCCAAGGCAACTCTATGGTATTTTAAACTGGAAGTCCCATTATTTTCAATGATGTTTGCTATTATCCACAGTTTTCAGTATCCACGGGGGAGGGGGCAGAACCAATCACCAGCAGATACGGGGGTCTGACCAAGTAGTGATTGTGGATATGAAACAGTTACCTAACCTTAGCTAATTAGTCTTCACAATCAGCCAGCATGGTCACTACAACTCCACCAAAACAGGAGGATTCCGACTGTAGTCC
Source organism: Gambelia wislizenii (assembly GCA_030847615.1). Taxonomy (NCBI): domain Eukaryota; kingdom Metazoa; phylum Chordata; class Lepidosauria; order Squamata; family Crotaphytidae; genus Gambelia; species Gambelia wislizenii. The sequence goes on along the minus strand of JAUMIR010000001.1, from coordinate 445,544,036 downwards.
AGGAAATAATGTTTCCAAATTCTGCTTCACCTAACCATAACTTTCATATTCACGATCACTACTTAGTCACAGTGTTGACACTGTTGCTATGATTGTAGCTCCCCCCCCCATTACATTGGCAGCACCTCCCTGGCTTGGGGGGGGGGCGATGTTGTTTTAGGATATGAAGCAAGCAAAATGACCAAGCACCAGTTCTGGGCTTGAAAAGCAAGCTACTTTATTAATGACAGCAGACAGAAAAGCAACAGGCATATTTTCATCAATAAGACAAACCTAGAAAAGCAAAAGGATACTCACTGGCCCCACAGAACTGCACACTACTGGGAGGCGCTGCCCCTGGTCTGGCCCTCATCTTATATGGGTTTTTCTCAGTAAAGCCTCGCAAACATAGTGGGTGAGAAACGAAACTTTCTCAAGCTAATTAACAAGGAAGAATTTTCTCATGCCAATTACTGTGCCAGGTGCTGGGGTGTCTCAAAACATCCTTATCTACTGGGCTGGGGGATGATGTGCTCATTCCCTCCCGCCGCCTCCAGCTGTGGAGAGAAACCTCTCCTTAACCTATTCTATTAAAGGAAAACAGGGCTTAGCATGTCCCATGCAGCCTGAACCAATCTTTTGCTAGGCCCTGCCCCCCCTTACTTTACCAGGCATAAGCTGCATGTGGAGAATCATAGAATTGCAGAGTTGGAAGAGACCACGAGGGCCATCCAGTCCAACCCCCCTGCCACGCAGAAAATCTTGATCAAAGCATCCCCGACAGAAGGCCATCCAGCCTCTGTTTAAAGACCTCCAAGGAAGGAGACCCCACCACACTCCGAGGGAGTGTGTTCCACTGCCGAACAGCTCTTACTGTCAAAAAGTTCCTCCTCATGTTGAGGTGGAATCTCTGTTCCTGGAGCTTGCACCCATTGCTCCGTGTTCCAGTCTCTGGAGCAGCAGAAAACAAGCTTGCTCCATCCTCAGCGTGACATCCCTTCAAATACTTAAACAGGGCTATCATATCGCCTCTTAACCGTCTTTTTTCCAGGCTGAACATACCCAGCTCCCTAAGTCTCTCCTCATAAGGCATCGTTTCCAGACCCTTCACCATTTTAGTTGCCCTTCTCTGGACACGCTCCAATTTGTCAATATCCTTTCTGAATGTATGTATGAATGAGCTATAAGGATGGCCATTCTGCCAATGATCAGAGCATGGTTGCATCAGGTTTAGGGGGCTGGGCCAGAAAAAGTTACTTAAGTAAGTATTTAGTTAACTTTAAGCTAATATAGGATTCTGGCCCATATTTTTAAACAAAGTGACTTGATTCCCCTGTGTGTTTTTCTCTACCTGATCCTAGGTTTTTTTTTTAATTAAACTCAGATTTACTGGGTTTTGTTAAGTGTAAATTTGTATTTCACCAACACTTCAGTTTAAAGCGTAGTTGGGATTTCTCCCAATATTATCTTAATGTTTGCTCCAGCCACAAATCCAAAATCTCAACCTGTCTTGTACATATACTCAGCTCTACTACTTTGCTCTTCTCTCTCATATTTTTTGCCTATTTATCACTCTGCATATTTGATTGCCTCTTATCTTTTATTCTTCCTGTCCTCAGTCACTTTGTTGCTATGAATTGTTGTGTGTGCCTTCAAGTCATGTCTTTTAAATAACCTGGACCTGAGCTATATAGGGTTTTATAGGTCATAATCAGCACTTTGAATTGTGCCTGGAAACTAGGGTTGCCATAATTCTCTGCCACAAAATCCAGACAAAAGTATATGGGACTGGATTGGGCAGATTATCAACAAAAAACAAGACCCCCACACACATTTTGACATTTATTATTGTTTTATTACATATTTCAGTAGTTTAGGGTGTCTTATACCAATTGTACCTTTCCGATGTCTGTATTTGGTCAAGGTACTTTGATTCCCCCACCCCACTACTACACATACATTTGTAAAATTCAGTGGGGTGGGAAAAATAGTGGGGTGGGAAAGAAAGGGTTTAAAATCTGTGTTGGAAGGAAAAGAAATCCAGAAGAAAAGCAGTGGGGTGGGAAAGAAAGGGTTTAAAACCTTGCTGAGGTATTGTGTTGGAAGGGGAGGTTATCCAGAGGAAAAGCAGAGAGGAGGAAGTGAACAGTGCACCCAGATAGGCTGCTATTGCTGGCATTTATGGAGAGGGGTCCTGACAGAGGGAAATTATTCTCCCTGTTAGTGATTTTTATCTTAGGGTTCAAGTTGCATGGTCTATTGCAGGGTTTCTCAAACAGGGTTCCCTGCAACCCTAGGGTTCCATAAGAGGTTGCTAGGAGTTCTGCCAGATACTGAGGTTGGAAAAAAAAATAACTTTTTTTTGCACTGTAGATATAATAATTTTTAGGCAGGGGTTCCTTGAGACCTGAAAATTGTTTCAAGGATTCCAGCAGGGTAAAAAGGTTGAGAAAGGCTGGTCTATTGTATGGGCTTTTAGATGGTGCTGTGGTGTATAAACGATCATAATATTATAATTAAAATGTAATATTTTTGTTGAGTACTTGTTATTTTAATGTGGCTTTCAACACTCTAGGATCTATTAAGGAAGGATGGTTTCTAGAAATAGAAATACAGTTGTCCTTCCGTATCCACGGATTTGGTATCCACGATGGATTTAAGTATTCACGGCTTGAAAATATTCTTTAAAAAATAATAATCCAAAAAGCAAACCTTGATTTTGCGATCTTATTATATCAAGGACACCATTTTGCTATGTCATTGCATATGATGGGACTTGAGTATTCATGGATTTTGCTAACCACAGGGGGTCCTGGAACCAAACCCCAGCAAATATGAAGGGACAGCTATAAATGTATATACTGGTGGTGCAGTGGTTAAATGCCAGTACTGCAGTCACAACTTTGCAAGTTACATCCCAAGGGCTCCAGGGTTGACTCAGCCTTCCATCCTTTGGTAGGTTGGTAAAATGAGTACCTGGCTTGTGGAGGCAATTGGCTAACACACACTGAAAAACTGCTTAGTGCCTAATGTGCTATCTCTGTCTCTCTCTGGCTTTTCTTCACAAACGAAGATTCAGGAAGGACTCATCCCACGCTTTCTGCGAGTGCGCTGATGACTGAAAAGACCAATCCAAGATAAACAAGTCTGGTTGCAGAAAGCACAGCAGAAGGTCTCCTTGGGTGATGTTTCTGGGTTGTGATTCTTTCTGCGTTTTCGTTTCTCTTCAAGACTTGTTCGGCGTGAGTTCTCAAATAAGGCTGCAGCATTATGAATAGTGCATCTCCATGCCTCCCGATGTGAGGCCAGGGCGGACCACTGTTGGTGATCAATTTGGCCGAGCCTGAGATGTTGTTTCAGGGAGTCCTTGTATCGCTTTTTTGGAGCGCCCCTCTTACGCTGACCCATGGCGAGTTCACCGTAGAGTACTATTTTTGTGAGGCGATGGTCCTCCATCCTAGAAATGTGTCCTGCCCAGCGCAGCTGTGTTCTCAATATCATGGCCTGAATGCTGGTGATCCCTGCTTGCTCAAGGACAGCAACATTCGCCACATAGTCAGTCCAGTGTATATTTAAGTGTTGTAGATGCTATTTGTTCACACTTTGTAAGCTGCTGTGAGAGCCTTTGCGGCTGACAAGCAGGGGTATTAATAAATAAATGTAAACAAATAAGCATAGCCCCCGTGCCCAGGTTTAGCCCCATCCCCGAAATGGAGAAGTCTAACCCCTGCCACCACCCTCCTCCTCCTCCTCCTCTACGCCTCCGCCTGTCATTTGGCGGCTGCCCGCGCGGCCTCTTTAAGAGAACCAGCAGCCCGGCCGGCGATTGGTGCTTTATTCTCTCCGGCGGGGTGATGAGCTCATCCGCAGCCAATCAGGAGACTGGAACGGGGCCCTCCCCGGCACACAGGCGAGCTGGCCGCTGGCAGCCTCCGCGGGAGATTGTCCTGGGCGGCGGAGGGGCTCCCGGGCGCCGAGGAGGAGGCAGGGGCGCGGGAGGAGACGCTCCTCTCCCCCGCCCCGGCGCAGCGGCTCCCTTTAGGAGGTACTACTCCCCGGCTGCCCGGCCTCGTACGGCCCCGCTTTCCCCGCCCGCCTACCTGCCCGCCCGCCCGCAGAGGGACCGGTGCCTTCCTGCCCTCCATCCTTCCTTCCTTCGTCGCAACCCCGCTCCATCATCCCCGGGTCCTGATCCTTTCCGATGGAGACGCCTTTGCCTCGGGGGGCTTAAGATCGGGGTGGGGTGGAGTCTTCTCTTTGCATGGCTTCTCTTTTTGCATTGCTTTCCTTTGCATTGCTTCTCTTTTTGCATTGTATTGCTTCTCTTTTTGCATTGCTTCCCTTTGCATTGCTTGCTCGCTTCTCCGGGGGACGGTGGTGCTCAATGAATCCGGCCGGTCCCCTGAAGCCTTAAGCCGCAAGAAAGAGACCCCTTCCTGGGCCGGGTGCGTCCCTTTGGCGGAGCCGGAGGGGTGCTGGTGGTGGTGAGATCAGGTTGAGCTTTCATCTCCGAACCGGTTCTGTCACGACTAAGAGCTTGGCCTAAATCCTCTTAATGTGCACCAGACGAGCTCCATTGAGGCAATGGGATTTTTTTTTTTAACCTACGCGTTGACTCACCATTCAGTCATATATTGAATGGGTCTACTCTGGTTGGGATTAACGCAGTGCATCTTGTCTGTCCAGTTCAGGGAAATGGGGGGCTTATCATGAGAGGGCTTGTTGGGAGTCTGCCAGGGCTAGAAAGAGCAGGTTTCTCTTTGATCCCCAGTAGAATCGGGACCTGCAAGCAGGACAGGTTTAAGGAATTTTGGGGGCCCCATACGTTTATCTCAGGTCAATATAACCTGACCTAACCAATTCTCAGTACAGGATATTCAGATTATTACTGATAATGTTTTTGCAGGAGGAGGTTTGGGAGCCCCCACAACAATGGCGGGCCCCTGTGGCTGCAGGTGCTGTAGGGCCCTTAAACCGGTCCTGCCTGCAAGCCCTCCCCTCCCCACAGCTCCAGCCCCCTTGTCTATGTCGCACAAGCTGGGAAGGCCCCAGGGCAAAGCCCATGCACCCATTAGAGCAGCTGCCCTTGTGGGTTTCCTCTTTGTTCGACACACACAGTAATGCCAGGAGCCCGAAATAGCCCCTTGGTGTTTCATTTCTTCCTCCACAAATGGCAGAGATTTGCTACTCTCAGATGTGAAGGCAAAGGCCTTCACAGCTGGCATCCATAGCTGCCAGCCTCACAGCCCAGAAAAAAAACAAGGAAAATCTATGCTCTCAGATGGTTCATCCATCCCATCTAACATTTTGAAACAGTGGCCACCTTCATAGCCATCAGCTCTGCAAAGTGGAGCCCTGCAGCATTTGGCTGATTAGTTGGCTAGCAAACATCCATTGAAACCCATGTGATATATTTTGTCACCTTGATTATTTCAGATTTGTTTTAGGATATAACAGCCAATTATTTATGGTGCAAATGTTTGCAAAGACCACAGATGAGTTCAAGAATACAGTTAGGGCAGCCTTTCTTGATTTCTACTTGTGTTGGACTACATCTGTTGTTGTGGTTGTTGTTATCTTTACTTATATCTGCCTTTCCCCCAAGATTGGGACTCAAAGCCCTACTAATTAAAATGATTACAAGATAGTTAAAAAATTACAAAAAGTCAGCATTAAAAGAAAAGACTATTTATGAAATTAAAACAATTTAAAGCTACACTTAAGCATGGGAGGGGGGAAGCAGTTAAAAACAGTACAATTTAAAATAATACAGCACTGTATTACAAGCCGTTTCCTTAAAAATCTTCAATTCTAAAAGGCTTTTGGAACACAAAAGTCTTAGTGGGCCATCAGACGGACAGCAAGGGGGAATCTCTGCAGGGAGGGAGTTGTTGAGATTGGGGAAGCCACTGAGAAGGTCCTCTCTTATGTCCCCGCCGATTGAAGATGGTGGGACTGAAAGAAGGGTCTCTCCTGAGGATCTCGGGTCCAGGCAGGCTCATACAGAGAGATCTATCTATCAGATAGTCTGGGCCTAAGCCTTATAGTGTTTCATAGGCCATAACCATCACTTCACGGCTTAAGTATTCACGGCTTGAAAATATTTTTTTAAAAAAATCCAAAAAGCAAACCTTAATTTTGCCATTTTATATAAGGGACATCATTTTGCTGTGCCATTGCATATAATGGGGCTTGAATATTCACGGATTTTGGTATCCATGGGGGGCCCTGGAACCAAATCCCAGCAAATATGAAGGGACGACTGTACCTGATGCCCTTTAGAAGAGGCATTGTCTCTTATACAGGAGGGACTCCTCCTTAGGTGATGTTTTCTGCAGTGCAGCTTGTGCAATGAGATTATCCAAGTTCACAATTCTCCATTTCTCATCAGTCCTAACTAATATGGCCAATAGGCAGGGATGATGGGAGTTGCAGTCCAGCAACATTTGCAGGGGACAAAAGTTCTCCATCACTTGCTTTAAAATAATATTTTCGTCAGCACTATAATTTTTATCATATAAAAATGTGATTTATTTAACATATGAATGTTAAATCACACTCATGTGATTAAGATACTGTATATCTCACTGGGTGACAATCCAAACCTAGTCTTGCCTTCAAGCCCTTTTTACTCTTTGTTTATTTATTAGTTAAAATATTTCTATCCCACCTAGAGTTGTCAGGTGTCCCTTATTACAAGGGAGGTCCCTTATTTGAAGTTTGGAAAGCTTGTTCCTTATTGAACTATTTGGGGGTTGAAAAGTTTTTCCTTTCATATAGACTGAACAAAATGCAAAAAAAATTCCTATATTTTGGATGTGAGCCCTTCATAAAGACAGAAATGTATGCATTGTGTAGTTTAGCTGCAGCTTCATTCTCTGGAGCTTGGTGTATAGGAGAGAGGACAACAGGGGTGTTTGGCGTGGGTGCTTAGCAGGGGAGTTTGAGGGGGAGGCACAGAGTTCTGTTCTAGTGCCTACTTCAGAGTATTCAATATGGACAGTGAGGGAACTGCTGCAGTCACTTGCAACAGCTGTGGGATGTTTGACTTCTTGACTATGGCTGTGCAGAGCTACACTTGCAGCAAGTGCAAGTTGGTTGTGTTGTTGGAAGAGAAGGTCCAGCAACTTGAGGCCTGATTAGCCACTATACAACATATTAGGGAGCAGGAGGTTTTCTTAAACAGAGCAGAGCAGAAGGTTGGTTCAGGAACAAGCAGGGGATGTCTCTCTAGAGGAGGTTAGTTCAAATATACAGGAGGTCGATGTTTGGAAGAATGGGACTCCGTGAAGGAGAATCTATAAGTTTGGCAGTACAGAACCGGTCTGAAGTTCTCTCCCTTGTCAGTGATGACAAGGAATGGGAAGAAGAGCAGCAGAGCCAGACTTCAGAGAATGTGCATGAGACCATGAATGGTTCAGCACACAGGTTGGCCTCTGCCAATCCTCAAAGGAGGCGTGTGGTAGTGGTAGGGGACTCCCTGATGAGGGTTATAGAATCAGTAGTTTGCGGGCCTGATAAGATGTCTCGAGAGGTATGCTGTCTCCCAGATACAAAAATCCACGATGTAATGGAGAGGCTGACGAGACTCGTGAAGCCTACTAACAGTTATCCCTTCATTTCAGTCCATGTGGGAACCAATGATACTGCCAGGCATAGCCTTCAGAATATCAAAAGGGATTATGAGGCACTGGGTAGGAAGCTGAAGGACTTGGATGCACAGGTAGTCATTTTGTCTGTCCTTCCAGTGGAAGGGCATGGCCCAGGAAGGGAGAAAAAGATAGTGGGGGTGAACACCTGGCTGCGCAGACAGTGCTGCCAGGAATGGTTTGGCTCCTGGACCATGGGTGTGGTTTCAGGGAGGTGGACTTCTGGCAAGGGATGGGTTGTACCTCACAGCAGTTGGCAGGAATGTTTTTGTTAAGAGTCTGAAAGATCTGATCAGGAGGGCTTTAAACTGAGTTGTGTGGGGGAGAGAACAGTATTCATGAGGGAAGGAGTTCATCATGTGCTGGAGATAATAGCCTAAATGTTATACAGAGAACAAGGCAAATAGTACAAGAACCCAACAGTGGGAGTTGTGAGTTGTGGAATAAAACCTTTAAAAGGAAGATAGGGGGAATGGCCCATGGTCTTAGATGTCTCTATAGTAATGCACAGAGCATGGGAAATAAACAGGATGAACTTGAACTCTTAGCACAGCAAAGCAAATATGAATTAATAGGCATCACTGAAACCTGGTGGGATGAGTCTCATGATTGAAAAGTAGGAATAGAGGGGTATAGCCTATTTCAGAGAAATAGACCAAACAAGAAGGGTGGTGGAGTAGCATTATATGTTAAGGATGTGTACACCTGTGAACAGATCCATGACTTAAATCCTGGGAGCCAGGTTGAGAGCATCTGGGTAAAAATCAAGGGGGAGAGATACAGCAGCGATGTTGTTGTGGGGGTCTACTGCAGACCTCCAAGCCAAACTGAGGACTTGGATGATGCCTTCCTGGAACAGATGACCGCACATTCAGACAGGAGAGATGTAGTAATAATGGGGGATTTTAACTATCCTGATATTCGTTGGAAGTCCAGCTCTGCCAAAAATTTAAGGTCCAACAAAATCCTCACTTGCCTTGCAGACAATTTCATAGTCCAGAAGGTGGAAGAGGCAACAAGGGGACCAGCTATTTTAGATCTGATCCTAAACAACAGAGATGATCTGGTTAATGGGGTGGACGTGGCAGGATCCTTAGGGAGGAATGACCATGTTCTTCAGGAGTTTGTTATACAGAGGAAAAGGAGGCCAAGCATAGTCAGATATGTCTTCTAGACTTTGAAAAAGCTGATTTCAGAAAACTTAGGGAATTACTGGGGTGATCCCATGATTAGGAATACTAAAAGAGAAGGGAGTACATGATAGTTGGGAGTTTCAAAAAGTGAGATATTGAAGGCATAACTTCAAATAGTTCCAATGAGAAGGAAAAATGGCAGGTGTCTAAAGAAACCAGTATGGATGTCTAAAGAACTTTCAACTGAGCTAAGACTTAAAAGGAACATGTACAAGAAATGGAAAAAGGGAGAAATCACCAAAGAAGAATTCAAACAAATAGCCAGCTTATGTAGGGGGAAACTCAGAAAAGCAAAAGTTGGAGCGCAGGCTTGATGGAGAGGTTAAAAACAATAAAAAGGCTTTTTTGGATATCTGCAGAGCAAAAGAAAGAACAAGGAAGTGGTACGACCCCTGCGTGAAGAAGATGATGAAATGCTAACAGGGGATAGAGAAAAGGCAGAGCTACTCAACACCTTCTTTGTCTCGGTCTTCTCCCAAAATGAGAACAGTGCTCAACCTGGGGAAAATGGAGCAGATGATGCAGTAGGGGAAATGCAGCATAGAATAGGTAAAGAGGTTGTTCAGGAATACCAGTATAAATGAATTCAAGTCTCCAGGGCCAGATGAACTACATCCAAGGGTATTAAAAGAACTGGCAGAAGTAATCTCAGAACCACTGTCAATAATTGAGAAATCCTGGAGAACAGGAGAGGTCCCAGCAGACTGGAGGAGGGCAAATGTTGTCCCCATCTTTAAAAAGGGCGGGGGGAAGAAGAACCAAATAATTATCACCCAGTCAGCCTGACATCAATACTAGGAAACATTCTAGAGCAGATCATTAAACAGTCTGTAAGCACTTAGAAAGGAATGTTGTGATCACTAAAAGTCAATGTGGGTTTTTGAAAAACAAGTCATGCCAGACTAAGCTTATCACTTTTTTCAATGGAGTTACATACTTGGTAGATGAAGGGAATGCTTTGGATGTTGTGTATCTTGATTTCTGTAAGGCCTTTGACAAAGTCCGCCATGATATCCTTGCAAAATAATTCAGTAACATGCATGCTAGACAATGCAACTGTTAGGTGGATTTGTAATTGGTTGATGGGCTGAATCCAAAGGGTTGTCACCAATGGCGCCTCTTTATCCTGGAGAGAAGTGACCAGTGGGGTGCCACAGGGTTCTGTCCTGGGCCCAGTGCTATTCAACATCTTTATCAATGACTTGGATGAGGGAATAGAGGGTATGCTTATCAAGTTTGCAGATGACACCAAATTAGGAGGGGTAGCTAATACCGCAGAGAACAGAATCTGAATCCAAAATGACTTGAACAGATTAGGAAGCTAGGGCAAAACTAACAAAATGAATTTCAAAAGGGAGAAATGTAGGATACTACACTTGGACAGTAAAAATGAAATGCACAGATAGAGGATGGGTGACACCTGGCTTGATGGCAGTATATGTGAAAGGGATCTAAGAGTCTCAGTGGATCACAAACTGAACATGAGTCAGCAGTGTGATGCAGCAGCTAAAAAAGCCGATGTGATTCTAGGCTGCATCAATAGGCATATAATATCTAGATCAAGGGAAGTAATAGTGCCACTCTATTCTGCTTTAGTCAGACCTCACCTGGACTACTGTGTCCAGTTCTGGGCACCACAATTCAGGAAAGATATGGACAAGCTGGAACATGTCCAGAGGAGGGCGACCAAAATGGTGGGAGGTCTGGAAGCCTTGCCCTATAAGGAGCAGCTTAGGGTATGTTTAGCCTGGGGGAGAGAAGGTTAAGACGGGACATGATAGCCATTTTAAAATATTTGAAGGGATGTCATATTGAGGATGGAGCAAGCTTGTTTTCTGCCACTCCACAGATTAGCATGTGGACCAATGGACTCAAACTACAGGAAAAGAAATTCCATCTAAACATTAGGAAGAACTTTCTGACCGTAAGAGCTGTTTGGAAGTAGAATACACTGCTTCGGAGTGTGGTGGAGTCTCCTTCTTTGGAGGTTTTTAAGCAGAGGATGGTTGGCCATCTATTGGGAATGCTTTGATTGTGTATTCCTGCCTGTCAGGGGGTTGGACTGGATGGCCCTTGTGGTCTCTACCAACCCTATGATTCTATGATAATTTGTGAATGTGGAGAGTATGTTGATTTTACAGAGAAATGCATGGGTAAGTTAATTTAAATCAATCCTTTCATAAGTTCTCTTTCCGGGTCCTTTCCATCTCTGGTCTGTACAGCCCTTTGCTTTTTTTCCAGACTATTGGGCTTCCTCTCCTTTGGTCTGTCTCTAATTCTTTCCTTGTCTTAAGCATTGCAGGAAACAGGCTGGCAAGGATTTTTTTGAGAATGGCCAGGTTTTGACTGGAAAGTCTCTTGCACCCCTGATTGGACATGGATTCAGAGTCCTGTACTCGAGCCTTCTCCCAAGCCCGAGTCTATCTTGAACAGATCCGAAGCCGGGTGGCACCAGGAGGCGTTGATGTCCATGCGCCTGGAAAGCGTGACTACCTGGTGGATGCTGCTAAGCAGATCCGTCTGGCTTTGGAGCGGGATGTCAGTGAGGACTATGAAGAAGCTTTCAATCACTACAAGAATGGCGTGGATGTGCTTCTCAATGGGGTCCAGGGTATGGTAGGGGAGTGGAAGGGTCGATTGGAAAACATGCATAGGAATAATCATCTAATAAAATGTGCTACAGGTTGTCTACCTCCTCTTTAAGGATGCCTCAAGACTTTTTGTTATATCTATAGTTGTCATTTGTAGTCTAAAATAATTTTTAGAATTCAACACAGGTGACCACACAAGTTGGCTAGCTTGTAATTGGCTTCCTTGCAACTTAAAAGCCAGCATAGCGTAGTGGTCTGAGTTTTGGACTAGGACTCTGGAAGATCTGGGTTTGAATCCTTCCCTCAGCTATGGAACTCCACTGGGTGATTTTGGGCAAGTCACACTCTCAGTCTCAAAAGAAGGCAATGGCAAACATCTGGGCGGCATAAGGCTTGAAGGTGCATAACAATAACAAAGGCTTTTTGTCTCTGCCAGAGGGAGTAAGAACTCCCCATTAGAAACAATTGACACAACTGGGATTTCATCATCAATATGGATTATTTATAAACTGTCCACATACAAAAATTTCAAAGCAGTGTCTCTCTCTGGCTTTTCTTCGCAAACGAAGATTCAGGAAGGACTCATCCCGCGCTTTCTGCAAGCGCGCTGATGACTAAAAAGGCCAATCCGAGATAAACAAGTCCGGTTGCAAAAAGAACAGCAGAAGGTCTCCTTGGGTGATGTTTTTGGGTTGTGATTCTTTCTGCGTTGTCGTTTCTCTTCAAGACTTGTTCGTCGTGAGTTCTCAAATAAGGCTGCAGCATTGTGGATAGTGTGTCTCCATGCCTCCCGATGTGAGGCCAGGGCGGACCACTGTTGGTGATCAATTTGGCCAAGCCTGAGATGTTGTTTCAGGGAGTCTTTGTATCGCTTTTTTGGAGCGCCCCTCTTACGCTGACCCGTGGTGAGTTCACCGTAGAGTAGTATTTTTGGGAGGCGATGGTCCTCCATCCTAGAAACGTGCCCTGCCCAGCGCAGCTGTGTTCTCAATATCATGGCCTCAATGCTGGTGATCCCTGCTTGCTCAAGGACAGAACATTCAAAAAGCATATAGTGTAAAACAGTACATAAAAACCAATATGCAATATCTGAATCATCCACAAGAGTAAAATACGTAGTAGACTGAACTACACAGGAAGAGTTGCAAAAATAGTTATGTTTTCAACATGCCAAAACCAGCATAGAGTGAGGGGCAACATGGTGTAGTGGTTTGAATGTTGGACTGGGACTCACAGAGACGAGGGTTTGAATACTTGCTCAGCCATAGAATCCCACTGGGTGACCATGGGCGAGTCACCGTCAGCCTCAGAGGAAGGCAATGGCAAACTTCTCCAAATAAATCTTGGCAAGAAAACCCTACAATAGGGTTGTTATAAGCTGGAGCTGACTCGAATGTACAGAATAACAAGAAATGATTACCACATAGGCATCCAAGCTCTACCTAGCCCACAATACCTGTGTGTTTTCATGAGCAAGAGGGGTAGTAGGAACTTAGAAGTCTGCAAGGTGATCATCCAAGCAGCCACTTGCAAGTTAGCTAGCATGTGGTCATCTGTGGTGAAAATATTAAGCCACAATTTTTGGCAAGGTCTTAGATGAGGAGGTGAAGCATAAAGTTTTGCTGAGGCAGAATTATGCCCCATATCCCCTTGGAGGGACCCTCTTACATGCCCATGTAGTGGACACGGGGTGGTGAAGTCTTCGGCTATACTCCTGTAGTCAGATGTACAATGACAAAGGCATTGTAACACATGTAACAGAAGATGGGCCATACCACCTTGGACAGGTGTGAGAGATGTACGGTAATTTTTGAATTCTCCCTTGTCTTTAAAAGAACAAAACAAAGCAAAGAAAATCTACCTGCAAGTTAGAAAAAGCAACCAAACTAGCTTACTATACCCATTCTTGTTTCCTATTTTTGTTGCTTTTCTACATGGAGGGAGATTGTTTTTGTTTTTGAACATAACGGGCTTTTGAAAAATGAAATCCTCTACAGCAGTTTGAAGTGGTACAGATGACTCTACCAATTCAGGACTCTGCAATTTCATTCCCATATCTCACTCTAATTGGACTAATTGGACTAAACTCTTGATCATCCAGATAATTAAACAACACCAGAACAATATGCAAAATAGGAACAATTGTCTAGAAATTATGCAAAATAAAGGAAATTATGTAAATGTGAATAATTTACAAGGGCCAATTTAATAATCTTATTGTGGTACAGAATTAGAATTGCCTATTATAATTTTAATGTTATTAACTGTGGAGAATTTACATCTTTGGTTACAGCGCAAGTATGATGTTTGGAAAAGCCGAGGATATATGATGATCTCATATATTTAATATGAAGATGAAAAATTATTAATGCTCATGACTCTCTTGTACAGTTGATCCTAACAAGGAGCGCCGTGAGGCTGTGAAGAGGAAGATCACCCAGTACTTGAAGCGTGCTGAAGAGATCTTCAACTGCCATCTTCAACGGACTCTAGGAAATGGAAGTTCTGCTGAAACGGTGAGGAAGTGGGGACTTGGCAAAATGGCTGTCTGGCTAGTATAGGCCTTTTGATGGAGACTTGATATTGATGCTTTTGGAACATTGCAAATGGTCAAGCCATGATATAATGATACATGCATATACAAATGCATGTAAAAATGCTATGTGTCTGACCTTGCCCAGAGCTTGCAAAAGTTACTTTTGGGGGCTACAATCCCCAGATTCCCTTGGCCACAATGACCACTGGTCATGACTGGGGCATTCTGGGAATTGTAATCCCAAAAGTAAGTTTTCCAGGCTCTTACCGTATCCAGATACAGGCGTTGTGGCACTAGCATATTGCTTAAGGACAAGGATAGACTACTTTTGACTTGTCAGACGTTATAGGACTACAGCTCCCATGAGACCTACCTAGTGGTGAGAGATGTTGAGAGTTGCAGTCTAGCAATATCTGGAAGGTCACAAGTTGCCCATCTCTGATTTAGGAGGAACAGCAACAGCTAATCACATCCCAAGCTTGACAATTTTCATAAACACCTTACGAATAATCACTAAGCAATTTAGGGAATGTACCAAGTGGATTCAAAGCAGCTTGGAAAGCAATCTGGAACTGGCTGAGGCAGAGTATCATAGTACTTCATAGCAGTTCTGTATTAGCAGCCTAGTGATAAATTTGGTTGCTGGTTCCCAGGTCCTTATTTGCACAGAACTTGAAAAGTGAGCTCAACCAGTACACTGAATAAACACCTTGGGCAGAGCTGGTTCAAGACATTTTGCTGTCTGAGGCATGGCAGGATAGGATTCTTCCCTCCCACTCATCACATTGCCTCGTACCCAAGGCCAGTGAAGTTATTTTGGTCCTTGAGGAAGAATATTTCATAAGCATCTCTCCCCATTGCTTATAGTAAAAATAACAAAGTTAGTAACTAACAATTCTTACTCTTTTATGATGCCTGGGGGATCCACATTGTTTTATAATATAAAGGTAGGAGTTACTTTGTATATATGCTTCCTGCTGCCCTCCATTTTATTACAATGGCCTAAATTCAGTGAATAGTCCTCACTGGAACTAGACCCTCTAAAATTAAAGGGAACTTGGTAAATCAAAACTTATGTAGGTTGCATTGATTCAGGAGGTCTACTGTAATTGGGACTAACCACTAGATTTAGGCCTTTAGGTCCTTATTCTATTTACTGATTGAGTTCAGTTTTGAGGTTTTGCATAAATAAAGAAATGAGAACTGAGAACCAAACTGAGCGTTGCAAAGGGAAGTTCTCTGTTGTCTTTTTGTAGAGAAGTATATTTTTATCCTCTTTCCAGTTTTGAGTAAAAGAGTTCATTAGCTCCAAGCCAGGGTATTTCATAGCATAGGGCACTGTTAAAGTTTTAAGAGAAAAAGAATTAAGATAGCATTCTATTGAGTTCCTTGCTGGCATAGGCATGGTGGCAGAAGTGAAAAGGCTGGGGGAATAGCAGCTGCAAAGGAAGGAAGGAAAGCAGATTTCCCATGGTTATCATCAGGAGGTGGCTGCAGCAGGCTGGAAGCTGCAAGCTGCCTATTTCTCTCTCTCAGCTGCTGCTGCCTCCCTGCCTTTGCAGCTGCTGCACAATCTGAGTAAAAGTGCACTATGCTGATGGAGTGGACCATTACGCTGGTGTAGTGAGTCAACAGGATTCCATATTATTTTTAGGTCAGTTCATCTTGGAGTGGGGAGAAGAGGCAGGATATTCATTGTTAGAGGACATCTAGTGAAGCACTGCCCAGATAAGAGAGGGCTGGGCATCTAGAGCCCTTCATTGTACACATTTATAGCACTATGAATACTTTAGCTGCCATGGTTCCTTCCCATGGAATACTGGGGACTCATCCATACGAGGGGGGAAAATGTGAATTGATGCGTACTCATGCAAATTCGAAGCAGGATTGACTTGTCTTAACAGTACATTTTCCTTGGTTTTTTTCCAGGCTTTGAGGCTGTGTTCTGGAAGAGTTTACTTCTGACATTTCACCTGCATCTGTGGCTGGCATCTTCAGAGAATGGTTGGTCAGGAGTGTGTGTGGGGGTTATATACTGTGAACCCCTGTTGGGGAGTATATGTAAATTTGTGTATTTGAATGGCTAGTCAGATTTGTCTTGAGGGGCTCAACTAGCCATTTAAATACACAAATTTACATATCCTCTGCAACAGGGGCTCAGTTTATAAACCCCACACACACTCCTACTCAACCATTCTCTGAAGATGCCTGCCTCAGATGCAGGCGAAATGTCAGAAGCAAACTCTTCCAGAACATGGCCTCACAGCCTGGAAAAAACCTAAGGAAAATCTATGGATGCTGGCCGTGAAAGCCTTCGACTTCACAATGTCTTAACAGTGTTTGGCAAAACTGCAGGCATGCAAGGCTTTCCACTTTTGCTGTCCCAATGGGCATGCCTGAGATTCAAGATGACAGACACAACTCTCATTCTTATTTTTGCCTGTTGTTGCCACCAAATGGTTTTGTTTTTTTCCAAAGGCATATCTAAAGTGCGGAAGTGAGATAGTGCACTATTCCGCCTAAATAAACATAAAAAATAAAAGAAAAAGGCTGTTTCATTGCTTCAGCACACAATCGCTAAGGCCAAATTCCAAGATGGTGGTTCTGGGGTGTTTGCCTTCTTAGCAAGTCCCATCTGGCCAATCAGCTTTCTACTTATGCTTTTCTGGTGCTATGCGAATAAATTTGGTAGCTTGTCCTAATCATTGACAATGCACATCCTCTACAGTGTTTTTTAAAAAACTTCGGGGAAAGCTGTGAAGGCTTTCCTTGAGCAGTTTTGAGTGGATTTGTTCCCCCTCCTGAATATAGCAGAATTATGCAGGATCCCATTAAGACAGGTCGCATTGCCTCAAATTCTATGAGGAGTATCTTCACCGTTTAGATAGGCCCTGGGATTTGCAGTTTAGGGGGTACTTAGAATTCTCTGCCACAGAGCGCTAGTGCCTCTCCAAGGATTCCATAGGATGCAGTTAAAGTGGAATCCTAGTACGGTACTATAAATGTGTAGTGTGAAGAGGCCCCGGATCTGCTGTACAAGTTTGGAAACTGCTTGGAGCAAATAATAAGTGCCTTGCTGTTATGGCAAGAGAGCAGTTTCATCAGTGCATTTTCAGTTTTGAGTGAACGCTCAGAAGCAAGAAGGTTGTCATACAGGATTTCCATGTTAAGGGAGCAATGGTTGTTTCAAGGTAAATACATCAGTACAAACCAAACAAACCAACAAACCAGTGTCCTCCTTGGGTACTATCCTTTGCCAAAGTTGCTTTCTTTTTTCTTTTTTTACTTTTATGCCCTGCCTTTCAAAACAGTGAAGTTGGCTTTTTTCTTCCTCACTTTATCCTTGCAACAATCTGGTGAGGTAGCTCAGGCTGAGAGAAAATGACTGGCCAAAGGTCACATAGTGAGTTTAATGGCTCTGTGGGCACTAGTATGCCGATTTCCTAGGCCCTGGTGTAGCACTCCTGGTGTAGCACGATACCACACTGTCTTTCTGTTTATCTCTGATCTTTTTCAGATAACTCCAGAAACTCTAAATACTTGAATCTTGGTAGCAAATGTAAAGTATGTGGAATATGTAACATTTAGCAAATACTCTGCTTAAATTATTTTGGATTTGTGAGCACAGAATTTGAGTTTCCTTGATATAAAAGCCCTTTATGTGAAGGGTTTACTGTTCACATTTGCTTTATCAGTTTTCCTAATTGTGGAGCAGCTTCTACTCAGATTCATGCCAGTAGAAGCTCCCTTCAGAGCTTCCCTTCCAACACAGGAAGTTCATGATAAATGGGGAGAAATGACGATGTTGGGTGTGGCACTTGCATGTATGCTCATGTGACCTCCATACTTTCTCCTGTGAGCAGGCTGAATGCCTGCATAGGATGAAGTGTGCTGAAGAACAGGGCAGGTTCCCAAACTTAACTCTCCAGATGTTGTTGGACTTCAACTCCCAGAAGCCCAAGCCAGCTTGGCCACTATTCAGAGGTTCAGGGAGTTGCAGTGCAACAGTATTTCAGATTCTAAGTTTGGGCTCTATTACTTTACAACAGTCATCATCTACACTAGTGTTTCACACCCATGGTTATGAGTGATCTATAAACTGGAACAGATTACAAGTACTGAAGCTTTCCACAAAGACTGTAAACTGCAAACATAATTGGTGTAGATCCCATTGGGAGAGCCAGCATGGTGTAGTGGTTTGAACATAGGACAAAGACTCCTCAGCTATGGAAACCCACTGGGTGACCTTGGACAAGTCACACACTTTCAGCCTTAGAGGAAGGCAAAGGCAACCCCTTTCTGTACAAATCTTGCTAAGAAAACGCCATGACAACTTCACCTTATGGTCACCATAAGTTAAAAACAAGAAGGCACACAACAACAAAGATCTCATTGGCCTCTAGGGTGTGTATGTGTGTAAATAGACCTTGAATGTTGCCACTGTCTCCCTCACTCCCTGACACACCATTTTTTGTAGTTTCTCAAATTAAGATGTTTCTCAATTCTTATTGATTGGCAGGGTTACAGCAGCCTTCGCTTCCGTCCAATCAGGACACTTAGCACACCAGTTGAGAACCTGAGACGCTGTAAAGTTGTGGGGATAATTGATAAGGTAACTTAATTGTTTGCACCTGAGGTATCTCGCTTGGGGCGACATTGAGAATGTTCCAGAAGAGTAGCCATGTTACATGGTTGTAACAACAGCAATGAAGAATCGTGGGGAACCTCCAAAGCTAAGTTATTTATTATGGCATCTGCTTTCTAGGCTAGACCCTCATCTCAATTTAATGTGTATGATGAGAGTTTAGGCCCAAACTGTACTTTAATATGGAACATGCAGCTGCATCAGTGCTTTTTAATTGTTTCCAGGAATTCAATCCTGAGCAAGAACCCATACTGGTAAGATAAGGTATGCGGCCTTAAACCCTATGCCTTCTGCTGGGGTCTTACTCTGGCTTCCTAAATTCACTCCCCACACCTGCAATTTGCACTGTAAAAAGTTCCAATTGAAATGGATGCTTGCTTTCATATGCAAATAGCAGGTGTGAAAAGGGAAAGGCTACAAGGTAGTTACAAGGATAAATCCCATAGTACACTACTTTAGAAGTGTGATCTGGACTTGGCAAATAAAACTTGTTTGCCTGGTTCCTAAAATTTATATCCAGAGGGTGAGCATGCGGATGTAGAGCAAATATTCCACAGGCATGGTGCTACCACCCAAAAGGCCTGTTATCCTGTCTTTGCATTCTTAATGTCACAAGTTAGGAACACATTACTAGAAATTCCCTTTGCTATTTTATTACATAGCATACCTTGCAGCTATGCATGAAAACAGGTATGTATCTTGGTTTTTTGTGAAATAATTAGAGACATACAAAGTTGGGTGTGTTAATTCTAATGGCGAATGCAAGACATGAGCAGGGGCAAAGTCTTTCCCATCACACCCCCATTGTGATCAGAATGAACCAACCCTAGGCAGCAGAAGACTTCCCATTGATGCCAGTAGATTGATTTTTTTAAAAACTTCTAGACATGATGGTGAAGGGTTTTTTTTTCTTCTTCAAGAACAGGGCCTTCTCCAAGATGATCTCAGGATACTGGCATGGGGCAACTATTTAAATGAAGCAAAATTGTTTTTTGGAGGACAGTTCCCAGAGATTCTCCACCCCCGCCCCAGATGTCTGGGGAATTCTGGGAGCAGTTATCCAAAAAGAGAAGGTTTTCAAACTCTGCTGATCTTTTTGTATTTCTTACAGGTACAAATTGTGCAAGACCCAGCCACAGGAGGAACCTTTATACTGAAGGTATGTGACTTCCTTTATCTTCCTTTCCATTGGTTATTCACATTGTGGTGCTAGCACAGAACCAATTGTTGGACTACAACTCATATCAGATGTGTATGAGAAGCCCACAGCAGCCACAAAACCTACTGTACATGAACTCCAGCAACTGGTAGTCAGAGGCCTACAATGCCATTCATACTTAATCTTCTTTTAAAGCCATCCAAGCTGATGGGGCATCTTTACATCTGATGACAACAAATTCTGTGGAAGACATTGGGATCCAACAAAGACTGCTTACTTCTGGAAAGGCGTTCTTCACTGATTCTGCCCAGAGCCACCTGTGTTAATCTCTCATGTTGTCCTGGAAGGTTTCCAACCCACCAGATAAGCTTTTCAGAAACCCAGGAATGCAGTGAGAAGGAGAAATTGCTCCTTTCCTTTAGAATCATAGAATTGCAGAGTTAGAAGAGACCACGAGGGCCATCCAGTCCAACCCCCTGCCACGCAGGAAATCTTGATCAAAGCATCTCCGACAGATGGCCATCCAGCCTCTGTTTAAAGACCTCCAAGGAAGGAGACCCCACCACGCTCCGAGGGAGTGTGTTCCACTGCCGAACAGCTCTGTCAAAAAGTTCCTCTTAATGTTGAGGTGGAATCTCTGTTCCTGGAGCTTGCATCCATTGCTCCGTGTTCCAGTCTCTGGAGCAGCAGAAAACAAGCCTGCTCCATCCTCAACGTGACACCCCTTCAGATACTTAAACAGGGCTATCAGATCGCCTCTTAACCGTCTTTTTTCCAGGCTAAACATACCCAGCTCCCTAAGTCTCTCCTCATAAGGCATGGTTTCCAGACCTTTCACCAATTTAGTCGCCCTTCTTTGGACACGCTCTAATTTGCCCATATCCTTTTTGAATTGAGAACCAATTGGAAAGGCTATGGGGGAATTGTATGTGCTGTGTGGAATAGGTGCTCTGGAAATAGTCTTCCATTGTGTCCTATAGCAGGTCAGGCAGCAGGGAAGAAGTATGGGTTCGTCCCAGCAACAACTCTGTCCCCTGAGGTGGGAAGAGAAGCACAACTGTTGGCCTCCCCTTTCTGAAGCTTCACATCTGCTTGTTTCCTCTCCCCTCCTCCTCATCCCATTTCCCTGCTTTTTCAAACAATAGGGAAAAAATGAGTCCTTCTGGCTTTGTGTAAAGATATGCAGATTGTGCTTCTTTATATGGAATAGGAATGGGGAAAGTACATTTTTCCCAAACTCCACACCCCTCCCAGTTTTTAAAAACATTTCGGGCATTTTTTTGTCCCCAAAAGGCCAAAAATACTGGCAAATAGCCCCAAATGAGTTAGGTTGCCTTTTCTCCTCCCCCCAATAATGGGGGGAAATGTGAAAATGAAACATGATGTTACTTCCAGTCTGATGGGAATGCTGGGGGTGAAGGCAGAAAGAAAATGGGCTCCATTCTCTGCACTCACAGTTTGTCCAAACGGTGAAACTCCTTACAGAATGTGAGGAGAATCCTACCTGTCTTAATGGCATTCCAGCTGATTTCACCATATTGTGAAGGAGGGAGCCCCAAACCAGCAAAAACCTCGCCAGTAAAGTCTTTGCAGCTTTTCCCAACTTTAAAAAAAACAATGCGAGGGTGCGCATTTCTGCTTGTTAGGACAAGCAAATTGATCTGATTTGCTTGCCCAAATGAGAGGAAGCACAAACCTGATTGGCAGGACGAGTTCAGGGAGTGGGGCTGGGTCACAGGGCAAGTGCCCGCTGCCGCCATGTTGGGTTTTCACCTTATCGAGTGATCACTAAGGTGATAAAATGGGGGATTTGTGTTATTTCTCTCTCTCTTTCTGGAAATGTGAAATATCACTTGTGTGCAGCATAGAAATAGTGGTGTTTTTTTTTTGTTTTTTTTTTTAAAGTTGGTTGGTGGTAGATTTAAAAACACCAGTCCTTGACTGCCATCTTGACTACAGGCATGTGAAGTTTATGGGGGCCATAAAACTGTTAAGACAAATCACAGCTGCTGGGACTTGCTGATAGACAAGTCGCAGTTACCCCACACATTGAACTGTGGGCGGGCAGTCAGAGAGCAAGGAGGAGAAACTGCACATAGAAGAGACAGATGTCGAGGCAGCAGTCCCTGCAGTTATGAGGTGGCCACCTAAGTCTGCTTAATGATAGTCTGGCTCTTGCCCCACTGGAACAATCCATGAGGCTTTTCTGGCACAGGTATGTCCAGACAGCGAATCAACGTATCTGTGTTCGCTTCCAGAGCCTCCCCAAGTCCCACATGGAGACCCATAGAAGACAGACCATCATTCCACATGGAATTCCTTTCATGGCTGAATTGTTGCGCTACTCTGTAAGTGAGGACTCCATCTTCCTTCACTTGGAGCATGTAAAAGGTGAGTGGTGCCAGATGTATGGGTCTCCTTTATGCAAAGCTGGCAAGGTTCAGAGCTACCTAGTATTGTTTTGTATGCTGGAGATGAAAGATAAGTGATGATGTCCAACACACTGGGTTTGGAAAGACCATGGAAAATACAATATGGCAGCACAGGTGGATTAAGTTTGGCTGTGAGAGCAAGCAAGGGAAAAGAGATGATGTACAGGCGTATGTCTGAACAGCACTACTTGTGTCTGACGCAGATAACCTGCTGAGATTTTAAGGGTAGTCTCTGGTACTGGCCAAAAACCAATGCTTCAAAAGAAGATAAAAGAATCAGCTTACCCAGCAATCCTTTTGAGGGTAGGGCGGAATCATGGCAGAGAAGCTGCTGCTTCCTAAGCTCTGCCAACTCACAACTGACAGAGCAGTGTGGGAATATTTGGTATTTATATCAAGCAGAGTTCAGCATTGCTAGTGCAATATGAGCTTGTGGTAGAAAACAGGAGATGAATACTCAGGGTGTTCTTGTAAAGTTAAAAAAAGGAAAACTTACATTTATTGTTTCAGGAAATACATCTTGGGATAGAAAAGGAGATAGACAAAAGAAGATTACCTAGATTACCCTAAAACTAGCTCTCATGTGTGGATGTAAACCACCTCTGAGGCAGGAGCCACAAGGACGGACAGACGAACCCTTCCAGACAAAGGGAGACAAAAGGACTAACTTTTGGAAGAAGAGAGGAATGACCTCTGCAGACAGGCAGGAAGCAAAACAGATTAAGTACACGGATCAATAGAGAAACAGGTGAAACAAAAGGGCAGGCATGATCTCTTGAGCACCCTCTCATTAATCATTCTGTAGGAACATTGATGACTTCGAACAAGCAGAAGGAGGGAAGCGGAGTTCCAGGAAATAAAACAGTTTTTCGTTTAATGTTTAAGTAATTTCCCCTCCTTTTGCCATGGGATGGGAGAGGAAATCACTCTAGCAACACCAAGACTGGGTTTTTCCTCCTTTTGTCAGGGTCAGAGGGGACTGGGGTTCTGTAGTCCAAGCCCCCAAAATGTTCTTCCCCTCTTGTTGTCATCGTTGCTGTTGTTGCTGTTGTTGGTGTGTGCTTTCAAGTTGTTTTCAACTTACCGCGACCATAAGGCAAATCTATCATGAGGTTTTCCTGGCAAGATTTGTTCAGAGGGATTTTGTCTTCGCCTTCCTCTGCGGCTGAGAGAGAGAGTGACTTGCTAGTGGGTTTCCATTATGTGCCTTCGAATTGACCCTGACTTATGGCAACCCTGTGGGAGGGTTGTCTTTCTAAGATTTATTCAGAGGAGGTTTGTCATTGCCTTTGTCTTAGGCTGAGAGGAAGTAGATCTTCACTACTGAGTGGGAATTCAAATCATGGTCTCCCAGAGTCCTTGTCCAACACTCAAACCACTACAACACTTACAGATGGTGAAAAACTGCCAAGAGTGGTAAAAATTGTGAAAAAATGTGCAGGTAGTTCTTTCTGCTAGTGAATTGGCAGCAGAACTGGGGAAACCTACAACTACTAGTGGCCGTGTTGGCTGAGGGATTCAGGGAGTTGCTGTCTAAAAAACAAAAACAACTTCTCCCAGTTCTGACTGGGGCTCCAAGAAGCTCCCTCCCACAGTGGACATGCTATTTCCATCAAATCAGCCCCCTATCAGAAGACAGCTGCCTAAGAGCATTTCCACATAAGAGGAGAACTGATTTGTAAACTACTAAAAAATAAACTTATTTGAAATGTGGTGATTGAGTAGAGTTCTTTGGATACCATGGACTGCCAAAAAGACAATTAATGGATCTGAGAGCCAAGAATAATCTGTGCGAAATATTGGGAAAAAGACAATTTCATGCTCCACAGAATGGATTGATACATTGATGAACTTAGTGGTGTTAAGCAAGTTAACTAGCTTTGTTAAAGGTAATGGGTTAGGAAATTATTTGAAGGTATGAATTATGTGAAGTTGTTAAGAGGGGAGTTAGCTGTATTGAGTTTAAGAAAAGGAGGGTTAAAGTTGAAGATCTGTTTGTTGTGAGGCGCATGAAGAGTGTAAATACTGTAAGCAACATCAGTACAGACAAATGGGTGGGGGGTATAAGGGTTTATATTATTATATTTTATGTTATTTATTTTTTATATCTCACTAATAAAAATATTTGCATAAATAAATAAATAAGTGGACCTGAGAACAAATGAAACCTGAACTCTCCCTAGAAGCCAAAAGGAATAAATGGAAGGTATTGCATGTTGGATGTATCATGATTCCACATGACTCTGGGAAAGACATTAAAGCTCAGTAAAATGGCAGTTAGTAGGAGAACAAGAAGACCACATTACAGATGGATTGACTTCATCAAGGAATCCATGGCCCTGACGTTGCAAGAGCTGAGCAGAGCTTTTAATGGCAGGATCTCTTGGTGGTCTCTCATTTTGTAATGTTGTCATAATTTGAGGCACACAACAATAAGAACAAACTCAATTCCCCTTTAGGGAACTGTGGGGATTAGTGGTCCATGTGGGGCAGGATCTTTTTACCTGCTTATGCAAAAGGCAGATTGTGTTATAGTAGCTGGAGACAGAGCACTTGCTGTCTCTCAACAGATGTCTGGCTCCCTGTAGGCAAATTCTGATACTACATTGTGATGCTCCAACCTTAATGTGGCTAGGACAGAGCTAGATGAAAAATAATAAAATATGCAAGTCAAAAAGATACGTAAAACATATGAAACACTATTCTGATGCATATAGTTCCTCATACCTACCCCCAAAGTAACTCTGCAAGGTATAGGATTATAACATCAGAACCAGTAATACAATTAAGATCCTTGACTGAAGAGCTTGAGAACTGGTGCTTTGTTTTGCAGTATAGATCAATGGTTCTCAACAAATCCCTGACCATTGGCTGCACTGACTGAGGCTTCTGGAAGTTCAAAACATATGGAGGACCAAAGGCTGGGAACCAGTGATATAGACATCCCTTTTAACAACTTGTCTCTCAGACTATTGTGGTTCATTGTTTATATTTTTGTTCATAAATCAGTTTCTTCTTAACCTGAAGGCATTAGACAGGTGGTTATCTTGTGACTTTTCAACATGGCTGGGGAACCTGTGATTGATCTCAAGTTCCCTTCAACTCTAGTCAACCTTTTCAGTGGTGAGGGATGATTGGAATAGTAATTCAGCAATATCTAGAGGAATGAAGATTCACCATCCCTGCTTTTGATGCTTCCTGTCTGAAGAACTATTGCAATTGTAGTTGCCTTAATGGACCACAAGGGCTTTAGAATTTAAAACTTCCCCCAATGGCCCTACTGGCTGTGGATGATGGGAGACATAACTCACTGAGGGCATCAGGTTGGAGATGCTTCTTACTAGAATAACTGCAGATACAATAGTTTTTTAAAAATGGATTATGCTTTTTCTTCATGCAAGGAAAGCATATGATTTTAATAATTCTACTTAGGCTGGGAGGAAGTTTTTGTTTTGTATTTTACTGGATATTTTGAAAGCTTCTTATCCTGACTTTCCAATTCTTTCAGTTTACTAGAAAAGCAAATAATCTGATTCATAGGATCTGAAGGGATCCCAAGGCCCATCTAGTTCCACCCCCTTGCCATGTAGCATATTCAGCTAAAGCACTCCTTGGAGGTGGCCATCTGACTCTGGAGTCCATCTTCCTCCAAGGCAGTGTATTCCCCTGTCAAACAGCCCTTACAGTCAGGAAGTTCTTTAGGTGGAATCTCCTTTCTTCCCATTTGAAACCATTTGTTCATGTCTTAGCCTCTGGAGAAGCCCAAAACAAGCTTGCTCCACTTTCTACACATCATTTCAGATATTTAAAGAGGCTATCATGTCACCTCTCAGTCTTCTGTTCTCCAAGCTAAACACACTCAATTTGTATTCTTCCTGTCATCTTTCCCAACTTCATTAACACACCCTGTAATTGCCCTATGTGTCAACTGTAGCTACAAGGATGATAGGGGAAGAGCCATAATTAACAGAATCATAGGCAGAATCAACAGCAGATTTATTGCGGCAACTTGCGGTTTAATTATTTTCCGCAGCTGTGCCAGTCAGGTTTTTTTTCTAATTATGTCGCTTTGCAGTTCAGACTTGAATAAGTGTGGGGGGTGTGGCTCTGTAAATCTGCCTGTAAATGAACTCACTCCATAAAGCAGAGGGAGAATAATCTCTCTGCTAAAAGACCATGCTGTGGATCGCAAGGTTTTCCAGCTGCTCTCTCTCTCTCTGTCTCTCTATTTCCCCCTCCCTCCTTCCCCCAAGCAGAGAGAGAGAGAGAGGGAAAATAGCAGTTCATCTTGCTACAGCCCTTTGTGAAATGGTTTCTTTCCCTCCCCCGTGCACAGGATAAAAGTGAAGAACGAGCTTTACATACTTTCAAAACAGCAGAGGATGAGAAGGAATGCTCCAGGAATGAAAGAAGTTGGGAATCCTTTTTTTTTTTTTTTAAACTGGCTCGCAAAATAGCGGACAGGATTTTTGCAAGTTTCTTCTCTAATGGCTACTGTCTTTGCCTTCTCCCTGCCCCTCTTTTAAGCCCACCCCTGCATCATCAACCAATCACAATGCAGCTGTGCTTTAACCCTTAGTGGAATGCTAGTTTACACTGCCAATAAAGCACTACATTGCAAATATTCCTGCAAAAATAGCGACATGCCCTGCCACGCTATATTTGGGTGTTTTACCTTCCCCCCTTCTGAATTAGGCGATGCTGTGCTGCGATCTGTGGGAACTATGAGCTATCTTAGCGGTATATTTAGAGGAATATTTGCCCGTGTAAACGACCCCATAGAGTTGGAAGAGACCATCTAGTCCATCCCCCTGCCCTGCAGAAATACATAATCAAAGCACTCCTGATATACGGCCATCCAGACTCTGTTTAAAAACCTCCAAAGAAGGAGAGTCCACCACACTCCGAGGCAGTGCATTCCACTGCCAAACAGCTTACCATCAGGAAGTTCTTCCTAATGCTTTGGTGGAATCTCTTTTCCTGTAGTTTGAATCCATTGTTGTCAGAGAGTTAGAGACCTGCAGTTGAAATCTTTCAGATAGCCATTTTTCTTCCCTCACCCTGTTTATCCCTTGCAGGAGGAACCCTCTGGTCCCATCTTCGTTCGCAGCCTAGTTTTCAGCACCATGATGCCTCTGACTGCTCCTGTCCCTTGAGGAGCCCAAAACTCAGCTTCACTATGGAGCATACCAGAAAGGAATGGCTCATAGGGAAATCTCAAGAAGCTGATTCTAGGTTCCAGCAAAGCTGCAGTGTCCACCCCCGGAACAATGCTGGCCAGATCCCTACTAGTTCAAATCGCTGCCTGTTGAGAAGTGCTGTCCATTCATCATCTCAGAAGCAGTCACCCAATCATGCCCATGCCACAGTAGCAACTGAACGCATGGGGCATATTGGACCTCCTGTTGATCCACAGGGAGTTCATGGGGGGAAGGAATTAAGCACAACACATACTTTGCCCGCTGCCACAGAATATAATTTCAAACCAGCACCTCGGGGACGAAGCCGCTCAGCCAACCAGGGCGTAGCTTTCCAGTCATGTGACTCACTTGCCACAATCAATGGCATCAGCAGCGTAACTGAGAAAGCCAATCCTCATCAGGAACCAACAATGCAACCAGGTGAGAGATTTAATCAGCCTATTCCGAAAGCAGCAAGAGGATGCAATAGGCCAAAAACAGAAACTCAGTGTCACAGACTCTGTAGGCTTGGATGTCACCCAGCATCTCTTCCACGGCAGAACCAGGAGTGTCCTCGAGCTCCTTTACAGAGCCACAGCAGCCAGGAGAGTCAGTTGGAGATGCCACACAAGAGAGAAGGGCACCTTCAGCAAGAAAAGACTGTTCTTGATGGCAAACTGCACAAAAGCCAAAAGCCACCAGAGCAATATGGGCCAACAGTCCATCAGACTTCCCCAAAGCATGGCCTCATGGCCTGGGATGTTAATGAGAATCAAGTACAAATTTGGGCAGCAGAACTGATTTTGGCTCTGGAGGGTCTCCACCAACAGGGGGTCCTATGCCAGGATCTCAACCCACGAAACCTGCTGCTAGATGATGCTGGTAAGAATCTCTTGATAAATAGGTGGACGACAGCAGAGCTGTAGACTTAGGCATGTTTTTGAGCTCCATGGCAGAAGAGAAAAATTTCCTGATCTGTATAGTTTCATCAGGTTAATAGTATTTTAATATCGCTAAAGTTACTTGGAACATGACTTTCACATTGGCCTGGGGCCCTTGCACATTATACAATTATAGCACTATGATTCCACTGTAATGGCCATGGCATCAGCCTATGGAATCCTGGGATTTTCAGTTTGGTGAGGAACTAGAGCTCTCTTGGTGAGAATTATAATCCCCCTCCCAGGATTCCATAGGGTGCTGCCATACTACCGGTAGTTAAAAGTGGAATCATAGTGCTGTAACTGTATAACATTAAAGGGCTCCTGGTTTTTGCAAGGCCTATGGCCTGTTCCTGAATAGACATCCTCTATTATTGTTTAATATAACAGGCACCTAACAGAGACTGGGGAAGTGTGAAATTTGCTGAATTTTAAAGGACTGGAATGGGAGAGATACTTCCATAACCTTCAGATTTATCCTGTTTGATGCTGTTTTCTTCCTGCGGTGACAGCAACACTGTTTGTAGAGCAAGACTTGAAAGCCTTTCTAGTTGGCGAGGTTAAAAGCAGCTGAAATGTGACCAGTGCCTCTATTATTGCTGTACATAGCTTTGTGTAACCTCTTTTGATGTTCTGGGCGTTTATAGGTCACATCCGTCTTACATACTTTGGCCAGTGGAGCGAGGTGGAGCCACAGTGTTGCAGTCAGGCACTGGAAGATTTATACTGTGCTCCAGGTAAGAAAGAGATCACCTGTTCTTCCTTTACCTTCTCCAGTTAGAACAAGGGAAGCACTTATTATCCCTCCCACTGCTCCCTGAACCCCCACCTTGAGAGGAAGACAAGAGACTCCTCTCTCTTGCTGTGAAAACAATTGTTTATAGCCTTTGCCTAGGCTGTTACAGCAACACACATGGACTAGGCTCCTGATGTGCTTGGTTTTCAACAACTGCTTTGTAGCACCTGTTCCTTTTCTCTGCAGAAGTGGGTGGAATATCTGAGCTAACAGAAGCCTGTGACTGGTGGAGCTTTGGGGCACTTCTCTATGAGTTACTGAGTGGAATGGTGAGTAGTTCGGCTGTGGAACATGCTGCCTCCAGGTGTAGTGGAGTCTCCTTCTTTGGAGGTTTTTAAACAGAGGTTGGCTGGCCATCCGTTGGGAGTGCTTCGGTTCCTGCACAGCAGAGGATTGGACTGGATGTTTCTCGTGATCTCTTCCAACTGATTCTAGTTTGAAGCTTATGTGACATCTTGAAGGGCAATCTAGGACAAGGAATCCAAAAAAACTGGTGCCAGGTTCAAAGACTCACTGATATGTGAAGCATTACACCTGTGCTGGTAACTAGGTGACAACTACCTGCACTATTTTGTTGTCCAGTATTAATTTTGGTAAAATATGGATTGGCCCATCCACGTTGTCTACTAGTAGATATGTGGCTAGCATTGCAAACTTAAGTTGTTCTCAGACTACTATACTCAGCATGAGCACTTTTTGCCACAGGACAAGCTTGTTTCTAAATAGTTCATTTTCTCTCTTACAGTCTTTATCCCAGAATCACCCCTCAGGGATTCATCCTCACACCCAGCTCCATCTTCCAGAAAAACTTGGCAAAGCTGCTTCCTCCCTGCTCTCAGAGGTGAGGTTGCATCCCTACTGGCACAAGGAGTGCCAAATAGGCTATGAGAAATAGGCTACTTGCTTGTATTGGAAGTCTGAACTACTCTCCATCTGATTGTTTTCTTTTCTTTCCAGCTGCTGAGGTATGATCCCAAGCAACGTTTGGGCTCTGGAGAAGATGGAGTGAGCAAGATCAAGTCACACCCATTCTTCAGCACCATCCAGTGGAACAAGTTAGTTGCATACTAAGAAATGAACAAAGGACATTTGGGGGATGTGTATGTGTGTGAAAAGTTAAGCTGCAGGACCCAGTACCTGGCAGTTTTATGTGTTGGGCTACATCTTTCGCCTGAGATGACCCCATAGCCTTTCAGAAGCACCTCTCTCCCTATAAAGTGTCCTGGGCTTTATGAACCTAGCAGGGATGCTAGCAGTGCTGTTGCTCAGGGGGAAATCCAGAGCTGGGTCAGGACTTAACGGTTTCGGCCTTCTATTGTTTCTATTCTACTTCCTAGCTGTATGCCACTGATCAGCTGCAGGGGATCAAGTTAGGCTTAGTAAGAATGATTATGCCCCTTTGAAGAATCTTAGTCCTAATAGAGATTCTGTAAAGCATGGTATGTGCCACACCAAGTATTACACCCCCCATTTGGTGGTCCTTGAGAAAAGAAAGATGGGTGTTGCCCTTCCACACTCTACCAGATTGTCCCCTCCCACATATATTATCCAAAGAGAGAGATCTCCCACCCTGCAAGGTTCTCTTTGCTTACCCTTCATTCCTTAATGCACCTTTTCAAATGATTCCTCTAGTCTTTCCTTGCCCTGTAGGTGTATCTGCCCTGCTACTTCCTACCTCTTGTCTCCACCTTTTTTTCCATCTCGAAGCATCTTGCTTTGCTGCTGCTTCAGCTTGCCCCATCCCAGCTTACTGGTGCACTTCTGCTAAACTACCACTAGGTGCCATCCTTCGGTAGCTACACATTTTACAGCTTCCATGCAGGCCTTCTGAAGCTGGCTTTTCTGCAGAAAGTTACCGGTATGTAACTATTAGAGGGAAGGTGAACCAAAGGCACTTCTTTATGACCCCTTTCTGTGGATCTTCCATTTTCTCGCCCATGAACGTTTTGAAATCAATAAAAGACTCACAGCACAACCAAACACTTGTGTGACTCTTTGGAGACACTGCTAACTGCCCCAACCAAGGCTCCCATGTAAGGCCCTTGTCTGGATTTCAGCAGTAGAACTGTGGTTGAATTTTGGTGCTGTTGCAGGACTTACTTTCAGTTTAACCCAGCTCTTAAACAGTACATGGAAAAGCAATCAATTTAAATTTTTTTGATAGGAACGCAGTTTGCCTGTTTAGCTGCATCAGAACGGCTAGTGAATACATAGATCTGTTGAATAATGAGTGCAAGAAAAATACAGCAACTGCAAAGAAAAGGAACTTGGCTCATTGAGCAACACAGAACATTGAAGTATTACAGATGAACTTCCCCTGCTTTCTGACACCTTGCTTTCTGATGACTTGTTCTTTCAACACTTGCAAATCACAGACAAGTTTCATTAATTTGACCCCCTTGGTTCTCTTGGAAATGACAGCACAGAGCAGGCTAGTGGCACATACACCAAGTGGCTACTGCCTCATTTCTGTATATAATTATAATTATAATTATTATTATTATTATTAATTTATACCCCGCCCCTCTTAAAACAATAGTTTTTAAGGATATATAATATCCTTATTACTTTTGTTGCAGTTTAAAAGCACAACTGCCTTGTTGCATAGGCATCTGAAAAATTCTTGGATCCCAATATAACATTTAACAGTTATACGTAACAGTTGAATATGAGCCAGCAGTGTGGTACTGCAGCAAAGAAGGAAAATGCTATCTTAGCCTGCATTAATAAAAGCAGTTTCCAAGTTGAAGGAAAGCTCATTATATTCTGTGCTAGTCAGGCCTCATCTGGAGTACTGTGTTCAGTTCTGAGCATCTCATTTTAAGGAGGAATATAGACAAGTTGGAGCAAGTTCAGAGAAGGCAACAAGGATAAGAGGTACAGAGAACAAAACACATGAGAGATTGAGGCAGCTGGACATGTTCAGCTTGGTAAAGAGAAGACACAATTGCACTCTTCTATACCCTCAAGAACTGTCAGAAAGGAGGGAGGTAGACCTGTTCTCTGCCATCCCAGGTTTAATAGTTTTAAGTTATAGGAGGGTAGATTTCGACTGAACATTTGAAGGAATTTCTTGACAGTAACAGCGATTGGGCAATGGGACCAATTGCCTAGAGAGGTGGTGGAGTCTCCTCTGGATGTCTTCAAAAAGAGGCTGAACAGCTAGCTGCTGTAGATCCTGCATTGAGCAGGAAGTTGGACTCAATGGCCCATGAGGGCCTTCTAGCTCTATGATTCTATAATGCCCTGGATAGCACAAAAAAGGGGGGGGGGAGGGCAAAAAGCACTTCTACATTAGTACTCCCCACCTCCATAAACAAAGGTAGTTGTCCCTCCATGTCCACGGATTTGAGTATTCATGGCTTGGAAAAATTCTTAAAAAAATAATAATCCAAAAAGCAAACCTTGATTTTGCCATCTTATATAAGGCACACCATTTTGCTATGCCTTTGCATATAATGGAACCTGAGTATTCATGGATTTTGGTATCCAAGGGGGGTCCTGGAACGAAACCCCAGCAAATATGAAGGGACAACTGTACTTCCTTCCACAAGCGAACCCTTAGGCTAATGGAGAGAGCTTCCAAATTTGGGGCAAAGATGCTCAGAAGGGACCATATTTGCACAGAGCACCATAGATTATACTTTACGACCTAGCCCATGTTAAGAGAACACAGAAATATTCATATGCTGCCATCTTCTTCTAAACACAATTTGAAATTGTACTGCTACCAAGTACCACAACTTTATCTTAATAGACACTTTGATGTCTGCATCACAGCATTTTCAGTTTTACAATGAAGAAATTTAGGGAAGCCCATCTTTCAAGCAAACCATTTTCTAAACTGTGCCATCCACATTTATACCATGAGAATGTATTACAACTCTGATTTTGTTACGTGAAAGTAAAAACAAAGGGTCTAAAATAAAAGCAAAACAGCTCCACAAAAAAATAAAAATGGCAGAGAACCTGCATCATCACACATAGCTATGACAATGGAGCACTGTTATTCTAGCTACTTCCGCTGATGCCACCCCCCAAAACCCTACCTCAAACAAAGGGTTTTTGAGGCTCTACTGATTGAGGAAATGATAACTGCAGCACTCACCTGGTCACAGGGCAGACGGAGACAGGCAGCTGGAAAGACTCCTCAGGGTCCTGCTGCAACTGCTTCTCTCAACACACCCTGCAGTTATTACTTCCCAGTGCCATGATTTGCAGTGCCTTGGAAACCCCTTGGGTGGGGCACTGGCTTAAGAGTTAGGGCTTGGGGGTCACAATTGTTCATTAACAACCATAAACATGAATCTCAAAAGTTATGAGATCAGGTAACCTTTTTGTAATAAACCAAGGGGCGGGGGGAAATCAAATAAAGCATCATGAAAAAATCTCAGCATCTATTACTGATACAACGGCTTCCAAAAGCTCAAGAGATCAGGAAAGGTTTTGCCTGGTGCCTCAGGGATAACAGTTTGTTATAGTCATCTCTGCAATGACTGCCCCTACAGAAATCCAAAGGCCTGTTATGAGGTCAGTCACCTTACTATGATCCTTCAAAGGAAAACTTTAAAAGCCTTAATTGAATGCAGGCAGATTTTAAATTGGGGAGTGGGCAAAGTTCAGCCCACAGGTGCCCACCTGCACACTTTTGCACCTCCCTAAGAAATAGGAATTTTTTTTAAAATGGCCACCAAAATTATATAAAAAAAAGACCTTTCTGCACAATTAGAAGTATGATGAGCATGAGGAGAGGGGAGGAAAGGGGGGTATTATACTGCACTCTCCTTGCCCAGTAATGGTGAAGTGCAGTAAAAGGTGATGTGACTACCCATGTGCACACTGAAAGTCACATCACATCACCATCAGCTCTACAGCCACCATGGAAGAGGCAGGAGACTAACCATGAGTTCTGGGGCCTATGTATACGTGTGGATGACTGTTCTTCCCTGGGCACGCAAGATCTACCTCTACAAGGTATATGTGTCAGCAGCAATTACTACAGAAAGTTTCAATAGCTCAGTAACTCTTCTGTTGCATCCAGAAGAGACTTACTTATTTTATTCTTAAAATAAAAGATAAAACCCAGACTATTCCCCAAGTTGGGTGGCTGCTGGTGACTCTCCCTCCTTTCAAGGATTCTACCACAGCTGCG
The DNA here is from genome assembly GCA_030847615.1 of Gambelia wislizenii. Taxonomy (NCBI): domain Eukaryota; kingdom Metazoa; phylum Chordata; class Lepidosauria; order Squamata; family Crotaphytidae; genus Gambelia; species Gambelia wislizenii. The sequence goes on along the minus strand of JAUMIR010000001.1, from coordinate 445,509,783 downwards.
GAAGTCAAGTCCTGTTCTTTCTACTCTGCATGTGACTAAAATAATTATAAATATAATTAAAAAGAATTACATATCTAAAAACAAACAAGAGTGGCCCTCAAACACATAAGCAACTGAAAAAATCCCCCTCCCCCGTTGCAGCTGCCCACCCATTTAAATCTTTCCACAAAAGTTCTGATCCAGAGACTTTAAGTCATGGTTTGCTATCACATTTGAACAAAACAAATTACAGGTTCTGTGCAAACCAGAATTGAAAATTAATCCAAACAGGATTTGAGGGCAAACCAGTTTTCCTAGTTTGGATGTATAGCAAACAATATTTTGCTGCTAAATCAGAAATGGAGAGGGGGGAATAGGACAGGGTTCGTTAACATAGCACCAATGATTTCTTTCCACTGCAATCAGAATGCGGTAGCTCACATGACACATTGGAAATTCAAATATCTAGGATTGAGGTATCAAGAGTTTATTTCCTCTACTAAGAGTAGGAACGGCCAGGATAAAATCAGCTCATATTCTTTCCTTCATGCTTATTAGCATCTGAGACACATTTTTGAGTTTAATTCTGTTACTGTCCTCCTTTAAATCCTACTGCCCCGACACATGCACACACACTTGTCTCATTCACATGCACTCATGTAATTTCCTTGTTTTATTTTGTTTAAAATCTGTTCGTTAAATACTTTAATTACAAGTTTTGTGCGGCGACAAGAATAATAAACCTGCAGGCACTAGCAACCCTCTCACTCAGCAATACATGTGTGCCTATTGTACTAAGGATATGTCCCCATGAACCAGCAGTCTTGGGATGAGATACAACATGCCACAAGTGACATGTCCAGTCCCAACTTATACTACCACATAATCAGACCAAACCACAGCAGACAAGAACTCGATGAAGTCATCATCTGAGGATTAGATGGAACACAGGACAGCTGTAGAGGGTTGTTTCCTCCCCCTAATCCCTGGCAACCAGTCAAGCTGAACTGGCCCTGATAAGGGCCCCAATTCTGCCCTATTAGAGTAGAACAAAAAGGAAGAGCCTCTGGATTTGTCACGGCCATTTTCTTGTTCTTTAAGGGAATAGACTGGAGGAAAATCCATGAACACAGTCCTTAACACTGCCTCTTGGCAAGCACAGGGTATAAAAAATGACAAGGGAGGCAGGAACCCCTAGAAGTGCCTCACTCTTGCTAAGGTCAAAAAACCAGTAAAGATCTCCTCTCCATTACTGGAGGTGTAGAAGACCAGGCACTGCAATAAAGTCAGTTTACAGGTTCCCAGGCCAGCTTTGCTTGGAAGAGAGCTAGAGCCTTCAAATGGAGCAGAGACCCAGCAGCAACCCCTTCCTCTCTCTAGTAGCCTGCATGGCTGATAGTGAATTAAAGCTGAAATTCTGTGCAAGACCCATTTGGGAGAGATCTAGCTAAACAGCAGACAGCTTCTATTCCCAGAAGATCTTAGGAGAGAAGTGAGGTTAGATCTATCTGGAGACATCAAGGGGGGAATGGTAGGTTACATCTGAACTAGTCATGAAAACTGCTTGTCTGCCTTAGGGAAGAAAATGAACTCTCTTTGAAAGAGGCAGGAAAAGTGGGTGGCACACTACCCTGAGGGTTCCGTTCAAAGCACCTACTGCCTCTATGAGGAGGAGAAGGAGGATACTGGAATGAAGCCCTGCTGATTCCTGACAGTCCTCTATTCTGTCTGCTGGTGCTGTATCCTTCCTCTGCTGGCTGGGGAGGGTGAGGGAGATACGCTGCTGCCCATTTACAGGTCAAGCAACAGCACCCGAGGATCTTCCACCACGGCCTTGATCTTACGCAGGAAAGTCACTGCCTCTCTACCATCAATCAAACGGTGATCATACGTCAGCGCCACATACATCATTGGTCGGACCTCAACCTAAAAAGGAAAAATGTCATAGTTAAAATGATCTTTTTCTTTGGCAGTAACTTTAATTCCTCTCTTCAAGGCCCAGACAAGTTAACTTTTAAACAAACTTCATATATTCCAATAGCCCTAGCATAATCAAGAAAGGACTCTCCTTTCCTCTAAAACCAGATGTAGATATCCCTGAACTAAGGCATATATCTTCCAAACAATTTGGGATTTCACTGCACACAAACTCCTCTCATATATTTGCAGCATATGCACTCAATTAGCACTGAGAATTGCTTCCCAAATATCTGTATAATGAAGTTCCCAGTTAGTGAACCTTTTCTACTGTACATGGGAGGCATTAAAATTATCCCAATTTCTTACACTTCACTAGACTAAAAGGTTCTTGAAATGTTACTATGATCATATGGGAAATATTGTCAACAGCAGTTCCAGTATGGACAGCTATCTATCCACTGGGGTTAGGCAATTTAAAAATCATCTTAGCTGAGCAGCCATGCAAGCCACGGAAAGGTCTTGTGTAATATTCTAAAGGCTGCTTAATGTACATTGGAACCTAATAATAATAATAATAATAATAATAATGCAATGCAATCGGGGCAGCTTACAGTATAAAAACTCTTCAAGGCCCAGGCAATACCCTAACCAACCCACCCCTTAAAATAATATTAAACTAGAAAAGATTAAAAACATAAAATAATTAAAAAAAATACAGCAACTAATCACAGCAGCATAGAATAATTCAATGGCAGCTCAAAGGGGAAAAAAAACAGTTGAATCTTCGGGCCGGTATAGCTATTCAGGAAAGGCCTGCTGGAAAAGATCTGTCTTGACAGCTTTTTTGAAGCTGTCTAGGGTGGTAATAAGACGGATCTCATCCAGCAGGCCATTCCACAATCTGGGAGCGGTAGCAGAGAAGGCCCTCTGGGAGGTCACTGACAGTCTTGTTTTCATAGGTTGAAACAGGTTCTTTCATAGGTTCTATGTGGTACATACTTTGCCTCCAACAGCAACAGGTCTGTCAAAGATGCCATGCATGCCCAGAATAGCAGACTGAGGGGGATTGATGATGGGCGTTCCAAAAAGGGACCCGAATACACCGCCGTTACTGATAGTGAATGTACCACCATCCATATCTTCAATGGCAAGCTCATTCTTGCGGGCCTAAAATGAGAAAAAAGCAGGAACATTACAAATTTGTTCAAGTTGCGGTACGTAAAGGAGTTCAAAAAATGAAAACAAGATAAGGTCAGACAACAGGAATTTGCCCAGCTGCATCTTATCTTTTCCTAGTAAGAGAAACTCTTTCCCTCTTTTAAGCTCTCAATATTACTATCATGAGAACAATTCAGATACTTCTCTCCCACTACGGCACTACTATCTGCCAATCAACAATGACTGGCAAAAACATTGGGCAGGATCCAATGCTGCACATCTGCTAAAGAAACAACTGAATTCAGCTAGAGTGGGGGTGATCTTTCCTTCCCACTCCAGGCTCCTGAAGGGAAATACATTCTGTAGTGCCAGTGCCACACTGGATATAGGCTATTAACTGGAACTCTCTTAGAGTCCACAATTTCAGGACATAGAAACATTACCTTCTTGGCTGAAGACGTCAAATTCAGAATAGTGGGGGCAGTGTGAACTGCTGTGTTCAGGCAGCTTAAGATTATGACAGAATCTGCATTTTCCAAGGAAGATAAGCATCATCTTAATTTGCCACAGCTATGTCCAAGAAACCATTTATGTACATACAGAAAAAGGTATGCTTGGAACAAACTATTATTTTTCTAACCTAACCACCATATAAAGTGCATATGTCCAAGAAAACAAAGGAGGAGGGATATGCATCTCCCCTGGTACCTACTGATGGCCCCTTGAGAACAATGGCCTCATAATGTTGAGAAATGTTAATTCTAGTTTATTTTTTATGCATAGAGCATTAGCATTGTTATCAACAACAGTTTTTGTCTGATGCCATCAGTCATAGTAATGATCATTAGTTTGAATTCTTTTTAAAAGGTAAACACAGTCTCCACAAACTTTCTATCAACAGCTATTAACTATGACAGCCAATGGAAGCTCCAAGTTTGAAGGCACTGTACCTCAGACATCCAGAGGGTGGGATTCAATCTTGGGTCTGACAGGATTAGATTAACAACAGGAACATGACAGGTCAATACGGTTGCTTTAAGTGTCCTGTTTGTAGGTTTCCTGGAGGCACCCTACTAATATTCAAACCAGAATATTGGACTAGATGGATCCTTGCTCTGATCTAGTAGGAGTCTTACGTTCAAGCCTGAGCTTGGATAATTTATGTTTTTGGATTACAGCTTCACAAATCCTCCAGCCAGCATGGCCATCTTGCTCACTGGGAGATTTTGGGAGCTGTAGCCCCCAAAAATAATTTTTCCAAGCTTTGAGGCTTATGAAATTATAGACTGCTTAAGATTATTTTTTTGTCAAATTGCTGGACCAGAATTTTTATTATGTCACCCTCTCATTAAGTATAAACTCTACCTGTTTCTGCTTTTCAACTGCCACATGAAGCTGACCCTTCTCTCTTCCCCTTCCCTCTCTTTCATTTTTATTCCCTTGGGATGGCCTTACACTCATCAACCATTACCTTTTCCCCAAGTTCACTGATTGTTCGCTCAATGTCAGCAAAATTCATTGTTTCTACATTTCTGATGACAGGGACCACAAGACCCTATAGGGAACAAAGATCATTGGGTCAGACAAAACATCCATAATATCATGTAACATTACATCAACATTGGGGAAAGAGACAACCACCTTTAGATAGAATTATGTCTCTAAAATAATCACAGACAGGAAGAATAAAATTTTGGCTCTGCTAGTACCGGTAATTCATTATTGTAGTAAGTGTACCAATGATCTAAATATAAAAGGACTGTACAATTTCAGGGCTTATTAATGTATCATGTCCATTGAAGTCAAGAAGGGAAGGTAGAGCAAGGCAAGATACATACCCTAGGAGTTGCCACTGCAACACTGATATCCACATATTCCCTGTATACAATCTCTTTGGTTGTATCATCAATTACTAGATTGAAAAAGAAAAGCAGGCTGTAACATAAAGCAACATGAGGAGGCAAGGCTCTACTCAATATGGCCCAAAGGAAGTAAGAGCTGAGCCCTATCTACAGCTTTTCCTTTCAGGTCATAGATCATTAATACTGGAGACCTGACTTGCCAAATGTTTCTACCACCCACCAGGTTGTGATGGGCAAGTGTCTCTCACCCTCAAAGACTGCAGTTGCTACTGGGGGAGACTCCTGCTTCCAACCTATATGACAAAAGTGACGGAAGACTGTTTTTATTTTAGACCTTTGCCAGAGGGTTTGGAAGGACACGTAAAGTCTTGTTACACTTACATACAGAGAAGAAGGTAAAGGGGAAAAAAAAAAAGAATCTGCCTGACTTCCTGTTAATTTAGCCAGATCTGTATCCCAGTAAAACATTCTATCCTTCTTCCAAGCCTTCTAGAGAGTTTGGGAGACTGAGTGGGGTTTCTACTTATTTATGCAACAGTTTGAAGAAGGGAAAAAATACCATGATAATATTTTGTTAAAAGGTATGTATATACTGCCTTTACAACGTAAATGTAAAATTTACACTGTGCAGTAGGACCCCTGTATCTGCTGGGGATTGATTCTGGGGGCCTCCATGGATACTGAAAACCATGGATAACAGCAAATGTCATTGAAAATAATGGGACTTTCAGTTTAAAATACCAGTTTGCCTTGGAGGACCTAAAAAACATCTAGAGAGGGTGCCTCTCTAGGCATTTTCTAGGAAGACTCTATGGTAGGTGTGCTGTTTTGTGTCCCGCAGATAACTGAATCAATGGATAATGAATCAGCAGATACGGGGGGTACTCCTGTACTCCTTTGAGTTGTCCCATTCCAATTATTAACCAGTTGCACACCAAGTTTGAGTCACAATGCTAGAGGGTGTGTGATTCACAAGATATGTTAACGGGGTCCTGGAAGCAGAAACCACTGGTGTTTTTCTAATCTCTCTCTCTAAAGCCCTGTTTATCCTAGGAGACCACGGAGAGGAAGCTGGTAGCAGAGACAAAAAGAGGCTGGTTGGAAAGCCAGGCTGATATTTTTGGGCCCCTAAAGAAGCGTGATGGTGACAGAGTGGATTAAGATGTTCTTAGGTTACAGTTAAGCTTTCATGTCCAGAGGCCTATTTCCTCCCTCCCCTGATCTGCCACAGACTACAAACCCTCCTAATGAAACCAGAATTGACCAGAAGTCTGGTTCTATTCCCCTGCCTTAAAAACAAAACAAAACAAAACACCTAAAACCAGGCATGTGAGGGCCATAAAAGTTGTTCTGAAGCTAGACCATGTTTTCTGGAGCGTAATTCTCCTTTTTTTAAAAAAAGCTGCAGCAGCCAGAGGGGGGGGGGATACACCTAGACTTCTAGGAAAATTGCCTACCATGAATATGATAAAGTGTATTCTATTTATATAAATTAAAAAATTGGATCCAGTACAGATACCCTAAACTTCAAGCCTACTATCATCATAGAATCATAGAATTGCAGAGTTGGAAGAGACCACGAGGGCCATCCAGTCCAACCCCCTGCCATGCAGGAAATCACGATCAAAGCATCCCCGACAGATGGCCATCCAGCCTCTGTTTAAAGACCTCCAAAGAAGGAGACCCCACCACACTCCGAGGGAGTGTGTTCCACTGCCGAACAGCTCTTACTGTCAAAAAGTTCTTCCTAATGTTGAGGTGGAATCTCTGTTCCTGGAGCTTGCACCCATTGCTCTGTGTTCCAGTCTCTGGAGCAGCAGAAAACAAGCCTGCTCCATCCTCAGCGTGACATCCCTTCAAATACTTAAACAGGGCTATCATATCGCCTCTTAACCGTCTTTTTTCCAGGCTAAACATACCCAGCTCCCTAAGTCTCTCCTCATAAGGCATGGTTTCCAGAGCTTTCACCATTTTAGTTGCCCTTCTCTGGACACGCTCCAATTTGTCAATATCCCTTTTTAATTGTGGTGCCCAGAACTGGACACCACATCATCGTGTGACTATCCTTTTGCCAAGAAAAGGTTTATTAGAATGCAGCAACTTTTATTTGCATTTAGCACAACCAGTAAGACCACAGAGTCTGTCAATGGCACATGATTTTACCATGAAGTCTAAAGTCTAACTTCAATTTAGCAGTGTGAAAATATTCACTAGCGCAGCTGTGATAAATTATACCTTTGCTCAAGTGATTGTGCAATAAAACAGTATTGTGTATGGTAAAAAATGACTGTGCACTAATTCTGAATATCTCAACTGCTGGTGCAATGGTACAATTGGACATAGGCCTGAGAAATCCCAACTCCCTAACAGGCTTGGTCCTGCAAACTCCTGGGCCATCCACGTCTCACAAATATAGACCTGATGTTCTTACCTGCATTAACAATATAGACCTGCTGTTCTTACCTGCATTAACAACGGGTTGCTCTTGCAGGGCATAGGCTGAAGCTTTCACAAAGGCAGACATAAACCCAAGTTTCATATTGTGCTTCTTTAGGAAAGCATCCCTATGTCGGGCTCTCATTTCCTGGATGTTACTGAAAAAGGCCAGCATAAGAACACTTACTACCAGGGAGATCATACAGTTAGCAAGGTCATAAAAGTCATAAAAGTTCATTTCCCCTCTCTACACAGGCACCAAATCTGCAATATATTCTGCATGACCCATATTTGCCTTGTGGATCAATTTACATCTCAAATATGACTTGCAATTTTTAAAATGTTATAACAAAACCATTCAGCAACACTGCAGATTCAAAATTTATGATGACTGGACTGTTTTCCACATTAAGAGATGCATGGAGAGATATAAAAATTGCCAGTATTCCCTCCAAACTTCTTAAAACCCTATTACTGAAATTAACATCTAAAAAGCCACAATGCAATATTTCCCCCTACTTCTTATACTGTTTTCACCTTAAAATAACACTACAGATAATAAAATAAACCCAGGTTTCATATTGTGCTTCTTTAGGAAAACGTCTCTGTGTCAGGCTCTCATTTCCTGGATGTTACTGAAAATGCCAGCAACGCTGTGGCTCTTGCGGTGGCCACAGCATGGGAGGAGGCCTGAAGGGCGGGTGTGTGTGTGTGTGATCTCCCGCTCTGAAGTCGTTGCTGCCAAGGCCGGTGCTCTTAACTCACTCCCAGAGTGGTCCTGGGCTACCGCCTGCAAGGCCATCAGCTCCGCCACCTTTGGTGCGCTCCCAGAGCGGCCCTGGGCAGGAGCTTTGCCTGGTGCAGTCCTGGCGCCTCTGAGCTCACTCCGAGAGAGGCTCTTGGAGGCCCTGACCTTCTGGAATGAGGAGGAAGATTTAGATGATCCCTTTGTAGCCTGTCCCTTTGATCCTGCCATCGAGGATTCAGAAATGAAAGAGAAAAATAGAGATGAGTGGAAGGAAGGGGGGACCGAGGATCCCACACCTGGGAAGAGAAAGGCAAAAGAGAACTTTTTTTGGGGGGGGGTAGAGGAAATAGGAGGAAAGAGAAAACAAATTAGGCTAAGAACAGCAAGAAGAAAAAATAAAGTAGGCCAACAAACAAAAGAAAAAGATCTAAAGAGAGGTAAAGAAAGATTACCTCTTTAGGAAGTAATCTCCTGAGAGGAAAAAGCCTAGCTCTACTCTGGGCGAAGCAGGAAGTAGAACAGGCCTGTGGTGCCTCAGGGACTCAGAAAAAATAATTCAAATTAAAATGAGACCATGATTCTACTTCCTGCTTCCTCTGGGTGGTGATAAGACTTAACTCATTAGTTCCTGGATTCCTCCTCTCTCCCCTTCTACAGAAGAATACTTACTACCAGGGAGATCATACGGTTAGCAAGGCGATAGGAACTTTTCTTAGGACAGCATACCCCAACTTGGCACCTATGGATATGTTTGCAGCCAATCTGGCTACATCCCTGCCCACAAAATACATTTCTGCATTTTAGTCTAAAATGCCCATGATTACTCAATGTCTTCTGTGTGAGAGTAAACTGTCAGGCATAAGCACATTACAAATTCCTACAGATTATCTCAGGAAGAGGCCACAGTTCAGTGGGAGAACACAGGTTCTTTCTGAAGATGGTCCAAGGTTGGATCACTAGAATATCCAGTAAAAAATCTCTGACAGCATATTTCTGTGCCCAAGAGTTTTGAGAGCTGCCACCAAGCCGGAGTATCTTGTACTGGGATGAAAAGACCAATGGCCTGAAGGAAGAGGAAGAAGCTTTAGGATAACTCTCTCTCTCTCTCTGGCTTTGCTTCGCAAACGAAGATTCAGGAAGGACTCATCCCGCGCTTTCTGCAAGCGCGCTGATGACTAAAAAGGCCAATCTGAGATAAACAAGTCCGGTTGCAAAAAGCACAGCAGGTCTCCTTGGGTGATGTTTTTGGGTTGTGATTCTTTCTGCGTTGTCGTTTCTCTTCAAGACTTGTTCGTCGTGAGTTCTCAAGGCTGCAGCATTGTGGATAGTGTGTCTCCATGCCTCCTGATGTGAGGCCAGGGTGGACCACTGTTGGTGATCAATTTGGCCGAGCCTGAGATGTTGTTTCAGGGAGTCTTTGTATCGCTTTTTTGGAGCGCCCCTCTTACGCTGACCCGTGGCGAGTTCACCGTAGAGTAGTATTTTTGGGAGGCGATGGTCCTCCATCCTAGAAACGTGCTAGGATAAATTGTACTAAGAAATAAGAAGGAACCTTGTGTTTCCTCTGCTTATCTAATCCTGGAAAAGTTCCCCTATATTTTATTTAACAAAATATAAAAAGAAAGCTATCCAATTTTTTTGGTCACACTTAAAACAAACAAACTGAAAACATGAATTTGGGGCTACATCCTTTGGAGCCACCCCAACACACCGAGTCTCTGTAATCATTGTTAATTAGAGGACAGCAAATAAGCAATTTCCACCCTTCACTTAATGGAACCCAAACTTGGTGCATAAATGAAAGAGAACTACCTTGTCTTGACAGTTCTAGGTAAACACTGAAGTTTTAACATTCATCTTCTACGTCTCAGACAATATGGCTTCACAAAAGCAGTTTTTAGAAAGGAAAAGTGCCCCTTTGGGTTTAGACTGTTTTCCTTTGCCTAATCTTGTTTAGAGCTAGGATTACTGTCCAAAGACATTACTGCCTCCCAAGATACACAGTCTGCTAGAATGAAATAGTGGTTTGAGAGGAAGAAGCCATCATGAGCAGGCTTCACAACAGACACTGACCCCCAGTGGGAAGGCAAAAGGCCTTGCCGAGGTCCTTACAAGTTGACTACACAGCATTTGGGTTGGGGACAATCAATCCAAAACAAATTAGTGGCTGCAACAAGAACCCAGGGCCAGAGTAAAGTGACACCTCCATTAGCCTCTAAACAGAGATAAGCTGCAGCACTTCCTTTCCAATCATGATTGTTTTGCCAACCTTATTATTTCAAGCACAAAATATTTACATGTTTTGTCTTAAGAAGCAGGATAGGATTTCATGGGGCAATTTGATTTGGGCACCATTACCCTTAATGTACTGAAATATAAGCTTCCTCCTCCACATTTCCATTAGTGCTCAGGCCACACAAGCACTTGGATTAAACACTTTTGGTCCTCCACTCCCAAGTATGATACTAAGGCTGAGTGAAGGTCCCAGAAATCCTTTGCGGTGAGCTGCATTACTGAATCCTTGTTTGAAAAGAGTTTGAGCCTTAGACATGAACCAGCTAACTAAAGCTAGGAACACAGGAACAATGTGAGTGAAATGGGGGTGGGAGCCAAATTTTATACTTCTCCAAGTTGGAGATTCTTGCTTCCCAAGACTCCACGCAGCTTCTCTTAGTACTGTGCAAAATACACTCCAAATAAACTAGCCAAAACCATCAGCCCAGGACATCACTAATAAAACTCTGAAGAGTTGAGTAAACAAGCTCAGTGAGAACCTCAGTAAATCAAAATCCCTATGGAATGCAAGAGGTAAAGTGTGAGCTTACTGAAGATTTTCATCTTACCTCATATCAATTTCATTGAACGTGGTCAGCATGGCACATGTATTTTGAGCCTCTTTCAGGCGCTGAGCAATGCGCTGACGCATCCGATTCATCTTCACCTGAAGGGGAAATGAAAGCAATAACTTTCCCATTATCTCCCATCTGGAATAATGCAAGTCACAGTTTTCCTTCCTTTTCTCTCTTCCTGATTAATATGCTAAAACAGTTTGCTACACCAAGTAATATAATGAGTCTGACACTTTTTTTGAGCAATGGACCCAGAAATTAGCTAGACGAAACCACTGATGAAATATTAACACCAACTGAAGCCACAAGCATTTCAGAACCAACTGATGCATGTCAGAAGTTGGTTTAAGAGAGGGTTCCAATGAGAAAGCTAGCAGGAGGGACTGTAAAGCAATCAGTCACAAAAGCAGTAGTGCAGCCAGCTTGTTAACACAGACAAGGATTTACACTACCGATCATCACTCACATACAGAACAGTAAGTAGAAAAGATAGTAGTACTCCTGAATCAAGAACTCTTCTGAATTAAGCAACTGCCTACCTTGTCATAAGAGCACAACCTTATCACCATATTTCATGAAGCTCTGAATAGAGTTTTGTTAGCTCTTTCACTTAAGAGAACTATTTCTCTACTCAATTTCACCTAACCCCACCAACTCAACACTTCACTCAGGAAGTGCTGATCCATACCATTCCCTACCAGACTGAGAAACCTGAGAAATTTACCCTTTGTTCCAATCGGGCACCTTTGCTGACCCCAGGTTCCACAGCAGGAGCAGCTGCTGGAGCTGCAGTTGGCTTTACTGCAGACACTGAAAGGAAGTGGGGGGAAAAACATGTCAAGGGATTGAGAGAACAAGGTTACTGGCCAACAGTGGCTTAACATTAAGGACACCCAGGACAGAGAGGGAACACTCATTTGGGAGATGATGCCCAAAGCACAGAAGATAACAAGACAGGAGTGATTTAATTAGTGTCTATGAAGAATTACGCAATCTTCAGTTCTGACTGCTCTTCTACTACATATAAAGGTGAGAGGGGGTTTGTTAAGAAGGACTACAGACTGTTTTGGTCTCACCTGGTTTAGCATCAACAGGGAGTGCTGACACAGGGGGCACTGGAGGCATTGTAGTGGGAATTGGTGCTGCAGGGGGAGGTGCCACAGGTGCTGCAGCTGGTGCAGGCTCTGGTGCAGGGGCTGCTGCTGGTTTGGCCTTGGCAGGTGCAGCTACACAAGAGAAAGATGAAAGACAGTTACAAATGCAGATACAAACCAGATACGATTTCTCCACAAATTATTGAACGCTCTCCCAGCATCTTGTAGAAAAGCATTCTTTGGGCCCCCGATGATTCAAAAGTGCTCTGTGCTAGTCTCATTAATGATTGGTCTCATTTGTGAGTTCTATCCATAAAATAAATCCTTAAATGCCATAGTTGTCCAAATGCTCCAAGATTACAAGCCAACTATTCCATGGGTGTAACTTGTTCATCAATTAGTTTCTGGTGTCAATCTGAAATACCAATAATGACCTTAAAAGCTGTAACACAGTTTGGGACCAGGTTGTCTTCAGAATCAAGTAAGCCCATGTGACTCTACCCAAGTCCTGAGATAGGCACCTGGGACTGTACTGTCAGGTCTGCCATTAACCAATTGTTGTTAGCCAACTGGCCTTCATTTCTTCATTTCTGGAAGTACTTCTGGTCACAAAGCAGCTATTATCAACTAGGACGAGAACACTACGATCCAACTGGCCTTCTATGGACATAAATGCAACTGCTTCTGAGTTGCATGCTCCCACATTCCACCCTTCTTCAAAGAATCTGCTTTTTTTCTCTGCCTTTTAACAAGCCACAATGCTTTCCCATATTGCCAATAAAATATAGCAAAATGTTAATGGGACAGTTTGCTGTTGGAATTTGTCAGGTCAGTCAGATGTGTACTGAATTACACAATCTCTGTGTCAATGCAGATTTTTGTAAAGCATCAAAATCCATACTTCCCTGATTTAAAATTACTGGTAGCTTCAACAGATAATACAGAAAAGAGAGATGATCAGTTAGTTACACGGTCCTGACTTACCTCCAGTTTTCCTGAGTTTAAACAAAGGTGTACCTCCTTCTACTTTCCCTCCATCAGGGACCAGAAGTGCTTCAATTATACCAGCTGCAGGAGCTGGAACCTGCACAGATGTCTGCAGATAAAAGAAGAATGAGTTCCCTACTAACAGTGGGAAGAAAACAGTGTGAATACTTGAAGAGGAATTAATGATGCATATCTGAAATTGGCCCTCTAGTAGAAATGATGTAAAGAAGCACAGCATTTTACATATACAGTTGTCCCTTCATATTCACAGTTTTCACATTCTCAGTTTTGCATATTTGCGGTTTGTAGCTGCTGCTCAACTAGCTCAAATTCCAAGACCCCACCCTCCTCACCTCTCTTCCTGTCCTGGCTACAAAACAACTCTAGCTTGCTTTTGTACTTTGCACTAAAACATCATTGCCCGTTACTTTAAACCTTACTGTTTTAAATGGCCAACGCTGTTTTGGTGCAAGGTAAGAAAGCAAGCTGGAGTTGTGTGGTGGCAGGTATTGGCAGTCCTGTTGGCAGGAGAGAAGTCTACAATACTGTAGTGTAATATGCATGTTAGGAGCGGGGCTTAACTTATTTGCATTTTTTTTCACTTTTGCGGTGGTGCTCCATCTCTAACTCCAGCGAATATGAAGCGACAACGTATTCTGAAAAGTATATATTAGTAAACAAGTTACTGCACTTCACTGCATGAAGACAATGGAGACTGATCGCTTTAGAAGAACTGTTCATTGTTTTATAGTCTCTGAAGAAGGCAATGGTATACATGTTTAATAATCAACCTTGTTTTCTTCCCTGTACATAAGACTGTTTCACTGTCAATCTGAGAATGGTGGAGGAGATATTAGCTCCCAGCAAGCATAACTGAAATATTTTTTTTCATACTCAGAAGCTAGACTATTAAATGACTTGGTGTAATTTGCAAGTGACTGCCTCTTGCCTATGTTTTGTGACTGTCCATTTAATTTTTCCAACCCTATCTACACATACAAATAAAAGTGGGTTTTTGTACTGTGCTTAATAGCGGCATTGATAATGATAAATTAAAAAGAAAAAGAAAAATAGTACACTTACCTTGTCTGTTTCAATCTCACATACCACTTCATCTTCTGCTACTGTGTCTCCCACAGCTAAACGACAAAAAGAACAACAGTGAAATAAGGAGCAATTGCTTTACTATTTTCTTTGAGGTCACAGCAATGTTTCACTGCTTGTTTTAGTTCTTCGTATCTATTTTCATACAATGTACTTGTAAAATCATAATAACAAGAGAACAAACATCTCTCCCTCCCTCATGGAAGATTTCCTTTTATAAATCCTCAATCTTCTCACCTACAATGTTGTGCCAACCTTTAACTATGAGTATCCAGAGCTCTTTTCCCAATTAAAATTTCAGTCCATTTCTGCACAGGATCAAGAGAAGGATATATGGAAAAAGAAAAGAAAAAGACGACATCTGGTACAGTGACCAAGGGGAGGGACAGCCTCTCACCTTTCTCCCACCTGACATCTCCCTCTGTGACGGATTCTGCAAAAGCTGGTGTGTTCACTGTAACAATGTCCTCCCCTATAAAAGAAATATGAACATATGGATCACATTTTGCCATTTCAAACTCTGGGACATCTACAAATAAGTACCATTTCCAGAAAAATATGTCAAGAAAATAATCACAGCAAATACTGCCTTAAATGACTTGTCACATGCTTCCTTGTAGCTCCTACTGGTCAGAACTCACTACTAGAACATCTGCATGGTGCCACCTGTCTTTCAACCTCAGCTTCAAACCCATCTCTTCTTCAGATAATTTTTAACATCTTCCCCCATAATATTAAAAATTGGGGCTCACCCAATAAAAATGACTGGCAGGAAATTCAGAACAAAGAAAGGCATTTCTTCTGTATGCAATACATCCACAAACTTAATTGCTTTTGGGCATGGTGATCCAGTTACTCTTGCATCTCCCTATCTTCCACTGGCTGTGTTTATACATCATGTTAAATCATAGCATAACAACGAGGAGGAATTAACTGCCATGAACTTTGGCCTATGCCATCACAGCTTGCCATGTCATTCAAACCTGGCAGTGTGGTAAACTATGCTTAGTTTAAACTTGCCAGCTTCTGTAACTATGGCTTGGAATTGGCCTGACTGAAAGTAAACACTGTCAGTGTTAATCAAAATTTATCCACCCGGATGATATAATAAGGGTGGAAGTGAAAGCTTTCAAGTTTCTCCTCCTAGTTTGGGGTGAGATGTAAGCTCATGGCTGGTATCGCTCAGTCCTGCTTATTCACATCACAATAAATTATGGCTCAGATTTAGCATGATGCATGAATAGAGCTTCTATCTTTCACACAACGGAAACATAAATCATAAGTTCCTCAGGACAAGGAACACTCCTTTTAGTTTGTATGCACCTGTATGATGCTATTTACTCTGCTGATGTTATATAAAAAGTGCTTGAACTGAAGCACAGGGAAAATATCAGAAAGGGATTTAACATGCCAGAGCCCAGCCTATAGCAGAGCATCACAATCAGCAGTGTGATAAGAAGCCCAAATCTATTTTGTTATTAATTTGTGCCTCTGCATAAAAGCTAAAAATAAGAATGATGATGTAAATTTGAGCTAAGAAGCAAGTCTACATGTATTTCAGCAAGTAGAAAATCTGCATGTAGACCAGACCTCTCCACACATTTACAGCCATCTGAGTTACTTACTGCATACTGTGGTGCTTCTGAAATAACGGACAGTGAAGACACGGGAGCTATTTACCCTGGAGAGGAAGAAAGAATAAGATCTACTGCTATCCCATAGGAAGCATCAAAATATGAGATGGACAAAGTGCATTTTGGCAACTTGCAGACCACTCCAGCGATAACTCATCCTGAAAAAAAATCTGCTTGAAGCCCATTTCCCCCTCCCCCTGGAAACTCCCAGGAGCAATGGTTTTTCAAGGTTGAATGATGCCATTCCCAACTTCAGAAAACAAAATTGATAGTTGGTACTGTGTCACTTTCATCTTTAAAGTTCTCAGTTTTTCAGATTTGCCAGGCCTAAAGAGGCCTGCAGTGAGGCCTGGGGCTGAAAAATTGCCCACTAGGCCTTTTCAAAGCTGCCCATCTCCTATTTAAGTAATGCAGATGTTGTATTTGTCCCAGGTTTGCTAGAATGCCTATAAGCCACTGTGCCACTGCTTTTAACTCTTATACATCAAGATGGTTCATTTTAATACCCAAGACTCATGTTCTTTGTAGAACTAGACCTACAATGTAAGGTATCTGTGATATTGCCACCTGAACAGTCGTTAACAATTTCTCCTATTACGGCCACTTGCCAGGTACAACTAAAAACAAACAAAGCACCTGCAACAAAAATGTCCCCCCAGAAATATACCCTTTTGCTGCTTTTTTGTACAGCCAGTGAAATGTACTGGGATGAATAAAAAAGGCCCACTTTATTTTCTGGCAATCCATGATGTAGCAAAGTAGAAGTGCTCAGTTTGTCAGGTTAGCATGATTTGGGAGGAGGTAGAATTCTTACTGGGGTCAGAAAATACACAGAATGGACATTAAAAGTTAAACCTGACGCTGACTCTCAATATACTGGAATTTTCACTGAAAGTAATGAATACGGCACAATTCACTCAATTCATTTTTTTTCCTAAAAATCCTGGTGCATGTGGTTTAACATGAGTTCATACACAGTTCCTGGAAGAGTCTAATTCAAGGTATTCAACAATTTAGAGACAGCATATTTCTAGGATGAGCTTGGGTAAGTAACCCAAGTAGCTGAAAGACATGTTTTAGAGCAGAGATGGGAACAATACAGACCTTCAGATGTTGTTGGAGTGTAATTTTCACAATCCTTCACCACTGGCTATGATTGGTACAAGCTATAATCCAACAACATTTGGAAGGCCCAATGTTCCTCATCTCTCTTTCAGGGATTTTATATGTAATAGAGTCCTCCGGCTTGTGAGCAGGGACAGCGAAAAAAAAAGGGGGGGAGTGAGCGAAGGAGCAATGTGGGGGGAGAGAGGCAAAGAAGGGTTTTTTTTTTTTTAGTCAAAAGGAAGCAAGGCTAGGCAGTAGAGGGACGGGGAGTACAGTAGAAAAAGGCAAGGAAAATAAAACAAAGGAGTTCAAAGAAGTGGAGGAGCTGGATCCTGATTGAATTTCTACAAGTCCAGGTCAACTTTCTGCTTTGACTGGGCAGTCCTAGTTTCCCAATGATAATGGATTCGTCCTGCCATCTCACCCTACAGAAAACTTAACACATACTTACCTCAACTGAATTCATGAACAGTCCTACATTTAAGAACACCTGAATGGATTAGCACAGTGACATCAGATTTACTTCCCTTATATATTCAATTGCAAAAGGCAAAAATAGTCCATCAGTCATAACACCACAACATCTTTCCAGACAATGGGCTGTGCATATGATATGGTTTACTAGAACCACATATGTACCTGTAGAGGAGAATCTTTCCAACAAGCTGCAGGTTTCAATAAAAACAGTAGCCACACACATAACCCCCTCTCTGAGGCTATAATATACAGTAATTACAAACTGGTGCTGTGCTAGCTATTCCCAACTATAATATGTTGTGCTAGTTTACATTTGCTGACTCTGTAAGCTTTATACTTACAAATGCTTCCTGCTGCTGGCATAAGCCAGCCCCTGGCATCGAGAGACACCTACGAAGCAGAAGTAACTTCAATTAGAAATCTGGTTATTTTAGGTCACTTAATACAATAACTTGCAGACCAAGACAAAAGGTTTAAGTGTTTATAAAAAGCTGGAAGAAAATTTTCTGATAATCACTGGGTTTAGGAAGTAATTGTGAATCTTATTGTTTCCCTAATCCTCATCAATCTATAAGTATAACCAGCACTTGCACTAGGAAGCTTAGTACTGACCAAAAAGGTAGACAAGATAGATATCCAGAAATTAAGAATACAATGACACAAGACTGACCCTGAAAAATGTCTGAATATTTTGAAGATCTCCTTCCAGCACCACATTTCCCATAGAATCACCTTGTTCATCTAAATTTGGGAGAACAGCTAGTTAATTTTGTGTACTCTGTGATCTTTCCCTATTTTGATAAATTACCAGAATAACTTACAACACTCCATTTATAAAAACTTGAAAGTATGGACTAATATGGATTCATTTTATCGGAAGTGCTATGTAAGAATGGTGTAACTATATATATGTCTATTCTGAAGTTAAATTCCACCAAGTTCAGTGGAAGAATCATCCAGGTAAATGGACACAGAATTGTATCCAAAGTTATTAGGAGAGTTCTATGGATACTGTGGACAGCTAAACAAGACAAAATAAATGGGTCCTAGAACAAACTAAGCGTGACCTCTCCCTAGAAGCCAGAATGACTAAATTTAGGCTGTCGTACTTGGGCCACATCATGAGAAGGTATGACTCACTAGAAAAGACAATAATGCTTGGTAAGGAAGAAGACAGTAGAAAAAGAGGAAGAACACATTCAAGATGAATAGATCCAATCAGGGAGGACACAGCTCTAAGTCGGCAGGGCTGTTGAGGATAGGGTGTCTTAGAGATGTCTCATTAATAGGTTTGCCATACATGGAAATTGACTTGAAGGGAGTTAACAACAAACAGCTGCCAGCAAGAAAAGAGATTCAAAAACTGGTGATTATGCTTTCCCTACATTATTATCTCTTTCAACTATTCTAGTCTGCAAAACGTATCTGATGTTTGAGTGGGCTCATTACCTTATACAGCACTAATTCTTAAACTTTTCTTTACAATGGGTCCTCTTTAAATATCTTTTGTTTCTGTGGACCACCAAGACTTAGGGTCTGACCCCCTTAACCTCACCTGCCCTAAGTCCCTCCTCCATGCATTTTGGCCACCAAAGACCTCTCTGATGTATCTAGTAGCATAAGGTGTTGGGACTTTGCTTGCTGTGTGTGTGTGTGTGTGTGAGAGAGAGAGAGAGAGAGAGAGAGAGAGAGAGAGAGATGCAGAAAGATCAAGCTTGCTTCTTGTTTCTCTACCCTGCACACTGCTTTGATGCTCATGCGGGGAGGTTCTTGAAGGCAGAACATGCATGCATGTGTGGACATGTGTGCACACACATGTAATACATTCCCTTGCTCACAGACATCCAGAACGAGGCTCCCTCTGCTCTAGAACTGCCTCTCACCATCTTCCTTTGCCTTGATTTCTGCACACACTGGCAGCCCTAAAACCTGACATTCTGCACAACAGTTTTCGTTTTGCTCCAGTCAGACAGCAGCAAGTGGGGAGGGGAGGAACACACAAACACCCTTGCATGGCAAGAGCAGGGAGGCAAGAGTGGTGCTTGGGAGCCCCAGTCCCATAGCTAGGCATGGCTTCAAGGGACCTTTATGAGGTATGCTGCTGGAGCTTGGCTGTGCTATGCTTGATGGCAGTCAGCAAAAGAAGATGGACAGGAGGGAAGGGAGGGAGTCAGAGAGTGAGTGAGGAGGGACACCCAGCTGTGGCTGCAGGAACTTGTTTGGGCAAGGTGTCTTTGCCACAGAGGTATCTTCTTACCCTTTTCTTTCAGAGTTCCCAGATGAACCTTGGGAGGAAGAAAGGAAGAGAGCTGGCCTTTGCAGCCCCCCTGTGATGACTTCGTGGCCTGCTAGCGGTCCATGGAACAGGTTAAGAACCACTGCTATGCAGTAAAACTAGTAGATGTCTGTAAGTGATCTGCTTCACAATTTAATTTTTAGTCAGTTTGTTAAAAGTTGGTTTTAAGGAAAAAATTAGAATGGATTTTTGTTGCACTTTTAAGCCATGTTTTGGCCACATTCTTCTTATTACAGTGATTATGAGACACACAAGCTATTAATACCAATATAAGACTCACCAGAAAGTGAACGTTTCCCCTGTAGACAGTTCCCCTGCCAAAGAGAAAGATGATACAATCACCATTGCAAAGAGCACTCAGGAATGATTCAAGGCAGACTCATTTCATGCTATTCCACATTTTGCACTAGACAAACATTTTGGGCAGATTCATGATATTTCATATCATGGTGGCGCAGTGGTTAAATGCCAGTACTGCAAGTCACCACGTCGCAAGTTCAATTCCAGCGGGCTCCAAGGTTCACTCAGCCTTCCATCCTTTCGTAGGTCAGTAAAATGAGTACCCAGCTTGTGGGGGCAATTAGCGAACACTCATTGGAAACTGCTTAATACAGTGTAGATGTGTAAATTGCTGTTGCTTAAAATAATTTGTAAGCCGCTCTGATAGCCTTCTGGCTGAAGAGCGGGGTATAAATAAATAAATAAATAAATAAATAATATTTTGCACTAGAAAAAACAATACACTTGGACTCAGTAGGTCACAGTAGCTCCTACTCAGTAATAGCATGTGATTACCCTATTCTGTCAGAGAAAGAAGTCCTAAGTTTGCAAAAGCATTTTTTTCATAGGGAAAAAAATGTCCAGAGAGTTTAGGACCAGCAATCAAATTTCTTTGCTGTTATGTTCATGGTCGCAAGATTATATTTAATGGGACTGAGTGTGCACAGGGTCTTAATGGGAGAGAGGAACAGATTACTGAGCCTTACATATATATATATATATATATATATATATACACATATATATTTAATCTAATAGTTTTACATAATTTTACATTATATGGAAGCTAAATATTAAAGTATGACAATCACATAATCTATAACTTGGGTCTTTAGTCCAAAAAGCACTGACTTGTGATAAAAAGATTTATTTCAAGCTCTCAGGTTAGGAAATAAAATGTTTCTCTGAGGTATCATGAAATCTAAGCTTTTAATTCTGCAATATTTAAAGTGAAAAGCTTTCCAATCATAAATTCTGTCAAGTGGTATTAAATCTGACACTTTTGTGTCAGTCAATTAACAATTATAAAGTACTGTACTTTTGTACAAGCATTTAAATGATAATATGAATGAAAAGCCATTGAAAGTTTATTTGTTTTTTCCATTTGCATATGCTGCCTTTCTCTCAGAATGAGACCTAAGGCAACTCCCAAAGACAATCATAAAAACCAAAAGGTGGGTTCAAATCTATGGTCAACCCTGAATAATCTTGAAAAGCTGATTGTCATATTTTGCTATCAGAATATACAGTAGATTATAAAACACTTCAGGTATAATAGCAAGAATGCCTAATATGATCAAGGACACTTTCAACTAATGATTGTATCCGCTACTGTTCTCTATATGCACTGTACTCTATATACAGAGTCAAGGACAGTTTTCAAGAGAGCATAGCTCAGATTGTTAGCTTTAGATATGAGTAATCGAAACATTTCAGAATATGTACTGTATAGAGTACGTAGTTAAAATAAAGCAGAGAATAATACAAATAATTTCTTAATGCAGTACTACTCTGCGCTTCTGAATATACCCACCAGAATTCCTTGATAGAACTGAAGCTTCATGTTACATGGTTCCTCAGTTAAGTTTTATAAGTTTCTAACAAACAAAAATGAGATCCACTGGGGTGCCTCTTATGTGACCTTTCACAAAAAAAAGAAAGCAAGGATGATACTGTCAAGAAAGAGATGTTCTCACTGGTAGAAGACAAGAATCCTGCATTCATGGAGTAACAGACTCATGGGTTGAGAAAAACAACTTATGAAATCCATGCTCTAAATCCATTCTATGATGACCAAAGTCCATAGACATCCTCAGAAGTGTGTGCTTCAGAAAAGTACCAAACGTATGATCCTTTAGGACCACATTATTCCAAATGCCATCAAGTTTGTAAGAAAAACAACAAAACTCATCTACATGCTACAGATAAACACTGGACCTATCTTATGACTATCCTCTGCAATATGTTTCTATCACACACGATTCTGTATGTGTAGTTCAAGACTACACACATCTGTGTGTACTCATTACTTCCTTTCAGTCTGCTCCTTATTTTCATGTTGGAAAATCATGAATTCAAAGGAAAATAAATTTTATGGCCCTTAACAGGCCAAAGTCTAAAACCTGATTGATTAGTTATCATAGTGGAACACCAGGTCTCCACTTAGAACACAGATCAAAGATATACTTATGGCAAAATTCTTCTATACTCATCTACTTCCTTTCAATTCTTCCTTCTATCTGCAGAACGCAGACACCTTATTAATACATTCTTATATCCCCTCCTCCACTTCCTTATCCAGTCCACAACTCTCAAATCATCTGGCATTCTGTTTTTAATTTTTATACCAACCATCTCAAATTGTCAATGTTCTCTCATCTAATCCCCAAAACAGCACACTTGGCTTTTGTTATTCAACATACAGCAAGCACAACTTTCCCTCCTGATCTCCATTCAACTTTTGTTCAAGTTCTTCCAACAACTGTTTGTTTAGTTAACAGTGTTTGAAAGCCAAAATACCTTATGTCTGAATTATTCAGTCACTGCTCATGAAGCTGAGAGTGGTTTGACAACATCCCAACAATTATTAATTTTTCCATATCACTTCCCACAATAGAAATGCCACAGCAATTCCTCTGCTCCTCCTATTCCACTAAAAATGATGAAAAAAGGGGGAAACCCTGGTGGGCACAAACTAATAGAGAACCAGTGTGGTGTAAGTCAGTGGTTCTTAATCTGTGATCTGGGGACCCCCCAGGGGACCACAATATCCTCATAGGGATCTGCACAGAGATCCCTTGCACAGGTGCTCAGCCCACCTCTTCCCTGCAGTGGAGCGGCCACATGACAGGAGCCAAGGCTTGGCCTGCGCATTGCCATTCAATCTGCTCCAGCCACAAACTTGCAGGAAGCAGCAGTGTCTCTGAAGGAAGGTTTAATGGATGGTGAAATTGTATTACTATTATTTTTATTATTAGGTATTATTATTATCAGGTTAAATCTTGGGGGTCCATGGCAATAAAAGATATTTAAAGGAGGTCCTGGTAAACAAAAGGTTAAGAGCCACTGGTGTAAGTGGTTTGGGTATTGGACTATGACTCTGGAGACCTGTGTTCAAATCCCCACTCAGCAGTGAAAACCCAATGGGTGACCTTGGGCACGTCATACACTCTTAGACGAAGGCAAAGGTAAACCCCCTCTGAACAAATCTTGCCAAGAAAACCCTGTGACCTTAGGGTAACTATAAATCAGAAATGACTTGAAGGCACACAACAAGCACATTAATTACAATCAACAAGACTGTGGCCAAAGGAAAATATTTTCTGTGCTGAAAGGAACTTTACAGAGCCACTAGAAATACACAGAGCTACTGTGTTGCAATGCACAAAGGGATCTTGTAGCACCTTTGCAACTAACCTGAGAGGGGGGGAAACAGAGAAAAGTTTTTTTTTTTCTCAGTGCCAAAGGTACTACAAGATCCCTTTGCATACTGAAGCAGATTAACATGGCTATGTCTTTGTGTTGAAGTGGTCAGAGTGTGAGGCTCAGACTTAAGAGCTCTTTATCTCAGCTCCGTAAGTCTTTCCTCATAAGGCAGTATAGTGTCTAGATCAAGAGAAGTAATAGTGCCACTCTATTCTGCCTTGGTCAGGCCTCACCTAGAATACTGTGTCGAGTTCTGGGCACCACAGTTCAAAAAGGATATTGACAAATTGGAGCGTGTCCAGAGGAGGGTGACTAAAATGGTGAAAGGTCTGGAAACCATCCCTTATGAGGAAAGACTTAGGGAGCTGGGTATGTTTAGCCTGGAAAAAAAGATGGTTAAGGGGTGATATGATAGCCCTGTTTAAGTATTTGAAGGGGTGTCACATTGAGGATGGAGCAAGTTTGTTTTTTGCTGCTCCAGAGACTACAACACAAAGCAGTGGATGCAAGCTCCAGGAACAGAGATTCCACCTCAACATTAGGAGGAACTTTTTGACAGTAAGAGCTGTTTGGCAGTGGCACACACTCCCTCAGAGTGTGGTGGGGTCTCCTTCCTTGGAGGTCTTTAAACAGAGGCTGGATGGCCATCTGTTGGAGATGCTTTTATCATGATTTCCTGCATGGCAGGGGGTTGGACTGGATGGCCCTTGTGATCTCTTCCAACTCTACAATTCTATGATTCTATGATCTGTCAGGAATGCTTTGTGTAAGAGCTGTTCGGCAGTTGAACACAATCCCTTGGAGCATGGTGGAGTCTCCTTCCTTAGAGGTCTTTAAGCAGAGGCTGGATGACCCTTGTGGTCTTTTCCAACTCTACGATTATCCAACACCCAAGAGACAATGAATTTCACCAAGTGACGTTGGGCCAGCCATTCATTTTTTCAATCTAACCTACCTCACAGTGTTGCTGTGTGGATAAAAGTGGGGAAGAGAAGAGCCTTACTGGAGGAAAGGTGTGATATAAATCAACTCCGCTCACTAGAGGAAAGGCAGGATATAAATCTAACTAATGGTGAACATACCAGTGAATATTAGAAAGGCATTATACAAGATTGGAAAGACACTATTCTTATGCAGTGGTGCAATGGCAGCAAAAACATTAAACGAGGATCTTATTTCACCTAGGACAGAAATGAAGGCAGCATCTCAAGGAACTTGTGCTACACCTGTTTTGCATTTAGGAAGGGCAAGGGCTTCGTTTGCACGCACCAAGGGCAATTAGGGTCATCGACACAACAAATCAGGACTAAACCCATGCGCCACGGGAGACCGACCACCTCTGTTGGTACCACAAACCCGTGCGCACACGTTCCCACACAAACACGCGTTAAGGAGAAGCGTCACTGGGCTCCAACCTCCAGAGGCCCCGATTCGGTTCTGCGCCAGTCCCGACACCTCCAACAGCCTCCCCCTTCCAGCAGCCAAACACAGGCGTCGCCTCCAACCCGGCCGGCCGCGCCCTCCGAAAAAGGCTGGGCGGTTGGTGAAGACCGGGCGGCAAAATGGCACTCAGAGCCCCACCGCCGCCCCCCATTTCCCAAGTGGTTCTTCCCCCAGCAACGGGGCCGGACCAAAAGAAAGAGGAAAAAAGAGGGGTGACGATCTCCGGGTGAGGCGACGATTTTTCCTTGCCTTCCCTGCCCGCGTCTCCCCGTTGCCCTTGGCGCCCGCCAGCCGTCCTGGCCCAGGGGTGGGTGGGCGGGCGGGCGGGCGGCCTCCTCCCTCGCTCCCTCCCTCTCCTCCTTCCCCGGGCAGTACCTGCCGAATGGCGCAGAGCGAACGGCCGAGCACCCGGCTGAGGCAACGAGGCCGAGCTAGAGAGAGTAACAGCATCTCGGCGGCGGCAGCGGCGGCAGACTGAGCCCCAAGGCGCACACCGGAACCAGGCCCGGCAAAGGCCGGATGCGGCTTGGGACCGACCAACTAGGGCTGACGAGAGGGGTCAGGCGGAGTGGGCCGTACCAAATCCGCAAGGGAAGAAGGCGCACGCGCGGGAAAGTGGGCGGGAGGAACCACCCTCAGGGACGCCGCCGGTGTGTCGTTGTTCGACGGGGTGGCTACATGGTACCTCACAATGTACGCAGAACCCCGGTTTGGGGGATTAGGATTTTTTAAATTATTGAAATAAGACCATTCTACAGTACTGAAAAATACACCTCACCGCAAAAGGCCTTAACAATTACGCAAATAATAATAATAATAATAATAATATTTTTTTAAAAAAATGCTTTCCTCTTTTGTTATTAATACAAAAATAAAACTATCTATCCTAATACTAACACATTTTTCCTCTTAATCCAAACACACTATAATCACTCTTTTTTCTTTTCCAATGAACATTATATTTACATCGTTATACTAAAATTAGACGTTACACATTACGGTTATACATATGTGGAAAAGAAAAAATAATGAAAATAGTAATACAAAATAATACAAAAATTCAAAATAATAATAATAAAATATTTATTTAAAGATATCCCTTAAGTTATTGCTGGGGTTGTCTCATTAAACCACGGCCAAAAAATTTTCCAGTGATGGTTTGGCAATTTCTCTTTTTCACTCAAAGCTAAATTTTCAATTACATTCTTAACATAATTTGGGTTTGGGGTTTGGTTTCTGTCTCCATCGGAGTGAAAGTCAGAACTCCCCATAAGAAACCGTTGAGGAAACCTGGATTCCAGTGTCGATACAGACCAGTGGCTCTTAACCTTTTCTTTACCAGGAACTCCCTTTCAATATATTTTGTTGTCACACAACCCCAAGACTTAACTCAAGATTTAAAACCATAACGATGATGATGATGATACAGTTATGCCATCCATGAAACCTCAGAGGCACTGGAAGGGGAAGGAAGGCTTTTCTCCTGCTTCTTCCTGCAAGTTTGTGGCTGGAAAGGATTGAATGGCAATGCACAGCCCCAGCTAGCCAGTCTGCCTTTGCCTTGGCTCCTGTCATGTGGCCACTCCGCTGCATAGAGGAGGTGGGCCAAGCAACCTTAAGACCTTCTCGGACCCCCAGTGAGGACATCGCTGCCCTCTGGGGGTCCACGATCCAGGATTAAGAACCACTGATATAGATATTTATTATAAATTGCTCCCTTCTAAAAAATTCAAAGGAGTGTGCAACAATCATAAAGCATACAATAGACATAAAACCATTGTACAATATCTGCATCATCCACAAAAGTAAAACATATGGTAGACTGAGCTACACATGTTGTGTATGTGAGTTCACTTTGTGTTATTCCAATAAAATACTTTATTTCACTTTAACTGGCGTGCTTTGTAAAGTTAATACTGGTATACATAGGTGAAAAGAGCCTTGAAGTTACCTTCCTCTTGCAGGCTTCCATTTGAGCTAATTTCCCCAAATAATAATAGTGATGTTGGCATCACAGGTGGGGCTCTAAAGCACCCCCCACCTCTTAGGGTAGCAATTGTTCAGGACACTAATAAGGCAGGCCCAGGAGCACAGCAACTGGCCTTGGGTTCATTGGTGAGCCAGGCGTTATTCATGTTTGACCTGTTTCCTTCCATTGCGATCCTGATACGAAATTGCGCTGGCCATTCGTATCAGGAGGCTCTTGAATGTACTGTACAGTACTTGACTTTGATGAGATGAGATACAAAGGAAATTTAAAAGTGGTTTGAAAAAGGAATGGTTGTTCTCAGTGTGTGCAGTCATCCCACATCTTCCTCTGCAAAGTTTTTATGTTGTTTTAAAAGCTGCAAGATTGGTTAAACAAGAGTGAAACATAAAATAAATAAGTAGTTTCCGCCCTCATACTGTTGGGTGTTTTGGACTTCTTATGCACTGGGAATATCCAAGGGAATCTTTTTTTAAGGGGAACTTGACCACTGCCTCCCTCTCTGTGCATATTCATGGCCTTCTTCAAGCTGGTTGGCTGCTCTTGGCCACCCTCACACCCCTCTCTGAAGCAGTCGTGCCTAGATTACAGGGATCTTGAACGACAGTGACAATGATCCAGTGCCCCCTTCCTCATTCAACAGAAACCTCCATATTCTTTGAAAGTACAAGGTAGCACTGTCTGCATACCTGTGGCAGCCAAGGTGAGTGTTCTCTCTCCTTGAACACATGCGAAGAAAAATCCTCATGGTCAGTAGTGGATAGGTTTTTTTGTGTTAAGAGGAACTATTTCTTGCAACTTATAGAAGCACCTGGTTTTACAATATCTCCCTGATAGTATCTCTTTGTTGTGTTTTCTTTTCTAATGTTTATACTGTATTCTCTTTTAAATTTCTTTCTAATTATAATTTGGAGGTAGATAAAAGTATTCTTGATTACTTTTACAGCGTCTTATTTATATTTTTATTTTCCTTCCTTTGTCCTAATAGAGGACCTAAGGCAGCTTAGAATAAAGAGACGGGTAAGAAAATCAGGGACCACCTATCTGGTGTATGCCTCAGTAGGATTTGGGGACTGTATAGGAATCATGCAAGTAAATTCTGTGGACACTTTCTGGTGTACTTTTTAGAAAGAGGTTGTTTTGGAGAGAACATCTGGTTGTTTCAGTATTATGCAATTATAGCACATGAACACCACTGTTTCCCTGGGTCCATGCTATGGAATCCTGGGATTTTTAGTTTCATTAAGTACTTAGAATTCTCTTCCAGAGAGCTCTAGAACACTAGAGGATGCTAAGCATTTTACCAAATTCTCTCTGGCTTTTCTTCGCAAACCAAGATTCAGGAAGGACTCATCCTGCGTTTTCTGCAGGCGCACTGATGACTAAAAAGGCCAATCCAAGATAGACAAGTCCGGTTGCAGAAAACACAGCAGAAGGTTTCCTTCGGTGATGTTTCCGGGTTGTGATTCTTTCTGCGTTGTCGTTCCTCTTCAAGACTTGTTTGGCGTGAGTTCTCAAATAAGGCTGCAGCATTGTGGATAGTGTGTCTCCATGCCTCCCGATGTGAGGCCAGGGCGGACCATTGTTGGTGATCAATTTGGCCGAGCCTGAGATGTTGTTTCAGGGTGTCCTTGTATCGCTTTTTTGGAGCACCCCTCTTACGCTGACCCGTGGCGAGTTCACCGTAGAGTCCTATTTTTGGGAGGCGATGGTCCTCCATCCTAGAAACGTTCCCTGCCCAGCGCAGCTGTGTTCTCAATATCATGGCCTCAATGCTGGTGATCCCTGCTTGCTCAAGGACAGCAACATTCGTCACATAGTCAGTCCAGTGTATATTTAGGATTGTACGTAAACAGCGCTGATGAAAGCGTTTGAGGAGTCATAAGTGGTGGCGATAGGTGACCCATGTTTCAGACCCATGTTATAAATATCACAATATGGGGCCATGTGCTTAAATAATATCAGACTGCCAAAACTGTACAATGTGGATTTATTGTTGTGTGCCTTCAAGTTGTTTCTGACTTATGGCAACCATAGGAACTCCCTATCATGTTTTTTAGGTGTGTGGGGGATTTGTTCAGAGGAGTTTTGACATTGCCTGACTTTGTGAATACCCCCTTACTATTTCATGACTTAGATCAATCTTCTCCAACCTGGTGCCCCACAGAGATATTGGACTACAGTTCCCTAGGCAGCCTCCTGGGCAAAAAATGACCATTGAACATCTGGATCAGGATGATGAGGGTTGTAGTCCAACAAATCTGAAAGGCATCAGGTTGGGAAAGGCTGACAGATCATGACAGAAAAATTTGGCTGTTTGGGGTTTGGACATGCCTTTTGGGGAAACTGTACCAATGTTTTCCCACTGTGTTCAGAAGAACTTTATATTCTTTTTATAAAGATATTTAAACAAGATTATGCAGATTATCATCATTATTATTAACACCATGGCAAGTCTTGCAACTGGCCCTAAACAGAGGGATGAAAGCATGTAGAACATATTCTAATAGA
Organism: Gambelia wislizenii; assembly: GCA_030847615.1. Taxonomy (NCBI): domain Eukaryota; kingdom Metazoa; phylum Chordata; class Lepidosauria; order Squamata; family Crotaphytidae; genus Gambelia; species Gambelia wislizenii. The sequence continues at coordinate 445,480,486 of JAUMIR010000001.1, read as the reverse complement.
TGGACGCATACAGGGACAGAGATGGCCCTGCTATTGGGAAGAGTGTAGCAACTGCTTCAGATGCCAGATGCAGGGAGGCAGCAACAGGTGCCTCTTGGTTGTTTCTTCTAAACCCCTTGGCCATTCCCCTCAGTCAAAAAACAGAACTGCATGTGCCGCATTGCCCGTCCTAATCTCATATACTGGTCTGGTGTTCTCAGGTATAGTGGGGGCTGCTATTCCATTGTCAGTATTCGTCTGGCAGCTTCTGTATGTGAAAAGCAAGAAGGATGTCATCTTGTCCTTTACTTCAGGTATCAAAATGTTTTGGGCCAGCCTTGCAGACTAATAATAAACAGAGAATAAGACAGTTGTTATTTAAAATATGCTTTTAAAATACTTGTAGTTCTTCTGATTGTAGAGAAAATGTAGGAGTGTTTCTCTGTGCCTGTTTTTACTGAAGTTTTAAAAAACAACAGGCTTCCATCAGGAGAAATGCACATGTCAGTGCCTTCCATGTTTATCATTTCTTCTAATGCTCTCCCCAATGAATATGTCCCATTGATTTCCCTCTTTCCCAACTCAGCACAATTGCTTCTTTCTTTCAGATTCCCTTTCAAACTGGTCCTTGAAAAATAGCCAAATCCACCTCCCCCCAAACCAACCCCACATTGCAGTGGTACCTTTTTTAGGCTACCAAAGGTGCACAATACATTATGCAAGCTTTTGATGTTCACAGGCTTCTTCCTCATGCATAGATGTTAAAGGTCCTTTTAGGGGAAGACATGCCTGATGAAGAAAACTGTGAACTTCAAAACCTTGTGTAATGTATTTTTAGTCTTTTGGCTGGCCAAATAAAAGTATCACCAAAATGTGCATTTTGGATTTTGTTATTTTGTTGTATGGCTAACACTCTGGATATATGCTTCTTGGAAATTTGCTTATAGAATCTGTGTAAAAAGAGCATGGGCTTTGCAACATAAACTGAATATCCCTCCTGCGATTACAGTTCTAGCCTATCTCCACCATACCAACATTAGTCTGGCTCTGTTAGCAGAGCAGAAACACAAAATGCCCTAAAACAACATTTCAAAATTTTGTAAGACTTTCAGTTTTGGAACGAGGACAAGTTTAAGAAAATGGTGGGGTGTATGATCTGCTTGGTTACAATGGACAAATATTTAGAATAAAGGTTGGAGAAACTGGGGAATTTTAATGGGGGGAGGAGGAAAGATTAAAGGTAGACATTTATTGAATGGCTGCCCCACCCCCAAATTTTAGTGCCTCTGGCAGAAGCTCCAAAACAGCAACCCAACACACTAAGGTTTTACTAATAAATGCAAGACATAATATACTGTGGAGGTCTATGCTAGCTGCTTAAAGCACATTAATCTACACCTTATTATAATGAAGCTAAGGTGTGTGTAATTGAAATGATCCCATATTATTTGCCTGCCTCCTCATTCTCCACCCCGTCCCATTCCTTTGTTGTTTCTTTGTGTCTAGTTTGTGTTTCCAGATTATACTTTTTTCCTGTGATCACCAGGTCATATTCATAGAATTTGATGAGCGGCATAGAGTTTTTTTTTATTTTTTTTATTTGTAAATTCAGCATTGAAGAGCTTGCTTTTAGACCATATGGCCATGCTGTCTGGGACATTCTGGAAGTAGTAGTCCAACCCTCCCCCCCAGCTTTTCCAAGCTCTATTCTTCCTCCTGGTAGCACCTGGAGTACTCTGTATTGAAGCCCTATGTAAGCCCCTTGAGATAGGTACCTGTCATACCTGTATTTCTAAAATACCATGTACATAGATAGCACTATAGCATGATTGATTGATTGATGAGACACAAAGGGTGCATCTCATACAATGTAGTAATAATACAGTTTGACACCACTTTAACTGCCATGGCTCCACCCTACAGAATCCTGGGATTTTTACTTTTGTGAGGCACCAGCACTCTTTGGTAAAGATGGCTAAAGACCTTGTAAAACTACAAATACCAGGGTTCCAAAGGATAGAGGTACAGCGCTTAAAGTGGTGTCAAAACTGCATCATTTCTACAGTGTAGAGGCACCCAAAGACTATTGCTGTGCTCTTGTACCAAGTCCCACTCACTGTAAGGGAGTTTCCACAAGAAATGTTCCTGGTGGATTGTGCTCCACAAGCTAGAGCTGTCTGTCTTATTGATACGATGCTCAGAATCTGCCGCCTGAAGTGACTACTTCGTCACAGCAGGGCTCACCCAGGGGAAAAGTAGGTAAAATAATATCACGATGAAGAAAAGGAAGGAATCTATTGTCCACTATATATCCTGAAGAAAGGATAGGAAGCCAAGATTTGCCAAGAGGATGGGTTTTGATTAAATATTAGGCAATCCTAATATTAGAATACAGTATTAGGCATTTTAAGAACAGTTCTGCAATGTCTGTGTGCTTCTAAACAGGTGGCTTCTAGCTCTACCAGGCAAAAGGCATTGAATGCACCTGTTCTATCTTCCCCTCCTCAGTAGATTTTCTGTGGTAAGAAAAAAGCTGGAAAAAGTGTGTGAAAATGTAGGAAGTTAACAAATGTAAAACAACAACATTTGAATCAATCACAGCATTTAACAAACTGTGCAGGGCAATAGCATAGTAAAGGATTTGTCCAGGAGCAGAGATCGTCTGTGGGAAGTAGTAGAACCTCTTATTTTGGGAATCCTTTCTCGATAGAATATACTAGATTGGCTAATGGGAAGAATGCCAGTTTTTTTGGCCTTTCCATTCTTTGAATTTGTTTCCTTCCCAGCAGGCTGTGCTGATAAGACCAAAATGTTGGACTGTGCTATAATACTTTATAAGACCTATATAGGATTAAGAAGTGTGTTTGTTTCATACTACACAGTTACACCACTAGGAATTTACTTGAACTGCCATGATTCCATCCAATGGACTTCTAGGATTTGCAGTTTGCGGAGGAGACTTTAGAATTCTCAGACAGAGCACTTCAGTGCCTCACAAGACTAGAAAACCCAGGAGTTCATAGAATGCAGACATGGCATGGATTCATTCATCCACACACACACACTCTCTGTCTCTCTCTCTCTCACACGCAATTGTGTAGTGTGAAGGGGTCTGTGGTTGGTGTTGGAGTTTTCTTGTTTTCCTTATCTGTCATGTCTTGTTAGATGTTATTAAGCCTGAGGGCAGACAGAAACAGTCTTGATTTATTGATTTGTAAGACCAATAATAGCAGTGTTACTCGAATTGCTGGGGTATGTGAAGACTCACTTGTGATACCAAAATTACGATATTAAGTTGAGGAATTTTAATTAGCTCAAAGGTATGGCTGCGAGAAGTTGGGTAATTTATGAGACCTTTGCACTTGTGTATACCAGTACTCACTGATGAGTCTCCAAACCAAAATGAAATAAAAATGTTTTTATTGCAAACTAATAATGGTTTTTATTGGAAAATAATCGCAGAAGCATTCACATCTGCACTCACGCTGACAAGACAACCATACAAGGCTAACAAAAAGTCAAGGCAGAGAGAAATATTGGGATGGGGAAATAGATTTGGGGAGTTGTGGGCTATATTTACCAGCCTGAAGAGCAGAGGTTTGTGCAGCAAAGGAATACTCAGACTTGGAGCTGAGGGTGGTATAGCAGTCCAGCAGAGCAATGGTGTCCAACTGTTGCACACATGGCTATTAGCTGAGGGTAATATTTATATCCAATATTGTATCCTTAAGGGGTGCTTTGTGTGTAAAACAATACTTAGATGGGTTTCCCATGGTTAAACAAAAGAAAATCTGGCTTTGTTGATTGCCGCTAATGGCTGAGACATTAAGGCTGATTTGTTTATGGCAGCCTTATTATTCCCTCCTTATTATGCAGGGAAAAAGATGTGATGTGGATATTTTGTGGATAATGGGGATTCTGGTCACCGTTTGTTTTGGAGTATGACTTACTGCCAGGTGCATCCAGGGAAGATCAGCACATTCCTCCGTAATGACACAAGAGATTATCAGATGGGGCTAATATTCTAGTGCAGGAATGGAACAGTGTCAAGAAAGGGAATCCCTTTTTGATGACATCGACCCCTTCCGTCCTGCCCCCGTCCTGCCCCTGTGCTGCTCCTGGGGTATTCTATTCACAATGAAACATAGTGAATAGAACACCTCTTCCATATTCTTCCATGTCTGTCACATACTCGGAGACATGGGAAAAGGAGCCCCGTCCCTGTTCTGAGATGACAGGCACGGGGGAGGAGGTCTGGTCTGAGCACTTCTGGCCATGAACAGGGGACATCCAGGTAAGTGTCACCCTTCCCCCCACCAGGTTATTTTTTAAAAAATTATTTTTGCATTTTATTTCATTTTATTTCTTGCTTTGACAGCTGGGGGGGGTATTTTTGAATTTCCCTCTTGTTTGTTCTCTCATGAGAACGAGCGGGATTTCAGCCGGCCGGTTGTAAAGGCAGCCTAATGATGGCTGCATTTACAGCTGGCTGGCAAGGAGGGAGGGAGCCTGTTCCTGCAGCAGAATGGAGGTAAGTGTGTGAACATTTACCTCCATTCCATGGCAGGAACGGGATAGAAGGTGGCGGGGCAGTAACAGGGCATTTTGGCCCCATCTGATGATGTCCACTGACTAAGAGGTTTTGCATTAATCTTGTCCTGGGTGTGTTTGTTGGGGAATTTTCATGACATCTTCATAGGTCCTAGTGACCTCCACTATCTGTGGTTGACCCTGGTCTGCCTTAGACCTCATGAAGTGTCCAATATGCTGAATTATGAATTATAAGAGGGAGGAGGTGCAAGGCCAGGTAACAGCACCTTTTCCCAATGTGGTGCCTTCCAGAGGTTTTGGACTACAACTCCTATCAGACTCAGCCAGCATAACCAATGAACAGGGTTAATTGACTTAAGGGCATCAGTTAGGGATGCTCTAAATCCCTCCTTTATGAAGCGTGGAATACTGTATAGTTACTTAAAATTAATGAGTAAAACCTTGGGGTAAATTGTAAAATGTTACCTTTCCAATGCAATATCAGATACCAGAATTTCCGTTTTCTCTACATAAATGGTTATATTTGAATAGAAAGATTTGTTTTCTTTGAAAGTGAAGGTTAATTTGTGTGTGCGCAGGGGAGTTAAAACTACTGGATAATTGTTCTAAAACCTCTTCCCCCGCCTTTTTTTTGCTGCTCCAGATTTCCGACCTATCAGAAGTGTAAAACACCCCCACATTTTTGGTCTCAAAATCATGGATTGTGACCAAATTCCAGTCTTACTACCTAAATAATTCCTGCTGTTTTGTTTTTTGTTGGCTGCCATTTTGTCATCTCAGAGAAGAAAAAGACATGAATGGGAACACTCTCCCCAACTTATATAATTATAATTCCAGTTCTGAATATGTAGATGGACAGAAAGGAGAACTTTGTGTTGAAAGAGACTATTTATTTTCTTCTGCTTCTTACTATGCAGACATAATATCATACCTCCTTAGCCAGTCAGAAGCCAATTGTGTGTTGGATCCAAAATGTCTTCTCCCTTCCTCACAGAAAACTGAACTGCTGTTGCAAAGTGGCAGGAATGGTGCCTCTTCTAGGGAAGCTTCCTCCTTGACTCAGTTACCTGCTTACGTCTTGAGTGACTCTAGTCAGTTCCATCATGATCACTTAGGAGCTAAGAGGGCCAGGGTTGAAAATATTATCCAGGGAATGAACTCCATGCTAAACCCTATAGGGCCTTGTACCTTAGGGAAAGGAGATGAGCGCCGTGCTGATAAAGCAAAGAAAGGCTACCAAGATAACAAGAGAAAGCAGAAACTTCCTCAACAGCAAACTCTGCAGCAGACATCTTTGGCAAGATCTGATAGAAGCCGCGTCCAGTCAGAAGAATATCTCCAGCTGAAAAATCAGCTCCATGTTTTGCAAGATCAGCTGAAGCAACTTCAAGAAAGGTTCTTCCAGCCTTCTCAGCTCCATGTTTCCAGTCTGTGTCAAGAGAGTATGAAGAAAACAATGAACACACTGAAGGAAACATTTGGACAAAGTCTGGACAACAGTAATTGTGCTGTCATAAATGATCAACAGAGAGATTATTTCGAAAAAAATATCCCTGTGAATAAAGGCCCTAACGTGTCAGAGAAAGAAGCTAGAATTATGAATTCATGTATTCCAACTTCAGAAGAAAGAAAGCTTTCAGATATATTAAAACTGGAGTTAATGCAGGGGGTGACACAGGCTGTGGATTCTGTTTTGAAAAAGGTCTTGTCTAAATCACCAGGCTTCCAGTCCCAGTTACCCATTGGCTCCCCAGAGTCAGTGTCCTCTACTCGAAGAGAATTTATAGGTCCTGGAGAAAATGCATCCAAGAAATGGCTTCCAAAGATCTCTTCTCATGAAGGTTCAATGTCTATAATCACAGAAAAGCCTCATGTCTTTTCTGCTTGTCCCACCCACTCAAAACCTGAAAGAAAACCCTGCCAGGTGCTACGTGGAAAATATCCCTTACCCATGGCCTCCTCTGAAGTCCAAGAAAATGGCCTTCTTAGTCAAATGCTACTGTGTGGTCCAGATGGCCATTGGGGAAGCCCCACTTCAAGAATGGCCTCTTTTCCAGAGTCCTTAGATATGCCACAGCAGCCAATCAAATTGAAGTCATCTGTCATGAGACAGCAACAATATCCAACATCCTGTAAATCTATGGAAATAGAAACTTTGGCCTCCCTTCCAGCCTCAAAGGCAGGGTTTGCTGAAATGTGTGCTCTGATGGATGGGGTATATTTCCCCTCAATACATATATCCTTTAGAGGCCCACCTCAGCATCTATAGCAGGGGTGGAAAACATGTGACCCTCCAGGTGTTATTGGACATTAGTGGACTAGCTAATGTATCCAATGATCAGGAATGATGGGGGCTGTAGCCCAACAACACCTGGAGGAGCAAAAATGGCTCATTCCTGATTTAGAGCCTCAATCTTGTATTGCTATTCTGTGCTGACCTCTCATACTGTGGGTGTGAGTAAAATTTGTCTCTTCAGATATTTTGGCCTACAGCGTTAGTCCCATCCAACATGGTAAAGAATGGTGGAAATTGTAGTTCAACATATGTGGTGGGTTTCTGCCATGTTGACAGGCAATATAAAACATGAATGTCACCATTAGCTATTGTTTCTGAATGAAAGACTGAATACAAACATGTAGCAAAATCTCAGTGGCCATTTTGACAAGAAACAAACAAAAAACCCAATGCTGCTTTGAAAGAAGGCAATTTGTCACAACATTGGATTGGCCAGGTGGGAGATGAGTCAGTAGTGAAGGCTCTGGCCTCTTTCTACCTTTTGCATTTTCATAGCAACTTTTCATCCTGCAAAATCCCAGGCATGAGCTTAACTATAGGGAGTAAAGGGGAGAGGAGTGAGGGTAATGGCATTGCAGTAGAGAAGGAGCAGGTGGGAAAGGATTAAGTACTCCTTCCCAGAGCTTCAACAAGCTAATGGTCAGTGGGAGCTGTCTCCAAATAGTAACATTTCCAAGTAACATTTCTATTTCTACCCTTCCCTAATCTGGATGGCCTTATCCCAATTGGTTTTTATTTAACAAAAGTTACCACTAGCACTTTTGCGTACCCAAGCAAGATGCCAGTCCCCCCCCCTTGTCTCCACAATAACAGTAAGATGCAGAATTAGTTGGGGAAATATTGGCAATAAATGGCCACAACTTTATTGATGACAGCTGCAGTCAGTTGGCTCCAGATCCAAACATTGATCAACCCGCCTGTTGGTCGATGAATCCATTGTTGACCTGCCTGCCAACAATAGAAAACCAGTCCCCACAGACCCAACTGCCTCCTGTCCAACCTCCTCCCCTCCCCCAAAGGTGGGGGGCACCCAAATGTGCATACCCCAGGTTGGCTTGCTCCCACAGCCAATGCCCACCCCTGCACCCTCATAGGGAATCTCCATGACCTGCTAGTGACAGAGACCACGATACCTGGACCTTAGATCCAGGACTCATACCAAACGCTCCCGGAGCTGTGACAATGAAGAAAATATATACAGTTGTCCCTTCATATTCGCTGCGGTTTGGCTCCAGGACCCCCCATGAATACTAAAATCCATGAATACTCAAGTCCCATTATCCGCAATGGGATAGCAAAATGGTGTCCTTATATAAGATGGCAAAATCAAGGTTTGCTTTTTGGATTATTATTTTTTAAAGAATATTTTCAATCCGTGAATACTTAAATCTGTGGATACCAAATCCATGGATACGGAGGGACAATTGTATAACCCTGGTAATGATCCCTGCATAAAGGGTGGGTGGGTGGGTCAGCTCACTGAGAGCTTTGGCTGCAGTGGCAAGGCAACTGGGAATTTATCTCCAGCTGCTGAACCAGAGGGAAGCCTACTCACAGAGGCAGCTTCCTCCTCTCCCCAGCCAATCGGATTTGAGCAGAATGCTCACCTCTGATTGGTTGGGGAGCAAACACCCCCAGCCAGTCAGAGCAAAGCTAGCTTTGATCGGATTGGCTGCTGTTCCATCATCCTCCCAGCAAAACCGGGAGCTTGCTGGGAGGAGGATGGAAGCCGCATGGTGACAGCCATGCCGGCTGTCTTGCCGTTAAAGGGGGGGCGAACCCCTTGTCAGGACCGCAAAATGGCCGCCGAGTAAGTCCAGCAGGCTTATTATTACATACATTCGAAGGTAATGTTTAATCTCAACTTGAACTACAAAGAATAAATTTGATGTCTGCCGTCTATACAGCTATAGTGCTATGATTCCGCATCAGCTGCCATGGCAACATCCTGTGGAATTCTGGAATTTTCAGTTTAGGGCAGGAGTTTACAATTTTCAGCCAGAGAGCTCTGGTACCTCACCAAACTACATATCCCAGGATTCCCTACGATCTAGCCACAACAATTAATGTGGAATCAGAGTGATTTAATTGTGTGGTGTCAAGGTCTCCCTGATTCCCTCACTGCAGTTAATAAGCAGGGTGCAACCTATGCTGTGCCAATTTATCTTCTGAATAAAGTGTATGTCCCCAATAGTCTGGATAAGAAATAAAGGAATGTTTGTCCCATATAACTGTGTAACAGTAGAGTTAGGAAGGCCATTCTTTGCAAAGGCACTTAAATATATCAGTCCATGTCATCCAGATTTGACAAGCAGGCAAAAAAAGGTGGATCCTCATGCCAAAGACTGATATGTTCTAACCCTGAGATAAAACTGTACTTTTAAGAGTAATGCAAAATGCGTAAATTCTGCCCCAGCACAGCTTTTCTCAAAGCTGTGGTGGGAAGAGCCAAACCTGCTCAGATTTATCCTTCTGTGTAATTTCTTTATAGAACAATAGGTATTTTCAAGCAAAGAAGTACAAATGGTACCAATTAATTGTGTTAGTCCTGGAGAAGATTACTAGCCTACTGCATTTATAGGCCCTTTTGCTGCATGAGTCCTTAGACGTCTGCCCCCAAAGTTCTGTCCCAATGGCTTCCTTGCACAGCAGACATATTCGGCAGATAGTTTCGAGCTTGAATATGGGATGGGCTCCTGTAACTTAATCCTGAACAAGATGCTCATGGAGCAGTATCACGTACCCTAAAACACCCTGAAACAGGATGAAGGTATCTGTTTTCTCTCACCTTCCAAACACACACTTTCAGCTGCAGCCACCTCCTCACAACATGATTCTTGCTTCCTTGGTGCAGAGTGGGAGGAGGGAGAGGAAAGGTGCTTTTATTCTTCTTGATCGAGTTTTATGATACTTTGTTTTGCATCTCAAAATGATTAATGTTATAGGTGCCCTGTCCTGTATCCAATCTGGTAATCCTATCAGCAACATACTGTTATGATATTGTGCTAATCTAGTTGAAGTTGGTTACAGGAACTGCAAGTGATTTTCCCTTGACTCCAGATTATATTCAGGAAGCTTTGACACCTGGCCATTTGAAAAAGGCTAAGCTGATGTTTTTCTTCTCTCGCTACCCTACATCTTCTCTGCTGAAAGCCTACTTCCTAGATGTCCAGGTAAAACTATTCTGCTTCATGTATCAGTCAGGGACCAATCAGCATGTGCGCATGTCAGTGTGTACAAAAGAACAGTGGTTTTAGACTGTGCTACCTGTGCCTATCATGCTAGTCTCCAGCCCAGTCTGTTATCTGGATCAGATGTTTTGATTTTATTTTTTTAGTGAGATGCCTTTGTTCTATCTTTGATGGAGAAAGATGGGATATAAATAATAAAAACAAACACAATATACTGGACTTAAAAGGATTAACACTCTCTTGTTTGAGTTGAATCCAATATGTACACACATGCTGGACATCAGGAAAAAAACCACAAAACTGATACTAGGGCAAGTATCAATTAATACTTAGGGCTTTATCACACTACACTGTTATTGCGCTATTATTCCACTTTAACTGCTCTGGCTTCTTCCTGTGGAATCCTGGGATTTGCAGGTTAGGGAGGGGCATTTAGAATTCTCAGCCCTAGAGCTCTGAGGCCTCATTGAACTACAAACCCCACGAGTCCATAGGAGGCAGCTATAGCAGTTAAAGTGGAATAATAGCACTATAACAGTGTGGTGTGCCAACCAAAAAGTCATGCAAAGGAGATTATCACACATGCCAAGTATCCCAGGACAGGGACGACCGGAGATTGCTAAAAGGCTCCCTTTTCAGATGACGTCATCCCTGTCCTGATATGCTCCCATTCTGCTCCTGTCCTCCCCATCGCTTCCTCTTATTAAAGATTTAAATCATTAATAAGTCTCCCATCCCATCTCTATGACAGAATCATGGGAATCTGAAAAGGAGCCCCGTTATGCTGGTGGGGTGCCGGAACAGGTTTTAAGGGCCTGTCTGATAATCTCCCAAGTGTTCATGCATTCCAGCTCTCCAGAGCTCTTTCTCAGGCTAGTTTGGGCAAACAAAGTTAGGTGGTGGAAGAGGAAAAAAGCTGGCTACTGTTGAAGCCATGCTATCTGCATTTAATCAGTCATAATATGGGATGTGGGATATGGTTGCAGTGATGCAAATTAGGCTGCAAAAATCCCCGATTTCTTGCATGGAGGTGAACACCAGACATCTTTAAAAGGCAGTTGATGGAATGTTAGTGACCCCTAGTGTCAGTCTGCAGAGCAATCACCTTTTCATGTGTTGTGACACCTTGAACTTTACATTTAAAGACAAAGAAATTTGTTGTGGCACAATCTTTTGTGGATTGGAATTCACTTCATCAGAGGTGCTTATGCTGTAATAAACTGCTTAGTCTTTTTAAATGCCACAAGATTTTTCCTTGTTTCTGCTGGAATTAACTAAAATGGCCATCTGTCTATACTGTAAATCTGTCATGTTGGGTTACCATGGATAAAGACCCACAATTACAATGGATGGGTTGCTGCCTTAGTAGTGGGGAACTGCTGGCCCGTGACCTAACCCAGCCTTCCAGCATCTCCACTCTGACCTGCAGAAGCCTCCTTGATTTCCTCCTCCAGAAAGCCTCTTCCACTCAGAAGGGAGGTACTCAACTATGACAGTGACTGGGGGCACATTCTCAAGGCTGCAGCTCAGCCACTTGACTCTTCCCTTGCCTTCTTAAGTGAGGTAGGTGAGAGGATGAAGTGAATCTGGATGCACTCAGCTGGTACTCTGGGATCTGATGAAGTCTTAAGATGAGGATTCAGTAGGCTTATGGGGTATCAGCCGAGATTACTTTGCCCCAATTTTCCTTTTCCAGGCAGTAAAACTGGTAAAGAATGTACCCCATAATCCTTTATTACATGCTGTTTCCACAGTTCACCCGCTGTATCACTTCCCAGCTTATCAAGTGGTTTAGCAACTTCCGTGAATTTTATTACATCCAGATGGAAAAGTTTGCCAGGCAAGCTCTCTTGGAAGGTGTCACAGATCCGAGTCACCTCCTTGTGACCAGAGATTCAGAGCTCTTCCGGATCCTCAACACACACTACAACAAAGGGAATGATTTTAAGGTGAGCCAACCCTTAGGGAAGTGCCTTATTCTGAGAACATGGCTTTTACACTTGAACAGCTCCCCATGACATAAGGTGTACCTTGTTATTGCAGGACATTAGAATTAAAGAGAACACTGTAGAAAGAAAAGGCACCATATCCTATTCAAACCAGAGTAACACATTTCTCTCTCTAATATATGGTGATACAACATACTCTGAATGATGGAGGGGGCTGTTCTATAGCAGCATCTTAAACCAAATTTCAAACCTTTATGTGTGTTGTTGGCAAACTTTAAGCTCAAATAGCGTAGGGCCATTGGTTGGTACAGTCACGTTAGAAAAGTAAGCTGTTCTGTTCTTCAGCTGGGGAGCAAATGCAATTGTATACTCATTCAGAACCTACACTTTGAAATGATAATTATATCATGGGGGAAGATAAATATATAAATATATCTGGGGGAAGAGGTAGACTTTTCCAATTGCTTCTGTAATATACAGTTGTCCCTCCGTATCCACGGATTTGGTATCCACAGATTTAAGTATTCATGGCTTGAAAATATTCTTTAAAAAATAATAATCCAAAAAGCAAACCTTGATTTTGCCATCTTATATAAAGGACACCATTTTGCTATGCCATTGCGGATAATGAGACTTGAGTATTCATGGATTTTGGTATCCACAGGGGGGTCCTGGAACCAAACTCAGCGAATACGAAGGGACAACTGTACTGTATTTTTGTCCAATGAAGATCAGTCCACCCCACATGCAGTTGCCAAATGGAGCAATCCCTAACTCCCTTGTCCTCTTTCTTGGCAGGTTCCTGATGCTTTCCTGGATGTTGCCAGCCTGACCCTTCAGGAGTTCTTTAATGCTGTCAGGGAAGGCAAGGACTTGGATCCTTCCTGGAAAAAACCAATTTACAAAATAATTTCTAAATTGGATAGTGAGATCCCAGATATATTTAAAGCCTCCAGTTGCCCCAAGGAATTACTCTAAGTTTAACACACTATTATCATGGTGCCTGCATGTGACACTGAGATGGAATGGGCCATTGAGGCAAGAGTGGTCAGAATCAAAGTGAAACATCAACTGCATGCCTGGTTTCATGACCACAAGATGAAACCTGAATTCAGTGATAGAATGTTGTTGTTATTATTAACTGCCCTTGAGTTGACTTTGATTCATGGTGACCCCATGAATGAGACATCTCCAAGACCCCCTCTCTTCTACCTCCCTGCTCAGGTCTTACAGGTTCAGGCCTGTGGCCTCTCTGATTGAGTCTATCCATTTTGTGTGCTGTCTTCCTGTCTTTCTTTTCTCCTCTACCTTTCCTAGTATGATAGACTTTTCCAGTGAGCTGCGATTTCTCATGATGTGATTGAAGTACAACAGCCTCACTGTAGTCATGTAAAGAACATAGTGCCATCAATATTCCTGATACAGTACTTTATGGAGTAAAATACACACTTCTATTTCTGAGCAGTGCAGTGACTTCTTGTTTCTCTCTGCTGCCCCTTAATGGCCACAGTATAGCTGATTTTATTCAGCCCAAAATATTCTCCAATCATTTATATAATTTCCTTGAACATGTCAAGCTAAACTACACTGTGGTCTTGTAGTTCCTTGGTCTAGTAAAAGTCAGGCATGGCCAAGTCTCAGTGAAAGCAATGGAACTAAAGTACTGTATACTATTAAATGTATAAAGCTACAGTGCTATGCCCATTTTCTTGAGAATAAGTTCCATTCAACTCAGCAGAATTTTCTTCTGAGTACAGTCTTAGGATTGTTTGTTTTACTAATTTCAGTGGAATTTTGAAATGTACAATACAGTGCTGCATTTCAGCCAATGTTCCTAATTTTAATCATCACTCTGTGGAGCACTACACATAATCACACATCCATGGAAAATTAATGTCATTTTAAAATAGGGTCAGTAAAGGGCCCCTCCTGCCACATAAATCTTCCAGGGTCCTATATGTGAACCATTAAGCTTTTCAGCAAACCCAGCTGTAATTTGCTCTCTGACTTATCTCATTTTACTTATTTGTGCTTTCCATAGGGGTAGAGTTCAAAGACATAGCCATATTAGTCTGGAATATCAGTAAGTAAGGGGATCTTTTAGCACCTTTGAGACAGAGAAAAAGGGCTTGTCTAGATGAGGCAATATAATGTGGATTGGCAGAGATCACCAGCATTGAGGCCATGATATTGAGAACACAGCTGCGCTGGGCAGGGAACGTTTCTAGGATGGAGGACCATCGCCTCCCAAAAATAGGACTCTACGGTGAACTTGCCACGGGTCAGCATAAGAGGGGCGCTCCAAAAAAGCGATACAGGGACTCCCTGAATCAACGTCTCAGGCTCAGCCAAATTGATCACCAACAATGGTCCGCCCTGGCCTCACATCGGGAGGCATGGAGATGCACTATCCACAATGTTGTAGCCTTATTTGAGAACTCACGCTGAACAAATCTTGAAGAGAAACAACAACGCAGAAAGAATCACAACCTGGAAACATCATCTAAGGAGACCTTCTGCTGTCCTTTCTGCATCCGGACTTGTTTATCTTGGATTGGCCTTTTCAGTGATCAGCGCACTTGCAGAAAGCACGGGATGAGTCCTTCCTGAATCTCAGTCCAGTGTATATTTAGAATTGTGCGTATACAGCGCTGATGAAAGTGTTCAAGGAGTTGTAAGTGGTAGCGATAGGTGACCCATGTTTCAGATCCGTAAAGGAGAATAGACAGTACAATGGCTCTATACACAAACATTAAAACTATAAATACAAATATGAAATTTTAAAAGCAGATTAAACAATTTACAGTGTTAAAACATTAAAATATTAAAATACAATAAAACGATATACCTTAAAAACCAAACTGCGCAGCATGTACAAGCCCAGCCCCCATCAGATTTAAAATGTCTGCTGGCACAAGAATGTTTTCACTTGTTGCCAAAAGAAGAGGAGAGATGGGGCCATCCTGGCCTCTCTAGGGAGGGAGTTCCAAAGTCTAGGAGCAGCTTCTGAGAGGGGCCTCTCCCTTGTTCCCACCAAACAAGCCTAAGAAGGTGGTGGTGGGACAGAGAGAAGGGCCTCTTCTGATGATCTAAGAGCTCTAATGGGCTCATAATGTGAGATACAGTCCTTCAAATAACCTGGATCCAAGCCGTATAGGACTTTATAGGTCAAAAACAATGCTTTGAATTGTGCCCAGAAACAGACCAGCAGCCAACGGAGCTGTTCCAACAAGGGAGCTATGTGCTCTGTTGTAGCAGACCCAGTTAACAACCTGGCTGCTGCTCTTTGGGCCAACTGAAGTTTCCGTACCACCATGGCCAGATCCAACTTTTTTACTTATTTTGTGTAAGCTTCAGAATCAAAATGATGGACTTGTAAATAAGCACCTGCAGATTTTTTCAGCTCCAAAGTATTGAATACACAACTCCACAAAAAATGCATTTTGTCTATGAGCTACCTGCTGCTTTATCTTGAGCATATTTATTCACATGTATAGGGTGTATTGTATTCAACTGAGTTTTGTTTTGATGAAGCATATGAAGAGCTGAAATCCTAAATAATTTTGCAATGCTTTTAATTTGAATGTGGCTTCTTATTTAAAACTTTTCTGTATGTTTACAACTAAATGGAACCTTGGGTATAACCTTGTCAGAGGGAGGGTCTTTTGAGCACATTTCCTCTACCTGTCCAAAACTTGCAATAATTGCCCTCTGAGCCTACTGAAACATGTTGTCACGGGCTCAAACCTGAGTTCCCTTCCCAGGAGCTCCAGGTTAGCCCTCTCTCTATAGGGTTAGTCCTGAGTATCCTCACCCCAGGATCCTCCTACAAACCCCAGAAACCATCCATTAGCCGCCACCACCACACACTGGGTTCAACGGGGGGGGGGTCTTATTTCCCCCTTGGGACCCCCCCCTTTTCCACACACAACGCAGTGGGAAGTTGTGCGTAGTCTATGTTAATCAGTGGCACTCCTTGCCACTATAGAATCAACTAACTCCCTCCTCCTAACCCCAGAGGAGGTTCACAGTAGCATAGTCAAGAGTAAGGCACGTGGTCAGCATCAGCATAGGAAGATAGAAGTTTACTTTATCCAAGAGAAGTAGTCATGCAGTCTCACATGAGGCAGGATTCTCCTCTACCTCAGGCAGGCATGCTTAAAGTGACAGCAATACAGAGTATCAAGATCAAAGCATTACATTACTCAGGTTACTTTCAGTTACTAATTTAGCTACATTCAACCAAAGTAAAGAAATTAAAAAGAATTCCCTAACACAACTAAACAGGCCCTAATCTCTACTAAATACTTGCAGTTTGTTGCTTTGTTGCAGCTGAGAGCAAAAGCCAGAGATGGAATGGCTATGCTCTACCAGCATAGCAGTCTCTGTTCCTTCACATTTTCCAGAACCTCTCTCTCCAAATCCCACTCATCTCACTCACTCTAGTCTCAAACAAAAGCAATTAAATCCTCTCCAGATTTCCCGGGCTTAAAGCTATAATTGGTCAGTCCAGTCACATGGTGTTATGTTAATGATGTCCTCTCATTAGCTCTGTGAAGGTGGTGCTTGGGCCCCTTCCCATTAACCCTTTTCTTACCTGATACTATGCTGGCAAGACAATATGTTTACAAACAGAGTTACAGTTCTCTAGCAGAATGATGGGAGTTGCACCTTGTGGCAACATGATGGAACTCCATCATGACACATGTCTAACCCTTACAGGGGGAAATGGTGTTGGTCTTCCATTTTGGTGCCAAGATTTAGAATTATCTAAGTTATCTCAGTTCAGCATTCTTAAATTGCATAGATTAGATCCAGAATGTGTCCCCAGCAGATGGAAGGACATTGAATACGGTTTCTAATCTTATACCCTCCAACTGTCCCAATTTGGGAGGGACAGTCCTGATTAATCCTGTCATTCTGCTTTTTCATCTGCTTTTAAAATGTCCCAGTTTATCTCTCTTCCTGTCCTCAGTTTAGTTACTGCAAACTGAGTTCAAAGTGAAAAAGTAATTTGCACACAATTAACTCAGCAGGAGGGAGATGAAAGGAGGGGGTGGGATCTTGCCCTTTCCAATAAACTCTCCAAACTTGTGTGTTTTTCCTCATTAATAACTTTTGCCACCTTGACCACACTCTGATGTTGCTTGGCCACATGTGTCCTGGGCTCAGCTACATGAGAGAAAATAATGCTCATTCCTGCACATTATCGCCAATTCATAGCTGCATTCTTTTGTCTCCACAATGTTTTGCAAAAATGATGTTCTGAGAAGCTATCTGGTTTGACGTTCAGATGCCTGCAAATCAAGATGGTGGCCGTAAGTTAGAGTGGTAAATTCTGCTGCCGCTGCACAATATTTACAAATATATATTAAAGCAGAGGTGTGCAAGTGTGACCTTCTGCTTAAAAAAATTATTTGGGTGATCGGAGCCAAAAATTGCATGATTGTTAACTGGAAAAATTCAGCATGGTGCTTCCAGGCTTGCTGTAAGCCCGCTCCTTGCACACATCTGACCAATCAGATCTCTAGTTCCACCCTCTCCAAGACTGTGCAGCAAATCAAATTGGTTGTCCTAATGGTCACTAATGCACATTTCCTGTTATTTAAAAAAATACAGGAAAAGCTGCGAAGGCATTTCCCATGCAGTAAATTGAGTTTTTTGCCCCCTCCTTCCAAATAAGACAAATCACCACAGCATCTCGTTGGGACAAAAGGTATTCCCAGCAAATTCTGTAAGAAGTTTTTTCATCGTCTAGACAACACCCTGCTTTTCATCTGTGAAATGTTAGAGAGTATGTAATCGACTCAAGGAATTTTGTTAGCAAAATGGAAATTGTGTTCTTTGTTGATTTACCCTTCCCTTGCAGCCCCTCATATCCTCACCCATGCTACATTGGAGGTCTGAGGGAACCTTCCAGAACCATGGCAATGGTGGCACTGAGGGCTGTAGAAGGAGTGACTATTTGTAATGTTTGTTTCCCCTCATTTTCTGTCAGCAGCAAGGTGAAACTCTGGTTAGCGGATGCTCCTCTCAGTGGAAAATGTGCTGGATCCAACCCCATGTGTCCGATTTATAATGTACTGTAATAAGCAAGGATTACTAAGCAAAAGCAGGGGGAGAAATCTATATTGTAGTGAAGTTAGGGAGAAATAAAAAGAAATGTGAAGGAAAATGACATGAACTTTCTTCTTATTCTAATAGTTTACAGATTCCCACATTTCAGTTATGGGTCCATCAGGCGGTTGGTAAAGTTTAGCCAGTGCATGCTGTGCAGTTGAAATCCTCCTGTCTCTGAGTTCTAGCCAGACACAGTCCATTAAGTGTTCTGCATATTCAGTTTCTAGGAGAGGTTGTCTCTCAGGAATCTATTTCTCCTTGTTGTTGTGTGTTCAAGTAGTTTCTAACTTACAGCAGTCCTTAGGTAAACATATCACAGGATTTTCTTGGCAAGACTTATTCAGAGGGGGTTTGCCTTTTCTTTCCTCTGAGGCTGAGAGAGTATGGGCCCGTCTACATGAGCACCTCAAAAAACATAGTGCCCCACAGAAAAAGCAAGTCACAGCAGCTGTGACTTGTCTTAATGGTAATTTTATCCCCAGCAGCCCCCATAAGCTTTGCTTCCCAGAAGACAGCTGAGGAAGGGAGAAGAGGGTAAGAGAGCTCTCTTCCCCCTTCCTCAGCCCCATGGGAATGAACAGACTAATGGCGGAGAAGCCAAGGGAGGGTGAAGAGGGCTCTTTTGCCCTCTTCCCTCTTCCTTGGCCCCACGGGTGGGCAGGTGAGCGGAGGAGAAACTGGGCGGATGGCAGTGATGGGGCGGGGGAGGGAACTGAGGAAGGAAGAAGAGGAGGAAATGATTGCTGTGGCCTGGTTGCCTTGCTAGCAAGCCTTGCCCCCTGTGCTTGTCTGGCCAATCAGGGATGCGCTTCTTCTCATTTCGACAAGCAAATCAGATCGATTTGTTTGTCCTAACGAGCAGGACTGCACCCAACCTTGTTGTTTAAAAAAAAGACAGAAAAAGCCACGGAGGCTTTTCTGATGAGTTTTTTTGGCCTTTTTTGCCCCCCATTCACAACAGGGCGATGTCACATGGGATGCCATTAGGACAGGTAGGATTCTCCTCACATTCCATGAGGAGATTTTCTCACCGTCTGGACAACCGCTATGACTTTCCCAAGGTCACCCAGTGGGTTTCTATGGCCAAGCCTGAATTCAAGCTCTGGTCTATGGAGTTATAGTCCAACGCTCAAACCACTACCCCACGCTGGTTCTATGTAATCATAATAAAAATTTATGCTTCAACTACAGAGGTAGAAGAGGAAAAAATTGAATGGTTCTGTTCTGTAGTCCAGGAAGAAATTGGCCTCACACTAAATAGGGCATGTGATTGGAGTGCAAAAGTTGGAAACAGAGCAGAACTAAACATTTTGGGAGAATTTGGTCTAGGATCAAGAAACAAAGCAGAGTGAGTTTCTGAATCTTGTGAGGCCAACAGTTGCAAACATATTCTTCAGGAAGCCATAGAGACAACTGTATGCATGAGTATCACCAGATGGCCAATACAGAAATCAAACTGACAACACCATTGGAAATAGAAGATGGAGAAGCTCCATTCTCTCTGCAAAAACAAGACCAGGAGCAGATTGTGGCACATACCAAGAACTACTAATATCCAAAATTAATTAGAGTAAAGCTAAGGAAATATACCAAATCAATCACTGTTCCTAAACACAACCTGAAGAATATCCCTGTAGAATTGAAAGACTATGTACAGAATATATTTGTGCTATGAAGCCTAATTGATCAGGAGCCAGAAAAACTCTGGACCAAAACTTGGACATTGACAGGGAATAATGCAAAAAGACATTATCTGCAACCAAAAAGAAAAAGCTTGTCCATACGAGACCAAAAAACTGTAGTGGCCTGCAGAAAAAGCAAGTTGCAGCAGCTGCAAATTATCTTAATGGTGGTTTTATCCCCAATAGCCCTCATAAGCTTCACATCCCAGATGACAGTTAAAGAAGGGAGAAGAGGGCGAGAGAACTATCTTCCCCCTTCCTTGGCCTCGCGGGAGTGAGTGGGTGTGCAGTGGAGAAACCAAGAAAGGGGAAAGAGCGCTCTTTTGCCCTCTTCCCCTTTCCTCGGCCCCATGGGCAAACGGGCAGCGGCAAGGGAATTGGGGAAGGAAGAAGAGGAGAGCCCTTCTCCCTTCTCCGCCCCCCCCCTGTGGTGGTGGCGGTGGGAATGACAACTGTCCTCCCCCTTCCCCATCCCCGATCACTGGGGGGGGGAGATGGTGGCTGCAGGCTGCTTGCCTTGGTAGCAAGCCCTACCCCTTGTTTGTCTAGCCAATCAGATTTGTGTATCCTCTCATTTGGGCAAGCAAATCAAATTGACTTGCTTGTCCTAACGATCAGGAATATGCCCTACCTCATGGTTTTTTTTAAAAAGACTAAAAAAACCAAAGGCTTTTCTGGAGAGTTTTTTTGGTCTTTTTTTGCCCCCTTCCTTCACAATAGGGTGAAATCATACAGAATGCCATTAGGACAGGTAGGATTCTCCTTGCATTCTATGAGGAGTTTTTTCACTGTTTGGACTACCCCAAAGAAAAGCCTAACTACGAGATGCCAGATGAAACTCTTCAAACACACAAAGGTGGGCTCATGACTCCATCGCTTTGGAATGGAGACTCTGCTGCAGTTCTCAGTTAGATGGAGAGAAAGGGAAGCCTCACAAACACAGACACTGCTGCAGAGTACACAGGAAAAGAAATTCAGACAATAAAAGGAAAAGGATACAGTTCTGTGTAACTGAATCAAAATGCAATGCGAGGACAAAGTGGAAAGGGGGGATAAAGGGGTGTAAAAAGACTTCGTAAAAAGGAACTTTTTCCCCAGAACCTTTGTTAACTGAGCCTGTACAATATATTTGCCCACAAGGCCCCGGCCACAATGAATGCTGACCAATGTTGATGATTCCCTGAAACCTAATTGGCACCTTTAGCAAAGGAGCACACCCTCCCTTGTTGAGTGGAAGTGACACTTAGGTATCATCTAGATGGTGAAAAAATCTTTTTGAATGCAAAGAGAATACTTTTTGTCTAGATGAGCTCCCACAGCAATTCACCATATTCGAAGGGAGTGGGGGGGGCAAAACCTCAAGTATTTTGTGATAACAGCCTTTACTATATATTGCAAAGTTTTCTTTAAAAAATATGCACATTCCTGCCCATTTGAATAACTGACTTGAATTGGGGCACATCCTAGAAGTCAAAATGTAAATGGTTGGACATGCGCTGGGGTAGGCTTGCCAGCAACAAAGTGACGGGAGTTGTCATTGTTGCTTTTCACTGGGGCGATCATGCGCTATTTTCAAGCAGCAGAATAAAATAATATTTTTTTAAAACAGAAGATTGTTCTTCTGCATCTCTGATTTAACAAAGGGGTAGGAAGGGGAAATGGAAGGAGCTTTGGAGGAAGAATAAGAATGCCCTTTTCTCCTCACCAAAGAGGGGGCCAATGCTGCAACGCTTGCAGAGAGGGCCTTTCCCAGGAGGGCTATTGGCAGCATCCTCTGCCTCCCTTTAGATACTTGGTTCAGCTAGATAGGGACAGCAAGCCTTTGACAAACTAAAATCCTGGGCTTAGTGAGCCACTAGAACTCTGTTGCATGAGATTTCTAAACACCTCTCTCTAAACTGCAATCCCAGAATTCCATAGGTTGTTGACATAACAGTTAAAGTGGAATAATAGTGCATGGAACTGTGTAGTGTTGAAAGGACCTTGGGTGAAACAAGAAACATTATCAGGACCCGCATCTCCAACATGAACGAGGTTGGGATGATTACAGGTCCCAAGCTTGAAGGAAGACAGGTGAGGAACATCCCAAGTACCTGCGGGATGTTAGCATGTAAACCAACATGTGGAGCCACCACATCAGGGAAGTCCCCCCACTCTTCTCTCAGCTGTTCAGAATAGGAGAGGGCTGAGACCTCAAGTAAACCCACTCACCAGAAAGTCAGACCCATGGACTTTAGCAAATCAATGGCTCATAGAGCAAATCAAGTTTCAAGAATCCCTAGAAGACAAGATGACAGTTGTACTTTGGACATATCATGAGAAGACATGACTCACTGGAAAAGACAAGAAAGTGGAAGGCAGTAGGGAAAGAGGAAGACTGCATTCCAGATGGATAGACTCAATGAAGGAAGCAAGGACCCTGAGTCTGCAGGCCCTGAATCATAGAATCATAGAATTGCAGAGTTGGAAGAGACCACGAGAGCCATCCAGTCCAACCCCCCTGCCACGCAGGAAATCTTGATCAAAGCATCCCCGACAGATGGCAATCCAGCCTCTGTTTAAAGACCTCCAAGGAAGGAGACCCCACCACGCTCCGAGGGAGTGTGTTCCACTGCCAAACAGCTCTTACTGTCAAAAAGTTCCTCCTCATGTTGAGGTGGAATCTCTGTTCCTGGAGCTTGCACCCATTGCTCCGTGTTCCAGTCTCTGGAGCAGCAGAAAACAAGCCTGCTCCATCCTCAGCGTGACATCCCTTCAAATACTTAAACAGGGCTATCATATTGCCTCTTAACCGTCTTTTTTCCAGGCTAAACATACCCAGCTCCCTAAGTCTCTCCTCATAAGGCATCGTTTCCAGACCTTTCACCATTTTAGTTGCCCTTCTCTGGACACACTCCAATTTGTCAATATCCTTTTTGAATTGTGGCGCCCAGAACTGGACACAGTATTCTAAGTGAGGTCTGACCAAGGCAGAATAGAGTGGCACTATTACTTCCCTTGATCTAGACACTATACTTCTATTGATACAGCCCAAAACTGCATTGGCCTTTTTAGCTGCCGCATCACACTGTTGGCTCATGTTCAACTTGTGGTCTACTAGGACTCCCAGATCCCTTTCGCACGTAGTCTCATTCAGCCAGGTCTCTCCCATCCTATATTTATGCATTTCATTTTTCAGCCCTAAATGCAGTACTTTACATTTCTCCGTATTGAATTTCATTTTGTTAGCTTTGGCCCAGCTCTCCAGTCTATCCAGGTCATTCTGAATTTTGATCCTGTCCTCTAGGGTATTAGCTACTCCTCCTAATTTGGTGTCATCTGCAAATTTGATAAGTATGCCCCTAATTCCCTCATCCAAGTCATTGATAAAGATGTTGAATAGCACTGGGCCCAGGACAGAACCCTGTGGCACCCCACTGGTCGCATCTTTCCAAGATGAAGAGGAGCCACTGCTGAGCACCCTTTGGGTTTGGCTGGTCAACCAGTTACAAATCCATTGAACAGTTAACTTGTCTAGCCCACATTTTACAAGCTTGTTTGCAAGAATGTCATGGGGAACCTTGTCAAAGGCCTTACTGAAATCAAGGTATGCAACGTCCACAGCATTCCCTTCATCTACCAAGCTGGTAACTTTATCAAAAAAAGAGATCAGATTAGTCTGGCATGACTTGTTTCTCCGAAACCCATGTTGACTTTTTGTGATTATGGCATTGCCTTCTAAATGTTCACAGACTCTCTGTTTAATGATCTGCTCTAGAATCTTCCCTGGTATTGATGTCAGACTAACTGGACAATAATTGTTGGGATCCTCTTTTTTCCCCTTTTTGAAGATGGGAACAACGTTTGCCCTCCTCCAGTCTGCTGGGACTTCTCCTGTTCTCCAGGAGTTCTCAAAGATTATTGCCAATGGCTCTGAGATCACATTTGCCAGCTCTTTTAATACTCTTGGATGTAGTTCATCTGGTCCTGGAGATTTAAATTCATTTAGATTAAGAAGGTATTCCTGTACTACCTCTTTACTTATTTTGAGCTGGATTTCCCCTATTGTGTTCTCTGTTCCATTATCCTCAGGTTGGTCCTCCTTTTCCTTTTCTGAAAACACTGAGGCAAAGAAGGTGTTGAGTAATTCTGCCTTTTCTCTGTCCCCTGTTAGCATTTTGCCATCTTCCCCACGTAGTGGCCCTATCATTTCCTTCTTCCTCCTTTTGCTGCGGACATACCCAAAAAAACCCTTTTTATTGTTCTTAACCTCCCTAGCAAGCCTGAGCTCATTCTGCGCTTTAGCTTTTCTGACTTTACTCCTACACGTGTTCGCTATCTATTTGAATTCTTCTTTGGTGATTTTCCCCTTTTTCCATTTCTTATACATGTTCCGTTTAAAACTTAGCTCTGTTGATATTTCTTTAGTCATCCATCCTGGTTTCTTGAGACACCTCCCATTTTTCTTCCTCAATGGTACTGTTTGAAATTGTGCCTTCAGTATCTCCCTTTTGAGAAAGTCCCATCCGTCTTGAGGTCTCTTCTCTTTTAGTATTCCTGACCATGGGATCTCCCCCAGTATTTCCCTGAGTTTATTGAAATCAGCTCTCCTAAAGTCAAGAATGCGTGTCTGACTATGCCTGGCTTCTCCTTTCCATTGTATAACAAACTCCAGGAGAACATGATCACTCTCACCTAAGCATCCCACCACCTGCACCCCATTAACCAGGTCATTTCTGTTGGTTAGGATCAGATCTAAAATAGCTGACCCCCTTGTTGCCTCTTCCACCTTTTGGACCATGAAATTGTCTTCCAGGCATGTAAGGAATTTGCTAGACCTTGAAGTTTTGGCTGACTTAGATTGCCAGCAAATATCAGGATAGTTGAAGTCACCTATCACTACTACATCTCTCCTTTCTGCATGTGTGTTCATCTGTTCTAGAAAGGCATCATCCAATTCCTCCGTCTGATTTGGGGGTCTGTAGTAGAGTCCCACAATAACATCCCTGTTGTTTCCCTCCCCTTTAATTTTTATCCAGATGCTCTCCACCTGGCTTCCAGTATTGATGTCATGGATCACTTCACTGGTGTAAATATCCCTGACATATAATGCTATTCCCCCTCCTTTCCTGTTTGGCCTGTTTCTCCTATAAAGGTTATACCCCTCTGTTCCTACATTCCAATCATGAGACTCGTCCCACCAGGTTTCAGTAACGCCTATTATATCATATTTGTTTTGTAGTGCAAGGAGTTCAAGTTCATCTTGCTTATTTCCCATGCTCTGTGCATGAGTGTAGAGATATCTAAGACCATGTGTTCTCTTTACTTGCTGCCTGTGCAAGTTTTTTTGCCTCCCACTGTTGGGTCCTTGCGCTGTTTGCCTTGTTCCCTCTATGACAGTTTGCCTATTTTGTCCAGCCCTTTTGCCTTCCAGAATACTGTCTCCCTCCACCATTTGACTCAGTTTAAAGTCCTCCTGATCAAATTCTTGAGATTGTTGGCAAAAATGTTTCTTCCAACTGTTGTAAGATGCACCCCATCTCTTGCCAGAAGTCCCTCCGCATGGAAGCGCAGTCCATGATCCAAGAATCCAATTTGTTCTGAGCACGCTGTTGAGGATAGGGTGACTTGGAGGTTTCTCATTCATAGGGTCACCACAAGTTCAAGTCAACTTGACCGCAGTTAAAAACAAATGAGGCGCTGAGAAGAAAGCTAAAGGGCTTTGGGGCACAAGTTGTTACATGCTGCTTGCTATTGAAGAATGTGGCCCAGGAAGAGGGAGAAGAATACTAGAAGTGAACAACTGGCTCTGCAGATGGGCTCATAAAGAAACATTTGACTTCTTATAGCATGGTCAACTCTTTCATAAAGAAGGACTACTTGAAAGAGATGGGTTGCACTTCGCAGCTGTTGGTAGCAACATTTTTGCTAAGAGTTGCATAAATCTGACCAGAAGAGCTTTAAATTGAGTTACCAGGGGGAAGGAGAGGGTATTCCAGAGAGCAGGGGTGAAACCAGGTATTGGAGACAATTGCCTCAAAGATACAGGAGGAATTAGGCTAATTGTACAAGAACCGGAGTGTGCAGGAAGAAAACAGGGAATCAGCTGAAAATAATGACCCCTAGTCTTGGATGTCTCTACACTAATGCACAGATCATGTGAAATGAACAAGATGAACTCTTGATACAGGAAGGTAAATATGATTTGATAATACTTCCTGAAACCTGTTAGTTTGAGCCTCATGATTCAAATGCTTAAATGATGATGTTGTACCAAGCCTACAATAGTTGTCAATTTCCCAAGGCTTCTCTCTGAAGAACATCCCCTTCCTTCTGCAGGCTTGTTGCAGCATATTTGTGATGACAGAGTCCTGAGCGTGGCAGGAGGCAACACAGATTGAGCAAGGGAAGGCACCATGAAACAGGTGAAATTCTCAATCATCATGTATCACAAGCTGGGCTAATGAAGTGCCCAAAATTGTAAAAGCAAGGTACAGCTAGCCCTCTGTAGCCACAGATTTCAAGCATCTACAGCTTGAAGATACTCCAAAACAAGTATCCATAGAGGCAGGGGGATCCTGGAAGCAAACTTCAGCAGATACTAAAGCCCCGCTGTACTACTGCCAACGAGTTCTCCTCTCAGGGGAAAATACTGTATTTCCCAAATCAAATGTGTTCCGCTACCCAGACACACACGAATTAGCAGCAAAAGATCCCATGTCAAACGAAAACACACTAAACTCTATTTTTGATACGGAAAGATCAGGGGAAAGCGCGAACGCAGTCCCCCACTACCACAAATTATGCAGTCGAGTTTCCCGCATTTGGGGAAATCGCAGGGGTCAGCACACCCGGAGTGCAATGGATGAGCCTCACCCTGAGAAAACCTCCTTCGTGATCAAGGTGTCTCCCCTGCCAGGTAAGTATGCTTTCCCAACCGCCCGCCCCCACCCCCACCGCCGCCCGCCACACTCGAAGCCACGGCGGGACCCACGACCCCCACCCCCCCCACAGAGACTCCCCCGGCCCTTCTGGGACAATGCCACAATTCCTCCCCAGCCGCGGAGAGGGGTTCGCCCCCAACGACGCCCCCGAGCCCCAGCGGAACCCCGCTCGCCACGCTCCCACAATGCCCGGCGGCGGCGCTCATCTGCATAGAGGGGCCGTGTGGCCCCGCCCCCTTTCCCCTCCTCGGCCGCCTTGCGCTGGCCTTTCCGCGGGAGCCGCCTTTGCACGAGCCAGGCAGGGAGGGAGGGAGGGAGGGAGGCGGGGGGCCGCGCGCGCTCTGCGGAGGAAGCCCATGGGGCGCAGCAGCCGGGATGGCTCTCCGTCAACCTGGGCACAACTGCCGGCTTGTTTGACTTCGGCCCCCCTGCTTGGGGAAGTTCGGCGTCTTCTCCAAAGCCCGGCAGCTTCAGGCATTTGGGGTGTCCTGGCTGGGAAGGATGGGAGTTGCAATCCGGCGGTGGCGGGAGGGGGGGGGAAACGCCAGTACTACTACTACCGGGTGGGGGTTCTGTGGCCCTCCAGGTGTGAAACTGCCACTCCCATCATCCCCGACCGTGGTCCATAGTGCTGGTGGGTGGTGGCGTCTACCTCAGTGACTCATGAATCCTTAGGAAACAGTAACTGGCAGCTAGAACCCCCGGCAGTGGCTGGCGTTTCCCCTCCCTTCATCCGTATGTGGAGAAAGGCTGAGAGCTGCTGGGTGCTGTTTCTTCCCCGCCCCCCCGAGATCAGGGTTAGGAAGGGCTGGCCCTCCTGCCACCGCCGGACTGCAACTCCCATCCTCCCCAGCCAGGACACCCCAAATGCCTGAAGCTGCCGGGCTTTGGAGAAGACGCCGAACTTCCCCAAGGCGGGGGGCCGAAGTCAAACAAGCCGGCAGTTGTACCCAGGTTGACGGAGAGCCATCCCGGCTGCTGCGCCCCATGGGCTTCCTCCGCAGAGCGCGCGCGGCCGCCCCGCCTCCCTCCCTGCCTGGCTCGTGCAAAGGCGTCTCCCGCGAAAGGCCAGCGCGAGGCGGCCGAGGAGGGGAAAGGGGGCGGGGCCGCAGGGCCCTCTATGCAGATGAGCGCCGCCGCCAGGCATTGTGGGAGCGTGGCGGACGGGGCTCCGCTGGGGCTCGGGGGTGTCGTTGGGGGCGAACCCCTCTCCGCGGCTGGGGAAGACTTGTGGCCTTGTCCCAGAAGGGCCAGAGGAGTCTCTGTGGGGGTGGGGGACGTGGGCCCCGCCGTGGCTTCGAGTGTGGTGGGCGGCGGTGGGGGTGGGGGCGGGCGGTTGGGAAAGCATACTTACCTGGCAGGGGAGACACCTTGATCACGAAGGAGGTTTTCCCAGGGTGAGGCTCATCCATTGCACTCCGGGTGTGCTGACCCCTGCGATTTCCCCAAATGCGGGAAACTCGACTGCATAATTTGTGGTAGTGGGGGACTGCGTTCGCGCTTTCCCCTGATCTTTCCGTATCAAAAATAGAGTTTAGTGTGTTTTCGTTTGACATGGGATCTTTTGCTGCTAATTCGTGTGTGTCTGGGTAGCGGAACACATTTGATTTGGGACAGTGTTTTCCCCTGAGAGGAGAACTCGTTGGCAGTAGTACAGCGGGGCTTTAGTATCTGCTGAAGTTTGCTTCCAGGATCCCCCTGCCTCTATGGATACTTGTTTTGGAGTATCTTCAAGCTGTAGATGCTTGAAATCTGTGGCTACAGAGGGCTAGCTGTACCTTGCTTTTACAGTTTTGGGCACTTCATTAGCCCAGCTTGTGATACATGATGATTGAGAATTTCACCTGTTTCATGGTGCCTTCCCTTGCTCAATCTGTGTTGCCTCCTGCCACGCTCAGGACTCTGTCATCACAAAAATCCTGCAACAAACCTGCAGAATGAAGGGGATGTTCTTCAGAGAGAAGCCTTGGGAAATGGACAACTATTGTAGGCTTGTTGCAACATCATCATTTAAACATTTTCCTTTGGGGGGAAGACCAAGGCAAAGAAGGTGTTGAGTGGTTCTGCCTTTGCTCTGTCCTGTTAACATTTTGCCATCTTCACCATACAGCGTCCTTTCCATTTCCTTGTTCTTCCTTTTCCCATGCACATAACCAAAAAAGACCTTTTTATGTTTCAAACCTCTAGCAAGCCTGAGCTCATTCTGCACTTTAGCTTAATCTGACTTTCTGCCTACATGTGATGGCTATTTGTTTGAATTCCTCTTTGGTGATTTCCCACCTTTTCAATTTCTTCTACATGTGCTTTTAAAATCTTAGCTCAGTTGAAAGTTCTTTATACATCCATCCTTATTTCTTTAGACACCTCCCATTTTTCCTCTTCATTGGAACAGTTTGAAATTGTGCCTTCAATATCCCACTTTTAAGAAACTCCCATCCATCACAAACTCCTTTCTCTTTTACTATTCCTGACAATGGGATCACACCCAGTATTTCCCCAAGTTTATTAAAATGAACTTTCTTAAAGTCTAGAATATGTGTCTGACAACATTAAGGTGGTAATACTGAGTGGTGTGGAGAGGGCCATACATCATGAGGTCTTATTGCACCAGATTCGGGGTCTTATTGTGCCAGGGGTATGGGTTCTCCCCCCCCCCTTGCATAGACAAACCTTGCATTGCAAACTTTACAATGTGAATGCAAAAACCCATTGAAAGTAATGCTGTAGTCTATGAACATCACCTATTGTACCTTAAATTATTCTTAATTTCTATCTCACACATTGGTGTCAAGACAATTTTATGGATAAAAATATTCACAGGGGGCAGCAGCAAAATGTAACTTTTACACTGTAAGGTGTTAACATTAAGTGTGGAAAATGCCGGCTTACCTCTCTTTTGCTCCTGTGCCCATTTGTTTACATGATTTAGTCTGAAATTGGTTGATGTGATAAGTTAGCGTTTTTGCAGTTCACGCAGCGGTGGGGGGGACGGCTTGGTGACAGACTTGCTTGTGAGCAGAGCGGCGGGGTGTGTGTGCAAGCCTTTAGGGTATTTAGGCCTTTCTGGTGGTCTCTGTGGCAGGGGATCAAAGCCATGGCATTGAGCGCGGCTGCAGAAAGAAGCCCGAACCTCCCAGAGTGAAAGGGGTGTTGGGGAGAGGAGCTGGTTAAGGGTGGGCTGGAGGCAAGCCAAGGCCTTTTTTTCTGGTGAGAGGCCAACTATGGGTGATGAAGAGTCACCTGCCGGCAGGTTTAACTCTCACCCAGTGCATTGGTGTGTAGAGCGGCTGGTGCTATGGTGCTTGGGTTTTGCTCCCTGCGGGGCAAACCACTGCAGCAAGCCGAGGAAGTGAGGCCTGTCAAGCTCTGTGTGGCTGCTCAGACCCGCTGGCTGGCTGGTTGAGGAGCCCTCCCATGAACCACAGCTGGTCTACTCGGTGGCAGGAAGCTTTCCTGTTCTCCCTCCCTCCCAACTAGCTTTTTATCAGCTGCCACCTCTCTTGGCCGCAGCTGCCCGTTCTGTTCTGCCCTGCACCCTGGTCATCGGTGAGGGCTGCTGTGGCCTCAGCATGACTGTTATCTACGACGTATCTGTGTCGGTGGTGGGCCCTTCGGTCGTGCAGTCACAGAGGCCAATTCCCTTGGCTGAAGCAGCCCTCGCTGATGATTGGGGCACAGGGCAGAATGGAATGGGCAGCTGTGGCTGAGAGATAGGCCTCCATGACGGGCAGTCACAGAGGCTGATTCCCTCAACCGAAGCAGCCCTTGCCGATGACCAGCCAGGCGTCAGTAAAAAAAGTTGGGCTGCTCGGGCAGGCAGAAGCGAGCTAGCCCGAAAGTAAGCCAGCAAGCCAGGAAGCAGGCAACCGGTAAATCGGCGACAGGGAGGGCACTGGCATAACAACAATGGCGGATCCTGCATTGCAAAGCATTTGTTGCAAGCCCACCCCAACTGAGGTCTGACCAATCGCCTTTCAGCTCTAATGTGAGCCCCTGCTTTGATATTGTTGCTGGTAATTCACACAACCAATAGTGTGAAACCTTACGCAACTTTCTAAAAAAGTTGGGGAAAATAGTGACAGCTCTTATCACGCTTTTTATGGGTATTTTTGCTCCCTTCTTCTGAATAGGGCAACTTAGGTCTGAAATGTCTGCAAATCATTAGGAATCTGGGCAAATTCATTGAGAATTTTTTTAGCCATATAAACAACTTCTAAGTTTCCTGACATCCCATATTGGGAAGAAGACAGGATATAAAAAAAACCCCACCAATCATATACTCATTTTGCAGTGTCCTAAAAAAAGTCACTTCTGCTGTTGAACAAGGATTTTGTTGTGCTCAGCAGTGGACATTTTAATCAGGGTGCTGCAGTGTGTAAGTTGACAGCAATATAACCCAGCCTCCACTAAACACCCAGCCCCCAAAGTAGAACACATTAGCTTGCCTAGGATATAGTAGGCATGGAGCTAGGAGGGACTGCATCTTTTGTTTGCTACTCCTGCAATAGAAGTAAAGGAGATGGATTTTTCCTACACATTTTGCTTACATGGCCTTATATACTGGTTTTCTGCCTCTATTTGAAAGTCTCTTGGTGATGTGAATATTGGTTCTTGATGGCTTTTATTTTATGGGTTTTTTCACATTCAGCAGGGGCTAATCCATTAAGAGTCTAAGGCAGCCTTTCTCAACCTTTTTACCCTGGAGGAACCCTTGAAATAATTTTCAGATCTCAGGGAACCCCTACGTAAAAATTATACCTACCGCTCCCTTTTTTAAAAATTACAGAAACAGTGGGGAAAAATAGATGCTTATTATATTCCACATTGTTAGCAATACATATTTGATACTTGCAGTGTCAGCATTGCCTATAATACAAATATATTATAAATATAAATATATTTCTCCAAAGTAAGACAGTCTCGGTTTAATCATCTTGGCTTCTAGGGAGAGTTCAAGTTACCATGATATGCTGCCTGAGGCAGCAACGTAGAATCATGGAGTAGGAAGAGACCACAAGGGCCATCCAGTCCAACCCCCTGCCATGCAGGAATACACAATCAAATCATTCCCAACAGATGGCCATCCAGCCTCTGTTTAAAAACCTCCAAAAAATGGAGACTCCACCACACTCCCAGGCAGTGCATTCCATTGCTAAACAGCTCTTACTGCCAGGAAGTTCTTCCTAAAGTTTAGATGGAATCTCTTTTCCTATAGTTTGAACCCATTGCTCCGTGTCCTAGTCTCTGGAGCAGCAGAAAACAAGCTTGCTCCATCCTCAGTATGACATCCCTTCAAATATTTAAATATGGCTACATCACTGACTCTGACCCAAAGATTGAGCTCTGAGCTAACACAGCTTGCAAAAAGCATTAATTAAGGAGCCAGATGCAGGCTGAGAGGGAAGCTGTAGCTTCCTGCCAAGGTAAATGGAAGGAATTTTTTTCAACAGTATGGGAGTTGGTCAGTTTATTTGTGACCCCCACATTCAGTTACCAGACCCACAGTTTAAGAACCTTTTCTCTATCCACGACTCCTTTACTGTACTGGCTCTGCCCTCTCCAGATCTGGTTTTAAAAGAATAAAAACCGTAAGTCACTTTTATCAGAGTTCTCCCATCCACAGCTGGCACCTGAGTAGCTGACTGACCAGGGGGTTACTTGGATTACTTGGTCAGTTTCCCCCAATTGGCTAAGAGCTGTATAGCATTGCAATTCTCTTTCCATTGTTCTGAATTTTTGCATTTTGCATTTGTACCTTTAAATCAGTTTTAGTCAAGCCAGGTCATCTTTTGCCTCAGTTCTGGGTCTGTGGCTGCTTGCAGGAAGCGAATCATACATACACACATTCCTGGGCCATCAGGAGCTTCATTAGCATATCTAAAGCAGATCAAAAGCTGGGAGGGAGAGCAAGGTATTTGGCATGTAAACATCTCTCCCCCCCCCCCGCACCCATAAGAGGACCCTTTGAGGCTCCATTGGTGTGCACATATTCAAACACACACACATTCCTCCCCTGGCTTTCTCTGTTGTGGAGAGGAGAGATAAGCCATTTCAGCTCACCACTTCTCCATGATTTATTAATTTATTACTGTTTTCTCACGGAACCCCTGGCCATCTCTGGGGGAACCCCAGTTGAGAAATGCTGGTCTAAGGTGTGGGCTCATATATTTCCAAACAGACCTTAGAAAGGCCAGTTTCCAGACAATGTTTTGTTCTTGTTGTGGGCATTCATGTCATTTCTGACTTGTGGCAAACCTATCACAGGGGTTTCTTGGCAAGATTTGTTCAGAGAGGGTTTACCATTGTCTTCCTCTGAGGCTGGGAGAGTGCGACCTGCTCAAGATCACCCAGCAAGTGGCTGTGGTTGAACAGGGATTTGAATCCTGCTCTCCCAGAGTCCTAATCCAACACTAAAACCACTCCAACACACTGCCTCTCAGGGCAATATCTCTATGGCTCAGTATATAAACCATTCTCTTCCATTTTTCTCCATTCAGCAGCCACATTATGTAAATTGTACAAATATGGGCCACTGCTCTTTTAGTACCAAAATATTTGATTCCCTGCTCATAAAGAAATGTATGGCCTTTGCCATCACTTCATACAGAAAAAAAAAATCCTTGTTATTCACATATCAATTCAAATGGGTCATCAAAGCCTTAGAGATAGATGGGTAGCTTGGCCTTTACTGCTCTTTTTCATGGCTGGCCAATTAGTAAAACCAGGACCATTAATTAATATTATCTTGCCTCTCAGCCAGTATGGGACCCAAGGCAGCTTGCAATATAAGGTAAAACCTAATAGTGTTAAAATAATGGTTAATTCACAAGTTAAGAATTAAATAAATAACCATATTAAAAACATTAAACAGTTTGAAAGGCAATTAATACAAAATAATGGTAAAAATACTGCCCATCCAAATTAAAAGGCCCTCTGTAATGCCTAGTCACAGTCAAAGGCCTTGGTAAAAGACATTTTTGCCTACCAGAGATCAGAGGGAAGTCAAACTAGTCCTCCCAATAGCCTGGGAACAGCTATCAAACATGCTCTCCTCTATATCCTTAGATGGTGGTGGGACTAAGAAAAATCCCTCCCTTGCTGGTCTTGAAATGGGCATGCTCGTATTGGGAGGTGCAGTCTAACATATAGGCTGGACCTAAGCTGCATAGGGTTTTATAGGTCGTAACAGCACTTTGAATTGTGCCCAGAAATAATTTGGTAGCCAGGGAAGCTGTTTCAATAGAGGAGTTATATCTTTCCTATAATCAGTATCAGTCAGCAGGCTGGCTGCAGTATTCTGGGGCTGCTGCAGTTTCCAAAAACAGCCCCACATAGTGTGTGTTACAATAGTCCAAATGGGATGTAATTAAGGCAAGTGTTACCGTGGCCAGATCTGACATCTCTAGGAAGAGGGGCAGGTGGCATGTGGTTACCTCCTAGCAAGGCTGGCATTAAGTTAAAATGCTGTTCACCTCACTCATATTATTCCTTTTTACAGAGAGTAAGGGGGTATGACATGATTGGTATATCTCAGTTGCAATTTATGAAGTGGATCCAAGCTCACAATGTTATAGAACAGTTGGCCATTACGAAGAGATCTCATAAGCACATTCTGGACAACATACAAAGACAAAATGCTTAAAACCTCTTTATTTTTCACACAATGTATACCAGAAAATGATCTCACCAGATATTCTAGGCTTAATAAATACAAGGTGAGAGTGATGTGTATAAACCTTCATTGAGCAGTAACAGAGATAAATGTCAGTCTTCAATTCCAGTGAATGAATTGATTAAAAAAATGTTAGTCTTCAGTTCTAGGGAATGGATTTCAGCAAACATATGTTTTCACCTCATTATAGAAAAAAAGAAATAGACTCCCATGGGCTGTTACATGTGAGGGAGGCAAACAGTATTACTGCCTTAGAAACTCATTGCTTTGTCTGGGTAAGCATCACAAAGAAGCACAACAGATTCCCCCCTCCCACCCCATTTCCCATGTTGATTTGTTCCTTCCTTAGTTGGTCAAGCTTCATATCAGAAACATTTTGCAGTTACATGCAACTGTAGATGAAACAACTTTTAATTTGATCCAAATATTTTCCAGATCAGGAGAGCAGAATTTTGAATAATCAAGATAATAATCACCATAAACCGTTAAACTTTATACTGACGTCAAATATCATCAGTTCATGTAATGATGTAGGTCAGCTGGTGGAAAGAAAGGCATTTAAAAATTCACTGGTTCACTGGTAATAGTTAATGCTTTTATTATTATTTTTAAAAAAATCCTTGATGACTTGCTGAATTTGAGGCCACAATTTTTTTTAAAAATCAGAGCAAAAACATGCACATTTAATTAATTATGCTCTGTGACAATGCAGGTTACAAAATCTGAAAATACCAGGTTTCGGTATCTTGTAAATCATGAAACTGGTATAGACTGACTTGGATACACTGAAGTGGAGGACAGCCTGGCCAAGTGAAGGGCATCAGGGTTATGGTACACCTTAGGTCAGCTCTTTAAGATGCAATTGATTCTTATAAGCCCAAATTAGATTGGTGATAAACCAAGATGCTTAGAATCAGCCAGGGTTGAAATTTTATTGGTGCATGTGTGTAGACACAGATCTCTTACAAAACAATGCCATTTTTGGTAACATCCACTGGTGGAACAGAGTTGAAGAACATAGGAACACACAGTAAGTTGTTTTACACTGAGTTGGACCAGTGCTCCATCTAACTTAGCATTGTACAAAGCAGGGGTAGGCAAAATCAGCGCTCCAGATACTCTGGGAGTTGTGATCACAAACATCTGGAGGGTCACACTTTGCCAGCTCCTGGAACAGGGATTAGCAATGGCTCTCCAAAATCTCTTCTCAACTTTAGTAGGAGATTCCATGGTGGAACCTGGAACTTTCTGCATGCTTACCATTCATATTAGCCATTAGTACAATGTGAACAATAGTAAAAACAGTCCTACATTCAAAACCTTGCACATTCATTATTAGCTGGTAAGGCTGTTCATCAGTCTCAACAACATTCAGGAATGGTACACTTACCTGCTTCTGGGCATTAAACAGACTTTTTTTTTTTTTTTTACAGAGCTGCAACATGTGGACTTCACATAAACAGCTGGAAGCACCTTCTGCAGAAGCATGGTATCTTCAGAGGTCACAAAATGGACATAAACATTATTTGCACAATCAGAGATCCTGAGAGTTAAACCAATACCACCTTGCTCATTATTACTGAACAAGTCTTTGTAGATGTTAGTTTGTACCCATGTAAATTATGAACTGAATAGCCCAAGCAAAGTTATTCGGGTTGCCCTAAAATGGACCCTAGCCACAGTCATACAGAAACATTGCTTTTTGATTAATACAAACCAGGGGCCCATCTACATGAGGGGGAAAAATGGTACCTCACAGTAATGGCATTTCGCAGCAGCAGCGACATGTCTTAACAGTGTTTTTGGCTTCAGAAGCCCCCATAAGCTTCGCATGCCAGATGGCGGCCATGAGGGATTTACTTGCATTGGTTCTTTGCCACCACTGATTTTTTTTTTTAAACCATCATCTAAGGTGCACTGGAAGTGATACAGCAATTTTTTTTATTTAACAGGAAAACAAAATGAAAAAACTCCATACCGTTTTATCAGTGATTATTAGCGAGCGCTTTCATCAGCGCTGTCTACGCACAATCCTAAATATACACTGGACTGACTATGTGACGAATGTTGCTGTCCTTGAGCAAGCAGGGATCACCAGCATTGAGGCCATGATATTGAGAACACAGCTGCGCTGGGCAGGGCACGTTTCTAGGATGGAGGACCATCGGCTCCCAAAAATACTACTCTACGGTGAACTCACCACGGGTCAGCGTAAGAGGGGCGCTCCAAAAAAGCGATACAAAGACTCCCTGAAACAACATCTCAGGCTTGGCCAAATTGATCACCAACAGTGGTCCACCCTGGCCTCACATCGGGAGGCATGGAGACGCACTATCCACAATGCTGCAGCCTTATTTGAGAACTCATGACGAACAAGTCTTGAAGAGAAACGACAACGCAGAAAGAATCACAACCCAAAAACATCACCCAAGGAGACCTTCTGCTGTGCTTTTTGCAACCGGACTTGTTTATCTCGGATTGGCCTTTTTAGTCATCAGCGCGCTTGCAGAAAGCGCGGGATGAGTCCTTCCTGAATCTTCGTTTGCGAAGAAAAAGCCAGAGAGAGAGATTAGCGATTGCTCGCTAAGGCAAAAATCCAACATGGCAGCAGTGGGCACTTACCCTCTTAGCAAGCCCCGCCCCCACACTCACCTGGCCAATCAGCTTTGCACTTTCCTTTGAATCACTTGTCCTAATGAGCAGCAATGCGCACCCCCCTCACTGTTCTTGGGTCCCCCTCCTTCCAAATAGTGTGGATTGGTGCAGGGTCCCATTTGGACAGGTAGGATTCCCAGCGAATTCCATGAGGGTTATTTCAACTGTTTAGACAATCCCCAGGTTAGCTATACTGGAGCATCATTATTTATAATGGTTAAAATCTATATATGTAGATAGATAGATAATTCTCTTGGGTATGTTGACTTTCCCAGTGTGTTAATTGGCTGCTCAGGAAACACACTCAACCAATCACCACCCATGGAAATTCCCTCTCCACCTCACAATCCACTCTTGTCACTCAGTCTGTGACCCAGATTGGGACCTAGACAGTCAATTGGTGGCGGCGGCAGCAGGGCAAAAGAGCAAGTCACCTTCAGCAATCCTGGGAAAAGTGTAGAATGCTGAGAAGGAGGAGGAATTGAAATCCACTGGCCTACCTTATAGGGTTGTTGTGTACCGGGTGTTTTTTGGGGAGTTTTTTTTAACGGTGTATGGTACACCGGGTACTGCTAGTTCTCACTAAAATTATTACTTAAATGTTGGTATAAAACATATTATACTTGTTCTCCTCTTGTCTACAAACATGAATTTGGCAGCTTTAAGAGAAATGAATCAATGGCAAACCCCTCAAAGGATAGGTACTTGTGTTATGGAGCACTCCGTCCAAACATTCAGGAAGGCAATAATATCTACATTAGAGATGTGAAGGCCCAGAAAAAAACCCAGAAAAATTAAAAAAAACAGTTTTCCCCTGCTTTTTCCTGAAGCCTTTTTTATGGAATGTTTTATTTTAGCTTGATGAATAAACTGTAATAATTGTTTGAATACTGTATTTTTAATATACCAATTGTGATAATTTTAGGCCATATCAAATTGTACATAGTCATATTTTATGTTCCTAAAGTAAGAGTGACCTTCAATCTATAAAAAGTGCTAATGTTGCATTTTTTCAATTTTTCTGAAAATTTCTATTTTTGCTGAAACCCCCCCCCCAACATGTTTTTTCCCCCATGGCTTCAAAATTTCTGGAAATTTTACTTCTCTAATCTACATGTCTATGCCTATAAAATATACCATTAAAATCTAGTTAAGATTGCCATTCCACTTCTCACACTGTCAGACCAAGTACAAAGGAAATGTGTAGCTTTGAGAAAATGTTCAGATTATAATGTCCTACCTGTCACCTGCTGGAGTGTACAAGATGTATGGGAGTTGGAAGCCTTTTGAGTATCTCAGACCCAAGCCATTTAGAATACAGACAATCACAACTATAATCTTGGTATTGTGATTACATGCCCACTGGAAGGTGGTGCTGTGAGAGTCATGCAGGAGTGCAGTATGTTTCTAGTAATTTGTCAGTCAAGAAGCCCAGGGGTACTGCGTTGTCATATTTCATATACAGTCGTCCCTTCACATTTGCAGGGGTCACGGGAACAAGGCCCCCGCAAAAGTGAAAAAAACGTGAATAAAAGCAGCCTCTGAGGGTTTAAGGAGGAGCCCTTCCTAAACTCACACACAAAGGGAAGGCGTGGGTGGCATCTGAAGTCCCAGCAAGCAACTGACCCAGCCTCTGAGCATTTAAGGAGGAAGAAAATCACAGCTCCATGCTGTGAGCACGCAAGCAAAGTCCCCCCCTTGCCAGCCCCTCTCTGTCTTAACAAACTGAATTGCTTCTTTAAAACTCACATTTCGCCCCATGTCTCCTCATGGCCCAAAGAAAAGCACAGCTGCATGCTTGCCACCCCCTCTCTGTGTCTCAACAAATGGAATTGCTTCTTTAAAACTCATATTTCGAACCTTTCCTACACACATTCACACACAGGGAAGGCATGGGTGGTATCTGAACTCCCAGCAAGCAACCGACCTAGCCTCTGAGCATTTAAGGAGGAAAGCTTCCTGCTGGCCGAAAGAAATATTTAATAAGCACAAAAAGGAACTGAAGAGCTAGCATGATCAAGGCCTTGGGAGAGGAAAACATCTTTTACCTTATAGTGCAGTACTGTGGTAGGTGGCTTCCAAGCAGTTGCAGTACAGATAAATAAATGGCAAATCACTCTCTGAATACTGAAAAAACATCAGTGCTGTCTTCCAGAGATAGTGTGATGCTGTGGATTTAACAACAGAACCAGATTACAGTACTAATGCTTGCTTGCCTGGTTATGATGACTTCAAGGTAGCCCCTCTCTCACTCCCCTGCCCCTGCCTGATACCCACTTCACTTTATTTCCCTCACAGGGTAATTATGAGGATAAAATAGGATTGCTACTGTATTTATGCAACATGGCTTGGTGTTTTGTTTATGTATTTGTGACGATCTTTTTTGGAATGATCCTACAGAAACATAAGGGTAGTATTAGGCAACACAATGCTCAAACTATTTTTCTAAGCCAGTACTGCCTAGCTATCCAGGAAGTTGGGGAGAGATGTTTTATATCATCTTTTTACTAGAGATAAGGAGGACTAAATCTATGGGCTTCAATATACAAAGCAAATTCTCTACCACTGAGCTATATAGCACCTAATCAAACATGAGTGTTGTCTAGTAGGGAGGGAGGGTGATATTTGACCTTAATTGCCATGGTGATGCCATTGTACTACAAAAACCTCACAAAATATGCAGCAGCAAAATCCAATGATTATTTATAATACATTACTTGTTTGAATTAATTTTATTATTTATATTAATTTAAAACAAGCAAAAACTTACATTCTGGACATCTCCAACTTGGTAGTTCTTTGTAGCCTGCACTTTCTAGTACAGCCCAAGCAAAGGAAGGGAAGAGAGGACAACAAGCTAAACAAAGCAGTGTAAGCTAGCATGCATTTGATAGTCACGATACTGAAGGGTAATTTTCAGATCACAGAAACCATTTGGGGGGTATCATAGAAGGCTTCTTGCAACAGCTGTAACACACAAACTGCTCTCCACAGCAATTACATCATCTGGAAAATTTCTGGTATCATCCCCCATTTGAAGGTTTACAAAAATTCCTTTTATTATTACAGGTTGCCCATATTGAAGAACAGATGCCAAGAAAAACTCCATGCAGTTAAGTCAAGATTGTAAGTGTCAGATGTCTTGCCTCTTATGAACAAACATGTTGGAAGGTGGAAGTATCAGTTGCTATATGCTCCTACCCTACCACCCTTTTTTAAAAGACCAAAATGACATTTTCCTAAGCACTTGTTATTCTGGGCTCTTATCCTGTCTTCTCTGTCTTCTGAAGTATTCTGTTTCTAGCCAAAAGGCAAGGTTTGTTTTAAGTGGCAGCTCTTCATCATCACAAGCTTTACAATGATTGAAGCAGATATCTCCAGTGTTTCTTTCTCTCATTTTCAAGATGTTTACGCCCTATTTCCACCCATTCCTCCTTTCCAGATCATGAGTCTGCTTTTGTGCTAAGGGGACACAGGTTTTTTTTTTAAAAATATAAAACAATGCAATAGTGGTAAACTGTAATAGTATTATTTCTGTTTTTTTCCTTGAAACAAATCATCCCCCCCATGTGAACTGAGGTACTGGGAAACACTGTCTACACTACAGAGGGAGTGCTGATCTGGCTCTAAGCAAACTAAAATAACAACAGCACTATTGCACTACTGTACACAGATTTTTTTTTTTAAAGGAAACAGATACTGGGAGGGATTTTTACAAAAGGAAAAAACCATGTGTGGATTGCAACACACTTGGGGATGGGTGTGAGGGGGCTGGCACATCCATAAATGAACTAACAGGTGTTGCCAAATTTTAATCAGGAGGATGTAAGAAAGTGACAAGAAATACAAAGTGTTAAGAATATTCAATATTCAATAGTACAATATAAATCAGTGCAAATCACCAATCTAGATGAGCCCTTAGGCTCTTAATCATTATAGCAGTTCCAACTATT
Organism: Gambelia wislizenii; assembly: GCA_030847615.1. Classification (NCBI taxonomy): domain Eukaryota; kingdom Metazoa; phylum Chordata; class Lepidosauria; order Squamata; family Crotaphytidae; genus Gambelia; species Gambelia wislizenii. The sequence continues at coordinate 445,439,515 of JAUMIR010000001.1, read as the reverse complement.
TTCTTACGTCAGTAGGCCTTGTATCTTTCACTTAGCTTTATGATTTGCAGCTGAAAAACGGCAAGGCAGCTGGGATTGATGGAATCCCACCTGAAGTTTGGAAACATGGAGGTCATGTACTTCATGAAAAATTCCACGAACTCCTTGTGAATTGCTGGGAAAAAGGGGAACTGCCATCAGATCTCCGAGATGCAGCCATCATCACCCTGTACAAGAAAAAAGGAGCAAAATCCAATTGCTCAAATTATCGAGGCATAACACTGCTCTCTATTGCTGGAAAAATCCTTGCAAGGATACTCCTGAACAGATTAGTTCCTGCTATTGCAGAAGAACTTCTTCCTGAAAGCCAATGTGGCTTCAGAGCCAATAGGAGTACTACAGATATGGTATTTGCCCATAGACAACTGCAAAAGAAATGTAGAGAGCAGAAAAAGGGACTCTATGTAACATTTGTGGACCTCACCAAAGCCTTCGACACCGTGAGTAGAAAAGGTCTGTGGCAGATCCTGGAAAGACTAGGATGTCCCCCCAAATTCCTTAAAATGATTATCTTGCTACACGAGGCCAGCACGGTCAAGTCAGATATGGTGATGCTCTTTCAGAGCCCTTTCTAATAACTAATGGAGTGAAGCAAGGTTGTGTTCTTGCTCCAACTTTATTTACAATCTTCTTCAGCATGATGCTTCAAAGAGATACGGCAGAGTTTGAAGAAGACGACAGCATCTATATACGTTACCGTATTGATGGTAGTTTGTTTAACTTAAGCCGTCTGAGGGCTCGCACTAAGACTCTAAACTATCTAGTCTGTGAGCTGCTCTTTGCTGATGTTGCTGCCCTTGTTGCCCACACAGAAGCAGCTCTGCAGTGCCTAACATCCTGCTTCGCAACAGCTGCAGAGCTGTTTGGGCTGGAAGTCAACCTGAAGAAAACGGAAGTTCTTTACCAGCCTGCACCACAGGACGAACACCACCATCTCCACATTGCCGTCGGCAAATCTGTGCTCAAGTCCGTTCAGCAATTCACCTACCTGGGAAGCATCATCTCCTCAGATGCCAAGATTGACAAAGAGATTGATCACAATTAGCAAAGGCATATAGTGCATTTGGAAGACTTCACAAAAGAGTCTGGAGCAATAAACACCTGAGGCAAAGCACACAAATCAATGTGTATAGAGCCGTTGTACTGTCTATTCTCCTTTACGGGTCTGAAACATGGGTCACCTATTGCCACCACTTATGACTCCTCGAACTCTTTCATCAGTGCTGTCTACCCACTATCCTAAATATACACTGGACTGACTATGTGACGAATGTTGCTGTCCTTGAGCAAGCAGGGATCACCAGCATTGAGGCCATGATATTGAGAACACAGCTGCGCTGGGCAGGGCACGTTTCTAAGATGGAGGACCATTGCCTCCCAAAAATAGTACTCTACGGTGAACTCGCCACAGGTCAGCGTAAGAGAGGTGCTCCAAAAAAGCGATACAAGGACTCCCTGATACAACATCTCAAGCTTGGCCAAATTAATCACCAACAATAGTCCGCCATGGCCTCACATTGGGAGGCATGGAGACGCACTATCCACAATGATGCAGCCTTATTTGAGAACTCACGCCAAACAAGTCTTGAAGAGAAACGACAATGCAGAAAGAATCACAACCCAGAAACATCACCCAAGGAGATCTTCTGCTGTGCTTTCTGCAACCAGACATGTTTATCTTGGATTGGCCTTTTCAGTCATCAGTGTGCTTGCAGAAAGTGTGGGATGAGTCCTTCCTTGAATCTTTGTTTGCGAAGAAAAGCCAGAGAGAGAGAGAGAGAGAGAGAGAGAGAGAGAGAGAGAGAGATGATTTGCAGTATTCCCTCCCTTCTCTATATGGCAGCAGGACTGGGGAGAAGCAAGATTTTGTGGTTTGTGAAAGTTCTATCTTGCTCATCAGGAAGCTTCACCATGGGCCAGGCTTTGGAGTCTGTATTTAGTGTTGGGCCAAAGAGACAAATGGGGAATCCTATGGGTGTGCAACCCATTCTGATGCATAACAGCTTCCTTGCTCGAGGTGATGTTAAGCATGATGTTGAACTGTTCTGAGGGACCTCAACATTCATGCCAAGGCTGTCTTGAGTGGTCTGGCTTGGGACTTCATGGGCTCCATGGAGCTTTTTTTGATTTGGTATTGGCAAAGCACACCAGCAGGATTTACCATTGATTTAATCTTTGCTTCCAGGGGGAAGACTGATTTTGTTGCAAGTGGGTTACAGCAAGTTGTCACAATCAAACCTTCTCCATGGCATTGGCCCATCCACCTGTTGCAAAGATAGAAGAGTTATTTAAAAAGTATGTCCTCAGAGACTTAGGGAATCTTAAGGATCCCTAAATGCTGTGGGGAAGTACCCAGGAGTGGGAGCACACCATCTTACCAAGACCTTGGTCTTGTTATGGCACAGTGAAATGGCCGTCACTAATGAGTGCCCCAAGCACCCTCTTTGATGCTGTAAAGTCAAAGTAGATCCAAGTGTGGGGTGAGACAGGCCAGATGGTTATGATTTGCTGTGGGTACGACAAGCCTGTGATAGGGTTCATAATCATGCCTAATGTGCGGCAATGAAGAGAGCAAAACTTGTATTTTGTTGACTCTACTGGGTCCTTCTGTAGCTGTCTAGTGAAGCTTTCTTGAGTGGTGTGAGGCTGTTACCTTCCCAGCAAAGCATACATATATATCTTTGGTACCTTTTGACACATTTGCTAAGTAACACCTTAGAAAATAAAGAGTATCTGAAGCCATTCTAGTCTCAAGTCTAGGCTTGGTTCAGGGGCATAATTGGCATTGGTCACCCTGATGGATGATCTTTATCAGGAGAAGACAAGAGAATATGACCATGTTGCTTCCTCTTGATCTCTGAGCCACAGTAATACATCTGGCAATAGCCATATGAACTAGGTTTGTCACGATGTCACATAAGGCACTGTTATTGTTACAGTTCTGTTTGTACCTGAGGATTCAACTCCACAGAATAGTACTGGGGGGCTGTGTCTCATCCCCTTGACTATGGTGCTGTAGAGTGGCACAGAGCACAGTTGTGTCCCCAATGCTATTTAGCATTTACATGAAAACCAATGATGATTTGGGGCTAGATGTTATCAACACATTGATGACACCTAGTTCTACTTCTGAAACATTCAAATTGGGTGTGTATATGAATGAACTGAAATAGTACTGTAATGCAGTGCACTGGAGGAAAGCCCAGAAGCCGATATGGAATCTTGAGAAGACAGAGGCTCTCTTGGTTAGTGCTTCCTAGCCCCAGAAACTGGGTAACTTACCTGTTCTGGATGGAATTGTGTTCCCCCTGCATGTACAGGTGTGTATTCTGGAGGTGCTAGGGGATTAATCTCCCACTGGAGACTCAAACAGCTTCTATACGGTAACACTTTTCATCAACTGGTACAGCAGCTATGATCATTCTTGGACATGCCTAGGGAACTGCCCTTAAGATTCATTCAGAAGCAACAGCTGCCACAGAATGTGGTGGCTAGCCTGTTCAGTGCCCCTCCCTACTTTATACAGTTGGCCCACTGTGTCTGTGGGCTCACGATCCGTGGATTCAACCCACTGTGGATTCAAACTGCAGTACTGTACAGAATGCATGTACTTTACCCAACACATTTGTGAGGCCAAAGAGGCTGCAGAGAGACACGTGAACACAAGGCTTGAAGAGAGACACGCACACAGCAGCCTCAAGTTTTAGGTGGTGGTGGCTGCTGCCACTGCTCACTCTTCCTTCCTTCCTTCCTTCCACATTAGAAAATATGTGCATGCAACAGTCTCACACTTTGGGGAGCGGGGTGGCTGCTACTGCTGCTCCTCCTTCCAGATCAGAAAAGATGTGACACCACCCCCCATACCACAAAAGATGTGAGGCTTCCAGAGATGAGAGATGTGTGAAACAGTGGGAATCTAAACATAGTGCTTTGTAGTAATGATGCTCAAACGCCCTCTGGGATTGTCATGGTAGAGCATACTTTATTGGAACAGTAGGCTGGTTTATATAGTCTAGTGATCATGTATACACTGTTAATCATTAGGTAAGGATTATGTTGGTACACAGGAGTGATTACAAAATACATACAGACATACTCATTACCTGAATATCCAAGAAGGATTGCAAGCCACATAATTATCGCTGTCTGGGTACACACAGGTAAAATCATTTGGGTACACAGATCTTGTCTTCGAGATTATTCTCAGTTGACCTAACACCTTCCTTGTTAATTAGGAGGATGTCAGACTATGTGCAATCCCATGGGGGAGTGGGCATTCCCAAGTGTTCTGAAAATGCATGTAGCCACAGTGTTTGGTGTGAATTCATGCCTCTGGCCATTTCACAGATCCTTGCATCTTTCTTCAGTCTTACATTCATGTCTCTCTGCAAGCCTCACGTCTTTTGGAGTGTTGTGTTTAACAGGAATGAGCAGAAGCACCACAACTGCCACCTCAAAGGCAGAAGCAGGCAGCTGGCATCTCCCCGGAGGCAGGGGAGCCTGAAGAATGCATACTTGGTGGCATGCCTAGCAGCCAGTGTTTACCACCACTGCTGCTGCTCTATGCCATTTCATTAATAAGGACTTGAGCATACACACTTTTTCTTAGCACAGGGTCCTAGAAGCAAACCCCCATGGATAAGGAGGCCCACTATACATACGATTCCTGTGCTGAAAGCTCTTCACTGGTATGTCAATTAATTGCTGAGCCAAGTTCAAGATATTTTTGATTTATGCTGCTATAAACAGCAGAGGAGTAGGTTATCAGAGGTCTTCTTTTGTATAGGTCACCCCAGTCTTTACAGGGAATCACAGGAATACAAGAAACTATTTTATATGTACTGAAGTCCATGTAGCCTAGTACTGTGAATACTGATTCATAATGGCTGTCCAGAGTTTCAGAGAGACTTAGTCTCTAACTGTACCAGGAAATCCTTGGTATTCCCATCCATGAACTAAGCAAGCCTAGTTCAAATCAGTACCAGGAGTGTTCAAGGTAGTATGTTCAAGCTTACATTTTGCTCACCATACCACAGTTTGCTCATGTCTATTTCACGGAGGTGTGGAGGATTTGGGGCTCTCAGTAGACTGATAACACCCAGCTCTATTTCTGTTACATCCAAGTCATGTGAGGCCATGAATAACCTAGACTGTTGTGGCACCCAGTGCAAGGAATGCTATTCCCATTGTGGAGTGTTTCTACTGACAACTGAAGACTTCTTTGCACAGGTGTTTCCCACTTTGTCAGTATTGCCAGCTATGTCTGGTAGTATCATACCTTGCCCACTGGACAACTCAGTCGAGGAGCAGCTGAGTTCCAGGAAGCTACAGCTCCTGATAGTGGAACACTTTCTGGATCAAAAGAGATGGGGGCTGGAGACCCTGCTCCCCTGCAGGAGTTGGCAGAGACTGCAGATGCTGAAGACGACACAACCCCATCCTCTGTTGAGCACAGGAGGGAGAAATGCAAGCCCAGCACTGGTTAAGTAATAGACACTGACTAATTAGGTACCTGTGGTCTTGAAGAAGCTGCCCACAAATATCCCGGCAGTTCTCTCTCAACTTTAGTGCTGACAACTTTCTATCGGTGGATTGGCAGTACTCTCTTGCTCTTGCTTTTTCATGACCTTGGACTGGTTACATGTTGGGCTATCCTGTTAACTCCTTACTGGCTTGTGTACCTGGACTTTTGGTGTGCTGTTACAACCTTTGGACTGGCTATTTACCACTCCTGTGCTTCTCTCTTCATCTTGTTTAGATAATCCATGACTGACCCAGAGTGGACGGAATACTTGATAGCTCCAGGCAGTGTGAATGAAATATTTTACTGTTTTTTATTGATCAGTTTTATTGTACTATGATAAGATTTTATTTTGTGAACCACCTTGGGATTCTTTGTGAACAAGAAAAACAGCATATACAATCTTAACAAATACACAACTGTGGCAATTCAAAGTTTTTTTTTTAAACCAATAAACCAGTATTAGAGATGGAACACAAATTTAATAAAGGACATCTTGATGATGGAATTTGTAATATATCATTTATCTTAACAAACAAGTAGTATGTTCCAGCTCTCTTCAGTGGCTGTTCCTTTTGTATTGGGGGTTATTAGAGGTTACCAGTGAAAAACAGTGAAAAAACCTCACGGAATGCAAGGAGAATCCTACAGAGATTACAAAACGGGTTAAAACTGGCATTACAGGAACACCAGGAGATTGCAAAAGAGCTCAATTTTCAGACGACGTCCCCCCCTCGTTATGCACCTGTTCTGCCAGCACTGCTTTTTATTGATGGGAGAAGCCGTCAACAGATCTCCGTTCCATTTGTGTTTCAGATTTGCCTGTGTGCGACAAGGTGCCATTATGTCGGTGAGATCCCAGCTTCAATGGGAGGTCCCTGCCAGAACACTTCTGGGTGAGATCGGGACATCTAGGTAAGCTACCCTCTTTTTTTCTACCTTCTCTGGGTTACTTGTAAATTTCTTAGTGTGTGTATGTGCTTTTCGAAACATTTTGGTGTGTTTTTGTGTTTTTACTTTTGAATTTCCTGTGCTCGTGTCTTCTCGTGAGAATCCGCGGGATTTCAACCCAGGAAGTGAAGGGAGCTCTGTTAGAGCTCTTTTCACTCCTGGGCTGCCCTGTCGATAAGAGGAGGTAAGCGCGGTGGGGAGGATGATTGTGGTGGGACTGGGATGGGACAGCAGTGTGAGTGAAGATTATCAGACAGGAACAAAAAAACAAAAACAAAAAAAAACCACACACACACATTCCTGTCCCACAATCTCCTACTTGTCTTAATGGCATTCAATGTGATTTCACCATATTGTGAAGGAGGGGGGTAAAAAAGGCTAAAAACCTCAACAGAAAAGCCTTCGCGGCTTTCCCCATCTTTAAAAAAACCTGAGAGGGTGCACATTTCTGCTCATTAGGAAAAGCAAGTTGATTTGATTTGCTTGCCCAAATGAGAGGAAGTGCAAATCTGATTGGCCAGATAAGTGCAGGGGTGGGGCTTGCTAGCAAGGCAGGCGCCTGCTGCAGCCATGTTAGATTTTCGCTGTAGCAGGCAAGAGCGAAGGCAAGAAAACAAGGTGTTTGGGGTTTTTTTTTTGCTTTTGTGTTAAAGTGAAAAATTGCTCAATCACACCTTGGACGTCATTTAAAAAAAAGTTGTCATTGGCAAATTCAGGTAAGTGCAAACGTGAGTAAATCACTCATGGCAGCCATGTTTCCTAGCAGACATGCGGAGTTTAAGGGGGCAGAAAAACCATTAGGACAGGTTGCAGCTGCTGCAAAATGTCATTACTACAAGGGGCTGTTTTTTAATGGGCTCGTATAGACAAGCCCTTGGATTCTATTAAGTATGGTGCAGTCACTTCTTGCTTGCAAAACAACACTGAATGATACAGGAAGAATAACTGATACTAGTGAAAGACAACATTTTTGTTGGATGGTAAGCAGTAGCTGTGTAAGTAAAACAAAGTGTTTCAAGCAGATGTAGCAAAACAAGCAGATATAATGAATTTAAGTATATAGCTAATAGCATTTTAGTATCCTCAAAAGAAGAAATATAGCTTAACCATCCTCACTAAATTCCAATTCCTATTTTCCAAACCTATTCATACTTTTTATTACCAGGTCTTGCAAGACAGTTATCTTAAATTTAGGATACCTTGTATCTCTGAATTTTGCCACTGAGTGAAGAGATCAGGTGAACGTATTAATTCATTTTAAGTTAATACTACATTACAACCTGTGGGGATTTCATTAGGAAAATCAGGATTCCAACAAGGGTGTTAAGTGCTGTACAGCTTGTAAAAGTGACATTGCCACAATATCATATAATCTGCTGGGAGGCTAAATGATGGTTGTAGGATTGCAGCATAGTTAAACGTTTTGTGGTTTAAAATGTTTACCTAATGTTTTAAAGTAGTTTGCCTCGCTGTCATCTAAAATGCATTGAAAAATGTCACTTTCTCAAAGGAAACACAGTGTTCCATGTAATGCAGTGGGAGAAACAATGGAATGGAATATAAATGTTGGTCTTACCTGTGATACGTTAGTTTCCAGTAGATGAGGGGATGAACATCCTACAGCATTGGGTAGCTTCTCCCACTTGCTCCTAGTAGGTAGGAAATGAAAAGGAATCTCCCGGTGCGGCCTATGGATGGAGCTACCTCTGGAAACTCCAGTCTTTATCCAGCCAAAGAAAGCACAGGTGTACCCCAGAACCAACAAGGAAGAAGAGCTAAATATAGACAGGCCTAGAGACCCTAAATAATTGTCCAGTAGGATCATGGGAGAGAAAACAACACTGAAGGGAGAGCAGGGAACAAAACAGCAGGAATCTGCATCTCCTAAATAGTAGGCTTCTCCTAGAAGGAACAACCTCACTCCCCTGACCTTCTGCCAGCACCCAAAGGGAAGGAAGGATGTTCGTCCCTCATCCACTGGAAACTAATGTATCACAGGTAAGACCAACATTTATTTTCCCAGTAGATGAGGTCTGAACATCCTACAGTGTTGAGACATGCCAAAGCTTCCCAGTAGGTAGGGTGTGCTGGTAGCCCCTGGGTCTAGATATCGATAACCTGTTGCAGGACCCTCCTCCCAATGGCAGCCGTTGCTAACTCAAACCTATCTAGCCTGTAGTGTCTGACAAAGGTGGAGGGGGACCTCCTTGTGGCTGCCCTGCAAATTTCTGCCAGGAGGTGATGGTAGATAGTGCTGCTGTTTTGTGGTGCTTCTGGTAGTGGGCTATCATGCCTTCAGGAGCAGGGGACCTCCAATGACCCGTAACATGCCTCAATGCTTGCCTTAATCCATCTGCTAAGCATGGAGGTAGACACCTTCCTTCCCATGGAGCACGGCTAGAAACATATAAAGAGCTCCTTGGATGCCCGGAAGCCCTGGATTCTCTTTAGCTATATATGGACAGCTCTGTGTGTGTCCAAGATATGCCAAAACTTCTCTAATTCCTTGGTTGGGTGAGGACAGAAGGATGGGAGAATCACCTCCTGTGCCCTGTGGAAGGCAGAATTAACCTTGGGAATGAAGGCTGGGTCCAGCTGCAGGATAACAGAGTCAGGTCTGATAAAACAGAGCTCCTTCCAGACTGAAAGCATGCCCATCTCAGAGACCCTGCAGGCCAAAGTGACCGCCATGAAGAGAAACTTCCACGAGGTGTTTCAGTTAAGCCTCGCGTAGTGGCTCGAAGGGCAAAATCGTTACGGCTCTTAGCACTGTATCTAAGTCCCAGGAAGGGAAGCAATGAACTGTGGGAGACACCATGTTGGAGAGGCCTTAGATAAATTTTTGGATGTGAGGGTGAGAAAAAAGTGTAGAACCCTCCTCAGGTGGCAATAGGGATGTGCTTGTGGCCACCTGTTTCATGATGGTGTCAGGCCTGAGACCACAATCAATACCCTCCTGCAGGAACTCCAACAATGTTGGTACCGAGAACTGGAGGAAATCAAGATGCTTTTGCTTGCAACACCTGTGAAACACCTGAAAGGTGTACTCATAAATCCTATTGGAGGATGGCCTCCTAGATGTTAGAATGGTATTGGCCACTTTGGCTGAGTAGCCCTGGGCTGTCAGCACATTCCGCACAATTTCCATGCATGAAGCTGAAGCCAGGATGGCTCAGAGTGATACACCTTCCCTTGTGATAGTAGGTCTGAGCAATTGGGCAGAGGAAGAACCTCCATTGACATGCTGTTGAGCTTGGAAAACCAGGCCCTTCTTGGCCAGGTTGGTGCCACCAGGATGACTGTGGCCTTCTCCTTCCAAATCTTTCCCAGTACTTTGGATAGTAATGGTAATGAGGGGAATGCATAGAGCAGACCTTGGAGCCACCGGAGGGTCAAGGCATCTACTGATAACATTGATATTATTGAGGAACAACCATCCACAGAGATATAAATCAATGTACCACAGACTCAACAGAGGATGATTTACAGCATTTAATAAAGAAGCTAATATAACTCAGAGGTCCCTTAGAACCCTTAGAATCAGAAGAGATGATCGTCTTAGAATCATGTTATGCTTTATCTTGTGAAGCACAGAATGATAAAGTTAACAGAACTGAACTCTTAAAAGGCCAGTTAATTAAAATAAAGGATAGAAGTGTAGGTTTAAATGGCCATAAGGGTTCTCACAGCACTACTGCAAATGTAGAAATGTTGCAGCAATTGAATAAGTCTAGGATTAGGAAATATGATGAAATATGATGACTTACAGTGTCAGATTGGGAGGACACATATTCCACTATGTCAGAACCTAGAGAAACTAAACCCATTAAGAGCTATGGATACAGGTGAAATGGACGATGTTGAAAGAGATCTGCAGCTCCAGAATAAGGAGGCATTTAACATCCAACACCAGGTTACTGTGGGACTAAATCCCCTGCTGAATAAACTTGTTCAAAAAAAGGACAGTGAAATGACTCCCAATCTAAAATTAAATGTTACAATTTCACTAACCTGGACTCAGATGAGAGAATTGGACAGGGATGAAATTGGTTCCCCTGAGAGAGCCAATGAGGACAATTGTTTATCTAACTTTGTGCTTGTGGTGTCTAACATAAGTAGGTGGAGACCATTGATGGAGCAGATTGAACTACTAGAGGAAGAGATGGTTCCTGCTGGGTTATCTGGGGAGGTTTGTACGGGAAGGTACTGCCCTATTCAGGGGGAGAGCAGTGGCACGCTGTACAGAGATAGTAGCTCGAGGGAATGGTTGTTGGCTTCCCAGGGCAAGGGCTCAAAACAGATAGTCCAGACGGTTCCCCCAGAGAGGGTTCACCCCTGTTGGAGGGGAAGTGTCTACCTCAAATCTATCTACCTATGATTGACCTTCGGCCCACCAGCAGGTTTACCAACAGGTCTCCCAGTGGACATTTATCTCCTGGAATGCTGTAGCTGGCAAGGACTCTTTAGCTTAATATCCATCCTGCCTTCCATTTGCTCTGCTATCCCGGGAACCCTGGAGAATGAACCAGACCACCCACAGCACCTCTCTTTGCTCTGTGCAAAAATAAGGCACATATCATCTATGATCTTCTAACGAGAAGGCCAACCTGGAATGCTTCACAGAAACCTGGCTGGGCGATGACAGTGGAACAACGTGGGCTCAAGCCCTGCCAGCTGGGTACTGTGTCAGTGAACAGGTTAGGGAAAGTGTGTGTGTGTATGTGGGAGTAGCTGTGGTTTATAAAGATAACCTTACCTTGACTATGATTCCAGTCCGGAAACTGAATCACTTTGAGTGCGTGCACCTGAGCCTGAAGACCAAGGATAGACTAGGGATTCTGTTAGTGTACCGTCCACCCTGCTGCCTATCAGACTCCCAGGCCGAGGTCATGGAGTTGGTGTTGGAGTCACCAAGGCTTTTGATCCTGGGGGACTTCAATATCCCTCTCAAGGGCGATTTGTTGGGTGCAGCTTGGGAGTTCATAACATCCATGACAATCACAGGCCTATCCCAATTGGTCTCTGGGCCAACACATTCCACAGGTCACACCCTTGATGCTGTTTTCAGTTCTGGACAGACGGCTCTGTGGGTGGAGGTGTTAAACACCTCTGCATTTTCATGGACAGATCATTATCTGGTTAGGGTTAAAATCATGGCTGCTATCTGCCCCTGCAGAGGTGGTGGACCCATTAGGATGGTCTGCCCTTGGAGACTGATGGATCCTCTTGGATTCTAGCAAGCCTTGGAGGGCTCTTTGGCTGGTTCTGCCATTGATCCTGTCGAAGCTTTTGTTAATAATTGGAATCAAGATCTGACTAGGGCTATTGATAAGATCGCTCCCAAGCATCCTTTCTGACCCACTTCTAACTGGGTACCCTAGTATACACAGGGTCTCAGGGTCATGAAGCGGGAAGGACAACGACTAGAGTGTCAATGGCGGAGTACTTGACTCATACCCAACAGGACATGCTATAGAACATCTTGATTCCTATGGAGTAGCAATACGTGCACCAAAGGTTTTCTTTTCTGTACGCATTAAGTCTGTGAATTCACATCCAGCAGAACTCTTTAGGATTGTAAGGGACCTAACTCAGATACCTTCCTCCCAGAACTCATTGTTAGAACCTTTTGTAGTTCACTGTGATGCTTTTAACAACTATTTCACAGATAAAGTCTCTCGGATAAGAGCAGACTTGGACGTCATTTTCACAGCAGAGGTTAATGATGAAGTGTCCAGCGACTCCGAAGTATTACTCTGGATCGTTTTTAGTTGGTGAGTTCCGAGGATGTGGACAAGCTGCTTGGATGTACTAAGAGGACAACTTGCCCTCTCGATCCCTACCCTTCATGGCTGGTCCTCCAGGGAAGAAGTGCAGTTAGAATACAATTAAAACACATTGTAAATGCATCTCTCAGGGAGGGTAATTTTCCATCATGCTTAAAAGAGGTGGTCATACGGCCGCTTCTAAATAAGCTCTCCCTGGATCCCCTGGACTTTGGTAGTTATAGACCAGTGCTGAATCTTCCATTTTTGAGCAAGGTAAGCAAGAGAGCAGTTGCCCTCCAACTCCAGGCAGTCTTGGATGATACTGATTATCTAGACCCATTTCAAACTGGCTTCAGGGCAGGGTATGGATGATCTTTGCCTGAGTATTGACAGGGGGAGTGTGTCCCTGTTGGTGCTTCTGGACCTCTCAGCGGCTTTCGATAGCATTGACCATGGTATCCTTCTGGAACATCTGAGGGAGTTGGGCATTGGGGGCACAGCGCTGCAGTGGTTCCAGTCCTATCTTTTGGGTAGATTCCAGATGGTGATGCTTGGGGATAGCTGCTCCTCTAGGAAGGAGCTTATGTGCGGTGTCCCACAAGGCACCCGGCTATCCCCAATGCTGTTTAATATTTACTATTTACATGAAACTGCTTGGAGAGATCATCTGGAGGCATGGAGCAGGGTGTTATCAGTATGTTGATGACACCCAAATACAGTTGTCCCTCCATATCCATAGATTTGGTATCCACGGAGTTAAGTATTCACGGCTTGAAAAAAATTTGTAAAGAAATAATCCAAAAAGCAAACCTTGATTTTGCCATCTTATATAAGGGACACCATTTTGCTATGACATTGCATATAATGGGACTTGAGTATTCACGGATTTTGGTATCCACGGGGGGTCCTGGAACTAAACCCCAGTGAATATGAAGGGACAACTGTATATTTGTCTATGCCTCCGGCAACAGTTGCAACTAAGGATGGCGTGTCTTCACTGGATGCACACCTTGGGGTGGTAATGGGCTGGATGAGGAAAAACAAACTGAAGCTGAATCCAGACAAGACAGAGGTACTTACTGTTAGATCTCCCAAACTGGGTTTGGAGGTGTGTCAACCGGTTCTGGATGGGGTTACACTCCCTCTGAAAGACTACGTTCGCAGCTTGGGAGGGCTCTTGGACCCGTCGCTCCAGATGAGAGCACAGGTGCATGCAACAGCCAAGAGTGCTTACTATCAGTTTTGGCTGATACATCAGCTGCGCTCCTTCCTGGAATTGGAAGATCTAAAGATGGTAGTACACGTGCTGGTAACTTCATGGCTTGAATGCTGTAATGTGCTCTACATGGGACTACCTTTGTGCCTCTTCTGAAACTTCAGTTGGTTCAAAATATGGCAGCCAGGCTGGTCACCGGAACATTCAGGGGTGACCATATTACTCCGATATTAAAATCTCTTTACTGGCTGCCAATCAGTTTCTGGGTAAGCTATAAAGTGTTGGTCATTACCTTTAAAGCCCTCTATGGATTGGGGCCAGGCTACCTACAGGATTGCCTTCTCCTGCACAATCCGCCCCATACCCTTCGTTCCTCTGGGGAAAATTTACTTCAGGTGATGGGAACTAGGCTGGCCACGGTCACCCAGAGGATCTTCTCCACCACTGCTTCCAGACTGTGGAATGGCTTGCCGCAGATCTGGCACCCTGATGACTTGGGTGCTTTTAAGAAAGCCGTTAAGATGGATCTCTTCTGGCAGGCATTTCCAGATTAAGTGGGACACCCAGCCATTACTTTGATACTCTCTACTTTGTCACTTTTATCCCCCATTTTATGCCTTTTTAATATCTGTATTTTATATTTAAAACTTAACTAATTCACTACTGTAGAGATGTTTTAATGATGTCTCGCTCTCTCTGGCTTTTCTTCGCAAATGAAGATTCAGGAAGGACTCATCCCACGCTTTCTGCAAGCGTGCTGATGACTAAAAAGGCCAATCCGAGATAAACAAGTCCGGTTGCAGAAAGCACAGCAGAAGATCTCCTTGGGTGATGTTTTTGGGTTGTGATTCTTTCTGTGTTGTCGTTTCTCTTCAAGACTTGTTCGGCGTGAGTTCTCAAATAAGGCTGCAGCATTGTGGATAGTGCGTCTCCATGCCTCCCGATGTGAGGCCAGGGCGGACCACTGTTGGTGATCAATTTGGCCGAGCCTGAGATGTTGTTTCAGAGAGTATGTTTTAACATATGTATCGTTTTAACATTTGTGTTGTTTTTAACATTACGTTGGATTGTTGTTTTATATGATGCTGCTGCCCCAATCCTGATGGGAGAGGCAGGATACAAATAAATCTATTATTATTATTATTATTATTATTACTGCTGCTGCTGCTTCGGCTCCCTCTGTCTGGTATCTGGAAATGAACCTTGGCAGTTTGGCGTTCGCTGGGAGGCAAACAGATCCACTTCCAGTTGCCCTAGTTCTGCTGAAATCAGACTGGAGTCCTCTGGATGGAGACTCCATTTGCCTTAGTCAATATATGTTCTGCTCAGCTAATTTGCCCTCGAGTTCAAGGTGCCCTTGAGGTGTTCCACCTCCAGGGACAGAAGATTCTCCTCCGTCCAACCCAGTAGCTTTCTGTGTCTCTGTCATTAGGGAATGAGATCTGGTCCCACCTTCATGGTTTATGTCAGCTTTGGTTATGGTATTGTTGGTCCTGACTAAGATGGCCTTGTTCCAGACTATGTCTGCAAATTCCAGCAGGGCTAGATGGACAGCCCTGAGTTCCAGACAATTGATGCTGTGAGCCAGTTCATCCTGGCTCCACCTTTCTTGGGCTAGATGGGATCCACAGTGTGCTCCCCCTTCCCTCAGGCTGGCAATTGTAGTGATCTGGATCCTTTCTGGTTTCCAGATGCATAGTCTCTTGTGAATGGCTGCTGAGGACCACCAGCCCAGAACGTGCAATATGCCCGGAGGGACCTTGATGCAGCAGTGGCTCTTGGTAATGATGGCATCCTGGTGTGGAAAGAGCTGCCATTGGAGTGGTCTGGTGTGAAGGCGAGCCCAGGGGAGACAATCCATGGTTGAAATCAATAAGCGTTGGAGGTGATCTGAGTGTCCCAGGCTCGAAAGAAGGGATTGTCTCACTTGTTGAATTGCCTCTGCAATGGCAGAGATACATGTCTGGGGAGAAAGACAGTTCCAGTCAGGATGTCGATCCTGGCTCTTAGCTGCTGTATTTGCTGTGATGGAATGAGGGAGCTCTTCTTGCGATTTGCAAGGAACCCATGGTTCTCCAAGGAGTCCAGGACTTGTTGGACATCCCACAGACCCTGTTGATGGGAAGTTGAACAAATCAGCAGATCAGGTAAGGGTAAATGTGCAGGTGCATCTTCCTCTAGTGTGCCACTAGGGTCACCATGACCTTGGATAATACCCTGCGTGCTGACAAGAGTCTGAATGGAAGAGTCCTGTACTGGAAGTGTTGTCCATTGTAGGCAAAGCGAAGGAACTGGTGATGTTCTGTCTTGCTCCAGCCTCAGCCAAGGGAAGTGCAGACAGAGGGAGGGAAGAGCCACTGGATGTGACAGCTGAAGAAGCAGTCCATTTGGGCATTATCCTCACTCATGCTCACTTTCTCCGAAAGGGCAGGGATGGCAGGTGGGGAGGGAGGAAAGGGTAGTAAGAAGGGAGTGGTTTTTTGTTGTTGAGGAAAGTGACAGTCTGAGTAAGTATGAAAAGAGCAAAGGGAAAAAAAGGGGGTTTAGAAGAGGAAAAAGGTGGCTGGGAGCAATGAGGATGGAACTCTGCAAAAACACAACCTCTAGGAGTTGAAGGCAAGAAAAGAACTGGAGATTCCGGGTGCATCCATGGGCTGCACCAGGAGATTCCTTTTCATTTCCTGCCTACTAGGAGTGAATGGGGGGAGCTACCCAACACTGTAGGATGCTCAGACTTCATCTACTGGCAAACAGTAGTAAGCAGACTAGCTGATGCTCCACTTTGATCATTAACATTTCTATTTTAGTATGAATGCATTGAACACACAGAGAAAATGCAAGATTAAAATGCAAGAAAATAAAGACATCTCAAAGCCTCGAGAATACTAGGCGATCCACATACAACAAGAGAAAAGACTTGTGCACAGAATTCTCACTCAGCCTTAGTACTTCATAACAGTGTAGGTATAATGATAACCATCAGCTGAATGTGAGAATTGCCTCCATTAAGAACTGTCATTATAAGAGAAGTGGTACAGATATTACGTCTAGTGTTTGCTCTGTGAGGGCTGTTTCACATATGCAAGCCATCACCTGACAATTGTGATAATATTGCTAAAGTGTGTGTGTGGTGCTAGCAGTGAGGAATTGCTTGAAAGAAATGTTCAATCAATCAATCTACATACATTCCTGTACTCAAAGATTTTAGGATGACATAAATGCATGCTCATCAATCTGGCAATAGGAAGATTCTAGAAAAGGAATGGATTAAAATTATAATACACAATTACAAAAGGAAGAAAAGAAGAAATGGAAATATTTGTCCACTATAGTTCTTATGCAACATATTTTTAAGTGCTGCTATTTTTGAACTGCATTTAATATGTACTGTATGCTGTTTTTGAATTGCATTTAATATACTTTGATTCTGGATATTTGTTCAATTGGATGAAGGGGATCTACTTCCCACAGATTCCAGTGAAATGAGCTAATGAGAGCAAATGAATACATGTCACCTTTCATAACTGAGCTTTAGTTAATTTAATTTAAATTCCGGTGAAAGTTGGGAACCTTGAACAATTGGTTTGTTTTCCTTCTTAATGTTGATTCAATCAAAAGGATTTTTGTGTTTTTAAAAATTCAGAAAAACATCTCTAATCCAGAAATCATAAATCAGTTCCTTCCACACATGGTACATTTTGTTGTTGTATGAGGTCTGTCTATTAAATAATGCGACTGTGTTTCTACCTTTCAGACAAATCGGGAAGAACTGGTTGTGAACGCTTGAGTGGTGACCTAGAACATGTCTGAACCTACATGACAAACATCAACACTCTCGGCCGTTCAGTCGTCAGTTGTTGTTTAAAGGAGCTGTGTTGTTTGTTGTGTGCCGGAAAAATGCTAAGTTTAAAAGTCGAGCAACGTGTCAATTTGAATTTTTTAGTAAAACTGAACAAAATACCAATGGAATCTTTTCAAATTCTTACTGAGACCTACAGGGAAGACTGCGTGTCTCATGCACATGTGTTTGAGTGGCACAAAAGATTCAGAGAAGGACATGAGAATGGGGAAGACGATGAACACCCTGGATGACCTTCCACTTCAAGAACCGAAGAAATTGTGGAAAAAATCAGCCAGATTGTTCGAGGAGACCACCGACTCAGTGTCCAAATGATAGCTAAAGCCGTGAACATGGACAAAGACACTGCATGGAAAATGTTGCATGAGGATATCAACATGAGAAAAGATGGTCTCTAGGGTTCTCACACCAGAGTAAAAGGAGTGCCACAAGGAAAGTTGCACTGATGTTCTGCAGCAACTTGAGGTGGACCCAAACCTTTTTCAAAAAATCATCACTTGTGATGAAACCTGGATCTTCCAGTATGATCCTCAGACAAAACGACAGTCAATGCACTGGAAAACACCATCATCACCAAGCATGAAAAAAGCACGTCAAAGCAACTCCACATTCAAAGCCATACTCATTAGGGTTTTAACATCAAGGCGTAATTTTGGCGGAATGGGTTCCAGAAGGCAGAACAGTAAATCAGCATTATTATAAGTCTTGACAAAGCTGAGAGAAAGAGTCAGTGAGAAAAAAAAAAGCCAGACCTGTGGAAAAATGATTTCATTCTTCATCAAGACAATGCGCCTGCTCACATAGCACTTTCTGTGAAGCAATTTTTGGCCGATGAACACATCACTTCACTTGAACCTCTATATTCGCCTGATTTGGCACCATGTGACTTTTCCCTCCTAAAGTGAAATTGGTGCTTACAGGAACACGCTTTGAGTCAATTGATGCAGTAAAGAAGAAAACGGCTTAGCTTCCAAGATCAGACAGGATCTGGTGCCTTTAGGCCAGGTCATGATACATATACATTGTATATTTTAGCAGCAACCTCCACATTAATACAATGACCCAGGTCAGGCATAAAACTTAAATTATGCCCTCTCCCCCATCTTCTCCTCTGGTGCAGTTGCAAGGAGAGATCAAAAATTTTCCTTCAATTTTCAGTTATCCACAGGCTATTTTTAGCTTGAACCCACACAAACTGTAGTAACTATGGTTTGAAGTTGGCTTATTTCCCTAAACTATAATTAATCTCATGGAAGTTCAGATATACCACTTACTTAAAATGGGAACTGAATGCTTCCTCACAACTGAACTGAAAGACAAGGAAATCAGGAATGCCTCAATCACATTACACTCAAGTTTTAGTTTAGTTTTCTGTCCAAATGAAACCATTATCTCTCACATAATCTGACCCCAGAAATTATGGTTCTCAAAGCAAGTACATAAATGGGTAGCTTCTATCATTCTAAAGCATGACTGTGTCAGTAAGTGGACTGCTTTATACATGTGAATGCCATGATTGCACAGGAATGCATGATGGTGGACACATAAACCAACTAGGAATCTCATCTCTCTTTTACTTTTAAAAGAATTTCCCATCTTTTCTGATTGAAATATCAGAGGTGGTTGAGTATTAACTTCAGTGGTTGGGGTAATATGATGCCTTCCCATCCCCATAATTGGCAAAAAGTAGAATTATGAAAAATAAGACATTATGCACATTTTATTTAAACAGCTCAAAGACCTCAACTTTTTGTGGTGCAGAATTTTGATTGTCTGGGTACAGTATCCCCCCCCCCCCGCAAAGTACTCAGCACATACAGACTGTGAAAGCACTTGCCCCACATCTTATGTTGTTCTACTCCTCTTTCAATTCAGGTTGGAAGTAATGATTATGTACTTTACCAGTTGCATAAACTGATTACAAGTTGTGTTACTTCAGACTGGAAAAGTAGTCACAAAAACCATGCACATCGCAAGTTCTATACATACATTCTACCTGGAATCAACACGTATATACTTACTTTATTTGTGTATGCATCTGTGAAGTTCTTGACTTGTATTTATATTATAGAAAATAAGGTATTTATATATTTCAAATATAGCAATGGTTCTTAACCTTTTCTTTACCAGGACTTCCTCTAAATATCTTTTGTTGCCGCAGACCCCCAAGACATAACTCAAGATTTAAAACAATAACAATACACAACAACAACAACAACACAATTGCACCATCCATGAAACCTTCCCTCAGAGGCTTTGGAGGAGGAGCGAAGACTTTTCTCCTGCTTCTTCCTGCAAGTTTGTGGCTGGAGTGGATTGAATGGCAGTGTGCAGGCCAAGCCAGCCAGCCAGCCAGCCAGCGCCTTGGCTCCTGCCATGTGAACACTCCACCGTAGGGAGGAGGTGGGCCAAACAACTTTCAAGCCTTCTCAGACCCCCTGTGAGGACATTGCAGACCCCTGGGGGTCTGCGGACCCCAGGTTAAGAACCATTCGTATACAGTATTATAGAAAAGGTTGTTATGCTTATATTATAGAAAGTAAGGTAATGTATTGTTATGTATAGCTATGTATTGTATTATATGAAATAAGGCAAGTGGTCTTTTGGGAGGAGGTGAGAGCATGGAATATTGGAGATAACTGGTGATTGACTGTTTGAATGGGATTTGAAAAAAGCTTGTTGTGTATGACAGAGATATGAATTAGGGTCAGTTAGAGTTAAAGAGTAGAATTAAGAGCAGTGACAGACATGGGGTCAGCTGATTAGAGTACACAGTGAAATCTGTTGCAGATGTCTGAGGAAAGCTTATTAGAATAGGCATGTATACATACAAGTAAGTAACTGTAAGAACTAAACTAAAATATTGTATTGTAACAAATATGTTTGATCTAACAAGTAATTGTGAATGGTTTCATTACTGTCATGTATTAAATACATTATCTTGTTTATATATACACATCTTTTAGGGTCACTATGCTGAAATTAAGTTATTGATGAAGTCAGACACAGTGGTGTCTGTGGATGTACAAAAGTGATTTTTACAAGCACTAACACCAGCCATTTAAACCAGGTGTTCACACAATGTGGCAGCAACTTAAATAATCAGAAGAGGGTTATCACAAGTGTTGAGAGCAATGGGTAGAAAGAGGATCCCACAGATTCCCATTAGCAGGACAGTATCTGTTGAACCAAACAGATCAAGAAACAGGATTGAGACTGTTCTTTTAAACTGTATAAATCAGGAAGTACTAGTGTTGTCACCAGGCTCTTTATGGTCAGAGTAACAATGTAACTTCACCCCCCCCCCCGCCAAAAAAAGTAATGCTTAAGTGTATAGGTGCATTCATGCTCCATGGTGTGCAATCCACTCATGCTTGACACATGGGATCTCCACCACCAATTGCACTGAACATGGAATCAGCAGCTGAACAACAACAGCAATTTCCTTATACTCCAGTCTATTAACGCTGGGCAAGAACAGTATCAAAACAGTCTGTCCTGCATTAGGTTTTTCCTGCTTTGCCAAACTGTAGCATAGTTGATGTGACAAAGGTACTGACAAGTGTAAATGCAGCTGAACCCTGTGATTTTAATGTGGTCACTAGAGTAACAATTAGAATATTATGCGAAACATTTTGATTTTCATTTCAAGGAAGACCAAAATTCTTCAGTGCTATATATATATATATATATATATATATATATATATATGACTTTTCTTCTGAAATGATTTAGCTGAAAGATAAAGGTTGACCCCTGTATCCACAGATTTGGTATCCATGGTTTAACCTATCCACATAAAAAAAATATGTTCTCCCTAGGCATTTCTAGGTCCTCCAATATGATTCTATGGTCAACTTCCAGTATTCTTCTCATTGAAAATAATAGGATTCCCTATTATCCACAGTTTCAGGTATCCACAGGGGTTTTGGAATGTAGCCCTGTGGATATGGAGGTCAACCTGTACTTGGTTGGTAAAGAAATTATAGCATCTGCAAAGTTTACTACTGCACCTATCAAATGTCAAATTTCAGCCTTAAGTCATTCTAGCATGACTTCATTCTACTGTGTGTGGTGTTTTATTCACACCAATCTTCATTTTCAAAAGAGCAATGAAGGAGGGATGTAAGCTAACTGGGATGTTATTGATGCATCTGATAAGGGACTAACAATTATTTGTATCCATATAAATGTGTGGAAATGTAACAGATGTTGAAATGAATGAATACTGATGAATAAATCATCTTCCTCAGAAGCCAGGCTTATTGAGGATGTAGGATATTTCATGTGCCGTATGCTAGTAGAAAGTATTGTCTTAATATACAAACCATCTTGTTATAGCAGACCAAAGGACTATCTAATTCAATATTCTGTCTTTGACAGTGTCCAGAAAGATCCCATCCCTTTGTAAACCCACAAAGTCAAATGAAACTACCCATCCACAGTTATTGACTCCAATATCTGGTAATAAGTGATTCCACATTTGTGTTTCTGTGCATGGGCTAAACCAAATTGTAGCATGAAGTCCTAAGATCCAGAATTGCCAGCAATAAGAATGCTTGACTCTTAACCATACTGTTTAACAGTGTGAAGAATTGAAACCAGCATTAGTACAATTGTCATCGTACAGAAATGGAGATAAAACACTCCCACTACCTGAAGTAGGCATGCAAGCAGCACTCTGCAGATTATCATATGGGGGTTGCTGCCGCCACACCCCACATCATTTATGTGCACAGTAGTGGACATCCAACCACTTGTCCAGTGTACTAATGACACCTGGCCTGCAAACTCTGGACAACCTCTCCTGTCAGTTCCACTAGGTATGTGTTAAGTAGCATGGGGGGAAAACAGAACCCAGTGGAAAATGAGTGGAACTGGAATCCCTCCGTATCACTTTTAGGACTCTCCCCTTCAGAAAATAATGGAACCACTATAAAATAAATGCCTTAAAGACCATCACACTTAGGTGGCCCAAAAGAATACCATGACTGATGGCATCAAAACCTGCTGAGAGGTCCATTGGGGGGATGCACTCTCCATATCCAGTTCACAGCATAAGTCACTGTAAACTTAGGGGACCAATACCATCTCTGCCCTATAGCCAGGCCTGAAAACAGATTGAAATGGACCTAGAAAATCTGTCTCACCAAGGAACCCCCGGAGCTGAGATGCTACCACACATACCAGCATGTTAAAGCATCCTGTTACATTTGATCACCTCTCAAAGGTGTAATCTGATAATTGGATGAAGAATCTTAAGGCCAATGAACTCCTTGCCACTTTGCCAGACTTATTAATCATAGTAACATCTCAGAAAACAAGTTATTTTAATTTCTTAATTGCTTTTGAATTTTATAAATGTACCTTGCACAGTCAGCACTTTATCATGCCCACCCAATCTCACAACTTCCTCTCAATTACAAAATTACGATTCCCAAACTAATGAAAAATAGCAAAAGGCAGGAAAAAGGAAACAGGGAAAAAACCCAAATCTGTAGGATGAGAAAGAAAGGAAAAAGTGAGATCTATAGCCCAGATTCTATAGAGAGTGTTCAAGTTTCAATGGAGTACTAAAATAAAAGTACTCCTACCAAATAAAAGCTATGAGCACTGTTAGCCTGAAGAATTTCTGTCAAATGACAAGTGGAGGAATTGCTAGATCTTAGCATATGAGAAAAATGAGAATGGTTAATTAAGCAATTTGCCACCAAAGAAATTTGCTGGATCCATGGAAGGTTAACACATAGCTGTGAATAAAATACAAATAAACTAAATAAGAAAAAGTGATGAAGATATAGAGAAAGAAAGGTTAGCATGAAACTCAAAAAGTTCAGCAGTTGCAACATATTTTGCACATAGCCCATTCATGGGGATCCACATCTGGGGCATATGCTTTCCAAGTCAAAACTACATTTGAAAATGACTAGGAAAGCAATGCAATTGGAGAAAAGTTTTCTATTGATCCAGGCAGATCTTGATACTTTCGAGATATTTTCCATACTGAATCACAAGCTCCTTCAAACATCCTAACACTATACCAAAGGAGTAAACCAGTAAAGCTGTATTGGGTCCCAGTACACTTTTGTTCCTTCTCCTACACTGCTGGATATGGTAACAGCAGGACATGCTATTTTATCCCAAGACTATCAACAATGTAAGCAAAGGTCTACAAATTTTAAAGATGAGGTTTAAAAGCAAGGCCACAGCAAATGAATAAATTAATTCTGGAGTTGAACAGTGATCTTAACATTCCAATGAAGTCTGTCAAACAGCTTCCCTTCATTCAAGAGACAATGCCAATACCTGATCACTAACATTTTTTTATGCCAATAATATAAATTAGAGTTACAAATAATCTTAGCTCTGACAGGAAGACCCCCTAGTTCTTTTTTTGTGCAGAAAACAGGTGGGGGAATCCCCATCCCTCAAGATACAGGCCAAAATTTGTTTCAATGTAACATTAATTTTTCCTTGTTACTCATTTGATCAGGCTGACTAGAGGTAGGACATACTCAATTTCTTTCCAGGATGCCTCATTCTCAAAGATCAGGAAGTCCAATTCTAATACTCTGTGAACAGTACCACTGCTGTTTAAATGATGCAGGTGTTTAATTGTAAATTGCTCTTGGTAAGGATGATATGCCATTTCTGCAAAACAAGATAACACACACAAAAAAACCATCCCTGCATACATTATTTAATTCATAATCTATTTTTCAAGTAAAATCATGCCAAGCAGTGATTGGCAATTATTCAGAAGCCTGATATCTAATTCTCTTTGAAGATGTTGAGCAAATGGAATGAAAGCCTACAGAAATTATGGCTACACTTCATTAGGGAATTTTGTTCATATCTCCAGTTCAGTCATTAATTTATTATTTATTATTTAATATTTATTATTTAACAAACAAACAAACAAACAAACAAATAATACCCAACGTATTAGTAGCAAATGAACACCATCTCCACTACATTTGGCATTTCATTTTCCCCCTTTTCCTCATCTCTTTACAATAAGATTGAGCTGATTAAATAAAAGTGATGATATCGGACTTGGAAAACAATGTTTAAAATATCTGTGAATTGCTTCTTCTACTTTAATCATATTTATAGCCATAATGGTCACATCAGAATAGCTTAGCTAGAACAGATCCATCTGACTGAGTATCCTCTCTTTAACAATGGCTAGCCAGATGCTTGCAGGACATTGTTAAACAGAACATCATCATCTTTCAAATGAGCTTGTCTGATAACATTATTTATAACCTGAGATAACTGTTTCAGAAATAGGTTGGGCAGGCACCCTATGTAAGATCTGAAGGTTTCCCAAGGGAGGACTATTTGGCCCCTTCACTACTAGCTTTAAGGTGGTTAGTGAGCTTTTGTAGATGATCATCCATAAGATTATTTTATGCTGCCTTTTTATTGTGTACATGTCTGTGAGATTAAGAAAAACTGTCATTATTTACTGATATTCATTTTTTTATCACTGCATATTGTTTTATTTTGACAGTAAACTGTGCTGAATGGAAAGTGAGTTTAAAAACACAGAAAATAAAGTGATAGTAGCAGCTCCTCACTGTTTGATAACACCTTTTTTGGATCATGAAGATATTCCTGAAATGCTCCCTACAAAAAGGAAGAATTTTAAAAAGACAGATGCTCTGAAAACAGAGAAGGCATAATCCATAGAGATCCAATAGACACGCATTCCAGAATTCCAGCAAGTATTCAACAGTCCATATTATTTACGCAGTAGCTGCTGTTTTCCAATGCATGTAGCAAATATTCCAGTGTATATGGGGTCAGAAATACAAAAATTCTTCTTTGGAATAAAGAACTGTTTCCAAATAATGTAATGAACCACAGCATGAAGCTTGGTAGCACAAGACAATGCCAAATGCTGCTAACAAAACCATAATAAATCAGTGAGTAAAGTACAATTATCTACAGCCAGAGAGATTAGGACAGGAAGAACCCAGACCTGATAATGATTGGAAAGAAGACTCTTCGGGGTTCTCAGAGCCCATGCGGCACTGTGATGGCATACGAATAATGTGCAAGCAGTGGAAAAAGGCTTACGGTAGTTTACATGCAGAGATGGGCAACTGTGATCTTCCAGAAGTTGTTGGACTGCAGCTCCTACCTGTATAATCTTTCAATATTTGGCTAGGACTGACTGGATGGATGTTGTAGGCCAAAAATATTTGAAGGGTGTTTATTCAAAAATATTTGAAGAGATGCTGAGTACACGTAATGGTTAACAACTAGGTTCCTCTCTTCCATCTGATATTGTATTTAAATCTGCCTAAATCAGGTCTCTGTCTTAGGTGGAAAGTTTCTGCTACCGACACTGCTAACAAAAGTCTCATGGCAAATATATCCCATTCTCACCAATGAACATTGACTCTATAAGTGTAAACTGTAGTGGGAAAAGAACTACTGTAATGCCTATCCTTAGTCTGTAGCCAAATATGGAAGAGCAGTAAACCATACAATTCTGCTTAGTGTGATATGTATATGCTGAACTATGCACAATGCAGAAGCAATCCTTCCTTCCTTTCTTTCTTTTGAGTATGAAGAGAATAGATTAAAACTGCTTTAGATAAGAGACAATTATGTTAAAATTGATACTGCCCACTCCCCAGATATTTCAAAGAAGAGATTCTCCTGAGCATCTTTGTCCAAAAATTCCAGTTATTAGTCTGGCTTTGAGAACGCTGTAGGGTCCCTTTATCTTTCCATCAAATTGTGGCTTTCACTGAACAACAATAAGAGTGCCATTCTGACCTACAAGGTCTTAAAAGCTTCCAATCTCCTATGTCTTCTTGCAATTACTATGAAATGTGGGTCCAAAAATAATTTACAAATAATAAAAAGTCACAGCATGATATAATGGGAAAGTATACATATGAATAAGGTTTTGTAGCCTTTTCACATTTAGATATTCCATTATTCATTCTGGGAACAACTTTCAAATTCTACATAATTAATCAGACTGGAAAATGTCACGTAAACACATGCATTACAATAGCAAACCATTCATTAAATACTGAACAGTAGCCCTCCTTCAACATAGAAAAATGCCTTCATCCGTACTAATGTGCTCATGAATAGGGATTGTTTGCAAGGTAATCATTAAACTGACTGACTAAACAGAGCTTCTAAAGCAGCATTCAGGTCACCCATCCCCTTTTAAAATAAAACCAAGAACAACAATTTCAAAGATTTAATTGACAGAAATAGCCTCATTCAGACTCTCAATCTGGCACCTTCTCCAGTCATATAGTTCACAACATAAACCACTGAATTGGAAACCTAAAAAGGAAAAAAAATCTATTTGTTCATTAGCAAATATGTGAAGCTAATGCATGTCATGAGACAGAGAAAGCACTGTATGGAAAGTCACTCAACCATCTTTCCTGGATACAACTTAATAGTACTTTCTCTCCAGTGTAGAACAATGGCTTCTTCTTGGAACTAAGATAGTTCTTGTCTATCCATAAATTAATGCTTTCTGGTGCATGTTTAATTTTTTTGTGTTCAGGGTAAACATGCTTTGAAGATAATGTTTATAAGGAGATAGCTCTCTAACAACCTAAACCATCAGGGCTAATTCATTCGCATTCTCCTATATGGGCCTTCCAACATTTTGCAAAAAGAGAAGAAACCATATTTTCAATGGTAACTGCTCACTCAGACAAAGAAAGAGCTGACATAAAACACAACCAACTACATAATTCACTAAATTCTTAGTGAAAGTTTATTGTTTTGTTTTCTAGTACAATAAACTACAAAGTTTGTACAGTATAAAATAACAACAGCCACAAAGCAACAATGCAACAGTAATGCTGACATTCTGTGATAATACAGCGAAGAAAATGTTCTTGGCTTTATCATTCCATTCTACTGCAAGCATAAAAGCTAAAACTACAAATTTTAACACAAAAACCTTCTTTCACATTTAGATGCAAGAAGACTCCATATAGCTTGGGGATCCTGGACAATACCAGTTTAGAATGCGGAGGTACGCAATAAAATAAAAGTTTCAAAAGAAAAGAATCACACAACTCTCAAGGCGGAGAATGACTTTTTCCATGCCACCCTGTGTTCAGTTCTCACCAAAGCAAATGGTCTGCAAAGAAAAGACAACATTTACAGAGGACAAGTCAATTTTTGAGCCTGAGTGAAATACCCACATAGCTGAAAAGTAGTCAGATGTTCCTTGAAATGTTTCTCATTGCTATGTTTTGATTTCGGGAATTCCTTTTCTCCTAATAATCGCACCTCAGATTAGAGACATCAAATAGACCTGCATAATTGACAAGTCTATTTATGACCTTGTGTCCAAATCATTATGTAGAGGAGGAGTTCTAGAGAAGGGTACATTTTTAGCTCATTCTTAAAACCACACACAGACATAAGACGCATAGCTCTTACCTTACATGAAGAAAAATTCCACTTGACATCAGATGTATTTAGTACGATTGAGGGCTCTTTCAGCAAAATGACCACTTTCATCTGTGATTTTCTCCCAATCAGTTTGTCCGACAACAAAGCCAATAGCCCTCTTTCTGTCTGCATCCTTTTTCTCTTCAAGGTCTGCCCACCTCACCTACAAAGAGCACAGAGTTGAGATGACATTCACTTAAAAAAAAAACACAAAAAAACCCAAGATTTTTTTTTTTTTAACCAAATGAACCTGGCAAAGATTTCAAATGATTTCAAAATGGGATGACAACCTTATAAGTTGGAGACTTATACTGATTGAGGTGGACAAATCTTAAAGCCTGATTCTATTTCTGCAGCCTGCATAATTCTTTCCAAACAGTCAAACAATAGTTTTGCTCATAAGGAAAGACAGGACAAAAATCCAAGAGAACTTTTGTGTCTTACTGTCCTTCATAAAATTCTGCATGAATGAATTGGTGGGTCCTTGTGGAAAAATTACTAAAGGCTCCTTTTTCCAGGACGAATGTAAACATTCCAGAAGTGCACCACTTTGAGGATCTGGTTTTTTCTTCTTTTCTATGTGATGATCTTGTCTCACCCATTCATTCATGTTTTTTTAAACTTTCTATTTTGATTATAAAGCTCTCCAGTGGTACCACAAGACTGCTCATAATCAACTCCTATATGTTAACGCAATAAAACAGAGCAGTGTCTATCTAGTCAAATATAGTTAATTTCTTACTGAGTTGGTTCTCAAACTCAGGTAATGATTTTTTTTTTTTTAGGCCTGATATCAAGGCATGCAGGAAAAAAATACAGAAAAGTCCAAAAGTTAGTTTGGCTTACTGAAGACTATTTTGTACTATCTATATTATATACCTGTAAAGCTTACATAAAATGAGTTGGTAATGAAACTGAGAATGAAGCACTGAAGCCAACAAGGGATAAAACGTTGTGCTACCCAGTCCTATTTCTTCAACTTCGTTTCCACCTATCTTTACTATTCTCAAGGTTCAACAGTAGAAGTAAAACTTCTACTGTTGAACCTTGAGAATAGTAAAGATAGGTGGAATAAACATTGAGCCAAAAGTAGTAGGAGTTAGTCAATGATCTCTGTCCACAATTTCAGGAAATATTTGTGAAAGGATAAAAACTGCTCTCAGGGAAGTCCTGGGAGAAAAAAATGTAAATTTATCTCTCTTGCTATAGTGACAGGAGTATTGCTCCTTTGCATCCATTGGTGTTTAGTGAAGGGAAGTCCTCCAGATGTCAGTTGGACCTCAGTTCCCATCATTCTTCACAATTGGTTATGCCATTTACCACTGCTGGGAGATGAAATCCAAAAGCATCTGAAAGACTGCATTCTGCCCACCCCTGATTTAGCTGATAAAGCTTGGGCAAGATGGGGCTATATATATATATAAGGTGCATGTCCGAAGGTGTATCCTACTGAAAATAAGGCAGTGGGAGTGAATTGCATCTGGATATTGTCTATCTGCACTGAAATGCAGCAATGAAATTGCCTGCACAGTGCAGTAAAGCAAGGCATGTCAGCCAGTTGTCTAGGCAATAAAATGTGTAACCTTCCTTCTACAACCATCCTGCAGCAGCAGATCAGAGAAATGGCTGTAGGTATAAAAGCATGGGGAAAAAAGAATGAAAGGCTGGGTTTTCATATGTTCTCCCAAACATCAATTTTGGATGTAAAAAAAAAAAGAAGATAAACTTCATGAATATTTGTTACAACATTAAAAGCAGCAGATTATTCTCCTAGGAACACGTGGAAAGCTCAGAAAGCATGCCCAGTGTCTATCCTCAATCCAAACTGCATGTCTACAAAATATTTGCATGTTTTCCCTTTTCTTAATTATTTACTAATTTCTTGCTAAACAACCTTTCTTGCCCTTAAGCTTTACATGCAATTAATAGGCTTTGCTGTGTTTTCTTTTTAGTCCTCTCAACCACCCATATGACTAGAGATGCTGAATCTCAGATGTTTTGCTAGTGAGAGAAATGGAACCTAACTAAACAACAGAACAAAAGAAACAGCCTTTACTATGTGCCCAAATATAGAGATATCTTGTATCACCTTTGAGACTGAGATAAAGAATTTGTAACATAAGCTTTTATAGACCAAGTCTACTTCATCAGATGCATCATTATGCTATAATGTTTTCCTCTCAGTCTTAAAGGTGCTACAAGAGCCACTTGTACTGTATAATGATACAGACTAGCATAGTTATGTCTTTGAATGTAACCCAAATACAAAGGAACTGAAACTAAGGAGTTGACTATAAGGAATTCCCATAAAGGAACTGAATTAGATAGCTCTAGTCTTGTGAAAAGTCTTCAGGGTAAGTTCCCCTGAAACATTCTATTCATAGTGACATTACCCTCTTTTTTCCAGGTTCTGAAGCACGGGTATCATAATCATCTGGAAGCTGGAGAAAATCTTCCATTCTGCTGGCAATTGCCTCCCAATCACGCTTCCTCTTAGCACCAGTTCGTAATCCATCCAATTTGTCTGAGAACAAACATACAGCCTTAGAGTTAAAGAAGAAAATTTTGCACAGTGCCCAGCACGAACAAGATGCATGAAGATGTATGCTCAAAAGCCGAAGGTGGTGTTTTATAGCAGCAGAATTTGCACATTCTTGGGATATTTTCATGAGTGAAACACATTCAGAAAAATGGGAAAACACATTTCCATCTTTCTGAAGCATCCTCACTTAAACCTGCAAAGTATGAAGATATAAACGCAGAGAAGAGAAAAACTTCTTGTCATGGTTGATCAAGAGTCCATATATCGAAGTAATCTTGAACATGTTCTGGAAATGCTGTTTACCAGCAGTTTAATGCTTAAAAGCAACATGTTAGGCCAGTGCTGTGACAAATGGAGACAACCAGACATTTACATTTATTTTAGAAAGACCACAAGGCCATTTTTCAACTGCTTCAGTAAGAAATCTGACTGTGGTGCAGAGTATCAGATATAACAGAATCAAATCTATCAGTAGTTTACCATTTTCTCTCGTTGCGCAAACCAAAACTTGATATGAAGTTCAAAATTAGGGCTGCAGCATTTGTTGTTGTTATTGTAGTCACTTCTCTCTCCAGGACAATCTCTCAAAAATGTTATTAGTAGGAAGCAGTTTCTAGTAGCTAATGCCCGCAGGTAGGTACAAGGAAATTCATCTAAAAACTCAACGATGTTTTTCTATATGCATAATTTCTATTTTTTACAGACCCACAATGTTACATGCCAGACTGAACATTTAAATGATTTCTGCAAATAAACTCTTGTTTAAATACATTGTAAGTGTGTTTTAAGGTTCTAATTTGTCCAAATGGCTACCCGAAAATGCTATTAAAACTTAGGAAACCCCCAAGCATTTGTTCTAGAACACAACCTTACAATCATAAATGCGTTATTTCTTAACATAGCAAACAGAATACAAGCAGCTACATATAATTTAATGCTTGATAACAGAAATTCATGTTATACCAGAATATACATTTTAAGTATGAAACAATCTCGATTCTAATAATATAGATCTACTTCTCTTTTTGAAATAACTTCTCAAGTCTGAAAAACAGTAAATGTCCACTAAATGATGTCATTTATTAACAAATTTACTAATACTTATGTCTTTTGGTTGGGTTAATTTAACTGTATATATATATATATATATATATTTAAAAGCAAAAAAGGCAAGAGGTCCAGTGAACTATGTCAGGTATATCTAAATGAAAATTGTTATCAGTTTCATAGAAAGATGCCATCAGTTGTTAAAATAAAAGTTTTGAAATCTTATGAATATTTCTCCAAAGTTAGTTTATACAAACCATTTTCTGTCTGAGAGCTTACACAATGAATAGTGCAGTCAATGTGTAAAAGCCATGTAAGGAAAAGAAATTACATTTATAAGATTTATAAACATACAGTAAGTGATTTACGGAAGACACCAACAACAGAAATTTCACAAACCATGGCCATGAACCAAACAGTCCTACGTTCAAGTGGAAATTTTCTCTCATGAGGTTTGTGTGTGTATATATATATATATATATATATATATATGTGTGTGTGTGTGTGTGTGTGTGTTTTGCTATTTTCCTTTCCACATGCACCCCTTCAATGCTACACCAAATCATGCTCCACTGCACAAAATTCATCTAGAGTAGCTTTTAGAAGAAGGAGCTGCAATGGGAAGGAAGAGCAGAAAAGTACTAGCATACAGCCATCTGTTTGGTTACTGATTCAGGCATCAAACTGTTCTGAATGGAAGCACTAAGAGGTATATCTAATCAGCACAGAAGACATATTGGAATGATGCACACAATACTCAGAAAATAATAGAATAAATATGGGAAAGATATCCTTGTTGATGCAGTAAGCTAAGAATAATTTATTCTTATTATTTTGGTCTCCAGATTTCATTCCTTCACTACTGTTGCTTTTAAAAATGTAATGTGAACATCTTGAAACTCTATGGAATTTAATGGATACTCACTTAAGCAACTGTGAAAGAAACTGAAGAGCAGCCTAAGAAGAAATAACTACTGCATTTCATATAAGCACAGGGTTTTTTAAAAAATAAAATGATAGAGACAAAGTTCAGATGTACAGTCAGCCCCTTAGGTCTGCGGGTTTAACTTTTGAGGATTTGATTATTTGTAGATTATTTGCTGCCGCCTCTGCTGCTGCCCTTTGCCATTTTTAATAGCGACTGCAATCCTTGCAAGACTGAGAGAGACTCCAAATGATGGTGAGGCTTGTAAGTCCCTAATAAAAATGGCATAGGGCAGCAGCAGAGGTTGTGGCAAGCTCCATTAGCCCTCTGCTTCTGCTTTGCAAAGGCAACTGTGGTGGGTTGAATCCATAGATCATACTTTGTGTTTGTGTTAAATATGCTGGGGAGGAGGGAGGTAGAGATAGCTGTGTTTTTTTCATTTTTGCGGGGGTCCTGCGCCCCTAACCCCAGCCAATGTAGAGGGCCAATTGTATACTAGAATCAGTTTCTGCTTCTGCTTCAACACCAACATGATTTGAAATCATGTTGAAATTAGTACTTGAAAGGGATTACAACAAAAGTAAAGTTGTCAGACGTACCCATGAATAGCTGTTGTAGATTAACTGAAATATTACTTCCTTTGCAAGCAAATACATAAAGATATTGCACAGACACATTCCAAAGAGCACACACCAATTCAGCTAATTATGGGTAACATTTACAGAAAAGTACTTAAAATAGGAGATCTGTCTATGAAAACGAAATCTAACAAACTGTAGTATTTTACAGATGTTTATTAGAAAGCCTTCATATAGCAAGTATTTGGATGGCTAGATCATAGGATCTACGTGCACTTATGTTTCAGAAGTACTTTGGAATGTCACCAGGACATGGGTGAAGAGAGTGTGCATCAGTGATGATTCTTCCCACATGTTTCAAGTGCTTTTGATTAATCCGGGTAGGGTCTGGGACTGTACATTCCTGATGGAAGCTGGAATCCCCATGGGAGACTGCTGCTCTGCCTCATGGCATATATGCTGCATGCTTTCACAAATTCTAATCTTGACCCCCCATGTATTTGTCAGCTACATAAAGCTGTCATGAATGGTTGTTTGGAGAGACAGAGAAAACTAACACCAGTAGGCTTATGACACACAGCTGTCTTTTTTTCTTTCCATCTATTTCAGGTAGATGCTGTAGATACACTGAATAGGTGTGTGGAGCTGACAATGGGCTGGATAAGGACTGTTCAACTGAATGTTGAATGTTGAATGTCATCAGAACATTAAGGTATAAAAAGAGCTTTGTTGGATCAGATAAAATATTAATTTAGTTTGGCACTGTGTTTCTCAGTGATCAACCAGATGCTTCTGGGAGGCTTACAAGTAGAGCATGAAGACAGGAGCCCTCTCCCACCATTGTTCCCAGACATCTAGCATTCCATGACACATTGCCAGACAGGGTTGACATTCTGTTGGCTCATGTTCCACTTGATAAAAAAAAAAAATGGCTTGTTCTGGATAGGGGTGCATTTCCCCTAAAATTCCTTGAAGTGCTATTAGCCTTGTAAAGGAAGATACACACCTTGTGCACCTTGCTTTTGACGACAAATACTCTTTCAAAGCACTGTTTTTATTGGCAGCAAGGCACATAGCTATCTCATGGTGAAGCTAGTAAAACTGGAGGCCTGGTGGCACAGTGGTTAAATGCCAGTACTGCAGCCACAATGTTGTGAGTTTGATCCTGAGGGCTCCAGGTTGACTCAGCCTTCCATCTTTCTGTAGGTCAGTAAAATGAGTACCCAGCTTGTTGGTGGCAATTAGATAACACATTGTTAGAGAGTGCTTAGCACTATAAAGCAATATAGAAATGTAAGTGCTATTGCTAAGTAAGTGCTAAAATACTGCTGAGAACCATTCCTTACTATCAGTACCAGCTCACTGTTATATTATGAATTAATGAAAGTTTCCAAAGATTCTTCAAAGGCAGACTGGATCACAGTAGTCCACTCAGAATATTACCAGTGCATGAACAACTTTAGCATGATCTCAACTTAAAAATGATTGCATTTGCATTTGATACATGAGTTTATGTATCAAATGATTGCATTTGATACATGAGTTTATTTACGAGGTTAACAGAACTTAGAAACAAGCAAAGAAAAAAGTTTTATTTTTGCTGCAATGCCAGTGGCAAATTTAGCAGGGGTTGGGATACTTTCAGATGGGTGTGCATGCAGCTTGGATGCTGTCTACCACTGTTGCATAGATCCAAGCTCACAGTTTGTGGGTGTTGTTAGACCTGGCCTTAAGAGATGGATGTTATGGTACCCTCCATATCTGTAAGAGAACTCACTTAGTATATCACCTTCAGCCATTTTTGAAGAAGAGATCACGCTAGAGTCATTCATCACAAGCTGGAACAGACAGTAATGAATGTATCTCACCAGTATTTTAATAGTTTCACCATTTACCAATTTGCTTCTGGATACATTTCAGGACTCTGTCTTTAAGCTTATAAAGCCCCATGAGTGGCTTGGGTCAAAGTAACTGAAGGATTGCTGATGCCCACATAAACTTTCTCAGCTATTAAGATGCTCATATACTCTGTTGAGAGAACCACTACCTCAGGAAGGTGAGGAAGTGACAATGAATGACACGTCTTTCTTGTTTGTGGCACCTTGTTTCTGGATCTCCTTTTTCCTGTTCATTTCTTTAGTATTCTGCTTTGACAGTTTTTAGATGCCAGTTGCAGATACTGCTTTAGAAAGGTTTGCTTACTCACATTTTCAATGCCATTTAAAACAATTTGATGAGCAAATTAAAACAATTTCCCCCTTTCTGCTATTTAACTGTGAACATTTTTTTACTGTTCAGCTTAACTATGTTGCAAGCTACTACGAATCACAACAGACACTCAGGCTACAAATATTTTTAAATATATAAATTCAGGGCCTGAATTCAGTGAATTCTTTGCCAGAAATAACATTCAGTTTATATGCAATATTCTTTTGAGATTATTAGTCTGTTTATAAGAATCCCATGAAAACAAACCATGCTGCTACAGCAAGTCTGTGAAACCAACAACCAAATATTCATGAACATATACCTACACAACCACATCATATAAAATGTTCATCCAGTAGTATGGGCACTGCTATAAGAGAACTGCTCTCCACCATTTGCTCCAATACAGCAGCAATGAGTTACAGGAATCCTTGACTCTTACATAAGTCTTTGACATTTCATCCCTGTGGAATGGTAGAGAGCAGCCATAACATTTTAAAAAATATTTATGAATATTTGAGTTTATTCTGTGCAGCTCAAACTGGGTTGTTCTTCCTTTTGGTACACGTCAAGGATTACCATCAATCATGTTTGCCACCAAAGTCAAGTCCCTGAGTGCCTAATTACCGTATAAGGCTGAAAGCACATTGAACTACTATAATACTGAGATAATCACATATAGCAGCAACATATGGTAAGCTCCTGTAGGAATAAAACTGTGAGTGAAATGGTAAAGATTTTCAGAATATGTATTTCTACATAAAATTTGTGTGAGGAAGGGGGAACTTAATATATGTTGTGCTAAGTTCACAAGAGGACTTTATATGTGGTAAAATGTGTGCACTTTTACATGTTAAATTCATCAAGATATTATTTTATACCATTCAGTTGTGGCAAAAGCACTTGGCTTAAGCCACAGGAAGATCAAAATTCTGTAGACTTACTTTCCCTCTTTAGTGGCTCTCACACACCACTTGCATGTAGCTCTCCAACATGACCTTTTTGCTGGAAACACCCTAGCTATTAAGAAGTAAATATGCTCTTTTAAAATTTCAACAGTTCACCAACAGACCATAGTAGAAGAGACACCAGAATGGTCAACAAGCTTTTTTGTGCAAATAGTTCCTGGGAATGGAGTACCCTCTTAGTGTCTTGCATGACAAAGCTTCCAAGGATGATGTTAGGATGCATGTACTAATAATTTAACTCCGTTTGCAATATAGAAACTGAAGTGTAATGGACTGTCCTTGATGTACTATTGTTCAGCATTTTATATATACAATCTATGTTCTTGAATCTTGCCAGGGATATTTTTCAGCAAAAAGGAGAAAATAAGATAAATTTTAGTGTTTACACAATAATTATTTTCCATTAAAGTCTATTTTTTTATTAATTCTATCAAAGACACTACAATAATTTGCAACAAACCCCTTTCTTTCACTGATTTGACTGATCATAAATAGTTCAAAATCAAGAAGCACTGTTCAATCAAACAATAGTTTTATAAGGAAACCATATGCTATAAATAAAGGAAGAAAACTAAAAAATAAATTAAAAACACAAAGGAAATCTGGTCTTTATATTCCTTCTCTCTCTGAAGTATCACGGTTGCAATATAATTAGAGACTAAGATGCCAATCAGTGATGTAACAACAGCTTTTCACATATCAGTGCTTTGAAACACTGGCGGCCACTTGCTGACTCCAACTATATCAAGGCAAAGCATAATGCTGAACAATTCATTCAAACTAACCATGCTGGTTCCTATTGCCTTTGGAAATTCTATAATGAAACATTTTGCTGTTGCTGCTGTGTGCCTTCAAGTCATTTCCGACTTAAGACAACCCTAAGGCAAACCTATCATGGGGTTTTCCTGGCAAG
Source organism: Gambelia wislizenii (assembly GCA_030847615.1). Lineage (NCBI taxonomy): Eukaryota > Metazoa > Chordata > Lepidosauria > Squamata > Crotaphytidae > Gambelia > Gambelia wislizenii. The sequence continues at coordinate 445,402,525 of JAUMIR010000001.1, read as the reverse complement.
ATTTGTTAAGAGGGGGATTGCCTTTGCCTTCCTCTGAGGTTGAGAGAATGTGACTTGCCCAAGGTCACTCAGTGGATTTCCATGGCTCAGTGGTGACTTGAACCCTGTTCTAGAGTTGTAGTCCAATGCTGAAACCACTAAACCACACTGAGGGTACTATAAATACTTCCTGTTAGTCACAATTAATATAAAAATAAAGACATCACAGAAGCCACACAAAACCTTACAAGGATTTGATTACTGGTGCTTTGACACTGATATCTTTGAGTAGTATATCTTCAGAACGGCTAAATTTTATTCATTTTGTTTCGCCCTAGGCAAGCCATCAGAGAAATATAGCTGTGCAAATAGTTTCAAGAGATTAAAAAAATGAAATACCCACCTAATTTTGCTTCAGAGGTATCCATCTCCCATTTGCTTTTCGGAATGTAACCCTAAATCGTATACAGAGAGAAGCTCGAAGGATTAGAGAAAGATATAGAAGACACAGCATACATTTTAATTTGCAACAGCATTACACTGCAAACATTTCCTTAGGTCAAACTCAATCTGAACCGTGAAGTGAGAGACAAGATTTGAAATATAAAGTGCTGCAAACTGTCAGAGCAACTTCATACCGAGTACAAGAGGATAATGCTCAGTGATACTGAAGGCTCAATACTACAGGGCTCTTCACTTGGTTTATAGCAATAAAGGTACAAATAGGTGTCCCATGCATCTTGAAGTAGTTTCAGAAAACAAGACACTCAGTAAATTTGCCAGAATTCAGAGACAAATGTGCATGCTTTTGCACACACACCAGTGCACCTGATTGAACTAGAACTCCCATGTGCTGCATCAGAATTTTCAGCTTTCTGGAGTGGGCACAGGGTGTAGTAGAAAAGGGGCTTTTGAATCCCCAGGGCAGGAGTACCAGTCTTACTCATTTGTCTTCATTAAATGTATACAGTATATTCCACAAATACATATTCAGATAATTATTATGAAATAGCCATCTTCTTTAATATTATGGATATTGGTAACTCGTGTTCAGACTTCTTGTGTTAAAATAATCAAGAAAGAACTTAATATGCATGAAGATCATGTATCAGTGAATGTGTAAGTTTAACCCAGTCCCATGTGTTCCAGTTTAACCAAGGGGTTGCCTATACCAACGAAAATATTCTGCTTCAAACTGCATTTTCCTGTGACCCCCATTAATGCCACATTGAGCCTTTTTAATGTGAAGTGAGGGTAGCATTACTAGCCATGCGTTCCCTCCAGGCAAACTCACTTTGGTGTAAAAAGGCCGTCCTGGTAGGATCACATGTCCTACCTGGCCTGATGTGGTAGGCCTACATACATTGGCCAAAAATTGGGCTTTTATTTGGGACTACAGCTGATTCCTTTTCCTTGTTTTTTCATTTATGGATTATTCCCCCTTCTGATAATCATAGTTGATTTTCATGTTTACACTGATATGACAATGCTGTCTTTGGTTGCTGAATTTGTTTAAGAAAATTTTTAAATTTTCTTTTTGAGCTTTGATATTTTATTGTTCATGTTGGCATCTGCCTTAATTAATCTATACAAAAAAGCAGAAAGAAAACATTTAAAATAACTTATTTTTAGTAAACTTTTAAGGCCAACTTATATACTGGGAGTTTTTAAAAATAAAAAGCAGATCCTGGAAGTTTCAATGAGGAATAGAAAAAAAACAGAGGAGGAACCTTTAATACAGTACTTTATTCCCAAGTAGCACCCAATTGCCTTTTTTACTTCTTCAATTTCTTCAAATTATTGTCAATGACTTTGATCTAGCTCTTAATTTTCAAAGATTTTGATTTTAAGTTCTGCTCAGAAAAAGAGGAATGCAAGTCTTCTGAATTCCAGAAAAGCAGTTTCTGAAGGTTGGGGTACCCTCTATAATAGCAAAGGATGTGGCATGGTAAGGCTGCCTTCAGAATTTTTGAAACCAGACAACTCCTCTCACAGCGTGTGTAAAAGTGGCTTCTGCTTATGCAATAACACCTTCAGGATCCAAACCACTGTTGTTGTAATTTCAGTGGCTAGGATCTCATTTGGACGTGATTCTTGCATAAGCCCTGTTCCACTACCACTCAATGCCTCCTTGTGCAAGCATAGGAACCCAGTTCTCCCTCCTGCTACTACCAAATCTTGCTCAGCTGCTGCCGCCTTCTCAGTGCACCTGCAGGCAGCTCAGGTCACCCTTGTTCTTCTTCCTCCAGGGCTGACCAATGAAAATGTAGATGAAGCAGCTGTGACAACTGCACTTACAGGAGACTTCAGAGCAGGCACTGTGGCATTACCAAGGCTGGTGTCACCCCTTCCCCAACGATGTCACCTGGTGTGGTTCAGCCTTTCTGCACCCCTCTAGTGCAACTACTCCAGGTAGCTTCCATATTATTGGGAGAAAGGAGAAGGTAGGGGTGGAGGAAGGAAGCCCACTTCTGCTCCTGCTCTTGATGTAGCTGACCCCCAGTTTGTCTAAGTTCCAGAGTAGGTATACTGGTGGGTTTTTATGCTAAACCAATGTTTCACAGTATCTCAGTCACTAGGCTTATTGAATAAATAAATTCCATAATGGCCTCTGGACTACACAGCCAGGCGTAAATACTACCTTTGTGTCTATGATGTGGGATTTCCTGAGGTACAATACAAGAATGTTTGTATGATGATAGGATTCACAAACACACATACACACCATGCAGCCAGTATATCTTTTAAAGAATGATTTTCAGATCATAGGCCTAGAAACGTTCCAAAGCACCTCCAATAAAATGCAAAGGGAAAGAAGAACAGAAAGAGAACAAGGCAAATGAAGTGAGAAAACGTAAGTAAGTATTTGCTCTTTATTCTAGAAATGTTCTAGAAGCGTAAGTTCCAACTAAAACATTGGACAAAATGGAACTGTGTGGGGGCATGTACCCTAGGCAGGGATGGGAGCAGTGTCCCACAAAAAAATAAATAAATGTTCATTTCAAGAAAGTTCTGAAATTCTCTGCCAGGTGCAGGATAACCTACACAAGTGAGTACTGAGACTACAAAGAAGAAATTGCTTTTACAGTAACAACTGTCAACTGGAGAATTATATTTAGCTTCCCACTATTGGGATATTCTCCAGTTATGATATATAACTGGGTTGTCTGTTGTTCCATGCATTTATACTTGGCCTACATTTCTTATAAAGGAGTCAGTTCTCATATCTACTACACCTCACACTACTCTTTAGTTTAAGACCAAATTGAAAATAGCTGCAGCATACAGAATTGTACATACTGCAATTGATGACTTTAGTCCACCTCTATTATGCTCATACAGTTTTTAGAAAGAAAAGCGAGTTGTAAAAGTCAGTCAGTGGATAGCAGCTAGCAAAGTAGGTTCATTGTACAAATAATGAAAGGCCTTTGGATGCAGTTCCTACATACACATGCTTCTTTTCTAAAGAACATTTAACTTTTTCTGAGAATATTTGGTTTTTTCAACTTATTGGTTATCTCTCTGGCTTTTCTTTGCAAACGAAGATTGAGGAAGGACTCATCCTGTGCTTCCCTTATAAAAAGAATCAGTTTTTAATTTATAAGGAACAAAATCAGCTGCATCTATTGAAGATGGAAGGTGTGTAATTCTAATGTACAGCAGCTGAGCTACAACTTGAAATGCAAAATACATAAAAGAATGAAAGCTGCATTCCAACTAGTAAAGAAGGGTCATACTGTTTTTTTACATTTAAAAAATACTATGTTATATTTTAATTTTCTAAATTTCATTTACTTAAGTGATGATAGCCACCAATTTAAAGTGTGTACCTGAATATAAACTGCAAGGGAGCTACAGCAGGTGTGGCCTCTTACCCTCAAGTCTTGCTTTTGAACTTGCAGTGGAATCTGTTTGGCTACTGTGGGAAACAGGATACTTACTGGACAAGACAAGACTTTGGTGTGTTCTATGACATCATCTTAATTTTGGAGAAGAAACCTATCTACTAACACAGGGAAACAGGTGTTTAATATTGTGCAAGATTCAGCAGATTAGGCAGCGATCAGCAGAGGATTTAGTCAGCTGTCATTTCAGAAAGCATGACTTGACTACTGCTCTAGAAGGAAATTCCTTTCCCGTTTGGGGGAACAACTCCAGAACACTGGAGAAGTTTAAATTTATAAAGAGTTATGATAAAACTTCTGAAAAAAAGTTCAAATGAAAACTGATTAAAACAGAATGCAAGTGAAACAAAATGAAAACCAGAACAAAGGGGGAACATTGATAAGAATAAAGAAATAACACTGGGTAAGCCTTGGCAGTTGCAAGGCTGAACCTGACCAACGAGGCTTCTGCCTGTTGAACAGAAAAGAACTTCAATGGCAAGTCCAGTTTGTCTTCTGAGTTCCAACAGTAGAGAGCAGTCAACAAAAGGATGTACCATTTTGGTACAAAGCCTCGATATTGATAATAAACAGCAACAAATAGTAGTATGCTACATTACAACGATGTTAAGTACCGCAAACAAAATCAGTAGATCCTAGAGTATGCAAAGTGCTTGAATGTGTATGCAGTTGCTAATTCTTTGTGTATTTTATGTCTCATCATGCAATTCACAATGTACCCTGAAGAATCACAATATTTTCACAAATACATAATCTACAGATGTGATGATTGTGTATTTGCTGTGCATACACTTGCCTTACATCATAATTGTTTAAAATGGTAATGAACAGTTGTGTTTGTGGCCTCTAAAAATATTAAAATGAAATGTGTTCAAATAAAATCCTGTAAATGTTATACCTTCTAAAAAAAGAACATTTGAAAAACAAGAGTGATGACTTACCAGCTAGAAGCACATCACTAGCAAACTTCTAAAAAGGCTTTTGCCCTAGTGTACTGGAGAGTAATTAGCAACTCTCTCTCCCTCTGTATGCATATCTGTGTATGCATGCACATACATACATGTGTGTGTACTGTGAAGCACCTTGATTATATTTACATGGAAATGTAATGTTATGAGTTTTCACTCTTTCGAGATTCTGGATTGCTTACTAGATTGCATATGGCTCTTGGAGATGAAAGATCAAAAGGGCAGGAATCCATAAAACTATACAAAGTGGCTACTTCACTGGCATGTGGTTGGCAGTATCAATCTGGGTTTCCTTTCTCTTGAGTAAATGTGTTCCACTTAGGTTGGCCAGAGCAACTTATTTCTTGATCAAATATTAGATCAGAGAAATATTGCCTCTGTAACCAAAATGAAACAACCATGATTACCTCAACTCTGGCTCCTCGCATTATTACACCAGAAGCTAGAAATGCTTAAGAGAGTCCGAAGAAGCCACCTACTCACCATGGTGTGCAGCACCAGTTATTTCTGATACACTAACATTTCCACTGACCAGCCATCTGATGATTCAACTATATGTGAAAGTCACGAATCATGGATAAACTGGCAGTATTGGCAGGTATGGCCGTCCTAATCAATGCTGGTCTTTTACCACCTCAGTATTTTTTGACTACTTCTTCAAGAATTTAATGCCCAGAAGATGTTTTTTGGGATGTGTGTGCACACGTGGGAATTATGCCTTTGGAATGGTGGAGATCCTATGTGCAAGATCCTATATGCAAGAAACAAGGAATAGCATACAGAACTTTCCGGGTTTTTTTTTTTGCTTGATCTTGTGCAGAGAGACAGAACAAATGTCATGGCATAGTGACAAGCTCCAGAGCACAAGCCAGCTGTGGTGTCTTGAAGGACATAATCATTAGTGACTGTAGACTTCCATAATGGTAGAACAGCTGTAACCACAACCTATCACCCACTTGCAAGAGGTTTGTACTAGCTGGTTATCTGCTTTCTTCTTGGTTTTGGTGTTGTCTTGATTGGACAGAGGTCCCATCAACTAGCCAAGCTGGCAATTTTTGTGACCGTGAAGGCTTGGGTCCATTAGCCTCCTTGAGGGTAAAAGATAGGCAATCTATGTACTTAGCCATAAGGAAAAGAAACACCTCCTGCTTTCTTCTCTACTCCACCAGGATCTGTTTAACAGTTCATCTAGGAATGAGGTTGAATTTGGACTGGGTATGAACCCTATGTTCCAACGTTTTTTCTGTTTCTGAAGATTATCGCACTGACTAATTATAGTGCAGGCAGAAAATTTTATCCAGCTCTATGTAAGTAAGTTTTGCATCTGTGACCCGCCTAGTGTGGATTTTTGTCCAATCATTTCATTCCCATCTTCAGGAGCAACCATCTTAGATAAAAATGATTTCTGCTAGGAAGAACATCAGCAGCTCCACGATCTTAAGGCAAAGTTTGCAGCTTTTAAACTAGATTGCAGGAGAACACAGTCCTAGATGGACTCTTTGCATCTGCCATCTTGGAAGAATCTGAAGAGAGCGGGCATCTTTGTAAATGCTTTAATCATTTGGATTCTAGTTGATCTCAAACGAGAGGCTACTGGTTGCTAGGCCCTGGGACAATGCCCTGATGGGCCTATAAAGTATTGCATCTGTTCCTACAAGAGCAGAAAAGATCGTTCTTTTTCTTAAAATATCTACCCCCTCAAAGCAGTCTTCATGACAGACAGAAAGTCAGAGAGAGTATAACTGTGGAACTGCTCTGCTCTTCTCCATCAGGGTATCAAACGAAGTCTGAGGTTGCAAAGACCAGTATAGTCATCCAAGAAGGAGCAGGTGATTGCACATCAAACCTACTCTAATTTTTACAACCTCTCAAGAGGAGAGTTGGTGAAACATAAAGATTACTGTCCCCTGTTAGAATATCTGTGAATACAGTGAAGTTGGTTTTGCTCCGTGTTTGAGTTCCAAGGTGGTTATGCCCCCCAATGAGAAGGCAGGACTGAAACTAGAATCTTCCACTGGAGGAGTGGAGGAGTCTTTTACTGACTCTTTTATCAGCTAAATGAAAATGAAGTCCCAAACTCTTTGAAGATGGCAATCCTATGTGTACATTTCTATGAATAAACCACACTGAACAAAGTACTGCTTATCTCTGAGTAAAAATGCACAGGATTGTGCTACAAGAATTATTCGTAACAGAATTTTTTTAAAAAAAAACACCTGCAAAATGAAATGAACACTATGACTGCTCCTTCCAACATGCCATATTTAAAATAAAATCTCTATATACCACCTGAAAACATTTCAATCTAACCTCTTCCATAGGACCGAGCTACAATTGTTGGCATCCTCAAGACATACTGCTAGCCCTGTCTGGATTGTAATTCCTAATAATAGAAAATGCAAGGCAAAGCTTTAACCAGATTCAGCTAAGAATAAGTGTAGTACTGACTTCTCAAAAATTGCTCAGAAAATATTAAACATTAATTTATATATCTTATGCTCTTACACTGAATAAAATGTCAGGAACAGGCAGGGCAAAGGGAGTGCTTGGAGGTGGAGGAATGGTTGCATTTTACTGCAGACAGTATCCCTTTTAGTCACAGTAGTAAAATACATTTGTTGCAGGGACAGGGTGATGTATTTCCCTACCAGTTCACTCTCTTCTTCTTCAGCATCTTTTTTGTTTTCTTCTTTCTGATCTTCAATGTTGGCATCAAAATCTTCCATCTCCACCTAAGAGAACACAAAATACAAAATACCCCTAAGAGAAGACAAACAACTATACTCAAACATATAAAATCTACTTGTGAAAGACACTGCTGCAGAGACAATGCATTCAAACAACAGATACAAGTTTTTTGCAATTTGCTCAAAGACAGTGATATAACATTTCTCTTTTCTACAGAGCTGTTCTGGATTTTAGGCCTTCTCTTATTTCTGAACTCAGAAGAAGAGTAGAAATTTTCAGCTTCCTTTTCTTTTCCATATACATTCACTAATACCAAGTGATATGATACTACTGACATTTTTGGTTTAAAACAGCCTGACATTAACACACACTATTAGAGAATGCCTATTCCTATGACTTATTACAGAGGCAGACAAGTTTAAAATACACAAGCACATGAAGATCTTCAAAAACATTATTTATATACTAAATGCAAAAATGCCACATTGGTTACTTACCGTGAATGTGCATTCTGGTGAGAGTGGAGCGAACAGGAATCAGTAGTTGATTGGGAAGGTCTGCTGCCCAGACAAAAGCAGGAAGTTACATCTTGGCTTTAGAAATTTAAATTTCTTGTTCTCTTCCTGTGAGTAGCCACAAGGCCAAGTCAGTTGACTAACTAGCAAAGCCCCAGGCCTAGAATAAGGTCATCATATAAACTCTAGGACACTGAACCTTTGCAGTCCAGGGTGGGGTGATTCCTGTTCGCTCCACTCTCTCCAAAATGCACATTCACGATAAGTAACCAATGTAGCATTCTCAGAGAGGTGAAGCAAACAGGAATCAGTAGTTGATTGGGACGTGTCCAAGCTTCCCCCAGTGCCAAGGGTGGGCAAGACTGCGAGTTACCTATTGAGTACCTGCTGGAGCACCGTTCTTCCAAACATTGCTTCTGAAGATCTGAATTTGTCCACCTTGTAGTGCCTTATAAATGTGGGCGGGGTGCCCCAAGTGGCTGCCCAACACATTTCTGATATGGGGTGTTGGTGGAGAAAACGACTGTTGTTGCCGCAGATCTCATGGAGTGCGCCATGACCCCCGAGGGCCTTGGCATCTTGGCGTCATCATAAGCCAACAGGATACATGCCTTTATCCAGGTGGTGATGGTCCTTCTTGATACCCGATTCCCCATGGAGGCTGGGTTGAAGGAAACGGAGAGTCACATCTCCTGAAGGACTTTGTCCTTTTGATGTAGATTCCGAGGGCCCTTCTGACATCTAGCTTATGCCATAGGCACTCTTGTGGGTGCGAAGAAGCCGGGCAAAAGAACGGTAGGACCAGTTCTTGAGAGACGTGGAACTCAGATAGTATCTTTGGTTGGAAAGATGGATCTGTTCTTAGGCTGATAAATTCTTCGCTAAAGGTACACAAATGGTCCCTGATAGAGAGGGCTTCTAATTCAGATACCCTTCTAGCTGAAGTAATGGCCACCAAGAAGGCTAGCTTCAAGGTTAGCACTCTCAGTGGGATCGACCTCAGGGGTTCAAACGGAGATCGCATAAGCTGATTGAGGACTAGGGGAAGGTTCCAAGTCGGGAACCTGTGCCTCAATGGAGGTGAAATCAAGGTTGCGCCTCTGAGGAAGCGACGCACATGAGGGTGTGAGGACAGCGATCCCCTCTGTTCTACATTAAGGACCGAGGCCAGCACAGCCACTTGTCTTTTCAGTGTGTTCGAGTGAATGCCCATATTAAGCCCTTTCTGTAGAAAGTCTAGGACATGCTCTACCGCTATCTGGTCTTGTGGGATGCTCTTGGAAGAGCACCACGCCTTGAATGCTTGGCAGGTTGCCTCGTATATCTTCGTGGTAGACTGTCCTCTGGATGAAAGCAGGGTGTTGACCACCGAATTGTTGTAACCATACTCCCTTAGAGCTCTCCGCTCAACTTCCAAGCAGCTAATTGTAGCCATGTCGCATCTGGATGGTTGATCAGACCCTGATAGAAGAGGTCTTCCCAATCTGGAAGTCTCCACGGTTTCTCTATCGACATGCTTATTAGATCTGAGAACCATGGGTGTCTGGGCCAGTATCGGTGATGAAGACCACCTGCACCCTTTCCTCTCTTACCTTTCTGCATTCTTTCCCATTAGTGGAAGAGGGGGAAAGAGGTATAGTAGCCCCGCCAGCAAGGGGGCTCACAGTGCGTCCGTGCCCTCCGAGAGGGGGCTCGGGTATCTGGAGAAGAACCTCTTCAGTTTGGTGTTGTTCTGGGACGCGAAGAGGCCGACCTCCAGTTTGCCAAAGCAAGTCTGTATCTGCTGGAAGATGACCTGGTTGAGCTCCCACTCCCCTGGAAGCACTGAGTGTCTGCTCAGGAAATCCGTTCAGCAATTGTCTGAGCCCTGGAGGTATTGGGCTGTTATGGACTTCACGATAGCTCTGCCCATTGGAATAGCAGGGCGGCTTCCTTTTGGAGGGACTTGGATCTGGACCCTCCTTGCTAGGCAATGTAGGAGCAGGCTGTCATGTTGTCCATCAGAACCAGATGTGGGAACCCTTGATCAGTTGCATGAAGTGCTGGAGAGCTAGGCGAGCCGCTTGAAGTTCCAAACAGTTGATGCTGTGGGACAGCTCCTCTTGAGTCCAAGTGCCTTGAACCACTTGGCTTTGATAGTGTGCTCCCCAGCCTTTTAGGCTTGTGTCCGAAGTGACTACCATTCTGCACTTGACTGTCAGAGGGGAACCCTTCGCTAGGTTATGTTTGTTCACCCGCCAAGCAAGGGATGCCTGCACTTGGGGTGGAAGTCATAGAAGTATGCACCTCTTCTGCGTGATCTGTTGTTGATAGGTTGTCAGGAACGCTTGAAGAGGCCTGGAGTGAAAACATGCCCATGGAACCACCTGAATTGCTGAAATCATGAGGCCCAAGAGCCTGGCCAGAGATAGCAGGGGCACTGATTTGAGGGCCCGTATTCTGCGTGATTCCATCCAAAGGGTCTCTTGGTGTTCCTGAGAGAGGGAGATCTCGCCTTTTCTTGTGTCTATTCTTGTTCCGAGGTGTGTTATCACTTGAGAGGGTGCGAGGCAGCTCTTCTTGAAGTTCACTAGGAACCCTTGCTGCTGAAGACATTCAATTGTCTTGTGGATATTCTCCCTTGCCCTCTCTGGGGAGGGCGCTCTCAGTTGGATGTCGTCTAGGTAGGGGTACAAGTGAATCCCCTGCAGCCGAAGGTGCACCATCAGAACCACTAGGATCTTGGTGAAGACCCTTGGTGCTGTGGATAGTCCGAAAGTGAGAGCCCTGAACTGGTAGTGGTTCTCTCCGAATGCAAAGCGCAGAAACTGCCTGCTTTCCTCCCTGATCTTTATGTGGAGGTATGCTTCTGATAAATCCAGAGACGCCAGGTAGTCCCCTTCCTGGAGGGCTTCTCTGATTGACGAAAGAGTTTCCATTCGGAAGCGTTTGTATGTAACGCACAAGTTGATGTGCTTGAGGTCCAAGACGGACCGGGAGTCCCCTCCCTTCTTGGGCACTGTGAAGAAGGAGTAGACTCCCGAGAATCTCTGGTGTGTTGGAAACTCTTCTATCGCCTGTATGTCGAGGAGGTAATGGATTGCCTTGATAGGTCCTCTGCTCTTTGCTGGCTCTTGGGGATTGGGGTGGGAAGAAACCTGTTCTTCGGCCTCGATTTGAACTCTATGTGGTATTGCTGTGCTATGGTCTGAAGGACCCATCTGTCCGTCACAGAGTTCGACCAGGCATCCCAGAAGAGGGAGAGCCTGCCTCCCAGCAGAGCTGTCATAAGAGTCAGGACTGCTATCTGGAGGACCCTCTTTGCTGTTGTTGTCCTCCTCGGAGAAAACCTGTGCTTTGCATGGTGGATGGGTTCCTGATGATGGAATTAGTTCTTGCCCAAGCTGGCGTGATGAACGATACTCTCACTGTCTATTAAATCCTTTTGAGGGGCGAAAGGAATAGGAAGGCTGAAAAGGATGCTTATTCCCTTTTTGTCACTTTTACACAGCATTGAGGACATTGCTTGCTTCTTACCTTTCGTCTGGACAAGGATGTCTTTAAGGACTGCCTCCCCAGTTTGGCACCCTTAAAGGGGGTGGAACAGAGGGTGGACCTGGTTTGCACGTCTACCTGCCAATACTTCAACCAGATGGAGCGTCTTGCTAGTGCTGGGGCCCCTATTGATTGGCTGTGAATGACAGTGAGTCCAGGGAGGCGTCTGTGATGAATTGGAGCACAGATAGAACCCGAGCCAGAGACCTGTGTAGAGTCCTGGTGTCTATTTGATCCGCCTTTAGAATCTCATTCAGCCAGAGGGTTGATGCGCTGACAAATAGGGACGTGGCTGCCGAAGCCCTAAGCCCGAGTGCCGAACCTTTGTGGACCTTCTTCAGGGCTGAATCAGCCCACTTATCATCCGGATCCTTGAGAAGGGCTTCCCCTTCCTTGGGTGCTAGAAAATTCAAAACCAGGGAGGCCACTGGCTTATTTGACCATCGGGACCTTTAGGGAGTCCAGGACCCTACTCCCTGGGGCATAGAACTTCTGTGCAATGAGGGTGTCCCTCTTTCCCAGAGCTGGTTTGTCCCACTCCTCAGTGAGGAGCTGGTCAAAGATATCTGGGAAAGGGAGGACTTTTTTCTGAGTGGCTGGTGGCCTTAAAACAGCTGCCACTGTTCCACTTCTCTTCTGAGAGGCCTTCTCTGGGTTCCCCATCCACTCATCTAGGAGACTGAGTTCCAAGGCAGAGGCCATCTTGGTTAGGAGATTCGCATAGGAATCCCCCTGGAAGAGGCGGTCGGAGAAGTCTGGATCTGGAGGTTCACTGTCAGAACATTCCCCTTCCTCTTTGTCATCTTGGGGGTTTGGATCCCCCTCTCCTGAGGCCTGCATGCCCTCGATGACTTGCAGCAGTTGATCTTCCCCGCTAGACTCTTCTCCAGATTCCTCTGAAGAAGGAATGGGAGAGGCGGCCTTTCTTCTCCCTTGGTGGCTGGGCTGAGGGGCCTGCAAGCTCGCATGGGAATGGGAGGACCCTTCGTTGATCATGGTCGGGCCTGCTTGGATTCCCAGCATGACCAGCTGTGGTTTCCAAGTCCCCAGGGCCCCTTGGTGCCTGTCTTGGTCCCAGGTCCCCCCTGAATGTCCTTGAGTATCACTGGACACCGGGTCCTGAATCTGCGGTTGAGGTAATGGGTGTGAGGTGCAGACACCACCAGAGGTCGTATGTGAACAGGCGTGGAAACCTTGACTAGTAATGGGCATGGCCTGCTGGGTCTGTGAGCCACCAGGGGTTGCACCCGAGTGGCTATGCAGACCCTCACTGTTGGAGGAGAGAAAGGCCTACTATGCCTGAGAGTCGCTAGGGGTCGCACCCAAGTGGCTATGTAGACCCTGGTTGTTGGATGGGAGAACAGCCTGTTGTGCCTGTGAGCCACTAGGGGTCGCATCTGAGTGGTTATGTAGGCCCTGGCTGGAGGAGATTTCTTGCTGCGTCTGGGGGTTTGGAATACCCAAGTCCCTGCCAGGGAGGAGGGCTGAAGAGAGCAGCTGGAGGGCCACCATAATTGTGTCATCCCTGGCGAGTTGCGGTGTTGCCGGTAAGCCCTGCCCTGTAGTTAAGTCTCCTTGAGTCCCGCTCATAGCTGCACCATTTCCCCCATTGTCGTTGGGGGTGGGTAGCGGATGGGCCAGGTTGTCCCCCGGGAGGGAGAAGTCCCTCTGGATCCCGGCTGGAGGAAGAAGGGTGAAACTGGAGTCGCGTTGGGGCTCAGAGGAGAGTCCGAGCCCCCTTACCTCCTCTGTCTGGCCTGGAAGTTTGCCGTGCGGGCATATCCGGCCTACGGCTCTGGGCCCCCTCCGGTGTGCTCTCCTCTTCCGCGGCCTCACGCCTCAGCCGCTGGTACCCTGGGGGCGGTCTAGGAGCAGGCGCCACTGATCCATTCGCCTCTGGAGCTGTAGCCTTCGGCGTGCTCACGGAGCGGCCTTAGGCTACCTTCCCAGCGGGTCTCTTGGCGCGGCCTTGCTTGCTCTCCGCGGAGCCGGCCTAGACCAGGTGACTGGTGCTGTTTTGGGAGGCCCGCAGCTTGCTCAAGGAGTGGCCTGGGTCGCTCCGTGCTGGTGTCTTTCCAGTCTTCTTGGAGGGAGCCTTGCCTGAAAGTTCCCCCCTTTTGCTGCCGCTCACCATTGTTAAAGATTAAGACAGTGGTGGGGGCAGAGAGACGAGAAAGGGTAAGAAGAATTTTTTTTTTAAAGGAAGGTTGAAGGAATGGGGTAGGGACGCAGAAAGACAGGTGAAGTAGGGTTAGTGGAGAAAATTGGGTAGAGAAATGAAAGAGAGATGGAGCGAAGTTTGGAGGAGAGAATCTGCTTCTAGCCTGGGTGAAAGCCGGAAGTAAAACTGGCTTGGCCTCGTGGCTACTCACAGGAGGAGAACAAAGAAATTTAAATTTCTAAAGCCAAGATGTAACTTCCTGCTTTCCTCTGGGCAGTAGCAGAACATCCCAATCAATTACTGATTCCTGTTCGCTCCTCTCTGAGAATATGTATTTTGTCATCTACATAGTGTAAATCTCTTTAAGATCTAAAAGTAGTGGCCCACGTTGTCACAGAATGAAACCTATAACTGTAATACTTTTTGAAAGAAAGGATCTTCATTCATTTCAAAAGGTCTTACACTGCTTCATTCACTCTTATCTTAGTCAACCTACTGCAACTTGTTATGAATTCTCTCATAGGAATCATGCGACTGACTTACGTTAATAATTCTTCCAGAATTTTAACTCTTTCCAGCCTATGATTTCACTAAACAATGACTTGTTCAATCTGCAGTCGAGCTCGACATTAGTGTTGGTTTCTATAAGCACAATACACATACTTTTCCAGCCATATGTTTTTATATGCATAAATTACGATTCTTGCAAATTTTACCTCTTCAATAGCAGCATCCTGTAGCAAAGAGCGAATATCTAAACGTATCATATGACGAGGTGCTGTCTCCCAATGATCAGCCATCTGCAAATAGAAAATGGGATCTACAGAAGCTTCTACAACATGCAATTTTTTCAGAAGAAAATTATTGCCTTTGATTAGGAATTTAACCTTTCCCTTAATAAAGACAGTTTAGATTTCTGACGTATGTACATGTGCATGTATGTGAGTGCAAGTGTTCTAACCTAAAATATTCTAAGTGTTGTCTGCTACATATTGCTATCAACTCAGTTAGCACCCTGTTGTAGATATTTCCAAATCAGAACTGGGTTTGATGATAAAAGGATATGGATAAATGGATAAAAGAAGCAAGCTTACAAGCTAAAATAAAATAAATATTGCAAACATTATGACTATTCACAAATCCCTTAATAAGAGACCTATTTGGTTATTCCCCCAGGAAGTTGGTAGCCCTTAGAAAAATAATTTCAGAGATTTATGTGCCTTTGTATCTTTATATAGTTATATAGTTACCTTATTAATTTCCTTGAGCTTGCGTCCATGGACGTTTCTCTTGCAACAAGTCTGGTTGTCAGCAGTTATTTCAGCCAAGTAAACCTACAATGCAAGCAGAAAAGCAAGCCTGTTCAAAATCAACATGGTCTGTATTCCATAAAAAGAGCTTTCCAATGTAAATTGGGTGTACGAAGGAATGGACAAGGCTGAAAGAACATGTGAAAACTGTTAGGAGCAGTTTGGACTCCCCAAACTGGAAACCTATCCATGTCTCTTCATTATTTCCTGAACTTTTATGCTTCTTTATTAGTGATGTTTTCAAAGTGTTAACAAGACAACCATCATAACCACAGCAATAGATATTACAATAAATAAATATTACAAAGAAAAAAAATACTGTAAACACAACTTGATAACCAACATATTCTGCAGTATATCACAGCAGCCATATCAAGAAGTAACTTGGCTCCAGAAAGATAAATTTTGCCAGAACAGAATTGTTTTTTGTCAGCTGACCAAATAAATAAATAAACAAACAACAAATAAATAAAAAAATAAAAGCAGCTAAGGGTGGCTTTGCCCCTACAGATACCTGTAAGTTCTACCTGCCATAGTGTGGCTAGATATGCCGCCAGGTGAGAAATGGAAATTTGCCTGGGCAGCAATCTAATTTAGCCCTTGCCCTTGAGATTCATTAACCTTGCCTTCTGCTTGTATATTGCCTTCCTTGTCTGCTATCTCAGAGTATACAAGGCCCTTGGATTGATACCCTGACCCCAACACAGGCTGGTGAAAGAAACACAGGGATCTGCCTTATGCCACTGACTGTTCTAGTTTCACACTGTATGTACTGACTGGTGATAGTTGCCAAGGTTTCAGATTGAAATTTTTCTCAGCCAGACCTGGTGATAAGGACTCAACCTGGAACCTTTTGTATGTAAAGCATATGCTCTTCCACTAAGGTCTGATCCTTCACTAGTACCTTGAGGTTTGCATAAACAGGTATTGGGATTCCCAGGCATTGTCAGCTTCATATCCTATACTCGCCTAACCATGGTTTTTCCTTGACTGCTTATCATCTGATATTGACGTTCATAGTCTGAAGTCACTAAAGTCTGTTTTATACGTGCTAATGACTAGAGGGATTATCCAAGAATGTTTACCTCAAATCCTTTTGTTTTTGCAGCACTCCAGAACTGCTCAAAGTGACGTACTCTATCATTGATGGCATCAAGAATAATAAAGGGAAAGAATCCATCATCCAAAGTCTTTTTGAAGGTTTTGAACAAGCTGGCACGGTAGACCTCTTCCATATCAGCTTCATATTCATACTCCAAAATCTGCTCCAGAAAAAAGGGAAGGTTAGGGAAAAGAACTAATATTCTTTCTAGAAGAGCCTATGTTCCACTGCAATTACTGCATATATTGCTCACCTAAATCACAGAAATCATGAGGATTAGATGAAAAGGGAAGTGTGAGCTGGGTGTTATCTGCATGTTAATAACACCCAACTTTGAATAACCACTCCCAGTGAAGCAGCATGGGGGAAAAGGCAGAAAACAGTAGAAATTCATGATGTAGGTGGTGAGGAGCTAAACAGGAAACCTGCAGCACTGCGCCTTGGAATATGATCATCAGATGGGCAAGGAAACACACCAGAATGTGATCCTGATTTCCATTTTGAATAAATGATCTAGGAGATTACCATGGTCAATGGTACTGAAAATGCCTAGCTGGTCCTGGAGAAATCAAAAGTGTTCCATTACTCTGTCACTCTTTTGCATAGGTTGACAATTTCAATTCAAACATTAGGTGGAAGATATAATTAATGGGTTAAAAATAATTATTATCCAGTAATGCCTAGAGCCGGGTCAGTCTCACCTGCTCCAACACTGATGAAAAGAGGGAAATTCAACAGTAGTGAGCTGGTGGAAAAAATGTTAGGGCTTCTTCAACAGGGGCCTCAAAACTGACTCTTTCAAGACAGGTTTGAGAATCACTCTCTTAATAAAACATTTACCACTCCATAATCCAAACAGGTCTATCCTGTTGCCTAGAAATTATAAGTCAAGATAGGCAAGCATACACACAGAACACATAGATAGATATGTGATCTATTTAGAGATATATAATCCACATGATAGATCTACATATCTAAGATGGTAAAGATCCCTTACAACTTGTAAGAACATGCTGAATGGTACTCTATGAATGTAACTAAGTCATAAAAGTAAGCTGCTTTTGCCACAACCACCACAGGGACCAAGTGGGCTTTCAGGGAGGCTCCAGCTCAACCTCGAGATATTTTGATTACAACTCTCATTCAGATCCACCAGGCACTGTAAATCACCCCTGTAAATGCTGGAAAATGCCAGAAGACTTATCAGGTAATAATTGGTTCATAAGAATCATACTTGTGACAACTGCTCCCAAATTGTCATCATTTAGTCCAATCCCCAAAACCAAATAAAGCGTATGTCACACAATACATTTGGGGCTTAGAATACTCTAGGAATGACCCAAGGTTGTCTTGCTGATCATGAATGTTATTGTAGTACATGCAGTACCTTATTGAGAAGTTAACCTAAAAAACAATTGACAAATGGATCATGTATAAAAAGTACCTTCTTTTTTATTCTTTTCTTTGTATCAGGGTCTCTCTCTTCTTTTTCTACTTCAGTAATAAAATAGTCATCCAAGCTAAGCACTCTAGGTGCAGCTCCTCCACATTCTACTTCCTTATCCTGGGAAAGAAACAGAAAAGAAAACCAGTTTACATTCACATGCAAGTGTTCCATCTTGGGGCATACAGAGCCTTAGCTGGAGCCCACTCCAGTTAGTAAGAGAACATGGTGTTTTCATGCTTCCAGTCAACCCAGTTGCTATGCTTTATATCACTGGAAAAGGATACCCAAAATATGTGAGTTTGTGCTCTGAACTGAGATATAAAGGAAACTATAAACAGAGATGGCTGAGAGCAAGATGTAATTAAGTTCTACTCTTCAGTAAAAGATTGATGACATAAAGAAAGCTGCTGGTTAGCTACTCACCCTGATGAGCTTTGCAACATGGGTCTTTCCACTGCCTGGCAATCCTCGCATGATAATGACAATCTAAAACAAAGACCACATAAGTGAAAGACTGGACACCTACTGAGTTGAATAATGAGTATGCAGTAGACAAAATAGTTATTCACTGTATACAGATTTGGATGAGATCATTAAGGTGCAAAGGCTTTAATTAAAAACCTAAGGTGTCCCATGAGAAGGGGATTCCAAAACTAATGTGTCACAACAAAGAAGGCCTGTTCCCACATCCTCACACAGTGTTTTGCTCCCACTGGTGGGCTAAAGAGGAAGGCCCTCTTAGCAGAATTCAATCCTTAGCCATACATGTCTATTACTGTTCTGGAATGTTTAGGTTGGACCTTCTTGCAAAAAGTTATCTTTTAAGGAAGAATTCCAAAAGACAGGCAATTCAGACAGACTGGAAAAAAAATAGGAATGTTAGAGAGCAGAGATGAAGAACATATTTGAAAAGTAAGATATTATGGAAACATTAGATATTAACACAATGATAATATTTATAAGCCACTCTTCTGTTAAGCTCTGTCCTTTCTTCCCATTCACAGACTCCAACTAAATCCTAGTCCTCATTAAGGGCAAAGGATATAAGACCCAGCTTCTTAACTTTTAGCATGCAGGTATCTGATGAAAGAATTCTGTGACAACATTAAATTTTGCAACTACAGAATTCAGCAACATCACACAGGCATCTTAGCAGAGGGAGGTGGCTCAAGTGAATGGCAATTCCCCTTGCTCGCCACTCAACCGATGGAGGTCCCTATATGAGGTTTACTTTCATAATTGCAGCACCTACACTGAGAGGCAAATTAATATAGAGGATTATTGTGAGTGCAGATGCCCAGCACCTGGAGAGAAGAAATGCATCCATACTTATTGAGTACCCTTGCTGAATTCTAATGTACTTTCACAGATCCATAGAATACTGAAAGGCAAGGGAATCTACAATTAGGTGTTGCATACATGTTAGCAAAGTGTTAACTTCTTTCACATTTTGTTACTCAAGATTAGAAAGCCAGATTTCCCAATACCTACCCTCTCTGGTCTACTTTCCCGCCCAGGTGACTTCAGTATATCATCCACATTTTTAGATTCTGGTTTTCTCTCTACGCGAGGGGCAGGTGGTGGCTGTCGAGGCATTGATGGAGCAGAAATGGGCATTCTATCGTCAGTGTAATTTCTCCGGTCACCTAAACATGAAATTTACACAAAAAAGGAAAAAAAGAAAATTAGATTAAAAAACAGTATTCTGTGACAAGATAGTTCCTTTTTTCCCTGCTAAAAATGTGCTCTGGCAATTTAAGTTTTCTAACTACAGAAATTCTGTTTATTTATTTATTTAATTTATTTAGGTATTTATACCCTGCTCTTCAGCCACAAAGGCTATCAAAGCAGCTTACAAATTGTTTTAAGCAACAGCAGTTTACACATCTACACTGCATTAAGCAGTTTCCAATGTGTGTTAGCTAATTGCCCCCACAAGCTGGGTACTCATTTTACCGACCTACGAAAGGATGGAAGGCTGAGTGAAACTTGGAGCCCTCTGGAATCGAACTTGCAACGTGGTGGCTTGCAGTACTGGCATTTAACCACTGCGCCACCAGGGCAGTTAATCCATTTCAAAATAATGTTTCAAAACCTGGGGCAGACAAGACTTATGAGACACTTAGGCTATTTGAAATGTGATCTAAACCATGGCTTCATTTTTAATGTGTAATAATTAATGATCTTACTTAACCTGGAAATTTAAAGATGTTGTTTGAATTGGGTACAGTCACAGAATGAGTGGGTGTGACTGGAAAAGTCTCAAAAATCACAAGGCATAAAATCTCTCTATAGCATTGTTTAGCATGGCTTCAAAAGACAATTTTACATAATGCATTCAAAACAGAATTCTGCCACAAGAAAGAGTGGATTCTGTAAACTACACATATTATGCAAGTTAAGTACATGAGCATATTTTTGCATCATTTGAACACATTCTTCTATCTAACTGGAACAAGTCTAAAGCGCTGCCTTCAACCCTTGAAAGTCTTATTTAGTTACTGGCTTCAAACTGGCTTTGACTTATAGCAACCCTATGAATGAGAGAACTCCATGAGCCCCAGTCATCAACAGCCCTGCTTGGACCTTATTAACTTAGGGCCATGGCTTCCTTTAATCAATTCATCTGTAACATGGTCTTCCTCTTTCCCTACTGCCATCCTCTTCAGCAAGCACTATAATCTTTTCCAATGAGTCATGTTGGATCAATCAAGATGATATATGATTCTTCATTTTAACCTGCACGATATCTGATTCTATAATTTCTTCAAGGTTCAAGAATTATACCTCCAAACATGGGAGGCCCATGATCATAGGATGGACGATCTGGTTTCCTCTCATATTGCTGCCTTTCAAATCCTCCCCTCCTTGAGTTTGAATGGTCTTTGTCACGGTGAGACTGAGTTCTTGAAGGAGATGGCCTGCCAAATGAGGACAGTATTTTGTTAACACATACAGCATGAATTCCTAGGCTATTACATACATTCTATTGATATGTACACAAGGCTCTCTGATCATCTAATTCCTGGCCAAACTGATATGCTACTTTTAGATGCAATGAATATACTCTAGTATGCACACCCCAAACAATACACGCCATAGGAAACTGCTGACTGATCTCCTGGAATCCAGAAGCACTTACTATCCCTGTTTTTAAAAATGAATGATCAAACAAATTTCCAAGGGTAAGCAGCAATTAGCCACTCTACCACTGTAAAACAGTTTACTATATAATCCAAAGAACACAAACTACAATTTGCGATATGTGTTACAGCAGCCCAATTGTAGCCAATGTGGTGTAGTGGTTTGAGCATTGGATTATGACTCTGGAGACTAGGGTTTGAATTCCCGTTTGGCCATGGAAACCCACTGGGTGACCCTATGCAAGTCATACTTTCTTAGCCTTAGAGGGAGGCAAAGGCAAATTCCCTCTGAACATAGGCTTTTTGTGGTTTTTTTCCAGGCTGTGAGGCCATGTTCTAGAAGGGTTTATTCCTGATGTTTCGCCTGCATCTGTGGCTGGCATCTTCAGAGAATGGTGGCAGTGAGGGTGTGTGGGGTTTATATACTGTGAGACCCTGTTGAAGAGGATTAGCATGTAAATTTGTGTATTCAGTTGCTGGATGAACAAATCGTGCCAAGAAAACCCTGTGATAGGTTTGCCTTAGGGTTGCTGTACGTCGGAAACAACTTAAAGGCACACAACAGCAAAAACAAAAAAATAAACTTGCCTAAATTAAGAATTTTAAACAAAAATGCTGAATGAGGAAAGATGCTCACTGCAACAAGACAACAACCTATGGAGACACACTTTTGTATCCAATTACTTCTACACTATGTACCTGTCTTCTCGTTCTCGTGGATAGCGTTCTTTGTCAAATCTCTCCCGTTCATGGTCTCCAGAAATGCGATCCCTATATGGCTCTCGCTCTCTCCTGAAATCTCTGTGATCTGAACTGGTATTATTTTGCCGCTCAAAATAATTTTCTCTTTCCTTCATGTATCGATCCCGCTGGCTTGGATGTTCTGGAAAAAGGAAGTCAAAAGTATTTTAAAGAACTCTCCTGTAGGTAACACAGAAAAAGAGTGAAGAAGCTTTCTCATATTAAACACGACCTTTAAGAAAACTATTTAATCACGGATAAGACTATGTTAACTCTCTCTGTTGTGCCAGTTTTCTTATGTGTAGGACTTTTTAAAAATATACAAGGATATTAAAAAAAACTCCTGAATTCTACATCCCCCCCTGAACTCTCGTATCGCAGCAGAATCCTGAACTCAACCACCACATCTATATATAATAATAATAATAATAAAATTTATTTATACCCCGCCCCTCTGTTAAAACAATCGGGGCGGCTATAATCTTCTATATCTCTAGAAGAGCCCTAACTAAATATTTTTAAAAATCCAAAGCATGGGGAAGCTTTTAAATCCCCTTGTTATAAAACAAGAGAATAACACTACCAAATATTAAAGTGATGCCTGCCTTCCTCATAGAGACAGCAAAGATATACGCACCTTTTGAAAAGGACTGCCTCTCATGAGGAGGTTCTGAACGGAGAGTTATTCGTTCCCCATAAGGAATTTGTCCACCTTTACTGGTATTAATGTCTGTTAAATATAAATTGGAAATAGTATTAGTAAAGATATTCCCAAAGACTCCTTCTTTCAACACATTTATCTTTTCTTTAATAAAGGCAATGGCTCCAGATGAGGCAACAGCTATCTGCCATTTAAAAATAAAAAATAAAAATGAGCTACAGGAATCATTTAGGTCAACAAACTGAACACAGCATAAAGATTTCATGTTTTGCCTTACAAATATTTTATTTGTTTGTTTATTTATTAAACTTTATACCTTGCCTTTCTCCCAAAACGGGACCCAAGGCGGCTTAATTAAATTAAAAACAGACATTAGCTAACTAAAGCTCTTGAGAAAATATCTATAGGGAGAAAAACTCCTTAGCAACACTACAACTCATTCACATTTAATATTTTTGTATACAAAAACAAAGCAGAAAAGGCCAATAAGGCTTCTTTGGCAGATACACAAAGCATAAAGCTCTGTTTCTGACCAGGAACCCTCACAGCAACCCAAATCCCACCTGCTTTGAGCGAACAGATATTGGGCATGCAAGTAGGAAGATACTGTGGTGCAGTGGCAATCTGCCAAGCAGCTGTATATTCCAACAAAAGCATAAAAAAGTAATTATTAAGAAGCAATGATTATTAAAAGCAATAAGAACCATTTCAATGAAGCCAAGAAGTGTCTCGCTTTAAGCTAGTCCAGCATCCTGCTTTTTAAAATAAGCTGCATGTGAAGAACATCCATCTTATTTACAAGATGACTGGGATTTGTAGAAGTCATCAGGAGCTGGCACTTCCATTTACAACAAATCAGCTCTTCTCACAAAAACAATGTGCATATTGCCTGTGTGCCTTGTTTTAAAGGCAGTTGCAGCTTCCCCCCAGCTCCAGTACTGTGTTGTTTAATTTTGGTGGTAAGGCAGCATGTGTGGGTGTGGGGTGGAGTTGGCCTCTTCCTTTTAAACAAGACATGCAGGGAATATATTCCTTGTTTACCAGGTGATTAGGACTTTAGGGAAGCATTCCTCACACACCACGCTTTAAAGGGAAATGCCAGCTTATTTCCCTTGACTGAATTCAGTAGTGCAGCTCCTGGTGAATTTGGAGGGGAGTGCAATATGAAGCAACTCACTCCTACTCAACAAGGCGTATAAACAAGGACTCTTTCTCACGTAAGTAAAAAACCCTAATAGGTGACTAAGATTAAAGGGAGAAGAGTATCAGACTTAACATCAATTTTCCTATATGTGCATAAACTTCTAATTTAGAATGCACAGAATGAAATCTGTGGTGCTCCTCTGAAGAAAATAGTATTTTTCATGCTTCAGGCATTATTAGTAAGTTAAGTAGCATTAACAAAATTTAACAGATTTCACCTTGACCATGACTATGTCCATGTCCATAATCAACTGTCTGATGAATAATCGATTGCTTAGAAAACTGTCCCATTCCTGGAGCAATGGATGCTGGGACTGCTGATGAGGGATCTGATGTAGGTGAGTCATACTCTGATTTTAAACCTTTATCTTCATTGCTGTCCCAAAGTCCCTGGAAAGAATCTTCATCCCAACGCTCTTTGCTCATGCTAGGTGATGACTTTACCATAGGAGCTGCAACAAGTGTGGGTGCTGCAGATGAAATGGGAATTGGAGCATTTGGCTGTGTTGGTGGAACAGGAAGCTTTGCTGCTTGCTGAGGACCTTTTGTAGCTAGAATAGGTGGCCTCACAGATGAGGCAGAGGGCTTTGCCACTGGAGTAGCTGGCTTGGCGGTTGGTAGCTGGCTTGGGGCAGGCTTTCGAAACAAGACTGGTGGCTTTATAATTACAGCTGGAGTAGGCTGAATAGGTTGATTCTCTATTGGGACCTGAGCTTGCATTTCAGAAGAGGCCTAGAGAAAAGGAAACTTCTAAATAAAAGATTTATAAACTAACAGTCTTATAAACAATGTTAACAGATCATGGATGTGTAAGCATGTCAAGCTAAACCGTGACTTAACACAACTTATGTTAAGAAGACAGAACAAGTCTCTGGCTTAAATGATCTTCCCTATTTCTCCCACCCAGAAAGAAGGGAGAGTTTAGACCTTTCTTCATTTGTTAATTGCTAGTTGTTGCCTAGAACAACAAAATAACGTCAGCATTGACTTAAGTTTGAAAACAAATCAATTTTGAACCATGCTTTCTGCAGCTGTTTTGTTTTAAAATTAACCATAGTTAGTTTAGTTACCTGTAGTTTCGGGTCTGAGAGTAGATCCTTTCATTCAAGAATAAGGATCTAAGTGGCCATCATTCACGCCATGATGAATTCAAAGATCAGTTACTCCAATACACTGTCAGAATAGGAGTGAACCTTAGTCTCTGGGCCCAATCTGGTCCCTCCTGCTATTTCAACCTGGCCTCTCGTGTTCCCCAGATGGACACGCACCCTTCTTCATGACTCCATAATTTGGTGATTTCTCAGATGTTGTTCAGTTTTTTTATCACTCAGAAAGACTGAAATGCACCCCTAAGGTTGACTTAATGGCATTAAGAGCCAAACAGACTGGTATTTTTGCTCACCACTTTTGCCTTTGCCATGTCCACCTCTGGAATGCACGCTCCTCAAGAACTTACCTGAAAATGATTTTGGTCCTTGACCTAAGAGAAATTTCCCTACCCTGCTGCTCTATATGGAATTGACATTCAATATAGTTTAGAAAATGGCCAGTATTATGTGAAGCGGCCCTGCTCTCAATCTGGTAATTGTAATGGATACTGGTTGTTTCCCAAATCTATTAAAGATTATGATGATAACCTATAAAGCCCTTAGCTCCTGGAGCCTGGGTATCTTACAGAGGGAATTTCCCATATTCTCCCTTGGCTACTAAGGCCTTCATAAGAAGCCTCCTGACTGAGGTTCTTTTGAGTCGACATGGCACTTATAGATGGGTCTTCACAACAAAGCAAAATGCAGAAGGGGAGATAGAAAGATACAAAGCCAGACTTGTAGCTAAAGGTTACAACCAGCATTTTGGAGAAGATTTTCATGAAACTTTCTCCCCAGTAGTTACATACAGAACTATTAGAACCTTATTGGCTGTTGCAGCTTCCAATAAGGTTCTAATAGTTGTGTAACTACTAGGGAGAAAGTTTCATGAAAATCTTCTCCAAATTGCTGATTGTAACCTTTAGCTACAAGTCTGGCTTTGTATCTTTCAATCTCCCCTTCTGCATTTTGCTTTGTTGCGAAGACCCATCTGCAGCCAATTGCCTTCTTGTCTTTTGATAAACTTGCAAGGAAGATTCCCATTTGCATAGCTTTTGGAATATAGAGAGGAAAACCAGTCATTTCTATAATAATGCTACATTATGCAGTTGTGCAGTTGCTTTCCAAAAGGCACCTGCCAAAGGACCTGCCATGTAACCTTCTAAAAGACAGGTAAAATAAATTTGGTTTGGGCAAAAAAGTCTGGAATAACTGCTGAATCTACTACTTTATGGCACTTTTCAAATTACATTTTATTTCTATGATTTGGATTATTATTATTTGGACTATTTTAAGTCACCTTAGGCTTCCTTTTTGAATGAAAGGTAGACTACAAATTATAACAATAAATTAGACTAATCAATTCCATAAATCAAGAATGTCTCTTCAGAAAGGGAAATGTTGCATGGCATTTCTTGCAGTGAAATTAAACAGTACTATTGGTAATGCCTAGCTCCGGTTGTTATGGATCTAGAACAGGTTTTCACATTTCTTCCTTCCTCCTGAAACCCCTTGAAACCCCACTCCTGCGGGGTGAGGGAAGCACTGGAACAGCATGTAATAGGTCACTGAGGTGAGGGTTGGTGATGAAGAAGTGGCACTAGTTAAGTATCTTCTCCTTGAGTGCTTTGTTCATACACAATTCAGCTCGAAGATTCTGTATCTACTGAAAATACTGATGTTGGAACTGAATTTAAAACAATCTGCTGGAATGAGATGATGAATTTTTTTCCTAGCAGAGATCCCCCAGAAAGAAATGTTCAGAATCAATAACAACAATAATAAACGTGATTGTTAAGCTAGGTATTTATGGTTATTTCTTTTAATTCTGACTTTTTTTGGGTAAATTATTTAATAGGATGACACTTATACAATATTTTTATGATTCTCATTTATGTTAGCTCCTAGCTCTACGTTGGACCTCTTTTGGGCAGGAAACCAAGTTTTAAAATCTTTTTGTAAAAATATACCAAAAAACATATGAATCATATCAGTCACACTTGCCCAGTTTTGTTCATAGCAGTGCTTAATTTACCTGAAAATTATCCTCCCTACTCGCTGTACTCTGTGATCTAGACATTTCCTGTGGTGGCAATTCAGGTATTTGGTGTTCAGGAACATATTCTTCCATATGGTGCATATGTTCTTTCTGTTCTCTGTAGAATCAAAAATACATTATTTTCTTAAAATCCTTTCAAGAACCAGCAATGAAACCAAAGCATACACATTTTAAATCATGACATGAACACTATGCCTTTTTCAGGAAGGCTTGTCTGGGGTATTTGGCAGCAGACTAAAACCTGAATACTTTGTAAGACATTTTAGATTGAAATGTTATCAGTTCTATTGTTGGTCTTTGTCCCCCCCACCCCCATTTTATTCTGCTTGGATTTTTGTTAGTTTATCATTAGCCATCCTATCATTTGACAAAAGAAACAGGATAATACTTTTTAAGAATAAATGCTGTCAATCAAATATAGTAATTTACTCAGAACCAAAACCAGGTAATTAGCATGTTGCAAAAAACATTTAGCTGCCAAATGGTGTTTCTTTTTAAGCAAACTCAAACTTAGGATTTTTGTAGCAGTCATCTCGATGTTGAGAGAAAAAAAATATCTTGATTTCCTAGCTAAAAAATCTTCAGGTCAAATTCCTAATATATACCAAAATGATGGCCTCACATTGCTTTCGTATACGTTCTTCTCCTTAGTACCTCCTATCAGAACTGCACAGACCTTTTCTAGAGACTTCATATTATGGAGATTATCACACGGGTCCCTGGAAACTATCTCTGTCGTAAAACTGCTTTTACTGCAGTGAAGCCAAATCCCGCTCATTCTCGCGAGAAATTTAAAAATAAAAACAAAACGTGAAAAATAAAAAAAAGCCCCAAAACAGAAAAATAAAAGCCCAAGTAACTGGGGGGGGGGGAGGGAAGGGTGTCATCTACCTGGCTGTCCCAATCAAACCCAGAATTCTCCGGCATGGACCTCCCGGTGACGTCACATTCCATTGTCATCCTGGGAGCAGAACGGGGCTCCTGTTCACTCGCTCATCATTCTGTTATGATAACGGAACAGGCTTCTTATTCACGGATTTTCCCGTGAATAAGAGGAAGTGGGGAGGAACAGAAGCAGAACGGGAGCATCCCAGAACGGGGACGTTGTTGTCTAAAAGATAAGCCTTTTAGTGATCTCCTGTCGTCCCTGTCCTGGGATATTTTCAGTGTGTGATAATCTCCTCTTACTGGTCAAGGTAATTCTGAGGTGATGAATTTCTACTTCCTGTTCCACAGTATGCTTTCCCAGTATCTTTAAATGCCATGGCCACCACAAAGCTTTCCTGACCAACTTATTCCTGGCCAAAGTGACCAAGCACACAAGGCCCACAGAACAGCTGTGATTCAGGAAACGGCTCCGGCCACATTCAGAAAGGGGGGGGGGAAGCTTTTTTTGGGCGGGGGGGGGTCAGGTTCAGTACAGGAATTATATCCACCAGCTATGCTATCCCAATTTCTTCTACCATTTCTTCTGCCCACAACTTTTCTTGATACTATGGATGAATCTCTGACATTTTAAAAATGTTGTAAGTTTCTTAACTTGATAAAAATTAAAGCACAGTTATCTCAATGACTGATAACTCAAGAATATCAGCCTTACAATCCTAACTTCGTACTTGCATATATAATAGTGACCAGAATTATGTATAGCTATCTGCCACTCTGATGTGCAACATATAAGGGTGTTGAGGGGAGGAGCCTAAAAAAAGGAAAACATTTCTAAAATAAATAAACAAGTACCACAGTGTGATGTAGTGGCTAGAGTGATGGGCTAGGACTCTGGGAGACCAGGGTTTGAATCCCCAGTCAGCCACAGAGACCCACTGGGTGACCTTGGGCAAATTACACTCTCTGTCTTAGAAAAGACAATGGCGAACATCTTCTGAAAAAATCTTGCCAGGAATACCGTGATGGGGTTTCCACAGGTCTACTTAAAAGCACATATGAGCAACAAAATAGACAAGCAGAGCACCAACTCACCGTAGCATTTTTAGCTCTTGGGCTGCTTTCAAGATTATTTCATGTTGCCTTTGACTAAGGACCATTACTCCTCCTAATGATTGCTCAGAGGGTACATTTGGCTCTTCTCCCAACAATTCAGACCGTGGTGGCAGAGGTGGTGGTTCCATATGATCCTCTAAAGGTGGGAATCTGTCCCTTTCATCCTGGTACCACCTATCTAAAAACCTTTCCCTCTCCCAATCCCTTTCAGGTGGGAAGTCAGACTGTTCTCTCCACGTATCGTGTCTCTCTGGATACTCTCGAATTCTAAGCTCTCCCCTGTCTCTAGGATCTCTGTCATAGAAATCTCTCTCTCTTTCATCCAACCATCGATCCTCACGATATCTGTCTAAAGGAGGAAGGGGAGGAAGGGGAGGCAATGGAGGAAGAGGAGGTATGTCCAGATCATGACTCAATGGATCTCTGTCCAATGGTCTTATGTAATCTCTGTCCCAGTCTCTTTCTAACTCACGATCATACACATCCAAGGGTCTTCTGATCCGGTCCATATCTCTGTCCATCTCCCTGTCTCTACCCATAGGCCTTTCCCAATCATCCCAAAATGGATCTCGTCTCTCTAGATCAGCAGACAAGGGAGGTAAAGGAGGCAGAGGGGGCAGAGGTGAAAGTGGAGGCAATGGATGGTGGTGTGGTAATAAGTCATCTCTCTCATATGGATCAAGAGGATCATCATGATACCGCGGGTCATGCTCATGCCAGTATCTGTCTCTATCCCAGTCATCCAATCGCCTGCGCTCTAGGGGAGGAACATCTCTGAATTCAAATGGATGTGTCTCTTCCATGCCAATCTCTCCAAAAGTCCATGGAGGTCTAGTTGGTTCTTCACAAAAGTGAGGTAAATTGTCAATACCATCTCCATCAGGTCTGTGCAGATCCCTCTCCCGACTACTAGGTCTCCTCGGTGGGTCCCTCTCTCGGCTACTAGGTCTCCTGACCAGGTCTCTCTCCCGGTTATTAGCTCGACGGACTGGGCCTCTCTCCCTACTCCCTACCTGCCGATCCAGTCCTCTCTCCTGGCTGCTTGATCTCCTACCCACTGTTCTTTCCTGGTTGCCAGACTGTCCTCCCATCCCAGATTCCCAACTGCTCTCTGACAGTTTCTCATGGTTTCCTAGTCCACTGCTTACATCTCTGCCAGCTACATTTCTAGTCTGACCTCTACCTCTATATGGCACTCCCCTGCCCCTGACATCTTCCAATCGGCCCCGTCCCCTACCTCTAGTATCCTCTATTCTACCCTGGCCCCTGCCTCTGCCACCTGGTCCTTTTGCCTGATTATCTCCTGGTTTAATATGGCCCCTCTCCCTGTTCTCCAGTTTAGACTGTTCTTTGTTCTGATTATTTTCTGAAGCCAGTTTATTTTCCATGGAGTTAAAATCTTTATTTCCTATTACTGGAGATGGTAGTAATGTTTTCTTCCCTCCTGCCTTTGGAGAAAGTGACGAAACTGATGGCTGATGCACAGCAGTTGAAGTAGATGTTTTTGATGCTTCTGATTGCAATGCAGACTCAGCTGATTTCTGCTTCTTTGCTTCTGACATTACTTCACCCTCTTTTCTGGATAGATTTTGTTGTGCTGTAGACAAGTCCTTATCAGGCTGACCTGGGCCAGAGACTTTTGTATCTGGTGTAAATTTAGATTTATTTGCCACTGTCTGACTGCTTGTCTTTTCAGTAAGTGATTCTTTATTTTCTCCTTGATGACTGTGGTGCCCCAGGGGAGGTCTAGGTCCTTTCCATCGTGGTCCACTTGCTTGGGAAGTCTGCATTTGCGATGAACCTGAGGGACAATAAAATGCTGCTGCTGGACCCCGAGGGATAGTTCCCTGTTTGCCTGAAGATCCATCCATATTTTGTTTTTGAAGCCTTGGCCGTGGACCTTCTAAACGCTGGCCCTGAAAATGAGGCCCTCTCTGTCTTGGAGATTCAAATCTCTCAAAGCCTCTTCCTCGTGGTCCATCAAACCTAAGTGTTGAGACAGATAAATCTTCCATAAGAAACAGGATATGATCAGACTTCTCTACTGAACAACACTGTCACTTTTGTCACTCATCAAATTAAAACCTCATGAAGTAGTAATGATCCTCAAAATTAACCAGGAAAATGGATGTGATGATACAACACAGAATACAACTAGAACGAAGATGGATTCCACACATACTTCCCCAAGACCAAATTCTCCTGTCCACAAGATCCCTGGCACAAGTGAATATAGCTATTTCACTGTGTCAGACATGTTCAGGGACAGAGACGTGAGGAGCACAGAAAGGGAATGGGGTACAATTATCTGTGAGTCTGAGATGCATGTTTAGAAGGTGGCATCTGACCAGTCTCTGGGTTCTAGAAAGAATAGAAGCCTGGAATTTTGGAATACATTATAGATATTCAGTACATTTATTGCATTATATACTGAAAACAACAAATTAGATTGTATCACTTTAAATATAGACTGATATAGTCAAATTGTTCTTATTATTATGAATTTCAAATACAAACAAATAAGAAGAATCTGAAAATAGATCATATAAGAAGAGTCAAGATTATGTATGTGAATGTGCACTTTTTATCTTCATGTTAACTGATGTGAAAGAAGTAGGGATGTGCTGTGGTAAATTATTCATTTTAAATAATTTTAAAGAATAAAGTAGAGATATGCTCTGTTAAATTAACCAATTTTCTCCCTGCTGTCTTTGAAAACTATGGAGTTTTTGAAGAGGTCTTGCATGGGGAGAAAGTCTGGCAGTGCGGTGGTGGTGGGAGATCCCTTAGCTTGCTCTATGTGACACTGAGGGAGGGGGAGCCAAGGATCTGAAGGCTGTAGTTTGCCAGAATCTTCTGCAGCTCTCCTCTACGCACATCCCATGTGACATCAAGGACTGGGGAAGGCAGCCAAGAAGTTGAAGGCTGTATGTAGCCTTCCAGGATCCTTTCTTCTGGCCTTTCTCCTGTACCTGCTTGCCATGTGACATTTGGAGGCAAGTCTGTTGGCAGTGAGGGGGACTGAGAAAGGGGTTTTCCAGTACTCAAAACACCCTTTTCTCTGTTTCTCCTGAAGCATTTTAATATTCTTTTCATCT
Source organism: Gambelia wislizenii (assembly GCA_030847615.1). NCBI lineage: Eukaryota > Metazoa > Chordata > Lepidosauria > Squamata > Crotaphytidae > Gambelia > Gambelia wislizenii. Next base: position 445,370,922 of record JAUMIR010000001.1, on the reverse strand, counting down.
TTAATAGGAAGAGGAATTTTGTTTCACTAAGTCAAGCAGCCCATATTTGCAATCTGAGGTTTTCAGTTTTTAATGTCTGTCTCTTACAGTACTTGCTCATCCTGATGCAATCCATATATTTCATTCTACATAACCTGAAGAAGTGGACAAGATACTTGATAGTATAAAATCAGCCATACATATTCTTGACTGTTGCCCTTCTTGGCTGATTAAAGCCATTACAGGTGGTCTACTAAGTGGGTACAGAGAATGGTAAATGCATATTTGAAGGTTAAGCCATTCAGCCTTAAGATGGATGCTCTAAATTTTTTATTAAAATGTCCTACCAGCATTACACTATTCCAACCAATGTTCAACTTGCCAGTTTAGGGAAAAGAAAATGAGGTGACGGTAATCTCTTGGTTCTTGGATGGATTATCTGGATGTATTTTAACCGGGCTTCAGATTGGGGACTGAGGCAGCTTGGATCAGCCTGATAGATGATCTATACCAGGGGCTGGGGGAGTATGTCTTTTTGGTTCTGCTGATCTCTTCAGAGGTGTTCAATATTACTAACCAGGAGATCTTTCTTGACCACTTGAAAAGAATGGGTTTGAAAAATACCATCTTATTGTGGTTCCAATCCTTTAGGGTTAGAGTTTTAGAACACAATATGTTTGTTCATTCCTCTAGCCCTGAGTATGAGCTGGCTTGGGATTTTTTTCTCAGTCCCACTGCCATCACACACGTCTGGTGAAGACATGGGAGAGAGCAGTGGTGGCACTAGGAGGATGGGGAGAGGCTAAACCGCACCAAGTGACACCGTCGGAGGGAGGGGTGACACCAGCCTTAGTAATGCCACAGATGCTTTTATTTTTTAAAATTACTTTAAAGGGGTGGGACAAGCTTGTTTTCTGCTGCTCCAGAGACTAGGACATGGAGCAATGGGTTCAAACTACAGGAAAAAAGATTCCAACCTAAACATTAGGAAGAACTTCCTGACAATAAGAGCTGTTCGGAAGTGGATTACACTGCCTCAGAGTGCGGTGGAGTCTCCTTTTTTGAAGGTTTTAAAGCAGAGGCTGGACACCTACCTCTCGGGAATGATTTGATTGTGTATTCCTGCATGGCAGGGGGTTGGACTGGATGGCCCTTGTGGTCTCTTCCAACTCTATGATTCTATGATTTTCAAATGTGATTAAACTGTTTTTAATCATGTGCTTTTTAAATAGAGATGTTTACTTGGTTTTTTAACTTGGGTAAAGCAAGATTTTAGCTGAGTATTAGCTGAAATTATTGTAAGCTGCTTTGGGTCCCATGTCAGGAGAAAAGCAAGATATAAATTAAATAAATAAAACAAATATAAAGCCATTCTTCAGAATTTCATCTTGTGCCCCATGCTAACGTGTACAGTTGTCCTTCTACATTTGCAGGTTAACCATTTGCGGATTTGATTATCTGCAGATTACTGTATTTGCCATTACCTCTGCTGTGGAAGTTAACCACAGAATTGTGCTGGAGGACCTTGAAATGCCTAGATAAGTGTTCTCTCAGGTGAAAAAACCACACAGTTTCCCATATTTGGGGTTTTACCACTTTCAAGGGGACTCTGAACCCCTAACCTCCATGAAAGTTGAGGGCAAGTAGTACATGGGAGAGAGCATCTGTCCTGCAAAGGTTGTATAATTTATCTACTTGTTTCCTGGTTCAATTCAAAATGTTGATGACAACCTTTATTTATTTATTAATTTTATGTATTTATATCCTGCTCTTCAGCCACAAAGGCTCTCAGAGAAGCTTACGAATTGTTAAGAAATAGCAACTTACACATCTACACTGCATTAACCGGTTTCCAATGTATGTTAGCTAACTGCCCCCAGAAGCCAGGTATTGATTTTACCAACCTATGAAAGGATGGAAGGCTGATTGAACCTTGGAGCCCTTGGGATTGAAACTGCAATGCTGCCACTTGCAGTACTGGCATTTAACCACTGTGGCACCAGGGCTCCACCAGGGCTTTAAATCCTAGATCCAAGATATTTTAGGGATGATCTCATCTCACAGCAATTTGTTGAAGCCCTACGATCTTACAGAGAGGCCTTTCTTTATCTCCCAACTATGCTAGAGATACAGTTGATCCAGACAGAAAAAAGATCTTCTCTACACTAACATTTGCAGGACACCATTGCTGTTTTTAAGTGGAAGTGAAAATTATTTTATTCAGGTAGGTTTTTCCTGGATTTTGATTTGTTAGGGCATCTCCTATTTGCAACTAGTAGATGTTTTTAACAGTTATTTTTTTGTCAAGTTAATTTTACTATATATAGAAGCAGGAACAAGACCAAGAGATGCTTCTGCATAAGCTCTAAAGCCAGAACTAAATATCTGTCAGCAGACTTGACTGTGGGGACCAGTCTCTGCTGAATTGCTGCAGGAAGTAGCTAGAAATGGGTGCTTAACAATCCCTCAATTCACTTTTTAGTGCCAACCTACTCTCCCACCTTCCCTCAAGATGTACGGTATGTGTCTGTCATATCTTGCCAGGAAAGCAGTGCGTGAAGTGACTTGTTGAAGGAAGTTGCTGGCATGTGAATGCGGACATACTCTGCCCACTGCTTCCCTTTTCAAACTGACCTTCAATGTAATCATGTTTCAGCTATTTGGTGGTGACACAAATTACTAGCTTCAATACAAGATTCTAGAATTCCTCATTGGACAATCCTGACTCTGGACTTTATCACACAAGGCTGGTATTTTGGAAATACAGGGAAATATTAGTGTATTTGGCCAGTACTTATCACACAACGTGTTATCTAGCATGCTGCTGCGTTGCATTTCATTTGTTTCTGTAGTGCACCTTTTCGTTGATGGGGGAAACCCAGCAATGGCTCCCAATATCGCTGCTATTACACTAGTCCCCCTGGTGTGATAGGTCCCTTCTGCTGCAGTAATGATATGACAGCAATCATGTGCCATGAGAAGGCGTAATTCTCCTCCTCTGCCCCTCCGTTTCCAAGCATACCAAGATTGTTTTAACTCCGTACCTTTTGTTTTTTTATTTTTATTTTTGCTGCGATTATGTAATTACAGCGAAACAATAAAATAAATGTTACCATTTTCCCGTAATTACACAATCACAGCAAAAATAAACATTGAAACATGTGCTGAGTAGGGCATACACAGGTAGGAAGGTAGGGTTACTGAGCTGGTGCAGAAGGTACCAAGATTTGCCAAAGAAGCACACTCGCAGCACATTTGTGTGACTGCAGAGAAGTGTGATACTGAAGATTTTCAAACTAGTATGCTCCTATTCGTTTCAATAACACGATTGTTGTGAGAAAACAGGCTGGTGTGATAAAGTCCTCTGACTTGTGACCAACACATTTCTCTTCAAGCATTCACCAAGGGGATCATCAAGTAAGTAACAGCTCCGTTTCTGAATTGTTCTGGAGGAACTTTTAAGGTATACAGATTTAAAGCATGGCAAACCACAAGATGAAACTGGCTTTCAATTGGACAGCGACCATGGGGCAATTGTGAGACATTACATAAACCAGTATTACTAAGAAAAAAAATGAGAAAGAAAACCTACCGTGGGCCCCTTGGACCTTCATGGTATGAGCCTCTTGGAGAATCAGAAAACCCAGCTGTTCTCACTTGTCTGTTCTGATAGGTAGTGGTGCTGCTGCTGGTAGTAGTAGTAGTAGCAGATGCAGATGATGATACTATAGAATGGGCCTTCACTTCAACAGAACTTGGTTCCGATGAACCAAATGGCATTACCTGTTTACCCAGAGGAACGTAAGAACTCCCTAGGTCTGAAGAGCTAGCAGATGATGTTACATTTGAACGATAAGATGAAGTGGCAGATGTGTCTGCATTTTTGTAAGAAAAAGAAGCAGGGGTAGGAGTAGGGAGAAGAGCTGGTCTGGCTGTTTCAGTGGACTGGGAGTTGGCAAGTGAATCAGAAATTTTAAATGAAAATGAAGCAGAAGCAGGGGTAGGAAGCAGGGCTGGTCTGTTTGTCTCAGTGGTCTGGGAAGTGACAGATGAATCATTTTTATAAGAAACAGAAGTATATGAAGGGGTAGGAAGCAGAGGTGGTCTGGATGACTCCGTGGTCTGGGAGCTGGCAGAAGTCTCATTTGCTTTAAATGTAAAAGAAGTAGAGGGAGGGGTAGGAAGCAGGCCTGGCCTGGCCACTTCTGTTGTTTGGGTCGTGGGAAGTGGCTCATTAGCATTAGACATAGAAGAACTAGGAGTCGGAAAGAGAGCTGGCCTAGTTACCTCCACATTATGGGAACTGGCAGGTAACTCAGATGCTTTGTACGCATAAGAAGAGGTAGGAGTAGGAAGCAGAGGTGGCCTCATCATCTCTGTGGGCTGGGAAGTGGGAAGTGACTCAGTAACTTTAAATGTAAAAGAACCAGGTGTAGGAAATATGGTTGGCCTTGTTTCAGTGGCCTGGGTGCACTGAGGGCCAGAATCTTTTGGAACAGGTGTATCAGATGTCTGTGGGTCAGAAGAGAATCCAGTAGATGACAGAGGGAGTGTAGCTGAGGAAAAAGTAGATGACACCATGGGCATACCACTCTGCATTGTTTGAGAATATGGAGAAAATAGAAGTGGCAGAGTTCCACCCCCAGCATATTGACTGTTCATGTTCCGAAGAGACTTCACTTTTTCTTGAAGGTGAGCATGAGTAGCTTTCATCTGTCCCTGCCACATCATCCACTGTTTCTCACACTCATGAAGCTGGTCTTTGTGAGGGTAAGTCTGAAGCTGATCCTGCCACTGCTGAAATTCACGTTCCCACTCCTTGTAAAGTGGTTGGAATTGCTTATTCTGAGTTTCATAGTGCTGTAGTTGCATCTCCACTGACAATGTCTGCCAGAAACAGAAAGTAGTAAGAAACATATTTGAAATTAACTCTTTCTAAAGCCACAACCTATATTTACCATGGTCTAAATGTAACTAGCAGTTCCTCCCAACTAGAGTAATCCATTCAATCAGTGGGATTTAAATGTTTGCTGACTTCATTCAGCAAGTGGTTCAGAGGGTCTACTCTAACTAGCAATTGGATTTAGAAATTGATTTAGTCCTATATTTAATGAGTGCAGCCTTTTCTAATATGTCAGTGTACAAAACACAGATTTATAAATGGAACAGCTCACATTGTCCACAGCTTCAGTAAAATTGTTACTGTGCACTGAATGTGCAGCAGCCATGCATTGGAGCCTTAAAATGTGATATTCCTTTTTAAAATTACATTCACAACATCACGTACCTAACCCCACCCATTTTAAGTGAAGCCATACTCTGATACTCAACATATATTATTATTAAATCTACTGAAACTAATGAGAATTCTTTCTACACAACTTATTTCATATGAGAATGTTAGTAAACAAAAATTTTCACACAGAGGCTGCTTCCACATCAAGTTTTACATTAAAAACTAGTCTGTAACTTCTCAAGAAGAGAGAATTACACCCTGGAGGCTTATGAAGGAACAATTTTTCTATTTTTTTTACACAAAACAAAATAGGGAGGAGGGAAAAGGGAACTCTACAGGCTTCAAAACTGATCTGGGGTGGGAGGCTATGCGATATTCACCCCATGTACACAGAGACCACCCAAAAGAACTATTAAGGTCTCTTTTCAGCATTAAAATAAAATAATTTTATTTAAAAAGAAAGTCTGAATCAAATCCTATTTCTTTAATGACTCACTGGCAAGTGTGGTGGCTGCTGTATGATCTGTTGGTAGCGTTGCAGAATTTGTTGCAGCTGTGAATGCTTTTGCATTATTCTCTGATACTGGAAACCCACACGCTGCTGTGGATGCTGCTGCCACTGTGTTGCTGCCGCTTGCAACTGCTGTAATCTCAAACTTTCCTCAGGATCCTCTGGTGGTTCAATGGTTAGCTGAGGGCACTAGTAAATATAAAACAAAAGAAAGTTTGTTCAGCAATATAAGACACATCCAATACTGCTGTGTGTTTTACACACATGATTTTTACACATACATTCAGATGCAGTACAATGGAACATGGCTCATGTATGAAATGTCTCAAAGTATAAAGCAGAACAAAACATCTTGACCCCTAGAAGTGTCCAACATTTCCAATTATGAATATCATAGGGAAGGAGTAGTAGGGCATGCTAACAGAATGACAAAAAGTAAAGAAGAAAACTGAAATGTGGAAATCAATGTGGAACATTTTATCATGCACGGTCACTGTGAAAATGCAAAGACATTTTGGCCAAGAATCCATGACATGGTATCAAAAATATAAAAAATAAATTTTGAAATTAAACCAGTGCTATACCTATTGAATATAACAGGCAAAAACCAAACCAAACCAAACCAAACGAACACTCTGCTGCCTTATTTCAGAACTCATGCTGTACAAGTCTTGAAGAGAAACAACAATGCAGAAAGAATCACAACCCGGAAACATCACCCAAGAAGACCTCCTGCTGTGCTTTCTGCAACCGGACTTGTTTATCTCGGATTGGCCTTTTCAGTCATCAGTGCGCTTGCAGAAAGCGTGGGATGAATCCTTCCTGAATCTTTGTTTGCGAAAAAAAGCCAGAGAGAGAAACAGCTAGACATTGGATATGGAAGGTAAAGAAACTAATTACCGTACATCTAGAAATTAAGAGGTTAATGTTTAACAGATTGTGAAGAAAACATGATATGGTTGATGGAAATGAAAGGGGAGGTGGGAAGTATAAATGTTATATATTTCTTTTATTTTAATATATTTTTAATATATAAATGTGAAATCAACAAAATGTGACATATCATTACATAGTTTTGTAAACAACTAATGAGTAACTGTAAGCAGATGATATTGTAGATGAATAAAGACCAATAAAAGTTTCTATAAACAGTAAATACCTTGTGCTAAAAGCAGAAATATAACTGACATACCAGAAAGCTAATGCCACCGTGTGAGCAATAAAATCATATTATCTCTTACTTCTAATCAATTATGTATCTATTGATTGATACATTGATTGATACATAATCAATCGATACATTGATTGATACATAATTGATACATAATCAATTATGTATGTATTCTAATCAATTATGTATCATTGTGCAAAAAGCAGAATGCTATAAACACATATTTATCCACAGAAGCAATATGGGGTTCACTCAATACCAGACTAAAGAAATAAGTATTATTCTGAAGAATGCATTATTATGCTGGAACTCTTATGATGATCTTCCAGTGCAAAAAGATATAAGATAAGGAACTGAAAAAGAAATGATAATGAGTGATCTGAGCAATCCCTAAACTGACTGAATAAACATAAATGTAGACTAGACAGAAACAAAGTATCTAAACACAGTTAGTTCCCTACCATGAATAAGGGCTGTGATCAAGTGGAAGTTCCAGCTAATGGAATAGGAGTGGGGTGAGGAGAGGTCATTTTAATTGATTCTACCCTGCTCCTTTGCACCATCTTTCAAACTGCTCAGGAAGATTCCCTTCCAAACACATCTTTATGGGCACTTAGGGGATCTAAGATTCAACCCACTCAGTTACTGCGATCCATCATAAAAGTTATCTATGAAATCAGTAAGGGGACAAGTGACTTGACTGGTGTCAAGTAATGCTTAGGCCCTGGTTCCAGATGCAGACACTGTAGAACTGCTTGGAAACAGTGAGCACAACACAATCAAATTCAACATGAATGAGATTAGAAAACTGAGTATTTCTGTCAAGGGTAAATTCCATTTCCTACTCTCCCTCCCCCAACTTTAAATCCACCCTCAGTATTCTGCAATCAATCCATACACATGCTCAATATTTTCTAGGCTTTGGGTGGGAGATTTACCCCTAAGATTCCTTTTTCTGAAGTTTCTTTTTCTACTTTTGCAAACATTGTGACTAGAACAAACACATTTGTAGTTTGTCTCCTGTTTCTTTGTCTTCCTTGCAGTTCTTGAGGACAAATTCACACTCAAACAATTGTTTTGAAGAATGAAGGCATAAAAAGAATGTCAGTTTAGAATTAATTAGGAAAAAATAATATGAGTGATTAAAAGCACTCAACGAATGATTAAAGAAGATGCAAAACTAGTGTTCATTTGATTAATACCTATATAACCACTGAAGTTAACCTGATTAGAGAATGAGTAGGTAGGCTTTACAGCACCAAAGGGCACAGAGCACATTCATGAAGTTACAGATTTGCTAGCCCAACTTCAATCCCATATAAATTGGATGAATGCATTGTGAAGACTATTACCATCCAACATAAAAAGAAAAATTGATCCTGAGGAATAAGTATTGCTTCAGCGTAAAAGAAGCATAAAGGCTGTATCAATAGAAGTATAGTCTAGATCAAGGGAAGTAATAGTGCCGCACTATTCTGCCTTGGTCAGACCTCACCTAGAATACTGTGTCCAGTTCTGGGCACCACAATTCAAAAAAGATATTGACAAATTGGAGCATGTCCAGAGAAGGGCAACTAAAATGGTGAAAGGTCTGGAAACCATGCCTTATGAGGAGAGACTTAGGGAGCTGGGTATGTTTAGCCTGGAAAAAAGACGGTTAAGAGGCAATATGATAGCCCTGTTTAAGTATTTGAAGGGGTGTCACACTGAGGATGGAGCAGGCTTGTTTTCTGCTGCTCCAGAGACTGGAACACAGAGCAATGGATGCAAGCTCCAGGAACAGAGATTCCACCTCAACATTAGGAAGACCTTTTTGACAGTAAGAGCTGTTCGGCAGTGGAACACACTCCCTCGGAGCGTGGTGGGGTCTCCGTCCTTGGAGGTCTTTAAACAGAGGCTGGATTGCCATCTGTTGGGGATGCTTTGATCAAGATTTCCTGCGTGGCAGGGAGTTGGACTGGATGGCCCTCATGGTCTCTTCCAACTCTACAATTCTATGATTCTATGATAAGCCTTACTTCAAAATCAATGCGTGTATCAGCACACATAAAGTAAACATTACCTTGAGTTTCTAAAAGCATTTAGCAGTCATTTACTAAAGATTCCCATGAAAACTGTGGTACAAGAGGATAAGACAGATCCAAACAAACAAGGAGGAAGAGGCAGACAAACAGGAACAGAGGCCAGAATCCAATAAGCATTTCCATTGGATTCCACTGCTTCCACCAAAATAAGCAAAATGCACCCTAAAAATTCACACCAGAGGGTTGGGAAACCCTTTCAAGTTTCTTGTAGCTTTCTGTAGTGCCAAAAAATCCAACAACAACAACAAAGAGAGAAATTTCTGTCACATACTTTAGATCTTGCAGCCACTCAATTCTGGACAAAGCAACATGTATTTCCTACTACACAATACAGTAACACAAAATACACTATAATAAAAATGGAGTTAATTACTAATTTTGCTAACTTTTAAAAAAGAATTACACAAATTAATAAACATCAGACTTGACAATTAAACACAATCACTTGGGGAGCCTTTCTCAAACTTTTTACCCTGGAGGAACCCTTGAAATAATTTTCAAATTTCAGGGAACCCCCCCTGTAAAAATTATTGTATCTACAGCTCAATTTAAAAAACAAAAACACTTTTTCCCCAGTCATGATCTCTCACAGAACTCCTAGCAACCTCTCACAAAACCCTAGGGCTCCAAGGAATTCTGGCTGAGAAATGCTGCACTAGGATGTAAGGGGAAAACTCTGGGTATGAAATATGTGCATGCGTATGTGAATGTGACAGAGATCGTCTACTAGTACTATTTTGGGTGCCTGACAAATATGGATGGTCCCTATTGGAAACAAAATGTTTGACTTATCCCACTGAACTGTCATGTTCTGATCCACCAAGGTAAGCCTCATAGTTTTGGTATTTGATCGTAATAAGGAATCATTTCCCCATTATGGCATTACAAAATTACATACAGCAATGTGATTTACTCCTAATCCCAAAAGCACACAAAAACTATACTGTGTGATACGGTATTATCTTTGGTCTGTGACAGCCCCAAATAGTGAAACTACTACCCAAGGCAAGATTTGCAGTGATACCAAAACTGAGACTTTCTATTTTACAGATGGACATACCTCAATGCACACAGCATCCCCACACGCTGGCATGTCTTCATATACTTAGATAGCTCCAAATCTTGAGCCTGAAGCCCAAATGCCATGTCTATCCACTGAGAAGAAGAGCTGCGGCTTACTCCTAATTTATTTAAATTGCCACATTGGTTACTTACCATGAACGTGCATTCTTGGGTTGGCCGAGAGGAGGAATCCATTATCTTAGGTTCCTTCATCACCCAGAGAAGAGGCGGGAGATAGGAAATAAAGTCTCACGATAGCTGGACAGAGCTGTTGACTCCTCCCCTCCAGCCCTCCATGAGGCCAGTTCACTGACTAGCAAAGCCCAGTAAAGAGGACAGACAAAGAAGTCCAGCAGGTATCCCACCTTAAGAGAAAGGGGCAGTCACCAAGGGTGGGGTGGATTCCTCCTCTCGACCAACCCAAGAATGCACCTTCATGGTAAGTAACCAATGTGGCATTCTCTGCGTTGGTGAGAGGAGGAATCCATTACCTTGGGACGTGCCCAAGCAACCTCAGGTCTAGGGAGGAGTGACTGCCCAACTACCTAGTCTGTAACTACCTGCTGGAGGGAGGACCCTTCTGCCGAACACCGTGCCTGCTGCCCTGGACCTGACAATTTGTAATAACTGATGAAGGAGGAGGGGGTGGATCATGTGGCCGCCTGGCATATTTCTGAAATTGGGGCATTGGTAGAAAGAACTGCTGAGGTGGCTGCTGCCTTGGTGGAATGGACTTGCACCCTGGTGGGACATGGCATTCCTGCTGCGTTGTAGGCCCTTAGGATACATGCCTAGATCTGGTTTGTGATAGTCTGTTTGGAGGCCCTGGCTCCCATGGAAGATGGGTTAAAGGAGACAGAGAGTGAGTCATAGCACCTGAAGGCCTCTGTCCTTTTGATGCAAATTTTGAGTGCCCTGCGCACATCCAGTTTGTGCCATAGCCTCTCTCTAGGATGAGTGAGGTTAGGGCAAAAAGGATGGCAGATCAATTCCTGAGAGATATAGAAGGCAGAAAGGACCTTGAGGGTAAAGGAGGGATCCGTGTGCAGAGTCACATAATCCTCGTTGAAGGAGCAAAGGTGCTCCTTGACTGAAAGGGCTGCCAGTTCTGATACCCTTATGGTGGAGGTAATGGCTATCGGGAAGGCTACCTTAAGTGATAGGTCCCTTAAGGACACTCTCCAGAGGGAGTTCGAATGGGGGTTTTGACAGTTGTCTCAGGACCTGAGGGGGGTTCCATGAAGTGTGCCACAGGTGGTGATATAATGGTGGCTCCCCTCAGGAATCTTCGCAAGTGTGGGTGCAAAGTCAACAATCCACCTTTGGTGGAGGACAGTACCGAAGACAAGGCTGCCGCCTGTCTTTTGAGGGTCCAGGCCTCTCTGAATGAAGGCTAGGATGTGTTTCGTTGACACCTCTAACTGCTGGATGTGATTAGATGAACACCACTTGCAAAAGGCTTTCCAGGTGGCTTCGTAGATTCTTGTCGTGGATTGTCTGTAGGAAGACAGTAGGATGGAGATTACCATCTCCTCATACCCACATCGTCTAAGTGCCTCCCATTCAAACTCCAGGCAGCTAGATGAAGCCAGGGCCTCTCTCTGGGGGAGCATCCATGGCTCCTCCTGGGCCAGGTCCCTTAGGTCAAAGAACCATGGTCTCCTGGGCCAGTAGGGGGCTAAGAGGATTGCCTGAGCTGCTTCCTCCCTCACCTTCCTGATTGCTTTCCCAATCAGCGGAAATGGGGGGAGAAGAGGTACAAACAGGCCTTTGGGCCATGAGACTTGAAGTGTGTCTACTCTAGACCCTTGGCTTCTCTGTCTGGGAATGTTGTGAGTACCTGTTTAATTTTCTGTTGGTCCGTGAAGTGAACATGTCTGCTTCCATCAGGCCGAACCTGAGTTCTAACTGGTGGAATACCTGAGGATGGACAGACCACTCCCCTGGGAGAACTTTGTGTCTGCTCAGGTAGTCTGCCTGCAGGTTGACTGTGCTTTGTAGGTACTGGGCTGACAGTGAAGGCACCATTATCTCCGCCCGTCGGAAGAGAAGGTTCGTCTCCTCCTGCAGGGAGCAAGATCTCCCCCCTCCTTGCTTGACTATGTAAGAGCGGGCTGTGGTGTTGTCTGTCTTCCTTCCGGTCTAGGGACTTGAGGCTATAGGCCCCAATGGGGCAAACAGGGATTTAAAAATGTGTTCTGGTGGGTTCAGCAACCATTCAGAGTGGCAGCTCACCGAAAAACTTGGGGGTTATGCCTGTTCCTGACTTACCAGCTCATTACAAAAAACTGCAGAGGCTCTGCTTCGTGGCAATGTGGCTTCACCATTTTGGAAGAGGGCTATGAATACCTGACAGTCAACCAATATTTCAGCCTGCACAGTGAACAATTGTTCACTGGATCATCTGTACACCTGTATAAAATAAGACTATTGCCATAGTTAGGTAATGGGGAGATTAGCTAACATGTACTCCCAGAAGGCACTGTTGAGTCCATATGAATGCATGGATGCACCCTGTATTAACAGAGAACTGATTCCACAATTTTATTTGATTACATCTGAGGAAGCACCTTCTTAGCCACTTAAAGAACCCTCTAACTCCATGCCAACATTATCATCATGAAACTAATAGAAGAACTTGGTAGGAGTAGCAGTGGAAGTAATTCCTCCAAGAAATATCTGTCAAAGTGAAAAAACCTGTCAAACAAACTATGGGCCACAGTTTAAATTAGCAGCTCCCTAAAAAAAGGAGCTGGACAATATGTTAAAGCTGAGTATGTGTGTTAGGAGAAGGCATCAGAGGGTATTCTTATTTAAAATGTAGCTATTTAGACTAACTAGCAAGTACTTCTATGGTAGAGCCCTTCAAGGTTACTCAAGGTGTGTGGGGTGGGGACAACTCCTGAGCAGAATAAACTAGTCGTATAATTTTAATGAACTAAGGAAGTGTGGGGGGGTAAAGGGACTTCCTGGCTGAATGCCACATTGGTTCACTTACCGTGAATGTGCATTCTTGAGTGGAGCGAACAGGAAGTCAGCATAATGGGAATGCCTACTACTGCCCAGACGAAAGGCGGAAGTACGCCCATGGTCACATGGTCATCCAAGGTTTCTTTGTCTCTTCCTCTGACCATGAGGCCAGTTCAGACTAGCAGAGCCCTAAAAGACCTGTAGAAAGAGAAGAATTTGCCCTGCTAGAAAACCCTGTAAATTTTTTGCAGACACTGGGTGGGGGAATTCCTGTTCGCTCCACTAAAGAATGCACATTCACGGTAAGTGAACCAATGTGGCATTCTCTGAGTAGAGGAGCGAACAGGAATTCAGCATAATGGGACATGCCCAAGCTGGAGATAGACCGGGTGGGATGTCTGCGCAAGAGATCTTCAGGCCTGGTGGACCTCCTTGGAGGACTCTTCTTCCAAAGGTGGCCTCCGAGGATCTGAACTTGTCTACTTTGTAATGCCTAATAAATGTGGAAGGTGTACTCCACGTTGCAGCCTTGCAGATCTCCGCTATAGGGGCGTTGGTGAAGAATACTGCTGTAGTCACCGCCGACCGTGTGGAATGGGCCATCACTGCCGCTGGTTTTGGCGTCTTGGCGGCATCATACGCCATCAGTATGCAGGCCTTGATCCAAGTCGCTATGGTTCGTTTTGAGGCTTTTTGGCCAATTGAGGCTGGGGGGAAAGACACGAACAGTGAATCGCACCGCCTGAAAGATCTGGACCTTTTGATGTATATTCTGATGGCCCTCCTAACATCAAGATTGTGCCACAGACACTCCCTGGGATGAGAGGCTCTGGGACAGAAGGAAGGAAGGACCAGTTCCTGAGAAACGTGGAACTGCGAGAGTACCCAGGGCCTGAAGGACGGGTCAAGCCTCAAGGTGACACAATCCTCTGAGAAGGTGCAGAGGTGCTCTCTGATGGAGAGGGCCTCCAATTCAGAGACCCTTCTAGCTGATGTAATGGCCACTAGGAAGGCCACTTTCAGTGTCAAGATTTGGAGAGAAACCCTATGAAGGGGTTCAAAGGGCGGGTGCATTAATTGTCTTAAGACCAGGGGAAGATTTCAAGTTGGGAATCTGTGTCTGACTGGGGGCAAAATTATTGTCGCTCCCCTTAAAAACCTCCTGACGTGGGGATGAGACGAGATGTTACCCCCGTGCTTCAAGGAAAACACTGAGGCTAAGGCCGCCGCCTGCCTCTTAAGGGTATTAGGACGGAGTCCCATGTCCAATCCATTCCGAAGAAACGCCAGCATGTGGTTCAGGGTCATCTGTCCAGGCGGGATAGACCGTGCCGGCGCCATCTGTTGAACGCCTTCCATGTTGCGTCGTAGATTCTGTTCCTTGACTGTCGTCTAGAGGAAAGAAGGGTGCTGATAACTGTGTCTTCATAGCCGAACTCCTTTAGGGCCTTCCTCTCAATTTCCATGCGGTCAGTTGAAGCCAAGAGCTGTCTGGGTGTCTGATCGGACCCTGACATAGTAGGTCCTCCTTGGGAGGTAGCCGCCATGGCTCCTCTATCAGCATGTCCGAGCTCTCGGAGAACCAGGGACGCCGTGGCCAGTGTGGGGCCACTAGGACCACCAGCGCCCGTTCCTGTCTGATTTTTCTGCAGACCTTCCCCAGGAGTGGCATGGGAGGGAAGGCATAGAGTTGGCCCGCTGGCCAAGGAGTTCTCAGGGCGTCTACACCCTCCGCATTTCTGCAGGGGAATCTGGAGAAGAAACCGGGGAGCTTGGCATTGCTTGGGTTGGCTAAGAGGTCCACCTCCAGAGAGCCGAACCTTGCCTCTATCCGGGCGAACGTCTCCTGATCCAGCTCCTAGTCCGACTGCGAGAACGTGTGTCTGCTGAGGAAGTCCGCTTGCAGGTTGGTGGTGCCCTGGAGGTGTTGTGCCGTTATCGAGCGGACGTTCGACTCGGCCGAACTGAAAAAGAGATCTGCCTCCTGCTGGAACGAGCGGGACCTGGATCCCCCCTGCCTTGCGATGTATGAACGAGTCGTGGTGTTGTCCGTTGTCACTAGGACATGTTTGCTCCTGACAAGCTGAGCAAAGTGTAGGAGCGCTAACCTGGCTGCTTGTAATTCCAACCAGTTGATGCTGTGGATCTTTTCCTCTTTGCTCCACAGCCCTTGGGCCATGTTGCCCTGACAATGTGCCCCCCAGCCTCTTTGACTTGTGTCGGATGTCACCGCCACCTGATGGGGGGGTGACCATCTCTGATTCCTTTGCCAGATTGGTCTCCTGAATCCACCACTGCAAAGAGTTCCGCAGCTGCTGGGGTACCCTTAGACGAGGACTCTGCTTCAGGGTTATCTGTTGTTGAAAGGGCACGAGGAAGGCCTGCATAGGGCGTGAGTGACACCTCGCCCATGGGACTACCTGAATGACTGAGATCATTAACCCCAGTAGCCTGGCCAGTTCGGACAGGGGAACAGTCTTCAGAGATCTGACGCGCTGCGCTTCTGACTTTATTAAATGCTGCCTCTCTGGTGAAAGAAAAATCTTGAAGCGGACAGTGTCCAGTCTCGTCCCCAGGTGAGTAATTCCTGTGTCGGGTGCAGGGAGCTCTTCTTGAAGTTCACCAGGAAGCCATGAGCTTGAAGGCAGGAGATCGTTGCTTGGAGATCCCGTCACGCTCTCGCCTCTGAAGGTGCCCTCAGGAGAATGTCGTCCAGGAATCCCCCTGGTCCGAAGGTGAGCCACTAGGACCACTAGAATCTTGGTGAACACCCTGGGGGCCGATGCGAGGCCAAAGGGCAAGGCCCTGAATTGGTAGTGCTGCTCCCCGAAGGCGAAGCGAAGGTAGTGTCTGCTCTCCACGTGGATCTGGATGTGAAGATACGCCTCGGAAAGATCGAAGGACGCCAGGAAGTCTTCTTCCTGGAGAGCCTCCTGAATGGAGGCCAGGGATTCCATCCGGAAATGCCTGTAGTAGAGACACGAGTTTGTGTATCTGAGGTCCAAGATTGCTCTGGCGTCTCCTCCCTTCTTGGGTACTGTAAAGAAGAAGGAGTATACCCCCGAGAATCTTTGACCAGCTGGTACCTCTTCGATTGCCTGCATGTCCAGTAGGTGCTGAATGGCTTTGCGAATCTCCTCCGCCTTCCTGGCATTGGTGGGAACAGGTGTCAGGATGAACTCGTCTCTTGGTCTGGTCTTGAACTCTAGCCCGTAACCGTGTTGGATCATGTTCAGTACCCATCTGTCCATTGTGGAATTTGAACAAACCTCTGGAAACAGGCTCAGGCGGATGCCCACCGGCAGAGGGGGGGAGTCAGAACTGTTGTTTGGAGGAGCCCTTGGAATGGTTGGGGCCCCCTTTTCTAGATCTGGATGCCTGGGACAATGCATGACGGATGATCTGATTTGTCTTGGCCTAGTGAGCCATTTCCTTCGCCCATCTCCAAGGAGGTGGTGTAAGAGGCTTTGTCTCACATTCCTCCTAAGAGGAATGGACAGCAGAGGCTATCGTTCTCTGGTGGAGGCATGATATCATGTGGCCAAGATGGAGGCCGTCCATGTTGGAGGAAGAGGACTGCACCTCTTCCCACATGGCTGTCGCATGAGAATTCTCATGTGGCATGAGAAGTGATGCAGCATGGTCCCAGGAGAACACCACAGTACATTTCCCAGGCTGTGAAAGGGTCTGTTCCACCCATAGGGGTCTCTTGTGTTATATTGGGGGGGGGGTGGAGAGAGAGAGAGAGAGACCTAAAGCCCAGCTTAGGAGCAGCATTCCGCTGAGAGGGCCTGCTGTGGTCTCCTTGGCTACCAGTTTCTGGACCCAGGCCGAGATATGACTTGGAGGTGTCATTGCCAGCCTTCTTGAGGGCCCATCACTTGGGAGAGGGAGGGGGGCACACCTTGAACCTCCCTCTCCCCTTTTACTCCTTGCATTCAAGGTTTATGGTAGCCGGGGCCACAAATGCCATGGTTTCACTGGCTACCTCTCGGACCCAAGCAAAGAGTTCCAAGGCAGGCCAGGAAAGTTCCCACACACACTAGGCCTCCCCCTGACTGGCTGGGCCCTGTGGTTACTTCCCTGCTCGAGGACGTCCCTTGTGATCCCCAGTGCTGCCTCTTTCTGAGTGCTCTGTCGTGCTCCTGCCTCGCCTGTGGAAGATTTTTGGTGGCGGGGCAGCTCTGGCCGGTGGCCTCTCGCCCATCTGCGCCTGCTGGAGAGATTCCAGCAGCAGGGGTGGCTTTTTGGCCTTTGTTGTGCGTTTGCTCGATAGGCAAACATGCACAGCTTCTCCCTTGGCTGTCTGCTGTTTTCTTCTTCTTTTTCATGTCTACTACTGGGGCCATCTCAGGGGCAAGGGGGAGTTGGAGCAGAAGCGGAAGGAAAGAAGAGGAAGGGTTCCTTTTTTTTTTTAAGGTGGAAAAGGAATTAAAGGATCCAGCAGGGATTAAGTGGAAAGGCAGAAGAGATAGATAAAGTGAAGTAAAAGCAAGATTATGAAGGATCTTTGAGGAGAAAAGGACAGAAGCTCTGCTCCGGGTGAAGGCAGGAAGAATAACTGGCCTTGTGGAGGGCTGGAGGGGAGGAGTCAACAGCCCTCTCCAGCTATTGTGAGACTCAGAATCGTAGAATCATAGAGCTGGAAGAGACCACAAGGGCCATCCATCCAGTCCAACCGCCTGCCATGCAGGAACACACAATCAAATCATTCCTGAAAGATGGCCATCCAGCCTCCGTTTAAAAACCTCCAAAGAAGGAGACTCTACCACACTCCAAGGCAGTGTATTCCATTGCCAAACAGCTGTCAGGAAGTTCTTCCTAACGTTTAGGTGGAATCTCTTTTCCTATAGTTTGAACCCACTGCTCCGTGTCCTAGTCTCTTGAGCAGCAGAAAACAGGCTTGCTCCATCCTCAGTATGATATCCCTTCAAATAGCTATCATGTCACCTCTCAACTTTCTCTTCTCTAAACTAAACATGCCTAGCTCCCTAAGCCACTCCTCATAGGGCACAGCTTCCAGACCTCCCACCATCCTGGTTGCCCTCCTCTGGACATGTTCCAGCTTTTCAATATCCTTCCTGAACTGCGGTGCCCAGAATTGGACACAGTATTCCAGGTGAGGTCTGACCACAGGTAGAACAGAGTGGCACCATTACTTCCCTTGATCTAGACACTATACTCCTACTAATGCAGCCTAGAATCACATTGGCTTTTTTAGCTGCTGCACAACACTGCTGACTCTTGATTTCCTATTTCCTGCATCTTTTCTGGGTGATGAAGGAAGCATTCCAAGGTAATGGATTTCTCCTCTCACCAACCTAGATAATGATCCCCTACACCACAGAGTCAAGGGAAATACACAAACAGAGAATACAAATCGAAAGAACACCTGCACGAGAAGATCAGAAACCCAAAAATGAATGCATCAAGCATGCATTAAGGCGCTGTAAATTTCAACAGATTGGCAAAGGGCTTCCATTAACACCCCTTGTATTCTAGAAGTAAAGAGGTTGTCAACCAGCTCCATTTACAACATATACTTGAAAATAAGGAAAAGAGGAACCAAATCCATATGAACAAGCACAACACACAGTGCACACCATACCTTTGCCTCAACAGATGACAAAGGAGGATCGTTATCTTTAGGATGCGATAATGTAGGTTCATAATGCAAAGTAGACTCAGAAAGTTCATCAGAAATGGGAATTTCCCTTTCTTCTTGGCTCTGCTCAGGGGTATCATTTACAGCTCCCAAAACTGGTGGCAACTGCTGTCCCAGTGCATGTGCTTTTGCTCTCTGCTGTAGAGTAAGCAGATGCTGTTGATACCAGTATTGCTGCTGTTCCTACAACAGAAAAGACAAGGATAGTAATATCGACTTCTAAATGAAAAGATCATATCCTAGAATTTGATGTGAACAAGCAACATTAGCCATTGAAAAAAGAGCAAACCTAGTTTTTACAAACCCAGCATTTGTATTTACTTAAAAAAAAACAAAAAGACCTTAAGCAAACCCAGATGCAACAGGTATAATGGTGGTTTGAGTGTTGGGACTAGGGCTCAAACCCCTTTTCAGCTATGAAAACCCAATGGATGACCTTTGGCAAATCACACACTCTCAGCCTCAGAAAACTCCATGATAGGTTCACCTTAGGGTCACTATAAGTTGGAAACAACTTGAAGGCATAGGTCAGAAGTCTAATCAAGATTTAATTGTAGAACTGGATTTTAATTGGCGATCTTTTCACCATCCTTGTTTCCTTAATCTTCATGTTTGTGTTATTTTACAGTACAGTACTTTGTATCATTTCAACTGACTGCATTTTTAAAACATCATAAGATCCGTGGGGAACAGCATTGGTGGAGAGGCAGCATAAAGCTTTTCAAGAAAAGCATTTGAGTGCTGTGACCTTGAATTTTCTAGATGCTGTTTATGCATTGCTTTGAATGTCACTGTGGCAAAAAATGAGGTATACAAATTTTTTAAAAGTTTGGACTACTAAAACATATTCTGTGTGGATCTTTGGAAACTCAGCTGATTCAGAATGCTGCAGCCCAGACTACTGATTAAAGCTTGTTATATGGAGTATGTAAAAATGATGTCTCTGAATACTAGTCCACTTCCAAGCACAATTTGAAGAGCTAGTTGCAACCCAAGAAGCCCTTGGGAGTAGGATATTCACAACATGGTTTTTCCATGTTTAGTTATTTAATCCTGCTTTTCTCTCATATGGGGCCCAAAGCAGTGTATATAGTGCATGGATTTTAAGATTCTCTGGAAAGGTTCTTTTTTTTCTGCCAATGTGAGCTACCACAGAGTGCTGTTTCTTCTTTCTTACTGATGTTTTATTTATTATGCTTAATGCTCTTATTAGTGTATGATTTTAATTGATTAATTTTAATGTTTTAATTAATGCTTTATTTTTATTTTATTTTTAGCCACCTTCAGAGGTTTCTCTCTGGCTTCTCTTCACAAACGAAGATTCAGGAAGGACACATCCCACGCTTTCAGCAAGCGCACTGATGACTAAAAAGGCCAATTCGAGATAGACAAGTCTGGTTGCAGAAAGCACAGCAGAAGGTTTCCTTGAGTAATGTTTCCGGGTTGTGATTTTTTCTGCGTTGTTGTTTCTCTTCAAGACTTGTTCAGCGTGAGTTCTCAAATAAGGCTGCAGCATTGTGAATAGTGTGTCTCCATGCCTCCTGATGTGAGGCCAGGGCGGACAATTGTTGGTGATCAATTTGGCTGAGCCTGAGGTGTTGTTTCAGAGAGTCCTTGTATCGCTTTTTGGAGCACCCCTCTTACACTGACCCGTAGCGAGTTCACTGTAGAGTAGTATTTTTGGGAGGCGATGGTGCTCCATCCTAGAAACATGCCCTGCCCAGCCCAGCTGTGTACTCAATGTCATGGCCTCAATGCTGGTGATCGCTGCTTGCTCAAGGACAGCAACATTCGTCACATAGTCAGTCCAGTGTATATTTAGGATTGTGCATAAACAGTGCTGATGGAAGCATTCGAGGAGTCGTAGGTGGTGGGGATAGGTGACCCATGTTTCAGACCCATAAAGGAGAATAGACAGTACAATGGCTCTATATACACTGATTTTTGTGCTTCGCCTCAGGTGTTTATTACTCCAGACTCTTTTGTAAAGTCTTCCAAATGCACTATGTGCCTTTGCTAATCTGTGATCAATCTCTTTGTCAATCTTGGCATCTGAGGAGATGATGCTTTCCAGGTAGGTGAATTGCTGAACGGACTTAAGCACAGAGTTGCCGACGGAAATGTGGGGATGGTGGTGTTCGTCCTGTGGTGCAGGCTGGTAAAGAACTTCCTTTTTCTTCAGGTTGACGTCCAGCCCAAACAGCCCTGCAGCTGTTGCAAAGCAGGATGTTAGAGGCTGCAGAGCTGCTTCTGTGTGGGCAACAAGGGCAGCATCATCAGCGAAGAGCAGCTCATGGACTAGATAGTTTAGAGTCTTAGTGCGAGGCCTCAGACGGCTTAAGTTAAACAAGCTGCCATCAGTACGGTAGCGTATATAGATGCCGTCGTCTTCTTTGAGCTCTGCCGTAGCCCTTTGGAGCATCATGCTGAAGAAGATTGTAAATAAAGTTGGTGCAAGAACACAACCTTGCTTCACCCCATTAGTTATTAGAAAGGGCTTTGAAAGAGCATCGCCATATCTGACTTGACCGCGCTGGCCCTCGTGTAGCAAGATAATCATTTTAAGGAATTTAGGGGGACATCCCAGTCTTTCCAGGATCTGCCACAGACCTTTTCTACTCACGGTGTCGAAGGCTTTGGTGAGGTCAACAAATGTTACATAGAGACCCTTGTTCTGCTCTCTACATTTCTCTTGCAGTTGTCTAAGGGCAAAATACCATATCTGTAGTACTCCTATTGGATCTGAAGCCACATTGGCTTTCAGGAAGAAGTTTTTCTGCAATGGCAGGAACTAATCTTGCAAGGATTTTTCCAGCAATAGAGAGCAGTGTTATGCCTCGATAGTTTGAGCAATCGGATTTTGCTTCTTTTTTCTTGCACAGGGTGATGATGACTGCATCTCAGAGATCTGATGGCAGTTCCCCCCTTTCCCCAGCAATTCACAAGGAGTTTGTGGAATGTACCATGGAGTACATGACCTCCGTATTTCCAAACTTCAGGTGGGATTCCATCAATCCCAGCTGCCTTGCTGTTTTTCAACTGCTGTACGGCCTTAAGGGTCTCTTCCAAAGTGGGAGCTATATCCAATTCATTTTTCAGCGGTTTTTATATCATATGTTGGATAGCTGAGCCTCGGACTACTCGGTTGACACTAAAGAGACTTTGAAAGTGTTCAGCCCATCGATTCAGGATGGAGGCTTTATCAGTAATTAATATCTGACCATCTGTACTGTATAAGGAGCTTTGGACCTGACAAGTAGGTCCAAATACTGCCTTAAAAGCTTCATAAAATCTTCTAGAATCCCTCAGATCTGCACAGCGTTGTGTCTTTTTGGCTATATTGATCCACCACTTGTTCTGCATGTCACGGAGTTTTTGTTGAAATTTACTACATGTGAGACGGAAAGCTGCTTTTCTTACATGGCAGGTTGGCTGGGCGAGGTATGCCTGGTGAGCAGTTCTCTTCTCTGCCAACAGCTCCTGGATCTCTTGGTTGATTTCATAAAACCAGTCTTGATTTTCTTGTGGGAGAACCCGAGGGATTCTTCCGCAGACTGGAGGATACTGTTTTTGATATGTTGTCAAAGCCCTGTAGGAGAAGGATCTGTAGGATGGTCTTCAAGTTTTGTTTGCAGGTTTGCCTGGAAGTTGTCTCTCATGGTAGCTTGTTGAAGATTGTTGACTTGGAGTCTCTTCTTTAAGATGCCACCCCTCTTAGGTTTGAACTTAAGATGAAGATTTAGTTTACATCTGACGAGGTGATGATCTGTCTGGTATTCTGCACTGGGCATCACTCGAGTATGGCGGACATTGCGAATGTTTCTCTGGCGGACTAGAACATAGTCAATGAGGTGCGAATGTTTGGATCAGGGATGCATCGAGGTTGTCTTCAAGCTGTCTTTCTGCTGAAAGATAGTGTTTGTAATAATCAGCTGTTGTTCTGCAGAGAAGTCTAGCAGGAGGCGTCCGTTATCATTGCAATTTCCAACACCATGCTTGCCTAAGACACCTTTCCAGGCTTCGGAGTTCTTTCCTACTCTGGCATTGAAGTCACCAAGGATAATAATTTTATCTTCTACAAGGACTTTTTGTACGAGGTGGTGTGGGTCTGTGTAGAATTTGTCTTTCTCTACAGGGTCGGCTTGCATAGTTGGGGCATATATACTAAAGAGAACAACATGTGGGAAGCGTAAGGAAATAATGCGATCAGAGTGTCCTACTGGCAAGGTTTTGAGTTTGGAGGCAATGGAGTTTTTAATCATGAAGCCTATTCCTGAAAGATGTTTTTCGGTTTTGGGTTTGCCAGACCAGTAAAGTGTGTAACCAGCGCTGTGTTCTTTAAGGCTGCCTTCCTCATGGAGACGAACTTCACTAAGAGCAGCGATGTCAATATTAAGTCGTGATAATTCATGGGCTATTAGAGCAGAACGACACTCAGGCTGTCCACTATCTTCAGAGTCTCACATGGTTCTGATGTTCCAGCATGCAAGCATCAGTTTATTTACACCTTTGGAGGCCGGTGTGCGCCTTTGTTTCTTTGCCTTGGTTTGACCACATCAGAAGATTTCTGTTGGCCGCGGCTAGCCAACCAGGTAGTTGGGGATGAGCTTTCGTTAGGCCACCTTTTCTAGGCCCCTCTCCATATGGAGCAAGCAGTACTCTCCTTAAAAAAGGCTGCTTGGTTATTCAGGATGCTGCCGAACAAGATTGCCATCTCCCGGGTCAGCTTTGAGCGACCAAAGTCCTGAACCGCCTGCATGCAGGGTTGGGTCTGCGGCTTCCAGTGCATCTTTACACCTGCCGTTTCGTCCCTTGCCTATCGCTACAGGGCTTTTTTTGGAATTGGATTTGTCCTTCGAGCCTGTGCAATGGATTTTTCTGGTGGAGCGCAGCGTGCACAGAACTGGCCTCACCCTTTAAACCAAAGGTTCATCTGCTGTGGCCTTGCAAGCATGGACGGTAGCAGTGAGGTCCTCGGGCCATAGGTTTGATTAGAGTTTCCTTCTCTTAGATGGTTGACCTTACAGGGTTGGACAAGCACCATCTGCTCGGGTTTGGGATTACAGTTTTCCTTCTCCTAGGACGGTTGCCATAAGGCTAGAGAGCCCATCCTGCCCTTTGACGCTCTTTGTCAGACCCTTCGGTTTTGACCTGTCTGGCTTGGGAGACCCTACCGGTGGCTATTGTGCCACCGCCAGCATAGCTCAAAACATCATTAGGGTACGCAAGCCTCTCTCCCACGACAAGGGGGCGTCAATGGAGAGGACAAGGGGGCGTCAATGGAGAGGCCTTCAGAGGTATATTTAGTTAAAAGGTAGGACATAAATGTAATAATGAAATAAATATCTTGTATTTTCCAGAGAAGTTATTAAGTACATTCAGCCCTCCGTATCCATGGATTCTGTATCCATGGATTCAACCAACCAGTTTGAAAATATTTTTTAAAAAATAAATTCCAAAAAGCAAACCTTGATTTTGCCGTTTTATATAAGGGATGCCATTTCACCATACCATTGTGTATAATGGGACTTGAGCATCCACAGATTTTGGTATCCACGGGGGTCCTGGAACCAAACTCCAGTGGATACTAAATGCCCACTGTATATAGCAATCAAAGAAAGCCTTTGTTTTGAAAAGTCTTGAGGCAATATTATGAATGTAGAGGAAATGTTCATTGTGAATCTACCTCTTATTTGAGCACTATTAACCTCAACTGAAATGCATAAAACCTGTTTATGTGGATAAATCTAGCTTTCAGGTGACTTGTGAGATGGTCTGAACCAGAGCTTGGAAAAGTTAATTTCTTGGACTAATACTTCCAGAACAACCCATCAACCACTTATGCATTTCCCCAGGGCTAAAAGGCTTCCTTCATGAGCTCTATGAAGCTGGCTTTAGGAAGAAGGGAGGGGTATCAGGCACTCCAGGTTTCATGTAGTGTCCCCCCCCCACTTTTTACAGATAGGCTTAAAGCACGTCTTTCACCACACACATACTACAGAAAACAGGCCAGTACATAGGGTTAGATTCTTATTTCCAAGTCCTGGACAATCTAGTGGTAGACAACTAATCTAGAGTGAAAAACAACAGAAATTAAAGATAGATCTACGCATTGACTACCAAACATTAAGTGAACATTAAGAAACGGCTGTAAATGTCTTAAATATATATGATTAACTTGATATGTTACCTGTTTTTACTGACTGTTGTTTCTACTTTTTGATTAATTTTCATTCATATTATTTTTTATTGTTTTTCTTATTGTTTACCACTTTTGTTTCTTTTTGGAGATCATGAGACACACATTTCTTAAAATAAATAAAAATCCCAACATAATCAGAATGAACAGCTAACAGGTCCACAACTACTTTCAGTGTAAAACCTAAGAATAACAGCAATAATTTTGACCTTGGAAAAAAGTCCTAAAAAGTGCACCCTCTCATGTAAGGTTACTAAATACATTATTTCTCAGGGGTAAATGTTACATTGGGTACTTACCGTGAAGGTACTTTCTGTAGGATAGATGGCAGGAACAATCCGGAAGTGTTGGGGAACCTAGGACCGCCCGGCTTAAGCAGGAAGTAGAACAAAGCCTCTTGGGAGATTTTGTCCCTTTGTTCTCCAGTCCTCTTCTCCCACGAGGCCAGTTCTCTGACTAGCAAAGCCCTGGAAGAAAGGTAAAGAAACTCCTCCCTGTTGAGAAAACAAACTGATACACATTGTTAGTTGAGAAAGGGAAAGGCATCTCCGTGTCATTGCCCGTAGCCTTGTCGACAGTCACCGGGTGGGACGGATTGTTCCTGCCATCTATCCTACAGAAAGTACCTTCACGGTAAGTACCCAATGTAACATTCTGTAGGTCTAGATGGCAGGACCAATCCGGAAGTGTTGGGATATACCCAAGCTCCCCTATGTCGGGTGGGGGTGACTGTCTTGGCGTTAACCTCATTGTTGGACCACCTCGTGGAGGACTCTCCTCCCGAAGATGGCTGTGTTTGATTTGAATTTGTCCACCTTGTAATGTCTGATAAAGGTGGAGGCCGTGCTCCATGTTGCGGCCCTGCATATCTCCTCGATGGGTGCGTTTGACGAGAATACCGCCGAGGTGGCCGCTGACCTTGTTGAGTGCGCCACGACCCCTGATGGACGTGGTATGTTTGCGGAGTCGTATGCTAGGAATATGCATGCCTTGATCCATGTCGCCAGCGTTTGTCTCGACACTCTGGCTCCCATTGAAGCTGGTGTGAAGGAAACGAACAGTGAGTCGCATCGCCTGAATGTCGCCGTGTGCTTGATGTAAATCCTCAAGGCCCTCCTAACGTCCAGTTTGTGCCATAGCTTCTCCGTTGGGTGGACCGGATTGGGGCAGAAGGAGGGCAGTATGATTTGCTGTGACACGTGGAACTGAGAAAGGACCTTTGGCTTGAAGGATGGGTCTGGCCTGAGGTATACTGCGTCATCCTCAAAGGAGCATAAGTGTTCCCTGATGGATAGCGCCGTGAGCTCCGAGACCCTTCTTGCCGATGTGATTGCTACCAGGAATGCCACCTTAAGCGAAAGCGTTCTGAGCGGTACCTTCCTTAGGGGTTCAAATGGGCTCTTGACTAGTTGCCGCAGCACCAGGGGCAGATTCCAGGATGGGAATCTGTGGTGAACAGGTGGCGATATTAGGGTTGCGCCTCTCAAGAACCTTCTGATGTGCGGGTGTAGGGAGATCCTGTTACCCTGGGGGTCTTGAATAAACGCCGCCAGCGCTGCCACCTGTCTCTTCAGTGTGTTTGGCCTGAGGCCCTTGTCGAGGCCGTCTTGCAAAAACTGGAGGATATGCTTTGCCGAGGCTTCCAATGGGTTCACGCCTGCTTTTGCGCACCATTGGGAGAACACCTTCCATGTAGCCTGGTATATCTTTCTCGTTGACGGCCTGCGTGAGGCTAGTAGGGTGCGTATTACGTTTTCCTCGTATCCGCAGGCCTCTAGAGCTCTCCGCTCAATCTCCACGCTGTCAGTTGTAGCCACGTGACGTCGTCGTGGACGACTGGTCCCTGAAAGAGGAGATCCTGTCGTGGGAATAGTCGCATGGGTGGTTCGATCGACATCTCCGTTAGGTCCGAGAACCACGGACGGCGAGGCCAATGTGGTGCAACCAGGACTACTTGAGCTCGCTCTTCTCGTATTTTCCTGCATGTTTTCCCTATTAGGGGAAACGGTGGGAATGCATATAGCAGGCCCTTCGGCCACCGAGCGCGGAGGGCATCGGTTCCCTCCGCCCTTGGGTGAAAGAATCTGGTGAAGAAGCGGTTCAGTTTGGTGTTCAGGTGTGACGCGAACATGTCCACTGACATCTCCCCGAAGTTCCGTTGAATGTGTGCGAAGGTCTCCTGGTTCAGTTCCCATTCCCCTGGGAGTACCGTGTGTCTGCTCAGGAAGTCCGCTTGAATGTTGTCCTGGCCTTGTAGGTGCTGGGCCGACAGGGATAGTACTGTCTGTTCCGCCCACTGGAACAGGATCACGGCCTCCTTGTGTAGGGACCGTGATCTGGACCCTCCTTGTCGCGCTATGTACGAGCGTGTCGTTGTGTTGTCCGTGAGGAGGAGGACGTGCTTGTCCCTGAGCTTGTTGGAGAAGTGTTGTAGTGCTAGCCGAGCTGCCCTGAGCTCCAGCCAGTTGATGCTGTGTTCCTGTTCTTCTCTTGACCAGAGCCCCTGTGCCACGTCTCCTTGGCAATGGGCTCCCCATCCTCTGAGACTGGCGTCCGAGGTTACTACTATTTGGTGACTGACGGTCAGGGGAGATCCTTTGGCTACATTTTGTGCCAGAGTCCACCAAGTAAGCGACTGCCTCGCTCTCTCTGGTATGTCTAGCGTGAAGGTCTCCTTGCGAGATATTCTCTCTTGGTGAGGAAGAAGCAACTCCTGTAGTGGTCTGGAGTGAAATCTCGCCCATGGCACAATTTGAATTGCGGATACCATTAGACCGAAGAGTCTCGCCAGGGACGCGACTTGTGCCCTCTGCTTCCGGCGTGCTGATGTTGCTTCCCTTTGTATGGTCATTTGTCTTTCCCTGGACAGCGCGACAGAGTAGTTCGCTGTGTCTATTTGTACCCCTAAGTGGACTATGCTCTGTGCCGGTATCAGCGTGCTTTTCTTGAAGTTCACCATGAAGCCGTGTCTCTGCAGGCATTGAATTGTTACCTGCAGGTCCCTTAGGGCCTTGTCCTTCGAGTGTGCCCTCAACAGGATGTCGTCCAGGTAAGGGTAGAGGTGTATCCCTTTCATCCTGAGGTGTGCCATCAGTACCACCATGACCTTGGTGAAGATGCGCGGAGCCGTTGCCAGGCCGAAGGGGAGCGCCTTGAACTGGTAATGTTCCTCCCCGAAGGCGAATCTGAGAAATCGCCGGCTGTCCGGGTGCATCTTGATGTGAAGGT
The DNA here is from genome assembly GCA_030847615.1 of Gambelia wislizenii. Taxonomy (NCBI): domain Eukaryota; kingdom Metazoa; phylum Chordata; class Lepidosauria; order Squamata; family Crotaphytidae; genus Gambelia; species Gambelia wislizenii. The sequence continues at coordinate 445,342,817 of JAUMIR010000001.1, read as the reverse complement.
ACGCTTCCGACAGATCGAGGGAGGCCAGGAAGTCTCCCCCCTGTATGGCGACCCGAATGGACGAGAGTGTTTCCATCTTGAATCGTTTGTAGGTGACGAATGAGTTCGTGAATTTGAGGTCTAATACCGACCTTAAGCTTCCGTCCTTTTTTGGCACTGTGAAGAAGTAAGAGTACACCCCTGAGAAACGTTGAGAGACCGGTACTTCTTCTATTGCTTCTATCTCCAGAAGGTGGTTTATGGCTGTTCTGAGGTTCTGCGCCTTTTGCTGGTTCGTTGGTACTGGCGCCGGTAGAAATCTGTTCCTGGGCTCTACATTGAAGTCCACTTTGTATCCGTGGGCTATGGTCTCGAGGACCCACTTGTCCTTTGTGGATGTTAACCAGGCGCCCAGGAACTTTGACAGTCTTCCCCCCACTGGAGAGGTTTCCGAGTCAGGACTGTTGACGGGAGGAGCCTCTACGAGGCTGGGCTCCTCCTCTGCGGTTTTGGTTCGGGGGGGCGAAGGGCGCTTGACGTATAACGTAGTTTGTCCTTGCCCACGGTGGCCTTGTGGATCTGAAGTCGGTCCTCCGTCCGCTTCCTCTGTAGCGACGAAAGGAGTTATTGGTCTGGGCTGGGCGTCTGAAAGTCCTCTTATCGTTCTTACGCCCCGTTGAGGGCATTGCCTGCTTCTTATCTTTCGTCTCGACCAGTATATCTTTGAGAGCATCCTCGCCAAATAGTTTGGTTCCCTTGAACGCGGCGGTGGCCAAGGCGTTCCTGGATTTGCCGTCTGCATCCCATTGTTTGACCCACAGGTATCTTCTCGCTAGGTTGGCTGCCCCTGAGGCCCTGGCAGCATATGTAAGGGAGTCCTGTGAGGCATCCGCGATGAAGTTGAGGGCTAGACGGATCCTGCTAAAGGCCTTGTCTAGGGCCCCTGTTTCCAGGTTTTCGGCCTCCATGACCTCTTGTAGCCAGATAATGGCTGCTCGGGAAATTAGAGCTGTAGCCATTGAGGATCTAATCCCTAATGTGGATGATTCGAACGTCCTCTTGAGTGCGCCGTCGGCCCTTTTTTCGTCGGCGTCCTTGAGAACTCCGTCTTCTTCCCTAGGAGCCAGAGAGTTGGAGACCATTGATACCACTGGCTTATCTACCACTGGGGTCTTCAGTTTGTCTAGTACTTCCTTGGGAAAGCTGTAAAACCTCTGGGCAGCTGCCGTGCCCCGCCTTCCCAGCGCTGGCTTGTCCCACTCCTCCGTTACCAGGTTCCAGAAGGCTCTTGGAAACGGGAAGAGTGGTCTTTTCGATTTGTTAGAGGGCATTAGGGCTGCTGCCTTCTCGCTTCTGGGGGCATGAGGGTCCTCCGCGTTGTCTTGGTTGACCACGGGGGGCGCTATCCCCAGAGCAGACAGGGCCCTGCTGATGAGGTATGGGAACTTTTCCCCTTGAAAAATTCTGTCGGCGGCCTCCGAGTCTGATGTTTCTGACTCCGAGAGTTCCCCTTCCTCCCTGTCGGGAGTGTAGGTATCATCGCTATCCCCCATGAGGTCTAGGTCTAGGTTGGGGTCTTGGATAATCTCGTCCCCTTCCGAGGCCCCGTCCGACTCCTCAGACGAGTGCCTGGAAGGTGGATCCTTCCTTTTCCTGCTTGTTTGCTTTTCTTTAGCGTTTCCCCCTCTGTTCTCCTGTGGTTTCGGAGGGTGTAGGGGCGCCCTATTCTTTTTTGTAATGGGCGTCTTTCCCCTCTCCCTTCGTTTCCTCAGGAGGTTCAGGGCACTGACAGTTTCTTCCTGATCTTCCTCCTGATCCGAGAGAAGGGCTTCTGATAACATTTTCAAAGCCAATCTAATTGATTCCTTCTTGGCTTTCTTTGCCCTTTCCTCCCCATTTTTGCCACCCCCCACTGCGAGGTCCCCCAGTGTCTCGCTATCGACTGCTTCTTCGTTCTCACACTGGTCATCTCCCAAAAACTCCTCTCTCCCCCTTCCCGTGAGGGCTTCCCCTTCACCCTCCTCCCCGTCACTTGAAAATTCCAATGAATCCAGGTAGTGCCTGGCAGTGGGAAACGGCGTTCCGCCTACCTTGTCCTGTGTCTTCTTCATCAGGATGTCCAGCAGGCTGGTGTTATTGGGGAAGCTCCGTGGGGGCAGGGAAGACACCTCGGCCCCCACGTCTCCCAGGCCCTCCTGCGATGTTGATTTGTTGAGCGGCTGGCTGTTGGTGGGCTTGGTTACGCCGCTGGAGCCGCCGCTAGTAAGGGCCCTCTCCGCTTCCTTTGCGGCGCTCCTCTGTGCCACTAGGGCAGATAGGAGGCCAGCGGAGGCACTGCTGGTGGATGGGAGTTCGCTGGCGCCATTTTTGGGGCCATCACACTCCGGCGTCCCCCTCTTTCTCGGTTTGGTGGTATCCTTCTTGGCATCAGGCCTGTTGCTTCTGCTTCCCCCCATGCTTGATTCTGCTGGGCGCAGTGCAAGCAGTAGCCAGCAGGTGGCGCCTGAGGGACGAAGCTCTCGCACAGCTAGAGGCCGGCTGGGTTTGGTGGGCCTAGCGCGGTCCTCGTTTGGCTATAGATTGGCAAGGGTAAGGATCGTTGTTGGGGGGACGCGCTCGCGCGGCGGCTGTGGACTTGCAGGGCGCCGCAGCTGAAAGGTGGGGGGGGAGCGCCGGTGCGGAGCGTTAGTCTGCCGGAGGGTGGGGGGGGCACTCGGCCCTGTACTGTGAGTGCCGTGCCCGTGGAGCACGGCAAACTCCGGGGTACCCCTAGCCCGCGGGGGGGGGGGGGGGGCACGGAGAAGCAGGATCGTTCCCTGAGTTGCGCGGACGTGGCTGCTCGCAGCGCTGTCCGGCTGCTGGCCGCCACGCTGCGGGAGCCGGAGAAGGCCGTCGGGCCGCTCCGCTGCCGAGGGGGGGGGAGGGAAGTGCAGAGTCGGAGCAGGGGACAACGGCTGGCTGTCGGGGCCGCTCCAGGGGGGGGGGGGAAATGCAGAGTTGGGGCTGGGGGCAAGGCGGGTGGCCGCTGGGGCCGCTTCGCTGCCGGGGGGGGAGGGGTGAAGGGCTTAGCGCGCTGGGGGGGAAAGGAGAAGATTTTTTTTTTTTTTTTAAAGTTGAGGATAGCGACTAGAAGGTGTGTGGGGGGGGTTAGATAGAAAAGTTAGAAGAAATAAGGTCTAAGATGGAGGTCAATCCGGAGGAGTTGAGATACCTGCCTTGCCGGGCGAAGCAGGAAGTAGAACTGGCCTCGTGGGAGAAGAGGACTGGAGAACAAAGGGACAAAATCTCCCAAGAGGCTTTGTTCTACTTCCTGCTTAAGCCGGGCGGTCCTAGGTTCCCCAACACTTCCGGATTGGTCCTGCCATCTAGACCTACAGAATACATTGTTACTTCTGTCAAGGTCCTGCATTACCTGATGTTTCTACCACTCTCCAAACGCAATACCTGTTTTCACAGGAAGAGGAGTAAGACTTTAGGAGCATGCTTCTCTTTACCCAAGAACACATAGAGACTCAGGACTGATTAGCAGCTGAAACTGTGGGTTTTGGAGGCAGTTCAATGCCCAAACTCCCACTCTGATGTTACCATAAATCGGGATTTGGGTTCACATTTAGAATTTCAGTCAACAAATGACACATGGCACAACATTCTGCCAAACTGTTGCTCAAGATAGTAGATTAAAGTACCTGTACACAAAAAAGTTTCTCCATAGTTTAAAATACTACAGTTGTCCCTTCATATTCGCTGGGGTTTGGTTCCAGGACCCACCACCACCTGTGGATACCAAAATCCATGACTACTCAAGTCCCATTATATGCAATGGCACAGCAAAATGGTGTCCCTTATATAAGATGACAAAATCAAGGTTTGTTTTTGGATTATTTTTTTTAAAGAATATTTTCAAGCCGTGAATACTTAAATCCATGAATACTTAAATCCATGAATGTGGAGGAACAACATAGTTATCCCTTCATATTCACTAGGGGTTGGCTCCAGGATCCCTGCGGATACCAAAATCTGTGAATACTCAAGTCGCATTATATGCGATGACATAGCAAAATGGTGTCCCTTATATAAGGTGGCAAAATCTGGGTTGCCTTTTGGATTATTATTTTTTAAAGAATATTTTCAAGCCGTGAATACTTAAATACACGGATACCAAATCCATGGATATGGAGGGACAACTGTATTTAAAATACATAGTTTAAAATTCCTAAATATTCTAAACCTGGGCAGAAACCAGAAGCCTTGAGAAGCATGAAAATTACTGATGCTCACCTGTCAGAAAATAGTAATGTGAAGGCAGAATCAGTGACTGAAATGCAGCAGTACGGTACATATAATTGTGTACAGCAGTACTGTGCATATAATTCTCTCATAAGTGCTGAAGCCCAGACTCTAGGTACTGACCAGTTCTGCTCGAAGAAGAAGCAGATCTAGCAGAAGTAAACCACTAGATCCTGGTCTATGGTCAATGATTAAGAAATACTGGTTGTGCACATATGCACATTGCACCCAGAAAAACAGCAACAAAGAATGAATATGAAAAACATCTTTGTTTATTTTAACTGTGAAAGCAAGATCAATTGTATATATACTCTACTTGGCCCCTTTGTGACTTTTTATATGCTATGGTTTGTTGTTACAGAAGAGTTCCTCAAACACATCAAAATACAAGTGAATTTTAAATAGTAGTACCTGTACTACTACTGGGTATAGCAAATATTTAAAATGCATTTTCGTAGGCATTTTAAATTTGTAGGCATTAGGCATTTTACATTTGTGATTGAAAAATCACAAAGAAAAAGCAGGGCCAATCAGTTCTTCCGTAAAAGTCAACTTTACCCAGAAGACTGTAATATGGCTGGAGAGCTTTCCCACTCAGTGTCAGCTACTAAAGACCACTATTACAGACAAACAGTTCAACAAGTGCTTAAGAGGAAGAAGACTAACAACTTGATAAGGCTTCAGGCCTATTGGATAAACTATGAAGATATAACATAATTTAAACCACACAATGCTGCACCAAACAGGAATTAAAAATAATTTTCTCAACACAGATATTAATTGTGAGGCCAACACAGATATCAACTGAGGGGTTTCCCTCCTGCTTCCCTACTGCTTGAATATGGAAGCAATACATTTTATTTCTGATTTCGATGCTGCCTTTTAAGATTAGTGCTGTTTCCTGAAGAGCCACTTAAGGTGGCCACCTTTGCAGTAGCAGCCCAAAAGATCCACTGCAAATTTCTAAAAACATCAGCAGTGGACTGCAAAGGGAACCAGTTGTTGTAGCCCTATTATTGCCCTGGCATTTCCCCCAGCAATTTTAATTGATTTATTCCTGTATTCTCCTTGTATTTTGTAGATACTGTCTTGGTAAGCATGTTGGTTGTCTTGTTTTAACTTTCCTGCAGCGTTTTTGTAATATTTTGTAATGGGATGTTGTGGCACAGACAAATAAACTTGATGTTTCCCGAAGAGCTTATAAGCAAATATAGGAATCAGAAAAACAGAACATTAGATCACCGATATAAAACAGTGAATACAAAACATATAATCACAGTAGTGAAATAAAACCTAACAACCTGGGGAAAAAAACAAAAAGATTTTCTTTGCCCTACCACTGAAATACCACAACATAAACTGTCAAGCAAGCATTCCTCGGGAGGAAAATATAGAGGTGGGAATCCATAATGGAGAAAATGTGTCAGACATCATCATCCACACCCCAAGCAATGGCATCCATGGAACGTCCTCCAGTTTTGGACTATTTTATGTGGAAGAAGGTGTTCCTTCAGGTACTCAGGCCTAAAGTTATGAAAGTTTTTGCTCTTTACTGGCAATTTTTTATTTAAACAGCTTCCTAGATTTTACAAACTACTAGCCTGTTCTATCTGGAAGCCATTCACAGATTTACATTTGTGATTTTTCAGGAACCTCCCCAACATATTTATAAGTAAAAACTGCGGTATCTCTAATACTACCAACAGCTCCTATGTTATTAACATTTGGATCCCACATCTCAGATGCAACAGGCTACTGAAGTGGCTCTCAGCAAACAGAAGTAAAACAAATGAAAATTAAATGCAAAGTGTCTGAAAACATCCCTATTTCTCCCTGCCCTAGATGTACGTGAACTTGAGACCACTGCATGGAAGGAAGGAAGGAAGGAAGGAAGGAAGGAGTTGAGCATAACTAAATCTGAAATCTTGCTCTAAGAAACAGTAATTCCAGGAAGCTTCTCCAACCCAGTTTTCATCTAAATAACAGTTATAAAAATTAATGGTGCATTTAATTTTATTGGAGACCAACTATCGCTTTTTGAGACAATTGTCTTGTGGCCTCAAAGTTACAGGAGCTCCTGGATGAAATTTAGATCCACTTTGAATTGACTTCAGCCCTGGCTACGGGATGGAAACAGCTTTAGTTGCTTTGGTGGATGACTTACACTGGAAATTGTACAAGGCAAATGTGTTCCTGCTGGTTCTGCTGGACTTCTCAGTGGCTTTCAATACCATTGACCATGATATCCTTATTAATTATCATCATCATCTATTTATATAGCACCATTATTGTAGATGGCACTTTACAATTAAAAGACCAACCTAGTTCCCTGCCTTAGGCTTACAATCTAATTAAGACAAGACACAAAAAGAAAAGGGGATGGCAGTGTTGGAGGAGATTAAATCCAGCAAATACTGCCTCTTCTTCTCTCCCTCCACAGCCAGGGCAGTGGCAGTTGGAATGGAGGGGAGAGCCTTTCACCTGCTTCTGGGCCTTCTCTCTGAGATGGGACTTGGGAGGCACTGTAATACAATGGCTCCACCACTTCCTAGAGGGGTGAACTCAGAAGGGGAAACTGGAGGATTCCTGTTCATCCAGGTCTGTGGTGTCCCTCGGGGTTCCGTTTTGTCTCCCATGCTGTTTAATATTTACATGAAACCATAGGGAGAGGTTGTCTAGAGATTTGGGGGTTGATGTCACCAGTATGCTGATGACACTAAACTCTATTTCTCCTTTCCAATACCAAGGAAGCTGTTTTGCTACTAAAACTATGTCTGTTGTCAGTAATTGACTGGATGAGGGCGAACAAACAGAAGCTTAATCCAAACAAAACAGAGGTGCTTCAGGTTAGCCAAAAGGCAGAACAGGAAAGAGGAATTCAGACTATGCTGGATGGGGTTACACTTCTTATGAAACCCTAGGTTTGTCACTTGTGCATAATCTTGGCCTCAGCCGTGAGCATGGATGCCCAAGTTTTGGCAGTGGCTAGGAGCATGTTTGCACAATTAGAACTAGCGTTCCAGCTGTGCCTCTTCTTGGTGATATCAGATCTGACCATGGTTAACACATGTACTGATTACATCCCATTTGGATTACTGTAACATACTCTACATTAGGCTGCCTTTGGAAGCTGTTTGGAAACTTCAGCAAGTCCAAAATGATGTGGCCAAGCTGCAGACTGGTGCTGGTTATAAGGAGCTTATAACTCCTTGTTGTTGTTGTTGTTATTGTTATTGTTGTTATTAATATTAATATCCTGTCTTTCTCCCAGTATAGGGACTCAAGACAGCTAACAAAGAGTTTAAAACAATGCAAAACATTAAAAATAAATATAAATACAAAATTAAAAAAATAGATTAAACAATTTACAGTATTAAAATATTTAAAAACATTAAAAATATTAAAACACAACAAAACTACAGTATATACACCTTAAAAACCAAACTGTACAGCATGTACAAGTCCAGCCCCCATCAGATTAAAAACACCTGATGGCACAAGAATGTTTTAATTTGTTGCTGAAAGGAGAGCAGAGACAGGGCCATCCTAGCCTCTCTAGGGAGGGAATTCCAAAGTCTAGGTAGGAGCAACTACCAAGAAGGACCTCTCCCTCATTCCCACCAAAAGAGCCTGAGACGGTGGTGGGACTGAGAAAAGGGCCTCTCTAGATGATCTAAGATCTAAGAGCTCTAATGGGCTCATCCTTTGTTGAAGCAGCTTAATTGGCTACTGGTATGTTTTTAGACACAAGTCAAAGTACTTGTTATGACTTATAAAGCCCTATACGTCTTAGGTCCAGCCTATCTGAAAGCTTGTATCTTCCCATATAAGCTTGCCTCAGTCTTACAATGTTCTGGGGAGGGGTTTCTCTTGGTCCCACCTCTATCTCTTTCTACCAAGAGAGGCTCAGCTGGTCCCTTCCCTGTTCTCTTTTCGCTATTAGGCAAAGACCTGCTTACTTAAACAGGCCTTTAGCCTTTAATTGGGCTTGAGATAGAAGAATGTGCTGCATTTTTGTGTTGTTTCAAGTTGTTTCTGACTTATAGCGACCCTAAGGCAAACCTATTACAAGGTTTTCTGAGGGCTGAGAGTGTGTGAGCTGTCCAAGGTCACTCAGTGGGTTTTCATGGCCAAGCAGGGACTCTGGTCTCCAGAGCTGTACTCCAACACTCAGACTACTATGCCATGCTGGATCATGTCCTGTATTTCTGATATGTAATATGGTGAATATGTTTTTAATTGTTTCAAATTAATGTTTTAACTGGATTGGTCACTTAAGACTTTTAAAACTTTCATATACATAATCAATTTAGCTATTTTGCTTTAAGTAACATTGTAAGCTGCTTTGGGCCACAGATTGGGAGAAAGGTAGGATATAAAATAAACAAACAAATGTGCATCGTTGATGCCTATTATAAGGATACAAAGAAAGCAGTACAACAATTATTAGCATCAAGAGCAGTAGCTAGAAATGCAGAAAAGAGTGATCACAGTATAGTACCAAACATACGGCCAAATGCCTGTGGCATTATTTTGTCCTCTAGTATTTCTCTTTTAAATTAAATGAGTACATCCAGTAAAAGATATTCCAAACAATAATCCCACAACTGTGTGCCATTTTAAAATATCTTCAGAAGTAGCTAATACAAAAAACAGTCACTGATGGAGGGTATTTCCTCATCACTTGTGAGATAGGATCCACCAGAGACTGAGATGAATATGGGACCCCAAATAATTATCTGGTCTGATTACAATACTGTACTATCTTGGGTCATTTCAGCATTCTCATTTGATTTCTTGCGCCTTCTTCCAGCTTCAATTTTTAATCTCCACAGTAAGTCCATTTAGACATATGATGCTTCAATGCTCTACAGTACAGACCCAAACTTAGAAATACAGTTGCCCCTCCACATTCACAAACTTAGCATTCGCGGTTTTGCATATTTGTGGTTTTGGGAGGGCCCCCCCAGCCCTCCCAAAAGCAGTGACACGGGGCCTCCAGAGACCCTCTGGAGGCCCCGTGAAGGCAGAGGGAGGGAGGGAGGAGGGCCGGGGAGGCCTCCACGGGGCCTTTGGAGACCCACCGGAAGCCCTGTGAAGGCCTTGGGAGGGAGGGGGGGAGGGCTGGGGAGGCGACCACGGGGCCTTCGGAGACTCTCCGGAGGCCCCGTGAAGGCCTTGGGAGGGAGGGCAGAGGGCCGGGGAGGCCTCCATGGGGCCTTTGGAGACCCACCGGAAGCCCTGTGAAAGCCTTGGGAGGAAGGGGGGAGGGCCGGGGAGGCATCTACGGGGCCTTGGGAGGGAGGGGGAGGGCTGGGGAGGCATCCACGGGGCCTCGGGAGGGTCTCCGGAGGCCCTGTGAAGGCCTTGGAAGGGAGGTGGGAGGTGGGGGAAAGTGACTATGGGGCCTCCGGAGACCCTGTGGTCGCTTTGGCAGGGGAGGGCAGTCATTATTCGCAGAATTTTCACATTTGTGGGGGTCTGTAGAACCTAACCCCCGTGAATGTGAAGGGACGACTGTAGTTTACCAATAATCAATAGTAAAATTACCCTCAGAAATTATCTGACCAAGTTGTCAATAGAAGGCAAAAATATAAACTTTGCTATAAAGTTAACTAATACAGAATATACTATTTCTGAAATTTAAAAGTCAACCAGATTTTACAGCTGTAGACAAACAGTCACAATACAGAATTAAACATGACCATTTTCAGATGTTAAGACAAAAGAAGAAGATTCTCAATCATGAACTGAACCAATGCACAGCAGAAGGTTTTCAAGAAGAGATTGGTTCTAAGCTGCAAAATGCTCAGCCCCTCCATATCATTGCTATTAGAAGGAGGTCTTTGATAAATGAAACAGCTATTTGCTCATATGGGAAAAGTTCTCATATGCATACAACTGCCCATATGGACCCTTCCCTGGCCACTTGTTGGATTTTAAAGTATAGAGATTCAATGCTTTCAGAATCTCCTAAGGCCACTTCAGTTACAATTCTGTCTCCCAGAGCCCACATGGCCAAAGAGAAGAGTGGCCTTTGCCTACATGGATATCCCTCCATACCATCTTAACTGACAACAGAAACAACATCTTGACAAAATGTAGGCCTGTGACTCTAACCTACCCTTTCCCCCCTTCTCCTGCATGATTTTTAACACCTTTGCCAGATGAAAAAAGCCAGTGAGCTTTGAAAGCTTGCATCATGTGTTTCATGCACTTTTTGTTGGCCCAATAAAGGTATCACTGTTTTGTAGATTTTGTATGTTACTGTATGGTCACAACTGTGTATGTCAAGTATTGCAGATACTTTTAAGCCTAAAGTTTCCAATGGATGCTTTGCTTCTTAAAGATACTAAGAGATGACATTTTAAAGGCTGCAGTCCTAACCACACCTACCTGGAAGTAAGAGCCACTGACAAGAAAACCAGGAAGAAAAAAATGTCGTTATACAAAACATGCCTGGAAACCCCATCCCTTACTTCCAAATACATCAGAACTGCCTTAAAGCAGTACATCCATATCTGACCATTTTTTTAAATTTAAAGCAGCTCTTTCTAGGAAGAGAAATATAACTCATGCAAACACATACATATATGTGCATGCAGACTAATGGTCTATGATCAAGCCTGTACGTTTCAAATTATTTTCTACACAGAACTGCTTTCTTTAAGGATAATACTTCAAGGACCTCTCATATGACAAAAGGGAGGGGAAAAAAACCATAATACAGTTGTCCCTCCATATTCATGGATTTGGCATCCATGGATTTAAGTATTCACGGCTTGAAAATATGATTTATAAAAATAATAATCCAAAAAGCAAACCTTGATTTTGCCATCTTATAGAAGGGACACCATTTTACTATGCCATTGCATATAATGGGACTTGAGTAGTCATGGATTTTGGTATCCACAGGTGGTGGTGGTGGTGGGTCCTGGAACCAAACCCCAGCAAATATGAAGGGACAACTGTACAGCTCCCCAAATAAAGTCACGCTAAAGTAAACTTTTACAGGCCTTGCCCTAGTTGTAACCCAGATGTCTTCCACTTAAATGCAGCTTAAAGACAAGATTTCAGTGGACACTTTGTTCTTACCTGGGGAGTCATTGCAGAGGTGTCTGTCTGTGGGGTGCTCTGCTGTCGCTCACTTCTACTATCTAAGTCAGGGCCACTACCTTGTCTCAACTCCGGGGATTCAGGAATGGGTTGAATACCCTGGGATGAGGTGATGCCGGAGTCTGACTGTGAAGGAGTAATGGGCTGGACTGGCTGGGATGACAAGTGGGAAGCGGGTTGGTTAGGCTGGGCCTGAGGCTGGTAAGGCTGTGAAACAGCAGGAGGTGCGGGACCTGAAAAGGTCGGTGGAACTGCCTGAGACAACTGCGAGTGAGCCGGGTAAGACTGTGGCGGCGAGGCCTGGCTCTGCAATGGCACAAGCGGGGGGCCGTAGGAGTCCGTTTCCACGGGGCCCCGGTAGCACGGGGGAGGCGAGGGCGGCGGCGAGGACAGGTCCATGTCGGTGTCCATGTCCATATCCATGCGGGGGCTGCTCGAGGAGGCGGGGGGCTGCGCGGGCGGGGCGACCTCCTCCGACAGGGCGGGCATGGGGGCGTTGCGGAAAGCACCCTCCCGGGCCGGAGGGAGCGGCGCCTCCCGGTGCTTGAACTGCTTCTGGTAGCTGCGCACCGGCGGAGGGCCACTGGGCGGCAGCGGGGGCTGCCACGACGGCGGCGGGCCAGAAGCAGCGCCGGGCAGCGGGGGCGGCAGGCTGGGGGGCGGCGCGCCGGGGGGGGCTCCCAGCAAGACCGACTGCAGCTGCTTCTGGTGCATTTGCTGCAGCTGCTGCAGCTGGACCAAGTGCTGCTCCTGCAGGCTTAGGAAGCCCCCCGCGCCGGGAGTCGCTGAGGAGGAGGAGGAGGCGGCCGAGGCGGCGGTGGCGTAGCTGCCCAGAGCGCTCGGCGGCGGCGGCCCCACCGGGACCTGGGCAGGCATGGCGGCCGGCAGCACGGACGGCAGAGGCCCCGGCATGGCCGGCGGCGGCGGCGGCATCATGGTGGGCGGCGGAGGGTAAGGCCCGGGGGCCGCCCCGTAGAGGCCCCACGTCGGGAACATGGGAGCCGGGAGCGGTTCTCAGGCGTCGGCCGGAGGGAAGCGCGGCCCTTCCACAGGCCGCAAAGGCGGGCGGGCGGGAGGCAGCGACGGAGGAGCGTGGGGATCACTGCGCCTGCGCACTGAGGCGCACGGCCCGCAAGAGTCATAGAGCGCGACTTCCTTAAAGCTAGAGCGTTACTTCCGCCTCGCTCCTGAGGGTGTGTCTAGGACGAAGAGAACGGTGTTGTTGCGCCTAGCGACCGTCCAGGCGGCTTCAACTCATGCCAGCGCTGCGAGCCTCCAAGTCGCCCCTCCCTCCGCCTCCTCATCGGCCCTGCCCAGGCCTTGTAGGCTCAGGGGGCCCCGGCCTTCCTTGCCTGAATCTCCCCATCTGTCTTTACTCTTTCCCTAACTGCCCTCTGCCTTAACAAGCATTTCTAGTGAGTCAGCCTTCTGGTCATATATGTCCAAAGCAGACAGTCTCGGTTTAGTCATCTTGGCTTCTAGGGAGAGCTCAGGTTTGATTTGCTCTAGGACCCATTTCTTTGCCTTTCTAGCAGTCCATGGTATCCGTAGAACATTTCTCCAGCACCACATTCAAATGAGTTGATTGTCTTGCTATAAGTTTCTTTCACTGTCCAGCTTTCACAGCCGTACATAAAATGGGAAATAGGATGGCATGGACAATCCTAACCTTAGTATTCAATTATATATCCTGACACTTTAGGATCTTGTCTACCCTCATAGCTGCCCTTCCAAGTCCTAGTCTCCATTCTGATGAATGACTGAGCCAAAGTATGGAAAATCTTGAACGATTTTGTTGTCTTCATCATCTACTTTAAAGTTGTGTAAATCATCTGTGGTCATTGTTTTTGTTTTCTTAACGTTCAACTATAAACCCGCCTTTGCACTTTCTTCTGTGACTTTCTTCAGTAATTTTTATATTTTATTGCAGTTTCCAATGTATGTTAGCTAATAGCCCCCACGAGCCAGGTACTCATTTTACCAACCTACGAAAGGATGGAAGGCTGAGTGAACCTTGGAGCCCTCTGGAATCGAACCTGTAATGTGGTGACTTGCAGTACTGGCATTTAACCACTGTGCCACCAGGGCTCTCCTGCTCCACTTGCCACTCTTCCTTTCTTTCAACCACATCCTTTAGAGGAACAGCTGCCATCTTATCCTCTTTGGCAAAAATCCTAATAAAAAAACTATTTTCCATGTTAAATTGAGCACCAGAAACTCGATTATAGGCATCAAAAGCATCTTTAATCTAATTTTCATCCTGTCCTTAACCAAGAGGGACACATCATCAGCACGGGCCAGAAATTTAACAGATTCACACCGAACCAACCACAAACTGTCTAAAGGACGTGGGATTCAGATCCCTGAGATGCTCTTGTCTAAACTAATTGTTCCAGGTCTTTGATATTTTATGCTAGTAGTATGGTATCTGCATATCTTACAACTGTTGATATTCTCTCCTCCAGTTTTCACACATCCTTCCTCAGTCTAATCCTGCTTTACCCATATATTCAGCATGGAAATTAAACAGATAGGGCAATAAAATGCAGCCTTGCCTGACCCCCTTGCCAATTGGAAACCATTGTTTCTCCATCTTCTATCCTAACAGTAGCCTCTTGTCCCAAGTACAGGTTACCCCATCAGGACAATTAAATGTAGCATACCCATTTCTTAAAGAGCAATCCATAACTTTTTATGATCTACACAATCAAATGCTTTGCTATAATCTGTAAAGCAAAGGCTGAATTGAATAGGCAAGTGATATCACCAGTTACAACAGCCCACATTGACCATTCACTTGTCTCTCTCTCTGGCTTTTCTTTGCAAATGAAGATTCAGGAAGGATTCATCCCGCGCTTTCTGCAAGCGCGCTGATGACTAAAAAGGCCAATCTGAGATAAACAAGTCTGGTTGCAGAAAGCACAGCAGAAGGTCTCCTTGGGTGATGTTTCTGGGTTGTCATTTCTCTTCAAGACTTGTTCAGCGTGAGTTCTCAAATAAGGCTGCAGCATTGTGGATAGTGTGTCTCCATGCCTCCCGATGTGAGGCCAGGGCGGACCACTGTTGGTGATCAATTTGGCCGAGCCTGAGATGTTGTTTCAGGGAGTCCTCGTATCGTTTTTTTGGAGCGCCCCTCTTACGCTAACCCGTGGCGAGTTCACCGTAGAGTACTATTTTTGGGAGGCGATGGTCCTCCATCCTAGAAACGTGCCCTGCCCAGCACAGCTGTGTTCTCAGTATCATGGCCTCAATGCTGGTGATCCCTGCTTGCTCAAGGACAGCAACATTCATCCTTGTACCTCAGGATAGTTAGGACAGGAACAATGTGTTACTGGGGCCTTTGATTAACTTTTTTTTTTTTTTTAAAGAACATACATCAGTATGGTGCAACCACTCCCCTACTCCAATAAATTTTTATGTCATAACGAGCAAAACCAGATTAGAATGGGAACAGTTCTGCATCTTTGAAGAATAATAAAGATGGCTACTGCTGTACATTAGGTTGGTAATAGAGCAAAAAAAGCAAGAAGTACCTGTCCTAAACTGCTTGGGAGACACACTAAACTATAACAAAATATACCACAATTGGCTGTTCATTTTCACAAAAAAATGAAATGGGAAAAGCAAACCAATTGGCACATGATGCGCAAGCCAGGCTTCCTGTTATGCAGTTGGCTACAAAATGGTGTGGTGCAGTATAACCATATCAGTGTGTATTTGCACTATGCTAAAAGTATGTAGGATCTTGGCCACATAGTAATTACCATAGTATATGACAGGGGTGGACAAATGAGGTGGAATGGCCAATTTTCATTCCCACTAGCAGGCTGGACTCCTACATTTGTTTCCAAAAACAGAGAAAAAATTTGCAGCCAGAAAGTAACCAGAAGACACTTCTGGTTTCAATTTTCTTTTGGGAGGGGAGAGGTTAGGGTTTTTTGGAAGACAACACATTGGCAGCATTTAGGGCCATTTTCCGGATGATTTTTTTCCATCAAAAAATGGAAGAAGGGGTCAGGAAATGCTGTACTGTATTTTGACCACTGCTGGTATATAAAAGTGATGTTTCAGTTGAAACTCCTGTAAACAGGAAGAGGTATGCACATTTCTTAGATACTACAAGTCATATTAAGCTAATCATTAAAACCGCCTTCTAATAATCAGTTTAACAGAAATAAAATATCAAAATACAGGTTGCCTTTCCCCCTTATTTGGGGATGTGCTCCTGGACTCACCCAGATACGTGAAACTGCGTATAATAACTAATAGTCATATGATACCATAGAATCACACCCGAGCACACAGAAAATGCCTAGAGAAGATGTGGATGTTGCACTAGAGACCACCTCCAGCACGACTCTATGGTCCTCCAGATGCCTAGAGATTTTTTTTTGTCCTGATCACAGATAAGTGAAATGCGGGTACCAATCCCACGTAAACAGGGGGTAACCTGTACTAAAATCCATATCAGTTGAGCCCTAATAGCGGAAAATCAAGAACATAAACTCAAAGTGATAAATACTTTATAAATAACTTGCAGATAACAGCAGGAGTTTAAATTCCATTCTTTTTCAGCGTACCTGATATTCAGCTACAGTATCTTCTATGTCCTTGAGAATCAATTCTGGGGGTGCATGGCAGAGATGCAATAAAGGAGTTTGCTCCCTGTTCCCCTTGATTTTGCTGTTCCACCAGCAGAATGCCACCACTACTGAATGCTGCCAATCCTTGAAGTGCTTCCAAAAATGATCAGCATTGACTGAATCCCTGGAGGAAGTATTTCCACATTTATTAGCACATCAAAAATATTAAAATTAATTCAAAAGCTTTATGCTAGAACCCTCAGGGGATCCTGGCCTCTTTTAGTCCACTGGCCATTTATTGTATTTTATTGTACTTATTGTTTTTAAATGTGATTTTAGATCAGTTGGTTTTAATTTATAATTGTTTAATTTTTTTTATGGGGGAGGATGGGGGTGGGGGGTGTTTGAGGATTTTATCTGTATTGTATTTTAATTTTTGTAAGCCACCCTGATTGTTCTGACAGAGGGGCGGGGTATAAATAAATAAATAAATATTATTATTATTATACAGGATCTCTCAAAAATAATCTTCACTGGATTCACTGAGACTTAAATCCTAAGTGTATACAAGATTTCAGCTCATGCTACAGCTTTTCTACTTATGTCAATTTTATACACTATTAATTGGAATAAAGTACCTCCATAATCAAAGGACAAAGGACCTGAAACAGAAGTAAATGTGTGTTTGTGTGTGTGTACGTACTCACTGAGCACAGTACAACTTCATCATTAATAAGAATTCTTGAGAAGCTACCTTGTCTTAACTGAGGCAGTGTACATTAAGACAGTGCTTATAGATAAGCCAGGGTTTTCCCCAGCACCCTGGCTTATGTTGGTGCACAAGTCTAATCAGTGCATCCTACTACAGGATGCAGACTTTTAGTGAACTAACAGCTGCGGCTAGAAAACCTTTTTAAAATCCATGTACCAATTGTGAGCCACTAATATGTAGAATGTTTTAATCCACACTTAATGCTGAAACAAAGAGGAAAGAGATATTTAAAGCATAAGATTCTTCAATTTGGATAAGATTCTTCAATTTGTTGATTCATTTATGCTGATTCACTTGTTTTGCAGAACTCCTTTAACCACACTACATCTAAACAGAATTACCACATTCTGTTTCCTCATAATGAACACTGCACATGTTTGTTTATACTAAATATGAGAAATATGTAGAACTAAACATAATCAAGGAAAAAACAATATACTAGGCTGAATCCAAATTAGGTTAGTCATGTTTTAATACAGGAATGGTGAACCTATAGTACTCCAATCCAACTCTCATCAGCCCCAGCCAGATAGTTAGAGATAATGGAAATTAGAATTGATCAACATCTAGAAAACCACAGATTCCTTACCCTTGCTTTAGTGTACAACTTGTTCTACTGATAATGGGACTAAATTGTGACTTAGCTTTGATTCAACTCAAACTGAATTTAAACCCAGAATCTCTATTTCTTATTTTTCAGAGCTGATTGTACCCTCTAGTGTTAAGCTGACTTCTGCAGAATGATGATTGAGAGAGGTTTGAATGAAACAAATTGTAATCTGATAGCACTCAAGAAAAAAAAATCTTATTACAAATTTCAGGTCATTATACATTTCTATAATTGCAAGAAAGCAAGCAAATTTTGAATTAATCCCACTAGAGGGCCCACCCCAACACATCACACAAGAGTGTTGTATACAAGCTTTATTTAAATGCATACAATCAAAGAAATAGCAAATAACAAAGAAGTGTACTTTTATTTAACAAGGAATATTTATTCTGGACCAAAGAGCAAAAAAAAAAAACAGATTGTATCCCCCCCCCCCGGAAAAGACATTTAAGAAAGCAACTCAGTTCCAGGCACCACAGGAAATGCAGAGTTCCCCCCACCCCCAGGAAAAGACATTTGAGAAAGCTCCCAGCACCACAGGAAGTGGGTTAGAAACAAAGGAACCTTAGAACAGATTCAATATTTGGGAACTGGACATAGCAGACATATCTTGTTTTCTTTCCTGAAGCTGGTTAAAACCGAGGAGCTCCATAGTCATCAGGCATCCGCTCAATATTGTATCTAAAATGAGAGAAGTCTTTGGTGAAGTGTTCCGCTGTATTTGTATTATGGTGCACTGCAAGTACACAGTAAGGGCATGGTATTTGTTAGCATGATATATTCCTTTCAATCCTTTAATGTTACATGTTATAAAACAATCAGTAAACTGAAACTTTGGCATCCAAATGGGGATCAGCAAATGATAAGGGCTACATCTGTATACAGGGATTTAAATAGTGATGTATACAGGAAGGTTCTTTGCCTCAAGAAACACATCTCAGCTTCATCAGTTGAGTACACGGAGGGATAGGAGGTGCAAGAACAACAAAGATGGATGTGAGCAAATGCAGTCACATGAACTTAGGCTACAATTCTGTACTGCATTTACCTGAGAGTATGTCACACTGCACTCAGAAGGGATTGCTTCTGATTATACATATGTAGGATGTATTTTTAGGTTTATTTTAATTGAATATAAGGAATGAGACAATAGATACACACTTGCTAAGTATACAATAGACCCCCGTATCCATGGGGGACTTACTGTAGATACTGGAAACCACATATAATAGTGAACCCTATATTTTGGGTATGTTCTGTCATGAGGCTCAAGCTTAATCGAATGTACAAGAAAGCAAATTTACTGAGGTAACAACCTGCCTCCTGCAATCTTATCCACACTTACTTGGAAGCGAGCTCCATTGAACTCAACAAAACTTACTTCTAAGTAGAAGTGTTTAGGATTCTGTTTTAATTTTATGTACCCAGACAACCGACAACAGTACAGTAACCTAGATTTGTGTTGATGTCTTATTCCAGTATCAAGTTTCTGAACAGAGCCACTGCAAATTTAAGCATGTTATGGCTTTTATTACTACTAAGCATTTCCTTTACACAAGTGAAATCATCTGTAATTACAGGATACATATCTGCTTCCAAAGATTCAAAATCCACTGTTACAAAATAAACTGTAAATTCATTTTGTCATCAGCAACAGTTTTTGCCACTTGGGAGCTCACTTACCTATGATTTGATATATACATTATGGGGACTCCTGGTATTTTCCGTATTCTCCGCTTGAGGTCTCTGTCTACGGTAGCCACTATGTAACATTTATGCTGTAGAAAAATGGGGCAGTCTTATATTGAGAAAATAAACCCGTTTTTAAAAATTCCTTTGAAGCAGGGAGTGCCAGAGAATATCTATTGCCAAATAACCATGAACCTGGACAAATACAGTATGACCCCCATATCCACGGGGGATATGTTCCCGGACTTACCGCAGATAGCGAAAATCACAGATAATAGCAAATACTATATTTTTGGTGCAAGTATACCACAGAATCGCACTGGGGGACTTCCAAATGCTCAGAGGGGTGTTCTCTCCAGGCATTTGGAGGTCCTCCAGTGCAACTTTATGGTCAACGTCTGCTGGAGGTTGACCACAGAATCATGCTGGAGGACCTAGAAAATGCCTAGAGAGGACATATTTTTTTCAGACATAGGTAAGTGAAAGCATGGGTACCAGTCCTGCAGATATGGGGGTTGCACTGTACTTTATCCAGAAAAAATGAGAGGTAATGAAATGGGATCCTGCACCCTGTAATCAACTATTTGCATTTATGATATATTCTTAATTATGCAATATTAAGCATAGGGAAGATCCTTCATTGAATATCAACTTCTTTCAAGTCACTGACAGTAAAATTACATGGCACCAGATACATGTCAAAAATAAGGTGCAGAAATTCATACAACAGGGGATACCTGAGTGACCCTCTGTACCAAACAATCATCTGCATAGGTTCCTTTGTGAGTGCAAGGCAAGCGTTCAAAGCGTGGGTCTTTTGCTATCCTGTAGAATCATAAAAATTAAAGTTAGGTGCTAGCCAGCTATTTAAACATAATGGAGTAAAGAAGATAGATCTTGAATCAAAGGTGAGCCCGAATTCTACATATTTATGCTTTAGGCATGGATCTCCAAGCTTTTTTTGACTTGGGGGAAATTGGAACTGGGGCCCTCTAACAAAATGGCTACCACTGAGAAGCTTATTGTGAAGGAGGAGCTGGGCAAACCTGGCTGGAGGCAGCCAATCACAGCTCAGGGATAGGATTGTGCTCTAACTATTTCACAGAAGACAAACTAGTGATGCCCAGAGAATTACACACATGTGCACATAACCCCAGGTAACAAACATCAGACAGAACCCTTCCCTCCAACAACATAAAACTAAAGCTAGGCAAAATGCACAACACCCCAATAGCTAATAATCCCACCATAAAAAAATACCAACTAACAAAGCACTGCAATGAAAAAGTAACAGCATACACCACACATGCTCCTCACCCACCATAACACCTAGATGGTTTCCTACAAGACTCTCCTGCTAGCTTTTTCATTTTTCTGGGTGGCAGCATTCGCTTCAAAATAAAGCATGGACTAATTTACCACTATTTTTATTTCTCAGGGATGTCTCTGCAGCTCATATTGGACCTAGAGGCATTCTTAAATAAAGATGGTGCTAGACGCTAGCACCAGCCTCTGAGTTACAAACATCTTTGCTGGGGTGTATGTGGAATCAAGAGAAGCAGGGAGATGTGCACCAACAGAGGCATCCATAAGCATTATGATGGGGGATGCCCCTCCCCAGGACAAAATAAAATGAAAAACAATCTAGTTAAAAAGCCTTTACCTTAGGGCCACACGATATTTCTGCCCTAGTTTCTCAATTTCAGCCATAACACAATCAGTGATACAGGGAATACCTGTTGGAACAGAATACCACCATAATATAACAAACCAGCACAGCAACAAACTCTTACAGGTGATGCATTTTGAAAATACTTAAGTTTCAAGCCTCTGAATATTTCCTCATGCAGTCATTCTATTAATCCCTTTGAGACAGTCTCCATGAAAGACTCATAAAAAATTATCAAAATTACAAAGCAGACTCTTTAGTTGAGATTGGTTTGTCTCTCTCTGTACATCAGAAAGAAACACATTATGAACAAAGAGCTCTTTGACCATAACTATCAGTTGTTAACTAACATGTCTACTTTCAACATTATAACAAATCTTACTAAACTTAGCAGTAAACTGGTGATATCTCCGAAGCTGGATACTTTAAAAAAAAAAGCTGGCTTTATAAATAAACACAGATGCATTTGCCAATATAATGGTAAAGCACTTATTAGCAGACTTAAATAATAAGAACAAGAATCTATTGCCTCATTGCTATATCAGCCTCAGCAACATGTTTTTGTAACTGGAGCTTCTCATAGTTCGTTATCATAATGCTACTCTCTAGAAGAAGTTACAACAGATGTAGATACCTACATTTGGCATAAAGGCAATCCATCATTGACTGCACCAAATCCAGTTTGGCTTTAATGGAAAAATTAATGAAGTTGGTATCAACCAGGATATAGTAAGGAGGCCCTAGTTGTGTGTTGTATTGGAAGAACAAACAGGAGGGATATTTAGGGCTGAAAAACAAACACAGAGAAAGTTACTTTAAAACAGCGAAATAAAACATACTGTTTACACATTGTGCACAGCTACTCCAAGAGAGCTTTTATTTGGCATATAAATTCTAGTTAATTTTAACTGTTCAAAGAATATTGTGATTGTCATGTTTTCAGAATCTGTTGAAAAAATGTCAGCAATGTGTATAGCAAGATACTCAGAAGTTAAAACATGAAGATGCATCCAATCCAGATTTACTTCTGAATCTTTAAAGATGTGTTATTAAGAGAGAGCCAGCATGATGTCGTTGTTTGTTAGATTAGAACTCTGGGAGACCAGGGTTCAAATTCCCACTTGGCTATGAAAAACCACTGGGTGATCATGGGCAAGTCACAGACACTCAGCCTCAAAGAAAGACAATGGCAAGTGCCCTCTGGACAAATACTGTTTTTAAAAACACACACCATGTTAGCTTCACCTTAAAGTCACCATGAGTCAGAAACAACTTGAAGGCATACAACAAAACAAGAAGGGAGGATCAGCCCTTAAAATAAACACAATGGCGTCTTTTTGTACTTTCTTATCACTGAGCTGCAACACACCTGCTGGTTGAAAAAACAATAGATCCCAACACCTGTTTAATCAGCAAGTGATTTACAAGATATGTTCGACTCGCCAAAACTGAAACTAGCATAACAAAGACTTCATAATGTTATGACGCACCTATCTGAAAGTATATCAGCTGATACTAATGGGCATACTTTTAATTTTGGATCTTGGTTGCCAACAGGATTGGTGAGAAATATATGTAAACTAGGCGTACGTAGTGAACATATGCCCAATTGCTCTTCTGTTTCTGTAATGTTCTCAGTTTGTCTTTTTCATTGCAATGTTTCATTCTGATGTCTTAGTCTATTTGATCTGTCCTCTAATGTTTCGTTACAATTTCTTCCACAGTTTCTCAAGAGTTCTTTCACACGGTTCACCCATTTATACAAAATTTTAAAAATTAATAAATTATTTTACGTGTTTTTTCTCAAAATCCTTTCATATGGTTCAGCTACATGGTATTATTTTAGGGGGAAAATGCAGTTTTACAAGTGGATGAAGAGAAACTCCCCCATTTCTTTCCAGTTAGGAAATATCAGACCATAGACAGGAAGCCATGACTGCTCACGCCTCCTTTTCTCCCTGGGACTAGGTTCATATTCAGGATATGAATTATCGGTATGTTTTTTCTGGGTGTCTAACAGGAAATGACATTAGAAACATTGTCCCTTTTCCCTACTTTGCCCTTTGCAGAAATAATCTCTAGCTACCTGCCTTTTAAGAACTGTTTTAGTGCACTAATTTTCTTCCTCTAATAGACTGTATTACTTTGTCTGTGAAGGGCTGTATGTGTGGGCCGTATACTTCAGTGCAGGACTGACTGGAGTAGTTTTTCTCAAAGTGGTGGCCTGTGGACTGGTGCCAGTGTGTGAGTAACTGGTTGATGGTCTGCAGCAAGTTTCCAGGAAAGCAAGAAATACTTATAATCAATGAGCACAGATATGGTCCACAGCACATTAGGAAAGAATCCTGCTTGTTCCCCATGTCAAATAGCTTAAGGGGCACTGGACTAGAGAACATTCCAGTCCTTTCAAAGCGCACAGCAAAGTAAGGAAGGTGATAGTAGCGTTAAGCACTCCATCACAAATATTTCAGTCCTTTCATCAGTTTCATGTCACTGCTCTCCAGACTGTACACACAGAGATTTGTGTTCATGTTTGGTCATTTTCTTACCACCCCTATGAACACAACAAGAGTTACAGAGAATAAACACTTACATTTCTCTCTCTTTGATTGCACTGGGATCTTCCTTCTTTTTCTCTTTGGGTTTTGCTCGGTCTGCCTCTTTGCTAGAAATGAAAAGAAGTTTTAAAACATTTGTATAAACTATCTCCTGTCATTTCAGTAAGTAACTATAAGTAAGACAGGGTCATTATATCAATGTTGGAAAAATATTTCACTACAGGACCTGAAGATGAAAATGAAAGATAGTGTAGTTCAAATGTTGAGGACACTTCTCCAAAAAGTAGTTTGAGTTAACAGTATGTTTTTTCTGGGTGTCTAACTTGAAATGACATTATAAACATTGCCCCTTTTCCTAAAAAAACCCACCTTTGCCCTTTACAGAAATCCTCTCTGAAGCTCATGCCACAGCTTCTTTTCCTTAGTCTCAAAGGTGCTACAAGATCCTATTGCATACTGATATTCTAAACTAATGCATGTCTTTGAACTCCAAATAGTAAGTTAATGTTCACTCTGCTAAGGGAGAAATACTGGTCTAAAAAGGATTAGAATGGAATATTTCAGTCCTCAAAACACCACCAATTTCTGTGTGATTTCAGCTAGATTACCAGAAAGCCATCTCTCCAAATCTTTCAACTTTTCTACTGCTTAATCTCATTGTACAAATTCAATGAGGAAAATAGCCTGAACCCCTTATGTAGAAGGATTAAGGAAGAAAATTTTATTTCTATTACATTCCAAACTGTCTCCCATTTCAGGAGCCAAGGAAGCTTACAATATAAATTAAAATAGAACAAAGCTACAAACTAGTCACATAAATATTAAAGAACAGTTTTAAAACATTAAATGAGTTGTCACATTATGGCCAGGATGCCCACCCCACACCCAAAGTTTCTCATTCCAGAGCAGTGAATACAAATAAGGTGCTGAAGGCACAAACTAGCTCAGCAGAAAGGCACCTTTGTAAGTGTATCTCTCCCCTGTTCTCAAAAAAGGACATATGCTTCTTAAATGGAGTTATGGGGGAAAGTGAATGTGATGTCTGCTTCAGAAAAAATATTTTTAAGTGCCCACTTCAGATAGTATTTTATTAAAGGAACAAACAATCTATTTCAACTTAAAATTAGTATGTTATATTATAGTAGGAACTACTGACCAGTTTAAAACCACACATCTGTTAGTTAAACAAAACTTAGCCAATTAGCACTGCAATCCTATACAAACTTTACCAGAGAGAAACCTCAAGTGAACTCCTACATAGAACTGCGCTATTATATCAGATTTAATCAATCAATTGAATCACCCTAAGTTTGAGCATAAATGAGAATAATTCTAAAGGAAATATGCTACAACATGCATGAACGTAGAACCAGAGGAGGAATGGCTCTTTAAAATGGTCTTTGTTCTTTTTATAAGTATTTGTCTTTTTAAAAAAGCCTATACAAAATGAGGAAAGACACATTTTAAATCAAAACACTACACAGCAATAGATTTTAATAATTTATACATCAGTAAATTTTATCACACAGCGCATCAGACTTAACTGTAAACATTTCAGATCTATTAATTACAAAAACCTCTTAGACTGCAATACAAATACTTCACAATTGCCATTACTAAATAGTACTCACATTCGCTGGTCTCGGAGGCTGATCATGCGTTTCATGGTAGCATACTTCCTTGTCTTCTTCTGCTTACCCTAACAAGTTCATAATAAATAATTGTTCTGAATTTTTTTTTGACATCCTCTCTTGTTTTTTCCAACAACAAAACAGAAACAAGAGTCCTGTGGCACCCTGAAGACTAAATGACTTATTTTAGCATAACGTTAATAAAACGCCTAGCACACTTTTCTATTGTTTAATAGGTTCTTTGGAAGTTAACTGCATTATTTATTAATTATTTCCAGGATGTACTGCATAGGGTAACCACCCCTCTAAAAATTTATGACCAGTTTTAATAATACAATAATTTTCTGTATCTCATTTCACTCTGATCCCACCCTACAATTTCATGTTGTACATACAGCTAAGTATTGAATATTGTTTTCCATGCATCCGAGGAAACATAATAATTGACAAAGTAAACAATAACATAAATATGTTTATCTTAAAGGTGCCACAAGGCTCTTTTTTAGTTAGGTACTACTATTGCTTTGAACATTTCTAGTTCTTTCTGAACAGCCATCACAATCAACACTCAAATTCTAAGAAAATGGTGCCAAAACTCAAGAATTGGGCTTGATCCAGAAGACTGCCCAGTAATTACAGTACAGATATGTATGGTCAGTTGTGGCACTGTAAGGCACTGTATTCTGATGTTCTTTCTTTTTCTGTGTTTCTAATGACCAAAATAAATGACATGGATCTTCCTTTACAAAATGTTACTCAAATATGTTTTCTAAAACCAAACACCCCCAGAGTAGCCTGCCTTTAAGACAACATAGCAGGCGTCTGCCAATGCCAGTGCTCCAGTGGACATGTTTCATGTACAGAATTACTTACTACTGACACTACCAAGTCTGTCCTCAACACTAGAAATGAAGTAAAAGACTAGCTGAGGTGGGGCTGACATTATTGGATGAGCAAGCTAGATGTTCACCGTTGGTGCCAAAATGTGTTGGGTCCTTAAGTTTGTTGAGTATACTGTCTGCAGTAAATTAAGGTTAGAAAAAATATATTTGCCTCTTTAGGTTGTTAGGATGCTGAGTGAAAAAACAAATGCTAGCATTAATCAATTAGCTTTAAAGTATTTTGGTTATTCAGTTTGGTGTTGCTTAATTTACACAAAAATGAGCAGAATATAGCTTTGCTTCAATGTTACTAGGCACCAAATAATAATAACAATGACGACGACAATAATATTAATGATGATGATGATGTTTATTTATAACACTCTTTTCACCAAAAGGCGGAATATCAAACATATACTGTATAATCAAGTTTAGTCAAAGGCCAGCAAATCAAAACAACTACATCGACAACAAATGAAAAACAACTACCCAATTAAAAACAAGAATTGCTAAGTAACGGATTAAAATAACTACATTTACATCTACTATAAAATAATTCAAATAAGGTAAGGGGGCAAAAATCACATACAAAGGGGAAAAAATGAAGAGGAACTGATGACATAACAACAAGGTATCTTAATGAGACCTGCTATCCTTAATTTATTACAATTTTTCTGCAGGTGATAGCAGATGCACTGAGTTGTGCAATACTGTATGTGATCTGTGAGTTCTGATTTGGGTAATCAAATCTTTATGGGAGTCATACTAAAAACGGCAGTAAAGAAGCACATGGGCAACAGTACATAATAAAAAATTAGCCAATAAAACACAAGATTATAAAATACTAAAATCAAATACTACTATGTATACTAAAAACGTGCAAGGTAAGTAAAAGAAAAGGAGAAGAAAACAAGGAATAAAGGTGGGCAGATAGAGAGGTTAAGAGATAGAAAGGGGTGTCTCTCCCGGGCCACAGTTTTACCATAGGGCCAGCCAATGAATCTGTACAGTTGTCCCTCCGTATCCACGGATTTAAGTACAGTATTCACAGCCTGAAAATATTCTTCAAAAAATAATAATCCAAAAAGAAAACCTTGATTTTTGCCATCTTATATAAGGGACATCATCATTGCATATAATGTGACTTGAATACAGTTGTCCCTTCATATTCGCTGCGGTTTGGTTCCAGGACCCGCCGTGGATACCAAAATCCGTGAATACTCAACTCCCATTGTATGCAATGGCACACCAAAACGGGTGTCCCTTATATAAGATGGCAAAACCAAGGTTTGCTTTTTGAATTATTATTTTTGAAAGAATATTTTCAAGCCGTCAATACTTAAATCCGTGAATACCAAATCCGTGGATACGGAGGGACGACTGGTATCCACGGATTCTGGTATCCACGGGGGGATCCTGGAACCAAACCCCAACGAATATGAAGGGACAACTTGTACATTCCGGAACTAAAGCACATAAACTACATAAGCTACAGGAGGCTCAAAGCTGTGGCCTTTGCAAGCCACAGAGGCAGGGAGAAACTCACCATGGCAGCGGTCCGCACTACATGCTCTCCCTCCTCGCCGTCCACTTCCGGCGCACCATTCCTTTGACCATCGGTTAATACGTCACATCCGGACCTTGGCAAGAGGGGAGGGAGAAGCGGAGCAGGAACCCGCTGTGGCAGAGCAACCCCGGAACCGACGGTGACCGTTAGTATCCTCTTGTGCGGTGGCTGCCCCGGTCCCCCCATTCCCTCTCTCCCTCAGCGTTGCGGTCCTTCATTTTCCTTCAGGGAGAGGCCAGAGGAGGGAGGCTTTGCCCTCGGAGAGGGGAGCGGGGAGCGCCTGCAGCCGCGAAGGGGGCGGCGCCCTTGGGAAAATCCCTTCCCTTCCCTTCCCTTCCCTTCCCTCTGCAGCCTCGGAGGAGAAGCGCTGCCCTAGTTCTTGGGGATTAGGGCGATAGGGGAGAGGGAGGGTGGCCTGGCCGTGGGCTTAAAAGGAGGGGGGTCCTGAGCCCTGGAAGGGAATCCGGCCCGTTTGTGGGGTTCACCCCCCCAAGTCTCCTCCTCTTCTTCTTCTGGTCCCCTGGGAGGGAATAAGGAAAGAAGTTTGGCCGTAGCGCTCCACCCGCGCCTGTGGTGGGTGGGTTTGCACCTGGTCCAGTTCTCACGTTACCGAGTTTGAGCTCACAGTTGTCCCTTCATATTCGCTGGGGTTTGGTTCCAGGACACCCCCCCCCCGTGGATACCAAAATCCGTGAATACTCAAGTCCCATTATATGCAGTGGTATAGCAAAATGATGTCCCTTATAGAAGATGGCAAAATCAAGCTTTTCTTTTTGGATTATTATTTTTTAAAGAATATTTTCAAGCGTGAATAGTTAAATCCGTGGATACCAAATCTGTGGATATGGAGGGACAACTGTATTTGAATCTCCATTTAGTTCCTTTCCCCCTCGCCTCCTTCCCCGTGTCCCGGCAGAGGAGAAACGTTGGCTGTGTTTGGCACCTTCCTCTTGGGCTCTTCATGCCTTCTTCACCTTTCAGGAGAAGCCAACACACATTCTCTCAGTGCTCAGTTTTTCAGTTCTGGCTTTCCTCACCTCAACTTTCTCCCGTTTTAAATTTGTCTTGAAAGTTAGTGGTTCTTATTACTTGGAGAAATCAAAGAATGATACAAAAAAAAAAAACAACCCAACTTTTCTCGAGGTTTTATTGTTTTAAGGCAGGTTCTCAGTTGTCTCGTTTTAGGATCCATCTTGACTTTGAAAGCTTTCTTTCTGCCCTGTAACCGTCTGCATATTCAGCTGCAGTGAGGTATTTTTCATTGTTCTAGGAGTGCTCAGTTCTGATTGTGCTGCTGTTTTAGGAGAACCCATATTTAGGTGATTTGGGCTGCTGTCTTTTGGTTCCTTTTGTTTTGTACAGAAGGCCTTCTGTTTTGGTTGCAGTGCTGTAGGAATTTTCCTGTGTGTTAAACTAGTCATGAATTGCCCCTTAATTTTGAATGGCCCCTTTAATTTATGAGTATATTGGAACTTAACCCCCCCCCCCAATAGACTTGTTACTGGTGGTGATGGGGGGGAGGCTTAAAAATTTAACAACATTGCAGAAGTTTGAAACTCACAATAGGATAGCCTAAGTTACCATGTGAAATATCATTTATTGTGTTAGGCTGAGAAATCTTTACACTGACCTTGTTTTTATGAAAACAGGTTCTTTAAGGAAACCTTTACATACAGAAGTTTGAAAGTAGATGAGCCATTGGATTACTTGCAATTTAGTGGCTCATTTGAAATAATTCAGAATCTCAGTTTGTTTCTGTGTAATGTGGTAATACATTTTTTGCAACAAATTAGTCCATTAGGAAAAGTATCTTTCTAGATGTATGATTTTATGAGATAAAGACAGTGGTATATTATTCTTATCTGCAAGCCTGCTCTTACACTCTTTTTACTTAATTACTCTTTTTGTAACTTATGGTGAGTAAGAATCATCTCTAGGTGACTACATGCAAAAGTTCTTCAGCATTTTACTTTTCCTCCCATTTAATCCATAAACGATTAGAATACGTACGGAGGTGGGAGGTGGAAACCAGTGCCGTGTTTGTATGCTGTTCTGTTAGTTTTGCCTGACCTTCTAAAATTACTGTTCAAAATGCTGTTTAATGAAAAAAAGATTAATATTTTTATAAAGAGCAGTACTGCAGATTAGCTGGCACTTGCACCTTAAGGTTGCAGCCCCATTTGGAAAATTCTACAGATTAGTTCTTGCCTAGTTGCTCTCATAATATCTGCTGTATTTTGTGTGACTGCCCAGAGCCCCTGAAGCTAATGCATTTGGAATGCCATGTTGTTCTTAGAATCATAGAATCATAGAATTGCAGAGTTGGAAGAGACCACGAGGGCCATCCAGTCCAACCCCCCTGCCACGCAGGAAATCACAATCAAAGCATCCCCGACAGATGGCCATCCAGCCTCTGTTTAAAGACCTCCAAGGAAGGAGACCCCACCACACTCCGAGGGAGTGTGTTCCACTGCCGAACAGCTCTTACTGTCAAAAAGTTGCCTTGATGTCATTTCTGACTTATGGCGACCCTAAGATGAACCTATCATGGTGTTTTCTTGGCAGAATTTGTTCAGAAGTGGTTTGCCCTTGCCTTCCTCTGAAGCTGAGAGAGTGTGACTTGCCTAAGGTCAAGCAGGGATTCGAAATCTGGTCTCCCAGTTTCCTAATCCCAACACTCAAACTACTACATCCTGGTGGTTCTCTATTGCCTTGTTATGAACAAGTTTTTAAACCTTGTGTGTTTAGATAGCTTAATTTTCTTGACTGCTCAGGAAAAGTCATTTTTCAAATCCTCTTACTTAATACAAATCAATATGTACTTATAGTGTATCTTCCTGTTTTGTGAGAGGGAAAGGTTGTGGTATTATTTTCTGTTTAGGTAATGTGCTTGGCGTTGGCTTGCAACTGCTTGTTCTAATCCTATTTTTTCTGTGGACTCACAAGATGTCTTTCTAATATTGATGTCCTTTCCTTGTGGGGAAATTGCACAGATCTAGCATTGTGCTCATTACAATGGATTAATGAACTCATGTGAGTTCATGTGTAGAAGTACAGCAGAAAACCAGAATTGGCAGTAATTTTCCAGCACATCCAGTGAAATAATTGTATGTATATTAAAAACCATGATAAAATACATACAGGGTTTCTGTAGTTACCTATATGAAAGTGAGTTCTGTGTGGGAAATTTTGTACTGAGTGAAACTACTAGTGATAAAAAGACAATAATATGGGGTAGATACTAACCCAGGGATTTCTTAAAGAGTTGTTGTTGTAAAAGAGGGCTTGAGGTTTAAGGGAATGCTGCGTCTGACAGATGACATGTTCTAGAAACTATGGGTATAAGAAGAAATAAGTTGACTGTTCCACGCACAAATATTTTTGTAGTCTTTAGCTTGATTGTGACTGTTATATTGCTCTCAGCTAATTAATTATTCTCATTTACGTATGAATTGAGCCAAACATAAACTCTGTTTTCTCTGTCATGTTGGATTTGGAATGAGATTTAGGGAGGGAAAATATTGATTCAATGTAATAACAGGTTATGTTGGAATAATTAGTTTTGCATTTGAAATCTTTATTTACAGTTAACCTCTTTTAGAATTTTTGATAGCTCTGAAGAAACTTATGGTTTGTAATTGAGTGAGATGATAAATGACATATTGGTGTGACATCAGAATGTTATACAAAGGTCTGAGCTTTGTTAGTTTGTACTTGGATGGTAATCCTATATATGCTTATTTAGGAAGAAATCCAATTGAAATCTCTTAAAAGTGTCTTATTTAACTTTAAAGATTTTTTTTGTTTTACCTTTAGCCCAGTTCTTCATTATCTCAAGGTCATATGGGATCCTGTTCCTGTTTTTTAATGCAATAGCTAGCCTTCCCAGTTCTGTGCCATTTTTGCATTTGATGAGCATGTTTTATACTAGTTGATTCATGTTAGTTGTAAAGCTGGTGAGTAGCACTGGCCATTAGACATAACCCTGTGGCACCCTGCTTGTTTACTTCTCTTTTGGTCTGTGGGTATGGCCCATCAACAAACTCGTTGTACAGTTGTCGCTCCGTATCCACAGATTTAAGTATTCATGGCTTGAAAATATTCTTTAAAAAATAATAATCCAGAAAGCAACCCTTGATTTTGCCATCTTATATAAGGGACACCATTTGCTATGCCATTGCATATAATGAGACTTGAGTATTCATGGATTTTGCTATCCACGGGGGGTCCTGGAACCAAACCCCAGTGAATATGAAGGGACAACTGTATAGCAAACATTCTGCTTGAAAAAAAATTGTGAGCAGTTTTTGTTAAAAGCCTTGGGGAGATCACTATTCCATATCTACAGCATTGCCCTAGTAGAGCTACTAAATGGATCCAAAAAAGTAAGAAGGGAATAAAAGGTTGCTATGAGTTGATGGATAAAAGGTGTGTGTACCACTGCAGGGTGTTGAATCTTTTTTAAGAGATGCAGAGTTTATGCAGACAGATTATATGAAATCTGATTAGAGTAGCTCTGAGAGACACATTTAGAATGGTGGGGTTCACATTAATAGTATTTCATTGTTCATGTTTATGCAAACTGCTGGTGATGCAGAATACTAGTGCCACATAGGACATATTTTCCTGAATGTGGATGTCTTCAGGTAGCTGTAAAAGCAAGAGTATGCTAAATTTATTTTCATAGGAACCAGAGAGAAAGGAAACCACTACTCTCAGGTCTTGTCTGTATGAGGGGGGAAAAATATGAACACATCCAAAAAAGCAGGCATTCACAACAGTGCGACCTGCCTTCATGGTCAAAAGAGCCCCTCTAAACTCCATATGACCCCTAGCCAAGATGGTGGCTGCGAGTGATTTACTCGTGTTCACTAGCCCTGCGCTATCCTCGTCCAGCCAATCAGATTATGTTGCCTGTTTGTATCTGTGCGAATGCGAGTGTTCAAATGATCTCACATTTGCATGTCATACGGAGCTTTTTTAAAAGTCCATACGAAGCCCTGGAATTTGCAGTGGATTTGCCCCCTTTCCTAATGACATGTAATTGTGCGAATGTCCATATGAACAGATCGCCTTCAATTCGTATGCCGTTTGTATTATATTGACCGTATAGACAAGGCCTCAGTACTACATGGAAGGGTACAAGACATTATGGACAGAATGTTAACAGAGCCAGATGCTGTATGATTCTAGAAAAAGTTACCTCTAAAGTCACTAGCACCAGATTATTTTCCTGTGTCCTTGGGCCCAACATGTACATGAGGGGGGGAAATCTAAAATACCTTGTAGTATTGGCATCTCTCAGCAACAGCGACATATCTAAATGGTTTTTCTGGCCTTGGAAGCCCCCATAAGCCTAGCACTCCTGATGGCGGCTGCAAGTGATTTACTCATGTTAGTTCTTCACCGCCATGTTTTTTTTAAAATCATCCCAAGGTATGCTGGTGCAATAGAGTGAGTCTCCAATTTTATAAGAAAGCAAAACAGAAAATATTGATCCTTTTTATCGCCTTAGTGAGTGATCACTAAGGCAAAAATCTAACATGGCGGCAGAAGGTGCTTGCTGTCCTAGCTAGCCCCGCCCCCACTCTCACCCGGCCAATTAGCTTTGTGCTTCCCTTCGAGTTTTTTTTAATTGTTCTGTAGTCCAGACGAGCAAAAATGTACATCCGCCTTGCGGTTTGTGAAAAAGAGTTGTTTTGCTGTTTTGCCCCCCCCTTCTGAATAGTGTGGATTGTCACTGGATCCTGTTTAGACAGGTAGGGTTCCCAGCAAATTCCATGAGGGGCATTTTCACCATTTAGATGGGCCCCTTGTGTCCTCTTTATTAAAAGCGTACCACTAATACTACTTGACTATTTGAACTGATAGCTTTCAGATGCATATGATTATCTTAGATTCTGGTTTTGAGTAGGTCTTTCTGATTCTTCTAGTTTTATACAAAGTATTATTTTTCATTTCTCTTGAGATCAGGATGGGAAAAGAAGGTTACAAGGAAGCTGGTAGCAGCCCACATTTATTTATTTGTTTGTTTGTTTTATATCCTGCTTTTCTCCCACTATGGGACTCAACATCAATTTAAAAGGTACATCTAAAATCTCATGATAAAAGTTAGCACATTTAATACAGTTAAAATGTTTTAAGGAAGAGAGACCTAAAATAATATCTTCTGAATAATTGATTGGGCCCTCTGTTTATTACCAAGTTGTTTCAGGTGGTTTGATATAAATTATCTCTCCAGTCTGATAATTAATGTTTCTGTATCCTGGAAATTAGCTAGTTATGAAGACTAGTTCTTCTGGTCAGTTAAATATGTTTGTTATGTAGTGCGAAGGTGTATGGTTTGCATGTGTCAGCTGTTTTGCTTTCTTCTGTCTGCTTTCCCTGTCATTTCATATACAGTAAAGGAATCAGAGATAAATTTACTAACAGAATAAGAGAAACTTTCAGGCAAAGAAAATTCTGAAATAATGTACCTAAGAACAGTAATAGAATTGCTGAGTTAAAACTAATGTCTAAAACAGCCTTTCTCAACCTTTTTACCCTGGTGGAACCCTTGAAACAATATTCAAGTCTCAGGGAACCCTGCCTAAGAATTATTATATCTACAGCTAAAAGAACGTTTATTTTTTTCAATCTCAATATCTCCCGGAACTCCTAACAACCTCTTATGGAACCCTAGGGTTCCAAGGAACCTTGTTTGAGAAACCCTGTTCTAAAGAGCAAGAAAGATATTGCCAGGTTCTTAGATAAAATTTATACAGGAAGTATGTTATTTTATCAGGCATGGAGGATCCTAATGGAAGGGCATACTGTGATGCCAGTTTTGTCTCTTGAAGTATTACTTTTCCTGTCTGAATGGAGGGAGAAATACTGAGACTGTGTTTAGATTTCCTTTAAATGCAAACAAAGTCTTACTGAGGTCAGTCAGAATTCTCTATGACTGAACAGTCTTAAAGCATGTTCATTTTCAAAGCAATCCCCTGTGTTATGAAAGTGCAAAAAACTGTTCAATGGCAGGGTGTCTCTATTGACTTTGTTAACAGAAAACAGAGGCCTTGTTTTCATAAAAGCGTAAGGTAGACTTCACAGAGACAACTCCATCTCTTTGCATTGGCAATTTGTTTTGATCTACTTTTATATTATCGATTAAATTCTGGACAATATAGACTCACTGATACAAATTTTTAGTATAGCTACAAATTGACACTATGTTATTTTGAGGAGTACAAAATGGAGCATTTCATCTGTTAGTTGATGGAAGAGATCCCCATAGGCTTCATGGAAGAAAATGAGAGAGGGCAGTTTGTTTCTTCAATATTGAAACAAACTATTCTTCGGCCAGGATTAGAATCCATATACTAAGAGACAGGTGGGGTACAGAATTACATAGTATAGATTAAATGGGAATGCCGTGGCTTTATGCCATTCTCCTCTCTCCATCCATTCCCACTTCAGATGAACTGCCACATCACCCAGTTCAGTCTGCCTGGTTGATCCCTGCAGCATTAAGTAGAATTTGAAGCAGAAGTTGTGTGATCTATACTGGATGAAGCAAACTTCATGAACACCCTCCCAGTCAATCTCAGGAAGGGATTTCTAGAAGACATACCTTCGCCAATGTAGAGACATTGTTGGCCTAATTGGAATGGCGGCACCATCAGTGGTGCGGGTTAAACTGGCTCTGTGAAAGCATATTTGAAGGGGAGTGTCCATCATCCTTCTGCCTACCAGGGTTTTTACTGGTCTTACAGATTTATAATAAAATTTGGAGATTGCAATATTTTTAAAAAATTATTATTAAATTATTTTATTTTAAATCTGGAACTGTTTTAAATTGTTTAAATTGCTTTAATTGTATTATGACCTGAGATCTTATAGAATCATAGAGTTGAAAGAGACCACAAGGGCTATCTAGTCCAATCCCTGCTTGCAGCAATACTCAATCAAAGCATTCCCGATAGATGGACATCCAGCCTCTGATTAAAAACCTTCAAAGAAGAATACTCCACCACACTACAAGGCAGTGCATTCCACTGTCGAACAGCTCTTACTGTCAGGAAGTTCTTCCTAATGTTTAGATGGAATCTCTTTTCCTGTAGTTTGAGTCCATTGAATCTCTTTTTCTCTACTCTAGAGAAGGTTCTTGATAACTGACCGAAAGCAGGCTATTCAAGGCAAGGTTAGAAAATAACAGAAGCTTTATTTCAGTTTTATGAGTCTATGTTGCTAAAAAGGGTAAAACATTCTTAGGTTCAGCTTAAGGATTATACATATGCATTCATTCAGAGCACTTAAAAATAAAACCATCAAATCTAACGCAATCTAACTACACATTCCCTAACTATTACATGCAGATTAACTACAGTCTCTGTAGATGGAATTCAGAGTCTTTTTGGATCCTTTTGGAGGCCTCTGGATAAGGTTGGCTTTTGAGGGGTATTTCATGGTTGTTAAGCCATCTGGCCCCAGAGCTAAGCCATGGGGTCAGAGTCCGTCTTAGCTAGTTCCATCTAGCTGGCCATGTGCTCAGCCAGTCTTACTCAGAACAAAGGAAGGATAAAGAACTTTTAAAAGTCCTTCTTGTTGATTCCTGATTGGTTCTGCCAGTGCCCAATCAGAGTGGCTATCTAGCTGGGTGATGTGACATCATGTTTATTTAATGAGGGTCTCCCACCCACTTCCCATTTTCAAATAAGGAGTGGAATTTTCCAATAGTGATCCTGTGAGTTGTGAAGGTAAGCTCCCATGCTGGCATAGCAAGCCAGCATGACAGTCCTTTTCTCTGGAACAGCAGAAAACAAGCTTGTTCCATCCTCAATATGACACCCCTTCAAATATTTAAACATAGCTATCATGTCCTCTCTCAACCTTGAGAGTTTTTGGTTTTCAAATATACAGCATGAGATGTTCTGTCAATGAGCTTTTTCCATATATGCACTGGGGTTTTTTTCCCCTTTGTTATGTATTACAAATACTCAGTTGTTGCTCACTTGTTGCATAGAATCTAGAACTGTCTTCTCATGAAGTAATGCCTCTGTTGCAAAGATGCCACTTTGTCCATTGTTCAGACCACACTATATGTCAGATAATGTGACTTCTCACCCTTAATATGCCCATGATTATTGTGAATTCTGTTGGATAGTTTCAAAGACATCTCTGAGGAGTGACACATGTCTCTCCTATCCTTGCCCTGCACCATTAAAAAAGTTGTTTTTTCTCCAGTGCTGTTGGCAGGGTGTGTGTGTGCATAACAGCACAGCTGTCTTCCTTCTCTACCCCTTCTGTTCAATTATATATACCGTAGAGTGGACATTGTGCTGTTCTCTTTGAATGTGGGCTTGTGAGATCAACAGACAAGTGATTGAAGTATATACTCACTGATCATCTGGACAAATCCGATGTCCAGTACCCTCTTACCTGGACATCTGTTATTCTGTCAGCTTGCTAGCATTTGATTTGACTGTATTTTATTTAATCAGGGCTTATCAAATTGATAGTTCTCAAAATCTCAGAATCTGTAAAAGGAGCAAAACCTGAGGAAGAATAATATGCTAGGCTTTAAAAACAAGTACCGTATATTCCTGCATACAAGACTACTTTTTAACACTTGAAAATCTCCTCAAAAGTGGGGGGGGTGGTCTTATACCCCAGTAAACCCTTTCCCCTGCTGTGAGAATGATTGAAGTGTAAAATGGCCTGGGTAGTTTTCCCAGCAGATCCTTCCTCCTGCTGTGAGAATGACTGCTTTGCATTTGAAGAGTTAAATGGCCCTCTATTTAGCTCAGGAGAGTCAAAATGATGTTTCTTTTCAGGACAAGTTAGCCTAAAACTAGAATTTCTGCATTCAACTTCTCATTTTGCATCAAGTTTTGTCTATGGTGAAATTCTCTTGTCTGCCAATGTGGCTCTAAAACCATTAATGTGCTCATTCATTAATGTGCTAATTCAAAAATTTGGGATTTTATAGCTTCATATTAACCAACTTACAGTATTAATGCAACCTTACTTTCCAAAGATTGAACACCACAGAGATTTTTCAAAGTATCCCATGCTTTTTTAGCTGTTCTCAGTCCTTTAATTTCACAGACTATTCCATCATCTACAGCCACTGAGCTGGCTGGCTGGTGGGGGACAGGGTTTCCAGCCAGGTGGCTGGCTGGCTGGGGGGGGGGGCAAACTCTATATTTTAACTTAAAAATTGGGGGATCGTCTTATGCGCCCAGTCGTCTTATACGCCGGAATATACGGTACAATATATATGTATATTGCTTGGCCTCATCATAGATTTTTAAAAAATATTTGCTGTCTTCTGTTATCCCTTGGGTTCTGATCTCTGACTTGAAAGTAATATGAAACTCCATTGCTGAAATGCAGGCACCCCTCTTTTATCTCTCAGGATGTTCCCTGCCAATCTTAGGGCTGGCAGGAGCTTCAAACATTTGGCAACCCTAGCAATTTAACACAAAACAATTCTGCTATGTAAGTACAGGTATACTTCAGTTAGAGAGCCCGTGTAGTGTAATGGTTCAAGTGTTGGACCATGACTCTGAAGACCAAGGTTTGAATCTCTGCTCAGCCATGGAAACTGACTGGATGACCTTGTGCAAGTCACACTCTCTCAGCCTCAAGGGAAATAAGGCAAACCCCTGTGAACACATCTTGCGAAGAAAACCCCATGATAGGTTTGTTTTAGGGTTGTTGTAAGTCGGAAATTTTCAGTTAACAAAGTAGATGTGTTCTTGGACATTATTTCTTTAACAGTGAAATTTGGTACCAGAGGCAGAAATAGAATGTAAAGAATAGGGATAGGATCTTACACTATAAGAAAGAAGAGCAATTTAACATGTTTCACCAAATTCTTATTCAAAATGAACAGTATGCATATGTCAAATTAAACAATTACGTCATGTAAGCCTTGCATAAGTGAACAAAAACATTTTGCACCTTCTAGAGACTACTTGGAGGCTTTTTTCCAAAATATATCCAGGGATTAATTTTTCTATAACCAGCCCCCATTTTTCTTATGATTTCCATTTTAGTGGCCAATCGTATAGATATATGCTTTTCAACATGCAGGAAGGAGCTGGTAAGTCAGGCTGCTGCTTTCCCCTTTTCTCTGGGTTGTGCTGTTCATGCATACTTGGAATTTGGAGGCAGCTGCTGTTTACCTTGCCTGTTCTTGGGAGGGACACACAGCTAATGTAGGGTTGGCTAGAGAAGAATCCTGCTGTTTTCCAGCTGACACTTTCCCAGCAGTGTTTACTACAGACATGCTGCTGCAACTCAGCACTAAAAGTTTGTGTTCCCTTCAGCCTTCCTTCACCATCCTCCTGCTGTGCTTAAAAACAAACAGACCACAGCTAGAATAGTTTTTGCCAGACACTGGAAAGAAACAGAAGTCCCAAATTACGATGAATGGATGTTGAAATTAAGAGAGGTGGCACAGATGGAAAAGCTTACGTGTTGGATAAGGAACCACTCAATAGAAAAATTTAGAAATGATTGGAAAATGTTAATCGACTATTGGAAGTTAGAATGGAACGGATATATGGTGACCTGGTTAATAGATTAACTTTTTTAACAGAAGCACATTGGATAATAGTAAGAACTACAAGGGATTTGATGCTCCATGAGGGAACTCTTTTTTTTTCTTTTTTGGTTTTCTTTCCACACTAAATGTCTCTGTTGGAAATTTTGCAGGTTTAAATAAAACATTAGAGTGAAGAGATCAATAAGCATTTACCTGTTGTTATGCAAATATAAAGTGTGGTAATATCACTATATTGAATGGAAACAAAATAATCCCTAATATTGAAGGAACAGTGTAATATGAAATTATGTACTTACGTAAAAGCGTAATATGAGAATGATGTGATATGAGGTAATAACCTGCATTATCTTCATGTAAATAGTATAGTAACCTTTAAGGCTAAAGGATGTTTGTTCCTTTGTTTTTGAAAGCCGAATAGCTTTGTAAAGCTGTTTCAAGTCAGCTGAGTAAGGAAGTTGTAAAGTTCATAGTCGGAACGAAGGTTACGATTGTTTTTTAAAAAAACGGATTTAAATATAAAAAAAAATAAAAAAAAATAAAAACAAACAGACAAAAACCTTCCAACTTGACAGGGGAAAAGTGGAGCTTGGGCAAGCATAAAAAGACTGTATAAAGGAGCTTCTCTTTCAGCAACTTCATTAACTGAGGTATGCCTGTATTGTTCAGTCTAAGAAAACTGTTTATCCTGCAAGGTATATAAATTGTGCATGTGGCACGAATTCCTTGCTAACTGCAGTTCCCTATCAGCTGTACTTACACTGAAAGAAGCACCGGTGTTCATGTGAAACATGGAAAACACATGTATCAAGTACAAAATGGCATTCTCTGAATGATTGCCTGACCGATCCACACCATGGGCTTTCCCCTTATGTTAGCTGATCAGTGCAGGAGTCCAAAGTTCTTTTCTGTTGAACTCAACTCTCTTTCAGAGCACTTTTAAAAGTCCTGCCTTGCCAGCGGGTCAAGATTGTCTCGCTCTCTCTGTCTCAAACATTTCTACATTCCAAGTTTATTAAATCTCAATAATAATAATAATAATAATAATAATAAAATTTATTTATACCCCGCCCCTCTGTTAAAACAATCGGGGCGGCTTACAAAATTTAAAATAGAATACAAATAAAATCCCTAAACACCCCCACTCCCACCCTCCTCCATAAAAAAACATTAAACAAATATAAATTAAAACAACTAATCTAAAATCACATTTAAAACTATAAATACAATAAATATAATAAATGGCCAGCAGCCTAGAAGAGGCCAGTATCCCCTGAGGCCGGGATCTAATTAGGAAAGGCCTGCCGAAAGAGATCCGTCTTTAGTGCTTTTTAAAAGTCACTCAGGCTTGTTATCTGATGGATCTCATTCGGCAGGTCATTCCACAATTTGGGGGCGATTACCGAAAAGGCCCTCTGGGAGGTTGCAGACAGCCTAGATTTTTGTGGCTGAAGCAAATTCCTCCCAGAGGACCGGAGTGCGCGGGGAGGATTGTATGGGAGGAGGCGGTTCCGGAGATAAGTTGGACCCAAGCCATTTAGGGCTTTAAAGGTAATAACCAACACCTTATACTGGGCCCGGAAACTGATAGGCAGCCAGTGGAGAGATTTTAATACTGGAGTTATATGGTCTCTCTGAGATGTTCCCGAGACCACTCTGGCTGCCATATTTTGTACCAACTGAAGTTTCCGGACCAAGCATGAGGGCAGCCCCATGTAGAGCGCATTGCAGAAATCTAGACGGGAGGTTACCAGCGCGTGCACCACAGTCCCGAGGTCCCTTACTTCCAGGAAATGGCGCAGCTGGCATATCAGCCGAAGCTGATAACAAGCGCTCCTGACTGTCGCATTCACCTGACTTGTCATCTGAAGCGATGAATCAAGGAGCACCCCCAGACTGCGAACACAGTCCTTAACGGAGAGCGTGACCCCGTCCAGGACTGGAGGTTGCAACCCAACTCCTGGTTTGGGGGCCGCTATCGTGAGCACCTCCGTTTTATCTGGATTTAATCTCAATCTGTTTTTCCTCATCCAGCCCATTACTGCTTTAAGACAATCATTAAGAGGAGAGACGCCATCGGAATTCGAGGCCGATGATCGGGGCAAGGAGAAATAGATCTGGGTGTCATCAGCGTACTGATAACACCCAGCCCCATAACTGCGAATAATCTCACCCAGCAGCTTCATATAAATGTTAAACAGCATCGGGGACAGGATGGCGCCCTGTGGAACACCGCAAGTAAGCTCCTTTCTGCTGGAGCAGCTGTCCCCGAGCAACACCCTCTGGGACCTGCCCGAGAGGAAGGACCGGAACCACTGGAGCACAGTGCCTCCGATTCCTAACCCCCTCAAGCGATCCAAAAGGATGCTATGATCTATCGTATCGAAAGCCGCTGAGATGTCTAAAAGCACCAACAGGGTCACACTACCCCTGTCAATGCTTAGACGCAGGTCATCAGTCAAGGCAACCATGGCAGTCTCAACTCCAAATCCCGCCCTAAAGCCAGTTTGAAATGGGTCTAGATAATCGGTTTCATCCAAGACCACTTGGAGTTGAAGCGCAACTGCCAGGTATTAAAATCTAGAAATGGCATCAATATCTGGTGATGTCTTAAAGAAAAGTAAAGCTATGGATGTAGACCCCAAATGAGGAAACATGCTTGCTCTCAGAAGAAAAGAGGAGGCAAAAAGACCAAGAGCCAGTGCGTAAATTCTTTTGACTGCATTACATTAAGTCTCTGAGTGACAAATGGATAAAAATGAAACTGATCAGTTGGCCACTTCCCAGTATTGAAAAAATTTTTTATTTCTTTGAGCAACAGTAAAACAGAGTGGCAGGTAGCACAGGAAAAACAAAAACCCAAAGCAAATAAAAGAACAGATAAGGTGGAACAGCCAGTAAGACCTAGGGAAAAGGGGGAGGAACTACTTAGGAAGAGTGAAAAAGACAAATGTAAGGAAGTTAATAAGTTAAAAGAGGTACCAGGTCATTTAAACAGGTCAGAGCAGCAATGAAATCACCAGCAGCAACTTCAATCCACCATGTTGGAAAGGTGGATTCCAAACAGAAGGGCGATGTTCTGATTGGGCAAGCTGCTAACCATTCAGAAAGGCAGAAAAGTACTGAAACGATGACGTGCAGCTCCCTGGGCAAACAAACCTCATTGAATGAACCATCTGTTCACTTGGATAGAGGGGTTTCTCTATCAATTGTAAATTTCTACCCTGTGAACGCACAGAGTTCCTCTCCTGCTTACAAGCGCTAATGGCAAATGCTGTGCTTGAGATTCCCACAGACACAGAGGCAGTGGCGGCAACAGCAGTTAAAAGAGACGCGGTGGGGGAAAACAGGACAACAGCCACTTAATGTACATTAGTCACAGGAAGCAAGCATGTGTGAAATAGAAAAAATAATTAAGGAGATGGTGGATAGGCAAATAAGAGAAAGATTTCAAGCTAATTTGAATTTCCAACAGTTTTTTAAGACAAACAAAATACAGCTGAATGACACACTAATGTAAGCACTAATTTAATCACTAATTTAAATAAAATGAATTTTAATTAAGTGAATTCAAACTTAACAAATTCAGTGAATTTTTTGAACAAGTTTTTACAGCAGGGAGCAACAGAATAATGAATCCAAAACAATTATATAATTTAGGTACACAAACTATGGCAATGGATTTAGAAAGTCTTCATGATCAAATTCAGTCCTCTTCTGAAAATAAGCAAACATTACAGCAAGGTACTAATGAGAAGGATGACAAACATTGGGAATATCTGAATAAATCCACACTTTTATCTAACTCTAAAAATAGCTCAAATGCAAGAAAAAGTTCTCCAGTGGATTTAAATTCAGTTGAAGAATGTTTTATTTATGAACGGGAAGATTCAGATGACATACAGATCAATAGTGAAGGCAAGCAATCTTCAGATGCAGAGATGGATACAGAAAGAGAGTCTGACAGATTTAAAGTTCAGGATTTTAAAACTCTTAAAGAGAGTCCTTACAACACTGGATTTAGAAAATAATCAAAAAATGGGTCAGGATGATAAGTGTTCAGATAAATATTATGTTGGTAAAAACAG
Source organism: Gambelia wislizenii (assembly GCA_030847615.1). Lineage (NCBI taxonomy): Eukaryota > Metazoa > Chordata > Lepidosauria > Squamata > Crotaphytidae > Gambelia > Gambelia wislizenii. The sequence continues at coordinate 445,299,836 of JAUMIR010000001.1, read as the reverse complement.
GGTGTCTAGGATTATAAAGAAACTAAACCCCCCAAATGTTGAACTACTAATGCCTGAGGTCTTTAAAGACCTGATTGATCTAGAATGAGAGACACTGTTAAATACTGAAAGACTTCTGGGCTACAGCCAGGAACTTTACATGTTTAAAAAGGAAATTATGGCATTCTTATCAGTGCTTCTGGAGGATGCCCCAATATCAGCTTGATTTCATAATCTTTGGCCCCTAGGGAAAGTGACATGACTTTGAAAGAACTAGACAAAAGATGGGCAGATGCAGCATTATGAAAGTGATATAAGGCAGCTGTTTCAGCAATCAGGTCTTCAGTTGCTCCTTCAATGCTTTTAAGAGCAGCAGTACTCAGGGTACAGGTTATACTACAAACTGAAGATTTATCAGTATATACATTGCAACGCCCTTTAAATAAGATTCAAAAGGTACTGCAATATGTGGCAGATGCTGAAAATGATGCAGCTGCATTTGCAGCAAGATCAGTTATAGCCACAATGATAGGAAGAACATTGATGCACTTTGGTCTTCAGTGGACTTTAATATCAGTGGATCAATGGGTGTTGCAAATAGTTACAATGGGATACCAAATCATGTTTTCCAGGATATCTAAGGACAGATCCCTTCCCTTACCAGTATCAAAAAACAAAGACAGGAGGGAGATAGTTGGCAAGGAAATTGAACATCTTCTACTGCTTTCAGCCATATATAAGGTACCAGTAAATCAGGGATTCAAAGTAATATATTCATTTTTCTTTATGCTTCTCAAGCACAATGGCTTTTACAGGTTGGTGCTAGAATTGAAAGTACCTGAATGGATTTGTGAAGTATAAACATTTCAGGATGGAAACTTTACAAACCATCTTGTCTTCTGCACCAAGGTCTTCACAAAAGTACTGTGGTATTGATAGTGAACTTAAGACAGAAAGGAGATTCATTTATTTTCATATCTAGACAACATTTTACTGAAGGTAATTAACATGAAGAGAAGCCAACTGGAGGCCCAACAACAATATAACTCATGTGGGAGCTCTGATAAATGCAAAGATAGGTTGTGCATATCGCTCGGATGAGAGGAAACACAAAATAAGAAAGGAAATAGACAAATTATTATAACTGAGCGTGTGGACTTAGTGTATTTAGAAAAAGTCCAAGGCTTGCTAATATCTACCATACAGCTAGTGCCTTGGACAAGGTTTCACATGAGAAAGTTATAATTAGATTTTCCTTGGGTCTTTTCCAGGCTGTGAGAACATGTTCTGGAATAGTTTCTTTCTGACGTTTCGCCTGCATCTGTGGCTGGCATCTTCAGAGAATGGTTGGGTAGGAGTGTGTGTGGAGTTTATATATTGTGAACCCCTGTTGGGGAGTATATGTAAATTTGTGTAATTGAATGGTTAGTTTCTGGGTGTAGAAATGCAAGGATGATTAGTGTCTGTTTGGCTAATGGTTGGTTGATGGGCCATTATCTGCTAGAAATCCCCTTGTCACTGGGTGGAATTCCTTTGTAAGTGCTGAGTTTTGATTCTATTGTTTTTCAAAACAGGGAGCCAGATTTTGTTTGCTTTTAGGGTTTCTTTCCTGTTGAAGTTGTCCAGGTGTTTGTGGATTTCAATAGCTTCTCTGTGCATTCTGACATGATAGTTGTTGGCCTGGTTCAGAATTTCTGTGTTTTCAAATAACACTTTGTGTCCAGGTTAGTTTATAACATGTTCTGCTACTGTTGATTTTTCTGGCTGGCCCAGTCTGCAGTGTCTCTCATGTTCCTTGATTCGTGTTTGCACACTGCGTTTAGTGGTCCCTATGTAAACTTGTCCACAGCTGCGTGGTATGCGGTAAAGTCCTGCAGCTGTGAGAGGGTCTCTTTTGTCCTTCACTGAGCGTAGCATTTCTTGGATTTTCTTGGTTGGTCTGTAGATTGTTTGGAGGTTGTGTTTCATCAGTTTCCCTATTCTGCCTTTGACTCCTTTGAGGTATGGTAAAAATACCTTCACTTTGGGTGGCTGTTTTTCTTCTTCATTCCTGTGGTTTTTTCTGGGTCTGGCTGCTCTTGTGATGTCTGATCTAGAGTAACCATTAGCCTGTAGGGCCCAGTTTAGGTGCCTCCATTTGTCCTCCAGGTAGTGGGGTTCGCAGATCCTTTTTGCATGGTCTACCAATGCTTTTATTGTGCTTCTTTTTTGTCCTGGGTGATGATTGGAGTTCTTGTATAGGCATCTGTCCGTGTGTGTGCGTTTTCTGTATACCTTGTGGTCTAACTGTTGGTTTGGTTTGCGGATGACTAGGACATCCAAGAGTGGCAGTATTCCTTCCTTCTCTTTTTCCATCGTGAATTGAGTATTTGGGTGGATGCTGTTCAGGTGGTTCAGGAATGAGACCAAATCTTCTTCTCCATGGTTCCAAATGGTGAAAGTGTCATCCACATATTGGAACCATGTTGTGGGCTTTTTTGGTGCTGTTTCCAGGGCTGGCTTTTCAAAATGTTCCAAGTAAAAGTTTGCTGTCACTGGGCTCAGGGGGCTCCCCATGGCTACCCCATCTATCTGTTGGTAGACTTCGTTATTTCACTGGAAATAGCTTGTGGTGAGTCAGTGTTTGAACAAGGCTGTGAAGTCCTCAGGAAATATTTGTTGGATGAGTGCCATGGTGTCCATTATGGGGACTTTGGTGAACAAGGAGACAACATCAAAACTGTTCAGTCTGTCTTCAGGTTTCAGTTCGATGTTGTTGATTTTTTCTATGAAGTGAGCTGAGTCTTTGATGTAGTGGGGGGGTTTGTCCTATGTGGGTTTGTAATTGTGTGGCCAGAAACTTGGCCTAGCCATATGTGGGGGATCCAGTAGCGCTCACTATGGGTCGGAGTGGAATGGAATCCTTGTGGATCTTGGGAAGTCCATATAGTCTTGGTGGGAGAGCCTCTGATCTGCATAGATTCTGGTGTATGATTGGCTGAATTGATGAGTTGTTGCTCAGCTGCTCACTGATGTGAGTCCTTGGCTGAGTTTAGAAGTCAATTGATACAGATTTTCTTGTTTAATTTATTTATTAATTAAAATAGTTACAACCCATTCTATAGCTAAAGATCTAACAGTCAGATACAGACAGTAAAACAATTCAAACAATTCTAAATAATTCAACATGGTAACACAATTGATAAAAATCCACAACCTAGTAGGTCAGAGCTAAGCCATGGTCCCTGGGCTCAAAAGCTTTGGTGAAGAAACACAGTTTAATTTAGTGCTGACCCTGGCCTGATCAGGCCTCTAAGGAGAACGCACTATTGAAGAGAAGGTCCTCTCCTGTGTCTCCATGTAATGTCTTGGTGTCACTGGAGGGACATGCTTATATAGGGAAAGGCACTTCCTCAAGTATCGGCTCCAAGCCATTCTGCTTTCTTTTCCCAGCTTTTTAAACATTTGATAATGTTGATAATTTGACTGTGACTTACTGACTTTCATTTCAGGAAATCTTCTAGCAAGTTTTTGAGAGATTACATGGTGTAAAGTGACAATGCAGAGTGCTACTACTTGGAATGATCAACTTGTTGCAGTACATGCTTCCCTACCTGTCAACCTGTATTGGGAATTCCAGGATTATTTGTCTCAATGATGTTCTGACAGTCATCCCATCTTGCTGGTTCTTTCCTGTTTTCTATGTGGTGAACAAAGCTGCTGAGGAATGGACACTCCATTGTTGTCTTTTGTGGTATGGGAACTTGTATAAAGGTATGTTTTTCACTTGGCTGGAGGGGTAGGAAACACATCTGTGCTCACTGCAAATTGCAGCTTGATAGGATATTGCTAGTCATGAAGGTCTAGTCCAGATTTCATACATAATAGAATTTCCTGCTCTTTCTAGATGACAAATGAATGGTTTCTCTTTTTCAGTTTTCAGATTTCCAACTGCTAATTGTGTTCTACCTTGGCTGTGAAATATATTACTGTATCTAGTTGACCCTTGATTGGCTTGCCTGAATCTAATAACGAAGCACTGGTTTCTTGTACCCGTGAGCTTTTGGTACATAACTGTCTAAAGACTGCTAGTATGCTCTTTAAAGTAAATGAGCCTGCACAATGTTGATTCTTGATTAGGTGTGAGAAGGAAGATGAAAGCACAGCTTCTTCTGTAGGTTGGTGAGAGGAGGAATCTGCACAACTTGGCTTTCTCTCATCACCACCCAGTGACAGGCAGGAAGAACAATAATGTCATTTATTGACTCTTGCCATTTGGCCATCTTATAGCTCCCCCCCCCAGCCTCTTCAGCAGGTACAGAGGATGTTCTCATGCAGTCATTGCAGTGCCTGAGGGGGACATTGAGGATGCAATACTTAGGGAGAAAGAAGCCCCAGATAGAGAACCCTCAGCAGCTGCGGTGCCTTGCAGCTTGCCACATCTTTACAGAGAGGAAGCAAGAGTGCACCAGTGAGTGCAGGTTTCTTCCCATTCCTGGGGGGGGGGTTTCCTCCAGTTATCCAAGGGTTCTAAATCTATCCCCCATAGGTCCCAACAAGATATGCTTTATAGGCCACAACCGCCATTAGCGCATTGGTTTTCATTGAATCATTAACATCTGATATTTGAGGGAGACTTTTTAAAATTTATATTTATAGAGAATTTTCAAACATTCAGAACAATCAGAAAATCAAACAATTGAAATAAACAAAACAACATAAATCAAACATTTTCCATCCTAACACACATTCTAAACAGTTTCTATGGTATATCCATACCTTCCTACATTCTACACTTTTTACAACTTCTTCTTCCTACCTCTCAAGTTTCCCACTTTGAGGAACATTTTTGATGTGACTGTGCTTTTTGGGGATTGAATGCAGAAAGCCTTTTAAGTAAGTAACAATTTGGCCTCACTGGAATGCAAGGTGTCTCAGTTCACAATAGCCACATGGATCAAGGCATGCATCCTGATGGCATACGACTTGGATAAAATGCCTTGCCCAGTTAACATTATGGCACACTCCAAAAGGGCACCTGCCACATCAGCAATGTTTTCCATTAGTGCTCTGATCAACAACATTTGTAGGGCAGCCACCTGGAGTACTCTTTCCTTCATTTGTCATTATAAGATTGACAAGTTCAGGTTGGCGGATGCCACCTTTGGAAGAAGGGTGTTGTAGGAGGTGGTTAATGACTAGGACGTAGACCCTTCCCTGCCATTTATTTCAGGTTGAGGGCTTGGGTATGTCCCAAGTTGTGTGGATTCCTCCTCTCACCAACCCAGAGAATACTACAGTGGGCACTTACCGTGAAGGTGCATTCTGGGTTGTCATAGGATCCTACAGGAAGTGACCACAAGGGCCATCTAGTCCAACCCTTGCAAGAATACACAATCAAAGCATCCCCAACAAATGGACATCCAGCTTCTATTTAAAGACCTTTAGAGAAGGAGACTCCACCGCACTCAAGGCAGTGTATTCCACTGTTGAACAGCTCTTACTGCCAGGAAGGCCTTCCTAAAGTTTAGGTGGAATCTCTTTTCCTGTAGTTTGAGTCCATTGTTCTGTGTCCTAGTCTCTGGAACAGCAGAAAACAAGCTTGCTCCTTCTTCAGTATGAAATCCTTTCAAATATTTAAATATGGCTATCATGTCACCTGTTTACCTTCTCTTCTCCTGACTAAACATACCCAGCTCCCTAAGCCATTCCTCATAGGGCATGGCTTCCACACCTTTCACCATTTTGGTCACCCTCCATGTTCTAGCTTGTAGAGAGGAGGAATCCACCTATTCCCGGTGTGACTGCCAAGTTGTTTTTATCTGGGGTGCAATGGGTTCTTTCCTTCCTTCCTTTTTGTTCTGCTATTCTTCTGAGTTCTCTGTATTCAAGCTTGGCTAGTACGTGAACTGGTCTCTACGATAACCAAATGGCAGGATTATCCTTAGTTTAGTTTGTTTTAGCTGTCTTTAGACCTTATTGTTCTACCTGTCTGTCTCTGGGTGGGGATGAGAGAAACCCAAGTTGTGTTGATTTCTCCTCTCCACACCCAGAATGCACTTTCACAGTAAGTACGCAATGTGACATTCTCTTTTTCTATATAAGAACTAGGGATAGGTGAGAAATTAGGAGTCATTTAGGTTGAGATAATATAGTGGGATATATATTGAATATAACATTGTGAAAGGAAATAACTTGAAAAGGAATTGAATTTATATTGTGCTTAGAATATAAATACGCAAGTGAAGATTGGAATTAAAAGTAGGAGAGGGAAAAAATTTGGATATTGATAGTTATTGATTTATATTGGAAAGGTATTGTAAGATTTATACAGTATTAATTGAATTTGAAACTGAGGAACTGTATTTATAGAAAGTTCTAAAATTTGAAAATTGGTATATAATTGATACATAATTATAAATAATAGAGGAGGAAGAGATAGACTTATAAAAGATTTAAGGAGAAATAGAGGGCAGAATGTCAAGGGAAGAAAACAAAACAAACCACACTGCAATTTTCAAGGAGACCCATCTATAGAGGCACCATTAGGAGTGACAGAACAAACTTCATTGTTGGAGAAAATTTGGAAAATAGGGAAAGAGTTACGTGATGAAGCAAAAGAACTTCGGAAAGAAATGAGGGATTTGAAAGCGGAGATAAAACAAGAGATTAGAGCTGAGATTAGAGAATTGGGAAAAACCATAGATGAAGTATCAAACCATTTGGGGAAAACTGATAAAAAAGTAAATTTAATAGAGGAAAAACAAAGAAGGTAGAAGAAAAAGTGGAGAAAATAAATGATAATATAACTCAACAGGTAGATGATAATCTTATTACAGAATTGAAACAAAGAGAACATTGTATAAAATTGAGAGGATTAGATTATCAGAGAACAAGGAGAAAAACCTTAGTGATAGAATAATACCACGGTTAGCAGAATTTGTAGGAAAAAGTACAGAGCAGTTTGAACCAGAGATAGATAGGATTTTTATATCATGAAGTAAAACAAACACACAAAGGAAATTTCCAGGGGATATTGTCATATATTTTATGAGGGAAAAGTGGGGGATTTAATTCTACAAAAAAAATTACAACACTAGATTCCAAATAGGAGAAGTAGTGAGTGTCATTGTTAAAAGATATCCCAGCAGAAATTTTAAGAAGGAAACATAATTTTCTGACATTTCTCATTATGGAAGAAAAATAAAAGTTCTAGATGGGAAAAGTTAGAAGGTTTATCATTTAAATATAGACAAAAGAATGTTAAAATAAATAATCCCATAGAAGCACTGGATAAATAAATAAATAATATAAATATGACTGAATGCCAAAATGATATTCCTATATTGGATTTTTGTACTTTTTATTATTGCAGTTGTTAATCATACCAACATCTGAGTATCACTGCAATTTTCTGACACACAAAGCAACCCACAGAATAGCTTGGTACTTATGGCCAGACTTGATTTTACAATCCCATGCTGTAGAACTATTATACGTTTATTTTGTTCTTTTATTCAAGTGCAGGATAGAGGTATGGGGGAAGGAAGAATTAGAGCATGCTTTCTGTGTTTTTTGTGTTTTCCTTTCTGTGTATTTGGTCAGGAGATTGCTTTGGGGAGGCATATTGAACTTGTTCTGTTTTTGGGGTTTTTTGCATTTCAGATGCAGCTGTGAGCCTTGGCTTTGTGTCTCGTTGAAGGGACCTAATGTTTTACGTTATTGGTAAGCAAAGAAAATGTTCTAGGAGGTTCCTAAAAGAGCCTCCCGTGTCTATTTTTAACTCATTTGTGTAAACCTCAGAGACTGTTGTCCGGATATTGAGTGTATTAACTTGCATATTATCTTAGCATAACCTTGTCCTCAGACCTACCAGAGTTTCCTTCTTTTAGCTTTTGCTAACTGTTGCAAACATTTTAGCTCCAAAGGCAGAAAATCCAAATGGTGCTTCCATGTCATGGAAAACTAAGTAAGGGATAATTTATTGCCCTTTTATTCTATCCTGAATTGTGCTGCCCAATGGCCTGTGTAATTTTTTTAAAAATCTCTGAGATTTTTCATTTCAGTTTTCATCCAAAGTAGTTCTGAGCTGTATGGTGTTCCCTGGTGATAGATGCTGAATGTTTTCTTGGAATGTATAAGTGCTCTCTATTTCCTCCTTGCTACAGGTGGGATCACAGTATCTGTGGTAGCCTTTTTTTTCACCATTAAGTTCCTCTTTGAGCTTGCCGCACGTGTAGTCAGCTTCCTCCAACATGAGGATCGGGAGCGCAGAGGAGAGCGGACCATTTATGACTACGTGCGAGGCAACTACTTGGACCCCCGCTCTTGCAAAGTGTTCTGGGATTGGAAAGACCCCTGTGAGGTGGGCCACAGCATGGCCTTCCGAGTGCATGTAAGGGAGTATTTCTTTTTCTGTGACAATTCTGGGACTGGATCTAGGTTTTATATCAAAGCAGTGCAGGGCACAACTCCCTTTTTCATGTGTATGAGATTAATTATTTTGAATCCTTGTTTCAATTTTGTTACATGGGTTGAATGTTTTCTGTGGTAGTGGATAGCATCAAAAATGGGCAAAATTAGTGGATATCTCCTATGAACTTTCTTCTGCAATAAGATTTGTGTAGGGTTCTAGCTTCTCGATTCAGATAGTTAGGTTTAGTGATCTGATGATGCAGTTTGGTCCTTTTTCTTTCTGGGCGTAAATCTGTCACTTTCTATCATGTGCCATGTAGTCAGTTTAGACTTATTGTGACCCTATGAATGAGAGACCTCCAGAAGATCCTTTTATTAACCTCATCAGGTCTTATCTGCTCAGGGACATGGCATCTTTTATTGAGTTAATTTATTTCATTGTGTATAGATACAAAATCTAGAGGTTACCTATCTGGAAGCCTGTTTGGAGGTGATATTTTCTATGGTGTAAACATTTCTGCCAAGTCTGTTTAAGCCCACAGATAATGGCACTTCCATATTTACATAGCTGACATGATATGGAATACTGAGTTACTATTTTGCATTTCTTGCATTAGTAATAGAAAGAATGCATCAAGTTATCTAATGTCTCTGCAGCTAATTATTCACCTGAGCTTTTTGTATTCTGCAGTTGTTCTATAAAAATGGCCAGCCCTTCCCTGCTCATCGTCCTGTGGGACTGCGAGTTCACATCTGTCACATTGAGCTAGCAATGGATATTCCTGTGACCCAGGAAGTACTTCAGGAGCCCAGTTCCAATGTGGTGAAGGTGGCATTCACTGTACGCAAGGCTGGACGCTATGAGATCAGTGTAAAGCTTGGAGGCTTGAATGTGGCATACAGTCCTTACTATAAAATCTTTCAGCCAGGTAAATCCTAGTTTAAGCCATCATAAGGCAAGGCATAGATGGGAAAATAAAATATAGTGCATGTGCATTACTGCTACTTTTGTCACTTAGCATTTATTTATCACCATGACCATACTAGGTATTAGTATGAATATTCTGGATTACATTCTATGTGCAAAAGTTTGAGAAAGAGCTTCAACTTATTGTTTTGTTTATTTATTAAAATTTATATCCCACTCCAGGTCATAAGAGCTCTGGGTGGCTAAGTAATTTAAAACAATAAAAAACCTTTCTAAAAATATATTAAACAATAATTTAAAACTTGAATGAGGGAGGTGGCTGACCTACCAGTTAAGAAAACAAAGAGAAAGGAACATATCACCAATGTCAGACAAGGAGATCAAATCTATTCAGAACAACAGAAAATCTAATAGATTTTTAAGAATTATTGTGCAATATTGTACCAAAGGTGAAATACCAATCTTGGAGATGTACAACCTTTTCTCAAAGGACATATAATCCCAGAATTTACAAATCAACAAAAGTAAATGTTGAACAAACCTATAACAATTGCAGAGATCACAGAGAAGATTAAGAAATTAAAAATAGGAAAACCACCTGGACCAGATGGGTTCACCCCAAAATTTTATAAGGTGATAGAAGACCAAATATTACTACCGTTTAAAAAGACTTTGGAAGCTACTGTTAAAGGTTCATATCCCAAAACGTGGCAAGCGACATACATTCCGTTAATACATAAAGAAAACAGAGATCCCCTTGAACTGAAAAATTATTGCCCGATATCTTTGCTTAATGCGGATTACAAAATCTTTGCGTTGATATTGGCAGATTCAAAAAAGTCTTAATGAACTGGATTAATGAAGATCAAAGAGGGTTCCTACCTGAGAGACATATGAAAGATAATGTGAGGCATGTTCTGAATCTGATTGACTATCATGAAAATCATAAAGAAAAGAAATTACCCTTGATTTTTTTTTGGACATTGAGAAGGCCTTTGACAACGTAGATTGGAATGTAATGTTTGAAATTCTTGACCGAATTAATGCAGGCCCAAAGTTTATCAATTGGCTCAAAACTATATCATAAACAATTGGCGAGACTGATAATAAACTGAGAAAAGACAGAAAATATACGGATACAGAAAGGAACACAACAAGGGTGTCCTCTTTCTCCACTCCTTTTCTTACTGATATTGGACATTTTAAGTTTAAAAATCAATGAAAAAGATAAAATAAAGGGGATTAAAATTAAAGAACATAGATTCAGATTAAGAATGTACGCTGATGACTTAGTAATCTCATTGAGTGACCCACAAGAAGAAATCATATCTTTAACGAACATATTAAAAGAATTCGAAACATTAACAGGACTGAAAACAAATACAGACAAAACAGTAATACTAGCTAAAAATTTAACTAAAGAAGAGGAAAAGAGTTTAATGGGAGAGTTCAGGATTCAAAGTTGTAAGAACAGTAAAGTATCTTGGTGTAAACATAACAAACAAGAACTCTGATTTGTTTAATAACAATTACAAAAAGACTTGTACACAAATTAGAAAAGACCTTAATAATTGGCAAAAGCTGGTTACATCATTTCTTGGAAAAATTAGTATAATCAAAATCAATATCCTACCCAGAATGATATTCTTATTCCAAATGATCCCAATAATTCAATCAAAGAAGGTCTTCAAAGATTGGCAATCCGACATTTCTAAATTCACCTGGGCAAGGAAAAAAACCAAGAGTGAAGATGAAAATTCTTCAGGATGCTAAAGAAAGAGGAGGGCTGAATGTACCAAATCTGATGTTATATCATGAGGCCTGTCGCCTAACATGGATCAATGAATGGGTCACCTTAAAGAATAGGAAACTGTTAACAATCAAAGGCAATGGAAACCGTTATGAATGACATGCCTATCTGTTTTATAGCAAAGATCTGATTAACAAATAATTTTATAATCATGCCATTAGGAGTTCACTAATTAAAAGCTGGAGGAAAATAAAGAACAGATTATTTCCCCAGATACCAATTTGGGCCTCACTGCTTGAGGCGCTGCATAATAAAGGAATCCCAGCACTCCAATGGCTGAGCTATAGAGATATCAATAGAAGGAGATTGGCAAATATTAAAAACTCAAGAAGAAATGAGAAAAGACAACGTAGACTGCCATTGGTACTTATATAGGCAAATGAAAGAGATATATAAAATGGACACTAGATTAACAGGGATTATGACAAAGAAAACAGACTGGGAAGTCATTACTGAATTAGGGAACAAACACATGATCTCAAGATTTTATAAATTACTTTTAAAATGGGAAACTGAGGATGAAATAATCAAATCTAACATGATAGTTTGGGCACAAAACATCGGACACTAGAGCTTGAAAGCTGGGAGAGTATGTGGACAAAACAAATAAAGAGAACATTGAGTCTCTTTATTTAAGAGAAAATGTCTACAAAATATATTTTAGGTGGTATTTGTCACCTCACAAATTATCTTTGATGTACAAAGGAACACAAAGTGCATGTTGGAAATGCGGAGACAAAAATGGGTCCTTTTACCACTTATGGTGGAATTGTAGAAAGGTAAATATATACTGGAAGCAGATACAACAAATAATTGAAGAAATTTTGAATATTAATAACAACTGAAACCGGAGCTGTTTCTGTTAGGATTGTTAGAGAAGACATTAGAAAAAGAACATGGTAAAATAATTTTTTATATGCTAGTGACAGCCAGAATAACATTTGCAAAAATGTGGAAAAATAATGTCCCACGGTAGATCAATGGCTAGAAAAATTGTATGAATCAATATACCGTATATTCCGGTGTATAAGATGACTTTTGAGCACTCAAAAATGCCCTCCAAAATTGAGGGTCATCTTATACGCTGGATATACTTTTGCTTCGCCCGCCTACCTATCTCCTGCTTCTTCGCAACCTTCGCAAACGGAGCAAAGAGGCAGGAGATGGGGCAGGTGGGGTGAAGCAAAGTGTTTAGCAGTTCATTCGCCGCCTTCCTCTGCCTTCTCCCCCTTTGGGGAGCAATGGAAAACAGAGGAGGGGCGAACGTTGTGGTTTGCCATGGCCGCCACTCGATCGCCTCTGCGTTCAGCGGCCGAGCCAAACCTCTAGATTCACCCCTTTCCCCCACCTTCCTTGAAGGTGGGGGAAAAGGGCGAAAATGCCCTGTTTGGCTCCGCGGCCCCGTTCCCTCCTTCTGGGCTCCCTTCCAAAGGGGGCCAAGGCAGGGGCTGCGGGGCCGCCGAGCCAAACCGCTAGCTTCGCCCTTTCCCCCCACCTTCCTTGAAGGTGGGGGAAAAGGGCGAAAATGCCCCGTTCTTTACTTATCTATCTATTTTCTCCTTTTAGAGGCAATAAAAATAGGATTAAAGAAACCAAGTAATGTATTGAAGAAATAGATGTACAGTAAAGAGAAAAGAATATTTTGGAGTAACCAGTAAGGAAGTTAAATAATAATATACAGTAAATACGTGCATTAAGGTAATGTGTAAAGAAACTTAATTTATTACAATAAGAAAAGAACAAATGTATAAGAAATGATGCACAGACACTAATGTAAATGTATTTATGCTATTTTATTTGAAATGGGTGGTTTTTATCCAATAAAAACATTTAGAAAAAACACCTGAATGACTTTATGTCTAAAACCCTGTATGTATACAGATTTGGATGAAACATTAGGTCCCAAAAGCACCCCCCCCCACATACCCATTTTAACTTGGCACCAAAATAAAACCAATATTGGCAGCACTCAGGCCTCTAGGGGTGGATATTCCACCACTGGCTCTTTCTCATGTTGTCACACAGTATATTTTTCCCTGCTGGGACACAGGAGTGGGGCCCCTCCAGAAGAGCTCAGTCTCAGGCAGGCATATATAGGGAGAGACCCTTCCTCATATATTTAGGTCCCAAGCATTTAGGCGCTAAATGTCACTGCCAGCCTCTTGAATTCAAAATATGTTTTTATCTGTTTCTTCATTTTTTGTATAAACTTTTCATCTCTGAGTAAAGTTTTTTTTAAATTCCATATGTATTCTTTCTTTCTTAATTTCAATGTCATTTTAATTGGGTTGTGGTCAGATATTATTCTCAGGAGTATCTCCATTGTCTTTTATCTTTGTGCTCAAATCTTTTGCTACCCAGAACATATCGATCCTGGACCATGAATTATGAGCCTCCGAATAAAATGTATATCCTTTCTCATTCCCTTTTTTCTGCGTCCATACATCAGTCAGCTTATATTCTTCCATTATTTCTTTACAAATAACTGGTAGGTTACCATGATTTTTCTTGCCTTTCTCCTGTTTTGTCCTGTCTCTTTGCCTATCTAAAACTCCATTAAAGTCTCCTGTAATTATTATATTATTATCCTTTAAATTTTCCAGTTCCATTCTCAATGAGTTGTACAATTTGCTTTTCTTCTCTAAAGGGGCATAAATTGCTATCAATATTAATTTCCAATCTGTTGATCTTATTTCTACCCCTATATAATGTCCATTCTTATCTTTCATGATCTCTTTTGTCTCGTATTTCTTCTTCACGTAAATAGCCACCCCTTTTTTCTTCTGATTGTCAGCTGAATAAAATAGTTGTCCTAACTTCTTATTGTTTAGATAACTTGCATCTTGCTTTCTTATTCTAGTTTCTTGAATAGTTATTATATCTGTCATTTGTTTCTCAAGATAGTGATAGACTTTCCTCCTTTTCTCGGGTGTATTTAATCCTTTCACATTCCATGTTGTTATAGATAAAGTCATGTTACTTTGTATCTTTTTCAATCTAATCTATCCGTTCTACTCTTGATCTCCCATATCTATTTCTTCTTCTTTTCTTTCGTCCTCTTTTTCATCGTCTTCTTCTTCTTCTTTTCCTTCTATTTCTTCTTCTTCTCTTTCTTGTTCGCTCAGGATATGTTCTTGTATTCTTGTTCGTCTTCTTTTGATTTCTTTCTTCTTTTCCCATTCCTTTCCCTCTGTTTATTGTTTTCCTCACTTGCTCTTTCTTTTTCAAATTGTTTATCAGGTTTCCTGGCTTTTTCTTCCTCTTTTTTCTTACGCCTTTTTAGATAATTTTTCCTTTCATCTTGATTCATTTTTTCTAAAAATTCTTTTGCTTTCTCTATTGTGTTAATTCTAAATCTCTTTTGGTAATAAATAAATGAGATCCCTTAATCGTGCTCCCACCTATAATTAATACTTTTATTTCTGAGTCTTTGCGTTAGAAATTTGTACTCTTGTCTTTTTCTAAGTACTTCTGGTGGTATGTCTTTAAAAATCTGTATCTCTTGGCCATCTATTTCTAATTTTCCTTGGTAGCTTTTTCGTATTATCTTGTCTCTTATTGATGATTTTATATATGTGATTACTGTATCTCTTGGCACTTTTTTTTCTTTTGAGGCCACTGTACTTACTCTGAAGATTTTATCTGTATATTGTGTCAGTATTTCTTCAGACATCTCCATAAACTGTGCCAAAGGTGGGATTATTCTTTCATATAAATTTTCTTTTGGTTTCTCTGGTATTCCTCTTAGTTTGATACATTTGTCTCGGTACCTCAATTCCTGTATTAAGTTCAATTTTTTTTCCTTCTCTTGTTCTGTCCTGAGTATATCTGCTTGATTCTCCAACACTTGTGTTCTATTTTTAACTACTTCCAAATCATTTTTTATTTCTTTCATTTCCGTTGTTAGTTTGTCTAATCTTTTGCCCAATTTCTCAATATCTGATTTTAATTCTTTTTTAGACATTTAAAGTCCTCCTTCATTTCTCGTTTAATTTCTCTTAATTCTTGTAGTATTTGTGTGTTTATATCTCCCTGTTTTGTGGGCATTTCTATAGATCCTCGCCTTGACAATGTTGTCTGTGAGGTCATATGTGCCCTGGATCTTACCCCTGAAGCCATAGCTATCCTTCGTTATTGCGATACTTTTCCAATATATTTATTCTCCCAATGAGTCTTTCCTTTCCTTCTCCTTCAATCCTTTCCATTCTCTTACGTCAAGATTTATCCTCAATGCCCTTATTTTTCACCCTTTATAATTTATAACAGGGTATATCCTAAAGCTTAGACTTGATATCAATTGCCGTTTCTTATATAAATTTTTACAGTTTATGTTCCTAAATTTTTTATAAATCTTCGTCTAAAGATACCCTTTGTAGTCCAGTAATATTTCTTATATTTCTATTCAAAGATTCCCAGCTTTATAAATCATACCCTGCCCAAGTAATTCATCAAACTAGACCAAAATCTCAACACATTCATAAATTCATTAATTCTAGAATTTACTTATCTCCTCTGATTCATTAAATTCATTAAATTAGCTATCTTGTTTTAGATAATTCATTGATCTCTCAAATTTTCAAAAATACATGACTTTTTCACCCATTTAATTTAGCCTCTACAGTTCATTCAGATTCATTCAGTTCATTTACTACTACAACTACAAATCATTAATTCCTCATATACTAATTCACATTTAATTAATTAATTAATTACCTTGTCCATTAATCAAATAATCAATTCTTTATGTCAGTATATTAGACAATTAATTAATTATTTACATTGATGAGTTCTAAACCACTAGTAATTCATTAATTTCAATTACTTTCTAATATTCTTTCTAATATTCTGTCAATACCTTACTTCCTCAAAGATACGAGTTATACAAATTGTGCAATATGTAAACTGTAAATTTCTTAATCCTGAGAGTTTCTTATTACTATTTGAATTTATGCCTTATTCTACAATCTGTTCTTATAAATTCATCTATTTGGTATACTTTAATCCAGATTTATTTACTTATTATTTCTTTATAATTTTTGAATTACCATTAAATTCATTGAGAGATATATTAATTCAACCTTTCTCAAACCAGTTCACTAAGAGGATAACAAATGAACAAATACAAGCAACTTTCAAGCCTTTGTGTAACCAAATACAATTAAATATCGCTTAGTTCGGCTCTCTGCCCAAAAACATTTCACAAACACTTAAATCAAATTTGCCACTTACCCATTTTACAAGCTACCCAAACTTAAATACCAGTCGAGAGTATTAGTTACATAAAAACCTGGTATACTTTCTGAGATTTTCTCTCTTATTCCCTCTTATTTTAGTCCTCCAAACTTTTTGTGTTAGCTTCTATCTCTTTATTGTCGTTTCTTTACTCTCTTTTCTCTTCACTCCTTCCTGTTCCTTCACCCCTCGTTACTCTCAGTTTTATGTCTGCACGCAACTTTCTCCTTGTTCCCCACTTCACCCAACGGAGGGTTCAAACCTCCAAAGTCAGTGATTAAACAAGCATACTCATTCTACTCGTTCTTCGTGTTCTCACCACACAACGGTTTCTTTTCTCTGAACTTTCTACCTCTCTCTTTCTCTTTCCGCCATCAATCTTCTATTGTTGATCTATCTTGTTTCTTTCTTGTTTCCCTCAGATCGGTATAGTGGGTACACCAATGTCCTTCTGCCAATCTTGTCCTTTCCGTGCCTTCCACGTCTTCCGGCTGGATCCTCTGACTTTTTCGCTGTCGTAAAACACTACTTTTTCCCGCAGACAAAAAGCTCAGATTGTACAAGATAGCTTTTGACGTCCTTGGGTTTATATCTTTAAAGTAGGTTCCATTGTTTTTTGATTCCTTGGGATATTGGAGGCTCGGAGCTTACCGCTCCTAAAACAAAGAGGCTGTGGCTACCGAACGCCCTCTTTGCTGCTTACTTCTCCCATTCAGTACTCCCCTTCTCCCTCCCCTGAATCTTGGAGTCTGCAGCCAAAGGGCACAACACCGATCCCTTGTAACCCCGTCTTCCCTGACAGGGAAACCTTAGATGTACACAAAGAAAGAACCCCGAAGATAGCCTCTTTCTGGAGGTCAGATCTGCAGAGCAAACCCGCAGAACAGCCGTCGCCTCTGCCCACGGAACCAGAAGTCCTCCAGCCTCTTGAATTCAGACAGAAAATGTATTGGCGGTTCATACCATATGTTTAAAACTGGTGTTATATGTTTTCTTTAAGCTGTTCCAATCAGAAATCTAGGTGCCAAATTTTGCATTATTTAATTTATTACTGCTATTAAATTGATAGTCAAGTCAGAATAAAGAATATTTGATGAATAAAACAGCTAGTACTTCTGAGGATTTTGTATGGCTGTGAAGGGTGTGTAACACCAGGTGTCAACCATCAGTAATCACCACAGTATATGAGTGAGCTAAGACCCAGAGCAGGTGTGGGTTGTAGTGGGTCCTAATGGATTTTAGTGAGTGGATTGTGGTGGGTCAGAGTAGTTGCTGTGTAAGTTTGCTGAGAGTTAGTGGGTTGACTATTTTGCATTACTTCAGACATTGTATGTTGGTGATATATCTTGCAACAAGAGATAAAGAGCCTCCAAGAGCTTTGGAAGAAACCAACTGTGTCTGTGCCTCATTTCAAGGTTGGTCAGTACCATATTGCCAAATATTGCTAAAGGATTCTGTGCTTCCGCACTCTGCTGTAAATAGCTACTGTTGGGGACAAGCACCTCAGATAGTGCTGATAAGCTGGCATCTCAGTGGGCCTAGTTTTTGTATTGGTCGCTGCACGCCTTGCAGGACCTAAAAGAGAGCTAAAATATACTGCCACCAATTCTAGAAAGTCAGGTTAAATGGTTCCCAATGTCCCTTGGCCAATGATATCAAGATAGAGGTCCTAGAAAATTTCAGGTTTGCATTTGCCATCCTAAAAGTCAACATCGGTTTCTCAAAAACAAGTCATGCCAGACTAGGCAGCTTACTATAATTTAAAAAGGATACAGCTTAAACATTAATTACAAAAGTTAAAAAAAGAATTAAATATTACTATAATTAAAACATAATTACAGTTTAACAGTTAATAACATTTCACACATAGTTAAAACATAGCTTCAATAAAATATTAAAACCATTAAAAACAGTGCACCAGTTACACACACACACACACACCATAGTTAAAATTCACAATTCAAAAGCCTGCCTAAATAAATAAACTGGTCCAGAGTTGTACAGAGACTTGATGCTTAAATACTTTGACCCACTGGCTGGGGCAGTCCTTGGGATGCAAAAGGTATTCTTTAAGAATGGCCTTACAGTCATTTCCCTTAATTGTTTAGAATCATCCTACTTTGAAACCTTAGTCACATTCTTGACCCAATTCACTAGGCTTTTTCTTCTAAGATGTTAAGTAAAGATTAGAAAGGTCTGACAAAACAGGTACTTGGCTACACTGTCCTAGCACCTTCTTTGTATCTTTGAGCTACAACAACTCTGATTTATCCAGTGAAATCTGAATAGACAGTACTTTAGGCACATGGACTAACTAATCAGTAAGCAAAATGAGTTTCAAATGAATAATAGATATCAACAATTTCACCTCCAAAGTGCTTAGCATATAAGTCACAGTGGAGCCCTGAGGATTCTTAATATTCCTTCCTGGCCAAGTTGGAAAAGATATTTGAGAAAAGTTGACTGGATTGATTTTTCTACATGTTTGCTACTAAGCAGATACAATGGTGATGAAGAAATAATCTTTCCTTAGGTGCCATTATCAACATCGTCTAAGCTCTAAAAGAATACTTATGTCTATTCAGCTGAATTCATTTTATTTTTTTGTCACCTTTGTTTCATCTGGCAGCCTATCTATTTCATTTCTCTTCATTTCTGGGTAAACCAAGGAGGAAAATTTATTTAGTGGGGGAGGCTGTTTAGGAGCATAATCTACAACCAAAGTAATCCCTTTGTTTTATTTCTTGGATCATTGGATAGCTACAGACCAAGAATTCTTGACATACTTAATAGTGCATTCTGCTTATTAGTTTCCCTTGTGTACACTATGGCAACTTGCTGTTGTAATATATTTTGGTGTCTATATAAGATCCATCAGCTCTTAGCTGCCCCTGCTGTGTGATTTGCCAAATATAGGAGTAGCTCCATAATTGTAATCATAACTGCAGTTCTTAGCTGTCTGTTGCACACATTTAATTGTCCAGTAGTCTTGATTTCTGCAATAGACTTCTGCTATTGCAGAAGAACTTCTTCCTGAAAGCCAATGTGGCTTCAGACCCAATAGGAGTACTACAGATATGGTATTTGCCCTTAGACAACTGCAAGAGAAATGTAGAGAGCAGAACAAGGGTCTCTATGTAACATTTGTCGAGCTCACCAAAGCCTTCGACACCGTGAGTAGAAAAGATCTGTGGCAGATCCTGGGAAGACTAGGATGTCCCCCCCAAATTCCTTAAAATGATTATCTTGCTATACGAGGGCCAGCACAGTCAAGTCAGATATGGCGATGCTTTTTTAGAGCCCTTTCTAATAACTAATGAAGTGAAGCAAGGTTGTGTTCTCGCTCCAACTTTATTTACAATCTTCTTTAGCATGATGCTCCAAAAGGCTACGGCAGAGCTTGAAGAAGATGACGGTGTCTATATACGTTACTGTACTGATGGTAGCTTGTTTAACTTAAGCCGTCTGAGGGCTTGCACGAAGACTCTAAACTATCTAGTCCGTGAGCTGTTCTTCGCTGATGATGCTGCCCTTGTTGCCCATACAGAAGCAGCTCTGCAGCGCCTAACATCCTGCTTTGCAACAGCTGCAGAGCTGTTTGGGCTGGAAGTCAGCCTGAAGAAAACGGAAGTTCTTTACCAGCCTGCACCAAAGGACGAACACCACCATCCCCACATTACCGTTGGCAACTCTGTGCTTAAGTCCGTTCAGCAGTTCACCTACCTGGGAAGCATAATCTCCTCAGATGCCAAGATTGACAAAGAGATTGATCACAGATTAGCAAAGACATATAGTGCATTTGGAAGACTTTACAAAAGAGTCTGGAGTAATAAACATCTGAGGTGAAGCACAAAAATCAGTGTGTATAGAGCCGTTGTACTGTCTATTCTCCTTTACGGGTCTGAAACATGCGTCACCTATTGCCACCACTTACGACTCCTCGAACTCTTTCATCAGCGCTGTCTACGCACCATCCTAAATATACACTGGACTGACTATGTGACGAATGTTGCTGTCCTTGAGCAAGCAGGGATCACCAGCATTGAGGCCATGATATTGAGAACACAGCTGCGCTGGGCAGGGCACGTTTCTAGAGTGGAGGACCATCGCCTCCCAAAAATAGTACTCTACGGTGAACTCGCCATGGGTCAGCATAAGAGGGGCGCTCCAAAAAGCGCCCCTCTTTTTTGGACTCCCTGAAACAACATCTCAGGCTCAGTCAAATTGATCACCAACAATGGTCCGCCCTAGCCTCACAGCAGGAGGCATGGAGACGCACTATCTACAATGCTGCAGCCTTATTTGAGAACTCACGCCGAAGAAGTCTTGAAGAGAAATGACAACGCAGAAAGAATCACAACCCGGAAACATCACCCAAGGAGATCTTCTGTTGTACTTTCTGCAACCGGACTTGTTTATCTCGGATTGACCTTTTTAGTCATCAGCGCGCTTGCAGAAAGCGCGGGATGAGTCCTTCCTGAATCTTTGTTTGCAAAGAAAACCCAGAGTCTTGACTTCTATTCCTGCCCTCCACTTGTATTTTGTAGTTCAGAATCCATCTCACTTCCATGACATCTTATACTATTAATTACATATGTTCCCTTGTAAGATTGCGTGTAGTTTCACAATTATTTTTTTCCTTCTTTCAGGTATGGTAGTTCCCTCCAAAACCAAAATTGTTTGCCATTTCTCCACACTGGTGCTGACATGTGGGCAGCCGCACACTCTGCAGATAGTTCCCAGAGATGAATATGATAATCCTACCAGTAACTCAGTATCACTAACAGATGAGCACAATTACAGCCTCTCAATCCATGAGGTAAGTGACATATGTCCTTCTGTGCCTCTTGTCTTATGTGACCAGAGTACATCAATATATCCTAACATATGTTCTTTTTGTCCAGCTTGGTCCCCAAGAAGAAGAGCCTTCTGATGTTTTGTTTGAAAAGTCTGTCTTGTCCAATCAACAGACTTGTCAAGTTTTCCTAAGACTCACCCTACTCCGTAGGGGATGTTTCCGTGCCTGCATCTCCTACCAAAACCAGCCTATTAGCAATGGAGAGTTTGATATCATTGTTCTAAGTGGTGAGTTTAAAATACAGTATCTTACTTCCATTTCCGTTCCTCCACACAATTCGATTGCCAGCTAGAGACATTTAAAGTTGCTTTGTGTTACTGATTACATTTCTCTCGATGTTGTTGGTAAATAGAGGATTACTGCTATAACATTGTTTTTATGGGAAAATAGTGTGAAAGTAATGATTGAGATGGATAGTCTACAGCAGGGCTTGGAACCCTTAAGTTCACAGGCTAGTTTGCCCCTCCTTCAGCCATCATGGGTTGCACCACCCCCTCGGCTACTGTGCCACCAAATGTTGGTTGTTAGCCCTTAAAAGGTCTTTAGTACAAGCAGAGCATGTTTATTAGTTTTTTCTGCCAAAATTAAGCGGTAGACTACATAAAACCTTAAACAAGCATTTTTGGGGGTTCATGGGGGATGCAAAAATGGCCTGGGCCAGTTGAATACAATCTGCAGGCCCTGTGTTGGCCATCACAATCCTAAGAAACTTTGACCAACTACATAACATGCACAAAGCTTCCACTCTGGTTTCTGTTGTTTATACATAGTTGGGGAATTTGGAGTAGGGAAGCAATAGATGGGGGAAAGTACGAACACTGTCCTTTCTGCCGCTTCTTTGCTTCAAATTTATCCTTGCAAATGGTTTTCTTTCTTTTTTGTTAAAGGTTGGGTTTCAGTTATGCAAATCTGCATGTCTTGTGCAGTTAGCAGTCAAGTCACGTAGGCACATAAGTACATTTCATAGTTGGGAGAAGTACCTGGTGTAGTGTTTTAGACTAGTATAATTCACTTTGATAACTTCAGCATGATTAAATTTCCCTGGATTGTGCTCTGATGTGTGTATATGTATTATTTGCCACCTTCATGTCTATTGGATGGTAAAACAAAAAGAGATACCACTTTAGGGAAAGTATTGCTATGTCATGAGGTTCCTAACTAAAAGGACTGATATAGGACTTTGCAGTGCTTAACAGATAAACTACCAAAAGAGAGCTCTTATTATTTATTGTTTATGGTTGTTTGAGCTTCTCTTGTCATCAAATAATATTGTAAAGAATATTCAGGGCTACTGTCTACATATTGCCATCTTCTGCCGGTGGTATTCTTACTTAGGTTCACAGAGCAGCCACACTTACAGGTACTGTATTGTAGCATCAGAAAGATGTCATCTTTAACATCTTTACACAATTATTTTAGCAAACACCTGAAGAATTAAAGTTTGTGTGCATAGAGTGAAAGGTGATGAGAACTGTTATATCTGACATCTTAGAAGTTTTCGGTGAGGGAAGAATAATAAATCCTGGAGAAACAACCCATAGAAACTAATTGAGAAACATAAATCCTAAATGGGGAGTGGCTCTTGTCCTGTCCATATGTTGCACAAATTAAATGTTAGTTGTCTTTATTTAATATATCCTATCAGACAACCTTCTTGGTCAGCAACTCTTTTTTAAAACAAATATTACCATAACATGTTTAGAATTTACTGCCTGGAACCTTTTGAATTTTGAGTGTCAAGCTTTATGTCTGTCTATCTTGTATCTTGCAGAGAATGAGAAGAATATTGTAGAGCGAAATGTTTCTACCTCAGGGGTCAGTATCTACTTTGAGGCCTACCTTTACAATGCTAGTAGCTATGCCAACACCCAGTGGCATCTTCCACCCTTGCACTTGGGTTCCTCACAACGCCGACCTTCCACTGCTACTGAAGATGAGGATGAAGACTCTCCTTCTGACAGCCAGACCCCTGAGAAAGTGAAAAAACCAAAAAAAGTGTATTGCTATGTATCACCCAAGGTAACAACAGCTTCAGATTTTGCGCTCCAAACATTATTAGAACTATTTTTACAGGATTCATGTTCTCGCTATTATGTATGACTGGTGTAATCAATAACTTTCAGAAATTATTTCAGTCTGGCTGTCAGCTGTTAACCACAGTTGTTTGGGGATGTGTGCTGTGTTATGAAACAGCTTAAAATTTTTCTGCAAGAAGATACTGTCCTCCTTGGCTCAATTCTTTGTTAACTAGAAAACAAAACTGTGGCTAATTTATATTACTTTTGCTATGTTGGTGGAAAATAATACTCATCAGGTTCTTTGAGAATAGTGTATCCATGAAGATGCAGTTATTCATGGCTTCTGTTTTCTTTGGCTTTAAAGCAATTCTCGGTAAAGGAGTTCTACTTGAAGATCATTCCTTGGCGCCTCTTTACTTTCAGAGTATGCCCTGGCACCAAGGTGAGTTGAGGAAACTGAGTGGTGGGGAGTATGATTTATTTTGTGCTGGTTGTTCTGAAGATGCTGGTGGAGGAGGTTTATTCCATTTGTCAGCCTAAATCACAGCTACTTGAAATAATTCTTCCTCGCCATTTTAGAATTTAGATCTTGCTTGGGAGCATGTTGTGAACTTCTCTTATTTTGCACTCTGCTCCTAATCACTCAGCTTCTTTCCTCTTGTAAACTTCCTATCATTTCCCTAACAAGAGAAGTGCTGAGGGGTATTCTGTGGTAAGTGGAATTTTATGAAAGCATTACAGTTGTCCCTCCACATTCACGGATTTGACATTCACGGATTTAAGTATTCATGGCTTGAAAATATTCTTTAAAAAATAATAATCCAAAAAGCAAACCTTGATTTTGCCATCTGATATAAGGGACACCATTTTGCTATGCCACTGCATATAATGGGACTTGAGTATTCACGGATTTGGGTATTCACGGGGGGTCCTGGAACCAAACCCCAGTGAATGTGAAGGGACAACTGTACTTCAGCTGATTCTGAGCAGGTGGAGGGGGCAAGAGAATGTATGCAGAGGATGGTCTTGCTACATCTGCTGAGCTTTCTGGTGAATGATGGTTTCATCTCTTTGCTGCTAGTTTTCTTACCATGGGCCTGACCCTGTGCACAAGCTGCTGACACTGGTGGTGGATGATGGGATCCAGCCTCCTGTGGAGCTCAGCTGCAAGGAGAGGAACATTTTGGCGGCCACTTTCATTCGCTCTCTGCATAAAAATATAGGTAAAAAGGAGTTAGGGGCATAAGATTTTATTGCTCACTATCTAATGCAGGGTGGGGCAAAGTGCAACTGCTTTTGTGGCCCTTGATGCTTCCACACTGCCTGGACTGCTCTTTTTTGGTAAAAACATAGGGCAAATGACCTCCCTGCACTATTTGACATTAAAAATGTCTATTATTGAGACCCAGAAGTGACCCTCTGAACCCTTTTTGTTGTTGTTTTATCTTTTGACAGTCCAATGACTACCACCCCCCAGAGGGTCCCAGGGGCATAACATTGGCCTTTGGACCAGTTGCAGTTGCCCACCTATGGCTTAATGTAACGCAGCTGGCCTAAAATAATATATAGGGCTGCTGATCACTCTTCTGTTGTATGGACTGCAAGCATTTTTATCAGAGATTGCATGATTTCTGGGTTCTCTATGCTGTCTACCTCAGTCTTTGCCCATAAATGTAGAATAAAAGTAACCACTCACCTTTCCCCAGATTCTGATAACTTTTATTTCAGTGGTCTCTTTCTGATATTTCTTTGGAGAAGTTTATACAGTTAGAATGGAAGGGTAGGTGAGTGTAGGAAAGGGGGAAGGGACTTACTTATATCCACTCAGTTTTTTAAAAATTGTCCTGTTCTGTGCTGCCATCATGGAGAAGGTAAATAATGCTTTTTAAACATTGAGCGTGTGATGGAAAGAGGGATGATCAGAGTAGGAGGAAGAGCACAAATATGGAGAAAGGAGAGAAATAGTAGACACAAGGGAATCAGTGTGGTGTGGCGGTTTAACTGTTGGACTAGGACTCCATGATTCCAGCACCCAAAAGCCACTGGGCAAATCACAGTCTGTCAGCCTTAGAGGAAGACAATGGCAAACCTGCTTTGAATAAATCTTGCCAAGAAAACTTTATGATAGGGCTATTATAAGTTGGAGTCAACTTGAAGGCACAGAATAACAACAAGGAAATGCTAATTAGTGAAATCTTTATTTATACACACATTTTCTCAGAAATAGTACTTTCAGGGTGTTTTTTTAAAAAAATTATGGTTTATCCTCCTTTGTTTCCTTATGTCTTTTATAATGAGATTATGAATCCTTTTGAGATTGTAATCAATCTGTAATTTTTGTTTGCTTGAATTACTGTGATCCGTCCTGATTAGGCATGTCTGTCATACAATGCACAGATGTTCTTAAGGCTGCATGACTCTGGTATCTTGATAGCTGGTATTTTGGATATCTACTGTGGGGCAAAATGCTGAAGATACCATTGATGATTGAGTTGTTTCAGAAATCAGAGATGACCATGGGTTTCTTGGTTTTAGGAGGCTCAGAGACTTTTCAAGACAAAGTCAACTTCTTTCATAGGGAATTGCGTCAAGTGCACATGAAGAGACCCCACTCCAAAGTTACTTTGAAAGTCAGCCGTCACAACCTTCTGGAATCAGTGAGTATTTCTTCTACAGAAATATTGGGTGAATTGTGTATGCCTTTTTTAGAGCAGTGCTACTCAAAGTGATGGTCTGTGGACTGGTGGTAGTTCACCAGCCATCAGCTGCTGGTCCCTGATGAATTTCCAGGAAAGAAGGCAATTAATTGTAACCATTGGACACATATATGGTGCAAGTCCCTGGCACATTAGGGAAGAAAAATCACCCATATCAGGTAGTTTAGGAAACACTGTTTTAGAAGATTATGCAGATCAGGGATGAGCAACTTAAGGGGGGCACACCTCTCCCCACCTTTCACCAGGGGCCACATACACAACCTCCCACCATGCAGGAAGTTTTCCTTTAAGGGCATTTTGCTTTCTTCACAAGAAAGTTCATGCTTCCAATGCATCCTGTTTAAAAGCAGGTTAATATTTAAAATGGCTCTCACTAAGATGAAATGCCATATTTATGCTGCTTGTTTTGCAGAATATGAGGAAATTTGAAGTGGCTGCAAAATGAGACAAAGGGCTACATGTGGGCAAAGGGGGTCAGGGTGGTTCTTCTTATTTGCATGTACTAGAATCATGTATTTGCATATTATCGAGTCATGTACATGTAGATCAAGTAGATTAAGCAGACCATTAGTCCTTTCTAACATGGGTAAGGGGAAGCTTGATCTATGCTATGGGAAAGCTCTTGGTTGCTCATAGAAGTCAGAAAGAAAGTCCCACTGTTTGGTTCCCCCGGTGCTACTTATGCAGGAAAGCCAAAGTAGTTGATATCAGAGACTTGTTATCTGTTCATACAAAGTAAGTTCTCATATTAGTCTTCTGGCCCCAAACATCAGTTTACACTGGATTTTTCCTTATATACCTAGTCCCTGAAAGCAACGCGGAACTTTTCTGTTTCTGACTGGAGCAAAAACTTCGAAGTGATTTTCCAGGATGAAGAAGGTGAGCTAACTTTTTACTATGTTTGTGCATCTTAGAGAAAGAGAGGGAGTAAGAGGTCTGTTTGGCTTTATTCTGTACTGTTACTGAACTTACAAGGCTTACATAATATTTTGCAAGCAGCCACAAATTGGTTCTCCAGTACATAAAAGAAAACCGTCTCATTTATGCAAATATCTCTGTACAGTCTAAAGTAATAAATCCAAGGTATGATAGTGAGTATGTAGCAAATCTAAGGCAGTCATCCAGGTCTCTTGAGTACAGTTAAGCTGCATGACATTCTTTTGTTGTATTGTTTGAGTGTAGAAAATAATTACAGGTTAACCCCCGCCTCCCGTATCCACAGGGAATACATCCCAAGAACCCCCTCCCCGTGCATACCTGAAACCATGGATAATAGGAACCCTATTATTTTCAATTAGAAGAATACCAGAAGTTGACCATAGAATTATATTGGAGAGCCTAGAGAAAACTTATATTTTCAGATGTGGATAAGTGAAATTGTGGATACTGAATCCATGGTTATAGGGATATATGTGTTGCATTTCTTTTGTTTTAAGTGTACAGACCAGATTGTATGTCTATAGTATGCAGTTGTCCGAGTAAGCAGCCCAGAATGTTGGCGACAGGATAAACAAAATCTGGGAAAGTGGCCAACTCCCAGTTGATAGCAAAGTCAATTAAGGGGAGCCGGATAAGGTTCAGAACAAGCAAGGTTCTGTTTCTTGAAGAAGCAACAATGCAGGCAAGAAGGCACACAAGAAAAGAGTCCAAAATACAGTATAAAGGTCAAGACTTACAGAAGGCAGCTTAGTCAAGTAGTAGGTCTGTGGATCAGCAGGATCAGGCAGCAGTGTAGTCAGGAACAGTCCAAGGTCTAAACACAAGTCAAGGCAACAGGAATCAAGGCATGGAGTCAGACATATCAGACACGAAGCTTTCTCCAGAAAGATCAGTTGATCTCTGATAAAGCCTACACAGTTCCCCAAAGCGTATATATAGCAATCAGGGCTTTGCCAAGTGCTTCTCAAAAAGTCTCAGCAACCTCCTTTGAGCTTCCTTTTGAGATCGCTGCTGACTGAATAATGGTGGAGGTAAGTTCGTCTCTTCTTCTTCATCCTTATCTGAGCTGGCAGGGCTCTCTGCTGGGACTGGTGCCAACCCACTAAGGCCAGGCTCGTTCTCTGCTTGAGCTTCTAGGTTGGCAGGGTTCCCTACTGGCACAGGTGTAGGTAAACCTATGCCAGGGTCCATAGGGCCGTTCCCTGCCATGTCCTCCTCCTCCTCTGATTCCATACCCTCATCAGACTCACGGGACATGACAGCACTATACTATACTTTCTTACAGCTTTGTTTTAGAGGGTACAGGGCTGTTGCAAGATCTGATTGGTCTTTGATTTGTTCTGTCTTTTAGCCTTGGACTGGGGAGGTCCTCGCAGAGAATGGTTTGAATTGATCTGTAAAGTTCTATTTGATACCACCAATCAACTTTTTACCCGCTTTAGTGACAACAACCAAGCATTGGTGGGTATTTTTTTTTTCATAATTAGTGGAAATGAGAGAAAGTGAATCTGTTCATGTCTTCAGTTTAGAGGCTTATGATCAAACATTCATGTTCCTCTCACAGTTTTTTCTGTTGTGTCCTGTTTAGTAGTTATGAGTAGGCCAATGGATGAAGCAAGAGGCTGGTATGAACTTATATACTGAGAAATGATAGTGCAAATAAAAAGAAATGTTGCTGTTGAGAGAGGGAATATAATTTGTTTGTTGACTGCCTTAGATAAGTCCTATTCAGGCATCCGTGGTTTCAAATATGTAGAGATGGCAGCAAAAGAGCTTCATGCCCTCCTGGCTGATGCTCCCAATGGAGATCATCATCAATTGGAAGGGAGATATTCTATGCTGTTACTAATGGGTTCAGGGCAGAAGATGAGTCATAAAAACCTCTGCACTTACAATCAGATCAGGGATGAAAGGTGAAAACTTTTGATCACAGTGTACAAGAAAAATGCATAGAGCTTCTTCAGTTTAGGCTTGCTCTGATTACTGTAGGCATTGCTGTGGTAATTATGGGCTCCCTTGTTTGTAGGTGCACCCCAACTCTAACCGGCCTTCTTATCTGCGACTGAAAGTATATGAATTTGCAGGGCGCTTGGTTGGAAAGTGTCTCTATGAGTCATCTTTAGGAGGAGCTTACAAGCAGCTAGTGAGAGCTCGTTTCACCAGATCTTTCCTGGCTCAGATCATAGGATTGCGGATGCATTACAAGGTACTGTTTTCTTTAGTCATGTGTCATGCTTCAGAATCTCTCTCTCTCTCTGGCTTTTCTTTGCAAACGAAGATTCAGGGAGGACTCATCCCGCGCTTTCTGCAAGTGCTCTGATGACTAAAAAGGCTAATCTTAGATAAACAAGTCCGGTTGCAGAAAGCACAGCAGAAGGTCTCCTTGGGTGATGTTTTTGGGTTGTGATTCTTTCTGCGTTGTCGTTTCTCTTCAAGACTTGTTCGGCGTGAGTTCTCAAATAAGGCTGCAGCATTGTGGATAGTGCATCTCCGGGCCTCCTGATGTGAGGCCATGGCAGACCATTGTTGATGATCAATTTGGCTGAGCCTGAGACGTTGTTTCAAGGAGTCCTTGTATTGCTTTTTTGGAGCGCCCCTCTTACGCTGACCCGTGGCGAATTCACCGTAGAGTACTATTTTTGGGAGGTGATGGTCCTCCATCCTAGAAACGTGCCCTGCCCAGCGTAGCTGTATTCTCAATATCATGGCCTCAATGCTGGTGATCCCTACTTGCTCAAGAACAACAACATTCAGTAGAGATTAAACCTCGTTTCACAGTACATACTAAATTTATATTATTCTTCCCTTCCATGCTCTTTTTCCTCACAGTATTTTGAAACTGATGACCCAGAGTTCTATAAATCTAAAGTCTGCTTCATCCTAAATAATGATGTGAGTGAGATGGAGTTGGTCTTTGCTGAGGAAAAATACAGCAAATCGGGACAGCTTGAAAAGGTGAGCCATTAGTTGAGATGTTACAGCTTAGGTTCCTTTTGCCCCCAATCGGGAAAAGAGCAGTTTGTCACTAGAAAGGAAAAGATATTAAGTGGGTGTAAACAGCTTGTTTTCTTCCCAATATTTATTTATTTATATTTATATCCCACCTTTCCCCAGCATGGAACTCAAGGCATCTGCAACTCCTGTCAGCTCTAGCCAACAGTGCAGAATCATGGGAGTTAGAGCCCAACAACATCAGGAAAGCCACACATTGCCCATCCCTGATGCAAAGGATTTCTTCTGATGTAGATTGATGAAACAGATATGACTTTTCACCTGCATATGAAAATGTTGTCATGTTTTGTTTTCAGGTGGTTGAACTGGTAACTGGCGGTGCTCAAATGCCAGTAACAAATGAGAATAAAATTTTCTACCTGAATCTGCTTGCACAGTACAGGCTAGCCAATCAAGTTAGAGAGGAAGTGGACCACTTCTTAAAAGGTAATGAAATGAGTGTGGGTTTGGTACTCTGTGCTTTAGTTTAATTAATTAAAGGTTTTCAAAATTACTATAACTTAGTTGAACAAAACAACAAGCCCAGAATAATTGAGCTATGCTTTGTCGATGTCCTTCCTTGGTTCATGTGATTCTTTAATTGTCTTTTCTGCCAGGTCTCAATGAGCTAGTTCCTGAAAACCTCCTAGCTATTTTTGATGAAAATGAACTTGAGGTGAGATTGCATACTGTTGTCCTTTAGACCAATGCTACTGAAAGTGGTAACACTTGTATCAGTGCTGGTCCCTGAGCTGTCAGTCCTTGGCAAGTTTCCAGGAAAGAAAGAAACAGTTGTAGTTAGTGGGCACAAATATGATGGCCGTCCCTGGCACATCCATTTAAAAAAAATGCTGGTCCATCATATCAGATAGTTTAAGATGTGCTATGTTAGACTGCTATATCTTATCAGTTGAATGTGATATAGTGGAATGGGAGATGTTGAGAGCCCCCATTCATGAGTGGTTTCTCTGTTACTGGCATGATTTAGCTATACCAGTTTTTATGAGGCTACCTGATTAAACCAGGTAAAACTGTTTCACTTTAAATAAAAAGTAATGATGACTCACCCAGGCTCAAAAGATAGGTCTACTGGACAATTTAGAGTGCCTTCTCAATGCAGAATCTCTGCTTCTCCCTTCCTCCTTAATGAGGCAGCAACTGTAGCAGTTCTGGACCTGTGGACCCATAGACTCTTTCCTAACTCCTTCTAACTGTGAAGCCACAGCTTAAACAGGACTGCTGCACTAGAATACATATCTACTATACCTGTTTCCTTTCCATGCTATACAGATACTGGCACAGTCTGGTACCAACTGTCCTTTTGTCATTTGCAGGCACTTGAGCCTATAACACATCATGTTTATTATGCTTAATATTGAGTGACAAGGAGAAGCTACGACCCTAGGACACATCCCATCTTAGAGATACAGTATCTTAAGTTACTGCCTATTCTAGCCAGTGTTCTTTATTTTAAAAAGCAGTACGTTTATATACACTGAACTCTAAACAGGATATTCAAAGCCAATTCATTTGGGAGGTAGCTGGATGCAAGATACATATGCACATCTGTGCCTTCTAAGTGAGGATTTCTTAGCTGAAAAACTAAATGGTTCTCTAGTGCTTTAGCCAAAAATGATGGTTAGTTACTTTATATTTTGTATGTACAGTTGGGACTCTGGTAGGTGTGTTGGGACTTCTGTCACCAAATTCAGCATATGGGATGATCTGTAGAAATGCCACCCATTTTGAAATGTTCTTCAGGATTGTTCTTCAGGATTTAATTCTGCCTTTGAATTTTCATAAGTCAGTTAGGTCTGTAATAAGTATTGCTTCTCACTTTCTTTAACATTATCTGTACAATAGGAGATAGTTATCTTACTTTGCATCTTGAATATACACCTCTTGTCAAGGTGTATATAGATATAAATGAGTCCTGTGACAAAATATTGCAGTGTAGCTTTCACTAATAGAAGATCATGCCACTATTCTCACTATAACCTCAGTTCCATTTTTTCCTCCCATCTGTGCAATCCTTAACTGCGGAGCATGCCTAGCCCTCTAAAATAAGGTGACTTTTGGAGGGCTGTATTCTCTTACAGATAATATATTGGGAAATACATGTGGGTAGGGTTAGAGCTAAAGGTGGGTGAACCACCAAGTTCTTTTTCTGCCACCCTTTTTTCTCTCCGTTCTTCTTGGCCATTGAGCAGCCAGTGAAAGGACAGATCACTGTTGTTAGAGATCTGAATTAAAACAGAGGTCTTTTGAGATTAGGTTGGGGGCTGACTACTGGTTGCCCTCACCTGTCTTTGATTTTCTTTTGGAAAGATTGTCTGAAAACCTTGGTGTTTTCCTGAGCAAGCTGATACCTCCCATTTGTTTCTTATTTTGCTGTTTTGGCTGAAATCCTTTTGCAATTCAGCACCTGAGTTTGTTGTAAGAAGGAGCGATGTCCTTAGTGTTAAATTCTGGGCTCTTAAAGTTCTAGAAGTGACCGTACTAACTAAATGGGGGAAACAACCTACCTCCTTTTGACTGAAATTGCTTCTTTTCTTCCAGTTGCTGATGTGTGGTACTGGAGACATCAGTGTCTGTGATTTCAAAGCACATGCTGTAGTAGTGGGTGGTTCTTGGCACTTCCGAGAAAAGGTATATAGAATGAATTGCCTCCTTATTTCTTATTTTTTAAAATTTCTAAATAGTGGGGATTGGGAAGGTGATGTAAGGGAAATGCAAAGATTGGACAGTAACCATTCAAACCAAAACCATATCAGTGGACATTCTGTGCATCTCATAATCTTTTTTATTTCTGTGGTTTCATCTTTACCATCCGAGGAATGTTCCTTGCACATGTGCAGTTTGTCCTTTCTAAAGAAATATTATTTGAGCCAGATGTTATTTTAATAACAAACCAAATCTGTAGTTTTATTATTTAACATTTTGTTGCTGCTGGAAGTGGGGCTTAGAGAGGGGTAACAGTTCAGCTCAGGAGATATGAATATGACATGTTTATTTATTTAATTTGTATGCCGCCTTTCTCCCAAGATGGGATCCAAGGCAGCTTCTATAAAACAACAGATTAAAATTACAATATATATACAATTAAAATATTAAAAAATCAGATTAAAACATGTAAAATCTAAAACATACCAATTAAAACAAACCCTGCTACATTAAAAGCCTGCTTGAAAAGAAAAGTCTTTGCCTGCTGGTGAAAAGAAGTCAGTATATATATGTGTATATACAGATACAGTAATGTGTGTATATATACTTGCACTTTTGTTGTTGTTGTTCTTGCTTCAATGAGTGGTACTGTCTTATCAACATAGTTTTCAATAAAAATTATAATAAAAAAGAAAAGAAACCAGGAAGGGGGCCAGCCTAGCCTCCTATGGAATAGCGTTCCAGAGGGTGGGAGCAGCCACTGAGTGGGCTCACTCTAAAGTCCTCACAAAGCGAGCTTGTGATGAAGGCAGGACCTAGAGAAAGCCTCCTCCTGATGCCCTTAGGGCTCTGGCAGGATTGTATCAGGAGATCCAGTCTTTCTTTATTTAATTTTTTAATAATTCTTATTGAAATAAGATAATAAAAGAAAATAAATATAGTTGATAACAAAAGGTTGTTATACTAAACACATATACACTACATACATATACCATTCTTGATCATCTTCTCTTGATTGCTTTTAAGCAGATTAGATATTGAAGGCCCAGTATATTATTTCTTTATAATGTAATCAGGACCCTTCTGCCATTACTTATTTTATCTCTCCCTCTTTACTTTGTCTATCTCTCTTCCTTCTCATTTCCTTCGTCTTGTGTCCCCCCCCCCCCCCGTCCATTCTGGTTCTCCTTCTTGTACCTTCTAGATCCTTTTTATCCCCTTACACTTCTTTCATTCCTTCCCCTTCTATGCCTCTCCTTTCTACTACAACTTCAGGAGATCCAGTCTTTCAAATAGTCTGGACCCAAACTGTTTAAGGCTTTATAGGTCATAACCAGGGCTTTGAATTGTGCCTAGAAACGAAACGGTAGCCAGTGAAGCTGTTTTAACAGGGGAGTTATATGCTCCTTGTAACTGGCCCTAGTCAGCATTCTGGCTGCAGCATTGAGGACTTGCTGAAGTTTCTGAACACTTTAATCTGTGTGGCTTGTTTTGCAAGAACTATTTAGCTGGGTTTCTCTCCTTAAATCCCTGACCTATTATTCCATTGTCCAGGTAATGCGGTGGTTTTGGACAGTGGTCTCCAGTTTCACACAGGAGGAACTGGCAAGGTTGTTGCAGTTCACCACCGGCTCTTCTCAGTTGCCCCCTGGAGGATTTGCTGCACTTTGTCCATCTTTCCAGATTATTGCAGCTCCAACGCACAGTACACTGCCAACAGCCCATACTTGGTGAGTACCTGTTGCATGCTCTTGCAAGAGTGTCTTGGTCATTTGGCATCAGCTTGTACTGGTAGCAAGCAGTTGATTTTTCACTTATCTTGTAGTGGATAAGGGGGAATTATGATGACATATATTCATATATGTCCATATATTCCTCAACATTGAGCTATGCTACCCAAAGCTTCTCAGAGTTGCAGTTCAACAGTATTTGGAGGACCGCACAATTTCTTTGTCTGTTTTAGTGAAATAAATTGTCAATCTCTTTTTGAAGGAATTTTTAAGGCTGGTTAGCTCTACCTTGTTCTTGCATATGTATTTTTTCAGTCATTGTGGGGGTTGGTATTCCCTTCCTTCCTCTGCAGCAACTATAGCCCACCCTCCTCCATGAGTCCCTACAATAGTCTTTGCACCAATGGCCACTCTGTTGCTGGTGGAGGATCAGTAGGATTGGAGAACTGTCTGGCTGTGTTCCCATAGCCAGACACAGACGAGTGACATCATCTGCTGAGACCTCTGGAGTACCCCAGTGGATCTTGGTGAAAGATCTCTCCAGTATGCATCTGCTTATGGGAGCATAACCCGATGCTTCTTCTATCCCCCCAGCTTTCCACCAGCAACATAGGTGGCTATTGCAATGACACAGTGAGTTTTGGGGCTGATGACAGGGGAGATGTAACTGAGTTCTGTTATGCTATAGAGGGCTATGTAGAATCTTGGTCCAGATGTCACCAGTGAAGCAGATATTCCTTCCCTTGTCTAGAGAACACTAAAAGCATTATGTGTCATTGTTTCATATTATGTACTAGTTTTTGTTCTTTCTTTCAGTTTTAACCAGCTGTGCCTCCCAACATATGATTCCTATGAAGAGGTGCACAAGATGCTGCAGTTGGCCATCAGTGAGGGCTGTGAGGGATTTGGTATGCTCTGATTCCCCCCAGGAGGAGTCCATTTAGCTTTCTGAACTCTTCAGGGTAAGGTCCAGCCAGACTTCCCTCCAGTCTCTTGCCACTCTCAGAGCAAAAGAGGATGGAACAGAGACACCATGCAAACAGAAATGTCAATCTGTGATGTCACATGGATGCCTCCCTGTGTCTGAAGTCTATTATTAGGAGCACATCTTGCCCCTTATTCCTTCCCAGTATGGTACATGAAATGGGGTTCATCTTTTGGGGTGACATGGTACTTGCATTTCATAGGGCATGATATGCCTGGTTTTCTGAATGAAGGAAGCTCATAAGCAAACATTGGTATTGTGATACAGGAGACGATCTGTAATTTGTAATATTCTGGTTGCATTGGGGATGAGTAGACCAGTGTAGAACTCTAAATACCCAGATATTGGGAAGCCTTAATACCTTTCCATGCCTTGGCCCAAGTCTTCACATAAATAATTATCTTGGATTTTGCTGGAGTGTTATCATTCTCTCCACCCCCACCCCACTTCCTTTTGGTATCTTGACCTTTAGAGCTTTTTACTTCTCCTAACTATCTTGTGCTGGGTGCTGCCCACTAATTGTTCTTGCTGGGGAAGGAAGGAAGGAAGGATGGATGGATGGATGGATGGATGGATTTTATTTCTAGAGCACAAGTGCTGGCCCCAACAGTGGCATCATTCTACCTCCACTAGGAGCTGGCAACGGATGTATTTCTGTAGCGGCAGTGGCTTCCACTGCCACTGAACTGGAAGAGGAGTCTCCACCCCAAAATGGCTGTTTCTGACTGAATACACCTGAGGTCTCGTGAATATGCTAGTACTGACCTTTTGGGTACTTGAAAGCAGAAATGGTAGGCCAAGAGGCAGCTATTATTGTGCGCATCAAACATATGTTTATATACTAATATAATGGGGTGGTGAGTATTGAATAGAGCCCAGTACCTTGGTCTCTCTCCCATTCCACAGGGTCTGGTGTCTACCTCTACCACATGGCGGCAACAGTATTATTTCTGTAGTTTGTATCAGGCAGATGATTATTCAATATGGCTTTAATACTTGTGCCCTCCTTACTTCCAGTTAGCTTACATTTTGTGTCCTGAGCATTCCATGATGAGGGGATTAAATTAGAGCAGCTTATACATGCATTGAAGAAATGGGCCCCCAGAGCAGTACAGTACCCTGTTCACTTCTCAGACTAAGAAAGCAACAGTGTGAGCTGCCATGTATAATAGATGAACATCTCTTGATTCTGATTCCATCCCCTTCACCATTCCTGTTTCCTTCTCAATAAGGAATAGGAATTCAGGGATTTTAGCTGGTAATCTAGCTAGCTTTTGTCAGCAAAGCCAAAATCTAATTGGATGGTGCACTGAATATTTTGTTGGCACGTAAAATGTGTTTCTCCTGACCAAGAGAGAGATGTTGGTGGCTGGAGGGAGAGGTGCCTACATTATGACCATTTGGATTAATGGTTCCCCCTCCCCCATCCACAATTAGAATCTTAGTTGGACAGTTAACCTTCAAAAATTATAATTCATGGTTGTGCAAATTCATGGACTCATAGACTCTTCCAGTCCAATCATCCTGCCATAGATTGGGGCTATAGCTTTCTTGAGAAGACAAGTGGGTATGTCTTACTTCTACTTTTTAAAGATAGTTACGTGCTTTTCCAGCTTAAGCTGAATCACTTGCAATTAGAAAGAACAGTTTGCAAAGCTGCATGAGTAAAACACTTTATCTTAAAATTTTCTTTAGCTGAATGCATATCACATTGGTATAAACTTAAAGCCATTGTTTTGCCAAAAAAAAAAATGTTTAAAACTCTGAGTATTGGAACAACTCAGGGATCCTTTCCCTTTGGGGCATTTTTAGAGACCACCACTGTATTTTCCTTCATAACAGGCATTTTGTTTCTCTTCAAGCAGTTGCTCTCTGAAAAAGCTTGTGCCATCTTATTGCACTAAGGGTGGTTTCTATAAGCAGTGTGATTCAGGCTCCTGAACGCCTTTTGTCACTACTCACTGCTCTCTGCAGGGACCAAAAGGAAATTATGCTGCGCAGCTCAGCCAGTGAATGGTTGAAGGTTGCTGCTTGGTGCTGATTCAGTCCTTGTCTTGTTCCCTGGTCTACTGAAGGCTTTTTTCCAGCCATGGCTCTAGGTTGGTTTTGCTACATCTTCCTCAGGAATCCTCTCCTTTCTTCTCTAAAGCTCAGCTGTTTTTATATTGAGAACTGAGTGGCTGGACATTCAGCAGACGTCCTCTGCTTGAAACCACTCTCCTAATAATATGTATTTGGCACTTCTTGCCTCTCTGCAGATGCCAAGGATTTTCGTTTTACACAAGCACAGTCAGAGCAGGGGTGGGTGCTGCTAGTTCTTAGCTATTCATACACTTGTGTGTATACTCCTTCTCACTCCCATCATTAGCTGGCTCCATTCTTCCCAATGCTTTATAATCTCAATTATTTTCCTAACTTTCACTTACTGTTCATTCCTAACCTTGTATGTTACCCTGTTTCCCAAGTGTGAGCCATGGTACAGGCTATGCTCTAACCATCTATAGTGTGTGTGTATGTTATGAAGAAGTTTCTTTCTATTCATTGTCCCATATTTGTTCCATCTAATATTGAATGCATCAGCTTCCAAGAGGTTAAGCCCATGGTACAGTCTCAAGTAAATCTTTGTCCTCTGGAGCAACTCTGGATACCACAGAACTTGGCCTGCATCTAAGAACTATCTTGCATGCTTTAGAAACCAAGACACATTATTTTAACTTGGCCAGGACCTACGTCCAGCTGGCCAGATCTAGACAGGATTCAGCAAGAATTATGTAAGCCTCCACTAGTTGATTGTGTAAATAGTTTGTATAATAAATAAAAATTAAAATATGTTGTGTGTGTGTTTATATTTATTTATTTATTTATTTCCCATACAGGGCTTATTTAACCCTTTGAATACTAGTGCGTTGACACTCCAACTCTGCTGTGGTCTCTTTCACAATATACAACTATAACACCTTGAGACCACTTTAAGTGCCATGGCTGCATCCTACAGAATTTTGGGATTTGTAAACTGTATTTAGAATTCTCTGACCAAATGTTTTAGTGTCTCACCAAACTTCACATCCCTGGATTCCATAGAATGTAGTCATGGCAGTTAAAGTAGTATCAAAATGCTGTAACAATGTAGTTGAAAGAAACCTTTGGCAGAAATTTTGGGTTCACATTCATTCATACTTCACCATAAAGTCACTTGACATTCATGCTCCACAATTTGAATCCCACTCTCCACCTTACAGAAGTATCTTCATAATCTGCTAGGTTCCAAGTTTGAAGAATGTCTTCAGACAAATACTAGCAATTTCTTGGGCTGCCTACTTCTTTGCTATTATTGGATACAGGTTAGACTAAAGAGAATAATTTCTGTGATTGATCCATGATAACAGCCACCTCAGCCCCATACTTGTGATTATAACTCCACCAGTCTTCTCACTATTCTCTTGAATCTGCTGTTAACTCTGAGTTGCCTAATGTTCTTTGTTTTTATATTGTGTGTGAGATTTTTCATGTTCATTTTAGGATCCTTGTGTCTGATCAACCACATATTAGCATTTGAAGTGTACATACAGTGTATAAAACTGTTCTCTTCAAAGCATCCATGTTGAATATAGTAAAACAGCATTTCAGGAACAATAACCCAGATGCACAGGAAGTACATTATGACTCAGCAACAAGTATGCAAATAAATTTCCAAAGTTCTTCCACAGCATCTAGCATTTTGTTGGATGGCAAAAATGCTATAGCTATATTCTTCATAGGTTTCCCTGGGCAGAGAATGATAAGGCCCTGGAGCACCATAAGAAAAGGGGGTATAGTAGTGTTTCATCCATCCAGAACATTTACAGAGACAGTTTATGTGTGCCTTGTATTGACCCATAAGATGTTTTGTAGCCAGCACTTCCTCCTCTTTCCCCTACTTCAAGAGGTAGTCAAGAAAATGCCATTGAGAAAAAGAGCAGTCCATGATTTATTTCCCAGAGGATTTGTTCCATAAATGGAAAAGTTTATGCCACTAGAGGGAAGTCTATACTTAGAATTTTTCAACTTTATGACAGTGCAATTTAGGGGGAAACCTGGTAGTAGATATCTGTCTACTCATGGGCATATAGGAAAGATAATTCAGTTTTTAGTGTGGAAAAACCAAGAATAGCTTCACATCAGTCTCTTACTTGTGATCATAGGTTATAGTTAACATTCTAGAGATGAAGTGCATGCTTAAGATAGCAGGGGCGGGGTTGCAAAGACTGGAAGAAGCCATTTTTTCTTGAATCTAGAAGAAATAAAGAGCAAAGATTTATCTCTGCCCTCTGATTTAAGTTAACATTTATAGTGGTGTATGGATTCCCGCAAAGGTTGCTGCAAGTTGTAAATGGACAGAAGCTATTCTGGTTTAATAAACAGTGGAAAGATGTGGTATTGAGTGTCCTGCCAGCCATAATGTTTCAAGCTTTTCATGTGTGCACACATGCATCTCTCTCTTTCTCTTTCTCTCTGTGTGTATATGCACTGCTACTCCAGCCCAAACTTTGGAACAAAAGCAGCTACTCTCATTATTGCATTGGAGGGAAGGGGGAAATGTGTGAGCCTGAAGTTCATATGAGTCCAGTCATGTAATGGTAAACCATGGTCTGAAACTGCCTAAATGTGCATTTGGATCCCTGATCCCAGGGACTGCTTGCAAACCTGCCCTACTAAGATGAATTGCTGACATAAAAGGAGCCAACAGTTATTGTTAGATGACCTCTCTCAGAGGACTTTATCACACTGCACTGTTATAGTGCTATTATTCCACTTTAACTGCTGTGGCTGCCTCCTGTGGAATTCTAGGGTTTGTCGTTTAGGGAGGGGCATTTGGCATTCTCAGCCAGAGAGCTCTTAGGCCTCAACTACAACTACAAACCCCAAAATTCCACAAGAGGCAGCCAGAGCTGTTAAAGTGGAATAATAGCACTATAACAGTCTAGTGTGATAAATGTATAAAGTTCTCAGTTGCCCCAAAGTTAACTCACTTCATGTCCTTCAAAAGTAAAACAAGCTCTTCATGATGATGAAGTGATGTTTAAAAAGCCAGTAATCAACTACCATCTTAACAATATTAAGCCAACAATACACACTGATTTAAATTTGTCCTGTTTGCAGCAACTATAACTAGCAAAAAATAGAAATAAATTTAAGATAAGTGCTGCATGCCCTGCAGTTCATTATAAGGTTACAGGTAAACCTAGTAAGGCTTCAGTTCTGAAAATGAAAACAGAGATCTGTTAAACATATTCCTTGGGCTTCAGAATGAAGACCAGCTTGCCAGTGAAACAACAAATCCACCAATGGATCTAGGTTTTTGTCCCAATCTTGGGTAATGTATCTCTACGGTGAACTCACCACTGGTCAGCGTAAGAGGGGTGCTCCAAAAAAGCGATACAAGGACTCCCTGAAACAACATCTCAGGCTCAGCCAAATTGATCAACAATGGTCCACCCTGGCCTCACATCGGGAGGCATGGAGACGCGCTATCCACAATGCTGCAGCCTTATTTGAGAACTCACGCCGAACAAGTCTTGAAGAGAAATGACAACGCAGAAAGAATCACACCCCAGAAACATCACCCAAGGAGACCTTCTGCTGTGCTTTCTGCAACTGGACTTGTTTATCTCGGATTGGCCTTTTTAATCATCAGCACACTTGCAGAAAGTGTGGGATGAGTCCTTCCTGAATCTTTGTTTGCGAAGAAAAGCCAGAGAGAGAGAGAGATTACGTGAGCCAGCTGGAACAAATATTTTCTCCTTTGCCCATCATAGGTATTTTACGGATGGGATCCAGAGAACTGTTTATGCTCAGGCAGGGTCCTTACACTGTCCCACTAGAACCTTATGACATTCCCTCCTCTCCTTTTGGGCAGCTGGCCCCTCCTGCCATATTGCAAACTGTATTTGAAACGTCTCTGTTTCAAAATCAGCTTGTGATAAGAGAAAAAGGCTCTTTCTGGAGCACAAGCCCTCCCTGGTATTGCTGTTGTCTGGGAATGATAGAAGTTGTAGTCTTAAAAATGTGATATACAGGAGATTTGGAAGAGAAGGTGGGATGCTGATTCATATTGAGACAGATCACTGATCCATTTTGCTCGGTTTTGTCAACTCTGGCAACAATAATCCAGGGTTTCAGGCAGGGTTTTTTCCTAGCCCTATCTGGAGATCCACCAGTATTTCCTGGTGGTTTCCCATTCAGATACTAATCAGGCTCTGCCCTGGTTAACTTTTGAAATAAAGGAAAACTGGATGTGTTTAGAGTGGTATTTGATGATGCTATATAGTTATGCTTGGCATTTCTGAAGTACAGGTACAGGTACCAACTTACATTTTTGATTTACTCTTACCCTTACTTTTTTGAGAATGGGACAACTGAGAGTCAAGGGGTATAGTTTTTTAAGAACTGATCACAAAAAAGGGAATGGAGTGGATTTCTTAATTTGTTAAGATTGGGCCTGGTTTTCAGCTCATCTGACTCTGTCCCCTAGAAGAAAAACACTGCCTCTGAATCTCCTATTTTCATGCACCCAAGGACTTTACTTCCACAAAAATAAAATGTGTTCAGTGTAAGTGAACTGAGCCTCTTTACACATTTAAAGGTATGCCCATTATATTTAATGAATTACTGAAAGCAAACATTTTAAAATCAAATCTCACAAACTGGTTATTTTGTATGATTGAAAAAAATTGTCCACTGATGTTCATAATCTCAAACAAAGTCCTTTAAAGGCCAAATTGTGTAGTGGAACCAAATGATACCTCAAGATAAATGCAACTCAGGTTGATTGGTTATTTGGTTACATTGCGACCTCCTTTCTTAATTTTAGATCTGGTCAGCTGGGATATTACTGTACTGCATTTTTCCTTAGCCTTTCTGAATAACAAGCAACACATGCTTAATTGTTAGTTCAAAAATACAGTTGCCCCTCCACATTCGCGAACTCGACATTCGCGGTTTGATTATTCGTGGTTTTGGGAGGGCCCCCGGCCCCCCCAAAACCGTGACACGGGGCCTCCGGAGGCCCCCCGGAGGCCCCGTGAAGGCCCTGGGAGGGAGGGGGAGGGCCGTGGAGGCCTTGGAAGGCTCCGTGAAGGCCCCAGGGAGCGAGGGGGGAGGCCCAGGGAGGCCTTCACAGAGCCTTGGAAGGCTCTGTGAAGGCCTGGGGAGGGAGGGGGAGGGCTGCGGAGTCCTTCACGGAGCCTTGGAATGCTCCGTGAAGGCCCCAGGGAGCGAGGGGGGAGGCCTGGGGAGGGAGGGGGAAGGCCCCGGGGAGGGAGGGGGAGGGCCATGGAGGCCTCCACGGGGCCTTGGGAGGGTCTCCGGAGGCCCCGTGAAGGCCTTGGGAGGGAGTGGGGAGTCCGGGGAAAGCAACTATGGAGCTTCTGGAGGCCCCATGGTCGCTTTGGCAGGGGAAGGGGGGGCAATCAGTATTCACAGTTTTTTGACATTCGCAGGGGTCCGTGGAACCTAACCCCCCCGAATGCGAAGGGACAACTGTAGTGCTAGTTTTGATCTCTCTACGCAGTGCGTATTTCCCCTCCATACAGTGGTGGGAGTGGTCAGAATTGCTTGTCCAACTAAATCTAACTGCTAGCTTGATAGGATAAGACCCATTGAATCATTAAATTTACCTGAGTGTTGATTTAACAAGTTCCCATTGAATGGGATTCAACCTGTCTACTCTAGTTGGGACTAACAGTTGGATTCAGGCCAAAATGTTTACTTGTATTTTGTTTCTAACGGAAGTACTGTGTATCTCAATACTGAAGTCAAAGCCATGGCGTGGAACTAAGATTTGCAAACACACATCTTTAACAATTATTTCACAAGTTTTAAATTTTTTTTTAGCTATATTGATGGGAGATCAAATGCTGTCAGTGGAGCACAATGCTAACACTTAATTAAACACATTGTTGGCACCAATGAGAAGTTAGTAACAAGCTACCCAAAACCAAGGGGTCGTTTACATGGCAAAAATAATCCTCAAAGAATTTGCCTAGAATTCTTATAGTTCCCACGTGTTCCGCATCTGCAGCGCCCTTTTCGGAAGGAGGGGGTCTAAAACACCCATAAGTGGCGCAGTTAATGAGACCGCTGATTTTCTGCCTTTTTTAAAAAAGTGCCGCAAATTTGTGCATTATCGCATTTGGGAACTGTCCGTCATTTTTAAATTCGGGATGTTTAAAATTAGGGATGTGGGCGGTTTTTTATCGTGATGCCACAGAAACCCGCCTACACATCCAGCTTTCCTTTCTGATTTGAAGCATCTCTGTAAACATCTTTCATTTTCCTAATGGAGTCAGTTCAGAGAACAAAGAAGGGGGGCAGGGGAATAGTTTGGAGTCATGCCGAAAC
Organism: Gambelia wislizenii; assembly: GCA_030847615.1. Classification (NCBI taxonomy): domain Eukaryota; kingdom Metazoa; phylum Chordata; class Lepidosauria; order Squamata; family Crotaphytidae; genus Gambelia; species Gambelia wislizenii. Next base: position 445,256,212 of record JAUMIR010000001.1, on the reverse strand, counting down.
TCTTGATTTACTGGATCTTTGGGGGGAAGAGAAAGTACTGGAGCAGCTAAGCGTGGACACAACCGAACCCCGGAAGAATGCCGCACGAAATCAAAAACGATGCATCAGAAATACAGGGAAATTAGAGATCATAACTCTAATAGCCAAATACAAGCAGGAAATGAGCGTAGCTAAAACCTTCATGGCTGCAACAATTTACTTGGCACCATTGAAGAGAACAAAGACCATAAAAGATGACAAGATGCCCAATCAGAAGCCCAAGAGGGGGGAAGTAGATGACCAATGGAAGTACGGGTGGCGGGAATTCCCGAAGGAAGTACGTCTAGAACGAATGACGTACTTCGTTGATTGACAGGTAGGGTTGTCAAAGTATGCGGAATATCGACGTCATGGGAACTGAAATATTTCAATGTGTAGAAATTCGCACCTTAATATACTCCACATTATAATCACATCAGAACTACATCGTGGAACTAAACAGGATCCAAAATTTTGCCGTGGGAACTCCGCGATGCAAAATCGAAAGTGCGCTAATGCGATACACTGCGCAACAAAAGTTGCCGTGGAACCGACCCCCAAGTGGTGAATTATCTTCTACTGATTGCAGTAAATACATTGTTGATAGAAGAGTACTTACCTCATGTTTGTTTTTCTTTGTCTGTTTCCTTTTCTAACAAGCAAATATTTTGTTCTGACAATGTCTCTCATCGGCACCCCTTACTTCCCAGAACTCCCTACAAAAACATTTATCAGTTTCTTTTGGCTTTTCTATCACATATGCGGAAAAACAAAGTTGCCAAAACAGTAAGTGAACAATAACTAACAAACAATTCTTAATATCATTACAGTTAATTCTCCTTACATTATGCTTGCCTTACAAATAGAATTAATTTTTATTATTAGTCTCTTACCATTATTTGTATAATTGTTAAGGAAAATGCAACATGGGACATACAGTGAAAGAAATAAAATATGTATGTGAAAGTCACAATGACTAAGCAAGAGCAATTATGGGGCTACACAGGTGAAACTGCTAATGTAATCTAGAAGGCCTGAGAGCCAAGGACAGAGGTACTGAATGCAGATTGGAAACACCTGAGAATCATTAAGTGTACAAGGTGAAATGTTGAAATACATGGGTTGGTCTTAGGCATGGGTGGAACTATGTGGACCAATCAGAATGGAAGTACACACCCACTGGGTGGAAACTAATTAGTGGGTGGTGATAAACAATGGCTATAAAATTGCAATGTTTGCCAATGTATTGTTGTGGAGTAGAGTTGGAGTTGAGTAGAGATTGTGGAGTAGTGTGTAGAGATTGTGATTTGTTGACCTTATAGCATATAGTATATTTATATAGAAGAATAAAGTAGGTTTTATATAAAACTACTGAGTTGCCTGAGTGAATTTTGGAGACACCTGGAGAAGAGTGAGAAGGCTTGGAGAGTTTGTCAGGATCTTCAGCCTATTCTCTGAAACTCTGCTGCTTTGAAGGAAAGCATTAACCACTGATCTAAGCTGGTTGGCTCTGCTGCATAACAAGGTGGTGAGTTTGAGCCAGAGGTGAAGAGCTACAACTCCCATCATCCCTGACAAGGGTTATGGGCCCAGTTACTAGAGCACCCAGCATCCACAGAAGCTGAAATTTCCAGAGAGTGGAAGAAAGCTTTGTGGACGATAGATCAGAGCAAGCTGTTTGTGCTGCACTGATAAGCCTCGTGAGTAAATCATTTTGTGTTTTGCTTGAGCCCAGATGGGTCGGCTGTGCATACTCAGAAGGACTGTGTCAAATTGAGTCACTGCACAAATCAAGATGGAATTTCTAAAGTTTAGTAAATTGAATAGAAACAACTACTCTACCTGGAAGATTTATGCCCAATCTCTACTAGTAAAGGAAGGTCTGTGGTCAACAGTTGAAACAGGGCTGGCAGCTGATGCTAATGCAGCCACTCAAGAGAGAAATAATAAAGCAAAAGCCTGTCTTTATCTCATGCTTGAAGAAGACTTAATTAATGACGTCAGAGATAAAACGTCCGCCAAGGATGTGTGGGATACCTTGCAGAGATTACACACTCCTTCAACTGCTTTTGCAAAAATGCTATGGTCTAAAAGAATATACAGGCAAAAGATGGCTAAAGGGCAGTGTGTGATAGAACATTTAAAAATAATGCAAGATTTGTTTGTGCAAGCTGAACTGAGGGGAGTGCAAATTAGCAAAGAGCAGCAATGCTACATTTTAATAGAATCACTAGACTCTTCGTGGGACAACATAACGAACAGCTTGCAAAACCTGCCAGAAACTGAGCTTAATAGAGATTTAATTGTGGCCAGAATACTGGAAGAGAACCAGAGAAGAATGTCTGAGCAGGGTGACTCAGCAAGCTTAAAGACTGTGCCAAAACAACGAACAACTCCTGACTGGCGAATGCAGGAGGAAGCAGCTTCTACAAGGGAGCAACGGAGGTGCTTTTATTGTAAGAAGATTGGTCATCTGCAGAGACATTGTAAACATTTTGCAGCTGAGAGACGCAAGCAAGCAGAGAGCAGATGGCAGCCGCGGCAGTATCAAAAACAGTCCAGACCTCCATTTTTGAGGGACAGTGGTAATAAAAAGGGGGTTGCAACCATGATTAAGGAAAAACAAAATGCAAATTCTAAATGGCTAGTTGATTCAGGAGCCACATCTTCTATGTGTAATGATATAAATTTAATAAGTAATAGAAAATCAGCTAATGTAAATGCTGTAGTTTTGGCTGACGGGAAAGAGCTAAGTACTGTAAATCAAATGGGTACTGTGTACATTCCAGGGCTAAAAGAGAATTTTAATGATGTCTTACATGTAAAGGAGTTAGAAAATAATTTGTTATCAGTAAGCAGATTAACAGAAAGAGACTACACAGTCATCTTTGAAAAGAACATGTGTAAGATAAAACTGAATGGGGAATTGCGTGGCATAGGTTTGAAAAAGGACAAACTTTATTATTTGGAGGACAATATTGATAGCTACAGGGTTGAAGAAGCTAATAACATAGAAAATATTCCAATCCACAAAGACTGCATACACGAGCTTCACAGAAAATTCGGCCATGCAAGCTTCAAATGTTTAAAGAATTTAATCAGTATGTGTCCAGATTTAAAAGTTACTGAATGCAAAAACCACTTAGATTGTACGGTATGTCATCAAGTAAAGGTCAGAGCTTTTCCAGTAGCTAAGAAAACAAAAAGAATTGCTCAAAGACCATTTCAGTATGTACATGCAGATGTTGCCCAAGCTAATTGCTTGTCCTTAGGGGGAAGCAAGTATTTCCTAGTAATTGTTGATAGGTATACAAGGTTTGCATTTGTAAGAATAATGAAAAACAAATCTGACGCTGGGCAAAGTTTAAAAGCATGGGTAAGAATGGTGGAAAGACAATTTGATAGCAGAGTAGGCACCATCATAACTGATAGAGGAGGAGAATTTTTAAATAATCAATTGTTTAACTGGTTTCAAAAGGTGGGAATAAGGCATGAAACTACAAACCCTGCTTGTCCTAGTGAGGATGGGTTAGCAGAGAAGAAAATACAAGATATAAAAAGAATTACTGCTTGTATGATGGCAGATGCAGGGGTGAAAGAAAGTTTTTGGGCAGAAGCAACTTTGACTGCAATACATATCAGTAACAGATTGTATCATTCAGAAATTGAAGACATTCCCTACAGGGTATTGTATGGGAGAATGCCAAATTACAAGTACTTAAGGGTTTTTGGACAATTTGCTCATGTTTACACACCTGCTTGTTTCAGGAGGAAAGGAGAACCCAAAAGCAAAAGGCTTAGGTTTTTGGGGTATTCTGGAAATAGCTACAAGTTTCATTTGGGAGGAAAACAAGTACAGTATTCAAGGTCTGCAAATTTTGAGAGACATGCTGGTTGGGACAAACTGCATGCCAATAAAGAAGTGTTTTTGAGGTTAGGGAGTTCAAATGAGCCAGAAGCACAAACTGAACCAACCTCAGGAAACGGAGGGGTTTCAGTTAAGCAGGAAGCATCACCTAGCAGCAGTGGTAGTTCTTCCGATGATGAGATAGCATCTAGGCCTACTACTACTCGAATGACTGAAGACAAGAGATTTAGTCATAGAACTACAACTCCTAGTAGAGAAAGTGAGGATGAAAGAGACAGAACAGCAGATTTTATTCCCAGGCGTAGTCATAGAGTTAGAAAGCCTCCAGATAGGTTTGTTGTGACAAAGGCAAGAGCTTGTTTAGCAGTAGAGGAGCCTGAAAGTTTTGAAGAATTGGAAAGTTATCCTAGTGAAGAACAGGAAAGATGGTTTGATGCAATGGATAATGAGTTTGGTTGCCTGGTAAATAAAGATGTTTTTGAAATTGTTGACAGACCCAAAGACAAGAAAGTAATTGGTTGTAAATGGGTATACAAAAGGAAAGAAATGCCAGATGGAAGTATCAAATATAAAGCTAGGTTAGTGGCTAAGGGTTTTGCACAACAGCAGTATGAGAACTATGATAAGACATATTCTCCAACTGCAAAGCCAGAAAGTCTGAGAATGGTTTTAGCTGTAGCAGTAAAAAGGAATTTAGTTGTAGAACATTTTGATTTTGAGACAGCTTACTTGAATGCGGTTCTGGATGAAGAAATATTTATGGAACAGCCACAAGGTTTCGAAGAAAATGGTAGTCAGAGAGTATATAAATTAAAGAAAGCGTTGTATGGTTTAAAACAAAGTGCCAGAGCGTGGAATCTGTGCATCAATGATGAGCTAGTTAAGCTAGGTTACAAGAGGAGCATTGCAGATGCTTGTGTTTATACAAAAGGAGACATAGTATTAGTGATTTATGTAGATGATTTGTGCGTAGCAGCAAAGTCAAAACAGGAAATTGAGTCAGTAAAAAGAGAATTGTCTAAGAAGTTTGTTTTGAAGGACTTAGGTGTATTGAAGTCTTATTTAGGTATTTGCGTTGAATGGACAGAAGAAGGACATTGTTTGTTAAGTCAGAGAAATAAAATTGAAAGACTGATTGAAAAGTGTGGATTACAGAATGCAAAAATAGTAAGAGCTCCAATGACAACTGGTTTTGTGTCTGAGAAAACAACTAGAGCGTTTGAGGACAAGACTTTCTTCAGAAGTATAATAGGATCTTTACAATTCATATCTTGCCACACCAGACCAGACATTTCTTATGCTGTAAATGTATTGTCTAGAAGGGTTAATGATCCAAAAATTGAAGACTGGACAGCGGTAAAACATTTATTGAGATATTTGAAAGGAACCTTAGATAGGAAATTGATAATAAGAAACAGTAGTTCAGATCTAGATTGTTATGTAGACAGTTCATTTGCATCAGAATTAGGAGACAAGAAGTCAGTTACAGGAATGATAATTAAATATAATGAAAGTCCAATAGTTTGGAGAAGTAGAAAACAAACTAATGTAGCGATAAGCACAACGGAAGCAGAATTCGCTGCTTTGAATGAGATAGTAAATGAGGTACAGTGGATTAAGCAATTGCTAAATGATTTAAATGAAAGTTACAAGATACCAGTGGAAATTCTGGAAGATTCACAGTCATGCATAGCGATGGCTGAAACTGAAAGTTTAAAGAACAGAACAAAATATGTTGGTGTAAGATATCAAAATGTGCGAGACATGGTTCAGAAGGGTGAAATAGAATTGAGATATATAGAAACACAACACAACATAGCAGATTTGTTCACAAAAGCATTGACAGCAGAAAAACATGAAAGGCTGACACAAATGGTTGGAATGACATTGTAAGACACATACAATATTTTATTTCGGAGGGGATTGTTAAGGAAAATGCAACATGGGACATACAGTGAAAGAAATAAAATATGTATGTGAAAGTCACAATGACTAAGCAAGAGCAATTATGGGGCTACACAGGTGAAACTGCTAATGTAATCTAGAAGGCCTGAGAGCCAAGGACAGAGGTACTGAATGCAGATTGGAAACACCTGAGAATCATTAAGTGTACAAGGTGAAATGTTGAAATACATGGGTTGGTCTTAGGCATGGGTGGAACTATGTGGACCAATCAGAATGGAAGTACACACCCACTGGGTGGAAACTAATTAGTGGGTGGTGATAAACAATGGCTATAAAATTGCAATGTTTGCCAATGTATTGTTGTGGAGTAGAGTTGGAGTTGAGTAGAGATTGTGGAGTAGTGTGTAGAGATTGTGATTTGTTGACCTTATAGCATATAGTATATTTATATAGAAGAATAAAGTAGGTTTTATATAAAACTACTGAGTTGCCTGAGTGAATTTTGGAGACACCTGGAGAAGAGTGAGAAGGCTTGGAGAGTTTGTCAGGATCTTCAGCCTATTCTCTGAAACTCTGCTGCTTTGAAGGAAAGCATTAACCACTGATCTAAGCTGGTTGGCTCTGCTGCATAACAAGGTGGTGAGTTTGAGCCAGAGGTGAAGAGCTACAACTCCCATCATCCCTGACAATAATATCTTCCTTATACTACTTAATCTGTTACCCATATTTGTATCATGCCTGCCTTATATTAAAATACCATTATTTGACATTAGGTTGTTTCAGAAATGTTTTCGTATTTCTAATAATTGGCTTCACAGACATAAAACTGTTGTTGACTATCAAAAGCTACTTGGATCATCTATAATTTTCCTTTAAAAAAAAAGTCACAGGAAAAGCCCTCAGCAACCAGACGTGCTTGACTACCACCCCTATCACTTCCAGCCAGCATGGCAATGGCAACTTGTAAAATTTCCACATAATTCAGCTGGGCAAGAGCAAAAACAGTTTTCAGAAAGGATGTTTCCAATTAAAATACACAAACAAAAACACTGACCCCCCCAAAATTATGAAATTTGCATAGGAAATGGTGAGAAACCTCTGTTGTTGTTGTGTGCCTTCAAGTCATTTCTGACTTATGGTGAGCGTAAAGTGAACCTATCATAGGATTTTCTTGGCAAGATTTGTTCAGAACCTTTGCCTCCCTCTGAGGCTGAGAGAATGTGACTTGCCCAATGTCACCCAGTGGGTTTCCATGGTTGAGCAGGGATTTGAACCTTCATAGTCCAAATCATAGTCCAAAGCTTCATAGTCTCCAATCATAGTCCAAAGCTCAAATTACTACACCACACTGACCCTGTAAGAAACCTTTAGCCCTCCAGATGTTTCAACTATTTAGAATATTTATAGCTCACCTTTCAATCAAAAAGTTTCCCAGGGCAGTTTAAAAATAGCCTCCTGCCCTCAGATTTACAGTCTGAATAAGAGCCCCTTCAGAAGTGGGGGGGGGGAATGTCTGAAAGTCCCCAGTTTTGTTCCTGTACAGGGCAATTTTATTTCGGATATCCACATTACATTTCCTTTATCCCAAGTATGTACTGGAAACTTCCAGCATTATCAAGGACTTTTCATTCCTGCTTCCCAGGTGAGTTTAAATTAATCCAGTATTTCCCAAAACAAAATGCTTCTCAATTTGGCAGTTTGTTCAGCAGTATTCCAGAACTAGCTAAGATGGCTGCCGCCAGTAAAACATAGCTATTGTTTCCAGGAAACAGACTCAGCAGAGATCAAGAGAGGGAGGAATGACAGCACTAAGACAAAATTATTCTAATGGTTAACTAGTTTAATATTGCTATAGTACTTTAGCATTTTGGCTATAATGCCTGAATAATAATAAAGAAGGCTCTGTAGAAATTGTTGAAAATCAATTTCTGAAAGTTGCCTGAGTCTAGACTGTCAGGTAATCAGGAGGAGGAGGAGGAGGAGGGAGAACAAGAAAAGTGGGAGGGAGGGAAACCAAGGATATTTCAAGAAAGAGTTTGGATGCAACTGGGAACTGTGCAAGTACAATTGAACCAAACAAAACTCGAAAGTTTTGATACATCCAAATATATATTTTCTCTTTTTCTGGATTAAATCTAAGACATGACACCTAAGGAGAAAGAAATGGCAGTGGAGGAGAGGGGATTAAATCCAGCAGGCTGGCTGCTGCTTCTCTCCCTCAGAGGCCTGAGCATTGGCAGTTGGAACATGTGGGGACGAAATATGGAGCTAGATCAGTGGCTCTTAAGGTTTTCTTTACCAGGGCCCCCCTTTAAATATCTTTTGTTGCTGTGGACTGCCAAGACTTCTTAATAATAATAATAATAATAATAATAATAATAATAATAATAGTACAATTACACCATTCATTAAGACTTTTCTCCTGCTTCTTCCTGCAAGTTTGTGGGTAGAGCGGATTGAACAGCAGCCAGCCAGCCTTTGCCTTGATTCCTGTCACATGGCCACTCCACTGCAGGGAGGAGGTGAGCCAAGCAGTCTTCAAGCCTTTGTGGACCCCCTATGAAGACATTGTGGCCCCCTGGAGGTCCACGGACCACAGGTTAAGAACCCCTGAGCTAGATGATTACCAGGCTCTCTTTCCACTGACTATGCCACCTTGTGTTTCTGGAAGTTGAGGTCCAGTACTTTTGGAGGGCCAAAGGTTCCCCACCCTGACTTAGGTTCCTGTGAATGAGACAAAAACCCAGCTAATATCTCATGATGATATTTCCATCACTTTGCTCTCTAAGCCTGTTCTCTTGTCCTCTTCCATTCTAATAAGATTGTTTCTCTTATTGCAGTAGGAAGGTAATTAGACCTTCTTGAACACTAGAGACGGCCAGCTCTTTGACAGGGCACAGCCTGCAAAGGGTATGCTTTGTCCCAAGGCTACTTGTCCTTTCCCTTTCTCTGAGGACCTGAGCTGTATGTGTTCATTCCTCTTCATTCTCCCTGGATGGCTCTTGCCTTTCCAGTCAGTCAAAGTAATTTGCCCTGGCACTGTTTTGGCACAGGCTGGACCTCAGCATTGCTAGCAGCTAGGGTCAGCTGTCAGCCTTGGAGCCATAAGCCTAATTCAATATTACAGATGTGGGTATTTTTTCCAAGTTCTCTCTGGGCTGCAGGCTTAAAGTCTCTGTTCTCAGCTGGGGTCCTTGATGCAGTCACTTCCCTCACAGTTACATAACACCCCATTAGGAGAAATGGCACAAACATGCTTGAAAGGGCCTCTCCCCCTACCCAGCAAAGCCAACAGCAGCCCTAGATTTTAGAGAATGAAAACAGATTTTTAGGGGCAGAAGGATGCTCCTTTTTTGGATGTTTCTGCTTCTTCTTTTCCTTTTTTCATTGTTTACTTGAAATACTCTTCAGCTTTTGCACAGCCTAAACCTAAAAACAAAACAAAACAGGAGATAGGTGGGACAGCTTTTAATGCTAATTATTCCCTCCTCATGCTTCTACATGGCTGTGAATCCCTGGTACGCCTCTTCAAAGATTTCCCATGTTTCAATTTTACTCTCTAATGTTAAATAAATTTGGTTATGGTCATCTGTTTAAGCTAGTAAACAGCTCGGAGAACTTGATTTGAAATGTGTATAAAGTTATAGCACATTTCTTTAAATGCTTGTGCAAAATTGTCAGCTACACACACACATTTGCTCATGAATCATTCTGGTTGTTAAAGGAGAATTTGTGTTGTGTGAAAAGCAAAAAAAATATTTATTATTAATAATATTAATAACAATACTGTGCCGCTAAATTAACACAGAGGTTTGCAGAGTTTTATGAACAAAAAAAGGAGAAAAAGCACACAAAATCCTAAAATCCAACAATTGAGAAAAGTACAGGGTGAAGGAGTGGAAGGAGAGGTAAGGCCAGAACCTGATTTATCGTTGTTGTTGTTGTTGTTGTTTAAGTGCAGCCCAGTAATTCAGAAGCAGCTGAGGACCTTGTGCCCAGCTATGTGCAACCTGTGTAACACATTCCTGCCAACATACTTTGTGATCACAAGGAATCATTATGATGCTTATACAGAGGAAACAGCTCTTGGGACACTTTTCTCAATACGATCTCCAGAACTGGCAGGCAGTATGACGTAGCAAAGGCTGTAAAGAGCCAGTTTCCTTTTGGAAAATTCAAGTTTCAGACAAAACAAACAGTTTTAGGAGAGTCTGGAGAGGTCATGAATACTACAAAGTGCTGTCATCGTGTGCTGGGCTACAGCATTGACAAGCTTTGTATGTTTGTTTTGGCTGCTAATGCTTAAGCTTACAGTGAGCCTAAACATCCATGTGCTAGAATATTACTGTAGGATATTAATTCAGCTTAAAAAAAAAAGCTGTACTAATGTTGTGAACCTTCTCTGCATCTGTACTCACAGTTCTATGATTGTTAACATCTCCTTTGCCTTGGCTGTTTCATAGAGTAGACAAATCAGAGCATAAAAAACTCTTTCAGGAACAAAGCGAGCCACAGACATGCACCTCATATTTTGCTCCTGTCTGAGACTGAGGAATTCATCTAAGGAAGTCGTTATCATATTTTTGTACATTCAAGAAACCCTTTCCACATTGACTTGTCTGCTATCAAACCCATGGGTATCATTGAAGGTTATGGAGCATGTTTTGGCATGTTAAGTTCATTTGGACCACTAGCCACCTCATTGCTTCATGCAAACCAAAAATACATCCTGAAATACATTCAACATCACTCAGTAACTATGCATTGCTAGGAAAGACTGATAGCTATAGGAAAGTTCTGCTTCAAGCAAGCTTGTTTGCCAAAACTGATATTTTTGTTGAGCTGAATAAGCTTCCAGTGACCCCTAGTTCTCCCTGAAAGACTGCCTTAAAAACCACTAATCTAGAGAACAATCATGGACCCTGTAATGGGGGATCAAGCCTCCCAAGACTAGGTTGGGGTGTGTGTGCTGAACCCCCCCCCCTCCTGAAATGATCTAGTAAAATTAGACCATCAAGACTCGTATGTAGTTGAGCTTCCCTTGGCATCATCAATGAAAAATGGACTAAGTGATCAAGCACTAAGAAATATTAAGACTGTGATTGTCATTGAGCCCTCCTGGGAATAATAAAATCTGTCTGCAGTCTGTCCTAGGCAAACTTACTTGGGAATAAGTGCCACTGAACACATAAACGAGATTTCTAGGTGCACATACTTGTAAGCACCTTCATATTTGGATATATTTCAATGATAATTGATATGAAAAGTAATTTGCCCACCCTCTGCAAGCAGATAAAATTAATAACATGCCCACCATAATTGAGCTGTCTCCCTCCTTAAAAACAGTTCTGTGACCCCTGGGCACACTTCCCCTTAGTGGTAATTGAACAACTTAGATGTGCAGCAAGCTAGGGTAACTCCCACAGCTTACCTTTCGCAGTAGAAAGAGACAAACTCAGAGACTGTTCTGACAAGTAATGTGGATTTGGGACAACCTTAGACAACAAACTTTCCTCCAAAGTGGAGTCTAACATATGAGATTTATCCCTCCTCAGCAATATCAGTCCCCCCCACCACTTTCTAGTCCTCCCCAACCCCTTCTCTTACAAAAGAAGAGAAAGTAAATGGTTTTATTTATTTATTATTTAGAGTATTCAGCCTCCAAAAGGCTCTCAAAGCAGCTAACAAATTAATTTCCCTGATCCCTGACCTCAGACTTTCAATCTAAAAAGGCAGGATGCACAAGGAAAAGAGGATGGCAGTGAGGGAGGACAATAAGACCAGTAGAGTCGGGCTGCTGTCCCTCAGAGGCCCTCTCTCTCTCTCTGGCTTTTCTTCGCAAACCAAGGTTCAGGAAGGACTCATCCTGCGCTTTCTGCAAGCGTGCTGATGACTAAAAAGGCCAATCTGAGATAAACAAGTCCGGTTGCAGAACGCACAGCAGAGGGTCTCCTTGGGCGATGTTTATGGGTTGTGATTCTTTCTGCGTTGTCGTTTCTCTTCAAGACTTGTTCGGTGTAAATTCTCAAATAAGGCAGCATTGTGGATAGTGCGTCTCCATACCGCCCGATGTGAGGCCAGGGCGGACCAATGTTGGTGATCAGTTTGGTTGAGCCTGAGATGTTGTTTCAGGGTATCATTTTTTGGAGCACCTTTGTATTGCTTTTTTGGAGCGCCCCTCTTACGCTGACCCGTGGCAAGTTCACCGTAGAGTAGTATTTTTGGGAGGCGATGGTTCTCCATCCTAGAAACGTGCCCTGCCCAGCGCAGCTGTGTTCTCAATATCATGGCCTCAATGCTGGTGATCGCTGCTTGCTCAAGGACAGCAACATTCGTCACATAGTCAGTCCAGTGTACATTTAGGATAGTGCATAGACAGCACTGATGAAAGAGTTCGAGGAGTCATAAGTGGTGGCAATAGGTGACCTATGTTTCAGACCCGTAAAGGAGAATAGACAGTACAACGGCTCTATACACACTGATTTTTGTGCTTTGCCTCAGGTGTTTATTGCTCCAGACTCTTTTGTGAAGTCTTCCAAATGCACTATATGCCTTTGTTAATCTGTGATCAATCTCTTTGTCAATCTTGGCATCTGAGGAGATGATGCTTCCCAGGTAGGTGAATTGCTGAATGGACTTGAGCACAGATTTGTCAACGGCAATGTGGAGATGGTGGTGTTCGTCCTGTGGTGCAGGCTGGTAAAGAACTTCCGTTTTCTTCAGGTTGACTTCCAGCCCAAACAGCTCTGCAGCTGTTGCAAAGCAGGATGTTAGGCGCTGCAGAGCTGCTTCTGTGTGGGCAACAAAGGCAGCATCATCAGCGAAGAGCAGCTCACGGACTAGATAGTTTAGAGTCTTAGTGTGAGCCCTCAGACGGCTTAAGTTAAACAAGCTACCATCAGTACGGTAACGTATATAGATGCCGTCGTCTTCTTCAAGCTCTGCCGTAGCCCTTTTGAGCATCATGCTAAAGAAGATTGTAAATAAAGTTGGCACAAGTACACCACCTTGCTTCACTCCATTAGTTATTAGAAAGGACTCTGAAAGAGCTTCGCCATATCTGACTTGACCGCGGTGCCCCTCGTGTAGCAAGATAATCATTTTAAGGAATTTGGGGTACATCCTAGTCTTTCCAGGATCTGCCACAGACCTTTTCTACTCACCGTGTCGAAGGCTTTGGTGAGGTCGACAAATGTTACATAGAGACCCTTGTTCTGCTCTCTACATTTCTCTTGCAGTTGTCTAAGGGCAAATACCATATCTGTAGTACTCCTATTGGGTCTGAAGCCACATTGGCTTTCAGGAAGAAGTTCTTCTGCAATAGCAGGAACTAATCTGTTCAGGAGTATCCTTGCAAGGATTTTTCCAGCAATAGAGAGCAGTGTTATACCTCGATAATTTGAGCAATCGGATTTTGCTCCTTTTTTCTTGTACAGGGTGGTGACGACTGCATCTCGGAGGTCTGATAGCAGTTCCCCTTTTTCCCAGCAATTCACAAGGAATTCGTGGAATTTATTGTGGAGTGCATGACCTCCGTGTTTCCAAACTTCAGGTGGGATTCCATCAATCCCAGCTGCCTTGCCGTTTTTCATCTGCTGTATGGCTTTAAGGGTCTCTTCCAAAGTGGGAGCTATGTCCAATTCATTTTTCATTGGTTTTTGTATCATATGTTGGATAGCTGAGCCTTGGACTACTCAGTTGACACTAAAGAGGCTTTGAAAGTGTTCAGTCCATCGATTCAGGATGGAGGCTTTATCAGTAATCAGTGTTTGACCATCTGTACAGTATAAGGAGCTTTGGACCTGATAAGTAGGTCCAAACACTGCTTTAAGAGCTTCATGAAATCCTCTATGATCTTCTTCGTGGTCTCTGTGAATCACACAGCTGGGTTACTCCTGCGCCTGTGCAGAGCTTCGGAACCTTCTAGAATCGCTAGGCAGAACTTGCTTTGATACATTTTTGGCAGTAACTCCGCCCATCGTAACGGTCCCTTATAAGGGCTTCCCGCCTAAAATCCTCTCAGTTGCTTTCTTTCCGCCACGTTAGCAGCTTGAAGGAACCTCTGTTTGCTAGTGATTTCTTCTTGAGATCTCTGGTTTGACTTGGCCTGACTTTCTGACGACGATTTTCGCTTTCTCCTACTGGTTTTGGTATTGGCTTCTGATCACTCCGTTTTTTGACCTATTTCCGGCTTTTGACTTCGACTTTGGCTTTCCTCTTCGGCTTTGGCATTACCTCAGATATTGTTACTAACCTCGGACTGGCTTTGACTACGATTCTTTCCTGGTGATTATTATTGTTGTTGTGGAGAATATGTCTGGCAAAGGAGCTTTCAAACGCTGTGTTATTTGCCAAGCAAAACTCCTTGCTGTGGATGGTCATTCCCACTGTCTAATCTGTTTGGGAGAGGCTCACAATGTCGACGCATGCGTCCATTGCAAGGCGTTCACGCCGCAGGCCCGAAAACACAGGCTCTCATGCCTGAAGTCCTTTCTGTATGAGAAGGCCTTGCTCTCTGCTTCTGCTCCGGCCTCTGCCTCTGTATCGGCTCCCCCTTCTGAGCCTCGTGGCCATGAATGATCTCGCTCCCCTCCATCTGCTGAGAGGAAATGCCATCGGTCCTGCAGTCCATCCAGATGCCGTTCCACCGCGTCTGACCCCCGAAGCTCTACACTCTACACTTCGACATGCATCGTTGGATTCGACTTGGGTCCGTTCGACACCGATTCGAGAGCCAGTTCCCTCGACATCTAAGGAGGCTACTCGGGAGAGAACTCCATCTACCACCAAGGCTCGTCCATCTACTGGTACTGCTTCTTCTTTTCAACCACTCAGGAAAAAGAGGAAAGAGAAGCATGTCTCCAAATATGGTGATGGAAAATCCAAAGACAAGGTGAAAAAACCCAAGCCTGTGGAGTGCGCGGTTCCTGAGGTCCCTCCTTATCAAAGCTCAGAGGCTGGGGACACATTTGTGCGACCATTGCCGGTGTCCACCACCGTGGAGTCCGATTCTCGACGTTCATGCACTCTGTCAGTATCAGCCAAGGATGTGATACTAGAACACCTGCCCTCAACTGAGGTTGCGAGACCCCTGTGCACCTTGACACGTCACCAGCTCTGGTTGTGTCTCGAGCTCAGTTCCTGGAAAGTCAGTCTTCGGGTGTGGAGGTAGAGATCATTGAATCCGAAGATGTACCTCAAAGCACCGTATCTGCCATCAGAGAGGACATCCCGGCATACTCTGCCTACGACCTGGGTCAGTCTATCTGCAGGGCGAATCTTGGATCACCATCTGGATCGCAGGTCTTTAACTCTAGGGGCGAGGTACTTGATACCACGATCGCGGGGTGCCTGGTTGCTCGGTCCCCATATCTTGTAACTCTGGATGTTGCATCTACGAGGGATGCTGTGACCCAAGTGTCTCCTCCTGAGCATCGCCCTCTACCTTGGACCCCTTCGACGCCACGGGCCTGTAGTCCTTCATCGGAAGGTTCGACCTCATCCTCTGTTGCTTCTTGGGATCTTTATAGGCCCTATATGCCATCTCCAAAAGCTGAGTTGATTGATGATGAATCCGCCTTGCCGACTGACGACGTCTGTGCCTTCGGAGAACACATGATCAGGATGTCACATGCCGTCAACCTCAAATTAGAGGACTGAGCAGCTGATCCCATTGATCCAATCTTCCAACGGATCCAATCAAAGACGCCTCCATCGACTACCATCCCGGTGCTACCTTCCCTACTTAAAATGGCTCAACGGTCTTGGGAGAACCGTTTTTCAATACAGTCGACATCTAAGAAAATAGACCGACTGTACCGAGTTGGAGGAGACCATACTGACTGGCTGCACAACCATCCACGGCCGAACTTGGTGGTCGTCGAGGTTGCCTAGAACAAAAAGCAACGCCGACCCCTATCTTCTCTGCCAGACCCCGAGGGCAGGAAACTCGATATCATCGGGAAAAAGATATATTCAGCGGCTGGCCTGAGCTTCCATGTGGCCAATTATTCCGCCTACATGGGAGCATACCAACAGGTCTTTTTTTTATATATATACTTATTTTTATTGTTGTTTTGATTACATATGATAGTCCATAAAAGTGAATACATACATACACTTAACATATGTCTAAAACATTTCAATTACTGCTCCTCAAAATATTAAACATTTACCGAAAGGGCTAGATTAATATGCAATTCTTCACATTACATTTCAATTTTTACCTCAGTATCCTGTACATCACCCTTTCCAAATTTCCCATTTTCCAACACGCATTTTCTTCATTCCTTCTAGATGACAATAATTACCCGTTCTCCACAACTTTATATCTTAACAATACAGTCTTCGTTCCTTGGTACTTTTTCCTTTTAAGTTTGGGTATCTATTTTTACTTTTCTCACCAGGCCTCTGTCCCTTCAATTTCCTTTCATCCTAATCTTTGCTCTTCTCTTACTTATTTTCAGTACTCACATTTATTATTAATTAAATCCTCCTCCTGTTCTCAATATTCTTAATTAATACGTCTGGATAATAATTCTTTTCTCCTTCCTTACTTATTATACTTTAATTTCCTTAGAAGCTTAATATTGCTTCTTTTCCCCATTTCTCCTTCCAAATAGGTAATAGACATCTCCATTCATCCCTAAAGTCCTCCACTGTTTTGTCTTTTAACAGTAGGGTTAATTTATCCAATACTGATGTCTCATATAATTTAACTAACCATTCATCTTCTTTTGGTATTTCTGGCACCTTCCAATATTTTGCATAGATAATTCTGGCCGAAGTCACCATATACAATATAATTCTCCAATATGCTTTTTCCACCTGCTTTTCCACTCCAAACATCATATTTAATAAGTATAATTCTGCCCGCATTGGTATCTTTATCTCGAAAATCCTTTCTATCATCCTATGTACTTTCCCCCAATATTTTCTTGCTCTTCGACATTGCCACCACATATGAAAGAAGGTACCTATTTCTTTTCCACATTTCCAACAAAGTTCATTCTTGGTCTTATACATTTTTGCAATTTTATACGGAGTCAAATACCATCTATATAACATCTTGTAATAATTTTCTCTTAAATCATAACTTCTAGTAAATTGAATGTTTTTCCAGGTTTTTTCCCATTGTTCCAATGTAGGTGACTGCCCTAGATCTGCTGCCCATTTAATCATATTATCCTTTACCGCCTCATCTTCCATCTCAACCTTACTTAACATTTTATACAATTTGGAGATTAGTTTTTCCTTTCCTTTCAACAATATTTGATCCAATTCCGATAGTGTTTTTTCAATGCCTTCCAATTTACTATCCTGTATAAATCTTTCTTTTAATTGTCTGTAGAGAAACCAATGACACACCAACTCTGCCTCCTCTAACTCTTCTCTTGTCTTTAATACCCATTGGTCTCCTTTTAGCTTCAAGATATCTTTATACCTTAACCAATTATCTTTACATAGATTTTCATTCCTATGAAAGGCCTCATGTGTTGAAGTCCATAGTGGGATTTTCTTAGAGATCTTATTTCTACATTTCTGCCATGTTACTAATAGATTTTTCCTAATAAAATGATGTTTAAAGTCTTTATTAACTGTCACTTTGTTATACATTAAGTATGCGTGCCAACCATAACGATTATTAAATCCTTCCAATGCTAAGAGTCTTTTATCTTCTAGCTTAATCCACTCTTGTATCCAAGCCAAATTGCACGCATAGTAATAAAGTTTCAAATTCGGCAGTTGTAATCCGCCTCTATTTTTGGATTCATAAAGTATTTTCCACCTTATTCTTGGTTTTTTCCCTTGCCAGATGTATTTTGAAATATCTCTATTCCAGCTCTTGAAAACCTCTTCTTTCTCTATAACTGGGAGAGTTTGAAACCAGAACATCACTTTCGGTAGGATATTCATCTTTACCAATGAAATCCTCCCCATCAATGATAATTTTAATTTGTCCCACTGTTGTAGATCTTTTTTTATTTGACTCCAACCTTTTATATAGTTGTTTTTGAATAAACCTGCGTTGCTCCTTGTTATAGTTACTCCTAGGTTTTTCACCTTCTTTTCAATTTTAAAGTTTGTGATTTTCGTTAATTGTTTTTCTTCTTGTTGTGGTATGTTTTTTGTTATCATAGCTGTTTTTTCTGAGTTTATTTTGATCCCTGCTAGTCTCCCAAATTCTTCCAACATTATCATCATTCTTTTAATACTCTCTAATGGGTTTTCCAAACAGATTACGAGATCATCCGCGAAGGCTCTTATCTTATAGTTGTATTTTTGTATTTTGATCCCTTTAATCATATCCTCTTTCCTTATTTTCCTATTCAGTATTTCTAATACTGTAATGAAAAGTAACGGAGACAGGGGACAACCCTGCCTCGTACCTTTCATTATTTTGCACTCTTGTGTCCTCTCCCCGTTCACTATTATTCTTGCCATTTGATCTTCATAAATGGCTTGAATCCATTTTATATATTTTTCTCCTAATTTCATTTTTTTCAACACCTCTATCATGAAATCCCATTTTAGACTATCGAATGCCTTTTCAGCATCCAAAAATATAAGGCATAGCTTTTTATGGTTTTGTTTTTCATAATATTCAATTATATCTAGGATTATCCTTATATTATTTCTCAAAAATCTGTTTGGTAAGAATCCACATTGATCTTCATGAATCCACACCTTTAATATTTCCTTTAACCTATCTGCTAATATTGTTGAAAAGATCTTATAATCTAAATTTAATAATGAAATCGGTCTGAAATTTTTCATTTCCTTTGGATCTTTCCCTTCTTTGGGGATCAAACTTATGTTTGCTTCTCCCCATGATTTTGG
Source organism: Gambelia wislizenii (assembly GCA_030847615.1). Taxonomy (NCBI): domain Eukaryota; kingdom Metazoa; phylum Chordata; class Lepidosauria; order Squamata; family Crotaphytidae; genus Gambelia; species Gambelia wislizenii. The sequence goes on along the minus strand of JAUMIR010000001.1, from coordinate 445,237,581 downwards.
TTTCTTTCCTTTATAAATCTCATTTATCAACAAATGCAATGGATCTATTAATTCTTCATTAAACGTTTTATAATATATTGCAGATAGTCCATCCGGACCCGCTGCTTTCCCTAGTTTCATTTTTTGGATTGCCATCAAGATCTCCTCTTTAGAAATTGGTTTATTTAACTCTTTTCTTTGTTCTTCTGATATCGGAGGTATCTCCTCCTTACTAAGATATTCATTTATTTCCTCTTCTCTCTCCCTAGGTATCTCCTGTTCATGTTCTGAAAATACCTTCAAGAAGTATTCGTAGAATAACTTCTTTATTTTCCCCTGTTGTCTATATGTTTCCCCCTCACTTCTTATTTCTGAGATTATTTTCTTCTCTCTTTCTTTTCTAATTCTGTACGATAACCATTTTCCTGGTCTATTCGCATTCTCAAAATATTTCTGTTGTTGGTATCTTAGTTTCCTTTCTATTTCTGTTGTCACTTCTAATTTTAACTGGTGTTGTAAAATTTTAATCTCCTCTATTAGTTTATTGTCCTTGGGGTTCTTCTTCAATTCCTGTTCTTTTCTCTTGATCTCACCTTCAATCTTGTCTTCCCTTTCTTTTCTTTTCCTCTTTAACTCTATTTCTTTTTGTATAAAAAATCCCCTGATCACCGCTTTACTTGCATCCCAAACCGTGTTTAGCTCTGTTCCCTTATCTAGATTTTCCTCAAAGAAAAGTTTTAATGAGTCCTTTGCTTCTTGTATTACCTTTTTATTTTTTAACAGAAAGTCTTTTAATTTCCAAGAAAATTCTCTTCTAGCCTTTTGACATGTCAAAACTATTGGGCAATGATCTGAAAGGTATCTATTTTTTATTTCAATCTTTTTAACTTTTTTAATTGCACTTTTTGAAATGAAAATCATATCAATCCTTGACCAGGTCTTATGACGGTCTGAGAAGCAAGTATATTCCTTCTCTAGACCATACTTAATTCTCCATGAATCAACTATAGACAGATTTTCTATCATTTCTAGGCAGACTTTTGGCAATCTACCATGACTGTTTTTCCCCTTTTTACTTGAAGATCTATCAATGTCTCCATCTACCACCCCATTCCAGTCACCCATAATGAAAAGCTCATCAAAGTCAGTTTCCAAAATCTCATTCCATAGCTTATTGTAAAATTTTGCTTTATTGTCAATAGGCGCATATAATCCTACCAACAGTATCCGGCTATTCTCTATCTGAATTTCAACCGCTATATACTGCCCATCTGCATCTTTAAATATCTCCTTCGCCTCAAATTTCCTATTCACATATATTATGACTCCCTTCTTCTTTTCTGTTGTTGTTGCAAAGCCTTGGCCCAATTTATAATTTGTCAGATATTTTAAATCTTTACTACATATATGTATCTCCTGCAAACATACTATGTCTAACTTTTGTCTTTCCAAATAATGAAATATTTTTCTTCTTTTCTGTGGTGAATTTAACCCCCTTACGTTCCAGGATAAAATTCTTTCTAACATAATTTTAACTTATTCAATATCTATTACAATTACTCTCCCCGCTCCTCCTACTCCTAAGTCTCTTCTTGTTCTATGTTCTTACTATCTTTTATTACTCTCAATAGATCACCTTGTTTCCCTATCTCTACTTCCAGTATCCCCTCTTCTCCTTCCTCTTCTTCCTCTTCTTCCTCTTCCTCTTCGTTTTTTCCCACTTCCTCATCATCTGTATACTCTTCCACCACCTTATTCTTCTCCTTTCTTTCATCCTCTTTTCCATATATTTCTGTTTCTGCTTTCCTTATTATTTCCCCTGCATCCTTTCCTCGTCCTTCTCTTTCTCCCCTAAGCTCTTCTTCGTCTTTCCTCCCTCCTTTATAATCTCTTACCAATCTCTTCACAAATTCCTTAGCCTTTTCTGTACTGTTTATTTTATACTTTCTGGACCTATATGTTACTGTAACCCCTTCCACTTTTTCCCATTTGTAACGTATTTCATATTTTCTTAATTCTTGTATCAGAAATTTATAATCTTTCCTTTTCTTAAGAATATTTGCCGGTATGTCTTTGTAAATTTTAACCTCTTTCTCCTCTATTTTCAATACATCTTCGTAAGCTCTATTCAACACTATTTCTTTTACTCTTTCTCTCAAGAAGTAAATAACTATGTCCCTTGGCACTCTATTTTTCCTGGCTATCCAAGATTCGATTTGAAACATTTTATCAATCTCCAAATCAAGTTGCTCAGGAAGCCATCCTATAAACTTTGCTAATACTGGAACTATCCTTGTATATAAATCCTCATTCTCCTGTTCCTCTATCCCTCTTATTTTTATACACTTTGATCTACTTTTCAATTCTAGAATATTCTCCTTAATTTGTTCTTGTTGTTTATTTTCCTCCAATTCTTTAGATTTTAACTCTAAAGTATCCGTTCTTTGTTCCAGATTCTGTATTCTTGTTTGTAATTGTGTTAGGGCTTTTGTATTTTCCTCTAGCTTTTTACCTAAGTTTTCTAATTCCCTTTTAAAATCTGCCTTTATTTCCTCTCTTAATTCTTTTATCTGAGCCTTTATGTCCATTCTAATTTCTCTCCCCATCTTCCTCATCTCGTCCAACAGTGCCATATTCATATCAGGTGTTTTTGTTTGCAATTCTATTGATGGTCTTCTTTGCCCCAATAGGGCTACATTTCTTCTAGTACCTGCTGCCATTTCTTATACCTTAAATTTATACCTTAAGGCTATACCACCCTTTTATCTCTATGTATGTATATTTATTTCTGTTTATGTATATATTTCTAATTTTGCTTCTATCTCTCCTCTTTTCCTCTTTCTTCCCTCTTCCCTCTTTTCTTATCAACTCCTTCAATACTTTCTAATTTCCGAGTTCTCCAAAGCTTAAATCTTTTTTTGTTTGTTTTTTTCCCTCTATGTCACCTTTCAATATCTTTCAATTTAATCATTATATTAAACACACATTTACTCTACTCCTCCAAGCTCTTATAACAAAAGAGTAAACATTAAGTAGAAGGTGTAAAGAGAATAAGTATATAATAAAGAATATAAAGAAAATAAGCTTTCCTGGAATTTATCACAATATCCACAAATCACTTTGAATCAGTTTTCGCTATTATAAGCACTTACAAACACTTACACTCTCAATATCTCTCAATATTCAGTTCAATAATTAAACTCTTCACCATATACTCAATAACCTCACTGTATTCAATATACTCAATTCGTCACACATTATACACATCCCATGCCCAATTAACAGTATTGTCCAATTTTCCTCCTTTATTTCCTTATTTCCTTCTTACTTTTTCTCTTTTTCTTCTTTTCTTCCTTCTTCAGCTTTAAATCCAAGTCTCCGTGTCATGTGCACTCCGGTCCGTTTAACATTCATCCAGCGTCAGTTGCCCAGGGAAACAGTAATCTCGTGTCGAATCAGTCTCCTTCCAACTTTTCTCCTTCTTTTCCTTCCTCCTCCAACGCAAAACAAGACCCCCACTCTTACTCAGACCTCGGGACCGACTCCAATTTGAGCTCTATGACAGTAAGATATTACGCTCAGTACACAGATATTTTAACTCACTTCCTACTCACACCTCCGCTCCTCAGCCTCCTCAGCCTCCAAGCGGAATGAATCGCCAGATATAGGCTTCCCCCTTTCAGACGCTGCTCCACTGAAGCCTCCACCTTTTCCTTCCAAGGTTTGCTATTTTTATTCCCCGCAAAGATTATGTTTGTCAAGGTATCAGCGCCAAACTTCTTCCTTTCTCCAACCTTTTTTTTGGTCTTATGATCTGTTAAAAGTGGTGACGGCGGAGTTCCTGCTGCTTACTAGGCAGTGATGCCGCGGGGCGGTGGTAAGCTCCTCGACCTTCTCAGCCTTTCGCCGGTACGCCGGGCGATGTTCTCTCTCCTTCTCCTTCTCCCTTTTCTGCGCACCTCGGGCTGGCAGTAAACGGTCTTCACTGAGCCCCTCTGAACCCCTTACCCCAAGGGGTATTCACTCCGCCCGTTCTTTTTGAACTGCGGATTCAACACTCCGCTGCGTGGCAGTGTCAGAGCAGCGTTCTCCTGACACGTCCGCTCACTCCGCCATCTTCACCGGAACCCCCATACCAACAGGTCTTATGGGAAAGGATGAGCCCCCTTTTGCAAGACCTCCCGGAGGAACGGCACAGAATGACAGAGGCCATTCAGTCAGAGGCCCTGTCCCTCGCGGGACTCGAGATGAAATCAGCACGACATGTGGCGGACTGCGCAGTGAAAACCATTGCTGGTTCAGTAGCACTCCGCCAGCATGCATGGTTGTGCTCTTTGGGCCTCACACCGCAGGCATCAGCCACCATAGAAGATCTGCCCTTCGATGAGTAGGGCTTGTTCAATGGGTCAACTGACGAGCGGTTGGAATTCACCCAAAAGATGAGGACCACTGCCAGGAAATATGGTATGGGCTCCACCTCCACCTTACAGTACCGTTCGAGAGGCAGGTATTCCTGGCAAGTCCCATCTTACGGCCAACAGTTCCAAAGAGGGTACTCTAGCCAGACCTACCGCAGGTCCCGGTTTGCTCCCTCGACCTCCCCGGCCTCATCGGTGAGGAGCCAGGGCTCGGGCTCACGATACCGGCAACCGGCCTGCCAGAGATCCAGGGACCAGGGCCGGAAGAAGTTCTAATGCCCTATTGATGATTTTTCTGTTCTTTCTTACACTCCTCTCTTCGGGGATCGACTGTCCAACTTTCAAGAAGCCTGGTCTTCTATAAAATCCGACCGCTGGGTGCTTCAAATAGTCGGGACAGGCTACGGATAGAGTTCGACACTCTGCCCCCAACGGGACGGATTCGATCAACATTGCCCTCCCCTCCTCTCCTCAAGGAGGTGCAGACTCTGCTGCAGAAAGGGGCTATCGAACCTGTTGACCTTGACCTTCATCACCTCTGCTTCTTCTCGAGGTACTTTCTGGTTTCCAAGAAGGACAGCGGTCTGCACCTGATTCTCGATCTCCGCAGGGTGAACAAGTACATAACCCCAAAGAAGTTCAGGATGGTCACCTTGGCATCGATCCTTCCACTTCTACGGCAGCACGACTGGTTCGCATCCATAGACCTGAAGGACGCCTATTTTCACATCGGGATCCACCCAGCCCACAGGCGCTTCCTTGCATTTCAAGTCAGAACCGAAGTCTTCCAGTTCAGAGTTCTTCCCTTCGGCCTCTCCACCGCTCCCCGTGTCTTCACGAAGTGCATGGCAATAGTGGTGGCTTTTCTTCGGCAGCGGGGAGTAGAGCTCTTTCCTTACATCGATGACTGGCTGGTCGTGGCACAGTCTCGGCGTCAGCTCGAACTCGACATTGGCCTCACCTTAGATGTCTTAGACTACCTGGGACTTGTTGTCAACATCGAGAAGTCTCAACTCCTGCCGGCACAAGTTATCCAGTTTATTGGGGCTTGTCTGAACTCTTTAACTGCAGCGGCTTACTTACCTCGGGACCGCTTCGACAACCTGCGATCCCTAATCCATGCCCGCCGTCGATCCCGAAGGCTTCTGGCACACTTAATCCAAGTGCTCCTCAGTCACATGGCAGCTACGACGTACGTGACTCGGCTTGCGAGACTTTGCTTCCGCCCACTCCAGCACTGGTTCCTGCAAGTGTTCGACCCTCCCCGCAATTCTCCACACAAGATGCTCACAATGCCGAGAGCAGTTCAAAGGTCCCTAGACTGGTGGCTGGTACCGGACAATGTTCTGTTGGGCATGCCCTTCAACCTCCCTCAACCGGACATCTCCTTGACAACGGACGCTTCGATGCAGGGATGGGGAGTGCATCTCGACTCCTATGAAATCTGGGGTTCTTGGAGCACCGACGAGCAATCCCTCCACATCAACGTCCTGGAACTCCTCGCTGTCCAGAAAGCGTTGAGATCCTTCGAACCCTTGGTGAGAGGCCAGACTGTACTAGTGCTGACGGACAACACGTCGGTCATGTACTACCTAAACAAGCAGGGAGGTACGAGGTCCCCTCAACTTCTCCAACTCACGCTGGACATATTGGAGGGGTGCGTGGCAAGGAAGGTGTCTCTCCAATCCATCCATCTCCCAGGGGAAGAGAACACTCTTGCCGACGGACTCAGCTGTTTGTGTCTCTCCATGCACGAGTAGCGACTGCACAGGGAGGTCGCCTTAGATCTTTTTCAAACCTGGGGGTTCCCTCAAGTGGATCTCTTCACATCCCCCGACAGCGCTCAGTGTCCCCAGTTCTGCTCGAGGCGGCGCGCTCTGGGATCGAGGGGAGATGCGTTCCTCTTCCAGTGGTTGGGTCCGCTACTCTACCTGTTCCTTCCATTCCCACTGTTCACGAGGGTGATCACCAAACTCCGATGGGACAGAGCGAACGCCATCCTCGTTGCTCTGTGGTGGCCTCGACAGCTGTGGTTTGCAACCCTGCTTCGTTTGTCGGACCGTCGTTTCATCCGCCTTCCATCCCGTCTGGATCTGCTCACCACTCACGGGGGCAAAGTCAGACATCCCGACCTGGACACTCTACGTCTGACAGCCTGGAGGTTGACCCTTTAACTCTCCCTTTGGGTTCAGGACTCTTGGGTTTGTCCTCAGTACCACTGAGACCTGCATCTTTCCACCCAGATGTCCAGGCTGTCATTGATGCTGCACGGAGGCCCTCCACCAGGAAATCGTATCACTACAAGTGGAAAAAGTATGAAGTATTCCTGGCATCCCGGGATCCGACCCTTGACTGATTCTCCATCCCGACGCTTCTGGAATTTCTTCTACAACTGTCTTCTGCGGGCCTGTCGCTCTCTTCAATCCGGTGCTACTTGGCAGCCATCTCGGTTGAATTCCAGGCGAGAGGTCTCCCTTCTCCCTTCGTAGATGCCACGGTGAAGAAGTTTTTGAGAGGCTTTGCAAACCTTCACCCTCCGGTGACTGAATCGACCCCAGCCTGGAGCCTCGAACTGGTCCTCTCACAGCTGGTCCGCCGACCATTTGAACCAATGGCTTCCACTGATCTCCGACTGCTATCCTGGAAAACTGCGTTCCTTGTGGCCATCACTTCTGCACGTTGGGCTAGTGAGCTCTGTGCTTTGAGGTCCGATCCTCCCTACACTGCTTTCCACAAGCACAAGGTGGTCCTCCGTCCCGACATCTCCTTCCAACCAAAGGTGGTCTCCAGTTTTCATCTTAATCCATCACTCCCCCTGCTTTGATGCAGGATCCGAAGGACAATTTCGAACGCACCATCCATCTTATGGACGTTAGAAGAGCTCTAGCCTTCTACATTCAACGGACCACGTCCCACAGGAAGTTACCCAAACTGTTTGTGTCTTATGCTGACTCGAAACTCGGAGAACCCATCTCTTCACAGAGACTATCAAAGTGGGTGACTTCGACCATCGCTTTCTGCTATGAACTGGCAAAGAAGCCTCTGCCTTCTCGGATTCAGGGACACTCTACGAGAGCTGTCTCCACTTTGACAGCTTTTCTCTCTGGAGTGCCTCTAGAGGACATTTGCAGAGCTGCTACCTGGTCATCACCTTTGACTTTTATTTCTCACTATAGACTTGACTCTCGTTCTAGGAACGAGGCTGCCTTTGGAAGGCTGTACTGTTATCCTCTATTCAATAAGTGAGTTTTCATGTTGCCAAGTCATTATTGTTATGTTTGCTTTGATACCTTTGCTTAAGATTGTGTGTTTAATGGTTAAACTCTGGTGCATGCATGAGGGGTATATTTGGTGTAGGACATACCCGCCTCCATGAGTGAAGCTTGCCTGTCTACACCCAGCTGTGTGATTCACAGAAACCACGAAGAAGATGGACAGGTTGCTTACCTGTAACCATAGATCTTCGAGTGGTCTTCTGTGAATTCACACAGATCCACCCATCCTCCCCTCTATGTCCTATTACATCATATAAACATGCTTAATGTTCCTGATGCTGCAAATTGCGGCGTCATTCAAGGAACTGAAGGGATTTTAGGTGGGAAGCCCTTATAAGGGACCGTTAGGATGGGCGGAGTTACCGCCAAAAATGTATCAAAGCAAGTTCTGCCTAGCGATTCTAGAAGGTTCCGAAGCTCTGCGCAGGTGCAGGAGTAACCCAGCTGTGTGAATTCACAGAAGACCACTCAAAGATCTATGGTTACAGGTAAGCAACCTGTCCATCACCCAGATCTGCACAGCATTGTGTCTTTTCTGCTATATTGATCCACCACTTGTTCTGCATGTCTCAGAGTTTTTGTTGAAGTTTATTACATGTGAGACGGAAAGCTGCTTTTCTTACATGGCAGGTTGGCTGGGCGAGGTATGCCTGGTGAGCAGTTCTCTTCTTTGCCAACAGCTCCTGGATCTCTTGGTTGTTTTCGTCAAACTAGTCTTGATTTTTCTTGTGGGAGAACCCGAGGGATTCTTCTGCAGACTGGAGGATACTGTTTTTGATATGTTGCCAAAGCACTGTAGGAGAAGGATCTATAGGATGGTCTTCAAGTTTTGTTTGCAGATTTGCCTGGAAGTTGTCTCTCATGGTAGCTTGTTGAAGATTGTTGACTTGGAGTCTCTTCTTTAAGATGCCACCCCTCTTAGGTTTGAACTTAAGATGAAGATTTAGTTTACATCTGACGAGGCGATGATCTGTTTGGCATTCTGCACTGGGCATCACTCGGCTTTATGATTAAAAACTCCATTGTCTCCAAACTCAAAACCTTGCCAACAGGACACTCTGATCGCATTATTTCCTTACGCCTCCCACATGTTGTTCTCTTTAGTATATATGCCCCAACTATGCAAGCCGACCCTGTAGAGAAAGACAAAGTCTACACAGACCTATGCCAACTCATACAAAAAGTCCCTGTAGAAGATAAAATTATTATCCTTGGTGACTTCAATGCCAGAGTAGGAAAGAACTCTGAAGTGTGGAAAGGTGTCTTAGGCAAGCATGGTGTTGGAAATTGCAATGATAACGGACGCCTCCTGCTAGAGTTCTGTGCAGAACAACAGCTGACTATTACAAACACTATCTTTCAGCAGAAAGATAGCTTGCAGACAACCTGGATGCATCCCCGATCCAAACATTGGCACCTCATTGACTATGTTCTAGTCCACCAGAGAGACATTCGTGATGTCCCTCAGAGGCCAGAGCATTGGAAATTGCAATGAAGAGAGTGCTGCATGCCTTGCACTAGAACCAAGGCGTGATAGAGCTGGGTAAGATGGTTTAGGGTAAGGAAGGATGTATGTTCAGATATTCAGATGCATCTGCTACGAAGAGGTAGGATTTGTTTCCTCTTCTGTTTCATTAATTTCAAAGAGGATGGGAGCCTCTCTCTAGCAATCTCCTCATCCCAGCAGTTGTTCCCTTTTCCTTTTCAAGTTCTTGTTGTTGCTGCTTAGGAATGGGTAATGGGAAGAAAGATGGTGCATTTCCAGTGCTCTTGTAATACTAGAACCCAGGTTCATCCACTACAGCAGAATGGTAGGAGTTCATGACACAGTAAAGGAAGTACTTCTTCACACAGTCCATAGTTGAACTGGAATGAACTGCTACAAAATGTAGTTATGGCTGCTAAGTTGGGCAGCTCTAAAAAGGCATTGGATAACTTCATGGATGCTGAGTTATCAATGGCTACTAGTCAGAGTAGCTGCATTTCACTTCTAGTATCAGATGCAGTGTACCTCTGTATAATAGTTGCTGGGAAATACAAGATGGACGATGCAGCTGCCCTCTTGTCCATCAGATGGTGTGTTCCCCCCCACACTCAGATATGGCAAATATTAAAAAAAAAATCCCTTCACCTCAGTCTGGGGGACTGTGGTTGACATACAAAGTGTTGGCTAGCATATTGGGTTTTAATTTAGTTGCACATACTTGAACATTCCTCTGTATAGTGTTTTTTTTAATGGGATTAGCCTGATAACCTTGGATTGACAACTGCTTTACACTTCCTATACTAAGTGTTTGTTTTAATTTTTAAAGCCCTAATCACCTTGGCTGTTGAAGGCAGTGCTTCTTGGGCTATCTGATGTGGGTGACTGGCAGTTTTTTTTTACTAATATGCAACAGACCTGTATCAAGTTTATGCTCATTGGCTACAACTGTTTCCTTCCTGGGCATTCTCCATGGGTTGGTAGCTGATGACTGGTGGATCCATACTGATCCAGGCTCCACCACTTTGAATAGCGCTGATTGAAGAAACAACCTATCTCTTCAAACTGTCCTTTCTGAACTGTTTTATTAATGATTGTGATAATTTTAATTGCTGTGACTTTTGTGATTTTAATGGTTCTATTATTTAATCTGTTTCTAATTTGTTTTAAATCTTTTAATGCTGTTGTTAGCACTCAGAGTGGCTATGTTTTAGTGGAAGGGTTGGGAATAAATGTAATAAACGAACAAAGGCAGTTGGGAGAAAAGCTGGGTTTCCTCCCAAGATCTCCCTAGGTAATCATCTTCTTAAGTAATACATATATTAAAATTTTTTCCAAACCATAAGTGGATTTACAACCACTTTTGGTTTGAAATTTTCCCCCACCTCCACTCTGTGTGGCCTGGAGGGCCCAGGGACAGAAAACTGGCTTTGGACCTGTCAAATTGATCCACCTGTGCCATAACTGTATCAAACCACAGTCCATCTATTTTGGCCAACAAGATCAGAGGAGAAGGCACAATTAAGGCAGGAAGAATCTTAAAGACAATAACCTTCTACTGTTAATTCCTCCCCTACTCTGTCATCTGGCTTAGAGGTTAAAATTGCTATCATGGCTAATTATAGTTTCAGACTAATCTTGGTATTTGTTTCAGTAGCTTTTCACTCCAAGAGCATTAGACTGCCTCTGGGTTCACTCTCCCATTTAAGATCACCAAAGAGTTAAGAAATGCAGGAAAATACCTTAAGGGCCTCATTGTCCATTATCACTGTTAACATTGATCTATAAATCTCAAGTTTTTCCTTTCTTTGTGAGCTATATTCATAAATTAAAGATAATGGCTGGTGACAGTGGTTTTACAGTAATTTGATCCTGATTGGGGGTATCTGTGGTTCAAAGGAAGACTAAGTGCATTTCTTACACCCCATTCCCCAGCTATACTTGAAGTGTGAATGATGACTAGCAACACAAATCTCACACTGCCCCTGCCAGTGCTATTTTAGTTATTGGCTGGAGGAGCACTACTTTGCTCTGTACACAAACACAAGGGCACACACATATATAAGAAGGCCCTGCTTATCCAACAGGTTAGGGACTGTAGTGGTGTCAGAAACCAGAATTGGTTGAAAAGCAGAACCTATCTAGGGAACGTGTGGGAATTGCGATGTCTCATTTGGGACTGCCTGCACACACGTGGGCACCTGTGTACTGCTTGCAAAGTCTCTCAGTTGGCTCGGTGACTTTTACCTGCTTTCAGCTCGCTTTGCAAGCAGCATGTGTGAACGTGGTCAGTACCAAGCAAGCCTCTGTAGGCAATAAATGTAAAAAGTGTGGATTCCTTGTTGAATGAATGGAACTTGTCCTTCATTTGCCACCATCAAAAGAGCAAGTCATCAGATGAGCTGTCGAAAGGTGGGGGATTCCTTTGTCCATGTTATCAGTTGTTGTGTTCACTAGTCACCTTTGTACAAATAGTGTCCTGTGTTCTCTCATTTTCCAGAAATGCAGCATGCAACCTTATTTTCAAGAAATATATTATACAGTCGTCCCTTCACATTCGCGGGGGTTCTGTTCCGCGGACCCCCGCGAATGTGAAAAATCCGCGAATAACAAACACCCCTCCCCCTCCCTCCCCAGGCCTTCGCGGGGCCTTGCTAGGCCCCGCGGAGGTCTCCCCAGCCCTCCCTCCCTCCCTCCCCAGGCCTTCACGGGGCCTTGCTAGGCCCCGCGGAGGTCTCCCCGGCCCTTCCTCCCTCCCTGCCCAGGCCTCCCCACCCCTCCCCAGGCCTTCGCGGGGCCTCCGGAGGGCCTCCGGGCGTCCCGCGAAGGCCTCCCCACCCCTCCCCAGGTCTTTCACGGGGCCTCTGGAGGCCCCGTGTCGCGGTTTTGGGGGGGCCGGGGGGGCCCTCCCAAAACCGCGAATAACCGAAACCGCGAATGTCAAGTTCGCGAATGTGGAGGGACAACTGTATAAATGTTTTATTCCCTGAAAGACTAAATATTGTCTAATGGAGCCAGATGAACTGCATCCAAGGATATTTTTAAAAACTGGCAGAAGTAATCTCAGAACCACTGGCAATAATATTTGAGAATTCTTGGAGAACAGGAGAAGTCCCAGCAGACTGGAGGAGGGAAAATGTTGTCCCCATTATCAAAAACAGATAAACGGAGGATCCAAACAATTATAGTCCAGTCAGCCTGACATCAATACCAGGAAATATTCTAGAGCTGATAATTAAACAGACAGTCTGTAAGCACTTATTGATATGGGCTTCTCAAAAACAAGTCATGCTAGACTAATCTTATTTCCTTTTTGATAGAGTTACAAGCTTGGTAGATTAAGGGAATGCTGTGGATGTAGCATATCTTGATTTCAAGTAAGGCATTCGATGAGGTCCTCCATGATATTCTTGCAAACAAGCTAGTGAAATGTGGGTTAGACAATGCAATGTTAGGTGGGTTTGCAATTAGCTGACCGACCAAACCCAAAGGGTGCTCCCCAATAGCTCCTCTTCATCCTGGAGAGTAGTGACTAGTGCGGTGCCATAGGGTTCTGTCCTGGCCCAGTGCTATTCAACATCTTTATAAATGACTTGGATGATGGAATAGAGGGCATGCTTATCAAATTTGCAGGTGATATCAAATTAGGTTGAGTGGCTAATACCCCACAGGGCAGGATCAGAATTCAAAATGACCTTAATAGATTAGAGAACTGACCCAAAGCTAACAAAATGAATTTCAACAGGGAGAAATGTAAAGTACCACACTTAGGGAGAAAAGAAATGCACAGATCTAGAATGGGTGACACCTGGCTTGACAACAGGGCACCTGGGAGTCTTAGTAGACTACAAATTGAATGTGAATTAACAGTATGATGTGGCAACTATACCTATACCTGAGAATACTGAGGATAGAGCAAGCTTGTTTTCTGCTGCTCCAGAGACTAGGACATGGAGCAATGGATTCAAACTACAGGAAAAGAGATTCCACTTAAATATTAGGAACAACTTCCTGATGGTAAGAGCTTTCAACAGTGGGATACACTTCCTCAGAGTGTGGTGGAGTTTTCTTCTTTGGATGTTTTTAAACAGAGGCTGGATGGCCATCTGCTGGGAGTGCTTTGATTGTGTATTCCTGCATGGCAGAGGGTTGGACTAGATGACGCTTGTGGTCTCATCCAACTCTGATTCTATGGAGCACTTGTATAAATGTGCTGTGGAGTTCTTATAAACATGGTCAGGCATGCACTGATTGATCATGTACCCTAAATCAGGTTGCCCATAGTGGGGAAAGCAGAAGGCTTTATAGCTGGAATATTGCTGATGATTTGTACTAACATAAGGGGCACTGATGTCAGAATAAGTAACTTTTTAAAGCACTGGAGTATAGTGGCAGCAGAGAGAAGGCAGGAAAGCTCTTGCTGTCATTAGATAAAGCTGTTATGCTTTTTTCTGAGCTGCAGTGGAGCTTTCTCTCCCAACAGGAATGGATCCTGGACCTAAACTGCTGCTGTTGCTTGACTGATTGATGTATTGATTGACTGACTTTAAAACAGAAAGACCTTTATATGAACCTAAGTGTTGTCTAGACAATGGAAAATCTCCTCATAGAATGTGAAGAAAATACTTTTTGTCCCAACGAGATCTCATGGTGATTTGCCATTTTTGGAAGGAGAGGGGCCAAACAGTACAAAAACTACATGGAAAAAGCCTTCATGGCTGTTCCTGTATTTTTAAAAATAATGTGTGGGAATGAGCATTAGCGCACATTAGGACAACTGATTCACATCACTGTGCATTCTGCAAGTTGAAAGCTGATTGGTTGGATGTGCGCAGGGGGCTGGCTTGCTGGCAACAAAGTTTCCAGAGCTGCCATTTTGGAGTTTTGCAGTAACAATCATGCATATTTTTTTGGTGGCAAGGCAGCCAAACAACTTTTTAAAGCAGGTCACACTTGCGCACCTTAGATTTAAAGTTATAAAAAGTGCGGTGATGGCAATTTGTGGAGGATAAAAACACGAGTAATTCACTTGTGGCCACCATCTTGATTTGCAGGCATGCCTCCATCTGAATTTCAAACATGGATAACTTCGCATACCAGTGATCTTGAAAAAAATGTGGAGACAAATGGAGGCTGCTGCAATTTTCTGTTAATGCACAGCAATCCACATTATATTTTCTCATCTAGATGATCCCCCAGGAATGGTTTTAGAAAAGGTCATCGTATTTAATAGGGGAAGGAGCTACAAGAAGGGTGTTGTTGCCACCAGTTTCTCTAAGACTGGAATTAGAAGTTATAGTCATGTGCCCAGATATGAGCCCTGGTGGCGTGGTGGTTAAATGCCAGTCCTGCAGCCACAACATTGTGAGTTCAGTTCTGCAAGGCTCCAGGTTGACTCAGCCTTACATCCTTCCAAGGTTGGCAAAATGAGTACCCAGCTTATTAGTGGCAATTAGCTAACACATTGTAAACCACTTAGAGCAGTGATGGGTAACCTTTTGAACTTAGTGTGTCAAACTTCGCCAAAAAACTGAGCATAACTCAGGTGGTGTGTCACTTAGAGGAAAAACATTATTTTGTGATATTTATAGTTTAAATAACATAAATGTATAATTGATATATATAATTGTATTTAATAAACCAAAAACTAATTATTTAACTTACCTTCTTAGTGACTTCTTTGTTCATCCATCAGTCGGTTTCTTTTGTTGGTCTTGATATTATTTAGCTTGTGTGGGGTGCCGTGAACTAAGATAAGTGAGGGGGAGGGGGAATTCTTTAACCTGCCTACAGACCTCCGGCACAGAGTGTCTAATAGGGGAGGATGAAACATTTGCAACTAGAGTCTTAGGACATTTTCAGACACAAAAAAGTTGTCCTGAGGGCTCGGGAGAGGTACGCACCAGTTTCACGGCAGGGGGCCAGTTTCTGACGCCACCATCCCTCTCGCGTTAACCTCCGTGTTCCTTCTGTGTCGCATGGAAGGAAAAGGCACCACATTTTACTCACGGACGTTCTTTGTGAATAAAAAGTGGTGCCTTTTCCTTCCATGTGACATGGAAGGAACATGGAGGGAAATGCGAGAGGGACGGTGGCGTCAGAAACTGGCCCCCTGCCATGGAACAGCCGCGTACCTCTCCCGATCCCTCAGGACAACTTTTTTTGTGTCTGAAAATGTCCTTAGGAGCATCCTCAGGAGTAGCAAATGTTTCATCCTCGGCTACTGCACTTGGCCGTGCAGGAGCCGAGGATGAAACATCCTTCTCAGCATGCAGCTGCCTCAGCGGCCACGTGTCATCAGAAATGGCTACGCGTGTCCATGCTGACACACGTGTCATAGGTTCGCCATCACTGACTTAGAGTGCTTAGCAGTTATAAAGCGGTATAGAAATGCAGGTGCTATTGCTATTGTTAGTCATGTGAGGCTGCTACTGAAAACAGCAGTCTTGTATCAAGTTCTCTCCCTCTTGCTGTTATTGCTATCTGCTGTCAAGTCAACTTTGACTTAAAGGCAGTTGTAAGAATGAGAGACCTCCAAGCCATCAACTGTCCTGCTCAGCTCTTGCAGACTTGCAGACTCAGATCCGTGGCTTCTTTGATTGAATCAACCCACCTGTAGTGCGGTCTTCCTCATTTCCTGCAGTTTCCCACTTTCCCAAGCATTATTGTCTTTTCCATTGAGTCACATCATCTCATACGTCTAAAGTACAACAGCCCCGGTATAGTAATCTTTCTCTCCCTCTCCCTGTATTGTTTTGGCACACTTACCATTTGGATGCCTCATATTTTTAACTGGAAGTTGTGTGTGCACATAACATGATGACATACAAGAGTTGCACATTAGACCTAAATATTATGGGGAGACAAAATCACATGGAGTTGCTGATTTCTGCAACAGTGCTGTGTCAAGTGTAATATTTAGACCAGCTCTTAGGGAATTTATTAATATTCAGTCATCATCATTATATTGAGTTACATCCTGCCTTTGTTCCAATCTGGGACTCAAGGCAAGTTACAAAGGTTAAAATTGAAATTCATATTATACAAAATTAAAAATATATTTAAACTAACAACACAATTTTAAACTGTTAAAAATATGAGCATTAAAAAGAAAACAACAAATAAAACAGTGCAGCACATTCTGAAAGGCCCTTTCTCCCTGAGCAATCTGCCATTTCATATACTATATAGTCAGGTACTATATCAGTGAAAGAAAACTACTCTGCATGCTGAATGGGATTTCTTGCTTTCTCCTTCTTCCTGCTGTACCCCATGAAAAGCTGCTCCTGAGGGTCAAGAGACTTTGTTATATGTAGCATAGGGCCTGCAACTGGAGGATGAAACCACTCTCATCAAGGATACCTTGCCTCGCATTCCAAGATGTCCCTTGTGTAGAATGAAGTAGCATCCAACCCACACGTCATAATCTCCTGTCAGATGCTCCCACTTCCTGGGTTTGCTGCTCCTGTATGAAATACTTTCTTGCCAAACCTTCTATCCCCTAGAACTTTTCTCCTTTGTGTGGAGAGCTGCATATGCCCAGAGATACAAGTATGTCACAGACTGAATCATGTCAATATCTTAGAAACTGACAAGAAATGTCATTGGACATACAATTTTTTATTGGCTTCAAAAAAGTAATCTAGGCAAGCTCCATCCATTAAAAGTGCCAAGTTCTCAAATATGATGGACTAAATACAGTTATGAGTGAAAGCATCATGATAATTTCTTGCATATTCTTTTTAGCTCATGGAAAGAAAGGTAGAAAGCTTAGGCTTAATGACACTCTAATTCTGAGTGCTGTGTGTTTCTTTTGTTTGCAATCCATTTATTTATTTCTGAACTGTAGAATAATTGTGGCTCTTAACTGACAGGATGTATAGCTAAGAGCTTCTCATGTTCACTCATAAATCAAGTCTGAAATGCCAGAACTTTGGGGGGGGGGGAATAGTCAAGGATATGACATTTCTAAGTGGCAGCAGCACTGCAGTGGTAATAGGAACCAGAGAACCCAGAACAGCTGAAAATAGCAAAAGGGAGACAGGCAACTAGAGAAGTACCGATGTGGAAGAATCTCTTTGCATGCTACCACTGCGTTGATGGGGTGGACATGACTCTAATGAGGAATCTCTTCTGAAGGCCACATGGAAGAATATTCTTATGGTACTAAAGTTCATGTTGTGTCATTTACTGGGCCACCCAAAAGGCATTATTACAGTTAGCCCTCTGTATCCACAGATTCTGCATCCACGGATTCCTACCCACCCCAAAAAAGTAAATGCCAAGAAGCAAACCTTAATTTTGCCATTTTATATCAGGGACACTGTTTTACTACACCACTGTATATAATGGGATTGAACATCCACAGATTTTGGTATCCACAAGGGGTCCTGGAACCCCCCCCCCCGCCTCTGGCTTTTCTTCACAAACAAAGATTCAGGAAGGACTCATCCCACGCTTTCTGCAAGTGCACTGATAACTAAAAAGGCCAATCCGAGATAAACAAGTCCGGTTGCAGAAAGCACAGCAGAAGGTCTCCTTGGGTGATGTTTCTGGGTTGTGATTCTTTCTGCGTTGTTGTTTCTCTTCAACGTTCGGCGTGAGTTCTCAAGGCTGCAGCATTGTGGATAGTGCATCTCCATGTCTCCCGATGTGAGGCCAGAGCGGACCATTGTTGGTGATCAATTTGGCCAAGCCTGAGATGTTGTTTCAGGGAGTCCTTGTATCACTTTTTTGGAGCACCCCTCTTATGTTGACCTGTGGCAAGTTCACCATAGAGTACTATTTTTATTATTTTTATTTTTATTTTTCTGGCAGTATCTTAAGTTACAAAGTTGCATTCAGATTGTTACATTCTCCATTCCATCTTTTCCAAAGTCTGAATCCTTTATCATTTAAGCAGCACAATCAATACCACTTCATCTCTCCACCCTTACCCTTACCCGCTGTCATCTATTCATTCTTTCTCTCTTCTTCTTTCCCTCCTTACTCACTTCTTCTCTTTCTTACATCCTTCACCCATCCCGTGAACTTCCTTTAGTCCATCACCTGTCTGGGATATTTCAGTGTTTGTCTTTGTTTTGTCCTCCCTACCTTTATTACTTATTGTCATATCATTTATCCCGTAGTGTCATATTATTTTCTTATCCTTACTCTTCCAATCCTATCCTCTGTTGCTTATGTCTCAAACCATTTTTATTTTTATTTTAGAAATGTTTGCTTAACTTGCAGCTTATGCTCTTGTGTTCAGTTCCTTCTTTCTTAGTTATGTTTCTCTTATATAATTTTCATCTCTTTTTAATGTACTGGCCTTATTTTTCATGTTATTAATTTATCTTCCTATCCCATCTTTTCCTCTAAAATTCTCGGATCGGGAACCATACTTCTTCCATTTTTGCTGTATTTGCTTTATTTAGGATATGTGTTAATTTATCATTTAATTGCATTTCTCTAAGTTTTATTAACCAGTCGTCTATCCATGGGATTTCTTTATTTTTCCACTATGCCACTATCATCAATCTTGTTGCTGTTACCACATATAATAATGTTCTCCAATGTTGTTGTTTAAATTTTGTTTCCAATTCAGAAGTCATGTTCAATAGATATAATTTTGGGCTCATAGCAAATTGAGTATTGTAAATTTTTTGAATTGTTTTGTGAATTTTTATCCAGAATCTCTGAATTTTTGGGCACCCCCACCACATATGGCACATAGTACCAGTGTCTTTTTCACAACACCAGCATTGACTATTTTTTGTTTTATACATCCTACTAATTCTTGCCAGGGTTAAATACCATCTAATTGTCAGTTTGAAGTGCGTAGAGTACTATTTTTGGGAGGCGATGGTCTTCCATCCTAGAAACATGCCCTGCCCAGCGCAGTTGTGTTCTCAATATCATGGGCTCAAGCTGGTGATCCCTGCTTGCTCAAGGACAGCAACATTCGTCACATAGTCAGTCCAGTGTATATTTAGGATTGTGAGTAGACAGCGCTGATGAAAACATTTGAGAAGTCATAAGTGTTGGCGATAGGTGACCCATGTTTCAGACCCGTAAAGGAGAATAGACAGTACAATGGCTCTATACACGTTGATTTGTGTGCTTCGCCTCAGCTGTTTGTTACTCCAGACTCTTTTGTAAAGTCTTCCAAATGCACTATATCCCTTTGTTAATCTGTGATCGATCTCTTTGTCAATCTTGGCATCTGAGGAGATGATGCTTCCCAGATAGGTGAACTGCTGAACAGACTTAAGCACAGATTTGCCTATGGCAATGTGGGGATGGTGGTGTTCGTCCTGTGGTGCAGGCTGGTAGAGAACTACCATTTTCTTCAGGTTGACTTCCAGCCCAAACAGCTCTGCAGCTGTTGCAAAGCAGGATGTTAGATGCTGCAGAGCTGCTTCTGTGTGGGCAACAAGGGCAGCACCATCAGCGAAGAGCAGCTCATGGACTAGATAGTTTAGAGTCTTAGTGTGAGCCCTCAGATGGCTTAAGTTAAGCTAACATCAGTACGGTAACGTATATAGATGCCGTCGTCTTCTTCGAGCCCTGCCGTAGCGCTTTGGAGCATCATGCTGAAGAAGATTGTAAATAAAGTTGGCGCAAGAACACAACCTTGCTTCACTCCATTAGTTATTAGAAAGGGCTCTGAAAAAGAATTGCTATATGTGACTTGACCATGCTGGCCCTCATGTAGCAAGATAATCATTTTAAGGAATTTAGGGGGACATCCTAGTCTTTCCAGGATCTGCCACAGACCTTTTCTACTCACAGTGTCGAAGGCTCTGGTGAGGTCAACAAATGTTACATAGAGACCCTTGTTCTGCTCTCTACATTTCTCTTGCAGTTGTCTAAGAGCAAATACCATGTCTGTAGTACTCCTATTGGGTCTGAAGCCACATTGGCTTTCAGGAAGAAGTTCTTCTGCAATAGCAGGAACTAATCTGTTCAGGAGTATCCTTGCAAGGATTTTTCCAGCAATAGAGAGCAGTGTTATCGCTCGATAGTTTGAGCAATCGGATTTTGCTCCTTTTTTCTTGTACAAGGTGATGATTACTGCATCTTGGAGGTCTGATGGCAGTTCCCCTTTTCCCCAGCAATTCACAAGGAGTTCGTGGAATTTAACATAAGGTACATGACCTCCATGTTTCCAAACTTCAGGTGGGATTCCATCAGTCCCAGCTGCCTTGTCATTTTTCATCTGCTGTATGGCCTTAAGGGTCTCTTCCAAAGTGGGAGCTATGTCCAGTTCATTTTTCATTGGTTTTTGTATCATATGTTGGATAGCTGAGCCTTGGACTACTTGGTTGGCACTGAAGAGACTTTGAAAATGTTCAGCCCATCAATTCAGGATGGAGGCTTTATCAGTAATCAGTGTTTGACCATCTGTACTGTATAAGGAGCTTTGGACCTGATAAGTAGGTCCAAACACTGTCTTAAGAGTTTCATAAAATCCTCTAGCATCCCCCAGATCTGCACAGCTTTGTGTCTTTCTGTTATATTGATCCACCACTTGTTCTGAATGTCTTGGAGTTTTTGTTGAAGTTTACTACATGTGAGACGGAAACCTGCTTTTCTTACATGGCAAGTTGGCTGGGTGAGGTATGCCTGGTGAGCGGTTCTTTTCTTTGCCAACAATTCCTGGATCACTTGGTTGTCTTCATCAAACCAGTCTCGATTTTTCTTGTGGGAGAAACTGAGGGATTCTTCCGCAGACTGGACAATACTGTTTCCGATATGTTGCCAAAGCACTGTAGGAGAAGGATCTGTTGGGTGGTCTTCAAGTTTTGTTTGCAGATTTACCTGGAAGTTGACTCTCATGGTAGCTTGTTGAAGATTGTTGACTTGGAGTCTCCTCTTTAAGATGCCACCCCTCTTAAGTTTGAGGTTAAGATGAAGTTTTAGTTTACATCTTACAAGGCAATGATCTGTTTGGTATTCTGCACTGGGTATCACTCAGGTATGACGGACATCGCAAATGTTTCTCTGGCAGACTAGAACATAGTCAATGAGGTGCCAATGTTTGGATCGGGGATGCATCCAGGTTGTCTTCAAGCTATCTTTCTGCTGAAAGATAGTGTTTGTAATAGTCAGCTCTTGTTCTGCACAGAACTCTAGGAAGAGACGTCCGTTATCATTGCAGTTTCCATCACCATGCTTGCCTAAGACACTTTTCCACACTTCGGAGTTCTTTCCTACTCTGGCATTGAAGTCACCAAGGATTTTTAGGGATGAAACACCCCCCCCCCAGAGTCTTTAAGATTTTTTGTGATAGAGAAAGTTTCAGCTAGTTCTAATTTTATCTCACTAGCTGAAAACAAATTGCAAGAAAGAGAAGCATGGTGGATCTTTAAATTAAATTCTAAGAAACCAGCAGGACTTAATGAAGTAATTGATTTTACTGGTTTTTTTATGAATGAACTAGTTTTTGTGAATGATGTGATTGTAGCCATGCATACAGGGGTTTTCCTACTACTGAAGAAGTAGAGCAAAGGTTAATTGAATACTCAACATCTCCAACAATGTGTCGATTTGCAGGCTTTTGTGGATTGGGTTTAAATGCTTGGGGGAACTTAGTTCAGTACAGACAGGGAGTGGAAGGAAATTATTATTGTGACTGCTAAACGTACAGTTGAGGTAAGCAGCTATGGGCTTTGTATTCTTTAATCTTCAATATTTAAAAGAGATAATGGGGCATTTTGGTACTAAATATTTTTGTGTGAATTAATTATAGAATCCTAGCATTGCATTGATAAAGGAAACGAAACATCAACTAGAATTTATCTCTGGAGCTTGTTGTCTGCAATGCATTCTGGAAAGTAATTGGAATACATGTCTTACCCCATTTATCACTGTACTATCTCATAACTTTGACATCTTGTTTGAAAGAAGATACTTCTCCTGCCTAATTGGAATGATAAAAGGAAAATGACTACATACAAGTGAATGCATCCCCAAGCCCTGCAAATAAGCATTTATGGACATTGTGGACACTTTGGAATTTTCATACCACATGTTCATATATATAAGGACTCGATCATATGTACGTACTCATGTAAAAATGTATATGTATTTATTTATTTATTGAGTAATTATTATTTGTATATGACATTTTGGTATAATATATGTTACAACAATCATTGCACTAAAACAAACTTTATTAAGAATCACAATATACACTGGAGATTTATAGAAAATTGATTCTTTATTATTGAGTTTTAAGATTAGATATTAGAGTCTGTATACAGTAACATTTCCTCTCTAACCATTTTGCTGTTCACAGTGAAACCTCCCCTGTACTTTAATAGTACTTTGCTGCTCTTTGTGAGACCCTTCGGCTTTGACCTGTCTGGCAGGGGAGGCCCTACTGGTGGCTATTATGCCACCACCAGCATAGCTCAAAACAAAAAAAGCAGTCTTTCAGGGAATTAAAGTATGGATATCTTGTAATGACACAAATTGCAAATGGTAAAAAATATGGAGCAGCTCTAGAAGCCTGTACAGTTTCCCAGTGAACCTGCCCATTGGAAATGTGTCCATCTTGCATAGGCTGGTAATACTGTGCAACTACACCATACGTTCTGTTACCATACACATCAGTGAAAACAAGAAAATGGAATTGGTCTTCCCTGGATTCACCTGTTATATAAAATCCTCCTGGGAAGGAAAGTTGTGGAAATCCATTAAAGTCAACATCTTTAAGAGCACTAATATCTTCAGTCTCAGAAGTTTTCTGGGCTCCATTCAGAGTTCTTGTGTTTTCAATTTTATATTTCTCTTTCTTTTTTCTAATGGAGTTGCATTTTGTTTTATTGAATGCATTACTATTTATACGTGTTGTTTGCAATTCCTGCTTGCTGATAAATGGAGGTACAAAAACAGAAAGGACTTCTGGTTCAAAGGAAGGAATGCTTTTCACATCTTTCTTCCAAGAAGCCTGGTAGACTTCTTTTGCCTTTTCTCTGGGGACTCCAACCAACACGCAGAGTTCTAGTACGGCAGAAGGTCCTGGAACCAAACTCCAGCAGATATCATGGGTCCGCTATACTGCAACATGGACTTTAGAATTTCTGTTTTGATCAAAATGGCTACCTCTGCATTTTTATTACTTACTGTATTAATAACTTAAATGAGAGAAATTATATCAAGTGTAAAAGACAGTTTCATTTTGAACTACATCCTTACTCAAAATGACACAAATGAATTAAATATTACAAGCCTCGTTGTGTTGGTTCTTGCATTTCTTTGAATAATTAGGAATTAAAACCCATGCAGATTTTTTTACATACAGTTTTTCTACATGCTATATCATACAGCAAGCAGAAGATGTGCTAGAATTCTCTTTACCCTATGGAAAGGTGATATAAATGACCAATCTACCCCAAATAAGAAAGTTCATCTCCAAGCCTTTTGTTCATACGTGTGCTGTTGAGGAAAATAAGGTTGTAGTGAGGGGTGTTAATGTTACTGCAACATTCGCACCATTGTATTTCAGCATAAAAGGCAAATCTCTGAATTCCCTGGGTTGGTTTCTTTCTCTCTCTCTCTCTCTCTCTGTGTGTGAAATATGCAGCACTAGATATGCTGTTCTAACAGTATTGATTAATTCTTATGGGAAATATCTGCACAGTTTAGAATTACAAAATGGATGATCTCAATAGTACATTTAAATGAGGTATTAAACATAAATGTCTGGTAACAATGCATGTAAAATAGCTTTTTATAGATTATTTGATCAAAGAGAAAAACAGACATAGCATTTCTAATGTCTTAAATTCCACAGATAGCGTCTAATAATGATTTTAAGATTCATGCCATTTATAAATTCATACTGACAATGTATATCAGCATGTTAATTATTTTATCATATAGATTCAAGCCAGTTTTCACAGGAGCTAAATTTAATTTCAATGGAAATTCTGAGGTTGAAGAATAGCCTCTGAGTTTTAATTTTGTGAGACTATTCTGAACCAGTTTCCCATCTGGTCCAGCTGTCACTTCCCCATGGTCTTTGCTTGGTTTCTGACAGAGTGGGTTCACATATGGGCTCCCCTTGGTCAATGAGGCTACAGTGGCCTTCGTCGTTCGGTTGCCACTTATTGTTAGGGTCAGGCTTCTATTTCTGCACATGAAAGGGAACTACAATCATGCATTGTATGGGACTCTATTGTACTAAATATGGCATTCCCTTTTCCCAGCAGTGTAGTGGGGCTGAACCCCTTTGGAAGCCAAGAGGGGTACTGCTCCTGGGGCTACCTTCAGGGGGAAAATGTGTTCAGGAAAAAAAAATCTATACAAAAGTTCCCAGGAGCCCCACATTCCTCTCCTAACCTCTTCAGGATGGATTGTTTCCAGGGATTTCCCCAGTAGACAGACTGTTCCTTAGTACAATGCACTTCCCAGCAGTGTAGGCAGCATTGTCCTTACAAGAGGAGACATGTCCACACAGTTTGCTATATTGTCTCATAGGAACTCATTACTCCACCCCCTTCTTTGTATTCTTCTCCATGCCTCAGGCACAGAAGAGGAGGCCCCTACACTTCCCAGTGAACAGAACTGAAAAATTTCTGTCTTACATAACCTTAGAAATAGATATTTTCTTTCCTCTGATTTTAAACAGAGCTAGGTCTGTGGAAATGCTAGCTCCAAATAAATCAAAGCCAGGAACAAGATCCCTGATGTCACCAAACCTTTTTCCAAAAAAGTAAGAGGAATATTGGTTCTCTGTAATCTGGAAACAACAAAACTTAGTGCTGTACTAATAATAATTACTACTAATATTAATAGTAACAATATATAACAAACAACTATTCAATAAATCAAGTACGTCACCATTGGTGCTTCTTGATACGTGCCTTATTTCTTTCTGTGGATGATTTCACCACCCATATATTTGTCATTTGTTCGTTCCAGATTGCTCAGGCAGGATATACAGTATGATTTAAGTGTATCTAGATCATCTTCTAATAATTGGGTAGACTTCTTTCCTATCCCAAAGCATCTGGAAGTGTGCAAAAGATTATACATCTCATCAGTGGATTATACAACTGTCCATTGTGTCAAAGATGGACCACCATGAAACTCCATATTTATTTCTGTGTTTTAAGCAAATGTCTGTGTAATTTATAGTCTTCTGGCCTGCAGATCTCAAGTGCTCCCAACCTCTAATGATCTGGGAACTGGTCTGTGTATTGTAGGCACTTTGTCCTTTACTATTTTGATCTTGAATTTCAACTTGCTAAGTGGTGCTTGTGTGGAATTTTGGACTCTACTGCAATGGACTCTCACTAGATGGCACACATTTCTGTTCGACCCTCACACAAGTTGCCATCTAAGGGCTGGGTTTGGGTCCCAGCCATCAAACTCTTAAAATTCTGGAAAAGGCCTTTAAAAGATGCAGTGTAGGGATGGACAATTCAAAAGGAGCAACTGATAATGTATGATCTGGGAGAAAAGTACAGGACATCCCCTGTATCCATGGATTTGGTATCCACAGTTTCACTTATCCATATCTGAAAAAATATGTTCTCTCTAGGCATTTCTAGGTCCTCCAATGCGATTCTATGGTCAATGTCCAGCATTCATCTCATTGAAAATAATAAGGTTCCCTATTAGCCACAGTTTCAGGTATCCAAGGAGGTCTTGGAACATTTCCCTCACAGATGCGGGGGTTGACCTGTATCATAAAATAGATGAACTCACTTCAGATACTCCCCACAAAAGTGGAAAAATCCTGAATTGACTGAATAATTTTGCTAGCTGGCTGCCAGCATGGATGGGGTTTTGCTTTTTTGAAATCAAACTGAGTAATATCAGTAATGACCAAATCATAGTGGTCACAACCAGCATTTACTACGTTTAATTCATCCCCTCTCCTTTTTATTAAACTATTCTGAGGTGTGGTGAGGTTTGGTTGGTCACTGTAGTGATTCTGAAGAGGTTTGGTTGGTCACTGTAGTTATACTGAAAGCCTTCTGCATTTATAAGCATGATGGTGGTTCTCTTGCTGTTAGCCACCATTCCCTGCCCCTGAAGTCTCCAGGACTTTATCACACAACACTGTTCTAGTGCCATTATTCCACTTTAACTGCTATGGCTGCCTCCTGTGGAATTCTGGGGTTTGTAGTTTAGTGGGGCCTAAGACCTCTCTGGCTGAGAGTTCTAAATGCCCATCCCTACAACTGCAAATCCCAGGATTCCACAGGAAGCAGCCATAGCAGTTAAAGTGGAATAATAGCACTAGCACTAGAACAGTATAGTGTGATAATAGACAACTGACATGCAGAGAATTTTCTATTCACTCAGGCCTTTGAATGTTAATTGTCTAATGCAGAAGAGCTTTTAATTAGGTAGTTTTATATTTGTATTTTTATCATTGTCATCATAATTATATTTTAACTGTTTTGAAAACTGTTTTAAATTAATGTTTTAATGAGGTCATTTGTTTTATTTTTAAAAAACTTTTGCATGCTCCATCATTTTAGAGATGTCTTGGGTCTCATATTGGAAGAAAGACAGGATATAAATTAATTCAATAAATAATAGTATGGATTGATGTAATGTCATTCCAAGGGACCTCCTAGGATGGGGAAATGGCAGTCACCATTGTGCTGCCCCCCAAAAAAAACAGATGTTAGTGGTGGAGATGAAGGTTATTTGGGAGCGTATTTTGCACTCTCACCCAATTCAAGATGATAATTCCTGGTAACTTGGCATCATGGCTTCACCACAGAAGCCAACTGGCAGAAAGAATGGGCAACAATGGATTATACAAAAATGAAAGGCTTCTGCCACTTGCCTGCTATGCTTTCTGATGCATTGTCATTATGGGCTCTAATGAAAAGTTTCTCCATTGGACAGAGACACAAAGGGAAAATTGGACAAAGACACTAGACGGGAAAATTAACAGCGGATAATTGCGCACTAACTCATCATCGCAGCAGTTTTCATTTGTCTTCATGATTTTTTCTCAAGATCGCTGGTATGGGAAGCTATCCATGTTTGAAGTTCACATGGAGCATGCCCACAAATAATTACTTGCATTATTATTCTCCAAAAGCTCCTACTGTTGCACATTTCCCCGTCATTAAATCCATGATGCGGAAGAGCGATCTGCTTTAAAAAAAAAAGGTTGGTTTTTTTGTTTGTTTGTTTTTTGCTTTACTGCTCAAAAATTGTGCATGATCATGTCCATGAAAATCAACAATGGCGGCTCTGGCCACTTCGTCATTGGCAAGCCCACACCCCCCTGCACATCTGACCAATCATGTTTTGACTTCTGGAATGTGCCCTGATTTGAATTGGTTGTTCAAATGGTCAGGAATGCACATTTCTGCATATTTTTTAAAAAACTTCATGAGAAATAGTGAAGGTTGTTATCACAGAGTACATGAAGTTTTTGCCTCCCCGCTCCTAATACAGCAAATCTTCATTGGATCACATCAGGACAAAAGGTATTCCCCTCACATTCCATGAGGATTTTTTTAAAATCATCTAGACAACCCCCAAGTTGCCAATTATCAAAGGGCCAATGCTGTCTTGTTGTGAGTCCTGTGTTACAGCTCAGACACAGCTCCTTAATGTTGATTGATTTCCCACTCTTTAAGAAGAAAAAGAAAAATCATCCAAAATAAGTCAAGCAATTGTCATTTCAAGAGCTTTTCCAGGTAAAGTGCTTTGATTCTGAATTACAGACCTGGAAACAGAGATAATTCCAGGTTTCCATTACTTGTGATTTACAGTGTATGTACTGTTTAATCTTTGTATCCATGGGACCAAGGGCTAGTTACTGACACCAAAATACACTCTAATAGGTCCTTTGAGACAAATTGTCATGGTGTGATATTTAGGTAGTGTAGCAGACATACAGATCCATTCCTTTCATGTGCTTTTAAAAGTGTGCAACACCCGTAATGTCTGACAGTTTGAACCAACTAAATATAAAGTTTGTGCAATTAACACAGTAAAGACTAGAGTGAAAAATCTAGATGTACGATATCGATCCTTTCTTCATAGGAATCTTTAGAGAGGCAGCTATTGTCAACACCTTTCCTTCCTTCCTTCCTTATTTATTTAATATGCTGCTTTTCTTCCAGAGTGGGGTAACTTACAAATAAAATTAGTTAAAAACAATACAATACAATTTTTAAAACAATTAAAATCACAGTATAAAACTCTGTAATAAAGATCCAAAAGGTAAAAACATAAATAAACATAGTATGCACCCCAATAAAAAGCCTCCCTGAAAATGATTGCATATTAAAAACCTGCTTGAACAGAAATGTTTTTCCTGCTGGTGAAAGGAAAGCCACCTAGCCTCCCATGGAAAGACATTCCAGAGGGTGGAAGCAGCCACTGAGAAGCTCTCTCTCATGTCCTTACCAAGCAGGCCTATGGTTGTGGTGGGACCAATAGAAAGCCTTCTCCTGATGATCTTAAAGCTCTCACAGGAGACATGGTCTTTCAGATAGTCTGGACCCAAGCTGTAATAGGGTTTTGCAAGTCATGACCAGCATTTTGAATTGTGCCCAGAAACAAACCAGTAGTCCGTGAAGTTTTTTAATAAGGGAGTTACATACTTCCTATAGCTGGCCCCAGTCAGCATTCTAGCCACAGCATTTTGAACCTGCCCAAGTTTCCAAACAGTTTCCAAAGGCAGCCTCATGTAGAGTGTTTTACAGTAGTCCAAATGGGATGCAATCAAGGCGTGTGCCACTGTAACCAGGTCTCATGTCTCAAGGAACAGGTGCAGCTGATGCACTAGCTTTAGCTGTGCAAATGCACTCCTGGCCACGTAGAAGAGATAGTCAGTCAACAGAGTAGGACTTATGGCCAAGCAACAAGAATCGGAGTGTGCCGTTAATTAGTTTGATAACTATTCTAGGGTGGGAAGAGAAGAAAGGTAGATTTGGACTGTCCAGCTCTTGTTCAGGAGGATTAGCTAAAAGAAGCTATCATTATTAAACAGATTTTAAACCATTTTACTAGAATATGAAATCTTGAATTCATTTGCCAGTTCTAAAATCCTACAATAATGCATTCCATGTGCTGTGTTTTCTATCTCTCAATGTGTAGCAATACACTGTAATCATATCTGGGTTCAGTTTCAGTGCTGTATATCTTCTTCCCTTGCAATCTGCTCTCAACATTATCTTAATGCAGAGACTCCATCTAGGATGGTCCTATCAAGAGTCCCCCCCCCCTTTCATTACTGCCTTCTTCTCTATACCTTGTCCTTTGACTCGGAAGGATGAATATTTTGGTTATATGGTAATTAACAACCAAGAAGCTCAGCTATATCAACAGAGAGTAAGAAGCTCACACCATAATTTTTCTTACTACATCCAAAACTGACAGTACACCTGTGCTGGAGTTAAAATACCTTCCATGTTCCTCCTCCATCCTGGCGGAGAAACCCTGCAGCAGAAATTGGTCCTCTCTCTTGCCTCCTAGTTTGGTGGAATGGTTTTCATGTCAGTTGACAAATATATTTGATTACTTTTAAAGAAATTCTATACCTATTTTGCTTTTTCCTCTACAGTATTGTAGACTTGACTTAAAGACTGCTATGTTCTCTTCTTGTAATGTTCTACTGTCTGTCTTTGCCGAGCATTCTGTTTAATACAATAAGTGTCCTGAACATGAGTCAGCAAGTGCCCAAGAAAGCAGGTGGTTGGTATGTAGGAGCTGTTGAGTGTTAGTCCAGTCTGGGTCAGTCATGGGTTGTCTGAGCGAGATGAAGGGAAATGCATGAGGATAGTCGATAGCTGGTCCAGAAGTCGTATCAGCAGGTCAGAAGGCCAGATCCATGAGCCAACAAGGAGTAAACAGGAATGGGAGATAGTACTGCCAGTCAATCAGACAAGACAGTTGCCATCACTAAAACTAAGGGAGAACTGCTGGTTGACCCCCAGGTCAACTCAGCCTTCCGTAAGTCGGTAAAATGAGTACCAGCATAATAAAGAGCTGGGGCGGCATGCTGTGGAAGCTGTTAATTCAGTTTCCAGAAGCAGCAGTCGTTATTAGTGTACAATGGGTTCTGCAGTGTCACTCTTGCAGCATCATTTGCATGCCAGCAGTGCCATCTACTGGCACTTGCATTGTACAATTGTCTGTATTGTCTGTACTGTCTGCAAACTGTATCAAATAGTATTGCATTGAATGTAGTGTATTGAATTGTACTGCATAATGATGTATTGTGATGCATTGTATTGTATACTTTGTGATGTTGTACCCTGCCCCGATTCTGAGGAGAGAGGCGGGTAATAAATAACTAAGTATTAAGTAGTATTATATTTATGGGCAGCTTTTTCAAGGCCCCAGGTGCCTAATTAGTGCCTAATTAGTTCAGTATCTATTACTTAACTAGCTATGGGCTTGGCATTTCTCCTACTGTTGCTCAACGAAGGATGGGCTGTGATGTCTCCAACCTCTATCAACTCCCATTGGGGAGCAGGGTCCCCTACTGCCCCAGCCCCCATATCCTCGGACTCAGAGAGAGTCCCAGTATCAGGAGCTACAGCTTCCTGGCAATCTGCTTCCTCCTCCTCTTCCTCTGAGTCATCCAGGGAATGAGTTATGAAAATAAGTGATCTTAAGAGTATGCCCACATTGGTGGAATTAAAAAAAAAACAATCCTCTGATATTTTCAGTCCTAGAATCTTAAAGAAGATATGTACCATATCCCATGATTTGTTTCTGTTTAGCTCTTTGTGTCCAGTTTGTCATAGATGGGGCTGGGTAACCCATAGCCAGACTTGGGGTCAATGTTGAGGCTGGGTAAGAAATCAAGTGCTGTACTTCTGTAACATTCTTTTTTAAAAAAATCTTTTTATAAAGCAGTCTTTATTGTTGTTAAAATACAGGAATAGGAGCATAGGAAACTGCCTTCTTCTTCTTCTTCTTATTATTATTATGTTGTTGTTGTTGTTGTTGTGTGCCTTCAAGTTATTTCTGACTTATGGAGACCCTAAGGCTAACCTATCATGGGGTTTTCTGAGGCTGAGAGTATGTGACTTGTCCAAGATCACCCATTAGGTTTTCATAGCTGAGTGATACTGAATCCATATTGTCAACTGTGACTGGCAGTGGTTTTCCAGGGATTCGGACAGAATTATTTCCTAGTCCAATGTGGAGATCATTGGTGTTCCTGGATAATCTCTCATCCAAGTACTGTCCATCCTGAATCCCGGTTAGCTTCCAAAATCAGGGAAATCTGTGTATGATTTGGATACTATGGTGTAGTACTTTCATAGAATCATAGAGTTGGAGGAGACCACCTGCCATGTAGGAATACTCAACCAAAGCATTCCCAACAGATGGCCATCCAGTCTCTGTTTAAAAACCTTCAGAGAAGGAGACTCTACCACACTACGAGGCAGTGTATTCCACTGCTGAACAGCTGTTACTGTCAGGAAGTTCTTCCTAATGTTTAGGTGGAATCTCTTTTCCTGTAGTTTGAATCCATTGTTCCATGTCCTAGTTTCTGGAGTAGCAGAAAACAAGCTTGCTCCATCCTCAGTATTCTCATGTATAGGAAGAAGTCATCAATTTTTGCTAGTCTCAACAAAATATTATTGATTTTTGTACATTTTTTCTAGTTCAGTAGTTGAAGTCTATGGACTTTTTCAGACAAGTCTTACCGCGCAAGAAGACTCCAGGAGAGGTATGCCGCTATCGCACGGCAGGGGGTCCGTTTCGGACTATGCTGTCCCTCTCTTGGAATCGTCCGTGTCAGTTCCATGTTCAATTGAAGGCAACCGCACCATTTTTTAACTCATGGACAACTTCTTCTTGCACATAGTCTGAAACGGACCCCCTGCTGCGCGATAGTGACGTACCTCTCCCAGAGTCTTCTTGCGCGGTAAGACTAGTCTGACAAAGTCCTAGAAACTCTATCCTGGCTCTAAATGTGTTAGTCATCACCAGTGACAGGAACTAATTAATTAACATTAAGTCAGAAATTTTCTAACAGAAAGGCAATTGAATTACATTTATTTTGTAACTTAATTGACTTATATTGAATTTTAAGTATTAATTTAATCCCAGAATTAAGTTATTAATTAAATAAGCAACCAACTTAGATTTCCTGGCTGTTCAATGCAAAGGCTATAGGAATATATGTTTATCATAATTAGAATATGATAGTCTAACTGATTTCAGAATTAAAAGATTTTAAATCATTAAATAGTAAAGGCATCTTGGAAGGTGTATGTTGTTTTTGCCTCCAGGTTGTTTTCCTGTGTTCTACACTGGACACTACATAGAGGTTCCTCATCTTTCCCATTTTGAAGCTCTTAACCCTGAGACTTTGGTTGGGATCTGCATGGCAGTTGGTAATCTAAAGAAAGGGAGAAAGTTAAGGAGATGAAATTTTAAGGGAGGCAGAATGGGAAAGCAAGAGAAGGGTTTTTGGTAGGGTGGATGAGAAATTGGGTCAGAAATTCACACAGCTGTTTCCTTTTCTTCCAAGCTCAAAAAAGGGACAAAAGAGGATGGAGTAAAATAATGGATAATGTTTTTCAGTTTCATTCTAGTAAGGCTTTTGTGAAACACACATTTATGCATAGTTAAAGCAGTAAGATCTTCTGAACAATAGAACAAAGCACTGAAACACTGAAAGCTAATGGTCCTTAGGTGTGTGTGTGTGTGTGCGCCTGCCTTCAAGTTGTTTGTCAACTTATGGCGACCCCATGAATTTCAGGGGGTTTTCTTAGGCAAGGAATACTCAGAGGTGGTTTTGCCAATTCCTTTCTCTGACATAGCCTACAGCACCTGCAGAAAGCAAAATTCCCTGCAATTGTAAGAATTGCCATAGTGTACCTGTGGGTAACTAATAAGTAGACTGCACTATTAAAAATGTTGAAAATTCTTGGTATAAACTTAGTAAATGTTTGAAAGCCTTCCATCCTTTCGTAGGTTGGTAAATTGAGTACCCAGCTTGTGGGGGGCAATTAGCTAACACACATTGGAAACTGTTTAATGCAGTGTAGATGTGTAAATAGCTATTGCTTAAAACAATTTGTAAGCCGCTCTGATAGCCTTGTGGCTGAAGAGTGGGGTATAAATAATTAAATAAATAAAATAAAAAATAAAAAGAAAGTATAAATTCCACAGTCAACCCATTTTTTTTCCTGTAAGAAGGACTGTCTTGCAATCTTCAAATTAGACTTCTCCCTTAGTGTTAATATAACATAACAATATAGGATCAGATAAATCTTGGGGGCATTAGAAATCTTGGGGGAAATAGAAGTTTAACATATATGTAACAGTTAAATATTTTTCCCTTCTAACGTAATTCAGATTTTTTGAAGTTTACCAATGATTAAATGCATTATCGTTTTTCTACTAATTTTCCCTTCTCTGATCCTTACACAAAATTGTACTTGTTATAGACTTGTTCATAGTTTGGTAAACTGAAGAAGCAAACTTTTCAAGAATGGTCCACAGTGGAATAAGATTCTGTTGGATTGTATCCAGTAGCAATGAGTGATGTTGGTGGGTAGCTTAAAATAAAATACGTTGCTCGTTGTATATCAAGATTTTCTTTGAAGTCTGTACTGCTCTCTCTGCTACCACATTTGCCTGGGGATAGTTTGGAATAATGATAATGTGGACCTTTACAAACAAACACACACAAAGGTGTCGGTTTATGCACATTATTCCTTAATCCTGTGGTACTTTGTGGCTCATCAAAAGCAAGCCAATCTTTCTTTTCAAACAAGCTATGCAGTAGAATTATTAAACAAGAAAGCTTCTAGTGTAGGGAACTGTGCCATTTTCATGCTTTCATGAGAAAGAATGTATAGGTTTGAAACAACTTCTGACACCATGTAATTCAAGGTTTAGAGGACACACCAATTAGGAAACTAACCAAGAACTTTGTCTCCAAAAAAGATAAAGTAGTGGATGGAAACTACACTGATACAATTTCATCTAATGCCAGGTAGTGAGTGTTTGCAGTATACTGTATGATGTTATCCTCAGTCTGGTGTTTTGTACTATCCCTTCTGGCTATTTCTGCCTGCCTGTCCTCCCTTCCTCCCATTACACCCTTGCACACATTACCAGAGACATTTTGCTAATTTCTTCTACTATCTTTTAAAAGAAGCTATGCTAGGAATCGTATTAGGGCTTTTAATGTTTGAGACCCCTTAAAATGGTTTTGGCTCAGACAGTGTCACCCCCCCCCTATTTTTATTGTTTTTCTTCTGGTTTTAATTATTGCTGGGTTTATTTATTAATTTAAATTTTATATCTGATAGGCTGCCTTGGGGCTAAATGTAATCCAGCAAAGAAATACATTTCTTTATCAATAAAAATGTAAATATAAATATGAATATAAATATAAATATTGATGGAAAACTAATGCAGACACTGGTTCTTAAAGTTACAGAATTATAATAACTATGAGATAGCCAGCATGATGTAGTGGACTATGGCCCTGGAGACCAGAGTTCAAATCCCTGTTTAGCCTTGAAGACCTTGGCAAGCCACACCCTCTCTGTCTCAGAGGGAGGCAAAAACAAACCTGCTCTGAACAAATCTTGTCAAGAAGGCCCTGTGACAGGATTGCCTTAGGGTCACTGTAAGTTGGAAATG
Source organism: Gambelia wislizenii (assembly GCA_030847615.1). Classification (NCBI taxonomy): domain Eukaryota; kingdom Metazoa; phylum Chordata; class Lepidosauria; order Squamata; family Crotaphytidae; genus Gambelia; species Gambelia wislizenii. The sequence continues at coordinate 445,202,827 of JAUMIR010000001.1, read as the reverse complement.
GCTTGAAAGCACACAACAACAACAACAACAACAACACAAGATAGAAGCAACTGAGGATCAAGAGGAGCCAAATGGATTTGGCCACTTGTCAGAGCAGAGCATAGAATCATAAAATCAAAGAGCTGGAAGAGCAGAAAACAAGCTGCTCCATCCTCAGTATGACATCCCTTCAAATATTTAAACATGGCTATCATGTCACCTCTTAACCTTCTCCAGACTAAACAGCTCTGACTAAACCTTCCCCAGCTCCCTAAGCCACTGCTCATAGGGCATGGTTTCCAGACCTCCCACCATCCTGGTCGCCCTCCTCTGGACACGTTCCAGCTTCTCAATATCCTTCCTGAATTGCAAGATGGAGAGGCTTTCCTTCCCATCTCTGTAACTCTTGCAGCAAAATGAAATGGATGTCTGCTAGACAAAACTTGAAGTAGGTTGACCACATGAAAAAAAGGACAGACCTCCTATGCCTCTAAAGGGTGTGTACAAGAGGAACCTTAGCTGACATAGCTTGTCATAGATGCTACACCTGCTGGAATTATTCCTTTTAGACAACTATTAAAGGTGTAGCCCTCTTTTCATGTAACCACTGTAATTTGAGGCGAGGGAGAGGAACAGCCATATAGAACTGGTCTTTAAGCAGAGCTGAGGGAATTGTAGTGTTATCTATCTCTCTGCCCAGGTGACAGTAGGCTAGTGGGGAAATTAGAAGACTCCATAATTTTCAAATATATAAATTGAGGTTAAAGTCTTGAGCACTGTAGTTCCTTAGCTCAGCTGGCAAGTTTTCCTTCAAACTTCAAGGACATGATCACATGAGCATGTATAAGCGCTGTAATCCCACAATTGAAGAAACTGGAAACATAGCAGCATGATTACATTCATTTTCACACTTTCTTGCCATTGCGCAACACTACCACTAATGGAATATTGCACGGCCATCTACTAGCGGTTTGAGAATGGGATTGAAGTTTGTGCTATTGTAACACTTGTTTTTGCATTGGATTGGAATAGCACTGCATGGCCACTTTGAGATGGTCGGCCCATGTGCCTTTTAAACATTTTTTTCTCCTCCTTCCACGATTTTGCCAGAATGTGGTTTTAGCCATTATTGCGAGAAGATGCCACTTCTATTAAACAAACAAAAAACAAAAATAAAAAAAGACATTAATAAATTAACAATTAAACAAACAAAAAGGCAACGTTCATTAAAAGGGCATCATGGAGGTCCTCTTCATGCTCGCCACTGGAAGCTGTATTATATGCTCTTGTTGGGAATGGGGAGGGGAAAAGGGGGGGGGAACAGTCACTCACACCATAATATTGGCAATACAGTGGGACTGAATTATCACACGCTCATCAGTACTGGGGAAATAGTGATATTGACAGCTATTCACAGATTTTGCCTGTGAATGCAAAGGTACACCACAGTAACGGTTGGAGTGCTCACTAACCAAGGTATAAAGATGATGTCGTGCGATAACGGGAAGCCATTACTGTTACTATTCCAGAGTAATTCTTCAATTTTGGCCTCATGTGATAAAGTTCCTAGTCATCTTGATAGTTGCTGGTGAGGGGTGCTTCTCCTCTGCACCAGTCTGCCAAAAAAGGTTTAGAGGACAAAAAATTGTGTAATTTTTTTTAGGCCTAATTTATTTTCTCCCTGTATTTCAAACTAGGAAGATGAATATATTTTGGTTTACTCAAGTAAATCCTTCCCTTTGGATTTTGGGTAGCCTTCTAAGCTTTCAGACTCAGACAGCGGACATGGCCTTTCAGTTTTCAGGCCAGGCTCTCCTCAGATAAGAGATCCAGCTGTTTCTTTTTCTCCCACAGCTCTGTCATAGTCGGCTTCTCATTGTCAAAATTCTCTGATTTTCTTGGAACCTAGAGCTAGCCAGCAGCTGCTGTCTTTTTGGCCTGGATCAACTTTTAGTTAAGGACTCCTCATATGCTACAAGTGCCTAGAGGACAATGCTGCTAGAGGTTGCTTCTGTCTAGGGACAACTGGTTCTAACTGGACAATAAAGTAAATCTGCATTTGAGATGAGAATGCTAGTCTGTCCTTCAGTTCAAAGAGGTTCTCCTTGCTTGAACATTTTTATATGGTATCCTGATTCTTATCAACAACACATCTGTCAAAGTGCATTGCTGACTCTTCCTGTTGTCTCCAGGAATGATAGTGGAATATCATTAGGATTCTCTTTTGCCTTTCGTATTCTTTTATAATGTGTTTATTGTTTCAATGTATTTTTATTACATTTTGAACCATTTTCGCCTTTTGCTTTGAACAGAAAGATGGGACACAAACTAAACAAAGGCATTCAGACATATTTAACATAGTTGTTTGGTACCTCTTTCGGAGATTATCAGGCACTTGAAAAAAGTCCTAAGGAGCTAAGGAGAACAATGTCACTGTACCAGGAACGGGTCCTGGTATAGCACATGTCATCATCCTAGCATGCTGGCTCCATCCTCCCTCCATGCTGATGCAAAAATAAAAGGTGTCACTTTTCATTAGCAGGAGTTTCTGTTAATGAAAAGCGGCACCTTTTTCATTGCATCAGCACAGAGGGAGAATGGAGCCAGCATGCGAGAAGGATGATGTTGTGCGATGCCGGGACCTGTTTCCGGTACAGTGATGTCATTCTCATGAACTCCTTTGTGGCTTTTTCAAGCATATGATAACCTCCATAGTTAAATATTTTCTTACATCTGCATGATATACTTCATATCTTGTTTTCCTATTTAACAAAGCATTTAATCCATTTTATATTTTCCTCAGGTTTCTTATTCACAAATAGGATAAGCAAATTTCCTATTTGATTCATGTTATTGTTAGATTTTAGCTAACCTGGAGAGCTTTTTGTATTATTCTGTTCCTGGAAAGGTTCCTCTGCATTTTTTGTGACATGAACAATGAGTTCTAACAGCTTTTGACCTAGTCTGTATTGTGAAGCTAATGCCTTACCGCAGCAAAGCAGCATGACATCGGCATCTTTCCGGCACCCTTTCGCTCCAGTCCCATGAGGGACCGAGCTAAAACCACTCCTTTTTGCAAACAGGTTTTTATGGTTAGCAAAAAGGCACAGTTTTATCTTGGTCCCTTGGACCAGAATGAAAAAGCAATGATACCATGCAGGAAGGCAGCAGGAAAGATGGAATATTCCTGCTGCTTTGCCGCTTTCCTTGGAATGTAGTAAGGCCTGTATCAGATCTCCTCATCAAACCAACCCCCCCCCCCAATGCAGCATAACACTAATTTAAGTCTGGAAAAAGCATGTCATGTTCAACTTAATAAGAAATGCATTATCCAAAAAGAGGAGAGAAGGACACAGATCTACATATAGTTTGCATATTTTAATTTATTGGTAAAGGAGAAAATTTAAAAATAGAATTTGAACAGAAATACACTAGATTCTCATTAGGTGCCCTGTTAGCTTGTTCAATATTCGATCCAGTTATTAACTACTGGAGAATAATTTTCAAGGCTCTAGTGTGCTCTTCCTTCTTATGGTTCTTTATCTTTAGACCAGATTTGAACTGGGCAGGATTTCAAATAGATGACAACTTCAAACAGAGGCCTCTCATCCTGAAAATGGGACTATCTCGAGCAAAGCTCGCATCATTTCCCTCCAGTTTACTCTCCAGAAAATTTTCTCTTTGCTCAAGTTGTGTGGAGAACCTTAGAGACCGATAAAAATTGAAGAAGAAAAAAAACACTGGATCAAGTCATAGGCGCAACTAGGGTACCAGCTATATAATATTTGGTTTGGAGAGTCATGTGTCAGTTTCACCACTGGCTGGAATGCAAAAATTCCCCCCTTTTTTGCTCATACAACCCTTGTGGGAAATAGGATTGTGAAGTTTTGTAGGCAAACATTGATTTTCTCCCCTATTTACTCCACAGAATTATCTTTTGAAACATTCATGTTGGTAGACCAATGTAGGTAGGACATTATCTTGTCTTCAAGGTGAGAGACTATGGAGTGGACAGAAACACAAATGTCCCTTAGCAACGCAGTTATTTCAGTTGTTCATCGGTGCCGTACCATCTTATTTTAAAAACTACAGTAAAAGTACCACCCAAGCCACAGTGGTAAAATGTAGCAAGGCTATTCTTTGTAGAAAACCTGCCCTCTTAACTGACATATTTCATTATAAAACTTTGCATTATAGGCACAGGGTGGGCAAGGGGATATTATATGAAAGCCTCATTTAGTGAGCTTTGTTCTTTTGAGCTTTTTATGCAGCTTATGAAAGAGACACTCACAATATTCTTTTCCTTTTATTTTATTTTCTTTGTTATTTTGAGCTATTGATATACTGTACCTTTCTCCATAGCTATAGAGCTGTTGTCATTTAGTTTTAGGAAATCTGAAACGATCTGAGGGTTAGCCTAGTGGCTTTTGAGTTGAGGGATCAGTCTTTCTAATAGGAATTAGTTGTCACTGTAATTGCCTTACCACCTTCTAGCCTGTCACCACTGTTTCCCTGACTTGTTCTTCTGCACAGTCTTTATCTCTGTTGAGTCTGAATAGTAGGGGAAGTGTCACAGTTTCTCCACTTAAGATTACAGGCTGTGGTTGGGAAGCTGGAAAAGGAGTATCCTGTGTTTCTTGTCATGTTGTGCTCCTCTAGTTTGGTACTTTTCTCTATTGTGCAGGGCTCAATGGTCTCTGAGGTCATTCCACTCACCTAGGCTATTAGTACTGCTTCTGTCTAAACATATGCAGTTCTCCCCTGGCTGGGTCATGATGCAGTTCCACTTCTTTGCTTAGACAGCTAAGCCTGTTGCACCAGGACCTTTTGTGGCCCCCAGCTAATTAACAGAGGTCTCAGTGCATACCCTCCAACTGTCTCTGTCTAGCAAAGACAATCCTGATTAATTCTCTGTTGTCCCACTTTTCAGATGCTTTTAAAATGTCCCAGTTTCTCTATTTTTATTTATTTATGCCCCGCTCTTCAGCCACAAGGCTATCAGAGCTGCTTACAAACTGTTTTAAGCAATAGCTATTTACACATCTACACTGCATTAAGCAGCTTCCAATGTGTGTTAGCTAATTGCCCCACAAGCTGGGTACTCATTTTACCAACCTACGAAAGGATGGAAGGCTGAGTGAACCTTAGAGCCCGCTGGAATCTTCCTCCCACTTCCTCCCCTCTTATCCACTACTCACCTCATTTGCTGCCAACAGAGTTCAAAGTCCAAAAGTAGTTTGCACTCAGTTACCTCGGCGGGTGGCAAGAACAGAAGAGTGAAATCTTGCCATTCTCAGTAAACGAAGGCAGAAGCAAACGGGTAGTTAATACCTTTTGCCATCATGACTACACTCTGATGTTGTTTGGCCACATGTGTCCTGTTGGTTTTCTTCTCTGAAACATTTGGCACTCCAGATGCTGTGGTTCTGCACTTGATCTCAAGAATCAACTGAGAAAGACAGTATAGAATTGTCAGAAAGGAGTGTAGGTCTGCCTTAGGACCCCAGACCTTTTGCAGGGCCTGCATTGTCTCCTGTCTAGGGTGTCAAAACCCACTGCTGCTTTTGCCACTTGGAGCACCTATGCCTAACTGGAAAAGGGAGGGATAAAGAAATCAATGAGAATATCAAATCCTTGAGTAGAAAATGCAAAGTGGGAACCACTGCAGAAAATATTTTGGACACTGCTTTAATGTATCCTTGAGAGGAGCTGTGGGGGGAGAGCCACAACAATTCCTCTGCACATATTTGTAAATTTGTTAACTTGGCACAATGGTGATATTCCTAAGAGGGCATGGGATCAGTGTGACAACTGAACAAAGAACAGTCTGAAACAGTTGTTCAAAACCACCTCCCGCTCTTGCCAGCCCCATTGTTATGCTTATGCATTCCCAGTCTCAAATATCTCAGGAGAAAGGGTTTCTACTTCGTAAGCCCCCTCCCCAGTTTTCCCTCTCATTTTTATTCACATGTTTACACATTGCGCTGTGTGCCAGCCTTCACAGTGTGTGGTCCAGGCCATAGTTAATATGAATGTATATGTTTAAACAACACTACTCCCAAAGCATCTGGCCTTGAAACACCCACAGGCCTGGCCTTTGCCTCTGTCCCCCCCTGTGTCTCAGAGGTGTCCTGTTTAAGTGAAAGCAGAAAGAATATGAAAAATCAACAAACACCAGCTTGTAAACTGGTTGTTGCTGGACAGCTTTCCACACTCCTTGTTCTGACAGTAGACCATCACTGGAAGATGTCTGCTTTTCTGGCCAGGGAATTTCAGTGCTGGGTTTGCATTTGAGGATTTGTGGTGGATCTCATAGAAGTGGTGGAGGTGGCCTGAGGAAGAGTGAATATAAGTGGAAATGTCTGGGGAACATTATCTTGAGGGTTCTTTTGGAAATGTCTGTTGATTTCAATAGGAGTCATTTAAAGAACAGCAAGGGTTTTAGGACATGTCTGATGAAAAGTATGGAGGGATCCCAAAGAGTTTTCCTTGCTGTCTCCTTGACTCTGGCAATGGCTTCTCCCATCTTAAAAGACACCCATTTCTAGGGTTTCTTGATCTTTGTTATGCTTTATTTTGTGAATTTTCCCATTGCTGTGTGTAAGATTTTCTGAAGTTTGTGGTGCAGCCACATTTGGAATAGCATATGTTCCCTTACAATCACCCCATCTCTAAAAGGCCATTAGAAGGCTGGAAAATGTCAAACAAACAAACAAACAAACAAAAAAACAACTCATATGATTCTAACACTTCTCCCACAAGGAAAGGTTGCATACAATTTTTGGTTTTAAAAAAGTCGACAAAATAGAATGTGATAGAAGCTTATAAAATTATGAATGTGGCATGCAACTGATTAATAAAATTTTTTTCCCCTACCTTTTGGTATAATACCTGAATTAATGCAATAATACTGATTGGCAATAAGTTTTGGATGAACAGAATAAAGTACTTCTTCAAAGCTTTGGGAATAGCATTATCTAAACTTATATATTCATATTAACTATGCCATCCAATCCATACCATGTGTACACTGACTGACTTGGACTGCTTTGGGTCTTCTGCAAGGCTTCACAGGTAATAGCTAAAATAAAGCTGCCGGGCTTATCCAGTGGCCGTTTTGCGGTCCTGACAAAGGGCCCCTGTGCCCCCCATGGCAAGTTGGCAAAGCATGACCATCGCCGTGTGGCATCCGGCTTCATCCCAGCTAACTTCATGGGTGGCTGGGAGGATGATGGAGCAGCAGCCAGTCAGGACAAAGCTTGCTTTGCTCTGATTGACTGGGGATGTTCGATTTCCAGCCAATCAGAGGTGAGCATCCAGTTTAAATCTGATTGGCTGGAGAGGGAGGGAAGCTGGTGCTATTGATAGGCTTCCCTCTGGTCCAGTGGCTGGGTACAAATTCTTGGCCGCCTCACCGGACCAGCCAATAGCTCTCAACGAGCTGACCCACCTACCTTCTAGGAAGGGAGTTCATCCCAAGGGTCATATTTCCTTATAGTCACAACTTTTGGGGTGGTTGGCATGGATCCTAGATCTAAGATCATTGGTATTGGGGGTCTCTGTCACTGGCAGGTCACAGAGATTCCCTACAGGCGTATGGGGGGCATTGACTGTGGGAGCATGCCAGCTCGAGGCATGCACCTTCTGGATCCCCCCCCCACCTTTGGGGAAGGGGAGGAGGTTGGACAGGAGGCACTGGGGGCCTATGGGGACTCCTCCCCTTCTTGGTTTTCATTTGTTGGCAGACGGGCCGACAACGGATTTATTGACCAACAGGCGGGTTGGTCAATGTCTGGATCCGGACCCATGTGTTTGAGCCAACCAACTGTAGCTGTCATCAATAACGTTGTGGCCATTTATTGCCAATATGTTTTTCCAGCTAATTTTGTGTCTGACTTTTATTGTGAAATGGGTGGTGGGGGACTGGCATCTTGCCAGGACACGCAATTAGGCTTTAGCAAGAATGCATTCTCTGCCTTTTTATATCAAGATAAAACATTTTGTGTGGCTTAAAAGCACACTGCCTTTGTCCCTAGTGAACTGCTTCATGAACAGCATATTAAAGTGTTGTCTAAATGTACACATGCATATTAACATGTCCATGGACCACTTATTACGAAGGCTGACATACAATTTAATATGAGAAAGAAACAAGGTGTTTTTACAAATGAGACAGAAACAAGGTGTGTCTGTGTATAAATGGCATCAAGCTACAGAGACCCCATAGCATTGCCATTAATGTGTAGTAGAGACCCTCTAGATGAGAAAAAAATATCTGAAAGTTCCAGGTTTTGTTCCTATACCAACCAATTTTATTTTGGATATCTTTTTTTAAATTTTTATTTTTATTTATTTAGTTATTTATACCCCGCTCTTCAGCCACAAGGCTATCAGAGCGGCTTACAAATTGTTTTAAGCAATAGCTATTTACATATCTACACTGCATTAAACAGTTTCCAATGTGTGTTAGCTAATTGCCCCCCACAAGCTGGGTACTCAATTTACCGACCTACGAAAGGATGGAAGGCTGAGTGAACCTTGGAGCCCGCTGGAATCGAACTTGCAAAGTGGTGGCTTGCAGTACTGGCATTTAACCACTGCGCCACCAGGGCTCCACGTTATATCCACGTTATATCCACGTTACAGTACATTTTCTTAATTCCAAGTGTTTCCTGGGGACTCCTGGCATTATCAAGGACTTTTCATTCCTACTTCTCAGGTCAGTTTAAATCAATCCAGTATTTCCCTTAATGAAATGTATCTCACCTTGGCAGTCTCTCTGTATTATTCTGGAATAGCTCAGTTGTCCACCACTGGTAAAACATAGCTATTGTTTCCAGGACAGAGATTCTACAGAAATCAAGTGAGGAAAAGAGGAATGACAGCACTAAAATGAAATGATTCCAATGCTTAAATAGTTTAATATTGCTAAAATACTTTTGTACTTTGGCTATATAACTCCTGAATAATACTAAGGACTTTTTCGGACAAGCTAATTGTAGCGCTAGCAGCCTCGCCACGTTGCGAGGCTGCAGCGCTGCAGGGTGTCCCTTTCGGATGACGCCCGTCCCTAGTGGTACTGTTGCGGTACCGCAGGGACATTTGACTTTAATATTTTGGAGATTTTTACTCACGATCGTTGAGTTTCTGATGCTGCCGTCCCTCTCGCATTACCCTCCATGTTCCTTCCATGTCGCATGGAAGGAAAAGGCACTACTTTTTATTCATTAAGAACTTCCGTGAGTAAAAAGTGGCACCTTTTCTTTCCATGCGACACAGAAGGAACACAGAGGGTAACACGAGAGGGACAGCATCATCAGAAACTGCTCTCTGCTGCGGAGCAGCTGCGTTCCTCTCCAGACGGCTCCTTCTGGATTTAAGATACATCTGAAAAAGTCCTGAAAATCTTAGAAGCATAGAGTTGGAAGAGACCACAAGGGCCATCTAGTCCAGTCCCCTGCCATGCAGGAATACCCAATCAAAGCAGTCCTGACAGATGGCCATCCAACCTCTGTTTAAAAACCTCCAAAGAAGGAGACTCCACCACACCCTAAGGCAGCATATTTCACTGTTGAACAGTTCTTACTATCACAAAGTTCTTCCTAATATTTAGGTGGAATCTCTTTTCCTGTAGTTTGAATCAATTTCTCCATGTCCTAGGGCTTTATCACAGCAGGCTTTATCACTAATGGTACTAGAGTAGGATAAGAGCGTATGCGGACATTCCTTATCACATGACATTGCTTCTGTGCTGTTGCCAATCTGAATTCAAACAGTTGCTGGAGGGCGCCTTTTCATTGATGGGGGAAACCCATCAATAGGTACTCAATAGCACTTTGTTTCCATTATTGCCTATGCGTGAAAAGTCCTCTTCTGCTTCAGTTCCTATAGTGGCAACCACGTGGGGTGAGTAGGTGTGTTTTTCTTCTTGTCTCCCTCTCTCTTCCCCTTGTTCTCCCACCTGGCCAATCTGACTATTTCTCCCACCCCTTCCCTGTCCGATCTATTACCCCTTCTGCCCCATCTGTCTCTTTTCTTCCCTCCACCCTTCCACTTCCCATCCAGACTATTCCCCCCTCGACTGCCCAGTCTAGTTCCCCTCCCACCCCATCTGTCTCTTTTCTTCCCCCTCCTTCTGCTGTCTGATCTGACTATCCCCCCCCTGCATCGCCTGCCCAATCTATTCTCCCTCCCACCCCATCTATCTATTTTCTTCCCTCCCACCCTCCTGCTGGTATTGCACAGCAATCTCATTAGGAAAGCAAATGGAAACATACTGGTATTAAAGTGGAGGTGCAATAAGTATTGCTTCAATGCTGGTATGTTTCCATTTGCTTCACTAATATGATTGCTGCATGTTAGAGGCCTGGTGTGATAATCTCCCTAGTCTCTGGAGCAGCAGAAAATACGCTTGCTCTGTCTTCAATATGATATCCTTTCAAATATTTAAAAATGGCTATCATGTCGCCTCTTCGCCTTCTCTTCTCCAGATATGTTTTCCTTTCTGGATAAGCCCTTAGTCTAACGATTATGTAAAACCTGAAATTCAGCCATTTTTTGCTAGTTAGAGTAGGGTCCCATATCACCTGGTTGGCTGGGTTTTAACTTGAGTCTAGACTTGCCACCCACTGCCCATTTATGCCACTAACTGCCCTGGGTTCAAAGTGTTCATTAAAAAAAAAGTAACCTGACTAGTTCTAGAAGTCAAGTTATGAAACAAAATACACACTCAGTGAGATGCTTCACTGAAGATGGAAAGGCTGGTGTATAGCTGAGAACCTTCTTATCTCTCCTTCTCTGTCCCCGCTGTTCAGCGAATATATGGGGGGCTTTCTGAATGGAGCTTAACTCTGCAGCAATCACACCATACACCAACAATGCTATATAGACCCTAGCTAGGGAAGACATTTCTTGGATAACACAACAGAGTAGGTCTTCACAGTTGCATCATTTTGTCCTCATGCCTGGAGATGTTAGAACATCTGGTGATGGGAGTTTGAGTGAAGACTCTTTTCACACAAAAAAGGAGTATTATTACCATTTATTTATTTAGTCAGTCTATTTATTCAAAGATTTCTACCCTGCCTTTCATGGCTTTTCCCCCTCTGGGCACATCTAATGTAATGATTAGCAAGAATTGTTGTTCTTGCCTTAGATGCCATGGGAGTGCCTGTCTGTATCCCTGCATTATCCCTTGCTTGAAGTGGTATAACTGCTCTTTAAATTGGCTTAGTTAATTTGTGTCCTGACCACATTACACACATTGGAATTGTTGGGACAGTGGCAGTATATCTGTGAACACCAGATGCTAGGACAATCATAGAGGAAGAGGTGTTTGTTGCTTTCATGCCCTTGTGAATACTTGATGAACAATGTCTGTGTGACAACTTCTGTGGATTTCCTAGGGTTAACACAGGCTACAAAACTAAAGTGTACTCAGTTTCAAGTACTTAATAAGTTTACACAGTTAAACTCAGATAATTTCCAGACCAGCTATGTTAGGACTTTTTCGGATGCAAAGAAAGTAACACAAGCAGCCTCGTCAGCTTGCGAGTCTGCTGCGCTGCAGAGCATCCCTTTCGTATGACGCTTGCCCCTGCCGGTACTGTTGCGGTACCGCGGGGAGAGTTGAGCGTCATATTTCGTCATTTTTTACTCACAATCAACTTTCGTGAGTAAAAAACGATGAAATATGACGCTCAACTCTCCCTGCGGTACCGCAACAGTACCGGCAGGGGCAAGTGTCATACGAAAGGGATGCTTTGCAGTGCAGCAGCCTCGCAAGCTGACGAGGCTTCTTGCATTATTTTTCAGTGTCCGAAAAAGTCCTTAGTCACTTAAGTGGGTCAGTTCAGATGACATTATAAGCCAGGGATATACAGGAATTCTGGTTCATTTGTTAACTGCCCTGACATCACCTCCCTTTCAACAACTCATTAATTGGCAATATTTCATAATTTGACTTATATCAATGCTTCATGTGGTTAGCAGTAGACCAGGACTGCCCAAATATAGGGACTAGTAAAGGTTTGCTCAAAACCTGAGAAGAGGTCATGGAAATTCCCCAAAACTCAGACATGCCTGGGAAGCAATTATGCGGAGCCCCCACAGATAGTAATTATGGTGGAATATGCTAATTCTCCTGGACGCAAATGGCAGTGAGTCAAATGCTAAAACAATCAAGTGGCCGGAACACCTATTACTTTGCAAAGGCTTTCCCTACACCGTGGCTGTCCAACAATAGAAGGTTGCCTGAAAACCCATCAGTCTTAATGTTTCAACCATTTAATATCCATTAATGAAGCTGGAGCTTCCATTGTCTAACTGTGGGAAACTCACTCAAACATTGTTTTCCGCTCATAACACCCCTTAAGGGTAAATATCGAGTATAAATATTACCCCCAAACACAGCCAAAGCACACACAGTTTTCTACACACCATCACTCTGCCTGTTTTCTGTGTGACCTCAGAATCCAGCCTGAGTATTCCTCTCTTGCACAAACCTCTTCTTATTGGACAGGTATAGCATCATCCCAAATTTTATTCCTTTATCCCAATACTTCCTACTTTCTTCAATAGCTTTGTGTGATTGCTTGAAGCATGAGTATATGTGTGAGTAGTCCTGTGATTATTTTTCAATAAAGACCATTTTATTTTATTTCCTGCCTTGGAGTCTCATCAGTGAATACCAGTACACATAGCTCAAAAACTCCCATGGAGCTTTTTAAAAAGCGGGAAAAGCCACAAAGACTTTCCTGGCATTGTTTTTGTAATTTTTTGCTAAGCCCCCTTCTAAATACACATCTAAATTGATGTGGGTTCCCATTAAGACTGATCATCTTCCCAGCAAATTCCATTAGGATTATTTTGACTGTTTAGACGACCCCTACATTACTTAACAAATCCATGGGAGAAATCATTTCTGAATGGGGCCTGCAATGGGGGTATATTAAAGATGGCAAAACACCAGCTAGTGATACCACAGGAAAGACTTTCTGAAGAACCTCAGAGGGCTGTATTGGAAACCCATGAGGATGAGATTCAGTTCGCAGAAAGGCTTGAGGTTGCCTTCTCTTAGGCCCCATGTACATGACAACAAAAAAAATCTGTTTTGGGGGTAAAAAATTTGAAAAGGCAGACGTTCGAATGCGTACAATCTGTCTACATGATTTTTTTATCCCCCCTAAACTCTGTATGCTCCAGCTGGCTGGAGCGAGCGACCCAAGCGGTGGTTTTAAATCTCCCGCCACTTTTTTTTAATTTAAAAAAGGTGCCTGTGATTGTTTTTCCGTATTTACAACATGAAATAAAAATGAATAAATGTAAAAATCTCAATTTCATGGACTTACCGGACTCTCGCTTAGCTGGAAATCCAACATGGCAGCCGCTCCCAATTCCCCTCTGTGCTAGCCCTGCCCCCTCTTCTTGGCCAGGCAATCAGATTACACTGCCTGTTTGTATGTGTGCGAACAGGGGTGTACAAACGATCACAAATTCGAATGGTTGTACAGATTTTTTGCTGAGATCTGCTATTCCTCCCAAACTCCGAATTCACGGACTTTACGGGGGGGTTGCTAGCCCCCCTTCCAAAAGACAAATGTATCTGAATGGCCATATGTACACATTATCGATATTTCGAATGCCCTAAGGATTTTTTTTCATCGTGTAGACGGGGCCTTAGATAACTTTGCTCAGGACTCAACCTGAATGGGGCAACCAGCTGAGGAAGTAGATGTTGTGGGTTCCTTCTCCTCTGACTGTTCTCATTAACTCCTTAGTTATTCCCCCTCAATTAGGTAACGAGCTGAACATGCCACTTCATTTTCTTGGGTCCCTAAATTAGCCTAAGGTGGTGGAGGTCACTATCCTATTGACAGTGTTGAAGTAAAGTTTATCTTAACAGGTTCTGTGTGTGGAGATGGGGGGGAGAGGAAACTTTATTTCAGGCAGCAAAATATCTTGGGGCCACTCTGGCATCGCTAGACTGTTGTTGTGTGGCTTCAAGTTGTTTCCAATTTATGGCCACAGTAAGGCAAACCAATCATGGGGTTTTCTTAGCAACATTTGTTTAGAGGGGGTTCGCCTTTGCTTTCTCTTTGAGGCTGAGAGAATGTGAATCACCCAAGTTCACCCAATGGGTTTTCATGGTTGAGTGGGGATTCAAACCCTGGTCTCCAACACTCAGTCCGCTACACCATGCTGTATTCCAATGCTATGTTGTATTCCAATGCTCAGTCCACTACACCATGCTGGCTTTCTTGCTAGACTGCGAGTGCTCATAAACATAATGTGTGCCTAGTACTAGAGGTAGACAGAGGTCTTTGCTGTCCTTCCCTTGGCAGACAATGACTTTTTAAAAATTCTGACAGTCTTATAGAAGTGAAAGTTTTTCAAGAAAGGGCATTTAGTGGATGCTGTATTGTTTGTCTGCTGACTTTCTTGATTTTAGCTATATTGTACTTGTGGGGTATTAAGGTAATCATCATCATTGTCATCATTGGAGGTTGCTCATGCGCTGAACCTGTTCTCTGGCTAGCTTTGGAACAGGCATAAGAGCTGAATCCGTGAATGTTGGCTCAGCTTTCACTCATGCTGCTTCCTACATGCCCCAGGTGAGCTGACTCCCTTAAAATAAAACATAATAATAATAATATTTATTTGTATCCCGCCCTTCTACAAAATGCAATCGGGGCAGCTTACAGCATTCAAATATACACACAAACCCCTCCATCCCACCCACCCCTTAAAATACAAATAAATAATTAAACATTTAAAACATACTTAATAATTACTAAAAAGACTAAAAATAACATGATAAAAAGCTGGATGGGATTGGACTAATAAGATTTTTTTTCTCTCTCTGATGGCCAGGTATCTATTCAGGAAAGCTCTGCCGGAAGAGATCTGTCTTAAGGGCTTTTTAAAAGCTATTTAATTTGGTAATGTGACGGATCTCATCTGGCAGGCCGTTCCATAACCTGGGAGCAAGAGCCGAAAAGGTCCTTTGGAAGGTCGATGAGAGCCTAGTTTTTAAAGGTTGCAGCAGATTCCTCCCAGATTTTAAGTGCTGCTTGTACATTTACCTCTTCATTCATCATCTTTGTAAATCAAACCTCTTTCAGAGTGGAAAATGGCAGCAAGGACTGTGGACAGGGTGGACTTAGTGACACCAGGCATCCTGGCATCAATCCGTCAGCGCCAAGTATCGTTGGCCACTTGCAGAACTACTGCTGCCACCTCGTCCTGCCCCACTCCAGCACACAGCTCAACTCTGGACAAATAAGGAATGTTTGCAACAAACACAGTTAAAAGTACTGCCAAATTGGCCCCACTGCCCTAAAAATGTCATGTTTCTTTTTTCTGTTGGCATCATTCAAATTATAGCGCTGTTGCCAAACTTTAATCACTATGGCTTAAAACAATAGGCATATATATATATATATATATATATCTGTGTGTGTGCACGCGTGCAGAGAGAGAGAGACAGAAATATTGTATTAAGCCCTGACTTGGCCATTACAGTTCTTTTATGAAGGCTGATCAAATATATAAAGCTTGAAAATTTTTACATTTTTTGAAATGACAACTCCCAAAATCTTGGGAATCCTTAGCCATGGTGGCTAGAGGATTTGGGGAGTAGTCTCAAAAAGTAAAATGTCCAAGTCCTGCTAAAACATTTTTGTGTCCTTCCATCACACAGATACCTGGTTTATTTCTTATGGTAAAAATGTCATGTACATACTGAGGTAAGCTTATTTTCCAACTGGTTTTTTTGACCAGCAGATTTTGGTGGTGCAGTTTATGAGTCTCAGTTTTCTGAGCAAAGCAATCCAATTCAATCCATACTTTCACTACAATAGAGCTTTGCTCACTTTCCCCCACCAAGATGATGGAAGACAGCAAACGCCATCACTGTTGTCTTGGAAGAGCCCTTTTATGAGCCCTTCTGGCACATAACCCTGAGATGTGTTCATTGTTCTGGAAAACTTGAAAGCTTGCCCAATATTTGTGACATTTTGGTAGGTTCTAAAATTAGTATTGCCCAACTGTGGCCTTTGGATGAGAAAAATAAAAATATGAGTCATATAAAGGAGCAAATAAAAACATTAAAACCAAAAGGCACATGGCCTTTAAACAATTAAAGTCAGAACCTTACCAGAATTGCAATGAGAGAAAACCTGTAAGGTAAACATGCTCCAAACAGAAGCCCCACCCATAATCATTAGTGCCTGAACAGGATCAAGAGCTACAGTGTTTGATCCACAAGCTTAAAATTCATCATCTCAACCTGAATACAGAGAAATGTCCCCTCTTGGCCAGAGCCCCCCTTGCAGCAGCCAGATCCCAAGTCCATGGAATGCATCCCATCTGCAATTTATTAAGGGATGTGCTCAGAAAGAGCGAGAGAGACGCATATGTGAGTTCTGAACCTTTTTGTAAGAAGAAAAAGGGCTAATTAGTCTAAGGAACATGGCGCCAGGAGCCACATCTGGGAGCCAACTGCCAAACATGCCAGAATCCCAAGGTCCTATAGTTTTAGAATGCTTGATATTAAAGGGATTATGTTGTCCCCCAAAGAGGAGGAGGTGATGGATAATGATTTATGACTAATCCTCATGTTGAAAAAAGAAAATCTTGAATCAGTTCTGCCTACTAAGTCAACCCCTTCTTTCAGGTTAAGAAAAAGAAAGGGAGGGAGGGAGAGAATGAGATTTGCTGCTGGCTGAATTGAACAGTAGAGGGTCTTACTTTCATAGTGGAAATGAAGGAGCTGATGGTGATTCTCTTATCCTGAATTAATAGGTATACAGGTCAAGCCCTGCATCCATGGGGGATACATTCTAAGCCCCCCCCAGGGATACCTGAAACCATGGATAATAGGGAACCCTATTATTTTCAATGAGGCAGTCCCCAGAAGTTGACCATAGAATCACATTGAAGGACTTAGAAATGCGTAGAGAGCACATCTTTTTTCAGGTGTGGATAAGTGAAACAGTGGATACAGAATCCATGGATATGGGGGTCGACCTGTACTTTCAAACTATCCAAGTGACACTAAATATGCAAGAGCTTGCTCTCATAGGGGCAAAATAATAACAGAGCCCTCCACGCATAGCTTTCATCTGCAGAACAGCAAGCCATATCTTCATAGTGTGCTGCCTGCCCTTTTGACTTCTGAAGTGCTTCCAGTTGAAGGATTTATCCTGCAGTCATCTTGCCTCAAGTAGGGAATCTAATAGAGGATGGTGGTGCAGAAGTCGTCATCTTCCATTTTAACCTTCCTTTCTTTCCACACTGCTTCTTCTGTCATTTTTCTTACCAGAAAAAAAAAAAGCATGGAGGAGGAAAAGATGTTACAGCTGCACAGTTCCTTTTGATTCGTAGTACTACAAACCCTCTGTCTGGAAGCATGCTTGATTGATAATTTACCCTTGGATCTGGGATTTGGAAATAATATATTTTGGCCATTTTAAGCAGTTTCTGAACAAGAATTTATATTTGAAGATTTCTGAGGGGCAGCTGATCTCACAACGGACATCTCAGCTGATGCCAAGCACAGTTGTCCAAGTTCCCAGCATCAAATGGTCAGGCTGTATAACACTGTCATCACAGATAATTTGTTTAATTTAGTGATGTTGGCTTCTTTCTCTCTAGATCTCCCTAGTTAATCTCTTTTGGATGAAGTCTTGAACTTATAGTGTGATTGGCTTTGAAATGTTCAACCTTTGTTCCTTGTGTGAGTTCCAAACAAATGAGATATTCTGTGTTTGTTCACCAAGCCCCTGTTGAGTAGTTTAAACTCAACTTGTATTATAATCTCTCACAAACATTGCACTTCTTTATTTTTGACAGATCTCCCCCACCTCACAAGGACTGATAAATGTGGGATGAGAGACTGGAGTTTATGTGAATACAGTATATGCAACCCCAAGCTGAAAATTACTGTGTCCCAAGAGTGCTATTTAAAGTTTTGATGCCAGAAGAGATTTCAGAATGGCTCATAGCATGGTCCAGGAAAAGGTCTATTCTTAGATACATACAGCATCAAATTGGAGAAGGGAGGAAGGAAAGAAGACCCATCCCCAAGCCAATACATTTCAAGGTAAGTTGTGGCTACTTTTCCTATTGGGTCAATAACCAGTGGTATGTGTTTTTCTCACATGTGGACTAAACATAGGTGACAGTGATATTTCAATGATACTTTGTCCACTTGAATTGGTGCTCCATGAGTGCTTCAAAAATGTAAGTATTCTCTTGTAAGTAGTGGAATTTAAGCAGTGTGTTGACAAACTAGACTACGTCCATAGAAGAATGGCAAAGAGGGTGAGAGGGTCTATTGACCAGATCCTAGCAGGAAAAGCTGAAGGAGCTTAGTGTGGAGAACAGATAATTTAGAGGTAATATACAGTCAACTTTAAATATAATATAGGAAGGGCTGTCACATAGATGATAGGGCAAATTTGTTTTCTAAGAGCTTTCTGATGGTATGAGTTGTAGAGCAATGGAACAAACTGCTTTGGAAGGTAATGGATCTTGGGTGCTCCTTGGAACATGATTGGAAAGAGGTGGACTCTCATTTCTTACTTTTTTAAAAAAGCAGAATCTGAACAGCCACCTTCCAGGAATGCTGTAGTAGAGGATTTCCTGCTTGGTAAGACATCTGGTCTGGAGGTCCCTCCTATTCTAAAAGTGATTCCACATAGAAGTTTGTTTCTTTGATCAGTTTGGTGAATGGGCTCTTTGGTACTTCCAGCTCCTGCCATATCTAAAACAATAAAAACTGCCTTAAAATGGCCAGGCCCACAGATCATATAGCTCAGTATTGCTTACTTTTTGTAGTACTGGCTCTCCAAGGCCCCTGGCAGAAAGATCCTAAATTTTCCTGTATTAAAAGACCTGTTTTGTACTGACTCTTTAAGAGGGAAGTCTAGAAGGGGTGAGTATTAGAAGGCTGTTAGAGGCTTTTCATTTTGAAGAGAATGCTTTTACAGATCAACTCTCATATCCACCAATTCGGTAGCTACGGTTTCACTTATCCATATCTGAAAAAAGGCATTTCTAGGTCCTCCAACGTGATTCTATGGTCAACTTTAAACATTCATCTCATTGAAAATAATAGGGTCCCCTATTATCCACCTTTTCAGGTATCCACAGGGGGTCTTGGAACATATCCCCTGCAGATAGGGGGGTTGACTTTTACTTTGGGGCAGAAGCAACCTACAGCATCTCTTCAGAGTTCAGGAAAACAATCGTAGGCCTATAGGGCTGTACTAGCAACCAAGGAAAACATATCCAGTAGAATTATGTTTCTTTAAAGTCAGATGTTGGTCTGTGTTTCCAGAGATTTTAATAAGTAAGGAGGGAGTTGAAGACATCTCTCTATAGTGCTGGTTCCTGTATTTGAAAATGACCTTTTGAGAAGAATGATAGCATAGCCTCCAACTGTCCTAACTGTGGCAAGGATAGTCCCGATTAATCTCATGTCATCTCACTTTTTCAGCTGCTTTTAAAATGTCCCTGTTTCTCTCTCCTTCTCCAATTCTCCCCCCTTGTTCTCACTTTACTTCAGGTGCTGGAAACTAAATTCAGAATACAAAAGTAGTTTGCACTTAATTAACTCAGCAGGGGTGGGGAGAGAACAGAGGGGGGTGAAATCCTGCCCTTCCCTCTAGACTCAGGCAAAAGCAAACTGCTGAAGCCTCTCCTAGCTCGAGTGTTCTTTCTCATTCATTGCTTTTGCCATCTTTATCACACTCTGATTTTGCTTGGTCACATGTATCATGTTTTTTATCTATGAAATATTGAAGAGTATGGTGTTGTCTAGATGGTGGAAAAACTCCTAGTAGAAATCAAGGAGAATACCTTTTGTCCCAACAAGATCCCATGGTGATTTGCCACTTTCAGAAGCAGGTGTGAGAAAAGCCTTCATACCTTTTCCCAAAGTTTTTTTTTTAATATGCAGAAATGCACATTGCCACCTGTTTGGACAACCAATTCGCAGTGCAGTGCATTCCGGAAGTGGAAAGCTGATTGGTCAGATGTGCGTGGGGGTGGGCTTGCTGGCAACAAAATGGCCGGAAGTGCCATTTTGGAGTTTTGCAGTAGTGATTGTACACATTTTTGCAGCACTGAGGTGACCAAACAGCTTTTTCAAGCAGAAGATTGCACTTGCACAACTTAGATTTTAAGTTTTAAAAAACTGTGTGGAGAATAATAGCACATGTACCGTACTTCACTCCCAGCCACCATCTTGATTCACAGGCATGGCTGTGTGTGAACTTCAAACACGATTAACTTTGCATACCAGTGATCTTGTCAAAAAAACATGAAGACAAATGAATGGTGTTGCGATTTTGTGTTTTAATCCACAGCAATCCAATTATATTGCCTCATCTAGACAAGCCCGATGTGATAGGTTCAGGTCTGCAAGCCTCATTTCATGTTCTTAGAATTAGAAGATGTAACATGGGTGCCTATAAGCAGTTGTACTAGAGCACATTACCACACCTCTTATGTCAGAAAGAACGTGAATTAGGCTTTGCAGCATGGGTGGGGAAAGTGCAGCTCTCCAGAAGATTTTAGGCTGCAGTTTCCATCAGCCTTTAGTAAGCATAACCAATATTGAGGAAAGTGTTAAGTCGCAGCCTGACAACATTTGGAAGGCCACAAGTTGTCCAGTCCTGTTCTAAAGGATCATACTGAAAGGGG
Organism: Gambelia wislizenii; assembly: GCA_030847615.1. NCBI lineage: Eukaryota > Metazoa > Chordata > Lepidosauria > Squamata > Crotaphytidae > Gambelia > Gambelia wislizenii. Next base: position 445,182,139 of record JAUMIR010000001.1, on the reverse strand, counting down.
AAAGTGTGCTTTGGGAGCAGGTGCTCACATAGCATCAGCCATACATGACCATCCCAGAGGAGGTCCTGTGTTAATCTGCTCCATCTAAAATAAGGAAGACTTCCAAAGCACTTTAAAGGAAAATATATATTGTGGCATATGGTATTTATTTTTATTATTTATTTATTTATTAAAATATTTATACCCCACCGATTATCCAAAGATCTCAGGGAAGTTTACAATAAAATCAAATTAAAACAATAAGTAATTACAAAAGTTTTAAAAGATTAAAAATACAGTTGGCTCTATATCCATGGATTCTGCATCCATGGATTCAACCAACCACGGTTTGAAAATATTAAAAAAAAAACACAGACCCCCAAAAGCAAACCTTGATCTTGTCATTTTATACAAGAGATGCCATTTTATTATGCCATTATATATAATGGGACCTTATAATGGGACACCATTGTATTATAATCCGCCATTTCCTATTTTGGAAATGCAGGAAAAATAGAGTAAAAAAAGAAATAAAGAGGAATATTTGTACAATCATAAAATACTAACACAGAGAAAGCATTTCAGGAACCTCTCTTTAGCTATGTTGCTTTAACATGTTGTTTTAACAGTTTTAATGCAGCCTTTCTCAACCTTTTTACCCTGGTGGAAGCCTTGAAACAATATTCAGGTCTCAGGGAACCCCTGCCTAAAAATTATTATATCTACAACTAAAATAAAAATAAAAATGTTTTCCCGCTATCACAATACGTATCTTGAGGAACCCCTAGCAACCACTTGTGGAACCCTAGGGTTCCAGGGAATCCTGGTTGAAAAACCCTGGTTTAATTTATAAACCACTTTCTATCCCATATGGGAAAAACCAGAATATAAATTAAATAAATAATTAATAGATAGTGCCTCACCAAATTACAAACCCTAGGATTCCACAGGATATAGCCATGAAAATTAAAGGAGAATTAGACTGCCATAACTATGTTGTATGAAAGGGGCATTAATCCCATGTGGCTGCAGGAGCTGTATGAATGAAATGCCACATGAATATTTTCCTGTTTCTTTATGCCTGAAGTTTATATCTACTGGTATATAATGTTATGTAAGGAAACAGACTGCAGTTTGAAGTGAAAAGGGATTAACAGCTGAGTTTGGGTTATTAGTTGCATTTTCTCTAGCAGAAAGTATGGTACAAATATTTAAATAAATGGAGAACAGTAAAATATAATGGCTGGAGTACTATTGGTGCTTTATACATTTGCTGTGGTCCAGCGCACTGGTATAGTTCACTTTCTTTAGGGGTGCAGAGTGATAGCAAGGGGAAGGCAGAGAATAGTCATCCCTGTTGACGCGAAAGCTGCCTTGCCAACTTCCATGCAGTAGTGGGGATTTTTGGGGGTTTTTGTTTTTGCATCTCCTCCCTGTTGATGGCAGATGTGCACATGGCCATTTTATCTCTATACTACACTAGCCTAGTTGCACCAGCCGACAGGATATTGAATGGCCCAAGATATTTTGCCACCTGGGGTGGAGCAGAAAATGATGAGCCAAATGCCAGTTGATGGTGAGGTAAAGCAGGGATAGGGCTAGAGACCCTTGTAGCGACCTTTATGGTGATGTTATGTGGGAAGCAGTTACTCTTGGAAATAATGCAGACAGAAATTAAAGCCAGGACATTGAATCACATTCAGACCTACATAGAGGCAACTGCAGATGTGATATGGTTATGCCAATTCACCTGTACCAGAAGTTCTAAAAACAACATTGTAGCAGTGTCAATATTTACGCTTATGTTTAGTAACATAAATAATAATAATAATAATAATAATAACATGATTTCATTTCCTCCTCTGTGCATGGTGGATTGTTGCTGGAACTAAAATTGGCTTCAAAGGGTTACTTTTGTGCAGCTTTCATCATCATTACTGCTGCTGTTATGTCTCTTCCTTCTATTACAGGTGTATTTTGGACACTCAAAATTTGCTGACTGTGCTTAGCCCTGAGTGCTCTAGTCCTCATTAGTGGAAAACTATGCATAAGTGGAATTTGTGTACTGTGTTACTTCACACTGCTACTTCTGAGCAGATGTGGAGAGGAACAATTTGGGGAGCTAGATAGGTAGATTTGGGATGCAGTGTAATTGCTTGCTAGCAAAACACCACAATGGGGGCTCAAAGGAGTACTTTTTGTGGTGTTCTTTTGTTCCACCTCTAGTCCATCTCTACCCCACTAGCTCTCATTGAAGTAAAGGGATCAGGTTCTGGGTTGAGAACCCAGCACTTAACTCTGGAATGGGCAAAGTGTGGATTCCACTGCAGTTCCCAACATTTCTCACTATTGGCTGTGCTGGCTAAGCCTCATGGGAGTTGAAGTCCAACAACATCTGAAGTGCTGCATTTTGTCCACCTGTGCCTTAATACAGCCTTTTAGTGTATATGTTGCTTTCGGTGCATGATAAATGTTGTAGCAGAGGTACACCTTTAGAGCAAAAGAAAATGGATAATATTGTTTATAAAACAGTCCCTGCCTTATAAATACATGTCTTAAAATATATATACATTTAAATCTTCTACTTGATTTAATCTAGGTGCACATTTTAGTCAATTAAAAATTAGATCTAACTGATTAAAGAGTGCAGTCCAAGGGAGTGCAGCCCATCTGTGTTTGTACATATGTGCATTGCAAGGATAATTCTTCATGTTTCTGATGAAGTGGGTTCTTCTAAAATGTAAAAGCAGATGCCAGATAAAGCCAGAAAAATCAGCAGTAGCAGAACATGTCATAAACCAACCTGGACACAAAATATTATTTAAAAACACCAAAATTCTGGATCAGGCCAACAACATCATGTCAGAATGCACAGAGAAGCTATTGAAATCCACAAACATCTGGACAACTTCAACAGAAAAGAAGCAACCCTAAAAGTAAACAAAATCTGGCTACCAGTCTTGAAAAACATTAAAATCAAAACTCAACACATACAAATGAACTCCATCCAGGGACAGGGTTGATTTCCAGCAGACAATGGACCATTAACAGGGCTGATTTAACCATACCGCCAAATCCGCATCTGCGGGGGGCCTCACAGCCATGGGGCCCCCCGTCCTAACCCTCTGCCTGCAAGCCCCCCTCTGAGGCTCCAGATGTCCTGCTCTGGAGGGCTTTGCCCCCTCGCTCGCCCCTCTTCTCCGCCCTGTTCACCCCCTGTCTCTTAGGCGCCAGCTCTCGTGGTCCCTCTCTGCCTTGAGGACAGAAATATTGCTGGCATTTTTTTTTAAAAAGCATCACGGTGAGAAAGGGTGCCTGGAGAAGTCTGCACCATTAGCCGACCCACTGGCCCCTTCTCCCCATCCTGGCTTGTTGCAGAGTGAGACTCCCAGCCTGGCCTCGACTGGGGCCCCGCTCTGCCTGGGACCAAAAGCTTTCCCCTCTTGCCATGGTGCTGACCTGGCTGCTTGCATGAGGGGGGTCCACCTGCACCAAGTTCTGGCTCTGCACCGAGGCCCCCCTGCACAGGAGGAAGCCCACCAGCTCCTCATGGCTCCCAGCCACCATGAACTGGAGCCCCATGTTGCCCGCCTCGTTGGTGCAGTCCACGGGTGCTGAGCCAGCCATCCCCCCCGCCAAACCCAGCCCTGGGGAAGAAGGTGGCAGGGGTAGAAAAATGCTGCCAAATGGCTCCAGCTCCAGTGGGGGAAAGCTAAGCTCCAGTGGGCCTCTGCCTTAGCATGTCCCTGGTGCTCCCCTCACCTGGATTTGCAATGACCATGCCCTCGGCCCCGTCTGCCCAGAAAGCACGTCCCCAGGAGTCGGGAAGGGCTTGTCTCCTGGGGGCGAAGAACTGAGAGGGAGGTCCGCCGGTTTTGCAAAGAGGTCTCCACCCCTCAAGTTTCCTATTCTCTCCCCCACTCTCTTTTTAAATCCATCTCCCAACAGTGGCCACCCTCCGTTTAACTCTTGACGAGCCTTCCCAGCGCCTGTCCTGGAGACAACGGCAAAGGGAGGCCAAGCAGAGCCAGGCACCAAAGGGGAGGCACTTCTAGGCATGGCCATTTTTTGTCCTTTCCATCACCACACCTTGCCCTGCCTGTCTTACCTCGGCTGAGGCAGAGGCAGCAACTCTGAGCTGGGCGGGTGTGGTGGCCATGGAAGGGTTAACACTTGTTTCCTTCCCACCGGTCGCTGCCCGGCCCACTGGCAAAAAGTTGTGTCTGGGCTGAGTCGGGCACTCGTGAGCAGGCAGTGGTGGGGAGGCTGGGTGTGGGGCGGAGGGCGGCTTGGCCTTGAAGCAGGAGCAGGGAGAGGCCCCCAAAGAGAGGCCCCCGAGGACAGGTGCCAGAAACCACTGGCTGGCTTCCTTTGCTTCACGAAGTCACCCCCCTGCCTGGTTTCCTCAGAGCTCTTCTCCTGCCTCCCCCTCCCTGCGTTTAGGGTTGCCAGGTGGTCAGGGTTTTTCCCTGGAGACTGGCCTTTAACCAGGGCCAGTTTAAGGGCCCTGGAGCACCTGGGGGGGCATCATTATTAGTAATAATCTGAATATCAAGTACTGTGAATAGGTTAGGTTAGGTTAGGTTAGGTTACATTGACCTGATATGAACATATGCCCCCCCCCAATAAAGCATTGCAGGCCCCCCCAAAATTCCTTAAGCCGGTCCTGACCATTAACCAACCATTAGCCAAACAGACACTAATCCTCCTTGCATATCTCCATCCAGAAACTAACCATTCAAATACGCAAATTTCATATCCTCTCCAACAGGGGCTCACAGTATATAAACCCCACACTTACTCCTACCCAACCATTCTCTGAAGATGCCAGCCGCAGATGCAGGTGAAACGTCAGAAATAAACTTTTCCAGAACACAGCCTCACAGCCTGGAAAAAAACCATGGAAAACCTATAGGTGCCAGATTGTATTTGTTAGTCCCCAAGGTGCCATGGGTTTCCTTCTGGTATAATACATGTTGACCATGTTTGCATAATGGAAAAAATTAGAAAGGCTTTCAATGAGACACCAAGCCCCGCCCCCTGACTTGTTCTTATTTTATCCAAAGCATCTCATCTGCCCCAGAGCTTTTTGAGAACAGTAGCTAGGAAGGCTGTCACCATAGTGTGTTTCTGGGGGACCCACATTCACCATGCTTCACTTCCACTGTGAAGACTAAAGAGATTTTCACAGTACACTGTTATAGTGTCACTATTCTACTTTAACTGCTCTGGCTTCCTCCTGTGGAATTCTGGGGTTTGTAGTTTAGTGAGGCCTAAGAACTCTCTGGTTGAGAGTTGTAAATGCCCCTCCCTAAACTGCAAATTCCAGGATTCCACAGGAGACAGCCATAGCAAATAAAGAGGAATAGTAACACTATAACAGTGTAGTGTGAAAATCTCAAATGGGAGTGAGCTTTGCTGACAAGCAGACAGGAAAACTTGATGGTACTTTTAAAATTATACGAGACCAATTTAAAGGAATATTTAAATTAAGCTTGGCAGTGTCTAATATTTAACACTATCCTGAATTAGAACTAATTAGGTAAATATTAAAAACATTAGAGATATTCAAATATGGGTTTAAAGTGTTCCATTATACATTTCTTCATGGTATGTCACTGTAATCACTACTGAGCTCCTTGAAGAAATCCAAGTGTTAAGATTAAACAGCTACCTTTAATTCGTTTTTAACAACTGGAAGACTTAGCATTATAAAGAATGTTGAGGGACAATACCAGAAGAGGCAGTGGTAGACTATGAAAGACCAGTGGGAGGCTATGAAAGACAAAACTTTACAACAGAGTACTGTATTTCATATTCAGGGAACAGTTTACTTTACCATGCCAATTCCCATCTGTAACATCTTGTTAAGAACACTTTATTTTTTAAAAAAATCTCTTGAGTACACTAGGTTCTAAATGTTGTTGTAGGCAATTGTGTTGAAATAAAAATTGTTGCCAATATATATATATATATATATATATATATATATATTGCTAAGTCTGTATGCCAATAAATCCATAATTTTCCATCACACCTGTATGGAATGGAAGCTATATTCAACCCCCTTTAATGAAAAGATGACTGTGTGGATATGTGTATAATTGTGTGTCATGACAGAAAAATTATATGATATTAAACTTGTAAAGAGCCAATGAAAATAAGGAGGAAGTTGATTCTAAACTTCAGATACACACTCTGGACTTAAAGAAAGCTGATTTCAGTCTTAGAGAAATATTGGGTGAGATCCAATGGTTAGAAATGGTAAATGGGAAAGGATTTCATGATACATAGAAGTTTTTTAAAGGTGAGATATGAGGAAGAAAAATAGGAGGTGATTAAAGAAACCAGCATGAATAGGTTCACAATCCATGGATTCAACCTGCCATGGATTTAAATGCACACAATATATATGAATCCACAGTGGGAAGCACACTAGTTGCTGCCTCTGTTGCTGCCTTACACAATTTTTAATAGGGACTTATAAGCCTCACCTTGCATTCAGTCTTTCTGCAAGCTTTGAGGTGAACATAAGGCGAAGCTTGCAGAAGGACTGCAAACACGAGACAACAATTACAGGTATAAGTCCTTATTAAAAATGGTGTAGGGCAGTAATAGAGGCAGTGCCAAGCTCTGGCTCCCAGGCGCATCATTAAGTGTGCATTCTTTGGGCTCCCCCATCTCTGGGGAGCCCACCAGCTGCATTCTTCCACCTTCAAGCACCTTCGGCAGGGACATGGCAATTGGCAATGGCAGCAGCAAATGAATGAGTAGAACTGCCACTGCTGCTGCCAAGTCTCTGCAGAAGCTGCTCGCCACCCTGCAATTTATAGCAGCTCTTCTGCTTGGTTGTTTGTGAATGACCAAGCAGGAGCGCCACTGCCAATCACCCTGTCCCTGCAGAAGATGTTTAAAGGCAGAAGCAGGTGACTGGCGGGCTCCCCGGAGGTGGGAGAGCCCAAATAATCTGTGACCTGTGGTGTGCCAGCAACTGGTGCCTGCCACCACTTCCGCTGCTGCCCTACACCATTTTTAATAGGGACTTTATCATGTGCATTTTGGGGTATCCATGAGAGGGTTCTGGAATGAATTCCCCATGGATACCAAGGGCCCACTGTATAAAGAACTCTCAGATGAGTTGAGGTTTAAAAGAAAAATAGAAGAAGGGGGAAATCACCAAAGAGGAATAGAAATTAATTGCCAGTACTTAGAGGGAGAAATCAGAAAAGTTAAAGCTTAGAATTAGGTCAGGCTTGCTAGAGAGGTGAAAAATAATAAAAAGGGTGTTTTGGGGTTTCTTTTGGGCTATACTCAGAACAAGAGGAAGAACAAAGAAACAGTAGGACCATTGTACGGAGAAGATGGTGAAATGCTACCAGGAGAGGGAGAAGGCAGAACTGTTCAACACCTTCTTTGCCTCAGTCTTTTTGTAAAGAGAAACAGTACTCTACTTGGTGCAAATAGAACAAATAATGCAATAAGGAGATTGCAGCCCAGAATAGGTAAAGAGGTAGTGAAGGAATATCTGGCTACTAGAAATAAATCCAAATCTTCAGAGACAAATGAACTGCATTGAAGAATATTAAAGGGACTTACAGATGCAATCTCAGAGCCACTGTCAATAATCTTTGAAAATTCTTGGACAACAGTCAAGGTCCCAGCAGACTGGAGGAGGGCAAATGTTGTGACCAACCTCAAAAAGGGGAAAAAGAGTCAGTCTTGACAATGATACCATCAATTTTGACATTGCTACCAGGAAAGGTTTTACAATAGATCATTAAACAGTCTGTGCATACTTAGAAAGGAATGTTATGGTTACTAAGAGCCAATATGGGTTTCTCAAAAAACAAGCCACAACAGACTAATGTATCTCTTTTAAATATAGTATTATAGGTTTGTAGATCGGGGGAATGCTGTGGATGCAGTATATCTTGATTCCAACAAGGCTTTTGACAAGGTGACACATGATATTCCCGCAGACAAGCTGGTGAAATGTGGGCCAGACAGAGCTATTGTTACTGACTGAACCCAAAAAATGCTCACAGTGGTTCCTCTTCATCCTGGAGAGAAGTGACTACTGGAGTGCCACAGGGTTCTGTCCTGGGCCTGGGGTTGTTCCATATCTTCATGAATGACTTGGATGATGGAATAGAGGTCATGCACATCAAATCTGCAGATGACATCAACTTAGGTGTGGTAGCTAATACCCCAGAGGACAGGATCAACATTCAAAATTACCTTAAGAGATTAGAAAGCTGGGCCAAACTGACAAAATAAATTTCAGCAGGGAGAAATGTATGATATTACATCTATACAGAAAAAATGAAACACACAAATATAGGATGAGTGATGCCTGGCTTGACAAGAGTACGTGTGAAAAGGATCTAGGGGTTTTGATAGACCACAAGCTAAACATGAATTAACAGTGTGAAGTGGCCAAAAAAGCCAATGCAAGTCTAAGCTGCATTAACAGGAGCATAGTGTCCCTATCAAAGGAAGTCATAGTACCACTCTATTCTATTAAGATCTCACTTGGAATACTGTATCCAGTTCTGGGCACTTCAGTTCAAGAAAGATATTGACAAGATGGAATGTGTCCAGAGAAGAGTGACCAAGATGGCAAAAAATTCTGAAAAACAACCCCTGTAATGAATGTTTTGGAGAAAATTAAGAAGTGATATGATAGTAATCTTTAAATATCTGAAAAGATGCCATGTAAAAGATGGAACAAACTTGGTTCCTTCAGAACTGGTGAACCAGTGGATTCAAATCACAAGAAAAGAAATTGAATTTAAATATTAGAAATAACTTCTTGATGGTCAGAGCTGTTCAACAGTGGAATAGACTGCCTCGAAGTGTGATGAACTCTTCTTCATTGGAAATCTTTAAATAGAGGTTGAATGGCTATTTCTCAGGAGAGCTTTAGCTGTGTACAATATGTTCCCAGACTTACTGCAGCCAGCGAAAATCTCAGATAGGACTTTATCAGACCACCCTCCAGAAGCATTCTTTTGCCAGTATATTTTGAACTGTTTTTATGCCAGCAAAAGAACCCTTTTTATCAGACCTACCCTGAAGAGGCAGACCTTGCATAAATAGAGCAGGATGGAGCTCCATTTACTTCCTGGTCTGAGATCTCGCCCATTCTCATGAAAAGATGCAAGTGCAGCAAATTTAAAGAAATAAAGAAAAATTACCCTAAGACATAAAATGTTCACACAAGCAAAGAAACACACTTTAAAAGTTAAAAGTACACCGAGGAGGTTCATAAAAAGAGTATCTCCTACCCGGCTGTCGTGATCTCACCCAGATGTGTTCTGTTATTGATGTCAGCACAATGGTGCAAAGTTTCAAACTCTGGCAATACCAGCAACAAAGCGCCACGGGAGATCTATTGATGGCTTGGCCCATCAAAAAAAAAAAAAAAAAGGTACAGTTTTTGGACAGTTCAAAATCACGGAAGGACAGCGTTATTTGACATACAATCCCTTTCATGTGAATTAGGCGCCGTTATGATTCCATATTTGCCTGGTCTGATAAAGTGAATAGTAGCGAAGCCTGTATTTTTGGTGGAAGCATATCATAGAATCACATTGACGGTCCTCCAATGTCTGAAGAGAACATATTTTTTTCTGACGTGGGTAAGTGAAACTGTGGACACTGATTTGAAGGATAGGGAGGTCATACTGAATTGCTGAATGGCAAGGGGTTGGACCAGATGACCCTCGCATTCCCTTACATCTGTATGATTCTATGAGTTTCTGATTTTTCCTGGGTCTCTCTCTCTGTGTGTTCATTTGAGCTGCAGGTGTTGTGAGCATGAGGGTTGGAGAGCACCAAATAATCAATTATTTCCATTAGTTTTCAGGTAGATTCTTTAAATTATTCTTTTATGTTCTAAAGGAAAATTATATCTTTCTTCTTTCTCAGATGCTTATAGTTTCATTTATTGCTCCAGAAACTAATTGGCTCTAGCTGTGTGTAGTTATCCAAGGAAGTTTAATTGGCTATGTAAACAGCCAATTTCATATTTGCTCCAAATAAGTGAAATACTACCTCCTGGGAGGAAAATCTTGCTCAGACGTAAACATTGTGTAATATGAAAAATGCCTGAAATAATTTAGAAAAAAAATCTGCAAAGCCTGGATCACTTTAGTGTTGGGTTTAAATATCAAATATTTTTGTTCAAGTACTGCATAAGAAAACAATTAAGCCAAGCTGCTTAGGACATTTTGCCTTAGAACAAAAACCAAACAAACCCCCAAAATAAAAGAAAATAATAATCCCTCAAACAGTGATGACGTTTATCAAACTGAACTCTCTGGATTCAATAGCTATACACATGCTATCGCAAACTCATCTCTACATGGAAATGAGGACCTTGGAGAGAATGAAGAGCTTAGCATGCAAACATCTAAGCTTAATGCAGCCGCTTGGAACTGTCCAGCCAAATCCTTCAGTGACAAATCAGCAACAGGAAATATGAAGAACAAAACACCAATTCAGCCAGATCCTTCAGGGCTTATTCAACACACTTAGTTAGTCCCAGGTATTTATTTATATGTAAAATATTTCTACACTGCACTTCAGTTTGAGGGCAGCTTCCAACAATAATGTAAAAAAAATAATATCAAATGCAGAAACATAAAATAAAATAAAAATTAAAACAGTGGACTCAGAAAACAAATTGGAACAAGCTATGAAGATCAAATGAGAAAACTTAAAAAAAAAAGGTCTTTACCTGATACCAGAAAAACTTTTACAGCACAATTCTGTGTCTGTCTCCCTAGAGGATGGGAAGCCTCTTTCAGCCTGTGGGACAAATTCAGCTTCATAGAAGTTCTCTGGACCACATTCTGGTGATGGGCAGAGGATATTGACAAGCTGGAACATGTCCAGAGGAGGACAACCAAAATGGTGAAAGTTCTGGAAACCATGCCCTATGAGGAGCAGCTTAGGGAGCTGGATATGTTTAGCCTGGAGAAAAGAAGGTTATGAGGTGACATGATAACCATGTTTAAATATTTGAAAGGATGTCAATGGATGGTGCAAGCTTGTTTTCTGCTGCTTTAGAGACTAGGACACGGAACAATGGACTCAAACTACAGGATAAGAGATTCCACCTAAACATTAGGAAGAACTTCCTGATGATAACAGCTGTTTAACAGTGGAATACACTGCCTTGGAGTGCGGTGGAGTTTCCTTCTGTGGAGGTTTTTAAACAGAGGCTGGATGGCCATCTGTCAAGCGTGCTTTGATTGTGTGTTCCTGCATGGTAGGGGGTTAAAACTGGATGGCCCTTGTGTTCTCTTCCAACTCTGTGATTCTATGAAAGGCAAAAAAGTGGGTTCAGAAAGACTTCCATAGTGTGGGACCAGCCACCAAAAAGGCCCTCTGTCATGTCCTTACTGGACATGCCTGTACAGTAGTGGGACTGAGAGAAAGCCCGCCCTTGAGGACATTAAAACTTAGGCAGACTTAAATAATAAAAGATGGTTAAGAAACTCTTACTGCCAGTAAATAATGGCCTGTCTACACAGCACTGAAAATGCATCTCAGCCCAGTTTCCAGTCCTTTGACCCATGATATTCACTGACTTCCAAATCAACCTCTCATCTCTTCCTGGTCCCATGGATTAAATCTGGGATAAAAAGGATCACATTTTACTCCCATGTTTTCCTTGTAACTCTGATTTTTTTTAATATGTGGCCTGCTCCCCAGTTGAGTCTGCACTTTGATCCTCCACTGGGGCTGGGGAAGTGGGTGTGCTGCTTTTTTAAAATTATTTTTTCATGGGAACTGCCTTTCCTCTGCTTTCCAGCCCAGAGACAGTGGACATACACATCAATGTGTGCTTGCTTTAGAAGAATTTCTATAATTTGAATAGGATGAATTCATACAAAAGCTGTCAAAACACCTAAAGATGGTATCATAGGAAAGGGACAGAGGGAACTGGTGCTACATGCCCTGATAGCCCCCATCTTCGAATATCAAATAATTGGATATATTTAATGATCTGGCTAAGGTGGCCATCCATGTGGTTACAGGTATACCAGGGACCCCCTCATACCAGGGTGGGATTCACATATGCACCAAAGGAGGGACCTGTGGAAATTTCCAAAAACAAACACTCTCAAGGAAGACACAACACCTGGAGGTGAGTCATCACTAATCCACTCAGTGATAGCAAGAGACCCTTATAGCTTGTAAATGGGATTTTCCTCTCCTTTCCCCTCCAACAATAGACACTGCCTGTTTCCTATTCAATTCCAAAGTATCAATTGGTAATGTTCATTAACTCTTCCAGAGTGCCCTTTGTTCTAGCCAGGGAACCTCCGTAAACCATTGTATTTCACTCACAACTCCTATTCCTGTAAGGGAATTATTTCATATAAATACCACCCCCAAACATCACCAAATTGCACACAGTTCCACTTCTTTCAATTCTATGTCACACTGTGTAGCCAGCTCATCTGCCAGACCTCCCCACTATCAGTGTACTTTGTGATTTCAGCTCTGCAGGATCGGTACAGTATAACCCACTACCCCTCACTCTATTCCTCTATCCAAATACTTCCTACTGCTTTCATTTGTCTTGTGTGAGTGCTTGTAGCCTGGGTGTTTGCATGACTGATGTGATATTATTTTCCAATAAAGATAATTTAATTGTACCTTTTGGATTAGCGTCTCCTCCTTAGTACCGGTATATTTAGGTCTAAAAGGTCCTGCCATTACTCACCTCTCACACTGACAAGTTAAGTGTGTCAATTTCCCATTTTAATATTAGTGTGTTAGACATTCTGCCCGGAGCCCCAGTATTTTGGGTAACACTGGGAAAGCCCATATGATTAATTGGGGCCCAGGAGGGCTGGATTCTTTGCCCCAAGGTTTCATATCCCTGGTGTACCCAGAGTTATAATAATAATAAAAAATTTTATAATAATAATAATAAAATTTTATTTATATCCCGCCCCTCTGCAACGCAATCGTTAAAACCCATTGCATTAAATGGGACCTACTAGCAGGTAAGTGCACATAGCATTTTATTTATCAGATTATTTATTTTATTTTACTTATATCATACCTTTCTCCCAATATGAGACCCCAGGTGGCTTATAACATCAGTTAAAAAGCAAAATACATCTAAATGATATGTAGTACAAATGTTTTAAAAATTAAATAAACCATCCCATTTAAAATATTAATTTAAAAATTTTAAAACATAATAATGAAGGTAATAATACAGCACCCCATTAAAAAACCTTTCTGCAACAGCCAGCTAACAGCCAGAGACCTGCCTAAATTAAAAAAAAAAAAAAAAGGCTTTTGCCTGCTGGCAGAAGGAGAGCAGGGAAAGGGACTTAGACCAAATCCACACTACACAAATAATCCAGTTTGAAACTGGATTATTCACCATGGCTCCTTCCTATGGAATTCTGGGATTTGTAGTTGGGTGAGGCACCAGCACTCTGGCAGAGAAGCTAAAGACCTTATAAAACTACAAAGCCCATGGCCATGGCAAATAACCCAGTTTCAAAAACCAAAGGCTAGTTGGAGGTCACAGTGCCTTGGGACGCATCTAGAAATATAATGGTAAGGAAGCCCAAGTTAGGATTATGCAGAAAGCCCCTTGGTAAACAGCTGTTAAGGAATATGTACTAATTTTTCTTTCAGCCCTGGGCATTTCAGAAATGATTCAATCAAGCAATTAAGGGACCATCCTTAAACTATTCCTATGGAAATCTCTTCTATACCCCCTCCTGTCCAACCTTGTGAGGCTGTTGCAAACCCATCAATTTCTATCTCCCAGCAATTAAAGCAATCAGTTGAATTTTGGTTTCCTTCCTGGATTATTTGTGTAGTTTCGATTCTAGTCTCAGAAATTACCTTGTGTGGGAGCAGCTACCAAGAAAGCCCTCAGTTGTGTCCTTACTAGACATGCCTATGACAGTGGTGGGACTGAGAGAAAACCCTCTCCTGAGGATCTTAAAACTCAAGCAAGCTTATATAATGAGAAATGGTAAGAAATTTGTATAATAGGACTGCATCTAAATTTTTGCAACAGTCAAGCGTTCCTGTAAAGGGTATTCAATATATGGAGTACTAGAGATGAAAATATGCTCTCTGTAGTCATTACCTGCCTCCCTTCCATAGGAAAAGGAATCTGCAAGAAAGCTTCTCATGAAGATTGCAGTATTTGGATAGCCCCATGTAGAAAAGGGGAGTCTTTCATGACTCAAATTGTTACCTTCAGTTATAATGACATTTCCCCCCATGTTTCCTCACCCATCCCCACATCTGTGCATCTAATCAAATATAAAACAGTAATCAGCAGAGCAGGACTGGGGAACCCATGGCCCTCCATGTTGTTAAGTAGAGTCCCCATCAGCCCAAGCAACCTTACAAATAGAGAGAGATGGCACGAGTAGGAATTCACAGAAATCTGGAGGGGTACAGGTACCACAGCCCTATAGTAGAATCCTTAACTTTGATGTCTATTCTTCACAAGGAGAATTCATTACCTGAGTCCACAAAGAGAAATGCATGCTTTTCCTAGCCTGGTGCCCTCCAGATGTGTTGTGTTACAATGTCTACAGTCCCTAACCAACATGTCCAGAGATGATAGGAATTGTAATCCATCACATTTAGAGGCCATCAGTTTGAGAATGACTAATATAGCTGTAGTATAACTGGTAGGATCTGTTGTCTCTCTTGAAAACAACACAGTGTGCATTGCTAAGTATTAAGACTGTGGTTTTCACAGCACTTAAACAGTGATTAAAATGGTTCCCCACTTACAAATGCTTTCCCTTTGGTTACTCACCTGAAATCTGAGCATCTTTCAGAAATATTACTTGGACAGGATTTTGCAGCTAAGGCCTAAGCTGCCAGTGGATTGGTGTAGCAAATATATTTCAGAGCACTGTAAACCAGAGACTGGAGACTGAGTAGAAAAGGCTTGACAGGTTTTGTTAATCACTAGCAAGCTCAAAAATGTTAACATTGGATATTTAAGTGGCCTTCCCCACTGACACTTTCTGGAAGTGTATAAACTCCACAATCTGATTCCTGCCTGAGGATGCTGGAGTTTGTAGTCCAGTGTATATATCAAAAGTGCTAGGTTGAGAGCAGATTTCCTAAGATATCTCACAACATATTTAATAGTCTAACCACAAAGTTCAAGGCATCAAATTGTTATAGTCTTAGTTGGCCTTATTTCTGAGAAACCATTTGCAGTACAGTAATTACCAAAGGTGTTGAAGTAGTTGTGGCACTTTTCTTTAAAGCTTTTTTTCCCATGTTACTTCAGTAGGTAATTAGCACTTTGGAAGTGGTGCCTGGGGAATGAAGAACAGGAGAAATGAGCAAAGGAAGAGAGAGAGAGAGAGAGAGAGGCACAGTGGTAAGGAACATGTGTGTCTGGGGTGCACACTTCTGGATTTCTTCCTTTGGTTTTTGCTCATAAGGCCTCAGTGCTATCCCTTCGCTTCCTCATAGCATTCCTGCACTTGTTCCTAGTTAGGGCTCACCCAGAAGGGAAAAAAGTCCCTGAAAGTATCAACAGGTCCCAGTTCTTTTTGCTTTGATTTTACCTGCATATTCCCAGGTTTATATTCAAACTCTTTCTTAAAGTACCCCAGGTTTCCTTACCCCCATTACCCAAATTACTGTGGGTTTGTGGGAACCCCACTTGTGTCAGATATTAATGTGGGGAATTTTAATTAATTCAATATGGCAGTGAGAGGATGGGTAACTATGGGATCTTTTGATCTATGTATACCAGTACTAACTGATGAGACTCACAGCTAGGAAATAAAATATTTTTTTTAAAAAAATAATAATCTCAGAAGCATTCACACCAACACTCAGACTTCAAGCAATTACACAAGACTATTGAAGAATTAGAGGAAGTATTGAGATAGAGGAATAGAGTTCAGGATGATGGGCTATACTATACCTGTCCGAAGAGCAGAGATTCATGCAGAGAAGAAGTACGGCTATGTGCGCCAGGTGACACAGCAAACCAACAGAGTGATGGTCTGTGTGAAACTGAGCACACTTTGGCGATATTTTGGGGTGATATTTATATTTGATATTCGCTCTGAAGGGGTGAGTTTGAGTGGAATACAATGCTAGATGGAGTTTCCCACAGTTAGACAATGGAAGCTCCGACTATGTTAATGATTACTAATGGCTGAGACATTAAGACTGTTGGGCATCAGGCAACCTTCTATTGTTGAGGAGAAGGGTGCGAAGGAAAACCTGGTTGCAGAGTAATGAGTGTTCCAGCCACTTTATTGAATTAGTGAATGACTCACTTCCAGGTGCATCCAGGAGAATTAGCACATTTCCACCCTAACTCACTGTCCAAAGGGGAGGGGTGTTTCCAGATAATTACTACCTGGACATGTCTTTTGGGAATTTGGCAAGGCCTCTTTGTTAGATTTTGAGCAAACATTCACTCAGTCCTCATTTCTGGGGAAGTCTAGGTCTACTGCTAACTTCATGAAGTGTCAATAAATAAGCCAATTTATGAAATATAGCCAATTGATGAATTATTGGAAGGGTGGGGGGTGTCAGGGCAGGTAACACCCCCACATGTCCTTGTGTTCTTCCTCCTCCCCCTCTTTCTGATCACACCTCTCATGTAGACTTAGGCAACATTTCAGAAAATGATCTTCACCAATTATTATTCAGGAGTTTTACTCAAAGTGGTTAAAGTGCTTAGCAATATTACACCAGTTGAACATTAGGATCATTTTGTTTGGCAACAACATTCCTCTTTCCCTCACATGATCTCTGTTGAATCTGAGTCCTGGAAACAATAGCTGTGTTTACTGGTAAGGGCCATCTTAGCTTCTTCTCTGATAACACAAAGAGACAGATGAGGAGAGATGCATTTCAATTTGGAAAATACTGGGTTAATTTAAACTGACCTGGGAAGTAGGAATGAACAGTTCTTGATAATGCAGGGAGTACAGGAACAACACCTGCAGCTTGCAGAGACTGTCTGGAGAGGCTTTTATTCTTTGTTCTTCCTCCACTTTTTCTCTACGCACTCACCTCTCTGTCACTGACTCTAGCTGTTTGTATATCTATAAGCCAGAGTTTCAGCTACCATTATGTTGGTTGTACTGAAGCTTACTTTTACTGGGAGTTGTCAAAAGAAAATTTTGGGAGAAATTTGCAAAGCCTCTGCTTTGTGTAGAGACCTCAATATTATGTTTGCATCCAGAGCTGGCTGCAGAGGGTGCAAACAGTAAACAGTCTCAGGCCCTCTAAATCAGCAGAGGGCCCCTGGCCTAGTAGGGCTATGGTTGGCCTCACTCTGCACAGTTTACAAGCAGACCAGATGCTGCCTAAGAGAATTTTCAGTTTGTGTGTCTCACTACTTCCAGGATACATTAAGCCTCTGTGGTTGGCTTCAAAAATCACAGAAACAGCAGTGTTTAGGACTCTTGTAAGGTACCGTAACATTATGCCCACACAGGGGTCTATGAATTCCTCATTATTGCATAGGTGAGGGGAAAGGGTGTACAGAGTGGGACAGAAAAAGGTAAAACAGAAACAGCCTTGTTCAAAAAGAAAATACAAATGTGAAATTTCTACTCAACAGTTATAATCTTCTGGACCTGTAACATTTTTGGAGTTCCTGACCAGTAGTGAGAGCCACAAATCATAGAGTTGGAAGAGACTCCAAGTGCCATCTAGTCCAATCCCTGCCGTGTGAGAATACGCAGCTAAAGCACTCCTGAGAAATGCTCTCCCAACCTCTGTTTAAAGACCTCAGTTGAAAGAGAGTCTACTATATTCTGAAGCAGTTTATTCCACTTCTTCCTTATATTTAGGTGAATTTTCTTTTCTTGTAATTTGGATCCACTGGTCTCTGGAACTGTAGAAACTACAGACTTTATCAGACACATCCCTTTTAAATGTTCTTTTGCCAGCATTAAAAAACCCACATTTTTATGCCCCCTCCCCACACTTACCTTCTAATCCTGGCAAAGTCTCCCAGCAATAAAGAGGAAGTGAATGGAGCCCCGTTCACCTCCTCTCTCGAAATCTCGCATTTCATCGCATGGGAAATTTAAAAATAAAAAGCAAAATAAACATCAACAAGTGAAGGAAAGCACATACACACACTTAAAAAGTCCCAAGTAACCCAGGGAGGGTAATAAAAAAAGCAAAACCTACCTAGATGTCCTGATTTGACCCGGAAATGTTTGTGCAAGAGCGGGCATTGTCAGGGTAAGTATGTGATTTAAATGGCCCGAGATATTGCATACTGGCAATGCCAGCAAAAAAGCAGCAGGGAGATCTATAGATGGCTTAAGCCATCAATTAAAACCCTGGGTTTTGGCCATGACATAACTGTGAAAGGACGTTGCTGTCTGATCCACACACCCTTTCGCGGTTATGTGGCATTGTGATGACACCATATTTTCCCTGTTGATAAAGTCCCACATGTTCAGTTAAATGTGTGGTTTGGCCTTGATTTTTTAAAAAATAGCATCTGCAGGATCTGTGATATAGACTGGGACTATTGGTTCATGGGATTAAAGCTTTTCCTTCTAAATTAGAGACTGTCACACTCTGCTTCCAGAACATGGAAATGGACTCTGACTCAAAGACTGAAGCAGTGGACATGACAGGACCTGCTGATCCAGAACAGGAGGATGTTACAGAGCCACAGGCATCAGAGACAGACAATAGTGCAGGACCAGCTCTGGCAAAGGGTCCTGCCTCTTCAGATACAGAGGACAACTTACCTATACCTACCTTCTCAGCATGGAGACAACAAAAGGGGGGTTTGAAGTGGTCTCAGCATATTGATAGCAAGGAGCAATTAGTTAAGCAGCAGCTGCATTAGGTGCTGAGCTACAAATATGTAGCCCTGACCTCCAAGCATTGTGGGAGATTATCTGACCTGATGACCCGTCTTGTTCCTGCTCATTGTATTTGACCCAGACTCTGTCTGTTATTCTGAACTCTGTTTGCCTGACTTGGATTCTGCTGGACTACTCTGAGCTCTGTTTGCTGGACCTATGCCTTGTTATTTGGATTTTGCTTATGAACTCATATTTGCTTGCTAGTAAGTGTCTGAATCCATGCTGCCTTGGTTCCTTTGCCTGTAATTAGCTTGATTGTGCTGTGCTTCTGCTATCAGATGTATAGCAATCAGCCTTTGGCTGGTTGCCCAGACAGTGCTTGGACATAGACAGAATGAAAATCCTAACCCCGACATACTGCCTGATGGGATAGCAGCATGTATCCCAGGGCAAATAGCTTGGGGGCATTTTGTCTTGACTATGGCATAGAAGCAAAGGGCTAACCCCTTCTACTACACCTGCTGTGGTCACAAGTGGGATTGAGGGTTGGGAAGATTCTTATGCAAAACATGGAAATGTTGGGGATTCCCTTCCAGAATCCCCAAACCAGCATGGCCAGGCACAGTTGCATTGTCACTTGGTCCCTGCAGCTGATGAGATACTGTCCCTCCTTTCCAACTGCCACTACTGTGGCCTCTGAGGGAGAGAAGGGCAGCCAGCATCTGTTGTCTCCCCTCCACCCCCTTTTCATTGTGTTTCATATTGTTTTAGATAATAAATCTGAGTCTATAATGGTTAAATTAACAATATGTAAACTGTTCTCGGAACCATTTTTGGTTGCAGGGTGGGATATAAGTGCTTTAAATAAATTTAAAAATAAATTAAAAAATGGCCGCTGGCCATGTTAACTGAAAGAGTCAGGAGATTCTTTTTTGAACCTACATTGTTCAAGAGAGGAGAACTTTTTCAAGTTCTCCATTTAATCTAGGGAATAGCTTTGCATTCAGGTCGCCACACTGCAAAATAAGTTTCCCTGATCCTTGAGAACATAATGTAGAGAGAGACATTCAAATATTACACTTCTTGCCTGGGAGAAAGTGGCTTGTAAACCACAAAGGCTCATGCTAACGTAAATCTGTTAGTCTTAATAACACAAGGCTCTTGATTATTTTGCTGGAATAGACTAATATTCAACCTATTCAAAAACAGGGGGAAACTGTGGTTTGGTGAGTTCTGTCACCTGTACCATGCACCCATTCATGCTGGCATGAGCACCACTTTCCTGCACTACGTAGCAAATGCTGTGTAGAAATTCTAGCAATGCTGTACATTCAGGAAGCTGAACCGCAGATTCCTTCAATATGTGAGAAGTATGAGTGAGAGAAGAGAGAGAGGGAGAGGAAAAGTAAACTTTTTGTAGTCCGTGGATGGGCCTCTGGTTGCTCATGGGTTAATCTAGCTGTCTTGTAATTTGTTTCCCTTTGCCAAAGTGGGTGTTGCTGGAATGTCTCTTGTAAAGGGGGTGTGTGAGCTGTGTCCTCTGGAGAGGGGCGATGTCAGCATCAAAAAGGCACAAAAGGGGGAGGTTTCCAAAAATAAAACCGTCCATCCCTTCCAGAGCCAGCCAGTGCCAGAGACAAGCAAGAAGGTGCTTGGAGCTGTCTGCAGAGAGCACACGAGCTCTCTGACAGCCAACAGAAAGGGTACGGGTTGAGGAGAGCCAGGGAGTTTTCATTCTTTCTAAGGTAGGAAACTGTTGCTGTAGTTTTGGGAGACTTACACTATTGGAGTTTCTCTGTGCCATTGCCCCTCTGGGTCCTTGTTTACCTCCAGGAAGTAGATACTGGTTAAGCCGTTTGTATCCAAAGATGTGAATGGCTTTGAAACCTGCTTGAAGAATTTATCCTGGCTTGCTTTCCAACAACTGCCTCCCCCAACTCCAGTTGCACTCGTTATATGAAACTACTAGTCCTACAACTGAGTGCTTTTCCTTTTGGACAGAAACCATGAGAGGCTCCTGGAGGAGTCTTCTCTCATTCATTGTGGCTCTTTTTGTGGGGGTGGCTGATGGCCAGAGAGACTTTGCTGGACAATTGGATCAAAGTCCTTCCTTCAGAACTGAACCTGGCAGCAGAGATGCAAATCGGATGAGATTCTGGAACCAAGGTAGTTTGGGACCGACAAACAAGGTGTTCAGTTTGTTCCAGGTACACAACCCCGCTTCTCCCTTAGACCGACTTCCTGCAACTTCTCAAGCTGATGTAGTCACCAATGCCCAGATGAGAAACCTGGTAGGGAGGGAGAACCGAAAACCTAACTCTGCTCCCTCAAGCATCAGATCCCAGATGAGCAATCCTGGAACAAAACTGGATGCTCCAGGCAGAAGCCTGAGTTGGACTGTGCAGCAGAGACAAAGGACAGACCTCTCACACCAGTGGTCACGAAATGGGCCGCGGTCACGGATAGTGCCACAACCAAGGATGCAGAATTTCCGAGGCCGGATGCTTGGGTAAGTGCAGAAATAGTTTTCAGCTGTCCAATAAGGTGCTTGCATGATGTGACAGCTCGTTGCTTACAGTTAGAGCAGGGCAACAACAGTTTTGCAGTAAAATCTCCAATTCCCATTTTCAGGGCATAAAAATCAACCCAGAATCTAGTTACAATGACATTGTCTCAGAAAATACCTCCTTTCTTTTAAGAGGAAGCTAACAAGGAACTATACTTCCAAGATCTTCATAAGCCAATTCTCCGATCAGTGTACAGGCAACTTTCTATTTTCTGTCTTATTCATAGTATCAAACTAGGGTCCACATACAACTAAGCTGTTGTGTCATGACAGATTTAGCCCTTCACACATGTATATCTGCAAGAAATCCAAGTGTCTAAAACAAATTAGAAACTGCTTGCAACTGGCAGGTTGTAGTGTTGTGTGTACATCTTGTTTGTATATCTTGGTAAAATCTGCTGTCGGTTCACATGAAATAAGGTACCAAATGCATCTAACAGGGAGTGTGTGGTGTTGTGATTCTGCTCCTGTCACTGAGGTGAATATGTTTTTGCCTAAGATATTATTCAGTATGTTCACATGCAGTTTGTGCATACTTTTTCTTCCTCCCAGTGTAGCTCTGATATGCTTTATTTCCATTTTTTTACTGATAGAACCTGTCCATGATTTACCTGTCCAATAATGCTTCTGTCCTGAACTGTTAGGATATATAGTGTCTTTGTTCTGGTCCACATAACTAGACAGCATTATTGTTGTTGTTGTTGCCACTCATGAGGACTAGAATGTTTCGGGGGGGGAACAGTTTTGGCAGCAGCATCAAGTCTTATGGATTTAGGGCCACAGCCTTTTTGGACTAGAACTGCAAGAATCCCTGTGCTGTCTAGGGATTATGGGGATAACAATAACCATCCACTTCCAAGCCTTAGCAGGGACTCTAGTTAAAACTGAGAGACAGCTCTAAATGGATACTCTAAGTGATCATGCTTATTGCACTCAGAATTACTCAATGGTCTTCAGTGGTTACTAGAGAGATGAGTAATCATGTCTGATTTGTTACCTGTTACATTCTTTTCTGTAGCCTTGGACAGACAAGGGGTCTTGAAGGTTCTAACCAATGCTAAGTGAAATGGACTTCTGCCTTTCTTAAGTATTTTGGCAGAATATACTACTTTCTGCTGCTTTTGTATTTTATCAGCAGCTATGTCCTTTGGTTGTTTCTCTAAGAAGAGCCCGAAAGTACACGTCAACAATTATATAAGGTTGGTCTGGCAACCATGTCTCTACAACATGGCATCTTCTAGAGGTCTGCAGTGCAAAAGCAGTTGGGGGAGAAGGAAGAGTAAAGGGTTTTTAACCTTATCTCCCCTTTAACATTTGCTCCATCTGCTACTCCCCACCACCCCACCCCTGCCCAAAGAGCTCCATACAGATTAATTTTGACATGGGAAACAATGCAGTTCTGAAATCCAATGCCAAAATCAGTTGTGGAGTGATGGGAAATTTCAGGCCAGTGGGCAGGCACAGGTAGCTCCCCCCTGCTACCTTTCATTGCTCATCACCTCCGCTGAGAAAGGTTTAAGAGCAAAGAAGTGGCCTTTGCACAAATAGCACACATAGGCACATAGACACCTATAATGTGGCTCCAAAGCTTCTGGACTGCAGAGAGCTTTAGACCAGGGATGGCACTCATGTGGCCCTCCAGATATTGTTGGACTGCAGCTCCCAGTCTTCCTCACCACTGGCTATGCTGCCTAAGGCTGCTGGGCATTGCAGTCCAGGACAATATCTACAGGCCAGATTTTTCCCCACCCCTGCTTTAGACTAACCCAGGTGAAAATGTACATTGTTCCCAGAAAAGCAAAAGGAAACAAATGTAAAGAAAGGGCACAGACATATATGCATACAGAAAACAAACACAGTAACATTGCATTGTGCTTCACTTAGTACCATGCGAAATTGTGAGAAACTGCTTTTGATTACTCAGAGCAATAACCACTAGCCAGTTTCACAGAGATATAGGACTTTATCAGTCCATGCCCTGAAGATGTTCTTCTGCCGGCATAAAAAAATCCATTCTTATGCCGGCAAAAGGACATCCCCCACCACACTTACCTTCCTTGCCCGGCAGAGGCTTCCCTGGCACTGAAGGAGGAAGTGAATGAAGCCCTGTTCGTTTCCTCCTTTGAAATCCCACACAATTTCATCATGCGGGAAATTCAAAAATAAAACAAAAAATAAACATAAAAAAGTTACAACAAGCACCTAAACATGCTTTAAAACTTACAAGTAAACCAGGGAAAGTTTTAAAAAGTTTGTCACCTACCTGGATGTCATGATCTCACCCAGAAGTGTTCTGGCTGGTCCAGCCGTTGTTGGGGTAAGTATGAGAAACCCCCCATAATGTTCCATACGCCAGCAATGCCGGCACAAAAGCACCATGGGGGATCTATTTATGGCTTAAGCTGTCAATAAAAAGGTATGGATTTTGGGCAGAATATAACCATCAAAGGGTGATGTTGTCTGATCTGTGTGCCCTTTCACAATTATATGACATCATTATGACACCATATTTGACTTGTCTGATAAAGTTCATAGTCAGGTTATTTCAGAACATGTAGCATAATCAGCCAGGAGAAGCTGGTAGGACATGTTAGGTAACAAGTGGAATGCACTTCCTCAGAGTGTAACGGAGTCTCCTTCTTTGGAGTTTTTAAAACAGAGGCTGGATGGCTGTCTGTCAGGAATGCTTTGATTGAGTATTCTTGCAGGGTTGGACTAGATGGCCCTTGTGGTCTCTTCCAACTCTATGATTCTATGGCTCCAAGTGCATTTTTTTTCTCTAGTGAACAGACAACAAATTGGGAACAGCTACATTTTGAGGATTTATTTGCAAAGCAATGGTAGAAGCAGATTATTGTGGAACCGTAAATATAATGGTGTGTTACGGATGCACTACTCCTATCTTCCAAATTCTTCACTGCTTGCACTTTACTGTTTCTATTCAGCATAAACCTTTAGCTACTAGTGAATTTAGCTATTCAGCACTGCCAGTACTATTTTCTTGTTTTGTTTCTCTGCATTCTCCTGGCTCTGTCAAACCTGCCTGCTGTCACACACCAAGACTGCACTGCTGTCACACACCAAGACTGCATTGATATATTTTGCAAGACTGCAAAATATATCAAGTTTATGTAGCATAAACACAGGCCTTGCTGCAGGTTTGGGCAAAATGGTTTCAAGGGGGATGCTCCTCTGTTGTGGCTTATGTAGCAGGAGCAAGCAGCAGCATTTTGACCAATGTGAGAAGCAATACAAGGCAGAAGAGTCTTGTTTGCAGCATGTTAATGTCCCACCATGTCCCATGGTGTTGCAAAAGTTAGGAGCACTGTGGGAAATCAGTGTGGCAGTTAAACTGTTGTTCAGCTGAGCTTAGAAAAGCTGCATTATTGGACTATAAGTCCTAGAAACCTCCAGTCAGCATGGCTACTGACCATGCTGGCTGGGAGATTCTGGGAGCTGTATTCCAAGCTGTGCTACTCAGCAGTCTTTCCAGACCCTGCAGCTTGGAATATCACACCATTAAAAGACAGAGAGTGGCAAAGGCTCTGTTGAGACCGTGGGGCCTGGGCAGCAGCTTAGGATGCCAAGTGTTGATTCCAGCCCAGTCATTCTCACTCAGATTCTAATATGATACTAATAATTACCAAACAATGATACAGACTGAAATTATATTTTTTAAAGATCAAATCCATTATTTCAACTAAACTCTTTCTTTCTTTTGTCATTTTTCTCCCTTTTCTCTTCATTTTTGTTTACTTGCAGAATATCTTCCCAGAGCTGTCCCCAACTTCATTCTGTGTTGTGTTGATGCAAAACTAGCCTTCCCAAACTTTCTATTGGCTTCTAACCCACCTCATCCCCTGCCAGCACTGCCATTTTGCTGCAGGCTGGGGGGGATGGAAATTATGCCCTGCGCCTGGAGGGTGCCCTGTAAGGGAAAGCTGATCTAAACAAAGTACAGATGTCCCTTCATATTCGCTGGGGTTTAGTTCCAGGACCCCCCCCCCCCGTGGATACCAAAATCTGTGAATACTCAAGTCCCATTATATGCAATAAGATGGCAAAATCAAGGTTTTTGGATTATTATTTTTTAAAGAATATTTTCAAGTTGTGAATACTTAAATCCATAGATACCAAATCCATGGATACAGAGGGACAACTGTACATTTTTCACATGTCTACTTCCTGTTCTATCTAAAATTATTTTTTCTATGCCATCTACATTATTAATGTTATTGACTGCTTAACAGCAATATATCCAGTTTTTCAGAATGTGATGCTTCAAGCTTATATATATATATATATATATATATATATATATATATTTTTAAAGCAGGGCTATTCTGGTCACTTGATGCCATGAACTGTATTCTTTGGAGGCTGGAGTCTCTGACTTTTTGGCACCATCAGAACTCCAGAGGGTTTCAGGGTCTCATCTCAACCACCATTTTAGGTGACCAAAGTGATGACATATCTACTTGCCTTCTGAGCTGTAGGTTTTTTTATGCTGTTTCAAAATGGGGATTCTCTCCCTAACAGCTTGTTAAGGTCTTATAGAGGAGTCAAAAAAGGTGTGTGCATGTCAGTACCTTTTGTGGGTTGGTGGGTTTCCCAAAGGCTGGGCTGGACCCCCCAGGAGGCTATAATGGCCTCATATTTTCCACCCATCTACTATACTGATAATACAAAGTTGCATTCTTTCCCAATGTTGGTAGTGACTGGGTAAATCCTTTCAACTGTCCTTATTCATCAGATGTTCCTTTAAGAGGATGTCTTGGGTTGTAGGGTAGTTTCATGTAGTGGTTAAGTATGTTGGAGGTCCTGTCCTTAGTGTCCACTGAGCAAAGTTGGTGGGTGATCTCGGGCCACTACTTCTCCAGTGGTGGCTGGTGATTTCTATGCCACCTTCTTTGGGTGTTATCTCCAACATTTAAAGACACTATCCAAGGTGCTGAAGCTATTTTTGGCATCTTGTATATGTCTTTTAAAATTCTAGCTATAACCTTGAGCAGATTTGTTGCCCCATTGAAATGGAAACCACCAGGCTCCACTGTTTATTTCCCCACTTGTCTTATTTCACATGGTTCCCGTGAAAGTTAAGTGGGGAGTGGACAGCCAGGTACACCACTGTGAAATAACTGGAGGAAAGGCAGGGTTTGTATGTCACTAACTAGCTAACTAAAAACCTATGACTTCACAGTAGCACATGTTATCACATAATTAGAAGAATTGATGATCCCTTGCTTATGGCCATTGTAATTCTATTATATTTTCCCCTGCAAGAGTCAAGAATGATCATAATTTTGTGTATGTTGCTTTATGTAATCTAGCGAAGATGGACATATCTGTCTTTCTGGGCATATAGTAACAAGTAGTTAGTTCTTCCGAACACTTTCCAATTACTATTGCTTTTTAAAAATCTACTCCTAGGGGGCACTGTGTGTCTGATTTAAGTTGGTTTTCTGCTACTGTTAATGAGACTCCAGTGATTCCATCATACAAGATTGCCTAAAGAGCTTGAAAAGGATATACTTTTGAACAGTTCCCAGAATTCCCCAGCCATCATGGTCATGTAGTTTTTTTTTTTTTAAAAAAAATGTTTCTAAGTGTTGGGATTGCATTGTGTTGGCTGGTCATTCCAGCACCTGAACTTCTTTTTAGCTTTTTGTGTGGTGCTGATGCCCCATGGGTATCCTTTCCAGTGTTTCCTGTATAAACTCATTGTTTGTTGCTTGCAACAATCCACTTCTGGTATCTCTGCCCACCTTCCCCTTTGCAAAAGAGCAGGTGCCTGATGTGAGTCAGCTCCTATATGTGTGTGTGTGCTAACTAAATTATTCTGAAAAAGAGTTAGCACTAGGTACTGCCAAGAGAAGTTGCTAACATAATCAGTCTTCACGTTAATGGTCTGGCTGTAGCATCAGTGTGATGTATCCCTGCAGGCATTCCTATCGGGAGGATGAAACTGGACAGTGTTTCATTAGCCTTTCCAAAAGCAGTTACCTTCCAGATGGTTTGGACTATACCTCCCACCAACACGAGGCAGCAAGAGAAGGAGAATATGAGGCGTGCATTATCTCTACAGAGCATGGGGTTAGAAAGGTTTCTGTTTAAGGAGATTTTCAGACCGGGGCCAAAAGCCCCATTTCTGTCCCACAAGCCCCTCTCCCATTCCTGCAATGGAATGGAGGTAAATGTTTGCACACTTACTTCCATTCCGCTGCAGGAACGGGCTTCCTCCTTGCTTGCCAGCCGGCCAGCCAGCTGAACTCCCACTCATTCTCCAAGTGGGAAGGAAATTCAAAATACCCCCCCCCCAGCTGTGTCAACAGCTGTGGACATGGATGTGTTAGGGCTGCGGCCATGACATGCAGGAATGGGGAGAACAGATCCTCTCTCCTTGCACCATCTCTCTCTCTCTCTCTCTCTCTCTCTGGCTTTTCTTTGCAAATGAAGATTCAGGAAGGACTCATCCCATGCTTTCTGCAAGCGCGTGATGACTAAAAAGGCCAATCCGAGATAAACAAGTCCGGTTGCAGAAACCACAGCAGAAGGTCACCTTGGGTGATGTTTCCAGGTTGTGATTCTTTCTGCATTGTCGTTTCTCTTCAAGACTTGTTCGGCGTGAGTTCTCAAATAAAGCTGCAGCATTGTGGATAGTGCGTCTCCATGCCTCCTGATGTGAAGCCAGGGCGGACCATTGTTGGTGATCAGTTTGGTCAAGCCTGAGATGTTGTTTCAGGGAGTCCTTGTATCGCTTTTTTGGAGTGCCCCTCTTACGCTGACCCGTGGTGAGTTCACCGTAGAGTACTATTTTTGGGAGGCGATGGTCCTCTATCCTACTGGACTGACTATGTGACGAATGTTGCTGTCCTTGAGCAAGCAGGGATCACCTTGCACCATAGTTCTGCAGAAAACTCTCCTTCCCCTCTGGTTGCCATTTGCCTCCAGGAGTGAGGCTGCCACTGGTATCAGTCACAACTTCTCTTCTAGAGTACATAGCAGCTTAGTGGCAATCATGGTCCAAGACATTTTGCTGTTTGAGGCAGAACATGAATGGTGTTCTCCAGTCACCCATGTCAAGGTGACTAGTCTCGAAAGCCAGCCAAGTTATTTTGGTATATGAGGAGAAAATCTCACCAGCACCTTTCCCTGTTCTTGGCAGTAAAAATGCACTTAACAACATAAATAACGAATAGTTTGCTGACTTTTCGTGATATCTGAAATCTTGTGCCTGAGGCAGCTGCCTCACTCAGCCTAATGGTAGGCCTGGCTCTGTTTCTGGGTGAAATTTTGACTGGGACTACAGTGGAGTAGTGGGGAGAGACAAAAATAGCTCTCTCTTCTCAGTATGTTAAAATGCATACACATTTGCGATTTGACATCTTTCGTTAAATTGGCTGCTCTGGTTCCAGCTTAGGAGGGACAAAATTCAGGGAGTTCTGCATCCATTAGGGGTCAGATCAGATAAATTGGTCCCATATTGCGCTATCAGCAGAGATTGCCAGGCAAAGGCACAACTATTTAATTACCAGCACCTTTCCAGTATCTTGTTTTTTAGTGTTGGGTACAGACCTCAGAAAATTTGCTCTTTTGACTATAGCTCCCATAATCATCCAGCCAGCATGGGCAATGGGAGCTATAGTCCAGCCACTTTACCATCCCATAACTGTAGTCCAGAGTAATGTTTCCAAACTCTGGCTTCACCATTGCCATTCATGTGTATGCTTCAGTTGCCTTTAAACTAAACATCTTGTGACATAGGGATAGGGAAATTGTGGACCCCTCCTGTTGAACTACAGTTACCATAATCCCTGCTGATTTGCCAGTTTGAGAAGGGTTCATGGGAGATTAAGTCCAACAACTTCTGGAGGACCACAGTTTCCCCATAGCTGTTGGGCAACCCTTTGAATTCCAATGGTATGTAAAAAGGTGCACTCCAGTCTGCTTTATAGGCCAAAATGACTATACTGTAGAAGCCATGTGCAGAATTGGTTCTGCTGATGAATCATGATAAATGATCTACAAAGTGTATGTGATTTGAAGCAGATTAAATGTTCTATAACCTGTTCTCCTAAATAAGTGCAAATAATCTCATCTCATTTCACCTTGATCTGAGAATAGCCCATTTGCTTAAGACTTCCCTCTTAGTTTCTGAACAAGAAAGTATATTCTGTCCCCTGATCTACGTGTATGTGTGTGTGTGTTCATGTATCAGAATGACAAGCTGTACCTGTGATTGGTACTTAACGCAAAACGCTTAATGGAATCACCATTTCTCAAGTTTTAGCCCAGAACCTCAGGACCTGAAACAATCCTGAATTGGCAGTCCTAGAGCAGAATGCTTCCCGCATCTGTTTCCTCCTGTAATTATTTTTTTAAAGCAACCCACCCACAGATAGGATTCCATGATTGCAAATAACTCTTCAGCACACCCTGAAGAAGTTTCATTTTTGAACATGGAATCCCCAAATTCTTGAATGAGCCTGATCTATGGCCATGCTGGCTAGGAGATTCTGTGAGTTATCCTTGAAAAAAGTAATATTTTCCAAGCTCTCTCTGGCTAAAAAGGAAACCAAAGGCAGTACGTAATAACTTAAGGAGCACAAGTGGAGGTGGGTTGAGAGGGGGGGGGCAGCTGTACTTCAGATCCTCTTCCGTCAAATGTTTTAGAAACTCAGCAGGACCCAGCCTGGGGTTAGGCTTCAGATCTGCATGCACTTTGTAAGTTGCATGAGGATGCTGGAAAGAAAGTTCAGTGTGGATGTAGGGACTCTGATTCTCCGCTCAGTAGTAGGAAACTGGCTTCTCCTTCCTGAAAGCACCATCCTTCTCTGAGCTGTAAACATGTGGTGGTCCTCAAAGCTACAGGAATTTATTTTGAATTCTTTTTAAGGCAGCAAAAACCACACAGCATTCAAACCACTCAAATGTTGAGTAAATTGTTTAAATGTAACCAGATGCTCACGGGGACTGGTTATTGTGCAGAGGAAATGTAACAGGCCCTTTAGTCATCTCCGTAGCCCACAGCCATCGCCAGGTCCCCCAACCAATGCATGTGGTTGCCCATTAAAACTCCCTTTAATTGGAAATAGAGAAAAACATGCCACTTGCCTTACTTAATACTATGGATCTTTCCTTGATACAACAGGCTTTTCTTGGCTGCAAGTGTATGTGTGTGCACACACTTCCCACACATTTTGCTTACTGTGGAAATAATTTTCCAGCAGCTTCACATTTTATATTTTTGGAATATACAGATAAGATTTTTTTAAAATGTACAACTAAAAGTTTATTTGATAATATTGTTCCTTGGAGAGCCAGAATTGGGTGTAACTTCCTGTCAATTGCACTCCTGGTCAAAACCTCAGGTTTGCTGTCATAGCATGTGTGGGATAGTCTTATATTATTTTTTCTTTGAAGGCCTCAGGAAAGCTTCTGTCGTAGCCTGTGCCTCAGCCATCCTCTTTACAGCAGGGATGGAGAATGTGTGGCCCTCCAGTTGTTGCTGGACTGCAAACTCCCATCAGTCCTAGATAGCATCATGGCCCCCACATCCTGAAGCGGTCCCCCAGGCCAAGATCTTTGGTGGACCCCTACTTACTGCTAAGATTAAGGACAGAGAGATGCTCTACAAGATTTAGGATAAAAATTAGATAAGTCAGTTTAAATGATAACACCAAAGTAATATTTATATTTATTTTTAAAAATCTAAATGGATTTACACAATAAAAACTTACAATAATATCATACCAGTTCCCTCTCCTAATCTTGGCCCCCCAAACTAGAGACCTGTCTCTCCCCCCACCCCTTTGTGGCTAGCATAGGCAATGGTGGGATATAGAATCATAGAATTATAGAGCTGGAAGGGGCCTCATGGACCATTCGAGTCCAACCCTGTGCTCAATGCAGGATCTCCAGCTAGAGTATCCTCTGCAGGTAGCTGTCAAACCTCTTTTTGAAGAAATCCAGAGAAGGAGACCTCAGCACCTCTCTAGGCAATTGGTTCCATTTCCAAACCTCTCTTACTGTCAAGAAGTTCCTTCCAATGTGCAGTTGAACTCTATCCCCCTGTAACTTAAAACCATTAGACTGAATTCTACCCTCTGAGGCAGCAGAGAACAAGCCTGCACCCTCCTCTTTGTGGCAACCCTTGAGGTGTTTAAGGAGTGTTATGATGTCACCCCTCAGTCTTCTCTTCACCAGCTGAACATGCTCAGCTCTTTCAATTTTTCCTCACATATTTTGTTTTCTTAGCATCCTCACTGGCCTTCTCTGAATTCACTCCAACTTGTCTGTATCCTTCTTGAAATAAGGTGCCCAGAACTGAACACAGTCTTCCAGATGAGGCCTGACCAGTGCCGAATATAGTGGGACTATTACTTCCCTTGACTTGGAAACTATTCTTCTATTTATGCAAGCTAAGATAGCACTTGCCTTCTTTGCTGCAGCATCACACTGCTGGCTCATGTTCAATTTATGGTAACAACAATCCCAATATCATTTTCACATGTAATACTGCTGAGCCAAGTATCTCCCATCCTGTACCTGTGCATTTGTTTTTTGTGGCCTAAATGTAGAATTTTACATTTGTCTCTGTTGAATTTCATTTTATTAATTTCAACCCAGTTTTCTAGTTCATTGAGGTCCTTTTGAATTCTCTTGCTATCTTCCAATGTGTTAGCTACCCCTTCAAGTTTTGTATTATCTGCAAATTTTTTAAGGATTCCCTCCACCCCATCATCTAAATCATTGACAAAAATATCGAAGTGCATCAGTCCCAGGACAGAACCTTGTAGCACTCTACTTGAGACCTCCTTCCGGTTTGAAGCACAACTCTTTTAGCATGATTTTCCAACCAATTATGAATCCATTTGATGGTGTTTCAATCTATTCCATAACTAGTCAATTTGCTAATCAAAATGACATGGAGACCTTTATCAAATGCTTTGCTGAAGATAAATGACATCACAGCATTACCACCATCCACTAAACTAGTCACACAATAAAAAAAAAAGACAAAAGGTTAGTTTGGCAGGATTTGTTCTTGATAATTGCACTGTCATCAAGATACTTCAAGGGAGTTGCAGTCCAATAGCAACTGGGGCAGCACATTCCCAAACCCAGGTTGTAGACAGGACTTTTTCGGACGTCTAAAATGTAATGGAAGCAGCCTCGCCACGTTGCGAGGCTGCTGCGCTGCAGGGCGTCCCTTTCGCATGACGCCCATCCCTGCCGGTACTGTTGCGGTACCGCAGGGACATTTGAGTGTTATATTTAGCAGATTTTTACTCACGAAAGTTGATCGTGAGTAAAAATCGCTGAAATATAACACTCAAATGTCCCTGCAGTACCGCAACAGTACCGGCAGGGATGGGCATCATATGAAAGGGACGCCCTGCAGCTCAGCAGCCTCGCAACGTGGCGAGGCTGCTTCTGTTACATTTTAGACGTTCGAAAAAGTCCTGGGAAAGGGAAGGCACCAAATCTCATCTGATCTCAGAAACTAAACTGGATCAGGCCTGGTTAGTATTTGGGAAGTGCTACTCAGTGTGGTGGTCTGTGAACCAGTGCTGATCTCTGACCCATCTGCTGTTGGTCCCTGAAGAGCTTCCAGGAAAGAAGGAAACGATTGTAGCCAATGGGCACAAATATAGTACTGGGTCCTGGTGCAATGGGGAGGAGGGACCCTCCTGGTCCCTTACATCAGGCAGCTTATGAAGCACTGCTGTAGACTGTGTATAGAAGATGGCCATAGCAAACTACTGTACCTTTGAATATTCCTTGACTGAGAAAACCCCAATGAAATTCATGGAATTGCCATAAGTCAACAGGAAACTTGAAAACAATACTTTACTTTTAAGAGTCCAGAACTAGTATTTTTACTATCACGTTCACTAGGTAGCTACAAAGGGGATGTTTTACACAATGTCTTCTTACCCATTCACAAACAGGAGGCAGGAATACAATTATAGCCACCAGGCATACTATCCTGTCATTTCCTGCCTTGACTGCACCTTTGATTTCAGTGTGAATAGGCTGTGCAAACTTGCAGGGTTCCTCTGTCATGTCAGTCATTGTTCATGGATTCCCTCTGGGTGTGTCCTCCCTTTGTAGCAGCACCAGAAGTATGGCATGGCTGACAGGCAAAATCCTGCTCTCACCTCATGTGTTCATGAACATGTGAATGGGGATTGTATAAGGCTGCTTGATGGCTTCTAACTGTAATTAGTTACAGAGCTTGGAAGAGCTAACTTTAATGCTGGCTGAGAGATTCTGAGAACTGTAGTCTCCCAAAGTCACTTTACCATGCTTTGCATGGAAATAACATTTTAATTATCTGGATTAATGCTCAATGCTCTGCATAGAGGTAAAATCTTAGTGCTCTGGATTAGAAAATCTCACCTCAGCCTTCACCAGAAAGTGTAATTTACAATGCTCGGAGACAGTAAGCTATAGGTAATACCTGCCATGTTTGCATGCTGACCCTTAGCTCAACATTGGGGTGAGAAAAATGCAGCCCATGGGCCACGTTCAACTTTGCAAGCCTCTTTTGATTAGGGCCAACAGGATGGATCCAGTGTGGTATAGTGGGTTGAGTGTTGGACTAAGATTCTGGGAGACCAGGGCTCGAATCCCCACTTAGCTGTGAAAACCTACTGGGTGAGCTTGGGCAAGCCGCACTCTCTCAGCATCAGAGAAAGGTAAAGGCAAACATCCTCTGAACAAATCATTGCACACACATGCATGCGCGCGCACATGTGCACGCACACACACACACACAATAGGGTTGTCATAAGTGGGAAATGACTTAAAGGCACATAACAACAAGCAGAATGGATACTAGGGTCTTGAACCAAATGGAGAAGCCTTTCATGTCTTCACAAATTGTAAATCACTGGGGGCTCATATGCTCATACTCCTCACATACTGGATAAACTAAATCCAGAGTGGCTGAATAGGCCTTTGGTTATCACAAGTTTGTGAAACACTGCCTTAAGGTTAAACAAACAAACAAAAAAACCACACTACATTTTTTCCCCTCTCAGTAAGGTAGCCAGGTGTTAGCAATATACCGTACCTTGTCTTTTAATGTGAACAAGCTGTGCTTGTGCATGAGCGGGCAGTGGACGTATATTTGTCAAGGATCTGGAGTTTATCCCATCAGGAATTGCAGGCCTGGTTTACAGCCAGAACTGTTCTCTTCATGGGGTAATTCGTGCTGCCTGCAGGAACTGCTGCCAGATTGTGCCAATAATGTGAGGCAAGAACAGGAAATGTCCCCCCTCCTCCAGCAATCATGTTCAGTGGTTTTGCAAAAGTCCAGTTAGCAAATCCTTGGGGAAGAATGAGAAGCTGTGAAATAGCCGTCTTCACTACAATAGAAATCTG
This sequence comes from Gambelia wislizenii, assembly GCA_030847615.1. Classification (NCBI taxonomy): domain Eukaryota; kingdom Metazoa; phylum Chordata; class Lepidosauria; order Squamata; family Crotaphytidae; genus Gambelia; species Gambelia wislizenii. The sequence goes on along the minus strand of JAUMIR010000001.1, from coordinate 445,147,372 downwards.
GCCTGGAGAAAACATAAAGGAGAGGTTGTCAACAGCACACCTTAACAAAACTACATAGGCTAAAGTCTGAGTTATGAAAGGAGACACTCATAAGGTGTTGAGATAGACAGCCTATGTGCTCAAGAGGTTACATCAGTGGTTTGGAACAGTTCATCCTATTATCCAGCAGAGGAATAAGAGACAGTGATCCAGTCTGGAACATGCGTTTACCACCCTCCCCACTAAATTATAGTTACTATTCCAACCCCCCAGTCCCAGAAATCCATCTATAGCCAGCATTCCCCCCAGATGCATGCCTTCCAATAGCCCCAGTTTGGAAGGGACAGTTCTGATTAACTCTCTGTCATCCCATTTTTTCAAATGTCCTGTTTTTTTTCTCCTCCGTCCACTCCGTCCTCAGCTTACTTCAGTTGCTGCAAACTGAGTACAAAGTGCAAAAGCAGTTTGCACTCAATTTCCACAGCAAAGGAAGACGGAGAGGGCAGGTAGAATCTTGCTTTCCCCAGTAGGCTCAGGCAAAAGCAAACCACTGCGTCCTTTCTTGTTTCATTAATATCTTTTGTCATCTTGACCACAGTCTGACGCCACTTTGCCACAAGCGTTTGGGTTTTCCTCTGTGAAATGTCAGAGGATATGCAGATGCTGGCCTATAACTCTCATAATATTGACTAGGCCGTACTGACTGTGACTGAGGCATACTGGAATCCAACACCTGGAGGGTGTACTCTACATTATTATCTGAATTAATAAGTACTGTATGTATTTTGGGAACTCCAAACATTTCCCCTTAATCTTGTTGTTTGCAATTACCTAGGCCTAACATCTGTGGAGGACAATGCTGCTCAGGGTGGACAACTGCTCCTGGGACAAATCGCTGCATTAAACGTGAGTTGTTTTTTTTTAAAACCTCCTAATTATTATTATATTATGTAATATTACATTTATGGTATACAAAAGGGAAGGCAAGCAGCTGGAAAAGTAGGAACTGGTGCTTGCCTTGTGGCGTTTGTAATCTCATTAGGGCTAAACTTCACTATAAAAAGAACATTAATTTTGCTAGTTTTAAGGGGGATTAGACAGCTTCATAGAGGGCAAGGCTGTTAATTGCTTTTGCACTTCAGTTGTTGGTGAAATCAAGGGGGGGTACGGAGGTCAGATCTTGGTTTGGTGTTTCCATGGACATCTAGTTCATAGAATCATAGAATCATAGAATCATAGAATTGCAGAGTTGGAAGAGACCACGAGGGCCATCCAGTCCAACCCCCCTGCCACGCAGGAAATCTTGATCAAAGCATCCCTGACAGATGGCCATCCAGCCTCTGTTTAAAGACCTCCAAGGAAGGAGACCCCACCACGCTCCGAGGGAGTGTGTTCCACTGCCGAACAGAAGAACACTGGCCTATATTAGCCTTTACTCTTGTTCAGCATGTTTTAATTTTTTAAAATGATCTTAGGGGCTGAATGTAGGAGGTAGTGGCTAATGACTATGAGCAAATACAGCCACACATAAGTCCTATTCAGGCATTCAAGAGGTACTTCAGGAAACATTCTTGTGGTGGGGGTGGCATTGCAACAGCGGGATGTCCATAGCTCAGAAGATTCTTTTAAAAAACTAATTCATTACTTGTTGAGCATTGCTCTTGAAAAGGAATTCATTTAGTTACTTTTTAGTTATTATTTTGGACCATATACAAAGTAACATGTTAGCATTAATGTTGTTATTTGTTATTTGGTACAGCTTGGCTCAGAGCACATACTACATCAACTCTGAATTCTGTCCAGACATCTAAATGAATATGTCTGATTTGGCAAGGGGCAGTTTCCCTTCATATGTTTGTATTTATTTAATATTGAATAATGTAACGATAGCTATACTTTATTGAGGATGAGGGCTGAGGTGTTAAAAGTAAGGGGGTCCTGAACATATTTTTTTATCATGATTATGATGCTTTTGAATGATGATAGAAAGGGGTTATTGCTAGAGATGTGAAAAATTGGCAGTCTCATTTTCATTGCATTTCTCAAAATCCAAGTGCCATTTTTGTCCTGTCCCAGTTCTGTAACCTGGCTGAAAAAATATTTTTTATTTTTCTCTTAGAAAGGTGTGTGTACTGAGGGGCATTTTTTTTAATGTGAATTTTTGTATGGATTCTTGCACATGTTCCCTATAGATTAAAATGTGTTTATGCATATTCCTCAAATACATATTTCAAGCCACACATATATTTTGATGTAATTATTTTTATGTATATATTTTTCTTCACTGGAATGCATCCCAGTCTTTGGACTTTTTCAGATGGGGAGGGGAAATCCTGAGGAGGTTGGGAGAATAACGGGGCTGTCATGCTTACACAGCCCCATCCTCCTCCATCCTCCTCCTGACCTTCCCCTGTGTTTCTGGCGCCACTTTTTATTGATGGAAAACCTCATGGATTTCTAAGGAAAATTGCACTTTGTCCTGTTTGCCATTCTTGGGAGGTGCAAAATGGATATTTTCATTGAGAAATGCAAACCTAACAAAGTTATTTTCCATCCCTTGTCCCCTTGTCTCTGGGAAGAACTTCTAGGTATAAATCAACATAAACATACTGGATTTATTGGTTCAAAGGCAATGTTCTATTTAGCCTGATGAGCCTATCAAAACCAACTGGACTCCAAGACGGTTTGCAACAACCAAACTTTGCAACAGACCAAGGTTATTGGTCTGCTATTGTGCTAAGAATCAGATGCTCAGAAACACAGGGCTAATTAGATATATGTAACATGTCATGATGTTATACAAAAGAGACCTTATTATATCTATTTTATAGTTCACTGTTTGGAAAGCAGCTGAGTGAAGTCTTTCTTATCCACAGACTGCCTGTTGTAATCTCATTGAATCAGGTGTTGTCTATAAAAGGGAAAAAATTGATTGCTCCACAGTTATTACATAGGTTGCAGGTGCAGCTGGGATGAAGCAGTTGTGTGGAGGACGAAGACAGAAGATTTTTTAAAAGGGAGAAGAGATCTGGGGGGGGGGAGCAGAAGGAAAGAGATGAGAACAAAGAGAATGGGATGAAGGTGCAGAAGGAAGCCTAGATGACGAAGGAACTGACTGGATGAAAGAATAGAGGGGACTGGATAGTCCCTCAAAGAGATGTCTCTACAGTTGGAGGAAGAGAAGAGAAGAGACAGGTAGCAGCTGGGAAGGCAGGAGCACCACAGTAGGGGAGAGAGAAACTTCTGGAGAAAGTGATCCTTGGCTCCTGGGTAAGAGATCTCCATATCCCACCTTGCCTGTAAGCCTAGGTTTGTTTCCTATTGTTCTGGGGTGTCTGTTTAGAATATTGTCCACACGTGGGGGCAAAAAGGGAGCTTGTGTGTGTGTGGCCAGGTCTACCACAGGACCCAGCTGGTGAAGGGTGGACTCTGGAGTGGGAGTTGACAGAGAGAAGGACAGTGAAGACACTTGTTTCCTATAGGAAACAAATTGGGTATACTTACCTACAGGGCCGGTTTAACCTGTCTGCCAAATCAGCATTGGCGGGGGGGGGGGGCTCAAGGTCAAGAGAGGGCCCTGTGCTAGCCTCCTTAATCTGACGAAGGAGACAGCCAGGAGACAGCCAGTAGGAGCCCCCTCCTCCTCCAAAAACCTGCTGGCTTTTTTTTAAAAAACAGCTGTCTCCAAAACTAAAGAGAAAGTGAAAGAAACAGCAGCCCTCCGTGGCAGAAGCTGGAGGGAGTTTGCTGGTACCGCGGAGACGGTGAGTGTGTGTTTATGAGAGAGACAGGGAATTTGAGCGTTGTCTCGGAAAGGGCTTCTTTCTTTCTTTCTTTCTTTCTTTCTTTCTTTCTTTCTTCCCTTCCCTTCCCTTCCCTTCCCTTCCCTTCCCTTCCCTTCCCTTCCCTTCCCAACTGAGTTCAGCCTGCATTTGTGTGTGTTTGCCTATGTGCCTTCAAGTCATTTCTGACTAAGGCAAATCTACCATGGGGTTTTCTAGGCAAGGTTTGTTCAAAGGGTGTGTGCCTTTGCCTTCCTTTGAGGCTGAGAGAGTGTGACTTGCCCAAGGTCAGCCAGTGGGGTATTCATGGCTGAGTAAGGATTCAAACCCTGGTCTCCATAGTCATAGTGCAATGCTGAAACTTTTACAACACTCTTAACTCTTTTAACAGAAGAATACTGTATAAAGAATATAAATTAAAATTTGGAGTAATATTACTGGGAACAATGGTTTTATTGTTGTCACTAAACCACCAGTATCCCATTAGTGTTATGTGAGAGGCATTGGCCTAGAGCAGTGGATCTTAACCTTTTCTTTACCAGGGACCCCCTTTAAATATCTTTTGTTGCCCCAAGACTTAACTCAAGATTTAAAACCCTAATAATAATAGCTAACAACAACAACAATACAATTACACCATCCATTAAACTTTCCCTCAGAGACACTCTTACTTCTTCCTGCAAGTTTGTGGCTGGAGTGGATTGAATGGCAATGTGCAGGCCAAGCCAGCCAGCCTTTGCCTTGGTTCCTGTCACGTGGCTACTCCACTACAGGGAGGAGGGGGGCCAAGCAGCCCTCAAGCCTTTGTGGACCCCCTGTGAGGACATCGTGGACCCCAAGTTAAGAACCACTGGGCTAGAGAATGCTGGAAAAGGAACAATGCAGCCAGATCTTGAGAAGGGTGCTGGCAGGGGGATTCTGGGAGGTGTAATCCAAGAATAATTTTCCCAGGCTCTGAATGCAGCCTAGAATCATAGGGCTCGAAGGGACCCCAACAGCCATCCCTTCCGATTGGCTTCTGCCCTGCAGGAACACACAATCTAAGCATTCCTGACAAATGCCCATCCAGCCTCTCCTTAAAAACCTCCAAAGAAGGTGAGTGCACCACACTCCAAAGCAGTGCATTCCACTTCTGAACAGCTCTTACTGTCAGGAACTTCTTCCTAATGTTTAGGTAGAATCTCTTTTCCTGTAGTTTGAGTCCATTGCTCCGTGTCCTAGTCTCTGGAGCAGCAGAAAACAAGCTTGCTCCTTCCTCAGTATGACACCCCTTCAGGTATTTAAACATGGCTATCATGTCCCCTCCTAACTTTCTCTTCTCTGGGCTAAACATGCCCAGCTCCCTAAGCCGTTCCTCATAGGGCATAATGGCTTCCAGACCTCCCAACATCCTTCTTGGTATCTTTCTAGAATTGTGCCCAGAACTGGAAACAATATTCCAGGTGAGGTGTGACCAATGCAGAATGGAGTGATACTATTACTTCCCTTGATCTAGACACTATTAATGCAGCCTAGAATCGCATTGGCATTTTTTGCTGCTGCATCACACTGCTAACTCATGTTTAGCTTGTAGTCCACTCTTTCTTTTCTTTGAGGAAATCTACATCATTACATTAATTGCTAATAAACTAAAAATATTATGTTAGTGCCTATAATATAGTTTTTAAACTAAATTATTGGTGTCAAATTATGTAATACAGTAGGCCCCTCTTATCCATTGGGGATTGGTTCAGGGTGTGTGTGTGGATTCTGAAAACCATGAATAATAGTGAACACCATTGAAAATTATGGGACTTCTGGTTTAAAATACCATAGGGTTGCCTTGTAGGGCCTAGAAAAGGGCTAGGGAAGACACATTTACTAGGAAGACTCTATGGTAGGTGTGCTGTTTTGTGTCCCATGGATAATGACTCCATGGATACGGGGGTCCTACTGTGATCTGAACATCCTGTACAGTGAATAGGTTAGGTTACATTGACCTGAGATAAACATATGGGGCCCCCAAAATAAAGCATTGCAGGGGGCCCCAAAATTCCTTAAACCGGCCCTGCTTACCTATATGAAGGTCTACAAGCCACAGATGAAGATCAGACTCAATTTACTTGTGATACTTATCTATATGAAAGGCAAGCATCCTGTCCTGGTGAAGAAAACAGGATTATTTATGTAAGTGAAGGGCAGAGAGCCTGTGCAAATGTGTGGCACTCAGTACACCCACAAGCATATTTGGTTATCACAGTGTCTCTTCGTAAGGGGTGAGCACAAACACAGCCATACCAGGTTTGCCTCTGCCTTGCTACGCTGTAAAGTCATTTTTTGTAGTCATTTTTTGTGAGGCCCCTGCATCCCTCTTGGTGTGTGTGTCTGTGTAACTGGTAGAGCACTGTGATCCACATTGTTCTGTTAGTGTAGTGCTTGAATCAGGTTGGCAAAGCCCACAGTGGAAGTCAAAAGTAGCAGACTGTAGAAATTATGGAGTCAACAAAGAAAGTGTTCTCCATATGGAGAAAGTAAAAACAAACCCCAACATACAGTGGCACCTTTCCCTCCTTTTTGCGGGGAGGATGTATAGATTCTGCTTCTTTCATTTCTGGCTTTGCCCTGAAATGCTGAATCACAGTCATTGGAATCTCCAGGCACCAAGAGACCAATAAACAGGATAAAGGAACCAGGGAAGTTTCAGCAAAGGAGGATGAAGTCAGATGGTTACAAATGGACAATTATGGCACATAGTGATGATTCCAGAACATGTGGAAGTTTAACTGCTAGTGCATTAACATGGGTTAAATGGCTTCACTGAGAGAAGCAGGGATGCACTCAGGAGAGATAATAGGAGCAATCTGAGGCCTTTGCTTATTTGCCAGTTACATTCCCCAGAGCTGATATTTTAAAGACATTCAGGCAGAAGGATCTAGAAGCTGAGTGATTCTAGATACCTACGCCTTCACTTCATAGCTTCCAGCAGGAGACCCTCCTTTGTGGGAACTTTCTCCCCCCACACACACCTTAGGTTATTACTTAAACATTCTTCTCTGATTTTAAACATGGGATCATGTAAGGTGGTGCCTCCTTTCGGGGCCATTTGCCTCCAGTTATATTCATAGCAACAGGGACAGAGTGGAGTGATTTACAAGGAAATAGGCCCACGGAGGCACTCTGATGTCATCATTAACCATGTGAGCTGGAAACCTGGGGATGCAATTAATTACCTTGTAAATCAGGGCAACTCATTTATGGCTAGTTCATTTTGGTAACCTTTGTCTCCAGCCATGCTTTTAATATTCCAAACATGGCAATCCTCTAAAACCACACAAGAATTGTAAAGAAGTATTTAATCTTGCTGATGTTCCTAGACAGCACTTGCTGCTTGTGATATTCCTAGATCTGTGCAGAGGAAACTGCTTGAACAACTCCAGCCTGCTGCCCAGAATGAAACTTCAGAGTTTTTGATCAAAGGCAGTTTTGAAACCATTACTTTGCTCCTTTCAATCCTGCGAGTAAAAGGTAAAAGATTGCAAAGAAGGTACAAAGAAGGAAAGAATGATTAGGTCATACATGCTTACATTATTTGTTTGCTCTATACTGAAAAAAACCCCACCAAAACAAACCCAGAACCTTCTAAAGACATTTTAAGAAAAGGTTCAGTGGGACCCCAATCTTATTTTATCTCTGTATTTTCATCCTGTTGCTGAATCAATTTAAGGCTGGAGGGAATTGGTTGGATTGGTAACTATGCTTAGAAAGAGATAGCAATGCTGTGTGGATGATTCGAATCTGCAACAATTATACAATGATTGGAGAATGGTCACAACGGGAACGTTTGCACACAACAACAAGCCAGGATTCAGGGATGAAGCAGTGTGTCTCCTAGATGCCATTGCAAGTGGCGGTGGCTAAACAAACATCAGACTCTTTAGAGGCTTGTCTATATGGTGAAAATACTCCTCATAGAATTCAAAGACAATACATTTTGTCTAAATGGGATCCCACATCAATCTGCCGTATTCAGATGGAGGGGGGCCAAAAACATCAAATACTCTGCAGGAAAAGCCTTCACGGCTTTCCCTGTATTTTTAAAAATAATGTGTGGGAATGTGCACTATCGCTCATTAGGACAACTGATTCGCATCGGTGCACATTCTCAGAGTGGACACCTGATTGGTTGGACATGTACAGGGATGGAGCTTGCTGGGAAGGCAAGCACCTGGAACTGCCATGTTGTATTTTCGCCATAGTGATTGTGCGCTGAGGTGATGAAACAGCCTCCCCCCATTTATTTAAGGGGAAGATCACACTTCTGCAGCTTGAATTTGCTTCTTTTTTTTTTTAAGACTGTTTGGTGGTGGCAACCGGTGGGAATAAAAACACGAGTAATTCACTCGTGCCTGCCATCTCGATTCGCAGGCATGTCTGTTGAACAGTGAATGCAGATAGCTTTGCATGCCTGCAATCTTGCCAAAAATTTCTGGAGACAAATGAAAGCTGTTGTGAATTGGCATTACTGTTCATCAATCCACATTTTATTGCCTCGTATAGACAAGCCCTTGGTTTGTTTACCATGATGTGCTCAAACCCAGCAAACTGACTGGTTCCCCCCCCCCACTTGTGTGTGGTTTTGGTCTTCTCATTGAAATGACTAATTTTGCACTCCTAAGACTCATTATGAAATAAAGGGGCCCATGCTACAGAAGTCTGCACATTTGCAAAGCTTGTGATATGCTTTGTGTCCATGAAGTTGTGCTTATCTTTGAAAAACTGGAAATGGCTAACATGTGGACAAATTGAAAAATATGTACAGATAATCTATAGTCAGTTGGGGAAATGTGGAAAAAGATGTGCATCAACAACACTGTATAGCTAAACACATATTTTATGAAAAATATGTATACAATCGGACGGAAAACCTCCGTCAATAAAAAGCGGTGCCTGCAGCATGGAAGAAGGTTGGGAGGAAGATGGAGGAGGACGGGACTGTCTGAAATGGGGCTCTGTAAGCGCGACAGCCCCGTTCTTCTCCCAACCTCTTCAGGATGTTTTTCTCCATCTGAAAATGTCCTGAGTCTCTCTCACAGAACTGCTACCACGGGCCTACTTCTCCTTGCAGTACCTCAGAATAAGGCTCCTTCAGAGAAATACTTTTGACTGGGTCTTAATGATATTGTGACAGAGAGATAGAGCAGTGATCATTCTGAACAGTTTTATTCTTTGGATTACCTCAAGCTGACTTGTGTCTCAGTTCTGGAGAAAAAGTGGGATATTAATAAAGAAAATAAGAAATGGTAATAATAATATTGAAGTGGGTCTCTGGAGAGCTGCTGGCTTCCCAGAACCAGCAATGGTATAGTCACAGAGATTTTTGTGAAATTTCAGGAGGTGTGGGGAGTTAATAAAAAACACACACAAAAGTATTAGATTCCCGTCACAGAAATGAATTAGTAAGTTCTGAAAAATATTGGTTTCTCCTTGTCAACCATGTCTTTTATCATCCCTACATGTACAAATCTTTCTCTCTCTCTTTTTTTTTTTGTTTCCTGTCTTTTTTCAAAGAAAGGAATTTGTAGAGGATGGAATAGCATCGTGGGGCACCTGCTCAGCCCTTTGCTGCAGTAAGGGGCCCAGTACCAATTCCCAGAGTCTTCTGGCTCAGTACCACACAGTATTTCTACTCTGATGTTGCTACACATTCACCTGCCACCAACAATGCCAGACAAGAGAGCAATAAAAGCAGTAAATGTTGTCATATAGTCTGAAGGCACCAGATCCCATCTGATCTTAGAAGCTAAAGAGGGTCAGACCTGGCAAGTATTTGGACAACCAAGCAATACCAGATGCTGTAGGCTATATTTCAGAGGAAGGCAATGGCAAACCACCTCTGTGTATTCCTTGCCTAAGAAAACCCTGTGAAATTCATGGGGTCACCATAAGTCATCAGGTGACTTGAAGGTGTGTGCACGCATGCGTGTCCACATGGTCACACTCTGTCTCTGATTCTGGGAGGTAGTGCAGATTGGCCCTAGAAGCAGAGGCAAGCAAATGGACAGTGGAAAGAGTGTTGTAAAGGAGTTGGGCTCACTCAGAAAAGGGGATTTAGAAGATTATCAGACATGGAAAATACTACATCAGAAGATCGCAACGAGAACCAGAATGGGCAACATTATCAGACGACATTGTCCTCCAGCATCCTGGGGGTGTAGCATGGCCATGAGTAAGGCATCCCTCTTTATTTGTGCCTTGTCCCCATCAATAAGAAAGGGAAGCTTCGTCCGCAGCAACGCTAAGCCCCTGGGATGGCAGAAGGACCCGGTGTCTGACCATGCCTCCCTTCCTGTTCTCCTCCTGTTCTTCTGGCATGGTCTGGAACGTGCTTTTTTGCTGCATCCCATCACGTCTGATAATCTCCCTACTGAGAACTCCTTATACAAGCCCTGCCCCAAACCTGAATTCAGGACTGACCATATGTTTTATATGCAGAGGGTCTACAGTTCATAGTCTTGAGGGAATTTGTCTCCTTATCAGTATTGAAGGATCTCTGGTAGCAGGTTAAAAAAAAAAAGGGCTGACATTTTGGAGAGAACTAGCCACAGACACTGCTGATGGTCCAAATGTCTGTCTTGCAATAAGACATTGTAGAAAAATATGGTTCATTAATTGCAATATTTTCAATCAGGCAAAACTGGGAGAGTATTATAAATACTGCAGACTGGTTACACCATAGGGTGAAATGATTTTATGAGCACATGGTGCCTATTAAAATGTTAAGGGCATGATTATTTCCCATGTGGTCACATCATTGGTGTGGGCAGGAAACCCCATAAAGCTGCATGCTTCTGTGCACACACTGGAATGGTTTTGGGGAGGGGGTGTCTCCACAGGATCCCAGCACACACAGATGTTGCACTAAGATAAGGAAACACTGTACTTTATGGGTTGAATGAAGTTGTTATCCAGGGCAGTGAGGCACTATCTTCTATCAAGAGAATCAACTCATTTGAATTGTGGTGCTGGAGGAGAGTTTTATGGATACTATGGACTGCTGAAAAGACAAATAAATGGATCCTAAAGCAAATCAAGCCTGAAATCTCCCTAGAAGCCAAAGTGTTTAAACTAAAGCATTTCCAATGAGCCCTTCTTGGAAAAGATGGTAATACCCAGCAAAGTGGAAGGCAGTAGGGGAAAAAAATTTAAGACCACATTACAGATGGATTCATAGAATCATGGAAGAGACCACAAGGGCCATCCAGTCCAACCCCCTGCCATTCAGGAATACACAATCAAATAATTCCTGACAGAAGGGGTGTCACGTTGAGGATGGAGCAGGCTTGTTTTCTGCTGCTCCAGAGACTGGAACACAGAGCAATGGATGCAAGCTCCAGGAACAGAGATTCCACCTCAACATTAGGAGGAACTTTTTGACAGTAAGAGCTGTTCGGCAGTGGAACACACTCCCTCGGAGCGCGGTGGGGTTTCCTTCCTTGGAGGTCTTTAAACAGAGGCTGGATGGCCATCTGTCGGGGATCCTTTGATCGTAATTTCCTTCGTGACAGGGGTTTGGACTGGATGGCCCTCCTGGTCTCTTCCAACTCTACAGTTCTATGATTCTATGAGATGGCCATCCAGCCTCTGTTTAAAAACCTCCAAAGAAGGGGACTCCACCACACTCCGAGGCAGTGCATTCCACTGCCGAACAGCTCTTACTGTCAGGAAGTTCTTCCTAATGTTTAGATGGAATCTCTTTTCCTGTAGTTTGAGTCAATCGCTCTGCATCCTTAGGTGGGGTGACCATGTTCTCCTGGAGTTTGTTATACAGAGGAAAGGGGAAGCCAAGTGTAGTCAGATATGCATTCTAGACTTTAAGAAAGCTGATTTCAGTAACCTTAGGGAATTACTGGGGGTGATCCCATGGTCAGGAATACTAAAAGAGAAGGGAGTTCATAATGGATGGGAGTTTTTAAAAAGTGAGGTATTGAAGACACAATTTCAAACAGGTCCAATGAGGAGGAAAAATGGGAGGCATCTAAAGAAACCAGTATGGCTGTCTAAAGAACTTTCAACTGAGCTAAGACTTAAAAGGGACATGTACAAGAAACAGGAAAAGGGGGAAATCACCAAAGAGGAATTCAAACAAATAGCCAGCTCATGTAGGGGGAAAGTCAGAAAAGCTAAAGCACAGATGGAGCTCAGGCTTGCTAGAGAGGTTAAAAACAATAACAAGGGCTTTTTGGTTATATCTGTAGAAAAAGGAAGAACAAGGAAATGGTAGGACCACTGCATGGAGAAGATGGTGAAATGCTAACAGGGGACAGAGAAAAGGCAGAACTACTTAACACCTTCTTTGCCTCGGTCTTCTCTCAAAAGGAGAATAGTGCTCAACCTGGGGAAGATGGAGCAGATGAGGCAGTAGGGGAAATGTAGCACAGAATAGGTAAAGAGGTAGTTCAGGAATACCTGACCAGTATAAATGAATTCTGAAGTCTCCAGGTCCAGTTGATATATCCAAGGGTATTAAAAGAACTGGCAAAAGTAATCACTGTCAATAATTTTTGAGAATTCCTGGAGAACAGGAGAGGTCCCAGCAGACTGCAGGAGGGCAAATGTTGTTCCCATCTTTAAAAAGGGAAAACTTGGTAGATGAAGGAAATGCCATGGATGTAGTGTATCTTGATTGTAGTAAGGCCTTTGACAAGGTTCCCCCATCATATCCTTGCAAAAAAGTTAGTAACATGTGGGGTACACAATGCAACTGTTAGGTGGATTTGCAATTGGTTGACTGCTCCAGAGACAAGGGCACGGAGCAATGGATTCAAACTACAGGAAAAGAGATTCCACCTAAACCTTAGGAAGAACTTCCTGACAGTAAGAGCTGTTCAGCAGTGGAATGTGCTGCATGGGAGTGTGGTGGAGTCTCCTTTAGAGGTTTTTAAACAGAGGCTGGATGGCCAACCATTGGGAGTGCTTTGACTGTGTGTTTCTGCATGTCTGGGGGTTGGACTAGATGGCCCTTGTGGTCTCTTCCAACTCTATGATCAGGGCCGGTTTAAGGAATTTTGGGGCCCCCTGCAATGCTTTACTTTGGGGCCCCCATATGTTTATTTCAGATCAATGTAATCTAACCTATTCACCGTACAGGATGTTCAGATTATAGTAGGACCCCCATATCGATGGATCCATTATCCATGGAACACAAAACAGCACACCTACCATAGAGTCTTCCTAGAAAATGTGTCTTCCCTAGCCCTTTTCTAGGCCCTCCAAGGCAACCCTATGGTATTTTAAACCAGAAGTCCCATTATTTTCAATGGCGTTCACTATTATTCATGGTTTTCAGAATCCACGCCCCCCCCCGAACCAATCCCCAGTAGATAAGAGGGGCCTACTCTATTACATAATTTGCCACCAATAATTTAGTTTAAAAACTATATTATAGGCACTAACATAATATTTGTTGTTTATTAGCAATTAATGTAATGGTGTAGATTTCCTCAAAGAAAATAAAGAGTAGACTACAAGCTAAACATGAGTTAGCAGTGTGATGCAGCAGCAAAAAATGCCAATGCGATTCTAGGCTACAAGGAAGGAAAGGAAAGGAAAGAAAGAAAGAAAGAAAGAAAGAGCCCTTTCTGAGGGAGACAACCCTCAAATTCCCTGTCTCTCTCTCTCACACACACTCACCCTCTCCAACGTGCCTCTCCCTCCAGCTTCTGCCATGGAGGGCTGCTGTTTCTTTCTCTTTCTCTTTAGTTTTGGAGAGGCTGTTTTGTTTGTTTTTTTAAAAAAGCCATCAGGAGGTTTTTGGAGGAGGAGGGTAAGAGGGGGCTCCTCCCGGCTGTCTCCTTTGTCAGATTAAGGAGGCCAACACGGGGCCCTCTCTTGACCTCGGGGCCCCCTCTTGACCTCGGGGCCCCCTGCCAATGCTGATTTGGCAGACAGGTTAAACCGGCCCTGTCTATGATTCTATGATCACAGGTCGTACAGAAGCGGTAGAAAGCAAGTGGCCCTCCAGATGTCATTAGACTGCACCTTTCATCATCCTTCACTATTTGTGATGTTAGGGCTGATTGGTTTTGCAGTCCAACCATAACATCAAGAGGGGATATTTCTGGTGAAAGGAGGTAAGTGTGTTCAAAAGTAAATCAACACAAGCATCTGGACCTATGAAGTATGCTATATGAACAAAAGAGAGCGGTTGGACCTTACAGTCCAATAGACCATACCAAAGACTGAATTCTGTGTCCACCTAAGTTGATGAGAGCTTCTTACTCACCACTCCAGTCTCCTCCTTTTCCTTTTTGGGTAGTATATTCCTCTTTTGCTTTGCTTTTTTTTTTTTTTAAAAAAGTATATTTGGTGAGTTGTGTGTCACTTCCCAGCTTTTAGTTCTCAGAATGCTTGCTGATTAAAGCCTTCCTCTCACTCAAGTACTCCCACTGTTAGGCTGAACACGCCAAGGCTTGTGCTGGAGTGAAAGAGATTCCAGCTGCTTCTGCTTTGTTGAAACACATTGAAGTGGAAGAATTAGTATCAAGTCCTTAGAGAGTGCATGTCCTCCCTGGCAGCATAGCTTCAAATGTTTCTCTAGTCTTATAGGTGGGAGGAAGCTGGGACATGTCAAAAGTAGTACAAGTAGTGGGTGGGAGAAGTGAAGGGAGGGAAAGAAACACTGTTCTTATATCATTTCTATTTAAAATGATTAGCTGATCAGACTTGCGGTTTGGAAGATTTATCAGGATAGTGATTAGTAATATGTGCTTGAGGAGGGAGTATTAATATGCAGAAGTAACAAAAGGACTTATGCATACTCTCCAACATTTTACAGATGAAAACCAGGGCACATGTGGCCAAGCAACATCAGAGTGTGGTCAAGATGTCAAATTATTCATGAACTAGGACAGGCTGCAGCAGTGTGCTTTTGCCTGAGCTACTGGGGTGGGAAGATTCTGCCCTACCTCTCCCACCCCTTGCTGAGTTAACTGAGTGCAAACTACTTTTGCATTTTCAACTCAGTTTGCCGCAACTGGAGTCAGATGAGGACAAAGAAACAAAGTGGGAGAAGAAGACAGAAACTAGGACATTTTAAAAGCATCTGAAAAAAATGGGAGGACAAAGGATTAATTAGGACTATCCCTGCTAAAACAGGGCAGTTGGAGAGTATGCTTATACCCTCTCTGACCCAAGTAGCTATTTGGAAAATATTTGTCTAAATTAAATCTGTGATACATTTTGATTTTATAGTATATCCTTCCCCACATTCCAAATGATGGTGTTCTCCTGGAAGTGTCTCTTTTCATCCTGCTTTTGCCCTAGCAATACAAACCGACATACAAAACGGGAAGGGGCAAAGTATGCCCAAAATGTGCTTGTGGCCCTCCAGACTCACTGGACAGCCCTTTTTTGGACGCTTAAAAGGGTACCTCTCCATTGATGCCCCCTTTTCGTGGGAGAGAGGCTTGCATACCCTAATGATGTTTTGAGCTATGCTGGTAGTGGCATAATAGCCACCGGTAGGGTCTCACATGCCAGATAGGTCAAAACCGAACGGTCTGACAAAGAGCGTCAAAGGGCAGGATGGGCTCTCTAGCCTTATGGCAACCGTCCTAGGAGAAGGAAAACTCTAATCCCAAACCCGGGCAGATGGTGCTCGTCCAACCCTGTAAGGTCAACCATCTAAGAGAAGGAAACTCTAATCAAACCTATGACCCGAGGACCTCGCTGCTACCGTCCATGCTTGCAAGGCCACAGCAGATGAACCTTTGGTTTAAAGGGTGGGGCCAGTTCTGTGCACATTGCGCTCCACCAGAAAAATCCAGTGCACAGGCTCGAAGCACAAATCCAGTTCCAAAAAAGTCCTGTAGTGACAGGCGAGGGATGAAACGGCAGGTGTAAAGATGCACTGGAAGCCGCAGACCCAATCCTGCATGCAGGCAGTTCAGGACTTTGGTCGCTCGACGCTGACCCGGGAGATGACAGTCTTGTTCGGCAGCATCCTGAACAACCAAGCAGCCTTTTTTTAAGGAGAACACTGCTTGCTCCATATGGAGAGGGGCCTAGAAAAGGTGGCCTAATGAAAGCTCATCCCCATCTACCTGGTTGGCTAGTCGCGGCCAACGGGCATCTTCTGATGCTGTCAAACAAAGGCACACACCGGCCTCCAAAGGTATAAATAAACTGACGCTTGCATGCTGGAACATCAGAACCATGCGAGACTCTGCAGATAGTGGACGGCCTGAGCGTCATTCTGCTCCAATAGCCCATGAACTATCACGACTTAATATTGATATCGCTGCTCTTAGTGAAGTTCGTCACCATGAGGAAGGCAAGCTTAAAGAACATGGCACTGGCTACACACTTTACTGGTCTGGCAAACCCAAAACTGAAAAACATCTTTCAGGAGTAAGCTTTATGATTAAAAACTCCATTGCCTCCAACTCGAAACCTTGCCAACAGTACTTTCTAATCACATTTTTTTCCTTACGCCTCCCACATGTTGTTCTCTTTAGTATATATGCCCCAACTATGCAGGTCAACCCTGTAGAGAAAGACAAATTCGACACAGATCTATGCCACCTCATACAAAAAGTCCCTGTAGAAGATAAAATTATTATCCCTGGTGATTTCAAAGCCAGAGTAGGAAAGAATTCCGAAGCCAGGAAAGGTGTCTTAGGCAAGCAAGGTGTTGGAAACTGCAATGATAACGGACGCCTCCTGCTAGAGTTCTGTGCAGAACAATGTTATAAACACAATCTTTCAGCAGAAAGATAGCCTGAAGACAACCTGGATGCTTCCCCAATCCAAACATTGGCACCTCATTGACTATGTTCTAGACTGCCGGAGAAACATTCGTGATGTCCGTCATACCCGAGTGATGCCCAGTGCAGAATGCCAAACAGGTCATTGCCTTGTAAGATGTAAACTAAATCTTCATCTTAAGTTCAAACCTAAGAAGGGTTGCATCTTAAAGAGGAGACTCCAAGTCAACAATCTTCAACAAGCTACCATGAGAGTCAACTTCCAGGCAAATCTGCAAACAAAACTTGAAGACCATCCTACAGATCCTTCTCCTACAGTGCTTTGGTAACATATCAAAAATAGTATCCTCCAGTCTGCGAAAGAATCTCTCGGGTTCTCCCGCAAGAAAAATCAAGACTGGTTTGATGAAAACAACCAAGAGATCCAGGAGCTGTTGGCAAAGAAGAGAACTGCTCACCAGGCATACCTCACACAGCCAACTTGCCATGTAAGAAAAGCAGCTTTCTGCCTCACATGTAGTAAACTTCAACAAAAACTCTGAGACATGCAGAACAAGTGGTGGATCAATATAGCAGAAAAGTCACAATGCTGTGCAAATCTGGGTGATCACAGAGGATTTTATGAAGCTCTTAAATCAGTGTTTGGACCTACTTATCAGGTCCAAAGTTCCTTATGCAGTACAGATGATCAAACATTAATTACTGATAAAGCCTCTACCCTGAATCGATGGGCTGAATATTTTCAAAGTCTCTTTAGTGCCATCCGAGTAGTCCAAGGCTCAGCTATCCAACATATGATACAAAAACCGATGAAAAATGAATTGGACATAGCTCCCACTCTGGAAGAGACCCTTAAGGCCATACAGCAGATGAAAAATGACAAGGCAGCTGGGATTGATGGAATCTCGCCTGAAGGTTGGAAACACGGAGGTCATGCACTCCGCAATAACTTCTATGAACTCCTTGTGAATTCCTGGGAAAAAGTGGAACTGCCATCAGATCTCCGAGATGCAGTCATCATCACCCTGTACAAGAAAAAAAGGAGCAAAATCCGATTGCTCAAACTATAGAGGCATAACACTGCTGTCTATTGCTGGAAAAATCCTTGCAAGGATATTCCTGAACAGATTAGTTCCTGCTGTTGCAGAAGAACTTCTTCCTGAAAGCCAATGTGGCTTCAGAGCCAATAGGAGTACTACAGACATGGTATTTCCCCTTAGATAACTGCAATAAAAATGTAGGGAGCAGAACAAGGGTCTCTATGTGACATTTGTCGACCTCGCCAAAGCCTTCAACACTGTGAGTAGAAAAGGTCTGTGGCAGATCCTGGAAAGACTAGGATGTCCCCCCAAATTCTTTAAAATGATTATCTTGCTACACGAGGGCCAATGCGGCCAAGTCAGATATGACGATGCTCTTTCGTAGTCCTTTCTAATAACTGCTGGAGTGAAGCAAGGTTGTGTTCTTGTGCCAACTTTATTTACAATCTTCTTCAGCATGATGCTCCAAAGGGCTACGGCAGAGCTTGAAGAAGACAGCATCTATATACGTTACCGTACTGATGGTAGCTTGTTTAACTTAAGCCATCTGAGGGCTCTCACTAAGACTCTAAACTATCTAATCTGTGAGCTGCTCTTCGCCAATGATGCTGCCCTTGTTGCCCACACAGAAGCAGCTCTGCAGTGCCTAACATCCTGCTTCACAACAGCTGCAGGGCTGTTTGGGCTGGAAGTCAACCTGAAGAAAAAGGGAGTTCTTTACCAGCCTCCACCACAGAACGAACACCATCATCCCCACATTGCCCTTGGCAAATCTGTGCTCAAGTCCTTCAGCAGTTCACCTACCTGGGAAGCATCATCTCCTCAGATGCCAAGATTGACAAAGAGATCGACCACAGATTAGCAAAGGCATATAGCACATTTGGAAGACTTCACAAAAGAGTCTGGAGTAATAAACACCTGAGGCAAAGCACAAAAATCAGTGTGTATAGAGCCATTGTACTGTCTATTCTCCTTTATGTATCTGAAACATGGGTCACTGCCACCACCTACGACTTCTCGAACGCTTTCATCAGAGCTGTCTACGCACAATCCTAAATATACACTGGACTGAATATGGACTTTTTCGGATGAAGAAAAATAACGCAATCAGCCTCTCCAGCTTGCGAGGCTGCTGCGTTGCAAAGCGCCCCTTTGGTATGATGCTCGCCCCTGCTGGTACTGTTGCGGCACTGCAGGGAGAGCTGAGCGTCATATTTCATTGATTTTTACTCACGATCAGCTTTCGTGAGTAAAAAATCAACGAAATATGACGCTCAGCTCTCCTTGCGGTACCGCAACAGTACCAGCAGGGGCGAGCTTCATACGAAAGGGGCGCTTTGCAACGCAGCAGCCTCGCAAGCTGGAGAGGCTGCTTGTGTTATTTTTCTTCATTCAAAAAAGTCCTAAGTGACGAATGTTGCTGTCCTTGAGCAAGCAGGGATCACCAGCATTGAGGCCATGATATTGAGAACACAGCTGCGCTGGGCAGGGCATGTTTCTAGGATGGAGGACCATCGCCTCCCAAAAATAGTACTCTACGGTGAACTCGTCACAGGTCAGAGTAAGACGGGTGCTCTAAAAAAGCGATACAAGGACTCCCTGAAACAACATCTCAGGCTCGGCCAAATTGATCACCAACAATGGTCCGCCCTAGCTTCACATCGGGAGGCATGGAGACGCACTATCCACAATGCTGCAGCCTTATTTGAGAACTCACGCCGAACAAGTCTTGAAGAGAAACAACAACGCAGAAAGAATCACACCCCAGAAATATCACCCAAGGAGACCTTCTGCTGTGCTTTCTGCAACCGGACTTGTTTATCTCGGATTGGCCTTTTTAGTCATCAGCACGCTTGCAGAAAGCACGGGATGAGTCCTTCCTGAATCTTCGTTTGCAAAGAAAAGCCAGAGAGAAAAGGGTGAATTGACTCTCTCAAAAGCCTTTAGGTTGCCTTTGGGGGGCCTTTCATACTATATCATTACAGCAGTATGATTTCACTTTAACTGCCATGGTTCCATCCTATGAAATCATGGGATGTGCAATTTAGGGAGAGTTATTTAGAATTCCCAGCCAGAGAGCACTAGTGCCTCACCAAACTACAATCCCCAGGATTCTATAGGATGTCGCCATGGCAGCTAAAGTGGAATCATTGTACTATAATGATGTAGTGTTAAAGGGCGCTTAGATAGATTGTTGCTCCTCATTGCACTGCAACATCAAAATTGAACAATTTTTCAAAACCCAGAGGTAGGTTTCCATTTTTTAAATGGCCATGTGGTCCTTGGAGGGAATCAGGCAGAAAATTGGCCTCTGGATCTACTGCAGAGTTTCAGAAGCATCCACAAACCAATCAGCTTTGCTGCTTAATGATAGCTTAGGTTCAAAGGTGCTGGTCTTTTAAATGTGGCTCAGGAGCTAAACCTAAATCCTTGCAGCAGAGTTTCTCATTGTTGGAACTCACGAGAGCAGCCTTTCTCAACCTTTTTTATCCTGGAGAAATCTGTGCAATAATTTTCAGGTCTCAGGGAACCCTTGCATAATCATTATACTATATACTGCTATTGTTTCCCCCCCACAATCACAATCTCTTAAGGAACCCCTAGCAACCTCTTGGGGAACCCTAGGGTTCCAGGGACCCCTGATTGAGGAACACTGCACTAGAGGTACAATATGATCTTTCCCCTCTAAACTGACTAGAGCTAAGAGAACGCTTTGGTCTGTATACATTCACCTCTGTCTATCTCACACTCCCTTTATCAAACAGAGCTCATTAGGTTAACTTTCTCCCCATCACTGTTGTTATATTGTAGACCACGTTGACTTTTCTTCAAGAGCATACACATCTTTGGATATTTTGAGGCACACAAACAACCCCAACAAATCCTCTTAAAATACTGTTGCATGCCTCCCACTTCCTCAACTGGTGAGATGTTCAAAGAGAAATTAGTTTCCTTGGGAATGAAAGAACCCTGGAGCTGGAATGTCTTCTGCAATGTTCTTTTTACTAACATAGATAAAGCTATGGGTGGGTTTGGGGAAAGAGATACCTACAAAGCATATGATTCCTCCAGAGGGGAAAAAATGTGGCCAGCGCCCCCCACCACAAGCTGTACTTCTAGTTTCAGCTAAACCCAGCTAGAAACTCTAGCTCCCTGTTTAACTTCATCTCTTTCAAAGTTCCAGCTTCTGTTTTTCTCACATTCCTTTCCCCACTTAGTTGCAGGAGTACAGTTGTCCCTTCCCATTCACGGGGGTTAGGGGTGGAGTACCACCACGGAAGTCAAAAAATGTGAATAAATTAAGCCCCACCCTAAACACGCTGTACACTCCTCTCCCGCCAACAGCACTGCCAGAACCTCCCTTTCCTGCCTTTGCATGATGCCTCAGCCAATTAGCAAAGTCCCTCTGCCTCTCTCCACTCCAAATTGAATGTTAGTTCCAGCAGCAGCTGCTGCTGCAACCAACAATGAAACTGTAGATTCTGCCACCGACCTATGCCACCTCGTCCTCTGCCTTCTCTTCCGCCACTCCAGCCAACAGCATTGTTTGTTTCTCCCTTTCCCACATGATGCCTCCACCACATTTGTGAAGTTCCTAGGCCTTGCACATCTCTCAATCCTCCTATCCTGGCAAAAAACTACCCCACCTCTCATTCCCAGCTGGATTCCAAACCAAATTGCCTCTTTAAAACTTGGATTCAACCCTGTCTCTCCTCAAGCGCAGGAAAAAAAGCATAGCCACTCCCTTGAACATGCATGCATGCATGCACGCACGCACGCACACACACATACACACGCACACAAACTTCTCCTCCTCATGCCTCCGCCATCCCTGTGTCCCAACAACAGTGCCTGTACCTCTCATTCCCAGCTGGATTCCAAACTGAATTACCTCTTTAAAACTTAGATTCCACCCCGTCTCTCCTCAAGCCCAAGAGAATAGCACCTCCTCTGCATACGGAACATGTAGAAGAGATCCAGGATGAAGACCCTGATGAGTCACTTGCATTTTTTTAATAAAAGCTAGAATTAACACTGTTGAGTTACAATAAATAGTGGTTGAATTGTTGTTTATTTGAACCTTGGGTAAGTGTCATAACTGTCCCGCAAGAACTGTGTGTCAGGAATATGGTCAAGTGGGGTGCCACAATGCCTGTGCTGGTACCTAAGCCTTAGTCCCACCCACCTCCTCTGTGCCACCCAAAGGTTGGAGAGATAGGAGCTCCAGCAGCTGCTGCTGCTGCAAAAATCAACTTTGATATGAAAGGAGGAAGAGGGGATTTGCAAATCTTGAAAGCTGTTTACATGCCAGCTGGGAACGAGAGGTACAGGCAATGTTGTGGTTGTGGTTGTTGGGACACAGGGAGTGGGGAGGCAAGGGGGGAAGGTGCTTTTCTCTTGGGCTTGAGAAGACATGGGGTGGAATCTGAGTTTAAAAGACGTAATTCAGTTTGGAATCCAGCTGGGAACGAGAGGTACAGGCACTGTTGTTGGGACACAGGGACAGTGGAGGCAAGGGGTGGGGTGGTTTTTTGCCAGGATAGGAGCACTGAGAGAAGTGCAAGGCCTAGGAACTTTGCAAATGTGGTGGAGGCATGACGTGGGAAAGGGAGAAACAATGTTGTTGGCTGGCATGGAGGAAGAGAAGGGAGAGGACAAGGATGGGGTGGGGGTGGAGCCCATCTTCCCGCCAGAATGGAGGAAGGTGGAGGGACTTTGCAAATCTTACAGAATCATGCTGGTGCGGAGAGTGTGGGTTTTTCAGACAGGAGGAGGGGAAAGGGAAGGAGGACAAGGTCTTCCAATAACAGTACTGTTGACGCATTCCAGCAGTAGCTACAAACTGCGAATACACAAAACTGCGAATCGGAAAGACGCAAATGGGAAGGGATGACTGTATTGTCTTCTTCAAGCCCCAGTGAGTATATTGTTTAAAAACACAGAGAGTTTCTCAGGTATTAGGAGATTATCTCCTTGATAGATAAATGCATGTGTGCAGTGGTTAGTAATGTTGGGGTGTATGAGTATAAAAATTAAAAAATTATTAAAGATTCCAGGGAGCAAGCCCTTTAGGAATATCTTCTTAATAAAAGTTTCTTTTAAAGTAAGCAGAGTTAACATAGGGAAGACTGACTAAGGTCAATTTGCATTTGTATGTGTTCAGAATCACCCAACATTAAAGTAAAGCAGACAAAATTAAGGACAATAAAGACGTTTGCTTAAAAATACATATCAAGCTCGTAGCTCCAAATGGCTAAGGTAGCCTGAGATGAGAAGCGGAATTAAGCATGCAAGGAATTTCCTAAACTTACTGAGCAGGGATACAAGAAGAATGTTACATTTGCCACACGTAAGAGATACTATCTTAATGAGCAATGACACCCATGGCTTTAGAAAAATAGATTAAGGCTTTATTGTAGGAACTCCCTTCTAAGATAGGAAAGTTAGGACTTTATCAGACAAAGCAAATACCATCATGTCATTTAGAACATGAGTCAACAGTGTGATGCGGCAGCTAAAAAGGCCAATGCGATTTTGGGCTGCATCAATAGAAGTATAGTGTCCAGATCAAGGGAAGTAATAGTGCCGCTCTATTCTGCCTTGGTCAGACCTCACCTAGAATACTGTGTCCAGTTCTGGGCACCACAATTCAAAAAGGATATTGACAAATTGGAGCGTGTCCAGAGGAGGGCGACTAAAATGGTGAAAGGTCTGGAAACCATCCCTTATGAGGAGAAACTTAGGGAGCTGGGTATGTTTAGCCTGGAAAAAAGACAGTTAAGAGGAGATATGATAGCCCTGTTTAAGTATTTGAAGGGGTGTCATGTTGAGAATGGAGCAAGCTTGTTTTCTGCTGCTCCAGAGATTGGAACACGGAGCAATGGATGCAAGCTCCAGGAACAGAGATTCCACCTCAACATTAGGAGGAACTTTTTGACAGTAAGAGCTGTTCGGCAGTGGAACACACTCCCTCGGAGCGTGGTGGGGTCTCCTTCCTTAGAGGTCTTTAAACAGAGGCTGGATGGCCATCTGTCGGGGATGCTTTGATCGTGATTTCCTGCATGGCAGGGGGTTGGACTGGCTGGCCCTCGTGGTCTCTTCCAACTCTGCAATTCTATGATTCTATGATGTGATGATAGCACAAAGTACCAAATTATCAGACATCGTCATTGTTTACTCATTCCGACTGCATCGCGCTGGCGTGAATGAGGCATCACTTTTTACTGACTGGCTAAACATCAATAAAAAGTGATGTCACATTCATGCCAGCACGATGCAGCAGACACAGGTAAATGACAATGTTGTCTGATAATTTCAGCCCTTTGTACTATCGTTGCATCTTAATGACACGGTTTTTGCCATGTCTGATAAAGTTCTTAGACAGTGTGCTATCCTAAGCTCGCTACATCTCTATGGAGGGCTGAGAGATGAGTTGGAAACATCCCTAAGAGCATCAGTTTACGTCATAGAGGGAGCAGGATAGGTAGAGAAGTGGGGAGGACTGTGGGTCACTTAGACTTTCTAAGTGAAAGCTTGTGCCCATTCTGAGGCATGCGTAACCCTTCCAGTGCTAAGCGCTGTTGCATCTCCAACACTCCTTCCCATTCCGGACTGTCCAACAATAATCTATCTAATAAAGGAATTATTGTTAGAGCCATGCTGGATGAGACCAAAAGTCTGTGCAGTCCAGTACTTTGTTCACAAAGTGGCCAACCAGATGCCTGTGGGAAAGCCCCAATCAGGTCATGAATGTAACAACATCCCTGCCACCATCCAGGGTCCCAAGCAATTGATATAAAAAAGCATGCTGCTTCAAGAAGAGAAGGACTCCATGATCTGTTTGTATCTGAACAGGTTAGTTGCCAGAATACTCAGAAGGTACCAAATCCCATCTGATTTGAGAAGCTGAGCAGGGTCAGGCCTGGTTAGGACTTAGAAGGGAGATTGTCAGGGAACACAAGAGGGCTGTAGGCTATATGGAGAGGAAAGTAGTGGCAAATCACCTCTGAGTTTTCTTTGCCTAAGAAAACCCTATGAAATCCATGAGGCTGCCATAAGTAAACAGGCAACCTGAAGGCATATACTGTATGGTAAGGACAAGCCTGCTTTGAAGTGGAAAACCATCCCTCAACTCTCTACCCCACCCCACCCAGGCCAGGGCTTCCAAATAATTGGACATTGCTCCTGCAGGCAAAATTGAATGTTGACACTTCACAATGTTGCAGATTAAGTAGAGATGATAGCAAACAAGTAAGTGGATATTAGGAAATCCCCAGATGTTCTGTGGCAACTAGGATGGGCTTTGTTTACTACTAGGCAGCAGAATCCTATGGTTGTTAATGTGATTATTCCAGAGAAGCTGACTGAAGGCAGTGTCCTGGAAGAAGGGGCCAAGGATTGACTCATTATTCCGGAAGGTGAACAGTAGAGAGCACGCTAAGCTTCCAGACAGTGTCTATAAACAATACACACATCCAGAAATGGCAGCATCTTTCTCTCATTAGAGGTTTTTCTGGGAAGAGCACAAATGCTATTTCAGACCTGGGCTTTGGGCCATTAGGGACAGCCTGGTGACTTTTCAAGTGGTAGGCTGTTGTCTCTGTGGCTTAGTTAAAAAGATGCTGTCAAAGTCCTGAAAAAGTCCTATTGTGACAGAGAATGGTAAATTTCAGCTGGGCTTTAAGGTCAAGATGCTCTTTGCCTCTTTTTTCTTAAGGAAGAGGCCAATAGTTTATATGTGTAAACAGGCTTTGGTTCCCTTGGGAGCATCCCTCCCACTTTTGTTCCTAGGCCATTTAGGTTGCAGACAACATAAAAGCTGAAATCTCTAGGGCTACACAGTGGTTAAAGGATGTTTAAATCTTACTCATTTCAATATGAATGGCCAAATAATTGTAATGGCTTTGTGAATGTCAACCACAGAAGTGTCATTCTAGTTTAGTTTGACCTTTTATGCTTGGATCTGGGGCAACTTGTTTTCCTTTGAATGAGTGTTGAGGCGTGTCCACAGTTGTAGCTAGAGAGCGTATTGTAAGACATTTTGTATTTAAGCCCTAAAATAACAGCTCAGGTTTTGATGGATTCAACTTTAAGACAGGGAAGAGGATGCAGCCGGAAAACTGAGTATGTGTCTTCAAAACCACATTCCAAGTTCTAATGTGATTTCTGTGTTCTGCTCTGCATCCCCCGCCCCAGACTGTCTGTGGTTTGCAGTATTGATTACATCTCACATTTCTGTTTTCTGTTTTTTTCTGCATGCATATATGAATCTTGAAATCCAAATAATAGGTAGCATTTGTTGGTATTTTAAAAAATGAATTATGTGAAATAGGGGGGAAATATGTGCAACAGACAGCCTACATCCAAGCAGTGAGAAGTGTTGGAGGCTCCAGTACCGTACTTATCCTGGATTCATTTGCCTTAAATGGAAGTTGACAGAGACTTCTGGTATTTATGTGATAAAAAGTTTATTTACACACACTTTTATAGGCTGAGCATATGATGGGTGTCTACAACATTAAAGTCTCTCACTCCTGTTCCCCATCAGATATCCAGAATCTATAGTACAGTAGGATTCCTGCAGAGAGCAAGTCACCTGTCTTATCCTTTCAGCCTCAGGGTGCATCCACACTACACAAATAATCCAGTTTGAAACTAGATTATTTGCTATGGCTCCTTTCTGTTGAATCTTGGGATTTGTAGTTTCACAAGGTCTTTAGCCTTCTCTGCCAAAGAGTGTTGGTGCCTCACCAAACTACAAATCCCAGGTTTCTATAGGAAGGATCATGGCAAATAATCCAGTTTCAAACTGGATTATTTGTGCAGTGTGGATTAGGCCTCAGATCCAACACAGGCTGACTTTTTCTAAAATATAAGGGCTTGTCTACACTTGCAAAGTAATCCAGAATCCAGAGTATTCTGTTTTGGAGCTGCCCCAAATTCACCCAGTTAGTGCCATACCTACTTGTAATATACTGCACTGAAACTGAAATGATGTCCACACATTTCCCCTACCCAAATTCAAATCACCACTGCTTTACCCCCTCCTTCTCCTTAGGGCTGCTGCCTTCCTGGCCAAACGTCTTCCCCAGCAGAGCCCCATTGGCTGAAGTCACTTCCTTTGAGGTCAGAATGAGGTGCCCAGCCATGTTATCATGAGGTGGTAGTTTGATTGGCCCCTTATCATTAATCTCATGACTGGGCACCTTGTTCTGACTTCAGAGGAAGCACCTTTGCTAGTGGGGCTCTGCTGGGGAGGTGCTTGGCTGGGAAGGTGGTGGTGGTGGCCCCGAGGAGAAAGAAACTTTTATTTTTATTTTTTAACATGGCTGGGCTTGGCTGGCGAATGGGTGATGGCCCCAAGTAGCATGGAACATTTTTTAAAAAAACTGTGATGCTTGCCACACACCAATGTATCATGCCACCACCCTGATGCAGATGGACACACATTAAAAAATGAACAGATTTTCCTGGAAACTGCAGAGCAAGAAGTGAGTTTTTAAAAATCGCCTTAAAGCCTGAAAGAATTGCTTTCACTGCTAAAATGGTCCTACGTTATGTATAGAACCAGGTTCGAGGTGGGTATAGATTTTTTTTTCTTGGTGTAGACAATGCCATAGCCTCTCCCTTTATCTAATGGAAGAAGTAAAATGAATCAACTCTGCCCCTCTCATAGGCTTGTTTGGGCCATCCCAGTTTCTTTGAAACATAGTACAGTCGGATCGCTATATTCACAGAACCAATATCTGTGGTTTCAGTTATCATGGGACACAAAATAGAGACACATGCTATAGCATCGCTCTGGGAAATGCCTAGAGAGGTATCCTCTCTAGGCATCTTCTAGATCCTCCAACACAACTCTATTTATGTTTTTACCAGAAAAGTTGTATTTTAATAGGGTTTGCTGTTTTCTGTAGTTTCTGATATCCACGATAAGTCCAGGAACCAAGCCTCTGCTGATATGGGGGTCTGACTGTACCATAATGTTATAAACAGCAAGCTGTCTATCGTCAGGTCTTTGAGAGGTATTGCTTCAGGCCATTACAATTATAGCTCTATTTACTAAAATTTCTCAGAAAAATACTCTTGTTAAACTCAAAGATGGTGTTAATATTGCATTAACAGATGTTAATATAGCACAAGCTTTTGAATACTGACCATGCCATTCTGACCAACTCACACAGATAATTCCTATCTTATTTCCTGAGGGTCAACGTGCACAAAGTGATACATTCCTAGATACTTACACATCTAGGAGAGAGCTCATTCCTGCAAAAGTAAGAGGAACTAAAAGTTAAAAATTACTCCACACATTCCAAGACATTTATTATCTATATATCTACATCTATAATCTGAAAGGGTGGTTTTTGGAAGTGTCCCACAGATACACATCAACAGGTAGGTTTATATAGACCCTGAAAATCATAATACTACCCTTCAATGGATGACCTTTAGTTGTAAAAATGAATTTGTCAAAATGAAAAATAGATTTGTCTTCCTAGCACATTCCTCTACTATAACTTCTTCCCTGACTATTCTAATTCTTCCTAGTTTTTCCACATTAAAAGTTATACATTCTGAAGGAATCTTTCTGCCCACTCATATAACAGTCTTAGGGGGTGTCTAAATGGCGAAAATACTCCTCACAGAATGCAAGGAGAATATGATCTGTCCCAATGGGATCCTGCATCTATTCACCGTATTGTGAAGGAGGGCCCCCCAAAACTCCATATACTCCGCAAGAAAAGCCTTCCTGTCTTTTACTGTAGTTTTTGAAAAACAGCAAGGGGAATGTGCATTCCTGATTGTTGGGACAAGCATTTGTTTTCCCAATATGAGTAGCTGTCTGGTCGGACATGTGCAGGGGGGTGGAGCTTGCTAACAAGGCAAGTGCCTGGAGCTGCCATGAATGAGCGCTAAGGTGATAAAAAGGAGCCCTGTTTAAATGCCAGTACTGCAAGCCACAAGGGTATGAGTTTGATCTCAGAGGGCTCCAAGGTTGACTCAGCCTTCCATTCTTCCGTAGGTTGGTAAATGAGTACCCAGCTTGTTGGCGGCAATTAGCTATTTTTTAAAAATGTAAACCACTTAGGGAGTGCGTTGGCACTGGAAGCAGTATATAAATATCTTTAAACAAATATTTAAGAGATTTAGACAACAGAAACTTTATCAAACATGATCACACATTTATATATCATTATTTGCCTTAATCTCATACTATTCTCATGTCTTATAAAATAATTTAACCACCCATCCTTACCTTCTATCTCTTTCATTTCCTTTACCATCCTTTCCTCTCTTTTCTTCTTCTTTTCATCTACATCCTTTCTTTATTCCATCCATTCTTCCCTTCACTCTTCCTCTCATTCTTCCTTTCACTTTCTCATGCCCTCTGCACTTACAACTTTCCCTCTTCATTTTATCTTCTCATACATTTCCACACTTTCCATTGACTTCCTGCCCAACCTTTCCTGTATGTTTCTTGTTCTCCTATTGTTAATCTGTTTATCAGTCTTTACATATATTTTCTACATCCATATACAATTTCATCACTCAAGTTCCATAAACCTTTAACTATTATTTATCCTATAATTTTTCTCTTAGTCAAGTTATCTTTTGTGTCTTTCTCCTATTTACTATAGATCAAATATCTCTTAAAACCTATATCCCTTATAAGTATTGTTTCCAAAATAGTATTAGAGGGCAAGAGGAGATATTTCATTTAAGTTCTTATTGTTATCTGACCTCACTCTACTGCTCCTATTTTCCTCTTATAGATAATACATTAATCTGCTATCCTCTATTTTCTTCCCCTCTTATCACCATTGATTCTTAGGATATTTTCAGATGCGATTTTCGGCAGCAAATATCCCAAAACAGTTCCACTGCTGCCGTGCGGCAGGGGAGCGGTTTCGGATGATGCCGTCCCTCTGCCGAAACCCTCCGTGTCACTTCCGTGACAGAATGGAGGAAGCTGCAGCATATTTCATTCACGAATGTTGCCTGGCGTCATCCGAAACCGCTCCCCTGGCGCGCGGCAGCAACAGAGCTGTTTGGGGATATTTGCTGCTGAAAATCATGGCTGAAAATGTCCTTAGTCTCTCAACCCAATTGTCACAAAGTCACCCCATGTTTTTCCAAATAGTCTGACAATTTTTCCCAATCTTGTTGAAATTTCTCTATGCTTTTCTCTTTCATTAGACAGGTAAGTTTATCATTTTCTATCATTTCATATACTCTGATTAGCCAGTCCTCTATCATTCGCGTCAAAGTGTTCTTCAACAGTTTTGCGTATAATATTCTTGCTGCTGATAGTAAGTAAAATATTATTTTTCCATGTTCGTTTTTTGTTGATACATTTATCATGCCTAATAAGAAAGTTTCTGGTTTGAGTGGAATACTGACTTGTAATATTTCTGTTATGACTTTGTGAATATCTTGCCAATATTTTTTTGCTTTGTCACAAGTCCACTGCATGGGGAAATATGAGCCTTGTTTGTGATTGCACTTCCAACAGTTGTTCTTTAAACCTTTATAAATGTTTGCCAACAGTTGTGGGGATAGATGCCATCTATAAAACATTTTACACTTGCCCCTCCACATTCGTGGCATTAAGATTCGCGGTTTTGACTATTCGCAGTTTTGGGAACACCCCCCCCGCCATCCAAAAAACTGCAACGGGGTTGCTGCTCCTGGGGGGTGAGTGGGTGGGAGAAAGCAGCAACGAGGCTTGGGTATCCCTGTCGCTGCTCCTGGGAGGGTGGGAGAGGTTGGGAGGAAGCAGCGACGAGGCTTGGCAAGCCCCATTGCTGCTCCTGGGAGGGTGGGAGCGGTTGGGAGGAAGCAGTGACGAGGCTTGGCAAGCCCCATTGCTGCTCCTGGGGGGGGGAGAGGGTGGGAGAAAGCAGCGACTAGGCTTAGCAAGCCCTGTCACTGCTCCTGGGGGGGCGGGAGAGGGTGGGAGAAAGCAGCGACTAGGTTTAGCAAGCCCCGTCACTGCTCCTGGGGGGGCGGGAGAGGGTGGGAGGAAGCAGTGACAAGGCTTGGGTAACCCCGTCGCTGCTCCAGGGGGGGCGGGAGGGGGTGGGAGGAAGCAGCGACGAGGCTTGGGTAGCCCTGTCGCTGCTACTGCGGGGGGGGAGAAGCAGCAGGGATTGTGGGAGGGCGGTGGCCTGACCTAGTTTTTATTCGTGTTTTTTTCACATTCGCGGGGGTCTCCCACCCCTAACCCCCGCGAATGTGGAGGGACAACTGTATATGTATTTTCTTTAACATCTTGTGACAGTGTTATTTCATTCTGTCTTTCCACATTTTTTCCCATTGTGCAAATTCTATTTCATGGCCGATGTTTTAGGCCCATTTCACCATACTGTCTTTCACTATTTTTAATTCTTGATCCCATTCCAGTAGTTGTTTGTAAAATCTTGTAATCAGCTTCTTATTTCCAGGCTCTAGCAAGATTTCCCAAGTTGTCTTCCTTGTGTCGCTGTTACATAGTTTTGAGTCCATTTCTCATTTGTCTGTATAGGTACCAATGGCATTCTATACCTTCATTTTTTAGCTCTTCTTGCGATTTTAAGCTATATTCTCCTTTTTTTATTGTCAGTATATCATTATATGTTAACTCCTTGTCTGATGCTGATATCCCCTCTCTGCTGAAAAAGGCCTCATGTGGCGAGGCCCATAGCAGAATTTTATCACATAGTCTTCTTTTGTATTTCTTCCAAGTTTTTAGTAATGACCTTCTCATTAAATGATCATTAATCTCTTTATTGGCTTTTTCTTTATCATAAAATAAGAAAGCATGCCATCCAAATCTTATTGTATCAGTGGAAGGAGTATATAAATATCAATGCTATTGCTATGAAATGGGTTTTTTTGTTTGCTTTTTTTTTTTTGGTTAAAGCGAAAGATTGCTCTTTTGCACCTTGGATATATATATATATATGGATAGTTTTCACATTCTCACCTGGAAGTTTTCTCGCCAGGAACAAGGAGGGAGGAAAGAGGACCACCCATTCATGCTGTAACCTTGCGATATTGATAGCTGTTGATGGCTTGTCCCATCAATTAAAAGTGATGCCTTATTCCCGGCTGGAGAACAGTGTGACCACACAAACATGACAACATTGTATGATAGCAGGACCCGTTCACACTACCGTGATGTCATAATCATGCAATTTTTGCTGCGTCTGATAAAATCCTAAATTCTGGATTAGTATTATGTGAGAACCTTCCCCTTGCCTGTTAGTAAGAGCAGAAAGCTCTAGAGTAGATGGACTGGAGTAGAATCAAGCAGCTTCATAAATGCTATACATAGCTAAACAGAAGCTAAACATGCACATAGATAAAAGTGTTAGTCTGTTTCATTAATTCAGAGGTGGTCCACAACATACCCTTAAAATTACATGTCTCTCTCCATCCATCCCTTGTTTTTGCTGCCGTTTGAGCTCCCACTGTTGCGGTTGAATTCATCCTGCACAGCAGTATAGCCAAAAAATAAATACATTTCCATGTTATAGTAAGGTACATGGGTTGTATATGGTCACCTTGCTTTAGATGAGAATCACACTCCTGCAAGCTGCCCAGAAAGTGCTCTTCCTCTTTAAGACAGGGTGTATGTTCTCTGCATGCCTTGTTCTAGCATCTCTCTCCCTCCCTCCCTCCCTCTCTCTCTCTCTCTGCTTTTCTTTGCAAATAAAGATTCAGGAAGGACTCATCCTGCGCTTTCTGCAAGCACGCTGATGACTAAAAAGGCCAATCTGAGATAAACAAGTCTGGTTGCAGAAAGCACAGCAGAAGGTCTCCTTCGGTGATGTTTCCGGGTTGTGATTTTTTCTGCGTTGTCATTTCTCTTCAAGACTTGTTCGGCGTGAGTTCTCAAATAAGGCTGCAGCATTGTGGATAGTGCGTCTCCATGCCTCCCGATGTGAGGCCAGGGCGGACATAAAAATGTGATTTTGTGCAATCTCAAGTCTGTCCCCCACTCCACTAGCACTGAATTTAGGTGATGCTCAGCAGGGCTAAAATTCCTTACCTTTTAACCATGGAATGACCAAATTTTCATTCCTGTAATAAATACATACATGAGGGATTTCCAAACTTTGGTCCTCAAGGTGTTTTGGACTTCAACTCCCAGAAGCCCCACCTGGCTTGGCCAACAGTCAGGAATTCTGGGAGTTGAAGTCCAAAACATCTGGAGGAGCAAAGTTTGGAAACCATGGACATACATGCTTCCAATAATTTTGTAACACTTCAAAAACAGATTGCTTATGACCCAAATTATGCCATGATAGATGTGTTACTTTTAAAAGATGACACATACACTTAAAGCTATTTTCTTTCCCCTTATCCCTATATTCTTGTTATTAAGCAAGGAAAACGTAGGCGGGCTGTCAAAGGGACATGGCATGTAAGGTGATGCTGCTACCTATAAGCAATATCTTAGAGCAGAGAAGAAATGGCAGCCTTCAGGTCTGCCACATTTATTCAACCCCCCCACTCCCAGCCCAGTAATCCTGAGATCCACAGACTGAAGCCAGGTGAAATAAACACACTTAAAATTTAAAATCTCTGAGCCCAGGGATTTGTTCTGAGTATTAGAATTGAACACATGAAAATCTTCCTCCAGTTATGATCCCCATCTCCAGAGTTTGTCATTTCAGCAGGGCAACCGAAAGGGTGGGAGTCATATTCCTTACCAATCTGTTTCAGGTCACCCAGAGATCTATCAATTGATCCTGGTCTACTTTCTGTTCATCCTGACCTAGGAGAAATATACCCACATCTTTATTGGCAGGTGTTGTAAGACAGTGATAGATGTGGCTCCATGAAAAATGTCCAGTGGGTTGTTTAGATGATGAAAAAAATCCTCAAAGAATGTGGGCAGGATACCTTTTGTCCAGATGAGCTCCTGCCAGGATTCACCATATTGGGAAGGAGGGGGGCTGAAAACTCCAAGTAGTTTGCAACTACAGCTCTTGCTGTTTCCTGTGATCTTTTTGAAAAAGGATGCAAAAATGCACATAACAGCCCATCTTAACAACTAATTTGAATTGGGGCACATCCAGGAAGTCAAAACGTGATTGGTCAGATGTGTGTAGAGATGGGCTTGCTGGTGACGAAGTGGCCGGAGCTGCCATTGTTGTTTTTCAGGGATACAATCGAGCACTATTTTCGAGTGGCAGAGCAAAAAAAAAGTTTTTAAGCAGAAGATTGCTCTTCCACATTCACATTTAATGGGGGGGAAAACCCAACAAAAAAACAGGGAAATGGAGGGAGTTTTTTGGGAGATAATAAGGCAGGTAATTCACTTGCGGCCACCATCTTTTCTCGCTGGCATGCTCTGTGTGGACTGCAAACTCGGATAGCTTTCCATGCCAGTGACCTTACGAATGAATCATGGGGACAAATGAACACTGCTGCAATAGTGAGGTAATGTGCTATTTTCTGCAACTAATTCTCCCGTCTGACTGAGCCAGGCAAGCTCAATAGAACTCACGCATTGGGCATGCTCAGATACCTCAATGCTTTCAGACTGTGCCTCTGAAAGTGCCCCTCTCTGTTTCTGATTCCTTGCAATGTCTTTTAAGCTGTTGCTCAGGGCCGGGAGTCTTTCGCTGTTATAAACCACATCTCCTTGCAAGTGATTGCTATAAACCAGTAAGCTGCAGTCCTTTTGCTGTTCCACAATCATTGATCCAAGACCAAGACCACTTCACACTACACTGTTATAGTGTTACTAGTGTTACTATTCCACTTTATTTGCTATGGCTGCCTCCTGTGGAATCCTGGGATTTGTAGTTTAGGGAGGGGCATGTACAACTCTCAGCCAGAGAGCTCTTAGGCCTCACTAAACTACAAACCCCAGAATTCCACAGGAGGAAGCCAGAGCAGTTAAAGTGGAATAAGCTATAACAGTGTAGTGTAAAAAATCTCCTATGAAGCAGCCATTGTAACACCACCACTTCTTTGAAAACTACTGTACTATGAAGCTGCTTCTGAGGAGAGAAGTAGCTAAGCAGAACAATTAGCTTGATTCCCTTTAAATAAGCTGACTTCTGTGTTGTTACCTAGCTGGTTTATAAAATAAAATTGGCTCCCGAGAGGTTAGGAAGCATAGGTCCCCCAGTGGTTATAATTTTCCCTTCAGTGCTTTCCACTTCAGAATTTACAGCTGAAGCTGATGTCCTGTAATTAGGAACATACAGAGACTGGGAGGTAATTTGGGTGCAAAGTTAATGAACTGTAGCTTCCAGTAATTGCTGAAGAATTTGGGTATGTTGACATCTGAATTAGCTAGTGGAGGAGGGAACACGGGAACGCTGCTAATTGTATAGGGTCCTCCTATTCTATACAAAGTAACAAAATACTGTATTTAAGCATATATTCAGCACAGATAATGGAGCATATCTCTTTTAAAAAACAACAACAGTCTTTTGCCTCAAAATGGAAACTCTTCAATCACTTTTTTTTTGTATGTACAAGAGGGGAACTGATTTGCAGCATAGCTGTGCTGTTCAGGGGTATAATAAACTGATGCCTGTGTTGACTAGTTGTAGCAAAATTTGGAGGAAGCAAAGCTGAGATCTGATAGTAACAAAATTTCTGGCCTAAATCCTACACATTCCAATGTTAGCCACATGTATGACTAAGCAATATCAGAGAGTGGTTAAGATATCAAAAGTTACTGTTGCGGAAGAACACACAAAATAGGAGAGGTTGCAGCAATTTGCTTTTGCGTTAGCCTACTGGGAATAGCAAGATTTTGCCTCATCCTCTTCCCCATTGAGTTAACTGAGTGCAAACTACTTTTGTAGTCTGAACTCAGTTTGCAGCAATTGAAGTAAGCTGAGGACAAAGGAGAAAAGTGGAAGGAAGAGAGAGAAACTGGGATATTTTAGAAGCAGCTGAAAAATTGGGACAGCGGAGTTTTAATTGGGATAGTTGGAGGTTATGAAATGCTATTGTTAGTCACATTTAGACATGATTCATTTAATTAATTGTTGAATGACTTAACACTTATGTAAATCTAATGGAATCAATGGATCCACTCTAATTGAACTAACAATGAAGCTTATGCCTCTGTCTATAATATGTTGCTATTCATGATACTTATATTGCACTTTCCCTCTAAAACTGAGATTCAAGGCAGCTTACAAATGAAAACATGTACAATATAGCTAAAACAATAACATAAAACATATTTTATATCCCCTGCACAGTTATTATTGTTATTGCTATTTTATTCATTTATATCCCAACTTTCCCCCCAATAATGGGACTCAAGGTGGCTTACAGACTATCAAAACCCCAGTGCAGATTAAAACACATACAAAAACATCAGTAAAATAAATGAAAGTTATATTAAAATGCAATTTTAAAACCTATAGAACTAATGCATTAAGAAATGCATTAAAAAGACAAAAATGAACAAGATAGCACATTGATTTATCTATATGAATTTATTTATTTTTTGGAATACAATATAAAAGCGTCTGATGACTTCTAAATTGTGGTCCAGTCTAAATGCACTTTCTGTGAAACACATGAGTGCAAATACCTCTGTGGCAAGAAAAGTCAAGCAAATGAAGAGACTTTTCTTAAACTAGGGAGTAGCCTGGAGGAATTGCCTTCACCAGTCCACCTAATAAGAGCCAATGTGGTGTAGTGATTTGAGCGATGGACTAGAAGACCAGGGTTTGAATCCCTATTCGACATGGAAACCCACTGGGCAAATCCCACTCTCTCAGCCTCAGATGAAAGCAATGACAAATCCCCTCTGAACAAATTTGGCCTAGAAAACCCCATGAAAGGTTTGCCTTAGGGTTACCATAAGTCAGAAATAACTTGAAGGCATACAGCAACAAGTCCATCTAATGTTTAGGCACAGTGTGAATGCCTACAAATGTGGTGATTCTTGGGCCACTCTGGAAGTGCACTTACCACATTCTTTTAAAAAGAACTTAAGAAAAAATGAATACTGCAAGACTGCCGCACCAGTTAGTTGTGCATAGTGCTGATTGGATGATGACTGTGAAGTTGTGCTGAATCCAACAAAAGGACTGTCTAGCTCAGCTTTCTGTTCTGACAGTGACCAACATGGGAAGACCAAAGAGCCATCTCTTCCAGGTCCATTTTTGCAACTTTTGTAAAACTATGTTGTTGTTGTTGTTGTTGTTTTAACAAGAAACCTTACAATGTAAATTAATGAGTACAGGTCGGTCATTGTATTCACGGAACCACTATCCACGGTTTTACTTATCCATGTCCTAAAAAAATATGTTCTCTCTAGGCATTTTCTAGGTCCACCAGTATGATTCTATGGTATGCTTCCTCTGGAAGTTGGGCCAAAATTAATTCATTTCAATAGGGTTTGCTATTATCCACAGTTTCATGTATCCATGGTAAGTCTGGGAACGTATTCCCTGCAGATATGGTGTGTGTGACCTGTATACATATAACAATTTTGAAAAATAAATAAATAAAAGAGCAGAGACTGCAAGACTGTTGACTGGTCCAACACTGGCATGATTGGTGTATATACTTATTTATATTACAGAGGCCAAAGTCAGCTCGAAGCTCAACCTGTATCTTTTCCTCTTTTGATGTTATATCTGTATGTAGCACCCTCCCTCCTTTCATCCCATGGACATGGGGAAAAGTGGGTTCAGGGCAACCATACTTTATCACGGTGGGGATTCTCTGCCTCTGTTCACGCTTTTCCTTCTCTCGGCAGCTGTGTGTGACCCTCCATGCCAGAACAAAGGATCCTGCAGTCGCCCTCAGCTTTGTATATGCCGTTCCGGTTTCAGAGGTTCCCGATGTGAAGAGGTGGTTCCAGAACAAGAATATCATCCACTTGGCCATGCGACTGCCTTACAGCCTTCAGGAGGCTCCCTTCTAAGAAGAATGGGCAGTGCCATGAGAGAAGGCACACCAAGAGGAGAACAGTTGCCTCCCACCCAGAAGCTACCAGCTGGGTAAGTTGTTCCAGATAGAGTTGAAAAAATTACTTTGGAGGGCTACAGCTTCCAGAATCTCCTGGCCAACATAGCCACTGGTCATGCTGGCTGGAGGATTCAGGCCATTGTAGTCCCCCAAAGTCACTTTTTTGAACTCTGCATAAGAGATGTTGCTCCTGTTTGTGAAGAAGGGTAGGAGATATATATAGTATGTTTGCTGGATGAAGGAACTTAATTCCAGTCCAGAGCCAGGGCCCATTCACACTACATTATAGCCGTATGATTGCACTTTAATTGCTCTGGATGTATCCTGTGGAGTCCTGGGGTTTGTAGATAGGGGAGGCAGACAAATTATCTGGACGATGCTTCTAAATGCCCTTCCTTAAACTGAAAATCCCAGGATTCCATAGGATGCAGTCATGGCAGCTAAAGTACACTCATGCTGCTACAATTATGTAATGTGAAAGGGTTCCAGAGGCAGAAGCCACATCTATTCTGGAAGCCTCACATACAACTCCCAGTCTTACTGGTTCACAGCTTTCATTTTTATTCTCAACTACTTGTAGTGTCAGTATCACTCAGGAGAATCATTAACCATAATTAATGATTGCTCTAGGAGATGATTCCCTATTTTTTGGGTGCTCAAATTTTTCTCACATTGAGCATTGGTCTCAGTTGCCCTTGAGAAGGCATGTCTTTCTTGACTGGCCACTGAACCAGTTCTTTGTGTGAATGAAAAAAAATTACTGGAGTGCTCTCATAGGGCTTCCCCATGTAGCATACACGTCTAGTTAATTCAGATCATCTCCAATAGCTGAGAAAGAAAAAAATAAAATTGTATGCATACCTGTACATACCCCCACACCCCTGAACTTAGACTAACTCTGGTGGATCAAATATGTTTAGATTTATGATTCAAAAATTATTCCTTTTAAGGTCCTATAGTTTGGAGAATGAAAAATTCCCAGACCTTAAAATATTGCTACTCAGGGTGAAAGTCCTCTCCTTTCCTATCATGACTAAGGGCTGCCATTGTACTAGAATGTATTAGAAAAGTTAGTTTTTTGAATTACAGCTCCCACAATCTCCCAGTCAGTATGGCCATGTCTATGTTGGCTGGGGCATGCTAGGTGTTGCAGTCCTCTCCCCCTACTAAACCCCAACCTTTTCTAAGCCCTGATCCAGTTCACAGCCAGGTTAAATCCCTTTGAAGACAGAATGAGATTTAGCCCTTTGAAATCCTCTTGAAGTCAGTGGTGTAGCCCCTGGTTACACCCGCGTATGTACTTTTTCTAGCATTGTACAAGGAGATATCTAATTCCTCTTTGTTCAGTGCCTTTGCCTCAGCTACTCAATGGCAGCTGAATGGCTTCCTGATGGAGTTCTGTCCTCTGGGCACTGGTTGATTGTGGGGAAGCACAGCTGTCACTGGACAGGCAGGGAAGTATTACTTCTCCAGTAACTGAATACGATCTTGACCAAAGTCTTTAATGACAGATTAAATGTGAGCCATTGAATTGTTGGAAGCGAAGAAGCACCAACGCTTGTTTAGGGTGGTCAGCCATAGACAAGACCGTGACTCTTCTTGATCTGGAATGTGCTTTCAGATTATAATAGCAGATGGATTTGTATACCTTGTCCTCTGTTTTTCCTGTGATTTTGTCTCCTATATCAAGATGGCAGGACAGAACATAAAGGCTGTCTGATATCTTAGTGTGACACAACTCCATAGGCAGCTAGTTGGAGAAAGACTATGTCTTTTCAGCTATTGTCTCTGTCCAGACAGTCAGACACAGTGATTAGCAGAGGACTTTAACTTGGGATTTTGAATGTCCAGCTGCTCCTTGCTGCTTAAGATTCATTGGCTCTGTACCAAGGGAATACAGCCTTACTAACTACAGAATATTTCTTGGTTTCCAAATTTATTTTAATATGAAAGGCTCAAATTATCTTCTTACCCAAACACTCTGCTGTTGTCTTAATAGGAGCATTTGAGACTTCTCCCTATTTATTTAGTTTTTGTACAAATTGCTTCAGAAAAGTGGAGATGATTTTATGCCTAAATACTATAGTCAAGTGATTCTGGTATTGTTCTTGTAATTCAAAGTTGCCTGTGAGTGACTTTCCTTGGCAGCAGATTTAAGTAACATGCATATCATGAGTGTGTTTTCTGTGTGGCACTGATAACGATTCCACACATGCCTCTAAGGTCACTGCTGTTCACACTATAATTAAGTTTTCTCAAGACATGGGTACCAATTTAGTCTGGCATTCAACTACTCTATCTATGCATGAAGTATATTATAGCTAGGCTCTACCCTTTGCCCTTTGTCAGGGAGACCCTGGGTTTATTTGACACAGGTTTAAAGAGAAGCTGTTGCTGTCTGTAGGCTATAGAGATATTATATTATACAGTTGTCCCTTCACATTCGCTGGGGTTTGGTTCCAGGATCCCCTGTGAATACCCAAATCCATGAGTACTCAAGTCCCATTGTATGCAATGGCATAGCAAAGTGGTGTCCCTTATATAAGATGGCAAAATCAAGGTTTGCTTTTTGGATTATTATTTTTTTTAAGAATATTTTCAAGCCGTGAATAATTAAAACCGTTAATGTCAAATCCGTGAATGTGGAGGGACAACTGTATTATATTATATTATATTATATTATATTATATTATATTATTCTTAACTTCTCCATGGGAGCTGGGAATGGCATATGTGCCCTCCCTGCAACTGCTTCACTTTATCCTTGCAATGGTCCTGTGAGGATAGCATTGGATGAGAAAAGGTGTCCGGCCTGATGATGTTGAATACATTTCACAGCTAAGTGGGGTTTGAGCCTGGGTTTTTCAATTCTATTTTGATGCTATTGTAACTTCCGTGTTGTTGTTGTGCACCATCAAGTCATTTCTGATTTGTGGTGACCCTAAGGCAGACCTATCACAGGGTTTTCTTGGTAAGATTTGTTCAGAGGGGGGTTCCCACTGCCACCATTTGAGGCTGTGTGATTTGACCAGTAGCATCCAGTGGGTTTTCATGGCTGAGTGGGAATTTGAACCCTGGTCTCCTGGAGTCCAGTGTGCTGTAGTCGAAACCCACTGGGTGACCTTGGGCTCTGAGGAAGGCAAAGGCAAATCCCCTCTGAATAAAGCTTGCCAAGAAAACCCTGTGGTAGGGTTGCCTTAGGGGTCACCATAAGTCAGAAGGCACACAATGACAACTACTCCTGGAGTCCTACACCAACATTCAAATTGCAACACCACTGTTTACTATTAGTTTTACTTTATTTGTTAATTGCATTTATATCCCACTTCTTGAGGCACTGTCAGGATTGGTCCCAAAGTGATCTCCCTGCCAACAATTTTGATTTCTGGTTGTGTCTAGTCACTGTGTGCTTTCATGTTAGATTGTTTGATGCTTTTATATTCTTTACCAATGTAACAAGTTGGTGTGCTGGGAATAGACATGGGAGGATAGAGTCTGTCTGGTAACGGTCATGATGGCCTTGCACCTGCGGACGTTGCAGGCATTCTGAGAGTCAATAGGTGGAGCCACAATCTTGTCCACAGTACTTTTTAACATCTCAGAGAATTTGGGACTGGGTGTCATCAGTATGCAGATCTAATTTAAAAGTTGTCTCAATTTAGAAGCTGAGTCAGGTGCAGGCATGAACAAACCAGAGCGGTTCCAAGAGGCAGTGGGCGAATTAACTGGGCCTGAATTCTGAAAAGATGAGGTCCTATGGGTAGATCTTTCTGAAAGCGAAATAGTTTACCTATCATGGACATGGTTGTACTTCTGTGTACAAGGACAGGGGGATAGTCTAATGGTGCTCTTGGACTCATCTCTGTCATTAGACACCAACATGGCTTCAGTGGCTAAAAATACTTCTTACCTGTTTCACTGGACACAGCAGCTATCACAAATCCTGGGAAGGGATAGTCTGGCCACAGCGGTCCACACTTTGGTGACCTCAGAATTGGACTGTATATTGTGTTCTAGGCAGGGCTGCCCTTGATGTGGAAATCAGACCAATGAAACAAACAGACAAACAGTCTAAGTTCAGTCTATTATACCAAAGGGGAAGAGAGAAAGAAAGAAAGAAAGAAAGAAAGAAAGAAAGAAAGAAACCCTTTTTTGTCAGTCCAAGGACTGCTAGGTTTGGAGGGACACACAATCTTGAGATTACATACTAGAATTTAACTAGAAGTTCAAACTAGATTTTAGCTAGAAACTTCTTATGGTGGTTATGTGTTGTCCCTTTCTCCAAGTCACACAGTCCTGAGACTGGAGTTGTTGTTGTTGATATTATTTTTATTATTATAAGGTGAGCACCATTCCACCTTTGCCCCCAAATTGCTGGGGGGAAATTGCGCCTCTACGGTTCAAGAATGGTGTCTGTAGACTGAAGATAACAGTTTATTTAACAACACTTGAAAGCCCCGAGTCCACCTCAAACAGGCAGTTAAACCAAACTTATGTAGCCTAATGCAAACCTACACAGCAATAGCAATTAACTGATAAAAAGAGTTTGGACTTTATCATACCACACTCCTTTTCTGTTCTTTTGCTGGCATAATTTGTGATGTTTTTACCACACTTACCTTTCATCCTGTCCAAAGGCAGCCCCGACAATGACGAAGGAGTGAATGGAACTCAATTCACTTCCTGGTATGAAATGTTATGGATTCTTGCAAGAAGACACGAGTGTGGGAAATTCAAAAATAAAAATAAAGATAACACACAAAAAGTTACAAAAAACACATAAACACAATTTAAAAGTCCCAAGTACACAGGGAAGGTTCAGAAAAAGAATGCCACCTACCTGGATGTCATGATCTCACCCAGAAGTGTTCTGGCTGGAGCAGCCTTTGATGCTGTATTCATGTGAAAAAAAGCCGTGAGGTTTCAAATGCTGGCAATGCCAGCAAAAAAGCACCACAGGCAATCTATTGATGACTTGTCCCGTCAATAAAATAGAATGGCTTTTTAACAAGACATAAATGCAAAAAGATGATGTCATCTGGTATGCATGCCCTTTCATGTTTATGTGGCTTCATTATGACGCCATATTTGATGTGTCTAATAAACTTCTTTGACAGTAATACAAACTAACTGATAATGAGCAAGCACTATATAAAACTACACGTCAGACTTGTTCCTTGAGATACATATTCTAACTGGTATACTGTATCAGTGGAACATATCAAGGTATTTAAGGACATGACTTGGAATGTCCTGTATATGTTCAATGTTGCACATCAGTTTTGAGGTTGCAACGAATGCAGAAAGCAATGGCCAGAATATTTAATGAGACCCTCTAGCATGAACGTATAACTTCTGGAGTGAAAGATCTGCACTGGTTGCAATTTAGATAGCATGGCATGTTAAAATTAGATGGTACAATTAATACCTGAGTTGACATATTATTACATTTGGCTTATGAGGCCCTATATAGCTCAAGACCAGGGAGATTTTCAGACACGATTTTCAGCAGGATATATTCCAAAACAGCTCCGTTGCTGCCGCGCGGCAGGGGAGCAGTTTCGGATGATGCCGTCCCTCTGCCGAACCCCTCCATGTCACTTCCGTGACAGAATGGAGGAAACCGCATCGTATTTCACTCACGGGCAACAACGGAGCTGTTTTGGAATATATCCTGCTGAAAATCGTGTCTGAAAATCTCCCAGGTCACCTGAGAGACTGCTGTCGTGCATAATCTAGCCCTTATATTCTCTAGTTCTCTCTCTCTCTCTGTAGGGTTTTGGTTTGTTTGTTTATTCTATCACACTCTAGTGAGTAGTGCAGTGGAGGGAGGCCCTTCTCTGTTGTGCCTCCTGACATGTGGAATGGTCCCCTCCTTGGAAATTAGACGGTTCCCAGAGTGCATATCTCACATTTTCACCATCAAAGACCCATCTTTTTACCCAGGTATTTTCCTGATAATTTTCCTAGTTGTTAGCTGTATCCGTTACCACTGGTTTTTAAAGGAAT
The DNA here is from genome assembly GCA_030847615.1 of Gambelia wislizenii. Taxonomy (NCBI): domain Eukaryota; kingdom Metazoa; phylum Chordata; class Lepidosauria; order Squamata; family Crotaphytidae; genus Gambelia; species Gambelia wislizenii. The sequence continues at coordinate 445,103,869 of JAUMIR010000001.1, read as the reverse complement.
GGCTTTTGATAGTTTTTATTGTTCTATTATTTTAGCTTCTATTTTATTGTATCTGTTTTTATTGTGAGTCATTTTGGGATTTTTTAAAAAATGAAAAGCAGAACAGAAATATTTTTGAAATAAAAATAAATTTCTGTAGGAGCCCTTGGGGGGAAAATGCTCTTAGTGGACCTCTTTTCTTAAGGACCTACCTCCTTCTCATCACAGTTTTTGCTAAGCCAGTTTTCTTGCTTCTCCCTCTGGGCTGGGTAAGCACACCTTCTCCAGAAAAAGAGAGAGGACAAGATCACTGGTGGATCCTTGCTTCTTACACTGCCTTCTTGCTCAGACAGGGCAAGTGGACAAGTGGTTGCGGTGGAAGCAGCAGCTGCAGAACCAAGAGACTCCCAGCCCCCTACTGGCTATGTTGGCCTAGGAGATTCTGAGAGCTGAGGACCAAAAGTCACTTTTCCAAATTCTGAGCAGGAGTCAGAGATGGAGTTAGAAGTAGATAAAGTGAGAGTCAAACTAGGGTCAAACCAGATGATTTGTCTATGGCAAAAGATTATTGTCTGTTCCACTGATACACACACAACTCTTTCAAGGCTGTGAGCCTTTCAATGCCTGGCTCCACATCTGTGGAATGGTCTTCCTTTGGACCTCCAGCTGGAGAAAGATCTCACCCGTTTCCGTAAAGGGTTGAAGACTACTTTGATTCACCAGATTAGGCTGCTGAGTTGTGCCTAAGGTTGCTGAGATAGGTAGTGACTGGTGTGATGTTGGGGTGGGATGAGTCATTTCATTTTACTTCATGTATATTTATAGTGCTGAGTTTTATTGTCCTTGTCTTTGATTGTATATGTTGATGTTCTGCCCTTTGGTGAAAAGGGTGTTATAAATAAATGTTATTATATTATACACTAAGTGCATATTTAGAAGAGCTGCTCCCTCAAATGGTGAAAGACTTTTATTTATCACAGCATGTGACTGGCCTCAGGTGCATGCTTTGCATTTAGCAAATTTTGTTCTTATGTGCTTTCAAGTAGTTTCTGACTAATAGCGACCCTGAGGTTTTCTGAGACAGAGGATTTTTTCAGACAGTGTATTTATTCTGTGGCAGGCACAGAACAGGGTCGTGAAAGGGTTATCCTTTCAGATGACGTTGGCTCTGCCTGTCCTGCTCCCGTGCTGTTCCCGTGCTGCCCCCGTGATATTTTATCCATGGGGAGACATTGTGAAGAGACCACCCATTCTGTTACTGTCATGGAATCATGGGTGGTCTGAAAGGCGCCCCATTCATCTCCCATTATGCTGGCGTGATGCCAGCCACGGAGGGAAATCTATTCCAAATACTTCTGGTCCAGATCAGGACATCAAGGTAAGTGGCACCCTTTTTCCCCCCCTCCCCGAGTCAATTGCAATGTTAAAAGTGTGTTTTGCTGCTTTGTTTTACTGTTTGATGTTTGGTTTTGTTTTATTTTTTTAAATTCCCCACGCGATTGTTCTCTCATGAGAACGGGTGGGATTTGGTTTCCCTGTAGTAAAAGCAGCTTTATGACAGCTGCATTTACTGCAGAGAAGCTGACGGGAGGGGGGGCGATCTCTCTCCTGCTTAAAGGTAGGTGTGCGAATGTTTTTGATTTATTCCATGGCAGGGACGGGAATGGGGCGGGAGGATGCTAGCGAGACAGGAACGGGGCATTTTTAGCAGGTCTGAAAATGTCCAGAGTGTGTGTGACTTGCCTAAGGTCAGCCAGTGGATTTGCACGCTGAGTGGGAATTTGAACCTGGTCTCCAGAGTTTTAGGCCAACACTCAAACCATTAGGCCAAGCTGGCTCCTCAGGAAATTTACATTCCTCTTAATGTTTAGATTGAACTTTAGACAGCTGGCAACACATGTTGGGTGATATAATAAACAGCCAAAGGACATTTATTTATTTATCTATTTAGCACTATCAGTGTACATGGCACTTTATACGAGCAGCTTAAAATTATTAATTTGACAGTTTATTTATTTATTGTACTTATATCCTGCCTTTCTCCTGAAATGGTATTCAAAGTAGCTTACAATAGTTTTTTAAAAACCCAGCTAAAACAATTGATTACAAAGTTAAAAGGTAATTAAATATTAGTATTATTTTAAAGTGATTAAAAACAGTTAAAAACACTTGGTTTTTTCCCAGGCTGTGAGGCCGTGTTCTGGAAGAGTTTCTTTCTGACGTTTCACCTGCATCTGTGGCTGGCATCCTCAGAGAATGGTTGGGTAGGAGTGTGTGTGGAGTTTAAACAGATGCAGGCGAAACATCAGAAAGAAACGATTCCTGAACACAGCCTCACAGACTAGAAAAAAACCCCAAGGAAAATCTATGGATGCTGGCCGTGAAAGCCTTTGACTTCACACTTAAAGCATATTTACAACATATTTTCACTAAAAGATTTAAAAAATTAAAAAATATAGAACACTACATTACATACACACTACACCTCATAATTCAAATTCTAAAAGCCTGCTTACATAAAAATATCTTCACCTGCTGACAGGAAGGGAGAAGGGAGGGGGCCAACTGGACCTTCCATGGAAGGGAGCTCCACAGCCTGGAAGCAGCCATGGTGAAGGCTGTCTCCAGAGTCCTCACCAGCTGTGCCTGTGAAGGTGGTAGGACTGAGACAAAGCCCTCCGCTGCAGATCTTAAAGCACACACTGGCTTATATACATAGTCTGGACCCAAGCCAGGTAGGGCTTCAAAGGTCAAAACTTCTAATTCTGTCTGGAAACGGACCAGTAGCCAATGCAGCTGTTTCAACAGGGGAGTCACATGATCCCTGTAGCCAGGCCTAGAGGCTTATTGCACGAGGGAAGGGAAGTGGCAGAGCTGCCAGCTAATGATGATGATGATGATGATGGCTCCTCCCATTCTGCATTATTGCATGATTTCAGTCCTTTACAGCTGTTCTTCCATTCCGGTCCCATGGGAGACAGTGGCTAGAAAAAAGATTCGCATTTGTCACCATCTTCCATGGGACCAGAATGGAACAACAGCTGAAAAATGCCGACATCATGTGATAAGGTAAAACGGGAGATGCTAGTATTGGGCTGCACTGCCTCTTGCTTTCCCTTGTACAGTAGTCTACCTAGTCAACAGCTTGGCCACAGCGTTTTTGACCCGCTGAAGTCCCCTGCCGTCAAGTTTACAATCTAAAAAAATATGACACACAAGGAAGACGGGATGGCCGTGGGGAGGATTTTAAGTCCAGCAAATACTAACTGCTGTTCTCTCCCTCTGAGGCCACAGCAGTGACAGCTGGGATGGATGAAGGAGCTTTCATCAGTTTTTGGGCCCTAGGCACTATGGAGCTGTGTCTGCCTGTTCTTCTCTCCCTCCCAGGCCACAACAATGATAGCTGGGATTGATGGAGCAGCTTTCATCAGTTGTTGGGCCTAGGCAACAAATGTTGGGTGGCATAACAAACAACAAAAGGTCAGTTATTTCTTATCTTAAAAAAAAAAAAACAATTGAAGGAAGCCGATACTAAAATTTCCACTACAAGGAGGAAAAATTCAGTGGTTGGGTCTGGCCCTTGGAGGAGCTTGGGAAAGAAACTGGTTTTCTGTGTAATTGCAGGAAAATACCAGTAACACCATGTGTGTGGGCTGCTTTTCATTTTTAATTGCTTATTAGTATCAAGGGACTCATTCAGGCTTTGAATCCTTATTTTGCTTTGCACTCACTATATACACACATAAAGGTGGTCCTTGCCATTGCCATTTACACTATTAAATAAAAGTGGAATTGAATTTGGTTTCAGTGGCTTGGAAGAATATTTCAAAGAGATGCAATAAAGCCTTAGGTAGCTTTGCAAAGTACCTAAAGTATCTAAAATGAAATGAATGGTTCTCATGGGAAACTGGGCCAGAACTTTTATACTGAGTTTTCGAACCTTTATCGCCTCAGCTGGCCAGGATTTTGGTATTTTGGTTAAACAAGACACAACATTGGTGGCCTTCAGTGTGGGTCACTATGAAAATTGCTTTTCCACTCTATCTGTGGTGTTTCTAGAAATGATGTAGCTTACCAAGAAGAACCATATGTTGTTGCTGTTCACCATTTGTTCCAGTGTAGCATTGATTCTGCCTAATTTCCTAAGATCCAAGCAACAGAGAATGCCTGTGTGCTCTCTTGCTGCTGCCTCATGAACAAGTGCAGTTGCTTAAGTGAACAGCTGAAACGCTGAATGAACAAAACTTCACTTTATCACAGAACCCATGAAATTGCCACTTGGCAACATTTTCCTGAACATGAAGTGGTGCCGCCAGGTTCATCTGCTGGTTATTCCTTATGATGTGGTGAATGCTTGGCTGTGGTTCAGCTAATGAGCAGAATTCCTGGCAGGTGCCAAAGAGAAAGATGTCAACCAGTTCTCTGCAGTGCATTATTGAGAAAGTTAGGACTCGGCCATGATTTAATACTGTAACTCAGCCTTCCCTAACTTGGTGTCTTTCAGATATTTGCATTAAAAAGTATATTATCTATGATTGTTGGCTATGATGGTGTACCATCTAATGTTTCACAGTTGAAAACCAGGACACATATGGCCAAGCAACATCAGTGTGGTCAAGATGGCAAGAGATTTTAACAGGGAAGGACTGTTAAAAGACTGCAGCAGTTTGTGTTTGCCTAAATTTACAGGGAGGGAAAAGACCCCCTCTCACCCCCTACTAACTGAATTCATACATACTACTTTTGCACTTCAAACTCAGTTTGCAGAAAGTGAAGTAAACTGAGGAGAAAGGGGGGGAAGTAGGGGGAGGAGAGAGACACCAGGACATTTTAAAAGCAGCTGAAAAAATGGGATGATAGAGGATTAATTGGGATTGTACCTGCCAAATCAGAACAGTTAGAGTAAAAGCCATCTGGAAGCCAGCCTGTTGAGGAAGGCTGTTATGGTTACCTTGAATAATTTGATAGATATATGATTTCCTATTCCTGTAAACAAATACAGTATGGAAAGTGTACATTTTTGGCTGCAGTGGGTCAGTGGGCTCTGACCCTTTCTACTGCAAATATTTGTTGGGCCCTGACTTCTCCTACTGCCAATGTGACTATGAAAATTATCAGATGTGTCAAAAGTGGCATTACAGCAATGCCAGGAGATCATAGAATCAAAGAGTTGGAAGAGACCTCAAGGGCCATCCAGTCCAACTCCCTGCCATGCAGGAATACACAATCAAATCATTCCCAACAGATAGCCATCCAGCCTCTGTTTAAAAACCTCCAAAGAAGGAGACTCTACCACACTACGAGGCAGTGCATTCCACTTCTGAACAGCTCTTACTGTCAGGAAGTTCCTCCTAATGTTTAGGTGAAATCTCTTTTCCTGTAGTCTGAACCCACTGCTCCATGTCCTAGTTTCTGGAGCAGAAGAAAACAAGCTTGCTCCATCCTCAGTATGACATCCCTTCATATATTTAAACATGGCTATCATGTCACCTCTTAACCTTCTCTTCCCCAGGCAGGCTAAACATGCCCAGCTCCCTAAGCCACTCCTCATAGGTCATCACTTCCAGACCTCCCGCCATCCTGGTCGCCCTCCTCTCTACACGTTCCAGCTTCTCAATATCCTTCCAGAATTGTGGTGCCCACAACTGGACACAGTATTTTAGGTGAGGTCTGACCAAAGCAGAATAGAGTGGCACTATTACTTCCCTTGATCTAGACACTATACTCATATTAATGCAGCCTAGAATCACATTGGCTTTTTTAGCTGCTGCATCACACTGCTGACTCATGTTCAGCTTGTGGTCCAAAAGGATGTGAAAGGGCTCCCTTACTAGACGATGTTGTTTCTCCATCGTTATGCACTCATTCTTCTCCTATTCTGCGGTCGCTGCTTTTTATTGATGGGAGAAGCCGTCAATAGATCCCCATTCTGTTTCTGTCATGGATTTTCCTGTGTGTGACAAAGTGCCCCGTTTCACTGACAAGATCCCAGCGTCAATGGGCGGTCCCTACCAGAATACTTCCAGGTGAGATCAGAGCATCCAGGTAGGTGACACACTTTTTATGATCCTCCCCAGATTACTTGAACATTTTAAACTGTGTTTTTGTGCTTGCTGTCACTTTTTTATGTTCTTTTTCTTATTTGAATTTCCCATGCTCATGTCTTCTTGTGAGAATCTGCGGGATTTCGATCCAGGAAGTGAACGGAGCTCTGTTAGAACTCCGTTCCCTCCTGGGTTGCAATAACAATGGGTGAGGAGGTAAGTGCGGTGGGAAGGGTGATTGTTCCAGAACAGGGACAGGACAGGGGCAAGAGTGGAGATTGTGGGACAGGAACACTTTTTGCATTCCTGCCTAATAATCTCCTATCTCACAAGGCAGTCATGACAGAATTAAGGAATAGAAAAGAACCATCTTAGAGTATATAATGCAGGTTAGTGTAATCACCTGTCAAATGTACAGCAGATTCCAAAGGTGATACAACTTTCATAGGGGAAAACACCAGTGGATGCAGAAGGGGTGTGTGATTTTGCTCACTAGTGAAATATCAGAAGGTGCCTTACAACAGTTCAAGCTATTTGTTCATCTAGCCCAACATTACCTAATCTATAGGTGGATGACCATTGGAGGCTGGGACTAACCCCATTTTCAATTCCTTCGAACCCTTGTAAGGTGCACCTCTGGCTTCAAGTGCAATCCAAAGGTCACTTCAGAAAAACCAGAAGTGGGGTTAAAGCAAGCTACAGGGAGACACATCTTGTTTTACTCAAGAATCATACCCCTAGGGCTTGACTTTCTGTTTTTGCCAACTTCTGCTTTTTTTGGAGGGGGCATTAGTGATGGTGTGGTGTTGTGGTCTCTAGATTAGCTCTGAGGGCCATAAGGATGCCTATGGCATTGTCAGATGTGGCCCACGGGCTATATAGTTCCCACCCTGGCCTACTCTGATGGGCGGCATCTCTCCAGGGTTTCAGGCCCAGGTCTTTCACATTACCTGCTGCCTGAAATCCTTTTAAATGGAGACAGCAGGGAATGAACCAGGGATCTTCTACATGGCGTGCATGGGCTCATCCACTGAATTGTTGACCTGTTCATTTCTCCTGTTCAGACCCTAGTATCTTCAGATAACAAGATCAGGAAAGCTTACAGAAAGAACACACTGACATTCACAAAAGGTACTACTGACACAGATGAAGCAGTGGACTGACTCAATATAAGGCAGCTTCATTAACAGAAGAGGGTGTGTGGCTGTGGGTTATGGGCAAAATGAACAAGAAGCAGAAACTTGTAGGCAGCAATAAAACAGAAATGGCGTTAGCGTTATCACATTATCTTAAAGCTGAATCTGAGCTGAGCCAAAAAGCCACTAAAAGTCCTTTGTGTACTTATTCAGATACTCTTGTTGACATTCAGAAAGGGTTTCCTTAGTTTTTGTGCTTGCTGGGTATACCCATGTGAGTGGAAACCAACACTGTGTTAGTGCATACTAAAGTTTTGCATAGATGCATCTTATCAGGCCATGTGATTGTACCCATATATGTTTTTCCGATGGGGAAAATTTTTAATTCACTATGTTTTTATCTTCAGCAAAACACAATTTTCACATAGCAGTCAATATTTTTAAGATGGCCCATAACCATCTGTGATTGGATCTCACTATTTCCACATCAAAATATTTTAAATAAAATTATAAATACTGTAAACAATTTTAAAAGTATTGGATTATTGCACTTTGTATTTTATTATTTTATGGGTTGGTTTTTTAAATTGAGGTTGCTATTGTAAGCCACCCAGAGATCCTTGTTATATGGCAAAGAAATATTTAAGAGATGCTGTGTTTCACCTTTTCTTGTTCTTTTTTAAAGTAAGCAAAAAACTAATGCCGGTCAAAGCAGAATTATATAAATAGCCGTTCTGCTTGGAACAAGGAGAACGTCATTAAGTCTCAGTTCATCTTTTGACACAATTTCAAATGCCCTTGGCAAACAGTTTAGGAAACTTAAAATATGAGGACTCTCCAAGAGAAGTGTTAATATCTTTTGCCTTTACATAAAATGACTATTTCTAAATCTCAGGGCATACCGCCTCAACCTCTATACTCTGAAAGAGTTGCTGGATCCCATTTGAAACAGTTTACTTTGTGGGGAGAGGAATTTGTATAGACTTCACAAAGTATCTTTTCAAGAGAAAGGAATAGGCATAACTTCCTGTCAGTAAGATAAATTGGTACAGTATTTCACCCACTCAGACACAAACATAAGAAAGTATGTGGTGTATACTGTAGTAGAGATATAGCACATACACGCTATGGTAGATTGTATATCAAACTCATGCCATAGTCTTGAGTCTGCTTGTTTTGGAATAGCTACATTAGTTTCTGGACTAAGCTTAAAGACCACAGACCTATTTTGCAACAGGATGTTATTTAATAACTGACATTATTAAAAGCTTATAATAACAGCATAATGTACAACACTTGTTTCTATAAGAATTACCATTATCAATCATTATGTAATGCCACGATAAAGGTCTTGCTACATAAAAGTCAACAGTGTTTAAGTGATTCCTCACCTACTGCCCATAGCCCAGCATATCAATGACGATATAGTCCATAGTAAATCCCATGTGCAGTTGAAATAGATTTTACTTTTTTTGGTGGCACCTTTGTTGTATGTAACAAGTCTGGCATATATTATCACTAATAATAGGGAACAGAGGAGGGAAGACTCTTGCTTCTTCCTAAAAGTTTGTGGCTGGAGTAGATTGAGTGGCAATGTGTAGGCCAAGCTAGCCAGCCTTTGCCTTGGCTCCTGTCATGTAGTCACTCCACTGCAGGGAGGAGGTGGGCCAAACAACTCTCAAATCTTCACAAACCCCCTGTGAGGACATTGCAGACCCCTGGGGGTCCCTGGACGTCAGGTTAAGAACCACTGCTATACTATAATTGCATAGTATGAAGGGCCCCCTGAAATTCAGTTCCTATCATTTAAAAATGACATTACATTTTTCTTGTGCATTCTCTAGTGTTCACAACAGTCATGTGCAGTTCAAATACCACAAAAATAATTGGATTTTCTTTTAACAATTGCCTGTAAAAGTGGTTTTTAAAGCAAACAGAGGCAGAGATACATTACTGACCCAAATGCGGTTTCTAATCCCTTTGCTAATGAGCAACAGGGAGGATGGAATTGGTCTTGCTAACAGAGCAGAATCACCAGGAAGCTTATTCCCTGTGTGTTTGCAATGCCAAAGGTTTGTGGAGAGATCAGGTAGCTCAGCAGCACAGCCCTAATGGTTCATAAAGCAGGAATGGGGTCAGTAGCATATTAAAGGGAACAAGGGAAACCTAATTAGAGTAGAACAGACCCAAAGGGCAACACCCCACCCTGAGCTTTCAAGCACCATGAGAAGTTCTCTTCTGGTGACTGACATTTTAAATTAGAATGTTTGCTGTTCTCTTAAGTTTGCAAAATATTTCAGACTCTCAAGAGATTTCCCAGCATTCCCGTCTTTGACACACACAAAAAATAGTTCATTCCCAGTTACAGAGGATCAGGATCAGGTGCTCTGTTTGCTTTTGGTTTTTTTAATTGGTTATATAAGGGTTGCACCATATTAACTGGCTAAACAGGAAAGCTCCCTTGTTTTTCTCACTGTTAAAATAGGCAGACGACCTGCCCTCTCGATCCTTGCCCTTCATGGCTGGCCATCGGGGGGGGGGGACTGCCTTGATGGTGTTCCTTAATGACATCATCAATGCATCCCTCAGGGAAGGGTGTGTTCCATCCTGTTTAAAGGAAGCGGCGGTTAGGCCGCTCCTGAAAAAACCTTCCCTAGACCCCCTGGACATGAACAACTATAGGCTGGTTTCTATGTTACCATTCTTGAGCAAAGTGATCAAGAGGGCAGTTGCTCTTCAAGTGGTCTTGGATGAAACTGATTATCTAGACCCATTTCAAACTGGCTTCAGGATGGGATTTGGAGTTGAGACCGCCATGGTTGCCTTGACTGATGATCTGCGTCTAAGCATCGACAGGGGTAATATGTCCCTGTTGGTGCTTCTGGACCTCTCAGCGGCTTTTGATATAATAGATCATGGCATTCTCCTGGATTGCCTGAGTGGGTTAGGAATCGGAGGCACTGCACTCCAGTGGTTCCGGTCCTTCCTCTCGGGCAGGTCCCAGAGGGTGCGGCTTGGGGACAACTGCTCCAGCAGAAAGGAGCTTAGTTGTGGTGTTCTGCAAGGCACCATCCTGTCCCCTATGCTGTTTAACATCTATATGAAGCCGCTGGGTAAGATTATTCGGAGTTATGGAGCTGGGTGTTATCCATATGCTGATGACACCCAGATCTATTTCTCCTTGTCCTGATCATCGGCCTTGGATTCCAATGGCATCTCTCCTCTTAATGACTGTCTTAAAGCAGTAATGGGCTGGATGAGGAAAAACAGATTGAGATTAAATCCGGACAAAACGGAGGTGCTCACGGTAGCGGCCCCGAAACCAGGAGTTGGGTTGCAACCTCCAGTCCTGAATGGGGTCATGCTCTCTGTTAAGGACTGTGTTCGCAGTCTGGGGGTGCTCCTTGATTCATCGCTTCAGATGACGAGTCAAGTGAATGCGACGGTCAGGAGCGCTTATTATCAGCTTCGGCTGATACGCCAGCTGCGCCCTTTCCTGGAAGTAAGGGACCTCGAGACTGTGGTGCACACGCTGGTAACATCTCGTCTAGATTTCTGCAATGTGCTCTACATGGGGCTACCCTCGTGTTTGGTCCGGAAACTTCAGTTGGTACAAAATATGGCAGCCAGAGTGGTCTCGGGAACATCTCGGAGAGACCATATAACTCCAATATTGAAATCTCTCCACTGGCTGCCTATCAGTTTCTGGGCCCAGTATAAGATGTTGGTTATTACCTTTAAAGCCCTAAATGGCTTGGGTCCAACTTATCTCTGGAACCGCCTCCTCCCATACAATCCTCCCCGCGCACTCTGGTCCTCTGGGAGGAATTTACTTCAGCCACAAATATCTCGGCTGTCTGCAACCTCCCAGAGGGCCTTTTCAGTAATCGCCCCCAATTTATGGAATGGCCTGCCGAATGAGATCCGTCAGCTGACGGGCTTGAGTAGCTTTAAAAAAGCACTAAAGATGGATCTCTTTCGGCAGGCCTTTCCTGATTAGATCCCGGCCTCAGGAGCTGCGTCTCCTGGCTTTTTAAAAAATCATGTATATATTTGTTTTTAATGCATTTTTAGTTAGATGGTTTTAATTTTATAGTGTTTAATGTCTTTTTATGGGGGTGGGTGGTGTTTTTTGTCATTATTATAATGTTTTAATTGTTGGAAGCCGCCCCGATTGTTTTTAGCATAGGGGAGGGGTATAAATAAATGTTATTATTATTATTTATTTTTATTATAGAATTTTACTTAACTTTCTGGAGATTATCAGATCACTAAATTAATCCATCACAGGGATGACAGGAGATCACAAAAGGGCTTCCCTTTCAGTCATCGTCGTCCTTGTGTTGTTATGCTCCAGTGCCTCCCCCGTTCCCCCTTAAGCCGTGAATTGACCCGTCGTTCCATTTCTGTAATGGAATGAAGGGTGAGCAAAAAGGTGCCCCGTTATGCTGGCGTGATGCCAGCATCACAGGGAGGTCCGTGCCGAACACTTCCGGTCGAGATCGGGACATCGAGGTAAGTGACACACTTTTTCTTACCCTCCCCAGGTTACTTGGAGTTTTTAAAATGTGTTTCAATGCTTTGTTTTACTTTTTGACATGTATCTTGCTTTTACTTTTTGAATTTCCTGTGCAGTCGTTCTCTCGCGAGAATGGGCAGGATTTCCTTTCCGGGAAGTGAATGGGGGTCTGTGAAGGCTCTGTTCATTCCTGGACTGCCAGAGGGGAGGGGAGCAGTTTTTACAGTGCTTTTAAGGTAAGTCTGAACTTTTTTAAAGTGCTACAAGGATAGGAGTGGGGTGGGAAATAGCTGGTGAGACGGGGATGCTGTATTTGTCCCCTGTCCGAAAAAGTCCTCTGACTTGCAGATGTGTAAACATGGATGTGAGCCAATGTGGTGTAGTGGTTGGAGTGTTGGATTATGACTCTGGAAACCAGGGTTCAAATCTCTGTTTGGCCATGGAAACCCACTAGGTGATCTTGGGCAAGTCATACTCTCTTAGCCTCAAATGGAAGGCAAAAGTAAACCCCTTCTGTACAAATCTTGCCAAGAAAATCTCTTGATAGGTTCACCATAGGGTTGCCATAAGTCAGAAATGACTAGAAGGCACACAACAACAACAAACATGGATGTGTAAAACCACATAGACAAGTTATTATGGGTGCTTTTCAATGAAGATTTTAGTGTGCAATCATACTGTCCAATCTGCAGAAATTTAAGGAGGTCTAACCAGTTCCTGTCTGATCTTGGAAGCTAAGCAGGATCAGCTCTGATTATTACTTGGGTGGGAGACTGTCAATGGATACCAGATGCTGTAGTCTATATTTTAGAGGAAGGAACTGGCAAAGGCTAAGAATACCCTATTAAATTAATGGGGTCGCCAGGGGACTTAAAGTCACACGCACACACACACACACACACACACACACAGAATGGTGTTTAATTTGTAGCCCACCTTCCCCCATTGTTTCCTCCATCTTTGTATGTTTCTTACAAAGATAACATTTTTTTTTTAAAAAAAAGGTAGAATACCTGAAGAATGCATTTTAATTGAAAGCAGTATGAGGGCTCTGCTTATACTTGGGTTTCTAACACAATTAACACAATTAGTAAGTGGCTTGTTGTGACCAGGTAGACTAAGGCCTTTATTAGACATAACAAATACGGTGTCATAACGATGCCACATAACTGCGAAAGGGCAGATATGGTCTGGGGGAGAAGAAAGAGTGTCAGAGTACCAGCTAGAGCAAAGCAATAGGTAGCTCCTGAAAGCAGGGGTGTGCATGCATTTTTTCAGAACATTGGATAGGAAGCAGATCACTCTGTAGAGTACATGTGAAAGAGATCTAGATACATATGTAATTTGTTTATCTGGTTACTAATGAAGATTTGATGCTGTGTGTTATCTGGCGCCTCCCAAGTAGAAGAAAATGGGGGAAACAACACTTATCTCTTATCTTTTCTTTTTAAGCCTGCAGGAAAACTAAGTTAATTAATTTTACAAGACACTTATTTGCTTGGAAGTTTATTCATTAAGAGGACTAAATGAATAGATGTGGAGAGAATTACTGGCAGAAAGCTAAATCATGCAGATGATATCTGCTTTTAATTCTGTGCATGTTTCTATTTTTGTAGAGGCAAGTTCCATGGATTAGGTTCCAGCTTCCACTGGGGGGAGAAACATTGCCTACATTTCTCAGCAGCCCCTGATATTTGAGTAAGAGTCTGGGCAGAACACAGTGGCAGGTTGAAGTGATGGGCTGTACCTCTTTAGATTGTGTGTGTATGCATATCCTTTTATTTAATCCAAGGTAGGCAATATATAGATTCTGTTCAATCAAAATGTCACAGAAACAGTATAGAAACTTTCAGTTCTCCTGAATTCTTTATCAGGCTAAGTAGTACATGATACAGGCAACAGGAGAAGAAACATAAAACTCCAAAACTTGGGCCAGATGGTCTGCAGTGCAGTCATGACTAAAGTCTTATTTATTTGAATGGATCTACTTTACACAACTCACACAATATGAACAGATCTTGTAGGCCAGTGATGCTGAACATTTGGCTCTCCAGATGTTTCAGACACCAACTCCTGGAATCATTTACTGGTTGGGGCTTCTGGGAGTTGCTTCAAAATATGTGGAGGACAAAAGTTGAGAATCACTGTTGCAGATCATGTGGTCCAACTTCTTTCCTTTTCTCCCTTTCTTAGTGCAAAAAAATTCAGAACTAGAGCATCTGCGGCAGATAACTACTTCTGACTTTTTATCTCCAGTGAGACTGTAGGAGGCTGGAGAGACTCACCAGGGTACAGCTTGCTGATGCACTCAAGGGGACCTAGAGGGATAGTAAAACCTTTTATGCCTGTCAGGAGGGACCAACAGAGCCAAGAGAGAAGACAACTCACTTGCTGATTGGTTTCAGAAGGGTGATCTGCAAAAACTGGAAAAGAGCATCACTGTAGCAGGCTACCTTGGAAGAGCTGTCCAGAAGGTTGAATTAAAAGGGAGGGAGAAACAGGCAGGGGAGGCAGAAGGAGCCAGCTTGGCTTTAGAAGCAAACTGGGAGCCCAGGCTCTGCAGTCCTTCTTGTGACCACTGTGACAGGAGCAGCTGTAAACAGCCTTATAGGTGGCCAAGCCAATAGAGAAACCACAGGAGCCTGCCCTGGGCCAGTTGGGTCTAGAAGAAACAGGCTTAGTCAGCCACTGAAGAGAACTGGATAGAAGGGCCTGGGCTTTTAGAATCCCAAGGAAATGTTCATCGTAGGGGCTTGTTGCCTTGAAGGAGAGAAGGGCAGACACTTGTAAAAACTGTGATGTGGCTTTGGAGGCCCCTTATAGCCCAGTACTGTAAGCCTGGGGTAAGGACATCCCAACTAAAGCCACCAGTGAAGCTTTCTAAACTCTAGAACCTGGTGTAGGCTCATGCATTTCAAAGAACAAGGGTGGTGGTGTTTAATTAATTAATTTATTTATGTTTATTTAGTTAGTTATTTATACCCCGCTCTTTAGCCACAAGGCTATCAGAGCAGCTTAGAAATTGTTTTAAGCAATAGCTATTTACACATCTACACTGCATTAAAGAGTTTCCGATGTGTGTTAGCTAATTGCCCCCACAAGCTGGGTACTCAGTTTACCGACCTACGAAAGGATGGAAGGCTGAGTGAACCTTGGATCCCGCTGGAATCAAACTTGCAATGTGGTGGCTTGCAGTACTGGCATTTAACCATTTCTACTGGGGAGGACATCACAGAGGCAAAGACCATCATATCTCTAGGTAATTGGTTCCACTGTTGAACTATTCTTATCATCACCATGTTTGTGTTCAGGTAAAGTCTACCCTTTTATTATTGACGTTCATCCTGTCTTCTAGGAAAGCAGTGACATCTTCACAGCACGTGGTTGTGGAAGGTGGTCCAACGGACTTGGGGAGAAAGAAAAGGCAGGCACAGTAGCAGCTTCATTCTCTTGTTTCTTTATGACTCTTAAGGGGCTGCAAGATCTTCAGGTCAACAGCTCTTCATTCTAGAGAGAAAGCCTGAGTGATTTCAAGGGCTTGCTGTTTATTTGTCTGTTTGATTTTTTGGAAGACCAAATAGGAATATTTATTAAGCAGGAACACTGCTTATCATAGTTATAACAAGATGAAACTGGATGCCTTTCCTGAGTTAAAAATATTATTCATAAAACAAGGTCAGCTCCCAAGGAAAGTAAGTATTTTTGGCTGTTCCATGTCTGAGAATGATGAGAGAAGTGTCTGGTGCATGAGAGAGAGAGAGAGAGAGAGAGAGAGAGAGAATGAGAATGTTCCCAGTTACTATCACTGCAAGTGGAACGAGAGCAAAACCATCAGGTTTGTATAGCTAAGAAGCTGAATAAGGTTGTGGTTACTGACATGGGCATCTGGCCATAGAGAGATTCACTTCTGTTGTTTCATGGAATATTGAGAGAGAGACCCTTTGTCATGTCTGTGGGCTGTGCCATGTGAGACACTCTAGTGCTGTTGTTAAGAGAGATTCCACATGACAACCCAAATAATGACATTCTGTCTTATGACCACTGCATAGACTGAAGAAGGAAAGCTGCTGGGCTGTAGCTTGCTCAGGACTTTCCAAGCCTGGCTACTTATTTCTGTCCCTGTAGGTTTGATTGTTGGTGTGGTGTCCATTCTTCTCCAGTGATTCAGTGGAAAATTACATAAGAGAAGGAAGTGAATCATTGGCTTGTGTTTTAAGTGGTTTTGAATAAAGAGGGATGCCAGCCCCTAGGGAAGCCAGATGGATGGGACAGAAACTGACGAGACTCTTGGTAATGTTGAGATAAAAGATCTCAGTGGCTGATTATTAAGAGCCGACCATGATTAAGTTCCTTCTCTATAAGCTATCCACATACTCCTCGGGTCAAAGATGTTTGAATGGAATTGCCAGTACTTTCGTAGTGTACATCTGTGAAAAACTAAATCCTTGTAGCTCAAGATAGGAAAGTTTAATGGTCCCTCAATGATTTGAGGTAGCAATTGTTGAGCATCTTTTGTACAGTATAGGACAATAACTTTAAAACACTAGTAGGTGCCCATTAGTGTGTACTTTCTGACTGTTACATGTTTGTTTTTCATGTTTTGCTCAGTGATCTGTTCCTTTTCTGAAGTGTCCCATGTAGCTTCTGTGGAACAGTGTGAAATAAAAGATATTAATATGCAGATATGCCTGGAATAAAGGTGCAAAACCAGTTGTTGGATGGCTTATTGAAGTGCCACTTCATTAAAAAAAGGGAGCCTGAACTCTAGATTGAAGCAGTTAACCATCAGTGGCTACTGTCTGATGTGGCTATGTATAATCTCCAGCAGTGGGAGTCATCAGTGCTGTAAATACTGGTTGCTGGGGATGGGGAACACCACCACAGAGGTGTGACTCCCTCATAGCCTGCTTATGGGTCTTCCCAATGGCATCTGGCTGAGCACTGGGGGAACAGAATGCTGGGCTTGATAGACCTTTCATCTGATCCAGCATAGGTCCTCTTTTGTTAATAATACTGTGACATATTTTAGGATTATGTGCTCAGGCCTCAGTCATATCACAAACTATTGGTATTCTCATGTGTATATAGAGGAATTAACTATTTTGTTGTTGTGTGCCTTCAAGTCATTTCTGACTTACGACGACTCTAAGGTGAAATCACAGGGTTTTCTTGGCAAGATTTTTTCAGAAGGAGTTTTCCTTTGTCTTCCTCTGAGTATGACTTGCCCAAGGTCACCCAGTGGGTTTTCATGGCTGAGCAGGGATTTGAACCCTGGCCTCCAATTGTAGTCCTATGCTCAAACCACTGCACCATGTTGACTCTCCATGAATTAACTACTAGGAGTTTTGCTTACAGAAAAGGGATTGTGCCCAAAACAGCTGTAAGCATATCACAATAAATTATTTAATTTTAATTAAATACATTTCTCTCTGGCTTTTCTTCGCAAATGAAGATTCAGGAAGGACTCATCCCGCGCTTTCTGCATGCGTGCTGATGACTAAAAAGGCCAATCCAAGATAAACAAGTCTGGTTGCAAAAAGCACAGCAGAAGGTCTCCTTGGGTGATGTTTCCAGATTGTGATTCATTCTGTGTTGTCATTTCTCTTCAAGACTTGTTCGGCGTGAGTTCTCAAATAAGGCTGCAGCATTGTGGATAGTGTGTCTCCATGCCTCCCGATGTGAGGCCAGGGCGGACCATTGTTGGTGATCAATTTGGCCGAGCCTGAGATATTGTTTCAGGGAGTCCTTGTATCGCTTTTTTGGAGTGCCCTTCTTACGCTGACCCGTGGAGAGTTCACTGTAGATTACTATTTTTGGGAGGCGATGGTCCTCTATCTTAGAAATGTGCCCTGCCCAGCGCAGCTGTGTTCTCAATATCATGGCCTCAATGCTGGTGATCCCTGCTTGCTCAAGGACAGCAACATTTGTCACATAGTCAGTCCAGTGTATATTTAGGATTGTGTGTATACAGCACTGATGAAAGCGTTCGAGGAGTCGTAAGTGGTGGTGATAGGTGACCCAAGTTTCAGACCCAGAAAGGAGAATAGACAGTACAATGGCTCTATACACATTGATTTTTGTGCTTCGCCTCAGGTGTTTATTACTCCAGACTCTTTTGTAAAGTCTTCCAAATGCACTATATGCCTTTGCTAATCTGTGATCGCTCTCTTTGTCAATCTTGGCATCTGAGGAGATGATGCTTCCCAGGTAGGTGAACTGCTGAACGGACTTAAGCACAGATTTGCTGACAGCAATGTGGGGATGGTGGTGTTCGTCCTGTGGTGCAGGCTGGTAAAGAACTTCCTTTTTCTTCAGGTTGACTTCCAGCCCAAACAGCCCTGCAGCTGTTGTGAAGCAGGATGTTAGACACTGCAGAGCTGCTTCTGTGTGGGCAACAAGGGCAGCAGCATCAGCGAAGAGCAGCTCATGGACTAGATAGTTTAGAGTCTTAGTGAGATCCCTCAGATGGCTTAAGTTAAACAAGCTACCATCAGTACGGTAACGTATATAGATGCTGTCTTCTTCTTCAAGCTCTGCCATAGCCTTTGGAGCATCATGCCGAAGAAGATTGTAAATAAAGTTGGAGCAAGAACACAACCTTGCTTCACTCTATTAGTTATTAGAAAGGGCTCTGAAAGAGCATGGCCATATCTGACTTGACCGTGCTGGCCCTCATGTAGCAAAATAATCATTTTAAGGAATTTGGGGGGACATCCTAGTCTTTCCAGGATCTGCCACAGACCTTTTCTACTCACAGTGTCGAAAGCTTTGGTGAGGTCGACAAATGTTAAATAGAGACTCTTGTTCTGCTCTCTACATTTTTCTTGCAGTTGCCTAAGGGCAAATACCATATCCGTAGTACTCCTATTGGGTCTGAAGCCACATTGGCTTACAGGAAGAAGTTCTTCTGCAATAGCAGGAACTAATCTGTTCAGGAGTATCCTTGCAAGGATTTTTCCAGCAATAGAGAGCAGTGTTATGCCTCTATAGGTTGAGCAATCAGATTTTGCTCCTTTTTTCTTGTACAGGGTGATGATGACTGCATCTCGGAGATCTGATGGCAGTTCCCCTTTTCCCCAGCAATTCACAAGGAGTTTGTGGAATTTATCAAGGAGTACATGACCTCCATGTTTCCAAACTTCAGGTGGGATTCCATCAATCCCAGCTGCCTTGCCGTTTTTCATCTGCTGTATGGCCTTAAGGTTCTCTTCCAAAGTGGGAGCTATGTCCAATTCAATTTTTATCGGTTTTTGTATGATATGTTGGATAGCTGAGCCTTGGACTACTCGGTTGGCACTAAAGAGACTTTGAAAGTGTTTGGCCCATCGATTCAGGATAGAGGCTTTATCAGTAATTAATGTTTGACCATCTGTACTGTATAAGGAGCTTTGGGCCTGATAAGTAAGTCCAAACACTGCCTTAAGAGCTTCATAAAATCCTCTAAGATCACCTAGATCTTCACAGCATTGTGTCTTTTCTGCTATATTGGTCCACCACTTGTTCTGCATGTCTCGGAGTTTTTGTTGAAGTTTACTACATGTGAGGCGGAAAGCTGCTTTTCTTACATGGCAAGTTGGCTGGGCGAGGTATGCCTGGTGAGCAGTTCTCTTCTTTGCCAACAGCTCCTGGATCTCTTGGTTGTTTTTGTCAAACCAGTCTTGGTTTTTCCCGAGGGATTCTTCCACAGACTGGAGGATACTGTTTTTGATATGTTGCCAAAGCACTGTAGGAGAAGGATCTGTAGGATGGTCTTCAAGTTTTGTTTGCAGATTTGCCTGGAAGTTGACTCTCATGGTAGCTTGTTGAAGATTGTTGACTTGGAGTCTCCTCTTTAAGATGCCACCCCTCTTAGGTTTGAACTTAAGATGAAGATTTAGTTTACATCTGATGAGGCGATGATCTGTCTGGCATTCTGCACTGGGCATCACTCGGGTTTGACGAACATCACGAATGTTTCTCTGGCAGACTAGAACATAGTCAATGAGGTGCCAATGTTTGGATTGGGGAAGCATCCAGGTTGTCTTCAAGATATTTTTTGCTAAAAGATAGTGTTTGTAATAGTTAGCTGTTCTGCACAGAACTCTAGCAAGAGGCATCCATTATCATTGCAGTTTCCAACACCATGCTTGCCTAAAACACCTTTCCAGGCTTTGGAGTTCTTTCCTACTCTGGCATTGAAGTCACCAAGGATAATAATTTTATCTTCTACAGGGACTTTTTGTATGAGGTGGCATAGGTCTGTGTAGAATTTGTCTTTCTCTATAGGGTCGGTCTGCATAGTTGGAGCATATATACTAAAGAGAACAACATGTGGGAGATATAAGGAAATAATGCGATTGGAGTGTCCTGTTGGCAAGGTATTGAGTTTGGAGGCAATGGAGTTTTTAATCATAAAGCCTACTCCTGAAAGATGTTTTTCGGTTTTGGGTTTGCCAGACCAGTAAAGTATGTAGCCAGCGCCATTTTCTTTAAGGCTGCCTTCCTCATGGAGACGAACTTCACTAAGAGCAGCGATATCAATATTAAGTCGTGATAGTTCATGGGCTATTGGAGCAGAACGACGCTCAGGCTGTCCACTATCTGCAGAGTCTCGCATGGTTCTGATGTTCCAGCATGGAAGTGTCAGTTTATTTACACCTTTGGAGGCCTGTGTGTGCCTTTGTTTATTTGCCTTGGTTTGACTGCATCAGAAGATGCTCGTTGGCTGCGGCTAGCCAACCAGGTAGTTGGGGATAAGCTTTCATTAGGCCACCTTTTCTAGGCCCCTCTCCATATGGAGCAAGCAGTGCTCTCCTTAAAAAAGTCTGCTTGGTCGTTCAGGATGCTGCCGAACAAGACTGTCATCTCCCGGGTCAGCCTCAAGCGACCAAAGTCCTGAACTGCCTGCATGCAGGATTGGGTCTGCGGCTTCCAGTGCATCTTTACACCTGCCGTTTCATCCCTCGCCTATCGCTACAGGGCTTTTTCAGAACTGGATTTGTCCTTCGAGCCTGTGCGATGGATTTTTCTGGTGGAGCGCAGCATGCACAGAACTGGCCTCACCCTTTAAACCAAAGGTTCATCTGCTGTGGCCTTGCAAGCATGGACAGTAGCAGCGAGGTCCTCAGGTCATAGGTTTGATTAGAGTTTCTTTCTCTTAGATGGTTGACCTTACAAGGTTGGACAAGCACCCTCTGCGCGGGTTTGGGATTAGAGTTTTCCTTCTCCTAGGATGGTTGCCATAAGGCTAGAGAGCCCATCCTGCCCTTTGACACTCTTTGTCAGACCCTTCAGTTTTGCCCTGTCTGGCATGGGAGACCCTACTGGTGGCTATTATGCCACTGCCAGCATAGCTCAAAACATCATTAGGGTACGCAAGCCTCTCTCCCACGAAAAGACGGCGTCAATGGAGAGGAATTAAATAAATTAGAAACATGCTAAACTTATGCTGCAAGCCCTTTTTATTCATAATTATCCTGCATGTGCTGGTTGTTCATTTCAAACATTCCTGAGATGGATGTTCTTGTAAGGCAGTTTCAGAACCTATTTAAGGAGACATGATTTTTTAAAAAAAATGCTCAGAGGCATATATGGTAGAAACTCTCCTTTATTTTACCTGCTAGTCCATCCCTGGAAGTACTCCACACTCCATGATATCATTATATTGAAAATATGCAGTTAGAAACCCTAAGTTTCATTTGCAATAACTAGTTTTAACCTTAATGGATGGCTGTGCAAAAGGATTTGGTTTGACCTCCACAGGGCCATTTGTTGCTGTCTCACTTTGAGCAATCCAGCCTTCTTCAGTAAATGTAATTGTAGGACTTCTTTTTTAAAAGTTTTCTAAAAATAATGTACTTCTGCAATTAATGGCTAATTAATTGCTTCTAAGAATGGAAGATGGTGAAATGTACATGTATTAACAGCTAGTTGTGACATCAAGTAACAGGAACGTATTGAATATGCCCCATGTTGTTATCATGTGAATCAGTTAAATAATAATAATAATAATAATAATAATAATAAAATTTATTTATACCCCGCCCCTCTGTCAAAACAATCGGGGCGGCTTACAAAAATTAAAATACAATACAGATAAAATCCCCAAACACCCACCCCCACCCTCCCCCATAAAAAAATATTAAACAATTATAAATTAAAACCAACTGATCTAAAATCACATTCAAAAACAATAAATACAATAAAATACAGTAAATGGTCAGCGGACTAAAAGAGGCCAGGATCCCCTGAGGCCAGGATCTAATTAGGAAAGGCCTGCCGAAAGAGATCCGTCTTTAGTGCTTTTTAAAAGCTATTCAGGTTTGTTATCTGACGGATCTCATTCGGCAGTTAAAATCACAGGTGGGTAAAGTGTGGCCCTCAGACTGTATGTGGACCCATAAGGCCATTTTTGTGGCCACCAGGTCCCCCCAGGGGGCATTTTTTTTTGCAAAAAATTCTTTTTTTTTCTTTTTTTTTTTCTTTTGGTGCTCTGAAATACTAAAAAATGATTAGGAGGTGCAGGGGGCATTTCTATCACATTTGGAGCCCCCCTGGAGCGCCCCCCCCCGAGGTCCTAACAAAATTTTGCATTTTTTTAAAACCTATCTTGCCTCAAAAATGCCTCTACAGGCTCAGGAAGGTCCCAAAATATGCCTCCATGTTCCCTAGAGGGCTTTTGGGGGCAAAAACTGGATTTTTTTTTTTACAAGAGCAGATACGGTGGGAGTGCAGCCTTCTAAGGGGCTAATGCAGCCACCTAGTCTTCCACAGCTGTCCATCACTGGTTAAGATGCAATTGGTATAAAGTACCAGGTTGTTGCTTTCTTTAACCCCAACATTCTTAAATCTGGAAATATTGAATGGTACTGTCAAGGGAAGTCAAAATACAACTTTACTCTATTTTGGTCAGACATCACCTGGAATAGCAGTTATGATGCATGAGGTCTGTCTATTAAATAACGAGACTGTGGGCCCATCTACATGAGGGGAAAAATCCAAAGTATCTTGTAGTATTGGCATCCCACAGCATCAGCGACATGTCTAAATGGTTTTTCTGGCCTCAGAAGCCCCCATAAGCCTCGCATTCCTAATGGTGGCCGCGAGTGATTTAGTCACGTTAGTTCTCCACCACCACCATTTTTTTTTTAAAAAAATCAACCCAAGGTGTGCTGGTGCAATAGAGCAATTTTCCAATTTCATAGGACAGCAAAACAGAAAATATTCATCCTGTTTTGTCGCCTTAGTGAGCAATCGCTAAGGTGAAAATCCAACATAGCAGCAGCAGCAATCCCTGTCCCCGCTCTCACCCAGCCAATCAGCTTTGTGCTTCCCTTTGAAATTTTTGCTGTTTGATAGTCCAAACGAGCAGGAATGCACACACCCCTTGTGGTTTTTGAAAAACTATGAGAAAATCTGTAAAGGCTGATTGAAAAAACAAACCCTGTTGTTTTTGCCGTTTTGGTCCCCCCACTTCTTCTGAAAAGTGGGAATTGGGGCTGCATCCCGTTTAGACAGGTAGGATTCCCAGCAAATTCCATGAGGGGTATTTTCACCGTTTGGATGGGCCCCTGTGTTTCTACCTTTCAGACAAATCAGGGAGAACTGATTGTGAATGCTTGAGTGGTGACCTTGAACATGTCTGAACCTGCAGGACAAATATCAACACTCTCAGCCATTCAGTTAATTGTCAGTCGTCATCTAAAGTTAATTGTCAGTCATTGTTTAAAGCAGCTGTGTTGTCTGTTGTGTGCCGGAAAATGCTAAGTTTAAAAGTCGAGCAACGTGTCAATTTGAAATTTTTAGTAAAATTGAACAAAACACCAACAGAATCTTTTCAAAGAAATGAAGAAATTGTGGAAACAATCAGCCGAATTGTTCAAGAAGACCACCAACTTGGTGTCCGAATGATAGCTGAAGCTGTGAACATTGACAAAGACACTGTGTGGGAAATATTGCATGAGAATCTCAACATGAGAAGTTTGTGCCAAGATGGTCCTTAGGGTTCCCACACCAGAGCAAAAAGAGTGCCGCAAGGAAATTTGCACTGACGTTCTGCAGCAACTTGAGGGAGACCCAAACTTTTTTTCAAAAAATCATAACTTCTGATGAAACCTGGATCTTCCAGTATGATCCTGAGACAGAACGGCACTCAATGCACTGGAAAACACCATTGTCAAAAACATGTCAAAGCAAGTCCACATTCAAAGCCATGCTCTTTGTGGGTTTTTTGTTTTTGTTTTTACCTCAGGGGCATAATTTTGGCAGAATGGGTTCCAGAAAGCAGTACAGTGAACCAGCATTATTAAAAGGAAGTTTTGACAAAGCTGAGAGAAAGAGTCAGAGAAAAAAGGCCAGAACTGTGGGGAAATGGTTCCATTCTTCATCAAGACAATGGGCCTACTCACACAGCACTTTCTGTGAAGCAGTTTTTGGCTGATAAATGCACTACTACACTTGAACATCTTCCATATTCGCCAGATTTGGCACCATGCAACTTTTTTCCTTTTCCCTAAAGTGAAATTGGTGGTTAAAGGAACACGTTAGCTTTACTAATCATAAATAGATGGGAAGCGGATGCCAGTAAGAAAATATAAGCAATGAAAAATATTCTGACAACTATGTCAGCTGAACTCTGACATGTCCTCAAGTACAGGTGGTCCCAGGGTCTGCATTGCTCAAACTTTACGTTGTTCTGTTATATCCAAATGTGCCTTTTAGGTTCTCCAAGTATGAATGTGTCACTTGTTCTCAAAAGAAACTCTCCAGGTGGTGGTGGTTATATACCTTAACAGGACTTTCTAGAAGCAAGAAGAAGATACTTGCAGGTTTGGAAAAGGGTGCCATTCCTTCTCTCTAAGATTAATAGAGGAAGAAGTGGAGGAGGATGAAGAAGGTCTTATTAATTTATAACTCACCCTTTCCCCATAATTTTTAATTTATTGATTTGTTTATTTAATTTATATCCCACCATTCTCCCAGCAAGGGATTCAAGGCAGTATACAGCATTTCAAAAGCCTAATGAACCTTCCTAGTACAAAAGTTAACACAATTAAACTGAATTTCTATTTTAAAAACAAATTAAAAACATTAAATGGACATTTAAAACATAATAAAACAGGAACACTACACACCCCATTAAAAGCTCTGTCTGCCACAACATGCTAAAAACCAAATGCCTCCTTTTAAAGAAAAACAGTCTTTACTTGCCAGTGGAAAGACAGCAGGAAGGGGGCCAAGGCAGCTTGCATCATAATGGGACAAAAAAGATTAAAATATTCAAAAACATCAATAAAAGCATAAACATAATAGTTACTTAAAAGACAACAAAACAATTTATAAAGTTAAAGCCATTAAAATTCATTAAAATACTGTACAGGTTGAGTCTCCCTTATCCAAAATGCTTGGGACCAGAGGTATTTTGAATTTTGGAATATTTGGGATTTTTGAATACTTGCATATACATAATGAGATATCTTGGAGATGAGACCCAAGTCTAAACATGAAATTCATTTATGTTTCATATTCACTATATACACTTAGGACTTTTTCAAATGGGAGAAGAAAAACCTGAGGAGGTTGGGAGAAGAACGGTGCTGTCGCACTTACAGTGCTCCATTTCAGACAGCACCATCCTCCTCCTGACCTTCCCCTGTGCTTCTTCCATGCTGCAGGTGCCGCTTTTTAGTGATGGGTTTTTCCATCAATAAAAGCCCGCAGCACGGAGGAAGCATGGGGGAAGGTCAGGAGGAGGACAGTGTCGTCCAAAACAGAGGAGATTTTCACATGGGCTATATATCCTGTGGCAGGAACAGAACAGGGTCAGGAAAGGTTTCCCCTTTCGGACGACGTTGACCCCGTTCTGTCCTGCATCCATCCTGCTCCCATGACTGTTCCAGAACAATGTAATCACAATTTTTCATTGTGAATAGACCTCCCATTCCGTTGCTATCACGCAATCACGGGTGTGTGAACGGAGCCCCGTTCCTGTTCTGAAATGTCAGCTGCGGAGGACAGGTAAGTTCTGAGCACTTCCTGGTATGATCTGGGCATCCAGGTAAGTGGCACCCTTTATTTTACCTTCCCTGTTTTGATTGTGTGATTTAAAGTGTGTTTTTGTGCTTGGTGAACTGATTTTATGTTTGGGGGAGTTTTATTTTTTAAATTTACCACCTGGACGTTATCACGTGATAACGTGATAACGTTTCAGACAGCCGGTCGTAAAAGCAGCCTTACGACAGCTGCATTTACAGCCAGCCAGCGAGTTCTTGCCGTGGAATTAAGGTAAGTGTGTGAAAGATTTATGTTATTCCGTGGCAGGAACGGGAGAGGAGGTGGCGGGGCAGTAACGGGACATTTTGGCCCCGTGTGAAAATCTCCATAGTGCTATAAGCATGACAGCGCTGTTCTTCTCCCGACCTCCTCAGGGTTTTTTCCCCCATTTGAAAAAGTCCATAGCCTGAAAGTAATTTTATATACAATATTTTAATAATTTTGGGCATGAAACAAACTTTTGCGTACACTGAGCTATCAGAAAGCAAAGGTGTCACTGTCTCAGCCACCCATTTGGACAATTTTGAATTTTGGAATATGTTGGATTTTGGAATTCTGTAAGATGTAGACTCAACCACAAAATAGCATAGCACATCATTAAAAGGCAATCTTAGCTAGCTTCTAAAAAGCCTGGTGGCATAAGAATGTTTTGATTTCATGACAAAATTAGAGCAAGGAGGGGGCCATCCTAGCCCCCCAGGGAGGGAGTTCCAAAGTCTGGGAGCAGCCACCAAGAAGGCCCTCTCCCTAGTTCCTGCCAAATGAGCCTAAGAAGGTGGTGGGACTGAGAGAAGAGCCTTGCCCAAAGATCTAAACCTCTAATGGGCTTGTAAAGGGTGATACGGTCCTTCAGATAGCCTGGATCCAGCTGTCTGGGGTTTTATTATCAGCATTTTGACTTGTGCCCCAGAAACAGAGCAGCCACCGGCGGAATTGTTGCTACAAGAGAGTTGTGTGCTCCCTGTAGAGAATCCTGCTTTCAGAGAGGGAAGCTACTTATCAGGGCCTAGGCCAGCACAGTCTCTCTTTACGTTTATAGTGGGCCCTTGGTATCTGCTGGGGTTTGATTCCAGGAACCCCCGAGGATACCAAAATCTCTGAATGATCAAGTCCCATTATATACTATGGTGTAGTAAAATGGTGTCCCTTTATATAAAATGGCAAATCAAGGTTTGCTTTTTGAATTGGAGGGGGTGGGTTGGGAATATTTCCAAACTGTGGATGGTGGAATCCATGGATGCAGAATCCGTAGATATGGAGGGCTGACTGTATATTTAAGACCTATTTACTGATTATACATAAACAGTAGAGGGAATTAAACAGTTAAAGTGGGAATTAAATCAAGTTAATATCTACATGTGTAGTAAGTACAGTAATATTATACTAAATGAGCGTGGATGGACGAGAGGCCCAATTGCTAAACTCATTGCTGATCTTCTGCATTTGCAGCATTCTACAAGCTGTTACCAAAGCACAGAGCACTCATTGTAATGCCTTTTCACATGGCCCCACGACCTTCATCATGTTTTGGATGCTTTCCTGCACACAGTGGAGGTTCCTGGAGTTCATGCTACATTTGGCTCACAGCAGCACTTTCAGGGACTGGCGATAGGGAGCAGATGTGTGCTGTAGTAAGGCATCCATCCAGTCACGTGTTGTGCGTACGGCTTCCAAAGACCCCTTTCTCTCACAATTGCATGGCCTCCATCTTCATCACCCAGCTTGTTTTATTTGAAACACATGAGCCAGCAAGCTTCAAAAGACTGGTGGAGTAGTAGAATGGAAGGCTGTGGCACAGATCTTGAGCAGGGGTGGTGGGGTGCAGCTTTTCTCAAAAAAGGATGAGTTCACTAAGCTTGGCTGCCATTTTTTGTTGCTTTCTACAGAATGTCTGAACCCTTCAGACAAGTTCCCTGTGATTCCTCTTGGAGATCTGTGGTGGGCGTTAGCAAAATGCCAGGAAAGAACTGTGAGAGCATGAAAAGAATAAGGAAAATAAATAGTTGTGTTCAGTATATAGGGTAAAAATAAACAGCCCAAGGAGCTGTTCCAGGAACAATTTGTGCTATCTAGGCCAGGGCAGTGGTTTCTCAACACAAGATTGGGCCCGTCTCCTTTATTTCAAGTGAGCTTTTGGCTACCATTAACTATTGGAAAATTATGTTGACTAAGAAGCTTTTGAGATCCTGATAAAGTTAATGTTATCCGTGCAATGTGAGACAGAAGTCATGCAAGTGTTTCTTTTCTTCTGTGCTGAATCTGGCTTCAATTTTAGGAGATGTTCTGTATGTAGTACTGATCAGGGAAACTGATACCCCAGAGATATCCATGACGTGTTCCCTGTTAAGTTTTATGTCTGATAAAATAAGCATTGAAAATACTAACAGCACAGAAAATAAAATTGCCCCAGCATATCTAATGTGTCATCTCTATTGCAATCCCAGTTATTGGCCAAATGGGGAAAAGAATGAGGGGGCGGGCACTTTACCTGTGCCCCCAATTTCATGTGTGTGTTTGGAGGGGGGGTGCCTCCATTCTTTCCATGAGGAAAAAGATGAGACTCAATTGTAGATCACACTAAAAGATATTTATCATAGAAAAAAGGAAGACAAGCTCTTGGCATCTTTTTAAAAACAGCAGTGGGTGTTGGTTCTTTCCTCCATGTCTAGTTTGTACTGTTTTTCTCTCTTGTGATTGTCAAAGATGTTTATGCAAAGAAACCCCCCCTCCTCCCTCGAACGTCTTGGAAACCCTCTGAAATAATAGAAAATAACAACTTTCTACAGATCGTGTGAGATACTCCAGAGCCCAGAGTTTAGGGAAAAAAAATAGGTGTTTGTTTAACCAGGGACTTTTTCAAACCAGGTAGAACCCCGAGGAGATTGGGAGAACAGGACTGTCATAGAATCCTAGAATCATAGAACTGTAGAGTTGGAAGAAACCACAAGGGCCATCCAGTCCAACCCCCTGCCATGCAGGAATACACTATCAAATCATCCCTATCAGATGGCCATCCAGCCTCTGTTTAAAGACCTCCAAGGAAGGAGACCCCACCATGCTCCGAGGGAGTGTGTTCCACTGCCGAACAGCTCTTACTGTAAAAAATTTCCTCCTAATGTTGAGGTGGAATCTCTGTTCCTGGAGCTTGCATCCATTGTTCTGTGTTCTAGTCTCTGGAGCAGCAGAAAACAAGTTTGTTCCATCATCAATGTGGCACCCCTTAAAATACGTAAACTATCATATTGCCCCTTAACCATCTTTTTTCCAGGCTAAACATACCCAGCTCCCTAAGTCTTTCCTCATAAGGCATGGTTTCCAGACCTTTCACCATTTTAGTTGCCCTCCTCTGGACATGCTCCAATTTGTCAATATCTTTTTTGAATTGTGGTGCCCAGAACTGGACACAGTATTCTAGGTGAGGCCTGACCAGGGCAGAATAGAGTGGCACAATTACTTCCCTTGATCTAGACACTATACTTCTATTGATGCAGCCAAAAATCGCATTGGCCTTTTTAGCTGCCGCATCACACTGTTGACTCATGTTCAACTTGTGGTCTACTAGGACTCCTAGATCCCTTTCGCATGTAGTCTCATTCAGCCAGGTCTCCCCCATCCTATATCTATGCATTTCATTTGTTCGCCCTAAGTGCAGTACCTTACATTTCTCCGTATTGAATTTCATTTTGTTAGCTTTGGCCCAGCTCTCCAGTCTATCCAGGTCATTTTGAATGTTGATCCTATCCTCTAGGGTATTAGCTACTCCTCCTAATTTGGTGTCATCTGCAAATTTGATAAGTATGCCCCTAATTCCCTCATCCAAGTCATTGATAAAGATGTTGAATAGCACTGGGCCCAGGACAGAACCCTGTGGCACCCCACTGGTCACATCTTTCCAAGACGAAGAGGAGCCACTGAGGAGCACCCTTTGGGTTCAGCCGGTCAACAAATTACAAATCCACTTAACAGTTAACTTGTCTAGACCACATTTTACAATCTTGTTTGCAAGAATGTCATGGGGAACCTTGTCAAAGGCCTTACTGAAATCAAGGTATGCGATATCCACAGCGTTCCCTTCATCTACCAAGCTGGTAACTTTATCAAAAAAAGAGATCAGATTAGTCTGGCATGACTTGTTTCTCTGAAACCCATGTTGACTGTTTGTGATTATGGCATTGCCTTCTAAATGTTCACAGACTCTCTGTTTAATGATCTGCTCTAGAATCTTCCCTGGTATTGATGTCAGATTAACTGGTTGATAATTGTTGGGATCCTCTTTTTCCCCCTTTTTGAAGATGGGGACAATGTTTTCCCTCCTCCAGTCTGCTGGGACTTCTCCTGTTCTCCAGGAGTTCTCAAAGATTATTGCCAATGACTCTGAGATTACATTTGCCAGCTCTTTTAATACTCTTGGATGTAGTTCATCTGGTCCTGGAGATTTAAATTCATTTAGATTAAGAAGGTATTCCTCTACTACCTCTTTGCTTATTCTGTGCTGGATTTCCCCTATTGTGTCCTCTGTTCCATTATCCTCATTATCCCCATTTCAGACAGCCCCGTCCTCCTCCTGACTTTCCCTTGTCCTTCCTCTGTGCTGTGGCTGCTGCTTTTTATTGACAGGGGTTTTCCATCAATAAAAGTGGCACGTTTCTCGTGTCGGCAGCACAGAGGAAGGACAGGGGAAGGTCAGGAGGAGGATGGGACTGTCTGAAACAGGGCTCTGTAAGTGTGACGGCCCTGTTCTTTGCCCAACCTCCTCGTTTTTTTTTTACCCTGTTTGAAAAAGTCCCAGGGGACCAGATAACTGTGGTAACTGTGGATGGGAAATTTCAAGCCCCTCTTTTCCTGGCTTCTTATGGTTTCTTATCTTTAAGCCAGAATTGGAAACGGTATTCCAGGTGAGGTCTAACCAAAGCAGAATGGAGTGATACTATTACTTCCCTTGATCTATACACTACTCCTATTAATGCAGCCTAGAACGCACTGGCATTTTTTGCTGCTGCATCACACTGCTAACTCATGTTTAGCTTGTAGTCTACTCTTTATTTTCTTTGAGGAAATCTACACCATTACATTAATTGCTAATAAACAAAAAATATTATGTTAGTGCCTGTAATATAGTTCTTAAACAAAATTATTGGTGGCAAATTATGTAATATAGTAGGCCCCTCTTATCCATTGGGAATTGGTTCGGGGGGGGGGGCGTGGATTCTGAAAACCATGAATAATAGTGAACACTATTAAAAATAATGGGACTTCTGGTTTAAAATACCATAGAGTTGCCTTGGAGGGCCTAGAAAAGGGCTAGGGAAGACACATTTTCTAGGAAGACTCTATGGTAGGTGTGCTGTTTTGTGTCCCATGGATAATGAATCCATGGATAAGGGGGTCCTACTATAATCTGAACATCCTGTATGGTGAATAGGTTAGGTTACATTGACCTGAGATAAACATATGGGGGCCCCAAAATAAAGCATTGCAGGGCCCCCCAAAATTCCTTAAACCGGCCCTGCACTCAGAACATGCCCAGAGAAGCATTCACCACAGACGCTCCCCTCTTCCCAGGCCTTTGATCCCCAACCTCGGTGTCACAGCCTCCAGCAGCAAAGCAACTTGCCCCCTGGACAGAAAGTAAGGGAAAGCAGATGGATTTGTTTCCCCCATCCTCCAGGCAAATCTTTCTGAAAGAACACCCCCTCCCTGGCACCAGACTACCTTGAGACCAACCACCTGCCACAAATTGAGCAGGCCGCTGCAGGAGGGAAGCAGGGTGGAGGGGCGTGCAGAGGAAACCCACGCCTTTCCCACAGGTTCCCTTACCTGCAGTTGGGCGACAAATTGACAGGCCATTGCAGGAGGGATGTGGAGTGTGTGCAATGGTGGGTGGAGGGGCATGCAGAGGAAACCCGTGCCTTTTCCCTGGGTTCCTTTATCCACCATTGGGCAACAAATTGACCAGGCCGTTGCAGGAGGGAAGCAGAGTGCAAGTGGTGGCAGTTGGAGGGGCATGCAGAGGAAACCTGTGCCTTTTCCCCAGAAACTGCTGTCAGGTGACAAACTGATCAGGCCACTGCAGGAGGGAAGAGGAGTTGGCCAAGCAGCTTCCTACTGCTTTGAGGGAAAAGTTTTTTCCCCAAGTAGACTCGTATATAGAGCAAATGGTATGAAGACCCAAAGCCAGCACCTCCAATGTCTTGACCTGGCCGCACCTTCTCACCCACCAGTGTGGGGCGTGAGCAGGCACATCAGGTGAGTCGTTCTGAGTTTGTGCTGGCACTGCTTTCTTTGTTTTAATTAGTTGTTTGGGAGTTGTTTTTTTCAATAGTAAGATTGACAGCCACCGTTGACTAATCAGAACCTAACTGGTAGCACTAGAAGAGGCAGGAAGGTTCTCCCCCCGCCCACCAGCCCTCACCCCATGAACCAGGGAGAAGGGCGGAGAAGAGTGATGAGCTGTGGGGGAGAAAATCGAAATGTGCCTATTTATATCCTTTCTTTGTGGGCTGCACAAAATCCTTTGGCGACCGCATGTGTTTTGTGGGCTGTATGTTGTGTAGGCCTGCCACAGAGTCATGCTGGAGGATCTAGAAGATGCCTAGAGGGACCATATTTTTTTTCAGATTCGGGTAAGTGAATCAGCGGGTACAGGTCCTGTGAATACAGGGGTGGTCAAAGGGCTGATGTACTATTTCCAATGCCTGTACTATAGATAGAATTTGAGAAGAAAAGCTATCTTCTTCCCACTAGTCAATTCTCAGCATTCCACTTTGAACAATCCAGAGGTGGATTCAGTGTTTTGAGCTATTCTTTGTTTTCCTAGGAATCTTATACTAGAGTAATCTTCTATTACACATTTAAGTTTAGTAGTTCACTGTTCATATGAAGCTATGTAATTTCATGCAGTTACTTTACCAGAATACCATTTTTCAAAAAATTAGTTATTGCATTTTTTAAAGAAAAGTCTTGACCTTCACAAGCTTACTAAGTAGGGTTGTCTACATTCAAGCTGACAGAACCACTGTAAAGTAATGTTTAAAGCGCTGGGCTTAGAACAATGAGAATCAATTTGAAATCTCTGCTCAGTAATGGAACTGGCCATGTGGCCTTGGGCCAACACTAACTTTCAGCAAACTAGCTTTACAGGGTTGCCACGGGGAATGAATAGGGAAACCATGTAAAATGGACCTGTACATCTGCTGCTGTTAGTGTCCCTTCATGTTTTTTCCAATTTATGGTGACTCTAGGGTGAACCTATCAAGGTGTTTTCTGAGGCTGAGAGTGTTTAATTTGCCCAAGATCACCTAATGGGTTTTCATGGCTGAGTAGGGATCTGAACCTGGGTCTCTAGAGTCGTAGGCCAAAACTCAAACCATTACGACACACTGGCTCTAGTGTAGTGGCTCCCTAGTGTAATACAAATGAAAGAACAACAACAATAACATTTTGTTATACACAGACACTTCCAGTGGCATTCTGATCATATCACTTTTGCCATCAGTTTTTCACTGCACCACTTTCTCCCCTGTCTTTCTTATTCCCTCCCTTGCCTTGCGTCTTTGCAATATGTCCCTCTTTTGTCTCTTCCTCTCTGCCACTCATGCTATTCACTTACCCATTGCTCTTATTCCCTTCCTCTTGCCATGTGTCCCCCACTTGCACCCCTCTCTTGCCTCTTGCACTCTGATGCTCACACTGCTTGCTCTTCCATCTCTCCTTCTCCCCTCTTGCTTTTCCTTACACCCTCACAATGAGCCCCTCTGCCACTGAAAGAGAGTGGTGAACTCATTTCTTGCAGAAAAATGTGGTAGGAGGGTGCCTTCACATTTTGCCCCATATCTCAGCTTCTACATGGGTGAGAGACTTATTAGTTTAAAAACGAATGCTTGGAGTCTGGGCCAAATGATGGTGCAAATGGGCACTGGGTGGCATGCCTAGAACCTGGGCGAAAATCTAGCTATCCAGGTGGTATGGCAGCCCTACTACTCTGCCATAGGAAGATACGAGAACAAAACAAAGATCCATTGATTTGATGTCGAAGCTTGGGAAAGTCTGTTGTTTGGATTACAACCTGCTTATTTATTTAATTCTGCCTTTCTCCTTCCACAGAGCCCAAGGCAGTCCCAGAATCCCCCAGCCAACACGGCTTGCTGGAATTCTTTTGGGACTTTAGGGAATCCCAAAAGTATATTTCTCAAGCTCTGGTTATAAGCAGAACATGTAAACTATAGCAGTTGCTCCTCAAAATCACCACACGGCACCTTTCGATGTGCATGAATTTCCATGCCACCAACAGACACTGACAAGAATGTCTGTGTCAGGTGACCTCTCTGTGGCAATTGCAACTTGTAGATCAGTAGTGGGTAACTGTCAGAGAGTATGTGGCAGCATTAACTGGAAACCAGGTAGGACTGCATCCTACATTCTCCTGCAACAATAAAAATAAAAATAGTGTTTGCCATGTCTTTGGTCCCCTTAGGCCATTTTAGCCCAGGAGAGACTTTTTTTTTGCTAAAGGAAGTGACGGGGGGGGTGCCATTTCCTGTTCACTTCCAGACCCTCCAACTGTCCCAGTTTGGCAGGTATGGGCCCAATTAGCTCTCTGTTATTTCAGCTGCTTTTAAAATGTCCCAGTTTCCTCGTTCCACTTTCTCCCTTTGTTCTCAGCTTACACCATTTGCTGCAAACTGAGTTCAAAATGCAAAATCGCTTGTACTCAATTAACATCCGCATAGGGAAAAGAGAGGAAGACATAGAATCTTGCCCTTCCCAGTAGGCTCAGGCAAAAACAAACTGCTGCAGCTTCTCCTAGCTTGTATGTTCTTTCTCATTAATAACTTTTGTCATATTGACCACAATCTTATATTGCTTGGTCACACATGTCCTAGTTTTCATCTGTGAAATGTTGGAGTATATGCACTTCCTGTGTTTTCTTTTAAAAAGTATCTGGACCTAAAATGGTCTGGGTTATGTGTGGCAAAATCCCCCCCCCATGCTCCCTAGAGGCTGTTTGGCGAACATTTTGGATATTTATCTATCTGTCCATATTAACCATGGGAGGTCTGAGGGCCACAAATACAGCATTTTGCCCACCCCTGTTGTAGACAGTTTCTTAGGTTGCAGTCCTATATCTATCTACCTCAGAGTAAACCCCAGTGAACTCAATGCGAATTACTTTCATGTAGGCATTCATAGGACTGTGGT
This sequence comes from Gambelia wislizenii, assembly GCA_030847615.1. Lineage (NCBI taxonomy): Eukaryota > Metazoa > Chordata > Lepidosauria > Squamata > Crotaphytidae > Gambelia > Gambelia wislizenii. The sequence goes on along the minus strand of JAUMIR010000001.1, from coordinate 445,068,962 downwards.
TTCAGTGTTGCCAAAATTATATTTTCTTAGAACAACACCCACAGATTTTTTTTTTAAAATGTAAAATGTTTTCCCCAGTAAAGAAACAGCCAGTGAGAAAATACATGTTTTTAGTAGTTCAACTAGTCCATTCTTAGATGCCTCTAGATCTCTTGTGCAAAATCCATCTAAATCTTGGAATATAATTGGCTTTGCTATATGAATTCACTCATGTTTTTCAGGAAAACTCCCTTCTTGAGAAAATATCCCTGCTATTGCCTTGGAAGTTGATTTTGTTTTGCTTTAAAAAAAAGTCCTGTGGTTACCACAGGCATGTCACACATCCATTAAGGAGAGATGAGGTAGGGTTGAGTGCAAATCAATGGAATGAGTACAGATGAAACAGAACGGAAGCAATTCTGAATGAGAATAAAGAGAAAGAGCCACTAGTTTCCTTCTGATGCTCAGTGATGAAAGTAGCTTGGGTACGAATTTGTCCATACTTGGATGACAGAGACTTCATCCCAATAACTTGAATTTTTAAGACTTAGGGGCTTATCGTGCTGTGTTGCTATACCGTCATGACGACATGTCATCTTTGCAATATTTTTCACCTTCTCACATGACGTCATTTGTGTCCTGGCATTGTTGCACTCTAGAGGCATTGTAAATCTGTATTTTTGGGGGGTGGAGTCACGCACCACCAGATGTGGCTGTAGAATCCAGTTCTCTCCGATGTGATATCTTTGAAACAAAGAAAATACCTTGTTGAAGCAATTAATTAAAGTAAAGAAACCGATCTCCCGTGTCGGAATGCTGTGTGTAAATTCTGCCTTATCTAAAAACTGATAGCTCGGAGCTTGGGGATTTATGAGGAAAGCTGATGTTGAAAGGAGGAAGGGGAGATAAAGAAAAGAAAAAATTCTTGCAAACTCCCTTATGGACAAGATCTAAAAATAAACCCTCTGATAAAACAATCTCAAGACTTGAAAGAACTGTTTAAGCTGAGAGTTTAACAGCAACTGAAGATTAAAAGCTCAAAAGAGGTGAAGGGAGAAGCACAGACCGAAGCATTTAAAAAAATGGCGACTGGAGCAGGGGGAGGAAAGAATGGGCAGAAAGCTCCAAGGGATGTTACAAAAAGTAAAAAACCTGTCAGGGCAAGAGGATTTACAGTCTTTGCTGGCACAGAATAATGAAAAATTACTTCAAAGTTTTAAAGCTCATACACTTGAGCTACGGAATGAAATTCAGACTTTGAAACAAGAAACAATACAGGAAGTTTCTAAACAACTACAAAGTGCCATGCAGCAAATTGATCAGGAAATGGCAGGAATGTGTAAAGAAATTAAAAAAGTGGAAAAGATTGCAAATGATAACAAAGATGGGCTTCAGAGGCATGAAGCAGCGATTTTTTGAGATGCAAACACAGATTATTGCCCAGGAGGACAGGGATAGAAGAACAAATATAAGAATTCGAAATGTTCCACACTTTGAAAGCGAAACTGCATCCCAGCTGAGAATTAAAATAATAAACTGGTTCCAGCAACTGACACCCCAGTTACAGTGGGTGCAAGAAGATTTTGAGAGAATTCATAGAACTGGATTCAGGAAAACAACTCCCATTGATGTATTGGTGAAAGTGGCCAATTACTACAAAAAAGAGACATTTATGAAAGAAATCAGGAAACTGGGTGACCAACTACTCTTTGAATCAACACCAGTGATGATCTTCAATGATTTGTGTGCGAAAACATTGGAATGGAGGAGAGGTATCAAACCCATTATAGCTATACTGAAGAAAAAAAAAACAATATTAACTACAATTGGGGATACCCAATATTTTTGAAATTCAAGTATGCTGGGAAATTCTACAAAATAAAAACACTGGAAGAAGGATTACAGCTGCTGATAATGCTGGTATTGAGAGAGGAAGAGCAAGAAGGAGCAAAAGATCAAGCGGAGCTGAAAGGAGCAACAGGAGGAAAGGAGAACTGAAGATATAAAGACAAGGGACTGAAAAAAACAGGGAGATGAGATCAAAGGTGGCATCAGTGATGGATGACACCCCCTCCCCCCTTAAAGTTTTGTAGCTATGGCGGGGATAGTAATCCCTGGGATTAGGAGGGGGGTGAGGAAATGTGTATGTGGGAGGGGTAGGGAGGAGGGGGAAGGGGGGAAGGGGGAGGGTGGTGCAGGGGGGAATTGTTGTTTATTTGAGTATTGTAATATTTGTGCACTATGGGGGACTAATAGAAGTAGAAATTTATTATACATAATATGGGAGGCAGAGTGAGAATATTGACCTTAAATGTAAAAGGGTTAGGAAATGTAATCAAAAGAAAAAGAATAGAATCTTTATTAAATAAATCTAAAGCAGATATAATATTCCTTCAAGAAACACACCAAAATAAAGATGGAGTGAATGAATTGAAGTTGAAATGGGCAACTACATATGAAAAAGCTTTTGGAACATCAAAATCAAGAGGAGTAGCAACTATTTTGTCAAAAAGATGTGGTTTTATGGTTAAGAAAATTAAAAAAGATTTAAAAGGAAGATATATAGTTATACAAAGAATTAGGGGTTCTTTAAACAATTCACTTTAATTAATCTGTATTCCTCAAATGAAGGTCAAATAGAATTTTATGAAGAAGTTATTAAAGCAACAAATGAAATAAGTGAGGGATCTATAATAATGGCGGGAGATTTTAATATGGTAATGGATAAGCAGAAAGATAAATCTAATCCTACTAAAGAGGAAAAGAAAATGTATGAAACTGGTTTGAGCAAAATTATAAATAGAAATGGATTGCAAGATGTGTGGAGAGAATGGAAAGGAGAAGAAAAGAGATACACTTATTATTCACCAACACACAAAACCTATTCTAGAATAGATTACATTTTTATATCAAAAAATCTGGTCCCACAAATTGTAAACACAGATATAGGAATTATAAAAATTACAGATCATGCAGCAGTTACAGCAGATATAAAGATTACAAAAGATTATAAACAAGCAAAAAGCTGGAGATTGGTTACAAAAATATTAGGTTATAAAAACATAGTAGAAAAAATACAGGTAGAATTAAAAGAAATATGGGAAATAAATAGAGTAGGACAAAGCAGTCAAGCATTATTGTGGGATTCAATGAAAGCTGTAGCAAGAGGAATATTTATTAGGGAAGCACATACATTATGGAAAAAACAGGAAAAGAGAGGAAACTAGAAGAGGAAATTAAAGGTTTAGAAAAAGAATATTTTAGAAACAGAGATAAACAGATCCACGCATTAATATAAGCAAAGAGAACAGAATTAGAAAAGGAAGATATAGAAGTCGTAAAAAGAAATCTGCTATTTATGAAAAGAGATTTTTTTGAATATAGTATTAAAAATTCTAGAATGCTAGCAAGGGTCACACAAGCAAAGAAATCTAAAAGTTTGATTGGAATTATTAAAAATGAAAAAGGAGGGGAAAGTAATTTGATGAAAGATAAATTAAAGATATTTCAAGAATATTATCAAAAATTATATTCAGCAGGTGATCCACTGAAAGAATTAGAGAAATATATACAGGAAAATTGTAAGGATATAATTAGTGAGGAGGAGAAGGAATTAATGGGACAACCTATAACAGAAGAGGAAATAGAAGATATTATAAACAAATTGAAACTGGGGAAGGTCCCAGGAGAAGATGGTTTGGAAGCAGAATATTACAAAACATTTAAAAGTATATTAATATCTATAATGAAGGAATTATATAACAACATTTTAAAAGGAGATGAGATCCCACCATCATAGAAACAATCTTTGATTATATTAATTCCAAAACCAGATAAAGATCTGACGGATCCAGAATCATATAGACCAATATCATTAATAAATCAAGATGCAAAAATATTAACAGCAATATTGGCGAAAAGGATGAATAAATTTATGAACAAATATATACAAAAAGACCAATGTGGATTTATAGCAGGAAGACAGATGGCTAATTTAACTGGAAGAGTGATAAATATAATAGATATAATTAGAAGAAAGAAAATTAAAGCAGGGCTTATAGCCATAGATATATTTAAAGCCTTTGATTGTGTGGAAAGGCTGGCATTAAAAAATATAATGAAAACATTTGGATTTGGAGAAAAATTTAGGAGCGTGATTGACCAACTATATATATAAAAAATAAAGCTACAGTAATAGTAAATGATGGTAAGACAGAACAAATAAATTTAACTAGGGGAACAAGACAAGGTTGCCCACTTTCCCCAATAATATTTGCTATGGTAATAGAAATATTAGCTAATGTAATTAGAAAGGATGAAGGTATTAAAGGGATAGGAAATATTGAAGAGATTAAGCTGAATATGTTCGCAGATGATACTTTAATAACAATACAAGACCCATTGGAAAAAATGCAAGAGATAGAGAAACATTTGGAAATGTTTGGAAAAATGACAGGTTTACAGGTAAATTGGAATAAATCAGAAATGATGATATTTAATTATACAGAGGCAGAGCAAAAAAATATGAAGAGTAAAAAGAAATATATTAAAATAAAGGAGCAAATAAAATATTTAGGAATAAATATTGTGGCAGAATTGGAAAAACTAGAGGAATTTTTTAAAATTATATTAAGGAAAGATATGGAGAAAAAAATAGAGAAATGTGGGAAAATTAAATTTTTACCGTTTGGAAGAATAGCGCTTGTTAAAATGAAAATATTACCAAAAATATTTTTTTTATTTAGAATGCTGCCTATTAAAGTATCAGAGTTGGAATTTAAAAAGTGGCAATATATGATAAATAATTATTGTAATGGAGGCAAAAGATCAAGAATTAATAAAAATAGATGGTATAAATCCCCCAAAACAGGAGGTCTAGGCCTACCCAATTTGAAGCTATGTTATGTAGCGAATCAATTGAGATATATTATTGATAGTGTTGTGGAAGTAAAAGAAATGGAATGGATAGAAATAAACAAGAGATAGAGTTAAAATTAAGAAATATATATTTTTTTGTAAACCAAAAAAGAAATTTAGGGAAATAATACAGTCTATCTCCTTAAAAAATATACTAGATATAATACAAATAAGTATTAGTTCCAGGAATATCTTCATTAACGCCAGTAATATTGTTGGAGGGTTTCCCAGCAAATGTAAGAAATGAAGTGGAAGCAAAATTAGGAGGACAAGAAATAATAAGGTTGAAGGAATGGAAAATATTAAAAGAGCAAGGATTCACATGGTTTAAATTGATACAATTAGAATGATGGACGAAAAATGGTTAAAGGAGGGAAGTTGTAGAAAAAATACAAAATTTGAGGAATTGATTATAAAGGCTACTCAAGAGAAAATTAATATAAAAGGTATTACAAGTAAAATATATAAAATGTTAATGGATAATGAAGAAGTACAAGATTATCTTAAAGATGTTTGGGAAACAGATGTAGCAACTGTAATAGACAAAATCAAGTGGGAAAAAAAATATGGAATATGCAACATTTAAAAACATTATCAGTAAGAATGAAATAAAATTACTATAAGATTATATGGAGATGGTATTTAACCCCAGTAAGATTGAATCAAATAAATAAAAAGTAGTCAGCACAGTGTTGGAGGGGATGCCAAGAATTGGGAACGTATATTCATATGTGGTGGAATTGCAAATATGTGCAGAAATTTTGGAAAATAGTAATGAAGGAAATAAGCGAGATACTGGAGATAAATATACCTTTATACCCTGAAATAGCATTATTATCATATTGTGAAAAAATACAAGAATCTCAAATTGTTAAGGATTTATTAGCAAATCTGCTGACAGCAGCAAGGTTAATAATAGCAAAGAAATGGAAAACACAAGGTGAATACCAAATAGAAGAATGGTATAATGAAGTATGGAATATAGCTATAAATGAGAAATTAACAAATATGGTTAAAGAAAAAAAAAGGAGGGCTAAATAAGAATGTTTTTGGTTAAAAATGGAATAAATTCTTAGAATTTGTATTAATAAAGGGGAGAGGAAGCAAATCTGAGTTGAAAACAATGGTATTTTGGAAAGAGGGATGAATGTAAAAGGAAGTCCCTCGGTGGAGGGAACCACTGTTATATGTGTTTGTTAAGCTGTATGTATAAATTGTATGTTGTTTAATTTTAAAATTATTAATATATATAAAAGTAAATCTGTATTTTTCCATTAATGACTTCCATTCCCACTACAAAACAGTAAACTTTTCTGTGTGGAACTCCAGTGGGTGGGTGTGGTGACGTTAACCCTCCCCCTAAGATGACCAAGGCGATCTCTGTAGATAATTAGTAGACTACTTCCAGTGGCTGTGAAGTGAAGATTTGTGTTTTATGGGCAACAATAAATGGGGTGTACTGGATTGGCTCTATGATGCTATGACAGTAAAACAGCAGCAATGCTATAGGAAGCACAGCACAGTGACAGTTTCAGTAGACAGAAGGGGGAGTCAGAAAATACGACTCCTTCCTTTGTACATAACAAGAAAAAATGACCGGGAGGGGGATAGCATGGCTAGATTGTTTCCCCATCCTACTCCTCACAATAAAAACGTCATTTTCATCAACATGGCATTATGCCATTGTGTCGCTACGATGGCACACACTAGTAAAATAATAATAATAATTAACAAACCAGTCATGAAGCGAGAGGCATAGTAGAGGAGGAGGAGGCATTCACACTGCTGCTGAGGAAGAGAAATCTGTTCATTAAACATCCAAATGGCGAGATTACAGTGGAAATGCAGCTCGGGTGCAAGAGAGTTCACCAACATTCAGCAGCCCTCCTGCGAATAGCTCTAGTGGATTAAGCACACTATAAAGGAGCTGGGCGGTAAGGCCCCTACCAGTCTTATCTTTTGGGAAGTGGATTAAACAGTTGATATGATCAAAGAACCTTGGATGTTTCCAGCAAGATGTACAACCTCTGTGAATCAAAGGCAGATGAAAGATGCTGATAAAAGCACTATCATGTGGGTCAGGATCATTTGGAAGGTGGAAGAGATTATCTTGTCCTGACTTTTGGCCATTCCCCCAATGAGTTGTATCCTGATGTAGGCTGTAGTGTTTGCATGCTGGACAGCTCCAAGATGGATGGTGGGCTAGGTAAAGATAAAGGCAGTTCTTCTTTCATCCCCCTTTCCCCCTTAAAAATGTTATCATAGTATATCAGTGAAATAGTGAAATAGTACTTTTGCACTGAAATGCAATAGCACTATTACTCTAAGAAAAATAACAAAAAATATACAAATACAATTTTAGGGAGGAGACCATTTCAGAACATAGGATCACACCCCAACCTCAGCAAACCATGGCCCCCAGTTTTTTTAAAAAAAAAAAAAAAAAAAAAACTAGTGCAGATCTAAGAAATTGCTGAACCCAGCAACAAACAGCCCCCAGGATAGAGTCAATTGATAAGGGATGAGTGGACACAGAAGTAATAATAATAATAATAATAATAATAATAATAATACTGGCAATGGGCAGCAAAAATGAAGGAGCCATACTGCAGGAGTTCATGTTTCTTTAGACCAGTCTCAAAGAGTGACTAGATGTGCTGATTGTATTGTGCCTCTTGGGAGGAACCAGGAACAAGTTAAGAGCAACACAGAGTTCCCTAAACTGAGAAGAGAGTGACTCCACTGTTTGAGGCAGCTTTGGGGCTGTCTAGATGAAAAGATATAATGCTGATCGCTGCACATTAACACAAAATGACAGCAGCATTCATTTGTCTCCATGGTCCTTTGGCAAAATTGCTGGTATGTGAAACTATTCATGTTTGAAGTTCACACACAGTCATGCCTGCAAATAAACATGGTGGCCAAGAATGAATTACTTGCGTAATTGTTCTCAACAAGTTGTCACCGCTGCACAGTAGTTTTTTAACTGCAAATCAAAGGTGCGCAAGTGCGGCCTTCCATTTAAAAAGATGTTTGGTTGCCTCAGCACAGCAAAAAGTACACGATCGATGCAAATCCATTGTCCAAACAAGCAGTAATGCGCATTTCCACACATTATTTAAAAAACCTTGGGAAAAGCTGCAGTTTTGGGAATTTTTGGCCTCCCTCCTTCTGAATAAGGTGAATCACCATGGGATCTCATTGGGGCTAAAGGTATTCTCTGCAATTTCTTTTAGGATTATTTTCACCATCTAGACAACCCATTTGTAAAACCTTTGCCTAAATAAAAACTTAATATGGATTGGAAAAGCACAGAATACTCTAATCAAAAAACTTTATGTCTAAAACTGATCTCTGGGTGCGAATCATGACAGTTCAGAGGACTCTTTTGCATGGAAAATTGACTTGGATCTTGAAGGATGTGCACAGCAGTGGAGACTTTTGCCTTTCTCTCTCATTTCTGCAGCCCCCTGCCCTCTACTAGAGTCATATTGCGGGGGGGGGGTGAAGGTGGAAGAGGGAATTGCCTAAAATTGCATACACTTGTAATTTCCAGGTAATAGTTCTTCAGGTAATAGTTAATTAGACTGCTGCTGGTCTGAAATTACAAATTACCAAAATACATATGTTAGGAATTCTTTTAGAATTAGCTCAGAGATGTAAGGAAGTGTTTATTTGTATAAGTTCAAAACAACAGTGTAATATACTCATGCTTAATTTAGCAGCAAATCTTGAATTCAGTTTTACAGGATTTCAGACTAAAAATAAACTCCTTCAAAAAGGATTTCAGGCAGTGGTTTCTCCTGTGGCACAGTCTGTGCAGCTGGCTCATGCATTGAGACCCAGTTAATCTCATTGGCTCACTTTAGGCTTCTTGGGAGATCCTAGGACTAAGTGTATTTAGGATGCTGAAAATTAGAGGGCAGTGAGGGTACTTCAGAACAAAGCTGTCTGGATAGCTTGGAACTGATCCCCTCCCCCCCACACAAAGAAAATGGGGACTAACAGGGCACAATTGGGTTGAAAAGCTTAAAGTAGGGGATTTAGAATCTGCTGAGTTAAAACAAGCCCTGCTCTGTGTGAGAATGTGTTGTGACAACCAACATATGTTAAATGGGCACTAAAAAGTTTGGCCTTGGCAACTTGGAGGGATATGCATCTTCTTGTTGCTTGGCTGCTGCAAAAAAGCAAAGCACCATACTAAAATTACCCAGAAGAAACTGAAAATTCACTAATGGGTGTTCATTCCCTGTGAAGTTTCTTTCATTTGTGACTTTTATAGGTTATATATTCTGTATATTTCCTTGGTCAGGTACATTTCTTGGCTACATCTCTACCCTTGTCTGTTTCAAAGACAGGAATGAGAATGTGCTCCTCTGACCCTTAAATAGGATGAACAGGCTTTTAAGCAACCACTCACGTTCCGAAGAAGATGAGAGCTAGGGTAACACATGAATTTTCCTTCTGAATATATTACCATCTTACACAGTCACAACAGTGATAGCTCTTTTGTTCACTTAATACTGCTTGCGTGACTGGCATTGAAATGGGTTATATGGTAATGTGCCAAAGTGAGATCTGTTCTGGCTATGCACAACTCAAGATGAACCAGCAGAAATACGTATATTCTGGCTACTGTGTAAAGGTTTGTATATTCTTTTGAGGGGTTCTAGCTTGATACTAGCATCTCTAGGGGCTGAATCCTCAGAAGTATAGTGTGAAAATGATATTGAGATAAATGTAGGCATGCACTGCTTGCTCATATTTCAGAAGGTGAGATATTAAAGTAGTTTACTATTTTAAACAGTAGCTTACAATCTAAAACAATCTGTAATAAAAACAGGTTGAGTGATATGAAACTTAGATACTTGAAACTTGGCATGCATATTGAAGGGATGCTAAGACGTACACCTGGGAGTAATTTGGACTTTAAAACTTACCAATGCTTTTACAGTTGGTCCTCCATATCCACAGGTTCTTTATCTACAGATTCAACCAACCATGACTTGAAAATATTTTCCCCCACCAAATAATAATACCAAAAAGTAAACCTTGCTGTTCAACATTATATAAAAAGGACACTATTTTATTATGCCATTGTATATAATGGGACTTGAGCATCCATGGATTTTGTTATCCACGGGGGGGCCCTGGAACCAAACCTCAGCAGATACCGAGGGCCCACTATAATTAATTGAGGGGCTTACCACACTTGGAAGAAAAGCAGCAGGGGAACAGGAATGTTCCATCTTCCATGCTGCCTTACCACATGATATTGTAATTCTCTGGCATTCTTTCATTCTGGTCCAGTTGGGGACTGAGGTAAAACCATGTCTTTTTCCTAATGGTTTTTCTGGTTAGTTTTACCTTGGTCCCCCATTGGAGCATAACAAAAGAATGATGACATCATGCGGTAAGGCAGCAGGGAAGAAAGAATGTTCTTGTTGCCTTGCTGCTTTTCTTTGGAGTGTGGTAAGCCCCTCAGATGGATTCATGTGTTTTAATCCTGTACTGCCATCTTCAGTCACTAGGTTCCAGAATCCCCTAAGTACTGTATAGGTTTGTAGTTGTTATAGGTTGAAGACAGAATGAAGGAGTCAAAAGAATCAAAGGGGCAGTTATAGGGCTGTCCCCTACCTTGATGCATGTGATGTTATGGACTTAAAAAAAATGTTGTTGTGAGTTTACTAGAGAAATTAAGACAAAATATGGTGGATGTCTTGTATAGCATATGTAATAAAGTAAGGATCTGTCAAGAGAGGGTAAGGTATGGAATGTTTGGAGTGACTGGTGATTAGGTGAATGTCTGAGTTTTTTTGTTTGTTTGTTTTTAAAAAAGGTGTATATGACAATTAGAATGAGAGTTGGCTCTGTCCAGGTTGGGATTAGGAGCCTGTAAGAGTTAGGAATAGGAGTTAGAGACAGTAGGAAAGGTAGCCAGGGTCAGAAATAGAGATTAGTTAGATAAGTTAGGTTATGAGTGATAGAGAATGAGAGATATGAGTGTCAGTGTTAGGAATATGAGTGCGAGTTAAAATGAGTGTCAGTCATGTTTTACATGTATTAAATAATTCATCTTTCATGTTATGTTCAACTTTTGTTTAATAAATCATTTTGTATTATACACTTCTGCCTCTGAAAATGTTACATAATGGATATTGGAAAACACACAGCGCCTGTCATGGCAGCAGTTATTCAAGGGTGGTGGTGACAGTGGAGAGATTGCACAGGAACTATGAGGGCATCTATAAGGTCCCCACATTTGATGCCATAGCTGTGGGAGAGGAAGAGATTTTCACATTGGTAGCAGAGGTGGGGATAAGTGGAAGCCCATACAGTTGGTGGCTATACTGGTGGAACAGGTAAAAGCCCTCACAATGCACCCACCAACCCACACACACACTGGGGATGGATGTATAGACTTCTCTTTCATGGGGCTGTAGAAGTGCTAGCAGCTGTGGCTTCATTCAGATGGTGTGGGTACAATATGTCCAACTCCAGTAGCTATGTAACTGTGCATGAACACTTCGTGTCAAAGTAAATGTTAGCTCAGCTTTCCTTGCCACAGGACTCAGAGCAGAAGTGGCTCCATTGCTACCTCCCAGCAGCACACAGGGCCTTCCCGCACAGTCCGACGCTACCCAGCTGCAAATAATGACCAGTTAACATCAAATGCGTTGCCGAATGGGAATGGATTTGATCAGAGCAGTTTTGGGCCACGTACTGCATATCCAGAAGCTACTTCGCCGCTCTGGGGTAAGGTCTGAAGGATGACTTAGATTTCCTTGAAAAAGGAAGGTTTTCGCTTTCTGACATGGTTAGTGTCTGTGGAGAGGACTTCTTTAAGTTGATCATAGACACTTTGGGACTCCATTGCCATGGATACTACAGCTCTGCAATGAAAAAGCTTGCTCATTTCTATGGGAGGGCTCTTTAGCTATATGAAACAATAACACCAGCAGAGAATTTAACCATTTATTTTAGGATAGGGAACATATTACCCTGTTGTCTTCTTGTTTATCTTAGCTAAACTTTGTTGTCCTGAAAAAACAAGCCATCTTTTTCTTCCACGTCTGTTTCCACTTACATGGAGACATACATTTTAATGTGGTACAGAGACCATTGTGTTTCATTGATGGTGACACTGAATGCTAAGTGAATTGAGTTCATTTGGTGAGACTTCTCCTCAGTCTATCACCCATCAGTCTGCTTTAGGGGGTCTCCCAATTCCCTGGAGGGAGCGCATGGCAACCAGCAATGCCTGTTCTGCTGACAGGTGGACATAGTTGGATGCACAACCCAGTCAATTTTAGGGTCCCAAATCTGCATGGAAGCCCTTTGTCCTTGCTTCTTAGACATTTTGCCCCTTAATAAGTGGGGTGAGACCAGGGATAAGAATCGTGCAGACCTCCAGATATTGTTGGACTCAAGTTCCGGCACCTTAGCCAGCGTAGCCAATGGTGAGGCATGATGCAAGCTGAAGTCCAACACCATCTGGAGAACAGCATGCTTCCCACCCTTGCGTTAGGCTACCAGTACTAAGAAGGGAAGAAAAGGCACTCTACACATGCTTGGAGGGACATTTCTTCATCTCATGTTCCAGGTTTCAGCTCTAGTATTTATTTGCTCTGGCACAAATGAAGTCCCAAATGCAGAGGCTAATTCCACCAGCCCCGCCACCCACCTAAACCATTAACCTGTTTCTGAACCCTTCTCCCTTTTGTAGTAAACAAACTGACCTTTCTCTGCCATCCTGCTATCACTCCATATCTCCCTTGTACTGTGTCAACCATAACTTTCTCAACCAAGACACCTCCACTCACATAATTGTTCCTTTTTCAACATTCCTCTCCCCTCATCTCAGATGGCTGGCTCAGCTCTCTGACTTTGACTTTCTTTTTTCCTCAGCTGAAAGAGTAACGAAGAGCACTGGAATACTACCATATCCCCTACTGAGACTTAGGACTTTATCAGACACTCCTCTTTAAAACGTTCTTTTGCTGGCATTAAAAAAAATTTCTATGCTGGCAAAAGAATGTCCCCCCCACCACTTACCTTCCTCTCCTGGCAAAGGCTCCCCAGCAATAAAGAGGAAGTGAACAGAGCCCCATTCACTTCCTCGTTCAAATCCTGCAAGACTTCGTCAAGCAGGAAATTCAAAAACAAAAATAAAGCCTAAAAAGTTAGACTAAGCACCTGGGCACACTTTAACAGTCCCAAATAACCTGGGGAGGGTCATAAAAAGAGCGAAAGTTATGTGGATGTCCCAGTCTCACCCGAAAGTGTTTGCGCTGGACTAGCCATTCTCGCTTCAGTCATGAGTTAAATGGCCAGAGGTTTCGCACGCTGGCAGTGATGGCACCAAAACGACAGGGGGGGGTCTACTGATGGCTTAAGCCGTCAATTAAAAACTACAGGATTTTGACAGGACGTAACTGTTAAAGGCGATGTTGTCTGATATGCATGCCCTTTTGCGGTTATGTGGTGTCATCATGATGCCACATTTGATGCAACTGTTAAATTCCATAGAGAGAGTGTGTGATTACTATTGGTTACTTCACAAAATGAACATTACTAAGCATGTCTCTTCAGGGTAGCTTTCCTAATTTCTTCCCCTTTGGTCCTGTCCCCCAAAGGGAATGAACACAGAGACATAAGTAAAGAAAGAACAGAAATAATTTCTTATCTTTTTAATATAGAAATGCCCCCATGTATCATTTGCTTAATGTGTGTTTTACTCCCTGTTTGATTATCTCAAGATGTATTCTGTTGATTTGCTACATTGCTTTTATAACCTGCTCTTTACTCTTTAACAGTATATAAAATTGTGCTTCCCATCATATAAAGGTAATTCTGTGAGATTATTATAATTCTTACATAAAGTTTCTTTTTTAATATACTATGTTGAGGAGGTTATGTGAAGGAAATGCAAAGAACTGTTACTTAAACTAAGGGCCCAGGAAGAAAAATGATACAAGAGCTGTGTCCAAAGGGAAAGAAAGAATTTCAATTTTATGCCAGCACTGATATCCCTCTAGACCCTAACTGACAACAGAAGTGACATCTGAGATAAAATGTAGGCCTGTGACTAATATTATCACTTTTCTTCTCCTATCTCTATATATAATTCTCTTGGGTATGTTGCCATTTCCAGTGTGCTGATTGGCTGCTTAAGGAACTGACCAGCCAATCACAGGTCTGTTGGGCAGCCAATCAGCACACTGGGGGTGGGACCATATAGATCTCAAACATGGCCACTGGAGAGGGACAGTGAGTAACATGGGGGTGGATGTGGTGTGTGCATGTGTGTTCTGGAGTGCAGGGGGTGGGGTGGGAGGGGCAGAAGGAGTGGTGGGAGGGGGAGAAGGAGTGGTGGGAGGGGGAGAATGAGTGGTGGGAGGGGGAGAATGAGTGGTGGGAGGGGGAGAAGGAGTGGTGGGAGGGGGAGAAGGAGCGGGGGAGGGCAGAATGAGTGGGGAAGGGGCAGAACGAGTGGTGGGAGGGGCAGAATGCATGGTAAGAGGGGCAGAACAAGTGGTGGGGGGAAGCAAAGGGTATAATGAGCGGTGGGGGGTGGCAAGGGGCAGAACGAATGGTGAGGGGGGCAGCATGGGGCAGAATGAATGGCGAGTGGGCAAGTTAAAACTACCAGCCTACTTCAAAGGGTTGTCATGAGGTCTCCTGGGCATTTTGGGGGGAGTTTTTTAATGGTGTATGGTACGCCGGGTCCAGCTAGTATTATTTTTAATATCTTTGCCTGATGAAGGAGCCAGTAGAAGCTTTGAAAGCTTGCATGATATATTTTTTACTTTTTAGTTGTCTCCATCTAGGCGTCACTATTTTGTGGATTTTGTATTTTATTACGTTTTAATTTTGTGATGTTGCTTTTCTTTTCTTTTCTTTGCAGGTGTCAACCTAACAGAAAAAATCAGGAAGATAAAAATTGTCTTCACTCCCACAATCTGTAAACAGACTTGTCGGCATGGTCGCTGCTACAACAGCTGTGAGAAAGGGGATACCACCACTCTGTATAGCCAGGGTGGACATGACCCTGACCCCAAATCTGGCTTCCGTATATGTGAGTCTTCCAAGATGCCTGACCCAGTTCACATGGTTTATATTTCTTCCTCTGTTTCTTTGGTTTGTGATCAGACTGGCAATTCCTTACAGAAGAAGAGTTCCTAGTCGGAAGACAAGACAATGCTACTTGCCTGAAACAAACCTATTTGCTTAGACACCACCTCTGCTCTGCCTGGGCTTAGAGGTCAATTACATTTACCCTTTTCCTCTTCACTTATGCTGCTCTGGACATAAGAATCTCTGGCATTCAATTAGAGTCACAGATATGCTTTGTTTTCTTAGGCATAATTTCTACTTTCTTTCACATCAGCTCTGGGGTTTTACTCCCTGCACCCAATTTCTTCTCATCTCCCTCTTTTGCTTGTATGAAAGTAAGTATAGCTAGTGAACATTCTATGGTATTCCCAACTATGAAGGTAGCAGAAGCCTTTTCTTCTGATCTTAAAACATATAATCATAGAGTTGGAAGGGTCTGTAAGGGGCATCCTGTGCTGGGTGAAAGGTGGGCTATAAACAAACAAACAAAACTCCTGCCATGCAGGAATATACAACTAAAGCTCTCCTAAAAGATGGTCATCCAACCTCCATTTAAAGAACTCCAATGAAGGAGAGTCCAGCACCCTCTGAGGCAATCTATTCCACTGCAGAACAGCTCCAATCATCATCATCGTCATCATCATCTATATTGTGCCATCAGTGTACATGGTGCTTTATAAGTTAAACAACTCAGCCAGCCCTGCCAAAGGCATATGATCACACACACACACACACACACACACACGGGAAAGAATGTGTAATGTTCTTTCTAATGTTTAGGTGGAATCTTTTTTCTTGTATTTTTAATCAATTGGTTCATGTCCAAGTCTCTGGAGGAGCAGAAAACCAACTTGCTCCATCTTCAACATGACATCCCTTCAAATATTTAAAGATGACATCACATTTTGCTCTTCTCTTCTCTAAGCATCTTATTGATGCTGTGATTGTGTTGGAAATTCAGTGAGCTGGCTAGGTTAGCCATTTCTCCGTTGCTCCAAGGAAGCCATCCTCAATTCAGGGCCCTTTAAATGTATGAGACTTTATTGTTATCTGCCATCAAGTCGACTTTGGCTTATGGTGACCCTATGAATAAGAGACCTCCAAGAGCTCCAGGCATCAACTGCCCTGTCCAGGTCTTGAAAAATCAGGGCTGTAGCTTCTTTGTGGCTTCCATGATTGAATCAATCCACGTGTACTGTGGTCTTCCTCTTTTGCTAGTACCTTCCACTTTACCAAGCGTTATCATCCATTCTAGTGAGTCACATCATATCATGATATGTCCAAGGTAGAAGAGCCTCAGTTTGGTCATCTTGACTTCTAGTGAGAGTTCAGACCTGATTTGCTATAGGGCCCATTTCATTTGTCTTTGTAGCTGTCCATGGTATTTATATTTTCAACTTTCTTCCAGCTTCACATTTCAAATGAGTTGATTTTCTTCTTATCAAGTTTCTTCACTATCAATTTGCACTTTCAAAGGAGACTTAGGATCTTTTCACCTGTGACATTTACACCCCCATTTACATCCATTTACTACAACTTCCACAATCCCCAGGCAACCCAACCATTGGCTACACTGGCTGGTCCTGATGGGAATTGTAGCCCAGCACATCTGCTTGTGGGGGAACTGCTCTAAGGTTTCACCTTCTCTGACATTTCATGGAAGAAAGGTCATAAAAATTAAAAAAACCCACAACCCTAAATGTGATCTTTATTTAGCTACCTTTTAGGGTGTTTTAAAGTGCAAGGTTTCAAATGGCTTTGGCCTAAATTGGTAAAACAGAACATCAAACTTGCACTGGCAATATTAATATTGCATGTTCAATTGCTTTTCAGAATTCCTCTGGCCCATTTTAGCAAGTTTCTTTCTTTAGCACAAAGAACATGACTTGAAGTGGATGTAAATGTCACAGGTGAAAAGGTCCTCAGTCTTTGAAAGTGAAGCTTGCTAAGTCTACTTCAGTTACACTGGCATCCTTCCCAACTAGGACAGCTTGAATTTTTTCTGTGACTTAGTGGGAGATACTAAGTTGAGCACATGGACTGTGTGAGTTAGTTCCCAGTGAGACATTGGGCTCATTTGCTAACCAATTTGAACTCTTAGACCTTCCTCTCAAGCAAGTTTGTCTGACAGATTTATCCTCTTTACAGTTTTTTGCCAAATTCCCTGTCTAAATGGAGGACGCTGTGTAGGCAGAGATGAATGCTGGTGTCCATCTAATTCAACGGGAAAGTTTTGCCACTTACCAGCTTTAAAACCAGAAAGAAAACAAGTGCCAAATAGTCTGGCAAGTGGCTCTATGAAGCAGTCCATGTACACGCTTCCTCTGTCCAACCAACTTGGTAAGCAGCACTAATCTTGTTCTTCCTACTAGCCACTGTGTAAAGCTTATATGGAACCTTGACACGGATGAATGATGTTAATTTTCTTGAGTAGCTCCCATGGCTTTGCCCTGGGACTTCCACTGGCAATGTCCTCCACTCATAACCCACCTTGTTTTCCCACTGTTTCTCTCCCCTTCTTTTTTCTGTGGCAAATCCATTCAGGAGAGAGAAATGGCACCACTGCACCTTGCCTTCTAATTGCTATTTTGAAGAGCCTTTGATCTAGAGAGGCTGCATATTTAAATTCTGGTGCTCATACTGTAGGGACTCTATCAGACCAGACAAATATGGCGTCATAAGGATACCTAATGATCGCAGGGGCTTCCAGTAGGGGGAGCAAAGACGTAGGACCGGCTCAAACGGGGCTCCGTGGGGGCCAGTCGTCCAGAGACGGTAAGTGGGGTCTTTTTTGAAGACCACCACAACCCGATTATCTGGGAAGATAAAAGGGGAATTGGGGCTCGCAGTAGTAGCTTTTTTGTGTTTTGGGGGATGAGGGATAGACCTCTCCCTGATTACAAAAAGCACACCGAGCAGCCAGTACTGTCTTTGGAGCCATTGGCACTTAGTCTTGATTTCTCCCCCTATTTCAAAAGGCAGGGAACTGCTGAAATTAAAAGTGCAGAGACAAGCAAATAGCTCAAAGAGGGCGAAGGGGCTTCCAACAGTTAGCCTTCCCTCTGAGAGTTAACGCTTAAATTAATAAAAAGGAAATTCTGGTTATAAGAAGTGGGGGAGAAATAGCTGGCTCAATACAGAAAGCGATACTATTACTATCGTTATCGTTACTATAAATTATTGAAAATAGATGAAGGGTGTGTGGGAGGGTGTGTGGAAGTGACTTTTACATAGTGGAACTTGGCTGATGAAAGCAGTGGAGGTTTAAAAACAAATTGATATATAACAAAAGAGCAGCGTAGGGAATCTTAGCTACGCAGTACTTAGATACGGGGCTTTGGCAGACGCTGGTTGGGGACGATCAGCTGAGGAAGAGACAACTGGTGATTGGTGGACTATGATCAAAGGGGAGAGAGAAGGATAAGCAGTCACCAAGAGGAGGAGGCGGAGTTGGTGTGTTACGACAGCTGCTGAACAGAGGGGGTGAGGATGCTGGCAATCTACCAGAGACAAATTGTGATATTAAAGGCTGATAAGTAAGGCGTCAGCGACGTGACCCGGCTGGGAGAGAGAGAGAGAGAGGCGGAGTGGAAGGAGTAGTGGAACAGATGGATTTAAAGGGACAGGAGGAGAAGACTGGAGGAGAGGTGAGGACGGAGCAGCCTAGGGTTGCTGAAAGAGCGTGACGGGGGTCAGAAGGGAGGACCAGACGGAGCGTGACGGGGATCAGAAGGGAGGTGCGGACGGAGCGTGACGGAATCAGAGGGAGGAGCAGACGGAACGTGACGTGATCAGAAGGGAGGAACAGACGGAGTGTGACGGAGTGTGACGGAATCAGAAGGGAGGATCAGACGGAGCGCGACGGGATCAGAAGGGAGGATCAGACGGAGAGTGACGGGATTAGTGGGGAGGATCAGACGGGATCCAGAACGGACTGAGTCAACACTGCCCCCCTTTTCTGCCCTTTCGGTTCTGACTTTGCTGATGAGATATTACTGTTAATTATTGAGAGAAATCAGAGGGAATGAACAGAGGAGGGGGGAGTGCCCTGATTTGAGGAGAGGGAGAAAGAGGAAACAGTGGGGGGTCAGATATCCCTTCCCTAAGGGGTTAGGAACTGGTATACACTATAGTAACCCCTCCCCTATATATGCTGGGTTAGATCCCTAGGCTATCAGATTTCAATAAAACTGGGTTTGATACATTAAGGGAAAAAAAAAAGATATATACGGATATCTACTTACATATATATAATTATAATTTAAATTATAGAAAATAAACACAAAGCGTTGGGGGAGAGGGACTGATAGATGGCCTCAGGACTTAGACCTAGGGCGTATACGACATCAGCAGTTACAACAGCAACGAGAAGAGGGTCAACGGAGATGCCTCCTAAACAGACAGATATTAATATGCAAATTCTTGAAGAGTTAAAATCTTTTAAGAAAGAGATCAAACAGGAATTGAGGGATTTTAAAAAAGAAGTGAGACAAGATTTCGAGAAAATCAATAAGAGACTGGATAAGATGACTACGGAATTAAAGGATATTAAGGAGGATATGGATACTGTTAAGAGCAGAACAACAGCGTTGGAGTCCCAAACAGATCAGTTAACTAAAGAAATGGAGAAAGAAAAACAAACAAGCCTCCTACAAGAAATCAGATATAGAGAGAAATGTATCAAATTAAGAGGAGTACCAGAAAGAATGTACGAAAATTTACATGAAAGGATAATTTCTCCTTTGGCGAATTTTATTGAGGAACCAGAAGAGAGCATTGGGCAAGAGGTGGATAAAATTTTTAGAGCGAACTCAGTTATAGCGAAGGATAGGAAGCTGCCAAGAGACATTGTAATAGTATTCACGAGATCTAAGTATAGAGATAAGATTATTCAAAAAAATTATACTGAAAAGCTAATACTAGATGGTAACGAAATTAAGATATACAAGGATACACCGGTGGAAATATTAAGGAGGAGACAAGAGTACAAAACTCTTACACAAACCTTGATAAGGCTTGGGATAAATTATAGGTGGGAAAGAATAGAGGGCATTTCATGTACGTACCGACAGAAAAGGTATAAAATAAATTCTTTAGAAAAAGCAAGAGACTTTCTGGAGAGATTAGAAGAGGAAGAGAAAAGATATCACCAAAGAAGGCGTAGAAGGCAAGATAATACAGAGGAGAGGGATAATAAAGAGGATAAGACTGCTAGAAATACAGAAGAGGTAGAAGAAAAAGAGGGAGGCCTCCAAAAGGAAAAAAGTGAGATTCAAGAATATCTGGAAGACAACGAGGATAAGGAAGAAGACAAGGGAGAGGGAGATGAGGAGGAAGAGGGAGCAGTGGAGGAAGAAGGAGAGGACGAAGTTGAGCCAAGGACATGCCCCTAAGTGTAATTTCTTGGAACGTTAAAGGCCTAAATACATTAAAGAAAAGAAGGCTAGTCTACCATCTCTTAGAAAAAAACAAGGCTGAGATCACCTGTCTTCAAGAAATAAGGATACAACAGAAGGACGGTAAATATCTTAGGAACCAAAAACTGGGACAAGAATTCTTCTCCTTAGCAACAAATAAAAAAAAAGGAGTGGTAATCTATGTTGATAGAAAATTTGAGGCGAAACAAGTGTTTACAGATAATGAAGGCCATATGCTAGGCCTAGAACTTAATTTGGCCGGTGTAAAAATTTATCTGGTCGCCATATACACACCAATGGAGAATAAACAAAAATTCTTTAGGAAACTCCAAGAAGAAATGGGACACCTGGAGAAGGGAATGATAATATTGACTGGAGATTTTAATGGTGTTATGGATGCAAGACAAGACAGATCCGGGACGACTAATGAAAAACAAGGAAGACTCCCTAAAGTATGCTTTGAACTGATGGAGGAGTTTAACATAGATGATGTATGGTCAAAGAAATACCAACTAGAGAAAGGATATACGTTCCATTCAGATGCACACAATACCATGGCGAGACTAGATATGTTCTGGATATCTAAAAATTTATTTCCTAAAATAAGAAGAATGGAAATAATACCCAAATTAGTGTCGGATCATAATCCGATAAAAATGACAATGACTTTGCCCAGGAAGGAATACATTTGGAGATTAAAAGAGAGCCTGTTAAGGGAAGAAAGATTTGTGGATAAAATAAGAGACAATATTAAATATTACTTCAACGAAAATAAGGAAAAGGGAACTAAATTGAATGTAATCTGGGATGCGTTTAAAGCTACAATTCGAGGAGTGTTTCTACAAAGAGGAGCGGAGATCTCCAGAGAGGAGAGACAAAAGAACCACGATCTTCTACAAAAATTAAAGATACAAGAAGACAAATTAAGAAAGGAACCTCAAAATTTGGCCTTGAAAAAAGGAATAGCCATAATCAAGAGAGAGATAAATACCAAAATGGTGGAGGAAATAGGAACTAAGCTGAAAAGAATTAAACAGAAACAATTTGAACACGCAAACAAGACAGGGAGGTGGCTATCATACAAATTGAAAAAAGAGAGAGATAAGAATGGAATCACAGAAATTAAGGTCGAAGGGAAACAATTAACGACACAAAAAGAAATAGAGGGAGCTTTCTTGCAATTCTACTCTTCACTTTATAAGGCGAAAAATCAAGAGGACGGATGGCACCAGGAAATGGTGCAATATTTAAGGGAAAATAACTTTGCAAAATTAACAGATCTACAAAAGACTGACCTTACAAAAAGATTTGATAAGGAAGAATTAACAAATGCTATTAAGAATCTCAAGAGCGGAAAAGCTCCCGGCCCAGATGGTTTCAATGAAGTATTCTATAAGACATTTGAAAGTGAAATCGGGATACATCTGTTAGAATTGATAAACACAGTTCATGTGGAGGGTATGCCTGAGTCATGGAAAAAAGCTAACATTGTGATGATTGCCAAAGAAGGAAAGGATAAAACGGATGTCAGAAATTATCGGCCGATTTCGCTGCTTAACGTGGACTACAAAATATATGCCTTTATGATAGCTAATAGATTGAAAGGAGTATTGATGGACATTATACACAAAGACCAAAATGGCTTTTTGCCAGGAAGATCACTAACGGCGAACATTCGAAACTTAGTTAATATAATAGAATTTCTGGAAAAAAACAATGAAAGAAAAGTGGCGATGATTTTTGCCGACGCGGAAAAAGCGTTCGATAATATAAATTGGAGCTGCCTAAAACAGGTGGTAAAGGAGCTGGGTTTTGGCCAATTTATCACGGCAAATATAGAGAAAGTCTACGTAGAGCAAAAAGCAAATATTATAATAAATGGGGAAAAAACACAAGAAATTGAAATTCAAAAAGGGACCAGACAAGGCTGCCCTTTGTCACCGCTATTATTTATTACCGTATTGGAGATCTTAATGTGTAAAATTAGAAATGATAAGGAAATCCAGGGATTAAAAGTTAAGAACCAGGAGTATAAAGTGATGGCCTTTGCGGACGATCTGGCTATAGTGTTAGAAGATCCGAATGAGAATATAGAGAAGCTAATTAGGACAATGACTGAGTTTGACAAGTTTGCAGGATTTAAGATCAATAAAGACAAGACGTTAATACTAACAAAAAATATGGGAAAGAAAGAACAAGAAAGAACAGAAGAACTCTCAGGATATAAAATTGAAAAAAAAGTAAGATATCTAGGGGTACTGATATCCAACAGAAATTTAGATCTCTATGATAACAATTATAAGAAAACCTGGAGGAGCATAAAGGAGGATTTAAATAAATGGAGAAAATTAAACTTAACGCTGTTGGGCCGAATATCCACAATAAAGATGTCAGTGCTTCCTAAAATTCTCTTTTTATTCCAGAACATACCAATTTTGACTAATCAAAAACCATTTAGAGAGTGGAAAGGTGATTTAAGTAACTTCATATGGAATGGGCGTAAACCGAGAATAAAATGGCAAACACTGCTGGAAAGAACTGAAAGAGGTGGAACGGCACTACCTGATCTGCCCCTATACTATAAAGCTTGCTGCATGAAATGGACTGAAGAATGGATCAAACTGACAGACTCTAAACTACTAACATTGGAAGGAGCTAACTTGAGGTTTGGCTGGCACGCTTACTTGGGATACAATAAAGTAGGAGTTCATAAAGACTTTAAGAATCACATCGTGAGAAAGGCGTTACTACAAAATTGGGAAAAGATTAAAGTAGCCTACAACGATAAGCTACCAAAGTGGATATCACCGGTAGAAGCCTTTATGGGCAGATGGGGACAAAAGGGATCAATAGATAGGTGGCTTACTTACGATGACCTCATCAAAAAAAAGGGAGAGAAAATAATAGATATTAAATCAAAAGAGGAGTTGAAGGAAGAGGGATGGGAGTTAAATTGGCTAACGTATCAGCAGATCAATAATAGATTCAAGCAAGACAGAACGGAATTTGATATTTTGGAGGAGCGGACGGAAATTGATAAGATAATATGGGGTGAAGAAAGGAAAAAAATAGCAAAATATTATAATTTATTCTTATCAAGGCAACTGGAAGGAGAGTCTGTCAGAGAAGCCATGGTGAAATGGGCGAGAGATGTGGGAGAAGTGATAACGATGGAGGAGTGGGAGACGGCCTGGAAACAAACAAAAAAGTTCACGGCATGCCAGGCATTAAAAGAAAATTATCTTAAAGTTAGCAACCGATGGTATCTGACGCCGGTGAAGATGAACAAAATATTTGGTACTAAAGATAAGACATGCTGGAAGTGTAGCAAGGCCACCGGTACGCTGATGCATGTTTTTTGGTATTGTCCAACTATGACAAAATATTGGAAAAAAGTACACCAGATAATACAAAAAATTTTGAATATACAATTCGAGTTGAACCCGAAGCTGTACCTTCTGAACATCACAACGATGCTGGGAAAAGAACAAGAGAGGAAATATTGGAGGCTCGTATTATACCTTATTACAGCGGCACGTATCAATGCAGCGGCCAAATGGAAAAGTAGAGAAATGCCACAAATTGATGTTTGGTTGGAAAAGGCTTTAGATATGAGAGATAGTGATATACTTACCCACATACTGAATAAAAAACCAAAGGAGGAATTGGAAAGGGAGTGGGCTCCCCTAACGAGGTACTGTAAAAAGAGGTGGAATATTAACATGAGCTAGCAGTTAAAAAATTAAAACAAAAAGAAAAGCACAACAGAGTTAAACAAAAGATCCTATAGAAGACTATAGGAGGCAGTAAGGGATGGAAGATGAAAGGGATAGAAACATTTCTATAAAATTAACAGCAGGAGAATACAAATTGGGAGAAGATTAAGGGGAGATAGGATAAAAATTAATGGTAAAGGAATCTCTTTGAGCTATGGTACTGAGGAAGCTGGAGATTTTAGGGAAAAATCCACAGATAAGAAATGCATAAATTGTAAGATGTATGCAATTATGAAACTATGAAATGGACAATGTATGGAAAAATGGTTTTTTTAAAAAAAATTAATAAAAAAAATAATAAAAAAAAAAATAAGGATACCTAATGATCGCAAAAGGGCATGCATACCAGATGATGTCGTCCTTTTGTGATCGTATACAGTTGTCCCTTCATATTCGCTGGGGTTTGGTTCCAGGGCCCCCCGTGGATACCAAAATCCGTGAATACTAAAGTCCCATTATATAAAATGGCATAGCAAAATGGTGTCCCTTATATAAGATGGCAAAATCAAGTTTTGCTTTTTGGATTATTATTTTTTTAAGAATATTTTCAAGCCGTGAATACTTAAATCTGCGAATACTAAATCCGTGGATACAGAGGGACAACTGTATTGTTAAAAAGCTGTCCTATTTTATTGATGGCCCAAGCTGTCAATAGATCAGCTGTGGCACTTTGTTGAAAGCATTGCCGGCATTTGAATCCTTGCGCCATTGTACTCATGTGAATACAGCGTCAATGGGCAAACACTTCCGGTTGAGATCGTGACAGCCAGGTAGGGGATACTCTTTTTATGACCCCCCATGTACTTGGAACTTTTAATATATATTTTTATGCTTTGCTGTACTTTTTGTGTGTTTTCTGCTTTTATTTTTAAATTTTCCGTGCTAACATCTTCTTGTGAGAATTGCCAAGATCAAGAACCCAGAAATAAATGGAGCTCCATTTGTGCTCTGTTACTGCTGGGGAAGCCTCATTGATGCTGCTCAAGTTAAGTGTGGTAGAGGGGGTTCTTTTGCCAGCATAAAAACGCCACAATTTATGCCGGCAAAAGAACAGTAACATTGGGGGCGGGGGGTCTGATAAAGTCCTAGGTCTTTTAGACTTCATGCCAAGCCAGAACTTATTTTACTTCTTTATGTGTGCCTTATGTAACCATTGATGGTTGGTTTTAAAACTAATGTTCAGTTTGAGAACCAGTGTGGTCTTGTGGTTAAAACAGATACCCACATTGTGAAAGTCTCTCCAACCTATTCTATAAGCTCCTTGTGCTGGTTTGTAGGCTGTTGCAGAACAAGGAGAATAGTGTTATTTGCACTAATTTAAACAATTCTTCTAGCGTCAATAAACCCATCCCTTGTGAATGTACACATCAACCATCCTCCAGAAGCTGCAGTGCAGATCCATCAGGTGGCCAGAGTAAAAAGTGACTCAGCCCAGTCAGAAGAGAACAGTGTTGAAAGTATGTTGATATCTCGGCTTACCACGAGCCTCCAGTACAGTGATAACTCCACAGGCAGTAGCAACAACATTGTCACAGATGGCAACCGGCAGCAGAGGCCTCAGAGTCTCCTGGGAAGATGTTACTTGGAGACACTACATGGAAAGGTCAGAAGTATTCTGTCTCACTCTGTTTTATCTACAAATTTGTGGTAAAGCTGACATTTATGCTGCAAGAGACAAAAGAATGAAATGTGTGAACCATGGAACATTTGCAAATGCTTAAGTATGGAATACCAATGTGTATTTATTTTACTTATATATCCTTACCTTAAAAAGTTCAAGGCAGTAACAATGCAAAGAATGGGGGGGGGGAGCAATGAAAAGAAAGAAAGAAAGAAAGAAAGAAAGAAAGAAAGAATAGAAAAAAGCTGGGAGATAAAAGCAATGGAAAAAATTTAATGACAGGCATTGATATGTTTTAAAATCATCTGGATGATTTACTTCTCCAAAGATAATGTACAGTTATTATTAAAATCACTTCAAATGAAAATTACTCTAGATGGTGAAGGTCAAAATGGTTGACAAGATTTCATCAGACTTGTAAAGGGCAAAAAGCCTTTTTTTACAGTTGTTTACACTTTGTCAGAACGTGTTCAAGGACTGTTTAAGACAGCTCTCCATAGGTAGGCAAGCAAGCAGGGAGTCTAGATCCTAGAGCCTAGGCTCACCACAATAAAAGACTTGGCCCTTGGCCCAACAAGCTTGGGTTTACAACGGGATGGACAAATGTTAGTGGCTATGGGATCACATTGGCCTCCCAGGAGACCTTGGGCAGCCACGCGCCTGCTGCACACCTCTTTAAATAAATAAATAAATAAATAAATAAATAAATGCCCTAGAATGTCCCCAAATGATCTATAGGGTATGTGTGTGGGGGTCATTCTTTCCATGTTTTTGGGCCTCCCTGGGTCCATTTTAGGCCTAGCTGAGACTTTTTTAAAAACTGGAAATTCACTTCCTGGTTTTATTGTGGAGAAAATATGCAGAGTCTTTTTTTCAAAAAAACGACAAAACCATTTTAAAAACCTTTATTGATTCAGAACCACCAAATCAGCTTTGGGGGCTGCATGATGCCTGTGGGCTGCATTTTTCCCACTCCTAGTTTACAATTTTTTGCCTGCCAGGTGCTCTTGAGATGCTTGGGCAACAATGAGTAGGACTATGGACATTGTAATCTAACACATATGGAGGACACAAAATTGGAGAAGACTAGTGTAATACGTACAAGAGAGCCTCTGTTGATAAGCAAAATATGTGGACAGGCTCATGTAGGAGGACCGGCATATGGCTGTGCTGTGTTGCGGTGGCTGAGTGTATGATGTTTGTCTATTAAATAGCGAGACTGAACAATATCCCATCTTTATTTATATGTATTACAATTCTAATGATTGTCCCCTTCAATATACTCTGCATTCACGCTCACACACCAAAGCAGTCTTGTTTTCCACTAGTCAAAGGCATGGAGCAGATCAGGTTTTGTCAGATGTTTCAACACATCTGCTGTTTTCTTCTTTACTGTATTAATTGACTCAAAACGTGTTCCTTTAAGCACCGATTTCACTTTAGGGAAAAGAAAAAAGTCACATGGTGCCAAATCTGATGAATATGGAGGATGTTCAAGTGTAGTAATGCATTTGTTGGCCAAAAACTACTTCACAGAAAGTGCTGTGTGAGCAGGTGTGTTGTCTTGAAGAAGAATGAAAACATTTCCCCACAGTTCTGGCCTTCCCCCCCCCTGACTGTTTCTCTCAGCTTTGTCAAAACTTCTTTATAATAATGCTGGTTCACTGTTCTGCCTTCTGGAACCCATTCTGCCAAAATTAAGCCCTTGATGTATAAAAACAAAAAACAAAACAAAAAAAATCCCTACAACCCAATGAGCATGGCTTTGAATGTGGGCTTGCTTTGACGTGCTTTTTTCATTCTTGGTGATGATGGTGTTTTCCAGTGCATTGAGTATTATTTTGTCTCAGGGACATACTGGAAGATCCAGGTTTCATCACAAGTGATGATTTTTTTGGAAAAGGTTTGGGTCCGCCTCAAGTTGCTGCAGAATGTCAGCACAAATTTCCTTGTGGCACTCTTTTTACTCTGCTATGAGAACTGTAGGGACCATCTTGGCACAAACCTTTCCCATGTTGAGATCATGCAAAAATTTCCACAGTGTCTTTGTCAATGTTCACAACTTCAGCTATCATTTGGACACCGAGTCGGTGGTCTCCTCAAACAATCATGCCTAATTTTTTTTTACAATTTCTTTGGTTCTTGAAGTGGAAGGTCATGCAGGGCATTCATCGTCTTCCACATTCTCATGTCCTTCTCTGAATCTTTTGTGCCACTCAAACACACACACAGACACACACAAACACACATGAGACATGCAGTCTTCCCCATAGGCCTCAGTAAGCATTTGAAAAGATTCCATTGGTGTTTTGTTCAATTTTACTAAAAATTTCAAATTGACATATTGTTTGACTTTTAAACTTATCAGTTTTCTGGCAAACAACAGACAACACAGCTGCTTTAAACGATGACTGACAATTAACTGAATGGCTGAGAGTGTTGATGTTTGTCATGCGGGTTCAGACATGTTCAAGGTTACCCCTCAAGCATTCACAATCAGTTCTCCCTGATTTGTCTGAAAGGAAGAAACACAGTCTCGTTATTTAACAGATAGACCTCATATATGCATAGAAATGTATGACTATATCTTAGGGTGTTTTGACACTGTACAATTATTTCACAATGATTCCGCTTTAACTGCCATGGCTATATTCCATAGAATCTTGGGGTTTGTAATCTGGTGAGGCAGTAGAGCTCTCTGGCTGTGAATTCTAAATGCCCTTCCCTACACTGCCAATCCCAGGATTCCTTAGGCTGGAACCATGACAGTTAAATTGGAATCATAGCTCTATAATTGTGTAGTGAGCCCTTGGAGATGGCTAAGAGTTTCATTTCTGTTCTTAAAAAAAACCCACCAGAACTGTCCAATATCTGCAGAATTTTGAATGTGGAGAAAGTAAAACTGATTAATTTGCCTGCTCCTATTCTGACCTGGACCAGATTCATCATACCATTCTGACATGGTGACATGGGTGCTTTGATCTATGATATTTGGTTTGATGTGTGTCTCTTGAGTTCACAGTGAGCAATTTGAGAACTTGCACATTTTGGAAAAAAAATATTTTAATATGCCACCAGTTGAGCCATTTTTGAAACATTAAGGTGGTGAAATGGACAACAAATCATGATCACACCCATTCAGACCTCATTTCTCTATTTGTTTCTGTGACTTGTTCTTAATAATCGAGAAGAGGTTTGGCAAATAATGTTCCATTGCCTATTAGACTGGCCACATTTGCATGATAGTTTCTTTAATTTTGGGGGTTGGTGATGTGGCAGCATAAACAGTCCATACTGTAGCATGAGTTTTTTTCTTCTTCCCCAGAAGTCTTTCCAAGCAAAGAGGGAAGTTATTGATGTGCGCAGGCTGCAGGGGTCTGAACTGTACTGAAACAGTTTGCACTTGCTCAGAGAGCACATCTGGTCCCCATAAGTTAGGGCGGTGCACATGGGCCCTTAAATACAATTTGCGGCTGCTACCTTGACCATTATATGGAGACTTTTTTCTTTTAGGCTTTATTACAGTGTGCCTGTCATTCTCACGCAATGCACATTCAAGAAATGTGGGTCCAAGGGATATCCTTTTTATAGCTAACCTGTGATTTTAGTAGGAAATGGATAAAACTTAGGAATTCTTTTCTCACTCGGTAAGTGAATGCCTGATTTCCATGGTATATTAATCTCTTTTGCAGCTTCTAGGGAAAATAAATTCATACGACTTGAAACAAGGTAGCAAGCTAGCCAGCTTCCTTCCTTCCTTCGTTCCTTCGTTCCTTCCTTCCTTTTCTCTCTCTGTCTTTCATTCTTGTTTCATGCTACATCTACAGTTCAAAATGATACCTGAATAATATCTGCAGTACTAGAATAATACCTGCTACATCTATCATTCAGAATAATATCCACTTTTAAAAGTACTATTGTGCATGTCTACAGATTTTTCAAGTGCCTCCCCATACCTTCTGATCTTGCAATTCAGATATCTTATTTTTGTAAGTTTATTCTAAGAGTTATTGGTGGTTTCTGCTGAGTTTGGCGGGCAAACCCTTCCGTGTCCACATGCAGAGAAATTCAGTTTGACATTAGTCCATCCCAACTGCTTTTTCAAGCCAAGCAGTTCAAGTGGAATCTGAAAACCGAGTCTGAAACATTCTGCCTGTTAACAAGAAAGTTGGAAGAGTCCAATTCCGCTTTATGAGAGTAAATGTTCCATAGGTTCATATTCTAGTTTATGAGGGTAAATGATCCATGGGTTCAATTTTTCCCCCTCAAGTGCTTGTTCTCTGACTGATTTAGTGAAAAGAGGCACATTTAGCTCTTTTACACAGTCATATGTTGAGTTGTGTTAAGTAAAATCAAGGAAACCTGTGTAATACATTGAAAGGAGCATCCTTGTTCTTTCCTGTCTCTTGTTCAGCTGGGGCAGAGTCTGCAGCTGAGCAGACTGGGTGAGAGTTAAAAACCTGGGCAGGAAGCCTTTTCCTCTTCCGTTTCAGTCTGAAGTCAAACTTAGTGGAATGTGAGGACTGGGCATATGGCCATTTTGAGGGTGGATAAATGCCAGCTTTGGCCTGTGGACCGCGACAGCTCAGCTTTAATGGGGAAGACTGTAATCCAGTGGGTCTTGTTGGGAGGGAAAGAGAGACTCATTAAGTACGGTAAATGAAAATGCCCTGCCACAAGTGTCACCATAAGGTCTAGAAGTGTGTGCCCATCTCGCTAGCTAATAGATTTAAGTCTAGGAAACAGGCATTTGTTTTATCCAAAGGCTTTGCTTGATATCATCTCTAGGTTACGCTCCACCACTCAAACTTAACAGAGTAATGCTTCACATTTAATACTAATACCCCTAGATTTCGGAGGAGCAAAGACATAGGCAGCCTTTCATTTTACTGTCTGTGAGACTTGTTTACTGTCTCAAAATGCATCTCATGGCCAGAGCAGAGGGATTTGCTGCCTATAATAGTTCCTAAATATAAAGCAGATAGCTTTGTGTGACCTTAGTGTTGGTTCATCCCTTTACACAAATTCATGTCTATATTTCTCTTTCTGTTTCTCATATTTACTGATTTTTTATTTAATTCATTTTTATCCCACGTCTCCACTACAGAAAGCACTCAAGGCAGCTGAAAGACATAAGTTATGATCCTGCATCAGGAGATGTAGTTACAAGATGTAGCTGTGATAGTCTCTCATCCAGCTCCACTTCACCTTTTCTCAGCTGCAGCCCCCTTAACCTAGCCATTTCCTGGTTGGTGGAGAGCAGGGGGAACAGCAGACAATTGTCCATCTGTTTTCTATGGACTTTTTCAGACAGTGCTTACCACGCCACAAGCTTCCGCAAGAGGTACAGCACTGTCGCGCAGCAGGGTGTCCATTTCGGACGCCGCCGTCCCTCTCGCGAAATCATCCGTGTCACTTCCATGTATGATTAAAGGCAGCCACACCATATTTTACTCACAGGCAACTTCCGTGAGTAAAATATGGCGCGGCTGCCTTCAATCATACATGGAAGTGACACGGACGATTTTGCAAGAGGGATGGCGCTGTCCGAAACGGACTGCCTGCCGCGCAACAGTGCCATACCTCTCGCGGAAGCTTATGGTATCGTAAGCGCTGTCTGAAAAAGTCCTATAGCTGAGTGCAGAGTGACAGGCATTAGCAGGGACCTCTAGGGATCTTCCAGATAATATAATTGTGCTCCATCCAGCTATAGGCTATAGATCCAGCTGCAGATGATGTCATTGTTCTGGGTCCAGCTAAAGGAAAATAGCTGGACACTGGTCTGATGCTCCCCTTGCTCACAACCAATCAGGAAGTGGCTGGATTAAGCTGAGAAAAGGTGAAGGGGAGCTGGATGAGAGACTATTGTACCTACATCATGTAGCTACGGGCCCGTCTTAATGGTGAAAATACCCCTCATGGAATTCACTGGGAATCCTACCTGTCTAAATGGGATCCACAGCCAATCCACACTATTTGGAAGGAGGGACCTAAAATGGCAAAAACAATGCACTAAAAGCCTTCACAGATTTTCCTATACTTTTAAAAAAACTGTGAGGGGGTGCACATTCCTGCTCGTTTGGACTGTCGAATGACAGGAAATTCAAAGGGAAGCACAAAGCTGATTGGCTGGGTGAGAGCAGGGGTGGGGCTTGCTAGCAGGGCAAGTGTCCGCTGCCACCATGTTGAATTTTCACCTTAGCGATCGCTCGTTAAGGTGATAAAACCGGATGAATATTTCCTGTTTTGCTTTCCTATAAAATTGGAAAATTGCTCTGTCGCACTAGTGCACCTTGTGATGACTTAAAAAAAAACACCAATAGTAGCAGTGATGAACTAATACAAGTAAATCACTCATGACCACCATCCAGAATGCAAGGCTTCTGGGGGCTTCCAAGGCCAGAAAAACTGTTTAGACATGTTGCTGCTGCTGTGAGATACCAATACTATGAGCTACTTTGGATTTTCCCCCCTCATGTAGATGGGCCCTACATTTCCCAGTGCAGGATCATAGCTGATTTAGTCAGTATTACAGGGAGCAAATCTCTCTGTTCTGAGCATGAGATGCATTTTAAGACAGTAAACAGTCTCACACACAGAAAAATGAAAGCCTACCTCTTTGTTCCTTGGAAACACAGAGGTAATAGTATTATATGCAAAGTATTACTGTGCAAGGTTTGAATAGTAGAGCATAACCTAGAGTTGATATCACCAAGTAAAGTCTTTGCTTGTTGAAAAAAAGAAGGGTTTAGGAGAGCTGGTCATTGCACAGTCAGTAGTGAATTCTGACCTCCACAACAACAACAACAACAACAAAAGTTAAAACAAGTGAGTTCTTATGATGTAAGTCCAACTTATGCTATCATAATTCAACAACAGGATGGTAGCCATCATTAAAAGTGATAGAATGATTTGAATCCTTATAATAAACAAAAGGCGAAATTGAAAATATACATTTTTGCACCCTTCCTAAAGTAAAGTGATTGCAACTGCAAGCAGAGTCCATTCCACAGTCTGGAAGTAACACAGGGGAAACTCTCTTCCTTGGGTCTGTCAACCAGGCCTCTTTGGGTGATGGTAATTTCAATAGGACTTCTCATGAAGATCTTAGGTGCCCGGCAGGTTCTTGGCTTCTCTAGCTTTGGTAAAAAGAGCCAGGAACAAAGGACTTGTGCATTGTGTGATCTCTCTCCCTACTTGTGGAATGGATAGAATTCTGATACTGCCTTTTCTCTTTCCTCTCTAGTGTGCTGAGCCATTGCCTGGCCTGGCCAAGTATGAGGATTGTTGTGGGAGCGTGGGGGCCTTTTGGGGGGTCAGCAGATGCATCCCATGCCCATTGAAACCAGGTAGGTGCTCTGTAAGGTAGGGCACTTCTAGCTTCTGTTGGTGTTCTTCTGATAGGGATTATTTACAAAACAGTACATGAAAGAGGCTAAACATAAAACTGAGCTGTGGTGGGACAATCTTTTTGGAACAGGAAGAGGATAGGCACAAGACATGGCTACTCCCTTCAGGGATAGTGTTTCCTCTCTGACATAGATTTCTTTTGTGAATACCCTCAGGCATGTTATGTGGTATTCTCAGCTTTGTTTACTTGGCTGCAGCATCAGTTTAAGTGCCAGCAGGAATTGGTTTGACTTTCTTCCTGGCTCAGAATTTTGCAGCCTTCCTACATACATACATAAAACTGAAGGGCAGTCTGATGTTTGTTCCATCTCAGAGACATTAGGAAAGAGAAAACTGGAAAATCAAGGCCATCGTTTCAGGGAGTGTGGCTGCAGATTGGCTGGTGAGGTTGCATACTCAGCCTTATAGAGTTATGGGTCTGCTTTCGATGAGGGCTTGGCAAAGGCTCTGGAAATAACACTACATCAAACAATTGGCAGCAATGAATCCTAGAGTCCATTCCAGGGGCATAGTAATACAGCTCTGCATTTTCTTTTCCCACTGTCCAAAGAGACTGAAGCAACTGTAGAAGATAGCTTGATTATTTTGTCAGGAACGTTGTACTTCCATTGATTTCTTCCAGTGTGTATACTGGGTCATCCTACCTCATCAGTGAAGAAGGAGACTGACAGAGGGTCCTTCCAGATGGTTGGCTCTTTAGCAGTCCCCAATTCTCCTGTTGAAAGCTCTATTCAGAGTTACATTTGGCTTTTCACGTTTTGGGGGAATTATGTTTTTTCTTTGCATGTGCATTGTTCTGTGTTCAGTACAATGTAGTAGGTAGGGAACAGCTATGTGGTCAAGGAGCCCTGGTGATACAGTAGTTAAATGCCAGTACTGCAGCCACAATGTTGTGAGTTCAATCCTATAGGGCTCAAGGCTTCCATAGGTCGGTAAAATGAATACCCAGCTTGTTGGGGGCAATTAGCTAACACATTGTAAACCACTTAGGGAGTGCTTTGTACTGATATGGATAATTCTGAGTGAAGTAATTTTTATTTTTATTTTTTTAAAAAAAATCTGTTTGTTAATTTGTACCAAAGTTTCTTTTCTTTTCTTTTTTTAGGGCAAAGAATGTAATCATTTTCATAGCAAAAGATTTAGAGAAAGAAAGAGAGGCTAAAAAGTATGTTAGAATTCATCTCATGCATGCATAGTATTTCCAGTTACTATGTGTGAATGTGAAAGCTGGTCAGTGAAGAAAGCTGACATAGGAAAAAATATATCAGCTCATCTGTAATGGAATGCTGGAGGAGAGTTATATAGATACCATGGACTGCCTAAAGACCAATAAATGAGGGGAAATCGACCCTGAATTCTCATTAGAAGCCAAATGATGAACAGCCTTACTGTACTCCAAAGAAAAGCGGCAAGAGAGCAGGAATGTTCCATTTTCTACACTCCCTTACCTCATGACGGCATCATTGCTCCAGCACTCTTTCATTCTGGTCCCATGGGGGACTGAGGTAAAACTGCATCTTTTTGCTAACCGGAAACACCTGTTAGCAAAAAGACATGGTTTTACCTTGGTCCCCCATGGGACTGGAATGAAAAAATGCTGGAAGAACGACGACATCATGTGGTAACGGAGCCCAGAAGATGAAATATTCCTGCTCCCAGGGCCAGTTTAAGGGCCCTGCAGCACCTGCAGCCTCAGGGGGCCCCATCATTATGGGGGGGGCCTGTTGTAACCCTCCTCCTGCAAAAACATTTTTAGTAATAGTCTGAATATCCTGTGACCATTGCCTCCCAAAAATAGTACTCTACGGTGAACTTGCCACGGGTCAGCGTAAGAGGGGCACTCCAAAAAAGCGATACAAGGACTCCCTGAAACAACATCTCAGGCTCGGCAAATTGATCACCAACAGTGGTCCGCCCTGGCCTCACATCGGGAGGCTTGGAGACACACTATCCACAATGCTGCAGCCTTATTTGAGAACTCATGCCGAACAAGTCTTGAAGAGAAATGACCACGCAGAAAGAATCACAACCCAAAAACATCACCCAAGGAGACCTTCTGCTGTGCTTTCTGCAACTGGACATGTTTATCTCGGATTGGCCTTTTTAGTCATCAGCGCGCTTGCAGAAAGCACAGGATGAGTTCTTCCTGAATCTTCGTTTGCGAAGAAAAGCCAGAGAGAGAGAGAGAGAGAGAGAGAGAGAGAGAGAGAATAGCCTGTACTGTGAATAGGTTAGGTTAGGTTACATTGACCTGAGATAAACATATGGGCCCCCCAAAATAAAGCATTGCAGCCCCCCCCCCAATTCCTTAAACCAGCCCTGCCTGCTCCCTTGCCACTTTTCTTTAGAGGGCAGTAAGGCTCGAAACTGAGGATGTTGTATTCATATCCATATCATTGGCCATATCATGAGACAACATGAATCTCAATGGAAAATATCATAATGCTTGGTAAAGTAGAAGGCTACACAAATTGGGGAAAGGACATTACAGGAGGAGTGACTCCATCAAGGAAGCCACTGCCCTGAGTTTGCAAAACTTAAGCAGAACTGATAACTACAGAGTCTCTTGGAGCTCTCTCATTCATAGAATCGCCATAGAGGCTGACTTGACAGCATATAACAACAAACCCAGAACCCCCAGATTCTCAAAAGGTGCAATTTTTAAAACATGTACCTGTACTAAGATGTATTTTCATTTAAGTGCTATTATATAAGTATTTAAATGTTTTTTAAAAACAATGAAAGGCTATTTTAGTGCAGATCAAAAGGGTGATAAAAGAATTGTGATAAAATATCAAGAGATGTATCTTGTAATAGTGAAGGTTTGCCGTTGATGTATGATGACAGGTTCTACTACCTGATAATAATAATAATGCAGAAATAGTTATGTTAAGACAGTCTGAATCCAGAGAGATAGCAGCATTGTTCCATTTGTTCCCCCCCTCATCACTTTTTTTTGCATTTCTGAAAAGAGGTGGAAGAATAGTGGGAAAACCACTGGACAACAATGATTTGGATGAGTCCACCTCTGCCCGTGTAGCTCTCATATGAATGGACAAAGTGTAGCTGTTCCTTGGGTGGAAGTAACTCGTGCCCAGGTCTAAAGGCATTCAACCTTTTCTTTAAAAAAAGAAAAAAGATTAGCATTGTTCTCTGTTTTCTTTGATTGCAAACACATTTCTCCACCCTGGGACCACTTCACATGGTCATGTTTGTCATGTGAACAACAGCTGATAATTTTATTATGTGAAATTGCTACCCTAGGTCGACTTCATGCACTGTACATTGCTATTAAAGGAAGGAAAGTCTGTCAGCCATAAACCACCCCCACTCTCCAATGATGCACAGAGTAGTGCAGAGAACACTTAGTATGGATATAATCACCATGACACTGGCCAATTTTTGTGAGTATTAGAAAACAGACCACAAAATGCTGATTGCCAGAGTGACTATGACCTGAGGTTGAACTCATAGTTACTGTCAGTGTGGGTAGTCTGCCATCAGAAGGAGGAGAAGGACCAGATCCCATCATGAAAGTGAAGAAGGCATTAATTTGATATATAAGTGTCAGGCCTGCAACTCTGCTAAACTGGCATTGTGTCATTGCTATTGCCACTATGGATATGTGGGAGGAAACAGTGTAAAAATATCTCTCTCATATCTGTCTTAAGGGTGTCAACTCCAACCTCTAAGAAAACCTGCATGGTTTTCTTTATGTACCATCAACTAGGCCAAAAGCAACATGAGAGAGGATTAAGGACAACATCTCTCTTGGCTGGCTTTTCAGGCTTAGTACCAGCATGACACAGCCTAGCCACCCCCTTTGTAAAACCCGGCTTGTGGGGGCAATTAGCTAACACACATTGGAAACCGCTTAATGTGGTGAAGATGTGTAAAGTGCTATTGCTTAACAATTTGTAAGCTGCTCTGAGAGCCTTTGTGGCTGAAGAGTGGGGTATAAATACTGTGCATACATAAATAAATTTGTGCAGGTACAGGTGCCTGGCAGGTTGGATGTAGTCTCTCATGCTGCTATTGGCCTAGTGGCACTGCTTTTTCACATAAGCTTGTTCAGGAGAAGTGTCACCCAGGCCAAAAGTAGCAGCATACACTGACTTATTCTCACAATCAGTCAAAGCACATTTCAGCTGCATTTCAGGATCTGTATACTTTCCCCGCAGCTCTCTCTTTCAGCGACAATAATGATATATTCCATAAATGAAGGGACCAAAAGCTTTGCAGATGGAGAAATAGCTGTGTTGCTATTCAGTGTCCACCCACTCACTCTTTTACAAATCTAGCTAAATACATGGTTGAGAGACAGTATGGACCCTCCAAAGAATGAAAGTAAAACAGAAATCAGCAAAAGCTTCATAATATGTCCATGGGAGAGACCCTTTGTTGGTGTTTGCCCCTTTATAAAATTAAAACTACTGTAGTTAGTCCTAATCTGCACCCTTGACAAAATTCACCTTTTTGTGGGGAACAGAAGAACCTACAGGCCATCTATTGTCTGTTGCAAGGGCAAAGACTGCCCCGCAAACCCCACTCCAGTACCACCAGAAGATACAACCCTCAGTGGAAAGGAGTGCCCTGCCTCCTTTGCTTGGCGAAAAACATGTCAGACAGAAGCAGCGAAATGTACCAGATCAGATACCACTGCACTGATATCACAAGCTCACACAAAATAGGTGGAAAACATCAGGACAGTGTCATCAAGGGGTGCACCACAAAGGCTCTCTGCACTTCAATAAAACAGGAGACAACCTCCCTTTTGGTGGGTGAAGTTAAAAGTTGAGTGTAATGCAGAGGTTTCTAAGGAGTCTCAGCCTACCAGTTTCTTCCTGCCAACCTTCTCTGGGCTCCTGTTGAGGAAAATCTTTGGGTAAAAGGCAATGGTTTGGGAATTCATCAATTCTGCATTCAGTATTGACTCCATCATATCCATTCTCCATTTTAACTGAGTGCATTTCCTGAGTTTTCTCAGCTTCCCTCAGCCACAATAAGCACCTAACTTAAAATAAATGGGGGGGGGGACTAGATAGTCCTTCCAGACAAAGAACAGAAAGCATAATAATATAATATAATATAATATAATATAATATAATATAATATAACTAGCTGGATAATAAGAACAGATGTATTTGTTTTTATATACGCCAATAAGAAACTCCCCAAATCATGCCTGGTAGACCTCACAACAACCCTGTAATGTAGGCTGGTGGATTTGAATGCCTCCTCCCCCTTCTCAGCGTTCCACACTTTTCCCGGAATTGCTGAGGGTGACTCTCTCTGTTGCCCTGCTGCCACTGCTGCCAGTTGACTGCCTAGGTCCTGTTGCAGTGGCAGCAGCGGCTTCCCGCTGCCATTGCCACTTGACTACCTGGGTCCCGTCTCAGCAGCAGGGTCCCTCCACCAGTTGACTGTCTGGGTCCCATTTCAGTAGGAATGGATATATTACTGTGTAGACTTAGATCATAAGTCAGAATTGTGCCGCCCTGAGACACACTGGTGAACTGAAAAGGTCTGCAGCCTTAGTAAGTATAGCCAACACTGTAGCACATTGTTTGGTCGCTCCCAGTATGGCATTGGAATATATAGATTTGCATGTGGGTGATGACTGGCTGAGGGAGTGGTTGGCTATGTTTCCTAAGCGGCCAATCAGCACACTGGAAAAAGCAACATACCCAAGAGAATTTTATATATCTATATCGATATCGATATCGATATCGATATAATATACAGCCAGCATGGTGTAATGGTTTGAGCATTGGACTATGACTCTGGAGACCAGGGTTCGAATCCCCACTCAGCCATGGAAACCCACTGAGTGACCTTGGGCATGTCACTCTCTCTCAGCCTCAGAGAAAGGCAGTGGCAAACCTCGTCTAAACAAACCTTGCCAAGAAAACCCTGTGATAAATTCACCTTAGGGTTGGCATAAGTCAGAAACAACTTGAAGACACACCACAACCAACCAACCAACCAACCAACCAACCTATAATATAATATAAATCAGCCAGATGATAAAATAATGCAGGGTAGGGGCAGAATAATAATGAAACAGTGTAGACAGAGGACTTTTTCAAATGGGGGGGGAAACCCCAAAGAGTTCAGGAGAAGAATGGGGCTGTCAAGCTTACAGAGCCCCGTTTCAGATGACACAGTCCTCCTCCATCTTCCTCCCAACCTCCTCCCAACCTTCCCCCGTGGTGCAGGCGCCACTTTTTATTGACGGAGGTTTTCCGTCAATAAAAAGCGGTGCCCACAGCACAGGGGAAGGTCAGGAGGAGGACGGAGGAGGACGGCATTGTCCGAAACAGGCCTCTGTAAGCGCGACAGCCCCGTTCTTCTCCTGACCTCCTCGGGGTGGGGGTTTCCCCCCATTTGAAAAAGTCCATAAAGTGAGAGGATTATACTTCTTATCAGCATATTATATACAAACATGCAGTTATTTCAATGACATCAATGAAATTGTACAGTTGTCCCTTCACATTCGCTGGGGTTTGGTTCCAGGACCTCCCGTGGAATACTCAAGTGCCATTATTTGCAATGGCATAGCAAAATGGTGTCCCTTATACAAGATGGCAAAATCAAAGTTTGTTTTTTGGATTGTTATTTTTTAAGAATATTTTCAAGCCGTGAATACTTAAATCCGTGAATGCCAAATCCGTGAATGTGGAGGGACAACTGTATTTCACTTATCAAGCAAGTTAAAAAAGGAGAATATGGAGGAAAAATGTATCACCCCAAGTGTCATTTTGAAGAAGGACTTGACTGTTTGCAGCCAATGAGTGACAGAACAGCTTCCAGGCCGAAACAAATAGATTTTACAAGAAGGCTCTAAATGGCCTTGCATTCCACAAGTCAAAATCAGGGTTCAGACTGTTAATGAGCTGCTCCCTAAGTGGAGTATGTGAAATTCAACTCATGGTCTGAGAAAGGGATTACTTTTCTATCAGAAAGCACAGCCTCGTGTGATCAAAGAAACCAGTGACTACAATCACTGAGACTTCAAGCAGCCCACCTGCGTTTGTATCACCTCTGTCTGGGTCACATTTAGCCAGCTTGGAGTTTGCCAAGGGAGTTCAGGGTTTTGTATTCGTCTTTGCCCTTTCTAAGACTTGCTGGATAACAGCCAAACACAACTAACACAACAAAGGTGATGTTGCCATTAGGGTTAGAATATTGTGAACGTGTCTTCTATCAATCCTAAGGACCCACAAGGCAACCTTGGAATGGGGTATCCTGATAATTTGTAAACTTCTTTCTCTTCCTTGAAATCACAGTGGAACATTTTAACCTTGATTAAAAATGAAAGGACAGCTGCCAGAATTCCCTTAGAGGCTGGATCTAACCTGTGCAATGCCAGTTGGCCTAGCTTCTCTAACTTAGGCAGGCTTGCAGACTTACAGCCCAATTTGGTATTCCTATATGCTACGGCCTTCTCATTCACCTTCTGGCTACCCTGCCTTGTCATCCCAGTCTTTTAGTTGGATTAAGAAGCAGATCTTCTCAAATAGTGTACAACTGTGTTTGCCCTCTTGTATTTCTCAAGGTTTTAGTTTTTGTCTTAAAGAGAGAAAAAGTATTGTCTGCTGGAAAGTTGGAATGGGTCCTTGGGCAGAGTATGGTATTTAGTACATTCCCTCAATGGACCTCCCACTGAGTCAGCTAGAGTTGGCAAAGAGGTGGCAGATCTCCCAATTTAAGCCAGAGGCATTGAAAAACACGGAGTGATGTTACAAGCACTACACTATTCTCTGTGCTAGAATGGAAAACATTGTGAAAACCAAAACCTTGCCCATCCTCCCTAGGGTAATAATAACTATGACTCAGATAAAATACTGAAAATAGCTAATGAACCCTCCAATGAAGTGGCTCCTTGTTGCCCCAGGGAGGGTATACTGTGGGACATGTTTAAGCAGAAAAGGGAGAAGAATCCATGGAAATGGAATTTATGTAGTGCTTTTCATCAAGTGTGCATTTATATAAGTCTTTTTTGTGGAATTTCAGCATGATTTAGGGATGGGTTACTCATCATTCTCTCTGGAGTACTCCCTAAAGATCTGGAAGAGACTCATCTATTCTAAAGCCAGCAAATGGTTTCAATTGAATATATATTTATTGTGTCAACATTCTGTTAGCTCACAATTTTTTGCTAGCAGAGCGCAGCTGGAAGTATTGCACTAATTGTTCTACAGTGCATAGAAGTGTAGCCGAGCAATTTTAATTGCTTAAATAGATTCAGTGGAGATGCTTAAATGGAAACTTATCCCAGACACCAAAACTGTTTGAGGCTTTCTGAGAGTGCTATAGAATCTATGTGACCAGAACTCTATTTGCCATTGTAGAGTCATATTGTAGGGATGGTCTATGGGATTCTGTTCTAAATCTCCCTTTTTTCCAAGCCATCAACACAATTACCCTATTTAAAGCCACCACCAGGCATCCAAGAGATTTTAGGCCTGCTGTGAATTTAAAGCTACAGCTTATTAAGAAAGAATGCAGTTCATTTGGGCTCAGCAGTCTTGCTAAGGTGTTCAGCTGTGAGGCTAACTAGCTACCCAAGACACTCTCCCTTCTAGGGAAACTCTAGACTCACCAGACTCACGTGCTTCGCAGCAAGAGAACTGAATATGTGGCATAAACACACTCTCGCGCGCTTAAACTAAAATGAGAAGATTTTGGGACAGGTGCTTTGCCTTTTTTCTTTTCTGCAGCTTCTCCAGTAAAGTGTTTAACAATGGTGCAAACATTAAAACCTATGGAAGCAACTAGTAACAAAGTTATGCTGTGCTTGCTCAGTTCCATTTTGATTTTAGGTTGCTACCAATATTCCAGTACTATAATCTCACTTTTCAGGGAAGATTTATTGCATTCTCTGTGCCATCTCCTTTTGTTATGGCACATGACTTCACAAGGTCAGAGTATACTTCACTATACAGATTGAACTATAACATGAAGGTTGTTAAAATAACTGAATATTTTAGAAAAAATGGTGGGGTTGATCACTTAATATACATTATACTTATACATAAATATCAATGTAGCGTGCTTGCAGTAAGCGCAGGATGAGTCCTTCCTGAATCTTCATTTGTGAAGAAAAGCCAGAGAGAGAGAAATATCAATGTAACTGATTATAGGGACTCTGTTTCTATATGTTTTATATACAACCAACTTCCTTTTTCTTCTGCATTTACTGTGATGTCTACACTGCATTCATCTTTAGTTATAGTGGCCACCACCTAACGAGTAACTCATACATGCTCCATCACATGTACACAAACTGAATGCATCAATCCTAAAACCTTGGAGTAGTGGATTAGCAGCACTCTGTAAAAAGGTTATAAAAAGAGAAACTCAGTTATAAAGAGATGTAGGTGAACTTTTTATGGCAAGCATGACATAGATCCTATCCAGACTATGAGATGGTGCCATTCTAATAACCACTCTAGTATTATATACATGTACCACCCCTGTTTTAGAATAAAGTTGCTTCTAGTTTACCAAAGTTAGGAGTATTGCACTGCTTGAGAAACCTAATTCCTGTCCTATCCTGAACTGTGCAAACTCCTTCTATATGTGCCATATGTGGCACCTATGCACAAATTACTTACCCATAGTCTAAACCAGAGCTTAGAAAAGTTACTTTTTTGAGTACAACTCCCAGAATCTTGCAGCCAGCATAGCCAGTGTCATTGTTGGCTAGGGGATTCTGAAAGTCCAAAAGCAATAACTTTTTCTTGCTCTAGTCTAGGCTATCATTCAAGCTTGTCACTTGGTACTGAAGCATTTCCTTTCACGTATGTGAAATCACTAATTACTCAACAGTGGTCTCGAGA
This sequence comes from Gambelia wislizenii, assembly GCA_030847615.1. NCBI lineage: Eukaryota > Metazoa > Chordata > Lepidosauria > Squamata > Crotaphytidae > Gambelia > Gambelia wislizenii. Next base: position 445,025,881 of record JAUMIR010000001.1, on the reverse strand, counting down.
GGGTGTTGCCATAAAAACCTTGGTCTGTTGGAGAATTGTTGCTGACCTTATCGTTCTTTCCATTTCAAAGCGCCTGACCCCATGGGTCTGGAACTGTGGATTTGGAAGAAGAACGTACAGCTCACTTGAAGAAAACTGGTCAGATGCTCTGACTAAGCACAGCTGGTGACTGGATCTATAGAGTCAGCCAGGAAGGATTAGGGTTTTTCACTCTATGTGTGTTTGTTTATAATTCCCTTCAGAAAGAGGAAATGTGGCTTAGACTAACTGGCAGCTGAGAGATCCTTCCTTAGGAGAAAGAGGGCATCATTCTGGCCTAAAGACTTGGTTTAGGGTTAAAATGGAGTAATCTTTGAGCCTTGTTTTAGTGCCAGATTTGTAAACAGTAGGCTGTGTTGTAAATACTAGTACTTCACAGGTGGCCAAAGAGCAGCACTCCACCTACACTGCCTAGAGTAACCCATTCCCCCAGTGTCAGTTTAGTGCTACAGGCTCCTCTAAAGGAGAAAAAAAATAATCCACTTACCTGCGCAGTATTCCCAACATGCAGCAATATTGATATGTTCCCACAATGTTTTGAGTGGTGGGGAGGGAACAATCAGGACAATCAGAGGAGAAGTTAGACACTGTCTTTCATGAGCAATCCTTGTACAAGCCACCAATCAATTTTACAAAATCATTACTAAGAGAAAATGATTGAGACCTTTTTATTTAGGAAGGCCTTTTGCAAGTGACCTTCCTTGCAGCAGAAGGGCTGGCATCTCTCTCCTCCTGTGGCTGTCGGGTTCTTGCCTTCAGTGTCTCCACAATCAACCCCCCCCCAAACCTAGTTGTCTCCGGGTGCTGCCTTTAGCGGGGCGGTGGCATTTAAAAAAAAAAAAAGACAAGTAAAAAAAGTGCACTATCAGGTGCCCTTCCTGGCACTTGATGGGAAGCCTGCCCCCGTGTGTATCCAACCAATTGGACATCAGCTCTGCCCTTTCTGGATTGTGCAACTAATTGCATTGCTTGTCCCGATGAGGAGGAATGCACATTTCCGGGGGGGGGGGCGGTTAAACATTCGGGGAAAGCCGCAAAGGCATTCCCTGTGGAATATTATGTGATTTTTGCCCCCCCTGCTTTCAAATACATTGATTTACTGTGGGATTCCATTGGGACAAAAGGTATTTCCCTAGCATTACATAAGGTCCCCCCCCCCATCATTTAGACAACCCCTTTGTTACATCTGCAACAAAACAGTGATCCCAAGTTTAGGACTCCTAAACTCTATGGGGAACATTTGTCATTTTATTGGAGCCTTGGCAAGAAGAGAGAGAGTACCCTATTCAGAGTTTGAGGCCCTTGTCTTCTTAGCATGTTGAAAATACTTCAGAATATAAGGGTGGAAAAATATCTATAGGAAGAAGATAATTTACTGGACAGCTGGTCTACCATGCTGACTTCCAAACTGCCAAAAAGGTTTCATGAAGATTTTATAATTAGGTAAACAGAAAGCAAATGGGTTGTTTTGAAATAAACAGCTGCATTCATCTTTTTCAGTAGCTCCTCCCCCCTTTTCAACCCCCCCCCCCAGGTCTGGTTGCTTTGGGTTGTTCTTTAACTGGACTAAACTGACATCTTATGATAACAAATAATAAGTGGCCCTGAATTACTCATAATAATTACATATTTGTTTTCACCCTCATCCTCTTATTGATCACAGGGCCACTTATATCCTAAACTAAATTGGCTTGAGCACATTTTACAGAAAGAAAGTTTCATGTCCCATCTTGCCACATTAAGTGATGTTTGAAACCTTCAGGATCCCTCCTGATCTAAATGCTGTGGTGACACTAAGGCTGGTGTAACCCCCCTCCCCGACCCAATGGTGTGACCTAGTGCAGCTTGGCCTCTCCGCATCCCCCTAGTGCTGCCACTGTCTAAATGGGTTCAGCAGTGGGGGCTGTTGGGATGGCAGAATAACCCAAGCCAGGCATACCTCAGCAGCTCCCTACACCCTTTCTACATGTTCTGTAGGGCTCCCTAATCTTCCATCCTGGCTTTTCAAGGTATAGAAGAGGGAAGAAGGGCCAGGAAACTGTCTTCTGTGTACTTTCTGAAATTAAAACTACAGTAGCAGCCCTGCATTCATGGGGGATTGGTTCTGGGCCTTCTCGCGGATGGTGAATTCCGCAAATAATAACAAATGGCATCCCAAGGGCCATCCTGGGGAAGGGGGAACAAGATTGCTCCCTTCGCCCCTGCATCACCATTTCAGCCTGGGGAGTGATCCTGGGGGCAAAGGGAGGAGGGAGGGAGATTCCTTCCTCCTCTCCCTTTGCCCCCTTTGCGCCTGCATCACCATTTTGACCGACATCACCATTTCTCTCCTCCTCCCCCATCCATCACCCCCCACTGTCACCATCCATGGATAATTGAATCCACGGGTGGCCAATCAGCAGGTGTGCGGGGGAGGGTGCTATTGTGTATTTTAATTAAAACTATTTTAAGCCAGAGTGAGACCCATTCAGTTGCAGATTATACAGCACACTGTGAATTAAAAGTGAATTGGGTTTTTGTGATAACTTCAAGAAAACAGCTTTGGACAAGGGTAGATAATGACAGTTTCTGTATAAATCCTGGACTGGCCAGGGGGATCCTGTTCTACCCAATTTCCAATTTATTTTAGCTGTGGCATATGCACATGCCACTCCTCAGATGCCCTTAGGGTGCCAAGTTCTCATTTAGAAGAAGTGGTTTGGAAAAACACGCAGTGCTTGCCACATACTTTGCACTTTGATGCATATCCATGTCTGCTGCAGTGCTCCAAGTGCCTTCCTTTAGTGAAGGCAGCTGCATATGAAAGCATAAAGCCTGAGGGTTAACAGAAGCCAGAAGAGAGTCATTGCTGCTATGAATTATGAGTAACTACAAACCCCACACTGACTTGTGCCTGGTTGAAGTAGTTGCATACTAGAGATCAGTTTAACAGTCACAGTTAATTTCTATTGGGAGGCCTCTTAACTATGCTGGGGGTTGTGAGCTACTTCTAACAGCATGGTGATGGAACTAGGCCAGGTATCACAGTCAGAAAACAGGGAATTGCCTCCTTAAGGAGTGAAGGGCAGGTTCCAACAAGAGGAAGAAGATATTATTGTTTAGTAAGGAACCATGCAGAAGAGAAGGGGAACTCAATCAGAACGTATAGCAGTGACTGAAAAAATAGTGACAGTGTACCACTGGTGTTGTGATAAGCTTGTTGCCAGCTTATAGACGTGCAGAAATAGGCTACTGCTTCAGTTTGCTTAAAATGCTAGTCATTGAGATAGATGGCTGCCTCATCATTCAACCTGGGATAATTAAATGCAACTTCATTAGAGTACCTCTGAAGACATGTCGTAATGAATGGCACAGACCTATTCACAAGTGTACCGCAGCTTCTGCGAGAGTCCCATCAGGACTTCTCACTGCATTGATGCCTACTCTGGCCCTTCTGCATTGGGTGCCTGTGATTGGGACCTGCCCATTTATTTTCCCACAGTATTGTTGCGGTATTGACAAATTATGGCATTATGGAAAGTCAAAATGTCAGGTTCACCGTTTTTATTTCCTACAAAGTCCCAGAGAGATTCTTCAGGTTGTATGATATGAAAATGGCAGCCCAAAACCATCTGGCACTGATCTTGATGCTGTTTTGCTGCTAGTAACTGTCACTTGCTACCACCAAAGCAAGTGACAGTTACTACCACTGAAAACAGGTCCCATCAAAGGTCACCAGGCCAATCCTCAAACTTGGATCCAGCCCTGAACTGTGGGTCTTTTCAGAATATGTCTTGTTTGTCTCATTTAGCAGTACATTTCCAGCTCTGTGCAATGGAATACATAAGCCAGGCTAGTTCCTGAGGAGTACCTTTGCACTCTCTCCCTTTCTTGGAGGGAGTGGGTATGTTTGTGTATACACATGCACACGTATTTGGGGAGTTGTATAATACAGTAGTATAAAGCAGGACACACAGTGCATAAATGGAAGACCAACAAAGAAAACAAATGCAAAACCATGACAAAACAACCACAACTGAAAAGGTTGACATAAACCGTGCTGTCTTCACAGATGCATTTGTCCTGCATTTCCCTCAAAAATCACATTGGTTCACTTCAAAACATGGCACTGAAGTTTTTCCGGAATTTATTGGCTTGCTTATACTCACCTATAAAAAAAGGTTTTTGAGAGGTCTAATTGTGCATGTTGCCAGCCATTAAAAAAAACCCAACATAGAACTATTTTAAGCAACTGTTTAAAATTCTCTATAGTGAGTCAGGAAATCATGTGTAGCCAAGACTGTGAGAACCTTGTAAAAAAATGGGAAAAGGTAATAAATGTGCCCTGGGCTATTGCTCCAGCACCTAATCAGGAGCCTGTGTCATTCCTTCCACTTTCATTTCCCTTATCACGTGCCACCTGGAACCAAAAACAAAAACAAAAACCCAACAACAAAAAACCAACAAAAAACCACCAACCTCACATAAGCAGAGAATTTAGAAATGGCAGCTACAGGTGGCCTAACTGCTCAATTTTGGCAGCACCTGAATGTAACAGTAGTTTGAAACTGACAGTGTAGACTTTTTTAAAAAATGAACAGGGTAGGCTGCTAAAGCTCTTTCAGCAGAACCTGAGTAAGTTTTGTACCTGATTGTTATAAAAAGCTACAATTTTGTTTACTCATTAACACTGTTTTTGCTCCCCATTTTCAGAGGTGTGCTGGGCAGGCTTTAGCATGAAGGAATGTGAAATAATTGCTTTGTATATCTTATTCTGGAATGAAGGGTGGACACCTATTTCCTTAATTTAATCCCTGATGCAGGATAGGTGGCATTTCGACTTTTTGCTTCAGGTATAAACATGTTTCAGATTAGAACTGGTACTGAGATGCTCACAGCTCTTTCTATAGGTCAGTTTGCTTTGGAAGAGAGAGAATTTGATAAATGCTGGAGTGGGAAGCATGTGGCCCAAGGGACTAATTTTATGAAGTGTTCAATGCCATCCAAGTTTCTGGACATAATAGGTGCACCTTTGTTCTTGCTCTGTGTGCTGTTCCTCTTGGAATGACTCTCTCTTCAGTTTCACATGTGTATGAGTGTGAAGGAGGCAGAAAAGGAATGAAGCAACAAAGAGAGTGAAATATCCATACAGTGCTATTGAATTGTCCCACTCTTTGCTCTGACTCTGCCCATCATCAGTTGCAGTTCCTCACTGAATGTTTTCAGTGAGTCAGTGGACTTCCAAACCCCTTTCTCACTGCTGATATATGGTTTGACGAGGTATTTAGCATCCAACTAGTCATTATTTGTCATCAAGTCAGCTTTAATGTTGGTTACCCTGTGGATTAAAGACTTCCAAGAGTCCTGGTCATCAACGAACCTGCTCAGGTCTTCTAAACTAGGAGCTGTGGCTACCTTGTTTGAATCCATCCATCCGTAATGTGGTCTTCCTCTTTTTCTACTGCTTTCCATTTTACTGAGCCTTATTGTCTTTTCATCAAGTCATGCATCTGCCTGGAGAAGGTGATGAAAGGCTAACAGGGGACAGAGAAAAGGCAGAACTACTTAACACCTTCTTTGCTTCAGTCTTCTCCCAAAGGGGGAACAGTGGTCAACCTGGGGAAGATGGAGCAAATAATGCAGTAGGGGAAATACAGCACAGAATTGGTAAAGAGGTAGTTCAGGAATACTTGGCCAGTATAAATGAGTTCAAGTCTCCAGGGCCAGATGAACTTCATCCAAGGGTATTAAAAGAACTGGCAGAAGTAATCTCAGAACCACTGTCAATAATCTTTGAGAATTCCTGTCAATAATCTTTGAGAACAGGAGTGGTCCCAGCAGACTGGATGAGGGCAAATGTTGTTCCCATCTTTAAAAGGGGAAAACAAGAAGACCCAAATAATTACTGCCCAGTCAACCTGACATCAATACTAGGACAGATTCTAGAGCAGATCATTAAACAGACAGTCTGTAAGCACTTAGAAAGAAATGCCATGATCACAAAAAGTCAACATGGGTTTCTCAAAAACAAGACATGCCAGACTAATCTTATCTCTTTTTTTGACAGAGTTACAAACTTGATAGATAAAGGGAATGCAGTGAATGTAGTGTATCTTGATTCCAGTAAGGCTTTTGACAAGGTCCTCCATGATCTCTCTCTCTCTCTCTCTCTGGCTTTTCTTCGCAAACGAAGATTCAGGAAGGACTCATCCCGCGCTTTCTTGCAAAAAAGTTAGTAACTTGTGGGCTAGACAATGCAACTGTTAGGTGGATTTGTAATTGGTTGACTGACCAAACCCAAAGGGTAGTCACCAATGGCTCCTCTTCATCCTGGAGAGAAGTGACCAGTGGGGTGCCATAGGGTTCTGTCCTGGGCCCAGTGCTATTCAACATCTTTACCAATGACTTGGATGAGGGAATAGAGGGTATGCTTATCAAAAGTTTGCAGATGGCACCAAATTAGGAGGGGTAGCTAATACCCCAGAGGACAGGGTCAGAATCCAAAATGACCTGAACAGATTAGAGAACTGGGCCAATACTAACAAAATGAATTTCAACAGGGAGAAATGTAGGATACTACACTTGGGCAGTAAAAATGAAATGCACAGATATAGGATGGGTGACACATGGCTTGAGGGCAGTACATGTGAAAAGGATCTAGGAGTCCTAGTGGACCACAAGCTGAACATGAGTCAGCAGTGTGATGCAGCAGCTAAAAAAGCCAATGCGATTCTAGGCTGCATTAATAGAAGTATAGTGTCTAGATCAAGGGAAGTAATAGTGCCACTCTGTTCTTCTTTGGTCAGACCTCACCTGGAATACTGTGTCCAGTTCTGGGCCCCACAATTCAGGAAGTTTATTGAGAAGCTGGAACGTGTAGAGAGGAGGGCAACCAGGATGGTGGGCGGTCTGGAAGCCATGCCCTATGAGGAGTGGCTTAGAGAACTGGGCATGTTTAGTCTGAAGAGGAGGTGGTTGAGAGGGGACATGATAGTCATGTTTAAATATTTAAAGGGATGTCATACTGAAGATGCAGCAAGCTTGTTTTCTGTTGCTCCAGAGACTAGGACACAGAGCAATGGGTTCAAACTACAGGAAAAGAAATCCCACCTAAATATTAGGAAGAACTTTCTGATAGTAAGAGCTGTTCAGAAATGGAATACACTGCCTCGTAGTGTGGTGGAGTCTCCTTGTTTGGAGGTTTTTAAACAGAGGCTGGATGGGCATCTGTTGAGAATGCTTTGATCGTGATTCCTGTGTGGCAGGGGGTTGGACTGGATGGCCCTTTTGGTCTCTTCCAACTCTATGATTCTATGATCTCACACTGTGTCCAAAGTATGATAGCCTCAGTTTAGTCAGTTTGGGTTCAAATGAGAATTCAGGCCTGATTTGCTCGCAGATGCATTTACAGTCATCCCTCCACATTCGTGGGGGTTAGAGGCACAAGACCCGCACGAATGTGAAAAAACTGCAAATAAAAATACACTTCCCCCAACCCTTCCAAAGTGATGACAGGGCTTTTCAACCCCATTTGCCACTTTGGGAAATGCAGGGGCTGTCTGGCATGCCTCCTGCTTGCCCGCCCAGCCACTCCTCCGCCCTTCCTGAAGTGCGATAGGGCTGGCTGGGGGAGGTGGAGGCTTGTCAGCCGCCCCTACCTGCACTTCCCAAAGCCGTGATGGGGCTGGAAAGCCCCATTGCGGCTTCAGGAAGGGCGGAGGGGTGGCTAGCTGGATTGGGGGATGATTGCCAGCCACCCCCCCACACACTTCCCAAAGCCGTGATGGGGCTGGAGAGTCCCATCACGGCTTCAGGAGGGCGGAGGGCTGGCTGGCTGGAGGGGGGTGGACGAGAGTTGCCAGCCATTTCCCCATACTTCCTGAAGCCATGATGGGGCTGGAGAGCCCCATCGCGGCTTCAGGAAGGGCAGAGGGATGGCTGGCTGGACGCGAGGGAGGCTTGCCAGCCATCCCCATGTGCTTCCTGAAGCAACGGTTGGGCTGGAGAGCCCCATCGTGGCTTTGGGAAGGGTGGAGGGCTGGCTGGCTAGCTGGGGGGTAGGCTTGCCAGCCATCCCTGCGTGCTTCCTGAAGCCACGATGGGGCTGGAGAGCCCCATTGCGGTTTTGGGAAGGGCGGAGGGGTGGCTGGCTGGATGAAGGGGAGGCTTGCCAGCCAATGCCCCCATGCTTCCTGAAGCCACAATGGGGCTGGAGAGCCCCATCACAGCTTCAGGAAGGGCGGAAGGGTGGCTGGCTGGACGAAGGGGAGGCTTGCCAGCCAATCCCCCCCAGCTTCCCGAAGCCGCGATGGAGCTGGAGAGCCCCATCGCGGCTTCGGGAAGGGTGGAGGGGTGGCTGGCTGGACGGAGGGAGGCTTGCCAGCCACCACCACCTGCACATCCCGAAGCCACGATGGGGCTAGAGAGCCCCATCTCAGCTTCAGGAAGGGTGGAGGGGTGGCTGGCTGGATGAAGGGGAGGCTTGCCAGCCAATCCCCCCATGCTTCCTGAAGCTACGATGGGGCTGGAGAGCTACATTGTGGCTTCGGGAAGGGTGAAGGGGTGGTTGGCCGGACGAAGGGGAGGCTTGCCAGCCAATCCCCCCCAGCTTCCCAAAGTGGTGATGGGGATTGAAAAGCCCCATCCCCACTTTGGGAAGGGTGGGGGTGGCTGCTCTAAAGCAGTTTTGCCCCTAACTCCCCACTCTCCTACAGCTTGGCTCTCCACCCCAAACGGAGCCATGCCCCAGGAGAGCGGGGAGTTGGGCGCGGTTTGCTTGGGTAGCGCTCCATTTAAATCATCTCCCCTCCCTTGTGTGCGAGGGAGAGAAGCTGATTTAAATGAAGTGTTTGCTGAACAAACTGCGAATAATCGGAACCGCGAAAGTGAAAGCCACGAATGTGGAGAGGCAACTGTACTTGTCTTTTTAGTGGGCCATGGTATCTGTACAGCTCTCCTCCAGCACAACATACATGAGTGTGTAGTGTCTAGTTGTGAATATTTTTACTCATAAGTAAGTGTTCAGTGACCCAGTTTGGGTCATGGCCAAGATGCATAGAAGCCTCCCCGCCTGTCAGTTTTTAAAACTAAATTCCGCTCCCCAAGTGGAGTCATTAATGGGGGGGGGGGAGGCCCTATCAAATTGGTGTGAACCACAATCGCAATTCTTGAAACAGCTAATTGCATTTTCCCTCCAATCAGCTTCAGTGGCAAGCCACAACTCACAGTAATACTGTTTATAGAGAAGAAGAAAAAACCCGCACTCTTTTTTTGTTGCTGTACACTGTTAAGCTTATTGTATTGGCACTGAGTTCTATAATTCCTTGCCTTTTTTAAAATCTAGCAATTCAAATCTATGTATGTTTACTTGGAAGTAAGTTTCATTGTTTTCGGTTAGGCTTACTCTCAGGTAAGTGTGCATAATGCATGTTAGTAGGTTAAACAGTGCCCTATTGCAGTGCCAAGTCTGGATTGAACACATGTTGGGTTTGGGAGTTTTCTTGTTATTGAATTAGATTGATGTGTGCATACGCTCAAGGTGTGGCAGGTGCCCATTCTTTCCATTGCACAAAGCAAGTGAGTGCATGTATATAGCAAGTGACACACTCCTGGAAATCATACCACTCCTGCATATTATGAAGGCTCTGCAATATGACACCAACAAAAAAGAGACATGTGTTATTCAGAAGGCTGGAGACCAAAACTCTTTTTATCATGGGGAAAGTATTTTTTTTCTAATATCAATCATCACCCAGAGTGTTTAAATTAATATTAAAACCACTTGCCATGGGAAATTATGAGAAATTCAAATAATGATTCTGTACTTTTACAATAAAAATACTTTATAACTTTTTAATAATATTTAACAAGGATTTAAAACTATATGAAAAGTCCAGATTCTCAGTCCACAAAGTCAAACGGACGAAGGTTGACAATTTTGCTTAGCACTGAGCCAGCCAAGAAGCACAAAGAAGGATAGGAACTTGTGACAAAAACAATGGCTTTTGTTGATAGTGCCACAGAGCCTTAGAGTATCCTCTTGCCCATTTCTAAGTTTTCTAAGCTGTGCCATTATTACTATTGAGGATGTGATTTGAGAAGCACTCCTTCAGCTATAGAGATTCCCATGACAATCATATGTGAGAATCATAAAGCCTGTAAAATCCCCTTTAGTGTGGAATTTGCAATGTTCCCACTCAGCAATCACAGGGGAAGTTGGCTGACTTGGTTGCATGTTCTTTTTTTTTTTTTAAGCTTTACTCTAATTTTTGATATGGTCTGTGCCACAATCTACTCTTGGTTTTGTTTTTGCAGAGAGAATGGAGCTTCTCCATCTTCTGCTTCCATTTATGTAGTCTATTTGATTTCTAGATTGGCCATCAAGTGAAATTCATATACCATATATTCCTGCATACAAGACTACTTTTTAACACTTGAAAATCTCCTCAAAAGTAGGGGCGTGGTCTTATACCCCAGTAGATCTTTTCCCCTGCTGTGAGAATGATTGAAGTGTTAAATGGCCTGGGCAGTTTTCCCAGCAGATCCTTCCTCCTGCTGTGAGAATAACTGCTTTGCCTTTGAAGAGTTAAATGACCCTCCATTTAGCGCAGGAGAGTCAAAATGATGTTTCTTTTCAGGACAAGTTAGCCTAAAATTAGAATTTCTGGATTCAAATTTATTAATTTGGATCAAGTTTTGTCTGTGGTGAAATTCTCTTGTCTGCCAACGTGGCTCTAAAATCATTCATGTGCTCATTCAAAAATTTGGGATTTGATAGCTTCATATTAACCAACTTACAGTATTAATGCAACCTTACTTTCCAAAGATTGAACACCACAGAGATTTTTCAAAGTATCCCATGCCTTTTTAGCTGTTCTCAGTCCTTTAATTTCACAGACTATTCCATCATCTACAGCCACTGAGCTGGCTGGCTGGTGGGGGACAGGCTTTCCAGCCAGGTGGATGGCTGGCGGGGGGGGGCAAACTCTATATTTTAACTTAAACATTGGGGGGGGGTCATCTTATGCACCCGGTCGTCTTATACGCCAGAATATAAGGGTATACAGTTGCCTCTTTAGTTGCCTGAAGAATGTGTTTTCAAACTGCTGACCTTGCAAAATTCAGCTTCGTTTCTTGATCCTAGACCAAATTTTCTTACAATCTTTGATTCTGCTCTGTTTCCTACTTTTGCATTCCAGTCTCCAATGTTTTGGTGTGTAGTCAATTTCCTTTTGGACTCTAGCATAGAATCTTTCAATTTCTTCTTCTTCTGCCTATGTAGTTGCATTATAAACTTATATTATGGTTATATTGAGGCGTTTTCCCTGAAGTGTTCTTGATATTATTTGGTCAGCCTTTGCATCACATTCTTTGCCTGTTTTTGCTACATAACTCCTCACTATAAATGCCACCTTCTTAGATTTTCATTTCCTGAGCAAAACACTGTGTAATTATCTGACTCAAAATGCCCCATTCCTACACACTTTAGCTTACGCCATGTATTGCAATCTTTATGCATTCCATTTCTTGTTTTACTATGTCTAGCTTTCTCTGATTCATGCTTCTTACATTCAACGTCCCTATAATATGCGTTGTGCAGCTTTGGACTTTCCTTTCACCACTGAGCACGTTAACAGCTGAACGTGCTTTTGGCTTGAGCCCAGTTGCATCATTAGCCACAGCGCTACTCGTAGTTGTCCTCTGCTGTATCCCAGTAGCTCATTCTGTGCCTGGGAGCCTCGTCTTCTGGCACTATCTTGTTTTGTTCTGGATTGTTTCATGATAGGGTTTTCATGGGAAAAGACCTTCAAAAGGAGGTTTACCATGCCTTCTTCTATGCAGTACTAAAAAACATTAGCTATGGTGCCACTGCTGTTGTCTCTGAAAGATCCTCCTCCAGTGTCACACACATATACATCCCACTACTGCTGCCACCCACTAGTTGTTTGGCACATTTAGTCTGGCTCCTCAGCAAAACATGGAAGACCCTCCCTGTCTGACATGGAAGACCCTCTCTGTAGCACTGCTGCCATCAGCATAGCCCTTGCCTCAGGAGTACACAGTCCCATCACCGTGGAAAGATAGTGCCAAATATAGTATGGATGACAGCTGGCCTGAAAGCAGGACATATGAAAAGGACCCAGGGGTCTTAGAGGACTTAGCATATTTAATAATTCTCAGCACTCTCATCAAATTACAGTTTACAGGATTCTTTGGGGGCAGTGTATATACTGTATATAAAAAATACATTTTATAGATGTGATCTTAGGACAGTGATGGGCAACCTTTTGAGCTTGGTGTGTCAAACTTCGCCAAAAAACTGAGCATAACTCGGGTGGTGTGTCACTTTGAGGAAAAAGCATTTATTTCTGCCGGCACAAGTGAGGGCAAAGATCCTGGCTTAACTGCAAGTCCCAGAACTAGACGCTCTGTGCCGGGCTTCTCTTGTTTTGGTCCACAGACCTCCAGCACAGAGTGCTAATAGGGAAGAATGAAACATTTGCGACTACAGTTGTCCCTCCACACTCACGGGTTTCACATTCGTGGTTCTGCATATTCGCGGATTCCCACTTTGGAGAGGGTGGGAGGGGAAGTGGGACCTGGGCTTCGAAGCCCCGATCACCACTTTAGGGAGGGTGGGGTGGAGGAAAGTGGTGACCAGGGCTTTGAAGCCCGATCGCCACTTTAGCGAGGGGGGGGAGGTTGCGGGTGGGGGGGGAGGAGGCCTATGGCCGTGTGTCATCAGAAATGGCTACGCGTGTCACTGCTGACACGCGTGTCATAGGTTCGCCATCACTGTCTTAGGATGAACCAGGGGCAAGTCAAGACATCTCCTGTCTGTGGTAAAAAGCAACAACGTTTATTTATTTTATTTATTTACCCCCTCACACACAAATACAAAAACTGATGGGACTGCCTGTTCAATCTTCCTTCAACACTGGTGGGTGAGCAATGTCGTTTACTGCGTCTGAGGGTAAAGGGGTAACTTATGAGGCATAGGACAGGACTTAAGGCATACCCAGCTCAGTCCTCCATTGCCTCCTCCTGACTTGCTCACTGCTCTGCAGGATCTCTGCTCATGGCCCACTCAAACAAATTCTGTGATGCAGCAATAGTATCAATGTGAGTAGACAGCAATGCATATACGTGTGCAGTGCCCACTGGAGTGTGGCTTGAACGGGCTACCTCTCTGCATACACTGCCTGTGTATGTGTTGAAAGAAGCCCAACAGTGCCTGGTGAGAGCTAGTGGGCTCATGAGTTGGCATAATTTCCACAGGCAAAAGCCCAGGCATCCTTTGTGAGACTAAGAATTGGAAAGGTACCATTGTAGATACACATAGGATGTAGAAATGTTGGGAAGGTATCTTCTAGCATCACCAGTGGTCAGCTGATACTCGTTTCCTTCACAGTGATAATCTCATACAAGGTTTCTTTCTTTCTTTGGCCATGCTGGCTGGTGTTATTTTTCAGTGACAAAACTGATTACAAACAAATGCTTATGAGTATCAGAACTGCAGCTGAACTATATTGATAGAATCACACATTTAATTTTGGAATGTACATTTCCATTTTGAAGCAGATGTTTAATGGTAGTTGGTTTCTCTCAGAGCTTGCCAATTTCCCCTCATTTTTTCGTAGTGTATAGCAAATTTCTGCTACCTTTCCACTGAGTAAAGGAGATTGGATTGAATATTTCAAAAGAGAAAATATCTCTTTGAGAACATGAAGAGTATATCCAGTCTGTGTCTTGTTTTTTATGCAACTCTGGGAACTGAAGGTGCTATCTAGTATGCTACTGGTTTATGATGCAAATATTACAACAAAAGATTAAAGGGAAGAGTGTTGATTACCCTGCTTTCATTATGGAGCGAGGTGGAGAAAACAATTTCCTCAATTTCAGAGGTGAGCTTGGGTCCTTGCTAAAATGAAGTCATCCACACAAAAGAGGGAGAAAGAAAAGGAGTTGGGGTGGGGAAGAGGAAGGATGCTGCAACACCTTTGAGACTAATTGATTTTTTCAGCATAAGCTTTCATGGACTCCAGTCCACTTTATCAGATGCATAGAATCATAGAATTGTAGAGTTGGAAGAAACCACAAGGACCATCCTTTCCAACCTCCTGCTATGCAGAAAATCACGATCAAAGCATCCCTGACAGATGGCCATCCAGCCTCTGTTTAAAAACCTCCAAGGAAGGAGACCCCACCACGCTCCGAGGCAGTGTGTTCCACTGCTGAACAGCTCTTACTGTCAGAAAGTTCCTCCTAATGTTGAGGTGGAATCTCTGTTCCTGGAGCTTGCATCCATTGTTCCGTGTTCTGGTCTCTGGAGCAGCAGAAAACAAGCTTGCTCCATCCTCAGTGTGACATCCCTTCAAATACTTAAACATGGATCTCATATTGCTCCTTAACCATCTTTTTTCCAGGCTAAACATACCCAGCTCCCTAAGTCTTTCCTCATAAGGCATGCTTTCCAAACCTTTCACCATTTTAGTTGCCCTCCTCTAGACACGCTCCATTTGTCAATATCCTTTTTGAATTGTATTGCCCAGAACTGGACACAGTATTCTAGGTGAGGCCTGACCAAGGCAGAATAGAGTGACACTATTACTTCCCTTGATCTAGACACTATGCTTCTATTGATGCAGCCCAAAATTGCATTGGCCTTTTTAGCTGCCACATCACACTGTTGACTCATGTTCAACTTGTGGTTTACTAGGACTCCTAGATCCCTTTTGCACGTAGTCTCATTCAGCCAGGTCTCCCCCATCCTATATTTATCTGTGCATTTCATTTTTCTGCCCTAAGTGCAGTACCTTACATTTCTCTGTACTGAATTTCATTTTGTTAGCTTTGGCTCAGCTTTCTAGTCTATTCAGGTCATTTTGAATTTTGATCCTGTCCTCTAGGTATTTGATCCTGTCCTCTAGAGCAAAAAGAGGGAGGTTACAACTGGCTTGCAGGAACCCCAAGATTTGCAGAAGTGCATAACATTAAAGCAGTAAGCCCTCCACATCAGCCCAGTGAGGACCAACCATACACAGTAGCCACAAGAACATAAAATCTTAGAGATGGAAGGGTCTGCAAAGGCCATGTAGTCCAACTTCTTGCCATGCAGGAATATACAAGTAAAGCATTCCTGAAAGATGCCCATCCAGCCTCTGTTTAAAGACCACCAAAGTTGGAAAGTCCAGTATCTGCTGAGGTAATCTATTCCACCACTGAACTGTTCTTACACTAATTTTTTTTTTTTAATGTTTAGGTGGAATCTCTTCCTGTAATTTGAATCCATTGGTTCATATTCTAGTCTCTGGAGTAGCAGAAAACAAGCTCACTCCATCTTCTACAATGTACATGATATCCCTTCAGATACGGTATTTAAAAATAGCTAGCATGTCACCTCTTGGTGTTCTCTTCTCCAAACTAAACATATCCAGCTTCCTAAGTCGTTCTTCATATGGTTTGGTTTCCAGATCTTTGATCATTATGGTTACTCTTCTCTGGGCACATTCCAGCTTGTCAATATTCTTCTTGAACTGTGGTGCCCCAAATTGGACACAGTATTCCATGAGGTCTATACTAAGTAGAATAGAGTGGGACTACTACTTCCCTTGATTTGGACATTATACTTCTATTTATGGAACCTAGTATTGTGTTGGCTTTTTTGGCTGCTGCATCACATTGTTGACTCATGTTTAGCTTGTGGTTCTCTAAGACCCCAGATCCTTTTCATATGTACTGCTTTCAGGCCAGGTATCATCCATTCTATATTTGTGCATTTCATTTTTCTTGCCTAGATGTAAAACCTCATGTTTATCCCTGTTGAAATTCATCTTGTTAGTTTGTACCTTCTGGGGTAATTGCTACCCCCCTAATTTGGTGTCATCTGCAAATTTGATAAGCACACCTGCTATTCCATCATCTAACTCACTTATAAAGATGTTGAACAATACCAGGCCCAGGACAGATCCTTGAAGCACCCCACTAGTCACTTCTCTCTAGGATGAAGAGCAACCATTGTTGAGTACTCTCTCAGTTCAGTTGGCCAACCAATTATTAATCCACCTAACAGTAGCACTGTCTAGCCCACATTTCACCAGCTTGCCTGCAAGAATATTATGAGGAAGCATGTAAACAGCCATACTGAAATCAAGATATGCTGCATCCACAGCACTCCCCTTATTTACCAAGCTTGTAACAAAAAAAAGGATAAGATTAGTTTGGCATGACTTATTTTTGAGAAAGCCATGCTGGCTCTTAGTAATGTGGACAAATGACTGTGTGGGCAAATGTTGCTTGTTTAATGTGTGGGGGAAGGAAATGGAATGAAGCATTCTAGAAGAGAGCATGTCTGGCTGGAATACAGAACAGAATTATTCCAAACTTCAACACTTTGTTGCCGATCCCACTTGTCTTTTGCTCCAATAATGTGTAAGTGTGTGTTACTAAAAAACTATCTTCCAGAGATGACCAGTCTTTTAATCTTAGGGAGCCTATGCCTTTAAATGTTACACAGAGGAGGGACTTCTGGCAGGTGTGCAGTTTTTCCATTCCTTGCAATACAGAGACCTGGCAAGCTGCACCTGCCAACATTCCCTCATCTATACAATTGTTAAAGCAGAGGCGTACTAATGTTGAAATATTAGCCATCCATGCTTTAATTAAGGATTCAGTTCATATTCAAAAATTGTTTTATAGCTCTCTGAGCAAAGCACATAGTTAAGGGAGCCAGCTGCCTCATATCCTTTTGACTAGTGATGTCAATCCCCCCTGTTTTGTTGTATTATTAAATTCAGAAATAGAAACATTCTCAATGAAATCCATATTAGGACCCATGGAGCAAGCTTCCTCTGGTCATCCAAGGAGAAAAGATAGCTTTTCTAAAATTATGTTGTTCATAAAGGGCAAATTTAAGGATAGTCGTTCATGGTAGAACAAACAATTCTATTGTTTTAATCTCAACCATAAAACCAATTTCAGGTGAGAGTAATGCCTGTCCCTGTTCTTCACAAATAATTCAACCTTGATGTGGGCATGAATAATAGCTGCCTTAAAAGGGTATTTTGGACCACTATCGACTACTCCACACATTTGGATCCTATTATTTCTACCCCATATGAAAGTAGTGCTGCTATATTTGCCTGGTGGATTTAAATGGTTGGGGCCTCTGGAATCTGTGACTAAAGTTCAAAGTTCTAGAAACAGTTTAGTTTTGATAAGAGCCACTTCACAAGATTATTACTTGAGGTAAACTGCAAAGACAAGGCCTATCTCCAGATAGGACATTGGCAAGTGCCAGAAAACTGTAGCCCCCATGGGTGGCAACTTGTGGCCCTCCAGATCTTGTTGGATGGCATGATCTCTCACCGTTGGCTGTGCTGTGTAGGGCTGATGGGAGTTGCAGTCCAAGAATATCTGAAGGGCTCTAAGTTACTGAGACATGCTGTGGTGCTCCTTTACTTGGGAGGGAACAGCAGGGGGAGAATTTTTGATTGTTTAATTAAACTAACGATGATGAAATTTAATTTTTTTATAGGGAATATATAATATAAAAGGTCACATACCAGTATTAAGTGCATTTGTGATGCTCAAAGAAAGTATGGTGCCACTCTGAGAAGAACTGAAGATGAAAATTATAAAAAACATAGGCATTAGTGAAGAGTTAGTGTGGTACAGCGTTTTGAGTGTTGAACTAGGACTCTGGGAGCTTGATTACACAAGGAAAAAAATCTGTACCTATTTAGGAACACACGGCATAAGGCCCTTTTTACGCCAAACACACTTCTTTTAGCTTTTAATGTGATTTTTAAAAACTCACCTCTTGCTCTGCAGTTTCCAAGAAAAACTAGTCTTTACCAGGCTTTTGTATGTGTGGCCATCTGTATTGGGGTGGCATTGGTTTTTTGGATGGCAAGTGTCACCATTTTTTGTTAGATATTCAGTGGTAGTTGCTGGGGTCATTTAGCAGTAATGATCCGGGGCCACTACCCACTTCCCACCCAAGTCCAGCCACGAAAGATAAATATTCCCTTCTCCCCGGGGCCACCACCACTGCCTTGCTGGTCAAGCACCTCTGCAGCAGAGCCCTGCTGTCACACAGTCGCTTGCTCTGAGGTCAGAATGAGGCACCCAGCCATGAGATCAATGATGAAGGGGTCTATTGGGCTACCCCTTCATGGTTGATCTCATGGTTAGGCACTTCATTCTGACCACAGAGCAAGTGACTGTGTGCCAGAGGGGCTCTGTTGTGGAGGTGCTTGGCCGGGAAGGCATGGGTGCCGGGCCTGAGAAGAAGGGGACCAGAAGCAATGAAGTGGTGTGGATTCAGGCTTTGGCCAGGGGGCATGTGTGGACATTGATACAATGTCACTTTGGCTTAAGCCAAGTAGGTGTGGTGTTAATGGGGTGAATCCCGGTGGCTCTGGGACAGAGTAGTCAAAATTCCATCTGGATTTTCATCTCAATATAGACACGACCTGGGAGACATGGGTTTGAATCCCTGAGCAGTCATGGAAGCCCACTGTGAATGACCTTGGACAAGTCTCTCAGCTTAGAAGGAGGCATGGCAAAACTCCTCTGAGTAAATCTTGTCAAGAGAACCCTATCAGAGAGTTGCCAGAAGTCAGAGCCAATTTGAAGGCACATAACATCTACAACAAGTCAGTAATGACAAAAATGGAAGCCTTCTTAGGGAATGAAGGAGAGAAAAGAGGAGGCTGAATTTTGCATACTTGATACAGGCTTTGCTTTCCTCCCCATGTCTGCTTAGATCACCCAGTGATTGAAAATGGACAAGTTGAATGCCCACGGGGGTATAAGAGGTTAAATCGGAGCCACTGCCAAGGTAAGTATGAGACTTTTTCCTATCTCCTTTCATCAGCTATGGAAATTTGTATCTATTTATATTAAATCAATTATAGTTGCTTGTTTAATGTGCATATTATTTGCAAAACTAAACAAACCCAAACTTGTATCTACTCCTAGTGAAATATCTAGTTACATTCCTGTGTCTTCTAATAGATATTTCACACCTGTGAATCTTTGTACATTTCAGTTTATCGCCAGTGTTTGTAGCCAAAGGATGAAAGTTTACCTTAGTCCAGCGATAAAGTAAATCCTGACCCATAACAAATACAGATTCTTCCAACCTGTAAATAGAGAAGTGCATAATGATATACTTCTTTGCCTTTGGTGAGATTGTGATTAATAATTTAATTGCAGGGTGTGATCTAGATTTTTTGGTAGGTGTTTTGAACAAGGATTATATTTTCTGTACCCTAGAGCAACCTTAACTGTAGCAAACTTGTGTATGCATGCATGTGTGTGTGTAAGAGGTGTTGAGAGGAAAGTCTGAAAGGGAACAGGTGTGAAGAAATCTCTCTTGTTACTCTATTGTTCAATGTCTGTCCTGCTGCATGCTTTAAAAAGCCTTAGGGCAGCTGAAACAACAGTTTAAACAACCATACCATCTCATTAGTATTATAAAATTAGTTATCAATAAATAGGCTAGACAATTATGCAGTGATTATACTAATTTAAAAAGCAAGTATAGAAGAAGCTGCTGTAGCGGTTAGAGTACTGGACTGGGACTTGGGTGATCCAGGTTCTAGTCCACAGTGAGCCATAAAATTCCCCCGGCAACCTTGGACCAGATAGTCTTATTCAAGCTGACCTTCCTCACAGAATGGTGGGAAGGAGGGGAGTCATGTGTGCAACCTAGATGTCTTGGCCCTGGTGTCCATCAGTCTTAACAAAAGACATTGCTGTTGCTTGAAGCTCTGATGACTTAAGTCCATTGGGAGGTTTGTAACATTTTATGTCCCACACAATGATAGCATTTTAAGTGTTTGTATTTGCTTTTAATGAGATGTGGTCCAGCATCTATACGTTTGGACTCATTTGGGGTACATCCACACATTTTCCCATGCTTTTTTGGGTATGCACTGAACCTGGAAGTAAAATACTGTACCTCAGAAAAGCAGCCATGTGATCACAACCAGTGGTCCCAGAGGAGTGGCATGTATGGAGTTCTTGGAGACACATAGTTCTTCATCAAAATTATAGAAAAGGTGCATGTGCCAAAGGCACCTTCCTTGTCTTCACGGTTCCATATTCTCAATTGTAGCCTTCTTTATCAGTGATTCCCCCCCACCCCCCACCCCAGAACAAACTGTAAGATTCTGCTTGGAGGGTGTAATGTGAAGTCATGGCCTGGAAGTCCACTGATGGATGGTCTCTTGACACCTTTCCTTCAAGATGAAATTTCTCTCATATTGAACTGATTAGCAACTTACCACAATACCAGGGGTCTCAACCTTTCTGGCTCACACAGCCCATTTATAAACCCTGATTGCCTGTCATTACCATTCCACACACCTCCTTTGCCTTTCCCACACAGCCATGGCTGCACACATTCTGTCTGATAAGCTCAGCTATAGAATTTATTCACAGTTCTGCCCAGGGGATGATTAGCAATGGTGTAACTCTCATTCTTGCGGACAGTTCTCTGTAGGCCTCCAAATTTAGCCAAGAGCAGGTATAAGAGTTCTACAGCTCTCTAAGGCTCTTTTAGACTACACAGTTATATCGCTATGATTTGGCTTTAACTGCCATGGCTGAATCCTGTGGAATCTTGGGGTGTGTAATTTGGTTAGAGTTCTCTGGATGTGCATTCTAAGTATACCTCTCTGAAGTGAAAATCCCAAGATTCCACAGGAAGGAACCATGGCAGTTAAAGTGGAATAATAGCACTATAATTATATAGTGTGAAAGGGCCCCTACTGGGTGGACAATTCCTGAAAAACGATGGAGAAAAAGAATACATTAACAGGCTGCACAGCTCTCTTAGATGGTTTCTTAGTTAAGTTATGATTATATATGTTCTCTGTGTCCCTCCCAATTTGTATTCCATTTGTGTTTTGTCTCGCAGATTGTGAGACTGAGAGCAGAGACTTCTTACATATCTGTGCAAGCCACTCAAAGAGACATTTCAGCTAAAGATAAAGGTTTAAATAAACAAATGTTTCCAAAATCTATTTGCTGAAGTAACATGAAATTGTGAGATGGTGGGAACATTTATAAAATGAAATTGTAGGTGGGTTTGAAACCTTCCTGTGCCTACTGATTCTCCCTTGAAAATGCTACCCCCACCCCCCAATTTCCTCCACAGCTAGTCTGGGAATACATTTGAGGAAACACATTTGCTTTTGGGACCTTCTTTGAAATCGGGGAAAGGCCTTTGGCTTGGGTCTGAATTTGGAAGCCAAAAATATACAGCTGTCCTCAGATACAGTTGTTGTCATTGGCCCAGCTATGACTAAAAAGCATATTCAGGTGATAGTTCCTGACACTCTTGATGGGGCACACAACCAGAAGCATGGGAAGTGTTTTGAAGAAAGGCTGGCAGGCCTACAGCTACTCTTAGACTAAGATTGCTTTTGAACAGGAAGTAGCAGGAGCAGCCAAGGAGCTAAAATTCCCTCAGCTTACATAGGATATAGTGTGGAAATCCTAACCCCATAAGAATCCAAGAGCAATAAAACTGGAAGAAGGTCTACCAAGTTACCTTTTGCTGAATTGTTTTGGTTTTGCCAGGCAGAATTTTTGAGGTGGATTAACACAAAAATATGGTTGCATAACCTCTTAGCCTTTTCAGTCTTTTCTGCCATAGTTCTAAGCTAGTCTGTTTGCTGATTTGATTTCAAGACCAGCAGAGAGAAGCAGTAGTTGATGGCTTCAATATCAGAGGAACATTGAATCTGCTCATGATTTTAGTCTGAAATTTAAAGGAGTGAGTGATTCAAAGGACTGAAACTTATCCTCAGAATAGCTCCTTTAAAGTTCACAAAGTGGATTTCACTACCTTTGTAACAGACAGTTTAGCTGAATGCAGTGCCAGATTAATTGTGATATTCTACATCACAGCGTATGTCCTCAAGCAATCTAGAAGCCTTGCTTCTGAGTGTCTCTAACCAGCTGTCTTGCCCTGTGATTGTTCAGATTTTCTCTCAGAATAAAGTAGCTTCTCTTTATCACATGGGTGAGATACAATAATGGCCCTGTCTGTTCAGAAAATGAAATAACTACCCTGGCTTACCACACTGGCATCAGCATATGGCACCCATGAGTGGCCATTTAAATTTCCTACAATACCCTTAAGCAACATTGTCTTGTGTGAAATTTCAGTGGCATCTCCCATACAGCTGGCACTGATCAAAACACTGTTGCCACACAACACCATGTAAGACTGTGTGGGTTCATGCACGGAGGAAGGAGCCCACTAGAGTTACTTCAGATTTGGAATTGGATTTGATGGATTATTGCATGGCTGAAATAGTATCCAAAGTATCCAGCAATAGTTCGGATGCTGAAGCTAAGCTGGAATGGCATCAGCCTAAGTACTTCTGGAATACACTATTGCATGAATCAGGAACCACATAAAACTGAAACAAACCATTTGAAGAATGACAGCAAGAGCTTGCAAATGAAATAAATAAATAACAGTTGAATACATTGGTCCTAGATAAAATGCAAGCCATATTGTATGAATCTGAGCTGGCAGAAAACAAAATGCCGCTCCCATATTGGAGGTATATATGCCATTTATATGTATGTATGAATAGAGACTGCGGGATTTTTTTAAAAAAAATCTAAATCTTAACACTGCCTTTAATTAGTCCTGCCCTCCAGGTAGTCTACTGACCTTAGGAACTCTTTTGCTATGTTTGTATTCAGAGCTCTTTCTGGCAAAAGTGGATTGTTTACTTCACAGACTATGGCTTGTCCAGAACTTGAATCTGAAGGCCTTCCCTGGGTATTCAGAGCCATTTGGCTCAAAGAACACACTGGAATGAGACCACACAGGATGTCTCAGATCCTCCCAAGCAGGGTGGGGGAAAGTAAGAGTGATTGGGATGGTTAAACTGATTTTTCAAGGTCTTTAGCTCTACTTCTATTGCCAAGCTGAACAAGAGCCAATAAGTGAATGGTTAACCAGGTATTTTTCTTTCGTGCTTTTGCTAACACAAACATAGGAAGTTGTCCACCCAGCTGTAGTATTGGTTACACACTGATTTTCAGTGGCTTTCCAGGTTTTTGATAGAGATCGTTCCTAGCCCAACCTGGAGTGCCAAGGATTGAACATGGAGCTGTTGGCATGCAAAGCGTGTGCTGTACCACTGAGCTGTGCTCCCATCCCCATTTATTGAGAAGCAAATACCAGACCTTCTCTTTCTGATATTAAATTAAAACTATAAGAGCTGAGGGTTCCAGCTCTTATTGCAAGATTCTTATTTGAAATCATTATTGCAAATGATGAAACAAAAAAAATAAGGTGACCTTTCACTGGGATTATCTCAGTTAATAGTATGTAATCTGCAATTAGAATTATGCAGGGATAGCTATTTTACAATTCACAGGACAATATTATATAGTGCTGTAAATGCAATTCAGCCCACTTTGGACTGCAAAACAATCACTGTCAAAAAATGACAGTAAATTTTTAAAAAGTGCATTAATTAGCAAGAATTTTAATATCACAAAAAGCCAACCTATCTATTCAACCAAGTTTCATGGATATTGATCTGCTGTTAGAACCATGAGAACCAATGTGATGTAGCGGTTTGAGTGTTGGACTACAACTCTGGAAATCAGGCTTCAAAACCCCACTCAGCCATGAAACCCACTGGGTGACCTTGGGCAAGCTACACTTTCTCAACCTCAGAGGAAGGCAAAGACAAACATTCTCTGAACAAATCTTGCAAAGAAAACCCCATGATAGGTTTCCCTTAGTATTGTCATAAGTCAGAAATGACTTGAAGGCACACAACATTAGAACTCTCTCCATCTTATGCTTTTTGCCTTGTTGTCCAAAAGAGATTATGAGTCTAATAACAATGATCTTATTGCATATCCTCTATGCCTTATTTTTGCTGCCTGTTTGGTGGAAACAACTCTTCCCAAATTTTTGGAAAACTGGATTTCTTGGAAAGCTGCCATAAATATAAGGGGGCTCTTCTTCCTTTTTGTTTGGTATGTTGGAAGCATTCCATATGACACAGCTAGACTCTGGGTAAATTTTTGCATCCATTGTGTTGGTGATTCCATTGAATGATGGAGCCAAAAGAACCGTTACCTCTTCCCTCCTGCTGTGCCATTGATCATAGTTCTTCACAGGCATCTGTCCCTATTGCTAGCTGCACAATCATTAACAAACACAACCTCACCCTTTCCAGTCTCTGGGGGTCAATGACCACAAGGATCATTGTCTTCATTGTACAGACGAAATGGCAAGGGGAAGGAACTCACTATAGGTCATGTGGTGAGTTAGTGCAGAGCAATTTAGCATCTTCTTTCTCCTTTGACAGCTCCTTGCAATCTGGTCCTCCTCCACGATCTATACTTCCAAGTAATTGTCATGCAAATTGTTCCTATAATCCCAGGACAATGTTTTTCCCTTTGTCCTTCTTGTTAATAGATCATGTGCAGACAGTGCCCCCACCTGCTCATGCAAAGGAATGATTACTCATGACCATTTGCAACCTAGAGCATTTCCCGAAATGTCATGGAGTCATAGCATTATGCATTGGAAGGGGCCCCATGGGCCATTGGTTCAACCCCCCTGTTCACTGCAGAATCTCCAGCAAAAACATCCCCAGCAGGTAGCTGTTCAGCCTCTTTTTGAAGATGTCCAGAAAAGGAGACCCCACCCCGTCTCTAGACACTTAATTCCAATGCTTCTCAGGTTATCTGATGTGGGGGAACCAACAATTATTTTTTCCCAATATGCTAGGGACCAGCATTATATTTGTGCCCACTGGGTATAATTGTTCCCCCCACCCCCAGGAAACTCATCAGGGACTTGCTGCCAATGGTTCAGAGACCAGCACTGGTCCCGAGACCACCACCTGGAGTAGCAATGACTTAGAGAGTATCCTTACACATGAGACAAGCCCTAAATCTAATTATTAATCCCAATGAGAGCAGATCCACTGAATCAATGTGATTTATCTTTCAGGAATTGGATTTAGGTCCAAATCTCTTTTGAATGTATCTTCCTTTTATCTTTATGTCTGATCATCAGATTGCTATTAATGCAGAAGTGAAGATAAATGTTCTGGCAAGTATAAAAAGGGGAAAGGGAAATCTTGTGGAACCTTTAAGATTAACTTAAAGGCATGAACTTTTAAGGATTTCACTCTACTTCCTCAGAAATCCACAAAAATTAAAAAAAAAAAAGCTCATGCTAAAACATAGCAGGTGCTGCTAGATTCCTCCTTCACCACCGCATAGCTAAAGCCAAAGCTATTTTAAGTGTCCCTTTTAAGTGTGTCTTGTGTCCAATGGAAAACCTACATATCCTATGTAACCTACACAGTCAACAATGATCAGTGACATTACAAATGCTTCTCTTCCTGTCATTTTATTTTCTGTGTAATAAAGACATTCACACAAACACCTGAGAGCACAAACACAGCTTGAACCTTGTAGGAAATAATTGTTGTTGTTGTTGTTGTTGTCGTCATCGTCATCATCATCATTGTTTATTTATATAGCACCTTCTATGAACATGGCACTTTGCATTAAAACAAGCAAACAAAACAAAACAAAACAAAACATTGGGCCCTGCCAAAGGCGTACAATTTAAAATAAGTGTGTATATAAGCACACATAGAGGGAAGGAAGGAATAATAAACATAAGACTACAGAATACAATTGCAAAACAAATTATCCAGATAAGTACAAAAAACCAAAGAAACCCCACAACAATAATATAGTATGAAACAGCAAGAAAATATAAAAATAAAATAAACTGACCAATACATGTGATCAAATATAAACCATGTATATTATATGTATATATAATGAATTTGGAAGACTTTACAAAAGAGTCTGGAGTAATAAACACCTGAGGCGAAGCACAAAAATTAATGTGTATAGAGCCATTGTACTGTCTATTCTCCTTTATGGATCTGAAACATGGGTCACCTATCGCCACCACTTACGACTCCTTGAATGCTTTCATCAGTGCTGTATACACACAATCCTAAATATGCACTGGACTGACTATGTGACGAATGTTGCTGTCCTTGAGCAAGCAGGGATCACCAGCATTGAGGCCATGATACTGAGAACACAGCTGTGCTGGGCAGGGCATCTTTCTAGGATGGAAGACCATCGCCTCCCAAAAATAGTACTATGCAGTGAACTCACCATGGGCAGGCTTGGCCAAATTGATCACCAACAGTGGTCCGCCCTGGCCTCACATCGGGAGGCATGGAGACGCACAGTCCACAATGCTGCAGCCTTATTTGAGAACTCACGCCGAACAAGTCTTGAAGAGAAACGGCAGCGCAGAAAGAATCACAACCCAAAAACATCACCCAAGGAGACCCTCTGCTGTGGAGTCTAGAACCTGAACCTCCAAAGTCCCATTCCAACACTCCAAACACCACAGTACATTGGGGGCCCGTCTAGACGATGAAAAAACTCCTCATGGAATTAGTGGGGAATTCCATCCATCTTAATGAGATCCCGTGTTGAA
Source organism: Gambelia wislizenii (assembly GCA_030847615.1). Classification (NCBI taxonomy): domain Eukaryota; kingdom Metazoa; phylum Chordata; class Lepidosauria; order Squamata; family Crotaphytidae; genus Gambelia; species Gambelia wislizenii. The sequence continues at coordinate 444,999,321 of JAUMIR010000001.1, read as the reverse complement.
TCGTGATGTTCAGAGGGAGGCGGGGCCAAAAACCACAAAAACTATGCCAGAAAAGACTTCAGGTCTTTTCCGTAGTTTTTAAAAAACTGCAGGGGAAATGCACGCTCATTAGGACAATTGAATCACACTGCTGCACAGTCCTAAAGAGGATAGCTGATTGGTCAGATGTGCATGGGGGTGGTGGAGCTTGCTAAAAAGGCAGATCCTGGAACCACCATGTTGGATTTTCATCATAGTGATCATGCGCTGAGGCAACAAAATGGCTTTTTAAAATTTTTCTTTTGTTTATTTAAGCGGAAGATCACTCCTCCACACCTTGGATTTAGTTTTTTTTAAAAAAAATACTGTTTCGACAGCGGCAACTTGGGAAGACTAAAACCATCAGTAATTCACTTGTGCCCACCATCTTGATTCGCTGGTATGCCTGTTCAAACAGCGAACACGGTTAGCTTCGCACACCAATCGATCTTGAAAAAAATTGTGGAGATAAATTAAAGCTACTGTGAATTGGTATTATTGCGCACCAATCCACATTTTATTCCCTCATATAGACAGGCCCTGGATATCAGTTATAATGCAGGGTGCAACTAGATCATGGTAGACAGAATTAGAGGCCTGATACTGTACATGATGCCATGCATCAGATATTGGAATACATAGATACTTGGTACGACATCAGTTGCCAAGCATAAATAATTTGTTGAGATTCTTGTAGGTTGGTTTTTCAAATTGTTTTCTCCTGAAGAAGGGTGCACAAATATTTTCAGACTGAAACACAGACTAGAAAGAAAATCTAATTTTATACCTCTTGAGACCTTGTCTATCCTTCCCCCCTGCCCCACCACTCCCCTGGATTATAAAATGTTTCAAGTCTCTTTTGCCTTTCAATACTTACTACAGTGTGGCATGAAGGGAACCAGACTAGAAGGAGCAATGGTATTATCTGCCTGTAATTAATCAGTTTTTCTAACACTAGCCTGAATTGCTTTGCTAGCTCCACCTACAGCAGACCCAGTGAGTCAACTGTTTAATGGTAAGTCAACACCTGCTTAAATCCCATTGATTCAAAGGGTCTGCTCTTGTTGGGAGTAACAAATGGATTTAAATTTAACTCCAAGCAGACTCGGTTACACAAAAACCCTACGAAACATGTTGGCCAGGATTTGTGGCTATGAGTCAAACTGGCCAAGACTCTAATTTGGAACACTTAACATTCTTTTATTTCTGGCGATCACCTAAAGTCTTCTGGCACATGATTGCATCCACCTGGTACTCAGCTAGAAAAACCAGATTCTTTCCTATATTCCTTCTTAATCCTTAGTTGAATCAATTCAGGTTCTATGGGATAGCAAAGGCAGAAAGAGTTAGCTGCTGAAATCTCAAAGGTGCTACAAAGAAGGAAAGCATACACTTTCAGTGACCCTTTGAGAAGTGTTGTCCCTTTGTAGTGGCCAGAATTTTAGATTAGGACCCAGGTTCAAATCCTCACTCAGTCATGAATTTCACTGGATGACCTGGGCTGCCAACCATTTCTCATTTTAATGGACCTCAAAGGTTGTTGTAGGGGTAAAATAGAAAGGGGAAGACACATGTATGCTGCCTTGGATTGCTTGGGGGAAACTGTGTAAAAAAGGTACCTGATTTAGGCCTTTACCATGCCTATCACAACAACAGGCAACCCAGTGCCCTTCAGATATTCTGGACTACAACCCCCAACTTGTTACTCAAATTGCATGGGGTCCACAAGGATCCCACTAGTGTCCGCATCTTAATATGGAAAATATTAGCTCAAAAAGGCAGTGAGAGGTTAGGCAATGGCAGGATCTTTTGATCTATGTAGTAACTGAGGAGACTCCAAGCCCGAACGTACACTTAAATGGTTTTTATTAGAAATTAGTTTTAACAGCATTCAAACCAACAGGCTTCAAGCAATCACACAAGGCTATTGAAGATAGTAGGGAGATTATCAGACAAACCGTCTGATAGCATCCCTGTCTCACTACCCCCCCCACCTGCCCCACTTCTGTCCCTGTTCCAGTTTTAAAGAAAAATTCAGACACCTACCTTATCCTGGCATGAAAACTGCTCCCCTTCCCCTCGGCCCTCTGGGAGTGAATGCAGCTGTCGTAAAGCTGCATTCACGTCTCGTAAAGCAAATCCTGCACATTCTCGCGAGAGAACGATGCATAGGAGATTTAAAAATAAAAAGGAAACCAAATGTCGAACAAGAAAACTAAGCCCCCAAACACCCTTAAAATTAAACAAGTAATCCAGGGAGGGGGGAAACAAGGGTGCCACTTACCTCCTCATCCCGATCGCACCTGGAAGTCTTGGGGAGGGAACTCCCACCATGGCTGGCATAGCTCCAGCATAACAGGACAGCTCTTCACAAGGCCGTTATTGCATTATAGAAATGGAACGGGCGATCTATTGACAGATTAATCCGTCAGTAGAAGAGAACGGAAACGGAACAGAGGGGACATGGGAGCAGAACTAGACAGGGACAACGTCATCTGAAAAGAGAGCCCTTTGGCCCTCTCCTGTCATCCCTGTTCTGGATTTAAAAGGTTGTCTGATAATCTCCTAGGAAGTATCTGGATAGAGGAATAGAGTAAGGGGTTCTCAGGTGAGACAATACCTATCAGAGGAGCAGAGATTTGTGCAGATGTGTTCTGAGGGTCTCACAGCAAACCAGCAGCATGGATGTAGGAAGAGGAACTGTAGACATTTTGGTAGTGTTTTAGGGTGGTATTTATATTTGATAATTCCCCTAAAGGGATGGGATTTAGAGTGAAATACAATGTCTCTGAGTTTCCCAGAACTAGGCAAAGGGTTCTCTGGAGGTGTTAATGATCGTTAACAGGCACTACATTTGGAATTGAATAGGAACAGGCAACTTCTATTGTGAGGAGATGGGAAGAGGACAAACCTGTTTTACAACCATCAAGGACTCTGCTATTATTGAGTGGATCAGTGAATGACTCATCTCCAGGTGTTCTTCAGGAAGAACTCTAACCTGGGTATGACATGTTTGGGGAATTTCTAAAGGCCCCTCCCTAAATTGTACATGACACCAGCATTGGTATCTGGGGTCCCTGGTTTACCTCACAGCCACGTGGAAGGCTGCAGCAAGCCAAATTATTAAATATTGCCAATTATGTGATAGTCCAAGATGGGGGATGTCAGCATAGGTAACACAACCATTTGCTGTCCTGGTTGGGGATCGTAGGAAGTGGAGTCTGAAACATCTATAAGGCATCAGGTTGCCTACCCTGTCATATCAGGTCATCTTAGAGAAGAAACAAGGAGTAAAATGTACCCTCCAAATGTCCTGGTTTGGCAGGGACAGTCTTGATTAATACTCTGCTGTCCCACTTTTTCAGGTGCTTTAAAAATGTTCCAGTTTCTCTGTCTCTTTCCCACTTTCCACCTTTGTGTGTGGCTTAGTTCAGTTGCTGCAAACTAAGTTCAAAGTGCAAAAGTAGTTCGCACTCAATTAACTCAATGGGAGGAGAGGAGAGGAGCAGGTGGAATCGTGTCCTTTTCTGTAGACTCAGGCAAAAGCAAACTGCTGCAGCCACTCCTAGCTTGTGTATTAATATTGTTAATTATTATTAAGGTGTCATTAATAATATTTGCCATCTTGAACACACTCACATATTGTTTCACCACATGCATCCCAGTTTTCATCTGTGAAATGTTGGAGAGTATGTATAAAGAATGAGGCTTCTGTAATGAAGGCTTATCCTATAAAAATTGAACAAGGGTCATGGGGTGGGAAGGAGACAAGGAGAGGAGACAGACAGACATAGATGGTATAGTAAACGTATTATTGATGCACAGTTATCTGTATTAGGGCAAGAGGTATGTACCTCCAAAGTTATTTAAGGGCAAGATGTACAGACTTTCAAAATTATTAAATAATTTTCAAAGTTATTTAAGCTGGGAACCCAACAACTCATTTCCCTCTTTCTCTAAAATGCAGCTGTGCACAGTGCTGATTTAGATATCTCTTGTCAAAGGGCTTGTCTAAATGGTGAAAATATTCCTCATAGAATTCAAGGAGAATACCTTTTGTCCCAATGGGATCTCTCATCATTTCACCATATTCAGAAGAAGGGCCCCCAAAACACCATATACTCCACGGGAAAAGCTTCCGCAGTTTTCCCCAAACTTTTTTAAAAACTGTGCTGGAAATGTGCATTCCTGCTCATTGGGACAACCGATTTGCTTTGCTGTGGTTTCCCAATAAGAGTGGAAGTGGAAAGCTGAATGGTTGGACTTGTGCTGGGGGGTGGAGCTTGCTGGTAAGGCAGTACCTGGAACTGCCATGTTGGATTTTTGCTGTAGTGGTCATGTGCTCAGGTGATGAAACAGCCTTTCCCCCCTGTTTATTTATGCGGAAGGTTGTACTTCTGCACCTTGGGTTTGGCGGCAACTGGTAGGAATAAAATATCAAATGTGGATAGCTTCACATACTTGCAATCTTGGGGAAAAACCCATGGCGACAAATGAAAGCTGCTGCAAATTGGCTTTACTGTGCACTAATCCACATTTTATTGCCTTGTATAGAAAAGCCCAAAATCACAAAACCATCTTGCCTTTTTATCTCTCTGCCTTTTTTCTACCTGTGTTTACCTAGGTTTCTACTTCAATCCATGAACACCATGCTCCACAATCTCTTTAGCTTGGTGATTCCATCATATCAATAGGGTGGCTGTTCTCTGCCTGTCATATCTGGCCGATTTCTCTTTGCCACTGCTACTCCTCTTTGGAGCATCAGCAGGATATACTGGCTAATGAATATTTGGTTCATATTACAGACATCAACGAATGTCTAATCCTTGGCGTATGTAAAGATGCAGAATGTGTGAACACCCGTGGCAGCTTCCTCTGCACTTGTAAGCCAGGCACCATGCTGGATCCATCCCGCAGTCACTGTATTTGTAAGTATCAATAATAAACAACAACAATTTCTTTTTATTTTGTAGTTAACCAATTTTCTATAAGTATTGTGCCACAGTTTGGTCCTAAAGTGTCTGCAGGGGTGGGCATTAGCCAGAGGGATCAAACCAGGACAGTTCATTCATTCATTAGAGTCACTTTGCAGATAGTTGTTGAACGAAAAGAAACATATTTCCCCTTTAGTTTATGCACACATCAGAAGTGACATCAGCAGTATAAACTGGGAGGGATCTGCTGACCTTCCCACTTTGGGCAAAAGGTATCCCAGTCTGAAAGACAGCTCTTTCCCTTTGAAAATAAGTTCTGATTACTAAATTGTAACCATTTGTTCTGATCAGTTTTGCCTTCAATCTGTCTTTGTATATTTGTTTGTTTCATCTATACCACATTTTCCTATAAAATTCCCAAGGTAGCTAATGACAATACAATTACAGTAGTATTAACCAATTTTTAAAAATAATAATACTCACAAATAACCAATATTAAACTGTCTGATGAATCAGAGAAGAACATCTAAAAATGATAGCCAGTTAAAAACATAATTAAATTAGAATGCAAATTAAAGTACAGCAGTTGCCTGTTCCATGTTATAGTCAATGACGGTAAATTGCCTCTAAACATTTTGTGCTAAATTTAAGAACAAAAGGAATAATACTCAGCAACCTTGTTGCTCTATGAATCTTGCAGTTCATTTACACATTAAGATATTATATTTAGCAGTTTGATTTGGAATTTTTAAAATATCATTGACCCAGGATTACTGTATTAACTAGCTTCTTTGCCAGTAATCTAAACTGGAAATGTCCAGATTGGAATCTTAGAACAGAATGTTTTGAACAAGTGTTCTTCTTAAAGTACTATATGATGAAATTAAGCATCTTCAGTGCTTTTTTTTTTTTTACATTAAATGAATACCAGTATAAACGTGTTTCCTGTGTTTCCCTGCCTTTAGCTTCATTATAGGTGAGGTATTAAGGACGAGGAGGTGGGAACTTCAAGATCTCTGGAAGAGCCTAATATGATCCTGTGAGCATTTACTCAGAATTAAATGCCACTCTGTTCGGTGGTGCTTGAGGGTGCATAGGACATGAGAATAAGTCCAGCTAAGCTCAGTAGGACTTTGTTGTTGTTAGTTGCCATCAGGTCAACTTTGACTTATGGTGATTCTACGAATGAGAGTCATCCAAGACATCCTGTTTTTAACAGCCCTGCTCAGCTCTTGCAAACTCTGTGGCTTCCTTGATTGAGTCCATTCACCTGTAATGGAGTCTTCCTACTGCCTTCTGCCATACCAAGCATTACTATATTTTCTTCTGAGTAAATTTGCATAAGATTGCATTCCAAATCTTTCTCTCTCTTTTTTCAATTTTCAAAAGTTGATGGGTCTGCATTACTCCTTTTGTTTCAGCGGATAAAGCTGTTTCCACAGAACAGGGACTGTGCTATCGCTCAGCAGTAGGAGAAGTGTGTGCCCTGCCACTCAACCAACGCATAACCAAACAGATTTGCTGCTGCAGTCGTGTTGGCAAAGGCTGGGGGGTAAATTGTGAAAAGTGTCCATTGCCAGGCTCTGGTAAGAATTCTGCTTGTTCTTTGGGGTTTTATTTTTGCATTTTGTCTGATCATTTTAATTCTGTGATTGCTTTAATTCAGTTTAGTCCTTTATCAGACAAACATTTCACATTCTTTGCCAGAAGCTGGGCTTCAGAAGCTAGAGTGTCCAAGGCAAAATTTAAAAAGGTTACCTTTAGGGGTTTACAGCTCCCATCTCCCACCCTACCCCAGCTCCTGCTGGCATGACCAATGGGCATGCTAGTTGTGTGAATCTGGGAAGTGTAGTCCAAAAAAGTAAATGTGATGAATTCTAGTCCATGGTTCTGATCATATGCAGAAGATTGTGAGGCCAATGGTGCGTGTCCACTTCTTATGCTCAGGCAGTGTGGATGTGTGACACTAAGGAGATTATCAGATGTGTTAAAAGTGGTGTTACATGAATGCCAGGAGATCGCAAAAGGGCTCCCTTTTCAGGCAACGTCGTTCCCCCCCTCGTTATGCACCTGTTCTGCTGCTGTTCCACCGGCACTGCTTTTTATTGATGGGAGAAGCTGTCAATAGATCCCCCATTCTGTTTGTGTTCTGGTGCCTCGTTATGCTGGTGACATCCCAGTGTCAATGGGAGGTCCCTACCAGAATACTTCCAGGTGAGATCGGGACATCCAGGCAAGCTACCCTCTTTTTTGTACCCTCCCTGGGTTACTTATAATTTTTTTGTGTGTGTTTAGGTGCTTGGTGTCACTTTTTTGTGTGTATTTTTGTTTTTACTTTTGAATTTCCCACACTCACATCTTCTCATGAGAATCCGTGAGATTTCGATCCAGGAAGTGAAGGGAGCTCTGTTAGAGCTCCTTTCACTCCTGGGCTGTCGGAATAATGGGAGAGGAGGTAAGTGCAGGGGGTGTGTGATTGTGGCAGGTCAGGGATGGGATTGGGGTGGGGGGAGATTGTGGGATTGGGTTTTTTTTTTGTTCTTGTCTGATAACCTCCTAAATAAAAGCTGCTAGAAGCTTTGGAACCCTGTGGGAAAAACAGAATGATGACTTCTCAACACATCCAGTATTGTCCCAGAGGAAGATTTTGTTCTTTTCTGTTCCAGTTACTAGGAAGTGTCAATTGTTTATGCAATACCAGTCAACAAGAGCAAAACCTACCCCAATAGTGAATCCATTTAGCATTTCACTTTAAGGGTGGATGGAGAAGAGAAACACACTCTCAAAGGGCCTGGGCACTCACAGTGCCAGCTCAAACATTTTGCTGCCTGAAGCAGAGCCCAAATGATAGTAGCCCCTTTCCTCCCAAGCCAAGGCTGACACTTTCCCTAACTCGCCCTGCACTATTGTGACACTCATTTCCTCCATCTATGCTGCTCACCCAGATGGTTCTATGTGAAGCAGGCCACCTCACTGTGGTGTACTCCAGAGTCAGCCTTGTGTTGCAAGATGAAACTTTGAGGATGACCCTTTTCTCTCATCCCTGAGCTGTTTACACCATCAAAAGGATTAAAAGGCTGCTTGGGCTTGCAGAGCTATGACTGTTTGTTTGGCTTAACAGCCTTAACAGACAGGAGATTCCTTTACTTTATTACCTAGCTGCTTGTTCTTGAGAGGGAGACAAAAGGCTGTAGAAAGAATGAGAGTTTCTGTGCAGTTAGATTGAAACAAACAGCAGGTTCAGTTTCCAGTATCAGTTAATGGTAGGTCGCATTTTCTAATGACACACCTACTGCAAACATCTTTATTTCCTTTTTTCTGGCAACTTCCATTTTTCAGTTCTGGCTCCAGGTAGATATAGTTTAAACATGTTCTGCCCAGGTTAGAGAACTGTGATGGATACTTAAGTAGACTAAAGCAGAAGAAGCGTGTCCCAACATATCTAACTTGTGTAACTGTGGCAGGGGGAAAGAGTCCTTCCTGCTACAGATTATTATTATTATGTTGGACTACAACTCTTGGAATCCCCCAATTGGCATGGGTAACTGGAAGATTTGGGGAGCTATTAGTTTTTTTAAAAAGGTAACTTTGTGGGCCTATCCTCCAAAAGTTCATATCTTCCTTTAGCTGTTTCTTCTCCTTATGACATCCTTTTCTCTGTCCCATCAAATGGTTATCTTGCGCCTGCCTACCTTGCAGAAGCCTTTAAGGAAATTTGCCCTGCTGGCCACGGCTACACTTATTCCAGCTCTGACATACGGATGTCCATGAGAAAGGCAGAAGCAGATGAGCTACCCCACAGCTCAGAGGAGCAGAGGCAAATTACTGACAAGGTTCCCGACTGGACAATAAGACAGCAGCAGCTGCAGGAGGTCTTAAGTGGTGGCATCACAGATACTCTCTCTAAGACTGACATCTCTGCAGGAAAAGGTGAAGTATTGTTGGCATAGATCCAACTGGTTTGGGCAAATTCAGGAGTCTGAAAAACTTGTAATCCCCAGAATCTCCTACTCAGCAAGATCATAGCCATACTGGCTGTGGAATTCTGGAAACTCCGGTTTAAAAAGTAACTTTTCAAATCTTTGGTGAATTTCAAGCACTTCACAGGCTAAGGGGTTGAATTCTCTCAAAACTTTTTGATACTGGATTTAAAAGAACACAAAGACTGCCTTATCTTCAACTGTTTCATCAAACCCCTTTGCATGGCGAAAGCATCATACTCTCAATTTTATTTTAATTGTTTTTAAACTTTCTAGTAGGGGCAGACAACCTCTGTGGATTATTCATCCCAATGCTTAGTGAGGGCTGAACATCCCTCTCTCCTAAGGTTGCCAGACTGAAAAGTGGAAGAAGGTGCCTGTACCATTAATGGTTGTGTAGAAGAGGGAATTTCAACAGGCAGTTGCTTGTTGCACAACCAGGTAACAAGCAACACCTGCTGAAATTCCCTCTTCTACACAACCATTAAAGGTACAAGAGCCCTCTAGTTTTCACTCTAGCAACCCTGTTCCCTTCAGTGTACCACTTTTCCTTTTCAAAACAAGACACATTCCCTGTGTGTGTTGCTTAAGAGGAGATCAGTGCATACAAGAATGCAGATCTGATTGCAAACACAGCATACAGGAAAGATTTCAAAGAGAGAGGGGGAAAAAACAATTGTAAGGATGAAGGCACTTTCTTCATGGTGATGAGACAGGGTAAACATGGGTGTTGGGCTTCAGAAAAAAAGAGCAGGGTCCCCACACTGTCATCCAATATTTCTGGACTGCATTTGAACACGTTCCCAAAACAACTTTCAAAGCAAAACTTAAGTAATGCCATTAAAAATTGCAATTCAAACAAATAACTAAAAATAAAATGAATTAGTGAAAATGCCACAGCACAAAAAGCATCTTGAACTGTGTGGTTTCTAAAGATACGAATTCTTCATGCATTATTCATGTGAATTGGGTCCACATATTGAAAGAAACTGTTGCAGAAATCATGGAACAGCAGACCCACGGATTGGAAAGTGAGTTTTATTACACTGGTGGGCTTGACTGGAATACCTTCCAAAGAGTCAGAGCCAAGAGCTATGGTGACAGAATACTTTTATACAGTAATGACAGTATGCAAAAAGCAATTCCCTCCTCCCTTTCTCTAGTGTCAGCAATTTCCCTTCCTTGAGACAATTGTTGATAGTTCAGAAAGTACAAGGCAAGATAGCTTAGGAACATTTGGGTACAGTTCGACCATTATTGGAGAAAGAATTTGTTTACATCAGCATATCATATGTTTATGGAACATAGAGTTGATTAGTAAGGAACACTGACAAGGCCTGAGAGTTAAAGGAAAAAGACTTTGCAGAGTCCCAGAGTCTCGTGGGCTATCTAGTCTGACCCCAAATAGTGATTGTAAGGTGACAGCATTCAGCAAATAGACATTAGAGTCCACATGTCTACTACAAAACAATGGGTCCACACTGCCCCTGACTCCAAAATTTAAACAATGTAGCACAATCTCACTGACCTTTCAACATAGGGACCCCTCCTTCATGAATGAAACATGGGAAAGGGGCCAAAACAAATATATACACCTGCTTTTCATGAGTTAAAGAGGCAAGCAAGTGATCAGCTGGTGAGTTTATTTATTTATTTGATTTATATGTCAACTTTCTGCCAGTTGGGATCCAAAGCGGCTCACAAAATATTACATAAAATGCAGTTAAAAACCATTGAAACATCACAATATAAAAATCTAAAATTACATAAAACATATACACGTTAAAATGCTAGACTTAATCCTTTCTCCTACTGTCATCCCCTTTCCTTCTGTATCATGTCTTCATTAGATTGTAAGCTTGAGGAGAAGCAACTGTTTTGTTGTTCTTTTTCATGTAAAGCATCATGTACATTGATGGCACTATAGAAATAAAAAATGATGATGATGATGATGATGATAACTAAGAGATAAAAATAAATAAAATAACAATAAAAACACACCCCAATAAAGCCCTTTATAAGCCCAGCTACATATTAAAAGCCTGCTTGCATAAAAATGTCTTTGCCTGCTAGCAAAAGGAAAGTTGACATCCATAGTTCTGGAGCCACTATGGAAAAGGATCTGGCATCCACCCCAGGTGATACTTTCCATCAGGGAAACTCATTGACTAATATTAAATCTCAGGAAGATTCACTTTTTTATGTGTATGTCTAGAATGCATGCCAAAGTGTATTCAAGTGAAAAATGTCTTAATCTGATGGCCTTGGAAGCAAGGGCTCACACCTTAGATATGTTAACAGCATTACTTAATGTCTATGTAGGATATTTAAGTACTTAAAACACGTGCATTATTCTAGTAATGCTTAATATATTGAGGTCGAGAAAATAGAGCATCCTTCCCCACCTTAGTGTTCTTGATGGATTATGACTCCCCTCATCCCCAGCTAGCTTTGTAGGGATTGTGAGAGTTATAGTTCAACACAACTGGAGAGCACCAGGTTGGGGAAGTTTCGTGCAAATCAAATAGGGATTTCAGGGGTGAATTAAAACAGAATGAGTTCCAAGTTCAAAAATGAACCTCCAAATAAATTACCAGAGTGATCATGCATTTACAAAGGTACTTAGTATGTTAAGAAGGTATATTTTCTAATGGTCATCTGTCATTTTACAGGGGACTCTGAACAAGATCAGGTGAGTAAAATATCTTCTGTTAGCAGTTTCACATTGGTGATAAGCTTGAATTCAACCTTTTGTATACAAAAACATAGATTAAAAAATAATTGAAGAATACATTCTTTTCAATGAATATTAATACTGTTTGAATAGAATGGGATATGAAGATTAATTGTGTAAATTCAGATTTTTAACACAAATGGCTATGTCTTCAGCTTTTTAAAAAAGGGAGATATTTTAGAAATACCAGTTCCTATGGTATAGAGTTAAGAGACAAACCAAGTAGCATTTTTAGTGGCATATTTGAAAAACAATGAATGATTTAAGGAAAACTCGTAAACAAATTCTTAGAGCCTTAACACACAAAAGAAAGGAAGCAGCTTTAAAGCCCGAGAATAGCAGGTCCCACCTTGCCTTATTGCATGATGTCTGTGTGTGCTTCATCTGTTTTTCCATTCCAGTCCCATAGAAGATGGGGAAAACCTGTTAGCAAAAAGACTTGAATTTACCACCATCTCCCATGGAACTGGAATGGGAGAATAGCTGAAGAATACTGACATCATGTGATAAGGCAAAGAAGGATGTGCTACTCTCAGGCTTTCCTTCCACTTCCTCATGCAATAAACCTCTTTATGAATTGTTTAATAACTGCTAAAATTGTTTTAGGAGCATTGGAAATTGTCATCTCTAGCAGCAAGAAAAGTCTGGCATTTTGCCTCAAATGAATAAATTGGTTTTATTAAAAATTAATGTAAGGAATTAAAACAATGATACAGAATTATTTAATAACTGTTGGATGAAGTTTGTGCTCTGCTGAAATTTAATTACTGTCCAAGACAAGCCCTTATATATCCTTTCAATATTATGACTACACCATCATCTTTTCTGAATTTTGTTGAAATAACTTGTAAAACTTCACAATAACAAAGGAAGTCAGAGGCTGGTTTATTTATCTTGTTAATGTGATAGTAATATCTTCCTATCATGAAGAGTATAATTTCTGGCTTTAAATTTGGAAAACTCTGTGAACAAGAGTATACGTGCTTATTGTTTTGTAGCCAACTAAGTGGAAGTTCAGGCATTAAAAGTGTGAAAGACTTTAATTGCATAGAGGCTTTTGTGCAACTCCATGACTAATGAGTCCACGATCTCTGAAAGTTGATAGTAAACATTATACAAACCTCCATAACATACCTTGCAACATTTCACAGATGAAAACTGGAACACATGTGGCCAAGGAACATCAGAGTGTAGTCAAGATGGCAAAAGTTATGAATGAGGAAGAACACATAAGCTAGAAGAAGCTTCAGAAGTTTGCTTTTTCCCGAGCCTCTGAAAAGTGGGATGACAGAGAATTAATAGGGACTGTCCCTGACAAATCGGGACAATTGGAGGGTATGGCATAAAGGATCTCTGGAGGACCAGAGAAACTCACTTTCCTTGTTTTCTTTGACAACACAAGAGGATTCCTCTTTATTTAGCACAGGACAACAGAAAAACATAACACCACAGCAAGTATATAGGGGAAAAAATCAGCATCCTTTTGTCCCCAAAGCATTTTTTATTTTTTTGGTCAAGGAGAATGGATCTTCAGCATTAAAGAAGGCATCTGGACCCACACATCGTCTCAGCACTGATGCCCAAAAAACTGTCTCTAAGACAACATTTGAAGTGAATTTTGATTAGGTCTGTGTCTGTGACTTTTAGTAATAACCTTACAAATACTTTCAGTATTAAGAGGGAGCCGGTTCAGCTGCTTTATTTCAATTTTAAAAGATGAGTTCCTTTGAGAGGGAAAATTTCTATTGAAACACATAGGGATTTTTTTTTTTTTTTTACAATCAGTAAGGGGTTTTTTGTAGGGCTTATTTGCAGCTGTTTCTTGTTACTTCTATTTTCCACTACACTGCTTGTTCAAAAACGTGTTGACAACAGATCACCAATAGTTGGTTGGAATGGTGCCAGAGATTAATAGCAGGAAAAACAGTGGGTTAATTCAAAAATCAAGTTCCTAATCCCACAAATCAGAGTGTGATGTAGGCATCATATCAACCATTCCTTTCCCATGTCCATCTTAGATACAAAATTCTTCTTTTCTTTCCTGCTTTGCTTAACAGTAGTTGCGGTAATGAGTACGCCAACCATGATTACCTGCAAATTATGGTTTGGTGCATTTAGACCTAATCTTAGTTTGCCCAGTTCAGACATTGCAGCAGACTATACTGATGCAAATTAGAAAGGAAAGAGGAAAGGAACAAAGCAGGCAGTAACATGAAGCCCCATAGCTGTGTTCTGCTAGAATGAGGAACTTGAAACCAGATTTAATCTAGTGGGTCAAAGGACCAGGAGCACATCCATGAATCTGAGGAAAATTGCATATCTAGGCCAGAAACCTGCTGGTGCCTTTTGCTGGTGTAATAGTCTGATAAGGGCCTAAATACCCCAAAAGCACTAGGTCCCATCTGATCTTGGAAGCTAAGCAGGGTCAGCCCTGGCTAGTACTTGGATGGGAGACTGCAAATGAATACCAGGTGCTGGAGGCTACATGTCAGAGGAGAACCACCTCTGAGTATTCCTTGCCTAAAAAAACCCTATGAAATTCACAGGCTCACCGTAAGTCGACAGGCAACTTGAAGACACACACACACTGGTCTGATATACCAGTGTAAGGCACTTAGGGAATGGTGTGTGATGTTGGTGTCAGGAGGATAGCAGAGAAGGCCAGCCACATCACCAGAGAAACTTGTCTGCTTTGCATCAGGAGTTTTTACTCCTTTCTTGACAGAGATGGCTTTTTCTGCCATCCTTTACCCTCATCATCACAGCATCCCTGGGCATTTAACCCCCTATAACTGGACTGCTATCTAAACTGCCAGCTGTTCAGTGGTCCTAGAGTGACATTGCACTTTGCTACAGATCACAGTGTTCCTTATAACACTGCAAAATTACAATTCCTCAATACCTATTGACACAATATACCATGGTAACCTTCTTCTTATGACAAACCATTGAGCCACAGGAAAAGTCAAGCCTATAGCCAGTGCTGATGGAGCCAGATCTCATGGTAGGTGGGGCCAAATCACAAAGTGAGCTGAATTTATTGTATTGTATAGTTCTCCATCCTCCCTGTTTCTGTCCAACCCCACATGAAATTATGACACATAAAAAGGGGCCATTGGTCACAGGTTCTTACCTTACAAGTAACAGGAAATTGCTAAGAAGAAATTTCTTGCATTTGGAATTTCCCCGCCTCTGGCTACATCAATCCTGCCTCATTAGTATACAGGTGGTCATTGTATCTATGTGTCTTCTTCATAGGATACAGATGATGCTATTCAAGAAACAGACATCAGCCCAGGTAAACTGCAAAGTAATTTGTTGACTATGAAGGAGGTAAAGAGGTATGAGGCTGATCTCAGGGCATGTTGGTAATTTTGATGCTTGGGGGAAAGATTTTTTTCCAAATGTTTTTTTATTGGCATAAATGGTCTTGTACTTGCTAGATGTTTACATAAACTTTAAATATACATTTTTATTTTCTTTACCATAAAACATTCACCATCCCTTTTACATTCTACTCTGTACTACCATTCCACCACCTTTACCGTATAACAACTCATTCCACCTTTCTTGGAGAAAGATTTTTTTCTTTAATCCTAAGGGAATCTTCTAAGTAGAGTCTATATTTTAATGCATGATGCTTTGCTGGGCAGCCCAGCAGGGCAACAATGGAATCTACTGTGACGGGGGGGGGGGGAGGTCATATTGTACCTTCTGTAAGATAGTCTGGAAAATTGATGTACTGTATTCCATAGATTAACTGGAAAGCACTTGCTTTTGAATATCAGTGCATATAATATTTCTTTTAGTTGTTTTTAATTACAGTAGATTCTAATGCATGTTCACTCAGAAGTAGGTTTAATTCAGTTCAATGGGGCTTGCTGCCAAGTAAGCATACATTGGGGTACTCTGTGAGAAGGAATGAATCAATGATGGGGTGTGTGGGTTGATTCCTAGCCAGTATTGTATAAATCTGTATAAAGATCACTAGGACATGATTATATACACAGACTATTTATATAAAGACACATTAATACCCATGGGGATTTGTAGCACCTTTGAGACTAACTGAGAGAAATAAATTGTAGTATAAGCTTTTGTAGACTTGGTCTCCATAAAAAAGTAGACCAAGTTTATAAAAGCTTATGCTACAATTTCTTTCTCTCAGGACTTTTTCAGACGATCCTTGCAGCGCAAGGATCGAGCAGGAGAGCTTCGTAGCTGCAGCACGGCAGGGGGTCCATTTCGGACAACACCATCCCTGCGGCGAAATCGTCCATGTCTCTTCCGTTTAGCATTGGAGCCTGCCGCGCCATATTCAGCCAGATTTTATTCACGGAGGTTGGCAGTGAATAAAATCTGGCTGAATATGGCATGGCAGGCTCCAATGCTAAACGGAAAAGACACGGACGATTTCGCCGCAGGGACGACGTCGTCCGAAAAGGACCCCCTGCCGCGCTGCAGCTACGAAGCTCTCCCGCTTCGTAAAATGTCCTCAGTCTCAAAAGTGCTACGAGATCCCCTTGCTGACTGATATTCCAGACTAACACAGTTGTGTGAATTCTACACGTATACCCATTTAGATACACATGATGAAGTTTAATTTTTTTAAGTAAACTTAGAAGGATTATGATAAGAACCAGTTTTAACATATCATGTTTACTTTTGTTGCAAAGCTACATTAGCATTAAACCTGAAACATATAAATGTCCAGCTCTCAGTCAGTGACAACATACTGTACAATACAGTAGGACCCCTATATCTGCTGGGGATTGGTTCTGCCCCCCCCCCCCGGATATTGAAAATCATGGATAATAGTGAATGCCATTGAAAATAATGGAACTTATGGTTTAAAATACCATAGAGTTGCCTTGGAGGACCTAGAAAATGGCTAGAGGACACATTTTCTAGGAAGACTCTATGGTAGGTGTGCTGTTTTGTGTCCCATGGATAATGAATCAGTGGATACAGGGGTCCTACTATAATACACTGTTTAGTGATATACTTTTGATCTCCTTTTTATAGCTTGGTATATTGTTTACGCATGAAGCACATAATTTTTATTTTATTTATTTATTTATTTATACCCCGCTCTTCAGCCACAAGGCTATCAGAGCGGCTTACAAATTTTTAAGCAATAGCCATTTACACATCTACACTGCTTTAAGCAGTTTCCAATGTGTGTTAGCTAATTGCCCCCACAAGCTGGGTACTCATTTTACTGACCTGTGAAAGGATGGAAGGCTGAGTGAACCTTGGAGCCCGCTGGAATCGAACTTGCAACATGGTGGCTTGCAGTACTGGCATTTAACCACTGCGCCACCAGGGCTCCATAATAAGAACTTTACTGGCAGCAGGAATGATGATACTGTTTGTGTCATTAGCTGTAGTACTCTTGTTAAAACAGAATGCTTGTAAATAATGAATAGTTGTAAATTATATCAGTACTAGAATATTAAGTGGCCTATTGTGCATTTATATCTAACAACATGTATATATCACACGGCATTTTCTCACTGTGTGCTGTCAGTTTTGGTGTGCTGAATTCAGTACAGTAGCACTCCCGTATCCATGGGGGATTGGTTCCGGCCCCTCCCCCACAGATACTGAAATCCATGGATAACAGTGAATGCTGGACTTCCCTTGCCACCACCACCAGAAGCACCGTAGAGAAGGGAGAAAGGAGGCGAGCTCTCCTCCTCTCTCCGTTCCTGTCCACCACCCCCCACCAGCTCTGCTGTGCCCCCGGAACTCCCCCCCCCATGGGGAAGGGAGAAAAGAGGTGTGCTCTCCTTCTCCCTCCCCCATCCACCCCCCCGCCAGCTTTTCTGCACTGCCGGAAGCTCCACAGAGAAGGGAGATGAACTCTCCTCCTCTCCTCTGTCCACCCCCACCCCCCGCTGCCATCGCCATCTGGGCATAACTGAATCAGCGGATGGTGAATCAGCAGATACGGGGGTGCTACTGTATCGCTTTTGTGTATTTCAAAGTATCATTTTGATTGACATTTCTTTTTCTGTGAGATATGTCAATGGAAAAGGTATCTCATCAGTTGGGTGTGTGACAACAGACTGACTTGGGGGTTATGTTTTTATTCTTTAGCACAAAAAAAACTGATCAGAAAAAGAAAATCTGATATTAAAGGAATAATTTAGATGCAATCTGGAAACTGGCCCTTATGACTGCAACAGACTTATTCCTTGATGGCC
This sequence comes from Gambelia wislizenii, assembly GCA_030847615.1. NCBI lineage: Eukaryota > Metazoa > Chordata > Lepidosauria > Squamata > Crotaphytidae > Gambelia > Gambelia wislizenii. The sequence continues at coordinate 444,981,446 of JAUMIR010000001.1, read as the reverse complement.
TGTTTGTGAAATTTATATATCTTTTACCTATTGCTACTGTAGTACTGAGCAGTAGTCCTGCTTCAACAGAATTGGACTAGATAACCTCTAATGTCCCTTCCAGCTCTCGGATTAACAGAATTAAGTAGGTAGGACTGCAGAATCCAGTTGAGTCTTCTTCTGTTTGGCAGTGGTTCTAGTTGGTGATAATTTCTCTTGTTTCTTCTGCAGTGGGTGTGATAGAGATTTCTCCACATTCTCCTGCCCACCCATTTCCAGGGGCTTTTGGGGAAGAAGTTGCTCCCACAGACATACCATCAATATTTACAGGTAAACCAGCCTGTACATTGGGTCTCAGAATTCCCATCAAAATATGTGGCAGGTAAAACAATAATTCAGATGTCATACTTGAGAGGATCCAGCTGCAGGAGGAACAAAGGTTGTTATTTTTTTGTTTAAAAGGAGATGTAGCCAATCCTTTACCTTAAAAGCATTTTCACAAAGTGATGGTTTGAAATGATTTTAGTATTTTCTGCTTTTTCTTTATTTTAGTGCAACATTTGTTGTGGTTCTTTGTCACCAAGTCAGCTTTGACCCTTTCAATAAGAGATCTTCAAGAGTCCCCCTGCCCTGGTCATTAACAGCCCTCCTCAAGTCTTTGAAACTTAGGGTCATGGCTTCCTAGATTGAATCCATCCACCTGTAATGTGATCTTCTTTTTCTACTGCCTTCCCAGCAAATTTAAGGATAATTGTTAATACTGAGCATATACATAGTGGGGGGGGGGTTTCTCCAGTGTTCAAAGCATTTCACTTTCATTGTTGCAGCAATCTTTATATGCCCTCTATTATTATCATTTTATGGGAGAATGAGAGGCTGAGACTGAATAAAGGTTTGCCCAAGATGCTGACAAGATTTGAGCCAGGTCTCTTCTGGTGCGAATCCAGGTGTTACCCTAACTTTCATCAGGTTTTGCAATGTCTGATTTAAGTTGGGACTGACCAATTTTGCCATGCCTCACATGGTATGTTTTCAGTGCATCACTGACAAAAGTGACTAGGCTTCCTAACTGGTTCAGACAACTATGATTTTATCAAATGTTTATTTCCATGCTGCACACACTCTGTAGAGAAATGAGTCTGCCAAGTGTATAAAAACAAACGTTTGCAAGGAAACACAGAAGGGAAATAACAGGTCCTTTTATGACAACAGAGTGGCGCGATCAGAAGATTCCAGCTTGTTAGATAGACAAGGCATGAAAATTGTCTCTTCTGATTTGGCCCATGTTACAGAGTTGAGTCATGGGGATTTTCTGGTGAAGAGGGAAGCTGGGTGAGCTCAAAATGGCTAATGTGTTTACTGCTTAGATAATGGCAGCTGTGTGGTTTAAGGAATGCCTAAACATCTGGGAGAGCTCCCCTCTTGCCCTTGAGTTCTGCTTAAAACCATCTTGGAAAGAACCTTTGGCAAAGGTTGCCTCAATAGCTCTTGCATTGTTTGTGAGCTGGTTGGACAATGATTTCAGGATTGCTGCAGACTGTTGGGAAATGTGGGTGTCTTTGAGCTCTTGCTTTGCTGGTCTGACTTTACTTGTCTCAGTGAGTTTGACGATTCCCTAGTGCAGTCCACAGTAGAATCAAGTAGGAAAGGAATCTGTTCCTAGATCAGTGGTTGGAAAAGCTATGTTTTTAGACAACAGTACAACTCCCAGAATGCCACAGCCAGCATGGCCAGTGGTGGTACACACTGGAGATTCCAGGAGCTGTAGTTGTTTTGTTTTTGCTTTTTAAATGTATCCAGCAAGCCAGTAGTCTAGAAAACTCATTTCCACATCTGGGGTGGTGTACAGCTACTCCCCCTTTATAGCTATTTAAGTCAGGACCACTGCCATATCTTGTGTGGAGTGAATTCAGTAAATCAACAAGTAAAGTTGGATTAGACCAAAAGTTCTTTGCCTCCTGAGGACCTGGGTCAATTGATGGGCTTTAAAACAAAGGAACCATGTGCAGGTTGGGCTTGCCTCCTGATAAAACCTTCTCTCTTTGATTTCAGAAACAGATATGTGCTCCTCTTCACCCAACATCTGTGGTCCAGGCTTCTGTGTCAACCTGCCAGGAGGATATGCCTGCTTGTGTTATCTGGGCTATCAAGAGCATCCCAGTCAGACCTACTGCATTGGTATTTCAGTTTTTTTTCCCCTTGAGAGAAATAGAGAGATGAAAATCCCTCCTTCTGCAAATGTGCAAACACCTTTTTGCTTAGGCAGTTAAGCTTAGGTTATTGCAGAAGAGACTTAATCCTGTTGGCTCCTGTTTTTCCCCTTATTGATATGTTTTTAATTGTTTTTCTTATGTTTTAACTGTACTGTATTTGCTGTATTTGATTTTATTGTTAGCTGCCTCAAGTTCTCTTTTGGGGAGAGAAAAGCCGGGTACAAATATAGTGCTGAATATGCCAAATGAAAAAGAACCAGAAAAAAGATAATTGTTCTTGAAAATACAAAAGCTGAGGAAGGAGAGGTTGGGAAGTGGACAACAGAGCGTACAATTTGACCAGGTGTTGGGATCATTGGTCTTACAGCAGGACTAATTCCCAGGATGGAGATTACAACCTGAGTGAAGAAGATTAAGATGTGAAGTTATCAGTTTACACCTACTGTACTTTGCCAGGATGCAGAGTTAATGGCTGCTCTCCATATCTGGATACAAAAAAGGTTGATTGAAATGTAGAGATCTGCAGTGATGTAGGTGTGAGTTGATTGACTTGGACCTAAGTCAGACTCAAGTCACTTCAGTGGCTTGACTTGGACTCGACTTGACAATGAATGATGCACTTGCTCGATTCGACTTGCAACTTGTATATTTTTAGCAACTGACTTGCTGGCCTTGATTCAGTAACATAACATTTATCTAGAAAGATTTTGGAGTGGAAAACAGTTTTCTTCCTTTGAACAATGCTTCCATGATCTCACTGCTTTTTGCCTATTGGTCACGTGACAGAAGTGATAACAACAAATGCATTAGGCAATAGGCTTGAGGTGGATGGATCCTTCTAAAACTTTTCAAAAACTTTAGAAGGCTCCTCCAATTTGAAGTGGGGACAGGCTGCGAAGCAGACCTCAACTCCTGCCTCAAGTCCCGTTGCCTAACATGTTTGCAGATAATTTAATTTTGTAACCTAATTTTGTGCATGTCTTCTTGCTTTTCTAGTTATTGAAATTCCACCTCCCCACCTCCTTTTTTTCTGTTAATGTTGGCTCCCAGACTTGAGACTTGACTTGAGACTTGGGAGATTTTCAGACTACACTGTTATAGTGTTACTATTCCACTTTAACTGCTCTGGCTGCCTCCTGTGGAATTCTGGTGTTTGTTGTTTAGTGAGGCCTAAGAGCTCTCTGGCTGAGAGTTGTAAATGCCCCTCCCTAAACTGCAAATCCCAGGATTCAACAGGAAGCAGCCGTAGCAAATAAAGTGGAATAGTAACACTATAACAGTGTTGTCTGAAAATCTCCTTGATTTGTAAGTATCTTGCAAGGACTTGAGACTTGACTTGAGACTCAAAAGCAGAGACTTGAATACATCACCAGAGATCTGTCTGTTGCCTTGACTGAAGTATACTAGCTACTGAGTTGGCTTATAGAAGAGGCACACAGTAACATGAAGCCTTATATCAGAAAAGCTGGAGATCAAATTTATGTGGTACATTAGGTCCAAAAGTGATGAGGCTAAATGTGGCCATTTTTTGGATTATTTCCCTTCAGCCAGTGGTTAGAGATAATAGGTATTTTAGTCCACCATCTGGAGGGCCACAGATTCTCCATTCCTTCTATAGGTAGGGTGGAGGAGATATAGGGTATTGCCAGTTGAGTTTGACTGCTCCCTCTTGTTTCAGATGTTGATGAGTGTGAGAGAAATCCGTGTGATGGGAAAGGTCACTGCAACAATAATGAAGGCTCTTATTCCTGCCTCTGTTTCTCCGGGTATACCCTTCTCATTTCAGAGAACACACCAACGTGCCAGGGTAAGTCATGCATGTGCAACACCTATGGCTGCCTGTGCCCACCTGTAGAAGATAATTTAAGTTACTCAAAGGGCCATCCTTATTACGCTAAGATATTGCTGGAGGAAAAGAAGAATGCTTTTATTTTCCTTGAGCTTGAGCTTCCCCTGCCTTGCTCAGAGATGACAGCTCTGCTATCTCCCCTGTGTCCAAGAAAACTCTTTTTTATCACCTTCCCCTTTAATTGGAGAGGAAAGAAATGCAACTGTGCCTTGGAAGTCTTCATCACCCTTGCCTTTTATTTTTCTCTTATTATACTAGATCATTTTGAATTTTCTGTCTTGTCCTTTTCTAAATGACAAAGGGAGATAAGCAGTAGTGAGGACAGCAGTGATTAAATGGAAAGACAGGGGTAACAGCGACATTCAAGAACACTGTGCTGGCATTCATTTTGATACCTGATGCTGACACTGGCTATGAGGTGGGATGTGATTTAGGCCAAATTACATAGACTGCAATGATAATGCATGGAGACCTACAACTCTGGAGATTATCAGACAGGAACAAAAAAAGTGTTCCTGTCCCATAATCTCCTCTCCCGCCCCTCTCCCATCCTTGTCACACCACAATAACAAAACTTTTCAGACTTACCTGTAGTAGCATCAACAGGGCAGCCCAGGAGTGAGCTCTAACAGAGCTCCGGTCACTTCCTGGAGTGAAACCCCGGGGATTCTTGCAAGAAGATGCAAGTGCAGGAAATTCAAAAAGAAAAAGAAAAATACTGTACAGCAAAAAAAGTGACAGCAAGCACAAAAACACACTTTAAAACTTACAAGTAAACCAGGAAAGTTTTTAAAAAGTGTGTTACTTACCTTGATGTTCCGATCTCACTAGGAAGTGTTCTGGCAAAGACCTCCCATTGACGTTGGGATCTCCCCAGCAAAACGGGGCACCTCTTCAGTCACTGTCAAATCCATGACACAAACGCAATGGGGGATGTATTGACAGCTTCTCCCATCAATAAAAAGCAGCGCCGTCAGAACGCCAGCAGAACATGGACAGAACAAGTGCATAACGACATCATCTGAAAAGGGAGCCCTTTAGCGATCTCCTGGTGTGTGTAACGCCACTTTTGATGCGTCTGATAATCTCCTCTGCCTTAGCACTTAGGAGGAGGAGGAGGATAATTTGATTTCTTACCCACCTCTCCCAAGGCTCGAGGCAGGGTACAACATGAATTAAAATATAATATATAACTAAAACATAACATAATTTAAACTCATATGTTAAAAGACTTAGTATTAAAACAAACATTACATTAAACACATCCATAAATGAAAAGTTCCACTTTAAATTCATAGTTTAAAACCAACTGGGTAGGCCTGCCAGAATAGATAGGTCTTTAATACTGTTTTAAATTCAGACAGCGTGCTTACCTGTTGAATCTCTTCTGGCAGATAATTCCACAGTCTAGGGGTGGTTGATGAAAAGGTCCTCATAGAATCATAGAATTGTAGAATTGGAAGAGACCACGAGGGCCATCCAGTCCAACCGCCTGCCATGCAGGAATACACAATCAAAGCATCCCTGACAGATGGCCATCCAGCCTCTGTTTAAAGACCTCCAAGGAAGGAGACCCCACCATGCTCCGAGGGCGTGTGTTCCACTGCCAAACAGCTCTTACTGTCAAAAAGTTCCTCCTCATGTTGAGGTGGAATCTCTGTTCCTGGAGCTTGCATCCATTGTTCCATGTTGTAGTCTCTGGAGCAGCAGAAAACAAGCTTGCTCCATCCTCAGCGTGACACCCCTTCAAATACCTAAACAGGGCTATCATATTGCCCCTTAACCGTCTTTTTTCCAGGCTAAACATACCCAGCTCCCTAAGTCTCTCCTCATAAGGCATGGTTTCCAGACCTTTCACCATTTTAGTCACCCTTCTCTGGACATGCTCCAATTTGTTAATCTCCTTTTTGAATTGCCCAGAACTGGATACAGTATTCTAGGTGAGGCCTGACCAAGGCAGAATAGAGTGGCACTATTACTTCCCTTGATATAGTCACTATACTTCTATTGATGCAGCCCAAAATTGCATTGGTTTTTTTAGTTGCTGCATCACACTGTTGACTCACGTTCAACTTGTGGTCTCCTAGGACTCCTAGATCCCTTTTGCACCTAGTCTCGTTCAGCCAGGTCTCCCCCATCCTATATCTGTGCATTTCATTTTTTCGCCCTAAGTGCAGTACCTTACATTTCTTCCTATTGAATTTCATTTTGTTAGCTTTGGCCCAGCTCTCGATTCTATCCAGATCATTTTGAATGTTGATCCTGTCCTCTAGGGTATTAGCTACTCCTCCTAATTTGGTGTCATCTGCAAATTTGATAAGTGTGCCCCTAATTCTCTCATCCAAGTCATTGATAAAGATGTTGAATAGCACTGGGCCCAGGACAGAATCCTGTGGCACCCCACTGGTCACATCTTTCCAAGATGAAGAGGAGCCACTGCTGAGCACCCTTTGGGTTCGGCCAGTCAACCAGTTACAAATCCATTGAACAGTTAACTTGTCTAGCCCACATTTTACAAGCTTGTTTGCAAGAATGCCATGGGGAACCTTGTCAAAGGCCTTATTGAAATCAAGGTATGCGATGTCCACAGCGTTCCCTTAATCTACCAAGCTGGTAATTTTATCAAAAAAAGAGATCAGATTAGTCTGGCATGACTTGTTACTCTGAAACCCATGTTGACTTTTTGTGATTATGGCATTGCTTTCTAAATGTTCACAGACTCTCTGTTTAATGATCTGCTCTAGAATCTTCCCTAGTATTGATGTCAGACTAACTGGACGATAATTGTTGGGATCCTCTTTTTTCCCCTTTTTGAAGATGGAGACAATGTTTGCCCTCCTCCAGTCTGCTGGGACTTCTCCTGTTCCCCAGGAGTTCTCAAAGATTAACTGTCCTCTGGGTGACAGTTGCCAGTCTAGTCCTGGCCAGTTGAAGTAAATGTCCCCCAGGTACTTGAGTTTATGGGGTGGATTGTATGGGAGGAGGCGATCTTAAAGGTAACCTGGACCCAAACCATGTAGGGCTTTAAAGGTAATAACCAACACTTTGTACTTCGCCCAGAAACTAATTGGTAGCCAGTGGAGTGATTGGTAGCCAGTGGAGTGTGCGTGTGCACTACCATCTTTAAGTCTTCCAATTCTAGGAAGGGGTGCAGCTTGCAGATCATCCAAAGCTGACAATAGGCACTCATTACTGTTGCATCTATCTGGGCTAACATTTGGAGGGACAGGTCTAGGAGCCCTCCCAAGTTGCAACCACAATCTTTCAGGGGGAGTGTAGCTCCATCCAGAACTGGTTGACGCACCTCCACCTCCAGAATAGGACTATTGTAAGCACCTCTGTTTTGTTAAAGGAAGCCATTCCTCCCCCACTCATAAATATATTTTTATTAAAGAAAGAAAAATCACAAACATCAACCAATGAAATACAACACAATACTTATATAACCTCTAATAGAAAATAGCTTGGAGCTATTATGTGTTGCAATTTAGGGTTAGAAGTAGAATTTAATGTTAGGTTTTTGATAATTTTATCATTAATTGCTTTTACTTTCTTGGTGGGAAGTCACATTGATTGTTTTTGTATTATTTTTGTGTGTTTAGGATATAGGATATGTAAGGGATGGGGGTGCATGTAGAAGTGGAAGGGTGATTTAGGAGTGGGTCAGATGAAGCAGATGTTTTGTGTTAAAGAGATCCATTCCTGTGTATTAACAGATCTAAATGAGTGTGAGCAGCCCAATGTGTGCCATGGAGGGCAATGTATCAATACGCCTGGGTCTTATCACTGTGAATGTACGATAGGTTATATTATGGATCACAGAGGGCAATGTGAAGGTGAGTGTGCAAACAATAATCTTGTTGCTGTTTTTGAGGAGTTAATGCTAATGTGAAAACCCTTCTATTTGTACCTTTTCCCAGGTCTCATTTTTGGCTGTTCAGGTATTGGGAACAAAGGACTAATGGGTGAAATGCAATTAAAAGGAAGCAGAACTTCAGTTCATAAGCAGGCCTATTTTTTCTTGAGGGTTTGCCTGGAGTTTGAGATACAGCAAATAGAGAATTTCATTTTCAGTACAGATTATCTATATGTCTTCACTTGAGACTTTCTGAAAAACCAGTTAAACTTCTGTATCCTCCATAGAGTACATGCCTATTTAGATAAATTCCTCATGTCATTCTGTACCACAGTCATTATGATTTAATAGTTGCTAGGCAGTAAATATAAAGTGGTATTTCATGTATGTACTGCACTGGGTAGAGGCTGCCCTCTTCTGGGAAAGAAGGTAAATGCAAAATGCTATTGTTTTAAGCTTCTGTTGCTTTTTATCTGCCTTTACCTCCCTCTACACTCAGATACAGAGGCAGTGTGATGTAGTGGTTTGGGATAGGATTCTGGGAAACCAAGGTTAGAATCCCTACTCAGCCAAGGAAATCCATTTATTGACTCTGGGCAACTCATACTCCCTCAGCCTAAGAGGAATGCAATGGCAAATGTCCTCCAAACAAATCTTACTAAGGAGATTTTCAGACGCCTCTTGCCGCAGAAGCAGCCTCCGGAGCAGTAACGAGGCTGCTGTGCGGCAAGGGGTCCATTTTGGATGATGATGTTTCTCTCTCGTTGTCGTCTGTGACTGTTGCGGCTAGCATTGGAGGCGGCCGCGCTGTTTTTCACTCATGGAAGTTGTCCGTGAGTAAAAAACAGTGCGGCCGCCTCCAATGCTAGCCGCAACAGTCACGGACGATGCTGAGAGAGAAACGGCGGCGTCCAAAATGGACCCCTTGCTGCACAGCAGCCTCGTTACTACTCTGGAGGCTGTTTGCGCGGCAAGAGGCGTCTGAAAATCTCCTAAGAAAACCTTAAAGTAATATTAACTTCCAACATTTCACAGATGAGAACCAGGACACATGGTCAAGCAACATCATAATGGGGTGTTAATAAAATTGTTACCCCCTGTGCTTTACTGGAAGTACCTTTGTGAAACAGGTGCCATAAAACAGATGGCTTTAACTCCCTTTGAAAGGACAGAACTTATCAGCAGAGTTTCTATTCAAAATACATATGCAGCACACACATATTAATTCCAAACATGCAAGTTTAAGATAGCCATCCACACAAGATGCATCCCCAGTTTATATTCTCTAGCATAAAAGACTCAAAAACACTCAAAAGTAGCTTAAAAGTATAAAAACATCTTTACTTACAGTCATTGTGCATATCTCAGTGAATATCAGCAGCATTTCAACAAGTGAAGGCTAAACTAGTAATATACAACTAAAAACTACATGTTAAAAACAAAAATATGCAGGAGCCCCTGCATGGTGGCTCCTAATCCTAGGAAAACATCATGGCGAGTGTTAAGCCTCGTGGCAGCTTTCCAGACAAGGAAAGGACTTGGACACCCCTCTTCCTCTGGAAAGCCAACCACATTTCAATAGGAAGTTACATTATACATTCTGTTTACTTCTATCAGTTAACCCTTTCAGCAATTAAACATCTCAACTTATTGGATTGCAAACTACATATTCCAACACATCAGAGTGTGTTCAAGAGGGCAAAGATTATTGAGGAATAACACACAAGCTAGGAAAGGCTACTGCAGTTTGCTTTTGCCTGAGCCGACTGGGAATGGCAAGATTCTACCTCTCCCCTCCTCTCTCCCCACTGAGTTTTTATTATTCGTTTTATTTATTTGATTTCTATGATTTATATCCTGCCTTTTCCTAAGATGGGATGCAAGGTGGCTTACAATAATTAAAAAAATACAACTAAAACATTACAAGTTACAAATGTTAATTGAATAAACTATTTTTAAATTTTGAACTCATTTTTTAGCAATGAAGTAAAGAGAAAGGAGAAATGGAAGGAGGAGAGGGAAATTAGAATATTTTTAAAGCCTCCGAAAAAGTGGGACAACAGAGGATCAATTAGGACTGTCTCTGCCAAATCAGAATAGTTGGAGGCATGTAATAAAGTCATCACAAGACTGTCAGCTTGTAGGCAGACAGCAACACTCAAGTATAGTCTGGTGTAAATGTTGTTCAGGTTGAGTCTCCCTTATCTGAAATGCTTGGGATTTTGGATTCTGAAATTTTGGAATATTTCAGATTTTGGAATACTTGTATATGCATAACGAGATATTCTGGAGAGGGGACCAACCCTAGGCTAAACACAAAATTCATTTATGTTTCAAATACACCTTATACACATGGCCTGAAGGCAGTTTTACTGGTATACATGATATTTTTAATTATTTTGTGCTTGAAACAAACTTTGTGTACATTGAACCATGAGAAAGCAAAGGTGTCACTGTTTCAGCCACCTATGTAAACATTTTGGATTCTGGAATATTTTGGATTTTTGAATTCTGGATAAGGGAGACCCAACCTGTGTATACATGTGGCAGAGACAACCAAGGAACATTAAAGGTATTTCACTTGCATTCACACCTTGAATAGGAACACAGTAAACAGCTGGAGTCGCCTGGTTTAGGCTTTTTAAAAAAGACTGGCTAGTTCTTTAAAGTAGTAATTACTATTAAGACTATCCAAAGCATTTCAAACATTAACTTACTGAAATCCTTGCAAAACCCTATGTGGCAGATAAGTATTGTTATTTCCATGTCAGACATTTGCCCTTTGCCAGTTCAAATGAGGAGCTGAGGCTTAGGGGTGGTTCACTTAAAATCTCTCTCTCTCTCTCTCTCTCTCTCTCTCTCTCTCTCTGGCTTTTCTTCGAAAACGAAGATTCAGGAAGGACTCATCCCACGCCTTCTGCAAGTGCACTGATGAGTGAAAAGGCCAATCCAAGATAAACATGTCTGGTTGCAGAAAGCACAGCAGAAGGTCTCCTTGGGTGATGCTTCCGGGTTGTGATTCTTTCTGCGTTGTCATTTCTCTTCAAGACTTGTTCGGCGTGAGTTCTCAAATAAAGTTGCAGCATTGTGGATAGTGCATCTCCATGCCTCCCAATGTGAGACCAGGGCGGACCATTGTTGGTGTTCAGTTTGGCCAAGTCTGAGATGTTGTTTCAGGGAATCCTTGTATCGCTTTTTGAAGCACCCCTCTTACATGAGTTCACCGTAAAGTATTATTTTTGGGAGGCAATGGCCCTGCATCCTAGAAATGTGCCCTGCCCAGCGCAGCTGTGATCTCAATATCATGGCCTCAATGCAAGCAAGCTCTCTTATAAGAAGTCAAACATTTTCACTGTCCAGCCTTATATTATCTACTCCACCTTGACTCTCCAAGAATTCAGGCACAGATTGGTCTTTCCCATCACCTGCTGCCTGATCTTTTTACGTGGGAGCCATCAGATTGAACCATGCAAAGCACATGCTCTGCTTGTCTACACCAGTGAAAAACCCCAAATCCCCCCTCCAAATCTGATCCAATAATACCACATGATTTGCAGCCTTTCCCCAAATCTGGTGCAATAGTGGCACATGATTTACATCCCTATTCATACCAGATTTGGAGAATATCCCCCCCACAATCCGGGTTTTAGAAAACTCACTATTTTCTCCAGAGTTTGCTTGAAACTTCGGAGAAAACTGCTGCACGAACAATCCATCCACACTGGATTCAGGAGTGGATGGGTGAGGAGGAGACGAAGGACAAGTGCTGCGTGATGCACTGCCATTTCTCCCCCCTCCTTGGCACCATTTCTCAGTCCAAAGGCAGCCCCAGTGGTCTGAGGTCCAAAGGTCCAAACCCCCAGTGAGCCCCACTATTGTGAGCCTAGCCACCTGTTCTAGTTTCGGAGAGGGTGACTACCACTGGGCCTTTCATTTTCTAGTGCACAATTTTCTCCTCTGAGTCCATTCAAATCTGTTACTCACACTTGACTCTGAGGTCTGGAAAAAGCAAAGCGCCAGTGGTAGTTGCCCTCTCAGGAAGTCAGAATAGGTGCCTGCCCCACCATCACGAATCTAGCGCTTTGCTTTTCCTGGAGCTCAGGGTCAACTGTGAGTAACAACTTTGAATGGAAGCCAAGTAAAAACCCAACACAGATTAGGGCTTTCGCAGGTGTGGTGCTTAAGTCCAGGCCAGAGTAGTCCAAATTTCATGCACTGCAGCTCTGGGCAAAAGCAGTCCAAATCTCATCTGAACTTCCAATTTTATAGGAAAGCCAAACAGAAAAAATTCAGCCTGTTTTATTGCCTTAGTGAGCGATCACTAAGGCGAAAATCCAACATGGCGGTAGCGGGCACTTGCCCTGCTGGCAAGCCCCACCCCTGCTCTCACCCAGCCAATTAGCTTTGTGCTTCCCTTCAAATTTCCTGTCGATCAATAGTCCAAAGGAGCAGGAATATGCACCCTCCTCGCGGTTTTTGTAAAAGTATGGGAAAATCTGCAAAGGCTTTTACTGTGTTGTTTTTGCTGTTTTGGGCCCCCATCCTTCCAAATAGTGTGGATTGGCACCCCATTTTGACAGGTAGGATTCCCAGCGAATTCCATGAGGGGTATTTTCACCATTTAGATGGGTCCCCAGTCTTTTAGGCACCAGGCTACCCCAGTTTTTCCCCCTGTCTTGATAAAAGGAAGGTGAACATTTTAGTTTTCTACACTTTCACTCATGTGACATCTACGTACTTGCTTCCCCCTCAAGCTTCCCCCTCCCTACTTGCTTCCCCCTCTTGCATTCTCTGCTGATTTTAGCAAGAGTTATGCTGTTACACACAGAAGCTGATACAGTTCACAGATTCAGGAACAAGTTCCTAGGAGACCCTGCTAAAATAATTTACTTGGCTTTCTGCCAGAGCAATTTCTACACACTTCAAAGCCTATTCACATCACTTGGTATCTCATGGTCTTTTTCTTTGCTAAAGTTTGTTGTGTAGATGAAATGAAAGTGGCTGCAGGGGCCTGGTGGGAGTAGAGTGGATTCTATTTGTTTCTTTGCAGTAGGAACAAGTATTGATCTTTACATGGGCACTGATTAATGTGTTATGCCCTAATATGCCCAGGGTTCTCTTAGATATATCCATTGTGCAATTAATTATGGAACACTGATGGAATAGATTGTAGGTAAGGTCCCTAAATGGCAGTGCCCTAGCTTAGCTGCAAATGTATTGTTGTTCTTCTTGTTGCTATGTGCCTTTATCTTTACTTTATGGCAATCCTATCACAGGGCTTTTTTGACATGAGTTACTCAGAAAAAAATTGCCATTAGGCTGAGAGAGTGTGACTTGTCTGGGATTGGATTTCCATGGCTGATTGAAGATTTGTAGCATGGTTTTACAGAATCTAACCCAACATTCAAACCATTACTCCACTGGCTCATTTAGTTGCAGATATATGATAGAATTTGTTACCACTGGCATTCAACATTAATGTGTATTGATAGCCCATGTCAGGCCTGTAATTAAAGCACAGGTAGGAACTGATGGAGAGTGTGTGCGTGCAGTGGTCAAATAGAGATCATGATTTAAGGAGCAAAGACACCAACGGCTTTAGAGAAACAAACCAAGGCTTTATTATAGGAACTCTGTTCTTAGACAGGAAAGTTACTCAGGGTGCTATTCTAAGCTAGTTTAATCTCTAGAGAGAAATGAGAGAGTTCTGGGTAGCAGAAGAGGTGGGAACATCCCTGAGAGTATCAGTTTACATCACAGAGGGAGCAGGATAGGTACATATGCAGCAAGGACTGGGGGTCACTTAAACTATCTAGCCTAATACTACTGCCCACCTGAGGCATTCTTGACTCTTCAGTGCTAAGCATTGTTGCGTTTCCGACAGGAACTGATGAAACCAATATACTATGACCATAGTAGATATATCTATTATGTCTTTATACAATTATTCCTGTCTTTTGCTCCCCCTCCAAATTTCACTTTACAATGTCATAATGGGGCAAAATTAGGAACAGGAGAAGGAACAATCTTTTCAAAACAAAGAGCAGAGCTTAGATATATAAAAATATAGATGGAGCTTAAGATCCATAGTTTTTAACAGCCCATTTAAAACTACACAAAGAAGAAGCCAGTCTACCTTAGAGAGAGAGTGCCACTGTTGGGATACCCTCTCCTATGTTTCTAACACTCTTGCCTCTGTTAGTGGTAGACTATACAGAAGGGCCCTGGAAACAGATCTTAAACTATGGGCAGGTTCTTATACACATATTTCAGATATGTATGTGAGGAATCTTAACTGGGGCTGGCAATTCATATTCTGCACACACACTCCTCTGTTTCTATGATTAAAATGTAATGGAATATTAACAAGCATGGTCATTTGGCATCATAGCTAAAAGCAATTCACACTATATGCTTATTCTGGATGCATAAATGTGATTGTTTTTTCTTTGCAGAATCAGAGCTAGTAATGCTACTAGGATCAAAATCTGAACTCTGCAAAGTAGCAGTGAGAGTCACTTCTCTGAAACCAGATCAGGCAGCTAATATGGGGGATTTCCTTTTTTTTTTTTGGAGCTCATAAGGGCAATTTGCGCCAGAAAAGCAAAGTGCCGATCGTAGTCACCACCTCTGAATCCAGAATGTGTGTCTAGCTTCATGATGGTGGGACTTGCCAGTGGTTCTGACCTCAGAGAGATTGACTACCACTAGGGCTCTGCCTTTAGAATTAGAATTGGCACTGAGGAGGTGGGGAGGTGGTGCCTCAGGCAGCACTTGTCCTTCTCTCCTCCCCACCCCCAAATCCAGTGTGGATGACTTGTTCACAAGGCAGTTTTCTCTGGAGTCTCAAGCAAACTCTGAAGAAAATTGTGAGTTTTCTAAAACCCAGATTAAGGGGGTATTCCATGAGCCTGGTGTGAATAGGGCCCTACAGTGTGTGCCACTATTGCATCAGATTTGGGGGAAAGGTCACATGTTATATGGTCTTATCAGGCTGGATTCAGATCTTCAGGTTTTGTGACTGTAGTCAAGCCCTGTGACACCAATGCAGGTCAAACAATGACTAGGGAAGAACTGAAGATATGTTATAGACAGATTTCCATCTGGCTCACTTCTTTGCCTTTGCAATTGTTTCCTTGATTTTCAGGATGGATCCAGATCAACAAAAGGTACAGATCATGCTGGGACAGATAATCCCGGGTGGTTGATGATGATGCCATCTTAGCATCCTGCTCGTGCTCCTTTACAGCACTGATTGAACCAGAAGTGGGTTGGGTTTACCCCAACCTGTTCCAGAACACAGAAGAATAGAAAGGGGGGAAATGGCAAGGGGTGGGAACAAAAAGGTGAGGTTTTTCCTTGGAGTTGCTGGGGAATGTCTGGTTCTTCAAAACAAAACCAAGAATTACAAGTACAAATACCACAACCTTTATCAACATTTGCTTTGTCTGGATCTACCCAGAAGTCAGATTCTAAATGTAATGCTACAAATACTTCTGGACAGCTTTGTGTGGTTTCTAGTTCTGATTGCTGGCATTACCTGTGGAAATGCCAAGGGGTATTCCTCGAGGCTTTTTCATGAGGTATGCTACTGTGGCTATGAGGAGAGCTGGACAATACCAGGGCAGAAAGGTCTAGACTTTTACTGGATTTTGTAATCCCTAGCTTGAGTACAATTATTTTTTAGTCTTCTGACTTTAGTATAGTTTTCTGGGTAGTGTAAAACAACAATAGGCAAACTGGTGCCTACCAGGTGTTTTGGATGGCAACTGTTATGAAACTGAACCAACATGCCCAAGGGTCTGGATTATGACAATTGCAGCACAAAACATCTGGAAAGCATCAGGTTGCCTGCCCCTGACGTATACAGTTGCTGATATTCGGCGCAGACATAATTTGTGGCCATCTCCTGTTGTTGATCTGTCAAGTTCAGTATGCATTGCTGATGGACCAAAGAAAGCACTGTTTTTCCTCCTCTGTTTTGTCTGTTGTAGATATTGATGAGTGTGCCACCTATAACATCTGTCCTAGAGGGCGCTGCATTAACACCGAGGGCTCCTTTTCTTGCATGGCTTGTGGCACTGGATACATTGCATCAAGGGATGGAAGAACATGTGAAGGTATATCCTCCTATAATGAGCAGGAAAATTTACTTATGAACAAACAGTGGTACATTTGCCCAGCTCATCAGACTGCTACCTTATTGTGGCCAAAGAAATCATAGACGTTGAATACCTTGCAAGCTGAAGCGAATCTAAAGTTTTAAGCATAATTTTCTTAGTTGGTAACTATTGTCAGTCCTTTCCACTGGTGAAAATGGATTGTTTTGCCATGATTTTGTTGCTTCATAATGTTTAGTCAGTACTTGATAGTCCAAATATACTTCATGTTCTGTATCAGCTAAATGGAACTTTTGTTATTATTTGCTATCAAGCTGACTTTGACTGATGGTGACATGATGAAGGAAACACCTCCAAGATACCTTGCCATCAACAACCCTACTCAGGTCTTGCAAAGCTAGAGCCATAGCTTCCTTGTTTGAATCAATCTGCTTGGAAATGGAGCATACCTAATTACCTCTGGATCTGCAGAGGTTGAGTTCCAGAACCCCCAAAGGATGCTAAAAACCATGGAAGGTTGTATCTCATATTATTAAATGGCGGTGACATGTGTATGTCTGCATCAGTGCATCCATGTGCACATCAACACCAATTTAGGTATGGGGTGCAACAATCCACAGTCATCGAATCTGTGGATCTGGAGTCCACAGATCCAGGGGCTCCACTGTATTGAGCTTGTGTGTGTGAATCACCTGGTTATGGACAATTACTAGGGATGGCTATCACTTTCATATGCTCTTAGGTAGCTTCCAAAGGCATCTGACTAATTTCAACACTAGTGATTTATTTATTTATTATTCATTTTATTTATATGATTGGTTGGCCAGGCAGGACCACCATGAATGATAGCGCAGGCATGCTGTTTCCTTACAGCACATATTAGAACCAGTGGGGAACTGAAGGATGCCTCTCACCTGACTTTGTTCCCCTTGCAAGGATGCAGATATGAGACCTAGGTGAGCAGGGATCCATCAGTAAAATCCTGAATTCCCACATAGATTTTGGTTTAATTTAGCAAGGCATTTCTTACCTGTTAGCCCATTCCTGACCACTTCCTGCTCCACCTATCATCAAGTGAATATCCATCCAGGTTGACTCCAAGAGAAGCATTTCACCCAGTGATAAAAACCCTTTGATTACAATGTTCAAGGAGTAGACATCCATTTTAGAGTCCCACTGGACTTGTTGAATTCCACTTCTCCTTTTCATTTACTTCTGTGACCACAACAATGAATGACTACTGTTCAAGTTCACAAAGCACTTACAAGTGTCTAAGGACTTTTTCGGACAAACAAAAAATAACGCTAGCAGCCTCGCCAGGTTGCGAGGCTGCAGCGCTAGAGGGCGACCGTTTCGCATGACGCCCCTTCCCAGCGGTACTGTTGCAGTACCGCTGGGACATTTGACCGTCATATTTTGCAGATTTTTACTCACGATCAATGATCGTGAGTAAAAATCTGCAAAATATGACGGTCAAATGTCCCAGCGGTATTGCAACAGTACCGCTGGGAAGGGGCGTCATGCGAAACGGACGGCCTCTAGCGCTGCAGCCTCGCAACCTGGCGAGGCTGCTAGCGTTATTTTTTGTTTGTCCGAAAAAGTCCTAAGTGTGAAGTTTCTTTGGTACATAACCTCTATAAACTCTACTCTTAAGAGAGCAGTTTCCATAAATGAACTGAGGAAACTTAAACAAATTTCTCACATTAACCTAAGAGAATAATGAGGGAATTGTGTCTTTCAGACATGTTTCTGACAGTGTGCTGACAGGGCACTGTGTGGTAGGAAAGAACTTTTTGAGGGTTTCCTAGGGCTCATACTATCTTGTTCATTATCCGAAGTCCATGATAATGGCAGTCTGTTCTTTCTCTAGATATTGATGAATGTCTCTCACACATGGCTTGTCCCCAAGGAATCTGCATTAATACACCGGGTTCCTTCACATGCCAGTCCTGTGACACTGGCTATATGCTCTCATCCAACCGACTCACTTGCGAAGGTAAAAATACTGGGCTTCATTTATTACTGTTGCAGCCGGTCATGAATTGTACTTCTATGCAGTATAATAGCTGCATGAGCAGAGATTATGGCCTGGATTGATTCTCCCATTTCTCTATATGATTCATCATGCAGGCGAGTGGCTCACAGCACATTGATCCTCTTTTCTCTTCATCTCTAGCTACACCTTCATTCACAAAAGTTCTGGGCATTGGCAATGTATGTGATGTGTAATGTTCAAGGATATCTGGGTTGGGAGTATTTGGCACAGATAAATATGTTCATTAATGAATTGGTTGCAGCTTTGCCGCAAACTTATATTAGCTCAAATTAGGGCAATACAGTGGAGAAAAACAAAATGGATAAGAGGAGCAAAGGAGCTAGGGCATAATTATTCAGAGAGATTAAGTGAGACAAGACTGCCTAGTCTTTTTAAGCCATAAATTAGAAGATGTAGGCAGAGGAGTGGGGTGGGGGAAATATATTGAATTTTCCGTGAGGAGGAAAACCAAGAGAGAATAATTACACTGAAATATAAGAGAAATAAATATGCCAACATAAAAGGAAAAAAGTAGGCAAAGTATCAACAAGGTCAACATGACAAAGAAACAAACAATTAATTAGAGAATACTAAGAAAGGAGCTTAGAGAACAAGTTAAGCCAAGTGTTTGAAAATGCAGTTAAATTTTAGGCTACCAAATAGCCAGTTGAAATCAATTTTCTATTATTTACCTAAGAAGAACTAAGAAAAGTAACAAAGAATAATTACTTTTTATTATTCTCAGCTGCCTTAAACAATTTATTTTGGAAAAGTGGCATGGATAATGTGAAAATAAATAAAAGTGTTCGCCTGAAAGAGAATTAAGAGTAACAAACCAGCAAACTGAGTTTTTTTCTTGTGTATAGAGTTAAAACAAGAGAAATTAGTAACAAACCATTTCATATATATATATATATATATACACACACACATATACATATACATACACACACACACACACACACACACACGCACGCAGAAAGAATCACAACCCGGAAACATCACCCAAGGAGAACTTCTGCTGTGCTTTCTGCAACCGGACTTGTTTATCTCAGATTGGTCTTTTTAGTCATCAGCGCGCTTGCAGAAAGTGCGGGCTGAGCCCTTCCTGAATCTTCGTTTGCGAAGAAAAGCCAGAGAGAGATAGAGATAGAGAGAGATACACATACACATACACTACATAATCTTATATAATAGTCAGTTTACCTGTAAAGTAAATATTAATATATATATTTTTAGAGTTGTGTGCCTTCAAGTCATTTCCCACTTATGGTGACCCTAAAGCAAACCTATCACAGGATTTTGCTGGCAAGATTTGATCAGATGGTGTTTGCCTTTGCCTTCCTCTGAGGCTGAAAAGTGTTACTTACTCAAGGTCACCCAGTGGATTTCTGTGGTCAAGAAGGGATATGAACCCTGGTCCCTAGGAGTCCTAGGGTGTATCTACACTGTAGAAATAATGCAGTTTGACACCACTTTAAGTATCATGGCTCTGTCCTACAGAATCCTGGGATTTGTAATGAGGCACTCGCACTCTTTGGCAGAGAAGGCTAAAAGATTTCATAGGATGGAGCTACAGCACTTAAAGTGGTGTCAAACTACATTATTTCTACAGTGTAGATGCACCTGCAGTCCAACACTCAAACCATTTCACCACACTGGCTCTTATATATTTTATACAATATTATATATACTGTATTCTTTTCCTAATTTTTTTTGTGTGCTCCTGTTATAATGTTTTTCCTATTCAGGTATCTATGAAATCTAGAAAAACAGGCATCAAGGGCACTGTGTAACAAGGAATATATCGCATCCACGATTCATGCTTATCTGAAGGCTATAACCTCAGTCAAATCAGCAGAGGCTATGGGCTCAAAATTAGCAACTCAGATGTTTAAAGAACAGTGTGATTGTTATGGTACATTTTGTTTCCCAGATCATCTGAGATCATTAAAAAGACACACACTGAAAAGGAGTTATATATGGTTGTTGGAATATACATGTTAGAAACACCTGCATACAGGTCCAGTCTTACCATGAAGCAGAGTGAGGCATTCACCTCAAGAAACAGATGTTGCAAGTTGGCAACAAGCTGCTGGGAGGAGGGAACTGTGTAGCATAGGGCTTACCCTGTGCCCTCTGAGCTAACTGTAGCCAGGTATTGTGGAGGATGCTGTCCCATAACCAATGTTGAAGATTCAATTGCCAGCTCTGTCAGTGCTCTATATGGAAGAGAGAGGGTGCTATCTTGTTCTTTATTGGTTCTACATGTATCATATACAAACATCCATCAGAGAGCAAGAAGTGGCTATAGCTACTGTTTGAATATGAGCAATGTAAGCCACGAGATGGCACCAACCAGTTGTATCTGGGTAAACTAAGGAGTTTTCTGTGACTATTTTGTTCTGATTTACAATAAATACATATATTTTAGCATGACCTAACCTTCTATGACTGCTACTTCTTGGGTGTACGCTTGGTGGCAAATCTAGATTTGCAGACATTTAAAATCTGAAATTGCTCAATGGATAAACTGAAGCCTAAAATATAGACTGAGAATCAGTGATATGGCTTATATTGTAGAAATGAAGTTTACACATGGCATTTTTTGGATTTATACTTAAGGCCGAAAGTGCGGGATGAGTCCTTCCTGAATCTTCGTTTGCGAAGAAAAGCCAAAGAGAGAGAGATATCTAAAAATATAAAGTGTGAATGCCACAAACGTTTGTTTGCAGACATGGTTTGCCATACAGGACCACTCATTAGGGAGTTGTGATCGGGTGCAGCTGCTTATTGAGTAACACTCAGCAATCAATCCAAGTTTTCTTCTTCTATGTGTATAAAATGCCCTTTTATAAGAAAGAAAATAAATCATTTTCTGTAGGGGTTGGTTGATACATTCACCATGGGGGAAAATACATCAGTGCCCTTCAAGGAATGCATATTCCATTCTATTGGCAGACTAATAATATGATTGCCTATTTCAGTTGCCTTTTCCCCTTCAACTTACACTGGGGTGGTTAGATGAGAGATAAGCAAGAGATAGTTGACCTAGAGAAGAATGTCACATTCTTCTCCTTTTGAACTGATGTCCTTATCTGGGATTTTGCTTGAGCCACAGGAAGGTTGTGATAGCTTAAATAAATACAATAACACTGGAAAAAGCCCCATGTGTGTTCATGTGTAAGGGGAACTCTGATCCTTGCTGGGTGATTTTCTTTCTTTTTTTAAATAAGAAGTGCAAAATTCTTCAGAGTGTAGCTCAAAGTCAACTCTCTAGAGTAGGATCAGGCAACTTGTTGACCTTTGAGATGATCTTAGACTGTGTCTCCTGTCATGCCTCACTGTTGAGTATGTTTTTTATTTATTTATTTATATCCCGCTCTTCAGCCACAAGGCTATCAGAGCGGCTTACAAATTGTTTTAAGCAATAGCAATTTACACATCTGCACTGTATTAAGCAGTTTCCAATGCGTGTTAGCTAATTGCCCCCACAAGCCGGGTACTCATTTTACCGACCTACAAAAGGATGGAAGGCTGAGTGAACCTTGGAGCCCTCTGGAATCGAACTTGCAACATGGTAGCTTGTATGTTGGATGGGGCTGTTGGAATTTGTAGTACACGAGCAGCTGACTATCCTGTTAATAGGACCCACAAGTTGCCTACCTTGGTGTAAAAAGTACTGCAGAGAGAAAGACAGGGTGTTGTGTTAAATCAGTGGTGCACAACTTACGGCCTTCCAGGTGTTTTGGCCTCCAACTCCCAGAAGCCTGAACCAGCTGGTCCAATGATCAGGAATTCTGGGAGTTGGAGGCCAAAACATCTGGAGGGCCTCAGGTTGTGCACCACTGTGTTAAAGGCTTAAGAACTTGCAATATGCTTTTAATATGGGCTAAGATTTAGATAATACAATTACCCATGCTACAGCTTATACAGGTCGTCCCCTGTCTCCATGAAGGATACATTCCTGGATTTACTGTTTATAAGTGAAACCGCAGACAATAGCAAACCCTATTAAAATAAAGGACTTCCTGTACAAACATTCCATAGAGCTGCACTGAAGAACCGAGCAATTCCTAGAGAGGGCACCTCTCTAGGCATTTTCCAGCACAACTCTATGGTATGTGTCCCTATTTTTTTCAGCCATGGATAACTGAAACCATGGATATTGGTTCTGTGGATACAGGGGGTGATCTGTATGTAGATCCTCTGTAGGTTAAGTTTATTTTCCATTTTAATGCTTGCTTTTGTACAATACACACATACATATATTTTCAGGCTTGTTTAATTTCTCTCTATAGATCTAATTTTTCCATCTGCTGTTTTCCTCCCTCCCTCCCTCCCTCCCTCCCTCCCTCCCTCCCTTCCTCCCTCCCTCCCTTCCTTAAATGCTGCTATATCCCATAACAGGTTCCCACTCTTCTCCACCATTAATCATGTCTTCCCTTTTTGGACAGATATTGATGAGTGTGAAGATCCCAACACTCACTGCCTGGGAGGTGAGTGCTTAAACACACTGGGGTCATACATCTGCCACTGCCGCCCTGGATTTGAGCTCTACAATGGGAGCATGTGTGAAGGTATGATAAATAGTCATTCAAGTGGGGAATCATCCTATTCTTCTGCCATTTAGCCACACTTTCAGAATTAACATGGGCTGGGGGAATGGGGAGAAAAGAAAACATGGTATCTTTAGGGGATTCCCATTCCTAACTATGTACACATGATGCAAACTAGCCTCACCAGCGTCCACAATTAAAGTCCTGTTACATGCAGTGACTTTTGTAGAAGCTCATTCACCTTCCATATTTGTGATAAAACTTGAGAAAACACATTAAACCCTGTTCTCTGAAGATGCCAGCCACACATGCAGGCAAAACGTCAGGAATAAACTCTTCCAGAACATGGCCTCACAGCCCTGAAAAAAAACGCAAAAAACCTATGGATGCCAGCCGTGAAAGCCTTTGACTTCACAATATGCCTTTGTCTTCATGTGTATAATTGACACCACTGTCCTTCATAATTAACAGTGGTAATTGCATTCAGTGTATTTTCCTCTTTCCTTGCCCACTTCCCTTTTCCCTCTGACTTTTTGTTCCCAGGTTATTAGTCTGTGGTGCTGGTATAGTTTTCATTCTGTGTTCCTCTTTGTTCTGTGGTTTTTATATTCTACATCAGAGCTGATTGTGATTATGATAAAAATTGTCTTCTTTGTAGAAATATTATGGAGGGCAATTTCTGAAGGAAATTGCAGGAGAACCAACCAAGAGTCATGTGACACCTTAAAGAATAACCAGTTTATTATAGTATTTTATGGATCTAGTCCACTTCCTCAAATTATGGTTGCTCAGAATTTCAGCTATATATTTAGTACACATGGTTGCGAGTGGTATATAATATCTGAAATTCCAGGTAATACTCCTGTATCTAATGCAATGGGCTATAGTCCATGAAAATTATCACTACTCTTTGATAGCTTCAAGAAAGCGCTAAAGACGGATCTCTTCCGGCAGGCCTTCCCGGAATAACTTCCCAGTCCAAGTGGAGCTGATTGCTTACCCACCCCCTTGCTGTTGTTGCCATTATTTATTTATGTATTTATTTATTGTATTTTATCTTCATTTTAATTCTCCATTCGTTTAATTTAGTTTTAATGGGTGGGAGGATTAGGATGGGGAAGGATTGTTTTAACTTGATGATGTTTTAATCTTGCTGTACGCCGCCCCGGTTGCCAAGCAGAAGGGTGGGTCAATAATAATAATAATAATAATAATAATAATAATAATAAGAAAATGGTCCATGCTGGATGATGGATTCTGGGAAGTATATCCAAAAAGTAACTTTTCCAAGCTCTGGCTGGAAGGCGGTAGAACTACTGATAGATTTTTGGGTGATTTGCAGGAGGTTGGCAAGAGATTCTGACTCCCTATTGTTTAATAACTGTGGCAAGAAAAAGGTGTGTCCCCCTAGCTCCCTAAACTGGCCTGCTGAAATGGAGAAGGCTTAGAGAAAAACCAGGAGTGGGTCTGTGAGTATGAAAGAACTGCAAGGTCAGTTCTGGTGCTAAAACAAATTCCTGGGGTGAATGTGTGTGTTTAGAAGTGAATACCCTCCCTCCTCTATCTGTCCCCTGAAGTTAATGTTTTGAATGTGGTCTCTTCCAACTCTACAGTTCTATGATTCTATGGATTTCATAGACTCATAGGCTTGGAAGAGACCACAATGGCCATCCAGTTCAACCCCCTGCCATGAAGGAATACCCAATCAAAGCACTCCCGACAGATGGCCATCCAGCCTCTGTTTAAAAATCTCCAAACCTCCACCACACTTCAAGGCAGTGCATTCCAGTACAATATAAGTACATCGTCTTATATTACTAGAAGATAGACTAGTGGAACTAGCACAGAGCTTTGAAAAGTGACTTGTTGTTGTTGTTAACTGCCCTCGAGTCAGCTTCAACTCATGGCAACCCCATAAATGAGACATCTCCAAGAACCCCTGTCCTCAACCACCCTACATAGGTCCTGCAGGCTCAGGCCTGTGTCTTCCTTAATTGAGTCTATCCACCTAGTGTGTGGGTTTCCTCTCTTTCTCTTTCCCTCCACCTTTCCTCGCATTACTGACTTTTCTAGTGAGCCATTCCTTCTCGTGATGTATCTTAATAGGACAGCCTCAATGTGGCTTCTAATGAGAGTTCAGGCTTGATCCATTTAATGAGAGCTCAGTCTTGATCTGTTCTGTGACCCATCTGTTTGTCCTTTTGGCTGTCCACAGTATCCTCAGGACTCTTCTCCAATGCCACATCTCAAATGAGTTGATTTTCTTCCTGTCAGCTTTCTTCTCTGTCCAGCTCTTACATCTGTACATGGGGATGGGAAATACAATAGTTTGAATCATCCTGACTTTAGTGCTCAGTTTTATATCTTTGCATTATATGATCTTGTCCAGTTCTTTCATAGCTGCCGTTCCCAGTCCAATCTTCTTCTGATTTCCAGACTGCAGTCTCTGTTCTGAGCTGTGATTGATCCAAGAAATGTAATTTTTTTCACTATTTCAATTTCCTTGTTGTCTATTTTGAATTTGTGTAGATCTTCTGTGGTCATTATTTTTGTTTTTTTAATATTCAGCATTAAGCCTGCTTTTGTGCTTTCTTCTTTGACTTTCTTTAGTAGCTGCTCCAAGTCTTTGTTGTTTTATGCTAATAGCATAGTGTGTGTCATCTGCTGTTGATGTTCTTTCCTCCGATCTTCACTCCTCCTTCCTCCAAATCAAAATACTTCCTCAAAATACTACAGCAAAGACTCTTACCGTACATGGAAAGAGAAATTCCAGAGGTGCAAGCTAGGATCAGAAAAGGTAGAGGCACTGGGATTGCATAGCAAACATTCATTAGGTAATAGAGCAAAGCAGGGGATTTCAGAAGAAAATCAGCATGTGCTTTATAGACTACAGCAAAGCATTTGACTGCATAGATCATGAGAAACTGTGGATCACTCTTAAAGAAATGGGTGTACCAATCCACTTGATCATCCTGATGTGTAACTTGTCCTTAGGACAGGAGGCCACTGTAAGAACAGAATATGGAGAAACAATATGAAAAGGAGTCAGACAATAGGAAAGGGAAAAGGAAATCAGACAAGACTGCATTCTGTCACCCTACTTTTTGTTTTTACTATACAATAATTCCAAAAATTCCACAAGCAGCATAACCATGCTGGGCAGCTATAGGATTCTGGGAACTGTAAATTTTTTAAAAGCAACATTTCCAAACTCTAACATAACAAGTGTAAAGTTTGTCCACTCCAGGAGTGAGAGATCTAAAAAATCTTGCTGAATAAGGGCATTTCCATACAGATCTTGCCTCGGCTCTCCTTTTACCCTTTCATGCTCCTACAACATGATGTCACTTCGAGCCCTATTGAGATGGGTCGTGTAAAATTCTGCATGCAGAAAACCATGCTGCTGGGTAGGGGGATGTTTTGCCTTTTCCAAGTCTTTGTTGAAGGGCTAGCAACTCAGATAAGCATAATCCATAGCACATGGTCTGAGTGAGTTGACTATAACTTTCTTTGCCTCCCTATAGATCTGAATGAGTGCCTGGACAGTGGCATCTGCAGCCCCAATGGCGAGTGCCTGAACAGCCATGGATCCTATTTCTGTATTTGTGCCCTTGGCTTCTCAAATGCTGCTGGTGGAGTCAGCTGTCAAGGTGAGGTCCTGGACTGCAGAATCAAGAATAGCCATGTAGTTGCCCCTCTGTCCTCTTGCACTTGTCTCCCCTGTAGTGGTGCAAATCTTATATTGGGTGGGGGTTTGTTGTTGTGAAGGAAAGTCCAAGAGTAATTGTCCAATACTCCTCCCTTGCTTCCTTAAATGTCCCAGTCCAGTTAGAAGGCAGCTCAGTTCAACATCACCAGTTCCCCAGAGCTTGGAAAAGTTACTTTCTTGGACAACATATCCCAAAATATGCATTTAACTTCCACGATCTCCCAGCCAGCATGCCAGGGAGATGTAGTCCAAAAAAAGTAATTTCCCCAAACTTTCCGATTCTTATCTACCTGTGCTGGATCTTACATATGTTGGGATATGTCTGAGGTGCCATCTAGTAGTACTGACTTTTGCATTTGCTTGATATCTGTCAATGCTAGGCCGAGCTTCAAGACATTACATTTTGAACTAAAACTTCCAGCAAGTCCCAGTTGACTTGGCAAGTGGCCTTGGTGCCCGAGGAATTTGGGGTTGTAGTCTTTAAAAATTTAAGAAACATTTCCAAGTTCTACCACCCTCCGCATCTGTCAGCCATCCTGTTGGGATATGTCTGAGGTGCCATCTAGTAGTACTGACTTTTGCATTTGCTTGATATCTGTCAGTGCTAGGCCGAGCTTCAAGACATTACATTTTGAACTAAAACTTCCAGCAAGTCCCAGTTGACTTGGCAAGTGGCCTTGGTGCCCGAGGAATTTGGGGTTGTAGTCTTTAAAAATTTAAGAAACATTTCCAAGTTCTACCACCCTCCGCATCTGTCAGCCATCCTTTCCCAAATTAACCTTTATGAAAAAGGACAGTAGTGTGGAGTGAAACTGGAAGCTTTAGAATTAAGACAGATTCAGCTACAAAAATGCTCATGAGCATTGATCAAGGCCAAATCCACACTGCACAAATAACCCAGTTTAAAACTGGATTATTTGCCATGGCTCCTTCCTATGGAATCCTGGGATTTGTAGTTTGGTGAAGCAGCAGCACTCTTGGGAAGAGAAGGCTAAAGACCTTGTAAAACTACAACTCTCAGGCTCCAAAAGGAAGGAGCCATGGCAAATAATTCAGTTTCAAACTGGATTATTTGTGTAGTGTGGATTTGGCCTTAACACAGGGAATATAAGACTTCCCATTCTCAGTTGATGTTCCTGCTGTTGTGAGGCATTGTCACCACTGCTACTACTTGCAAAGTGAAGTTTGGGAAAAGATAAATGAGAGCTGGCATGGTTATGGCTATAAAACAATAAACCCCACTCCAAATTTGGCTCAAATTAATTTGTTGGAATTGGGTCTAAGGGAGTATGCCCTTCACCCATAATCTTACTACAGTATTTCTGTCTTTGGTCTTCTCTGCCTTCACACTCCAACCCTACATCAGGTTATTTTGAAGACATTTTGAAATTTACTGGATGCCTTATTGTTGTATCATGTTCTCCTCTACAGATGTAGACGAGTGTGCAGATCATTCCAGGTGTTTGCATGGCCAGTGCCTCAACACAGAAGGCTCTTACAGATGTTTGTGTCAAACTGGATTCAAGCATTCCCAGGAGACTGATGACTGTATAGGTAAGAGCTGACCTTGGAAGAATCAGAAAGTTTACAGATCAGAGACAAAGTAGACATGTTGTTAAAGGTGTCCTTCCATTTAAGGTGCAGTTTTTTTTAAAAAAAAAAATTGCAAATAACAGTGGCTGGAGAATGAGGGAAGCTAGTAATTATTAATTTCACAGGAAGCTGGGGGGAGGTGTTTATGTCATGCCCTGTGAGCCTGATGAGGGTATGGAATCAGAGGAGGAGGAGGACATGGCAGGGAATGGCTCTAGGGACCCTGGCACAGGTTTGTGCCAGCAGGGAACTCTGCCAACCTAGAGGCTCAAGCAGAGGAAGAGCCTGGTCCGAGTGGGTTGGTATCAGTCCCAGCAGAGAGTCCTGCCAATTCAGATAAGGATGAAGAAGAGAGGGACTTACCTCCACCATCATATACCCAGCAGCAAGCTCAAAGGAGATCTCTGAGACTTTATGAGAAAAACCTGCTTGTTAAGAAACACCTGACAAAGCCTTAATTGCTTTGTATACGCTGTGAGAGGCGATGGAGGCTTTGTCAGAGATCAGCTGATCTTCCTGGAGAAAGCTTCCTGCTGACTTCATTGCCTTGATCCTTGCTGCTTTGATTCGTGCCTTGACCCTGGACTGTTCCTGGTTACTCTGCTGCTTTGAACTTGTGCCTCGACTTCAGATTGTTCCTGGTTACTCTGCTACCTGTTTCCTACTGACTCACAGACTGGTTTAGACCCAAGCTGCCTGTCATAAGCCTTTGACTTTATTGACTGTGTTTGCATTTCAGTGTGTGCATTAAAAGCTGGCCACCTTCTGAGATATTTGCTGTTTATATATACTTTGCTGGCTGGTATCAAGCTTTTCTGAACAGTTTAACCTTTCCTCCCATACTGAGGTTCTGGTGAAAATTGCTCCCCTGAAGTTGCTATTTTGCGTGAGAAGAAGCCCCTCACTGGTGCCAAGAGAGAATTTCCTCATAATGAAAATGGCAGCTTCAAATGAGCAATGTTCATCACATCTAGTCTGATATGTGCAAAAAGCTAATTTCATCATGTATGGAGAGTACCTTTGCCTCCAGCAACTGAGAAAATACTCATTTTATTCCTGTTCCCTCAGATTACCAGTCCTTTTAAGAATGTCTTAATGACCCCAGGAATTATGGTACTCCAAATGCTGTATGCCTGTGTGTCTTAGATTTGAGGGGTTGGCTAAGCTTGACAATATGCTAGAAATACTTGTGTTGCACATCAACCATGATAGGGCATAGGAGCAGAATGGCTTTTGGGTTTGGGGTGTATGCTTGGTTTTGCTTTTTTGAGTGTTCTCTTTTTTTCCAGTGCCTATTTATAGTGACCTTTGTGTTTCTCACCTCTCCTTTTGAAATGCAAAATGGCTCTGATGACAGATGTGGATGAGTGTGATGAATATGGGGATGCTGCTTGTGGCTCCTGGCGATGCCAGAATACCTTGGGTTCATACCACTGCATTATGGGATGTCCACCTGGCTTCTATCGCACACCATTTGGCGAATGCATTGGTGAGTTGCATATCTGAGAAAATCAGGGTGTGTGTGTAAAAGTAAAGGAAGGGTCTTGCTAAAGGAGGACTCCAGCTGGTAAAGGAAAGTCTTGTCCAGGATCAAGGCAATACCATTGATCTTGATGGCTCACTGTCCTAGACTGCTGGTCTAGTTGGTCTAGACTCCAGCATCCTTGACACTGTCATATGTTGCCTTTACATCTCTTTATAACAACCCCACAGGAACCACTCATCTCACTTATACTTTGTTACAGTATAGTGCTTTAATTAACTTTTATTTTCCTGTGTCTCCTTTTACTCCTTGTGCTTTCTATTTATTTTCTTACCAGTCCTTACATTTCCTTCTTCCTTTCCCACAATCTTCCCTCATAAAGCACCCTTTGACTGCCAATTCTTGGCTCCTACATTCTCCTTTATGTCATCTTGCTTTTCTTTCCTCTGCTTTAGCAATCACTGTCCCCACACAGAGTAGTTTTAGGTTATGTTTTTATCACACCACTGCCCTTTCATATCCACTGACTTTCAGGAAAGCTTTGTGTGACATTGTACTCCAGTCATAATCCTTCCTTGTTTTTCCATTGCCTCCATCTTTTTCCATGCCACAAAAATTCCATTCAGGAGGAAAAGATGGAAAAAATGCATAGGTCCTTCTAATTGCTAGCATGGAAATGCCCTCAGATGTTGCTAAGGTAATGTTTGTTTAAAAAGGCCCATGGAAATCTGCTTTCAGGAACTAGAGATGTCAGAGTATGTCCATCAAGCCTCTTTCAAGGAGCAGAGAATTGCTAGCATGTGACTAAGGAGAAGGAATAAAGTGGGTTTGTTTCATTTATAATGCAAATTCTTGATTTATTTGTCCGTCTTTCCTGCAGATATTGATGAATGTGCCAATGAGACCCTGTGTGGAAACCATGCTTTTTGTGACAACATTGATGGCTCCTTCCGTTGTCTGTGTGATCGTGGCTATGAAAACTCACCTTCTGGCCATGATTGCATCGGTAAGAGTCACCCAACATTTGCAGCACCGTGTTACTTGTTGTTCTGGAAACTGACAGTCTTCCAGCCTGTGGGTCCAAGATCCCTTTGTGCTTCTGTTCTCATTCTTGCTAATCTTGCTCCCATCAAAGTCCCATCCCTTATAATCCCCAGTAATAAACAAAGTTTTGTGACCCAGCCTAATGCAACTGGAATAAAGTGGAAAGCAAAGGCATTTTCCAGTTGAGACTTTAAGGCTTGGTTCCATTCCTAAGGGCAACTAGACATGATGGCAGTAAGTCATGATAGAGAGGTAAAAGCAATCCGGTGCAATTTCATTCAAAGGAGTGAATGTGTGGGAGGGGGCCATTGAATCACAGGACTTAAAGGGATTTCAGAGGCCATCTAAAACAAACCCTTGTCAGTGCAGGAAATCCGCTACAACAGCATCCCACAATGAGTAGCCATCCCATCCCTACTCAAAGACCTCTAGCAAGGGAGACCTTGCTACCTTTTGAGGCAGTCTGTTCCAGTGCCAAATGTCTTGTACCATCAGAAAGTTCTTCCTTGGACTCTTAATTCTTTTCCTGTCCATGCTTCTTCTCCTACCCCACCACCCTTGCCAGCCGAGGCTGCTCACTTCTCTCATTGTAGGAGGATATATTTCCTTACTTCTCCAGTCAGGAAAAAGCATGGCTGCAACCCATGCTTTGAAGCAAGGGCCTGTGGCTGTCACCTCTTGAAGGAGAACTTGGAATCGTCTCTTTTTGGGGTGGTAACTTCCAGAATCTTTCAGGCAGTGTGGTTGGCGATAAAAAAAATAATTTTTCTATATTTCTGTTTTTAATGTGTTTTTTAGTTAGAAGGTTTTAATCTTATTGTGTTTAATGTCTTTTTATGGGGGTGGGTGGGGGTGGGTGGTGTTTTTAGTCATTATTATAATGTTTTAATTGTTGGAAGCCGCCCCGATTGTTTTTAACAGAGGGGCGGGGTATAAATAAATATTATTATTATTATTATTATTATTATTATTATTATACTTTGTTTCTGAGTTGCTAAGAAATGAACATTTTGAGGAGAGGCATTTTGAAGAATAAAAAATAAATAAAAGCAAAATGGAGGACCCAGCTTCTTATATGAAAAGGGGAAAATATTGGAAGGTGGTATGGAATATAATGTGGAGTGTGAAGATTTGGAATACTAACAGACCTGATTATATATCTTGCAGATGTGAACGAGTGTGAGCTGATGCTTGCAGTGTGTGGGACTGCCCTTTGTGAGAATGTAGAAGGAGCCTTCCTGTGCCTGTGTCCCAGTGACCATGAGGAGTATGATACAGAAGCAGGGGAGTGCCGCCCACGAGTAGGCATGGGTGAGAGCTCACTGGAAAGACAGCTGTGAGACAGCTGAAAACACTGCTTGTGAAAGAAGAACCACATGTTCCTCTTGCGGGCCTATGTGAAAGGAAGCACTGCTCTGTGTTCCTGATACTTACGTTTGTGGTTTTGTCTAAGCCACATATACAGTATGATCTGCTTATTAGACAAACCAGGAGATCTACTTATTTAGCTATTTATAAGTATTTGTCACTTTTTAGTCTGAGGCTACCAAAGTTATCTATAAACATTCTTTAATTATTCTTTAAAAACTGATTAAAAATTCTTTAAAAACAGATTTAAAAAATTGAAAAGGGTGTGTTATCTTTCTACCAGTAGGCAAATACCTTAATGTTAGAATATTAAAATGCCAGTATGTACATTTAGATCCAGTTAGTTAATAAAGGCCCAGTTAGTTATTCAGTAAAAAAGCATGGTGTAGTTGTCTGAGTGTTGCACTATAACTCTGAAGACCTGCTTGGACATGAAAACCCACTGGATGACCTTGGGCAAGTCACACCCTCTCAGCCTCAGAGGGAGGCAATGGTAAATCTCCTCTGAACAAATCTTGCCAAGAAAATCCTGTGATAGGTTCACCTTAGGGCCACTATAAGTTGGAAATGACTTGAAGGCACATAACAACAAAAAGGTTTTTGCCTATTGGTAGAAAGATATTCCCTTATGCTATTTTAAAGTGTTCGAATGACTGATCATATTAATGTATAATTTCATATATATAATTTATGGTGTTTATTAAATGTTTTAATATGCTGTAAGCCACCTTACACCCCCACCTTGGGAGAAAGGCAGGATTCAAAGTTGGTTGATTGACTAACTGATTTGCCACTTTTAAAAACCAGTTTTATAAACCAAAGGCCATATAGAATAGTACAGTTTGGGCTGCCCATCAAGGATAAAGCCAGACTTCCCTTTGAAGGGAGTTCCACAACGATTTGATCTAATAGTCTAATTGTCATAAGAACCTCAGTGATATTTGACTAATCGTCATTTTGTCTAATTAGAAAGGCTGTCAGGAATGGATTGACAGCTGAGTGAGAAGGCATGACCTAAATTCTTGTGATGTGTGTACAGACAGTGAATTGAAACTGGAGGTTTCATGACCCTATAATATAAGCCCCAGCCAAATTTCATTCTTGCCGTGAGATCTGAATCCCAAATCTGGCACCGGTAGCATGATGTCCACTCCTCCCCACATGATGTCATGAAAGGCATATCGGTCATGTTACTTTTTGCAATTACTTTTTTTATTCAATTATATGATGAGAGATCCAACTGCAGGCTTTGCACAGTGTAAAAGTGCACATCGTATTCAAGGACAATTTATTTGTGATACAAAAAATGACAGTAAAAGTTCCTAAAATGGCTGGACAATGCATTGCTCAGGCACCTTGAGCCCCGATTTTGGGGAAAAGGCAGGGGTGGTGGTAGTGGCAGTAGTAGTAGTAATGCATTAGGACTAAGTGTAGCTTCACTGATTTATCTCCCTTCCCCACCAAATCTAGTGGTGGATCAATGCTCCACAATGCTGCTAGACTGCATATTTATAGTGGCCCCAGAATTTGTGAGGAAACTAGAAATTATCATAGATTTTTCCTTGGTTTTTTTCCAAGCCGTGAGGCCATGTTCTTTCAGAACACGGCCTCACAGCCTGGAAAAAAACCCAAGGAAAATCTATGGATGCCAGCCGTGAAAGCCTTCGACTTCACCTAGAAATCATTGTCTTCAATTAGCAGCCTTCCCATATTTCCCAGTTGTTTCTTACAACTTTTTTTCTTATCAGAGAACATCTATTATGGAAAAGATAGACACAATAGTCGCATGGTGCCTTTTAAGTGTAGGCCATAGGGGGCCTATGTAAAGAAGCAATTCCATATCAGAGAAACACTGAAGACTTTTAAAAATAGTATTAGTTTGAAAAAAAATGACATACAATGGATTAGAGAGAAAAATGTGTTGCTTGTCAGTTACAAAGTAGAGATGAAAGCTGGTAGAAGTCTGGGACACTTTGCAGAACAATTGAGAAAATTAGTTTGCTATTTGGGTGGAAATTCATTTCTTGAGGTATGGAATCTGTGCTTGACTATCACACTTGCCATGGAAAGACAAGGAATAGAGGGGAGGAGATTCCTGGAGCATACAAAACACAGTTTTCAGTGCTAAAATCTAGAGTATTTGCAGTGCTCTTGCTAATAATATGGGGAAATACTGAGGATGTCATTATCTGCCTGGTTGCTTTTATCAGTAGGGACCCTCTAGGAAACTTCCTAGAATTCCAGTGTTTTGACTAATTGCCCAGTAGGATGTTATCAAGCAAGAGCCACCTTCAACTACATTTTGTCTTTAATCTCAGGGGAACCTGGACGACCTGTATCTTTATATCCCAGCATCTCAGAAAGAAAAGAGTGCTACTATCACATCAGTGACACCCCGCTATGCGACAGTGTTTT
This sequence comes from Gambelia wislizenii, assembly GCA_030847615.1. Classification (NCBI taxonomy): domain Eukaryota; kingdom Metazoa; phylum Chordata; class Lepidosauria; order Squamata; family Crotaphytidae; genus Gambelia; species Gambelia wislizenii. The sequence continues at coordinate 444,947,223 of JAUMIR010000001.1, read as the reverse complement.
GGCCAACAATACCACCAAGGAGGAATGCTGCTGTACTGAAGGAGCAGCCTGGGGGGACAACTGTGAAACTCACCCATGCCCGATTATTGGCTCAGGTATGCTACACTGCTCTGAACCATGTTGTTCTTGGGCAGATCCAGATGAAGACCAGGGTTACCTCTGCTTGCTCATTCCTATTATGCATTCTAATAATCTATTCCATGTTTTTATCTCCCCTTGTCCTGTTATTGCTGCTGTTCTTCTTGTCCTCCATTTTTGCCAGTGGATTACATTGAGATTTGCCCCAGTGGGAAGGGCTATATCCCAGTGGAAGGGACGCTTATTTTTGGACAGACATCTTATACAGGTACATCTTTTCTTTTTGTACCCGTTCGGCAAAGTATCTGAAGATCCAACCAGACATGATACAGGGGAGCCAAATCAGAACTATCAGCTTTATAGCTTTATTTTTTTTACACAAAGCAGCTACAGGAGTGAGTGGGTGTGTCCAATGATTATTAGGGCTGCAGCAAACAGCTCAGCATCCCAGCAGCATTTCAGCTGTAGAAATCACCCTTCCCCACAAGCTTCAATTAGTCATGGGAAGGAGAAAAGGCATATACAGCATGGAAACACCACAAAATGGTTGTAATTCAGTTTGTCAAAATATTTGAGAAAGGAGGATGAGAAAGAATTGCCATCTGTCATTCTGAGAATACTGTATCGCTTTGCAGAATAAGGTTATAAAGAAAAAAATGCCAGATAATTAAAAAAAATCCTGCTAGGAAATAATAACTAGTCTATGATTAATTCCTTGTTCCAAGGATGTCTAACAAGTTCTTAAATGATCCTTGGTGAGGTGGCAGAGCTTGGAAGCATATTTTTTTTTTAGATTACACCCCTAAAATTATGGGAGGTTTAATCCATGGCCTGAATGTTGGCGGTCTCAAAGACTTGTTCGATCAATGGGATTTACATAAATCAATGTATGTAAATCTCACTCAATGAGTACTTGGGACTACTAATAGGATTCCACCTAATCCCTACAAAATAACTTCTCCGGGTTCTGGAAGGGTGTATACTGGAAGGGGGAAGATAAAAACTCAATATAAAGATTATAATGGAGAGAAGAAGCAAGTATATTGCTGGAAGTACAGGTATACCTCAGTTAACAAAGCATACAATGGTATTCCTCAGTATTGTTTCTTTAACAGAAAATTTGGTACCAGAGGCAGAAATAACATGGAAAGAATAGGGATACATTTCTACACCATAAAAAGAAGAGCAGTTTAACATGTTTCAGCAAAATTTTCATTCAAACTAGCAATATGGACAGGTGAACTGAAACAACCAGGGGCTTTTCTACACTAGTGAAAACCCCCAAATTTCCCCCAAATCTGACCCAATAATGCCACACAACGTGCAGCCTTTCCCCCAAATCTGGTGTGATAATGCCCCACGATGTACGGTCCTATCTGTACCAGACTCGGGGAATACCACCTTAATCTGGGTTTTTGAAAACTGTAGTGTGAACAATCCATCCTCACTGGGTTCAGGGTGTATGGAGGAGAGGAAGGACAAGTGCTGTCTGAGATGTCGCCATTTCCCCTCCTCCTTTGCACCACATCCTCATTCTAAAGGCAGAGCCCTGGTGCTCTCTCTGAGGTCAGAATGACCAGCCAGCCCTGCCATTGCAAGGCTAGCAGCCCGTTCTGACTTCAGAGAAAGCGACTAGCACTGGTGTTCTGCTTTCATGGAGCTCAGAGTGGGTGATCATGTGCCGGAAACATTTTGATACTTCTAGAGACCACTTGAAAGCTTCTTCCAAATGCATCCAAGGATTATTTTTAAAATTTCATCAGCTTCCACTTTTCTTATGATTTACATTTTGGTGGTCTCATTTAAAGATCTATGCTTCTTTAATGTGCTGGGGATTGCTGGTAAGGCACCCTATCCATTTTCTCCCTTTCTCTGTTTTCCTGTTTTCACACGCTCAGAAAAGGATTATGGAGGCAGCTGCTATTTATTTTGCCTGTTGTAGGCAGGTACACACAGCAACAGTAGGATTGGCTAAAGCAGAATCCCCTTCTTCCCAGTTCATGCATTGCATTGTCTACTACCCACATGCTCCTGCAAACTGACACAGAAAGTCTGTATTTCTCCAGCCTTCCCTTAACATCCTCCTTGTGCCAATGCTGCTATAAAACTTCAGCTAGACAGAGGACAAGGAAGAAACGTGGGGCCTGAGGGCAAAAAAGCCCCCACTTTGTAAAAAGGAGCATCATTGTCAGAGGCTTTGTTAACTGAGGTATGCCTGCAATCATAAAATAGAGAAAGATGAAAGTATCAGATTTCTTAGGACAGAACAGAGTTCCTATCACATCCTACATTTTTCTTTACCTCATTACTAGATTAAAGTATCACAGATTTAGCTTAAGTATAAATAAAATAATTCATTCACAACTACAGTATATAAATATTAGAAACATATAATTTAATTGGAGTAAGGTTCTGAATTTAGATTCTTTCTCTCATTGAATGTAGGGATACTGGAGATTTTCAGACAGGCAAAAATCGCTCTTTGCCGCGCGAGCAGCCTCCCGAAACTGCTGCGCGGCAAGGGTCTTCTTCGGACGACGCTGTGCCTCTGGCGAAACCGTCCGTGTCACTTCCGTGAAGCTTGGGACGGCTCCGTGTCATATTTCAAGCACGGGCAGCCTCCGTGCTTGAAATATGACGCGGAGCCGTCCCAAGCTTCACGGAAGTGACACGGACGGTTTCGCCAGAGGCACAGCGTCGTCCGAAGAAGACCCTTGCCGCGCAGCAGTTTCGGGAGGCTGCTCGCGCGGCAAAGAGCGATTTTTGCCTGTCTGAAAATCTCCACTGTTGAATTGAGGGTTGAAAATTCATGCCTAGTATCTGCCGTCTAGATGAGGAGAGACAGCTCTTGAAATTGGAAAAATCATGTGGAAATTTTCTCTAGTTATTCCAAGACCTTCAAAAGCAGGGCTCCGCAAGTTTTCTAATTAAAATCTTCATAAGAAAAGTTCAGGTCTGGTGTCTTTAGCACTATTTTTTCATTGCTCTTTAACTAAAAACTCCCATGTAGAATTGCAGTTGATTTTTTTACACATTACGAAAGTATGGGTTTTTTTGCATATACTTCTTGCTGTGTTCTGCCTGTAATATTGCCATGTGACAAGGGAAGGAACAATTCTGAACATGTTGTTTTCAAAATATTTCTCCTATAAATTATATAATTTGTGTTAGAGGTTTTTATGTAAGCATTCTTGGACAAATGCCTTCTTAACCTAAAAAACCAAAGAGACTCAAGAAGTATCTTATTACTAATTATATGATCTCCCTAACCCAAGGCACATGTGCATGAGCACATACACACTTTAACACAGAATTTAAAGGGTGTTGATTGGAAAGGCAGTGCAATGATTTTTTTTAAAAAAATAAATTTTTAAAATAATTGTTTTGATTTAAAATGATTGATTGATTTAAAATAATTTTTAATGTATGCCTGAATACTTCAACAGTGTAAAAAACATGGATTTACAAATTGAAAGCTATTATAGAATAAATTGAAAGTTTAATTTAAAAGAATACAAACATTGCTAAGATGCTGCTGGCAGGAAAGATAATAGAGAAGGCATGTAAACGTAGGAGTGTGGCAATGGGCTTAGCCACCTAAACACACACATCAAAAACACAGTTCTTAGAAAAGATGGAATTGTAACACTAAGCTGATCTACTCCTCTGAAGATTGTACTACTGTTCCAATTCTTTGCCCCAAATTGGATTTTCTACAGTCTGAAAAGAGAGAGAATTACAGGGAAGCACAGGAGAACAATTTGATAACAATGTTAACCCTGTAAAAAGTGAGTGAACAAAAGCATGGTTATGTCACAGAAAACACCTATTGTGAAAGCACAATAAAAGATATTTCATTAGTAGACATCTCTTTGACATACAATATACTAAAAGGTCTGTGAACTTATTTCTAAGTAACTCATAGTTAGAGGCAATGGAGTATATAATCCATGATATTTTGAACTGTCAGTTTTATGCTTTATTTGGAGGCTTTACAATAGACACATTGTAATTTCAAACTTCTGTGGTTCATATCTTTTGCAATGACCTATGGTTCAAACAACTAAATGAATTGACCTGAAAATGATCAATTCTCTCCATGAAGTTGCAGGAAGTTATAGTTTTAAGTGCATTCTCTATTCAGGTAGGGCAATGATGAGGCACAACAGCATCCCCATATGAAACAAGAATGTACCCTAGATTGCATCCCAGAGCCATCTGCAGCAGGTAGGCAGCTCTGCTGTAGACAGACAGGAGGAGACAAACTGGCGTGGAAGGGATTCCCTGAAGACAGAGTTCGAAAATGACCACCCTTAGAAATGAGCAGAGCAGGATTTACATTGGTCCTGGAGGCTTGGTTGCTGTTTATTAAAGTTTCTCCCCTTTTCATAGATGCTGATGAATGTGAAATGTTTGGCCTTGAGGTCTGTCGTAATGGAAACTGTGTGAACACTGTGCCGGGCTACACTTGCTTCTGCCAGGCTGGATATTTTTATGACTCCAGCAGGCTTGAATGTGTTGGTAAGAAGCCTCTTTCTGGCTGCTTGATATATTTCCTCTGCAAGCCAAATTTTTGCACTTCTTATCTCATCCCTTATGCCCTAATTTTTATACCATCATACTTGAGGAAGAACTCTGAGAGAACTCAAAAACTCCCACCACCTTCATGCTATTGTTATAATATTTTATTGGTCCTAATAAATGGTATTGACCTACTTTGCATTTTTGTTTTTGCTACTTTGTTTTTTTTATTTCCTGTTCTTTGTAGGGTTGCCCATGCCTTCTGTAGGGAATGAGCAATGCCTTTGTGGAGAGTAATGCTGTGCACCTCTGATGGGTGGGTGTGGGAAATACCTTTTGACTTTTCTGTGTGAGTGGGTTAGATTTCAGTCTCCTCACTTCTGTTGTAAACTCCCCGCTGAACTTCTATGGCTACAGATCTAGACGAGTGTGAAGATGAAGAGGCCTGTGCAAATGGGAAATGTCTCAACACTGCTGGTTCCTATCACTGCTTCTGCAACCTTCCCCTGGTGCTGGATGCACCCCGTAACCGCTGCGTCAACATCTCTAACAGTGCAGGTGAGTGCTGTTTTGTCTATTGTGCAAAATGCTCTCTAAAAGCATACAGCCGGCCCTATGTATCCATGGATTGTGCATCCATGGATTCAACCATCCACAGCTAGAAAATATTCCAAAATGCCCCCTCAGAAACACGCCCCCCAAAAACCTTTGATTTTGCCATTTGATATAAGGGATGCCATTTTACTATGCCATTGTATATAATGGGACTCACATATCCATTGATTTTGGTATCCATGAGGGGTCCTGGAACCAAACCCCAGTGGGTATCAAGGGCCCACTGATACTTTAATACATCTGGTAGAACCCTGAGAATACAATGTTTTAACTAAAAAAACGAATGCATGACATCAAAGAATATGTAACATATGAGAAGCAGTGTGGTATAATGGTTAGAGTATCAGAAGAGGATGACTTGAGGCCCAAATCCTCATGAAGCACAATTGTTTGACCTTGGGCCCGTCACTGTATCTAGGCCTGATCTTCCTCACTGGGTTGTTATGAGAGTAAAAGTGCTAGGGGGAAAACTTTGGATTTTTTAAGCATCTTAAGAACACTCACACAGAAAATAGGTTAAATAAATAAATAGCTTAAATAAATATGTTCAGATATCTCAAATTTTAAAATAAAGGAACAGCTTCACATTTTATTTGACTGGTGGTTTATTCATCCCAATATTCTGGCTAGTAAGATTTTTCAGGCAGTGGGCTTTCACAGCCACATTATCGGATGCTTTTAAACAAAACATTTCAAGGATTGGGACTTTCCGTATACTGTTGGATTCCAGACCTGCGGAACCAATATCTATGGTTTCAGTTATCCATGGGACACAAAAAGAGGAACACATGCCATAGAGTTATCCTAGAAAATGCCCAGAGAGGCGTCCTCTCTAGAGATTTTCTAGGTCCTCCAAGGCAACTCTGTGGCATTTTAAACCAGAAGTCCCATTATTTTCAGTGGTGTTCACTGTTATCTGTGGCTTTCAGTATCCATGGTAAGTCCAGGAACCAAACCCCTGTGGATATGGGGGTCTGACTGTACAGCACATGAGTTACAGCAATGAGCTATTAGCTTTTGTGCATGAAATCTGTATAGCACTTCTACCAATCAATAAATTATCTTCATTGAGCATAAGTCACAAGTTGCAGAGTTTGGAGAAGTTAGTTCTTTTATAACTTCCAAGATTCCCAGCCAGCATGACTACTATTCCAAGTCCTTGCCCCTTATCAGTCTTCTATTAAAGACCTATTGGTTCCCAGTTTTGTTAAGTAACAATCACTGTGCATTCCACCACAAAGCAAATGTTTCAAACCCTGTAGAGTTTGAGACCCAAGATATTAGAAGTAAATAGCCCAGCACAGAAATTTGATAGAGGTTAGGCTTCTGTTTATCTCACTTTCATCTTGGATCTTCCCCATTTCTTCCATTGACAGACAATGTGGATGACCACGACATTCATTTGGACATCTGCTGGCAGAGTGTCTCCAACTACATCTGTAACCAGCCACTGGTAGGACAACGCACCACGTATACAGAATGCTGCTGCCGTTATGGAGAGGCTTGGAGCCAGGACTGTGCACTCTGTCCTCCCAGGTCCTCTGGTGAGAATGCACTAGTCATGTGGGGTTTGAGGAGAAAAGAGTACAGTTTTCACCAGGTAGGCTAGGGCTCAGCTAAAATTTTCACTCGGCCAAGGCACACATGTGAGCAATTAGATTCACTGTGCTAATTAAATGACTTTCCCTGTCCCATAATAAGTGGTTCCAAGAAATGAATGAGTTACCAACAATGAATCCTCTACCTGCCCATATTAGCATGTACTACAGTACTGTAGTGATATAGACCTAATACATCTACTGTCTCTTCTAGCAGTCTAAACATGTGTTGAGTTATTCAGCATCAAAGGCACAAGACATATTATAGCCATGTTTGAACATAGTGGTTTACCAGAATCCCAGAGAAAACATAGTTCATGAACAGTATGCTCGGTCCATCAACAGGAGTGGTTAAACCAAAGGTGCCCAATTGTGGCCCTTAGCTGCTTCCTTTGTGGGTCCCTGATGCTGGAAGCGCCCTAACACTCCTCCCCATAGCCAGCCAACTAGCTGGGCTGCATGGAAAAATGTTTTCTCTGATTGTGCACTGAGCTAAAGTAACCAGAAACTATCCAATCAAGAAAAACTTAGAACAGTGTCTTATCTGGAACTCCAGGTTTGTTGCTCCCTTAATAAGGGAATATAGAACTGACATTTGTAGTTGCTTTCTCATCATTTGGGAGTTGCAAGCCAGGAATCCTGGTTCAGATTAATTCAGTGTTTGCCTCCTCATTCATTTCTAATTAGTTTCCACTGGTGGGAGGAGCTCACTGGTAGTAGTCCTCAGAAATTCTGGCTTACTGTCATGAGCAGATGCAGCCTATGACCCATTCTGCCACACAGATCTAACATTATTGTGTCTCAGTGGCCTCTTGGTGAGGATAAAGAATGGGAAAACCCCAGAATCCACTCCCCTATATCCTGGCAATAGTATGTTAGGGCTCCACTATTGGTAACTATACCCCAATATTTGATTTGTGGTATACTATAGCCTCTTGATTAGCATCTCAGTTTTCTTGAAAAGGGGTTTCTAATTTTGAATCTTTAAAAAAAATGGAGAAGCTTCCTCCTGGGACACAAGATAAACCCTTTTCAAGACATATTGAAGAGATACAGCCTTCAACAATCTGGAGCCTCCCTTGCTGATGTACTGGATTATAACTCCCATCATCACTAAGCAGCACAGCATATATATCCTGGTTGGGAATGATGGAAGCTGTAGTCTAACACATCTGAAGGGCACTAGTTTGGAGAAAGTTGCTTCTACATTTGAGGAAGCATTTCTCCTTAGCCCAACCTGTAACTGCAGATCTGTTAATGAATTCCTGTCTGTTGTGTGTCATTTGGCACTCAGGTTTCCTTATAATATGCTGATTTGATCGACAGGTTTCAAATATCTAGTAGCCTACTCTTCAGTCACAAAAACCTATAACATTGGTGTCAGTATTCAACTGCAGTGCTGACAACCTCAGTATAAAACAGGAACAAACAGATCTAAGAACTCCAAAGATTCAATAATCCTGAACAAATCCAAAACCTGGCACTGAAAAGACATCAAATCGGGCGTTACCACAGAAAGGGCTCTGTCACCATTCACTGGTCACCTTGCCTCAAAAAGCATAAGGACCTGGAGGAAGGCCTCTGATGATGATTGTAATACCTGTACAGGTTCATAGGAGGAGAAACTGGTACTTTTTTATTAGCCTATATTCTCTACCTGTCCTTCCAGAGGATTTTGCTCAACTGTGCAACATTGCCAGGAGTGAAACTGGACTCCGAGAAAGGTCTGGCTATGAATATGGGCCAAATCAAGAAGATCATCACTATGGACTCTACAGCCCAGATTTAGAGCCGTACTACAACCACTTGGGTCTTGAGTATGGAACACCTGAGAGCAGCTTGTCCAACAGAGAACAAAGCAATGAATTTGAAGATGTCACATCCCAACAAGCCCCAGAGTACCATCCAGTACAGACACAGCCTCGCTACTTGCCTGACCAAACTGGTAAGTACATGAGACACACACACATATACAACCCACACCCCCTCAAAAAAAGGGTGTTTAATTTAGCTTTTCCTCAGGATGGCTACGAATGGCTTAAAGATCCTAAAGGCAACAGATTCTTTCTGATTTTGGAAGCTAAGAAGGGTCAGCTTTGCTTAGTACTTGAATGGGAGACTGCCAACAAATACCAGGTGCTATAGGTTATATTTCAGAGGAAGGAACTGGCAAAACCACCTCTGTGTATTTCTTGCCTAAGAAAACCCTGTGAAATTCATGGGCTCACCATAAGTCAACCATAAGGTGACGTGAAGGTATATGTGGGTGTGCACACATGCCACAAATAAATGATCCTCCCTGTGAGCAAATTATTTCTTTTAAAATATTTTTTTTTAAATGCCTTTAAAAAAAAATTTGAGGTGATCTCCACAATGTCATTCTCTTCCCTGATTAGTAAACTGGGTATCCTATGTACAAATGTACTGGGTGCTAAAACAAGCTCATGGAGAGTCCAGAAGTGTGTTCCTTCATACTGAGGGACACTTCCATCTGGCATGCAGTAAAATCTTAGGTTCAGTCCCTTGCTCAAACCATCTGCTTCCCACCTCAAGCAGAGCTCCTGTAACAGCTGTCTTGGTAAATGGAAACTGGAATAGAAACAAAAAGTAAATGGGAAGTCCATCTGTTTTACACCTGGAATTTCTAATCCAGCAAGGGATATATACATGAAAATGTGTTTCTTTAATATATAAATCTCTTTAGTTAGTAGGAGTGGGAAATGAAGGAAGGTAAAAGGAGAAAATGTTTTTGTCTGCCCCTCATCTTCCCCTCTTCGATGCATTTAAAAGTTTGTATTCTTAATATTTACAATCAAAATAATGTTTGTTTAATTTATAGTTGAAAAGGTGACATGTTAACAATTGGAAGGGCAAGGTAAGAGCAAAATATACAAACCATGAAATCTTTTTAAAAGCTCCTACTTGCCCTAAATATTTACCCTATCTAAATATTTGCACATACCTCTTGGAAAAATAATTTCTAGCATGACATCCTCTTTGAGAATGATGCTCTGAGTAGACAGCTGCTCTCTACACTACCTGCTACTTGGCTGCAGATTCATTGTTCCCTCCGTGTCCCTTCAGGGCACTACAGCAGTTTTGAAGGGCTGCAAGCAGAGGAATGTGGGATCTTGAATGGCTGTGATAACGGGCGCTGTGTCCGTGTACAGGAGGGTTACACTTGCGACTGCTTCGATGGCTTCCAGTTAGATTTGGTCCGCATGGCCTGTGTGGGTAAGTGGTTCTGTAAGGGGAGGGAGGTTCAACCTTACAGAAATAGAAAGAGGATGCAGCAGAATGGCTAAAGCACAGATTAACAAACCCTCCGTTCAAATCTCACTTCCGTATAAATTCACAAGGTGGCTTTAGGCAAGCCATTCTCATTCTCCCATTCTCTTTCACTCCCTTTCTCTTTCTCTGAGCCTCAGTCCCACCATCTGAAATTGGGGGATAAGTAACACTGACGGGACGTATAGGGTTGTTATGATTATAGCAACTCTACAGGTTTCTAAAGATCATGCCAGTGCTATGCATTGTCATTAGATCGATGGTCAAGTCTAGCACCAAAGCTATGAAAAGTTAATTTTTTAAAATTACAATTCCCAATGGCCAGTGTAAAACATGCAAAAGCATCACTGTCCACATGCAAAAGCATTACTTTGAGAGAGCAGTAGAAGTAAAAGCATTATTGCTGTTTGCATCAGGCAAGGTCCCTGTTCATCTGCTCCTTAGCATCTGCATTATCATTTACTAGTTTGCTGAGACTTGATATAAAGATGCCTCTCAATTCAGCAAAATTAAACTGGTAGCTGCAAAATCCACAAATGTTTGTCCAGAACTTTCATTTTAGCACTTAATCTCCATGCTAAAGGAAAACAAATAAATACTACAGGTTACCACCTGTATCTGCAGGGGAAATGTTCCCAGACTTACCACAGATATGCGAAACCACATACAATAGCAAACCACCACAGAATATCATAAAATTGTGCTGGAGGACCTAGAAAATGTCTAGAGAGATCATGCTGGAGGATCTCCCAGTGCCTAGAGAGACGCCTCCAGCACGACTCTTTGGTCCTCCAGATGCCTAGAAAGAACATTCCCCCTGCCCGACAACAGGTAAGTTAAACCACTGGTACTAATACTGCATAAATGGCGGGGGGGCAGCCTGCATTAGAAACTGCTATTGAAAGAGGAGTTTCAGTTCCACAATGAGTTACTAGACAGTCCACTGCACAGCACAGAAGCCCTTACTGATCCTACCCTGATAACAATATATATTCTAGACCAGGTTAACCCAGACAAATGTGAGTTAGCACAAATCCAGTGGCCGCTCCAGTGGGTGGGGTGCCTGGTGAATTCTGCTCATGCTGGCAAATTTGAGTCACTTCCAGTTTAAATGAGGCTCTGTTTACACACACCATGGATTAGCCATGGTTGTGTCAGCAGAGACTATTGTTAATTTAAATTTATCACATGTGTTGGCTCCCATAAAAGTGGTATAGTCAGAGAGTTTTAGTACCTCTTTTTTAGAAGGCAATTTTGCTATTCCTTCCTTCAAATTTTGGTGTAATCCAGCTGTGCTGCATTTTGCTGGCTCCCTCATTATGATCAAAAGCACGTCTGGTGGGGATGCGAGAGAGGGCCTTCTTGGTGGCTGCTTCTAGACTCTAGAACGCTCTTCCCAGGGAGGTCAGAATGGTCCCTTGCTGTCAGCGGGCAAATACTTTTTTTTATTCTGTCAGGCTGTTAAAATGGAAAGTTTTAAAGGAATGGGTTTAGGATGTTGTCTGTTTTAAAATGAACTGCTTTGCTTTTTATCTTGTAATGGTATTTTATCTTTTAATGTATCATTTTAATACTGTCAATAGTTTCATTCTGTTTTAATGTTAATTTTTCAAGTGTTTTTGACTATATTTTTTTAAAAATGGTAAGCTGCCTTGAGTCCCAATTTTGGGAGAAAGGCAGGGTATCCTCTCCCCCCTCCTCCTCCTGGTTGGGGACCTGTCCGACAGCAGGACTTGCATCCATAGCATTGCTATACCAGCAATCTACGATCCAACAGGAAGCCATACCAGTTTGTAAATGTAACTTTTTAGACAACAACTCTCAAAATCCCTTAGCTAGGAACTGGCTAGCGGATTCTGGGAGTTTGTACTCTGCAAAAGTAACATTTCCAGACTCTGCTAAATACTGCAAAGGTAGACTATATTTCAGAGGAAGGAACTGACAAAACCACCTCTGAGTGTTCCTGTCCCAAGAAAACCCTATGAATTCATGGGATCACTATAAGTCATCAGAGTCTGATGAACTGAAGCCACCATAGGTGATGTCATGTGCATGCCCCAAACAGCATCCCATTTGAACCATGACCTGGTGAAGATGTTGGGAGAGTGGGAGAGGTTATGTACTGCTAAGTTCCTTCTTCTTCTCCCCTATCAGATGTTAACGAGTGTGAGGAAGCAAATGCCTCTGTGACCCTGTGTGAAGGCAGCACCTGTGAGAACACAGAGGGCTCCTATCGTTGTAATTGCTTGCCTGGCTATATAGCTTTAGCAGAGCCTCACCACTGTGTGCCAGAGCCAACTCAGAATCCAGATGCAGCATGACTCCTGAAGCACTGATGGAACAGAGGCAACTCTTTCAGCCATTTGCTTTCAGAGAACTGGAGGTCTGTCCAGCTGGAAAGGTTACAGGGATATCAGCAGCTTTAAAAACTTTTTGATTGTTTTCCAAAGACCAAAAACTCAACAGCACAAGCTTCCTGTTTCTGTAACAGTCTAAACACTCAGGGCCCAATCCTCTCATCACATGCTATTTGAGAAGTTGTTGTCCCTATTTCTTCTCAGAGGTTCTTGGCCTCTGGTTACTAATGTGCATAGTGTCAGGCAACAGTGTGTTCACCCCAATCGTCTCTCTTGCCCCTCAGTACATACCAAGAACTTGCAGGCTTTTAAGTCCCAATAATTATTCTCACAAGATCTTATTCCTATGTACGGTATTCACTCCGCCTCCCACCCCACACTTCAGCTCACATTGTGTACTATCTATCCTTCATAGGCTCAGTACATTTTAATTGTACTTATAATCTTTACCTGACCCTCCTTTTAGGTACACAGTTTGAGAGTCTAGGTGCTTAGCCACAACTGGTCAAGTGACAAAAACATCAGGACTCCTTCTCACACACCAGCACACAGATATTGACAGACTGTGTAGCTTTTCAACAGTGACAGAAGATCACTCCCATTCCACAGATGACAAAGGAATATGAGCTTCACCCTGATTAATCTACCCAGGCCCTGGGTTAACATTCCCTTAAAGCTTCTTCTCATTAACAAAGCAATGGGGACAGTTTCCACTACCTGAGCCTGGAACAAAGGCTGGTCATCTTCAGATTGTATGGATTCTATTTATAATCTATTTGGACTCCAGGAGGCTTTTTGGCTCAGTTTCTCTTTATTCATCCAAACCATGGGCATTCACCCCTGCATTTCCCATGACTGTTGGAATATTTGCTTGGGAAACAAGAAGGATTACAGCCTTTAAGTTTTGGGAAGTGCTCTCTTGTGATGTTTTCTACTGGGGAAAATACATGATGTTAAATAAATGGTTTTATATTGTGCCTTATGGCTTCTAGACTGGAGCTATATATTTCTGTTCTCACCCTTCCAAGCTTAGAATCAAAAGCTAAGAAAGCAAAAAGCCAGATCTTGCCATTTCAGTGAGGAGGAAGAGGAGAGCTACTTTGCAAAAGATTCTTCATATAGAATGAATCGGAGTATTCCTCCCCACCTATGTGAAAGGTAGAATTACCTTTTTCTTGTTATGTGTCTTTCCCCTTGATGCCTGCTCTGATCACTTGCTCCATTGATTATTTGTTGTTGTCATGTGCCTTTAAGACAGTTCCAACTTATGGCAACCCTATCCTAGGATTTCCTTTGCAAGATTTGTTCAAAGGAGGCTTGCCATTGCCTTCCCCTTAGGTTGAGAGTGTGTGATTTGTCCAAGAACATACAACAGGTTTCCATGGCTGAGCAGGGATTCATATTCTGACCTCTATTGTGATAGGGTTGTTGGTGTTGTTAGCCTCTTCCAAATCAACTGTCGGGGATGCTTTGATCAAGATTTCCTGTGTGGCAAGGGGTTGGACTGGATGGCCCTCATGGTCTCTTCCAACTCTACAATTCTATGATTCTATGATCATATTTTTTGTTAGACTGGTTTGTGTCCTCTTTGGTCACTTACATAAATAATTATCTCCACTTTCAGAAGCATCCAACTAGGGCCAAAAAGACAGGCAGAAACCATTCTGCAAGTTCCTTCCAATGCTTACTTCACCCAGTGGAGAGCAGATTACACAATTAAATTGCATCTAGAGGGTGAAACTTTACATAAATATATTTTGTAATTTTCAAGTACACCATGACAAGACACAGGTTGCTCCCAGCTAGTAAATACTTCATCATCCCAAAACAAGACAGACAGCCATTTACTGATCAGGGTTTATTAAAAGGAAGTTATAAAAAGAGGTTGGATTTGGAGCATACAATAAACTCCAAGTAAGTTACAAGATAGTGCAAAATGGTTAATACAAATGATCTCCACACAGAGAACAAATGCCATTTGGTTTGGCATCTATTGAGAGGATAGTTTTCCCTCTCTGCAGAAAGTAGCTGCAACAGGTGGCTATTCAGTCTCCTTTTGGCTCCAGATGACAAATGAAGATCCAAGAAAAGTTTAAATCATGGTAGAGCAGGGGAAAGGGGTGGGAAAGCAGGTGAAAGCCTGCAGCATCTGACCATGAGAGGCACCATAGTTTTGACAAGCTGAAATCATTCTGACAGAATGTTTGCCCTGTTTTCTTACAAAAAAAGAAAGTCTTTTCATGATATGCATTCTATTTCAAGCAATCACAATCCTCCACACATTTCTTCTGTTAATCATTTTACATGACCTTTTGCCCTGAGCTACAGCGAGATTTCCCCCAATCCCCCCCCACCCATCTCTTTTGGGTGGATTCATTCCGACCACCCAACGGCATCTAGATGTTGATTCTGGGGGAAGAGAGTAATTTGTTGCACAGATGCTACAGGAACTGAAACAAGAAATGCCTTGTAGAGCAAAGCATTTGACTTCTCTCTACACCCAAACCCCCCACTGTTCCCTCCCGAAGAAACCCCCAAGGGTTATGCGGGGTCTTTTTAACTGGTGATCTGGACAGGAATTTTCCAGCAGAACAACATTTCACCTTGGTCATCAAGCAGCTCCCATTTGACAATCAGTTTAATCTGTGGGGAATAAAAAGAGAAAAAGCAGTGTAAGCATCAGACATTCAGGACTTAGCACTTTTTGGTGGAGGAACTGGGAGGAGGAAATACAAGAAATTGCCACACTTTGGATCAATCTGAAATTAAGATAGGCTTCAAACCTTTCCCATCTATTTTTATTCATTCATTTGATCTGTATCCCAACTTTATTTATTTTTTTTTAAAAAAAGGCACTTAAGGCAACTATAGTACCCTATACCACCCTAAGCAGCTTGGTTTTACTGCTGAGGAACATACATGGCATTTTCTGTATTCTTGTCTTCACTTTGGACTTCAACACAGAATCAGAATTATGGAATAAACCCTCTTGGGACTTTTAAATTCACCTAACCACCCAGTTGTGCAAGCGGTTGTATGTTTTACCACCTTACAGAAGGAAGCTTTGGAGATCTTACACAGACATTCTTCTGAGCGGCACGAAAGTCACTGGAGCTCTTGGGCACAGCTCCACCTCCCCTCAAACTTGGCTGCACTGGGTCCCTCCACAATCCCACAGTAGAGTGTTATTCTATGCTGGCTCTCAATATGATCTCTGCCTTTTATGTCCATGGAAAAACAGATAATGTCATTGACCAATTATTACATTTCCCACAAACATCACCCTGCCTTCCGCCAAAGGTGGAAATAGGGACATATTTTTCACCAAGTATTGCTGAGAAGATAGCATGATGACCTTATATTTAGGCCAAAAATTATTTTAAATTGCAGAACAGAGTAATGTGTGTATGTGACATGACTGAATGTTCTTTCATACAAAATTGTTCCTTGGGCATAGAAAGCTAGATGTTAAGGAGAATGATTCTAGTCAAGACTTCCTGTTCTCTGATATGCTGATTTTCTATATGTAAGGAAGTTCTGCTCTATGCTTTCCATCATCTGAAACTGACCCCAGCCCCTAGTCTGGGGTCCCGATTGTTTTTAACAGAGGGGTGGGATAAAAATAAATTTTATGATGATGATGATGATGATGATGAAGTAGTACAGTTCAGATGCAATTGTTACTACTGAGAACTAAGCCTGCGAGAACCCTGAACACCCCCCGCAATCTGCTCACTCTCCACTCTGGCAAAATGTACCCTTCCTTCTCCAAAACACTGGGCAGCCAATGAAGTGAGTGTCTCCAGCACTTCATCCCTTGCCATAAATGAGGTAAAGGTACGTGGAAGGCAGCTCTACACATTGGAATCAGCCTGATAAGACACTTACAGATGGGTAGTCGCTTTTCACTGGTAACTTGTTCAGGTAGTTGTAAGAATGGCCTGTCTGGATAGGGCAGCTGATTCCTGATTTGCAGCCATCAGGCTGATCAAGGGGGAAGGGAAGGTCCATATGGAGCATTTCTCCATACACTTTTGCTTGGCTCCCCTGGCTGTTAATCTCTACAGAAGAATAAAAAGATTAACAAAATAAGAATCACACTTTACTGAAGTAAGGACATTTTACTGGGGCAAGGAATGTGGGATTGCAATATTGCACATAAGCCATGGCAATTGGTGGCTCCAATATCAAAGAGGCAGTGATCCCAGTCCTGCTTTTAGTTCAGACTTAAAATGAGTTGTCCAATGTGGGGAACATGTGTGTTGGGGGGGACAGGATTCAGCACTCTGGATAACTCCTTTCAAGTGTGAACTAGACCCAGGAGTAGATTTGCTGCTGCTTTACAGTGGAGCCATTTGTAACATACAACAGAATAAAGGGATTTTCCTGTTCCACATCAAGACTCAACACTTCCTTACACAATGTCCACAAAAGGAATTAAGCTGGCATAAACCCTGGTTACACCACCAGAAGACATCTACATGCTTCTAGCCAATACATTCAATGATTTACAAGTAACGGTCAATGTTTTTGTAGATAAAAATGTTTTTGGTATAAGAAATTTACAACAGCTGAAGCATCTGCAGTTTGAAAGCTGAACATTTTAAAAAGCTTCAATCCAATAAATATGACAATCTTAAAAAAGTTTAAAATCAACAGCATATACTTACTGCTAGAAAATGTGACATTGACAGTGTAGGAGTTTCCTTTGTGGAGAAGACAAGGTTCTGAAGGGCAAGGAGTCACGTTGACCTCCGTAATAGTTCCATCTTTGGAACCTGAGAGGGAGAAGAAAAACAAGAAAATCCATGATCTTAATGTCCTGGCTGTACTTAAATGCACACCATACATTACAGCCACTAGTCAAGGTCTAGAATACTATACAGGAACCTATAAACTGCTGCATTCACTCACATAACCACACCTGCAGCTTCCTTTGTAACAACATAACTGTGCAATCTGGCTGTCACTGTGCAATTGCTCATCACTTTAATGTTAGGGAGGCTCATAAATTCTTAGGCAAGAATATGAAATGGCAAACATATTTATTTGGAAAAACAGTGTATACTTTTAGGGAAATATTCTTAATTGCTGTTGTTAGCTGCTTTGAGTACCATTATTAGGAGAAAGGCAGGATATAAATGAATAAAATAAAGAAAATAACGAAAATAAAAAGGCAAGAAGTTTTAAAAAGGAATAATTATGGATAGAAAGAGCTGGCTTCCATAAAGATCAGGAAACAGATTTCACAACAGTTTGCAGCGTAATAATGCAGAGTAAGTACACTTCCCACAGCGGACGCTCCACAAAGCTTGCAAGATTATCATCTTGCAAATGGTGGACTGAGCCTAAGTGACACAGACTGAGGTTTAGGAGGACAGAAATATGGTTTATTTCAAAGTTTAGAAATGTTATATTTTGGACTACAATTCCCAGAATCCCAAAGCCAGCACAGTCAATAACCATGCTAGTTGAAAATCTTGTAGGACTAAAATCCAGACAGACAGGTACTGATTTCTGGCAAGCAGAATCACCCCTCTATAGACATGTAAAATTTCTGGAAACTTTGAAGCCATGGGGGGGGGGGAGTTTTTTTTTTTTTTAAAGAAAAATTGAAATTTTCAGAAAAACTTAAAAAATGCAATGTTATAACTTTTTACAGATTGAAAGTCACTCTGTTACTTTAGGAACATAAAATATGAGTATGTACAATCTGATTTGTCATAAAAATTATCACAATTGCTATATCAAAAATACAATGTATTCAAACAATTATTACAATTATTACAAACAGAATTTACTTTTTAAAATTTTTATTTGTAACAAATGGAGCAACAATCTCCTGAACTGTATGGAACTTCTTCTTTTCCCTCCCAATTTTTCAGAAAAAAGCAAGGCTTCAGGAAAAAAACCCACATTTTTTCCTGAATTTGTCCAGGTTTTTTTCCCAGGCCCTCACATCTCTACCCCTTAATCTGTTTGATAGTCTGCCCCTCTGCCACTAATCTCACATCAATTAACTACCTGTTTGTTGGACAAGAATTGCTCAGATACCTGCTTATTCCATGCACACAATACCTGATACACCCTTTTTTCAGTGCAATCTTACGTATGTGTTCTCTGAATTATCATTGTGTTCTATATCACTTTCTTCTAAAAAGTAAGGCTGATGCCTTTATTATATGTTGGAATCTTTCCAAGCCAACCAATTGCACTGCATTGTGAATATATTTACTCAGAGGTAAGTCCTACTATATACACCTTACTAATGCAGGGGTGGAAAATTGTAGCCTTTTTGACTGCAATTCCAAGAATTTCCTATGCTGCTTAGGGCTAATGGGATTTGTAGGACAAATACATTTATAGAGCCAGAGATGGCCAATTGTGCCCTATTGGATATGTTTGTTGTTTCAAGGTAAAAGCAACCCCCCCACACAAAAAAAAACTTCCCTAAGAATATCTGGATGGAAATTCACAATTTCTGATGCAATCACTTATGCCATATGTATACCAGTGTTTGCCATAAATGAACAAGGAAAGATATGTCACCAAACTTTGGCCACAAACAATGGACATAACTGTGAAGCTCCAGTTATCCTGTGGTTCTCTGACACATACAATTTCTCTCCAAACTTTTATTATTAGTTGCTAGCAAAATGCTATAATTATGACAAGAGCGGACAGATATCTTTATACAAAGATAATAATGCAACCCCTATTGAGGGTTTGGCCTTCTCACATCAGAATTGTTCTCTGTCCAGAGTTTTTCTCAAGTGTAGAATTTTTATTGATCCCATATGAAGAAATGCCAGAATAGGTTTTCTGTGGGTTTTTCCAGGCTGCAAGGCTGTGTTCTGGAAGAGTTTATTCCTGATGTTTCACCTGCATCTGTGGCTGGCATCTTCAGAGAATGGTTGGATAGGAGTGTGGGGGGGGTGTTATATACTGTGAGCTCCTGTTGGAGAAGATATGTAAATTTGTTATTTAAATAGGTAGTTCCTGGGGGGGGGAGATATGCAAGGAGGGTTAATGTCTGTTTGGCTAATGAACCGTTATCTGCTGGAAATCCCCCTGTCCCTGGGTGGAGTTCATTGGCATGTGTTGAGTTCTGATGTTGGTGTTTTTTCAAGACTGGGAGCCAAACTTTGTTTACTTTAAGGATTTCTTCTTTCCTGTTGAAGTTGTCCAGGTGTTTGTGGATTTCAATAGCTTCTCTGTGCATTCTGACATGATAGTTGTTGGCTTGGTCCAGAATGTCAGTGTTTTTAAATAACATTTTGTGTCCAGGTTGGTTTATAACGTGTTCTGCTACTGCTGATTTTTCTGGCTGGCCTAGTCTGCAGTGTCTCTCGTGTTCCTGGATTCGTGTTTGTACACTGCATTTAGTGGTCCCTATGTAAACTTGTCCACAGCTGCATGGTATGCGGTAAACCATGGAACTACCCATTTAAATACACAAATTTACATATCCTCTCCAAAGGAGCTCACAGTATATAAACCTCCCACACACTCCTACCCAACCATTCTCTGAAGATGCCAGCCACAGATGGAGGTGAAACATCAGGAATAAACTCTTCCAGAACACAGCCTCACAGCCCAGAAAAAAAACCACAGAAAACCTATGGATGCTGGCCATGAAAGCCTTCAACTTCACAAATGCCAAGAACTAATTCAAATATTAGAAAGTTAAGAGGTGAACTTAGGGACATCTTTGGGGTGAACACTAAGCCTGTTCCCTGACAATGATGCAAACTACTGAGAATCATGCCTGCTTCTATGTCCTAGTTCCAGACAATAGTTGTTTCTTAGCTGCACAGGAGTGTGAGAGGATACTGGAAAGTGGCTATTGTCTAGAAACACAGTAGCAACAACTGTGTGGGCAAAAGATGGACAGACAAGTTCCTGCTCCACAAAATCAAGAAGTTTCATCCTCCAGGAGTTTTAGACCGCAAAATCTACAATCTCACCACAGGCCATGCTGATGGGAACTGTAGACCAAAACATCTGGAGGGCAAAAAGTTTCCTACCCCAATCTAAAATCTGATGGGAAGAGAAGAGAGGAAAAGTAAAGTCAAGGGTTAACGCAGGACAGATTTCTGGAAATAACTTCCCCTCTACACTTGGCCATGTTTAGCATGGAAAATACTAAACATATCCATAGCAAATGCAGTTTTAAGTGTGAATCAGCCTTGTGGCCTGCATAAGATGACTTGTATCCTCACATGACTAGTGATTGCATCAATCCTTCATTGTAGCTTCAGGCTGCTTCTTTAGTATTCATGCAGATGTGGCAGGAAACCCTGGCTTCAGGAAATTGTTGAGTTTGTGTTTAAATTGCCAATTAATTGAAAAGCCTGTCCTGCCAAGAGGAGAATACGGCAGTCACAATACCCAGGCTTGTGGACATTTTTTCATATGAAAGCCACACTGGGTTCAATGGATTTGCTCTCCACTAAGTGCATTTTAGCCTACAGTGCAATCTTACCTATGTTTACACAGAAATAAGACCCTCTGTGTCTAATACTTCAGATTAAGTGCATTTTATGTTTACACAGTATTACAATGCACTCTTGTGTATGTTTACTCAGAAGTTACACTCAGAGTTCAGCTGTGTTGTTTACCAAATAATTGTGCACAAGGGTGCACTATTAGTTTCACGTTAATGCTGAAACTGAATGTAGAGAAGAAAGGTCTTTGTACAGAAGCTGTCTTCAAAATCACAATGAAACCCCATAAACATTGTCCTATATGGTTGATAAAACAGCAAGGCAATAAATGACAGTGCTGTTATTTGTGGGAAAGCATTTTTAAGACCAATGGCTTATGAACATACTAATTACTACCACAGAAACACTGGCTTAAATCCAATTGTTCTAGTACAGAACATAAAATAAACTGCTGAATGCTAAGCGGACACTTATGTAAATATCATTGATTTAGTGGGTCTACTCTAGTTGGAACTAGCAATTAGCTTAGGCTATTATTCCCCAAAGCATTTTACTGTTCATGTGGGACAAAGGATCATCAATGGAATTTGGTTAGTAGTAATTACTTCCTTTAGTTGCTATGATGATCAGATAAACTATCTCACCTTCTGTGTGCCTTAACCCATAAGTATGATGATGCCATTCAACTACTGTTCTGCATATAAGGTATGCTTAGCTTATCTTTCAAAATACCCACTGAACTCCCTGGTTTGCATTTGATAGTAACTTTGCCTTAATAGAAAGCAATTTTGATCCTGCAAGACACACACTCAAATCAACACTCCTATTGCTCCATGCCATATCTCATTCTGTCCTGGAGAGTACCAGGACCTTCAGGAGCAGTATGTGCATGTAAATGTGTAAAGGAAAAATTAACAGAAATTGGGCACCCCAACATTTGCCAACAGTAACTCCTTTTGCTAGTGCATAGCCAACCTTCTGAAACACCTGGTGCATGTGTCCTTGGTCATGGTTAGAGAACCTTTAGACCTCCAGATGTTGGGCTAAAAATCCCATTATCCTTGACTATTGACCATGCCGGCTGAGTCTGATGAGAGCTGGACTCAAGACAAAATAAGGAGGCCGAAATACTAGTCTAATATTATGACTATGCCTCTTTTCTGTCTAACTCACTCCTCTGTATTACGTATTAGCAAGACTCCTGCATCATTGTATTTTGTATGGCAAAGGTGGGGATCATGCTGCTGGACTGCAGCACACAGCACTCCTCACCACTGATTGTGCTAGCTGTAGCTGCTAGACATTGCAGTCCAAAATGATCTTAAAGGGCCACATGATTCCTCCCACTGATGTAAGGTGTTCTGTCCCAGCAACTATCTCATTTAGAGAGTTGCCTTCCAGCACTACAGCAAGGAAATAGGAGGACAGTTGCCAGGTCAGGAGTGGGGAATGTGTGGCCTTCTGGATGACTGAACTGTGCTCCCACCAGCACTAGCCAGTACAGCCAAATGTGACGGATGCTAGGAGTTGCAGTCCAACATAATCAGAAGCACTACATAAAAAGGAGGAAGGAGGGGAGGGAGGGAGAAAAAGAAATGTAGCAGCACCTCTTAAGACTGTTTTTTTTATTTATTTTTGCATGTGCTTTTGTGGATATAAACTCACTTCTTCAAATGCAATACAGAATGATAATCAATGCTCAGCTATAAAGCATATTTACACAGTTGTGGGAGTGGGATGGAATGTAATACGATCCAAAAATATGTTCTAAGGGCTTGTCTAGATGTGCTATTTACCCTGTCTTGCCCCCTCTTGGAGCCCTGCAGTCCAAACAATGCAGGGCTCTTGCCATGTTTTGTCCCCAGGCAGTCCTGATGACATCTGGAGCAAAGATGGAGTAAAGCCTGTTAAACTGTTTCATCATAAGACCTGCGGGAAACTGCCTCATTTAGGAAAAATTGATTGAGGACTGCAGGAGTCCACACTGGCATGCTGGCCCATCTCTGCAGCCACTGTCACAGCTGTCCACATCACACTCTCTGAAACCAGGAAGGAGGCCCATAACATGTGACCAAGGCTGGTCACATGCAGAGGGCCTTGGTCCCATACCATGGGCCTCCTTCCTGTCTTCAGAGAGTGTGGTGCGGACAGAAGCAGCAGCGGCGGCGGTGGCTACAGAGATGGGCTGGTATGTCCATGCAGACTCCATCTGGTTTTGTGCAGGTAATGGAGGGGCAACAAGCTTGATCCGGGATCAGAATACACCGGTGAGAAGCTGGCATATTCTGGCCAGTGTAGACAAGCCCTGACTGTCTTATGGGTCTGAGCAGATGCAGTTGTATTGGAGGGCTTGCCTGTAAATAATAGATTTGGTAGTGTGTTCTGGATGGAAATTGGACAATGTACTTCTAAGCACCACGCTCTATCAAAAACCCACTGATTGCTACTCATACTTACATGCCTCCAGTTTCCACCCAGAACACACCATCAAATCTATTGTCTACAACCAAACCCTCTGATACAATCACATCTACTCAGACCCAAAAAACAGAGACTCAAAACTACTGGATTTACAACAGGCATTTCTCAAACTACAGTACCCATTGGACAAGAAATTATAAAGGGAGACTAGAAAGAGAAAGTGCTGAATTGAATTACATTCACAAATTCCAATCCATTAGCAGAGGTATGAACAAAGACAATAGCTTCATGGCACACTACATATATTAATACTAAGAGTCCTTGCTTCTGCACATACAGTGGGCCCTCTGGAACTGTGGGGGTTCAGTTTTGCCCCCCCCCCCATGGATGCCAAAAACTGCTATGGTCAAGCCCTATAGTGTTCAATGGTGACCACACAGAATCATAGAATTGTAGAGTTGGAAGAGACCACAAGGGCCATCCAGTCCAACCCCCTGCCACGCAGAAATGCATCAACATGCATGCTTCAGCATGTCCGTGTTCACGTTGCTGCCATTGAATAATATGGTATGTGGCAATCCACAGACAGTCCAATTAGTGGATCAGGTGCCTGCCAATATGGAGGGGCCACTGTATAACAAAACAAAAGGTATCTTCTCAGAGAGAGTTTTGAACCCTGGGAAACTGCCTTTTGGTAAGCGGATTTATTGCTTTCACACATCAACACTAAATGGCCATTGTAAAAATCTGAAAGACCTGTACCAAATTACTATGCAGCCCTTTGAAAATTTATGGCAAGGCTCATGATTTACATCTTTCTGGATCCTACTATATTCCATCCCACTCCCACAACTGTATAAATATGCTTTATACCTGAGCATTTATTATAACTCTGTACTGTATCCAAAGAAGTGGGTTTGTATCCATGAAAGCTCATGCAAAAATAAAAACTAGTAAGCTTTAAAGGTGCTGCTGTGTTACTTCTTCTCCCTGCCTCCTTTTCCTCCTCCTTTTTATGCTGCAAGAGACCAACATGACTACAGTACTTCTTTGGAGCACTACATGGTCTTCATTCTTACAGCAAACCACTCTAGCATTCCTGGTTTCTAAGAAAAAGCTGCAATTTATGCAAAAAAAAAGTGTGCAAAAATATAAGGCTCCTTCATACACAAAATGAAAGGACATGGATAGGGGAAACATTGCATTATTACTTATCCAAAGAGAAACAAACATGCAGCTATCATATGCAGGGGCATTTTCCTTTGAGCAATCTAGATTTGAAGAGAGCAACCTCATGTATCAGAACCAGGTTGCCCTCCTTTTCTTACAAAGAGTGAGAGAATGTATGTGTGCCTGCATGTGCACACACTGAGTTTTAGGAAAATAATGCACAGCATAGCCAGGTGACTTTCCATGCATTCCCCCATGACACATAAAAAGCCCTTGGAGAAAAAAAGAAGTGGTCATTTAAAGATTTCTGTGATAAGGAATAGAAGTTCCTCACTCTGCAACAAGCAATGTTCCACCCCACCCCAGACCACCCAGTTTCTCCCAAAACAGAGCAATTTGTCCTCTGAAGCCAATGCTTTATTCCTCTCTGCTCCTCAAAAAATAATCTGAATGTAAAGTGTCATTAATATACGTAACAACACCCTGCCCCACAAAGAGTCAACTGACAGTTCACAAACTAGCTTCCTGAATTGGTGATGAACCGAATTCCAAATGCAGGCAAGGGCTAAAAAACAACAACCCTGAAGACAAGGAAGCTTCATGCCTCTGTTGATCTACTATTAAAACATGGTATTTCTGGACAATAGGGAAGTGTCAGATAGCCCAGCAATGGGAGACCAACCCCCTGATACATTTAAGATACATTCTATGTTTTCTTATACAGTTAAAATTCACATTTCCCAGAAGGCACCTGGCTAGACAACAGTGGCAGTGCCAAACGAGTGTGAACTACTGCTTTTCAGGAAGACTGGGCAATACTATCAAATTAATGTAAGAATATCTGCTACTGAAACTCCATGTTACAGTACAGTATTATAAAATCTGGTGGTGAAGGGAAGGGTTTAAATGAAGGAAATGTATGAGGAGTAGCTAATACCCTAGAGGACAAGATCAAAATTCAAAATGACCTGGATAGACTGGAGAGCTGGGCCAAAGTTAACAAAATGAAATAATTTTGTTAGCTTTGGCCCAGCTCTCCAGTCTATCCAGGTCATTTTGAATTTTGATCCTGTCCTTTAGGGCATTAGCTACTCCTCCTAATTTGGTGTCATCTGCAAATTTGATAAGTATGCCCCTAATTCCATCATCCAAGTCATTGATAAACTTGGATGAAGGAATTAGGGGGATACTTATTGAATTTGCAGACGACATAATTGTCTTTAACTTTTAATTGTCATATTTTTAATTGCATATTGTATTTTATGTGTGGTGAGCTGCCTTGGGCCCTATTCTGGGAGAAAGGCAGCATATAAATAAAATAAATAAGTAAATAAATAAACTGCAGGCAAAAAAAAAGTACCCTACCTTTGCCTTTTTAAAAGCAATTTAAAAATGAAGACAGCAGCCCCATGTACCAAAATCAGATTGCCCTTGACTTCCAACAGAAAGAGAAAGAGAGAGAGAGAGAGAGAATGAACTGAGCTGCATAAAATCAAACAGGCAAGTTGCTGTCCTTACTTTCCTTGTGAAACAGGAGGGGGGGAATCAAAGAGAGCAAAAAGTTACTTTTTATACTACCACTCCTCGGGGGGCAAACAGAACGTGCAAAAGTTACTTTTGGGGACGACCAGCCTCAGGATCTCCCATTCTGGTTGGAAAATTCTGGGAGTGCTCCCCCCGCAAAAAATTAACTTTCCCATCCTCCGAGAAAGCTTGCCAAGGTGAGAGACAGGACCCACAAAAAAAAAACAGAGCTAAACTCCAGAGCCACAGTTTCGACAGAAGCATGTGGTCAAAGAAACTGGGGTCCCCCTCTCTGTTTCAACAAGGGAGCCCCATTTTCTCCAGCCAGCTTTACACCCCTCTCCAAGGCGGACCCTCTGGCGAAAGTGGGCACCTGTCTCGCAGTCTGGAAGGTGCAGCACTGGACTCCCCGCTGGGAAACCTCTGCCCGCCTACATCTTCTCCACCGAGCCTCTCTGGGGAGGGAGGGAGGGAGGGAGGCAAGCGTCAGCCCCAGGTGGGCCAGCCGAGGAGGAGGAGGAGGAGGAGGAGGAGGAGGAAGGCCATGGGGCGAAGTTGGGCAAGGAAGCGCCAGGAGAGGGAAGGAGCCATGCCACCCACTCACCGCAGTCCACGAACTTGAGGGGCTCCGCCAGCACCGCAGAGCCGGCGGCCAGCAGCAGAGTCAGCGTCAGGAAGAGCATGGTGCGGTCTCGGGGCGTCTCAAGCAGCAAGAAACTTCCTCCGCTTGAGTGCCGAGCAGCGGACCCAGCACCGCCGCCCGTTTATCTCTGACTCGGCGGCGTCACATGAGAGGCTTCCGAGGCCGGGCCCGCCCCTGAGCCGTCACCTGAGGGGGACGGGCCTCCCTTGGCCCCGCCGCCACCCGCTGGAGGGCGCCCAGGCAGGGGTGAGGAGGGCAGAGTTGGGGGGCCGCCGGGCGGGCAGAGCCACCCACCGCCCTCGGCTGAGGAGCCCTTGCCTCAAGAGAGAAGCAGCCAGAGGCCAACACCCCTAACCTATTTTTTATTAATTTGTATTAATTTTTTTCTTTCCCAAATATGTATAATTGTAATGTGTAATTTCTAATTTTAGTATAAAGGTGTAAATATAATGTTCATTGGAAAAGAAAAACGAGTGATTATAGTCTGTTTAGATTAAGAGGAAAATGTATTAGTGTTAGGATAGATAGTGTGACCAATGTTGCTGTCCTTGAGCAAGCAGGGATCACCAGCATTCAGGCCATGATATTGAGAACACAGCTGCACTGGGCAGGACACATTTCTAGGATGGAGGACCATCGTCTCCCCAAAATAGTACTCTACGGCAAACTTGCCACGGGTCAGCGTAAGAGGGGCGCTCCAAAAAAGTGATATAAGGACTCCCTGAAACAACATCTCAGGCTCGGCCAAATTGATCACCGACAATGGTCCTTCCTGGCCTCACATCAGGAGACATGGAGACACACTATCCACAATGCTGCAGCCTTATTTGAGAACTCACGCCGAACAAGTCTTGAAGAGAAACGACAACGCAGAAAGAATCACAACCCAGAAACATCACCCAAGGAGACCTTCTGCTGTGCTTTCTGCAACCGGACTTGTTTATCTCGGATTGGCCTTTTTAGTCATCAGCGCGCTTGCAGAAAGCACAGGATGAGTTCTTCATAAATCTTTGTTTGCAAAGAAAAGCCAGAGAGAGAGATTAGTAAGTATTAGTATTAGTAAGAAAGGATGGAAATAATTTTTGCGTTATTGTTACGGCCTTTTGCAGTCAGGTGTATTTTTCAGTAGAATGGTCTTGTTTCAATCCTAATCCGCCCCAACCGTCAATCACCCCTCCGAGCTAGCCCCCAAGGGTGGCCATGGTTCTCACGCTACTTCCGCACCCACGGTTTCAGTTATCTGCGGGACACAAAAAGGAGAAACACATGCCATATAGTTTTCCTAGAAAATGCTTAGAGAAGCATCTAAACCTTTTCACTCTGTGGCATTTAAAACCAGAAGTCTCATTATTTTCAACCGAACCGAACCCCCACGGATATAGGGGTCCTACTGTACACTGTTATAGCACTATTATTCCATTTTAACTGCTATGGCTGCCTCCTGTGGAATCCTGGGATTTGCAGTTTTAGGGAGGGGCTTTATCACTCTCAGCCAGAGAGCTCTTAGGCCTCACTAAACTACAAACCCCAGAATTCCACAGGAGGCAGCCATAGCAGTTAAAGTGGAATAATAGTGGTGTAGTGTGATACCTCTTAGAACTCGTGGCCTTTCAAGATGTTGGGCTGCAACTCTCATGATTTCAACATCTTTATCAATGACTTGGATGAGGGAATTAGGGGCATACTTATCAAATTTGCAGATGACACCAAATTAGGAGGAGTAGCTAATACCCTAGAGAAAAGGATCAAAATTCAGAATGTCCTGGATAGACTGGAGAGCTGGGCCAAAGCTAACAAAATGAAATTCAATACGGAGAAATGTAAAGTACTATACTGCATTTAGGGCGGAAAAATGAAATGCATAAATATAGGATGGGAGAGACCTGGCTGAATGAGACTACGTGCGAAAGGGATCTAGGAGTCCTAGTAGACCACAAGTTGAACATGAGCCAACAGTGTGATGCGGCAGCTAAAAAGGCCAATGCGATTTTGGGCTGTATCAATAGAAGTATAGTGTAAAGTAATATAGTGTAAAGAAGTATAGTGTAAAGCAAGGGAAGTAATAGTGCCACTCTATTCTGCCTTGGTCAGACCTCACCTATAATACTGTGTCCAGTTCTGGGCACCACAATTCAAAAAGGATATTGACAAATTGGAGCGTGTCCAGAGAAGGGCAACTAAAATGGTGAAAGGTCTGGAAATGATGCCTTATGAGGAGAGACTTAGGGAGCTGGGTATGTTTAGCCTGGAAAAAAGACGGTTAAGAGGCGATATGATAGCCCTGTTTAAGTATTTGAAGGGATGTCACGCTGAGGATGGAGCAGGCTTGTTTTCTGCTGCTCCAGAGACTGGAACACGGAGCAATGGGTGCAAGCTCCAGGAACAGAGATTCCACCTCAACATGAGGAGGAACTTTTTGACAGTCAGAGCTGTTCGGCAGTGGAACACACTCCCTCGGAGCGTGGTGGGGTCTCCTTCCTTGGAGGTCTTTAAACAGAGGCTGGATTGCCATCTGTTGGGGATGCTTTGATCAAGATTTCCTGCATGGCAGGGGGTTGGACTGGATGGCCCTCGTGGTCTCTTCCAACTCTGCAATTCTATGATTCTATGAACATCAGGAGAGGTGCAAGTGACCCATTTCAGATGTCTGAAAGCCACACTGAAAATTTCCACGGGACTTTTCATAGATACCTCTAAGCACTCTTGTTCTTTGGAAATAAGTGCAAAGTAAACATGCAGGCTTGGTATCATAATGCTGCTTTTATTGTGCTCGCTTGGTTGTTTCTTCAGGACACATGGCAATTAGAGCCAGATGGAGACATGCTGATGTGCTAAACTATATAGAGTTGTCCCTTCATATTCACTGGGGTTTGGTTCCAGGACCCCCTGTGGATACCAAAAGCCATGAATACTCGTCCCATTATATGCAATAGCATAGCAAAATGGTGTCCCTTGTATAAGATGGCAAAATCAAGGTTTGCTTTTTGGATTATTTTTTAAAGAATATTTTCAAGCTGTCAATACTTAAATCCGTGGATACCAAATCCGTGGCTATGGAGGGACGACTGTAATGGCATTACCAAGATAGATGCAGGCATACCTACCTCACTTAACAAAATCTGTAACAGTGAAGCTCCTTTTTACATCTTTTTAGGCCTATGCAGCCCCCCATTTTTATCTTCTGTCTAACTAGAGGGTTGTGGGTTTGTTTTTTAGCAGTAAGGGCATAGGAAAATGATAAAAGAAGGCTGGAAAAAACACTTCCAATGTCAAGGTACAGCAGTAAACAATGCAATAAAGCAGTAAACAATGTCTGCAGTAAACAATGCAATAAAGTTTGATCTGGGGGAAAAACAGGATGCTGCTCTAGCTGAACCTACAATAGCTGTGTGCGCCTGCCTACAACAGGCAAGTTAAACAGCAGCTGCCTCCTGAATCCTTTATAGAGCAATTGTACATGAACACTGAAGCAGACAAAAAAGGAGAAAGTAGAGAAGCCTGCTTCACCACCACCACCCTGCCCCAGCATGTTAAAGAAAACTAGATAGGTAAATTTGGCCACCAAAATTGAAATGTTAAGAAAAGTGGAGGCTGGTGAAAGAAAAAGTCATCCCTAAATGTATTTTGGAAGAAGCCTTCAATTGCTTTCTAAAAGGTTCAAAATGGTTTTCTTACTAATTCAAGGCTTGTCTGACGTGGTTGTTCCATTTCACTTGTGCGTAGTTAGTTTCAAATAAAACGTTTGCTGAAACATGTTGAACTGCTCTTCTTTTTTGTGATGTAGGAACCTATCACTATTCTTTCCATGCTATTCTTGTTTCTGCTACCAGTTTTTCTATTAAAGCAATAATGTGCAGGAATTATTTGATTAACTGAGGTATACCTATATTGGGGTGTGTGTTTGGGGGTGAGATGTCTTATAATCAGTACATGAGAAGAGAGCAGTTGTACAAGAAGATGTATTCAGGGTTTGTTTGTTTGTTTGTTTTGCTTTTTCATAATTTCCCTCTGAGAAACTAACCTTGGAAAGTGGTACATGAGAAATGGAAGGGTGTGTGTCTGCTCCTTTTTATTATTCAGACAAACTCCTGTGTCATTCACACGCTGTTCTGGTTTTCTAAATGGGTGAAATGCAACCATGTATCACTGTCAGATTAAGAAACTCAACATTGCATATCATGTGGCTGCTGTCCAAGATTGCACCTTGCAGAAGGGGCGGAAATACAGTAAACGATTGCCTCCAGCTTTCCTCAGCCTTGTGCTCTTTATATGTGTTGCATTAGAGTTCCCATCAACCTCACTGGGGCCATAGTTAGGGTTATGAATGTACATGTCAGAAAGTAACACTTCGTCCAGCACTTTTTGAGGAAGCATCAATGTGCTTGACTTAAATTAAATTGAATTTAAAAATAAATAAATAAATAACAGTACAGTATGTCCTCATTAAGGCTTCCAATTTCTCTATAGCTTCTAAAATGGGAATGGGGAAAGTGCAACCTGCAGGCTGCATGCCACCCAAACCTCATTTTTGTGACCCCTGAAGCCCACTAGCAGTTTTCCAAAGCCCTCCAACTCCCAACTCCAAAAAGCTCCCCCCCAAATAAAAACAGTTATCAATATGATGGTTTCACTTCTGTACCCCCACCCCAAGTTCCCTCCTGAAATCACTTTTGGTAAAACTTGCCCAAGATGGCAACTGGAAGTAACAAAATGTCATTTCTGATGCACCAAGAAGCATCAGAGCAACCCCCCCACCCCCGTTGTTCACCTGTTCTAGAATGACCATTCTTGAAGACACGTCTAAAGCTAGATGCAAGCTTCTATGATCTTTCCAAATGCCTATGCAAAATCCCGATAACATCAGTGGAATTGACATAGGCTAATTATCTACCAGATTTTTACTTTGATCTGGACTGATAGGAATCCTTGCCACTCCTGAAAAACATTAAAGTAGAAGAGTTTATGTCTTCTGTCAGTGCTGATGATAATACTCCTACATTAGTCTCTTTCTCTCTCTGGCTTTTCTTCACAAACGAAGATTCAGGAAGGACTCATCCCGCGCTTTCTGCAAGTGTGCTGATGACTAAAAAGGCCAATCCGGGATAAACAAGTCCGGGTAATCTGGTCAGTTTTCATCAAAGATGGCCCAACTTCACCTCCTGGCTGTATATACAGTCTCAGTATAAGTATGTTCCAGAAGTACATTCTGAATTGTAAGTACAGCCAAAAGACATTCAGGTTATATTCCTCTGGAGCTAAGTGTGAATGAAGCTTACTTTTCATAGAATCATAGAATTGCAGAGTTGGAAGAGACCACGAGGGCCATCCAGTCCAACCCCCTGCCATGCAGGAAATCACGATCAAAGCATCCCTGAAAGATGGCCATCCAGCCTCTGTTTAAAGACCTCCAAGGAAGGAGACCCCACCACGCTCCGAGAGAGTGCGTTCCACTGCCGAACAGCTCTTACTGTCAAAAAGTTCCTCCTCATGTTGAGGTGGAATCTCTGTTCCTGGAGCTTGCATCCATTGCTCCGTGTTCCAATCTCTGGAGCAGCAGAAAACAAGCTTGCTCCATCCTCAACGTGACACCCCTTCAAATACTTAAACAGGGCTATCATATCGCCTCTTAACCGTCTTTTTTCCAGGCTAAACATACCCAGCTCCCTAAGTCTCTCCTCATAAGGCATCATTTCCAGACCTTTCACCATTTTAGTCGCCCTCCTCTGGACACGCTCCAATTTGTCAATATCCTTTTTGAATTGTGGTGCCCAGAACTGGACACAGTATTATAGGTGAGGTCTGACCAAGGCAGAATAGAGCGGCACTATTACTTCCCTTGATCTGGACACTATACTTCTATTGATGCAGCCCAAAATCGCATTGGCCTTTTTAGCTGCCGCATCACACTGTTGACTCATGTTCAACTTGTGGTCTACTAGGACTCCTAGATCCCTTTCGCACGTAGTCTCATTCAGCCAGGTCTCCCCCATCCTATATCTATGCATTTCATTTTTTCGCCCTAAGTGCAGTACCTTACATTTCTCCGTATTGAATTTCATTTTGTTAGCTTTGGCCCAGCTCTCCAGTTTATCCAGGTCATCTTGAATTTTGATCCTGTCCTCCAGGG
Organism: Gambelia wislizenii; assembly: GCA_030847615.1. Lineage (NCBI taxonomy): Eukaryota > Metazoa > Chordata > Lepidosauria > Squamata > Crotaphytidae > Gambelia > Gambelia wislizenii. The sequence continues at coordinate 444,914,434 of JAUMIR010000001.1, read as the reverse complement.
TATTAGCTACTCCTCCTAATTTGGTGTCATCTGCAAATTTGGTAAGTATGCCCCTAATTCCCTCATCTAAGTCATTGATAAAGATGTTGAATAGCACTGGGCCCAGGACAGAACCCTGTGGCACCCCACTGGTCACATCTTTCCAAGACGAAGAGTAGCCACTGCTGAGCACCCTTTGGGTTCGGCCAGTCAACCAATTACAAATCTATTGAACTGTTAACTTGTCTAGCCCACATTTTACAAGCTTATTTGCAAGAATGTCACGGGGAACCTTGTCAAAGGCCTTACTGAAATCAAGGTATGCGATGTCCACAGTGTTCCCTTCATCTACCAAGCTGGTAATTTTATCAAAAAAAGAGATCAGATTAGTCTGGCATGACTTGTTACTCTGAAACCCATGTTGACTTGAGTCAAAAGGCAGATCGGACTTCCGGCGTGACGGCGTCGTGAGAAGTTGCAGGGAGTGAGAGTTCTCACCCTACAGCTGCTTGTTACCCGTTCCCAGCACAAATCTCTCTCTGAGAAAGACCGATAGAGAGAGGGGAAAGAGGCTGCAAGAACCCCCCTGGTAAGGGGGGCCAAGGAGGCTTGTCGTGGGTCTGCTATCAACCCTTGGGAGTGTGTGGAGGAGCAAGGTTGAAGGGCCGAAGAGCCGCGGAAGGGTAACAAGCAAACCGCATAAAAGCGGTCTAAAGCGACCCCAGCGCTCTTTTAAAGAAATGCTGTAAGTAAATGTAAATTTACTGCAGAGAGACTACTGGTTTCAACTGCTATTTAACTTCTAGAGCAAAAAAAGAGGAAAGACAGTATAGAAAAGGAGATTAAAAGAACAAGGAAAATAAGTGGAGGCTGTAAAGGAAAAGCGAAAGGAGCGTGAACTGGGCAGACGGAGAAAAGAGGAGGGAGGTGGAGAGAAAAAACAGTAAAACAGGAGACCAGAGACGGAGCAGAGCGGAGCGGAGTGGAGGGAAGGTCCGAGCAGAAGGGGAGCGTCTAGAGGTGGTGCGCGCAGGAGAAACAGGAGACCAGAGAAGGAGCGGAGCGGAGACGGAGAGCAGAGACGGAGCAGAGTGGAGCGGAGCGGAGCGAAAGGAAGAACTGAGCAGAAGGGGAGCGTGTAGAGGTGGTGCGCGCAGGAGAAACAAGAGACCAGAGAAAGAGCGGAGCGGAGACGGAGTCCAGAGATGGAGCAGAGTGGAGCGGAGGGAAGGTCTGAGCAGAAGGGGAGCGTGTAGGAGTGTGTAGAGGTGGTGCGCGCAGGAGAAACAAGAGACCAGAGAAGGAGCGGAGCTGAGACGGAGACCAGAGACGGAGCAGAGTGGAACGGAGCGGAGGGAAGGTCTGAGCAGAAGGGGAGCGGGTAGAGGTGGTGCGCACAGGAGAAACAGGAGACCAGAGAAGGAGTGGAGACGGAGATCAGAGACGGGGCAGAGCGGAGCGAAGGGAAGGACTGAGCAGAAAGGGAGCGTGTAGAGGCGGTGCGCGCAGGAGAAACAGGAGACCAGAGAAGGAGTGGAGCGGAGACGGAGACCAGAGACGAAGCAGAGCCAAGCCGAGCGGAGGGAAGGACCGAGCAGAAGGGGAGCGTGTAGAGGTGGTGCGCGCAGGAGAAACAGGAGATCAGAGAAGGAGCGGTGTGGAGCGGAGGGAAGGAGTGAGTAGAAGGGGAGTGTGTTGGTGCGTGCAGGAGAAAGGACAGGGGAAAAAAGGGAGCAGATTGGGAGGTGGAAAGTAGAAGGAAAGCTACAACAGAAGTAAAGTGCAGAGTAACAACCTCTAACTGACTGACTGGTGTCTGAAAGATCAGTTGAGTGAAGGGATTGATTGAACAGGAGAACAGCAGAACAGTAAAAGGAGAATAAGATAATAAGTGTTTGTGCTGTGAGTACAGAAGGAGTAGAGGATAAATTAAAAAAAGAAAAAAAAAGAAGAAGGAGTAGAGGTAGAAAGAGAGGGGAGAAACGAAGAAGCGAAGAAAAGAATAGATAGATATTTAAAATACCAGTGAGGAAACTGCTAATTGTTTAAAGCAAATAAAGAAGTGTACTATCACTCAACTGATTGTAGTAATTGAGCGCACTATTACTCAACTGATTGTAATAATTGATGGTAATAATTATATGTACTATTATATAAGGGATTATAATTGACTGTGACAACACAACTAATTGATGATAATAACCATAAGTACTATCAATTAATGGACTCTAACAACTGATGGTGATAATATATTTAATTGTAGCTAATTGATGTTAATAATTAACAAAGGGAGATAATCTGCAGCACCCTGTACTGTACGGACAAGCCTACTGAAATTGGCAGTAAAAAACTATCCAATCAATTATTAATATAATTATTTGAGGATATAACCAAGGGTATATGGTTAGTAAAGGAATGAAATTAACATATTGAATACAACCAATTCATTGAACACAAAGAATTAAACAATTAAAAACATAGTAAAGCACAGGAGGGACTTGAAAGCAAAATGGCAACAGGCACAAGAAAAGCTACACAAGCACAGACCCAACTAGTATTTCAGAGGAGACCATCAATGGAAGGTGCAATAAAGACACCGGAGACGAGCATTATCTTGGAGGAGATGCGAAAGGAGATGAAAAAGATGAGACAGGAAATTAAAGAAGAGATGAGAGAGATAAGAGCAGAAATGAAGTCAGACCTCAAAAAAGAATTGAATAACTTTGGGAAAAAATTAGAAAAGTTAACGGAGGATATGGATCAAATAAAGAAGGAGGTACAGAATATACAAGAAAAATCACAGAAGATAGAAGAAAAAAATATCACAAGCATCACTAGAACAGGAACAAATGAAGAGAGAACTCTTAACAACAGACCTAAGATACAGAGAAAAATGTTTGAAGATAAGGGGAATACAAGAACAAGAAAATGAAAATCTAATTGAAAGAGTGATCCCATCTATAGCTAAATTCATGAATTTATCTGAAGAAAGAGTAGAACTACAAGTTGATAAAATGTTCAGAATAAACTCAATAGTAGCAAAAGAAAAAAAAACTACCTAGGGATGTGGTGGTATGCTTTACGAGAACGAAAATGAGGGATCAAATAATACAGAAAAGCTATGATGAAAAATTAATAGTCGATGGAGAAGAGACAAAAATATATAAAGATGTTCCACCTCAAATTTTGAAGAAGAGACAAGAATACAGATTTTTAACACGGATGCTAACAGAGAAGATAAACTACAGATGGGAAAGATTAGAAGGGGTATCATTTATATATCAACATAAAAGAATTAAAATAAATTCAATACAAAAAGCAAGGGAATTCTGTAAAAGATTAAGTAAAGCAAGAAAGAAAGATAAGGAAAGGGAAGTTAAGAAGAGACAAAAGGACAAAGAAACCAAAGATCGGGAGGAGGAAGAAAATGACCCAGAACTAGAAGAAGAGGAAGTAGCAGAAGAAGAAGCTCTAACTGATAAGTCCTCAACAGAGGAAGAAGAAGAGGAAGAAGAACAAGAAGAGGGAGAGGAAGAGAATTAAATATATTGGGGGAAAAAACCAATAGGGAAAAAAGAAGAAATAACTACAGGAAATATGGAAACTAAATTCATATCATGGAATGTAAAAGGAATGAACACAAAGCATAAAAGAAATTTAATCTTCCATTACCTTGAAAAATTGAAATTAGACGTAATTTGTCTACAAGAGACAAGAATTAAGAAGGGAGACACTAAATTTCTGAATAACCATAAACTAGGACAAAACTTTATATCAACAAATCAGAAGAAAAAGAAAGGGGTAGCACTGTATTTTAACAGAAAATATCAGGCGAGAGAGATATTCAATGATCGTGAGGGTTCGTATATTGGAGTGGAAGCAAAACTACAAAATCAGACAGTATTGTTAGTGGGAGTGTATGTCCCTATTCAAGCACAGGAGAATTTTTTTGAAAAATTGAAGAAAGGTGGAAAAGACAGAACAAGAGAGAATAATAATTATGGGAGATTGGAATGGTGTAATTGAACAACTGAAAGACAGAACAGCTAAAAAACGACAGAAGAAAAACCAAGGGAAGCTTCCAAAGGCTTTCTTTAAGATGATGGATGAGTTATCTTTAATAGATGTATGGCGATACAAGTATGGGGAAGCTAAAGGGTTTACTTTTTTCTCTGAGGTCCATCATACGTCATCAAGAATAGATATGTTCTTAGTCACTAGGAACTTACTGACAACAATTAAACATATGGAAATAAAGGCGAAATGGACATCTGATCACAATCCAATAATATTAAAGATGGCAGAAAAAAGGAAAGAATTTGGTTGGCAACTAAAAAACAGTCTTTTAAGTGACGACAAAAAAGTGAAAGAAGCTAAAGAAACACTGAGGTTATACTTTAAAGAAAACATTTCAAAAGAGTTAGCCATGAAAACTACATGGGATGCAGGCAAAGCAGTCATGCGCGGTTTCTTTATTAAAAAGGCTTACGAAGAAAGGAAGAAAAAACCAGAGAAATTAAATAGTATCCTAAAAGATATTGCATGGAAAGAGAAAAAACAAAGAGAGAACCCAAGAAGTAAAGAAATACAAATAGAACTTAATCTGTTAAAGAAACAATTACAATCGCACATGACAGAAGAAGTAGAGCAAAAGTTGAAAATCATAAGACAAAAACATTTCGAAGAAGCCAATAAAACAGGAAAATGGCTAGCTCTAAGACTGAAAAAGAAAAGAGAGACCAAATTAATTACAGAAATAAAATACAAGGGGAAAAAAGTGACAGAACATAAATTAATCTTGGAAGGATTTCATAAATTTTTCAAAGAACTCTACAAAGATGCCAACCTGACTAAATCAGAAGAGAGAGAAATGTATAAATATCTGGATAGACAAAATATAGCGAGATTGACTGAAGAACAGAAAGATGCTCTAAATAAGGAAATAACAATGATGGAATTAGTGGAGGCAATTAAGAGATTGAAGTACGACAAAGCACCGGGCCCTGATGGTTTTACCGCACTTTACTACAAAAAATTAGATGAAGTGCTACTAATTCCACTACTAAAAACACTGAATCAAATTAAAACAGATGGCATACCTGATACCTGGAAGGATGCGTATATTTCTGTTATACCAAAAGAGGGAAAAGAAAAAGATGAACCAAGAAACTACAGACCAATTTCGCTGTTAAACTTGGATTACAAGATCTTTGCGGATATTTTAGCACAAAGACTAAAAATAATTTTAAATAAAATAATACAGGAAGATCAAAATGGGTTTTTGCCAAATAGATATATAAGGAACAACGTAAGAACAGCTGTAGATATAATAGAATACTATGAATATCATAATGAGAAAAAGTTAGCAATGATTGCACTAGATGCAGAAAAAGCTTTCGACAATGTTAAGTGGTCTTTCATGAAAGAGATGCTGAATAGAATGAATATAGGAGAAAAGTTTAGTAACTGGATTAACTCCATATATGAAGAACAAAGAGCCCAAATATTAATAAACGGTGATAAGATGGAAAAGATCAATATTAGAAAAGGGACGAGACAGGGATGCCCGCTGTCACCACTCTTATTTATTACAGTGATAGAGATTCTAATTAACAACATTAGAGCGAATGGAAAAATTAAAGGCACAAAGATCCAAAAGTACGAATTTAAAATAAAGGCATTCGCAGATGACTTAATAATCTTTTTGGAAGATCCAATAGAACAACTAGGAGAACTAATGAGCACACTGGAGGAATTTGGACAACACTCAGGTTTTAAAGTAAATAAGGAGAAAACTGAAGTTATGACAAAGAATATGACAAAAAAGGAAGAATTAAAAATAGAATCTAGTACCGGATACAAAATAACAAATAAATTTAAGTATCTAGGTATATGGATCTCCAAAAGAAACACAGATTTATTTGAGAATAATTATAACAGGATATGGAAAGAAATATTAAAAGATCTTCAGAGATGGTCAAAGCTACAACTATCATTCCTAGGAAGGATATCATCAATAAAAATGGTAGCATTACCAAAATTTATGTACCTGTTTCAAAATCTACCAATAATAACAAATATGAAATGCTTCAAAAAATGGAATACAGAACTGATAAAATACATATGGGAAGGGAAAAGACCTAGAATCAAACTGAAACTATTAACAGATGACAAGAACAGAGGAGGATGTGCGATGCCGGATTAAATGAGATATTACAATGCATGTTCATTAACGTGGCTGGACGAGTGGATAAAATTGGAAAATGACAAAATGCTAATGTTAGAAGGCCACAATTTAATTTACGGATGGCACACCTATATATGGTACGGCAAGAAAAAAGATAATAAAGAATTTGACCATCATTTCATCAGAAAAGCACTACTAAAAACTTGGTTAACAATCAAAAAGCTATTTTACAGAAAGATACCACAATGGATTTCAACCCAAGAGGCATTCTTTAAAAGATCTAAAAGAGAAGAACAGGGGTGGCCAAAATATCAAGATCTACTGGAAGAAAACCAGAATTTAATAAAAATAAAATCTAGAGAGCAATTAGAGAAAGAAGGAATCGAACTCAACTGGTTTGCATATCACCAAATTTATGAAAGATATAAAATGGATCTAAAACTGGAAGGGTTTCAACTGGAAAAAAATGATATTGATAAAGTTATGTATGGCAATTCCAAGAGTCATATAACAAAATATTACAAAATCTTAACGGAGAGGGATCTAGAAACAGAGTTGGTGAAAGAGAATATGATAAAATGGGCTCAAGAAATAGGCAAAATCATTGAAATAGAAAAGTGGGAAAAGGCCTGGATAAATACTCAAAGATTCACTCTGTCCCAAAATTTGAAGGAGAACTTCATCAAAATATTCTATAGATGGTATCTAACTCCAGTTAAACTAAACAAAATGTATAATACAGGGTCAATAAAATGCTGGAAGTGCGGAGAGGCGGTAGGAACACTAATACATATGTGGTGGAATTGCCACATAGCTAAAAGATTTTGGAGAAAAATCCATGGTATAATCAAAGAGATCCTTAAGATAGATTACCCATTTACCCCGGAGTTATATCTACTAAACATGGTAGATGATGTAAAGAAGTCAGAGATTAAAAATAGATGGAGAATATTATTATATATGGTTACCACAGCAAGGATTTTATATGCTCAAAAATGGAAAAAGAAAGAAACTCCAACCGAGGAAGAATGGATTGTAAAAATGTATGATATGTGGGAAGCTGATAGATTAACAACACTAAGAAGGGCCAGATCAATAAGCAAAATTGCAAAAGAATGGGAGCCGATGGAGAAATTTTGGGCAAAATATAAGACCGTAAAGAATTATTGACCTTTATAAGAGAAGAAGGGCCATATAAAGAAGGAGAATAAATTTAAAGTAGGAGTATAAACTTAAAGATATACAAGAACAGTTAGACATGTACGGGTAAAATAAAAAAGATGCATGGCTGGATAAGCATAGAAGGAACACTCAAGGAAAGAAAGAAACAGAAAACAGAAAAAGAGGAAGAGAAAAGGAATCTCTGCAGAGGTGAATAGGAAGGAAGACAGGAGATATATATAGAAATATGATACGAATGTATAGAAATATGATATGAATATACTTTGTGTTAATTTATTTTAGATAACGAAATAGAGTTGCAGTATGTTATAAAAAGGGCAATTATGCAATGTGTTTTGTAATAAGCGGTAATGTAAATAGATAAAAGTGTGATGATACTTCGCAATATATGTATGCGAATATACCGGCTGTAACCAATAAAAAATATATTAAAAGAAAAAGAAACCCATGTTGACTTTTTGTGATTATGGCATTGCCTTCTAAATGTTCACAGACTCTCTGTTTAATGATCTGCTCTAGAATCTTCCCTGGTATTGATGTCAGACTAACTGGACGATAATTGTTGGGATCCTCTTTTTTCCCCTTTTTGAAGATGGGGACAACGTTTGCCCTCCTCCAGTCTGCTGGGACTTCTCCTGTTCTCCAGGAGTTCTCAAAGATGATTGCCAATGGCTCTGAGATTATATTTGCCAGCTCTTTTAATACTCTTGGATGTAGTTCATCTGGTCCTGGAAATTTAAATTCATTTAAATTGAGAAGGTATTCCTGTACTACCTCTTTGCTTATTCTGTGCTGGATTTCCCCTGTTGTGTCTGCTGTACTTTTATCCTCAGGTTGGTCCCCCTTTACCTTTTCTGAAAACACTGAGGCAAAGAAGGTGTTGAGTAATTCTGCCTTTTCTCTGTCCCCTGTTAGCATTTTGCCACCTTCTCCGCGTAGTGGCCCTACCATTTCCTTCTTCCTCCTTTTGCTGCGGACATACCCAAAAAAACCCTTTTTATTGTTCTTAACCTCTCTAGCAAGCCTGAGCTCATTCTGTGCTTTAGCTTTTCTGACTTTACTCCTACATGTGTTCGCTATCTGTTTGAATTCTTCTTTGGTGATTTCCCCCTTTTTCCATTTCTTATACATGTTCCGTTTAAAACTTAGCTCTGTTGATATTTCTTTAGTCATCCATCCTGGTTTCTTGAGACACCTCCCATTTTTCTTCCTCAATGGTACTGTTTGAAATTGTGCCTTCAGTATCTCCCTTTTGAGAAAGTCCCATCCGTCTTGAGGTCTCTTCTCTTATAGTATTCCTGACCATGGGATCACCCCCAGTATTTCCCTGAGTTTATTGAAATCAGCTCTCCTAAAGTCAAGAATGCGTGTCTGACTATGCCTGGCTTCTCCTTTCCATTGTATAACAAACTCCAGGAGAACATGATCACTCTCATCTAAGGATCCCACCACTTGCACCCCATTAACCAGGTCATCCCTGTTGGTTAGGATCAGATCTAAAATAGCTGACCCCCTTGTTGCCTCTTCCACCTTTTGGACCATGAAATTGTCTTCCAGGCAAGTAAGGAATTTGCTAGATCTTGAAGTTTTGGTTGAGTTAGATTGCCAGCAAATAGCAGGATAGTTGAAGTCACCCATCCCTACTACATCTCTCCTTTCTGCATGTGTGTTCATCTGTTCTAGAAAGGCATCATCCAATTCCTCCGTCTGGCTTGGGGGTCTGTAGTAGAGTCCGACAATAACATCCCTGTTGTTTCCCTCCCCTTTAATTTTTATCCAGATGCTCTCTACCTGGCTTCCAGTATTGATGTCATGGATCTCTTCACTGGTGTAAATATCCTTGACATATAATGCTGTTCCTCCTCCTTTCCTGTTTGGCCTGTTTCTCTTAAAAAGGTTATACCCCTCTATTCCTATATTCCAATAATGAGACTCGTCCCACCAGGTTTCAGTAATGCCTATTATATCATATTTGTTTTGTAGTGCTAGGAGTTCAAATTCACCTTGCTTATTTCCCATGCTCTGTGCATTAGTGTAGAGACATCGAAGACCATGTGCTCCCTTTACTTGCTGCCTGTGCAAGTTTTTTTGCCTCCCACTGTTGTGTCCTTGCGCTGTTTGCCTTGTTCCCTCTATGACAGCTTGACTATTTTCTCCAGCTCTTTTGCCTTCCAGAATACTGTCTCCCTCCCCCATGTGACTCAGTTTAAAGCCCTCCTGATCAAATTCTTGAGACTGTAGGCAAAAACGTTTCTGCCAACTGTTGTGAGATGCACCCCATCTCTTGCCAGAAGTTCTGTAGGCATGCATTGGCTTGCAGTGTCAGACTATAGTTTTATTAAAGTGTTTCATCTGACTAGTATCAGCAGGCTTGTCTTCATGTTGAAGCCTAAATCTAGTTGGCTGGAACCTAAGCTAAGAGTTGTACTTTTTGCATGGTGGTTGTGAGGGAAGGATGTCAAAAGCTGAGAGTTTTGAGCAGCCTATTTCTCCAGTGTCGTATTCCTTCATGGTCAATGAACTCATGGCCTTTTTTTTTCTCCCATCACCACCAACAATGCCCCATGTAGTTATACTAAAAGGAATCCAACCCATGCCGTCTGTTCACAGATCAATCTTCCATCAGAGCAGATCATGCCTTCTTTCATAATTTGATTTGATTTTCATTATCTGAATTATAAATCTTTAGGTTTGATATATACTTTGCTTGGAATTAGTTTAGCTTCATGCACTGGCTGACAAAGACATCCATCAGATTTATAAATGTAAAGGTCAGTGGTCACTGGAAAAAAATTTTTAGTAATCAAGGCAGAACTGACCAATACTGGGGTCAATGGCACTTGAGTGACTGTGCTGCTGTAGCTAAAAACAATCCATGGGATGAAGCTGAATGGCTATGGGCTACTATACGAGAAAGGGCTAACTGGATCCTTTGTGCCCCCCTCTGGGGTCTCACTTCTATGTTTTCAGCTGCATATCAGCCGAAAAAATGTACCAGGAAGAAATCACTTCTGCTTCCCGCTTTCTGGTTTGTGGGCTGTTTTCAGCTGATTTCTTGGGAGATAAGGAGGTTTAAAGAGTTGGGGTACCATGGCAAAAAACTGCTCCTGGTAGCATTGAGAGGCAATATCTGGTCCACATTTTTTTTAAAGGGGGGGAGCTGGAGAGCTCTGGGACCACAAAAAGAGGTTGTGGCTGGATGTGGCCCATGGGCTGCCCTTTGCCCACCCCACAACAACAGTGCAAACCTTCATTGTGAGGGATCTGATCTCAGTTCCTGTCTATCCCGGACTTCTTTAACCATGCGCTTGTACAATGCATGGGTTAATTTTTCAACTCCATTCCACAAAACTTTACCACTTTTTTAGTCTTTAAGGTTCAAGGTGCCACAAGGGCCTAAATACCCTGAAAGCACCAGATCCTGTCTGATCTTGGAATCTAAGCAAGATGAGATCTGGTTAGTAGTTGGATGGGAGATTGACAAAATAAAATAAAATAAAATAAAATAAAAAATGCCAGGTGCTGTAGGCTATATTTCAGAGGAAGGCAACGGTCAACCACCTCTGAATATTCCTTGCCTAAGCAAATTGTATGAAATCTATGGGGTCTGTATGAGTTGACAGGCAACTTGAAGGCATATTTACTGTACATGTATAAGGTGCAAGTTGGTGTGTTGTTTTTGTTGCAACAAACTGACATTACCAACCCTCTGGGAATGTCTTGCCTCATTTTAACTCAGCTTTAAAACCAGTCAGACAACACTTTCCATAGCTCCACTGATGTTGAGCGTAATGTGCCATAAGGACTCATTTGAAGACTGCAGCCTGTTGCTTCTGGAAACCTTTAGCCCAGTTCACAAGGTTAGAATTCTGTGTTGTTTAGAGAGGGCAAGTTACTTTGCCCTTTTTTAAATCACAAAGACGATAACCATATCACTTGAGGGTCACTTTGGAGATGTCTCTTCTGTCCTTGTCAGATCAGCAAGAAGAAACTGGCTGAAATATATTTTAAGCTTTGCCCTACTTTGCTTGTTCAGCAGTTCCCTTTCACCTACATACATTTAGCTCAAGGCATATTCTGAACAGGGAAAGGAACTAGTAGAGAAAAAGCTGCAGCTGTTGGGAGTTGGGTTGTTAGGGCCAACCTATATGCCACAGAAATGTGCACACTTTTGATTTCCCCAGAACTATTAATCAGATTACATAGTACCTACTAGTCCAGATCTTGTAGCTATGACACAGATACTATACATTCAGTCCCAATATGGAAATTGCAGACTAAATGAATCACTGGCAGGAGTAATCATATTGCACCAAGCAATGCAGATCTAAGAATTAATGGCCACACTGCATTTCTGGAAAAAAACAAAGACTGGCTTCAGCTCTGTTCACTGAGATCTGTACATCACCTTAAGAAAAACACACACAGACTGGCATAGGGCAGAGGTAAAGTGATAGCATTTAAGCAAAACCAGAGATTAAATTTTAGGTGGTGAACTTCAGCTAGGAAAAAGTTGAGGCCAAATGTTCAATACTGTATTGGCTGACAGGAATGCAACTCTGGGAGCAGTTCCTTTTCATGTGGCAGGAAATCTTATTCCTTCGTTGTAGAGTAAGGTCCACTTTTCAAAGAAATACGGTATATATGTGCATGTTTGTATATGCCTTCAAGTCATCTTTCAACTTATGACGACCCCATGGTTGGGAATGACTTTTGTGTTGTCCTCCTTCAGCTGAAGTATTATCACACAGTTCAGTGGCAGATTACATCATCCTAGTGACAGGTTAAGAAAGAGTTACTCTGTGCAACTGAGACTGATCACTACTATATAAGATATGCTGTGAACAGCTTTACGTTGCACAAAAAGTTCATCTGTGGCTTTGTAGATCTTAATTCACTTTAACCCCTCCCCTTTTATTTTACAATATTACACAAATGATCATAAAGCATGCAAACATGTGTGTACATACTCATGGTAAAGCCTATTAGATTGAGCAGGGAAGGAAGGTTATATATGAATAAGTATTCCTAAATTTACACTTCAAGTCTGGGTTATTTTCTCAATATTTGGCCAACCTTCTTTGAAATTTAATTACTACATTCCTGTACATCTGATGTGAAAAGCTCTTGAACAGTAAATACATCGTGTCTTTGTTTGAACACCACAAAATTCTACACAGGCAAGCGAGAAGAGCTAAATAGGCTGATCCTGGAATAGCTTGCAGATTCTGTAGCCTTACCCTTAGAATTAAGTACACCTTAATTTAGTGGTGTATAATCCAAAATAAGTGTATATACAGTTGCAGACCTAGGCTACAATCCTGTGCACACTTGCAAGTAAATTCGCTGCATTACTTCAAGGTAAACATGAGTAAGTGTACAGTTGTCCCTTCATATTCACTGCTGTTTGGTTCCAGGATCCCCATGGATACCAAAATCCATGAATACTCAAGTCCCATTATATGCAATAACATAGCAAAATGGTGTCCCTTATATAAGATGGCAAAATCAAGGTTTGCTTTTTAGATTATTATTTTTTAAAGAATATTTTCAAGCCGCGAATACTTAAATCTATGGATATCAAATGCATGGATACGGAGGGACAACTATATACTGTTTGGCTTTAATCCTATGGCCCTCAATATAACAACAACAACACGACAATAAATTATTTATTTATTTATTATACACATTAACACATAGAAATAACATTGGTTAAAAGCACATATCAATTAAAAACATATATATCAGTTTAAAAGAACAATTAAAGCCAAGACATTTTAAAACAGCCAACACACAATTTAAAATGCACACTTTAAAATAATTTGGATAGGCTTGCATGAAAACCCTACCGAAAACTGTGGGATTTATTACACAGTGCTGTATAAGATTTAGTGAACAGACCACATCCCTTTGCTTATACAATGGCAAACGAAAAAGGAGTTAACTTATAATTCTGTAATTCTATAAGTAACTCAGGAAAGGGCCGCACTCGTTTTTGTTGGGAGCGGAGGGAACGACTCAGCGTAGAAATGAGTACTCAGAATACTTTTAAAACTACAGTACTTTTTCTACAATGAGAGTAACTCCTTCGCCTATAAACAGATTGCCACTTCAGTGCAACAAGCTCCGCCCAAAAAGAAGGCGGTGGTAGCCAATCCCGCCTTTGATATTTCAGCACTAACCAATCAAAATGCTTCACAGTTCGCAAACGGGAGACTCGACTTCCCAGGCGCTTCCGCCCTATTTCCCTCGCCTTCACTCCAAAGGCACGTGACTTTCTCGTCACGCTTCTCTAAATGCCCAATGGCGCAGCCGTCTCCTCTTCCGCAGAAACCAATCGGCGTTCGGCGTGGGCGGGTCATATTGTACATCTCCACCAATAGAGACATAATAAAGAGGAAGAAACAAGATGGCGGCACTGGTCGGGCTGGCTTGTTTTAGGACGCTGAAGCCTTGCGGGCGGAGCAGGTAGTGACGGTTCTTCCCACTTTCCCGTCTTAAGCCGGCCGTTGGTCAAGAGTGCCCTCGGACTGGGCGAGATGGTTTTGGTGGTGAATTGGGGCGAGGGTGGAGGGGTCACCTTTGTTTTTCAGTTCACGCAGGACATTGCCCTCTCGGTCTTTTCATTAAGAATAGCGGAGGAGGAGGAATTTTTTGGTGGTGGTGGGGGAGGAATTAGGATTTTTTTTATTGAAATAAGACCATTCTACTGAAAAATACAGTACACCCAACCGCAAAAGGCCGTAACAATAACGCAAAAAAAGAAAAAGAAAAAAAGAAAAAAGGTTTCCTCTTTTCTTACTAATACAAAAATAAAACTATCTATCCTAACACTAATACATTTTTCCTCTTAATCTAAAACACACTATAATCACTCTTTTTTTTCTTTTCCATTGAATATTACATTTACTCCTTTATACTAAAATTAGAAGGTACACATTGTAATTATACATATTTTGAAAGAAATAATAATAATAAATTAATAAAAATAATAATACAAAAATATAGAAGTTATAATAATGAGGCTGTCATAGTCGTGGGTCTTGGGACAAATAAAGGTCAAGTAGCCTTGCCAGAGCGAAAATTGGAGGGGGCTGCTGGACCTTTAATGGTTGCATAGAAGAAGGGATTTCTTGTCCCCTGACATGTAACCCCTGCTGACATTCCTGTTTCTGCACAACTATTAATGGCACAGGAGCCCTCCCCAGTTTTCAATCTGGCAACCGTAATAACGTGTGATAAAACAACCCCCCCCAAAGTGATACCTTTATTGGCCAACCAAAATGCGAAACGCAATGCAAGTTTTCGAAGCTTTACTGAGGGTGAAAATAACCGTCAAGGAAGTTGAACGCTTTCATGGCTGGCATCCATAGATTTTCTGGTGTTTTTTCCCCGAGTTGTGAGGCCATGTTCTGGAAGAGTTTGTTTCTGACGTTTCACCAGCATCTGTGGCTGGCGTCTTCAGAGAATAACCCCCACACACATACACACACTCCTACCCAACCATTCTTTGAAGATGCCCGCCACAGATGCAGGTGAAACGTCAGAAATAAACTCTTTCAGAAAATGGCCTCACAGCCTGAAAAAAAAACCAAGGAAAACCATCAAGGGATTTCTTGGGAATCCTACCTGTCTAAATGGGATCATAGAATTATAGAGCTGGAAGAGACCACAAGGGCCATCCAGTCCAACCCCCTGCCATGTAAAAATACACAATCAAATCTTTCCCAACAGATGGCCATTCAGCCTCTGCTTAAAAACCTCCATCAATACACAGTATTTAGAAGAAGGGGGGCCCAAAATGGCAAAAACAGTGTAGGAAAAGCCTTCGTGGCTTTCCCCATAGTTTTTTTAAAACAGCTAGCGGGGTGTGCATTCCTGCTTATTAGGACAAGTGCATTTGCTTTGAATCACTTTCCTATAGGAGAGGAAGCACAAAGCTGATTGGCTGGGTGAGTGCGGGGGTGGGGCTTGCCAACAGGGCAAGTGCCCACTGGCGCCATATTGGATTTTCAGCTTAGGAAGCAATTGCTAAGGCGATAAAATGGGGTGGGTCTTTTTGCTGTGCTTTTAACTCGAAAAATCACTCTTATTGCTCCAGCGCACCTTAGACCATGTTCTTCTTTTAAAAAAAAGTTTGGCGGTGACGAAATATTAACACAAGTAAATTACTTGTGGCTGCCATCTGGCATGCAAGCTTCTAGGGCCAAAGACACTGTTAAGGCAAGTCGCTGCTGCGAAATGCCGTTACTGCAAGGTACTCTGTTTTTCTCCCCTCATATAGACGGGGCCCTGGCTTTTTCAACAGGCCAGTAGAACTTCGAAAGCTTGTGTCATGTGTTTTGTATTTTGGTTGGCCAATAAAAGTATCACTTTTTTGTGGGTTCTGGTTTTTGTTTTGCTGTATGGCCAACACAGCTACCCCTGAATGTGCTTCCTAAATGTGTGATAAAGTGTTGGCACCTTTTTGACCCTCAGATGGTTCTTCTTAAAAGCACTGTTAAGAGTCAGCGTGTCTGAATTTGTATGTGTGGGGATCAAATAGTAAATAGCTGAAGTGCTTCATATTCTTCCAAGTAGTGTGATGTTCATATCATTGCTTTTGGTGCTAGAGGTGTGAAAATGGTGAGAGATATGGAATTTTAGACCACCACTCACTGGAGCAGTGGAGTGGGTGGGGGGTGGAGGGAGAGAAAATGTGGATGGCAAATTCTGCAAAGTTCATTTTTGTATCACAACAGACAGAAAAGTGGCTATAATGTCTGTTGTTAAATTTAGGGAACCCTGCCCAATATATTGTAGTCCAGGCCATGGACCCTGGAACAGGGGAGGTAGGAGAAGCTCAAATCCTCCAAACTAGTCTGTGCACCCCTGAAATATTCAAGACTCCTGTGTAATTGAACTCAACCCCCTCAAGCAATTATCAATCAGGAGTGTACTAAATGATCAAGCACTCACACAAATATTAAAATTACTATTGAGTCAGCTGCATACCATTTATTCTGTGTAGACTTACTTGGGAATAAGCTATGCTGAACACATGTGACTTCTCAGTACACATTGTGCTCATAAAGAGTCTTCATATTTAAGGATGATTGAACAATAATGGTTGGGAGAAGTAATTTGCCTTCCTTCCACCTCAAGCTTGGTAGATATACATGTTTTCACATTTTCTTTTGAGTTATGTGTGCAACCCTGTGTCTTATAACATTTCTCTGCAACTTTTGCTTTTAAGGTAGTGTAGTGAAGGGACAGATGCTACATGAGACAGTATAGTCATCCCTTCACATTCGCGGGGGTTAGGGCAGACAACTCCCGCGAACGTGAGAAAAACGCAAATAAGAAATGAGCCTGGGGGTAAGCGGCTTTCCACCCCAGTCCCTTCCCAAGGCAGCGATGGGCTTTGTGAGAAGCCCCTCTCTGCCTTGGGAAGGTAGTGGGGTGGAGAGCGCGTGCGCGTGCGCGGGGCTTTCCTCCCCGCCTTCCCAGGGCAGCAACGGGCTTCATGAGAAGCCCCTCGCTGCCTTGGAAAGGGAGTGGGGTGGAGAGCGAGTGTACTAGGGGCTTTCCTCTCCACCTTCCCAGGGCTTCTTGAGAAGCCCCTCGCTGCCTTGGGAAGGGAGTGGGGTGGAGAGCGAGCACGCCAGCAACTTTCCATCCCGCCTTCGCTGACTTGGGAAGGGAAGGGGTGGAGAGTGGTGCGGGGGGGGGGGAGACGGCTTTCTGTGAATAATCAAAACCGCAAATGTGAAAGTCGTGAATGTGGAGGGGCAACTGTATAGAGCACATTTGTATTCACTTAATAAAGTCTTTCCCCTGTTTGCTTTATTTCATATTATCACTTTATTGCTGTCAACAGACCATTAAAGCAACTTGTTGGGTACAATTTAAAACATTTAGTAATTATTTCTATTTATTCAGTTTTGTAATCTTTCATTTTAATTTGGCTATTGCTGTCAAGGTATTCAGATTGTTTCCTGCTTCAGTTAGTGATGATTGTTATTTTCATGCAATATGTTCTGTGTTTTAGTTGTTTTGTAAAAAGCAACAACAAGAAGAAACATACCTGCAAGTACCTACTTGCCAGTGCCGAGCCCCTGCTACCTTAAAAACAATTCCAGTCTATTGCTGCAAGCCTAAGTACCAGCTAGTATCATCACTGGCCAGCAGTGGCTATGTTTCCAGTTTACTTTATTCCATCACAGATATGCTTTGTTGCTGAAGGTTTTTAGAGGTTTATTGACCCCCTCCCCTCAAAAAGTTAGGCCTGTCTTCTTTATGGGTTTTCTCACAAAAGTGCCTAAAAGTAGAAGAAGGTATTCACCTACAAAGAACTGCACTATTGCAGATACAATAACTAGTAAAGGACAGATACAGTAACTAGTAAAGGAGACGCACCTAACAAATGTTGTGTTTTCTGTTGTTGTTAAAGGTCTTGAGCTCTTGTGAATTACTCCTATGTTGCAGTGCATTCAGTGGGTCTCACTTTAGACGCTGTGTATTTAGAATTACATCCTCAATTTGTTTCCATGCAAGTGAATGTTTTTAAATGAAAAGTAAAGATGAAAACAATGGCAGTCTTAGATTTTCCTTGGTTTTTTTGCAGGCTGTGGGGCTGTGTTCTGGAAGAGTTTACTTCTGACGTTTTGCCTGCATCTGTGGCTGGCATCTTCAGAGAATGGTAGGGTTGGAGTGTGTGTGGAGTTTATATATTGTGAACCCCTGTTGGGGAGCATATGTAAATTTGTGTGTTTGAATGGTTAGTTTCTAGGTATAGAAATGCAAGGAGGATTAGTGTCTATAGATTTTCCTTGTTTTTTTCCCGGGCTGTGAGACTGTCTTCTGGAAGAGTTTCTTTCTGACGTTTCGCCTGCATCTGTGGGTGGCATCTTCAGAGAATGATTGGGTACGAGTGTGTTTGGGATTTATATATTGTGAACCCCTGTTGGGGAGGATATGTAAATTTGTGTATTTGAATGGTTAGTTTCTGGGTGTAGAAATGCAAGGAGGATTAGTGTCTGTTTGGCTAATTGGCTTCTAGTTTTGAAAAACAATAGAGTCAAAACTCAACACTTACAAAGGAATTCCTCCCAGGGACACGGGGATTTCAAGCAGTTAATGGGCTATCAACCAACCGTTAGCCAAACAGACACTAATCCTCCTTACATTTCTAAACCCAGAAACTAACCATTCAAATACACAAATGTTCATATCCTCCCCAACAGGGGTTCACAATATATAAATCCCACACACACGCCTACCCAACCATTCTCTGAAGATGCCAGCCACAGATGCAGGCAAAATTTCAGAAAGAAACTCTTCCAAAACACAGCCTCACAGCCCGGAAAAAAAACCAAGGAAAATCTATGGATGCTGGCCATGAAAGCCTGCGACTTCACATGGATTAGTGTCTGTTTGACTAATGGTTGGTTGATGGCCCATTATCTGCTGGAGATCCACCTGTCCCTGGATGGAATTCCTTTGTAAGTGTTGAGTTTTTATTCTATTGTTTTTCAAAACTGGGAGCCAGATTTTGTTTACTTTTAGGGTTTCTTCTTTCCTGTTGAAGTTGTCCAGGTGTTTGTGGATTTCAATCACTTCTCTGTGCATTCTGACATGGTAGTTGTTGGCCTGGTCCAGAATGTCTGTGTTTTTAAATAACATTTTGTGTCCAGGCTGGTTTATAACAGGCTCTGCTACTGCTGATTTTTCTGGCTGGCCCAGTCTGCAGTGTCTCTCATGTTTCTTGATTCCTGTTTGCACACTGCGTTTAGTGGTCCCTATGTAAACTTGTCCACAGCTGCATGGTATGCAGTAAACTCCTGCAGCTGTGAGAGGGTCTCTTCTGTCCTTCACTGAGCGTAGCATTTCTTGGATTTTCTTGGTTGGTCTGTAGATTGTTTGGAGGTTGTGTTTCCTCATCAGTTTCCCTATTCTCTCTGTGACTCCTTTGATGTGTGGTAAAACTCAACACTTACTAAGGAATTCCACCCAGGAACAGGCAGATTTCCAGCAGATAATGGACCATCAGCTAAACAGACACTAATCCTCCTTGCATTTCTATACCCAGAAACTTACTATTCAAACACATAAATGTACATATACTCCCTAACATGGGTTCACAATATATAAACTCCTACCCAACAATTCTCTGAAGATGCCAGCCACAGATGCAGGCGAAATGTCAGAAGTAAACTTCCAAAACATGGCCCCACAGCCAGAAAAAAACCCAAGGAAAATCTATGGATGCTGGCGGTGAAAGCCTTCAGTGTCACAATGGCAGTCTTATTAGTATATCAATAAAGTACTTACCATCTAGAGTTCTGGAAATAATGTAAGTCTTTAGTTACTGACTGAAATAATCACACAGGAAATCTATATATTGAGTTCAGGAGTTCTGTACAAAACACTTAATGGTCCAGGAAAGAACAAAGGGAATATGTAAAAAAAATTGAAAGGCAAAACAAAGTGCTCTGTTTATATGACGTAATTAGCTTATGGATATTCCAGTCAGAAGATTCTATTGAGTCTATAGGAGTTTAGCAGGGTTCAGGCAAGGTTCATGTGTATGGGTAATGACAACAGTACAGTAAGAAAAATAGCTACAGAGATGGTTTGGTTTGTGATGTACCTTAGGCCAGTGCAGAGGAGCAGACAAAAATAACCAGTGCTAATTTTAAGTTAAATGGCTTACAGCTTCCCCTCTATAATGTGGATGGATTTCTGCTTCTATGTTTTAATAAAGGCATTAAGATTGTGGCATAGTTATTATAGGCAGCAGTTTGCTCCCTCCTGCTCAGAAGGTCATAAATGCAGTCTTAGTAAATCTTTTTAGAGGCAGTTATGTCTTCTGTAGAGTTTATTTAAATGTCAAAGTACACATACGAATACAGACATACCTCAGTTAGCAAATCAAGAAGCTGCTTTTTACCCAATCTCTTTAAGGCTGTCCAACCCCTCTTTTTTCTCCTAGTTCACTGTCTAGACAGAATTTGTTTTTTAAGCAGCATTGGCATTGGGAGAATGGTGAAAAAAGGCTGGCGAAGCACAGGCTTTTGCTTCCCAGCTGCAGCAGCATGTCTGCACTAAGCAGTGTAATAGCTTGAACTGGGGAATAATTCTAGAGATTCTACTCTAGCTGATCCTACTGTAGCTGTGTGTGCCTGCCTACAACAGGCAAAGCAACTAGCAACTGCCTCCAGATTCCCTTACTCAGCATGCATGAACAGCAAACAGAGAGAAAAGCAAAGAGCAGATAAGCCTGCCTCACCAGTCCCTTCCAGCATGTTAAAAAAATGTAGATCTGCAAGTTTGATCATCAGATGGAAATCATAAGAATAGGGGAGGCTAGTGAAAGAAAAAGTCATCTCTGCATTTTGGAAGAAACCTTCAGGTGGTCACTAGAAGGTTCAAAATTGTTTGCTTCTCCAAGGCTTGCCTGATTTGATTGTTTCACTTCACATGTACATATTGTTAAGTTTTGAATAAAAAAATTGTTAAAACATGTCTCTTCATGGTGTGGGAACCTATTCCTATTCTTTCCATGTTATTTATGCCACTGGTACCAACTTTTCTGTTAAAGAAGTAATGCCCAATAACACATCTTTCTTTTAAGGATTAGCCTTGAGCAGGTAGAGGAAGTACTGCCTTCCATGACATATGCTCAGTCCTTGGTCTTAGACCCAATAGTAAGTGTTCAAATTATGCTTGAGTCAACATTGTGTCATAAAGACAGAGTGGATAGGATTAAGGGTGCGACTATGGGTTTCCTGAGGCTGTGTTTATTGCCTTTATGTACCAAAAAGGATTTGTCTAGCTCATGTTTCCAGAAATTCAACTCTCAGTTTGCTATCTGTAGCAGGCATCCTGTTAGTGGTATGCACATCTGTAAGTTTCTTTTATGCCTGCATATGTATTCTTTGGGACACTGCAGAAGCTAGTATTCCTTCCCTCCCTCCCTCTGAAGAACCCAAAGCACCCCCCTGGACTTACCATACAACCTCTGAAGCCCCTCACCTCTGAACAGTCATTCTGTGCCAAGTGGGGAGTGGGTAGGATCAGAGAAGCATCTGGTTATGTACCATAGTCGTATATAGTCATATACGTATATAGGTTATAGTCATAACCATAACCATAGTCGGCAAAATGATTACCGCAGTGCTGAGACCTCCAGAGGACCCCAGCAGATCTCACCACTGAGATCATTGTTTTCTACTTCTCCAATTCTGTACGCTTCACATGAGGCAAGGAATGGTCAGGCCAGGGGGTGGGTGGGAGGGGCTGTACAGTAAGTCGAGGATGGTGGTATACAGCTCAGCCTAGCATATGCAGGACTACTGAGTGCAGAACTAACTAGGCCCACATGCAGAAGTACTAAACTGCACTGAACTATTCAGAATTGGAGCCTGAAGGAGGTATTTTCCCTAAGATTGTAAGCCATTCAGTCTGTCTGGCATTGCCTTCTCCTTTTAGGGCATTTATGCTACCTTCATTCCTCGTATTTCTAATCTGATGAACATTTCATCCAACAACTTAAGACATTCTGTTCCTTATATTTACCATATAGCTGTTCCTTTAATCTTTGGCATCTGATGAAAACTCCATTCCATGCCCCACAGAAGAGTACCTGTGTGCCAAGGATAAGAGTGCAGTGGGTAACATCCTCTGCCAGTACCCAGAGTGATTCCAATGAAGGACAGATCTACCTCAGTGAGAGCTGTGTGAAGGTAAAGTTCTTTGGAAGTCATCAAACCTATGTGCCATATGTAATGTCTCAATGCTCCTGAGTTGTAGCATGGTCTGCTGTTCAGTGTGACTATGCAGCACTGGGTATGAATCTATAAAGACGCATGTATGATAAGCATATGACTGCCCTAGTCCAAAGAGTACAAATTATTTGACTAGAAATCTCTGTCATGAGAAAACCATGCTTTGATATGATAATGCCCAGTGAGCCACCAGTGTCATATGATGGCACATCAACCTAGTTTTTAGGTTTGTAATGCAGTACAGTTGCCCCATCACATTCACGGCTTTAACATTCGCAGTTTTGATTATTAGCGATTTTTGGGGTCCCCCCTCCCAAAAGTGGCAACAAGGCTTTACAAGCCCCCTCGCTGCTTCTGGGATGGCGGGGGGAGGAGATAAGCAGCGACGGGGCTTAACAAGCCCCCTCGCTGCTTCTGGGATGGCTGGTGGGTTGCGGGAGGGCAGTGCCGTGACCTGTTTTTTATTCGCGGTTTTTTCACAGTCACAGGGGTCTTATAGCCCTAACCCCTGCGAATGTGGAGGGACAACTGTACAGTACTTGATCCATGCTGGAGAAGGAAGAAAAAAATAGGGCGTATTTTCAGTTAGGGTAAAAAACAAACAAACAAAAACACCAGTTATGTGAATTGGTCCTGAGGTTTGTTGCAATAGTAACACTTTCAGTCTTAGGTAAGGTATACAAGGAGTTATTTTGTAGCAGCTGTGAAATAATGTACTGCCAGGGTGTATATTATGTGCTTTGTCTTACTGTGTCTTTGGTACTCACCATCCTTTGAGCACTCATTCTAGTTTGGACATGATGTGGTTGCTAAATACTTGCATGAATCTTGCTCATCCTGTCTCTTTATGTTTTAATAGAGGCTACTGGAGATTGCAAAAGGGTCTGAGTTTCTCAGATTGCAGGTGGAAGGAGGTGGCTGTTCTGGTTTCCAGTATAAATTTTCCTTGGATACAGTTGTGAATTCTGATGACCGGTAAGTGTGTTGTGGGGGGGGGGGGATAGATGGGAGGGAGGGATGATGAATGAATATTGTATATGATGTGGGACTCCTGTTTATCATTTGCCAGTGCTAGGTTTATATATGTAATTTCCATACCTTATGGCTTTGTCAGAGAATTGAGTTTTTTTAAAAAATGCACCTTTTTTTTCCTGCCAAGAGAATGAAGAAGTTAAAAAAATAAATTTGATGCAAAATATATAAACTAATTATAAAAATGAAACACAAAACAAACAAACAAAACTAGGCTAAAATGACATCAATTAAAAATAGGAGCTTGGCAAGATCAAAAATTTTTTAGAACAGTGATTCTTAACTTGTGGTTAGGGACCCACATGGGGACCACGATGTCCTCACAAGGGGGTCTATGAAGGCTTGCAGGCTGCTCAGAGCACCTCCTCCCTGCAGTGGAGTGGACACATGACAGGAGCCAAGATGCTGGCTGGCTGGCTGGCTGGCTGGCTTGGCCTGCACATTGCCATTCAGTTGGCTCCAGACAAAAATTTATAGGAAGAAGCAAGAGAAAAGTCTCCCCCCCCCCGTGCCTCTGAGGGAAGGTTTAATGGATGTTGTAATTGCAGCGTTGTTGTTCGGGTTTTAAATCTTGAGTTAAGTCTCAGGGGCCCATGTCAACAGAAGATATTTAAAGGGGGTCCCTGGTAAAGAAAATGTTAAGAGCCACTGTTCTAGAAAGAAGAAGACTGTGACCCTTCTCTTAAAAAGCTTTTTCAACTTGCCTCTTTTGAAGAGGAGTTCAAGAGTTGTAGGTTCATAACCACAAAAGACCTGATTTAAGACATCTTAGTTTTTAACCTTTTCAGATAAATAAAATGTAGAGAGAGATCTCATCTGCCAGTTAAGGGGGCTTATGACAAAACCGGCATTCTCCAAGCCTTCTCCCCTTAGTGTCCTCCAGATGTTTTATACCAGTGGCTCTTAACTTTTTCTTTACCAGGGACCCCCTTTAAATATCTTTTGTTGCCATGGCCCAGCAAGACTTAACTCAAGATTTAAAACCATGATGATGATGACGACGACGAAAAAGATGATGATACAATTACGCCATCCATTAAACCTTCCCTCAGATGCACTGGACGGGTAAGGAAGACTTTTTTCCTGCTTCTTCCTGCAAGTTTGTTGCTGGAGCAGATGTAACAGCAATGCCCAGGCCAAACCAGCCAGCCAACCAGCCTTTGCCTTGGCTCCTGTCCTGTGGGGACATCGCTGCCCCCAGGGGGTCCACAGACCACAGGTTAAGAAACACTGTTTTATACAATAATTCCTGTTTTCTCTGACCATCAATTATGTTGACTAGAGTTGATGGGAGTTGAAATAATGTCTGGAAGAAATCAGGCTGGGTGGCTGGCCTTAGGTAATGCATAGTTTCCAAGCAGAGCAGACATGCAGTGAGCCAGTGCATCCTGAAGACCTGCTTGTGTGTGGCCTGGAGACAGGCATATACAATCTTTCAAAATGTCTGTGCAATGCCCTAACATGCTATCTGGATTTCCTTCTCCAGGATTTTTGATCAAGGCGGTGCCCGAGTGGTTGTGGACTTGGACAGCCTAAGCTTTGTGAAAGGGGCAATGGTCGATTTCAGCCAGGAACTAATTCGTAGTTCCTTCCAGGTGGTGAACAATCCACAAGCAGAACAAGGCTGTTCCTGTGGATCTTCTTTTTCAGTTAAGCTCTGATCACATGTCTCCATGTGGACTTCTGTGGATGTTGACAGACAAATTTCATTAAAGTTGTATGTTCCCCATTTGAGTTCTGCTTTCTGTAACAACTGGTCTAGTACATAAAGATGCAAAGACATCTTCTGAACAAACAAGAACTCATCTCTCCAAGACTAGATGTGAACTGGGCTAGTCTTCCTTGTTCATCCGGAATCCCTGTGCAACTTCTCAGTGAAACCACAATACCGCCCTACATAGCATGTGAAACTGTGTTTTATTGGGAGATGTTTGTACATACTTCTGTGATTTAATGTATTTAGTTTTTAAAAGTAAATTTCTATCACATGTAATTTTTGTGGTATTCATTTGTACTCTGAGGAATGCGTAGATTTTTCTACATTTGCCAAGTGCCTGTTTATGGAGCCCATGTGCATACTTGTGAATGACCATAACATTCTGTTCGAGTTGTTACAGGATGTACTCTCCAGGTACCTGTATAAAGAATATTCACTCCAAGAATGAAAGCATATAAGGGGTCTTTGAACAGTGGCAGTAGGGTGATTGGGGACTCAAAAACTCACACTCATATATATGCATATGTATATCTCCTCCTTGGCATCTCCTCAGATGCCAAGATTGACAAAGAGATCAATCACAGATTAGCAAAGGCATATAGTGCATTTGGAAGACTTCACAAAAGAGTCTGGAGCAATAAACACCTGAGGCAAAGCACAAAAATCAGTGTGTATAGAGCCATCGTACTGTCTATCCTCCTTTATGGATCTGAAACATGGGTCACCTATCGCCACCACCTACGACTCCTCGAGCGCTTTCATCAGCGCTGTCTACGCACAATCCTAAATATACACTGGACTGACTATGTGACGAATGTTGCTGTCCTTGAGCAAGCAGGGATCACCATTATTGAGGCCATGATATTGAGAACACAGCTGCGCTGGGCAGGGCACGTTTCTAGGATGGAGGACCATCGCCTCCCAAAAAAACTACTCTACTGTGAACTCGCCACGGGTCAGCGTAAGAGGGGCGCTCCAAAAAAGCGATACAAAGACTCCCTGAAACAACATCTCAGGCTCGGCCAAATTGATCACCAACAGTGGTCCGCCCTGGCCTCACATCGGGAGGCATGGAGATGCACTATCCACAATGCTGCAGCCTTATTTGAGAACTCACGACGAAAAAGTCTTGAAGAGAAATGACAACGCAGAAAGAATCACAACCCAAAAACATCACCCAAGGAGACCTTCTGCTGTGCTTTTTGCAACCGGACTTGTTTATCTCGGATTGGCCTTTTTAGTCATCAGCGTGCTTGCAGAAAGCGCGGGATGAGTCCTTCCTGAATCTTCGTTTGCGAAGAAAAGCCAGAGATGTGTGTATATATATAGAGAGAGAGTACGGGGAGGGAGCAAGAGCTGTTTCTTAAAGGGAATTTTATCGAACAAATCATTGCAATGGAAAATAGCAAATAGTTTCTAATAGGGGATCAATGAGCTCATAAACATCAGACTCAAACACATGCTAAACACATGAAGCAAATAATAAAATCAGTTTCATAAACCAGAGTTATTTATAAACTAGAGTTATTTATAATATTACAGCATGTGTGTTCCATAAACAAGGGTTATTTATAATATTACAGCATGTGTACCTCTTGAATAAATTAGGTGAAGAGGTACATGTGCTGTAAAAGTAAAGCCAGTGGCGCATCTGTTCAGGCTTGTGGCACTTGGACAGACTGTCTTCAAGGCTCCTTTGTTCTTGTAAATGATTATTTTGTGCCATAAACTGTCTGTTTCTTGCCACTTTTCTCTAGAGGAGCCTGGCCAGGTGGCGGGGTTGTAGGAGACAAGCAGGAACAGAAGTCACACTCTCTAAAGGGTCTACTTTACATGGCTAGGCTTCTGATCATAGTGTGGCTTAAAGATAATATTAATCTTCCCTAAACACAACAGAAATATGCACACCATTGAAAGCAAAGTGGTAACAGAGTGGGAGGCTACAAAGTGCATGGAAAGAGATATGTCTCAAGGATACATTTGCTTGCATTTTGTTAGATCAATACTGGAGAGAAGCAGGTGTGTGTTGAAACTGGTTACTGTGGTGTACATGACATGATTTAGCAAAGATTTGTGGAAAGATTTTCCTTGCTTTTTTTCTGGGCTGTGAGGCCGTGTTCTGGAATAGTTTCTTTCTGATGTTTTACCTGCATCTGTGGCTGGCATCTTAATTTCTCTGGAGATGCCAGCCACAGATGCAGGCAAAACATCAGAAAGAAGCTATTCCAGAACATGGCCTCACAGCCCGGAAAAAAACCAAGGAAAATCTATGTGTGCTGGCTGTGAAAGCCTTCGACTTCACATTTGTGGCAAGATTAGGAGATCAGAACTTGAATTCAACCGCTTATCATGTGATTTTAATTTCTAGAAAAGGTTAAAGAAGGCTTTGTCTTGGCCAGTTGTGTCAGCTAAAAGTAGTTCTCAAGGCAAAGATGTTTCTGGGTCTCAGAAGTGGAGGAATGCAAGGATTTCAGTTCATGAAGACCCAGAGTGAAAGAACATTAGGTTTTGAAGGCCACAGGTTTTGATAATGTTCTTGGAGGTCCTTGACTTTTATCTTGATCCTAGTTTTCTTTAAAATGTAAAACACTAGGCAGGGCTGGGCAAACAAGTGGCTGTAGGGCTCAGGTTGGCTTTTCTTGACAATGGGTCCTAGCTACCTGACAAAGGAAACAATAGAAAGTGCCTGCAAGTCAGATGATTTATTTAGGTGGCAGGGCATAGACCATTGCCAGCTAGAGGATGTGGTGATGACGAGGCTCCTCAGTTTGGGTTTGTAAACAGCCAATATCTGAATATTCCTCTGGAACTTTAGAAGGAAGTGGATAGTGGTAGGTAACTGGGGCTTTATTCTGCACCGCATATCGCATCAGTGAAGCTGTCCCAATACCAGTTTCCTGTGCTGATTGCAACTACATTCTGTCCTTGAAAACTAGAACCATCATGGCTAGCCTTCTTTCTGCAGGATATGTGTTCTGAACCACCATTTACATGTGTTTAAAACACATACTTTATTTTACACTAAAATGTGGACAGGAATGGTGTGCAGAACCCTTTTTGGAGCTGTAACCATAAAAAGGAGAAATAGAAAAGGCAGGTTCATACTTGTATATTTAGTGGGGTAGGCAGGCCAACACTTTTGAAAAGGTTTCCTTGGGATTTGAATGGGAACACATTTGGTGACTTAAATTTTCCTTTTTCCTTTCATGAATAGTAACCAAGAAGTAGTTAAAACGTTACTTTTAATCTCTTGACCATTTTAAGACACAAAAGCTCAGCTACTGGTGTTTTGACAGGCAGGGAAGGGTTTCTTTTTTTTTTAACAATATTTTTTTATTATTAAAATTAAAAGAACTTGACACTCATAAAACTATTACAAAGGTATTACATCTTCTATCTCATAATCTATAAATCACATAAAACACATTACAAGAGTTTTCTTTTACTTTCTATCCATCTCCAATTTAGAAATTTAGCTGTATTGTTTATTATCCCTAAAAAAGGAACTGACTTCCTTTGTAAACCAGATCAAAGAGTTTTTTATTTTCATTGATCTTTCTTTCGTCTTCCTTTTAATCTACTCTTATATTTAGTCTTTCTTGTAGTTTCCTGTTAAAGAAAATTCCTCTAATCGTAGATCATTGTACAGAATATTTTTATCTCTTTACTTATTCTCCTTCCCTGTTTTCCTGTGAATTTTACTTATATCTCAATATTGGTGTTCCATCTTTTTTTTTGCAAAAATCAGTTATTGGTATCCATTCTTCTTCTATCTTCTCTGGAGTTTTTTTTATTCAATATGTGTGTTAAAATGTCATTATCTTTCATTTCTGGAATGTTAAATATACAATCTTCTATTTGGGGTTGTTCTTTAATCTTCCACTTTGCCGCCAAAGATCATTTGTGCTGCAGTACATAAATATAACCTTAATCGCCAATTTTTTTTTTCATCGTTTGGTTCCAAAATTAAAATAGTATTTAGTAGATATAGTTTTGGATTGAAGGGAAATTTAATATTAAATGTTCTTTGTATCAAATTATGAACTTTTAACCAATACTTCTTGATAATCAGACAATGCCACCACATATGCATTAGTGAGCCCACCTCTTTCTCGCATTTCCAACAATCTTTCTTTTTCGTTCCATAAATTTTGTTCAAATTTTGAGGTGTCAAGTACCATCTATTGCTGATATTGAAATAGTTTTCCTTTAAAACTTGACACGCAGAAAATGTTTTTTTTTGTTTGTTTGTTTTTTTCCAAGTGTTTTCCCATTCTTCCATTGAAATAAGCTCTCCAAAATCTCTGGCCCATCTAATCATTGCACCTCTGACCTCTTCTGTTTCCAGTTCTCTGGTTAAGAATATTTTATAAAATTTTTGCTACCTTCTAGGAGATCTAGGAGTCCCAGTAGACCACAAGTTGAACATGAGTCAACAGTGTGATGCAGTAGCTAAAAAGGCCAATGCGATTTTGGGCTGCATCAATAGAAGTATAGTGTCTAGATCAAGGGAAGTAATAGTGCCACTCTATTCTGCCTTGGTCAGGCCTCACCTAGAATACTGTGTCTGGGCACCACAATTCAAAAAGGATATTGACAAATTGGAGCGGGTCCAGAGAAGGGCGACTAAACTGGTGAAAGGTCTGGAAACCATGCCTTATGAGGAAAGACTTAGGGGGCTGGGTATGTTTAGCCTGGAAAAAAGATGGTTAAGGGGCACTATGATAGCCCTGTTTAAGTATTTGAAGGGGTGTCACATTGAGGATGGAGCAAGCTTGTTTTCTGCTGCTCCAGAGACTAGAACACAGAGCAATGGATGCAAGCTCCAGGAACAGAGATTCCACCTCAACATGAGGAGGAACTTTTTGACAGTAAGAGCTGTTTGGCGTAGTGGGGTCTCCTTCCTTGGAGGTCTTTAAACAGAGGCTGGATGGCCATCTGTCAGGGATGCTTTGATTGTGTATTCCTGCATGGCAGGGGGTTGGACTAGATGGCCCTTGTGGCCTCTTCCAGCTCTACAGTTCTATGATTCTATGATTCTTCCCAAATTATTTTGTCTAGTTCTGCTTCCTCTTCCAAAAAACCAAATTCTTTCTTCTCTTGTTTGAATCTGTTCTGAAGTTGTTAGTAAGTAAACCAGTTAATCCCCCATCCTTCTTCTAATAACACTTCTCTTGCTTTGATGACATAATGTCCTAAAGTGTCTCTTATTCACAAATCTTTATACAAAATCCATTTTCCCGCTCTTTCCCACCTTCCAAAAAAAGCTTCCATTGGGGAAATCCATTTCGATATTTTCTTATAATATTGTTCTTTAATTTTCTGCCAAGATTTCAATAGTGATTTCCTGATAAT
Source organism: Gambelia wislizenii (assembly GCA_030847615.1). Classification (NCBI taxonomy): domain Eukaryota; kingdom Metazoa; phylum Chordata; class Lepidosauria; order Squamata; family Crotaphytidae; genus Gambelia; species Gambelia wislizenii. Next base: position 444,884,211 of record JAUMIR010000001.1, on the reverse strand, counting down.
ATGGTTATTGAAGTCCTTGTGTAATTTCTCTTTATTGTAGCTAAAATAAGCATGCCATCCCCATCTTAGGTCTGCTACTTCCAATGTCAATAATCTTGTATCTTTTAATTTGATCCATTCATTCAACCATATGAAGGAGCAAGCTTTATAGTATAGTTTTAGTTCTGGGAGAGCTGTTCCTCCTCTTTCTGATTGATCTATTAATGTTTGCCATTTTATCCTGGGCCATCGACTATTCCAAATGAAGTTAGTTAAATCTTGTTTCCACATCTTAAATGGTCTTTCGTTCATCAAGATTGGGAGATTTTGAAAAAGAAATAGGATCTTTGGTAAAACTGCCATTTTAACTGTAGCTATTCTCCAAAAAGTGATAGATTTAATTTTTCCCTTTTTCCGAATCTTGCTTTATTGAAGTCCACATTCTTTTATAATTGTTATCAAATAGATCCAAATTTCTGTTTGTTACCTATATTCCCAAGTATTGTGCCTTTTTTTCAATTTTACACTCTGATTTTTTTATCTAGTTCCTCTATTTCTTTTCTCGTAATGTTTTTTGTTAATATTATCATTTTTTTAAATTTGATCTTAAACCCTGAAAATTTACCAAACTCTGTTATGGTTCCCATTAGTGCTCTAATATTTTCCACCGGATCTTCCAAGATGATTGCTAAGTCATCCGTGAAAGCTTTGACTTTGTACTCTTGGTTTTTGATTTTCAGTCCTTTAATTGCTTTATTCTTTCTGATTATATCCATTAATATCTCCATAACTATTAGGAAAAGTAACAGCGAAAGAGGGCAACCTTGCCTTGTCCTTTTTTGAATTGATATTAGACAGTCAGGGAAGGGTTTCATAATTAGAATGCTAAATAATAATGCCTTGACTGAAGTTTCACTCAAAATCAGCTGGAAATTGAAAGTTCCATTTTTGCAATGGAATTAAACTTTGAATAACAACACAAGGAAATCTGACCTCATAGGAGACCTACATACCATTGATGGACTTCTTGAAAATTTACAAGTGTTCATCTGTGAAGGTTATGCATGTTTTTGTACATCACAGCTTCTGTAGTGCCTATATTTATACATTATTCTTTTTAGCAGCTTTGTATAGCTCACGAGGAGATCACCCACGAATTAGATCCAATCCTGACTAGAAGTAACTAGAAATCCATGCCTGTTTTTTTTTTTCCCTATTAATTTTGCAGGGCCTGAGGGCCTGCTCCTTGTTCTAGGTAAAAGTAATTGATCTTGGAAACCTCTTGAAGATAGAAAGTGCATTTGGGGTGGGGATTTGGCACAGGGGAATTTGGCACAGGGACACCAGGCCATAAAAACAGACAAGTGAGCATATTTTGCCCACCCTGATACAGTTGAATAACTAATTGCTTGCTATTTCAGCCTATGTTTGGAACAATTGAGGTACAGGAAATTTAAGTGGTATGCCAGATAATGTTTATAAGAAATGAGGCTTAAAAAATAACTTTGAGCCGTGAATCCTCTGAATGTGACTATGGAGATCCCACTGCTGTCATTACCTGTGAAGATGCTATCCTTATGGCTGTGAATGGGAGTTGCTACCTCACTGTGAGTGGAAATTTAGGGTACAACATCACTCTCGTGTGTGTGTGTGTGTGTTTATAAAATACTTGATCTGTTTCCCACTGTTACCATGTAACATCCATTTTTAATTGCATCTTTCTGTCCTCTGATAGCTTGGTCCATGGTAAACAAAAGATTTTCTCAGTGTTAAATGCATAGTAAAATTATCAGTCAATCAATAAATCTTTATACATGTAGTTATACATATTTCTGAAAATGGCTGCCTTTGAGAATATCTATAGCTATAGCTAGGAGGCTATAGTTCCTCCTTTTCTATCCAACAACCAGTTCATCTTTCAAGCTTGTGCCACTTCATTTGCAAGCTTGAGACCCAGATATGTAATCATTCTTCGTTTAATTTGGAACTTCACAGCAACTCTTCTGACTTCTTCCTAAACTACTGTCCTGAAGCTTCTTCCTCAGACTTCTGTCCACAACAAGCACTCAAATGTCTAGTTTTTCCAAAGGCTGACACAGGAGGCTGCTGCTTTGGCAGACCTTCTAGAACTTTGCCCAATGATTTCAGCTTCCCAGGTGGCTTTCTTAGTCTTGGTCAACACAAGGTCTTTAACTTTCCTTCAGTCTATTCACCTACCAACTGACTACCTAAATTTTCCTAATTGCAGACTAAGGACTTTTTTGGACAATCCAAAAATAACACTAGCAGCGTTGCCAGGTTGCGATGCTGCAGCGCTAGAGGGCGTCAGTTTCACATGACGCTCCTTCCCAGCGGTACTGTTGCAGTACCGCTGGGACATTTGACCGTGATATTTTTGCTTTTACCGTCATATTTTACTCACGATCACGGTCAAATGTCCCAGCGGTACTGCAACAGTACCGCTGGGAAGGAGCGTCATGTGAAACTGATGCCCTCTAGTGCTGCAGCGTCGCAACCTGGCGACGCTGCTAGCATTATTTTTGGATTGTCCGAAAAAGTCCTAAGACTCAAGGTGCATCTACACTGTAGAAATAATGCAGTTTGACATCACTTTAAATGCTGTAGCTCCATCCAATGGAATCGTGGGATTTGTAGTTTCACAAGCCTCTGTCAAAGAGTGCTGGTGCCTCACAAAACTACAAATCCCACGATTCTGTAGGATGGAGCCATGGCAGTTAAAGTGGTGTCAAACTGCATCGTTTCTACAGTGTAGATGAAGCCTCAGACCAAAACCCAATCAAATTCAAAGTGATTGACACTCTAAAACACCACCTTGGCTGAAATTCTGCACCAATAGCCTTCCTTGTAATGTTAGGAAATTCACCAATCACACTTACTTGGTTGGATTCCACGCCATAATACATCTACCTAAAACCTGTTTTGGTAGTTTGGAAACCAGTAACAGATTATTGGGAGAAGAGATGGGCTATACAACGTGGGCTAGTGTCAGACAGGGGAAAGCAAAAAAAGATGTAACAGGTGAAAGCAAAAAAAGAGGTAATCTTCAAAAATAAGGATAATAATAACATACAAGGGAAAATACCAGTGAAAGGTGGCAGTGCAGATACAAACTAAATGATTGATAATAGAGGTTTGATGGATGGAAAGAAATGGCAAGGAGATAGCTTACTGATCAATTAAAACATGCAAAAAAACAAGGACAACATTTAGCTAAAGAAAGGAGAAGGAGATAGAAATTACAAAATAAAAACGTATTATTTAGCATGACAAGGGAAGTCATAAGAAAGGAACTATGGATGGTAGTGAGAATCAAAGAATAAGAACTGAGGTAATGTGCATGGTTCATTTCTTTTATTGTAAAATAATTCAAAATAGTCAATTAAGGTATAATACAGAAACAGAAGTATTGTGCTTCATATGTTATGTTTTATGGAAATTGCGAAAATAAATATTGGGGGGGGGAATTAAAACCTGTTTTGGTAATACTGGCAGTCGGGGGGGTGGGGGGAAGCAAGCCTGCTAACACGTAACAGGCAAACAAAACGATAACTTTTCTGACTGAAGCCTGGAGTACAGCAGCCATGCTTCTTATTTTCTTTCCATGGTCAGCCCCTTCACATCACAAAAGGATGTAAATCTTTGCTTGTTTTCTTGTGCAAGAACTATTTTCTCACTAGGCAAGATTACAAGAGTTTTTGCATATTTGCCAATTATTTTTCACATTTGGAGACTTTGCTGTGAACATTTCATTTATGCTAAAAAGAAACCCAACTTTTGTTTTTTTACACAAAAACATTTGGCCTCAATTGTATTGGATGTCCCAACTAGAATAGACCCATTGAATCAATTGTTGAATGATGAGTCAACGCTTCCATAAATCTCATTGATTCAGTATGCCTACTTTATATGGTGGGACTACCAATAGGATTTGGCCCACTGTTTTCTGTGCAATAATGTTTTTGTGTGTGCGCATGCAAAATTCACATGGTTTGGTACGCATGAATTTTTTACCAAAAATTTTACACATGGAGTATATATTCTCTTGATAGTTGCTGTCTTTTTTGATAGGATGCCTTGATATGTTGAGACACCTTATCTAATCAAGGATGAAAACATGTGTCCGTATGCTTTACATCCTCGGTATCACAGTAATAAAACACATGAAATTTTTCTCCTCACACCTTTCCCGTTTCTTCACAGCAATGCTTCACTGGATTTGTGTGAAATGATGTAATTATTTGTCTCTGGGTTGGAGGGAAATTCTGCTTGCTTTCCTAGGGCCAATAGCCTTACATTTGGTGAAGGACACGAAGATCCATCTGGGTCATCTCTGCAGTGACATCATACAATGATGAGTCTCTATGGAAACATGAACTGGGGAAGGTGAATCCGTCGATAACACCAAGTATTGCCATGGTGTGGTCCTGCAGTGGTCTTGTCACAGTAAACTGAAACTGAGTGCACATTATGCCACAGATATACATGATACAGCAGAGATGGGAAACCTTGGACCCAGAAGTTTAATAAGGCCCTTGGGGATTTTCCCACTTGGCCTGCAGAGGCTCACAATATATCCCTGCCTTTTCCTTCCCACCATCACCTCCTGGAGGCTACCAGAGATGGGAGTCCCAATTTCTAATCCATGATAAACACAGGAATTTCCCTGTGGTACTAGTGAGAGAAGACTTCTATTTTTTTAAAAAAACAGCCCTCTTCCTGGAGAAAATTCTAGGATGAGCAAAGCTGTCTTGACTGAGGCACTAGCTAGAAGTGTCCTCCTTCCATTGCCATCTCAGCTGAGGACCAGATAGCGTCAGAGGGCATCATCCAGTACATTTAGGAGCTCTCTGTGTGTGTGTTTATTACAGGCTAGTAATGTTTTTGTTACTATCACTCTGCATGAGGGTGTGAAGAAAATATTCTAAGCATAGTGGAAGACTTTAGATTTTCCAGCATAAATAATTTAAATATCAAATTAATGTCTGGCATACTGTTACAAATGAAAACATTGGACACACTGATTCAGCGCAGCTGGTCCCACTGTATTGAAAGTGGAATAGCTCATGCATCTTTCATGACTCAGTTTGTTTTTGAATAAGGTGTATCCGGGGGAAAAGAGATGGTCACAGCCTATGGTACATCTTGAGTTTTTGGTTATACACTGAAACACTGAACAGGAAATAGGGGAAATTGACTTGCATGTGTCCTAAATGCACCGGCTTGCTAACTAGCAATTATGCACACTGGGTTTCCTTTGAGACCAATGAAAAACTTCCTCTGCTAGTGTGTTTTGTGCTACTCAAAGTCTAATTCTGCTTCCAGAATTAAGCTTTGAATTCCCAGCTGATTTTGAAGGGGAATTAGAGTCAAAGCAGTATTATTTAGCATTGTAATTAAGGAACACTTCCATTCCATGTAAGACAACAAGTGCTGAATTTCTGTGCCTTTTAAAGTTGCCAAGAGATTAAGGGGGGGGGGGTCTTGTAAAATTGCCTCTTACTGACCTTGGATTCCAGGGCGCAGTACTACAGGCCTTCCTTTTTGCAGGAAAGATCTGGAGGAAAATGAACTTTGAGATTCAGATCCTTAGGATCCCAATCTTGCTCTTCCCCGCACAGCTGTTTAACTGTGAAGGAAAGCTGAAGCTTCCATTACCAAAAGGATCACTGAAGGGGACTTAAAAGCCATATAAAACTCTCACCTGTTCTCTGTGTTGGTGAAGTAATTCTAATATGCTATTAGAATGCTTGTGGTGAGTTGTATCTCTGCAACTGTATTTTAGCTCATCAACTGATTTAAATTGTTTTTTATCTGTTAACATTGATTTTACTTGTACACTGCCCTGAGATCTCATGATATTGGATGGGTTATGAATACTTAAATAAATACATAAGATATCTCCTCCCTCCTGCAATTAAAGGCTGCTAGTGATGCCCAGGTCAGCAGAGCAGTGAGTCCAGTTTAGATTTTAGTCTGAAGTTAAGAGGACCTTTCCAAGGTCTGCATATATTTTGGACCTAGGGTTCAGCACTTTCAAAATTCAGATTGAAACTCAGGGCGGATTCACTGTCTCGCTGCATGATAGCCATGGGCTGCCACTGCCAAAAAAAGTGTGCCTGTACTGTGCTGTCCATCTGTAGTGTTCTTCTGTTACAAACTATTTTGGTGCTCTGTTTCCTTTCCAGTTTTAACAAAGAAGTAACCCTTGTAAAAAGAGCATATCCTATTTGGCAAAACCTCTGATGCGTTTGTCCAAGTGACTTAATGAATTAATCAAATTCTAAAATGAAGGGCAAGCCCCTTTTTGAGGAATAGCTGAGGTTTTGAGGGGACTGTAGAGGGAAATGGCACAATGCAAGAAATTGGATCTGCCCTGCTAACATTGTGAAATTAAAAAGGATGCAGCTGACTTCTTGTCCCTGAAAGAGGTGTATGTGTTTGTATGTGTGCATGCAGGTATGAAACTGCAGGTGGATAGATTCAATTAAGGAAGCCACAGCCCTGAATGAGCAGGACCTGAGCAGGTCTGGTGATGCCAGGGTGTCTTGGAGATCTCTCATTTGAAGCCAAATTGATGGCAATTAACAATAACATGTACAAAATAGCTTTAATTTACACAATCCACAGGAGTGGTAAATTGAAATTTGAACCCAAGCTCTGTTTACATAATATTACATAGTAATTTCTCTACAAATGTGAATTATGGCAGTGTTTTTTCATGCACCTGTGTGCTCTGTTAAAATTTGATAGGACATCCAAAGCTATACTTTTCTCCGCTAGAATTATATCATTGCCTCACTAGAGGGCATCCTTGTCCTTTGAGATGCAAATAGCTGAAGAATTGGTTAAAGGAAATTTTGGCTGGGCTGTCTTCTCCCTGTCAATGGATTTCAGCCTTAAAAGTAGTGAAGTGTTTCCTTTGTTTAGAAAATCTTTTATTCAGGAGTATGTTAGGCAATTGGTTCAGCTCTTTCAAAATAGAAAAGCTTTGACTGCTGACTGTTGTTTAAAAGGGTCATCCCGTTAGTCCCAAATGCATGGAGTATGGAGCTGGTGCTCCCAAGTCTTCAAGTGTAGCAATGCAAAAGAGTGGCCTGGGGAGAATTGTTAGAGCCATTATCAAAAGAGCACAAATGGAGTCAAAAAGAGTCATCACAAATTATTCTAGTCCCCCCCAGCTATCTAAATGCATTATACATTTGCTTATACTCTAATGCATTTATATACCGCAACAAAACCTGAATGCTTCCCACCTGCTAAGTGGGAATGATGGCTTTGAATCTATACTGTAGATGCTATTTTAAAAAATGCTACCATATTCAAATTGTGTTGGGAACATAGAGGGTTTGGGTTTGTTTGTTTTTTACAAATTTTGTTGGCACCTGTTTGTTTTCAAAATCTGAAAAACAGGTGTATGCCTAACCAAATGCTGCTACACACATGATATTTTCCTCATGTGGGTGTAGTTTGGAGTGAACATATGCACCCACGTGTATCATCTATTAAGATTATGTTTATTCTTCTTTTATCACCTGCATACAGTTTGGAAACTTGCTGCTGACTATAATAAAATAGACCCTTCTTTAGTCATTACACCTGTATAGTGAAAGCATCATATATGGTGACCATGGGTAATGGGTTGTCAAATAGGATTATTGTCAGGCTGGCTTGTTGCTTATTTGGTTCCTTGACCTGAAAGTATCTCCCAGTACTCCAACATTCACATTATCCATAGAAGCCTACTTGGATGTGTTCTGAATATGTCTTTGTTCTATGCAAAGGCTGGAACAAGAAAAGCTAAGTTCTGTTTTGTGACCTAAAATTTAGATTCTAAACAGTTTGCTTGGCATTATGATTCTTAGCATGCTCAGGCTAAGAGCCTACATTGCTCTAATAGAGCATAAATATCTGCAAGCAGGGTTGTTATGCAACCCCTACACTGAAGACAAATGTATTGCAACATATGTGGATCAGTGGTCAATATGCATTGCACTACTGCATGTGCAACTCTGCTTATGCTGCCCTCAGCTGGATAAGACCATTTCACAATGTCCTCCCCCCCAAAAAATTAAAAATCACTCTGCATGCACAGTGCAAGGTACAGTATGTCTGCATATGTCATTAACAGGGCACAACCAATATGTGCAAATTACCAGATTCTTAATTCCAAATGTAAAACTAATTTATTAGCCTTGTGCTCCATTAGTCACATTCTTTAGACTTACAAATACTCAACTGCAACAGAAGTAAGGGACATCTATTCTGTCCATCGAGTGGACTGCTGTATGGGTCCTTGGCAGTGGATAACATCTATCTTGCTTAAGGTTTAGTTGAAGGAATACGTTTTGAGTTGGGTCAGACTGAATGACTAAATAAAAGAGTTCACAGTTAAAGTCTGTGAAGGGAAAGGTTTGGGAATTTTTATTCATATGCCATCCTTCAACCAAAATATAATAAAACAAAGCAGCTTACAACATTCATCAAAAAGAACATCAAAAAGAGGGACTCAGACTTATGCTTTTGTTTGGTATATTAGCTAAATGTAGGTCATAGCCTAGATATCTGAAACTAAACTTCCAAGTAAAGTAGCTTATGAATTGGTCCACAGTAACTTAAAATGTGACATGTTTTGAATGGAAGTATCAGAACAGATAAAAGGAAGTACTTTTGTGCACTACACATGGTTAAACAGTGGAACTCACTACCATGAGCTGTAGAGAGGGCTGCCCACTTAGATGGCTACAAAAGTGGGGGTTATAAATTCATGGGGGATGGGGCCATCATATGTCTACTAGTCAGGATGGCAATATGTCACCTGCTCTATGAGGCTTATTTAACGAGGGAAGGGAAGCAGAAGTATAGCCAGATAACAGCACGTCCCACTCTGCCTTATCGCATGATGTTGTATTTCTTCAGTAGTTCTTCAGTTCTGGTCCCATCGTGGGAGACGGTTGTAAAAGTTAGTCTTTTTTTCTTACAGATTTTTTCTTCAATTAGAATAAAGACTCGCTTTTACAACCATCTCCCATGAACTGAAGAAATATGACAACATGTGGCAAGGCCAAATGGGATGCACTATTATCTGGCTGCACTTCCACTTCCTTTTTCTCATGCAATAAATCTTTATGTGTCAGTTGCTGGGGCACATGAAATGGATGATGCAGTTGCACTCATATTCTGTTGGTGGGCTTCTTGTGAGCAACTAACTGGCTATCATGGGAACAGAATGTTGGACTGGCCAGGCTTTTGGTCTCATCCAGCCTGGCTGTTATGTTCATATAAATCTTACTCCAATATGATCAATGTCGTATATTCCTTTTGACAAATACACACACACAGAGGAATACTACACACACACACCCCACATGTATGCATACATACATACATACATACCAGGGAAGACATTCAATTATGCTTCTGGATCTTGACTTCCAGGTTACAGTGGAGTGTCTTTCAATACATTTGAATGCTAAAGTAAAGCAAGACCTTCCAGTGCCAACATGCAGGGAGCAAAAAATGTTCACACATGTGTTCTCTCAACCATAACAAGATTTTTGAGCTTTGTAGCATCTGTTTGTCAAGACTAGCAGTTCTTTTATTTGCATCATCATCTTCAAGGTGCTCTGAGGTCTCCTGTGAAATGACTGGTGGCAATTCTTGACTTTATGGGTCTAACTATCCAATTAAACCCATTTTCCTAGTCCTGATCACCAACAGGTAACTTAATTTCACTCAGGAACCTGAAACATTATAGTCTTAGATGGTTCCAATAAGACCTGTTTATATTGTCCTCTCCCCATTTGTTTTGATATTTTATTTTTTAATGACAAGAGTTCCTACTTTCAGTCTTCGTATCCTATCAGCATTTTGACTCATGTCCCTGTATGGCTAATCAGGTCTCATTTACCTTTGACATCCTTTAGAGGAACAGAATGGGCCATTACAGTTGCCTTGGAAACAGTGAGATTAAACGCACATTGCCATAGCAACCTGCCATGATCTTCAGCTTCTATCTGTGGGACTCATTTCTTCAAAATGGGGGTGGGGATAGGCACTAAAGGATCTGCCATTGTAAAGACATAGGCTTTCTTCTGAGCTTGCATGTTTGGGTTACCGTTGAAACTTAAAAGTCCATGGTTGCAGTTATGGAGTGATCATCAACCCACTTCTCAATTTCTTGAGAAAACCATCTCTCAGATTGACCTCATTAGCATTGTCTTCATGACACAGACCTTGTCGTCACCACCACCTCCTTGGTGGGTGGATACCTTGTATTCAAAATTGTACCTCAGCAGCTCCTGAGCAGGCTCCAGAAAGTTGCTGCATTGAGAGATCTTGCTTTAGTGATTATGAAAAGGAGAAAATAAGTAAAATTCCAGAGTTTTCCATTAAAAAAATTCTCCCCTCTGGTGATGCACCAAAGCTGTAAAGTCAGTGGTGGCTCATGCCAGATAGAGTGTGTGAGGCAAAGGCCAGGATCACTGGAGGCAGGGCCAACTATGTCACCAGCCACCGCCTGTCTCCCTAACACCCAAAGGACATCATTAATCTCTTACAAACATTTCACATGGAAAAGAACAGAAGCAGAATAGTTTACCTTGGCACAGAAAGGATGCATGCTCTTGGTTTTGTGTTGTGCTGGGAGAAAGATGTGTTGCGTCCATCTCTCCTTGCAGCCTTCACTCAGAATTGGGAAAGTAATCAGAGCAAAATGTTCGTAAGCTTCAGCAAGACAGCAACAACCTTTCCTTGGCCAATGGAAAGACCCAGAAAGAAAAGTGAAGTAGCACTCTCCAGGTCTGCATGCTCTCACAGTTAGCTTCTGTGATGTGTGGCCTCTGTACCAAGGGTGAGCAACCATATAGGTTCAGGAGCCAGTTTTCTTCCTCAGCCCCTATCCTGTGAGCAACACCCCCCACAACAAACCCAAATACTTCTGTTTTCTTTTGTAGTTCTTTTTAAAATGGTGATAGAAGTGACATTGCACCACTTCCTGCCATCATTTTGAAAAGGACTGTAGAGGAAAACAGTGGTATTGGGGGGGGGGATGTAGGTCTGGAGCACTTGTGAGGGAGGGCTAAGGGTATTTTTGTGCATTTTCATGTATTCGTGGGGCTTTCTGCATGGTTTTGACCCTTTCTCAAAATTGACCCTTTCTTAAAAAAACATTGGGAGGGGGAGGTTCAGAGGGCACAGAAGTACAGTTAGTACAGTTGAGGGGCTGCAATTTGCCCATTCTGCCTTATACCCACCTTATCCTCCACTTAGAGCCATTTAGATGTGGGGAAAGGATCAATATTACACATGTGAACCAAATAACAATATTTAAATATTATTAAGAAATAATATTTTCTCTGATAACAACAGTAGAGCTCAAAAGAGCACATGGAGCACCAACAGTGTTGCAGAATAATACCATTCAGGCCTGCAAGTGGCCAGCAAAACCCAGATCCAATCAACAAAGTGAACTTGCATAAATTTGCAAAGAAATTCAAGTCCATTTAGATCTAGAACCAAGATAGAATGCTGCCATGGTTCTGTGTATATGTGCCTTCAAGTCGCCTGTCAACTTATGGTGACCCCATGAATTTCATAGGGTTTTATTGGGCAAGGAATACTCAGAGGTGGTTTTGCCAGTTCCTTCCTCTGAAATATAGCCTACAGCATCTGATATTCATTGGTTGTCTCCTATCCAAGTACTAGCCATGATTGACCCTTCTTAGCTTCTCAGATCAGACAGACTGGGGGAAAAAACCAACACTTCATTCTTTCCATCTCTCTTTCTGGATCAGGAGGTTCAGGCAAGCCTAAATTGATTGTTGCTAGAAGAAGCAAAGCTGACAAAGCCTACACAATATGAGTCCTCCTTTGTCTTCATGTTCTGGTAAAGTTGAGCAGAATGGAGGAATTAAAAATTACAGGCCGACATCCTATGTCAAGAAGACAGAATATTACTTTACACTCACCGAGGTATGTGATTAGTGAACTTAGCACTGTGCAACTGAATGGGCAAACAAATGTAAAATGCATGATTGCAATAAGTAAACTCACCTGCATGTGCAGTGCACAATGGCACCACACACACAATGGGTCTGCATGCACAACTCCACTTCTGCAAACCTCAGCTGAATAGGGGCTTCCAGATCAGACAAAAATGACCAACTGCTTCTGGAGGGAACCTGACACATGTGTAAAGTATGTATGGCATGATCCTGTCTTGGTTCTGGAGCTAAATGAACTTTGATTTCTTTGCAAATACCTGCAAGGTCACTTTGCTGACTGGATCTGGGTTTTGCTGATCACTTGTGCCCAAGTATAGCATCATTCCACCATGCTGCTGGTGTTCCATCTACTCTTTGGAATGTTACTGTTTTCAGTACAGAAAATATTAGTTATTAATGCTGTTATTTAAATACTGTTATTTGGCTGATGTGCACAATTCACACACGTGTTAGTCACTAACAGGATGTCAACCCCTGTATTTCTTTGGACTAGGCAGGGACATTTCACTGGCATAAGCAGGAAAAAAGTATCAACTCTGAGGGAAAATAATTATCTCATTGACTCTGGGCCTAGCATCTCTATTCTCCTTCTGTCTAGTGTTGCTTGTGGTAAAGAGGGCCCTGGTGGGGTGATGAAAAACAGCCAGACTATACAAGGGGGAAAAGCAAGCTATGGCTGAGATCCTGTGTTGGAGTGCAGCTCTGTCCACTCAGTTTTGTGTCCTGCTGCTCAGTTTTGTGTCCTGTGGGAGACAGGCAGGAGGTGATTTAGACCATGAAGTAGCAGCTAACTCAGCTTGGGGGGGGGGGAGGCAGGGAAAGAAATGAGGATGCACTCACAGATGGAGTGCACCTCCTTTTCCTTCCCCTAGGAGTCCAGAGAAGCTATAGCTTCATGGTATGAATTGCCTCCCCCCGCTGCTTCCCCTACCAGTTGGTAAGTAGCAGTAGCCACTGCCACAGCCACTCCCCCACTTGGGGCTTCACAGTTTCCTGAGGTGGGAGTTTGGAGATGGGGCGTAAGGGAAGAGAATAGCTCCCAAGCTCCATCCAAAAAAGCACACACAGAGACACAAGTTATACTTACATGAATGCATTTCATTAACAGGCTGCCCTATGAATGTTCCTCATAGACCATTTGGATATTTTCATAGATGAATTTGACAAATACTTTTGTCTAATTCCTTTATGAAAATATCCAAATGGTCATTGAGGAACATTCATAGGGCAGTCTGTTAATGACATACATTCAAGTAAGTACAGTTTGTGTGCATCCATTTGACTAATGAGAGCCAACATGGTTTTAATGACTTGAGTTTAATGGTTTGACTATGACTCTGGAGACTAGGGTCTGAATCCCTGCTGACCATTGAAACTCACTGGGTGATCTTGGACAAGTCACACTCTCTCAGCTTCAGAGGAAGGCAAAGGCAACCCCCCCCCAAACAAATCTTGCCAAGAAACCCCCATGATAAGCTCGCCTTAGGGTCACCATAAGTTGGAAATGACTTGAAGGCACACAACAACAGAACACATTTCAGCAATGACTACACAATGGCTGGAATCCTGTTAGTGACACACACATAGGTTGTTTTGAACAGCACAAGGGGTTATTCTGTAGTCTCTTGAACCCTTTCCCAAATAGTCCCCTGGCAGCTGCCAAGCCCAGTGAGGACACTATTACAGTAGGGGGAGGGGGAGGTAAGCATCAATGACTGCCTCTTGTCCCCACTGCAGTTCACTTGAGATGCAGGCAGAGGGGCATGGTTGTTATTCTGCTTCATCTGTCTGTAGTGAACTGCAGTGGACACAAAAGACAGTCCTTACTGCCCAGTTGCCTTACCTTCCATGGCTGTTAAGCAGCCATAGCAGTGATTCCAAAGGGGGTTGGCAGCTGTCTGGGGGTGGGAAGGCATGGAACTGTGTGTGTGGAGCTATTAAGCTCCACATGCGTCATCTGGGACTCTGGACAGTACGTTCCACCAGCACGCCCTGTGTTTTCTGATCTCCCAGATAACTGCAGTGACCCTGGAAACTGTAACACTGGGCTGTGTTTCATGGTGTGTGAAGTACACTTAGAAATATTAAATCCAGTTCTTAGGATTATGCACAAAAAAACAAATAAGAAGCTGTTGTCACTCACTGAGCACAAAGCTATAGATGAGGTCTTCAGGGAGATGCTGCCAGCTGGAGGATTTTATAATGGGATGTGAATTTTAGAAGCATACAGGATGAAACGACATCTGGATGATACTTAAAACAAATGGACACCCATGTTCTGTGCCAGCTAAATTCTTCCCAGATGCTATATATGATTCTTTGATTGTGCTACACAAAAGTGAGGTGACAAATGTGACAAAATTGAGAAAACATTGAGCTAAGTGGCCACCTCAGACCTTTACATAGCTGATTGGTACTTCTGTGTGGTGGGAGACCAAGCAAGCAGACACTTCACTTGTGTGGTCACAACCTGGAAGATGACTGGAGCACAGATGATGGAAGTCTTGCTTTGAAGCTGACTAGATACTGGTTAGGGCATATAATCAAGCCTGGTGTGTGGTAATGCATGGTGGTTTTTTACTGCCTCTTTTGCATCCTTGAGTAATCACATAGTGACTCTCTGTCCAGTGGTCCATTGCTAACTTATCTTAGAGGGGATACCTATGGACCCCTCAACAATAGGCTGTGATGATGTCTCCAAGCATTCTGAGCATAAAGTTAATAGGGTCCAAGGTTGTCATGACACCATGGTTCCAGTAACTGGTCAGAGTTGTCACTACTGTAATGCAAAGAACTTGGGGGGTGCTTTGCTTTTGAATGAGCAATTAAGATCCATCAGTTATACAAAATCCTTGCTTCTGATGAAAACTTCTAGAACTGGTTTCTTTCAGCCTGCATTTTTGGTCTTTCCTGGGAGCAGGGCTATGGAGACTATCCTGATAATGCATGTACTTTAGAATTTATCACTGCCACATGATGGCAACTTGTTCTGTATGTCTTCTCCCCATTGTGTGTCAGAGAGGGCTTCTTTCCTTCCTTCTTCCATGTGTAGATGGTTGCAGCCTCCCTCCTTCTGGTAGTGCCACTACAGAAGCAAGGAAAGAAAGGATGAGAGGATTTTTTTCCCCCACCAAGAAATGGGATTGATGGGATTTTGCACCCCTGTAAACTAGGAGAAAATGAACAGGGCCATATATTTCTGCAGCTATTGTTCCTAAAATGGGATGAGGAAATCACTGAGGAATAAGGCCGGCTCCTCTTAGGGCAGGAAAGGGGAACATGTGGCTCACCAGATATTGGCTCCATTGGCTAGGACAAATAGCAACATTGTCAGGATGCAGAGAATCAGCTCTGTTTTACTCAAGACTTTATAGGAGTTGTCCAAGGTGCTGAACCCTAAAGGGGATTCACCACCTCAGAGAGCTTCTTTAAAGTCTGCAATGAAATCAAGAGCCAGTTCACCACACCCATGACATGGAAGTTACTGGCTACCACTGGCTGGCTAGGGCTAGTGGGATTTGAAGTCCAGAACTGACTGGAATACCCCATATTTCCTGCCAGTTCACTAGGTATTTTCCTGCAATAGTTTACGGTGCAGCTGTGTAGAAGAGTGGAGTCTCCAGCTTTTCTCCCCGCCCCTGGCCACAATGCATAGAAATCTGTGTGAGAGCAAAAATGGATTATTTTGAAGTTCCAGGATAGGGATTTCAAACTGATAGTCTGATAATAGTGGTTGAATACACCTGTGTTTCTGCAGTATCTCGTTTTGCATAGATAGAAAATGAACAGGTCTTCTTTAAAAATGAATTTGTCCTGTCCCTGAATTCTATGTGAGGCTATGTGGGACCTTCCATTGAAACAAGATGATTTGTTCCTGCATGGGTTGTTACAGGCTGCCACAGACAGCCTTGGGTATGGAGCGGAGTGTAGTGGCATGCAGTATAAACAGTGTTCCATGAATGTTTTCCTGCATTGCCCCTGATTCTTATGGGTTATGCTAAAAAATTTTGGTGTTTAAGCAAATCTGAGGCAGTCTTCTTTTTAAATTCTTTTTCTCTATCTCTTGGGGTGGGGAGGAGAGAGCCAGAACTGTTAGATTAATGCCATTGTGTAAGTTTCACATTGAAAAGCAAAGGGACACAGATAATGTTTAGAAAGAAAAATGTTTTTAAAGGGAGAAAATTCTGCAGCTGTCTTTGGTGACAAAGGGTGAAATAACAGAGATACTCCCCATTGTGAACAAAACTTTATCTCCTTACAGCATTGGAGCACTTAGTGGGGAGAAGGCAGGCAAGAAGGCTGCACTGTAGATCTCAGTGCCTGTTAGCAACATTCTTCTCAAAACACTACTGTCCTACATTCCCAGATAACAGGCAGTGACCAGAAATAGGACTGACATGGTGAAAGAAGTTTCTTAATCCTTTCTGAGCAGAACAGAAATATATGGGTAAAAAGCCAATTCATAGGGCAAGGAAGAAGTACACGGGAGAAAATTGGGTCCACAAATCAAAAGACAGCTTCTCCTATGAGGGGGGAGAGAAGAGAAACCAGATATGGGAAGGGTGAGAAGGCTGTCGAGGCAGGGGAACCCTGCAGTTTAATGTGGTGACAAAATGCTGAAGCTGAAGGTGAGTTCAAAATGATGGGCCAGTTCCATGCAGTATGACTAGAGTTTGAGCAAGCACTCTTCCAGAAACTCTCTTTCCCACTTGTTATTTTGAGTGATGTTCCTGCTTACAGTATAGTCTGTCCACTCCACTAAACTGTTAGGCAAAACAAGGCAGCTACCTCAGGCAGCACATTTTAAATGCCATAAAAGGGCAGCAAATGATTGTTGGCTTGAAATGTTGTTGCATTTTTACTGCCAGGTAGAGGAACCTGTGAGATTTTCTGCCCTAGGTGTCAAAATAAGCTGTCTGGCCTTGAGCATCATGGCTGGAATTCTGGTAGTGCATTACACTCGTGTAATGCTGCAAGGAGCAAGATATCCATGAGTGCAGTGATCCTGGAAAAAGGGATTGAAGAAACAGGCTGCTGAGAGCCAGTACATTTTGCCTGCCTTCTCTTACCAGTGCTGTGCATCCCTGGAAAAAGTGCAACCCACTACATAATGCCACTCAGCAGCTTTCAATACCATTGATCATGGTGTCTTACTGGACCAGGTCTGAGGGATGGGAGTAGAAAGCACTGCATTATGGTGGTTCCACTACTACCCACAGGGCCAATTCCAGAGAATGGTGTAGGGGGATTCTTGTTTGGCCCAGTGGCTATTAAAGCTATGAGGTGCTACAGGATTTCATTCTGTTCCCCATGCTATTTAATATCTATATTAAAGTTCTGGGTGAGGCCACTAGAAGTTTGGGGGCTGGGAGCCATCAGTTAGCTGATGACACACAGCTCTACTTCTCCTTTTCATTGGAGTCTTCCGGGGCTATGCTGGTGCTTAGCCAGTGCCTGGATGCTGTCATGGGCTGGATGAAAGTCAATAAAATGTAGATGAATCCTGATAAGACAAAGGGTCTGTGGATTGGTGGTTCCCAAGTGTAGGAACTGGGTAAATGGCTTATCATGGATGAGGTTAAATAGCCCTTGAGGGAGCAAGTGTGTAGGTTGGGAGTAGTCCTGGATTTATCTTTGTCACTGGAAGCCCAAGAGGACACTGTGGCTTGGAGTGCTTAGAATCAGCTTTGACTGGTCTATCAGCCAAAACCTTTCCTAGACAGGGATAACCTGATTAGTCATGTACTCTACATGGGGCTGCTCTTGAAGATGACTCAAAGGTTGCAGCTAGATTGTTGACTGGAGTACCATATATAGACACCATACAACACAGAACTTAAAGGAATTGCACTGGCTGTCAGTATGGTGTTGGTCTAAATGTAAGATGTTTATTACATTTAAAGCCCTAAAACACTTGGGATATCAATACTTGCAGAAATCTCACTCCCTATATATGCCTTCCCTGTGCTCCACCAGTGGGAACAATACACTGCATGAGGACATGGAAGAGAGCCTTCTCAGCTATGGCAGTCAGATTATGAAATGCCCTCCCCTTGAAGGCCTGATTGGTACCAATGCTGGCTTGATTCTGGCATGACATCAAAACATGGGCTTTTATCAAAGCCTTTGGAGCCTAATCAATTTATACCAAGTATTTTTAGAATACTGTGTCCAGTTCTGGGCACCACAATTCAGAAAGGATATTGACAAATTGGAGCGTGTCCAGAGAAGGGCAACTAAAATGGTGAAAGGTCTGGAAACGATGCCTTATGAGGAGAGACTTAGGGAGCTGGGTATGTTTAGCCTGGAAAAAAGACGGTTTAGAGGCGATATGATAGCCCTGTTTAAGTATTTGAAGGGATGTCATGCTGAGGATGGAGCAGGCTTGTTTTCTGCTGCTCCAGAGACTGGAACATGGAGCAATGGGTGCAAGCTCCAGGAACAGAGATTCCACCTCAACATGAGGAGGAACTTTTTGACAGTAAGAGCTGTTCGGCAGTGGAATACACTCCCTCGGAGCGTGGTGGGGTCTCCTTCCTTGGAGGTCTTTAAACAGAGGCTGGATGACCATCTGTCGGGGATGCTTTGATTGTGATTTCCTGCGTGGCAGGGGGGTTGGACTGGATGGCCCTCGTGGTCTCTTCCAACTCTGCAATTCTATGATTCTATGATTCTAATCTTTTCAACCTATTAAATAGTTGAACATGCTTTTAGTCTGTTTAAATTGTTGTTGTTGTTGTTGTGTGCCTTCATGTAATTTCTCACTTTTGGCAACCCTGGGGGGTATCTTGGCAAGATTTGTTCAGAGCAGGGTTGCCATTGCCTTCCTCTGAGGCTGAGAAAGTGTGACTTGCCCAAGTGGGTTATCATGGCCAAATGGGGATTCGAACTCTGGTCTCCAAGGCTGTAGTCCAACACCCAAACCATCATGCTACGCTGGGTCTTATTTAAATTATTTTTAATTTTGAATTGTTTTAAACTGCTTACACTGATTTTACTTGTACACTTCCCTGAGATCCTGAGATATAGGGTGGGATATAAATATTTTAATTAATACATAAACACCAACAGGATTCAGGGCTATACATCTTCCTGCATTCACTAAGGTTTAGGGAATGCTATTTCAAGCTCTTCCTTAGTCAGCAAAAGGTCTTGGGCCAACCCTGTCCCTGCCCAATACGGCCTTTGCAGTTCATGTGACGCATACTTTGAAATTAGTTTGTTTCAGTCCCAAGATGAAACAAGCAAGCAAGCTGCTTGATATTATTGTAAACAAACTGGAAAGGAGTAAATTCAACTTGAAGTTGAATTTCTGATTTGAAGTGTGGTTCTGCTATGCACGGCAGAGTAAGGGAGCTACTAGATGAGGGCTCATAATGCCACCAGTCAGGACACTGTGCTGCTATTCTAGTGGCAGCTGGTGGTTCCTATGCCAGTGCAGCAGAGAATCCATTCCAGGTTTTCACTACCTTTAAAAGGGCTTTACAAAGTGCTGGGCCTACTTAGGAAATAGGTTTCTGCAGTACCCTGGAGAGGTCTTTTTAAAACTTGAATTAACACCTGGAATGGATTCACCATCCCACTGAGATCGGAGCCACCAACCACCACTGAGCTACTCCATCTTTCCCTCCTTAACTAGTTTTTAAGAAATCAAAAAGATAAAATCAAAAATACCAAAGAAGCTATTGGAAACCACAGGGAGGTTAAAAAGTGTCTGTATCTGGAGTCTCCTTCCCTGTAAAATCCCCCAAATGAAACCATGCAGGCAACTGTACAGTAAAAGCTTTGCATGAAGGAGCAAGGGGAGGATACCAGCTTTTACTTCATAACTGTGTGTTATGTTCCATTCAATATAGTACAAAAGCTTTTCCAGAAAAATGCTCACAAAGAAAGTTCATGACACCATGTAAAACGGGATGAATATAAATAGACTGTGTGTGGGATATACAATAGTAGTACAGTATATGATCAGCTGAATTTATGTCCCTCTTACGATGTTAAGGGGGTGTGGGGGACAGACTTTGAGAACTAGTAAAGAGGTGGCACCAGCACTGGTAAATGTGCTGCAGGTTTTTTGGATTTGATTATCCCCTAAGCTTGTTTCCATTGGGAAAACTGACACCCTTTTCCCTACAATGTTTTTCCCCCACTCCTGCTCTTCTCCCTTTGTTTTGGTTCATACATAAATCTTTCCCCAACACAGCATGAGAGAGAGAGAGAGAGAGAGAGAGAGAGAGAGAGAGAGAGAGTGAGTAGTGGAGTTATACAAGCTTGCCATATATCTTTCTTGTTTATTAAGTGAAGTAATTCCTGGCCACTGAGTAAAACCCAGCTTGAAACTTTATGAGGAAAGAAAAATACTCAAGAACTTAGAACTTGATATGTTTAGAATCTACTGTGCTTTGGCAACTGAAAAACTCAGCAAATAAAGTTGTTTGTGTGTTTGGGATGGACTTTATTTATCTTTTTAAATTGTATTGCTATTTCCTTCATAGATAGTTGCATTTGAATGACTGTGCAGCATTCTCCCAAAAGGTCTTACTACTGGGACAAAGAAACTTACTCTATATTCTAAATATTAAGAATACAGGAAAAGAGATTTCACCTAAACATTAGAAAGAACCTCCTGACAGTCACAGCTATTTGACAGTGGAATATGCTGCCTTGGAGTGTGGTGGAGTCTTCTTCTTTAGAGGCTTTTAACCAGAGGCTGGATAGCCATCTGTTGGGAGTGCTTTGATTGGGTATTCCTGCATGGCAGGGGATTGGACTAGATGGCCATTGTGGTCTCTTCCAACTCTATGATTCTGCACAATGTTTAAAACTGACACTGAAAACTAAGAGCAATTCTAGTGGAAAAACATTAAAGTTGAATTTATTTGTATGTGTGTGTGTGTAATTTTCACATCATTATAACTTTGACTTGTGTCTGGTGTGTTCAGCCAAAATTTAGTATTTATGTTAAGGACTTCAGGCAAGAATGAGAGCAGGATTTGCAGGGACACAGGAGCAGAGCAGTAGTGTTTCCATCCATGAATAGTAGTAGGAATCATACTACTCTGGACACTACAATTTAAGAAGGGTATCAACAATCTGGAACATGCTAAGAGGGGGGTATCCAGGATGGTAAAGGATTTGGAAATCAAGCACTGTGAAGTAGAGTTGTAAGAGCTGTGTGTGTTTAGCCTGGAGAAGAGAAAACTGAGAGGTGATATGATGGCCATCTTCAAATATCCAAAGGGCTGTCACACGGAAGACAGAGGAAACCTAATTTTTCCTGCTCCCAAAGGAAAGACCTGATTCAAGTTACAAGAAAGGTGATTGTAACTACACTTTAGGAAGAATGTCCTGATGGTAAGAATGGCTTGACATTGGAACCAGTTACTTCTGAAGGTGTTGGATTGACCTTCATTGGAGGTTTTCTACACATAGGTTGGATGTGTATCTGTCAGAGATATCATTGGAGGTTCTCTACACATAGGTTGGATGTGTATCTGCCAGGGAGAAAAAGGAAAGCAGCCTCTGGACAGCCAGTTTCCAGGCTAGTTTCCTGCCAGGGAGAAGAAGGAGAGCAGCTTCTGGACAGCCATTTTGACTGGGGAGATTGTTTTTTTTTTTTAACTGTTGGAAGAGGCTGCTTGTTGCTGAGGCGCGCACCTAATGGCAAACGAATTTCAGTGACCAAACAAAAATACAGCATATCTAAAAGTACAGCTTAGCATTCTCAGCATTACCTAAGAGTTCTTAGATTACCTAAAAGCTCTCACCATGGACACTGAGGGAACTGCGGCAGTCACCTGCAACACTTGTGCGATGTTTGTCTTCTTGTCTACAGATGTGGAGAACTTCACATGCACCAAGTGCAAGCTGGTAGCCCTCTTGGAGGAGAAAGTCCAGCAGCTGGAGACAGGGGTAGCTACACTTCAACAGATTCATGAGCAAGAGGTTTTCCTGGACAGAACAGAATGAACAGTCTTGGACAGGGACCGCACAGAGGAAGTGGCTGCGGAGGAGAGGGTCACTTCACAGACACAGGAAGTAGACAGCTGGAGGAATGTCACACACAGAACAAGAAAATCCAGGGTTTCTTCGAGCAGCTTGCAGCTACAGAATCGATTCAAAGTCCTTTCCCTTATCAAGGACAACGAGGAAGAACAGCATGGACAGACTTCATGGGTAGAGCAGGGGACCTTGAGAGGACCACCACAAGGAACAGCAGCTGCAAAGCCTCGGCGGAGGCGTGTGGTGGTGGTGGGGGACTCCTTGCTGCGGGGTACAGAAGCAGTGGTATGTGGGCCTGACAAGATGACTCGGGAGGTGTGTTGTCTCCCTGGGGCAAAGATCTGTGATGTGACCGAGAGGCTGACAAGACTCATCAAGCCTACGGATCATTACCCCTTCCTTTTGGTCCATGTGGGAACCAATGATACTGCAAGGCACAGCTTTCCCAAGATCAGAAGAGATTATGAGGCCCTGGGGAGGAAGCTGAAAGACATGGACGCACAGGTTGTCATCTCGTCTCTTCTGCCAGTTGAAGGG
Organism: Gambelia wislizenii; assembly: GCA_030847615.1. Classification (NCBI taxonomy): domain Eukaryota; kingdom Metazoa; phylum Chordata; class Lepidosauria; order Squamata; family Crotaphytidae; genus Gambelia; species Gambelia wislizenii. The sequence goes on along the minus strand of JAUMIR010000001.1, from coordinate 444,861,670 downwards.
CATGGTCCAGGAAGGGAGAAGAAAATACCCAACGTAAACAACTGGCTCCGTAGATGGTGTCGCCGAGAACAATTTGGATTCTTGGATCATGGTCTGCGCTTCCATGAGGGGGGAATTCTGGCAAGAGATGGGGTGCATCTTACGACAGTTGGAAGAAACATTTTTGCCAACAGTCTCAAGAATTTGATCAGGAGGGCTTTAAACTGAGTCAAATGGGGGAGGGAGAGATTATTCTGTAAGGCAAAAGGGCTGGACAAAATAGTCAAACTGTCACAGAGGGAACAAGGCAAACAGCGCAAGGACCCAACAGTGGGAGGTAAAAAAACTTGCACAGGCAGCAAGTAAAGGGAACACATGGTCTTAGATGTCTCTACACTAATGCACAGAGCATGGGAAATAAGCAAGATGAACTTGAACTCCTTGCACTACAAAACAAATATGATATAATAGGCATTACTGAAACCTGGTGGGATGAGTCACATGACTGGAATGTAGGAATAGATGGTTATAACCTTTACAGGAGAAACGGGCCAAACAGGAAAGGAGGAGGAATAGCAAATATCCCTATATGTCAGGGATATTTACACCAGTGAAGAGATCCATGACATCAATACTGGAAGCCAGGTGGAGAGCATCTGGATAAAAATTAAAGGGGAGGGAAACAACACGGATGTTATTGTGGGACTCTACTACAGACCCCCAAATCAGACGGAGGAATTGGATGATGCCTTTCTAGAACAGATGAACACACATGCAGAAAGGAGAGATGTAGTAGTGATGGGTGACTTCAACTATCCTGATATTTGCTGGCAATCTAAATCAACCAAAACTTCAAGATCTAGCAAATTCCTTACTTGCCTGGAAGACAATTTCATGGTCCAAAAGGTGGAAGAGGCAACAAGGGGGTCAGCTATTTTAGATCTGATCCTAACCAACAGGGACGACCTGGTTAATGGGGTGCAAGTGGTGGGATCCTTAGGTGAGAGTGATCATGTTCTCCTGGAATTTGTTATACAATGGAAAGGAGAAGCCAGGCATAGTCAGACACAGGACTATGGAGAGCTGACTTTAGGAGAGCTGATTTCAATAAACTCAGGGAAATACTGGGGATGATCCCATGGTCAGGAATACTAAAAGAGAAGAGACCTCAAGACGGATGGGACTTTCTCAAAAGAGAGATACTGAAGGCACAATTTCAAACAGTACCATTGAGGAAGAAAAATGGGAGGTGTCTCAAGAAACCAGGATGGATGACTAAAGAACTTTCAACGGAGCTGTTTTAAATGGAACATGTATAGGAAATGGAAAAAGGGAGAAATCACCAAAGAAGAATTCAAACAGATAGCGAACATGTGTAAAAGTAAAGTCAGAAAAGCTAAAGCGCAGAATGAGCTCAGGCTTGCTAGGGAGGTTAAGAACAATAAAAAGGGTTTTTTTTGGGTATGTCCGCAGCAAAAGGAGGAAGAAGGAAATGATAGGGACACTACGTGGAGAAAATGGCAAATGCTAACAGGGGACAGAGAAAAGGCAGAATTACTCAACACCTTCTTTGCATCAGTGTTTTCAGAAAAGGAAAAGGGGGACCAACCTGAGGATAAGGGAACAGAGGACACCATAGGGGAAATCCAGCTCAGAATAAGCAAAGAGGTAGTACAGGAATACCTTCTTAATCTAAATGAATTTAAATCTCCAGGACCAGATGAACTACATCCAAGGGTATTAAAAGAGCTGGCAAATGTGATCTCAGAGCCATTGGCAATAATCTTTGAGAACTCTTGGAGAACAGGAGAAGTCCCAGCAGACTGGAGGAGGGCAACCGTTGTCCCCATCTTCAAAAAGGGGAAAAAAGAGGATCCCAGCAATTATCGTCCAGTTAGTCTGATATCAATACCAGGGAAGATTCTAGAGCAGATCATTAAACAGAGAGTCTGTGAACATTTAGAAGGCAATGCCATAATCACAAAAAGTCAACATGGGTTTCAGAGAAACAAGTCATGCCAGACTAATCTGATCTTTTTATATATATATATAAAGTTACCAGCTTGGTAGATGAAGGGAACGCTGTGGATATCGCATACCTTGATTTCAGTAAGGCCTTTGACAAGCTTCCCCATGACATTCTTGCAAACAAGCTTGTAAAATGTGGGCTAGACAAGTTAACTGTTCAATGGATTTGTAATTGGTTGACTGGCCGAACCCAAAGGGTGCTCAGCAGTGGCTCCTCTTCATCTTGGAAAGATGTGACTAGTGGGGTGCCACAGGGTTGGGCCCAGTGCTATTCAACATCTTTATCAATGAGTTGGATGAGGGAATAGAGGGCATACTTACCAAATTTGCAGATGACACCAAATTAGGAGGAGTAGCTAATACCCTAGAGGACAGGATCAAAATTCAAAATGACCTGGATATACTGGAGAGTTGGGCCAAAGCTAACAAAACGAAATTCAATACAGAGAAATGTAAGGTACTGCACTTAGGGCGGAAAAACGAAATGCATAGATATAGGATGGGGGAGACCTGGCTGAATGAGACTACATGCGAAAGGGATCTAGGAGTCCTAGTAGACCACAAGTTGAACATGAGTCAACAATGTGATGCGGCAGCTAAAAAGGCCAATGCGATTTTGGGCTGCCTCAATAGAAGTATAGTGTCTAGATCAAGGGAAGTAAAAGTGCCAATCTATTCTGCCTTGGTCAGGCCTCACCTAGAATACTGTATCCAGTTCTGAGCAATACAATTCAAAAAGGATATTGACAAATTGGAGTATGTCCAGAGAAGGGCAACTAAAATGATGAAAGGTCTGGAAACCTTGCCTTATGAGGAGAGCCTTAGGGAGCTGGGTATGTTGAGCCTGGAAAAAAGACGTTTAAGAGGCGATATGATAGCCCTGTTTAAGTATTTGAAGGGGTGTCACGCTGAGGATGGAGCAGGCTTGTTTTCTGCTGCTCCAGAGACTGGAACACGGAGCAATGGATGCAAGCTCCAGGAACAGAGATTCCACCTCAACATTAGGAGGAACTTTTTGACAGTCAGAGCTGTTTGGCAGTGGAACGCACTCCCTTGGAGCGTGGTGGGGTGTCCTTTCTTGGAGGTCTTTAAACAGAGGCTGGATGGCCATCTGTTGGGGATGCTTTGATTGTGATTTCCTGCATGGCAGGGGGTTGGACTGGATGGCCCTCGTGGTCTCTTCCAACTCTACAATTCTATGATTCTATGATCTAGGTGTGGATTCCAGCATGGGCAGGGAGATAGATTAGATGATAGTTGGGATCCCTTCCAGTTCTATGATTCATTCTTGGCCTGAATGCTTTCATTCATTAATGTTTTCATTCTTTATGAAGCTCTGTCAAAACTCTTCTCTTTCTGATGCAGAAGGAAAATTGGCTATATTTCAGTCTGAAGTAAATGTGGGGAATCAAAATCAAAATTAAATCCTTTGTGGCAGTGGGAATATGTCATGTACTTGCATTCCCAGATGCAGTGACTAGCAGTTTCAAAGTCAATCAGAAAACTTTATTGGCACAGAAATCTAGAAAGCATATTGTACAAGGTTGTTGCTCAGAATTGGAATTTAGAGGGCAGACAGTACTGTATACTGAAAGCTCGTTGCAATCTATGAAATCTGGTGGGCTTCAATACTATTGTCCATCCGTCATCCCCTGACCTTCTCTTCCCATAGAATTTTTCCCAAGCAGATGCTGCATCTGCAGGCTTATCTCACCATTCCCATCAACAACAACTGTTATACTCCCCTCCACAGTTGCCACAGAACACTTGTTAACAAGCACAAAGAAATGAAAACACAATTAACAGCAAGGTTACAGAACAAAACAAAACATGGCAGGGACGGGCAACATCAGAGGCTGGTTCTGACATCATATGAATCAAGTTGAAAATAATAGTATTTTAGTTCAGTGCTTATTTCTCACTCCATTCATGATTGGATCACACAGAGGTGATTCTTGCCTGCCACAGGTGACCAGTTTACATGTTTGTAAATATCCAGGGATAGCTAAGTGATATATGCATCTTGTGAAAAAGCAGAAATTCTGTTTTTCAACTGAGAGTTCCAAGCCCCTGAGGTCACTAGCAATACCCCAATGTTTGAGGAGATGTCTCTTTCCCTTTCCCATCCCCCACCAAACATTACTGAAGGAGATGTCGCTTCCCATCTGATAATTCCAAATATATAGTTGTCCTTTCACATTCGCTGGGGTTTGGTTCCAGGACCCCCCATGAATACCCAAATCCGTGAATACTCAAGTCCCATTCTATGCAATGGCATAGCAAAATAGTGTCCCTTATACAAGATGGCAAAATCAAGGTTTGCTTTTTGGGTTATTATTTTTTAAAGAATAGTTTCAAGTTGTGAATACTTAAATCCATGAATGCCAAATCTGTGAATATGGAGGGACAACTGTAGAACTGAAAGGACAACTTGGCTCAGGAGAAAAGAAGGCACAGCTAAAGCCATTACAGAGAGACTTCTTGAGGCATTGTGGGAAATTGGAGATATTATTTTCTTAATTTGCTTTTACCATTATCAACTTGTGAAGAAGCTCTGCTCCTTGATGATGGTCTTAACCTTACTGAAAGGTTGGGGTATGGCTTCATCCCAAGCACACACTACTCTTCAAGACATTAGACGGTGATCTACAGTGAGTCACCATATAATGACTGAAGTTATCAGTGGAAACGTGAACTTGCCCTGACTCATCTACCAAGGGTAAGATCATGGCCTCTTTCTTCTCTTGTTTCCTGCAGAGGAGAGAATGGCATGCAGTTTCCCTTCAAATTATAGTGTGATTGGCCAAACGTCTGTAGATAGATAGGCAGATGGATGCTAAATATCAGGGTTGTGAGGTCGAAGGCTTTCACGGCCGGCATCCATAGACTTTCCTTGGTTTTTTTCCAGGCTGTGAGGCTGTGTTCTGGAATAGTTTCTTTCTGATGTTTCGCCTGCATCTGTGGCTGACATCTTCTGAGGATATTGACAAATTGGAGCGTGTCCAAAGGGAGGTGACTAAAATGGTGAAAGGTCTGGAAACAATGCCTTATGAGGAAAGACTTAGGGAGCTGGGTATGTTGAGCCTGGAAAAAAGATGGTTAAGGGGCGATATGATAGTCCTGTTTAAGTATTTGAAGGAGTGTCACATTGAGGATGGAGCAAGCTTGTTTTCTGCTTCTCCAGAGACTAGAACAGGGAGCAATGGATGCAAGCTCCAGGAACAGAGATTCCACCTCAACATTAGGAGGAACTTTTTGACAGTCAGAGCTGTTCGGCAGTGGAACACATTCCCTCGGAGCATGATGGGGTCTCCTTCCTTGGAGGCCTTTAAACAGAGGCTGGATGGCCATCTGTCAGGGATGCTTTGATCGTGATTTCCTGCGTGGCAGGGGGTTGGACTGGATGGCCCTTGTAGCCTCTTCCAGCTCTACAATTCTACGATTCTATGATTCTATGAAATTTTCCTTATTGAATGTCTAATTGGCTGTAAAAAGTACAGAAAGCAAAACAAACATAGCAATTCCAAAAGCGTGGATACTATAACAACAAGGGAAATGCAATACATTTGACAAAACAAGCATTTCTTTTTTTAAAAAATAATTATAACTGGCATTAGCATTGAATAACATATAACAAATACAAAATTAATTTTATAAAACAAATTAATTTTATAAATTAAATTTTAAAATATAAATATATACATTTTATTCAATAAAATATCAATATAATTTTATAAAAGTAATATAAATAATAAAGCTCATCTTGACAAGAAAGAACAATATATCTTATGGTAATTTAAACACTAACATGTTTTATTTGGGATAGGTTTTTAAGGGCTACAAACCACTTTGTCAGATGCATCTTGAACCAATAATCTTGTGTGAGCTAAATATGATAGCCTGGAAATAAGAGTTACAGCCTCTGAAATATAGTACAGACAGAATTAACTGATGGGTCCACCAGAAAGAAGTAAGCAAGCAAGCAAGCAAGCAAGCTTGTGACCCGAATTGCTAGTGTTCATGGAGTTTCCATGCATGTCTGAATATTAATTTGGGGAATTTGATTAGCTCAAATTAGCATGCAAGAGGCAGAGTAACTGCAGGGATCTTTTGACCCAGAGTACTGTATAATGGGAAGAATCAGGACTGTATCAAACAGAGGAAATACAGTATCATAAAAATGCCACATAAACGCGAAAGGGCACACATACCATACAACGTTGTCCTTCTACGTTTATGTACTGTCCATAAGCCTTTCTATTTTATTGACGGGACAAGCCATCAATAGATTGGCTGTGTTGATATTTTGCCAGTATTGTCGTTGTTTGAAACTTTATGCCTTCCCCTCTTAATTACAATGTGAATGGCGGGACCAGCCAGAACACTTCTGGGTGAGATCGGGACATCCAGGTAGGTGACACTCTTTTTATGATCCTCCCTGGTTTACTTGTAAGTTTTTGTGTGTGTGTGTATGCTTTTAAAACTTTTTGAGTGTTATTTTTGGGTTTTTAAAAAAAATTCACATGCTAGGCATTCTTGTGAGAAGCTGCAAGATTTCAGATGAGGAAGTGCTCCATTCACTCCTCGTTCATTTCCGGAGCTGCCTTTTGCCGGGATTACAGATAAGTGTGCTATGGGGGATTCTTTTGCTGGCATAAAAATGGCACAAAATATGCTGGCAAAAGAATGTTTTGGGAGGGTGGTCTGATAAAGTCCTCAATCTCAATGGTGGGAAGCGGTTTAAAAGTAAGACAGCAAATGCTTTGGTATAATGGTTGAGTGTTGGACTAAGACTCCAGGAGTCCAAGGTTTCAATCCTCATTCAATTATGAAAAGCCACTTGGTGGCCCTGGTCAAGTCACACACACTCTCTCAGCATAGGAGGAAGACAATGGCAAACTTTGTCTGAATAAATCTTGCCAAGAAGAGCCTATGAGAGTGTTGCCATGAATCTGAGTCAACTGGAGGGCACAGAACAACAATAAATATTATAATGGAGCTATATTAATAATGACATTATATGAAGGAGTATCTCTTCTTATTTATTTATTTACCCCTCTATTCTGCTTTCGTCAGACCTCACCTGGAATCAGTGGCGGACTGGGTCTAAAAATATTGGTTGCCAGGAGACAAAGGGGACCCACCCACAAATAGAAGGCTATCATTTAAATTTTATTAAAAAATACATAAGTGAAATAAATGTATAATTTTTAGTAATTAAAGTGTACATGTATTGTACATATTACTGGCAGTATACGGTAGATACTAAATGTAAATACAGATTGCTATAATTGATTTTTAATTTTTTAAATTTTAAATAATTGGTAGATATTTTTAAATAGTTTGCTTGTACTGAACATTTTACACATTAACAGGTAGCTCAAAAGCATATTTCATGCAATTCACTATATTAAGAGCAATAGTTTGAATTCACTAGATCAGTGGTTCTTAACCTGTGGTCTGGGGACCCCCAGGAGTTCTACAGTGGGTCTGCAAAGGCTTGAGGGCTGCTTGGCCCACCTCCTGCCTGCAGTAAAGTGGCCACATGACAGGAACCAAGGTAAAGGCTGGCTAGCTGGCTTGACCTGTACATTGCCATTCAATCCACCCCAGCCACAAACTTGCAGGAATCATAAAATCATAGAGTTGGAAGAAACCACAAGGGCTATCTAGTCCAACCCCCTGCTATGAAAGAATACCCGATCAAAGCACTCCCGACAGATGTTTAAAAATCTCTGAAGAAGGAGTCTCCACCACACTCCAAGTGCATTCCACTGCAGAAGCAGAAAAAATCCTCCCCATCCCTCCAGTGCCTCCAAGGGAAGGTTTAATGGATGGTGTAATTGTATTAGTATTATTATCAGGTTTTGTTATTATTATTATTATTATTATGGTTTTAAATCTTGAGTTAAGTCTTGGGTGTCCACAGCAACAAAAGATATTTAAAGGGGGTCCCTGGTAAAGAAAAGGTAAGAACCACTGCAATAGATGATTGTGCAAATCTGCCAATAATTCCTTCTGCATCCAGTTCTTTTTCAATGCATATAGTATATAGTAAGTTCTCCTCAGACAGTGAATTTCTTAGCCTTGTCCTTATGATCTTTAGCTTTGAAAATGTCCTCTCACATTGGACTTTATCAGACACATCAAATATGGCGTCATAACAACGCCACATAACTGCAAAAGAGTGCACGTCTCAGATGATGTTGCCCTTTCGCGGTTAGGTCCCCTTAAAATCCCATACTTTTTAATTGCCGGCTTAAGCCGTCAATCAATCACCCCTGAGATTTTTTTGCCGGCATAGCCAGCATGTGAAACCTTGTGTCTTTCCCCTCCTGTACTTAGCCCATCAGTGGCTGGTCTGGCATGAACACTTCCGGGTATGATCATGACATCCAGGTAAGTGAGACACTTTTTATGACCCTCCCTGCATTACTTTTAAGTTTTAAAGTGTGTTTTTGTGCTTTTAAAAACCTTTTTATTGTAATTGTTTGTTTTTGTTTGTGAATTTCCCGTGCGATGAAGTCTTGCGACATTTCATGGGGTTTCAAAGGAGAAAGTGAGCGGAGCTCCGTTCAGTTCCTCTTTCATTGCTGGAGCTGCCTTTGCCAGGATTAGAGGTAAGTGCGGAGGGTGGGAGCATTCTTTTGCTGGCATAAAATTAGATATTTTTTTTTTAATGCCAGCAAAAGAACGCTTTAAAGGGAACGTCTGATAAAGGCCGTTGACTTGAGTAACTGATAGCGTGCAGACAACTTTATAAAGTTCATAAAGGTTATTAGATGCCTTGTCATGAAGTCTGTTGGACACCAGAATTTTTAGTACACACGTTGGGCAAGTGCTACAAATTTTATACTTATTGCCACTGGAAGCCATATTCTCACCATTATTAGGCAATAGCTTTAATACATCAAAGTTCAAAGCAAAAGAAAACAATCCCAATATAACTTGATCTTTGCTGATTCATGGAGACAGCTTAATGTGCTGAAATGACTCTCTTAGTCCTTTGTGTGCCATGAAACTCCTTCCTTCTTTTCATCTGATCAACAGTAAACTACCAGACTAGCCATGTCCACATTCTGGTCTGTATATGGGGAAACTGGTTAATAGTTCCATAAGAATGAAATACTTTTTGAAGACTTATTGGGGCAGATGATAATAAATGAAGGATGGAGCACAACAAAAGAACAGTTTGTTTTGGTTTTGTATCCTTAGCCTCCATCCCTGATCAAGATACATTAATTAAAACTAGCTGAACCTGTTGTACCATGCACCATTTAAAAATGCCCCCCAAAATGCCCAGTAGACCTCACAACAACCCTGTAAGGTAGGCTAGTGGGGTTAAATTCCTCATCCCCTTGCTCAGCATTCCACACTTTTCCTGGAATTGCTGAGGGTGACTCACTGTGTTACCCTACTGCAGCCACTGCCAGTTGACTGCCTGGCTCTGGCACAGTGGCAGCAGCAGCATCCTGCTGCCGCCACCGGTTGACTGCCTGATATCACAGTCCGTGACTGGTGAGTGGCTGAGGGAGGGAGAGGAGGGAGGGGCCCTTGTGAGGCAGTGATGCAGATTGAGTGGATTGTGATGTGAAGAGGAAATTTGCATGTTGGTGGTAATTGGTTGGGCGTGGGTTGGGTGTGTTTCCTGAGCACACTGGGAAAGGCAACATACCCAAGAGAATTATATATAGAGATAATTCAGGTGGCAGATACTGTTAAGGTCTATCTGGGTAACAAATAAATGAAGCTCAAAAGTCCAGGTTTTCAACTCAGATGACTCTTTAATTGCTAGCAAAAATGACACAGGGGGATCATTCCTGCCAAACTGTGCCAAAGAATTAAAGGCACACAGGCTTTTTATTACACAGAAACAGAACCCAAAAAAATCTACAGCACTGGGCATGTGTATTATAGTGGTTACTAAACAGACAACAGAAATCATTTGTCAGCTCTATGTGTTTTCTTATTTTGATACCTTAGGCAGCTGAACTGGGCAGTGCGCCCAGAAGGAGATAACTTCAGGCACTTGCCTAGGTTAAATGAATGAACTATTGTGTACTAAATTTAGCTAGCAGGGAAGACCTTGTCTTTGATTTCAGAAGACAACCCATACTATTTGTTTCAAGCATAGCATCTTTTCTATGTGTCTGGGCTTCTGGCTAAGCTGGAACAAGTACAGTTATATCTCTCAGCTTTCTCTGACACAGACATATTTTGGCAGACTAGGTCTTTTGCTCTACAGACTCAATATGACAAACTTTTGGGAAATCAATACAGACAGACCCTCTCAATACTAAGGACATGGCTAGATAAATGTAAATTATTTTTATGAAAAGAAAAAGTGTGCGTGTGGGGGGGAGAGAACAGTTGCTCTCAGCTCTCTGTCTTCATGGGAACTACTAAGGAGATAGGAATCGCTACCACAAAAAAATCCAGGTGTTGCTCTGAATTGTCTCTGTGCAGCACCACTGCTTTTCCATTGATCAGGAGATCAGGAATATTTGAATCAATTAGTCCATCCGTTCACAGAGATCATAGAATTTTTTTTAAGCACGACCTACTTGTTGCAGGTGACAGGGAGGGCAATCTAGCAAGACCCCCCCCCACTTTGTCACCATTGAGGAAACCAGGCTTAGCTCTTTCCACTGCAGAGTGACTCTACAGAAGGCCTCGCCTGAGCTTTCCCTCTGCTGTTTGGCTATGCTCCCCACCTCTCCTTTTCTCTGACCAGGCAAACAAGAGGCGGGCAGCATTTAAATGGCTCACCCACACCTGAATGTTCCTCTGAAACAGCAGAGGAAGCTGAGTGGGAGGCCATAGGACCCAGGAAGGAGCGTATGTGCTGGGTGTGCAAGGGGCCCACTTCATCAGGGGCCCGCAGGGCCCACTTGTCATTGGGTAAGCTGACACCATGGCCAGTCCACCATTGCCTGGAATACTGTGTCCAGTTCTGGGCACCACAATTCAAGAAATATATTGAGAAGCTGGAATGTGTCCAGAGGAAGGCAACCAAAATGGTGGGAGGTCTGGAAGCTGTGCCCTATGAGGAGCAGCTTAGGGAGCTGGGTATGTTTAGCCTGGGAAAGAGAAGGTTAAGAGGTGACATGATAGCCATGTTTAAATATTTGAAGGGATGTCGTACTGAGGATGGAGCAAGCTTGTTTTCTGCTGCTCCAGAGACTAGGACATGGAGCAATAGGTCCAAACTACAGGAAAAGAAATTCCACCTAAACATTAGGAAGAACTTCGTGATGGTAAGAGCTGTTCGACAATGGAATATACTGCCTTGGAGTGCAGTGGAGTCTCCTTCTTTGGAGGTTTTTTTTTTAAACAGAGACTGTATGGCCATCTGTCAGGAATGATTTGATTGTGTATTCCAGCATGGCAAAGAATTGGACTGGATGGCCCTTGTCATCTTCTTATTTATATCCTGCCCTGCACAGGACTAAGGGCAGCATACCTGCCTGAGAACTGAGGTCTGCAGAAGGGGTTCTCCTCTCCATCCCACCATTGGGGGAACACAGAGTGGGAGGACTGGGGACAGGATCTTCTCAGATAGAATCATAGAATCACAGAGTTGGAAGAGACCACAAGGGCCATCCAGTCCAAACCCCTGCCATGCAGGAACACCAATCAAAGCCCGACAGATGGCCATCCAGCCTCTGTTTAAAAAAACCAAAAGGAGACACCACCACACGCCGAGGCAGTGTATTCCACTGCTGAACAGCTCTTACTGTCAGGAAGTTCTTCCTAATGTTTAGGTGGAATCTCTTTTCCTGTAGTTTGAACCTAGATGTGTTGCTCTGATTGCTATTTGCCCTCCCCTTGAGATCTGGATGCCACCAATGTTGGTTTCTTTCCAGTGCCATGCCAAAACATAGCTATTTATTAAAGCCACAGATTAATTTACTGTAAAGAGTGCATTTGTATGGTTTTAAATTGTTGTAGTTGTTAAAGCCATTCTAAATGTTGTCTTGATTAATATATTTTTTATCTTGTTTCAATAAATGATTTGTATTGTACATTAGCCTGAGATTCCCTGATAAAGGAAAGGATAACATATTTAATAAATGAATGAATAAGTAAATAGATAACTCTATGGTGTTCCCACAATTAGAATAATGTGTGCACCTCTGGTTGCTCTTCTCATAAATGGCATAATTGATTTTGTAACTGAAAAAGGCAACTAAAATCATATACATGATGAAAAAGGTTGTGGTTTTCTAATTTGGGCTACCAGAACCTAAAATTAAAGGGAAGCATGTTACAGTTTCAGAAAGAAATGAGTGACTTGTTGGTCTCAGTCAGGATTAGTGTATCCCTGTTATGCTTCTAGTTGCAGCTGCTATTGAAGACAAAGCATAGGAATGGTGACATCTTTAATCCAGTCATTGATGACCTGTTGCCCTCCAGATATGCTGGACTACAACTTCCATTGGCCATAGTGGCTTGAATGATGGATTTTGTAATCCAGCACACTGAGGAGTACCCTGTTAGGGGCGGCTGCTTTAGCTGGCCTAACAAGGCAATTTGTAAGTCCTTAAATCCTAGGATTCACTATCTTTGATACTGAATTCTCTGAAGGATAATGGTAGAATCAGATGCTGCCTTTGCTCACTCCTTCTTTTGTAGCCCTTAAAGTCTTTGGATACGCATATGCACATAATCAGTAGGATTCTTTGAAAAAGGCAAGGAATGAAAAGGTCTCTTAAGTTGCTTACTCAGTCTCTTCTGCAATGAGCTTCTCACACAATTGACTTCTGATGTGCAGTTGTAAGAGAAAGAAGTAGAGGAAGCTAAAGCTGACAGCAGGTGATTTTCTAAGAAGTCTGCATTTGCAGGAGAATTAGCTGATATTGCTGCCCAGAGTCCTTGTTGTGTGCAATTTATAAAAGAGAAGGAACCAAGATCATTTGTAGCTGGTAATTGGGTATTAGGCTTTGCAATGTGTGAGCATTCACCCATAACATCTCTGTTCAGAAGGGAGTGTGAAATTATTTGCACTTTACCATACTGGCAGTCCTTTATGACAGTCATGCTTTCCAGTTCATAGACCCATATCTTATCTGCCCAAAGAACTGGTTCTATGCTTTCTTTCTATTATGCATCTTCCACAAACAGTAAAGAATGATCACAGATTATTGGCAAAGAGAAAAACAGATGCACATTTCTCTTTGTGAAGTCAGGCTGTACCAAAAAAGAGGAGAGGAATGGGGGAAGAAACAGAAAAGACTCCATGAGACTAGCTGCTGCACTCCTGTAGTTCAGTTTGGAACCAAGATGATGATTGAATGACTCACTGGCAGAACCTGAGTACATTAATTTCTTGGAATACAATACCCACAATCACTGGGCTAGCAGGGTTACAGTCCAAATATGGAACTTTTTCAAGCTCTGGTCACTGGTAGGTGTGTGCAGATGTGGATTTGTCATAGCAAAATGGCTGTATTGCCATTTTTTTAAAAAAAGAATACAGAAGTAGTTATTCATATGGAAGTCTTGTTGAAGCCAGTGGAACAAGATCGTTTTGAACTTGATCACAGCCAAAGCTTGGATATGATAGTCAAATAATTGGTAGTGTTTATCAGTATTGCAAAAGAAGTAGCTGCATGCCTCTGGAGAAGAGGAATTTCTAAATGGAAAGGAGATGATTTAGCTCAGCCTTCACCAATCCAATGTCCTTCAGATATCTTGGCTGAACTACAAATCACATAAACCTCAGCCAGAATTGCAATTAGCCATGGTGGGTGGTGATTTATTGGAGCTGTAGTCCAACATATTTACAGGGCCCTGGGTTGAGAATCCCTTCCAAATTAAACAGGTGTTATTTTCCCAGTTCAGAACTCTGCTGCAGCACCTATGTTTCACTATCTTGTTTTAAAATTTGCCCATCTCAAGAGGCCTTACTTCAGTTCACCTACAACAATGGAACAAAATATACCTATAAGTCTAAAATGTGTGCATGTGTGTGTACCTTCAAATCATCTGTTGACTTACAGAGACCCCCATGAATTTCTGAGGTGGTATTGGTTGTAAAAAAAAAAAAGAGAGAGAGAGAGAGAGATAAAAGAGATGAAAAGATGAGGAGAAGAAGAAACATGTGAAGATGAACCCCAAATTTTGGAAAGTGAAGTGAAAGCAGCAATCGGGAAGAATAAATCACCAATAGAACTGCTACAACCTACAAAGACAGAATCAGTCTTAGTTCTAACTAAAACCTTCCAACAAATGTGGAAAACAAAGCAATGTCCCACAGAGTGGAAAAGATCAATATACATTCCCATCCCCCCCCCAAAGGAAGACATAAAAGATTGCAGTAACTACAGGACCATTGCATTAATTTCCCATGCATGCAAAGTCATAATCAAAATTCTGCAGAAAAAACTCCTTCCATATATGGAGCAAGACATGCCAGAGGTGCAAGCTGGGTTCAGGAAAGGAGGAGGCTCTAGGGATCACATTGCAAACATACACTAGATAATGGAGCACAACAGGGAATTTCAGAAGAAAATCAGCATGTGCATTATGATTGTTCTGATGCATAACCTCTACCCAGGACAGGGGGCTACCAGTAGAACAGAATATGGAGAAACAAAATGGTTCCAAATTGGAAAGGGGGTCAGGCAAGGCTTCATTCTATCACTATATTTGTTCAAATTGTAGGCAGAAAATATCCTATGCAGAACAGCTTTAGAGATGGAGGAAGGAGGAGTGAAGATCAGAAAAAGGAAAATCAACAAGATAAGATATGCATATGATACTAGCAGAACTACTAGCAGAAAACAACAAAGACTTGGAACAATTACTAAAGATGGTCAAAGAAGAAAGTGCTAAGGCTGGCTTACTGAAAACAAAAATAATGACAAGGGAGAATATAAGTAAATTCAATCTAGAAACAAGGAAATTGAAATAGTTAAAGATTTCCCATAGCTTGGATCAATCACTGATCAGAATGGAGATTGCAGCCAAGAAATCAGAAGAAGACTAGGACTTGGAAGGGCAGCTATGAAAGAACTAGACAAGATCCTAAAGTTCAAAAATATAAAACTGAGCACTAAAGTTAGGATTGTCCAAGCCATTGTTTTTCCCATCACCGTGTATGGAAGTGAGACTGGACTGTGAAGAAAGCTGATGGGGGAAAAAACCTCATTTTAGATGTACTGGGGAAGAGTTCTGTGGATACCATGGGCTGCCCAAAAGACCAATAAATGGGTCCTAGAACAAATTAAGCCTGAACTCTCCCTGGAAACCAAGGTGACTAAATTGAGACCATCATACTTTATCATGAGAATATCATGATGTCATACATCATGAGAAGACATGACTCACTAGAAAAGACAATAATGCCAGGAAAGGGGGAAAGCAGTAGAAAGAGAGGAAGGCTGCATAACAGAGGGATGGACACAATTAAGGAGGCCAGGGCCCTGAGCCTGCAGGACCTGAGCAGAGTGGTTGAGGACAGGGGGTCTTGGAGATGTCTTATTCATAGGGTCACCATAAGTTGAAGTCGACTTGAGGACAGTTAACAACAACAACAAACTAATGTTTTAGTTTGATCTTTTTAGATTATGGTAAGCTGCCTTAAATCCCATTGAGGGATAAAGCAGGATATAAATTCAATCAATCAATAAGTAAGCAAGTAAATAAATAAGTAAAAGCCTGTGTTTCTCCAGCCCTCCTTCACCATCCAATCGTCCAAATACTAATGCTGTTTAAAAAAAACACACACCCTTCCAGCTAAACAGAGGAGGGAGAAGAAAGGGAGGACTGAGAGGGGCATAAAAAGATTTTGTAAAAAGAAGCATCTTTGTCAGAGGCTTTGTCAACTGAGGTGTTTCTGTATTCTGTGTCTAAAGAATTAAAAGTGGCTGGGAGGTAAGGTTGCTGGTTTGCCCAGCTGCACCTTTCCTTTCCATGCACAGAGAACACAAAAATTAAAGCGACCTGGGTGCCAGTTAGATGGTAGTTTTTGTCACGGGGCATCCCAGGACTTCTTGATCCCATATATGTCCCTCCCTGTTTACACGATTTTTGTCTCTGAACTTGATATCCCAGGAGATCCTGGGATCATTGTTTAAACGGCATCACATCCCATGATATGTACCTTATCCCACTATATACTACTCCAGGTTTTTTTGTTTGTTTGTTTACATGAGTTTACGGTCCCGGGATATATATTTTTTTAGCTGTCAATCAAGGATGTGAAGAAAGGAGATATTTTACAAAAAGCAAAACAAGAAATAAAATGGTTTTTTGATGAAAACTCTAATGTAGGGACTGATGTTGCAATAGTTTGGGACTCTTTTAAAGCTGTCATGAGGGGCTTTTTTATCCAACAGAACAGTATCCTGAGGAAGAAGAAGAAAGAAAGAGCAGAAAAAATACAAGAAGAAATCAGACTAAAAGAGAAGGAGTTGCAGTCTAATCCACATAAAAAATCAACGAATAGGGAATTAAAAATACTTCGAGAACAAGCAGCGCAAGATACAATGGAAGAAATAAGGATAAAGCTTCAATATCTAAAGCAAAGGAGCTTTGAATTTTCAAATAAACCTGGAAAATGGCTAGCATACCAATTAAGAAAAAACAGAGAAAGAAATTATATATGTAAAGTGAAGCAAGGAAAGACCATCTACACTGAACAATCAAAGATAAAACAAATATTTAAAAACTACTATGAACAGTTATATTAAAAACAGGGGAGTAAGAGAATAAATCCTGCTAAAAAGAACTTTAAAAATTATCAAATTCCAGAACTGACTGATTATCAGAGAGAAGTGTTGAACCATCCAATAAGAGTTACAGAAATACTAGAAAAGATCCAGAGATTAAAACCTAGAAAAGTTCCCGGACCGGACGGTTTAACCCCTAAATTTTACAAGATATTGGGTGATCAATTATTGTCACCTTTTAAAAGGACGCTGGACGCGATAATAAAAGGATCATATCCACCATCATGGGGAGAAGCGTTCATTACTCTAATCCACAAAGAAGATAGAGATCCAGAAGATCCCAAAAATTATCGCCCAATATCTCTTTTAAATGTGGATTACAAAATTTTTGCTTCCATCTTGGTAGATAGACTGAAAAAAGTGTTAAGTGCTTGGATAAGTGAAGACCAACGGGGCTTTTTACCAAACAGATTCCTGAAAGACAACATCAGACATGTCATAAACTTGATTGAACATTATGAAATGCATAAAGCGGAAAAATTGGCGTTAATCTTTTTGGATATAGAGAAAGCATTTGAAAACGTAGATTGGACAGCATTGATTGGAATTTTAGAACAGATAAAGGTTGGAGAAAATTTTATAAAATGGATTAAAACTATATACCAAAATCAGTCAGCAAAAATTCTAATAAACGGAGAGAAAACAGATAAGTTCCAAATACAGAAGGGGACACGACAAGGGTGCTCTCTTTCCCCCTTCTTATTTATTACTGTTATGGAGATGTTGGGCAGAAGAATAAATGAGGGTGAAGAAATAAAAGGAGTTAAAATACAAAAATGAAATCATAAAATAAAAATGTTTGCTGATGATTTAATAATCTCCTTGAGTGATCCCCTTGAAGAGATATCGGGCATGATGAATATTTTAAAAGAATTTGAAGAGCTAACAGGACTGAAGATAAATAAGGATAAAACAATGGTCCTAATTAAAAATCTCTCTAAGAATGAAGAAAGTGCATTAGCAGACCAATCTGGCTTTAAGATAGTGAAACAAGTAAAGTATCTGGGGGTAAATATTACGAACAATAACCAAGAACTTTTCAATAATAATTATAAAAGATTATGGACGCAGGTTAAAAGAGATCTGGAGAATTGGGCGAAAATTACAACATCATGGTTAGGTAAAATAAGTATCATAAAAATGAACGTTCTCCCCAAGATGATCTTCCTCTTCCAAAATATTCCGATAGAAATTGGACAAAAAATATTCAAGGACTGGCAAGCGGATTTATCTAACTTTATTTGGGCTGGAAAGAAGCCAAGAGTAAAAATGAAACTATTACAGGATGCTAAGGAGAGAGGAGGGCTGAATGTGCCAAATATTAAATTATATTATGAAGCATGCTATCTAATGTGGCTAAATGAGTGGGTTACATTAAAGAACAAGAAATTATTGGCAATGGAAGAAGAAGGAAATCATTTTGGATGGCACACATACCTTTTTTATGATAAGGATAAAATTGACAGGAACTTTCGTAATCACTGTATTAGAAGATCCTTAATTAAATGTTGGCAGAGGGTGAAAATCAGATTTTTTCACCAAATCCCTTTATGCGCATCACCTCACGAAGCATTTCATAATAGAGAAGGTATATCAACATATCAATGGTTAAGATACAAAGATGTCCTTAAAATAGAAGCTGTGAGTCAAACAATGAAATCTCAAGAAGAAATAAAAAAGGAAGGAGTAAATTGTCACTGGTATTTGCATATGCAGTTAAAAGAGAGATTTAAAATGGATGGAAGACTATGTGGAATTATGTCCGAGAAATCACAATGGGAGACCATTATGGAAACAGGCAATAAAAACATGATTACGAGACTCTATAAGCTTCTCCTACAATGGGACACAGAGGAAGAAACAATTAAACCTAATATGATAGCCTGGGCAAAAAACTTTGGCTATACAATTAGTATGGATAATTGGGAACACTTATGGATAAATCAAATGAAAAGAACATTGAGCCAAGATCTACGAGAAAATGTGTATAAGATGTATTTTAGGTGGTATCTTTCCCCTAACAAATTGTCAAAAATGTATAAAGGTGTTCAAAATATTTGTTGGAAATGTGGGGATAAGAATGGCACCTTTTATCATTTATGGTGGCAATGTAAAAAAGTAAAAAAATATTGGATTCAAGTTCAACAAACAATCAACCAAATTCTGAATGTCTGTCTTCAATGGAAACCCGAAGTATTTTTGCTTGGGATGATAGAGAAATCACAGGAGATTCAAAATGGAAAAATAATCTTCTATATGCTAGTTACGGCCAGGATAATTTACGCAAAGATGTGGAAGAATAAGGACCCCCCTACAATTGACCAATGGCTCGAAAAATTATTTGAATCTTATTTTATGGATAGATTAACTATGAAATTAAAAGGAGAATTAGAGGGGAGGCACCAAAAGGAATGGACAAAGATTGTTGCTTATCTATCTGATAGATGGGGCAAATCGGTGGTAATCCCCTAGTGTAATGGGAAATAAGTGGAAAGGGAAAGGGAAAAGGAGGGAAAATAGGGGATGTAATATAGATTGCAACAGAGACTAAGGGCAAAATGTATTTTAATAAGATTACATGTAAATATAGAAGCCAAGTCATATCGGGAAGGAACCCTCCCATGGTGGGGGGAGAAATCGATGTCAGCTAATAGATAATAAAAATTCTTGGAGGCTACCAGTAAGGAAGTCATTAAGAAGTATATGTATTATAAATTGATTAATGCGGACACAATTGTATATTTATTTTATTAGTAATTAGGCAAATAATGATATAACAGGTTGTAAATACTTTCTTTCTATAATATAACAAGATCTGGGGGAAATATCTATGTATGACCTGTGATGTATGCTATGTAAATATGTATGCCGAATAAAATTAATTTTTAAAAAAGGATGCGATTACTTGTTTTTTCACAAACTCAGTGACGTACTTCCTTTAGAGTTTCGTGCCACGAGCGATGCTATTGGCTCACTCAAATGTTTGTTAAAGCTTCTGTGTTGGGGATGAGGGGATGAGAGGATGAGGGGAGGAATGAGCGATCTGTGACCTAACGTGGGGAGGAAGGAGTGATAAGTGGCTACACCCTTTGCTGTCCTTCCGAACTGAAAGAACACCATTTTAAAGCCCATTGAAAGTGAGGAAGGAAGGGGCGCCCAGTGGCTATACCCTTCGCTGTCCTTCCGAATTGAAAGAACACCATTTAAAGCCCATTGAAAGTGAGGATGCAGGCGTGTGTGTGTGTGTGAATGTGTGATCGTCTGCTCAGACAATGGCATTTTTACTGTGCCTTTAAACAAATGGAGCGGATGCAGGCGGGTGTGTGTGTGTGAATGAATATGCGATCATCGGCTCAGAACTTCAGTGAGTAAAAAGTGGTGCCTTTTCCTTCCATGCAACACGGAAGGAACACAGAGGGTAACGCGAGAGGGACATTGTCGTCAGAAACTGGCCCACTGCCACAAAACAGGCACATACCTCCCCCGAGCTCTCTGCAGCACTTTTTACATGTCTGAAAATGTCCATTGTCTCTGTGCTCCTGACTGCAGAAATGTGTCAGACATTGCCTGGCTGTCCTTCTCAACCCACTAACTGGCAGTAAGAGTGCAGTCTAGTATCACAGCATGTTGGTTTGGGGAGGGAAGAATTACACTGGTGTAGTGTTATTCTCTGCCAAGCTGATGTAGGATTGCAGCCTCTGAGTCAACATTTAAGTTACAGTTGACCTCCTGGGTCATGGCACTGAAGTATAATTCAGCCATCATCTGATTAGCTTTATTACAAGGAATGGGTTGAGGCACTTTTTTGTCTTTTGGCTCAGGCAACAAAATGTCTTGGGACATTATCAGATGAGCATCTAAAAATGTTGTAATTCTGTGAATGAGGATAACTGAAACATCGTAGCATTATTAAACTTAATATCGCATGTTGCTGTAATTGCGCAAACAACCAGCACGGAATTATTGCATGTACTTTAAGAACGGGAGTTTACTTTCGTGATTCAACATGGGCAAGATTTCGGCGGTTCTCATGAGAAGACACAAGTGCACTTAAAACTCCAAAAACACCTTAATTAACAAAGTAAATAAACACACAAGCACTGAAACAAACCTAAAAATGTCAAAACTTAACAGGACAGTTCATAAAAAGAGCACCTGTGCTTCATTTTTGCATTCTCACCCAGATGTTTTCTTGCTGAGGACTGCCCATTTATGCTGTAATCTTGCGATTATAATGGGATGTGGTTTTGCATGCCAGCAACAACACCGATATTGAAGATCTATTGATGGCTTGTCCTGTCAATTAGAAGCAACGCCTTTTTCGCAGCTGGAGGACACAGTAACCACACGAAGATGACGACATAGTGTGATAGCGGGGCCTGTTTGCGCTACCATGATGTTGTAATAGTGTGATTTTTGCCACATCTGATAATGTCCTTGGACTGGTCGTGCCTACAAGAGGTTTGTCAGACTGCTTTTCTTAAAGATCATTTGAGTTCTTTTACATGTAGTGATATAGACTATAGGGTTCCACCCTAAGTCAACATCCAGAACAGTTTGTAAAGGTCAAACTAGACACCTTGAAAGACACAGCACCAACTAACAGAACACCATGGTCTCTTAGACTCTCCTTTCTTTTGTCATCTCACCCAAACAACATGTGATGCACCATTAGGCAATTGTGCAAGGTGGGCATAAGGAAGTATCACATCACACATTGGAAGTTACAAGGCAGAGAGAAGAAATAGGTTCAGAGTGATGGCAGCTTTGTCTGTGTCTTTTACAATTTGACCTTTTCTCGGGGAAATAAATATCAAGGAACAGGGTTATGAGGTATGTCCCATTGTCAAACCTCTCTTTTAGCTAGCTAGGCATGGAGTGCATTTTCCTGCATGTTGAATGGTTCAACCATGTTTACTTGAAAACATGCTTGTTTGCTTAACATTTCTAGAAATATTCTTCCATTAAAATATATCCCCACATCTCATTTTGTTCCTCATTATGTGGAAAGAAACCAACAGAGAGATCTTGCCAATTTTCAGATCTGAAGTCCTTCTGTCAGATAAGTGTGAGAATTTGATATATAAGTGTGAAGATCTGTATGAGCAGTGCCCTGGGCTTTTGCATGGCAGGGATCAATGTGGTGTCATGAAGCAGCTCCTTGCCAAAGGCCTGTGTGACTGTAGCACAGACCAAACTATGTTGAAGATCAGTTCCCCTTTCTTGTCCTAAGAGTTTCCATAGCAACAAGCAGGTATTAGTGATGAAATGTAAGAGCTATGGCTCAAGAGAAGCGTGTAACTAATGTGCTGGGGATAGTCAGCTATCCCCAACTGCTGAAGAAATTATTATTTTTTGGTATGTGGTTCAAGGTACTGACAACTGGATGTGTATCAAGCAGGCTCCTGTAGCATCTTCTGTAAATCAAATGTTCATGTCTCCTGGCCACATATAGCACCTAGATTTCAAAAGGCATTGTGCAGGGACCTTTGCCTATTCTTTGAACTATACCACAATGGCAGATATGATACAGTTGGACCCTTGTATCCACGGAACCAATATCTGCAGTTTCAGTTATCCATGACTGGAAAAAAAAAAAGGACATACAACTTCTAAGTCCTCCAATACAACATAATGGTATGTTTATACCAAAAGTCCTTTATTTTAATAGGGTGTGCTATTATTCACGGTAAATCTGGGAACCCTCACAGATATGGAGGTTAAACTGTACTTTCCTTTGGATACATATTCAAAGTAACTGAAAACAAATTAGGAAACCCTTCCTGTCACTTAATAACCATCCTTTGATAAACACAAGCAGTAGATGGGAAAGGATAGCAAAGATTTCAATGGATTTCAGTCACATCCTCATATGATGTGGTGATTTAAACCCACATAAAGAAGTCTCAGGACAAAAATTGGGAGGGTGGCTACCTGAGGCTAATCTTCTGTATAAGAAGAATTTAGTTGTGTATTCCTGCATGGCAGGGGGTTGGACTAGATGGTCTGGGTAGTCCTTTCCATCTCTAAAATTCTCTTCTATGATTCTGTCTCCTGCACAAACCCCGGGGGTTCTGTAGCCAGTGTGAAAAGAGAGAGGCTGAGAATGTAAAGCTACTCATGTTGCAAGTGTAACAACATGCAAAAATATGCTTCCTTATTTTTTCAGCTCCCTTAATTTTTGTGTTGCCAGTCACAAAGACCATTTACAGGAGTTATCAGATGCTGTAAATATGGCATTATTGCTACGCTAGGACATCGTTACCCTTTCACATGATGTTGTTCCCCTCTCATAATGCTCCTGTTCGGCTCTCATTATGCCAGCACTGCTTTTTAGTGACAGGCTTAGCCATCAATGGATCCCCAATTCTGTTTCTGTCACAGAGGTTTGTGTGAGTGACAAGATGCCCATTTAGCTGGCGCGATACCAGCATCAATGGGAGGTCCGTGCCAGAACACTTCCTGGTGAGATTGGGACATCCAGGTAAGTGACACACTTTTTTGTACCCTCCCTGGCTTACTTGTAAAGTTTTAAGTGAGTTTAGGTGCTTGGTGTAACTTTTTGACTTGTATTTTGCTTTTTATTTTTTAATTTCCCGCACTCTCGTCTTCTCACAAGAACAGCCGGGATTTCATTCCAGGAAGTGACTGGAGCTCCGTTAGAGCTCCATTCACTCCTGGGCAGATCTGGACATGTGAATAAGGTGTGTCTGAAACTTTTAGTTACCCTGCCTGGACAGGGAGAGGAGAGGAGATTGTGGGACGGGAACACTTTTTTTGTTCCTGTCTGATAACCTCCACAGTTTCTACTCTACAAATCAACAGTTTCCATGCTGTTAACCAGAGAACATGTCTGTTTGCCTGAGAACATGCCTCATTCTTGCATAGATGGTGGCCAGACTGTCAGGTTGTGACTTACCAGTTGCTAAACTCTGTTCACAACAAGGCAAGGTGCAGCTGTGTCCTCCAAGCTAACTTGGTTCAAGAGTGGCTTTCAAGGCACTGCCATCCCTGCACATTTTAACACCTAAATAAATAACAATAACAAGCATTAATATAGCTTTTTAAAGTATTAAAGCACTTTGTGAACATTTTCTTGCCACCTTGAGAACGTTCACTTGATATGTACAGATTTAAGCATTAACAGCCTTGTTATAGAGATTGCTATTATCCCAAATTGCAGATAGGACAGTGTACTTGCAGAACAGGAAAAGGTCACTTTCTACAACTTCCAGAATCTCACAGCCAGAGGGGCAGGTTGCCAGGCTGGCTGGAGGATTCTGGATGTGGCCGTGTTAAAAAGCAATGTTTCTGTTGGGAGGGTCCTGTGTAAGTAAAGTAGCATGGTTATGTGTTGTACCTCATAGAGGACTGCCCTCTATATGAAAGCGCTGCCTAGACTGATTCTGGTTCAGAGATAAAGAAGATTATCGCATGAGGCTTTACCAGCGCTACTAGAGCAGGATAATAGCATATGCAACCATTCCTTATCACACAATGTCATTTCTGTTCTGTGGCCAGTCTGCATTCAAACCATTGCTGGAGGGCACCTTTTTATTGATGGGCGAAACCCATCAATAGCCTTCAATAGCACTGTGTTTTCATTATTGCCTCTGTGCACTTCATACTTTTCTGCTTCAGTTCCCATACCAGCAATCACGTGGGGGGTGAGTGGGCATGTTTGTCCTCTTCTCTCTCTCTTCCCCTTGTTTCTCTGACCTCCTCTGCTGCCTGAGCTGACTATTCCCACTCCCACCTGATCTATCTCTTTTCTCCCCCCCCCACAAACTTTCTGTTGCCTGTTCCCCCCCCCCTTCTGCTTGCCTGATCTGACTATTTCCCCTCCCGCCCAATCTGTGTCTTTTCTCCCCACGCCACCTTTCTGCCACCTGGTCTTTTCCTCTGCTGCCTGCCCAATCTGAATATTCCCACTCCTGCCTATCTATCTCTTTTCTTCTCCCCACCCTTCTGCAGCCTGGTCTTCTCCCCCCACCCCCACCTTCCTGATCTGACTATTTTCCCTCTTGCCTGGTCTATCTCTCCCCCCCACACACACCTTTCTGCCATCTTCTCTCCCACACTTGCATGATCTGACTATTCCCCCCACCCCATCTGTCTCTTTTCTTCCCCCCCACCCTCCTGCTGGTATTGTGCAGCAATTGCGTTAGTGAAGCAAACCGAAACATACCGGTATTGAAGTGGAGGTGCACTAAGGATTGCTTCAATACTGATATACTTCCATTTGCTTCACTAATGTAATTGCTGCACATTAGAAACCTGGTGTGATAATCTTCAAAGAGCCATAAGAATGGAAAGCAGAAGCCTCGATGTTTGTTGTTACATGCCATCAAGTCAGTTTTAATTTATGGTGACTCCATGAATGAGAGACCTCCAAGACACCCTGTTATTAACAGGTGTGCTCAGCTCTCGCAAACTTAGGGCCCTGATTTCCTTGATTGAATCAATCCATGTGTAATGTGTTTTCTTCTTTTCCTACTGCCTTTCACTTTAATGAGCATTATTGTCTTTTCCAATGAGCCATGTCATCTCATGATACGTCCAAAGTCTAATACTCTCAGTTTAGTCCTGGGTTCTGTCCTGGGCTCACTGTTGTTTTTCTAAATGACTTGGATGATGAACTAGAAAACATGCTTGTCAGATTTATGGGTGACACCAAATTAGGATGGGTAGCTAATAACCCAGAAGACAGGAACAGAATTCAAAATGACCTTCAGAGATCAGAGAGCTGGATGAAAACTGGAAAAATGAATTTCAGCAGGGATAAATGTAAGGTGCAACATCAAGGGAGGGAAAATGAAATGCACAAGTATAGGATGAGAGAAACCTGCCTTAAAAGCAGTACATGTGAAAAGGATCTAGAGGTCTTAGTAGATCACAAGATAAACATGGATCAACAGTGTGACATGTCAGCCAAAAAAGCAAAAATGCCATTCTAGGCTATGGTAACAGGAGCGTAGTGTCCAGATCAAGGGAAATAGTAGTGCCACTCTGTTTTGCTTTAGACTCCACCTGGAATACTGGACATTACAGTTCAAGAACTGCCAGGAAGAATATTAACAAGCTGAAATGTGTCCAGAGGGACAACCAAAATGATTAAAGGTTTGGAAACCAAGCTGTATGAGGATTGACCTAGGGAGCTGGGTACATTTAGCTTGGAGAAGCAAAGACTGATATATGATAGGCATTTTTACATATCTGAAGGGTTGTTACGTAAAAGATGGAATGAGTTTGTCTTCTGCTGTTGCAGAAACTAGAACATGTACCAGTGGATTCAAATTACAAGAAAAGAGATTTCACCCAAATATTAAGAACTTGTTGACAGTAAAAACTGTTTGATAGTGGAACAGACTGCCTCATAGGATGGTGGACTCTCCTTCTGTGGAGATCTTTAAACAGCAGCTGGATTATATGATTATATGGATGTATGATTGTTGTAATTTTGTCTTCTAGTACGGGTTCAGGCTTCATTTTCTCTCTCTATGTGTATGTGCCTTCAAGTCATATGTTGACTGATGGTGACCCCATGAATTTCACAGAGTTTTCTTAGGCAAGGAATAGTGACAATTGTCTTTTCATAGTCTTCCTTGTAAATATAGCCTCTAGCATCTGGTAATCCCTGGTGGTCTCCCATCTAAATACTAACCAGGACTGACCCTGCTTAGCTTCCTAAATCAGACAGGATCTGGTGTATTCAGACTCATTTATTTGTCTTTTTTGCAGTTTGTGGTGTCTGTAGAACTCTGAGGATGACATTTCAATTATATTTACAATAATCTTTCTAAATTTGCATTTGTATATCCAAATTAGGATGTGCACATAGTACCATTTCACCCTCTGCTTTGGTGATCTCTCTCTCTCTCTCTCAATCCATCTGTGTGTGTGTGTGTGTGTGTGTGTGGCTACCCGATTCTTAAGGCCATGAAGTAAATAAACTCACAGTATGGCTGAGATTTGAGCTCAAGGAATTTATTATTTGAAGATCAGCCTCTTAAGCTCTACACTAAACCTGCTGTGACTGGTAAATCTAGAATGGAATGAGAAGGTCTACAAAATACTGTCATTCATACCTGAACCTTAATTAATCTTTCTCTTCCTCACTTTTGAAAAGGGTGGAGATGCTATCTCCTGATTTTTTTCAAGGAATGCTTCACAGTTACAGAATTGCAGGAGTACTTGTGATGATAATTAAACAAAATCCAAAATACACATTGATTATACCTTTATTAGGCCAACCAGAAGGCACAAAAACTATTATGTTAGCTTTGGAAGCTCACTGGCTTCTTCATCAGGCAAAGATGGTTTTAAAATCATCATGCAATGGAAACAAAAGTGATGCTGATGGAGTATTAAAAGTTTGCAGGTCTTCATGTTTGGTTTTGGCTGTTACAGTGAAAATGTTTTCAAGCTGAGTCCCAAGAAACCTCCTGTCACAAGGAGACCATAGATCTGAAAGGCAGCTGCATGATGTGCATGAATATGGCAGGTGCAATTCCATGTTCCTTTTATTTCCAGTGACCCCAGAAACACTTCTCAGTTTTTAGCCTACAGCTGGGGGAGACATACCTCATGTCTCTTGAAGAGCCTCCAATTCAGGCTGTTGTAGTTCTTTATTACAAAAGTCAGCAAAATATGTTAACTCTGTATTGACTAAGATTGACATGGGCTTTGGGGAAGCCACCATGTCTCTGTGGTGGTCAGAAAAGTGTTTAAAACCAGGCTGATGATTCAGCTGGCGACTACCAGTTGGTACATCTCTTCTCATAACTGCAATCTTTCTTTCTTTTTTTTAAGTAAGAAAATGAAAATGATGAAAAGAGAAGAATGGCAGATCTTGGGGATTTTCTAGCACCAGGCCCTTTGCAGCTCTTCTGACCCTCTTCTGTCACGCTCCTTGCACATCTACTGAGGCTTCTCCCTTCAGAGGCTTTGGTAGTGATTACAGGGATTGAGTCGCAGCAGGGCAACAAGAGGGAAATGAAAATTTTCTTTGCCTTAATCGCTGCTTCTGCTCTGCCTGCACTGCTGCCCTGTGTAGCCATGAGAAACTGCTGTTTTGCCAAAGTCAAACACTCTGAAGAGGATGATCTTTGGAGCTCCTTGCTTAGTTGCCGTTCTGGTTCAGTTCAACTTTTGGGGGCTCTTGCCCTATAGTCACACACACACACACACACACACACACACACAAACACACTGTAAAGCCTGTTTATGAATTGTTCTTTTTTCACCTCACTTTGGGACAAAGGTGGAACAAGGCTGCCAGATATTCTTCAGTCACGGGCTTTGGAAATACTGTCAGCTAGTATAGCATCCCGAAAGCAAAGGTATTCCTAGTGAGGCAATAAAAAATCCACTGGGGAAGGTTGGGCAATAAACCTGCCAAGAAACAGAAGAGTATTTTCCGGAAGCCTCAGAGATGCTTTTTGGCTTCCCCCCTGAAAACCTCAGCCGCAGGATAAGGGAGGGAGTTGTTGGCGGCGTGAGACCTGATTTATTCAAAGAGAGAAACAATGTGGAGAGGGCTGGCATCAGCACTGGGCATTTTTGCCAGATAATTTGAACCTTCATGTAGGATAGCAGTCTGGAATGAGCTGGATTCAGCTCCAATCTGAAACAAGCTTTAAGTGCAAGCCTATGAGCCATTGCCCTAACACCCCATCTGGCTCAGTGGCTGACCGCCAGTGTGCCTGGTGCTTTGATTTCATAATACTGCAGAAGATGAACAGATTTGGGCCAGAACTTGGTATGCCTCTTCCAAGGAGCATGAAGACAAAGAAAGAGATCTCTCTGCATTGCCTGTTTGCCCTTCAGGCATCTAAACTGTTCTTGGTTTATATATGCATATTACACTGGAAGATTTGTCTGCCCTGAATCTGCTTAATATAATCATCACGGACAAGATGTAAGAATCTGAGTTTACCTGTTTACCTGCTTTTTACAACCTACATTGTTCAGAAAATAAAGTACATTTTTGCACAGGGTGTAGTTAAATTGTGGAACTCACTGCCACATAGGAGATTATCAGGTGCATTAAAAGTGGTGTTACACAAATGCCAGGAGATCCGCTAAAAGGCTCCCTTTTCAGATGCCGTTGTTTTCCCCTTGTAATGCACCCGTTCTGCTGCTGTTCTGTCAGCACTGCTTTTTATTGATAGGAGAAGCCATCAATAGATTGGATGTTCTATTGCGGATGTTCTTGCAAGTGAAAAGGTGCTCTGTTATGCTGGAGAGATCCCAGCATCAATGGGAGGTCCCTACCAAAACACCTCCGGTAAGTGACACACTTTTTAAAAACTTCCTTGGTTTACTTGGAAGTTTTAAAGTGTGTGTATGTGCTTTTAGCAACTTTTTTTTTTTTTTTTGCTCTATTTGGGTTTTTATTTTTGAATTTCCTGCACTCATGTCTTCTCATGAGAATCCGTAGGATTTCACTCCAGGAAGTGAACGGAGCTTCATTAGAGCTCCATTCACTCCTGGGCTGCCTGTTGATGCTACTCAAGGTAGGTCTGTAAATTTTTATTACTGTGCCGGGACAGGGTCAGATCAGGGGCGGAAGAGGAGATTGTGGGATAGGAACACTTTTTTTGTTCCTGTCTGATAATCTCCCTAGAATCATAGAATCACAGAGTTGGAAGAGACCACAAGGGCCATCTAGTCCAACCCCCTGCCATGCAGGAATACCCAATCAAAGCATTCCTGACAAATGACCATCCAGCTTCTGTTTAAAAACCTCAAAGTAGGAGACTCCACCACACTCCAAGGCATTGCATTCCACTGCTGAACAGCTCTTGCTATCAGGAAGTTCTTTCTAATGTTTAGGTGGACTCTCTTTTCCTGTAGTTTGAGTTTATTGTTCCATGTCCTTGGAGATTATCAGATATGGTGAAACATGGGGGAAAAAAGTGTTCCAAACCACATCAAAAGAATGCAATGGGAACAGCAAGAACGTTATTCTCAGACGACCATGCCCTTAGTCATTACCAGAGCATAGCCGTAGCACTGCCATGCACAAGGCTTTCCTTTTTCATTGACAGGGACAAGCCACCAATAAAAAGAGATGCCTTACTCACAGCCACGGTATGCCCCAGGGACACCAAAGGATGATGTCATCTGATAATGGAGCCCGTTCTGGTTGTAATCTTCTGACACAATTTTTGCTGTGTCTGATAATCTCCCTAGTCTCTGGAGCAGCAGAAAGCAAGCTTGCTTCATCCTCAGTATGACATCCCTTCAAATATAACTATGACTGCCAACCTGGAGGGCTTTAGAAGATGACTGAATAAATCCACAGAGGATGGGCCTATCAGGGTGGCTTTACTCCTGCTGGTGTCAGAGACAATATACCACTGTGTATCAGTTGCTGTGGAATGCAAAATGGAGGGTGCAACTGCACTCATATCCTGCTTAGTGGCCTTCCTGTGGATAATGGATTAACCAGTTTGTAAATGGAGTGTTGGGCTAGAGAGAGCTTTACTTTAATCCAATATGGCTCATTTTATGTTCTTGAGTTCACATGATCAGGACAAGTAACAATCTTATGAAACCAAAATTTTAATGTAAAATAGTATAATAAACTGAATTCCAGCCATAAAGTCCATGCATTAAAAACAACAACAAAGTACTAAAATAATCCACACCACTCTTGAAAAATTTATTTTTTAAATCCAGAAAATGCCATCTCTTTTCATTTGTATCATATGAACACGAAAGGGATAAAACTGTGTTACAAATATTATCCAAGTTAAGTGATCTCACAAACATTCCCCCCCCCCTCCGAGGACAAGATTTCATAGATTTTCTGCTCTTGAGCCATCAAAAAAAAAGAAAAAAGAAAAAGAAAAAAAAAGGTGGGGATGGGGAGACAAGCTGAGCTGTTTACATCCTTACGGGAGAGAAATGATTGGGGGCAGACAACACGCTATATCCTCGCCTGGTTTTTTGACAAGTGCACTTACTCTTGAACAGTAAGATTGAGATCAAATGGAAAAAGGAAATTGCTCTTTCTCATTCTGCTAACTGACCACCACTCAGAACACCAGTGTGTGTGTGTTTGTGTTTGTGTGTGTGTGAGAAAGAGGGGGAGATGAGGACCTGCAGCTAAGTTCCTGCTGGGCCTTTTCTCTATCTGAGGCTTCATTCCATCCCTAGCTATTCCTCCCACTTGCTAGAAGCCCTTTGCTTCTTCATGATGCCATTCTACTTCCACCTGACTATCTTAAGGTGATGGAACCATATTTGACTGCATGTCTATCAAAATCACCCACCCGGGCTAAAGCTACTGCTAGCCAGTTTGGGGTTGCTCAGCTGATGGATAGGAGCTGTTTGTACCTTTTGCCATGAGGCTAATAGATTCAGTAAGCCACTATATCAACCTATATGTTATTCTTCTAAATGGCTTAGCACTTGTCATTAAACCTCTTGGGGTCCTCAGAAATCTTGACTTCTCTCAGCAGGTGAAGCATGGGGGTATCTTCAAGATGATCTGTTTCAGCAAATTCATCATTTCCAAATCTCCACCACTTTTTGTTCCTGTGGTTCAATATAGTGGAAGAAGGGGAAGGCAAAGGCACAGCCAGCAAGATATATTAGAAACAACAGAAGATTTTTAAAAGGCCCCCTGAGAAAGGAGTCTAATGATGTCTGCGCATCTTTCCCTCTCCTGACAAGAAAATGGGCAGAATGAATCTAATTCCTATGAAATGGCAGGCTTTTGGGAATATGTGTGCATCAAACATGGTAGAAGGCCTGAAGATCCAAGACTGAGGGGTGTCCAAATGGTGAAAAAACTCCTCGTGGAGTGCGAGGAGAATCTTATTTGTCCTAATGGCATTCTGAGTGATTTTGCCATATTGTGAAGGAGGGGGGCAAAAAAGGCCAAAAACCTCACCAGAAAAACATTTGTGGCTTTCCCTGTTTCTTTTCAAAAACAACAAGGTGGTATGCATTTCTGCTTGTTAGGACAAGCCAGTCGATTTGATTCACTTACCCAAATGAGAGGAAGTGCAAATCTGATTGGCCAGATGTGCACAGAGGGCAGGGCTTGTTGAGAGGGCAAGCGCCTGCAGCCGCCATCCCCCCCAGTGATCCAGGATGGGAAAAGGAGGCGAGCAGCTTTCATTACCACCCACCCACCCTGGCCACTGTTGCCATCACCTCATGGGGTTGGGGGAGATAGGAGGAGGCTGCCATCCTCTCCCCCTTCCCCGGGTTTCCTCCTCCACACTGTTGCTTTACCATCGCCTCATGGGGATTGGGGGAGGTGGAAGGGCAGCTGCCATCCTCTCCCCCTTCCCTGCTTTTCCCTCCATCACCGTGCTGTTGTCCCTGCACCAGCTGTCATCTGGGAAGTGAAGCTTCTGGGGGCTTCTGGGGGGGGGGAAACCCCATTAAGACAACTCACAGCTGCTGTGACTTGCTCTTACTGCAGGGAACTATGTTTCCCACACACACACATATAGACAGGCCCCTGCTTTGAAAGTTACATTTGAGGTGTTTTGTTGTTACAGTAACCGCCACTGACTTTGACTTATGGGTACCCTATGAATGGGAAACCTCCGAATCACCCTGTCATTAACAACCTGGCTCAGCTTTTACAAACTCAGGGCCAAGGCTTCCTTGATTGAATCTATCCATCTGGGCTGTGATCTTCCTCTTTTCCTACTGCCTTCCTAACAAGCATTGTTGTCTTTTCTAGTGAGTCATGTCTTCTCATGATATGTCCAAAGTATGACAGTCTCAGTTGGTTTCTAGGGAGAGTTTAGGCTTGATTTACTCTATGTGTAATGTCTTCTATAAAACCAATAGAAGAAGACTATATAGGGCCATCATGGGATGCAGCACACCACATGTATGATTTCCACTTAAGATTCTCTTGAACCAAGATCTTTTGGAGTAGAGAGAAGTTGCACTTGAGTGAGATGCACTAAATCTGGTACAGTGGAAAATGTTGAACAACAACTGAAATGGTTTCTAGCACTTTTTTGTATGATGTAGTTGAACTCTTTTCATTAACCCAGTTGCTATAATGAGCAGCAAGGGGGGCCACTAGCCTAGAAAAGAAAACAGTGCAGTGAGTGACACACCAAGCCCCATCTATATGAGGGAGGGGGGACAAAGTGCCCTGCAGTAAGAGCAAGTCGCAGCAGCTACAACTTGTCTTAATGGTGGTTTCCCCCCAGCAGCCCCCATAAGCTTTGCATCCAAAGATAACAGCTGGTGTGGGGGGGGGCAGCAGCATGGTGATGGCGGCAGCAGGGGGAGAAATTAGGGAAGGGGGAGAGGATGGCAGTCACCCTCCTACCTCACCCAATCTCCATGGGGGCGATGACAGCAGTGGATGGGGTGGGTGGGTGGTAATGACAGCTGCCCACCTCCCTTCCCCATCCCTGATCGCTTCAGGGGGAGGGAAATGGCAGCTGAGGGTGTTTGCCCTGTCAGCAACTCCCCCTGCATGTCTGGCCAATCAGATTTGTGCTCCCTCTCATTTGAGCAAGCAAATCAAATCCACTCGCTTGTTCGAACAAGTAGAAACGTGCACCCCCTCATTGGTTTTGAAAAGAAACAGGGAAAGCCATGAAGGCTTTTCTGGTGAGGTTTTTGGCCTCCCCCCCCTCTTCACAATATGGCAAAATCACTCAGAATGCCATTAGGACAGGTAGGATTCCCCTTGCATTCTGTGAGGAGTTTTTTCACTGCTTGGACAACCCCCATATGTTAATTTAAATTATAATATACATTTATTTATTTATTTATTTATTTCCCGCTCTTCAGCCACAAGGCTATCAGAGCGGCTTACAAATTGTTTTAAGCAATAGCTATTTACACATCTACACTGCATTAAACAGTTTCCAATGTGTGTTAGCTAATTGCCCCCACAAGCTGGTCTTAGAAGTCTCTGTGGGAGGAAGGTTAAACAGAAGACTTATCCAAGAACATTGGGTAAGTTCTACTTAGAGCTTTCCCAGTGGCTGTACTATCAGGAAGATTAGGGGACTTAAAATCAAAAAATATATTTTTCCTCAGCTCTGCCGCCACCATATCCTTTAAGGCAGGGGAACGGAAAGTGTGGCTCATGAACTGCCTGTGGCCCCCAGAGCTGTTTATGTGGCCCCAAGGGCCTCCTAGATCCAATTTTTTTCCAGATTTTTGGGACACACAGTGTCCCCAAATGCCCTCTGGAAGCCTGGGTGGGTCATTTTGCTATGCCCTCCCCAGCATTTTAGGTCTAGGGGAGGCCTTTTTTAATAACAGGGAGTGATCTGGATGTGAACTTTAAAAAATGCTCTCCTGGCAGAACATGGCAAAACTTTACACCCACTAGAGGACATCTGGGGCCAATGTCTTTGGAGTTTGTTTTGCATGGGGTGTGTGGCAGTGGGTGTAGTCCTCCAAGGTCTCCTTGTGGTGTGATATAACCCCTGAAGCCCATCCCCCCTCTAAGGAGATTATCAGACGTGGCAAAAACCACATCAGAAGAACACGGCAAGAACAGAAATGGGTGGCATTATCAGACATTGTTGTCCTTCGGCATTCCGGGGGCATAGCACAGGCGTGAATAAGGTGTCCCTTTATATTGGCAGCTTAGCCTCATCAATACAAAAGTGAAGCCTTGTCCACACCAGCACTATACCCTGTGAACAGCTGGGGACATGGGTGTCTGATAATGTCGCCCTTTCTGTTCTTGTCATGTTCTTCTGACATGGTTTGGGACATGGTTTTTTTCCACGTTTCCCCACATCTGGTAATCTCCTGTTATGAACTGAGTTACAATAATAGAATTGGAAGGCATCCCAGGGCTATCTAGTCCAACCCTCTACCAGTGGCTATAACCTCAAAACAGGTTATAGATGGCAGCACTTGAAGGAAATGAAGAACTAGAATTGGCTGAAGACGTTCTGCTTCCTGAGGTAGAACAGTAAATCCTCCCTGCTTGCCCCTATTCCAGTCAAGGCACTTAGCCAGGCCAGTGATTTTGGCATGTGAGGCAGAAACTCCAACAAGTGCTTCTCCCCACTCCATCAGTGTAATAAAAACAAATTATAACAATTTGTCAACCTTTCATGTCATCTTGAATCTGTTATAGGTATTTAAGATAGCTGCTTCATCTTATTTAACGGTGGGGACTGTGGGGGCTAATGGAATCCATTTCAATGGAGCTGTGAATCTGCTTTGGGGTTTTCTCTAAACTTAAAGAGAGATATCCATAGTTCTGAACCTATTTGGGAGGGGAGGGTTTGGCACCCTGAATAACTCCTTTAAAGTTCAGACTAAAGCCAGGAACTGAGTCACCATCTGCTACATGAGAGCCACCAGCTCTGACTAAGTAGGGCCCTGTTGGGACTCCACCATTCTTGACCTGTAGCCCTCCAGTCCAGAGCAGCATGGTTGTACCTTGGGCTCTTTCATATTACACAATGATATTGCTGTGGTTTCACTTTAACTGCCATGGTTCCATGCTGTGGAAACATGGGATTTGCAGTTTAGGGAGGATCTTTAGAATTATCAGCCAAAGAGCTCTAGTGCCTCACCAAATTGTAATCCCAAGGATTCTATAGGATGTATCCATGGGAGTTAAAGAAGAATCATAGTGCTGTAATTCTATAGTGTGAAAGAGCCCCCTGTCATACATTCAAGCTAAATGGTTTACCTAAGCATTTAGATTGGTTACAGAATGTGTTTTTTTAAAAAACAACAGCGTTTGACTGGGCCATGGTGACACAGGTGGTAGTTTATGTATTTTACAGTATCATCTCCCCTTGAGCACCAGTGCAAAGCTTTGCCCGTTAAAAGCCTGGTGCAGAGTCAACCATAATTATGGGCAGCGGTGTGAGAGATGGGACAGTGCTGCCTGCTCATCTTTTGCCTCTCTCCAGTTGAGGATTTGTGAAGAAATGCTGTTTGTTCTGACATTTAGAATAGATTAAAAATCATTACAGGCTCTTCTGGAACATTTTAGAAGGTGAAGGTATTGATTTAGAAAACTCAGCATCACTTTTGCATTTGAGCAGAAGAATGTTTCCTGAGTTTTCTTTCATGACTGCTGAAATTTCATTTCCTTCCAGCACTTGGCTCAAGGGAAGCACCGCATGGCTCTACTGAAAATCCTCCACAGCCTAGCTCCCTGCCCCTATAGCTGGATGATGGGATGCTGCTATCACCATACAAAGGCTTATGTATTTCTCATGCCACTCCAGATATTTAGTATTTGCAGTGCTCTGCAATAATGCTGAATCTTCCAAGTAGCTAGCACTGCACATGTGGTGATGGCAGGGAGCAGGCAGGCACAGGGTTTTAAAATGGCTACCCAGAGCGTAGGAATGCACTTTTGGGGACTGTAATTTTCAGAATCCCCTAGTCAGCATGGAATGTGCAGTGCCAAAATAAAAGAGCAGTGTTTTTCTAGTTCTGTGGTTTCCTTATAGAGCAAAGGAAAGAAACATGCACCTGTCCAGATATTGTTGGACTGTAACTCCCACCAGCCCTCACCAGCATGGCCAATGATGCAGAATGATAGGCACTGCAGTCCAACAATATTTTAAGAGCCACTAGTCTCCAGGTTTCTTGTAGCTAGGACATGTTATTTGGTGCATTAATTGTCTTACCATTATTAGCATAAAATTATGATACAGGTATACCCCATTTAACAAAGACTCTGTCAGTGAAGATCCTTTTTATCAAGGCTTTTTATGCCTGCCTAGCCCCCATTTCCTCTCCATTGATGTCCCCTTGTCATGGGAGAGAGGCTTGAGTACCCTAATGATGTTTTGAGCTATGCTGTATACGCACAATCCTAAATATACACTGGACTGACTATGTGACGAATGTGGCTGTCCTTGAGCAAGCAGGGATCACCAGCATTGAGGCCATGATATTGAGAACACAGCTGCATTGGGCAGGGCACATTTCTAGGATGGAGGACCATCGCCTCCCCAAAATAGTACTCTACGGTGAACTCACCACAGGTCAGTGTAAGAGGGGTGCTCCAAAAAAGTGATACAAGGACTCCCTGAAACAACATCTCAGGCTTGGCCAAATTGATCACCAACAATGATCCGCCCTGGGCTCACATCGGGAGACATGGAGACGCACTATCCACAATGCTGCAGCCTTATTTGAGAACTCACACTGAACAAGTCTTGAAGAGAAAGGGCAACGCAGAAAGAATCACAACCCAGAAACATCAT
Source organism: Gambelia wislizenii (assembly GCA_030847615.1). Taxonomy (NCBI): domain Eukaryota; kingdom Metazoa; phylum Chordata; class Lepidosauria; order Squamata; family Crotaphytidae; genus Gambelia; species Gambelia wislizenii. Next base: position 444,824,727 of record JAUMIR010000001.1, on the reverse strand, counting down.
CCAAGGAAACCTTCTGCTGTGCTTTCTGCAACTGGACTTGTTTATCTCAGATTGGCCTTTTTAGTCATCAGTGCGCATGCAGAAAGCGTGGGATGAGTCCTTCCTGAATCTTCGTTTGTAAAGAAAAGCCAAAGAGAGAGCCCCCTTTTTGTTATGAGCCATCTTGAATCCCAGTTTGGGGACAAAGGTAGGCCGTAAACCAAATAAATAAAGTGACAGCATGCCTGGAGATACCAGTTATCCTCTGTCCTCTCCTGTCTCTGCACAGATTGAAAAATATCTAGGCCTTGGCTAGAATCCTATTAGTGACATATCAATGTATAGGTTATGTGCATGTAAGTTTTGTTTGGGATGTGGTACAAGGGGCCCCTTACTAGCTCTTATGCTCTTTTCCAAAATCTCTCCCCTGGCAGATTATTGACAGTGGTTCTGAGATTACTATTGCCAGTTTTTTTTAATACCCTTGGATGAAGTTCATCTGGCCCTGGAGACTTGAACTCATTTATACTGGACAGGTATTCCTGAACTACCTCTTTACCAATTCTGTGCTGTATTTCCCCTACTGTATCATCTGCTCCATTTCCCCCTGGTTGAGCACTCTTCCCTCTTTGGGAGAAGACTGAAGCAAAGAAGGTGTTAAAGTAGTTCTGCCTTTTCTCTGTCCTCTGTTAGCCTTTCACCATCTTCTCCACACAGTGGCCCTACCATTTCCTCGTCCTTCCTTTTACTATGGACATTTTTTTTTAAAAAAATCCCTTTTTATTGTTTTTAACCTCTCTAGTAAGCCTGCGCTCCATCTGTGCTTTAGCTTTTCTGACTTTCCCCCTACATGAGCTGGCTAATTGCTTGAATTCTTCTTTGGTGATTTCCTCCTTTTCCCATTTCTTGTACATGTCCTTTTAAAGTTTAATCTCAGTTGAGAGTTCTTTCAACATCCATCCTGGTTTCTTTATACACCTCCCCTTTTTCCTCCTCATTGGAACTGTCTGAAGTTGTGCCTTCAATATCTCACTTTTAAGAAACTCCTATCCCTCATGAACTCCCTTCTCTTTTAGTATTCCTTACCATGGGCTCACCCCCAGTAATTCCCTAAGGTTACTAAAATCAGCTTTCTTAAAGTCTAGAATGCATGTCTGACTATGCTTGGCTATCCCTTTCCTCTGTATAACTAACTCCAGGAGAACATGGTCACTCTCCTAAGGATCCCACCACTTCCACACCATTAACCAGATCATCCCTATTGGTTAGGACTGGATCTAAAATAGCTGGTCTCTATTAAGAATTCTTAATAGAAAAATCAATAATGATTCAGAGATTAGAGGAGTGAAAGTATAAAAAAGTGAATTTAAATATAAAGCCTTTGCGGGTGACCTTGTCTTTTTTCTAGATAATCCGAAGGAGAGTATCAATAAATTAGTGAGAACAATTGAGGAATACGGGAAATTAGCTGGATTTAAAATTAATAAAGAAAAAACAATAGTAATAACTAAAAATATGTCTAAGTATGAAGAAGATGCATTAGAGAAAATATCGAATTTCAAGATGGGAAAGAAGGGAAGATATTTAGGGATAAATATAACAAACAGAAAGATAGATCTGTATAAGAATAATTATATTAAAGGATGGAGAGAAATTAAAGAAGATCTGAGGAGATGGACGAAATTAAGACTATCTTTACTAGGAAGAATTGCAACAGTAAATATGAATGTACTTCCAAGAGTGATGTATTTATTTCAAAATATTCCCATTCTATCTTCATCTGTGATATTTAAAGATTGGAACAAAGATTTGGCTAAATTTATCTGGGCTGGGAAAAAACCAAGAATAAAGAGGCAAATATTAGTGGAATCTAAGGAAAGGGGCGGACTGGGACTTCCAGATTTGGAATTATATTATAATGCAAGTTGCCTAAACTGGATCTCGGAATGGATACATTTAAAAGACAAGAGACTGCTACGGTTAGAAGGGTTTAATTTAAGATATGGATTCCATGCTTATATCTGGTATAAGAAAGAGGTGGTACATAAGGAGTTTGGACATCATTTTGTCAGAAAAGCTATATGGAGAGTTTGGGAGAAATATAAAAGGTGGATTTACTCAAAGATACCAACATGGGTTTCTACCCATGAAGCGTTTTATCAAAGGGAAAGTTTATTTAAAGGAGAATGGTTAACGTATGAGGAAATCCTAAAGAAAGATGGAGTACAATATAAAATGAAAACGCAGGAAGAATTAAGGCATGAGGGCATAGAATGTCATTGGTTTCTGCACAGACAATTAATGGAAAAATTTAAAATGGATTTGAAACTAGATGGAATAGAAAGTGAACAAACAGAATTTGACCAGATATTGAAAGACAAAGGGAAAAAGAAAATAACTTCAAGAATATATAAACTCTTACTGGGCTTTAGTCAAGAAAAGGAAGTAATAAAGAATTATATGGTGAAGTGGGCACAATTTATGGGTCATGAGATACAATTAGAACAGTGGGAAACAGTGTGGAGTAAAAATATAAAATTTACTAAAAGTAATAATTTGCAAGAAAATTACTATAAGATAATGAATTTGTGGTATATGACACCTGAAAAATTGAATAAGATTTATAAGAATATATCTAATAATTGTTGGAAATGTGGCAACTCGAAAGGCACATATTACCATGTTTGGTGGGAATGTAAGAAAATAAAAAAAATTGGGGGGAAGGTTCATAGGCTACTAAACAGGACATTAGAGATCGAGTACCCACTACAACCAGAGATATATTTGCTAAATATGTTGGATAGAGTGGACGGAGATATAAGGGGAAAATATAGAAAGGTATTATTATATGTGATTACGGCCGCCAGACTAGTAATTGCAAAAAAATGGAAAGGGAAGGAAGTTCCCACCGTAGAGGAATGGATAGAAAAGCTTTGTGAAATGTATAAGATGGATAAATTATCCATTATAATAGATGAAGGGAAAACATTGAAGGATTTACAAGATTGGGGAAAAAATGAGTAAATTATGGAAAGAATACTGGGGAAACAATTGGATGTTGTAACAGAGTAATAGTTGAAGAAAGAATTAATAAGGGGAAGTAAAGAGAAACAATTGAACTAAGAGGAAATCTAGTAGGTATTTGATGGTGAGGAATTTATTTGAAGTTATAAAGCCCAACAGGAAGATGGAATGATGGAAGTTGATTATGTTCATATTTATGTTTATGTTTTTGGTGGTTAGTTTTTATGCCTTAGGGCCTATGTTATGTTATGATATGTTATGTTATGTTATGTTTTCTTTGTCGTTTTATATATTATGGGAAAAATTCTAATAAAGATAATAATAATAAAAAAATAGCTGGTCTCCTTGTTGCCTCTTCCACCTTCTGGACAATGAAGGTGGAAGGCACCTGTGAGGAATTGCACTTGTGTGCAAGGCAAGTGAGGAATTTGTTGGACCTTAAGTTCTTGGCAGAGATGGACTTCTAACAAATATCAGGATAGTTGAAATCCCCCATTACTACTACATCTCTCCTTTCTATATGTGCAGTCATCTGGAAGGCATAATCTAAGTCCTTGGTTTGGCTTGGAGGTCTGTAGTAGACCCCTACAATGACATCCTTGCTGTTTCTCTCTTCCATGATTTTTACCCAGATACTCTCAACCTGACTCCCAGAAATTAAGTCATGGATCTGTTCACAGGTGTACACATCCTTAATGTATAATGCTACTCCACCACCCTTCCTGTTTGGTCTATTTCTCTGAAATATGCTATACCCCTCTATTCCTACATTCCAATCATGAGACTCATCTGATCAGGTCTCAGTGATGCTTATTATATCATATTTGTTTTGCTGTCCTAAAAGTTCAAGTTCATCCTGTTTATTTCCCATGCTCTGTGCATTAGTATAGAGACATCTAAGACCATGGGCCATTTCCCCTATCTGCCTTTTAAAGGGTTTATTCCTCCCATTGTTGGGTTGTTGTGCTATTTGTCTTGGTCTCAGTATAACATTTGGGCTATTATCTCTAGCACTCAATGAACTCCTGCCTTCAAGAGTACTGTCTCCTCCCCCATACAACTCAGTTTAAAGCCCTCCTGATAAGATCTTTCAGACTCTCAGCAAAAACATTCCTGACAACCGCTGTGAGGTGCAATCCATCCCTTGCCAGAAGTCCACCTTCCAGAAACCGCACCCCATGGTCGAGGAAGCCAAATTCTTCCTGGTGGCACCATCTGTGTAGTCAGTTGTTCACTTCTACTATTCTTCTCTCCCTTCCTGGGCCATGCCCTTCCACTGGAAGGACAGGCGAAATGGCTATCTGTGCATCCAGGTTCTTCAGCTTCCTACCCAAAGCCCTTGTGATCTTCTGAAGGCTATGCCTTGCAGTATCATTGGTTCCCATGTGGACCAAAAGGAAGGGATAATGGTCAGAGGGCTTGATGAGTCTTGTCAGCCTCTCTGTTACATCTTGAATTTTTGCCCCAGGGAGACAGCATACCACCCAAGACATTTGGTCAGGCCTGCAGACTACTGCTTCTGTTCCTCGCAACAGGGAATACCCTACTACCACCACCTTCCTCCTTTGAGTCTTGGCAGAGGCCATTTCATGTGCTGGATCTACCAAGGTTTCCTGTATATTTCCTAAGTCCTGGCACTGCTGCTATTCTTCTTCTTCTTTGGAAAGGGAGAGAGCTTCAAATCAATTCTGTAGCTTCAAGCTGACCAAACGAGCCCTGGCCCTTCTACTTCTCTGTGTCACATTCCTCCAAGTGTTCATTTCCTGTGTATGGGTTATGGCCTCCTCTGCAGACACATCCCCAGTGTGTTCCACTTCCAGGATGGCCTTCTCCGCTCTTTCCAAGAAAACCTCTTGCTCCCTTATATTCAGAAGAGTAGATACCCCGTCCTCAAGATGCTTGACTTTCTCTTCCAGCAGGGCCACCAACTTGCACTTGCTGCAGATGTAGCTCTCCACATCCTCTAGCAAGAAGACATCTATCCCACAGGTGTTGCAGGTGACTGCAGCAGCTCCCTCACTCTGCATATTCAGTCTTCTGAAGTAGTCACTGAAAGAGAACTTTGGGCTTCCCTGTCCCAACTCCTCTTGTATCCCCCCCCCATACCTGTTGGCCTTCTTTCTCAGAAAAGATCCTATGCCTGTGTTATGTTATATAAATATTTTTTGTGTGTACCCCGAAAACATGTGCCTTTTTTGCTTGGAGAACTCCACTGGAAACTCTAGAGAAGTGCAAATTTTGCAAGAAAAGAGTTTGTATTTGGGTATTGGTTTGGAACTGTAAAATTAGGAAAGTTCACAATAAAAGGCAAGACAAACAAGATATTCTCCCACCCCTACATAACCTTACATCTTTAACCAATGCTTTTGTTTTTCTTTATTGTTGTTTATGGTGCTTCCAGACAGATGGCTCCTAGGGCTCCTAGTCAAACAACATTGCTCAGATATTCTGTCACTTCCTCCTTAAAGGATTTTTAAAAATGAAAAAAGACAACAGCAGTAGTGGAAAAAACATGAGAGGAAAGATGATTTTATCCTGTGCCCCCATAAAGTTCCATGACTGAGACAGGCTGATTGCTAATGATGCATGAATCAAATCCACACTGCATATGTTTCTGCAGGTCAGGTACTCTTGTCCAATCTGTCATCCACAGAGTGCTCTTTCTAGATTCCCCCCCCCTTTTTCACGCTAGCAGATTTTGGGCAGAAAATAATACATAAAAGAATACACACTTTTCTACAAGGACCTCATTGATATTCATCTATATACACAAAAAGGTGCTTCTTCTCTTGTCTTTTTTGATTTGCATCTCTTTCATCATCATCCATCACTTTCAAAAGTAAAGTAATGTTTTTTAACAGGCTTGCATATAAATATGCCCTTAAATTTCAAGGCCAGGGAATCCCTCCCATCCAACCACAGATTCTGTTGAGACAAAGTGGCCTGGCATCATGAGGATGCCACCCCTTCAGAACTGGTCCCTGAAGACTGCGTGATAGATTTGGGTGGCATCACTACTCATTGTACATTAGATTGTACAACTTCAACTGGCAGTACCCTTTCCCCCTCTTGAAGGAAGAGGGACATTATCAGACCCCTCCCTTTATGGAAAGGAAGAGGATTAAAGATTAGCTTCATTCCATCAAACAGTCATGTTGCTCTTCACATTATTATCCTTCTTTTGGACTTGGATGAGACAGTTGGAAAGAGGATCATGTGACAAGGCTTATTACATCCTACACAAAGGCAGCTGTTGGTGTCCATGGACATTATCAGACTAGCATCTAAAAACAGTGCATTTCTGCGAATGAAGATAGCAGGAACATCGTGGCATTATAATACTTATTATCACACATAACTGTAATCATGCAACAGAAATGCCATGGAATGATCACACAATGATCACTAGCACTTTAAGAACAGGTGAGATTTTGGCGGTTCTCATGAGAAGGCATGAACATGCTTACAACTCCAAAAAACCCTTAATTAACAAAGTAAATGAACACACAAGCACTGAATCAAGCCTTAAAATGTTCAGACTAAAGGGGACAGTTCATGAGAAGAGTGTCCTGTGCTTCATTTTCACATTCTCACGGGAACGTTTTCTCGCTGAGGACTGCCCATTCATGCTGTAAGCTCATGATTACAACAGGATGTGGTTCCACACCCAGTCAATAGAGCGAAAAGAGATCTATTGATGATTCATTGATGGCTTGTCCCATGAATGAGAAAGAATGCCTTCTTTTGTGGCTGGAGCATGGAGTAATAATGCAAAGATGATGATGTCCTGTGATAGTGGGGCTCATTTGCGCTACCCTGATATTGTAATCCCATGGTTTTTGCTGCCTCTGATAATGTCCCACAGTAGGGCAGTGAATCTGGGTATATAGTTGTCCCTCCGTATCCACAGATTTAAGTATTCATGGTTTGAAAATATTCTTTAAAAAATAATAATCCAAAAAGCAAACTGTGATTTTGCCATCTTATATAAGGAACACCATTTTGCTATGCCATTGCATATAATGGGATTTGAGTATTCACAGATTTTGGTATCCATGGGGGGGGGGGGCCTGGAACCAAACCCCAGCGAATATGAAGGGACAATTGTAGTCTGATTTGGGGTTTTTTTTTAAAGTTTTAATCCAAACTTTAAAGAATTTGTCCATGATGTTGAACTCTTTGGGGGATGGGATTCAGAACTGTGGATACCTCCTTTAAATTTCAGACTAAAACTCAGAGTGGATTCACTGCCCCAATAGCTGCAACTGCTCTATAGGCAGCTTTTGTTGTTGCTGCTTATATATGACTCCAATTTATAGCAACCCTATCAAAGGGTCTTCTTCACAAGATGCAGAGGAGGTTTGCCATTGCCTTCCTCTGAATATAGCCTACAGCACCTGGTATTCCCTGGCTAGCAGTCTCTCAAGTATTAACAAGGCTTGACTCTGCTTAGCTTTCAAAATCAGATGGGATTGGGACCCTTTCACATTATACAATTTTGGCACTATGGTTCTACTGTAACAGATATGGCTGCACCCAATGGAATCCTGAGGCTTGCTGTTGGTGAGGCACAACACCTCTTTGGCTGATAATTCTAAATATCCCTCCCTAAACTGCAAATCCCAGAATGTTATAAGATGGAACCATAGCAGTTAAAGGGGAATCATACCGCTGTAACTGTATAGTATGAAAGTATAGTATAGTATGAAACTGTATAGTATGGTGCCTTCAGGGTATTTATGATTCCATTATTTCTGTTTCACCTCAGCCCTGATAACAGAAATAGTAATAGAAACGTAACCCCGTAGCTTCTCCTTTTTTCTTATGGCTACTTTGAGAAGATTGTGAGAATGCTGTTGAGCTGCTGACACTTGCCTCCCAATGTATGAGTGGCAAAGATGGAGCTGAGCATACTTGGTTGTGCACATGGCAATTTGGTAGAGCCTAGGGTCCTGTCTAAATGGTAAAAATAATCCTCATAGAATTTGTTGGGAAATCAATTTGTCCTAACAGGAATCCGTATCAATGCATCGTATTTGAAAGGGAAGCAGCTAAAAACTACTCCCAGAGAGACTTTGTGGCTATTTTCAGATTTTTAAAAAAGTTCTGTAGGAGATGCACATTCCTGCTCATTAAGACAGTTGCATTCACATCACTGCACTTTTCTATAGGAGAGGCAGCACAAGCTGATTGGCTGGATAAGCATTGGGGAGTGGGGCTTGCAAACAGGGCAAATGCCCACTGCCGCCATGTTGGATTTTTGGCTTAGCGAGGAAGTGGTAAGGTGATAAAACAGTGCTCTTTGTCTCTCTCTTTTCTCTCTCTTTTTTTGTAAACATGAAATATCACTTAAGACAGTTCACAGCTGCTGCAAATTGCTATTACTGTGGAGCAATCCATCCCCTCCTCATATAGAGGAACCCTTAGGTTTTATGTTTGTTGTCTTTCTATGTTTTTATTTCCCCCATTCTGTGTCTGGAACAGATTTTTCTGGATATCTTCTGCATTTGAACATTATTGTTGCTTGGTAATGAAAGCAACAATACACATGCTCAGAGGTTATCCTTCTGTGATTGAACCATGGCATTCAAAAGGGATTCTGGTTCTGAGCCTTGTGGAACTTAGACCCAGATGCTTTTGGTAATACAGTAATTACATTTTTGGACTACAACTCAATTGGAAATGTTAGCTGGAGAAGTAATGTTTTCAAGTTAGATTAGCTAAAAACATGGATGGTAGATGGCTGCATTGTCCCAGCCAGCCAGCCAGCCAGCCAGCCAGCCGGGATTCCCAAATAATATTTATCTGGGAAATACCTTTTGAAACTGATGGCACTTATTTTTGAGTAGATGTGTATAGACTCATGATTATAATTCACTTCTCTTGCCCGGTATGCTCCTGTTTAAGATTAACAATTGGAGCCAAGTGAATGTGTCTTATCATTTTATTACAGAAATTATTGATATCTTATGTAAAGTGGCTTAGAGGGCTGCCTTGGCAAAAAGAGGTGTAGAAATTGCTTAAATAAATAAATAAGGTATCATTCATAATTAGACTGTAAGAACATTTTTACTATCATCTTTCGACTTTGGGAACGAGCTAAATTCTATTTCTTTTCCCATCACATCTATTTCCCCCTTTTTTATTTGCATCCAGCCTATGGAAGGAGTTGGCCATAATTCAAAATCTCATATACCACATTGTGAACTTTCGTTCTGTGAATTGTTCCTTTGTGTCGATCTTCAAACAAGCCATCTTGCACATTCCATTTTTTGTATTAGCTGCTGCTGCTGCTGTTTTATTCTTGTTATATCCTGTCTTTTCCCCATCCTGGTAACTCAAAATGATTTATGAAAACTAAAATGGATACACATTAAAGCAGACATTAGTAAACATATACACAAAAATTAAATCAGAATTAAACTGTCAATAGAATTAAAAACCAATTTAAACACATATCCATTAAAAAGCAATAAATAAGAACAGCACAGCATGCTAGTAAAAACCTTTTCCTTATAAATAGTCAGTTCCCAAAGTCTTGTCATTATTATTTTTTATTCTTCGCCTGCCAACAAAGGGACAACAAAGAGGGAGCCATCTACCCTGTCTAGGAAGGGAGTTCTGGAGCTAGGGAGCAGCAACTATGAAGGCCCTTTGGCTAGGAGTCTTCCCACAATCCGAGCAATATAGTATTGCTCTGAATTAATAGAATTATTTTACTAACGTTACAATAGTATATTTTACTATTATTTTACTAATGCTACAATAGTATATTTTACTATTCTTTAACTAGGTTGGAAACGGTAATTGAGTAGCAAATACCTATAGCCTTCCCATACTCTGAGGAAAAGCGGCAAAACAGCAGGAGCATTCCATTTTTCCTGCTGCCTTTCCACATGATGTCGATGTCCTTCCGGCGTTCTCTCATTCTGTTCACATGGAGGAGTGAGGTAAGACCGTGTCTTTTTGCTAATCGGAAAAACCCATTAGCAAAAAGACACAGTTTTTCCTCGGTCCCCCATGCAAATGGAACGAGAGAACTCTGGAAGGATGCCGATTTCATGTCGGAAGGCAGCAGGAAAAATGGAATGTTCCTGCTGTTTTGCTGCTTTTCCTTGGAGTATGGGAAGGCTATACGTATTTGCTACTCAATTACCCTTTCCAACTTAGTTAAAGAATAGTAAAATATACTATTATAGCATTAGTAAAATAATTCTATTAATTCAGAGCAATACTACATAGTTGCTACTCTGTGTTTCACTAGATATAGTCCCTGAGATGGGGTGATAGATACCTCTCCTGGATTGTGTCTACACTGGGGGCAAAATTCCAGATGGAATTTGGACTACTCTGGCCTGGAGCCACCCCGGATTCAGCCCATTAGTGCCACACCTACTTGGTTTATGCTGAAGTGATATCATTTTGATATCCAAACACAGTGGCAGACTGGGTCTAAAAATATTGGTTGCCAGGAAACAAAGGGGGCCCACCCACTACTAAAAGGGTATCATTTATTTTTTATAAGGAATAAACAAATTTTTCAAAAAATACATAAGTGCAATAAATGTATTTTTTTTAGTAATTACAGTGTACATATATTGTACATATTACATTGAGGCCATGATATTGAGAACACAGCTGCGCTGGGCAGGGCATGTTTCTAGGATGGAGGACCATCGCCTCCCCAAAATACTACTCTACGGTGAACTCGCCACAGGTCAGTGTAAGAGGGGTGCTCCAAAAAAGCGATACAAGGACTCCCTGAAACAACATCTCAGGCTCGGCCAAATTGATCACCAACAATGATCCGCCCTGGCCTCACATCGGGAGGCATGGAGACACACTATCCACAATGCTGCAGCCTTATTTGAGAACTCACGCTGAACAAGTCTTGAAGAGAAATGACAACGCAGAAAGAATCACAACCCAGAAACATCACCCAAGGAGACCTTCTGCTGTGCTTTCTGCATCCGGACTTGTTTATCTCGGATTGGCCTTTTTAGTCATCAGCGTGCTTGTAGAAAGCGCGGGATGAGTCCTTCCTAAATTTTTGTTTGAGAAGAAAAGCCAGAGAGAGACAGTGTACATATATTGTACATATTACTGGCAATATACAGTAGATACTAAATGTAAGTACCGATTGTTATGATTGAATTTTTAATTTTTAAAAATTTTTAAATAAATGGTGGATATTTTTAAACAGTTTGCTTGTGCTTCCCTCCCATTCAATCAATAAGGACACTTCTTTCTGGAGAGATGATGCAACTCTCTCCAAATGCACTGGAAGAAAGGGAGATTGCCCCCCTTTCAGGGATGGAGTGCTGTTTTCCAAAGTCTGTGCAGGATATGCTGGTAAAGAACAGCCCCAAATTTCAAAAAAGAAGAAGCACACACACACCCCAACAACAACAACAACAGAAGATGTTAAGGATGAATAGGGGTGAGAAAGGAAGTTTGCTTCAGGACACATAAAGGAGCAAGAGGTGGGCAGCTTTCAAATGGCTCACCCACAAATGCTCCTCTAAAACAGCAGGGGAAGTGGAGTGGGAGGCTTTAGGGCCCGAAGGAGCGTGTGTGCTGGGCGGGAGAGGTGGTGCGCAAGGGGGCCCACTTCATCAGGGATACACAGGCCCCACTTGCCATTGTGCAAGCTGACACCCTGGCCAGTCTGCCACTGTCCAAACATATCCCCTGACCAAAGCCTGAATCAGTACTGCTTGCTATTCCCCTTCTCCTCATGCCCACAACTGCTGCCTTCCCAGCCAAGCACCTGTGTGGCAGAGCCCCACCAGCATAGTTGCTTGCTCTGGGGTCAGAATGAAGCACCCATCCATGCAAACAATGGTGAGGGGGTAGCCCAATTGACCCCCTTGCCATTGATCTCACAGCTGGGCACCTGTTCTGACCTCGGAGCAAGCAACTGTGCATCAGTGGCATTCTGCTGCAGAGGTGCTTGGCTGAGAAGGAGTGGCCCCAGGGAGAAGGGGACATTTATTTTTCATGGCTAGGCTTGGCTGGGGAATGAGTGGCAGCTCTGGATTGTTACTGCTAAGCGACCCCAGCAACTACCACTGAACCTCTAACAAAAAATGGCGATGCTTGCCATCCAAAAGTCCAATGCTATCCCGATCCAAATGGCCACATGTACAGAAGACCAGTAAATATCGGGTTTTCCTGGAAACTGCATAGCAAGAAGTAAACATTTTAATATCACATTAAAAGCAAAAATAAGTGCTTTTGGTGCGAAAAGGGCCTCACATCTTGTGTTCCTATAGCACCAGATGCAGGGTATGTACAGAATTTTTTCCTTGTGTAGACACAAGAGAAGTGCACTCTGCCTATGTTCAGAACCACATTCCTGCCTGAAAAGTGCTAGATATTGCTAATATACCCAATGTCTGAGCCCAGAAGTGTGGAAGGAAGGCCTGTGATTATTCTGTGTATAGAAGAATGGTGTCTAAAAGTATGCAAAACCATAAGAAAAATGCATAGGTTTGCACTGAAGTGATATGTGATAAGTGTGCAGATCAAATAACACAGAGATATCCCTACTGTAGCCCCGCCCAGTAGTTCTCAACCTTTGGCCATCCAACCCCCAGAAACCCCAGCCAGAATGGTCAAGAATATCCAACGAATCCCACCAATGCCAGCATTTACTAAGCCAGTGCTGAAAGGGCACCCAAAAGCACACAACCATGGTGTTCCTCTTGCACTGTGTTTACATTCAATCTACGCAGAAGTAAGGACTAGGGAGCCCAAGAAGCAAGGGAAGACTGGTTGTACTGGGCTACGAGTAGAAGGGCTTTGCTCAGAAAAAGCATCCACACCCAAGTTCAGGGGTTTGGGGTAGCATTTTTTGGGCTGGACGAGCTGTCATAGGTAGGAGTGGGAAGGGGAAGTCCTCTTCCATGAACATAATTTTGTTATTGTTATGTGCTGTCAAGCCAGCTTTGACTTATGGTGACCCCATGGATGAGTGTCCTCCAAGAGTCCCTATTATTAACAGCCCTGCTCGGACCTGGAAACTCAGGACCATGGTTCCCCTCACAGCTGCTGCTGCCACACTGCAGAAATTATGCAGTTTGACATCACTATAACGATCATGGCTCCATCATATGGAATCCTTGGATTTGTAGTTTGCTTTGGCACCAAAGCAAGGCTAAATATCTGACAAAACTACACATCCCAGAATTCTATAGCATTGAGCCATGGCAGTTAAAGCAGGGTCAAACTGCAGTATTTCTATAGTGTGTCAGCAGCCTGAGTCAATCTATCTGTAGTATGTCTTTTTTTCATACTGCCTTCTGCTTTACTGATCATTATTGTGTGTTCCAGTGAGTCATTTCATTTCATGATATGTCTAAAGTACAATAGTGTCATTTTAGTAATGTTGGCTTCTGGTGTGAGTTCAGGTTTGATTTGCTCTCAGAGCCATTGATTTGTCTTTCTGGTGGCCCATGGTATCTGTTGAACTCTCCTTCAGTACCACATTTGAAAATTGGTTGCATTTTTTTTCTTGACAGCTTTCTTCACTGTCCAGCTTTCTCAACCGTACATAGAAGTCAGAAATACTATGGTGTGGATCAGCCTGACTTTGCTATTCAATTATATATCTTTACACCTTGGGATCTTATCCAGTCAGCTGTGCCTAAATCTGGTTCTGACTTGCTACATTTTGTGGCCAAACTAGCATAACAGTTAATATAATCTGTAGTTAGCTTATTGTAGTTGGTTTCCACTACCCCCTTAACTACAAGCTGGAGCAGAGGATCCCACTGGTTTGTGTGTATGCATGTGGAAGGACTTTGCCCCTTTATTCCTGGCATAGTCTGCAGTGGAATCAAATCCCCTGTGCATGGTATCTGCAGTGGGAAGAAAATTTGGAATGGCTCCCACCTGAAAAATTCTTGTTGAGGTAGGATGGAGATGCCCACTATGGGTGACTGTTATTATGAAAGTTGTCAACTTATGGGCCAGGATATTAAAGCAACACAGTTGCTGTGTGCAGTCCACCAACTTTCACCACATATCAGCAGAAGTGAAATGAAATTGCCTCTGCTGCTAGCTATGGAGAGCTGGTATCTCACAGCCTCTAATCAGGGAAGATATGAAATTTCTTATCTGTTAAGTAAAATGGTGCTGCGCTTCAATCCATCCAATTATTTTTTCCAATAAATGTTAAGTGAAAGTGCAGTGGGGAGGGTGGCAGAGCAGAGCTGGGCAAACTTATTAGAATCAGAAATAAGCTGGCAGTTAAAGAAGTACAGCCTGCACACCACATGCACAACCTATTAGCTAGATAACTTGCCTTGAGCACTTAATTCATTGGAACAAGTCAACGAGCCCATTAGAAATCAGAGCATGTCTGACTAACTAGTCACAGAGGAGGTTGGATGTTCTCACCGGTAAGGGACTCAGAGAGATGAGGGTGAGAAAGAACAGTGGATCAGGTCATGAACTTTCCCAGAACTAGACAAAGATGACTAAGAAAGGTACTGTTAGAAGGCTTTTAAGAGAACACCTATTATCGAAATGTCTTTGGAAACTTGCAGGTTTGCTGAAGGTGTTTTCTGAAGTTCTGATTCTTGGCTGTAGAGCTTATTTACCATCAGTACTTGTACACCAAGGGGCAAGTTAACACATGGAATCTCTGGTTGGTCATCAAAAACTGTTGTTCTGTATCCAGGGCATTGCCCCCTCCCCCTAAATAAGAATTCTGCCTCCCAACAACATTTTCCTTTAGTCCCCAAATTTCTAGCATTGCAATAACTTAAAAATTCACGTGTGCATTTAGAAATACAGTTTAGGCATCCAAAGAAAAAGAGGCAGGCAAAGTGACTAAAGAAATGCAAACACAGTAAACAGAAAAGTTCTAGGAGCGAATGGTTTTCAATGTCCCACTCTCTGCAGTGCTAGAAATTTGGAGACTGACCACAAAGGCTTTTAAAAATTATTTTCATAATTAGCTATAACACTTTTAAAAATTTGAAAAACTTTCCTGTCACTGACGTTTGCCTCTTTAATCAAATAAAGGTAAATGGAAAGGAATTTCCCTACATTGGGCTTTAAATTCATGTTGTGGTTTGAGCATTGGACTAGGACTCTGGAGACGAGGGTTCACATCCCCACTCAACCATGACTACCCCTGGATGACCTTGGGCAAGTCACTCTCTCTGAGCCTGAGAGGAAGGCAAAGGGAAATGTATCACTCTTCTTGCACCCCTGCTTAGTAAGTTTAGGAAATTCCTTGCATGCTTAAGTTTCCAACCCCCCCTTCTCTTCTCAGGCTGTCTTAGCCATTTGGAGCTATGGGGTGACCACTGAGTCATTCATCACATGGCCTCCTAATTTAAATGCTTTATGATGCTTTGTGTTGCTTCTTCTCGGGGGTTTTAGCAGCTTCTACATGAAGCTTCTTCTTCCCTTCCCCCCCCTTTCCTCCATGCATCTAACCTCCAAAACATGAAGAAAAGAGGCAAGCTCTTGCTGACTTGCAATCACCTCTTTATCCGAGGAAATATGGATATTACTGCTGTAATACTTGGAAACTTCTGATTTGATTATCCTAACCTGAACTTCCCAAGACTGGGTGAGTTTTCTACTCTGAACTGTAATGCTCTTAGTTAGTTAAGGACTTAGATTTGTTTTGAATATGTAGATTAAGATTGCTATACCTTCAGTAAACTTTTGGTATGCATTTTAAGCAGACGTCTTTATTGTCCTTAATTTGTCTACTTGAGTGGGTGATTAGACCACATACAAATGCAAATTGAGCTGGGTCAAAGTCTTCCCTGTTAACTCTGCTTACTTTGAAATAAAGTTTTCTTAAGAAGATATTCCTAAAGGGCTTGCTCCCTGGAATATTTAATAAATTTTTAATTTTATACTCATACCCCCCCAATACAAACCCTCCCCCAACACAAACCCTCTCTGAACAAATCTTGCCAAGAAAACCCTGTTAGAGGGTTGCCATAAGTTGGAAATGACTCGAAGGCACACAGGAACCAATTATTGTTAGAGGTAAGGTCTATAGCAGTGGTTCTTAACCTGTGGTCCACGGACTCCCAGGGGTCCTTGATGTCCTCACAGGTGGTCTGCTAAGGCTTGAAGGCTGTTCCGCTCATGTGGCAGGAGCCAAGGCAAAGGCTGGCTGGCTTATCCTGTGTATTGCTGTTCAATCCACTCCAGCCAAAAATTTGCAGGAAGAAGCAGGAGAAAAGTCTTCCCCCCACTCCAGTGCCTCTGAGGGGAGGTCTAATGGATTATGTACTGTAATTGTATTGTTGTTGTTGTTCTTGATATTGGGGTAAGTCTTGGGACTATTTCAGATGCGTAAAAAGTGCTGCGGAAGGCTCGGGAGAGGTACGTGCCTGTTTCGCGGCAGGGGGTCCTTTTTGGCCGCCGCCGTCCCTCTCGCGTTACCCTCCGTGTTCCTTCCGTGTCGCATGAAAGGAAAAGGCACCACTTTTTACTCACAGAAGTTCTTTGTGAATAAAAAGTGGTGCCTTTTCCTTCCATGCGACACGGAAGGAACACAGAGGGTAACGCGAGAGGGACGGCGGCATCCAAAAAGGACCTCCTGCCGCGAAACAGGCATGTACCTCTCCCGAGCCCTCCGCAGCACTTTTTATGTGTCTGAAAAAGTCCTTGGGGGCCCACGGCAACAAAATATATTTACAGGGGGTCCCTGGTAAAGAGTTACTGCTCTATGGCATTTCTTCATTTGCATGCTGTTTTCCTTAACAAATTCTAAGCAAATTTTAGGAGCAGGGACAATGATGGAAGGTACCGGGTGAAGGTCATGCCAGTAACATCGACCCGAGGCCAGGGGTGTGGTGGTGGTGGTGAAGTGGTGGTGGTGGTGGGGAATGAGGGCATTACCCCATCAAATAAAACTTCTACCCCTTCAAATGAAATTTGCTTTCAGTCCCCAAATGTCCAACATTGCAGCAACTTAAAACCTAAGTTAACCATTTAGAAATACAGTTTAGGCAACCAAAGAAAAGGGGCAGGCAACGTTATGAAGGCAATGCTAGCAGAGAAAATATAAGAGCTGTAGGTGTGAACAATTTTCAACGTCTCACTTTGCAAGCCAGAGGAATTCCAGTGTTTGCTGTTCTGAACAAACAAGGAATAAAAGTTAACACTTGGAGTTTACAAAGCTCGGTCAGGAGAATCAGAAGATCAGGTCAAATTGAAGCTCCCTGCATTACAACTCTTTGTTCTTGCAAATCATTCTGGGACTTAGCAGGCAGCAGCTCTCAGAAGGGGGGAAAACATGCTGTGTTGAGTGAGCACTGCAAGGAGACTGCAACTGCTGCCACATTGCAGAAATCATGCAGTTTGACACTGCTTTAACTGCTGTGGCTCAATGCTATGGAATTCTGGGATTTGTAGTTTTGCCTTCTCTGTCAGAGAGCTCTGGTGCCACAACAAACTACATATCCCAGGATTCCGTAAGATGGAGCCATGATAGTTAAAACTGTGTCAAACTGCATGATTTCTGCCATGCAACAAGTGTTAGACTGGCATTTCAAGTGCATGTGTGCCCCCCTCCCAAGCAACAAGGGAGTGAGCAAGGAAGGAAGGAAGAAAAGCAGAGCACGTGTGTGAGCAAATAGAGCAATGTACATAACAGAGTAAGCAAAGCCCTGTGTTTGTGTTTGCTGGCCCTGGTTGCTGTATGCTGTACTGCAGCCAAGTGGAGGAGAGCCTCAGGAGGGTATCAGACATGGCAAAAACCACGTCAGAAGATAGTGAGAAGAACAGGAAAGGGCAAGATTATCAGACAACATCATCCTTCAGTATCCCTGGGTTGTAGCGCAGCCGTGAGTAAAGTGTCCCATTTTATTAGTGGCTTGTTCCCATCAATAGGAAAATGGAGCCTTGTCCATGGCAGCACTACACCCCCGGAATGGCTAAAGGACATGGGCATCTAGTAAGGTTGCCCTTTCTGTTCTCCTCCCCTTCTTCTGATGTGGTTGGGAACATTTATTTTTATTTTTATTTTATTTTATTTTATTTTTTGCTGCATTCTCCTGCATCTGATAATCTCCTCAGACACTGGACTCAGGAGAGAGCAAGAGAGAGACTTCACAACAAGCACTGGAATCATGTAAAGACACTAGAAGAGAGGTGTGTTGTCATTGTTTTTTAAAAAAGAATAAATGGATGTTTATTTAACTTAGGAGAGTACCAAGTGAAGAGAAAATACTGGGAAGTTTTAGGGGGGATGTGACACTTCCTTCAAGGCCAAAAATCTCCTTCCTGGGCAGTGTATAGTCTTTCTCTTATGAAATCTCTGCACTGTAAAGTCTGGAGAAAATTTTAGGAATAGAATAGAAGAGAATCTTTATTATGGTCATAGACCAGTACAGGTAAAAAGGGGATACAGAATAAAAAGAAGGTAAAAAGGTAAAAACACAGGGTAAAATCAGGATGAAGGCAATATTTAAGATGACCCTTCAGACTGCATACCTCCAGTATAACAAGACAAGGTTGGTACTATTCTACTGTGGAGCTCATTGTCTGACGTATTTTAACCGCGGCTGCACAGAATAATTTTAGGTACTGTGACAGGTAAAAGCAGACCTTCCGACTTTGACGCATATGCTGACATCATACAGATAATTCAGTGCTTCATCAGAGAAAAGAAGGAGGAGGAGGCAAATACTAGAGACCACCAAATAGAATCCACAGGGGAAAGAGGGAAATACATCTCCAAGTTTTTTGTGGGTTTTTTCTGGGCTGTGAGGCTGTGTACTGGAAGAGTTTTCCTCACAGCCTGGAAAAAAAACATTAAAACCTATGGATGCTGCCCATGAAAGCCTTCGACTTCACATCTCCAAGTGCTCAGTGGGTGGGTTTTTTATTTTCATTTTTATTTTGAACAAGCCCAAACGTTTCGGCCTGTGTACTACATGGTTGATTCATATGTTGTATTTTTAAGAATAATATTAATTTGAAATGTGGTGCTGGAGGAAGACACCATGGATTGCCCAAAAGACAAACAAATGGGTCCTAGAACAAATCAAGCCTGAATTCTCACTAGAAGCCAGATGCACTAAGCTGAAGAAGTTTCACTTTGGGTATTATGAGAAAGTGTGACTCAGTGGAAAAGATAATATTTCCCATGTTTCAGATAGACTGAGCCGATAAAGGAAACCACAGCCCCAAGGTTGTAAGACCCAAACTTAATAACAGGTACTCTTGGAGATTTCTCCCGCACAGGGTCCTCACAAGTATGCTCTGACCTGGTGGCACATAACAAGAAGTTTATAGGTTAGCTTGCCTACTGATTTCATCTGACTTCATTTGCTCTGCATGAAAAGTATTCATTCCTATGCCCCATTTTTCTAGTTAGGATTTTGTTGGGCCCTTTCCCTGGGCTGCCAGACAACCGTTTCTCACCCTGCTTAAGAGGATCTCTGGTTTCATTGTTTAGGCCCACACTTTTACACATAGTACATAGCAAAAAACCCCATATGATCTACAAAAGATCTCTTTATTCCAAAGCAAACAAGCAGTAACTGTCCTTGTTATATTAGACAGCTGAGACATAAACCTTAGATTAATAATGACGGATCAGAAGAAAGAGTCCCAGCTTGTTAGTCCCAGCTACCAGGGTTGATGAGAGGGAGGAAGCCAGTACAAATTGCCCAGGCTTGGCAGTCTGGAAGGGGACCCAAGCCCAACTGTGTAATATATTTTTGTGTTTCTTGGTAATAGCATAATTTGTTGATTGTTTTTTAACATCCATTGCAAAATTGATGAATTTCAATAATAATAATGATACACAAAATTTGAAATCTTGTGTTAACATTTTTAACTGGTCTACCAGCAGCTCAAAACTGACACTGGGTGGACCAGTAAAGGAAACTGGGCTCCTTAGGAGTTGCTCCGGCTGCAACCAAGCAAAGTGTCCTGAGCTTAGGAGCAAAGGCGGAAAATCCTCATGCCTTCAGCCAAGCCAGACTCCAGGCACCAGAGACCCTCCCTGTTCCACCCACCACCCACTGTACCAAACAGCTGCCACACTCTTCCCTTTGCCCTGTCAAGCCACCTGTCTTCCTTTTCACCATAAATGCTGCGGGAGCACCCATTTGGAGGCTCGCTGGGAACTAATCATTTATTTTTTACAGAAGAGTGCATTTTTTCAGTGCAGATCGCACTCTGAGGAAAAGCAGCAAAGCAATGTTGTCTTTCCTGCTGCTTTCCACCATAGTGTTTTTTTCATTCTGGTCCCATAAGGGACTGAGGTAAAACCGTGTTTTTTTGCTAACCAAAAAACCTGTTTGCAAAAAAACATGGTTTTAGCTCGGTCCCCCATGGGACTAGAATGAAAGGATGCCGGAAGGATGTCAATGTCGTGTGGGAAGGCCGCAAAAAAGACAGACTGTTCCTGCTGCTTTGCTGCTTTTCCTTGGAGAGTGGTAAGACTCTTTAGAATGAACAGTAATCCTGTCTGATCAGAGCATCAAAATAACAGCTTGGATCCAGAGTTGCCACGAGCAGAACTCTGCTCGTGGGATACTTCTGCTGGAGGAACAGACCTCTTCATTTACATCAGTTAACCCTTCCTCTTGTAGCCAGCTCCTTATGGCCCCCAGAAAATCTGCTCAAAGGGGATGTGTTTTACACACGCACACATAGACACCAATGGTGTGGGTGGCAGTGGGGCAGGCTCAAGGGAAAATGCTATCAGGATAATATTCCTTTAAGTCCAGAGAGAAAATGTTGGAGCAACAGATCACAGACTAGCACAGCTGTAGCTAAGCAGAAGGTGACTACCCAAACAATCCTATATAGATACACTCTATCTGAGTTAATGTTGTGGGTGGGTGTTGAGGAGTGTTTGGAGAATTGCTGTTGGATTTGTTATTGAGGTTTGCTGTATGTATTCTGTGTTTGTTTTGTACTGGAACTGAAGATGAAGCCTCCAGAAGGAGCTTGCTTCTTGTAAGTATTGTGGGTGAAAGTGGGTCAGGGCAGCAGTGATAAAGCCTGCTAGCTGAAGTCTTTGTTTTTCAAGCCGTATTCTGCTGTGTAGTTTATCTGCTGTTTAGCTACTCCTGGGTTTAGTCCGCCCACAGGCAGTGCCCAGTACCTCTCAGTGAGCCTATAGTGAGTACACAGGGGTTATGGGCCCATTATAGGCCAGTATATCCCAGTACAGAGTTATGTTTTGCTGCTGGGGTAAAGCGAGGCCTCTGACAAGCTTTCTGACTGAGTTTTTTTGGACTCTGTGTGCTTTTGAAGAAGGCAGCCAATCAGCTAGCACTTGGCTTGTTCTTGTTTCACTTTTGCCTGACCCTGTTTATCTTTCACTGAAGACAAATTACCTTCAGCATTTGTTTTTGTTTCTCTGTCT
The DNA here is from genome assembly GCA_030847615.1 of Gambelia wislizenii. Lineage (NCBI taxonomy): Eukaryota > Metazoa > Chordata > Lepidosauria > Squamata > Crotaphytidae > Gambelia > Gambelia wislizenii. The sequence goes on along the minus strand of JAUMIR010000001.1, from coordinate 444,803,354 downwards.
GTGTTTGGACATGCCTGCAGATATGGCCAGTAACCTAGGCATGCTGAATTTTGAGAAACTAAACAGCTCCAATTATCACACCTGATCCATAATGATGCAAAGCTTTCTCATTAGGGAGAATTTGTGGGACTATGTACATAACCTTCCTGCCCAGCCCTGGAATGCTGAGAAGCAACGGGCTGATAAAAAGGCTAGAGCATCAATTATATTGTCTTTAGAGTCAGGTCAGCTGATATATGTGCATAATACTGCCACAGCTGAAGATTGCTGGAAGTGTCAGAAGTACCAGAGAGACACATGTACTTCCAAAATGATATTGACTAGAGACTGTATAACACCAGACTCAGATGGTAATGACATCAGGCTTCATCTAGAGAAGATAAGAGCTCTCTTCATTGAACTGGAGAACAGAGGAATGTTTTTGCCAGAGTCACAAAAAGCCTACATTGTCGTTAGAAGCCTCAATTAAAACTGGGACTGTGAAGTCAAAGGCTTTCACGGCCGGCATCCATAGATTTTCCTTGGTTTTTTTCCGGGCTGTGAGGCTGTGTTCTGGAATAGTTTCTTTCTGATGTTTCACCTGCATCTGTGGCTGGCATCCCCAGAGAATGGTTTGGTAGGTGTGTGTGTGGAGTTTATGTGCTGTGAACCCCTGTTGGGGAGTATATGTAAATTTGTGTAATTGAATGGTTAGTTTCTGGGTATAGAAATGCAAGCCTCGTTAGTGTCTGTTTGGCTAATGGTTGGTTGATGGGCCATTATCTGCTGGAAATCCCCCTGTCCCTGGGTGGAGTTCATTTGCAGGTGCTGAGTTTTGATTTTAGTGTTTTTTAGGACTGGCAGCCAGCTTTTGTTTACTTTTAGGGTTTCTTCTTTCCTGTTGAAGTTGTCCAGGTGTTTGTGGATTTCAATAGCTTCTCTGTGCATTCTGACATGATAGTTGTTGGCCTGGTCTAGAATTTCTGTGTTTTCAAATAGCATTTTGTGTCCAGGTTGGTTTATAACATGTTCTACTACTGCTGATTTTTCTGGCTGCCCCAGTCTGCAGTGTCTCTCATGTTCCTTGATTCGTGTTTGCACACTGCATTTAGTGGTCCCTATGTAAACTTGTCCACAGCTGCATGGTATGTGGTAAATTCCTGCAGCTGTGAGAGGGTCTCTTTTGTCCTTCGCTGAGCGTAGCATTTCTTGGATTATTTTTTTTTTCGTTGGTCTATAGATTGTTTGGAGGTTGTGTTTCCTCATCAGTTTCCCTATTCTGTCTGTGACTCCTTTGATTTATGGTAAAAATGCCTTCCCTTTGGGTGGCTATTTTTCTTCTTCATTCCTGTGGTTTTTTCTGGGTCTGGCTGCTCTTGTGATGTCAGAATGCACAGAGAAGCTATTGAAATCCACAAACACCTGGACAACTTCAACAGGAAAGAAGAAACCCTAAAAGTAAACAAAACTGGCTGTCAGTCCTGAAAAGCACTAAAATCAAAACTCAGCACCTGCAAATGAACTCCACCTAGGGACAGGGGGCTTTCCAGCAGATAATGGCCCATCAACCAACCATTAGCCAAACAGACACTAACGAGGCTTGCATTTCTATACCCAGAAACTAACCATTCAATTACACAAATTTAAATATACTCCCCAACAGGGGTTCACAGCACATAAACTCCACACACACACCTACCAAACCATTAGCCAAACAGATACTAATCTTCCTTGCATATCTCACCCATAAACTAACCATTCAATTACACAAATTTATATATACTCCCCAAAAGGGTTCACAGTATATTACCCCCACACACACACACACACTCCTACCCACCCATTCTCTGAAGATGCCAGCCACAGATGTAGGCAAAACGTCAGAAATAAACTCTTCCAGAACACGGCCTCACAGCCCGGAAAAAAAACCAAGGAAAATCTAAGGTCTAACGTTTTTGAAATTGTAGACATGCCTAAAGACCAGAAAGTTGGGGAGTCTAGATGGGTAAATAAGAGGAAAGTCATGCCAGATGGGAGTACTAAGTATAAAGCAAGGCTTGTAGCACAGGGTTTTCTCAAGAAAAGTATGAGTCATATGACAAGATGTTTGCACCCACTGCAAAACCCGAGAGTCTTAAACTAGTCCTGTCATTAACAGTGCAAAAAGGCCTAGAAATTAGATATTTTTACTTTGAGACAGCCTACCTTAATGCATATCTCAAAGAGACTGTGTATATGAGACAGGCTCCAGGCTATGATAGTGCAGGTGATAAGAAAGTTATGAAAAGTCATACATGGACTTAAGCAGTCAGCTAGGTGTTGGAATGAGTGCATTCATGAAGAATTATGTGCACTGGGATTTTCCAGAAGCATGTCTGATATTTGTGTCTACACTAGAGGAGCTGGTGACAAGTTATTTATACTTGTAATTTATGTGGATGACCTAACAATAGCAGCTAAAAACCTAGATGTGATAAATATGGTAAAGCCACAACTAGGAAGCAGATTTAAGTTAAAGGATTTGGGTTCATTAAGGCACTATCTGGGTATAGAAGTAGAGAAAGACCAGAATGGTGGTATACTTTTAAGCCAAAAGACCAAGATAAACCAGCTAGTAATCAGATGTGGATTAACAGACACTTAATGCAGTAAAACCCCCTATGACTACAGATTTTGTGAATCTGACACCGAGTGAAATATTTGATAAATCAGATCTGTATCATTCTGTAGTTGGAAGCTTATTGTACATTGCAAACCACACTTAGGTATTCACCTCTGTGTTCCCAGTAGAGTCCACTATAAGTACGCGGAGTCCATTGTTGGAGTTGATTAAACCGGCAGAGGATGAAGTGGTCTCCACTGGGTTATATGGGACAAGTGACTGTATGACAGTGGGAAGTAAGATCCATACCAAACATCGAAGAAATACCCCTGAAAGGATCAATTGACCCTCAGTCCAACAACAGGTCTCTAGGTTGACTTACCTCTCTTGGAACATTGCAGGCTGGCGAAGAAAAGCTATGGACCCCACTTTTCAAAGCTATATCAAATAATATGATATAGGGTTACTTCAAAAGACTTGGGAGAAGGGGGATTTGGAGTTAGATGGGTTTACAAGTTACACACTTAAAGCCGAAGCGAGTGCCAGAGGAGGTCGCTCGAAAGGAGGTTTAGGGATTTTAGTCTCCACCAAGTTTTGAGCCACCTATCTTAATTTTACTTCATTTGCTAATATTGCAGTCTCATTGGTAATTACATTACAAATTAGTACTCTATTATTGATTAATGTTTATTTACCACCACCCCAGAGTAAACATCAAAACAAACATAGGTGGGCTGAATTACAAAAATTCATTAGTAGAATATCATTTTCATACCCCGATGCATCCATTGTATTAGCAGGAGATTTTAATGCCAGAATTGGTCAAAATGATGAAGCTCTATATAATCATTTTGGTGAACTCTCTTCTGAAGTAGAAACTGTTCACTTAATTCCTGATAGGCAATCTAAAGACTTGAGTTGTAATTCTTCAGGGCTTTATCTTTCTAAGATGATAAATAGTTTAGATTTAGTTTTACTAAATGGTGGAATGGAAGGAGATAAGCCCAGATGATACACCTTTTTGACTGGATGCGGAGCCTCTACCGTTGATTATTTTATTGTGTCCTATGAGCTGTTAAACTTGGTGCTTAGCTTTGAGACTGGGGTACATACAGAGAGTGACCATTTTCCTTTAATAGCACCCCTACCTGTCCAGAATCAGGTTGTGTATACAGAATACGAACCATTGTTGATGGCGGAATTGGGCAAAGGAGTACCTAGAGTGAGATGGTCAGCTAAGGTTGAAGGTACTGTAACTGCACTGCTTAACTCAGAACATAGGCTTATATTACAGGAGTCTCTCCTGTCTGCAAGAACACCTGAAGAGATTTTAAATTTATACCAGAAGATAGTTACAAATTTACAAAGGTGTCTGATACGAAACAACTCCATAAAACAGAACCCAGTTTCCTAAAGATCTAAATTCTGGTTTGACCAAAAGTGCTTGGACATAAAGAATTTACTAATAAGTCATTATAAAAGATATAGGGATCTGAATTTGCCATCTTTACCATCTGAATGGTTCTTGTTTAAAAAAAGATATAAAAAAACTAATTAAAGTCAAAAAGGACTTAGGGATGAGAGCAAACTGGGAGAAGTTAATCAATGCGGCAAGGACACATGACTCAATCACTTTTTGGAAGATTGTGTCCAGGGGGTTAGATAGCAAGATAGGATTAAAAGACTCCTATATTCCTGTTAAAATCTGGGAATCTTATTTTATTAATTTGTATGCAGCAAGGCACAATGAGCAATGGAAGACACTAGACCAGATGTAAGCTTTGCAGTTGGTTTGTTAAGTAGGAGAGTGTCAAAACCTAGCATATATGATTGCATAGCACTAAAAAGAGTAGTGTGATATCTAAAAGGTGCATGATACCTGTGTCTAATAATTGCAAAGAACACGCCAGAACTATATTGAATGCTATTCAGATAGTTCATTTGTAGAGGAAAGGGATAAGAAATCTCTAATTGATATGGTAATAAAACATGCAGAAAATGTAATTGCATGGAAATCCAAAAAGCAGACAAAGGTAGCTCTCTCAACTGCAGAAGCAGAGTTTGCAGCTCTTTCAGAGCTATCAGGAGAAGTACTATGGTTCAGGCAATTGTTGGTGGATCTGGGAGAAAAGTGTGAGCAACCAATCAAAGTCAGTGAAGACTCCCAAACGTGCATTGCAGTGGCAAAGACTGAAAACCTAAGGAGTAGGACTAAATATATAGGAGTCCGCTATATGAATGTTAGACTGCTGGTGCAAGAAGCTATCATAAAGTTGCATTATTGCATGTCTGAGCAGAACATTGCAGACATTTTCACAAAAGCATTAACATGTCAGAAACACCAAGAAATGCTTGGTCTAATAGCATGTACCAAAGACGGTGTAATCTATGTAACATGTATGTGGTATAATGTATGTAATGCATATGGTCAGTTGCAAACATTTTGGAGGGGATTGTCAGGATAATATCCATTTTAAGTCCAGAGAGAAAATGTTGGAACAACAGACCACAGGCTAGTACAGCTGAAGTGGGTTTGTGCACAGCTGTAGCTAGGCAGAAGGTGACTAGCAAAACACTCCTATATAGATACACTCTGTATGAATTACTGTTGTGGGTTGGTGTTGAGGAGTGTTTGGAGAATTGCTGTTGGATTCATTATTGAGGTTTGCTGTATGTATTCTGTGTTTGTTTTGTACTGGAACTGAAAATAAAGCCTCCATTGAGGTTTGCTGTATGTATTCTGTGTTTGTTTTGTACTGGAACTGAAAATAAAGCCTCCAGAAGGACCTTGCTGCTTGTAAGTCCTCTTATTGTGGGTGAAAGTGGGTCAGAGCAGTGATAAAGCCTTCTAGCTGAAGCCTTTGTTTTTCAAGCCCTATTCTGCTGTGTAGTTTCTAGGCTGTTTGGCTACTCCTGGGCTTAGTCCACTCCCAGGTGCCAGGTACCTCTCAGTGAGCCTATACTGGGGGGACAAATGCTTCTTCTGACTGATGTCTGTGTTGGATTGCAGTCTCTCCTACTAATAGGAGTCCTTCTGTTTATGGAAGGCATTTCTGAATCCAGTACTATACATTCAGTACTTATTTCTGAATTAGTTTTAGGAAATAAATTTTTAATTCTTACTAAAGGATTGCTTCTGGAACACATTTGTCTTCCTAGCAGTTTTTTCACATTCTCTCTCACACACACACATTCTGTATACATTATTTTATGGAGGTGTTCCATTGTTGTAGTTGTTGCCGGTGTTCCATTGTTGTAGTTGTTGCCATTATTATTTTCTAATGAATCAATGCTTTCATTACATCATTCTGGTTCTTTTCCCCATTGGATGCCAAGACTGATGCTAATCTCTAATATATGCTTTGTATACATCCTGGACCCAGAAAATTACCTGGGTTCACAGCAGATGCTGAATGAGTTTGCAGGTAGGGGTCAATTCCATTTACTATTTTAATATATTATGCTTCTCCCCTAGTCGTTTATGTAAATACCAAATATATACCTTTCTTAAATTAGTGTCCTAGTAACGAAGTAATGGTGCATGATCAGCATAAATCACGGCTTCCCTTTGAGACTGTTTAATTCTCTTTTTTTTACAAAAGAAAGAAAGAAAGAACTAAAATGTGAGAATAAAATATACCAACAATGATCCCATATATGTCTATTCAAAAGTCAGAAGTAAGTCCACTTGGTTGCACTTAGACTTACTCTTAGGTAAGTTAGCATAGAATCTGCCTACCTTGGGAGTCAACTCCATGGAAGCTCAAGGGAGCTATTTTCTGATCTGAAATCTATAAGTTTGCACTGTAAATAATGTTACTTCCAGAGTGTGGAAAGTTGCTTTTAATAAATAATTGAAAGCCCTCCCTTCCAAGTAACTCACTGTCTTCCTTCCTTTCTTTCTTTAACTAACTAATTAATTTAGCACTGCAAATATTTTCAATAAGTTGTCATGGTGCTGGTGCCTAATTCCTTTCTATTTTTAAAATCCTTTTAAAGGGGGACAAAAATGGCCTAAAATTTGAAACAAATCTAAAAATGCCCCTCAGTGCATGCGCCCCAATGGGAATGAAGAAAAGTAATTAGAGACATTATAAATTCTGTTAACCCACTCCCCATCAACATTTTTTTAAAAAAAGTGAATGTTGTTATGCCCTCATTATCCCAAAACATAATGCATTACAAGTTATGTTGCTATTTGTATTGCTTTACCTCCAAGCTCTAATTGCTTCCAGTAAGAAAAAGGTAATTCAATAATGACTTAAACAGATCTGGATTATTATAAGCATGCCCTATTCTTGTAGGACTATTCATCTTTAAACTGTGTGATCCACTGATGGAAACCCAAATCTACGTATTCGGTGTCGTTACTGAACTTGTAAATAATTGTTTCTAATTATAATTAGGCAAGTAAACACATATACACAAAATTGTGTCTGATTCTGTTAAACCTTTCATCAGTATAAAGATACCCTTTGGATAGTTTATTATTTACCTTACAAATGAAATTAGTCTTTCCCTTAATTTTGATCAACACAAGTTTTGTTTTAGTAGGCACTGGAGCCTGCTATATAGAAACTGTAAATATTTCCCCACAAAAGCTTCTCATATTTTTTTCTAAATATCTGTTTCATGAATCACATCACCAACCTTTTCAAGCCATTTTCCTTCCATTACAGAATTATTTAATCTTTTCACTTTTTTATTGTGTAGGTCAGTGGTTCTTAACCTGTAGTCTGCACACCCCCAGGGGTCTGCAATGCCCTCACAGGGGGTCCATGAAAGCTTAACGGCTGTTTGGCTCACCTCCTCCCTGCAGTGGAGGGGCCACTGGACAAGAGCCACGGCAAGGCTGGCTGGCTTGGCCTGTGCATTGCCATTCAATCCGCTCCGGCAACAAACTTGCAGGAAGAAGCAGAAGAAAAGTCTTCCCACCCCCTCCAATGCCTCTGTTATTTTTATTATTATTAGGGTTTTAAATCCTAATAATCCTGGGGGTCTGTGGAAACAAAAGATATTTAAAGGGAGTCCCTAATAAAGAAAAGGTTAAGAGCCACACTTTTAAGGAACTGTCCAAAGTGATGAACCAATTTTGAGGATGGGGTTTAGCATCTTGACTAGCTCTTGGAAGTTCATGTGTTGTGAGATGCCTTGGGTCCCATTCTAGGAGGAAGGCGGCATATAAATTGAATAAATAAATACAAAAATCCCAGTGACATTGGAGCTACCAGCCACCATTGGTATTAGAGCACAGAGTTTTTGGGTCTATAAAAATGTCTTAATAATCATTAAGCACTTATTTGGGGGGGAGTACTATCAAATTCACTGGAGTTTCCCCATTTGTATCGTATCTCATAGAATCATAGAATCGTAGAGTTGGAAGAGACCACAAGGACCATCCAGTCCAACCCCCTGCTACTCAGGAAATCATGACCAAAGCATCCCTGACAGATGGCCATCCAGCCTCTGTTTAAAGACCTCCATGGAAAGAGACCCCACCATGCTCCGAGGGAGTGTGTTCCACTCCCAAACAGCTCTTACTGTCAGAAAGTTATTCCTAATGTTGAGATGGAATCTCTGTTCCTGGAGCTTGCATCCATTGTTCCGTGTTCTAGTCTCTGGAGCAGCAGAAAACAAGCTTGCTCCAGCCTCAATGTGACACCCCTTCAAATACTTAAACAGGGCTATCAAATCACCCCTTAACCATCTTTTTTCCAGGCTAAACATACCCAGCTCCCTAAGTCTTTCCCCATAAGGCATTGATTCCAGACCTTTCACCATTTTAGTCGCCCTCCTCTGGACACGCTCTAATTTGTCAATATCCTTTTTGAATTGTGGTGCCCAGAACTGGACACAGTATTCTAGGTGAGGCCTGACCAAGGCAGAATAGAGTGGCACTATGACTTCCCTTGATCTAGACACTATACTTCTATTGATGCAGCCCAAAATCACATTGGCCTTTTTAGCTGCCACATCACACTATTGACTCATGTTCAACTTGTGGTCTACTAGGACTTCTAGATCCCTTTCTCACATTCAGCCAGGTCTCCCCCAACCTATATCTATACATTTCATTTTTCCGCCCTAAGTGTGGTACCTTACATTTCTCCGTACTGAATTTCATTTTGTTAGCTTTGGCCCAGCTTTCTACAAGTCTATTCAGGTCATTTTGAATTTTGATCCTGTCCTCTAGGGTATTAGCTACTCCTCCTAATTTGGTGTCATCTGCAAATTTGGTAAGTATGCCCCTAATTCCCTCATCCAAGTCATTGATAAAGATGTTGAATAGCACTGGGCCCAGGACAGAACCCTGTGGCACCCCACTGGTCACATCTTTCCAAGACGAAGAGTAGCCACTGCTGAGCACCCTTTGGGTTTGGCCAGCCAACCAATTACAAATCCATTTAACAGTTAACTTGCCTAGCCCACATTTTACAAGCTTGTTTGCAAGAATGCCATGCAGAACCTTGTCAAAGGCCTTACTGAAATCAAGGTATGCAATATCCACAGCATTCCCTTCCTCTACCAAGCTGGTAACTGTATCCCCCCCCCCCCAAAAAAAGATCAGATTAGTCTGGCATGAAACCCATGTTTACTTTTTGTGATTATGGCATTGCCTTCTAAATGTTCACAGACTCTCTGTTTAATGATCTGCTCTAGAATATTCCCTGGTATTGATGTCAGACTAACTGGACGATAATTGTTGGGATCCTCCTTTTAACCCTTTTTTAAAACGGGGACAACATTTGCCCTCCTCCAATCTGCTGGGACTTCTCCTGTTCTCCAAGAGTTCTCAAAGATTATTGCCAATGGCTCTGAGATTATATTTGCCAGCTATTATTATTATTATTATTATTATTATTATTATTATTATATAATTTTTATTTGTCAGTGCCAAAGCACTCTTTTAATACTCTTGGATGTAGTTCATCTGGTCCTGGGGATTTAAATTCATTTAGATTAAGAAGGTATTCCTGTACTACCTCTTTGCTTATTCTGTGCTAGATTTCTGCTGTTGTTTCCTCTGTTCCATCATCCTCAGGTTGATCACCCTTTTCCTTTTCTGAAAACACTGAGGCAAAGAAGGTGGTGAGTAATTCTGCCTTCTCTTAATTCAGATCGTTTCAATAATCCATTTATATGTTTGTCTTGTTGCAACATTTCAGCAACACATCAACTGGGTTTTCTTAAACCACGTCTTTCTCTTTTCCTTCCCTTAATGGAAACTGGAGACTGTCACTTAAATAGAGTTTGGTCTCCTACTCCATGAGAGACAGCATGATGTAATGGCTTGAACATTGGACTATGATTCTGGAGACCAGGTTTGAATCCTGCTCAGCCATGAAATCTGCTGGGTGATCTTGGGCAAGTCACCTTCTGTCAGCCTCAGAGGAAGGCCAAGGCAAACCCCCTCTGAACAAATCTTGCCAAGAACCCCCCATAATAGTTTTGCCTTAGGGTCACTATATGACTTGGAAATGACTTGAGGGCACACAAGAACAACAAATCCTACTCAATTTGTGAAAGGCAATACCCTGTGGGAGGGGCTAGATCTTTGGAATGAATGGCCCGCCCCGAATTCAGAGAGTATAATAACATGTCCAGTTTAGGAAAATAATTATCTGGAAAAACTACATTTTTGGACTACAACTGCCAAAATCTCACAGCCAGCATGGCCACTCTGAAAAGGAGCAGCAATATAGCTTTGTCCAGTTATCTTACTGGCTGCCTGCACAGTGCTTGGCTGTGACTTTCTGCAGCATTGATCTGCTCTCCTGTTCTGGTCCCACTCTAAGCAAGGCTAAAGATAGAATTGGGGACAGCACTATTAGCCACCAGAGACTTAAGAACTCATTAGTGTTTCAAGTAGCCAAATCGGCCTCCTTCCTTATGACTTGTATCACATTTCTAATCCTCTTAACACACCATCTTCACTCTGTGTCACAAGGACACCCATTCCTAGCAAGCTATGTCCCTCTGGCTGAGAAGATAGTAAGATTTCCTTTCTACTTCACTCCTCTTTCGTGTGCTTGACTAGCTGTGTGACTCTGGCAATATAGTGAGTGATGTGGGAAAGGATAACTGTCATCATAAAACTCTGTCCCACCAAAATGACTTTGTGTTATACTGTGATATGTTTGTGTTATACTGTGACAAAATGTCATCTGTGTTATACTGATGGGTGTCATGCCTATCCTCCCAAATGTCATTCCTTTAAAAAAAGCACCTCCTGATTCCATCAAGAAAATGTATTTTTAATACTTTATCTGATGTAAACAGAGCCTTACTTTGCTAGTCATAGAATCATAGAGTTGGAAGAAACCACAAGGGCCATCTAGTCAAACCCCCTGCCATGCAGGTATACACAATCAAAGCATTCCCAACAGATGGCCATCCAGCCTCTGTTTAAAAATCTCCAAAGAAGGAGACTCCATCACACTCCAAGGCAGCACATTCCACTGTTGAACATCTGTTACCATCAGGAAGTTCTTCCTCATGTTTATAGAATCATAGAATCATAGAATCATAGAATTGCAGAGTTGGAAGAGACCACGAGGGCCATCCAGTCCAACCCCCTGCCACGCAGGAAATCACAAAGCATCCCCGACAGATGGCCATCCAGCCTCTGTTTAAAGACCTCCAAGGAAGGAGACCCCACCACGCTCCGAGGGAGTGTGTTCCACTGCCGAACAGCTCTTACTGTCAGAAGGTTCCTCCTCATGTTGAGGTGGAATCTCTGTTCCTGGAGCTTGCACCCATTGCTCCGTGTTCCAGTCTCTGGAGCAGCAGAAAACAAGCCTGCTCCATCCTCAGCATGACATCCCTTCAAATACTTAAACAGGGCTATCATATCGCCTCTAAACTGTCTTTTTTCCAGGCTAAACATACCCAGCTCCCTAAGTCTCTCCTCATAAGGCATCGTTTCCAGACCTTTCACCATTTTAGTTGCCCTTCTCTGGACACGCTCCAATTTGTCAATATCCTTTCTGAATTGTGGTGCCCAGAACTGGACACAGTATTCTAGGTGAGGCCTGACCAAGGCAGAATAGAGTGGCACTATGACTTCCCTTGATCTAGACACTATACTTCTATTGATACAGCCCAAAATTGCATTGGCCTTTTTAGCTGCCGCATCACACTGTGTCCTGGCTTCTGGAACAGGAGAAAACAAGCTTGTTCCATCCTCAATATGACATCCCTTCGCATATTTAAACATATCTCTTAACTTTCTCTTCTTCAAGTTGAACATTCCCAGTTCCCTAAGCCACTCCTCAAAGGGCATGGCTTCCAGACCTCATACCATTTTGGTCACCCTCCTCAGGACATGCTCCAGCTTGTCAACATCCTTCTTGAATTGCAGCACCCAGAACTGGACACAGTATGAGGTTTGAATAAAGCAGAATAGAATGGCCCTATTGCTTCCCTTGATCTAGAAACAATACTCCTATTGATATACTCCTAGTGTTTTACATCAGTTATTTTCTTGGTTCTACAGTCTACCAGATGTTATTGACTGGAGTTCTGGACCATTAATGATTTGGATTTTATCCAAGAATGATTTTGATTCTTAGTGAGGTAATGTCAGATAATGTGGCATGTTCCAAATAATGCCACTTTTTGTAATTTTGCTATTGTGATCCTCTCTGTGGAGTCTTCATAGAGATATTTTGTCAGTCTATTTGGAACTGCTGCCAGAGCACCCATTACCACTTGAATTAAGTTGAATTCTTTTCTCAGAGGTGCTGAATCTCAATTTGTAGGCCTTGATATTTCATCATCTTTTCCCTCTTTTTGTCTTCAATTCTGCTATTACCCAGGAACTGCATGTTTAATCCAATCTTTCTTTTTCTAAACTGTTTTCTGAACAGTTATATCTGGCATACTGCGTTCTAATTGCTTATTACTTTGAACTTTAAAGTCCCATAAGATTTTTACTTCACAATTTTTGAAAACTTGTCAGGCATATGTTCCCACCAGCTCTTTGCAGCTTCATATTTTTTTTTCATGGATTCCAATGTACCATTGCAGCCACTTTATAATGGTTTGTCTTATATTCCATCAGTGCAGTCTAACTTCACAAACTAATAAGATCAACAATTTAATCTTTTACTTTACATAGATGACATTCACTAGCTGTAGGTATTTTTTGGTTCCAATATTTGCCTTGATGCAATTTGAATGAAGCATCTGTTCTTGATCTCCAATATAAGTCCTTCAATTTACACCAATTATTATTATTATTTAGTAGTAGTAGCAGCAGTAGTAATAGCAGCAGCATCTGCAATGGTAGTATTACAAGTCACCTGACCTGTTCTCAGCTATCTCGTATCAAAGGATTACAACTATGATTTCAGCAGATCTCTGAAGATTCACAAAAACTCTGGCAGAGAATGCTCATCACAGGGCATCAAAATCTCAGCATAAGTAATTAGTTGACACTCCAGAGCTTTTGTAATGGCCCCAGGCCAAGGGCCTCATATTCCTGTAATTTTATATCTTTCTCTTCTTCAACATTGTGTGTGTGTGTGTGTGTGTGTGTGTGTGTGCATTTGCACATGCATACAGACATGCACCTTCAAGTCACCTGTTTATTTATGGCGACCACATGAATTTCATAGGGTTTTCATAGGCAAGGAATCCTTAGAGGTGGTTTTGCCAGTGCCTTCCTCTGAAATATAGTCTATAGCACCTGGCATTCATTGGTAGTCTCCCATCCAAGTACTCACCAGGGCTGACCATGCTTAGCTTTCAAGATCAGACGGAATCTGATACCTTTAGAGAAAGTTAAGCAGGGCTGATTGTGCTTAGTTTCCAAGATCATATGGAATCTGATGCCTCCTCAACATTGTACTCTACATAATGTTTCCACCAGTAATGTCTTAATTTCAAAGTAAGACAGTAAAACTTCCCAAACAATAAATACCTTGCCAATTAATTTTAGCAGCAATGACTGCTGTGTAAATAGTTATTTGTGCATCAGCAGTTAAAGCAGTATCCTGGCCAAAGCAAGGGGAGCAAATACTTAGCATTACTTGATAGATATTCCTTTTGGTACAGAGAAAAAAACATTATAACAGCACATAAAGGTCACAGTCCTGATGAGTCACAATATGTGTGTATGTGCCTTCAAGTAACCTGTTGACTTATGTTGACCCCATCAATTTCATAGGATTTTCTTAGGCAAGGATTACTTAGAGGTGGTTTTGCCAGTTCCTTCCTCTAAAATATAGCCTACAGCACTAGGTATTCATTAGCAGTCTCCCATCCAGGTACTGTCAGGGTTTGTAGATTTACCAAATATATGAGAAATGGATTTTACTGAAACTAAACAGAAAGGGAGTCTCAAAGACAAAGTGTTTCAGCTGAGCCAGCCTTGAAACAAGCAAGCCAAATTCTCCAAGGCCAAAACTTAAGGCAGCAGCTAATCAAGAACACCTGGATGAGTTGAGCTCCTGGCTAGATCTCATGCACCTGTTGCAATGACTAGGCAATTTCAGAGGCTTGCATCAGCCAATTTGGTCTATTTAAAACATGAGGCTTTGCACATGCAGTGCGTGTTATTTAATCTGTGGAGTTAGTTGGAGTTGTTGGTTATTAGAGGCAGACTGCTAATACTTAGTGTACTGTTCCTATATGCTGTTGTACTTAGTAAACTTATTTTAACCAAGAAGCTGTTACTCTGCTGAATCCTTGCTACAGCTGGAAAGCAGTAAGTACCTTGCATCATAGTGCTTGTGCTTAAACTCTGCATATGCACTGGAGGGTTGAATTTCATAACCCCTGACAAATACTAACCAGGGCTAACCCTGCTTAGCTTCCAAGATCTGATGGGATCTGGTGCCTTTACGGTATTTTGGTCTAAGGACTAATGCTTAAATTATGCAGTGGATGATGGAGTGTTGCTGATGTGAGTGCTTACAAAGGCCTTTGTGACTGGGTGATCCAGATATTCACTGTCCCCCTAAATGAAAAACACAGGCAGAGATTAAAATAGCAACAACAAAACCATTTACTGGATAAAAGGCTTCCTTGTATCTTCAAGCATAAATGCTGCCTCACCACTTCTTTCAGTGTTACCACTTGTATCAAATTCTCCTTAACTCCCACCTACTTCTCTCTTTCTCACAAACAGCCCCAGCTCCCTGAAAAACACTCTATTGCTCATCGGCTGTGCAGAACGCATCACTAAAACTGTCAAGTCTCTCCTTATTTCCCCCCTCAGTCTTTCAGCATTCTGAGGGCTGTGGGGCTGGTTGCATATGTTGGATAATCCCTCTGCTCTGTTGTCCCCTCTGCCATTAAATATAATGATATGCTCTGATGCTTCCTGTCAAGTCATACCTACAAAGTGGTGCTGGGGGAATCACTGTCTGACTCCATGAATTTGGCATATGATGGCCCACAGGGTTCTACACTGTGCCCCGTGTGACCAATATGTTGACAACACTCAGTTTTATTGCTCTTTCTCATCTAACACCAAGGAAGCAGTGGATATGCTTGAACCTTACCTGAGTTTGATAATGGGTGGGATGAGGGTGAACAAGTTGAAAATACATCCTGCAAAATAGAGGTCATGATAATCCGCTGAAAGTCTGGTTTGTAGATTGTGCTTCAACCTTTTCTAGATGGATTGTATTCCTTCTCAAAAGTCAGGTTCATAATCTGGAAGTGTAGTATTTCATGCCTCCACATTGGCACTGGACTCTGAGGTGGCAGCAGCCATGTGGAGTGTTTTTGCACAGTTCTACTTAGTGTTCCAGCTATGACTTTTTCCAAGTCAAACATTACTTTGTGGTTTGACTACTGCAGTGCACTGTGTTGGGAACTAAGAATGTCCCAGAGTGTTAACTCTTTTTGAGAAACTATGGAAACTGAAAGTGTTAAGAATCAGCCTTCTTTTTAGCAGAGTAGCAGATAAAGTGGTGATGCTTCCCTGAGAACTGAAACAGAGTCAAAAACCAACTAGGCAGGCAACAAACTTAGAAAAGGTTTACCATAGGGCCCCCATATCCACTGATTCAATTATCCACAAGACACAAAACAGCACACCTACCAGAATCTTCCTAGAAAATGTGTCCTTTCTAGCCATTTTCTAGGTCCTCCAAGGCAACTCTATGGTATTTTAAACTGGAAATCCCATGATTTTCAATGGTGTTCACTATTATTGATGGTTTTCGGTATCCATGTCCCCTCAGAACTGATCACCAGTGGATAAGAGGGTCCTACTGTACTAATGGTTTCACATTTACATATACATGTAGAGGGGCTACAGCCTAACTACCTAATAAAAACATTGGGTAAAAGATAGTAGCTTCATCTCATAACTCACCATCGTTTGTTAAAGAAGCAAAGTTTGGCTGAAGAGCAGGAAAGAATCAGAGTATCAAAGAATTAGTATCATAGAGATAATACAAAGGGGTGATTCAATGGCCCAAGGAAGTGTCCTGGCCCACATGGTCCAATTGGTTACAAAATTATTTTGGATCATGCATTGCCAAAGATAGGAAAAGCAAATGTTGAGGCTTTAGATGAGGAAAGAACCCCAGAAGGGTTTAACATGCAGGAGTCCTGTTCTACCTAAACCCCCAATTGCCCTAACAGCAAGGGGGTCGGGGAGAGAATGCTGGGATTCTCCAACACACTGCACATAAGCCTACTCTTGAACTTCACTCTGTGCAAAAGGCAGCAGCTAAGCTACTAACTGCTGCATGATATATGGACCATGTTACCTCCATACTTAAAAGGCCTGTCCTTGTTTTCAATCACTTTCCATGCCCAGTTCAGGGTTTTAAACTTGACAGCCCTAAATGATTTGGAGCCTGGCTATCTAAGGGATCACCTGCCTTGTTATGAACCTACCTGGATGTTAAAAATTTCAGACGTGGCATACCCTCCAACATTTTAGATGAAAACTAGAACACGTGTGGCCAAGCAACATCAGAGTGTGGTCAAGATGGCACGATTATGAATGGAGAAGTACACAAGCTAGAAGAGGCTGCAGCAGTTTGCTTTTTCCATAACCTGTTGCGAAGGGCAAAATTCTCCCATCCTTCTTTCCCCTTGCTGAGTTGGCTGATTGCAAATTACTTTTGCATTTTGAATTCAGTTTGCAGCAATTGAAGTAAGCTGAGGCCAAAACAAGAAAAGGGAAGGGGGATTGAGAAACTAGGACATTTTAAAAGCAGCTGAAAGAGTGGGACAACAGAGGATTACTTGGGACTATCCCTGCTAAATCAGGATAGTTGGAAGGAATGGAAGTGGCCCTCTTGAGAACACCATCACATGTGATGACCCACTTGATAGGCAAATAGGAAAGGACTTCCTCTTGTCTTACTCCCAGATCGTTGAATCCATTTCTTTCATAATCAGTTCCCACTTTCTCTGCTTTTAGGAAAATTGTGAGGAAACATCTCTTGTAACTGGTCTAGTAATTGTTTCCCCCGCTGGATTTTTAAAATAATTTTTTATTGTTTTATGGTTATTTATTTATTTATTTATACCCTGCTCTTCAGCCACAAGGCTATCAGAGCTGCTTACAAACTGTTTTAAGCAATAGCAATTTACACATCTACACTGCATTAAGCAGCTTCCAATGTGTGTTAGCTAATTGCCCCCACAAGCTGGGTCCTCATTTTACTGACCTACAAAAGGATGGAAGGCTGAGGGAACCTTGGAGCCCTCTGGGATTGAACTTGCAACGTGGTGACTTGCAGTACTGGCATTTAACCACTGCGCCACCAGTGATGGTGATGATATATTTATGTTTTTATTGTCCAATTTGTTTTTAGTGATGCTGTTCACTGCCTTGAGAGCTATTTTTAATGGAAAGGTAGAGAAAAAGCATGTTAGTAAGGAGAAGAAAGAGAAAGGAGAGAGAGAGAAGAAGACGGGGAGGAAATGGAGACAGGCAAAAGGAGAAAGTTGACAGTGAGGCACATTATGTAGGTAACCCACAGTCCTTGAAGGTTTTCTGTGTGGCTCACCACAAGTGTTCAAGATCTGCTACACCCACACACCTGCACACACACAGCTGACACACACACCCCACATCACTGGCTCTGTGTCTGTGCTGGGATGATAGCATGTTAGAAAGTCAAACCAGGACACTGTCTTCCCTATTTAAAATCATGCTCCTGCCAGCCTGCCAAACAGCTGTGGGTGAGCTGTCGGGAATACAATTTAAATGGGAAAGAAAGCACATTGAAGAGTCATTCCCACATGCCTCCTTACCGATTTAAACTACACAGCTTTAACCCCATCTCTTGCAACACCCCACCCAGTGGATGATGACTAAATGAACATGCATTCAGAGCTCTGCCATGTTTCTCTCAGTTTCCCCACTATTAAATCTACTAACAATTTCAGTGAGGAAACTTTGTAAGAAAGACTGTTATCTTTCCCCCTCAAAGGAGCTGGCTTTCATTCTAATTCTAGAAATATATCCTCCAAGTTTCTGCTGACAGTATGAGTTGAGCTTTAGCCACCAAACCACTTAATCCAAAGTAGGCCCATTGAAACCACTGGCTCTGTTTCATCAAATTTGCTTTGGGGGACTGCAGTTTCCAAAGGTTGGTGTCCTTTTCCATTCTGACTAATGCTGCTGACATAGGCTCAAAGGGAACATTGGATTGAGCAAAATTGAATTTCTGAGAGTCAAAGCCCAATTCCAGTGATGTGATTTCAGCCATGTAGTAGAAAGGGTCATATGTCATGTTTTATTTTACCTCTTTAATATTTCTAGCCATTTCACCTTTAGGCCTGGACAGGATAGACAACATCAACTGAATATGAGACTCTGCAACACAGGGAGAAGAATGACAGCTAGCAATAACGTCCTCTTGGTTGGTTTATTTGCTTCTATCTAAAGATCTTAGGGTGGAGTACAATAAAACCCACACAGTCAGTTTAAAACAACGTAAACAATAAAATGACTGTTAAAAGCTAAAAACATGTTAAACAATGTTTTAAAAGGAGACAGATTAAGACAAGTTAAAATACTATAAAGCAATTCAAAACCATGTACTTGTGTAGATCGGTATAAAGTGCAGGGCTTTTGTCTTGTTTGGACCCCAGGCAGTCCTCATGACCTCCAGGGCAAAGTCAGGGCTAAGACGGGGTAGGGCCCGATAAAATGTTATAAGAATATGCCTGTTCAAATCTGTTCCAGCCAAAATAAAATGGAGCAGGCACTGCAGGAGCCTATTCCAGCACACCAGTTCATCACTGTAGCTGCCAACTGCCTTGCTCTTCTGGATCCAGGAAGGGGGCCCATAGCATGTGACCAAGGCCTTGAGTGGGATACAGGTGAAGCTGGTAGCTGTGGTTGCAGGGATGGGCGAGCATGCCTGTCTGGACTCTGACCTGTTTTGTCCAAGTAACGGGAGGAATGTGCCTGATCCACGGGCAGGATACACCAGCATGTAGATGAGTCCTTACTTAAGTATACAGTATTAAGTAACTAAGTAACCAAATGGATCCTGACCCACCCCCCAACCTGATGGAAACATTATTCACTCATGATCCAATCAATGGCAGAATGGACCTCCTTCTCCCTGTGCAACTGATGCCCAGTAAATTGGGTGGTGGTGGTATGATCATGCCATTAGTGTTACAATTGTGACTAAAGAGATTTTCAGATGGGCTAAATATGGTGTGATACCGATGCCAGGAGATCACTAAAGGGCTTCCCTTTCAGACGTTCTCATTCCTGTGTCATCATGCTCCTGTTAGGCTTTCGTTACACTAGTGCTTCTTTTTATTCACGGGCTAAGCTGTGAATTGACCCCCCATTCTGTTTCTGTAATGGAATGACGTGCGATTGAAATGGTGCCCCGTTATGTTGGCGTGATGCCAGTGTCAATGGGCGGTCCATGCCAGAACACTTCCAGGTGAGATTGGGACATCAAGGTAGGTGACACACTTTTTTGTACCTTCCCTGGGTTACTTGTAATGCTTTAAGTGTGTTTAGGTGCTTCGTGTAACTTTCTTTTTTCTTTTTTCTTATATTGCTTTTTATTTTTGGATTTCCAGTGCTCTGGTCTTCTCACGAGAGCAGCCGGGATTTCAATCCAGGAAGTAAAAGGGGCTCCGTTCGAGCACCTTTCACTCCTGGGCTGCCCTGCCGAGGGAAGGACGTGTGAACAAGGTAGGTCTAGGGGGGGAAATTCTGTTGTTACAGGGACAGGAGAGGGGTGGGAGAGGAGACTGTGAGAGGGGAACACTTTTTTTGTTCCCCTCTGGAAATCTTCTAAGTAGCTAAGTAGCCGGATGATGGAACAGCCTGCCGGATTAGAATGGAATGGCCAACTGGATGAGATCTATCATATTACCACCTTAAATAGCTTTTTAAAAGCTCTTAAAACAGATCTCTTCTGGTGGGCCTTCCCTGAATAGATACCCGGCCATCAGAAAGAAAAATCTAATTTGTCCTGATCCCAATACAGCCACTGTTTATTGTTTATTGTTATTTTTAGTATTTATTAAGTATGTTTTAATTTTTTGGATTATTTAATTGTATTTTAAGGGGTGGGTAGGATGGAGGGTCTTAAATGTACTTTGAAATGTTGCAAGCCACCCAGATTGCATTTTGTAGAGGGGTGGGATATAAATAAATATTATTATTATTATTATTAGTAGTAGTAGTAGTAGTAGCAATCATGAATATGGAACAGTTATCTAGATATCCATCCATAACTGTGCCATAAACTTAAATAAGTAGCTGATACTGAATACTGGCCCATATCTTTATTTTAATACATGTCTGCACAGATTTCTATGCACTAATCAGGGATACTATATATTGGGGTGGGCATAGTGCTGCACATTTTTGTAGCTTCAGAAATCCTGTATTAGTCCCTCCCCAACCCCCCTTAAAAATATTGGCACAATTTTCAGGTAAATCCACAGAAAATCCCCTAAAGAAATGAAAATGAACAAAAGCACCCTAGTCCTGCCCACTCAACCTCCCAGAAACCCCTAACTATCCCAAATATTGTGCCTTGGTTTTCTTTTGTAGTCCTTCTCAAAGTGGAGACAGAGGGCTCATTTGCACCAACAGGAAAATCCAGCTTGCCTTTGGTGTATCATGGTCCACAGCAACCATGGGCTTGTTTACATGATCATCACACATGCTGAGGCAAGTTTGGGAGTACTGTCCATACACAGTTCTCCCTTTCAAATGCAGCCCTGCCCAATAATTCACACAATGTGCCGCCACATCACTGTGGCCGCTCTGGTTCCCTCCCCCCTTGCTCCATGCATATGAATGTACATATGTCTTTTCTCATGGACCGGAGGGGCATTGGACATCCTATTAATCTGAGGTACATGGTTCTCTGAACAATTGCCACATATGCAAAAAAAAAAAAAAATGGGGAAGGAACCACTATAATTGAAAGAGGGAAAGAGGCATTTCTTTGAGGGAAAGGTAAGCTGATTGCCTGGCCCAGGGAGCTGATCCTCACAACCTCTTCCACTCATCCACCAAGATCTCCTCCCCTTTGCCCCACATCAGCATTGCTATGGAGAGCAGCCCCCACATGAATATCTGGATTTTCTGCTCAAATCTAGAGTAAATTCTAAAGCCCCGAGGTGCTGAATAGACCCAAATTCAAGCCGTATGTCATCTGGACAGCTCACAGTGAAAACAAGGTGGGGTTGTTTTATTTGGCCAGTGTAGACAAGCCCAGGATGTGATGTACCTCATTTCCAATTGCCATTTTGAGAGTGACTATAGAGGAAAACAGAAGTAATTGGGCTTTCAGGGACCGGTACAGCTGACGGGGTGGTAGAAGAATTGACACTGGTCCCCCACACAGTTGTCCACCTCTGTGTGTATTGGTATCTCTTGCCTTTCTCCCCATGAAAAGCCCAAAGTGGCTTACAACATAAAAAAAAAATACAGCTAAAACTCAACAGGTTATCCTATATTTTTTGAAAGCAGGGGCAGTTTCTGCATTACACTATTGGCATTTGCAAAGCATCAGCTTGGGCCATGAAAGAAAAGTTGAGAAACAGGGAATGCAGGGTAATTCTAGTTTGTGTTCTCTTCCAGTCTCTGTGAAGGTCAAAGCTGCTCTAAGAAACAAACATTAGTTCTATCAAAGGACAGGCACATCTGAAAGCAAGATGGTAAGAGCACTGTATATGAAAGGCTGACACACTGACAAGAGGAAACTTCTCAAACAATGGTTCTCAGACAATAGTATTGATATTTATATACCACTTGTCAGTGCCAAAGCACTCCCTAAGCACTTTACATGGTTTCTTAGCTAATTGCCCCCAACAAGCAAGATTTCCTGCGTAGCAGGGGGTTGGACTGGATGGCCCTCGTGGTCTCTTCCAACTCTGCAATTCTATGATTCTGATTCTAAGCTGGGTACTCATTTTACCAACCTACAGAAGGATGGAAGGCTGAGTCAACATTGGAGCCCTCTGGGATCGAACTTATAACCTTGTGGCTTTGACAGCAAGAGGTCAAGTAGCTTTGGGATCTTTACACCTACATATACTAGTACTAACTGATGAGAGTCCAAGTCCCCCCTCTGGCTTTTCTTTGCAAACGAAGATTCAGGAAGGACTCATCCCACACTTTCTGCAAGCGCGCTGATGACTAAAAAGACCAATCCGAGATAAACAAGTCCGGTTGCAGAAAGCACAGCAGAAGGTCTCCTTGGGTGATGGTTCCAGGTTGTGATTCTTTCTGCATTGTCGTTTCTCTTCAAGACTTGTGAGGCCAGGGCAGACCATTGTTGGTGATCAATTTGGCCAAGCCTGAGATGTTGTTTCAGGGAGTCCTTGTATCACTTTTTTGGAGCACCCCCTCTTACGCTGACCCGTGGCGAGTTCACTGTAGAGTAGTACTTTTGGTAGGCGATGGTCCTCCATCCTAGAAACATGCCCTGCCCAGCGCAGCTGTGTTCTCAATATCATGGCCTCAATGCTGGTGATCCCTGCTTGCTCAAGGACAGCAACATTCGTCACATAGTCAGTCCAGTGTACATTTAGGATTGTGCGTATACAACGCTGATGAAAGCGTTTGAGGAGTCATAGGTGGTGGCGATAGGTAACCCATGTTTCAGACCCATAAAGGAGAATAGACAGTATAATGGCTCTATACACATTGATTTTTGTGTTTCACCTCAGGTGTTTATTACTCCAGACTCTTTTGTGAAGTCTTCCAAATGCACTATATGCCTTTGCTAATCTGAGATCGATCTCTTTGTCAATCTTGGCATCTGAGGAGATGATATTTCCCGGGTAGGTGAACTGCTGAACGGAGTTGAGCACAGATTTGCCAACAGCAACTTATTTTCCCAATTAAATTTTTTATTCCTCCTCTATACACTTTTTCCAAAATACTTTCTTTTTCCTCAATTCCTTCATTTTTATCTTTTTAAAATCTTTCACATATCTATCTATATAAGAACCAATCACACCTATACCCTTCTGCTATTATTTCCTCTCTAGTTTTAAGTGTATAATTCTTATCCATTTTTACCATGTGGAAGGGTGAGAAAAATCTGTTTATGTTTGTATCTATATCTATGAGTTCAAAGTAAAAGCTGGCTGGAGGTTGTAGCAGGGGATTTCTTACATTGTGAGTATGCTGAACTGAATGGCCCTTGAAATCCTATATTATAATTCTATGATTTCATGAATGTTGCTGCTGGCTACCCAGGAATAAAAGAAAATGTGAGAAAGCTACATACACTTCCCAGAGCACTTCCTTATGAAGTAAGGCAGTAAGAAAATGTGTATCCTGTTTGCCCTTTGGTTATTACAAGTTATTAATTGAAACCACACCATCACTAGCTTGTAGAAAAGGGCAAAATTGATTTTAAAATATAGACTAAACTGATAATGAAAATTAACAAATTTCTCATTCTTGGTGTGTTACCAGTGCATGATGGGGTGGAAGATGTGAGCACCATTCCTTTGTTAACCAAGAATTTGTGTTCTTCATATCCTTGCTGTCTTGGTTCTCTGAAGTAGAACATGCATTTGCCTGTATCTGCCACAGTTTCTGGGCAGGCAAAAATCCGGAGGCATGTTTACAGCAGCTTTGTCAGTTTGACAGTAGTGTTTTTGTGATGGCCTGTCAGCTCCTGATAACAGCAGCATCCTTATGCTTTGGAGCACAAGCCCCATCATAATAAATCCCAGGTTCTTGTCTAAGGTTGACTGGTAAAGGGAGATGAAATCGGGACCCTGCTGGTGTGGGTTTACAGGTAAACCAAGAAAAGTCATCCTGCAGAATGTTAGTGGCTTGAGAAGTTTCTAATCCCTCTGCTTAGTCCATCCATGCAGCTTTACTGTAGTGTTTCTGGCCTTCTGGGACTGGAGAGTAGGAAAAAAAATACCCCCACCCACCCACAATTCTAACAAGGGAGATAATATAGGCATGTTAAGAAATTTTAACTGTATCTCTCACCTGAGCATTGGACTTACTGTTCTGCAAACTGGAACAGTCTTGGGTTCCTGCTGTGTTTGCCTGTTGGAGTGTTAACTAGCGTGGACTATTTCTTTCTCCCAGTATCTGCTGTGAACTACTTTATCTGCAAAAAAAGGGGGAGCTGTCCTACCAGTAGGCAGAGTGATATGGCTGCCTTAGACAGCTGATTTGGGGTGCTATGAATGGGCAGGAAATTGTTTAATTTATTATTTATGTTTTTTATTGACAAGGAGATGGACTTGTGGGATTTTCTGTCCCAGGTGTCAAAATTGCTAGCCTGAGACAAGTGCAAAACTATTATGGCATACCCTCCACTGTCCAGATTTGGCAGGGACAATCCTGATTGATTCCACTTTTTTCACCTGCTTTTTAAAATGTCCCAATTTCTCTCTCTTCCCCCCTTTCCCCTTTGTTGTCAGCTTAACTACTTTTGTGAACATCCTGAAATGCATAATTTATCCATGAAAAAGTGGAGTTTTCACTTAGATCTGCCCTCTAGGATTCAGCTATAACTGTCTGGAAATGGAGAAGTAGATATTTAAATTGAAGTGATTCACCATGAGAGATCATGAAAGGAATCCACACAAGCATATATGAATGGAAAAGAAAAATCCAACTTCTTGTCTCCCAAAAGGGTCCGGGTAGTACCTCTTGGAATGTGTCTCCCGGCCCCCCATCTTTCCTCGTTGTTGTTACCCAAGGAGGCTTGCTGTGGAATGCAGTTCTGACCATGACATTCTTGCAAAAAAGTTAGTCATCTGTGGCTAAACAATGCAACTGTTAGGTGGAGTTATAATTGGTTGACTGTCCGAACCGAAAGAGTAGTCCTCTTCATCCTGGAGAGAAGTGACCAGTGGGGATCCACAGGGTTCTATCCTGGGCTCAGTGCTATTCAACATCTTTATCAATGACTTGGATGAGGGAATAGACTAGGACACAGAGCAATTCTACAGGAAAAGAGATTCCATCTAAACATTAGGAAGAACTTCCTGACAGTAAGAGCTGTTTGAAAGTGGAATACACTGCCTCGGAGTGTGGTGAAGTCTCTTTCTTTGGAGGTTTTTAAACAGAGGCTGGATGGCCATCTGTAGGGAATGATTTGATTATGTATTCCTGCATGGCAGGGGTTGGACTGGATGGCCCTTGTGGTCTCTTCCAACTCTGATTCTACTCCAGTTGCTGCAAACTGAATTCAAAGTGCAAAGTAATTGTCATGCAGTTAACTAAGCAGTAGATGCAGGCAAAAGCAAATGGTTGCAGGCTCTCCTAGCTTGTGTGACCTTCCTCATTAATAACTTTTGCCACTCGAACACATTCTGATGTTGTCTGACCACAGGTGTCCGGGTTTTCATCTATGAAACATTAGAGGGTATGTTATAGACCTTGTTGTGTCTGCTTGTGCCAGTTACTCTATCAGTTGTGAAGGCAAACTATCATGGACCAGCCCTCAATATCATGCCCAGTTATTGCTTAACTATGTTTGTTCCTAAAGAGAAACTGCTCAAGTATTGGTAATCTGATTGGTGCAAGGAAGAGGAAATTATCTGTGTATCGTAAGATTGTAAGGAGTGTGGGGGAGCTTAGCATCAGTGCAAGTGGCACCAACCAGCAACTGCTAAGGACTTCTGCTTCCTTTTCCAGCATTCCAGTGAATGGGCCATTGTAAGCAAGCATCATGTCTTCTGAACTTGGACTGGTGCCATCTAGCATGAGCCACTGGTGTAAAAAGAAAATTTATTGGTGATGGATGCAGCACATGTTTTACTGAAGGGGAAAACTTACATATGCTCTTGGCTGATGGAAGCCAAAATTCCTTGCAATAAATGATGTACTGGGTTCCCTGGGACGAATCAAGATATTGCCTCACAGACTGGAAAACCTTCCCCAAGCCAATAACAAGCTCTCCCTAGCCCATCTGGAATGAAATCCAAAGTTGTGGTTGCAAGCAAGAAGTTTATATAGTGAAAAACTGACAAATGCTGCATCTGCACTGCAGAAATAATCCAGTTTGTCACTGCTTTAACTGCTATACCATGGAATTCTGAGATTTGTAGTTTTGTGAGATATTTAGCATTCTCTGTCAGAGACCTTTGGTGCCACAACAAACTGCAAATCCAGGATTCCATAGGAGGAAGCCAGTGCAGTTAAAGTGGTATCAAACTGGATTATTTCTGCAGTGCAGATGCAGCCAAAGAAATTCCTGCTGGTAGATGTATTGCTCTCTCTCTTGTAGAAACCTCAAGCACAGAAAAGCTGAGCATTTTCCTCCATCCCTCTCACTGGGGCCATGTGGGCTCTGATGTTCTCCCAAGAAAGCTGGTGGTATCATGGCCCTATCTCCTGGAATGCTATGCCAAGATGAACAGTGCAGTGCAAACGCCTACGCTAAGCATAAAATAATTATTTCCTTTGAGCTATCCAATAACTATTTGTGCACCAGACGGGTATCCATGACATGTTCCACTAATAACAAAAGTCATATTCTTTACGCCATGATTGCTGCCAACCAACCATCAGAAACACACCAGTACTACCATTGTTGTTTTCTTACTCCATTAAATTTGCTGTGCTGCCCCTGCATCTGGCTGGAAATAATAATCAGAAGAGTGGCTACCTGCCATTCACTGACATAAGGAAGAGGACAGGATTACTGATTTACTATTTATTAATTTAAACCTTTATAAACTATCTGTTCATTGGATACCTTTCTGCCAACAGTCAAAAAAACTGATGGCAAAAAAAAAAAAGTTTAGTGATCCGACGAGAATACAGTAGCATTAGACTACCTGTGTGTGACAAGTTGTTGTTACCAGGAAAATATACACAACCACTTTATGTAGTTTCTGACTTCTTATTAATCCCCACAACAACCCAGTACAGTATATTTGCTGAGAGACAGGAATGGCCCAAGGTCGTATGGCAAATTCATGACCAAGCAGGTCATGAATTTTTCAGTTCTAGCTTTATGCTAAATTGTACTATACACTAGTTTTCTCAAAAGAATAGTTAGTATATAAAAAAAGATAGTGCTAGGTAGAAACATAGTAACAGAAGAAAAATGCAGCTATTAGACTGGCATCCTGATTGTGACATACACATGTGAAGGTTGTGCTAGGTGTATGGAGCAAATTATTCACCACAGCACAACAAACATATTCTGCTGAGAGCAACAGAAGCAGAGTTCCACATACAGCAACATGATGTGTTGTGGTTCTAAATTACACATTGTACCACTCTATTCTGCTCTGGTGAGGACCTGGAATACTGTATCCAGTTCTGGGCACCATAGTTCAAAAAGGATCTTAACAAGCTGGAACATATTCAGAGGAGAGTGACCAAAATGGTAAAAGGTCTGGAAACAATGACCTATGAGGAATGACTTACAGAGCTGGGTTTCTTTAGCCTGGAGAAGGGAAAGTTAAGAGGTGACATGGTAGCCATGTTTAAACACTTGAAACAATGTCATATTGAATATGGAGCAAGCTTGTTTTCTGCTACTCCGGAAACTAGGACACAGAGCAATGGATTCAAACTAAAGAAAAGAGATTCCACCTAAACATTAGAAAGAGCTTTGTGGCAGGAAGAGCTATTCAATAGTGGAATGCGCTGCCTTGGAGTTTGGTAGACTCTTCTTCTTTGGAAGTTTTTAAACAGGGGTTGGATGGCTATCCATTGGAAATGTTTTGATTGTGTGTTCCTGCATGGCAGGGGTTGGACTGGATGGCCTTTGTGGTCTCTTCCAACTCTAAGATTCTATGATTGTGGTTGTGCACATTGAAGTTACACATTGCATATTATGCAGTGGCATCCATTCCTTGAAATGTGTTTTGCCAATGTTGCTGTTCTGCATGGACATTGCATAGGGCTGGCATACCATATCTCTGGATGCAAATACTTATACTATCCTGAAGGGATGATGGACTGCAGCCATAATGTGTTTTGTCTGCAAAATTAGAATGCAAATTAATGATATGTATAATTACAAAAAATGCATGAAATGCAAATTAGATGCTCATATTTGAGGAGCTGGAATATGGCACTTTTAGGGATGCCTTCAAAGATGGATTAGGCCCAGACAAATTTTGGGAAGGTGGGGTCTATATTAAAGTTTAGATATCCCACCTATTGCTGCACACAAATGCTAGTAGATAAGATCTTTTGGCTCAGAGACCAGATATATTTGGATCAGAACTTGGAAAATTATTTTTTTTAAGATCACCACTCCCAGAATCACCAGCAAGCTTGACTAATGACCACGTTGGCTGGGGAGTTCTCGGAGTTATAGTCCATAAAGAAACTTTTCTAAACTTGAACTCAGAAAATAATTTTTCTTGAGTCTGTGGCCTGAATCCTATAGGTTATCCCAACCAGAGTAGAATTATTGAATCAATTGTTGAATGGTGAATCATCACTTATGTCCATCCCATTGATTCAATGGGTCTACTCTAATAAGGACTATCAACAAGATCCAAGCCTGTCTTTTTAGTTACAGAGCCAGGAAAGACTGAGATGAAAATCAAGGAACAGCACTGCAGGCTTGGGAAGAGAAAGACCTGTCCTTTTAGTGACCAAATCAGATAAAAAAGGCTTTATCTATTTTCACTATGTGGGGGTCTTTTCAAGGATTCTGGATGACTACATTGGGAAGAACAATCATTCCGAATAGAAATGGACATACAATGCATGCTGAGACTATTACTTGGCAAGCAGGGATGTTCTCCCCTGCTACCCATTATAATAATTTGTATGAGAACACTGTGACTATGATTAGTGTTTTTTGTTCTCCCAGGGACAAGCCTCCAGTTATTGCCCATTTACATATATTAATTAATTAAAGAGATTTAATTTAATTTGTATGCAAATTTTAAATTGCCCATTGCCTGGCACTAAAGTTAAGAAGAAATTTGGCCAGAAGGCAAACAAATACACACATACCTTAATTCAGACATTCTGTTTTTAAATTGTTTATGTTGCAAATCCAGCTAAGACAGGAACAAATGGTACGGTAATAAGACATTATTGTGTGAGAGAATGTGTATCTTCAGTTTACCATTTGGAGGCACCAAAAGAATCAGTGCCTAGGAGCTGGATAAAACAGGAAGAAGTGGAGATGGATTGTGGGTTCAGGAGTCTCCAGACAGGTAGCTCAGTCAGCAGCCACATGGAATGGAGTGGAGTTCCAAAGCTATCCCCTCAGTAGCGAGTTATGCCAGAAGAATTTGATTATTAAGATATGATAGATACAGCTTGGCCAGCTATTGACAGATGAGCTAAATATTCATGAAAATATTGTCTTTGTTTTAAGATTCTTGACGAGGACAGTGGCTCTTAACCCTTTCTTTACCAATATATTTTGTTGCTATGGACCATCAAGACTTAACTCAAGATTTGAAAGTCTAATAATAATACCTAACAACAATTAATAATAATAATAATAATAATAATAATACAATTACACCATCCATTAAACTTTCCCTCAGAGGCACTGGAGGGGGAAGGAAGACTTTTCTCCTGCTTCTTCTTGCAAGTTTGTGGCTGGAGCAGTTTGAATGGCAATGTGCAGGCCAAGCCAGCCAGCCTGCCTTTGCTCCTGTCACATGGCCATTCCACTGCAGAGAGGAGGTGGGCCGAGCAGCCTTCAAGCCTTCTCAGACCCCCTGTGAGGACATCGTGGCCCCCTGGGTTTCTGCAGACCACAGGATAAAAACCAATAATTTAGGTACTGTATTTAATATTCTGCTTTTCTCCCAATATGGGAGCCTAGGCAGCCCACAGCATAGATTATCTTGGCCCCACCATCTGCACATGTATTGTTGGTAATAAGGTTACCAGGTGTCCTTTATTATAAGGGATGTCCCTTATTTTGAGGGCTGGAAAGTTTGTCCATTATGTACATTGAATAAGATATGAAAAACCCCATGTTAAAGGGCTTGGGCTCTTTAAGAAAAGATCAAGCCAAGTTGCAGGTGCAACCAAGCATGTCAGAAGATCACTAAGATACAGATACTTTGATCTCCCATTCCCATCTCTTCTGCCTTAAAGATAGTGGTAGTTTTCCCTTGAGCATCCCAGAAGCTTATCAAAATAGGGGTGGGGAATGTAGAGAAAAGTTTTTCTTTAACATGCACATAGAGGCTGTTTGACTACTGCCTGTTACTCTTGGCACACAGCAAGTTCCAGGCAGAAGTTGGCTGAGAGAGGGAGAGACAGTTGAGGACAAAGTAACAAGTAGGTGGCAGTTTCTCTTTAAGCCTGTGGGTGGATGCATATCTTAAAAACAAGTGTATGTGTGTGCATGAGTATGTATGAGTGTATGAGAGAAAGACACTGAGAGAGAAAGATAGCAGAACTTCTAACATATTTTTCTTGTTATATCTTCCAGAGGCCCTTGGGTATTCCAAGAATTGTAGTCCAAAAGAGAAAATTTTAGAGAAAGGGAGGCAGAAGTTTGATTATTCTTTTTTTTTTTTTTTTTGGAGTGATGATCAACTCCCCACCCCCTTACATACACACTAAAAATAATTCTGGTGCAGAAATATAAGATTTTACCTGGATTCCTCCCCTCTTTTAATCAAGGTTTGGATTACTTTCTAACAGAGAATCTGTAACCTCACCATTAAGATGTATATGAAATGCTAATATATTGGCTGCATATATGTGGCTGAGATTTTTCATAGGTTAATGAAAAAATACAGTTGGTGTATGTGTGGGACACCAGCATTGTACCACATTTTCTCAGTTTGTGTTCTAATACAGCTTCCCCCCACCCTTTAAAGAACACTTGGATGATTTCCAGCACAGAACACCACCCCATAAATAAATATCCACTCTCTGTCTCTGTTTAATCGTTTTCTTAACAGGGAGGGATGCTGTATGACAGTTTTAAAATGCAGTTTGTCATCTGATTCTGATTCATCCTGCATGGATCTATTTTTACATCTTCCTTGATTATTATTTTTTTTTAAATTTTGAAGGAATTGCAATCTCCTTTGCTATCGAGGTTTTTGAAGTGATGTTCTGTACTACCTTCCTATTATTTTAAATGGCTGTTCTTTTAGTTTAGTATTTTTCATTTATTCTCCATATTTGGAGCCAGTACTGTTTACCTATCTGCTCTATTAGTATAGTTACATCTATCTGTTTTCCTAAATTATATAAAAATATCACCTATTATCCCATATCCTCTCTCTTTTATTTTCTTTAAAACATTCCATTTTCCTTCATCTCCTTCATTATTTAAATATTCCATTGGATGCCATTTATAATTCTTCACCTTCAATCCCCCTCCGCACATTTTCCCATGTATGCCATGTTGACCAATTTCCTTTAGGTCTTATTGCTATTTTCAAACCTGACAACTCTAGTTGGTGATGACTTGGACAAGGACTTTCTTGGTGTCTGCTCCCAGGCTGTGGAGTTCTCTGCTATGGGAGACTAGGCTGGACCCCTTCTTGTGCCAACAGATATAGAACTTTTTATTTGAACAGGTGTTTGGCAACTAAGTGGTTGTGCAGAAAGATCTTTACCAGAGTGTGTGTGTGCTGCTGCTCCTTTATTGTTGTTGTCACATTTTATATGATTTTATATTGTTTGTGTTGATAATGTTAATTGTTGTTGTTAAGTTGCTCTCAAGTTGACTTTGACTTGTAGCAGTAGATAGTGTGATCTATCCTGGTGTTTTTTTTAAAAAAAATCCCTTTTCTTGGGAATAAAATGTTGCTGTTAGTGTTGAGAATTGCAGATGTATGATCTAGGACAACAGAAATGTCATATGGTTGTTTAAAAAAAAACACCCAAGAACTACAGCAAGAAATACAGTAGCCAACAGCAACATTTACCCCTTGGGTTTACCTCTGCAGTAGTGGCTTGTGGCTTCTATGTCAGAGGGGTAGTGGGGTTTAGTGGGGTTTGGGGTTTAGTTCAGATCTGAAAGGAACTATTCAACATGCTGAACTCTACTCTCCAAACACTTCAGCTTCATTTAGTTCAGACTAAAACCTAAAGTGGATTCACTTCCCATTGACATGGACGCCACTCTGAATAAACCTTACCCTAAGTCAGCATACATTACAAATAGTTGTTGGCATCCTGTTAGTGAGATATGCAGGCATAATTCCACCTTATGCTTGTATGTTCAGGTTTTATTTGACATTGCAGAGATTGGAGTAACCTCCCTCCCTCCTTAACAACCAGCCCTCCCTCCTCAACAACCAAAACTCCCCACCCCCAGACTGTGTTGCTTGTATAGCCACCCTCAGCAGCCATTCCATTGCTGATGGGGAGCAAAGGGAATCAGAGGAGGGTTTGGCTTTGTTCCCATACCTAGATGCAAACCAATAACATCACCACTGATGCCACTGGAGATCTGCAGCAGATATTGGCAGAAGATCTCAGTCTGCATCTGGCTATGAGAACATAGCCAGGTGCTTTCCAGATCTCCCACCACCACCACCACCCACTCTCTACCAGCCGAGGAATGGCCATTGCAGGGGAGGGGCTATTACAGTAACATGGTGTTCTGGAACTGGTGACAGGGGAGCAACAGTTGAGTTCTGCATGCAGACTTCTTGTTCTGTGCATGGCCATGTAGAATCTCAGCCACAGTGTGTTACTTTCATTAGGACAGTGACAATCACTTTTCTCATTTCCTCGCTGGGCTGCTTTTTTTTTTTTTTTTTTTTTTTTTTTTTTTTTTTTTTTTTTTTTTTTTGCTGATCTCTGCTACTGAATTTATTTCCCCATTCCTCACTGGTGGACAGCTACTCTTTCTGTCTCTTTCTCTTTGTCATCAGCACTCCACCGCTTTCACTTGTCTTTCTCCTCCATTTGCACTAGTTCACCCCACTGTTTTCTCTTGTCCTTCACCTCCTCTACTCCTCCTTCTTTGCTCCTTCTCTTTCATTTCCAATTCTTTCCCTCCTTTCAGCTTATCTACCTTCCCAGCTCCCATGTTTCACTACTTTTATTTCAAGGAACATGGAAACAGGTATTATGTGTTGGAAAGGATGAAAAATTCATTGGCTTCACATATTTTTATGAGTTTATCCAATTTGCAACCCCTGGATCCAAATGTGAGCACAAATGCAATGTGTAGGTGAAAATGCATATATTTATGAGTTTGTGATGCAATGCCCCCAGTTCATTTGCCAATGCTTGGATGGTCTATGAGCAGTGTGCTACATGCTTGAAAGCAACTTTATCCCATAACTACACACCTCAACACATACGAGCTTCCTGAGAGGAGAGGAAGTGTTTTAATGGCCACGGCAATGAAGCCAAGCATCCTCCCAACTTGTACCTCCCTGTCTGAGGTAACTGAGGCTTTTTTGTCCTCATGGGTTCACCATTAAATTTCATATTTATACTTTTAATGCTTGTGTATTGTTTTTAAGTTGTATTCTTTTAAACTCATTGTTAGCTTCCTTGAGTCCCTATATTGGGAAAAAGGTAGGATATAAATAAATAACAGCAACAACAACAGCAACAATAATTTTTCCCATAGATGTCTACCTGTTAGTCAGATCATAGCTACTGGACCTCTGATACAATCTTTTCCCAAAGACTGTCCTTGGTCTTCATTCTATGTATATTCCTCATGAGGTGACGACATCTTTGGCAAGAACCTAGCATTTTATTTTAAGTACTCCAAGATGGAGAAATACCATTCTTTAAGGAAATTGCTATTTATTTATTTGATGTGTACCATGACATTCTCCCTCCAACAACGGGACCCAAGGGGAGTAACAATGTAATCAAATAAACAATTAAAACATAAAACAGATTATTTCAAGCATAAAATAAACACCACACCAATACAGTAGCACCCCACCATCCACGGAGGATTGGTTCCAGGCCCCATCACGGATGGTGAAATCCATGGATAATAGTGAGTGCCCTGGAGGAGGAGTGGGGAGGGAGGGAGGCTCGTGGCCCAGGCTGCTGCCACAACCCAGCCTGTCTAGGCCACGGCCTACTAGGCCTCTTCCTCCACCACTATGCTTCCGCTGCCACTACCACTGTCATTATCGTCATGTGCCCCGCTACCACCATGACCTCCGCCCCCTCTGTTGCACGCCCTGCTACCACCACAACCTCTGCTGCCACTGCCATCAGGCCACCGTGGCCTCCTGACATCCCCTCCCTCCCTGTCCACCCCCCACCCCACCCACTGTCGCCATCCACAGATAATTGAGATTGCTTCTGCCAGTTCTTTTAATACCCTTGGATGAAGTTCATCTGGCCTTGGAGACTTGAACTCATTTATATTGGCCAGGTGTTCCTGAACTACCTCTTTGCCAATTCTGTGCTGTATTTCCCCTACTGCATCATCTGCTCCATTTTCCCCAAGCTGAGCACTGTCCCCCCTTTGGGAAAAGACTGAAGCAAAGAAGATGTTAAGTAGTTATGCCTTTTCTCTGTTCCCTGTTAGCCTTTCACCATCTTCTCCATGCAGCAGCCCTACCATTTCCTTGTTCTTCCTTTTGCTATTCATTTGAATTAAGAAACTCCCTTCTCTTTTAGTATTCCTGGCCACAGGATCACACCCAGTATTTCCTTAAGTTTACTGAAATCAGCCTTCTTAAACTCTAGGATGCATGTCTGACTATGGACTTTTTCGGACGTCTGAAATACACCGCAAGCAGCCTCCTCACGTTGCGAGGCTGCTGCGCTGCAGGGCATCGCTTTCGGATGACGCTCTCCCCTGCCGGTACTGTTGCGGTACCGAGGGGACATTTGAGTGTTATATTTTGCCGGTTTTTAAGCACGAAAGTTTATCGTGATTAAAAACCGGTGAAATATAACGCTCAAATGTCCCAGCAGTACCGCAACAGTACCGGCAGGGGAGAGCGTCATCCGAAAGTGAAGCCCTGCAGCGCAGCAGCCTCGCAACGCGAGGAGGCTGCTTGCGGTGTATTTGAGAAGTCCAAAAAAGTCCTATGCTTGGCTTCCCCTTTCCACTGTATAACAAACTCTAGGAGAACATGATTACTCCCACCTAAAGATCCTGCCACTTCCACCCCATTAACCAGGTCATCACTGTTGATTACAATAATAGATCTAAAATAGCTGATCCCTTGTTGCCTCATCTGCCTTGTTGACAATGACATTGTCTGCATGAAATGTGAGGAATTTGTTCTACCTTATATTATTGGCAGTTTGACTTCCAGCAAATATCAAAATAGTGAAATCTCCCATTACTACTACCTGTCTCCTTTCTGAACATGTGGTCATCTGTTACATGAAGGCACTATCCAAGTCCTCAGTCTGGCTTGGGGGTCTGTAGTAGACTCCACAATGACATCACTCTTGTTTCTCTCCTCATTTCATATTTACACAGATGCTTCCAACCTGGCTTCCAGGATTTAAAACCTGGAATACTGTGTCCAGATCTGGGCACCACAATTCAAGAGGGATATTGACAAACCGGAACATGTCCAGAAGAGGGCAACCAAAATGGTAAAAGGTCTGGAAGCCATGCCCTGTGAGGAGCAGCTTAGGGACCTGGGTATGTTTAGCCTGGGGAAGATAAGGTTAAGCGGTGTCATGATAGCCATGTTTAAATATTTGAAGGAATGTCATACTGAGGATAGAGCAAGCTTGTTTTCCAGAGACTAGAACACAGAGCAATGAACTCAAGCAACAGGAAAAGAGCTTCCACCTAAACATTAGGAAGAACTTCCTGGTGGTAAGAGCTGTTTGGCAGTGGAATGCACTACCTCAGAGCGTGGTGCAGTCTCCTTCTTTAGAGGATTTTAAACAGAGGTTGGATGGCCACCTATTGAGGAATGCTTTGATTGTGTATTCCTGCATGGCTGGGGGTTGGACTAGATGGCCCTCATGGTCTCTTGTAATTCTAAGATTCTATCTCTTTACAGGTGTAAACATCCTTGACATATGCTATTCCTCCTCCTTTCTTGTTTGATCTATTCCTCTGAAATAGGTTATACCCCTCTATTACTACATTCCAGTCATGAGGCTTATCTCACCAGTTTTCAGTGATGTTTATTCTATCACTGAGATTTGGTTCACATGGAGAGAGACAGTCTCTCGAAAAACAGAGGTCGAATAATTGTGCTCAGCTGACTATCAGGCAGAATACCACAGGAAAAATGTTGAACCCTGCCAGAAAATAAATGTATTGGTGCTGCTGTTGTTGGTAATTTATTTAATATAGTGGTGGTGGTGATTGGTTTATCATATTCTTCCCACTAAACGGCAGAAGATCAAACATATACAATCAGAGAAAAAGACAATACAACGTAACCCTGTAAACATATATTAAAAACCCCAGCTAGCCACCCCAGCAACCTCAAGCCCTACTCAACCACTTAATCCAGCAAATCAAAGAGGAAGGTCTTCAACCCCTTATGAAAATGGGTGAGAGCCTCCTCCAGTCAGATGTCCAAAGGAAGACCATTCCACAGATGCAAAGCCATA
Source organism: Gambelia wislizenii (assembly GCA_030847615.1). Taxonomy (NCBI): domain Eukaryota; kingdom Metazoa; phylum Chordata; class Lepidosauria; order Squamata; family Crotaphytidae; genus Gambelia; species Gambelia wislizenii. The sequence goes on along the minus strand of JAUMIR010000001.1, from coordinate 444,766,881 downwards.
TCTTGAAAGGCTTGCAGCCTTGACAGAGCTGTATGCTTCGGTGGAACAAACAATAATGCTTTGCCTGTACATCTTAAATTCCTAGGTGGTACATACCAAGCTAGCCAAGCTGCCAGGTACTGGGGGAAACCAGAGCACAGCATTTTGTATGGGGTCTTATTCAGAATCATCATGCATTCTCTGGCAAGCATTATTCATCTGAAAAGACCCATTTAAGATTAGCTCCATTGGTGATTTCCTGCAGACTTTCTGGTACTGGAGATATTCAGGAGAAATGTGAATGAGGAGAGGGCAGTCCCTTTATGGACCAATTCAGGGAGGTTGTGCTGGTTCTCATGAATGTACTAACAGGAAGAGGAGGTACATGGTGTTCATCTGTCATGTTTCACGAGACCCGCTGGTAAGTGACAACAAACTGCAGTTTGTCTCTCTTGAGCTTAAAAGTTTTATGAAGATGAATGGTTCGCGTCACATCAAATCAGCAGCATCACAGCCAGCAATAGCTTAGGTAAAAGATTTGTTCAAACAACAAAATGAGCCCTGCTTTTCTCTGAGGAAGGAGCATCTGTTCATGAACACTTGGCTAATTTCTCATTATCTTATTGAAACAGCTCATGCCATCACAAGAGAAATCCTGGTATGGCAAATGCTCCATTGACAGTGGGGGTGCTGTTTTGATTTACTGAGATGATGATCATGCAGTATGATGCACAGAATGTTCAAATTTGTCCAGGTATATCAACAGGGAAAACAAATAAAAAATAGCAAATTCCAGTAACTGCAGGTGATATCGTTCACAGTTGGACTACCAGAGCCTAATGGATTCTTGCCTCCAAAGGCAGGTTTTTACTTCTCTCACTGGAAACATCAAAAAGCCTTTCATGCTGGAGATGTGGTGATGAAGGATCATCAAGACTGCAGCCCATTCATTGAATAATTGATCTGTTACCTATGGGATTGTGTGGACAAGAGCATCATACTACTCAATTATAGCACATGGATACCACTTTAATTGCTACATCTCCATCCTATGGAATCCTTAGATTTGTAATTTCATGAGATATTTAGAATTCTCTGCCAGAAAGCACTAATGTCTCAACCAAAATGCAAATCCCAGGATTCCATAGGATGCAGCCATGGCTGTTAAAATGATATTAAAGTACAATAATTGCATAGTATGATAGAGAACATCTCTCTCATGCATTGGCACTAAACAAGAAGCAAGAGAGATGGATTACATGTCAATTGTGACAGATGGAACTTCATAGGCGGAATATCACTTTGAATGTCCTGCCCCACATTGCAGTTGAAGTTTCTGTAAGCAGAAACCTATGGAGATCCTTGAATATAGAGTAGGATATAAATATTATAATAAATAACTAATAAATATATAAATACCACTGATAGAAACCACACAGTTTTCAAGAAAATCTGTGAGAGGGATAACCAGAGCTCAGGAGTAATAATTTGTTAAAATTAACTGATATTACTCATTACACATTGCTGGTTCCTCACTTTTTTTTTCTTTGAAATGAACAGCTTTAATGTGTTGTATTGGTATGCATGTTAGGCATCTGGGCATTTTCAGTCTGGCTGTGACAGCTGATCTGCATTAGGCGCAGTGTAAAAAATCCTACTGACATAGTAGGAGCAGGAAACTGGGAGCAGACTTGGATGACATACAGATTGGGCCTAGCAGAGTAGGCGTCAGCCTTGATATAACCCAGAAGTGCCTCTTTTGGCCATTGCAGAATAACCCCGAGTGGTCCGCCTCATTGTAGAGCATCACAGTGAGAGAAAGGTATGTATGGGATTGCTCCAAACCTCAGATATTGTGCAGTAAAAGATTTACTAGCCAATAGTAGCTCCACATTTCATGTAGCCCCCAAGCAATTTCCCCCAGTGCCTTTCCCACCCTAAGTAGACTACATTAGCGTGGGCAACTATAATGGGAGGACAGCTGAATTTTTGCCCCTTCAGTGGACTACATCAACACATTATCAGTCAACAATTTCTGAAAATACAGCCCAGAAGAGACTGGAAGTCATTTCTGGTTTGCATTTCTTGGGGGAAAGGGGTTGCATGATTTTGCCCCCTTTTTTTATTTTTTATTTTTATTTTATTTTTTTATTTATACCCCGCTCTTCAGCCAGAAGGCTATCAGAGCGGCTTACAAATTATTTTAAGCAACAGCAGTTTACACATCTACACTGCATTAAGCAGTTTCCAATGTGTGTTTGCTAATTTTGGAATTTAGTGGTACCAAGGCCCTCTCCATTGACGCCCCCTTGTCGTGGGAGAGAGGCTTGCGTACCCTAATGATGTTTTGAGCTATGCTGGCAGTGGCATAATAGCCACTGGTAGGGTCTCCCATGCCAGACAGGTCAAAACTGAAGGGTCTGACAAAGAGCGTCAAAGGGCAGGATGGGCTCTCTAGCCTTGTGGCAACCGTCCTAGGAGAAGGAAACTCTAATCCCAAACCCGGGCAGATGGTGCTCGTCCAACCCTGTAAGGTCAACCACCTAAGAGAAGGAAACTCTAATCAAACCTACGACCCTAGGACCTCGCTGCTACTGTCCATGCTTGCAAGGCCAGCAGACGAACCTTTGGTTTAAAGGGTGAGGCCAATTCTGTGCACGCTGCGCTCCACCAGAAAAATCCATTGCACAGGCTCAAAGGACAAATCCAGTTCCAAAAAAGCCCTGTAGTGACAGTCGAGGGATGAAACGGCAGGTGTAAAGATGCACTGGAAGCCACAGACCCAACCCTGCATACAGGCGGTTCAGGACATTGGTCGCTCGAGGCTGACCCGGGAGATGACAGTCTTGTTCGGCAGCATGCTGAACGACCAGCAGCCTTTTTTTAAGGAGAGCACTGCTTGCTCCATATGGAGAGGGGCCTAGAAAAGGTGGCCTAACGAAAGCTCATCCCCAACTACCTGGTTGGCTAGCCGCGGCCAACAGGAATCTTCTGATGCGGTCAAACCAAGGCAAAGAAACAAAGGCACACACCGGCCTCCAAAGGTGTAAATAAACTGACACTTGCATGCTGGAACATCAGAACCATGCAAGACTCTGAAGATAGTGGTCGGCCTGAGCATCGTTCTGCCCTAATAGCCCATGAACTATCATGACTTAATATTGACATTGCTGCTCTTAGTGAAGTTCGCTTCCAGGAGGAAGGCAAGCTTAAAGAACATGGCACCGGCTACACACTTTACTGGTCTGGCAAACCCAAAACCGAAAAACATCTTTCAGGAGTAGGCTTTATGATTAAAAACTCCATTGCCTCCAAACTCGAAACCTTGCCAACAGGACACTCCAATCGCATTATTTCTTTACGCCTCCCACATGTTGTTCTCTTTAGTATATATGCCCCAACTATGCAAGCCGACCCTGTAGAGAAAGACAAATTCTACACAGACCTATGCCAACTCATACAAAAAGTCCCTGTAGAACATAAAATTATTATCCTTGGTGACTTCAATGCCAGAGTAGGAAAGAACTCCGAAGCTTGGAAAGGTGTCTTAGGCAAGCATGGTATTGGAAATTGCAATGATAACGGATGCCTCCTGCTAGAGTTCTGTGCAGAACAACAGCTGACTATTACAAACACAATCTTTCAGCAGAAAGATAGCTTGAAGACAACCTGGATGCACCCCTGATCCAAACATTGGGACCTCATTGACTATTTTCTAGTCCGTCAGAGAGACATTCGTGATGTCCATCATACCCGAGTGATGCCCAGTGCAGAATGCCAAACAGATCATCGCCTCATCAGATGTAAACTAAACCTTCATCATAAGTTCAAACCTAAGAGGGGTGGCATCTTAAAGAAGAGACTCCAAGTCAACAATCTTCAACAAGCTACTATGAGAGACAACTTCCAGGCAAATCTACAAACAAAACTTGAAGACCATCCTACAGATCCTTCTCCTACAGTGCTTTGGCAACATATCAAAAACAGTATCCTCCAGTCTGCAGAAGAATCTCTCGGGTTCTCCCACAAGAAAAATCAAGACTGGTTTGATGAAAACAACCAAGAGATCCAGGAGCTGTTGGCAAAGAAGAGAACTGCTCACCAGGCATACCTCGCCCAGCCAACCTGCCATGTAAGAAAAGCAGCTTTCCACCTCACATGTAGTAAACGTCAACGAAAACTCCGAGACATGCAGAACAAGTGGTGGATCAATATAGCAGAAAAGACACAATGCTGTGCAGATCTGGGTGATCATAGAGGATTTTATGAAGCTCTTAAAGCAGTGTTTTGACCTACTTATCAGGTCCAAAGCTCCTTATACAGTACAGATGGTCAAACATTAATTACTGATAAAGCCTCCATCCTGAATCGATGGGCTGAACATTTTCAAAGTCTCTTTAGCGCCAACCGAGTAGTCCAAGGCTCAGCTATCCAACATATGATACAAAAACCGATGAAAAATGAATTGGACATACCTCCACTTTGGAAGAGAGCCTTAAGGCCATACAGCAGATGAAAAACAGCAAGGCAGCTGGGATTGATGGAATCCCACCTGAAGTTTGGAAACACGGAGGTCATGCACTCCACAATAAATTCCACGAATTCCTTGTGAATTGCTGGGAAAAAGGGGAACTGCCATCAGACCTCCGAGATGCAGTCATCATCACCCTGTACAAGAAAAAAGGAGCAAAATCCGACTGCTCAAACTATCGAGGCATAACACTGCTCTCTATTGCTGGAAAAATCCTTGCAAGGATACTCCTGAACAGATTAGTTCCTGCTATTGCAGAAGAACTCCCTGAAAGCCAATGTGGCTTCAGAGCCAATAGGAGTACTACACACATGGTATTTGCCCTTAGACAACTGCAAGAAAAATGTAGGGAGCAGAACAAGGGACTCTATGTAACATTTGTCAACCTCACCACAGCCTTCGACACTGTAAGTAGAAAAGGTCTGTGGCAGATCCTGGAAAGACTGGATGTCCCCCCAAATTCCTTAAAATGATTATCTTGCTACACGAGGGACAGCGTGGTCAAGTCAGATATGGCGATGCTCTTTCAGAGCCCTTTTAAATAACTAATGGAGTGAAGCAAGGTTGTGTTCTTGCACCAACTTTATTTACAATCTTCTTGAGCATGATGCTCCAAAGGGCTGTGGCAGAGCTTGAAGAAGACGACGGCATCTATATACGTTACCGTACTGATGATAGCTTGTTTAACTTAAGCCGTCTGAGGGCTCACACTAAGACTCTAAACTATCTAGTCCGTGAGCTGCTCTTCGCCGATGATGCTGCCCTTATTGCCCACAGAGAAGCAGCTCTGCAGCACCTAACGTCCTGCTTTGCAACAGCTGCAGAGCTGTTTGGGCTAGAAGTCAACCTGAAGAAAACAGAAGTTCTTTACCAGCCTGCACCACAGGACGAACACCACCATCCCCACATTGCCGTCAGCAAATCTGTGCTTAAGTCCGTTCAGCAGTTCACCTACCTGGGAAGCATCATCTCCTCAGATGCCAAGATTGACAAAGAGATCGATCACAGATTAGCAAAGGCATATAGTGCATTTGGAAGACTTCACAAGAGTCTGGAGCAATAAACACCTGAGGCAAAGCACAAAAATCAGTGTGTATAGAGCCATTGTACTGTCTATCCTCCTTTATGGATCTGAAACATGGGTCACCTATCGCCACCACCTACGACTCCTCAAGCGCTTTCATCAGCGCTGTCTACGCACAATCCTAAATATACACTGGACTGACTATGTGATGAATGTTGCTGTCCTTGAGCAAGCAGGGATCACCAGCATTGAGGCCATGATATTGAGAACACAGCTGTGCTGGGCAGGGCACATTTCTAGGATGGAGGACCATCGCCTCCCAAAAATACTACTCTATGGTGAACTCGCCATGGGTCAGCATAAGAGGGGCACTCCAAAAAAGCGGTACAAGGACTCCCTGAAACAACATCTCAGGCTCGGCCAAATTGATCACCAACAGTGGTCCGCCCTGGCCTCACATCGGGAGGCATGGAGACACACTATCCACCGTACTGCAGCCTTATTTGAGAACTCACGCCGAACAAGTCTTGAAGAGAAACGGCAATGCAGAAAGAATCACAACCAAAAACGTCACCCAAGGAGATCTTCTGCTGTGCTTTTTGCAACCGGACTTGTTTATCTCGGATTGGTCTTTTTAGACATCATCGCGCTTGCAGAAAGCGCGGGATGAGTCCTTCCTGAATCTTCTTTTGCGAAGAAAAGCCAGAGAAGGTACCAAGGTATTAAAGGGCATATTACCACATTTGAAGGAATTTTGAGACATTTGGAGCAATTTAGGGGAATTTCACATCTACATTCTAACTATTTTTTCTGGGGGATCCAGGGACATTGAAGAGATCTGGAATTGCCAAAAAAGGGTCCCTATGTAGTGGGGGGCATGGAGCAATTGCACCAAGTGAACCATTGAAAATTTGGCCCTGATTGACCCTGCCATGGCCTTGTTGCTGAGTATCTGCTGAATGTTACCTCAGGTGTGCCATCGGCATTCCCATCACCTCCTGATATTACTTTCATTATATTCAAATTGTTTTAAGATCCCAGGTTTTCTCCTTTTGGGTTAAGGAAGAAATTTGCAAACTTGTGGGAATACTTATTTTAAAAAATGAGCTAAACAAAATTCTCCTCATTGTCGTTGCCACATTTAATTGATACAACTATTGCAAGCATGAACCTGTGTGTGTGGTGTAGTGGTTTGAGTGTTCGACTAGGACTCTGAGACCAGGGTTCAAATCCCTGATCAGCTACGGAAATACATTGTGTGACCTTGGGCAAATCACACACTCTCAGCCTCAGAGGAAGTCAAGGGCAAACATTCTCTAAATAAATCTTTCCAAGAAAACCCCAGGATAGGATTGGACTTGATAGGATGAAGTCCACTTGAAGGCGCATAACAACAGCAACAAATTCCAAGAATGGAGTGGACTATGTTGTATCTACCTGGTCGAAAAAAATGGGAAAATTTTTGGACAAAAAGAGATGACAAGCCTAATTCAACAACACAACACATAGGGACTCTTAGGCAGACTTTTTGGAGCTAAAGCCTTCTATCTAGATTGCCTAAATGTTAATCTCAAATGCTTTCTTTCAGATTTATGAAGACCTTTGTAAACTTTGGAAAGTTCTTATTTAAAAAATTCTCAGCTGGATGAGACCATCATAGCATGGATATGCCAAAGGAAGCAAGTCATAGCTTGGATATGCCAATGGGGGCAAGTCCACCAGCTGCTTTGCTGCTTAGGGGAGTAAAGGATGACTCAGAAATCTTGGGACCAAATGTATCCACTTCAGAGTAAATGTTGCTAAAACAAAACATGCATTTTAGATCTAAAATGTGACACAAAAAGCACAATTTGAGATATTTTGTTACCATAGTTGATACTCTTCACAACCAGTTATCAAAAAGGAAGATGAGGGCTTGGTTATTTTGCTCAATGACAATGTTCCTCATCAGCATTTTAGTGTCCGTATTAATATTAATTCTCTCAGTGCCTATATGCCTCATTTGAAGCCTGGATGCTTTTAAGAATGAGAGTGGACAAAATAAATTCCATTTGCAATGGAGAAATAGAGGGACTGTGCTATTCCTTTCTACCTAAATATACTTTCTTTATTGAGGTTGTCTGTGAAATGAATAGCTCATACATTCAAACAAAAAGGTGAAGTAAACTGAACACGGGAGAAAGGAGGGGAAATGGATGCAGATTAGCAAAAGAAGAATAAATGAGAGGGCAAGAGGGAATAGTGACCTACTTTGCAGATTTCTAAGAAGGAAAAAAACAAAGTAAAAGATGGAGATGTGTGACATGCTGAGAAGGAAAGATGGTAATATGGAAGAAAGAGACTTTCTAAATGAGATGAACAAGAATATCTTCAGTGAGATAGCTCAGGCTTATTGATGGTTTATTGATCCAGGGAACATAGCAAAAGTGGATTCAGTGAAACACTGCTTTTCTCAGGAATAACAGCAATTTCAGTGCAATGCAAAGCTGTGGGTACAATCAGAAAGCAAAGGGGAGTTGAGTATTATCTCTGAATACAGTGAAATTCTGAATAACTACTTGTCAATGGGTGATATTGTGTGCATTGAATAGCTTATGTACAGATAGTTAACATTGGTCTGGGATTTGGTTATGTAAGAGGACACTCCAAAAATGAACAGGAATTGAGAACTTAGTATAAGCAATCTTGCATGTTTTCCTCCAAAAACTTGGAATGAGGATTTTAATTGGTCAACTAACCCCACACCCCGCCAAAGGCTGAATAATATGCATTTGGTGCAGAATGGCTTATTATTTTGTAGACTTCAGTATAGGTGTAGATATGCCTTTGTATAAGCATTGGTGTTTGTGTAACTTTCATGCAAGGGAGGAGGATAAAATTATAGTCCTAGAATTTATAATTGCAATGAAAGAATTAGTTATTTAGAATTCTGTTTGTGGGATAAATGATGGAGATCTGCTGTATACCTTTCACTCTGAGTCTGCTCTCCTAGTGCATTTAATCTAACTCTTACTGCTTATGGATATTTTTCATCGCTGCTCAGGCAGCCTCACTCTGAACCATCTATTGTTTCTAAAAATTATATTGTGCAAGATTCACCTAAAGATCTTCCCATTTCCTTCTTACTTTTTAAATCCTTTGAGTCTCTCTTTTTTTTTCTCAGCAAATCTGCAGCATTTTTATCCCAACTGATAGTGATGCACAGTTTTGTAGGCAGCTCACTGGCTGCTGAGAGAGCCTGCTGTGTCTAACAGGAGCGAACTCAAATTTTGGAAGGCATATTTCAGGGTTCAGGTGTTTTATTAATAGGGTGGGAGATGCTGGGCAATGTATCAGAATCTGAATAGAGGCCAAATATGATCGATCTTATAGACAGCATATAGCCAATAGGGCACAAAAATTCAAGGGACATTGTTAAAGATGGTAAGGTTTGTCTAAAGTCTAAAAAGTTACACCAAGCACTTAGACATACTTTAAAAGTCCCAAGTAACCCAGGGAGGTCATAAAAAGAGCAAAACTTACCTGGATGTCCCAATCTCACCCAGACGTGTGGCCTGAGGTTTCACATGCCATCACCAAATCACAATGGGGGATCTATTGACAGCTTCAGCCATCAATAACACCAGTGGAATGCAAAAGGATGATGTCATCTGATATTGGCGTCCTTTTGCATTCCGCAAGTAGTTATCGTGCCACATTGGCTGCATCTGATATTCTCCTAAGGGATATGAGAGATGAAGAGGCCAGATCACATGTTCTAGAGCTTGGGGGCAGGCAGAACCAACATCCTTCCTCTTTTTCCCAACCTTAAGAGAGAAGCAAGTGGAGAATTACAAGCCAAGCCATACCTCCTCTCCCCTCCTTTTGTTCCTGGCTTATCCTCAGCAGTTTCCTTGCTTACCCATCCATGCATGAGTGTTGATGAAGCGATTTATTGACTCTTCAGTCTCAAGTCCGTGACTTGAGCCAGACTATTGACTGGCCCCATTAGTGGATGTGGCCAAGAAGGTACAGTCTGAGCAACTCTGGATTGAGGCTAGGAGTCTCAGGCTTAGTTGGATTGGCTACCTTCCTTCCATTAACCGGGTGTATTGTAGGGAGAAGAAATACTGCACGACTGAGAATTATGACCCTAGCAGCAAGTGTGGGGCTTCATGTTCAGCAAGAATGAATAAAGACTACATTTTGCTGGAATAGAAATTGCCACAACTTTATTGGTTACAGCTTAATAGAGTTAGCTCACAACATGTCTACTGTGATTCAGGCATTGGTTGACCTGGCTGCCAGCTGAGGGTAACCCATTCATTGGTAGATACATCTGCTGGCCAGTGGAAACCCATCCTCCCAACTCACCAGCTGGGTGGTGCTGGAATGACAGATAACTATGTGGTTCTCCTGCCATTTAGGAATGAGGCCATCTGCTGCCAAACTGAGCATGACCTGGTTGCCATCACCTCCAAGGTCCCTTAAAGGGATCCCCCATACTAGGTATGATGGGCCCCATCTGCCCCCAAAGTGGACCCAGCTCCCATGCAAAAACCAAAATGATCAGTATTAGCAGTATGATACCAGTAACAAAGAATAATTTATACAAAAAACAGAATACTAAGGGATAATGTGTAGGGATGATCATAGAATCATAGAATCATAGAATTGCAGAGTTGGAAGGGACCATGAGGGCCATCCAGTCCAACCCCCCCTGCCACGCAGGAAATTACAATCAAAGCATCCCTGACAGATGGCCATCCAGCCTCTGTTTGAAGACCTCCAAGGAAGGAGACCCCACCACGCTCCAAGGGAGTGTGTTCCACTGCTGAACAGCTCTTACTGTCAGAAAGTTCCTCCTAATGTTGAGGTGGAATCTCTGTTCCTGGAGCTTGCATCCATTGCTCCATGTTCCAGTCTCTGGAGCAGCAGAAAACAAGCTTGCTCCATCCTCAGCGTGACATCCCTTCAAATACTTAAACAGGGCTATCATATCGCCCCTTAACTGTCTTTTTTCCAGGCTAAACATACCCAGCTCCCTAAGTCTCTCCTCATAAGGCATCATTTCCAGACTTTTCATCATTTTACTCGCCCTTCTCTGGACACGCTCCAATTTGTCAATATCCTTTTTGAATTGTGGTGCCCAGAACTGCACACAGTATTCCAGGTGAGGTCTGACCAAGGCAGAATAGAGCAGCACTATTACTTCCCTTGATCTAGACACTATACTTCTATTGAGGCAGCCCAAAATCGTATTGGCCTTTTTAGCTGCCGCATCACATTGTTGACTCATGTTCAACTTGTGGTCTACTAGGACTCCTAGATCCCTTTCGCATGTAGTCTCATTCAGCCAGGTCTCCCCCATCCTATATCTATGCATTTCGTTTTTCCGCCCTAAGTGCAGTACCTTACATTTCTCCGTATTGAATTTCATTTTGTTAGCTTTGGCCCAACTCTCCAGTATATCCAGGTCATTTTGAATTTTGATCCTGTCCTCTAGGGTATTAGCTACTCCTCCTAATTTGGTGTCATCTGCAAATTTGGTAAGTATGCCCCTAATTCCGTCCTCCAAGTCATTGATAAAGATGTTGAATAGCACTGGGCCCAGGACAGAACCCTGTGGCACCCCACTGGTCACATCTTTCCAAGACGAAGAGGAGCCACTGAAGAGCACCCTTTGGGTTCGACCAGTCAACCAATTACAAATCCATTGAACAGTTAACTTGTCTAGACCACATTTTACAAGCTTGTTTGCAAGAATGTCATGGGGAACCTTGTCAAAGTCCTTACTGAAATCAAGGTATGCGATATCCACAGCGTTCCCTTCATCTACCAAGCTGGTAATTTTATCCAAAAAAGAGATCAGATTAGTCTGGCATGACTTGTTTCTCTGAAACCCATGTTGACTTTTTGTGATTATGGCATTGCCTTCTAAATGTTCACAGACTCTCTGTTTAATGATCTGCTCTAGAATATTCCCTGGTATTGATGTCAGACTAACTGGACGATAATTGCTGGGATCCTCCTTTTTCCCCTTTTTGAAAATGGGGACAACATTTGCCCTCCTCCAGTCTGCTGGGACTTCTCCTGTTCTCCAAGAGTTCTCAAAGATTATTGCCAATGGCTCTGAGATTACTGGTATATTTGCCAGCTCTTTTAATACTCTTGGATGTAGTTCATCTGGTCCTGGAGATTTAAATTCATTTAGATTAAGAAGGTATTCCTGTACTACCTCTTTGCTTATTCTGTGCTGGATTTCCCCTATTGTGTCCTCTGTTCCTTTATCCTCAGGTTGGTCCCCCTTTTCCTTTTCTGAAAACACTGAGGCAAAGAAGGTGTTGAGTAATTCTGCCTTTTTCTCTGCCCCCTGTTAGCATTTTGCCATCTTCTCCGCATAGTGGCCCTACCATTTCCTTCTTCCTCTTTTTGCTGCAGACATACCCAAAAAAACCCTTTTTATTGTTCTTAACCTCTCTAGCAAGCCTGAGCTCATTCTGCACTTTAGCTTTTCTGACTTTACTCCTACACATGTTTGCTATCTGTTTGAATTCTTCTTTGGTGATTTCCCCCCTTTTCCATTTCCTATACATGTTCCATTTAAAACTTAGCAACATTGAAAGTTCTTTAGTCATCCATCCTGGTTTTTTGAGACACCTCCCATTTTTCTTCCTCAATGGTACTGTTTGAAATTGTGCCTTCAGTATCTCCCTTTTGAGAAAGTTCCATCCGTCTTGAGGTCTCTTCTCTTTTAGTATTCCTGACCATGGGATCACCCCCAGTATTTACCTGAGTTTATTGAAATCAGCTCTCCTAAAGTCAAGAATGCGTGTCTGACTATGCCTGGCTTCTCCTTTCCATTGTATAACAAACTCCAGGAGAACATGATCACTCTCACCTAAGGATTCCACCACTTGCACCCCATTAACCAGCTCATCCTGTTGGTTAGGATCAGATCTAAAATAGCTGACCCCCTTGTTGCCTCTTCCACCTTTTGGACCATGAAATTGTCTTCCAGGCAAGTAAGGAATTTGCTAGACCTTGAAGTTTTGGTTGAGTTAGATTTCCAGCAAATATCAGGATAGTTGAAGTCACCCATCACTACTACATCTCTTCTTTCTGCGTGTGTGGTCATCTGTTCTAGAAAGGCATCATCCAATTCCTCCGTCTGACTTGGGGTTCTGTAGTAGAGTCCCATAATAACATCTGTGCTGTTTCCCTCCCCTTTAATTTTTATCCAGATGCTCTCCACCTGGCTTTCAGTATTGATGTCATGGATCTCTTCAGTGGTATAAATATCCCTGACATATAATGCTATTCCTCCTCCTTTCCTGTTTGGCCTGTTTCTCTTATAAAGGTTATACCCCTCTAATCCTACATTCCAATCATGCAACTCATCCCACCAGGTTTCAGTAATCCCTATTATATCATATTTGTTTTGTAGTGCTAGAAGTTCGAGTTCATCTTGCTTATTTCCCATGCTCTGTGCATGAGTGTAGAGATATCTAAGACCATGTGTTCCCTTTACTTGCTGCCTGTGCAAGTTTTTTTGCCTCCCACTGTTGGGACCTTGCCCTGTTTGCCTTGTTCCCTCTATGACAGTTTGACTATTTTCTCCAGCCCTTTTACCTTCCAGAATACTGTCTCTCTCCCCCATATGACTCAGTTTAAAGCCCTCCTGATCAAATTCTTGAGACTATAGGCAAAAATGTTTCTGCCAACTGTCATGAGATGTACCCCATCTCTTGCCAGAAGTCCCCCCTCATGGAAGCACAGCCCATGATCCAAGAATCCAAATAGTTCTCGGCGACACCATCTACGGAGCCAGTTGTTTACATCGGCTATTTTCCTCTCCCTTCCTGGACCATGCCGTTCAACTGGCAGAAGAGACGAGATGACAACCTGTGCATCCATTTCTTTCAGCTTCCTTCCCAGAGCCTCATAAGCTCTTCTGTTCTTTGGAAAGCTGTGCATTGCAGTATCATTGGTTCCCACATGGACCAAAAGGAAGGGGTAATGATCCATAGGCTTGACGAGTCTTGTCAGCCTCTCCATCACATCACGGATCTTTGCCCCAAGGAGACAACACACCTCCCGAGTCATCTTGTCAGGCCCACATACCACTGCTTCTGTACCCCGCAGCAAGGAGTCCCCCACCACCACCACACGCCTCCCCCGAGGCTTCACAGCTGCTGTTCCTTGCGGTGGTCATCTCAGGGTCCCCTGCTCTGCCCCTGAAGTCTGTCCATGCTGTTCTTCCTCGTTGTCCTCGATAAGGGAGAGGGCTTCGAATCGATTCTGTAGCTGCAATCTGCTCGAAGAATCCCTGAATTTTCTTGTTCTGTGTGTGACATTCCTCCAGCTGTCTACTTCCTGTGTCTGTGAAGTGACCCTCTCCTCGCCAACCAGTTCCTCTGTGCGGTCCCTGTCCAAAACTTTTCGTTCTGTTCTCTCCAGGAAAATCTCTTGCTCACAAATCTTTTGAAGTGAATCTACCCGTGTCTCCAGCTGCTGGACTTTCTCCTCATAGAGGGCTACCAACTTGCACTTGGTGCATGTGAAGTTCCCCACATCTGTAGACAAGAAGACAAACATCCCACAAGTGTTGCAGGTGACTGCAGCAGTCCCCTCAGTATCCATGGTGAGAGCTTTTAGGTAATCTAAGAACTCTTAGTTAATGCTGAGACCTCTATGCTATACTTTTGTTTGGTCACTGAAATTCGTGCGCTTTTAGGTGCTTGCCTCAGCAACAAGCAGCCTCTCCCAACAGTTTTTTAAAAAATTCAAACTCACAGAAGCTCCACCCCACTCAGCAACAAGCAGCATCTCCCATCAGTTTTTTAAAAAAATCAAACTCACAGAAGCTCCACCCCACTCAGCAACAAGCAGCCTCTCCCAACCAGTTTTTTAAAAAATTCAAACTCACAGAAGCTCCACCCCACTCAGCAACAAGCAGCCTCTCCCAACAATTTTTTTAAAAAAGTCAAATTCACAGAAGCTCCACCTCACTCAACAACAAGCAGCCTCTCCCAACAGTTCAAAAAAATTCAAACTCACCTACCCAAAGTGGCTGTCCAGAAGCTGCTCTCCTTCTTCTCCCTGGCAGGAATGATGATGAAAGCCAATTGACTGTTGGTGGGATAGTGGAATCAATTTGTGTAGGCCAGGAGAGGATCTGAGTGAAGTCTTCACTCACTCCTGAGCTCTGCCCCCTGCCAGCCAACTCTTTCTTCTGGGAAAGAGAAACAGCCCTGGCACCTGGAATATGGTGTCAACCCTTGCTTTGCCCACAGCTGCAACCAACAAATTAGCACATGTGGTGAGTCACAAAATACACTTCTGCTTTGTATCCTGTGTATGTGCACCAGATTCTATGAAAGGATGTGTGAATGTATCATGAAGCTAAATCTCTTGCAATGGGGGACTCAATGAAAGAAGTGGTACTCCTGCCAAACTTTCACTTATTAGCGTCTCAGCTGTAGTGTTTTCCATATCTGTAAAACGAGTACCTAAATATCTTCTACATCATTGCTCATTAAAAAAAAAAACCTTCTGATTTATTTGCATACATGCACCATGCATGTGACTTGTCATGGGGTCTTCAGCTTGGCTTACTCAGTTTATCTGTTCTACATGGAGGCCATCTCCCACTTTCTGATTATGTCAGAGTTGTAGCCTGCATTGTGCATGTGATCTATGAAGGCCTGAAGTCATGAAAATGAAGAATCCTCAAAGAAGAGGTGTTTGATTCTGATATATAGGCTCCAATCATTTTTGTTCAACAAAACTCCACACAGCATTGTGATCACACCCACTCTGGAAGCATCACATCTTCTTAATGAGAAGATAATGTGGCTTGACTGCTGAGAAAATGCAAATATATGTGAAACTGGAGCACTTTACTATAACATTAGATTGTGCGCACAATCCTAAATATACACTGGACTGACTATGTGACGAATGTTGCTGTCCTTGAGCAAGCAGGGATCACCAGTATTGAGGCCATGATATTGAGAACACAGCTGCGCTGGGCAGGGCACGTTTCTAGGATGGAGGACCAACGCCTCCCAAAAATACTACTCTACGGTGAACTCGCCACGGGTCAGCGTAAGAGGGGCGCTCCAAAAAAGCGATACAAAGACTCCCTGAAACAACATCTCAGGCTTAGCCAAATTGATCACCAACAGTGGTCCGCCCTGGCCTCACATCGGGAGGCATGGAGGCGCACTATCCACAATGCTGCAGCCTTATTTGAGAACTCACGCCGAACAAGTCTTGAAGAGAAACGACAACGCAGAAAGAATCACAACCCAAAAACATCACCCAAGGAGACCTTCTGCTGTGCTTTCTGCAACCGGACTTGTTTATCTCGGATTGGCCTTTTTAGTCATCAGCGCGCTTGCAGAAAGCATGGGATGAGTCCTTCCTGAATCTTCGTTTGCGAAGAAAAGCCAGAGAGAGAGAGAAGGGATAACATTAACACCATGGCTCCGTGCTATAGATTCCTGGGATTTGTAGTCTGATGCATCATGACAGTAAGAGCTGTTCGGCAGTGAAACACACTCCCTCGGAGCACGTGGGGTCTCCTTCCTTGGAGGTCTTTAAACAGAGGCTGGATTGCCATCTGTTGGGGATGCTTTGATCAAGATTTCCTGCGTGGCAGGGGGTTGGACTGGATGGCCCTCGTGGTCTCTTCCAACTCTACAATTCTATGATTCTATGATAAACTACAAAGCCCGGGGTTCTGTAGAGTGGAGCCCTGACAGTTAAAGTGACATCAAAGTGTCAGAATTGTGTCATTTCGATATATTCTCATAAAGTCAGAAACAGGAAGAGATGTATGGGAGGAAGTGAAATCAAACCAAAGAATGGCAGTCCATAGAGGAGGAAGCAAGAAAGGAGGCAAATACAAATTAGAGCCTTTCCTCCATTGACAGTGGAGGTGCTCATCTTAGGATGGTGAGTTTGAAAGAACCAAACTGTAGGCAGAAAAATAAGTTTAGAAACCTCAACAGGAGGAACTTTTATTAAGGAAATATATTCTTGAATAGCAATACCCTGATCCTTAATCTAAAAGAAAAGGATGTGAAGGAGACATATTGCAGCATGTCCTCCCTTATCAAAGAGCAGACAGGAAGAGGGGGGGTTATAACAGGAGGGCAGTCACATAATCAAACTGACTGAACCAGACAACATTATCTTCCCAAAACACTTTTGAGATAGCTGGCTGACAGAGGGAAAAGCAAGTAGGAAAGAAAGACAACAGATCCTAATCCTTCTCGGCCTTCTTATACCTAAGCCAGCTCATCCCTAGTAGACAAGAGAGCAGCAAGAACAAGTGCAGAAGCTGTTGTTTCTTCCAACAACTACATGTCTCTGCCTCTATTTTCCTGCACGGCAGAGTGTTGGAATAGATGGCCCTTACAGTTCCTCCAACTGTCATTCTATGATTGCCTCCTATAGGCATGTAGTCGCTTAGGAAAGCATGTTCAGCTATTTCTCCACTTCCAATAGTATTACAGATTGTGTTTTCCCTGAAAGGATAGGATAATTTGAGGTGTTACAGTGGTGGGTGTGAGAACTTCCTGGTCCAATGACTTCTTATACCTAAGCAGGCCTTCTCTGCTCATTAAGTTTGGTGTGGGCATTTTCACATTTTCGTATACCTGACGTTAGAAATCTCCCAGATACCCTGCTAAGTAACCTGCTTTCCTGAGGTGAGGACACTGCTCAGGGTCTGTCAGAGATCCTGTGGCAAATGCAGAGTTAGGGCATTTGATGGCCCTGACATTACTCTGTGAGACTTTTATGTTATGTGTCATTGCTTTTGTTAGACACAGTTTCCCTGAGCATGGTACTTCACCCATTTGAATAGGCAGCACTGACCCATTGAGATGAAGTCTGCTGGAAGTACAACAGACTCATTAGTACTCTGAACTCTTTTCTGTCTCAGTTCTACACTGGGACAGCAGGAATGATGAAGTTTGTATGGTTGCTCTTAACACATCAAGGAAAACTAAGAGCTGGCATATCTTCCTTTTTCTTTTCTTTTCTTTGGTACTAGCTTGAAGTGTGGGTTAGATTGACCTACACAGCAGGAAGATTTATAAAATTATGCTTTGCTACATTCTTGTGTTCATGTCCCCTTCAGGTTATCATCAGGCAGCAGATTGCAGAATTGTAATATGCCTTGTAGCTCTAACATCAGAGGTAGGTGCAGAAAATCTACCCAGCACATGTTGCCAGCACATGTTGGAGTCAAGAATCATGCTGGATCATGTAGTTCCCATGTGCATCACCATACAGTTGGTACAGAGCTGAGCTGTTGGAATGCTGCTTTTAAAAAGTAACTTGTTTCCATTACTTCTTCTACTGTTTTAAAGGTACCTTGTTGTCATTACTACTTCTAATGTCTAAACAAGTATCTCCTTGCATTACTGGTTGGGGTTTTTTTTTCATTGCCTTGCACTAGCTATTTTGACAAACCTATGGCATAAAACTTGAAAAATTCCTGTCAAAAATGCTTTGAAGTTATTAAGATGCCCTTTAAAGTAACTTTAAAATAACTAGGAAACATGACTTACATCAGCAGTAAATTAACCTAGTTCCCACACCATTATAATACTTTGAAATGGAGCAGCAGTGCATCTGGATTACTCCAGAAGTAACCTGTTACAGAGCATCTTACTTCCAACCTTTGGGCACAGATCACATGGATCAGTTACACAATGGCATGAAGCTTGCAATAGAGAAAGAAAACATTCCAACTTAAAAATAAAATCTGTCTTGATAAAGCCCTAGAGAGATTAAAAAAAAAAAAGCTGTGATGGCTACATTCTATGGGATCCTGAGATTTGTAGTTTGGTGTGTCACTAGAGCGCTCTAGAGTGCACTAGAGTGTTTTAAATATCTCATGAAACTACAGATCCCAGGATATCAAAGGATGGAGCCATGGAATTTGAATGTGTAGCAAAATGCTATAATTGTGCATTGGGAAAGAGGCCCACTGACATCATTAAAATTAGACAAATAAATAGTTCTGTGCTGAACAGACAGTAACAAACTGTGTGGAGGGTGATCAGGATGGTATGGGTTATGGCAACCAGATCCTGTGAAGAAAATTTTAAAAGCTAAGTGTATTTGCACTGTAGAAGAAAGGATTGAAAGGAGGCATAATAGTGGCCTTCAAATATCTGATTGACTTTTGCCCAGAAGCTGGAGTACACTTATTCTCTGTTGCTTCAGAGACCAATGGGAACAGGGTAGCTAAGATTCCAGACTGCATCTAAATGTTAGGAAAATCTTCCTAATGGTTTTGTTTGTTTAATGGTGGAACAGACTGCCCTGAGAGGAGGTGGTGGTGGACTGTCTTTGACTGGAGCTATTTAAGCAGAGGCTATGTAGTTTATCTGTCAGTAATGCCATCCTTGAATCCTCCAGTGAGCAAGATGTTTGATTAAATGATTTCCAAGGTAATGTTGAGCTCAGTGATTCTATATGGCTGTTGAATTGTCAGTTGGAAGTTATGCTGGTAATTTCACCAACAATTGCTGTCTTGCTTTTTTTTTTTTTCCTTTTCAGAACAATACCAATCATTATGCACTCCTAACACTTGAAGAGGCTGGAGCATTATGCATCTCCCCACTAGGTGAGAAGTAAAGATATTGCAATTAATGCAGAAAAACAGTAAGCATGAAGGATGCAAAATTGGTATACATTCTGCAATCTTTGCAAAGGAGTAGAAAGGTGTGTGTGTGTGTGTGTGTGTGTGTGTGTAGGGATGAAGGAGAAGATCTAATAAAAAATAAAAGTAGCTATTTGGTATATCAGTAAAAGTAAAAATTATAGTTATAAAATATCTTTATTAAGACTCAGGCCAGAGGTACCCTTTGGACCTGAAGCTATACTTAAGTTGCAAGATAGAGATTATAGACTGGGGGCTGAAAGAATCAGTTATAGGTGTTATTTATTTATTTATTTATTTATTTAGTGTATAGTCTGTCTTTCTCCCACCATGGCACAGAAGGCAGCTTTAAAGCAAAGTTCAGCTAAACATTTATAATGTTAATATTGTGTGCCTTCAAGTCGTTTCTGGCTTATGGTGACCCTAAGATGACCAATCAAAGCATTTTCTGAGGCTGAGAGTATGTCACCCAGTGGGTTTCCATGGCTGAGCAGGGATTCAAACCCTGGTCTCCAGAGTCATAGGCCAATGTCCAAACCACTGTGCCATGCTACAAAAGTTAAAAAGCAATTAAACAAACAATTCTATTTAAAAAGCTCATAATGAAAACAATTTAAAGTGCCTTGAAAACATAATTAAAAGACAGCACAGCACACTGAAAACAACCTCCTGCCATATGATTTTATTTAGGCCTGCCACTGACAGAAAGAGCAGAGAGGGGCCAACCAAATCTCCCATGAGTCTGGACTTAGAAAAGAAACAAACTATTTGGTTTATTAACTTTGAGGTTATAATATCAACAGTTCAGTACTGTGCATATAACTTGGTTGCTTTCCTTAGTGTCAGTCTGTTGTGACAGACAATCTGTATAAGTACATATATGAATGCTTTGATCTTTTAATAATATAATCAAATAGACAATAGTCTAATCCACTCTTTGTCACACAGCCTTCAATTTCCACTCACTCTCTCAACCATTCAGCCCCACCACTCTCCAGCTGCACTCTCCACTGCACAGACTTAACTCACAGACTCACTCAACTTAACTGCCCCTCTCAACTGACATTCACCCAGTTCATATTCTCTGAAACACCTCCCATCACAGTTTCCTGCTCTTCTCGTTCACTCAGATGCATTACATCACAAGCTTGCCACAGCAGCCCTTGTAGAGTGTGTTACAGTAATCCAAACTGGGATATAATCAAGGCATTGGTTATCATATACACATCTGACCTCTCAAGGAACAAGTGGAGCAGGTGCACTAGTTTTAGCTGTGCAAATACAAGGTCTGTCTATTAAATAATGAAACTGATACAATAACCTGTCTTTATTTTTATATATTACAATTCTAATGCATGTCCTCTTCAATATACAGTTGCCCCTCCACATTCGCAGCTTTCACACTCGCAGTTTTGATTATTCGCGGTTTAGCCCCAGCCCCTTAGGGAAGGCTGCCGAGAGGCAGGGCAACCTTCTCCCTGCACCTTCTCCGACCTTCCAGAGGCGGCTCCGGGGCTTCAAAGCCCTGGAGTCTGCTCAGGAAGGCCGGGGGTGGGGCGGGCAGCCTCCTTCCCTCCTTCCACCTTCCCCGGCCTTCCTGAGGGGACTCCAAGGCTTCTAAGACCCGAAGTCCCCTCAGGAAGGCCGGGGAGAGGCTGGGCAGCTTCCCTCCCGCCCACCCGCTGCCTTCCCCGGCCTTCCTAAGCGGGCTCCGGGACTCCAAAGCCCCAGAGTTCGCTCAGAAAGCCTCCTCCCCGCCTGCCCGCTGCTTTTCCCGGCCTTCCTGAGGGGACTCCAAGGCTTGTAAGCCCTGGAGTCCACTCAGGAAGGCTGCGGAGAGGAAGGCAGCCACCTGCCTGCTGCCTTCCCCGGCCTTTTTAAGAGGGCTCCGGGGCTTCAAAGCCATGGCGTCTGCTTAGGAAGACTGGGGAGAGGCAGCGCAGCCTCCTCCCCACCCACCCGCCCGCTTACTCCCCCGCCCACCAGCTGCCGTCTCCAGCCTTCCTAAGCGGGCTCTGGGGCTCCAAAGCCCCGGTGTCCTCTTAGGAAGGCCGGGGAGAGGCAATGCAGCGTCCTCCCCACCCGCCCACCCGCTTACTCCCCTGCCCACCCGCTGCCGTCCCTGGCCTTCCTAAGAAGGCTCCGGGGCTCCAAAGGCCCGGCATCAGCTTGGGAAGGCCGGGGAGAGTCAGTGCAGCCTCCTCCCTGCCCGCCTACTCACCCGCCTGCCCACTGCCTTCTCCAGCCTCCCTAAGTGGGCTCCAGGGATCCAAAGCCCCGGTGTCCGCTTAGGAAGACTGGGGAGATGCAGCGCAGCCTCCTCCCCGCCCGCCTGCTTACTCACTGCCCTCCTCCCTGCCCGTCAGCTGCCGTCTCCAGCCTTTCTACGTGGGCTCCGGGTCTCCAAAGCCCCGGTGTCCACTTAGGAAGACAGGGGAGATGCAGCGCAGCCTCCTCCCCACCCACCTGCCCGCTTACTCACCCGCCCGCCCGCTGCCGTCTCCGGCCTTCCTAAGCAGGCTCCAGGGCTCCAAAGCCCCAGCGTCCTCTTAGGAAGACCTGGGAGAGGCAGCGCAGCCTCCTCCCCACCCGACCACCCGCCTACTCACCCGCCCGCCCGCTGCCATCCCTGGCCTTCCTTAGCGGGATCTGGGGCTCCAAAGCCCCGGCGTCCGCTTAGGAGGCCGGTAGAGGTAGCACAGCCTTCTCCCCACCCACCCGCCCACCTACTCACCTGCCCACCTGCTGCCATCCCCGGCCTTCCTTAGCGGGCTCCAGGGCTCCAAAGCCCTGGTGTCCGCTTAGGAAGACTGGGAAGAGGCAGCACAGCCTCCTCCCCACCCGCCCGCCCACCTACTCACCCGCCCGCCTGCTGCCTTCCCCAGCCTTCCTAAGTGGGCTCCAGGTATTATAATGCCTGAAGTCCCCTCAGAAAGGCTTCCGGAGAGGCCAGCCAGGCTGGCCAGACGCCGTCCTGTGACCTCCCTCCCTCTGGGGTGGGGTCGTGGGAGCAGTTGTTATTCACGGTTTTTCCACATTCGCAGGGGTCTCAAGAATGTAACTCCCATGAATGTGGAGGGACAACTGTACTCCCTGTTCACACTCACACACCAATGCAATCTTGTTTTCCATTGGTCAAAGGTGTGGAGCAGATCAGTTTCTGTCAGCTGTGTCAATACATCTGCTGTTTTCTTCTTTACTGCATCAAAACATGCTCCTTTAAGCACCAATTTCACTTTAGGGAAAAGAAAAAAGTTACATGGTGCCAAATCTGCTAAATATGGAGGATGTTCAAGTGTAGTAATGTGTTTATCAACCAAAAATTGCTTCACCAAAAGAGCTATGTGAGCAGGCTCATTATCTTGATGAAGAATGAAACCACTTCCCCACAGTTCTGGCCTTTTTTTTCTGACTCTTTTTCTCAGCTTTGTCAAACCTTCCTTATAATAATGCTGGTTCACTGTTCTGCCTTCTGGAACCCATTCTGCCCAAATTATACCCTTGGTGTAAAACACACACACACACACACACACACACACCACAGTGAGCATAGTTTTGAATGTGGACTTGCTTTGATGTACTTTTTTCATTCTTGGTAATGATGGCGTTTTCCAGTGCATTGACTATCATTTTATTTCTAGATCATACTGGAAGATCCAGGTTTCATCACAAGTGATGATTTTTTAAAAAGGGTTTGGGGGTCCACCTCAAGTTGCTGCAAAATGTCACATTGCTTGACTTCTAAACTTAGCATTTTTCTGGCACACAACAGACAACACAGCTGCTTTAAACAATGACAATTAACTGAATGGCCGAGAGTGTTGATGTTTGTCATGCAGGTTCAGACATGATTCAAGGTCACCACTCAAATGTTCACAATCAGTTTTCACTGATTTGTCTGAAAGGTAGAAGCACAGTATCGTTATTTAATAGACAGACTTCATACACTCTTGGCCACCACCAAAAATTGGGCTTCCGTGCTGAGATCTGAATCCAGGAGTACCCCCTAGCTGCTAAACTGAAATTTCAGATGGAGTATAACACCACCAAGCAGAAAATGAATCCCTGTTCCCCGATCTGATGTACAACTAACCAGAAGCAACCTCTATCTTGTCTGGATTGTTTCAATTTGTTCATCCTATTCCATTCCACTACTGACAGCAGATACTGGTTTAGCACTGAAACAGCTTCCTTGGAGTTAGGTGGAAGGAGAGACAGAGCTGAGTGTCATCAGCATACTGTTGACACTGTTAGTATGCCTTACTACCCTCTCCCCATGGTATCTCATCACCTGAAATATTTGACATTTTTTGGTGTCAGGTTGGTTTAGACAGACTAGAGGTCAGTTGGAGGTCACAATGACATGAGATGTGTCTAGAGCTATAATGGTAAGAAAGCCCACACATTGGAAACTGCTTAATGCAGTGTAGATGTGTAAATTGCTATTGCTTAAAACAGTTTGTAAGCTGCTCTGATAGCCTTGTGGCTGAAGAATGGGGTACAAATAAATACATAAATAAATAAAAACTGTAAAAGAAAAATAAGTTGAAAAAAGTTACACTATACACCTAAACACACTTAAAACTTTACAAGTAACCCAGAGAGGGTACAAAAAAGTGTGTCATTTACCTGGTCCCGATCTCATCAGGAAATGTTCTGGCACAGATCTCCCATTGACACAGGGATTGCTCCAGTGAAATCGGCACCTTTTTACTCACTGTCAATTCCATCACAGAAATGGAATGGGGGATCCATTGATAACTTAGCCCATCAATAAAAAGCAGCACCGGGGTAATAGCTGAACAGGAGCATTATGAGAGGGGAACGACGTCATGTGACAGGGAAGCCCTTTAGTGATCTCCTGGCATCATGATAATGCCATATTTAGAGTGTGTGATAATCTTCCCAGTCATTAGAGGGGTATGTGCTAATCTTTTTTTTCCAGCCTTGGTCGTCCCTGGCAATAATTCAATCATTCAATTAAGTGACTGTTCCTTAATCTATACTGTACGGATATCTGTCCTCATACCCGCTCCTATCCAACCTTACAAGCTTGTCACAAAACTATCAATGTTTTGTCTCTCTGCAATTAAAGCAATCAGTTGAGTTTCAGTTTTCTTTGTCTGTTCTGTACTGCAGGAGAGTCATCCAATCTTTGCTATTACGAAATATGCCCATCCAAGACGCAGAAATAGGGTATAAATATGTGATCCCTAACACCAGTATAGTGTGCCACAGTGGATGGATCCAGCCACTCTCTTTCTTACTGTGCCCCAGATCAGAACCTCCTGTGCCACCCTCAAGGCCTGTCTGAGTATCTTCACTGCATGGAATTCTTTTCTTCAAGACTGGTAACTATCACCCTGTCTTCCCAGACCTCTTTCCTGCTATCCAACTTTTTCTGCCTTACTGTGCTATAGTCCTGTATGGTTCTTAAGAATATGTGGTATGTATGTTAGTTCACTTTTGTGTTATTCCAATAAAATACTTTGTCTTACTTTAACTGGAGTGCTCTCTACAGTTAGTACTGATATACATAGGTGAAAAGATCCCTGAAGTTACCCTCCTCTCACGGGCCTCCTGTATGAGCTAATAATTCCCCCAGATATTGCAGGAGATTTTAGCTTCATGGGTGGGAGTCTAAAGTACCACCCACCTCTAGGGGTAACAAGATTGGCAGAGAATGCTGGCAGCACCCTGCATGCCTGACTTGTCAATCGATGCATGCTGTTAAGGAGGGGCAGACATAGAGAAACCTGTAGAGACTCCAGCAGGCTTTTGCGGGAGTGTGTATGAATATTCATCTGTGTGAAGTGGAGCCATAAGGGCTACTGTGGGGTTGGAATCTGCTCCCCTTTCTTTCTTGGTCTTTGCTAGGCAGCCCCCCTTATGCTACCACAAGTTTGGTGGAGCCTTCTTTGAACTGTAATAGAAAGCAAGGGCCTGGTACTAACTCCCTGGGAATCTCTCCCTGCCTCTGAGTCAGTCTATTTTGGTGTGGGATGTGAGAGTTAGGTATTAGGTGTCAGGAACACACACATATCACATGTTAGGGACTGGAACTCCCCAGTTATGCCTGTTTATATTTCCTCCTATAGTTCCTTCAGGGTAGCTCCTGGAGAAGAGTTGTTTGTATGTTGGAGGTGGGGACAAACTGCTGTTGGGTTTTGGTGCTTTGCCCCAGTCTGGAGGAGGTACCCCTCATTTTGGAAAAAGTAGCTTATAATTCACAGGACTCAAACAGGACCTTAAACCCTCTTTCCCCTACAGCTCGGTCAAGTGATAGTAAATTTGTTAGAGTTCATCCTGAAGTCGCAGGGAGTTTCCCCAAAAGGAACCCAGTGGTCTCCCCATCCTGAGTATCTGGGCCACTTTCCCAGTTAGAGTGGCATAGACCTCTCTGGAAGCCATGTAGGAACTGTGGGGATGTTTAAAGAGACATCTTTGCACTTAAAGCCACAGGAGCATTGCAGGGGTGTTTTGAGAAAGCACCTTTGCACTTTACCAGTCAGAAGCAGAGTTTGTTTTATTGTTAGAGAGCAACAAGTTTGAGAACAACTCCCAAATGGATAAACTGGAAAAATGGGTTGCCAGTAAGGGTAGGAACCCACTGAAGAAGGGTTAAGACATTGAACCTGTTTGAAATCCTGCATGCACCTTTCATATACAATGCAAGGAGAGGTCTACAAAGAGTCTATGGCAATTGGGGGTTTTGGAGGGCCCTAAGTGATGTTTCAAGCACCACCACCCACCTCTTAGGGTAGCAACACTGAACCCTGAAACTCAGAATAACCTCTCCCAGTGATTTCACATACATATTAAATAGTAAGAGAGACAGAACCAAGCCTAGTGAGACCCCCACAAGCCAATGGCTAGGGTTTGAGCAGGCAGCACTTCAGCACCACCTTCTGAGTTCATCTCTCCAAGAAGGGCAGGAATCACTGTAAAGCAGTGTCCCCTAGTCCTGTCCCAGAGAAGGGACTTAAAAGGATACCATGGCTGATGATATCAAAAGTTGCTGAGAGGTCCAGCAGAACCAATAAGGACACTCTCCCTCATATAGTTCCAGCATAGGTCATCTACCAAGGCAACCAAAGCTGTCTCCATCCCAGGGCCAGGCCTGAATCTTGATTAAAATAGGCCTGGGTAAACAGTCTCATTCAGTAACCCCTGGAACTGGGAGGCTGCCACACAAGACCCTTGGCCAAGAAAGGGCTATTAGAAGTTGGCTGGCAATTATCCAATATGGTGCATTTCAGGGAGGGTTTTTTTCAGTAATAACCTCATCACAGTCTCTTTCAGGCAGGATAGAAACCTGCCTTGCTGCAGTGAGGCATTCATTATTCCCTGTACCCACTCATCCAATCCCCCTCTGGCTGCTTTGAAGAGCAGAAAGGGCATGGGTCCAGTACAAATGTGGTAGGTCTCACATCTCCAAGGTACCATGTTATTTAGGTTATCATGAGCTAAACAAAATTAGTGGTTCAGATAAAATGCTGGCAGGCACTGAGCAATCTACCCATTGCCTTATGTTTGAGGGGAAGAGACGTGGATTTTCTGTGACTAGGGTTGCCATACCCTGGTGTGGCCAGGTTTTACTCAGATTCTAGGCATGTCATCTGCTGCCTGTTTGGGCCGTCTTCTGCCCCAGACTGTAAGCTTTCATTTGAAAAAATAGTAAGTCTTTAGCTATTGCAGGAGCTGAGATATAGGGGGAAATGTGTGGACACTCCCACGCTTCTACAAGAAGCAAGTCTGCTCCTGCCTTACAGGCAAGAGGGATGAGAGAGTGAGTGGTGGATTGCAAGAAGCAAGGGAGGGGCACACTGTGAGGGCATGAGGTATGGTGAGGGTGGGCACAGGAGAGAAGGAAGAATGAGGAGTGGAGCAGAGGAAGAAGCAGGGGAGGACATGTTGGAGGGTATGAGTCTAAAATTAAAAATTTATTAAAGATTCCAGGGATCTAGCCCTTTTAAAAATAAAAATATCTTCTTTAAAAGTAAAAAAAAAAAAACCCTTTCTTTCAAGGTAAGCAGAGTAAAGGCATTGGAATGCAGACACAGCTCAATTAACATTTAAATGTGTGGTCTGATCACCCAGTCAATTAGACTCATTAAACAACAAAGACGTCAAGTTAAAAATGCATATCAAAAGTTTACTGACTGTATATCAATCTTAATCTACATATTAAAACAAATTTAAAGGTCCTTAACTAACTAAGAGGGTTTAGGGTAGGAAAAACTCACCCAGCCTTAAGCGATGCGGGCTACCTGGTGAAAGGGTGAAAAGTAAAACAAGACTAAAAGATGGCTGCAGCCACATGGAGACAAACTTAAAAGGAAAACTTAAACAAAGTGTAATAAAATATTTAAATTAGGTCATGTGATGAATGACCCATTGTTCCAGCTGGCTGAAATTGCCTAGGGAAAGAAGAAGGGGGAGTGGAAAAAACTCATGCATGCAGGGAAATTCCTAAACTGAACTTAACATGGGATACACAAGATTGTACAGTATTGCATTATAACTTCCCCACAGGACATACTGTGAGGGCATGAGATGAGGTGAGGTAGGGAACAGGAGGGAAAGGAAAGAAGTGAAAGGGGAAGGGAGGAATGTGGCTGAGAAATTCCGTGGCGGGGTGCATGAAGCAAAGGCAGAATTCATTGTGAAGGGGTGAGGTGAGGTAGAGAGAAAGGAGAGTGAGCAGTGCAAGCCACACAAGCAAGGGAAGGATTCATTCAGAGGGAGGGAGGTGGGGTAAAGTGGGGGAGAAGGAGGTATGAGAGGGCAAGCAGTGTGAGTGGGAGAATTCAAGAAGCAAAGGAGGGCTTTGTAAAGTAAGTTTTGCTAAGAGATAATGATGGCCTGAGAGCCAGTGTGGTATAGTGGTCTGAGCATTGAACTATGACTCTGGAGACCAAGATTTCATCATCAAGTTTATTTGTCTGTGGCAAAACGTCCATTACAAAATATTACAAAAACACACCAGAAAAGTATATACAAAATACTGTACAAGAAAAATAAAATCAATTAAAATTACAAGGGTAACAATAGGGCTACAACCACTGGTCCCCTTTGCAGCCCACTGCTGATGTTTTTAGAAATTTGCAGTGGATCTTTTGGGCTGCTACTGTGAAGGTGGCCACCTCAAGTGTAATAGATTTGGAGTGGTCTGCTAACAGATCACAAATAATATGCCAGATTTGAATCCCTACTTGGCCATGGAAACCCACTTGGTGACCTTGGGCAAGTCACACTCTCTCAGCCCCAGAGGGAAGCAAAGGCAAACCCGCGCTAAACAAAATCTTGCCAAGAAACCCCCAGGATAGGTTCATGGGGTTGTCATAAGTCGGAAACAACTTGAAAGCACACAACAACAACAGCAGCAGCAGCAAGTGATGGCCCAAGGTCACATAGTAAATCCCATAACTAACCAGAAATTTGAACTTGGGTTTCCCTGTTCCAAGTGCAAGATTTCAAATGTTACTGTATACTGGTTCTCTTGGATCACTTGTAACTGTAAAAAAATGGTATAAAGGGTGAAATGTAGTAGAAGAAAAATGCAACAATTAATGTGTTAAATTTGCACATTTGGAATATAAATTAGAGTAATTTGCATAACTAGTGTAACTAATATAATATGCAAGCTACGTGTCCAGATTTGACAAGTTGGACCCCAAGCTCAGTTTTTGTGACCCCCAACAGACACATCCCAAGCTCCCTAAGTTTAAAAAAAAATGAAGAAAATTCATCCTAAATCCTAAATCACTTTGCACTTTTGGTGTAAAGTGGTCTAAAACGTGTTTAACAAATTTTGGCCCTCCAGTGTTTAAAGTAGTGTTACGGCTTTATCAGATGCGGCAAATGTGGCATCATAATGGTGACTAATGAACACGAAAGGGTGTGCATATCAGACAGCATTGTCCTTTTGTGATCATATGTAGGGAATAACATGTTCTTTTTTACTGACAGGCCAAGTGAACAGGGTTCCATTTGTTCTACGTTAATGCTAGGGCTGCCTTTTCACACTGCTGGAGGTAGGTCTGATTGGAAGGGTTATTGTGCCAGGGCAAGTATGTTTTTAGCTTTTGGTGGGACAGAAACATTATTGCATATTTAGGAGATTATTAGACGTGTCAAAAATGGCGTTATAATGACGCCATGAGATTACAGAAAGGCTTCTTTATTAGATGATGTCATGCCCCAGCATTATGCAAGCATTCTGCTGCTGTTGTGAGGGAGTTCTTTTTTATTGTCAGGGAGAAATCGAGAATTGATCTCCCATAGCGTTTGTGTTCTGGATTTCTGTGTGTGCAACAAGGTGCCCCGTTAATGGGCAGTCCTGCCAGAACACTTCCAGGTGCAAATGGGAAAACTAGGTACTGTACTGCTCTTTTTATGAATCTACCCATCTTGGTTGCAAGTTTCTAAATGTGTATCTGTGTTTTTCTGAACATTTTCTTTTTTAATTTTGGTGTTTGCAGGCTTTTTAGTGTGCTCGTGTGTTCTTGTAAGATGCACCAAAATCTTGTTCATGGAGAAACGCAGAAGTTAGCAGCACAAGCACTCACACTGCTGGATTCTTGGGGCGATTTTCTATCATTATCACAGCAGCATACAAAAATGTGTGTCATTGTGCCAGAACATAAATGCTGTAAAATATAGTGCCATAATAACATTTTTAGGCACTCATCAGATAATCCCCTTAGTTTGATAAAGTCCTGAGTTACCACTAAGAATCTAGCAAGAGTTGTAAGAAAGAAAACTTTATTTAAATATCTTTTTAATCAACGTGGGCAGGTCATGCCCTCTCAGCTCCAGAGGAATGAAAAAATGAACCCCCCCAAAAATCTTGCCAAGAAAACCCTGTGATAGGGTCCCCTTAGGATCACCATAAGTCAGAAATGACTTGAAGGCACACAGCAGCAACAAACTCGCTCTCTCCTTCTTCATCTGTCTCTGTTCTCTAGTGTAAGCCACTGTTGTACTGAGTCACTTCCCAGTAGCTGTTGTCTTAATTTGTGTCTTCCTTCTACATCATAAGTTTCTCTTCTGTCTGCTTTCCTAATTCTCCTACTTAGTTCCACATACTGTACATTGATATACCCAGAACCTTCGCTCCTGCAAGACTGATCTTTGGCTGAAAAATGGAACCAGAAATGACGTGATGTCACTTCCAGTTTGTTGCAGCCAACTGGAAGGGTCTGGGGGTGAAAACTGGCTCCTAGTCCCCACAGTCGTCCACACCTCCTTTGATGGATCCTGTTCCAGCCTGTTAGCAAAAGCAACAGATAACATGTTGTTGTATACCTTCAAGTCATTTCTGATTTATAGAGACCCTAAAATGAACCTAGCCCAGGGTTTTCTTGGAAAGGTTTATTTAAAGGTTTGACATTGTCTTCCTCTAAGTCTGAGAGAGTGTGACTTGTCCAAGGTCACCCACTGGGTTTCCATAGCTGAGTAGGGATTTGGACTCAATCCACTACATCATGCTAGCTCCGTAGCAGATAACATGGCAATCCCCATATCACCAAAGCTAGAGATTAAATTTAGGTGGTATACTAGGTTGCCCCCCCAAAAAAAGACTATTGAATCCAAATCATGAGTGTTACTGAGTGACTGGAGGGATAAAACCTGTCAGCATACTGCAGTCCCTCATCTTCTTCTCTGATAGTAGCTCCTCAGTAGTTATTTCCCATTGCACTGAGTGACTTATGATCACTAGATGAAATATGTTAACTCCTGTGTCACCTTGGGGCAGAAGCACTGAATAACATGGAACAGTAATCAAAGGAAGAAAAGGAAAGAACTGAATGTGTGTGTATGCCTTTAAGTTGCCTGTCAACTTATGGCAACCACATGAATTCCATAGGGCAAGGAATACTCAGAGGTGGTTTTGTCATTTCTTTCCTTTGAAATATAGCCTACAGCACCTGGTATTCATTGGTGGTCTCCTGTCCAAGTATTAACCAGGGCTAGCCCTGCTTAGCTTCCAAGATCAGACAGGATCTGTTGCCTTACTGAAACCATATACAGGTAGGCAGCTATGATTCTACAGAAGGTGTTGGACTGCAACTACAACTCCCATAATCCTTCACCAGTTACTACACCAGTAATCCACAGTTGCCCACCCCTCCTGTTTATCCTCACTCAGAGGTTCCATTGTTGCTGACGGGGCTTACACACTAATAAATGTACTTAAGGTTGCAGCCTAGAAAGTACTAGAACCCTTACATTTAGATGGTGTGAAGCAAGACCAAACATTTTTACCTTTGAGGTATGAAATATGTGAAGATAAATAAAATTATGAGGTCAAACTGGTTATTTAAAAGTGTTACAGTCTTTTCAAATCTAGAGGTTATGTTCAGCATGAATCTTAAGAACAAGAGTAAAACAATAATAATTTCTTATATGACTATTTTGGTCAATTCACAGATATTGCTAAAATAAGTCTTTGACCTCTTTTTCTTTTATAAAGCAAAAAAATTACTCAACCTTACTCACAAATACGTCTTACCTCCAAGTTCTTTTTTCATGGTCCCCAGTCCTCCCAGTGCCCGGAAATTATTATTAAAAAAAAAAAATTGCATTAATAGCTTGTTGTCAAAATTTGGCAGCAAACTAATAAATGTACTGTAGTCTGTGAGAAAAGAAATTATATTGGCTATAATAATGACAATGGCCTTGTCTACACCAGGGCGGGGGGAATCTGTACCCACCTTGATTCTGGTTCTATAGGAAAATATGACGTAGGACTGTTTTAGCAGTGGAGGTGCTTCTTTAATGTGATTTTTTAAAAACTCACTTCTTGCTCCATGGTTTCTAGGGAAGCCAGGTCTTTTTTACATGTGTCCATCTGCATCAGGGTGGCTGCAGGATAGACTGGCAAGTGTCACCATTTTAAAAAAAATTCTGCCTCCCACTCCCCAGCCAAGCCCAGACAAATTGGAAAATAAAAATAAAACATTTTATTTCTCCTCGGGGTCACCAATGCCATCTTCCCAGCCAAGAATCTCCCTAGCAGAGCCCTGCTGGTGAAGTCGCTTTCTCTGAGGTCAGAATGAGGCTCCCAGCCATGAGATCAATGATGAGGGGGTCAATCAGGCTACCACCCCACCACTGACAGCATGGCTGGGTGCCTTGTTCTGACCTCAAAGCAAGCAATTTTGCCAGCAGGGCTCTGCTGGGGAAGTGTTTGGCCAAGGAGAAGGCGGGGGGGGGGGGAAGGAGTGTCGATTTGAATTTGGACAGAGAAAATGTGTGGACATAACTTCAGTTTCAGTGTGGTATATTACAAGTAAGTGTGCTGCTAACGGGGTGAATTTTGGGCAGCTCTGGGGCAAAATAGTCTGATTTACAGCCGAATTATTTTTGCTGCTGTAGACAAACCCAAGCTACATAGTGAATATCACATTTAACAGTCAATATAACCTTGCATTAAAGTCAATTTTTAAGTATATGTAACGAGATCTTCTGAAAAGGCCCTTCTCTCTGTCCTACCACCTTCTCAAGCTTCTTTGATGTAAAGAAGGGAGAGGGCTTTCTTGGTGGCTGCTGTCAGACTTTGGAACTCCCTCCCTAGGAAGGCCAGGATAGCTCTGTCCTTGCTCTCCTTCAAGAAGCAAGTTAAAACATTCTTGTGCCATCAGGCTTTTAGAATCTGGCTGGATAACCTCTTAGGACTTTATCAGATTAACCTTCAAAAACATTTCTATCCCACCAAAACCTAACAGCGTACTTGTCCCGGCACAATAACCCTTTCCATCAAACTCACCTGTTTGAAGAAAAAGCAGCCCCAACATTAATGGAGCACAAACGGAGCTCTGTTTACTTCTGTGTTTGTGATCTCGGTGATTCTTGTGAGAAGATGTGAGCGCGGTAAAAATAAAAAATACAGCAAAATAAAGAGACAAAATGTACACACAAGCACAGAAACACACTTTAAAACTTAAAAGTAAACTGGGGAGATTCATAAAAAGAGCATCCCCTACCTGGCTTTCGCATGCTCATCTAGAAGTGTTCTGGCAGGACCGCCCATTGACACTGAAATCACAAGACAAACACGGCGCACAATTTCAAATGCTGGAAATACCAGGAACAAAACTCCACAGCAGATCTATTGACAGCTTGGCCTGTCAGTAAAAATGAATGATTTTTTCTCTAGAAGAAATTGTGAAAGCACGATGTAATCTGGTATGCATGCCCTTTCCTATTAATTTGCATCCTTATGATGCCATTTTTGCTGTATCTGATAAAGTCCTTAATGATGTGTTTTTGCTGTGTTATGGTTTGTATAATCCTTTAATGGATGTTAATATTTTTAACTTTATAAATTGTAACAAGTTTTAGATAACTTTTATATTTATATTTTTATTGAAGTATGTGTATAGTTATTATTATCCAATGTGTTGTAAGCTGCCTTAAGTCCCATTGTTGGGAGAAAAGCAGGCTATAAATGAATAAAATAAAATAAAATAAAATAAAATAAAACAAGTATGAGTGTGGGGATTTTATCTGATAATAACTAATTTGGACGTTGTTGGATTTAAGAATCCGTTGTTGGATCTAATATTTAAGAAAGAATTGATTGTAATTAATTGTAGTTAATTTCTAATCCATTTTACATATAAGGAACTATTTTTGTGCATTTTAACTTTTTTTAAAAAGTCTAATCCCCACAAACAAAAAACAAAAAAGTCCCCCCTCCCAAATCCTTGAAGGAGTAGCTTAGCCTTGTGCTGCATCAAGATCTGAGTTCACATAGATGTGCCTATCTAGTTCCTTTTAGTATTTAAAGCATTGCTATAAAGGACAGTATACAGGCAAGACAACAAATGTCATTGTATTATTTTAAAGTGGAGATTAATTTGTGAAGTTCACAATGCAGAGCCAATTCAATTTCATTTTGGCTATATTTCCCTGAGCTTGGAGGTTTGTGATGTTTTCTCAGATCAATTTTCCATCTTTCACAGTCGTGCAGGGCATGGGCAGCATTTTGATAACTGCCCACTTTCTTCTCCCAGCTGTAAAATTCCCATTTGAATAGCAAAAATTGATATTGCCTTCCACAGCAAAATAGGGAATTTGTAGCTATGTTGTCTGAGGATGTATAAGAGATGACACTGCTGTTTTTAAAGTATTGCAGGCCTTTCTGAGGTAATATGATTACTTCTACTTTTAAAAATTAGGAGGAATCATCAAATATAAGTTGCAGTTACAGGTGCCAACCTAAATGGGCGTTGATGGGGGTGACTCAACTAGAATCTGGTCTAATCAGTTCTCAGCTTGGCTCCCTAGCCACAAAAGTACTGAGACCATACCAGTTAAAACTAATAGGATATATTTTAACTTCTAGAGGCAGAACAGCTAACAATGGATGCACTTAACCTCTGGATGTAGAACAGCTGACCCTTACTTGTTCTAGAAAATATATATAGCTGAAAGTTTCCTGGTGACTTACACTTGTATAATGAGGAGTTACAAAACTGTAACTCCATTTTATGCCATGGTACAAGGACGTATCAATGATGATGATACTCATTTATATTCCACCTTCATCCCAATAATGGGACTCAAGATGGTTAACAACATATTTAAAAGAATACAAATTAAAAACCACACAAAAGTCAAAATAAAAATATAAGAGTTAAAAAACAATTAAACAATTTATAAATTAAAACATTAAGCACCACACAACATTAAAAGCCCAACCCTCTTCAGCTGGTTAAAGCCTGGTGGCACAAAAATATTTTAACCTGCTGCTGGAAAGACAGCAAGGATGGGGCCATCCTGGACTCTCTAGGGAGGGAGTTCCAAAGTCTGGGAGCAGCCACCAAAAAGGCCCTCTCCCTTGTTCCCACCAAATGAGCCTGAGAAAGTGGCAGGACAGAGAGAAGGGCATCTCCAGACAATCTTAGTACCATAATGGGCTCATACAGGGAGATACAGTTCTTCAAATAACCTGGACCCATCCGTATAGGACTTTATAGGTAAAACAAACACTTTGAATTGGGCTCAGAAACAGACCGGCAGCCAATGGAGCTGTTGAAACAAAGGAGTTGTGTGCTCCTTGTAGCAGCCCCAGTTAACAACCTGGCTGCAGCTCTTTGGGCCAACTGAAGTTTCTGAACACTTTTCAAAGGCAGCCCCACATAGAGGGCATTACAGTAATCCAAATGGGATGTAACCAAGGCATGTACCACCATGGCCAGATACGAGTTCTCCAGGAATAGGCACAGCTGGCGCACTAGCGTTAACTGTGCAAAAAAGCACTCTTTGTCACTGCTGAAACCTGGGTCTCCAGGCTGAAAGCTGTATCTGGGAGTACCCCCAAACTGCAAATCTGTGTTTTCAGGAGGAGTGTAACCCAACTACCATGGGCTCAATCCCTATCACCAGATCTGTATTTTGACTGAGCAGGAGCACCTCTGTCTTGTCTAGGTTAAGCAGCAGCAGCAGCAGCTGCTGCTCCTGCTCCTTTTCTTTTCTTTTTTTTCCCTGCCATCCAGTCCATTACAGCTGCCAAGCACTGGTTTAGCACAGGAACAGCTGCCTTGGAATTAGGTGGAAAGGAGTAATAGAACTGGGTATCATCATCACACTGGTGACACCTGACCCCAAACCTCTTGTTTTGGTCAGACCTCACCTGGAATGCTGTGTCCAGTTCTGGGCACCACAGTTCAGGAAGGATATTGAGAAGCTGGAACGTGTCCAGAGGAAGGTAACCAAAATGGTGGGGGGTCTGGAAGCCATGCCCTATGAAGAGCAGCTTAGGGAGCTTGTTATGTTTAGCCTGGAGAAGAGAATGTTAAGAGGCAACATGATAGCCATGTTTAAATATGTTAAAGGAAGTCATATTAAAGATGGAACCAGTTTGTTTTCTGTTGCTCTAGAGACTAGGACACAGAGCAATGGACTCATACTACAGGAAAAGAGATTCCACCAAATATGAAGAAGAACTTCCTGATATTAAGAGCTGTCGACCATGAGATACAGTGCCTTGGAGTGTTGTGGAGTCTTCTTCTTTGCTAGATGGTGTCGTAAAGCCACCCAAGGATCTAGGCTGCCTGAGTCCAAAGTTGGCCTTATGTTTTTAAATCCTAACAACCTAAAAATGCTCTTCGATGGCACCACCAGTTGAGTTAAGTGAGGGGTTTCTTTTCTTGTCCGGGATAATGGGAAGCCAGACCGTTTATGAGAATAATAATGCCCTTTTCTCTAATCTAGAGAAGGTTCTTGATAGCTGACCAGAAGCAGGCAATTCGAGGCAGGTTAGAAAATAACAGAAAGCTTTTATTCAATTCTAGGAGTCTATGTTACTTGAGAAGACAAAACATTCCCAGGTTCAACTTAAGGCTTATCAATATGCATTCATTCAGAGCACTTACAAATAAACAAATCTAACACAATCTAACTACACATTCCCTAACTATTCCATGCAGAGGAAACTTACAGTCTCTGTAGATGGAATTCCAGAGTTCTTTTTGGATCCTTTGAGGCCTTTGGATAGGATTGGCTCCCGCAACCCTTGTGTTATCACGGTTTGTCTTTTGTTGGTCATTCCATGAGTGTGTAGGCCACCTGGCCCAGAGCTAGGCCATGTGGATCAGAGTCCATCTCAGCTAGCTCAATCTAGCTAGGTCATGTGCTCCACCAGTGTCTGTCTCTGAACAAAGGGAAGATCAGAACTTTTAAAAGTCCTTTGTGTTTTTCTCTGATTGGCTCTGCGGTTGCCCAATCAGAGTGACTATCTAGTCAGGTGATGTGATGTCATGTTTATTCAGTGAGGTTCTCCTACCCACTCCCCATTTCCAAATAAGGAGTGGAAGTTTCCAATATTGTTCCTGTGAGTTTATAATGGGATCCATGATGCCTGTAGGTCATCATGACAGATGGCCATCTGTAGGGAGTGCTTTGATTGTGTATTCCTGCAGGGCAGGGGGTTGGACTGAATGGCCCTTGTGGTCTCTTCCAACTCTACGATTCTACGATTACAACCTGCTTTTACTTTCAGACCTCACAGCTTCATGCAGTGAGGTCAGGGAATTCAGGAATTGGGCCTTGCATGTATAAAATGTTGGCAGCAGGGCCAATGTGCCTAACCTCATACCCGTTTCTACATTCATCTGCGCCCTTTGGAACATCTGTATTGGGCTAAAGAGGCTGGTGAAAACCAGCTTAGGTGCCTGCGCCATTGGTCTGCCCCTCCCTCACAATTACCAGCAACTGACATCTCTCTCTCTCTTTTTTTTTTTTTTTACAGAGAGGGAGGCAGGCAACAACAACACAAAGAAACCATACACACACACCCCAAAAAAAACACAACTTGGAAAAGCTACTTTTCAGACTACAACTCCAGAATCTTTACCCACTGCTGCCAGGTAATTAATTGGGTAATTAATTAATTAAAAATAATTTCTCCAAGATCTGGCAAAACCCACCACAGAGCTTGTTCTGCCTGGACTGTTCCTCCCTTTTACCATCCATTGCGCTATGCTATGTTAGCAGTTACACTTTAATGTTGCTTTTTTGTAAGTTTAATTATGTATCTTCATGTTCCTTCTAAGCTGCCTTAGAAGGTTTTGTATCATGAAAGCAAATAATGGGAAACAATAATAAATGTTATGTTATCATTGTTTTCTCTGGTACTTTCCTCATATATATGGGAGGCTCAGGACATCCCTTTCTCTCATGAACTAAAGCTTTCTCCAGCATCACACAATTACCACTGATACTCCACCTTTGTATTTGCTAACACTTATGCACAGGGCCACAGGTTTTCACCACTATCCTCCTCCTTCCAGTGTACTGCTAATGAACAGCAGGAAACAGTTCGACAAGGGCAGCCATAAAATTAGTGATGTGGTAAAGTTCAGAGCTCTGCTCATAAATTTCATTTTCAAAGAGGTGAAGCATGAGATGAGAGGCCATAAAACTGGAGAGCCAAAGCTAGCGTCTGATTGAAGCTTCATTTTTGTTCACAACTGCAGGCCAACTCTGTCCACTGGTGCCTGTTGCCATGGGGACATAGCAACAAAAGAGAGAACAAATATTTTAGTTCCCCCATTGAGCATGTCAAGGGAGTGTGATGCTCCTGTCCAGTGAACTCTTAGCATTTTTCATCATTGGCACCTACAGAAGCCCAGGCTTTTGTTTTATTCATTTACTCACTCACTTACTCATTTGCTTCAGTGATAAAGTTCCCCTCTGAAGTAAATGCTGCCTTAGGCCATTAATTAAGAACATAATCAATACACAAACTAATAGCTCCAGCACCATCACAACAGTTGTCTTATTGAAAAAATTTATAGGAACTAACAAATTTTTCACTGAAACACTAGACTAAGGACTTTTTCAGAAGAGGGACAAATATAGCATCCCCGTCTCACCAGCTATTTCCTGCCCTACTCCCGTCCCTGTAACACTTTTTTTTAGAAAATTCAG
This sequence comes from Gambelia wislizenii, assembly GCA_030847615.1. Lineage (NCBI taxonomy): Eukaryota > Metazoa > Chordata > Lepidosauria > Squamata > Crotaphytidae > Gambelia > Gambelia wislizenii. The sequence continues at coordinate 444,728,238 of JAUMIR010000001.1, read as the reverse complement.
ACTTACCTTAAAAGTGCTGTAAAAAGTGCTCCCCTCCCCTCCAGTAGTCCAGGAGTGACTTGAGCTCCCCCTGAGCCCCATTCACTTCCTGGAAAGGAAATCCTGGCCATTCTTGCCAGAGAACAATTGCATGGGAAATTCAAAAAGTAAAAGCAAGATACATGTCAAAAAGTAAGACAAAGCATCTAAACACATTTAAAAAACCCCAAGTAACCCGGGGTGGGTAAGAAAAAGTGTGTCACTTACATTGATGTCCCAATCTTGACCGGAAGTGTTTGGCAGGGACCTCCCACCGCAGCTGGCATCGCACCAGCATAACAGGTCACCTTTTCTCTTACCCATCGGTCCGTTACAGATACAGAATAATGGATCAATTCATGGCTTATGCCATGAATAGAAAGGACCGTGGGGGGGGGGGACAGAAAGTGTATGGGAGCATAATGCCACAGGGATGATGTCATCTGAAAGCAAAGCCCTCTCATGATCTCATGTCATCCCTGTGGTGGGATATTTGGGGCATCTGATAATCTTCTAATTCCTTCATGTAGGGGTTATGAAGCTTAAAACTAAAAAAAATCATTTAAGATCCTAGGGTGCAAGCCCTTTGGGAAAGTTTTCTGTAAAGTTAAAACAGTCAGGAATTAACTTCTAGTATAGCAGAGTGGCAGAGACTGGAAAGTGGGATTCTCAATCAGTAAAGTACTCAGACCTCAAGTTGCTAAGAACAAAAGAAAAACAAACAGTTTCTTTTTGAAAGAATACTTAAGCATTTACTAATGGCTTTTCAATCTACATATGCATGGGAGGCTACATTCTAACTGTCTAAGGATTCAGGTTAGGATAGAAGTCGTAACTCACCATCCAGTGAGACCGGGGGAGGGGGGATAGGTAAGGCAGTCGTCCCTACAGGAGCATGGAAGGATGCATCCTTCTTCAGAGAGTAGAACAAAGAGTAATACAACTTTGAACCCATGAGGTCAGTAGACCTGGGTCACATGATGATACGGCTTGGCTGTGTCTCTACAAGCCAAGCTCACCAAGGATAGGTTGAAGAGAACAGGGAGGAACACTTTTAACATACAATAGGTCCCTAAAACTTCCCTGTGACTTGCTTGCTCCAATAGCCAGCAAGTGGGGGAGGGGTGCAGGAAGAACGCTGGATTTTCCAACACTTCATCCCTAACCAGAGGGTCCCACAATAACACAGAGTTATGGGGCTACCATTATAGCCTACTAAAACTGCCACTGAGTAAATGTATTTCTGTAATTTCGTACAAAGTTTAATTTTTTATGCCCAAAGGTTATAGCAAATACCAGTGCGTTCTCCTCATTGTTGTAGGTACGTCTTGTTTGCGGCTATGGAAAGGGAGGCATTAATCATTCGGAAATACCTGTGACTGAAAGTTTTTGCTACTTATCTGTTCAGACTGGCAATGATGTTTCTGCTTTTCTCCTGATGAGAAGAATAGCAGTTGAATATTGTCATCATCCCCTTGTTTGATCACTGCATAATACATCAGATTGTAGAAGCAGCCACACAAATGATTCTACAAGTGTTTGACTGAACTTCAAAAAAAATCTCTGGGTTTTTAGAGAGTTGATTTCAAAGACTGAAATAAGCCATGGGACTGATTGATATTTTCCATTATTTATTGGTAAAAGCACACTCAATTTTTTAATTCATCGAAGTGTTCTGTGTAATTCAAAAGCTTATAAATAGAAGTCATTTAAATAAAAAGTGTAATTTTATCCATGCCTGGGTTTTGGCAGCTTTTTCCAATTCTCTATCAGTTTGATTATTAAAAAGAAAAGAAAAGAAGATGCCTTGTTTCATTTAAACAATGAAGCAGAGTATTTTTGCTTGTTTGCATTAGTAGTTTGCCGCATGATTCGAGTTACTTCTGATTCAACTCACTAATTGTGAGTCATTGGAAACGTAACATCTGGAATCAATGTAATGCATTGTATTTCACTGAAAATTGTTCCAGTTTCAAAAAGTAACATATTATAGTACAACTTCTATGTTTTGTTATATTTTATATTTATAGTGCTGCTTATTTGCTTACATTCCATATTACAAAAATATCAATGAAAAGAAACCTTGCTAATCACAACCATTGGCTATGAATGAAAGCTGTTACAATTTTATCTCCTTGGACTCTTTTTTGTTGTTCTTCTTTGTTCATGCTCCTTCTTTGAGGAATATTTAGAAATTCATTAGTGAGTTGTAATGCTTTTTGTTATGAGATGCAATTAGGAAAATAGGGGGGGGAGCTTATTTGAAAGCTGGTTTAATGACTACAGTAGTATGTACCCCTGTATCCACTGATTCAATAATCCACTGATTCAATTATCCACAAGACATGAAACAACACACCTACCATAGAGTCTTCCTAGAAAATGTGTCTTCTCTAGCCATTTTCTAGGTCCTCCAAGGTATTTTAAACCAGAAGTCCCATTATTTTCAATGGTGTTCACTGTTATCTACAGTTTTTGGTATCCACACACCCCCGAACCAATCCTCAGCAGATATGGGGGTCCTACTATATCCACAAAATTCATATTTGTACACAGGCACCTAAACAGTTAAGAAACCAAACTCCAGCCTTTTTTGCCCTAGAATAAAAGAATACTGAAGACAGAATATCTATATATCAATTTGTGAAGTCAAAGCTGTCTTTGGATAATGTTTTGGGGACCCCTACTTTGGTTGCACAAAGACTAATACATATCAATTGGAAGTTTAGAATGCATAGATTTATACAGAATGTGGAATGAATATGTTACAAGCAATGTGCTTACCTGTAACTCATTCCTTTTTAATGGAGGTAACAGGGTGAAACAACGTTATATTTCAAATGTAATGTGATGAGTTGAATGACACAACTTTTTCTGTATGCCACCAGTAACATTTTCATGGTACTCTTTCCTGTTACTATGTTTGGGTATTTTAAGCATTTTTAGAGGCACTTCAAGCAGAATTTTCAAGTTTTATGTCAGTCTTTTATCAGTCCTGAGGATTTTTTAAAGGCCCAAAAAGTAGCACACACACAAAAAAAGCAATGCAAAAAACAGCAGAACAAGTCATTCCAATAGCTTTCTTTCTAGAGTTTACAGTAAAAAATGGCCTAGGGTGGAGTTTATAATGGATTAGATAGCAAAAATTTTTAAAAAGTCATTTTCCAAAGTCTAGAGAGAAAAACAATTATCCTGCTAATTTGCACACAAAATCAGAAAAACTCAGCAACAGAAAAAAAAATAAAGGAAAGGCAGCCTGCAGTTTTGGTTTTCTGTAGCTGTTGGCTCAGCCAATGAAATACTGTGAAATGTTTATGAATATTCCATTGTTGTTGTTTGCTGTTACTTAAGATTAAAAACTGCCAGCATGTAACGTGCGGGGACAGATGGTGCTATGTGCTGTGGGCGGAGGGAGATGGTTCAGCAGAGAAAGGGGCAAGCATCACTATCAAAGTCTTAGTTGGCTGATAGACTTGTGAGGTGAGAACTTTGTTTATGTAAACTAAATAGGCAAGAGTGTGTATGTATGAGAAAGAGAATGAATGTGAAGGGGCAAAGAACACTCACAATGTATTCTATATATATATATTTAAATGCATGAATTTGCATTGGCCTCCAATTATATTCTTCTAATCTTGTGCCACCAGCAGGAAGAGTTTTGCCAGGCGAAAATGATTGGCAAGCATGCAAACAACATTATACCCACAATAAACAACTAAAGCCAAGTCCAGAACTTGAAAAAGTTTCTTTTTGGGACTATAACTTCCAAAACCCCTCAGCCAGCATTATCATGTAGGCTGGGAAATCTGGGAATGATAGTTTTTTTTACTATAGGAGTAAAAGCTCTGCCCATATTCTGTTATAACACCTCCTCTTTGTGGTTGTTATTTACTATCAAGTTGACTTTGATTTGTGGCAACCCTATGAGTGAGAGAGCTCCAAGAACACCAGTCATCAACTGCCCTGCTTAAGGTCTTGTAAACTCTGGGGCATGGTTTCCTTGATTGAATCAGTGTCGTGTTCCTCTTTTTCTACTGTCTTCCCCAACAGACTCAGTTTAGAACTCCTTGACAATACAAGCAGTTTGGCAATGGGACCAATTGCCTAGAGACATGGTGAGGTCTCATCTGCTGGATGTCTTTAAAAAGAGGCTAGACAGCTACCTGCTGGGGATGCTTTTGCTGGTGATCCTGCATTGAACACAGGATAGGCTTGATGGCCCATGAGGCTGCTCCCAACTCTGTGGTTCTATTATTCTAGTCATCTTGACCTCTAGTGAGAGTTCAGGCCTGATTTGTTCTAGGACTCATTCACTTATCTTTTTAGTGGCCCATGGTATTCACAGAACTCTTCTCAAGCACTAACTTTCAAATGAGTTGATTCTCTTCTTGTTAGCTTTCTGCACTGCCCAGCTTTAACAAGTATACAGTAGGCCCTTTGGGAATATCTTCTTGAGAAAAATAAAACTTTTAGTGTAGCAGAGTTAGCAGAGACAGAAACGTGTCAGACCCAATTAGTAAAATACTGTAAAGCACCCAGTCATTAATGCTGCTTAAACAAAAGAAAGACAAAACAACTTCTTTTCAAAAGAATACTTAAGCATTTACTAATAGCTTTTAAAATCTACATATGCATGGGGAAACTAATGTCCTAACTGACTAAGGATTTAGGGTAGAACTTACACAGGAGATTTTCAGACCGTGTTTCAGCGTGCCTAGGGCGGGAGGAGCTTTCGGGAGAGGGGCGGCGATCTTGCGCAGCAGGGGGGCATTTTCGGACGCCGTTGTCCCTCTCCCGAAACCAACCGTGTCACTTCCATGAAGCTTTGGAAGCCGCAGAGCAATATTTTAATCACGGAGGTTGCGTGTTGAGTAATTCTGCCTTTTCTCTGCCCCCTGTTAGCATTTTGCCATCTTCTCTGCATAGTGGCCCTACCATTTCCTTCTTCCTCCTTTTCATAGAATCATAGAATCATAGAATCATAGAATCATAGAATTGCAGAGTTGGAAGAGACCACGAGGGCCATCCAGTCCAACCCCCCTGCCACGCAGGAAATCACAATCAAAGCATCCCCGACAGATGGCCATCCAGCCTCTGTTTAAAGACCTCCAAGGAAGGAGACCCCACCACGCTCCGAGGGAGTGCGTTCCACTGCCGAACAGCTCTTACTGTCAAAAAGTTCCTCCTAATGTTGAGGTGGAATCTCTGTTCCTGGAGCTTGCACCCATTGCTCCGTGTTCCAGTCTCTGGAGCAGCAGAAAACAAGCCTGCTCCATCCTCAGCGTGACATCCCTTCAAATACTTAAACAGGGCTATCATATCGCCTCTAAACCGTCTTTTTTCCAGGCTAAACATACCCAGCTCCCTAAGTCTCTCCTCATAAGGCATCGTTTCCAGACCTTTCACCATTTTAGTTGCCCTTCTCTGGACACGCTCCAATTTGTCAATATCCTTTCTGAATTGTGGTGCCCAGAACTGGACACAGTATTCTAAGTGAGGTCTGACCAAGGCAGAATAGAGCGGCACTATTACTTCCCTTGATCTAGACACTATACTTCTATTGATACAGCCCAAAATTGCATTGGCCTTTTTAGCTGCCGCATCACACTGTTGGCTCATGTTCAACTTGTGGTCTACTAGGACTCCTAGATCCCTTTCGCACGTAGTCTCATTCAGCCAGGTCTCTCCCATCCTATATTTATGCATTTCATTTTTCCGCCCTAAATGCAGTACTTTACATTTCTCCGTATTGAATTTCATTTTGTTAGCTTTGGCCCAGCTCTCCAGTCTATCCAGGTCATTCTGAATTTTGATCCTGTCCTCTAGGGTATTAGCTACTCCTCCCAATTTGGTGTCATCTGCAAATTTGATAAGTATGCCCCTAATTCCCTCATCTAAGTCATTGATAAAGATGTTGAATAGCACTGGGCCCAGGACAGAACCCTGTGGCACCCCACTGGTCACATCTTTCCAAGACGAAGAGGAGCCACTGCTGAGCACCCTTTGGGTTCGGCCGGTCAACCAATTACAAATCCATTGAACAGTTAACTTGTCTAGCCCACATTCTACAAGCTTGTTTGCAAGAATGTCATGGGGAACCTTGTCAAAGGCCTTACTGAAATCAAGGTATGCAATGTCCACAGCATTCCCTTCATCTACCAAGCTGGTAACTTTATCAAAAAAAGAGATCAGATTAGTCTGGCATGACTTGTTTCTCTGAAACCCATGTTGACTTTTTGTGATTATGGCATTGCCTTCTAAATGTTCACAGACTCTCTGTTTAATGATCTGTTCTAGAATCTTCCCTGGTATTGATGTCAGACTAACTGGACGATAGTTGTTGGGATCCTCTTTTTTCCCCTTTTTGAAGATGGGAACAACGTTTGCCCTCCTCCAGTCTGCTGGGACTTCTCCTGTTCTCCAGGAGTTCTCAAAGATTATTGCCAATGGCTCTGAGATTATATTTGCCAGCTCTTTTAATACTCTTGGATGTAGTTCATCTGGTCCTGGAGATTTAAATTCATTTAGATTAAGAAGGTATTCCTGTACTACCTCTTTACTTATTTTGAGCTGGATTTCCCCTATTGTGTCCTCTGTTCCATTCTCCTCAGGTTGGTATTCCTTTTCCTTTTCTGAAAAACACTGAGGCAAAGAAGGTGTTGAGTAATTCTGCTTTTTCTCTGTCCCCTGTTAGCATTTTGCCATCTTCTCCATGTAGTGGCCCTATCATTTCCTTCTTCCTCCTTTTGCTGCGGATATACCCAAAAACACCCTTTTTTATTGTTCTCAACCTCCCTAGCAAGCCTGAGCTCATTCTGTGCTTTAGCTTTTCTGACTTTACTCCTACACGTGTTCGCTATCTGCTTGAATTCTTCTTTGGTGATTTCTCCCCTTTTCCATTTCCTATACATGTTCCGTTTAAAACTTAGCTCCATTGAAAGTTCTTTAGTCATCCATCCTGGTTTCTTGAGACACCTCCCATTTTTCTTCCTCAATGGTACTGTTTGAAATTGTGCCTTCAGTATCTCCCTTTTGAGAAAGTCCCATCCGTCTTAAGGTCTCTTCTCTTTTAGTATTCCTGACCATGGGATCACCCCCAGTGTTTCCCTGAATTTATTGAAATCAGCTCTCCTAAAGTCAAGAATGCATGTCTGACTATGCCTGGCTTCTCCTTTCCATTGTATAACAAACTCCAGGAGAACATGATCACTCTCACCTAAGGATCCCACCACTTGCACCCCATTAACCAGGTCATCTCTGTTGGTTAGGATCAGATTTAAAATAGCTGACCCCCTTGTTGCCTCTTCCACCTTTTGGACCATGAAATTGTCTTCCAGGCATGTAAGGAATTTGCTAGACCTTGAAGTTTTGGCTGAGTTAGATTGCCAGCAAATATCAGGATAGTTGAAGTCACCCATCACTACTACATCTCTCCTTTCTGCATGTGTGTTCATCTGTTCTAGAAAGGCATCATCCAATTCCTCCGTCTGATTTGGGGGTCTGTATATAGAGTCCCACAATAACATCCCTGTTGTTTCCCTCCCCTTTAATTTTTATCCAGATGCTCTCCACCTGGCTTCCAGTATTGATGTCATGGATCACTTCACTGGTGTAAATATCCCTGACATATAATGCTATTCCTCCTCCTTTCCTGTTTGGCCTGTTTCTCCTATAAAGGTTATACCCCTCTATTCCTACATTCCAATCATGAGACTCGTCCCACCAGGTTTCAGTAATGCCTATTATATCATATTTGTTTTGTAGTGCGAGGAGTTCAAGTTCATCTTGCTTATTTCCCATGCTCTGTGCATTAGTGTAGAGACATCTAAGACCATGTGTTCCCTTTACTTGCTCCCTGTGCAAGTTTTTTTGCCTCCCACTGTTGAGTCCTTGCGCTGTTTGCCTTGTTCCCTCTATGACAGCTTGACTATTTTCTCCAGCCCTTTTGCCTTCCAGAATACTGTCTCCCTCCCCCATTTGACTCAGTTTAAAGCCCTCCTGATCAAATTCTTGAGACTGTTGAGAATCTGGAGTAACAAACAACTGAGGCGAAGCACAAAAATCAGTGTGTATAGAGCCATTGTACTCTCTATTCTCCTTTACGGGTCTGAAATATGGGTCACCTATCGCCAACACTTACAACTCCTCAAATGTTTTCATCAGCACTGTATATGTACAATCCTAAATATACACTGGACTGACTATGTGACAAATGTTGCTGTCCTTGAGCAAGCAGGGATCACCAGCATTGAGGCCATGATATTGAGAATGCAGCTGCGCTGGGCAGGGCACGTTTCTAGGATGGAGGACCATCGCCTCCCCAAAATAGTACTCTACGGTGAACTCGCCACGGGTCAGCGTAAGAGGGGCGCTCCAAAAAACCAATACAAGGACTCCCTGAAACAACATCTCAGGCTTGGCCAAATTGATCACCAACAATGGTCCTCCCTGGCCTCACATCGGGAGGCATGGAGACGCACTATGCACAATGCTGCAGCTTTATTTGAGAACTCACGTCGAACAAGTCTTGAAGAGAAACAACAACACAGGAAGAATCACAACCTGGAAACATCACCCAAGGAGACCCTCTGCTGTGCTTTCTGCAACCGGACTTGTTTATCTCAGATTGGCATTTTCAGCACACTTGCAGAAAGCATGGGATGAGTCCTTCCTGAATCTTCGTTTGCGGAGAAAAGCCAGAGATTTCCCTGGAGTCTTATTGACATGATTCAGCCAGGCTTTGCATTATATCCTTTGACTGCTTTTGGTACATCTCTTCTCACTATAAATGCTACCCCACTTCTTCTTAGATTTTCATTTCCTGAGTAAAACACTGTTTTACTGTGTCTGACTCAAACGTCCTGTTCCTGTCCATTTTAGCTTGCTCACCCCGAGTACTGCAATTTTTATACATCCCATTTCTTGTTTTACTATGTTTCACTTCCCTTGATGAATGCTTCTCACATTCCATGTTCCTATAATATGGGTTGTACAGCTTTGTACTTTCTTTTCCCCTTTGAGCACATCAACAGCTGAACATCCTTTCAGCTTGAGTCCAGTTGTGTCATTAGCCATAGTGCCACTCATAATTGTCTTCTGCTGTATCCCAGTAGCTTGAGTGCCATCCACCCTGGGAGTTTCATCTTCTGGCTCTATCTCTTGTTTCATTTTGGTGAGCCGTTGGGTTTTTGTGGTAAAAGGTCTTCGAAAGGAGGTTTATTGTTCCTCCTTCTGTGCAGTACTAACAAGCATTAGCTATGTTGCCACTGCCATTGTCTCTGCCAGTTTCACCTTCCACTATTGCTGTTGCCCAGTAGCTGTTTGGCACATTTAGTCTGTGTTCTCAGCAAAAGCCTGTCTGACATGGGAGACCCTACCAGCAGCACTGCTGCCATCAGCATAGCCTCTTGCTTCACAGGAGCATGCAATCCCACCAGCATGGAAAGGTAGTGTCATTGGTGGGTATAATTGCCTAAATACTCGAAAGGCACCAGATCCTATCTGATCTTGGAAGCTAAGCAGGATCAGCCCTGGTTAGTACTTGGATGGGAGACCACCAACAAATACCAGGTGCTGTAGGCTATATTTCAGAAGAAGGAGATGGCAAAACTACCCTAGAATATTCCTCGCCTAAGAAAATCCTACAAAATTCGTAGGGTCACCATAAGTCAACAGGTAACTTGAAGGCACATACACACACTTTATAGCAAGTTGCCAAATTCTCCCAGTGATTTAGATTTATGCCAGCTACTACAGACCAGCAGAAACAATTTACTGTTCACCATGGTCATCTTTCATCTTATAACCATCCTCTGGTATAGATTTCAAGCAGATATTGCCTCTTACTGGCGGTCTGTTTCTTTCTTTCTTTCTTTCTTTCTTGCCTCTTCATGGATTAATCTGAACAGCTAAACTTGTCCTCTTTAATTACAGTTTACAGATTGTAATGAAACTGCAATGCTTCATGAAGAGTATGCGGGGCCACACGGCTGTGGCTCCCCCCACCATGCATACAAATGTACTTATGTCTTTTCCCACAGGTCAGAGGGGCTTCAGACATCTTATTAAGTGGAGGTACATGCAGCTAACAACGATATAGGTACGCTAGTATGCACTTCTCTGAACAACTGCCGTGTATGCAACATAAATGGCGATGAAGGAACCAGGAAAGAGTTCACCTGGCCCAAGGAGCTTCCCCCTGACCTCTTCTGCCCAGCTGCTAAGACTCCTCCCTCCCAGCTTCACACCAATGTCACTATGGAGTACAGTCTGCACACACATATCTGGATTTTCCTCTCAAATCCAAAGTAAATCCCCATTTTTTTCTGGTGCAGATTAAAGTCCTGAGGTGCTGAAAAGACCCAGATTCAAGCCATACATTGTCTAGACAGTTCACACTGAAAACAAGGTGAGGTCATATTATTTAGCCTGTGTAGACAAGCCCTAAGGCTTCGAAAAGGGATTTGGTGACCTAGCTAATAAAACAACTCAATTCCCTCTGCAGCCCCTATGTTTCCAAGAACTGATTTTGTAGCTAGGGGAGGCACTGCTTTGTTAGGTGGTGTTACATTTCTGGTTACCTAAAGGCCCGTTAGTGTTTATCTGCTCTGATCTATATGTAAAGTGGAAGAGACATTAAGCTGAGAACTTGTTCTCTAGGGTTCCACATTACATTTGAGATAAGAGGGTTGTTTGGTATTATTAATTAGTGCTTTGTGAAGAGCATTGTGTCAGAAAGAAGACAAGAAAATAGATTAATAAAATGCAGATAGCCATCTGAATACTCTGTTCAAGGCTAATCATGTTATCTCTAAAAGGATTTTGTGGAAGAACAAAAGGAGCACCAGACTTGGAAATGAGAGTTAGCATTTTTGTGTGAAGAGAAATTGTGTGGAGGTGGCAAAATGAGATTGTTTATGGAGGGGATGAGTAAATTGGACATGAGAAAGGATATATAAAATGATAAATGGCATGGTAAAGAGAAGCTAAATTAGGTTCGCCAATAATACCTGAACAAGGGAACATTCAGTACATTTGCAAGACAGTGTTTAAAACTGATGGAACAACCTTTCACGCATTGTATGAACAAGGATCTTTGCATCAAGCCTGAGATAAATTCTGTTGCTAGAGGTTTTTGTTCCTCTGTCCCTGCAGAACCAGTAATATTGTTACCAAATTATGTGGAACCAGAGATGCCTTCAATCTTGCCATTCCTGATTTGAAGGCACAGTCTGAGATATTTTCTGCTCTGCTTTCTCAATATTATCAGCGTTTTCAGCACGGTGCAGTGGCGTGTACTGGAAATCCAGTTGGGTACACTACCATGAAAGCTCAATGCTCGCAAGGCTGATCAAAGCCTCTTTACACTTGAGAAACTTCTGCTGCAGCGATAGCCATTTGTGATGAGCTGAGATGTGTCCATGCTTTAAGAGGGTACACATAATGAACTTGGCATGAATGTGAGCTTCCACCATGGGTGTATGTAGTAGAATATGTATTTTTGTATTCATCACTTCTGTGTGAAATGTACACAGCTTTTGGTTTCCTAAGCTAGATGGAAAACCTATCCATCAGAGCTGGCCCTGTCATTAGGTAGAAGGAGGCAGCTACATTAAAGACATCCTAAATTATAAAGAAGGGGTGGAAGAGTGTGGCCCATGGGCCTCATGTCACCACCAAGGCTGTTTTTTGAGGCTCTTAAGAGCCTCAATTGTTTAAAAAACAATTGTTATCAAAAATCCATCTACAGTCATTAGGAAAGATTTATAAATTTTATTAAGTCTGCATTGTACCAGTTTTTGCTGGTTTACCAAGGACTACACTTCACTAGCAACAACAATTGGTGTTTCTAATGAAGTCTGCAATTAGGAGCAGAAAAGCAAAAGCCGACTGCTTCACTTTTCTTCCCACTACTTTTCAGCTCAAAATTGCCAATGGATGTTCCCCACCCCATGGAAAATATCTGGGGCTCTCCTACATTTCCCTCTGCAGCTAGCGAGGTAAAAGTACCTGTAGTCCTAAATTTCCCTCTGCCGTTACCCAAGCAGTCCCAATTTTGGACAAATTACAAGAAAGGAAAGGATCAAGTAGCCTCTCTTCTCTCATTTTTCCGCTTCAGTGTACAACCACCTGAGGTTGCTTTTCACTTTAAAAATGTAGGGATGTGGAGATGTGTGTGCGTGCATGTGCCTTGTATGTGCCTTCAAATTGCCTGTTGACTTATGAAGACCCAATGAATTTTATAGGGTTTTCTTAGGCAAGGAATACTCAAGCTGCTGCCCTACTGCAGAAATAATGCAGAATGTTGCTTTTACTATTACGGCTCCATCCTATGGAATCCTGAGATTTGTAGTTTGTTGTGGCATGAGAGCTCTCTGACAGAGAAGGCTAAATATCTCGCAAAACTACAAATCCAAGGAATACTTGGGATGCTGCCACACTGCAGGAATCATGCAGTTTGACAGTGCTTTAACTGCCATGGCTCAATGCTACGGAATTCTGGAATTTGTAGTTTTGTGGGATATTAAGCTTTCTCTGTTGGAGAGCACTGGTGCCACAACAAACTACAGCTCCCAGGATTGCATAGGATGGAGCCATTATAGTTAAAGCGGTGTCAAACTGCATCGATTCTGCAGTGTGGCAGCAACCTCAGAGGTAGTTTGCCACATTGCTTTCCTCTGAAATATAGCCTATAGCACCAGGCATTCCTTGGCGGTCTCCCATGCAAGAACTAACGGGGATTGACCCTGGAGAGACATGCAATAGCATGTCACCTCTGTTTCGATCCTGACTCTACTCTTGTACATATTAGGAACTAAAATGATATCTCTGCTTTTAAAAATGATTATCAAACTGAGGTAGTTAACAATAAAACTCAAATTATAGCTTCAAGAATAGATCGGAAAATTCAAGCTGTTTAATAGACTTCATGGTTGGCTTACTGCCGAGGGTTGCTGAATATCTGAAGGGAAACCAATCTCCTGGCAAGCTCTCCTTAGAATGACCTCTTTACAATAGCCTTGGCTTATCTCTCTGTTACTTTGAAAGAAACTGTTACCCAAGTGGTCCCAAATGCTGTGTAATTGGCACCTTTCCAGTGCTGAGTCAGTTCTGAGTGTCACCAAGAAACCTGAATGGCCAATTTGTCATATATCAATGTGACTCTTACTCCACTCCGTGTCCCAAAGCTCTTGCATTGTTACTAAGTTGCCCCCTGGGCTATCTTGCCTCTGGAGTCTTTCAAGTTCTCTCTGTCTCTTAATCCAGCTCCCTTAAGGTGTATTCGTGAACTGAGTTTACAAGGAGACAGCTAGCTTTAGATTTCTCACAGTATATTGGTGTTATCAGTGACAGCCCTGCTTCCTTTAGCCATGTTCATTATTCTGTAAATTGCCACTAGCTGCCAGCTCAAGTTCTCAATGGCTTATCAAATCTAAGAGGGATATTTGCTTAATTTGTCCTACACTCCAGGGGTGATGGTGGGGGGTATAAGTCAGAAACAACTTGAAGGCACACAGCAACAACAAATATATATATGGGTGTGAGCCATTTGATAAAGGTCTGTGCACTTCCTGTTAAAGTGATTAAAATGAATGAAAGCACTCCAGGGGTATTGTAGATCCCCCGCCCCCGATGCAATATTGCCAATGACATTCTTCATGCTTAGCAAACTTATTATCAGCATTGTATTTTTAACATGTCAGAAGTCCAGCTTACAATAACACAAAGTCACCTGCAAGGGCCAAAAAATGCTATGTCCAGAATGTGAATTCTCTTAACAGGCTATGATGTGCTTTAATAATGAGATACCCTGAGACTTTGAGGGCAGAGAAAAATTCCAAGAGGTGAATATTACTGAGTTGTTCATCACATAGCAGCTAAAAGAAAATGAGGGAGAAAATACATATGTCAGAGAGTGAGAGATCTGTTATGGGACACAATTTTTTTTCAAGGAACTAAAAGTGGTTAGAAAGACTAAGTCCTGCTTCTAATGAGTATGTTTGTCTCATTTTAATCTGATAAACAGGTTTTATAAGTGGTTTTTATTATTTCATAAACATGTTTGACCAGAGATTTCAGTGAAGAAAAACAAATATGTGAGTATACTTATGGGAAGTAATGTCTCTGAAGAGCAAATTTCTATCTCCAGTCGCAGTGTCTTCAACAGTTTTGTGCACAGAGATGTTCCATATGAGCTACCAATATTTGTTGTGTGCTCATGGACACATATGCTGCAGATAGAAAAGGACAGGGGCTCTCATGTTCTTAATAATGAAATTCTGAGGGGTTAACACAGAGCCGTAACAGAACCAGTCTTGGGGCACTTTCACACTACACAATTAGAACATTATCATTCCACTTTAACTGCAATGGCAGCATACTATGGAATCTTGGGGTTTGTAGTTTGATGAGGCATCATCTTCAGCAGCAGCAGCATCCCACCTTTTACACAGTCTGGGACTCAAGGTGGCTTACAACAGGTAAGAGAGGCATAGCTAAAAATGTACTAAAGTTCAAAATACTATTAAACTATCCATAAAATTAAAACCAGTTAACATTTATTATTAGGCACTAGCACTCTCTTGTAAGTACACATCCCTAAACTACACATCCCTGGATTTCATAGTGTAGAACCATGGCTGTTAATGTACAGTCATAGTGATATAACTGTGCACTGTGAAAATGTCCTTCTGCAGCTACTCCTTCTGCAGCAGCTCCAGATTGCATGGCAGAAATCCTGGTAGCACACTTCTGTTAGAAATAGACTTCAGCACCTGGATGCCTTCCATACAATCCAGAGCAGCTCTAGGAAGAGTGACTTTCCTTCCTATGCAATCCTGGGATTTGTAGTTTGGTGAAGCACCCGCACTCTTTGGCAGAGAAGGGTAAAGACCTTGTAAAACTACGAAGTCCCAGGATTCAATAGGACAGAGCCATGGCAAACAATCCAGTTTCCAGATGGATTATTTGTGTACGTAGTGTGGATTTGGCCTAGGTCTCACATCACCACGGGACACAAAATGAATACACAGTGTATTCATTTTGTTTAACAAATCTTTCCCATCCCCTTCTTCATCCTTTATTTTGCTTTGCTGTCATTTCAAAGGAAAGGGAGAGAAACAAGGAAAGGGAAGATGATTTTGTTGCTGATTCTTTGATATACCATTGCTATATTTGATGTCTGAGCTCCTGCATCAGAAGATGTAAATCTCATGTATCTAC
The DNA here is from genome assembly GCA_030847615.1 of Gambelia wislizenii. NCBI lineage: Eukaryota > Metazoa > Chordata > Lepidosauria > Squamata > Crotaphytidae > Gambelia > Gambelia wislizenii. The sequence goes on along the minus strand of JAUMIR010000001.1, from coordinate 444,712,998 downwards.
ATCTTTGTAGCTATGTCTCCCGATGCTACCCTTGCAAACCCAGCTTGTTTATTTATGGGTTGTAGGACAGTGAGGAGTTCAGTGGCAATGAATTCAGCTATTTTCCTTTAGCAGGATGCACTTGCGAGGGGTCTCTGGGTGTCCCATGTCCTTGCAGCATGTCCAGCTAAAGGAAAACAGCTGGAGCAGTTGTCATTAGTTCCCCTCACTCTCCAGCAACCCAGAAATGGTTCTGGAGCAGGGGGCTGCACAGCCAAAAAGTTCATTTGGGGGTAAGGCTTTTGGGAATTGCACAGCAAGAACAGAATTCTGACTTACACAGTGACTGACAATGTGAGTTGCAATGACATCTTACAACATCATAACTGACAGATGGACAGACTCAATAAAGGAAGCTACAACCTTGAATTTGCAAGATTTGGGAGATTATAACATGGGCCCTTGTAAACCATCCCTGTCCCGGTACCCCCCCACACCTGCACCACTCCTGCACCACTCCTGTCTCTGTAACCTTTTTTTTAAAAAAAATATCACACACTTACCTGATCGTGGTATGAAAACTGCTCCTCCTCCTCTCTGGCATTCCAGGAGGCAATGGGTCTCTCAACAAGCCCCATTCACTTCCTGGTAACAAAATCCCACTTGTTCTCGCGAGAGAATGATTGTGCGGGAAATTTAATAATAAAAAAATAACACAAATGTCAAAATGAAAAACCAAGCCCCAAAACACACTGCAAAAACCTCAAGTAACCTGCGGAGCAGGGGGAAGGGTGTAACTTACCTGGATGTCCAGATCGTTCCCGGAAGTGTTCTGGCACGGACCTCCCGGTGACATCGCACCAGCAGAATGGGTCATCTTTTCACTCACCCATCATTCTGTTTCTGTAAACAGAACAGGCTTCTTATTGATGGAATAAGAGGAAGCAGGAGGGAACAGAAACAGAACAGGAGCATCACAGGAGAGAGACATCGTTGTCTGAAAGGTAAGCCTTCTCCTGTCATCCCTGTCCTGGGATGTTTTGCCTGTGTGATACTCTCCTTGGGCAGGACGGTTGATAACAGGGTGACTTGAAAGTCCTTCATTCGTAGGATTGCCATTAGTCGAAGTTGACTTGATGGCAGTTAACAACAATGTACTAATAGGATGCCAGCCAACCTCAACCTGTTTGTGAAAAAATGCTAGTGGGGGAGGAGAGAAACGAAAGAAGTAATGAGGCTAAATGATCCAGTTCTTTAGACTGCAAAATATTCTAGAACAGGGACTGTCTGTAACAGGAAGGGGAATCAGGTGGCCCTCCAGATGTTGTTGGACTGCAACTCACAGCAATTCTTACCATTGTCTATACTGGCTAGGCCTGCTAGGGCTTGCAGTGCAACATCTGGAGGGCTGCATGATTCCCATCCCTCATCTATAACCACTGGGTATTTTCTTCACTTTATTTCATTTTTTTAAATAGACCATGGTCTCGTGGGAAGCAAGAGGTGGCATCTCTCTTGCCTGCTGGGGCTTACTGAACCCCAGCATGCTTGACACAAACAGGATAATGGCCTGTCTGCTTTCTTGGCTGCGTGGATCCCTGCAGGCAAATCTGACATACATGCTGTGGAACTGTAAAATAATACCCTTATTCTGGGAAGAGGTGATAAGGCTTGTAAACCATGTCTTGCAGTCAGTGCAATGTTATCTTTATTCATAGAGTACTTCTGGGGTATCTCCTGACAAACTGGATGGCCTGGATAGCCATCTGTCAGGTGTGCTTTGACTGTGTGTTCCTGCATGGCAGGGAGTTGGACTGGATGGCCCTTGTGGTCTCTTCCAGCTCTATGATTTTATGAACTCTTGGGAGTCCCAGTGGCCTCCCAACCCAAACACTGGAAGTAGTCTGGGATTTCTCTGCTGGAGATCCCTGGGGAATCTCAAAGAGAGGAGTAACAAAACAACACCCAAACCATATCTACTAGGCTCTCAATATTGCAACGAAGTTGAATGAGACATTCACACCCAAAGTGGTAACTAAACCATAGCAGGCTAGGGGTCATTAACAAAATATTTCAAGTTGGAAAAGATGTCAGGATATTGGGACATACAGTAGATTTATTCTGTAAAGAGCTGGAATGTAACAAACAGTCTGCAGTTTGCAGAAGCAAGCTAGCTGGGTAAATGTATCAATATTGACTGAGCCCAGGAGCTGAGCTGGTGCAGGGATGGGCTGAGAGCTAAGCAGTTCTGCTTTGGATTTCACAATGTGAACAAGTTCTGTGTTGGCTTTCACAGAGGGAAGATGTTTTTCTTTTGAATCCTGTATATATCTTTAAATACTCTTCATTATGCTCAAGTAAATAGAAGTTTATTTTAGATACAAAGCCTGTGTCTGTGCCTTTATTCTGATGCCTGAAGGAACAAAATTCTGCTGTTTATTATAAGCTACCTGGACCTGTTTAGGTTCCCAGTGTGTGCTATAACCTGATAAAAGAATCAAATGACCCAACAGTGGTACAGCACCAGGACAGCCGTGGTGTTATGTGATAAGCTCCAGGCAAAGACAGGACTAACACAGTGCAATTGTATTACAGCAGTATCATGTTATAAACACCTTAAGTGTTCAAGTTTTCAAGAATTCTTCATTAGGTTAGTACAAAATTAGGATGGTATAAAATGTAGGGAAAGGGGAAGAAACAAAAGCTGAGATCCTAGATCAGGGTTGCATGGCATAGTTCTCTGCATGTGGAGTTATGCCCTGGTTGTGCTGTGCAGCCCTTCTGTTGAATGGCAGTGTTGTGCAACCATATGCAGAACCCAATGCACAATCTAGTGTGTACAACTCAATGTGCATCCACATGCACAACAGCATCATCAGCATAATTTTGATTCCACAATCTTCAACTGAATGCAAATGTTCCCTAACAGACAAAAATGTCCAACCACTTATGTGGGGGACTTATGCATGCATAAAACACCAACAAGATTCCAGCTAACCAGTCAAAAAATCTGGCCAGATATAGTGACCATTGTCTCTGCAAGCAGACTGGCTTTCATGATGGAGACTGTAGAGACTCAGTGAAGAAGAGAGATGTTAAGGCATCAGTTTATATTGTTGGCCTCTTTTTGGTGGGCAAAAAGGCTGAACCATGGCATTGGTTAAAACACATTGGTTCCTGCGATGGTTTAGAATAGAAGCATAGAAATACATAGCACTGTTTACATCAGTAACACGGGAGGTTAATTTAGATTGTGTGCTAAGTGCAGGGGGCGGGGAGTCAAGTGAAGCCACATTAGTAGTGTCAACTAGTAGTTGGATGGAGATGGAACTCTCAATGAAATGCAATACTCATTCTTCATCTGGTGGTAAATTTTCCTACCCTGAGAGACTGACTGATGGTGGTATTTTCCATAATTAAAAAATAGCCATATGATCCAAAATTTGAACCAGCAAAATACCTTTACTATGATCACTGAAATGTAACAAAAACTTGTTGAGCTTTGTTTCTCCTCCCATTCCATTCATTTGAGAACTTTTAGCCTCATGAAGAGTTTTGGACAACCTGAAAACCCACCATGTTTACAATATATAACAAAATCCACAATACACATTACGATGATACCTTTATTAGGAAAACCAAAAGGCACAAAATAAATTATACAAATTTTTGAAGTTCACAGTCTTCCCCAACAGGCATAGATGTTAAAAATAGTTCTTAGGGCATGTCATGATGGAGTCCCATCATGCTGCCTCAAGGTTGATTGCAACTCCCATAATTCTGCCAGAGAACTACAACTCCCTTTATATGTAAATAGTATTGTCTTGCCAGCATAGTATCAGGTAAGGAAAGGATTAATGGAAGGGATGGTCTAAAAACACCACCTCCATAGAAGCTAAGGAGATGACCTTGATTTCAGTAAGGCCTTTGACAAGGTTCCCCATGACATTCTTGCAAACAAGCTTGTAAAATGTGGGCTAGACAAGTTAACTGTTCAATGGATTTGTAATTGGTTGTCTGGCCGAACCCAAAGGGTGCTCAGCAGTGGCTCCTCTTCGTCTTGGAAAGATGTGACCAGTGGGGTGCCACAGGGTTCTGTCCTGGGCCCAGTGCTATTCAACATCTTTATCAATGACTTGGATGAGGGAATTAGGGGCATACTTATCAAATTTGCAGATGACACCAAATTAGGAGGAATAGCTAATACCCTAGAGGACAGGATCAAAATTCAGAATGACCTGGATCGACTGGAGAGCTGGGCCAAAGCTAACAAAATGAAATTCAATACGGAGAAATGTAAAGTACTGCATTTGGGGGGGGGGAATGAAATGCATAAATATAGGATGGGAGAGACCTGGCTGAATGAGACTATGTGCGAAAGGGATCTAGGAGTCCTAGTAGACCACAAGTTGAACATGAGTCAACAGTGTGATGCGGCAGCTAAAAAGGCCAATGCAATTTTGGGCTGTATCAATAGAAGTATAGTGTCTAGATCAAAGGAAGTAATAGTGCCACTCTATTCTGCCTTGGTCAGACCTCACTTAGAATACTGTGTCCAGTTCTGGGCACCACAATTAAAAAAGGATATTGACAAATTGGAGCGTGTCTAGAGAAGGGCAACTAAAATGGTGAAAGGTCTGGAAACCATGCCTTATGAGGAGAGACTTAGGGAGCTGGGTGTGTTTAGCCTGGAAAAAAGACGGTTAAGAGGCGATATGATAGCCCTGTTTAAGTATTTGAAGGGATGTCACGCTGAGGATGGAGCAGGCTTGTTTTCTGCTGCTCCAGAGACTGGAACACGGAGCAGTGGATGCAAGCTCCAGGAACAGAGATTCCACCTCAACATGAGGAGGAACTTTTTGACAGTAAGAGCTGTTTGGCAGTGGAACACACTCCCTCGGAGCGTGGTGGGGTCTCCTTCCTTGGAGGTCTTTAAACAGAGGCTGGATGGCCATCTGTCGGGGATGCTTTGATCAAGATTTCCTGCGTGGCAGGGGGGTTGGACTGGATTGCCCTCGTGGTCTCTTCCAACTCTGCAATTCTATGATTCTATGACATCATCAATAACATCACATCATCTGACCAGAAATCGCTACTCACAGATCCAGACCTGGGAACTCCAACTAAGATACAACTGCTTTTGTGTGAAGCCATTTTTGGTAGAACAACACAGACCATGTGGCTTTGAACAAGGACTGAATTATGGCTGGTAGAGCAAAGCCATCTGGCTTGGCTCCCAGCTTGCCCTGATACCATCTGGAGACAACGGACTGCAAAGTAGTGAGTAGGAATTAGGGCCCATTTACTTGCATTAGGGAATTTCTTTTAATTTCTCTACTTTGGTTGGATGTAGTCAATTTAGTAACTGAAAATAACTTAGAATAATTGAATGCTTTGATTTTAACACTTTGTGATTCCTATAATTTAAAAGCCTGTCTGGGATATGGGAGAACCCTGCCTCATGTGAGATTGTATGCCTTAAAGTCACTTGAATAAAGTAAACTTATTGATTTTCCTTTCTCTCTCTCTCTGGCTTTTCTTCGCAAACGAAGATTCAGGAAGGACTCATCCCGCGCTTTCTGCAGGCGCGCTGATGACTAAAAAGGCCAATCCGAGATAAACAAGTCCGGTTGCAAAAAGCACAGCAGAAGGTCTCCTTGGGTGATGTTTTTGGGTTGTGATTCTTTCTGCGTTGTCGTTTCTCTTCAAGACTTCTTCGGCGTGAGTTCTCAAATAAGGCTGCAGCATTGTGGATAGTGCATCTCCATGCCTCCCGATGTGAGGCCAGGGCGGACCACTGTTGGTGATCAGTTTGGCCAAGCCTGAGATGTTGTTTCAGGGAGTCTTTGTATCGCTTTTTTGGAGCGCCCCTCTTACGCTGACCCGTGGCGAGTTCACCGTAGAGTAGTATTTTTGGGAGGCGATGGTCCTCCATCCTAGAAACGTGCCCTGCCCAGCGCAGCTGTGTGCTCAATATCATGGCCTCAATGCTGGTGATCCCTGCTTGCTCAAGGACAGCAACATTCGTCACATAGTCAGTCCAGTGTATATTTAGGATTGTGCGTAGACAGCGCTGATGAAAGCGCTCAAGGAGTCGTAGGTGGTGGCGATAGGTGACCCATGTTTCAGATCCATAAAGGAGGATAGACAGTACGATGGCTCTATACACACTGATTTTTGTGCTTTGCCTCAGGTGTTTATTGCTCCAGACTCTTTTGTGAAGTCTTCCAAATGCACTATATGCCTTTGCTAATCTGTGATCGATCTCTTTTTCAATCTTGGCATCTGAGGAGATGATGCTTCCCAGGTAGGTGAACTGCTGAACGGACTTGAGCACAGATTTGCCGACGGCAATGTGGGGATGGTGGTGTTCGTCCTGTGGTGCAGGCTGGTAAAGAACTTCTGTTTTCTTCAGGTTGACTTCTAGCCCAAACAGCTCTGCAGCTGTTGCAAAGCAGGATGTTAGCCGCTGCAGAGCTGCTTCTGTGTGGGCAACAAGGGCAGCATCATCGGCGAAGAGCAGCTCACAGACTAGATAGTTTAGAGTCTTAGTGTGAGCCCTCAGATGGCTTAAGTTAAACAAGCTACCATCAGTACGGTAACGTATATAGATGCCGTCGTCTTCTTCAAGCTCTGCCATAGCCCTTTGGAGCATCGTGCTAAAGAAGATTGTAAATAAAGTTGGTGCAAGAACACAACCTTGCTTCACTCCATTAGTTATTAGAAAGGGCTCTGAAAGAGCATCGCCATATCTGACTTGACCACGCTGTCCCTCGTGTAGCAAGATAATCATTTTAAGGAATTTGGGGGGACATCCTAGTCTTTCCAGGATCTGCCACAGACCTTTTCTACTTACAGTGTCAAAGGCTTTGGTGAGGTTGACAAATGTTACATAGAGACCCTTGTTCTGCTCCCTACATTTTTCTTGCAGTTGCCTAAGGGCAAATACCATGTCTGTAGTACTCCTATTGGCTCTGAAGCCACATTGGCTTTCAGGGAGAAGTTCTTCTGCAATAGCAGGAACTAATCTGTTCAGGAGTATCCTTGCAAGGATTTTTCCAGCAATAGAGAGCAGTGTTATGCCTCGATAGTTTGAGCAATCGGATTTTGCTCCTTTTTTCTTGTACAGGGTGATGATGACTGCATCTCGGAGGTCTGATGGCAGTTCCCCTTTTCCCCAGCAATTCACAAGGAATTCGTGGAATTTTTTGTGGAGTGCATGACCTCCGTGTTTTCAAACTTCAGGTGGGATTCCATCAATCCCAGCTGCCTTGCCGTTTTTCATCTGCTGTATGGCCTTAAGGGTCTCTTCCAAAGTGGGAGCTATGTCCAATTCATTTTTCATTGGTTTTTGTATCATATATTGGATAGCTGAGGCTTGGACTACTCGGTTGGCACTAAAGAGACTTTGAAAATGTTCAGCCCAACGATTTAGGATGGAGGCTTTATCAGTAATTAATGTTTGACCATCTGTACTGTATAAGGAGCTTTGGACCTGATAAGTAGGTCAAAACACTGCTTTAAGAGCTTCATAAAATCCTCTATGATCACCCAGATCTGCACAGCGTTGTGTCTTTTCTGCTATATTGACCCTTTAACTGATGCTTAAATGCTCCTCTATCTCTGGAAGGCAAACATGTGAAGATGGAGAGTCACAGAGCTGCATCATTCTTGGGATGTTAAAGGTGCTGTTTAAGATGGTCTTGAATGGATGATTGATGCAGGTAGAGGCCACACCCACTATTGGCCATGAGGCAACTGGAGACACAAACAGCCAAAGCAAATCAATGAGATGTCCTTCTTCATTGGCATCCTTGTCTCCTTTGGTTGTCCTAGTAAAAGTAATGTATATTTTAGATTTTGTTATATTGTTCTGCGTGGCTAATACAGCTACCCCTGGATATGCATTTCATGTTCATGACATTTAAGTAATCCTAGCAAAGATATTACACAGGGCTAAACTCAGATAAGAATTATTTAGATCTTTTCCTCAGGCCATTTTCTCTAAGTCTGCTCCCCATCCACAATGCTGCTATTAATTCTACTCAAGAACCTATATCATTCATGCTTGTCTCATGTATACAGGCATTCCTCTAGTGAAGCTAACAGCTGGGGAATGGAATCATTTGCATTGGGAAAAGAGCACATTGGAAAGGATTAAGCAATACATATGGCAACCAGCCCTCCAGCTGATCAAAAGCAGAGCCATCACTGCCCCACATCTGCTTTAGATTAAGGAATAGTAAAATAAAAAAATAAAAATGCAACGATCTGCTATGCCATATTTAGTTTGGGCCCCTGCAGGTATCACTCTTTAAAAAAAACATTTTCATTGATTTTTGATACAAAAGAGACAAATCCACTGTCAGCCCAAGCTCACTCACACCTCCCAACTATTGCCCACCTGCACTTTTCCTGACAATCCTGTGCATAAAACCTCAGCTACGGCTAGTTCTATAGTGTGTAATTCAATTACACTTGTGTTCATGGTATGTGCATGTAAATGCATACAAACTGGACAATCCCATGGAGGGAATATGGACTAAGAGAGCAATTGAAGATCATTTCAAGTGCTCAACTGCTTGAGGTTACCCCTCAGACAAATTTTAAAAGTGAATCATATACTTAAATATTTTTTTTACCAGCTCCCTCTTGTGAAATGCTCCATTAAGTGTTCTATGTGTGGCATGATCATGGATTTCCATTTTTGCAAAACAGTGTATTTGTCCAGAACACACATCTCTTTGTTCTCTGAGAGCCTCTGGGCTTTTCCCCATGTAAACAATTATGCACTGAATCCAAGCCTTACTATTGGGCAGGATGAGAAAATCATTTTAGGGAGCAGATCTTGGCATCCAAAAAACAGTTCCTGACCACCACCACCACCACACACACACACCAGCTATTGCCTGGTCTTGGAGAACAGAGTGTCACCCTTTGTGCTATACAGCCAGTTCCTACCCCATGCTAGCCTTATGCCCTAAGGTATGTTGGAGGACACTATCCAGTTGCCAGTGTCTGAAGTAAAATTCATTTGCCAGTCCAGTCAGGCTATGTGGAATTGAGGCATGAGGGTGGGGGTGCCATCTTGTTCTTTTTCTTAGCAGCAAAATAAGACAAAATTTGGGCCTGCCCTGCCCTGGACAATTATGGTGAGTTGTCTTCTAGACATTTCTATTATCCTGATGACTTTTATTGCTTTAATATTTGATTAGGTCATTTTGTCAGTGGTACAGTGTGATGAATGAGTCTACTATCTATTAAAAGTTACATAGGCATTTGCTGCAGTTGAGAGTAAGGGCTATCTTACAGCAGGATGTGGTAAAGCTGGCCTCTGTCGCCAGAAAGATGGATTTTTGTGTCCTTGCCAGCATCATGGCCAAATGTTAATAGCTGTCAAATGGCACAGAAATGGTTAAATTGTATTCATGGCATTTGTCAGCTATCTTTTCACATTAGCTTGGCAGTTTGAGGCTGGGGGGAAATGTGAAGACTGGAAACTGACTGGGGGAGTGAATTAACTCTGTTACTAACCTGTCTGCACAGTTCTCATAGCTATGGAGAGAGAGATGGTTCACACTTCTACACTGGTTTTCTTCATTTACTTCAGCACTATATAACTCTTGGGAGTCCATTTTCCATCAATCCTGCCTAGGGGTTGCCCCCTAGCCCAAGAGCTCCTATGAGAAATTAAACTGCCTGGTCAGGAATAGTCTAAGTAGAATTAGTTATTTAGAGACCCAATTCTACCATTGGCTGTGAGGGATGCTGGATCCTATCAGGAAAGGGTTGGAATTCTCAGCTGTATATCAGCTGGAATCCTGTTGGGAAATTATGAATATGTAACCCAAAGCTGTGCATTTGTAAGTGTTTGATATTCATGATCCCTACATGTGGGGACCATGAAAGTTTCCCAACCTCCACTTACCAGGCAGCAGCCATTGTGACTGATGCAGGTCCATTCCCTTGACTGATGTTCCCACCCACCACCTTGCATGTGTATGTGTGGGGAAATTGTGATTGGGACCCCGCTTCTGCCTGTCACAGTAGAGATCGCTCACAGGAGGCAATGGAAACATCATTCAACTGCTTCCTGAGTGACAAGGTAACAGATCCCCATTGATCACAATGGCTGTGGCCCAGTAAGTGGGGATTTGGGTGTGTTTGTAGCAGGAGACACTGTAGAGCCACTGCATAGTTGCTATGGTAGTTAAGCATTCATAATTCCTCAACAGGATTCTATCCATCATCTGCTGCATAATTTACCATCAATAAACTTAACTTACAGTGTAATGTGTGTCAGTGTTCCTTACCAAATGAAACCTTGGGGAGGTCTGGAACTAAAGACAGTTCATGAGTAGAACACTGCAGCGGGAATCATCTAGCCCAGGGTGGTTCTTAACCTGGGGACCATTGATGGGGTTCATGATGTCCTCACAGGGGGTCCATGAAGGATCGAAAGTTGCTTGACCCATGGCCACCTCCTTCCTGCAACGGTGTGGTCACATGTCAGGAGCCAAGGCAAAGCCTGGCTGGCTTGTCCTGTGCATTATTGCCATTCAGTCTGCTCCAGCCACAAACTTGCAGGAAGAAGCAAGAAGTAGGAGAAAAGTCTTCCCTCCCTCTCCAGTGTCTCTGAGGGAAGGTTTAATGGATGGTGTATTATTATGATTATTATCATCATCATCATCATCATCATGTGTTGTTGTTTTAAATCTTGAGTTGAGTCTTGGGGATCCGCAGCAACAAAAGATTTTTAAAGGGGGTCCTTGGTAAAGAAAAAGTTAAGAACCACTGACCTAGCCCATCAGATGTTAGAGTACAGCTCCCAGCATCATTCACCATTAGCTATGCCAGCAAGGATGCTGGGACTTGCAAGGCCAGAACATCAAGAAGGCCACATGATTCACACCTCTGCCTTAGGACATTTTCAGAAGGGTCCTAAAACTCCGTTTCTGTTTCACTACCCCCTTCCCATCCCACTCCCATCCCTATAACTGAATAAAATTAAAATGTTCACACACCTACCTGGTAGCAAGGCAGAAACAACTCCACCTCCCCTCAGCAGCCCGGGAATAAATGTAAGCGTCATAAAGCTGCATTTATGACCCAGAAAGCAAATCCCGCCCATTCTCACAGGAGAACGATCACATGGGGAATTTAAAAATAAAAACCAATCCAAACCTCAAAAAGCAAAACTAAGCACCAGAACATACTTTAAACAGGACAAGTAACCCAGGGAGGGTTTAAAAAAGGGTGTCACTTACCTCGCTGTCCCGAATGAACCCGGAAGTGTTCAGGACGGACCTCCCTGTGACATCACTGTCACGCTGGCATTGTGACAACAGAACGGAGCACCAGTTCACACACCCATAATCATGTAACAAAAAGAGAAGAAGAGATCTATTAATGACTTTTCCCGTGAATTAAAAAAATGCGGACACTAAACGGAAGCAGCACAGGGGCACAGTGGGACAGGGATGATGTCGTCTGAAAGGGAAATCCTTCAGCAATCCTGTTGGGTCTCTGTCATGGATTATTAAGCCTGTCTGATAATCTCCTTAGAGGCTATGTTCATTGCTCTCATGTTTGCTTTGACTTATGGCAGCCCTATGAAATAGAGACCTCTAAGGAATCTTATTAACAGAGGGGAGATATGACTCTTCTTCTTTTCTCACGGTCTTCAACTTTACCAAGCATTATCATCCTTTCTAATGAATCATGTCACCTTGTGATATGTCCAAAGTTTGGCAGCCTCAGTTTAGTCCTTTTGGCTTTTAGTCTTCAGACTTGATTTGCTCTTGGGCCCATTTATTTGTCTTTTGGGCAGTCCATGGTATCTGTAGAACTCTCCTCCAGCACCACATTCCAGATGAATTGATTCTATTCCAGTCAGCTTTCCCATTTTAAAAAAACAACCACTTAATGCTATACAGGTGTTATAGACATACCATCAGGTGAAGCCATGGTTACATCCGTAGGCTTCTGAATAGCATCCTAGCTAAACAGCTATGTTTTACAGTTGGCCCTCCAATATCCACGGATTCTGTATCCATGGATTCAACCATCCATGGATTGAAAATATTCAAAAGAAAAGTTCCTTGATTTTGCCATTTTGTACATCATTTTACTACTATTTTGTACCTTGGAGCAAAAGGAAAATGGACTGTGTTTTTGTTGTTGGCTAGTATGAAGCACCCTCAGTCCATTGCGTGCTGTTTGCTTTTGTGATATAGATGACACCTTACAGGCTAATATCTGGGTTGTCTGTCTTTTCTCCTGCACATACAGCCACAATGTCCAGTATAAGTAACTGTAAATAAACAGCTATGCCAAAAGTATTATGAATTCCCAATTTTTTCTCTGCACAAGAAAGAAGGCTGAAAATATTGCCTATGAATGTGAAATCAAAGGCATTCTCTAAGGATGCCAGCCACAGATGCAGGCGAAACGTCAGAAAGAAACTATTCCAGAACACGGCCTCACAGCCCGGGAAAAAACCCAAGGGAAATCTATTGCCTATGAAGCTTCCTACTGCTTGAGGAAGCAGGAAACACAAAATGGTGTATTGTACAAAGTACCTATATTAGCATATATTTGTTTATTTTGCATAATTCTGCTTCTGGTGATCATAAAAGGGAACCAAGTGTTATACAGGGCACTGTGGCTGCTTTTCTTCTGATTGCTGGTTTTGTTACACAGCTCTTCCCCCACCCCTCAACTGTTTTCTGAGATTTATCTAGGAATTGGCTGTATACTTCTCTTTGCATCCTTAAGAAGAAGGTATGTGTATTTTAAAAATGTAAGCTGAGTTTTGCAGGATGTTGAATTCTAACTTCAACTTTATTCATTTGCTTTTCAATGCAGACAATAGTTTTCTGTCCAGGAATAAGAACCAACAAATTAATATCATTTAAATGGTGGATTAAGTTGGAAATTGGATAATGAAAATGGGGAACCTAATTAAAATTATATTTGAAGTAAAATTCTTGACTTAGGGTGAAATTTAGCATTAACATTCATCTTGAATTAAGTTATTAAGAGCCAGTGTGCCAAAGAACCAATAAATTTTACATTAGCCAGTTTATTTTGTACCCAAAGCTTAATCTCCTGGATGTTTACAAAACTTACTGTTGCTCTCCAAATTGGGGAATTAAAGAACTGGCCCTGGGGGAAGAAACAGAAAAGTCCCCAAATCATCAACACCAAAAAACAAAAGAAGAGGCAAAACCTCTTTACAAATTATTATTTGTTGTTATGTGTCATCAAATGGCTTCAACTGATGGCACTCCTATGAATAAGAGACCTCCAAGAGCCTGAGTAATCTGCAGCCCTGCTTACAAACTCAGAAAGGTTGCTTTCTTAATTGAATCAATCCATTTGCAAAGTGATCTTCCATTTTTTTATACTGCCTTTTGCTTTACGTTTGCTTTACTGAAAATTATTGTCTTTGGAAATAAACCATGTCATCTCATGATATGACCCCAGGACAATAACCCCAAGTTTAGTCATTTTGGCTTGTCGTGGAAACTAACGAAAGATTTATCAAAATATAATTCTATATGAAACAATAAAATGACCAACACATTTCAGTAAAAGTGAACCTTCCTCAGGGGCACTAGATTAAGATTTTCCTGGGCTCAAGGTAGACCCAACCCTTTATAAATGCTACCTAGGGATATATTTAGTGAGAATAGCGCTTTAGTTTTCATGAAGTGATAAACCTGTGTTGAAGTCATGCCACATTAACTTGCATTGTGAAGGATGGGAGAGAATGACAAATATTCATACATTGGAAAAAGTAGTGTGCCAGAGTAAACTAAGGGCTTTTCTACACAGGCCAAATAAAATGACCTGAACTCATTTTCACAGTGAGCTGTCCAGAGGACATACAGCTCAAATTCGGATCTTTTCACTGCCTCAGGGTTTTAATCCAAACCAAAAAGATTTGGTGCTTACTCTGTATTTGAATGGAAAATCCAGCTATTCACATCTCTCTGTGTGTAGATTGCGCTCCATAGTGACATCAGTGTGGTGGCGGGTGAGGAGTTTTGGAGGGTGGGCGGAAGAGGTCAGGAAGAGGCTCCCTTGGCCAGGAAGTCAGCTGAATTCTTCCCCCCAAGAAAAGCCTATTTCCCTGTTTCAATTTCACTTTTTAGCAGTTCCTTCATCACTTTTTTTTTTTTTTTTTTTTTTTGCATACACGGCAGTTGTTCAGAGAAGCATACGTAAGGATTGGCCCCTGACATTGCCTGTTCCGGGCTGGACAACGACTAGAGTGCACCTGGTGGAAAACCGGACTCTTATCTGACAAGACTCGTCATAGGAATTTTCTTTATTCCTATCGAGAGGCAATATGTGCAGCGCAGAGATCTTTCTGCTCTGCACGTATTGCATCTGCAGAGTCCCGTCCAGCAGAGCTGTTTAGGGTGGTAAGGGAGCTTATACAGGCTACACCTGTGCAGAACCCTTTACTTAACCCGACAGCAGCCTGCTGTGATGTGTTTAATAACTATTTTGCAGATAAAATCTCTCAGATAAGAGCTGACTTGGATGCTGGGTTTATAGCAGAGTCAATTGATGAGGTGTCCAGTAAATCCATTTCTGAGATTAGACTGGATCAATTTGAGCCGGTGAGTACCGATGACGTGGACAAGATCCTTGGAAAAGTGAGGAAGACAACGTGCCCTCTCGACCCTTGGCCATCATGGCTGGTTGTCCAGGGGGGTAATGCATTGATGGCCTTTCTCAAGGAGACCATCAATGTGTCCCTTAGGGAAGGAGTTATGCCATCTTGTTTAAAGGAAGTGGTTGTGACACTGCTCCTAAAGAAACCTTCCCTGGACCCCCTGGACTTGAAAAATTATAGACCGGTTTCCCATTTGCCATTTTTGAGCAAGGTGATCAAGCGGACCGTTGCTTCTCAACTCCAATTGATCTTGGATGAAACCACTTTTCTAGATCCATTTCAAACCAGCTTCAGACCGGGATTTGGGATGGAGACTGCCATGGTTGCTCTAGTAGATGACCCTTGCCAAAACATCGGCAGGGAAAACGTGACCCAGTTGGTGCTTTTGGATCTCTCAATGGCTTTCGATATGATAGATCACGGCATCCTCTTGGAACACCTGGGAGAGTTGGGGATTGGAGGCACTGCACTTCAGTGGTTCCATTCCTTCCTCTCAGGTAGATTCCAGAGAGTGATACTCAGGGACAGTTGCTCATCAAAAATAGAGCTTAATTGTGGCATCCCTCAGGGCACCATCCTGTCCCCGATGCTCTTTAATATCTATATGAAACTGCTGGGAGAAATCATCCGGAGACATGGGGCAGGGTGTTATCAGTATGCTGATGACACCCAAATATATTTCTCCATGTCTCGGTCATCAGCCATGATGACAGATGGTATTTCTCCCCTCAGTCATTGTCTTGTAGCGGTAATGGACTGGATGAGGAAAAATCAGCTCAAATTGAATCCAGAGAAAATGGAGGTGCTTATAGTGGGGGGCCCTAAACCTGGTATTGGCTTGCAACCGCCAGTCCTGGGTGGGGTCACACTCTCTGCTAAGGACTGTGTTTGCAGTTTGGGGGTGCTCCTAGACTTGTCACTTCACATGACTGCTCAGATGAATGCGACAGTCAAGAGTGCCTGTTATCAGCTTCGGCAGATATGCCAACTGCGCCCTTACCTCGAGACAAAGGACCTAGAAACTATAGTGCATGCACTGGTAACCTCATGACTCGATTTCTGCAATGCTCTCTACATGGGGCTACCCTTATACCTAGTTCAGAAACTACAACTGGTGCAAAATATGGCAGCCAGGTTAGTCACCAGGAAATCGAGAAGGGAGCATATTATTCCAATATGAAGTAATTCCCTTCATATGGAATTGAAATCCCTTCACTGGCTGCCTATCAGTTTTCAAGCACAGTATAAGGTGTTGGTAATGACCTATAAAGCCCTACACGGCCTAGGTCCAACCTACCTAAGGGATCGCCTCCTCCCATATAATCTGCCCCGCACCCTTAGATCTTCTGGGAGGGGTTTATTGCAACCAATGAGATCTAGATTAACAACAACCTCCCAGAGATCTTTTTCTATCGCTGCTCCCAGACTATGGAACACGCTGCCGGAGGAGATCCGTCAAGCAACCAGCTTGGAGAATTTCAAAAAAGCCATCAAAACGGATCTCTTCCGGCAGGCCTTCTTTGAATAGAACAGACCATTTTTAATGGATGCTTCTCCCTCTTTTTACGTTTTTATCTTTTTATGTTTATGTTTTGATGCTATAATTTTAAAGTTTATGGGTAGTTATTTTATGCCACTGGTGAATTTGCCAGTTATTTTAAATATATGTACTATTATATGTAATTTTAAGGGGGGTAAATTGTTTTAAGTTATTACTATTGTTATGGATTTGTCTGTTTTATAGCCAATTGTTGTGAGCCGCCTTGATTGCCTAATAGGCAAAAGGCAGGGTACAAAAATAATGTTGTTGTTGTTGTTATTATTATTGTTGTTGTTGTTGTTGTTATGTACCTGCCATTTTCTGTATTGTTTTGTAACCTTGGTTTTAATTGTGTTTTCATTTCTCTGTGCTTGTTAATGAGTGTTCCTTGCCAGCTGTGGAGGAAAGTAGCAAAGGTTTCTATTGGTAAGGGGAAGATAAGCTTGCAGCTGCAAAATTGGTTTGGGAAAAAGGGGCTGGGTATGGGTATGGGAAGGTGATGTTGGAGATGAGGGGTGACCAATAGTATGGAAGCCTGCCAGATTGGATAGATTGTAATATGCTTTTATTATACTGTGTGTCCTCTTCAGTTTCAGTTCTGAGCAACAACCTTGTAAGATATGCTATCTGGATTTCTGTGCCAATAATGTTTTCTAATCAACTCTGAAACTTCTGGCCACTGCATCTGGGAGTGCATATACATGACAGTATACCAGCATACCCATATCATTAGCTGTACGTACCTCCACTTAATAGGATGTCCAAAGCCCCTCCGAACTGTGGGAAAAGAGGCAGAGGCGATGCAGGCATAAGCATATTAACATGCATGGAGGAGGGGGGAATGAAGCAGCCACAGAGGTGTGGCTGCACATGCCGTGATTTATCAGATCAGGATGAGTTCAAAAGGGAGAACTGTGTGGAAAGTGCTGCTGAATGCACCTCAGTGTGTGTGGTGATTGTGCGGACAAGCCATGTCCACTGCAGACCAGGATAACCTGAAAGTAAGCTAGATTTTCCTGTCAGTGTAGACGAGACCTAAGCTTGGCTAGAATTCTTGCCCAGGCACCTTGCCTTCTATGTGTAGAGCTCTTTTCTTTTTTCTTTTTGGTATAAAGATGCATTAATTTCATGTTGAAAGCCAACATGGTATAGTGGTTTGAGTCTTGGGAGATCAGGGTTCGAATCCCCACTCAGCCATGGAAATCCATTGGGTGACCTTGGGCAAGGCACACTCTCAAAGCCTCAGAGGAAGGCAAGGGCAAAACCCCTCTGAGCAAATTCTGCCAAGAAAACCCCATGATAGGGTCACCTTAGAGTCCCCACAAATCAGAAATTACTTGTGACACATAACAACAACAGAAAAGACACATAACAGCAACAACAAATTTCATGTAAGTCCTTACCTGCAATCCAAAGTGGTATGGCCCGGACATAAATTTACTTTTTTATTATTTTTATTTTTCTTAAGAATTAAACCTAAAAGCTATGTTTAATAAAACGAAGGCTTTGACTGAAATGGAATGAGAATGGAAGCAAATATTGACTAGAAAGCCCCCTCCTCGCCAAATAGTTAAAAGTAATTTTATCCTGCTGTAACTTACTATACATACGTTTTGTCACAAAAGAAAAGAATATTGGCTTTAAGCAGTTTCCAGTACTACTTTGTTGCCCTTGAGGTAGATATTTAAAAAAAGGGGGGGCTATGGGCTTATTTCCTTGTGGAAAGTGTATCAGGCTCTGACAACACATCTCTGCTTGCCTTTATAGCTCTAGGTTGATTCCTTGTAGCTATTCTTACAGAAGTCTCTTGAGTCACTGGTTCTCACCTTTGGCTTACAAGATCTTCTTGGATTTCAACTCCTAGCTACTACAGTCAACATGACCAATGGTCAAAAATACTGGAAACTAATTCCAAAACATTTGGCAGGCTAAAGGCGAAAAAACACTGTCTTAAAGACCATATTGCAACTGATATAAGGATAATATTTTAAGTGTGTTGGCCTTGAGCCTTTAGGGGAGGAATGTGGTCTTCCAGGGGTTGTTTGAATGTAACTCCCCTCAGCCTTAGCCAGAGTAGTCAACAGTGAGGGATGATGGGAGTTCTAACCCAACAACTTCTGGAGGGCTGCATGTTGCCTTATCTCATTAAATATAATTATATTTAATTACATTAAAATACAATAATTAAATATAATTATATAAATATAATTAAGTATATTTAAACCATTAAATATACATCAAGCCAACCTTCCAATGCTGTCAAAATGGAGGCTCTTTGGGGAGCTTCTCCTATCTACTGGATAGCTTCAAGACATCTCTTCAAATAAGGGAGTGAACTGAAGTGGGTAAGATCCCTGTGGTGACAGAACAGCTGCCACCTCATGTTGTATTCCCAATCCTATTCCTTTCATTTCAACTCAAGCTCCAGTGATGTTGTAAAGTTTCATTTCCAGAGAGTTGGTCTCCTGCCAAGAGCTGTTCTATGCTCCCCAGGCCCTGTCTTTCAGATGCTAAAGAGGCATCATGCAGCTATTAAGCCACAGGGGTCTGTTCTCAAACAAGTAAGGTCCACCACAGGTTGCCCTGTTCTTAAAAATTCCCCACAAAACTAATTCCCCACAAACGGGTAGCTGCAAGTGATCGCAGCAAGGCAAAAATATTTTTCCTTCTACATGACATATGTATTTTTCACACATTTAAGCCTGATTTTTCTCCCAAAGAAACTCATACAGTACATGAGGTACTCTCATTTTACAGCCACACTCACCCTGTGAGAAAGGTTAGGCCAAGAGATAGCGACTTGATTGAAACTATGCAGAAAACATCATGACCAGTGCTTTGAACTGGGCTTTCCACAAATCCGCCACTGGCTCCCTATGCTTAGGACTGTCCAGAATACTTTGATGTCATTGAGGCACCAGACAACCAAAAAAAGATGGATGGATGAGATGAGCAAAATAAATAAATAATAATAATAATAATAAAAAAAAAAATTGTGACAATGGGGTGATGTGTTGGATTCTGCATTAATGAATCAGTAATGACTCCGTGTTTTCACTCCTGCCAATGCTGAAGATCCAAGAGTATGGTATTTACATTCCCTCCTACTCCTGTCTGAATGTTTCCACCCTCCTGCTTCCATTATTTTTGCACCACTATGCAATTAAACCAAACACATACACGTACAAGCCAAGGTATTTTAATATTTATATTAATGGAGGTAATTTTCTGCTCCTGCGTTAAAAGCAGAAACACTAAAAGGCTTCCTGTGTCCACCTGTTTAAGATTCTTTATTATGCTATTCATTAGATTCTAACATAGTACAAATATATCTTGTATTGTTTGCCGGAATATAAATACTTGTAAAAGCTTGGATCTAAACTCAGGAGATACCTCTGGTCTAACAAAGGACTTATGTACAATAGCCAGGATATGCCAGTTCCCCGCTGGCATATCCTGGCTGTGGAGGTGGCCTCTTACCACCAACTCGTTACCTGCAGAAAACAGGCTGGAGTCTAAACAGGGCGCTAGTCCATCACTGAAGTGTCCACCACCATGGCCTTTTCTCACTAACGCAGATGCCAGACAGGGGGCCCACAACATGTGACTGCAGACTTCTGCATGTGACCAGCCTTGGTCACATGCTGCAAGCCCCCTGCCTAGCTTCTGGGAGAGGCAGGGAGCTGATGGTGGCAGTCAGGAGCAGCGTTCTAGGATGGGCTGCCATAGATACATGGGGCCTGATCTGGCTGAAATTGAGTAAACTGGGTATTTTCTTAAAACACGGTGAAGGGGCCTATCCCACCTTGCCCCCATTCCAGCATCATATCTGCCCGGTGGTTGAAGTAGCTTGAAATAGCTTGCTGAGGTGGTATCTTGCAAAATAATTAGAATGCTTTGCTTTATTGCTCATAAGAATTATATAGGGAAGTATAACAGAGGTGAAAATGAAGAATAAAGATAATACTGTATATCGAAGTTGAAGAATCAGCTAGCTTGTTTGAACTGAGGCTCTGTACTTTGGACCAAAGTCACTTACTCAGCTTTATGGATCAAACCATCCTTCAACAGGCTGCCTGAAGTGATTGTCTCTGTCTAATGGTAGAACCAGCCTTGCTAGTCAAAAGTCCAGCACTTGGTTTATCCTGTCAAACTGTGCAGAGAAATACAAAGCACCATGGAGTTCTTTGAAAAGCATCCCATGGCAGGGTTCCTGGAGTTTCAGTACCTGAGATATAGAATAAGCATTTAAAATATGCTTAAATTTAAATCAGGGGGGGCACTATCTAGCCAAAATTAGGATAGTTGAAATTGTCCATAAATCTAGATTGTAGCCCTGAAAAGCCCAGATAATTTTGATAAGTTTTTATATCCAGAAGCTCAATAAATGCTTAATTGGTGATTATGCATTATTTTCTTTTTTTAAAAAACTGCTTAGCCTGGTTTCAAGAACACAATGGGAGAATTATTGCCTTTGAAAATTCCTTTCAACTATTTGTGATTTCTACAATGTTTTCCTCACTGGCAGTAAATCTCTGCGCTAAGCTGTCAATCCACTTGTTACTTCCTGGCAGGAGTTCAGGTGTCCAGTTTAAAGTGATCAATTTTTTTGGCTGCCAATAATGCAGTGTTAACACATTTGTCATAGTGTATTTATCTGTTGCTGTGTTTGTTGTTGAAGAAGAATTCCAGGCTTAGCACATTTTGCCAATGGTATTCTCCTTCTCAAATATAATACTTGCCACCTCCCACCACTGCAGGAAAACTGCGGAACAAAAGCACTGTTATTGTTTTTTTTTTACTCACATCTTTCATATCAGCAAAAACCTCCTTTCCCCCAAATGGAACCAACATGGGAATGGTGGTGTCATCTATAAAGCCTATCAAATAATAATGCAGTACATTATGTCGTGTTTAAGATAATGAGATTGAGTTTTTCAACCAGCCTCCTATGCTCATCTCAGAGATCTCCCTGCATCAAAGTACAATCAAGGGAGCACTTACATCTTCCCTTTTTATGAGTCACATCCAGTCATTCTCACAGATTTAAAATAAGGTCCAGTAGAGCAAAAGATTCTGTGTTGCTTTGTACACGGGCTACTCCCATCAATCTTCTTTTTATTAGGAATGATTCCACTCCTTATTTTGTCCATTTGTTTCTTCCCACTGCATCTGGGGTTGAATTTTTGTCTCGGGTCATTTGAGGTCACCTCATCTCTCTAGGTATACCAAAGTGGTAAGATGCTTGTACTATTCCTTTCTCCTTTCAAAGCTTTAAACTTCAAAGCCAGTCCATCAACAGATGCGGAGGTGGGGACGGACAGTCTACAGTTGTTTTTATCTAACTATCTGTCTGCTTATCTGTGTTATTTCTAAGTTGCTTTTCACACACTCCTAACATGGACTAAATAAAAGTGAATTATAAGACGGACAAATTTTATACAATGGACACAAACCAAATTTGCAGTCATAACTGTCCAGAAGCAATTTCAAATGACAAAAAATAATTACCTTCTTAGGAGAAGCTGCATTGAAGAAATAGCTTTTAAAGGCCCATTTGAACAGAACTAAAGGGGCCAAGAACTATTCACATGGAAGGGAGTTTCAGAACTCAGGACCCATCACCAAGAAGGCCCGACTACCCAGTCAACCTCTTGTTCCATACAATGTAACAGAACACTCCCAAGCATTTGAGCCAGCACCTTTGATGCAGATCTTAATGTATGAGGAATAATCATGTGTATGTAAATGACCTTTCAGAATGCCTAGTCCAAACTGTTCCAGTCCTGGTGTTTAGATCTAATACTAAGGACTTTATCAGATGCATTAAATATGACATCATAACAATGCCACATAAACGCAAAAGGGCACGCATATCAGATGACGTTGCCCTTTTGCATTTATGACCTGGACAAAATCCATCCTATTTTATTGATGACTTGAGCTGTCAATAGATCCCCCTTGGCACTTTAGTGCTAGCATTGCCGGTGTATGAAACCTTGCATCATTTAACTCTCGTGAATGCAGCGTCAATGACTGGTCCAGCCAGAACACATTCGAGTGAGATTGCAACATCCAGGTAAGTTACGTGCTTTTTATGACCCTCCCCAGGTTACTTGGAAGTTTTTAAGTGTGTATGTGCTTTTTAAAAACTTCTTGTGAGTTTATTTTGTTTAATTTCCCGCACAAGCATCTTCTCACAAGAATCTGCAGGATTTTGAATGAGGAAGTGAACAGAGCTCCGTTCACTTCCTCTTTATTGCCAGGGAAGCCTTTGCCAGGAGACAAAGGTAAGTGTGGTAGAAAGCGTTCTTTTGCTGGCATAAAAATGGCTAATTATGCCGGCAAAAGAACGTTTTTAGAGGCTAGTCTGATAAAGTCCTAAGTATTAGTGCTAACATCAAGACTTTGAACTGGATCCAGGAACACACTGGCAGCATTCCTCTTGGAAATGCCATCTTTATGCAATGTGAACTTCAAGAATCAGGATGCAGCATCTATGTGTTTGTTGTGAGCTCTCAGAAAATGGAGATTATCTCAAAATATGAACAAGAACCACCATTCAAATATAGGAATGTTCAGTGCCCTCCCAAAACCCAACCTGGTTTCCCTGGAACTGTTTTCCAGCTCACCTAATTATATGCTAAGGCATGAACAAGGGAGTACAAGGCAATTTTTTTATGGATATACCCATTTTACTTTTCCCTGTGAATGTCACTCATTGCTACTAAATCCAGGGACAGAAGCTGACAACTCTGCTGCTTGGATATCTCTGCTGAGGTTTAGGAAGGCTAATCTTTTTGCATACCCCAACTTTGTGTAATTGCAACTCTTGGATTTGAATCCCGTCAATCTGTGTGGCCCACAGGAAGGAAGCTGCAGCCATGTTGACGATAGCCGATCTAGCAGTCTTGGACAGGAATGCCATGTGGTCCAGATGATTCCATTTTGGCAAAGGATTGCCTTGGACAGCTTCTCTGTGTCCATATACCCCCAAGTCCTTTGAAATGCATTTGCAGCAGCTTATCACTAATGTACTGAAAAGATGCTTTTAAGCAAATTAGAAAGCTGCGTGTGAGGGCAGAACTTCTAGGTGGGAAATAATCTATTTTGTGGCATCCTGTGCCTTTGGGGAGTGAGATTTTGATGAATACAGAATTCACTCCATTTTAATTTATGGCAATTCACTTTCAAAGCAGAGTGGCTTTTCAGCTTCTCTAGTTAGGTTTTGTTTTGTTTTGATAAGGGTATTTTGCAAGGTCTTGCCATTAAAGAATGACCTCTTGGTTTTTATAACAAGGCCTTGCCCATTGTTGGTCATGCATGTTTACATTTAATTAGCAGAGGCAGCCCAAATCTACCTATGAGGAGTTTAATAACTAGAGCAAACCAGAAGCATGAGAGGGGGGGGGGCACAACACGATGTTGCAGGCCATGTGCCAGCTGAATCTGAGCCCAGAAACAATCTCTTTCCAGTTGGTCATAGAAAATCCTTATCTTAGATGCCTACCAGCTCCAGAGTGGGGGAACTGCATCACCTAAGTTACATTTGGGCCATCCCTGTTTGTATCCCTCAAGCTTCATTTTAAAATTTCTGGTGAAAAATCTCCCATTAAATGCCCACAAATGCTGCCTGGAATTATTTATTTATTTAGGTATTTGTACTCTGCTCTTCAGCCACAAAGGCTCTCAGAGCGGCTTACAAATTGTTAAGCAACAACATTT
The DNA here is from genome assembly GCA_030847615.1 of Gambelia wislizenii. Taxonomy (NCBI): domain Eukaryota; kingdom Metazoa; phylum Chordata; class Lepidosauria; order Squamata; family Crotaphytidae; genus Gambelia; species Gambelia wislizenii. The sequence continues at coordinate 444,689,065 of JAUMIR010000001.1, read as the reverse complement.
CACACATCTATACTGCTTTATAGAGTGCTAGGCACTAAGCAGTTTCCAATGTGGGTTAGCTAATTGCCCCCAACAAGCCGGGTACTCATTTTACCCACCTACAAAAGGTTGGAAGACTGAGTGAACCTTGGAGCCCTTGGGATTGAACTTGCAACATTTTGGCTGCAATACCGGCATTTAACCACTGTGCCACCAGGTCTCTATTGGCTTTAGGCAACAGATCCTTCCCTGAGTTCACTTGATTCAGCAGAAACTGGCTGATAAACCCAGCAGTGCAAGTCAGAAGTAGGTTTCTGGTCACTTCTGGGACATGCTTTTTTACCAGAATCTTGGGAGCAGAAGTTTGGGATCTATGGTCTAATGGGGTACTTTAAATTCTCTGCTACAGAACTCTAGGGCAGTCATGTGAACTACAGGGCTAGTGCTCTCTAGCAGAGAATTCTAAAGAACAGTAGATTACAGAACCCAAGATTCTGTAGGAAGTACCCATAATTCTTAAAATAGCATCAAAGTGCTATAAACATATAGTGCAGATACAGTCCCTCACTCACACATGGCTGCTTCATTCATTTGCCAGAGTCTACCAGTGCTGGGACTGACAATGCCTTATTGGCCTTCTTTCCCATGGATATTTCTCATGTACCTATCTGAACCATCAGCTTAATGGGCACATCACCTGGATATGAGAAGTTTTTCCTGCTCTATTCCCACAAGAATCTGGGGGACCTAACATGGTGGGTTACTTCCCCATGGCAATACACTGGAGAAGTGATAGGTAGTTCCTGCCAAGCACAGAAGGCACATGGACCCCCTATGATTGGCAGGAAGTACAGTATGAGGCCAGGTCAAGTATAAATAGTTAGACCCTGGCAGAACTTGGAAACGGGTCATGCTGGCTGGGGGATTCTGGGAGTTGTAATCCAAAACAGTATTCTTTCCAACCTCTGGATTCTGGCCTTTCCCTTTGCCTGGTCAACAAAGTAAAGCCTCCTCCATGCTTGCAACAAGAAGACATTTGCAACATATTGGAGTACCTGAAATTCTCTTTGCCTTATTCACAGGACAAGCCTGTAACTCTGTTATCTTGTTCCTATGAAATTATCTCGTTTCTTGCCTTAGAAAGACAGCTGCCTTTGAGGGCTTGGGTTGAAAAGATTCTGCCCCTTTGTCTGTTTCTGTTTCTCCATTATATGTAGCACAATGCAGCTGATATCCTAGTGGTATCTACGTAGATGAAATAAATCAGCCCCTCAATCATCCAAAATCTTAATGCAAAAAAAAATGATTATGGATAAGACAGACCGTCACCTGTGGGCAAGCATATTTCTGAACATTCTCTCTCTTTTTCTGTGCTCAACCTGAACTAAATCATTTTGAATGATAAAGACAATGGATTAAGGAGAGATCCAGTATTTCTGGGCCATTAAAGGCACCCAGAACCCCTTAGTGGACTATATATTTACTCATACTTAAACTGAAACATAACCTCTTACCCTACTCTGTTTATGGCAAATGTTTCTCCTGCAGAGAGTTTACACCATTAGTCTAATTGGATTTCAAGACATTTGTGTTGATTATGGAGTGTCAGAGATGTGTGGCATTCAGGGTGCTGTGGTTTGTATGCTGAGCAGGTGGTGAAGAGGTGCAGTTTTTAGGTCTGTAGCAGGGTGGCTGGTGGATCTGAAGTAGGAAGCTCACAACAGAACATGTGCATTGCAGAAGGTCCATATCCAATCAATACTGCACATTCTTTGAATACATCCAAACCAGAACGTAGAACATTCTTTTTAAAAAGGAATGAGATAGACTAGAACATGAACCAAAGGATATAAATCACAAGAAAAGAGATTCCACCTAAACACTGGAAGAAACATCTTGACAGTAAGAGCTGTTCAGTAGTGGAATAGACTGACTTGGGGGCAGAATGGACACTCTCCTTTTTTGGAGGTCCTTAAACAGAGGCTGGATGGTCACGTCTCAGGAGTGCATTAGTTGTGTATTCTCACATGGAAGGGTGTTGGACTAGATTACCTTTGCGGTCCCTTCCAACTCTATGATTCTTTGTATTAAATGTTCCCTTTCCCTACCTTTCAAAGACATAGCTGTGTTAGTCTGGATCAGCATGCAAAGGGACTATGGTAACTTCTCTGAAGGCTTGTCTACACAAGGCAAAAAAAAAAAAATGTAGATTGCTCTGCAGTAATGGCATTTTGCAGCAGATACTATTTGTCTTAGCGTTTTTGGGGGCAGATAGCAGGCATGTGGCCATGAGTGAATTACTCGCATTTTTACTTACCTCAAATTGCCTCTGCCAGACAGTTTAAAAAAAAAAAACTATCCAAGGTGCAAAAAAGCGACCTTTTGCTTTTAAAAAAATGGGGGGAAAAACCCTGTTTTATTGCCTTAGCACTCGCTTACTAAGGTGAAAATCCAGCATGGTGGCTCTGGGAGCTTGCCTTGTTAGCAAGCTCTGCTCCCCACATATGTCTGGCCAATTAGTTTTCAACTTCCACCCATATAGGGAAAGTGAATCAATTCAGCCACTTGTCCCAACAAGCAGGAATGCGCATTCCCCCATTTTTAAAAAATGTAATGAAAAGCCACAAAGGCTTTTCCAGCGTTCTTTTTGGCATTTTTGCCCCCTCCTTCCGAATACAGTGGAGTGATGTGAAATCCCCTTAAGACTGATTGTATTCTCCTCACATTCTGTGAGGAGTATTTTCACTGTTTAGACAAGATCTCCTTTGCATACTTCCTCTACGATGTAAAGCATTAGTCAATACTTGTTACATACTGCTATGCAAGTGTTAGCAATGTGTTACTAACATGTCATTTTTAAACATTTAAATTAATTTATCTTGCAGCATGGTCAAGTCAGATATGGTGATGCTCTTTTAGAGCCCTTTTTAATAACTAATGGAGTAAAGCAGGGTTGTGTTCTTGCTCCAACTTTATTTACAGTCTTCTTCAGCATGATGCTCCAAAGGGCTATGGCAGGGCTTGAAGAAGAAGACAGCATCTATATATGTTACTGTACTGATGGTAGCTTGTTTAACTTAAGCCATGTGAGGGCTCGCACTAAGACTCTAAACTATCTAGTCCATGAGCTGCTCTTCTGTGATGCTGCTGCCCTTGTTGCCCACACAGAAGCAGCTCTGCAGTGCCTAACATCCTGCTTCACAACAGCTGCAGAGCTGTTTGGGCTGGAAGTCAACCTGAAGAAAACCAAAGTTCTTTACCAGCCTGCATCACTGGACGAACACCACCATCCCCACATTGCCATCAGCAAATCTGTGCTTAAGTCTGTTCAGCAGTTCACCTACCTGGGAAGAATCATCTCCTCAGATGCCAAGACTGACAAAGAAATTGATCACAGATTAGCAAAGGCATATAGCACATTCGGAAGACTTTACAAAAGAGTCTGGTGTAATAAACACCTGAGACGAAGCACAAAAATCAGTGTGTATAGAGCCATTGTACTGTCTATCCTCCTTTATGGATCTGAAACATGGGTCACCTATCGCCAACACTTATGACTCCTCGAACACTTTCATCAGCGCTGTATACGCACAATCCTAAATATACACTGGACTGACTATGTGACTATGTTGCTGTCCTTGAGCAAGCAGGGATCACCAGCATTGAGGCCATGATATTGAGAATGCAGCTGCACTGGGCAGGGCACGTTTCTAGGATAGAGGAATCATCGCCTCCCCAAAATAGTACTCTATGGTGAACTCGCCACAGGTCAGCATAAGAGGGGCGCTCCAAAAAAGCGATACAAAGACTCCCTGAAACAACATCTCAGGCTCGGCCAAATTGATCACCAACAATGGTCCGCCCTGGCCTCACATCGGGAGGCATGGAGACGCACTATCCACAATGCTGCAGCCTTATTTGAGAACTCACGCCGAAGAAGTCTTGAAGAGAAACGACAACGCAGAAAGAATAACAACCCAGAAACATCACACAAGGGGACCTTCTGCTGTGCTTTCTGCAGCCAGACTTGTTTATCTCAGATTGGCCTTTTTAGTCATTAGCACACTTGCAGAAAGTGCAGGATGAGTCCTTCCTAAATCTTTGTTTGAGAAGAAAAGCCAAAGAAATTAATTTTTAAAATTAAAAACACAAATCTGGCCTCAATGGTGAAAAATCACCCAAAATGACCCCACAAAAATGTGTAATGTTTAAATGTGACTTGTTTTATATACCGTATATTTAAAAAACACACACACACCCCACAATGTTACCATTAGTGGCATTATTTTGGTAAAATACCACTGTTGGCCCCTTGTTACTCCCCAAAGTAACATGTTACAGGTGATGTCATTACTTGTAACAATTTAATTCCAAGCTTTGAGCAGAATGTTCTGGGTTCATCCTCTGGCAACTCCTGTTAAACAGTAATCTCAGGTAGCAGGACTAGGACAGACCTCTGATCTGCAGCCTCACTGAACAGATGTCACTTGGCAGAGGAGGACAGCAGTGTGAATTGGTGTAGGAAAGCTATGTATGTTCAATAGATTGGGGAACTGCGACTAGCTAAAAGTGGTAATGTTGATCTGGAGAAAGAATAAATTCGCTTGATTGTGGCAAATTCCAGGAAATAGGGAGAATGCTACCCCTCCACCTCTAAATGAGTACACCTCCAGTTTTAGTTAGCCATCACTGAGCTGGCTCACTGATGGCATTCTTTTGGGGACCTGAGGGGTGACCGTAGAGTTGCACCCAGTATCAGAACTGGGATTTGGTTGTAACAGACTCAGACAGGCCCTGTCCTGACAGAAACAATATTAACATGATTTGAGGTATGCTTGCATGTTACATGATGCCACAGCTTGGTATGCTTTTGAGCATAGTGGAATATGCCATACACAACCAACCACCTACTTACTGTGCTTGGGAACAGTGTGAAAGTGGGTATCCTATCATTGCTGAGATCGTAGAGGAGGCTGTTTAGGATATTAGTCCACTAAAGACCATTTCACACATTATTTGGCAGCAAACCAACCTGCACAGTTGACAATTTGGGCTCTCAGATGTGGGTACCTAAGCAATACTCAGATGTGGGTACCTAAGCAATACCTAAGGTACCCACATCTGAGAACCCAAATTGTCTGAGAGCCCAAATCTGAGAGCCCAAATCAACATGAGAGTGTGGTTAATATGTCCAAACTTATTAATGAGGAAGAACAAGCAAGCCAGGAGAAACTGCAGTCAGCTTTTGCCTAAGCTTACTGGGAAGGGAGCCCTCATCTCCTCTTTCCACTGCTGAGTTAATTGAGTGCAAACTACTTTTGCATTTTGAAATAGCTGAGGACAAAGAGAGAAAGTAGGAGAAAGAATATCTTAACAGCTAAAGGCTTGTCTACACTGGCCAGAATACACCACCTTCCAGCTGTCCTGGATCCACCCCCCTGCCCCATTACCATGATGAAACAGATAGAAGTCCACACACACACACCAGCTGATATTGGTGGGCGCCTCCATCGCTGTTGCACATTGCACTCTCAGAAGCCAGGGAGGAAGCCCTCAGCATGTGATCAAGGCTGGTCACATGCAGAGGGCCTTGATCATGTGCTGGGGGCCTCCTTCCCAGCTTCAGAACAACACTAGCAGCAGTGACATCAGTGTCGGGTGATGCAGCCTGGTGTGCATGTACGGATCCTGTCCTATGTTTCCGCACCAGACCCATCTGGGTTTTCCTGGGGGTCATTTTAAAATGTTTTAAATGGGTTTACCCTAGCTTCCCCCTGGCTTTGCCTTGTACTTCATCAGGATTGTCAGGAGGTGAATCAGGGCAAGAGCCCTGCGTCATTTGGATTTCAGGGCTCCAACATGGGGTGGGGGGGGTGGGGAAGCCCAGATAAACTGCCTGTCTAGACAAGCCCTAAGTCCATCTTGCAAACAAATGCAGACTCACGACCTTTAAACGACCTCCCACCTGGTTCATAGGAAGGGGTGCCTTACACTGGAGAAGCAGAATGGGGAGCGGTGTCCCCCACCACCAAGAGGAAGGCTTTTTGAACAAGCATTTTCAGCTCCATGAAGTGAGAACCTTTTGAAGTATCAATTGTGTGTGTGTACACTTTCAAGTCACCTGTCGACTTACAGCAACTTATGGTTTTATGACCTTACAGGTGGTTTTGCCAGTTCCTTCCTCTGGAATATAGCATACAGCACCTGGTATTCACTAGTGGTCTCACATCCAAGTACTAACCAGAACTGACCCTGCTCAACTTCCAAGACCAGATGGGATCTGGTGCTTTTAGGGTGTTTAGGCCCTTGCTTTTGGAAGTATGCTCTATATAAAGTTAGGCCCTATCCAGACAGCAGTAGTACAGTTAGGTAATTTTCAACCTTGGATTTAATATCCTCTTTTCTTTAGATGAGGCAATTTATACTACCTTTACTTTAAAGCCTGGTAAGGCATTCCTATTGCATTTGGGAGCTCCCCTGCATCTTCTGTTCAATAGGTCTCCAGATGTCTGTCCCAAAGTCCTATCATGATGGTATGCTATACCTATGGATGATCACAATAATGCTACACCAAAGGTATCACAGGAAGGTGACAGCAACTTCTAGCCTCGGGGGTTTTCTGCAACATTGGCTATTTTGGACTGTGCCACCCATGCTGATCATACTAATTGCCAATCTGCTGTTTGGACAAGCAATAATCACACAGTCCCCATGTGGCTTCCAAGTATTACTAAGGAAATAATGAATGAAGAGGACTCATCAGAGGGTGAACAGGGACACATTCTCCCTGCCTCTTAGAATAATAGTACTTGGAGCCACCCAAGAAAGTTGATCAGGAATAGGTTAAGAGAGAGAGAGAGCAGAGGAAAGGCATAATGAATATATAAAATTCATTCCCAAAAGTTACCATGATATTGAGAGCAAGTAGTTGAGATAATTTTAAGAAGGGGTTACAATTTAATTTACAAAAGGGAAGTCTAATTTCTACAGCTATACCTATAATTAGAGCCAAAGTTGGAAGTTTTGGAGAATCTGGGAGTGAAGTTTAGTCTCCCCAAAACTAAACACAGACCTCACCGTGCTGCAAGACAAGGGACCACCCTGTGAGGTGCCCCTAACACCACCTTGGTGGCGTGGTAACAACCAGAGGTGGAAAGGTTCCACTTCTGGTTTCTCTAAATCAGACTCCCAGCATGGCTGGCTTTAGTGTGAAAATGTGGGTGGGTGAGAGATTGCCATCAAAATACCACACTCAAATTCGTCAGCAGCAGAGACTTCCTGGACTGCAAAAATTCCCACAGTTTGAATGTTTTATTTATTTAATTATTTAGATAGTTATATTCCCCTCCTCTGGATTACATTGGAGGGGAGATGTGTCCAGTCAGGTTCACATCTCCAGTCAGACTTGAAGCTCACTGTGTGACCTTAGACTAGTCACACATTCTCTCAGCCAAACCTACCTCACAAGGTTATAGGAGGATTAAACTTTAGAGACAGACCAGTGTCTTGATCCCCTCTGAGGAAAGGCAGGATAGAAATGTAACAAATAAATGAAAATAAAAGCATGTGAAATCAGATAATTATATGGAATCAGTTCATTGGTCTACCTTGGTAGTGGTTCTCCAAGGTCTCAAAGGAAGCATTTCTCCTTACCTTTTCTGTAGAGATGCCAGTAAGGGACTGGGCCTGAGAATCTGGGGGAAACTTTCTACATAAAAGGAATGCACTTCTTACCACTGAGCTCTGGTCCTTTTCCAAATGGAATTTCTAAGGACTTGTCTAGACGAGAGGATATAATGCTGTTTGCTGCACATTAACACAAAATCACAGCAATGTTCTTTAGTCTCCACGGTCCTTTGATAAAATCTTGTATGTGAAGCTATCTATGAAGTTCACACACAGCTACTCCTGCAAATCAAGATGGTCACTGGGAATGAATCACCCGTGTTATTATTCTCCACAAGTCGTTGCTGCTGCACAGTTATTTTTTTTTAAAAAAACATAAATCTAAGGTGCGCAGGTGTGACCTTCCACTTTAAAAAGTTGTTTGGTTGCCTCAGCGCAGTGAAAAAGTGCATGAACAGCAATGCAAAACTCCAAAATGGTGCTTCTGGCCACTTCATTGCCAGCAAGCCTACCCCCACGCACATCTGACCAATCAGCTTTCCACTTCTGTGTTGTGCAGTAATGCAAATTGGTTGTCCAAACGAGCAGTAACGTGCTTTTCTGTGTGTTTTTAAAAACCTTGGGAAAAGCAGCAAAGGCTTTTCCTGTGTAGTTTCCCCACCACCACCACTCCCAAATACAGTGAATCACCATGGGATCTCCTTGGGACCAAAGGTACTCTCCTCTAATTCTATGAGGAGTTTTTTCACCATCCAGACAACCCCCAATTGTGCCAGCAACTTCTGCTCACCAGAACTAATAAAGAGGTCACTTGTTACCTCCTGGCCTGCTGCTGCCCACAGCATGTTGCAACCAAAGATGTCCACTGCCTCTAAAGACAGAGGTCCAAATCCAGCTACAGATGGACCTACCCTCCCAGAATATAACACAACCTCTTTTGAAACATATGCCTCCTAGTTGCTACTGGTGTCATCACAATTTTGGGGCAGCTTTCCAGGGATATCTGGCTGTGGGGAGACAGAACACAGAGATGAATCTCAGTTTGATCCAACAAGACAGTCCTCATGTTCTTCTGTTTCAGATGTACTAGCTCAGTCTTTCCTCTGTGTGTACAAGATCCCTTGGGCATATTTTTCTTTTATGGAGCCTCTTTTCTCAAATAGGAAAAAAATACGCAATTGTTCAGTACCATGGGGAGAATAAGATATTTCTACAAAGACTTTAAAAAGAAAACGCTAAAAGGGAAGAGAGGCTAGTGGAGGCATCTCTTTATTTTTACTGAATGACAAATCAGTGTGTGGGGTGTGGGGGATGAGTTATCCAGCTCATGCACACACGTGCATGCACACACACAGCTGCTAGCCCTCCCCTGCATCACCACTTTGAGGTGGTTCTGAGGAATGTTTGGCAAACACATAGCTATCCCAGAAGGATCTAGTTAGTTGTTTCCAAGAAATCAAAAAATCTTCTTGTCAACATCCACCCTCCCCTTTTTCCTTCCAGGTGGAACCTTTCCTGGGGTGTGGGAAAGAAGAAAGTCTTAAAAGCAGCCTGCAGTTTGGGCATTAACTTCAGAGGGCAGATGGAAATGACTGCAAATTGACTTTACAGTTGAAAAACAAACTGATATCTTTGTGTACCATGAGGACAGAGCACCAATCAATGACTTTTTGTGGAGCCCAGCAATCTTATGTGTGTTTACTCAGAAGTAAGTCCCACTGAACCTATTACCACTAATTCCTTAGGACATGTTCACAAGATTGCACCTTTCAGTGCAAGTTTATGCCTGTTTACTCAGAAATCAGCCCCACTGATCTCAGTGGGGTTTACTCCCAGGTAAATCTCTTTAGGTTGACAGACATCAAGATGACATTCAGTCGTCTTGGTTTTGAATCTTCTGAAGGTGAATATTTTTGCATATGCTGGAAACCTTTTAAAGCATATTGAGAGAGGTGTGAGATAAAGCAGGCAATCTAATAAATAAAACGCATCCCTCAGTTTTAGCAACGCAAATCTGAAAAGCCTCCCTTGACTCCTTAAAAATCTTTCCATCTCCCGGTGTAAATCGACTGGAGACGGCTGCCCTTTTTAAAACTTAATTTGTCTTAAATAAACAAATGTATGCGATAAATGATTCAGAAAATGTGCAAAGCGAACCATTTCAGCTGCCAGCCTCTGCCGAGTTTGCTGAGAGCAAAAACCCCATCGGAGATTGACTTCTGAAAGTAAACAGGCAGAGATCTGAAATCTCTCCCAGTCAGCTTTAAAAACAACCAGAAGAAAACAGATAAAGGGCGGGAGGAAAGAAGCAAGGAAGGAAATCTAAAGTCTCTGACTTCTGGATCAAATCTTACTCTCTCACAGTCCCCCCTCTGGGCTCTGGGCTTGCTGAAAGGCGGCTCTCGTTGGGGCCCCTCTGGAAAAATGGGGGTGTGAGGTGGAGGGAGGGCTGTCGGGAAACGCGAAGGTTTTGATGGGCTTGGGCAGGGCGCGGGAGGAGGCGAAGGGAGAGAGAAGAAGCGGGCGTTTAGCGGTGCAGGTCCGCACTGTTGAGAGCGAGCGAGCGAGCGAGCGAGCGAGCCTTTGCTGCAGCCGGAGGGCTGTGCGTAAAAGCGCATCTTCGCGAGTGAGTCTCTCTTTCTCCCTCCTTCTTGCTCAGTATCTGCCCGGCTCCGGCGCATCTCCCGCTCTGACTCCGCCTGTGCCCGTCTCTTCGCCTCGACTCTACCTCCAGGAGGCTGACGCGCGCCCTCCGCTCTCCTTACCTACCTGAAGAGCTCGCCCCCCCCCCCAAGCAGGTGGCAGAAAGAGGCGAGGACCGGCCGTGCCCGCCCCGGGATCATGCCTACGCCCCGCTCTCTCTCCCACCCCGCCTGGCTTCGGTTCGGCGGGTGAAGCAGCTGCCTCCTCCTCGGCTCAGGTAAGGCACGAGCGGACCGACCTCCGGCTTGCTTCCCCTCTCCGCGCCTCTTGCCCACGTCTCGGTTGCCCTCCGGGACTCCACACCGGTGTGGGGGGACAGTCCGAGGCGGGGAGCGGGAAAGACCCGTCAAAGTTTCGACCTCCTCTCCCAAGTAGTGGGTAAAAAACAAACAAACCACCGGGCCCCGGGGGTGAGGGAGGAAAGGGTTCGCGATGGGGAGTTCGGGATGGGATGGACTGAAGGGGGGGTGTAGTCTGAGAAGGCGTCTTTGTTCCTCTTTGAATGAAGTTTGGGGCTGTGGGGATCTTCGACCCACGGCTCCTTTCGTGGGCTGGGGTGGCATGGGCGCGGGGGAGCCCCTGGCTTGGGTCAACTAGGCCACCCGGAGACGGTGCGCCGGGACGAGGGGAGACCCCCAAAGGCGACGGGCCTACTCCGAAATGCCCCCTTCCCCCCCCTCCCCGCTTCCTGGACGGTCCCACCCTCTGCCGCCGCCGCCGCTGCCTTCCCTTCCCTCACCGCCACCCCTCGGCTGCGGTGGCCACCAGGCCTGGCGGAAGTGGCCCACCTCCGTCCAATAAGCCCCGCCGCCGCCAAGGGAGAGCTGGCCTGGCGGGAGAGCGAGAACAGCCGCCCTGAAGGAGGGCTCCTCGCTGGGTTCGGTGGGCATTACTCCCGAGTAAAGGCGCCCTGCCCGGAGGAACAATCCTGAGGCACCCTGACTGGGAAGAAAGTCCCAGCAGCTTCCGTTTCCAAGGCAGTGTGCTCAGGGTGGAAGCATCTTTTTTTTTTTTTAATTGCTGGGCCCATAAGTCATCCTCAGTTAGCCAAAGCTGGGGGAGTGGCTACTCATTTGGGGCTCCCTAAATCCATAACACACCCTCCTTTCCCTCACCAAAAAAGGTCCTGTGTGCAGAACAAAATAAAAAAAAATCTCTGTTACACAGGCTAGTCTGTACCCAGAAGTGGATCTGGGAGTATTCTAGGGAACTTATGTCCCAATTTCATCCTACAACACCCAGTGAGGGAAGTTGATAGAGGACTAGCTCAAGATTATCCAGTATATTTTGTGGTAGACTCCAAGCCAAACTGTGTGTCATTTGAACCACACGAACTCTCTGGGGGCATTTAGTCCTTCTTGTCAGTGAATGATACTGGAGTCTGTTAGACTACTGTTGTCACCTAAATACAGTTGTCTCTAATAAGCCACCTAAAGCTACAGTTGTTCCCTCTTGTTATCATAGCCAAGAGTTAAAACATGAAGAAAGAAACTGAATGTTTTCCTGTCACAAGCCTGGAGCAAAGAAATTGGGAGCACAGTTTGTTATACAGTAATCACTATAATGCTCCGTTGGGTCTGTTGTGTTCACAGAGTCCCACAGTGGGTGTCCTGATAATCCTATGCTCCACATACTCCCTTGTACCCTTAGGTACTATCAGATATTGGGACAGCTACTGAGGCAGTTTTTCTGATGCAGGCATTGTGTGTATGACTGTGTTTCACAGCCTGCATCTGTTCTTCCTGTTTATGGCACTTGCACATGCAAGTTTAAATTGTGTTTCCTTTAAAAAGGTCTGTAATATCAATGTGACATTAACATTAACTAGAATGTATAGTCATTTTTAAAACAGCTCTACTCCATTTTCTCACTGGTATGAACAACATTCACTCATGTATACAAACAATGAAAAAGGCTTAATGGCACTTTTTGTGTTAGGCAAGAAAATGCAGGGCCTAAATATCCTAAAGGTCCAAGATCCTGTCCATCTTGGAAACTAAGCAGGGTCAGCCCTGGTGAGTATTTGGATGGGAGACTGCCACTGAATACCAAGTGCTGTGAGCTGTTTTTCAGAAAAAGGAACTAGGAAAACCGCTTTTGAGTATTCCTTGCCTAAGAAAACCCTATGACAAATTCATGGGGTCACTATAAGCAGACAGGTAACTTGAAGGCATGCACACACATGAAAATGCCTTGACCCACAGAAGTCTCTGCTCTGTCCTTTGATTTCTTTTCCCAGCTAATTTTATGACCATCCAGACCATCACCCCTTGCTACCTATTCTGATCCTGTTCTGGGCAAGACAGTTAATGCCACTCAAAGTTGTGCTTTTTCCTAGAGGCAGCTAAGTGTTATTCCAAGGTATTCCAAGGTAGCTGCTACCTTACATGAATTTTATTCTGAAAGCAGATTCCCCACCTAATTCTGTTTGATTGATTTCTTCAAAAATGGGTCTCAAGGTGGCAAATTATCTTTTATTACTATGTAGAAGCAGGTATGCAGCTACCTGGACTTAAATTAGCATGTTGCTGTTTTAGAGGCAGAATGTGAAACTCAAGAAGACCAGAACATGAAATGCAAGAAGGATCTGGTATTGAACTTCTTATGCTTTCTCCCTAGTAATGGTTTGGTGTTGTGGTGAATGACAAAAGCATCTTGAATGAAGGAAAGATACATCATGTGCTATCTGCCTCGCCATCCATCCCCAGCCCATTTTGTGCATCTGGGATTAGATCTTTCCTTGCTTCAAAAGTGTTCCCCAACTGTGCTTTCATCCCTCTGCCTTGTCCTGATTGCTCATGCTGGTTACTCTATTGTTACATGCTGATTCATTAATTAATTGCCATCTTAGGATGTGGAGCTCAAATCGGGTTTTGTTAGAACTGCCTCCCTGTGGAAAGAGGTCTTTAAAGTCATCCACATGAATCTCTTAATATATGACCAGATTGGTTTTTCAAACAATACATGGTTTAGTTCATAGAAATATTTTTTTAATTATTCTGTTGCCTGGGGTATTCTCAAAAGTAGCACCTTTGCTTAGTAATACTTAACTGGCTGGTTAGAAGAAAGACAGTTATTTGACCTGGGGGGGAAAACTTGATTCAATTGGCAGTTCTAACTTTGTTACAAAAATGGCTCAATCCAAAACGTTTTAATAGGAAGGTAATAATGATACTACTGCAGTTTCATGTGTCTTTATGGTAAAACACCCAGGAACAGTCACAACTCAGGATTTCCAAAACTGGGAGGGGGACATTTAGAACCCAATGTGGGTTGTAATCATACTGAAAACATTGTAAAGGAGAGTGTGGTCACTGCCCCCACCCTCTTTCAGGACAGAAAGGAGAAGTGAAGTTAGGATGGCAGGCTGAGCCCAAGACATTTTGCTGCCTGATGCAAAGCAGAAAACCACATCCCTTCCCAGTCAAGGTGCACAACCAACTTGTTTTGACACCTGTGACAGAACACCCCATATGAATCTCTCCACATTGGGAGCAGTAAAAATACAATAAAAGTGTAATAGCTAACAATTTTTTGCCTATTCATCCCACAAAAATGTGTGCTCTAATGCACCTGCTTCACCCTGCCTAATAATGCAGCCAGCCCTGATGAGGGGAAGATATAACATCAGTAGTCTAGAAGCTGAGCAGGTGGTGATGTGGTATTAGTGGAGTGTAGGTAGCAGGTGGGTGAAGAAGAAAAGATGCAGAAAATATATACCAAAGAAGACATGTAGCTCTGTAGATAGATCTGGTAGACAGCCAGCAAGGTGTAGTGGTTCGAGTGTTGAACTACAACTCTGGAGATCAGAGTAGGAATCCCCACTTGGCCATGGAAAGCCACTGGGTGATCTTGATCAAGTCATACTCTTTCAGCCTCAAGGCAACAAATCTTGCCAAGAAAACCCTGTGACACGTTTTCCTTAGGATTGCCATAAGTAAGAAATGACTTGAAGGCACACAACAGCAACAAAATAGACCTGGTACCCAGTGAGGTTTTCAGAGTAGAAGGCAAATGAAATGATCTTGTAACTTCAGAGGAGAGCTGCCATGTTCAAGATCACTTCATACATGACATTGCTTTCTTCATGGAGCTAGACAATGCAAAGGGTCTTACACTGCAACACATGATGGGTTGTGTGAAAAGGACTTGTGCCATGTATGCCCAGTGTGCATTGGCTGCCTCATCTGTGTAATTTAATATTGGATCACATTTCATATTAGACAGGCATAAGCCCCACATGGAAAGACTGGCCTTATGTGGAAAGATATCTTCCAGTACCCATCCAAAACTGATTAGGTGGTGGTGGTTGTGGTGAACCAGGATTCTGAACTGACAGGTTGCTCACCAAAGTGATTATACATTTTGCTTCAAATTGCCTCCAATCCAGTCTTTCCTGGCTAAGTTCCAAATACAAGTTTGGAAAAGCAAACACATGTTTGGAACCCTGCAGTGGGAAGCAGATGTGGAGGGCATTTGCAGTAGAAAAGTGGGGATAATGGAAATGGTTAAACACCCTCCCCTCCCAAACCTGCTTTTTACTGCAGGAGGGAAAGGGTGGCTATAGGCAGAGGGTATTCTGGATACCTGCATGGTATTTACCTTCAATTTAGTCTTCTTTCCTTCCTCTTTCCCCCCCTTTCTCTTTGCTCCCCCTCTTTTTTGCACTAACCCTTTCATAAATTGCAATGCTTTCAAAATACATCTAATACCATTCTCCAGACCTTTACAAAAGTCTTCTTGCTAGTAATGCTCCTTCCTTATGCAGTGTGTCTTTTGAGCATTTGGGAAATTGTGTCCCCAGAGATATGTATTACAAGCACTTTTACAAGACTAATTTCAGATTGTTAGATTTTACCTTATTTCTTAAGACTTTAAAAAAAAGATTGAGGTAGTTGTATACCTGGAGGCTTTCAGATCTCAGAGACATTGAAGTTTTTCTCAGTCATCGCTAAAGGCAGGGTGCTCCATGTAGACTAGATATGACCAATCAATCCAAATTTCCATAGGCCAACAAGACATAGATTTGATGCTTTAAGGTGTGGAGGAATCTCCATGTTTACATATATTTATTTGGTATTTCTGCCTCTCAAGACCCACAGTTTCAACCACCTGAGCAGTGGCGGCACTAAGGGTATATGGAGAGGCTGAACCACATCAAGTGACATCATCAGAGGGAGGGGTGACACCGGCCTTAGTAACGCCACAGCACCTGAGTACAGTTGACAGGGAGAAAGCGGGGGATTTTTCTGGAGAACAAAGAAATGCCATATTGGAGGAGCAGAGCGCTATAGTGAGCAGAATTTTCAAAAGCACTCTTCGGTCTACAATTCCCATACTCTCCAGTGGCCATGCTGACTAAGAATATCTGGGAGTTGTCCTCCAAAAAATCTAACTTTTTCCAGGCTTTGGTAGAAAGTACAAAGCTTCTGGCAGTTACAAGGCAGGGTGCTCACTTTTCCTTTGGTCCATCAGCCATTAGCTCCATGTTTCCTTTCTGTTCCATTAACAGTCCTAACAACATGTTAAAAACCATAAGAGCTGGGGACTGTTAAGTGTATTTCCAGATAAGGCCTGAGAAATTAGCCTGCCTTACGTTCAGGGATAGTTGCCATACCTCAGATATTTGAGGTAGCAAAAGGGGGAGCTCTTCAACCAGTCCTCCTAAGTCCCCCCCCCACAGCCATTCCCTTCTCTTGAAGAATCAATCCCTAAATTAGCCAGTGTAGTAGGGGGTGCTATCCAGTTGCCAATGGTGAAGTAAATCGCTGTTTTTCTGTAAGTAGTTCCCAACATACGGCAAATCTAAGGCAACCTATCATGGGGTTTTCTTAGCAAGATTTGTTCAGAGGTGGTTTGCCACTGCCTTCCTCTGAGGCTGAGAGAGTGTCTTGCCCAGGTCATCACTCAATGGGTTTCCATGGTTGAGTAGAGTTTTGAACCCTAGTCACCCAGAGTCCTAGGACATTATCAGACTAGCGTCTAAAAATGCTGTAATTCTGTGAATGAAGATAGTGGGAACATTGCGGCATTATAACACTTATTATCGCACATACCTGTAATCACACACAAAAAACCCACAGAATTATTGTGCGACAACCACTTGTGCTTTAAGAATGGGAGGTTACTTCTGCAATTTGGCATGGGTGAGATTTTGGTGGTTCTTGCAAGAAGGCGCAAGTGCGCTTAAAACTCCAAAAACACATTAATTAACAAAGTAAATGAACATACAAGTACAAAAACACACCTAAAAAGATGCAAACTAAACAGGACAATTCATAAAAAGAGTGTCACGTGCTTTGTTGTCACGTTCTCACCGAGACGTTTTCTCGCTGGGGAGGGGGGGAAAGGGGAGGGGGGAAAGAGGACCACCCATTCACAATGTAATCTCGTGATTACAATGGGATGTGGTTTCACATGCCATCAGTAGTGTGAAAAAAGTGCTATTGGCGATCTATTGATGGCTTGTACCGTGAATTGTAAATAATGCCTTTTTCGCAGCTGGAGAATAGTGTAAGAATGTGAAGATGATGATGATGTTGTGTGATAGTGGGGCCCATTTGTGCTACCCTGACATCGTAATCCCACAATTTTTGCCACATCCGATAATGTCCCTAGTCCAACACTCAGACCACTACACCATACTGGCTCTGTGGTGAAGTAAGAATTAACTTAATTTCCTGTCAGTGCCTGTACACAGAACTGAGGGAGTGGCATTTTCTCTTGGGCCAGCTCTGCTGCATTCATAGGAGATGTGGTCATCTTCTGTTTGTAACCTTCCCATATTTATACTTCACTAAATTCATCCACAGAAAATCTATGAAGGAGGGAAAGATAGAACAGCTGCACAATGCCTTTTGATTGTCTGGAAGCACCTACCCTAATTCCCAGGGAATCAAAAGGTATATTTTTCACAAGGCCAACCTAGATGCAAGTATATCCAATTTTCATTGTAATGTCAGAAGACTGTAAAATAGCATTAGTCGTTTTCAGAAGGGTCAAGGAATGTGAAATAGTCGCAACAACAAATATGCACAGTCTATAGTTCCATAGATCTTTGGGATTTCATACTTCTATCGCTTCTTTCACAGCCCAGTGGTAGAGCACCCATTATGCATGCAGAATGCCCTTGATTTAATTACTGGCATCTCTAGTTAGAATCAGGAAGCAGGTGATAAGAAAGAAAAATAGACAAAAACAGCCAAGGCTAACCCTACCATTAACCTGAGTGAGGCTCTCTTTATTTATTATTACTTATTAGTTGTTAATTATACTTTCATTATTATTGCATTTTTACTGCCAAGCCTGTGGGATTTATCTCCTTCAAGCACTGAAATGACTTGATTGGCCTTGGGTACTTTGTAGACTGTCTCATCATAGGGTTTTTAAGGTAGAAGGTTTCAGGTGTCCTTTGCCATTGCCTTCTTCTGTGCAGTACTAACAAGCGTTAGCTATGGTGCCACTGCCATTGTCTCTGAGAGATCCTCCACCAGTGTCACACAACACCCTGCTCCTGCTTCTGCCCAGTAGCTATTTGGCACATTTAGGTTGGCTCCTCAGCAAAAGCCTGTCTGACATGGGAGACACTACCAGCATCTTTGCTACCATCAGCATAGCCTCTTGCCTCACAGGAGCATGGAGTCCCACCACCATGGAAAGGTATTCAGTCAGGGATGCCACAGCCATGTGTGAGCAAGACCTGAGTGGGGCTATCGATGATAGGGGTGACTTGGAGATCTTTCATTCATCGGATCACCCTAAGTTTAAGTCAACTCAATGGCAGTTAACAACAAACTTTGTACACTACGTCTAAGAGCCTGCTGGTGAATTATGATGGCTTACACTATTGCAACTCCCTGTTGTTGTTGTCAAGGAGGTCAGAATTCACTACTAACCATAGAGCTGGATGCAGCTGGACAAAGAGCAATGGCATCATCTGCAAGGACCTCTGGAGAAGTCCCTATGGATGCCCGTTACTGTGCCACCAGCTCTAGGAAAAAAGCCAGGGGCTTATCTGCTGCTCTCCCTGCTCTCCATTAATCTGGAAATGGCCAGGCTGCAGCTAATAAAATGCAGGATTGGGGTAGTTGGACGAGAGACTATCATAGCTACATCTTGTAACTAACTCTCCTGATTTGGAATCACAGCCCTTTACAGGACAGAGGTGGAGAACTCTTAGACATCACAATGTTTTGGCCTATCGCTCCCATCAGTCCCACCCAGCATGGCCAATAGTAAGGAACTGGGGAAATTGTAGGCCAAAACATCTAGGATGACCAAAGATTCTCTACCTTAGCTTTTCCCAAAGGGGAACCCTATCCAGCTCCATTCCAGACAGTAAAATGTTTGGGGCCATACCTGAAACTGGGAGGGATGCAGAAATATCCTGACATCCTGACAATATCCTTCAATTAAAGATGTGTGTTATTCCATACAAGGACCAATACACCCTTTTGAATGTTCATAACTTGATAAAAGCAATATTTAGTGGAGGCTCACGTAAGTGAAAATAAATTAACCATGATCACAGATCAAACACTACAGGTAACTGAATGTGAAGTCAAAGGCTTTCACGGCCGGCATCCACAGGTTTTCCATGGTTTTTTTCTGGGCTGTGAGGCCGTATTCTGGAAGAGTTTCTTTCTGACTTTTTGCCTGCATCTGTGGCTGACATCTTCAGAGAATGGGTGGGTAGAACCATTCCTACCCAGCCATTCTCTGAAGATGCCAGACACAGATGCAGGCGAAATGTCAGAAAGAAACTCTTCCAGAATATGGCTCACAGCCTGGAAAAAAACCCACAAAAAACTACAGGTAGCATTGTTCATATTACCTCAGATACAGTACAGTACTGTGAATTGAGTCAATTCACACATTCAGCTGTGAGCCATGTAGTGATGAAAAATTAAGTGCAATATATACAAGTATGAACTAGCCCAGATTCATGCAACCAAGCCCTGATATTTCTAGACACTAAGAATTAAAGAAAAATGGGAAACCAGAGATACCTACTCTTTTGGCTGGGGTCGGGAACATACCCTCAACATTTCAGAGATGAAAACTGGGACACATGTAGCCAAACAACATCAGAATGTGGTAAAGATGGCAAAAGTTATTAATGAGGGGAAACACACAAGCTAGGATTGGCTGCAGCAGTTTGTTTTCACCCAAGTCTATTCGGAAGGACAACGTCCACCCCTTCTCTCCTCTCCCCTATGCTGAGTTAATTGAGTGCAAACTACTTTTTGCACTTTGAACTTAGTTTTCAGCAATTGAAGTAGGCCGAGGAGTAAGAGGGATAGTGGGAGGAAAAGAAACAGGGATGTTTTAAAAGCAGCTAAAAGGTGGGATAACAGAGGAGTAATTAGGACTGTCCATGCCAACTCAGGACAGTTGGAGGGCATGAGGGAATCACTGCACATCCAGAATATTTTGGATTCTGTTGAGTGATAGATTCCATCAAGGCACCCTGCAAATGGTGGCCAGAATCCTTTTGGAAAGTTACAAGTGCATAACCTGGAATTACCGTGTGATATGCATGATCCCCTGGTTTAGGGGACATGTAGGGACTGTGAATGTCCTCCAATCCCCACTTACCAGGAAGCAGCTGCTGCGATTGACTGGGATCTGTTGCTTAGAAAGTAGCTGACTTACATCCTCACCCACCGCTCATCTGAGTGATCTCTGGCATGAAAGGGAAATGCACCAGGGAATCTGCTTCTGCCTGTTGCAATGGAGATCACTCCCAGGAGTGGGTGGGAATGTCAGTGAATGGCTTCCTGAGTGACAGGGGAATAGACACACACACACACACACACACACACAGACTGATTGCAGTGGCTGTTTCCCAGTAAGTGGAGATTGGTGGGGGCTGGAATTCACTGCATAGCTCCATAACTATGGAAGTTACGTATTTGTAACTGCCGATTGGGATTCTTACTGATAGCTTTACTCAAAAGACATCCAGTTTGTAGTGCATTCATAGAATCACAGATTTGGACAGGATCCCAAAGGTCATCTAATCCCAGCACCCCACAAGACTACTATAGTAATCCTAGTTGGAGGTTGTTCAGCCTCTAATTAAAAATACGTGACAAAACCTTCTGAGAGAAAGTTCTTCCTAATATTTATTTTAAATGTTTTTCATGTAGTCTGAGCCCATGAATAGAAGCAGTTCTGCACTCCATTTGATAATAAGCCATTTTTCCATTTCTTACACACACACACACACACACACACACCTACCTGCCCACTTTTTAAAATAAGCCTTTCCCGAATCATTCCTGTGCTTCCATTGCAAAATCAGAGGCTGTATTTCTTTTTGATTTGCCTTTAATCAGGGGATTATGAGAAATTCAGTCAACCCCTTCTCTGGTTATGAATAATGTATGGAATCTTATTAAAGTGTTATTGTTTTAATAGTACTATACTGTCCATTTAATGATCCACTGAAGACTCCTGTCAATTATGAGAATAAGCCATAAATAAAGTTGCTATTCCCCCGTATTGTCTGAGCACTCCTCTTTTCTTTATAAACCATCCTTCCTTGAGCTGATAATCCTACAAATGAATAATCCAGTGTATACTAGTTAGAAACACTACTATTACTAATTAAAGTAATTCCTTTTACAAGCAGTATGCTTTTGTTGTTATACTCAAAAGTGATTACAAAATAGTCCAAATATAGTTTGTTCAGCTCAGTCCACTTGGCCTGTCTAGCCAGAGCTTGGGAAAATTACTTTTTTTGGATTAAAACTCCCAGAATTCATGTTGGCTAGGGGATTCTGGGAGCTATAACCCTTAAAAGTAACTTTCTCAACCTCTATTTGGTGGCTGGGAAAACAAATAATTTCATGATAGAGATATCTTGTTCCATGAGATTCCCTTCCCTGGTTCATCCCTGGGGTACCTAAACATCCTTGTTTCTGTTTCCTTCATTAATTGTCATTCCAATTGGAATGAAACTCTATATCATTTTAAATGTCACTTCCTTTACCCTTACTAGGTTTTTGGAAAAGATGGATGCATGTAAATTTCTCTGTCTTCACTGAGATTTTGCAGCTACTTCTGATTTAGTATCATCTCTGAATCTCATTAGAGCCCCCTGTTCCAATCTCCAGACTTCTAATGAAGATGCTACATCAGACCAACCTAGATACCTCCCACACCTCCATTCCTTGCTGCTTGTCTGAATATCCCTTGTTTATTTACAGTTTCTGTCAGCTTTTCAGTGCTTGCCTCTGTGCCAGGACCATAACTGTGCCTAAATAAATGTATTTTTCAAGTAAGATTGCATGAGGCGGCACAGTTTCAAATGTCTGTGGGTTTTTTTTTTATCACTTAATGTTTTTCTAACACCTAAAGACTTGCCGGGCACTTCATAGAAATAAGCAAAAACTCTCAGTCTGATAGTTTCCATCTTCCATCACAGAAGCAACAAAGCAGAGAAGAAAATAAGCAGAGAAAAGCGGGGGTGGGCAAGCGAGAGGAAGGACAAAAATGCTGGTAATAAGATCACACAGTTATTCAGTGCGGCCTGGTCACAGCATGATTGTTTCATTTTAAAAGGCCATATCGGCCATCTCCTGCCACCGCCACCCACCTCACAATTTCACCAACCCTGCCTCTATGTGGCAAGACTGCATTCACTTCCTGTTCACCATGCTATTCACAGTCTACCTCATGCACTAGTTGCCAATCTGTCTTGGCACAGAATTGGAAAGGGCATACAGCATACCTTCCTTTTGTGTTAGAGCCATTTGCTAGCAGCTGCCTTTTCCTGGAATTGGAGATGTACAAGAAGGAGAGAGAAAAAGATGAGTGGTGTGTAAGAGAGGGTGAGCTTTGCATCTTTTGTCCATCTCTAGCTCCCATTCTTCCTAACTTGAAGCATGTGGGTTAAGATGTTGGATGTTGATGAATTCTGCTTGAGATCTGGTGAAGCACAAATGGTTCCACTTGCCACAGAACTGAACAGGCCCAGAAAAAAAGCCTTGCTGAAACCCAGCACTTTCTACTATGCTTATAGAAGGTTTGCCCATGGTTACAAACCCAGAAAGTCACCTTGGCCATTATGGCCTACTGAAGTCTGTCCAATGGGCCTAAATACCCTAAAGGCATCACATCCTGTCTGATCTTTGAAGCTAAACAGGATTAGCCCTGATTAGTACTTGCATGGGAGACCACCAACAAATACCAGGTGCTAGAGGCTATATTTAGTGGACAAGCTCCTTGGAAGAGTGAGGAAGACGACTTGCCCTCTTGATCCCTGTCCATCTTGGCTGGTCGTCCAGAGGAGGATGCATTGAGAGTATTCCTATGGGACACAATCAATGCGTCCTTCAGGGAAGGTATGGTACCATCTTGTTTAAAGGAGGTGGCGGTTAAGCCACTCCTGAAAAAAACGTTCCCTGGACCCCCTGGACAAGAACAACTACAGACCAGTGTCCTTGCTACCTTTTTAAAGCAAGGTGATTGAGAGGGCAGTTGCTTCCCAACTCCAAGCCATCTTGGATGAAACTGATTATCTTGATCCATTTCAAACCGGCTTCAGGACAGGATATGGAGTTGAGACTGCCATGGTTGCTCTGACCGATGACCTCTGCCTGAGCATCGACAGGGGTAATGTGACCCTGCTGGTGCTCTTGGACCTCTCAGCAGCCTTTGACACTATAGATTATTCCATCCTCTTGGATCTCCTGAGAGAGTTAGGAATTGGAGGCACTGCTCTGCGATGGTTCCATTCCTTTCTTTCGGGCAGATCCCAGAGGGTGAGGCTCAGGGACAGCTGCTCTACTAGAATTGAGCTTAATTGTGGCATCCCTCAGGGTGCCATCCTGTCCCCAATGCTATTTAACATTTATATGAAGCTGCTGGAAGAGATCATCCAGAGGCATGGAGCTCGGTGTCATCAGTACGCTGATGACACTCAGATATATTTCTCCATTACCAGATTGTTGGCTCAGACTTCAGATGGTGTCTCTCCTCTCAATGACTGTCTTAGAGCGGTAATGGATTGGATGAGGAAAAACAGATTGAGACTAAATCCAGACAAAACGGAGGTACTGATAGTCACAGGCCCGAAACCAGATCTGGAAATACAACTTCCAGTCCTGGATGGAGTCACACTCTCCTCTAAGGACTGTGTTCACAGTCTGGGGGTACTCCTGGATTCGTCGCTTCACATGACTAGTCAGGTGAGTGTGACAGCCAGGAGTGCCTGTTAACAGCTTCGGCTGATACGCCAACTGCACCCTTACCTGGATACAAGGGATCTGGAAACTGTGGTACATGCTTTGGTAACCTCACGTTTGGATTACTGTAATGCACTCTACATGGGGCTACCCTTGTGCCTAACCCAGAAATTTCAGCTGGTACAAAATATGGCAGCCAGGTTAATTACGGGTACATCTAGGAGAGAGCATATAACACCTGTGCTTAAATCTCTCCACTGGCTGCCAATTAGTTTCCGGGCACAGTACAAGGTGCTGGTTTTAACCTTTAAAGCCCTACATAACTTGGCTCCATCTTATCTCCGGACCGCCTCATCCCATATGACACCCCCCCCCTGCGCACTTCAGTCCTCTGGGAGGAACCTGCTGCAGCCTATGAAAACTAGGCTGTCACAGACCTCCCAGAGGGCCTTCTCTTCTACGGCTCCCAGACTTTGGAATGGCCTGCCGGATGAGATTCGTCTTATCACTACTCTTGATAGCTTCAAGAAAGTGCTAAAGACGGATTTCTTCCAGCAGTCCTTCCTGGATCAAGTGGACTGATTGCTATCCACCCCTTGCCGTCGTTGCCTTTATTTATTTATTTATTGTATTTTATCTTTGTTTTAATTCTCCATTAGTTTAATTTAGTTTTAAGGGGTGGGAGGGTTAGGATGGGGAAGGATTGTTTTAACTTGATGTTGTTTTAATCTTGCTGTACGCCGCCCCAGTTGCTGAGCAGAGGGACGGGTTAAAAATGAATTATTATTATTATTATTATTATTATTATTATTAATTTCAGAAGAAGGAACTGGCAAACCCACCTCAGTATTCCTTGCCTAAGAAAACCCTATGAAAGTCATGGGGTCACCATAAATAAACAGGCACATACACACACAAAGTCTGTCCAAATCTTCACAGCTACCTGCAATCTTAGACACTCACTTGATAATGGTGGCACACTGAATCAGGAAGCATGGCTTACCTTAAAACAATATGCGCTCTCTTTTGAAATGAGTGAGAATCTATCATAGGAACATGGGGAACTATTAGAATAGTATACTGAGCCAGGCCCATCTGCCTCAATTTTGTCAACTCTGATTGCCGGAAACTCTCCAGGATTTCAGACTGGATTCTTTTCTAGTCCTCACTGGAGATACCTGGCATTCCATGGTAGTCTCCTGTCTACTATGCAGGCCCAGCTCTGCTTAGTTTCCAAAATAAAACAAGATCGTCTGTGTTCAGAGTATTATGCTGGTACATGCTTCTAGACTAGACTATATAAATGTTTCACTTTTCACAGATGAAAATAGGGATGCAGTGTCCTATTATTGTGCTAAGGATTATTCTCCACATCTTCTCCCACCTCAAATTGCTATCTGATATACTGTTCAATAGCACTTCCTGACAGTAAGAGCTGTTTGGCAATGGAATACAGTGCCTCGGAGTGTGGTGGAGTCTCGTTCTTTGGAGGTTTTTAAACAGAGGCTGGATGACCATCTGTTGGGAATGCTTTGATTGGGTATTCCTTCAGGGCTGAGCATTGGACTAGATGGACCTTGTGGTCTCTTCCAACTCTGTGATTCGATGATTCTCTGCCACACTGTTTAAAGACAGTTCTTCTTGAGGGGATGTGCTAGAAAATGTACACTGTTCAAGAAGAGATGTGGTTAGATGGCGCTATCAGTGATGTGCATGAAAAACATAATGGTTAAAACTGACAACTTTATGGACGATAAGGCTATCAAGGGCTACCAGTCATGATGGTAACAGTACAACATGAGCCTCACTGTAATGTGAATTGGAAAGCTGAAGACTACCTGGCATCACTCTTTGTGCCTGTGTGTGTTTACAGGTACAGAATAAGCCTTAGAGATGAGATGCATCCTCCACCAGCCCATCCAGAGATTTAATCTCTAGAGACCCTGGGGAGAAAGGTAAACTCTGAAGAATTCCTATTAAATGCAAAGCATTTCTACAGAAAAAAAAAATTAAAAACCACACACACACAAATAGGGATACTGAATTTCCAGGAGGACAGGAATTGGAAAGTAGATATGGTCCCTGGTAAAGTTAGGGTTATTTTGGATGACAAATCCCAGAATCTCTGAACAAGCATAGCCAATCTCCATGTTTTCTGGAGGGGTTCGTCCAAAAATGTGACTTTCAAAGCAAAAAGTTTGAAATATTTTGATGTTCACTGCCCTCAATCTTAGAAAACAAGGACAAGGCATTGTTGGGGCCTCCAATGATTTCTGTGCTCAACACTGCTGTGAAAAAGGCATAGTTCTATGTTTGATCATTAGGAAAGGAACTGAAAATAACACTGCCAATATACTTTTTGTTGCTCTGTGCCTTCAAGTCGTTTCTGACTTATGGTGACCCTAAGGTGAACCTATCATAGTTTTCTGAACCTGAGAATGTGTTACTTGTCCAGGATCATCCAGTGGGTATCCATGGCTTGCACGGGGATTTGAACTCTGGTCTCCAGAGTCGTAGTCCAACGCTCAAACCACAACATCGCACTGGCTCCTACTCGCAGGTAAATAGGCATAGGGTTGAAGCCTAAATTAAGTATTCTGCAGAACTTTCAGAAAACTGTAGGGTATTTTCACCTTGACTTTGAACAGAATAATGCTTTGATCCTCCAGGCTTTGTATCTTGGAAACATATTTCAGAGGTTCAAAAAAACCCAACATGAAAATGTGCAGATTCCAAAGTACAAGGTATGTTTTAAAAAGTGACAACGGGCTAATACTAAAAATAAATTGTAGCTAGTATGTTCTTTAAATATACAGTACAGTTATTGTTACCCAGTTGCAATGCATTCTGGGAACTGTAAGACAATTATAGCAATAGTTGCTGTCATACTGAAGAAATAAAGATAGAACAATGGATATAGCAAACGGTGGAAGAAATTAAACAGTAGCAGAAAAACGGTAACTTGATCACATATCTTAAGACAAATTTTCCTGAAATACATAAGGAAAATGTTTCTGTCTGAATGGAATGCCTGCATTTCTAAAATTATATAAATACCAGCAATTTATGACAATTATGCTATGTATTTATGCCAACACATGTGGACATTAAGGAGGAATAAGAAGAAAACAGGGATAAATTACTGCACATTTCACTTACTTATTAAAATATTTGTATTCCTCCTTTCACTTTAGAAACTTTCAAGCTAGCTAATGAGCAGGTACCATCAACTGATGATAACAATAACTGATAACAATAAAACTCCAGAAAGTGAAGCAGCAGTATTACCAACAGCAGAAGATGTTTAAGAAGTCTTAAACATCTGTCTGTTTAAGAAGTCTTAAACATCTGTCTGTTTAAGAAGTTTGCTCTGCAGGCAAGGGATAGGTTCAATATTTCTGAAACAGTAAAAAACAAACAATGGAAGTTGAAGCCATTTTCAAGAAACGGCTACATTATCCTGTTTCAATATAATAAGCAAGTGTTTTGTGGTACCTTAAAAATTTGTTTCCATGGCTGAGCAGGGATTTGGACACTGGTCTCCCAGAGTCCAGCACTCAAACCACTACAATGTGCTGATCCTCGTGCCCCCTGTACATTCCATTAATCTTTGCCTCTCTGCCGAAGATTGGCCTATGGCCCATAAGGCATATGATTATGAAGAGGATCTCAAACCACTAGTCCCTCTAATTGTAGGTTCTTTAGAAGGCAATAAGCGGACTATGAACACATAACCAGTCCTGTCGATCTGAATGGAATCTAAGCATGCCTAACCTCTGCATGTTTCCCAAGACTTGTACAGCCCCAACCAGTGGCTTTCCTATCAGTGGGGTGGTGGCTCCATTTTGGGTTTTAGTCTGAACTTTAAATAAGTTATTCAGAGTTCTAAGCCTCAGCCCAAAAATGGACCCAGTTCCTTGGACAGCTCTTTCAAAGTTTAGACCAAAACCCAGGGTAGATTCACTGCTCCCTTCAAGGCCAGATTAAGATAAACGGGACCCCAGGGCAATCCTAAAAAGAGGGGGGGGGGCTTTTTGCAGATGTGTGAGCTCTTTGAGACATGCAGGCAGAGAAATTAAATAAATAAATAAATGTACAAAAATTGTCATGCATGAACTAGAGATGTAATTTTTCGTTAATTTCATTCCCACAGGGGAGAACAAATAATTCATTCCATTTTCTCCTTGCTGTGAGGTCTTCAAAAACTGTTCAGTTTTCAAAGACGTTCTTGCAGTGGAG
Organism: Gambelia wislizenii; assembly: GCA_030847615.1. NCBI lineage: Eukaryota > Metazoa > Chordata > Lepidosauria > Squamata > Crotaphytidae > Gambelia > Gambelia wislizenii. Next base: position 444,661,325 of record JAUMIR010000001.1, on the reverse strand, counting down.
AGAAAATTGGTTGGCAAATTAGCTGTCACCCTCTCCCCAAGACTCACTGTTTTCTTACCCCCACTCCTACCCAAACATGACAATGTAGTGGCCAGGGAAGGGCGGGCTACAGTTGAGGATCATTGGTCTATGTTCTGATAGTCAGAAACACAACAATGAGGCTGTATTCCAAAATTTCCTGGGTGTCCTTCATAGGTCTCAAAGGATGATGTTGTCATGTGTCCAGCTATCAGAACATAGTCAAAAGACCCTCAGCTTCCCTACCTTTCCCTGACCACTGCATGGGAAACAGTGCAGAGAAGGGACATGAAACTACCCTGGTGTGAATCCACTTTCAGCCCTGTAGCTTTGGCAAGATTGATCCCACGCATTTTTATTCAGTTACTCAACTACTATGTAAAAGCTGGTGGTCACAGAAATACTAAGAGATGTCAGGAGTTAGAGACTGAACTCCATAGAAAATGGCCAAACAACTGCTAAGTCATGCTAGCCGTGGCCAAGGAACTGCCAAGTCATGCTAGCCTTGAGGCCACAGCTGCACAAGAATGTTACTGGAGGGCATAGGATCAGGATAGAGTCTGGAGTGCAAAATCTGATGTAATGCACCCAGGTGGTTGAGGGAGCCAATGCCCTGTACATCTGTATAAAAGACAGCTCAGTCGAGAGCATTCTTTCTCTTTAAATACTTTGCTGTCTGGCGAAGCAGTTTGTCTGTCTGCTGTTTATATCTGTACATATCACAACTGCCTTGAGCTTGAAGATAAATGCCTCCTGTTTGTTTGGCTGACAACACTCTGTGTGTGAGTATTCTTGGGAACGGGTTGCTGCTGAGTCTGCTGAGATATTTTTGGCTTCTGCCGGGGATTGAGTGTCCTATCATCCCCCAACAAGAGAGCCAGGAAATGAATAATTATTCATTTAATAATTGTTCACAATGAGAAGAAGGAAGATATACCCTTTTTCTTCAGCACTGTGCTTCTAATCTATGAGGGGCCTGAAGCAATTGCCCCCAATTGAACCATTGGTAATGCAGCCCTGGGGCCACTGACATGGGAGTCACCAGTGGCCACTCTCTACATGTGGAAAGAGGTCACACTTAAAGATGGCTAGTACCATTGTAGCACTTGAGAGAGTTGCCATTACCACATACCCTCAACATTTTACAGATGAAAACTGGGGTACATGTGTCCAAGCAACATCAGAGTGTAGCCAAGATAGGAAACATTATTAAGGAGGAAGCACACCCAAGCTAGGGAAGGCTGCAGCAGTTTGCTTTTGCCTGAGCCTACTGGGAAGGGCAAGACTCCACCAGCTCCTCTTCTCTTCCCCTTGCTGAGTTAATTGAGTGCAACCTCATTTTGCACATTTGAAAAGTAGCTGGAAAAGGCGAACGACAGAGGATTAGTCAGGGCTGTCCCTGCCAAATCAGGAGAGTTGGATCATCATGAGACCCTTCAGTCTGGAAATGTCCTCAGTCCACATTAGTAAATTTTAATTCATATAAGACTAACAATCTTTGTGCCCAAATCCCTTCTTATTCAGGCTCCTAATTCAACACTGTTCTAGGAATTAGAGCCATTTATCACAATGGAACTTACTTCAGAGTAGACACATGAAGGAATGTACTGTAAGAATATTTAACAGAATTTGCAACATGTGCAGAATTGACAAAATGGCAACCACAAAGTCTCCCTCTGTGGATACTGACAGCTCTGGAAATCTTCCAGGATAAGACTTGTGATGGCCTGAAACTCTTCTTTTCAGGACATCACAAGTCCTATCCTGGAAGACTTTCAGAGCTGTCAATACCCACAGAGGGAGACTTTTGTGGTTGGGACAAAAGAGCAGCAAATGGGGAACTGTTTAAATTGTTGCTATTGTTTTTGTGCTGCCAGGAATGTAGAGAGGTGCTAATGGGATTTTCTCCCTCATATCCCAACCTAACTTGGCTACATTTGCAAACAATGCACCTTGATTTGGGGGGAGGGAGGAGAAGAACACCATTTGTTGTTCTGCTTTAAGGCAGCAAAATGTCTTATGCCAGCTGTAAGAAGTACACTTTGGTTCTCCCTCCCTCCCTCCCTCCCTCCCTCTCTCTCTCCCTCTCTCTCTCTGTTTATGTGTGTGTGTGTGTGTGTGAGAGAGAGAGAGAGAGAGAGAGAGAGAGAGAGAGAGAGAAAGATCTTGTTACATGACTTGCTTTGGCATTTTAACATGAAGAAACTTCTTAAAAGTTTGGCTGCTGTACATAACGCACAGTTTAAAAATCCTGTCTGACATTCACCTGGCTCCTTCCTCTGCTTTGCATTCTGACAAAAGCTTCATTGTGCTTCCTATGGGATGCCAGCCATGCACTGCCATCACAGGGCAACCAGCCCTGACTGGAGCACTTTTAGTCCAGTAAAAGGACAATTTGCTCTATATAGCATTACTGTCTGTGCTTTGTGAGGCTCATTAGCAAAACAAACAAAATAAAGCTTAGGACTGTAGAGGTGCATGGTCTTGAAGTTTTACTGGACTAAAAGGAGCAGAGCCTTTCGAACAGAGTACCTGGTCCCTAAAATGAAAGCTATTTCAACATGCTCTGTGGGATGATGATTGACTATCTTAAGAAGAAAATACAGAAGTGAAGAGCTAGAACTTTGAAGATCTTTGAAGGTAAAAGCCTCGGTTAAATGTGGTGGAGGCAGTCAGTCGGATTAGCCTAATCAGGACAATGAACAAGGAAGCAGATCTTTGGCAGAGGATGTAAGCTTAGAGCTCTCCAAGAGTCCAAATGTATATCATAGACTGCAGAGATAAACGGCTGCAGAAATGCTGGTGGAGATTTGCAAACAATAACCATTAATGCCTGCAATCAGCATACAGTTTGCAAATGTAAGCTGTTCTACATTCACTCGGAGCAGCTGGCCTATCTTGCCCCATCCGTAGGAACAAACATTTCATGGGGACTGAGATCTTGGCAAAGTAACACAACTCAGTTTCAATTCAGATCACATGTATTTCACAAACTTAAGCACTGGTAAGCATTCCTGATGACTGGTGGCTTCTGTCAGTGAGGTGGGGAAGCCATGTTGGGTTTTACCCTGACCTTTCAAGGCGCTATCCAAGGTGCTGAACCCTGTCTCCCAAATAGGAATGATGTTTTTCATGGCTGTTTGTTGCATCCTCTGCTGCTGCTCCAGAATCATAGCTTTCTCCCCTACTGTGTGTTCCTTTCTATTTTCAGATAGAACAAGGCTGGGAATGAGCTTCTGGAGTACAACACCCAGAATCAGCTAGTTAATATGTCCAATGTCCATGTTGTCTGGGGGATTCTGGGAGTTGTAATTCCAAAAGTAACTTTTCCATGCTGTACTTTGAGGACTTAGAGCCTGAGCTACATTCATTGAGAGGTGGCTGTAGATCACCCTGCTTCTTCATTGGCCTAGTAAAGGCATGCTATGGGCAAAATCCAGTTATTGGTTCCAGTTGGAATAGACCCATTGAATCAATGAAATTTACATAAGTGTTGACTTTTCAAGTTCCTGTTGATTCAATGGATGTAGTTCAGTTGGGACTAACAACTGGATTTAGGCCTCCAGTCATATTTATTGTACATTGGCCTGATATTCTTGAAGGTGAGGAGCCTTATATATGTTTTAAGCAAGCAAATCAAGAAAGATAACTAGATCCTTGGGGTTGAATTTTCACTTCTCCCAGCTATTTTCTGTGCCTTGTTAAGGAACCTGTGCCACACTTCAAGACCATGCACCTCTACAGTCCTAAGCTTTATTTTGTTTGTTTTGCTAATGAGCCTCACAAAGCACAGACAGTAATGCTATATAGAGCAAATTGTGCTCTAATTTACTTCTCTTGTAAGATTCTCTTAGGCCCTGCAATGGTTGCTTTTATGCAGGTAATGATATCAGAAACTGTGTTTTTCCCCCTTTCTTTCTTCATGTTGACTAGCAGGGGAATCAGACCCTGTCCCTTTTGAAACCAAAGCTGCAGATAGATGTTCCTGCACAAACTGTATTGTGATCTGCTATGCATTTCATAAACACTCCATTGACCACACTCTTAGCAGGAAGCCAAATTAAGGAGATTAGACCCTTGTAAACTCCCATAAATGGTTGATGAGCTGGCTACAGCTCAGTTTAGAGAATGTCAAATTGTGCAGGCTAGCTTATAAACCAGTTGAAATGACCAACGAAGGCTTGAGATCCCAGACTGAATGGACCTTCATTGAACAAGAAACCTCTGTTTTGCTTCCTAGCTTAATTGAGACACACCTGGAATGCATTCAAATTTTCTTCATTAGGACCTTTCACGTTACCAGTTTTTATCCAGTCATGATGCAGCCATTAACTCCTGGTTGTGCGCACTCCAGAAATCTTCAGTTGAGGTTGTGTTTATATTATATTATGCTTCTCCTGTGAGAATATGATTGTGATTAAAGAGCAGCATGTTGTACCTGAGAGACTCAGATTTCCCCCCCCCCTCAAATGTGTAGAGAGTAGAAAAGTTGCTATCTTTGGGGGGGGGTGACATATTTTCCAGAATCCCTTAGCCACTGTGGCCATGTTAGGGTTGAACAAGAGTCACTGGCACCTTGTGGTTCTCACCTACAACACCACTAAAAATAACAGATACAATTCCGTCCATACAACTATGGTTTTATATAGTTATTTATATTTATTTATATATACAGTATATTTAAATATCTCTCAAATGTCTCTCAATTTATATTTGTATAAATATTTATATATATATTTAAAAGGGGGTGGGGGAAGAAGATGCAAATAATTATCACTCAGTCAGCCTGACATCAATACTAGGGAAGATTCTAGAGCAGATCATTAAACAGACAGTCTACAAGCACTTAGAAAGGAATGCCGTGGTCACTAAAAGTCAACATGGGTTTCTCAAAAACAAGTCATGCCAGACTAATCTCATCTCTTTTTTTGATAGAGTTACAAACTTGATAGATGAAGGGAATGCTGTGGATGTAGTGTATCTTGATTTCAGTAAGGCTTTTGACAAGGTCCCCCATGATATTCTTGCAAAAAAGTTAGTAACATGCAGGCTAGACAATTCAAGTGTTAGCTGGTTTTGTAATTGGTTGACTGACCAAACCCAAAAGGTAGTCACCAATGGCTCCTCTTCAACCTGGAGAGAAGTGACCAGTGGGGTGCCATAGGGTTCTGTCCTGGGCCCAGTGCTATTCAACATCTTTATCAATGACTTGGATGAGGGAATGGAGGGTATGCTTATCAAGTTTGCAGATGACACCAAATTAAGAGGGGTAGCTAATACACCAGAGGACAGAATCAGAATCCAAAATGACCTCAACAGATTAGAAAGTTGGGCCAATATTAACAAAATGAATTTCAACAGGGAGAAATGTAGGATACTACACTTGGGCAGTAAAAATGAAATACACAGACATAGGATGGGTGACACATAGCTTGAGGCCAGTACATGTGAAAAGGATCTAGGAGTCTTAGTGGATCACAAGCTGAATATGAGTCAGCAGTGTGGTGCAGCAGCTAAAAAAGCCAATGTGATTCTAGGTTGCATTAATAGGAGTATAGTGTCTAGATCAAGGGAAGTAATAGTGCCACTGTATTCTGCTTTGGTCAGACCTCACCTGGAATACTGTGTCCAGTTCTGGGCACCACAATTCAAGAAGGATACTGAGAAGCTGGAACGTGTCCAGAGGAGGGCAACCAGGATGGTGGGAGGTCTGGAGGCCATGCCCTATGAGAAGTGGCTTAGGATGCTGGGCATGTTTAGTCTGGAGAAGAGAAGGTTGAGAGGGGATATGATAGCCATGTTTAAATATTTGAAGGGATGTCATACTGAGGATGGGGCAAGCTTGTTTTCTGCTGCTCCAGAGACTAGGACACAGAGCAATGCATTCAAATTACAGGAAAAGAGATTCCAGCTAACCATTAGGAAGGACTTCCTGAATCTTCCTTTGCGAACAAACATTAGGAAGAACTTCCTGACAGTAAGAGCTGCTTGGAAGTGGAATACACTGTCTTGTAGTGTGGTGGAGTCTCCTTTGGAGGTTTTTAAACAGTCTGGATGGCCATCTGTTGGGAGTGCTTGATTGTGTATTTCTGCACAATCTAATCTTGATTGTATTTCTGCATGGCAGGGGATTGTACTGGATGGCCCTTGAGGTCTCTTCCAACTCTATGATTCTATGATTCTATGATCATAAACATGAATCCCAAAAGTTATGAGATCATAACTCTGACTTACAGTCTCATAAATCCTGAACAGAATGCTAGCCATATGTAAAAGATAAAATTCCATACCATACAAAAGCAGTGATGGCCACCAACTCTGACAACTTGAAACAAGAATTAAACAAATTCAAGGAGGATAAAGCTGTCAGTGGTTACTAGTCATGATAGTTATAGATTATCTCCAGTATCTATGGCAGTAGCCCTCTCTGAACATCAGTTGCTAGGGAACAAGTGCAGGAGGATGTTATTGCACACACCAATTCCTTGTGGGCTTCTCATAGGCATCTGATTGCCCGCTGTAGGAATGAAAAGCTGGAGTAGACCAAACTTTACCAAGCCAGTGTGGTGTTGTGGTTTGAGCTTTGGAGTCCAGGGTTCAAATCCCTGCTCAGCCATGGAAACCCACTGGTTGACTTTGGGCAAGTCAGACTCTCTCAGCCTCAGAGGAAGGTAAAGGCAAATTCCCTCTGACCAAATCTGGCCAAGAAAAACCCTAAGGCAAGCCTTAGGGTTGCCATAAGTTGGAAACCACTTGAAGGCACACACCAACACAAGACAGAACTTTGGTCTGATCCAAAACAATTCATCTTATGTTCTTCTGTTTCATATTTGATGAGAAAGAGAGGACAGAATTGTTGAAATTAGACCAAAAATCAAATAAATGCTAACATCAGGCCAGCTCTAGATATAAAACACAATAAGGTGGTGGAATCTTTAGGTGAAACATATTACTTTGGACCCAGTTTTGGCCTGCAGCACATATAAACAAGCAAATGCTTTCCTGGTTTTCCAAATCATGCTTTGGAGGAATGTCAAGTCTTAGTCTGTCTGCTTCCCTTTCCAGTGCTATAAAAAGGTTTTGAGGCAGTGCATAACAAACACCCTACTTAGTTGAACATTTATTATGCTGTATGACAGAACTATTCATTGGGAAACAACATTGTTAGGAAGAGAGCACTTATGGACACAATTTTCTAGTCTACTGTCAATATTTGGTTGAGTTGGGGGAGAGGTTTCAATTCCAAATCTCCCAAACAAAATTGTCCCTATTCAGAACTTCTTTGAGATGCAGAGTAGGGCATAAATGTTGGGCAACAGAGACATCTAGTGACCAAAAATAAAACAAGTTGATTACGGTATATCCCTTCCATAATGTATTCTGCTGTTCAAATACGTTTTGCTGAGTTAGTGATTTCAATGTCTTTATGGTAGAGGCAAAATAGCCCGTTCTATCTTTGGTTTGTGCCTCTCTCATGAAAGTAAAATACTCTTCAGTTCTGAGCCTCCCAAGAGGCCATGCTAATTGGGGGATTCTTGGGCCTGTATTGAACCCCCCCCCCCCCGCTGCCATCATTTCCAGGTTCTAACTTGAGTGCTGAGTGCCCTGTATAAAGTATGAGAAAAGAAAGATGAAAATTAAATGTCAATACACAGTACTAAATTTTTGGAAATGCAAAATTCAATCAGGAATTGAAAACTTCTTCTTGAAGCAAGAATGGTTTGTGTTAAAAGGTGGTTACTTAGGATATATACATAAATCAAACGTGTGTGATACCTCCTTTTAACATAATCCTCAACATAGCTTATAATTTTTAAAATGCAGTGAGCCCTTGGTATCCACTGGGGTTTAGTCCCAGAACCTCCCCGCCCCCATGGATACCAAAATCCATGGATGCTCAAGTCCAATTATATACAATGACATAGTGAAATGGTGTCCCTTATATAAAATGGCAAAATGAAGGTTTGCTTCTTGAATTGTTGGGGGGACGGAATATTTTCAAGCCGTGGATGGTGGAATCCGTGGGTGCCAAATCCATGGATACAGAGGGCCAACTGTTTCATCAACAGTTAAAATTCAGAAACAACTAAATAAATAATCAAGCCCATTGGTGTACATATATACCATGTAATGAGACTAAGGACTTTATCAGACTAGCATCTTAAAATGCTGTAATTCCACTATTGAGGAAAGCATAAATAGTGGCATTATTATACTAAATATTGCACATCGCTGTAATCGTGGAATACTATTGCCACATAATTATCACACGAATATCACGAGCACTTTAAGAACAGGATTCTACTTCTGTGATTTAGCATGGGCGAGATTTCAGTGGTTTTTGTGAAAAGACATGAGTTTGCTTAAGAACGCCAAAAACCCCTTAACTAACTAAATCCAACACATAAACACTTAAACAAACCTAAAAACATGCAAACAAAACAGCACAGTTCATTAAAAGAGTGTCTGTAGATCATTTTCATGTCCTCACCCAGACATTTTCTCATTGGGAATGGGGAAGGGGGAAAGAGCACTACCCATTCACACTGTAATCTCATGATTATAGTGGGACGTGATTTTGCACACTTTTCAATACCATGAAAACAGTGATATTGAGACCTATTGGTTTGTGTTTTTTTTAATTTAGGTATTTATACCCCGCTCTTCAGCCACAAAGGCTATCAGAGCAGCTTACAATTTGTTTTAAGCAATAGCAATTTACACTTCTGCACTGCATTAAGCAATTTCCTTAAAAGGGACATGTTATTGGGAGCTGGAGCACACAGTGACCAACGGGAGGATGATGACAATGTGCAATAGCAGGAACCTGTTGTAATGGTGCAATTTTAGCTTCATCTGACAAAGTCCTAAACCATAGCTTCTTTCCCCTACAACAACGGATTCAAAATAGATGCAAGGACTGTATCTCTCAATACAAGTCTGTTCAATCTTTAAGATCTTAAGGAAGGCCTTTCTGTCTGTCCTACTACCTTGCCAGGCTTCTTTGGAGGGAACAAGAAAGAGAGCCTTCTAGGTGTCTGCTCCCATACCTTGTAACTCCCTTTCTAGGGCAGCTACAACAGCTCCCTTCTTGCTATCCTGTGGCAAGTGAAAACTCTCCTATTCAGTCAGGTTTTTAGGAACTGACTGCAGTAGGTTTTTAATTGTGTGCTGTGTTGTCAATTTTTAATATCTGTCTTTTAATGAATTTTAAATGGTTTTAACTCTATAGTTTATTTAATGTTTTTTAAAGTAACACACATATTTTAACAATGTTTTTGTGTTTTAAAAAACTGTTATGTTGTTGTGTATCTTCAAGTCATTTCTGATTTATGGAGATCCTAAAATGAACCTACCTCAGGGGTGGAGGTTTTTTTTGCAAGATTTGTTCAGAGGTTTGCCACTGCCTTCCTCTTAGGCTGAAAGTGTGACTTGTCCAAGGTCACCTTGGCTAAGTGAGGATTCAAACCCACTTATCCCAGAATCTGAGTCAAACACTCAAACCACTACACCACACTGAGGCTCATCACACTGCAGAAATAATGCAGTTTGACACTACTTTAACTGCCATGGCTCAATGCTGTGGAATGCTGGGATTTGTAGTTTATAATTTAGCCTTCTCTATCAGAGATCCCTGTGCCACAACAAACTACAAATCCTAGGGGCTCATTTATACAACAAAAAAAGCCCGAGAAGAATTTGTGTTGATCCCTGATAGTTCACACACATCACAGACTATTCAGAAGTAGGGGTAGCAAAAAGCCCGGTTAACCTGTGACTTTCCACCCCTCTATTTTTCAGGAATTTTTTTTGGAAAGTCCAAGACAACCCATGTTATTGGTTGTCTGAACAATCAGGAACCATCCTGGGAAATGGGATGATTTCTGATTGGTTGGACAATGGAGAAGGCTGGCTTGCAAAGCCTTGCAACCGCCATTTTGGTATGCCCTCCCAGGGTCCTCCACTGGCTCCAAAGCAGCCAGCTGAGAGCCAGGCAAGGTCTCTCCCCTCCCCTGCCCCCGCCCAAGCAGCTACAGAGAAGCCCCCCCAACCAGCTATTTCCCCCACCCTCATAGCTGCGCGGGGTGGGGCGGGTGTCTTCTCCATGACTCTCAGTCATGGAGAAGCCCACCTGCCCCACGCAGCTAGTCCCTCCCTCCCTTTGACTGACAGTCACAGACAAGTCCCCCCCACCCTGCTAGGCTATCCCCCCATAGCTGCGTGGGGCGGGGGTGGCTTCTCTGTGACTGTCCCCCTCCACCCCACGCGTCTATGCCCCCCCCCGCCCTTGTCATCGCATGTCAGTCACAGAGAAGCCTCCCCCACCCCACGTGGCAGCCACGGCAGGAGGCAGTAGCCCTGTGGGGCAGGGGAGGGGGGTTCTCTTTAGAGGCGAGGGTAGCTAGGGCTGGCAGGGGTGGTTCTGCGAGACTGACCATTCCAAAGTTGCCAGGCTTCCCTTTCAAGCATGTCCTTTCCAAAGTCTGACTAATCAAAATACTGCTCTGCTGTGTGCCCCTTTCCTGGGATGGAGGTACTCAGAACAACAAATCCAAGAAACTGAGACATATGCTACCCGTGACAAATTGTGTAAACAATAAGAGATGAACTTGGGATGAAGATATCTCACCTATCCCCAAGATAAAAACTGTCGTGTAACTGAGCCCCAGGATTCCATAGGATGGAGTTATGATAGTTAAAGCAGTGTCAAACTGCATTATTTCTGCAGTGTGTTATCAACCTGACTCTCCTTTTATTCTGTACTGGTTTTAATGAACAGTAAGCCACCTTGAGTTCCAATATTGGGGCAAATATGAAATATAAATTAATAAAAATAAAAATAATATTTGCATATTGGAACACAACTATGTAAACACTTTTAAAGAAATGGCTAAAGACTTTGTGTTCAGTCTGAGTTGGTTAACAGTTTTGACAATATCAATATACATTAATTGGCCAACTGTGTTGGCCTTCTGTGGTGGTTCCAAGCCCATTTTTCTGTTCCCAGGACCCTCTGGGAATTGCAAATATTCTCAAAAAATGCCCTCCCCCCCTCCGCCATACAACACAACCTAGAAGTAGCCAGAAGTCTACTTCTCATTTTGAAAAATGCCCCTGATTAGACAGTTCAGGGAGGCTATTTCTATGTCACATTGCCACTCCTGGAGGCTGGGAGGGGGCAGAAAAAGGACCATGGAGGCCTTGAAAACAGACTTGGGTCTGCATGATACCCTAGGGTGCATTTTGCCTACCCAAATGTACATAATTTGGGGCATTTTTGGGTCAGCCCTTGGTCTAATCTCAACCCAGATTAGAGATGTCAGATGTAAGGGCGAGTAATGATAGAAAGAATATTCACCATTTTTCTTGTTGTTGACACAAAGAGAAGTCTCTCACAGTTGCTGTGAGAGTTTTTGCTCTGTGTGAGAATGAAAAGATAAATGCCTGGGGTTTTTGTTCTGTCAGCAGCAACAACAGCAAAAAGAAAGTGGGGTTTTGTATGAAAACACTGTGTTCTTCCAAAACACCCCACCATTGTTTCTATGCAAAATAATAATAATAATAATAATAATAATACTTTAAAAAATCGTTTTGAACAACAACCAAAAAACCCCCACATGAATTAGCCCAAAATGTACAATATATATATATATATATATATATATATATATATCATTTCACAATGCACAAAAATTCTTGTAATGTCACCCATCAGGCAGAAAACCTGTGATAATTTTTGTACTAGTATGCAAGAATGAAAGTGTTGAAAAATAATAACACTAATGTTAAATTACAGAAAGGAAATCTGTGTTCCACATATTTCTTTTTCAGTGAACTCTGATATCCTTCTTCCTGCTGTTTAAATATATTGCTCTATAAGTTAGCATTTAACTTCACTAACTACCATGTGTGAGGCTAAATTAATACCTCTTGCCAAAAAAAGTGATGAAATTTCCCTCCACTTCCCCTAGGGTAAAAAATGTGGGGACCTGGGGGAGCTGAAGGGCTATAAACCAGCCTTCGGCCAAACACTAGCCATGGGCTGCACTTTAACCACCCACTTGGGAAAGTCTAAAGCATTCGGAGTACACGTGACAACTTTTTCTACATCCTGCCTTGCTGCTCAAGTCCCTTCATTGTCATTTCTTCTCTATTTATTTATTTATTTATTTATTGTATTATACCTGCTCTTCAGTTACAAAGACTATCAGAGCAGCGCTATGGCACATTTTCTCCTTGTTACCTGCATTGACCTAGCAGCTTCAGGCAGATGAATTACCTCCCTCCATCATATGCTGTCTGAACGCTCCCGCTGGGCAGCACACGAGCCTCTCTGTTCTGTCGAACTAGGACTCCAAGAGACCAGGGTTTGAATCTGCACTCAGCCATGGAAACTCACTGGGTGGCCTTGGGCAAGTCATACTCCGGGCTTGTCTACACCAACCAGAATACTCCATGGTCTGGCTGGAGTATTCCAGCTCTGGGCCCATAGTGTTGTCCCTCCCATTACTTGCCCTTCCATTGTGGCAATGGAGGGGTGCTTACACACCCGTAGCCCGTGCGTGAACCAGCGCTTATCTTCCCCGTTCTGGTCACATCTTTCAAGGCCAGGAACAAGACACCCAGACATGGTCACATGGGTGGGCATCTCACTGTGACCTCAGCAGATGCAACACATACAACCCCGCTGGGAAATGGATGCACTGGGCCCCATGTAGGCTGCGTGTGTGGACACCCACACACCCCATTGAGGTAATAGAACTCACTGTTTTCTCTGGAAAAAAACAGCAAACTGTGAGGGTTTTTAAACCACATGTCCACTCCATTTTAAGGGGTATTTGCCCTGGATTCTCATTGGAACTGCCTGGACGTCATCTGGACAGTTCAGATTAGGATTGGGGCAAAAACCCTGCATTGTCTGGACATCTGGGCATGGGAACAAGGTGAGACAAATTCATTTGGCCCATCTAGACAAGGCCTCCCACAGCCTCAGAGAAATGCAATGGCTAATCCCCTCTGAACAAATCTTGCTGAGAAACCCTCATGATAGCATCACCTTAGGGTTGCCATAAGTTGGAAATAAGTTGAAGGTACACAGTAACTCAAAACCACTACACTTGCTCTTTACAAGTAAGGATATAAAGGAGCCAAACTTTTTCCAACTAGCTCCCATAAAAGGAGTTTTAGCAAGGTTGCCGCATAAATGTTTTACAGTGTTGGCTGGAAGATCTATGATAGTGCATGGAAGACTTTTGGCAGCTTTCCACTGATATGCCATCACTTTCTGGAAGCTTTATGATCAGGCTTTGCCAAGGGCTCTGTACCTAATTTTGGTTTTTCACCCTTAGCAGAGATGTCTTGGCAGTAAGCACTTTGCCTCTGCCAAGAAACATTTTTTATCAGGGAGAATAAAGATTTGATTTCCATCTGGAAATTGGCCAATTTGACTAGCAAACCTCTAAACATCAGCACATGGCATCCCAATTCTCAAAGCAATTTAGCCTCTGTCAGATACCAAAGCCCATCACTGGGCAGCTAGCTCTGTTGCTATTAGGAGAACAGAACAAATGGCACATTTATTCTTTCCTACCTGTATTGAACTAGTAGCTGCAGACAGGTGAATTATCTCCCTTCCATCATAGACTGTCTGAACTCTCCTCCTCAGCGGCACACAAGCCTCCATTTGGCCTGAGCCCATATTGTCACCGCCTTCTGCTATGTACACCCAGCACCAGTTCAAATGTCTTACCCTACTACAGCTCAGAAATCCCCTCATGCTTTAATGCAGTGCCTCTGTAATCTCTGGTTCGAGCCAGAGATACTTTTTTTTCTGGCAACAACAACTGGAGAGGGAATATTCGGCAAAATAAATTTCTGTTCAGAGGAAGGCAATGGCAAGTCAGCTCTGAACATGTGGCAGACCAGATTTTTCTTTCTCCAATGTGTCAGGGACCAGTACCATATTTGTACCACATTAGTAGCATATTGATAGAGTTTTCTGGAAACTCACCACAGTTTGAGTAGCAGTGATCTAAGGAACTTAGCTTGATTTGTGATGAATGGGCTGAATTTTCACACCTTGCATGTAATGCCTCTCTCTGGCTTTTCTTCGCAAACGAAGATTCAGGAAGGACTCATCCTGCGCTTTCTGCAAGCGCGCTGATGACTAAAAAGGCCAATCCGAGATAAACAAGTCCGGTTGCAGAAAGCACAGCAGAAGGTCTCCTTGGGTGATGTTTTTGGGTTGTGATTCTTTCTGCGTTGTCGTTTCTCTTCAAGACTTGTTCGTCGTGAGTTCTCAAATAAGGCTGCAGCATTGTGGATAGTGCGTCTCCATGCCTCCCGATGTGAGGCCAGGGCGGACCACTGTTGGTGATCAATTTGGCCAAGCCTGAGATGTTGTTTCAGGGAGTCTTTGTATCGCTTTTTTGGAGCGCCCCTCTTACGCTGACCCGTGGTGAGTTCACCGTAGAGTAGTATTTTTGGGAGGCGATGGTCCTCCATCCTAGAAATGTGCCCTGCCCAGCGCAGCTGTGTTCTCAATATCATGGCCTCAATGCTGGTGATCCCTGCTTGCTCAAGGACAGCAACATTCGTCACATAGTCGGTCCAGTGCACAAGAATGCATAATGCCTTGCTTGGTCGGTCATGTTTCTTCCTATTAACAACAATTAGGTGTTTGCTAAGGTAATTGGGTATGACAGATATAGTGCCTTTGATAAGGGTGCAGAAGAATGAGTTCTAATAGGTAGGTGCATGTTTCCCAGTGCTGCACACTGCCGCCAAATTTCCCTCTTCTATAGAACAGCTAAAAGTCAGAGAAACCTAGTCCTCCTTAGTATTTGGTCATCCTGGAGGACTACATCCAACAAGACTCTAGCAGTCTTCACAGGATTTTCTTCTCTTCCCCAGCATATCTCTAAAGGATATTTTAAGGGGGGGGGAGGGACTAGCTACTGCCTTCAGTCTAAACTTGTCAGTGTATTTTGCTTTTATTAGATGGAAGTATCAAACCTCCAGAAACTGTATGTAGTGATAAGCTATATTGTTTAAAGAGCGCTTGGCAGACAGCAAACACACCACTTTCTTCCTTGGTCTCTATGGGGCCATTTATAAGTCAGTACTCCAGACATTATCACAAAAGATTAAACAATTTGCAACAGGTATATATATATAACCATAATGTCACCAACAATATTACATATTTTATAATGAATCCAGCACAAACAGTTTTCCCAAACTCCAGGTGCCCCTCAAAAGACCACTTAGGACTTGCTTACAGAAATCTTGCTGTTCTGCAGTTATTTTTTATTGAAAGACCTAAATAAAAATACAAAATAGATACAAATAATACAATTTCATTCCCTCCTAAATCCATGGTGGTGGTGGTGTGCCTTCAAGAGGTTTCTGACTTATAGCAACCCTAAGACAAACCTATCATGGGGTTTTCTTAACAAGATTTCTTTAGAGATGGTTTGCCATTGCCTTGCTCTAAGGCTGAGAGAGTGTGCCTTGCCCAACATCGCCCAGTGTGTTTCCATGGCTGGATGTGGATTTGAACCCTGTTCTCCCAGAGTCCTAGTCCAACTCTCAAGCCACTACACCATACATATCACCTAACTCAAGGTGAAAAGGGTCTGATTCATATCTCTGGCAAAGACTGCTTCTCTCCCCTCCACCTCCCTCCCTCCCTCCCTCCAAACTGAACAGATAAGTTCTTTAGGGTTTCACCACTCATAGGGCTATACAAACAAAAAAGCCCTGGTGGTGCAGTGGTTAAATGCCAGTACTACCAGTCACCATGTTGCAAGTTTGATTCCAGCAGGGCTCCAAGGTTCACTCAGCCTACCATAATTTCGTAGCTGGGTAAAATAAGTACCCAGCTTGTGGGGGCAATTAGCTAACACACATTGGAAACTGCTTAATGCAGTGTAGATGTGTAAACTGCTATTGCTTAAAACAATTTATAAGCCGCTCTGATAGCCTTGTGGCTGAAGAGCGGGGTATAAATAACTAAATAAATAAAAAAAAAAGCAGGAAAAAAGTATATTACAAAAAATACAGCAAACATGGTTAGTCACACAGATCTTAATAATATAAAGACTGATATGTCTGCACATTGTTTTCTTATAAGTCCATTGTTCGGAAGTCTTCAGAGCAGCTGTATCATGTCCAGTTTCACCTAAGCTGTGTGTGTGCATATGCCTTCAAGTCACCTGTCGACTTATGGTGACCCCAAGAATTTCA
This sequence comes from Gambelia wislizenii, assembly GCA_030847615.1. Lineage (NCBI taxonomy): Eukaryota > Metazoa > Chordata > Lepidosauria > Squamata > Crotaphytidae > Gambelia > Gambelia wislizenii. The sequence goes on along the minus strand of JAUMIR010000001.1, from coordinate 444,645,059 downwards.
TACGGTTTTCTCAAGCAAGGAGTACTGTATAAATACTCATAGGTGGTTCTGCCAGTTCCTTCCTCTGAAATGTAGCCTACAGCACCTGGTATTAGTTGGGAGTCTCCCATCCAAGTGCTAACCAGGGCTGAGCCTGCTTAGCTTCCACGTTCAGACAGGATCTGTTGCCTTGCAGCCTTTAGGATGTTTAGGCCAGACCTTCCAATGTTTCATAAATGAAAACTGGGGCACCTGTCCAAACAACATTGCAGTGTGGTCAAAATGATAAAAGTTATTAATGAGGAAGAACACACAAGCTAGGAGAAACTGCAGCAGTTTTCTTTTTCCTGAGGGTCCTGGGAAGGGCAGGATTCTACCCTCTCCTCTCCTTTCTCCCCATTGAATTAATTGAGTGCGAACTCAGTTTGCACCAGTTGAAGTAAACTGAAGATGAAGTGTGGAAGCAGGAGGAGGAGAAAGAAAGCAGGACATTTTAAAAGCAACTGAAAAAGTGAGATGCCAAGTTGTTGGAGGGTACATGAAGCAAGCTTCTCTGTTCCCTCTGCTGCTCCCTTACTGCTCCTGTTTCCACTTCTCCAGAAAACTCAGAAGGTATCTACAGAACAGAGCTTCCCCTTTCAGACTGAGTGCACAATTAGTTCATTAACATTTTGCATGCTGCCCAGAAGGTCATGCAGATAAGGGGTCTGCACACATACATTGTTCTGGTGGATACAGAGTGTGCATTGAATGTGCAGTACAAGAACTTAATGTTTACCTGACAGGCCAATTATCCCATGATTGATTCTTAGGAAAGCTACTTAGTTCACCATTAGCTTGGACTATTATATCCAGCTGTGAGTGAGCCAAATGTCAGATTGGAATCCAAGACTCTCCGCTGAGACAAGCATTTACAGATTCAACCACCTGTAACTTTATTGCTTTAACATGAGGTTGAACATGCCAGCCTCAATCTCAGTGGTGAGGGTGCTATTTGTAAAGGGCATTGTTAGGCATACTGTAAAACCTGCAGAGACACCTAAAAATACAGTACAGTACATGACTCCAGGCTGACATAAAGATGATGGACACTAGCATGCAGTCCAGTTCCTTTATCTTATCCGATTGCCATCATTGTTCAGTTCTGTCTTTAATGTCAGTGTCTCCCCCAGTATATGTGTTTAGCTTCTACAGTGCTATGAACCGGTAGCAGCTACCAGGGTTGCACGGTTTCACAGTGTGGATGAGAATACCAATGCCTTCCGTCAGTTTACGGAGATAGATTTTAAATGAAAATGGATTGTGGTTGCTTTTAGCAAATTTTATCTGCTTCAAAGCTGCTTCGCTCTGAATTGAATATGATTTCTTATATTTCAAAAAGCTGATGCTGAGTAATAAAGACCCAACTGAAGCAAAATACACTTTAGCACAAGAATGTCCAATCTGCTTTGCAGATCTATGTGTGATATGCTGGGTGTTATCTTTGCTAGCGTATGCATCAGAATATTCCTTTTTATTATAAATCATACCTCTGTCACACCAGCAACACTGAGTCTGTTACCAAAACAGGGGGGTGATTTCCCCCTCTCCAAAATTGTGTTGTTTGTGCTCACACCTTGTCAAAATGTTTGAACTTTTGCAAAGGAAAAAGAGAGAGAGAGCAGTCATGAACCTTCACAATGCCCCCATGTGCCCCTGTGTCTTTCATATGAGCTGGATGGAGAACTGATGGATGTTTGGGAGACTGGGTGGAATTAATGCAGGAAGCAAGCTCAAGGCTTCAATTAGGCTACAGCTGAATGCAGCACCTGATGGGACCTTGACATCACAATGAGTTCCTTTGACATACCTGCAAAAATGAAATAATGAGGCTGCTGTTGTTAAGGAAAATGCAACATGGGACATACAGTGAAAGAAATAAAAAATGTATGTGAAAGTCACAATGACTAAGCAAGAGCAATTATGAAGCTACACAGGTGAAACTGCTAATGTAATCTAGAAGGCCTGAGAGCCAAGGACAGAGGTACTGAATGCAGATTGGAAACACCTGAGAATCATTAAGTGTACAAGGTGAAATGTTGAAATACATGGGTTGGTCTTAGGCATGGATGGAACTATGTGGACCAATCAGAATGGAAGTACACACCCACTGGGTGGAAACTAACTAGTGGGTGGTGATAAACAATGGCTATAAAATTGCAATGTTTGCCAATGTATTTGTGTGGAGTAGAGGTGATGTAGTGTATAGAGATTGTGATTTGTTGACCATATAGTATATTTATATAGAAGAATAAAGTAGGTTTTATATAAAACTACTGAGTTGCCTGAGTGAATCCTGGAGACGTTTTGGAGACACCTGGGGAAGAGTGAGAAGGCTTGGAGAGTTTGTCAGGATCTTCAGCCTATTCTCTGAAACTCTGCTGCTTTGGAGGAAAGCATTAACCACTGATCTAAGCTGGTCAGCTCTGCTGCATAACAAGGTGGTGAGTTAGAGCCAGAGGTGAAGAGCTACAACTCCCATCATCCCTGACAAGGGTTATGGGCCCAGTTACTAGAGCACCCAGCATCCACAGAAGCTGAAAGTTCCAGAGAGTGGGAGAAAGCTTTGTGGACGACAGATCAGAGCAAGCTGTTTGTGCTGCACTGATAAGCTTCAGAAGTAAATCATTTTGTGTTTTGCTTAAGCCCAGACGGGTTGGCTGTGCATACTCAGAAGGACTGTGTCAAATTGAGTCACTGCACAAATCAAGATGGAATTTCTAAAGTTTAGTAAATTGAATAGAAACAACTACTCTACCTGGAAGATTTATGCCCAATCTCTACTAGTAAAGGAAGGTCTGTGGTCAACAGTTGAAACAGGGCTCGCAGCCGACGCTGATGAAGCCACTCAAGAGAGAGATAGTAAAGCAAAAGCCTGTCTTTATCTCATGCTTGAAGAAGACTTAATTAATGACGTCAGAGATAAAACGTCTGCCAAGGATGTGTGGGATACCTTGCAGAGATTACACACTCCTTCAACTGCTTTTGCAAAAATGCTATGGTCTAAAAGAATATACAGGCAAAAGATGGCTAAAGGGCAGTGTGTGATAGAACATTTAAAAATAATGCAAGACTTGTTTGTGCAAGCTGAACTGAGGGGAGTGCAAATTAGCAAAGAGCAGCAATGCTACATTTTAATAGAATCGCTAGACTCTTCGTGGGACAACATAACGAACAGCCTGCAAAACCTGCAGGAAACTGAGCTTAATAGAGACTTAATTGTGGCCAGAATATTGGAAGAGAACCAGAGAAGAATGTCTGAGCAGGGTGACTCAGCAAGCTTAAAGACTGTGCCAAAACGACAAACAACTCCTGACTGGCGAACGCAGGAGGAAGCAGCCTCTACAAGGGAGCAACGGAGGTGCTTTTATTGTAAGAAGATTGGTCATCTGCAGAGACATTGTAAACATTTTGCAGCTGAGAGACGCAAGCAAGCAGAGAGCAGATGGCAGCCGCGGCAGTATCAAAAACAGTCCAGACCTCCATTTTTGAGGGACAGTGGTAATAAAAAGGGGGTTGCAACCATGATTAAGGAAAAACAAAATGCAAATTCTAAATGGCTAGTTGATTCAGGAGCCACATCATTGATGTGTAATGACATAAATTTAATAAGTAATAGAAAATCAGCTAATGTAAATGCTGTAGTTTTGGCTGATGGGAAAGAGCTAAGTACTGTAAATCAAATGGGTACTGTGTACATTCCAGGGCTAAAAGAGAATTTTAATGATGTCTTACATGTAAAGGAGTTAGAAAATAATTTGTTATCAGTAAGCAGATTAACAGAAAAAGACTACACAGTCATCTTTGAAAAGAACATGTGTAAGATAAAACTGAATGGGGAATTGCGTGGCATAGGTTTGAAAAAGGACAAACTTTATTATTTGGAGGACAATATTGATAGCTACAGGGTTGAAGAAGCTAATAACATAGAAAATATTCCAATCCACAAAGACTGCATACACGAGCTTCACAGAAAATTTGGCCATGCGAGCTTCAAATGTTTAAAGAATTTAATCAGTATGTGTCCAGATTTAAAAGTTGCTGAATGCAAAAACCACTTAGATTGTACGGTATGTCAACAGGTAAAGGTCAGAGCTTTTCCAGTAGCTAAGAAAACAAAAAGAATTGCTCAAAGACCATTTCAGTATGTACATGCAGATGTTGCCCAAGCTAATTGCTTGTCCTTAGGGGGAAGCAAGTATTTCCTAGTAATTGTTGATAGGTATACAAGGTTTGCATTTGTGAGAATAATGAAAAACAAATCTGACGCTGGGCAAAGTTTAAAAGCATGGGTAAGAATGGTGGAAAGACAATTTGATAGCAGAGTAGGCACCATTATTACTGATAGAGGAGGAGAATTTTTAAATAATCAATTGTTTAACTGGTTTCAAAAGGTGGGAATAAGGCATGAAACTACAAACCCTGCTTGTCCTAGTGAGGATGGGTTAGCAGAGAAGAAAATACAAGATATAAAAAGAATTACTGTTTGTATGATGGCAGATGCGGGGGTGAAAGATAGTTTTTGGGCAGAAGCAACTTTGACTGCAATACATATCAGTAACAGATTGTATCATTCAGAAATTGAAGACATTCCCTACAGGGTATTGTATGGGAGAATGCCAAATTACAAGTACTTAAGGGTTTTTGGACAATTTGCTCATGTATACACACCTGCTTGTTTCAGGAGGAAAGGAGAACCCAAAAGCAAAAGGCTTAGGTTTTTGGGGTATTCTGGAAATAGCTACAAGTTTCATTTGGGTGGAAAACAAGTGCAGTATTCTAGGTCTGCAAATTTTGAGAGACATGCTGGTTGGGACAAACTGCATGCCAATAAAGAAGTGTTTTTGAGATTAGGGAGATCAAATGAGCCAGAAGCACAAACTGAACCAACCTCAGGAAACGGAGGGGTTTCAGTTAAGCAGGAAGCATCACCTAGCAGCAGTGGTAGTTCTTCTGATGATGAGATAGCATCTAGGCCTACTACTACTCGAATGACTGAAGACAAGAGATTTAGTCATAGAACTACAACTCCTAGTAGAGAAAGTGAGGATGAAAGAGACAGAACAGCAGATTTTATTCCCAGGCGTAGTCATAGAGTTAGAAAGCCTCCAGATAGGTTTGTTGTGACAAAGGCAAGAGCTTGTCTAGCAATAGAAGAGCCTGAAAGTTTTGAAGAATTGGAAAGTTATCCTAGTGAAGAACAGGAAAGATGGCTTGATGCAATGGATAAGGAGTTTGGTTGCCTGGTAAATAAAGATGTTTTTGAAATTGTTGACAGACCCAAAGACAAGAAAGTAATTGGTTGTAAATGGGTATACAAAAGGAAAGAAATGCCAGATGGAAGTATCAAATATAAAGCTAGGTTAGTGGCTAAGGGTTTTGCACAACAGCAGTATGAGAACTATGATAAGACATATTCTCCAACTGCAAAGCCAGAAAGTCTGAGAATGGTTCTAGCTGTAGCAGTAAAAAGGAATTTAGTTGTAGAACATTTTGATTTTGAGACAGCGTACTTGAATGCGGTTCTGAATGAAGAAATATTTATGGAGCAGCCACAAGGTTTTGAAGAAAATGGTAGTCAGAGAGTATATAAATTAAAGAAAGCGTTGTATGGTTTAAAACAAAGTGCCAGAGCATGGAATCTGTGCATCAATGATGAGCTAGTAAAGCTAGGTTACAAGAGGAGCATTGCAGATGCTTGTGTTTATACAAAAGGAGACATAGTATTAGTGATTTATGTAGATGATTTGTGCGTAGCAGCAAAGTCAAAACAGGAAATTGAGTCAGTAAAAAGAGAATTGTCTGAGAAGTTTGTTTTGAAGGACTTAGGTGTATTGAAGTCTTATTTAGGTATTTGTGTTGAATGGACAGAAGAAGGACATTGTTTATTAAGTCAGAGAAATAAAATTGAAAGACTGATTGAAAAGTGTGGATTACAGAATGCAAAAATAGTAAGAGCTCCAATGACAACTGGTTTTGTGTCTGAGAAAACAACTAGAGCGTTTGAGGACAAGACTTTCTTCAGAAGTATAATAGGATCTTTACAATTCATATCTTGCCATACCAGACCAGACATTTCTTATGCTGTAAATGTATTGTCTAGAAGGGTTAATGATCCAAAAATTGAAGACTGGACAGCGGTAAAACATTTGTTGAGATATTTGAAAGGAACCGTAGATAGGAAATTGATAATAAGAAACAATAGTTCAGATCTAGATTGTTATGTAGACAGTTCATTTGCATCAGAATTAGGAGACAAGAAGTCAGTTACAGGAATGATAATTAAATATAGTGAAAGTCCAATAGTTTGGAGAAGTAGAAAACAAACTAATGTAGCGTTAAGCACAACAGAAGCAGAATTTGCTGCTTTGAATGAGATAGTAAATGAGGTACAGTGGATTAAGCAATTGCTAAATGATTTAAATGAAAGTTACAAGATACCAGTGGAAATTCTGGAAGATTCACAGTCATGCATAGCGATGGCTGAAACTGAAAGTTTGAAGAACAGAACAAAATATGTTGGTGTAAGATATCAAAATGTGCGAGACATGGTTCAGAAGGGTGAAATAGAATTGAGATATATAGAAACACAACACAACATAGCAGATTTGTTCACAAAAGCATTGACAGCAGAAAAACATGAAAGGCTGACACAAATGGTTGGAATGACATTGTAAGACACATACAATATTTTATTTCGGAGGGGATTGTTAAGGAAAATGCAACATGGGACATACAGTGAAAGAAATAAAAAATGTATGTGAAAGTCACAATGACTAAGCAAGAGCAATTATGAAGCTACACAGGTGAAACTGCTAATGTAATCTAGAAGGCCTGAGAGCCAAGGACAGAGGTACTGAATGCAGATTGGAAACACCTGAGAATCATTAAGTGTACAAGGTGAAATGTTGAAATACATGGGTTGGTCTTAGGCATGGATGGAACTATGTGGACCAATCAGAATGGAAGTACACACCCACTGGGTGGAAACTAACTAGTGGGTGGTGATAAACAATGGCTATAAAATTGCAATGTTTGCCAATGTATTTGTGTGGAGTAGAGGTGATGTAGTGTATAGAGATTGTGATTTGTTGACCATATAGTATATTTATATAGAAGAATAAAGTAGGTTTTATATAAAACTACTGAGTTGCCTGAGTGAATCCTGGAGACGTTTTGGAGACACCTGGGGAAGAGTGAGAAGGCTTGGAGAGTTTGTCAGGATCTTCAGCCTATTCTCTGAAACTCTGCTGCTTTGGAGGAAAGCATTAACCACTGATCTAAGCTGGTCAGCTCTGCTGCATAACAAGGTGGTGAGTTAGAGCCAGAGGTGAAGAGCTACAACTCCCATCATCCCTGACAGCTGTATCTGCACTGCACTGTTTCTCAACATATTTCTATGGCTTGATTGGAGATGATCTTATGTCTAATTGTTTCTCCCACAATCGCTCATGAGGCCCATGTTATCCAGGCTTGAACCTACGGTGATGATGAACTAGAATCACCCCACATATTTGGTTCAGTGCTTTAGCATCAAATGGAAAGTGTGGGGGAAATTCCCCTGCCCCCCCCCTCAAATATGAGAAGACTTTATGGCAGCATTGTTTGAGTCCAGTGGCTTGGTTGTGGTGTAATTATGTACCTCAATCTTAAAATCAGCCCGTTGCAACCAACTCAAAGATGCCAGATTTTTGTACACTGAGCATATTCCTTTAAATAGTAGAAGTAGTAGTAATAGTCTCTTTTACTCCTATTTTCAGAAGAAAAGCACTTGGCATGGAAAAAGCATGACTGTTTATTGCCATCTTGGTCCTAAGGAAAAAAATCTACCTGCCAATACAAGATAGTTATTTTAGCTGATTAGTACTTTGTTCAGCTTAACTTTGCCAGTGATTAAATTGACAAGAGGGTCTTGGGATATGATGATGCAAACCTGTACCGTTTAATATCAAAGAACCTTGCAATCTTCTTGTAAACAGAGTCTGGAAATGTTAGCGTTTAAGCTGTTTAGCTTAATGCTAATTCAAAAATTTGTCAATATTTATCACTTAAGTGAATGTTATAAATTTCATTCATCATGCAAAATACAGACATACCACTATTAACAAAGCCTCTGACAAAGAAGCTCCTTTTTTAAAAGTTTTTTTTTACTCCTGGCCAGACTGCCCTTTTCCTCCTTGTCCTCTATTTAGCTGGCTGTTTTTTTTAGCAACTGCAGCAGTGTGAAGATGGTGCAAGAGGGCTGGGCAAACAAAGACTTTTGGTGTGAGGTTGCCATAGCACGTCTGCAGTAAATAATGCAGAAAGGGTGAGCTGGGTGAGTATGATATTCTGCTCTAACCAATCCTACTGTAGCTGTGTATAGCTGCCTACAGTAGGCAAAATAAACAGCAGCTGCCTCCAGAATCCTTTACTGGACAGACTGAACAGCCAAACAGAAAAGTGGAAGGCAGATAAGCCGCTTCACTAGCTCCTCTCTCCCAGCATGCTAACAAAGCACAGATCCAGACGTTTGGCCACCGAAATGAAAATATTAAGAAAAGTGGAAGCTGGTGAAAGAAAATAATAATAATAATCCCTTGGTGGATTTTGGAAGAGGCATTCAAATAGTTTCTAAAAGGTTCAGTGTGCTTTTGTTTCCTTATGCAAGCCTTCCTTGTTCTGGATTTTTCCATTTGACACATGCATATTGTTCATTTTGGATAAAAAGTTTGCTGAAATATGATGAAGTGTAGGAACCCATTCCTCTTCATTCCATGTTACTTCTGTCCCTGGTACCAAATTTTCTGTTAAAGGAGTAATGGCCAAGATCACATCTACTTTGATAACTGCAGTATACCTGTATTTAAAACTCTTTGTTAATAGCTTATTTTAAATTCAAAAAATCAATTTAAATGATTTTAAAATTGCCAAACACTGACTGAATTGCCAAACACTGAAGACTTTATCAGACGAGCCCCTTAAAACATTATTTTGCTGGAATTAAAAAAATCAATTTTTATGCCAGCAAAAGATCCCCCACCACCACCGATCACACTCACCTTGCTCTCCTGGCAAAGGCTTCCCAGCAATGAAAGAGGAAATGAACGGAGCTCCGTTCACTTCCTCAATCAAAATCCCACGGATTCCCATGAGACTTCATTGCATGGGAAATTCAAAAAAACGAACAAAAAAACACACACAAAGCAAAGCACATACACACACTTTAAAAGTCCCAAGTAACCCGGGGAGGGTAATAAAAAGTGCATCACTTACCTGGATGTCATGATCTCACCCGGAAGTGTTCACGCCAGTCTGGCCATCAACACTGCATTCACATTAGTTCAATGGCACAAGGTTTCACAAGCCAGCAATACTGGCACTAAAGTGCCATGGGGGATCAATTGATGCCTTCAGCTGTCAATAAAAAAGTACAGGTTTTGGCAGGGACAGAAATGCAAAGGGGCAACATTGTGTGGTACACACACCCTTTCATGTTTATGTGGTGTCGTTATGACACAGTATTTAGTGCATCTGATAAAGTCCTGAATTGCAGACTAAGTCTGCAATTATCACCCAAGTAACAAATTAAAGTAACACAAATGCTGGAAATCTGTTGGTGTCCCACACATGCGTAAGATCCCCTATGGAAACAGTTGGACATTTCTGTCCAATGTAGAATGTCTACATTCTGTTCACGAAAGCAGAGTTGACCATGTAGTGCTATTGTGGAGGGATATCCAGGGAATTCCATTGCACACAGATGAACATGCACATTTGGTTGTGCATTCATTTGCTATCTTGGTTCAACATTGCCATTCAATATAAGGGTTGTGTTGCGCAATTAACTCTGCAATGCAACCTAGTTGTAGGATCTGAGCATCATGATAATAATTACTCAGACAATTAACACTGCTGATGTTAAAATAATTAAAAGAATGACTTACAAACTTGTTTAAATTATAATTAATTATGGATAGTTAATTGCTTTTTAATGACTCTGTTCCATGCTCTACCAAGGTAAGTCTTTGCCTTTCTTGTATTCATTCCAGTCAAATATATGGGTCAAACCCATTATCTGCCCAGCCCCATCTACATATCCATCCACCTAATCAGTAGTCCAAGGAAGGACTCAAGCAGCACTTATTACAAGCCATTACTACTGAGACCTTGAACTGGAGACATGGCTCCTGTGTGAAAGCATGTGTTTTACCAATGAGTCTCCAAGCTATTGCAACATCCTTTCAGCTATCTTTTTGAGCCCACAGAACTGCACATGAGATGTCCTGTCCCATTTTGCAGCAGAAAGAGGGGAAATGGAAGAATTATACTTTTTCATAGAATCATAGAGTTGGAAGAGACCACAAGGGCCATCCAGTCCAACCCCCTGCCATGCATGAATACCTATTCAAAGCACTGCTGACAAATGGCCATCCAGCCTCTATTTAAAAACTCCAAAGAAGGAGACTGCACCACACACTGAGGCTGCGTGTTCCACTGCCAAACATCTCTTACTTTCAGGAAGTTCTTCCTAATGTTTGGATGGAATCTCTTTTCCTGTAGTTTGAGTCCATTGCTTCATGTCCTAGTCTCTGGAGCCGCAGAAAACAAGCTTGTTCCATCCCCAGTATGACATCTCTTCAACTATTTAAACATGGCTATCATATCACTCCTTAACCTTCTCTTCTTCAGGCTAAACATACCCAGATCCCTAAGCTGCTCCTCATAGGGCATAGCTTCCAGACCTCCTACCATTTTGGTCGCTCTCCTTTGGACACATTTTCATTTCCTTGTTCTCCCTCTCTGTCATTTCACTCAGCCAGTCGTGTCCTTTACCAGATTTTGTTTGGTTTGTAGTTGGACAGTCCCAATTGATCCCTTGTGTTACTTTATCTTCCCTTTTTGTGGAATGCTTGGGTTTCTCCAACATTGTGCAAGTGTTGTTGTTGTTAACTGCCATCCAGTCAACTTCGACTTATGGTGACACCATGAATGATAGACCTCCAAGTCACCCTATCTTAATAATAATAATAATAATAATATTTATTTATACCCCACCCCTCTGTTAAAACAATCGGGGCGGCTTACAAAAATTAAAATACAATACAAATAAAAATCCCTAAACACCCCCCACCCCCACCCTCCCCCATAAAAAATTATTAAACAAATGTAAATTAAAAGCAACGGTCTAAAATCACCTTTAAAAACAATAAATACAATAAATAGCCAGCGGACTAAAAGAAGCCAGGACCCCCTGAGGCCGGGATCTAATTAGGAAAGGCCTGCCGAAAGAGATCCATCTTTAGTGCTTTTTTAAAGCTACTCAGGCTTGTTATCTGACGGATCTTGTTTGGCAGGTCATTCCACAATTTGGGGGCGGTTACCAAAAAGGCCCTCTGGGAGGTTGCAGACAGCCTAGATTTTTGTGGCTGAAGCAAATTCCTCCCAGAGGACCGGAGTGCGCGGGGAGGATTGTATGGGAGGAGGTGGTTCCGGAGATAAGTTGGACCCAAGCCATTTAGGGCTTTAAAGGTAATAACCAAAACCTTATACTTATATCTTCAACTGTCTTGCTCAAGTCTTGCAGACTCAGGGCCGTGGCTTCCTTGATGGAGGGCTGGTTTACACTGGGGCCAGCATTATGCCCCAGATCAACAACAGTGATGGCCACATGCACCAAGCTAAATCGGATGCAATGGTGTGTCATTGTCCACACCGGCCAGCCAGGCTGACACTGCATAAGACCTGCTGGCCCGTCCCCTGTTTTCAGATCCACCAATGCCACCTTGCTGGCTAAGCAGCTGCCTGAGCTCCCTCCCTTCTGTTGAGGTCATAATAGGGCACTCAGACATGTGATCAACAAGAAGGGGTTAATCTACCCCCTCCTCACTGATCACATGGGCTTTTTAGCAGTTCACAGTATCTACAGAACTCTACTCCAGCCCACATTTCAAATAAGTTGATTTTCTTCTTAGCAGCTTCTTCACTGTCCAGCTTTCACAACCATTCATAGAAATGGGAAATACAATGGCATGAACAATCCTAACTTTAGTATTCAATTATATACTTGAGGATCTTGTCTAATTTCTTCATAGCTGCCCTTCCAAATCTTAGTCTTCTGATTTCTTGACTGCAGTCTCCATTCTGATTAATGATTGAATCAAAGCATGAAAAATCTTAACTTATCTCAATGTCTTCATCTCTACTTTAAAGTTATGTATATCATCTGTGGTCATTATTTTTGTTTTCTTAATGTTCCATTGTAGACCTAGTTTTGCACTTTCTTCCTTGACTTTCTTCAGTAATCATTACAAGTCTTTGCTATTTTCTGTTAATACTGTACTATGCTGTCATCTGCATACCTTAAATTGTTGGTGTTCCTTCCTCCAATTTTCATGCCTCCTTCCTCCAAGTCTAATCCTGCTTTATGTATGATATGTTCAGCATACAAGTTAAACAGATAGGGTGATAAAATGGAGCCTTGCCTGACCCCCCCCTCCTTGCCATTAGGAAACCATTCAATTTCTCTGTATTCTGTCCTAACAGTAGCCTCTTGTCCTGAGTACATCAGGACAAATATTGTGGCACACCCATTCTTTAAAGAGTGACCCATTATTTTTCATGATCTACACAATCAAAGGCTTTGTTATAATCTATAAAGCACAGGCTAATTTTCTTTTGAATTTTTTTGGCTCCCTTATCCAACATATATTTGCAATATGATCCCTAGTGTCTCTTTCTTTCCTGAACCCAGCTTGGACATCTGGCATTTCCCATTCCCTATACGGTAAAAAATATTATCTTTGTTGGAGAATTTTGAGCATGACTCTGCTTTCATGTGAAATTAATGCAATTTTCCTGTGGTTACTGCAATCCCTGATTTCCCCTTTCTTGGGGATTGGAATGTACATTGAGCGTTTCCAATCTTTCCATTGTTTTGTTTTCCATATCTGTTGTCAAATTTTAGTTAGAAACAGAGTAGATTCTGTCTCTGTAGACTGAAGCAGCGCTATTGGTATACTGTCTGTTCCTGGTAATTTACTTCTTCCAAGTGCTCTGCGTGTAGCCTCCACTTCACTTTTAAAATTGGGGGTCATCTTCATATGATTATTCCTTGAATGAATCTGTCATTCTTTTATCTCTTTTATATAGTTATTCCATTTATTGTTTCCATCATCTTTTTATTTCTACTTGGTCATGTAATGTGTTTTCCTACTGGTTGTAGACCCTCCCCACTCTTGGTTTAAATTTCCCTTTGATTTCTCAGATCTTGTGGAAGAAGCCTCTTGTTCTTCCTTTTTTGTTTTGTGCAAGTATGCAATCATGCATATATGGTGAGATATATGAAAAGCCACTTGTAAGGGAGGTCCTTTTGGAAGGCATATTTGACACACATCTAACATAGCCTTGTCATTAACAATTTGTCTGGAATTCCATGAAGATGGGTGACTGGGTTGGCAGAGGAGGGACAGATTTCTAGTCTGTTTGGTTTCTTTGCTGGCCATACAAAATGATGAAGTCAGTTTTTCAGCTCTGCCCCTGCCCTTCCCCTGGCAGCTCACCTGGTAAGTCACAGTTAATTATTGTTGTGATACTGCCTCAATACATCTATGAGGCATAACTATGATTATCTCCTGCCCACCCCTCCCCCAAATCTACTTTTTCTGAGTGGCAGTCCCCCAAATTTGCCCATTTCCTGGGTGCTGGAGAACAGGGACAGCAGCAGACAAGCATCAAGCTCTTTTCCTGTCACTGCATGAACAGAACTGGACCTCTGGAGATCCCCACCAATGATGTCATTGCTTTGCAACCAGTGATAGTATGCTCTCTACTGACCAGAAATGGCCAGCTGAGCTGAGAAAAGGTGCTTGGAGAGTGGGTGGTTTGGGTCATTGCGCAGTCACTAGAAAATGCCGACCTCTACAATTATCTTTTTTTTAAAGTATTGCAATGGTGTAAGTCCACATCTCTCTGGCTTTTCTTCGCAAAGGAAGATTCAGGAAGGACTCATCCTGCGCTTTCTGCAAGCGCGCTGATGACTAAAAAGGCCAGTTGAGATAAACAAGTCCAGTTGCAGAAAGCACAGCAGAAGGTCTCCATGGGTGATGTTTCCAGGTTGTGATTCTTTCTGCGTTGTCATTTCTCTTCAAGACTTGTTCAGCGTGAGCTCTCAAATAAGGCTGCAGCATTGTGGATAGTGCATCTCATGCCATTATAATTCACCAACAGGATGCTAGCCTTTATTTATTAGTTACATTTACATTCTAGCTTACCTCCAATTAGATCAAGGCAGAGCTTTCCTCTGTTCTCGTAAAAACTATATGAGAAAAGTCAGGATGAGGATAACCGACTAGACCAGTGGCTCTTAACCTTTTCTTTACCAGGGACCCCTTTTAAATATTTTTGTTGCCACAGACCCCCAAGAACTCAAGATTTAAACCCTAATAATAATCACAATACCTAACAACAACAACAACAACAACACAATTACACCATCCGTTAAACCTTCCCTCAGAGGCACTGGAGGGGGAAGGGAGACTTTTCTCCTACTTCTCCCTGCAAGTTTGTGGCTGGAGCAGATTGAATGGCAATGCACAGGCCAAGCCAGCCAACCTTGCCTTGGTTCCTGTCACATGAGTGCTCCATTGTGGGAAGGAGGTGGGCCAAGCAGCCTTCAAGCCTTCGTGGATCTCCTGTGAGCACATCATGGCCCCCTGGGGGTCCACAGACCACAGATTAAGAACCACAGGAGTAGACAGTCATCTGGTGAGTTTCATGACCCAGTGGGGATCAGCAATTGGATCACTTTCCCCATTCAAACACTCTGACTACTGCTCAACACAGGCTCTCAATGTTTTAGCAGGCTGCTTCTTTTTCTTTTTAAAACTATCTTGCTAACAGTACAGTCCTAGACATTTTTACTCGGGAATAAGCCACACTGAGTTCAGTGGAACTTTTAAGGAAAGAAAAAAATCATAAAGTGCAAAGCTATAAAACTGAACACAAAAGTTAGGATCATCCAAGCCATTGTGTTGCTCATCACCATGTACAGAAGTGAGAGCTGGACAGTGAAGAAAGCTGATAGGAAAAAAATCAACTCATTTGAAATGTGGTACTGGAGAAGAGTTCTATGGATACCATGGATGGCTAAAAAGACCAACAAATGGGTCCCAGAACAAAGCAAGCCTGAACTCTCCCTAGAAGCCAAGATGACTAAACTGAAACTGTTGTACTGTACTTTGGCCGCATCAGGAGAAGCCGTGACTCACTAGAAAAGACAATAATGCTAGAAAAGGTGGAGAGTAGTAGAAAGAGAGGCAGGCCACATACCAAATGGATAGACTTAATCAAGGAGGCCACGGCCCTGAGCCTGCAGGACCTGAGCAGAGCAGTTGAGGAGATGTCTTTGACAGCCCGCAAAGTCAACTTGAGCTTAACAACCCTCAAAGTTGACTTGAGGGCTGTCAACAATAACAACAAAATGTAAAGGAATGCACCCTAAGTGTTTAGTATCCTGGATTTTCTATACAAGACAGGGAGGAGGGGTCTAGTAAAATAAAAATTGCAGGCTAGTAACTTTTGTGGGTTTATGTACAAGGTTAACCAAATATATTGACAATGGCTTATACTCATCCAGCTCAAGTAAAAAGACTCTGTCCAAGTTCAGAAGAGCTGGTATATTTATTTTCTCACATGTTCAAGAGTGAGCAAGCCTTGAAGGCCTCCCTCATCTTGAGTGCCAGCTGTAGAGAGAAAGCAATGTAAAAATGGGGGCAGAAAATGAGCAAATCACCACCAAGTGCAGCTTACAGAGGAAAGACAAGCAGTCTAGGTAATGAAGTAGATATGTTTCTATGCATTACTTCTTTAACAGAAAATTTGGTACAAGAGGTAGAAGTAACATGAAAAGGATAGGGATAGTTTCCTACACTGCACAAAAAAGAAGCAGTTCAATATGTTTTGCCAAACATTTTTCCAAAACTAACAATAAGCACATGCGAAATGAAACAACCAGGCCAAGTAAGCCTTGCATAAGTAAACAAAAACTTTTTGAACCTTCTAGAGTACACTTGAAGGCTTCTTCCACAATTCATCCAGGGATGATTTTTTCTTTCTTTCACCAGCCTCCACTTTTCTAACAATTTCCATTTTGGTCTATGCTTTTTTAACATGCTGGGGATAGCTGATGAGGCAGGCTTATCTGCTTTCCCCTTTTCTCTCTGTTTTGCTATTCATGCATCCAGAGTAAGAGATTGTGGAGGCAGCTGCTGTTTACCTTATTTGTTGTAGGCAGGCACACACAGCTACAGTAGGAATCTCTCTCTGGCTTTTCTTCGCAAACAAAGATTCAGGAAGGACTCATCCCGCACTTTCTGCAAGCACGCTGATGACTAAAAAGGCCAATTCGAGATAAACAAGTCTGGTTGCAGAAAGCACAGCAGAAGGTCTCCTTGGGTGATGTTTCTGGGTTGTAATTCTTTCTGCGTTGTCATTTCTCTTCAAGACTTGTTCGGCGTGAGTTCTCAAATAAGGCTGCAGCATTGTGGATAGTGCGTCTCCATGCCTCCTGATGTGAGGCCAGGGCGGACCACTGTTGGTGATCAATTTGGTCGAGCCTGAGATGTTGTTTCAGGGAGTCCTTGCTTTTTTGGAGCGCCCCTCTTATGCTGACCCATAGCGAGTTCACCGTAGAGTACTATTTTTGGGAGGCAATGGTCCTCCATCCTAGAAACGTGCCCTGCCCAGTGTAGCTGTGTTCTCAATATCATGGCCTCAATGCTGGTGATCCCTGCTTGCTCAAGGACAGCAACATTCGTCACATAGTCAGTCTAGTGTATATTTAGGATTGTGCGTATACAGCACTGATGAAGCTTTCGAGGAGTCGTAAGTGACCCATGTTTCAGACCCATAAAGACAGTACAATGGCTCTATACACACTGATTTTTGTGCTTCGCCTCAGGTATTTATTACTCCAGACTCTTTTGAAAAGTCTTCTAAATGCACTATATGCCTTTGCTAATCTGTGATCAATCTCTTATTCAATCTTGGCATCTGAGGAGATGATACTTCCCAGATAGGTAAACTGCTGAATGGACTTAAGCACAGATTTGACGACGGCAATGTGGGGATTATGGTGTTCATCCTGTGGTGCAGGCTGGTAAAGAACTTCCATTTTTTTAAGGTTGACTTCCAGCCAAAACAAGCTGCAGAGCTGTTTGGGCTGGGGGAAAAAAGTAGGAATAACTATGATGGAATCCCATTCCTTCCCAGCTCTTTATTACATTGTTTACTGTTGCTACCACCTAGCAATGGATGTCTGTGTTTCTCTAGCCTCCATCAACATCCTAGTGCCAATGCAGCTTAAAAACATCCAGCTAGACAGAGGAAAAGGAAGAAAATTGAGCTTTGTTGATACAAAAAACTTTGTAAAAAGGAGTTTCTTTGTCAGAGGCTTTGTTAACTGAGGTATGTCTGTATTTTGCCCATAGCAAGTTTTTCTGCCCCTCTCACAATACTCGAACTCAGGATCATTCAATGAAGCTGAGTGGTGGGAGACATAGGATTAATAAAAGGAAATGTTTCTTCCCACAGTGCATGATTAAACTGTGGAACTTGCTTCCACGAGATGTACTGATGGCCACCAACTTGGATGATTTTAAAAAGGGATTAGACAAGTTCTTGGAAGATAAGACTATCAGCGGCTATTAATCACGATGGCTACGTAGTACCTACATTCCTGTCAATATTTCACAGAAGAAAACTGGGACACATGCGTTCACGTAACATCAGAGTGTGGTCAAGGGGCAAGCATTATCAATGAGGAAGAACACACATGCTACAAACTACTTTTGCACTTTGAACTCAATTTGCAACCATTGAAGTAAGCTGAGGACAAAAGGGGAAATTGGAATGAGGACAGAGAAACTGGGACATTTTAAAGGCAGCTGAAAAAGTGAGACAACAGTGGATCAATTGGGACTGTCCCTGCCAGATGTAGACAATTGGAGAGTGTGGCCATACAGCATCAGATGTAGTATGCCCCTCAATACCACTTGCTGGAGAATCCAAATGGGAGGATGCTCTTGTTGCATTGATTTTCTGCTTCTAAATGCTGGCCTAGATAGGGCTTTGGTCTGATCCAGCAGGGCTCTTATGTTCTTATGTATTGAAATGAGGTAGGCCACTGTGCAGACGCATACACACACACACACACACACACACACACCAATTTTGGCTCAGAAGATTCTCCCACACACATTTTTAGCAACCCTGTTCCTAATCGAAATCTTCTGGTAATGTTTTAATTTTCTTTAGCCACTGGGATTTCTCTGAGACACTGCAATATACTTTCATCTGAATGATGTTCATTAATTTGCACTTTTATTCTTTCTTTGAGACCCATTAACAAAGTTCTCCAGTAAAAAGCAGACAAAATGTTGAAACATGCTGTGCCTAGCAGAACCCACCCAGCAGCTCGGCATGCTGCTCCTTATCAGTCCTTCAGGCGGGCTTCAATTCATGCAACAATTTCCCATCCATCTCACTTTAAGATAACGGTGGCAGAAACTTGTCATAAAACCACCTCTCAAGGACTTGGTTAAAATATAAAATTTGTTTGAACAAGAGGCATTTCTCACAAATCCTTTATATTCATTGCTGGATTCATATCCCCCTAGGTAAGTGATTTCACTTAGCATCTGATCTATTGTTTTACCAAAACAGAACTAACATTTACATAAAATTAATTGCTCGAGTCTCTAGTCTGCCTTTATTTTCTGAAACGTGGTACCATGGTGTGACAGTGTATATTCCTACACATCTGGCACTATAATATTGTATGCACGTGCACACACACACAGAGTGACAAAATAACTGAGTGCAATTCGGCTTCTCTTGAAAGTAACATACAACTCCTATTCATTTCATGCGATAGAACTTGTAGCCTTTGTAAATATGCATTAGGGTTGCTGTATTTTCATGGGGTTTTGTTACATTTCTGTGTCAAAATTTGCATTACCTAACAGGTGGAATTGTTGATTAGATAAGTAGATAACTACCCTGTAAAACTGTTGATTGAATTAAAGATACTGTGTGGCATTTCCACCCCAAAGTAATTTCCATCATGCTCTTTGTTTTCGAGCCTTTACCAAATAACTCACAAGTTAGCAAGGCAACTACCATATATACAAGCTAGCTAATGGGATTATGAGAAAGGAGTAATTTCCTTTTTTTTAATTGATTTTATAATCATACATTATAATATCCCCTCTCCATTGACGCCCCCTTGTCGTGGGAGAGAGGCTTGCGTACCCTAATGATGTTTTGAGCTATAGCATTGAGGCCATGATATTGAGAACACAGCTGCGCTGGGCAGGGCACGTTTCTACGACAGAGGACCATCGCCTCCCAAAAATAGTACTCTACGGTGAACTCGCCATGGGTCAGTGTAAGAGGGACACTCCAAAAAAGCTATACAAGGACTCCCTGAAACAACATCTCAGGCTCGGCCAAATTGATCACCAACAATGGTCCGCCCTGAGCTCACATCGGGAGGCATGGAGACGCACTATCCACAATGTTGCAGCCTTATTTGAGAACACACGCTGAACAAGTCTTGAAGAGAAACCACAACGCAGAAAGAATCACAACCCGGAATCATCACCCAAGGAAACCTTCTGCTGTGCTTTCTGCAACTGGGCTTGTTTATCTCAATTGGCCTTTTTAGTCATCAGCGTGCTTGCAGAAAGCACGGGATGAGTCCTTCCTGAATCTTCGTTTGCGATGAAAAGCCAAAGGAGGATAATATCCAATCAATACTTATTTAGTAAAACACATAATATTACCATAAACATCACAATTTTTCTATTAACTAATTTCAAAAGTTAACATAAATTCTTTAGTATGATTCTTTTCAAGAATATTAATTCCCCTACCCCCTCCCCACCTCAGTGCTCCCCTTCCTCGGAGCCATTATCCCTGGTTCCCATTCTCTCCATTATAAATTGACATCAATGCTATGCTCGGTTTCCTTTCTATATTTCTATTCAAAATATTCTCCATTTCTATAAAGACCATTTCCCAAAACTGCTATACAAATTTATAATTCCACCACATATGCATTTATGTACCTATTTCTTGACAACCTCTCCAACAATATTTAGTTATTCTTGTCTATATTATGCAATCTTGCTGGTGTCAAATACCATCTCCATATTATTTTATAGTAATTTTCTTTTATCCACATTGACATATTTTTAGTTGTCTTTGTTTCCAAATCTTATCCCATTCATGATCTCCAATTTTTTGTTTCAAATCTTCCTCCCATATTCTCCTTAAATATTCTCCTTTGTCTTTTTTATCCTTATTTTTTATCAATATTTTATATAATTCACTTGTAATACCTTTCAAACTATCATTATTATCCATCTTTTCACCTTTTTTCACCAAATTTTCAAATTTTGTGAACTCCCTTGTTTCTTTATGATTTTTTTCCCAATTTTTACTGCATTGTTCTAACTGTATACAATTAAACCATGAAACTTTCATTCCATATAATTTCTCTCTTATACTCCATTTTTCGCTCATCCATCCTATCCATCCCTCTATTTTGTCTAGTCCTATTTACTTTAATTCCTGTCCCATTTTTTCCTTCAAATTATTTAGGAATTTTTCCCCCATTATAACCGGTGTTAAAACTGAATCAATAGGCAAAAATTCTTCCTTATATTTATACCATATTTCCCATATTTTTTGCAGAAATGGGTTCTCAATTCCTTTAATGTCCTTTTTGTAAAATTACCAATATATATATATATATATATATATATAGAGAGAGAGAGAGAGAGAGAGAGAGAGTATATATATAATTTAAGAAAGGAGTAATTTCCAGACAGGCCAATTTGTGCTATAGTTTTTCATGTTGTTTCTTCCTGCTTCATGCCTCTTCTAGCAACTTCCTTGTGCAGATCTACTTACCTATTTTTTTTTCTTTCTCTCCACCCCCCCTCCACTTTCTCTGGGTGGGAGGAGCATGGGAGAGAAATAAATATGACTCTTTCTTCCTAATAATAATAATAATAATAATGAAATTTATTTTTACCCCACCCCTCTGTTAAAAACAATCGGGGCAGCTACAGCCCCTAGTCCAACCTCCCCCTTCTTTCGCTTCTCTCCCACCTCCATGTCTCCTTTTAATGTTTGTAAGTGTTTTTTAAAAAAATCTCTAGAACATACTTTCCAACATTTCACAGATGAAAACTGAGATACATGTGGCCAAGCATCATCAGAGTGTGGTAAAATGAAAATTATTAATGATGAAGAATACACAACCTAGGAGAGGCTGCAGCAGTTTGCTTTTGCCTGAACTGATTGAGAAGGGCAAGATTCTACCCCCTCCTCTGCTGAGTAAATTGAGCGTAAACTACTTTTGCACTCTGAACTCAGTTTGCAACAATTGTTGGAGGATACTGCAATTGCTGGGGTGGGAGAGTGCACTTGCTCTTGCATACCCTCCAACATGTCACAGTTGAAAACTGGGACACAAGTGGCCAAACAACATCACAGAGTGGTCAAGGTGACAAAAGCTATTAATGAGAAAGAACAGACAAGCTAGGAGAGGCTGCAGCAGTTTGCTTTTGCCTGAGCCTATTGGGAAGTAGGCTAAATCATATGGTGTAGTGGTTTGAGCATTGGACTACAGCTCTGGAGACACAGGGTCTGGATCTCCACTAGGCCATGGTAACCCACTAAATGACCTTGGGCAAGTCACACTCTCAGCATCAGAGGAAGGCAAAGGCTAACCTCTTTTGAACAAATCTTGCCAAGAGAACATGATAGGTTAACTGATGGGGGGAAGAGGGAAATAGAGTGTGAACATATCCAGTAAACAGGGAGGTGGTAAGAAAATGGACACACCCAATTCAGTTGTCACAATCCACATGAAAACCAAATATATTGGGGGGGGGGTTTTAAAAAAAAATCTCACCTCTAGAGGAGGAGTAAAATACTTTGTAGTGCAGTAGAAAAGGAGAGGTAGTTAGAAACATTGTGTGATTGGTGAAATGTAATCTGTATCTTTAAAAATATATATATCAAGAAGTACACCAAAAATGCTGTCACTTCCCAACATGTTTGCCTTGCCTGGAAGAGTCACCAAGGGTCTCTCTTGCATCTGAACCAATAGCAGAAAAAAATCCACCTACCTCAGGACATTATCACATGAGCCCCATTCTTGCTGTGATTACATTAGCAAAAGTAAATTTGGGAGCCCTCAGTATCACACATCCCTTTAATAGCGTGACTGGGGCTGTTTCAGCCATTGATGGTCCCTCAGTTCTCTTCTGGACTCTCCCTTAACCCTGCCTCCCTGCCCTATTGCCCTATCCAGCATGCCTTTCATGTTTGTTTGTATGTATGTTTGGTTTTAGTTTTAGTTGTAGCAATTTAGCAATTATGGCAATGCAATTTAATGAAACAAAGAACAAAGAAAAGGAAAGAAAGTGTGGTGGGGCAGGGGAGAAAACCAGCCTGTTTGGAGATAATGAAGGGGAGTGGGGGGGAGAGCGAGGATGAGACCACATGACTGCCCAGTCTCAGGACTGCAGTTAGAGAAATTTATCACGCTTGAAGACTTATGGCACAGCAGTACAATTGGGAGCTTATTGGTGGGTGTTCACCAGCAATGGCAAGGAATGTCCTAACCACATTTTGGAGGCACACCAGCAATGATTTGGAGGCAATGTCATGTGATAAGTATGGCATTATTATTCAACTTTAATTCTGATTTAAGTGGCTTGTGTGATAATCTTAGTCTTTGCACTATATTTTTGGCACTAGCAAATCCACTTGCAGGAGGGAGCTGTTAGCCTCCTCTCTACTGTAATATTTGCTATACCACGAGGATGAATGGTGAGAAGATAGTATTGCAAGTATCAGTTCAGAGAGAATCAACAGATACAAGGGCCTAACAGGATTCTGTCTGGTTCTGTCAAGGTGCTCTACCAGAGGTTGGAAATGTTACTTTTTTAGAGCATGGTTCCCAGACCATGCTGGCTGATGTTTCTGGGAACTGAAGTCCACAAAGTGAACTTCTTTGGGTTCTGCTGCTGACTGTTGGGTCACTTACCTGATGGAAGTCTCCATGCACTGCTAGTCAGAAGGCACTGGGTAAATCCTCCATGTTTTCCACTTAGATTTTTTTCTGGTAGGAATGACAGAGGAAGAGGTAGGAAAACACAAGAGGGTTACAAATGGATGATCATATGGCCCAGTGTCAAATTCCATAGATGACCCAATGTGGTTTCACATTAAAAGCCTTCCCCCAGAGCACCCTGAGTCAGGAGGAAGCGTTGTCCAGGAAATGCATTCTGGCACAGCTGTCTTTGGACCATCCAGCTCCACTTGCCTCTGTGTTGAACTTTGCCTCAAGACCTCCAAGTCTTGAGACAATGCTACATAGTGATGAGTGGTATGGTGGTAGTGAAATTGACTAAGGTGGAAGCAAAGAACATTGGTTCCTACAATATAGACAGAGGCATTGTTAATGTGAAGTAGATACAGTATTTATTATAAAAATAAAAGTACATAGGAGTCCATTCTTTCTTCTTCCTATGATTTCTATTTTCTTCCTGTAAGCTTCAGTCCAAATCCTGCGCAACTCTATAGCAGTTCTTTAGCATGCAAAATCTATTACATTTACTGAAACCAGCCACAATCGAAAGGGCTGTAATTTATTGCATTCCCTGCTTCTTTAGAATGCAAGGAGGGTTCCTGCAGGGGATGCCAACTCTAGGTCTGTGCCAGGGCCATCTGTTATTCACTGTAGCTCTGCAGGAAGTTATGACCCGGCATAACGAATGCACTGTGCATTTACATCAAAATTCTGTTCCCTTTTCTCAAGCTGCCAAGGAGAAAGGGCAGTGCTCAACACATTCTAACTATCATGATGGCTTTGACCTTCTCATCCTATCACATGGTTTGTAGTCTGATTTCACTACCTGCCACAATGAGGCTGTCAAGAAGGCTCAAGTAAAGTCAGTTTTCAGCCCACATTTTGGCAGGCTGAGAGAGAAGTACATGGTATTGTGCCCAATAGTGGGGCCAAATACTGTCATTCCCCATCAAAAGTAGAACATTTGCTCTTATTTCTAATGGCTGAGTATTTTTTTTCCCTGAATTGTCAAAGTACTATATGGCATACAGTCCAGATCTTTTATACTTTAATAATAGTTTCGGTGCAGAACACTGCTCATCTGCTTTGTCTCTGCAGCATTTTCCTGACTGACTAACCTGGTTTTTATACAGCCCTAAATAAGGTAATATCAAAGAATGGGTATAAAAGTATGTAGGGTTTGTGAGAAAACAGGGGTGGCCTTGGATGTTCTAAAGAAAGGTGGGAGAGGATTCAAAAGTGAGTTGCATTTCTTCCACAATTTTAATGTTAACATGAAAGGGACTTATGTGGCAGGAATATGCAAGTGTGGGATGCATTAAATGTATGGGTATCATGTGCTACAAATTCCTTTTCAAACAATGCATCAAAAGCTCAATGAGAGGAAAAGCTGGCTTACTCTTCTTCTACTGAAGTGGTGTCTTAAAAGACCATTCAGAACCAATCTGACTAGGCATGTTATAAACTTAGCCAAAATATTTATCCCTAGAGTCCACAGCTACAGCCCTGGCACAAATCAGCTAGAGGTGGTTTATAGACTTCTTGAAAAGAATCAAACATGCTAATATGCTGAAAACAACTCCTCCTCTACCCCAGAGAATCTCCTATAGGCAGAAGGAGTCTTCCATTTTGCCAGGGCAGTAGTAGGTTTGAAGTTTTAGGACTCAATGAGGCATTAGCCTCCACCAACACTTAACTTTCTGCAGTCTGTTGGGATCTCCTTTCAAATTACCTTCATGAACTGTTCCCAAAAGCACCATCAGCTCATTCTATGGGTGACGATACATCTGGGAACATATCTAATATGGATCCAACCTCCAGATTGTTAACAAGACAGACGTGTCCCTCACATAAATGCTGGCCAATGTATAATGCAATCATTGCTACTGAACCACTTAATTGGTTTGTCAAATTTATGCGCTTCCTGCTCAATTTTCTCTTCTTTAGGACATTCATCAATTGCAGAGGCATCTTGCATAGAATTTTCAGGATAATGGAACGTGTGAGTGAACTTCAGAATCCCCTGTTGGCTAAGAACAATGGACATCTTCACAACAGTTACACTTACCATCAGGATTATTCTGGCCACCGTTGCCAGGGCAAACTATATTCCTACATTTTCCAGAATTCTGGCAATGCAAGGACTCACCAGCTGCTGGATGCCAGCTCTCTTCAGCTGGCTGTTGAAGCACTGTATGGCCCCAATTTCATCCTGGTGAAGGATGAAGCAAGTGTCAAAGTCAAGGACAACAAAGGTGAGAGCTGTGAGACAACCTTCATGGAAAATAAAGAACCACCTGCTGAGGCTGCTGATGGGCAGGAAACACAAGGACGCTCCCTAATGGAAAATGATATCAAAATCCAAACAGTTTCCTATGAAGTAGAGGAAGAGGAATTACAGGAATATGAGGTACCCCATTTGTCAAGCTACAGTCTTAATACACACTGGGGACTTTCTTCTGAGTATGCATTCTTAGGATTGGATGTAAATAAGAAACAGTAATTGTTTAATATAGAAACTTTAACAGTAGGTACAACTGGGGTATATGCTACATGGTAATTTCTCCCACCCGAGATATAGCTTCCCTTATTTCAATAAACTAAAAGTATTATATATATATATATATATATATATATATATATATAAACACAGCTGGAAATAGTCAAGAGAGGCATGCAATTAGAATGAGAGGCTGTTTTTACTAGCTTTGGACCTAATGTAAGAGAGGTACCGTATGTTGCTGAAGATGAAAAATTGCTCAATTTCACCAACGCTCAAGAAAAATAGTTTCTCCAGGAAACCCCAAATCCCCAGCCAGTGAGCTGAGAATTTTGCTTGAGAGAAAAATTAGAACCTATTTTAGCTCAAGAAGTTAGGTTGTTGGAATTGTACTCCTTATCCAAGTGGACAGAGCAAGTGGGTTTACAGAAACGTTGCAGTTTATAGAAACTTTGTAAATCCATTTTCTCCCATGTTTAAAACTGTTCAGAAGAAACAGAAGTGAAAGTAGAGCTGGAAAGAAGGTCAAATGACAGTGAGAAGAAAGGCTGTAAAATGCTTAATGAAAGGAAGAATAGGAGGGTGAAAATGCTACTTAAATGCCATGGTGATGATAGATGTCCTAGAAATATTATATCCAGACAATGTAGTAGAAGCAGCTTTCAGTGGGAGAAAAGAAAAATCGGTAGGATGCCAATTGTTTCACATCAAGGACTGGAACTGACAGCAGTGAGTAGGATTTTTAACACTGTTACTATTATTACTATTATCACCATCACCATCATCATTGTTATTATTATGATATTGTAGCTTGCTGGATTATTATTTCACACAGAGTTACTTAACAACAAAAAGTTGTGCCCCTGGACACACATAACTTCAAGTTCCTTTGAAATGAATGGAACTTTCCTCCGAGGGAATATATTTGAGACCAGCCTTTGAAACAATGACTAGTTGTCAGTGTAGTATAAATCAAACTATTGCCTTTCTTTTCAAACCAGGTGCTGATTTTAAATTCTCAAAATTATTCCTCAGGAAAATCAAGTGGCCCTTCTGAATTAAGTAGTTTGAGGATATCCACAAACATTCTTAAGGCTTTCTTTAAAGTTCTGATTTACTAATCTGTGCACCAGTTTTTCTGCTGTTGTAATTTTTACATGCTAATGTCTTAGATTTACGACTGCATTAGCCGTTTTTTTCAGGGGGGGTCAGTTTGGTGTGTTAGATATTATCATTTAGGGCAGTGGCTCTTAACCTTTTCTTTACCAGGGACCCCCTTTAAATATCTTTTGTTGCCACAGACCCCCAAGACTTAACTCAGGATTTAAAACCCTAATAATAATATCTGATAATGATAATAATACAGTTATGCCATCCATTAAACCTTCCCCAGAGGCACTGGAAGGGGAGGGAAGACTTTTATCCTGCTTCTTCCTGCAGGTTTGTGGCTGGGGTTGGTTGAATGGCAATGTGCAGGCCAAGCCAGCCAGCTTTTGCCTTGGCTGCTGTCATGTGACTATTCCACTGCAGGCGGGAGGTGGGCCAAGCAGCCTTCAAGCCTTTGTGGACCCCCTGTGAGGACATTGCTGCCCCCTCAGGGTCCCTGGACCACAGATTAAGAACCAGTGATTTAGGGTATGCTAACATTCATTAGGTTAGCACAGCAGACATGGTGCTAACTAATTTTAGGGTTGCTAGAGTGAAAACTGGAGAGGGCTTCTGTACCTTTAGTGGTTGCATAGAAAAGAAAATTTCAGCAGGTGTTCAATGTGAAGTTGAAAGCTTTCACGGCCAGCATCTATAGATTTTTCTTGATTATTTTCCGGGCTGTGAGGCTGTGTTCTGGAATAGTTTCTTTCTGTTGTTTCGTCTGCATCTGTGGCTGGCATCTTCAGAGATGCCAGCCACAGATGCAGGCGAAACATCAGAAAGAAACTATTCTAGAACATGGCCTCACAGCCTGGAAAAAAACCAAGAAAAATCAGCAGATGTTGTTTATCATGCTGAAATTCCCACTTCTACACAACCATTAAAAGTATAGTAACTCTCTTCAGTTTTCACTCAGGCAACCTTAGTACTGGTTGGTGAATACGACAAATCTCTTATTGCCAATAACCTCAATGAAGTCTTTCTAAGGTCAGACCATTCTAGATTAAATGCTTGTGGGCTGAAGCCAAGGGAAATCTTTCTTAATCATCATGTTAAGTGGCACTTCTGCTGCCTAATAGATTTCAGAGCCTAAATCCAATTAATTGTCCCAACTAGAGGAGACTTACTGAATCAATTAGATTTACGTTGAGTTTTGACTTAGTATTCCTCAATTGATTCAGTGGGTCTATTCTACTCTCGGAGAAGCAATTGGATTTAGGCCCAGGTATTTTAAACTAGGAGGTGGGGAATAATAATGAAGGAGGCATCCATATGTCATCTTCTAGATCTTTGCAAGCCAACAGTTCCCAGTGGATTGCTCATACTAGTCACTGTTCTTTGCAGATAAAGCAGCCTATGTCACAGAGTTTGACTCTGGAGATTATCACACGAGGCTAGTATCTTGGGGCAATTGCGTTATGAAAGAAAACAGGAACGTACCGCTTTGAAAACATTTCTTATCACAACTCTCTTCTTTGGCTTGACTGCGCTGCTTTGAAAAAAAAACTCTAGTGTGATAAATCTCTTTGCTGCAGTTCTGGGCATTGCAATAGTCAGTGCCATGAGGGGCCTGATTCTCCTCCTCTCTTGCTCTCTCCCCCTTCCATTTGCTTTTCCAAAGCAGTGCCTGTCAGATTTTTTATTTTTATCTTTGCTGTGTTTGTGTAATTATGGGGGGAAACTATTTAAAATTATTTTTATTTTATTCTTTTGCTGTAAGTACACAAACACAGCAAAGATTTAAAAACAAGTACAAAGTTAGCTTGCTTTGGAACAGTGAGTGGGAGGGGGAAAGAGGAGGAAAATCAGGCTTCCTCGTGGCACTGACTGCTATAATGCCGGAATTGAAGTGAAGGGACCTATCACACCAGGGCCAGCAGCAGAACAATAGCAACATTTACAGCTATTGACAGGCTTTTCCCATCAATTAAAAGGGATGCTGCAGTAACAGTTTGAATACATGCCAGCTACAGGACAGTCACAGTGTTGTATAATAAGGTTCAGCCATAGACACTACTATCCTGCTTTAATTCTACTTTTCTAGGCTTGTGTGATAATCTCCTTTGTCTCTAACATGTGTTGTGAGAGTACATTATATATTTCAGTGAGGATGTTTCCTACCCCACGGTCTGCTTGCCATGTATCAGGAGAAATGTGTTTGTCCAAACGTGAACAGTGCAGACTGGTGTTCTTCCTGGACGCTCTGCAGGCTAGACTTACCCTGCACCATTGGTCACTATCCTTGAATTAATTTGCTTTCCAGAGTGACTCCTCAAGTGACAGTGAGAGTGAAGATAATTTTCTGATGCTTCCCCCACGAGACCACCTGGGATTAGCTATTTTCTCAATGTTGTGCTGTTTCTGGCCTCTGGGAATTGCTGCCTTCTACTTTTCTCAAGGGGTAAGAATTTGCATCTGCTGATGTCTCCTTCTGTGTACAGTGTTCTTTTTGGCTTACTAAACTGTTTTCTAAAAGGAGCCTAGCAGGGTTGGATTAATCAATATATGAAATACAGTTGTCCCTCTGTATCCACGGATTTGGTATCCATGGATTTAAGTATTCATGGCTTGAAAATATTCTTTTAAAAATAATAATTCAAAAAGCAAACCTTGATTTTGCCATCTTATGTAAGGGACACCATTTTGCTATGCCATTACATGTAATGGGACTTGACTATTCACAGATTTTGGTATCCACAGAGGATCCTGGAACCAAACCCCAGCGAATATGGACAACAGTACAGTACAGTCCCACTTAACTGGATTACTAGTAATGTAAAATTATTTGATGGCTTCTTAGATGTGGAGTGATTCCTGTACAACAGGATTATTTTTACAAGCACAAACAAATATGCACACTTAACTAGAACCAGCCCAAGAGATTATGGACCTTGAGGAGCAAAATCATCTCAGTGTCCCTCTTCTGAAGAGGACCTCAGTGGGCCCAGAGATATTCTAAAAACTACAATCCTATCAATAATATACCTTTGGAGCATGCAATGATCAGGAAACTTTCTGAATCAAACAGATTATGTAGGCCTATTTCAGTCTAGATTCAGGCCAGGCTGGGATACCATAGCTGCCCCAATCAACAACATGTACTGGGTGTAAAATGGGGAAGTACTGCCCTATTGATCTTACTTGCTCTTTCAGCGACTGTTGATATCATGATCTTACTGGACCAGCTTTTCTGGATGGGAGCAGGAGGCACTGTATTCTAGTGATTCTACTCCTATTTGCAGGGTTGCTTCCCTATTATTCTGGAGTTTGTAATTTGTTAAGACACTAGAACTCTCTGGCTAAGAATTTGAAATACTCTTCCCTAAAGTGCAAATCCCAGGATTCCATAGGATGTTACCATGACAGTTAAAGTGGAATATCGCACTATAACTGTAAAGTGTGAAAGGACCCAGATGCTCCACCAGTGGATTGAATGGCAATGTGCAGGCCCAGCCAGCCAGCCAACCTTTGCCTTCGTTCCTGTCACATGGCTGCTCCACTACAGGAAGAAGGTGGGCCAAGCAGCCTTCAAGCCTTTGTGGACCCCCTGTAAGGACATCACAGACCCCAAGTTAAGAACCACTGAGCTAGAGAATCCTGGGAAAGGAACAATGCAACCAGACCTTGAGAAGTGTGTTGGCAGGGGAATTCTGGGAGGTGTAATCCAAAAGTAACTTTCCCAGGCTCTGAATGCAGCCTAGAATAATAGAATCATAGGGCTGCGAGGGACCCCAACAGCCACCCCATCCAATCGGCTTCTGCCCTGCAGGAACACACAATCAAAGCCCTCACGACAGATGATGATCCAGCCTCTGCTTAAAAACCTCCAAAGAATGAGACTCCATCACACTCCCAGGCAGCAGGAGATTCCACTTCCAAACAGCTCTTATTGTTCCAAACTTACTGTCAGGAAGTTCTTCCTACTGTTTAGGTAGAATCTCTTTTCCTGGAGTTTGAACCCACTGCTACATGTCCTAGTCTCTGGAGCAGCAGAAAACATGCTTGCTCCATCCTCAGGATGACATCCCTTCAAATATTTAAACATGACTATCATGTCACCTCTCAACCTTCTCTTCCCCAGGCTAAACATACCCAGCTCTGTAAGCCACTCCTCATAGGGCATAATGGCTTCCAGACCTCCCACCATCCTGTGCATTTTACAACAGTTGGAAAAAAACATTTTTGCCAACAGTCTCAAGAATTTGATCAGGAGGGCTTTAAACTGAGTCAAATGGGGGAGGGAGACAGTATTCTGGAAGGCAAAAGGGCTGGAGAAAATAGTCAAACTGTCATAGAGGGAACAAGGCAAACAGCGCAAGGACCCAACAGTGGGAGGCAACAAAACTTGCACAGGGAGCAAGTAAAGGGAACACATGGTCTCAGATGTCTCTACACTAATGCACAGAGCATGGGAAATAAGCAAGATGAACTTGAACTCCTGGCACTACAAAACAAATACGATATAATAGGCATTACTGAAACCTGGTGGGACGAGTCTCATGATTGGAATGTAGGAATAGAGGGGTATAACCTTTATAGGAGAAACAGGCCAAACAGGAAAGGAGGAGGAATAGCATTATATGTCAGGGATATTTACACCAGTGAAGTGATCCACGACATCAATACTGGAAGCCAGGTGGAGAGCATCTGGATAAAAATTAAAGGGGAGGGAAACAACAGGGATGTTATTGTGGGACTCTACTACAGACCCCCAAATCAGACGGAGGAATTGGATGTTGCCTTTCTAGAACAGATGAACATACATGCAGAAAGGAGAGATGTAGTAGTGATGGGTGACTTCAACTATCCTGATATTTGCTGGCAATCTAACTCAGCCAAAACTACAAGGTCTAGCAAATTCCTTACATGCCTGGAAGACAATTTCATGGTCCAAAAGGTGGAAGAGGCAACAAGGGGGTCAGCTATTTTAGATCTGATCCTAACCAACAGAGACGACCTGGTTAATGCGGTGCAAGTGGTGGGATCCTTAGGTGAGAGTGATCATGTTCTCCTGGAGTTTGTTATACAATGGAAAGGAGAAGCCAGGCATAGTCAGACACGCATTCTTGACTTTAGGAGAGCTGATTTCAATGAACTCAGGGAAATAAATACTGGGGGTGATCCCATGGTCAGGAATACTATAAGAGAAGAGACCTCAAGACGGATGGGACTTTCTCAAAAGGGAGATACTGAAGGCACAATTTCAAACAGTACCATTGAGGAAGAAAAATGGGAGGTGTCTCAAGAAACCAGGATGGATGACTAAAGAACTTTCAATGGAGCTAAGTTTTAAACAGAACATGTATAGGAAATGGAAAAGGGGGAAAATCACCAAAGAAGAATTCAAACAGATAGCGAACACGTGTAGGAGTAAAGTCAGAAAAGCTAAAGCGCAGAATGAGCTCAGGCTTGCTAGGGAGGTTAAGAACAATAAAAAGGGTTTTTTTGGGTATGTCCGCAGCAAAAGGAGGAAGAAGGAAATGATAGGGCCGCTACGTGGAGAAGATGGCAAAATGCTAACAGGGGACAGAGAAAAGGCAGAATTACTCAACACCTTCTTTGCCTCAGTGTTTTCAGAAAAGGAAAAGGAGGACCAACCTGAGGAGAATGGAACAGAGGACACAATAGGGGAAATCCAGCTCAAAATAAGTAAAGAGGTAGTACAGGAATACCTTCTTAATCTAAATGAATTTAAATCTCCAGGACCAGATGAACTACATCCAAGAGTATTAAAAGAGCTGGCAAATATAATCTCAGAGCCATTGGCAATAATATTTGAGAACTCCTGGAGAACAGGAGAAGTCCCAGAAGACTGGAGGAGGGCAAACGTTGTCCCCATCTTCAAAAAGGGGAAAAAAGAGGATCCCAACAATTATCATCCAGTTAGTCTGACATCAATACCAGGGAAGATTCTAGAACAGATCATTAAACAGAGTCTGTGAACATTTAGAAGGCAATGCCATAATCACAAAAAGTCAACATGGGTTTCAGAGAAACAAGTCATGCCAGACTAATCTGATCTCTTTTTTTGATAAAGTTACCAGCTTGGTAGATGAAGGGAATGCTGTGGACATCGCATACCTTGATTTCAGTAAGGCCTTTGACAAGGTTCCCCATGACATTCTTGCAAACAAGCTTGTAGAATGTGGGCTAGACAAGTTAACTGTTCAATAGATTTGTAATTGGTTGACTGGCCGAACCCAAAGGGTGCTCAGCAGTGGCTCCTCTTCGTCTTGGAAAGATGTGACCAGTGGGGTGCCACAGGGTTCTGTCCTGGGCCCAGTGCTATTCAACATCTTCATCAATGACTTAGATGAGGGAATTAGGGGCATACTTATCAAATTTGCAGATGACACCAAATTGGGAGAAGTAGCTAATACCCTAGAGGACAGGATCAAAATTCAGAATGACCTGGATAGACTGGAGAGCTGGGCCAAAGCTAACAAAATGAAATTCAATACGGAGAAATGTAAAGTACTGCATTTAGGGCGGAAAAATGAAATGCATAAATATAGGATGGGAGAGACCTGGCTGAATGAGACTAAGTGCGAAAGGGATCTAGGAGTCCTAGTAGACCACAAGTTGAACATGAGCCAACAGTGTGATGCGGCAGCTAAAAAGGCCAATGCGATTTTGGGCTGTATCAATAGAAGTATAGTGTCTAGATCAAGGGAAGTAATAGTGCCACTCTATTCTGCCTTGGTCAGACCTCACTTAGAATACTGTGTCCAGTTCTGGGCACCACAATTCAGAAAGGATATTGACAAATTGGAGCGTGTCCAGAGAAGGGCAACTAAAATGGTGAAAGGTCTGGAAACAATGCCTTATGAGGAGAGACTTAGGGAGCTGGGTATGTTTAGCCTGGAAAAAAGACGGTTAAGAGGCGATATGATAGCCCTGTTTAAGTATTTGAAGGGATGTCACATTGAGGATGGAGCAAGCTTGTTTTCTGTTGCTCCAGAGACTGGAACACGGAGCAATGGGTGCAAGCTCCAGGAACAGAGATTCCATCTCAACATTAGGAGGAACTTTTTGACAGTAAGAGCTGTTCGGCAGTGGAACACACTCCCCCGGAGCGTGGTGGGGTCTCCTTCCTTGGAGGTCTTTAAACAGAGGCTGGATGGCCATCTGTCGGGGATGCTTTGATCAAGATTTCCTGCGTGGCAGGGGGTTGGACTGGATGGCCCTCGTGGTCTCTTCCAACTCTGCAATTCTATGATTCTATGATTCTATGATTCCTCAATATCTTTCTTGAATTGTTGTGCCCAGAACTGGAAACAGTATTCCAGGTGAGGTCTGACCAAAGCAGAATGTAGTGGTACTATTACTTCCCTTGATCTAGACACTATACTCCTTATTAATGTAGTCTAGAATTGCATTGGCATTTTTTGCTGCTGCATCACACTGCTAATTCATTTTTAGCTTATAGTCCACACTTTCTTTTTTCTTTTTTCTTTTTTTGAGGAAATCTACACCATTATGTTAATTGCTAATTAACAAAAAATATGATGTTAGTGCCTACAATATAGTTTTTAAACTAAATTATTGGTGGCAAATTATGTAATACAGTAGCCCCCCCCCCTTATCTATTGGGGATTGGTTCTGTGCAGGCATAGATTCTGAAAACTGTGGATAATAGTGAACGCCATTGAAAATAATGGGACTTCTGGTTTAAATTACCATAGAGGTTGTTTTGTTTTGTTGTTTTTTTTGTTTTTTTTTTTATTATTTATTTATACACCGCTCTTCAGCCACAAGGCTATCAGAGCGGCTTAATTGTTTTAAGCAATAGCTATTTACACATTTACACTGCATCAAGCAGTTTCCAATAGAAAATGGCTAGGGAGGACATATTTTTCTAGGAAGACTCTATGATAGGTGTGCTGTTTTGTGTCCCATGGATAATGAATCCGTGGGTCCTACTGTAATCTGAACATCCTGTACTGTGAATAGGTTAGGTTACATTGACCTGAGATAAACATATGGGGCCCCAAAAATAAAGCATTGCAGGGACCCCCAAAATTCCTTAAACCAGCCCTGACTGTTTTAGAATAATACGTGTTTTACTCCGATCTGCTGGGAGGAAATGAAGCGGGGCCCAGAGGTCTGCAGGGGCCTGTCCCAACAGGCCAGCCCTCGCTGCCGCTGCCATCTCCCTGACTCTCCCAGAAGGCAGGAAGGCATCCTGCAGCATGTGACCAAGGCTAGTCACATGCAGCCTTGGTCACATGTTGTATTAATGACTGTAAAGTCCATTCTATTACTGTGTTTCATCCTGTATAATTACCTAGCTCTTTTCTGCTTTTAGAAGGCTTCTGCACATGGTATCATTTGCAAATTTCATCAGTAAGCTACTATTTCCCTCCCTAGGGTCTGTAATGAGCAAAATAGGTCCTAAGATTGATGGCTGAGGAAGTCTACTGTACTTGTTACATCTCTCTAACTTGAACATTTGCCTTTAGCAAAATACAGTGTTTGCTTCCCTTTAACCATTACCTTACTCATCATTTCCAGTTTAAATAGTAATTTCCTGTGTGGCTCTTCATAAAATGAATGATTGTGGTCCAAATAGGTTATATCATCCACATTTCCCTAGTATATTAAATATTTACTGATGAAAATGAAAGCACCTTAAAAGACTTGCAATTTGAAGACTATCTTTTATGTGATTGCACTGGTGGGTTTCTATTGATTTCTGCTGAGTTACTTTGCAGTCAAATTGATCTAGCAAAAATCAGTTCCTAGGTTTTAATTAAGAATGAACAAATGTGTGGGGGGTTAGAGAAATTTGTTAAGTCTTTAAGGTCCTACAAGACTTTCTGTTGGTTTTTGCTGAAACAGACTAATATGGCAGCCCTTTGGAAATTTCTGTAGCATTTTTTAAGCCAGCTGGTAAACAGAGCAACCCAATGACAGCAAGTGAGGGAGAGTTAGGGCCATCCCTACCATTAGGCAAAAGTCAGGCAGCTGCCTCAGGGTACAGATTTTGAGTGTTGCAAAAGGGCAGAAAATACTTAATAGTTTAATTTCTTATTACACTTTTCTTACTGCCAAGAAAGGGGAGTACAGCCTCAAGTACTACTAGGGTACCATCTAGGATAGGGCAAGCACCCTGTCCTTGACCATTCTTGCTTTGCCTCCTAGATACCTTGGGGCTTCCCCAGGGAGAATGCAGTTTACTGTACATTGGCAGGGTGGAAAATGCAGGGAGTATAGC
Organism: Gambelia wislizenii; assembly: GCA_030847615.1. Taxonomy (NCBI): domain Eukaryota; kingdom Metazoa; phylum Chordata; class Lepidosauria; order Squamata; family Crotaphytidae; genus Gambelia; species Gambelia wislizenii. The sequence continues at coordinate 444,609,026 of JAUMIR010000001.1, read as the reverse complement.
ATCCTTCCTTTGTTTTGGGCCTTTGTTTCTGTTGGAACTTTTCTTCTCATTGCTCTTAATAGGAGCGAAATAAAATGATGCCAACTCATTTCTGGCATCGTTGTCTCCCCTCCCTGCCACCACTGCAGGAGCATGTTGGAGTAGTACAAAGGCCTTGGCTCTCTCGTGGACTGAAAGCCTCCTGTGATCAAAATGCCAGGATGTGGAGTTCCAATGGCAAAACAGGGTGCTTGGCCTTCCAGCTGCCACACAAAGGAGGTTCCCAAGGGCAGACCTCTTTCTGTGCCTCTGGATTTCTGTAATGTGCTTAGCATGGGGCTGCCTTTCAAAAGTGCTAAGATACATCAACTGACCCAAAGAGCTGCAGCCAGATTGTTAACTGGAGCTGGGTACAGGGACCACGCAACTCCCTTGTCGCAACAGCTGCACTGGCTGCTGGTGTGTTTCCGGCACAACTGAAAGACCTATAAAGCTCCATACAACTTGTGTCCAGGCTGTTTGAAGGACCATATAACCATTTATGAACCCATTAGAGCTCTAAGATCATATGGAGAGGCCATTGTCTCTGACCCAGCTTCTCAGGCTAGTTTGGTGGGAACAAAGGAAAAGGCCTTCTTGGTGGCTGCTTCAAGACTTCAGAACTCTCTCCTTATAGAGGCCAGGATGGCTCTGTCCTTACTCTCCTGCCAGCAAGTTTTAAAAAATAATGCCATCGGGGGATGTTGAGGAGGTCTGTGGTAGGCCCTCTAGATGTTGTTGGGCTGCATTGCTCATCACCCTTATGCCATGCTGACTAGGGATGATGTGAGTTGCAGTTCAACACCATCTGGAGAGCCACATGTTCCCCACCCCTACACGCGGTGTCTTGAGTCCCAGTTTTGAAAGCAAGGCAAAATATAAATGCAATAATATAAATCCCCAAAGTTTGTGAAAAACACCTAATAGGGGGCAAAAACATCGCTGCAAAAAGGGATCAAAGCTGAGAATCTCTGCTCCAAGAGCTACAGTTTTGCTTGAGACTCACACAGCCTTCAACACTTCACAGATGAAAATAGGGATATATGTGGCCAAAGAACATCAGATTATGGCCAAAAGGGCGTAGTCAGGCAATAAGAAGGAAAAAGTTATTAATGAGGAAGCACAAAGAGAACTGCTATTCCAAGCAGAGAATCCTTGGAATTTATGTTCTGGAGTTTTGCAAAACATGCAAAAAAGGGAGGGGATCAGATCAATAAATACAGTACTCTTTGTGTGTGCATACATGCAGCATGATTAACAATAATTTAAAAATTAAAAAATATATAACACATTATTTTAAAATTAAAATGGCTTTAATCAGATCCTGCTCTAAACTTCAGCTCTCTCTCAGCTCCATGGCCACTGCATTCATGGCCACCCCCTATGCCCAAGGCACATTATAGCTCAGGTCAAATCCCAGCTTCCATATAACATAACACTCATATGGTCACCTTGAGCTAATCATAGCTTCTCAGGGACACCTACTTCACAGGGCTAGTATTAGGATAAAAATGTGAGTGGATGGGAGTGCTTGAAAATAATGTGTGATACTTTTAGCTCCAGGAGATAAATTGAATGAAATTACTTAAGAAAGAGACTATTGGGGAAAGCATGATTGTCATAAATATACCTATGCATCTCAGTGTCCTTTTAGAATGTCTCATTTAGGCTGCATTCCTGTAAACATTTACTTAGGAGTAAATCCCACTTAATTTGTTGGGGCTTACATCTGAATGCCTAAATACTCTAAACGCACCAGAGACTGTCTGATCTTGGAAGCTAAGCAGGGTCAGCCCTGGTTAGTACATGGATGGGAGACTGACAATGATTACTAAGTTGATCGCGAGTAAAATATGACAGTAGAAAGCAAAAATATCACGGTCAAACGTCCCAGCGGTACTGCAACAGTACCACTGGGAAGGAGCGTCGTATGAAACTGACGCCCTCTAGCGCTGCAGCGTCGCAACCTGGCGACGCTGCTAGCGTTATTTTTACATTGTTTGAAAAAGTCCTAAGAAAGAGAAAGATTGAGATTGAACCTGAAGCACAGTTCTGGCAGGGTGGTGGTGGTGTTGTAATTCAAAGGGGACTCTTTCATGGAAAGCCCCTTTTAGTTGGCAGGGCTCTCCACTTTCCCTGTGTGTGCTGTGTTAATTCTTCTTTATTCCAAAAAAAAAAAAAGCAGTTGGTGTCACACAGTACCCAAATGGTGGCTGCAACACCCCCATCTTTTGCTTTTGCCCTCCATGCTTTCTGCTCCTCTTTGCAAGAACAGGAATGCACACTCCTTCCATAAAGTATTCAACTGTAGCAGCTCTCAAATCTGTTTGCAGTGTGTAGGTAGCAGTAGCTTGAGCCAGCATACACATGGCTGACAGGCAGGAGAAAGGGGAAACAGGACTCCTTAAGATGAATGCAGAGGACTAGCTGTGGACATCTCAGCTTAGGATCTGTGCTTATTGGAACCTATGGAAGCTCCCCTAACATCCCAAAGCTCATACCTTCAACATTTCACAAATGAAAACTGGGTATCAGAGTGTGGTCATGCTGTATCAGAGTGTGGTCAAGATGGCAAAGGTTATTAATGAAGAGGAAGCTAGGATGGCCTTCGGCAGTTTGCTTTTGCCTGAGACTGCTAAGAAGAACAAGATCCCTCCCTCCTCTCCTCTGAAAAAGTGGAACAACAGAGGATTTAATCAGGACTGTCCCTGCCAAATTAGGAAAATTGGAGGGTATGAAAGCTCTAAATGAAGGTAAAGTTCCAGTTATGTCCAGGAGTGATTTTACAGCCAACTTTGGGCCCAAAATCAGATGTTTGGACCACATAATTGCAGGGGGAGGGGTGGATTGGCTCTCACATCCAGCACAACTGCTCATTCCTGTGTTAGATCAAGGATGGGGATCCATTTTCAGCCTTTGAGCCAAATTCAATTTCAGAGAAATTGAAATAGTTACATGCTAATGGTCAGTAGAAGCAGGGGACCAGATATATCACTATATTTTACCATAAAGCTCTTACTACAGTAGGACCCCCGTATCCACAGGGGATTGGTTCCGGAGGCCGCGCGGATAATGAAATCTGTGGATAATAGCGAATGCCCCTGTCACCATTCCTGCCATGGGAGCGATCCCATGTTGTGTAAAAAATGTAAAAGATGTTGAATAGCACTGGGCCCAGGACAGAACCCTGTGGCTCCCCACTAGTCACTTGTCTCTAGGATGACGAGGAGCCATTGGTGACTACCCTTTGGTTTTGATCGGTCAACCAAACCCAAAGGGCTCAGCTACACCAGGCAGAAAGCCTACATATCCTGCCTCTGGGTCTGATCAGTCCCTCCACTCCCATTACTTGGGGAAATGGGAAAGAGTCTAAACAGGACTCTGGCCTGTTGCTGAAGCTGCCACAGCTGCCATTTTCTTTGCTAATGCGGGAGCCAGGAAGGGTCCCGCAACATGTCCCATGCTGCAGGACCCCTGCCTGGCTTCCAGGAGAACCAGGAAGCTGGCGGTGGCAGCGAGGAACAGCATTCTGGGACAGGCTCCCATGGACACACAGGGCCCAATCCGGCAATAACAGATTAAACTAGGCATTTCTTGTAACATTTTATCAGATCCTGTGTGTCTGCTTGCCCCTGTTCCAGCCCTGTGTCTGCCCCAGGGGTCATTTGAACTGCCTGGGGGTAGGTTGGGGTAAATGCCCTACATCATTTGGGCTGCAGAGCTCCTGAACAGGGCAAACCAGAGTATTTAGCCGGTATAGACAAGTCCTAAGCCTTATGAGAGGTATTTCAACATTTTACAATATAATGAAATGGGGAAGAACATAGAGAATGATGGAAAGGGACACCGCCTTTTGAGGACCCCAAGAGGCCTTGAATCTTCCCCAGGACCTGAGGGTCCCCACCTCTGCTGGTCTTCAGTGAGCATGGCTGCTCTTGTCTTTGGGTATTTTCTTTCTCCCTGTTGTGCCCTATAGGTAGTGTGTAGTGTGCTGGTTCTATGCCTAATCTCCTTGTGTCTTCTCCTGTGCATATGGTGGGTTTGGGGAAATGTTATTAGTCCCTATCACATGGAGAAACAAGAGTGCATCTGCACTGTAGAAATAATGCATTTTGATACCACTTTAGCTGCCATGGCTCCATCCTACCAGGATTTGTAGTTTGGTGAGGCACCAGCACTCTTTGGCAGAGAAGGATAAAAACTGTAAAATTACAAATCCCAGGATTCCATAGGATAGAGCTACAGTACTTAAAGTGGTGTCAAACTGCATTATTTCTACAGTGTAGATGCAGTCTGGGAAACTGAAGCAGAACAGAGAAAAGGAGAAATTCATCATCCTACATACACCTTCTGCCTTTACTGTTCCTTCCCTTTTCATTGTTAAGGGTCTCTCTCTGCCTTCAGCCTTGCCTAGTGATTGCTTTATCCTTCCCCTCTGTTTAATACCCACTCTCCAAATTGCCTGTTCCTTCTCTTCCACCTCCCCCATTGCTCACTGTCCTAATCTTCATCCTCATCCCCTTTCCCATCTTCCACTTTCCTCCAGCCCTCACTCCTCCCACAACTCATCCAGGATTCTGAATGAAATCATACACCACTTTATTTTATTTGGGTGGGTTTGTTTTTGTTTTTGAAGTAACAATGATAGATGAATTGGGTAATTAATTGAAGGGGAATTTATTACATTTAGAACAGTTTTGGAGTGGGAACTGCAAAATTAACTGAGGGCAAACCCTCCCCAATGTTGCCTTTGCAACAGCACTTTGTACAATATTTGAAACTGCATTGTGGTGCTAAAGTTTCCATTTTTAAGTGTGTGTGAGAGAGAGTTAAAGGGCCTGTGAAAAACCTACCGCCCACTCTTTTTTGCATTTTTCACACAATGACATATTAATATTTATTTGCTTATTACCATTTCATCCTTCCCTGCAACAAAAAGCCCCCCAGAGTGTCTTGCATAAACTAAATAAAAAAGCCCACAGGTTGAGTGTCTAAAAATACACAATACAAAAGAAAAGAGGGATGATGCAGACAGACCTTAAAAACTAAAGTCTTTCAGCAGGCCTGTGCTAACAGTCTTGCTACCTGAGTCACTATGCTCAGTTACAGTGGTGACTCATCTTGATGGAGGATTTTGTAGAAGTGGTCTTTCAACATGGTGGATAGAATGGCCCTCCATCCCATCTCCTCTCCCTCTGCTGCCACTTGCTGGAATGGAAGAGGAACTACTGATACTGGGTGATCTGGGGTATGGTGGAAATAATTGAAGAATTTATTCTGTTTGTAGTTATTTCAGTGACAAAAATATTGGGAGGCATTGCATTCTATGCAATTTAAGTAAACCTTAATAATTACATCTTAATTTGCATATACAGTGTATAAGATATAAATTAGCATATGTGCATTTTGCACCAAGCTTGTGACCTGTGGGCTTGAGCCCTGAGTCGTTTAAGTGCCTAGCAACCCCCACGTAAAATACAGCAAAGAAGGTACCATACTCATGTGTCCAGTGTGGGATTTCCAATGTTTCATGGATTCAGAGATTGGAAAACTTACTTTTTGTATTACAACTGGCAAAATCCTTCAACCAACATTGCCATTGGGATCCTGGTAATCCAAAAAGTAATATTTCCAAGCTTTGTCAGAAACCACACTGAAAAGAACAGTCAAGGAAAACCAGCAATCCTGCATTAGAGACAGAACTCCAATATTGACTTCACTCTGTTAAATATAGGAAAATAATAATAATAATAATAATAATAATAATAATTTATTTCTATCCCGCCCCTCTGCAACGCAATTGGGGCGGCTTACAATATAAAAACTCCATAGTCACAGTACCCTAGCCCACCCACCCCTTAAAATAATATTATATTTTAAAAGATAAAAAAAACATACAATAATTAAAAATATATAAATTAGAAAGAGAAAAAATTAAAACATACAATAGTTTAAAAAACATCTGATTGCAGCTCAGAAAGGACAGCCGAGTCTTGGGCTGGGATAGTTATTCAGGAAAGGCCTGCTGGAAAAGATCTGTCTTGATAGCTTTTTTAAAGCTGTCTAAGGTCGTAATAAAATGGATCTCGGCCGGCAGGCCATTCCATAATCTGGGAGCGGCAGCAGAGAAGGCCCTCTGGGAGGTCACCGACAGCCTTGTTTTCATAGGTTGTAACAGATTTCTCCCAGGAAAAATAAATAGTAGCGCTCTCTCCAGTCAGAATTTCTTGGTGAGCAGCAACATTATAACTATTGTGAAGAGGAAGGAAACATTTGAAGAGGGATGAAATGAACGAACATTTCCCATCTACACAAAAGCATTATGTTCAAAGGAATTTTGTTATCGTTTTAAAGGATGCCATCATGCCACTAGGAAACTAAGTAGTAAGGTAGCCGGCAGGAGGTAATACAAAGCAGCACACAGTAATGCACACTTTGAATGATACATTTTTGTGTGTTTGGTAACTTCTGCATCGATCTCTTGGGAGCCAGGGGAATAACTGTGAACTGTAGAACTGTGATCTCAAGACCAGGGCTGCCAAAAGCAGAGTCACATCCACAACGGACAGGGTCTGTTGGTGTGTGACTGTGGGCAAGTAAATGCCTCTGGTTTGGGGTGTGGTTTCAGGCTGAAGGGAAAAGGGACTCCTGGCTGTGCATGAAGGGGACAGATCTGAAAAGGGGTTCTTCTCCCATTTCTTCCCTGACTTCCTGCTGGGAAGGACTCCAGAAACCTGCTGCCTGAGGGACCTCCTAATGGGCATGCCTGCAATGTCCTGGTAGTAAAGAAGGCAAGTGAGGCAAACAAGGCACATGAGATTGGGGTGAGAGCGAGGCTGCCACGTGGTGCAGCAGGTAAGAGGAAGCAGGGGAAAGTCTCTGTTGCTTGGAGCTGACTGAATATTGGCTTGGCTGGAGGCACAAGGATTTTCCTTCTGAGCCCCCACATTCAGGTGGCTTCTCTTGGCAGCTGTGGGAGCAACTTCTGAGGAGTCCAGCTTTTCCTGGGTCATGCAGTGGTAGTTTTGAGTACTTGGCAGATTTTCTAAAAATCATTGCATGCAATTTCAAATATTCTCTCTCCTCATTGTTTTCTTTTAATTACAATCAACGAAAAATCAACGAACAAAGATACAGTACTACCATAAAGGACAAAAACACATGCCCCATAGTCAGCTCCCTCAAGACTGCTGGTCCCTGGTAATTTACAGTATACCACCATCCCAATCACCCCTTCTCAAGTCACATGGAGTCCTGATTCTGGGGGAAGGGCAGGTTATAAATATTGATGATGATGATGATGATGTCATCATCTAGGTCCCAAACTTGAACTCACCCAAGGAGCCAAATATGACCAGCACAAGATATAGCAGTAGCAGCCCACCCAATGTGCTGGAGGTGCTACCTGCCGTGATAACCCCCATCTTGGAATATCAAATAATTGGCTATATTTTATAATCTGGTTAAGGTGGCCATCCACTGGTTAGGAAGGAAACCAGGGAGACCAAGGGAAGAGACTTTGGAAATTCCCCAAAAACAAATACCGTATATTCCGGCATATAAGACGACCGGGCGTATAAGACCACCACCACCCAATTTTTAAGTTAAAATATAGAGTATGTGATATATTCATCATATAAGACAACCCACCTCTTCCAACGCATAGCCCCCGCATGTCCCTCCTGCGCTCCCTTCCAGGAGGGAGCGCAGGAGGAGGATGCGGAGGCTGTGCACCCAAACGGGGCACGTTCGCCCCTTCTCCCCACCTTCCTGGAAAGTGGGGAAAGCGGGCGAATCGCGGGTTTGGCCACATAGCTTCCGCATCCCCCTCCTGCGCTCCCTTCCAGGAAGGAGCGCAGGAGGAGGATGCGGAGGCTGTGCGCCCAAACAGGGCACATTCGCCCCTTCTCCCCACCTTCCTGGAAGGTGGGGAGAGGGGGAGAATCTAGCGGTTTTGCCTCGGCCGCTGCAGAAGCGATCGAGCGGCGGCTGCGGCAAACCGCAACGTTCGCCCTCCTCCTTTGTCTTCCGTTGCTCCCCAAAGGGGGAGAAGGCAGAGGAGTGGGGCAAATGAACTTCAAAACACTTTGCTTCACCCCACTGCCCCATCTCCTGCCTCTTCGCTCCATTTGCGAAGAGGCAGGAGATAGGCAGGCAGGCGAAGCAAAGTATATCCGGCGTATAAGACGACTGTCAATTTTGGAGGGCACTTTTGAGTGCTCAAAAGTCATCTTATACACTGGAATATACAGTACTCAAGTAAGACTCAACACCTGGAAGTGAGTCAATCACTAATCCACTTAGCAATAGCAAGAGACCTTATTGCTTGTGAAACGGGATCTTCCTCTCCTGCTCCCCTCCAACAAAAGATCTTGCCTGTTTTCAATTCAATTCCAAAAGTATTGATCATTAATGATCGTTAGCTCTTCCAGAGTACCCATTGTTTTGGCCTGGGAAACTTCAAGAACTATTTTATTTTACTCAGACTCCTATCCCTTCAGGGAATTGTTTCATATAAATATCACCCCAGGACAGTACCACATTGCGCACAGTTTCATTTCCTTTCAACTTCACATCACACTGTGTAGCCATTCCATCACCCAGACTTCTTTGCTGTCAGTTTACTTCACAGTCTCTACTCTGCAGGATCAGTACAGTAAAACCCACTACCCCCCCCAAATACTTACTATTGCTTTCTATAGCTTTGTGTGAGTGCCTGAAGCCTGAGTGTCTGTGTGAATGCTGTTGACATTAATTTCCAATAAAGATAATTTAAGTGTACCTTTTTGGCTTAGAGTCTTCTCCTTAGTACTGGTATACATAGGTTAATAGGTCCCTCTGTTGCCCATCCTCTTGCTGCCATAACTGAGCTAATTAAATATTCCCATTTTAATATTCAGACGTTAGAGGGTCTCCATGGACCCCACACAATTCAGGTAACAGAGGCACAGGCCCAGCAGCTAAAAAAATTGCTGCAACTTCCATTGTCATACCAAGCAGAGCAAGCAAACAAGCTAAATGGAGGAATACAGCAATGTAACCATCATAATAAAGATGTTGTGGAAGTATTGGAAGAGGGGTGGGGAAGGAGGAAGTAAGACTTCCCTGGGGGTATTTAAAAGCAAGCAAGTCATGGCTGAAGATTCTTCATATTTCTTGACTACCCAGGAGACTAGAATATGGTGAAAGAAGAGGAAGAAGATGGTGAAGTCAAACCCTTCCCTCTAGAACTAAGACCTATGGGAAGCAGAGACTAGTATGTATAAGCACATCTGCAAGAAAATGTCTTCTGCTCTTAGTTTAGTATTTTAGTTCAGGGGACATTTCCTGAAAAAGCAGGATGTGCTGTGGGGAAATCCTTTGTCGACATTGCCACCTGTTGACATTGGGTTGTGTAGTTTATAGCTTAGTTGGCATCTTTTAATTCTGGAGAACTCTATGGATATGGCCTAAAAGAGGTTAGGCTGTTGAGGAAAAGGGGACAGACAGCATGAAGATATTATACGTAATGTGAAAATAAAGTATTGTACAATTGTCCCTTCATATTCGCTGGGGTTTGGTTTCAGGACCTCCCGTGGATACCAAAATCCATGAATACTCAAGTCCCGTTATATGCAGTAGCATAGCAAAATGGTGTCCCTTATATAAGATGGCAAAATCAAGGTTTGCTTTTTGGATTAATTTTTTTTAGAGAATATTTTCAAGCCATGAATAGTTAAATCCATGGATACCAAATCCGTGGATACGGAGGGACAACTGTATATTCAACTTCTTATTGTAAATATTTCAATGAGTTTAGGTCAACCTGTCTCCATGGAGACATCCAGGAGAAACAACAATACTGGAGGGATGACTAAACATAAACATCTTAGTTCAGAGTGAAATCAAATACTCCACATTATTTTTCCCATAATGCCCAGCCAGTTGCCTTTGAAGCTTGACAAACAGTGTCATCACCATAGCCATGGACTCTTCTGTCCAATGCAGGTCTGACATTTTAAATGGGATATGTTGAACCTTTTAATATTTTACTGTTCATTTGTTATTAGTCTGCTGTTTTAACTGTTGAAATAGAAGAGCACTCCTTCTCAAGTGATGAGGTATACAAGCAAAGTAAGGCCAAATCTACACTACATAAATACAGTGGGTCTTCAGTATCCTCTGAGGTTTGATTCTAGGACCCCCTGTGGATACCAAATTCCCTGGATGCTCAAATCCCATTGTATACAATGGCCTCATTTAAAATGGTGAACAGCAAAGTTTGCTTTTTGATTTTTTTTTTTAAATAAGCCATGGTTGGTTGAATCTGTGGCTATGGAGGGCCAATGGTACTCCTGTTTACAACTGGATTATTTGTCATAGCTCCTTCCTATGCCATCCTGGGATATGTAGTTTGGAGAGGCACCAGCACCCTTTGGCAGTGAAGGCTAAAGACCTTGTGAAACTACAAATCCCAGGATTCCATAGGAAGGAGCCATGGCAAATAACACAGTTTCAAACTTGATTGTTTATGTAGGGTGGATTTGGCCTAAGTGACACTTTAGGGCCTAAGATTATGAGAGAGTTCTGATTTTTAAAAAAATGTTAAAATAATACACATGGTTTTGGCAATAATATGGGGTCTCTTAAACATGACATAGGCTATGGCCTCAGCTTGTCTTAGAGTGCATCTACTGTAGAAATAATTTGACACTACTTTAAGTGCTGTAGCTCCATCCTAGGGAATCCTGGGCCTTGTAGTTTTATATGGTCTTAAGCCTTCTCTGCCAAAGAGTGCCTCACCAAACTACAAATCCCCAGATCCTGTAGGATGAAGCCATGTCAGTTAAAGTGGTGCCGAGCTGCATTATTTCTACAATGTAGATGTACAGTACTCTTAATCTGGCCTTGGTCTCTTCTTTAAATATATGGTTACGTGTGAATAGCTATGTTATATTGACAGGTCACCTAAGTATTGTTTTCTCTCTTTTTTTGCTTCTTTGTTTTCTAGACAAGTAAGGCCATCTCTAAGGGGGACTTCCACCTGGCAAGCTCAGCTTCCCGGAGAGCTCTGTTCCTTGCTGCACTCTCCATTACTATCGGCACAGGGGTGTATGTCGGAGTGATTGTAGCACTGATTGCTTACTTATCTAAAGGTGGCCATGTATAATAAAGACTTTTGCATGATGTGCATGATGGATTATTCTACTGAATTACATACTTTCCTGTGAAACAGAGGACACAGTGCTGACAAGGATTATGATGGAGCCTTTTCTGTACAGAGATCTGTGCTCAAATAAACTGTCAATGTGGACTCATTATTTTTCAAATGAACAATAGACTGTGACCTACTTAGAATGACAAGCTTAAAAAAACACCCTTAATAGAGAAGATAGCACAGTCTTAAAAGGCCTTGATTTTGAGACTGCCATGAAGAAAAGGGAAGGATTGGATGGATTTTAAAATGTTGTCTGCAGGGTGTTTCAAAACTGATATTCTTGTGTGCTAGGCCTGATGTTTGTGAAGTTCAGTCATTTGTTGGATCCAAGCTTCTGTCTTACTCAGGGCACATAGTGAAAAAAATGTGGAATATTCAATTCATTTAAAGTCTTTCCTTTGGAGGATAGGACTGAGGGCTATGCAGTGATGGCCAAACAGTTTTTGTCAGGATATTCACATTTTATGCGACAGCACTACCTGCAATATCAAATACTGTTAATTCACCCTTGGGTAACTACCTATCATGAAGCCAGCTTTGATCAAGCTGCCTTTGCTCACATGATCTGTCTCTCAAGCTACAACTCATGTGTCAGGGTTTCCCCACAGTCTCTTCTCATATTGATAAGACATTAGAGTGATATTCAGCCATAACTTCAGTCTCAAGATACACGCCTGTTTTAAATAAGCCAGTGAAGAATAGTTTTGAGTGTTATTTATTATGGTTATTGTAACTGAGCACATTGATGGGGTTTGGGAAATTCCTCAAGGCCTACTAGTTTTTTAAATTAAACATTTAGCTAGTGGGTATACAGAACCATTATGATGTGGAAAAGTCACACTCAGAGAGGATGTGATATTACTGCTTTTTACCACATCCAGAAACACATTCCAAAATGATGAAAGCTATACTGCATGGAGTCAAATTAATGGCCACACCTTGGGAGAAAAGCATCAGTAAGACATTTTGAGATTATTAGATTTTCAGGTTTTAAACAAATATAGCAACTATTAACATTTTCCTATGAAATTGGAAACCTTAATTAAATTAAGGTGGCAATCCTCCAATGTACAAATAAGCCTCACTGAAATCTTGGAACAGAGCTACTTTAGTTCTGCTAAATCCTCATTTATTATTTTAGTGGGCTTCTAATATGGACCCATAAATCTGATCACATATGAGGGGCTGCCTTGCAGTTCATACCTGGCAGGAAGAACACAGTGAATGGTTATGGTCAGTCTTTATTATTTGTTCACTGTGAAATCCTTCAGGATTTTGTTCCATCTACCATCTTGTTTAAGCTATGCATGCATTTGTTTGGTGAAATAATAATTTATTACGTGGAGGTACAGTGTCATTGGTATGTCCATTACACTTCCCTAAATACCCTTTTCCTCTATGCCTGACTCAAATCTTTATTCTGAATCTTGGCTTGGTCTTAACTGTGAACCAAATAAGAGGATCTCATGAAAAGTGTTCAAAAGCTCAGCTGTTGTTATAGGACATGCCTTGCTTACTGACAGAAGTGTTCCAGCATATGCACAGTATGTGTGTTTGCACACAAGTCATGGTGCTGGCATTAATCTATAAAGTCTCTTCCTATATAAACCCATGAGGACTCTATAATCATGTGAGGATCTTTAGCAGAATGTATCATTGCTACACCAAGGGTGCCAATAGCAGACTCATTGGTTTTCTTTGGTTTGGTACTCTGGTATGAAATTTCCTCAGTGTGGTATAACGGTGTGAGTGCTGGACTAGTCAGATTATCACACTACACTGTTATACAGTAGTACAGTACTATTATTCCACTTTAACTGCTATGGCTGCCTCCTGTGAAATCCTGGGATTTGCAGTTTCTCTCTCTCTCTCTCTCTCTCTCTCTCTCTGGCGTTTCTTCGCAAATTCTCACCCAGAGAGTTCTTAGCCTTCACTAAACTACAAACTCCAAAATTCCACAGGAGGCAGCCATAGCAGTTAAAGTGGAATAATAGCACTATAGCAATGTAGTGTGATCAAGTCCTTGGACTTCAGGAGACCAGGATTTGAATATTCAGAATATTCACTGGGTGGTCTTGGGCAAGTCACCTCAGCCTTAGAAGGCAGCAATGGAAAATCTGAATAAGTCTTGCCAAGAAAACCCTGTGAGAAGGTTGCCATGAGTTGGAGTCAACTTGTAGGCATATAACAAGAAAAGGCCTACGTATGCCTGAATCTCCAGGCCTCTTGAGAATATTGTCTTTTTAAAATTATTATTCACACAGGCATTTGATAGCAAGGGGTGTGTACAGGCACAATTTCACCTTTTTATTATTGTATGTTTTCCTTTTTATTATTGATGTTTCAAATATTAAATGTTTCAATGTGGTTGGAAATGGTCCTGAACAGGGTAGTGTAAAAATTGCAATACATAAATAAACATGTTCAAATCCTTCAGCAGAACAGTTAGTAAGAAACGGACTAAATTCCAAACAGAGAAAAAAATGTGAAGAGCAAATAGGTATGTAGAGGTGAGGTGATTTGCTCCTTTTAGGTGAAATAACTGACAATATGCTAAACTGCATACCTCCCCAGCCTGTATTTTTCCAGGAAAAAAAAAAGCTTGTGTGAAGCAAACTTCCAGTTATGATTAAGAAATCACAAATGTTTCCACTGTACTTCCATGCCTTTACACAGTATTAAACCAAGAAATCCCCCTTTCCTGTGGCAAGGAATTAGTTTTGGCTCTGTTCACAGCCTGAGTGGAAACTACTTGCTTGTTAATAAAGTCCAGAAAAGAGGTATTGTGAAGGGTTTTCAGTTTAGGATGTTAAACAAGAAATCCCCAAACTACTAGGGGAAGGAGATGTGCTTCAGACCTCTATGAGGTCTGTCTATTAAATAACGAGACTGATACAATAACCCATCTTTATTTATATCTATGCTGGACAGAGCCTATATTGCACTACCTCCCTGAAAGAGCGTGGTAGTTATTGCTTTGTGTTTGTTTACACATTAATAGGATGGCCAGCAGGAACACAGAGGATTATCCCCTGAATGAAATGCAAAAAAGAGAGATCAGTTTGTGCTTCAAGTGTGTCTCCTAGACAGTACAAAGAAGTGAATGTTTGGTCATGAAGACGCCCTAAGCTTGCAGTGTTGCCATAGAGATTTTGCTTTGAATGGCCACCCAACCTTTCTTTCCACTGTATGAAGCTTGGGAGCGTGGGTGTCAGCAGAAGAAAAAGCAGAGCATGCCTCAAGAACAAAGGGACTTCGGAAATTAAGATGGAAGAAAAAGTCACTCAAGGGGCAGGAGTGAGAAACAGAAAAGAACAAATCTATACCCTTATCCCCATATCTATTTCTCACTCCTGTCTCAAGTGTCTTTTTCTTCCACCTTGACATCTTTATTTCCAAAGTTACTTTGTCCTTGAGGTACCCTCTGTTTTTTTTCTTCCGCTGACACCAAAACCACTTTTTCTTTCATCAACCTCTACTTTTCTTATGCTTTCCATTTTGGTGGCCAAATGTAAAGATCTATGCTTACACAGACACACTGGGGGTAGATGATGAGGCAGGGTTATCTGCTTTCTCTTTTCTCTCTGTTTTGTTGTCTGCACATGCTCAGTAAAGGATTCTGCAGTTAGCTGTTGTTTACCTTGCCTGTTGGAAGAAGGCACACACAGCTACTGTAGAATTGACTAGAAGAATCCCACTCTTCTCCCAGATCAAGCTTTATTGCATTGCTTACTGCAGAAACACTGCTGCAATTTGACACTGAAAGACTCTGGAGATTATCAGATGCGTCAAAAGTGGTGTTACAGAAACACTAGGAGATTGCACAAGTGCTCCCTTATCAGAAGACATCATCCCCCGTCATTATGCACCTGTTCTGCTGCCGTTCCATGGGCACTGCTTTATATTGGTGGGAGAAGCAGTCAACAGATTCCCTGTTCCATCCCTGTCACGGATTTTCCTGTGTGCAACAAGGTGCCCCGTTTTGCTGATGAGATCCCAGCGTCAATGGGAGGTCCCTGCTAGAACATGTCCGGGTGATATCTGGATATCAAGGTAAGTGACATCCTTTTTATGACCCTCCCCGGGTTACTTGTACTTTATAAAGTATGTTTTTGTGCTTGCTGTCACTCTTTTGGTATTCATTTTCTTTTTGAATTTCCCACACTCACGTCTTCTTGCGAGAATCCATGGGATTTCAATCCAGGAAGTGAACTGAACTCCGTTACAGTGATTGTGGCATGACAGGGACGGGACAGGGGCAGGAGTGGAGATTGTGGGGCAGGAACACTTTTTGCATTCCTGTCCGATAATTTCCTCTGTTTCTCCACCCTTCCTTCACTGTCCCCCCAATGCTGATGCTGCTAAAAAACCTTCCAGCTAGACAGAGGATAAGAAGGAAAATTAGGAGGTTGCTGGATCTAAAAAGAGACTTAGTACAAACAACCTTCTTTGTCAGAGGGTTTTTAACTGGGTTTGGGAAGAGAGACCAGAAAAAGATTTAAGACAAGGTAAGAGAATGCATGTAGGTGATAATTGGAAAGGAAGAAATTAATGTGACTGGCTTCTTGGCCACCTTTGTTCTATTACAGGGGTGGGAACAAAGTCAGCTCTAAAGAGAAGCAGGGAAGCAAGTGCCTCTCACCCCATTCCTGGACTCCTGTTATTATTTGAAGGAAAGGCACTTTCCACATATACAAACACATTCATATATTAATATCTGAGTAGGTAAGAGACAGGTAAAGAACAGCACATAGACTCCCTGAATTTGCCAAGTCCCTTTACACAGCTCATCCCATTTCTCTTTTTTAAAAGTTGAATAGTTTGCCACTGATGTGGAATGCAGTTCATCCATCTAGAAATAGTCAGCTCTCTGTATCCATGTGTTCTGCATCCACACATTCAACTAACCATGGCTCCAAAACACACACACACACACACACACACACACACAAGTATTCCAAAAAGCAAACCTTACTGTTTGCTATTTTATATAAGGGATGCCATTTTATTACACCATTGTATATAATAGGACTTGAACATCATGAATTTTGGTATCTACAGGGGGTCCTGGAAACAAACCCCAGCAGATACCAAGGGCCACTGAATACTTTCTCACTTCTATCCCACCCACAGTAAGTCAGTGTAGCGTAGTAATAATAATAATAAAATAATAAAATTTATTTATACCCCGCCCCTCTGTTAAAACAATTGGGGCGGCTTACAAAATTTAAAATACAATACAAATAAAATCCCTAAACACCCCCACTCCCACCCTCCCCCATAAAAAAACATTCAACAAATATAAATTAAAAACAACTAATCTAAAATCACATTTAAAACTATAAATACAATAAAATATAATAAATGGCCACCAGGCTAGAAGAGGCCAGGATCCCCTGAGGCCGGGATCTAATTAGGAAAGGCCTGCTGAAAGAGATCCGTCTTTAGTGCTTTTTTAAAGCCACTCAGGCTTGTTATCTGATGGATCTCATACAGCATTAATACCTTAAAAAAATTGTTCAGGAACCAACTTTGTACAGTTGGCCCTCCAAATCCAAGGGTTCTGCATCCACAGATTCAACCAACCACTGCTCAGAAATAATCAGAGGGGGAAATTCCAAAAAGCAAACCTTGCTGTTTGCCATGTTATATGCGGGATGCCATTTTACTATGTCATTGCATATAACAGGACTTGAGCATCCACAGATTTTGGTATCTATGGGGGGCCCTGGAACCAAAATGCATTGGATACCAAGGGCCCACTGTATTGTCCTTTCACTACTTTAGAGGATAGCAAGGTGTTAGAACTTATGCTATAAGACTTATGCTTTAGACAGTGGAGGCTTTTTGGGAACCGGGGGGAGCAATTCTGTGGTTTGAGTGTTGGGCTACGACTCTGGAGACCAGGATTCAAATTCCCACTCGGCCATGGAAACCCACTGGGTGACCTTGGGCAAATCCCATCAGGCCTCAGAGGGAGACAAAGGCAAGCCCTCTCTGAACAAATCTTGCCAAGAAAAACCCATGATAGGTTTGCCTTAGGTCGCATAAGTCAGAAACAACTTGAAGGCACACAGCGATAATCCCACCCACGCTATCTTTTTTCTGCTGCCACCAATGAGTTGGAATCATTTTTCCTCCAAGTGCTGTCGCACTGCAATTCCCAGCAGCCTTAGCCTAACCACACATGAGAAAGGCTGCAGTGCAATAAAATCTGGAGGACTTCATGACTCCCACCCCTTGTCTATAAAGAGTTCATATACCAAAATCAGATTATGGACTGATGAGATGTATTACCTTGATAAAAAACAACCCTAGGTACTTTCTAATAGAAAGAATGTAATAATACGTTCACCAAAAGTCAGAGATAGTTTCACTGCCATTACTTTCCCCTGCTTTGGCTTCAGTTTTCATTCTCTTTTCCCAGCTTCTCATGCCTGTGTCTAAAGATACAGACTGGAGCTCCCTCTCATCCCCAGTCTTGGATCTTTCTGCACACAGTGTAGCTGTTCTGTAAGAGGCTCAGCATGTTCTGTACAGCTCAGATGTACATTTTATTCTAAAGTAGCATGTTAATTAATGTCTGCAATTTCTAAGGTACTTGAGCCATAATGGAGAGAAGCACATGAAACCTGTTCAGAAGATTCCTCTGAAGGATCCCATTATGATTTATATAACAAAAAGCAATAAAAGGCCAGAAACGAAGAACACATTTATTTTTTGGACTCTGGTGGGGTCAAGAACATGGGAAAGGGATTTGTTATGGAAGGTGGCATTAAGCTGTTTCAATTAACAAAACTAGAAGTCCAAGGCTAAAGTGGGTAACAAATGGAGGAGTGCCATAACAGCAGGACTTATTTTTTACCTTCACAGATTCAGCTGAAGGTCTGGGCACCACTTGTTTTGTTATTGTTGTGTGCCTTCAAGTTGTTTCTGACTTATGGCAACCCTAAGGTCAACCTATCACAGGGTTTTCTTGGCAAAATTTGTTCAGAAGGGGTTTGTCATTGCCTTCCTCTGAGGCTGAGAAAGTGCGACTTCCCCAAGGTCATCCAGTGGGTTTCCATGGCCAAACTGGTATTCGAATCCTGGTCTCCAGAGTCATAGCCTAATGCTCAGACCACTATACCAATGGGGGAGTGGGGAAGTAGAGAGAAAGAACAGACAAGACATGAAGAGATTGCTTGTACTGTACATGCAAGCCTCTCCTGTCTTGTCTGTTCTTTCTCTCTGCTTCTCCACTCCTCCATTATCACACATAGCCTTTCTTCAGTTTTGCAGGGATTTAGATCATACATATAAAGTCTACCTGTGTAGAAGCTGCTGGCTGAACACATGGAGGTCATGGATGCTCCCTTTTCACTGAGCTGTTATTTGTCTTCTTCTGCAGGACCTCTCACCCTACACAGTAATAGCACTATGCTTCTACTTCCACTGCTACAGTTCCATCCTGGGATTTCTAGTTTCATGTGGTGTTTAGAATTCTCTGCCAGAGAGCTCTAGTACCTCTCTGCTCAGTCTCAGGATTATATAGGATGTAGCCATAATGGTTATAGTACTGTAATTGTGTAGTGTGAAAAGTCTTGTCCTCTGTGTCCTGTTTGCCATCTGAATAGGGCCAGAAACAGACTCAAAAGATCTCATGTCCAGTTCTTTTCATCCAGTCTAATTTTACTTTGCTGATATAACGCTTAGCTTTCATGTCTGGATTTCACTATGATGACATTTGAGAAGTCAGCTAAAAAGGGTAAACATACACAATGAAAAAAATGATTTCTGCTCTTTAAAAAAGTCTTAATGCACAATATATTTTTAGGTGTACAGTAACTGACACGCTAAAGGGCCATGAACATTTTCTTTGACTTCTTTGTGTTACATGCCCTTCCACCCCCTCCTGTACAGTCATTCATAATTGGCAAGAATTCATAAGATTGGGATTAATTGACACTTCATGTAGGTCCCAACAGACCAGGCCATCCATAGAAGAGTTCATGAAGAGGTCTTCAGAGACCTAAAGGAAGTTGTCTCGGAAAATTCCAAAAAATACAGACTAACCCAGGATTGGTCATGCGGAGCCCGCTTAGATGAGTCATTTGGTAGGAATGTGCTAATCCACCCTGGACGCACCTCGCAATGAGTCATACTCTGACACAAACAAATGATTGGAACACCCATTACTCTGTAAAGGTCTCCCTTCACATCATTCCCATCCAACAGTAGAAGGTTGCTTCAAACCCATCACTCTTAATGATCCAGGCCTTAAGAGTGATCAACAAAGCTGGAGCTTCCATTGTTTCACTCTGGGAAAGTCACTCAGACATTGTTCTTCACTCAAAATACACCTTAAGGGTGCAATATGGGAAATAAATATTACCCCAAAACACAGCCACAGTGTGCGCAGTCTTCCAGGCACTGTTACTCTGCTGGTTTGCTGTCACCCAGTGTGCACAGCCATACTTCTTTGCTGCACAAACCTTTGCCCATCGAGGGACAGGTAAAGTATAGCCCATGATCCTGAAATCTACTCTCTGTCCAAATACTTGTTCCTGCTTCTTCATTACCCTTGTGTGACTGCTTGAAGCATGAGTGCATGTGTGAGTGGTTCCGTGATTATTTTTCAATAAAAACCACTTTTATTTATTTCCTGGCTTGGAATCTCATCAGTGAGTAGCGGTATACACAGGTGTAAAGACCCCATAGTTAGCCAGCCTCTCGCAGCCTAATTTGAGCTAATTGAAATTCCCCATATTAATATCTTAATTTGAGTGACACAAGTGGGTTCCTACAAACCCCACGCAATTCGGGTAACATCTTTTCATGTCAACCTATCATTCTTTTTCTGGTAGCTCAATATAACACATTTACCCCTCACTCATCAAGCTAGAAGCCATGCACATTTTTAAAATATGTTTTGGCATATTTTACAAGTATGAAAGGATCATATTGTTTAACATAACCATTGGAGAAAGAATGGCAATTAAAATATGGAACTCAGTGGTCAGAAAGCACGTCAACACATACTCCTTTTGGGCATTTGGTCCTTTCAGAATAATGTCTTCCAAGATTCTGTCATTTCTAATGCCGAATTTAGAAGCTGAACAATTAGGGCTTGTCGGTGGTGTGGATGCCCACAACAATGGACCACAGTGCTAGAAAACAACATGTACCACACAATCCAAGAAAGGGGAAGCCATTTTTCTTGGGATACCCACATGTATGCATAATTTGAAATTGGATCTAGTCCAACCTTTCTGCCCTGCATGAAGACACAATCATAGAATCACAGAGTTGGAA
Organism: Gambelia wislizenii; assembly: GCA_030847615.1. Taxonomy (NCBI): domain Eukaryota; kingdom Metazoa; phylum Chordata; class Lepidosauria; order Squamata; family Crotaphytidae; genus Gambelia; species Gambelia wislizenii. The sequence goes on along the minus strand of JAUMIR010000001.1, from coordinate 444,588,517 downwards.
GAGACCCCAAGGGCCATCCAGCCCAACCCCTTTCTGCCCTGCAGAGTCCATGCCAGGGCTTAATCCATGCTGGGGGGCTGGGCTGAAAGAAGCCTGTTCTCCCCTTCCCACATGGCAAAGAAACCTCAAAAGCAGAAGCAGCACCATGGCGGACAAATACTGCCCTTGTGTAAGTTGACCCAGGCTTTTTAGGTCTTTTTTTGCATACTTCTTTTATTTGCATTTTATTCACTGTTGCAGTGGTGCTCTGCCCCTAAACCCTGCAAATAGGAAGGGACGGCTGTAAATAAATCACCAAGTGTAGATGGCATTGTCAGGGATGATGGGAGTTGTAGCTCTTCACCTCTGGCTCAAACTCACCACCTTGTTAAGCAGCAGAGCCGACCAGCTTAGATCAGTGGTTAATGCTTTCCTCCAAAGCAGCAGAGTTTCAGAGAATAGGCTGAAGATCCTGACAAACTCTCCAAGCCTTCTCACTCTTCTCCAGGTGTCTCCAAAACGTCTCTAGGATTCACTCAGGCAACTCAGTAGTTTTATATAAAACCTACTTTATTCTTCTATATAAATATACTATATGGTCAACAAATCACAATCTCTACACACTACTCCACAATATCTCCAAACTACTCCACCTCTACTCAACCACAATACATTGGCAAACATTGCAATTTTATAGCCATTGTTTATCACCACCCACTAGTTAGTTTCCACCCAGTGGGTGTGTATTTCCATTCTGATTGGTCCACGTAGTTCCACCCATGCTTAAGACCAACCCATGTATTTCAACATTTCACCTTGTACACTTAATGATTCTCAGGTGTTTCCAATCTGCATTCAGTACCTCTGTCCTTGGCTCTCAGGCCTTCTAGATTACATTAGCAGTTTCACCTGTGTAGCTTCATAATTGCTCTTGCTTAGTCATTGTGACTTTCACATACATATTTTATTTCTTTCACTGTATGTCCCATGTTGCATTTTCCTTAACAGGCATACCAATAGAACTGTTTCAGGCTGTAGAAATAGAATTCATTCAAATTCTAAGAAAAACTTGCAAACAAAAATGGGGAAAAGAACAATGGCCAAAAGACTGAAAATGTTCAATATATATTCCAGTCTCCAAATAACGGAACACTGGAGATTGAGGTAACCATCACACTATTGCACTGATGCAAGCAAGGTGATGCTCAAGACTTTAGAAAAAAAGGCTTTTACCATATATGGAGCAAGAAATGCCAGATGTCTAAGCTGGATTAAGAAAAAGAAGAGGCACCAGGGATCATATTGAAACATACATTGGAAAATGGAGTGCACCAAATAATTTTGGGGGGAAATCAGGGTGTGTGTTATAGATTACAGCAAAGCCTTTGACAGTGTAGATTTTGAGAAATAATGGTTTGCTCTAAAAGAAATGGGAGTACCACAACATCTGATTGTCCTGATGTGTAACCTATACTCGGGATAAGAAGCTACTGTCAGGACACAGTATGGCGAAACTGCCTAGCTTCCCATTGGCAAGAGAGTCAGATGAGATTGCATTTTATCACCCTGTCTGTTTAATTTATATGCAGAAGACATCATACAGAAAGCAGAATTAGATTTAGAGGAACCAGGTATGAAAAGGAACACCAACAATTTAAAATATGCAGATGACACCATATTACTTGCAGAAAAGACCAAAGACTTGGGATGACTCCTAATGAAAGTTAAAGAAGAAAGTGAAAAAGCAGGGTTAAACAGCTGAATATTAAGAAGATAAAAATAATGGCCACGGATGATTTATATAATACTGAGGAGGGTAACAAGGACATTGAAATTTTTAAAGATTCCCTATACTGTACCTTGGCTCAGTCATTAATCAAAATGGAGACTGTACTCAAGTAATCAGAAGATTAAAACTTGGAAAAGCAGCCATGAAGGAACTAGGTAAGATCCTCAAGTGTGAATACATATTATTAAAAACTAAAGCCAGAATCATCCAGCCATAGTGTGAATACATATTATTAAAAAATAAAGTCAGAATCATCCAGGCCATAGTATTTCCTATTTCTATATATGGTTGTGAAAGCTGGACAGTGAAGAAAGCTGATCAGGAAGAAAATTAAGTTATTTGAAATATGGTGCTGGAGGAGAGTTCTACAAATACCATGGAGAATTCAAAAGAAAAGTGAATGGGTCCTTAGAGGAAATCAATCCTTAACTCTCACTACAAGTAAAAATGACTACACTGAGACTGTTGTACAGTACTTTGGACATATCATGAGAAGACATTTGACAATATACCTCATTTGTAAAGCCTGAGTGGTGTGGCAGATGGTGTAATTGTCCCCGATAATCCAAAAATCCTGAGCGTCAACCTTGGACATTATCAGATGTGGCAAAAATCACAGGATTAGGATATCAGGGTAGTGTGAATGGGCCCCACTATCACATGACATTGCGGTCTTCACATTATTACTCTGTGTTCCAGCTGCAAAAAAGGCATTCTTTCTCATTCATGGAACAAGCCATCAATTCGCACTATTCACTGCTTGCAAAACCACGTCCTGTTGTAATTGCGAGATAACAGTGCGAATGGGCAGTCCTCAGAGAGAAAACTTCCAGGTGAGAATGTGGAAACGAAGTATAGGATGCTCTTTTTATGAACTGTCCCCTTTAGTTTTCATTTTTTTTAGGTTTGTTTCAGTGCTTGTGTGTTCAGTGCTTGTTTGTTAATTAAGGTCTTCTCGCAAGAACCGCCGAAATCTCAGCCATGCCAAATCACAGAAGTAAACTCCCATTCCTGAAGTGCTACTGGTCTTAGGACTTTTTCGGACGTTTAAAAAGCAATGCCCGAGGCTGCTGCACTGCAAAGTGTCAGTTTCGGATGATGCTGCCCTCTGGCGGTACTGTTGCAGTACTGCGGGGAGAGTTGAGCATCATATTTGCTTGATTTTTACTCACGAAAGTTAATTGTGGGTAAAAAATCAAGCAAATATGATGCTCAACTCTCCCCGCGGTACCGCAACAGTACCGCTGGGGGGAGCATCATCCGAAACTGACGCTTTGCAGCGCAGCAGCCTCACAAGCTGACGAGGCTGCTTGCGTTGCTTTTTAAACATCCAAAAAAGTCCTTTGTGAGATAATTCTGTGACGTTTCTTTCACATGATTACAGCTACATGCAATAAAAAGTATTATAATGCCACAATGTTCCCATTATCTTCATTCGCGGAATTACAGTGTTTTAAGTCTGATAATGTCCCCTGTGACCCTTGACTCCACTACAATACTACATAAATAATTTGAATGTAGGGATGAATAGTGAGGTGGCTAGGGTTGCTGGCATTACCAGGAGGATATGGCAGAACTGAAAAAGGCAACCAAAATGACCAAGGGCCTGGGACAATTTCCTGTGAGATACTGTTCAAACAATTGGGGTTCTTAATCGGAGACAAAATTGTGCATCAGGGAGATGTGACAGAAATGTACAGAATTATGCATGGTGTGAATGGATAGGAAGATTTTCTCCTTCTCTCATAATACTAAAACCTGAAGTTGCTAAAACCAATCAGAGCTGGGCACAGTTTAATCCTGCAGATCATGTTGTTAAACTACAGCTCATAGAATTCCTCATCAGTGCCTATGCTGGCTAGGCCTGATGGGAATTGCAATTGCAATGCAGGAACATCTGAAAGGCCAGACTTTGCCCACTCCTGAGCTCTACCAAAATATGTTCAGCAACTGCATTTATGTGATTATTATTTTACATTTACTCTTGCTTTTATATCAAAGTTTCAGAAACTTTTTCCCTATCCAAATCCACACTACCTCAGTTTAAATCTGTCACAGTCTGCATTAAAACAGTGAGCAAGACTAGAACCAAGAGTTGGGCAGAACCACAGTCAAAATGGATGGACTCTGTAAAGAGGGTGGGGATTGTAAAGTATACAAAAATCCACATGAAACTAGACTGCCACCTTTGGACTGCAGATTCCACAATTATTATAACTTTTGCTTGAGGGGAAAAAGTAAGCTGAGAAAATAAAATAAAAGGAGGAATTCCTCCAAATTCTGTAAGGCTGGTGGATGCTATTTCTTTTAAATGACTCAGAACAGTCGTGAGCTACACCAAACAACATGTCTAATAAAAACGTATTAAATTGCTTTTTTCTTCAGCTTGCCTTATTTAATTTTGCTACAAGGAAAGGAACTTGCTCTGAAAAGTGCCAACAAAATTCAGAAAATGTTTTCCACTAATAATATGAATGCCTTTAATCCCAGAAGGGCAGAGTTGAGTGAGAACATTCTCAGGGGAGGGAGGGGGTAGAACTGGAGAAATGAGGATATTAGTTAGCAACTGTCTAGAGGGAAATGTGTTGAAATAGAAATCCATAGAATCAGCATGGAGGCTGCCTAGGAATAACTTATTATAGACTCTGAGCATCTACTGTATCCCCTGGAGCAAAGGGAAGGGAAGCAAAAAGGCAAGAAAAAACAACAATCTGGAGAACTGCCAGTTGCAGGAATTGTTTTAAGAACTCATTTAAAATAGAACTTCAGCCACAAGGATGTTTACCTTCTAACCTGCAGCCCAAAAAGCCACAGGTTACTTCTTAAACCTATAACCTTTGGGCTTGATTTCCAAGACACACATAATTTTAACACAATACATAACAAGTAATAGCTATTTATACACCACTTTGTCATTGAAATTATCTTAGTCATCTTTACAACTATCCTGTAAATTAAACCAATATAATGGTTTCCATATGACAGATTATGGACAGAAATTATGTCTCTTGTCGCAAGAGCACATATGTATGTGTTCAAGGCACTCAAGGTAAAGTGAAATAGAGTATTTTTTATTGGAAATAACACAGGTGATACACTAGCCTACAAAACATACACTCAAGTACCACACAAGGCTATTGGAAAGAAAGGCGGGGAGGTTGGATAGAGAAAGAGGTCTGGGAAGATAGGTTATTGTTACCAGCCTTGAAGAGAAGAGTTCTGGTCTGCGAAGATGCTCAGACTGCAGTCTGAGGGTGGCACAGAGAATTCAGCAGAGTGTCGACATCTGTCTGTGGCACACCTTTCTATTCTTGGGGGATTAATATTTATACCCTACTTCATATCCTGAAGGGACACTCTGGTTAGGACAAAACTTGGATGGCTCTCCCTCCAGATAGACAAGGGAAACCAAAACTCAAATGATTGCTTTAATGGCTGAGAGACAACAATTAATGGGCTTATGACAACCTTGCTGGGTTGGATAGGAAGGGGTATAGGAGGGATTTCCTCAGGACTGGATTTGGGAATGGTCATTTAATTGTTTGACTAAATAACTCATTGTTGAGGTGCCCAGGCCTGGAAGAAAGGATTAGCATATACTTCCTTAACAACTGTGTTAAGGAAACACAGTTGGGCTTCCACACAATCCTAATATGGGCTTGCTTGCCAACATATTTCTAAGATACATCCAGAGTCACTGTGACATGCAGCTGACTTTTTTTAGTTGCCCCAGCCAACCTGTGCATAACAAGTGCATAACAACAGGGGAGGAATCTCAAGGTGAGAGCACTGCCTTGAAAAATGTGTATGCGCGCGCACGCGCAGTTATGTAAACTCAAATTGATTGACTCAGACTTGAGTCAGACTCAAGAGGTGGAAGGATCCTCTAAAGCTTGCTTTTTCATAAGCAGCAGGCAAGGTCTGCTCAGCAGCCTCACAGGAAGTGTTTCTCACAGGCAGCCAAGCAGACCCCAACCCCCGCCTCAAGCCCAATCTCTAGTTTAGTGTTCCCATTTGCTCTCATATCCCTTCTGTTTCCTCAACCCAAATGAAGATAGGGTCTCTGCAGCCAGCCTGCAACCTTGCCAACTCCTCCTCACCCTTTCCTTTCTCTTTCTCTTGCTGATCCTTCACCCGCTACCTCCCTGTTTTTCCAAGCCTGCTCCCCCCTCAGTAATCAGACAGAATACCGTATTCAGTAGTTTGCCTAATGCTTCCCGTGCTCTGGAAGCAAGTATTGCATGCTGCTGCTCTTAGGAAATGCTTTAGAAAGCTCCTCCAACGTGCAGCAAGGACAGGCTGGCTTCTGAGTAGACCTAAAAAAAACCCTGAAGCCCAATGGCAACTGCACATCAGAGGATCCTTCTAAAGCACTTCCTAAGAGTAGCAGCATCCAAGACATGCCTCCAGAAGTGTTACTCTGAGGGGAACAGCAAACAGCAGGCTGGAGGCCCATCTTGTGGGAAAAAACAGTTTTTCTAAAATATAATCTTGATACATTTGATTAACAGCACAGCTTTGTTTAAATAAAGGGCCTATAAAGTTGTGATAATTTAATTTTTTTTACCTAACTTTATGCATGTCTTCTTGATCTTCTACTTATTGAAACTTCACACACACACACACACCCCACCACCTTCTTTTTTTCTGTTAAAGTGAGCTGCCAGACTTGAGACTCACTTGACTTGAAAGTATCTTGCAAGGACTTGAGACCCAACTTGAGACTTGAGGTGAAAGAATATATACACCAATAATGTATTCAAGTCTTTTACTTAGACTTGTCATATATTTTTTTATTTGAATGATGTATTTTGATGCTTAATCTACCATGCTTACTAACATCACCAGGGGCTGCCCCTTGTAACACCACCCTTGCAGCATCACCAGGGCGCATCTTTGCCATATCATGAGGGGTCATCTCCTGGTTTTAGGCTTTATCAGACACAATTCTTTTAAACATTCTTTTGCCAGCATTAAAAAAAAAAGCATTTTTTGACGGCAAAAGAACATCCCCCTTGCACTTACGTTCTAATCCCAGCAAAAGAAGAGAATGGAATCCTGTTTGCTTCCTTGTTTGAAATCTCACACGATTTCATCGCACAGGAAATTTTAAAATAAAAAGCAAAATAACTGTCAAAAAGTGAAGCAAAGCACTTACACATAATTTAAAAGTCCCAAGTAACCCAGGGAGGGCCATAAAAAGAGCGAAACTTACTTGGATATCCTGATCTGACCCGGAAGTGTTTGTGGCGGTCCGGCCACTAATGGGGTAATTATGAGATTTAAAGGGACAGAGGTATCGCATGCCAGCAATGCTGGCAAAAAAGCAGCAGGGGGATCTATTGACAGTTTAGGCCATCAGTTAAAAACAACGGGTTTGGGGCTCCTTTTAACCACGAAAGAGCGATGTTGTCTGATCTACGTGCCCTTTCATGATTATGTGGCATCCTTATGAGGCCATATATTCTGTGTCTGATAAAGTTCTTAGATTTGGTCCCTGAAATCTCAGGATGTGAGAGAGTCCTGACATGGCAACCATAGATGAGGCTTATGGATTTCATGAATTCCCCACCTCATTTTTTCTCATAACCTGAGCCCTGTTCTACTCAGATGTCATGGCTAAGTAAATAGTTCACATGCTTAATCACAATATCACACCAGCTCTACTGGTGCATGAAACCACAAATGCCTGCCTGCCTGCCTGCCTGCCTGCCTGCCTGCCTGCCTGCCATAAGTATTAGCTCTTGGGAATGTTTCAGCATGTATTCAGCAACTGTTATAAAACAGTACTTCCCAGTTCTTAAAAACTTTCAAACTCTGTGTTGTTAATACAGAGGCTATCAGGTTTTCAAGCATTAACTTCATTAAAGCCCTCCATAATCTCTCTGGCTTTTCTTCGCAAACGAAGATTCAGGAAGGACTCATCCCGCGCTTTCTGCAAGCGCGCTGATGACTAAAAAGGCCAATCCGAGATAAACAAGTCCGGTTGCAAAAAGCACAGCAGAAGGTCTCCTTGGGTGATGTTTTTGGGTTGTGATTCTTTCTGCGTTGTCGTTTCTCTTCAAGACTTGTTCGTCGTGAGTTCTCAAATAAGGCTGCAGCATTGTGGATAGTGCGTCTCCATGCCTCCCGATGTGAGGCCAGGGCGGACCACTGTTGGTGATCAATTTGGCCAAGCCTGAGATGTTGTTTCAGGGAGTCTTTGTATCGCTTTTTTGGAGCGCCCCTCTTACGCTGACCCGTGGCGAGTTCACCGTAGAGTAGTATTTTTGGGAGGCGATGGTCCTCCATCCTAGAAACGTGCCCTGCCCAGCGCAGCTGTGTTCTCAATATCATGGCCTCAATGCTGGTGATCCCTGCTTGCTCAAGGACAGCAACATTCGTCACATAGTCAGTCCAGTGTATATTTAGGATTGTGCGTAGACAGCGCTGATGAAAGCGCTCGAGGAGTCGTAGGTGGTGGCGATAGGTGACCCATGTTTCAGATCCATAAAGGAGGATAGACAGTACGATGGCTCTATACACACTCCATAATAACAGTAGCATAAACAGCAACCCAAAGTGTCATCATAACCATATGAATCACCTCTGTGGCTGATTCTTTCCATTCACTACTTTTCTTCTGGAAACCCTTGCTTCAATCTTGCCTCTTTCTTCCCACCCTTTTTTTGTTTTTTATGTCCAGTTTTCATCTGTGAAATGTTGGAGGATATACTAAGACTAAGTCAATAGCACCTCCTTACCTGAATAAATTCGCCCTGACCACTACACTTTTTAACCAATTTTAATAAAATGTTGAGGGCAAACTGATACTGGGTCTTTAAAAAAAAACTTTTGATTTTTTTTTTTAAAGAAGTCTAACTTGAAACATTATAAAAAGACAGCCAGGCTGAAATTTATTTGTAGCGACAATTTAGAATGGGTGCAAAATACTTTACAAAAGCAATACATGACATATGGTTTAGAGCATAAATGATCCTGAAACAGCACATGGTTTGGTGATACAGTGATGTTGAGAAAATGGAAACCTTAAAATCACAAATGGCTGCCAGAATCACTACATCGGCTGAAACAGAAATATGTGAATCATTTTCTAAACAGAACTATGAAAACAATAGACTTGCAGAAACAGCATCTGATATCAAAACAATTTGCAACAACTTTTTATGAGCCAGTTATTTTTATGTATACTTGTCCCAGGTCATACCCTCAAGATAGATGAGGCAGCAGGTGCTCTAAAGCTACAATACGCCTGCATGAGAAGACAGCCTGGGAACCACCATATGTGATGTCTTGACTGGAAAAAAAGTCATAAATCTAAGAAATGTGTTATTTTTGTACCTGCATTTATACCAGCATACTAAATATTTCCATTCCAGATGCAATAGCAGCAAAGTAACAGACACACAAAACCCTAAAGCAGTTATTTTCCTGATGTTTTGACAGAATCAAACTGCCAAGACGAAACAAAACCAAAACTGAAGTTATGGGTAAGATTCAACAATTAGCCCTCTCCGCTTCTGTACATGCAATGTGGAGGAAGAACCCATCCTTTACAAAATGTCTTCTTAAATCCAACTTGCATACACAGGCTGTAATCCTGCCAGCATGGTGTTGAGGTTTGAGTGTTGGACAAGGCCAGTGGGAGACCAGTAAACCCACTGGGTGACCTTGGGCAAATCACACTCTCTCAACCACAGAGAAAGGGAAAGGAAAACCCCCTCAAAACAAATTCCGCCAAGAAAACCATGTGATAGGTTTGCCTTAGGATCGCTATAAGTTTGAAATGACTTGAAGGACCTACTACCACAACCATCACAATCCGGTTAGGTCATGATCCTTCTGCAAGTGCTTCCCCATTTGCCCACAGCACAGTGGGCTAACTTAAAAGACAGTCCAGTGTGCAGGCAAAATAGTATACAGGCCCTACCCACAACTCAGAATAGCCCAGAATGGCCAATGCAACATCACTTGGAACATCACCACTTCCTAAGTCTATTGAACAGAATTCCAACATTTCACAGATAAAAACAGACACCTGAGACCAAGCAACATCAGAGTGTGGTCAAGATGGCAAAAATTATTAAGGATGAAGAATATACAAGCTTGGAGAGGCTGCAGCAGCTTGCTTTTGCCTCAGCTGACTGGGAAGGGCAAGATTCTGTCCCCCTCCTCTCCTCTCTCTTATGCTGAGTTAACTGAGTGCAAACTATTTTTTGCACTTTGAATTCAGCTTGCAGCAATTAAATAGCTGCAGAGAAAGTGGGCAAGTGGGATGAGGAAACAGAAATGGGGACATTTTAAAAGCAGCTGAAAAAGTGAGATGATACATGATTAATTGGGATTGTCCTTGCCAAATCAGGACAGTTGGAGGGTATGAAGATCCCAGCCAATATTGCACTCCCTGGATCAGAGCCAGTTTAAGGAATTGGGGGGGGGGCTGCAACACTTTATTTTTGGGAGCCCCATATGTTTATCTCAGGTCAATCTAACCTAACCTAACCTAACAGTACAGGATATTCAGATTATTACTAATAATGTTTTTGCAGGAGGAGGTTTATGACAGCCCCCCCCCACAATGACGGGGGGGGCTGCGGCTGCAGGTGCTGCAGGGCCCTTAAACCGGCCCTGCTCTGGATTACTTTTTAAGGGAATCTACCATATTCTAGAAAAACTAAAATTCTCCATTACATAGTAAACCCAGGTTTTACCAGGAAAAAAATACTATTAAAAAAAAGGACAGAAGTGAAACTTAAGCACCTTTACTTTGGTCAATTCCTATCTGACTAGTTTTGTATCTGTCAGTTATTTCTGCATGTATAAAATTCCCCACGGCACCAGAGCTGAGCTTAAAAAAAAAAAAAAAAAAACAGGCCACACACGCACACAAATGGCCTGGTTGATTTAAAACTGGCCATCTTGCAGCTCTGAATTCAGTCTACCTCTCACAGGAAATCAACCCAGTCCCACTGAGCCAATACAATTAGAATTTAGTGCTTTTGCTGAAAAGTGTTTTCAAGAGTTATAGAACCTGCATTAGAATATATTTTCATACATACACATATATATGCACTATTTTTAGCTACTCCGGTTACAAAAAGACGGGGATGACTATCCCTCCTGACATTTATGTACATTTGGTGTCACAAAAATATTTAATGGGTGTCACAAAAGAATAGTAATACATGGTAGTACATAATCTGGGTTATTGATACTTTAATATTTTGTTTTACAGGTATGAACCAAATAGACTCTCCTGACAGAACTCTACAGGTCCTCTGTGTGTGTTTGTGGTACTCCCTGCTCCTAATTGCTCTTTCCTGGCACTGGAACTTCAAAGCAGAAGCCAATTAGTTTTCTTTATGCTAATGACAGCCTGTTACATATGTAGCTAAATGCCTTTCTTCCTGACTGTTGCTATGCTAAATCTCAGAGGTAATCTTCCACAGAGCAAAGGCCTGTGTCTGAGAATCCATTATTTTTATCCATTTGCATTTATTTGATCAAAAGGACATGCTGCCTGATTAAAAAAAAGTTTTCTATTAAGGTAGGTCTCAAACTGTGTAATGTTGTCAGCTGTTAAGAGCTGTGGAGTCTAAATGTCCATGTAGATTTTTCCTTTTCCTTTTAGTTTTTTGATGCTTCACTACTCGGATATTATCAACTTGCCAGGAGGTAGAATTAAGACTTTGCCTTCTCTGGATATGAAGGTATTCTTATACTGGAAGTGGGGGTAGGGGGGTTAAGGCGAGTGCTTTATATAAGGAAAATATTTAAACTGTAGGTAATGTTTAATGTATAGACTAACACTCACATTGTTATTTCTAAACATTCTGTTAGTGTCCATTATTCTACCTGGCTGAAGTTGATGAAGCACTATGGCTCTGTGCAAATATGGCTTAAAATACTGTACTATGGACCCACTTAAGAAATGATATATGTGACTATGAGCATAATTTTTCATTTCAGCATGAGGTGTGGAAATTAGTGTACAGTACATATAGAGAGGGAGAGCAAAGTCTCAGGCTGCTAAGGACTGTAAATGACATCACCAAGCACCTCAACACAGACTGAAAGCATATTGAAACCTGTGCAGTTCCTTTAAAGCCAGTGTTATACAGATTCTTTGGGCTTCTGTAGCATAGGCTGTTTCTCCCATCAGGTGAGTGCATATTGCAGTAGTTTCAGCTTTTCTGTCATCTTTAAGGGCAGCAACATGGAAAGTGCATTGCGATAATCTTAACGTAAAGCATCCAGTGCATGAACTACTTTGGCCAGGTTATCCTTATTCAGAAAAAGTCATTGTTAGAAAAAATCCAACATTCTCTCTCACCCCCTTCTCTTGCTGTTAAAACAATTATGGTTTAGATAGGACAGAATTTCTTGCACACTAAACCCTTCTGGGTCCCCCCCCCCGCATCTGAAGTCTCCCTATTTGCTCATCCTATCCATTGAAATGCATGCTAATAAATACAGTGCTTTGGCAACATATCAAAAACAGTATCCTCCAGTCTGCAGAAGAATCCCTCGGGTTCTCCCACAAGATAAATCAAGACTGGTTTGATGAAAACAACCAAGAGATCCAGGAGCTGTTGGCAAAGAAGAGAACTGTTCACCAGGCATACCTCGCCCAGCCAACCTGCCATGTAAGAAAAGCAGCTTTCCGCCTCACATGTAGTAAACGTCAACAAAAACTCCAAGACATGCAGAACAAGTGGTGGCTCAATATAGCAGAAAAGACACAATGCTGTGCAGATCTGGGTGATCATAGAGGATTTTATGAAGCTCTTAAAGCAGTGTTTGGACCTACTTACCAAGTCCAAAGCTCCTTATACAGTACAGATGGTCAAACATTAATTACTGATAAAGCCTCCATCCTGAATCAATGGGCTGAACATTTTCAAAGTCTCTTTAGTGCCAACCGAGTAGTCCAAGACTCAGCTATCCAACATATGATACAAAAAACAATGAAAAATGAATTGGACATAGCTCCCACTTTGGAAGAGACTCTTAAGGCCATACAGCAGATGAAAAATGGCAAGGCAGCTGGGATTGATGGAATCCCACCTGAAGTTTGGAAACACGGAGATCATGCTCTCTCTCTCTCTCTGGCTTTTCTTCGCAAATGAAGATTCAGGAAGAATTCATCCCGCGTTTTCTGCAAGTGCATGACTAAAAAGGCCAATCTGTGATAAACAAGTCCGGTTGCAGAAAGCACAGCAGAAGGTCTCCTTGGGTGATGTTTCCGGGTTGTGATTCTTTCTGCGTTGTCGTTTCTCTTCAAGACTTGTTTGGCGTGAGTTCTCAAATAAGGCTGCAGCATTGTGGATAGTGTGTCTCCAGGCCTCACGATGTGAGGCCAGAGTGGACCATTGTTGGTGATCAATTTGGCCGAGCCTGAGATGTTGCTTCAGGGAGTCCTTGTATCACTTTTTTGGAGCACCCCTCTTATGCTGACCCATGACGAGTTCACCATAGAGTACTATTTTTGGGAGGCGATGGTCCTCTGTCGTAGTAACGTGCCCTGCCCAGCGCAGTTGTGTTCTCAATATCATGGCCTCAATGCTGGTGATCCCTGCTTACTCAAGGACAGCAACATTCGTCACATAGTCAGTCCAGTGTATATTTAGGATTGTGCGTAAACAGAACTGATGAAAGCATTTGAGGAGTCGTAAGTGGTGGCGATAGGTCACCCATGTTTCAGACCCATAAAGGAGAATAGACAGTACAATGGCTCTATACACACTGATTTTTGTGCTTTGCCTCAGGTGTTTATTGCTCCAGACTCTTTTGTGAAGTCTTCCAAATGCACTATATGCCTTTGCTAATGTGTGATCAATCTCTCTGTCAATCTTGGCATCTGAGGAGATGATGCTTCCCAGGTAGATGAACTGCTGAACGGACTTAAGCACAGAGTTGCCGACGGCAATGTGGGGATGGTGGTGTTCGTCCTGTGGTGCAGGCTGGTAAAGAACTTCTGTTTTCTTCAGGTTGACTTCCAGCCCAAACAGTTCTGCAGCTGTTGCAAAGCAGGATGTTAGGCGCTGCAGAGCTGCTTCTGTGTCGGCAACAAGGGCAGCATTGTCAGCGAAGAACAACTCACGGACCAGATAGTTTAGAGTCTTAGTGCGAGCCCTCAGACGGCTTAAGTTAAACAAGCTACCATCAGTACGGTAACGGAGGTCATGCACTCCACGATAAATTCCACGAGCTCCTTGTGAATTGCTGGGAAAAAGGGGAACTGCCATCAGATGCAGTCCGAGATGCAGTCATCATCACCCTGTACAAGAAAAAGGAGCAAAATCCGATTGCTCAAACTATCGAGGCATAACACTGCTCTCTATTGCTGGAAAAATCCTTGCAAGGGTACTCCTGAACAGATTAGTTCCTGCTATTGCAGAAGAACTTCTTCCTGAAAGCCAGTGTGGCTTCAGAGCCAATAGGAGTACTACAGATATGGTATTTGCCCTTAGACAACTACAATAGAAATGTAGAGAGCAGAACAAGGGTCTCTATGTAACATTTGTCGACCTCACCAAAGCCTTCGACACTGTGAGTAGAAAAGGTCTGTGGCAGATCCTGGAAAGACTAGGATGTCCCCCCCAAATTTCTTAAAATGATTATCTTGCTACATGAGGGCCAGCGCGGTCAAGTCAGATATGGCAATGCTTTTTCAGAGCCCTTTCTAATAACTAATGGAATGAAGCAAGGTTGTGTTCTTGCTCCAACTTTATTTACAATCTTCTTCAGCATGATGCTCCAAAGGGCTATGGCAGAGCTTGAAGAAGACGACGGCATCTATATATGTTACCGTACTGATGGTAGCTTGTTTAACTTAAGACATCTGAGGGCTCACACTAAGACTCTAAACTATCTAGTCCATGAGCTGCTCTTCTGTGATGCTGCTGCCCTTGTTGCCCACACAGAAGTAGCTCTGCAGCGCCTAACATCCTGCTTCGCAACAGCTGCAGAGCTGTTTGGGCTGGAAGTCAACCTGAAGAAAACAGAAGTTCTTTACCAGCCTGCACCACAGGATGAACACCACCATCCCCACATTGCCGTCGGCAAATCTGTGCTCAAGTCCATTTAGCGCGGGACGAGTCCTTCCTGAATTTTTGTTTGCGAAGAAAAGCCAGATAGAAATACCTTTTGTGTATCCCGTACCTAGGCCATGTGACCCAAGAATGTTCCTGTGGGCATCAGTCATAGAAAGACTCCCCCTTCTCCGTCTCCCTGATTCCACTTCCAGTTCTTACTCCATGTCCTCTCCTCTCCTTCAGCTATGCTTCACTACCTTTTTGTTTCTCCATCAACAAGATGGTGAGTTAAAAATGAAGCTCTTTCTTTTACCTAGTCTTTTCATTAGCTAGTTAGGATGTAGGCTCTTGTGCATATGTAAGTATAAAAACCATTGGTAAACCTTTTCTGTTTGTAACCTGAAACTGCCTGCCTTGTTTATTGCGAGCCAGTTTCAGTTCAGAGAAGCAACCTGAGATTGAGGCAAGCTTATCTGCTACTCTGCTAAAAGAAGGCTGATCCCTAACAGTTTTAGCTTTCATGTTTTCCCCAAGAGGCCTAACACCAAGGAAGCTCTAATTCCCAACAGTCATAGCTGGTGGACCAACCAGGGCTGGCTGCAGGCATCCCAAACCATGGGGTCCACCTGGGCCCCAGTGATAATAGATGGATACAGGAGTACTCATTGTAGGGTTTTCTATGACTATGGTTATGAAAGCTGGACAGTGAAGAAAAGTGGGCAGGAAGAAAAATCAATGCATTTGAAATGTGGTGCTGGCAGAGAGTTATGAGGCCTGAACTCTCTGAAGCTGTTGTACTTTGGACATATCATGTGATAATATGATTCATTGGAAAAGACAAAAATAGTCATAAAGGCAAAGTCAGTTAAAAAAAATGTGGAAAACCATACTACAGGTAAATTGATTCAGTCAAGGAAACTATGGCCTTGAGTGTACAAGACCAGAACAGGGCAGTTGATGACGGGGGCTCTCGGAGGTCTCTCATTCATAGGATCACCATAAGTCAACTTGGCAATTAATAGCAATGATAACAACCAGGCGTACTCTCAAGCCACACACCTGCTTTTTCCTGAGGACTTTCACACAGGGCAGGTTGCTCACCCAGTTCCTGGACCTGGGAACCACCAATCCAGAGATCCTTAGTTTACTGGTCATCATCCAGCCCACTGCAACACCCAGGCACCAGTCTAGCACTTGTACAACTTCATCTGACTTTGGGCCTGGAATTTGTAGTTCTGTGAGGTGTTTAATCTTTTTTATCAGAGAACTCTGGTGCCTCACCAAACTACAAATACCAGGATCCCATAGGATAGAACTATGGTGGATAAAGTGGTGTCAAACTGCTGTATTTCTGCAGTGTAGAAAAGCCCATTAATTACAAGGAGAGTCGGAGTTAAATGTCATCAAAATGCTTTCTCGGTGGCTGCTCCCAGACTATGGGACTCCCTCCCAGAGAGGCGAGGATGGCCCCATCTTTGCTCTCCTTCCGGTGGCAGGTTAAGCCAGTTTTATGCCGCCAAGTTTCTGTGACCCAACAAGGGCTGGGCTAGTGAGGCTGTGTGGTGTGGGTTTTTTAAAAAAAATTAAAGGGTCTGATAAAAGGTATTTTAATTTTTATTGTAATGTTTTTAACTTGTAAATTGTTTAATTTCTTTTTAAATGTTATATTTATAATATGATTTTAACTTTGTACTGTTTTTAGCCTGTATTGTTTTTATAATGATGTTAGCCACCTTGAGTCTCATTGGTGGGAGAAAGGAATAAGATGATGATGATGATGATGATGATGGCAGTAAACTCCAAATTCCCTTATGAGGCTTCACAGAGATGGTAAACAGAATGAGGGAACTGAATAGAATCCTTGAGCCCACAACCTAACAACCATAGGACAGAACAAAAATCCCCAGTGCCATTTTCCTGATGATGATGACGATGATTTTAGTCATTGATATCCTACCATTTCCCCTATAATCAGACTCAAGGTGGCTTGCAATTTTTTAAAACCAATACAGATTCAAAACCATATGAAAACATCACTAATATGTATGTGTGTGTCTCATTAAAAAAAATTAACCTATAGAGTTAAAACCATTTAATATTCATTGAAAGACAATAGGAAAAAATGATAAAATTGTGCACAAATTTCCTAAAACATAACCCTTTCTGAAAGTTTTCCAGGGTTATGGCACTCATAACCCATATACCTCCTTGCCCCAGTGACCTAAATCCTATTAATCCAGTTCCTTTTCTTGTAGAGAAAACTTCTTTCAAATTTTGTTTGTTTCCCTTCTCCTCCTATTGAGAAATGAGCTGCCTCCCTCCTTGTATATCCGTTTATCTTTTCCTGTAATTTCTAGTTGTACTCTAAATGACAAGTTTTAATCACAGAGACTGCCTCCCTCCTGAGAGGGGATGTGAAGATGGAGATCTCTTTTATCTGTGCTGGGTTTGCTTTGTGTGCTGCTGCCTATTAGGATGCAATGAAAACAGAAAGTTATCAAAGGGAAGCGTGCTGGTGTATCTGACACAGATCTAAGATACTGACACGGCTGAGCCAAGGCTGACACTGAGGCTTCCTGCTTTCCTTTCTTCATGCTACCCTTCACCTTGGCAGGCTGCCCCAGATGACTTCATACAGACAGGAGAGGAAGCTGCCTACCAATCCCAGACTTTGTAGAAGTCAGGGCACTGGGGCCAGTTGTTTGGATCATTAACTTGATCTATTTTGGTTTTGGTCTCACTCACCAAAGAATATTAGGATGAAGCAACAGAACGACAGGCAGAAAAGGTTGCTGAATGTTGTCAGCTACAGAATATGGCCATTCCTTCTCTCCTGAATGATTGTGAATGGCAGCTCTGTAGTCTGTGGTTTTCTGTTTCTAAACAAGCCCATCAGTCATGTGTGTGAGCTCTTATCAGATATGGTCCTGAATAAAATAGGAAGGAAGAGGAGCCTCCTCAACTCAGACATGTCTCTTGACCCTTTCATACTACACAATTATAGCACTATGATTCCACTCTACCATAGTGATTCCACTCTTCCATGACAACACCCTGTGGAATCCTTGGATTTGGAGTTTAGGCAAGTACATTCAGAATTATCAGCTAGGGAATTCTAGAGCATCACCAAACTACAGATCCCAGGATTCTATAAGTTGTGGCTATGGCAATTAAAATGAAATCATAGCGCTATAATTATGTAGTGTGGAAAGACTCTCTGAATTCTTTCCCCGCCCCCAGCCATCACTTTGCCCCATATTACCACTGCAATGACCTGAATGTTTATCTTTTTGATTTTCCTTCTCTCAAGACCAATGGTTGCTAGAGCCCACTATGGTACTACATAACCAAATCATAAGAAGCTTTCTATTTGTTTCGTTTACTTTTCCAAAACCATTCCGACTTTGGAACCGGTTGATTTTAATGTATATTAAACTAAGACCTAACCTAGTTCCAGAAGAACACCCAAATTATCTCCTCCCTTCCCACTTTACCTCTGTCTTGTAACTTGTAAAGTGTTGCATTTACCACAGGAACGTGCATTCCCAAACTGGCTAACACTTCCCTTTACTAAATTACAGAAATTATAGAAATCAATCTGTACACAAACTCCATTGGGTATAGAGTTTCTCTGCCTAAGATCAGGTCTACAATATAGGCAGGAAAATAAGTCCCCCAAATTTAAGGAGTCCTACTTAGTAGGGTCATGGCTTAACCAAGGCATAGACTTCTCAGTTTCCCAGGGTGCAGCAGGCTATGCTTATTTGTTTATATTTACGTATGTATATATTTCTGTTTCTGTTTCTAGAAACCATCTTTCATCAATAGATCCTAGAGAGTTCAAACCCATATTAAAATAACAAGTACTCAACAAAAATATTACATTTTAATTATAATGTTATGATAGTTTATACTCCATACCACCATCCAAAGGCCCATGCAATATACCATCAAAATTGAACCACAAGATAAAAATCAACAAACTCTGTTTATGTATTTAAATCAATGTATTATAACTAACCAGAGGGAGCACTGAAGGGTAGATAACTAAACAAAGCAGAAAGCAGAAAAAAATATATTCAGGATATGCACTTCTAGGATTCTGCCACACTGAATGTATTTCTTCTGATTGGTGCTGCCTAGATGAATTCATTAGCTATGATGTTCAGATCCATCTCCAAACTGATCTCTTTATGTCCATCTAGAACAGCCATGTAATTGATCCTGGCTTGCCCCATGCTTGACTGTAGAAAGGTCTTTATTCTATGAAGGGATGGGAATGATCTTTCTGTTGAACATGAAGAAACCGGTATTGTAAGGGTGATTTTGATCAGCTTTGTCAATTCTGGTAGTAGGTACTACAGATATTTGATTTGTGTCCCACTCAGAAGGTCAACCACATTCTGAAAAGCTGAAACTTTAACTTTCCTCTCCCTCAATGAAGCTGTAATCTAGAAGAATCCATGTCAGCTGTATAAAAGCCTGATTTGGCAGGGACAGTCCTGATTAATCTACTGTCATCCCACTTTTTCACCCGCTTTTAAAATGTCGCAGTTTCTCTGTTCCTTCCAATTCCCCCTTTATCCCTAGCTTGCTTCAATTGTTGCAAACTGAAGACTTTATCAGACTAGCCTCTAAAAACGCTGTAATTCCCCTGTTGAGGAAAGTGGAAGCATAGTGGCATGATTATAGTAATTATCACACATCGCTATAATTGTGGGATACTAATGTGACAGAATCACCACATAACCACAACTAGCAGTTTCAGAATGGGATTTTACTTCTGTGATTTTGCATGGCTGTGATTTCAGCTGTTCTCGTGAGAAGACACAACTTGATTTAACCACACCAAAAACACATAAATAGTGAAAGAAATTTAAAAATAAACACAAAAAAAAACATACCAAGAAAAGGTGACAGTTCATTAAAACAGCATTCTGTGCGTCTTATGTTCTCGTTGGGAAAGGGGAGGGGGGAAAGGACTACCCATTCACACTGTAATCCTGTAATTACAGCAGCATGTGATTCCACACACTCATCAATACTGCAAAAAGAGTGATATTGAGGACTATTCACAGATTTTGCCATCAATAAAAAGTGACAAGCCATTAATGGGTGGAGCACACATTGACTATGGGAAGACAACAATATCTTGTGATAATGGGAACCCATTTGCGGTACTGGCGCACTGTAATTCCACAATTACAGCCCATCTGATAATGTTCTGAGTTACAAGTGCAAAAGGACAATCTTATAATAATAATAATAATAAAATTTTATTTATATCCCGCCCCTCTGCAACGCAATCGGGGCGGCTTACAATATAAAAAATATCTTGCCCTTCCTAGTCAGCTCAGAAAAAAGCAAACTGCTGCAGCCTCTCCTAGCTTGTGTGTTCCTCATTACAAAACACTGGAAATCACATTGGAAATCACTGGAAATCCATATTTTACCATATGGACCACACTTTGATGTTGCTTGGCCACAATGCCCTAGTTTTTATCTGAGCAATTGCATTAATTAGCTAATTACATTGATTAATCCATGAGCATCTTCAAGATATTGTACTGGATAATTATCATGAATTGATTTGTAGCATTCACTCCCTGTCCAGAATGTAGGATGAATATCTCAATTTAGTTAAATTTGACGCATTTCACTATGGCCCACTTCACAATCAATATGCAGAATAACCCATTTCTTAACTAAAATCGTCTGGTGAAATAACCTTAACTTAGTGTTACAGCCATTCTACAAACAGGGGGATGTGGCTTGTGGCAGGAAAACAAGAGCAATCAGTAGATGGCATCCATTGTCTTTTGCATCCAAATTTTTCTTTGCATTTTGAAATAAGGAACTAAGAAGTGAAAATCAAATTTTAAAAATTGTCTGAGCCTCAAAGTAGTCTGCAGTGAATTGCTGAAATGAGTAAGAATTGTCCCCAGGAAGGGCTTTGAAAACCCAGCTGTGAGCTTCCTATCCCACCTGTCCTGTCTGCACATATAATGGAGTTTGGATAGCAAAGCTGAAAGGGTCTTGCACCATGCTCTTTGATTCTTTGTACCACAACAGAATCTCAAACAACATTCTTTCTTAATTTCAGAACTTGGGTGAGAGAGTAAAAATACAGACAAAGATGCATGGAGAGATGGGGAGGGGGGTTGCTTTCTTTTCTCTTGACTGCGCAATCAATATTTTCCTTTCACAGACATCCAGAGCAGAAGTGTCTCATTATCATAGGACGAATTTTCTATTGCTGTAGCAAAACAAAGTCTTTTAGAAACTCAACCACCTGCCCTCTTCCTTTCTTCTTCTCTCCCCTCCCTTTCCTCACCATCACAGTTTGCAGCTAGGCAGAACAGCAGAGACTCAGCCTGTGGCATTGCTTTCTCTCTGGAGACAAGAGTTAGAGGATTTACACACAGAGAAGCCAATTACCACCCGTCATTCAAACCTCAGCTGCTGTAAAACCAGGAGAGTCATTATCACCCCTTTCCCAAAGGACATAGGTCATGATCTTCTGGTATAAAGACTTCCAGCAGCAATGGACAAACAAACTGCAAACCTCCCATTTATGTGGCACTCCAAATACAGAATTCCAGAATTTTCATTGACTTCTGACTCAAAATCCTACGTGCCTTCATTTATAAAAAGGAGGAGATATCTAGCCCTTATATATACTGTACAGAGAAACAATGCCTCCCCAATCATGTGGTCATTCCATTTATTATTTTTTAAAATAATATTTTTTGTTTACATTTTAAACAGATCGCAGATATATAGAACAATGATCCAATATAACAAAAGCAGGAAAAATTCTATAAAAGCTGACCAAATGTCCAAATATAAGTCCATTTCTAAATTCTTCATTCTTTCAAATGTTACAAGCATTTTTAGACCCTCTATCCATTGGATCACAGGTGGAAAAAAATTATATTGTGAGTAACAAAGTATCATTCTTGTAGCAGTCAAAAGAGTGTGAAAAATCCACTTCCATTGACCATTTATTAATTTTCAAGAAACAGGTAAATAATTCAAAAGAACATGCATATCCCTGAATATCAAGGAACTTTCCAAAACCAAATTTAATCATATGATTACTTCCTTCCAAAATGTAGCTACTACAGGACAACTCCAAAACATAAGTGTTAAATAAGCATTAGCAGTATTACATCTCCAATAATTTGCTGATTTAGAAAGCCCTTTCTTGAATAGATGTTGAATAGACGTTGTGGCAACTAATATACCCAAAGGAACAATGTCTGCTGTATAAGATGTAGTCAGAGATCTATAGCCATACTAGTTATAGATGTTAAAAATG
Organism: Gambelia wislizenii; assembly: GCA_030847615.1. Taxonomy (NCBI): domain Eukaryota; kingdom Metazoa; phylum Chordata; class Lepidosauria; order Squamata; family Crotaphytidae; genus Gambelia; species Gambelia wislizenii. Next base: position 444,566,391 of record JAUMIR010000001.1, on the reverse strand, counting down.
ATGGCCATTGATTAGTCAGAATTAGATACAGGTTGACACCTGTATCCATTAATTTAGTATCCATGGTTGCACATATGAAAAAATATGTTCTCTCTATGCATTTCTAGGCTGTCCAATGTGATTTCCAGTGTTCATCTCATTGAAAATAATAGGGTTCCCTATTATCCACTGTTTCAGGTATCAATGGGTGTGTGTCTTGCAATGTATCCCCTGCGGATACGGAGGTTAACCTGTACTCCAATTCTCTATTCCATTCTTGTAAACTTCCCGTGTCATATTTATTTATAGATAATAGAAATTAATATATATGTACATTGTTGGTTTGGATACTTGGTTGGCCTTAGTTAGTCTCTAATAATATTAAGGGAACCTCAGATGCACTTAAAATTGCAGGATCAAATCTGGGTTGTAACAAATGTTTCAGTTGCAGATATTGCCATGTAGCTAATTGAGGTACTGTAGCTTTAAACTGCTTTTGTAAAATTGAAAAAGACAAAAACTCATCAACAACACCAAGTATCTGATTTAAGGTAAGAATCCTGTTGTCAGCCCATACCTTCCATAAAAATGGTTCTTTACCCAGTTTCAAATCTGGATTCTTCCATAAAGTCAATTTGGCATGAGTGTACTTGCTTCTCGTTTTATAAAAATGGGCAGTGTTTTGCCAACAATTTCAGCTGTGAGGCAAATATTATCTCATCAATTGCAATTTGACCTGTACGCTCATGCCAAATTATTTTGTTTGTTAGCTTCACACTGTAGTAATTGCTAAATGAAACGGCCTGTATTAGATAGAGATCAGGCCTTCAGCAAAGATATGCTCTTTACAGGAATTTCTCTCATACAAAACACCAGTCATGGAAGACATAGGGCTGGTTTACACGGCAGGTGTTTTGCGTTAAGTTGCGCTTTAGCGCTTTCCTGCATCCGTGGTGGGTAGTTTACACGGTATATGTTTACACAGCTAGATTTTGTGGCTCTTTGATTTTTTCCGCTTTGAGGTTCACACAGCCAAAAGTGCTGGGGGCATGGCCAAGCATTGGAGAGGGAAAGGAATGCCATAGGAATGTCTGCCCTGGCCCGAACTCCGTGCTTAACAGCTTTTAGAGGCAGTCCCCCCCACTCCCTTCCCACAAATCAAACGGAAGGTTTTCCTCCTTGCTTAAAACAGCATTTTCTGCCAAATAAAGGAAAGCAGAGAGAGAGAGAGAGGGAGGGAGAGGGAGAGGGAGAGGGAAAATAGCAGTTCAGCTCTGATGCAGCCCTTCGTGAAATGGTTTCTCTCCCTCCCCCAAGCACAGGATCACAGCTGACGAACTGAGCTCTTACATACTTTCAAAACAGCAGAGAGGAGGAGAAGGAATGCTCCCTGAATGAAAATTGTTGTGAATCCTTTTTGCTTGCAAACTGGCTTGCAAAATAGCAGAGAGGATTTTTCAAAGTTTCCTCTAATCGCTACTGTCTTTCCCTCCTCCCTGCCCCTCTTTTAAGCCCACCCCTGCATCATCAACCAATCACAATGCAGCTCTGCTGTAACCCTTAGTGGAATGGTAGTTTACACTGCAATAAAGCGCTACTTTGCAAATATACCGGCAAAAGTAGCGACATCCCTTGCCACAATATATTTGGGTGTTTTACCTTCCCCCCTTCTGAATGAGGCGATGCTGTGCTGCAATCCGTGGGAACTATGAGCTATCTTAGCAGTATATTTAGAGTAGTATTTGCCCGTGTAAACGGCCCCATAGAATTTCTTCAAAAATCTAAGAAAGTTGAAAGGCATCAGTTGGAAATGACCTGAAGGCACACGGCAACACAACAACTTCAGAAACACAAGTGTTAGTTGTTAACTAATGCATCACCAAATAAGCTTCATGTTTAATAATGGAAATGGCTGCTCTTGCATCTAATTGACAAAAATATCACTTGGTCCTCTCACTCCCCAAGCAAAACCTTTAATATGTTGTATTTTTTTAAAAAAAAAATCATAATTGTTCAGGTTGGCTCTAAGTTTCCTTGTTTGCTTGTAAGTTTAACTGGTAATAGGGCTTACTCCCTAATGTGCTTTCCAGGCCAGTTTCCTGCCAGGGAGAAGAAGGAGAGCAGCTTCTGGACAGCCATTTTGAGTGAGTGAGTTTGAATTTTTTAAAAACTGTTGGGAGAGGCTGCTTGTTGCTGAGGGGATGGAGCTTCTGTGAGTCACATCTGTGAGTCACTGGGGGGTGGAGTTAGGAGCCTAGCTCTATATAACTCCTTGCAGAGGCTTTCCAGGCCAGTTTACTGCCAGAGAGAAGGAGAGCAGCTTCTGGATAGCCATTTTGAGTGGGTGAGTTTGATTTTTTTAAAAAACTGTTGGGAGAGGGTGCTTGTTTCTGAGGGGGTGGAGCTTCTGTGAGTTTGAATTTTTAAAAAACTCTTGGGAGAGTGTGCTTGTTGCTGAGGGGATGGAGCTTCTGTGAGTCACATCTGTGAGTCACTAGGGGGTGGAGCTGGGAGCCTAGTGACCAAATTTCAGTGACCAAACAAAAATACAGCATACCTAAAAGTACAGCTTAGAGTTCTCAGCATTACCTAAGAGTTCTTAGATTACCTAAAAGCTCTCACCATGGACGCTGAGGGGACTGCTACAGTCACCTGCAACACTTGTGGGATGTTTGTCTTCTTATCTACAGACGTGGGGAACTTCACATGCACCAAGTGCAAGTTGGTAGCCCTCTTGGAGGAGAAAGTCCAGCAGCTAGAGACACGGGTAGCTACACTTCAACAGATTCGTGAGCAAGAGGTTTTCCTGGACAGAACAGAATGAACAGTCTTGGATGGGAACTACACAGAGGAAGTGACTGGGGAGGAGAGGGTAACTTCACACACACAGGAGGTAGACAGCTGGAGGAATGTCACACACAGAACAAGAAAATCCAGAGATTCTTCAAGCAGATTGCAGCTACAGAATCGATTCGAACCCTTCTCCCTTATCAAGGACGAGGAAGAACAGCATGGACAGACTTCAGGGGCAAAGCAGGGGACCATGAGAGTACCACCACAAGGAACAGCAGCTGCTAAGCGTTGGGGAAGGCATATGGTGCGGGGGAACTCCTTGCTATGTGGTACAGAAGCAGTGGTTTGTGGGCCTGACAAAATGTCTCGGGAGGTGTGTTGTCTCCCTGGGGCAAAGATCCGTGATGTGATGGAGAGGCTGACAAGACTCGTCAAGCCTATGGATCATTATCCCTTCCTTTTGGTCCATGTGGGAACCAATGATACTGCAATGCACAGCTTTCCGAAGATCAGTAGAGATTATGAGGCTCTGGGGAGCAAGCTGAAAGAAATGGTTGCACAAGTTGTCATCTCATCTCTCCTGCTAGTCCAGGAAGGGAGAGGAAAATAGCTGACGTAAACAACTGGCTCCGTAGATGGTGTTGCCAAGAACAATTTGGATTCTTGGATCATGGGCTGCGCTTCCATGAGGGGGGACTTCTGGCAAGAGATGGGGTGCATCTCATGACAGTTGGCAGAAACATTTTTGCCTACAGTCTCAAGAATTTGATCAGAAGGGCTTTAAACTGAGTCATATGGGGGAGGGAGATAGTATTCTGGAACTGCTGTATTCTGGTACTCAGTTTAAAGCCCTTCTGGCAGAGCACATCCACCTCTCATCTTGTGATCCGTCAATAGTTTTCGATTTATTCTTGGGATTTTCCCCTCCCATATATATTTTGATATTTCAATATTCCATCTTTTAAAACAGCTCAAATGTATTATAATAGGTATATTTTGGAATAAGAACATGAATCTCGGAAGGGCCGACGTTTTAATTGAGGCTATCCTGCCTGAAAAAGATAATTTGGCTTTTGACCATTTTTCTAAATCTTTCTTTATGTCCATCCACATTTTACTATAATTATTCTCAAATAAATCCGCATTGTGTTTCAAGATCCATATCTCTAAATATTTAATTTTGCTTACAACTTTATAGCCTGACTTCCCTTCCGTTAGCTTCTCTAATTTTGTGGTGTTCTTCATCAGTACTGCTGTTTTCCCTTTATTAACCTTAAACCTTGAAACTTCTCCAAATTCTTCCAGCCTTCTACCAAGATGTTCCATACATTCTAAGGGGTCCTCCATAAATATCATTATATCATCCGCGAAAGCCTTCATTTAAAAGTCCACTCCTTTTATCCTTGTACCTTTAATCCTCTCATCATTCCTAATCTCATTATTTAAGATCTCGATAACCATAAGAAAAAGCAATGGTGACAGGGGGCATCCTTGTCTCATGCCTTTTCTTATTTCAATTTTATCTGTCTTCTATCCATTTATCAAAATTCAGGCATTTTGCTCTTCATATATTCCATCAACCCATTTTTGAAAGTTGTCCCCCATGTTCATCTTTCTTATGACTGCTTTCAGGAAAGGCCATTTGACATTACCAAATGCCTTTTCTGAGTCTAACGAGATTATCGCCAGTTTCTTTTCGTTATGATTTTCATAATATTTGATGATGTCTATTACAGTTCTCAAATTTGATCTCATAAGTCTATTAGGGAGGAAGCCATTCTGATCTTCATGAATGATCTCTTTCAGAATATTCTTCAGTCTTTGTGCCAGAATTGCCGTAAAGATTTTGTAATCCAGGTTTAGTAATGAGATTGGCCTATAGTTTCTTGGATCTTTCATATCTCTACCTTCTTTCGGGATTATAGTGATGAATGCTTCCTTCCACGTATTTGGTATACCATCTAACCTTATCTGATTCAAAGTTTTCTGTAATGGATATAGTATTACATCTTCTAATTTTTTATACTAGATTGAGGTGTCCGGTCCTGGTGCGTTGTCTAATTTTAGATTCCTAATAGCCTCAGTGATTTCCATTACTGTGAAGTTTCTATTTAGTGTATCTTTCTGGTTATCTGTCAGTCTTGGAATTTTCTGTTTTTCCAAATACATATTTATTTTCCCTACCATTGTATTGTTCCGTGATTCATCTTTGTATAGTTCTGTATAAAATTCATGAAAACATTTTTAATCATCTTTTGTTCCGTCACAATCTCATCTTCATATCTCAATTCTGTAATTATTTTATTTTCTCTCATCTTTTTTAACTTCTGGGTCAACCACTTGCCTAGTTTGTTAGATGATTCGAAATGTTTTTGTCTTCCAAGACACATTTTTTGCTCAATTTCTTTTATTGTAAGAGATTGCACTTTTTTCTTTAATATATTTATCTCATACTTCAGTTTTTTATTATCCAGTTGCTCCCTCAGCTTTTCCTCCTTATCCCTAATATCTTGCAATAACAATTCTAATTGTCTGGACTCTTCTTTCCTTTTCTCGTATGCTTTTTTCATAAAGTAGCCCCACATTACAGCTTTACTGGCTTCCCAAATTATTTTTATATTAACTTCATCTGATGTGTTCTCCTTTAAATACTGTTCCAATGCCTTTTTGCCTCTTTTATACTTTGTTCATCATTTAGTAGATTTTTGTCTAGGCGCCAACTTCTGTCTTTCCTTTTTAATGATATTAACGTTAGTACTATAGGATTGTGGTCTGATATCCATTTCGACATGATTTCTGTATCTTTAACATTCTTTATTAGACTTTTTGAAGCTAAAAACATGTTAATCCTTGACCAGGTTAGATGAACATCTGAACAGAAAGTAAATCCCTTTTCCTCTCCCTTCTTCCATCTCCAAATATCTATTAAATCAAGTTCCAACATCATCTCAAAAAAAGCTTTCAGTAGTTTTCCTTGTTTTTTTTAATTTTTTTTTTTATGTTCTATCCTTAGGCGGATCTATAATCTCATTCCAATCTCCCAGAAATAGAGTTTTATCCTTTTTCACCTTCTCTGCCTCTTCAATCAGCTTTCTGAAAAATTTCCCTTGCATTTGAATAGGGGTATACACCCACAACTACTAGCATCTTTCGATCATGTAACTCAACCTCTACCCCTCCTGATCTTTAAATAATTCTCTAGCTGAGAATTTACTATTAATATAGATCGCTACCCCCTTTTTTTCCCTAGCATTTCATGATCTAAAAATCTGACCTAGTTTGGGCCTTTTTAAAAGTTTAACATCTTTTTCTCTAATACGTGTCTCTTGCAAGCATAATATGTTGATTTTTAATTTCTCCAGATAATGGAAAAATTGACTTCTTTTATGAATTGAGTTCAAACCTTTAATATTCCATGATAATACTTTTGTATCCATCCTGTCAATTTAATAATCACTAAAGAGCTTTCAATGGAGCCAAGTTTTAAACGAAACATGTATAGGAAATGGAAAAAGGGGGAAATCACCAAAGAAGAATTCAAACAGCGAACACGTGTAGGAGTAAAGTCAGAAAAGCTAAAGTGCAGAATGAGCTCAGGATTGCTAGAGGTTAAGAACAATAAAAAGAGTTTTTTGGGGTATGTCCGCAGCAAAAGGAGGAAGAAGGAAATGGTAGGGCCACTACGCAGAGAAGATAGCAAAATGCTAACAGGGGACAGAGAAAAGGCAGAGTACTCAACACCTTCTTTGTCTCAGTGTTTTCAGAAAAGGAAAAGGGTGACCAACCTGAGGAAAATGGAACAGAAGACACAATAAGGGAAATCCAGCAAAGAATAAGCAAAGAGCTAGTACAGGAATACCTTCTTAATCTAAATGAATTTAAATCTCCAGGACCAGATGAACTACATCCAAGAGTATTAAAAGAGCTGGCAATGTAATCTCAGAGCCATTGGCAATAATCTTTGAGAACTCCTGGAGAACAGGAGAAGTCCCAACAGACTGGAGGAGGGCAAACGTAGTCCACATCTTCAAAAAGGGGGAAAAGAGGATCCCAACAATTATCGTCCAGTTAGTCTGACATCAATACCAGGGAAGATTCTACAGCAGATCATTAAACAGAGAGTCTGTGAACATTTAGAAGGCAATGCCATAATCACAAGAAGTCAACATGGGTTTCAGAGAAACAAGTCATGCCAGACTAATCTGATCTCTTTTTTTGATAAAATTGCCAGCTTGGTAAATGAAAGGAATGCTGTGGATATCACATACCTTGATTTCAGTAAGGCCTTTGATAAGGTTCCCCATGACATTCTTGCAAACAAGCTTATAAAATGTGGACTAGACAAGTTAACTGTTAAATTGATTTGTAATTGGTTGACTGGCCGAACCTAAAGGGCTCCTCTTTGTCTTGGAAAGATGTTACCAGTGGGGTGCCACAGGGTTCTGTCCTGGGCCCAGTGCTATTCAACATCATTATCAATGACTTGGATGATGGAATTAGGGGCATATTTATCAAAATTTGCAGAAGACACCAAATTAGGAGGAGTAGCTAATACCCTAGAGGACAGGATCAAAATTCAAAATACCTGGATAGACTGGAGAGCTGGGCCAAAGCTAACAAAATGAAATTCAATACGGAGAAATGTAAGGTACTGCACTTAGGGCGAAAAAATGAAATGCATAGATATAGGATGGGGGAGACCTGGCTGAACGAGACTACTTGCGAAAGGGATCTAGGAGTCCTACTAGACCACAAGTTGAACATGAGTCAACAGTGTGATGCGGCAGCTAAAAAGGCCAATGCGATTTTAGGCTGCATCAATAGAAGTATAGTGTCTAGATCAAGGGAAGTAATAGTGCCACTCTATTCTGCCTTGGTCAGACCTCACCTAGAATACTGTGTCCAGTTCTGGGCACCACAATTCAGAAAGGATATTGACAAATTGGAGCGTGTCCAGAGAAGGGCAACTAAAATGGTGAAAGGTCTGGAAACCATGCCTTATGAGGAGAGACTTAGGGAGCTGGGTATGTTTAGCCTGGAAAAAAGACGGTTAAGAGGCGATATGATAGCCCCGTTTAAGAATTTGAAGGGGTGTCACGTTGAGGATGGAGCAGACTTGTTTTCTGCTGCTCCAGAGATTGGAACACAGAGCAATGGATGCAAGCTCCAGGAACTGAGATTCCACCTCAACATTAGGAGGAACTTTTTGACAGTAAGAGCTGTTCGGCAGTGGAACATACTACCTTAGAGCGTGGTGAGGTCTCCTTCCTTGGAGGTCTTTAAACAGAGGCTGGATGGCCATGTGTTGGGGATGCTTTGATTGTGATTTCCTGCATGGCAGGGGGTTGGACTGGATGGCCCTCATGGTCTCTTCCAACTCTACAATTCTATGATTCTATATGTATAAAACTGCTTAATATTGGTATTTTTGCAGCACAATCCAGCAAAAACAGTACTATTTAGTTATGACTATGGCTGGAATACAATACATATCTATTCGGGAGTGAAGTCAATGGGATCTATTTCTTAGTAGACATGTATAGGATTGTGCTGTTACTTCCAAGTAAACATGGCTGGAATCCTTTCTTGGAGGCAACTTCCTATGCAATCAGTAAGACTCAATTCCTATTCCACTGTTTTCCATAGTACGTAGTCACATCTGACTTTCCCTGAATTATGCTTACATTTAATACTTATTTGCCTATTTTTATTCACTCAGAATCTCTACAACTAGAAAGGCTGAATTAATGCAAAAAATAAATGTAACATTTTCAGTTTAATGAGGTTAAACATTTCAACACACACACATACATTTATACAAACACACACATATACAGGCACAGTTGAAACTGGAAGATCTTCCCATAGTGGAAAGGGAGTATTGGACAAGCTGTCCTTTGAGATCACTTCAAGGCTACATTCTACATGGTTTTATACCAGGTGAAATCAAGACAGTGGCAGCTGTTCATGTTTAATATACTTCCATAGCCTCACCTTACCAGGCAAAGAGACCCCTGGGAAAACTGATGCAAAAATGTATTCAGCTCCATCTCTCCTTGTTTCTTGTCTTGTCTTCCTGCCAGGTCCTGGGCCAAGGATGAGAAGAGCAGTGTGAGGTCTAAACACTAATCTAAGTGGACATCTGTCACATACCATGCACTGCAGTGGAGGATCAATGTGTGAAAAGGAAGCCCATTGCCCTATACTCCATGGGACACTCCTGCCAAAAGGAATCAGGCAGGGAAGATGCTGGAAGCATAATTCATTTTTGTTTATTTGCTGCACGTCAAATATAATAAAAGAAGAAGAAAAACTCACAGCTGAGAAAAAAACCAAGAGATTCTTAATGCAAAACACTATGAATAGCAGCTCTACTTCCTCACTGTATTCACTCTCCCTCCATTAACTTTCTAAATAGCCTCAAGCCTTTACTTCTGCATAAATAACAGAACACTGACCTAGAATCCTAATGGAAAGAGGTTGGGATATGAGGGGTGATACTTTCACACTCTGTTTTAGACTTTCTCAAAAAGTGCTTGCTCTCCAGCCTATTAGCATATACCGTAACTTTCTTCTTGTCTCTCTTACCTCCAGAAAAGAGATCTCCCCACATTATGTATCTTCTGCTTCTTTGTGTGTGTGCGTGAGTGCTTTCAATTCACCTGTCATGGTATGGTGACCTGATCAATCTTAGGGTTTTCTTAGGCAAAGTGGTTTTCCAATTCCTACAGTAGCCTACAGTACCTATTATTCATTGGTGGTCTCCCAGTCAAGTACTATGTACTAACCAGGGCTGACCCTGCTTAGCTTCCAAAGATCAGACAGGATCTGGTGCCTTTAGCGTATTTAAGCCCTTTGCTTCCTTGTTTAACATGAAACCTTTGTAGAAACCAAGATAAATGTGTACAAGATATTGGACCAAATCTTAAGCAGAGTAAAGACATTTTTCACACCCTTGAGCCCAGACCAGTCCTGCCCACATGGTCATGTCATTCCAATCTCTGTACTTACAAGGCAGGGCAGCACCCACACTTCATTTCTGTAGACTGGGTACAAACTTCTAAACTGGGGATCTAGTCCTTCCAATGAATATTGTCTATTTTGAAAAACTGGAGGACTGATTAGTGTCCTTTACTATGATTTTTTCCCAAAGTAGGTGAACTGCTAAATGGACTTGAGCACAGATTTTCCAACGGCAGTGTGGGGATGGTGGTGTTCATCCCGTGGTGCAGGCTGGTAAAGAACTTCTGTTTTCTTCAGGTTGACTTCCAGCCCAAACAGCTCTGCAGCTGTTGAGAAGCAGGATGTTAGGTGCTGCAGAGCTGCTTCTGTGTCAGCAACAAGGGCATCATCATCAGCGAAGAGCAGCTCACGGACTAGATAGTTTAGAGTCTTCGTGCAAGCCCTCAGACAGCTTAAGTTAAACAAGCTACCATCAGTACGATAACATATATAGATGCTGTCTTCTTCTTTGAGCTCTACCGTAGCCCTTTGGAGCATCATGCTGAAGAGGATTGTAAATAAAGTTGGAACAAGAACAAAACCTTGCTTCACTCCATTAGTTATTAGAAAAAACATCGCCATATCTGACTTGACCGTGCTAACTGGGAAGCATCATCTCCTCAGATGCCAAGACTGACAAAGAGATCGATCACAGACTAGCAAAGGCATATAGCGCATTTGGAAGACTTTACAAAAGAGTCTGGAGTGATAAGCACTTGAGGCAAAGCACAAAAATCAGTGTGTATAGAGCCATTGTACTGTCTATTCTCCTTTACAGGTCTGAAACATGGCTCACCTATCGCCACCATTTACGACTCCTCGAACGTTTTTATCAGCGCTGTATACACACAACCCTAAATATACACTGGACTGACTATGTGACGAATGTTGCTATCCTTGAGCAAGCAGGGATCACCAGCATTGAGGCCATGATACTGAGAACACAGCTGCGCTGAGCAGGGCACATTTCTAGGATGGAGGACCATCGCCTCCCAAAAATAGTACTCTACGGTGAACTCGCCACAGGTCAGGGTAAGAGGGGCACTCCAAAAAAAGCAATACAAGGACTCCCTGAAACAACATCTCAGGCTCGGCCAAATTGATCACAAACAATGGTCTGCCCTGGCCTCACATCGGGAGGCATGGAGACACACTATCCACAATGCTGGAGCCTTATTTGAGAACTCACGCCAAACAAGTCTTAAAGAGAAACGACAACGCAGAAAGAATCACAACCCAGAATCATCACCCAAGGAGACCTGCTGTGCTTTCTGCAACCGGACATGTTTATCTCGGATTGGCCTTTTTAGTCATCAGCGCACTTGCAGAAAGCGTGGGATGAGTCCTTCCTGAATCTTCGTTTGCGACGAAAAAGCCAGAGACTATGATTTTTTTTTACCTTGTTTTGTTGAAACACCATACATTTCTGATCGTCTGATATGTATTTATAGCTGAGCCCAGTCATAGATACTGTGGTGCGTGTGTATATAATTACACATTTTTAAAACTTAAAAAGAATAGAAGAATCTCAATAATCAAATCTAGCAAAATTATAACCATGATAAGAGCCACTGAGAAGGCCCTCTCTCATGTCCCCACCAAATGTACCTGTGAGGGGAAACTGTTCAATTTCTACAATATCCACGTGGAAGAATCTTTAGTCACCTACTTCTTTCCCAGTGAACAACTTTCAGGGGCCAAATTTTACTTATGAAGAGAGAGAAATTGCATCAAGGCAACAGGTTTGGGAGTGTGTTGCATTGCCATTTTGGGATGAAAATATTAGTGCAGGACAGCCTTTTACAACCTATTATAACAAAGAAAGATTTCAGCCAGAGCTGTATGGTTTTATTATCTCAGCCACATTCCAAGGACTTGATAATTAACTACAAACATAAACATCACCTGTGAAGTCGAAGGCTTTCATGGCCAGCATCCATAGATTTCCTTGGGGTTTTTCCAGGCTGTGAGGCCATGTTCTGGAATAGTTTCTTTCTGATGTTTCGCCTGCATCTGTGGCTGGCATCCTCAGAGAATGGTTGTGTTGGTGTGTGTGTGGAGTTTATATGCTGTGAACCCCTGTTGGGGAGTATATGTAAATTTGTGTAATTGAATGGTTAGTTTCTGGGTATAGAAATGCAAGGCTCGTTAGTGTCAATTTGGCTAATGGTTGGTTGATGGGACATTATCTGCTGGGAATCCCCCTGTCCCTGGTGGAATTCTTTTGTAAGTGTTGAGTTTTGATTCTATTGTATTTCAAACCTGGGAGCCAGATTTTGTTTACTTTTAGGGTTTCTTCTTTCCTGTTGAAGTTGTCCAGGTGTTTGTGGATTTCAGTAGCTTCTCTGTGCATTCTGACATGATCGTTGTTGGCCTGGTCTAGAATTTCTGTTTTTTCAAATAGTATTTTGTGTCCAGACTGGTTTATAACATGTTCTGCTACTGTTGATTTTTCTGGCTGGCCCAGTCTGCAGTGTCTCTCATGTTCCTTGATTTGTGTTTGCACAATGTGTTTAGTGGTACCTATGTAAACTTGTCCACAGCTGCATGGTATGTGGTAAGCTCCTGCAACTGTGAGAGGGTCTCTTTTGTCCTTTGCTGAGTGTAGCATTTCTTGGATTTGTTTTTTATTGGTCTATAGATTGTTTTGTTGGGGCGTAGAAAGACGCGCTGTGTCCACCACAACCACCTGCAGAGTTGTTCCACATCGACAGGACACCAAGGAGAAGGTTTCTGGAGAGACTGCTGCAAAAGACTTCAGGCTGAGAAGGAAAAATTCCTTCACCCCAGCACACTGCCTTGAGCTGTGGCTTGGCAAATAAAGACAGCAACAAGGCCAGCCTTCACTCAACCTGAGGGCTTTAATCTTTGCAATATATTTACAATATATATACAGAGTATAGGACAATCTCTCTTAAACCAACAAACTGCTTCGCCAACCACCATCCACAACAAACCCACACTGGAGACAATTCCCATCTCCTCTTTATAGGCAGTTAAACAATGCCTGTTACATCAGGCATCTCAGGCATGCATATTCTCAAGTGCTGACTCACACACACACCTGCCACTGGAACTCAACCACTTTCATTTCTAAGTTTACAGCTCCATCTTGTGGTCACATCCATGTCATTTCCTGATATGTTTGGAGGTTGTGTTTCCTCATCAGTTTCCCTGTTGTGTCTGTGACTCCATACATCAAAGGAGTCACAGACAGAATAGGGAAACTGATGAGGAAACACAATCTCCAAACAATCTAAAGATACAAAGCCCCAGTCACCACTTTATGGAGGCGGGGGGAGGAAAGTGGTGGGCGGGGCTACGAAGCCCCGATCGGCACTTTAGGGAGGCTGGAGGGGGGGCTGGAGGGGAGGCTTTCCAGGAACCACCTGCCCTTTCGAAAGCTGTGATTGGGGTCCCGGTCGTGGCTTTCAGAAGGGAGGATGGGTCATGGCTGGAGGGGGGAGGATTTCCAGCCACCACCTGCCTGTCCCAAAGCCTTGATCGGCGTCCCCGTCATGGCTGTCAGAAGGGAGGATGGGTGGTAGCTGGAGGGGAGGAGCTGGAGGGGGGAGGCTTTCCAGCCACCACCTGCCCTTCCCAAAGCTGTGATCGGTGTCCCGATCGCCACTTTAGGCAGGCGGGGGGTGGGGGGTGGAGGAAAGGGGCAACTAGGGCTTCAACACCCCGGTCACCACTTTCCTCCACCCTCCCCCACCCTCCCTAATGTGCCGATTGGGGCTTCGAAGCCACACTCACCACTTTCTTCCACTTCCGGTTAAGCCGGGATCTTTGCCCTCACTTCCGCCAGCAGAGCAGGGAGCAGCGAAACGCAGTGGGGGACGAATCTCTGGGGGCCCTGCCATTACCAGTAACCAAATAACAGTTAACCACAGCAACCATTATCTACTGTTCTGGGGCGTCCTGGATTTCTAATCCATCATTACTGAGATAAGTGAGGGAGAGGCTGGGAGAGGTGAGGGCCTGTGGCGAGCTATGAGTGCTGTTTCCTGCCATTAGAAATAGAGGCAGCCATTTTAATTCACATACAGAACACCATCTTGCTCCATAGTGCAGACTCCATTTCACCACTATTATTGTTGTGCACCCTTATTAATCCCTATTTCTGCTTATTAACCCTCCAATTTCCTAAAAGACAGTTAAATGCACCATTCTGTGGTTAGTAAGGCTAGTTAACCCCTAATTGCCTGCAGGCCTAACAAGCGCTATCTATAATTCTATCTTCTGTCACTGTCCCCCTGATAGAGAACCCAAAAAATAAAAAACTAAGGTTAAGTAAAGGAAGTGGTAGTAGCAGTGACCAACCCTTTCAAGAGACATGGACTGAGATCTATGGCTTTATAGAAAAAAATGGCAGATCATTTTGCGTTATATGTAATGAAACGGTAGTAAGCAGAACGTGGAATATAAATAGACATTTTGAAACTAATCATTCCCAGCTCTTGGAAAAAAGTGAGGATGAAAGGAAAGAATACATTTCCAAGCAGCTACACCTTTATAAGAGCCAATCTAATTCCATCCTTAAATTTGTGAAAGGCTCTACAAATTTAACATCTGCAAGTTTGAGCATTGGTCACTCTAAAGCTCAGCATGGAAATGAGCTCGGTGAGGGAGAATTTATTAAAGAAACTCTCCTAAGATGTGCACCAGTTCTATTTCATGATATGCAGAATAAAGATGCAATTATTAAAGAGAATATCTGAGTTACCACTCAGTAGAAATATCATAAAAGACCGAATAATGAGACTGAACACAAACGTACAACATCAATTAGAGAGAGACCCAAGGAAGTGTAAATATTTTTCGATCTCTCTTGATGAAACTACTGATGTCACATCACATGCTCAGTTGGCCATTATTGGTCGATATTCTGATGGTCTCACAATGAGAGAAGAGTTGATAAAGTTAGTATCAGTGCCAACAAGTACAGAAGGAAGCAAAATATGTAAGGTTGCTCTACAAACATTTTGTGACCTAAGCATTGATATCTCTAAAGTTGTGTCAGTGACAACAGATGGGACACCAAATATGGTGGGGGGAAAAGTTGGATTTGTCAAATTGTTTACAGAAGCTATTGAACCTCCAATTGTGCCTTTTCATTGTATTATCCATCAGGAGGTTTTATGTGCCAAGGCAGGATTCACCGACTTAAACGACTTAATGTCAGTTGTTACAAAAATAGTTAATTTAATAGTTGCTTGCCCCCTTCACAAGCGAGCATTTTCGGCACTTTTACTGGAGGTTGATTCCACCTACAGTGGACTGCGTATGTACAATAATGTAAAATGGCTGAGCCGAGGCAAAGTTCTTGAGCGCTTTGTGGAGTGCTTTGAAGAAATGAAGGTATTTCTTGACGATAAGGATCTGGGGAACTTTCCTCAGCTTAATGATGATAAGTGAGTCAACACCCTGATTTTTTTTTAATCATTTTTTTAAACTATTGTATGTTTTAATATTTTTCTAATTTACTGTATGTTTTTAATCTTTTATAGTTTAATATTATTTTAAGGGGGGGTGGGCTAGGGTACTGGGACTATGGAGTTTTTATATTGTAAGCCGCCTCGATTGCGTTGCAGAGGGGCGGGATAGAAATAAAATTTTATTATTATTATTATTATACTAATGTTTTTTAAAGATCTCCCTGTTCATATTAATGAACTGAACTTAAAGTTACAAGGTTTTGGCAAAAGTATTGACGTTATGTTTGGATACATAAAAGCTTTTGAAAGTAAAATTAAAATTTTCAAGTGAGATGTAGAAACTAAAACTTACAAGTATTTTCCTCAAGTAGCAAAGTATTTTAAGAAGGCCAGTGCAGCTGTACAAAATGAAATGGAACTCTTGTATAAAGTACCAGCATGTTTTAGACTCGTTACTTGAACAGTTTAGTGATAGATTTAGTCAATTTAGAAGTCTAGAACAGCCCATGAAAATAATTAAAAATCCTGATGTAGTAGTCTACAGTAGTTTGGAATTAAATGGTTTCCAATGGATGCAAATTGATGATTTGGAGATACAACTTGCAGAATTTCAAGACAGTATCTGGGCTCAGGTGTTTGTCGACTTGAGGTGAAAGCTTGAGATTCTGGAAAGGCACCGCTTGGAGAATCAAGAGGAGTGCCACTACGAACAGGAAGTTTGGAGTGCCTGGAACCAACTACCAGACACTTTTAGCACCCTGAAAAATATAGCAATGGCTTTACTCACAATTTTTCCTTCTACAGTTGCCCCTCCACATTCGCGGCTTTCACACTTGTGGTTTTGATTATTTGTGGTTTAGCCCCAAGCCCCTTCAGGAAGGCCGGCAAGAGGCGGGGCAACTTCCTGCCTGCACCTTTCCCATCCTTCCAGAGGCGGCTCCAGGGTTTCAAAGCTTCCCTCGCTCCTGCCTGCTGCCTTCCCCAGCCTTCCTGAGGGGGCTCCAAGGCTTCTAAGCCCCGGAGTCCACTCAGGAAGGCTGCAGAGAGGCAGGGCACCCTCCCTCCCACCCACCTGCTCACTGCCTTCCTCGGCCTTCCTAAGGTGGCTCCGGGGCTTCTAAGCCCCAGAGTCCCCTCAGGAAGGCCATGGAGTGGCAGGGCAGCCTCCCGCCCACCCGCTGCCCTCCCCAGCCTCCCTAAGTGGGCTGCAGGGCTTCAAAGCCCCGGAGTCTGCTCAGGAAGTCTGTGGGGAGGCAGGGCAGCTTCCCTCCTGTGTACCTGCTACCCTCCCCGGCCTTCCTAAGCAGGCTCCAGGGGTTTCAAAGCCCAGAAGTCTGCTCAGGAAGGCCGGGGAGAGGCCGGGCAGCTTCCATCGCTCCTGCCCGCTGCCTTCCCCAGCCTTCCTGGGGGGGCTCTGAGGCTTCTAAGCCCTGAAGTCCCCTCAGGAAGGCTGCGGAGAGGCAGGGTAGCCTCCCGTCCACCCGCCCGCTGCCTTCCCTGGCCTTCCTAAGGGGGTCTGGGGCTTCTAAGGCCCAGAGTCCCCTCAGGAAGGCTGCAGAGAGGCCAGCCAGGCTGGCTAGACACCCTCCTACCACCTCCCTCCCACTGGGGGGGGCGCGGGAGCAGCATTATTTATTTGCGGTTTTTGCACATTCGCAGGGGTCTCAAGACCCTAACCCCCGTGAATGTAGAGGGACGACTGTACATACTTTTTTGAGGCCTTATTCTCAGTGTTAAATAATATCAAAACCAACAAAAGAAACAGATTGACAGATGAAGTTAGTAGCGCTTGCTTGGGCCAGAAGTATACAAAATACCAACCTTCAATTTAAGAATTAGCCAATGAAATTCAGCAAAAAAAAAAGTCACTAATAGGCAGGTTAGTTAAAGAATTCCCCCTCTCCCTCTCTTATCTCAGTTCATGGCACCCCACACAAGCTAAATAATATCAAGACCAACAAAAGAAACCGACTGATGGATGAACAAAGAAGTCACTAAGCAGGTAAGTTAAATAATTAGTTTTTGGTTTATTAAACACAATTATATATAACAATTATACATTTATCTTATTTAAACAATAAATATCATGAAATAATGTTTTTTCCTCAAAGTGAAACACCACCAAAGTTATGCTCAGTTTTTTGGCAAAGTTTGATGCATCAAGCTCAAAAGGTTGCCCATCACTGCTCTATAGAAAGAAGGGAGTGGCTCTGAGTGGCTTAGAAGAATTAGGTGTTTGGAATTTAATAGCTGGAGTTTTTGTGTTTGAGTACAGAGTGGAAGTTTGAACTGATAATCCAATGGGAAATAAATGTCAAGAGATCTAGCCCATGTCAACTTTTGGCTAGAGCAGTGAAGCAGTTGAAGATTGATGAACTTCTAACAACTAGCTGTCCTGTGAGTAATTTGCCTATTTCATCTACCATTTATCTAAATAACAGGTTTGCTGCATTGAGTAATGAAAGCCCTGAGTCAATTCAGGATAACTGTGATTCCTCAGTCATTTTTACACCCCTTACCTCAGAAGATGTTTTGAATTTCCCAAAGGACTCCAGCCCTAATTATTTAGCTGAACAATGTCTTTTAACGGCTCATATGGTGACAGCAATATTTGAAAGTTTGCAAAGGGTTTGTAATAAAATGAATGCTGTGGAATGTAAGAGTATTTCTCAGGTAGGGAGTAATAAGGGACAGAAGGCTAGTAGGTTCAAGGGTGATATTGATTTGCAGAACACCTTACAACTATAATCAGCTCCTTAATCAAAGGAAAAACCTTACAGCTCAAGGATCTTCCAGCCCACACAGGTTATTTTACAAATTGCTCCGATTAATATTAACAGAGTGAGATGGGATTCATGCAGAGCAGTAAAGATCTCCTTAAGACAATTGTTAAACATAGAACCTCAGAAGCTAGACCTAAAGAAAATCCACTGGTTGCCTGATGTAAGTGGCCAAAAAAGAGTACATCTCACTTTTCAGCATGCTGTGATCCCAACTCATGTTATTTAAAATGAAATTTTTCCTGACTAATTTCTAGATTACTCCTTTAAGAGTCTTTTCAGAAATGACTGTTCAACCTTTGTTTCAAAGAAGGACCGTATTACAGGCCCCTGGAAACACCTCTCAGAAAGTTAACAATGTAGATTTAAAGGCAAATTATGGATCAAATGGCAATATGACAGCAGACATACAAATAAAAAAAATCCAAATGCTTCAACATGCATCAAAATATACAGACACCCATTCTAACAGCAGAGGTACTTTAACTCCTCTGGTTGAATTTAATTCCCAATTGGAGGAGGTTAAAACAAGCTTTACTTCCCTACATGACAAAACTCAACCACTGAAAGTCTATCTTAAGAAGGATAACATCATTACTCAGGATGAAGATCATCTTACTTTAGCCTCAACAGTAAGCAAAAATGCTTGGCTGGTAGAAGATTTAAATCAGCTGATGGACTGTCAACAAAGACATTTACAGTAATCTGTTTGCATACAGAAAATATTAAAGATACTAAAGGCTATCTTATACAAGATCTACAAACTGCAGCAGCAGAAACTGCATCCAAACCCCTGACAACTGGGTTTTGAGCAGAACTTGGCATGTCACTCTTTACCTCCAAATATTTCTCAATCTGTCTTATCTCAACAAATGCAATACACTCTGTTTCCACTCAACAGCTTTCTATAATTCCCAAGGGTATATCTACTAGAATGGACATGGTGGAGGATACTCCGGTATCTATACCACCTTTGGTGCAAACAGATTGATTTACAGACTCTCAGGAATTGCAGGATGAAATATAGAGATCCCTCTTTTGTGGAGTATCTCTCAAAGTTTGATATCCGGTTTGAAGAATTTGATCTCCTTTGTTCAGTGAGTATTAGTTGTTCTGTTCCTGTTGATGGTTTGCTTTGTTGTCATAGCACTAGCCACAAGGTTTGTATATTAAATAACAAGACTGATACAATAACCCATCTTTATTTATATGTATTACAATTCTAGTGCTCGTCCCCTTCAATATACTCCCCATTCACACTCACACACTCATGTAGTCTTAATTTCCACTGGTCAAAGGTGTGGAGCAGTTCAGTTTCTGTCAGCTGTGTCAACTCATCTGCTGTTTTCTTCTTTACTGCATTAATTGACTCAAAAATGTGCTCCTTTAAGCACTGATTTCACTTTAGGGAAAAGAAAAAAGTCACTTGGTACCAAAATCTGGTGAATATAGAGGATGTTCAAGTGGAGCCATGTCAGGGGCAAAGGGCGCGGAGAAGCAATCTTGTCCTCTTCACCCTTCACCCCCATGATTGCTGCCATGGCAGGACCATGAGGGGGGGGAGGAGATGGAGGAGCCAACTGCCCCCCCTTCCCTCCCACGATCACTAATGCAGTGGGGCCATGGCAGGGGAGAAGGGGGGCGAGATCGCTTCTCTGCCCCTTCACAGCCCTGCCATGGCGGTGATTGCAGGGCCAAAGGGGGAAGGGGGAAAGTTTGCTCCTCCATCCACTTCCCCCCTACTGTGGCCCCATCACGGCAGTGATCATGGGGGTGAAGGGGGAGATGATCTCGCATCCTCCCCTTCCACCTTCGCCCCCGCGATTGCCACTGTGTGGCAGGAGCTCTCCCAGGGGAAGGGAAAGGGGAGGTGAGATCCCTCCTCCCCCCTCCCTTCCCCTGCCATCGCCAACCACAGATAATTGAATCCACAGTTGACGAATCAGCGGACATGGTGTTGCTACTGTATCCGATTTGATCCTAATCAATATATCTTCTTATGAACTTTTCAGTATCACCAACATTGAGGCCATGATATTGAGAACACAGCTGCACTGGGCAGAGCATGTTTCTAGGATGGAGGACCATCGCCTCCCAAAAATACTACTCTACGGTGAACTCGCCATGAGTCAGGGTAAGAGGGGCACTCCAAAAAAGCAATACAAGGATTCCCTGAAACAACAGCTCAGGCTTGGCTGTGGTCCAACCTGACCAACAATGGTCCAACCTGCTTCACATCCGGAGGCATGGAGACGCACTATCCGCAATGTTGCAGCTTTATTTGAGAACTCACGCCGAACAAGTCTTGAAGAGAAACGACAACACAGAAAGAATCACAACCCGGAAACATCACCCAAACATTCTGCAACCAGACTTGTTTATCTCTGATTGGCCTTTTCAGCCATCAGCACGCTTGCAGAAAGCACGGGATGAGTCCTTCCTGAATCTTCATTTGCAAAGAAAAGCCAGAGATGAAGGCCATAATAGCTGTCAACAATTTTATATCCTGATTTATCAGGAAAATGGGTCTATAAGGGCCTGCATATTCGTTATCTTTGTCTGTTTTAGGAATTAAGATTATATGTTTTTACTTCCATGATTATGGGATCATTCCACCCTGAAGAATATTGTTGAACAGCATTGTGAATTTTAGTATCAAGAAATTCCCAATTTTCTATCAAGTTCAAGAGTTATACCATCAATTTCAAGAGTTTTATCATTAAAAATATTTTAATGGCTCTTTAATACCACTTCTAATACTACTGGTACATTTAGTAACTCACAATGCTGCTCTGATACATAATTATTTAAAATATTCAAAAATTATGCATCTATTAGGGATGTTGTTGTGTGCCTTCAAGCTCTTTCTGACTTATGGCGACCCTAAGGCAAACCTATCACAGGAATTTCTTCAGAAGGGGGGTTACCTTTGCCTTCCTCTGAGGCTGAGAGAATGTGACTTGCCCAAGTGGATTTCTATGGCCAAGTGGGAATTCGAATCCTGGTCTCTAGAATTATAGTTCAACTCTAAAACCACTACACTATGCTGACTCTCTATTGGGCACTTTACCACTAATATGTAGATCCAAACAGAGGCCTTTAAAAACCTCTGTTATTTGTTTTGCACCACATTCAATTACCTTGCTTATTTTAATGGAGGGGATAGTTCTCTTTAATTTTCTTCTGTTTTAAGGCATTTGACAACAATTATGTGCATTCCCAAATTTTGCTTCAGGTATTAAAGGGGTTCAAGACTTTACTCACATCTAATATTTTTAATTCAGCTTTGTTTTTTTAAAATTAGAATAAACTTATGACTTCTTAGATTGTATATGCACTATTTCAAGATATCCAACGTCTGATAATAAGACTGTACATTGCAGATTGTTATTGTTCCTAAGGAAAGATTGATCATTCCTCAATACAAATTCTCTATAAACAGCATTTGTGGGGTCCTATACCACTACATAGAAAGATCCTGATGTCACAAATATTGCTGCATCTTCTTGCCTCCATCAAGGATCTTGTTATCAGTATTTCCTTAGCATCGCCTACAAAAGGGAAACTATAAATATGCAGTTCATGACAAGGAGTGTTACTCTTTCTTGAAGCTTTACTCTTGTTGTATGCAAGCTTGCACCCTATTTCCAAGGCACCCCACTTCTGGAATGTTAGCATTGGCTATAGGCCTCAGAAACTGGCCAACTTGGTTCATTATTGTGGCCTTTTACAAGGGAAAAAAGACAGGATGGTCTCAAAAGGTCATTTTGTTTTTCCCTGGAAAGGAAGACCTACGGCTGTGAGAAGCCAAAAGTAAACACATTCCACATCAATGGGAAGGTAATGGACGGGGAAACCCTTTTGTATTTGCTGATTGTGAAATTTCCTTTCCTCAGCTCTCAACCTTAAAGAAGTTGCTCAAAGCTGTTAAAATTCAATCACTGGACATTAAGAAACACATTTAGCATTTTCTACACCTTTTGTTAAGACCAGGAAACTCATTGTGCAATCCATGAAGGCTCATGGGATCCATTGTTTCCACCCACGAAGCAACCAAGGTGTATTTGGAGGTATAAAAGACCTCCCAAAATATGCCTCATTGCACACAGTCAGTAACAGGGGGAAACTCTGTTACTCTGTGTTAGCCACATCCAGCTTCTCCATCCACTCTGCCAAACGGACTACAGGACAGGTGATATTATTACCCCAGCAGAACCCTCTTGCAACCCTCTATCCCAAGCTTTCCTACTATTTCTTTCTATAGCCTTGTGTGCAGCTTCTTCTGGGTGAATGTGTGTGTTTGGTGTTATTTTTGAACTCCTTAATAAAAACCATACTTAATTTTACATGTGTGTATTCCATCCAGAGTAGTATTAGTATAATTGGTTTAAAAGATTCCCTGGTTACCCCCTCTTGCACAGCTAAAGTCGAGTTGCTGCTAATTTCCCCAACATATTAGAAACTCAATATTTTCTTGGAATTTTCCAAGGAGCATTTTGGGTAACATTGCCTTTTGGGTTAACAGTCTTTGTAGTTGCTCTGGAGTTCCATCTAATATTTTAAATAAATTATAATTGCTCTTATGGTGTTTTTGGTTTGTTTGTTTACCTGAGTTCTTAATAGCCTTACATTATTTGCATTTATAGTCTTATATGTATTAGTCTCTTCTCCTTTCACTTTGGTCTTATGAAAAACCTTTCTCCCTTTTTCAGAAAAGATTTTATCACCTAGATGAGCATTTTGGGCATTTATTGTCACAGTGTCCACCTGGCTGCTATTTTTCAAGTCTAATTTGTACAGTTCAATTAGTCTGGTTAATAATTTATAGGATTCACAAAGGTATATTTTATTAATCTTTTATTAATCTCATGTATTCTCAGAAATCCTTAGCCCACTGAAAAGGTGAGCCTCCTTCCTCCTTAATTTGCTCAGATTTTGTTACAGAATTCTCATTCTCTACTTGAGCAGGACACTGACTCAACTCCTTCACCTGCCTCAATATAAACTCATCTAGAATTTCCCTTTTCTAAAAGTTCTTCCCTCCAAGATAATTTTTCTGTCAGGGTCAACACCATGGCCAAATAGCCACTTTGCCTGATTGACCTCGTGCATATCCAGCATGGCATACTGGTATGAATGTTGGATTAGGGTTCTGAGAGACCAGGATTTGAATCACCACTGAGATGTGGAAACCCATTGGGTGAACTTCGGCAGGTCACACACTCTCAGCAATACAGGAAGGCAATGGCAAACCTTGTTTGAATAATTCTTGCCAAGAAAATCCTATGATAGGTTTGCTGTAACTCAGAGTCAACTTGAAGGAAAATAAAATCACATATAAATAGACCAGCCTGAATTAGGAACAGAGGGAGATGAAAGTTCACATTCATTTACAGCTATTTTTTCTTTATAAGGGATTATTTTTTTGTTACTTTCTGTTGTCCTTTCTTTCTTTTATATAATGCATTCCTTTTTCAGATTACCATAGCATGCCTTGCCTCCTATATTCCTACCTGGTGAAAAACATTTCACCAGGTTATGTGATGCCCAATGCCAAAAACTAATACTTGGAAAATTTAATGTAGTGTTCTACTTTAAGTATGGTTAGCATAATAAAGATAGTAGAGATGGCATAAAGAGAACAATTATACAAGTACATACAACTTCTTGAATAGAGTCAGTCAAAATTAATTCCTCTTCTGGGTTTATCTTTCTTAAAGGTGATATCTTTCATTCTCCTGAAGGATACTCTTGACTAAATCTACTGTTACATAAAATTTGTCCACAAAGTTATATAGCTCCACCAGTACTGCAGAGTTTAATGGGAAAATGTCCTAGATCTTAACAAGATGGCAACCAAATGTCAAGAGGATGGGAAATAACAGTTCATTAATATTCTAAATGCCAGCTTTCCATATAGCAGATGAAAAACAGCAAGGCAGCTGGGATTGATGGAATCCCACCTGAAGTTTGGAAACACGGAGGTCATGTACTCCATGATAAATTCCATGAACTCCTTGTGAATTGTTGGGGAAAAGGGGAACTGCCATCAGATTTCTGAGATGCAGTCATCATCACCCTGAACAAGAAAAAAGGAGCAAAATCCGATTGCTCAAACTATCCAGGCATAACACTGCTCTCTATTGCTGAAAAAATCCTTGCAAGAATACTCCTGAACAGATTAGTTCCTACTGTTGCAGAAGAACTTCTTCCTGAAATCCAATGTGGCTTCAGAGCCAATAGGAGTACTACAGAAATGGCATTTGTCCTTAGGCAACTGCAAGAAAAATGTAGGGAGCAGAACAAGGGTCTCTATGTAACATTTGTTGACCTCACCAAAGCCTTCGACACTGTGAGTAGGAAAGGTCTGTGGCAGATCCTGGAAAGACTAGGATGTCCCCCAAAAGACTAGGATGTCCCCCAAAATTTCTTAAAATGATTATCTTGCTACATGAGGGCCAGCGCGGTCAAGTCAGATATGGCGATGCTCCTTCAGAGCCCTTTCTAATAAATAATGAGTGAAGCAAGGTTGTGTTCTTGCTCCAACTTTATTTACAATCTTCTTCAGCATGATGCTCCAAAGGGCTATGGCAGAGCTTGAAGAAGAAGACGGCATCTATATACGTTACCATACTGATGGTAGCTTGTTTAACTTAAGCCGTCTGAGGGCTCGCACTAAGACTCTATCTAGTCTGTGAGCTGCTCTTCGCTGATGATGCTGCCCTTGTTGCCCACAGAGAAGCAGCTCTGCAGCCCCTAACATCCTGCTTTGCAACAGCTGCAGAGCTGTTTGGGCTGGAAGTCAACCTAAAGAAAACAGAAGTTCTTTACCAGCCTGCACCACGGGATGAACACCACCATCCCCACACTGCCGTTGGCAAATCTGTACTCAAGTCCATTTAGCAGTTCACCTACCTGGGAAGCATCATCTCCTCAGATGCCAAGATTGACAAAGAGATCGATCACAGATTAGCAAAGGCATATAGCGCATTTGGAAGACTTCACAAAAGAGTCTGGAGTAATAAACACCTGAGGCAAAGCACAAAAATCAGTGTGTATAGAGCCATTGTACTGTCTACTCTCCTTTATGGGTCTGAAACATGGGTCACCTATCGCCACCACCTACGACTCCTCAAACACTTTCATCAGCGTTGTCTACGCACAATCCTAAATATACACTGGACTGACTATGTGACAAATGTTGCTGTCCATGAGCAAGCAGGGATCACCAGCATTGAGGCCATGATATTGACAACACAGCTGCGCTGGGCAGGGCACGTTTCTAGGATGGAGGATCATCACCTCCCAAAAATACTACTCTACGGTGAACTCGCCATGGGTCAGCGTAAGAGGGGTGCTCCAAAAAAGCGATACAAGGACTCCTTGAAACAACAGCTCAGGCTTGGCCAAATTGATCACCAACAATGGTCCACCCTGGCCTCACATCGGGAGGCATGGAGACACACTATCCACAATGCTGCAGTCTTATTTGAGAACTCACACCAAACAAGTCTTGAAGAGAAACGACAACGCAGAAAGAATCACAACCCAGAAACATCACCCAAGGAGACCCTCTGCTGTGCGTTCTGCAACCGGGCTTGTTTATCTCGGATTGGCCTTTTTAGTCATCAGCGTGCTCGCAGAAAGCACGGGATGAGTCCTTCCTGAATCTTCGTTTGCGAAGAAAAGCCAGAGAGCAGAGAGAGGGAGGGGAGGTTTTGTACTGCAGGTGTAGTCAGATGAGTCAAATATGATCAGATATAACTAAGAGCTCTTACAGAGAAATGATAATAAATTCAATATTATAATAAAGTTATAACAGAGAAGAACAATATTATGTGTTTTCCCACTGGTTTTGAAGGCAATAAAAGTTCAAATTCACCAAACTGGCAGGGGGGCACTTTACATTGTAAGTTGCCTTCAGTCTCATATTGGGCAAATGGTGGGATGTTAAATAAATAAACAACAAAATCACACTCTCAATAGCTCTCCTTATCTCAGTGTGTCTCTTTAGTAATACAGAAGCACAGCGATACCCTTACTGCTCCTTCTTAGCAAATATGTGTGGCTGTATATAGGGTTATCTAGATCAAAGCTTCTTAAACTGTGGGTCGCAACTTCATATGTCATTGTGTAACTGAATATGGGGGTCACCAAAAAATTGGCAACAGTAAATTTGATTTTATGTATCTATTTTATATACCGTACCTATATAGCCGGGGTCACGTAAAAATTTGTTGGGTAAAAAATTTGTTGGGCTCGCAAGTGGGAAAAGTTTAAGCATTCAAGGATAATACCTTTTGTCCCAATAAGATTGTGCCGTGATTCGCTGTATTTGGAAGGGGGGGCAAAAACTCCAAAAACTATGCAAGAAAAGCCTTCGATGGCTTCTCCTGAGTTGTGTTTTTTAATGTGGGGAAAATACACATTCCTGCTGGTTATGACAACCAAATCGCATCAGAGCACATTTCCAGATAAGATATGTGGAAATCTGATTGGTTGGACATGTGCAGGGGTGGGCTCGCTGGCTACGAAGTGGCTGGAAGCGCCATTTTGGAGTTTCCTGTTGCCAACCGTGTGCTTTTCACTGCACCGAGGTGACCAAACATCTTTTAAACAATAATACTGTGCAATGGCAGCAACTTGTTGAGAATAATAACATGAGTGACTCACTCCTAGCCACCATCTTGATTCATAGGCATGGCTCTGTGTAAACATCAAACATGGATAGTTTTGCATACCAACAATTTTGTCAAAAAACCATAGAGACAAATGAATACTGTTGCAAATTTGCAGTAATGCACAACAGTCAGTATTATACTTTCTCATCTAGACAGTCATATATGTCTGCACTATATATATACATATATGTCTGTTCATGTATGTAGAAATACGTGCAATGTAATGGTTGTGGCAGTCTGGGGGGCAGGGTGGAGGAGAAGCAGACCAAGAAAACTCTCTTTCCTCTCTGTTCTCTGCTGGAAGGCTCTGACTTGAAGTAGCTTTACTCTTCACTCCACTTTCATCCATTTTTCCAAATGAGAAGAATCATAGACTTTGAAGAGACCAAAAGGGCCATCCAGTCGAAACCTCTGCCATGCAGGAATACACAAAGCACTGTTGATGCAGACCAAAAACACATTGGCTTTTTTAGCTGCCACATCACACTGTTTACTCATGTTCAACTTGTGGTCTAGAAGACTCCTACATCCCTTTCATATGCGCTGTTGTCAAGCCAGGTGTCACCCATTCTAGACTTCCCTCACAGTCCTTAGAGTAACTCCAAAAGCCCTCTGCAGGTGATTCAGACATCTGGCCAAAGCAATGTGTCCTTTCTCTGCAGCCTGCAGGACAGGTAGAAAAAGGGAAAGAGGGAGAAAGAATGCAATATGAGGGGGGAAAGGAAAAGCAAGTAGCAGGAAGAAAATGTACAAGAGGTGGCTTGTCTACTTTTGACTCTGGATCCATACACTTAGCTTCATATAAATCATCAACATCCAGTTCCCAGTGGATTATCTTCCGGCAGAATGTGGTCCTTGACAGAAAAATATAAGGCTCCCCACCCTTGTTATAGATTATAGAACATCAATCTTTAATTGTCTTCTGCAGGAATGTTAGACTGTTCCTTCATTCTCTTTGTATCCATTTTTTCAATAATTCATTTCGGTCTGATGCAACCCCCACATACTACAACAGGAAACTTCTGAAGGATGAGCCACGTGCTGTCTGCCGGGTGAATCAAGATATTGCTACAAATGAGAATGTATCAACAGCACGGTGCTTTCTGTAACTAGAAGCAAGCAAGGGCAGTAAGGAGTGAACACCACATGCATAATGCAGGTTCTGGCTTCTTCAAAACAGGAATTACTCCCTGGTATGGGATTCTCTTACCTGCTTTTGTTTTAGAACATACTACTCCTGGGTAAACTAACCATAATGTACTGTATTTTGAAGCCACACTTGGGAGGCAGATTATTAAAATGTCTACTATTTGAAAACTGGAGCATCTGCTCATCAGCTTGCATGTTGTCTTCCCCCATACTGACACCCCAAGAAGATGTCATCAAACTATCTGTTTTCAAATATCACTTAACCTACAAAATCACTAATCACATGGGATGAAAGGTAGTTTCCAAGCATTTTGCTTATGTGTGCATATTTGTTGTTTTCCAAGGAAGAAAAGTAGCAATCAGTGTTAACATAGGAACTATGTGGACTTAGGCCTCATCTAGATAAAATAGAATGGACCAGTAAGGCTATGGAATCCAGAGATGATAAGAATATTAAGTGGCCCATACAGGAACTCATTCCACCACTGTGTGATAAGGATTGACCAAAGTATCCTTCTGGACTGCCTCTCTCTGATGGGACTTGGGGCCATCTTGGAGGGGCAAATTCAGAAGGTGGTGCAAGGGGATCCTGTTCAATACCTTGACCATTGGCCTGTGGCGGTGTGGGAAGGTAATGAGTCTAAAAATAAAATTGTATTAAAAATTCCAGGATCTAGTCCTTTTAAAAACAACAAGAATTATTTCCTTTAAAAAGAGTTAAAGTCATTCATTCACTTTTGACTTCATGTTCATGTTTCATGCAGGGTGCGCTTAGGAAATGCTGACTTAAGCTCAATTATCATTTAAAAGTGTATTCAGAGGTCTGGGATCCCCCAGTTAAATTAGACTCATTACAAAACAAAGGAGTCAGTTTAAAATGCAAATCAAAGTTTACTGAAGGTATATCAATCTCAATCTACATACTAAAACAAACTTAAAAAGAGGTCCCTAACTGACTAATTAATATTTAGGGTAAGAAAACTCACCAGCCTACAACGATAGAAGGCTGCATGGTGAAACATCATAGCATTGTTACAGATGGCTTAAGATGGCAAATATATCTAATATGGCTCCAGCCTCATGGAGACTCAAACTTAAAAGAGAACTTACACAAAAGCAATAAAATTTAAATTAGGTCATGTGTTGAATGACCCAGCACTCCAGTTGGCTGGAACTGCCCAGTGAAATAAGAGAAAGGGAACTTGGGATAAACAAAGGCATGCAGGGAAAAAACCCTAGACTTATCTTAGGATGTGAATGAGGTACACAAGATTGCTTTTACATTACAATGATTATTTCCCCACATACTACAGGCGGCCCCTCAGGGTTCTGTTTTGTCTCCCATGCTGTTTAACATCTATATGAAACCACTGGAGGAGGCCATCCAGAGTTTGGGGGTTTGGTATTATCAGTATATTGATGACACCTAACTCTGTCTCACCTTCCCATCTGATTCCAAGGAAGCTGTCTTGGTACTGAACCAATGCCTGTTGTCAGTAATGGGTTGGATGAGAGCAAACAAATCAACTCTTAATCCAGACAAGACAGAGGTGCTCCTGGTCAGTCGTAAGACAAACAAGGGAATAGGGACTCCACCTGTGCTGGATAGAACTACACTCCCCCTGAAATCTCAGGCCCGCAGCTTGTGTGTTCTCCTGGACTCAACTCTGAGCCTAGATGCCCAGGCTTCAGCAGTAGCCAGGAGCACATCCGCATAGCTAAAACTAGTGTCCCAGCTGTGCCATTTCTTGAGGCATCAGACCTGCTATGGTGACATGTGCCTTGATTACATTCCATTTGGACTACTGTAACATGCACTACGTGGGGTACCTTTGGAAACTGTTCTGAAACTTCAGTGGGTTCAAAATGCTGTGGCCAGAATGCTGACCAGGGCATATATGGAGCATATAAATCTCTTGTTAAACCAGCTTCATTGGCTAGTGGTTTATTTCAAAGTGCTGGTCATGCCCTATAAACCCCTATATGGCTTAGATCCGGACTATCTGAAGGACCATGTCTCAAGACATAAACCTGCAAGAGCTTTAAGATAATCAGGGGAAGGCTTTCTCTTGGTCCCATCACCACCATAGGTCCACTTGGTAAGGACATGAGAGAGAGCCTTCTCAGTGGCTGCTCCCACCCTCTGGAATGCCTTTCCATGGGAGGCCATACTGGCCTCCTCCTGTTTTCCTTTCGCCGGCAGGCAAAGACATTTCTGTTCAAGCAGGCTTTCAATAAGTAATCATTCTCAAGGAGACTTTTTATTACAGCATATGCTGTGTTTGTGTTTTTAACTTTGTATCTTTTTTTGCATAATTTTATAGTATGACTTTAATTGTTTTAAAACTGTATAATTTTGTGAGCCACCTTGGGTCCCACTCCGGAAGAAAGGTGGCATATAAATAAAACAATTAAAAAAAATATTAATAATTAAGTACCTACTCTGCTCAGATTGCAAATAACGAATATCATTTTTAATTCTTCCTTCCATATATATGTGTGTGTGTGTGTGTGTGTGTGTGAATCTATAACACAAGACAAAGCCTTGCCTGCTCCCTGTTGCATAGGTTTCTATTTGCATGATTATTTTTTATATTAGGACACATTTAACTCCACACCTAAAATCTGAAGTTGTCTGATAGAAATAGCAGCGCCCACACCTGAGATCCTACATTTGTCAGAAGAGTAACCACAGTTATATCTGACAATGCCATCTCCCCAAAACCTACCTTTTCAGCCTAGCAGCACTCCAACCAAAGGCTTTCTAAGGTAAATATAAAATAAAAGACATACTGTAGTTACATAAGGATTGTTTTATAATTTAACATTGCTCTGTGGTTGGATATCCTTCAAACTGGTACTCATGGTGTGTGGGGGCAGGAGTTTAAGAGGCCTGTTAAGAGAAACTGCAGGGCTTAACTTCCCATGCAGTCTTACCTACAACACACATGATCTGTGGGAAGTTCTTCCATGTCCTGTGCTGTTGCTGGGGCTTTGTGGAAGACTCACCAACAGCCCTCCAGATTTCTTTACCAGCCATGCACTACTGCAGCTGGAGCTTCTATAGCAAAAAAAAAAAAAAAAAGTGTTGTTGTTGTTGTTGTTGTGTGCCTTCAAGTCATTCTGACTTATGGTGACCCTAAAGCAAACCTTTCATGGGGTTTTCTTGGCATAATTTGTTCAGGAAGGGTTTGCCCTTGTCTTCCTCTGAGGCTGAGTGTGTGTGACATGCCCAAAGTCACCCAGTGAGTTTTCATGGCTGAGTGGGGATTTGTAGCCTGGTCTCCCATTGTCCTAGTACAACAGTCAAGCCATTACACTATGCTGCTTTACTCCAAATGGAACAATGGAACCCCCCTCCAGTCCTCTCTCCTTCATCCTTTTTGTTGCACAGACATTTCACAAACACAATTACAAACAACAGAGAGCCCTGGCACCAGCTGGGAATAGGTAAAGATTGTTGCCCAGGTTTTTAAGGCCACCTGATGTACAAATATCAGACTGAAGTGTTGCTCATCCTCAGATTTCTCCTTTCATGTGGAGACTTTGAGAAACACCTGAATTCCCTGAGACTTCAGCTAGTGCCCTGACATCTGGCAACCCTAACTCCGGAATCTACTGCCCATCAATTTCATTGGATGACTCCAGGTTCTAGTCTTACAGAAGAGAGAGAAAAACAGCTTTGTCCATTTTCACCACACTGTACATAAATTCATAAAACTATTTTTATTGCTTCCCTTAACCAAGTTTTTCCATCTCAGTCAAAAAGCTGAAAATGCTTTAGAATGGGGGAATTGTACTTGCCCAGCATTCAGTACTCCTTTCAGGTTGTGTTCTCCAGACAACACATAACAGACTGCTAACTTCAACAGGTTTCTTATTACTTCCAAATACAAGAACTACAATTCACACCACTTCCAAGGTCCCACCTGGGTCTTAAGGAGGAAAAAAGACATGCAGACTTTCTGCAGACTCACAGCTAGACACTTGCACATCTAGCTCATGAACTCTTTGGTCATTGGCATTGCCCTTTTCTAAATCTTTTCTAACTGAGATCTTTTTAGAGATGACATGCTGAGAATGGTATGCAGAATTCCAAACGTGACTGTACTGTAACTTTATATGAAGTATCACAAATAGGCATTTCCCCCCACCCATCCTTTTCATAGAAACGCCAAGCACAGAGCTAGCCTTCTTTACTAACATCACTGCTAACGTTTCATTGAGCTATCTTTCATCACTCAGAGATCTCTTTCCTAGGTACTTGTGAATTCAGATCATCAATATATATTACAGGGAGGCTGCTTTGTCCCAGAGCCATAGGGGAGCTTTGGGTGGATTAGCCAGAGATTTTCTTTAAATTTCTGCACCTCTGCAGAAGCCTAAATAAAATCTGAATGCCCAATGTGAGGCATTATAAACTGCTTTTAAGACATTTCAGAGATTGGGTAGGCTTTTACGAAAACTCACTCCGTATGATCCCCAGCCATGGATGCTCAATTTCTACATGGGCTGGCCTTTGGATTGGTTTCTTTCTGTCCTGAGGAAATGTGGGGCTAGGAATATGGATTAGGAGCCTCTTATCTCACAGTCCTGCACCTAGTCTGGCTGTTTTAAGTAGCATGACAAATGTGGATGAAATGTGAATTAGCCAAGCTACTGGCTAAGAACAGCTGCTATATCAGAGGCAGGCAAGGCAAGGCAAGTTAGTTAGTGTGTGTGTGTGTGTGTGTGTGTACCCACCCCTTCACTCCATACCTCTTGCTCTCCCCCATCACTTTCTGTATTTTCATCTCTTTTTACTGTTTTCATTCCTGCCTTTGCTGGGGTTGGGGTTTTTAAGTACCATTCTCTGAAGGATTTTACAGGTGATATTTGAACTAAATCTTCTTCCCCACATACAGAAGGGAAAGATTTATAGGGCCAAGTGTGACAGCAATGTGAGGAGCAGCTGGGACTGTTTGAAATTCATCTCTTTCCTGTCAGCTCAACGAGAGTTCACTGTGATGGAGATAAATTGTATGTTATGTTTTTTCCCCCATTAGACACCACTCAGCCACAAACTACCACAATAAATAAAAAACGCCCACTAGTGAACATTAACACCAGGAAACCATCTCTGTCCATATCCCCCTGGACAGGCTAAGCAATAAAATACCACCTTGTTACAGTGAAACAGGGAAGAAGAGAAATGGCCCTTAAAATGGGGGATGGAATTTTGTCAGGCAATAACGGGATAACAGCTCTAATTTAGGGGATTAAATGTGGTATTGACACTTTCAATACACACAAGGTGTTTCATCCCACATGAGCTTCATCTCATCAATATCACTAGCCAAGACTAGGAGTCCAAATCCTAAGACTGATTCAAATCCACCTTTTCCTAAGACTTTTCCTGTTACAGACTGTGGAATATCTGCACTCTTTTAAATGTCAAGCAGTTCCAAGCTGCTTTATCCATTGTAGGTTCATATAAGAAACCCTGGAATCTTTAGTTCTATTATAGGTCTATGGATCTTTAAGCAGACTGCTTGATTATACAACACTAGATGAGGCAGATTTACCGTAATTGAAAAGCAATGTGCTGGAGGGGAAACAAATTATTTCAAAACTCTGAGCCAGATTTTGTTTACTTTTAAGGTTTCATAGAATCACAGAATCATAGAATTGTAGAGTTGGAAAAGACCATGAGGGCCATCCAGTTCAACCCCCTGCCACGCACGAAATCTCGATCAAAGTATCCATGACAGATGGCCATCCAGCCTCTGTTTAAAGACCTCCAAGGAAGGAGACCCCACCACACTCCGAGGGAGTGTGTTCCACTGCTGAACAGCTCTTACTGTCAAAAAGTTCCTCCTAATGTTGAGGTGGAATCTCTGTTACTGGAGCTTGCATCCACTGCTCCGTGTTCCAGTCTCTGCAGCAGCAGAAAACAAGCCTGCCCCATCCTCAACGTGACACCCCTTCAAATACTTGAACAGGGCTATCATATCACCCCTTAACCATCTTTTTTCCAGGCTAAACATACCCAGCTCCCTAAGTCTCTCCTCATAAGGCATCGTTTCCAGACCTTTCACCATTTTAGTTGCCCTTCTCTGGACACACTCCAATTTGTCAATATCCTTTTTGAATTGTGGTGCCCAGAACTGGACACAGTATTCTAGGTGAGGTCTGACCAAGCAGAATAAAGCGGCACTATTACTTCCCTTGATCTAGACACTATACTTCTATTGATGCAGCCCAAAATCGCATTGGCCTTTTTAGGTGCCACATCACACTGTTGACTCATGTTCAACTTGTGGTCTACTAGGACTCCTAGATCCCTTTCACATGTAGTCTCGTTCAGCCAGGTCTCCCCCATCCTATATCCATGCATTTCATTTTTCCGCCCTAAGTGCAGTACCTTACATTTCTCCATATTGAATTTCATTTTGTTAGGCTTGGCCCAGCTCTCCAGTGTATCCAGGTCATTCTGAATTTTGATCCTGTCCTCTAGGGGATTAGATACTCCTCCTAATTTGGTGTCATCTGCAAATTTGATAAGTATGCCCCTAATGCCCTCATCTAAGTCATTAATAAAAATGTTGAATAGCACTGGGCCCAGGACAGAACCCTGTGGCACCCCACTGGTCACATCTTTCCAAGACAAAGAGGAGCCACTGCTGAGAACCCTTTGGGTTTGGCCGGTCAACCAATTACAAATCCATTTAACAGTTAACTTGTCTAGCCCACATTTTACAAGCTTGTTTGCAAGAATGTCATGGGGAACCTTATCAAAGGCCTTACTGAAATCAAGGTATGCGATAAACACAGCATTCCCTTTATCTACCAAGCTGGTAATTTTATATATATATATATATATATATATATAAAAGATCAGATTAGTCTGGCATGACTTGTGTCTCTGAAACCCATGTTGACTTTTTGTGATTATGGTACTGCCTTCTAAATGTTCACAGACTCTCTGTTTAATGACCTGCTCTAGAATCTTCCCTGGTATTGATGTCAGACTAACTGGATGATAATTGTTGGGATCTTCTTTTTTTCCCTTTTTGAAGATGGGGACGTTTGCCCTCCTCCAGTCTGTTGGGACTTCTCCTGTTCTCCAGGAGTTCTAGCAATCCTGAGCTTATTCTGCACTTTAGCTTTTCTGACTTTACTCCTACACGTGCTCGCTGTTTGAATTCTTCTTTGGTGATTTCCCCCTTTTTCCATTTCCTATACATGTTCCGTTTAAAACTTGGCTCCATTGAAAGCTCTTTAGTGATTATTAAATTGACAGGATGGATACAAAAGTATTATCATGGAATATTAAAGGTTTGATAGAAGGGATCTCATTTACTTATAAAAAGAAAAGACATAAAGTGGACTCGATTGAGAAGGCTAGAGAATTCTGTATTAGTTTTGGAAAAGAGAAACCAAGGAGGGAATGGGAAAGAAAAGAAAGGGAAAGAAAAGAAGCAGACAAGGATAGAGAAAAAGGTGAAGATGAAAGAAACATAAGGAAAAGAAAGGTGACAAAAAAAGGTGAATTAGTACAGAAGACATATAGACAAAAAGACGGTGAAGAGACAGAAGAGGTAGAAGAAGATTCAGAAGAAGCGTTGGAACCAACCGAACCAGAAGAAGAGACCCAGTTAGATAAAGAGAGAGAATCAGCAGAGGAAGAAGAATCAGAAAGAAATATAATAACAATAGAAAATGACATGTAAGGTTATCTCTTGGAATGTTAAAGGACTAAACTCTGAATTTAAAAGAAAACCGGTATTCCACCATTTAGGGAAGCTAAGAAATGATATTGTGTGTCTGCAAGAGACTAAAATAAAACAAAATGATGTGAGATTTTTGAAAAACAAGAAATTAGGACAATTATTCTACTCAGCACACGAAAAGAAGAGAGGGATAGCGCTTTATATAAATTCAAAATACAATGCTAAAGAATTATTTAAAGACAAAAATGGCCAGATAATAGGAGTAGAAGTGAATTTACAAGAATTGAAAATAATAATAGTGGGAATCTATGCACCAAACCTAAAACAAGAAAAATTTTACAAGAACTTGAAATATCTAGTAGGAGATTATGAGAAAGAAAATCTGATCATCCTGGGTGACTTTAATGGAGTGATAAATACAATAAGGGATAGATCAGGAAAAGGGAAAAGGAAAGGACAGGGGAAACTTCCAAGAAGCTTCTTTAATATGATGGAAGAAATTGCCCTAGAAGACGTTTGGAGCGCTAAATATAAAAATGAAGTTGGTTATACCTTCTACTCGGAAAGATACAAATCCATGTCGCGGATAGATATGTGTTTGGTGTCTAAGAAGTTAATCACCCAAATTGAGGATATGGAGATTCTAGCAAAAATAACATCTGATCATAATCCAATCAAGATTTCTCTGAAGACAAGGAAGAGAGTTTTCAATTGGAGGTTAAATGAAAACCTTCTGAAAGATGAAGACTTCGTAAAAGTTCTGAAAAAGGAGGTAAAACAATACTTTTTGGAAAACGATACAGGAGAATGCTAGACTAGGACGGTTTGGGATGCAGGGAAGGCTGTGTTTAGAGGATTATTAATTAAAAGAGGAAAGGAAAAGAAAAAACAATACACAGAAAGGTTTCACTTTCTAAATAAGGAATTAAGGAAAAAAGAACAAGAACTCAGGGAAAATCCACAAAGTACAAAGATAATACAGCAAATAAAATTGATCCAAACACAGTTAAATCTGGAAAACATGCCAAACATAGAAAGAAATTTGAAAAGAATGAGACAGCAAAACTTTGAACACGCGAATAAAATGGGTAGGTGGCTGTCCTTTAGGTTAAAGAAAGAATCTGAAAAGAAATTAGTTACAGAAATTAAGAAGCAAGAACAAATAATAACGAGATCAGAAGAAATAAAACAACTATTTAAAGATTTCTATGTTAATCTATACAACCAAAATGAAACAAAAGAACACTTCGCAGCAAAAATGAAGGAATTCCTAGACAAACAATCATTCTCAAAAGTAGATGAAGAACAGGTCAAGACATTGGATGCACCAATTTCTATGCAAGAAATAACGTCAGCCATCAAAAGATTAAAAATGAATAAAGCGCCAGGTCCTGATGGATATACTGCCCTATTCTATAAGAAATTGGAGGACGAATTAAGCTTACCTCTTTATCGTATCTTCAATGATATTGACAAAAATGGGATCCCCAAATCATGGACAAACGCAAACATAACAATAATACCGAAAGAAGGGAAGGATAATTTGGAAATCTCAAATTATCGTCCTATTTCACTGCTTAATCTGGACTATAAGATGTATACAACAATCCTGGCAGAGAGACTAAAGAAGGTACTGAAAGAAGTAATTCATGAAGACCAGAAAGGATTCTTACCAGAAAGACAATTAAATCAGAATACGAGATTTATTTTGGATTTGATAGAGTATTTTGAAGTACATAATGAAAAAAAAATTGGGGTTGATGTTTGTCGACGCGGAGAAAGCGTTCGACAATGTCAACTGGGACTTCATGACAGAAGTCTTAAAAAGGATGGGGATGGGCGAGAAATTTAGGAAAAGGATTATACAAAGAACAAAGGATTATACAAAGAACAAAGTGCCCAGCTAATCATCAATGGTGAAAAAACTGAGAGCTTCAATATCAAGAAAGGGACAAGACAAGGCTGTCCCTTGTCACCATTACTATTCATAATAGTTTTGGAAGTTCTGAACAATAACATAAGATCAAACGGGGATATACCAGGGGTTAAAATAAAAGGTCATGTGTATAAGTTGAAAGCTTTCGCAGATGACCTGGTAATTATAATGGAAAATCCAATGAATCAGATAACAGAAATTTTAAAATCAATATCACAATTTGGAGAGTTGTCAGGGTTTAAGCTAAATAAGGAAAAAACAATGATATTGACAAAGAACATGACTAAAATAGAAGAACAGGAGCTGGAATACAAATCAGAGTGTCAAATAAGAAGTAAAGTAAGATACTTAGGCATATGGGTTTCCAAAAGAAACGGGGATTTATTCGATAACAATTATGGTAAAGTATGGAGAGAAATCAAAAAAGATATGGAAAGGTGGAGCAGGTTAAGTTTATCATTTTTAGGAAAGATAGCAGCACTAAAAATGGTAATCTTACCAAGATTACTTTTTCTCTTTCAAAATCTCCCAATAATAAAGAACGAAAAGATTTTTGAAAACTGGGAAAAAGAGATGAAGCGATTTATTTGGGAAAAGAAAAAAACCGAGAATCAAATGGTATTATCTAATAGATAAGAAAGAAAGAGGAGGGTGTGGGTTACCAGATATTAGATCTTACTACGAAGCAGCGGCTCTAACATGGTTGAAAGACTGGATCAATTTAGATAACGAAAGTACATTGAATGTAGAAGGACACGACGCAAGATATGGTTGGCATGCGTACTTGATATATAACAAAGAAAAAATAAACAAGGACTTTCTAAATCACTCTATAAGGAGGGGTCTTTCAAAAGTGTGGAAAAAGGTTAAAGACAGCTTTTATTATAAAATACCAATCTGGACTTCTCCTCAAGAAGCATTCATGTTAAGAGGGAAGAATACAGAAATATGGTAAGATACTCAGATATAACAGAAGAGGGAGAGGACAGAGGGAAAAACCTAAAATTAAAAACCAGAGAACAATTACAAAGAAAATATAACGTTAATTGGTTTACATATTATCAACTGAATGAAAGATACAAAGAGGACGTAAACAAGGAGGGGATACAAACAGACTTAAATGACCTAGATAAACTTCTCCGAGATCCAAAGAGGAAAAAACAGATCTCAAAACTTTACGAATTACTACTTACCAGGAAATTAGAGTTAGATAACGTAAAGGATTACATGGGGAAATGGGCTAATGATATAGGTCATAATATACTACTAGAAGACTGGGAGCTAGCTAGGAAAAGATCTATGTCATTTATGGCATGTCAGAAATTGAAAGAGAATTACATTAAAATCTCCCATAGGTGGTATTATACCCCGGTGAGATTAAACAAGATGAATAATAAGCTGAGTAATCTATGCTGGAAATGTGGGAAAACTCGTGGCTCACTAATTCATATGTGGTGGAACTGTAAGCTAATCAAAAAATATTGGGAAAAAGTACATGACAATATAAACCAGATTTTGAAAGTGAATTTAGAATTCAACCCTGAACTATATCTGCTAAACGTAATAAAAGGTTTAAATAGAAATGAAGAAAAATTATACTGGAAGATTATATTATATATGACAACATCAGCAAGATTGGTATTAGCTAGGAAATGGAAATTGAAGGAAATACCGACAGTTGAGGAATGGAAAGATGAACTTCTAGACATGTTAGAGTTAGATGCACTGACAAACAGAATGAGAAATAAAGATAACGGCTACACGAAGAAGAAATGGTTAATATTAATAAAACATTGGACAGACACAAAGGAGGTATATCAAAACATATGAAACTCACTTAGTGTATTAAAAAAAATTGGCACTAGGAATGATATCATGCTTGGCTTTAGTAGCTTATGTGTCAATACTATATATGTAAATGTTATGTGTCAATACTATATATGAAAATGTTGAAGGTAATGTTGAAATATGAAAATGTTGAAGATTTGTGTATGTACAATATAATACGAGTTAGCAGTAACAGCAAGTTGGGAACAATAGGTATTATATCCTGAGACAGAAAGATATCAAGTAGGAGTACAAAAAGAAACGGAGAGAAGAGACACAAACTTAGACCACTAAAGGACAATATAAGCACGAAGAGCGAGGAACCAAGAAGAGGACAAGAAATAGGAAGTTGACTTCAAGATAGTTAAAGGAAGTCTTTTTACAAGCAGAGAAGATACAAGAGAAGTTAAATTACAAGAAATGTAACATTAACATCAGCTATTGTATAATGATGTAAGACGTGAGATGTAAAGCCTGTTAGAAATAATGTAAATTTGGATCTTTAACACTGTAAATCAAGATGACACACAGTTAAGATAGTATGAATACACAAATTGTACGAATGTGCTAATATGTTAATCTAACAATGGAAAACCAGAATTAAAAAAAAAATAAATAAAATAAAATAAAAAGGTTTGAACTCAATTCATAAAAGAAGTCAATTTTTCCATTATCTGGAGAAATTAAAAATCAACATATTATGCTTGCAAGAGACACGTATTAGAGAAAAAGATGTTAAACTTTTAAAAAGGTCCAGACTAGGTCAGATTTTTACATCATGAAATGCTAGGGGGAAAAAGGGGGTAGCGATCTATATTAATAGTAAATTCTCAGCTAGAGAATTATTTAAAGATCAGGAGGGGTCATATGTAGGAGTAGAGGTTGAGTTACATGATCGAAAGATGCTAGTAGTTGGGGTGTATACCCCTATTCAAATGCAAGGGAAATTTTTCAGAAAGCTGATTGAAGAGGCAGAGAAGGTGAAAAAAGGATAAAACTCTATTTCTGGGAGATTGGAATGAGATTATAGATCCGCCTAAGGATAGAACATAAAAAAAAAATTAAAAAAACAAGGAAAACTACTGAAAGCTTTTTTTGAGATGATGTTGGAACTTGATTTAATAGATGTTTGGAGATGGAAGAAGGGAGAGGAAAAGGGATTTACTTTCTGTTCAGATGTTCATCTAACCTGGTCAAGGATAAACATGTTTTTAGCTTCAAAAAGTCTAATAAAGAATGTTAAAGATACAGAAATCATGTCGAAATGGATATCAGACCACAATCCTATAGTACTAACGTTAATATCATTAAAAAGGAAAGACAGAAGTTGGCGCCTAGACAAAAATCTACTAAATGATGAACAAAGTATAAAAGAGGCAAAAAGGCATTGGAACAGTATTTAAAGGAGAACACATCAGATGAAGTTAATATAAAAATAATTTGGGAAGCCAGTAAAGCTGTAATGCGGGGCTACTTTATGAAAAAAGCATACGAGAAAAGGAAAGAAGAGTCCAGACAATTAGAATTGTTATTGCAAGATATTAGGGATAAGGAGGAAAAGCTGAGGGAGCAACTGGATAATAAAAAACTGAAGTATGAGATAAATATATTAAAGAAAAAAGTGCAATCTCTTACAATAAAAGAAATTGAGCAAAAAATGTATCTTGCAAGACAAAAACATTTCGAATCATCTAACAAACTAGGCAAGTGGTTGACCCAGAAGTTAAAAAAGATGAGAGAAAACAAAATAATTACAGAAATGAGGTATGAAGATGAGATTGTGATGGAACAAAAGATGATTAAAAATGTTTTCATGAATTTTATACAGAACTATACAAAGATGAATCACGGAACAATACAATGGTAGGGAAAATAAATATTTGGAAAAACATTTTGCAATCTTCTCCACGTAGTGGCCCTATCATTTCCTTGTTCCTCTTTTTGCTGCAGACATACCCAAAAAAACCCTTTTTATTGTTCTTAACCTCCATAGCAAGCCTGCGCTCATTCTGCGCTTTAGCTTTTCTGACTTTACTCCTACATGTGTTCGTTATCTGTTTGAATTCTTCTTTGGTGATTTCCCCCCTTTTCCATTTCCTATACATTTCCATTTAAAACTTAGCTCCATTGAAAGTTCTTTAATCATCCATCCTGGTTTCTTGAGACACCTCCCATTTTTCTTCCTCATTAATACTGTTTGAAATTGTACCTTCAGTATCTCCCTTTTGAGACCATCCCATCCATCCTGAGGTCTCTTCTCTTTTAGTATTCCTGACCATGGGATCACCCCCAGTATTTCCCTGAGTTTATTGAAATCAGCTCTTCTAAAGTCAAGAATGTGTATCTGACTATGCCTGGCTTCTCCTTTCCATTGTATAACAAACTCCAGGAGAACATGATCA
This sequence comes from Gambelia wislizenii, assembly GCA_030847615.1. Classification (NCBI taxonomy): domain Eukaryota; kingdom Metazoa; phylum Chordata; class Lepidosauria; order Squamata; family Crotaphytidae; genus Gambelia; species Gambelia wislizenii. Next base: position 444,524,689 of record JAUMIR010000001.1, on the reverse strand, counting down.
CTCTCACCTAAGGATCCCACCACTTACACCCCATTAACCAGCTCATCCCTGTTGGTTAGGATCAGTTCTAAAATAGCTGACCCCCTTGTTGCCTCTTCCACCTTTTGGACCATGAAATTGTCTTCCAGGCAAGTCAGGAATTTGCTAGACCTTGAAGTTTTGGTTGAGTTAGATTGCCAGCAAATATCAGGATAGTTGAGTCACCCATCACTACTACATCTCTCCTTTCTGCGTGTGTGGTCATCTGTTCTAGAAAGGCATCATCCAATTCCTCCGTTTGACTTGAGGGTCTGTAGTAGAGTCCCACAATAACATCCCTGTTGTTTCCCTCCCCTTTAATTTTTATCCAGATGCTCTCCACCTGGCTTCCAATATTGATGTCATGGATCTCTTCAGTGGTATAAATATCCCTGACATATAATGCTATTCCTCCTCCTTTCCTGTTTGGCCTGTTTCTCTTATAAAGATTATACCCCTCTGTTCCTACATTCCAATCATGCAACTCATCCTACCAGGTTTCAGTAATGCCTATTATATTATATTTGTTTTGTAGTGCTAGGAGTTCAAGTTCATCTTGCTTATTTCCCATGCTCTGTGCATTAGTGTAGAGACATCTACACTACTCTATAGGTTTCTTCTTTCCTGTTGAAGTTGTCCAGGTGTTTGTGGATTTCAATAGCTTCTCTGTGCATTCTGACATGATAGTTGTTGGCCTGGTCTAGAATTTCTGTGTTTTTAAATAGCATTTTGTGTCCAGGTTGGTTTATAACATGTTCTGCTACTGCTGATTTTTCTGGCTGCCCCAGTCTGCAGTGTCTCTTATGTTCCTTGATTTGTGTTTGTACGCTACGTTTAGTGGTCCCTATGTAAACTTGTCCACAGCTGCATGGTATGAAATACAATAGAATCAACACTCAACACTTACAAAGGAATTCCACCCAGGGACAGGGGGATTCCCAGCAGATAATTGCCATCAACCAACCATCAGCCAAACTGACAGTAAGGAGCCTTGCATTTCTATACCCAGAAACTAACAATTCAATTAAACAAATTTACATATACTCCACAGGAGTTCACAGCATATAAACTCCACACACACACACACCTACCCAACCATTCTCTGAAGATGCCAGCCAGATGCAGGCAAAACGTCAGAAAGAAACTATTCCAGAACACGGCCTCACAGCCTGGAAAATACCCAAGGAAAATGTATGGATGCCAGCCATGAAAGCCTTCAACTTCACGGGAAACAAACTTTCTACATGTGATGTTTGATTTACATTAACTCATTCATATGTACAAGTTACCACTTGGTGCTGTAATAGCAACCTAGTGATATCAGTGAAATAGTCCTAAGACAGGAATTCTTAGTATGTCAAAAAATTATGGTCCCTATGAAGGAAACCAGAACAATTAAGGCACTGGCGCAGTCCAGTGGTAAGCAACTATGGGCTCCCATGCCATTTTTTCATCCTCCCCACTACCACATTTGAGGCAGTGGCAGTGGCTTCTTCCTTTTTCCCCTTTAACATCAGGCAAAACGTTCTCGTATGTCTTGTTCATATGGTGCTCATGACCTTATTCTAAAGTGAGAGTGAAAAAAGTGTCGACTGTGGGCCCCATGGGCTCCCTAGAGCCCCCTCCCAGTCCCCCAAAGCCTCCTTACCTCAACCATTTTTTGAAAAAAAATAGTTGCAGTATTTGGGCACTGTCACCTGAAATCCCTGCAAGAAGGCATCCAAATACACATAAATAGGCAAAAACACTCCTACCCACTCCATACAATGCCCCTCAAAACCCCTCACCACTCCCAAATACCTATTTTCATCCATTTCCTTCCCCAAATGGAAACCAGAAGTGATGCATTATCACTTCCAGTAGCCTTCTGGGGAGGACACAGACAAAAACAGAGGTGGTGTTTGGGGTGCAGGGGAAATTTGTTCTTATCCTCCAAGACAGTTACCCACCGCTGCAGGGGCAAACTAAGCAGCAGCAAAGGTTGAGATGCCAATGTGGTCTACAGACTGCTGACAGTTTCCCTCCTCTACTGTCAAAGGCTACACTAGCTCTGAAAATAGTATGACAGAGGCCTACTAGAGAAGATACAACCTAAGCCTGGAGGTCCACAAGCACTTCTCTGTCTCTGTGGTGTGTCCAATTCTTGCAGAAACTGTTAGAATAAAACAAGCAACATTGTGAACAAGCTGCTGCTCCAAGTCCAATTCCTAATATTCCTTAGTTCATCTCTGCTGGTATTTTATACGCAAAGGTAAGATGAACCACTGGGATTTCTGGGACAGCAGGAGCCAATGCTACTGCTAAATCAGTTAAGGCCTCTTGCTTGCCTTGTGCACAGAACTGGCACTAGCTTCCAGAGACAGATTGGTATCAAAAGGGCATTTGGCATGCTATCATGGGAAATCCATTTTAATTTGCCAATAATAATAACAGTTGCACTTGGGGTCCTGCATGTTAGAAATCAAAAGTCTAAAAGTTACTTGTCTGTGTAGGAGTCAGGACAGAAAACTGTTTTCATATAAAGTGTCTGGGAAGCAAGCCAGTACCACTAACACGAGCCATTTGGTATTAGATTCTCTGAAGAAACACAGTTGGGCAGACAATAGTAATGGATAAAATACCATACAAGGGCAACAGGAATCCTGGGCACAAAGCCAGACTGGACATTTTGGATCTCCCAAAAAAGTCTTGTTTGGGAAACATTTTTCTTGATACTATTATAATCGAGTGAAAAACAGATAAACAACTGCCTGTAACAGCTAGAAAAACTATCAAACTACAACCGTTAAAAGCCAGTCGCTCATGGATTGAGCTTAAGAAAATGCTGCTCTCTGTGCTGATGGCAGCCCCCGAGTGGGTGAGAATACTTTGAATTTAGAATCGTCTGATTGAAATGCCAGTTCAAAGCTAGAAAAACTCTCTAAAAGTTATACTTAATTAATACAGTGTGCTGTAAATGCTGAAATGCTACCAAATACTGAAATATTTGTAAATTCTGTACGTACAAATTTCAACAGATGAAATGTGACATGTATGATGCTCATGTATTACAAATATTGTGTAAGTTGACATTCCTTTCCTCTGAAAAGTAGTACAAAGTACCATGTTTGTATACTAAATATACCACATGCCTTATAAATGTGAGAAATCCTCCTTATAGAAAGGAATGTAAATAGACTATGTAGTAATGTCTATAAAACAGAAGGTACCTAGATAGAATTGTTTATGGGATATGATGAGCCTCCACAAGGAATGTGTAATTGCATGAACTAAATAATTTACTTAATAAGTATTTTTTAAATGTATAAACCTTCATGTTTTTATCCTGACATATGTACATTTCCTGAAAGTCCAAAGCTTAAGTGATTTTTAATGGGAATGCTGCTGTTGATTTACCTACTAGACAATACTGTTGTTTACAATATTTGGACCAAAATAATAAACTCTACTTGTATACAGATTGACAAACAAAAGACAAATAACCTTCAGCCTTGTAAAAAGTTATGGGATATGTTAATCATCTGTTTCTATGTGTATAATGAATATTTATATTTATACAGTGTCTCTAGCTACCATATATTTTGGGTGATGACAGGTTTCCATGTTATCTTCTCCACTGAAAAGAATGTTGGATGCTGTGCTTTTTTCTCTCTCTGGCTACCCTTTTATTTACTATTATACACTGAGGGCTTCAGTTCTACTTCTTATCCTGTCTTGTTTTGAAAGCTTTACATCTCTACTTCTGTCTTTTACTCAAGTGGACAATGTAGAGGAAAAACTCTGGGGTGAAATTAGTGGTTTTCTAACTCACTCATCCCCAGTAGAACCAGCTTTTGTAGGAACATTTCTGATCTGGAATTTGCTTCCCAGTGAAAACCTATATACAGAACACCAGCACTCAGAAGTGAGGCTCATTAATGAGCGATATCTTGTAATATAAAGAAACTGTTAAAGAGGCAGGCTTAAGTGACAATAGAAACTCCCTCTCTTTTGTGAATGGATGTGGCTTTTTGTAGGAATCAAGCTTGAACTGGTTGGGAGAATTTGGTCTCCTTTCTTCAGTGAATATTAGTTGTTCTGCTCCTGTTGACAGTTTGCTTTGTTGTCATAGCATTAGCTATGAGGTTTGTCTATTAAATAACGAGACTGATAAAATAATCCATCTTTATTTTATATGTACAGTTTTCCCTCTGTATCCACAGATTTGGTATCTGTGAATTTAAGTATTCATGGCTTGAAAATATTCTTTAAAAAATAATCTAAAAAGCAAACCTTGATTTTGCTATCTTATATAAGGGACACCATTTTGCTATGACATGGCATATAATGGGACTTGAGTATTCACAGATTTTGGTATCCACGGGGGGTGGGGGGGCTGGAACCAAACCCCAGTGAATATGAAGGGACAACTGTATTACAATTCTAGTGCTTGTCTCCTTCAATATGCTCCCCATTCACACTCAGACACCAAGGCAGTCTTGTTTTCCACTGTCGAAGGCATGGAGCAGATCAGTTTCTGTCAGCTGTTTCAACGCATCTACTGTTTTCTTCTTTACTGCACCAACTGACTCAAAATGTGTTCCTTTAAGCACCAATTTCACTTCAGGGGGGAAAAAGGCACATAGTGCCAAATCTGGCAAATATGGAGGATGTTCAAGTGTAGCAATGCGTTTATCGGCCAAAACCTGCTTCACAGAAAGTCCTGTGTGAGCAGGCGCATTGTCTTGATGAAGAATGAAACCATTTCCCCACAGTTCTGGCCGTTTTTTGTTTTTTGTTTCCCCTGACTCCCCCTCAGCTTTGTCAAAACTTCCTTATAATAATGCTGGTTCACTGTTCTGCCTTCTGGAATCCATTCTGCCAAAATTATGCCCTTGATGTAAAAAAAAAAAAAAAAAAAAAAGAGCATAGCTTTGAATGTGGACTTGCTTTGATGTGCTTTTTTTCATTCTTGGTGATGATGGTGTTTTCCAGTGCATGGGCTCTCGTTATGTCTCAGGATCATACTGGAAGATCCAGGTTTCATCACAAGTGATGATTTTTTAAAAAAGGTTTGGGGGGCTGCAGAATGTCAGCACAATTTTCCTTACGGCATTCTTTTTGCTCTTGTGTGAGAACCTTAGGGACCATCTTGGCACCAACGTTTCTCATGTTGAGATCATCATGCAAAATTTTCCAAGCAGTGTCTTTGTCAACGTTCACAGCTTCAGCTAACATTTGGACATGGAGTCGGCGGTCTTCTCGAACGATCTGGCTGATTTTTTCCACAATTTCTTCAGTTCTTGAAGTGGAAGGTCATCCAGTGCATTCACGGTCTTCCACATTCTCACGTTCTTCTCTGAATCTTTTGTGCCACTCAAATATACACACACGAGACATGCAGTATTCCTCATAGGCCTCAGTAAGCATTTGAAAAGATTCCCTCGGTGTTTTGTTCAATTCTACTAAAAATTTCAAATTGACATGTTGTTCGACTTTTAAACTTAGCATTTTCCTGGTATACAAGAGACAACACAGCTGCTTTAAACAACAACTGACAATTAACTGAACGGCTGAGAGTGTTGACGTTTGTCACGTAGGTTCAGACATGTTCAAGGTCACCACTCAAGCATTCACAATCAGTTCTCCCTGATTTGTCTGAAACGTAGAAACACAGTCTTTGTTATTTAACAGATAGACCTTGTACTGTATAGTTATGATTTTTCTCTTATGTCTTCTTGTTTCAAAAATGAGGAAAAAATTCACACAGAGGAAATCTGGGGTTTAAAGTAAAAAAAAAAAAAAAGCTGTAGTTGAAGCTATAATGCCAAAGCAAGGAAGTTTGCATACTATCTTACACCTCATGCTAAGTCAGATCAAGGGCATATTGATGCAACATTCTGTTACCTTTACTTCCACCGCAAATAAACGTAAGAGGTACATTCAAGTCTTTGATTTCCTAAAAGGGAAGGACAAAATCTGGTTTAAAGTGAGAGTTAATGTTGTGGGACTATATACCCCAAAAGCAAGGAAACTCAGGTAATATACACATCATATACATACACATCATGCCATCCAAGCAATTTTTATACATGAGCATACAGTCTCTGCTTCCAATGCAGTAAAGACAAGAGGTAAGCTCTAGAGGAATACTACATGACCTGTTGTTGCACTATGCTTCAGTAACAGTATCGGAAGTGAAACTATTCTGATCAGATGACATCAGCCCCCTTCGGTGCTTGCACCATTTGCACTGAATCCCAGAAGCATTTTTTTTAATTCATGGGCACCTGGAATCAATAAAAGTAATTTCAACGTAAAAACAGCATGATTTACTGTGCAGTAGTAACTTTCCGCAATTGCGACGAGATGACGTGAGCACATGCAGGAGTGGGCATACCTGCTCCACCCACAGTTCCCCCAATCTGTTGTTCCTCTGCTTCCCTGGCATCCAACTTCCGGTGAGCTCACAGGCTAATAACTTTATTCCCAAGTTATCCACTAACTTTTTAACCCCAAATTCACGAAATTCCACTGCTGCTTAATTTACCAATACTTGCATTTACCAATGTTTGCATTTAATATGTTTCCTTACCATTAAAAATAAATGTATTCCTTCCCTGCTGCTTTGAAAGCCTTGCACCTTTCCCTTCCGTGGTCTGCTATCTCCCCTGATCAGTCAAATCTGATGAACTATGCAAATTTGGAGGCTCTGTGGATTAAATAATCAGAAACCTCTTTTGCAAAATGTGTAAACAAAGAACAAAGAGGAGCATCACTCTGTGAATCCTTCATTCAGCTCATATGGTTTTCTGCTCCTTCATCCTATACAAGCCTTGTTGGCAAAGCAGGGACTCTGCTGCTCTCATAATCAGAAGGTTATGAGTTTGAGGCTCATATGGGGCAAAAACTTTTCTTTCTTCATTTATCATATTTAGCATTTTAGCATTTCCTCCCCCCCTCCTCTTCTTCCTTGGCAGGGCAATTAAAATCCCTTTTTGCTCCCAAAGGGGTGAATGCAGGTGGGTAAAATGCTCTGATCTTTATAAGGCAAGGAAATAACAAGAAAACCATTAATGGTCACTTGGATACAATGTTTGTTCAGTTAGAAAAGTGCCACATGAAACAGAAAGTAGGCTTTTAAAAAGTATTGGCCAGAATCCTGTATCAGTTACTTAGTTAAGTATCTTAATGTCAGAAATTGGCTACTGAACCCTAAGTTTTAAAATGGCCAAACAACTGTAGAAATGATGCTGAGTCATGATGACTGACTCCATGACTCCATGAACTGACAGTCATGCTAATCATGCTACAGCTGCATGAGAAGGATTGCATCAGGAGAAGGGTTGCTAGAGTACAAAGCCATGAAAGGTGGAAATCAGATGCAATGTAACCATGTCCTTGGGTAAGCCAATGCTGTGCTGAGTTGTATATAAGAGAGCCAGATCAGTGTTCATTCTCTTCCTATGATCCTAAGATCCCTGGCGTAGCACTTTGTACATACTGAAACTACTGAAGATTAAAAGCACCTCCTGTTTTCTGGACACCAAACACTCTGTGTGTATGAGTATTCTTGGGAAAAAGTTGCTACCTAGTCTGATGAGACAGTTTCTGGCTTCTGCCGGGGATTGAATGTCCTATCATCCCCTGACACTTAAATAACAAACATAAGTCTTTGAGGGGGGAGGAAATGGTAAAATGCTACAAAATGATGAAAGAAAAGGTTGCCGCATGTGAGCCTTGAACTCGTGACCTCCTGATTATATTAGCCCATTGCCTAGTTTACCAACAAGGCTTTTACAGGGCCAAGCAGCAGAAAACCATGTGAGCTGAATCAAGGATTCACAGAGTGACACAATAGATAATTTTTTTGAAGGAGCACATGTTCAAACAAAGTAGGGGAAATGACGTTCTAAAGATGCAGGAGGAGGCGATCATGGGGAGGCGTGGTTATCGTATGGTGTGTGGTGTGCTTGCAGCACTTTGAAAACCTGTTGTTCCATTTCAGAAATGGAATGAAGGGCACTGTGCAGTAGGTAAGGCTTGTATTCTGCAATACTTGCGCTTCGTTATGTCACAAAGTATACTCTCCTGCGGTATTCCTCCCAGTGTCTCAAATTGTGAAACATTTACAACTAGATGTCAAATGACTGCAAATTCTTTCACAACTGAAGGGAGCCTTCTGAAAGTGGGGTTTACAAGTGGCACAGATCTGATTAGCCTTGATGAATGTAAAACTGAACTACCTACTTTTTTTGAGAGGAGATTTGGATGAGAAGGGAAACCATTTACAGATAAGAAAGAGGTTGAACAGATAACAGGAGGAAACCTTTATATCTAGGTAAACATCATAGTATCTGGCTTATCTGATACTAAGCCCATTAAACATGAGACTCCTCCGCCCCATACAGATTGACTGGACTGGACTGGACTAATAAAGATGGTCTAACTTTTTTTTCATAGGACTAACTGGTACATGTCCTGTTGGTACTGTATATGTTAACACTGTCAAAACCTTCATTTCTCTTCAGCTCTGTACCATTACTGACATACAGTGTAGGAGGTCAGTTGGGCAGTGGAATTGCGCAGAAGTGCTTACTTGGTGTGGAAGTTAAAGTAAGGGTGGGGTCCATCAGTATGCCCCTATTTTCAATTTGATGGATGATCTGTGGTCCATACTTCATTGATTATAGTTCCAATCATAGTTTTTTCATTTGAGTCTTTTTTGTGACTATCGAAATTACATCATATCATCATGCATTATTATGCATACAAATTAGGAAATCTAGCAAGGTAATGAGTTTAAAAAATTGACATGCAAAATCAACTTTCTCATTTTCAAAACAAATAAGCTTCACGCAGAAATGGAAGGAAGCATATTATAAATTTGTGTTGGACCCAGATAAATTTTGTCATCAGCCTAGACCCACAAAAGACCCCATTTGATGAAGTTACTTGATGAGATCAAGAAGAACACACACACTGTCGTTCCAGCCAGTGGTGATACATGAGGCAATATCGGGGCCACAGCCCTGATAAGATGGAAATATGACATTTTCAGCTGATGTGGAAATCTAGGAAAACTGAGAGGGATAACTCTGCACATATTATTTGTATGCATTACGTAAGCATCCAAAAACCCAAATGATGGAGCAAGGCCTCACTATAACAAGCACAATAGGGATAAAAATATTTTTGGCTGGAACCCTCAAGCAATTTACAGGCATCTGTCAGTCCTAGATTAAATCATGAGAAAGTCAGTGTCTAAGCTTGGCAACAGTGCCGCTGTTTCTGTCTAAAGGGTTTTGCAGTTTATCCATAAGATTATATCATAAAGCTGGATTCTTTTTCAAGAGGGTAGACTTTAAAAAAAAGCCTAAGGAAGGAGAGCATGAGAAACATTTTTACCCAGTATTTGTGCCTGCTCGTCCAGCTATTTTGGGACTAACTGCCCAACATTCTATGTAGTAGCCAGTTATCTAAAATAACTGGGCAAATTCTTACACCAAGCAATTTATACCCATGTGGCTGCAACTTAGATCCATGATTCACTCAGTGTAGTGGATAGATGCCCTTCAAGTATAAATCCAAGCTATCAAATGGAACAATGTTATAATCAACTCCTTATGTGATCCTAGTAATTCCTTTAGATTTAGCACATAAAGTTAAGCCAATATGGATGTTCAGGTTTGAGACAGTGAAGCCATTCGTCAAAGATCTGTGTTCTAATGGGATAAGGAATTCTGTAGTGGAGCTAAAAGTATGCATGGTCATTATAATGTCCCACATACAAAACCTCATTCTGTGTTTTTTCAAAAGGTGAAAGTGTTTGGATTATGCTTTAACAAGAACCAGGTCTGGGTGTTAGTGTTAGAAGGTTTATGATGTCAACAAGAAAACCAAATCAACCTTTTTTTCTAATTTAAACAGTCAGTCTTTTTCTGCTTGCAGACATTCTACTACCTTACCAGGGAATTAGACCTGCCAGATTTCAGGCAAATTGGATGCCACTTTAGAAGTGTTTATAGAAGATGCATATCCTATAAGCTTCTAATTGCATTCAGTGGCAGATGCAGCTATTTTCCACTTTGCAACAAAGAATGCTAGGCCCAGGAGAGATCTATAAATGGTAGAACTCAGGTTATGGCCCTTCAAATAACTTTTTGGGACACTCTAAACTAAGAGAAGTGTGCTTTATTTTATTTCCTCAAAAGCTGTCTGAAATGTGTTGATTCCAATCCAAACAGCTGGGGTGGGTGGGTTTGAATGCCTTCATATTTAATTTAATTTGATGGAAACTACCAAAATTACAGAGAGCAGACAATGGAGTGCTTAAATTGAGAAGGGGTTTTCTCCCACCAATCTGACAATATACTAGAACTAATAAACTGTCATCTAGAACTACTATCATGTTAACGTAATCCACACCTTTCACAGGGAAAGAAAATCAGAGTAGGACTTTGTTACTACCAGTTTTTAATCTTAAATAATTAAGTCTGGTCCATGAATGCTGAAGAAAGTTTAGAGCAGTGGTTCTAGATCTTTGACCCTCTAGATGTTTTGGAATTCCGCTCCTCAAATCCTTGCTGGCTAAGATTTCTGAGAGGTGAAGTCCAAAACACCTAGAGGGCCAAAGGTTAAGAATCACTAGTCAAGATGGAGAAGATCAGAAGAGGAAAGGTCATTCAGGAAAGGGATATTTAAGGAAAGATGACTGAGTTTGCAAGACTCAGGAAGGGGGTAGATAGCAGGGCCAAGGAACAGAGGCTGTAGAAGAGGAAGAGATGGTGGCACATAAAATATAAGAAGCAAGGGCATAAAAGAGCCCATCATGGCCAGTTGGAATTGTGGCCTTTAATCCTGAAATAGAAATATGGAGTGATGCTTCTCAGTATTTGCCTTCTCAACTCTGATGCTTTACTTACATTTTAGTCTGGAAGTAATGTTCACTGTTCTGCTGTGTGCTTTGGAAAACTAATGGAGCATTATCTTCTCTTACATCCATTACTTTTAAGTAGCTTCTGTCAGTGCAAGCCAATCCAGATTTATTGAAAATTGTTATTCCAGAGAGGTTTACTTTTAAAAACAAGTATGCTTATAACTGCAGCCTTTGTTACATTTGCAAACCTGTCAGCCTCTAAAGATAGATTTATATACTCTCTCTCTTGACCAAAATGATTTACCAAAAGTAAAGTGAGTAAAAATAGGTCAAGCAACTCAGTGTTTGGATCTTTTATGTTACGTTTCTAAATACATTTTAAAATTTTTACAATTAAAGGTATCCAGACCAGCACTTGTCACATTTTGTTAACATTTCAGCTTTCAATGTCCCAGAATTAAGGCTATAAATATTTATTCCTTGGAGGTCCTTAAACAGAGGCTGGATTGCCATCTGTCAGGGATGCTTTGATCGTGATTTCCTGCATGGCAGGGGGTTGGACTGGATGGCCCTCGTGGTCTCTTCCAACTCTACAATTCTATGATTCTATGATTCTATAAGTAGAAAAGGTCCTCAATAATGGATTGTAAAGCAGCTGAATTCAGATAATAAAATACTGTAGTATGTTTAATTTCTATTAACTTCTTCTAGACAAATAAATCTGGGAAAATAGATATGTAACTGTGCACTGGGGCAAAGTCAGTCTCTGTGAAGTTGAAGGCTTTCATGACCGGCATCCATAGGTTTTTTGTGCGGGGGGTGTTTCAGGGCTGTGAGGCTGTGTTCTGGAACAGTTTATTCTTGACGTTTCGCCCTTTCTCCCTCTATCTCTCTGGAAACATGAAAAGTGGTATGGCCAAGCAGAGAGAGGCAGCATGACTATTCCAGCCACATCTATAGCAACCACCCAAATGCTTGCAAACACCTTCAGTTTTTGCTTACGTGCACACATCTAAGCATCAAGTAGCACCTCTGTTGTTTGAGTCCCTGGTAACATCCTTGCTCTTGGGATAACATATGAATGAAGTTTCAATTACATCTGTAAAGCTCAAATTGCCTAGGTAATTGAAGTATGGTTCTGCTCTTAATCAGGAAAGGGGATTTTTGACCCTTACAATGACTTGGCAACTTGTAGAATCTGTTCTGTACCTCCCCAATTTCCAGTTAATAAGAAATCATTTAGAGTAAACTTAACCTATCACTTTAGGTTAAGCCACAGGTGGGCAACTGAGGAGGGGGGGGAAGACCAATTTTCACCCGTTCCTCCCTTCCCCTGTGCCTGAAGCAACCCAAAGCTATGTTGCATCATTCCTGCCTTTTATATCTACTGGGGGTTTTTTGCCATTATTTATTTGCTTTATAAGGGATTTAAGGTACGTGAGGGTAGGGCATACAAATGCTGTGTTTTGCAGCAATTTTTACTGTTTTAGGGGGTTGGGGTGAAAAATTATCCTAAAATATTCTAAAAATTTGGGGGGGGGGAATCTGGGGGGTTGGATGGCTTCAAAGGCTATATGCAACCCCTGGGCCACACTTTTCCCACCCCTGGTTAAACAGATTCAAATCAATCAAAGTAAGATCAAGTAGTACCAGACTAGATCTTAAAAAGGTAAACATTATGCACCTGGTTAGCACGTTGGACTACAGACAGAGTAGGCCATGAGTAATCTGGTCACAGTCTTGCCCACTATGTTGACATAGTAATGTATTCCTATTTACATTACAAGAATTATTTCTAAATTTGCATCTGTGTAACTCAATTAGTATATACATTTTATGGGAATAGGCAAGTGGCCACCTTAGAATGGTATAAGCCCCCAGAATTGTAGTAAGTGATAGAATAGGATGGCTATTGCAGTTTTAATAAAAAATAATCCAAAAGCATACCATTTATCATGCAGCCCCCTCCCACACCTCAGCAATCCCCCCCCCCAAAAAAAACACACTCCCTTCTTCCATGATAAAGCAAGCCAGGATAAATATCGGCAAAAGGCAAAGAAGCCAGGCACCAGAGAACATGTTTTATTTTACCTAGTTTAAGCCTAGGAGAAACACCATCTTGGCTTTTCAGATGCCACATTGGTTTTACAGTGTGACCTTGAGCAGTCTTCATTCCCCTTTTGTAAAAATGGAAGCATGTTGTCCTATCTCAGGAGAATGTTGCAAATAAGGACACATACGACCACAAAACATTGTTAAAAACTTATCTACTTAAGCCTCCCTTATCAACTGTAAACAAAGAGACAAAGTCCAACTAGACAAAGTTCTTTTAAACACAACATTACTAAGGGGCTGCAGTCTTACACACACTGATGCAGAAAAAAGTCTCATTTAATTAAATGGAACTTACTTCTGAGTAGACATGTGGGACTACACTGTTAGGCCTTCATTACTGTAAAGGAACAGAAATACTGTGTGCATGGTTTTAAAACAAAGGACAAAGCTAACTTATCAAGCTAACTAGATCTAAGTATAGTTAATATCATGACAGGATATGGCCTGAGAATCCTAGATATGCACCTTGAGTTCCATGATGGAAAGAAGGCAGAACTTATCTGTCAAATAAGTAATGCCAAGAACTAAGAGGAAATAGTGGACGAGTGCTAAGTAATTCTATGTTCATGTGTAAGAAGACTACACAATAAATTTGATAGCCATGCAACATCTGCTGAATTGATGCAGATTTTTTTTATTAAATTATACATACTACCTGCCAGCCAAGCTTTTATGTAATTATTCCCCATGGGATTTCATCTAACCTCCTCTTAATAGAAGACGATTGATAAGAGGATGTGGAACTAGGTGGCATACATGCCATTACACCTCTGGATTTCTAGTGTGCAATGCAAGTGGCTGAGCTCAACAAAGCTCTGAGGATGTTTTGCCACAATGCTTCTAGTATGACAAGATATAGGTTACTTGGTGACATAATTTCTCTACCATGTGCTTAGACCACAACTTGCTCACTCCTGGTTTAGGCCATGCTGACTTTTCAATCACAATGCGTTTTAAAACAGACTATATGAAGCTACAGTCATCCAGCTGCAGTATACAGAAAAGGCCAAACTACTCCATCTTGATCAATCTCTTGTCTCTGCATCCTTTTGTCGAGTGGAAAGGAGTATTTTGGCACATGTCAGGTACAGATGTGTGGTGGAAATGGAAATCTGTATCCATCCCTGAATAAGTGCTGAAGCAATTCAATGATCATTTCACCATGAATTAGTGGCTCCACATTTAGTACTAATGTGTTCTCTGTTACCCTATGTGTGTGCTTTCAAGTTGCTTGTCAACTTATGTTGATCCCATGAATTTTATAAGGTTTCTTTAGGCAACAAATACAGGTGGTTTTGCCTTTTCCTTACTGTGAAATATAGCCTACAGCACCTGGTATTCACTGGTGGTCTCACATCCAAGTACTAACCAGGGATGACCCTGCTTAGTTTCCAAGACCAGAAGGGATCTGATGCCTTTAGGGTATTTAGGCCATATTTCCCTATAGCAGTGGTGCACAACCTGTGGCCCTCCAGGTGTTTTGGCCTCCAACTCCCAGAAGCCTGAGTCAGCTGGTCAATGATCAGGAATTCTGCGACTTGCAAGGCCAAAACACCAGTTGTGCACCACTGCCCTATAGCATAGCATATACCTAAACACTCAGATTGTAGCACAGGTCCCTGACATGCACAAAGGTTTAAGGAAACACAAATCTGTATTTATATTTTATGCATTAATACATTACAGTAACAAACATTACTGTGCCTTAAACAAACACAACTGCTGTGTAAAGTGTTAAGCCACCTGAAAACTGTTCAAAGAGTTTGTTTTCTAAGATATGAATACTTTCAAAACCCATATTAGAACATCTGCTTCCTGAAGAACAAACAAAACCATGAAAACTAGTCTGAGAAGGCACATTTTCTTCTAGGAAAACTGATTCATGTACTACCCCTTCAATATTACATTTGCATACACACATCTTCAACAAGTAACCTTTTGAGAAGGGTTTGGATTCATATTGATAGGGCTGGTAAGGAAGTCACAGAATTATTCACCCTTTCTTTCCCTCTTTTTGGTCCAACTGAAATAAAATACAGAAATAGCATCCAGTCCACTTGGGAGCCCAGATGTGAGTATTATAGCAGCTGTCCTGCTGCCACAGCAAGCAGATGAACTTAAAGAGCCTCCGGCACAGAGTTTACAGACATGGATAATCATTCTAAAGTAATTATCAGTTTGCTACCCCAAAGGATTTCACCTGTGAGAAGTCACTGGGAGCTAATTACTCCAATTACTCCCTTGATGTATGCAGCCTCTGAGAGGCTAGAGCAAGCAACCTTCCTCCCAGCCTAGTAGCTTGCTCCTTCCCATTAAATCCTAGACCTCTGTCCATTTACTGAATATTACTATACACCACAACCGCAAGCTATGCATTGCTCACCAACCATTATGTAGCCCCTTGCTCCCACTTTCCTGTTGTGCTTCTTCTCTTCTCTCTACACTGAAAAGGAAAAAAAAATATTAAAACATGTAAGCTACACTAAACTTGTCTCAGTTTAACCAGTTAGTTAAATGAACTCTGAAAACAACCTATGCGGTTTAGTTAATAATAATAATAATAATAATAAAATTTTATTTCTATCCCACCCCTCTGCAACGCAATCGGGGCGGCTTACAATATAAAAACTCCATAGTCCCAGTAGTTAGAGCAGAGTTTCTCAACCAGGGTTCCCTGGAACCCTAGGGTTTGCCAAGAGGCTGCTAGGGGTTCCCGGGATATTGAGAGTGAAAAAAAAAAATTGCCTGACCCACGCAATAAACATTTTTATACAGTTGGTCCTTTCATATTCATTGGGGTTTGGTTCCAGGACCCCCATGGATACCAAAATCCATGAATACTCAAGTCCCATTATATGCAATGGCATAGCAAAATGGTGTCCCTTATATAAGATGGCAAAATCAAGCTTTGCTTTTTGGATTATTATTTTTTAAAGAATATTTTCAAGCCATGAATACTTAAATCTGTGGATAACAAATCCGTGGATACTAAGGTCAACTGCAATAATTTTTAGGCAAGGGTTCCCTGAGACCTGTAAATCGTTTCAAGGGTTCCACCAGGGTAAAAAGGTTGAGAAAGGCTGAGTTAGAGGGATGAAAAAGAATCATAGAATCACGGAGTCGGAAGAGACCTCAAGAGCCATCCAGTCCAACCCCCTGCCATACAGAAATAAGCAATCAAAGCACTCCCAACAGATGGCCATCCAGACTGTTTAAAAACCTCCAAAGAAGGAGACTCCACAATAATACAAGGCAGTGTTTTCCACTTCTGAACAGCTCTTACTGTCAGGAAGTTCTTCCTAATGTTTAGCTGGAATCTCTTTTCCTGTAATTTGAACCCATTGCTCCGTGTCCTAGTCTCTGAAGCAGCAGAAAACAAGCTTGCCCCATCCTCAGTACAACATCCCTTCAAATATTTAAACATGACTATCATGTCCCCTCTCAACCTTCTCTTCTGCAGATTAAACATGCCCAGCTCCCTAAGCCACTCCTCATAGGGCATGGCCTCCAGACCCTCCACCATCCTGGTCACCCTCCTCTGGACACGTTCCAGTTTCTCAGTATTCTTCTTGAATTGTGGTGCCCAGAACTGGAAACAGTATTCCAGGTGAGGTCTGACCAAAGCAGAATACAGTGGCACTATTACTTCCCTTGATCTAGACACTATACTCCTATTAATGCAGCCTAGAATCACATTGGCTTTTTTAGCTGCTGCATAACACTGCTGACTCATGTTCAGCTTGTGATCCACTAAGACTCCTAGATCCTTTTCATATGTACTGGCCTCAAGCCAGGTGTCACATAAGTCAATACTGCAGTACTGAAGAGGGAAAGAGGCATATCTGCCAATGCCAGACCATTGCTATCCCTTAGGTATGGCATCCTATGAGAGTCTCAATAAAGTTTTACGCTCAAGATTTTAAGTTCCTATACTTCCTTGTCACAGGAATTTTTTTGGGAGCAAGCAAGTTGTATATTTTTTTAATTGTTCCCACAATAAGTTATACAGTCGGCCCTCCTTATGCACGGATTCAACCAACCACAGCTTGAAAATATTTTTTTAAAAATATTTCAAACAGCAAACCTTGCTGTTCACCATTTTATATAAGGGACACTATTTTTACTATGCCATTGTATATAATGGGACTTGAGCATCCACAGATTTTCATACCCACAGAGGGCACTGGAAGCAAACCCCAGCAGACACCAAGGGCCCACTGTATTTTCATATTGTATTTTCTTGAAATTTACCTCCTAATCCTAAAAAGAATACATTTTGAACTTTTGGTGCTAGCAATATGGGGAATTTACAGCATGGTCCTTTGCACATTCACTTGGAAGTATATTTGCATCTTTGACAAAGCTCACTCCTGAGGAAATGTGTTCAGAATGGTAGCTTCAGTCACCTCAGGTGTCTTGGGAGTGATTAAAAAATTGTCCTAAAGCTGTAGCATTCTTACATCATTCCAACTTTCACACACTCCAACTAGCTGTCATAGCGATCCTGCCCACCAATCTTGATACAGAGTTGAACATTATGGAGATAAATAAGTACAAATACAAACCACCTGTCATTTTATACAAATACCCCACTTTCCAGTCATTCTTCCCCTGCCTGATATAGCCCAGTGTCCTTCCAGCAGCACTACAATAACATAGTGGTAAGAGTTAGGAATGTAGTCAGGTAAAAAGAGACAGCAATTGGAGACATCAAGAATCCAGATGAAGTTAGACTAGACACAAGAAAGGTGCACAAAATTAGAAACTGTCACATTCCAGATTTCCTAACAGAGTCAGTGACTGATACTAACTTGCCTGACCCACGCAATTCCAATTAAAATTGCAGCACACTCAAAAATAACTACAGGGTAAGGAACTGCCTAATTTTGTTAATTGTATTTTCTTTCCTCAGAAAAGAGCCAACAATAAAACAACCAGTTAAAGTTTAGTAAACAGTTCCCTCTTTGCAGTGTACATGCAATGCATGAGAAGGGTGAGAAGGTGAGTACTTTTATGGCCCAGGTTCAAGGATGCCATTAGGCACTGCAGTGGTCATCTCCAGAACCAAATGCTGGGAGGCAGGAGCAAAGCAGGAGCAAAGTATTGGAGTGAGAACTGTGTGCCAAGCAGTCTGCCTTGTGCCTCATAAACTGGCCTACTTACCTGAAGGTACTATGGAGGATGTTGCCCATTATCAGAGCTGGAGAGAGTCAGCTACCAGAGTCCAGTTAACTGTTATGCATGGAAAGTAAGGGGATGCCATCTGTTTCTTCACCTGCATATCTTGGATTGATCTTGCCTGGGCTAGGGAACCAAACTCATTAGTGGTGGGGACAGCAAGCACTGCTTTTTAAAAAACCCACATTATTACATTCTCTAAACTGAGGCTGCAGCAGATGGAACTTGAGACTTTGGAATAGTACCTTGGGACAACACATAATTTGACAGCTATCAAGGGTCTGCCAATCAAAATATTATCCCTACTATCATTTAAACAGGGCTGTTATATATTTTAAATATGCATGAATGCACTGCAAAACTATGGAAGATTGGCACAAAAACACATGCTCTCCATTTTTTGCCCAACGTAAGAAGTAAGTAGGATTGATGAGTTCCAAGATATTCTTGAAAGCAGTTAGCTAATGCCTAGAGAAATCTCAGAAGCTACTGGAAAGCTGTGACAGACTTCCAGTGGTCAGAGGACTGGACTTCAAAACACATCTCTCTCTGATACCCAGCTAGCAGGTAAGCTATGTAATATGTAAGAACATCCAAGTTATGTCCATTCCCCCCCCCCAAGAAACAGAATTATTTCACGCCATAGAACTACATTAGGTAGACTTACCTGCAAGTAAAGACCACCAAACATGGGAAACTTTGCTTCAGATACATGCTTTTTTTTTTCCCTTGGTGCAAAATATTAGGCTAAGTAAATATAGCAGAAGAGGCTGCAAAGGCTCATATTCTGTTGACTCTAATCCAACACAGGATGACAGGCTCCCCTTGTGGGGCCTTTTGATGTCCAACATTCTAACCCCATTTGATTATCTGTCATCAACACAAAATCTAAAGAAACTTACGGAGTGCAACACAGGAGACAGACCAAGAATGAAACAAACAAGGCCACTCTGGGAAATCTTCCACATTCTCTTTGAATTCTCTTCCCACACTCCTTAGGTATAAACTCTAGCACATGACAATGTAAATAGATAATATCTTAGAGGCACACAGGTCTCATTTTCCACTAGCCCAATTGCTGGGCTTACTATGAGAAGCCATCCATGTGGGTTGCATGTAACACATTGGACCTCTACAGCACCACTCCCTATAGATGATATGAGGTAGCAAGAACTAGTGAATTGTAGAGGATAAGATATGCTTACGAGCATTTCCACTCAGCTGTAGCCACCTGGAAATGCCCAGAGGATACAAAGCATCATTCCCTTATAAAATATATTACCTGAGATGGGGAGACAGGCAGGAGAAGAATTATGGAGATTGAAAACAACATACTTAAAAGTCAAAGACAACCATTTCTGAATTCCGCATTACAAGAGTGCCACCTGCTGGGTCTGAGCAAATTCTGCTTGAAAATCCGGTCTTGCTATTGACTAAAAAAACCCAATAACTAGAAGCTCTCTTATAGATAGCACCTCATTCTGAAGGAAACTCAATCCAATTATGTGTCTTTTGTGGATAGGCTCTTATTAATTGTGAGTGTCTAGAGGAGAACCTTATATGCTTCATGAATATCTCATGAGTTTTTTCGGATTTTCAACCAGTTTTCTTTGACCTCCTCAAACAGTTGCCATATTGGAATATTAAAAGCTACAGAGCCAGGATAAGGTACATATGGGTACATATAGATGCCTATGCACAGCTACTTAAAGCAGAAATACACAGCAAACATTCCACCTGGGTGGCAGTAAAATATGCATAGTATTGCCAGCAACATATGTTCAGATCTTAACAATCCCAAGGGACTACTGACAGGTGCTTCATGTGTTGCTCTGGTTGCTATGAGAGGGTATGCAACACAGAGGAATTTAAAAAGGTAAAAAAAACCAGATGGGGGAACCACTCATTTCTGGGATGTGTAATATTTATCTGGGTATTGTAAATGCCACATTAACATTACATGGATGTTCCTTGCAGTAAAAAGTGAATATGAATTTTACTACGAGGCTATCCATATTCCTCTATACCAGCCTTCTACGACCTAGATTTGAGGGCCTGTCTACACTGCAGAAATATAGCAGTTTGACACCATTTTATCCACCATAGTTCTACCCTATGGAATCAGTATTTGTAGTTTTGTGAGGTATTTAGCCTTTTCTATCAGAAAACTCTACTGCCTCACCAAATTACAAATACCAGGATTCCATAGGATAGAACTATGGTGGATAAAGTGGTGTCAAATTGCTGTATTTCTGCAGACCAGACAGGCCCATTAGATTACAAATTATACCATCCATAGCCAGCTTACTAAATATGATAGGATAGTAATCCAAAACACAGTGTGAAGGAGATGGAAAAGGCTGGCATAAACCATAGACTGGAATGTGCTAGAGGAAGTGTCTTCTCAAGTTGAGCTGGTCCCAGCTGTTATCACCTCCATTCATTTCAACCAGGTTCTAAAGCAAATACAGAGGAAAATACTCTACCTAGGCTGGTCATTGGACTACATTGCCCTGCATAATGTCAACACTAACTCACAGGTGATTTTTCAGTACTTTTTGAAAATGACAGTAAAGCAGCTGTCTCTCTCTCTCCCCCAACCCCCTCTTTAGGTTCATTATCTCATGACTGAAATTTAACCTCACATCGGGAGGCATGGAGACGCACTATCCACAATGCTGCAGCCTTATTTGAGAACTCACGACGAACAAGTCTTGAAGAGAAACAACAACGCAGAAAGAATCACAACCCAAAAACATCACCCAAGGAGACCTTCTGCTGTGCTTTTTGCAACCGGACTTGTCTATCTCGGATTGGCCTTTTTAGTCATCAGCGCGCTTGCAGAAAGCGCGGGATGAGTCCTTCCTGAATCTTCGTTTGCGAAGAAAAGCCAGAGAGAAATTTAACCACACACTCACCTTATTACTACACTTGTGCAGTATAACTTCCATTGAGGATTTAATGAGTTTCTCCTGCTTGCACTCATTCATATACATGCAGTCTTATAGGAACACTGTACTGTAACATGCATTATGTGCAGTGGAGCTGGTGAAGCCAACAGTCTATCTAGAGAACAGGATAGACATCTGGACTGAAATCCAGTTCACAGCCCTAAAGATTATGGCTCACAATTACATTTGAAAAATAAAGACACGTTTCATAGTCAATTAAATTTATAGAGCCCCACAAAAACATAAGACTTCCCTCAACATTGTTTTGCCCTGTCACCATCAACAGTTTACTGGCCTATTCACTAAGAAAAAGAGGTGGGGAAGTGGCCCAGTACAAAAACAATGTCTCATCCTTAGTATCCTTTCCACTTTTTTTCACACATTAGCATCTGAGGCTTTTCAGAGTCCAAGTCTGGAAACCAAGGAAAGAAATACAACAAAGCAAAGACCAAAATAACAACAACAAAATTGCTTGTAGAAGTTGCATGTCCTACTGATAAGATGACAGCAACTTTTGGGTCTTTACGAATCCACTAGGGTCAGTCCATCATGCAGTGCACGTTTCCACATGTAGTAGGTGGAGCGTGCTGTTAGCGGGAAACGGGCTCTGAACTCCTTGTACGTTGGGAAGGTCTTCGACTCAAAGCGTTGCTGGAGAAACAGCTTGGCCTGAGCTTTGAACTGCGCTGTGGCAATCACATCCATCACAAACATATCATCATTATTGACTCGCTCTGCCATTTGATAACCTGGTATTGTGGCACTGTGGGGTTGAGCCATTTGCTTATCCACTGATGCTGAGACCGTTTCCTTTTGCTGTAGTGAATGAAATTCATGCCGTACTTTCTCACCAGTCTCAGCAGTAGCCTGTTCCAAGTTTTTGGAAACTCTGTTTGATGAGAGAGGATGCTTTTTGGTCTGGCTGTTTCTTTTCCTCCAGAACCAATAGGCTGTAGAAGAGACACCAGGATAGCGCAGGCGGAACTTGCAGAAGGGCATTTTCCATTGGCAGACATGTTTTTTGGCTAAGTCACGAAGTTGCTTTTGCCAGCTGTACAGAGATGGTTTGATTCGTGCTTGAATTTGGGGCTCTGGGTGGTGTCCATTAAGCATCTTGCCCACAGGCTGGTTTCCTGGCTTCGGTGGCAGATATGGCTTCCTGTTCATAAGAGTTATCTGATGAACAGAAAGAGGCTGGGAAGGCTTGAAGTTGGGGTTCTCCTTCATCGCCTTTCTCCTCCAGTTGTAATAAGTGGACCTGGAGATGCCAGGAAAACTCCGCTTGAAGCTCCTATAGGGTACAGGAGTATTCATGGAAATGGAATTTTCCAGGTAAGACTTGGCTCCTTGCATGGAGGTCCCATTTTGACTGGGATTCAGGAGAGAGCTGATAGATCCCAGGCCTCCATCAGACTTTACAGAGATACCACCATCTGGGCCAGCACAGACCTTTTCTGGTTTGTACACCTGAGGACCCTTTGACAACACAGTTTCAGCAGGGGAAGAAGCATCACCATTCAGCATGCTTTGCATCTCATGCTTCCAGGCATAGTAAGTGGAGCGAGAGATTTCTGGAAACATTTTTCGAAAATGTTGAAGAGGAACAATGTTGCCCTCTTGGAAGCAGGACTGTAAGAAGTGTTTGGCTGCAAACCTGGCAGCTGCTTTCTGCCTGTGCTCTCGGGACTGGCGCTTCCACCGATAGAATGTACTTTTGGTAATGCTGTATCTTTCACGTAGGTCAGAGTAAGTCACCTGAGGATCCTTGTTTAACAACTCCAGGGTCTTCACTGGCTGCACTTGCGGCTCAGCAGGAGGATTTGTATGTTCCAGTTCTTCTAGTTCTTCCAGCCCCACAACAGGCACAAAATACTGAGCTTTGAAAACCTGGCTCGAAAGCTGCTGCCCTGACCACATGATGTGAAGTGTGGAGACCTGCAAGCTACATATTCTGGGTCGGATCAGTCGGTTAAAGTATGGCCGGATCTTTAGATTGCTCATTGGGTAGATGGAATAGATGTTGCACTGTACCACAGATGCAAGGGCATAGACATGCCACATATTAGCATAAGTCCCTGGGAAGCAGGTGGCTTTGATGTCAGCATCAAAAATAGCTTCTAGGACAGCCAAAGGTAAGCTAGTCATCTCAGGAGATTCTTCAGTGCAAAGTGAGTAGCGAGCGGCCTGGAGCATCACTTTGGAATCAATCATGCCTTTCAGATAATACTGCTTGTGAAGTAACATCTCCACAGCTGTGCGTACTTGCAACTCCAAGCTTAGGCTAGTATTCCCCCACAAAAGCATGCTGGCAGCTTCAAACAGGTGATTCCCTTCACCTTTGCAGATCAAAGGCAACATACGGCCAGGTGCATCTTCTGGGTAGAGACTTCTAGCTACCTGGTCAATTTCTAGCTCTTCCTGAAACTGTCTCCCACAGTAGCTAGGTAAGGAGAAAGAGGACAATGTTCTCTCAGCTTCCAAGGCCGCACTGGTTAGTCCATCTAGCCCAAAGCATTCAGTAGCCTCCTGCAACTCCTGAAGCACAGACTGCACTAGCTGATGTCGCTGGATCATCCTGAAATACAGGGAGTTCAAACAATGAGAATGTCACATGTTCAGCTTAGCTCAGACCTTGCTTACACAGCCCTAATAAAGTGACACAGTTCAGCTGCTCTATCTGAGTAGAAAACTGCATTCACAAAACAATACCTACAACAGCAACCTACAAGCACACATGGGCTAAGACTGATGATTCTTGGTTGAGTGATTTTATAAGAATATGGCTTTAGACTGATCAGTCCAATTTTATCCATGTTTATTTATAAGTTAATCCTACTGAAACTCATTGGAATTTACTCTTAAATACACATGCATAGGGTTTCAACTGTGGTCCTATTAAAAATAATGGATTTAAGCATGTTTAACTGGACACAGGATTGCATGCCTAGTCTATGTGTTACATCTAATTTATGGGTGCATTACTCCCTCCTCGTTAGGCATAACAGTTGCTAATGCCAGATCTGTGCTTTGTCTTGGACTGTATTACTTATTTTAACTCCCTGATAGATATGATAGTAAATCTCATTTTTGCTATGAAATACAAGCTTTAACATTCTAAGAACAATCATGAAACCAGATTTGTGATACATGCTAAAAATTGTGACATGTTCTAGCAAAAAAAAAGGCTCCTAAATAAGAGGTAAATTCTGAAACTCACCCACTATATTTTCCTATTTTTATTTCAGTTTTTCACATAATTATATTTTCAATTGAGCATAACTATCAACTTAGACCAAGATATCAGTAATATTAACATCATATTCCTTCATAAATCGTTAACAAATATTTTCCCTCCTCTTCCTCTCCCTCTCCCTCCCTTCTCACTCTCCCTCTCCTCTCCCCTTCATATTGTATATGACATAAGCCAATTAACACAATTTATATAATTCATAAAATTCTTATAAATTCATTTATCAAAATATTCACTTCCCAAATGTTGAGATATTAGCTAAAAAATAATTCTGAATTACCTTCATTTTCCACAACTTAGAAGTTAACACATATAAACTTTTTCTCCTTCATTCTTTTTTTTTCTTTTTTAATTAATCCCTACTCATTTTGCCCTTTCTAAGTTAATTCCTTCTGCTACATATATTTTTTCCATAAATAAAACTACTTTGAAACTTTAGGTTTAAATAAAATAGGACATTTTACTCTTTGAATCCCATAAACATTAAATTCCCACATTTTTCTTCCAAGTAGTTTTGAAATTTTTCCCAATCTTTTGGGAATTTTTTATATATTTACTATTTGGTTTCCCATTTAAGATTTGTGTAAGTTTGTCCATTCCAGCAATTTACATTATTTTTCCCAACCATTATCTGTAGGGATTGAGCCTGTCTTCCAATACTTAGCAAAAAGAATTCTGGCAGCTGTTACCATGTGCCAGCTCAGCCTACCAATTTCCTTCTTTTTTTTTTCTTCCCAAAATGGAATATCCCCAACAAAAAAAACCCTCTGGTTTTAGTTCAATTTTAACCTGTGTAATTTTTTGCATTTTAGCTCTTATCATAAACAAGAACATTTTTTACTACTGGACATTCCCACCACATATGAAAAAAAACTTCCAACAGATTTTCCACATTTCCAGCAGATGTTATTAGTATTCTTATATATTTTTGCAAGTCTAACTGGTGTAAAGTACCATCTGTACATTATCTTTAGAAAGTTTTCTCTTAGGTTGTTACTTCTAGTATTAATCCTATTATTATTCCATAATTTTTCCCAGTCTTCCAATTCTATATTGTATGAAAGGTCTTTGGCCTACTTTATCATACACTCTTTGATTAATTCATCTTCTAAATTAAGTTTCAGCAATAATCTGAATATATTTCTCCCCTTTTGACATATAGATTTCAAATTCACTCTTTTTCATATCAAACTCTTCTGTTTTTTTGTCTGCTTTGAACCTTTCTACTATTTGCATATAGGAATACCACTGGATGGTATTTTTATTAATGTGGGTTACTGTTTATACCACCCCTCAATAAAACTTGCTTTTTAGGGGTGCATACTAAATTTATAGTTTCTTAAACATTATTCTATTCAGTAGAAGATATTGAACCTGCTGTAAACTAGTGTTTCTCAATTTTTCTTCACCTAGGGTGCTTTGGACAACTCCCAGGGGTTCTAGTCAATATAACTGTAGGTCAGGGGTTCTAGTCAATATAACTGTAGGTCAGGGAATCCTAGGAGCTGAAGTCAAAAATTCCTGAAGACTGGAAGTCTGAGTGTCACTGATCTAAAAATAAGGGGATGAAAATGACATAGCTCTCAAAGAGACAGCAGGGTCAACACTGGTTATCACTTGGATGGGAGACCACCAATGAATACCAGTTGCTGTAGGCTATATTTCAGAGGAAAGAACTGCCTGTTGACCTCCGAGTACTCCTTGCCTTAAAAACCCTAGGAAATGCATGGGGTCACTGTAAGTCACAGGCAACTTGAAGGCACACATACACACAAAGTCAGCATTCCTCGCCATTTGCTATAATAGCTAAGACTGTTGAAAATTCCAGCCCAACAATGCCTAGAAGGCCACAAGATTCCCATTCCTGGTCTAAAATAAACACTGCTTTTCTCTTTTCATGTATTTGAGTACATGTCTTAAAAGAAATGGGATGGTTGAAGCACTACTCCCCATTGGGATGGTTGAAGCATCCCATTGGGATGGTTGAAGCATAGCCTGAACAGTCTAGTCATGCAGTGATCCCACAGTTTTGGTCCTCCAAGAATTGTACTCAACTCCCAGAAGCCCTAGTTGACTTGGCCAACAGTCAGGAATTCTGGGAGCTGAAGTCTAAAACATTTGGAGAACCAGAGTTTGGGAACCATCGGTATTGCTTCCTGAGATCCAGAATTATTAGTCTTATAAAATACTTTTACAATTTCCTGAAAGCTTCAGTCTATTATTTAATTTAGAAAGGTACTTCATTAGTACTTCCATTTTACAGATCAGGAAATAAAACCAAGAGATGTTGTTGTTGTTAATGTCTGTCAAGTTGGCCTCAACCTTATGGTGACCCTATGAATGAGAAGCCTTCAACACAACATGTTATGAACAGCCCTGTTTAGGTCTTGTAAACTCTGCTGTGACTTCCTTGACTGACTTTATCCACCTGTAATACCATCTTTCTTTTTCTCACTGCCTTCCACCTTCCACCAATCATTATCTTATTTTCTAATGAGTGATGTTGTCTCATGATAAGCCCAAAGCACAATAACCTCAGTTTAATCATTTTTTGGATTCTAGGGAGAGTTCAGGCTTGATTTGTTCTAGGACCCATTCATTTGTCTTTTTGGCAGTTCATGATATACATAGAACTCTCCTTCAGTATCACATGCTGACAGATTTCCTGACAGCTTTCTTCACTGTCCAGAAATCAAAAATACTGTGGCATGGACAATCCTAAGCTTGGTATTCAATCATACATCTCTATGCTCACCCATGGCCACACACCAAACTGCAGGGCTGAAGTGTGATCAGTTTGAAATGCAGTGCTATTCAAATGGTACATATCTGTATCTTTGGGCGTGAGGAAAGGCTAAAGAAAGCACTGCTGGAGGGCAGGGATGAAATTAACTCAATGGTTCTCAAACCCTGGTCCTCAAGGTGTTTTGGACTTCAGCTCCCAGAATCCTTGACAACTGGCCAAGCTAGCTAGGGTTTCTGGGAATTAAAAGTTCAAAACACCCACAAGACCAAAGTTTGAGAATCACTAGCAACTGAAGCCAATACCTCCAGAATATCACACTGGTATAAATAACTCAAATCTTATCACACATTTTCACTACTGCTGTTTTTAGAAAGAATAAGTGGGGTTGGCAACAAATATTGCCATATATCTGCCCCTACTAAAGAGTGCTCCTCTTCAAAGTCCTAGCAGGGTTGGGAAAATAAGTTTTAAAAAACAACAAAAAAGTTTGTTTGTTTGTTTAGACCAGTTTTATTTTTTGTTTAAACCAGGTGTGGGGTTTTTTGGGGGAGTGCATTAAAACAAATATACGACTAAATAAGAAAATTAAGTAATAAAATGCAGTTCTTATGGCCACTAGCTTAAATAATAATTGTTATGGCCACTAGCTTAAACAATAATTGTCCTTTAAAAAGTGCTCTTTTAAAGCAAGTTGTTTTGGTTGAACTTATGTTAATTGAAGGATTTGTTTCTGAATGGAAGTCTTGCACTCCAAACTACAGTGATTAAAAAGAAGTAATTGACACTGGATACTGGTCTAACAATGAACAACTGCCAATAAAGTGATGAAGTTCAAATGTTTAAATTCAAACAGTCATTGTTGTTCCAGGGTTGATAAACAGCAATACTGTAATAGCCAGGTTTTTTTAAAAAGTGAATAGTCAATTTAAAAACCAGGAGTGTTTTAAAGTTACAGTATTTGGTTTAAACCATTCTCCTGAGTGTTATTAAAAAATGTCCTGGTGAAAGTATGCTTCCTTCCTTCAGCCTAAATCCAGTTGCTAGCCCCAACTAAAGTAGTAGACCCATTTAATCAACTGCTAATGGTAAATCAGCACTTATACGTAAGTCTGTGGTCTCCTTTAGTTGGGACTAGCAATTGGATTTAACCCAACATGTTGGCAGGAGATTTAAAGCCAGTATTCACAGAAATAACAGAACAGATCTCAAATACGTTCTGTAGAAAATGTATTGGGAGAGGCTGGTTCTAGGGGGGAAACACTTTATTATGTAGAAGAGACAAGCTCTAGGACTTTAGAGAAAATGCCTACCAAACAAAGGTCTTGTCTATACAAGATGGAAAAATGCGAATATGTCCGAAAAAGCAGGCATTCGCAACGTTGTGACCTGTCTTCATGGCCAAAAGAGCCACCCTAAACTCCACATGACCCCTAGCCAGGAAGGCAGCCACGATTTACTCGCAATTTTAAATCTGCTGCAGCCAATTAAAAAAAAAAAAGTTTCCCATGGTGCGCACAAGCGATCGTTTGTATTTCCAAAAAAATGGGGGGGGAGTATAAGATCGCTGTTTTATCAATTTACCGGACCTTCACTTAGCCAAAAATTCAATATGGTGGCCGGAGATGCTTTCGCTGTTTGCTAGCCCCACCCCCCATGCTCATCCAACCAATCAGGTTACACTGCCCTTTCATATCTGTGCAAATGAGTGTTGAAACTGCCCTTTCATATCTGTGCAAATGAGAGTGTTGAAACGATCACATATTCACATGTCGGGTGGAGCTTTTTAAAAAAATCCATATGAAGCCCGAGACGCGACACACACGGACTTTGCAGATTTGGCTGCCCCCCTTCCTAATGACACTTATTTGTGCAAATGTCCATATGAACTGATCACCTTCTGTTCCTATGTATTGTTTTGACTGTATAGACAAGACCAAAGCCATAGCCCACAATACTGAGGAACAGGTTTTTAGAATCGAATCAATTCAAAGTCATAATTGTTCTAGAGCAGGCAATCTGGAGATCTCTAGATTTTTCAGACTACAACTCCCATCAGCCCAGATAACATAGCCAGTAGCTAGGGGTAATGCTAATTGTTATCTAACCTATCTGGAAGAACTAGATTGAGGCTTAAACCGGCACTAGATAAGACCTTCACTTACTCGACTGATCATATCAGTCCTAGATATGTGCAAATCTTAGCTTCTAAAGCCATTCCAGCATAGATGGGAAATTATTCTGTTTTCCTGCAGACACATTTTGGGGGACATTTACAGCTTCTCTCTCCTTCCCTAATCACTTGGATATTGATTAAACCATAGACACATAAGTGTGTAAGAATCCAGATGTTCATTTAAAAGTTCATCATGCTATGCATTATAACAGAAGCTTGATAAACTGTGGCAGATGCAACATGCAAGTAGTATGAACCAACACCACTTGAATGCTCTTTGAAGTTTCCAGGTTCCTAGCAGACAATCTATGTGTGTCTGCGTGTGTCCACGCTTTCAAATCACCTAGTGGACAATTTATCCTATAGGTATAAAAACAGCAGAACAAGCCAGACACAAAACACACTCACACCTTCCAATAGTTGAACATAACATCCAATGCTGCTGTCACTTCATTTATCAGGCTTCCTTCACCATGAATGCACCTCAAGCACCAATAAACTTGCCTCTTTTTCAAGAAAATGTAAGACTCAAATGTGTATCGTTTAGCCTTAACAATTCAGCCAAGGGTGCCATTTAGGAAGAGAAGTCAATCTCTCCACCCTTTGTAATTCAAACCACCTGTCATTCTCAAAAGAATGTATCATCTTGCTGGCTAATTCACTAGTTCACTAGCTGGCTAATTCACTACACACATAAACTACTATAAAATTAAAAGAACCTGCAGTAAATGTGTAAGGAACAAATCCCCTTGTTAAAACAAATACTGCTTGACCTGTTGTCCAGGTAGAAATGGCACAAATGGATCAAGTGACTAGTCAAGTATTGTTAAGCGAACACTTATTTGACTGCACATACATGCTATAAAACCATAATGTCTGAAGGAATGACTGAATAATTTCCAGAAAGATAGTTTCTTAGCTGCAGCACTGCAGTCTTATGGTAGCTTAAGAAAACTGAAAGCTTATGATATAAATTATTAGTTTAAGAGGTCTGCTATTTTTGGTTCATTTTTGTTGCTTTGCTTTAAAAATAGAGTATTTCAAAATAAACATCAAAGAGAAGCAGAGAAATAGAAGTATTGTATTAGAAGTTATAATCCATTTAATGAACTTTTAAGAAAAGGTAAGACACACCCTAAGTATTAAGATCATCATCGTGATTATTACTAATAGATAATTATGACTAAAACATATTTTGATCCTTTAAATATACTGTATTTTTTTTACCAGACAAATGCCCAACATGTGCTAAAATTGTTTTCAAAACCCACAACATACGCAGTTAAACTATGTGCTATAACTGAATAAATTGGTCTTGTTTTACCCCTACTAAAACTGACCCCAGTGACAAGCCAATAAAAAATAAAGGACTAGCTGTCTAATATTCTACTGTGTTTCGGGATCCATGAGAACATCCCTTTCAACAGATATTGCTTGTGGATCTGGACACAGAATAGCGATGTTAAATCTATTAGCAGCAAAAAGAGAATACTGTACTGGAATACCACTCCCTTCATTTATATGGAAACCATTTGTTCAGTTTACACAAGTAGTAAAAAAAGACACACTAATGAATTCTAATGCTCCGATAAACCAAGTACTTTGTTAAAAATTCATTCTAAGAATACCACTTCATCCTATCAGACAGCTGAATCCTAATTATATTTAGAAACCCCAATCAGTTCAATGGGAGTTGTTGAGGATAATAGTGCAAAAGGCTGCAGCACTGATTTTGTAAATTCAGTATGGTAGCTCATAGGTTCCTGAACAACTACATTGGAAATGGTGTAGGTTTTGGAAGAAGATACAAACTATTGTTGTGTGCCCTCAAGTCATTTACGGCAACCCAAAGGCTTATCAAGGGGTGTTCTTGGCATAATTCGTTCAGAGGGGGTTTGCTTTTGCCTTCCTCTGAGGCTGAGACAGTGTGACTTGGCCAAGGTCACCCAGTAGGTTTCCATGGCCAAGCAGGGATTCCAACCCTGGTCTCCCAGTGTCCTAGTCCCAATACTCAAACCATGACTACACTGTTCTGGCTCAAAACCATTATCATGCATTAAATGAAATGCATGAACCAAACCCTGCAAAGTCCAGTTTTATCTCGGGAGTTCCTAGAACTGCAAAGATTTCCCAAGATCTCCCTGAGACCAAGTTGATAGTCTAGACCAGTGGTTCTGAACCTGTGGTCCTGGGACCCCCAGGGGTCCGTGATATCCTCACAGGGGGTCCGTGAAGGCTTAAAGGCTACTTGGCCTACCTTCTCCCAGCAGTGGAGTGGCCATGTTAACAGGAGTCAAGGCAAGAGCTGCCTGGCTGCCTTGGCCTGCACTTTGCCATTCAATCCACTCCAGCCATAAACTTGCAGCAAGAAGCAGAAGTACCTTCCAGTGCCTCTGAGAAGATTTAATGGATAGTGTAATATTATTGTTATTGTTGTTGATTGGGGTTTTAAATCTTGAGTTAAGTCTTGGGGGACCACAGCAACAAAAAATATTGAAAGAGGGTCCCTGGTAAAGAAAAGGTTAAGAGCCACTGGTCTAGACTGGAACCCCAACAAGTCAGGCAAACCCACATGTCAGCATTTCCAGCTAGAACACGAAAGCCAGGCTGAACCTTGGAAGTGAAAAGGCCTCTCAGTCCAAGGTCTTAACGGAGGTCATGGGCTTCAACGCCAATCCAACAACGCTGCATAGCCCTAACGTTGTCTTCCCTCTGGAGGTAACGCCTTCCTCACGACTTCCAGTAACGTGGAGAAGCCCCCAAGGAGGAATTTTTTAAAAGAGGGGGTGGGACGGGGAGAAATAAACTTGGGGAAAAGAATGAGTTTGGTGAAGGTTTATGTCCACCTAGAAACACGTGAGGGCTCAGGATTTGCTGAGGGGAGAGAAACCGGCGGGAAGTGAACAAGTCGCTTATAACCCTTTAAAATAAGACACCCGGCTTCTAACGCTTTCGTAAAATGTCCTAAATCAAACTGGAACAAGGATTCTCCTCCTCAACCTTTTCCCTCAGGAGGTAGCAAAGTCGGCACCATACCAAAACAGGGCAGCCAGAAGCCCTATGCAATTTGCTGGGGAAATTCTTGAAACAAAGCCTTGCAAGTGGAGCGAAAATAGTCGAAAATAAAAAAAAAAACAGGGGAGGGGGATAAATACTTCCACCACAGCGCCAGATAAAGGGAAAGGACGGTTTGAAGTAAGGGTTGTAGTAACTTTGTCGGTGATTGGTGCCAGGCCAGAAGTAATAATGAACAGCGCAATCCTAGACGTGTCCTTAAATCAGAAGTAACTGCTCCTCAGAGTAATAAATGCTACTTTTTAGAAAGGGTGCATGGGGTTGCAACCTTCACTGCCTAACCCCGTTCCTACTCAACCTTCCTTTGGCTTTGAGTCTTCTCCAGTTTGCATGTGGATTCTCTAAAATTCAGTCCAGTCTAGGAAAGGGGAGCAGGGATTGAGACTGCTAATCCACATCCCCTCCTCAAAGCGCCTTCTAGGCTTCAGAAGTTCCCTCAAACTCACCTTTATTTAGTTGTTGGGCAAAGCTCACCCCAACCACTCCTTAAACAGCTTCTCTTGCCTGCTCCTTGCCTTCCTCTCTTCTCTCTGCAAGGCTGCTCCCCAGACATTTAAATCCTGAAGCAGCTCCACTTTCCCAGCTGGGTGTCCAACATTCAGACTAGAACTGGTTTCAAATCTGGAGTGAACCAATTGGAGTGGCTGACTTCTGTGTGAAAGGGTCTCTCGACTCCTCCCTCCCCCCCTACCAGGAAACAGTCCATCCCCAAGTGCTCTTGTATCCAAGATGAAAGGAGTGCAGATTCAGGGGTCACTTCCAAAGCTAAAGTGATCATGGCTATTGGCTAAAGACGCTCCTACTCTATGCAGTAGGACTTCTTAAAGAGACAAGGGCCTTACTCACAGTTAGGTAAATCTTACTACACTTTTCAGAAGGTAAACAACTAACCAAAACAAAACAGGAAGGGCCAGCTGTGGTCATGGGGCAGGGAGTCAACACCCAAAAGCAGAGAAAGGCTTTTGTAGGAACAATTTGTGTCTTTAGGACAAAACCAGAGTAAATGGGTTTCTAGACACAGTACTGATCTCTCTTTAGTGCATCTGCTCCTGTTGTTTCCACTATTATTTAGAAAAGGGAGAAACAAATTACTAGAATCTTCTTGTGTATTCTAGTTCAAGGCACACACACATTTACACCAACGTGGTCCTCTTCTCCCCACCCCACCCCCCGCTCCATTAGTTTATGGAAGCATAGTTGTTGTTTTAAGAAGAAGGGGATGGAATGTTGAAATTTTGAATGAAGGGTTCAGTTCAGTTTTAGGATGGTGCATGAACTGGGGAGATATGATGACAAGCCAATTTTGAGAAAGGCATGGAGCTGAAGGAAAAGTATATCAAGATTCCCTCAAAAAGGTCTTTTTCCCCCTCTGGTTCTCCTATCTCTTTTTCTAACTATAAACCTAGAAACCTTTCAATATAGGCCTACTCCCTCTAGCTTCATGGTGGTGTTGTCAGGGCAGAACGTTGGGAAGAAGTCCAGGACCCCACTCTGCAGAATGAGCAGTACAGCCCCCAAATATAGCTATGACATACTGCTTAGTAGCTGAATTAACACATAGATTTTCCTTGATTTTTTTCCAGACTGTGAGGCTGTATTCTGGAACAGTTTCATTCTGACGTTTCACCTGCATCTGTGGCTGGCATCCTCAGAGAATGGTTGTGTAGGTGTGTGTGTGGAGTTTATATGCTGT
This sequence comes from Gambelia wislizenii, assembly GCA_030847615.1. NCBI lineage: Eukaryota > Metazoa > Chordata > Lepidosauria > Squamata > Crotaphytidae > Gambelia > Gambelia wislizenii. Next base: position 444,490,632 of record JAUMIR010000001.1, on the reverse strand, counting down.
GAACCCCGTTGGGGAGGTTAGTTTCTGGGTATAGAAATGCAAGGCTCGTTAGTGTCTGTTTGGCTGATGGTTGGTTGATGGGTCATTATCTGCTGGGAATTCCCCTGTCCCTGGGTGGAATTCTTTTGTAAGTGTTGAGTTTTGAATCTATAGTACAGTATTTCAAACCTGGGAGCCAGATTTTGTTTACTTTTAAGGTTTCTTCTTTCCTGTTGAAGTTGTCCAGGTGTTTGTGGATTTCAGTATCTTCTCTGTGCATTCTGACATGATAGTTGTTGGCCTTGTCTAGAATTTCTGTGTTTTCAAATAGCATTTTGTGTCCAGATTGGTTTATAACATGTTCTGCTACTGCTGATTTTTCTGGCTGGCCCAGTCTGCAGTGTCTCTCATGTTCCCTGATTTGTGTTTGCACACTGCGTTTAGTGATCCCTATGTAAACTTGTCCACAGCTACATATACAAAGGTTTGTAAAGGTTTAGTAGGCTCAGCTTCAGAGGGAGGCAATTTAGAGTATTCCTTGCCTAAGAAAAACCCTATGAAATTAATCTGGTTGCCATAAGTCAACAGGCAACCCAGTCTTATCAAGATGCTTATATCTACCCTATAAGTTCTTTCTAAAGTTATGAAAAGAATTAGGTATGCCTCTTGAATGGCATGCTGCTCCGGCACTATTATATTCTAGCACATTTCTTCACTTTTCTCACAACTGAATATTTAGTTTCATAAACACAGCAGAATTAAATGACCATCTGCCACAGAGCTCCCTTTAATCCTTTTGATGCCACGAATAAATTCTAAAGCTGGCTTGCTCTCTTTGCTACATTGGTAGGAGGGATTTTCAAATCATACTATATAATTGTCCTTCTGGATATGGGAATGGCAGGTAAATGATAGAATTTGTTAATATTGCTTTCTTGGGACTACAGCTCTTACCATACTGGCTGTAGGATTCTGGGAGTTCTAGTCTAAAAGTAAGTTTTTCAAGCTCTGGTAAAGTATACAGGGTTTGAGGAGTACTTGAAGAACCAATGAGAGATCATATGGTTACAGTACCATTGGAACAGTTTTCAACCTCATGCCCTCCAAATGTATATACAGTTGTCCCTTCATATTTGCTGGGTTTTGTTTCCAGGACCCCAACAGATGCCAAAATCCATAAATACTCAAGTCCTGTTATATGCAATGGCATAGCAAAATGGTGTCCCTTATAGAAGATGGCAAAATCAAGGTTTGTGTTTTGGACATTATTTTTTTTAATGTTCAGCAGCAGCAAACTGAGGTAAGTACAAATGTGAGTAAATCACTTGCGGCCGCCATCTTGCATGCAAAGCATATGGGGGCAAAAACACCATTAAGACAAGTCACAGCTGCTGTGAAATGCCATTACTACGAGGCACTCCGTGGTTTTTTGCCTCGTATAGACATGCCTAAGAACATGGGACTCAGTAAAAGACCAAATTTCAGACATATGCTGTTAATAAAAAGTATTTGACTGCCAGTCATTATTATTATTACTATTATTATGTATATCCACACTATTGTAATTGTGCCAATACAGGGTCTCAGTGGATGACCACAGTGACCATGCATGTCACAAACAAAGGTACTTACTGAGTCATCAGTTCAGTTATTAATTAGCCTTGGAGGCAGAGAAGACATACAAAGAGGCATTCTGACCCATTCTGATATGCAGATGAATAGAACTACAAGTCTGTTAAATAATAAACAAATCCATAACATTTTGCAGTCATTGGTGCTGACCTCTGTTTCATAGGGTTTAGTTTGATTTTGAGGTGTTAGATTGTACAATAAGGAAACACTTTAGTTTGGTTGCTGTTTTATATGCATTTGCTGTGTTTTGGTTGGTAGGGTGGGGTGAAGTTCTTTATTCTTCAACAAGAGTAAGAGAGGACTGATTCTATTTAAGTCCTTTTACATTTGGGGCAAGAGGAGAGATGGTGAGCTAGAGAGTTCTGCATCATGCAGAAAAATAGTAATTGGGTAAAAGAACAAAGCTCGGAAGAATTTCCTTTTGTGGACTGTAATTCCCAGAATCTCCTGGCCAGCATGGCCACAGGTCATCCTAATTCTGAGATTGTGAGAGTTGTAGACCAAAACATAAGTGTTCTAAGCTTTTTTTCCTGGGCTGGTAGGCTGGGCTGAATTTATTGACAGGGCTGAATTTACTATGCTTATTTCCTAATGTTTGCAAGCAGGTATCTGCCCCAAGGAAACACAGACCTTTAGAAGAGTAAATATTCTGTTCTAGAAAAGAAGCTTATTTCCTTGTTCCTGTTTGGTTTTTTCTAATTTGTTCTTTTTCTGGTACTTTAGGGAGGGTGAAGAGCAAAAGGCCCACTCCTGACCATGGGATCCTCTCCTGCTTGGGACATCATCATCATAATAATAAGAATAAGAATAAAATTTATTTATATCCCGCCCCTCTGTGAGCAATTGGGGCGGCTTACAACAATAAAATAGTACACAGTGTAAAACAACTCAAAATCCCTTCCCCCCCCCCTTAAAACATTATTAAATTAATACAAATTAAAATTAGTATATAGTACAATTTATATACTGAGACACTGAAGATTTCACAAAATGTGCAGACTTTCAAGATTATTTTCGCAATTATAAGGGGATGGATGAGGCAGACAAAATGTGACATCTCAGATATTGGACTCCAAACCCCATCACCCTTCACTATTGGTTGTATTACCTAGGACTTGTCTTGGTATTAAAAGGTTCAGAATTTCTGCTCCAATAACCAATATCTTGCTTTTTCTACTTGTACCACCAGGAATTACACACAGTAACAAATATAGTGCTAATCTATGTGTAGGAGGATGAGGAAATGGCAGAGTAATGCAGGGGATTTACACTCAGGTGCTAATTTTGACACTGGCAACAAGCCTACTTCAGCCCCTGGTAGGGTATAAGCAGCAAGGTATCAACCCACTTTCCAGTGATTAAATCATAGGTGGGAGAAACAGGAGGTGGGGAAAATCAGGAATATGATGGGAAAATTTCCCCTTCATCTTGTCTCTCTCCTTTTTTCTGTTGCATATATGATTTTTTAAAAAAGAATTTTACTGAATTAATAGAGGGTACAATAGAACAGGGAGAATAAAGCATAGGATATTACAGGCGATAAAAAACTCAAGTCAAATACATGCATACACAGTTATTTTACATTGATTAGAATGAATTCTAGTGATTCAAACACAGGTATTTTATATTGACTATAAGGAATTCTTCCAATAATTTATGTGAAGACTGAGGAGACAATATGGATATATATACATAAACATTATAGAAGCATAATATGTGCCCATAAATTTGTCTGCATGGATCAATCCATTGGAGGCTTGGAGCTGATAAGAAAGATTTTCCATGAGTGTCATTGGCCATGATCATTCAATCCATCCTGAGAAAGAGAGTCCATCTAAAGTCCTCCAGGCTTGGTTATCTCAAGCCTTGCTGCAGTTTGTTGTTTGAGCCTGTATACACAAGTAATATGACTTGTTTTGTCATGTTGGATAAGAACTGTAGGATTCGTCTCCAAAAAGGCACTTTGGGGCATAGCAACCACATATGGAGAAAGGATCCAGTTTCCCCACATTCTCCCCAGCATTTGGGGGAAAGGGTAACATTAATTTTAGAGAGTCTGGTTGGTGTGAAATACCAGAGGTGTAACATTTTAAACCCCATTTCTCTGAGAGAATTTTTTTTATTTTTTTATTACTTTTTAAAATTAAACAATACACAATTTATACACACAACTTAACAAACACATATAGCAGTGATTCCCTCCACCCAGGAACTTCCCTTTACATTCATCCCTCTTTCCAAATTGCCATTGTTTCCAACTCAGGTTTGCTTCCTCTCCCCTTTATTAATACAAATTCTAAAAATTTACTCCATTTTTCACCAAAAACATTCTTATTTAGCCCTCCTTTTTTTCTTTAACCATATTTGTTAATTTCTCATTTATAGCTATATTCCATACTTCATTATAACAATCTTCTATTTGGTATTCACTTTGTGTTTTCCATTTCTTTGCTACTATTAACCTTGCTGCTGTCAGCAGATTTTTTTAATAATTCTTTAACAATTTGAGATTCTTGTATTTTTTTTCACAGTACGATAATAATGCTATTTCAGGACATAAAGGTATAGTTATCTCCATTATCTCACTTATTTCCTTCATTACTATTTTCCAAAATCTCTGCACATATTTGCAATTCCACCACATATGAATATACGTCCCCAATTCTTGACATCCCCTCTCTGAGAGAAATGTGATGGGTGAAGATACCCACAGTTTACTCCATTCCCCATTAGTGAATTTTAAATTCAACTCAGATTCCCACCACAACTTTACCCCCCCTGATTATATTACATGAAGAAAACCAGAAAGAGATTTTGAATACTAGACTCTTAGAAACAAAGGCTGGAGTTACACATAGTTCTTCAAAGCATTCTGGATATCCCTGATGTGCAAAGAACCTGGCTTGTAAAACTGTGGATCTGGAAGTGGTACAGCCATGTAATATTGACATCAGATAGTCTATGGCATGTTATATCTAATAAAATAGGCTTACCTTTCTGAAAGAGGTATCTAATTGTGTACTATATTCCTCTTTTCCACATAAGCTTTTTTTTCACCCCCTCCCCACCTGCCAAAAGGAGGTAGATGGGGGAAATATGAGATATGAATTAAAGTATCATTCCCCATGGCTCCATTCTGTGGCATTAACCAAATTACCAGACTCAGTTTCCTATCTGTAAATTTGGAGTAACAGTGGTATGACCTCAGGAAAGGAGAAAACCCAATGGTTCCTTGCTATTACAAATTAAACAGGTGATTGTGCCATAAGACTAGAACACTGCAATTATATATACACATACCCTAGAGTCCCAAGCTGAACTTAACGGGATTTCGCTCTGACCAGATATGCCCAAGATTGCACTAGAAATCAATTTCTAAACAAGCAATGCAATTTAAATTATATATGTAAATCTATATATATATAATTTTCTTGGGTATGTTGTCTTTCCCAGTGTGTTGATTGGCTGCTCAGGAAACACACCCAACCAATCACCAGCCACATGCAAATTCCCTTTCCACCTCACAATGCACTCCTGTCACTCAATCTGTGGCCCAGATTGGGACCCAGGCAGTCAACTGGTGGTGGTGGTGATGGTGGTGGTGCGGGATGCCGCTGCTGCCGCTGCAACAAAACCCAGACAGTCAGCTGGTGGTGGTGACAGTGAGCAGGGGCAGGGCAACAGAGAGAGTCAGCCTCAGCAATTCCGGGAAAAGTGTGGAATGCTGTGAAGGGAAAGAAGGAATTTAAATCCACTGGTCTACTTTACAGGGTTGTCATGAGGTCTACTGGGCGTTTGGGGGGGGGAGTTTTTAAATGGTGTATGGTACACCAAGTCCAGCTAGTATATGTATGTAGAGAGAAAGTTGCCAGCCATCACACTGTGGAAGAATTTCAAGAATATGTGGGAAAGAACACTACCCAATCTCATTCCTGCTGGATAACTATTTTCCTGCAGAATATTAAGAGGCACATCAAATGTGTTAGCAGAAATAGGAGAGGTTTGATCCCATTTAAGTCCTACATTTTGAACAGGGGTGAGATAGGGAGCTAAAGATTTCTGTATAGTGCAGGAAAATAGTAAGGGGTTTAAGAAACTGGGTGGCCAAAAAGCTCAGCCTTCCACTGCGAACATGTTGAGATTATTTACAAAGGTAGGCCATTTGTAGGTGTGAGTAACTGGAATATGACATCTAGCAAGTCTAAAAGCATGTACAGTTGTCCCTCCACATTCATGGATTTGGCATTCACAGATTTAAGTATTCACAGCTTGAAAATATTCTTTAAAAAATAATAATCCAAAAAGCAAACCTTGATTTTGCCATTTTATATAAGGGACACCATTTTGCTATGCCATTGCATATAATGGGTCTTGAGTATTCACAGATTTGGGTATTCATGGGGGGTCCTGGAACCAAACCCCAGTGAATGTGAAAGGACAACTGTAGTGTGAACTCATTTCCAGTGGTGTAGTAGTAAATCTTGAAGTGTAAGCAATCATCATAAAAATCATAAGAGTTGATAAACCAGTTCTAGGATCTTCCCCAGGGAGGAAATCCTGTGCAAAACTAACTGTTCTTAATTTCCCATTTAAGACCAAGTCATTCCAAAATAGTTTGCATAACAACAAGCTTATTTTTGCTTTTTAGCAGTCCATAGCACTCATATAAATCTCCTCCAGGACCACATTTCAAATGAGTTCACAACAATATATTATCACTGGGGAAAATACGCATGCACACCTCTGCTGTAAGGTTTGCATAAATGCAGAGGGAACACGGAAGCCTGAGAAAGGTGGCAGATGACATAATAATTGCTATTAATTAAAAAGTCCCTGCACTATGACGCTGTCCAGTACACTATTGCCTTTCTTTGCTAGCAAGAATGCTGAACTGCTGTTCCTAAACCAGCCATGAATTAGCCTTGGCTTGCAATTCTGGCTTGTGAAGGGAATAACAAACCAGAAAAATATGCTAAGTAAATTGTTCCCTGAATTTCCTACTTATTGTTCCACACAAACCTTGCTAGTATCTTATAGACTTGCCTACTTTACCAAATAGCTAGGGGGTGGAGAGAGCTATACTGTATATGCTTCTCTGAGCTCTTTGGAGGAGAGACAGGATTTTTTTTTTAACGTAGGTATGAATACATACATACATACATACATGGTTTATCTTTAAACCAACTCCAGGCAAACATCCTTGGAACAAGTGATGTTCCAAATGAAGTTGGGATAATGGAATAAATGTAGGAGCAGGTACTCCTACAAATCTCATGCTAAAGGGCATCAAACCCACTTAGACCTTGGCTAATAAGTACGCTAATGTGAGAAACAATCTGAAATTAATTATGTGGCAAGGCATAGAAAATAATGAACGCACAGACTTCATATCCAAAAGTCATATAAACCCAGTCTCTGGTACAAAGCAGATTATCCTCTTGTCAGCTCCATAAAGACCAAAGATTGGGGGGGGGGGATTATTGGACTATATTGGACAAAGATTGGGGGGGGGGATTATGGAGCCCTGGTGGCACAGTGGTTAAATGCCAGTACTGCAAGTCACCACGTTGCAAGTTCAGTTCCAGCGGGCTCCAAGGTTCATTCAGCCTTCCATCCTTTCATAGGTCGGTAAAATGAGTACCCAGCTTGTGGGGGCAATTAGCTAACACACATTGGAAACTGTTTAATGCAGTGTAGATGTGTAAATAGCTATTGCTTAAAACAATTTGTAAGCCGCTCTGATAGCCTTGTGGCTGAAGAGCAGGGTATAAATAACTAAATAAAAATTAAAAAAAAAAATAAAAAATCTCCCAGAATCCCACAGCCAGCATCAGGGAGTTGTTCTCCAAAAAGTAACTTATCAAGTTCTGATAAAGAACAAGCCCCACAATCTATGCAGGGAATGGGAATCACATGGCTCTCCGGATGTTAATGGATTGTAGGTCTTGCTATTCTTTACCACTGGGCTCCTGGAACTTGTAGTTTAACAACAAAGGAGAGCTGCATGGTTCTTCAGTCTAAACTCCTGTGTGATGATCATAGCTCCTTCTCACTGCAAGAGGTGCTTGCAAAGCAAATCTCAGATAACTCAAAAGAACTTGCTACACTGCTGTCTATAGGCAATGGCCAATACTTGCATCCTTCCCTCAAGCCCATTCATGAAGCTAAACTGGGAGAAAATTCCTGCTTCCTGTCCGCAATACAAGGATGAGTCAGACCCTGAGCATGAGCAAAATTCCTCCCAGAGGAAATACTTTGCACTCCAGATTGCAGGATTTTTTTTTCTTTGCTAGATAGTATATCCTGTTGTGCCTTGGAGGGATATGGTCAATATGCTTTGATAATGGCTTGCACTGTAAAATCTCCCCCCCCCCTTTTTTTTTTTTCCAATTGGAATTCAAAATGAGAATATTCCTTGGTTTTCCAAAAACCCTCCCTCCAGTATTTAGAATGGTGGATCAATAGGACAGCTAATCATATAACATCCATAATTCTGGGACCGTCATTAACAAGTACAATCTATGTGATTTGTTACAACTGGGTAGGATCCAGTAGTGTGGTTCTACTGGATCCCACAGTTTCTGTCAGTATAAGTGATTCACTTCTCTTCCTTGTGCCACTGCAAAATATTAAGAAATCCTCTGGGGCTGATTTTTGGAACCACAGAAAGTAACAGGTAGGAGAAACAGGAGGTGAAGAAAACCCCAATTCACCAGGCATTTGCTTTTCAAAGTACAGTACACCAGTGGTGTACTTTGCCCCCACCTTACCAACTTTGTTAACTTGTTATATTATTTAATATATTTTAGCCTTCTTACATCATTTTTAGTATTTATACTGCATAACAGTCAGACTGGCTTTATTGTATGCTGCTATGAGATCTCTGGATAGAGGGTGTGTCATGATGGACATAGGCAGCACCCATGTAATAATGTGAGGAACTCTGAAAACAATGAAATAGCAGAACCAGATTATTACTTTAAAATAAATGAAGAAAAGCCCTCCAAAAATCAAACAGATGAACCCTGCAAGATATAGGGTATCTCCTGTGTGTGTGTCTGTGCCTTCAAATCACCTGACGACATATGGCAACCCCATGAATTTCACAGGGAGCCTGTCTATATGAGGCAAAAAACTCTGGAGTCTCGCAGTAATGGCATTTCGCAGCAGCAGCAACTTGTCTTAATAGTGTTTTTGCCCCCATAAGCTTCACATGCAAGATGGCGGTCACTAGTGATTAACTCATGTTTGTACTTTGCCATTCCTGAACTTAAAAAAAAGTCCAAGGTGTGCTAGAGTGATTTTTTGATTTAATAGGAAAGCAAAAAACAAAAAACAAAAACACAATTTTATTGCCTTAGCAATTGCTTGCTAAGGTGAAAATCCAACATGGCAGCAGCTAGCGCTTGCCCTGTTAGCAAGCCCTGCCCCCCCCCCACTCACCTGGCCAATCAGCTTTTTGCTTCCTCTCCTATGGGAAAGCAATTAATATTGAATCACTTGTCCCTACGAGCAGGAAAACTCCAGGAAAAGCTATGAAGGCTTTTCCTGCAGTGTTTTGCTGTTTTGGACCTCCCTCCTTCCAAATACAATGGATTGATGCGGGATCCCATTTAGACAGATCATATTCCCAGCAAATTCCATTACAGTTCTTTTCACTGTTTAGACAACCCCAGGGTTTTCTTAGACAAAGATTACTCAGTGGTGGGTTTTGCCATTTCCTTCCTCTGAAATAATAGCGTATAGCAAAGCTTCATAAACTGTGGGTTTCTGTAAGACAATGACCCCATATAGAGTTGTATGACTGAATATGGGGGTCATGAAAAAATTGGCAACAGTAAAAGGTTTCTATACCTATTTTATATACCTATATACACAGAGTCACATAAAGAATTATCTGGTGAAAAGGGGTTGTGTGTGGAAAAAGTTTAAGAAGCCCTGTTCTAGAGCACCTCATATACATTGGCCATCTCCCAAGTATTAACCAGGTCTGACCCTGTTTAGCTTCCAAGATCAGACAGGCCTTTTGAATCTGGCAGTCATGGGCAAACAAAAGAAAAATGTTTCATTGAATTTCTTCCCTGGAGAAAGAATTGGAGAGGGGGGCAGTGGTTGACTTCATAGTGACACTTGGTAGCATATTAATTTGCAGAATGTCATGACACAAAACTACAATGTGTCAATGCAGTGTCATTATGACACTGGGTTGGAGAAAAGTAAATGAACCTCTTTGGACAGCAGAAAATGTGTGTTTAGTTTGAGCTCATTGTTATCTAAGGAGTTATTGACAAATCAGAGAGGTCAAAGTCTGGACCAAACTGCTCAAGTTATTTACGGCTAAAGATTAAATTGGTTTATTCTGCCTATCTGTGCTTAAATGATGATTGAAAGGGAAGGGAAGGCATATTCTTGGGAGGTGTAAATCTTTAAACAGGTGAGAGGAATTAATTTATTAGAAGTGAGTAATGCATAGCTCATAGAATATAATTTTAAAAATAGAAGAAGAAAACACCACTGACTGAATTTCAGAAAACCTTTCCTGACAGTGAAGACAGCTTTTGCTGGTGAGATCAGTTGCTGCACAGAAACAAGAAGGAAAGAGAATGTCTTTACAGTTAAAATTGGTTTGTGTAGTATACTAGAATAGGGGCAGTTTGGCAGCTTCCAAGCACTATTGTATTGGTAGTGTACTAATATCAGACTCTTGAGAATCACATTGCATATTTTTAAAGACACATTTTCTAGTGGTTTGAGCATTGGATTACAGCTCTGGAGACCAGGGTTTGAATCCCTGCTTGGCCATGGAAACTCACTTGGTGACCTTAGGCAGGTCACACTCTCTCAGCTTCAGGGGAAGGCAAAGGCAAACCTTCTCAGAACAAATTCTGCCAAGAAAACTTTGTGATAGGTTCACCATAAATTGGAAATGACTGGAAGACACACAATACCAACAACAACAGTTTGAAAATGAGTTGAAATAAGATCTAGTATGGTGTAGTGGTTTGAATGTTGGCCACAGAAACCCACCAGGTGATCTTGGGGAAGTTACATTTTCTCATCCTCAAAGGAAGGCAATTGCAAACCCCCTCTGAACAAATCTTGCCATGAAAACCCCATGACAAGTTTGCCTTAGGGTCTCCATAAGCCAGGAACAACTTGGAAGGCACATAACTAAATACTGTTAAATGATTTTAAAAAGACGACAAGTATAAAGCTGAACAAATTTGATTTCTTTTTAAAATCAGAATGTCAAAATTCACTCCAAAATTAAAGCTTAGGAAAGGCCATTTGTGAATTAATAATAAGTACAATTATATTAACAAAATATTTCAGATTCAGTCACAAAATAGGCTGTCATAAGTTACAATCAGATTTTAAACACTCTTATGTTTCAGATTAAGCTATGAGGTAGTTACTGCTTCTATGTGTTTTTTATGGTTCAGTGAGTTTTGTGGTTCAGTGAGGATTTGAACCCAGGTATCCCCAGTCCTAGCCCAATACTCAAACCACTATCCCATTCATCTAGGCATGCTCAAACATGATTAAGAAAATTTAAAAGTGGTCTGGCTTGATTTTCCAATTGATAAACCACGATTTGAAAATGAGCAGCAACCATACTGAGAACCACATTTTGATAGTGGTTTTCATATAATGGGGTATAATATTGGAGCTGATGAACCATTGTTCTGTTTCCAGAAGAGAAAGAGAAATAAAGCAGACAAGCAGCTCTGAATCACAGTTGGCCTGCAGATTTTTCAGTTCAAGTCATAGTTAGGGTTCTACACTATGGTTAATACCAACCATGGTTTCACATGATGCTTGAAATGAGCAATGAAAGTTGTCATTTTTGAGCTGGGTCCTTATTTTGGCTTCAGATAAGCTGCAGCCTTATTTGAGAGCTCACGCCGAACAAGTCTTGAAGAGAAAAGACAACGCAGAAAGAATCACAACCCAGAAACATCACCCAAGGAGACCTTCTGCTGTGCTTTTTGCAACCAGACATGTTTATCTCGGATTAGCCTTTTCAGTCTTCAGCACGCTTGCAGAAAGCGCGGGATGAGTCCTTCCTGAATCTTCATTTGCGAAGAAAAACCAGATTATTCTAAGTTTTAGGTTTTCTTCTATTCTAGTTTTGTTATAAACCACTTTGTGCTTTTACAGAGCTTGCTGACTAAAAATATTCCTAAATAGCTATTTTAAAAAATAAGTTTTAAAGCTAAGAAAATAATTATTGGCTGCTTTCTAACACTTACTTCTGAAGGCTGCTGCAAAAAGAAACTGTTAAAAATTACAAAGGAGATACTAACTAAATGCTAGGAAGAACTTCCTGAGAGCAAGGGCTCTTTGACCATGAAACAGACTACATCAGAAGGTGGCAGAATCTTTGATATTGGACATTTTTAAACAAAGGCTAGATTAGTACAGAGATTATCACACTACACTGTTATAGTGCTATTATTCCACTTTAACTGCTATGCCTGCCTCCTGTGGCATCCTGGGATTTGAAGTTTAGGGAGGGGCATTTAGAAGTCTCAGCCAGAGAGCTCTTAGCCTCCCTAAACTACAAACCCCAGAATTCCACAGGAGGCAACCATAGCAGTTAAAGTGGAATAATAGCACTAACAGGGTGTTGGATAGGATGATTCTTTGGATCCCTTCCAACTCTATGATTATTTGATTCTATACAGAACAGAACTTAGAAATGTTGTGTTTTTGGGGGGGGGCATATTTCCCAGAGCCCTCCCAGCAAGCTTGGCCAGGCCAGGTAGAGGATTCTGGGAGCTGTAGTCCCCAAAAGCAGTGTTTCCAAGCTCTGTTACAGCGTCAGTTCATTAATCAATCAATGTAGCATACAACAGAGAGAGAAGAGATTGCAACAATGTTCACTAATGGTAGTGTGGGATGCTTTTGTAAGACAATGAACACTTATATGAGGATATCAATAACATAAGTTGATGTGTCAGGTGGCTGGTTTATTTAGAAAATGAAAGTGTGTACAATACATACCATGTAGGTATAAAAGAGTGTCCCTGTTTACCCCAGATAAATAGTGGAAGATACTAAGCCAATGTAAGAAGAACATACAGTACTGTGTAGCATGCTTTAAGTTCTTAATTTGGAGGAAAACTGAAAGCCTACTTCCTTCTTTGCCCAAGTGGAATCTTACTGTAGCTATTTTCTTTTTTGTCTGCAGGAGAAATCCTAGGAGCATGTGGGAAGGAAGAGCTATTGCTGGGAATTGTCAGAGCCTCAAAGTCAAGATCAAAGTGCTTCCCTTCTGAATTCCTCACACTGTTTTGCCCTCCCATTTGCCCATAAAAGCTACCAGTGCTCAGCAGGCTGCCAGCTCTAGAAAGGGCAGGCAATCCCTTGCCTTTCCTGTGTTATCAGCAACTCCATCCAAAGATGCTGTGGAACCCTGGGAACCTTCTTCTTTCACATCTCCCACCATTCAAAGGGGCAGGCAAGACTTTATCAGATAGGTTCCAAAAGGGTCCAGGTTATTCCTTTTCTTCAATCAGTTATTAGTGAAGCATCTGATGAAGCAAAAAACAAAAGTCACCCCCCCCAAAAAAAATGTCATAATAAAGCAATTATATATGCCTAATATACAAAATACTATTTCACCAACACACACGCACCGTGAATTACAAGAATGGTTAAATGTTCCAAAATCCAACACTACATTCAGCTTTTCTCCATATGCAGAAAACAAGTACACAGCTTACATATCATGTGGCAAATAACTGAGCTCCACTGGGATGGAATCAACTACCTGGGAGCTGATTAAATTATGTAACACCACTGGAAGCCATAGGCATGGTATTCAGAGAATACTATCTGAGCCAGGCTGTTGGATAAAATTTCTACTGGGAAAACATAAGTTCAAATACTTGCTTGTCTTTCAAAGTTCATTGCAAGATCTTGGGCCAGTCCCTTTCTCTCTCAGCCCAACCAAAGCTTGAGAATATTACTTTTCTGGATGACAGTTTCCAGAATCCCTCACTGGTCATGTTGGCTGGGGATTCCAGGAACTATGGTCCAAAAAAGTTAACTTTCCAATCTACTTAACAAAAGTTTGTGGGATAAAACAAATACCCCTCCGCCATGTGTTATTGCTGTGTGCCTTAAAGGTATCTCTTACTTTAAACCTAAAATGAACCTATCATGGGGTTTTCTTGGCAAGAGTTGTTCAGAGGAGATTTGCCCTTGCTTTCACCTGAGGCTGAAAGAGTGTGACTTGCTATCATAGTCCAATGCTAACACCACTACACCACACTGGCTCTCTGTTGGGCACCTTACCACTAGAATATAGATCCAAATAGATCTTTAAAGACCTCTTCTGTTTTATACCAGATTCAGTTACCTTGCTTATGCTTAATGGAGGGGAATAGTTCTCTTAATTTTCTTCTGTTTTAAGACATCTGACAACAATTATGAACTGCTAGGTGGCATTCCCAAATTCATTATAATTTTGCTTCAAATATAAGAGGGTGTTCAAGACTTTACTTACATCTAGCCTTTTAAACTCAACACTTTTTTTGGTTTGAATTAATCTTGGTGAGGATACAAGAGAGAGCTTCTCAGTGGGTGTTCACACCCTCTGGAACTCCTTTCTGTGGGAGGGTAGGATGGCCCCTTCCCTGCTTTCCTTTTGCTGGCAGGCAAAAAAAAATCTTTATGTATAAGCAGGCTTTTAATATGTAGCTGCATCTACAGAGGCTTTTTATTGGGATGTGTTTTTATTTATTTATTTATTAACTTTTATACTGTATGTTTTAAATAATGTTAATTTTTAAATTGTGGTGGTATTAATCATTTTTGATGTATTTTAATTGATGTCTTGTGAGATGCCTTGGGTCCCACTCTGGGAGAAAAGCAGAACATAAATCAAATAAATAAATAATAGTGACTCCCCAGACAAAGTTCACTGCAAAAGATTATGCACTTGCTTCAAGATATCCAGAGTTTTAAATGTGCCACAGAAGTCTTTGATATTCAGTTGTATAGAGAGCTTCAATTTGGGTTTTTCTGTTATGTACCTCCAAGCTGACTTTCACTTACGGGTTTTCTCCGCAAGCTTTGTTCAGAGGGGTTTTGCCCTTGCCTTCCTCTGAGGCTGAGTGAGTATGACTTGCCCAGTCATGCAGTGTGTTTCCATGGCTTGTGTCGATTCGAACCCTGGTCTTTAGAATCATAGTGTAATGCTAAAACCACTACACCACACTGGCTCTCATATGTGCACCACTCTTAAGATTCTAGACAGAAGAGAGAGATACAAATATTATAAATCCAAGCAACAGTAATACATAATGTTTTTACTAGAAGCAGAGTTTCACAGAGCTCTTCTTTGAGGTTGGCAAGATTCTAAAAAAGAAAAAGAAGGTGTCGGAAGAAACTTACTGTCATCCTGATGTACCCTTGCAGGCTTGTTGCAAGAATAAAAGAGGGAGGGGGAGCCATATGTAGTATCTTTAGTTCTTTGGAGGAAAGGTGAGATCTAAATGTGATTTTTTAAAAAAGTAAAGAAGATAAAGACTGCTGGTTCAGGACATGAGAGAAAATCCCAGCTGCAATACCTTATCATGTTAAATTGTTGGTAAATAAGGAAGTGGGTAGTTTGTCTACTAAGTGAAAGAAGGAATGGCCACTCACCTTCCAGAAATATGAACATTACCAAATCATTTCCTTATATTAGTATCTATAGGCTGCTTTTTCACCTAATGACCTTCAAAGCAGCTTACAAATTTTTAGCAACAAATAAAAACACAATTTCACAATTATTTGAATACATCTCTAGTTTTAATCAGAATTTACAACTCCCCTGAAAGGCTTTTGTATGCGTGATGAATGAATATCCTTTTTAAAAAACAGCTTTTTAAAAACCATTTTATACTGCTGTTTATACTGATACAGCCAGCATGGTGTAATAGTTTGAATGTTGGATTAGGGTTCAGATCCTCGCTCAGCCATGGAAACCCACTTAGGCAAGTCACACAGTCTCAGCCTTATAGGACAAACCCCTTCTGAACAAATTTTGCCAAGAAAACCCCATGCTAGGTTTGCCTTGAGTCATCATAAGTCAGAAATTACTTGAAGGTGCACACAACAACAATAACTGCAAGGGTCGTTTATTTTTTACATTGCAGTTATATAATACATGAATTAATAGGAATCTTTTGCTGGTCTGGCCCTTAGCCAAACCAACAGGAACAAAATTCCCAGGGATGTCAACACAACTGTGCATTTTTAGAAGATCTGATGCTTTAGTCTTTGCCCTGTGGCTTGTCCTGCAACAGACAGTTGTTCTGTTACTGATAGTGAAGTGTGAGGTGAGGAGGAGGGTGCTGTGTTGTAAAATATGTAAATTGTTTGGTTCTGTGCTTGGCTCCAAGGGTCTAGGACAACAGCTATTGAAAGAGGAGTGGGGGAAAGCTGATAGAGAGGCCCAGAAAATGCTCTCCTCCTTTGTTCTTGGATTTGGATCTGTCAGGAGGGGCCATGGAAATTTTTGGAACTTACACACTAAATGGAGGTCACAGCAGGTGTTTTAGCTGGCACCGCAAACACAAAAGGGCTGGTGGGGAAGTGTTTGGAATGGACAATTGCAAGCTCAGCATGTCCCTGTGTGTCAAATCCCTCAGCTTCCAAGAGTGGTACAGTTTTTTCACAACCAGGTTGTGCATATCAAAGAGACTTGATCTCCTGAAGAGATGAGAAATACAAAAGAACTGGGTCAGACTTGGAAGGTCACATGAGAAATCACTACAGTCACAGAAGTTTAATAACCAGATAGGCAGCACAAACATACTGTACTTTTCAATGGCCACAGCTGTCACTACCAGTGACATTCCTCAGAGTTAGTATTATACTATATGAATTCATTAGTGCATTTGGGAAACATGTATCAAGAAGTTAGTAGGGTTGTATATTAGTATAGGAAATTCCTTCGAATCATTGCAGAGTTCATGTCAATTAACCCTACCTACTAGTCACTTGATCTCCCCCTTAATGCACATTTACTGACTATACATGGCATGAAACTTGACCAAAAGTGGACCCATGTTGGGATGCTAGCTAAGAACCAACTATATTCCTGTAAATCTACCCTAATGTTATGCTTTAGTAGGCCTTTGGCAGTCCATATTTCATGCAAGAAACCATAATGTTGCCTAATTGTTTTCTTCTTCCCTCTCAGTCCCTTTTCCTTTTGCATCACATCTTTCAGGTTGTAAGTGCAGGGATTCTTATGTTGTTTAACAGGTCTGTAAAGCCATCTGAAGAATGGGGTAAAAATACTTTATAAACAAATACAGTACATAGACCAGACATAGCACTGAAGAATATTGAGAGATACTTTATGCCCTTCAAAGTAGGTTAGTATTATTAAAACATAATGCAGATGGAGGACTGAGACTGAGGGAATAGGTTTCTAAAACTGTTTAGTGAATTCCCAGCAGAGATAAGATTTGAACCATTGACTTTTGGGTTCACATTTCAGTCTCTCAGCCACAATGCTACCCTATTTATTTGTCTGTCTAATAACTGACAAGCTCGAAAGTTCATATAAATGAGTGATGCTCCATAGAGATTGTCCTCTGAAAAACAATGAATGATAATTTAAACAAAATGGCAACAGAGGAGTTCCTGAAGAGAAACAACTGAGGTCAAATAAAAGCAACACTGATGGCAAGATGTACTGTATATTCATAACACTCTCTGGTGAGAAACCTGTGGATGCTGAGGTACACATATACAAAGATTTTTCCCCCCCTCATGAGCAGTCATAGGTAGAAACCCTTCTCACATTATTACTTTAGACATCAGAATTACTTGCCTTAGCACTTACATGATTGAAATTCATTCTGTTGGAAATAGCCCAAAACCACAGTGGGCATTAAGTTAATTTGTTTTTTAAATGAGGAGACACAGGGCAACAACATACTGAGAAAGCAAACATGGAAAGGATCAAGGTCAGAAGAGAGATTTGAAAAAGGAGTGAGACTGCTTAATGTGTAAGAAAAAGGCTGAGGGGAAGAGAAGAAAACACGTTGGACAGCCAAGATGTGAAGAGAAGATCAAGTCTGAAGTCCGTTGCTCATGATGTCAGTATCTTCTTGGTTCTTGACATGAGACAAAAGACCTATCTAGCCCAATATTCTGAGTGGTCAATATGGAGTCAACTGCTGTACTTCACAGAATCATGTTAGGTCGTTACTTCTCTTGAGATTCCTGTGAACTCTGCTGCAAAAGTTCCACCAATGGACCTAAGAAGATAATTTTATTATGCTGAGGAAGATAACAGGAAACCCTGATGTACTGTAATTTTCTGCGTCTGAACATAACACTACAGCAACACAACTTGAAGGAGAGTACTTGAGGGTTTATCCCACTATCATCTGCTCAAAGGGACTGAAAATAGAAACCTGTAGACCTGTGTGTTCAAGGAAAACATTTATGCAATGTCAGGTTCTGTTTCAACAGAAGGGATGTAGATAAGAGACCAAGAACTTGTCTATACGGTAAAAATACTACTCACAGAAATCGCTTGGGAAATGAGCTGTCTTAATGAGATTACCGTATTGTGAAGGAGGGGGGACCAAAAAGAGCAAAAACTATGCGAGAAAAGCATTTGTGGCTTTTCCTGACTTTAAAAAAAGCTCTGTGTGGTGTGCATATTCTCACTTGTTAAGACAATTTGACATGTATCGCTTCCCCATACAAGAGGAAGTGCAAACCTGATTGGCCGGATGAGCGCAGGGGGTGGGGCTGGGTTACAGGGCAAGTGCCCGCTGCCACCATGTTGGATTTTTGCCTTAGCGCATGATCGCTAAGGCGATAAGATGGGAGATTAGTGTTATCTTTTTCTCTCTCTTTTTTATTTAGAAAGGTGAAATATCATTTGTGCACACCATAGAAATAGGTTTTTTTTAATTTAAAAAAAGTTCAGCGGTGGCAGATTTAAAAATGCAAGTCATCCACTCATGGCCCCCATCTTGGCTACAGGCAAAGTTTATGGGGGCTGTAAAACCATTAAGTCTGGTCCCAGATACTGTGTACCGATCCATTTTCTCCCTCTTCATGTAGACAAGTCCAAAGGCTGTGGTCATACTGCAGAAATAATTCAGTTTGACACCGCATTAACTATCATGGCTCCATACTATGGAATCCTGGGATTTATAGTTTGTTTGGCACCAGAGCTCTCTGACAGAGAAGACTAAGTATCTCTCAAAACTACAAATCCCATAATTCAATAGCAATGAGCCATGGCAGTTAAAGCGGTGTCAAACTGAATTATTTCTGAAGTGCAGAAGCTGCCAAAGGTTACACAAAAATGATCTCTACTATTGTACCAAGGTGCTTATCGGAATAGTCAATTGTTTGGGTTGCCCCATTTGAAAACCACTCATACTCACAAAGATAGCTGAATGCTGATGTTGTGAATCGTATCACCATCTGTGTGCTTTAATAGCGCAACTTCTGCTGTTTTATTTTCCACAATAAAAGTTCCTCCATACTAACAATTCTGATAGCACTGCCCTGTTTGCCCCGCCTCCTGCATCATGATTGGCTTCCCTTTTTTTTAAAAAAAAAGCAACTAATAAAAAAGCAAATTATGTTGCTTTTAAAAAAACAACATAATTTCAATTATGGCACAATGTCACAATGCTAAATACTACCTTATTTTTTAATATGAATAATAATTTAAAACAATTTTTGAAGAAACACTGTGGCAGTAAAAAACTTACATGCATGTGGTACCACAGGAAAGGAGAGGAGAGATCTTTGTAGAACATCCCCAAGCAGTAAAGGCTTTTGAATTGTGACTTCCAAAGGTTAAAAGGTCAGAATCATACCATTATTGCACTATAACAGCAAACCATTTATATATATATATATTAATTACAACAAATCTAAAAAGGGTTTCAATGGTGTGTGTAAAGCATAGAAAACAGAAATGAAAAAGCTATTTTCTTGGGAAGCCTTGTCCTCCCTGTCTAAGCACTGGAAGTAGTCTGATGTTTCCCTGCTGCAAATTTCCTTAGGAATCCCCAGGGGAGGGAAAACCAGCCCACATCCACACCAGGTCCTCTATTCAGTCATTCTCACAATGAAGCAGAATGGGACATTTGCACTCAAACTGGCTACTAAACCATAGTGAGGAAGGGGGCATAAACAGATGCTTTCTAGAAAAAAGGAACTGAATTCCCAATAATTCTATAGCATAACACCAGGAGAGTCATGATGTTGTGCATAAAGGCTGAGGCAAAGGTGGGATTAATTCACCATGATAACAGTGCAGAGAGTCAGCATGGTGTAGTGGTTTGAGCATTGGATTACAACTCTGGAGACCAGGGTTCAAATTGCCACTTGGCCAAGGAAACCCACTGGGTGACCTTGGGCAAGTCACACTCTCTTAGCATCCAAGGAAGGCAGTGGTAAACCCCTTCCAAACAAATCTTGCCAAGAAAACACCATGATAGGTTCACCTTAGGGTCTCCATAAGTTAGAAATGATTTGAAGGCACACAACAGCAACAATAACAGTATAACAGCATCAAGTGATAAGCACCCAGATTAAAGAGCCAGTATGCTCTAGTGGTTTAAGTGTTGGACTAGAACTCTGGAATACCATGGTTCAAATCCATGGAAACCCAATGGCTGACTTTCCATAGCACTGAGCCTTGGCAGTTAAAGCGGTGTTATACTAGATTATTTCTGCAGTGCAGATGCAGCCTTTATCTACTTCATCCAAATTTCTTAGCAACTGGATTGATCTGAAGTCTCTCACTTTTTCATTTTCTGAGTGTTTCCCTACTTCCTATCTTCCAGTTTGGTTGAATTTGCACTATTGTATCTGTATAGTTGTTCATTTTTCACCTTTCTCTGAAGCTAAACTTGGCCACTTTACCATATAGTCTCAAGGTCCCCTCTCACCCCGAAGATACTATATAAGGCCCTCTTCCAGATAAAGTTAGTCACACTTACACACTATTAAATTCAATAGTGTTTAAGCATGATGAACTTTGTAAGGCAAGTATAGGCCTCCAAATGGTGTTGGCAGGTCCTTTTGGTATGGGGGGTGGGTGGAATTGTACAAGTAGGGTTGCCATATCACCCAGCTAGCCAGGTTTTACCTGGATTTTAGGAAGCCTAGCTAGTGCCTATTTGGACCATCATTTGGTCCAGATTCCAAGTTTTCATTTAAGAAAAAAGTACATACTCTGGCCTTTTTGGAAGCTGGGATATAGTTAAAATATGGAGACAGTCTTCTGACAAAATTGTTCTGCAAGAAACAAGTCCACCCAGGAATTTCAAGTATGAGGGAAGTGAGAGTGAGCAGCAAGAGTGCAAAGTACAAGAAGCAAGTGAAGGAGTAGAAAAGATGAGAACAAGCGACAATGCGCTGGAAGCAGGCAAGGGGCATACTGTGGAAAGGGAGAGAGAGTAGGAGAGACAGGAGAATAAGCAGTGCAAGTGGCAGTGCACAAGAGCAAGAGAGTGGTGCACCATAATGGTGTAAGGGAAGGTGAGAGAGAGAATAGGAGAGATGGAAGAGTGAGAGGTACAAGTGGATATGTAAGAAGCAAGTGAAGGTGCACTGTCATGGTGCAAAGTAAGATCAAGGAGGGAGTAGGAGAGATGGTGTAAACAGCATTGCACAAGAATCATGAAAGTGATGTGCCACAAGTGTGCAAGGTGAGTGAGGGAGGGAGTAGGAGCTATGGCACAGCAGACAGTGTAAGCAGTGGTGCACAAGAAGAAAGTGAGGAGTGCACTGTGACAGTACAAGGTGAAGAGAGGGAGGGTGTAGGAAAGATAGGAAAGTAAGCAATGTGAGCAGATGTGTGCAAGAAGCAAGCAAGAAGCTCCTTTCAAAGGTGCAAAGTGAGGTAAGGGAGGGTGCAGGAGGGATGGGAGAGCAAGTGGTGAGAGTGGCAGTGCGCAGAAAGCAAGAAAGTGGAATACTATGATAGCACAAGGTAATATGAGGGAGAGAGTAAGAGAAATGTGAGGGTGAGAGTTGTGAGCAGAAGTAAGGAGAAAGTGAGGAGTTCACTGCAGTGATGTGAGGTAAAGCTAGGGAGGGAATAGGAGAGATGAGAGTGAGTGGTGTGACCAGTGGTGCACAACTGACAAAAGAGGAGCACACTACCAGGACAAATGGTGAGGTGAGGGAAGCAGAAGGAGGGATGGAAGCATGAGCAGTGGAAGCAGCAGTGCACAAGATGCAAGCAAGGTGTGCCCTGCAAGGGTACAAGGTGAGGCGAGAAACAAAGGAGAAATGGGAGAGTGAGCATTACAAGCAGTGGTGTGCAAGAAGCAACAAAGGGACACACTCCAAGTGTGTGTGGTGAGGCGAGAGAGTGAGTAGGAGGGGTGGGAGAGTGAGTAATGGGAGAAATGGTGCTCAAGAAGCAAGCAAGAGGTGCCCTGCAAGGGTGCAAGGTGATGTGAGTGAGTGAGTGATGGGAGACAAGTGATGCAAGTTGTGACGTGTAAGAAATGAGGGAGGGTGCACTGTGGGATGCAAGGTGAGGTGAGGGAGGGAACAGGAGGGATTATGTTGCCTCTACAATGTAAACTTTAACAAGGAAAGAAAACAGCAAGTACAAAGTTGAGGATGTAGAAAGGGCTTCCTGTGGTATTTCCAATGAGTGGCACAGTGGGCCCTTCCCATCTGTGGAGGTTCAATTCCACCACCCACCCACCACCCACAGAATGGGAAAAAATGGCAAGCTTAATCAATGGCAGCACGCAAACATGGCTTCACATACCCATGTGCACACACTGCTTTTGAATAATATGGGGCATAGATGTCCACAGACACTCCAATCCTCACATGGCTAACCCATTGATATAGCATACCCACTGTATTTTCAGGGGTGCCATTTACATGATGAAAATGTCCCGGGAAGAATTTGTGTCGATCCCTGGCAGTTTACACGTACATCAGGTCGAGTACGTGATTTTCGGAAGGGGGGCCACCTTTTATCCCTCAACCTGTGGGACTTCCAGTCCTGCGGTTTGTGCCAGTTTTTTAAAAAGTCACTGGAGGATTCAGAAAATCGGAAATGTAAACAGCCTGGGACAAAATATCTCGGTACTAGGGGATGACTGGAAATGGTGACTGGGGGCGGGCTTAGAGATCAGCGACCAGAAAAGGAGGGGTCAGTCACCCGTTCAACAGATCCAGCCTCACCAGCCGAAAACAAAGACATCCCTTCCAGCTGCACGAAGGTTGATGTGTGTGTGTGTGAGCACACATGCGTGCGTGTACTCAATCACCTTTTTAAATGGATTTCTACACTGCAAACCCTTCAGTTTTACCTTTTCCTCTACTGCATGTTACAGAGAGATCGTGGTGGGCAGAGGGTCGCCCATTCATCCCCTGCCTTGATCACCTCCCTGGGTCTGAACCGGCACAGTAAAATATTCCAGCCTCTGAGCGAATGAACACCCTTTAATTCCCCCTTTCTGTGTCTGTGTCTGTCAAAACGCCTGTCTGTAGCTGGCTTGAAACCTAAACTCTGCTGCTAAATCTCTGCTGTAAGGATTAACATTTTAAAGAAGCAAGGGGAAACCCAAGCCTCCCACCCACCTCACTCGGCTTGATTTGAAAAGGAAAGCCCTGCGTCTGAGCGAAAGATCTCAGTCTGGGTCTTTCAAAATGCTTTCTGCCTCTGCTTAAAGGGTTAACATTTTAAAGAGACAGGAGAAACACAAGTGTCTGCCCCCTCTCCCCCCCCCCAGCCAGCCAATAGCATCGCTCGTGGCGCAGAACTCTAAAGGAAGTGCGTCACCAAGGTTGTGAAAACACAAGTAATCGCATCCTTGATTGACAGCCAACCCCCCCCCAAAAAACCTAAAAAAACCACGTAACTTTGGACGTGTAAATATCAGTCACGGGACCACCCAGGATATCCAGATCAGTGACATAAATTGTATAAACAGCGAGGGACGGATTCGTGATCACAAAGTCACGGTAAGCACTGCGACAATTTCTGTCGTGTAACTGGCACCCGATCTGTAGCTGGCAAAAAACAGTGACCTGATGAGAATAGCACTGGAAGTGTATGTCCTGGCAAAAATGTTAATATAGCTTCTGTTGTTCTTTTATTTGTATTTACTATGAGTGTTCATGTTCACTTTACATGGTTTCCCTCTCCCTTTTAATCCCTACCACAAGCCTGAAAGGTAGGTTTGTTGAGAGGTGGCAGAGGCCCACAGTCACATGTTTAATTCCAAACTAAGCAAAGGTTTGAACTTGGGCCTCCCTGTTTCAAATCCAGTGCTTTAAACATTACTCTATACTGATTCTCTCAGATCAGTTGCAATTATAAAAAGTTGTATGAAGTTTGAAACATAGCAGGAGGGTGGGGAAAAGATCAATGTGCCTTATTTGCATATTTATAATGCAAATTAGTGATTTGCATAATGAATATAATTTGCATGATACACAAAATAAATGCCCAGATTTGAGGAAGTGGAATATGACAACCCCTGGTACAGGGGACAATTGCCCCAGGCCTGTCAAATAAAGACATATAGGAGGGGGCACATCAACACTGGGATTGCTGCATTGTTCCCACCTCATTTGCTTCAAAATCCCACTAACATGAGCTCCATAAATCTAATGGGATGGGGAAATCACAAAATAAACTATATTGGTGGCAGGGTTCTTTTGTCAGGACAGCATGAGCAAGATCGTGATAGCCCTAGACAGTGCTAATAGTAGAAACCCAACCAAACTGTATTTAGATTTGGTGGTGATGTATATTTACATCCTGCCTTTTTTCTTCCTCCAAGGAACATATGGAGGTTTACACAATACCCTTCTTCCTCTCCATTTCACTCTCACAGCAATGCTGTGAGGAAGGTAAGGTGAGAGTCAGTGACTGGCTGAAAGTCAGGTGTTGTCTAGACGGTGAAAATACTCCTCATGAAATTTGCAGGGATACCTTTTGTCCCAATGAGATCCCATGGTGATTCGCCATATTTGGAAGTAGGGGGGCCCAAAACTATGATTTTCCTGATCTTTAAAAAGTAATACACAGAAATGCACGTTACCGCTCATTTTGGACATCTGACTCGAATTGCAGTGCATTCTCAGAGAGGAGCGGAAGTGGAAATCTGATTACGCAGACTTGTGCAGGGGGCAGGCTTGCTGGCCAGAAGTGCCATTTTTGAGTTTTACAGTATCAATTGTGCACTTTTTTGCTGCACTGAGGCAACCAAACTGCTGTTTTAAGTGGGAGGTTGCACTTGTGCACCCTTGATTTACATTGGAAAAAAAAATACTGTGCAACATGAGTAATTCACTCGCAGCCACCATCTTGATTCAGACATGTTTCCATGTGAACATCAAACACAGATAGCTTCGCATGCCAGCAATTTTGCAAAAAAAAACCCAAAACACAGAGATAAATGAATGCTGCTGTGACTTTACATTAATGTGCAGTATATTGCCTTGTCTAGACAACAGCCCAATTAGCGAACGTCATGGCTGAGTGGATTTGCTGAGTCTCCATCCAACACTCTAACTGCAATACCACAATCATCCTTGAATATTCTACCCTTGTCCTCTTTAAAATGCCCTGGCTGTTGGATTTTGATTCCCATAATCCACATTTGCTTGTAACAATTGGGATTTGAAATCCAACATCAGGAGGGCTGATTTCAGGACAGTCTGAGGGTATGGTATAATACTATGGAAATTCATCCTTATGTAAAAGTGGTTTTGTGTTTTTAGGGAAGGCAATGTTCTTATGACAAAACTTATTGCAGAAAATACATGCAGACTTGTGGAGAAGCAATTCAGAAATGAAATTGCAATAGAACAAGAGTGCTGGTGTCATCAGCGTGTCTTCAATTTAGACGGAAACGTTCACTGGTATACATGAGAAAAGCAACAGGGGGGCTATGTAATTGTAGCAGTGACTCAGGCAGGAGAATTATCCAGTCAACAAAGGCAACGCACCAAATATTGCTGGTATTTTATTATCAAGTGAACACTGTTTCTGAGTGCTTGTCACTGTACCAAGAAATTGTAAATGGAAAACCCAATTCACAGAGAAGGTGACAGACACTGTTGCTTATCAGAATCTACATGCAGATGACCAATAGATTATAGCACTCTTAGGATGGGGGCCTGGCTCAATTTGGAGATTTTATTTTTAGGTGCTATAGCTGAGGAGGGCGGGGAGGGATGATGATGATTGAGGGATGGAAGACAAAAGCTCAGAGTTGATATGCCATGTAAGCTGCAGCTTGCTCTGCAATAATCTCTCTTCAGTGTTCCACATGCCACAGCCAAGTAGGCTGGGAGAATGTTTTTTTCAACACAGGTAGCAATCTTCTCCTTCTGAAACGTGCCTTATCTAGTGAGTTCAAGTGTAAAGTACCTCAGGCTATGTTATCAACCACAAATCTCAGATATTCCCCAGAAGTGACAGCAACAAAACCCTCCCTGTGTCCCTGGTAAAAGCTACACCCAGCACACCGAGTATGATTCTACAATAAGGAGGGAAATGGATCTATGTATTAAATTTTATCCTGTTTATTTAAAACATTGCTATCCCACTTTTCCTTTAAAAAAGGATTGATCCCAAACGATTAAGGAACTAAAACAAAAGTAAAAAATAAACACCAGTATTATGCTACCACTAGCAGTATTAAAAACAAAGGCAATTAAAAACAAAACAATAAATCAACAACAAAAAAAATGACTTCCTGAAAAGGAAGGTTGTTAACATAGAATCATAGAGTTGGAAGAGACCACAAGAGCCATTTAGTCCAACCCCCTGCCCTGCAGGAATACACAGTCAAAGCATTCCAGACAGATGGCCATCCAGCCTGTGTTTAAAAACCTCAGAAGAAGGAGACTCCACCACACACCAAGGCAGTGCATTCCACTGCCAAATAACTTTCTGAAGACTGTTAAAAGAGCTGGAAAGGAGTCCCAAAACCTAGGTGCAAACCACAGAAAAGCCTACTCTGTAGCAGATCTTAGGAAAGTTACTTCTGGGGACTACAGTTCCCAGAATCCACCAAACAGCAGTGCTCCCAGTCTCAACTGAGAATATTTTTGGGAATGTTGGGGAATACAAGGAGGGGTTTGTGAAAATGATGTCAATTGTGGTATGTCTATAAAATAGGGCATATTGTTGTTAGCTGCTGTCAAGTCGATGTCAACTTAGGCAACCCTATGAATGAGAGAGTCACCCTATCATCAACATCACCAACAGCCCTCCTCAGGCTTTGCATGGCTTCCTTGACTGAGTCTATCCATCTAGAATGCAGTCTTCCTCTTTTCCTATTGCCTTCCATCTTTCCAAGCATTATTGTCTTTTCTAGTGAGTCATGTCTTCTCATGATATGGCCAAAGTACGACAGTCATAGTTTAGTCATCCTGGCTTCTAGGGAGTTAAGGTTTCATTTATTCAAAGACCCATTTATTTGTCTTTTTAGCAGTCCATGGTGATAAAATGCAGCCCTGCCTGATCCCCTTCCCAACTGGAAACCATTCAGTTTCTCCATATTCTGTCTTTAATTTAAAAATTAACAAATTCAAAGAAAAAACAATATACAGTATTTGCACATACGTATTCCATTAACTCAATTACCTGTCAAATCTTTCCCTACGTGCCATTCCATTTCCATTCCATTCATATCACAATGCCCTTTCATATTTTAGTTATTGTTTTTTGTATTCTTATCCAATACTCCTTAGCTGAATTACACCACCACCATATGTGGTAGAATGTGTCAGGATCTTGGTCAGATTTCCAACAATTGCTTCTCAGATCTTTGTACATTATAGCCAATTTGTCTGGAGATAAATGCCATCTGAAAAACTCCTACAGCTGTGAGAGGGTCTCTTTTGTTCTTCGCTGAGTGTAGCATTTCTTGGATTTTCTTGGTTGGTCTGTAAATTGTTTGGAGTTTACCACATACCATGCAGCTGTGGACAAGTTTATATAGGGACCACTAAACACAGTGTGCAAACACGAATCAAGGAACATGAGAGACACTGCAGACTGGGCCAGCCAGTAGCTGATCAGCAGTAGCAGAACATGTTATAAACCAACCTGGACACAAAATGTTATTTTAAAACACAGAATTTCTGGACCAGGCCAACAACTATCATGTCAGAATGCACAGAGAAGCTATTGAAATCCACAAACACCTGGGCAACTTAAACAGGAAAGAAGAAAACTTAAAAGTAAACAAAATCTGCCTGTCAGTCCTGAAAAACATTAAAATCAGAACTCAACACTTGCAAATGAACTCTGCCCAGGGGCAGGGGGATTTCCAGCAGATAATGGACCATTAACCAACCATTAGCCAAACAGACACTAATCCTCCTTGCATATCTCCACCCAGAAACTATCCATTCAAATACACACATTTACATATCCTCCCAAACAGGGGTTTACAGTATATACCCCACACATATTCCTACCCAACCATTCTCTGAAGATGCCAACCACAGATGCAGGCGAAACGTTAGAAATAAACTCGTCCAGAACACGACCTCACAGCCCGGAAAAAATCCAAGGAAGATCTATCTTTGTATGTTAACCAGTTATGTGTTGAGGTACTTTCTCTGCCAAAAAAGGCTTCATGCAGGGAGTTCCATAAAGACATTTGAGTGTCAGGGGATGATAGGACACTCAGTCCCCGGCAGAAGCCAAAAACTATCTCAGCAGTCTTAGTAGCAACCCGTTCCCAAGAATATTCACACACAGAGTGTTTGACGTCCAAATAAGCAGGAGGCACTTATATCTTCAAAGTCAAACAGTTGCAATATATATACAGTTGCCCCTACACATTCGCGAATTTAACATTCGTGGTTTTGAATATTCGCGGGTTTTCGGAGGGCCTCCCCCCCGCCCTCCCAAAAGCAGCGACGGGGCTTTAGAAGCCCTGTGGCCGCTTCTGGGGTGGAGAGAAGCAGGCCGGGGTTGGGAGAGGCGGCGAGGGGGCCTTCCTAGACCCCCTCGCCACCTTAGGTGGCTGGGCAAAGGGTTGGAAGAAGCGGTGAGGGGGCCTTCCTAGATCCCCTCGCCACCTTAGGCGGCCGGGCGGGGGGTTGGAAGAGGCAGTGAGGGGGCCTGGGGAGAGAGGGGGAGGCCTGGGGAGGAAGCCACGGGGCCTCTGGAGGGCCTCCGGAGGCCCTGTGGTGGCCTGGGGAGGGAGGGGGAGGCCGGTTGAGGCGACTACAGGGCCTCCTGAGGCCCCGTGGTTGCTTGGGAGGGGGAGGGGAAGGCAGTCGTTATTCGTGGAATTTTCACATTCGCGGGGTCTGTGGAACCTAACCCCCGCGAATGTGAAGGGATGACTGTACAAATATTTACAATCGAAGGAGAAACGGCTTCACCAGGCATCAACATTCACAAAAAGAGAGTGAGCTTTGGACTAGCTCGCATATATATATATATATATATATAGACACACACACACACACACGCATACATACAGGAAATTGCCCTCTAGTGGCCAGACTAGGCATGACTTGGTAGTTCATGGAGTCAACCATTATGACTCAGCATGATTCTGCAGTTGTGAATTATTTCACCATATTTATTGTTTAAATAACATAAATCTATAATTGTTATATATAACTGTATTTAATAAACCAAAAACTAATTATTTAACTTACCTGCTTAGTGACTTTTTTGTTCATCCATCAGTCGGTTTCTTTTGTTGGTCTTGATATTATTTAACTTGTGTGGGGTGCTATAAACTGAGATAAGTGAGGGGGAGGGGGAATTCTTTAAGTAACCTGCCTATTAGTGACTTTTTTGTTGCTGAATTTCATTGGCTGATTCTTCAATTGAAGGCTGGTATTTTGTACACTTCAGGCCCAAGCGAGTGCTACTAACTTCATCTGTCAATCTGTTTCTTTTGTTGGTTTTGATATTATTTAACGCTGAGAATAAGGCCTCAAAAAAGTATGTAGAGGGAAAAATTGTGAATAAATCCATTGGTATGTTTTTCAGGGTGCTAAAAGTGTCTGGTAGTTGGTTCCAGGCACTCCAAATTTCCTGTTCATAGTGGCACTCCTCTTGATTCTCCAATCGGTGCTTTTCCAGAATCTCAAGCTTTGACCTCAAGACGACAAACACCTGAGCCCAGATACTGTCTTGAAATTCTGCATGTTGCATTTCCAAATCATCAATTTGCATCCATTGGAAACCATTTAATTCCAAACTACTGTAGACTACTACATCAGGATATTTAATTATTTTCATGGTCTGTTCTAGACTTCTAAATTGACTAAATCTATTACTAAACTGGTCAACTAACGAGTCTAAAACATTCTGGTACTTCATATGCAAGAGTTCCATTTCATTTTGTACAGCTACACTGGCCTTCTCAAAATACTTTGCTACTCGAGGAAAATACTTGTAAGTTTTAGTTTCTACATCTCACTTGAAAATGTTAACTTTACTTTCAAAAGCTTTTATGTATCCAAACACAACATCAATACTTTTGTGAAAACCTTGTAACTTTAAGTTCAGTTCATTAATATGAACAGAGAGATCTGTAAAAAAACATCAGGGTGTTGACCCACTTATCATCATTAAGCTAAGGAAAGTTATCCAGATCCTTATCGTCAAGAAATACCTTCATTTCTTCAAAGCACTCCACAAAGCGCTCAAGAACTTTGCCTCGGCTCAGCCATCTTACAGTATTGTACATCAGCAGTCCACTGTAAGTGGAATCAACCTCCAGTAAAAGTGCCAAAAATTCTCACTTGTGAAGGGGGCAAGCAGCTATTAAATCAACTATTTTTGTAACAACTGACATTAAGTCGTTTAAGTCGGTGAATCTTGCCTTGGCACATAAAGCCTCCTGATGGATAATACAATGAAAAGGCACAATCGGATGTCCAATAGCTTCTGTAAACAATTTGACAAATCCGACTTTTTTCCACACCATATTTGGTGTCCCATCTGTCATCACTGACACACCTTTAGAGATATCAATGCTTAGGTCACAAAATGTTTGTGGAACAACCTTACATATTTCGCTTCCTAACGTACTTGTTGGCACTGATACTAACTTTATCAACTCTTCTCTCATTGTGAGACCATCAGAATATTGACCAGTAATGGCCAACTGAGCATGTGATGTGACATCAGTAGTTTCATCAAGAGAGATCTAAAAATATTTACACTTCCTTGGGTCTCTCTCTAATTGATGTTGTACGTTTGTGTTCAGTCTCATTATTTGGTCTTTTATGATATTTCTACTGAGTGGTAACTCAGATATTCTCTTTAATAATTGCATCTTTATTCTGCATATCATGAAATAGAACTGGTGCACATCTTAGGAGTGTTTCTTTAATAAATTCTCCCTCACCGAGCTCATTTCCATGCTGAGCTTTAGAGTGACCAATGCTCAAACTTGCAGATGTTAAATTTGTAGAGCCTTTCATAAATTTAAGGATGGAATTAGATTGGCTCTTATAAAGTTGTAGCTGTCTGGAAATGTATTCCTTCCTTTCATCCTCACTTTTTTCCAAGAGCTGGGAATGATTAGTTTCAAAATGTCTATTTATATTCCACTTTCTGCTTACTACCTTTTCATTACATAGAACACAAAATGATCTGCCATTTTTTTCTATAAAGCCATACATCTCGGTCTCTTGAAAGGGTTGGCCACTGCTACTACCACTTCCTTTACTTAACCTTAGTTTTTTTTGGGGGGTGTCTCCCTCAGGGGGGAAGTGACAGAAGACAGAATTATAGATAGCGCTTGTTAGGCCTGTAGGCAATTAGGGGTTAACTAGCCTTACTAACCACAAAATGTTGCATGTAACTGTCTTTTAGGAAATGGCAGGGATAAGAAGCAGAAATAGGGGTTAATAAGGATGCACAACAGTAATAGTGGTCAAGATATTGTTCTTTATGTGAATTAAAATGGCTGCCGCTATTTCTAATGGCGGGAAAAGGCACCCATAGCATGCCACAGGCCCTCTCCTCTCCCAGCCTTCCCCTCACTTATCTCAGCAATGATGGATTAGAAATCCATGACACCCCCGAACAGTAGGTAATGGTTGCTGTGGGGCTGCAGACCCATTGCTGGCCAGCCAGCAGCCGTCCACGACACCTGGCCAGCACCCCTTTGGCACCAGGCATCCAGTCTTGCAAGCCGCAGGGGGGGCAGGGGGTGTCCGAAGCAGCCGCCTGCTGCCCTTTGTTTTGCCTCTATATGTGCTGCTGCAGCCAAACTGGAGGCTTTGCGCTGGGGCCGTCCTATTTATACCAGCCCCGTCACCAGCCTCCGCGTCATCCGACCATGCCAGAAATGCGGCCAGATGTCCCTCCCCTCTGTTCTGGGCAGACAATCGGGGTGCAGCTGACAGGTTCCGATTGGCTCCCTTTTTCCAGCCTTCCCCACGGCAGCCGAAGCTGCCGGAAGAAGGCCAACATGGCTGCCTCCTTGGAAGGGAGGGTGCTGGCTGGAAAGCCTCCCCCCAGTAGCGACCCGGGCTTCGTAGCCCCACTCCCCACTTTCATTCCCCCCAACCTCCCTAAAATGGTGACCAAGGCTTTGAAGCTCTGATCACCACTTTAGAGAGGGTGGTGAGGTTGTGGGGGGGGAAGGGGGGAGGAGGCCTAGCCGTGTGTCACCACTGATGGCTACATGTGTCAGTGGTGACACGCGTGTTATAGGTTCGCCATCACCGGAACAGTCTCTAACTCCTGACAATCCCCTCCAAAATGGTAAAACTACTGCGCAGGACACATGTTATCATCACAATATAACATCATTCACATACATTTGTTGGGCATCAATCATCTGTTGGTTGACCTTTCCTTTTGATACCTTTCACTTTACACACTAGTGACAAGGCCCAGCCTCTTTGCCATCTCCTCATGGCTTCCTGCTGGAAGGGCTTTTGTGAGCAGGTCTGCAACATTGTCCTCTGATGGACAGTACCTCAGACACAAGACACCTTCTTGTATTAACTGCCTCACATTTTGGTAGTGTACCGCAATGTACTTTGTCCTGCGTTTTAGATTTTCTGCTTCTGCCATAGCTATGCAGGCTTGTGAGGCATTTGACACGGCTCCCCAAGGTCTGAAAGCATCTGCCTTACCCACTGTACTTCACTTGCCATCTCAGATAAGGCTGTGAATTCAGCTTCAGTGGTACTAATGGCTACACAGTTCTTTTTCCTTGATCTCCACACTATGGGGCTCTCTGCATACCTGACCACCAACCTGGTCACTGATTTCCTGTCTGAAGTCTCAGCTGCAAAACAGCTGTCCAAATAGCACTCCAGACTCACCTGACTTCCTGTCAGCTTCAAGCTCATGTCCCTGGTTCCCTTGAGAAATCTAACTACCCTCTTCAGGGCTTCCCAATCCACCCTCCTTGGCTTGGAGACTCTTCTGCTGAGCACCCCAACTGCAAAACTGATGTCAGTCCTTGTGTTGTTTTGCAATAAACAACAGAATCCCTACCACTGAGTGGTATGGATGGACTTTCAAGCTCCTGTTCTGCCTCTAAGTTCACAAAATCAGTGGTCATTGGTGTCCTGACCACTTTGGCCTCACTAAGCCCACACTTGGCCACAAGACTGTCAATTTTCTTCTTCTGACTTGGGAAAAATTCTCCAAGACCAGTTCTTTCTACTTCTACTCCTTGATAACATTTCAGGCTGCCTAAGTCCTTTAATTTGAACCAGCTTTCTAACTCCACCTGCACTGGCACTCTTTGCTGCCACACAAAGGTCGTCCACCTAGATAACTAGCATGACAGCATTATCACATGCCCCACTGGCGTACACACAGGCATCTGCAATGCTCCTTGTATAACCTAGTGACACCAGGCCGTATTCTGGAATAGTTTCTTTCTGACGTTTTGGCTGCATCTGTGGCTAGCACCTTCAGAGAATGGTTGGGTAGGAGTGTGTCTGGGGTTTATATGCTGTGAACCCCTGTAGGAGAGTATATGTAAATTTGTGTAACTGAATGTTTAGTTCCTGGGTATAGAAATGCAAGGCTCATTAGTGTCTGTTTGGCTGATGTTTGGTTGTTGGGCCATTATCTGCTGGGAATCCCCCTGTCCCTGGGTGGAATTCCTTTGTAAGTGTTGAGTTTTAATTCTATTGTATTTCAAAACTGGGAGCCAGATATTGTTTACTTTTAAAGTTTCTTCTTTCCTGTTGAAGTTGTCCAGATGTTTGTGGATTTCAATATAGAAATAACAAATCTATAATGCTGTTATTTCTTCCAAAGGTTCTCCCAAAGAGATGAGTAAATCACCCACGTATGCCCTCAATTAATTATTTTTTAGTCTTCTCTTATTCTTCTGTTCAAAATCTCCATGGTTATAAGAAATAATAGTGGAGACAGTGGGCACCCCTGCCTTGTTCCCTTTTGTATTTGTAAATCCTTTGTTTTCTCCCCATTAATCACTATTTTTGCTGTTTGATTTTTGTATATGGCCTTAATCCAAATGATAAATCTAATACCAGCTTTCAATTTTTTCAAGATTTCAAACATCATTGTCCAACAAATGTTATCAAACACTTTCTCAGCGTCTACAAAGATTAAGGCCAACTTTTTATCTTTATGATTTTCATGATATTCAATTAGATGGAGAACATGGTGGGTATTCTCTCTCAGATATCTCTCTGATAGACATCCTTGTTGGTAGTCATGAATCCATTCAGAAAGTATTTTTTTCCAATCTGTCAGCCAAGATGGAGACAAAAATTTTGTAGTCCACATTTAACAATGATATGGGTCGATAGTTTTTAGGTTCTTGTGGATCGCAATCTTCCTTATGAATTAATATGATGTTTGCTTCTCTCCGTGATAGGGGGAAATGACCCAAAGTTTGTTTAAATAGCAATAATAGCTGGTCATCCATTACTTTATAATATTTGGCTGTAAACTCATCAGGTCCAGAGGCTTGCCATACTTTTATTTTCGTTATCACTTCTGTTATTTCTGCCACTGATATGGGTTGATTTAACCTTCTCCTTTGCTCCACTGTGAATTCTGCCAACATCTGCTTGTTTAAAAATTCTTCTCTTTGGATATTTCTTGTTCCTTATAAAGTGATGCAAAATATTTCTGGAAACGTGTCTTAATTTTGGTCTGCTCTTTATAGATCTGTTTTCCTTCCTTGACTTCTAGTTATATGATTTCTCTCTTTCAGTTTCCTTAGTTTAAGGGCCAGCCATCTGCCCAGTTTGTTCGAATGCTCAAAGTGTATTTCCTTTACATACTGTATTTTTTTCTGTTGTTCTGTCACAAATTCTATTGAAAGTTATTTTTGCAAGATTTTGATTTCTCTGATCAGCTCTTTCTTTGAAGGATCTTCTTGTAATTCTTCCTCTTTGTTTCTGATATATCATTAATTTTCTGTATGTTCTCTTTTCTCTTCTTCCTTGTTTCTATATATTTGTTGAATAAAAAAACCACGCAGCACAGCTTTTCATGTTTCCTAAACTGTGGTTATATATCAGTAACTTCTTTTAAGTTTTCTTCGAAGTACCATTTCAGCATTTGTTTAGCTTTTTGAACAATTTTCTCATTTTGCAGCATATTATCATATAGCCTCAAGTTGAAATCAAATTTTTGGTCTTTTAAAACTCATATGATCTGAAAAATACAGTAGGATTTCCTACTGTAAAAGCTTTTTGAGTGGAAATCGCCTCAGAAGGTTGTGGGCTGTTCTTCATTAGAGGTTTTTAAACAGAGATTGAAAGGCCACCTGTCAGTAGGGTTGCCAGGCATCCCTTCTTGTAAGTGAGAAAATCTGTGACAACAAAAAGGAATTAAAAAAAAAAAAACCCTAATCCTGTCCATGATGTATGAGATGTGTGGGCAACTGTAAAAGATTAGGGGCCCATATTAGCCTTCCAGGAGACACCCCCTGCACCTGATCCCACACAAAAATATCCCTTTTGCCCCCATATGCCCTCTAGGGGACATGGAGGCACATTTGGCGGCTTTCCTGGACCCCTAGAAGTCATTTTAAGGCACAGAGAGAGAGAGAGAGAGAGAGAGAGAATTTTTTGCAAAATTTCATTTTGACTCCAGGGAGTCCAGGCGGGGGAGCTCCAGACATGGTGGTGAGAGGGTCTGTCTGTATTGATTTCCCAAAAGTTTGTTATATTGAGCCTGTAAAAGAAAAGACTGAGTCTGGAAAATGTATCTGTGTCAGAGAAAGCTGAGATATAACTGTACTTGCTCCAGCTTGGCTAGAAGCCCAGACACAGAGATAAGAAGGCCACAGCAGAACAAAGAGCTCATTTACAAGGCTAAAGTGCAGAGCTAGAGACATTATATATAAAGTTATATTAAGTCATTTACATTTGGAGAAATGAAATTTAGTGAAGATTCTGATATAGTTTGTATTGATTAATAACCAATGCTTGTTATACTATGTGCTTAGACAATAATATGTTCATTAGAATCAAAGACAATAGACTATTCATTTATCTCCCTTCTGGGCGCACTGCCCAGTTTAGCTGTCTGTGTGTAGGTACCAAAAATAGAAAGCTGAAACACAGACAACTGAAAAATGATTTCTGTTCCAAAAAGGTTTTCTGGGAAATGAAGTCTGTCTAGTGACTACTGTAATAGACATGCGCAGTGCCTGAGTTTTAAAGTTTCGTTCTTCTCTAATATAAAAAGGTGTGTGTGCTTTGTTTTGGGGAACACAGCATGGAGGTTTATTGTTGTTATGCTTCTTGCAACTAAAAAGCCATCTGAATACAATTGAATTTTGGCCTTGAGATTTCCTTATGTTACCCAGATAGACCTTAACAGTGGAAATGCCCTCCACACCCTATAAAGATAATTTTGGGTATTCTAGGGCTATATATATATATATATATATATATATTGACCCATGCCTGTACAAGTTGCCTGTCAATTTATGGTGACCCCATGAAATTCATAGGGTTTTCTTAGGCAAGGAATACTCAGAGGTGGTTTTGCCATTTCCTTCCTCCGAAATATAGCCTACAACACCTGGTATTTGTTGGCTGTCTCCCATCCAAGTACTAACCAGGGCTGACCCTTTAGCTTCCAAGATCAGACAGGATATGGTGCCTTTGAACTGCAGGGGCCACAAAAACAGCCCTAGGCAGCTGCAAGTGGCCCATGGGCTGCACTTTAACCACCCGTGCTCTAGAACTGTCCATGCACTTTTAATTCAATAGAAGGAGCTCTAGCAAGCACACAATTTGAAATATACCGTAGATCTGGTTCCGGATTACAATTTGTGGAATCTTCCATGTGCGGAGCAAGAGTGTTAAAAGTATATAGAAACTAATGTGAAACTCCAACAATTGTATCTGCATATTTATATATTTATACTTTAATTAAAAGGAGAGAAAAACAGCTGGCTTGTAGGATCCCTGGTGGTTGGTACTTTGAAAATATATACATCATTTTACCACCTCAAAAAAGGAATTTTTGTTGGCTATAGGAACTTGCTCTACTATTGACTTGGAGTTTTTTTCCACTTTTTAAATTATTATATTTTCATACAAAATCACAATAACCAAGTTTTTTTTAAAAATGTACAAGTACTTCTCTTTTTTTGTGTTATAACAAAAGAAATCAAAATATTCATGTGACGTATAACATTTCAATTTAATATACTGTATTGTACAACCCTTACATATATTATTCCAAATATTAACCACTTTTCTCTACTCTTCCTTTGCTGTTTCACTGTAACATTTATGTATCTTCACTTCCAATTTGTTGCCCAACTTTCGCTGGCTTGTACATACAGTATTATAAGTAAACTCAATCTGACTTTGACCATTTGTGTATAAAATTCCGGCCCTTGACTTGTGATGGAGGAAGGAACCTGCAAGTTGACCCTTGTTTAGGAAATGCACTGGTCAGGCTTCTCCGTAGGGCAAGTAGTGCCACCCTCACACCCACGCACATGGAATTTGGGGGGGGGGTAGGAATTTTTATTATTGAAATAAGACCATTCTACCGAAAAATACACCCGACTGTAAAAGGCCGGAATAGTAACGCAAAATAGTAACGCAAAAAAAAAAAAAATTGTTTTCCTCTTTTCTTACTCTCTCTCTCTCTGGCTTTTCTTCACAAACGAAGATTCAAGAAACCGCGCTTTCTGCAAGCACGCTGATGACTAAAAAGGCCAATCCAAGATAAATAAGTCTGGTTGCAGAAAGCACAGCAGAGGGTCTCCTTGGGTGTTTCTGGGTTGTGATTCTTTCTGCGTTGTCGTTTCTCTTCAAGACTTGTTCGGCGTGAGTTCTCAAATAAGGCTGCAGCATTGTGCATAGTGCGTCTCAATGCCTCCCGATGTGAGGCCAGGGCGGACCACTGTTGGTGATCAATTTGGCCAAGCCTGAGATGTTGTTTCAGGGAGTCCTTGTATCGCTTTTTTGGAGCGCCCCTCTTATGCTGACCCGTGGCGAGTTCACCGTAGAGTACTATTTTGGGGAGGTGATGGTCCTCCATCCTAGAAATGTTGCCCTGCCCAGCGCAGCTGTGCTCTCAGTATCATGGCCTGAATGCTGGTGATCCCTGCTTGCTCAAGGACAGCAACATTCGTCACATAGTCAGTCCAGTGTATATTTAGGATTGTGTGTATACAGCGCTGATGAAAGCATTCGAGGAGTCGTAGGTGGTGGCGATAGGTGACCCATGTTTCAGATCCATAACGGAGAATAGACAGTACAATGGCTCTATACACACTGATTTTTGTGCTTCGCTTCTGGTGTTTATTACTCCAGACTCTTTATCTATCCTAACACTAATACATTTTTCCTCTTAATTAAGCACACTATAATCACTCTTTTTTCTTTTCCAATGAACATGATATCTGCACCTTTATACTAAAATTAGAAGTTACACATTACAAGTATACATATTTGGGAAAGACTTTTTAAAAAAAAAATAAAAATAAAAAAATACAATAACAACAACAACAATAAATATTTATTATTATTATCCAAGCACATGGAGGAGGCTATCAGCTGCAACAGGGATCCGGACGTATCTTCTAAATCCATGGCGACTGCATATAGAGCAGGGCTTTCCCCTCTGCTACATTACCTCAGGCTTACCCATAGAGTTAGAATACAACAGTTCGACTTGCTATTGCGGTCTCTTTAGTTCCTCCTGCGCGAAAGGGGGAGAAAAGGCACGTTTTGAGATTCTCCCTACCTCCAAGCCAGGCTCCGCCTTTCCTCCTCAGAGCCGGTCACTCTAGCCGAACTTTCCCAACTCTATCGCTCTCGGCAGTGACCGATCTCTCTCTCTCTCTCTCTCTCTCTCTCTCACTCTCTCACTCTCACTCTCTCTCAGCCGTCGAAGGGAGTCTATGAAATGCACGGGGTCGCCTTAAGGCGACGGGCACCTACTATCTGTGCGTTCCACGCGCTTATGAATAATCAAGAGAGGTCATGAATATTCATCTGCTGCTGGCCCGGGGGCGGGGCCAGGACAGAGCCTGAGGACCGGCGGCCTTCTCGGACTTTAGCCCCGCCCTCCTCGCCTGCCAGCCTGACTCGACTCTGGACCCGCTTCGCCGTCATGGCCCCCGGCGGGCGAGCAGCGGTGGGGACGGGCGGCCGGTGAGCCCCTTGGGTGTTCCTCGCGGGGTCAGGGTAGGGGGGCCAAGAGAGACCCGGAGGGGAGAAAGGAAAGGATGGAGAGGCCTTGTCCTTTCAAAGCTAAAAAGTGCATTACAGTTGTCCCTCCATATCCACGGATTTGGTATCCACGGATTTAAGTATTCACGGCTTGAAAATATTTTTTAAAAAAATCCAAAAAGCTAATCTTGTTTTTGCCATCTTATATAAGGGACACCATTTTGCTATGCCATTGCATATAATGGGACTTGAGTATTCACGGATTCTGGTATCCACGGGGGTGGTGGTCCTGGAACCAAACCCCAGCGAATATGAAGGGACAACTGTATTAGCATAAGCTTTCGGAGACTACAGTCCTCTTCACTGAACACATTTAGTCTTTTAAGTTAAGAGATGCCGGTATGGGGTGGGGGGTTATGAGACCAGAGCCAGGGAAATTTACTTTTTGGGGGGTGCAACTCCAAGAATCCTCCATTGAATATGGCCACAGACTGTATTGGTTGGGAGATTCAGGATGTTGTGACGTAAAAAGAAAAAAGTATTCAACCCCCCCACCCCCAAGTATGGACAGTGATGATGTTCTCTTTTATAGGGGCCAGTTGTTGGTTGATGCAAAGATATAGTAGTACAGTAGGACCCCCGTATCCACTGGGGATTGGTTCTGAGGGGCTCCGTGGATACTGAAAACCGTGGATAATAGCAAATGCCATTGAAAATAATGGGACTTCTG
The DNA here is from genome assembly GCA_030847615.1 of Gambelia wislizenii. Classification (NCBI taxonomy): domain Eukaryota; kingdom Metazoa; phylum Chordata; class Lepidosauria; order Squamata; family Crotaphytidae; genus Gambelia; species Gambelia wislizenii. The sequence goes on along the minus strand of JAUMIR010000001.1, from coordinate 444,450,665 downwards.
GTTTAAAATACTATAGAGTTCCCTTGGAGGACCTAGAAAATGGCTAGAGAGGTCACATTTTCTAGGAAGACTGTATGGTAGGTGTGCTGTTTTGTGTCCCGTAGATAATTGAATCAGTCAATAATGAATCAGTGGATACAGGGGTCCTACTATATTGATGTAGTGCAATGTACAATGTACATCATAAATGCATATACAAAGAGTTGCACAAGTCGCGTCCTTGTTTTTTACTACAGCAGAGTTACACAAATTGTGTATTAAGAATTAAGGTACCGAACAGGCAGGAATTTTAGAGAGACTTGGACACAGGAAATACACTGTATAACATACACTACTGATCTCTTTGTCATTGTACTCTGAGGAGGGGAACCCCAAACCTGCCACCCCTTTAGTTCTCCCTTCATGGCCTCTGAAGTGAAGTGGATCCTACCAACTACAGTACTACTCACAATACTTTGTTGTTTTTGTTGTGTACCTTCAAATCGTCCCCAACTTGTGGTGAACCTGTGATGGCCTTTCCTTGGCAAGATTTGTTCAGAGGAGGTTTGCCTTTGTGTTCCTCTGAGGCTGAGAGAGTATGACATGTCCAAGGGCACCCAGTGGGCTTCCATGGCCAAGTGGGGATTTGAGCCCTGGTCTCCAGAGTCGTAGTCCAGTGCTTAGACCACTCCACCACGCTGGCCTCAGAAAGTCACAATACTAATGTTTGTTTATTTGTTGTCGTGACATCAAGTCTTTTTTCTGACTTACAGCAACCCTAAGGTGAACCTACCATAGGGTTTTCTTGGCAAGATTTGTTCAGAGGAGATTTGCCATTGCCTTCCTCTGAGGCTGAGAGAATGTGACTTGCCCAATAACCTCCCTTTCTTCCAGTGAGCTGAAGTATTCTTAAGTGTGAAGTTGAAGGCGTTCGCATCCGGCATCCATAGATTTTCCTTGAGTTTTTTCCGGGCTGTGAGGCTTTGTTCTGGAATAGTTTCTTTCTGACGTTTCGCCTGCATCTGTGGCTGGCATCTTCAGAGAATGGTTGAGTAGGAGTGTGTGTGGAGTTTATATATTGTGAATCCCTGTTGGGGAGTATATGTAAATTTGTGTAATTGAATGTTTAGTTTCTGGGTATAGAAATGCAAGGCTCATTAGTGTCTGTTTGGCTAATGGTTGGTTGATGGGCCATTATCTGCTGGAAATCCCCTTGTCCCTGGGTGAAATTCCTTTGTAAGTGTTGAGTTTTGATTCTATTGTTTTTCCAAACTGGAAGCTAGAATTTGTTTACTTTTAGGGTTTCTTCTTTCCTGTTGAAGTTGTCCAGGTGTTTGTGGATTTCAATAGCTTCCCTATACATTCTGACATGATAGTTGTTGGCCTGGTCCAGAATATCTGTGTTTTTAAATAGCATTTTGTGTCCAGGTTGGTTTATAACATGTTCTGCTACTGCTGATTTTTCTGGCTGGCCCAGTCTGCAGTGTCTCTCATGTTCCTTGATTTGTGTTTGCACACTGTGTTTAGTGGTCCCTATGTAAACTTGTCCACAGCTGCATGGTATGCGGTAAACTCCTGCAGCTGTGAGAGGGTCTTTTTTGTCCTTCGCCGAGCGTAGCATTTCTTGGATTTTCTTATTTGGTCTATAGATTGTTTGGAGGTTGTGTTTCCTCATCAGTTTCCCTATTCTGTCTGTGACTCCTTTGATGTATGGTAAAAATACCTTCCCTTTCGGTGGCTGTTTTTCTTCTTCATTCTTGTGTTTTTTTCTGGGTCTGGCTGTTCTTGTGATGTCTGATCTGGAGTAACCATTAGCCTGTAGGGCCCAGTTTAGGTGGCTCAGTTTGTCCTCCAGGTAGTGGGGTTCACAGATCCTGTCCTGGATGATGACTGGAGTTCTCGTGTAGGTATCTGTCCGCGTGTGTGGGTTTTCTGTATACCTTGTGGCCTAACTGTTGGTTTGGTTTGTGGATGACTACGGACATCCAAGAATGGCAGTGTTCCTTCCTTTTCTTTTTCCATTGTGAATTGGATATTTGGGTGGATGCTGTTCAGGTGGTTCAGGAATGAGACCAAGTCTTCGCCTCCGTTCCTTCCTCCACTTTATCTTCACAACAACCCTGTGAGGTAGGTTAGACTAAGAGAAAGTGACTGACCCAAGATGCACAACTATATTTCATGGCTCAGTGAGGGCTTGAACCTAAAAAGAAGAGCTCTGCTGAACGAGACCAGAGGTCCAGCATCCTGAACAGAAGCATGACCTGTCTGGATGGTGCTTAGAACCATCATGAAAAGTTGCCACCGATAATCCATAAATCTGCCTAATATCCTCTTTTAAAACAATTTGTTAGAGGCCATTGCTGTATTTTGTGGTGGTTAAATACTAGTGTCTGCTACAGGTTGAGTATCCTTTATCCGAAATGCTGTATGACCAAGGGCTCCCAAGAGGGGATTAGCACATTCCACCTTGATGGCTCTGTTCATGAGGGGCTTCACATAATCCTATCTTGGATCTGTCTGCTGGTAGTTTTCCAAGACACCTTCCTCAGGTCCTGGTAGCCTCCATCTGACTTCATTTATGGTCCACCCAGGTCTACTAGACCTTGTGGAGCATCTTAATATGGCCAGTTATTAAATATTATAGGGAAAGGGTATAAAGCATGGTAACAGCATGGTCTCTTAGCTGACACCATGCGACTTTTAGCCACACTATACCTGAAAGGGTGTGTATGCATTAGGGTACATTCATCTGCTTTAGATTGCTAAAGCATGGTTGGAGGTATTGAGAGAGAACTTAATTTCTATGAAACAGTCACAGATAGTGGCTTCCATGTTGGTAGGATGAGACATCTGCTCCAAGTTACAGTCTGAACTTTAACTTCCAAAGTGCTGAACCTTAGTTGGGGGGGGGTAGTGCATGGTTACCTGCTTTAAAGTTTGGAGTAAACCCCAGATGGATTCACTGCTCTACTGTCATGGAAGCCACCTGGCAGTAAATGTTTTAGAACAGGTACAGTGACAGACATGAGAAATGGGGTGGGATGGCTGCCCTTCGAAGGGAGAATATACTTGTCGTTTAAATGTCTATAAATGATTGGTGTCTAAGGCTGCACACTCTTCCTGAGATTAGTGAATATAGATTCATTATCCCTTAAGCATCCTTTAACCACACAGTTTTGCTGGTTAAAAGAGTAGTAAAGGGTGGGTTGTTTTCCATTCTTTCAATGCAACCTTCTCATGAGTGACTCAGGGATTTTATTTACTTTAGTAATTGTGAGTGCAGAACTTGGAATAGAGCTGAGCTTGGGAAGTTCCCAGAAAAGTCTCAGCTACACTTGTCAAGGGATAGTGGAAGCTGTAGTCCAAACAACTTTTCCAAGCACTGGTGAGAATGCTCATTCCACATTTATATGGGCCCCAGAGATATATAGAGTAGGGAGGAGACAATAAATATAAGGCAAGCGTTATATAGCTGTTGTTATGTGCCTTCAAGTTGTTTCTGACTTACGACAACCCTAAGATGAACCTATCACAGGGTTTTCTTGGCAGAATTTGTTCAGAGGGGGTTTGCCCTTGCCTTCCTCTGAGGCTAAAAGAGTGTGACTTGCCCAAGATCACCCGGTGGGCTTCCATGGCCGAGTAGGGATTCAAACCCTGGTCTCCCGGTGTCTTAGTCTAGTATATCACTCCACCATGCTTGCTCTCACAAGAGGGATGTAGATGGTGGGGGAAATTGAGAGGAAATTAGAAAATAAGGAAATGAAGGTGGGGTGCTTGATGAGGAAATGGTAGAATGAAACATGGTTGTTCAGGGATTAGAAGACATGCAAATGAAATGTTGGAACATAAGCCAGTGACACATGGAGAAAGGAGAGCCCTCCACAAATCCAAAGGCAGGTAGATAAATGAGCAACCATTCAGGGCACCTGAACAGGAAAGAAGGACTGATGGGATACAAGGGCTTCTGTTGTCAACAGGACTGTGCTTAGACACTTGGAGCTTAATATAGTATGACAAAAGTAAAAGGTTCAAGTATTTGTGCTTGCCCTTTGATTTCTCCTATTTAAGAATTATACTTTCAAAGGGTAAGCAAAAGCAGCTATGCTGACCATTCAAAATAAATCCAAATTCCATTTTAGTCCAATATCATTATACAGTAGCACCCCCCCCCCATCCGCTGATTCTCCAAGCGCTAATTCAGTTATCCATGGTTGGTGACAGCAAGGGTAATGGGGGAGGGAGGGGAGGAGGCTTCTCATCTCCCTTCTTCCTTTGCCTCCCCCTGGCTCTGGTGACTCTGATGGTGACGGGAGGGTGAAGGGAGAGGAGGAGAGGTCTCGCTTCCCTTCTCCTTTTGCCCAGTGGGATGGCTTCTGTGGCAGCAATGGCGACGAGGGGGGGCATTCACTGTTATCCGCGGGGGACCCTAGAACCAATCCCCCACAGATACGGGGGTCCTACTGTATAAGGACAGTTGAAAGAGCACAAACATGTGCACAGCCTTTTGAGATATCCAGATGTCTTCATCACGCCAAAGTGTAAGAGCTTTCAGAAAGTAGTAGCACTTGGTTTACAGCTTGAGCATGGTTTTGGTGTTAAAGTTTGAAATATCGTAATCTGCTTATTTCTGCTGCTGGAAAGAAAGCTGAAGCTCTCCTTGTTTCAGTGGTGAAAATAGCTGAACAAAACCAGTACAGCTGGCAAATCTGTTTGGGATGTTTTTCTAGATGCTGAGACTGCAGCTTTCTTGCAGAAGGAAACAGGAAATGAGCAAAAGAAGGATGGGAAAGGCAATTATCACTAGGGTTGCAAATCATTCGCTTAAAAAAATAGCTTTATTCAGTGCTTTATCAGAACTTCATATAAAGCCATAAAAAAGAAAGAACACAACATTCAAAATATAAAAGTGAGGAGACTTTAATCACAAAACCCAAAAAATAACAGCAAACAAAGCTAAAGTCTTCAAGAGCAAGCCACTTGAAATAAAGCTGTCTGTCACTGTTTAATCCAGGAAGAATTTTCATAATAAAGGCTCAGGATAGAAGATCGCTCCTGAGTCCACAGTGAATTATTGGTGCACTGTTTATGTCACTGTTTAAATTACAGTACTCATGAAAAGGCCACCAAGTATCATAAAAATGAGTTGTCAGTCTTATTATTTCTCATATCTTCAATGCAATTAGGCTTTTTTTTTTAATAACAACTAATCCAACATTTAATTTTTAAGTTTAATTTGTGGAAGTTCTCATTTTAGCCTCAGTAAATGAGTGGCAAGATCAAGTTATGCACTGCGTTACATTTTTTCAAAAGAGGTTTAGATCAGTGGCTCTTATCTTTTCTTTACCAAGGACCCCCTTTAAATCACTTTTGTTGCTGTGGACCCCTAAGACTTAACTCAAGATTTAAAACCCTAATAACAACAACAACAATAATACCTAACAACAACAACAATAAAATACAATTGCACCATCCATTAAACCTTCCTTCAGAGGCACTGGAGGGGAGGGAAGACATTTCTTCTGCTTCTTCCTGAAACTTTTCTCCTGCTTCTTCCTGTAAGGACATCGCAGCCTTATGTGAACCATAGGTTAAGAACCACTGGTTTACCGGTAGATAAACAAATAATTTTCTACAGATCTGTATATTTTACTATCAAGGTGTTTACTAATATTCTCTCTGCTAATGCACAGAATGCTAGTTTTCTCAGGTTCCCCAAATGCAGAACAATAAACTGATGGAAAGGGTATGCAACTGTGATTGTTAGAATGAATGTTGGTATTTTTGTATGCATCTACCCTGAGATTCCTCCTGAGCATAAAATTAAGGCCCATATTGTGGCACAGTGGTTAAATGCCAGTACTGCAAATCACCACATTGCAGGTTCGATTCCAGAGGGCTCCAAGGTTCACTCAGCCTTCCATCCTTTCGTAGGTTGGTAAAATGAGTACCTGGCTTGTGGGGGCAATTAGCGAACACACATTGGAACCTACTTAATGCAGTGTAGATGTGTAAATTGCTATTGCTTAAAACAATTTGTAAGCCGTTCTGATAGCCTTGTGGCTGAAGAGCGGGGTATAAATAAATAAATAAATAAATATGGTTTGCTTTTCTTTCTATAGCACTTTAGTATCTTTCCAGCTGATTTACCCTCTGGCCTTCAGAAGAAAGATTCTTACCAAGTATGGATCTTTGATGATTGTGGCTATTTTAGAACAAAACCCTCCCATTTCTGCTACTTCTCCTCTTCTAAAAAGACTATTTTGTAATTTAATTTAGTTTCACCTTTAAGGTTGCTGTCTGAATAGGGCAGAGCTGGGGTTTTGTGTGGTGTTTGATGTTTGCTTGCTTTATCTCCTTGTATCCATCTCTTCCAGGCCCAGGCCCCGGCTAGACTGGCAATTCCTCCAACGCTTTTTAAAGATCCAAACAATTTTATTTACTACATTCTCCTCCAAGAATACACTGATGTTCCTAACCTTGCTGGGAGTTGCCCTTTTGGGTAAGTGAGTTGATGACTGAGGTATTGCTTCCTTCTGTCATGATCCTTGATTCCACTGTTTTTATACCAGCACCTACTTACCAATCGTTCTTTTCTTTTTTGTTTTTTTCTTACCTCCTCTAGAGCAGCTGGTCATTTACCAGGTGGGGCTGATCCCCAGCCAGTATTATGGAGTTCTGGGGAGTAAAGACTTTTATGGATTCCAAAAACTAACCACACTTGCTCTGATGCTCATTATATTGAACTCTATGGTAAGGGAGCCTTCTTTTTTTAATACATGCACGTGACTTTATGTTGGAAAGAAAACGAGAATACATATGATGCCCCTCACACACAACTGGTCTGAACACACAAATACAGGTACATCAGACGTGTGCAAGCCCTGGGCATCTGGTGCCAGTTTTCATACCACAGGATCCTGTCCCTCCAAACAAAATAGGAAGTGACCAGAAGGTCATTTTCACTTAAAAAACAAAGCAAAATATCTTCATTTTTTTCTCCTTTCTCTTTCTGCCCTTTTCAGTTAAAGAGTTTCGACCAATTCATCCGTAACTTGATGTATGTGAGCTGGAGGAAGACCCTCACTGAATACCTCCATGGCTACTACTTCCAGGGTCGTGTATATTACACCTTGAATATTCTGCATGAGGAAATTGATAACCCGTAAGCGGATTAGTATCTTCTGTGCTGTTCCAGTCCCTTTCAAGCATGTTTGGAATCCACCCCATGTCTTATAGAGGGTTGGCTTGTGCTCCTCATTTGTAAATGACTCTCCCCTCTATGTATCAGAGGGAGTGTAGTTGAATTCAGTTTTCATCATACAAGTGCCTAAAACCCAGTGATTAGTTCTGACTAGAGAAGGCCTATTGACTCAGTTGTTGGAAGGTGAGTCAGCTGATAAGTAAATCCTATACATTCAGTGGGTCTACTCTAGTTGGGATGAACAATAGGATTTAGGACACTTTGTGCTCCATATTCCATGCACTATATTTAAAACTAAAATATAAAATACAACACATATTTGTTTTGGACACATGGCAGTTCTCTTAACTGGGAAGGACAAGGATACTAGTGATGAGATGCCAATAGGGTCCAAAAAAATTAAACACCGGTAGAGTTTGCTTTAGAGGAGTATTTCCATTTATCAGTTGAATAACACTTTTTGGAGCACTGTATTCACATAAACAGAATGTTTCTAGGCAAATATGAACCTGCTGCAAATGTTTAGAGACCTCCTCTCCTTTACAAGTTCTGACTGTACCTGATTTTCTCTTCATGTAATTGAAAGTCCGCAAATGCAGAACCTTTTTTGTTACATGTGAGGTAGATCTTAATGAAAGGAATACTATCTTTTTCTTTCTGTAACTTGTATCACCACTCATTAAAATATGTTCTCTGGGTGGCTGGTAGAAAATTTTTACAAATACACAATAATAAATATAATATCCAAACAGTAGAAACCAGCATTCTTTGCAAACTGCCTCCCTAAATAGTTTCTTTTAAAATCTCTTACGTATGCAGAGTGGCATCTGTGTGGTTTCTGTTCTGCTGTAGTATTTGAAAAAGAGAGAACAGTTTCCCAAAAATTGCCAGGAGCCAAGATATGTTTCTGACTGGAAACATATTGTAGTCCAAAAGTGGTTTGCTGGTTAAAAGAACCAACATCTCACCAGCCCAAAAACTGAAAAATTCTCCAATTCTAAGAAGGAACTGTGTTGATCCTAACATATCAAGTTTTGTTTTGTTTGACTGTTGCTGTCATAGTGGTGCATAGCAGTTTACATTGTGCCTGTATTCTACAGAGACCAGCGAATCAGTCAGGATGTGGAGAGGTTCTGCAAACAATTGAGTTCTATGGCCAGTAAGCTGATCATCTCACCCTTCACGCTTGTTTACTACACCTATCAGTGCTTTTACAGGTAAGAGCAGTCTTCATCCAGGGCAGGCATGGGTTAGTTCAGAGTTTGGAAGTCAAGGTTTCATCTCCTGGACATGCTGTGGGTCACACCAGCCCCTGAAAACAAAATCAAAGTGGCCAGAAGTCCAATTTTGTTGTGGTCTGAAAAAAAGCTTATTTTTAATTTTCAGAAGCTTGGGGTAAGGATTTACATATTTTTATAGGGGACTTCGTATTTCTTAAAAACTTTCTGCAAGCAGGTAAAAACTTTTTTATTCTGGTAGGCCTTAGAGAATTTTTTTTTTAAAGGAAGCAGTTCTAGACTTTTATTTGTTATTGTTATTCAATGGTTCATGTTTTTGACTGGCTTTAATTTATGGTGGTTTAATTGCCTTTTAACTTATGTATGGTGTGACTTTTAAACTGCAGTCAGCCCTCCATATCAATGGATTATGCATCCCGAAATTCAACCATCCACAGCTTGAAAATGTTCCCCCTGCAAAAAAATTGAAAAAAGCAAACTTTGATTTTGCCCTTTTATATAAGGGACACCATTTTACTATGCCATTGTATATAATGGGACTTGAGCACCCATGGATTTTGGTATCCAAGGGGGGCTGGGGCGGTCCTGGAACCAAATTCCAGTGAATACCGAGGGCCCACTGTGTATTTGTTTTAAATGCTATAAGCCGCCTTGAGCTCCATACTGGAAAAAAGGTGGGATATAAAAACAACAGCAGCAACTTGGAGGAACTTGATTCTCCTTTTATTAATGAAAAAATTGGGGAAATGGACTTCTGGGGTTCCAGGGGTTGACAAATCAGTTGGGGCTCTGTGTTGAGCTGAGGGGTCAGCCAGCAAGAGAACTCTGCTTGTACAGTCTTTTATAAATGGACCTAATGATGATAATATGAAGAATCTGTGTTTGGAAAGGGTCTAGATCAGGCATGGGGAAACCTGTGGCTCTGCTGATATTGTTGAATGCCAGTTTTCAAAAGCTCCAGTCAGTCAGAGTCAACAACCATGAAATGGGAATTGTATTTTGGCAACAGCTGGATGGTCACAGGTTCTCCAACTGCTCTAGGCAGAAGTGTGTATTCCTGGCAGATGTGTTTGTTTGCAATTAATACACCACAGACAAGATATAGTGTAGGGAAGTGCAACACATAGGGGTATACTGGGGTGAGAGAGGTCACATAAGAGGAACAGACTGAGGAGAGGGTGCTAAGGGTATGAACAACAGGGCTTTTGAATGTGAGAGAAGGAGACAGTGTAGGATGGAGTTAGAAAGGTGATGGTTGTTTCTCCAGCATTTCTAGGTGATGGCTATTCCTCCAGCATTTCAAAAAGCCCATGTCAATCTCCACCATTATGTTTGTGGCATCTCCCCCGCCCCACCACCCTCCCACCCACAGCTTACCACATCACCACTTGATTGATTATTTTGTAATGTCTAGCCCTGGAAGATAACAGCTTAACTTTTTGGGAGAGGAACTTGGAAGTAGGAATTTGAGGAGTTCAAAGAGAGATATGCCATACTTTATTTCCAGAACTTTATTTATTTATTTAGATGTCATTGTTGTCCATGGAGTGTCTTTGGGGACAGTGCATTTTAAGGCAGCATAAAGGTCTAAGTGGCTTAATCAGAAAGGGGTGGAGAAGAGACAGGAGGGGAAGGGGGGAATTCATCTTTCCAGCCCTGTTATCACAACTTCAGTCTAGTTTTAACAATTTGCTGACTTCCATAAAACAGGTATGTATGGGGGTGCTGAAGTTTGACAGAACAGCAACTGTGTAATAATGTTGTTGTCATTTCTGCTTTGTAAAGTTTGGTACAGTTAATAACCTGCAGCTGTTGCTTCTTCAAGAAGATTTCTAACCAGTGAACCTCAATTGCAACAGCATGTAGTGAATTACACCTTTTCAAATTAATGCTGTTTACTGTGCTGCAGAGCAGTAGTAAATACTCTGACAAATATTAGCAACATATGGGCCATGGGTCAAGTGCACTCCTGATCCAGTTTTTGTGGCCCTGCAGGAGTCATCTGCAGATGCTGATTTTGATTTTAAAGCATTTGGGGGGGGGGGATGGCAACGCACCATTTTTTACTGCTACAGTAACAAATTTGGCATTGGGAATGATGCAGCTCCCAGCAGGTTCATGGGATGTCCATGCTCCCTTGATCCCCGGCAGTTGCCCAATAGATAGCAAACCATCTAGATACCTGACTGTTATAATGTGGAACATAATAATAATTTTCTTCCTGTATAGAAGATAGCAGAGATTATCGTTTTACTGACTGGTAAGATAGCTTTCCATTGACAGATTTGGTAACTTCACTCCATTTCTCCAACTTAGCACTGGCTGGATGGGTCCAGTGAGTATCTTTGGCTATTTTTTCATTGGGACCATTGTCAACAAAATCTTGATGAGCCCCATTGTTTCAAAACTGGTGCATCAGGAGAAGCTGGAAGGTGATTTCAGGTGAGTGTATTTGGCAGATCTTTGACCCTGGAACCCATAACAGTGCAACAACCACAGTACTGTTTCTCATGTACTGATACTCTAGTATTGGCTGTGACTTATCCTGGGAAAACTTATGGAACAAGACGTCTTGAGAAATGAATGCAACCCAGATGGATTACAGATGGATGAAGCAGTTCCAAACCAGATGGGTGGCTTATCAAGACACATTTTGATGACTGTTGCTACAGTGTTGTTCTGTGTCTCCAGTTTGGATCTTAGCTGCATTTATGCTAACATAAGAAATAGAACTGGGTTTTGTAGGAGATGCTGACAACCCTAGTGCTTGGGTACATAACCTGCAGCCTTTCCCAGGTGTTGTTATACAGTTCCTATGCCCTCTTGACTACTACCCCATTTGACCTATGCTCAACCTAAATGGGGTTATTGAGAGAGCTAAAGCTCTCTTCTCCTCACAGCAGCTTTGTAGCAGCCAGGATCAAGTGTGCATGTGTACCTGTGCATGTGTGTATATGTGCAAATGGTCCCCAGCCAATACCAGGGGCCCTTTCACACTATACAACTATACTATTATGTTACCATTTTAACTGTTATGGCTACATCCTGTGAAATCTTGGGGTTTGTACTTTGGCGAAGCACCAGAGCTTTAGCGATAGCACTGATATTTATATACTGCTTATCAGAGCCAAAGCACTCCCTAAGCGGTTTACAGTGTTTTTTAGCTAGTTGACCCCAACAAGCTGGGTACTCATTTTACCGACCTATGGAAGGCTGAGTCAACCTTGGAGCCTTCAGGGATCAAACTCATAACCTTGTGGCTTGCAGTACTGGTACTTAAGCACTGTGCCACCAGGGCTCCTATTATTCTGGTAGATAATTCTAAGTACCCCTCCCTGAACTGCAAATCCCAGAATTCCATAGGTTGGGAACATGGCTGTTAAAGTGGAATCCTAGTGCTATAATTGTGTAGTGTGAAAGGGGCCGAGATATGGGCCTCAAAGGAATGTTTTCCTACTGAAGCAGATCTTTTCTGTGCCTTCCACAGGTTTAAGCATATGCAGCTACGGGTAAATGCTGAATCCGCTGCTTTCTACAGGTAAAGTGGTGCTTCTTTTTTCAGTGTCGCTTCTTGAAACATATTTCACTGGTGCTTCATTGTCTTCTCTCTTCTTCTTTTTTTAATTTCCTGACATTTGAAATTGTCAATGAAAACAAGGCTGTCGGTGACCTCCCAGAGGGCCGTCTCTGCTGCCACTCCCAGATTATGGAATGGCCTGCCGGATGAGATCCGTCTTATTACCACCTTAGACAGCTTTAAAAAAGCTGTCAAGACGGACCTTTTCCGGTAGGCCTTTCCTGAATAACTATCCCGGCCCAAGACTCGGCTGTCCTTCTGAGCTGCAATTAGATTTTTTAACTATTGTATGTTTTAATTTTTTTCCTTCTAATTTATATATTTTAATTACTGTATGTTTTTAAGCTTTTATAATTTAATATTATTTTAAGGGGTGGGTGGGCTAGGGTACTGTGTCTATGGAGTTTTATATTGTAAGCCACCCCGACTGCGTTGCAGAGGGGTGGGATAGAAATAAAATTTTATTATTATTATTATTATTCAAGTGTTTGGTTCCCCTCCCCCTTATGTTCTTACTGTCCAACCTAACCTCTATCTCCTATATCCTAACACAAATTGCAGTCATTGTGTCTGCAAGTTTTCTCAAAAACAAAATCAGAACAGCTGCATAAGTCTGAGTACTACATAGCACATCCCTTCATGGTAGCCTTTCCCTAATCCACAGCTCTCCAGATATGTCAGACTATGGTGCCCATCATCCACAGAAAGCGTGACCATTAGTACTCCTATGACACAGGTGGAGGGCACCAGATTGAGAAAGGCTGTTTGAATATCTGATAATGTAGGTGTTCAAGCTTACAGCCTAATGCTTAAGGCTCTGTTCTGCTCTCTTGTTATTTAAATTGTTTAGCACCATATGCGCTATTGTACTATACTTTGGAAAACTTTCAGTAGCCTGATATTGTGTCATTATGAAACCTCTTCTGAAATCTGTTCTGTTTGCGGACTCATGAAAATGGAAGAACAGCTATTTTGACTCAATTTCTTAGTCCCTGGAGCCCCTCCAACCAACTACCAGAAAATATAGTATATTTCAATGCAAAAAAAAAAAAAAAAGGGGGAGAGAGAGAGAGAGAGAGAGAGAGAAGGAAAATTGCATTCCTGAATGCCTCTAGGAAATGTGTTTCACAAGTAAAGCAAGGTGTGCTACCTTGTTTTGCGAAAATACATACCCTTTGTGTGGATTTTTTAAAAACCAGAGTTGTAGTGATACCCAGTTTAAAACCAAACTTGGGAGGAAATGCATTTGCTGAGATTATGACCATAGCAGACCTCAAAAAGGTAAAAATTAACCCTTAGATGAACTGAGGTTGCCCAACCCTGTGCTTCACCATGCTGTTAATAAGGATGGTCTCCTTCACATCGACTGATTTCCTTTTCAAAACAGATAGTTCTCTTTTTCTAATACTCTTCTTCTGATCCAGATCACTCTTAAAAACTGGAGAGCACCAGGAATGTTTTCCCAGAACTTTCCCAATTCAGTGCAGTTTTGGCATTGGTGAAAATCTTTCATTTCTTTCCTACTGTTAATTTAGCCTGAGTGAAGTTGAAGTGTGGGGCTTAGCAAGAGCATAAACTTCACTCAACTTTAGAAACAATTCATAAATTGTGGTGGCTGTGATCCTGCCCTTCTCTCAACTCAAGGAAGTTGTAGGAGGCCTAATCTTTGATTCTCTTCACTGCATGTCTTCACCTAATTCTCTTTTATACTGCAGTTATTGCACTTTCTGGAAAATGTTTCATTGATTAGATATTAGGTACCCTAATATCTAATCAATGAAACATTTTCCAGAACATCACAAAGAGCCCGGCGGAAAGACACCAAGAGAGAGCAGAGAAGGAATGGCCGGATAAAAGAATATCTGTCCAAAGAAAGTATAAGATGGACTATGAGGCAATGAATAAGACACTGGCTTATGCCCTATTCTTAAAAGATGAATGCCACAAAAATGGAAGCGCACTGGAAGCAGGTTGCAGGAAAGTGTGCTCACTATGAAAGCTGTATGAGATAGAACAAACCATGGGAGAACAAGGCAGGACCATACCAACGCTGGGCAGAAACATGACCCCGATGGTCAAGTCAACTAAGTCACCCACACAACAGGCCTAAACAACATGGTGGATAGCAGGAATACTAATTCAGAATAATAAGCATCATGGGGCCACACATCCATTAGCCATGTTTCTAGGGCCCACCTCTGTAGTTAAAATTTGTTTCAGAAGCCTTCAGAATACCTACTCTCCTCTGTGCTTGGAGGAACATTTGTAGTGCTCTCACAGTACAATGCAACCATATAGCTGCTCTCTCACCTTTTGCTTCACTTAGATACACAAAGCAGGATAATCCCAGATCAAGTTTATGGGCTCTTTCACACTACATACTTACAGTACTTTTTTCACTTTAACTGATCCTATGTAATCTTGGGATTTGCAGTTTAGGGAGGGGTATTTAGATTCTTAGCCAGAGAGTTTAGTGCCTTAACAAGGAGATGAGTGTAAGAGAGAGTGGGAGATGTGACTTAGGTATTAAATAAGTACACTGTAATGTTATGTTCAATTTCTGTTTATTTTATTTTATTTTTATATTACACACTTGAGCCTCTGAAAACACTACAATTTGGAAAGGTGAGTTCAGACACAGTTTGTGGTGGCAGCAGTTAATAAAAAGTGGTGATGTCTGGCAGGGGTAGAAGATCATAACATCTCACACAGGAACCACAAGGGCATTTAGGAGATCCCCACAGGGGTGGGACAGGAGGAGGTCCATGCATTGGTGGAAGAGGTGATGATAAGGGAAAGCCCTCACATTTGGTGGCAGTGGTTGGGATATGTAAAAGTCTATACTGTACATTTGGTGGCAGCTGATTGATAGGCAGAATCCTCACATCGTTCCACACAAACAATTTTGTTTAAACTGTTCGGAGCCAGTTCATCAGAAGATACTTTGTTTCGTTTATTATTATTTTGGGTCCTCCTGTCCTTACATTTCAGTCTCAGTTACTGTACTTCTTTACTCCATGGAAATGTAACCATCCTCATCCCTCAATCAGTCTGTCTCCCTTCCTCCTGCTCTTGCTCTACAGCAAAGCTATTGCAAATGAGGAGAGAAAAATGAGAACTCTAGGTCAGTGGTTCTTAAACTGTGGCCTGCAGACCCCCAGAGGGTTGTGATGTCCTCAGAGGGTCTGCAAAGGCTGCTTGGCCCACCTCCTCCCCCCAGTGGAGTGGCCAAGTGACAGGAGCCAAGGCAAAGGCTGGCTTGCTGGCTGGCTTGGCCTGCACATTGCCATTCAATCCACTCCAGCCACAAACCTGGAGGAACAAGCAGGAGAAAAGTCTTCTCTCCTGCTCCACTGCCTTTGAGGGAAGGTTTAATGGATGGTGTAATTGTGTTATAATTATCAGGTATTATTATTATTAGGGTTTTAAATCTTGAGTTAAGTGTTGGGGTCAGTGATAACAGAAGATATTTAAAGGGTCCCTGGTAAAGAAAAGGTTAAGAGCCACTGGTCTAGGTGATGGCCTTTCTGTGCATTATTATTTTCCATTATTCTGCTCACAGAAAAAAACTATGCTTGTGAGCTGGACAGCAGAAAGTGCTTGTGAACAGCAAGTATCAGATTAACAGTGGAAGGACAGAAAGGAGGAAGGGGGTGGGCAGCAGACCAAAATAAAGAAATACCGTACACGTCTTGTACTGTTCCACCTCTTGCCACATGAGGTCGCTGATGTCATTGAGAAGCTCACTAGAAACAGACTCAGTAATTTTAAGAGCCTTTATCTAACAAGGGGAGACCAGTTAGAGGACAAAACGTCTGAAAGGCAAACAGGTAACCCCTGGTTTAGATATTTCTCAAACCAAAGGAGGAAATGACACCCTCCCTTTGTTCATTTATTCCGAGAGAGCATTGTGGGGGAATTGTAGAGCATATAACACTTTTCCTATTTGAAATATGGTTTTGCTCCATCATACAAGAGACTGTTTTCATCTTTTAAACCTATGTTTTAAGAGAAAGACACAGGGAGGATTGTTATTTATGATTGCCTCACAACTACGTAACTGACCTCCCAGTGCTGTTGGGCTCCTGTCTTTCTTCTGTGTTCTTCATAGACAATTTTTCAGCCACTGTGTCACCAGGCTGGATAAGTCTTTGCTCTGATCCAACAGGGGTAGGAATCATGCAGACCAGAAGTGGATGTTTGGGAGAGGTGCCACTTGTGTCACTCTAGACCCCCATTGGGGTTGCCAGAATTAAAACTATAGAGCGGGCTTCTGTATCTTTAATGGTTGTGTAGAGGAGAGAATGTCAGTGGGTACCGTATTTGCCACTCAACTAGATAACAAGCAACACCTGCTGAAATTCCCTCTTTTACACAACCATTAAAGGTATAAGAGCTGTCTCCAGTTTTCAGTCTAGCAACCCTGACTCCAAATTCACCCCTGTGAAGACTCAAACATGCAATTTTAGGCTGAAAGACTCAGGGGGTGAAGTTTTGCTGTCAAGTGCTATTTTGGGATGGTCCACACTGCCTCAAAACAGCCAAAAATGGACTGTCATCACTTCCAATTCCACAAAATGGTAGTTGGGGGGAGAATGGCCCATGCAGGGTGCCATAGAGGCAAAAATGGCTCTCTAGCTCTTTGCATGTGCCTCCTCTTGCTTTAGAGATTGGCCAAGCAATGTTGCATTTTCCAAAACACCATGCAGACTTTTTTAGCTGTATTAATTTTCTTGTAATTTGGTGTAATGTGTTTTCCTTGGCAAAACTGAGCTTATATCAGCCTACCCTCATTGTTTGCAGCTTTCTACATGCACACCCCCATAGCTTGCCCAGTGAATTCTGGGTCTATCCAAACATTCCTTGTGCAGACTGACTGTTGTGTTCATTTGCAGAGCTGGTGAAGTTGAGCACATGAGAACCAATCGCAAGCTACAAAATCTTCTGGAGACACAAAGGGAACTGATAGGCAAAGAGCTACTATTGTACAGTAAGCACAATTTTTTATATATTTAATTCTCTTGGATATGTTGCAGTTTCCAGTGTGCTGATTGGCCGCTTAGGAAACTGACCAATCAATCAAAGCTTGGTTGGGCAGCCAATCAACACACTGGGGGGCAGGACCATGTGGAAGTTTCAGGCCTATCTAAACATGGCCATGGCAGAGGTGTGAATAGCATGGGGGGGGATGTGATGTGTGTGTAGTGTGTGCCTGGCAATGGGGGGGGGATGAGCCTGATGGGGAGGCGAGCCTATTGATGGGGGTGACAGGGGGGTGAGCCTGGAAGCAGTGAGGGGTGGAAGGGGGTGTGAGACTGATGGGGGAAGGGCAAGCCTGGCGACAGGGGGCGATGGGGGGGGCAAAGCCTGGCGACAGGGGGTCACGAGCCAGGGGGCAGTGGAGGGGCACGAGCCTGACAGGGGAGGAGCGAGCCTGGTGACAGGAAGCAGCGGGGAGCGAGCCTGGTGATGGGGGGGCATGAGCCAGGGTGGACGAGCCTTGTGGGGGGCAGCAGAAGGCGGGCGAGCCGGGGGGCGAGGGGGCACGAGCCTGACGGGAGGGGCAAGCCTGGCGGAGGAGGGTAAGCCTGGCGATGGGGGGGCAGGCCTAGCCGGGGGCGATGGGGGAGAGGTGAACCTGGCGACAGGGGGGGGCGACCCTGGCGAAGGGCGCAACCCTGGCAGAGGGCGCAACCCTGGCAGGGGAAGGGGCAAGATTGGTGATTGGGGCGATGGGACGATCCTGACGGGGACGGGCGACCCTGGTGGGGGTGTAAGCCTGATGGGGGAAGGGCAACCCTGGCAGGGGGGCATGAGCCTGGCAAGGGAGGGGACAGCCTGGCGAGGGGGCAACGGGATGCAAGCCTGGCGGGGAGGGGCGAGCCTGGCGGTGGGGGGGAGTGTGAAGGTGTGTGTTACACCGGGTATAGCTAATTATTATTATTTTTCTTAATTAACCACCTACTGTATAGACCAGTTCTAGTAGTTTCCTGTTCTACCAGGACCAGGTCTTTTTGTAGATCTAATGTGCCTTAATTGTTCACTCTGGACCAAGCTACCTACTAAATAAATAAAATAAAAATAATGAATAAACAAACCATGAGGGATTGCTGATCAGATTGTTTTGGCAGCTTGACTCTATAACCCTTGGCTCCACTGCATCACTGCTCATAAGATTATTTTATGTATTTATTTATTTACTTAAGCATTTACATCCTACCTTTTATCAAATGATTTTAGGACAAACTAGCAATATAAGATAGCCTAAAAGGAATTAATGTAGTCTAAGAGGCCTTTCATACTACACAGTTATAGCAGTATGACTCAACTTTAACCACTATGGTAACATCCTATGGAATCCTGGGATTTGTAGTTTAAGGAGAGGCATTTATAATTCTGTGCCAGAAAGATCAAGTGCCTCCCCAGACTACAAACCCTACAGTTCCATAGCATGCAGCTGTGGAAGCTGAAATGAAATTTCACTGCTATACACTGCTATAATTAAGTAGAATGAAAGGTCCTTAAACAATTTTAAACAGTGTACACTATATCAAAGCTCTGCAACTTAGTCACGCCATGATCTTAAACCCTTGGTGAAAAGTCAGCTTTTTACTTGGTACCAAAATGAGACCAGCATTAGCACTCAATAGGCCTCCAGGACAGAGGGATTCCAGAGCCAGGTTGCCACAGGAGAAAAAAAAGCCCTCTTCCACATCTCCACATAATGTATGGCTCACACTAGTGTGACACGGGAGAGCGCCTTCTTGACAGATCTCAAGAGTCAGTCAAGTCTGTATGTGGGAAGAGGTACTCCTTGAAATATCACTGGTCATTTTTTTTAAATTGAGTAGATACTGATCAGATGTGATTTTGAATTCATTATTATAGAAACAATAACTAAAAGTGTCAATACAGTTTGAGAAGGAAAAAAGGTAACTTGGTCATGGAGAAACTTTGGGTTTGAAACTTGTAAAAATGCTCTTTGTGGAGCAATGATTTCTGCCAATAGGAAAAAAGGAGTAAGTATGAGAGCCTCTGGCCAAGTCCCAGATAGGAACTATGTTCCCTAGGACTCCAGATACTCATGGGGGATGTTGGGCTTCTACCTAAGTTCCTGAAAAGTGCCAGCAAGAGGATTTTGGAAATTGAACTCAAAATGGGACTAATATTTGAAGTGAGCTAAGCAACAGTTGGGCTTTGCAGATTTTGCTCTCTGAGACTCTACTAAAGGGATTGTCTAGACAAAAAGTACGGGGTGTCAAATACAACAGATTTAACTCATAGTTTGCATATATTAACCAGAGTATCAGAAATGGAGTTTGTGTCCAGAGTTGATGGGCCAGTTAAAGTTTAGCACAATACCAAAAAAGTGTGAAAATGGAAATCCCAAATTAACTGATCTGTCATCATTACCAAATGGAGGTCCAAATGTTCTTTTGCTTTCTTTATCCAAGGTGGTATGGAGAGTGGTCCTGGAACAGTCTGTTCCTTACCAGCTTTCTTGCTGTTTGAACAGTTGTGCAAATCTGCTGCATGATTTGGCAGAAGTAGGATGTACCTCCGTAATTTTAAAAGGCAAAATGGGGAAGATACACCATGAGGCTGGCAATTAAGAGAAATACCACTAAAGGAGCGTGCTATATTCCAAAAGAAAGCTTTGAGAGCCCCAATCAACTCACTGCTTTTTTAAAACTAGGGTTGTTTGGTTTTAATTTAGTTGCAATTTAAATGGTAGACAATCAGATAACTATAATGCCTTGCTCTAGGAACAGGTGACCCTTACAACTCTACCAAGGATTTCCAGTTCTTAGAAGCAGATTATGCTCTACAAAGATTCTTCTTTTGGTGTTTGGTCCCAAGAGTGTAGCGTGATGAGATCTCGGCCATGTCATTGAATTATAAGCTCCCTTTACTCACTGGCTCATGCTGATGTGTTTCTGCTTAGTTGGAATCAACACATTTGACTATCTGGGCAGCATCCTGAGTTACGTGGTGATTGCCATTCCCATATTTGGTGGCATCTACAATGATCTGGATCCAGCAGAACTGAGCTCCTTGGTTAGCAAGGTGAGTTTTTCCCAGTGGATGGGAAACTGGTGCTTTTTGGTATTTATTATACCATTCTTTGCCTTTTCTAACTGTTTGGGATTCCTGTAACAACTACTAAATGAAGTAAACAAGAACCTACAGAGATTTCTTATATTGCAGGGATGGGTAACAACAGCATTCCACATGTTTTTTGGACTGCAGTTCCCTCCATCCTTAACCATTGGTGATGCTAGACAGGACTGTTGAGAATGTAGGCAGAAAACATCTGGAGGGCCACAGCTGCCCACTCCTGGTCTTATTGGAATCATGCTTAGGACTGAAGTGTCCTAGATGGGAATTTTAAGGCATATCCTCGGAGAGGAGGACATCACCAGATGTATATGCATATATAAGTTGTGTGGAGAACCTTCAGTCCTCCAGATGTTTTTGGACTTCAACCCCTGCCAGCATGACCAATGGTAAGGGATTATGGGAGTTGTAGTCCAAAACATCTGGAAGACCGGAGATTCCCTAGCCCTGATGAAAATATGCAACTTAAATATGTGTAGAATGGGTGTCCTGTCCACTGGAAATTGTTCAGAATCGCCTCTTCCTTCTATGATTTTATCTGTCTTCTAAGTTTTTCAAAGCTAGAAATGTGCCTTTAGTTTTTTGTTGCTTTTTTAAAAAGAGATTTCTGGGATGCTGACCTAGGACTTTTTCAGACACTCCTTACCATGCAAGAAGCCTCCAGAACGGTTACGGCACTGTCGCGCAGCAGGGAGACTGTTTCAGATGACGCCGTCCCTCTCACATCGTCATCCGTGACTATTCCGGGTAAGATTGAAGGCAGCTGTGCCATTTTTTATTCACGGACAACTTCCATGAGTAAAAAATGGTGCAGCTGCCTTCAATCTTACCCGGAACAGTCACGGACGATGCCGAGAGAGGGACGGTGTCATCCAAAACAGATCCCCTACCGCGTGACAGTGTCGTAACTGTTCTGGAGGCTTCTTGCGTGGTAAGGGGTGTCTGAAAAAGTCCCTAGAATCATAGAGTTGGAAGAGATCACAAGGGCCATCTAGTCCAACCCCTTACTATTCAGGAGTACTTGATCAAACCATTCCTGACAGATAGCCATCCAGCCTCTGTTTAAAAACCTCCAAAGAAAGAGACTCTATCACACTCCAAGTACATTGTTTTACAGGGCCATGTATTTTTCAAGAGCTGAGACCAGGAAGCTTTGTGTTTCACAGTAGGGTTTCTGTGCAAAATGAATCCCAGTGTTACGTAAGTGGCATCCATTCCCCAAGTTCCTACATCATCTCGTAAACGTCTGCTGGTGGAGTTACGCTACACTGGAACAAGGAAACCCCATATAATGACCACTACTGTAGTGCCGTTTATGAAAATGGTGAATATGCATAACTGTCTCCTTATTGACAATGCACAGAGACAGTGCACAGTGCATATTGACACACTATTTTAGGTGCATTATTGCACATTTGCGGTGGTTCTACATGCAGAACTCTGCTCCCATGGTGCTGGATATGTCCATTCTGCATTGTCCAAAATGGTCACTACACATGCAACTTAAGCCTACGTATGTTGTCTACAGGATTCTTGCCCATGTGTGCCAAAGGACAGCCTGTCAATGGGATGAATGTTTGATGTATTAAGTAGTTTTAATATTAATTGATACATTAATCAAAAATATATATATCTGGATAGTACTAGATAAGGTTTGTTGACTAAGGGGTATTCAGGTTATTGCTATACAACCTGTTAGCTGTCAAGCTGGAATCTAACTGTCTCCTGTAGTGTCTATGCTATTTTTGTGTATATAGGTTTAGAGGGTTCAGGGTAGTTTTAGAAGGGGAGGGGGAATGAGATTAATTGGGGGGTAGCAATGTTCTTTTGTTGTTGTTTTCTGTACTTTTATTATGTTTCCCCCTTGTGTGTTGTTTTTAGATGGTAAAATTAAGTGTTTTAACAGAAACATTTTTTTAAAATGGGATGAATGCCCCTGAAGCAGCCTCAACAGACAACTTAGTGCAGTGGCTTCAAAATGAGAGGAAGAATGCATTAATTCATATCCTGCTATGGGACTCCAGGGTCGCTCTCTGATGCTGGGTTTTTGCTCTGCCCCAGCTGGATAGCCCTCTTATTTTTCCACCTTGCTGGTTCACTTGGCCATCATGTTTTAGCTGAGTTCATCCAGATTTGAGATGGATTGGGAAGTTGCCAGAGCTCCTGCCCAGTCCCAGCTGGAGCATTCATTCCCTTGCTGCTGTTTATTTATAGAGCACCCTCTTAGTCTCTAGTGCTTTGCAAAGAATAGTTATTATAGGCCTCTACCTCGAATTAGTTGCAATCTCAAAAAACATGTAAGGAAGCAAGAAGTTGTGGATGAACAATGCCCACACTGACTGGGGGTGATAGGAATTATAGTCCTATATATTTGGAGTGTGCCAGGTTGGAGAAGTCTGTCTTTGTGTGCAACTCAGTATCCTGAATATATCAGTTCTTCTCTTCTGGCATTTAAAAAGAAAGGAAGTTTCCAGTCTTGTGTGGAAGAAAGAGGGGGAAAACATGGGTAGCATTTGATGAAAGTTTTGAAATCAAGAAGAGGCTTCTGCAGCAGTATCTTGAAAAGCTTCCTCCCCACCACAGACACATCCATCCCTCTGCTTACTTTCCATGATTGTACTTCCCAGTGTTCTGTCTGGACCACAATTCTGGGAGTGCAGTTTGCAAAGTTTGTGCAAAAAGGATGATCTAAATAATCATCAGTATAGAATGTGAATTTCCTCAGGGTGGAATTTCAGTTTCATGAGTACAAGTAATTCTGTTAACTGAGGAGATGGAAATTGTTCCTCTGGCTAACTCAACAGCACCAGGCTGAGGGAGTTTCTACGCCTCTCATCCTCTGTATATTGCTTCTCAGATCTCATTATGATGTCTCTGTTGCATACGATTTATTTATTTGGTAATTTTCCCCCTTACAGAATGCCTTTGTCTCTATTTACCTGATTAGCTGCTTTAGTCAGCTCATTGACCTCTCCACCACTGTGTCTGATGTAGCTGGGTACACACACAGGTGAGTACTCTTGTCTGTGAGCTGCTTGAAAGGCAGTTGTATGATGGTATGGACCTTTGTGTTGAACTGCAAAACAAATGAAGCCTCTGCTTCTCTTTGAATCCATCAAGTGTCACATGGCTCATGAGAGTCTGTGAATCCCAGTGCCCTTGCAGTATCATAGGCTTTCTTTCTGAGGTATCTTCTGAGACAAGGGAGCACCTCTCTTCTGTTCAGGCATAAAGTGCTGAACATTTAAGGCAGCCACAGAAAAGAAAACCTGAACTCTTCCTCTTTGATCAGCTAGCTTCAGCTGGCTGGTATTTTGGCCTATGCACCATTCATATCTAGCTGGATACGTGTACTTCAGGCATCCTTTATGACTGCATGAACAATGTTATTTGCTTCTTGTATGTTATAATCAACTTTTAACTACTACCACTCTCTTTAAGAGGTCAGGTTTTTTACCAAGCCTGTTGTGTTCAGGATAAGGACCGCTTCAAGCATAAAATATGCCTTGAGCATAATATTGTAAATTGCTTTGTGATTTTTTTAAAATAATGAAATTCATATAGACATTTAGTCAACAAACATTTCTCTCTCCTCCTACCTTGTTCCCCTTTATTTAATGATTTTTGAAGAATTGGGGAACTGCAGGAAATGCTGCTGAAACTATCCAAGAAACAAAATGATTATGAATTGCAGGCCAAGTGGGATTTCAACAGGTGAGTAGCAATAGCTTACATCAGGTATGGGATAGAAGCTTCCTGACTATCTGTTTCTTGGCCTGTACGTATTTGTGTATGTATCTCCATAGGGTTGGGGTGGGGAAACAACTAAGAAGACAGCTGAACATGTTGGCCTTTCTTCTGGAATAATAAGATTATCCTTGGTGAGGTATCTTTAGGTATCCCTTTGCCATTCTGTTCAGGGAAAAGAGTTGAGCCTTTTGCAACAAACCTGGAAAGTTCCAAGATGAAGAAGAACCGAAACATCTTGAAGGCCTGTAGTTGGGAAAGGCTCCTCTAAAGATTGTGTTTCTCCTTCCTTCTACTTACTTGCCTCCTTCTCTTTCTGGTGGGGTTGGATGCTGTTAGTGTTTCCAGAGAGAAGATGGTCTCCAGTGACACAGCTTTCCTCTTGGAGCAAGTCTCTGTCTCAGCTCCGTCAGAGAAGCTGCTTATTGAGGACTTAAACCTGAGAATCACACAAGGGAACAATCTACTAATTACCGGGAACACAGGCACAGGGAAGACATCTTTGCTGCGTGTCCTTGGAGGCCTCTGGGAGAGCAAGAAGGGTAAATACCATCAGCTTCTATGAAATTTTGTATTTATGAAGGGAGGCCCTTTTAGCAGGTTACAGGTGGAACACTGGTTCCTTGTGGATTGACTGGAGAAAGGTTGGATTTGAACTAGTGAGGAGCCCATGTGCAGAATCACTCCAGGGGCTGAGTTCTTATTGATGTTTCTGATTACTCTGTTCAGTGATAAGGCCTTCCCTTACCCCATTTAAACTTGGTGAAACATGTGATGGTTCCTTGCTATGCCAACACTTCTTGTAAGTTTCCAATATGATGACTCTTGCTAGATGGAGCAGCCCTCATCTGTTGGCTCTAATCCCCTTATGAGCCAAGTCTTTTTACAGTACATGTTTCATGTACTCGTGTGTAGGAGCATGAGGTAAAGCTTTTGTGATTGCATGACTGGAGGCCTGTGCTGTGCTAAACATCAGTATGGTGGAACACTTTAATAGCCACTCATTCTGTCGTTGTGTGTGTATACAGCAGGAAAGATTTACCCTCAGTTAAAATCTTGCCTGAGTCATGAATTCAGTAAATGGTCTAAGGCTAACCACTGCTACTCTTTCAGTCTCTTTCTCCCTTCCCCCCGCCAAAAAATCTGCAACATGGGGGATGATACTGAGTGTGAAGCGTTTATAAGATTCTATAGTGTAAATTACTTAACTAATATAATTACTTAATTACTGTACCTTAAAACATTTATAACCTGTTTTTTAGCCAAAACAGCTCTCAGAGCACATTAAATAGAAAGACAGTCTGTACCCTGAAATTTGCAGTCTAAATTTTTTATTTGTGACATAAGGAATAAGATATGGGGATGGAGATGAGGGGGGGACGACGACTTCCAAATTGCACTTCTTATAATAACCAGATGGGATGGAAATCATTTCATTGGCCTGCTAGAATAAGCATCACCAGGTGACAGTTGGGGAGGGGGGCCAGTAATTCCCAAGTGATATGCTGGTGGTGGTGATGAACTGGAAAGTGTTAGGTCGTATAAAGGTGATTGTGATTATTTCTGTTGGATCTTTGCAGGGAATGTCCACATGCTGACTTGCTTTGGCCCTCATGGAATGGTGATCTTGCCACAGCGGCCTTTCTTCACAGATGGGACCTTGCGAGAACAGGTAGCTTACCTTAGTGCTAGACTCAGGGATAGTCAAGTCATCTTGCTGGCTGCCAGATAATTGTTCCCAGTGCTGTACTAGCAAAATATCCAGTCTAAAGGTGCACTCCACCACAGAGAGACAGGGGCTCAGTGTGTGTGATCTAAGGGCCCTTAGCAGACAGGTACAGTGGTTGACTGTTCTCTTCATCATTTATATAATATAAATGCTTCTCATTTTGAGTTTGTCTGATTTTCTCCAACTTAGGTGATATACCCCCTAAAGGAAATTTACCCAGATTCAGGTGAGTGGGAACGAGCTGGAAAAGTTGCCTTCAAATTGACTAAAGTTGCTTCTGCAGACATTGTGTCTTCCCACCCACAGTGTGTGCCTGCATTGCATGCATTTCTGTTGTATCACCTTTTTCCAGTAGCCTTATTGTTTCTCCTGCAAAACTCAATTGAGCCAGGGATGAGGAGTAGGTGGACAGCTAGGTAGAGATGTTATTTTGTGTGTAGACTTGAATTGGGTGCTATAAAGCCAAAGGTTATAAAGCCATAGGTTATAAAGTGTATTATGGCCAGAGCATTGATGTTTTGCACTTGAACAAAATAAGCCAAAGTAAACATAAGTAGGTGCACTTATTTCACAGTGCCTTTTGAATGCAGCATTTCATTTTCCAGGGACTGGATTTAGTTTATATTTGAATCCAGAGTACATCTCATCCAGATTGTGATGCTTCTATTTGTACGTATGGGATGAGGGAGGAACACTATTGTTGTGGAGACTGGTGATGTCATCTGAGTGCCAGGAAATTAGATTAGGAATTGTTAATGAAAATTAAATTAAAGACCAATTGGAGCAGATGTTTGAACCCTTAGTGAAATATTGTATAAATAAAGGCTTGATTTACAGGCACCTCTACTCTTCATCCAGATCGTCTGGAAAACCATCTTAATATAAATCCAATTCCTTCATAATAAATAAAAGCTTACTAGTACTTTTTAGGTTTCCTCAACTTCCTTGCTGCTTCTGCTTCAGTGTCTGGTAGCTCACATGGTTCAATCATGCAGTTCCTCAAATGTAGGCATCTTACATTCCTCTAATTTCTTAGATCACTCCTGTTCTCTGATTGCCTATGTTTTCATATTTGGGATTCCTGGCTTAAAGGGCAGATGTAGCTGCAATCCTAATAAATACTTATGTGTATTTTGAAGATGTTTCAGATTGTGGGTTAATGGGAGTGCTAGTTAACATTAAGTGTTTAATGTTGTTGCCAGTATTAACACAACTGCAGAAAAACTTGGCAGCAGAAACTGACATGCCAAAAGGGAGGGGACTGGTACTCCTCCAAAACTGTCCAAAACTACAGGGACTTTTGCATACTAAGGATTACTAAGAGCCTTTTTTGGTAGAAAACAATCATCTTCCCTCCCCTTTCCCTAATTCCTCTCTTCTGTAGATAGGA
The DNA here is from genome assembly GCA_030847615.1 of Gambelia wislizenii. Classification (NCBI taxonomy): domain Eukaryota; kingdom Metazoa; phylum Chordata; class Lepidosauria; order Squamata; family Crotaphytidae; genus Gambelia; species Gambelia wislizenii. The sequence goes on along the minus strand of JAUMIR010000001.1, from coordinate 444,423,686 downwards.
TAAGAATGACCAGTCTGTTCACTACTGAGCACTTTTCCTAAACATTAAATTCTTCTCAGAAGGTAGAAGCTTATAGAGTATGATCAGAACATATTCCCAGAAGCTAAAAGTCAATCAGCAATATGTACTTGTTACCTGAGTTCCATTTACATATATATTATGTAGTAGTACGTCCTATAGTTAGCAATAGGAAGAGATTTGCTCCATGTAAGATGTTTTCAGATCTGTCTTTGTCTAATCTCCCAAAAATGATCTAAGCAGACAGAATTCCATAGAACTGTCAGGTCTGTCCCTATCATTTAGCAACGTGAACTTCCTCAAGGGACAAATGGCGGAGTCAGGAGTGGCAGCCTCCCAAGTGTTCCGTCTGAGCCTCTCTACCTATTCCCCTGTCTTGGAAGATAGAACTGCATGTGCCGCAGAGCCTTGACTGTTCCCCTAAACTAGTCTGCTGCCCTCAAGTGTGCTGGAGGACCCCATTCCCATTGAGATGGTTGGTAAGTTCAGGACATAGTCCAGAGGCTTCTAGAATGGATATGGTTACCATCTTGTCCTTCACTTCAGGCTGCAAAATCTCTTGAGCTGTCCCTGAGAAATGTAAAAGCTCCTGTTCCCTGTTGATCCATCTTCATAGTGATATAACCCTAGAAGATACAGCCTCACAGTTTCATTATCATGAATGTAATCTATTGCATAATAGGGTCTGCAGATGATGAAAGGATACTGAGATTCCTGGAGCTGACTGGGCTGGTGAGTTATTAGAGAGGGTGGGGAAGTAAATGGTGTAATGTGTTGATGCTTCCATCAGTTTTGGAAAGAAGGTGGTTATAAATGCTAGTAGGGGGCACTGTTAATGTTAATGTTAGGAGTTAATTCTCAAAAAGAGAGGACCTGGAACATAGGCCTGCCTTCAAGTTCCATTGCCTGACCTAGGAGCCCTTCCCTGCCATTCCAAATATGTAGGCTGGACAAGCAAAGAGATGAATTTAGTTCCATGCATGTACATTGTTCCATTCCTGTGGCTGTGTAAGTATATTTTAAACTGGTACCAAAGCAGATCTCTGGCTTAAACTAAGCTCAAACCATGCCCTGATTTAAATTAAATTTGATAATGATGATAATGAAAATCATTACTTTATAGTGGAGATAAAATGCCAACGAATATATATATATCTATATGGTTGAATGGTGAGGAAGGATCAAGATATTATGCCTTTACATCCATCTTAAAAGGGTGTTGACTGAAACTGGAATATGATTTAATTTTCTTCTTTGTTGTTTTGTATGTCTAATGCAGTCTGACCTGTTATTGAGAACAGGAGGTTTGGACCAACCAGTGGACTGGAACTGGTAAGACCTCTTCCTGCAAAGTGTGCAAAGTGTGTAGTGGGGCTTGTGTGGGTAAATGTGGAGCTATAACTGGACTGCAAGATGATTTTGAGTAGTGATTGTTTTGCTTCTTGCTTTGCTGCAGGTATGATATTCTGTCTCCAGGTGAGATGCAGAGGTTATCCTTTGCCCGGCTTTTCTATCTCCAACCCCAGTACGCAGGTGAGGAAAAGAATCCAAACTGAATTTTTAAGAACCTGCTTAAGGGGAATGTACATGTTTGAGTGAGGAATCTATTTGAAATGCAGAAAGTGATTTCATGGCAGCAGTGGCCATGACTGATTTAGTGGTTTACTGGTTTTGGAAGTCCTAGACCATCAGAAAAGCCTCTGTTTACCTTTGCCTAGCTGCTCTGACCCTAAAGGTCGCTGGCCTCCATCAGTTTGGTTACTGTCCTTAAGAGCATCTGCCTGCTAGCAACCAAATTCCTACAGAAGGAAGGGGTTAGACAAGAAGAATAGACTAGGCAGGTGTGAATTAAGTAATAGCCAAGGGTCTGAGGGTATGTAGGCCAAGGGAAAGAAAGATTTGAAGAGCATGTGGTTCAGAGCAATAAAAAAAAGAGGACAAGATCAAAGGGAGGAATATGAGAGGGGAAAGTAGACTAGGAGAGAAAAATGGCAGAGAGGAGAGGTGCTCTAGGTCCAGAAATTGCAAAGATGAAGAAATCTAGATATTTTTTTGGTGTCGATTTGAAATAACTAACCAAATTGCTGGAAACTATCTGTTAGAGGCGCTCCATTTTGTTTGTGATGATTTTTAGTGTCTGCATTTTCTTTAATCTGGAATACTTATCCTACGGGCTACATTTTCAAGACAAGAATTTGGACTACTCACAGCACTACTGTATGATGACTTCTGTCATACTTTAAAATGCTACATCTTTATTATTGATTGCTTTCTGGGTTCCATCACTGTTGAGGTCTTCTGATGTGATTTTTATCCTGACAAACAAGTAGTCCATTAATTACACATGTTTTAGGTTACAGTGTTCCCTGGTTCCCTATTGGCTGAAAGCTCTAATTTTGTAGGGAAGGGAAAGGTGTCAAGAAATCTCTGATAAAGTCTGGAAAAGGATGGACATGCCAGAGAAGGGTGTGATTTTGTATCACAGACACAGTTCTGTCTTGAACATGACAAGGCTGTCTTCTAAGATAGCAAAAAGGCATCTCCTGTGCTTTTCCCAAGCTGAAATTAAGGTTTTGCTTCAAAGTGCAATTACTGTGTCAGAAATAGGAGAATACAGTGTTGTTTGATGTTGTTGTTATTGTTATTGTTGTTATTATTATTATTATTATTATATTTCTGTCTTATCTTTCTGCCAAAAATGGAAGTCAAGGTGTCTAACAATAAAATTAAAATTAAAATAGAAATATATTTGAAACATAAAACTGATTAAAAGCACCATGAAGAGACATCAGTAGAAAGAACTAGCCACCCCCAAGCAGTTAGGACCTCTTCAGTACCAATCCTGCTTAAATGCCAAAGGACCTGTCTGAATAAAAATGGTCTCCGCCTGCTTGCAGAAGGATGACAATGAGAAAGCCAGCCAAGCCCATCTTGGCAGGGAGTTCTGCAGCCTAGGTGCAGCTCCCTGAAAGATCTTCCCTTGTATCTCTACCAATCATGTCTGATGGTGCTGGGAGTTAAAGAAGGGCTTTAATGCATAGAGGTTTATAAGGGAGAATACATTCTACCTATCCCAAATTGCCTTATGAATTTTGTGACTGGCCTTTTTTTCTGGTTTAGAGGCCAAGAATTCCCCACTAGATCGATCCAAAGGAGGTTTGTTCTAAGTTTATGTTTTAAAATATAAATCAAAAAGAACAGCCACCATATTCCTGTTTGCCAAGTTTCACTCAAGAAGGGGACAATGGATGTTGTGGGTTTGGATGATGCTATATTGAAGGGAGCCCTGTTTTTGCTTGTAGTGCTGGATGAAGCTACCAGTGCTCTGACAGAGGATGCAGAGAATGAACTGTACAGGATGTGTGCCCAGCTAGGGATGACTGTGGTCAGTGTGGGACATCGCAGCAGTCTGGAAAAGGTAGGATGAGTCTGGGGAATCAACCTGTCCAGGCAGAATTATAGTGACAGAAAGATTGTTTTGCACCAAAGTTCCTCTTCATGGGTGGGCCAACTGCTTCCAAAAGTCATATCTCCCATTTTGAACTTTACTATTTCATTTCAGTTTCACAGTTGGATTTTGAAACTGTGTGGAGAAGGAAAATGGGAATTGGCGAGAATCAAGAAAGAATAAACCACTCCCCAACAAACATGCAGTTAAACCCTCCAGTGGGTTCTGATACCGAAGTGCCTTGAAATCAACATGCTGTAAGGAAGGCCTCTGGCTGAAGGATTTGGAATTACACAACCAATGGGCATCAGTGAGGCTTCTGCAACTGGCAGACCTTCAGCTTGAAGAATGGGAATAAGGGAAGTTCTTATTCTAGTCTTTTATATAAATTGCCTCCAGTGCATTGTTTTGACTGTTCTGTCAAGGTTTCAGAGAAATGTCAGAGAGAAAAAGAAGGGGAGTCTTCTTCCATCTGTGCGTCTCATTTGAAAGGAGAACAGCTTTGAAAAGTGCCAGAGCTCTGTAGAAGCAAACTTGACGGAGGTGACACAAACTCTTCTCAACTGAACCTGTCTATTTTGTTTCAGATGAGAGTTTCAGCCTCTTTGCCTGATCAGGAACCTCCATAAGGGATGCCCCAGTCTCCGTTATGCTCAGTTCTTGGTTGCCAACAAATGGGCTAATTACCTCACTATTACAGATATGTATCCAGTTGCTTTGAGGAAGTTTGCTAGACACGAGACAAAGATGAGGCAAATGTACCTTTCACAAAGAGCCTTTAGCAGAAGACTCTTACAGGTTAAGTATACGATAAGTATAGATCATGTAAATATTTATTAACCAACATGGAAACCCTGGAAATTGTATCAGCCCTTCCTGCCATGGCAGTGTTCCCCCTTTATAGAGAGAGAGGGAATTGCAGCTGGCAGGGTTGCTAGAATGAGAAATGATGAGAAAGTTGCGAGGCTGCAGTAAATGCGATAGGTACAGAGGCAAGCTTTCATACCTACAGCTGATGCAGATGCTTATTTGAAGGGACTGGATTCAGCCTCCTCTCTGAAACAGAGGAAGAGGTGCAGTCTTTTCACCTCAAGAGGTGCTAATTGCCAGAGCTGCCTAGCAGAGAGGATATAGGATTACACAAACTGTTAAGATAAGATACTGAGGTTTGTAGTTTATTTAATATTTTTGTGATTTTTTATAAAAAGATGTTTTTAGGCCTCATTGTGTCATAATGAATCAGCAAGACTGATCTGTGAAACAAGCATAAAAATGTGTGTATCCTATATCAATTAAAAGTCCAGAATCCAGAAGGGATTACTGCAAGGTGTCTGATAGCCAAAAGGCAAAATACCGCACTGTTTTTATATATATATATAGTTGTTCTGTATCCATCCATTTATATTTCACCCTCCTTTCTCCTTTATGGACATGCCCAAAAGCTTCAGGTGCAAAAATATGAAGCTCTTCCATCCCAAATAACTGGAAATAAACTAGACAAACTCTTTAAAATCTGTTTAAATTGACATTTTTTCTTTATTGAAAAAAAGATGGGGGGAAGATGGGGGGGAAGCTGTGGGATGGGGGGAAGTATGACTTGACTTTATGCTGCTCTGTTAGTCTCAGAGAACATACACTGTCACCTGAGAATGGTTTCGTAAAGAAACCGCCCCAGTGTCCAGTATTAATCAGCATACTCTTTCCCTCTTTTTCCTCTTCAGCAATCACCCATATGCTCCTCATCCCTCTTGGGAAAACATGTTAGTTGCTTTGGATGTTTTTTTTTTTAATTTACCATGTATTATTAAAATCCTTTCTGAAGGGATTATACAAAAGGAATGATTGTTACTTGGAAAATATTACAGGTCCTGTTTTGTCTTTGCATACTAGTTGCTGGAGATCAGGAACAAACAGATGCTGTTACAGTTATGTCCTGTTGGCAGGCTTCACAGAGGCAACTGGTTGGTCACTCTGCAAATAGAATGCTGGACCAGGCAGGCTTTTGATCTGATCCAGCAGGGTTCTTCTGATATTACGATGTCCTTAAAATACTTTGGCTGACACAGCCTTAGGTCCTCAGGAGCACTCTGGTTACCGGTTCTGCTCTTTCTGCAGAAGTTGCCTGTGTCCATCAATAATCTCTTTTACTGTTTCATGGTCATCAAGGGTTGTCAGGTCTCCAAGCTCATCTGTTTTGTTTTCTACAATCTTCTTCAGAACCCTCCTCATAATCTTCCCTGAGCGGGTCTTAGGCAGATGCCGAGCTACCTGAACCAGAAAATAAAGGAAAGGATTAGAAGTCTGGGAATCTTGCATTCCTACCTTTAGCAAAACAAGTAGAAAAGTTCTTGAAATCCTGCATGCTTTTTCTCTGTGGATGGTATCCTGGTAGTGGCATACCCACTGTGTAAGACTGCTTTATTCCTGCATATGTTTTGATTTTCATTTGACATTGAGGATGCTGACATTCTCTTGCATCCTTGCAAACACCAGCCCGCCCACCCCGACATTCCATGGTTGTTGGAGAATGGGAGGATGGTCAGAGAAGTGACTAGCTATGTCATTGTTTCCAGAAGCAGAATGATGATCTCATCTTACCCACTCTGATAGCCTTGTGGCTGAAGAGCGGGGTATAAATAACTAAATAAATAAAAAAAAATCTTCAGGCATCAAGAGCACCCTGGTGAATCTCAGTCGATAATGTACTCATTCTGCGCTTGGCTGTGGGGACATAGCCAGATGCTTCTCTGTTTCTTCCCATTCTCCACCAGCCATAGAATGGCCATGGGGTCTTCAGTGGCTCAATGGTGAGTCCAGGGGGTGCTAAGTGGATTGCTCTAGTGTAGTTCAGCATGCAGAATAATTATGTTATGCTGTGTGATACAATATCTTGGACTTTGTGTGTGTGTCAATCAGTTTTGTATCCATGTGGATATTTTCTTTCCAGACACATATATGACACAGAAAAGTGTGTGTGTGTGTGTGTGTGCATTTAATCACATGCAATTGTGGCTCTCTCTCCTGGGCCGTCAAATTATGGAAGCACTTCCTCTGTTGCTTTCAATCTTGCCATGCTGCCAAAAGCATAGTGATAAGAGAATGCATCCTTGTCACAGCTCTGAGGTCATAGCACATAGGCTCTCTCCTAAAGTTGCCAAGGAGGTAGATCTCAGTTCTCTATGGCTGAATTCAGTTCTTCACTCAAGCAGCATGTCTACCTGACCAACTGAAGTCACAACAATGAGCTATCTCTTTCAACTATTAAGAGATGAAATGTGTACAGGGACAAAAGTGATAGGTCTACTTACACAGTGATAGTCAATCTAGCAATGGAAATTCATGAGAAAGTAAGCCGCTGTGGTGGTTAGAGCAGGCCTTGGAGATCTATAAAATTCATTGGATGACCTTTGGCTAGCCACACCCTCTCAGCCTAAACTACATCACAGAGTTGTTTTGTGGGGGGGAATGGGGTTGTTATAATAGGAGTACCTTGTGCTCACTGGGAAAAAAGTGGGATGTAAATGTCAAGCTACAATGCATGAGAGGACATGGGTTTTGAGCTGGAATAAAGTCAGAGATTAAGACACTTTCATTTTCATTTGACTGAAAGTTTCAGAACTACAGTACTCAGATTCTAAAGCAGTCTTCACCAACCTGGTGACTCCAGAGTTCTGGATTTTAAACTCCTGTGATCCCTTCACTGTAAATTATGTTAACTGGGGTGGTGGGAGCTATGGTCTGTCATGAGAGTCTTCTTTTAAACTCAGTAAGCAACAGCCTCAGATTTAAAACAGTATGCTTTATTACTAAACCAAATTTCTAAAGAGTTACTTGTACAACATTGTTGCTTTGAATGAAGATTAAAAGGAAAAGCAGTGATATAAAAGTATTTACAACACAGACAAACTTGGGGTGTCTTTCTTTCATTGTCTGTTTCAAATATTTACAACTCTCTTCTCACTTGGTGACACCCCCCCCCAAAAAAAAACCATACACACAGTTGTCATTCTAAGTTCCTGACCATTTGGTCTCCACAGATACTCTCCTATTTCCAACTATGCCAAGCACCTTAATCTTTACCATTACAAAAGAGAAGCAAGCCTCAGGCCGCAGGTAGTCAATGGATGTGAAATGGCAGGAAAAACTCATATTGCGAGCTATTCCTGACATAGTCTGAAACATGTGGAGAGCATCAGACTATGGGAGAGGAAATACAAAAGAGGAATGGACATCCTCCCAACAGTTTTTATTATAACTGCAGGAAACTTCCGAGTATTGATTACATATTAGAAGAATGGGGTAGAAGGTGTTTTGAATAAATATAAAAACCTACCAGAAGCTTACCTGATGACTTTTGCAGTAAACATATACAGTAGACAATTTTTAATTTTTCTGTGTTATACTGACTGGGAATTTTGGGGAAATGCAGTCTGGAGGGGAGGCTGCTGTGATATAATACTTTTAAAATGTCCTGGATACATTTTGAGTTAACTGATGCTTAGTAGAGTCAGCCAAGACCCTACGTCACTACCATAGTTGTGAATGCTCAACTACATATCACATCCTTTTATCTGGCAAATATAAGACTATGTATGCTAATAAAAAGATGATTAAAAAACCTACATATCACATCCTGACCCAACCCTCCCTCCTGCCCCAGCATACCTACCTTAAGAGCCAGCAACCACACCCTGCAAAAGATGTCAGTTCTGTTGTGATCAGGGCATTTCCAGCCCTATCCCACCAGCAATCTGTGTGGGACAAATAATTGCAACAGGGATCCTGCTTCTGCTCCTTGTAGTCTCACTCGCTGGAAACATCATCGTGATGGTCCCCCAGTAGCCAGCAGAACAGACCTTCTTCCCTCAGTGCAACTGCTGGCTATTAAGGTAGGTTTGGAGGGGCATTTGTGATCATGACAATAGCGCCATCATTGTAAACATGTATACCAAGCAGTTATGAATGCATAAGCACAACAGAATGCCAGCCATCATTCTTAAAACGATCAGATGCTTAAAGTCTTAAGGCTACTGAATTTGTATTTGCACATTTATTCTGACAATATTGTTTTAGATAAGTAAAATCTTTTAAAATATCTTTATTACTGTGAACCCACTCGTGTTTTTGTTAATGGTATACAATTATGCCATTGTTCTTAGTAAATTGCCAGTAAGAATGAAAGAAACTGAATGCTTGGTTCATTTCTTAAAACATATAACACAGCCTTACTATTCCATCTTGTACGTATTCTGATCTCAGCCAGACTGCAAGGATTCAGTGTTGTACAGAACAAAGTGATGCAAATGTTACAGATTACAGGCTGTGTTACCTGAATATATTCTGGTGCTGCATATTTTGCAATCTCTTTTGAGACAAGCCCCCGAAGTTCAGAAGCCAGGCTTTCTTGGCAATGACCAGAGTCCTGCTTCAACACAACGAATGCATAGGCACCTACGGGAAGAGATGCCAGGAGCAAGATTCATTGTCAGCAAATGTAGAGATACATGTCAAAGGAGGTCATGTTACGGACACTCTGGCCTCAAACACCCCCTCCCACACACATGTTGTGAGTTCAGTAAACTGGAAAGTAGGAGGAAAACCCTCTGATGTTACATTATGCAGAGCTTAGATCATTAGTTTTTAAAGTAATTTGCTGCTATTAGCATTATTTCTCTAATTAAAAGAGAGTTTAAAAAGTACTCTTATGACGATCAGTGAGTGACATAAAAATGGAAAAAGCTCAAAGTGCCTTGAAAAGTAACTGGAAAAAGTAACAAGAAAATGTTGCTTGTTATGTATGCATCCTCCAGAGGGTAACACTGTTCCCATTCCTTACAATGCTTTTGAAATGTACAGTACTTCATTGTGCACGCATTGAAAGTAATGATGCTGCTTATAAAATGTTATTTCTGAGCTTTTTGTGGTGCAGCACCTGCTGCAGGGGAACTCCTACCAATGTAGTGCAAGTAATGTTAGAAACCCATGCTGCAGCTCCCGCTCACACATACACACCACTTGCGGGGAAAGAACATGTGGCGCGGGCTTCTACCATATGGTCTGGGGGTTTCCAACAATGCCCTCATGACTTGCCATGTTGCCAAGGAGGCTTCAGGTGCAAACCAATGTATGCATACCCTTACTTGGAAGTGAGTCTCCTTATGTCAAGAGAAATTACTTTGTAGTGCAAAAGGTCCATTTTGCAAAATCAATTGGCAGCCTTTTGTATTTTTAACAATAATAATATTGCAGGTTGAAGTTGGCCACTGTGACAGTATGCTTCCTTTCTGCTCTCTTGCTTGCCTGGGATCTGTCCAGCAATTGTCCCCTGTAATTCCTCAAAGTTTTGCTAGAACCAAACACTCAAGTGAGACCCTTTCCAAGCAAGCAGCACATATGCTCTATGCAATATTCTATTCACTGGAGAATCCTACTATATACTGTAATTCCCAGTGAAGACAAAGACCATTAAAAGTGTGGCAGCAGTAACAGCCAAACTGGATCACTTACCTTCTCCTTTGATCTTGTGAGGATATCCAATCACAGCTGACTCTGCCACTGCCTCATGCTTATTCTGCAACACAAAGCAGGTCTATTACTGACTTCAACGATCCTGGCAATCTGGCAGGGTTCTGTAGTTGACTAAATCTAGTGTAGTAAAGTAAAAAGAATACAGTGTCTCCCCCAACACAACTATACAACTGTACTTATACAACAAAAATGCATGGCTCCCACATTAATGATACATGGGTCAGAAAGATTACTAAGCAGAAGAGGGCAGGGCAGGGTCAAGCCTTGAGGGTTCCACTTTGCAATAGTTCCAGTCATTTCACAATAGTTCCTGTCCACTTAGCTTGATGTCAGTGGGCTTTGGAGGACACAGAACAGGCATGGGAGATGGAGCAGGCCAGCCTAGGAAGGGGAGTTGAAGCCAGAGCATTGAAGAGCCACCTTCCTTTTCCTTCTCCGCAACCAGCAGCTGGCCAGGCAGCTCCTCCCATCCCTTCAATTGCAGCTGAAATTGGAGGCTACTGGTGCCAGGATGGGTGAAGGGCAGGCAGCTCTCACCTCTTCCTTGCAGTGGCCTCCCTCATCATCATCTCTGGGTGCTGCCGGGTTCCCTTCTTTGCCAAATTGACAGTTTTTTAAAAAGTTTTTAAAAGTGCACAACTGCTAACACTTCTGGGCACTTGACAGCAAGCCTGCCCCTGTGCACGTTCTACCAATGAGATGTTCAGTTCTGCCCTCTCTGGACCGTGCAACAAATCAAATTGGTTGTCCCAATGAGCAGGAATGCACATTTTCTTTGGAGTTTTTTAAAAAGTTCGGGAGAAGCCGCAAAGGCTTTCCCTGTGGAGTATTTGGTGTTTTTTGCCACCCTCCTTCCGAAGATGTCAAATCGCTGTGGGATCCCATTAGGACAAAAGGTATTGTCCTTGAATCCTATGAGGAGTATTTTCACTGTCTAGACAACTCCATAGTAATACAACTTGCATGCCATCAATCTAGTTGCTAGGTCATAACATTTACCTATTTTCTTAGGCTTCTACTAGGATTCTGCAGTGACTATGGTGACACCTGGTAAATTCTACATAGGTCTGCCATGGTCTCTTACCACAACATCTTCTATCTCAGCAGTGCCCAGCCTGTGCCCGCTCACATTGATGACATCATCAAGGCGACCTGTCAACTGATAATATCCTTTACTTGTCCGATATGCTCCATCCCCAGTGAAGAAATGTCCTAAGAAGCAAGATAAAGGTTCAATGAGTTATGAAGGCAGCAGTTTTGTTCTGGGGAACAGTAGAGGTGCTCCAATAAGATATGAAGTTTAACCAGAACTAGTTTATCCTCCATAACTGATTTTTCTTTTCCAGTATACAGCCACAGGGGCCTGTTGGGTGTCTTCTTTCCTCTTGGTTTTCATGAAATGCCAGTGAAAGACCCAAGAGTGCTGCAACTAGTTCTCACAAACAACAGATGAGCTGGTAAACCTGTGCTTCAACTTTACCATTTCAAACTACACATGACAGCTTCCCCAGGAAGGAAAAAAAGTCCTACACATTGAAAGCTAGCATGTTACAGGAAAAGCTATTCTTGAAGACCATGTAACATCTCAGAGCTTTTATAGGTCCATTGCTAGTAACCAGAACAGATCTAGCAATGTAGGCAACCTCTGCATTTTCTCTTCTCTTATTTGTGTACCGTACTTTAAAATTATATAACAGTTCCCTTGTTACAAAAGGATTTGATGGTCCAAGGGCTAAATACCCTAAAGCAGTGGTACACAACCTGCAAGCCTCCAGATGTTTTGACCTCCAACTCTCAGAATCCTGAGCCAGCTGGTCCAATGATCAAGAATTCTGGGAATTGGAGGCAAAACATCTGGAGGGTCACACGTGCACCACTTCCCTAAAGACACCAGATCCCATCTGATCTTGGATGCTAAGCCAGGTGAGCCTTGGTTAGTACTTGGATGGGAGACCACCAATGACTATATTTCAGAGGAAGGAACTGACAAAACCACCATCTGAATATTTCTTGCCTAAGAAAACCCTATGAAATTCAGGGGGTTGCTACAAATCGACAGGCAAGTTGAAGGCACACACACGCACACATGAACACTGTTGCTCCTGCCTGGTAGTAGAAACACAAAAATAGTAAATTAATAGCTATCAATTTCTTGCCTTTTCCTTACACCTGCTATCTGGGGTGACAACTTCACACTGCTTAATGGTAGCCCTGTCTAAGGGCAAGCACTGTGCTTTAAGTACCAGGTGTTATCTACACTTTCTCCTCATCATTATCTAGTTTGGGAGAGGCATCACCAGCGCTGCTGCCTCCTAGGATTGCCAGATTGAAAACTGGAGACAGCACCTATAACTTTAATTGTTATGTAGAAGAAGAAGGAATTTCAGCAGCTGTTGCTTGTTATCTGGTTGCGTGACATGCAACCCCTGCTGAAATTAATTGTAATTTTTAAAAAATATCAGGCATGAGATCCATTTGAGACTGGGACTACATAGAGGAAATTCAATCCTTTGAAAACCTCTCTCCCTGCCCCACTGGAGTCCTGATCTAAATCCAGTCTCCTCCGGCAGCTATTTGCAAAGAAAATCTCCTGTTTGTATCAAGGACAATTTTCCTTCTTGCACCAAGAGATGATGGAAGGTAACTGGGATCAGGACCACCATAGCCAGCAAAGGTTTAGCCCTTCACAGCCAGTCTGGATCCAGATTGGTGGCCCTGTACCTGCTATTTTTTATAATAAAAATTCACACCATTATTAGTTATGTTTATGGCATTACATCTGGTTTTGCTGAGATTGTGAGAAACAGCATCCCAACTATTTCTCTGGTCCTGTAAGCCCTTGCATTCATAAACACAGAGGAAAGAGTCCTGTTTTCTAAGTCTAACCCATATCAATAAAAGGCATGCCTGTCATCCTCTCCACAAATCTATACCTGGGTAAGGCATCATGTAGGTCTCCAGGAACCTCTGGTGGTCATTGTAAATGGTTCTTGCCATCCCTGGCCAGGCCTGAGATATGCAGAGGGCTCCAGAGACATCATTCTGTACTAAGACATTTCCCTGGAGGAAAATAGTGCTGAATTAATTGAAGAAGGTAACTTACAGCTCAATCCTGTACAAATTTACTCATTAAAGCATACCTCTAGCAGGTAGACATAGGAGTAAAATCTAGGGCATATATATCATGTTCATCACACAAATCCAAATACTTAACACTTTTAAAAACTAAAACAAACACTGCCAATGTTCCCCTCTAATGGAAATTCCATTTAAATTCACGGGGGGGGGGGGCAGGGAGGAGCCCTTCATTTGCAGAGCTTTTTCTTTACCTGAACCACACCAATTTGGCTCAGTCCAAGAACTCTTGTATGAATTATGTATATCCCAGGGTTTTTTTTATTTTTTAAATCTTGCAATGGGAGGATGAGCTGTAATCTTAGTTCCTGCTTATATGCATCTCACTATGCATTCATGTACACAAACATTTGATTATATAAGCATATATAAAGCATTTGTAATATATATTATTATATACCAGTGTGCCTGTCCAACACTGTTTTCTCACTTTTTTGACATTACAATAAGTTTTTCAGAGAGTGTAAGGAGTTTTGAAAGAAAAATAGCTGCTGCTGATATATATCCCCATTCTTATCTCTGGTCAACAAGGTCTTCATCAAATGCTTTTTGTATGTAAAACCTGTTTGGCCAACAAATATTTAAATAAAGATTTAAGAATTTCAGAAAGGCATTCTAGGCATAAGGGAAACCAAGAGAAAATTATCAATACAGTTGGCCGTTTGTTTTCATTGATTCTGCAAACCTTGATTTTGCCATTTTATATAAGGGGCACCATTTTACTATTGTATATAACAGGACTTGAGCATCAACAGATTTTGGTATCCACAGGAGGTCCTGGAACCAAACCCCAGTGGATACCAAAGGCCTGCTGTAATTTGAATTTTATTGTTGATCTCCAGTTTGAGATGTTTATGTGAGTTGATAAGTAAATTATAAAATCCTCAGATTAGTAGGCAGATGACATAAAAAATAAAACTGCACTTTATCATCCAGAAGGGAAGGTCTGATGCCAAAGAAAGGTCTCATGGCCATGGCTGGAACGATCTCATCTCCAGGGTTTGAAGGACGAGGAGCAATACAGATGCCTCCTGTTTCTAAGCAACACAAAACAAAACGATGATATCCATGAAATCTGGATAATGAGAGAATGTTTACCGGAAAGCATTTTGCAGTCTCTTATGTGACCTCTAGCTGTTTGTATGGCAAAGGGCTTGTCTAGATGAGGCAATATAATGTGGATTGGTGTACAGTAATGGCAATTCACAGCAGCGTTGATTTGTCTCCATGGGTTTTTTGGCAAGATCGCTAGTATGCAAAGCTATCTGTCTTTGATGTTCATAAGATGTTCACAATCAAGATGCTGGCCATGAGTGAATTACTTGCGTTTTTATTCTCCACCAATTGCCACTGCTGAACAGTGTGTATGTATATTATGTTTATTTATTTTTTACAGCAAATCTAAGGTGCAGAAGTGTGACTGGTTTTGTTGCCTCAGTGCACAATTGCTAGAGCAAAAATCCAAAATGGTGGTTCCAGCAACTTCATTGCTAGCAAGCTTCTCCCCCCACATACACCTGACCAATCTGCTTTCCACTTCCGTTCTTATTGGGAATGCGCTGTGATCTGATCAATTGTCCCAACAAGCAGGAATGTGCATTTCCCTCGCATTATTTTAAAAACTCTGGGAAAAGCCACAAAGGCTTTTCCCCATGCAGTACATGATGTTTTTGGGGCCCACTCCTTCAGAATACGGCGAATCACCACAGGATCCCATTTGGACATAAGGTATTCTCCTTGAGGGGTATTTTCACCATTTAGACAAAGCCCAAATGAAAAATACACTTCTTTTGTATTTATGATGTCGGTACGGGTGACCTTGGGCAAGTCACACACTCTCAGACTTCAGAAACCCCTGTGATAGGTTCACCTAAGGGGTTCTATAAGTCAGAAATGACTTGAAGGCACACAACAACAACACCAGCAACAACAAGGCTTATGATGGGGTGGGGAACATGTAGTCATCCAGATATTGTTGGATCAGAACTCCTTTATTCCTCAGCATTGGCTATGCTAGCTAGGAATGTATCCATACCACAAGGTTTTAACACTGATACCAGTTTAACTGTCATGGTTACATCCTATGAAATCTTGGCATTTGTATTTCAAGAGGTAATTAGAATTCTGTGCTTGAGAGCTCTGATAGTGTTGTTCAGGGGAATGCCCTAGAGAATTCTATATAACTCCAAACCATAAATCCTGAGATTCTGTAGGATGGAGGTCCAGTATGGTTATATGCTAGGTCTGTTAGGTGAAGGACATGGGAATCTTGGCCCAAAACATAAACTAAACAAAACTAGATGGTTCTTGATAAACGGAACAGTAACACTTAAGGGGTCTCTTCAGGAACCTTCACGAGACATTCTAATGAACAAGTTGAGGTTAGGGCTAGACTCTGTTACTCCTGCCCCAATCATCACCATGCTTTTGTATATCTGTTCAGGGTTTTTGAGACACCATGTTCTACAGGATTTCCACATCTGAGCCTCTTGTTATGGCACCAACTCCTTCTCTCTTGGCACTTAGAATCATAGAATCATAGAATTGTAGAGCTGAAAGAGACCATGAGGGCCATCCAGTCCAACCCCCTGCCACACAGGAAATCACGATCAAAGCATCCCCGACAGATGGCCATCCAGCCTCTGTTTAAAGACCTCCAAGGAAGGAGACCCCACCACGCTCCAAGGGAGTGTGTTCCATTGCCGAACAGCTCTTACTGTCAAAAAATTCTTCCTAATGTTGAGGTGGAATCTCTGTTCCTGGAGCTTGCATCTTAATGCACCATGAGTAAGACCCATCTTTGTGTGTAAATTGTTAATCCATAAACAGTCATAAGTAAATATTGTTTCTCTGAAGACCATGAAATCACAGTGATCTTACCAGTTTGCCACCATGTATCAACTACTGGGCACTGTCCATCTCCAACTACATTGAAGAACCACTCCCAGGCTTCTGTGTTGATAGGTTCTCCCACTGCAAGGGGGCAGAAAAAGCAAGTGCAAGGGGGCAGAAAAAGCAACTATAAGGGAGAAATAATGTCTCAAGCCTTAAACCTCAACTAACTCATAAAAATATATCAAACCGTTGCCTGCTTTGACTCTTTGTTTAAAGTTCTCTCTCTATTCTGTATAAGCTGCGGTACATATATCTCTCTCAGTCTGGCTAATGTTTTATTTCTGTACACAAGAAGAGCCATTCACACCATGGCAAATGAATTCCCTATGGGAAACCTACCAGCAGGAAGAGTGCAACAACAACGTCCCATCTGTGCTCCCCAGCAACTGATATACACATACTGCCTCCAATACTGGAAGTAGAATATATTTATCATGACTAGTAGCCACCGATATCCCCATCCTCCATGAATTTTTATGCCATCGTCCAATCTCCTGAGAAATTTTTGTCCCAACTTGTCCATGAATACAATGATGAAGGCCTAGCTGGTCAGTTAAATACCCACCTGATCCCAGGATTTTGAGGGAAGATCTGTCATATTTCTTTACCCAGTTATCCCCATAACTAAGTAGCAGGCGAATAGCTGTCGGGGCTCCATAGAACTGATTTATCTTTAATCTCTCCACAGTTTCCCAGTAACGCCCTGAAATAATAAGAAAAAATCTCCTTAAGGCTACAATTAGTCATGTCCTCTTTTACGCTTTCAGCATCCTTTATCAAGCACCTTCAGTCCAAGTTGGTGACTTACTTTGGTCAAAGTCTCATGACAGTGTAAGCCCTTGTTTGACTAAGACAGAAAGGAGAAAAAGCTGCCCTGCTTTGGCTTTTGTTGCCACACCTTCTCTTGTCGCAGTCCATGCTGCCATTTTGTTCTATGCTACCACATCACTGTCCCCTCCTCTTCTGCAGGATCTTGGCTTTAGGCTGCTTCCAGATCAATCTGTTATGGTATAACACCCTGACTCGTTCATAGCACTTGGAACTAATTAACCAATTTGTTAGCTCAAAACCCATCAGCATTTTCAACAACAGTTTTAAAATGTATAATTGCAATTGCTAAATATCTTTTAAAATAATTATTACCATTTTGTGTTTGTTTGGGTTTTTTTTAAATTCCGGGCTGCTCAATAATAGGTTGGTGAAAGTAAAGAGAATAAATAAACAAATAAATAAAGAGAAAGACGGTGTGGAAAGACGGGAGTGAAAAGAAAGGCCTGAAGGGACAGGAAAGAAGAAATGGAACAGTGAGAAGATACAGAGAGCAAAGAGGAAGCCAAGACAGTAAATTAAGTACAAGGCTGGTGGTTTAATCTCTCAGTTTTGCCGAACAGGCTTGTCAGTACAGCAGCGGACACAACCTGGGGAGGAGTGGGGAGGGAGGTGGAACTGCACTGGCCTATCATGATTCCTCCCCCTGATCAGGCACCCTGCCTGCAGTCTGCAGGTTTTGATTGTGTGTATCTGAAGGTGGATAGCCAGACAGAATAGGGATTTTGTTGGTGTACCATCCACCCTGCTGCTCAATAGTGTCCCTTCTTGAGCTAATTGGGGAGCTCTTAAGGGTAGTGTTTGAGTCTCCTTGGATTGTGGTGCTTGGGGATTTCAGTATTCATGATAAAGCTGCCCTGTTGGCAGTGGCTCAAAACTTTGTGCTTGCCGTGATAACTCTGGGTCTGTCCCAGGTGGTATCTTGCCTCACTCATATTGCTGATCACACTGTAGGCCTTGTTTTCTCTGCTGTATGGGGTTATGATGATGCTGGTGTGGAGGAACTCTGTAGTTCTATTGTCACATATGGATCACTACCTGGTTGAGTTTAGACTCAGTGGGACTCAGAACCTCTGCAGGGACAGGGGATCAATCAGGATGGTCCACCCTAGGAAACTGATGAATGTAGATGTTTTCCTGAGGGCTCTTGGGAATTATTCTGTAACTTCAGCAGGTGGCTCTGTTAAAGCCCTTACTGACCTCTGGAATGGGGAAATGGCCAGTACAATGGACATGATAGATCCTAAGTACCCTCTCTTGCAAAATGAGGCCAAACTAGCCCCTGGTTTTCCAGGGAGCTTATGGCAATATTACGAATGAACAGAGACTATAGCAACATTGATAGAAGACTCTGAACAAATCTGACCAAATACAGGTTAGAGCCTGTTTGAGGGCCTACTCCATGGCAGTGCAAGTAGCCACAAAATTACTCTTTTATGACACTACTGTGGCTGCAAGAAGCTATGTACTGTAGTGGCTCTAAGTGGTTAAAGGTTTACTACATTTTAGCCAGTGAGAAGAGAATGTAGACTACTCAACAGCCCACTGTGAAGAATTTGCACAGCATTTTGCAGATAAAATCACTCAGATTCGCTCTAACTTGGACACTCTAGATGATGTAACTTTGACCTTTGCTTGTCTAATAATTTATTCTTTTCAATGTGTACAGCCCCAGTATGCAGGCAGGATCAATGAAGAGATGAAAGCCAGCACATGTGTCCTAGATCCTTGCCCTTCGAGCTTATAAAAAGGGTCAGAGGAGGACTGGCTGAGTGAGTGAAGGGAATAGTCTTACAAGAAGGCAGGGTTCCAGCACACCTGAAGGAGGCAATTTTAAGGCATCTGTGGAAAAAGCATTTCCTAAATATCTCTATATAATTAATAATTATTGGACAATGTCCAACTTCCCATTTGAACAAGATATTAGAATGTGTGGTGGCCTCCCACCTCCAGGGGTCTTCAGTGAGACTGATTGTGTTGATCCATTTCAATCTGGTTTCAGGCCTGGTCATGGGACAGAGATAGCTTTGGTCAGCTTGGTGGATGACCTTCCCAGCGAACTGAACAGGGGGAGTGCCCTTGTTGGTTCTAACAGACTTCTTAGCAGCTTTTTATACCGTCAGCTTTGGTATCCTGCTGGGCCACCTCACTAGGATGGGATTTGGGGGCACTGTTTTGCCGTGGTTCTGCTCTGTTCTGGAGGAGTGAGCCCAGAACGTGGTGTGGTGGAAGTCCTATTCAACTTCTTGGCTATTGGGCTTTGGAGTCTCCTCAGGGCTCTGTTCTGTCCTCTGTAAGATCTGTATAATGACACATGCCTTAGTTACACCCCGTTTGGATTACTGTAATGTGCTCTATGTGAGATTTTTTTTGGAAGAATGTTCAGAAACTTCAGCTGGTACAAAGAAACTGGTACAAAGAGAATACAGGGACTATATAACTCCTTTGCTACAGCAGCTCCACTGGCTGCTAGGTGATTTCCGGGCACAATTCAAAGTGCTAGTTATGACCTATAAACACTATACAGCTTAGGTCCAGGCCATCTGACAGACCATATCTCCCCATATGAGTCCGCCTGGACCCTGAGATTTTCAGGAGAGGCATTTCTCTCAGCTCCACCAGTTTCATAGGCACAACTGAGGGGGATGCAAAACAAGACCTTTTCAGTAGCAGCCCCTAGGGCCTGGCTTCCCCTTCCTAGTGAGGCTAGAATGGTCCCCTTCATGTTCTTCTTCCATTGGCAGGCACAGACAGTTTTCCTGACAGTTTGGAGAGAATTCAGGGCTTTGAATTATTTTGACATGATACTCAACCATGCAAGTGAATTATGACAATACGTACAGAAAATGGCACCCCACAAGATGTCCTGTTGTGCAGCAGGGTCTCCTGTTGTACAATGTGTCTCAATGCACATTGTGTTCTATTGTGCATCAGGACACATTGCAAAAATCAGGATTTTGGCAACATCCAGAAGACATAGCTAAGTTTCTCAGCAAATACAGAAGGATTGCACAACATCTCAATTCACCTTTACGTGATCATAAGTCAGTTTCAATGAGGCAAATACCTAAGAGGATGCCAGCCTATACCTATATATTACCTGGGTTAGGGTAAAGAGGAGTGCTCTCAAACAGGACTGTAGTTCCTCCATTGCACAAAGGTCCATATACCACATAACTGTGTCCTGTGATCCAACCGATGTCTGCAACACAGCCAAAAACATCTCCATCGTGGTAGTCAAACACATACTGCAGAAAGGTGAGGAAACAAAGATGTAAATAACTTCTCCACACAATAAATGTACATAACAACTCTTGGACAGAAGATCTCTCTTTTGAGGATTTCTTTGCTGGAAAACTTGCTTAACTTTTACACCAACCATCTCCAATCTGAGACCACCTAGAGCTACAGTACGAAAGAAAAACACCACCAATGCTGCCCACTGCTTCTAAATCAAGCAGTGCCACAAATCCAACTTCTGTTGTATATTTTCCAGGATGCAACATAACAAGGAGTGAAAGGATTTCTCTTTAAATGGCAATAGTGAAATAGATTCTGCAGTGGGAGAAAAGCAGGATATAAAACAAATGAACATTTAAGAAAAGTGACAATTATGGGCCAGAACCCTTGACAGAACCTCCTCTATTGGGATATAAAGCGATAGATTTGTCTTCTTTAAAAGTAACCTTTTGGAGGAAACAACAGCTGCAGGAAAACTGAAAAACCAAATGTTGGAATGCAGCACATAATTAATCTGTGGTGTTCACAATTTGTTCTTCTGGACAATTTTCAGGTAGTAGCAGAAATCAGGACAGGGCCTTCTGATACACTTGTTCTGTTTAGTTTTGGGACGACCCCCCCACTGCATTAAGAGTGTGAGGTCACGCACTCCCAAGCATGCACTGCCTGCAACTGCACTTAGCAATCACACAAAAACTTTCCAGATTCAGAGGAGACACTCTGGCTTCCTTCATTGAACAAATGCTGGCTTTGGATAGTCTGTCAGGGTAGTCGTTCTGTGTAGAACAGCAACATTGTTATTATTTTTCAGATTCAATATACATTACAATCCCCAAGAAAGGGGATGCTAGGGATTGCAGTCACCACAGGACCATTGCATTTAATTTCCCATGCAAGCAAAGTGATGCTCAATATTCTACAACTAAGACTTTTACTACATATGGAGCGAGAAATGCCAGTTGTCCAAGCTGGCTTCAGGAAAGGAACAGGCACTAGAGATCATATTGCAAACTTTCCATTGGATAATGGAATGCACCAAAGAATTTTAAAAAGAAAATAAGCCTGTGCATTATAGATTATAGTAAAGCCTTTGATTATATAGATCATGAAAAACTGTGGATTGGTCTTAAAGAGATGGGTGTGCTACAACATTTGATTATCCTGAGGTGTAACCTCTCCTTAGGACAAGAGACTACTATTAGGACATAATACAGAGAAACAGAATAGTTTCCAATTGGCAAGGAGGTCAGGCAAGGCTGCGTTTTATCACCTTGCTTAACGTGTATCCTGGATATATCATACATAAAGCAGGATTAGAGTTGGAGGAAGATGTCCATGGCATCATATTTTAAATTTCTATGTATGGTTATGAAAGTTGGACAGTGAAGAAAGCTGATAGGAAGAAAATCAACTAATTTCAAATGTGGTACTGGAGAAAAGTTCTGCAAATACAACTGATTGCTAAAAAGACCAATAAATGGGTCCTAGAGCAAATCAAACATGAACTCTCCCTAGAAACCAAGATGACTAAACTGAAACTGTCATACTTTGGCCATATTATGAGAAGACATGACTTTCTAGAAAAGACAATAATGCTTGGGAAGGTAGAAGGCAGTAGGAAAAGAGGAAGACCACATTCCAGATGGATAGATTCAATCAAGGAAGTCATGGCCCTGAATCTGCAAGATCTGAGCAGGGCTGTTGATGTGACTTGGAGGTCTCTCACTCATGGGGTTGCCATCAGCTTGATAGTAGTTAACAATAGGGAGGACCAAAAAAGGGCATTGCCCCAAAAGTAAGAATTTTGCACCCCAAAATGGAGTTTTCCTTCAGTACCCCCAAATTTCTAGCATGAGTGTAACTTAAAACATCAGCTGATGATGCAAGGTTACTAAAGGAATGTAAACATAGCAAAATTAATAATTCTAAGTGTGAACTAGGGTCTCACATTTTGCTTTGTTAAAAAGTTGGATATTGAAAGAAAATTTCATGGGGTGGCAGCATTCTTATGGGGGGAGCATACACCCTTGGTTTCCTGACAGTCACTGCTGTTGCTCTAGAACAAACATTCACAATGAATAGGCTAGGCTGCTTAGATTATCTAGTTGGCAAAACATAGCTCCCCCACCCCTACACTCATTCCTTGTTATTTTATTTTCTTGATTGCTTTTACAGCAGAACATATTCTAATGTACTTTCTTAGTTTCTTGGCTGTTGTTTCTGCAGCTTTATGATGGGGGAGGACTCTGTGTGCCCTCCCCCCCCCCATCTGCCACTTTGAGTTCATTATTGGGGCTGTTGTAGCAATATCATCCTTTTGATCACAGATAAGGATTCCATTTCAGAGAAAGTGTTTACGGGAAGTGTGGGTGAAAGGTCAGTGTGTATTTGCAATGGAATCTTTCCATTCTCTCAGGTCATTTGGGAACAAAGGGGTCAGTATAGAGATGCTGTTTGCACCTGAGAGGAAAGGCCAGGAATTCAGTATAGGAATGTCTCATGGTTTCCAGTTGCAGCTGGAACTAAAGTTGGGACTACACTTGGCAGTGGAAGGTTTGTGATAAGTGTGGTGGAGTCTCCTTCTTTAGAGGTTTTTAAACAGAGGCTGGATGGCCATCTCTCAGAAATGTTTGATTGTGTATTCCTGCATGGCAGGGGGTTGGACTAAATGGCCCTTGTGGTCTCTTCCAACTCTATGATTCTATGAAAATTGCAGCAGCTATATTAGAAAATGGAGAGGTTAGCGTTAGCCTAATGAACCATCTTTGTCACCTAAATTGTGTTTCCTTCCTGAGCTCCTTTTTTACCTACAAGGGGGAGAAGGGTGGAAAGATCTGTGGAGGGGGGCAGTTTTGATTGTAAGAATGGCCCATGGAGAAAGGATTAAATACTCCCTTCTCCAAATACATTAAAGGCACCAGATCCCTTCTGATCTTGAAAGCTAAGCAGGTTCAACTCTGGTTAGTGCTTGGATAGGAGACCACCAAAGAATATCAAGTGCTGTAGGTTGTATGATGTAGGCAAAACCACCTCTGAGTATTTTTCACCTAAGAAAACCAAAATTCATGGGGTCACCTTAACTCAACAGGTGACTAGAAGGCACATACACACACATCTCCAATGCAGCTCCTGAAATAATCATAATCCAATCCAGGCTTGTACAACCCTGAAGGGCGGGGAAAGATACACATGTCCCTGGTAAAAGATAGATTATGGCTCTCCAACGTTCAAGCACTGTTTGGGACCATGTTCTAGATATTTGTCATCTTTATAGTTGCCTTGCATTCTTGAAAAGGGATTATATTTCCTTGCTGTAGACTGTTCACTGTGGCCTGCCTTTCGCAACTATATTGGTAATGAAGATGCTGCATATTATATAATAAGGACTCTAAGGAAAAGGTTATCTTTATGTTGGAAGCTGAATGCAACTACATCTGTGCTGAGGACTATATGACTACAGAGAGGGGAGCAATAGTGATAGAGACAGATAACTAGAGTCATGGGTGGAAGGGTTCCCCTTTTTTGTCTTTCCTAATCTGTCTATTTTGTAAGTACAGACTGATATTATCAGGGCACCTTCACTTCCTCCATGTCTTTTTCCTAGTGATTCCCCTCCCAGCAATGTAGCTAGTGAAGCATTGCTAAACCATGGCCTAAATGCTATTGTTAGTCCTGACTAAAGTAGGCTGATTGAATCAACCAATAGAATTGACTAATTGAGTAAACACTAACTCACCATTCAACAATTAACGAGTCTACTCTAATTGGGACTGACCAGGAGAATTTCAGCCCTTGCTTTCCTACCTGTGGATGGATTTACTAAGCCATTTACTTAAACTTTGCCATTTATCCTAAGCATCAACATCCATACACGTCCACCATTTTATCTTGTGTGGCTTCCTGGATGCATTCCCAACTGGACCCTAGCGGTGTTACTAGATATAGTTCCTGATGGGTATATGAATACAACTCCTATCATCCCCAGACAGCATGACTCCTTTGAACAAAGTTGAATTTACTTCTGAATAAATAGACAAAACATGAGGCTACTCATAATCTTTTGATTTTTTTTGTAGGTAATTTGTTTTCCAGTAAGATCTAAGGGACAGCAAAACGATTTCCACAGAGTCTGTACTACCGTTTTTGTTATAGTAAGGCACTAGTTTTAACTGAGGCTGCTCACTGCTGCATTGTTTTTCACACAGTTTGAAGAGGTTACTTGTTTTGACTACAACATCCATAATCCACCAGCCCAGAAGAGAAGGGAAAATGCCACATGGCAGGCTAGGAGAATTTTCATTGTTTTCTACAGAGTTACTGGATACTTTTGCTGTGTATATTTGTGCCATCTTTACCTTGTGTGTGAGAGCAGCATACAACAAATAGCCTGCCTGTGAGTGGACTAGTCCTTTGGGCTTCCCAGTACTTCCTGATGTATAAAGAAGAAACAGGAAATCTTCACTCTCTAAGGCAACAGGCTCACAGGTTGCATCCTCTTTCATCATCTCCTGTCACAGGAAGCAGAAAATCTCTCTTAGGACTCGTTCACACAACACAATTATAGCATTTTGAAAAAACGTTTACTGCCATGACTTCATTCTACATAATCCTGGGATTTGTAGTTTCATGGGGTATTTAGAATTCTCTGATGTACACCCATACATCACAATGATGTAACTCTGTACTGTAGAAAAGGTAGGCTTTCTTCATATCTCCTGGTTCTCCTTTAATTCTCCGTGAACAAAGGAACAAAGGAATAATGCAACTTTAATGGGACATTGTCCACCTGTCCTACTCCCAGGGTTCATTTTGATAGTGGTTTTCATCTGGACTATACTGGTTGAGGAAAATGTTAAGCCTTGCCTCCCTACACACTGTGATCCTGAAGAAAACCAACCCGTCACATACTACATATTACTGATATTACTACAAATGATGTATTTTCAGAGGTTGGGAAAGTTACTTTTTAAAAAGTTTCCTAAAATCCTGTAATCCCCTAGTCAGTGTTGCCAGTGGCCATTCTGACTGGGGAAATTCTGTGAGTTGCATTCCAGAAAGTAATTTTCCAAAGGAGCCTTGGTGGTGCAGTGGTTAAATGCCAGTACCGTAAGTCACCACGTTGCAAGTTTGATTCCCAAGGGCTCCAAGGTTCACTCAGCCTTCCATCCTTTTGTAGGTCAGTAAAATGAGTATCCAGCTTGTGGGGGTAATTAGCTAACACACATTGGAAACTGCTTAATGCAGTGTAGCTGTGTAAATTGGTATTGCTTAAAACAATTTGTAAGCCGCTCTGATAGCCTTGTTGCTGAAGAGAAGGGTATAAATAAATAAATAAATAAATAAGCTCTTAATTTAGCATTACATCTACTTTGGCTCCAGCAACTGCTTTTGATCATATTCTTCTCTTCATCTGTAGTTGTCAAAATTAAACTGTTTTGGCCCTTTGGGGAAAAAATGACACTTTTGGTGGGGGAGTGAGTGATTTAAATTAGGAGACTTATGTTGAACAAAAACTGAAAATTGACTCCATGGGTTTGGGGATATTGCTTAATGGGATGAGGTGTTGTGTGGCAGAGCAGTG
Source organism: Gambelia wislizenii (assembly GCA_030847615.1). NCBI lineage: Eukaryota > Metazoa > Chordata > Lepidosauria > Squamata > Crotaphytidae > Gambelia > Gambelia wislizenii. Next base: position 444,398,013 of record JAUMIR010000001.1, on the reverse strand, counting down.
GAGGAATCCCTCAAAAATTGGGTGGAGGCACCTTCTCCAAGCAGAATTCCTGTAGACCAAAGGAGACCTGCTGCCTCTGCATCCAAACCACTGCCTATAAGTAGTTTACTGAGCCTCTTTCCCTGCAACTTGGACACATTCTCACCTCCTCCAGTGGAATATCCAGTGCTGACATAGGAACTTTGGCATCCGTTCTCTTTGAAATGAAAACTCGCTTCACCATTGGACACATTTTTATAGCTTGGTCAACGGTCTGCTTCAGTTCCACGACTTTCCCCCCTCGCATGCCTTGGTTTACTGTGATTACAGTTTCAGATTTTGCTGATGAAAAATGAGGAAAAAAAGTTAAATTCAATAGATCACGCTTTCCCCCCTCAACCTAAATACTGTCTTTTGTGTAATATAATACTGGGGATATTTTTTCTCTCTCTCTTTAGGGGTGGAAATTATATTGTTGAACAGCAACTCCCATGAGCTCACACAGTCTATGGCAAGGAAGCAGTCTAAGGTGCTGGGAGTTACAACCCACCAACATCTGGATGCCCACACAATTCCCACACCTACTTGAGAAAATCCCCTCTCAGTAGTGGTAGGGATTCCTTCACAAATGTAGGGCCTGCCTCTGCCCCCACCCACAGATTAGGCTGGGTGGAAACTATGGACATTTTCAGACACGTCTTACTGCGCTAGAAGCTTGCAGGAGAGCTTTGACACTGCCATGCGGCAGGGACTCCATTTCGGATGACGCCGTCCCTCTGGCAAAATCGTCCGTGTCACTTCCATGTAGGCTTTGAGGCGGTTGCACCGTATTTTGCCAGATTTTATTCACGAAAGTTGTCAGTGAATAAAATATGGCGCGGTTGCCTCCAATCCTACACGGAAGTGACATGGACGATTTCGCCAGAGGGACGGCATCATCCGAAATGGAGTCCCTGCCACGTGGCAGTGCCGAAGCTCTCCCGAAAGCTTCTAGCATGTCTGAAAATGTCCTATGTGACCTCCTAGATGTTCTTATTGAATTGCAACTCTCATTAATCTTAGCCAGCTTGGCCAATAGTGAGGACTGACGGGAGTGGCAATCTGGCAACATCTGGAGGGCTACATATTATCCCCTATCACTGGAATTATAAAATGGGTTCAGGGCCATTAGAAAATTTCCTTTAGCTTGCTGACATCTGTGCCTATGGGTGCTTTCATGAAAAGCAAACCAGCAACTGTGGGATCCTGTCTAACCTGTATCATGTCCAGAATGGGCAAAAGATTGACATCTCTCCCATGCCACAGATTCAATCCAGACCACCACGATGACTACTAATTACAGTACTTCTTCCCTGTATTAGCACAACTGTTAACTGTATGAATAACATTCCTTCTTGGGGTCTGTGGAGATGTGAAGGCTTGATACTATGAGGGAAGGAGGAAGAAGGGGTGCAAACATAAAGAGATTGCCTATCTCAAATATTTCCAGATCAGGCTTGTGTATGTGTGTGTATGTAAACTGTACTGCCTCATTTATGGAAATGTACAGAGTCCAGATTATAACATCTTCCATTTGTTCCATTTGAGGGTGTGAGAATTCTGGCCATCATTTTGCCCTCCTGTAGCTACACCCCATGAGAGGGCCTTCTTGGCAGCTGCTTCCAGGCTATGGAATTCCTTCCTTCCCACAGGAAGATAGCTTGGCCTCTTCTCTGCTCTCTTTCAATCAGCCCATAAAGACCTTATTGTTTTAAAAAGGTACTTGGTGATTCACCAGTTGTGGAGAAGGGACTTTTAACTGGGTGGGGTTGCTGTACTTTTAAACTTCTCATGTATTTAAGTGATTTTATACTGTTTTAAATTATTTGTGTATGGTGGCTTGTTTGTTTTTAACTCTGGTATCATCAGGTCTAGCTGTTCCTTGTTTTAACTTCGTTGTACACTGCCTTGGGTCTGCTGTCAGGAAAAATACATGGTATTAATTAAAGTGGTTACTTAGTACTAAGAGCAAAATGCTTGGAACAATGCATCTGAATGAAAACTATGAAGTGTCCTCTTAAATTTCTACTAGGTGAGCAGTCCTTTCACGCTAAACAGAGTGTCTTAAGGGCTATTTTCTCAAACTTTTCTATCTACTAATACTGAAATACTGAGGCTAAAGAAAAGAACCCACCCAGCTTGCAGCAGAAGTGTCTCTTACCATCTTGGATCCTGTCAGCCAATGCAACAGAACTGAATCCAGCAAATACCACTGTGTGTACTGCTCCAATCCGGGCACAGGCCAACATACTTGCTGCAGCCATTGGACATGGAGGCATGTAAATCACAACTCTGTCACCCTTCTTCACTCCCTGTCGCTTCAAGGTGTTTCCAAGGCGGCATGTCATCTCCAGAAGTTCTCTGTTCAAAAGAAACACCTAATAATTTTGATATAATCTGCTTTATTATTCCACCAGCCTCCTCTGAATCATGACAAGGAAGGACAATGATTATGGAGCAGAACATATATGAGCCCAAACTGTCATTCCTTTGCCTCTGCCATTAAAAGTAAGAGGAATGGGGAGGACCTCTTCCTCAGATTTGACACTGCTTTAACTATCATGGCTCCATCCTATGGAATCCTGGAACCTGTAGTTTGTTGTGGCACCAGAGCTCTCTGACAGAGAAGGCTAAATATCTCAACAAACTACAAATCCCAGAATTCCATAGAATTGAACCATGGCAGTTAAAGTGGTATCAACCTGCATTATTTCTGCAGTGTGACAGCAGCCCTTGAAAGCTAATTCCAGTCAGGGTTGATACCACTAGACTAGAGGGATTATTTCACTTGGAATAAATTGCCACCATGCTTTATGGCATGATGTGAGGATTATGTGCAACACATTGTGGCATTTTTACCAGATGAAGAACTGTATCAGACTCAGCAAATATGGCGTCACAATGATGCCAAATTAATGCAAAAGTGTGGGCATAATCAGATGACGTTGTCCTTTCACAATTTTGTACTGTCAAAAAGGCATTCTGTTTTATTGATGGGTCAAGCCATCAATAGATCTCGCATTGCATTTTTGTGCTGGTATTGCCAGCATTTGAAACCTCACACCATTGTATTCACGTGAATATGGCGTCAACGGGCAGAACACTTCCAGGTGAGATTGTGAAAACCAGTTAGGGGACACTCTTTGTATGACCCTCCCTGCTTCACTTTTAAGTTTTAAAGTATGTTTCTCTGCTTGTGTGTATGCTTTCTGTCTTTGGTGTGTTGTTTTTGTATTTTTAAAATTTACTGCACTTGCGTCTTCTCTTGAGAATCACCAAGATCTCAAACTAGGAAGTAAATGGAGCTCCATTCATGCTCCATTTATGCTGGGGCTGCCTTTTCATGCTGCTCAAGGGAGGTCTGATAAAGGGGGCTCTTTTGCCGGCAGAAAAACGCCACAAAATATGCTGGCAAAAGGTTTATGGAGGGTGGGCTGATAAAGTCCGAAATCTCCATTAACACATATTCAAAAAGAGAGGAAGTAGCAGCACCCCATCTCCTGCCTAGTTTTGCAAAAAAAAAAGTAAGTACTGTAATGACCTGTATGTAATTCGCTCCTCTTGCCCAGGTTCATCTTTCTCCCAGATCAGGGCCACTTTATTTGGAGCTTGATGGACATGTCGATCTAGGCAGTTGACTGGAAAAGAAGGCAACTCTCATCCTTACAGTTCATTCATCTGAAGCCTCTTTTATTTTAACCTTTATAGAATTAATTCTGATAGCCCAGTCTCACTCTAGAGAAAGCTAAATAAATATTGATAAATTAACTGCATTGATAATTGAACTAATCCACCATCAGAAGAAACTGGCTGAGAACCCTGTTCATCAGGTCTAGCTGCACTAACTGGGAAGGAGTCCCAAGGCCCTGGAGCGTAGGGCACCAAACAATAAAGTGTCCAGTCCCCTACTGCCAGCCAGCTGTAGTACAAAAACGTGCAGGGACCCCTGCATGTTCAGCTGTTTCATTTAGATGAAAATTGTACAGATATATTATTGCGACCGAGTGTCAAGGAGCCCCGCCCCCCAAGCCCTGCCCTCAAGGATACACGCACAGTTGTAACAATCACAAAAAAGTTTATTGTAAGTGAGAAAAGGATAATTGGCAGAAAAGGCCACAACTTTCTGTTTGGTGATAGATGTTAGAGGTTGGTCTGGGCATGGGTTTACCAATGGGGCAGGATGAGAACCCTCAACCTGCCCTGACACCAAAACCCGAGTTCGCCCCAAAAGGCGGACCCAGTGCCCAGGTCACGTGCAGATCATGTGACCGATCACGTGCCTGGTCGTGTGACCACGACACGTGGCCGGTCATGTGCCCGGAAATAGATACTAACGTGATGAGATAACGTGATGGATCCACGTGACCTGATTGCTTCCCCTGGGGAGGGGAGGCTGCGCAGGAGAGGTCTTGGCCCAGGACCCAGCCAGCCCGCGACTCCCTCATTGGCCAAGGACCGGGCCACACAGCAGTCAGCGAGGACAGCGGGACGGCGTGGCAAACACAGGTCGCCTTCGCCCAGTGAGGTCAGCGTGGTATCCTCAGACGACTCTTCCCCGGTACTGGGGGGGGGCAGAGCCTCAGGAGGAAAAGACCGCGGGAAGGACAAGGAGGGCAAGAAAAGGTGGGCCAAGTGAAGGAAGAAGGACTCAGACAGCGAGGGATCTTCAGGTGAGTCCTCCGATGAGGATATGGACCGGGCAGGGTATTGGTCTGTGGAGGCTCTTGTCCCAGGGTTGCTCTTGGGCCATCAAGGCCAGGGCTGCTGCAGAGCCAGGCTCTGCAAGGCCATCCAGGGCATGGTGGGATGGGGCGGCCACTGCGGGGCCCTCCACTCCCAGCTTTTTCAGGACCATGAGGACCCTCCCGGGATCCACCGATTGGCTATTCAATGATCCTCTTCCCTGTCTGCCAGAGCAGGCCGGGAAGAGGAGGATGGCCGGCATGGCGGCGCCCATGCCGGCCATGCGGGCAGGCCCGGGTGCGGGACAACACCAGCCGCAAATGCAGCCGCCAGTAAGTCCCGGGCAGCCGGCTTCCCCACATACAAGCCACACACACACACACACACACACACTCCTCCCCACTGCTAAGTAATTATTTAATTTACATAGCAAAATTTCTCATAATAGCCCAGGGCAGTTAAACATTTATAGGAAGATACAACTAAAACAATAAATTACAAATACACAAATAAAATCACAAATTACACATATTGTAAAGCATAATGACAAATGCTTGATCAAAGTAAATACAAAAAAGGAGCGAAAACCAACACTGCTTATTCCCCCAAAGCTTGTACAAATAAGTGTTTTCTAACAGGCACACCTAAAAGACAAGAGCATGGTGCTAACCAGATTTCTAATGTGAAGAAATTGCACAGCAAGGGTGCCATCTCTGAGAAAAGCTTTAGACCCATACAATTGCTGCTGCTGTTGTTAAAACATTTCTGTCCCTCCTGATATAAAAAGATCTCAGGGCAGCATACAAATAAATCAATATATGAGGTAATAGGCTAAAATTTAAATGTAAAACAATAAACATAATGAAATGAACTAAACACATATTAAGCAAGTTAACAAGTTAGAACAGGTTTAGAAGGTTAAAACTGTTTAAAACCATCTGCATAAGCCTTTTGAAGTAAATCAGTTAGACCCAAAAGCTTTAGTAAACACTATGGACATTTTCAGACACATCTTACCACGCTAGAAGCTTTTGGGAGAGCTTCGGTGCTGCCGTGCGGCAGGGACTCCATTTCGGATGATGCAGTCCCTCTGATGAAATTGTCTGTGTCACTTCCATGTAGGATTGGAGCCAGCCGCACCATATTTTATTCACAGACAACATTCATGAATAAAATCTGGCGAAATATGGCGTGGCTGGCTCCAATCCTACACGGAAGTGACTCAGACGATTTCACCAGAGGCACGGCGTCATCCGAAATGGAGTCCCTGCCGCACGGCAGCGCCGAAGCTCTCCCAAAAGCTTCTAGCGCGGTAAGACGTGTCTGAAAATGACCTGTGTCTGGAATTTACAATCACAGTTACGAATGCATAATTTAGAGTTACACATTCACGACCACTATTCAATTGCTTATATCTGGATCCAACCATTAACTGTTCTGCTTAAAATTCATGTTTGCACAAATTTATAAGAACAAGGTGGCGCTCATTTGATTGCCAAAGTCTAGATGGAAAGTTATCAATCAATAGATAAATTTAATGAAGCCAGGTTGACTTGGGAAATCTAGTAAGACTAACATTTATTGTACAGCCTGTTATCAATGCATAGCTCAAAATTCCGCAATCCAAAGTTAATTATTTGCACAGCCCAAAATTCAATGAATTGCACAATCCTAGTTGAGTAGTTATACAATGAATAGTATGTTGTTCCCCACCTCAATCCACAGGAAGGGGTGAGTAAGAAATAGGCAGATAAAAAATAAGATGATGATGATGATGATGATGATGATGTCAATTTCTGGTTTTGCTCATCCCATTTGGTTGCATAAACTGAAGCTCAATGCCATCAAGCCAAGACATCTTGGAGGGCTTGTTTACTAAATATTCAGATAACCATTTCTTAATTATCAGTTTATCCATAGCAGATATTAGAAGAATTAGCATATAAATGATCAGCATTTCAGTTCATTGTGGAACACATTTGATGCTTAAAGGAACTGTAAAGTTCAGCAGTTCATGTAAGTTCTTGTGAAGCTTGCCACTCACTTTTCTATTTCTGTTACTTTCCATTTTCTTTTGTTTATTTATTAATTTTAAGAATTGTATGCTACCATTCTAAATACTGTAAGTATTCTTAGGGCATCTTACACAATAAAATCAGCAAATATAACAAGATAATAACAAAACTGAAAAGCATTAAACCCAGGAAATGGTGCCACTACCACCTAGAGCTGCTGCTAAATTATGGATAATTACACTTGTGCAAACAACTCAACTGATTACCATCTCAACTGAAGACTAAACTAGACAGGACACTATTCATACAATTAGAAATTGTGTGAATGTTTTTTTCAAGTAAATAACTGGTGCAAGGAGCCTGAACTACGGTAGATCAGGACCTATCAGGGAAGTAAGTGGCTTTAGCGCAATTTCCCTTGATAACTGTTATTCAAACTGAATTATCGGGTTAGGTCTAGACTTAATAAACTTAGAGTAGACTCAACTGAAACCAGTGTGACTGAAGTTATTCCTGACTTAACTCCATTCATTTCAGTGATTCTACTTTGAGTCTGACCTCAATCAGTCAAAAACTTTCTAATGCAAATACCAGGTACAATTCCCTTCCCACATTCAGATTAGGACCACAGTGACAGTTTAAAACACCCCACTTCACATGCTAGGATCCTGATCTGGAACAGGTGCACCATTCAGCTTAGTTAATTTTTTAAAAGCATGAATGGTGCTTTATCACATCCAGTTTGGTATAACTTCTGGTTTGTCTTCTTCAATACACTGGATTATCTTGAGGTTCACTGATGAGGTTCACTTGATGGCCTTCTCTTCTTTCTCAGTTCATATGCCATCAAAATAATTCTGACTGCATACTTTGTAAATAATAAGTGCCGTCTCCTCTTGCCATTAGACACTCATGCTCATTATTGAATGATTCATCAATGGATTGTAGAAAGGTTATTTCAGACAGCCTGTATTTTGGCTTTGAGCCTCTGTTCTGGATTTCTGTGAGACCTTGTTAGTATACAACTGAGGAAATTCTACCCCTACTTTAACCTTGGACTGCCTATTGGTTCTACATAATGAGTTCCACATAGCATTACGGGATTGACAGTGTCAGGTTCACAATTTCTGTGAATAGTATGTAAGATGTTTGTCATAATTAACTTAAGTCATAAAACATTCACTGTAGCCCTGTGAAACAGGTAGCTGGAAGATGCAAATCATAATCAGACCTACGCATTGCTCTGACAAAATGCAAAAGTATTTAAATTATTTTTTATGGAAGAGCACTATTGCCTGTTCAGAAGAGGTGCATGAAGGGGAGGAAGAAACTGGAATCCAAATTCTAAAAGGGGTAAATCTTGCTATGCACACTGCAGTAAAAATAACAAAGAACCTTGTGGCATCTTATAGCCTGCTTATCACCAAAGACTGAATGGAAGAGACTGGGGGGGGGGTTGGCTGTTGTTTTGCTTTTTGCTGTATAGTAAAGAGCCATGCTTGCTTACTTGTGTGACTGCCACATTTATGCATGAAGTAGGGAATGGGTGTTTTTATACACAAAGCGGCATATGGGTGAGGGAAGCTGAATTCTCTGTGAATTGAACACTCCTTTGGTTCCCTGCACTCCATTGCTTTAGACTCTTTTTATTTCTCCTCGCCAGTTCAGCTGTGGTATTGAAGCTGGACAGGGAGGGCTTGTCTATATGGGCAATATACCCCATCTTGCCCCCATCTTAGAGTCCTACAGTCCTAACGATGCAGGACTTTTGCCCCTTTCTGCCCCCAGGCAGTCTTCACCACCCCTGAGGCAGATACGTGGCTGAGACAGGGGGAAGATGGGGTAGGGCCATTTACTGCATTTTCTAAAATGCCTAGTTTAATCCGTTCCCACTGGGAAGGAACGAATCGGGTCCCGTGTGTCTGCAGGAACCCATCCCGGCAGGTCACCCCATCGCTGCATCTGCTGGTCTACCTTGCTCTTCCAAAGCAGGAAGCTGGTCACATGCAGGGGGCTTTGGTCACATTTTGCTGGCTGGCCTCCTCACTTCCAGGAGAGCACGGGACATGGTGATGGCAGTGGCTGCAGCAACAGACCAGGACTCTTCCCGTTTTGGTGGGGAGCCAGTATATCCTAGCTCATGTAGTTAAGCCCAGAAAAAATGTCTGGAGTAATTGAGTCAATGACGTGGGGGAGGGGCAGTTCAGCTCACCTAACCTGTAAACCACTTTTTGTGTAAAAAAAAAAAAAAAAAAAGACATTACCCACTCCCAGCTTTCTATCTAAATGGGGCAAACTGTTTAGCCTTAAATACAACACTCTGGGCTATGTCAACATGTGGGGGATACCAGGCTGAGAAAGGTGTGGTAACAGCATCACAGCTGACAGAGCTGACAACACCACAGTCCCCTAGCACAGACGTCTAATTACCTCACAAAACTATAAATCCCAGTATTCCATGGTGGCAGTTAAAGTGGTATGAAACTACTATAATGTAGGCAGAAAATAACTTCCAGGTAGGAAACACAATACTGAATCTTACCATAATGGCTCGTTTTTGCTTTTCGGTAGATTGCATTCTATTATTACATCATCATCATCATCATCATCATTTAATCCCATCATTTCTCCAAGGAGACCAGTGCAACATGGACAGCTCTTCTGAGACAGCACTTCTTTTGAGATAGGCGAATGTGAGAGGTCTTTGTTGGCCCATGGCTGCTCAGTGAGTTTCACTGCTGAGGAGAGTTTTGAACCCACTACCCTGACTCCTCATTTACTGTTTTTTCTGTCCCATTCCCACCCCTTCCAATGTTTCATTACCTTCTCAGATGGATTCCTATGTTGAGGCTCCATTTAAGAATGATCAGAGCATTTACTCTCATTATTACTGAACAGAAAACATTGTATTTCAGTCAGAATGAATTAGAACTAACATCAAAGTATCCAAGGGGGTTGGAAGATTATTACAGAGAAGGAGGTGGTGGGAAGGTAGAGGGGGGGGGAAATATATTTGTTTGCAACTTACCAGCTACATTTAGCTGTCCCCCAAGGAACCAGGACACATGGCCTTGCTGTAGGTCACAGTTACTGACAGAATGAAAAGGACTGATCCACATTAGTCGACTTCTTGCTAGTGCTCCCCAGAATGCCTCTGTCTGCTCCACTGACACCTGATACAGCCCTTGGTGGTCCACTAGTCCAGGAAAAGTTGTGGCTTCTGGCATGTACACAGTCAGGGGTCCCCTGCTCCATGCTCTGGTTTGGTAAAGAAAATTGCCTCCAGGGGCAATCTTGTGGAAGCAAGTTCTAAGAAGCAGCCAAGCCATAATTCTGGGGTACAAGGGGGACCCTTATATCTAACTCAAGGTAATCTTCTTCAAGCATAAATCTTCACTAGAAAAAAATACTGTTAAACTTTTTCCTGGCAGTATGAGATATGGATTCATTAGATCTTGCAGCACCAACCTGTAAATCCACATCCAGTCAGATCACCGGAGTATCCCACTTTCTTCCTGAAAAATACATACACGCATCCTATTCCTTTTTCAGAGCAACATAAGTAAGAGAAATTCAATCCTTTCCAAGAGAGGGGGGAGCAGTGGGTGGGATTTAGTAACGTCCAACCAAAATAACCTTTATGCAAATCTGAGTCTGCTTCTGTACTGAAGATTAGGCTGGCCATTCTATCCACATTTTGGCTCACACTTTTCCTATGTGTTCCTCCTCAAAGTGACCAGTTGTCTCTTCTACAACAGATGCAAATTCATAGGATTATAAGGCAAATGTTAATCTATGCATAAAGTATGGAATGCACTGAGGCATGGGATGTGTAGATTGCAATGTGCCAGTTCATGATAAAGGAAAGAGGAGGCTTCTTACTTGCTGTACATTCATCTCACACATGTATTTGCTTTTCCAGCAGAATCATTACAGCAATAGCCACGTAGTATTTGCCTAGAGATACAAGTCCTTTGTCTCAATGTTTTTGTACTGTGTTCTTCTGGGAAATCCTGGGAATTCTAGGAAATTTTACTAGGGTTTTCTGCATGAGCAGATTAGTAACAGCAGGCAATATTCTTGAAGAACAGTTTCCTTGCTGCTACTAGAATTATTATTATTATTATTATTATTACCATTACTATTATCATTAGTTATACCGAGCTCTTTCCCCAAGCTTGGAACTCAGGGAAGCTTACAAAGTAAGATGATTACAACATAGTTAAAAACATACAAAAAGTCAACATTAAAACAAACTACTGTATTAACAACAGTAAAACAATTCTAAGCATACACTTTGTTGTTGTCTTGATGGGGAAAACCCCCTCATGGAATGCAAGAATACCTTGTGTCCTAATGAGATCCTATGGTGATTCAGCATATTTGGAAGGAGGGGGGCCAAAACCCACAAAAACTATGCGAGAAAAGCATTTGCAGCTTTTCCCAAAGTTTTTTTAAAAATAGATGGAAATGCTCATTCTTGCCTGTTTGGACAACCAATTCACAGCAGAATGCATTCTGTAAGGCAAAAGGTGATTGGTCAGACATGTGCGGGGGGCAGACTTGCTGGCAACAATGTGGCCGGAACTGCCATTTTTAAGTTTCATGAAGATTGTGTGCATTTTGGGAGTGATAAGATGACAAAATAGCTTCTTTAAGCAGAAGATTGCACTTCTGCAACTTGGATTTAACGTGGGGGAAAACCCTGTGCTTCAGCAGCAACTTCTGGAGAATAATAACGTGAGTAATTCACTTGCAACCACCATCTTTATTCACAGGCATGGTTCTGTGTGAATTTCAGACATGGATAACTGCACATAACAGCGATCTTCAAAAAAAATGTGGAGACAAATGAACGCTGCTGCGATTGTGCATTAATGTGCAGCAATCTACATTATATTTACTCATCTAGAAAATCCCTTTAAAAGGATAAAAAGCAGTTACACCAACTCCAGTTTAAAACAATACAGTCCTTCCCTTAAAAACCTTCAGTTCTAAATAACTGTCAGAATAAAAAAAGGCTTTGCTTACTGATGGAAGGACAGCAAAGAGGGGACTATTCTACCCTCCCTAGCGAGCAAATTCCAAAGCCTAGGAGCTGCAGCTAAGAAGTCCCTGTCTTATATTGTGTATCCATGCAAGATGCCTCATTCCTTCCCCCCCTTTTCCCTTCACACAATAAACACCAGACACAAGTTGACAAAATTTGTTGGCAATAAATGCTCACAACTTTATTGATGACAGCTGCAGTTGGTTGATGCACCTGTTGTCGGCCTGCATGCCAACAAATGAAAATCCAGGAAAGGGGGAGATACCCTGGTGGCCCCAATGCCTGTTGTCCAACCTCATCCTCCACCCTCCTCCAAAAATAGGGAGCACCTGGCAGACGCATACCCTGAGCTGGCATGTCCTCCCGGCCCATGCACCCCTTCCTTCGTCCCTGGGGGTCTCTGTGACATTGACCTTGTCCATGACCTTGACAGAGAACCCCACTACCGATGACCTTGGATCTGGGATTCATGCCAACTGCCCCCCAAAGTTGTGACATTTTAAAAAATTATACATGAAATGGTTAGACTGGTTGGTCTGGTGCAGCAGCTGGGAATTTATTCCAGCTGCTGGACCAGAGGGAAGCCTGCTGAGATAGGAGGCTTCTCTCTCTCCCCACAGCCAATCAGATTCAAACCTGGCATTTTTCTCCAATTGGTTACCTTCTGGGTCTTCCGGCCAATCAGAGCAAAGCAGCTTTGCTCAGATTGGCCGACGCTCCATCCTCCACACAGCCATGTGTGCAGCCTGCTAGAAGGAAGAAGGATGCCGTATTGGCACCAGCCATGCTCTTTGGGGGGGGGGGTTGGAATGGAAGCCCTCCATGGGACCGCAAAACAGCCGCCAGGTGAGTCCGGCAGCCTTATTCCCACCAGCTGTACCTGTGAAGGTTGGAGGGAATGCAAGAAGGTCCTTTCCTGAGGATCTCAGGGTCTGGGCAGGTCTGTTAGATTGCCTGGACCTAAGCCATATAGGTCTCAGAACTGTGCCCAGAAAGGTCTTAAAGTGTCATTGGGTGTCCTTTCCCAAGCCTAGCAAAGTTGTTTTTAAAATTAAAATGCCAAGAGTTTCTCATTAAGCATAAGTCTCCAAGTTATGGTTCTTTCCGATACATTGTAATCTCTGTGGTTAGGGAAGCAACAACAAGCCTCAAAAAGCCTGGCCAGTGCCCTATATAAACACCTAGGACGCTCCCCATAATTGTTTGCAATGTGCAGGAGTTCTTTGGCAGATGTGCAGAGATTCCTAGTAGTTTGTTTGTCTTTTTAGACTTTGGTTATCAGCCTGTGGATCCCCAGATGTTGTTGGACTGCAGTTCCCAGGAGCCCTCTGAGTGAGTTCAATCCTACAGCCTCACTAATGACTGGGAGGACCACCTGGCTGTCAAGGTGAGACCTCAGAGGGCTGCTGGAAACTGGAAACAACATCTGGGGAACCACAGGTTGAGAACCATTGCCCTAAAGGCACTAGATCCTGCCTGATCTTGGAAGCTAAGCAGGGTCAGCCCTGGTTAGTACTTGGGTGGGAGACTGGGAATGATTACCAGGTGCTGTAGATTCAAAAGAAGGAGCTGAATAAGCCTTGCCTAAGAAACCCCTATGAAACTCATTGGGTTGCCATAAGTCAACAGGCGACTTGAAGACACATGTACACACACTGTTAAAAGTAACAAAATGTGGTCTACTAGTGAGCCCAGCTGGCTAGGGAAGATAGGCAATTTCACTCTTTTGGGGGGGGGGGATGTTCCTGAACTCCTGCAAGAGAAGTCTGGCCCACTAGTGAAGCCACTGAGGGATGCATTCTTACTTTTTCAAATGGGGCAAAAAAAAAAAAAAAACCCGCGGAGGTCGGGAGGAGGGCAGCACTGTTCCGCTTCCAAGCGCTCCGTTTCGGATAACACCATCCTCCTCCCATCTTTCATTAATTCTCCCTCTGTCCTGCTTTCATTTTGCTTCTGCCACTTTTTATTAATGGAACGAAGGAAGGATGGAGGGAGAATGCATGAAGGATGGGAGGAGGCGTCCGAAACAGAGTGCTGGAAGTGGAATAGCACTGTCCTCCTCCTGACCTCTGTGGGGTTTTTTACCCCATTTGAAAAGCAAAAAACTAAGGACTGAGAAAGAGTCATTCCTGAAAGTGGAACTGTGTAAGAGGACTCACAGTGGTCCAGTTCTGATTCACTTTGTCAAGCCTACAAACCTGCTGCACAGGTAGACTCCACAGGTAGACTGTGTGCATAATAACTGGCTAGATTCTACCCTGCAACAATCATAGGCATGAATGATCCTGAGGGCCTAATTTCCAATGTTTACAACATTGGGCTACTTGACGCTTTCCAGAGGTTATAGGACTACAACTCCTGTCAGCCATGTGGACTGCCTCCAGCATACAAGTTTTCACATTCCCTAATTATATTTAAAGAAACTGTTCAGTAGCATTCCTATCAAATGCTACATCCTTCATGTACATTCCACAAAGATCAAGCTACATTTTAACAAAATGGATAGCTATAGCAGTCACCATAAATGAGGGACAAAAAATGTGACTCTCCAAAAGTTGTTGGCCTTCAACTCCAATAATCCCTCAGGAAATTATCCTCATTCATCCCCCAAAGGCCCCTGAGCCCATAGTTTCCATCCACAATATGGACTGGTGATAGAATATGAAGGCACCTTTGCTTTTGTTTTATTTACTGTTTTAAAAAGATATCCTTCTATCTTGGTTACAATTACAATTAATATTATACAGCTCACAATGCTACACAAGCATAAGTGTGTGTGTTTTTGTGTGTGTGTCAACTGAGTGAAGAAGAACAAGAATCTGGAGTATGTTCTATTTAGTTAGTGTCATGTTACATTAATTTCCCCCAGGCTTTTGTGGTGCTGGGGTGCATGTGCTTCAGTCTTCATCTTGCTGTGTTTCTGAAAAAGCAGAGTAAGAACTATTTAGGGTTGCCTGATTAAAAACTGGAAAGAACCTGTACCTTTCATGGCTGTGTAGAAGAGGGAATTTCAGCAAGTGTTGCTTGTTACCTGGTTGAGTGCCCACTGACATCCCCTCTTTTACACAAACATTAAAGGCACAGGAGCCCTCTCCACTTTTCATTCTGGAAACCCTACAAGGAATCCAAGTTCTGCAAAACCACAGTAATACTGCTTAAATAGCAGCTTTTAACATTCCACCATAAAACATTATGGCTTGAAACAGGTCACTCCAACCTGACATTTAGCTGCCTTTAGTTCAGATAAAAATCTTTTGTCTGATATTAGATATAACCTAAACATACTTTTTGATCAGTTCAAAGGAAAACATCACACCTGCAATTTTGTTTTTCAGTCATGCATATCTGCTAGAGCAGCTCTGAAAACACTGAAGGTGTTGTTAGTTCCTCCATTTTCTTTTTTATCCTGTGCATGGGGAGAAAGAGTGAATTATGAAAAATAAAATAGTATCTGGGGAGAGAAGGCTTACAATCCATCTGCACTAGTGCAACCAGGTTCCGATTTGGATTGGGCCCCAGCATACAGACATCAGAGTAAAAAAGAAACTAACCTTTAGCTACATGCTCTAGATTTAACTTTAAGTCTCACTCCTATGTACAGTACTTTTACCTGGGAGTAAGCCTCACTGAAATCAATGGGGGAGTTACTTCTGAAATGTAGGAATTGCATTTTAGCAAGGACTTGGTAGCTAGCAAGCTATTTTGTGCGTGTGTATAACTCCTTATTTTATGGTTTCTGCCATCATCTTTGAATAAACCTTTTGATCATTCAAGAATATTGTCAAGGTTTGTTTCAGTCTAAGGAGATTTTCACATGGGGGAAATAACCCCTGTGGAGATTGGGAGAGAAACGGGGCTGTTCCGCTGCCCAGCGCTCCGTTTCGCACACCCCCTTCCTTCTCCCAATCTCCCGTCGTCCTCCCTCCATCCTGCTTCTATTTCCCTCCTGCTATGTTCCGCTATTTTTTACTAACAAAGAACTTTCATTGGTAAAAAATATTGGAAGGAAAATGGAAGCAGGACGGAGGGAGGACAGGATCGGGAGAAGGAAGGGGGTGTGCAAAATGGAGCGCTGCCAGTGTAACAGCCCCGTTTCTCTCCCGATCTCTGCGGGGGTTATTTCCCGCATGTGAAAATCTCCTAAGTTTATATAGCCTCCATTTGTTGGAAAACAAAAAGGGCCAGTCATATGTACAGTAATTGTTGAAGGGATCCTTCTTATATTATCCTCTTTTTGCCTAAATATGTGGGATGGTGGTAACAGATAGCCAGCATAGCTAATGGT
The DNA here is from genome assembly GCA_030847615.1 of Gambelia wislizenii. NCBI lineage: Eukaryota > Metazoa > Chordata > Lepidosauria > Squamata > Crotaphytidae > Gambelia > Gambelia wislizenii. The sequence goes on along the minus strand of JAUMIR010000001.1, from coordinate 444,381,962 downwards.
GAAGAATACTGGAAGTTGCAGTCCAACAACATCTGGAGGGCTGCATAATTCCCACATCTGCTTGCCAGTATGATGTTTTCCATTCTCCTGTGTTTAAGCTATCCACATATCTTTACCTGCCTGCTGTATTTGAGAAGAGTGTGCCAGTAACCCTGAACCATAGTAGCTGTAACTCTGTCTGCCAAATGAGTAAAATGCATGTTTTCCCTAACACATAGAATCATAGAGTTGGAAGAGACCTCAAGCGCCATCCAGTCCACCCCCCTGCCATGCAGGAATACAAAATCAAAGCACTCCCAACAGATGGCCATCCAGACTGTTTAAAAACCTCCAAAGAAGGAGACTCCACCACACTACAAGGCAGGGTATTCCACTTCCGAACAGCTCTTACTGTCAGAAAGTTCTTCCTAATGTTTAGGTGGAATCTCTTTTCCTGTAATTTGAACCCATTGCTCCATGTCCTGTAATTTGAACCCATTGCCCCATCCTCAGTATGATATCCCTTCAAGTATTTAAACATGGCTATCATGTCCCCTCTCAACCTTCTCTTCTCCAGACTAAACATGCCCAGCTCCTTAAACCGCTCCTCATAGGGCATGGCCTCCAGACCTCCCACCATCCTGGTAACCCTCCTCTGGACACGTTCCAGCTTCTCAGTATTCTTCTTGAATTGTGGTGCCCAGAATTGGACACAGTATTCCAGGTGAGGTCTGACCAAAGCAGAATAGAGTGGAACTATTACTTCCCTTGATCTAGACACTATATTCCTATTAATGCAGCCTTGAAATGCATTGGTTTTTTTAGCTGCTGCATCACACTGCTGACTCATGTTCAGCTTGTGGTCCACTAAGACTCCTAGATCCTTTCCGCATGTACTGCCCTCAAGCCATGTGTCACCTGTCCTATATCTGTGCATTTCATTTTTACTGCCCAAGTGTAGTATCCTACATTTCTCCCTGTTGAAATTCATTTTGTTAATATTGGCCCAGATTTCTAATATGTTGAGGTCATTTTGGATTCTGATCCTGTCCTCTGGGGTATTAGCTACCTCTCCTAATTTAGTGTCATCTGCAAACTTGATAAGCATACCTTCCATTCCCTCATCCAAGTCATTGATAAAGATGTTGAATAGCACTGGGCCCAGGACAGAACCCTGTGGCACCCCACTGGTCACATCTTTCCAAGACGAAGAGGAGCCACTGCTGAGCACCCTTTGGGTTCGGCCGGTCAACCAATTACAAATCCACCTAACAGTTGCATTGTCTAGCCCGCATGTTACTAACGTTTTTGCAAGAATATCATGGGGGGCCTTGTCAAAAGCCTTACTGAAATCAAGATACACTACATCCACAGCATTCCCTTCATCTATCAAGTTTGTAACTCTATAAAAAAAAAGATGAGATTAGTCTGGCATGACTTGTTCTAAGTGCTTACAGACTGTCTTTTTAATGATCTGCTCTAGAATCTTCCCTAGTATTGATGTCAGGCTGACTGGGTGATAATTATTTGCATCTTCTCCCCCCACCCTTTTAAATATATAAATATTTAAATAAATATTGAGAGACATTATATATATATATATATATATATATATATATATAAAATAAATATATAAAACCATAGTCGTAGGGACGGAATTGTGTCTGTTATTTTTAGTGGTGTTGTAGGTGAGAACCACAAGGTGCCAGTGACTCTTGTTCAACCCTAACATGGCCACAGTGGCTAAGGGATTCTGGAAAATATGTCACCCCCCCCCAAAAAAAAAGATAGTAACTTTTCTACTCTCTACACATTTGAGGGGGGGGGGAATCTGAGTCTCTCAGGTACAACATGCTGCTCTTTAATCACAATCATATTGTGTACCCAGCTTGTGGGGGCAATTAGCTAACACACATTGGAAACTGCTTAATGCAGTGTAGATGTGTAAATAGCTATTGCTTAAAACAATTTGTAAGCCACTCTGATAGCCTTGTGGCTGAAGAGTGGGGTATAAACAAACAAACAAACAAACAAATAAAAAATATTCCCACAGGAGAAGCATAATATAATATAAACACAACCTCAACTGAAGATTTCTGGAGTGCGCACAACCAGGAGTTAATGAGTTAATGGCTGCATCTTGACTGGATAAAAACTGGTTAAAAGGTCCTAATGAGGATAATTTGAATGCATTCCAGGTGAACTTGGCTCCTCAGACTGTAGTTTGTCATCCTGCATATGTATTTTGTGAATTCGAATATGTTTCTTTTGTCACAAAGTTCACATCATGAAATCTACCTTTAGACTGTATTCATAATAAAACTATTTATACTTAGTGTTTGACATAGGTCGCACTGTGTCAAATGGGTAAGCAGAAGAACATATTTAAATCAGAGTAGGGAAAAGTCACTGGGTGACTTTGGGCAAGTCACACGCTCTCAACCTTAGAAAAGCCTGGGTCACCTTTGGGTCACCATGAGTTGGAAACAACTTGAAGGCAAACAACAACAACAACAAGGGAAAAGTTCCTTTTCAGACTACAGCTCCCAGCATTGCATTGACCCCAGCCGGCTTGTTCAAGATTATGGAAGCTGTAGTCCAAAACGTACATTCCAGGCTCTGATTTAAATGCACTTCTTTTTTTATTTTAAAAAATAAATCTTACCAAACACTTTTATCAAAAATGGGTAAGAATGGAAGAAGATGCAGCTCCTGTGTTCAGGAAAGAAGACATTCAAAGGAACTCTTGGTGACAAACCAGATGTACAGTTCAGATCAAGGATGAAGACCAGAAAGTTAATGGCCCTTTGTTCTTCATTTTGCTCTCACTTTACCAGCACTTGTTTCTCTAATCAACCTTTGCTTTGTAAGAACAATTTTTAGTCTTTGATTTGTAAATATATACAGTCAGCTCTCAGTGTCCACGGATTTGGCATCTATGGATTCCACCATCCATGGCTTGAAAATATTCCCCCAAAAAATAAATTCCAAAAAGCAAACCTTGCTGTTCTCCATTTTATATAAGGGACACCATTTTAGTATGCCACTGTATATAATGGGACCTGAGCATTCACAGGAACTAAACCCCAGCAGATACCAAGAGCCCACTGTATATTTTCTTGCCTCAAAACCATGGGACAAGTTAGTACTAATATTGCTTTAAAAAAAGTAATTATACGACAAACATACCAGTAAAATCTTAAAACAAAGGCCAACATGCAGCATGGGGACATGGAGTATAAAATTTCACCCAGGCAGAACTCTTCTCCATCTCTTCTCCCTCAGAGTCACCTGGTTCCTAGTGGGGTGGGGAACAGCCATTTAGAGACTAGTGGACTGTGGCCGGGTGGTGAACAAACATCCAGCTATGGCCCTATGCTCAATGCACAATGGGAAAGGTTGTATGCATTAATAAGTAGTTCAAAATACAAGTATGAAGTAAATGTGAAGTGTTAACAACAGAATTTAACTTTGTGGAATGTGTGGCCTACACTGCATTTGCAAATTCTTAAAATTTTTAACATGTACAAGATAGGGATCTCTGAATGATTTGGGAGCTCCTAATGCTTTAGAAAACAGAACTAGTGTGCTATAGTGGTTTGAGTGTTGGATTATAACTCTGGGAGACCAGGGTTCAAATCCCCACTCAGCCATGGAAACCCACTGGGTGACCTTTAGCAAGTCATACTCTCTCAGCCTCAGGGGAAGGCAAAGGCAAAACCATTCTGAATAAATCTTGCCAAGAAAACACCATGATAGGTTTGTCTTTGGGTCACTGTAAGTCAGAAATGACTTGAAGGCACACAACAATACTTTAGAAAACTATTGCACATCTGGACCTTAACAGTCCCCAGTATGGAATATTATACCTCTAGGAGTTCCAAGAGCAGTTTGTAAATATAGGGCTAGATTCAGTGTTTGTTTGACCTAATGTTCATCCACTGTGGGGAAAAAGATGGGGAAGCCTTACCCCAATTAAGCAGAAGAGATATTTGTGGAGAGAGTACAATAAGACCTATTGGTAATCTGTTATGGAAGAACAAGGGCCTAGCAGGACACCAACACTTCCCCCCTCTTCAAATTGTGTTTCCTGTAAAACTAGATAATAGCCAGTCCAACAAGGAAGAAATGGGCATGAAACCAAGGCCATTTAACTTTCCTCCTGTCTCTTTATGCTTGGTGTTAAACCATACTGAAGTAACAACAGTTTGGTGAATCTGTTTGCATGTGCCTTCCTCCTTGAAGTCTGACAGCCCTAAATAGGTTTAGTTTGTATACCTTCATACTATTTGGGGTTCAATGTCCTTTTTTCCTTCCACAATAAGAACTCTGTTAACCCTCAGCTTGCCATACCACAGACTTCAAGCAATGTTATATATTGCCAGTTTAACACATCATCCTATATGAGTGAAGCCATGGCTTTGGGGACTACTGGATATTCCCAGTGCTATGATGCATAATTCAGATTCCCCAAGGGAGGGGTTTGACCACTTTATGGCAGGGGAAGTCTGCCCATTGTAACAAGAAGAGGCAGCCCTATAACTTTGTCACTCAGATTATTCCACCCTAACTTCAAATTGTTCCAACTCCCAAACTATATGCTAATTATGAAAGTCTGCCACTTGGTGACTGAATACGGTACTGTAAGCCTCAAACATGTCACCACATTCAAATAAAGTTAATTGGTTAATTAGTTTAAACCCCCAAGTGCACACCTCTAAGGTCCCCATAATACACATGCCAAGTTTTAGGTGTTTTTAAGTGTTATGGTTTTGAAGCTATGACACAGAGAGAGAGCTTTTATAGACAAAGTGATAAGAACACAGAATTTAGAATAAGCAGTGAAAACCTATTTGAAGTTATGTTGGACTATTATGAATGCTGCAGACATTTATAATTTCCCCAGAAGCTTGTGCATTAAGTACCTTCTTATAGTTCCCTGCTTGTTTTTTTAAATTCTTCTATGAAGGATGCAGCCCCATCATAGTACATCTTCAGTCTAAACTGTATACATGGCACAAATATACCACTAGAACCAGGTCATATATTTTTTCTCCTCATCCACATCCTTTAAGTGTACTACAGTATAAGGTCTGGCAATCTTTAGTTCAGTTTTATTCTGATTTATATCTTTACAGAAAATGGCACCAAAAAAATCACAGGTTTCAAATGACTAGTTGTTACAACTTTGTATCTTAAACACTCCAAATACCAACTTTTCTTACCATATGTACATTATTTACACACCATGGTCTATAATCTAACACATCAAATAACGGGGGTGGGGTACATAGACAGATAAGGATTATGTGGGAAGGAAAGATTTAATCATAAACATATAAAACAGCAACTTCAGGTAAAAAGAGCTTTGTTGCAAATAAAGAAAGGAAAGGAAATGTGGGCCTTCACAGATGAAGAATAGGGGAGCAATGTTACTATGGAAATGGGGGGATTTTTTTAATGACGATATGTCATATTAATGTCTGTGAGTTAACTGCTAGGAAAGCCATTGTCTATGTGAATACTGTACTCCCTTTTACTCTTGGGATATGGAGCTATCCATAAGTGCTTTAGTTCATGTTACTGGTGTCGAACAGTGTTGTTACTGGTGTTCAACAAATATTTCAACTGCTCATGACAGGGATAGGTGAAGTGCACACAAACAGCTTCTCCTGCGTAGACTGTTTTGCCAATCTATCCTTATCATCTGGTTACCATAGTATCAAGCAAGGACCAATAATGTGCACCTTTGAATAACTGGATGACCAAACTCCACTGAGAGGACTTCCATATAATCTTAAGCATGAGGCATCACAATGATGCCAGGTCACACATTCATTTGAGAGTCAGATGCTGTCCCAAACACAGCCCCCGCTCAAAATGTGGCTTTCAGGGGACTTTATTTCTTGACTTCCATTTGACAACTGTGACGCTACTAACAAGATTCCAGAGCACAGGCTCAGGCTTAATGTGGGACAAGGTTCACAAACTGGATCTAAATACTAGGTATAAACCTCTAGTATATGATAAGTTACAGAGTGCATGCAGAGTGCATTTCCCTTGCCAGGTGTCAATTAACCATGTAGATCCTACATGCCCAAGTTTGGGAGGAAGGAGCAAAGCTCCAATATCAGACAATTTAACATCCAAAGTGCCTTGGCACATTTTTTCCTCAATAATTAAACATTCCTTTCTTATTTCAGTACTCCCGCAGGAAAGAAACATATGGAAAATTTAGAATAAGTACAATGGTATAAATAATTATTTCTATAGATATTTTTCTGAAGTGGTGTGGGCTAATTCTGGGGGGTGGGGGTGGCAGCACTACCTGAGGAACACAAGTCAGTATTTGGGGGTGCTAGAGTGGGTGGCATAAACAAGCCAAATTTTCTGTAAGGAAAATTCACATTGCACTAAAAGGGTGCATGGGCCTCTTCCATCAACAACAATTTTGATATTGCATTGAAGGAGAGACTCACTATGAGGTAGGGTTTCCACACGGCCAGTTTTAGATTTGGCCTAACATTAAGAAAAGGAAATGACTTTCTTTTTTCTTTTTAAACATGGCTTCAATGCTAGGCAATGAGCAGTTTAAAACATGTATATATTTACATAAATTAATGTATAAATATGAAGAAAGGGTCATTCTTCCCTGGGAAAGCTAAGAACCTGACTGAGACAAGGAGAAAGAGGTTTACTCAGACCATGAAATACAGTGAGATGACAGACTCCTTTTAAAGATGAGGGTGAAAATGGGACAACAGAGACTGAATAACAGGGGAAGAGAGAAGAGACCTGGTATTGGTGCGGTGGCTGGTGCTGAGGAAAAAGTCCTAGCTAGCAGAATTTTCCTCTTGGACTAAGATAGTGATCGTATATAGCCCCCTTGCCCCCTCCCCATTTGAAACTGGGGAAGACAACGAGCCACAGTGTTCCTGAGGACAAGGATTGCAGGAACAACGTGCTTTTGAGTGGGAACAAGTCTCTAGACATACCCAGTGGAACATGGCCGTAGCCTGTGGCATCCTGAAATGTACAGAGACCAAGTAAGACTTCCATCCATGTGTGTAGGGGCTGCAGGAGGGACCCCAGTAGTCTTAGAGAAGGCTATAGCTCCTAGAGGAGTCCGTCTTTGAGGAGATGGCTGTTTTCCCATCCTCCTCCTCCTTCTAAACCAGCTTTTCTTCCTCTTGTGATAAATCTGACTTTTCCAATTGTCGTTCGTCCTCTGCTGTGGCTATCGCTTCCTCTTTCTCTGGCTTCCTGGCTGGAGTAGGAGGATCTGCAGGGATGGTCCCCAGGACTTTGGTGCTATGCTCCTGAGCTTTGGCCCTGAGAGCAGCAATGCTGTTCTCTCTCAGTTCCTCCTGGGAAATGGTGGTTTTGGAATCTGGGCCCCTTTCTTCCTTGTCACTCTTGTCAAGCTTGGGCAGGGCCTGGCGTTCCACCTCCGGCTTCCTTCCCGCCTCAGCCGCTGCCTCCAGAGATTTTTTGTGCATCCCTAAAAAGAATTGTTGGTATTCGGGTTTAGAAAAGCGCCTGGGCATGGGAAAGCCATCTTGAACTGAAAACAGTAAAGATAAAGAGAGGCCAGAATTAAGGAAAAGCAGAAAGCCTTGCTTCAAACAGCAGTCACACAGAGAGCCCACTGCAATGGGTCCTGCGCACAAGGGGGGGGGGAACCTCAGGCCAGTTCTCTGTCAGAGACTGCCAGACTTAGCTGAGTAATTGAGGCCAAAGCTGCACTGAGGTAGGACTACACCTGAATTTATTTCTTCTAACATTATAAACCTAGAGAGCCAGGTCTGTACACTTAGGCAGGTTGGAGGTAGACATAATGAATTGTCCATACAAGTAGGAAAATCAGTAAGGTTTGGTGTTGGGAACCACTGCTTATGACGCTTATATAGTACTAAGAAATGCCTAGAGGTCATCTTTCAGAATATATGAAAGTGACAGGAACTATCTGCTCTGGAAGCCTAGTGGTTGGGAGTAAATACTTCAGACCACCTAACTCTAATGGGCTGTACCGTTCCCAATTAATACAGAAAAAGGGGTGGGGGATGCATTCTTACACTAATTCTGCATGTCAGGGTTGGATGATCGTTATTGGATTGCACCTTCTATCAGCCCTAGCCAATGTATCCAATGGCAAGAGATTATAGGACTTGCAGCCTAAGCAACATTAGGTGATGAGTGTGAACACACACCTACTGTATGCAAACAAGGCCCTATTGAGTGAAATCTAGTTCTGCTATCGCCCATAAGGCTGGGAAGAAGTAAGCTTCTGCTTTCTTCAGACACACCCCAGCCTCTTTGCCTCTCTTTCAACTCTGGGTTTCACATAGTAGAGAGAAGCATGAAGCAACACATTTGCAAGAAGCCAGAAGTTAACTTAGTTTGTAGAATTAGTCTGAAAAGCAGAAGAGAAGAGCAAAGCAAGGAGCAAGAGTTCAAGAGGAAATCTGCTTATCCCATAATGAGGGATACTAATTTATATAGCTTCAAAAATGTTTATATAAACTAAAGGGATTGGATCTGGGATTTACCTCCTGTGAATGAAAGGGTTCACTCAAAGAAGGTGTGTTTGCTCTGTTTGGATAGATTTTGCATGTTTCCCACGCACAACACAGCCACTCCATTCAACAATGTCTCCCATGCCCTTTTGTAGCACTTGAATGGGCCTTTTTGTGCATCCTTTAAAAGAATTATTGGCATTTGGGTTTAGAACAGCATCTAGAGAGGCTGCTATACAGAGGAGTAGCAAGGATGTCCATTTCCACAGTCCAACTGCAAGCCTCTAAATTGGGATCCAACCTATGGAGGTAGTTTATTCAAAGCATGGTCTCTTCAATGTGCCCAGGGACTGGGGGTAAGGAAGAGGATTTATCATTTCTTCTTCTGCACAGCTGGTGGCATTCTGACTGGGCTTAGTGCCAGGATGCACTGAAGCCCAGGGTGCACTTGGAAACTAATCAGCTGTGCTAGTTGAGTCCTGGGACCCTTTCACACTACACAATTATAGCACAATGATACTATTTTAACTGCTGTGGCAGCATCTTGTGGGATGCTGGGGTTTGTAGTTTGATGAAGCACTAGAGCACTCTGGCTGAGAATTCTAAATACTCATTCCTAAATTGCAAATCCCAGGATTCCACAGGTTGAAGCCGTGGCAGTTCAAGTGGGATCATAGCACTAAGATTGTATAGTGTGAAAGGGCCATAGGGGAGTGGGGCTTTGAAGCAGCTCTGAGGAACATTTTCCTTAGGTCCATTGCTAAGGCCTTTCTGGACTTTTTGGAACTGAGGGAGGGCTGTTGCTTTTGAGACCTCTTTGTGGCAGAAAACTGGTCTAGAATACTTTGGATCTGATATATCAGAACTATTCTTATCTACATATATCCAGACCAAGCCTTTTCTACATTTACTATTCTATCATCCACTGAAAGAAGCTAGAGCCCAGTACAGACTGTTTCACACTATGTAATTACAGTGCTATGATTCCATTTTAATGGCCATGGTTTCATCCTGTGGAATGCTGGGGTTTGTAATTTGGTGAGGCATTAGAGCTCACTGGCTATGAATTCTAAATACCCCTCCCTAAACTGAAAATTCCAGGACCTCATTGGAAATTGGCACACCAGTTTAAAGTAGAATCATAGCACAATAATTATGTAGTGTGCAATGGCCCTATATGTCCATTCTCTGTCTGTGAAGTAGGCTTTTGTCTATGAAAACTCAATCATTTCATTTCTTTCATTCCTATGGAAGCTCACTTGTTTGTTTTGTAAGGATCTACAACTGTTTTGCCTTCCTATCAAAAGTCTACATCTTTAACTGCCATGAACCAGGAGTCCAATGACTCTTGACAAGGTATCAGTTATCTATGTGGTAAGCTGCTCTAAATGTTAGAGCATGAGTGTGGAGAACTTTTTTTTTTTTTGCACCAGACGTGAGAAAGCATAACAAAAGCACCAACTTGTTTTCCCATGAAGTTCTACAGAGCTCTCCTTACCCTCCCCCTTCTAAACAGTGTATTAGTGGAAGGCCTTAAGTCTCTGAGCGTGAGTATTTAAACCTACATTCTGTGAAAAGGAAATGAATGGAGAAGGAATCTAGTGACACATTTAAGACCTAACTTGATTTATTTTAGCATGAGCTTTCTTGAATTTCAGTCCACTTCTTCAGCTGCATTGATGGGAGTAAATGAAAGCTCATACTAAAATAAATCAGTTAGTCTTAAAGTTGCCACTATATTTCTCCTTCCCACTTCTCTTTGAAAACAGATTCTGTGAGGAAGCTATAGGCATGGTTCCTACCTGCAGCAATACTTTGTGTTTACTTCCATCAGGAGGGTGCAACTCATGATTCTACAGATGTTTTTGGACTACAGTTCCTTCCATCCTTCACCACTGGCCATGATGGCTTGGGCTGATGAGAACTGCAGTACAATAAACAATGGACCATATTTTCACCTACCCCTGCCCTATACACTTCCTTGATTCAATTGTTCCTTCCCTTCTGCTCTACCAGAACCCTCCCAGGAAACAGACTAGACAAAACAGATCTATTCCCAATATTGATATCTTACCCAACAGCCAAGGAGCGCAGGATTCCATTATGCCATCCTTGGCTGATTTGAGGATGGATTCTGGCAGTGGGATGGAGTGACGTACCATTGCACCATAAAGCCCATATTCTGCCATTACGCTGCTCCTTCCCCAGCATTTCTCCCTCTTTCTCCATTTGGCCCTTCGATTCTGAAACCAAACCTACAAAGAGAAATATCGTTAAGTAAAGCCAAAACTCTTTTGCCACGTAACTATAGACTATATGTTCATATGGGGCTTGGAATACAATTAGAGAGGCTGCTTCTAAGCAGATGAGTCCTAGTACCTGTAAACTATTGCACTTCCATTGTAAGCTACTAGCAATTCACTTTCCATACAGTTAGGAATGTTGTACTTTTTATGAATGTTCATATTTTTATGTTCCATATACATAGGTGTCACTTCCTAGTGGCACAATAAAGCCAGCAACTGTGGGTGGGAAAGGTGAAGGTCAAATTCATTGGAATAATCACATGAAAAGATAAACACTAAAAGCACTAAGAATTATTTAGTACCAAGGACTTCTTTAAGCAAGATTGCTAAATACTACCCATAAAAAGCAAAAATGCAAAGTGATTAACAGTTGTTTGGGCTCCAAACTGTAATCTAGAACAGTTAAAATGGCCTGCTTTATTTTTTTTTAGATTAGTATTCTAGAACATTATTTCATTCAAACAGTTTTTTATTAGTATTTTAATTTTTAAAAATATAAGCCAGAAGAGCATGTTAGCATTAACTTAAAAATCAGTTAACAAAATAATAGGGTTATATATTGGCACCCAATGCAAAAACTAGTGAATCGGTTTGGTGCTGTGATGTTTTCACCTGTCCAATATATCACTGTCCATATCAAGAAACACAAACACAGAGAGAGAGAGAGAGAGAGAAAGAAAAGTATCATTCTGCATCCATGGAGGTTAAGCTTTCTGAAGTAAAGAGAAAAGATGGGAGAAGGACTAGGAAACACATGAGAATTACAAATGGTTGACAAGATCATGTGGAACATTTGTAAATGCAAGTGAAAGAAACATCGTGATTCCCCACTAAAAAGATAGCAAGAAAGCAGCCTGAGTATGGTATATCTGTGCCAATGGAAATTTTACAAAACCCTTATAAAGTTTTAGGAACCCTGAGTTATCATGTATATAAAAGCTTTGTGTCTTATTTAGACTGAAGTGTGGCCAAAACATTGTGAGGCTTTGCAAACACAGATACATTGAGTTATCCGTGGCTATTCTTCTATGCTCCATGAGTCTCCATTTACTATTTGTTGTGATGCGTCCTCTGCCACTGTTGCTACTACTGGGACAAGAGTGGAGGAGGTCTTCAATTGTTTCAGCACAAGTGCCAAAGCTGAGCCCTTTAATAGTTTCAGCATAAGTGCCAAAGCTAAGTTGAATTCCTCTGATGTGAAAAAGTTGATTACAAGTTCTCTCTTGCCTTCCCATTGCCCTGGCTGCACCAAAACTTCCTCTTGCAATGCCTGTCAGAATGACCTTTCACATAAACTAGGCGAAATCACGTAAAAAAGATAGAGGCCTAAACAGGACATCCTGAGGACAGGATACTATCTTTGTTCAGCCAGTTTCATCAAGAAGCTTAGAACATAATAAAAAGAGCCTTGCTGGATCAAACTGAACGTCTGTCTATCCAACACCTTGTTCACACAGTAATGGAAGAGATGCCAACAGGAAGTTCAGCATCAAGAACTGGGTGCAACTGCACCTCATCTTGCATTTTGTCTCTGGTGCTGTGGGTCAAAGGTAGAGGAAGTACATCCCTGAGCCCCACATTGGTGGGCCCAGAAACCCCTTAATTCCCACCAACTGCTCCAAAAATTTTGCTATGGTTTTTGGGTGAAGTTCACCTCAAAACCATATCAGAATACCCCGAACTAGGGGGGAAATTGTTTTCAGGCATATCTGGGCCCAAATGGTGACCAGAAGTAATGCAATGTCAGTTCCAGTCACCATTTGGGCCAAGATATGGCCAAAAACAAAGATAATTTGGTCGTAGACTGTGACATATAGGTGATAACAGCCATTGTGACTAGCTGCTGTTGATGGCCTCCATGAGTTTATCTAATCCCCTTTAAAGGCCATCCAACTTGTCAGCTGTCATGTCTCCTGGCAGCAATTTCTTTGTGTGCTGTATGAAGAAGTATTCCTTATACTAGAGAGAGTAGTTCTCCTTGTGTATTGTCCCAGCCTTCCAGCCTGTCCTCAATGCCTTCTCTGCTTGATCAGAAACAGCAGAACAAAAGTAGGGGTATGTTCTTCCTTTCTCCAGCCAAGAGTACCAAATTTGTCAGTAGATGAACGGATACTGTCACATATAGCATATCTTCCCAGGACCATGCCACAACTCCAGGGTGAGTCTTGCAGGAAAAGTTTTGCACCCCTAGAGCATCACTGAACAGAGACATGAATTTCCCTCCAAAGGAGAGATGGCACCAAAGTGAAGAGGGCATTGAGCTGAGGTTGTTGTTGTTGTCGCTGTGTGCCTTCAAGTCATTTCCGACATATGGCAACCCTAAGGCAAATCGATCACAGGGTTTTCTTGGCAAGCTTTGCTCAGAGGAGGGCTTGTCTTTGCCTTCCCCTGAAGCTGAGAGTGAGTGATATTTGCCAAACATCACCCTTTGGGTTTCATGGCTGAGTGGGGATTCAAACCATGGTCTCCAGAGTTGTAGCCCAAGGCTCAACCCACTATACCATGCTGGCTTTCATGGCGAGGTTGGTGACCCAATATTTGTTGAGAATATTGTCCACAGTGAAGTAGATAGGAGAAAGCCGTTACATGCCACTACATTTCTTTTTCTTCAGTTTTACATGTTGTTTGAGCATATTAGCTATTAAAAAAAGCTATCTCCAGCCAACTAGCTTTAAGACATGTTCATGTTTAATTTCCAGTTTGGTGGCATTCACATAGCGAAACAAGACTTTACCTTGTGGTGGCATTACCATATATGACCACTGCAAAGACCACAAATACAAATGTACAGTTGTCCTTCCAGATCCACAGATTTGGTATCCATGATGGGTTTAAGTATTCACAGCTTGAAAATATTCTTTAAAAAATAATCATCCAAAAATCAAACCTTGATTTTGCTATCATATATAAGAGACACCATTTTGCTATGCCATTGCATATAATGGGACTTGAGTATTCATGGATTTTGGTATCCACGGGGGTCCTGAACCAAACCGCAGCGAATATGAAGGGACAACTTGTATTTATTTATAGGGGGCTGCTGAAGAAGCTGCTTCCCAGAGACTAATATATCCCACCCATCGCAAGCCCCGCCTGATGGCTCAGTTGCAGGAGTATAATTAATTTCCCATTACTGTCTTTCTGTGCTAGTGACTCTTGGCTCTCATGCCTTGGATTTTTCTCTTTCATTATTTAATGGACGGCAGCATCGCGAAGACAGACACAGAGAAGGAGGGCTTATGGAACCCGGAGGGTGGCAGATCAGTGGAGAGACTTACTGGGCGCCGCTTGCCCTTAAATCCTCCCTGAGGGGAGCACCGGCACACCCCGGTTTGGGGAGCAGACCGTGTCATGCCCACCACAGCCCCGGGGCTGCCTGACCCGCGGCAGTGAGCCGGGCAGAAACCTATTAGCGCGCCCCCCGTCCGCCCGCCCCCCATTTCCCATTCCTCTTGTCTCTCTCCTTTCTCTCCCCTCCTTTCCTCGCCTCAGAGAGAGGCATCAGCTTGGAGATGAAAAATTGCTCGCGGTCTATTCAGGAGGAGGCAAAGGAAGAGTCAGCCCCAGGGGCAGCCCAGGCCTGATTGAAAAATAAGTTAATTTCAGTTTGAATCGATGGGCCTCAGGCACTGAAATATCACGGGAAATTAAAGCGGCTGCTCCCGGGGGATCGGCGCCATTGACCCGCGCTAATTAATGCCGTGGCGGTGATGGGGAAGTTCCCGCTCGCTCCTCTACCAGGCGGCCGCCTCCTCCCTTCGGTGTCACAGCCCCACACCGTCACGCCACCAGCTTTTTCTCATTTAACTAATTAGACTGGAAAATTGGGTGTTAATTTGTTTAGGAATCTTGTTTTTAAACTCCCCCCGCCGCGACACTCGCCCGCCATTCCCTTTCCAAGGAAAGCAGCCTGTGTCCCCGGCGGAATGGAAATGGCTGGCGGGGGCTGGCTGGCAGATGGATGCTCGGGGGTCACTCCGCAATCTTCTCCGACTTGATTGCTTGATTAGGTCGTTAGCACATTAAAAAAAAAAATTGCTCGCCGTCTGGCGCTGGCCTGATGAGTGGGACGAGGCGGGAATCGCCTGGGTAATTTATCTTTTTATACGGCAAAGAATTTGATTTCAATCTGCAGATATATGGAGGCGCCTTTGACACCTGTTTAACATTATAGAGCTGACAGCTTAACCCTCTGATGACTCCGCTGGGCGGTCAGAAGCAACCAGCCAGGAGGGGCGGCGGCGTTGGGGGGGGGTCTCCGCTCTAGTATAATTCATATTTGGGGTGAGGAGCAAGGTGAGGGAGGGGGACAGCCTAGCGCAGAGCGGTATCTCGTTAGGGAGCTTCCCTAAGGGAGGGAATGGTGTTAATGGGCCTTTATTAGAATGGGGGGGGGAGGCCTTTGGAGGACCCCTGAGATTACCTCAGAGAAAGTGGTTTTTAAACACAGGAATTATAACTGAATCATAAAATGGAAATAAGGCTCCACTCTTAACCGTATTTGCAAGAAAGTTAATACCCACCCATGCAGACCTATGCAGTTTGGCCTTTCTGTTCTTCTGTACTGGTGGTATTGTTGTTTTCACCCTGCCTATTGTGAGCTGCCTTGAAATCAATTTCTTGGTGGAACAATGACACAGGAAGTTTAATTGAACCTTTAAAGTAGCAAGACTTCCTGGGCAGGTTTAGGCAAACAGCCAAACTAGACTGGATATGTAGACAGTTTTTCAGGGACTTGAAATTAGTTTGTGAGAGGTTTGGTCTCACAGTTGTCCCTTCATATTCTCTGGGGTTTGGTCCCAGGATCCCCGTGGATACCAAAATCTGTGAATACTCAAGTCCCATTATATACAATGGCATAGCAAAATGGTATCCCTTATAAAAGATGGCGAAATCAAGGTTTGCTTTTTGGATTATTATTTTTTAAAGAATATTTTCAAGCCGTGAATACTTAAATTTGTGGATACCAAATCAGTGGATATGGAGGAACAACTGTACAAAAATTGCAGGCTTGGGCAACAGTACAATAAGCTGCAAAACCCCTTTATCAAAGATAAAAGTAAACAAGGAGCAGTCTCTCAGCCTTCTCTCTAGGGAAAAACTGTTACCTCTTTCTAGTCCTAATGTTGTCTATCTTATTCTGCTCTTCCAAGTTCAGTGAACATTCTGACTTCTAGTCACACACTCAGTGAGAATACAGATGGTCATTTGCCAAGAGGTCATTTACCACTGTGCGCTTGTAATCTCATGTCTGTAAGCCAGTTGCCTGTCAAACAGAGGGGAACAGTTTAAGGGTACACATCTACAGCTTCCTAGAAATTTGTACTGGTAGTTTACCACAAATAGAGAACTGAGGTGGTAATCTTCATCTTCTAGATTGCCAAGATGTTACAGATGACTATTTTATTGAAGGTTACATGCTGAACCATAGAAAATTTCCAGTTGATAAATGTAATTTGTATTCTTATACAGAGAGCGAGAGAGAAGTTCAGGAGCACACTGCATGTTTTTATATACAAAACCTAACCCAACAACAAAAATCTGAATATCTAATGGCTTGCCTATATGAGGCAATAAAATGTGGATTGATGTGCACTAACGCCAATTCGCAGCAGCTTTCATTTGCCTCAACGATTCTTTGGAGATTATCAGACAACCTAAATATGGCATTACACGAACACCAGGAGATTGCTAAAGGGCTTGTTTTTCACATGACATCATCCCTATGTCGTTATGCTCCCATGCTGGTCCTGTTTTGCCCTCGTTGCTTTTTATGCATGGCTTAAGCCATGAATAATAACCCGTTCTGTTTCTATGATGGGCGAGTGAAAAGTGCCCTGCTATGTTGGCGCGGTGCCAGCTTTAGTGGGAGATCCATTCCAGAACATTTCCAGGTGCCAGGGAAGTGACACCCTTTTTTGTACCCTCCCCAGGTTACTTGGGTTTTTTTAAGTGTGTTTGTGTGCTTGCTGTCATTTCAAAACTCATATTTCACTTTTTATTTTTAAATTTCCCACGCACTCCTCTTGCGAGAATGGCTAAGGATTTGAAACCAGGTCTCCTGGATTGCTGAGAGGGAGGAAGCATCATGCAATTAAGGTAAGTGTAAAACCATTCATTATTGTGCCGGAATGGGGGTGGGAGAGGGGCGGGAAAGGAGATTGCGAGACGAGATGCTATGTTTGTTCCCCTCCGAAAATCTCCTTTGGCAAGATCACAGGCATGCAAAGCTATCCACATTCATTGTTCAAATGGGCATGCCTGCGACTGAAGATGGCTGTTGCGAATGAATTACTTGTATTTTTATTGTTACTAATTGCTGCTGCTGAACAGTATTTTTTTAAAAGCATGTCAAAGGTGCGGAAGTGCAATCTTCCTCTTAAATAAATAGAAAAAAAGAAAAAAGGATGTTTTGTCACCTCAGCAGTCCTTGAGCAAGCAGGGATCACCAACAATGAGGCCATGATACTGAGAACACAGCTGCGCTGGGCAGGGCATGTTTCTAGGATGGAGGACCATCGCCTCCCATAAACAGTACTCTACGGTGAACTCGCCATGGGTCAGCATAAGAGGGGCACTCCAAAAAAGCGATACAAGGACTCCCTGAAACAACATCTCAGGCTCAGCCAAATTGATCACCAACAATGGTCCGCCCTGGCCTCACATCCAGAGGCATGGAGACACACTATCCACAATGCTGCAGCCTTATTTGAGAACTCACGCCAAACAAGTCTTGAAGAGAAATGACAACGCAGAAAGAATCACAACCCGGAAACATCACCTAAGGAGACCTTCTGCTGTGCTTTCTGCAACCGGACTTGTTTATCTCAGATTGGCCTTTTTAGTCATCAGCGCGCTTGCAGAAAGCGCGGGATGAGTCCTTCCTGAATCTTCGTTTGCGAAGAAAAGCCAGAGAGAGAGAGAGAGATGATAACTATGGCAAAAATCCAACATGGCAGTTTCGGGCGCTTACCTTGTTAGCAAGCTCTGCCCTCTGTGCACATCCGACCAATCAGCTTTCAACGTCCACTCTGATCGGGAACGCACAGCAAATCGAATCGGTTGTCCCAAAGAGCAGGAATACCCATTCCCCAGGGAGCTTTTTAAAAAATACGGGGAAAGCCACGAAGGCTTTTCCTGTGAAGTTTTTGGCATTTTTGGCCCCTCCTCCTTCTGAATACATTGGATTGATGTGGGATCTCATTAAGACAAATCATATTCTCCTTGAATTCTATGAGGAGTATTTTCACCATATAGACTATCCCTAAGTAGGCTTACATGCACATAGATACAGTGGTTCATCTGTTCATTCAGTTGGTCAGATGCATTTTTGGATGCAGATGGAAAAGCCTATCTGGAGACACTATGTGAAGCTTAGAACTAAAGCTGAATGAGGTTACTACATAGTGTAGTAGATACAAAAAGCACTACATCTCTGCTGAATCTTCTGGTATTTATATAGTTGATGTTAATGTAGAATAAATACCAGAAGATTTTTTTTTTAATTACATGAACATTATGACCAAGCTAGCCTTACAAACCATGTCAGGCAAAAAAAAAAAAAAAAAAAAAAAAAAAAATCAGTTCTCAGACAGGCAAACCTTCATTAAACCCATCCTGATCAGTCTTGTCCCTTGCCTTTATTTCATCTTCCAAATTCATGTTAATATAACACCAATGTCAACAAAGTTGTGTGCAAGCGTTTGTGATCTCCATAGTGTTTGCATGATGTCATGGGATGGGACAGGAAAAGAACCTACAGTATAGACATTTTAATAAAGTTCTGGACTCCCTGAAACAACTCCCTGAAACAACATCTCAGGCTCGGCCAAATTGATCACCAACAATGGTCCGCCCTGGCCTCACATCGGGAGGCATGGAGACGCACTATCCACAATGCTGCAGCCTTATTTGAGAACTCACGACGAACAAGTCTTGAAGAGAAACGACAACGCAGAAAGAATCACAACCCAAAAACATCACCCAAGGAGACCTTCTGCTGTGCTTTTTGCAACCGGACTTGTTTATCTCGGATTGGCCTTTTTAGTCATCAGCGCGCTTGCAGAAAGCGCGGGATGAGTCCTTCCTGAATCTTCGTTTGCGAAGAAAAGCCAGAGAGGGACTCAGAGCACAGGTCTAGCAGATGATGCAATGATTTTAGGTTTCACCTGGAGCCTCAATGAAGAACACTGGGAGCAAGGAAGGTAAAAAAGTATGATCCTTCCATTTTAAAACTGTAAAATCCAGCTGTATCTGTCCTTGACAAAGCACACCAGCTCCTTCATTGGCAGAAAGCAGAGAGAAATTTTACGAAGTTTACAAGGCTAGAAATAATTTTTGAGACTGGACTAGGTTTCTCAAAAAGTCAATAAAAGCCCAGCTGAGTAGCTTTGCTGAGGATTAAGTAAAGTATGTGCCTTCAAGTTAACTTATGGCAATCCTATGAAGTTCATAGGATGTTCTTAAGCAAGGAATACTCCGAGGTGGTTTGCCATTGCTGAATCTGTGTGGGGGGGTGCACCTTCTAATAATCCAGCAATTTATGGCAATCCCATGAATTTCATAGGGTTTTCTTGGGCAAGGGCTGATGCTGCTTAGCCTTTAGGGTAGTTAGACATTGTTGACTGTGTATGAGAGAGAGAGTGTGCGCACACACATTTGCCTTCAAGTAGCTGGTGATTATTCCACTTTGTTATTCATGTCATTCTTCTCTTATCCACTAGGTGGCTTCATGCAGAGATATTTGTCCAGTGTGCTTCCTTCCTTCCTTCCTTCCTTCCTTTTCCATTGGTATGTACATTAATATCCATAAATGAAAAGCACTCTTTGTTAAGGGGTAACTGCTACATTGACAGAATGGGTCAGATACTGGCTGGAATCCAACATTGTCTCAGCATAGTAGAAATATCTGCATGTGGAGATATGCTACACCAGCACTACGCAACGCCATACAGAATAGCAACATTGTACAACACATCAATTATTGAGTCCAATGTGCACTGCACAACCTGAATGTGTAATCTGCAGTGCATAGCAAGCAACTGCAATGTGCAACTGTAATGTGCTATGTTGCTGTAAATGCAAGTCAAAAAGAGGGAAAACTACATGAGAAAAGCCTTTGCTGCTTTTCCTGACTTTTAAAGAAAACTCCAGTGATATGTGCATTTTCGCTCATTAAAACAAGCGGTTTGACATGAATTGCTTCCCTATGCAGGACACAGTGCAAACCTGATTGGCTGGATGAGCACAAGGAGGTGGGGCCGAGTTACAAGGCAAGCACCCACTGCCGCCATGTTGGGTTTTCGCTTTAGCGAGTAATCACTAAGGCAATAAAATGAAGGTTTGTGCTATCTTTTTCTCTCTCTTTCTTTTAGGGAAAGGTGGAATATCACTTGTGTGCACCATAAAAATATTTTTTTAAAAAAAAGTTTGGTGGCGGCAGATTTAAAAACTTGAGTAATCCATTTGTAGCCGTCTCAGCTACAGGTATGCAACGTTTATGGAGGATGTAAAACCATTAAGACAGGTCAAAGTTGTTGCAACCTGCTATTACTGTGGAGTGGTCTGGTTTTTTTCTTCATGTAGACAAGCCCCTGTTCCAGTGCCTACTTAAGACTATTGAATATGGATGGTAAGGGTGCTGCTGTAGTCACCTGCAACAGCTGTGATATGTTTGTGATCTTGATGGAGGATGTGGGTAGCTACACCTGCAGCAAGTGCAAGTTGGTTGCCCTGTTGGAAGAGAAGGTTCAGCAATTTAAAGCCCATGTATCTACTCTTCAGCATATTAGGGAGCATGAGGTTTTCTTGGACAAAGTGGAGCAAACTGTCCTGGATGAGGAACACACAGGGGAGGTCTCTGAGGAGGAGTTCAGTTCCCAAACACAGGAGGACATTTGGAGGAATCTAACACATAGAAGTAGAAGGAACAGAGATTGTTCTGTGAGTTTGGAGCTAAAGAATTGATTTGAAGATCTCTCCCTTATCAGTGATAGCAAGGAACAGCAACAAGAGCAACAGTGCTGGTCCTCAGAGTAATATGCAGGTGACTTTGGAGGAGTTAGCACATGGACTGTCCCTTGCCAATCCTCAGAGCAGGCATGTGGTGGTGGTCAGGGACTCCCTGCTGAGGGGAACAAAAGCAGTGGTTTGTGGGCCTGACGGGATGTCTCAAGGGGTGTGCTGTCTCCCTGGTACAAAAATCTGTGATGTAACAGAAGCTGACAAGACTCATCAAGCCTACTGACTGTTCCCCCTTCCTTTTGGCCCACATAGAAACAAATGGCAGTGCAAGGCATAGTTTTCAAGATATCACAAGGGATTACAGGCTCTGGGTAGGAAGTTGAAGGACTTTGATGCATTTTGCCTCTCTTCCCAGCTGAAGGACACAGCCAAGGAAGAGAGAGATGAATAGTGGAGGTGGACAACTGGATCCACAGATGGTGCTGCCAGGAACAATTTGGCTTCTTGGACCATGGTCTGTGGATTCATGAAGATGAACTTCTGGCTAGTGCTGAGTTGCACCTCACAACAGTTGGCAGGAATGTTTTTGATAAGAGTCTCACAAACCTGATCAGGCGAGCTTTAAATTGAATTATGTGAGAGAGGGAGATACTATTCTTGAGGGCAGGAGTTCATTAAGCGTGGGAGATAATCGCCTGAATGTTATAGAGAGAACTGGGGGAAGAGTACAAGAACCCAACAATGGGAGGAAAAACCGTAAGTAAGCAGCTTAAGGGAATGACCCATGAAATTTCTCTACACTGATGCACAGAGCATGGGAAATAAATGAGATGAATATAGCAAAGTGCTGATTGGCTGCTCAGAAAACACACCCAACCAATCACCAACCACATGCAAATTGCCTCTCCACCTCACAGTCCACTTCTGCCACTTAGCCTATGGCCCAGATTCCTGTCACTCAATCTGTGGCCCAGATTGGGACCCAGTCAGTCAACTGGCGGCAGTGATAGTGGTGGTGGGACACCACTGCTGCCGCTGCAACAGGACCCAGACAGTCAACTGGTGGAGGCAACAGGCTGCCTGTGATGGGACCCAGGCAGTCAACTAGCAGCCGTGGTGACGGGATGCTGCTGCTACCACTGTAATGGGACCCAGGCAGTCAACTGGTGGTGGCAGTGGGTGCCTGCGACGGGACCCATGCAGTCAACTGGTGTTGGCAATTACTGTGGCCACAGCAGGGCAACAGAACGAGTCACCCTCAGAAATTCCAGGAAAAGTGTGAAACACTAAGAAGGGGGAGGAGGAATTTTAAAATCCATCAGCCTTCCTTACAGGGTTGTTGTGAGGTCTACTGGGTGTTTTTGGGGAGTTTTTAAATGATGTATGTTACACCGGGTACAGCTAGTATGATATAATACGCATCACTAAAATCCGGTGGAATGAGTCTCATGACTGGAATGTAGTAATAAAGGGGTATACCCTATTTCAGAGAAATAGACCAAACAGGAAAGGAGGAGGAATAGCATTATATGTCAAGGATGTTTACATCTGTGAAGAGGTCCACAACTTAAATCCTGGAAGACAGGTTAAGAGCATCTGGGTAAAAATTAAGGGGGAGAGAAATAGTGATGTCATTGTGGATCCCTGCTACAGAACCCCAAATCATGGAACAGATGACCACACATTCAAAAAAGAGAGATGTAGTAGTAATGGGAGATTTCAACTATTCTGATATTTGTTGGAAGTCAAACTCTGCCAGGAATATACAGTCCAACTAATTCCTCACTTGCTTTGCAGACAATTTCATTGTCCAGAAGGTGAAAGATGCAACAAGGGGATCAGCTATTTTAGATCTGAGCCTAACCAGTGATAATTAACCATTAATTAATGGTTAATTAATTAATTAATTAATTAACCATGGTTAATGGGATGGACCTGGTGGTCAATTAATTAATTAATTAACCATGGTTAATGGGATGGACCTGGTGAGATCCTTAGAGGGGAGTGACCATGTACCCCTGGAGTTTGTGATACAGCAGAAAGTGGAAGCCAAGCATAGTCAGACACACATTCTAGACTTTAAGAAAGCTAGTTTCAGTAAATTTAGGGAAACAGTGGGTGCAACCCTGTGGTAATGAATACTAAAAGAGAAGGAAGTTCATGATGGGTGGGAGTTTCTTAAAACTGAGATATTGAAGGCGTGATTTCAAACAATTCCAACGAGGAGGGGAAATGAGAGGCATCTAAAGAAACCAGGATGGATGTCTAAAGAACTTTCAACTAAGCTAAGATTTAAAAGGGATGTGTACAAGAAATGGAAAAAGGAGGAAATCACCAAAGAGGAATTCAAACAAAAAGCACATGTAGGGAGAAAGTCAGAAAAGCTAAAGCACAGAATGAGCTCAGGTTGCTAGAGAGGTTAAAAACAATAAAAAGGGCTTCTTTAGTTATCCATAGAATCATAGAGTTGGAAGAGACCACAAGTGCCATCCAGTCCAACCCCTTGCCATGCAGGAATACACAATCAAATCATTCCCGACAGATGGCCATCCAGCCCCTGCTTAAAAACCTCCAAAGAAGAAGACTGCATCACTAGGCAGTGTATTCCACTTCCGAACAGGTCTTACTGTCAGGAAGTTCTTCCTAATGTTTAGGTGGAATCTTTTTTCCTGTAATTTGAACCCATTGCTCTGTGTCCTAGTCTCTAGAGCAGTACAAAACAAGCCTGCTCCATCCTCAGTATGACATCCCTTCAAAGATTTAAACATGGCTATCATGTCACCTCTCAACCTTCTCTTCTCCGGATTAAACATGCCCAGCTCCCTAAGCCACTCCTCATAGGGCATGGCTTCCAGACCTCCCACCATCCTGGTCGCCCTCTTCTGGACACATTCCAGCTTCTCAATAGCCTTCCTTAATTGTTTTGCCCAGAACTGGACACAGTATTCCAGGTGAGGTCTGACCAAAGCAGAATAGAGTGGCACTATTACTTCCCTTGATCTAGACACTATACTCCTATTAATGCAGCCTAGAACCACATTGGCTTTTTTAGTTGCTGCACCACACTGCTGACTCATGTTCAGCTTGTGGTCCACTAAGACTCCTAGATCCTTTTCTCATGTACTGCCATCAAGCCAGGTGTCACCCATCCTATATCTGTGCATTTCATTTTTACTGCCCAAGTGTAGTATCCTACATTTCTCCCTCTTGAAATTCATTTTGTTAGTTCTGGCCTAGCTTTCTAATCTGTTCAGGTCATTTTGGATTCTGATCAAGGAAATGGTAGGGCCACTGCATGGAGTAGATGGAGAAGTGTGAACGAACAGGGGGGAGAAAAAAGGCAGAACTACTGAACATCTTTGCCTCACCCTTCTCCCAAAATGAAAACAGTGCTCAACCTGTGGGAAATGGAGCAGATGATGCAATAGGGGAAATGCAGCACAGAATGGGTAAAAAGGTAGTACAGGAATACCTGACTACTGTAAAGGAATTCCAGTCTCCAAAGCTAGATGAACTGCATCCAAGGTTATTAAAAGAACTGGCAGAAGTAATCTCAGAACCAATGGCAATAATCTTTGAGAATTCCTAGAAAATAGGAGAAGTCCCAGCAGACTGGAGAAGGGCAAATGTCATCCATATCTTCAAAAGAGGGGGAGGACCCAAATAATTACTGCCCAGTCAGCCTGACATCAATGCCAGTAAAGATTCTAGAGCAGATCATTAAACAAACAAGTCTGTAAGAACATCAAAGAAAATACCATTATCACTAAAAGTCAACATGGTAATCACTAAAAGTCAACAGTCTCAAAAACAAGTTTATTGTATTGTATTGTATTTATTTATTCATTCTTTTTAGGTATTTATACCCCGCTCTTCAGCCACAAAGGCTCTCAGAGTGGCTTACAAGTTGTTAAGCAATAGCACTTACACATCTACACTGCTTTTATAGCACACTTGGCACTCTCCAAGCAGTTTCCATTGTGTGTTGGCTAACTGCCCCCACAAGCCAGGTATTCATTTTACTTACTTATGAAAGGATGGAAGGCTGAGTGAACCTTGGAGCCCTTGGGATTGAATTCACAACGTTGTGGCTTGCAGTACTGGCATTTAACCACTGTACCACCAGGGCTCCCCTGATTACCACCAAGTCATGTCAGAATAAGCTTATATCTTTTTTTTGATAGAGTTAAAAGCTTGGTAGATGAAGGAAGTGCTGTGGCTGTAGTATATCTTGATTTCAGTAAGGCCTTCAACAAGATCCCCCATGATAATCTTGCAAACAAGCTAGCATAAAGTGAGCTAGACAATGCTACTGTTAGATGGATTTGTAATTGGTTGAACCCAAAATGTATTCATCAATTGCTCCTCTTCATCCTGGAGAGAAGTGACTAGTGGGCTGCCACAGGGTTCTGTCCTGGGCCCAGTGCTATTCAACAACTTTATAAATGACTTGGGTGATGGAATGGAGGGCATGCTTATCAAATTTGCAGATGACACCAAATTACAGGGGTAGCTAATACCCCAGAGAGCAGGATCAGAATTCAAAATTACCATAACAGAATACAGAGCTGGGCCAAAACTAACCAAATGAATTTCAACAAGGAGAAATATAAGGTACTACACTTAGGAAGAAAAAAATGAATGCACAGCTCTAGAACGGGTGACACCTGGCTTGACAACAGTACACGTGAACGGTATCTAGGGGTCTTTGTAGACCATAAATGGAACATGAATCAATAGCATGATACAACATCTTAAAAAGTCAGTGCATCTTAAAAAGTCAAAAAGTCTAGGCTGCATCAATAGGAGTATGGTCTCTAGATTGAGGGACGTAATAGTACCGCTATGTTCTGCTTTAGTCAGACGTCACCTGGAATATTATATCCAGTATTCTGGGCACCACAATTCAAGAAGGATATTGACGAGCTGGAACATATCCTGAGGAGGATGACCAAAATGATAAAAGGTCTGGAAACTATGCACTAAGTGGTTTAGGGAGCTGGGTATGTTTAGCTTGGAGAAGGTTAAGAGGTGATAGCTATGTTTAAATATTTGAAAGGATGTCGTATTAAAGATGGAACAAGGTTGTTTTCTGCTGCTCCAGAGACTAGGGCATGGAGGAATGGATTCAAACTACAGGAAAAGATTCCACCTAAACATTAGGAATAACTTCTTGATGGTAAGAGCTGTTCAACAGTGGAATATGCTGCCTTGGAGTGTGGTGGCGTCTCCTTCTTTGGAGGTTTTTAAAGAGAGACCGGATGGCCATCTGTTGGGAGTACTTTGATTCCTGCAAGGCAGGGATTGGACTTGGATGGCCCTTGTGGTTTTTCCAGCTGTATGATTCTATGATTCTAATCCCAAAGTCTTTCAATGAATTGCAGAGGGAGTTTTGGAATGAGCAGAGCATCCTCTGCCATTTCAGTATGAGGGGCCTGCTCACTCCATGAATACCACCAATGGATTGTAATGATTTAGTATGCATAGGCAAGCACAAATAGACAAACATTTTAGATACAATGGGTAAAATTGGAAATAACTGCTATTTAAAATGCATGTTTAGAAGAAATATTTACAGAAGTAAAAAATAATTAACATCAGCTTAATAGAAATACAACAAACAAGCAAGCCATTGGCAGTGCTGATATATTTCACAGGTGAGGTATTTTCAAGAGGATAGGATATGACATTGCTAGTGATGAATTGGTGCCACTCTATGGTTACAATTCCCCATCCTTTGTTACTTTGAAACTGTTAGTCCAGATTCTCCCAGTTCAAATGCAACAATGGTCCATTCAAGTTCCCCAGAATGTGCAGAAATTTTCACAACAGTATCAAATTATAAATAATTTAGGTTTCCTTATGTGCGTACTTTGAAGTACACTGAATGGAAATTGTTATTTTTGAATATACTTAATTTGTGTGCTTTCTGGACCTTTGTATTAGAAAAGAGGTGCCAGAAGTTACTACACATCACACAACTATTTACAATGACAATTTAGCATGAATTACCATATTAACTTCATGTATTATAACATGTTTTTAACACTGAACTATTCTTGGGGTGTGCAAAGAACATAGCCTATGGTAATTCACACTTTAATGCTATGGTGTAAGTGGTCATTGCAAATGCATTTTAAATTATAAAAGAAGTTTTATCTTTCTGTATGATAAAATACGTGACTGGTTCCATCTGTTGCATTTGCTTACAAATCCTACGACACCACAAGCAAAACTACTGAACATATCAAGCTGCTACAGAAGAATGCAATCCAGACTATAAACAATCAGAAAGAAGAAACAGCCTCTCATATTTCAAAAACCAGGAGCTCATGTTCACATCATATAAACCTAGTCCTAGTTTTGAAACTTTGCCTACTGCTGATACTGTTTGACTCTTGGAATACAGATGAAGCCTATTCATAGAGTGGGATATGTAAATTGTTCTTGTGTCTGTTCTGTAGTCAAACACAGATATTATATTTGCTAGCATATACAAAGGGCCACCATCTTTGGTTCTTAGTGGGCTTAGCAGAGCATGATTCAGATCTGGGCCCAGTCCAATACAATCTGGACTATGAATCCAGAGAAGGGAGATTAACCAAGGCAAATTTCAGAATGGTAGGTTCAAAGGATTTTATGCTAGGTATCTATAAAGTTTGCTGTTTTTCAAAAAGCAAAAAATCATGTCAAAAAACTGTTGACTGCTGAGTCTTGACAATTCATGGTGCTTACTTGCAGAGAAGTGACTTTGCTTAAATTCTAGCAGCAGCCTTACTGTTCAGTTTCAGTGACACAATGTGAGAACCAGAGGGTTTTGAGAGGATATTTTACCAGATGTCCAACTTTTGGTAAAGTTGGACTTTAACAAAAATCCAACTAATCCCTGTTTAGGTATTTGGTGATCTAGACTAGTATTGGAGATGTCCATGTTATGGCCCTGTACAGGTCTTTCATACTTGCATGCCCAGGGTTTTTTTGCAGGGCAGAGAGACAGGCCAAGATCCTGTTTTAACACTGGCAGAGTAAAAGCTCTACCAGCATACTTATGCAGGAGGTCTGGAAGGCTGACACTTGCCAGCTAGGCAATGGTGCAAGAGAGCTCTCCTGAGGCATCCCCCTCAGCCAATCAGTGGTTGTTTGAGTCAGAGCAGAACTGCACCCAATACCATATGACAAATGATGGCTAGCCTGGGGAAAACATTTGCAATGCTTTGTTCAGTATTAGAATATTTGCAATACCTCCTTGTGCAATGCTGAAAAAAAAGCTGTGCTAGTGTAACCCCAGGTTATGCTTGTGCATGTCACCAAGAAAATTCTGTTGCTACCAGCAGATTCAGCAGTCTTTGTTTCTGCCCTATAGGTCTTGCTCCTGCTGATGCAACTTTTCTGCCAATGTCCTAAGTAAGATTGTGAGCTGCTACCTTTTCAGGTGCTTGATCAGGCTTATGGTACTATAATGCCATGGCATTTTACCCATATTCATTTGCTGTTTGCATTGAAGCCAGATAGCAGTTCTGAGATGTGCTCCCACTTGAAAGTGATTCCCAGCCCCTTTTGGTCATGATTCAGACTTCCTGCCTTTTATCTCAAAGGCTGCCTCTCTCAGCTTCTGTTGCTACCTCTTCCTGCCTCTCATCTTGTGCCTCAAATAGAACCCTCCTGATAATGGAAACAGACTTGCAGCCACTAGTATCACTACATTAGGTCCTTACAAATCTTACCGAAAATGAAGTAGGCATGTCCCCAAATCCATCAAAACTGCAGGGGTGAGGGCCAATGGTGGCACTGGGGGAATGCAGAGAGGCCAAACCATACCAGGTGACACTGTTAGAGGGAGGGGTGACACCGGCCTTAGTAACGCCAAAGGTGAGGGCCAACCAGTCTGCCTCCATTTTTCCCTGGGGCACTATATGGATTTGTATTAGTACTGCAGAAATGCCTTGTGGGTTAGATGCAATTGATCAACATATATAATTGTAATAATAATTGTTTAAACAGTAAATAACACTTAAATTTAATGTAGAGATCTGATGGACATTAAATTGAATGATTTCTTTATTCAACCAAATGGGCAATAAAATAAATGTGTTTGAATTGCTTTAAAATATAAATTAAGCGTGCATCATCATCATCATCATCCCACTGAGAAAACAAATGAGACACCTAACCACAACTAAGGGAAATTGGGCTGGAAAGAGAGGAATAAGTTTCACTACCTATAGCACACATAGACTCATAAACTAGTCACAACTCATATTAACAAAGGATTAAGCTAGGCCATTCAAAAAGGCAAAGGTTGGGAAATAAAAAGAGAAAGACTCAGAGAGCCCAAATTCAGATGACAATAACAGCCTAAACCCTCCCCGCAGATTTCAGTGATCATCTACTACAAAATCTCACATATGAACAAAAATATGCAGGAGATAACTGACAATATAACTTCTGTGATCTCACGCAATTCCTCCCCATAAGCACTGTGGCTGGAGAGTGTTTATAAGAGTCTTGCTCCCATTTTATGTTAGAACTTTCAATAAGCAAAGGCCGCTACCACAACACCCAGCATCATACCACCTTGGCCTTTTTCTTACATAGTCTTATTATAGACACACTGACCTTTCCCTCACTTATTTTTAAGGTCCATATGTCCAGGTTTCATTTAATTGCTGTCAACTGTGCCGTTTCACTCTAGAGCCAAATCCAGCCAATTTGATTTAATTCACACCAAGAGCAAACAGGTCTGAATTGGTCCAATTGTCTTTAGAATTGGGCTGAAACAGTTGCACAGCCCTAGTACTTAGGCCACAATGTTGATTAACATTGTTTTGTTCTGTGGCTAAAAACATGTATTTCAGTGAACTTTATTTCCAGGAAAATATATATACAATTTTGATCTTACTGGTTTACTAATGGAGTTTGATTCAGCGATATTAGTACATTTCAGCGAAGCATTCCTAATAACTTTATAAACAGATGTATACTTGATTTTAGCCACAGAATGTCCACTAGAGGGCCACCAGTGCACACCTTCATACATGGGTATCACAGAACCTCCCTTTTACATCAATGCTTCTTTTGCTTGCATCACAGAATTAAGTCACTCGGTTTTTACAGGACTGATTCTGGCCTACACATGTTTCTTCTCTCATATTCCAGATTATTTTGCAATCTCCCTATGGCCTTTTGCATAAACAGACCAGAACCAGATCCCATTTTAAGAATTTCCACCGGGTCAAGTAACTTCTGCTAAGTGGCTTTCTTTATCAATAGACCTTCTGGTCTTGGTAGGCTTATTGGTGGCTATGGACTGCTGGAACACAGCATGGAAATGTTGCTTTTGGGGACTACAGCTCCCTGTATTCCCAAACCAACATTACCAGTGCAATTTTTCCATGCTCTGAGGACCACAGGCAATATAGGAATCTGCATGAAACCAAATCACATCATTAATCCATCTAGCTTGTATTTCTGCATTATGGTAGTGCAACATTTTCCCTCCTGAGGTCTGTGTTGCCATTGTCAAAACATGTTCTGTATATCCATATAGTGGGCAAGGCGGAGGGCATACAGAAACCATAGTGGCTGGAGTTACACAGATATTACTCTTCCCTGTGGTCAGTACCCAGGCATTTGTCTTTACCTATGTATGTATGGAACAAAGCAAAATGGACTAAACAGCAATATGTCAGAGTGGGACCAGTGAGAGGGTGTGGCCTAGGAAAATCAGGCATGGTCTGGGGAAGGATTGGCCTGAGAGACCTGGAGATCTACATGAAACCCACCAGAGTCCTGCCATAAAAATCTAGGTAATTGCTTGTATTTAATTATTGTATGCCCCCCCTCCGGCCACAGCTCTCTCTGCAAAGCGTTGATCCTGAAATCACTGTCACTGTCATCTTATTTGACCATAAACATAACTACATCTTTCATAATCTGAGCATCATGCTGAATTTCTCTCCCCCCCCCCCCGCTTGCTTTTACAAAGAGCTTGGGTATATTTTCTTTGTTCCCATATTTTTCCCTGTACCTTTTCCCACTAGGTCTTGTAAAGTACCTCTTATACAATGAACATAAGGCATCTGGCTGTTTTACTTGCCCTTCCCATTCCCCCATTTTAAATAATCACCCATCAAAAGTTGACAGGCTCTTCCTGTTACTGAAAAATCCCAAACTTCATTTTCTACTTTAAGTCCAATTTTGACTAAGGTGTCTTGGGTCAGGTACCATGTCTTTCTGGATATCACAACACTGTGACAATGTTGATACTCTAATTATGATAATGCAGAGGAAAATCTATCTTCCAATGCTATCTAAATACAACTCTAAATTTACATAATAAACTAGTATCCATTTTCTTCCTATGTCTATTTGCTTCTGCTCTATATATACTGACAACCTAAGAGGACTGGATTCAGACTTCTCCTTAGAACAGAAGTCAGTGGGACTTAACTAACTTAAGTCTTATTGATATCACTGGGTCTGTTCTACCTATAAGTCTGGATCCAGCCTATAGTCTATAGGTATGTGCTTTTTTTTAAATAACCTGTTTTCTAGAGTTCTTTAATTTAGGATAAACTAATGTGAACTATATCAAGAACTGTTCTGAACAAGTGGATAACTTACTCATGGAACTGGATGGAGACAGTGTGACTTTGTTCTGCATCAAGGTCTTCTTTTAGATTGTTTTTCCAGGTTGGACAAAGGGCATAGTTTTCAATGCTCCCAGTGCCCTCAGAAGTTGATATTTCTGCTCTTCTCCATGGACATTAGGTTACAGGGTGCTACAAGATTCCATCTTGTCACCTCTGCCTTTCAACATCTACATGAAGCCATTGGAGGAAGTCATTCAAAGGTTTAGACTGAAGTACCATCAGTATATGGATGACACTCAGCTCTGCTCTTCATCATGTTTCTATATTATGATCCCCGGAAAGGTGTTGAACTCTGGAGGCAATTTTGGGTGGGATGGATGGATGGATGGATGAAGGCAAACAAGTTAGGAAAGCAGACAAGATGGAGGTACTATGGGTAAGATAATCAACCAATCTGGATGGAGGAATATATCTAGCGCCAAACAGTGCTTCCTACACACTCACACCTAAAAACCCCCTGCAAGGGCCGAGTGTGGAGTCTGGGAGTGCTCTTTGACTGGCAAAACTCTGCACCCCACCTGTTTTCACTAGTCTTTTCTCAAACTAGTCTTACTATATCATATGATTACTTTTTATACTTTGTATCTTATAAACTGCTTGAGACAGTTCTACTCATTATGGTGTCTTTTTTAAAAAAAATTAAAAATACAAAGACGGTTCTGTAGAATATAAATGTCAAAAAAGATCCTCTGCATTGCAGGAAACAGCATGTTTTGAAGTTAGCAATTCAAACAATTTTGAGTTTCAGGGTACCAGTCCAAAGACACAGCTGTGTTAGTCTGGAATATCAGTAAGCAAGGGGATCTTGTAAGCACCTTTGAGCCAAACTGAGAGAGAGGAAATTGTAGCATAAGCTTCCATAGATGCTGGAGGGTACTACTTCCTCAGATGCTGGAGGGTACAAGTTGTTTGCTAGACCTCCCTGCCTGGAAGCAACTTGATAGTACTGCACTGAGTGCTTCGTCGTTTGAAGGAAGACATACAACTATTTTCATCTGCAGGTTACTAGAAAAAAGTGGACTTAGTTGAAACATTGCTTTCAGACATGTGCTCAGGTTTAGATTGACTCAGACATTTCCAGTTCTGAGTTTTGTTACAGAAACCTACAAACTTCTTATAAACCAGGAAGTACTTTACGGTTGCCTATTCAAATATCATGTCACTGTTATTTGGCTGTTTATGGTGACATCATTTTCTATGACTCCATAAAAGGGATATGAAGTTAAATGGATGTAATAAAGATGGCACATGGTCTGCATAGCTGATCATAAGAAAGATAACTGGAACTATACTGCCAGAAGCTAGAGCAGGAGTGTTGTTACTACTTGGTATTATAACAATGGAATTGCGGGGGGGGGGTGTGGATTCTTGCCAATAACCTTGCCCATTGCCAGGCTGTCTGTTAACTTTTTCCTGAAAATAACTCTGAAAAGAAGTTATTTTAGCAAGATGGCTGCTCCAGGCCAGGTGCACCCCAATCCCAATCCGCTTTATTTCACTTTTACCTGATATATCAGGCACAAAATTTGGAAATGATGCAATATGCCATCTGTTATGGCATAAAAATAGTTTTTTGTTGTTGTTTTTTTTAAGATACAGCATGATCTCTCTCTCTGGCTTTTCTTCACAAACGAAGATTCAGGAAGGACTCATCCCGCGCTTTCTGCAAGCGTGCTGATGACTAAAAAGGCCAATCTGAGATAAACAAGTCTGGTTGCAGAAAACACAGCAGAAGGTCTCTTTGGGTGATGTTTCTAGGTTGTGATTCTTTTTGCATTGTCGTTTCTCTTCAAGACTTGTTCTGCGTGAGTTCTCAAATAAGGCTGCAGCATTGTGGATAGTGCGTCTCCATGCCTCCCGATGTGAGGCTAGGGCGGACCATTGTTGGTGATCAATTTGGCCAAGCCTGAGATGTTGTTTCAGGGAGTCCTTGTATCGCTTTTTTGGAACACCCCTCTTATGCTGACCCGTGGCGAGTTCACCGTAGAGTACTATTTTTGGTAGGCGATGGTTCTCCATCCTAGAAATGTGCCCTGCCCAGCGCAGCTGTGTTCTCAATATCATGGTCTCAATGCTGGTGATCCCTGCTTGCTCAAGGACAGCAACTTTCGTCACGTAGTTAGTCCAGTGTATATTTAGGATTGTGTGTATACCGCGCTGATGAAAGCGTTCGAGGAGTTGTAAGTGTTGGCGATAGGTGACCCATGTTTCAGACCCATAAAGGAGAGTAGACAGTATAATGGCTCTATACACACTGATTTTTGTGCTTTGCCTCAGGTGTTTATTACTCCAGACTCTTTTGTAAAGTCTTCCAAATGCACTATATGCCTTTGCTAATCTGTGGTCGATCTCTTTGTCAATCTTGGCACCAGTCTTTGTGTAAAACTATGTGGCTTATATTATTCCCTGCATATGGGGATCCTTTAGAAAAATGAAACTGAACAGGAAATAAACAGTGGACTTTTGATCACGTTTGGACCAATGAAAGAGATTATATAGAAAGGGGGTGAAAAACAACAGATGTATGAAGAAAATTAAATTCATACATGGATGAAAATTTAACAGTGGAAAAATATATAGGCCCCCCAGTATAAGGGTACTTATAGACAGAGAGCTATTCCTGCTCGTAGAATAGAATCAAAGACTGGTAAGAGACCAGAAGGGTCATCCAGTCCAGCCCCTGCCAATCGGAATACACAATCAAAGCACTCCCAACAGATAACCATCCAGCCTCTGTTTAAAAACCTCCAGACAAGGAGACTCCACCACACTCCAAAGCAGTGTATTCCATTGTCAAACAGCTCTTATCATCAGAAAGTTCTCCCTGAATCTCTCCCTATAGTTTGAATCCGTTGCTCCATGCCCTACTCGCTGAAGCAGCAGAAAAAACCTTCCTCCTTCTAAAATATGACACCCTTCAAATATTTAAACATGGATCAAGTCTTAACCTTCTCTTCTCCAGGCTAAACAGATCCAGCTCCCTAAGCCACTCCTCCATGGCTTTTACCATTTTTGTCACCTTTTACCATTTTGGTCACCCTCTGAAATGAAGGAAACCTTCATTTCCTTCTTGAACTGTGGTGACCAGAACTGGACACAGTATTCCAGGTGAGGTCTGACCAAAGCAGAATCGAGTGGTGCTATTACTTTCCTCAAGTTGGACACTATACTTGTATTGATACAGACCAGAATCATGTTGGCCTCTTTAGCTGCCACATCACACTGTTCATTCATGTTCAGCTTGTGGTCTATTAAGACTCCTATATCCCTTTCACATGGACTGTTGTCAAGCCAGGTATTACCTATTCTAGAGCTATGCAGTTCATTTTTAATTCCTAAGTGTAGTAGCTTACATTTTTCCCTGTTGAAATTCATTTTGTTAGTTTTGGCCCAGCTCTCTAATCTGTTGTGGTAATTTGAATTCTGATCCTGCCCTCTGGAGTATTAGTTACTCCTAATTTAGTGTCATTTGCAAATTTGATAAGCATGCTATCACCCAAGTCATTTATAAAGATGTTGAATAGCACTGGGCCCAGGACAGAACCCTGTGGCACCCCACTAGATGCTTCTCTCCAGGATAAAGAGGAGCCATTGGTGAGTACTCTTTGGGTTCAATTGGTCAACCAATTACAAATCCACCTAACAGTAACATTGTCTAGCACACATTTTACTAGCTTGTTTACCAAAAGATGATGGGGGACCTTGCTGAAGGCCTTACTGAAATCAAGATATGCTACATCCACAGCATTCCCTTCATCTACCAAGTAGATGTTACAAGAACTCTATCAAAAAAAGATATAAGAAATTTTAAAAGCCAAGCTTCTTGTGTAGGCCATCCTAATTGTTTTTAGCAGAGGGGCGGGGTATAAAAAATAAATATTATTATTATTATATTTTTATATTATTATTATTATTATTATTATTAGGTATGTCCATATTCTTCTTCTTCTTTTTCTTCTTCTTTTCTTTTTTTTTACTGGGATTGATGGACCACCAGCTGGAGAATAAATATGGAATAATTTTACAATATATGATTACAGTGAGCAGAGTTCTCTACACTCTGAAGCGGAAGAGTATAGACATACCTACCCAAGAAGCTTGGCTTTAAAAATTGTATAACTTTACTGAAATGGACAAGTTTACAAATATGAGAGAAAGATTACCAAATAGTTTTTAAGAGGAGTTGGAATTGATAACTTACATATTTTATGAGGGGAAATGGTGGGGTAAAACAGTAATTTTAGGATTTGAAGAATAATAGATAGGAAAAACAAGTAGAAGTATTTATTATACTATAACATAGAGGAAGTAAACAATTTGATATTATAAGCATTAGTATGCAAGTTGGAAATCAATAGTATTTATTTGTTTTTTGATACATAGTTTATTAGCATGTGTAGTTTGTAGATGTTGTGTTATGTAGATTAGGCTGATTGCACTGTAGGTATTTGTCTTTTTCATTTTTTGTTTGTCATTTAACCATCTATGGTTGTTTATATTATGAAAGTTAGGTGTTAATAAAAATTATATATATTAAAAAAGAGAGATAAGAATAGTCTGGCATGACTTGTTTTTGGGAAACCCATGCTAACTTTTAGTGATGGTGGCATTCCTTTCTCAGTATTTTGTTGTTGTTGTGTGCCTTCAAGTCATTTACCCCCTCTCTCTCTGGCTTTTCTTCGCAAATGAAGATTCAGGAAGGACTCATCCCACGCTTTCTGCAAGCGCGCTGATGACTAAAAAGACCAATCCGAGATAAACAAGTCCGGTTGCAGAAAGCACAGCAGAAGATCTCCTTGGGTGATGTTTTTGGGTTATGATTCTTTCTGCGTTGTCGTTTCTCTTCAAGACTTGTTCGGTGTGAGTTCTCAAATAAGGCTGCAACATTGTGGATAGTGTGTCTCCATGCCTCTGGATGTGAGGCCAGGGTGGACCATTGTTGGTGATCAATTTGGCCGAGCCTGAGATGTTGTTTCAGGGAGTCCTTGTATCGCTTTTTGGAGCGCTCCTCTTATGCTGACCCGTGGCGAGTTCACCGTAGAGTAGTATTTTTGGGAGGCGATGGTCCTCCATCCTAGAAACGTGCCCTGCCCAGCGCAGCTGCGTTCTCAACATCATGGCCTCAATACTGGTGATCCCTGCTTGCTCAAGGACAGCAACATTCGTCACATAGTCAGTCCAGGTATATTTAGGATTGTGCATAGACAGCGCTGATGAAAGCGCTCGAGGAGTTGTAGGTGGCGGCGATAGGTGACCCATGTTTCAGATCCATAAAGGAGGATAGACAGTACGATGGCTCTATACACACTGATTTTTGTGCTTTGCCTCAGGTGTTTATTGCTCCAGACTCTTTTGTGAAGTCTTCCAAATGCAGTATATGCCTTTGCTAATCTGTGATCGATCTCTTTGTCAATCTTGGCATCTGAGGAGATGATGCTTCCCAGGTAGGTGAACTGCTGAACGGACTTGAGCACAGATTTGCCGATGGCAATGTGAGGATGGTGGTGTTAACCACTTATAAGGCAAACCCATCACAGGGTTTTCTGAGGGCTGAAAGTATGTGAGTATGTGCTACATTTCTTCTACTGCATCATCTGCTCCATTTCCCCCAGGTTGAGCACTGTTTTCCTTTGGGAGAAGATCAAGGCAAAGAATAGTTCTGCCTTTTCTCTGTCCCCTGCTCGCATTTCACCATCTTCTCAATGCAGTGGCCCTATCGTTTCCTTGTCTTTCCTGGTGTTGCAAACAGAAGACGGTAATGGCCAGACTTCCCTAAACTTCTGTGAATGAGGCAGTGTGATTGCACAGTAAAAACCTTATCTGGAAGCACCCTAGAAGTCCAACCACTTTTATCACATTTCCATGGTGGTATGATTCCAGAGAGATCTTATTGCTGAAAATGTATAGCTTGTTTGGAGAATTTAAAATATGGAAGGGTCACAACACATTAAATCAAACCACTATGAGGGGGATCAGTAATCCTTCTGTTAGCAACACCAGTTGCTTCAGTATTGTGGGGAGGTGAATCCATCCTTAGTTTTAATTGCAGCTGGCTCCTAAACTCCTAGAAGTATATGCAGATCATCCAGATATTATGAGAGCTGACCTGGTGCTGAACCTATGTTGGGGATAGAATTCAGCACCTGGATAGTTCTTGCAACAACTGGATGCTGGAGGAGCTCCAGAGCAGGCTGCTGTTAAAACTAAGGACATTATCACACGAGGCTGTAATCATGTGATTACAATGGGATGGTAGCACAAATGGGCTCCCATTATCACACAGTGTTGTTGTTCTCCTGTACTCAGTCCGTGCTCCACTCATTCATCAGGCACCACTTTTAATTAACAAGCAAAAGTCATCAATAGCCCTCAATATCACTCTTTTTGCGGTATTGATGAGCATGCAAAGTCACATCCCACTGTAATAATTTGATTACAGCATGGATGGGCAGTCCTATTTCCCCCTCCCCTTTCCCAATGAGAACACATACTTCAACTTACAAGGGAGAACATGAAGAGGATCAACAGGACGCTGTTTTAATGAACTGTTGCCTTTCCTTGGTACATTTTTATGTTTGTTTAAGTGTTTATTTGGGAAGTTCTTTTGTTATGTATTTGTTTTTACTGTCAGGCAAAGTCACATCTTGTGAGAACAGCTCAAAACTCGCCCATGCAAAATCCAGGATGTAAGAGAAAAAAATTCTTAAAGGCACATGCGCCAAGCAGCAGGACACATTAATACTCTGTCATTAGAAGGCAATGCAATGGCAAGTACTACTATAGCATGAGGTGAAATCCCATTCTTAAACCACTAGTGGTGGATGTGTGATAATTACTGCAATAATGCCACTATGTTTCTGCTTTCCTCAATAGTGGAATTACAGCATTTTTAGACGCTTGTCTGATAAAGTCCTAAGAGGAGAGATATAACCAAATCTACTTCCATGAGCAAAAAGCGCCAAGAATAAGAGCTTAGATATGAGACTAAGGATAATACATCCTAAAAGCATGGGAATGGGGAACCTCAACTCTGGGCAACAGTGAGAACTACCCCTCTGTATGGAGCAGGCTACACTGAAGATATTGCCAAATATTCTGCAATGAATATACATCAATGGGTTGGGCAAGAGGATACCTCTGGCTTCCAATATGTTTCTGAGCTCAGTTCAAGGTGTTGGTTTTGCTATACAAAGCTCTAAATGGCTTGAAGCTAGGATATCTGAAGGACTGTATTCTCCCGTATGAGTCTGCCCAGAATTTGAAATCCTCCGCAGTGGGCCTGGTACGCACACCCCTTGGAAGATCAGGTTGGTGAGTGCACAACAATTAGCTAACACACATTGGAAACTGTTTAATGCAGTGTAGATGTGTAAATAGCTGTTGCTTAAAACAATTTGTAAGCTGCTCTGATAGCCTTGTGGCTGAAGAGCGGGGTATAAATAAATAAATAAATAAAAACTCAGGGCTTTCTATGTAACACACCTTGGTTATAGAATTCCCCTTATGAGTGCCAGGCTGGCTTCATCCCTTTTGAGCTTCTAAATGGTATTTGGACTGTACTGTTTTATATGGCCTTTGAATTTGAACATCAGGGAATGGACTTTGGTACTTCTTTAATTGCACATGTTTTTAAAAACTAAATTTTAAAAAAATCTTAAATATTTTTAACAATGTTTTAATCTGTTGTATATTGCCTCAGACATTCTAGCAGACTGATAGGAGATGAACACATACTTAAGTAAGTAAATAAATAAATGGGGGTGGGAGGAATGACACAAATTTCCATTGGAGATAGTTTTAAAGATTCTCCAGTGAACATCACTTTATCACACTGTGACCCTTACAAAAGTTATAGCTAATAAAAATGCACTATCTAGAGAATGCCTTTGCATTCCTGTCTCTGATGTAATTGGAAGAGAAGTTAAGGGAAGCAAAATTCCTTTGATGGATAGGAGACTGCTTTCTTTTTCTTCACTTCATCAATCAGTGGTAAAGTAGCACACAGGCCATACACTGTGGAACAGATTGCAAGAGGGTGGAAGATAGGTTAACATCCTATCTCCTTAGCCAATCAAGACTCACATAATTTGGGCTGAAAGCGAAATGATGATGAAAATACTTGCATTTCTTCTGCCAATGGCTGACTGCTTTGGTCTTTTGGACGGATTAATTTATTATTTTCCTCAATATAAGGAGAATTGGTGGGCCTTGATTTACAGATATTTCTTCAAATTGATTCTCAGTCTAAAAGAATTTATTTGTATCTAACACAAACTACTGACATAAATAAACAACCATTCTCCAAATAGGGGGAGGGGAACAGAAAATAAATGGATGAAGCAGAATCAGAAAATAAGATTTTAATATATCACAATATAATCTGCTGGCAACATCCATTATCCCTACTTCTTTCAACATGGAAGTCCTTTCTTTGGGTTGTTCCCATGACCCTAACTAAACTGTGGTGAAAAACATTGAGTATATTGAGTAGACAGGTGTGGATCTAGAACAATACATCCACTTATCTCCCGTTCCTATCATGAGAATAAGTATTTAGGCATCATGCAGTTAGTACGGTATGCTATATTTGTTATAAAGGAGGCTGCTATTGGCTATAACCCTGCAACTGCCAATATGCTGCAGATATGCTTCAAGATATGGTGCAAGTAAAACTATGCACCAGGGGAGAACCATTTATCTTTGTGTGTGTGTGTGTGTGTGTGTGTTCATGCACATGTGTGCGCACCTTCAAGTCACCTGTTGAATTATAGTGGCCACATGAATTTCATAGGGTTTTCTTAGGCAAGGAATATACAGAGATGACTGTGAATTAAACCTAAATCCAACTGTTAGTTCCAAATACAGTAGACCCATAAGTGTTGGATTGACAAGTTTCCATTGATTCAAATAATTTTACTCTAGTTAGGACTAACAACTGAATTTAGGTCATTATATTAAACACATAGGCCAAGATCCTGCATCAAACTCATAGCCATGATGTTGTAGCTACACCTGAACTCTCCAGCCAGTTGTCCAGAGAAAAAGAGATCTATACTGCAGATGAGCAGGGCACTGCAGAATGAGATGACCAGCCCCCTCCCGCCAACAAGTAACACTGAGGAAAGCAGAAGCAGGGCCCTCTATAGGAACCTGTTGCAACTGTTTATCACATCATTGCTCACTGGCAGAAGTGTGCTGATCACATCATACTGCATATCCTGCTTGCCAGCAGCACAGACTCCATCATACCAGACAGCTGACTGGGTTTTAAGGTGAGTTTCAGGGCCATTTGCAATTGTGGCAATTGAGGCACAGTTGCAGATGTGAATATGAAGCAGCTACGATGTCCTAAATCTAATGTAGGACACTGTAACTGACTTAACAGAATGCGAGCTGTACAGTGTAACATATTCCTCCTCCCAAGTTCAAAGCCAGGGGCCACAGAACAGGACAAACGGAAAGTAGAAATTGAGT
Source organism: Gambelia wislizenii (assembly GCA_030847615.1). Classification (NCBI taxonomy): domain Eukaryota; kingdom Metazoa; phylum Chordata; class Lepidosauria; order Squamata; family Crotaphytidae; genus Gambelia; species Gambelia wislizenii. The sequence goes on along the minus strand of JAUMIR010000001.1, from coordinate 444,341,072 downwards.
TCCAATGCAACTCTACATATTGTCCTAATGAGCAGGGGTGTTCCCTGCTGAACAATTATAGCAGCTTGATTCCACTTTTATCTGTCATGGAATCCTGGGATTTGTAATTTTGTGAGGTTTTTATAATTCTCTGCTAGAGAGCTGTAGTTCACTCCCTGAACTACAGCACTATAGCTCTCTGGCAGAGAATTCTTAGTAACACACTAAATTACACACCCCAGGATTCCATAGGATAGAGCCATGGCAGTTAAAGTGCTATAAATGTGTAGTTTGGACACACACCAAATTATCTCCTCCACAAAATCTCCAAACAGAAAACAGGGATTTAGGCTAATAAGGCTGCTGACACTGCAGAAATAATGCAGTTTGACACTGCTTTAACTGCCATGGCTCAATGCTATGGAATTCTGGAATTTGTAGTTTTGTGAGATATTTAGCCTTCTCTGTCAGAGAGCTCTGGTGCCACAACAAACTACAAATCCCAGGATTTCATAGGCAGGAGCCATGGTAGTTAGCGCAGTGTCAAACTTAGATTTTCTGCAGTGTGTCAGCAGCCTAAGTGAGTTTGCCAACATGCATTCTTAGCACAAAATATTTTTTCTTTATACTGTATACATACAGACATATATACCTGGAAGTTCTGCAACATAACATTTTATGCATCTGATTAAGTGAACTGTAGTCTTCAAAAACGTGTGCTATCATAAATATAGTAGCATTTAATCTTTAAGATGCTAATGGACTCTCTGACCTTTCAGCAGAAAAATGAAACATTTTCTGGGAAGGCTCTCAGAAGCCCTACTGAATCTGCTGAGATCACCATGTGGTCTTCTGGATTACAGACCGTACTGTTTGGAAATTGTGGGAAGAAACAATAAGATATAGAAATGTAATTAACAGCTATGAGTAAAGGAAGGTATAATGAGATCTCAAACAAGAACCAATGTCAATTTAATGCTTCCTATGACACTCAAGGACAGGACTCCCGTTTATCCCATTTAAAACTGCAACACAAACCAGCATGGAACACTGCAATACACACTCTCTGTCTTGTTACCAGGAAGATTGACAAATTGGGAGGAAAGAGCAACCAAATGATTAAAGAGCTAGAGAAAGGGTGATTTATGGTGCATAATTTAAGTAAACAGTTTTATAGCTTGGTTAAGCAGTGACTGGGGAGAACAGATACAAGAAGGTGAGAGCCCAAGGGATATGGAGTGAAGGGTTAGGAGAACAGTATGCAAATATCAGAATTGTGCACACTTAAAGAAGTCTGAAGACAGGTAGTCTAAACATAGTTAATAAGACTTCTTTTCAAATGGAAGGTAGAAAATAAGAACTGGTGCTCACAAAATAATGTTATCCCAGCACTATGTTGTTAGCTTTGTTCATTCCCTTGATGCTGCCTTTGTTTACAAGGGAATAAGTGGGAAGGGGCCATAGCTCAGTAGCAAAGCACATGTTTTGCATCCATAAGGTCTCAGGTTCAAATCCAGGCATCTTCAATAAAAAGCAAATCAGGTAGCAGGTAACCTGCCTGAAACCTTGGTAAGCCACAGCCAATTAAGTGCTGCTCCCAGTCAGAGCAGGCAATACTGGGCTAAATGTACAAAGTATCTGACTGCAGCTTGCTATGCTTCAGAATTATTGACCCTTGAACCATTTACAAAAACATCTTATCACAGCTGTTATACCCAAAGGAAGTAGACCAGACCCATCCTGCAATGCTGCATGTTAGTTTGCAATCCCCTTCTGAATATACTTTCATGCTGGTACAAGCTGATTGTAACAACAGAAATGTTTTCATGCTTGCCATGAAAATTAGTTATCAACGCTCCAGCCTCATATAAATTCTGTGTCACACAACATCTTTGTACAAGACCACACTGGCACATCTTTGTACAAGACCACACTGGCACACAGTAGTAGCACAATGATCTGGCACAGCATCCAGTATCAGCTCAAACTGTTAATAGCAGAGCACAGTGCAGGTCATGACTTTGCAATGATTTGCCAGCAGAAGGGCTCATCATAGGATTTAGGATTAAAATCTGCAATTTGTGGAAGAGGAGGTTCAGATATCCACTAGCAGAACACACAATTTGGAGAAATCAGAACCATAAGAAAAGCAAACACAACTGGTGGGTAGTTTCAACAATTTTAAAATATTAGTGTCCTTTAAGACTCATGCCATTAGCAATCACAATGACTCTTGCTGATGAACCATCATATCTGTACAAGGTTAGTAATACCGTTCACCCTCAGGACATCATCTAAAGCAAATAGAAAATATCCTGTTGATTTCAGTAAGTATGACTTTCATTCTGTGGTTACGGTATTTTCCAAAGAATAACCCATCAGAATGTGCATTTTAGAACAAACCTCCTCTTACATGCTAACCTGTATTTTGGCAGAACCTGAAAACATTACTTCCTTAGTCTAATGCTCCAGGAATCAGCAAGTCAGCATGACCACTGACTATATTAGTAGAGGATTGTGGGAGATGTAGTTCAAAAAAGGAACTTTTTCAATCTGTTATTTTTGCTGTTATTTCAAGCTGTAGGTGTGACCCACATGACTGAATGTTTCTCCATAAAATGGATTCCTTCTACATATAAATCTAAACGCCAAGGAGAAGAGTTTTAGCTTTCTATGCAAGTGTAAATGTGTGTGTGGAGGTTGTATCTGTAGAGTTATTTTATTTTTATGTTTTAGTATCAAAAACTCATGCAAATCCCTGCTTAAAGTTTGAAGTGATACAGTCTAGTAAGATTTTTTTATCCTAGTTAACCAGTGGAAACAGCTTTAAATGTTAAAATGTGGCATTTTGATGTGTTTTTAATTGGCTTTTAATTATGTATTCAATGTTTTCAGTATTTTTATACATTGTGGATCATCCCAGGAGCAATAAACAAATTCTGTAAATAAATAAATAAATAGCCTGCAGTACTAGCCTGCCTGAACATCTAGTCAGTTGATCTTTGGATGAAAAACAAGGAATTCTGACTCTTCAATTGTTTTATAGTAGAAGCAACAAAATTATTTTCCCATCCACACACAAATTATACACTGAAATGGAGACCAGGGGTTTTAGGGGCTCTTTCACACTATGCAATTACAGCACCATTTTAAATAGTTACATTGCAATTAGTTACCATTTTAACTACCACGTCTATATCTCATGGAATCCTGGGGCTTACGTATTGTTAGTGAGGCAGTAGAGATCTCTAGGTGAGAACTCTAAACAGCCCTGCATTTCTATGTATGGTTGTGAAAGCTGGAGAGTGAAAAAAGCTGATAAGAAGAAAATCAACTCCTTTGAAATGTGGTGCTGGAGAAGAGTTCTATGGATATTGTGGATTGCTAAAAAGGCAAATCAATGGGTCCTAGAGCAAATCAAGCCTGAACTCTCCCTAGAAGCCAAGATGACTAAATGAAGACTGTTATACTTTGGTCATATCATGAGAAGACATGACTCATTAGAAAAGACAATTATGTTTGGTAAGGTAAAAAGCAGTAGGAAAAGAGAAAGACCACATTCCAAATGGATAGACTCAGTTGAGGAAGCCACCTCCCTTAATCTGCAAGACCTGAGCAGGGCTGTTGATGGTAGGGGTGAGTTGGAGGTCTCTCATTCATGGGGTTGCTGTAAATTGAAGTCAACTTGATGGCAGTTAACAATAACAGTACTGCAGTTACAGTGTAATCTTAGCATTATAATTCTGTAGTGTGAAAGGCCCCAAGGAGTGCATTTCATGGAAGGATTCTGAGCTTTGTTCAATTCTGAAGGAATGCTGCAATGATGATGATGATGATGATGACAAGATTCCAAGTAGACGATAAGGCTATAATTAAGTGCCTAGTAATTATGATGGATATATATATATATATATATATATATATATCACCCTCATTTGAAAAAAGCTTATGCAAATAACAGTTGCTGTGGGTACTACTGCATTCACATCCCGCTTGTGGGTTTCCCATAGGCATCTGGTTGGCCACTCTAGGAACAGAATGCTGGATTTAAAAGGACTTTGACTTAATCCAGCATGGCTCTTCTTGTGGTCTGTGGTTCTTCATTCTCATTTCTTAGGACACTCTTCCCTCTTTGCTTGAGTGCCTTTTTAAATCACTTACTTTCTCAGTCAGGTATACAGATAGTGTCTGAGCCCTCTCTATTCATACCACTTCAGCTTTGACCATTTTAACCTTTGTACCCCACCACACTTTCTCTCTCAATTTTTTTCTAGCTCACATGCAATTAATAGTTTTGTCTGCTGCTTTGAGTCCTTTTCTGGGGGAAGGCAGGATATAAATCAAATAAATAAATAAACCTTATTGTATAAAGTATCTTATGAATACAATCAGCAGTAACTAGTGCAACTTCAAATAAAAGTAAAGCACACCAGTTCAGGACTACCTCCTCATGTATTAGCTTTGCTAAAATCTAGATAACAAGAGCTTTTAGACATTATTACTGCCCTACTTGGGTCTTAAAGAGTATATTGTCCTTTCTTTATGAAAGTAAGGCATGTTGAAAGGCATGTTAATGTCATTTTACTGTTGGGTTTACAATAGTATGATTACCTGTATCCTATCTTCAGGAAGTTCTGTTTTCATAGCCAGCATCTCCCTTGCATACACATCAGGATAATGGGCCTCATTGAATGCTTTTTCCAATTCCTCCAGTTGATAGGATGTGAAAATTGTCCTAAAGGGAGTAGAACCCATTGATGAAAATAAATTTAAGTGAATATATTGTTAAACCACCTTAAAAGGATGGAAGACTAAAAGAAGAATTAAGAAAGTGAACCAAATTTATAAAGGAGTGGTTCTACAGATCTATGGATGAGGAGGTACCTTTGTATAAAATAAACAATATAGCAACTCAAAAGTCCTCTGAGAGCTAATTCTTCCCTTTTTTATTTTGAAGTTTGCCACATAGCTTAAGGGAAGTGTGAACAGGACAGTTCTTATCCTGAACTAGGAATCAGTTCCCAATTATTTAAATGGAAGAGTAAAGCATGTTCTTCAAACCCTGCCACTGAAACAAATGGGATCTTGGCTGGGGGTATCTATAAAATATATTTACAAATCAAGGGGTGAAACTGAAGCAAAACTATAACAAATATAGAAATGGGATTGCTTAAAATCAAGCAAAGGGAGAGGAAAGTTATTTTTAAAAAAAAACAGGTAACACATATGAGCTTCCCATCATTGTAGTAACTGACTAGAAAGTACTGTCTTTTACTAGACTTTTCTTTTGTTGATTTTGTTGGTTTTGTTGCCATCACAAAGCCCAGCCCATTTCTAGTAGAAACTTGTAAAAGATTTAAATAAGTGTTGGGGAAACACCATCTCATAGAAAACACAAAGCAAAAAACTCAAATGGCATCACCCAAAACATCTGGCCAGGTTCTTGGGTGAAACTATGAAACCCATGTAATTTTATCATCTTGATATTACATCCTTATTCCAAGAATTCAGAGTGATAAAAATGGTCCACATGTAGATCATCTCTCTTTATATATGGAGTGCATTTTTATTATAAACAGAATCTGGTTTTGTTCAGGTATGCTGTGATCCTAAACAGCCTTATGCAGATGTAAATGCATTTGCAATCAATGAAGCTTTCTTGCCAAAAAAAAAAAAAAAAGTGTTGTTACTGGAATGTGAAATTAAAGTTGCTCACATATATCTGATTTCTTTAAAGAAATACATAATTTACACACACACAATATCTCTGAGTGCAGTGACTAAATATATGAATGCCTTCTCTGTTGACCAATTAAACAATCTTTGTGTTCTTCAAGATTTTGCATCAAATCTTGGGAGGGTTTTTGTTTGTTTGTTTGTTTTTGTTTTTCATGGCAATCTTTTGCAATAGATTGACATAATATCAATGAAGGCTTTTGGATTTTGTTTAGGTACTGCAATAATAATTAATAATAACAAATAAACTTGTAAAATTTGATTTCAAATAACTTCCAAATTAGAACTAGCATTGCTTCTTTCTGTGAAATGTAACATCATACTTATTTGGTGTCCCAAAGAATTGAAACAAAAGTGACAAAAGAGCTCAGTTTTACAAAATATATAGTTGTACTTTCAAATCCATCAATGTGGATCTATATAAATGGCTTTTAATTTTGTAAAAGATGGTTTCAGAGCCAAAACCCATGTTCTTGAAGTGGAAAACCATAGGTTTCACTTCCCTATACCCACAGTTGGAAACTTGACACTAATTTTTATGGCAAAATACAAGTTTTCAAGAGTAAAAATCTGTCATTTGTCTTTCTGCCGTTTGTTTCTGTTATTGCAATGCAGCAATCAAATCAGCATTTTGAAATGAAAATCTTTCTTCACCAATGCCCAGTAAACAGTGTGTAGGTATTTCAACTGACGATGAATACCATAGTCTTCATTTCCTCTTTTCCTAACATTTAGAAAATGCCCCCATTCATTCCTCCTCATCTGCTGATCCTTGGTTTGTAAGTGACCTGAACAATAGAGAGGTCCCTGACCTATGATGAATTTTAGACTAAGGGCATGCTTATTCTAATTTTAAATACCCCAAATAAACAAATCCTCCTTACTTTACAGACACATCTAAAACTAGCATCAGGTATTGGAAACACATGAATAGACAACTCCAGGAGATGGAGAAAGATGTGTGGAGATGAGCGGGCATGAAGCTATCGGTCATGTTCCTGTCATGTCGCCAATCTGAATGAGCATTAAGCTATCGGAACTCCAAATCCATTTCTGAAGCACGAAACCCCTCCTACTACTAATGTACCTTGGAAGCAGTCTGCATGCCAATATTTTAATCTGATCTATGCGTGCATGTGTGTCCACGCGTGCACTAACATATAAACAAGTCCAAAGTAATATGAAATCACACACACGCTAAAGAAATACAACTTCAAAAGAGAAAAGAAATCGAAGTCATTTGCTAAACGTAACACAGACTGTTTTAAATTAATTTAACAATCTCACTAGGGTTTTTAAAATTCCTCCCAGCATTTAAAACATAAAGGACTTGATCAGATCAATAACACAAAATTGATTAGCCAAAATTGTTCTCCGATTCTGATACAGTTCCACTCCAGGTCCGAATACAAGACCGGTTCCAGTTCTAATCTTGATAGAAATAATGACCCCTCTCCCTTACATCAGTCCAGCTGGGAAGTCATTGTCCCCGTTTATCTTAAAACTGAAGACCGGGAGGCACCAGCTTTTCCATTAGAATTGGCATTCCGTCAGGAAACGATCCCTTCTCGCCTCTGCCTTCATCCTATCCACCCCTCACCGGGTCATTTGTGCGATCCCCTGGCTCTTATGGTCACCGTTGACCTGACTATTTCCCCCAAACCTTCCCGCAGAAACGCCTCGCCGTCCCTTTGTCTTGGAAAGCCAAGACCCGACGGGAGGGCGACTGCTTCGCTTGGGGAGGCGCTCTCCTCTCCTGGCCATCCCGGCGATCCGCTGGGATTTGGTCCCCACCGTCACTTGGCTGATGGCCCCCCCAAAAAAGACAGGGCCAAGATTGCCTCCTATAAACGCCTCCTATAAATGACCTCTCTGGCATCTCTATCTCTCTTTTTTTTTTAAAGCATGGGAATCATCGGGTTATCATGGGTGGTTGTGAGATGGGTTCAATTCCTCCCCTCCTACGATTTATGGGAGTAGCAATAAAAGTATTCAAAGAAGAGTTTTGCCAACTGACAGAACAGTTTGGGAAGAGGAGATGGATCGCCTCGGGAATCCTCCTCCTCTCCATCTCCTCTTCCCAAACTGTTCTGTCAGTTGGCAAAACTCTTCTTTGAATACTTTTATTGCTACTCCCAGAAATCGCAGGAGCATTCTTGCGCAGGAGGGGACGAATTGAACCCATCTCACAACCACCCATGATAACTCGATGATTCCCATGCTTTAAAAAAAAAAGAGAGAGAGAGAGAGAGATGCCAGAGAGGTCATTTATAGGAGGCGTTTTATAACACTGATTAAAAACAGGATTTTTTTAAAAAATGATTTCTGGCTGGGTAAAATGCTCGTACGGTGTTTTTTCCCCCCCAAGTGTGCCAATGATCTCGAAGAATGTCCTTTTCTCTTTAATGAGAAAACGAAAGAAAGGAAGAAAGGAGGGGAAAACCCGACCTCAAGGGAGCTCTCCGGAGATTCCTGAGAAAAGTCCCCCACACACACACACACAACCCCGGTCTGCGCTTTTAGAACCGCGGGTCGCCGAGGTGAAGGAAGGCAAGGATTACACGATCCCCCTGGAAAGGAGAGGGCAGATCCCCCCGGGGGAAGAGGAAGGGAAAGTGATCGGGACGGAGGAGGGAGAGTGCCTTGGCCTCCCTTTGGCTCCGACCCCTTTATTCTTATTTTTTCAGGCACAAAACAACACTCAAACTGGAGCCGGTGCTGCCGGTAGATTTCTTCCCTCCCCTCGAGCCGTTCTGGGAGAAGGGGGCCTCCAAGGAGATCCGGAAAGGGATCCGTTGAGGGGGGGGGGAATCCAACGACAAGGGCAGCACAGCAGGAAAGGTTACCTCTCTGGCTGGCGGAGACCGCTGGAGGGATTCGCTCTCCCTTCCCTCTCCAGCCACACGAGCAAGGAAACGACCTTTTTTTCTTGGGGTGGGGTGGGGAGAATAGTCACAGAGTCCCAAAGGCTCAGGAGATCCACCCAGAGAGAAGATCCCCACCACCACCCACCCCCCGCCGGGTCCGGCCGCCTTACCTGTGCCGCCTCTTCTTCCGCTTCTTGCTCTGGTTTAAAGAGGATTTGGACATTTTCCTGTCGCTGGAGGAAACATCTTCGGAATCTGGGGGAGAGAAAGGCGGCGGCCATGGAGAGGGGGCAGAGGGGGTGTCCCTTCCCCGGGGCTCCCCAGGCACTCCGGGCTGCCAAGGGAGCCTCACCCCCGGGCCTCGCTCCTCCTCTGCCCGGCTCGGGCCTCGGTGGGGGGCTTTGGGCATTTGTTGGCGCCCATTTCGTTTTCCTGGGGGGAAAGAGGGCGCCCAGCAGGTCCACCCAGCCAGCCAGGGGGTGCCTCATTCCCTTCAGGACCAACCCCCCCCCACACACACACCTTCCGAGTCCCCTTCCTAGACGCGGGTCCTTCTTTTCGTTTCCAGTCCGGGGGCATACCCGGCCTTTCTCCCACTTTCCAAGCCCGCTTTGCAGAAGTGGGGAAATTGCATTTGAAAGAAGGGAACGCACAACATGCACGCCACCGGATCTGCGCGGGGACACAGACCCCCAGCCCCTTCAGGCCTCTCCCTTCCCTCTCCCGAGTCGCCCCTAGATTTACAAGGCGCGCCAAGAAAAACTGGATTTGGGAAATGGGGGAGCAGGATGGGCATGGAAGGGCATTTCCACCTTGTCCGTGTGCCATCGCGTTTCCCGTCGACTTATGGCAACCCCATGAATTTCACAGGTTTTCTCAGGCAAGAGATAACCAGAGGTGGATTCGCCAGCCCCCTCCTCTGAAATATAGCCTACAGCACCTGGGATTCGTTGGCGGTTTCCCATCCAAGTACTACTAACCAGGGCTGAGCCTGTTTAGCTTCTAAGACCAGAAGGGATCAGAGGGTATTAGGTGATCTATACCTTATATCTTGGACTCCCTAAAATAACTACAGTACTGCCTTCTCCACTCCTATTCGGAGTTTCCTGGGCCAAGGGTTGTACTATTTCTCTTAATTTTCCTCTTACTTGTTAGCGAATCGTGTTTTGCCTTTCTAATTATTTCATTTCTACTTTCCCGATTATTTCTTTTCTTTAATCCCCCCAACCCCCCGCCTCGTTGTAGTAATAAAAAAAAAACCCGACGCCACATTTGGGTCTAATCCGTGGTCGCCAAAATAAAAGAAGGGCCGTGCTTCCTTCCCCCTAAGTGGATCCGTGCCCCCTCGATCGTGCCCCCGCCCTTGCCCGGACGAAGATCCTGCGCTGGCATGCATTTGGCGGGTGGCATTCTGCGCGAGGGAACGCGTGTCTGGGAGAGAGATACCGGAGGCGGGAAAGGGTCACGTCTGGATGAAAGTGGGAAAGGAGCAGGAGGAGGGCTGGGAGGCTATGCTGGCCCAGCCATGGAGCCCGAGTGTTTGGGGGGGTTCCTGGGGAGCCCCAGGGCCGGATTAAGGCGCCCGCGGCGTCAGCATCATTGTGGGGGGCCCCATAGTAGTAACCCTCCTCCTGCAAAAACGTTATGAGTAATAATCTGAATATCCTGTACTGTGAATAGCTGAGGTTGAGTTAGGTTACACTGACCTGCGATAAACACCTGCCCCCCATAAGGCCTTGCAGGGCCCCCCAATTCCTTAACCCGGTCCGGGGAGCCCCGTCCTGGTGCCCTTGGGCCAGGGGGAGCGGGGGCGAGGCTGCCCCGACAGGCGAGGCGAGGCGACCCCCGGCGGCTGCCAGGCCCGAGGCGCCCCCGGCCCCCCCGGCCCCTGCCTACCTGAGCTGGCCGTCTGGCTGGCGTCGAGCGGGGCGGGGGCGCGGCCCAGCGGCTGCAGGTGGACGCCGGGCGGGTCGGCCAAGACCTCCAGGAAGGTGGGCTGGGCGTAGAAGCCCGGCAGGCTCCCGGCGCTCAGCAGGCCCATGCCCACGCCGCCCACCCCGGCGGGGCTGAGGACGGAGCGGGCCGCCAGCAGGTGCCCGGCGGGTAAGGCGTCCAGGGCGGCGGCGGCGGCGCGGGGGTGCGGCGGCGGCGGCTCCTTGTTCAAGCCCAGGATCTCCTGGATGCCGAAGCCCGTGCAGCGGGGCGCCACCGGGGGGACCGAGCTGGGCTTGGAGCCCGGGCCGGCGGCGGCGGCGGCGGGCCCTCCCGTGGCCCCTGTCGCCGTGGGGCCGGAGGAGGCCGTCGGGGCGGGGGCGGGGGGCGGGAGCGGGGCGGGAGGCGGCGCCCCTCCGTCGGGGGCCTTGGGCTTGCCGGGCAGGCCGTGGTGGGCGAGCGCGTCCCCCGCTTTGCCCGTCATGCTGCGGCGGCGGCGGCGGCGGCGGCGGCTGGGTCCCTTGTGCCCGCTCCGGGGGAATGCTGGGGAGCCCCCGCCTCAGGCCCTTTTTATACGCCCAGCCTGGAGCCCAAGTGGGGTCAGAGCCGAGCAGCCAATCACAGGGGCCAGCCGCGATTAGGAATTCCAAAAAGCCGAACGGGTTGGCGGCGGGGCGCGCGGGTGGGGGGTGGGGCGGGGGGGGAGAGGGAGACGTGCGCGCGGAAGGGGCGAGGGGAGGGGGAGGGGAGGAGGAGGAGGAGGAGAGCCCTCAGGGGGCGGCCGGGGGCGCCCAGAGGCAGCGGTGGCACGACGCCTCGGCCAGGTGGTGGCTGGCTCCATGGCGGCCTGAGGGCAGCCACGACAGGCGGATAACTGGGGGGTGGGCGGATAATTGGGTGTCACCACAGCGGGGGCCCGCGGGAGGAGGCCGCTGCCCAACCAAGAAGAGGAAGAGGAAGGCGAGGGAGAAGCCCCCCTACTCGTCCTGCCCCCTCTGGCCAGGCGCTGAGGCGGTCAGGGGGTGACAGGCGGGTGTGGGCCGGCCCAGCCCTACCTGGCCAGGCTGGGCGGCGGGCTCCGAGGAGAGCCACAAGGCGGGTGGGGGGGGGAGGGGGCCGAGGGCTGGCCCTGGCTGAGGGGAGGCCAGGCGAGGGCCGGAGGAAGGAAGGGCTTCCCTCGCTATAGATTGCCCTGGGGTTTTTTCCGGGCTGTGAGGCCGTTTTGGGGAAGAGTTTCTTTCTGACGTTTTGCCTGCACCGGTGGCTGGCCTCGCCTTCCTTCCCCAGCGCCGCCCAATCGGTCTGGTACTGACTTGCCCGCCAAAGAGAGGCGGTGGGTTTCCTTCCAGCTCGCCAATGAAATCCTCCCAGTTCCCTTCGGGATTATCCCGATTCGAATTCACTCCTCTTTCTTTTCTTTGCATTAAAGAAAAACCCCACAGAGTTTCTGACAAATCCCCGTTAGAACGAATCGCAGGAGCGGCAGGCGGTCTGGTTTGCCGACAGAAGACCTTCGGGACCGGAACGCAAACTTTCCCATCCCCTAAGGGTAGATTCCGCGTTTATTGTTTGCATCGTTCTTCTAGCTTGAAAATACCGCTACCTTTGAAATACTGAAATAAGCGTGCCTGTTTAAATTAACTATGCACTGGCAGGGTATCAGATTGGAAAAGCCGTCCGTGGAGATCACAGTGGCAATCTTGGAGTCGCAGTATGTAAACTGTATGTATTTCAAGGGTCGTTTTGTATACTTTTAAAATAAGAGTTATGTTATATTAAATGTTTACTGTTTGACTAGATGCAAACGTAAGACGATGTGAAACAACAAGCTACCCCCCCCAAAAAAAGCCCTAACGGTGCCTATTTAAATGCATTCCTTTTTTTTTTTTTTGCAGTAATTGATTAGCCTGGTATAATGCAATTTCAATGCTATCTAACATTTGACTGAAAAGGATAAAATAAAACAAAACATATGCTGTACATTAAAGAGGGATTTTTAGAAGCAAAATGAATTAAATAAACATTAAAAGAAATTGTATTCAATGAATTAAAAGCAAGCAATAAAACTAACAGACTTTATTTCAACAGAATGTAGATTTAAATTGGCAGAAGTGGACTTAAATTTGCAGTTTCGTGCATTCAAAATTAATTTAATCCAGCAAATTAAATAGTTGTTTAGCTATATCATTACAATATGTGGGGGTGGGGATGAAATTTCTTTCTCTTAGGTGTCAAGAACATGATATAAAATAGCATGTATGAAACAGAGTTAAAACTCATTTACCTATTTCCTATGCTAAACAGTATATTATTTTGAATGTCATACTGCTTTAAAATAATTTAAATGTCTGTAGTATTTAATTAAATACAACTAAATTATATTTATACTGATCTAGATTATTTTCAAATTAATGGAAGTTAAAATAAATCTATACACAAATGCCACATTTTTAATGGTTGCATGTTTAAATATGCAACCGAGTACATTAATACTGACATCTTTATTGTCAAACATTGCCACACCTTGCTTTGGTCTGCCCTAAAAATAAAGCCTAGATGAAAGTTATCCATGAGTGTAGGAAATACCCCAATTTGAACCAGAAGAATACAGCCTTATTTTAATGGGAGAGAAAGAATTGGATATACAGAACTCTGCTCCTTAAGTACCTCACTTGTCCTTTAAGTACTGTATACTAAATCCATGCATATAAGAGGAAGCATTTTCAAAAACAGCGCACAGTGCAGTGTATCAAAAGACATCTTCCTTTTCAGGCTATCTGATGCACTGCCTCCTTATCAGTTTTAACCAGTTGTTGTAGCTTTTACTTTATGCTGAAATTGTATAAACTCTTTGGGAAATAGACCATATCATTTTGTCCATTGCCCATACCCCTAAGTTCTACTTTATAGAACCCAACAAGTCCTTTGAGATTTCTGAGAAAAGTTAACAATGGATGAAATACACATATCCATCCTATATAGAAGCTACATGTGTGATTCATAGCATTTCCTGCATGGAAGTAATTTTATATCTTGTACAAGGCATCTCTGAATCTTTCATCCATGTCTGGGATATGTAACAAAAAGCAAAAGCTTTATTGTCTGTTAAAAAACAACAACAATCCGGTTCCCAAGTTCATATTGCTTTAACATTTTTATTAGATGAACCAAAAGGGTACCAAAGTGTGTGGAAGCTTTTGAGATCTCCATATATTTTCACAGCATTCCTGGGCGGGGGGGGGGGCACTCCTGATGACACCTACACGTCACCAGCTAGAGCCTCATTTGAATTTTTGCAGATTTCTCCTCCCCCATTCCCATTTTAATTCAAGGGTGAAACCATGAAGACACTGTGATTTTGACATCAAGTCAGTTTCTCCCCTCCTCCCTACCTTTTGTAACGTTGTGCCTCATGAAAACATCTGGAGATCCCAAAAGCTTACACACATGATATGCCCTTTTGGTTGCCCTTACAAGAATGATAATCCATGCATGTGGATTTGCTTTTTTAAAAAATCATAATAAGCATGTAATCATTGCACACCTTTTGTGACAGGAACGGAGCACATTGCCAGGATTTCAGAGATCAGGAAAAGACAAATTTGACCCTTGAACAGGAATTTGTCCATTCCTGTTGGAAAATCCTTTCCCCATAGTACTGATGGTGTGTCTTCATTCCTTTGGCATTTCAAGTTTGGTGAGGCACTAGAGTGGTCTGGCTGAGAATTCTAAGTACCCCTCACTAAACTGCAAATTCCAGGATTCCATAGGATGCATCCAAGGCAGTCAAAGTGGAATCACAGTGCTATAATTATGCTGTGTGCAAGGTCTCTTATGACAAAGTTTGCACTAGCATTGGGCTATATTCAGAACAGAAACTGACCTGAAGTACTTGGTAGTTTGTTGGCTTTCTGCCCCCTTTGCTGTGACAAAGTAAAAATACATGCTATGGCATGTAGGAAATTAAAGACATAAACAGATAAGATGAAAAAAACAAACAAGGAAACAAACCCTGGAATCCCTGCATAGTTCCTGTTAACAGACATTACTTAACATGTTATAACCATAAGTCTAGATACACAATTGCTTTAAAACTGAAGCTCCCAGGATTATGAAAAGCCCACATAATTTTGTTTGAAGACTAAATACAGATTTCTAGATCTTGAAATACCTTGGGATCTCATAGATCCTGTATGGTGTATATGCTGGATGAAATAAGAAAAATCCTGACAGTTTTGCTGATATTGGGATCCAAGGAAAGTTTTTTAAAAATCTGGGCAGTGAGTGAGAGAGGGTCTCTGCCTCAGAGGTGAATTAGAAATCCCGTTGCTACACAAGAAACCGGACTAATAATAGAGAAATTCATGGAATCTGGTTTGAGCCCCCACAGGTGCCTTTTTAGGTGCATCCAAGTAATGCCACCTATTTAGTTGTGTTCTAACTTTAAAAGCAAGTTTCCTTTTAATAGTGATAGAAGTGAATAATGATGCCACCTACAGGCAACTACAGAAACAATAATACAATGCATCCCAAAGCACTTCATTGTTGCTCAACTACATTTAAAGAATGGCATTAGGAATTTCTGGATGTTCTGAGAGCCATGGAATTTCATCCACAGCTGCCAGAAAAGGGCCTTATAGATTGCTGAAAATACTTTGAACACATCATTTTATAGGGGCCAAAATAAACATGTTGGTTAGAACATAATGAACTTTAATAAAGCTCAAGTACACTTAACTCTGTCTCTAGTTGTGAGCAATAACATGGAGTTCCTTATTTAGGCTATAATTTTCTTATTTCTTGCATCTGTTGAGCACTTATTTCTTAAGTTATTTCTTTATCTACTTTGGGAAGACAATTATATTTCCTTTGTGACAAAGTAGACTAACCATACCACTAGGCAGACATTTCAGTAATTTTTGTAAGTAACCATGCACAAATGGAGATCTAGTCATAGCCCTTGGTCACCAGGTGGACACAAATGGGCACATAAGATTTAATCAATTAACTAAAAATACCAATTCCAATTAGAAGCCACTGAAACACTGCCTTGAGGTATGAAATTTTAATGAGTTTGAGCAGAAACAGTGGTATAAGGAAATATATTACATCATAATTCTTGGGGCTTTTACAAGTCCCCAGCCTTTCTGGAAAACCTCTTAAGAAAATCTCTGTACCTCTACACTTTGAAGTGTGGTTAGGTCCATTTACACTATACCCTTTTAACTGCCATGGTCCCATTCTATGGAATCCTGAGATTTGTAGTTTTGTGAAGTACTTGAAATCTTCTGCTAGAGCTCTTTAGTCCACTTCCCCCAAACCATTCCCCCACGCTACCAGCAGCCTCTCACAGAGAATTCTAAGTATTTCCTAAAACTCAAAATCCCAGGATTCCATTGGATGGAGCTATGACAGTTAAAGTTAAAGATGTAGTGTAGATCCAGTTTGTAGTTTGGTAAGGCACTTAGAATTCTCTGCTAAACAGCTCTGACAGCTATAGACTTTTGAACAATAGCTCTAGAGCTTTCTATCTAGGAGAGAGTTTAAGTACCTCATCTGCAGATCCTAAGATTTTGGAGGATGGTGCCATGAAAGTTAAAATGGTATCAAGCTGCTATAGCTGTGTGGAATAGATACATGTTACATCCTCATTCTTTTTTGTGCATGTACAGACATGTCTCAGGCAGCAAATTCTGCGGCAGGATATTGTAGGGAGAGAGTGGCACCATTCTGCTTGGCTATTCCTCTAGCTTTATTCTCCATCTAGAATGCCATTGCTTTAATATCTGCAGAAGGGGAAAAAATTAAACCACAGTTCATTATAGTTAGGCATTATTTTTCATTGTCCCAATAGGCTTCCTCGTATGCCCTGAATATTCTACATATCTAAATGTGGGCAGATGGGGCATGTGTTGTTAACCTTTTTGGTCACCATGTAACGAACTGGATTTGTTCACTAATTCACTCTGATACAGGTAGGAATCTCTGCATTCTCCTGAGTAGGCTGAGCTAGAAAGTAAAACAGGTAGCAATGGTTTGCATTAGGCTATGGCCTAAATCTTATTATGTGCCCATGTGCCTTCAAGTCACCTATTGATTTACCAGCAACCCCATGAATTTCGGAGGATTCTCAGGCAAGAAATACTCAGAGGTGGCTTTGCCAGTTCCTTCTTCTCACATATAGCCTATGGCATCTGGTATCTGTTAGTGGTCTCCCATCCAAGTACTAACTGAGCCTGACACTGCTTAGTTTCCAAGATCAGATGGGATCTGGTGCCTTTAGGGTATTTAGGGTATTATTACAGTCCAAACTAAAGGAAACACATTAAATTAGCGGGAATCTGGTAAGTCAATGCTTTCATTGAGTCAATGGGGCTGACAATAGGATTTAGGCCAGTACAAATTTGGAAACAAATTTGTTGTGTTGTTATTGTGTGCCTTTAAGTCATTTCCAACCTATGGCAACCCTAAGGCAAATCTATCACAGGATTTTGTTGGCAAGAATTGTTCAGAGGGGGTTTGCCTTTGCTTTCCTCCTCTGAGGCTGAGAGAGTGTGACTTGCCCAAGGTCACCCAGTGGGTTTCCATGTCTGAGCGGAGATTCGAACCCTGGTCTCTAGAGTCCTAGTTTGATGCTCAAACCATTACAACACCTAGTTTGATGCTCAAACCACTACATACTGAGAAAAAAGAGAGAAAGGGGTAGGCTCTGATGTGGCACAACTTACAGGATCACCTTTGTTGACACTAGTAAACTGGGACACTAGAAAACTTTGGGCTTAATTTCATCTTTAATGTTTAGAAGACAAATTTAAAATTTCTCTAGACTGGCTCCAGGGGGGGAAGATATGTGAGTCCTTTTGTATATTAATACTTGTGAAGAGTTCTTTGAATCCACACTATCAAAATGTTAAGAACATGCATCAGCTATTTAACATATTCCCCCAAAAGGCCACAAGTAACAGCCTTTAGCTGATATTGTCCTGTGTGGCTTTAGTCTGGGTTGTTAACTTCTGCACAAATCACAGTAGCTATGTTACAGTGGAACAAGTATTTCTGAGAATTGAATAAGTAGTTAAAACACTAAACATAACAAATTACAGGACAGTAGTATGGTTTTAGTAGCCATATATTTCTGAAATATGTAGACTTTACAAAATACCACAGAGAAAACTTATTTTACTTCATCAGGGAGAGCATTTCAATGATACAGGACAACTGTAGAAAAGACCTTTGATCCTTACAGCAGAGTTCTTTGTACCAGCTGGATTACATAGTGCTCAATTGGCATAACATTTCATGCGGACTATTTCAAAAGGTAAGTAAGCTCCAGATGAATCATTTGCACCAGCAACCTTGACTAAGGGCTTGTCTAGATGGTCAATTTACCCCATCTTGCCCTCCTCTTGGAACCCTGCAGTCCTGATGATGCAGAGCTTTTGGCCCATTTTGCCCCTGGGCCATCCTTATGACCCCCAGGGCAAAGATGTGGCTAAGCCTGATAAAATGTTTTTTAAAATACTTGTTAAAATGTGTTCCAGCCAAAATAAAATGGATCGGGCCCTGCATGACTGCAGGAGTCTGTGCCATCACACAGGCTCGTTGCTGTAGCTGCTGTCTACCTTGCTGTTCCAGATCCAAGAAGGGGGCCTGCAGCATGTGAACAAGGCTGGTCACATGCAGTGGGCCTTGCTCACATGCTGTGTGCCTCCTGCCTTGATCTGGAGAGTGGGATGCAGGTGGTGACTGCAGCTGCAGTGATGTCTGGACTTTCTCCTGTTTCATTGAAGTAAGGGGGGGGGGAGGAACTGGCCTGACCTGAGGGCAGGATACGCTGGCAGGGAGCTGGCATATCATATCCTGGCCCATGTAGATGGGCCCTCATCTGATTGATAGTCCCAACTAGAGTGGACCCATTGAATCAATGAAGTTTACATTCCATGGGTCTACTCTATTTACAACTAACAATTGGGTTTTGTCCATTGACTTTAGCTACTAGTAAAATAGCAACCACTGCAGTCAGCTGAATATATTTTCACATTCACCTCCTGCTATCTATCCATAGGGAAGCTAGCAGTGCATTTTAAGCTGATGGTAGCTTCTGAATTGTCATCTTGAAAACATCCCTGTAAAGTCATTACAGTGGTCAACTTAAAGTATTGGTTGGCATGGCAGAATCTGTTCTTGCCACAAAGGGTAAAGGTGGATCTATATCATATATGTAGGGGTGCGATTATTTTTAGGGATCTTTTATCAAAGGGATGAAGTCCTGGCTGATCTTGGAAGCTAAGCAGGATCAGCCCTGGTTAGTACTTGGATGAAAGACCACCAACAAATACCAGGTGCTGTAGTCTATATTTCAGAGGAAGGAACTGGCAAAACCACCTCTTGAGTATTCCTTGCCTAAGAAAATCCTATGAAATTCATGGGGTCACCTTAAGTCAACAGATGACTTGAAGACACAGACACACACACCCTTGCTGAGGAAAATATAAATCTAATCAAATTTCCATTGGCAGTTGGATAACTAGTCTAAACCTCTTTTGAGACATTATACATTGCAGCATTAATTGAAAGTATAACCAGATAAAAGGATGTCTTTATGCGTGACACAGTGCCAAATACCTTTGGGGGAAATGCCTTCTAAATGTTAGGATTATTATAAAACCAACTATACAATCAACTGTAGCATGTTACACTTACTATTCTCAGCTGTGAAATGGCTTCGAAAATAGCCCTACAGTTTCCTGGATGTAAACACCTAATGAATGAAACCCTTGTTTTTATATTTTTCTCACAAATAAAAGTGTAGATTTTAAAAACCACTTTATTTATCTCTTGCAAGTGTTTGAACAACACCAAAGGCTGATCCACATGTGTCCTTCCAGCAGAACTTTCCCATCCTTGCCTAATCTGGATTCTCATTTTTTTCTTTTTGCTCAGTTTATGACAACAGAAGCATTTGTGCACAGAAAGGAGAGAAAAATTTTTTAAAAAATAATCTTGTTCTAGAATCTGAATCCTTAACAATGAACAGAAACCCAGTTGCAGGTGAACATCTATTCATGGGTAATACAAAATTACATTAAATTTATGAATCAAATATCCTGTATATATTAGTTCAAACACTGGACTCCTTGTGCATTCAGAACTGAATTACAGTACTATAATTCACATGTGCACTCAGGTAGCATGAAAAGTTAAACATCACTCTTCATGTCACTCATAAATGAAAACCTTTTTGCTCTAGATCCTTACCTGTACAGTGGGAATAACAGTAACCACCCAGTTAGTAACAATGATTATAAAGTATTTAACAACTAGAAGATAATTGATGGTTTGTAATCATCAATTTGTAATCAAAGATTTTCTGATCTTTGCTTATTTTAAAGCTTTATTGATCATGATCAGGATTCAAAGAACTGTAAAACCAATTGTAAGACTCCAAGGGGATTTTAGAGTTGCTTGTCTCAGACACCACTGTGTGTCCCTCCAAATGCTATAATGGGAATATTTTAAAAGCCAGGCGATTTTTTATAGTTTGTGATATGGTTGAGTCACTGTTCAAGGTAAAATAATTCTGCTGGGCTAGTAGACATCCTTTGTATGACCCTAAGGAGCTCTTTGGGTCAACAATTTTTTCAGGATCTACTTCACTCTTAATGTTAAACATGTGCTAGTATTATGTTCACAATGATAGTGTGATCTCTATGAAAAAATGTAGCTACAGAGGCATAAGAATTTTTATTCTGCTCTTAATTCATATTTCTGGAAAGGGAGGTTACAAAAAGAACAGAGCAGAACAAAAATACAAAAAAGAATACATTAAAAACCACAAAATCATAAAAAGTATAATAAAACAGCCAGCTAGATTAACACTGTATTTTAAAACTGAAGATGTTTTTAAAGGACAGGACTTTATTTAAACAAAAAAGCAAATTAAAAAACCCTTAGTCTGGGAAAAGCCTTAATTCAAGAACTCCTTAATTTGAGGGAGATAGTGAAAAGTCTTGTGCCTGAATCTGAGAAGGAAGGGGAGCACCCATTTTAAAAAATATATCCTGTTAATTAAGTAGAATGGCATTGCTACAGAAAAAGCAGTCTTTTAAAAAGTGCTACATAAATATTTTTCTGACAGAACAAGAAAACTCTTTACTGAACTAGACACTTCTAAAAACATTTTTTTAAAAATAGAACTTCACAAGTAACCTGGGCAAGAGTTCAGGAAGTTGGTGTCTTCTCATTAGTCATGTTACAATAACAACTGGTGACAAATGAATATATATACATATACATACATACATATATATATATATATATATGTATGTATATATCCATCCATCCATCACACCTGACCTGTTTTCTGGGTGGAGTATAGGTGTATTGCATAATGACCTTCTGTTAGAGGTCATTAATCAGAAATGAAAGGTATATACATCATTCCTACAAAGTAGTGTTTCTGTTTACTTGTTAATATTTTGATTTGCCTCCATATGATTTAGTCTCTTTACTATGTTCTTCTGAACTTATCATAGAGTTAATGCACACCCAAGAAGAAATTGTCATGCAACTTTACAAGCCTCCTGTTAATATCCATCCACAAATTCTAGCCCATCTGAAAGCTTGAGCTCATTCTGTTATCAGAGAACTTACATGTACTTGAATGTCCACTGACATTAATGGTACTTATGTTCAAATAAGTGTGCTTAAGATCACAGCTTTAAACTAATTTAAAGTACTAAATATCTACAATATCCCATATTGCAGAATATCTACTACTTACCTCCCTATGAAGATTTACATATTTTGTGAACAATACCATCCTATTTCAGGTTGTCTGAAACTGGGTTGAAGATAAAGCTAATTATCTTTTGTAAAGATAATTCCTTTTGTTTTACTGAATGGGCTTGTTTTTAATGTAGAGCAGGAGGATGGATGCCTAATGGTGTCTTTTAATTACTTCACAAACTAGTGGCTTGGTGTGATAGAATGTATTTGCATTTGGGCACAAGGATACGTTCCTTACCTATGTAACACACAGCTTCTGGAGGACATTGAAGCTTGATGCTCCAATAGCACAAAAGGATTCTGTCCAATCTTCATAAACTCCTTTTTCCTTAAAAATATTACACTAGGTAGCTCCTTTGTTCCCATCATTCATAATGATGAGATCTGTGCCTTTGAACTCCCACCATATGGAGGGACCACATGCAGGTCAAACATTGTTAGAAAAAAACAAACAGGGCTAAATGTATTCCACATACTTTGAGTTCTGTGCATTATATTTATGCTAGTTGGCAAAAAAAATTGGCACTGCAAGATTTCTTCTTAATGAGGAATCTGATTTAGAAATATTGTAAGAAAAATCCTAGATATTGTAGAAACTGACCAGAATTATAAACAAAATGCATATGTTAATTACCAATATACATATTTTAAATAACTGCCACTGGTACATTATCCTTTTCTTATTCAATCATATGCTGTATATTTCCTTCTTTAAAATATCTGTTGAATGTATGTATCCTTACTCTCTTTTTCTTAAAAATAAAAAAAGTATTATAGTAATGGAAATGTTTCCAGTCCTCATGGCTACATAATAATATTTAAATTTGAAACATATGGGTGGGGGTGATGAAGTCTCTGAGACGGGACTGGTTTGAAAAGGATTTCCTGTGAACAAGAGATCAGGATTTATTCCATACTCAGTTCTCTATTGTCCCTCCATGGTATAAAAAAAAGCAACACAAAAAAGAACAATTTGTTCCAAAGCAAGGAATACTAATAGAAGAACAAAGTACTCTCAGTGTACTTTTCAAGACAGAATACTAACACTGAAGAGATGGCAAATGGAAACTCAGTCATGCTGGTCATTAACAATCATACTTTGCAGATGAGAAACCCGAGATGGATGGACAAGGACCACAGCTTTGTGACAGAGCACATGACATGCATGCAGGAAACAGGCTCACACACTCTTCTTTTAGGCTCACTGGGTGTGCAGTCTGGAGGATTCAGGGAGCTATATTCCTAAAAACCAACTTTTCCAAGCTCTGATCAAAACTCACACATATTCATTCAACTGGATTTCCCTGGATCACAATCTTCTGAGTGACAGAGAGATTCACAGCAAGGAAATGACAAAAGTGAGAGAAGGAACACACACTCACACACACACACATCTGAGTAGATGTGAGAATGATCATTGAGTTTGGAGCAATGTACATTATAGTCAACATCTCAGTCTGGATAGATCACCTTTGGACAAGGAGGGAATAAGACTGTCCACTGGAGTTCCATTTGCAATACTCCACCTTCTTTAGGCAGATTTTAATTTGTGTAAATGAGTGCTTTTAATTTGTCATACTATGCTTTATCTCTGTTACGATCTCATTTGATTTTAAACCCAGTTTCACCCTCATGACTGAATTCCATTTGATACATTAGGAGTAATTCTCTTCCCCAAGGGTTAGACATTTTCCCTCAACATAAAAGTCGCTTATTTTGGATAAAGAGACGATTAGATTTATCTTTAATATTTTAATGGCAGTCAGGATTATTGGGTGGGCAGCCCCAGTTTCAGTTGTTGGTGAGGGATTAGACTCTAATAAACTCTTCAGATTGAGATTTTCCCCCTGTTTTGTACACAGTACTTGTATTTATGATTTTTTTCAATAAAAATTGCTTATTTTTAAGTCATAAATTCCATTTGCTAGTTCCTATTAGTATTAAATCAAGTTGATTACATTTGTAGTGACTATGTGCACATATATCTTTTTAATTTTAACATGCACAGCATAAAATCTTTAATGGTGCAATTGCAGATACCTGTAACATGCATCCCTCTTAAAACAGATGGAAATGTGGACCTGGGGGAGAGCAAAAGGATAACAGTGGAAGTGGAGACAGGACAGAAGTGAATAGTGCCTCAGATTGCCCACTCAGGTTTTTCTAACACAGGAAGTGACTTCCAATGGGGAGGGGGGACTTCTGTTTGGCTCCTTGATAGATGTGTCATGAAACTAAGCCAACATGGCAATTAGCTTGGAGACAGACAATAGTTTCTAAAAAGGTAAGGGTAATACTGGCCTTATAAGAAAACAAAACACCCAAGCAAATTACTGTATTATGTATAGTCCATGAAAATTAGTGCTTTAATAAAATTTCTTAGTTTCCAAGTTTTCACAAGATTCCTTCCTTTGGAAACTGGTATGGTAAAGATATTGCTGCTTGAGATGAACATACTATTTACTAATTTATTTCACTCCACTGTCATCTCTAGCCAAGTGAGTTTTACTAGTCTTTGTAGCACAATAAAAACTTGTGAACACAAATAGTAGTGGGGTAAGTATATGCATGTCAGTCCCAATTATTGAGCTGGGGCGAGACGACGATCTGTCTCCAGTCTAGAACGAAAGACAATCCCCATCGTCGTAGAAGGACTACATAGAATTATACAGTACAGTACTTTGGGAAAGGGTACTCATGTTTTGCTGAAACGATAATGCACAGTACATGTATGATTGTGAGTTGAATGGAGGATAGCTTATTTGTAGGGGTGGGGGGAATCAAGAGGGAGGAGGAATTGCTGACTAGCGCACGTCCCATCCATATATACAGTACAGGCTCATTCCCACTAAGAGAGATTATTTTCCATGCATTCTGTTGGTGTAAATTAGAGCAGCGATATTGAGTCCCGTAACGGGTTTTCCCCATCAGTTAAAAGGTGTGATCCAACAAGGAGGGGAATGCAATGCAACAAGGGGAGAGTCGCCTCGCCGCGCAATAAGGAAAGCTCACACACAGCGCAACCGCGCAACAAAACCGAGCGTGTGATCAAGTCTTTCGACTGCGCCTGTTCTTGCGCGGCGCTGCCCACGGAGCCAAACGCGAGTCAAACCCAGGAGCAAGGAAGCGCTAAGAGGCCCCAGCTGCTCTGACACGTGTGGAATCTCTAATAAATTCTTGATAGAGTCGTGTTACAAATGGCACAATCTGGCAATTGGAAAGAGACCCCCCCCCCTTCTGCTAAAACCAGAAGCGCCCTGAGGTCAAAACTCAACATGCCTTCTCTGCCTCCCTCGGATTGTGTGTTTTTTTTTAAAGGCTAATCGGAAACTTGGTAATAGAATAAAATGTCAGTAAAGTAGAAATCAATAAAGTGCTAATGCTCCGGGACTTTCACTACTAGGCCAACCCTCACCCCTCCTTCCCCTCCCTCTTTCCTTCCTGACTCCCTCTGCCCCCCCAACCCACCCGGCCAGGCAACCCTCCCCATCCTCTGCCCCTTTGATTCCAGGCCCTTCTCTAATCCCCACCTCATCAGCTCCCGGGAAGGGTTGATCTGCAGCAGAAAATCCCTCATTCGGGGCAAAATCAGCTTAATTTGCAGCAATTTGTAGCAGGTCTTTGCTGGGATTTGAGTCTCAAATTATCCTTGCTTGGGAACGGGGGGGGGCGTGCAATATGGGCCGCGGTTTCCTTGGCCCTCTGGGTTGGCAGATTTGTCTGGGGCAGCAGCATCATGACCGCGGCGACATGGGTCGGGTCCCCTCTCCCCTGGCCACAGGTTCGCAGCCAAACACGGAACCCCCTCCCTCGGATTAGCAGCATTAAGGGCCAGTGCAAAGCAACAATTAATAATTTTTGCTGGGAAATGCAAATAGGCGAGCGGGGAGGGCCCCCCCGCTCGCCTATTTGCATTTCCCAGCAAAAATTATTAATTGTTGCTTTGCACTAGCCCTTGCAGAAGGAGAGGGAGGGAAGGGGAGAGGCTGGCAGGCCATGCAGCTTGCTGCTGGGCTTTCGGATGGGAGCTGTGCCTAAAGGTAAGGAGAAGACCCAGAGACTTGGTGGCCTCAAGAGCCAGATACTTTCTTCCTTCTAATGCTGCTAATTATAGCCAGGCTGTGGCTCTGCCTGGCATTTCAGGATGGGAACCCCACCACAGCCCCACAGGACGGACCAGCATCCAAGTCTGCCCGCCACTCGAAAGCCCCAAATGTCCACATCTCAAAGCTCCTCCTCATCTGTGTGCCTCAGGTCCCTCTAAAAGGCTCCCATGGGGCCTTCATCAGAAGATGAGGCAGGGGAAGGAGGCACATGGTTTCGAGATCTCATAGTCAATGGGTTTATTCCAAGTCCTTAATCTATAATCTTCTACACTTTTTGTGCTGGATTGCTCTCACTCCCCAGTGCTCTGTGGCTTAAACACCCACAAAACCATTGCAGTCTCCTAAGGGATCCCATTTTCCCATTGGGAAATTACTAAGTCAAGGCACATGCATGGGAGGCACATTGGTATGACCTTGATAGGTATCTACCAAGAAGGACACCTCTGAAAAATTCTAATATGGAGCCTTGTGTGGCCAGCATATTTTAGCTTCTTATTGCATCATCTTTCAGCATTGCCTAAAGTAGGAAAGCAGAGAACTATAATGTGCTCACAGGATATAAACCCCACACACCCCTACCCAACCATTCTCTGAAGATGGCAGCCACACAGATGCAGGCGAAATGTCATGAATAAACTCTTCTAGAAAATGGCCTCACAGCCCAGAAAAAACCCTACAGAAAACCTATAATGTGTTGTTTCTAAAATATCTAGCTTTCTTTTAAATCTTTCATGGCTTTGTAGTGCCTGGAAATAGCAGTAAAATAGACATATAAGCATCTAGGTAGATCGCTCAGCCAGAAAAATCCACCCATGTATCTGTTGTAAGGTGTTGCCTGTACTCTGTACAGGTCTGACACACTGCTATCCATACTCTTTCCCATTAATTCAGTAGCAAGTGTCACATAACTGGTGACAAAGTTGCATCTTTCTTTTCTGACTGTCAAACTTTGCTTTGAGCTGGATGGTAACCAACTATTAACTCAATGCAGGCCTGATTCCACTGTTAAATAGGGTGAGGAGGCTGCCTCAGGTGGCAGATAAAGACAGCAAGGTGTTGGATGACTTGAGCTGTCTCTGTCACTCTTAACACTTCACAGTCCTTATCATATGCATGCATTCAATGTTATAATCAGATCTGCACCTAAGATTTAGGTCAGAATCCAGTTGCATCTTACATATGTATGTATAGGTTCCTCTACAGAAATGGTCATTTTTGTCACGTGTGCAACATTTGCATGCAGTTCAAGGTCACAGGAGAGGAGCTGTATACCAGGTGCCTTTGTGCATGCAGATGCACATTCTGGGCTGACGTACATCCATCTGCTCCTCCTGAAATGGCAGTAATAGTCCTCTGTTTCTGCATTTCCTTCCACAATGTTGTCATTTTATTTATTTATTTATTTATACCCCGCTCTTCAGCCACAAGGCTATCAGAGTGGCTTACAAATTGTTTTAAGCAATAGCTATTTACACATCTACACTGCATTAAACAGTTTCCAATGTGTGTTAGCTAATTGCCCCCACAAGCTGGGTACTCAATTTAACTACCTACGAAAGGATGGAAGGCTGAGTGAACCTTGGAGCCTGCTGGAATTGAACTTGCAACGTGGTGACTTGCAGTACTGGCATTTAACCACTGCGCCACCAGGGCTCCCACATTATACTGTGAGGTACACTGCCAATGATCTGCAGGGTGGTTTTGAGTAAAATTACTCTGAGTTGGGATTTGAATTCTTTCGTCCCCAGGTTAAAAACTAACTTCAGAAACAGAACTATATCTATAGACAATGCAACAACATGCATCTTCTACCTACCTACCTACCTACCTATCTATCTACATCATCATCACCACCACCCTAGTATGATTATTCCATGAGCCTAATGTGGAACCCTTGAAGATTTGTAATAGAGTGATCACCTCACATTGCTAGGAATGGCTGCATGGACATTTCAGCTTCAAAGGTGGTATCCTTCTCAGTACCAGTTGGTGGGATGCAACCATGGTGAAGTACTGTCATGGCAATTTCACTCATCTGAAGCTGTGAGTGGCATTTTAACTCTTTTCCCAATAAATGTAATGCTCTGTGTATGCTGTTTTCCTCCTTTCAGAATGAGAGAGTATCTAGCTAGCTGTAGCAAATAAATAAACAAGCAAACAAACAAATAGTGCAGCGCTTAGAGTTAAATGGTGGTTGCATTCCCCATTGCCTTCACCATTGTAAGAGCTTATTGCAGTTTGAGGTTTTGTGATAATGGGTACACCTATTACAGCAAATTGCAATCCCACTGTATATATTCAGTTTGGGAGACCACTGCAACATGTGCATGAAAGGAGGGTAATTTAGGTAGTTTAGGTACAATAGTTAGCTCAGCAGATAGAGATGTCAGTGCTCTGTAAGTATGGGCTTGAGGTGCAGGACTTAGGCTGTAACCATCAAACCTATTGCCACAATTTTTGGAATGAGAGGGCCTCAGATGGGGGACAGAAACAATACCAGACACCTAGAAACTAAATGCAAAGAGTTTAATGTGTTGTAAACTGTTTAATTGTATGTGATATGAACACAATTCAGTTCAATTAAATGACATCACCTTATCATCAAGAGTCCCACTCAGGTCTAGCAAACTCAGGGCTGTGGCTTTCTTGACTGAGTCTATCCAGCTGCAATGCGGTTTTTCTCTTTTCCTACTGCCTTCCACCTTCCGAAGCACTATTGTCTTTTCTAGTAGTGAGTCACATCTTATATGTCCAAAGGATGACAGTCTCAGTTTAGTCATCTTGACTTCCAGGAAGCCCCCCCCCTTCCTGGGGCCTATATAATCTGACTGAAAGCTATGATTGTCCATGGAATTAGAATTCTATCTTCCAATGGCATGCAGAAGAGACAGAAGTGGACCCATTAGTTTTCCCATCGATTCCAGATTCTTGAACCATTTCTTGGAAGGCACTATGATGTCTGGGAGGTTATTCTAACTCTTTGTCTAGTCCTGTGGAACTCCCGGCTCAGTTGGGATCCCACAAGGTTCTGTCTCTGGTTCTCTCCTTCCTTTTTCACTTGGTATCTCATTTATTTTCTCATTGTTTACCATTAGCTTTTAATAGGTTTTGTCCTATCATTGTCCCTATCTTGTTGATAATCAACTCTTGGACATAAATGTAGCCTGGAATATGGCTCCACTGAGTGTGTTGTGAAGACAAAGCTCCTAATATTTTTACCCCAACCTTTGTCTATGTTATTGCCATCTCCTTCATACCATAAATTCACAATGATTGGATCATATTTTACCTCTTGCTTGCTTTTTCCACTGATATCCCAACAAATCCTCCAGTTTCTTCATTTTCTTGCCCTCTAAGATCTGTCCTTCTTCAGCAACAGCTATTGTTAAAATGTTTATCAATGCGGTTGATATCTCAGGTCTAGAGGATTATCATTTCTTTGTTACCCTTCCCTCCTGTCATATATCTCCTTTCATTCCGTTCACAGTGGTTCTGCTACAATCCTCTTTCTTTCTTGTCACTTTTATGATCACATCACCTCTTTGCACACTCTGCTACTCTATATCAACTTTAAGATTCTAGTCCATTTAAAGTTCTCCCTTTCTGTTCCCTTGCAGTATCTTTTTCTTGCCTTCTCTTTAATAGTATCACTATTTTAATATCTACACACAAGAACCAGTGTGATGTTGTGGTTTGAATGTTGGAGTAGGGCTCCAAGAGACCAGATTTTGAATCTCTGCTCAGCCACAGAAAACCACTGGATGACCTTGGACAAGTCACACTCTCTCAGCCTCAGAGGATGGCAATGGCAAATAAATCCTGCCAAGAAAACTCCACAATAGGTTCTCCTTAGGATCACCATAAACCAGAACTGACTTGAAGGCACACAACAACAGCAACACACAAATCTATCTCCTGTCTTCTTCTTTGCCTCCTACTGCTCTTCACATCTGGAACAATTTTTCCTCTCTCCTTAGTAAGCTGCTTCCCTGTGTTCTTCAAAACTCACACCTTCAACAAATACCTTCTGAACCACCAACAGTTTTTTTAAAAAATCCTGTTACCCATTTACCAGTTCCAGGCTTCACTTGCCCAGCCATTTGTCTGTCCAGCATCAGTGGTAATGTCTGAGTTGTGATCTGGACTGTGTTTTCTGTGTTGCTTGGCACTCTGTAGTAAGATATTAAATACTAGTGGTAGTAAGATGTTAAGCGGTGTAGTACAGAATGTCACGTAGGGTACATACACTGTAGAAATAAGGCAGTTTGACACTATAAGTGCTGTAGCTCCATCCTATGGAATACTGGGATTTGTAGTTTTACAAGGTCTTCTCTGTCAAAGAGTGCTGGTGCCTCACGAAATTACAGTTCCCAGGATTCTCTAGGATGGAGCCATGGCAGTTAAAGTGGTATCAAACTGCATTATTTCTACATTGTAGATGCAACCATTTTACTCATTGTAAAAATAATTTTTGAGAGGAGGAAACCAGGACAGTTGAAAGCTCTCATTGCTGGGATGCTATTCAGAGATCTGTAGAAGGGGCTTCATCAGACCTAAGAGTTTTTATGTCTGTCATTAAAAACATGTCTTAAAAGAAAGACAAAATAGGGAGATATGCAAATCATGTGTAACAAAAAGAAAATATAATTGTTGGGGAAACTAAAAACATAACAAGGAGATAGCAAAGAGGAAAACCTAAAAGGAAGAAGGAAAATGGAGTGGGGAGGGAAGGCAAGGGAGGGAGAGAGATCAAGGTGCGGGGGAGAGAGAGAGGGAGACTGTATTTTCTATAATTATTGTGGATTGGCTCGGATTAAGGGCAACTAGCTATCTCTTGGTTTTTCCTTTTTATATAACAACTAATCTCCTTCTAATCAGTTATTATTAAATTATATTCCATTTTTAATTCATTCACAGATCACTGGTGGCACAATTTGGACATCTGGACAGATAATTGAATAGAGATAATTTATGTAAATGAAGAACAGTTGTGTACAGAGGTGGGGGAAGGGAGAGTCCAGCTTTTACAAGGCCAGTGACCTAATCAGGAATCTCTAGGAGCTGGTCCCCGCAAGTTCAAGATAGTCCTGTGTCCTAAGTGACTGGCAGGGAAGGAAACAGTGGTGCTGTGGGCTGCAGTGCTGCTAAGGACTGCTTGATTTAGCAGAGCTGGTTCCCATTCTATTCTAAATTGTAGCCTACCCTTGGTGGATGGTGATGGTTGTAAGCCGCAGTTTTCTGTATGGGAAAAAATAACTTTGGTTGGCTGGTATCACCACAGATCCAACAATGCAGCACTTAAGAATGTTCACCTGAGTCATGAAATCTCTTACAGAGGTACTGAGTCCATTATAGTTAAGTTACTTTGGGCATATAGGATCCCACTCTCGTTTCCTGGGAATCTGGACACTTAAGAATCTCCTGATTCTATCTGGCCATACAGTGTACATAACGTTGACTCAAATAAAAAGCTGTCTCCTCTTCAGTCATTTTATGCTGAGATACATAGCCAAACTAAGGACCTATCTACACTAACCAGGATATGCCGGCTCCCTGCCAGCATAGCCTGGCTGAGGAGGTGGCCTGTTCTGCCCCTGTTACCTGGAGAAAACAGGCCAGTGTCCAAACAGAACATCAATCCATCAGTCCATCGTTGCAGCTGCTGCCACCACCATTTCCCTGCTGATGCAGGAGCCAGGAAGGATCTGCAACATGTGATTGAAGGCCCCCTGCATGTGACCAACCTTGATCATTTACTGAGGGACCTCTGCCTGGCTTCTGGGAGAGCCAGGGAGCTGGCGGTGGCAGTGAGGGATGGCGTTCTGGGTCAGTCTCCCTTGCACATGAGGAGCCTGAATGGATTAAACTGGGTATCAGCCCTGTATCTGCCCCAGGGTGGTGAGGACAGCCTGAGGGCAGATCGGGCTAAATGCCCTGCATCATCTGGACTGCAGGGCTATGGAGTGGGGTCAAGCTGGGGTATTTGGGCCATGTAGAGAAGTCCTAGCTGTGCATGTTTACTCTGAAGCAAAATTCATTATAATCAGCCGAGTTTTCTTTTAGATTTGGGTGCATAGTATTGTCACCTTAGTAGTATGAAGGTTCCAAGCCCAACATGTTTTGGATATAGCCAATTTGTTACATTTACCAGAATCATAATGAATGGGAGAGCCAAAATGTAAATTGGAGTCTAAAATGTCAACATTCTGCATGGTTTCTCCAATAGTAAATAAACAAAATTACTTCACTATAGTCAAAATTAAATGTCCAGACATTACCTTGAGGTTCAGAGGCAGCATGTCTCTGTCTGCTGGTTGCTAGAGAACCACAGTAGGAGAGGGCTATTGCCATATATTTCTGGTTGGCCGCTGTGACAAATACATCTGTCAGGAGTGCTTTGATTGCGTATTCCTGCATGGCAGGGGGTTGGACTAGACGGCCGTTGTGGTCTCTTCCAACTCTATGATTCTTTGACTCTAAGTGCAATTCATATGATCATTGGGGTTGTCTAAATGGCAAAAATACTCTTCACGGAATGCGAGGATAAGATGACTTGTCTTAATGGCCGTCCCTGTTGTTTCGCCTTATTGTGAAGTGGGGGGCAAAAATGGCAAGACTTTTCCTGGAGTTTTAAAAAAACTCTGAGGGAAATGTGCACCCCAACCATTAAGACAACTGCATGAATTGTCACACAGTCTGGAGGGGGAAGACTGGACCTTCTGATTAGTCGGGGTGCACAGGTGTGATCCTGTATTTTACCCCCTTTTTTTGACAGGACAGAGGGCAGCTCCGAGGGTGGAGGAGAGGAGGAACCAGGGAAAGGAGGAGAGCTCTCTCCTCCTTGCCTCCATGGGTGCCCTCCCTGCTGGTGCTGCCATTGTCATCGCAGGGATTGGGAAAGGGAGGAGGGCTCCCTCTTCCGCTTCCTCTTCCTCTTCCTCCTCCCTGCAGCGGCTGCCACTGCAAAGCTCATGAGGGAAAAAAAATACCCCAAAAACCAACAACATTAAGACAAATCGCAGCTGCTACAATTTGTCATTATTGCAGAGCAATCCATTTTTGGGGGTCTCATATAGACAGGCCATTGTTTGTAGTATGAAATCATAATGACTTTGGGATGGATTCGAGATTTTGGTCTAGTGAATTGGCCTTGTAAATTCTGTCAGGCGTTTGGATGATGAGGACATGAAGCCTTCAGTACTTAGATGAGAGGTGTGGAACATGTGGCTCTGCAGTTTTTTGGGGTCCCAATGCTGATTTTTTTGGCTCTCAAATTCTCCAGATGTCCCATATCACTAGGGTAAATTGCTTCTCCTAGAAGCCTCCAGGAGTGGCAAATCACCCTTTTAAATAGGTTACAGCACTTTCCCCGCAATGTCTGATTATTTTTCAAAAACAATTTTTGGCTTGATTTGGTGTGTGTATGTTTTTGGTGTCTCTAGTGGGTTTCAGGGCAATAGTTATTCACAACAGTTTAAACCAATCAAAATTACTCAACAAGGTGACACACAATTTCAAGTAAATTTACAGCAACTTTTATTGTTGTTGTTGTTGCCCCTCAGGCTTAGCACATGGCTGCAAAAAATAAAATAAAAAATAGGGACTTATAAGCCTTGGCTTGCAGAGAGACTGAGAACATGATGCAAGGCTTATAAAGTCCCTATTTAAAAAAAATCCTGTCACCTTGAAGGCAGAAGTGGACAGCTGACTGGCATGTTTCCCACTGTGGGTTCAAATGTATTGTGTACATTTGAATCTGTAATGGGTTGAATCCATGGATTGTGAGCCCCCAGATATGGCAGGCCTACTGTATTCATTCAAAGGAAGTTTGTCATGGCCTTCACCAAGTACGTTTTCAAGACGCAGGCAGGGATTTGAACCTGGTCTCACAGAGTCTTTGTTCACCACTCAAACAATTGTATCATGCTGGTTTTCTAGCAACTTTGCCTCATGAAAAATAGTTATATGAATTACGTAGCAAGTCAAGTTTCTGAACTGTTTTCAGGGAGAGCCCCATGTAGAAGGGCTTGCAATACTGACATCAAAAAGTTACCAGGGCATACCTCACAATGCTCCTCTTTTCAAGGAAGGAGCATATTTCACAAATCAGTCCAAACTAGTCTTGGGGTGCATTTACACTGTAGAAATAATGCAGTTTGACACAATTTTAAGTGCTGTGGCTCCATCCTATGGAATCTTGGATTTGTAGTTTTACAAGGTATTTAGCCTTCTCTGCCAAAGAGTGCTGTGCCTCACAAAACTACTGTATATCCCAGGATTCTATAGGATGGAGTCATGGCAGTTAAACTGGTGTCAAACTACATTATTTCTACAGTGTTGATGCATCTTTAGTCAGTGCAATCTGACTAAAATAATTTAGCCCCAAATCCACCTAAACTGATGGTTTTGGAGCAATCTTTTTGATTTGCAGGTGTCCGTGTGCTTTTAAAATATCTACCTGCTTCTGGACATTAAGTACTGGCCTCCAGAAATGGATTCTCTGTACCATTTTCATGGCTTAAAGACTTGTATTGCAGCATTGGAAAGACACATTCAGTTAACTGAGGATCTCACAGACCTTTTAGCATTATAGTACATGGCATATAGATGTTAACTTTGTATGGATGCACCAAATACAGCATCATAACGAGACCACATAAACGTGAAAGGGCATGCATACCAGACAACATTGCCCTTTCACGTTTATGTACTGGCCAAAACCTGTACTTTTTTATTGATGGCTCAAGCCATCAATTGATTCCCCGTGGCGCTTTAGTGCCGGCATTGCCGACATTTGAAACCTCACACCATTGTACTCACATGAATGCAGTGTCAATGGCCGGTCCGACCAGAACACTTCTGGGTGAGATCGTGAAAACCAGGTAGGCAACACTCTTTTTATTAATCTCCCCGGATTACTTGTACTTTTTAAGGTGTGTTTCTGTGCTTGTGTAAACTTTTTCTGTTTTTATTTTTCTTTAGTTTTTGAATTTGTTGCGCTTGCATCTTCTCATGAGAATCAGCAAGATCTCTAACGAGGAAGTGAATGGAGCTCTGTTTGTGTTCCGTTCATGCCTGGGCTGCTTCTTAATGCTGCCGGATGCAAGTCTGATATTTTGGGTTATTGTGCAGGGACCGGAACAGGTTTGCTAATAGTGGGACAGGAACATTAGTGTGTTTTGTGTCTGATAAAGTCTATTATTGATCTTGTTGTTGTTGTTTTTGTTGTCCCATTTTTAAAAATGTTCTGCCTCCCCCTTTATATGATTTTTGCAAAATTAAAAAGAACGACAAATGGATCTGGATAATAGAAGTGCACTGAGGTTTCTTATCCACTGCCCACTTAATCACCTTAGCCAAGAATGGAAGATGAGAAACTAGTCTGTAGTTCTCCGTGTAATAAGAGTAAAGGAGCTG
Source organism: Gambelia wislizenii (assembly GCA_030847615.1). Classification (NCBI taxonomy): domain Eukaryota; kingdom Metazoa; phylum Chordata; class Lepidosauria; order Squamata; family Crotaphytidae; genus Gambelia; species Gambelia wislizenii. The sequence continues at coordinate 444,306,247 of JAUMIR010000001.1, read as the reverse complement.
ATGTTTCTGTTGCTGGAGCCAACTTCTTGTTTCAGGAGGAGTGCATTAGGGCTTCAGCAGAATAAGTGGATTAGTCAGCCAAATAATGCAAAACCATTTGGGTCCATAAGCTTCCAGGGTTGGGTCCTCTTAGTGGGCCCATCACTCTGCAGACATCAGTAACAGTCAAAAGGCCAATCTTTGCCAATGGTATGACCATGTTAAAGGGACAATAGTCACAAGGAGGACCCACAGCCTAATTGGAACAAAAGACTAGATTAAGAGTGTGAGCAACAATATGTGTTGCCCTTGATCCATCCTGGAACAGACTCCTAGTTGACATAGCCACCAAGTACTCCTAAGCCACTTCAGTTGGAGTGCCTTTTGCATAGAGGATTAAAGCCTTGAAAAGAAGTAGTCTAGAGGATCTTAATACCATATTTGGATTAGGTCATCTGAGTAATGGAGGTTATGTGCCTGCATGGCTTGTCCTGAAAAACACTAAAATCAAAACTCAACACATGAAAATGAACTCCACCAGGGACAAGGGGATTTCCAGCAGACAATGGACCATTAGCCAAACAGACACTAATCCTCCTTACATATCTCCACCCAGAAACTAGCCGTTCAAATACACAAATTTACATATCCCCTCCAACAGGGGCTCACAGTATATAACCCCCACCCCACGCCTACCCAGCCATTCTCTGAAGATGCCAGCCACAGATGCAGGCGAAACGTCAGAAATAAACACTTCCAGAACACGGCCTCACAGCCCGGAGAAAAAAACCCACAGAAAACCTAATTTGACCTTACTTTGATCCTGGTCTTGTCAGAGCACATGTTTTCCTGGTTTCGAAGTGAAATCAGTTCGTTTGGAAAACTGAGGGCTTTAATGCATATTTTTTAAAAACCCTCTTTAATCTCCAGTTTCTAGGAAAATCAGACTTTTCCCAACTTCTTTAAATGTGTGCCCAGCTCTGTGAGATGGGTTCATGGTAGAATGTAGGGGTGAGGTTGCTTGGAGGGCACTTCTGGTTGGGGAGGGATACCTGACCAGGTGATCACCTGATCATTCCTACCACACAAGATTACCTCCCTTGCTTGCTTCTAGTCCTGCAAGCATGAGGAGGGAGGTTAAATGGGAAGCCTCCCTCATAAGAAAAAAAAGTAAAAATGGGGTGTCACAAGGGTGGGGTGTTAAAATCCAGTTTGCCCATCAAAAGCAACAGTAGGGTTTTTTTTTTAATCCTGTTAAACTTGAGGGAAGATCATGTAGGGAACTTTAAATGTGGTGGCATAAACTGAGAGGAGGCATTTAATTTTCCCAGGTGAGGGAACCAGTAAAGGAACCATCCAAATGGAGTGCAGGTGGGTGGTTACAATGACAGAAAACCAAGAAAGGCTATTGGTTGATAATGGATATGCATGCTGGGAAGGGAAATAAAACTCAGCTGCTGTGTTGGTGTGGCCCAAAAATAATCTGATTCAGTGAACACATGGACAAGACACCATTTTGTACTTTTGATTTGAATTTGGGTGGGGGAACTGTGTGGTTATCAATGTAAGTTGAGCCCGGATTATTAAAAGCCAGTGTGATGTTAATGGAGTGAAATCTGGGCAAAATACTGCAAACTGGAGCTGAATTACTTTGCTGATATGGATCCAGCTGCGGCCTGATTGGAAGAGGGTTATAAAAACATGTAAGTTTATGCTCAGGCGAGGGAAGAGAAGGAGGAAGAATAAAGCCACAGAGTTGTTCAATAATCAAATTCATGTTCACTAGGCTGCTTGACATATTTTTGAAGAGTTTGGGCAATAATCACAGCATGAAGGCTAAATTTCCCTTTCCAAATAAAATACAGAAATAGCATTTAAGAAGATCTCTTTGCTGTCAAAATTGTTTCATATTTTGTGACTGTGAATGGTAAGCAACAGCAAGTTAAAAGTCAAATGTATTTCCAATGTGTGTTTTGCAGAACCTAGTTTGGAAGCACTAGACATATGTATGTACAAAGATATTGAATCCTCGCTGATGAAGAGACAGTCAAGTGAAAGCAGACAGAATCTGCCCTTTGAAGAGCACAATAGAAAACTGCAGCAACATTTGGAGAATTGAGTACTGCCGCAGCCCATACAGAAAATGATTATGTTTGTAGAATGTCATACATCAAGTAATTTGCTTCAAGTTTACCATTTCTGAGCTTCTTTGTGGTTCTTGGGTTTAGATTAGATGCTTCCATGGATGGTTTATTTTGAAGAAAGGACCAAAGCTCTTTTCTTGAACTGGTCATCCCAAAATGTAATCATTGTATCTTTAGACTGGAATTCTAGTCTAAACTGGAAATGCCATTTATATTTCATTCTGTTTTAACACTTTCACTTTCTCCATTTCTGATTTTATATTTATATCATGAGAAGACGCTCAAGAGAAGCATGCTTTTATTTTAGAATGATTTGGATCAAAGCACACTTTTATGAAGCAGTGGCCTCGACTTGCAGCACCAGAAATTGTATAGAAAGAGGGTCTGTGCACAAATAATGTCTCCTGCAGATTAAAGTAGAAAAAAAGGTACATGTTTTGTGAGGACACGAAAGGGGGCCTCCTTGGAGGCTGCTCTCAGAGTGTGGAATTCCTTCCCATGGAAGCCTATGTTGTCCCTTGTCTTCTTCTGCTGGTAAGCAAAGACCTTTATATTTAGTCAGCTTTGACTGTTAATTGATTGCTGCCAAAGACTTTTTTAAGGGGAGGCCACATTTTTAAATGTTTTCTTTATCTCTTGTGTATTACATACTTTTTCAGTGTAATTTTTAACACAATGTTAACTACCCTGATAGTCCCCATCATGGAATATCAAATAATTGACTATATTTAATAATTTGGCTAAGGTGGCCATCCACGTGGTAAACCAGGAACCCCCCTAACACCAAGGTGGGATTCATGCAAGGCCAAGGAAAATTCCCAAAACAAATACGCTCAAGTAAGACTCAACACCTGAAGGTGAGTCAATCACTAATCTACTCAGTGATAGCAAGAGACCCTTATTGCTTGTGAAATGGAAGTTTCCTCTCTTGCTCCCTTCTGACAAAAGACCTTGCCTGTTTCCTATTCAATTCTAAAAGTATCGGTCATTACAATTGTCAACTCTTCTGGAGTACCCTTCGTTTCAGCCTGGGAACCTCCAAGAACTATTGGTTTAAACTCACAACTCCTATCCCTGTAGGGGAATTATTTCATATAAATATCACCCCAAAAAAACCCCAAATTGTTTAAGTTTCTCTTCCTACATCCCTAGACCTTCAGAATGCAACTCTGAGCTTCTGCTGCAGGAATCTCTGCTCTACAGGATACATGTTGTATCACCCATCTATCTGTCTGTCTGTCTATTACCTCCTGGTAATCAAGAGGGAATAATGTACAGTATTCATGGTCAGGCCTAACTGCTAAATTGTTGTTTTAAAGGGAATACAGCCCTGAGCAAAACAGGTCTCCCTTGCAATCACGAGGTTTTATAGACTGCAGACCCTTAGATGTTCTTTTTCTTTCCTATATTCAGATTTATTTTATTAATTTTTATCCAGCTAATTACTGTTTCAAAGGCAAGACTGCTACTCTAATAATAGACAAAGAAGATCATTGGAACTGGGTTCTATCTGAACGTTGATTCATCTTTCAGCCTAATTTTTGCAGTGGTTTCAGATAATTTTTAAACAGTATTGGCTCTTAATGAAGTAGCAATACTTCCCATTAACATTATCCCACAGTGCCTAGGTCAGCCTTTCTCAGCCTTTGTATCCTAGATGAACACTTGAAATAATTTTCAGGTCTCGGGGAACCCCTACCTAAAAATTTATACCTACACCTTCCCTTTTTAAAAAAATTACAGAAACAATGGTGAAAAACTTAGATGCTTATTATAGTCCACATTGCTATCAATACATATTTGATTTTTGAAAGTAACAGGCCTGAAACAGCATACTGGCAGAGAAGTATTTATAGTGTACATTAAAATACAGTCAAAATATCCTATGAAAATGCCAAAAAAGGTAATCTATAATAAAAGTAAATTAAATGAAAAACAAATATATTTATTGTGAAACATTATTAAAACCTGAAAAATGTTGTATGAAAATACCCCAAAAAGACTAATACAAATATATTTGATGAAAAACAAATATATTTATTATGATAACATTATTAATGTGAAAAACCATCATTTTGCATTTGTACCTTTAAACCAGTTTTATGCAAACTAGCATCCCCTTTTGTCCTCAGTTCTGGCAAACAGTTCTGGCTGCTTGCAGGAAGCAAACTCAACCACACACACACTCATTCCTTACCTCCTCCCTTTTAGCTGCCAGGCCGACATGAGGAGCTTCATTAACACATCAAAAGCTGGGAGGGAGGGCAAGGTATTTGGTACATAAATATCTTCCCCTCCCCCCCTTGACCCATAACAGGCACTTTTGCAGGCTCTGTTGGGGTGAAAACATTCACACACACACTCATTCCTCCCCGGCTTTCTCTGTTGTGGAGGGGAGAAATAAACCTTTTCAGCTCACCACTTCTCCGTGATTTATTACTATTTTCTCACAGAACCTCTGGCGATCTCTGGGGGAACCGTGGGGTTCTGGGGAACCCCGGTTGAGAAATGCTGGCCTAGGTAGATAGGGGGGAAAATTGCACAGAAGAAAAACTATTAATGCCCATACCCCCTGATTACTGTGATTATTGCAATAACCTGATCACATTTTTCAGCATTTGTTTTGTTTTGATTTACCAACACCAGAATCCCAGTTGAAGACATCATCGCCCATGTTGAATCTGCCCTCTACCGTCTCCCGGAGGAAGAGGCAGAAGAGATAAGAGGAGAAACAGCTAGGATCCTGAGGAAGGCAAAACCACCACCCAGCAACATAACCATAAAAGAAAGAAAAGCCATCAAGGATCTCAATGCAGACCCAGAAATCATTATTCTTCCAGCAGACAAAGGCAATGCCACAGTAATCATGAAAACAGAAAAATACAGACAAAAAATAAGGGAACTCTTGGACCCTGCAACGTAGAGAAAACTCAAGCAAGACCTGACCAACAAAATCACCAGAAAAACAAATGCCTTGATCAAGAACTCATCAATTCAGCCAATCATACACCAGAATCTATGCAGATCAGAGGCTCTTCCACCAAGACTAAATGGACTTTCCAAGATCCACAAGGATTGCATTCCACTCCGACCCATAGTGAGCACCATGGGATCCCCCACATATGACTTGGCCAAGTTTTTGGCCACACAATTACAAACCCACATAGGACAAACTCCTCACTATATCAGAGACTCAGCTCACTTCATAGAAAAAATCAACAACATCGAACTGAAACCTGGAGACAGACTGATCAGTTTTGATGTTGTCTCCTTGTTCACCAAAGTCCCCATAATGGACACCATGGCACTCATACAACAAATATTTCCTGAGGACATCACAGCCTTGTTCAAACATTGCCTCTCCACAAGCTACTTCCAGTGGGATAACGAATTCTACGAACAGATAGATGAGGTAGCCATGAGCAGCCCCCTGAGCCCCGTGATAGCAAACTTTTACATGGAACATTTTGAAAAGCAAGCCCTGGAAACAGCACCACAAAAGCCCACAACATGGTTCCAATATGTGGATGTCACTTTCACCATTTGGAACCACGGAGAAGAAGATTTGGTCTCATTCCTGAACCACCTGAACAGCATCCACCCAAATGTCAAATTCACAATGGAAAAAGAAAAGGAACATTGCCATTCTTGGATGTTCTAGTCATCCACAAATCAAACCAACAGTTAGGCCACAAGGTATACAGAAAACCCCTACACATGGACAGATACCTATACAAGAATTCCAATCATCACCCAGGACAAAAAAAAAGCACAATAAAAACATTGGTAGACCATGCAAAAAAGATCTGCGAACCCCACTACCTGGAGGATGAACTGAGGCACTTAAACTGGGCCCTACAGGCTAATGGTTACTCCAGATCAGACATCACAAGAGCAGCCAGACCCAGAAAAAAAACACAGGAATGAAGAAGAAAAACAGCCACCCAAAGGGAAGGTATTTTTACCATACATCAAAGGAGTCACAGACAGAATAGGAAAACTGATGAGGAAACACAACCTCCAAACAATCTACAGACCAACCAAGAAAATTCAAGAAATGCTTCGCCCAGTGAAGGACAAAAGAGACCCTCTAACAGCTGCAGGAGTTTACTGCATACCATGCAGCTGTGGACAAGTTTACATAGGGACCACTAAACTCAGTGTACGAATCAAGGAGCTTGAGAGACACTGCAGACTGGGCCAACCAGAAAAATCAGCAGTAGCAGAACATGTTACAAACCAACCTGGACACAAAATGTTATCTAAAAACACAGAAATTCTGGACCAGGCCAACAACTATCATGTCAGAATGCACAGAGAAGCTATTGAAATCCACAAACACCTGGACAACTTCAACAGGAAAGAAGAAACCCTAAAAGTAAACAAAATCTGGTTCCCTGTTTTAATAAACAATAGAATAAAAACCCAACACGTACAAAGGAATTCTACCTAAGGACAAGGGGATTTCCAGGCGATAAATGGCCCATCAACCAACCATTAGCCAAGCAGACACTAATGAGCTTTGCATTTCTATACCCAGAAACTAATAATTCAATTACACAAATTTACATATACTCCCCAACAGGGGTTCACAATATATAAACTCCATACACTCCTACTCAACCATTCTCTGAAGATGCCAGCCACAGATGCAGGTGAAACATCAGAAAGAAACTATTCCAGAACACGGCCTCACAGCCCGAAAAAAAAGAAGGAAAATCTAAGTTTTGATTTTATTTAAGAAGTAGAATAGGTATATGTGGGGGAAAGTATAACATGTGTTACTGGGACACGTTCAATAGAAAGGAAGAGAGGATGTAAGTATTACAGATTGAGTCTCCCTTATCCAGAATTCTGAAATCCAAAATCCAGAAGTGTCTAAAATTACCTTCAGGCTATGTATATAAGATGTCTATGAAACATAAATGAATTTCATGTTTAGACTTGGGTTTAATCTCCAAGATATCTCATTATGTATATGCAAGTATTCCGAAATCCAAAATATTCCAAAATACCTCTGGTCCCAAGCATTTCGGACCAGGGAGATTCAACTTGTATAGCACAGTAATTCTTAAATGCTGGTATACTGAACACAGGTTTCAGTACATTGGTCTTTGTGGCACACAGTGTTTTCTAATTGTACTTTTTTTAAAAAAAAATTGGGAGAACACTCCTACCTGATACATACTTGATTCCTTCCATTATTGTACCATTCCTTGGAGCTTCCACAGCAGCCAGTTGTACTATTGAAGAGCCAAGTTACACTTTTCACTGATATACGATCAATATGAAAGGAAACTTCCAGGAAACTACTGGTTCTTCATTGTTTTTCCTTTGTTATTTTCACAATATCTCATGGATCATTTGAAAGTGCATCAGGAAATAGTGGTGACTTCAGAACTGCTGCTATGACCCATAATCTAAAAGATTTCCTGTTTCAGGCCAGTGTAATTTCAATCTTACAAATTGCCAGAGTTTAGATTGTGACATCTATGTGCAGTGCCACAGATAGGACAAAATCAAAATGCTACCTAAATTCCTTGCTTGCCCTGCCCATACTCCAAGCTAACAGATGAAATAAGAGTTATGGCTGAGTTCCAACCCAGCATGGCTGCCAAGGTGGAACTGAGACAAAATGGCTTCCTCCTCTATAGCCAAGATTCACACCGGCCCTATTAAGCAGTGTATCGACAAAGAGACCAACCACTTTATAATAAATGGGTTAGAAAAATCTGCCTGAAGAGGGAAGAAGACAGATAAATGACAGAATAATTTGAGGTAAAAGAAGTGATGTCCACTTGGAAAAGAAACTGGGTTCCTTAATCTTTAAAGATGGAGTCGAATGGGGAATATTTCAGCCAATCTCGTAGGTAGCTTGGGGGTTTTTTTGTATGACAAAAAGAAGCCCTCTTTTTTTTTACAAGTATGAAAGGTTATCCTCTTTTACATTTGGCCAGAGGTGGAAGTGAAAGTCTCTGCATTGGTGCCAAAATAATATACCAGGAATTAAGTTTTCAGGAAGCTAGGGCTCCCAGACTCAGCTGGGAATACCAATTGCATCCCATGGGTGGTGCTGGACTGCATCAGGGATTCATTTGACATTAGCATGCCAGCATGGGATTTTGTATGCAGGCAGGAACTGCACTCAATCAGGGCTGGCTGGAGGTGGACTTCCTCTGGCAGATGTTGATATCAGAAGTCTGCCATGTTCATCAGACAACAGTTTGAGGATAAAACTGTTCCTTTGGCATGCATTTGGTATTTGAGCTCTGAGCTTTTCCCCATCTCCTTTCCCTTACTTTGGTGTTGTATATTGTCCAAGGTTACTGTTCAATAGATTGATTTCATTTGTTTGTGCTGACTCATTTTCTTAAAACTTTGGTGATTTGGGCATGGGATTTTGGGGGAGAGTGGGGACATTATCACACGAGCCCTGTTGTCACTGTAATCGCATTTGCAAAAGTGAATGGATAGAAAGCAGTTTGGCAGCACTCAGTATTGCACATCCTTTCAATAGTGCACCTGGGGCTGTTTCAGCCACTTAAGGTCCCTCAGCTCTCTTCCAGACTCTCCCTTAACCCTTCCCTCCCTATTGCCCTACCCAGCATGCCTAACATGATTTTTTATTTTTATTTTTAGTTGTAATGCAATTTGGCAATTATAGCAATGCAATTTAGTGAAACAAAGAAAAAAGAAAAGAAAAGAAAGTGGGGGGGGGAGGGAGAAAAGCAGCCTGTTTGGAGATAGCAGGAGGGGGTGGGAAACCGAGACCACGTAACTGCCCAATCTCAGGACTGCAACTGGAGAAATTTATCTCACCTGAGGATTCATAGCAAAGCAGTGCAATTGCGAGCTTATTGATGGGTGTTCCCCATCAACGGCATGGGACACTTTAACCACATTTTGGAGGCACAGCGGCAATGATTTGGAGCCAATGTCATGTGATAAGTATCGCCAAAGACATTATTATCCAGTTTTAATTCTGCTTTAAAAGGCTTGTGTGATAAAGTCCTGGGACTACATGACTACCATCCCCGGCTGTACTGTATTGATTTATTTATTCCCCACCCTTTCCCCAAAGCTGGAATTCAAGGTGGGTTGGGGATCCTGGGGGGAGGCTTCCAGGGACGTGGCCAGCTCAGAGACCATGGGACTTGCTTCACCCCAGGTGACAGGGGATTTCGCCCATGTGGGATCCCACATCAGCCATTTTAGGTTTCCTCCAGCAAGCAGTCCGGTAGATCAGTTGGCAGGAGGGTCACCCAGTGGCCAGATTTATGCCCCTTGCTGAGTCAGACACCATCAGCTATAACAAATCAAGTTGTAGTTTTTCCATTCCAACCACTGCTTGTTTCACTCTGCTATGTCCATGCCACCTGCCATTGATCACTAGGGCCAGAGTAGTCTCTCACATTGTAACTGCAGTTCGAGATAACCACTTCTGGACACAGCTACTGCTCTAGTAGCTCACTGTTTAGGTTTGAATGTTCTGAATCCTCTTCCTTTCTGAAGCAATTCAAGATCTGTTAAAATGTTTGAACGCAGAACTCAGAAATTAATGTGTTTCACTAAGAGGGTATCACTAGAGAAAAAACTCATTTGTATTCTTTATTTATTTATTATTGAATTTCTATACTGCCTATTGGTGCCAAAGCACTCCCTAGACGGTTTACAACATAAAAAACAAATAAAAAATAAGACAATTAAAAATAATTAAAAGTAACAATTAAAAATATTTTTAAAAACATATACAAGTTAAAACAATGGAAACACATAAAAGCACACCCCAATTTCAGCAAGCTACAAATTAAAAGCTTGCTGAAATAAAAATGTTTTTGCCTGCTGGTGAAAGGAAAGCAGGGAGGGGGCCAGCCTAGCCTCCCAAGGGAGGGTGTTCCAGAGGGTGGGAATAGCCACTGAGAAGGCTCTCTCTTGTGTCCTTACCAAGTGAGCCTGGGATGATGGCGGGATCAAGAGAAAGCCTTTCCCTGAAGATCTTAAAATTCTGGCAGGTTTGTATTGGGAGATACGGTCTTTCAAATAGTTTGGATCCAAGCATTATAGGGCTTTATAGGTCATGACCAGCACTTTGAATTGTGCTCAGAAATGAACCGGTAGCCAGTGAAGCTGTTTTAACACAGGGGTTATATGATCCCTATAAGTAGCTCCGGTCAGCATTCTGGCCACAGCATTCTGGACCCACTGAAGTTGCCAAACAGTTTCCAAAGGCAGCCCCACATAGAGTGCATTACAGTAGTCCAAACGGGATGTAACCAAGACATGTGTCACTGTGCCAGATGTGACATCTCAAGGAATGGACGCAGCTGGTGCACTAGTTTTAACTGTGCAAATGTACTCCTGGCCACTGCTGAGACCTGGGCATCCAGGCTCAGAGTTGAGTCTAGGAGCACACCCAAGCTGTGAGCCTGAGATTTCAGGGGGAGTGTAACCCCATCCAGCACAGGCTGAGTCCCTATTCCCTGATCTATCTTTTGACTGACCAGGAGCACCTCTGTCTTGTCTGGATTAAGTTTCAATTTATTTGCTCTCATCCAATCCATTACTGACAACAGACATTGGTTCAGTACCAAGACAGCTTCCTTGGAATCAGATGGAAATAAGAAATAGAGTTGGGTATCATCAGTACACCCCAAAACTCTGGATGACCTCTCCCAGTAGTTTCATGTAGATATTGAACAGAATGGGGACCAAACTGAACCCTGAGGGACCCCACAGACTATTGGCCAGGGCATCAATCAGGAATCCCCCAGCACCACTTTCTGAGTTCTTTTCTCCAAGAAGGACCAGAAGCACTGCATAGTGCCCCCAAGTCTCATCCCAGAGAGGCGGCTCAGAAGGATACCATGGTCAATGGTATCAAAAGCCACTGAGAGGTCCAGAAGAATCAACAGGGACACACTCCCCCTGTCCAGTTCCCTGCATATGTCATCCACCAAGGCGTCCAAAGCTGTCTCCATCCCATAACCAGGCCTGAAGCCAGATTGAAATGGATCTAGATAATCTGTTTCATCCAGAAACCCCTGGGCCTGGGAGTCCATCACCCACTCCAGAACCTTGTCCAAAAATGAAATGTTGGATTGGCCCCTTCTAGTGCATGTTCAACCTTAGTGCCCATGTTTTCTTCACCTCAGCATTGCTTCGTTTTCTCTCTCACTTCATTTGACATCTTGTGCAATGTAGTGTGTGCTGTTGATTGGCTCATTTATTAGAGCTACCTGAATTCTTCTACTTAGCCACTCCTCAAGGCACTATATCTCTAACACAGATTGTATCTCTGGTTGCCATCTCAGGTTACCATCTTTTCTATATGTTTAACGAATGAATGAAGAGGCATGAAATTCAATAGGTGACTCTTCAATTATAGGAAAATCTTTTGTTTAATTTATGTCATGGAATTTTTAAAGGCAAACCATTCCAAGTACACAAAACTTAATTCTATAAGACAGCTCAGGAAGGCATTCCACTGTTTCACACCCCCCCCTTCTTAAAAAAGCATAAAATACCCTGAAATTTTAAAAGCACCTAGTAACTAAAACTACATTAAAAAAATAGAATCTTACACTAGCATTTTAATTAAGCCTGGAATCCAAAACAAGAAGATGTAAATTTACAAAGTTCTGTGTAACATAGTGCTGAGAAAATTTGTTCAGAGTGAGCATTGATCATAGAATCATAGAATCATAGAATCATAGAATTGTAGAGTTGGAAGAGACCATGAGGGCCATCCAGTCCAACCCCCTGCCACGCAGGAATCACGATCAAAGCATCCCCGACAGATGGCCATCCAGCCCCTGTTTAAAGACCTCCAAGGAAGGAGACCCCACCATGCTCCGAGGGATTGTGTTCCACTGCCAAACAGCTCTTACTGTCAAAAAGTTCTTCCTAACGTTGAGGTGGATTCTCTGCTCCTGGAGCTTGCATCCATTGTTCCGTGTTCCAGTCTCTGGAGCAGCAGAAAACAAGCCTGCTCCATCCTCAACATGACACCGCTTCAAATACTTAAACAGGGCTATCATATCACCTCTTAACCGTCTTTTTTCCAGGCTAAACATACCCAGCTCCCTAAGTCTCTCCTCATAAGGCATCGCTTCCAGACCTTTCACCATTTTAGTTGCCCTTCTCTGGACACGCTCCAATTTGTCAATATCCTTTTTGAATTGTGGTGCCCAGAACTGGACACAGTATTCTAGGTGAGGTCTGACCAAGGCAGAATAGAGCAGCACTATTATTTCCGTTGATCTAGACCAGTGATGGTGAACCTATGACACGCGCGTCAGCACTGACACGCGTAGCCATTTGGGCTGACACGCAGCCGTAGACCTCCTCCCCACCAACCTCCCCACCCTCCCCAAAGTGGTGATCGGTCGCCACTTTAGGGAGGGTGGGAAGGTGGAGGAAAGTGGCGGGCAGGGCTAGGAAGCCTCGATCGCCAGTTATGGGAGGTGGGGGGTGGAGCCTCCCCCCCACCTGGCCACCTCCCCGAGGCCTGCCGTGCTTCCCTGGAGCCACCTCAGAAAGGCTGGGGAAGGCGGAGGCGGGTGGGCGGGCCTCTGCCGGGCCTCTCCCCGGCTTTCCTGAGGGGGCTCCAGGGCTTCAAAGCCCTGGAGCTGCCTTGGAAAGGCTGGGGAAGGGGGCAGGTGGGCGGGAGGGAGGGACTGCCCACCCTCTCCCCGGCCTCCCCGAGAGGGCCCCAAGGCTTCGAAGCCCCGGAGCCACCTCGGAAAGGCCGGGGAAGGCGGCGGGTGGACGGGAGTCTCCCCGGCCTCTCCCTGGCCTTCCCAAGGGGGCCCCTAGGCTTCGAAGCCCCGGAGCTGCCTCAGAAAGGCCAGGTAAGGCGGCGAGTGGGCGGGCAGTAGTCTCTCCGGCCTCTCCCCACCTTCATGAGGGGCTCCAGGGCTTTGAAGCCCCAGAGCTGCCTCAGGGAGGCCAGGAAAGGCAGCGGGCTGGCGGGCGTCTGCCCAGCATCTCCCCGGCCTTCCTGAGAGGGCTCCAGGGCTTTGAAACCCCGGAGCCGCCTTGGGAAGGCCAGAGAAGGTGACGGGAGGGTGGGAGGGAGTCTGGCCAGCCTCTCCCCGGCTTCCCGAAGGGGCTCTGGGGATTGAGAGCCCCATATAGCCCCTTCGGGAAGGTTGGGAATGGTGGAGGGAGCACGATGAAATAAATGCTGCTGCTGTATTAGATAGCATCATATATAAATTAGAGGTTATCCCCTCAGAAATTACTTTGACCCTTCTTTTGCAAAGGGATCTTGTAATACCTTTGAGACTAAGTGAGATAAAGAAGTTGTAGCATAAGCTTTCATAGACTTGGGGCTCAGCTACACTGGCCAGAATATGCTGGCTTCCCACTGGCATATTCTGACCCCAGATAAGGCCCATTGCTCCATGAAATGGGATGGAGTCTGCATGGACACAGTGACCTGCCTCTGCAGATGATGTCACTGTGGTCTGTCACACTCTCCGAAGCCAGGAAGGAGGCCTGCAGCACATGATCAAGGCCCCCTGCATGTGACCAGCCTTGGTCGCATGCTGCGGGCCCCCTTCCTGGCTTCGGAGAGTGTGACATGGATGGCAGCAGTGGTGGCTGTAGAGACGGGCTGGTGTGCTGGTATAGACTCTTACAGTTCCATGGGGCCCAATCCCTTTCCCCCCAGGTATTTTGATGAATGGTTTAATGGGCTTTACCCCATCTTTGCCCTGGGCATCATCAGGACTGCCTGGGACCAAAACAGGGCAAGAGCCCTGCATCGTTTGGACAGTAGCTCCAAGGCGGGGACAAGATTGAGTAAATAGCCCATCTAGAGAAGCCCTTGATCTATTTTTGTCCCTTCTTTGTTCATCTTTTCCATCCTGCTGCTAATGTACCTCATTGTGGGTTCTATGGGGCCAACTAGAATTGAATATCGAAAACGCAATCACAATTTAAGTCCATATATATATATATATATATATAACTCCAATACAACAAATTATATATTAAATTAGACACACATGCACTGTCCCAAAAGCTCCAAGAATCCAATGCGGTACCAGTGCAGGACTTGACTGCAGGATTCTTTTGCTTGTGCTGCTCAGCATTACTGCAACATTTGGATGCAATCTTAAAGCCCTAAATAAACAAATACAAAATGCACATGCAATATAGAATTTACACAACAAATAATTTACCCCCTTTGTTTCTTCCTAAAGACATAATTGAAAATTATTTGTTGTTAACTGCCATCGTGTCGAGTTCAACCTACAGCAACCCAATGAATGAGAGACCTCCAAGTCACCCTGTCATCAACAGCCCTGCTCAGGTCTTGCAGACTCAGGGCTGTGACTTCCATGGTGGAATGTATCCATCTGGAATGTAGTCTTCCTCTTTTCTTACTGCTTTCTATCTTGCCAAGCATTATTGTATTTTCAAGTGAGTCATGCCTTCTCATGAGGTGTCCAAAGTCTGATAGTCTCAGTTTAGTCATCTTGACTTCTAGAGAGAGTTCAGGCTTGATTTGCTCAAAAGTCCATTTATTTGTCATTTTAGCAGTCCATGGTGATAAAATGCAACCTTGCCTGCCCCCCTTGCCAATTGGAAACCATTCTGTTTCTCTGTATTCTGTCCTGATGGTAACCTCTTGTCCTGAGTACAGGTTATGCATCAGGACAATCAAATGTTGTGGCATACCCATTTCTTTAAGAGCTATCCATAGTTTTTCATGATCTAAGGGGAAAAGGGGGCAGCAGGAGATGCTGGGGGTCAAGGTTCATTGAAATTTTCTTTTTCGGGTCCCTTAAAACCAGCCTGCTGATCACTTGGTGTGGTGGTGTCTCCTGCTCTTCTCACCAAACACTTTGCTTGCCTGCATATACTCACTCCCTTAGTCATGTTGTGCTAGTAGTGGCAGCAGCAGTTAGGAAACTCTTGTGAGGCTTAACAGTAATGTGCAGTGGGTCCAGATATGAGCATTGTTCATTTATAACCCCCCTGTATTTTCCTACAGTTTATTCCATCTTTTTTGTTTCCCACACGCATAGAAAAATAGTTTAAGGGAAAACTGATGGAAGTGCTGTGCTGTGTATTATCATTCACCTAGGGTTCAGCTACATGAACCAGGCTCCATGCCGGCATATCCTGCCGCAGATCAAGCCCATTGTTCCCCTGTTACCACCTCCAAACAGATCAGATTCCAGATAGGCCACCATCTCTCTCTCTGTCTCAGAAGGCAAGAAGCCGGCTCACAATGTCATTGTCAACCCCATTGTGATTTGACAGGAGAGGAGTCAAGTGCGGTGGGAAGGATGATTGTGCCGGGACGGGTGGGATTGGAGATTGTGGTACAGGAACAAAATTTTTCATTCCTGTCTGATAATCTCCTTCGAACCGAGCTTCACATCAGGAAAGTTGAAGAAACCAGGAAGGAGGCTTCTTCTTCCTCCATGTGCTGCTGCCATATATGTAGGACTTTACTCTCACCTGCTGTTGCATACTTCTTGGACAATTTCTGTCAGTCAGAGAAGCACTGTTCTAGAGTAGTTCTGCTCCTACTTGTAATGATGCATCCATGAACAGCACTGAGTGTTTTGTATGTTTATGTTTGCATTTAAATGTAATTTTACAGCACGTCAAAGGATTGTTAGATCTCAGGACACAGTGTAGTAATCAATTAACTAGCTAAAGCATAACCCTACCCACCCCAATACAGTTCTCTCCCTTCCATCCTCTTGTCCCAGCTTTTCCATTTTACAATTCTTTATGCCTCCTGCACATTTTTCTTTTTTGCACATCTTTTAAAAACCTTCTAGTACCAACAAATCATTGCTTTTCTTCTGTAAACTCCAAGCAGAACTGTAACTGACTTTCCACACTATCAGAGGATATCGTTAGAAACCCAATAGTTTCACGGGCAGACTGCAATTCTGCCCCAGCATAAATTATGTCAGTGGTCTAAGGGGAGCAACAGGTGTGCAAGGGCAGCTTGAGGCTCCTGAGTGCAGCTCTGCACAAACACCCCGGCACTGTTTGGCTGTGGAGGTGTACCTGGGAACTGTCTATTTTCCCTTCTGCACCTTTTGGTGAAGAGAAAAAACAACTGCCACTGGCTGGACAAAGGTGGAAGCTTCTTATTTGGATCCAGACACTCAAGATCAGCTGGAGAAAACCCTGCAACCAGTCAGAGGCCATGGGAGTGGAGCTGCCCTTCCATGACTGGGAGGGAAGCTGTTACACAACAAGGAACAGGATATCTCCTTCCATAATGGCCTTAAAAATATTCATGCTAACATAACCAGGGGTTTACACCAGCATACGCCACCTACAGAATTCTGGCCATAGTGCGCTGTCTCTGTATTTGTTGTTGTTTCAATTTGCAGTTAAGTTAGCTTCAACATATGGTGATCCTATGATAAGAGACCTCCAAGAGCCGCAGCCATCAGCTGCCTTGCTCAGATCTTGGAATTGAAGGCCTATGACTTCCATAATTGAATCAAGGATTCAACCCACAGGGAGAGGTGGGTAATAAATAGAATCATAGAATTGTAGAGTTGGAAGAGACCACAAGGGCCATCCAATCCAACCCCCTGCCCCGCAGGAAATCACAATCAAAGCATGCCTGACAGATGGCCATCCAGCCTCTGTTTAAAGACCTCCAAGGAAGGTCTTATTATTATTATTATTATTATTATTATTATTATTATTATTATTATATCTTTAATGTGGCCTTCCTCTTTCTTTACTGCCTTCCATTTTCCCAAGCCTTATCCATTTTTCCAGTGAATCATGTTGCCTCATAATGTGCCCAAAATATGATAGCTCCCATTTAGTCATTTTGGCTTCTAGGAAGAGTTTAGGCTTGATTTGCTCTGGGATCCCCCCCCCCTTTGGGGGGTCTTTTTGGCAGTCCATAGTATACATAGAACTCTCCTCCAACACCACATGTCAAATGAGTTGATTCTCTTCCTATCAGCTTTCTTCAGTGTCCAGCACTCAACCATATGTAATGCTAGGGCATGGATGATTCTGACTTTGATATTTAATTATGTATCTTTACATGTGATGATCTTATTTAGTTCCTTCGTAGCTGCTCTTCCAAGTCTGAAGGTGGACCTACACTGTAGAAATAATGAGGCTTGACACCACTTTAAGTGCTGTACTCCATCTTATGGAATCCTAGGATTTATAGTTTTACAAGGTCTTTAGCCTTCTCTGTCAAAGAGTGGTGGTCACTCACAAAACTACAAATCCCAGGATTTTGTAGGATGGAGCCATGGCAAATAAAGTGGTGTCAAACTGCATTATTTCTACAGTGTACATGCACCCTTGAGTCTTCTGATCTCTTGACTGTAGTCTCCGTTATGACTGGGCTAATGTAGAGAAAATCTTTAACTGTTCTGATGTCTTCATTGCCCACAGTAAAGTTATTTACATACATGGTCTGTGGTCATTATTTCTGTTTTCATAATATTCAGCTGTAAGCCATCTTTAGCACTTTCCCCCTTAACTTCGATTAGCAGTCATCCCAAGTCCTTGCTGTTTTCTGCTGGTAATATGGTGTCATCTGCATAATTTAAATTGTTGATGTTCCTTCCACCAATTTTCGTACTTCATTCCTCCAAGTCTAATCCGACTTTTCATATGATATATTCTGCAAATAAATTAAGGAGATAGGGTAATAATAGTCAACATTGTCTGACTTCTTTGCCAATGAGAAACCATTCTGTTTTCCATTATTTTGCCCTGACAGTGGCCTCTTGTCGAGAGCATAGGTTACACATTAGGACAATCAAATTTGTGGCACACCCATTTCTTTTATAGT
The DNA here is from genome assembly GCA_030847615.1 of Gambelia wislizenii. Taxonomy (NCBI): domain Eukaryota; kingdom Metazoa; phylum Chordata; class Lepidosauria; order Squamata; family Crotaphytidae; genus Gambelia; species Gambelia wislizenii. Next base: position 444,288,310 of record JAUMIR010000001.1, on the reverse strand, counting down.
GATGTAGAATTTTTCATGACCTACACAATGAAAGGTTTTGCTGTACGTACAGGTTGATTTTCTTCAGAAATTCTTTGGTGTGCTTAATTAGCCAATGAATGTTTGCAATATGCTATCTAGTGCCTCTTCCTTTGCTGAACCCAGCTTGGATATTTGGCATGCCTCACTTCACATATGGGTCCTGTCTACACGATTTAAATAATACGTACGGCGTGCGAAAGTTCGCACTTCCGTACAAACAGCCGTTCAGATGCACTCGAATGCAAAAGAGGGGGCCCCGGTTTTCCACCCTGAAATACGCACACGCGGCATTCGGGAAGGAAAGCGGATCATGAAGAGAAATCCGTACGCTGTTCGGATGGCTGATGGGTCTGTACGGTCCGTTCGCACACATATGAACAGGCAGGGTAATCTGATTGGCTGGCTGAGTAGAGGGGGCGGGGCTAGCACGGAGGGGAATTGGGAGCGGCCGCCATGTTGGTTTCCTGGCTAGCGAGCGTCTGGTAAGTCCGTGAATTTATATGTTTATTTATTTTTATTTTATATTGTAAATACGGAAAACCGAATGTCCGCAAACCAGGAACCTTTAAAAAAAAAGCGGCGGGAGATTTAAAACTGCTGCTTGGCTTGCTCGCTCCAGCCAGCTTTGGGAAGAGGGAGTCATATGGAGTTTAGGGGGCTTAAAAATCGTATAGCTGGTTCGTATGCATATGAACGACAGGCTGTTCGTATTTTTTGCCCCCCATACGGATTTTTTTATGATCGTATAGCCGCACCCATGGTAAAAGTCTTTGTTGTAAAAGCTTGACCATCACTTTGCTTGCATGTAAGGTAACTGTAATGGTCCAGTGTTTGTTACAATTCCTGCTGTCCCTGTTCTTGGCAAGTAGAATGTATATCGAACATTTCCAGTCTACAGGCCATTGTATTGTTTTCCATATTTGTTGGCAGATTTTTTGCTGGTATGCCATCTGATTTATTTTTTCAAGTGCTTCAGAGCAGCTTCAACTTCACTTTCTAAAATTGTGGGTTCATTATCAAAAGATTATTCCTTAAAGAAAGATGTTGTCTTTCCATATCTTTTAAATTGGTTTTCATTGCGTTGTTTCCATTGTTTTTATTTGTCCTAATCATATAACGTGTTCCCCTGTTAGTAAAATTGCATCCCTACTCTTGGTTTAAATTTCCCCTTCATTTCTTAGAACTTGTGTAAGATATCTCTTCTACCTTTTTTGTTGTCTTTTTGGTTTTTTGCATTGATTGTTATAATAATTTTCGTGTCCATATGTACAAATTACTTAACAGTTGTGTTCAAGATCCTTACTCTACTTCTGTCACCTTTTATTTTGCTTCTCACTTGTCCTTAGCCATTTGAAAAGTTTCATCTATCATCCAATGACATACAGTCTGTCTTGGTTGACATTCTTCTTGCTTTGTTGTTGTTGGTGGTGTGATCTTATTATTTAACAGCACACTTACATCTAAGCACTGTATATTACCTCCATCCACATGAATTTAAAAAATGCATTGAGTGACTTCTGGAATATTTTCAGCTCCCATAAGAATTCCAATGTATTTCAGGGTATAAAATAACCCCATGTCCACAGGAATGTTTGTGGATGTGTACTGAAGAGCATTTCACAATAACCAAACACTGAGCCAGAAAAAGACATATTTGCATGAGGCAGAAGATTGACATAACTCTTTCTTGCTAGATGAGTGGGTAGGTGGGTGGATGGATGGATAGATAGATAGATACCATATTAACTTAGATTGTAAGCCACTTGGGTCCCATATTGAGAGAAAGGTGGGATATAAATTATATATGAAACCATTATATATGAAACCAGAATCCTTTATGTGCCTTAAAAGCACTACCACTGTAAGTTTCAATGGGAAAAAAAGTCTACCACCACCTCTTTTAAAGGAAGCAGACCCAAATTCTGAGGTAAAACTGCTATTTGCATTTATTTGCAGAAAGACCTAGCATTAATAGTATAATGGGGTAATTTTCCACCTAAGTAACAAAATGGTCCCTGCTAAGGAAACATCCTCCAATGAAGGATGCCAGCTACTCTACAGGTGACCGGATTGTGTCATCTGAATGCTGCACTGGCTCTTCTAGACAAATTTCTAAGTACAGTTCAACTAGTGTTCTTACTACACTGTGACCAAACTGGGCTTCCTGTGGTGTGCCAGATAGCCTGCCTAGATAAATTTCTCCCTTCAAAGGTTATGATGTTTTAGCAACACAGCATCACCATACTTTTACTGCTGAAGTGGCATTTACCTCTGACCTCAACCATTTGCTCATTAGATCCATCCATGGTGTGTATCACAGTGAAAGATGTTCAACACACACAGCATACATATTCCGACAGGTAGGAGATTTTCACATGGGGCCAAAGTACCCTGTTACTGCCCCGCCACCTCCTCTCCTGTTCCTGCCACGGAATAACGTAAATCTTTCACATACTTAAATTAATTCCGTGGCAGGAACGGGCTCCCCCTCCCCTCGCTGGCCAACCGTAAATGCAGCCATCGTAAGGCTGCTTTTATGACTGGCCATCTGAAACATTATCACGTTATCGTGTGATAATGGCCGGGTGGTAAATTTAAAAAATAAAACTCCCCCAAACATAAAATCAGTTCACCAAACACAAAAACACACTTTAAATCAATCAAAACAGCAAGGGTAAAATAAAGGGTACCACTTACCTGGATGTCCAGATCGTACCAGGAAGTGCTCAGAATGGACCTCCCCTTCGCGGCTGTCATTTCAGAACAGGAACAGGGCTCCTGTTCGCACACCTGTGATTGCGTGATAGCAACGGAACGGGAGGTCTATTCATGACGAAAAGCCGTGATTACATTGTTTCAGAACAGTCATGTGAGCAGGATGGATGCAGGACAGAACGGGGTCAATGTTGTCCAAAAGGGGAAAACCTTTCCTGACCCTGTTCTGTTCCTGCTACAGGATATAAAGCCCGTGTGAAAATCTCCGTAGTCAGTTTATCAGTTACTGTACACAAGACTATTGTTTCCCAGTTGCCCAATCTCAAGTCTGTTGTGATCACAGAAAACCTTGTCCGGCTCTCATTACTCTGGAGTGGCAGTGCTGTGAGACTAGGAGCCACAGTTTCACCAAGACTATGTTGTCAAAAGCAGTAGGAGAATCTATGTCCGCAGCTCAATGATGTCAAAACGCTTCCACACTTTGACAGGGCTTCTCTCATTCCATTTGCTGGATACATGCTATGTCCCCCTATTTGTTTCAAGAGTTATATGGCAAAGAATGCTTTCTGGGAGAGGAGTTTCAAAGGTTTCTAGCACTGTTTTTGGTTTTTTGCATCCTTTGACTGGGCATTTCCAGACAATCTCTTTCTAGTGGCTGTGTTACCCAAATTACTGAGGTCTGTGGAAATCCCATGTGTGTTTACCATAAATCAATATTTCTATGGGGAATTTTAATTAGCTCAAATGTGGCTGTGAGAGGCCGGGTAATGGCAGGATCTTTTGATCTACGTATACGGGTACTCACTGATGAGACTTACAGCCAGGAAATAAAATAAAAATATTGAAAAATAATCAGGGGGACGTGCACACACATACACCCAGGCTTCAAGCACTCACACAAGGCTATCAAAGAAAGTAGGAAGTTTTGGGATAGAGGAACAGAGTTCAGGATGATGGGTTATGCTGTACCTATCCAAAGAGCAGAGATTCATGCAGCAGAAGATACTCAAAATGCAGCTCTGAAGTTCATGCATCAAACCAGCAGAGTAACGAGGTGGGAGAAACTACAAAGACTTTGGTGGTGTTTAGGGGTGATATATATACTCGGTATTCCCCCCGAAGAGGTGTTATGAGTGGAATACAATGTCTGCCAGAGTTTCCCAGGGTTAAACAATAGATTCTCTAGATGTTTTAATGATTGCTAATGGCTAAAACATTGGAACTGATGGGTCTCGGGCAACCTCTCTATTGTTTTTAGGAGAGGTGAGAGGAAAAGCCCATTTTGCAAGGCAAAAAGTGTCCAGCTACCTTGATTGAATTAGTGGATGACTCACTTCCATGTACGTCCAGGAGAAGTAGCCTATTTTCTCCCTAACTCATCACTTCAAGAGGGGTGGTGCTCTTAATTACTACCCAGGCATATCTTTTAGAAATTTGGGCTGGCTTCTTCCTTAGGTTTTCTGAGCACACCTTGAGTCCTTTCATTGGGAGGCCCTGGTCTAATACCAACTATGTGGAGTGCCAATAATAAGCCAATTCATGCAGTATAGCCAATTGATGAACTATTGGAAGGGAGGGGGTATCAGGTAACAGCTGCTCCCAAGCTGTGGGATTCCCTTCCATGAGAAGCTAGACTGGCCCTTCCTCTGCTCTTACGTTGCTGGCAGGCAAGGACCTTTCTATCCAAACAGGCATTTAATGAGTAATTGGTGACTGGGTCTTATTTTTATTGTGGGGGAGGGTTGTTGTATTTTTAATTTTATTGTTATGTTTTTAAATGATTTTATATATTTTTAAAAAAATGAATGGCATTTTAATATAACAACTTGCTGAATTGTATTTTATCTTTTTTATTATCATATTTTAGCTTTTTGTTGTTTTAGAATTGTTTTTAATATTATTTTATTTTAAAAAATTAAATAAGAAATTTAAATAGACTGTTCTTTTCCACAAAGAAACATAAAAACATATATGCAAATATACATCAAAAAGAAATAAGCAAACTTAGGAATAAATTCTTCCAGAACACGGCCTCACAGCCCAGAAAAAACCCAAGGAAAATCAAACTTTGTTTCTTTGCCACATTTGTCTCTTTATTGTTTCCTTTACAGTTGTAACTGTTCATTATTAAATATAGAGTAATTTATTACTCTCTTCTATAGATAATACACAGACTGATAACCATTTATCTTAATTTGACTTCCCATCATCCAGTTACTGGGTTTTTATGTATATAATTCCATTCCATATCTAATAATAGATTGATACCAACAGACTGAAGTTTACATTTACGACTATCCAAATTAGTAAGATCTAAATACTTCCTTTCATACGACTTATAGTCTGTTCTCCCTTGACCTTAGCACCTTGTCCCCAATAACAATTTCCTTATCTTAGTTGGTTTATTATTACAGTTGTACCCCATTTCTTTTCCAAATGTTTTTAACTTCTCTCCAGTATTCTTGATGATTAGTTAATGTTCCATCTTTCACATAATAAGAAAGTTTGTCTATCTCTATTGTTTTAGAATTTTTTGAAAGCTGGCTTAAGAAAGGCAGAATATAAATGAAACAAATCAAAAATACAAACAAAACAGAATAAAATAAAGTAAAATAAAATAAATATGGCCCTGGCTGCTGCTCCTTGGTGAACTGTCAGTAGGTATCTGTATCAGGTCCTTCCATCCTTGGGCTTGTCTACATTGTTAAGAAACCCTGGAACCACCCTATAGTCACCATGGATGTTGTTGATCCACATCAACCCTATAAATGCCATACTCACCAGGGCTTGTCTGACGGGAGATCAGAATATCCTGCCATATTGTAATCGTAAGTGAACTTGCATTGGTGTAAAAGGGCAATCCTACACTCATCATGTGTCCTGTACATCACACTATTCCCAGCCATGCGGCCAGGCCTTCTCCGTTTTGTGAATATACATTGTCCCAGAGTACTGTATTACTGGATAAGCAGAGATATGTTTATACAGATATGCACACAATAGAAAAATAATAAAATAACATAAAATAAATGCCTGCACGCTGGCAGAATGGAATCCCATCCACCAGAGGTCCTGGCCCCTGCTTCGCACCAAAGCAAATCCACAACTTCCACTTGGCTAATAATTCAGGGTTTCCCATGAAATAGGAAGCAAACCATGAATCTTTTAGGTGAATATGGGTATTTTTTTATCAGTGTAGACAAACCCATCCTGACTTCAATATTCATATTTGTTCCTTCCTGGAGAGGATCAAGTGAATGAAAACTTTTTGGCCTTCCACCTTTGACCCACGGTCCACTCCCCATCTGAGCACTCATAGCAGCTTCTCTGTATCATGTTTCAGTCACAAAATGGCATGGAAATTTTTTTGGCTCAATACATTATACTGTGTAGGACATAAAAGTACCCCCAATGTCAAAATGCAATACTTGATATAACTTTTTGTCTCAACTTTTTAAGGTGCATTAAAAAAAACTGTTAGTGGCAGATGGCTGAAAACTGTTTAAAACTCTTGAAGTGACAGTTTCATAAAACGCCTAGCTGGTAGGTCTAGTTCTGTGTGAATTTTGCAACAGAATGAGATCCTGGGGTATTAAAATGTCATGTGTGATAGAACAAGGGTTGAACAACAAATGCAGACACCCCTATGTCCACTCTGTTAAAAAATAAAAACCTGAAAATACCTGTTGTTCCTGTTGTCACTGTGAGCCTACATGGTAAGCATGCTTGCTCCTTCCCTGTTCTGCTTCATCTGCATTTTGGATGGAATTACACCCTGGCGTGCTCTGTAGTTTTGCTGTGTTGCTACTTTAACTTAATCCTGATAGTTAACTCTCATTTTATTTTGTAGTGTGTTCCTTCCACTCTCCCCCGCCTAAGCAAAGCTTGTCACGCTCTGTTTAATTGAATTGTATTATATATGCTTTGCTAAAGACTCTTCTCCATCTAAAATACGGTTAGCTTTATTGGCCCCCTCCAGGACAGTGACAAAGTCCTGTCTCTCCCCCACTAAGCTGTTCCTTCGTGGGCCAACAACAAGCCCTCCACTTTTCCTCCGGGTGCCTTTCCACAGACAGACCCCCCCTTGCTGCCACCAATCGCCTTATTATTACCCCCTCCCCATAGACACTGACACACAGACACCATTAGTAGCTGCCTTCCCCCCTCCTCTTCCATAATCTATCTACATATTAAAATGAGTTTGTCCCTGATTTACATGCGTAAGAAGGGATGTAATAATGAGGACGTAGATTAGAAGATTTAGCACAATCGTTTGTGTAGATTGTGCCCCATCAAAGGGCAGCTCTGACGAGCTGAGATTAAGGAGCAAACAGCTGCCGCTGGAATTCAGTCCATTTGTTTGTTTGCTGTTTTCTCTCTTGACTCCAGCAAACAGTCTCATTAACATGCAAGTGATTTGCTCCTTAAGCCTTTTTCCCCCCTCCTGTTTATTATTGGGGGAGTTGCTGACAAGGGCTTTGTGGAGCCTATACATGGCCCACTTCTGAGAGATGGACATGCAAATCAAGATTAAAATGGGCAGTAATTAAAACATAAAGAGCGGGAGCATGACACCTTTGGGAGGGGGAATTCTTAAGGTTAGGGTATCAGAGCAGGAAATAGAATGGGGAACAGCCCAAACTAGATTCATTGCCCCCTGAAATTTATCTCATGCTGTCCTCTCTCTCTCTCTCCAGCATAATACTTAACTTTCTATTAAAACAATTCACCACGTTTGTTTCACTGGCCTTATTGGCAGATTCACCCATGCTGGCAGAGATGGCCTCAATTCTCCCTTGTTGAAGTCTACATTATCCTCAGCTGTTGGACTTCACCCACATGTAGCATGTATGATTAGATCACATACCTGGATGTTCTTATGGCAAAATTACAGGGCTGAACTAGAACCAAGTCTCTCTGGAAATTGAGTTCAGTGCCAGGATCCAGTCCTGGCATACAGAAAGGAACACGGAAGAGAATGTCTGTGTATGTGCACAATAGGTTTCAGCTTGGCTTCAGTTGACTTTTTTTTAACCTAACGTGCCATCCAAAATTAATCTCAGGCTTTGCTACTATTAAGACTGTCATGTTTCTTATTATTGCTGTTTGCTGTCTACCCTTGCTATGGGTTTTGTCAAGATACAGATCTGGATAATAGCCAGTCTGTGCTTCCAGAAGTTCAGCTCTTGCTTTTTTGGAGGTTATCAGACAGGAACGAAAAAAGCATTCCTGTCCCACAATCTCCACTCCCGCCCCTGTCCCACCACAATCACCTTCCCACCACACTTACCTCCTCTCCCATCGTTCCGGCAGCCCAGGAGCGAATGGAGCTCTAACAGAACTCCCTTCATTTCCTGCAGCAAAATCTTGTGGATTCTCACGAGAAGACCTGAGCTCAGGAAATTCAAAAAGAAAAAATAAAATACACACAAAAAAGTGATAGCAAGCACAGGTGGCTTGCTGTGGCAGGTGGCTGACACTTTAAAAGGTGGAAGTAACCCGGGGAGGGTCATAAAAAGTGTGTCACTTACCTGGATGTCCTAATCTCACCTGGAAGTGTTCTGGTAGGGACTTACCATTGATGCTGGGATCACGCCAGCATAACGGGGTACCTTGTCACACACAGGAACATCCGTGACAGGAATGGAACAGGGGATATAATGATGGATTCTCCCGTCAATAAAAAGCAGCACTGGTGGAACAGCAGTAGAACAGGTGCACAACAAGGGGGGAACAACGTCATCTGAAAAAGGAGCCCTTTTGCCATCTCCTGGAGTTTTGCGATCTCCTGGAGTTTGTGTAACGCCACTTATAACATGTCTGATAATCTCCTTTGTCCCCAAATCCTAGGTGTATCCTGATACTTCCAGTACCTAGCAGTGACAAATGCAATCTATCTGTAATCTCCATCTTGAGCTGCTAAAATACAGATCTTCTGACCTAATTTTTGGATTTTGTTTGTTTGTTTTATGCTGTTTCTTGCTTTTGTGTTGCTTAGCCTGCTAAAATTAAAGTGTGCACCTTATTTTCTGACATTTTGCTTGGTCCTGTAATGATGATATTGTATTCACATCTACTCACAATCACTTAAAAAATAATAGTTGTGTTGATCCATGAAGAGAAAAAAGCTTCAAAATCCACAGCTGAACAATTACCTGCCATATTTCTGGGACTGTCAAGTTGGAGTAGGAGTTCCAGGTGCCCTTATTATAAGGGGTGTCCCCTAATTGAGGTTTGGCAGGCTTTTCCTCTTATATAGACTGAACAAGATACCAAACAAGATACCAAAAAATCTTGTATTTTCAGGTGTGGGCCCTTCATAAAGATAGAAATGTGTGCATCATGCAATTAATGAATGTGAGTAGTATGTTAATTTTACAGAGAAATTGTTGTTGCTAACTGCTGTCAAGTTGACTTCGACTCATGGCAACCCTATGAGTGAGAGACCTCCAAGTCACCCTATCGTCAACAGCCCTGCTCAGGTCTTGCAGATTCAGGGATGTGGCTTCCTTGATTGAGTCTATCCATCTGGAATGTGGCCTTCCTCTTTTCCTACTGCATTCTACCTCACCAAGCATTATGGTCTTTTCTAGTGAGTCGTGTCTTCTCATGATACGGCTAAAGTAGGACAGTCCCAGTTTAGTTATCTTGGCTTCTAGAAAGAATTCAGGCTTCATTTGCTCTAGAACCTATTTATTTGTCTTTTTAGCAGTCTACAGTATCTGTAGAACTCTTCTCCTGCAACTCCATTTCACTGGAGTTGATTTCCTTCTTATCAGCTTTCTTCACAGTCCAGTTTTCCCAACCATACTTAGAAAGTGGAAATATGATGGTTTAGTATTTCCATCCTAGCTTTAGTATGGACAGGTTGCTTACCTGTAACCATAGATCTTCGAGTGGTCTTCTGTGAATTCACACAGCTGGGTTATTCCTGCGCCTGCACAGTGTTCAGAACCTTCTGGAATCGCTAGGCAGATTGTGCATTGATACATTTTTGGTGGTAACTCCGCCCTCTCCAACGATCCCCTTATAAGGCACTCCTGCATAATTCCCCTCAGTTGCTTGAATGATGCCGCAACCAGCAGCATCTGGAACATAAAGCATACATATCATAGTAGGACATAGAGGGAAGGATGGGTGGGTCTATATGAATTCAAAGAAGACCACTCGAAGATCTATGGTTACAGGTAAGCAACCTGTCCATCTTCTTCGTGGTCTCTGTGAATCACACAGCTGGGTAGACTAGCAAGCTTTTTCCCAGGAGGAGGGTATGTCCTGTACACAAGTAGATGAGGACTATACTCTGTACTCAAACAACAATTGGATTTATTAACAGCACATTCTTTGAGCATGAAAGCAACTCATCAGTAAAAACAAACTCACTCATTGGATGGAGGACAGAAGGACAGCCTTTCCAAAGGTAGCCTCATCTCTGGAACGAGTGTCCAGTCTGTAGTGTGAGATGAAGGTCAAAGGTGATGACCAAGTTGCTGCATGGCAAATGTCCTCTAGGGGCACTCCAGAGAGAAATGCTGTCGAGGTGGAGACAGCCCTTGTCGAATGCCCTCGAACCCATGGAGGTAACAGTTTCTTGGTCAGTTCATAGCAGAGGGCGATGATCGACAGGCGCTGCGAGGAAATCGGTGCACCCAGCTTCGAGTCAGCATAGGAGACGAAGAGCCTGGGTGATTTTCTGATGGGAGTTGTCCATTGTATATAGAAGGTGAGGGCCCTCCTAACATCGATATAGTGGAGGGTGTGCTCAAATTCATCCTTCGGATCCTGCATCAGAGCATGCAAAATAATGGATTGATTCAGGTGAAAACTGGAGATCACCTTGGAAAGGAAGGAAATGTCTGGTCTCAGCACCATTTTGTGCTTGTGGAAGGCAGTGTATGGCAGGTCTGAACGTAGGGCACATAGTTCTCCAGCTCGGTGCGCTGAGGTGACAGTGACGAGGAAAGCCATTTTCCAGGACAGGAGTCTCAGGTCTGTGGATGCCATGGGTTCAAAGGGTCGTCGAACCAATTGGGAAAGGACGAGTTCGAGGCTCCAGGTCAGAGTAGGTTCAATCACTGGAGGATGGAGATTGGCGTACCTGTGATGTAAAGGCCACTCTTTTAGCCAGTCTCAGAGCAGCAGGTGCCCAGCCAATAGGAAGGCAGCTGGGCACGGCTATAAAAGGGGCCTGACAGAGAGTGAGAGGGGGTTAATTGTTTTGAGGTCTGACTGGAAAGAAAGAGTTACACCGAAGGGAGGGTGTGCTCTTAGAGTTCCTGAGGGAACTTTTCAGTCTGACGACCACAGAAGGGTCTTAAGGGTCCAGAGAGGGACTGAATAGACTTGGAGAGTCTAATAGGGAGAGGCGCAGAACAAGTCAAGTATATAAAGGGGATTTAGGACTTTGTGCCTGAGTTAGTAGTGCTGGTGTGTCTAGATTGATGTTACTATTTTGAAAGGAATCTGATGTAACTAAGCCTTAAGAAGATTAACAACTTTAATACTCGACTACAGTTTACTTGTTTTATATTTTTCAATAAACTTTTGTTAGAGTTTAAAGCTGCTTGGCCTCCGTTTAATTTAAACCACGCTACCTGATATCAGGGACACAAAGGGCTGTCCCAATAGAAAGTGGTTGGTGCTTCACACATTCTTTTGGGGCAGTAGTTGGATGCAAGAGAACCCATGGAACTGCCATCCTAAAGTCGGAGTGTTAAGGTGGTGGGTTGACCGTGTACCCCACAGTACCCCTTTAGGAACTTCTTGACCACCAGGTCCTTGAATGGAGAGGGTTGACCCCTTGCCTGGAACTTGACAGAGATAGCTGCCAAATAGCAGCAGAGCAATGAAATGGAAAGTCCCGCTTCAGCCAGATGAAGAAGGAATTCAAGGACCACCGGTACCGAGTAGAACTCTGCAAGCAGCCCACGGTCAGCCAAAAAGGCCTCAAACCTTTCCCATTTGTAGTGATAAGATTTTCGAGTGCAGGATGTCGGGTAGTGTCAATTACAGCTTGGATCTCAGGTGGAAGGATCGGAGGAGCTGGAGCCACTGGAACCGAGGCTGGATTCATGGGCATATCCTCCATGCCGTCAAGTGGAGTATCTCGAAGTCTGGATGTCTGACCACTCCGTTTCGCATGGTGAGAATGTCGGAACGGTTTGGAAGGCGGATGAAGTGATACCTGGCCAGATGTAGAAGGGGTGCAAACCAAGGCTGACGGGGCCACCACGGAGTGATGAGGATGACATCCGTTCAGTCCCGACGGAGTTTGGCGATCACTCTTGTCAGTAGTGGGAATGGAGGAAAGAGGTAGAGGAGCATGCCTGTCCACCAGAGGAGGAACACGTTGCCTCTCGAGCCCAGAGCTCGACCCCTGGAACAGAACTGGTGACATTGTTTGCTGGGGACCTGCGGTGTCTCCCACAGCTGGAATAGGTCTTGTGCAACTGACCAGTGTAGCATCCATTCGTGGACGGACGAACTTGAATGGCTGAGTCCGTCTGCAAAAATATTCTCCTCTCCCGGCAGGTGGATGGATTGGAGGTGTATGTTCCTTTGGACACAGCAGTCTCAAATGTCTAATGTGAGTTGGAGGAGTTGGGGGGACCTCGTTCCTCCCTGCTTGTTTAGATAGTACACGACTGAGGTGTTGTCCATCACCAACAGCAGAGTTTTGTCTGTCACCAAGGTCTCGAAGGCTCACAGTGCCCTGGTGGCGCAGTGGTTAAATGCTAGTACTGCAAGCCACCACGTTGCAAGTTCGATTCCAGCAGGCTCCAAGGCTCACTCAGCCTTCCATCCTTTTGTAGGTCGGTAAATTGAGTACCCAGCTTGTGGGGGCAATTAGCTAACACACATTGGAAACTGTTTAATGCAGTGTAGATGTGTAAATAGCTATTGCTTAAAACAATTTGTAAGCCACCCTGATAGCCTTGTGGCTGAAGAGCGGAGTATAAATAACTAACTAACTAAATAAAAAATAATAAAAAAAACAGTGCCTTCTGTACACTGAGGAGCTCTAGGACATTGATATGGAGCACCCATTCATTGGCATTCCAGGTCCCTTGTATCTCATAGGCTCTGAGATGGGCTCCCCAGCCTAGCATGGAGACGTCCATAGTTAACGAAGTGTCTGGTTGTGGAGGGTTGAAGGGCATCCCAGACAGTATGTTCTCTGGGATCAGCCACCAGTCCAAGGAACGTTGGATGGCGCACGGCATCGTCAGGAGTTTCTTTGAGGAATCCCTTAGAGGATTGAACACCCCTAAGAACCAATGCTGGAGCGGACGAAACCGTAGCTTGGCAAGGCGTGCAACATAAGTTGTAGCAGCCATGTGGCCAAGAAGCACTTGAACCGAGTGGGCTGAGAGTTTTCGGGACCGACGGCAGGCATGGATCAAGGAATGGAGGGTGTTGAATCAGTCTTGAGGGAGGTAGGCTGCTGCCATCAACGAATCCAGCTGCGCTCCGATGAATTGGATAGACTGGGATGGTTGAAGTTGCAACTTTTCCATGTTGACAACAAGTCCCAGGCTGTGTAACACATCTAGGGTGAGATCGATGTCCATCTCGAGCTGGTGTCTGGAGTCTGCTGCAATCAGCCAGTCGTCGATGTAGGGGAACACCACCACACCACGCTGACAAAGAAAGGCCACTACCACTGCCATGCACTTCGTGAAGATTCTCGGGGCCGTGGAGAGTCTGAAGGGCAGAAGACGAAATTGGAATACACCATTCCCAATCTGGAATACCAGGTATCACCTGTGGTACGGATGAATCCCGATGTGGAAATAGGCGTCTTTGAGGTCTATGAACACAAACCAATCACCTTGCTGGAGGAGCGGGAGGAAGGAAGCCAGGGTTACCATTCTGAACTTCTTTGGCGCAATGTACCGGTTCACTCGTCGGAGGTCAAGGATGGGACGGAGGCCACCGTCTTTCTGTGTGACAAGGAAGTACCTCGAGAAGAAGCAGAGGTTGTGAAGTCCAGGGTTTACGGGTTCGGTGGCCCCTTTCTGCAGCAAAGTCTGCACCTCCTCGAGGAGGGGAGGGGAAGGCGGTATAGGTCGAACCCAACCCGTTGGAGCCAGTGTGTTGAATTCGATCCAATAGCCATGCCATACGATGCGAAGCACCCAGTGGTCCGAGGTTATCAAGGACCAGGCATCTTGGAACGACGATAGGCGGTCTCCGAACATGAGGGTCTAAAAGAAAAAAAGAATCAGAATGAAGATAGGCAGGCTCAAAATCGTCTCCTGCCCTGGTCTTTGGGCTTCGTTTGGAGGGTGGTCGGTAATGGGAGGTCGACCCTTGGCTCCTCACCGAAGAGGCCGATGAGAGGAATGGTTGGTATCGGGAACACCTGGAGGACTGGGGCATGTACTGTGTCCTAAAAGAATGGCCATAGGTAGAGGCTTGCCAGCCTGTGTGGCCTCTGGACCAGTACACAGAAGATGAGGACGATGGCATACCATACTTCCGTGTGGTGGTCCTCATCTTCTGTGTGAATTCAATTTTTTCGTCAGTGGATCCATTGAACAGGTCCGACTGATCAAACGGCATGTCCTCAATGGTGACAGAAGCTTGAGGAGCAAGACCCGAATATCGCAGCCAGGCATGCCTACGCAGGGCAATGGATCCAGCCACGGTCTTGGCAGCACAGTCAGCAACATGATGTGCTGAGTTCATCTGCTGCCCGGCTAACAGTTGAGCCTCAGCTTGGATCGCCTCTGCCAGCCTCCTTCTCTCATCAGGTAGGTCCTGGATAAGGGGCATCATTCATTCCCAAAGGACATGCTGATACATACCCATATAGGCCGAATAGTTTGCTATATGGAAGCTTAGACTGGCAGCTGAATAGATCTTCTTGCCAATAATGTCTAGCTTCCTGCCCTCTGGATCCGATGGTGTGGTCTGTGCCCGTCATTGTTACCGATTTTGAGAGGCCTCGACCACCAACAAGTTGGGACATGGGTGCGTCTTCAGCCACTCGATAGCCTCACCAGCCACACGATACAGCCTGTTGATCCTCTTCGAAGTGGACGGGATCGAAGAAAGGTTTTCCCATGATCCTTGTGTAGGCTTGAGGAGTGATGGCTGGACCGATATGCTGGCAGCGGGAGGGGCCTTCGACTTGATCCTCTGATATATTGGATCCACCGGTTCAGATTCCTTCTCTGTCACCTTCAGCTCCAGCACATGTGACATCCACACTACCTGCTCAGAGAATGAACGGACATTGTCAGTTGGTGAATACGAGTCCTTGTCGAGCAGGTGAGGCTGAGGAGACGGAAGGTATGGTAGATAAGAGACCGATGAATCCGATGAACTTGAGGATGAACACGAAGGCGACGGGCTCCGGCGACCATGGCGGAGAGAGGTCATTCGAACCAGAGGCGTAGGCAGCAGTGGCGGCAAGCAACGCGGTTCCAGGCATGGAGAGACATGGCTTCCAGCGTCCCTTCTCATCGGTACTGAGAAGTGTGGTTCATCAGTGGTTGGTCTGCCTAGATCATGGAAGGGCAGCCAGGATGGTGATCGATGAATGGCCCAGCCTGTACATGGCTCCGATAGCTGAAGCACTTGAGCAGATGATAGTACTTGGGACCCTGAAGGGGAAGAGAACTGAGCACAATAGATAGAACGTGCCACATCATACGCTCCATAAGCAGGCTCGTCAAATTGGATCTGAGGCGATGGAGCATGGGCCCAGACAATATCCTCAGTGGAGAGTGCCTCAACCTCAACGTCAGAGGAGGATCACCACAGCAACTTGGCCTGCAATATAAAAAGAGCCAGAGAATGGCCTCGACGGCGGCGAGATGTAGAAATTTCACCTGCCAACGCCAATGACCTCTCAGCTGAGGTCATTGGCATTGGCAGGTGGGCAGGTGGTCTTTCCTCAAGAGGAGGAGACCAATCCCGTGGCATCTCCTGCTCCTGATGGAGCTGCTTCCTTGTGAGGAAGCTCCTTAGAGGTGCATGCAGGCGGTTCTGGTGGTTCCCGCTGCATCGCCTCCAATATCTTGGCTGCATCCTTCATCCTTTGAGTCAGTCTTAGGCTTAGAGCCCTCCTCAGGTCGGGACATGTGCTTCGTCTTCTTTTTCTTCTTTAAGGACTTCGAAGAATCCGAAGAGGCATGGTCTTGAGCAGCATCCTTAGGTGCTGCAGCATCTCGAGGAACCTCCCTCGGTTTTGAGGGGGCTTGGTCCCGGCCAGAGGTCGATGATATCAACGGTGCTCGGTCCCGAGTCGAATCCGATGAGGGGGCGTGTTTGTGGGAACGACGCACTGCCTCAGGATCGGAAGCTACAGGTAAACGTTGGGACGTGCTCTGGGACCGATGGTGTTTTTTAGCCTGGGACTTCGGTGACAACAAACAGCCACATTTGGCCAGTGAAGCCATAGGAGGAGCAGCTGGAGTCGAAGTGGCCATTGGAATCAATGCCTTTTCATACAAAAAGGACGTGAGGTGGGATAATCTGTGCTTGCGGGCCTGAGGAGTAAAGGCCCTGCAATGGACACAGGAGTCCACATTGTGGGACTCACCCAGGCAAATGAGGTACCGTGAATGCCCATCAGAGCTAGGGAGCTTTGCCTGGCAGATGGCACATCTCTTAAAGGCAGCTTTTGAAGTCATCTTACTCACAAATCCGAGTCATCAAATCAGAAGGATACACCGTAAGCATCAAGAGAAACCATTCCAAGTCAAGATTACCAAAAATCACACAAACCACAGCCAAATCTGAAGGAGTAAGAGAGAATCGTAGTTAAGAAATCCAATCCGAGTCAAAACCGGTCAAATCAAAAGTGAGTTGAAATAACAAGCGATCGAAGATTCCTTCATGCTGCTAACGTGGTGGAAAGAAAGGAACTGAGGAGAATGAGGCAGGAGGACCTTTTAAGGGGACCGTTGGGGTGGTCGGAGTTACCACCAAAAATGTATCAATGCACATTCTGCCTAGAGATTCCAGAAGGTTCCAAATGCTCTGTGCAGGCGCAGGAATAACCCAGCTGTGTGATTCACAAAGACCACAAAGAAGATTCAATGATATATCTTGACACTTCATGATTTTGTCTAGTTCATTCATAGCTGCCCTTCCAAGTCCTAGTCTGTCCGAAAGCAATTCTAAAGTACCAACAAGTTAAACAAGAGCTGGGAAAGCAGTTAAGCTCCAGTGATAACTACTTAGGAAGAGCAAGCAAAGTTCCGTTCCTAGGCATGGCAGCAATACAGGCAAAAGGCACACAGAGAAGAGTCCAAAATACAGTCCAAGGTCAAGGCTTACAGAAGGCAGCGTACTCCAGGAGTCAGTCCATAGGTCAATAGGATCAGGCAACAGGGTCGTCAGGAACAGTCCAAGGTCAAGACACATGGCAAGGCAGCAAGGATTCAGGTAGCTTTCTCCATGGAGATCAGTTGGGCTCTGACAAAGCCTCCATTGCCTCTCCCAACCTATAGAAAGCAATTAAGGCTTTGCAAGGTGTTTCTTAATGAGCAAGTTCCTCTCATAAATTCTCAGAGATTTCCTTTGAGCCTGCTTTTGCGCTTGGTGCTGTGTAATCAACAGTGGAGGTAAGTCTCTCTCCTCTTCTTTGTCCTTATCCAAGTGGGTAGGACTCTCTGCTGGGACTGATGCCAACCCACTTGGACCAGACTCTTCCTCTGTTCGAGCCTCTAGGTTGGCATTGGTGTAGATAAACCTGTGCCAGGGTCCCTAGGGCCGTTCCCTGCCATGTCCTCCTCCTCTGACTCTACAGCCTCATCAGGCTCCTGGGGCATGACATAGTCTTCTTCTGATTTCTTGATTGTAAGTCTCCACTCTGGTTAATGACTCAGCCAGGGTATGGAAGATCTTGAACTACAGTATTTCAAGGTCTTCATTGTCTACTTCAAAGTTATGTAAATTATTTGTGGTCGTTATTTTTCTTTTCTTAACATTCAACTTGTGGCCTCTTCCAACTCTATGATTCTATGATTCTATGATAACTGTATACCTGGTTTTGCACTTTCTTTAGTAATCATTCCAAGGAGATTATCAGACGCAGCAAAAATAGCATCAAAAGATTGTGACGAGAACAAGAAGGGTGACCTTACAGATGATGATGTCTTCCAGTGTTCTAGAGGTATAGCGTGGGCATCAGGGTACAGCGAAAATACTCCTCATAGATTTGAGAAGAATATGATTTGTATAAATGAGAACCCACATCAGTCTGCCGCATTCAGAAGGAGGAGGCCCAAAAACGCCGAATACTCCACAGGATAAACCTTCGCAGCTTTTCCCGTTGTTGTTTTTTAAACTCCAAAGGAAATGTGCATTCCCACTCATTGGGACAACCAATTTGGTTGGAAGTGCATTCCCCATAAGAGCAGAAATCGAAAGCTGATTGGTCAGATGGGTGCAGGGAGTGGAGCTTGCTGGCAAGGAAAGTGCCCCGAACTGCCATGTTGGGTTTTTGTGTAGCGATGGTGCACTGAGGCAACAAAACAGCCTTTCCCCCTCTTTTTCTGCTTATTTAAGTGGAATATCGCACTTCTGCACCTTGGTTATGCTTTTTTTTTTAAAAAAAAAATACTATTTGGCAGCGGCAGCTGGTAGGAATACAAAAGCAAATAATTCACTCACCCCCCCATCTTTATTTTCAGGCATGCCCATTTGAACAACAAACGCAGATAGCTTCGCATGCCTGTGTTCTTGCCAAAAATAATTGAGACAAATGAAAGCTGCTGCAAATTGGCATTAGTGTGCATCAATCCACATTATTTTTTGTTGTCTCTGTGAATGCACACAATGGGGTAAGTTTCCGAAGTGCTCTGTGCAGGCGCAGGATTAACCCATTGTGCGAATTGACAGAAGACTGCTCGAAGAACTATAGTTACGGTAAATAACCCGTTCTTTTATAGCCTTGTATAGACAAGCTCTAGAATTTTTTAGTAGATGATTTTTAAGTATCTCACCCAACTATAAATCCCAAGATTTCACAGGATGGCAGCATGGCACGTAGACTGGCATGGCACTAAGAGTGCTATATTTGTGTATTAAAGATGCACTTCAAAGCGCCTGTCTATTCCCTTCCTTCTAGTAATATGAGTGTTCAGGTGTCAAGCAGCTCTTGAGTAGTGTCTGTGATACCACTTCTGATAAGTACAACTATTTCTCACTCCATCCGTTGACCTCAACACCAGGGCCATCACATATGGCTAAAACTGATTAATCTTTTCTTTGCAGATAATAGCAAGGAAACTGTATTCTGATTTCAAAAACATCTTACCTATATCTAAGCATACTAAGACAATCTTAACTATTATCAAGTCACATGTATTTCAGGATTACACAGAGAATAATTCCAAGGGTGGTGGGAATCATGTCCTCTAACGAGAATTTGTCCCATGGACCCAAATTGTATTTAGTAAATTGCCATGAAAAAGAAAGGAGAATTTAATGCATGAACATTCCAATAAAATTGACCTGATGAAATGGAGAAACAACAAGATAAAAGAAAGTATTGATATCTTTTGTGTACAGAAAGACATAAATTAATAAACAGAAATAAATTTGTATAAAGTATGTGTTTCAGGAGTTCTATTCCATGTAAACACACCTAAACAGATCTCCAGGGAGGGGTGCTCCTTGACATCCTACTGATAGAAAGAGTACACTACACAGAGATGTGGCAACTGCAGCACCCAGTTGTAGACACCACCACCCCACTAGAGGCCTGATTGATACTAACATTGCCCTTATTTTTAATTAACTTAAAACCTGGCTGTTCACCAGAGTACTTGAGGCCTAAGGGGATCACGATTTAGTTTCCAGTCTATCTGTTTGCTGGTTTTGTTCTGTTTGAATTATTTAGGGTGTGTTAAAAGTGTATCAAACCTTTTTGGTTGTTTGTGGTCTAGTGGTCTGAGTGTTGCTCTAGGACACTGGGAGGCCAGGGCTCAGTCATGGAAACTGAGTGGGTAAGTTTGGGCAAGTCACACTCTCTCAGCTTTGAAGGACAGTAAAGACAAACCTCTTCTGAATAAATCTTGCTGAGAAAACCCTAAGACAGGCTTGGGTCCAGACTACCAGTAATATTGTATCTTTGTATACACATCTGTCTTAATATTCAGATCCTCAGGGAAGGGCTTTTGCTCAGTTCCATCACTGGTGACAACACAGGAGAGCACCTACTCAACAGCTATTCCCAGACTGTGGAACTCCCTCTCATAGGAGGTTCAGTTGGCTCCTTCTTGGCTCTCTTTCCACTGGCAGGCAAATACACTTTTGTATAGGTAGACCTTCGGTTCTTAAATCATGTGGCTGAAAGCTGTTTTCAATGTGGTATAGTGTGTTTTTATTTTTATTTTTAAATTATGTTTTAAATGTGCTGTAAGTTTTTTTTAACTATATGCTTTTTTAATAGAATTGTTTGATTGGACTGGATAGCTGTTGTGGTTTCTTCCAACTCTGTGATACTGTGATTCTATAGTTAGCCAAAACTAGCCTCACGGAATCTATTCAATAAGTGCTCCGTTTTCTTATTTAGAGAACATACACAATGTTCTGGCAAAAGCTTCCCAAGGCCAATATGTAATAGCTAGCTCATGTCATATGTATTTCCCCCATTTTCCCCTTCCCCCCTTCTTTTCTTTACAATCATACTTTTAAACATACAATAAAATGTTAATAAAATACATAAATAATGAGAAGAGTGGTAACTAGATGTAAAATACAAAAAATATGCAAAACAAAATATGCTTAGAATTAGTGTAAGTGTAGAAATTTTATGCTGTTAGCATGAAAATGTACCATTCAAAACAGCTATGACAAACTAATACAGTCTGTTTCAAAACCCTTCGCAACTGTTTTGAGCTGCATATCAGCACTTCAGCTTTTAGACCCATTTTCAATATGCAGGTTACAATATGCCGATCCACCCTTTTATGATGAAATCTTAGATGAAGGGCAGAAAGCCCATGCTGATTCCTTGTATGATTCTGAAAGAAAATTATGGATTTGGTGAATTCTGCTTATGTTCCTCCATGCTCTCTCTTTCAAAATATTGTGGTGCAGGAAGCTCTTATACAGTACATGATTGCAGGCAATTTTGTGAAATGTAGATGAATTTAATACCTGGAGCACCAACAGAATCAGAGTGCAGAAATGTTACTTTTTGGACTATTTCTTTATTTCTTTAGGTATTTATACCCTGCTCTTTAGCTACAAAGGCTCTCAGAGTGGCTTACAACTTGTTAAGCAATAGCACTTTACACATCTACACCACATTAAGCGGTTCCCAATGTGTGTTAGCTAATTGCCTCCACAAGCCAGGTGTTCATTTTACTGACCTACAAAAGGATGGAAGGCTGAGTGAACCTTGGAGCCCTTGGGATAGAACTTGCAATGTTGTGGCTGCATTACTGACATTTAACCACTGTACCACCAGGGTTCCCTGGATGCTCTCTGGGATTCTGGGAGGTGGACTCTAAAAGGTACTTTTCCAAGCTCTGAATGTACTGTAAATGTTCATACCAAGGGTAGGATAAGCGCACTCTCATTGTAAACTTGACATACCAAACTGGGAAGGCTGTACTATGATCAAAGAGGGGCTTTACCTCCATAGCAGAGCACATTCTTTGTATACCAAAGGTGTAGTCCTTCATGTTTCTAGGTAGGTCTGGGAAAGACTTTTATTTAAAATCCAGGAGAGCCACTGCCGATCCTTTGCTCTTTGACCAAGCTAGATGGATCAGTGTCTAGCCTAGTATAAGGAAATTTCCTATGCTCCTGCAATACAGTTGTGATTCTTGTGTACACAGTTATTTTGTAAAATTGTTCTATTGTCCCTTAGCTCAGTAAAGCTTCCTCCCCCACCCTAAAAAACAAAACAAAAAACCCAGCATGATCAAACTTCCATCTGCATTCTCCTGAGATTCACAGAGGAAGGAATTGTAAAACCACATCTGAGTATACCTTGCCTAAGAAAACCCTATGAAATTAATGTAAATCCTTTACATAAGTTGACTGACAACTTGAAGGCATATACACATACATGCTATGAAGAAAGTAAACAGGAAACCACTTCTTTCTGTCATAATACTGGAACTTGAGTTTATCCATGGAATCTGACTGTTGGGAAATTGCAGACAGAAAAGGAGACATTCTATATGCAACACATAGATACTGACATTGGCTACCACAAGATGTAGTGATGTTTGGACAGTTTAGATGGCTTTAAAGAGAGACTCGACAATCCATGGTGGATAAGGCTATAAGTTGCTGCTAGTCATTATTACTGGGGAGCAAGAAGACATCTCTGAAGACCAATTGCTGGGGAACAAGAAGATAGATATTATGCTCATGTCCTACTAGTACGGTAAGTTTCCTATAGTTATATGGCTGGCCATGATGGAAATAGAATACTGGAGAAGATAGGTCATTGGTCCACATGGCTTTGGCTGAAACCACTCAAAGATGCAAGCAAGTTCCACAGACTTACTAATTAGTTTATGAGGAATCTCATTGTTTTCTTTGACCCAAATGTTCTTCATGATAGGAATGAGGAAAGGGAGAGAGGAGCAGAAAAGTTCAGCATCTTTATAGCAACAGGAATCCCCAAGATTCACCAGTTCATTTCGAACCCATCCTTTACTGTTTCATCTCAGCCTATATTGCCAGTAGAGACATTAACTTTGACGGCTGAGAAGCAGGATCATACTGACCTGAATCAGTGATGGTGGCAACAAGGGGAAGGGGAATACAAAATAGTAGACAGAACAAAGTATCTGTAGATTAATCCAGCAAACTAGGATAATTTTCTTGGCACTTAAGTGATCTGGCATGAGAGAAGCACAAATATGAGATCATTACAGGGTATCATCATCTTCAGGCAGTTCCTGAGATCATCCTTCACCAGAGCTTCTCCAGTAAATGTGATTACTATTACTTTATGATCACTGTTATATCAACATCCTGTGTACTCTGTTATGTTAGTAGTCTCTTATCTGGGGATTCTAATCTAATCTTGATCATCACAAAACCAAATGCAATGAGTGATAATCTGGCTACACAAAAAATGTTAAGGTATAATCAAAGCTTTTCATTTTAATGTTTTTGCAATATATTTTAAATGAACTCTTCTTTTCTAGCTGCTTAAGACTGAAACTGCTTCTGTAAATTTGTTTTCCTGATTCTATCTGAACAGAGACTTTATGCAAACTATTTTTGTCATGAAGAACATAAATATCTTCCAATATGTTTCCAGCACCAGACTTTTACTTTTCTGGAATACAACTCCCAGAATACATGGGGATCCACTGGCCATGCTGGTTGGGAGACTCTAGAAAGCTGTAGTACAAAGGATAAACCTTTCCAAATCCTTTCCAGTGCTTAGGTGTGGCTTTCCCCTTTCTTTGAAATCCTGAATATCTTTTTAAACAAAAAAAATTGGGACAAAATTATATTTTAATTGTATTTCAAAGTATATGTTTGGCTTGAGAGAAGAAAAGATGCAAAGAGAATGAAGTAAAAGTTAATGGGAGGCCCAATGCTGGCCCAAGACTTGTGTCTGCATGTCATTGTATCTGCATGTCTAGTAAGATAATAATTGCTGCATTTCAACTAAGATTGAAAAAAATATACAGAGCAGACAAAAAATAAGTCAACTTTGTGCCTAGATTAAAATGCAAACATATACTAATGTGTTCCCTTTTAAGGAACACCTTTTAGTGTGACAGGACTACATGCCACACTGGTTTTAAATGTTGTATTCAGTGGATTTATTTTTTTTTTAATGCTAGCTGGGCCAGCAGATAGCATCATTTGGTTATGATTTTTAAATGTTGGCCAGTTGTCTTGACCAGGCACATTCACAACTTAGTGCCCACTTAGATATGTTGGATTACAACATCCACCAACCTGATATATAGCAATGGTGAGAAATGTAGTCAAATTCACCTTGAGGGAACCATGTTGGGAAAACTTTGTTTAGACCAAACAAGAGCAGAATGCTAACAGGAAATAATCTTCTTTTATTGTGTCCCTACTGATTGGCCTGGGGTTTAAGAGACATTTGCCAATTCTAGGTGGTACCCAGAGTGCACAGACTGAACATAGACTATATAGAGCTCTGGTTATAGTTCTTTCAAGTAAGGTATTTACTTATTTACATCCTCTACCTAAAGATCTCAGGGTGGTGTATAATAAAATCAGTTTGCTATATTTGTACACATATATTTTTCATGTTTCCCCAAAAGGCCTCATGTTCAGATTTGTAAAAGCTATTGATGCAACTCATTATAACCTCTGTGAATACAATGGTGGTGTTCCAAGGTCCTTTAGGAACTGACAGTCAAAGAAACTTAAGAAGATCTAATGGATCCCACTGCCCAAACCTTTCTTTTTATTCAAGCAAGATTAACTAGACCTAGACAAATATACTTTCCCAACCTCAACTACTTTCGCTAATTTGGTGGCATCCTAGTGAAAGGACAAAAGCCTACCAGTGTGTCTCTTCAGTATTTTGAGTCTAGAACTGGAAAAGTTCCCTTTTGTACTAGAACTCCCACAATCCCCAACCTAATATGGTCATGCTTTGGCCTTACCTGAGAAAGATGATGGAGCCAATGAGACATCATCTTCTTTCAACTGCCTTGTGTCACATCCATTGTCTTTTAGGGGCTGGAGGTAGAAAGTGTATGGGGGGGGGAGTGGATAAAGGAGGCTGTACGCCTTTAAGAGGTGCCTGCCTGTCCTGGTGTCTGTGGTGCAGTGAGGCAGGGAATGCGTTGCTGATACTAACCAAGTTTGCCAGCCATGCTTTTCTCATGGCTTCCACACAATGGCCCGTTTTTTGCCCACCTGCCGATAATGCTTAATTAGGCGAGGAGTTGATTAATTTGAGGTAATTGACAGCTAATTACAGTCCTGAGGGCTCATTAATTTGACGTCTTGTCTGGGTGAATTGGCTGAGGGAGGGGGGTCAGGTGATGTGCAGTCTCCTTCCCTCTCCCATGATGCTCCTGTCTACTTGTTACTCTCAAGCACACGGAAACTTCTGGAATTTACCTGCAGACCTTGCTAGAGAAGAGTCTGTGGAATGAGTAAACTTTCTTGCAGGAGGAAGTAGAGCATTGTGGGACATTGTGAGACTTCTCAAAGTGAATATTTTTACCATACTGGCCATAGTTTGTTGACTTATTTCTGTTTGGTGATTAGAAAAAGGTTTATGTCATACTGTACCCAAGGTAAGGTCTGAATGAAGAGGCACTGGAATATCAGCAAATGACAATCACATCTGAAGCAAAGCAAATGCTCTTCAAAACTGCAGAAGAACGTCAGTAAAACATACAGCACACATTTCATAGGACACCTACTGTATAACATACACGCTGACAAGGGACAGACATGTAGCAAAAATAAAAGATGCCTTGTGGCATTTTCAAGATTAGCAAATTGATTATGGCAGCAACTTTTTGTTGAATAGATTCCACTTCAGCAGATGCATGGAATACCATCCTGAATGGACAGATATACAGATAAATGTAGATGTAGGGTTTTTTTTTAAGTGTTTTAAAACGATGGCTTTGTGTTTTTTTTTCATTCCTGGAATTGCCTCCCTGAACATTTGTGAGCTCCTTCTTCCCTTGTTTTTAAGTCTTAGTTGAAAACTTTCTTGTTTTCCAAAGTTTTTGGAGTTTTAGTTTAATACTGTTTTATCATTTTCTATATTTTGATTATATATATTTGTCAGTTTGCTTTATTTTTACTGTATTTTTTGTATTCTACAGTATATGGATAATTTGCTTTACAGTTGCCCGTTATTCCTTCTTTCCCATGTGCTTGCATGTTGTTATTGTGTTTCTGACTTATGGTGACCCTAAGAAGTTTTCTTTGCATGGTTTGTTCAGAAGAGGTTTGTCATTGCCTTCCTCTGAGGCTGAGACAGTGTGACTTGCCCAAGGACACCCAGTAGCTTTGGATGACCAACTTGTGGTTTTACCCCTGGCCCCCACATTCATAGTCAAACACTGAAACCACTATGCGATGCTGGCATACTCTTTCGCTTTCTGCATGTATATGTTTGTGTGTGTGTATTACACCTTTGATAAGGCTGGCTGTTTTCGTTGTTGTTTTTGTTGACTGACAGAACCCAAAGGGAAATCACCAATAGTTCCTCTTCATCCTGGAGAGAAGTTACTAGTGGGGTGCCACAGGGTTCTGTCCTGGGCCCAGTGCTATTTAACATCTTTATTAATGACTTGGATGAGGGAATAGAGTGCATTCTTATCAAGTTTGCAGATGACACCAAATTAGGAGGGGTGGCTAATACCCCAGAGGACAGATACAGAATTCAAAATAACCTTAACAAATTAGAAAGCTGGGCCAAAACTAACAAAATGTATTTCAGCAGGGAGAAATGTAGAGTACTACACTTGGGCAGAGAAAATGAAATGCACAAATATAGGATGGGGAACACCTAGCTTGACAGCAGCACATGCAAAAGGGATCTTGGAGTCTTACGAGATTATCAGAGACCCTTAATATGATGTTACACGAATGCCAGGAGATTGCCAAAGGGCTTCCCTTTCAGACGACATCATCCCCGTCCTATTATGCTCCCGTGCTGATCCTGTTTCACCTTCGTTGCTTTTTACTCATAGCTTAAGCCGTGAATAGATCACCCATTTCATTCCTGTAACAGAATGATGGACAAATGAAAAGGTGCCCCATTTCCATAGCACAATGCCAGCTGCAGTGGGAGGTTTTTTCCAGAACACTTCCGGGTGTGATTGGGACACCCGGTAAGTGACACCCTTTTATGTACCCTCCCTGGGTTACCTGGGGTTTTTTAAGTGTGTTTTTGTGCTTGCTGTCATTTTAAAAGTGTATTTGACTTTTTATTTTTGAATTTCCTGCGTGCTCGTCCTCTCGCGAGAACAGCTCGGTATTTCAACCAGGAAGTGAATGCTGCTCCATTCAAACTGCATTCACTTTGTGGCTGCTGAGGGGGAGAAAGGTGCACGATTAAAAGTAGGTCTGAAATGCTTAATTACTGTGCCAGGACGGGGTCAGGAGGATAGTGGGAGAGGAGATAGCGAGACAGGGATGCTATTTTTGTCCCCGTCTGAAAATCTCCTTAGTGGACCACAAGCTGAATGTGAGTCAGCAGTGTGATGTGGCAGCTAAAAAAGCCAATGCAATTCTAGGCTGTATCAATAGGAGTATAGTGCCTAGATCAAGGGAAATAATAGTGCCACTCTATTCAGCTTTGGTCAAACCTCACCTGGAATACTGTGTCCAGTTCTCGCACCACAGTTCAAGAAGGATGTTGACAAGCTGGAATGTGTCCAGAGGAGGGTGACCAAAATGGTAAAAGGTCTGAAAACCATGCCCTATGAGGAGTGGCTTAGGAAGCTGTTTAGCCTGGAGAAGAGAAGGTTAAGAGGGGACATTATAGCCATGTTTAAATATTTGAAGGGATGTCATATTGAGAATGGAGCAAGCTTATTTTCTGCGGCTCCAGAAACTAGGACATGGAACAATGGGTTCAAACTACAGGAAAAGAGATTCCATCTAAACATTAGGAAGAATTTCCTGATGGTAAGAGCTGCTTGGCAGTGGAACACACTGCCTTGGAGTGTGATGGAGTTTCCTTCTTTGGAGGTTTTAAAACAGAGGCTAGAAGGCCATCTGTGGAGCGTGCTTTGATTGTGTATTCCTGCATGGCATGGGGTTGGACTAGCTGGCCCTTGTGGTCTCCTCTGACTCTATGGGCTCATCTACATGATGAAAAAAATCTGGCAGGAATGTGGGCAGAAAACCTTTAGTTTACATGAGCCGGGATTCACCATATCAAGAAGGAGGGGGGCTGAAAACTCCACATAGAGCGCGATAACAGCTTTCGCTATTTCTCACAATTTTTTAAAGTGCACGAAAATGCACATAATAGGTCATCTGTACAATTGATTAAAAAAGGGAACACAGCAGAGCTGAAAGCTGATTGGTCAGACCTCAGAGGGGGCAGGCTTGCAATGCTGGAGCCGCCATTGTTGTTGTTTTTGCTGGCACGATCGATCAGCTGGCAAAGTGGCAGAGCAAAAGTAAAAAGTTTCTTTTAAGCGGAAAACACCTCTTCCACATCTGTTACTTTAAGAAAAAGAAAAGCGGGGGGTGAATGGAGGGAGATTTTCCAGACTTGACTCACTCGTGGCTAGCTTTTTTTTCATGGATGTAAACTGTGAAATATTCCCTTCCATTCTTGCTAATGAGCCATCGGCACAAATGGGCACTGCAGCGAAAGGGAGGTAAGGCGATATTATTCACTATTAATTCTTCCTTCTAGCTGACCCCTATGATTCTATGATTCTACAAGTAAAGCACCATGTACATTGATAGCGCAATATAAATAAATGACGACGACGATGATGATATGAGGTCAGACTGAGGGGAATGAAATACAAGAAACAGGGCTAGTCAATAATAACATTAAAGCATAAATGTATGCAAAAGAATTATACTGAGAATTCACTAAACAATGTCGACAAACTGTGGCAGATATGGCATAACAAATAAGATAAGTGCACTGAATAGCAACCTTGTAATAGCTTCCATTATGAGATATGCATTGTGGTGATAAGTTCCATTTTTATTTTTAGGTTACATTTTTCCAGCTTCCCCCGTGCCAAGGGTGGGAGAAACGCACTGTTTTTATTGACGGAGAACCCCCGTTAATAAAAAAATGGCACATTTCTCTCTCTCCTGGCATGGAGAAAGCATGGAGGAAGGTCGGGAGGAGGACGGAGTCATATGAAATGGAGCACTGTAAGTGAGAGAGTGCCGTCCTCCTGACCTCGACTGGGGCTTTATTCACTGTTTGAAAAAATCCTTAATTGCCAAACAGGAAATATATATTCTGTGTTTTTATTGTGGATGCACGTGCGTGTTTTTGAATGACAAGCTGTGAACAGATGTGGTTGGTACATAATGTTTAATGACATCGCCAGGGCTGTCCTAAGTTTTGGCTGATAAATTTCAGGGCCTGAACTGGCAACCATACTTGGCACTACAGTTCCACTAAAGAGTTTGTGTGTGTGTATATCTAACATATACGCATGCACACAGACACACAGAGGCATAACTTTATCCTTGTTTATGCAGTCTCTCATCAGTCCATTCTATAAGGTTATTCATAGGTTCTTTGTGCTATAATAAAAGATAATAGGTGGAATTTATTACTGGTTTTGACCATTTTTTTCGTTCACTAGGATTTAGTCGCCGAGAGAGGGAAGTCATTCCACATAAATTGTTTCTCCTTATCTGTGTTAAAATGTCCATGTTATCATCAAAATTAGCCAGTACACCTACTTCCTCTCTCATTACTGAGGGTCCTTGGTACCTCAAGCTTGAAGAACTCTGCTGGATACTTCCTTCATGGTACAAAACCCACAGTTTAATTTATCGTCCTTTCTAGGTTGTAACCCATGTCCATTTCCCCCAAATCAATACATATGTTTCGTGTGTGTGATATTTTGCTGCATCTTAGATTAACTACTGCCCGTTCCCATCCTGTGTATCTATTGTTTCTTTGCAAAACTATATCAAATTTGTTTGACTTTGGTATCATTTTTTCTTTAGTTAACATAAACTGCTTTCTATTCCATTTGCTGTTTTCTTTATGTCATTCATTGTTCTTTTGTTTTAATGTTTGTTTTGAGTTCTTTAAAAGTCAATATTAAATTTGCTAGTTTTGTAATATTTGCTCCTTTTCATTAGCTGTCCTCCAATTTTCTTGTGCTAGTACAAAGGCAACCAATGGATTAGAAACCTGCTATTGGCTTTCTATTTTTTTGGCTATTTTTTTCCCATCTTGTTATATAGATATGTCCCTACCAGCACCTGTGCATTGAGAATTATGCAGTCCCCTGATAGAAACTAAGTAATGGAAATAAATTAAGTTAGAAATTTCCTAACGAACTGGGGCAACTTAATTGAATTTGATTTAATTCAATTGATTTAAATTTGAATTTCAGCATTAATTGCATTTCACAATAATGTTATTAATTGCATTAATAATTAGTTAAATGAGATGTAAAAAGCCAAAGAATTTTACATTTCCCAGCCGGTCCTTTACTCAAAGCCTAGTTTTCTTTGTGGATTTTTGAAAGATGACTTCTTCTTTTTGTTAATCCCTCAGGGTTGGGAAATTACAATGTTTGGGACATAAGATTCAAATCACAGCAGATACAAATGGTTATAGAAATCTCGGGGGGGTGCTGTTCATGGTTAAGTCTGATAGATTAATTAATTCTAAGGCTACAAGTAGTAAGCATAGCCCCCCCCCACATTTGTACATTGGCCACTACATAGAAGTGCCTCATCTGGCCCAGGAAACAGAGTGGGAAATACTCCTCATAGAATTTGAGGAGAATACCTTTTGTCCCATCAGGATCCCATGGTGATTCGCCTTATTCAGAAGGAGTGGGTGCAAAAAAACTCAATTGAATGCGTGGGAAGAGCCTTCATGGCTTTCCCCAATTTTTTTAAAAAAATGCGAGGAAATGCATATTAGCACTCATTAGGACAAACAATTTGATTTGCTTGCATTCTCAGAGAGCGCAGAACTAGAGATCGGATTGGTTGGACATGCGCATGAGGTGGGATTTTTGGCAAGACAGCACCTGGAAGCGCTCTATTGGATTTTCGCATTAGTGATCATGTGCTTTTTTTCCTCCGCCAAGACATCCAAATAATTTTTTTAAGCAGAAGGCCACACTTGTGCACCTTTGCTTTAATGTTAAAAAAATACTGTGCAGCTGTGGCCGCATATAACACACTAATTTACAGCCGCCATTTTGATTCACAGGCCTGTGAACTTCAAACGCAGATAGATTCTCAGAATATTGTTTTTGCTGAAAGACTGTGGAACGCTGCTCAAATTTGCAGTAATGCACAAGAATAAGCATTACAGTTGTCCCTCCATATCCATGGATTTGGTATTCATGGATTTAAGTATTCACGGCTTGAAAATATTTTTTTTAAAAATAATAATCCAAAAATCAAACCTTGATTTTGCCATCTTATATAAGGGACATCATTATATAATGGGACTTTAGAATTCCATTATATAATGGGACTTGAGTATTCACGGATTTTGGTATCCATGGGGGGTCCTGGAACCAAACCCCAGCGAATATGAACGGACAACTGTATATCCTATCGTCTAGATTAGCCCTGAGTTTTGAAGTTCTTAATCCTGGGATTTCTGCCAGAATTGATATTGGAATCAGTAAACTATAGAAATGGGGAGGGTACGTAGATGAGAATGTATGGGATGAGAGAAAACAAGGATGTGGTGGGATGGATGGGAAGTGGAATTTTCAAAAATTAATGCACTTGTTTTCTTTTCTCCAAACTCAAAACAGGAATAAGGGAGAGGAGGAATAAAATCACAGAAGCCATTTTTCAGCTTCATTCTGTGATAGTTTTAGTGCAGGGCTTTAACTTTAAATTAAGTGGCAATTTAAGATAAATGTAATAGTTTCCTCCTCTCTTTTGTGAATACAAGAAAATTAGATTTATTAGCTTATTAATGATGAACTAAACATATGAGCCCCTTTCTAATAAATTCCTGTTTCTGGCACAATCCTTTAGATGTCTGTGTAGAACTAAGGACTTCATTAGACGCAGCAAAAAGCATGTTATAAGGACCGGGCAATAACAGAAAAGGGCAAAATCATCATACTTTGCCATTGTTCAGCCATTCCGCGGGCAGAGCACGGGTGTGAATAAAGTGTCACTTTTTATTGACAGCTTTTCCTGTAAATAAAAAACTTATGCTTTATTCACACCCACGCCATACAGTGGGAACAGGTGAGGATGTGGGCGTCTGATGATTTTGCCTTTTGGGCTATCATCTCGTCCTTATGACACAATTTTGGACACTTTTTTGCCGTGTTTTCCCACATCTGATGAAGTCCTAAGTTCTATTTAGTTAAATAAGGTTTACTCAAGGGCCAAACTAGCAGGTTCCCAATGTTCTGTTGTATTGCAATGCAGGTAGTAGTATTGGTTAGCAGAACTGATGAGCATTGGCCAGGGACAGTAGAGAATTATGCTATCCTTTCCCTCTAGGCTGTTTTTCTGATACCACCAATTGATTTTTTCCCAGCAGAAGAATTTCACCTGAACTTTGAATGGATCAGCTTTGATTTTTCAAAACACACACACACACACAATTTGACATACAGATCCATTGAATATGTTGAATAGAAGGAAGCTGCACAACTTACCATGCAGGGAATTTGCAATACAGGGCAGTTGTGAAGTGTTGGGGTTCGCTTCGGCCATGGCATTGCTGGCTTCTTCTTCCCAGGAGCCTGTGCACAGCCCTGGGGGAAAGCAGGAAATGCCAGCCAATGAATTCAAACTCAGGTTTGAATTTCCTCTACACAATTTCTTTCTCCTAGGGTTTAAGTTTCCGGGTCAGTGGTGTTCCATGAGTTGTGCTGCCTTTGAGAGGTTCAGCACTTCCCTTGAGTGGGTGATAAAGTTCAGGGCTGGATCACCTTTCATTACTGATTACATGATAGGTAGAGCTGGAAGAATTTTAGCAATCTGGTTAATGTATTCCAGTCATTGGCTGGGGAGTTGGGTATTCCATTGGTGTAGAAGACGACTCAGGGCCCCGCAAATGCACTGGTATACTTAGGCATCTTGTTAGATTCAGTGCGTGGGATGTCTTGCCTGCCTAGGTAAAAGTTGGATACATTGAAGGAGTCTCTCAATGCTTTACTGTGCCACAAAAAAGCTACCCACAGTGAGGTGCAGACTTTGCTGGGATATCTCAATTTTGCTTGCAGGGTGATGTTCCCAGCTAGGGCCTTTTACATGCGACTTCCTTGAATCACAACGGGGGTTAAGGCTCAGCACCACTGGATTCAGATCATTCAGCATGTGAAAGAAGATACAGAGGTCTGGTTGAGGTTCATCAATAGCTATAATGGGGTTTCTATGGAGCATAAGGCCTGGGAGTCAGGTGCGGGGTTGCAGGTGCACTCAGATGCAGCGGGGACCATTGGGTTTGGAGTGTACAGTACTTTCAGGGGCACTGGTATGGACAACGGTGGCCAATGGGCTGGCTGGAAAGTGACATAGTTTGTGATCTCACTTTCTTTGAGATCTTCTTGATTCTGGTGGCAGTTTCCATATGGGTGGACAGCTTTAGGGACAAGATGATATGTTTCTGGTGTGACAAATAGGCAGCAGTTAGTATTATCAACAGGCAGTCATCTTGTCAGAGAGGGTCATGAGGCTGGTGAGGAGGTTTGTGTTAGTTTGTTGGTCTGCTGTTTTCAGATTGTTATGTTCCAGGATTTAGATAATGGAAATGCAGATTCATTGTCTCAGGATTCATTGTTTCAGGAGGACAGGTTTCGTGCACTGGCACCAGAAGCAGATCTGCAGCCCACGGAATTGCCGGACAACCTATGGTGACTTGGGGAGCACAGCCTGATACAGGGAGTCCTCAACTCAGTGGCCTCTGCTATTTGGGGGTCTTAAAGCTGGGCTGTGGTGAAGTTCTTCACCTTTAAAAGGTGGGAGGGGTATGGAGAGGTATGGCCTGCCTCCGAGCATCAGGTCTTACACTACTTGGCCTATTTGAAGGAGCAGAGCATGGCCCAACAGCCATGTCCCTCCACCTGGCCAGTATCTCATTTTTAGCAAGGCAGGGGGATTTGGAGGACAGTGGAGGGATGGAAGTGATTGGTACTGTGGAAGGCTGATGGTAGGAGGCCTGTTTCATTCCAGCTGCTTAGGAAGCTTAGTGGGGCAGCCGCTGGCCATTTGCCATTCAAAGTTCAAGGCAGAGCTGTTTAAAGCAGCCTTTATCGTTGCATTTGTTGGGGCACTGAGGGTGGGTGAACTGGTGTCTGGGTCCAGGATGGACATGTCCAGACAAGCAGTACAAGCTGGGGATGTCTCTTGTAAGGGGGATGCTTTGAGCATTTGGGTGAGGCGCTCTAAGTGTGACCAGCTGGAGCAGGAGTCTGTCATTCAGCTTCACAGCTGGTGGGAATAGGGCCTTGTCTTGTAGAAATATTATGAAGGTTCCAGCCTCAGGGGCCCAACCCCCCTTTTCCCCACTGGGACATGTCTCTCCTGATGCGGTTCCAGCTGATGTCAGTTCTGAAATCAGCTCTGGGAGGTTTGGGACTCCTGGCATCCCAACTGGGGGCGACTCGTTTTTGGTTTTTTTGTTTTTGTTTATTTTTTAAGAACAGGGGCAGCTACAGTAGCTGCAGAATGTGGCTGTCCTGTGTGGATGATCAAGAGGTTGGGGAGGTTGAAATCCAGGGTATATGCGGGATATATTCAGTTGTAGTTGGGTGTGGACACTGGTGGCAGGGGAACCATATGGGGCGCATCTGCCCATCTGGGTCCTTCTTGTCATCCCATGGGTTCCGACATCAGGCTGGAGGATCGGGCTTATCAATCAACAGGAGGATTGGTTGATGGCTGGATCTGGACCCATGTGCATACCACCCCTATCTACAACTGTTGTGACCTTGTTCTACATACATTGTATGTATTGTGTGTTATTTCACACGGAGTTGGACTTGCCTATGAAACACACAATTTTAAGTTGCTGAAAACTTAAGGCAAAATAGCACCTGCATCATACTGTACTTCAGCACTTTAGTTATTTTAATATTCACAAAAATGGTATTTTACAAGATCTTTAGCACTGTTTCCCTCATTGAAGCTTTTTTCTTTTACTTATTTCAACCTACTGTTGTATTCCAAAGAAACACTCTGTTTTATTCAAATATCCTATCATCCAATTATGCCTGAAGTCTTTCCCTACATGGGTTTTCTCCCACCAATCACATATGTATACCATAGATAATTTACATACAACTGATTTAAAGATTTTAATGTTTAAAGCATCTATGCTTTCCATTAAAGAATTGCTTTACCTTCAGACTGTTCTTAAAATATCAAATAGCATCAAACTGCTCTTTTAGTTTCACTAATACCTTTGTTTAAAAGAAACATTTTATGGGAGAATATTTCCAATATATTTTTGGAGTACCTTCAGCTTCAACCTGTCAGTGCATTTGGGTCAAGTTTGGAAGCCTTTCCCATAAAGATGCTCCTGCCATCTGAGGTGGGTGGAAGTGGTGAGAAGGATGTTATGACATCCTTCTTTATGGAGTTTCTATCTCAGGAATTGGCATCTACTCTTCTTTTCTTCTGTCAGGTGAATACCTCTTAAAAGCCTTTCTAAGACTTTCAAGAGCTTCTGATTAAACCACTTTAATCCTTCAGTTTACCAAGTGTTTTATTCTTGTTCATGTTGATTTTTTTTCCTTGTCCTTTTTATTAATATCATTTTTATTCCTCTATATTCATGTAACCTGTCCTGAAACACACACACATACACACTTACTTACTTACTTACTTTAAAGGGCAGCAGGAAGTTCTCCTGTCAGACTCTTAGTACTTGGCAGAACCAAATAAAGTCAAATGTTTCCTCAGTTACATTTTTTGGGAAAATATAAGAACTACAGGCAGTTTCCTCCCAACCCTTTTCTGGCTAGGCTGGGTGTTGCCCCTCAAAATGCTATAGTCAACATCCCCACCTGGACTGTTTATCCTGAGAACTTCTATGAAGTCTGTTGTGCATCAGCAGGGTAAAATATTACGGCCAATGAAAGAAAGGATATTATATTTTACTTTAATTCATGTGTAAGCTGCCTTGGGTTCTATGTCAGAAGAAAAGTGGGATGTTAATTAATTAATTAACATCCCAAGGGGCAAGGTTTAAAAAAACATGGTGCAAAAGACTCCAATATTCTACTGTAGACTCTACTGTAACAATATCCATGTACTAGCTGTACCTGGTGTAACATACGCTGTTTAAAAACTCAGCAAAAAATGCCTGGTAGACCTCATGACAACCCTGTAAGGTAGGCTGGTGGATTTTTAAATTCCTCCTCCCCTTTCTCAGTGTTCCACACTTTTCTTGGAATTGCTGAGGGTGACTTGCTCTGTTGCCCTGCCATCGCCATGGCTACCGCCACGGCCACCACCATCACCAGTTAATTGCCTGGGTCCT
Organism: Gambelia wislizenii; assembly: GCA_030847615.1. Lineage (NCBI taxonomy): Eukaryota > Metazoa > Chordata > Lepidosauria > Squamata > Crotaphytidae > Gambelia > Gambelia wislizenii. The sequence goes on along the minus strand of JAUMIR010000001.1, from coordinate 444,252,465 downwards.
GTTGCAGGCAACCTGCCGCCACTGCTGCTAGTTGACTGCCTGGTCCCACTGCAGGTGGCCCATCACTGCTGCCAGTTGATTGTCTGGGATGCCCATCTGGGCCACAGTTTGAGTGGCAGGAATCTTGGCCACAGACTGAATGGCAGGAGTGGATTGTGAGGTGGAGAGGGAATTTGCATGTGAGTGGTGATTGGTGGGGTGTGTTTCCTGAGCAGCCAATTAGCACTCTGGGAAAGGCAACATACCCAAGAGAATCCAAGTTTGTTTAACTAAATAAACATGTGTTATACCTGCTAGCTGGCTGGCTAGAAAAGGGAATGTTTAAGAAGGCGCTCAATGCTGTCTCTCCCCCACATATACACACATATACCTGGGGGGGTGGGAAACCTTTTGTTAAATTTTAAAATAATTTTTACAAGCGCTCAACACAAAGAGGCTGGGCTTGTTACAAATAATGAGATTGGGCTGAAAGAGCTTTCAACCCACCTTTTGCTATGTTATATTGGGGTTGGCAACTTCCAGATGTTATTCGACTGCAACTTCTATCAGCCCTACCCAGCATAGCCAATTGTGAGGATGATGGGAGCTGCAGTTCAACAATATCTAAAGTGCCACATACTGCTCACCCTTGCCCTACGCAGTGTGGCTTTACTTGACTTGTCCTACCCCACTCTCTGATATGCCTTCTATACAGATCCCTACTGTTATTGAAAGGTTTGGCTATATGCCATTTATTCCCAGTATCCGTTCATATTCAAAACCTTTATGTCTTCAAAGTCTGCATGTGGTGGTGGGTGGGGTCTGGGCTGGTTGTATGGGCAGTGCCACAGAGAACTTCTACTCCTGAGTCCCTGCCTCTTACTCCTCTTCTGTAGAGGTAACAATTCCTTGAACTCAGCTCCCAGTTCATCTTTTCCCAATGGCATTTGTCTTCCACCTCATTCTCACCTTGAATTCTAGTGCACATCTCACCTGATGCTGCCATAATCAGCCTGGCCAAAGTCCCATGTTTCACAAGACAATGTGAGTTTCAACAGCTCAAGAGAGGAAAGGAGGGTGTCAAAATTCCTAGCTACTGCTACTGAGATTATGCAGTTATTTTCAAAGAGATAGCTGTGTAAGTCTGTTTCAGAATAAAAAGAAGGGGAGAAAAGGAGAAAAGGGAACTTTGTGGCACCTTTAAGGCCAACACTGATTTATTTTAGATTGAACTCTTCATGAGATTGATAAATCAGTTAGTCTTAAAGATACCACAAGACTCCTTTCCCCTCCTTCCCAACCTATTATGCAGTAAGATACAGATAAAGCTGGTGCGCAAAACAATTTAACAATCAGCAAGGCATGCTAGAAGGGATACTAAGAAAAAATACGGGAGAAATTTGATCTGTCCAAATGTGCTTTATTTATAAAGGTGCATTACAGCAATACATACAGTTTAGTCATATCCTGGATGTCTACTCAAGTTATTTAAAAAATGTACATACAGGTATAGCTCAGTTAACGAAGGAGGTGTAATCCTTGGCACTACCTCTTCAACAGAAAATTTGGTACCAGAAGCAGAAATAACATGGCAAAAATAGGGATAGATTGTTGCACCACAAAAATGAAGAGTTCAACATGTTGCATACAACTATTTTTTATCCAAAACTAACAACACACAGAAGTAAAATGAAACAACCAGGTTAGGTAAGCCTTGCCAAGTAAACAAAAACATTTTGAACCTTCTAGAGACCACTTGAAAGCTTCTTCCAAAATGCATTTTCTATCACTAATCACCATTTTTCTTATGATTTCCATTTTGGTGGCCAAATGTACCGATCCATGCTTCTTTGACATAGTAGAGGATCGGCAGGCTTATGTATTTTCCCCTTTTTTCTGTTTTTGTTTTCCTGCAGAGCAATAAGGAATTCTGGAGGAACCTGCTGTTTACCTTTCCTATTGTAGAGAGGCACACTACAGTTGTCCCTCCACATTCACGGATTTGGCATTCGCGGATTTAAGTATTCATGGCTTGAAAATATTCTTAAAAAATAATAATCCAAAAAGCAAACCTTGATTTTGCCATCTTATATAAGGGATACCATTTTGCTATGCCATTGCATATAATGGGACTTGAGTATTCACGGATTTGGGTATTCCCGGGGGATCCTCAAACCAAACCCCAGCGAATGTGAAGGGGCAACTGTATAGCAGGATCAGCCAGAGCAGAATCTCATTCCTTCCTAGCTCAAGCTTTATTGCATGGTTTACTGCAGACATGCTGCTGCAACTTGACACCAAAAGTCTGTGTTTCTCCAGCCCTCCTTTACCATCCTTTCAGTGCTGATGATGCTAAAACCCTTCCAGCAAGACAAGGAGAAAAAGGAGACTGTGGGACAGAAGAAGTTGTTGTAAAAAAAGCGAACTTCTTTGTTAGAGGCTTTGGTAACTGAGGTATGCCTGTACTATAAATGACCACAGTTCAAAGTTTAAGAATTTGATGTAGTAGAGATAATTTTTTCTTCATATAAGCAGCTCCAAAATAAGTGAGAAAGCTAAGATAGAGGCCAGAGAGCTCCCTATACCTATTAGTTGTCTGATAACACCAATTCCCAGCTTCCAGATCCTGGAGGCTCAGGTTTCCTCTTAGCAAGAAACAACACCCTCTAAGTAGTGAAAACAAGAGGCTTATTGCACAGTAATAAGACAAGTAGAAGATGACATAGAGAATCCTAATTCCAGAAAATAACTGTGATCCTACAAAATACAGTACAGGTTGATCCCCGTATCCACAGATTCAGCATCCATGGTTTCACTTATCCATGTCTGAAAAAATATGTTCTCTCTAGGCATTTCTAGGTCCTCTGATATGGTTCTATGGTCAACTTCCAGCATTCAACTCATTGAAAATAATAGGATTCCCTGTTATCCATGGTTTCAGGTATCCACAGGGGTCTTGGAATGGGGTCGACCTGTATAGTCAAATATCATACAAGTCATTCTTGTTTGCTGTTTTCCTTGGGGATTTGGTTAGTTAGCATTAAAAGCGTGTTTCTTAATTAGTTTACCATTTGTTTTGTATTCAGCATAAAGAATAGAAGCTTTCCTGTTGAGGATGGCTGTGGTTTAATTAAGTAAATCTCATTCTCAAAGAGCCATGCAGTAATATGTTGGTGTATCACTGGAAGAAAGAGCTAGCTTAAGTGAAACTTAGGTGAATGTCAATTAGAGAAATGCACACACAGCCAAATCAAGCAGTAAGTCTCACTTATATGAATCCTAGCTTGTTATACCTTGACCTGTTTAAGATGACGTTTCAATTGCAGGGCAGCATCTACATCCAGCTATTGGAATGCTAAAAGGCCTGTAGGCCTGCCTCAGAGGGTGGTTGACTGGGAAAATCCATGAGAAAAAAAGACTTACTTTTACCACTGTCTCACATGGGACTGGAACGGGAGAACAGCTGGAGCACACCAATGTTGTGCGATAAGGCAAGGCAGGACATGCTACTCTCGGACTTTACTGCTGCTTCCCTTCCCTCATGTAATAAGCCCCCGGGTTGTTCCTCATTTAATGGCTGATGAGCTGATAAAAGACACAAGTAAGATCTCTAGATTGTGGCCTGGTAACCTTATTGTGCATGGTTAAAGTCTTGTAAAAATACTACTCTTAGAGCTGAAAGTATACCTCCATTACAAAGTAAATGTGTTCCAGGACATTATTTCTTTAACAGAAAAATAGGTTCTGAAAAACCACAAAAACGAAGAGCAATTCAACGTTTCATCCAACTTTTTATCTAAAACTAACATGTACATGTGAAATGAAACAACCAGTCAGGTAAGCCTTGCTCAAATAAACAAAAATATTTGAACCTTCTAGAGACCACTTGGAAGCTTTTTCTGAAATGCATGCTGGGGTGATTCCCCCCCCCCCCACTTCTTCATCATCCTTAATTTTTCTTATGATTTCCATTTTGGCAGCCAGACTGCTAGATCTCTGCTTTCTTAACAGGCTGTAGGGTAGCCGATGAAGCAGGCTTGTATGCTTTCTCCTTTTCTCTCTGTTTTGTGGTTCAGACAAAAGAGTAAGCGGTTCTGGAAGCAGTTGTTGTTCACCTTCCCTGTTGTAAGGAGGCACAAAACATTACTATAGCAGGATCAGCTAGAGCAGAATCTCATTCTCAGGAAAACCTTTCTTGCTTTGTTTACTGCAGATGAGCTGCTGCAACCCACCACTGAAAGTCTGTGTTTCTTCAACCCTCCTTCCCCATCCTTCCAGTGCTGATGCTGCTAAAAAATTCCAAAGACAAGGAGTTTTTCTACACTATTAAAACCCTCAAATCTCCCTCCAAATTCCCCCCAATCTATGGCACTCAGGCCACATGACATACATCCTTTCCTCCGAATCTGGGGCAATCAGGCCACACAATGCATGGCCCAGATTCAGGGCATTTGGGGATGTTTCACCTTGATATGGATTTTTTAGGATTGTTTTCTCTGGATTTTTGGCTGCCACCACCACCTCCACTGCCACCCTGAGCATTTTAAAGCTCAAGAGGTGAATTCCCAGCCAAAGGGAGGTTTTCTCCCTTCTCCCGGCTCAGAAGTGCTGCCTCAGCCCGCTCTCCTGTCCATCGCAGGAAGAGGTGCTTGAAGCAAGCAGAGAGCAGGTGGAAGCAGTGCTACCAAACCAGGAGAAGGGAGAAAACTGCTCCCTTTGGCCAGGAACTTGCCTCCTGAGTTTTAAAATGGTCACACCTGCCAGGATCTGGCCACTTGTGGCAGCAGCGGTGGCAAGCAGCAAATGGTGGGAGCAGCGGGAATGAACAAAACTCCACAGGACCAGTCAGGTAGTGAAGACAAGTACCCAATGTTACTTTGGAGAATAAATTCTGTGCAAGGCTTTGGGCAGATGCAGGGGCACAAGGGGCAGGACTCCATTCAGAATTTTGGCCCCACATGTAGAAAAGACCAAGGAGAAATGGGGACTGGGAGGCATAAGAAGATTTTGTAAAAAGGAGCTTCTTTGTCAGAGGCTTTGTTAGCTGAAGTACACCTGTACTTAAAATACTAGTGCTACTCCCAGTGATGACATTACAAATATTGCTACACCTAATGCTGACAAATGTGACAATACAGTACATAGTATTAGAAATTTAATACAAAAGGCCAGCTTCATCAAGAAATGAAAGATAGCCACTCAAAAGTAAGTCTTCTTTTTAAAAATCTGGAAAATACATACAGTAGATACAACTGAACATCTAATCTGAGTTCTAGCAACAAATACTCATAATAGGAAAAAATGCCTTCAATCAATATAACTATAGAGAGTGCAGTAAGAGAAACTTGATATGCCAGACATTTTTTTAAATAAAAAAACTACCTGGAGATGTAGGAAACAGAAAAATTTTAATAACTGTGTGAGAATAAGTGTTGGGTAGGCTGTTTGTACAATTCTGCTATAAAAGACTGGAAAGAGGCACTGAAGTCAAGCCATCAAAAACTATTTTGGTATTATAGACTGGGCAGGTGCTGAGTGTGGTTTGTCCAAGTCTTAGGCTCTAGGCCACACAGGGAGACTGTAGCCTTGCTGAGATCTGAAGCAGCACATTGCTTGTACACTTAACTTCTTTTCCCCAAAAGTTAGACAACATGCATTGGGATAATATTTAGACTCAAGATGATTGACTCAGACTCAGGTTGATTCAATGACATGACTTGGATTCAACTGGAAAATAAATGATGCACTGACTTGACTTGTAACTTGTATATTTTTAGCAACTGGCTTGCTGTCCTTGGTTCAGTAACGTAATGCATTCATCCAGAAACATTACGGATCAGAAAACCATTATCCTCCTTTGAACAATGCTTCCATGTTCTTACTGCTTTTTGCCTACTGGTCATGTGACAGAAGCAGTAACAGCAAATGTATTAGGCAATGGGCTTGAGGAAGAAGAATCCTTCTAAAGCTTTTCAAAAGCATCCCCAGCTCAATGTGCAGTGGGGGCAGATGGCGGAACAGACTTCAATCCCTGCCTGCAGCCCATTACCTAACGTGTTTGCTGATAATTTATTTTTTTTTACCTAACGCTGTGCATGTCTCCTTTATTTTCAAGTTATTGAAACTCCACCCCACCCTTTTTTTTTCTATTACAGGTGGCTCCCAGACTTGAGACCTGACTTGAAAGTCTCTTGCAAGCACTTGAGACTTGACTTGAGGCTTGATGGTAGAACCTTAACTTGAGACTTGGAGTAAAAGACTCGAATACTGTACATCCCTGGAACTTAATGGTTTTTTTTTTTAAAACAAATGATACCTTTGGGCTGTTGGAACCACCCTTGTAGGATGGTTCAGAATATTTAAATATGGATATTCTTCTTTTTCACTGAATTTGGGCCAGGCAAACCCACAGAGGAGTCCTTGTGCATGGGCTTAGTAATGCATACTTTTGTTGCACTGATGTAAAAATCTCCACAGAAACTTATACACAGAGATGAAGATGACACTTCCTAGGAATGGAAACATTTCCAAATGTTACTCCTGTTCCTGTACATAACCTATGAATATGCTGCATATGTTCAGTGCTTTCCTATGGACACAAAGTAATATTTATAGATCTGCAACACTGGCATCCTGCATCAAAAGCTCAAAAGCTGCATCAATGCCTAACTACAATGACAGCGCTACATCACTGACATAACATGCTAGTGAACTGAGGCAATGCACAATGAAGCACTGTACAAAATGTCCCATTGCACAGTGGTAGATGGGACATGTTGCTCAAGGGCCATGCTGCTGGCTCAATTTGCACAACTGTCCCAATGGCATAGCTTTGTCTAAATTGGATTACAATGACAGAACATCCCAACCAGATGCCAATCTATATGTTTTTGTAGGGATGGGTGGATGCATTCCACAGCCTTGTATTTCCACAACTACCATACAAGTGAAATCAGGCCAGAATAATCCACCAACCCGGCAGTCCCTCACAAGATACTGGGAGGGGAGTTTGTGGGAGCTTCCGTAGTGTTGCAGAACTAAGCAGAAATGTTATGTCAGGCTGAACAAAGTATAAACTCAACAAAGAGGGCATGGGTGAACAGAAAGTTTGGGTCTTTGTCCGTTATAGACTCCTCTATGCCTGTCATGCTGAATTGTGGAATCAGGGTTTCTTGGCCAGTTCTTTTCTTGATAGACAAGAGTCTTGGGAAAACTGCCCATGTCCCACACCTCATTTTCTTGTCTGAAGTAACCACTGCTGTTTGGAGTTCTTGATGGCTCAGATTTGAAAGGTCTACCCAGCCTGTAACCCATCATGCCTCATGCAATTTACTAGTCACATACAGTAATCCATTGGGGACTTGAGGAGACTCTTGTGTTCTTGCTTTTTTTCTACGTGTGAAAAAATGAGAAATTTGTCACACACTTGGCAAGTCATAGTACATGACTAGAGTGTGGTGTTCAGCTTGTTGAATTACAAATGCAAAACATACTTTTTTGGCCTACAACTGCCAACATCTTTCCTAACCCTGCCTGGAGATGCCAGAGACCCTCTGCAGGAAGAGAGCAAAGAATGTGCTCTACTACTGAGCTACAGTTGTAATTAAAAAATAATAATGATAATGGCATAACTTTCCTTCTTTGGTGTGTCAAGTTGCAAAGAGAGCGTGTTCACCCCATGCTTTGTATGAAACACCTCATACTACATTCAGAGCTCAGAAAAATTACTTTTTTGGACTATAACTCTCAGAATCTCCTATGGCTAGGCATTCTGGGAGTTGTAGTCCAAAGAGCAACATCTCCAAGCTTTTATCATAAATTTGTATAAGTGTGCTTTCAAGTGACATAGTGGTCTGCTTTGTGTCTTCACATGAACTTCCTGAGGAACCTAGGAGTTTTTTTTCAAAGAAGAACCCGTGGCTCACACAACCAGCTTGTTCATCCAAAGCAAGGGTTTGGGAGGCACTGGGAGTAATGGCTACTGGTTGGAGAAGCATTTCCTTGAGCCCGTTAATTAGCACAGTAACGGTACCTGTGCTCCATTAGCCAGCCCATGTGGTAGGATCCCCTCCCCATCCACCAGCCTTTCCCCTAATGAGAGCTGGAAGAGGGACACTCACAAAACACTGCCTCAGAATAATATTCTGCTTTGTCCCTGCCGGTAACAAGAGCTGACAGGATCACTACGTCCATTTCTCTTCTAATTAGCACACTTCCAGCTTGGCCTGAGCCAGCAGCCAGAGAAAAGCGATCGGACAACCGTACCGAATCACAAACACAAAGAGGCCCATTCCCCATAATTAGGTGAGACAATTCCTCAGTCTTTTCTCGGCTGGAGCTTGCCCATAAGACCCTCGCTGTTTTGGTAAGTCCCAGCAACACAAGTTACACGTCTCCCCGGGACACTAATAAGCCCCTAATTGTCTTCCGCTTCACACGGCTCTTACCATAGGTCTGACTTTAGGGAAAATTCTCCTAACAAGCAACAGCCAGCATTGCCTGCACCACAAATGCAACAAGAACTGCCACAGACTTTAAAAGGCGGCAAGAGGGGGGGAGAGATGGACAGGCAGTGAGAAAACAGTCTGTGAGTACTGGGACCCGATTACTGCATAGTAGGGACTCAAAGGGAAGGACGCCAGAATGCCTGACATCAACTCATAATTGTCAGGGACAAAGTCTGTCCTTGACCCTTCCCATTCTTCTTCTACTGTCCAGCCATCAGTCCACATTCTTCACCCCTTGTGCCTTTTTACTACCACTCTCCTCAATCTTCTGCTCCTTCCTTACTGATGGATAGCTTACTGTATATACTTTCTCTGGACTCTGCAAGGTGGACTCATTTTTGGAAAGGCTTATTTCCTTGAAGAAATTATTGAGCAACTTGAATTTGCAGGCTCCAAGGAAAACACATTCTTCCAGGAAGGCAAATTTCATTAGTTAATTTATTAAATTCTGTGAGTTCTTACCATCAGGTATGCCTCAAAACAACTTAATAAAAGAAATCAAAGAGATAGCCATTTGAGTCTGTTTTAACATTAAAAAGACATAAAAGAATCCAGTAGCATCTTTCATACTAACTGGGAAGAAGAAAGTTTTAGCAGAAGTTTTTGCAAATTCAGTCCACTTCATCAGATGTCTGATGCCTGATGAAATGGACCAAGTTCACAAAAGCTTCTGCTAGAAATTTCTTCTCTCCAATTAGTCTTAAATATGCTTTTGGAGTCTTTTAACAGAGAAAAACATACAAAACTGCATACACATATGCCTGTAATTTGCATGCATTTCATCATTCGCCCTTTCATACATTCATCTTTTTAAAAAGATCTGGGAAGAAAAAAAAATAGAAAAGCATTAGGGAAGAGAAGAGGTGAAGGAACTATCAACAAACTTATGGACTAGAAAGTACAACACAACTGATGGTTAGGTTAGGTTAGAATCTTTATACCAACAAAATGAATTTCAACAGGGAGAAACATAAGGTGCTACACTTAGGCAGAAAAAACGAAATACACAGATATAGAATAGGTGACACCTGATTTGATAACAGTACCTGTGAAAGGGATCTAGGAGTAATAGACTGAACATGAGTCAACAGTGTAATGTGGTAGCTAAAAAAGCATGATAGCCATGTTTAAATATCTGAAAGGATGGTCAGGTTGCTTACCTGTAACTATAGATCTTCAAGTGGTCTTCTGTGAATTCACACAGCTGGGTTATTCCTGCGCCTGTGCAGAGCAATCGGAACCTTCTGGAATCACTAGGCAGAATGGCCTTTGATAAATTCTGCCCACCCTAACAGTCCCTCAAAAGGCACCTAATTCCCCTCAGTTCCTTGAAAGACGCCGCAGTTAGCAGCATCGGGAACGTGGAATGTGAGAGGCATGAATCAAGGGAAGCTAGGCTAAGGGGTTGTCTAGATCGTGAAAATAATCCTAATAGAAATCGCAGAAAATACCTTTTGTTCCAACAAAATTCTGCAGTGATTTGCCTTATTGAGAAGAAGGGGGGGGCAAACCCTCCAAAAACTGTGGGAGAAAAGCCTTTGTGGCTTTTCCCAAGGTTTTTAAAAATAATGCATGGAAATGAGCATTACTGCTCATTTGGACAACTGATTCACATGGCAGCGCATTCTTGGTGAGGGCGGAAGTGGAAAGCTGATTGGTCAGACATGTACAAGGGCAGGCTTGCTGGCAATGAAGTGGCTGTAAGCCCTATTTTGGAGTTTTATGTTGTCAGTTGTGTGCTTTCTTGCTGTTCTGAGGTGACCAAATGGCTTTTTAAAGTGGAAGTTTGCACTTGTGCACTGTTGACTTGCAGTTTTTTAAAAATACAGTTGTCCCTCCGTATCCATGGATTCGGTATCCACGGATTTAAGTATTCACAGCTTGAAAATATTTTTTAAAAAATAATAATCCAAAAAGCAAACCTTGATTTTGCCATCTTATATAAGGCATTTGGAAGACTTCACAAAAGAGTCTGGAGCAATAAACACCTGAGGCAAAGCACAAAAATCAGTGTGTATAGAGCCATCGTACTGTCTATCCTCCTTTATGGATCTGAAACATGGGTCACCTATCGCCACCACCTACGACTCCTCGAGCGCTTTCATCAGCGCTGTCTACGCACAATCCTAAATATACACTGGACTGACTATGTGACGAATGTTGCTGTCCTTGAGCAAGCAGGGATCACCAGCATTGAGGCCATGATATTGAGAACACAGCTGCGCTGGGCAGGGCACGTTTCTAGGATGGAGGACCATCGCCTCCCAAAAATACTACTCTACGGTGAACTCGCCACGGGTCAGCGTAAGAGGGGCGCTCCAAAAAAGCGATACAAAGACTCCCTGAAACAACATCTCAGGCTTGGCCAAATTGATCACCAACAGTGGTCCGCCCTGGCCTCACATCGGGAGGCATGGAGACGCACTATCCACAATGCTGCAGCCTTATTTGAGAACTCACGACGAACAAGTCTTGAAGAGAAACGACAACGCAGAAAGAATCACAACCCAAAAACATCACCCAAGGAGACCTTCTGCTGTGCTTTTTGCAACCGGACCTGTTTATCTCGGATTGGCCTTTTTAGTCATCAGCGCGCTTGCAGAAAGCGCGGGATGAGTCCTTCCTGAATCTTCGTTTGCGAAGAAAAGCCAGAGAGAGAGAGATAAGGGACACCATTTTGCTATGCCATTGCATATAATGGGATTTGAGTATTCACAGATTTTAGTATCCACGGGGGTCCTGGAACCAAACCCCAGTGAATATGAAGGGACAACTGTACTGTGTAGTGGCGACAACTTGTGGAGAATAATAACATGAGTAATTCACTCTCAGCCACCATCTTGAGTTGCAGGCATGGCTACATGTGAATTTTAAACATGGACAGCTTTGCATACCAGCAATTTTGCAAAGGACCATGGAGACAAATGAATGCTGCTGCAAATCTGCGTTAATGTGCAGCAGTCAGCATTATATATTCTCATCAAGACTATCCCATAGTAAAAGAAGAAATGGAACGTATAAACATTGCAATACTTGGGGTGAGTGAGCTAAAGTGGACAGGAATGGGACATTTTGAGTCAGATAATTACACAGTGTTTTACTCAGGAAATGAAAATCTAAGAAGATATGGGGTGGCATTAAGAGTGAGGAGAGATGTAGCAAAAGCAGCCAAAGAATATAATGCAAAGTCTGACCAAATCATATCAATAAGACTTCAGGGAAAACCCACCAATATAACCATAATCCAAGTTTATTTTCTAACTACAGAGACAGAAAAGAAATTGAAAGATTGTATGCTGGTGTCCAGGAGGAAACTGATCACACACCAAAAGTAGGGGAAAGAGTAGGATCAAAGATTGTAGGAAAATTTAGTCTAGGGTCAACAAATGAAGCAGGAGACAGACTGACTGAATTTTGCAAGGCCAAGAGTTTGTTCATCAAGCAACCCAAGAAGTGACTGTATACATGGACATCACCTGATGGGCAATACAGAAATCAAATAGACTACATAACTGGAAGCAGAAAATGGGAGAAGCTCCATTCTCTCTGCAAAAACAAGACCAGGAGCAGATTGTGGCACAGACCATGAACTATTAATACCACAAATCAGAGTAAAGCTAATGAAGACCCTAACTGACCAGGAGCCAGAAGAACTCTGAATTGAAGCCAGGGACATTGTTAGGGAAGAATGCAAAAAGACACTTTCTGGAGCCAAGGGGAAAGAGAAGCCTCAAAGGATGACAGACAAAACTCTTCTAGCAGTTAAGGATAGATGAGAAGCAAAAATAAAAGATGACAGAAATAGAGTCAGATCCTTAAATGCTGTTCAGTGGCTTGTGTGCAGGTACAAGGAGAACTACTATAATAATCAATGAAGAGAAATAGAATATGACAACAAAAAAGGAAGAACAGGAGATCCACAGGATCCAAGAAATCAAAGGGAATGTTAAACTAATAGTGGGGATGCTCTATGACCAGCAGGAGAACACATTACATGACCAAATAGAAATAAAAAAAAAAGAGGAAACAATACACTGAACAACTATATGAAAGAGATAAAAGGATGACAGATTCATTAAAGGAAGAACCATTTGAAGATTAATCTTCAATTTTAGAAAGTACAATTGTCCCTTCATATTCGCTGGGGTTTGGTTCCAGGACCCCCCATGGATACCCAAATCCGTAAATACTCAAGTCCCATTATATGCAATGGCATAGCAAAATGGTGTCCCTTATATAAGATGGCAAAATCAAGGTTTGCTTTTTGGATTATTATTTTTTAAAGAATATTTTCAAGCCGTGAATACTTGAATCAGTGGATACCAAATCCGTGGATATGGAGGGACAACTGTGCACCCACAGCACTTGGGAGAAATAAATCACCAGGATCAGATGGCATACCAATAGAGCTGCTTCAAGCTACAGAGACAAAGTCTACTCTAGTTCTAACTGAAATCTGTCAACAATTATGGAAAACAAAACAATGGCCCACAGATTGGAAATGCTCAGTATACATTCCAGTCCCGAAGAAAGGGATTGCAGTAACTACTTGCATTAATTTCCCATGCAAGCTAAGTGGTGCTCAGAATTCTACAATATTGATTTTTACCATATATGGAGTGAGAAATGCCAGTGTGCAAGCTGGGTTCAAGAAAGGAAGAGGCACTAGGAATCACATTGCAAACATACATTGGTTAATGGACCACACCAAAGAATTTCAGAAGAAAATCAGCCTGTGCTTTATTTTGTCATTGTTAACTGCTTTACAGTCAGTTTTGACTTATGGTGACCCCATGAATGAAAGACCTCCAAGTCACCCTATTCTCAACAGCCCTGCTCAGATCTTGTAGACTCAGAGATGTGGCTTCCTTGATTGAGTCTACCCATCTAGAATGCAGTCTTCCTCTTTCCATACTGCCTTCCACCTTGTCAAGCATTACTATCTTTTCTAGTGAGACATGTCTTTTAATGGCATGGCCAAAGGATGGCAGTTTCAGTTTAGTCATCTTGGCTTCTAGGGATAGTTCGGGCTTGATTTGCTCTAGGACCCATTGATTTGTCTTTTTACCGGTCCACAGTATCCACAGAACTCTTCTCCAGCACTACATTTTAAGAGAGTTGATTTTCCTCCTCTCAGTTTTCTTCTCTCTCCAGCTTTCACAACCTTACATAAAAATGGGAAATAGTATGGCATGGGCAATCCTAACTTTAGTATTCAGTGATATAACATTATGCTTCAGGATCTTGTCTAGCTCCTTCATTGCTGCCCTTCCAAGTCCTAGCCTTCTTCGGATTTCCTGGCTACTATCTCCACTCTGATTAATTATCGAGCCAAGGTATTGAAAGTCTTGAACTATTTCAATGTCTTCATCATCTACCTTAAAGTGATGTAAAGCATCTGTGGTCATTATTTTTCTTTACTTAATGTTCAACTGTAAACCCGCCTTTCAAGCCTGAACTCTCACTGAGCTTGCAATATCTGAGCAGGGCTGTTGATGACAGGGTGACTTGGAATTCTCTCATTCATAGGTTCACTATATGTCAATGTCAACTTAATGGTAGTTAACAACAACAAAGTATCAGAATAAGAATAAATAATTCCAAGTACAGACTCTTTTTAAAATACTGCCTGTAGAGACTTTAAGCTTGTAACAGAGACAGGAGGGAACTTGCAATTCAAGAAGGATATTGACAAGCTGAAATGTGTCCAGAGGAGGGAGACCAAAATGGTGAAAGGTCTGGAAGCCATATCCTATGAAGGGCAGATTAGGGAGCTGGGTATGTTTAGCCTTGAGGTGAGAAGGTTAACAGGTGACATGACAGCCATGTTTAAATAATTGAAAGATGTCATACTGAGGATGGAGCAAGCTTGTTTTCTGCTGCTCCAGAAACTAGGACACGGAGCAATGGGTTCAAACTACAGGAAAAGAGATTCCACCTAAACATTAGGAAGAACTTCCTAATTGTAAGAGGTATTTGACCGTGGAATGCACTGCTACCTGGGAGTGTGGTGGAGTCTCCTTCTCTGGAGGTTTTTAAACAGAGGCTGGATGGCTATCTGTTGTGGGTGCTTTGATTGTGTATTCCTGCAGGGAAGGGGGTTGGACTGGATGGCCCTTGTGGTTTCTTCCAACTCTTTGATTCTACTGCACGTGAAAATTAAAAACAACTACCTTGAAGACACAAAGTAGAATTGCCAGGTAAACTAAGAGACAGGGCTTCCCTACCTTTAATGGTTCTTTCTATAGAAGACTCAATTGCAGCAGGTACTGCTTGCATGAGAAGCAACACTTGCTGAAATGCTTGCTTCTATTCAACCATTAAAGGTACAGAGGTCTTGTCCCTTATTTTACCTGACAACCCTAAGTCATGTCTTATAACGAAGAGCTTTATGTACATTGTCAAAAAACTATGGTGACCTAGTGTGTGACAAACACTCGGCAGGATTGCAATTTTGTTACAGCCAAGGCAAGGCTTTGTTCACTACCTGTCCAGATTTCCTAACAATTATGAACAAACAGGAGGGCAAGTGAAACTAACTCAAAGCAACAGATTTGCCTGTACTGTGCTAGGCCATGTCAATTTTACTTTACAGTGTAATTAAATATCACCAGATTCTAACATGTCAGCAACAGATATTCCTGACAATGTAACAGTACTCCTTTCTGTTCCACTTTGAGGCAGTATATGCTGATCATTCTGGATAATGTGGAACATTTTGTTGCTCATCCATCCCCAGCAATGGACAGAAAGAGCCCATGGAAATATCTGGAAAAGTGCAGTGCAGAGCTTATAATTATTCCTGAACCACCATTACCACACCAGTTCTAAATTACACAAAAAGGTACCAACTTTCTTCAAACTGTTCTAAAACTGGGCTAACTTGCCCACAGTCAATTGTCAGAAATATTGGAATCACTCTTTCTGGGTGTAGCCACATCACACAATTATAGCATGTTGATCCCACTTTAATGGTCATGGCTCCATCCTACAGAATCATGGGATTTGTAGTTTGGTGTGGTCCGTAAAATGCTATCTTGGGGGTTGTCTAAACAGTGGAAACAATCCTCATGGAATTCGCTGGGAATATGATCTGTCTAAATGGGATCCCTCATCAAGCTACTGTATTTAGAAAGAAGGGGGCCCAAAACAGCAAAAATGCTGCAGGAAGAGCCTAAGCAGCTTTTCCTGAAGTTTTGTTAAAAACAGCAAGGGGAATGTGCATTCCTGCTCGTTGGGACAAGCAATTTAATATGAACCACTTTCCCATGGGAGAGAAAGCGCAAAGCTAATTGGCCATGCGAGCCTGGGGGGTAGGACTTGCTAACAAGGCAAGTGCCCACTGCCACTATGTTGGATTTTCACCTTAGTGAGCAATCACTAAGGCAATAAAACAGGTTGGTTTGGTGGGGGTTTGCTTTTCTGTGAAATAAAAAAATTACTCTATCACATCTTGGACATCTTTTTTTTTAAAAGTTCAGCTTAAATAATTGGACATCTTTTTTTTTAAGTGGCAAATTGAGGTAGGTACAACCGCAAGTAAACTGAGGCAGCTATCTTGCATGCAAAGCTTATGGGGGCAAAAACAGTGTTAAGACAAGTTGCAGCTGCTGTGAAATGCCATTACTGCGAGGCACTCTGGGTTTTTTTGCCTTATATAGACAGATGAAGAGTTGTGAATCACTGGAATGGGCAAAATATTATATAAAATTATAAATTTCATTAAAACAACAAAAAAGAGGGGAAATTATCTGTTCAGCCCTCCCACCCCGCTTGTCTTTTTATTACAAAATGGTTGATGGCAAGATACAAAGCAGCAAGGGAGAACGGGGTACCACGTTTGCTGTGAGTCCTGGAATGGGTGTTGCAGCCAGAAACTGGCACTGCAGCTGGGAACTGCACCCACTACCTGTTGCCTAGGAATGAATGTGGCAGTCATTGAGTGGGCTGCTGGTAGTAAGGGGGCTGCCAGAAATAAAATAAAAAAAAACTCAGTCTGCAGTGGAGAAATGGTGGTTGAGGGCCGTAGGAGAGGCCAGGGGGTTGGAATCCTCTACCTCCCAACAGGCCCTACTGTGGAGGGAGAAGCCGTGCAAGCCTAGTTGGTGCCAGCCAATCACAGCTCAGGTAATGCTGTGGAGGAGGGCCTATGGGGAAGAAAGGTTACAAAACTGAGGCTTGTCTCTGACAGAAAGCAAATAAGGGAAAGATGGCCTAGAGAAAAGGAAAAGATTGCAGCGGGGTAGGGGAAAATACCCTAAAGACACCAGATCCTATCTGATCTTGGAAGCTAAGTAGGGTCAGCCCTGGTTAGTACTTGGATAGGAGACCACCAATGAATACCAGGTGCTGTAGGCTCTGTTTCAGAAGGAGGCACTGGCAAAACCACCTCTGAGTAGTCATTGCCTGAGAAAACCCTATGAAATTCATGGGGTTGCCACAAGTCAACAGGCAATTTAAAGGCACACACACATATACATACATACACACAGAGGGGAAAGATGGCATAGCGATAGGGAAAAGCTTTAATAGAGCTAGGGCAGTCAGCCAGGAGAAGAACTGAATAGGGTTTTGTGGAGTTGTGTATTATTAATTAATCCATGGGTTGTGTGATCCAATTGTGTGTTAAACTTTTACTTATTTATTCTTTTTTTACAACTGTTCTTGTTAAGTTTTGATAGTCTGGTCATGCTTACCACAGTGAATCTGCTTAACAACACATCCACTGGTCCATATAGGGACCAAGTATCCAATCCAGGGCGGGATCTTGCAGGGAAAACAGGAAAAGTGAGTAACAGAAGCCAAAGGGTGAAACTGTGGGGCCAGCCTAGAGAGGGTGTCCATTACACCTACCTAAAGGGAGAGAGGAAAGATGGACAGTTGGAGTGACAAAGCAAACAATAGAGTGCAGTGTGTTCCAGGCTGCCAATAGAGAGAAATGAAAGCCAGCAGGGAAACCCCATCTCAAGCTTTCCCTCCTTTTCCTATCCCTCCCCCTCAGCTGTCTAGGAAGTCACCAAGGTGGATGCAGCCACCAACAGCTGCACAGGCAGACTCCTTAGAACAACTGGCCCTGGGCCATTCAGGAAGGCTCTGGGAGAAGGGAGAAGCAGGAAGAACAGGTTGCTTACCTGTAACTGTAGATCTTTGAGTGATCACTTGTGGATTCACACTAATGGGGTTTTCTGTGCCTGCACAGTGCATCATTTGGAATATTCCACTCTTATATAAGCTTTTTGGAGGTAGCTCTGCTCATACTCAGCACCACTATATAGTGCCCTTCTCATCTAAACCCTCAGTTCAATGGATGCTGTTGCAGCAGCCCAAGCATCTAAGGAAAGGCAGGACACTATGAGGGGAGGATGGGGTGTTGTTGTTGTATGAGTTCACAGATGACCAATTGAAGAACCATAGTTACAGGCAAGCAACCTGTTCTTCTTCGTGGTCTCTGTGCTTCTGAACCAGGGTGGCTGTACCTGTCTCGACTTAGAACTCCCTCCCAAAGGAAGTCAGGCTCACTCAGGCTCATATATAGCTCACTCCTCCATACATGGAAGATACATTTCTAGAATAAACAGCAGTGCTCTTAAGTGTAGTAAACAACTAATCAAATTTGTGATTCATGGCTCAACTGGCAATGTGGACTTCCCTGATATGTTGCCTGAATTTTTCACTTTCCCAGACTACAAATGTGTTTGAAAAAGATTCAGACAAAACAACATACAAAGCACAATGTTGTCCAAGTCCAATATCTCCATGTCTGATCACATTCACTGTGAGAGTTGAGAACGTACATAAATCTGTCCCATTAAAACCAACTCTAAAATGGTTTGAAAACTATTTTTACTTACCTGGATCTGTACAGTGAAAGGCGCTGTGGGGCAGGTTACCTTTTTGATGGCCTCCATCGACAGAGATCAGGAGGTTTTGCATGTGGCGCCGGGCGCCAGAGCACAGCACGTCATGGGGGTGGGATTGTAGGCTACTTAAGGTCTGGCCACCCCCTCACATGCCTCGGGGGATCCTTCTTCTCCATGCATGGAGAAAAAAGATCTCCAGAGCACTAGCAAGTCCTTCATTCCCAACAGTGGGATTCAGAAGTAGACAAAAGTGGTGGCGGCGGTGGCAGGACCAGTGGGATACAACCCCTCCTGGACGGCCAGCCAAGCAAGTGCCGCAAGTGTTGCCTGGAGGAAAAGAAAGTACCCACGCTGCAGCTGTCAACTGCGAGAGCCTTGTGGGTTTGGCTTGCTTTTCTTGTGGGGGCATTTGCCCAAGAGGAGGAGGAAGAGGGAGGTGTGGGTGTGGGGAAGATGCAGCTGCTTTGCCAAGCTGGCCTCTCATTCTTACAGTGCCCTTGGAAGGCGCTCACAAGAAAGAAAGAAAGTAAAGAGGGGGTGATGGTGAAGCTGGTGGAAGTTACAACACTCTCATTGTGCCTGATGGCAAGCATAGACCAGCACAAGTCCCCGTCTTCATGCAAAACAACAACAACAACCTTACCTGTAGACTCTGCCTAGAGAAATTTATACTTTTTCATTCCCATGGTGGATGGTTCTGGGATTTGGGTGGGAGCACCATGGGTTTACCTTCCAGTAAGTGGCCAGCCAGAGCAACCCAACTATTGGTTTGCCCTGGTGGATCAGGTGTTTTACCCAAGGGAAGGCTGAGAATAGACGCCTGGCCTCAGCTGGACCTACATCAGGGTGCTCCCCCCTCTTGCTCCTTTCAGATCCAACCAACTTAAACAGGAGATAGGTCAAATAAAGTGGCCCTTATTTAACCCATCCTTCTTTGTCTAGTCTTGATATTCCATGGTTGGCCATCAAAAATGTTAAACTTTAAAATGCTTAACTTGGGCAGATGTGTATCCACACAATTTTGGATGTGTAACCACACAATCCACAGACAAAATAAGATGTTGGAATTTCAGTATTTCTAAACACAGATATAAAATATTAGGTCAACATGAACATTATATTTTCTCTTACTTGTAACCAAGATTCTTCTGCTCTTAATTACTTTTTGTTAGCTGTTCACACCATTTCTAGTTTGGGTCTCTCATCAGCCTAGACGTGGCCATCTCATATTTGAGCTCAAACCCTGCAAATATGCGGTCATGTGAAAAAGCTTCATCTACCTGAACTGTGCAAAGACTTTGCTGAACTACCATCTGAATTACCAATGCTTAAAAGTAAAAGAAACTCCTTTTGTACTCAAATAGACAAAGATTTAAGACTGAAACAAGTAATTTACGTAGCTGATCTGCCATATGTTGAAAAGTGACTTGAAGGCACGTACACACATACCCACTACAACAGAGATATCTCACTCATGTACTATATCAACTGCTTCAGCATAGAATTGCTTATGGAATACATGTGAAGTTGTATATATAGTCTCTTGGTTACATTTCACTCTTCCATCACCAAACTGACATCATGGCTTCTTTAAATTAAACAGTACAAATCAACGTCTCTGTGATGAAATCATTAAACATTCAACTATTTTTCCTTCCTACTGGAGAATGTGGGAGGAGCAACCCATCCAAAGGATGTCCTTCCCTTCTCTACTGGGAAATGTAAAGGCTTTGTCTGGCCCAGGGAAAGATGACATCATACATGTATATATACTTTTTATTAAAATATATAGGCCATAACCCAACCATGTGTGCTACTGTCTAACTGAGACTGGTTAATTTGTATTACCACGAAAAGTGTTCCTAGCATCTCATTTTAGAGTAACATGCTTAAATTCAAAGCCCTGATCACATTTCTTGTTTAGAAGCCATTTTAAAGCATTTCTGAAACAGAAGGTGACTCAAACTCATCATACCATTTTGTTTCTACCATTATCTCTATAAGGGAAACCAATTTGGGTAACTGTAATCTCGAGAGGTATACGTAGATAAAATAACACGGGGACAAGACAAATGAAAATAAGATAAAATCTATTTTGGGAAGATCTGTCATGAAAAACGATATGATTTAGCCTTTAAATGTTTTCCCCTCAGGGATAAGAATGTCTAGATGATTCAAACTGAATATACAACAGGACAAATGTACAGCGCTGAGTGTATGGCACAGATGTTTTCTCTTATCATTCAGTAAGGTACATTTCCCATTTTCCACTGCAACTATCCATAGTACGGCTGTCTACAATTAACCAGAAAAAGAAGCAATAAAACAACAACAAAACCTCAGTGCTGGTAAGTGACTTCTCTTCTCATCAAGCACCTAAGGGCATGTGATTCGTAAGAGGAAAAAGAATGATAATCCATACCACTTTCAATGCTTGTAGATAATAAGACTCATTTCAGCAATGATGGACAACTTGTGGCCCTCCAGATGTTGTTGGATTGCAACTCCCAGGAGCCTTAGCCAGCATAGCCGATGGTGAGGGATGGTGGGAGCTCTAGTCTAACAACATCTGGAGGTTGACAGGTTTCTCACTCCTGCTATGCATAGTGCTAACTTGTAAGAAAATTTTAAAAATGCTACCTGTCCTTGGGTTAGCTAAAAGGAAAAAGAAAAACAAAACTACTGTAGTCAGTTTTTAACCAGAACTATACTATCCAGAAATGCAGCAAGCTATTACAAGATAGTTTCAAATATAAAGTTTCTCAAAGATAACACATTGTTCTTGGGCACAGACCTATACTGTATAGTACTATTACACACAAACTGTTTTTTAACTGTGTGCTGGTAGCCAAAGTGAATGAGGCTACTACTAGACTCTTGCATAAAATTCTGTTATACCCCTTTTCTCTCCCTGACAAATGTAGTAGGCCAGATAACGGTAGGAGGAGCAACTTGTCTTGCTTAGCAAACTGGTAACAGTCCTTGTTTGTCTTCAGAGCAGAGGTGAGAGTAAGGAAAACATCCAATAGCTTAAGGCAGAGCACTGGTCTTTCCACTTCAGTGTGCATGGAAATTGTGGTCATTTCCCAAAAGTCAGGTGTACTTATTTCCGTATTTCATATTCAGCTATTTTTTTGGTTTCTCCAGGATGTTGAGGAATTTCCCTCGAGTCATTTCTCTTGCTGAAATTACAAAAGAAAAGAAAGTTTAATAAAAAAACCAAACAAAATGGGATAATATACAACATTTAACCCCACTAGTGAAATTAATTTAAAATAGCTTTCAAGTGCCAAGAGGTAGCAAAAAAGATATAAGGCAGAGAAATAAATTTGAGCTGTGGTTTAGAGCTCCTCGCAGCCTGGAAATGCTGGCCAAACACTGAAAGCATCAGACATAATGCCCCAAAGCTGTCTCATTTCATAGTATACCCATTTCTTTTATCCCTACTGTGGTTAGCTTCAAGATCTCTTTTTCAGTTTTTCTGCTTATATCTATCAATGAATACTGTAATCTCGGGTGGCATTGCTTCTCCTGAGCAGGGCATATCTTTCTGGATGCTATAACCTTTCAGAGATTATGGACCTCTGCTCCTTCCATTTCGAAATTACTTGTCCCTGGATGCTTATGATGTTAACATAAACGAGACAGCATTTCCCTTGGCAGGTAATAGTCCCTGGATACTATAACATAATGGGGTTTATATTCCTTAAAAACAGATCCTCTATGGATGGAGTATTAAAGCAGAGTTTACAGGGCTTTGCTCAACTCACTTATACTGTATTGTCAGTCCTTGAATGCTTAGTACAGCAAGGCAGTTTATACGTTTCCCTCCAGTTCATCAATCTCTGAGAAGAGCTCTGCAGAATTTTTACACAGCTACTTTTTGAGAGAAACAGTTCTGGCTTGCAAGTTCTAAGGTTTTAGTACAAGCACCCTGAAGTCGTATATTTCAACTTAAGACTAAAATTTGAAAGAAAACATTCCAACACACTCCCCTTCAGGCTGTCTCCTCATCTTTATATGATAAGTAAAATTCCTTTTCCACTGTAATTATGTATATATAAAGAAGGAAGGCTATACTGCAAAGACCTCTTTCTTTGTGGGATCCCCATTATGAAGGACTAGGTCACCTGTCACTGAGGGTGAAAGTCAGGTTGTCTTGTGGATGAAATGCTACCTCCAGGTATAGGTCCCACCATTTTGGTGGGCACCCATTTTACTTTGCACCCATTTTACTTTTTTTTCAGGAAAGAGCACTTGGGGTTATGGTAGATTACTTGATGAAAAATCTGACCCAGTTTGCTTCAGCTGTGAAAAAGGCAACTTTCACGCTGGAGACCATTAAAAAAAAAGGATCAGAAGATAAAACTGCCAACATCATAATGCTATTATGCAAGTTCATGGTCTGACTATATTTTCAACACTGCATATAGATCTGGTCATCACGTCTTAAGCAACAATGAAAAATATGGTAGAGCTGGAAAGAAGCATGTCAAATTATCAGGGGACTGGACAACTCCTCTGCAAGCACATTTACAACATTTAGGGAATGATTAAAAAAAAGCAAGTAAGAGGGAGGCACAACAGAAATTTACAAAATCACACGTCTTATGGAGGAAGTGGATAAAGAGAATTTTTTTCCTCCCTCTGTCATAATGCAGGGTCACCCAGCAAAACAGAATGGTGAGAGATTAAGGGTAAGGAGGATAAGGCTGCTAGTCATGATGACTAGAGGCAACCTCCACAGGCATCTGCCACTGTATACTACCGGTAGTTCCCGAGAAAAACTGTTTAAAAGGTGACCTTCATTAACTGGCAAAATTTTAAAAAAGAATTAGTAAAAATAACTCATGCAAGCACTGACAAGTACTCCAGCTACACTATCCCATCTTGTAAGGGAAAGTACAGACTGGTGGCATACTTTGCTTTTGGGGGGTACTTTTGAGCACAGGACTGTGCAGATGCCTTTGAGGCAATCCAGATGACACACATGTGTTGTCCTGGTGTATTTTTCATCCTCCCCCAAACCTGGCTCCAGAATGAAGTTTATAAGCACCCCAAGCTGGTTTAGAAAACCAGAAATGGACATCTGACCACTTCTAGATCTGTTTTTGGTAACTAGTGTGGTCCCAGGAGCAGTCAACATTTTACTTTACGGGGTAAGTGACATGACAAAGGACCTACAAAGAGGTAGGGAAATAATAGGTCTTTTTGCATTTCAGAGAAGAAATTTAGAACTGCAAATCTTGAGGTCTCCTGTGAGTGGGTGGTGCCATTTTGGTTACACAAATAGCACTGAGGCCTAAACATCAGAAAGAACTTTGTAACATTACCCAGCAGGCACTATGTGATGCACGAGGATAGTGTTGAGGGGTTCACCAGCTGACCATATTTACCTCCTACCATGCTTGCTTTATAAGACTGCACCTGGCAAATCTATTGAGCTGGAGGCAAAAAGTGAGTACCACCGGAGATACCAGGGACCTCAAATGACAATGGTATGTGAACACATTTTGATCCAAACTCAACTGCATCGCTTACCAACCCATAAACACAAAATATTGCACTGATTATATTCATCTAGCTTTACAAGATTCTTGAGCATTAAGGATTAATTTCATCACAAATTCTGTGACCAAAAGGATGTTAGTATGCCCTACTGCCCCCTCCGCACAGTATCTCATAATTGGAAATATTGGACACTTTTTGGGGTCAGGTTGGCTGGGTTCAGTTAAGAGGTCACAATGACCTGGGATGTGTCTTAGAAATATAATGGCAGGAGAGTCTGTGTTAGGATTGTGCGGAAGCCCCTCAGTAAACACAGTCATTAATGAGGTATGGGCTAATCCTTTCTTCCAACCCTGGGCATTTCTGCAATGATTCAAGCAATTAATTGGCCATTCCTTAATCTATTCCTACGGAAATATCTCCTATATCCCTCCTGTCCAACCTTGGGAGGTTGTCGCAAACCCATCAATTTCTATCCCCCAGCAGTCAATTGAGTTTCAATTTCCTTTATCTATCCTGTGGGAAAGCCATCCAGGCTTTGTCACAACCAGAGTACCCAGATATATGTACCCAGGGTACCCAGAGTACCCACAACCAGATATGAAACAGGATATAAATACAGTCGTCCCTCCACATTCCTGGGGGTTAGGGGCTCAACACCCCAGTGAATGTGAAAAAAAGTGAATAAAAACAGGCCTCACTGCTGCGAGCCTCGTCGCTGCTTTTCACCCACCTTTGTTTGGGAAGGGCGCGGGGGGGGTTGGGATAAAAGCGGCAACGAGGCTGCCAGAACCCCACTGTCACTTTGGGAGGGCACGGGGGTGGGTGGGAGGAAAACAGCAATGAGGTTGCCAGAGCCCCATCGTCGCTTTGGGAAGGGCGCGGGAGGATGGGGGAAAAGTGACGACAAGGCTGCCAGAGCCCCGTTGTCACTTTGGGAAGTGCAGGGAGTGGTGTGGGGGGAAAGTGGCAACGAGGCTCCCAGAGCCCCATCGTCACTTTGGGAAAGGCGGATGGTGGTGGGAGTAAAGCGGCGACGAGGCTCCCAGAGCCCCATTGTTGCTTTAGGAAGGGCATGGGGAGTGGGTGGGGGGAAAGTGGCGACAAGGCTCCCAGAGTCCCGTAGTCACTTTGGGAAGGGCACAGGGGGAGTGGCAATGAGGCTGCCAAAGCCACGTTGTTGCTTTGGGAAGGGAGAAGGGTGTGGGAGAAAAGCGGCAACAAGACTCCCAGAACCCCATCATTGCTTTGGGAAGGGCGTGGGGGTGGAAGTGGCGACAAGGCTCCTAGAGCCCCATCATCGCTTTGGGAAGGGTGTGGGGGTGATGGGGGGAAAGTGGCGATGAGGCTGCCAGAGCCCCGTTGTCGCTTTGGGAAGTGCAGGGGGTGGTGTGGGGGAAAAGTGGCGACGAGGCCCCCAGAGCCCCATTGTCACTTTGGGAAAGGCAGGGTGGGTGGGAGAAAAGCCCTTCCCACATCCACCCCACACCCTTCCCAACCCAACCCCCACCTGAGCCAAGCCCCAGGAGAGTAGGGAGTTGGGTGCGTGGTTTGCTTGGGAAGCGCGTCGTTTAAATCGGCTCCCCTCCCTTGTGCGCAAGGGAGAGAAGCTGATTTAAATGGGGCAATTGCTGAGCAAACCGCAAATACAGTAGATGGAACAGCAAAAGTGAAAGCCACGAATCTGGAGGGACAACTGTGTTAGTCCCCTGACAATAGTAAAGTGTGCCACAGTGTAGAAACCCAGCCACTCTTTCTCCGTGTGTCCGCGACAGGAACCTCTTGTGCCACCCTCAGCTGCCTGTCTGAGTATCCTCGCTGCATGGAACTCTCCTCTTTAAGACTGGTAACTATCACCCG
This sequence comes from Gambelia wislizenii, assembly GCA_030847615.1. Classification (NCBI taxonomy): domain Eukaryota; kingdom Metazoa; phylum Chordata; class Lepidosauria; order Squamata; family Crotaphytidae; genus Gambelia; species Gambelia wislizenii. The sequence continues at coordinate 444,226,751 of JAUMIR010000001.1, read as the reverse complement.
ATATTCCCGGACATCTCTCGCTCTATCCAGTCTTCCTGTCTTACTCTGCTATAGCCTTGGATGGTTCTTAGGCACGTGTGTTGTTTCTGTTAGTTCACTTTTGTGTTATTCCAATAAAATACTTTGTTTCACTTTAACTGGAGTATACATAGGTGAAAAGACCCCTGAAGTTATCGTCTTCTCTCAGGCCTCCTTTTGAGCTAATAGTTCCTCCAAACATTAAAGGAGATTTTGGTATCACAAGCGGGACTCTAACGTAACCCCCCCACACCTCTTAGAGTGACAAGGAATAGAGTGGTAATGAAAAGTAACTGTTTAAATGTTCAAGAACACGAGCGGCAAGATCTTGAATGAGGTTCATGCAGCCTTCCAATACTGTTGGACTGCAAAGCCCTGCTATTGGTGAGGAATGCTGGGAGCTGAAGTCCAACAACATGTGAAAGGCCACACTATTCCTGCCCGATATTAACTCAGGTTGACTTCACAGGACTATTGTTAAGTAGGTGAGATTTATTTGTTTATTTATTTAAATATTTAGATACTGCCCTATGTCCAAGGATCTCAGGGCATGTACAAGAAAATAGTTTAGATCAATTTAAACAGTTTAGAACATTTTAAAATTAGTAAGAATAATTTAAACTCAGGAAAAGTATATTAAACCATTTGACAAGTTATAAAACCACAGTTTAAAAACAGTTTAAGACAATTTAAAACCATACACATGTGCACATTTTGTTTAAATCAATTAGGCCTCAAAGGCTTTAGTAAATGTTTTACTCAGCATTGGAATGATACCAGTGTTGGTGGTAACTGGGCCTCTCATGGGAGAGTGTTCTACAAGGGTGCCACAGCAGAGATGGCCCTCTCCCATGTTCTCCTGCAGCATATTGCCCCACTGATGGGACACAGAGCAGGGCTCCTCCAACAGACCTCAATCCTTGGACAGATGTATATTGGGAGAGGTGCTCCTTCAAGTATCAAGATCCCAAGCTATTTAGGGCTTTAACTGTTATCACTAGCTCCTTGAATTTGGATAGTAAATGTATTGGCAACCAGTGCACTTTCTTTAAAACTAGCATTACATGGTTTCTAATTGGTGTCCCTGTAAGCAGTTTAGGTGCTGCATTTTGCGCTAGCTGCAGCCTCCAACTCACCTTCAAAGCAGGCCCACATAGAGTTCATTGCAGTAGTCTAATTGGGAAGTTAGAAGTGAATGGACTACAGTGGCTAGAGTATCCCTTCCCAAGAATCTAGGAGTACTCCCATGCTATGTATAACGTATATTCCGGTGTATAAGACAACTTTTGAGCACTCAAAAGTGCCCTTCAAAATTGACAGTCGTCCTATACGCCGGATACACTTTGCTTCGCCCACCTGCCTATCTCCTGCCTCTTCGCAAACGGAGCGAAGAGGCAGGAGATGGGGCAGGGGGGTGAAGCAAAGTGTTTTGAAGATAATTCGCCCCCCTCCTCTGCCTTCTCCCCCTTTGGGGAGCAACGGAAGACAGAGGAGGGGGGCGAACATTGCGGTTTGCCGCAGCCGCCGCTCGATCGCTTCTGCAGCGGCCGAGGCAAACCCGCGATTCGCCCCCTCTCCCCACCTTCCAGGAAGGTGGGGAGAAGGGCCGAACGTGCCCCGTTTGGCCGTACAGCCTCCGGATCCCCCTCCTGCGCTCCCTCCTGGAAGGGAGCGCAGGAGGGGCATGCAGAGGCTGCGCGGCCAAACTCGCGATTCGCCCCCTCTCCCCACCTTCCAGGAAGGTGGGGAGAAGGGGCGAACATGCCCCGTTTGGCCGCACAGCCTCCGGATCCCCCTCCTGCGCTCCCTCCTGGAAGGGAGCGCAGGAGGGGCATGCGGAGGCTGCGCGGCCAAACCCGCGATTCGCCCCTTCTCCCCACCTTCCAGGAAGGTGGGGAGAAGGGGCGAACTTGCCCCGTTTGGCCGCATGGCCTGTGGATCCCCCTCCTGCGCTCCCTCCTGGAAGGGAGCGCAGGAGGGGGATCCGGAGGCTATGCGGCCAAACCCGCGATTCGCCCCTTCTCCCCACCTTCCAGGAAGGTGGGGAGAAGGGGCAAACGTGCCCCTTTTGGGCGCACAGCCTCCGCATCCTCCTCCTGCGCTCCCTCCTGGAAGGGAGCGCAGGAGGGGCATGCGGGGGCTATGCGTTGGAAGAGGGGGATCGTCTTATAGGGCGAATATATCACAAACTCTGCATTTTACCTTAAAAATGGGGGGGGTGGTCTTATACGCCGGGTCGACTTATACGCCGGAATATACGGTAGTATCTTAGCCCTAGTGGGGGAATGCAGCCCCATCCAGGGAAGTCACTTACCCAATTTCTGGACCTGAGAATAACTAATCCACAGAGCCTCTGACTTATTGGGACTCAGCTTCAGTTTAATAACCTCCATACAGCCCATTATAGCATTCAGACACTGGTTCTGCATCTGGACAGCCTTAGCTGACTCCAACAACAAGGAGAAGTAGAGCTGAGTGTCATCAGCATACTGACAGCATTCCAGTCCAAAACTCCTAATAATCTGGTCCAGGGGCTTCACACAGATATTGAATCGCATGGAAGACAAGATGGGGCTCTGTGACACTCTAGAGCTTAATAGTCATGGGGCCAAACAGCAGTTCCCCAGTGGAACCACACTGCAGACAGAAACAGAGCCATCTAACAGTGTTTCATACTCCCATCCGACAAGTCAGTCCAGTAAGATACTATGATCAATGGTATCAAAAGCTACCGAAAGATCTAGAAAGATCTATAGGGTAGCACTCCCTGGGATTTCATCTCAAGCAGTTTGTCAGTCAGGGCAATCAAAGCTGAAACCAGACTAATAAGGGTCCAGATAATTCAAGAATGTCTGAAGTTTTCCAGCCACCACACACTCAAGTACCTCGCTTTCAAAAGGGGATATTAGCAATAGGATGGTTTCGCAATAGATTTCATCAACTGCTATTTCCATCAGACTATTCCATAGTGTGACCAAGGCCTTGACCAAATCACCTGCTCTGTTCTTCAGAGTATTCGGAAATCCTTTGGATTTCATAAATCTCTGGGGGCAGACTATTTTAATTGGTTCCTCATCCATTCTGGGATAGTCTACTACCACCAAACCAAATCTGACAACAAAGCAACCACCTTATGACAATGGGGTTGTTGAACACCTGCCCTCAAACAGAATCAACTCAACAGAAAAAAACCCAGGCCCAATATATGCCCCACCACATATGCTGGGCCTGTGATCTCCTGAGACAATCCCATGGCTATCATGGTGAGCATGAAGTTCTGAACTAGCCCCATCAACACAGTGTTGGCATGGATGTTGAAGTCCCCCCAAACCACAGTTACAGAGCATTACCTCTGAGACCACCCTAAGATATAGGTTGAGTGAATACAGCTCAAAAACTGGTCATGTTATTGTTTCCCCATTGATTCCAACTTGCTAACGCTTTAGGCAAGTGCAGTAAATGGGATGAGGGTGACAGACATGTAAAGGCATGGCCAAACTACAAGAAAGGGAAGAGAAGGGTCTGAAGCAGCGATACAATTACACTGCACCAAGAAACTAGAACAGTTCAAACCATATTTATTCCCTTAATATGGTTGCATAAGTTGGCCTTGAAATGGAAGTAAATAATTTTTCAGCTATGTACTTCATGTTCTTCAGTGACGGGCATGTAACCACACCTATTTTTGAAGTTCTAATGCCATAAAGTACTTTAAGACTCTCCAGGGGGAAAAAAATCAGACATATTATTGTAATTTCTTTTGTTGTTGTTGTTGTTGTTGTTGTATAAAGGGGAGGAAAACCCTGAAAACTAAACTTGAAAACTATGCCTGGAAGTTTGAAGTTGGAGACATTTCACTTTGAATTAAATTCCACACCCTGTTCTTCTTCAAGTAATGTCAAATGGCAGCATTATTTGCTGATGGAGTGGAAATTTTCTGGAGCACCAGTCCCATATAGGAGATATACGAATGCGTGACAACTATGTACCCCTGAAGAGGGCTGCACCCTATAAATCAGACCATGAGCATTGACTAGTTCTGCGCTCCAAGTGAAATTACTGTGAGTTGGGGGCTGCTCCAGAGCACGTGCCCTCCTGTTCGCTTGTCATCGGAGATGTTAACATTTCTGATTAATTCACAGACCTCTCATTTTATTCTTCATTCCTTTATCCTTGCTATCCTGCTCTGCTGCAGCTTAAAAGATTCTTACCGACCTGCTACAATAATCACCACCCACTCGTCTCCCCCCCACCTGGTGAAATTGTTTAGTGATGCCAACCGCGCTTTTAATTTGCAAGACATCAGACACAGAGGTAATTTATACCAACATCTGTTCATTTCTGACTTCTGAAACAAACTCGCACATGCTGCTACGAAATCCCATTAGGAACAGGAGACAGCCTTCTGCTATTCTGTATTCCTCTTCTCAATACACACTAAGGAGGCAACTAGGCTTTAAATTTGAAAACGTATGATGCAAAATTGAGGGAAGATCCTGACAGCTATCAAAGAAATCATTCAGTCTCATCAAGTGCCATCAAAATTGTGCAGAGAAGTTCGTGAATTTTTCTGCCTACCTTTGTGTCTATGCTGTTTCCATCTTGTTGATCCAGACACCCCCAAAGCTCATGTCTTGCTAGTAACATGAGGCATATTCAGAATGTATAGGACTCCATCCCAGTATGCCAGACATTCAATATTACTTTCTTACTCCTGGTAGTCCCACCGTCTTGCCTCTGGATACAGGGATGGGCACCAAAATCTGTCTCTTACAAGTAGTTCTCATCTTGCATCACTCCAGTTCAACATTTTTATACCTTCTTAGAATTTTTTATTTTAAAACATTTCAACAATTATTTTGGCAGAGAAACAAGCAGAAGGACAAGGAAGCTCACATTCTCAATGCAACCATTATCAGGAAAACTTACAGTAATAGCTGTCATCACTGACACACCATGGGAACAAGGGAAGCCTATTACTTAGTACAGGTTGAGTCTCCCGTATCCAGAATTCCAAAACCCAAGATATTTCAAAATCCAAAATGTCCACATGGGTGGCTGAGTTAGTGACACCTTTGTTTTCTGACGGTTCAATATATACAAATTTTGTTTCAGCACAAAATTATTAAAAATATTGATTGGAAAATTATCTTCAGACTATGAGTATATGAAACATAAATGAATTTGCTGTTTAGACTTGGGTCTTATCTCCAAGCTGTATATCATTAGGTATATGCAAGTATTCCAAAATCCAAAATATTCCAAAACCTCTGGTCCCAAGCATTTAGAATATAGGAGACTCAACCTGTATATGGAGATGGGCCTTTAAATGAAAGGCTAACAAAACTATATTGGAATCCATATGATTTTTTTTTTAATCTGCTTGTTCCAAGGCACTTGCTTATTAGAGGTTGGAATATGCCAATTTCATTGTACTAGCTAGTAACTACAGAATCTGTGCAGCACAAAACAGAAACATGAATCGCTGTGTCAGGACAAAAATTTACAATGTATCCTATGCAGTACATCTATCACTACAATAGAAAAATCAACAATGGATATGACTGCAATAGCTCGGTTACAAATTAATCTCCTCAGTTAGATGGGGAAGTGAGGGCACTGAAGACCACAGAAAACACCAATTTAGGATGTAATCGGCCTAGGTTACAATAAAGCTGAGTATATGAACAAATCCGCCCTTTCCTGGGACTACCTAGGAAATAGCCAATGGGTTGCTATAAATAACAAGAGGCTCTTGAACCAGGAATTAAATTTTCTACTGTAGGATAGATAGATCTCAAACCAGGTAGTGCACAGAAGAGGCAGAAGCCAAAAATGGAAGCTTAATTTTCCAGTTGCTAGGAGGGTGGAGCAGAGTTTAATATAATCTTCTCTTTGGAACTTCAATCCCTCAATCCTGTATTTAGCCTTGTTGCCTTGGTCTCCCTTCCCACTACAACTGTCCCCAAGCTGCCTCCTGCAGTAAATTTTGTGGTTGCTAGTTGAAGAGATTCAGTAGTACAGATTGATTTCTTGCAAGTGAGGAGATGAGGGATTACCAAAAGCAGCCCTGGTTAACAAGATTGGGTGCAAAATCTCTTGCGAGAGCAGCCCACTCTGCCAGCGCTTTGCATCCTTTCACTATGACATATGGGTTTCATTACACAAAGATTTTCCTGATTTTAACTTTGAGGAGATTACATTAGAAACTCAGGGCTATCTTTACATCTGTAGCAATTTAAAGGTTAAGTAACATTTTTAATCAAATGACAAAGGCTCATAATATTTGGCCTTCAGTCCAAAGTGGAAACTGTAGCTCCGGATGTTCCTTCCAATGTCAATTTAATTAGAAAAGAACACACTGCTGGAGATTGGGCCTCCACTCTCATTGGTCCCCAACATCTCATAAAGAGCCTTCTCATACATATGGTAACACTGCACTACACTGTCACAAGGTTTGGATAATCAGGAAATAATGGAGGATTTACTATGACAAAACCAGTAATGAAAGTAGCAAATTACACTTATATAAGCCACTATGATCCTGAAGGATCCCAAAGAGGGAAAATTATTAATTCACAAAGACACCTATCGTATCCCAATAATACAATTACATATTCCTGGAAGGAAAGGAAGGATTGTAGTTCAGTGTAGTTCATACTTTGCATGTGGAAGGTCTCAGGTTCAGTCTCGGCATCTCCCGGTAGAGGTGGAGGGAAACCCTGTCTGAAAATTTGTCAGAGCAGATAATACTAAGCTAGATGGACTAGTAGTCTGATTTGGTACAAGGCAGTGCTTTTCAGGTTTCCTGATATGGAAGACCAGCAATTTTTTTCCCCAATGTGCCAGGGACCAGCACTATATTTGTGCCCATTGGCTACAATTGTTTCTTTCTTTCCTGAGCACTCACCCGGGATGGCATCCAATTGCTCATGGACCAGCACTGATAGAAACCACTACTTTGAGCATCATTGATATAAAGCATCTTCCTATATTCCCTAAAACATATTAATGGAAACATACACCATGTATATGTGTAAATTATCCAGTACTAGATACTGGATGGAGTATCCATGGAGTAGAACAAGTATCACACTGGCCTATCCATGTGCAAAGAAAACGTGGAACGCACCTAGAGAATTGTCCTGTAAGTTTTGTAACATGATATCTGTACTTCAAACATCTTCAAGAAATGCTTCTATTCTTAAGGATAATGAAAGGTGGTTTGCAAACCACTAACAAGTCTCTTTATTCAGCTTATGTTCTTGCTCATGTTGTATTTCTAAATAGGTAACCAAACTATGTTGTAACATAGTTTAAAATAGCATGTCCTATCCACAGTTGATATGCTTAACAATTTTGATTTTTACCTTCAATATTCTTCAACAGCTGAACACTGTCAACACATTCAGACTCATTGCACTTTATCATTTCTTTAAGCTACTGGTTCCCACCTCGAGTCCTCAGGTGGAGTTGGATTTCAACTGCTAAAAGTCCCAGCAAGCATGGCCAATAGGGAGTCTGGAAATTCTGGTACAAAAGGATATGGTAATCCAAGGCTGAGAACTACAGCTCCAACCTAAACAGTTCCTTTACAGATATTTTTCACATGATTTGCCTTCTAGGAAATGTAATTACCACAGCTATAAACTTTGATTCTTTGCAACCTGTCAAGATCCTTCTAGAAGTGTGATGCCCAGAATCAAACAGAATACTCTTAAACCATGTAACCAGTGTTGTCTATAATTATTTGTTGACTCTCTGAATGAATGCTTCTGAAAAATTCTGCCCAAAGCACTTGTTTATCAGCCACAGTGCTCCTACAGCCATTACAGCACAAACTAATATTTCATTTTGAAATTGTAGAATACAGTTGGCCCTCCACATTTGCATGACCCCCACAAAAGTGGAAAAACCATGAATATCTCTAGGCCCCACCAAACCATATTTAACATACAAAAAAGTACGATCCATGGATTCAACCCACCGCAAATGCTTTCAGGGCCATGTGGTCCCTTTGCAAGGCAGAAGCGGGTGGGACTTATCACCACCGCCTCCACTGCTGCCCTATACCATTTCTGATAGGGACTTACAAGTATCATTGTGTATATGCAGTCTATGTCTCATGAGGCTTGCAGTCCCTATTAAAAATGGCATAGGGCAGCAGTAGAGGCAGCAGCAGTTAATAATAATAATAATAATAATAATAGTTATTATTATTTATTTATATAGCGCTATCCACATACATGGCACTGTACAGAATGTTACAGAATAAAACAATTATAATTTCAATAATATAAAATACTAAAATACAATCGAGGAAAAACAAAACACACATACAAATAATGCAAAATAAAACAAAATAGTCAGTACAGGTAATCAAATATAATAAAGATATAAGCATTAATCCAAAATTCCAAAAGTTTTAGAGAACAAAAAAAAATTCAATTTGGATTTATAAATAGCAAGGGGAGAAACAGTCTGGGATTTATAAACAGGAAGAAACAGGATTTATAAACAGCAAGAGAAGAAATGTTTACAGGGAGGCAATTCCAGGAATAAGGCACGGCAAGAGAAAAAGGATGAAGTTGAGCCAAGGAGGAAAAAACCTTTGTTGGGTAAGAAGCCCAGAATTTGCAGAGTGAAGATTTCTAACAGGCTGGTAAAAAGAGATAAGAGCTGCAAGGTAAGGAGGAGCTAGGCTATGCAGGGCCTTGAATGTAAGAACAAGGAGCTTATACAGTTGTCCCTCCGTATCCACGGATTTAAGTATTCACAGCTTGAAAATATTCTTTAAAAAATAATAATCCAAAAAGCAAACCTTGATTTTGCCATCTTATATAAGGGACACCATTTTGCTATGCCATTGCATATAATGGGACTTGAGTATTCACAGATTTGGGTATTCATGGGGGGGTCGTGGAATCAAGCCCCAGCGAGTGTGAAGGGACAACTGTATTGTTGAAGACTTTGAGTACGTCTAAGGAGAGTTAGAGGAGCCTTCGATAAGGTGGCGTGGTGGATTACATTGAGGACCAACGACCAGGCATGAAACCTGTCTGATCTGGATATATGTAATGAAGAATGAATTTGTTGATTCACATGGCAAGCATGGACATAAACAGTTTCACATCCTGATTTATTAAAGCAACGAAGTGAAACGATTTCAGTGCTGGTTCTTCTTAATCTGATTTGGGAAGTGGCATGATTCGTATCATATGCCAACTTCTTGGGAGAGTGCTATCTTGTAAAATTTTGTTGTATAAGGCCAGTAGATGGAAAGGAAGTTGCAGATTCAGTATCTTATAGAATTCTCCCGTAAAACCATCTGGATCTGGGGATTTCCCTATCTGCAATTTATGAATGGCTCCTTCTAATTCTTCTTTTTGTATAGGATTATTTAGAAGCAAGCGGTGGGGTTCGCTGAGTTTCTGTATTTGTAAGGATTTGATAAAAGCATTGATGTCCAAGGACTGGGGAAAGTCGGATTTGTACAGGTCAGAATAGAATGTGTGAAATTCCTGCAAAATCTCTTCTGGAGATCAATGAATATTTGTTTCCTTTTAGGGGCTGATCTCAACCCTTTAACATTGAGGGATACTAGTTATACCCTATCCAGATTTATGGAGAGTTACTGGGCTTTTAAAAGATTTTTACATCAGAGTTGTGGGAACTTAGCAGATAGGATGATGCTATCCTATATGTCTTTAAATCTCTGGAAAGATGTGAGAGGGGAGTAAAGTTAGTGGAGAGCAAAAATGTCCTCTTCCTATCCCAAAACATTAATGAATTAACTAAGAACTGGTGAACAAGAGGAAGAGAGCCCAAGCACCGAGCCAGGTCTTGATCAGATCTATTATGATCGATCTCCTCTGGTGACAGGGAAGGGGGGAAGTGTGCGCATCAGAGAGATAAGCTTAGGTGGGACTAAAATCTCACATCCATCTACTTATCAGAATTTAAAAGTCACATATCTGCTTTTGGAGCATGCTTAGATTACAGCGAAGAGAGAGATCACAGTGGCAAAGGGAGAGGGAGCAGAGAGGATGCGGGGAGTAGAGGTGGTTGGCTTGTGAATCATGAGCATCCTTACCAGGGAAGGGGTGAGGCAACGTGGCTGAATTATAACATGTTAGTTAGAGTGTGAAGAGGTAAAGGAGGAGGAAGCTAATATGGTGCCTCTACCTTTCCCTGTCAGCAATTACCTAATGGTAACAATAATGACATTCACATGATCGAGGTTTGGGGATAGAAAAAAGGGGAGGAAGGAATATGGGCGGGGAAACTGGGGGAGGTGGAAAGAACATGAAGGAAGGGAGGGGGGAAGCTGAGAGGAGATAGGAGGGGGAGAGGAGGAGAGTGTTGGTTTATTAACTAAGGCATGGGGATCTAGAAAGGAGATAATATGGGCGGGGAAAATGGGGGAGGTAGAAATAGCACAGAGGAACGGGGAAGCTGAGAGGAGATGGAAGGGGGAGAGGAGAAGGATGTCGGCTTATGAGTCGAGGGTTGGGGATATAGCGAGAATATGGGTGGGGAAACTGGGGGAGGTAGAAAGAGCGCGAAGGTAGGGGGAAAGGGAACGGTGATTAGCTTACAAGCCATGAACTTTTTTATCTGTTGAGGAATGGAACAGTATGGCTGAATTCAATGTTGTTAGTTTGAGTGGGAAAATGTTAAGAAAGAAGAAGATGATATGGCTCCTCTAGCATCTTGTCTGAAGTAGTTTATGGTAACAATTATAATATCCACTTAGTTTAGGTTCAGGGGTAAGGAAAGGGGAGGAAAAAGAGGGAAGGGCAGTAGGGAGAAACAGAGAAGTAATAAATGCATCTTTAAAATGAGTCTGTTTACAGCGAAGTATACCCTTTTACAGTTAGAGAGTCCACTCTATTGCCCATCCAGTGGGCGATGGTCTTTCTTGCCATCCTTCTTTGTGTGAACTATCTGCCAGTCAAACATGTTTTGCTGATTTAAGTGACGAGTTGTGGAGCTTGTTTCTTTTCCCAAATCCTCTTCAAGTTTCTGAGGGATTTGAACATCTAGAGCTTTACAGATTTCAATCAGTTTGTCCAGAAAGCAACTAGGTACCAACAAAGTGTAAACAGCACTAGTCTGGGAGGGAGCCAACTGTTAATTAGCTCACAGGAATGCAAACACAGTCAAATATTTAGTCTAGTAACACAGTCCAAAAGGTCAGAGGCTTTCGGCAATGAGTCAGCATGGTTCAAAGCAGTCTGAGGGTCAACAGGAGCAGGCAGCAGAGTAGTCAGGGACAGTCTAAGGTCTAAGCACGAATCAAGGTAACAGAAGTCAAGATAACTGGAATCCAGGCACCAAAGTCAGCAGGAAGCTTTCACCAGGAAGATCAGTTGATCTCTGATAAAGCCCCATGACCTCTCCCAGCATATATAAAGCAATTAAGGCTTTGTCAGGTGTTTCTTAATGAGCAGATTTTTCTCATAAAGTCTCAGAGACTTCCTTTGAGCTTCCCTTTGAGCTCACTGCTGGGTATATGATGGTGGTGGTAAGTCCCTTTTTCTTCTTTGTCCTATCTGAATGGGCAGGACTCTCTGCTGGGACTGATGCCAACCCACTCGGACCAGGCTCTTCCTCTGCTTGAGCCTCTAGGTTGGCAGGGATCCCTGCTGACACAGGTGTAGATAAACCTGGGCCAGGGTCCCTAGGGCCGTTCCCTGCCATGTCCTCCTCCTCTGACTCTATAGCCTCATCAGGCTCACGGGGCATGACACAGTTGTTGTTTGGTTGATGTGATTGTGGTGTGTTCTCCCTTTGTTATTATTTTGAATGGGTATCCCCAGCGATATTTAAGTCCCTCTTTTTGCAGAAATGAGGTGAAAGGGCAACATATTCTTCATTTCTTAAGGGTGTCCTGGGAAAGGTTCTGAAACACCTGTATCTTGTGTTGGTAAGCCAGGTCCGGTGTTTTCACAAGTGAGTTCAGTATAAACTTGATTAAGATGTCTCTGGGTAGTAGTTTATTTTGTGGTTTTATTATAGCGGTGCAGTGAATCTGTTCTATGTCAGAGGCTGTGAGGGTCAGTTCTGGGCAAGTATCATTGACCCATGCAATTACTGCATTCAGAAGAGCATTTTGTACTACTGACTCCAGAAACTCTCTTATTTGGATAGTATCATGGCGGTTCCGATTTTCCAGGTCATCGACTTTGTTTAACAAGTATTCCTGGTTGCATTCCAGTTCTTTGATTCTGTTATCATGAGCAATCCCACATTGCTGAGCCTCATTCGTAACAGCTGCAATTTCTTCTATACATATTGTGCGATCTGAGAGTTTGTGATTGACTGGCTCCAATGCCTTTTGTAAATCTGCTGATATCCTTTCCCTCATTTGTTCCAAAACAGGGAGTTCGGGGAACTGAGCTTCAGGTGATGGTAGTTGTTTTCCTGCCTTGCTAGCTGGATGCTAATCTCCTTAGCTCATATATAAGGCAAATTACTTAGGAAACATCAGAAAAATTGATTTTTTAAATGGAAGCTAGTATAAAAAAGAGAAAGTTGGGGGAAGAAGGAGCAGGGAAAGGAGATGTGGCAGCAGTTCCAGGAAAAAAACAAAAAACACACCAGGTCCAATGCAGCTGCGGAGGCAGCCAGACGAAACACAACACAAGTTGTGACTACGGAAATGGAGATAGGCAAACAAATGCAGATGCCTGCCACCCAGCATGGCTCTGAAAAGCAGTCCCAGAGGTCCGCTGCCCAGTGTGGCTCTGAGGATGGTGTGAGTTAACTACAGAGAATGTTCATTTCCTCAAGTAAGAGTGGAGAGTGGTCAAGCTTCCCCTCCTCCACCAAAAAAGAAAAATGTTAAGGCAAAAATAGACATGGCAACTAAAAACAAGAGTCTAGAATCCAGAAACCTGCTGTGGAAGTAAGGAAATTAAATGTTACTGGTAAAGAGGCAGAGGGGTATGTAGGTTCTGAAGTGGAGAGATGCACAGTGGGCGCTTCAGGGCGCCATCTTAAAAACAGAAGTTCCAAGCAAGCAGACAACTCTGATTGGCATGATAAACACTGCCTTTGTGCGGGCGCCTAAGTTGATTGATGACAGGGAGTGGAATCTTTAAAGCTACACCCCTCCTTGCTAACATACTTAAGGATGCTGATGAATAACGAGCCGCAGATAGGGATACAAGAGGCGGCAGCATATGCAATGCTGCTCACAAGGCGGAGAAGGAGCAAACTGCGCACCCAGCTAAGCAAACTTCCAATCCTCACTGTATTTATAATGAAAAGGCTGTAGCAGAGGAAACTCATGTTAGCCCAGCAGTAATGCAAACATTAATCTCAGATGCAGTCAACAGAGAATAATTTTGCCCCACTACAAAACTATATATCTGCCATCTTGGGCATCCAACTCCTGAGGTTCCCCCCCCCCAAGAGGTTAGATGGCCATTTGTGAGAGTTGTTTAAGCTGTAGATTCCTGCATTAGCAGGAGCTTGTAGGTGGCCCTCAGGTTCCCTTTTAACTCTTCAATTCTGTGACTCAATGTATAGTACCAAAATAAATAAACAGCATCTCTCAGTGGTAGCTAGAAGGTGAGCTGTTTCCCTTGGATAAGGTTCTGAAAATCATTGCTGTTTTTGCTACATCAGTACAATCAGGTGTTTTCACACCATTAAAAAAGATGAAAAAAACTTGTCCCCCAAAGTGCATTTATTCCATTTAGTTCATTTCTGTCCAAAGGTTTTCTGAGTTAAATAGAATCATAGAATCATAGAATTGCAGAGTTGGAAGAGACCACGAGGGCCATCCAGTCCAACCCCCCTGCCACGCAGGAAATCACAATCAAAGCATCCCCGACAGATGGCCATCCAGCCTCTGTTTAAAGACCTCCAAGGAAGGAGACCCCACCACGCTCCGAGGGAGTGTGTTCCACTGCCGAACAGCTCTTACTGTCAAAAAGTTCCTCCTCATGTTGAGGTGGAATCTCTGTTCCTGGAGCTTGCACCCATTGCTCCGTGTTCCAGTCTCTGGAGCAGCAGAAAACAAGCCTGCTCCATCCTCAGCGTGACATCCCTTCAAATACTTAAACAGGGCTATCATATCGCCTCTAAACCGTCTTTTTTCCAGGCTAAACATACCCAGCTCCCTAAGTCTCTCCTCATAAGGCATTGTTTCCAGACCTTTCACCATTTTAGTTGCCCTTCTCTGGACACGCTCCAATATGTTGTACATGTCTAAGGAAACATGACTCCATCCCTAATTATATATCCATTGCCTCCTTTACAGTATGGAATATGGCTTACAAACACCATCAGATATTTCCTGTGATGAAATAAATGGCAATATAAATGCCCTGGGCTATTTTATGAACTTTAGAAAATGTTTTTAGAAGTACGTTGAAGATAGTTCACCTTCTATCTATACAAGGGCAAAACAGAATCTGTATCTGCTCCTTTGTAAATTGTTTGATCCAGCAAAAATATTCTTATACAACTGTCCTTCTTCAGCGTGATTTGTGAAACTGTGTTTTTTGTTATCAGACAGAGACAGCTCTCTTTCACACATACACACACATGCACACAGCCCATGGCTGTAGCTAAGGGTAGTTCTGTTGAGAATGAATAGCTAGCTTATAATGGTATGCTATTCAAGGAGATCGCTAAGTTAGTTTTAGCATTAAAAGACATACAGGAGTCTAGAAGCACCTTTCAAAACTAACAAGGAAGACATTTCTAGTATAAGCTTTCGTAGACTCAGTTCAGTTCATCAGATACAACCTGGTGAAGTGAACCGAATCTACAAAAGCTTATGCTAGAAATTTCTTCTTTCCAGTTAGTCTCAAAAGGTGCTACTGGATTTCTTCATATACATTAACAATATGCTATATTTAACATATTAGGAAAGGGGTTTATTATTATTTTATTTATTTCTATTCACCTTTTATAAACCAACGTGGTGAAATGGTTTGAGTGTCAGACCAGGACTCTGGCAGACTAGGGTTTGCATCCCTGTTCAGCCATGGAAATCCACTGGGTGATCTTAGGTTGAGCGAGTGTGACTTGCCCAAGAGGAAGGCAATGGCTAACCAACTCAGAATAAATCTTGTCATGAAAGCCTCATTATAGGTTGGCCTTAGGGTCACCATAGGTTGGAGATACAATCCCACTGTTCCCCCAGAACTAACACATAAAGCAGCCTACAGAAATTTTAAAAGATGCAGATGAAAACACATAAAAGCTGATGTTCAAATGTAATTAATCTTTTCATGGAATTAAAAACACTGTATTTTAAAATACAGCTATTACACAGGCAAGAAAGTCAGAAAAACTAAAGCACAGAATGAGCTCAGGCTTGCTAGAGAGGTTAAAAACCACAAAAAGAGCTTTTTTTGTTATTTCCATAATAAAAGGAAGAATAAGGAAATGGCAAGGCCCCCTTCATGGACAAGATGGCGAAAAGTTTACAGGGGACAGAGAAAAGGCACCATTATTCAGCACCTTCTTTGCCTCAGTCTTCTCCCAAAAGGAAAACAGTGTTCTGTGATGTACCAAGCACACACGCTCACATTCAATCAATAAATTTCTTTATTGGCAAGGATCATGTTTCAGGAACATAGAACAAAGCTGAAACTGAATACAGCTAGAGCAAACCCCCAGATAAACCGCACAGCGTGAGAAAGGCATTCAGGGAGGCTCCCTCTCAGGGCAGCTTGCACCTGAACAGTCTGGCCTTGAGCCGTTGTGGAGAGAAGCGTTCCCAGGCCAACAAGGCGGGCTGGCCTCTCTCCAAAACTCCAGAGGCCCAGGCAAGGAAAACAGCCTCATGTCAGGGTCGTCCATGAACTCCACTCCAAATCCCAGAATTCAGGAATGAGCCTGACATGTTCACTCTGGGGAAAATGAAGCAGATGATGCAGAGGGGAAATGCAGCACAGAACTGGTAAAGAGGCAATACAGGAATACTTAGCTACTCTAAATGAATTCAAGTCTTCGGGGCCAGGTGAACTGCATCCAAGAGTATTAAAAGAACTGGCAGAAGTAATCTCAGAACCACTGGCATTTTTTAAACATCCCTGGAGAACAGGAGAAGTCCCAGCAGACTGGAGGAGGGCAAATGTTGCCCCCATCTTCTAAAAGGGGAAAGAGAAGTCCCGAACAATTACCAACTAATCAGCCTGACATCAATGCCAGGGAAGATTCTAGAACAGATTCTTAAACGGACAATCCGTAAGCACTTAGAAAGGAATGTTGTGATCTCTAAAAGTTAACATGGGTTTCTCAAAAGCAAGTCATGCCAGACTAATCTTAGCTCTTGTTTTGATAGGGGTACAAGCATGGTAGACAAAGGGGATGCTGTGGGTGTAGTATATCGATTTCAGTACGGCCTTCAACAAGGTCCCCCATAATATTCTTGCAAAAAAGCTAGTAAAACATGGGCTAGACAATACTACTATTAAGTGGATTTGTGGATTTAATTAAGTGGATTTGTAATTGGTTGACAGGCTGAACCCAAAGGATACTCACCAATGGCTCCTCTTCATCCTAGAAAGAAGTGACTGCCACAGGATTCTGTCCTGGGCCTAGTGCTTTATACATCTTTATAAATGACCTGAGATGATGGGATAGAGGGCATGCTTATCAAATTTGTAGATGACACCAAATTAGGAGGGGTAGCTAATATCCCAGAGGATAGGATAAGAATTCAATATAACCATAACAGGTTAGAGAGCTGGGTTAAAGCTAACAAACTGAATTTCAACAGAATTGTAAGGTACTACATTTAGGCAGAAAAAATGAAATGTACTGGTCTAGGATGGGTAACACCTGGCTTGACAACAGTACATGTGAAAGGGATCTAGGAGTCTTAGTAGACCACAAGCTGAAAATGAGTCAATAGTGTGATACAGCAGCTAACAAAGCCAATGTGATTCTTGGTTGCATCAATAGGTGTATAATGTCTAGATCAAGGGAAATAATAGTACCACTCTAATCAGATCTCACCTGGAATACTTTGTTCAGTCCTGGGCACCACAATTCAAGAAGAATATTGACAAGCTGGAATGTGTCCAGTGGAGGATGACGAAAATGATAAAAGGTCTGGAAACCATGCCCTATTAGGAGCAGCTTAGGGAGCTCATATGTTTAGCCTGGAGAAGAGAAGTATTATTATTGTTGTTGTTGTTGTTGTTATTATTCGGTTAAGAGGTGACATGATAGCCATGTTTAAATATTTGTAAGGATGTCATATTGAAGACTGAGCAAGCTTGTTTTCTATTCCTCCAAAGATTAGGACACGAAACAATCAATTCAAAGTACAAGAAAAGAGATTCCACCTAAACATTAGGAAGAACTTCCTAATGGTAAGAGTTGTTTGACAGTGAAATACACTGACTCGGAGTGTGGTGGGGTCTCCTTCTTTGAGGTTTTTAAATAGAGGCTGGATGGCCATCTGTTGGGAACACTTTTATTGTGTATTCCTGCATGGCAGGGGGTTGAACTGGGTGGCCCTTGTGGTCTTTTCCCACTCTATGATTCTGTAAGAAATTAAAATATGCCATAACTAATCCCAATCCCTAAAACTCCCTGTTCAAGTAAAAAAGTCTTCACCTGCTGACAGAATGACAAGAAATGAGCTAGTCTAACCTTCCTAAGAAAGGAGTTCCAGAGAGAGTAGGCAGCCAGAGAAGACCTTCTCCCACATTCCAGAGATGCCTGTGAGGACAGCAGGACTGAGAGAAGAGACAAACATCTCAAATGTAGATTAATATGACAGAATGCACTTTGAATTTTCCTAAAAACAGACTGGTAGCCAGTAGAGCTGTTACAACAAGGGAGTTGTGTATTCATTGTAACCAGTTCCAGTCAACAGTCTAGCTGCAGCTCTTTCAGTCAGCTTTACTTTTCAAAGGCAGGCCCATATAGAGTGTGCTACAGTAATTCACACAGGATTAAACTAAGGTATGATCATGTATGTATGCGGCTAATGCACTAGCTTTAATTGTATAAATGCACTCCTAGACATTACAGAACCCAAGCATGTAAAATTAGGGCGGAACCCAGGAGTACAGTCAAGCTACAAATGTGCATTGTTAGGAGAAATGTAATCCAATCCAGCATAGGATGAATCTTTGTTTGACTAGCCAGGAGCACGTCTTTCTTGTCTGGATTAAGCTTCAGCTTGTTCTCCCTCATCCAGTCTATTACTGACAACAGAAACTTGTTTAGAAGTCAAATGGCTTCTTTGGATTTATAGGAAAAGAAAAAAGAGTTGAGTGTCCTTAGCAAACTGGTGGCATCAGACACCCCCCCCCCCCGCCAAAAAAACACAGGAAACCGCTTAGTAGTTTCATGCATATGTTAAATATGGGGAACAAAATGAACATAGGGAACTCCACAAGACAATGAACAGGGTTTTGAATAGGAAACCCCTGACACCACCTTTTATATTTGTTATAGCTTTCTTGAAAGAGAAGGTCAGTGCACTACAGCTACATATTGAGTCTCTTCAGTGCATCAAAGAACAGGAGGACTGCCTGGACAGAACACAGGGAGAACTGATCATACAAGACCAACAGGAAGAAACTGCCAAGGAAAATGAAGTGGCCTGTAACAGTGAGGAAACACCCTAGAGGAAAGTCAGTCAGGAGTATTGTACATAAGGGATTCAGAACCTCTCCAACTAAGCAATCATTTCCTGCATCTTCATAGCAGCAATGGAGATGCTCAAACAGGAAACCAGCAACAAGGGGTACCTCATGCGAAGGAAGGAGTCAAGGTAACCACTAACCACAATAGGAAGAAAAGTGCTGGCGGTTGGGGACACACTGCTCAGGGGTATAAAGGCACCTATGTGTCAGCCTGACAAGACACTCATCAAGGATGGGAGTTCTTGAAGGAGATGCAAAAAGCACAATCACAAAAAATCCCATGGGAGATGAAAAATGAGAAATGTTTGAAAAAGCTAATGTGGCTGCACAGCAAACACAAGGAGGAAGTGAAAAGAAAAAGGAGTATGTATATAGAATGGAAGGAAGAGCACATCATCAAGGATGAGTACAAAGGTGTACCCCAAGCTTGCATGAACAGTAATAAGGAAAGCTAAAGCTCAAAATGAACTGAGATTGGCTAGGCAAGTAAAGAGCAACAAAAAGGATTTTTTTCAGATACATTTCAGGCAAGAGAATGACAAGGAGACAGTGGGGCCGTTGTTCAATAAGGATGGCAACATGCTAACCGATCACAATGAAAAGGCTAGAAACTACTCAATACCTTTTTGCATCAGTTTTTCCCCCAAAAGAGAACTGTGTACTTCCAGGCAGCAGCAGACACCTGCGCAAGGGATCTGGATTGCAAATCAAGATTGATAGGGAGTTAGTCAGTAATTGCCTAGCTAACCTATAACAAGTTCAAATCTGCAGAGCCAGACAAACTGTACCCCAAAGTGCTGAAGGAACTTGCTGATGTACTCTCTGAACCACTTGCCATAATTTTTTAGAAATTGTGGAGAACATCATTAGAGTTACCATCATTGATGGAATGGAGAGAAAAAACAATGGAAATAGCACAATTAGATAACGAATATAGGAAGAGGTATGGAAACCTTATATAGATTTTATGAAACAAAAAGAGGGTAAAACAAGTATAATAGGATTTGAGGAGTAAACAAAGGGTAATAGTAGGAAAAGACTGTCTATCTACTTTAGTACCTATGGAGGATTTAGAGAGAGGAAGCTACTCGATATAGAAGGTTATTTTAAAAATCATGAAATAGAAAAGCTGACATTGTAAAGAAGTGGGAGGTCAGTCTAAAGTTGTTTATTGTGGTTAAATAACAAATTGAGTTATGGAAGGACTGCCATTAATACAGAGATGAGAATATGCATTAGTAAACGTAATATATAGTATAAGCTAATTAATAAAAGAGAAGTAAAGACGACAACATTCAAGGGACCGGATGTGACTAAGCAGGAAGTCATTTTTAATGTTTTATGTGATGTGATGTGAGGGAAAGAAATTATTATTTGGTTGCTGTTTACTTGTCCTCTTTTTGTGTGCATGTTGTATGTATGTATGTATTGTATATTGTGTACTGTCTATTTTTTTTGCTATAATGTTTATTTTTTATATTTATGTTTTTTGATTTTCTATATGTTGAAATATTCTAATAAAAACTATTAATTAAAAAAAAAAAGAAATTGTGGAGAACAGGTGAGATGCCAAAGTACTGGAGAAGCCCAAACATTTTCCCTCTTCAAAACAGGCAAAAAAATAAAATAAAAGTAAAGTAAAAATAAATAAATATAGGAAACTGCAGACTAGTCAGCCTAACCTTAATACGAGGAGAAATATTAGAACGGGTTATCCACCTGCAAGTATCTTGATGGCAATGCAGTGATTAATAGGAGCCAGCATGGTTTGTCAAGAAAAAATCCTGCCAAACTAATCATATCTTTTTTTCTATCAAGTCACCAATTTAGTAGATGGTGGGTGGGAACACTGTGGATGTCATTTGTCTGCATTTCCGCAAAGCATTTGATGAGGTCCCCCATAATGTTTTGATCAGCAAACTGATTAAATATGGAATAGATGGGAACACTATCAGATGGATCCATAACTGGTTGGAAAACCATGCTCAGAGTTGTAATCAATGACTCTGCTTCAACCTGGAAGGAGGTCTTAAGCGGTGTTCCTCAGGGTTTTATCCTAGGGTTATTACTCTTCAACATTTTTATCAGTGACTTAGATGACCAGGTGGAGGGAATCCTTATCAAGTTTGCAGATGACATAAACCTGGGAGGGGTGGCTAACACATTAGAAGATAGCAACAGAATTCAAAAGGTAAACTAGAAAATCAGGCAGAAATTAATAAAATGAAATTCAATAGAGACAAATGCAACATTAAACATTTAGGCCACAAAAACCAAATGCATGGGTATTGGATGGGGGTTACTTGGCTCAGCAGTACTACGTGCAAAAAGAACCTTGGGGTTCTTGTTGATCATAAATTGAACATGAGCCAGCAGTGTGATGCTGCAGCAAAGGAGAATGCTATTTTAGCCTGCATTAATAGAAGCACGGTTTCCAAGATGAGTGAAGTAATAGTTTAACTATATTCTTCACTGGTCAGGCCTCATCTGGAGTACTGTGTTCAGTTCTGGGTGCCTCATTTTAATAAGAATATAAACAAATTGGAGTGAGTTCAGAGAAGGGCAATGAGGATAAGAGGTATGGAGAACAAAACGTATGAAAAGAGTTTCCTGCCAGAGAGAAGGAGAGCAGCTTCTGGACAGCAAGTTTCCTGCCAGTTTCCAGGCCAGTTTCCTGCCAGGGAGAAGAAGGAGAGCAGCTTCTGGACAGCCATTCTTACTGGGGAGATTGAATTTTTAAAAAACTGTTGGGAGAGGCTGCTTGTTGCTGAGGCACGCGCCGTTAGTAACCAAACAAAAATACAGCATACCTAAAAGTACAGCTTAGCATTCTCAGCATTAACTAAGAGTTCTTAGATTACCTAAAAGCTCTCACCATGGACACTGAGGGGACTGCAGCAGTCACTTGCAACACTTGTGCGATGTTTGTCTTCTTGTCTACAGACGTGGAGAACTTCACATGCACCAAGTGCAAGCTGGTAGCCCTCTTGGAGGAGAAAGTACAGCAGCTGGAGACACGAGTAGCTACACTTCAACAGATTCGCGAGCAAGAGGTTTTCCTGGACAGAACAGAACGGACAGTCTTGGATGGGGACCACACAGAGGAAGTGGTTTTGGAGGAGAGGGTCACTTCACAGACACAGGAAGTAGACAGCTGGAGGAATGTCACACACAGAACAAGAAAATCCAGGGATTCTTCGAGCAGCTTGCAGCTACAGAATCGATTCGAAGCCCTTTCCCTTATCAAGGACAACGAGGAAGAACAACATGGACAGACTTCAGGGGTAGAGCAGGGGACCTTGAGAGGACCACCGCAAGGAACAGCAGCTGCGAAGCCTCGGCGGAGGCGTGTGGTGGTGGTGGGGGACTCCTTGCTGCGGGGTACAGAAGCAGTGGTATGTGGGCCTGACAAGATGACTCGGGAGGTGTGTTGTCTCCCTGGGGCAAAGATCTGTGATGTGACCGAGAGGCTGACAAGACTTGTCAAGCCTACGGATCATTACCCCTTCCTTTTGGTCCATGTGGGAACCAACGATACTGCAAGGCACAGCTTTCCCAAGATCAGAAGAGATTATGAGGCCCTGGGGAGGAAGCTGAAAGAAATGGACGCACAGGTTGTCATCTTGTCTCTTCTGCCAGTTGAAGGGCATGGTCCAAGAAGGGAGAGGAAAATAGCTGACGTAAACAACTGGCTCCATAGATGGTGTCGCCGAGAACAAATTGGATTCTTGGATCATGGACTGCGCTTCCATGAGGGGGGACTTCTGGCAAGAGATGGGGTGCATCTTACAACAGTTGGAAGAAACATTTTTGCCAACAGTCTCAAGAATTTGATCAGGAGGGCTTTAAACTGAGTGAAATGGGGGAGGGAGACAGTATTCTGGAAGGCAAAAGGGCTGGAGAAAATAGTCAAACTGTCATAGAGGGAACAAGGCAAACAGCGCAAGGACACAACAGTGGGAGGCAAAAAAACTTGCACAGGCAGCAAGTAAAGGGAACACATGGTCTTAGATGTCTCTACACTAATGCACAGAGCATGGGAAATAAGAAAGATGAACTTGAACTCCTCGCACTACAAAACAAATATGATATAATAGGCATTACTGAAACCTGGTGGGACGAGTCTCATGATTGGAACGTAGGAATAGAGGGGTATAACCTTTATAGGAGAAACAGGCCAAACAGGAAAGGAGGAGGAATAGCATTATATGTCAGGGATATTTACACCAGTGAAGTGATCCATGACATCAATACTGGAAGCCAGGTGGAGAGCACCTAGATAAAAATTAAAGGGGAGGGAAACAACAGGGATGTTATTGTGGGACTCTACTACAGACCCCCAAATCAGACGGAGGAATTGGATGATGCCTTTCTAGAACAGATGAACACACATGCAGAAAGGAGAGATGTAGTAGTGATGGGTGACTTCAACTATCCTGATATTTGCTGGCAATCTAACTCAGCCAAAACTTCAAGGTCCAGCAAATTCCTTACATGCCTGGAAGACAATTTCATGGTCCAAAAGGTGGAAGAGGCAACAAGGGGGTCAGCTATTTTAGATCTGATCCTAACCTACAGGGATGAGCTGCTTAATGGGGTGTAAGTGGTGGGATCCTTAGGTGAGAGTGATCATGTTCTTCTGGAGTTTGTTATACAATGGAAAGTAGAAGCCAGGCATAGTCAGACACGCATTCTTGACTTTAGGAGAGCTGATTTCAATAAACTCAGGGAAATACTGGGGGTGATCCCATGGTCAGGAATACTAAAAGAGAAGAGACCTCAAGACGGATGGGACTTTCTCAAAAGGGAGCTACTGAAGGCACAATTTCAAACAGTACCATTGAGGAAGAAAAATGGGAGGTGTCTCAAGAAACCAGGATGAATGATTAAAGAACTTTCAATGGAGCTAAGTTTTAAACGGAACATGTATAGGAAATGGAAAAGGGGGGAAATCACCAAAGAAGAATTCAAACAGATAGTGAACACGTGTAGGAGTAAAGTCAGAAAAGCTAAAGCGCAGAATGAGCTCAGGCTTGCTAGGGAGGTTAAGAACAATAAAAAGGGTTTTTTTGGGTATGTCCGCAGCAAAAGGAGGAAGAAGGAAATGATAGGGCCACTACGTGGAGAAGATGGCAAAATGCTAACAGGGGACAGAGAAAAGGCAGAATTACTCAACACCTTCTTTGCCTCAGTGTTTTCAGAAAAGGAAAAGGAGGACCAACCTGAGGATAATGGAACAGAGGACACAATAGGGGAAATCCAGCTCAGAATAAGCAACGAGGTTGTACAGGAATGCCTTCTTAATCTAAATGAATTTAAATCTCCAGGACCAGATGAACTACATCCAAGAGTATTAAAAGAGCTGGCAAATGTGATCTCAGAGCCATTGGCAATAATCTTTGAGAACTCCTGGAGAACAGGAGAAGTCCCAGCAGACTGGAGGAGGGCAAACATTGTTCCCATCTTCAAAAAGGGGAAAAAAGAGGATCCCAACAATTATCGTCCAGTTAGTCTGACATCAATACCAGGGAAGATTCTAGAGCAGATCATTAAACAGAGAGTCTGTGAACATTTAGAAGGCAATGCCATAATCACAAAAAGTCAACATGGGTTTCAGAGAAACAAGTCATGCCAGACTAATCTGATCTCTTTTTTTGATAAAGTTACCAGCTTGGTAGATGAAGGAAATGCTGTGGACATCGCATACCTTGATTTCAGTAAGGCCTTTGACAAGGTTCCCCATGACATTCTTGCAAACAAGCTTGTAAAATGTGGGCTAGACAAATTAACTGTTAAATGGATATGTAATTGGTTGACCGGCCGAACCCAAAGGGTGCTCAGCAGTGGCTCCTCTTCGTCTTGGAAAGATGTGACCAGTGGGGTGCCACAGCGTTCTGTCCTGGGCCCAGTGCTATTCAACATCTTTATCAATGACATGGATGAGGGAATTAGGGGCATACTTATCAAATTTGCAGATGACACTAAATTAGGAGGAGTAGCTAATACCCTAGAGGACAGGATCAAAATTCAGAATGACCTGGATAGACTGGAGAGCTGGGCCAAAGCTAACAAAATGAAATTCAATACGGAGAAATGTAAAGTACTGCATTTAGGGCGGAAAAATGAAATGCATAAATATAGGATGGGAGAGACCTGGCTGAATGAGACTACGTGTGAAAGGGATCTAGGAGTCCTACTAGACCACAAGTTAAACATGAGCCAACAGTGCGATGTGGCAGCTAAAAAGGCCAATGCAATTTTGGGCTGTATCAATAGAAGTATAGTGTCTAGATCAAGGGAAGTAATAGTGCCACTCTATTCTGCCTTGGTCAGACCTCACTTAGAATACTGTGTCATTCTGGGCACCACAATTAAAAAAGGATATTGACAAATTGGAGCGTGTCCAGAGGAGGGCAACTAAAATGGTGGAGGGTCTGGAAATGATGCCTTATGAGGAGAGACTTAGGGAGCTGGGTATGTTTAGCCTGGAAAAAAGATGGTTAAGAGGCGATATGATAGCCCTGTTTAAGTATTTGAAGGGATGTCACGCTGAGGATGGAGCAGGCTTGTTTTCTGCTGCTCCAGAGACTGGAACACGGAGCAATGGGTGCAAGCTCCAGGAACAGAGATTCCACCTCAACATTAGGAGGAACTTTTTGACAGTAAGAGCTGTTCGGCAGTGGAATGCACTCCCTCGGAGTGTGGTGGGGTCTCCTTCCTTGGAGGTCTTTAAACAGAGGCTGGATGGCCATCTGTCGGGGATGCTTTGATCGTGATTTCCTGCATGGCAGGCGGTTGGACTGGATGGCCCTCGTGGTCTCTTCCAACTCTGCAATTCTAAGAGAGGTTGAAGAAGCTGGGCATGTTCAACTTGGTGAAGAAAAGACCGAGGGGTGACATGACTGCACTCTAAATACCTCGAGGGCTCTCACAGAGAGGAGAGGCAGGCCTGTTTTCTGCTGTCCCAGAGGGTAAGGCAAGATCTAATGGTTTGAACTTACAGGAGAGTAGATTTTGATTGAACATTAGAAGGAACTTCTTGACAGTAAAAACGGTTTAGCAATGAAACCAATTCCCTAGAGAGATGGTCGGGTTTCTTTCTCTGGACATCTTCAAAAAGAGGCTGGACAGCTACCTGCTGGGGGTGCTTTAACTGAAGATCCTGCATTGAGCAGGGGGTTGGACTCAATGACCCATGAAGCCCCTTCCAACTCTGTGATTCTATGATTATGACACAGTTCCCGCCAAGTTCCTGGAGAAGGTCATCCCCCAAGGTGACCAAAGCTGGCTTTATACATAGGCTTGTGTAATGAGTAATATGTACAGTATATTTAAGATCAGACCCTTAGTGTTTAAAATGCATATATGAAGATACTTTAATTAAAAGGTCTGAAGTGTTAAAAACATGTTGGTAAGAAGTTTGCTCCCTAAGTTCACAAAGGGGAAAGCGAACAGTCAAACATGCAACTTGCACTTAAAGAAACTGAATGTAGGTATCAAGACTTGAACAGAACAGAACTTTGTGCACTACTTTGCACTCCTATATATCTTCCACTTATGGATCAAATATTGTTTATATATACGGACTTACATATACTGACTTTCACTGTTATTTGTTCCTATAATGGTGTAAATGTTATCAAAGAGGGACAAATGAATTGCAAGTCTCCATTTTTTTTAAAAAAAAAAAAGTCACTGAAGTATGGAGTTAACACTTGATTCTGTCTGGCCAAAACACTGAGCTGAAAATCATGCTTAGAACACTTTAATTCACAATACTACACATGACAAAGAGAAGCTTGATCATACTGGTAATGTTTGCTTTAGTTCAATTTTAATAATGAATTTCTGCAACATACAATATATCCAATAGTAATATATCTAAGACTATAAACTACTTACCTGGGATTAAGTCCCACTGAGCTCAGTGGAATTTCTTTTGAGTAGACAAATACAGGATTACACTATAAATATTCAATTGTTATCTTCATTTTCATAAGAAACTTTCAGCCAGTATTGTTTTTTGTTGTTAATTACTATAGCTGGTTGAGTATTTCCAGATGATTTTATCCAGATGATTTTTAAGTGTGAATTTCAAATTGTGTATTAATTGTTTTAAATTTTTTTGGTTTTACTTGTTCTTTTAAATTGATATATGTTTTTAACTGACATGTGTTTATAACCAATGTTGTGTTTGTGTGTTAATTTGATGTTCCCTGCCTCAGTCCATAGGGAGAGGTAGGTAAGAAATTATTATTGTTGTTATTGTTATTATTGTTATTATTATATTTCATGCTGGATCAGACCAAAGGACTAGTTAGTCCAGAATTCAGTCTACAAACTGATCAACCAGTTGCTAGAGGAAGCCCACAAGCAGGACAAGAATGGAATAGCTCCTTCCTGCTTATCCTCCACAGCAGCTGCTATATAGAGACACACTTTCTGGTACTGGAAGAACTATACATGCATCATGACTGGTCCATGGGGCCAGTGGTCCATGAAAGCAGTATTCCTATTTGCTTTTAAAATTGTTAAGTCTGGTCCCTGCAGTGAAGGGCTGAGCCAGCAAAGGCATATGGAGCATCCTTTATCTAAACTGTATAGCAGGAGTGCTGAGATACCAAGAACATGCAGTAACTGGAAGACCTGCTCATCTCTGTGCTTTGCATATTCTTCCTGCTTCTAGTTCTGCTAACTGTTGGATGCACCATCCTATATTGCAAGATGGCAAAAGACATCATGGTGGCCACTATAACTATAAAATGTTATCACGGCAAATAGCCAGCAGAAATGGTGGCCATTGAGGAGGCAGCGATAGGCAGCCAGCCACAGGAGGACAGCACCCAGAATGATGCCAGCTGTCTCAAAAACTCTGCAGCCAAGGTGACTGACATGACCAGCCAGGAGCAGAAGGTCTACAACAGTTACAGCCAGATCAGCCAAAAGCACAACATCCCAGATGACAGCTGTGATGTACCAGACACACGTTTGCATTTACTCAATAAGATTTCTTTATTCAGCAAGGAAATGTAGACCAGTAGCATAGGCAAAGCCAGAACTAAAACCAATCTAGTACAGACTCCAGATAAACCCTTACAGAGTGAGAATGGCACGTAGGGAGGACTGTAGGAGTGCAGCTCCCTCCAGGTGCTGTGACCTTGAAGCTGTCCGAGGAACAGCGTCCCCAGACCCAAAAGGCGGGTTGGCTGCCGTCCAGAGATAGAGAGGCCCAGGCAGGGAAAGCAGGCCAGGAACCAAACTCATGTCAGGCCTACTACCAAACTCATGTCAGTGTCTTCTATGGATTCTACTCTGATACCCAGAATCCAGGGATGAGCATGACATACCACCCGCTCAAAGAAGAAACCCCCCTCCCAAAGACAAAGACAGAGAACAGAAATGTCACGCCAAATCCCCCCCCCCTTCAGCTGGGCTTATCATGGAAACGAGCATGGAACTTCCTTAATAAGCACGGAGCTTTGATGTGTTCAATATTGACCCATTCGGTATGACCCATAGGTAAATGCTTCCATTTTACTAGATACTGCAAAAAACAAAACAAAACAAAAAAACATGTGAACCCGAGAGTCCAGCACATCAGAGATTTCAAAGTGTTGATCATTGTCCACCATGATAGGGTGGGGCGTCATCTCAGGAGCTCGATGATGTTGATGGACAGGTTGCTTACCTGTAACCATAGATCTTCGAGTGGTCTTCTGTGAATTCACACAGTTGGGTTATTCCTGCGCCTGTGCAGTGCATACGGAACCTTCTAGTATCGCTAGGCAGAATGTGCATAGATACATTTTGGCGGTAACTCCACCCACATTAACGGTCCCTTAAAAGGCGCTCCTGCCTAATTCCCCTCAGTTCCTTGAATGATGCCGCAATCAGCAGCATCAGGAACATTAAGCTCATATGCATAAGCAGGACATAGAGGGGAGGATGGGCAGGTCTGTGTGAATTCACAGAAGACCACTCGAAGATCTATGGTTACAGGTAAGCAACCTGTCCATCTTCTTCGTGGTCTCTGTGAATCACACAGTTGGGTAGACTAGCAAGCTTCCCCACTGGAGGAGGGTATGTCCTGTACATTGTTAAATGAGGACCCCTCACGTTTGCCTTGAAAGGGATTTCTCTATCTCTCTTCCCCCCCCTTTTTTTGCACATTCTTTAAACCTTAAACAATTCAGTAGTGCATAAAAAGTCTATAGTCCAAATATGCATAAAAGGTTTATAGTTCAAACATGCAATACACTCAGTCATTGGATGGAGGACAGAAGAACTGCCCTCCCAAAAGCAGCCTCGTTTCTAGAATGAGTGTCCAGTCTATAGTGTGAAATAAAAGTCAATGGCGATGACCAAGTCGCAGCACGGCAGACATCCTCTAGGGGCACCCCCGAGAGGAATGCAGTCGAAGTGGAGACAGCTCTTGTAGAATGTCCTCGAATCCGAGGCGGTAGAGGCTTCTTCGCTAGTTCATAACAAAGAGCGATGGTCGATGTCACCCACTTCGACAGATGCTGCGACGAAATTGGTGCACTTTTCTTCGAATCAGCATATGAGACAAACAGCTGAGGTGACTGTCGGAACGGGGCAGTCTGTTGTATGCGAGCGCCCTCCACACACCCATGGAATGGAGGGTACGCTCGAATTCATCCTTCAGATCCTGCATCAGGGCAGGCAGAACGATGGGTTGGTTAAGGTGGAAACTGGAGACCACTTTGGGAAGAAAGGAGATGTCCGGCCTTAGTACCACCTTATGCTTGTGGAAGCATGTATATGGCGGGTCCAATCGAAGGGCACACAGCTCCCCAGCTCGGCAAGCGGAGGTGATGGCAACCAAGAAGGCAGTCTTCCAAGTTAACAACCGAAGATTGGTGGAAGCCATGGGTTCAAAGGGGAGTCTCACTAGTTGAGAGAGGACGAGTTCGAGGCTCCAAGCTGGGGTGGGATCAAGAACCGGGGATGGAGGTTGACATACCCCTTTAGGAACCTCTTCACCATCGGGTCCTGGAAGGGGGAAGGCAGATTGCGAGCCTGGAATTCAACAGATAGCTGCTAGGTAACCTCTAAGAGACGAGACCGAGAGTCCTGATTCCGACAGATGGAGGAGGAACTGAAGGATCGTCGGTACCGAGCAGGATTCAGGACTCAATTCTCATTCTATTAGGAACTTATTAAAGCGGTTCCACTTGTATAGGTAAGCTTTTTGAGTGGAAGGCTTTCTAGCAGCGTTGATAACCGTCTGAACCTCTTGGGGGAGTGTAATCTGAGGCGGCATGCAAAGGCCGCGGGCTCACGGCCCGATCCTCCAGGCCGTCAGGCGAAGCGTGTCGAGATTGGGGTGCCTGACCTTGCCTTGCTGGATGGTGAGCAGATCCGGACGATCCGGGAGATGGAGAAAGCGCCTCCTGGACAGGAGCAGCAGTGGTGCAAACCAAGGTTGACAGGGCCACCATGGCGTGATGAGAACCACATCGGACCGGTCTCGACGAAGTTTGGCTACAACTCTTGTCAACAGTGGGACTGGAGGGAAGAGGTACAGAAATGGTCCGTTCCATTGAAACAGGAAGGCATCCCCTCTGGAGTCCCTGTGCCACATCCTGGAGCAAAACTGGTCGCACTGACTGTTCTGGGCAGTCGCGAAGAGGTCTATCACAGTGGAGTGCCCCATCGACGAAAGAGGTCCGCTACTACTTGTCTGTGGAGCATCCACTCGTGGACGTTGGAGCTTGAACGGCTCAGTCCGTCTGCAAGAATATTCTCCTCCCCAGGGAGATGTATGGACTGAAGGGAGATGTTCCTTTCTACGCACCAATCCCAAATCTGTAGAGTAAGTTGAAGGAGCTGAGGTGACCTGGTACCACCTTGTTTGTTCAGGTAGTACATCACCGAGGTGTTGTCCATAATGAGAAGAACTGTCCTGTTCCGAACCAACACTTCGAAGGCACGAAGAGCTTTCTGGACCGCTAGGAGCTCCAGAACGTTGATGTGCAACTTCCTTTCTTCGGTACTCCAAGAATTTAGGATCCTGTGGCGTCCCAGATGGGCTCCCCAACCGTGTAGAGACGCATCTGTTGTGAGGGAGACCTCTGGTTGAGGAGGATCGAAAGGAAGGCCAGAGAGAACATTGAGTGGTTCGAGCCACCAGTCCAGGGAATGTTGGACACAGTGGGGCATCGTCAGGAGTTTCTTGGGAGAATCCACTAGGTGATCGAAGACACCCAGGAACAAGTGCTGGAGCGGTCGGAATCGAAGTCTGGCTAGGTGCGTAACCGACATGGTGGCTGCCATGTGTCCGAGGAGAACTTGTACATTGTGTGCTCGAACCCGACGCGACCGTCGACAGCTGTGGATCAGGGATCGGAGGGTGTCGAACCAATCGTTGGGAAGGTACGCTGCTGCCAAGATTGAGTCCAGTTGAGCTCCGATGAATTGGATTGACTGAGCAGGATTCAGCTGAGACTTCTCCATGTTGACAACAAGTCCCAGGTTGTGTAACACATCTAGGGTAAAGAGAATGTCCTTCTCGAGCTGCCGTCTCGAAGTCGCCACAAGCAGCCAATCATCTATGTACGGGAATACAATGACCCCGTCTTGTCGAAGAAAGGCCGCAACAGCCGCCATACATTTTGTGAAGACCCTCGGTGCCGTGGAGAGTCCGAATGGGGGGACGCAGAACTGGTAGGCTTCGTCCCCGACCTGGAACGCTAGGAACCTCCTGATGTGGAATCCTGATGTGAAAGTAGGCATCCTTGAGGTCTATGGACGCAAACCAGTCCCCTTGTTGAAGAAGAGGGAGTATGACAGCAAGGGTGGTCATCCTGAATTTTTTTGGAATGACATACCAGTTCACTCCTCTCAAATCTAGGATCGGTCAAAGGCCACCGTCCTTCTTCGGTACCAGGAAGTATTTGGAGAAAAAGCACTGGTGACGACTTTTGGTGCTCATGGGTTCGATGGCCCCTTTTTGAAGCAGGGTCCCAACCTCCTCAATGACGGGAGGGGAGGGCGGCGTAGTACGGATCCGTCCTGTCGGAGGCAGTTCGTCGAACTCAATCCAGTAACCATGTTGTATAATCTGGAGTACCCAGCGGTCCGATGTTATGGAGGACCAGGCTTGCTGGAACAAGGACAGACGGTCTCCAAACAGGGGTTTCTAAAAGAAAACAAAAGCATCAATAAGGGGGGGCAACTCAAAACTTCCTCCTGCCTTGGTCCCTTGGCCTCTGCTTGGAAGAAAGGCGGTATCTGGAGGTGGATCCCTGGCTACTCACCGATGATGATGACGACATCGGTTGTTGGGACCTGGAGCATCTGGGAGGCTGTGGTGTGTTTCCCCTTCTAAGGGCGTGGCCATAGGAGGATGTATGCCAGCCCGACCGGTGCCTAGGGCGGTATGCAGAAGATGAGGACGATGGCATACCGTACTTTCTGGCGGTGGTCCTCATCTTTTGCGTGAACTCCAACTTGTCGTCAGTTGAACCATTGAAGAGTCCCGAGCTGTCAAATGGCATGTCTTCAATGGTTGTGGCGGCTTGAGTGGACAGGCCCGACGATCGAAGCCAAGCGTGGTGGTGCAGAGCAATAGGGCCAGCCACAGTCTTGGCTGTCGTGCGGAGTTCATTTGTTGGCCCACAAGGAGCTGAGCCTCCGTCGAAATCGCCTCTGCCATCCTCCTTCTTTCCTCCGGGAAGTCCTGTATGAGGGGGGCCATTCTCTCCCACAGGACCTGGCGGTAAGCCCCCATACATGCCGAATAATTGGCTATGTGAAAGCTAAGACCAGCAGCCGAGTAGAGCTTTTTTCCAATTATGTCAAGTTTCCTGCCCTCAGGATCGGAGGGAGTGGACTGTGTTCGGTGCTGTCTTCGGGATGGCGCTGCCTCAACTACCACCGTGTTCTTGCAGCCATTCAATGCCATCTCCATCAACACGGTAAAGGTGGTCAATCCACTTAGAGGTTGATGGAATCGATGATGGCTTTTCCCAGGAGCCCTGGGACAACTTCAGCAGGGATGGGAGTACCGGGATGCAGGCCGCAGGTGGGGCTTTTGATTTGATCCAGTGATAAATCGGGTCAACCGGGTCAGACTCCTTCTCAGTGATCTTCAGTTCGAGCGCATGACACATTCGTACCACCTGCTCGGAAAAGGAGCGAATGTCATCAGTTGGTGAGGAAGAGTCCTCGTCCAATAGCTCAGGCTGAGGTGATGGCAGATAGTGGAGGTATTCTTCAGAGGCCTCCAAGGAGGATGACGAATCCGAAGAGGGGGAAGGGCTGCAGTGTCAACCCACCAATGAAGATGTGCGAGGCAGCGGGGAGGGAGGTAATGGAGGCAGCGGGCGAGAAGGAGAAACCTGGCAGCCGGTATCTTTAAACAGTGGTACAGGTGGAAGCCGTGGAGAAGAGGCCCTGCCCGACCCATGAAAAGAGATGAGAGGTGGAGGCATCGACAGGACATGGCGAGCGGCAGCTTCCTCGGTCATGTAAAACACCTTATCGGTATCCAGCTGAGCAATGTGTTGCTTGAGCAGGGGCGTATCAAAGACAGCTCTGGCCAGATTGTAGGCCCCATACGCCTGGGAATCTTCCTGGATCTGGGAAGTGGATGGCTGAGGTTCAGCTCCTGTTCCAGTCCTGTCGATGGGTCCCGCAGGACCTCCGAGCGGGAGACCACCAACGCTGGCGACCGCGGGGAGACAGCCTCAGCTACTCATCCCCACCTCAATTCCTAACAATCTTGTAAACGCTTTCCAGAACTGGGAGGTGAATTGAGCTCCCCTATCTGAAATGATCTTGGCAGGAATGCCATGTAGCCTATAGATGTGTTGCACAAATAACTTTGCCAGCTGGGGGGGCGTTCAGCAGTTTCTTGCAGTCCACAAAGTGAGCTTGCTTGGAAAACAAGTCAGTCACCACCCAAATAACTGTATTTTTCTTACTCTCTGGCAACTCAACAATGAAGTCCATACTAATGACCTCCCAGGGTTTAGTGGGGTCGGTAATGGTAACAGCAAGACTTTTGGTTTTCCACCGGCTCTTTTTGCCACTGCACATGTATGACACCCTTTTACATAATCCTCCACTTCCTTATGCATTTTGGGCCACCAGAATTGTCGTCGTGTTAAGTGTAATGTTTTCACATACCCAAAGTGATCTACACTCTCTACATCATGGCACTGTTTAAGGATGGCAGTTCTCATAGCCTCGGGAACGTACATGCGTTCCCCCTTCCAAGCCAAACCTCCTTGCAGTATTACTTCCCCTTTGTGAGCAAGGAACCAGGGGTCATGGGACAGAGCGGCCACCATCTGAGCCCGCCACCCACCCCCATGTCCTCTGCGATGAGAGGGGAAGGCTCCAGGGATGGTGGGGCTGACGCCACAGTTGGGGTCACACCCTTTGCGGGCGGCCCATCGGGCTCTCCCGCTAAGCCTCACTCCGGGCCCAAAGAGGGGCTGGCAGTGGTCCCCTGACATTTGGCTTGACTGCGTGTGAGAACTGCCAACCCCAGATGGCAACCTCAGCAAAGTTGGGGATGAAGGACTGGTAAAAGTTAGCAAACCCTAGGAAGCTTTGAAGCTGTTTCCTGGTCCTAGGAGCCTCCCATGCGAGGACTCCCTTAACCTTATCAGGGTCCATTTCAACCCCCCGGCTAGAGATGCAGTAACCCAAATAATCCAAGCGGCTTTGGGGGAATTCACATTTCGACATTTTGGCATACAAATGATTCTCCCCGAGTTTACTAAGCACTTTCTTCACCAGTTTAACATGGGACATGTAGTCCTCAGAATAAATGAGCACATCATCCAAATACACCAGTACTCCTTTGTACAAAAACTAAGCACATCATTAATCAAGTTCTGGAACACACTGGGGGCCCTGCTTAATCCAAATGGCATTACGCGGAATTTGAATGCTCCTAGCTGGCAATTGAAAGCAGTTTTCCACTCACCCCCCTCTTTAATTCACACCCTGGAATAGGCCTTCCGCAAGTCCAACTTGGTGAATATCATCCCTTTGGCTAAATGAGCCAGGATATCTTTCATTAAGGGGAGGGAGTACTGATTTGTTGCACTGATAGCATTTAAGGATCTGCAATCAATACAAAGATGGAGAGAAGAATCGTGTTTGTGTCTGAACAACACTGGGGCCCCGAAGGGGGAGGTCGTAGGTTTGATGAACCCCAGGGCCAAGTTTTTATCTATGAACTCCCAGAGGGCATCCATCTCCGCCGGGGTCAAGGAGTAAATCTTAGGTTTGGGCAGTGCTGCCTTGGGCAGTGCTGCCTCGGAAACTATCTCAATTGCACAGTCAAACGGCCTGGGGGGGGGTAGAATGTCACATTCCTTCTCTTCAAACACATACTGCCACTGTTTATACTCCACCGATAACTCTTTCACTTCCCTTGTACCATAGTGACCTTAAAGTTCTGAGGCTCGGTCTCTTGAGGGATCCCCCCCCTCAATGATGCCTCACCCACTCTGTGTTCCCGCACACACATGGGGTCTGTAAAAGTCACAGTCTCCTTTACCCAGTCTATAGTGGGGTCGTGAAATTTCAACCAGTTTAAGCCCACTACTGCGGCTGGGACCAAGCCTGGCGCTATCACAAATTGAAGCTCCTCCTGATGATTTCCCATCTTCATCTGTACCAGCCCAGTCATCCACCTTGCACCCCCCTTCATCATCCCTCCGTCCTTCTGAGACAGCCACACCGACTTGTCTAGCTTAATGGTGCTAACTGAAAGTTCACTGACCAGGGAGGGATGAATTAACACCTGGGTACACCCGGAGTCCACCATTAACATTACTTTTGGGGGGAGGGCATTATTTGCAACCCCTATTTTGGCTTTTAGGAAAAAAGGGCCCTTCACCCCACTCACCATAGCACTTGGGCACCCTTCAGGATTAGCCCGCCCTCAGGCGCGTAGTAGGGCGGGCTGGATCCGTTTCCCGCCGGCTCAGCGTTGGAAGAGGACTCACTGTCACCCAGTTCCTCTGAAGACTCTCCCGCCGCATGGCCCGGGATTAATGCATGTACCACTCTTTGGCTCTTGGCTTAAACGGCGTCTTGGGTGCTGTCAGCTTCCCATCTGCCTTCTTGGGCTTCTCTTCCACAGGGTTGTCCCGGGGTTGTTTCTCTGGGCATTCGGCTATGCGGTGTGCACCTTTTCTGCAGTGTAGGCATAGCCTTTTCCGCATCCTTCACTTCCTCTCCGATTCCCCCGATGTGCCTCCAGCTGGTCGAGACGCCTTAGCTTTCTTCCCTGTGGACCCACTGGGCTTCCTGCTGAGCCCCTGGCATTGCCAGGCCAGCTTGACACTCTGTCTCAGGGTCTCCACCTCCCCAGCCAGCCACACCCACCCCAGGAGGGTTTCTGGGTTCCCCTGGACCAAGGCCCACTCTAGGATGTCAGCGTTAAGACAATCCTGAAAATACTGCACCTTAGTGGTCTCGGTCCAGGCGGCGAAATTCGGAGGTGTATTCAGCCATGGGTCTCAAGCCTTGGTGCAGTCGCTGAAGTTCTGTGCGTGCACACCTCACCCTCAAGAGATCTTCGAATGGAGCTTGGAGGGTCATCATGAAGTCGTGGAAACTCTCCAGCTCTGGAGCCCCCATGTCATAGAGTCCCACTAGCCATTGTGTCACCTCTCCCTCCAGCTGGTTGGAGATGTACTGTACCTTCTCGGCCTCCGTCTGGAACTCCTCCTCCCATTGGAACATGAACCCCATTACCTGGGTTAAGAAATACTGCAACTTCGCGGTGTCCCCATCAAAAGTGGCCTTCAGGTCTCAGTGCTTGAGCCCACGTGATCTCTCCCACGGCTCAACCGGGCCAGCCCCTGCTGGGGGTACTAGACCAAGAACCTGCGGGACTGGGCCTCCAACAGGCACCCTTCCTGGAGGGGCTGGGACCCCCCGCAGGAGCCGGCAGTTGAGGACCCTGGGGAGGTTACCCTCCCGGGGCTGCAGGTTGCTGAAGTAGCTGCTGCAGGATCTCCAGGAGGCCTGTCTGCATGATCTCCATCTGTTGCTTCAGCTGCTGCACTTCTCTCTCTAGTTCCGGACGAGGGGGTCTCATCCCAGGTTCTTGGTATCCTTCGGTTAGGGGTCTATCCCACCGCAGGGACCTGCGTTCTTCCCAACCTCGCTACTCTGGCCAGAGCCAGCTGGCTCTCATGGCCATTCCTGCTCCACGCACTGGAGTCTCGGAGAAGGGTAGGCTGCTCCTCCCCAGGGCTTGACTGGCTCCCAGCTCCATAGGGTCGAGGGAAAGGGTCAGCCTTCCAGCTGGCTCGGCTCCACTCTTCCTCTGGCAAGCTGGGTCCCTGATCATCGCCTGTGGCCAGGTCTTTCTCCATCTGGGTTCCAATCTCTGCGTCGTCAGACATTGCGGGTAGGAATTAAGAATTAAGTAGGATTGGTGAGTTCTGGCTTACTGTGATGTACCCAGACACACATTTGCATTTACTCAATAAGATTTTTTTATTCAGCAAGGAAACGTAGACCAGTAGCATAGGCAAAGCCAGAACTAAAACCAATCTAGTACAGACTCCAGATAAACCCTTACAGAGTGAGAATGGCATGTAGGGAGGGCTGTAGGAGTGCAGCTCCCTCCAGGTACTGTGACCTTGAAGCTGTCCGAGGAACAGCGTTCCCAGACCCAAAAGGCGGGTTGGCTGCCGTCCAGAGATAGAGAGGCCCAGGCAGGGAAAGCAGGCCAGGAACCAAACTCATGTCAGGCCTACTACCAAATTCATGTCAAGTCTTCCATGGATTCTACTCTGATACCCAGAATCCAAGGATGAGCATGACAACAGCTCCCAAAGCCAGACCACTACGGCAACGGCATCTGGGCTGGTCAAAGACCCAGAGTCCCAGCTGGCTTTCACCCTGCCCGAGCTTCAGCACAACCTCCAGCTGGCAGAGGAGTATGAGCAGCGGATGCAGCCTGGCTGCAGGGACCCCCTGAGTGCACCCAGGTCTTTGAGACCCTCCAGTAGTACTACAAGGAGTGCTGGATGTCCGACTGGGAGGACCTGGCTGTCAACATTGTCTTTGCACTGGTCAAGGTTTACTTCAGGAACTGGGACCCACTGAAGGACTGCATGTATGGTACCAAAATCCTGGCCAAATGTAAGGCCCTGCTGGAAAATGACTAGCTCCTGTCCCACAGTGGGCAGCACCTGTCCTTGGATGCTTTCCATAGGTTAATTTGGGAGGCGTGAATGCCCTACATGAAGAATGCAGTGGCCCAGTGGCAGCCCAAGAACTGTGTCCTCATAGTGGACTTCTTGGACAAAAACATTGTCAAAAAATTGGGGCTGTGCCTGAACAAGCTGGTTATCAACCTACACCAGCAGCACACGGGCACTTTCTTCTGGGTGATGTACTGGGAGGGGATGATATCCATCTCTAGCCTGGTGGGTGTCCTGGTGAAGTACTTCTTCCCCAAGTGGCTGCAGGTGCTGTACTTCTGGCTCAGCAACAACCCCAACTATGAAGAGATCACCAAGTGTTACATGAGGTGGAAGTCCATGTTCTCTGACCAGGTCCTGGTCCACCTGTCCACCATGGAGAAGTTCAACAAGGTTTTGGACATCATCTTGTCCAGCGTCGGTACAGTCAGGAAGTGTCAGATACTGAAGAAGAACAGGTTGTCTAGAGTCAAGTTGCAAAAAATCTTTCCAAAGGGGCTGCTGAGATCTGGATGGTTGGCAATGTTGTCCATTGTTGGTCACATAGTCTATTAGCATAAGCCAATCCTCATAGAATTTTTTTTAAGTGTTAAGGCTGGCAGTCATTACTCCATCTTGTGGTTGTGAATTGCATAGTTTAACTATGTGCTGCAGTGAAGAAATACTTCCTCTATGTGTCTTAATCTCCCACAATTCACCTTCACTGGATAACCGTAAGTTCAAATATTATAAAAGAAAGGCTTCTTATTTTTTTCTACTTTTGTCATCTGAGAATTCACATAAGAATACTAGTCAAACCATACTTCCAATATCTATATAATATTTTTCGTTTTAAAAATTCCAATGGAGCTCATCATAAAACATTAAAAAATGACTAAAAGGTTAAAACTATAAAACAGAAAATCCATAAATCCATTCATTCATTAAGAACAGTGTAACTAATAGAATTAACTATTAGGAAAATGATCAGGAAATGCCTGGGTAAACAGACAGCACTTCAGTTGATGGCAGACATACCCAACACTGGGAGCTCGCAAGCCAATGACCTGCATTAGATTGTTTACAGATAGGCAGTGCTTGTTATTCCTAGAAAACACAATCCATGTGAAGAGCAAGCACATAGAACTACTAAGAAGCATTTACTAAGATCACAGAAATACAGCTATTGTATTTCAACCAAACTAAATATTATGATGAATGTGTTGGGAGTATCTCCAACTTCCAGAAATTGACAGTAGCCAGCTTGACCCCCTTCTATGACCCATGATCTCTATGACTCTTGGTGTGGGGAAAGAGTTACATCTCCTCTCCTTGAAGCCAATAAAACCCCTCTTGATTATAATTTAGATAAGAGCCACTGGATTGAATAATAATGACTGAAACTCCCTTGGCTGTTTCACCTTGAGACGTCCATCACTGGGTTAAACATGATGCTAATTGCATTTGGATTGATTAATTTCTCTCACTCCTGTCTATTCGAATAATGCTTAACAAAATAATCACAGTACCCAGAGCCAAATCTTCTCTGTCAAAGGAATGAAGCCATCAGAACCAGCAGAGATGAAAGAAATGAAGATGACCCGTAATTACTGCTACGGTGATATCATTACCATATTATAGAAAATGAGTGTGGTGAAGGGGGAGAAAGGGGGGGGGCTGTGATTATTATTTATTTTTTAATGGAACCTTACATCCGAAGAATGCAGATCTGACACATTAGAGCATGTAGATGTACAGGACTGCAGTCTGAGACTCGGGGAGGCATTTTATCTATTAAATTGCAAAATGCTGAGATCATTAAATCTTTAGATACATTACAGACTATGAGGTGGCATCAGTCACTCTGCACTTTTGTTGAAGTAGCTCTTCATATCTGGATAGCATTTGAAATCTCTATGACATTAAGATATCCACTGGAGAAATTTTGGTTAACCCTAATATTAAAACCACCTTTAACTTTTTGTGGTCTTGTTCAGAAGCTCTGAGTATCAAATCTAGCTGTGATCAAAGGAAAGCTTCTGCTGAAGGCACAATTATTCCCAATACACTGATCTAAATCAATAAATGAACTGCTAAGTGAATGAGGTTATATATTCATTTCCCAGCAACACTGTAAGTAAGTTAAATGGCTTATTACCATGGATGAAAATAGGTACTGGTATACACCATGTTTAGAGGAATCTGAATTAGGATTAGAAAGCAATGCTTTCAGCCCAGTCCTTTTTCCTTGCAATAAAGTACCCTCTTGTTCGAGAAAACTCAATAGCTTGGCAGTTGCATACAGTAGTCGGCCACCTGTGCTCTACCATGCTAATTGTAGTTTATACTATTCACTTTTTTCAGTGCTAACTATGTCTGCCCCCCAGGTTCAAGCTGAGGAGAAAAAGTAGGAAACGCACCACTAAAAATATGTATTCTGGCATAAAGCCAGATGTGCATACATACAAAAATCACATTCCAAACCCATCACTATCAAAGACAATGGGTTAAACTGTAAGGGCAATCAACCACACAAATTATATTTAAAGCTAGGAAAAAGACAGGCTGCAAATGTACCCAACACTTTTGGTAGCAAATTAATAGCCATCACTGTAATGTTAGTTACATGAACAACATTTCACTCTGTAAGAAAACTGCTATTATATAGATGTGTCACATAATGTCTTGTATTTATTTACCAAGATGTTATGACTTTGCAAGTCACCCAGGGTGATTTTAATGAAATATTCTATTATTTTATCATTGCATTATTGTTTTATTGTTTTATTGATTGATCAATATTGTTTTATTGATTGATCACCAACAGTGGTCCGCCCTGGCCTCACATCGGGAGGCATGGAGACGCACTATCCACAATGCTACAGCCTTATTTGAGAACTCACGCCGAACAAGTCTTGAAGTGAAACGACAACGCAGAAAGAATCACAACCCAAAAACATCACCCAAGGCGACCTTCTGCTGTGCTTTTTGCAACCGGACCTGTTTATCTCGGATTGGCCTTTTTAGTCATCAGCGCGCTTGCAGAAAGCGCGGGATGAGTCCTTCCTGAATCTTCGTTTGCGAAGAAAAGCCAGAGAGATTGTTTTATTCACTGGTTTTATTGCATGTTTTTAGTTTTGTGTTTTTTAAAACCATTTTGTTTTTTTTAAATAAAAATAGTCTATTTTTTCTTATTGAAATTAAAAAAGACATTTATAAATAATTATTCTTTCCATACAGTTTTCACCATAATCTACTAATCCTTCACCACTACATTTACTACTGCAGAAGCCATCATCTTTGTGGGCCAGTTTTCCTAACTAAGCAAGACTGGTGATGACCACAACCCATCCCCATCACAGACATTTCTCTTCCTTGCACGTCTTATAAAACAATGGGGAGGCAAAGGCTCTCACCTCTAACTATGGATGGAAGAGCAAGAGGAGAGTTCTCACTCCTGACTGAAATATAAGGAGGGGGCAAAACAACTTTGCCTTTAAAGCAGATAGAGACTTTTTCTCTTTTTTGAAGGATATACATACACATATACTGGATAGGATAATATTTCCTTCAAGAAAGCACAAAGGATATTTCTTCTCTTAGAACAAAAAATTGTTTACAGGTAAGGCTGAGTAGATCTTAAGATTTTAGAGATGGCAAGACAGCAGAGCACTGCTTATTTTGAGAATACAGTTGTCCCTTCATATTCGCAGGAATTTGGTTCCAGGACACCACCCCCCATGGATACCAAAATCCGTGAATACTCAAGTCCCATTATATGCAATGGCATAGCAAAATGGTGTCCCTTATATAAGATGGCAAAAATCAAGGTTTTCTTTTTGGATTATTATTTTTTTAAGAATATTTTCCAAGCCGTGAATACTTAAATCCGTAGATACCAAAACTGTGGATACGGAGGGACAACTGTACTTAAGTAAAATCTTGGAATTATATCTTCCCTAACACTTCTCACCACATACTTCTTATAAACAGTCCCATTCAATACAAGGTTACAGAATATGAAATATATTTCAGAAGGAAATAGACATGGAGTGCCCATAGTGCTCAGCTATGGTTCCCCACTGAATGTTCACTGTGTGCTCTTTCCTCTCTTTCAAGAAAGCAGCCTTTATAGCTCATTGTTATGTTTCCTTGAGTGTAGGAACAGGGGAGGGCAACGTGTGGCCCATATAAAGCCCTTGGAGTTCACTTTTGTGGTCTATCAGTTGCCAAAGCCTCCCAAATCCCTCCATTAAAAAAAATTGCAGCATGATTTTCACACAACTTTTCATGCAATTTTTGCCCTCAAACCATGCAGAAAGTCTCCCCAACATATGCAAACAGGTGAAAATACCCCAGAATCCTGCAACATCCCCAAATATGTCTATTTTCCTCTACAGCTTCTCTCAAGATGGCAATACGAAGTGATAAGACATTATTTCCTGCCACCATTTTT
Source organism: Gambelia wislizenii (assembly GCA_030847615.1). Taxonomy (NCBI): domain Eukaryota; kingdom Metazoa; phylum Chordata; class Lepidosauria; order Squamata; family Crotaphytidae; genus Gambelia; species Gambelia wislizenii. Next base: position 444,184,458 of record JAUMIR010000001.1, on the reverse strand, counting down.
TGAGAGACTGCAGGGGAAAACAGAGGATTGAAGGAATTTGCACTTGCTGGGGAGGGTGCAGCCCACAAGGGAAACTAGCACAGGAAAACTGCCCCTGGCCCCCATGCATTTGCCCACCCCTGCTGTAGAAAGGTCAGTGGACACATTGGTGAGTGCCTTGGTGCACACTAAGACCCTTTGACATACACACTCAGATATCAAGTTTCTCTTTGATGTACATGTAGTTTGATTCTTCACCTTATATCCCAAGCATCATCATCATCATCATCATCATCAGTTTATTTTTGTACCCCACCATTTGTCTATTAGGCAATCAAGGCGGCTCACAATTGGATATAAAAACAAATTCATAACAATAGTAATAACTTAAAACAATTTACCCCCCTTAAAATTACATATAATAGTGCATATATTTAAAATAACTGGCAAATTCACCAGTGACATAAAATATAACTACCCTAAAACTTTAAAACTATAGAATAAAACATAAAAACATAAACATAAAAACATAAAAAGGGAGAGAAGCATCCATTAAAATGGTCTGTTCTATTCAGGGAAGGCCTGCTGGAAAAGATCCGTTTTGATGGCTTTTTTTAAATTCTCCAAACTAGTTGCTTGACGGATCTCCTCTGGCAGGGCGTTCCATAGTCTGGAAGCAGCAACAGAAAAAGATCTTGGGAAGGTTGATGTTAATCTAGATCTCATTGGTTGCAATGAATCCCTCCCAGAAGATCTAAGGGTGCAGGGTGGATTATATGGGAGGAGGCGATCCCTTAGGTAGGTTGGACCTAGGCCATGTAAGGCTTTATAGGTCATTACCAACACCTTATACTGTGCTCAGAAACTGATAGGCAGTCAGTGAAGGGATTTCAGGACTGGAGTAATATGCTCCCTTCTCGATTTCCCAGTGACTATCCTGGCTGCCATATTTTGCACCAGTTGTAGTTTCCGAACTAGGTATAAGGGTAGCCCCATGTAGACAGCATTGCAGAAATCAAGTTGTGAGGTTACCAGTGCATGCACTACAGTTTCTAGGTCCTTTGTCTTGAGGTAAGGGCGCAGTTGGCGTATCTGCTGAAGCTGATAACAGGTGCTCCTGACTGTCGCGTTCACCTGAGCAGTCATGTGAAGCGACGAGTCTAGGAGCACCCCCAAACTGTGAACACAGTCCTTAGCAGAGAGTGTGACCCCGCCCAGGACTGGTGGTTGCAAATCAATACCAGGTTTAGGGGCCCCCACTGTAAGCACCTCCATTTTCTCTGGGTTCAGTTTGAGTTGATTTTTCCTCATCCAGTCCATTACCGCTACAAGACAGTGACTGAGGGGAGAAATACCATCTGTCATCATGGCTGATGATCGAGACATGGAGAAATATATTGGGTGTCATCAGTGTACTGATAACACCCCACCCCATGTCTCCAGATGATTTCTCCCAGCGGCTTCATATAGATATTAAAAAGCATTGGGGACAGGATGGCGCCCTGAGGGACGCCACAATTAAGCTCTATTTTTGATGAGTAACTGTCCCCAAGCATCACCCTCTGGAATCTACCTGAGAGGAAGGAATGGAACCACTGAAGTGCAATGCCTCCAATCCCCAACTCTTCCAGGCGTTCCAAGAGCATGCCGTGATCTATCGTATCGAAAGCCGCTGAGAGATATATACTTATTTTTTTTATTACCCGCCTCTCTCCTCAGAATCGGGGCGGGGTACAACATCACACAGTACAGTATACAGTATACAATACAATACAGTACACCACAAAGCAATTTTTAATACAATACAATACATTTCAGAGAAAACAGACAATTGTACAATGTGAGTGCCAGTAGATGGCGCTGCTGGCATACAAACAATGCTGCAAGAGTGACACTGCAGAATACATTGTACACTAATAACGACTGCTGCTTTTATTTTATTTTTTGAAACTGAATTAACAGCTTCTACAGCCTGTCGTCCCAGCTCTTTTATTATGCTGGTACTCATTTTACCGACTTACGGAAGGCTGAGTCGACCTGGGGGGGGGGCTGGTCCAGAAGCACCAACTGGGTCACGCTTCCCCTATCTATGTTTTGGCGAAGGTCATCTACCAGAGCAACCATGGCAGTCTCCACCCCAAATCCCGGTCTGAAGCCAGTTTGAAATGGATCTAGAAAATCGGTTTCATCCAAGATCACTTGGAGTTGAGAAGCAACAGCCCGCTCTATCACCTTGCTCAAAAATGGCAGATGGGAAACCAGTCTATAATTTTTCAAGTCCAGGAGGTCCATGGAAGGTTTATTTAGGAGCGGTCTCACAACCGCCTTCTTTAAACAGGATGGCATAACCCCTTCCCTAAGGGACGTACTGATGGTCTCCTTGAGAAAGGCCATCAATGCATCACCCCCGTGGACAACCAGCCATGATGGCCAAGGGTCGAGAAGGCACATTGTCACCCTCACTTTTTCCAAGGATCTTGTCCACGTCATCGGTACTCACCAGCTCAAATTGATCCAGTCTAATCTCAGAAACAGATTTACTGGACATTTCATCAGTCGACTCTGCTATAAATCCAGCGTCCAAGTTGGCTCTTATTTGAGAGATTTTATCTGCAAAGTAGTTATTAAACACGTCACAGCATGCTGCTGTCGGGTTAAGTAGAGGGTTCTGTACAGGTGAAACCTGTGTGAGCTCCCTTACCACCCTAAACAGCTCTGCTGGACGGGACTCTGCAGATGCAATATGTGCAGAGCAGAAAGATCTTCCTAAGTTCCTCTGTGAACCATGGTTGTTTATTTGGAGCGGGTTGGAAAGGATGCTTAGGAGCGATCGTGTCGGTGGCCCTGGTGAGATTGTTGTTCCAAGTATCAACCAGAGCTTCGACAGAATCGCCAGCATTACCAACCAAGGAACCCTCCAAGGCTTTCTGAAGACCTATTGGCTCCATTAGCCCCTGAGGGCGGACCATTCTAATAGGTTCTCCACCCCCAGTGGGGCGGACATTGGCTCTAAGTCCTACCATAACCAGGAAATGATCCGTCCATGACAGTGCGGTAGTACTCACTACCTCCACCCACGGATATGCCTGCTCTGTACTGAAGACCGCATCGAGAGTGTGACCCACACAGTGTGTTGGCCCAGAAACCAGTTGGGATAGGCCCAGTTGGGATAGGCCCAACCTTTCCACTGTAATTTGTAAACACACTAGGAAGCTCAACCACAAGGGCAAAAGTGGTGTGCATAGCCCTCATCTTCTATTTCCTACCTATGGAAGCATGGCACTGTGTCATGGCAGTTCCAGTATTGGGCTAGGAGTGGCATAACTAGAAGTGTGGTTGGAAGGCTGAGTTGACAGCCAGCTGCCCTCCCAGATATAATTTCTAACACCACTGCTACCCCAAGGTAGGAGGCAAACTGTATGTGATGCTATGTGAAGTGGTACAAAATCAGCTTTTTATATTACCTGAATTGTTTTGTGTAGAATGCTGTGGCAGCCAGAGGAAAGATATGTCAACTACTTAGACACTAAATAGAAGAAACATGTAATTATGAGCATGTAAGTCCTGTATACTGATTAACAGAGCCTTTTACAAACATTGCCTTCAAGTTTTCAAATATACCTCCGGAATCATGAGGCACAGAGACCGATTTCTACATAAATTTGAAAAAGGAGATTCTTAAGAACACAGTAGCACTGTGCTATCTGTCATGCTGTAACAAAGCAAAGAAGTCAGCATCTCACAAGGCCTATTCAGAACTATATAATTTTGCATCAGTAAATGTTATTGTAAACAGATATTAGAATTTTTTTAAAAAAATACCCAGCTTAGTCTGCTAAATCTAAAAAGATAAACTTCAAATTCTGTGGGGCAATGAACAGTGTATCTATTAAAAAGCCAAATGACAGCTTGGCCTGCTACCCAGAAACATCCGTCACCCAAGCACTTTCAACTGGGATTTCTACTGAATGACGTTTACTGTAGGTTAATAATTAGTTTTTAGCATAAGAGTCCAGTGTGGTCGTTCTCTCCCCAGGAGAGGGAAATAGGCTGAGCAATTTTTAGATTATATGTTCTGACAAGACACAGACTCCTGACTCTCCATATGCAATGCAGGCCACCTGCTCAATGAAGCTGCCACGGGGGATCTCCATGAAAAGGTCTAATAATAGCGTTCAAAGCCTGAGTTGAATTTACATCCTCTATCATGAAGTAAAATCTTGTAGACCAAATCCCATCAAAAAGTCAAACTAAAACCAATCTATAAACATTTTAAAAATATTTAGTAACTATCTTGTTACTAAAATATAGCAACCATATAAAAAGAAATTCAAAATATTGTTAGTTGCAAACTGTACAGAAAAAAATGATCAACCAGATTGGATGAATTGATTGCCCATAAAACCACAGAATGGATTAAAAACCTCATAGAATCTTTTTTCAAACCCCACTCCCCCCCCATCCACCCCCCAGTTGGAGGAGAGGACAGAAGAAAAGAACAGGCCAAAGCTAGACTTCCTTTCTGCTGGTGTTTTACCTCATATGCTTTATTCAGTCCCCTGAAGAGTTTGGAAGGTCACTTTTTGGACTATTAACTCTCAGAATCCTTTAATCAGCATGGTCACTGGCTGGTAATTTTAAGGTACGTAATCAAAAAATAACTTTTCCAAGGCCTGGTCCCATCATACAAAAGTAGTAAGGTTTCACAGCAGCAGGGGAGAGAAAGGCCAATAAGAAATGGCAGAGAGGGAAAAAAAAACCAAAAAACAGCATGAGTTATGACCAAGATTGGATGTAGGGCTCCATTGTTAATTTGGAATGATAAGATTAGACACAATCCTGATGCTCTTCCTTTGGCAACCCCTAGAAGAAAACTTTCAGAGATAGACATATTCAGAGAAAAGAACATGTCTATGTCAGTTTTCAAGTTAATTAAAATATCTCCCTAGCTTAGTGGTTTATGCAGGCGTCAGACCTTCTGTAACCATCACAGACAAAGCTTGAGGCACAACTGGGAAAGTAATTTCTGTATGGGCCCTTCAGGCAGCTCAATGTACTCCATTCATCTACAGGGCCCCCAAACTCTTCAAACAGAGTTTGAAGAGAAAATGGGCTGAGAACTCCTGGTAAGGGGCAGGTAAACAAGTGGGCAGAGGGAAAGGTTGAATAAGCAGCAAGGGAAAGGGAGAAAAATATCAGTGAAAAAGAGAAGAATATGGAATGAGAGCAGAGGAAAAGGGAAAGATCACTGGGGAAGAGGGACTAAGGGGTTTCTAATCCATACGAAGTTGGTATTTCCGTTAGTGATTTATAGAGCGCCTACAACATCTCAGGCATGGCCAAATTGATCACCAACAGCGGTCCGCCCTGGCCTCACATCGGGAGGCATGGAGACGCACTATCCACAATGCTGCAACCTTATTTGAGAACTCACGACGAACAAGTCTTGAAGAGAAACGACAACGCAGAAAGAATCACAACCCAAAAACATCACCCAAGGAGACCTTCTGCTGTGCTTTTTGCAACCGGACTTGTTTATCTCGGATTGGCCTTTTTAGTCATCAGCGCGCTTGCAGAAAGCGCGGGATGAGTCCTTCCTGAATCTTCGTTTGCGAAGAAAAGCCAGAGAGAGACAATGTACCACTCCAAATCAAGAAAACTGAGAATATCCTGCCCACAGGATTAGAATCTAAAAACAGACTACTAAAAAAGGAGGGAAAAGTAACATAAAAAAGGGATCAAATACAAGGAGAACCCCCAAGAATTGTTGACATTTGAATAAATAGAGAAGCAGCTGTACAAGTGACAGGCAAAAGAGAATTCTATAGAACGGGGTGAGTAGCTATGGCCCTCCACTTGTTTATGGTCTATAGTCAGTAGTGGCACTAGGGGGTGTGGAGGAGCCAAACTGTGCCAGGTGACACCGTCTGGTAGGAGGGGTAATACTAGCCTTAGTGACACCACAGTCTATTAATTCCCTGCAATTCCTCACCACTGGTTATGCTGACAAGGGCTACTAGGAATTATAGGCTCAAAACATCTGGAAAACCACAACTGTCTTCCCTTGCCAGAGAGGAAAAAAGGAGACAAGTAATAGATGGAATGGACAAGTTCTTTCTCTATAAATTTTAGTTAGATATATGGGGCACAGAAACTGGGAAAGAAGTTTGCAGAGAGGAAAGGGATAAAAATAGGAGAAAGAGAGCATAAACACTTGGAAACTGTTGTATGTGGGGAAATAATCATTGTAATGTAAAAGCAATCTTGTGTACCTCATTCACAATCTTAGATAAGTCTAGGGTTTTTTCCCTGCATGCATTTCGTTCTCCCAAAATTCCCTTCTCTTACTTCACTGAGCACTTCTAGCCAACTGGAAGTGCTGAGTGATTCGACACATGACCTAATTTGAATTTTATTGCTTTTGTGTAAACTTGCTTCTTCGTCTGAATCTGACTCTCAATGAGAATGGAGGCATCTTAAGCTTTCCTGTAACCATGCCATGATGCATAGGAACCCAGCCACGGCTGTAGGCTGGTGAGTCTTTCCTACCCATTCTTAGTCAGTTAGGGACCTTTTCTTAAGTTTGTTTTAGTATGTAGATTGAGACTGATATACCTTCAGTAAACTTTGTTTTGCATTTTAAACTGACTCCTTTGTTTTGTAATGAGTCTAATTTAACTGGGGGATCCCAGATCTCTGAATACACTTTCAAATGATAATAGAGCTTAAGTCTGCTTGTTAACCGCACTCTGCATAAAGCGTGAAGTCAAAGTGACTGAATGTTTTTTTAACTCCTTTTAAAAGGAAATAATTCTTGTTGTCTTTAAAGGACTAGATCCTGGAATTTTTTAATACAATTTTATTTTTAGACTCATTACCTTCCAACAAAAAAGGGTTAATGGTTCCCAGATTTAAAGACTTAAAAGCTCAATTTAATTTTTGTTTTTTGCAAAAGTTTTATTTTTCCTTTTATCTGATCACCTCAGAGTTGCTGTTTCTGGTCTCTCGGCTTGAGGACAAAAGCAGTAAAGCAATAAAACGATAAACCAATAAACCAACATGGCTGCTGAAGCTACCCTGCCTGCCTTTTTAGCCATGGAAAAGCTTTGTGGGCTGAATTATAGAAGATGGGCATTTTCTTTTGAAACATACATGAAGGCAATGGGATTTATTGATGTTTTACACAATCCCAGACCTCCTCAGGGGAGAGAAAGGACTGATTTTGATAGGATTGATCAAAAGGTACTAGCCTTCATACTTTTAACAACTGATCAGGCACTAATTTCTGAAATCAAAGATAAGAGAACAGCAAAAGATGCTTGGGACACTTTGAAAGATTTGTGTGGTACAAAATCCATGGGAAATTCTATTGCAATGATGATTAAACTTGTGAACATGAAATTATCAAATCCAAGATGTCTAGATGAACACATTAATGATTTTAGAGCTACATTAGCAGAATTGCAATCTCCTGGAGAAGAGATTCCAAAGGCTATGCAAGTTGGGATTTTCTTAGCGAGCTTACCAAAGTTTTACAATCCCATCATAAATACTTTGCAATTAAAGAATGATTTAACCCTACCAGAAGCCTATATTCAAATAAGAGAATTTCAACATAGGCAAGATTTGATGCATTATGAGAAAGCTGAATCCAGAAATTCTAACTTTAACCAGCAAGTAAATGTGGCTGGAAAGGAAAAGAAACATTTTAAATCCCACTCTAAGCCCCCCTCCTCTTCTGAGCCAAATGGGGAGCCATTAAGTGCTAAGGCTTCAAAGGGAAACACAAACAGGCAGTCATTCTCACAGCAAGAGATGACTGGCCAGAGGCAACAGAATGAAAAAGCACATAGAGCTAGTAACACAGGAGCTGATGCTAAACAGAGGTTTCACATTGGAATGGCTTATGAAAAAGTAATGCAAGCTTCTGGAAATGAATATAAAAATGCTTTTGTCGTAGATTCCGGAGCCTCAAACTCATTTATCAATAAAAGGGAATATTTCCAAGATTTTAATGAAGAAGTAAGATTCCCTGTGTACCTTGCCAATGGAGATACTGTATCAGGGCAAGGAAGTGGAACTGTCTATCTTCCTATGAAATTGGGAGCTAGAACAGAGATATTGAAAATTGTAGACACAGTCTATGCCCCTGAATTGAAGAGCTCCCTCTACTCAGTCAAAATGAGCACCTCTAGAGGCAACAGAGTAATTTTCAAAAAGAATGCATGTTATGGTTTTCATGGCAAACAGTTGATTTTTAAAGGCACTCTAAAGGATGATGGCCTTTATCACATGGAGATCAGTGATTCAAATGCCAATGTTGCCACTCAATGTAAACACAAAGACTGCATAAATTTATGGCATAAAAGGTTTGCTCATAGAAATGTTGAATGCATAAAGAGATTGGCTAATCAAGAGCTAGCAAGAGACTTTCATTTCAAGAACTGTTGTGTGAATGAAAGGTGCGTGGAATGCATTAAAGTCAAGGCTACTGCACCTTCACGCAAGCCTCTCACAGAAAGGCAATCTACCAAACCTCTTGAACTGATACACGCTGACATCTGTGGGCCATTTAGACAGAAATCAGTTGGTGGAAACCTCTATTTTCTCACCTGCACAGATGATTTCAGCAAATAGTTACCTCCTAAAGGAGAAAAGTCAAGCTTTTGAGAAGTTCAAAGAGTACTTTAATTATGTCACTAATAAATTTAATTATAAAATTCAAAATTTGAAGACGGATAATGGGTCTGAATTTGTCAATACTCAATTTGAGGAGTTCTTAAAGGAACATGGCATCAGACACCAGACTACTGGGATTTGTAGTCCTCACCAAACCTTAAAGGAAATGGCAGTTGCAATGCTTGTGCAGGCTAACATGTCTAAAGCCTATTGGTCTGAGGCAATTCTCACAGCCACATACTTATACAACAGACTTCCAACCAGATCCAGAGATGTTACTCCATTTGAGTTGTGGCATGGTGTGAAACCCAGACTCAACCATCTAAGGGTTTTTGGATCAAAAGCTTATACATACATTCCCAAACAGAAAAGAGACAAACTGGACTGTAGAAGTGAAGAGGGAATTTTTATTGGCTATGCCAAAGGTGCTTACAAAATCCTAAACCCTGATGGACGCACAATGAGAATAACAAGTGCTGTTTATGTTGATGAAAGACCTCGACTTAATTCTAATCCAAACAAAGATTTCTATTCAGATGTGTTTGCAGTGGAAGAAGACCCTGACCCTGATTCTCAGCGGCAGCCACAGCGTGTGCAGCTCTTTCACCCTCCTGCAAGTGCTTCACATTCAGAAGGGGCTCCCTCAGCCCAGGACTTACCAGAGGACGGAGGACCGGACGGCGTGCCACAAGCAGAGCCAGGAACTCAAGTCCAGGTGAGACAGTCTGCGAGGGGTAACAAGGGAGTGCCTCCTTTGAGATTCTCCTACCTAGCCACAGGGGAAAGCCTTCTGGAACCCTCTGACTGGCAGAAGATCAAAGGGATGCCAAAGTCTGATTCTGAGAAATGGGTGAAAGCTGCAATGGAGGAAATGGAGTCCTTATATAAAAATAAAACATGGACTTTGACAGAATTGCCAAAAGGCAAGAAAGCAATTGGCTACAGATGGGTCTTTACAACAAAGCAAAATGCAGAAGGGGAGATTGAAAGATATAAAGCCAGACTTGTAGCTAAAGGTTACAATCAGCAATTTGGAGAAGATTTTCATGAGACTTTCTCCCCAGTTGTTACACACACAGCTATTAGAACCCTATTGGCTGTTGCAGCTTCCAAGAGAATGCATGTACAACATCTAGATGTGAAGACAGTGTTTCTTTATGGAGATCTAGATGAGGAACTGTACATGGAACAGCCTTCGGGATTTGTAGTACCTGGAAAGGAGCATCTAGTATGTAAACTTGAGAAAAGCTTGTATGGATTAAAACAAGCTGCCAAGAAATGGCACGAAAAGCTAAATCTGCTCCTTATCAAAGAAGGATTTACCCCAGGCACTGTTGACCGATGTGTTTACAAAAGATTCAGAAACAATAGATGGACTTACATTGCAAGTTATGTTGATGATTTGATTCTGTGCAGTCAAGACAAAGCAGATAGTCAAGAGATACTCCTGAATCTCCAGAAAGAAATAGATATTAAAAGTTTGGGAGATATCTCACACTATCTTGGAGTACAAATTGAAAGAGACCGTGATGGAAGCTTCTTTCTTAATCAAAAGCAAAAGATTATAGATCTTTTGGACTGTCTTGGTTTAAAAGACGCAAAGGATGCTCTAACGCCAATGGAAGTAGGCTTCTTAAAGAGCAATGAGGCATCTGAACCTTTGAGAGACAGTGAAAAGTACAGAACTGCAGTTGGAAAACTTCTGTACATAGCGAATTTCACTAGACCTGATATTGCAAATGCCGTTGGCATCTTATGTAGAATGGTCAATTCTCCTACTCTTCGAGATTTTACTGCAGTGAAGTGAATTGCAAGATATTTAAAAGCGACTGCTGACTTCAAACTGATGCTGCCAGCATGTGACAAGCCACGACTGATTGCCTATGCAGATGCTGATTGGGGCAGTGATTTGGTGGAGAGAAAATCTACCAGTGGAAACATCATCTTCTATGGTGGTGGAGCAGTAAGTTGGACAAGTCGGAAGCAGAGTACAGTGGCGGATAGTTCCACAGGTGCCAAGTGCGTCTCAGCGAAAACAGCTTGTGATGAAATCAAATGGCTGCAGAATTTGCTTCTGGATCTTGGGATAGAGGAACCCAAGCCAACCATTTTGATGAAAGACAATCAAAGCTGTATCAAGATTTCTCAGAGTGACAAGCCTCTGAAGAAGAACATTGACATTGCTTTCCACAAGGTGAGAGAAATGTGCCAGAGTCAACTCGTTCAACTGGAGTACTGCAACTCAGAAGAAATGATAGCTGATGTTTTAACAAAGCCTCTCCCTAAGGACAGTTTCCTTAGACTACGAGAAGAAATGAAGATTGTTCCTGAAGTACCGTATGATTGAGAAGGGGAATGTTGTATGTGGGGAAATAATCATTGTAATGTAAAAGCAATCTTGTGTACCTCATTCACAATCTTAGATAAGTCTAGGGTTTTTTCCCTGCATGCATTTCGTTCTCCCAAAATTCCCTTCTCTTACTTCACTGAGCACTTCTAGCCAACTGGACGTGCTGAGTGATTCGACACATGACCTAATTTGAATTTTATTGCTTTTGTGTAAACTTGCTTCTTCGTCTGAATCTGACTCTCAATGAGAATGGAGGCATCTTAAGCTTTCCTGTAACCATGCCATGATGCATAGGAACCCAGCCATGGCTGTAGGCTGGTGAGTCTTTCCTACCCATTCTTAGTCAGTTAGGGACCTTTTCTTAAGTTTGTTTTAGTATGTAGATTGAGACTGATATACCTTCAGTAAACTTTGTTTTGCATTTTAAACTGACTCCTTTGTTTTGTAATGAGTCTAATTTAACTGGGGGATCCCAGATCTCTGAATACACTTTCAAATGATAATAGAGCTTAAGTCTGCTTGCTAACCGCACTCTGCATAAAGCGTGAAGTCAAAGTGACTGAATGTTTTTTTTAACTCCTTTTAAAAGGAAATAATTCTTGTTATTTTTAAAGGACTAGATCCTGGAATTTTTTAATACAATTTTATTTTTAGACTCATTACCTTCCAACAAAAAAAAAAAGTTCACATGTAATATTTTGGGGCTAATTAAAAGAAGTCAGAAGATGTCAGACATGAACAAAGTAACTGCACAGTAAACAAGGCAAGCAGAACAGCAGGTTGCAAAACAAAAAGGAGTGGCTGGAGAAGGGAAATGGGAAGGTTGGTGAGAAGGTCCACAGCAGTACATCCAGGAGAGAAAGAATAATAAAAAAAATTAACACAAAGTTAAGCACCCTTAAATTAATTGATGGCAGTGGGGTTAAGCAAGTTGGATCATAGCAAAAGGTTTAGAAGCAGAGATAAAACAGAAGACAGTGGACTTTCAAATCATTTGTCACCCAAGTGGGGAACTTCTGGTTCTCCATATATTTTCCTCTTCAACAACCATCAGCTCCACTTAGCATGGTCAGTGGCATAGAACTGTAGAAGCTGTTGTCCAAAACAATTGGAGTATCGAAGGTCAATTAGAAGATAGCCAAGAATAAGAAGTTTCAAAAAATCCTGATACAAAATCTTGTGGTAGTTTCACTTGAAACTAGTTTCACCTGTATGCGTATATGTGCCTTCAAGTTGCCTGTCAACTTATGGCGACCCCATGAATATCATAGGGTTTTCTTAGGTAAGGAATACAGAGGTGGTTTGCCAGTTCTGAAATACATACCATAACACCTGATATTCATTGGCAGTCTTCCATCCAAGTACTAACCAGGGCAGATCCTGTTTAGCTTCCAAGATCAGATGTGATTTGCTGCCTTTAGGGGCATAAATAGCTGTGGCCAGACTCTCTCTGTCCAGCAAGGGACACAGAAAGTAAAAGGTGGTATGTGCTACTGACTGCTAAACAGGTCTCTAGTAATGTCATGTAAACTTAATAATAATAATAATAATAATAATAATAATATTATTTATATCCCGCCCCTTTGCGAACAATCGGGGCGGCTTACAACAGTAAAATAGTACATAGTATGAAACAACTCAAAATCCCTTTCCCCCCCTTAAAACATTATTAAATCAATACAAATTAAAATCAGCATATAATACAATTTATTAAAAACCCTTCCGAGCGAGCAGCATCAGTTAAGAGCTCCAGAATCAACCTCCAGAGGGGGTTCCTGAGGCCGGGGTTAGCTATTCCGGAAAAGCCTGCCTGAAGAGAACCGTCTTGACAGCCTTTTTAAAGCTGTCTAATGATGTCAATAGGCGGATCTCATCTGGCAGGCTGTTCCACAATTTGGGGGCGACAGCAGAGAAAGCCCTCTGGGAGGTGGTCGCCAGCCTAGGTCTTTGTGGCTGCAACAAATTCCTCCCAGAGGACCGGAGAGCATGGGGAGGATTATAAGGGAGAAGGCGGTCCCTGAGATAGCTTGGGCCCAAGCCATTTAGGGCTTTAAAGGTGATAACCAACACCTTGTATTGGGCCCAGAAGCTGATAGGCAGCCAGTGGAGGGACCTCAGAACTGGAGTAATGTGGTCCCTCCTAGATGTTCCAGAAACTAACCTGGCTGCCATATTTTGTACCAGCTGTAATTTCCGAACTAAGCACAAGGGTAGCCCCATGTAGAGTGCATTACAGAAATCAAGACATGAGGTTACCAGCGCGTGCACAACGGTCTCAAGATCCCTTACTTCTAGAAAAGGGCGCAGCTGACGTATCAGCCGAAGCTGATAACAAGCGCTCCTGACTGTCGCATTTACCTGATTTGTCATCAGGAGCGACGAGTCAAGGAGCACCCCTAGATTGCGAACAGTCACTGGAGGAGAGTGTGACCCCATCCAGGACTGGAGATTGCAACCCACTTCTTGGTTTCGGGGCCGCTACCGTGAGCACCTCCGTCTTGTCTGGATTCAGTCTCAATCTGTTTTTCCTCATCCAGCCCATTACTGCCCAAAGACATTCATTGAGAGAAGAGATGCCATCAGAATTCGAGACCGACGAATGAGATACAGAGAAATAGATCTGAATGCCATCAGCGTACTGCTAACACCCAGCACCATAACTCCAGATAATCTCACCCGGCGGCTTCATATAGATGTTAAATAACATCGGGGACAGAATAGCACCCTGTGGTACTCCACAGGTAAGCTCCCTTTTACTGGAGCTACTGTGCCCGAGCAGCACTCTCTGGGTCCTGCCTGAGAGGAAGGACCGGAACCACTGCAAAGCAGTGCCTCCAATGCCTAACTCCCTCAGGCAATCCAGAAGAATGCTGTGATCTATCGTATCAAAAGCCGCTGAGAGGTCTAGGAGCACCAACAGAGTCACACTACCCCTGTCGATGCTCAGACGCAGATCATTGGTCAAAGCAACCATGGCAGTCTCAACCCCAAAGCCTGTCCTAAAGCCAGTTTGAAATGGGTCTAGGTAATCGGTTTCATCCAAGACAACTTGGAGTTGAAGAGCAACCGCCCTCTCGATCACCTTGCTCAAAAATGGTAATAAAGAGACTGGCCTATAATTATTCATAGCCAGGGGGTCCAGGGAAGGTTTTTTCAAAATAGGCTTAACAGTCACCTCCTTTAGACATGATGGAATATATCCTTCCCTGAAGGATGCATTGATGATGCTCACAAGGAACTTCCGCAATGCGTCCCCTCCCTGGACGGTTAGCCAAGATGGGCAAGGGTCGAGGGGGCAGGTTGTCTTCCTCACACTACCAAGGAGCTTGTCCACGTCATCGGTACTCACAGATTGAAGCTGATCCAGTATAATTACATCGGCAGAGTCGCTGGACACCTCGTCCATTGTTTCTGTTATAATAGTGGCATCTAAGTCGGCTCTTATCTGAGAGATTTTATCTGCAAAGAAGTTATTAAATGCGTCACAGCAGGCAGTCGTCAGGTTAAGCAGGGGATTTGGCGCAGGGGACACCTGCGTCAGCTCCCTCACCACCCTAAACAGCTCTGCTGGACGGGACTCTGCAGACGCAATACGTGCAGAGGAGAAGGATCTCTGCGCTGCACACATTGCCTCCCGATAGGACCAAAGAAAGTTCCTATGGAGAGTTCTGTCAGATAAGAGTCGAGTCTTTATTGCTCATAGCCATAGGCCAGGTCTCCAATAATAAAGCTGGATTTTTTTTCGCACCCACAGTCTGTAGATTTGATCCTTTACATGAGGGCAGAGGTAAGCAAAGTAAATCACTCCATTATATTGTTGAACTGCAACTCCCATCAGCCCTGGCCAGGACAGCCAATGGTGAGATGATGTTGCAGCCCACCAACATCTGGAGGGCCATACTTTGTCCATCTCGGCATTATATCAAGTACAACAGTTCTATGATACATGGTTTCTGTATACTGCTGTTGTGTGCCTTCAAATAATTTCTGACACAAGGTGACCCTATCATGGGGTTTTCTTGGCAAGATTTGTTCAGAGCAGGTTTGCCTTTGCCTTCCTCTGAGGTTGTGTGTGACTTTCCCACAGTCACTCAGTGGGTTTCCATGGTCTCCAGAGTTATAGTTCAATGCTCAAACCACTACACCACGCTGGCTCTCATTTTCTGTATATTACCTCTGTTAATAACACCAGATTCACGTCTCCTCCGATGTCACATCCAGATATTTGGAAAAGACATTACATTGATCAAAGAAGATCTAATTTATTACACTAAGCAATGTTGGTATTTGACTCATTTAACAATTGTATCAAAATAGACTGTAACTTGGAAAGGAATTACAGTGTGGGAATATTGTATTAGCAACTGTTATACTCCCCTCCACAGCTGCCACAGAACACTCATTAACAAGCATGAAGTAATGAAAACAAAATTAACAGCAAGGTTACAAGAGACCACTGAAAATGGCAGGAACAAGTCATGTCAGGGACCAGTCCTAACAATGTATTTTGCCTGTATCGGTTTTAATTTCTGTAAGCCACCTTGAGACTCAGCTCTGGGAGGAAAGCAGGATACAAATATTATAACACCACCAACAACATAGAATATAAACATAATTACAGTAAAGCCTCATGTGGGAGTGAGTTGCCCTTGAAGTACAGAACTCCTGAGCTATAAAAGGCTTTAAAGATCTAGACCACAGGTAGGCTAATTGTGACTGCTCAGGTATTGAACTGCAACTTGCCTCAGTCTGCCCACCATAGCCACAGGTGAAAAGTGCTGAGAGATACAGTCCAGCCTCTGGAGGGCTGCAATTTACTCACACCTGATGCCTACCCATTAAGGTATCAGGAAAAGTATCCACAGGTCAACATCTGATTTTGATATTATCCTAGCCTGTATACACCACAGATCTTGGAATACTGTTTCTTCATGTGTGCTTATGCCCATGGGAGTAATTCTGATGCAATGACAGTCAACTGAATCGGGATTTGCGGGGGGGGTGGGTGGGGATTTGACCTCCTACTCTTTGCAATATCCTCTTGTATCGTTTTCAGTGTCCCCAAGAGACTGGCAGGAAGACAGGAAAAACAGATCTCCTTCAAGTCCTATGAGATGCTCCCATGTAATAGCTATTTCCATAGTCAACTGAGTCAGCCCCTCCAGTAAACTAGAAATAATTGTTCTATTGCAACAGCTTCACCAATACAACCATTTTCCATTATTTGAACTTTGCTTGTGACAAATTACAAAGAAATGTACGTTCAGCATTAAGAAGTTTTTGCAACAAGAGGATTCTGGGGATCAAGCAATAATAAAGAAACAAACAGAAAACCCACAAATAATCTCCCAGTAACAATTCTTGCAGAAAAACAAACAAAAGCCTTCCATTGCAATACATCTGTATAGCATAGCACATTGCATGGATTCCCTCTACTCTATTTTGTCAGGGTCCAATAAAGTTTTATGCAGGCAGCTTGCTTCTTTATAACTCTGTGCATCCTACAGTGTCCCTTACAAAAGACATCCCTTCTTTATTTTTACTCATTCACAAAAGAAAACTACAGAAGATCAAATATGACAGATTTTGGAAGGGTGCTTCAAAGCCCTTTTAAAAATTTGAGTCAGGCTTCTTTAGCACAAAGGGAGGTTGTGGTGCAGTTAAAAGAGTCAGTTTTAATTTTGGATATGAGTAACTACAGGCTCACAATTTTTCTGGGTTATGAAGGTCACCTGGTGTGCTAGAGCCAGATCTTAAACTAAAATGGCTTTGCCTGAGCGATGACATGATGTCAGGTTTATACTGGGTGTGACCACTCAACACAGATCAAGTTCCAAACTCCAGCCTATTTGCCTGGAAAACAGAGACACTTTCTGAATGAGGAAAGTAACTAGCTTGGCCATGACAGAATTAGGGAATTTAGATGGCATTTCACAAAGGAGCAAAAAGAAGGGGGTTGGTTGTTGTTGGTTTTTGTTTTGTTTTGAACAGTACAATAGGATGAGTCACCTCATTTCTCATCTTTATACTGGAAAGTGAATTAAGCAGAACTTACTCCAATTACCCCCCCCCCCCGCAATTACAAGTACAAATCTAATTGTTAGTCTTAACTAGAGCAGACCCACTGAATCAATGCGAACTTAAGAAACACTTAAGTATTGATTCAACAGGTTTATGATATTATATTTTCCAAGACAGATGTTACTGCTGTGAGGAAGAAGACTCCCTCAAATGGGAACAGTTCACCAGAAGGTATGTGCTGTGAACTCTCCTTAACTGCTCACAGGAAGTATGGTTACTTCTACTGTCAAGTGTTAACTACAGCTCACCTCATAGATCACTGCTCATCTATCTTCATTTCCTTCCACTTAACAAGTATGTGTGGTACAAAATCTTTGCCCTTCTTTGCATGTAATTTGCATCAAATGGGAAAAACACATAATAGATTTCAAGACTGAAAGAGAAATATTAGACTTCAAACAGAGGCTTACCATAATTTTGAACACATATTTGATTATTACACATTCCACAATACCAGCCTAGTTCCCAAACTGTTGCCCTCCAGATGTGCCAGACCATAACTTTCATAATCCCCCCACCCCTCAGAATGGCTAATAAACACTAAGCTGAGGTAGGCTGTACTACACTGTTGTGAAAGCACCTCACTTTACTATACATCATGATCTGGCAGAAATGCCAGAGATTTTTAGATTATTACATTCCCTGAAAACTGTTATAGCCATAAAAGCCAAATCCCAGAGTAACTGTTAAACACAGCACACGTTTGTTGAATTTAATCCTACTAACACAACTACTAGAACAAGTTGATTATAGTTAGCATGAACAGGGTGGGCTGAACTCCCTTGGAACTGTAGCTATTCAGTGGGACACACCTACTGATTAATGGGAGCAATTCAGGCTGATGAAGCAGCCATTTCATTGAAGTAAGGTACAAACAAGTCTGACTTTTTCTGAAAAGTCAGATGCACAGGAAGAAATAGTTTCTTGTTCAGGACAGTAGAACCTGGGATTCAGTACAAAAGAACATTACAAATCAATCTTCTAACAACAACAACAACAACAACAACAACCAATTTGCAAATGTTGCTATACATTTACATAAGCTGCTGTCATATATTAAGTCAAGACCACTGGTCCAGCTAGCACACTACATGGACTGGCAGCAGCTCTCTAAGGTTTCTCTCTACCTGGAAGGGATGGGGAACTTCTGCTTACAAACTGGCTGTTAAAGTTACCGTACTCTAAGTTACTGCTCTTCCCCTTTCCACAACCTGAAGATGAGAGGGGAAAGAATACTGGATTCCGCTAACTATCATTAAAAAATAGTTGGGGTTATAATAAAAAGTCATCTCCAGACAGTCAAACAGCATTGATCTTCTTGAGAAATGATAAAAAGAACCAGATCTGGTCAACACCTATATTCTTAAAACAGAAGAATAGTAGTTGGCTACCACTGGAGAGGACCCTTTAACCCTCTTTAATGTCACAATCATATACTGAAAACAACTTGACCAAATTAATTCTACTTAAATGCTTGCAGGGGAGGATTTGTGAGAGCGCAGAAATCCAGGCACAGATGAAATACATAAATCCTCTGTATCCTTAGTAGAATCTTTTTATTGTCTCAGCAAATTCAGCAAAATGCTTTCCAGACACTCTTCCCATCTTGGAGGGTTGTACATTGAACACAAGATCCAGTTCAAACCCTGAGTTAGTGATTTTTTTTTAAAGGGGCTCAATTCGGAAATGGTCTGATGTGACTTAGGTGTTGAACCTGAATTAAAATTCAGAAACTCTCATTGACAATTGTGCTAAATAAAAATAAAAAAGGAAGCTTACACTTCACTCACCCTGATTTAGAGGATATCCAGGAAAAAAGGACACACTTTGTGGACTACAGTATGACTCCCATATCCATGGAACCAGTGCCCATGGATTCGCTTACCAGCATCTGAAAAAAATATGGTCTCTCTTGGCATTTTCTAGTTCCTCTAGCACAATTCTATGGTATGTGCCCACCAGAAGCTGACCATAAAGTCATACTGGAAGACCTAGAGATTCCTAGAGGTGTTCTCCCTAGGATTCTCTAGGTCTTCCAACACAACTCTATGGTATGCTTGGGCTGGAAATCATTCATTTTAATAGGGTTTGTGAAGTCGAAGGCTTTCACGGCCAGCATCCATAGATTTTCCTTGGGTTTTTTTTGGGGCTGTTTCCTTCTGACGTTTCGCCTGCATCTGTGGCTAGCATCCTCAGAGAATGGTTGTGTAGGTGTGTCTCATTCTCTGAGGATGTGAGCCACAGATACAGGTGAAACGTCAGAAAGAAACTATTTCAGAAAATGGCCTCATAGCCCAGAAAAAACCCAAGGAAAATCTATTAATAGGATTTGTTATTATACACAGCTTCCAGTATCCATGGTAAGTCCACAAACATATCCCCCATTGATAAGGGGCCATACTATCCTGTCCTGAAAATGACAGATAGCATAGAAATGCTACTAAATTACAAATCTGCAGAAGGGTTTTGTTTTTCTAGTAGGGGATCATGACATAGGAGGGCGATTCACTTTACTTTGCTGCCCTTCCCTCGTGTTTTTTCCCCCCTCAGTAGTGGAAATTTGAATGAAAGTATACAATGTGTTCCAAGGCAAGAAACTTAGATACTTTCAGAACATTAGGTGCAGTGGCCTTATGACTAAAAACTAGTTTCAGGCTTTCTAAAATGGTGAAACATTGTGGTAATGGAAGAATGGCCATCTCATAGGTCTTTCTGGGTCATAGCCCATCTCATCTGTACGTGCCATCCTGTTTAACTGTCCGCCTAAGAATCAGGAAAAATTTCAAGTGTCAGTCTCACACCATTTTGCTCTACATCAGAGTCAGACAAGTGATGCATTCCCAACAGGAACGAACCTATGTACACTTAGTGGTGTCTCCCTTGGAGACTTCTTCTATCCATATATTTATGTGCTCTTCTTTCTTGCCTTAACTCATTTTCTCGAAAGACCCACAAACCTCTTGCAACTCTTTAAGTACTAACATTGAATTTTAGGAACTGAAGAAAATATCTTTGCTATCATTTCAGATCCTCCCCCATTTTGCAAGCCAATGAGTGTGCCTCATAAATCTACGAGGTTAGGGTCTTGACAAGATACAGTTTCTCTACTTTAAGGAACCATTTTTTTAAATCCAGTATAGAATACAAGAAAAACAATATAGACAAACAAAAGCAAATCTGAAAGGTGAGCAAACCCCACAAGCCAAACAACCATTATTAGTGTGTCGATAGCACACTTGTTAAAAATGTATATTTTAATTTTCTGTATTGCTAAAGGTCCCAATTTGCCCAGGGATCTAGCTAAGCTACCATTTTCTACCATGACAGAGTCTAATCTTTATTTAATGGATTTAGCATCTATCTTCACTAGAGTGGTCTCCAAGGAAAGGGGAGGGAAGAATGAAGGGGCCTAGAAGAGACGATCAGAGCCCCCCCCCCCTTCTCTTCATCCATCCGGCGCTCATGTTTGTGTTCAAAATTCAATTACCTCCTTATTGATACTTCACAGAGATATTTAAGCTGCAAACATGAAGCCCTGATTTCCCAAGGGGCCATGCCCCTCTCTATTTCACTGCTCTGCTTCCCCCTGGGTGAATTCCTGAGGCGTCCATATTAATAGGTAATCAGTCACAATTCATTTATTAAACAGCTAGCAAGGTTTATCAGCCTGTCCTGATTAGCCGGAAGAAGCCACTGAATTCCTAATTTATTTATGGAAATCTAAGTGTCTTTCTGAATTCTATTCAGGAGACGAGGTGTTAAGGGCATGGCATGCTGAATTCTAACCGGGAAGCAGCAGGCAGCCCAGAGAGCATGTGGTTCATCCTGAGAAATGCACTGTAACAGTGACCCTCAGCATTGTGAATGGATGAGGGGCTAAGGAACCTGTTTCCATAGGATTTATTAGATTGTTCATCACTAAACAGGCATTATTACACAATTTAGAATTATCAGCCCAAGCATCCTGTACACAGATTGGCTAGCAATTGCTCCCTCAATTAAATTTAAAACTCACTGCAATCCTACTCATAAAGAGGATTTCTTTCAAAATTCTAACCATAAAGATTTTTTTAAAAGAAAAAATAAGTACTAAAGCACCCCCAAACACTGAAGTAGTGTTCAAATTAGATGTTTTTTAAAAAATAACACAGTTTAAAAATAAAGCAAGTACATCTCTTGCACAAGGCTCATCTACATTAAAAACAACAGCCACACAGTCATATTGCATTTTGCACCTGGTACACTTAAAGGCTGCAAAAGACAGAAACCCAATTTGAATGGCTTGAACTTTAAATTGAAAGAAACAAATGGTTCAGAAGACACAGCCCTGTTTAGGCAAATTGCACACATATACTTATAATACATGTTCTCTTGAAGTTTTTAAAAAAATTGTACATGGCTAAAAAAATGGATTAATGAATTAGGTAAAATTATATAGCTCTTGAAATGCTTATGTATGTCAAGTAGCCACCCATTACACTGGTAGGATGGATGATGTAACATCTTCATTCTAACAAAGTAATGCTTCCTTCTACAGCAGGGGTGGGCAACTGTGGAAGGCTGTGGAGCCACACGGGAGCCCCAGAAGACCTTGGAGGGCTGCATCCCTCAATGCACCCCTTTCCACAAAAACAAACAAACAAACAAACAAATAATAAAAAGCTGTTTTGCCCCTAAATGTCCTCTAGGGGGCATGGTGTTACCAAGCATTACACATCCTCCCTATAATAAATACTTCATAATTTGGCAATATTGAGACAATTCATGAGGTCTAGTAGACTGCAGTGGACTGTATGTGAAGTCAAATGGAGGTCACCAGAGCCTAAAGAAGGTGTTGTGGAAAACTACCAGCAAACACACCCAAGACAGGATTAAGCGAAGCCCCTAGTGAACAGAGCCACCAAGGTGGAATGTGCTAATCCCCTCTTGGACATCCTTGACAATGAGTCATATCACAAACAAACAAATGACCAAAACAACAATTATTTCCAGAAAATGTTCCTTCACACCTTTCCTATCCCACAATACAGAGGTTGCCTTAAAACCATCAATTCCAACATCTCAGACATTAACAGCAATTAGCAGAGTTGCAGTTTCCTTTGTTTAACAGTGGGAAATCCATCTATTCTTTGTTCTAAGCCCAAAACACCCTTTCATGATATAGAATCATAGAGTTGGAAGAGACCTCAAGGGCCCCTGCCATGCAGGAATATACAATCAAATCATTCCCGACAGATGGCCATCCAGCCCCTGGTTTAAAACCACCAAAGGAGGAGACTCCACTACACTATGAGGCAGTGTATTCCACTTCTGAACAGCTCTTATTGTCAGGACGTTCTTCCTAACGTTTACGTGGAATCTCTTTTCCTGCAGTTTGAACCCACTGCTCTGTGTCCTAGTCTCTGGAGCAGCAGAAAACAAGCTTGCCCCATCCTCAGTATGACATCCCTTCAAATATTTAAACATGGCTATCATGTCCCCTCTCAACCTTCTCTTCTCCAGACTAAACATGCCCAGCTCCCTAAGCTGCTCCTCATAGTGCATGGCTTCCAGACCACCCACCATCTTGGCCACCCTCCTCTGGACACATTCCAGCTTCTCAATAGCCTTCCTGAATTGTGGTGCCCAGAACTAGACACAGTATTCCAGGTGAGGTCTGACCAAAGCAGAATAGAGTGGCACTATTACTTCCCTTGATCTAGACACTATACTCCTATTACTGCAGCCTAGAATCGCATTGGCTTTTTTAGCTGCTGATTCACACTGCTGACTCATGTTCAGCTTGCGGTCCACTAAGAAAGACTCCTAGATCCTTTTCACATGTACTGCCCTCAAGCCATGTGTCACCTTTCCTATATCTGTGCTTTTCATTTTTACTGCCCAAGTGTAGTATCCTACATTTCTCCCTGTTGATATTCATTTTGTTGATATTGGCCCAGATTTCTAATCTGTTCAGGTCATTTTGGATTCTGATTCTGTCCTCTGGGGTATTAGCTACCCCTCCTAATTTGGTGTCATCTGCAAACTTGATAAGCACACCCTCTATTCCCTCATCAAAGTCATTGATAAAGATGTTGAATAGCACTGGGCCCAGGACAGAACCCTGTGACACCCCACTGGTTACTTCTCTCCAGGATGAAGAGGAGCCATTGATGACTACCCTTTGGGTTCAGTCAGTCAAGCAATTATAAATCCACCTGAATTGCATTATCTAGCCCACAGGTTACTAACTCTTTTGCAAGAATACCATGGGGGACCCTGTCAAAAGCCTTACTGAAATCAAGATACACTACGTCCACTGTGTTCCCTTCATCTATCAAGTTTGCAACTCTATAAAAAAAAAAAGAGATGAGATTAGTCTGGCATGACTTGTTTTTGTGAAATCCATGTTGACTTTTAGTGGTCATGGCATTCCTTTCTAAGTGGTTACAGACTGTCTATTTAATGATCTGCTCTAGAATCTTTCCTAGTATTGATGTTAGGCTGACTGGGCAGTAATTATTTGGGTCTTCTTTTTTCTCCTTTTTAAAGATGGGGACAACATTTGTCCTCCTCCAGTCTGCAGGGACCTCTCCTGTTCTCCAGGAATTCTCAAAGATTATTGACAGTGGTTCTGAGATTACTTCTGCCAGTTCTTTTAATACCCTTGGATAAAGTTCGACTGGCCCTGGAGACTTGAACTCATTTATACTGGCCAGGTATTCCTGAACTACCTCTTTACCAATTCTGTGCTGTATTTCCCCTACTGTATCATCTGCTCCATCTTCCCCAGGTTGAGCACTGTTCCCCCTTTGGAAGAAGACTGAAGCAAAGAAGGTATGTTGTGTAGTTCTGCCTTTTCTCTATCCCCTGTTAGCCTTTTACCATCTTCTCCACACAGTGGCCCTACCATTTCCTTGTTCTTTTTGCTACAGACATACCCCAAAAAAGCTGTTTTTATTGTTTTTAACCTCTCTAGCAAGCCTGAGTTCCACCTGAGCTTTGGCTTTTCTGACTTTTCCCCTACATGAGCTGGCTATTTGTCTGAATTCTTCTTTGGTGATTTCCCCTTTTTTCCATTTCTTGTACATGTCATTTTTATGTTTTAGCTCAGCTGAAAGTTCTTTCGACATCCATCCTGGCTTCTTTAGATACCAAGCCTTTTTCTTCCTCATTGAAACTGTTTGAAGTTGTGCCTTCAATATCTCACTTTTTAGAAACTCCCATCCTTCATGAACTCCTTTATCTTTTAGTATTTCTGACCATGGGATCACCCCCAGTAATTCCCTAAGTTTTCTGAAATCAGCTTTCTTAAAGACTAGAATGCATGTCTGACTATATTTGGCTTCCCCTTTCCTCTGTATAACAAACTCCAGGAGAACATGGTCACTCCCCACTAGGGATCCTGCCACTTCCACACAATTAACCAGGTCATCCCCATTGGTTAAGATCAGATCTAAAAAAGCTGATCCCCTTGTTGCCTCTTCTACCTTCTGGACAATGAAATTGTCTGCAAGGCAAGTGAGGAATTTGTTGGACCTTAAATTCTTGGCAGAGTTGGACTTCCAACAAATGTCAGGTAGTTGAAACCCCCCCCCATTACTACTGCACCTCTCCTTTCTGAATGTGCGGTCATCTGTTCCAGGAAGGCATCATCCAAGTCCTTGGTTTGGCTTGGAGGCCTGTAGTAGACCTGCAGAATGATATCCCTGCTATAGATTTTCCTTGGGGTTTTTTTGGGCTGCGAGGCCATGTTCTGGAATAGTTTCTTTCTGACGTTTTACCTGCATCTGTGGCTGGCATCTTCAGGGAATGGTTGGGTAGGAGTGTTTGTGGAGTTTATATGCTGTGAGAGTATATGTAAATTTGTGTGATTGAATGATTAGTTTGTGGCTACAGAAATGCAAGGCTCATTAGTGTCTGTTTGTGGGCCATTATCTGCTGGAACTCCCCTTGTCCCTGGGTGGAATTCTTTTGTAAGTGTTGAGTTTTTATTCTATTGTTCTTCAAAACTGGGAGCCAGATTTTGTTTACTTTTAAGATTTGTTTCCTGTTGAAGTTGTCCAGGTGTTTGTGGATTTCCATAGCTTCTCTCTGCATTCTGACATGATAGTTGTTGGCCTGGTCCAGAAGGCTGTGATGTCCTCAGGAAATATTTGTTGTATGAGTGCCATGGTGTCCATTATGGGGACTTTGGTGAACAAGGAGACAACATCAAAACTGTTCAGTCTATCTCCAGGTTTCAGTTTGATGCTGTTGTTTTTTCTATGAAGTGAGCTGAGTCTCTGATATAGTGAGGAGTTTGTCCTATGTGGGTTTGTAATTGTGTGGCCAAAAACTTGGCCAAGTCATATGTGGGGGATCCCATGGTGCTCACTATGGGTCGGAGTGGAATGGAATTCTTGTGGATCTTGGGAAGTCCATATAGTCTTGGTGGGAGAGCCTCTGATCTGCATAGATTCTGGTGTATGATTGGCTGAATTGATGAATTCTTGATCAAGGCATTTGTTTTTCTGGTGATTTTGTTGGTCAGGTCTTGCTTGAGTTTTCTGTATGTTGCAGGGTTCAAGAGTTCCCTTATTTTTTGTCTGTATTTTTCTGTTTCCATGATTACTGTGCCATTGCACAGATGCAGGCGAAATGTCAGAAAGAAACTATTCCAGAACACGGCCTCACAGCCCAAAAAAAAAAAAAAACCCCAAGGAAAATCTATGGATGCTGGCCGTGAAAACCTTCAATATCCCTGGATCTGTTCACAGGTGTACACATCCTTAACATATAATGCTACTCCACCACCCTTTCTGTTTGGTCTATTTTTCTGAAATAGGCTATACCCCTCTATTAGCACATTCCAATCATGAGACTCATCCCACCAGGTTTCAGTGATGCCTATGATATAATATTTGTTTTGGTGTGCTAAGAGTTCAAGTTCATCCTGTTTACTTCCCATGCTCTGTGCATTCATATAGACATCTGAGACCATGGGCCATTTCCCCTTTCTGCCTTTTAAGGGGTTTATTCCTCCCATTATTGGGTTGTTGTTTCATTTGCCTTGTTCTCTGTGTAACGTTTGGGCTATTATCTCTAGCACTCGATGAACTTCTGCCTTCAAGAGTACTGTCTCCCTCCCCCATACAACTCAGTTTAAAGCCCTCCTGATGAGTTCTTTCAGACTCTTCACAAAAACATTCCTACCAACTGCTGTGAAGTGCAGCCCATCTCTTGCCAGAAGTCCACTTCCCTGAAACCACATCCCATGGTCCAGGAAACCAAATTGTTCTCGGCGGCACTATCTGCATAGCCAGTTGTTCACATCCACTATTCTTTTTTCCCTTCCTGGGCCATGCCCTTCCACTGGAAGGACATACGAAATGACTATCTGTGCATCCAGGTTCTTCAGCTTCCTACCCAAAGCCTCATAATCCCTTGTGATCTTCTGGAGGCTATGCCTTGCAGTATCATTGGTTCCCACATGGACCGAAAGGAAAAGATAATGGTCAGAAGGCTTGATGAGTCTTGTCAGCTTCTTGTCAGTATAAATATTAGTCCCAAACAATAGCAAGGTGTGTCACTGTGCCACCGTAATTCCATCCAGACACTCTGTTGGCATGCCTCCAGATAAGAACCTCCAGTACCACTCTCAGATTTAGGTCTGAGTTCTTCACTTATCATTCTTCAAGACTGGTAATTATCACCCTACCTCCTGAAACTATTCCTCTATCCAACCTTTCCTCCTTAACTCTTTGTTAGCCTTGTGTGGTTCTTGTGAGTGTGAATGCGTGTGTTTATGCTTCTGTGTTGTTTTCCAATGAAAACCATTTTATTTTACTTTAACTAGGATTCTCTGCAGTTAGTACTGCAGAGTACAGTACATAGGTGTAAAGATCCCAGAAGTTACCCGACCGCTCGCCGCCATCCATTTGAGCTATAATAATTCCTGCAAATAATAACTTTGGCATCACGAGTGGGCTCCCCACGGACTCCCACCTATACGGGTAACAATGGGAGCATTTTCCTTGTGTTTTTAGATCCTCCAGGCCATTTTAGGCTCACAAGAGAGGTCTTTTAACAACAGGAAGTGAACAGAAGTCACTTCCTGTTTCAAAAAAGGCGTCTCTTGGCCCCAAATTGGTCTGAGGAGGCAACATGTAGAAACAATGTGCCATACACTGTCTAGAGGAAACCTGGAGGCATTTTGCAATAGAATAGAATAGAACAGAATAGATACTTTATTGAATAAATCTCCAGACTATTTCAAGAAGGTAGAAAATAAAAGTAAGAAACAAAATAATCAACGAACAAGCACATCGATAACTACTAATATTATAAGGTACAAGATAAGACTCTTTTTCTGCTTCTTATTTCCTCTGTTTAGCTGCTTTAACTGCAAAAAGAGCAACCCTGAAAGTCAGAAAGGGATTGACCCCTTGCAACAGAAATGTCAGTTTAGATTCATCGCCCCACTCCCTCCAGCTCTCTAGGAATGGGTCAAAATAGTGCGCTCTAATATTACCATATAATTGACAGTACAATAAGTAATGGCCAAGATCTTGGAGCAAAATTTTTTGACCCCTGGGTGCCACAAAAATGGCCCTTGAGGGCCATAAGCCACCTACAGGCAGCACTTTGCCCACCCCGTCCTACATGGAGGAAAGAAAGGCCAGCATGTGTCTTCCACCAAGCACGGAAAACATATCCCATAAAGAAACTTCCATCACCAACACCTTTTTCAAATTTTTCTCATTGACATCTACTTTTTCATGCTTCTGCAGTTTAGAAATTATAGGATTTTAGATGCGACTAATGTTGTTGGATGTACTTTAATTTGTGGAAAGTTCCTTATTTATTAAAGCTTATTTATTCCAGAAGAACTTGTTCTTTTGAGATTAACAGATGCCATGTGTCTATCTATACATTACTCCTGAACAACCGGTAATAAATGTGCATTATTTCAGAACCCAGATTTCCAAGCTGGATGTAGCAAACTCTGTGCAAACATCAGCTTTATCATTGTTGCCAACATACCTGAAGCCAATCAAAAGTCTAGCAAAATCAAAATAAAAACAAACCAGTTCCACCAGCAAATAGACTGATCAAACACAGCCTCAAAAGTTATTCAAACTAGACACGCAGCTTAAAACAACCAAGCAAGAGGCTACCACATTAATAAGTCTTATTTGTACAAACAGAGTAGTGGTTTAACAAAAATTGATTTTAAAATTGATTTAGTTAAACCAGAGCAAAATACTGAGAAAACATGCTTGTATAAAACTAATTATGATGGCTCCATTTGACCAGAATAGTTACTGATGAGATATTAACTACTATCACAAGTGGAATACACCGCCTCGTAGTCTGGTGGAGTCTCCTTCTTTGGAGGTTTTTAAACAGAAGCTGGATGGCCATCTGTCGGGAATGATTTGATTGCGTATTCCTGCATGGCAGGGGTTGGACTGGATGGCCCTTGAGGTCTCTTCCAACTCTATGATTCTATGATCATGCACATTCAAAACATTATCATGTACATTCAAAATAGTTTTAAGAGCACTAGCACAGATATTTCACATAGCTTTTGACTATTACATTTATTAAATGGCAGGACTACATATGAATATGCATAGGTAAATAAAAGAGGAATTCCACAAAGCTTGTTAAAGGAACATGGCAAGGAAAACATGGAACCCACAGTTATAGTTTTTATAGCTTTTATAGAATATAGTGTACAAGAGAAAGTACGGTAGATATTTCCTGAAGCTGCAGGATTAAGTTGCCCTCATCACCACCACAATCAAAGAAACCTTGAGTAAATATAGTCAGGACCACTGATGCAGGTTTGGGATAAAACAAAACATCAGCAACCTCCTGGAGAAAGCATACAATTAATTGCTATTTGAGTGCAGTCCTCAATTTTACATTGCAATTTACAAAAATGTAAGTATTTCCATAATGTATCTACAATGAAAGAAGGGGATGAAAAAATTAGTAGAAAAGATTGAAAATGTCATCTCTAAAATGTCAGTAATTAATCTGGAACAAGACTGTTGTGATGCCTGGAAGGCTTCCATATGCTACTTTGTCATAAGCAGCTATGGATAGAAACAGTGTCTGTAGCAACTTGCTTGATTCAACTGTTGCTTAGTTATTCTACATCCTTCTTAATTTACCTTATCTCAGTATTTTCCGTTAGCAAAAAAAAATCATATTTGGTTGCTAGAACATTTCAATATGCAATATTCACTTTTGAAACAAAGACGTACCAAGCAGCCCAGAGCTATATTTTTTTTAAGTGAGGAGAAAGGTTGCTTCAACAAGATATTCATTAAACCATTAAACATTTGTATCTTAACTCTGAAACAATGCTACCAACATATGAACCTACCATATCAACACAACCCAAGACAGAAGATAGACCAAGATGGGTAGGAAATTTCTCCATCAACATTTCAATTCGTTAAAAAATACAGTGACTCAGATAATCCAATATCCTGTCAATACAATAAGCCAAATCCAGAGGCCTGAGAAAATCTTCTACAAATTCTGTGATCATGACAACTATCTTGTGCCTGCTACTGATGTAGGAGGAATAGGGTTGCCACATAAGCTTGCCCTGGCGGCCAGGTTTGTACATTTGCTGGTGCACTCCCTTGCCAATCAGCCAGCAATCACAAAGGCTGGGCTTCTGCATCACCACCATTTTTCCTCTAGCTCCTGAAGTCTGCCCACCCTTACTCTAGGACAGCACAGCAGGCACACAAGAGCAAAAACATGCAGCAAAGATGCAAATAAAGCTATAAGGCCTCAGAATCCCATTCCACAATCCTGCCATGGTAGAATCTCCAAGAATTCTCAAGACAGTCTAAATTCCACTGACTCCGTGAAGCTATTCAGATATTCTAAACAGGGTTAAAGTAAACATGTGAGTGGGGAGTAAATGTGTTAGCTCCTGGCTAGTGCGAATAAGAATATTGAATATTGAATGTTTTTAGCACCCAAATGTGAATTCTTAGCTACCTTTGTCCCTTTGTTATCACTGTCACTCTCTATATAAGGAGGGTAACTTTCCAAAAGGAGAATCTTGATTTGAAACTCTTGAAAATCAGGGTTCCAGATCATGAATAGCATCTAAACAGACAGAAGAGGTTGTTCCTTTCACAAAGGTGTACTCCATGTGTACAGGGCAAGAGAAAGGAGAGGCTAGCATGTTCAGCCCTATTTCCTTTTTTCATGTTTTTACTGAACTGTTCAGAATGCCCAGAAAATGCTTTGGGAGAATGGAAAAAGGGCTGGACCACCCATAAAAAATCCCCAAGGAAATATTAAAGTCCACATGAAGAAAGTATTGAAAGTGTAGTTATGGATCTAGAGCAATTAAAAATCACTTCTGAGCCATTTACACGCCTGAACCAGCTACAGGTGCCTGACAACACTGAGCCTTGTGATAGTCCCCAGAGAGCTATCACACTTCAATTACTATCACTAACATTAGTCATTACTGAGGCTGGCTGGAGTCCCCAGGGAAAGCAGCTTGTGATGACAATGCCCAGTTTCCCCCTGTAAAGCAATTCATTAGGCAAAGGAGAACAGCTGGGACAGGCACAGGCAGGTTTGAAGAGGGTCCGCCCCACTGGGACCTCTAGCTCAAGACTCTCTGTTTGGTAAGGGAGTGCATTCACTTCAACCCCCATGACAGCTGTAGAGCCCTCAAGGGACCCTCCATGTTTAATCACTGCTCCTTAAGCTCAAGGAAAGCATTTGATTGAGAATTTAAACTAATGGCACTCCAGCTTGCAGCAGGTTATATCAGGCATCTGATAGGGGCTTTATGACATTTTTGTTATCTTGTCCTAGCTTGCAGGAGTTAATCAGGCACTTAGGTACTGTCACAGACCTCCAGCTCAACTATATTACACTCTACAATACAGGTCCTTTAAGGCTGTTTTGAGGGGAAATGCAAATAAAACAAAATTAAATTAAATTTCAAAAAATAAAATGTTTAAAAGCTACAATGTTATACTTAGGTAGAAGAGGTTGAATTACTTCTAGTAACCTGAGAAAGCATACAGGTTGTCTTTGAAACAAACCATTGGAATCTTGACTTAGGGAGATATCTGTCTATGATGAGTTTTTTTTTTATTTATTTAGTTATTTATACCCCGCTCTTCAGCCACAAAGCTATCAGAGCAGCCTACAAATTGTTTTAAGCAATAGCTATTTACACATCTACACTGCATTAAACAGTTTCCCATGTGTGTTAGCTAATGTGGGAGAGGGGTTCTCAAAGCAAACCCCTGGCTATATGTATTTACAGTAGAAATAAGCAAAATGAACACAGTGGGTACAGAATGTTGTATTTCATCCGCCATTGCTCTGTTAGGGTGAACTTTGGAGTCCTATCTAGAGTCCTGAGGCCTAGTGTCCCTCCAAGCAGCCACCAGAGGAGAGGTATATAACAGGGTGGCAAGGAACAGGTTAGCATTAGTGCCTGGCATAGGCAAGCATATACCAGAGCTGATGCCTCTTGCCATCTGTCTTTTAAAAAAAAAGGTAGGCAAGTATATTTCACAGTAAGGTGCCTGCAGCTGAGCTCCAAGTATCATTTCCCTCAAATATCATATGTAGACCCTACAGGCACTCTGGGGAAACCAAGATGATAGGTACAGTTGGAGGCTGTTTACAGCGCTGTGCACCTGCCTGTTATGTACTGGCTTTTTCAGACTCAGGAACCAACAGTTTCAGGGTTAAAAACAGACAACTTTATTGGTACAGTAATCCAAAGAGATAACCCTACAAATTCATTGTTCAGAATGAAACCTAACTAATAAGCAGTAAACTAAAAGCATTCTACAATGTACAAAATCTGGCAGGCAATACAGTCATTGGCTATCCATCATCCCCACACTCAGTTCCCACCAGACCTGAACTCAGCCCACTTTTCCCATAGCTGAGGCCAGGTGCTAGTTTTATCAAACTGTTATAAGCACAGAGCACATTCTCCCTTCTCCTGCAAACACAATTAACCACAAAGTGATACGACAGTGCTGAACTTGGCAGGAAAAGATCATTTTGGAGACTGATCCTTACACCGCCTTTAAAAAAAAACTAGCCCTCTGGTAAGGGAAGGGGACAAATGCACAACACAGCAACCAGGAAGGATGGCAGCAGACACGTGGGAGAGCATGAAATGGAAGTAGTGGAGCAAATGTTTTGCTACCTCTTCCAAGATGGAACTTTGCCCAGGATTCCCTGAAACCTGCCACAGGCTGGACTGGTCATTTCCCTCACTTTGTACATTCAGAACATTTCAAGACTGCTATTTATTATAATTGGATAGAATTACACAACAGGCTGGGAAAACTCATAAAATAGAAAATTACAAACACCTGAGGGGAATTTTAAAAACGTTGTTGTATATTATACTATCTATGCAGAAATTTTAAAATGTTCAAGTTGTTTAAACTTCTGAGCCAGTGTAGTGTAGTGGTTTGAGCACTAGACTAGGACTCTGGAGAGCAGGGTTCAAATCCCTGCTCGGCCATGGAAACCCATTGGATGACCTTGGGCAACTCACATTCTCTCACCCTCAGAGGAAAGCAAAGGCAAACTCCCTCTGAACAAATCTTGCCAAGAAAACCCTAGGGTCACTGTAAGCCAGAAACAATTTGAAGGCATACAACAACAAAGTTTAAACTTTGTGTTCATCCTTCATCTACAGATGAGGAACTGAGGCTGGGAAGGCAAGACTTATCCAAGTTACACAGTACGCCCACTATAGGAGGAGGCCTTGAACCCAGGTCTCCCAAACTGAGGTCTAGTTCCCTGGTATTTCCTACCAAGTTTTCCTTATATTTTGGTGATCATTAAGTAATAAAACTCAATCTCTGTTCATTTGAATAAGTGAATTTGAGTAAGTGAAACACAAACTTCACAGTGGAAGACTATTTCATTATATCAGAGATTATGACAGCAGATAAGTAAGAAAAAATTATATCTTACAATAGAGCTAATTTGTTTCTGGGGCACCCCTCCCTCATTTCTCCTAGAATGGTGGCGGGGGGGAGCTAAAACATGCTTTCGGTAAGTAATATTCTCATTTATATCATCCTGAAATGGTCCTATATTTGTATTCATATCAGTTCATGAGATCAATATGTTTTAATACTATTTTGGATTCACTTATTTAATTTATGTCAAATGTTTAGAAACAGGGTTCTATCTGACATTTTTTTACAGACTGCCAGTAATAGAGCACCACTTTAACAGACTTT
This sequence comes from Gambelia wislizenii, assembly GCA_030847615.1. NCBI lineage: Eukaryota > Metazoa > Chordata > Lepidosauria > Squamata > Crotaphytidae > Gambelia > Gambelia wislizenii. Next base: position 444,151,125 of record JAUMIR010000001.1, on the reverse strand, counting down.
GATTTGTTTGTTCACTCAAGCTAATTCTAGTGGCAAACCTTTCTAAACATGTGACTTTATTATTGATAATACGGTTCAATCAACAATGACATTTCTATGTTTTTTAAACTTAATTTGAGTGTCACACACTCTTTGTGGGAAAAGAAGATCTTGGCTTACTCTCACATGTACATTGCTGAGAGACAATAATGAAACATAGTGAGTTACAATATCAAACAGATGATAGTTGGGTTTGGGTTTGTTTGTTTTTTAATATACTCAGATTAATCTAGGTCAGCTAGTTACCTATAGGGAGAATAGACACTGATTAAGTTTGAGAGAATTACATACTGGACTGAACTATCAGTTTGGGACTGACAATCTTCCAAAATGACTATGTTTACTGCTGCCTGAATGGCCAACAACTCACATTTTTCTTTATAAATATAGCATTCATAAATCTTCCATTTTCAGAATTTGGAGGTTAGCACCGCTCAGAACTGAGCTAGGCAGGTGAGTGGGGGAGAGGAAGAACACCTAGGCAGGTGACAAAGAATTCACACAGGATCCAGGGACAATGGGGTTTCTAATCCATGTGAAAGTTGCTAGAATCAACTATTATAACTTTTATTTTCTAATAATGTCTCTTTTGCCACCATCAAATAAAATGTCTGCGAGAAAAAATAGTAAAAAATGAACACACATTTAAGGGAGAACATGCAAGGCTGATCTCAAGGAAAGTATTGGCCAAGATCCCTACCTCATGTATGAGCAAAAATTACTTCACTGCATAGAGAGGGAGACTATTTTCTACTAGCTGCCCTTTGTGCCTCATTCTAATTCTGACAAGTCTCTCTCTCTCTCTATGTATTTGTCCAATCTGCTGGGAAGGCATCCCTTGGTGATCCAATGGTGAGAGCAAAACACGTGTGAGATGTACCTCAGCTGTAGTGTTCAAGCTATGGACTGTCCTTCCCACAGAGGCCTGGCTATCATCAACTTTGGCCTCATTTTGAAACTAAATTAAGATTTACCAATCCATTCAGGAACCAGAGGTCGTAGCTTGAGTCATGAATTTCTATTTAAGGGTATACTGCATAAACTGTTGTAAATTGTTTTAACAGTTCAGCTCATAACTCTTTTTATATTGTCAATTTGTCTTTATTGCTTTGTTGCTTGTACCCTACCCTGAGATCTTTGGATATGGGTCATGATATACACATTTCAGTAAATATAAACAGTTGTCCCTCCACATTTGCAGGTTAAGCATTCACAGATTTGATTATTTACAGATAACAAACTGTTTTCTCTAGGCATTTTTTAGGGCCTCTAGTGCTATTCTATGGTAGGCTTCCACCGGAAGTTGACCACAGAGTCACGCTGGAGAACCTAGAAAAAGCCTAGAGAAATGTTCTCTCAGGTAAAAAAAAAATAGCCTATATTCACAGCTTTTCCACTTTCATGGGGGTCCTCTACCCCTAACCCTCATGAGCGTTGAGGGCTGATTGTAAATATTTTTGTGTATGCAAGTGTAGACAAGGTAACAGACTACACACACAGAGAGACAGACACACAGACACTTGTTTGTCAAGTATGCTAATTGTTCACCTATATTTAAGAACAAATAGATTTTTGTATATGACAGATTTTGATAGCTATTTAAGTGTAGCATGTGGAATTATAAACTGGGAACCATGCTAGTTTATACCAGAAGATGCTACACAAGTACCAGTGACAGGTTTCAAAGTTAGCATCCAGTGACACATACAAAAGTGAATGAGCTATCAGACTGTCCATTATGCTCATACAGAGCCAGAAGGGACTTTATTTTAAATTTTTCATTCTCCACACTCTGAACCTGTTTGGCAGGCAAATATATCAGAAGTGCTAGACCTGGCTTACATTCTGGATGTTTGAAAATTGAACAAGACATCCCACAGAAGCATCATGAATAATCTTCAAATGTCAGAAATCCATTTTGCTACACCAAACATCTAATAGACCTTATACGCAAAGACAAGTCACAAAGCCTCACAAATGTCTTTGTCAGCTAACTCCATCAAATAGCATGATTTGAAGTAGAACAGTAAACATTTGACACTTGGTACATTTATGGACATTTTTTAAAAAATCCTTTCTCTTCAAACCTACAGACAACAACAACAACAAAAAAACCATTGGGAGATCAATATGCAGCAATAGTCTCACAGGCAATATTTCGTTCTGAAACAACTAAAGAAGGTCCTTGTTTTAATATATGCAAGTAATTTGTACATATGTACTGCACCATCTTTTATACTGTTAATCAAGTACACCACATTTCAGCATGAAGCAGCTTTCTATCTTCTCCCCTTTGAAACAGATACAAGATAATTCAATCACTCATTCGTTAGCTAGTGGTAAAAGGAAGAGACAAGAGTGACCAATTTCAAGGCTCAATTTCCATCCCAATCATCACAACCTAATATTTTGGTAACTTAATGCAAACCAAAGTGTGAACACTACACGGCTACTACCAGCAAAAGCGTGTTCTTTCCTAAGAGAGGCCTGTAAAACAGGACAGTCACTGACAGCAGTACAATTACTGACACAGATACAGACTTTATGGACATGTTTATCTCTGCTGTAAATCCACACTCTCTCTCCACTCCGATTCACAAGTCATAAAGAAATTGCAGATAATGAAAAAGTTGGTGAAATTTACAGCATGTCGGAAACCTCAGACAGCCAGAAGAAATTAAAGAGCTGACTGGGGATAAATCATACAGGTACAATTAAAACTTCCCATAGCTCCTTCACTTCTAAAACTGGCATGCAATCCAATAGAGATGATAAAAAGTGGAGGTCATGATCTTCAGGCTGCAGATAGTTATGAACATTACATGTCAAAATTAGCCAATTCAAGGGTCCTACATTCATCCTAATTTCAAGCTGTTATTTGCATATCTTGTTCTTGCAACAAAATTATCCTCAAGGCAATGCTGTGTGAGCAACAAAGAGAATGGTGGATTGCATTTACAATCATAACTATCTGCGTTAAAATGAGATGCAGAGTGATCAAAATTAGGACGAGAAGGACCAAGTATGAACAAGAAGGCTTAAGGTATATATTACAAGCACTACTATCATAGTGATAACAGCAATTTCAACTCAGGGATCAGAGTTCCAGCTAGTTTCCTGTTGCTGATAGAAGCCTTCTGTTAGTAGAATTGGGAAGAATTTTATGGGAATTTTGAATTATTCCCTCTTCTCCCTGCACCCTCTTAGGTCCCTCAATATCTGCTTCAGAGACTTCAGAACCCCTTCAAAAAGATTTTGGAAAAGCTGCAAGAGGGTATGTCATCAATAATTTCATCTCTCTCAGTCCCACTAACGGAAATCTTCTGTTGGCAAAGTGAAACTAATTTGATTCTGTTCTGGATTCCTTTTTTATTGCTGACATCAGAGAAGCTGGACAGTACAAACCTCACAAGATCTCACAGAGATCCAGTATTTGGTTGGATATCACTACCATTACCAAGAAAAGAACATACCACAGACAAAACATAGGACAAGAAACCTGTGAAGTTTTGAAATATATATGCATACTGGAAATTCAGCTAAATTCTGTAGCAGACTAACTTCTTAAAGGCTTGCAGGTTTTACTGTTTCCTTCTCCTGCTTCCTTTCACCTAGCAAGCTTCACTTTCATGCTGGAACTGACAGGTTAGCAAAGTGGTGAAATTTGTCAAAATCTCCACAAATATAAATAACATTTTATTTCTTAAACAAGAAGTTACTTATTAGGGAAGGTATACAAAAACAAACTGAATCTTAGAACAAATATAAAACTAGCATTTTAACATTATGTGATCTACAGATGTAATATCAAACTGAGCACACAAAAAGCTTAAAAACTCATTTAGATTCAGTCAATTGGATTTTTTTGCCCAAAATTCTCCTCATCAGCTAATGTACATTCTTACTGGTACATACACACACACAGAGAGAGAGAGAGAGAGAGAAAGCTTCTCAATGTACAGGTATACTTCAGTTAACAACGTAGATGTGTTTCTGGACATTAGTTCTTTCACAGAAACATTGGTAGAAATAACATGGAAAGAATAAGGTTAGGTTCCTACATCACAGAAAAGAAGAGCAGCTTGAACATCTTTCAGCAAACTTTTCATTCAGAACTAAAGATACACACATGTGAAATGAAACAACCAGGTCAGGTAAGTCTTGCATGCGTAAATGAAAACACATTGAACATTCTAGAGACGAATGCTTCTTCCAAAATGTATCCCAGGATGATTTTTTCTTTCACCAATCTCCAGTTTTTTATGATTTCCATTTTGGTGGCTAGACTTATAGATCTATCCTTTTTCAATTTGTTGGGAGTAGCTGGTGAGGCAGGCTTATCTGCTCTCCCCTTCTCTGTTTTGCTATTCACACATGCTCAATACTGGGTTCTGGAGCAAGCTGCTGTTTACCTTGCCTGTTGTAGGCTGACACACACAGCTACAGTAGGATCAGCTTGAGCAGAATCCCATTCTTTCCCAGCTCAGGGTTCATTGCATTGTTTACTGCAGACATGCTGTTGCCGCAAGTCTGCGCTTTTTCAGCCCTCTTTCACCATCTTCCCAGTGCTGATGCTACTTCCAGTTAAAGAGAGGGCAAGGAGGAAGGAGGGGCTGGGCAGGCATAAAAAGGCTTTGTAAAAAGGGCGGGGGGTTTTTTCCCCTCAGAGGCTTTGTTAACTGAGGTATGCCTGTAGGTGAAGGGTACTTGCATGTAGAACTTAGTGGGTGTTATGTTTAGCAGTAGGCTCTCTCTCTCTGGCTTTTCTTCACAAACGAAGATTCAAGAAGGACTCATCCCGCGCTTTCTGCAAGCGTGCTGATGACTAAAAAGGCCAATACGAGATAGACAAGTCCGGTTGCAGAAAGTACAGCAGAAGGTCTCCTTGGGTGATGCTTTTGGGTTGTGATCTTTTCTGTGCTGTCGTTTCTCTTCAAGACTTGTTTGGCGTGAGTTCTCAAATAAGGCTGCAGCATTGTGGATAGTGCGTCTCCATGCCTCCTGATGTGAGGCCAGGGCGGACCACTGTTGGTGATCAATTTGGCCGAGCCTGAGATGTTGTTTCAGGGAGTCTTTGTATCACTTTTTTGAAGCGCCCCTCTTACGCTGACCCATGGCGAGTTCACCGTAGAGTAGTATTTTTGGGAGGCGATGGTCCTCCATCCTAGAAACGTGCCCTGCCCAGCGCAGCTGCGTTCTCAATATCATGGCCTCAATACTGGTGATCCGTTTTCTAATATTTTGTGTATATATACACACACACACATACATACACACTCCTGTAATGTATTCTGGGAAATATTAAGGTAAGAATTGGTCTGGAATGGGTGGTTTTCTATTCACACAGCAAAACAGTAATAATGTTTGCCACCTGTACTTGAAACTAGAAACTAGAAAGCACCAAAAGATTTAAAGACTCTTTGAATATTCCAAAGCCTGCACTGGCAGTAATCTGCCCAGAATTTACTTATAACTATCAGTTGTTTGTTTAATGGATCTCAGCCAGACTTAGATTTCTGTCTTTACCAAAGCAACTGAATGGGTGCATAATGGATTTCTCCAGCCAATTCATGTCAATTCTAGTAAGCCAAGTCTACTCTTTAAGTCATTATTTTCTTAATAGGCCTTCCTAACTCAAACACAGACAATTTTAATTTCTATTTTGTTCTAGAGTCAAAGATCTTAGAATAGCTTACACAGTCCATAAAAATATCTTTAAAGAATACAGCAATGTAAGTGAGAAAAGCTCACCTATCATTCCTAACCATTCTTCATGCTGGTTGGCCTGATGGCACTTAGAGATTAATAGCATCTGGAGGGCCACATATTGTTGATCTAGACAGCAATATAATGTAAAAAGTCCCTGCTTGTTTTTGGTATTTGTTTTTTTGGCAACTTACAAGTTACAGCTTTGCACACATGACTAGAAATCAACGTAAAAGGCATTATCATGCCAGTTGCAGAACTTCCAAGCTTTTCCAGCCGACTCATCCTGAACCCAACAATGACTGAATACCATACTGTCACTCTCCTTGGGAGTACTGGTGTCAAGAAACACCATGTTCCACAGGTCATACAGCTGTGAATCCACATAATGTACACCATATCATTGAATAACACAATCCTGGATTAAGATACAACCTGGGATATTTTATAAATATTTTTGTTCACATTAAAAAAAAACATTATGAGGCACACAAAATGAAATCAGAATTTTAAAAAGAACATGAAAGAACTCAGAGAGATAAACTTGACACAACTGCTATCTAATAACTGCTACAAATTATTTTAGCTGAACTAATTTGACTATATTTAAGAACAGATGGTATCTTTGTATTTAATAAGCCAATTCTCTGATGTGAAACCAGCTCTTTCTGAACTGTTGCTCAGCATATCACAACTGTTCTATTATTTAAACTTCAAGTTTGGTTGCATCTGATGCTGTATTACACAAGAAGAAATTGTCTATATCATATAAGGATATTTCTGATAATTTTTTTCATATGCAACACAAACATTTAAAATAAATGCCAAGCTGAACTCCCTTATTTGCCATTAAATCCTCAAACTGTATGGAACAGATGACACCAAACATTGTGTTTGCTTTGGTTTTGGAACACCTTAGTTAGCTTGACAGAGCTACAGCCCATCTCACTTCAGTCAGTGCTCTAGATTTTCAACAGAAATACAGATCTATGGGAAAGTCACTAAATAATGTTACTGATACAATATCCAGTGAGGAAGGATTGAGAATCCAGTAGTGAATTCTTGCAGGGATCTAAGGAGTCCAGTACAGGTGATCAGTGGAAAAGGTCTAGTATTGGAAGGTGAAAGATCCTAAATACCAATGAAGGATTCAGTGAGTGGATATTTGGTGAAAGAGTGGCCAAATACTCCAGACAGAAAGTGTGGAAAATAAAGTGTATGGTCAGTAAACCCTAAGGTATTGACACTGGGTAATGGTAAGGGATTGCTGAAGAAAAGCCTCAGTTTAAAGTGACACAAAGAACAGCCCTGCACAGTAGGAATAATTATGTTGCATCCCTGAGGTAGAAAGTCTGGGTAAAGTAGGGGACACAGTATAAAGAAAGAAAAAGAGTTGCATCAAATCTCAGCAGCAAAATAAGCAGGATAAAGCAGAAATACACAAGCCTCTCAAGTTAAAAGTACAATAAAGGTGGTTTTCTGAAGTAAAAGTTGGTAGAAAAGAAGGAAATCACCTTAGGCATCCACCCATTAGTGTTTCCTGAGGTAAAAGTGTGGTGGTACAGTAGAGAATACTAATAAAATGTCTCCAAAACCTGTAAAACCCATTTCCAGAAGGGGAACAAGTGAATGAGGAGAAAATGGAGACTATAGATACAAGCACAACTGAAATAAGGAAATAAGGAGAATAAGTGGAAATAAGGAAAACAAAAGAAAGAATTAAATTGGCTAGGCTTGAACATGAGAGAAACTTAAGAGAAATGGAACTGCAACATGAGAGAAAATTGAAGGAACTGAGAGAGAGGGAGAGAGAAAAAGAAAAAGCTCATGAGGTAGAAATGTATAATCTTACATTGAAGAGAATGGAACTGACAGCTGGTTTAATTCCTAAAGATACCAACACCAATGTTTCTCCTCGCCCTGATGTAAACAGATTCCCTAAATATTATAAAGAACAACTGCTAAAAACAACCCTGAAAGAAAATAAATATGTTGTACTTGAACCAGGACATCTGGAGCAAGTAGGATTAATTCCTTCAGAGATGAAAAATTCACTTAATAGTATGACTGAACAAAAGGAATAAGAAGGAAATTTTAAAAATAACGTAATGTATTGAGTGGCAAACTTAATGCTCCCTAAAGAAGAGAAAAAGGCAGTTACAGGTGAGAGAGACAAGGGCATTGCCATGGAGATGGAGACAGCTCTGAGCGGCCCAGCAGAGGAAGGACAGATTGCTTACCTGTAACCATAGATCTTTGAGTGGTCTTCTGTGAATTCACACAGTTGGGTAAATCCTGCGCAGAGCACCTTGGAACCTTCTGGAATAGGTATGTAACTGATTTTTAGCAGTAGCTCCGCCCATCCTAAAGGTCCCTCAGAGACCGTTCCGCTTATTCTCCTCAGTTCTGTATAGGATGTCGCAACTAGTAGCAGCATCAGTGTTAAACATGAAGCAGGACATAGAGGGGAAGATGGGCAGGTCTGTGTGAATTCACAGAAGACCACTCAAAGATCTATGGTTACAGGTAAGCAACCTGTTCATCTTCTTCGTGGTCTCTGTGAATCCACACAGCTGGGAGACTAGCTAGCTTTATCCCTAGGAGGAGGGGATGTCAGGCTAGAATGAGAGACGGGGAAACAACTGTCAAGTAAACCAACAACCATTTATTAAACAAACAAGAACTGAGTGTCAAGAATTATAAGCACTCACTGTATTGTGGAGAGGAGAACAGCTCTCCCAAAAGAAGCATCACTCCAGAGACCTGTTGTCCAGTCTGTAATGGGATACAAAGTTTAATGGAGTGGACCAAGTCACTGCCTTACAGACATCCTCCAGGGGAACCCCAGAGAGAAAGGCAGCAGATGTAGCCACCGCCCTGGTACAATGGGCTCAAATTCAAGCAGGTAGAAGCTTGTGAGCCAGTTCGTATGCCAAGGTGATGGCCAAAACCACCCACTTGGACAGGTGCTGTGATGAAATTGGAGTGCCAAGTTTAGAGTCCGCATAGGCTACAAACAGTCTAGGTGACTTTCGAATCAGAGCAGTCCATTGCATGCATGTAGATTTCAAGCACCCATTTGACATCCAAAGAATGGAGGGTTTGCTCAAAGTTGTCTGACGGGTCCTGCATGAGGGCAGGCAGGATGATGGGCTGATTCAGGTGGAAGCTGGAAACGGCCTTCGGCAAGAAGGAAATGTCCAGCTTGAGCACCACCTTGTGCCTGTGGAACACTAGATAGGGCAGATTGGAACGTAATGCACAAAGTTCACTAGCCCACTTGGCAGATGTGACAGCCACGAGGAAGGCAGTCTTCCATGACAGAAGACAGAGATCAGCTGAAGTCATCGGGTCGAAGAGAGTCTTGGCAAGTTGCGACAGAATGAGTTCAAAGCTCCAAGCCGGTGTAGGTACCAATGTTGGCGGATGCAGGTTCAAGTACCCTTTAAGAAACTTTTTCACCAAAGTGTCCTGGAACAGTGAAGGGTGACCCATGGGTTGGAGTTTGGTGGAAATCACAGCCAAGTGGCACTTCAAGGATGACATAGACAGGCCAGAGTCCGATAGATACAGTAAGAACTAAAGGATAGTTGGAAAAGTAGAAATGTCAAGGGTGAGGCCCATTTCAGATAGGAAAGCCTTAAACTGTTGGCACTTGTAGCCATAGGAGTGTCGAGTGGCTGGATGCAGAGACGCACCAACAATGGCCTGAATCTCTAGCAGCAGTGCATGATCAGCCGCTGGATTCATGGATGGATCCTCCACGCTGTCAGCCTCAGCGTGTCGAAGTCTGGATGACAAACCCGGCCATTCTAGGTGGTCAGCAGATGGGGACAGGACAGTAGATGGAAGAAGCATCGACGGGCCAGCCTGAGGAGAGGACCAAGCCAAGGCTGTCAAGGCCACCATGGGGAGATGAGAATCGCATTTGACCTGTCCAGGTGAAGCTTGGAGACCACTCTCATCAGCAACAGGAATGGGGGAAACAGGTAAAGCAGGGGACCGTTCCACTCCCCGCGAACCCCGAGTGCTGGACCTCGAGCAAAATTGTAGACACTGTCTGTTGGCTGCCAAGGCAAAGAGGTCTACCTTCGGAGTCCCCCATCATCAAAACAGAGAGGGTCACAGAACGGTGTAGCATCCACTCATGGGCAGACAAATTCAACTGGCTCAGTCCGTCTGCAAGAGAATTCTTTTCCCCAGGAAAGTGGATGAACTAGAGAAGGATGCTCCTCTGTCTGCACCAGTTCCAGATGTCGATTGTGGACAAAAGTAATGTGGAGGACCTTGTCCTGCCCTGCTTGTTCAGGTAGTACATTGCAGAGGTGCTGTCTGTCACCAACAGGACGGTCTTCCCGGCCACCATCAGCTCAAAGGACCACAGGGCCTTCTGCACGGCCAACAGTTCCAGGGCACTGATGTGGAGAAGATGCTCCTCCGCAGACCAGATGCCCTGGACAGCATACTTGTCCAGATGAGCACCCCAGCTGAGGAGCAAAGCGTCTGTCATGACAGACACCAGAGACTGTGGGAGCTCAAAAGGCAGACTGGCCAACATGTTTGTCGGGTTCAGCCACCGATCCAACAAACCCTGCACAGCCCAAGGCATGGTGAGAAGCATGGTGGGCTGGTCAAGGAGAGGATCGAACACCAATGGGAACCACAACTGGAGCAGCCAGAATTGGAGGCTAGCGGAATTGGAGGCTAGTGAAAGGAGTGACAGCAGTCATAGATGCCATGTGTCCCAGCAGAACTTGCACACAATAGGCTGTGAACCGGCTAGACTGGCGGCACTTGTGAATCAAGATGCGCAAAGTCACGAAACGTGCCTGCGGCAGATAGGCAGCAGTGGTGGCTGAGGCCAGCTGAGCTCCGATGAATTGGATGACCTGGTATGGGTCCAAGTGCAACTTGTTGTTGATTATCAGTCCAAGAAAGTCCAGGAGGTGCATAGTGAACTGGATGTCCAGCAGTAGCAAAGGCCGAGAGTCTGCTACCAGGAGCCAGTCGTCGATGTAGGGAAACACCACTATTCCCTGCTGCCTGAGATATGTAGCCACTACTGCCATGCACTCTGTGAAGACTGTGGGCGCCGTCGCCAGACCAAAGGGTAGGACTCGAAACAGGAAAGCGTCCTCACTGATCTGAAAGGCTAGGAAGCGTCAATGAGCAGGCTGGATCCCAATATGAAAGTAGGCATCCTTCAGGTCCACAGTCGCAAACCAGTTTCCCGGTTGAAGAAGAGGCAGAATGGAAGAGAGTGTGACCATGCGGAACCTCTTTGGGAGGATGTACTCATTCATCCCTCGGAGATCTAGAATCGGACGGAGGCCTTCATCTTTCTTGTTCACGAGGAACTACCTCGAGTAGAAGTAGAGGTGGCGCTGGTCAAGAGTCACCGGTTCGATGGTACCCTTCTGAATAATGTCTGCACCTCCTTGAGGAGGGGAGGGGATGGAGCAGTGAACCAGATCTAATCCATAGGCAGGTATTCCTTGAACTTGATCCAGTAGCCGTCCCTGATGATCAGGAGCACCCGGTGGTCCGATGTTATGGAGGACTAGGCTGCATGGAATCGAGCTAGACGATCTTCGAAGAGTATCATCTGAGGAAAGAGAAACGGGAAGAATTAGATGGTATTCAGAACTTACGCTTACCCTGGTCCCACGAGTGTTGCTTGTTAGGAGGTTGGTAGTGGGATGAGACTGCCTGACTCCTCACCGACAAGGTCAAGGAAGACTGAGATGGCAGGCGGGAGCGGTGTGTAGAATGAGGGATGTAGCCTCTCCGTTGTTGAGAAGGGTACTGGGACCCTTGCCAACCTGATCGGCTTTGAGAGCGGTAGGAAGATGAGGGCATACCATATTTTCTTGTGGTGCTCCTCATCTTGTGTTAACTCTAATTTGTCATCAGTAGCTTGATTAAAGAGGCCAGTGTGATTGAAGGGCATGTCTTCAATCGTAGCCACTGCTTCAGGAGCCAATCCAGATGACCTTAGCTAGGCGTGGAGTTGGAGGGAGATGGATCCAGCTACTGACTTGGCGACACAGTCAGCTACATGCCTTGCTGAGTTCATTTGCTGGCCCGCCAAGAGCTGCACCTCCAACTGTATCACATGGGCGACACTGCATTGGTCTTCAGAGAGGTCCTGGAGGAAAGGCGTCATCTGCTCCCAAAGCACCTGCTGATATGCCCCCATGCAGGCCAAGTAGTTCAAGATCCAAAAGCTCAAGGCCACAGAAGAGTAAAGCTTCTTGCCTATGATGTCGAGCTTTAAGCCCTCAGGGTCAGCAGCTGTCGCTTGCAGATGGCGCTGGCAGCGCTGCTGGAAAGCCTCCACCACAACCGAATTGAGCTTCGGATGCTCTCTCAGCCAGGCTATGTCATCACTTGTGACCCAGTAGAGGCGATCTATCTGCTTTGATGTTGATGGTAAAGAAGACGGATTCTCCCAGGCCCCTTCTGTGAGTTTCAGCAAGGATGGAAGCACCGGAATGTTTGCTATGGGGGGCGAGATGGGATTGGATTTGATCCGATGGTATATGGGATCAATGGGATCAGACTCTTTCTCTGGGCCCTTAAGGTCCAGTGCATGGGCCATCCGGACCATCTGCTCCGAGAACACTTGGATATCTTCAGTTGTAGAAGAGTCATCATCTAGAAGATTAGGTGGTGGAGTAGGCACTGGAGGCAGGTAAGTCGAGGAAGACCTGGTAGATGAAGAAGTCGAAGAAGTGGGTGGTGAAGGGCTACGAGGCCATTGGCCCAGAAAAGAGGTCCAGCACAGCAGTGTCGGTGGAAGGGGATGGGTATGCAGGCCGTATTCTTCCGTCTGAACATCCCCCTCAACAGGAACTTCACGGGAGACATCTGGCTCCCAGCGTCGACCTTCAACACCTGTCTCCGCAGGGATTTGACCACCCAAGAGGGTTCTATCGTCTGCAATGACAGCTGAGGTGGAGATAGGTAGAATACATGCTCCTGAAACACATAATGGGAATATCCCTGTCGTTGTTTGAAGATGCACACATGAACATGGATTGGAGAGGACAGAAAGTCCAACGGGATGGAACGTGCCACGTCGAAAGCTCCGTAAGACCGCACGGTTTCGGGCGGCTGGACAGATGGAGTCAGTGGCAATCTAGTGGCAGGCGATCTCAAATGCGAGGGAGAATACTGCACCAGGGGCTGTCTCCCTTGGCCTCCCTGTGTTGTACCCCCGATGAGAAGCCCCTCTTGGGAAACTACAAGCGAGGATGAGTGGGCATGCTAGGCTGGAGTGGATGAAATCTCACCCTTGAGAGGCCTGCAGATTCGACTCCCATGAACTCAATCGACGGTGTCAGGGTCAGCTCCTTTTCCTGTGTTGGATCATGGGCCGGAGTCGAAGCACGCACATCAGACGCCACCGAAATGGATGAAGTATATTCAATGGGATAAGAAGAACAGTGTTTGTCCTTCTCCTTCAACTTGTATGCTGTTTTAGAGGAGGCAGAAGAATCCCATTTGTAGCTGGAGCCTGAAGGCCTTGTCAGCTGCTTGTCATGTTCCATTGACTTCGAGTCCTCCTGGGTTCGAGACGACTTCGATGGCCTCGAAGAGTCACGGTCCCATGATGCTCCTGATGACGGAGCCGGTTCTCGGGTCAGTTTCAAACCACAGTGTCTGGCAGTCTCGGTGTCCGAAACAGATTTGCCCAACCGGTGTCTCGACGGGCTCACAGACTCCATCCTGCACCATTTTGCAGGGATCATGGAGCCAGAATGGCCCCATTCATGGGCCGGAGATTGGCGGGAAGGTGCGGAAGACTCTGCAGTCGAAGCTGAAGTCCCTGCCTGGGGCACCAAGGCCTTTTCATACAAAAAGGACTTCAGACGGGACATGCTTCGATGCTTGCAGGCCTGAGGGGTGAAGGTCATCTGCTCCCAAAGCACCTGCTGATATGCCCCCACCTGCAGTGGGAACAGGTCTCAACATTGTGTGCCTCACCCAAGCAAATAAGGCAGTGGGAGTGGCCGTCCGAGGCAGGCAGTTTTGCCTGACAAACGGAGCACCTTTTAAAAGCCGCAGATTTTGAAGCCATTTTTAAAGAATTAATAGAGTTGTCATACAGACCAGGTCAAAGCCAGAGACATCGAATGAAGCCAAGGGTTGGAGCGAGAGAGTAGTCGAGACAGTCCAAGGTCGTGAGGGAAAAATCACCAAATACCGAAGCCAAATCATACAGAAAGAGAGTAGCCAAACAGTCCAAGGTCGAAGGTAGGAGAAATATCAGTCATTAGTCAAATTCAATCCAAGTCGAAGCCAAAAAGAGAAACTGAAGGCAAGCCGAGCCAGAGCGAAGGTTCCTAACATGCTAACGCAGTGGACGAAAAGCAACTGAGGAGGATTAAGCAGGATGGCCTCTGAGGGAACGTTAGGCTGGGCGGAGCTACTACCAAAAATCAGTTACATAACTATTCCAGAAGGTTCTGAGCTGCTCTGAGCAGGTGCAGGATTTACCCAACTGTGGATTCGCAAAGACCACAAAGAAGATACAAAGTTGCCTGACAGAGATGGCAAAAAGAGTTTCTGTTTATTCCTTAATATGGACCAATCTTTTGATTTTGAATACAGGCAGCCTTTAGTTTTGAAAATGAGAGTGAAAAGGAATTACAATTTGAGGGGGGGGGAATAGAAAACACGAATATCAGAATGTTGTTAATGCTTCAATCATATTAGCAAAAAATATTGATGGCAGTACAGTAATAGTAATGAGGAACAAACCCAGAGGGACCCACAGGAGCAAAAGACCAGAGAATTAATGGCTATTTATAATTTTGGAGATGAGGATTTACATGGGCTTGAGAGAGCAGAGACAGGATGAGGATTTGAAAACTTTGGTTGAAACAGCCACTCAGTGATTCAGAAGTTTCAGAAAGCAATCCTGAGAAATATACTTTAATAAAAAGCAAGTTAGATCAGGAATCCTTTAAAAGAAACCAGCAAAAGCAGTTTGAAGTTCAAAGACAGTTTGAGATATCAACCAAGTATAAAGAAGAGTTAATGAAGTTAACACCTGTTGGTTCATATGGACAACAAAGACATGGTGAAGAGCAACCCTTATATAAGCCTACAGCATAAGGAAAACCCTGATGAGGATTCTGATGAATTTGGAGTGCCCTGCAACTTAATTAGAGAGATCCTGAGTGATGGTGTAGTCCTTGATAACAGATCAGTAATCAGTACTTCTGGGATGCGAGTTCAAGAGCACTTCGTTTGTGTCACGATGAGTCATCAGTGGAACCCAGAAACTGAAATCTTGCAGCTAGAGGAGTGTGATGAAGACAAGAAAAGAAAGATTTTGGACAATCCAGAAATCTTTACCAAGTCAACTGAATGCCAAGATGGAAATGGAAAAGACTGTTGCACAAACAGCTAAGGTAAAAGAATAGGCTTGTAAACAACAGGAAGAAAGGAGAGAAACAGCAGAGCTGACAGAATTGTAGGAGGTATGAATCTAAAAATAAAAATGTATTAAAAATTCCAGGAATCTAACCCTTTGAAAAAGAAATAAAAATATCTACTTTAAAAAAGTTAAAATCACTTCACTTTCAAAGTCATGCAAAGTGACACTTAAGAATGTAGACAAGCTCAATTAACATTTAAAAGTGTATTCTGAGGTCTGTGGTCTGATCACCCAGTGAATTAGACTCATTACAAAAACAAAGAAGTCAGATTAAAAATGCATATCAAAAGTTTACTGAAGGTATATCAATCTCAATCTACATACTAAAACAAACTTTAAAAAGAAAGGTTCCTAACTAACTAGGATTTAGGGTAGAATGACTCACCCAGCCTGTAGCGGTAGAGGCTGCATGGTGCTTGAAAAGCAAACATCATAGCATGGTTTCATAGCAGCAACATGGCATGGCTATATAAGATGGCTAGGCTTCAGCCGCATGGAGACTCTAACTTAAAAGAGAGTCACACAAAGAGCAATAAAATTTAAATTAGGTCATGTGTTGAATGACCCATCACTCCAGTTGGCTGGAAGTGCCTAGTGAAATAAGAGAAAGGGAGTTTGGGAGAACAGAAGCATGCAGGGAAAATTCCTAGACTTATCTTAGTATGTGAATGGGGTACAGAAGATTGTTTTACATTACAATAATTATTTCCCCACATACTACAAGAATGCCATCAGAACCGCACAGAGACTAAAGCAAGGCAACTGAATATCAAAGCAAAGAAGACAGAAGGAAAACCTGTTAAGAGTTATTACCAATTTGTATGAGTTTAATGTAAATTCTGTGCCAAAGCAGGACCAAGGAAATATGGATGCTGACACATTCTCCAGACAAGGATGGAGTATGTAGGAAATTAATGTATAAAGTCTCTATTGTATGTTTATATATATATGGATTTTTATTAATGGGATATTTGTGTAATTAATGTGTCTATTGGATATTTAAGAGAATGATGACAGAATGTTACATAATGATACAGAAATCTGCATAGTAAAGACTGTATATCAAAATAGGAATATACTATCGTGTGAATATAAAGGTAATGTATGTGATGTAAAGACTGTATAGCAGGATAGGAATTAGTGTATAAAGCTTCTATTGAATGTTTATGTATATGGAAATTTATATTAATGAAGTTTGGTGCATTTAAAATCTCTACTGAATGGTTATATATAGAGGAAGTTATAGTAATATGTTCAGGTAATATGATATTTGGTTTATTTAAGAGTATAATGGAATATATATTTTTTGTAAGTAAAACCATCAAGCTGATGAAATTCAACAAAATTAGTTCAATGGGAACACAGACCATTTCCAACAGCAATGAATCCTCCAGCAGACTTCCTTTAAACCAGTGGTGCATAATCTGTGGCCCTCCAGATGTTTTGGCCCCAACTCCAGAATTCCTGATCTGTTGGAGTTGGAGGCCAAAATACCTGGAGGGCCTCAGGTTCTGCACCACTGGTAAACAGAGCTTCAATCCAAAGGTTTTGCTGCATATGGTGTGCATGCATGTATGTGTGCTACAGATCCTCTTACACAAAAGCTCTTGAAACCAGATTTGGGGGGTTTGCAACAGTCTGTGGAGGGGAGCTGTCCTTGCATAAATGGAACCACCATACTCTTGTGTAGAGGGATTGTAGCACCCAACCCCCGATTACACTAGAATGGAGAAGAGAAAGCTGGAAAGTTCTGCTACCATATATTTCTTAAATATATGGAAGGAAACACCAAATTCTAAAATGATAGAATTCTAAGATGGAGTCTGCACTAGAGAGCCTCAGGACCTACATGTATATTTATCCATATGCTAGCTATCAGGTCATCAACAAGTAATCTTGATAGGAGTGAGGAGCTGTAGAGGGTCCCATTCCATATGTTGGGGACTACATGCTGGTGATGGGCAAATACATTCCTTTTTCGCTCAGCCATCCCCTTCTTCCTTCCAGAGAAGGCTGTCAGGATAAGGGAAAATTACTCTTGCCAGAGACCTGAATGGATGGCATGCCAGTGAGTGGAAAAAAATTGCCCAGCCTTAGCCTATATTTTCTTATCAGTTTCTGAGTGAGGTTCTTGAGCACCAAGCGACCCACAGACTGCATGGGCACTCACCCATTTTTGTAGTCCACAGTGAAAACATTTATTGCTTAATCCAAAGACCAATGTAAAGATGTAGTCCACAGAGGACCCTTTCCCCACCACCACCACAATGAATGAAAAATTCCAGCCTCTAGAAAGCACAATTACCTTGGGTGAATTGATACCATCCTCCCCATACACTCAGGCTGGTAGAGTAGTAGTGACAGGGACTAAGTAACCTAAGTAACCTGTGAGCATCCTGATGCTGCCTGTGAGTTACAACCTTATTATGACTTGCCTAGAAGTGCATATTACCAAGTGATGGACAATTATCTCAATATAACATCATATACTGTATACATGGATAAATCTTACCAAACTTCTTCCATAAAATTACAAGCACTAGGAGGAATCACAAAGGCAATTTAGTTCACCCCTTGCACTGGAGGAATCTGCAACCTAAACCAGGTAAGCTCAGACTTTTCTATTCATTGTTCCAGGTAGCAGTGTGGGGACCAGAACTGTAGCTTATTACTTAAGGTACCACCTCATGGCTGGTAAAATGGTGCAATAAAGTTGTGTTCCAGTTGTGGGACAAATGTGCTAGTACTATCTAGGCTACTGCATACAAAAACCAAAAACAAATATTTATAATGAGCTGGCAAGTGATGGTGGAGGACAAGATGTTACTCACAAACCATAAATAGACTGCAACCAGATGAGAGTGGTGTGCTTGCAATATTGCCATTACAACTGTGGAACAATGACTTTTAAAGACCAACTTAATAGCCTGTACTTGAGCCACAGAGTTCCGCCAGCACAGCATTTGTACCATGACTATAGAAATGGTGCTGACACCCAGTATGTATTGCTACTACTTATGCTTGAGTAATTTTCCAGCAGGAAAACTGGCAGCAGTACAGATGGACTACAAAGCTCTGCCACCTATTCATCGGTGAAGTCTAGATTATTATTTTTTAAAAAAGAAAATCTTATTGACTTCTTACAAGTGAAACTATTTACTATACCTCCTTAAGATTTGGTAGGGCTGCCAGAAGCTCTATGTAACTGCTTTAGAGACTGGGATCCCCCAATAGGTAACCAACTGTCCAAAAAGTTTACAGAAATCTGTTTATAGACTTAAGAGCAAAGTCCTTTCTGTGGTGGTCTCAATACTATGGAACGCTGTCCTTCAGGGGACTTATTTGATCATCCCTTCTCTTGCTTACTTTCTGCCAAGTTTTGAGAGTTAAGTAATCTTCTTTCTGCTATTGCTATTTGTTTCAGGGTTTACCCTTGTTAATTTGGGGAAATCTGAATGAAAGCCACTGTATAAATTGCAGGAAGAGAGGAAACTCCACTCCATCTGACAGCCCATGGGATACATTCCTGTGGAGTACAGGATTGCAGGCCGTAGGAAAATAACTTCAGGTGAAATCAGCAATCATACACAAAGAGAAGGAACATTTCCCTCTCATGTCAGAGGGAAGTACAGAAATACAGTGACAGCTTTATAAAGAGGATAAACATTTTATTCTTTAATAAACTGAACTATAAAGCCATAATTCAAGGTTACACGGATCGTACAACTCCCCTGCTCCAACTGCTCCACTGGCTACCATGCTGTTTCTGAACACAATTGAAAGCTTTAGTAATGGCTTATAAAGCCCTGTATAGTTTAGGGCCAAGCTATAGACCATCTCAGGGATATTAGAATGCTGTCCTTCTGTCAGGAGGAAAATACTTTTTAAAAATTCTGACAGGCTTTTAGAATTGAAGATTTTAATGTATAAGTAAGTATATTATAGTGAAAGAAAGGGCTCTTAAGAGGCTGTTGTATTGTTCTAAACTGTACTGTCGTAACTACTTTTTACCCTTTAAAGTATGTTTAAAATTGTTTTAATGTTTTCATCAGTTTAATTCTATTTTAACATTGGCCACTTGTATGGTTTTAGCTATATTGTAATAATTTTAATTTGTAAGCTGCCTCAAATCCCAATTTTAGGGTAAAGCCAGGGTATAAATAAAGATGAAGATGGTGATGATAGCTTAAAATTTTAATGAAACCTAGAATTATTTGAAAAGCTAGACACCCAAGAAATGTTCAAAGGTAATTTCAGGAGACAAAAAAGAATGAACTGCAATCCAAAACCTGCAAACGTCTAACAAAGGATTAAATAATTATTCTCAACACTTTATAGATTAATTGATCCTAGCTACTCTCTAATAAAAACAAAACAGAAAGAGGATGCCAACACCAGTACATGGTCATCAATTGTGCACATTTATAGGAGCAGAAACAACATTTATACAGCAATATAACTTACTTAAACTACTATATGGTGGCAATAAACCTGATACCATTTTTATAAATTTAAATAACATACAAAACACAATATGAATGCTACTCAAAAAGGCCTCCAAGGACTGTCCATCTAAAAAGGTACAAATGCACTTTCTAGCATCTTTAATTCTATGTGGCCTTCTGCTGCCACCTAAAGGCCACTGGAGTGTAGATCTTGTTATGTTTATATCAACTCATCTGAGTTGCACAAAGTAGCCCTTAATCTTGGAAAAGCAACTTCATGTCCAAGTAACAAAAGTGTCTTAAACTACTTTTGACTCATGTTATCATTTCCCTGTGTCACCAGAAATGGAAGAGATGCACTTTGCATCACATGGAGAACACACACAGAAATTGTATGCTGCAGGATATTGCTGTCAGTTACTCAATTGCATTGATTTTTCAGGAGCCTATAAGTAAGCACTGCTATGGCCCATTGACATTCTGCAAGGCAAGAGAGTATAAGAGAGATGAACAACCTAGATGGCTCTGTGGGCTGCAGGCCACAAGCCAACTGGCAAAATCTGGCAGCAGATCACACCACTGCATGTTGCTGGCCAATCAGAAAAGTGACTTGAAGCAAGAATCTTTTGATTGATTTAAAGGGGTTTTAGTGATTTGAAATCAAATTTGGGGAGTACAATTGGTCACTGACTTTCATCAGAATAGTTTTAAGAGTCTCTCCACTCCTGGTTGATAGGATGCAGCATAGAACATGCTGTTACACAGTTCAGAGAAGGAACAGTGGGTATAGCAGAATCAAATACTTTCATGGAAAAAAGCTAGAGCTATATAATCCAGTTATGCCAGCTATGTGGACCACAGCAACTTGCACCAGTGATTTATATGATAGTGAAAGAAGGGGAAGATTACATTAGTAAACATGATTTGTTACAGTAACTGTTCCCACCCTAGACTCGTTTTCTCTACGCCAGAAAAGCAAAGACAGAAGGCTCATACTGAGAAAATGATTTCACATAAATGTTACTTATGCTGGAGTTATCTTTCACAGTCCTGACAACTTGTTTATGTTTCTTCTTGAGAAATACCAAGCAATGGACACTTAGTTGATGACCACAAAAATCTATATAATTCAATACTGAATGTACACAAGAGTATGAAATATAAGGTCTGTCTATTAAATAATGAGACTGATACAATAACCTGTTTTTATTTATGTGTATTACAATTCTAATGCTTGTCCCCTTTAATATACTCCCTATTCACACTCACACACCGACGCAATCTTGTTTTCTACTGGACAAAGGTGTGGAGCAGATCAGTTTCTGTCAGCTGTTTCAACACATCTGCTGTTTTCTTCTTTACTGCATCAATTGATGCAAAACGTGTTCCTTTAAGCACTGGTTTCACTTTAGGGAAAAGGAAAAGGTGAAATGGTGCCAAATCTGCCAAATATGGAGGATGTTCAAGTGTAGTAACGTGTTTATCAGCCAAAAACTGCTTCACAGAAAGTGCTGTGTGAGGAGGTGCACTGCCTTGATGAAGAATGGAACCATTTTCCCACAGTCCTGGCCCTTTTTTGCTGACTCTCTCTCAGCTTTGTCAAAACTTCTTTATAATATTGCTGGTTCACTGTTCTGCCTTCTGGAACCCATTTTGCCAAAATTACACCCTTGATGTCAAAAAAACCAATGAGCATGGCTTTGAATGTAGACTTGCTTTGATGTGCTTATTTCATTCTTGGTGATGATGGTGTTTTCCAGTGTATTGACTGTCATTTTGTCTCAGGATCGTACTGGAAGATCCAGGTTTCATCACAAGTGATGACTTTTTGAAAAAGGTTTGGTCCACCTCAAGTTGCTGCAGAATGTCAGTGCAAACTTCCTTGTAGCATTCTTTTTGCTCTGGTGTGAGAACCCTAGGGAGCATCTTGGCACAAACTTTTCTCATGTTGAGATCCTCATGCAAAATTTTCCACGCAGTGTCTTTGTCAATGTTCACGGCTTCAGCTGTCATTCAGACACTGAGTCGGCGGTCTCCTTGAACAATCTGGCTCATTTTTTCCACAATGTCTTTGGTTCTTGAAGTGGAAGGTCGTCCAGGGCCTTCATCATCTTCCACATTCTTATATCCTTCTCTGAATCTTTTGTGTCATTCAAACACATGCGCATGAGATGCAGTTTTCCCTGTAGGCCTCAGTAAGCATTTGAAAAGATTCCATTGGTGTCTTGTTCATTTTACTAAAAATTTCAAATTGACATGTTGCTCAACTTTTAAACTTAGCATTTTTCTGGCACACAAGAGACAACACAGCTGCTTTAAATGACGACTGACAATTAACTAAATGGCTGAGAATGTTGATGTTTGCCATGCAGGTTCAGACATGTTCTAGGTCACCACTCAAGCGTTCACAATCAGTTTTCCCTGATTTGTCTGAAAGGTAGAAACACAGTCTCGTTATTTAATAGACAGACCTCGTAATAAAAGAAACTGCTGGCTGAAAAAGACTTGTAGTCTGTAATTAACTATCATGTAGTCTATTATCAATGCTGCTTCCCTTCCTTGAGGTATAATGCTCTCTCTCCCCAGTTTTTGTCTTCCCTAATAGAAACTCTTTCTCTGTTAATTTGCAGCAAAAATGTTTATTTATCTGGCCCACTCAAATCAAATGAAACATGTCCAGGTCCGCTGTGGCTCACTGAGAAGACTGAGAAGTGATGGGTAAGCTCTCTCTGAAAATTAGTTCATCATAACTGAAACTCATATTTATAAGCCCCTGATAAGCTTGTTTATTTATTTATTTATTTATTGTAATTATATCCCACTTTTCTCCAAAAATGGGATTCAAGGCAGCTAAGGATCCCCAGTGTTCCTAATTCCTAGAACCTCTGGTTCCTCGTGTGGGAGTGTTTAATTTTTGGTACCTCATGTCTTTTGGACTTCAACTCTCAGAAGGCCAAGCCAGCAATGCCAATGGTAAGGGATTCCAGAAACTGAATACAAAGACACCTAGATGGCCAAGGGTTGAGAACCAATGCTCTAAAACACAATATGGAAACTACTGGTTTTGATTCCTAGTAGTAGAGAGGGTTTGCCCTTTTTGTCTTATGTAAAGTACTTTGGGGCGGGGGAGAACTATATAAATAATGATAAGAAGGCAATGTTTGGAAAAGATAACTTTGAGTGACTGAGATCACTGGTAGTTATACCAGCCAGTGAGTTTTAGCTGAAAAATTAAAGTACACATATTTGAGAATCACGCCATATTTCCTAACATCACAACACCCCATAAAACCTTTTACAGAAGCATGAAAAAGGAAAAATAATACATTCAAGAGAAATGAAGCTTCAACACAACCAGCATATTCAGAACTCATTACTAACAAAAACCTTAAGAAGCACCCAGAATGCTTTAAGATTTTCATTGACAAAGCAAAGACTCTATGTTGCATCAGATGCATTAGAATGTGTGAGTTTAATATTTATTTTATGATCACTGATTACGACTCCAAAAGTTCCACTATTTACAACAGGAGTGGGACAACTTTGGTGGGTTTGAAGGCTGTTTTTCTGCTCCATGACTCTCTAGGTACAATGTGGGTTGCCAAAAAAAAAAAAAAGCAAAACCAGAAGTGACAGAAGCCCTCTTCTGGATTAACCCCCCCCCCAAATTTAAAAAATGTTAAACAGTGCAATGGAGCCCTGAAGAATATTTAAGAGGTCAATTGCTACTCCCAGAAATGTCTAGGTATGCCAATTCACCTTTTTATGTTAGAAAACAGGCAGTCTAGGAGAGCTGTGGGGCACAAAAACAGCCCCAGTCTGCAATTCTCCACCCTTATTTACAGGCTGGAGCTAACTGTCAGAAGGACCAGTAAGCCAACACACTTTAACTGCTTCGGCATCAGGAGCAGAACAGGGAAAGACAGAGACTCATCTCACTCAAATGGATGACTCCCTTCCCCTTCATAGTGGTATGAGGCACCACTGACAAGGAAAATGAAATACTACAAACTAGAAATAAAAACTAGGAATGTGTAGCCAGTCCCGATTATCTTTATGGTGACTTAGCCACATACATTCCAGCATGTTATATGCACCACACATCTTTATTAAGCATATAAAGACTTCCTGCAGTTTGTTGTTATTGTTGTTAACGTCTGTCAAGATGGCTTTGACTTAACGGTGATACAAATGAGAGACTTCCAAGAAATCCTATTATTTACAGCCCTACTACGGTTTTGCAAACTCAGGGTCATGGCTTCCTTGATTGAATCTATCTACCTGTAACGGGGTTCTCCTGTTTTTTCTACCACCTTCCACCTTACCAGGCATTACTGTCTTTTCTAATGAGTCATATTGTCTCGTGATATGTCCAAAGTACAATATCCTCAGTTTAGCAATTTTGGCTTCTAGGGAGAGGTTAGGCTTGATTTGCTCTCAAACCATTTATTTGTCTTTTTGGCAGTCCATGCTAGAACTCTTCTCTAGCACCACATTTCAAATGAGCTGATTCTCTTCCTGTTAGCTTTCCACGATGTCCAGTTTTCACAACCATACTTACAGATCAGAAATACAATAGCATGGATGTTCCTAACTTTCATGCAATTACTCTATTGCTATGTTTAGAAACAATATTGAAGCTTTGAAACAGAAGATGTTTTGCACAGTACTCACATTCATCCAGTCCCAACTGATACGCCAGATTTTGTAAACCTCGTACCTTTTCCATTAGATTAGCTGTCGTGAGACTGCCCAGCTCTAAAATGAAGAGATGATGGGTTAATAGTACTTGCCGTTCAATACTTAGAATCATCCTTCATGTTGTATCAATATCACCATCATTACTCTATCATACAAACTGCCATTTCTTATAAAGTTTAATTTTTTTACACTATCACTCATCTGGACCATTTAAGATCATAGCTTTCTGCTATTGCTGGATGCAAACTTATACATTCATGTCTATAAACATAGTGCATTAAAAGGCAATGTAAATTAAATATTATGGGAAAGATTCATCAATGGACTTTCACTGGCAGAGCTGTAGAATCAAGTGGATGTAGAGCAATCTTCCCTTCCCACTGAAGGCCCCTCCCTCACCTCAAAAGTATTCTCTAGGAGGCTCAAAAATCCTCCAGAACTAGTTTTTGGGAAATCTCAAGTACTGCAGAGGTGAGAAGAAAGGAACTTCTATCATGCTATCACATTGGATATACGCTACTTGTCATGCTATCATGTTGGCTATAAAGGAAAAAAAGCTGTCACCATCCCTAATACATATGGATGCAAACTACAAAACCAGGAATATTAAGTTGACAGACCTTTCAAAAAAGAGATAAGCTACGTAAAGATAGGAAGAGATTTGAAATGAGGCCAACACTTAAAAATTCTGCTCACTCTCTTTCACACACATTCTCTTCCAGCATGAAACCTGTAACAGAAGCACAGTGGGTATAATCATCACATTCTGTACATGCTGGCCCATACTTGTCTTTTTGGGATAAAAATGGCATGACCAGTTCCTGTTGTGTGCCTTCAACTTGTTTCTGGCTTATGGCAATTCTAAGGTGAATGCATCATGGAGTTTGCTTGGCTAGATTTGTTTAAAGAAGGGTTGCCAATGCCTTAGTTCTTCTCTGAGGCTGAGAGAATGTCACTTGCCCAAGGTCACCCAGTGGGTTTTCATGGCTGAGCAGGGATTCGAATCCTGGTCTCTAATGCTATAGTCCAACACTCAAACCACACTGACTCTCAACATGACCACGGCATCTATTAAAAATTCTGAAAATATGACATGCCTAGAAGCAAGTTCATAAATTTGCCATTAAAAGGTCTAGTGTTATGTTACAACACTTCACAAAGATGGACACCTTTTTTATTTTCTATACTTAATGTAATTTGCTTAGGCTTTCCTTAGAGCCTTGTGTCTAAGTGCAATCTGCTTTCATTACTAGTAACATCCATTCAGAAGTGTACAATGCATAGATACATCTTTTTTCAAACCTCTTTTAAGTCATTTCAAGAATTTTATACCTAAAGGATGTCACAATCATACAATAATATTGATTTCTTCCCAGGAGAAGAAATATACCTTGGGCAAACATTTCATAAAGGCAAGCAATTTTATAATCCTTTCTATGAAGAGAAAAACAAATTTTTATTCGCTTCTGTTGCTTTTAGACAAACACAGGCCTTGCTAATTCCATGGAAGTAGAATTCTCATCAAGCTCTTGACAAGAGAAACTCACCTTTTAACATGTCAATATCATCATTTTCTAATTCAGCCATCCATTTGGGAGGAGAACTGGTGATGGACTTTAAAAAAAGAGATGCACACACAAAGCAAGATTGTGATAATCTGTTTCCTTCATTAAACAGAAGCCATAAAATTACGTTTAAAATATGTAATATTCACTAAACCAAGAATGCCAAACTCCATTTCAACCAAACATTCTACTTCAGCTGTATGCAAGATACATTTTACCTGTGTCCACACTGGACAGAGTAAATAAACTTAGCTCAAAGCAACATGGCTGAGGTGTTTTATTTTTTAACCCATGCCTTTACTTCCCTATGTATGAAAAACATAGTCATTCCAATTTAAGAAAAACTAAGTCATCCCAGTGTTTGTTTTAAAACTGCTGTTTCACTATGCCAAACACTATGAAGGATTCCCCATAGTTAACTTGCAGTCTCACTATATCACTGTGCAGAACATTAGGAACTTTATATTTTTCATAGTAAAAAACTTGAACCTATTATTTAATGAGAATAATTCAAGAATTTTGCAATTTAAAAATCTTTTGAATAAGGTTATTTGTCCTATCCTTCAATATGATCAATACTAAGCTTACAACCAAAATATGCAAATGTCAGAGATGACCCAAGGCACTTTGAGGTCTGAGGCATAAAATTTAAATATACAGTTGTCCTTCCATAATCACAGATTTGGCATTCATGGATTTAAGTATTCATGGCTTGAAAATATTCTTTAAAAAATAATAATCCAAAAAGCAAACCTTGTTTTTGCCATCTTATATAAGGGACACCATTTTGCTATGCCATTGCATATAATGGGACTTGAGTATTCACGGATTTGGGTATTCACGGGGGGTCCTGGAACCAAACCCCAGTGAATGTGAAGGGACAACTGTAATGACAAAACAGTATTGAAAATATAATAAATAAAATACCTGCCAATTTGCTGCCTTTTAATAACACCCCAAAATCTGATACTGTATCCTTTCTAATAGTAGCATCATCCATGGTATCACTGTGGTATCTTACTAGCCTACAGAAAGTTTGAGTTCAGCTTCCTGTATTTAATAAGGTGTCTTTGTTCTATCTCAACGAACATATCAGGTATCTCAAAAGCCTAATGGCAGCAAAATATATGTATATTCACACAGTACTGGATATGTGCTTACAATTTGAAACTTCATACTTATAACTTCATACTTGTGATGAAAGAAGGGTAAGAAGCAATTTCACCCAATTCCTTTTCCCCTCAGCAGCCCCCTGAAAAGTTGCTCCAGAGGACTGGGAACCTTGTAGAGTAGTAGTGTGAGAAGTTGCAAAGAGGAAGCAAAAGGAATTGGCCAAAAAAAAACCAAAAAACCTTCTCACTGCTATTTCTCGTTCAAAGAGCATCTGCTGGATATTAGACCATTTTATGAATGGAAAGAGCCCTTCCGTTACTGGAATGTCCTGTCTACAACAAATCTACAGTGAGTATCTAGAGGCAATGGCTGTATATATGTTTATGTAAAATTATATTTAATTTAAAATGTAATACTTTTATGTCTTGTTTAACAGGATCCCAAAGCAAGAAAAGCAAGCAGAAGAATGAATTAAGACTAAGATTGCAATCTGATACACACTTAGCTGGAAGAAAGCCTCACTTTACTTCTGCATAGATATGTACACAATGCAACCATAAATCCATGTTAGAAATTACTTACACTTTTAAAAGAAGCTGCAAATTCAGCAACACCTGGTACTGGAGACACAAAGGAGATATAGTTACTACAGCAGCATAGTCTTCTGACACCATAATATAACTTTAAAGGCAAATTACTAATATAATTATTCATTATATTATGTAATTATATAATTATTCATATCAGATTTTACTTTACTCTTAATTCTGCTACTGTGTGAATTCCAGTATTAATCACGTTGCTTCTACACTGGCACATGTTGCCGAGCAGCCACTTGACTTTTACTATTTTTCTCTGGTCCATCACCGAAGTGTACATTTATGCTGTTTTTTTAAAACCTGAGGCACTTACACCACACTTCCCTAATGTTCAATATGGCTAAATCCCACATAACTCTAACTGGATTGCATTGTGCCAGAGAATTTCTCAAGTCTGTGCCTAAGAATCAATGTCCAAATCTTAGCAAGGGCAGGGGCAGATTCTGTGTTAAGAGCTATGGTGCAGTCCATGATAAAACTATTGCTGTGAACACACTTGATTCAAAGCTCCACCTGCCCCCCCCCAAGAGCTGTCACAGTGAATGCTTTATTCATAGCATGAAGATGTACTTTGCATTATAGCCACACAGACCAGTGAATGACTTCCAATTCCACAAAGGCGCATCAGTCCTTGGTCTTGCCCTACTCCTGAGAAATTAGGAGGACTGTCCAAAATTTTGTAAAGTGGCACATTTATTTATACACACTCATCTTTCAGTTTAGTATCAACCTCCAGTCACAAATACACTAATAGGCACAAAACCCGCACAAAACCCATAAAGCAAAAAGAGGTGGAAGTGTACTATTGATGTCTCAATAGTACTAGAACTAGCCTAAAAGTACCAATCTCAACCAAATTTTCTCTAGTTCAAGTGTATGCTAAACACCTGCTATTCTTTCAAGACCTAGGTCTAGTACAGGAAAATGGAAGTCCTGCTGGAGAGCAGTGAATGCACTACCTCAGCTACCCTTGAAATGTCACATTTCTCTCCACCTTTACAAGGATAGGAATCCAGTTCTAACATCCTCTTTCCCCAGTGTCTGAGAAATGAAAAAAATGAAATGAAAAAAATATCACACTACTGTATTGCTTCCTGATACGAGTCCCATGCTGGCTCCAGTCCCACTTAGTTAGACAAGGTATTTAGGTATCAGCAGAAAGAAGAGAAACGTATCATGAAACAAAAACACTTCTACATATTTTTCAACTGGACAAACCAGCACCAAGGAGCAGGTGCACTAAATCATCTCCCACAACCCTGATTAATTAATCTAGAAAAGCTCTAACAGGTATAGGGAAAGTGGGCTGCACCTGACTCCATTTAAGCCCCCAAAGCACCCCAGCACTCCCCACTTTAAAAGAATTACTTTGGCCAAAAATGAATTGTACAATTTCACCACATTGTTTTAGGCCTCTGGGCCACTTAGGCCCTGGAGAGGCTTTTTCTGAAATGGAAGTAAACCTCAAGTTGAGTTCTGACCAAATGAGCTCCGGGGAGCGTGAAGCGAAGATGTGGCAAGTTATGGGAGTGCATTTTTGCCCTTTTTTCCAATTAAAACAACTTTTTTCAGGGACTTTTTTCAGCCCCCAAATTCTCCTGGAGGGATCAGTATGCCCTCCAATTCCAATAATAGTGCACCACTGAGAATTAATATGTATTAAACATCCAACATAGAATGAAAGGACTGAAAGGAGCACAACAGTGAAAGCACACTAGAGTAACTAAACTATGTTACACAGTTATACAATATTGTCCACTTCCAACTTACATTGCTCTGGCCAGAGGTCAGGTGATGCCCGGTCCAACTTTTCAAAGCTCAGCAATGAAGCCTCCAAATCTGTGCCTAAAACAGCATCATATGACTACTGAGTAATATAAAAATTTAATAAATAATATATATCACAAACAGATGTAACTATCCTAGGCAAAAAAGCAGGAGCACATTCATGGAAGTGCAGCATTCATTTAGGGAATGGAACCTATGTAAAGAACCTAGATACTCAAACCTACAGAATATGATCAGACATGACCTGAAACATAAAAAGGAGAAATTCTTTTCCTCCCACATGCCCTACCTAAATGACACTCATACAGATAAAGATGTACTCCTATGAATTCTTATTTGGGAACAAGCGTAATTTAATTCATTTGAACTACTTCTGATTAAATATGAATGATATCGTTGCAAATTACTCAAGAAGCCAAACTCTGGCATTCCTATGCCCACCCTCTGTGAAAATCAAATGCAAAGCTGCTTTATTTCAAGACAGACTTGTTGGTTTATCTTCCCCTCCTCTGGTCTACTTTGACTGGCAACAGCTTTTTGTGGTATCAGGCAAAGAGACATTTTCCCGTCCTGGAACCAGAGAGCTTTTTAAACATATAAATCTAACTCATGGTGGGTAGTTCATCTAGTCAAGAACTATTGATTGGCACTAGCTTTGCAAATAATTCTCATCACTGCTCCTGAACAGTATTGTAGCAAGGGGGGGGGCACTTTGTGTATGCAAAAGCATGTGCTGCTGTAGATCTAGGGCCTTTCTGGAGCCTGGCAGGAAAAGGACCGACCCAGCCTGAGAATTTACTCAGGGTTGGGAAACACAGCATCTTTCCAAATATTGCTGGACTGCAGTTCCCATTATTAATATTATTATCTTATTAATTTCTATCCTGTCTTTCCCCCACCAATGAGACTCAAGGCGGCTAACAACATCATAAAAAACAATACAAGCTAAAAACAGTACAAAGTTAAAATCACATTATAAATATAACATTTAAAAAAGAATTAAACAATTCACAAGTTAAAAACATTACAGTAGAAATTAAAATACCTTTTTAAAAACCCTTAATTTTTTTTTAAATTAAATTATTCCTCACCACTGGCTGTACTGGCTCGGGATGATGGTTCATTCTGGGATGGCAGGAGGAACAATGCACATCCACCCAATAAGTAGTTAAATATATAATTAGAGATAAAGTTAGGTGAGGTCATGGCTATATAAGCAAACTGACCAAGGAGAGGGAGGGGCCCAACTGTGTTAACTGAAAAAGAACGTTGCAGTCCTGCCTGGTTGGGTTGGCACACAGGGTCACTGTCCAACGACATCTGGACAGCTCCAAACTGCCCACTGTTACGCCTTAACTATGGCCCCGTCTATATGGGGGGGGGGATGCGATCGCCTACAAAGAAATGTGGTAGCAATTTGCAGTGCTGAGACCTGTCTTAATGGTTAATGGTGCCCCCTGAAACTTCGCATGCCCAGTAGCCAAGATGGTGCCCACGAGTGAATTACTCATGCTTTTAAATCTGCCACTGCCAATTATTAAAAAAAAAACAAAAAAACATTCACCATGGTGCGCACAAGCAACACTTCATATTTACAAATGAAAAAAGTATAAAAGAGAATGAAAGATCACCATTTTACCGGCTTACTGACCACTCACATAGCCAAAAATCCAACATGGCGGCAAAAGGCATTTGCCCTGTTTGCAAGCCCCCACTTCACATGCTCGTCCGGCCAATCAGCTTGCACTGCCCTGGCACAGCAATGTAAATGCAACAGTCTTAACAATCGCACATTCGCATCACTTATGGAGCTTTTTAAAATCTCAGAGAAAAGCCTGGATGGCTTCCCTGACAGAGTTGAAGGTGGATTTGGCTTCCTCACTTCTGAATGAGACCTATTGATGCAAATGTCCGTATAGACAGATCACCTTCCATTCAAATTCCATTAGGATTATTTTCACCTTTTGGACAGGACCTATAATTCCAGATCTGAGCAGTTAGGGGAAACTCTTCCAACCAAGTAACCTGTTTTTAGTCCTAATCTATGAATGTACATATGCGGCACTGCCACCTCATCCCATGTATGCTTATTTCCACAATTAGCAGAGAAGACCTCAGGATTAATTAACACTCCCATGGACCAGGCAGTAGTGTTAGGATAGTTTTAGTTTTGTATTAGTAAGAAAAGAGGAAAACAATTATTATTATTATTGCGTTATTGTTACGGCCTTTTGCGGTCGGGTGTATTTTTCAGTAGAATAGTGTTAGTCCAATAAAAAATTCCTAATCCCCCAAATTCCTTGAACACCACAACCCTCCCCTCAGCATCTCTCACCTGCAGTAGAGACCGCCATCTTAGCCTGTCACGTGACACGCCCAATTATTCCCCCCCCCCCCGCGGTCCCTTTCACGCGGGAGACGCTCAACAACCCCCAGCGGCTCCTTTCTGAAAGAGCCCCTTCTCCTCTCCAGAGGTCGAGACTCTGGAAAAAGGAGACGTCCAATCAGCGTCCGTCTAGAGGGGGAGTTGACGGCCAAGTAGCCAATCACAACCGGAGAGGGTGGCGAGTTGAAGATCTCATTGGCTGTCAAAGCCTCAAGAGGCGAGGAAGGCGCTGAGGATCGCGATGCTATTGGCCAACCACGATGCATGGGCGGGGTCTTAGTGTTGAGCTGGAGGTGGGCGGGGCCCTGTGTTGAGCAGGTGGTCGTCGCTCTCGGAATGGCGGCGGCGGCGGCGGCGGCTGCAGTGAGGGGGTCCCAGGGAGGGCGGCGGCGCCTCTGGCTCGGGGTGAGGAGGCGGCGGCGGCGGGGCGCCTCTGAGGGGAAGGGGCTCCCTTTGACTCCGCGGGGGTGGGGGGCGTCGGGTTAGTCGGGGAGGGAATTGCGGGTCCTTCCCACTGCCTTTGCCAGAGCTGGTAGCCGGGCGAGCGGGAGGCAGAGCTTGTTAGCAAAGTCCCTTCGGGGTCAACGCTCTCAGATTCCGCTGCGGGTGGGTGGGAATTGCAGCCACCCAAAGTAACTTTCCCATAATACTCCAGCCAAGACTTCAGACCAGAAGCCAGCTTCGGGTTCATAATGCCAACTTATTCTATCCAGATGGTTTTAAATTGTGAATTTTATTTATTATTATTATTATTTGGAACTTGCAGATACAAATATAGAAATTTTGATATGTACATATAAATACATATATATGTATACTTATCTTCGTTCCAATATTTTTCAAAACATTACATTCTTCCAGACATTCCAATTACAATCTAACAATCTAACACCTTCACATATAATCTAATATATCCCTCTCACTTCCTAACCTTCATTCATCTTCTGTCATTCTACATTCCCTCTTTATTCTTCCTTTCTCAGCTTCCTCATTCTTCCTTTTCTCTTCCTCAACCTTCCACAGTCACCATTCCTTTAATACCTTAAATTGTGAATTTTAAACGGTGTGCTGGTTGTTTTAAAATGTCTTAGTCTTGTTTTGTTTTGTTTTAATTGGTACATTTTCACTGAAATGTGTTTTTAACTAATATAGTTGTCCCTTCATATTCGCTGGGGTTTGGTTCCAGGATCCCCCGTGGATACCAAAATCTGTGAATGCTCAAGTCCCATTCTATGCAGTGGCATAGCAAAATGCTGTCCCTTGTATAAGATGGCAAAATCAAGGTTTGCTTTTTGGATTATTATTTTTTTAATAATATTTTTAAGCTGTGCATACTTAAATCCGTGGATACCAAATCCATGGACACGGAGGAACAACTGTATTAGGTTTATACCGTATGTTAATGTGTTGTTCCCTGCCTCCATCCACAGAGACACGTGGGTAAAAAAATAAATATCATTATTATTATTATGTAGCAAAGACTCCAGACCAGAAGCAAACTAGCAACACTGTTGCAAATTCATAAAGTGAGTGTACAGTAGGACCCTTATATCCACTGGGGATTGGTTCTGGGAGGGGCGTGGATACCAAAAACCATGGATAATAGTGAACCCCATTGAGAATAATGGGACTTCTGGTTTAAAATACCATAGTGTTACCTTGGAGGACCTAGAAAATGGCTAGAGAGGACATACTTTTTAGGAAGACTCTGTGGTAGGTGTGCTGTTTTCTGTCCTGTGGATAACTGAATCGGTGGATAATGAATCAGTGGATACAGGGGTCTTACTGTATTCTTAGAGTATCTGGGAAGCCGGGCCAAATCAAAGGCTGTAACAAGTGTCGCTGAGCACACACAATTTGCTGGAGGACATGAGACGTGCCTTCTGGCTACTTAGTTCTTTGCAGAAATTGGCTTAAAGGGTCCACTGCCAATTGCTCCATCTTTGCCTTAGGACGGTGATGGCGAACCTATGACACGCGTGTCAGCACTGACACGTGTAGCTGTTTGGGCTGACACACGGCTGTAGGCCTCCTCCCCACCCTGCCCGCAACCTCACCACCCTCCCTAAAGTGGCGATCGGTCGCCACTTTTGGGAGGGTGGAGGAAAGTGGTGGGCGGGGCTACGAAGCCCCGATCGCCACATTAGGGAGGTGGGGGGATGGAGCCTCCCCCCCACCTGGCCACCCCACCGAGGCTTGTCGTGCTTCCCCGGAGCTGCCTCGGAAAGGCCAGGTAAGGCGGTGGCCGGGCAGGCGGGAGTCTCCCCGGCCTTCCCGAGGGGACTCCAGGGCTTCGAAGCCCCGGAGCCACCTCGGAAAGGCTGGGGAAGGTGGCGGGAGGGACTGCCTGGCCTCTCCCCAGTCTTCTCGAGCGTGCTCCGAGGCTTCGAAGCCCCTGAGCCGCCTTGTAAAGGCTGGGGAAGGTGGCGGGAGGGAGGGACTCTGACAGGCCTCTCCCCAGCCTTCCCGAGGGGGCTCCAAGGCTTCAAAGCCCTGGAGCCGCCTCAGAAAGGCCGGGAAGGCGGCGGGAGGGAGGGACTCTACCCGGCCTCTCCCCAACCTTCCCGAGGGTGCTCTGAAGCT
Source organism: Gambelia wislizenii (assembly GCA_030847615.1). NCBI lineage: Eukaryota > Metazoa > Chordata > Lepidosauria > Squamata > Crotaphytidae > Gambelia > Gambelia wislizenii. The sequence goes on along the minus strand of JAUMIR010000001.1, from coordinate 444,116,752 downwards.
TCAAAGCCCTGGAGCCACCTCAGAAAGACCGGGGAAGGCAGCGGGAACGACTCTGTCCGGCTTCTCCCCAACCTTCCCGAGGGTGCTCCACGGCTTCGATGCTCCGGAGCCACCTCAGAAAGGCTGGGGAAGGAGGCGGGAGGAAGGGACTCTGCCCAGCCTCTCCCCGGCCTTCCCGAGGGTGCTCCAAGGTTTTGAAGCCCCGGAGCCGCCTCAGGGAGGCCCGGGAAGGCAGTGGGTGGGCGGGCGAGAGTCTGCCCAGCCTTTTCCCGGCCTTCCCGAGGAGGCTCTGGGGCTTTGAAACCCCAGAGCCCCCTTGGGAAGGCCGGAGAAGGTGGTGGGAGGGAGTCTGCCCAGCCTCTCCCCAGCCTTCCCGAGGAGGCTCCAGGGCTTTGAAATCCCGGAGCCGCCTCGGGAAGGCCAGAGAAGGCAACAGGAGGGGGGGAGAGAGTCTGGCCAGCCTCTCACCGGGTTTCCTGAAGGGGCTCTGGGGACTGAGAGCCCCATATAGCCTCTTCGAGAAGGTTGGGAGGAGTGGAGGGAGCGCGGCGTAGAGGTTTTTCAGCCACCCCCACCATCCCAAAGCCACAACAAGGCTGAGAAAGCTCAATAGCGGCTTTGGGAAGGGCGGGGGAGCTAAAAAGCACCTTTCCCGCCAACTCCCCGCTCTCCCGGGGTCTTGGCTCTCCCCCCGCCCCCAAATGGAGCCAAGCCCCAGGAGAGGGGGGAGTTGAGCGCCTGGCTTGCTCTGCAAGCACTCCGTTTAAATCAGCTCCTCTCCCTTGAATGGGAGGGGGAGAGAAGCTGATTTAAATGGGGTGCTTGCTGAGCAAACCGCGAATAATCAAAACCGTGAGAGTGAAAGCTGCGAATGTGGAGGGGCAACTGTATACATTTATGTTATTTAAACAATAAATATTGCGAAATAATGTTTTTTCCTCAGAGTGACACACCACCCGAGTTATGCTCAGTTTTTTGGTGAAGTTTGACACACCAAGCTCAAAAGGTTGCCTATCACTACCTTAGGAACTAAAGCAAAGCTGCTTTGTTTAGAACAGGGGTGGGGTATGGGGGCCATTCAGGGTATTTCTTGGATTGCACCCATCAGCTGTAACCACCACAGTGATAGGTGATTCGTGATGTTAGTTGCGGTGCAACGATATCTGGAGGGGTACATGGTCTCCATCCATTTTAGACTCTAGTTGTCCCTTCACATTCGCTGGGGTTTGGTTCCAGGACCCCCCCGTGAATACCCAAGTCCCATTATATGCAATGGCATAGCAAAATGATGTCCCCTATATAAGATGGCAAAATCAAGGTTTGCTTTTTGGATTATTATTTTTTTAAGAATATTTTCAAGCCGTGAATACTTAAATCCGTGAATGCCAAATCCGTGAATATGGAGGGACAACTGTACTTCTCCAAAACACTTTGATTGGAGGTTGTAATTGCTGGTATGTACTGGATTCCTACTGTACAGTATATACGTTCTTGGAAGTGAGTCCTGTAACATTCCATGCTGATAAGGCTGGCTGAGATAGCAACCTTGAATGTAACTTGATTTTGAGATTTAAGGGTCAAAGTTGGGTGGTTTAGAGGGAATGTGGTAATCATTTTACTTCCCCCCCTTTTTTTAAAATTAGACAGTTCAGTGCTATAAAGCCATCATGTTGCTAAATAACTTGTGTCCATATGAAATTAATGTATGGATCATAGAGACGTATGTATGGATCATAGATCCTAAAAGCAAAGTGTCTTTGAAGTGACAATGTGCTGTTTGTTTTCTGTGCTCTTGGGCATTTGTGCTGTGTTTGAAGTAAACTGACTGCTGTATTTTACTATTGCCTCCTCTGTAAAGACTGGAAGAGATCACATTATTATTTATCCATTTATATCGCACCTTTCTTCTAAAACTAGGACTCAAGGCTGCTTACCTAAATTAAAATAAATTTAAAATAAAATAAATATCTACATACCAATACATATAAGTAACATCATACAAAATGTTATTCTTAAGGTGTGATTAAACTACCTATACAATTAAACCATTTAAAATAAATCCATTAAAAAAGCAAAAGAAAACCCTACTATGAAAGGCCCTTGTAGTCAGTTCCCAAAAGCCTGGTGGAATAGAAAAGTTTTCACCTGCCAATGAAAGGACAAGGAGGGAGCCATTTCAGTCTCCCTGGGAGTTGTGTTCCAAAAGCCTGGGAGCAGCTACTCAGAAGGCCTTGAGTCCTAGTTCTGGGGAAATGGTGGTATATAAATGAATATAGAGAAAGAATCAGCAATAAGGGAGAATAGTCTAGCAAAGGGAAACACATTGTAATATACGGTAATATTGAAGAGACAGTGATGTAAAGTCCATAAGGCTGAAGTTCATAGAATCATAAGAGTTGGAAGAGACCACAAAGGCCATGCAGTCCAGCCCCCTGCTGTGCAGGAATAAACAATCAGCATTCCTGAGTTGTTCAAAGTTACTTATCTTTTCTACAGTTTAAATTTATAGTGTATATTTCTTGGCTCTTTTTACTTAAGCGGCTCCTCAAAATGTCATGTGACCCACCTGTATTATAATTAAATCATCGTAATAGTAAACTACTGCAGTTCGGGTGGGGGGAAACCTACACCAAGCCCTGGGAGAATTTCAGGTAACAGGGTCTCCTTGTAGAGATCCTACATTGGGGTGAGCAACTTCTGGGAAACGGAGCCACATTGGCACTGTCTTGTTGCCAGAATTTAGCAGCAGTAAGAGAAAGCAAGGCTTTCCTTCTAAAAATGTCCATGCTTCGACATGTCTTATTTACAAATAACATTTTGTTTCCAGGAGTCTTCTACATATGTGATTCCATTTTTACACAAGGTGTATGGGAAGCATAGGCTTGTTTTAAGGGGGAAGTGATGCTTTTTTTTACTGGGGTCCTCAAGGGACTGTAAAAACAGGCAGGGAGAGTGCATTGCCAACTGTTGCCCAGTATGAATATTCTTTGCTACATTGAGTTAGTTCTCTCTTTCTGTTATTCTGCTTGCAGATCCCTAGGAAAATAACTCTCAACTGGCATTCTTCATCATTTTCTTCATCCTCTTCAGTGGTAAGTTGTTTTCTGCTGTTTAAGTGAGGGGGGGCAGCAGACAGGGAATTAAGCTTTTAGAATTCTTTGGTTCACATCATGCACTGTCAGGCTATTCTTCTGCAGGCATTCCCGTCCATTCCTGGAAAGAGGCTGCATTATGCATAGCAAGCCACTTGTACCCCACCCAGTGAGTAAAGCTAGAGAAGCACAAGTTTGCTCACAACAATCCTGCACTAAGACAGAGACTCCTACCAGTGGGTGCAAGAGGACACACTGGGTTATTATTTTTTAAAAAACAAATTGGCATAAGTGCTTAGTGCAAACATTTCAGCTTTACATTTCTTGTGGATTGCACTGTCAGTCATTGTCTACCCATTTACTCAGGGTTATTTATTAGTTTTAGTCTGCAGTAAATAGAAAAATAGGAGCCAGCGTAGTGTAGTGGTTTGAGTGTTGGACTATGACTTTGGAGACCAGGGTTTGAATCCCACTCAGCCCATGAAAAGCCACTGGGTGACCTTGGGCAAGTCACCCATGCTCAGCCTCAGAAAAACACCTTAGGGTCACCATAAATTGGAAATGACTTCAAGGCACACAACAACAAAAATAGATAAATGAGAGATGCCTATGTAAACAGAATTATAGGGTTAATAAGAGGAGCAAAAATAGAATTAATATAGTTGTGTAATTCTCTAGTCAGTAGATAGAAGATTGTGATCTAGTTGGTATTAAGTTATGGCACTGACCAGAACTTTGTATTCTACAGCCAACAACCAAACTGTTCATAGATGGCAAGTTTGTTGAGTCGAAAAGCAATGAATGGATTGATATTCACAACCCAGTAAGTGATGTTGTTTTCCTTGTGCCCATCTTCTCTCTGAGTTGGATTGTGCAGTTCACCAGTGTAAGGAGGAACAATAAAAGTTTTATAGTGATTCTCCAAGTTGTATTTCTAAACACCCTGAATTTCAGAAGCTGTCTTTGGTTGTGTTTAAAGGAAAAAAATGTTTTAGTGCTATATATAAGAACCTTGACATTTTTGAGAGACAAATTTTTGATCTTTTTCCTAATTCTTATTGCCGTCAAAGTGATATGGTTCTTCATAGTGGGAAAGAGAAGGGTTTTTGGCTGAATCATTTTCCTGGGCTTAAAGCTAATTTAGATGTTAACTGGAAGACATAATGTGGATACCTTCAGTGTATGATGCATGATCTTAATTTGCTTGGTGTACTCTTGAATCTTCTTATCAGATTACAGTTGCTTTTATGTAGAAGCTTTAGTGACATTCAAACAATTTGTCTCTTAAGAGAAATACCTGAGGCTGAAGCATACGTTCATTTGCTGCTAGCAAAATATGCTAGGTTCTCTTTTATTCCTCTGCAGAACCAGCCAAGGTCATCTGTTACCAATGAATGGTCTCTGCAGCTGACGTTCAGTGTGGAACAGCAAAGTTTGGGATTTACTGTTTTATGTCAGGGTTTGGGGGTTTCTGGTGAAACAGCACTCTCTCCCCCAACAGTAGAGGGGGGGCTCCACCTTACTCTTTACCAATCTTGTATAGTTGTCTGAGTCAGTCAGGATTGCTCCCTTCATTATAAGGTCAGTTATGTTTGGTTTGCTGTTCTAACAGGCCACCAATGAAGTGGTTGGTCGTGTCCCAAAAGCCACACAGAGTGAGATGGAAGCAGCAGTAGCTTCATGCAAAAAATCATTCCAGAACTGGTCTGAGACATCAATTCTAAGTCGACAGCAAGTATTTCTACGATATCAACAGCTCATCAAAGATAATCTGGTGAGGACTTGCTTCCTGATCTTGACTCCATTTGCTGTAAAGTGGGAATTATAATAGCTGTTCTACCTAAAATTGTAGAGATGAGCAAAATTAAGTTTACAAACCACCTTGCACATGAAATAATTTCCACAGATTCCATAAGTGTATGACCTTGTTCCAGATGGACATCAGTGCCTGCCTAAAACCAAGTGCAGGAGATTATCTACTGTATTTGCTCTTTTGTCAGCTAACATTATTTCTAGAAGTTTTGGTCTCAAATTATTATTATTATTATTATTATTATAAATTATTTTGTCTGTGAAGAAAAAGGAGAAGAATCTTTGCGCAGCTTATCCACAGTTTCCACCATTCCCTCTTCTTCCTGCCTGGATTACTAGAACACCCACTCTCAAAAATGAGCACCTGTGGGGAAGAGGGGATTCCTATTATTTGCAAAAATAATCACATATCCATATTGATTTAGCCCTGACAGGTTGTCCTATCATAAATTCAACAGTTACTGATTAAATTATAATTTATCCATCTGATAAACTGTCTGGGAAAAAACCCTTCATTGGCTGTCTCACACAGTTAACGCAGGGGTGAAGAGAAGTGACTCTCTATGTTCAGAATGGTTAGGGAACTGAGATATTCCTTTTTCCAGCAGAAAGAGGAGGGGATCCTTCCTCTTGGGTATTGGCTCCGCCTCCAGTTTAACAGATAGGGCAACCTACAAATCAGAAACAAGCAGAGACAATCCCCTCGGAGGAGGAGCCAACTCCAACCTACCCAGTTCAGTTCTGCCTGTTGGCAAAGCAGGCTCTCAGTGCTCCAGCACTTTGCAGCTAGAACAAAGGATCCATCATGGTGGACCCCATGCGCAACCATGTGCGCGGAAGAGATCTCTCCTCCTCCAAGGAGATTGGCCTGGGCCTCTCTGGGACCAGGGACCAGCAGGGAGACATGGAGCTCCGTGCCTCCTCAACGGGATGGACGTTGAGCTCCACGGCGGGTGAAACAGTGGCCCGCGAGCGGGATGGGGCCTCCACAGGGGAGGCAGACCACGCAGCCGCATCCAGCTCTTTGCCCTCCGGAGCCAGTGAGGGCTCGTCGGGCCTCAGCAGGGAGAAAGAGGAGGATGCCAGCGAGGCAGAGGACCTTCCACCGCTGATGCTGGCCAGTAAGGAGTTGCCGCTGCAGCTTGCAGCATGGATCACTTTGATCGCATGGCAAGCTATGGTGGCAAGCAGCAGCGGGGACAGCCATCAGGGGGATGGACCCTTGGCAGGGGGAGGCTCCCCAGGGCCCGTGAAGGCACATTGGCAGGACGCAGTGAGCGGAAAGGCCGCGGAAAAGAGGGGACGTCCAGTGGCTCCTGAAGGGGAACATGCCCACCAGAGCCCAACTGGGGTTTACCGGTGGGCGAAGGGGGGGCAGCCACCATGCAAGAAGCCTTGCGGAGCAAACAAGTCCCAGGTCCTGGACTGGGAGGGGGACTCCAAGCTAGATGAGAAGGAAATCCCCCTCAGGGAGGAGGGAGAACTCTTCTCAGAAGGGGAGGAGGAGACCGGGGAGGACCAGGCCTCTCCCAGGCTCTTCAACTCATCTGCTTTTGCTATCCTACTCAAAAAGGCACTAAGGGCCCTGGGTTGGAGACACCAGAGACTCCTGCAGGGGGCTCCACCCAGGGGGTGCCAGAGCTAAGACTACTAGGGAAAGGGGCAGCTAATGTGCTCCCCTTCGGATTTGTTTGAGGATGTTGTGGGGAGCGAATGGGCTCAACCAGGTTCATCTAGGGCCCAACCCTCCTATGCCAAGTCACTGTACAGTTTTACGAGTGATGTTATGGAATGGTTTAAACTGCCTGCCATCGACGCACCAGTGGCTGGGTTGGTTACTGGCTCATTCTTCCCTCGGAATGGCGATGAGAATCTCAAGGCACCAGAAGGCAAGAGAAATGAAACTTTTTTGTGTAGATCACATGAAGCCTCGACCTTAGCAATTAGGGCGGTGGCAGCTGCCTCGATTTTCGCTAGAGCCACAATCAGGTGGACAAAGGATCTCTTGGAGATGGTAGCAGACAACGAAATTAAGTTTCGTCAGGGCATAAATAAGATGGCAAAGGCCTCGGTGTTCATGGCAGATGCTAGTTTGGACACCATCCAGTTCTCTTCTAGGGCAGTAGGAGCCAATGTTGTGGCAAGACAACAGCTATGGCTGAGAAACTGGCACGCAGATAGCAAGGCTCAAGCTAACCTGTTGGTGTGTGCCTTCAAAGGCAGTAAATTGGGGACACCTTAGAAGAGGTATTGGTAAAAACTAAGGACAAGAAGAAGGCCTTGCCATCTCTGCCAAAGAAGGAGGAACAAAGGTCTTTTCGCTCTAGCACCCAGGGATTTAAGGGTTACAGGTTGGGTAACCAGGGACGTCCTTGGCAGCACAAGAGAAATTGGGGTGTGTCAAGATCTTTCAACAAATTGAAGCCAGGTTCCTCTCCTAAGCTATCGACATCCCAAACTTCCAAACAAGGGGGCAAGCCCGGGCAGTCTCTTTGACTGCTCCAGCCTGCCGGAGGGGGGCAGGCTGGCCAGGTTTGCAGGCAGATGGGAAGGTACATCCTCAGATGCCTGGGTAAACCGGACGGTCAGTCAGGGGTACACCATAGACCTACTTTCAAGACCACCCCCCTCCTTTGTGCAATCATGCCGAACTCAATCCCTGGAGAAACAGGGATTGATGGAGATGGCAATAGCAAACCTGATCAACATGCAGGTAGTGGAAGTGGTACCAGAGACGGAGAGGTTCTCGGGAACCTACTCCCTACTTTTCTTGGTCCCCAAAAAGAACAAGGCTTGGAGGGCAGTCCTGAACTTGCAGGGTGTCAATCAGTGGGTGGTAAAATGCAAGTTCAGGATGGAGACCTTGCGATCCATCCTGGAAGGCATTCAGAGGGGAGACTTTCTGGCCTCTCTGGACCTTCAGGATGCATATCTACACATAATGATCCATCTGGCGCACAGATGCTTCTTGAGGTTTGCTTTCAAGGAGAACCACTTCCAGTACAGGGCTGTGCCATTCAGTCTCTCCTCATCGCCCAGAATATTTACCAGGATACTGGTAGCGCATCCAAGGGCCCAGGGGGTGCACTTGTACCCGTATCTGGACGACATCTTGATCAGGGCATCTTCCCTGGACAGGGCCACTCTGGATGTGGCGAAGACTATTCAGTGTCTGGAATCCCACAGTTTTGTGGTGAACAAACAGAAGAGCTAGTTGGAACCAACACAGAGAATTCAACATCTGGGGAACGTGTTGGATAGCTGCTCCTACTGAGTTCCTCCCAGAGGACAGGAGACAGAAGTTACAGGAGCTAGTGTGTGTGACCCTCGCCTAGAAGAAGATGCCCCTGATTTCTTTAGCCAGGTTACTGGGCCTAATGATAGCATGCATAGATGCAGTGCCTTGGGCCAGGTACCACCTTCGAAAACTCCAGTGGTTCCTTCTTCCCTTTCAGGAATTGGTTGCAAGGAAGGCCTGCACGTTTTTGAAGCTACCCGCGAGGTGAAGACCTCCCTGTACTGGTGGCTGTCGGACACCCTTCAGATGGGGGTTCAGATCCAGGAGCCAAGAAGGATTGTGGTGACCACAGATGCCTCATGGACAGGTTGGGGAGCCCATTGTGGGGAGCAGATGGCTCAGGGGCCCTGGTCGAGCCAGGAACAGAACCTTAGCATCAATATTCTGGAACTCAGGGTGGTGAGGCTGGCCCTGATAGAGTTTCATCTCTTGGTAGAGGGCAACCACGTTCTGATACAGACAGACAACATCTCGACAAGGGCGCACATAAAGAAGCAGGGGGGACCCAGTCATGGGCTCTCATGCAGGAGTCGGATTTATTGTTTCAGTGGGCAGAGACACACATCACATCGATCAGGGGGGAGTATCTACAAGAGAAGTTGAACTCCCAGGCAGATTGGCTGAGCAGACACACACTGGTACACAGTGAGTGGGAGCTCAACAGCCTGATTTTCCAAATGGTGGTTTTTTGCTACGGGAACCTATGGATGGACCTATTCGCATCAGAAGAGAATCACAAGCTACCTAGATGTGTATCCAGATTCTGGACCAGGGGGCGTTAGCCTTCGATGCACTCACAATAACATGGCCACAGACCTTGTGCTATGCCTTCCTGCTGACAGCGTTACTGGGGAGGGTCTTGCGGAAGATCATGCAAGAAAGGGCCGAAGTAGTTCTCATTGCACCCCACTGGCCCCGAAGACCGTGGTTCCCAGACCTAGTCCAGCTCCAGATACAGGAGCCATGACCTCTACCCCCATGGCCAGATCTTCTAATGCAAAATGGGATTCTTCATCCAGATCCTGGCTGGTTACAACTACATGCCTGGAGGTTGAGCGGAAAAGACTCCTTAAAAAGGGTTATGATAGCGGGGTGGTTGACACCATGCTGGCAGCCAGGAGGCCTTCTACTATTAGGCTGTACGAGGCCACGTGGAGAGCATTTTGCAGGTAGAAACAAAGGGGTGCGGCCCCTAAGGGCCTCAGTTGCTTCGGTGTTAGCATTTCTGCAAGCTGGTTTGAAGAAAGGGCTATCGCCGAATACACTACGTTGTCATGTGGCAGCTTTGGGGTCAATTTTGAAAGGGGATCGGAACAAGACATTGACGTTGCATCCCCCATATGTAGCTTCTTGAAAGGTGTGACAGCAGTGCATCCACCAGAAGTGTATAGATTCCCTTCATGGAAGCTGAATGTGGTTCTCAAGGCTCTTATGACAGCTCCCTTTGAGCCTATAAGGGATGTTGAGTGGAACTTTATTACCTAGAAGGTGGTTTTCCTGGTGGCAATTACCTCAGCAAGATGGGTCTCAGAGCTTGGCGCTCTATCGATCGGTGAGGAGTTGTGCGTGTTCCGAAAGGACTCAGTGACATTGCAACTGGACCCCTCATTTACGCCCAAAGTGAATTCCCTGTTCCATAGGTCTCAGGAACTGGTCTTACCATCGTTCAGTCCTAAGCCGGTGGCAGAGTTGGAGAAGTTGTGGCATACACTGGATGTCAGAAGAGCTTTGAAGATATGTATTAAGAGAACAGAGGAATTTCTTAAGTCAGATGCCTTGTTTGTAGCATTCTCAGGACGAGTGAAGGGGAAGAAGGTCTCTTCTTCCACTATTGCTAGGTGGCTGAAAAATGTATCGAGCAGGCCTACGTGAGCAGTGGAGAAGTGGTGCTGTGGGGCATCCTAGCCCATTCTATGCGAAGCGCAGCTATGTCTGCGGCTCTGGGGAGTACACAGTCTATTCTGGACATATGTAGAGCAGCTACATGGGCCTCCGCTTCTATGTTCACCAGACATTATCGAATTGATTGCATCAGCTGACGCTGCATTTGGGTATCAGGTGTTGCAACAGATCATTCAGTAACGTATTCTACAGTCCTTTTCCCATCCTATTTGGACCACTGTTATAGGTCCCAAGAGGAAGGATCCCCTCCCTTCTCTGCTGGAAAACAGAACATTGGTACTTACTGTGAAGATTCCTTTTCAGCAGTAGAGGGGAGGGAATCCTTACCCTCCCACCCCCCCAAAAAATAACTTAGTGTTGTATTATAGATGTGGGTGGTTTTATGTCATTGTTTTGTTTGCTGGAACTGTTTTAACCTTTTCTGGGGAAGTTGGGGTTGGCTTCTCCTCCGAGGGGGTTGTCTCTGCTTGTTTCTGATTTGTAGGTTGCCCTGCCTGTTAAACTGGAGGCAGAGCCAATACCCAAGAGGAAGGATTCCCTCCCCTCTACTACTGAAAAGGAACCTTCATGGTAAGTACTAATGTTCCATTCTTGACCCTCATAGGACAATTTGTCTTGCTTCTTCTCTTCCAGTTCAATAGACAAACTCTTTTTTCCACATTGTTGAATTAACCTTATGTTCAGGGGTTCTCTTCCCTCTTTTTTCTAGAAAGAAATTTCAAAACTGATCACCTTGGAGCAAGGGAAGACCCTAGCTGACGCAGAGGGAGATGTCTTCCGAGGCCTCCGTAAGCTGCTGGCATATGCTTCCATTATTGTATTTATTTATTTATATTCTGACTTTCTTCCAGAGTGGGACCCGAAGTGGCTTACAAAATGAATCCATAAAAACCCAATTAAAATCATCACATTAAAAGTATAAAATTATTTTAAAAGCATACCAAAAATTAAAAAATAAAGGACACACACCAAAAAGAAGCTTCCCTGTCCTGTGAGTGATTACCTATTAAAAGCCTGTTTAAACAAAAAGCTCTTTGCCTGCTTGTGAGAAGAGAACAGGGAAGAGGTCAGCCTAGCCTCACATGGAAGAGGGTGGTAGGGTGGGAGCAACCACTGAGAAGTCCTCACTAAGTGAACCTGTGACAATAGCAGGACTGAGAGAAAGCTCTAACCTGTAAATCTTAAAATTCTGACAGGTTCATACAGGGAGATATGGTCTTTCAGATAGACTGAAGCCCAGCTGTATAGGGCTTTATAGGTCATGACTTGCACTTTGAATTGTGCCTGGCAACAAACTGGCAGCCAGTGAAGCTGTTTTAACAAGGAAGTTATATACGATCTCTGTAACTTCTTCCTGTGCATGGAAAATAGTTTTCATGGGTTAAGGGAAAAATTTAATGTTTTTGCTTCACATGAGTTCAAAGATCCCAGGAATATAGTCTCCCTCATTGTTCTCCTGTCATGGATTTCCTTACAAATTATAAACTATCAGTGGAATCCAGCAGTGCCTAAGCAGACTTCTGCATGCTTTTCTTCCTCTGCCTCCACTGTCTGGAACAGATTTTTAGGATACAATGGATGCTGCAAGGGGAAGTGGGAATTGTTCTCCTATCAGCTTTGTTAACAGAAGAAGGTTCATCAGCAGAAGGAGTTGAGCATTTCTTTCCTTCAGTTTTGATTTGTTTCTTCCTTTAGCAATAGCACTTGCATTTCTGTACCACTTTATAGTGCTAAGCACACTCTAAATGATTTACAATGTGTTAGCTAATTGCCCCCAACAAACTGGCTACTCATTTTACCAACCTTGGAAGGCCGAATCAAACTGAAGCCCTGCAGGATTGAACTCACAGTATTGTGGCTGCAGTACCAGCATTTAACCATTGCGCCACCAGGGCTTCTTGTTTTCATAGAGCCATAGAGGTGGCTGGAAATGGAGATTATGTAGTCCAACCCCACCCTTACTGTATATTACAGTTACAGCCTTCCTGACAGATGGCTGTCAAACCTCTGTGCGTGTGTTTTTAATGAAGGAGAGCCAGTATCTCTAAAGTCATTTTAAGTATCATATGGTTTGGAGCTTTGATAGAACCAGCAAGCCTCAGTAGCTTCTCTTTCTCTCAATCTTCCTGGGAATGACTAATTCTAATCTGGAAAGGCATCAGCAGAGGAGAAAAGAATAAATAAAAACTCTTTGGAAGCACAGCTAGAGGGTGAAGAGATTAAAAGGTTCATGATTCCCTTTAAAAGACACCTGTTCTCATGGACCTCCTTCTACCACTAGCAGTGGTCATTTTCTTGATTCCCAATTTACACACAGTCTTCCTGTGATTGGCAAGAAACATCAACTATCCTGTGACCTTGGCATCACCAGGAGTGAAGCAACAAAAAGCAGAGGAAATTAGCTCTCCTAATAATCTCTTTTAGTTTTAAATGAAGACATGAGGCCAAGGGAAACATGCAAATGGAGTTGTGTGAGAGTGAATGCATTTGCTGCTTTTTCATGAGAACTTAAAAGCGGCATCTGCAAAAGAAGGGACTATACGTGTGCAAAGCTATTATCTCACTTCTGTTGCAGATTTTTATTACAAAGAACAAAAGTGCATGAGCTAGAAAAGGAAAGCTGTGCTTAACCTGTGGGGAGCAACAACTATGGTCATCCATATTTCACATTCTGGTAACACCAGCAAATAGTTTCGTGCAATGGAATACTGTTAGAGCAGTGTTCATTTCCAAAAGGCAGCTGCTGGCAGAATGGGAGGTATTTATGGATGATGCACTTGTTAGAGTGAAGGAGCTGGATGACCAAATTGTGTCCAACTTGAGAACAGGAAATTCGGAATCTGTGTTGCACGAGTACTCAGTGGCACCTTCCTGTGTTGCAGAGGTTGTTGAACATGCTTGCAGTGTGACATCCCTTATGCTGGGTGAGACCCTTCCCTCCATCACTAAAGACATGGACACCCACACGTATCGTTTACCTCTGGGAGTGTGTGCTGGCATTGCACCCTTCAATTTCCCAGCCATGATTCCTCTGTGGATGTTTCCCATGGCCATGGTGTGTGGAAACACTTTCTTGATGAAGCCTTCAGAACGTGTACCTGGAGCCCTCATGTTTCTTGCCAAGCTGCTACAGGATGCTGGTGCCCCTGATGGAACACTGAACATTATCCATGGGCAACATGAAGGTAACTGCAGGTATTAGGGGTCCCCAAGCTGCTGTGTGTGTGATGCAAGGAGATTGGTGCTATTTAAACCATATATTGGCCTTGTGTTCTTTTTTAGCAAATTCAAATTAGCATTTCCCATGTTAACATTTTAGTTAACAGATGAATACTAGTGTTGATGTAAATAAGCATGCATTGAAAGGCTAGGGGGAAATATTATTTTACTTTTTTTAACAGTGCAGTTTGGAAGTGTGACTGGTTGTTTTATTTTAAATATTTCCATTCTGCATTTCAAGACAAACCCACTCCATTTTATTACTGTATGTCAAATAACTTTGGTCATGCATTTGATTAGAGAAAAAAGAAAACATGATCCAAAAGAAGGCTAGTACTTAAGTTTAGTGGGAACATCAGGATCTCTGTTGAGGGTAGAGCAAATTAGAGGAAGGAATTAAGAATTTACTCTTGCTGGAATATAGTTGCTATAGCATGAGGATCAGCAACTATTTTCCCCCCTGAGTTTAAATACATACTTTGATTCAGAGGATATTAAACATTAGCATACAGCTAAACCAGAGCTGTTTCTTTTGGGACTTATGGATGAACAGCTGGAGAGGAGATATGGAAGAATATTTCAGTATATGATTATGGCAGCAAGATTGCCATATGCTCAGCATTGGAAAAAATCAATATTACTTACAGAAGAATGGTTGTTAAAACTGAAAGAGTTAGCAGAAGTGGATAAATTATCTAGTTTGATTACAGAAAAATCATTAGAAACATTTTTTTTAAAGATTGGAAACCCTTGATTGACTATTGGAGGGGAAAAGTAATTGACTGAATAACAGTTGGGTTAGAGAATTAATATGAGTTATTTGATAGAAGAAGTGTATGATGCAATTTGTAGAGAACAGGGCAGGACTATATCTTATATATGTATAGCCTCTTAAAAGAAAGTAAAAAGTCAGCAATCTATACATTTTTAGATATCTGTTTACCTCTGTTCTCTCCTGTGTTCATTCCTATCTGTCTCTTCTCTTCTTTTGTTCTCTTTTTTCCTCCTTGTTTGATGTTTTGTTTAAATATATGAAACTTGCTACCAATGGAAGGAACCGCTAGGCTATGTTATTTGTTTCATTGATGTGTGCGTTTTGTTTTGTTATGATATATTGAAACTAATAAAAATTTTTAAAAATATATGAAACTTTTATTGTATGTGGAAAAATCTTAATAAAAATTATAAAATCAAAAGTATCAGTAACATTATAAATAAGAATTACTTACTTAACAGTGTCTTTTTTTTATTACAGCTGTGAATTTTATTTGTGACCATCCTGATATTAAAGCTATCAGTTTTGTGGGATCTAATCAGGCTGGAGAATATATTTATGAAAGGGGTTCTAAGCATGGGAAAAGAGTCCAAGCCAATATGGTAATTCAGTGACATCTCTGTTTACAGAATCACTTTTGACTAGTCTTGCAAAAAAAATTGAAAAAAGATAACTGTGTGTTCTAAACTGTCAATTCTAATGTTTTGATATTTCAGTTTGGTTAGCTAAATTCTGTAAAGATGTATTGAATAATTCTTCAATAACAATATTATAGTAGACATTTTCCACACAAAAAAAGGTTTTTCTGACTGCCTTTCCTGACAGCTTGGATTTGGGAATAGCAGCAATAGTCACATTTAGCTGTTAAATCTGAAACATATTCCATTTGCTGAGTGTTGATAGAGAAAAGTATATTGGTATTTATCTTTTTTTCATTGCTATCTTATCTATACTCAAGGATAACCAAGATGCCTCAAATGACTGGTGAAGGAAAAATCCAAAGTAGTACAAAGAGGATTTTGTTCTGAAGAGCTAGAGAATGGTTAGGTCTACAGTCAGGCAGTTAAGCTTTGAGGAACGATACAATTTATTTGTTGGTTGGTTTTATTTTAGGGAGCTAAGAACCACGGAGTGGTGATGCCAGATGCCAATAAGGAAAATACTCTGAATCAACTGGTTGGAGCAGCTTTTGGAGCAGCTGGGCAGCGGTGTATGGCTTTATCTACAGCAATCCTAGTAGGAGAGGCTAAGAAATGGCTACCAGAGCTGGTGGAGAGAGCTAAAAAACTGCAAGTCAGTGCAGGTACTGGTGCATTTTGGTAAAAGCCATTCTGTTCATTTGCAGTTCCCTGAATGTAGAACAGTCTTCCCTAAGTGGAGGTGATGAGAGTTGTAATCTAACACATTTGGAAGGATTCAGGTTGGTAGATGTAGGACTTCAAAATGTGTTGGTATTGGCCTTTATTTATTACTATATTTTTGTCCTGCTTTTCAGACAATTATCTCCCAAGGTGGCTCAGTATCAGTGACAAGACAGTGTCATCAGGCTTATGAACTAAAAAGGCAAGGTACAGTCGTCCCTTCACATTCGCGGGGGTTCCGTTCCGCGGACCCCCGCGAATGTGAAAAATCCGCGAATAACAAACACCCCTCCCCCTCCCTCCCCAGGCCTCCCTCCCTCCTTGCCCAGGCCTTCGCGGGGCCTTCCTAGGCCCCACGGAGGTCTCCCCGGCCCTCCCTCCCTCCCTGCCCAGGCCTTCGCGGGGCCTTCCTAGGCCCCACGGAGGTCTCCCCGGCCCTCCCTCCCTGCCCAGGCCTTCGCGGGGCCTTCCTAGGCCCCACGGAGGCCTCCCCGGCCCTTCCTCCCTCCCTGCCCAGGCCTTCGCGGGGCCTTCCTAGGCCCCACGGAGGCCTCCCCGGCCCTCCCTCCCTCCCTGCCCAGGCCTTCGCGGGGCCTTCCTAGGCCCCGCGGAGGCCTCCCCGGCCCTCCCTCCCTCCCTCCCCAGGCCTTCGCGGGGCCTTCCTAGGCCCCGCGGAGGTCTCCCCGGCCCTCCCTCCCTCCCCAGGCCTTCTCGGGGCCTCCAGAGGGCCTCCGGGGGTCCCGCGAAGGCCTTCGCACCGCTCCCCAGGCCTTCGCGGGGCCTCCGGAGGGCCTCCGGGGGTCCCGCGAAGGCCTCCCCACCCCTCCCCAGGCCTTCGCGGGGCCTCCGGAGGGCCTCCGGGGGTCCCGCGAAGGCCTCCCCACCCCTTCGCGGGGCCTCCGGAGGGCCTCCGGGGGTCCCGCGAAGGCCTTCGCACCGCTCCCCAGGCCTTCGCGGGGCCTCCAGAGGGTCTCCGGGGGTCCCGCGAAGGCCTTCCCACCCCTCCCCAGGCCTTCGCGGGGCCTCCGGAGGGCCTCCGGGGGTCCCGCGAAGGCCTTCGCACCGCTCCCCAGGCCTTCGCGGGGCCTCCGGAGGGCCTCCGGGGGTCCCGCGAAGGCCTCCCCACCCCTCCCCAGGCCTTCGCGGGGCCTCCGGAGGGCCTCCGGGGGTCCCGCGAAGGCCTCCGCACCCCTCCCCAGGCCTTCGCGGGGCCTCCGGAGGGCCTCTGGGGGTCCCGCGAAGGCCTCCCCACCCCTCCCCAGGTCTTTCATGGGGCCTCTGGAGGCCCCGTGTCGCGGTTTTGGGGGGGCCCGGGGGGGCCCTCCCAAAACCGCGAATAACCGAAACCGCGAATGTCAAGTTCGCGAATGTGGAGGGACAACTGTATATGGGAAGGGAAGAGATGGATGTGGGAGATCAGTTCTTCAAGGCTAGGATGAAGTAGTGAGCATTTTGTTATCTAGTTAGGACCCAGCTGGTCTGCTTGTGCTGGTGTTTTTGCTTCAGTAGTAATTAACAGCTCTTGCTCCTTTGGCTGATAAATAGAGCAGTCAGTTGCTCTTGTTCTTTCCCCCTTGCTTCTGTAATTTTGGGACAACTGGCAGAGCTACCTAGACTTAGTTTTCTTTGGATACTTACAGCATCTGTAATATTAGCTTTATGTACAAATATATAGAGCACAAGTGGAAGGAAGCAATATATTACCAGGCAACAAATTTGTTAACAGTGCTATGCTGAAAATTCCTCTACCCTTTTTTAAGGCATTCTTTTAATAGGAAAGAAATGTTTTTATGAAATGTCCCAAGTGTTCTTTTTGTCAGCTGATGGTGGAAGCATGTTCTCCCAGCTGCCCCTTTTTAAAAGATAGATAGCTCAAGCTGGTCTCATCCTATAGTAATTGCACAAGTGGGAAAATGTGCATATAAAAGACAATCATATGAACTGTTTACAGATGTTATGATACAATCTATTGTGGTTACCTTACTATATATAAGATAACCAGAGCACCATTTGAAACTCTGAACTATTCCTCCTGGCATGGTGTCCCAAGAGATAAGGTTATTCACCCACCATAGTTGGAACTGGTTTCCATGCATCCTACGAAGCTGTGAGAAACAGGAGGTTTCACTGTAGTTCTTCTGTTTCTGTTCTGACTGGTCTGATCTATTTGTACAAGATATAAAAAACCTCTGCTGCTTTGTAGCCATGCCAAGGCAAGGAAAGGGTTTGGTGCACAGTGGCTGTTCCACTGTGGCAATGAAGCCCAAAGTAGACAGAAACAAGTAATAAGTTTTTCCCAGCTATAATTCATCATCTGCATGCATAAATCATCCATGTATCCAATAAAATATTTTTTCAGGCCATTGGTTCATGCTTGTACTCGCTATGTACAAATCACTTGGGGTGGCTTGGAGTGAGATCCATCCCAATTCAGTATACCTGTTTACTGTGGTATTTCTCAGGGGAGGTGGAGGGGAACCAATAAGAGGCCTTTGGTCCCGTTGTAGAAGTCAGTGCTTGGTTTCCTTCAGATCTGCAATCCCAGGTCTTGGTGGATTAGACTGGATATGTCTGTAAAGGATTAATTTGAACTGATGAAGATAACCAGAGCAACTTGTATCTGTTAAACCATTTCTGTCAACAGTACTACGTTTTTCTCCTTCTAGTGATGCAATTGCTGCTTATTTGTTATTAGCAAGAGCCCCCCATAATATTTGTTGCTTTAACACTATCAAAGAATACATACATCTTGCATAACGCCACTGCATTGTCCACAAGTTGTTTAGTTGTCCAGCTAAATTGTTATGTGCATACAGAAGGATTAGAATATTTTGCACAACCAAATTGTTTGAACCAAACTTGGAATGAAGCTAAAGAGCATGATGATGGTTTCTGAGTCTTGGATAGCCTCAGTGTGTCAGTAGCAACATTCCAAGAGTAAGCAAATGAGTTTAAGGGGTGCACTCAGACTAAGTAAAACAAATAGCATCATTAATGGGTCAACAAGATGGATGCTGCTTGTTTTTTTGTTACATAAAATACATTTGTATTTTATTAAGCTTTTAGCAGTCCCTCTGTATTGTCGTAGGAGACCAACCTGGGGCAGATCTGGGCCCCCTGATCAGCCCCCAAGCCAAGGAGCGTGTGTGTCAGCTGATAGACAGTGGAGCAAAGGAAGGGGCTAGCATTCTCCTTGATGGACGAAATATCAGAGTGAAAGGTTATGAAAATGGCAATTTTGTTGGACCGACTATTCTTGCTAAAGTCAAGGTGAGCAGATACGCTGAAAAATTAAGGTTAAAATAAGAGAAAAATAAATCATTTTGATCTAGGATATGGCAAGAATAGTTCTCTCCCTCCCCCACAGGTGTCAGCCTACAGTTTCTTTCTATAGAGTAAAATGTTGAAAATGTCTTGATGGCTGGCTTGGGTATGATAGATGAAGTGGGTTTTGAAATGGACTGATTGAAACACGATTGTCCATGAAGTCTTGAAATGCAAGAATGGTGTTCACTAGATTTATGGGGAGGGCTGGAGAATCATGAACATAGGTGTATGCTTGGGGTGGAGGGGTGTCTCCTTCTGAATTAAAAAAAAAGCATACCTTGAGTATACAAGATTGAACAGGAGTGAGTTCTGAGTGCCTTGTATCAGTGCAAACAATTGCACAATACAGCCAGGGTTATTGGAAGGAGTGATTATAGCTGACACTTATAGTCATTATAACAAGAGAAACAAGTAGATACTTAAAGCAATGCCTTGTGAAGGAATATTCTTATAATAATAGTGTTAGAAATGAGATTCTGCTGATGTGAAATACAGTTCAAGGTATTTCTGTCTTCACAGCCTAATATGACTTGCTATAAGGAGGAAATCTTTGGACCAGTTCTAGTGGTTATGGAAGCCGACAGTTTGGATGAAGCAATAGAAATAGTAAATAAGAATCCCTATGGGAATGGAACAGCTATCTTCACCACAAATGGCGCCACTGCTCGGAAATACTCCAATTTGGCAGATGTTGGGCAGGTATGTAAACAACAATGTTCATGCTGTATAGCTCAGAGTGCCATCTTAAGTAATGAAATCCATGGGTGAACAGCAGAGCAGATGCTTTAAATCAGAGGAGGATAACTATAGTGGAGCTGGGGACCACTTTTCTCCACGGACCACAAGTGGGGTTTGAAAAAACAACTACTCCTTGATATTCAATTGCAGGATGCCCCTGTGCTATTGGTGTAAACAGGTGAATTGCTGCTCTTGAGAGTCTTTTGGGAGAGGCGCAGTCTGGTGAGCTTGGAAGGCACAAAATAGGCTTGCAAGATCCATTTTGGTCATCCCAGGTTTAAATGGGTCAATCGGGAAAAGAGCAAATTGGATACGGTCCAGAAGATACAACACCTGGGGAGTGTAATAGACACTTGGGCCTACAAGGTGTTTCTCCCAGGCGACAGGAGGGAGAACCTTCAACAAATGGTTTGTCAAGTCTTAAAGGGAGGTTCACTCTGCTGTTGAGTCTGGTGAAACTGTTAAGCCATATGGTGGTGTGCATTGACCACATTGGTGGTGTGCAGGGCAAGGTTTCGTCTCTGACCACTGCAGTGGTTCCTCCTTCCTCATCAAGACCAAATAGTGTCCAAACAAGCTGTCCAGGTCACATTAGATCAAAATGTAAGACGGTTGGTGGTTGGGAGACATTCTCAAGGAGGGGATGCCCATCCAGGAACCCAGGAGGATTTTGGTGACAATGGATGCCAGTCTGAGGGGCTGGAGGGGCACTGCAGAGGTTTGGCTCAGGGTCTCTGGTTAAGTCAGGAATCCTCTTACAGCATCAATTGGCTGGAATTGCCGGCTCCCCACCTAGCCCGCCTACAGTTCAAACGCCTGGTACAGGGTCACCAAGTTCTAGTCCGTACAGACAACATGTCCACGAAGGCCCACATCAACAGACGGGGGGGACTTGCTTTCGCTTGCTCATGGAGGAGACTATTTTGTTCAATTGGGCAGAGACACACCTACTCTCCCTCAGAGCAGAGTATCTACAAGGTGCTCACAATTTGCAAGCTGATTGGTTAAGCAGACAGAGTGTCGACCCAGGCAAGTGGGGTCTGAATCCCCTAGTCTTCCAAATGATTGTTCAACAATTTGGACATCCCTGGCTGGACCTGTTTGCATCTCGGGAGAATCACAAGCTCCCAAGATTTGTATCCAGGGGGATTCTGGCACATTCTACAAAAAGTGTGGCTACTTCTGTGGCCTTAACCACTTTGGCTTCTTTGTCAGAGATCTGCCAGGCTGTGACTTGGTCTTCTGTGTCTTCATTCTTGCAACATTACAAGATTGATAAGTTTGCATTGGCCGATGCGTCCTTTGGATGGCGGGTCTTGCAACAGGTGTTTAAAAAGTAATTTCCATCCCTTCTGAGGACTGCTTGGGTAGGTCCCAGCAGAAAGGAGTACCTCCCCACTCCGCTGGAGAACGGAACATTGGACTTACCGTGAAGGTTCCTTCTCAGCAGAAGTGGAAAGGGAATCCTTTCCCATCCTATGGTTATTTGTGTTGGTAAATGATGTTAAGTTATCCTGTATTAGTTGTTAGTTTGGTGGTGGGTCCCCTTTGTCTTCGTGTTCTTTGGAGCTCACTTTTCTATCACTGGGGAGTGGGGGATAGCTCCTCCTCCTTGGGTGCTAGGTCTTTTGCTTTCTATTTGCTGTTTGTCCTGCCTGTTATTTCACATGGGAGGAGCCAACCCAGCATAAAGGATTTCCTCCCCACTTCTGCTGAGATGGTAAGTCCAATGTTCTTTTTTTTTAAAAGCTTCAAATCAAGAAAGAGAAACACCACAGTGCATAACTTTTTCTCTGGAAGCACAAGCCTAACAGAACATAAGGAAAAGTGGTTTCTCTAACTTGTGTTATACCTTTGGTCCATAGAATTATTCTGCCTAATCCTTCCTTCCAAATACAAATAGCAGCTTGATAATATTTTCACCAGGACTTCAGCAAGGAAGGAGAGGGTTAAATTGCCTTCTGAGATTCCAGTAATCACTAGCTTCTCCCCACCAGCTGCTTGCATTTTAACATGTACAAGTTAAATGTAAAGAAATAGTTAATGTCATGTCTAGTTTGACCTTAGGCTGCAAAATAACAAAATGGCTCAGAGATTATGCAGTAAGTCCACAGTTGAGCACTCGTTTGAATCCATGTCGATTAAATCCTGGCCCAGCTCTTCTCAGTGCCCTTAAACTGACTAGTTATTTCTACCAGTACATTTGCCTGGGTAAAATAATGCTGTTAACTTTGTTTTGTTTAGATTGGCGTGAATGTTCCAATTCCAGTGCCTTTGCCAATGTTCTCCTTTACTGGCTCTCGTGGTTCCTTTAGGGGAGACACCAATTTCTATGGCAAACAGGTAATATTTTAAGCTTTTAAACATGTGCTTGTGCTACTATGAACATCTGCTGCAAAAGATAGAAAAGGAAATTAAAAAGCATGTTAGGGATACTCTGGTAAGGATGGGCTTAACAGAATGTTGTATTTCTGATAGGCAGAGACAAATCAGGAATTTGTAAAAGGAAACTTATTTTGCTTTATTGATTTTTTTTAAGCTGCTGTGATCCTGTAATAAATACTGGTATGACTCTTTGGAGCTTGGTACTGAACTCTTTTTTTCTCCCCAGGGTGTGCAGTTCTATACACAGCTGAAGACAATCACTTCTCAGTGGAAGGAAGAAGATGCCACTGTTGCCAAGCCTGCTGTAGTAATGCCAACCATGGGAAACTAAAGCGGTTTGCTATACTTGTTAGGAGTTGCTGTTGAAATTATTTTTGGTCCACTATTCTTCGACGTTCCCTTGAAGTGCAAAGACCCTACATGTCAAATCATATTGGCCAAGATCCTTTAACACAAAATTTAGATTTTTTACTTTTATGTATCAGCTAATCAAGTTAATTTTTCTTGCAGCAGATTACTTCTGTGAGAAATCAAGTAAAAGTAGATCAGCCTCTTTTGCCCCATTTCATGCAACACTGTTGAGGATTCACAATCTGTATTCCATGAAATGTTCTATTTTTAAGTATCAGTTCTTGCAGCTGCTGCTATCACTGTTTCCACAACTTACATATCCTGTTGCTATAAGTGTCTTTCTCACTTCTTCCCACTTCCCAAGGAACACTGGATGTCTTAAGAGAATTTGGATTTCTTATAACAGGACTGAATAGCAAATCCAACTGTCCCTAAATGAGTAGTTTTCAAGATTTTCACGTGCAACAAAAGCTGTTCCAAGCTCACGGTCTTGAAGAGTTAGCAAAACTGTACCTTCATTAGAATATTACTTTCCATCATATGTGGAAGTAGTATGATAACTTCAATTCAAAATGAACAGATGTGCCTACATACTATCTACAAACTTTTTTAATATATGAATATGATTAGTTACTAGGAGACTAGACAATTGTGGCATGTGTAGAAATTTTTTTACGCAGTTTGCTTTCTCAACATCACTTTAGCTAGGATATTGCTTCCCAGTGCAAAAATGTAAGTGCAGAATTACAGATTCTAGTACTACTCACAGGCAAGTTTCTTGTCCTGTATCCTGCAGATACATATAATATGGAGTTGCTGGACTGAACAACAACAAAGGATGGGTATACTGATAAGTTAGGTGTGATGCACAAGGGCATGAGGCAGAATGAAGGATGCAGTGATGCAATTTCTAGGATTCATAAGGTTTTTAACAGTTTTAGGAGACTCACAATGTATTTCCTTGAACATGGAAACTTTGCTGTTGCTTTTTTGTTGTCTAATCAAGCAAATTGGATTCATTTAATATTCTCCTTTTTGCAAGCAGCAAGTACTTAAACATGACCCTTATCTGAAATGGTTATTCATCCATATGCTAGAAAATCTTACACTGTTGTTAATCATGAATAAAATAGCTATTAAATATAGAATCTTTCTGGTTTTCATCAGTATAAAATACAATAATGTTAATTCCCATAAACCACTTGAGTTCAAGTGGTTAAACTGTTGGGACATAACGCTAAACTAAACTATAATTAGAACTATATAAGCAAGTTTAGTGTTCCTCTGGGCTTATGTGTTTTCTCCTTTCCTCTTGTACAACTGGGAATAGTAGATTAAATGCTTTTCATTTCTCTTAAATGTGCCTTGTTCTTTTATATGAAATAGGAATTGTAATTTAAACTGGTTTGTTACCAAAGAAGCCAACTCCAGTCTGTTTTCGGTGAAACAAGAGTGCTAAACTATGGACAAAATACTATGCTGCCTTAAGGAAAAACAAAAGGTCCCTCCTCTCTCCAGCTGCATCCAAAGATAAGAGAGAGTGCACAAACCTGAGAGGAGGCCAGATGAATTCATGTAACATTAAATCAAGTGTTTAAGCTGCATTTCAACATGGCATGTGTAATAAAACCACGATATCGTTTCCTGTGCCACTACCTCTTTCACATAGCTTGGTGTTTTGAAAACACTTTTAGGGACTTGAAGTGTGCTTCATTCAGATTTGTTTTTAATACCAGAATACAGTCCACCAATGCAACTTCTCTGAACTGAACAATTGAGGAAATGTATCACCAAGGAAAAGGTTTTCGTTTTGAGGGGGGGAAATCTGACCATTAATTTTCTTTTTTACAAAAGAAGTTAACTTTCAAGTTAATCTGAAAGAATTTGAAGTAAGTTTTGATGCGTAAAAAACAAGGATGAAATTTCATAGCAGCAGTGTTGTGCCTTATAGACCCAAGGAGAAAGTGTTGGGGAAAATGTGCTCACTATTTCAGTTCTTTCATGATTAACAGGCCATCTTAGTCTGGCTGCGGTGGTATAACCTGAATATCTGGAAGGACTGATCTTCTTTGAGAAGCTGACTCTGACACAGGTGCCTGCTGAGTGATGAAGGCATAGACAGGGATAGTACCATCTGTGCTGTAATGGAAAAATCAATCAGAAAATTACAAAACACATATGTTTATCTAGATAAGCAAAACTTTTGTACTCTTGAATTTTATACTTATCATCCCAGCTGTGCTCAAAACTATGACAGCATTTTAATACTTTATCATCTATAGTGTATACTTCCTAATGCACACCTGAGGAAGTTCCCTCTCATGAGTGAACTTCACAGTACTGTTTATTGGAAATGCCTTTGTTGTGCTCAGTTCTTTAGCAATGTGATCTTAAGAGAATGAATCATAGCCTTGTTGATAAAATCTAATAGGGCTCACCATTAGCTAACCGTTACCTAAGAAGTAATTGTTCAAACCAAAATGATACTGAAAGGTTAAGTACTATGGTGCTAATACATAGTTCCAATTATCACAACTTCTTAACTGTACCACTGTTTAAATACAGATTTGTACCAATAGAAATCATAGGAAGTTTTACTACTGTATATTCCGGCATATAAGACGACTTTTTCAGCCTGTAAAATCAGCTGAAAAGTCAGGGGCCGTCTTATACGCCGGATACAAGTCCAGCCCCCATCTCGGACTCAGAACAACGGAGGTGGCTGGCTGGGGGGGGGAGCTTGCTAGCCACCTTATTCCCTCCCCCCGCCCAGTGTAGCTGCACAAGGGGAGCCTTGCTGTGTGGGAGGGGGTTTTCTCCGTGACTGAGTCACAGAGAGGATCGCCTCCCAGCCGCTGAGGCTGCATGGGGGGCGGGGAAGCCTTGCTGGGCGGGAGGTGGCTGAGCCTCTCCCAGGCTGGCCAGCCATCCCCTGCGATTCCCCAACTCCCGAGGAGGCTGGCCAGACTCCTCGTGGGTTGGGGAATTGCGGGAGCTGGCTGAGCCTCTCCCCGGCTGGCCAGCCATCCTCCGTGATTCCCCAACTTGCGAGGAGGCTGGCCAGACTCCTCGTGGGTTGGAGAATTGCAGGAGGTGGCTGAGCCTCTCCCAGGCTGGCCATCCATCCACCAGGATTCCCCAACTCGTTAGGAGGCTAGCCAGCCTCCTCATGGGCTGGAGAATCGCAGGAGGTGGCTGAGCCTCTTCCCAGCCAGGCAGCCATTCCCCGTGATTCCTCAGCCAGCTTCGGGAAGGCTTCAGGAAGGGTGGCTGGCTGGAGGGGGGGAAGCTTTCCAGCCACCATCTGCCCTCCCTGAAGCCATGAAGGGGAGCCTGATCGCGGCTTTGGGGAGGGCAGGTGATGGGGGGTTGTCTTATATGGGGAGTATACCCTAAAGTCTATATTTTGACTTTAAAATTGTGGGTTATTTTATATGCCCAGTCGTCTTATATGCCGGAATATATTCTGCTATTTGTTCTCGTCAGTAAAACATCCAATGAATTAATTTCAGTTCTTTCAGATTATGCCACAATGACAGAGTGGCTTTTTATTTAATCTGTTTTTTTGTTTTTTTTAAAAAATGACAGCCACTAGGAGACTCAAGTATGTAAGAAAACTTCCAGCAGGCACTGAACCTATGCCTAAATACTATGCATTTCATTATTTTTATCTACCTCTCCATTCTCCTTTTGGCAAGTGCATATTCTTTAAAAAACTTAGTACTAGCACCTGATATTTGGGGCACACCGTATTCTACAAGAAAAAGGAGAAATCTGTGCTTAACTCTACACATAGCAATAAGCAAATAAATTTTAATGGAATCATGAAGCCATCACTTCAGAGATGTACATGGTCAATATAAGAAGTCTCAAACTAAGCTTGATGGATATAACATAGCACGTACAGAATGTTTAAAATTTTATTTCAGATGCCACAGTAGATGTTAGTTTCTGCTACCACTACTAAAATGGCATCATACCTATTACATGACACATTTCTGTACAACTGCCACATGATATCCTACTATACAAACAAGGTCAATGCTGTGCTGATGTTATGGGTAGCTCAATGGACCTTAGGGAAAATCACCTGTCTTCTTGAAGGACTAGGGGTTAAATGCAATATGGATAGATTGTTTGCTGGGAGCAAACCTGAATATCAAAGCAGATAATACTCCACCTTCTATTTAACTACTGGTAGTGTCACTAGCCCTCTTCCAGTAATGGTAGCATGCTTGCTCTTACAGACAGTTGTGGAAAAAAGCCTAGGGTTTCCCAAGCTGTGCAAGAACTAATGAAAAATTAAATAACCTTAGGCAAGTTACACTCTCTTAGCCTAAGAGGAAGGCAATGGCAAACCACCTCTGAACAAATTTTGCCAAGAAAACACTATGATAGGATTGCTGTAAGTCAGAGTCAACCTGAAGGCATGTAAGAGCAACAAAAATCAGCAAAATGCAAGCAGCTTATTAGGTATCAAAATTCTCTCCTAGTGGAAAAAGCACATTTGAACATGATGCAGTAGTAGTACTACATTGTTTCTAAAAGTGTTCTCAGAGCAGGAGGTGGTAGGAGTGATTAGCCTTGTACTGTTTTTTCTTTCTAACATCAGGGCTGGAAAACTCATTACTTTGAAGACATTTGCATTTTTAGTAACAGGGCCAATGTTATGTTAATTGTGGGAAAACATTTTTGCTACAACAAAGCAAGTTGCTATTCTCTTTTTACTTTATTTTGGTAGTCTCTTGCTCCCTCTCTACACAATCATAGTTTGTCACTAATCTTCCTCTATTAATTCTCCATTTTTTCACTCCCTTGTATTTTCTCTGCATCAACATCTGCTACCCCCCACCTTTTGTCTGTTTCCATTGCCTCTTTTTCTCCCTGCATCTTGGAACACACTACTCTGCTAAAGATGCCTCCCCCAATCTGTTATTCTATCAATTTCATCTGTTTTCACATAATCTCTCACTTCCCTTTACCTTCAAATCTTGCAGACTGCTTTTTTGCTTTGTGCCTCTATTCATTCTCTACTGAGTTTGCTAGCAAACTGTCCCAGCAATTCACATAGTGAAGGAATCTAAGAAGCAGGTGAGACATTCCACACACACCTGAAAGTGAGGAGTGCAATTATAACCATGTAGGCATTCTCCCCTGCCTGCCTTCACTTTGAACTTATGCCCTATTACATTATGTGGCAAGATAGAAGCTGATAAGAGTATGGATGTTCCCAAGCTGGCAGGGTATGCTATACACAAACAGATCTAAAGAGATCTATTTTCAGTCTACCCAGGAATTACTATCTCCACATAGCTAGTCATAAATAAATACCACTATTTGTCCAGATTCTAAAGAAAAGAAAAGAACAAGCTGTCCTTTAGAAGTGTTTCCCAGCTTATTGTTACTTAAATGCTGCTAGAAACAAAAGATAACTATATCCATGTAATTTCTTACCTAACTTTTGTTTCTTCAAAATTAAAGTTTGATGGTGTTACAGGAACCAAAGCTTGACTGTATTTCCTATGAAACAGAAACAGTGGGGAAAATGCTCAATTCGTGGGTCATATACTATTATATTACAATTATACTATTATTTTTCTGTTTTTATGTTTCCCTAGTTATGAGGGTTTGGAGAGAACACTATTGATCTGTTCTCACATTCCTGGAGTCCTTTTTGTCTGGAATTCAACTCTTAGATTCGATGATCCTATGTGGCCCCTCAAAATATCCATTAAAAAACTAACTGGTTCTACAATCAGTACATCTATAACTCAAAAGACCACTTCCCCATCCCCTGTGACCATTTAAACTATTTACCAGTGTTCACTGATAAATAGGAGAAGCCATCCATCACAACACTGGATGCCTACTGGATGTCTCACAAGAAGGAAACCTTGACCAGTCCAATGTTTCATTCAGAAAATATGCACTTAAAGAGTGGTCAGAAAAAGGCACTTGCTTCTCAGGGGACTAATCCTGTCCCATTTCTCATCTATTTGGTTTAGTACACAAAATGCTAAGCTGAGAAATGGGAAGTTACCAGTGGATGGATCCTAAGAGTCTATGACATTTGCTCACTGTAACAAACAGGACCTTACCGTAGCCTCAGGCCATTCATTTTTGCAAAAAGTAATCGTAGCACACTCTCCTTCTGCTCCCAGGTCAATTCAGAAATGTCCACCTTCCCCTTCTGAATATTTGTCCTACAGGGGGGAAAAAATCATAGCTTACCAGCATAAATCTGCAATTATCTGGCCGCACAGAAATAATCTTTGGTAAATTTAGAGATGCTTTGTTTTTCAAATTTCACTTGCTTATAAGCCCTTGTAGTGACAACAGACTCTATTATTTCACAGAACAGTAACACAGTGCTTTATACTGTATAAAAAGAATGGGATTATTCACCTGGAATAGTGTGTTCAGTTTTGGCTATCCCATTGGTATAAAAGGCACAAGCCCAAGTATGAAATTATTTAAGATACCTTAAAAATATGCATGCAGAGAAAACAGAAAGGGTTCCATTGCCTCTCTCCATTCCATTCCTTTATCTATGCCCCATCTTCTTCCTAAGCTGGGACTGAAGACTATTGCATGAGGGCTGTCAGTATAGGGAATGGTATATAATACTGATACCTCAGACTAGAAGCAAGATATCTCATTATAACTGTGGACCTAAATATTATCATTAATCTAACTAGCGTAGAACCATTTAATAAATTTGATTTGTTGGGGAAAATCAGCATTCTCTCTACCCCGCACCTCCAACTCTCTTGCCATTAGAGCAAGTGGGTAATAGGTAGGACAGAATTTCCTGCATGGTGAAATCCTTCCTTCTCTCATTGTTTGCAACTAAGCAACAAGACCATGTGACCTAGGATACTTCTGTTGGTCTTGGTCATAGAAAAGGTTTGTCCCTTCTCACCTCCTGTAGTTACCATGCTTTACTCTCCTACCTTCTTCAGAAGCTATATTTCTTCTTCTCATCAAGCTAGTGAGCTAAGATGAAGCATCTATCTTTTACCCAAACCTATTCATTAATTTGGTTAGGATTTAGGCTGTCCATGCATATGTAAATACATAGCCATTAGTAAAGTTTTAGGTTGTTTAACTTGAAGCTACCTGCCTCTTTTGTTTTTGGAGTTCAGGGCAAAGTAAGTGTACACCGAGTCACACTGCTCTGCTAGAGTGCTGCTCTGCTAGAGGAAAGTTAATTCTTAACAAGTTTAACTTTATAGAGTTTCCCCAAAAAAGGGTTACACTCAGAGACACTCTAATTCCTCAAAAAAAATTATTTATGTGTTGACTCACTTATCAAAGTTCAATGGGCCTACTCTAGTTTGGACTAACTAACAGGATTCCATCCATAGTCTCATTGCTGATAGTGTAAGATACTTCATAAATCTCAATAGATACAGAATAGCTGGACCACAGTTAAAGTCTCTTCTTACTATGCAGTAAAATTTACATCTTGAAGCAGCCACATTTATACATAATTGTTTAGGTAGACAACTAAAAAATCAGACAAAAATCCAACTGCATCAGATCTACAGCTCAGACCTTAATTGTAAGGATAAACAGACACACTACAGGTACTTTAAATATTAACCATTTTCTGTTCAGATAAGTCACAAGCCAAGCATTATGAACATCAAGAGGGACTTTGGTAAAACCCTCTTTATTATGCATCATAGTGATTCACTCCCATATTAAGAGTGAGGACTCTACCTAACAAGCCTCTGCCACTATACCTCCTGGAGAAGAGAGGGACTAACTCCCTACACTTTGGGAACAATTTTGTGACTAGAGCCAACACTGATGGCCTTTAGCCCCTGTTGAGTTGAAAATATTAAAGTACTGACCAGGGCTTTAGCTATGCATAACGTAGAACACTCTTGTTCAGACATATTAATCTTAGTTAAGAATGTCATGATTCCTCCCTGTTTCAGGGATCTTTATGTTCTTGAAATGTAAAAGCTAAACAATCAGCCTGTTGGACTGTAATACCTTGCACCATTGTTCTCCTTTCTGTGCTTCTGTATCCAATATACTTTCTCTATGCCCTTGCACTTAAGATTATTCAGGGGGTAAACTAATGAAGAAATTTGTTGTGTACTTCAAGTCACTTCTGACTTATGGTGACCCTAAGGCAAACCTATCATAGAGTTTTTCTAATGTGTTAACACACTGGCTTGCTATGGCTGAGTGGGAATTCAAACCCTGGTCTCCAGAGTCATAGTTCAATGCTCAAACCACTACACCATGCTGGCTCTCCAATGAAGGAATGCCAGATCCAAAACATGTAGCCCAGAATTCCTTCCAATCTAACTCTTGGTACATAAGTTAGAATTGTGCCCCAGTATCACCTTTGATATTGCAACAAAACCTGGATCATTGCCATATGGGGTAGCAGAATGTTTCAGGCCAAATTTGGTTTACCAGTAGGATTTGTAGATACAGGTATTCTCCCACTTTTTGATTACTTGTTTTTTGACATTGCACTGTTTTCAACGGATCTAAATTATAGCCATGTACCACTCTATCGACCCCTGGTCTGGTCTATCTGCTGCCTTTTTCCCTCTCAGTCTTCTCCCCATGCTGTTTTTTTCTTTCTGTCAACTCAGCACCATCTAGTGTTCAGTCTTGCTTTTGCAAACTTAAAAAAGAGACAAGTTCCCCTTTTCAACCACTTCTACTTTGTCAGGGCCCTAGTGCCTAACCTGTCGAATAACTGAGGATGCCTTTTTTTGACTTCTTGTAACACCTTTCTTTTTAAAAGGTGCGCACAAACACAAACCTGAGACAAAAGAATAAACCACATCAACCTGGGAAAGGAAAGTACAAAGGCCTTAAAAGTACCTTATCCTCAAGGTATAATCCTAATCTCCAATTCTGTCAATCTATGCTTTTGTAGTGAAATGTAAAAACCTATACTGCCAAAAGCTGGTATAAATTGTCATTCAGGCTCCCAGAGCAGATAATGCTGTTCAAATGTTTCTAAAAAACTACAACAGTAAGTCAAAATAAATCAGTATCTATCTCTTAAATCAAGAACACAGTCAATAAACCATTCCCTCGGGGTGCACCAATGCTTGCTTTTCTTACCCAGATAGGGTTATATTAGTGGATGACACCATTAGTAAATATCTTTCTCCTATGTTTATACTTACACTGTCGTTTTATGGAATTCCTAATTTCTTTACACCAGAATTTACATTGTGTGTTTCAAAACAACAAATTGCTATTCCAATAGTCATTTGCTCAGATATTTGAAGAAAATACATGTTTTTACATTATTCTGTCAGTGCAGATACAAAATAACAATGCAATCTCATCAGTAATCTGTGTCAGAAGTGGAAGTAACGCAGCACTCATTAATTTTGCTGGATGAAAAGTGCCACTACAGATACTACTGTGGTAAATACTTAACATAAAGTATGGTGAAACTATAGTGGAAACAATATTTTAAAAAGCAACATTTCTTTTCTCACAATCCTGGTATATCCTGATTGCTCTGAATATGGACTCTGTGCCATTTGAGCACAGCCATATCCCACAGATCAGACCTGCAGGGTACTTTGACCACTGTTGGCTGACTGGCAGTCCATGAAAATGAGACAAGTTCAAGCCTCCAATCTGCATAACTGATGCCCACAATGGGACATCCTGAATGAAAGGTATCTGCCTTTTGCTGGGACCAAGCTTATGTTCTGAGAATGGACAACTGTCCTTGTAAAATATTGCATCTTCCAATTCCAGTAAATACTGACACTGTTTAAAATATTCTCTGCATTTTAAATTATTTTTAAACTACAGAATTATAGTTCAACTATAGAACTAATACATTACATTTTACGTTTTAATGCTGCTGACAAAAAGGTAGTTCTGTTGCTCTCTCTGTAGTAATGGCTCTAAATCTTTGACCCTCAGTATGTTTTGGATGAAAATGTGCACAATTCCTTTCCATTGGCCATGCTGGAAGTTGGTTGAGAACCACTGCTCTGCACAGGCATTCACAGACTTATACACACTTAAACTGCACACTGGAAGAACAGGTGAAGATTCAGTAACAGCCCTGTTCAGGCATTATTTACTAAGTCTCAATTAACATGTGAAGAGGGGAGCACATAGCTCTGGCTGCCTTGGTCATTACTTTCCTCATGTGTAAGGCAACAGATCTAAAGAAGAGATGCTTCAGATCAAGTGGAGATAATCCATGCAAACAAGGAATGGGAAGATCAGGGTTCTTAGTCATGTGGAGACTCTCAATGAGAACATGAACTTATCTTCTTCAAATGTTGCTTTCCACTTTAGGAAGATAACGATGGAGGAGTAATGGATAGGCACTCTCTTCTCGTGCATTGATTGAAACTGGGTAAGTAATGCATGGATAGGGCTGTTTCCTTTCATAGAATCATAGAATCATAGAGTTGGAAGAGACCACAAGGACCATCCAGTCCAACCCCCTGCCACACAGGAAATCACGATCAAAGCATCCTCGACAGATGGCAATCCAGCCTCTGTTTAAAGACCTCCAAGGAAGGAGACCCCACCATGCTCAGAGGGAGTGTGTTCCACTGCTGAACAGCTCTTACTGTCAAAAAGTTCCTCCTAATGTTGAGGTGGAATCTCTGTTCCTGGAGCTTGCATCCATTGCTCCGTGTTCCAGTCTCTGGAGCAGCAGAAAACAAGCCTTCTCCACCCTCAACGTGACACCCCTTCAAATACTTAACAGGGCTATCATATCGCCCCTTAACCGTCTGTTTTCCAGGCTAAACATACCCAGCTCCCTAAGTCTCTCCTCATAAGGCATGGTTTCCAGACCTTTTACCATTTTAGTTGCCCTTCTCTGGACATGCTCCAATTTGTCAATATCTTTTTTTAATTGTGGTGCCCAGAACTGGACACAGTATTCTAGGTGAGGTGAGGTTCTACCTTTTCAGCTGCAGACAGTTCTCTCTACTGTCTACTGTTGTGCTGCCTGCACAACAATGAATCAGTCCTTCCCCTACTCCAAGACATTCCAAGCTAATATACATAATTTCACAGGGATTTTCACATAGTTTCTGTGTCTAAGTCAAGGTAACCAGAAAATAAAACACCTGCAATTCAATCACATGTACCATTTCTCTGCTTCCAGAAGGTCCATTTGCACGCTATTTGTGCTATGCCCATTGTCATTAAATGTTCTGATTTTGGGATATTCCTCTTTCCCTGCAAATGCTGCCATCATTCTTCTCTGATATGCAGCTTGAGCCACTTGCTTATAACACTTCCTGCTGGTTATGATCTCCTGTTTCACTTGTTCCAGAGCATCTAAGAAGAATTTCTCCACCTCAGTCCTTTCATCCAAGATATTCCTGGCCAGTTTCTTCACTCTACTCATCTCTCGGTCTTTCATCTCCAGCAGCTGCTGCAGCTTGTTAATTTCTATCTGACCTGCTTGGTTCTGTATCAAAGCTTTTTGTTGTGTATTCTCAACTTCTGTTTTAAATTCTCTGGCCATGTGATTAACAGCAGCTTCCAGTTTTTTCACCCTGTCTTCCAGCTCCTGGATTTGTGCTTTCTGTTTAGTAATTTGCTTGATTTTTTCCCGAACTAAAAGATCATTGGTTTCCTTTAAAATAAAACAAAAAAGTTACTTGATAATATATATTTGGTTTATTCAACAACAGTTATTTAAAAGCTTATAAATAAAATCCCAAGATTAAATAGATTTCTTTTCCTATAGCAGTTTAATTAATTAATCTACTGTACAATGCCAATATTTGTCTCAGCCACAACATCTGACACTTTCCTTTCTAGCTAGGAGGCAACTGAAACAGTAAGTATTCAAGCCAATTCAAGCTGGAGTGCCAGGGCCAGAAAAAAGACACGACACAAGTGAAAAGAAATAACAACAACAAAATTGTTGTTGTTGTTGTTAGCTACTACTACTACTACTACTACTACTTATCTTTTAAACCTAAGTTTCCCACAATATTTATGGAATTTAATCTAACTTTTATGCAATTTTAGATCCCATATCTTTCTAATAAGAAATACTGTATGCATATCAGACTCTCAAAATAATGAACAAGAAAATATAGAACAAGGTCTTCAGTAAACAATTATGGGATGTTCTTCCCAGAAGAAAGCATTTTGACTTACATAATTGAATAAGAGCCTCAACTTTCCATAATACCTCCACATGTCAGCTATTTTAACCTCTCTCTGTAGAGAGAGCAAGTCCTAATGAACCTGTCCAAATAAAATTTCAAGATCTATAGAAAAATGACAAAGGGAACTAGTAGTAGTAAGAACCTTCTCCTGCAAAAGAAAGGCATTGTCCTCTTCCAATTTTTGCTTGATTTTCTGTAACTCTTCTGTTTCCTTCATGTGGTATCCAAGGGCTTCATGAAGACGAACATTCTCTGTAAAAACTGCTTTTCCAGCATTGTCCAACTGCCTGAATAAGGGCAAAAACAGTTGGGAAGTTGATACCACAAACTTCCTATATTAATAGTTCATACATTTGGATCTACATTCTGTATATCTAAAATGAGTTAATGGAGACAGCATTACTGGATGTGTTAAACCTACTTTGGGTGCAGCATTATATTTACTTATCAGGAATGAAGCACCCATGTGGATTTCTTAATTTACTGTATTTTATCATCATCAGGATTAAGGAACAAAGAAATCAGGCCTTACACAATGGCTTCGTGGTGGGCCCGTTCTGCCAGCATTATAATCTTCTTCTCTGCTTCTCTTTCCAGGCGTTGCTGGAAGAGAGAAAGAAAAAAGATTTTGAAATAAAGCTAGACACAAAACAGTACTTGGCCTTCAAAGGTATGTGGAGAAAGCGTTTGCCTCTACTCTGCCTTCCAGAAGAAGACAAAAAGTATCACTGTAAATGTTGAGATTTAAAGAAGGATTAGGTAGAACTAGAAAGATTATTATTTGTTTTTCTAATTCAACTCCAAGTGGTTCAGAGATGCCTTTCTAGAAGTGGTGATATTTATTTCACTTAGGGCTCCTCCACTGTTACTACTGTGCAGAGACTTCAGGCAGTATCAAATTTACTCCTTGTGAACTCCTTGTAATCATGCACACTAAAGCAGCATCAAAACACTCTACCTTTTCTTCAAGGAACTTTCTCTCCAACATGCAGATTGCTTCCTGGTGTTCTTTTTTTGTAGTATGCAGAGTATCTTTTAGCTAGAATTTAAAGAAATATTTAATTATTTTAACAATCTAGTGGGCAATTCAAATTATATTCCCTAGAAAGTACCTCTCAAATCCCTCTTCATCATCCTCCACACTCATATTTTCTTCCCTCATTTGGTAGCTCTGCATTCTATCCAGTTCCAATCTTTTATAGAGTGTATAATTATCTTTTATTATTACCTTTTATAATGTGTTTATTTTTTAAATAAATAAGTAAATAAATGTGTTTTTTTTTAAATTAACACACTTCTGTCCCATTTTATTTGAAGTTGATTCTGATCCCATGTCTCAAAACTCCATTACAGTTTCAGAAGCCGTACTCTGGCAAGTCTAGCATGCAGACTGCCAACAAGGAACATGCACAGGAACCTGCTAAAGGTTAATATAATAGGTAAGAGGAAAGGACTCCTTGGCCCCATCCAGTAATAATAATAATAATAATAAAATTTTATTTCTATCCCGCCCCTCTGCAACGCAATCGGGGCGGCTTACAATATAAAAACTCCATAGTCCCAGTACCCTAGCCCACCCCCCTTAAAATAATATTAAACTATAAAAGATTAAAAACATACAGTAAATTAGAAAAATATTAAAACATACAATAGTTTTAAAAAATGATTTAAAAAAAAATGATTACAGCTCAGGGAGGACAACCGAGTCTTGGGCCGGGATAGTTATTCAGGAAAGGCCTGCCGGAAAAGATCCGTCTTGACAGCTTTTTTAAAGCCGTCTAAGGTGTTAATAAGACGGATCTCATCCGGCAGGCCATTCCATAATCTGGGAGCAACAGCGGAGAAGGCCCTCTGGGAGGTCACCGACAGCCTTGTTTTCATAGGCTGTAACAGATTTCTCCCAGAGGACCGAAGTGCGCGGGGAGGGTCGTACGGAAGGAGGCGGTCCCGGAGATAAGTTGGACCCAAGCCATGTAGGGCTTTAAAGGTCATAACCAACACCCTGTACTGTACCCGGAAACTAATAGGCAGCCAGTGGAGAGCTTTTAGCACCGGTGTTATATGCTCTCTTCTGGAAACACCAGAAATCAACCTGTAAAGGCACTGCAAAGACACATTTGCAATTAGAAAGGGTAGGAGCACAAGCAGGAATTTTTGGTCAGAGACAGCAGCAGAAAGATTAATCTGTAAGGTGGGTAAAATGTCCCAGACCCCAGTAATGGATGCAAGAACACTTCTGCTGCCTGCACTTGGATTCACCTGCCCCATGACCTATCCAATGGCAGAAAGCACAGGGCAAGTGGAGCTTTCCAGACCCAAAAGGGCTGCAAGAACAATCCTGTGTAGGTGGTGGTTGAGTGCGTGTGTACCTCGGCTATGCCCTCTAGTATCATTTTCCTTGTGCAGGATAGGAGATATGGAAATCTGGCATTTCAAACCAGTTCCCCACCTCTGTCATAAATGCTGGTAATTAACTTACATCTTCAAGTTCTTTCTCCAAAAGCGCTTTCTTTTTGCGAAATTCCTTTATCATTTTTAGCTCAATTTGAATTAGACCAATTTCCTTGGCTTTTTTGTGGAATTTGTCTTCCATCTCCTCCAGCTGTTTGACATACTGTCCTGCCTGCAAATTTTTAACATTGTAGACATTTTTAGCAAGAAGAAAACAACTAAGAGACATTGTTGGGGTAAAGGTGGATGGGGAAAAGGTACTTTAGTATCGGCTTGACATCCAGCATGTTTAGGGTAATAACATAAAAAAGGCCACCACCAGAGAAAAACTACAGTTTGGGGCTAAAGCAAGAATCACTAAGTGAAGCTTCAAAACAAGGGCTTTCTAGAGCCAAATAACAGTACAGTATATCACATGCATGAAACAACTGGTGGTAAGAATTCCATCTCTCTTACAATTTGATTTTAGGTGTATTTACTCAAAAGTAAGTCTCAGGGCAAATTGAACTTATTCTCAAGTAAAGTGTGAATCTCTGATTTATTGCCATGAAGGGACTATTAGCATATTTTGGACCTTACTTTTCCATTTCCCTAGGAAAACAAAAGACAAAAAAGTACCTAGTGACAACTTAACATCTCCACAGTTAGGGGAGGACGGCAACTTAGAAAAGAAGACTTAATATGTTTACTTTAAAAGAGTGTTGTTTAATATAGGGTGTCCTGATGGTGCAGTGGTTAAATGGCAGTACTGCAGTCACAATGTTGTGAGTTCAATCCCACAGGGCTCCAAGGTTCACTTAGCCTTCCATC
The DNA here is from genome assembly GCA_030847615.1 of Gambelia wislizenii. NCBI lineage: Eukaryota > Metazoa > Chordata > Lepidosauria > Squamata > Crotaphytidae > Gambelia > Gambelia wislizenii. Next base: position 444,079,073 of record JAUMIR010000001.1, on the reverse strand, counting down.
CTTTTGTAGGTCAGTAAAATGAGTACCTGGCTTGTGGGGGCAATTAACTAACAGACATTGTAAACCGCTTATAGGGTGCCTAGCGCACTATAAAGTGATGTAGATGTGTAAGTACTATTGCTAAAACAACTTGTAATCTACTCTGAGAACCTTTGTGGCTGAAGAGTGGGATATAAATACTCTAATAAATAAATAAATATGCATTTATCTGTGAAACCCAACCCCCAAGATGTATTTAGTGGGACCTTGAGAACCCCATGTTACCAACAGTATCAGAAGAAACGTCAATTCACCAGTTGTTCATTTTCTTCTTTAGCCTTTTGTTTCAAATCCATCACTTGCTGCTTAAGCTTCTCAATCTATATATTTAAAAAAAAAGAAAGTTAAGAGAAAACCTTGTCGCTCTTTTGTCAGCAGATGGAAAAGTTCAGCAACTGTATCTCAGGCTCTTTCCAGACCAATACACCCCATCAAAAGCCAAGTAAAAGTCACTCTGTATATGACTGTGTCATGATGGAGTGACCAGCCATCATGGTGAGTCCATCTGCAAAACCTGCAGGTCACAGCATTGGAAAATTCCACTCCCTGTTTCCATAGCAACAGGTAAGGGGGTGGGAACCTTATTTCCTAAACATGACATTACATCATCTGACTGAAGAGCAAATCCAACCTGGAAAGGCAGAACCAATCAAATCTGACCAAAAGACTTTTAAGTTTCTGAATCCCTTTGTTCTAGGCCACATGGCTTAGGCCAGATGGACAGACACATGCTTGAGCCACATGGCTTGACCAGCAAGATAACCAGACATGATAACTGAGGTCAGAGGGAAGCCAACCTCCCTCATGGGCCTGGTAACATCAAGAAGCCCCAAATGATATCTGAAGTCTGGGGAAGAGACTTCCATCCAAAATGACTCTGAATTTCCATAGGCTGGCTATGATGAGCCTGGCCTAGCCCATCCCAATTGGGACATGGACTGATTGCATGGACATCATAAATGTAAGTTATTGTTTTCTTAGCGTAGGGAACATGCCTAGTTAGCATGCATTAGGTTTATGATTTATTTGCATACTATGACTGAATGTATTTCCTGTAAATCTAAGTTGAGAACCTGGAGAGACTAGATGTCCTTCCATGCTAAGACTTAAGCATTTGGAACTAAAATAAAGTTTACTCTCTTTTTTCTCCACCAACTTGCCTCACATGCCTGTCGGTCAGCTATCTTGTCTCTTTTCTGGGGGGATAGAGAAGGGGGTTGGGAATTCCCAACACAGTGAGTTGCTCACTGGTTAGCCAGAGAATTGTCCCAGTTTCCCACTGAACTGGGATTCAAGAACTTTCTAACAGTGGGTGGTGGCAGACTACTGTTCGGTCTCCAGGGACTTCTAGGCTACTTCAGGGACTTCTGGAAGAGTGTGTTTCCAGATTGTACAAAAAGGTTGGGAGCCTTCCTTTCCTTTCTCTGTGAAATTGGATTGCACATAGTGGAAGGGAGAGGCCCACCTTAACAGACTGATTGCCACACAACTCAAGTTTAGCTTAAAGATTTGTTTTCTTACATGTAAATATCTTTCCCTAATTCCAGGAACTCAAGGATATATTCCTAGTACTGAGGACATACACTTTGCACATGCTTAGGCATTGCAAGTTTGCAAATACCACAATGTCCCTTATTGAGGTATTCTTCAACTTTTGTGTTTTATTTGTAACAACATATATAAGTCAACTGCAATATGAAAGAGACTAGACAGATAGCAAAAACTAAACCAAAACAAAATCTTTAAAAGTTGATCCCAAATCTAAGGTTGCATGCATATCAACGATTTATTACTACATCTTCTCAGAATATCTCTCCACAGCTCTCCAACAGTAGAAGGGGAAGCACAGGTAAGCCTGTTATAATTGATGTAATTAATAAAGGGAAACAGTCATAGAAAGCTATCTGCTGCATATAGTATGTTTCTCTATTAATACTAGTTTCCATAAATTGATTTTCCATTACTTTACATAAGTCTTTTGATCCTTCTTCAAGGGCAGCTGCAGTTTCCAAACAGGCTTCCAGCCAGAAGAAACAGAGTATGCCTTTGTGCAACAGTATCTTACTACTATCTTCAAAAATAGCCAAAACCCCAGTACTGGAGCTATATCAAATTTTTGGTTGGTTATTTTAGAGAGAATCTTCACTGAGAATCTCCTCCCAGGATGAGTGCATCACAGTGTAGACATGTGAGCTCACTGCCTTGCTGTTTCTTCACCATTTTTCACTTTCATAATCAGTTAAGCAGCTTAACTTGAATATGTTTCAGACAATGTACCCTTGTCTTAGCAGAGGTGAGCATCATAGCCTGGAGACAACTTCCGCATCTTTTGATCTATCTAAATACTAAGATCCAAGAAAGTATATTGTTGAGGTAACTTTGTTCCTGTAAAACTCATTTCCAAAAAATGATGCTGGGGAGATGGAGTTTTGCTCTCAAAAGCTATACAATAGCACCCCCGCATCCGCTGATTTGCCCCCTCCGGATTCAGTTATCCACAGATGGCGACAGTGGTGGGGGGAAGGAGGAGAGAGCTTGCCTCCCTCCTCCCTTTGTCCCCGGGATCACTCCCTGGATTGCTCCTGGGCCGAAATGGCAACGCAGGGGCAAAGGGGGGGAGGAGAGATCTGCCTTTCTTCTCCCTTTGCCCCCAGGATTGCTCCCAGGCTGAAATGGCGATGCGGGGTCAAACAGAGAGGTGGAAAGATCTCCCTTCTTTCTCCCTTTGCCCTCGGGATTGCTGCCCAGGATTGTTTTTATCTGTGGATTTCATTATCTGGGGGGGAGGGGTGGAACCAATCCCCTGCAGATACAGGTGTCCAACTGAACAGTCAAATTCTGTCAGGGATGAGATAGTAGAGTGGGTTATAAACTGCTGAAGAAAAGACAACTTGAACATGCTTAAAGATACTCAGTATGGATATTTTTGTACTCTTGAACCTATCTATCTATCTATCTATCTATCTATCTATCTATCTATCTATTTTATTTATATCCCATCTGTCTCCTGCCAAGGGGCCCAGGTTAAATGGAAGCTGGCTAAAATGAATAACAATTCTGAACCGCAGTGGAAAATGAAAGGACAGTAATTTTGGCCTAATATGTTTTAGGAGTCTATTGTAAGAAAAGTTTTGATAAAAGGTACTAAGGAGAATTGTTCCGTATCAGGTTATTTTGTTGTTAACTCCCATCAAATCAACTTTGACTTATGGCGACCCTATGAATGAGAGACCTTCTAAGTCACCCATCAAAAACAGCCCTGCTCAGGTCTTGCAGACAGGGTTTTGGCTTTCTTGATTGATTGAATCTATCCATCTGGAATGTGGTCTTCTTTTCCTACTGCCTTCAGCCTTTCCTAGTGAGTCATGTCTTCTCATAATATGGCCAAAGTATGACTGTCTTCATTTAGTCATCTTGGCTTCTAGGGAGAGTTCAGGCTTGATTTGCTCTAGGATCCATTCATTTGTCATTTTAGCAATCCACAGAATTGTTAGAACTCTTCTCCAGCACATTTCAAATTAGCTGATTTTCTTCTTATCAGCTTTCTTCACTCTCCAGCTTTCACAACAATACATAGAAATGGGAAATACAATGGCATGGACAATCCTAACCTTAGTATTCAATGATATCTCCTGAGATTTCAGGATCTTGCACAGTTCCTTCATAGCTGCCTTTCTAAGTCCTAGTCTTCTGATTTCTTGACTGCAGTCTTCAATCTGCTTAATGACTGAGCCAAGGTATGGAAAATCTTGAACTATTTCAAAGTCTTCCTCATCTACTTTAAAGTGATGTAAATCATCTGTGGTCATTATTTTTCTTTTCTCAGCTGTCAACTATAAACCTACCTTTGCACTTTCTTCCTTGACTTTCTTCAGTAATTGTTCTAAGTCTTTGCTATTTTCTGCTAGTAGTTTGGTAACATCTGCATATCTTAAATTGTTGATGTTCCTTTCTCAAATTTTCCTGCCACCTTCCTCTGAGTCTAATCTTGCTTTATTTATGATATATTTGGTGTACAACCTAAGCAGATAGGGTGGTAAAATGCAGCCCTGCCTAACTCCCTTGTCAACTGGAAACCATTCCATCTCTTCATATTCTGTCCTGGCAGTAGCCTCTTGTCCCTACAGGTTATACACCAGGACAATCACATGTTGTGACCTGTCCATTTCTTTAGGAGAGATCCATAGTTTTTCATGATCTACACAATCAAACACTATCAAAATCTATAAAGCACAGGATTTTTTTTTTTTTTGGCTGAAATTCTTTGGTACACTGCATTATCCAACGTATGTTTGCAATATGATCCCTAGTTACTCTTCTTTCCTGAACTCAAATTGGAAAGCTGGCATTTCTCACTCCATATATACTAAAAGGCTTTGTTGTAGAATTTTGAGCATCCCCTTGTAAGTAATGCAATGGTCTTGTGGTTAGTGCAATCCCTGGTGTCCTTTTTCTTGGAGACTTGAATGTTATTGAGCATTTTCAATCTGTAGGCCACTTTTTTGTTTTCCATACTTGGTGACAGGTTTTAGTTAGAACTAGAGTAGATTCTGTCTCTGTAGCTAGTAGCAACCCTATAGGTGTGCCATCTTGTCCTTGTGATTTATTTCTCCTAAGTGCTCTGAATGCAGTTTCCACTTTACTTTCTAAAATCTTCAAATGGTTGTTCCTCGAAAGAATCTGTCATCCTTTTATATACAGTAGTTCTTCAGTTTATTGTTTCCATATGCTTTTTATTTCTACTTGGTCATGTAATGTGTTCTCCTGGTGGTCATAGAGCGGTTTTGGTGTGTGATCAATTTCCTCCTGGACTCCATCATAGAATCTTTCAATTTCTTATTCCTCTGCCTCTATAGCTAGAGCATAAACTTGGATAACAGTTATACTGATGGATTTTCCCTGAGGTCTTATAGATAATATTCAGTCAGACTTTGCATTTTATCCTTTGACTGTTTTTGCTACATCTCTCTTCACTATTAAAGCCAACCCAGATCATTTCCTGATTAAAACACTCCTGGCCATTCCTGTCCACTTTAGCCTGCTCACCCAAAGTATTGCAATGTTTATACGTTCCATTTCTTGTTTTACAATGCCTAGCTTCCTCTGATTCATGCTTCTCACATTCCATGTTCCTACGTGTTGTGCAGCTTTGGAGTTTTCTTTCACCTCTGAGCACACCAACAGCTGAATCAAGTTGCATCATTAACCACAGTGCTACTCATGATTGTCCTCTGCTGTACCTCAGTAGTTCATGCAGTGCCTTCTGACCTAGGAGTCTCATCTTCTGGCACTAATTTCATTTTGGAAAGTCTCATCATAGGGTTTTCATGGTGAAAGGCATTCAAAAGGGGTTTACTGTGCAGTACTGTACTAAAAAATGTTAGGTATTGTACCACTGCCATTGTATTTGAGAGATCCTCCACCAGTGTCACCCCCCACTACCTCTGCTGCCCAGTAGCTATTTGGCACATTTAGTCTGACTCCTCAGCAAATGCCTGTGTGACACTGGAGACCCTACCAGCAGCACTGCTGCCTTCAGCATAGCCTCTTGCCTCACAGGAGCACACACTACCACCACCATGGAAAGATAGTGCCATGGTGGTTTATTTTTATATCCTTGAAAAAGCTGATACTCTCCAATAGTGGCAACTACCCCGAAGTTCTTTTCCAAATTATTTATCAGTCCTAGGATGGCATGCATTTTAAACTCACTGAACGAATGACTATCAGGCAGTAGTGATAAGAGTGTGATAGTTACAAACTTGGTAGATAAAGGGAATGCTGTGGAGGTAATGTATCTTCATTTCTGCAAGGCCTTTGACAAGGTCTCCCTTGATATCCTTGCAAAAAAGCTAGTAACATGTGGGCAAGACAATGCAACTATTAGGTGGATTTGTAATTGGTTGACCAACCAAACCTAAATGGTAGTCACCAATGGCTCCTCTTCATCCTGGAGAGATGTGACTAGAGGGGTGCCACAGGTTTCTGTCTGGGACCCAGTGCTGTTCAACATCTTTATCAATGCCTTGGATGAAGGAACAGAGGGTATGCTTATCAAGTTTGCAGATGATACCAAATTAGGAGGGGTAGCTAATACCCCAGAGCACAGGATCAGAATTCAAAATGACCTTAACAGATTAAAAAGCTGGGCCAAAACTAACAAAATGAATTTCAACAGGGAGAAATGTAGGATACCACACCTGGGCAGTAAAAATGGAGCAAGCTTGTCTTCTGCTACTCTAGAGACTAGGACACGGAGCAATGGACTCAAACTACAGGAAAAGAGATTCCACCTAAACTTTAGGAAGAACTTCCTGACAGTAAAAGCTGTTCAGCAGTGGAATGCACAGCCTCCAAGTATGGTGGAGTTTCCTTCTTTGGAGGTTTTAAAACAGGGGCTAGAAGGCCATCTGTCAGGAATGCTCTGATTGTGTATTCCTGCATGATAGGAGGCTGGACTGGATGTCCTTCGTGGTCTCATCCACCTCTATGCTTCTATGATCAGTGTCTTCATTTTGTAGCTAGTAGTTAAAAGCAACAGCAAGCTTTTGATGTCCAATTTGTTTACTTTTGCCCAACTATCTCTATAGACATTTGTCAAGTTAAAAGACCAAGGAAACATCTGGCTGACTGGGTATCCCTCACCTACCATTTCTTCCTTCTCCAGATCTTGCCTTTTGAGGAAACTGATCACATCCACGGTATCCTTCTCCAGCCGCCGCTGCTGCCGCTCCAGCTCCTCGTTGTTCCGGGCAAGTCGGCGAGCGGCTTCACGATACTCTTTGCGAGAGATTTCTGTCACCTCCAGCCTGGCCTCCCATAGCGCCGCTGCAGCTTTAGCCCTCTCGGCCTCCGACTCCTCTTTCAAATTCTTTGATTCTCCCCGGCTGCCTCCGGAGCTAACACCCTTCTTCCCCCTGCACGAGGGGAACAACATGCCACACTAATCACTGAGTGCAGACTTAGCACTCTTTCTCCTGTCCCAAACCCACCAGGTCTATGAGCAAGATTATTATTGTTAATTTATTTATATCCCACCTTTCTCTCTATGGCAGGACTCAAGGTGGCTCACAACATTTAAAAACAACATTAGCTAAAAACACAGTACAATAAATAAGAATGAAAAAAAATCAAACCATTATATAATTAAAATTCCACTTAAATAATAAAACATTTTTAAAACCAATCTGTGTGACCTCCAAAGGACCACCGTCACTTCTGGACACATCCTCCCTGCTACCAGGACTTTCTTCTTAAGGAGATTAGGTTTGGTTTATCCTAATTCAGTCCATATATTTTATGCACTTGGTTTGACCTTTTGTTGTTTAATTTTTCTTTACTTGATGTTAGGACTGTTTGTACTGTAGGTTTGGGGGCAGGGTTTCCAGGTTGTGAGGCCGTGTTCTAGAAGAGTTTATTCCTGACGTTTCACCTGCATCTGTGGCTGGCATCTGCAGAGAATGGTGGCATGTGAGTGTGTGGGGTTTATATACTGTGAGTCCCTGTTGAGGAGGATTAGCATGTAAATTTGTGTATTTAGTTGTTGGATGTTCAGTTCTTAGGATGGGAGGATATGCAAGGGGGATTAGTGTCTATTGTCTCCTGGGAAACCTCCTATCCCTGGGTGAAATTCATTTGCCTGTGTTGAGTTTTTATTTTGGTGTTTTTCAAGACTGGTAGGCAAACTTTGTTTATTTTTAGGGTTTCCTCTTTTCTGTTGAAATTGTCCAGGTGTTTGTGTCTCATTTACCATACATCAAAGAGTCACTGACAGAATAGGGAAACTGATGAGGAAACACAACCTCCAAACAATCTACAGACCAACCAAGAAAATCCAAGAAATGCTGTGCTCACTGAAGGACAAAAGAGACCCTCTCACAGCTTCAGGAGTTTACCGCATACCATGCAGCTGCGGACAAGTTTACATAGGGACCACTAAATGCAGTGTATAAACATGAATCAAGGAACACGAGACACACTGCAGACTGGGCCAGCCAGAAAAATCAACAGTAGCAGAACCTGTTATAAACCAACCTGGGCACAAAATGCTATATGGAAACACAGAAATTCTGCACCAGGCCAACAACTATCAGGTCAGAATGCATAGGGAAGCTATTGAAATCCACAAACACATGGACAATTTCAACAGAAAAGAGGAAATCCTAAAAGTAAACAAAGTTTGGCTACGAGTCCTGAAAAACACCAAAATAAAAACTCAACACATGCAAATGAACTTCACCCAGAGACAGGAGGTTTCCCAGGAGACAATGGACACTAATCCCCCTCACATATCCTCGCACCCTAAGAACTGAACATCCAACAACTGAATACACAAATTTACATACTAATCTCCCTCGCATATCCTCCCACCCTAAGTAACTGAATATACAAATTTACATGCTAATCTTCTTTAACAGGGACCCACAGTATATAACCCACCCACACACACACAAACCTACCCAACCATTCTCTGAAGATGTCAGCCACAGATGCAGGTGAAAGTTCAGAAAGAAACTCTTCCAGAACAGAGCCTCACAGCCTGGAAAAAAGCAACACACACATACACAAAAACTATGGATGCCGGCTGTGAAAGCCTTCGACTTCACACTGCTTCAGAAAAAAATATAATTAAAAAAACATTTAAAAAACTCAATAAAATTAAAATAAATCTTAAAAACAGGAGCACCAGCAGCCCAACCTTCATTTGTCAGCAAAGGCCTGGTGGCATAACAATGCTTTATTTAACCTGCTGCCTGAAAGAGAGGGAAGATGGGGCCATCCTAAACTATCATGTCAGAATGCACTGAGAAGCTATTGAAATCCACAAACACCTGGACAACTTCAACAGGAAAGAATAAACCTTAAAAGTAAACAAAATCTGGCTCCCAATTTTGAAATACAATAGAATCAAAACTCAACACTTACAAAGGAATTCCACCCAGAGACAGGGGGATTCCCAGCAGATAATGGTCCATCAACCAACCATTAGCCAAACAGACACTAATCCTCCTTGCATATCTCCCCCCAGGAACTAACCATTCAACTACACAAATTTACATATACTACCCAACAGGGGTTCACAGCATATAAACTCCACATACACTCCTACCCAACCATTCTCTGAAGATGCCAGCCACAGATGCAGGCAAAACGTCAGAAAGAAACTCTTCCAGGACACGGCTTCAAGCCTGGAAAAAAGCCACACACAAAAAACAACAACCCTATGGATGCCGACTGTGAAAGCCTTCGACTTCACACTGTACTGCTTCAGAAAAAAATTAATAAAAAAATAATTAAAAAAAACATTTTTAAAATTCCATAAAATTAAAATAAATCTTAAAAACAGGAGCACCAGCAGCCCAACCTTCATTTGTCAGCATAAAAGGCCTGGTGGTATAAAAATGCTTTATTTAACCTGCTGCCTGAAAGAGAGGGGAGATGGGGGCCATCCTAAACTCTCTAGGGAGAGAGTTCCATGAGCACGGTTGCCATGGTCACCCTTTGGGATCCGTCCCCTTGGTTACCTACTTCCCTCCCTTGGCGCCTTTGGTTTTCCCTTTCCCCTTCATGTCGTCAGTCGCCCTCTCTGTCTTCCTGTTTGATTTCCCTACCCCCACCCCCACCCCACTGCTCCTCTTCGAGGCGACCCGTTGCTATGGCAACCAAGCGTCGCGGGGAAATGAGGGGGAAAGAGGGCGCGCCCGTGACGTCACGCGCGTTGTGTTGACGTGACACGCGGCACCGGCGAGATGTGGAAGGCTGAGGAGGGCTTTGGCAAAGCGGTGAGTGAGGGTAGAATATGGCGAGGAGGGAGTGCGCGTGGCGGTGCCGTTGGTCTCCCTCATTCATCCTCCCCTCAGGGCCGACCTGGGTCGTGGTCCTCGTCCTCCTCCAGCCAGCCGCCCTTGCTTCTCCTTCCCGGGCACTCTCGGCTACTCTGTGTACCGCTGGTGGCTGACTGAGCCCCGGTTGCCTTCCTCTCCGTAGACTCCCACTTGGCTGCTCCTCTTCCAGTAGGAATAGAGCCTTTCCTTCCACCAACACTCTTATATTCTTCAGCCTGTTGCACGCAAAGGGAAATCGGTTTAGCCGATTTTTAAATTATTATTTTTTTTACCAAATAGGAAAAAATGATAATGTAAAATTCTTCTCTTGAAGTGATAGGCAGGTTTATCTTATAAAGTTGCCCTGCTTGTTATGTTAGGGGAGCTATAAGATAGTAGTTTCTCACCTGAGGAAAAAATCAATTTGCATATGAAGAAGGCAGTTTGATGATAATCCATCATTCAGGTGAGCTCTGATCCCCTGAACCAATCTTTTAGTCTGCTGGCCATATATTATATTTATTGTTTTTAAATGTGATTTTAAGATAAGTTGCTTTTTAATTTATATTTGTTTAATATCTTTTTATGGTGGAGGTTGGGGGTGGGGGGTGTTTAGGGATTTTTATCTTATTGTATTGTATATCAATACAATATTGATATCAATATTGTATATCAATACAATATCAATACAATTATCGTATTGTATTTTAATTTTTGTAAGCCACCCTGATTGTTTTAACAGAGGGGCAGAGTATTATTATTATTATTATTATATCGTTCTACACCTATCTGTTGGGATAGTGTTAGTGAAAAGGTGGTGTTCATCCACACAGAATATCCTCTAGCACTAAAATATAAGCCGCCCCGACTGTGTTGCAGAGGGGCGGGATAGAAATAAATTTTATTATTATTATTATTATTATTAGCCACCTTGACAGATTTTTTTTTAAATGTGCATTTGTAACTCTCATTAAAGCAAATGTCACTACAGTTGTCCCTCCATATCCACGGATTTGGTATCCACGGATTTAAGTCTTCATGGCTTGAAAATATTCTTAAAAAATAATAATCCAAAAAGCAAACCTTGATTTTGCCATCTTATATAAGGGACTCCATTTTGCTATGCCATTGCATATAATGGGACTTGAGTATTCACAGATTTGGGTATCCACGGGGGTCCTGGAACCAAACCCCAGCGAATATGAAGTGACAAGTGTATTTCAAATACATTTGCTCAGTACTGTATATGAGTGAGTCTTGGAAAGAATACTGCCTTTATTTTTATATGCTAGACACACTAAATTCTAGGTATTGTGGTACAGTGTTTTGGGGATGCTCTGGTGCAGTACTTTTCAAGAGACTACACCAGTGGCTCTTAACCTTTTCTTTGCCAGGGACCCCCTTTAAATATTTTATTGCTGCAGACCCCCCCAAGACTTTTTTATTTTTATTATTATTTTGATATTTATACCCCACTCTTCAGCCTCAAAGGCTCTCCGAGTGGCTTACAAATTGTTAAGCAACAGCCCTTTACACATCTAAACCACATTAAGCGGTTTCCAATGTGTGTTAACTAACTGAAGGTTTAAAACCCTAAGAATAATACAGTAGGACTCCCGTATCCACTGGGGATTGGTTTGGGGGGTGTGGATAACGAAAACCGTGGATAATAGCAAACACCATTGAAAATTATGGGACTTCTGGTTTAAAATACCACAGAGTTGCTTTGGAGGACCTAGAAAATGGCTAGAGGTGACACATTTTCTAGGAAGACTATGGTAGGTGTGCTGTTTTGTTTCCTGTGGATAATTGAATCAGTGGATACTGAATCAGTGGATACGGGGTCCTACTGTAATAATACAATTACACCATCCATTAACCTTTCCCTCAGAGGCACTGGAGGGGAGGGAAGTCTTTTCTCCTGCTTCTTCCTGCAGATTTGTGGCTGGAGCTGATTGAACAGCAATGGGCAGGCCAAGCCAGCCAGCCTTTGCCTTGGCTCCTGTCATGTGGGCTGAGCAGCTTTCAATCCTTTGTGGACCCCCTGTGAGGACATTGGGGGGGGGGTCCGCAGACCACAGGTTAAGAACCGCTGGACTACACCATCCATTGCTGAACTACTACAGTGCCAGTTGGACTTGCATTCTGTTACTTAACAGAATGAATAAACCAAGTCTCTCTGTTTCCCCTAGTCATCATGTCTTAACTTTGTACCTTTCTGTTGCAGTGAACATTTGACTTAGTAAATCATTTTCCCAGTATGACAGTCATTTTCTGTTGAGGTTTTGCCTGCCTGCAATGTGGCCCTTGAACTTTGCTGACATAAAAAAAGTCCAGTCTGGATATATTTTCTTGTTTGTATTTAATAATGATAAACCCAGGTTCAGAAAGAGTGAATCAGCTTAAAGTTTAACAGGCTGTTGTCTTGCTTGCATGATCATACCTTTTCAGTTGTGCATGAAACCAAGGAAGCGGTAAGTCCCGATGTACTGATTTGCTTTGAGTTTAACACTTTGGAATAGAAAGCAGCTTCCAGAATTGCAACTCTGGTTAAAGATATGGGGATCGTGGCTTTCATTGAATAATAGCTAACAGGGAATAATTTGTTACTACATCTGATGAAGTGGATTGAAGTCCACGAAACTTAGGCAAGAAATGTCTTTTTCTCATTTACTAGTGGTCTCAAAGGTGGTACATTATTCTTAAATAGCTTTTTAATGTGTTGATTATATAATAGTGTGTTCTGCATACATATTGCTTTACAAGAGGATGGATCCCTGCCGTGAGGAAGTCTATTGTGTCATATCCGACAAGTAACACAACAGAGAAGGTAGAGGGGAATGGAAATATGGGAATAAACACTTATTTTAGTTACTCATATTTGGGTTCATAATAATAGGACATGAGTGGAGAAACTCAGGCCTTGGGTTTCAATCTTGTCTTCTTGGGTTTTCAAATGTTTATGATGACACTTTCCCACAATACCGTTGTTTGGTGCTGTCTCAGCTTTGTATTTTTACCCATTCTAAAAAGTAGAAATGCTTTTTCTAAATCATAGTTATTGGCAGTAAATGTTTTAAGATAAAGCAAGCTGGTGTTGTAAGTAAGCTGATTTGCTTTGGTCCATCTGCCACTAGAATCTAGCCCCCTGAGAATTCTGAAATTGAATTTGGGCTTTGGACTGAAAGCATTTTTCCACTGTTGCCGTGGTTAAGTGGTTAAGAGGTTGAGCCAAAGGCTTATCTGGAAAAAAAGGATTTTGAGGGTGAATTTGAAGGTAGAAACAGGTGGCATTACATAAATTCATAGGTTCAAATATATCTAGATTAATTGTTCTCAGTTTTGAAAGAGTCCTGTTAGATTGACACTCCTTATAAGTCTGTCCTGGGACATTTCTATAGATGTTTCTAAGATTTCAGTATCTCCTGTTCTAAATCTATTATAAAATTTTCTCCAGTTTGACATTGAAGTACATGGATCAGGTACATGAAGTTCATATGTGACCTTATTCATCAATCTGAATATTATCTGTGCAGGTGTACTAGCCTAGTAGTATTGCCAGTGCTTAATGAAATGCAAGGAATTCATCGTGACATGAATTTGTAGTTTTATTTATTATGCTATTATTCTGCCTTTTCTCCAAAAAACATGGGGTGGAACACATGGTTCTGTTCTGTCTCCCCACCAATCCCCTCTTTTATTCCTTCAACAGTCTGCTTTTGCTACACGGTAGTCTTTTCTTTGTGCGCCAAATTCAGTCTTGATTAACAGGCTGTTGACTCACACAGTAAACTTAAATAACAAAATGTCATTTGATCTGAACTTCTGCTAAGGCTTATTAAAAGGGCTTCTGTATTACACATCTAGTTACTTTAATTTTTATGGTGCCCTTCAAAAAGTGGTTCTGTAGGAGAGAATTATAAATAGTGCCTCGGTTTATATTTTTCTCTTTTGTTTATATTCTGTAGATGCTACTGTGCTTTACTGTCTACTCCTTTTAATATCCAGGTTCCAAAAGGCTTTTGGCATGAAAGGATCCACAGGCGTGGGGGAGGGAAATAATAATAATCATAATAAATATTTCTTACCCGCCTCTCCCCAAGGCTCAAGGCGGAGTACACCATGAATTAAAATACAATATATGACATAAAATAATTTAAACACATATAAAAGCACTTAGGATTAAAACAAACATTACAGTAAAAAGGAAAAGGAATTCTTAATTCTGCTAGCGTGAGATATCAAAGCTTGTTGTTGGATCTCTTGGTCAGTGCCTTCATTTTTGTGATCATACTCGATGTCTTTATTTAATTAGAAGTGATGTTTTGCATTTTCTTTTAAGATTGTTTTGGCTATTGCTAAAGTTGATTAATGGGTTTCAGTTGCTGCTATTGCTTTATGAACTGTTGGTTTAGATCATGTTTTTGCTATACTGTTGTGGTTTTGTTGCTGCAAACCACCTTTCTTCCTTTCAAGAGGCTGGGTAGAAATTAGAGTTCAGGATTCAGTTCACAAGCACTTTCTCTAAGGCTTGAGTTTAATGCATTAGAAACTCAGGGTTTCTTTTTAGGGTTGTCAGCTTTTTTCTTTCTTCTGTTGTTATTGGTTTCATTTTGCTATTTCATCCTGGCAAAATATAGAGTACAGTAGATGCTGTTGTGATACCCCATCTCTTCCCAGAGATATGGATATAAGATGTTTTCAGATTTGATCTTGTCTTTATTTAGCATTAATATGGCAACAGGATGGTTGTACAGTTGTCCCTCCATATCCATGGATTTGGTATCCACGGATTAAAGTATTCGTGGCTTGAAAATATTCTTTAAAAAATAATAATCCAAAAAGCAAACCTTGATTTTGCCATCTTATATAAGGGATACCATTTTGCTATGCCATTGCATATAATGGGACTTTAGTACAGTATTCACGGATTTTGGTGTCCATGAGGGTCCTGGAACCAAACCCCAGCAAATATGAAGGGACAACTGTATTGTTCTTCTGATAGACGAGCTCTTGCTGTTTGAACAAATAAATCTTCTTGGATTAAATCTAGTGGGAAAGGCAGTACAGTACAGACAAGGGTTTGTGTTTTTTTAAAAAAAGTTAGGCTCAGGTTGTTTGTAGTTGAAAGAACAGCAGTAGAGGGTGTAGCTGTGGAAAGATAGAGAAATGGAACAAAAGGCAAAGGGCAGGCAAGGTTTCTGCGTGGAAGGGGTAGTAAATTGAGCAGGAGCCAGGGGGTGGATCTGCAGAAGCGGGTTAAGAGTCTAGCAATAATAGACTCAAATACTGATGCCATGTCTGTGGATGTAGATATAATCAGAAGGCTGGGTGTATAGGTGTATAGTCTGTAGAGTGTATAGGTGAGTATATAGTGGTGAAAGTTGGTGCAAAAGGTAGTCTTTGAAGCTTATTAGTAATTAGGCAGCTCATGCTAGAGCTATGAACAGATGAGAATCTTTTGAGCAGTGAAGGGAAAATACCTGTGTAAAGGTGACAGGCTAAGTTGTCTAACAGGTTAAAACAAGTTGTACCAATAGGAAGAATAAGGGTGTTGAACAGAGGGGGGGAAAGAAGCATTTTATTTCCAAGTGCTTTGTTAGTAAATATGAACAGAAGACCCATGTAATGATGCAAAGGTCTGACTCTGTATTATTTTCACACTTTAGAAATAGCAGCAACATTATGAAGGAAGGAAATTTTGTGCATTTACTGCAATGTATTGTGTAATGCAAACTTTGTCAAAGAACTATCTGTTTTTAAAAGACACTGGAGTTTGATATTTCAGCATAATTTCTGTTTTGTAAATTTACTATGATGGTCTGAAGAGATTTGGACATTTTAAACATTATATTTTATCTCTCTTGTATGTTACAATTTTCTGGGATTTTGCAAGATGCTGTTGGTTCTACAACCATTGGTCTCAAAATTATTTGCATCTGATTTGGAAGTACTGTAGAAGTTTATCAAAAAACAAAAAAAGACCCTGAAAGGAAAATTGCATACAAGGAAAGAAAGCACTTTTTTTGTTCTACCTCTCTAAGGACATTATACTTCAGGGATGAGGAAATGTGGCTCTTCATATGTTGCTGGACTGCTGTTTAACAGCGTCTGGAAGGTCACACATCTCTGTTCTCTTGACAATTGTGAAACAGCTTAGAATGGTATCTTTTTCCCTCCCTGTAAATTGATCTCTCTCAGCAGCTGGCATCTGCAGCAGATGAGATTCCCATTGTTGTTTTGAATGACATTTGTGTTCTATGTCCACATCAGCCTTCTCGTACTGTGATAGGTTACAGAAGTCTTGATCTGCTCTGTTAAGAAATTATCTCAGAGTTGTAGTTCTAGATATTTTGTTAAATGCAGTAGAGAAAAGTTAGCATATGTATTGAATTAGTTGCATGCAATCTGAGAACAAATTTGTTCTATAGACTCAAAAGGAGCCATTTTGATAGTGAATGTAAAACCCCTAAAGTAGCGCTGTAGCATGACGTATGATGGCCTGTATTGGTCTCTGCAAAATGACCAACTCTTTAGGATGTGGACAATCTTTTGCTTTACAGGTATTGAACTGATACTCGTGCTCATTCATAATTTTTGTCTCCAGGATTTTTTGCAACTCTGGAAGTCCTGATTGAAACAGCAGCTGCCCAAGACTTGCAACCACCATGGCACTTTCCTGGATCACAGTCATTGCCATACTCACACTTTCCTCCATTTACTGCATAGTTTCTCATCCCAACCCAGAATTGTGGTTTCAAGACCTCTTCCCACTTAAGGTGTGTCCTGCCAATGCCAGTGAGAAAACTTTCTATGGTATCATGTTTGATGCAGGAAGTACAGGGACACGAATTCACATTTACACCTTTGTACAGCAAAGCCCAGGTAAGATTATGTGAAAAAATTCTCCGAGTAGATGTGTTTTTTGAGAATATACTTCAGGGCATCACGTTAAGAATGTAGTATAAGCCTTGGCTAATGCTCATACCAGTCATCTTCTTTACTATCCAGAGGTTGGAAAATTAGCTTGTGCATGTTAGGAATTCTTAAGCTTTTTTTTTTCTTGTTGTAACTTCAGTCTTGTTTTTTCCCTGCTTTCATCACTTTTGATCAGTTTGTACAAATTTATATCTGTTTTTTAATAATTTTTTTCTAGTTCAGTTGGGATCTATAATTGTCATACTTCTTTGAGAAGGTTTTTGATTTAAGGGGACAAGGCTAGTGAATTTGTCATAGAAAACACCAAGGGATTTGTGAGCTGAAATACTCCAAAGCAGATAGAGTTTGACAAAGATGGAAACATAGCAGTGATGTAATGCCTAACTTTGTGCCATCTATTTAATTCAATTTCTGAAGTGAATTATTAGGCCAGTTAGTATCAGTTAAGTATGGGAAACACAATGAATATATTGTCTTAAAGCTGCTCTTGGCAGAAAGGGAAAGGATGTTTTCTAACTTAGAAAGTGGCCTTGTTTCATAAGATAGTTGGAGAAAGATGGAAGGACTACTTTTCAGGAATTGTTAAATAATATTTTTGGATTCTTATGTTGATTGGTCTTGTCACATTTCATTTAATTATGGGCTTGTCCTATACAAGGGGAAAATGTGGATAGATGTGTACTAATGCCAATTTGAAGAAGCTTCTATTTGTCTTAACTGTTTTTTGGCAAGATCGCAGGCATGAGAAGCTACCTGCATTCGTTGTTCAAATGAGCATGCCTTCAAATCAAGATGGCAGGCGCAAGTGAATTACTCGCGTTTTTATTGTCACCAGTTGCTGCCGCCAAACAGTATATTTTTAAAAAAGCATATCTAAGGTGCAAAAGTGCAATACCACCTAAATAAATAGAAAAAAGGGGAAAACCTATTTCCTTGCCTCTGTGCACAATTGCTATGGCAAAAATACAAGATGGTTTTTTTTGGCGCTTGCTTTGTTAGCAAGCTCCTCCCCTGTGCACATCTGACCAATCAGCTTTCTACTTCCACTCTTATCAGGAATGCACACCAAAAAAGGTTTTTAAAAAATACAGGAAAAACTGTGAAGGGTTTTCCTTCATAGTTTTTGGTATTTTTGGCCCCCCTCTTTCTGAATATTGTGGACTGAGACATTTGATCTCATTAAGACAAATTTGATTTGATTGATCTCATTAAGACAAATTGTATTCTCCTTGAATTCTATGAGGAGTATTTTCACTGTTTAGACAACCCCTATGTTCTCTGTTACCCTTGAACTTCTTTTTGCACCTGAATTTTCAAAGTTCCAATCCTCTTTCCTAAAATAGAAAATGCTATGCAATTCATGGGATCACCAGAGGTCAACAGGCAATTTGAAGGCACATGCCACTGGCACACACACAAATAGTATTGAAATTGCATAGTTGCATCCACTGCAGTACCATGACCTTAATAAATCAAATGTAGTATACTGACAAATGTGCTCCAAAAAGAAATGGAGGAGGAGGAGGTGATGTTTATACTGGAGTGGCTTGATACTGACGTGGCTGGATGTTGATTTAATGAAATCATTGACTTTTTGTTTTTGCATGAAAGAGAATTGAAACTAACGTGGTGTCTACCACAAATGAACATACGCACACAAATGTACTCAGGTGAGGGTGGAGGAGAAAATAAACTTTCTACTAAAGAAAGAGGTCAGGTGAGACGTCTAATCAGATTAATTGCAGGTAGGACTGTTCCCACTTGAATAAAAAATAGGTGTTCTTACTTAAAAAACACAGTGGAAACAGAATGTTAATTGGGAACAAATGGCAATGGACCACAGGATATCACATGGTACAGCCTCTTCCATCTATTACACTAACCAGTGGATCATGCACCAAAATGTCTGGCTACACAGTGAATAACAAAGCCTTAGTAGCCCATTCTAAATATGTATGAATGGAAGAAATAATGATGTGTTAATGCTGTCCACTGATATTGGTAAATTCCATTTTCCTCTGGGTGGGGGATCCCAAGTGTCTCTTAAGGTTCAGGATTTATGGCAGCAAAGAGGAAAAAAGTGCTGGCAGCTTTGGATTAATCACTAATACAAAGTTTTGTTGAAAGAGTTGTCACTAGTGGTCGATAAACTAAGTGATGCAACTCATTGTTCCAAACTGATCATATTTACATGCACTTATGTCACAGCTTTACTGTCTAAGATCAGTGCACATCAGTAGTACATACTGACAAAGATATACTATCATGGACATTCTTTCTGTTTCAATAGGTAACTTGGTGTCCTAGGAAAATTCTGTTTTTACAGGGTGCCAGTCATTTAGAGTGCTTGTGTAAAAAAGAACTATGTGTGCGCTTCGTGATGAACTGCATTTTTTTACTCATTTACTAGGTAAGCTTACAGCTGTTGATCCAATTATTCAGGCGAAGTTTGCAGAACATAACTTTCAGTTATGTTAAGAGTTGGGTTGGGCAAAATAATATTAATCTTGATCTTCATATGAGCTACAAATATATATATACACACACACACTCTTTAGTCCTAAATATATCTTTTCTGATTGTCAATAGTTTGGTCATGTACAGTTTGAAGAGTGGTTGTTATATAACTTTTTTTAAAATTTAATTGTTGCAGAAAAGTCTGCAGAGTTAGAAGGGGAAATCTTTGAATCAGTAAAGCCAGGTCTGTCTGCATATGCTGATGAGCCTGAGAAGGTAAGATTGTCAGGTGGGGTTTTGTGACTATTTGGCAACTTTCCTTATTGTCTAACACAGGAGAAGGCAACTATGACCCCTCAAGGGAGGGGCTTGGCATATAATTTATAGAATCATAGAGTCTTAGAATTGGAAGGGGCCTCATGGGCCATCAAGTCCATCCCCCTGCTCAGTGCAGGATCTCCAGCTAGAGTAAAGCCAGCAGGTGCCTATCCAGCCTCTTTTGTGAAGACATCCAGTGAAGGAGACCTTGTTGGGGTGTATGAGTATAAAATTTAAAAATTATTAAAGATTCCGGGGAGCTAGCCCTTTAGGAATATCTTCTTAAGAAAACTTTCTTTCAAAGTAAGCAGAGTTAGCATGGAAGACAGTGACCCAGCTCAATTGGCATCTGTATGTGGTCTAATCACCCAGTCAGGTAGACAAAATTAAGGATAATAAAGACATTAGCTCAAAAATGCATCCCCAAAGTTTACTGAAGGTATAGCAATCTTCATCTACATATTCAAAACAAATCTAAGGTCCTTAACTAACTAAGAGGATTAGGTTCAGGGTAGAAACTCAAGGAAGCTTGGGAAGTTCAGGTTAGAGTAATCAAAATCAGAAGTTTCTGAGTATTATAGCTGTAATATCCATATTTCCTCAGATAAAGAGATGTTTACAAGTAAGCAAGAGCTTGCCTCTTTTCTTGGTGATTTTTGTAGTTAGATGCATGGAATACATGGAGGAAAGGGGGAAAAGGAGAAAAGCAGCACCATGGAGAAGCTGCAGAGATCCCAAGGAGGAATGGAACCAAGACAAAGCATAATAAACATTTAAATTAGGAGGCCATGTGATGAATGACTCAATGGTCACTCCATAGCTCCAAATGGCTAAAACAGCTTAGAGAAGAGAAGGGGGAGTGGAAACTTGAACATGGAAGGAATTTCCTAAACTTACTAAACATGGGGTACAAGAAGAGTGCTACATTTCCTACAGACCCCACCACCTCTCTAGGCAATTGGTTTCATTGCTGAACTGCTCTCACCATCAAGAAATTCCTTCTGATTTTAATTGAAACCTACCCTCCTGTAACTTCAAAGCATTACATCTGGTCCTACCCTCTGGGGCAGCAGAGAAGAGACCTGCCCCTTCCTCTCTGTGACAGCCCTTGAGGTATTTAAAGAGTGCAGTCATGTCACCCTCAGTCTTCTCTTCACCAAACTGAACATGTGCAGCTCTTTCAATCTTTCCTCATATATTTTGTTCTCCGTACTTCTTACCATTCTTATTGCCCTTCTCTGAACCCAATCCAAATTGTCTTTATTCTTAAAATGAGGTGCCCAGAACTGAATGCAGTATTCTAGATGAGGCCTGACCAGCGCAGAATATAGTGGGACAATTACTTCCCTTGACTTGGAAAGTAGGTTTCTATTAATGCAAGCTAGAATAGCATTTGCCTTCTTTGCTGCTGCAACAAAATTCTCTTCAGTCTTAGGCATCATAGCTGGTAATGAGGTACAGTGGGAACTGCAGTCCAGAAAATATCTGGAGAACCAAAGTTGCCCACCTACAGTTTAACATAAAAAGGAAAACAAGTGACAAAAAAGTAAAAATGGAGACAATGAGTAGTGCAAAGAATAGTGGAAACATAATTTTCAGGAAAAGCTGTAAGACCAACCACACATCACCACATTTTAAAGGATATTTTATTTCTACAGACCTATATAACAAGCCGCCTAATAGGTCAGACTGTTTATCCATTTAGTCTAGTACTATATGCTGTAACTAGAAGGCAATGGTTCTCTAGGCACTTTACCATCACCTACTATTTGATACTTTTATCTGGAGATACGAGTTGAATCTGGAATGTTCTGCATGCAAAGCATGTGAAGTCCCACTAAATTGTGCCTTCTTCCCACACACAACATTGCCAGAGTCCATAAACAAGAAAAATAGACAAGTCCCTGCACTCAAGGAGCTTTCAATCTAAAACAAACTATGCATAACAAAGGTTGGGGTTGAGAAAAAAGGGTAGTGTGTTAGGAAGTGCAGCTGCATGTATTTTAAACACAGTTTGGGAACAAGAATTAAAGAACTAAGCCAACATCCCAAAAAAGGTTGTTTTTTGAGGAAGGAACTGAATTAAGAGTGATATTTTAAAGAAGCTTTCAAGCTAGTACTGAACCAATCAATATTGGGGTTTCTGTCTTGCTTTCTGTTAATCTTTAGGGAGCTGACACTGTCAGAAGATTGTTAGACATGGCCAAAGAAGCTGTGCCACCCAGCCACTGGAAGAAGACTCCAGTAGTATTGAAAGCCACAGCTGGTCTGCGGCTCTTAGCAGAGCAGAAAGCCCAGGCTCTTCTCTCAAAGGTAACATAGGCTTGTATTGCACGTGGGTAGGGAAGTGTCATCGTGTACAAGTCAGGGAGGTCCTTGATTGCCTCTGTTAGTGCCTGCCTTTATGTATGTTGGTGCCATGAGTTTGCCACAGATGCTTTTTTTAAAATACTGTACCAAGCTTGTGTGAAGTACTTGTAAATCCTAAAGTGGCTTTAACTCTCCCTCTCTCTTAATAAAGCTGTAGTGTCTGTACGGCAGTAGATATTCCTGTTTTTATTTCTGGTATCTGGAAGCTCAATGAAAAGCATTAAATCTTACTGTCTTGTTTTACTTTGCACTGCTTTTTATATGAGAGGAAAGTTGTAACATAAGCTACATTCTATGAATGGCTCCAGATTCTAGGAATATCGCCCAGTTGTTTTTTTTTTTTTCTTTTCCACAGGTCAGGGAGGTCTTTGAGGAATCCCCTTTTTTAGTTCCTGATGATAGTGTTAGTGTCATGGATGGCTCTTATGAAGGTGGGTCCTTAGTGGAAGAAAAACAAGGGCATTGCAGGAAATGGGTGGGGAAATTGCTGTTGAAGCAAGAGAGAAGGGGAAGTATAACTTAGGTGTGAACAAAAGGTAAAATATGTCTAATGCTACTCTTACAGTGGTTAAAGTCATGGTATCTTAAAATGTGTTTGTCAGACATTTTCCAGAAAATGACACAAGGGCTTTTTTGGAGGGGAAAGTCCATTTCACCCTGTTGAAGCTGAAAGGCACTGTCTAGGTGGACTTCTTAGCCTAGAATTCAGGATAATGTCAAAACTAGTGTCTTGACTAATGCTTCCTGTTGATGTGGCTTTAGAGAAGCTAAAGAGAAGCATCAGCAACTGAACAACATAGTGTCAAGTGCCTAACAGATTCAGTACAATGAAGCATAATTGTGAATACAGTCCTCCCTCCACATTCGCGGCCTCCATACTCGCGGTTCCGCATATTTGCGGTTTGCCATGAGGGGAGGCTGGGAAAAGTGGGGGGAAGCGACGACGGGGCCTCCGGAGGCCCCATGGTCACTTGGGGAGGGTGAGGGAAGGTGGGGGAAGCGAAGACAGGGCCTCCGGAGGCCCCATGGTCGCTTGGGGAGGCAGGGGGGAGCGACGATGGGGCCTCCGGAGGCCACGTGGTCGCTTGGGGAGGGTGGGGGGAGGTGGGGGAGGGCTGTCATTCACGGAATTTTCACATTCGCGGGGGTCTGCTGAACCTAACCCCCGTGAATGTGAAGGGACGACCGTAGTAAAGAAAAAGGGGTGGTTGGAGTGACCATGCTGAGTTGATCTGCCTGCCTTCGGTGAGAATTCTGAGTGTGTATAATAGCCACCTTGAGTCCCAGTGTTGGGGAAGAGGTGGGATATAAATAAAGTAATGAATACTTGCAGTGGCGGCGAAGTATACAAAAAAGAACCCTTTGTTGCTCTAATAAAATCTCATAAAGAAATTACCACTAGATGAAAAATGCAGTTACTGATAGGCATGTTGTCTACTTCATGCAGCTTACCATTAGAAAAAGCCGAGCAAAGGCCAGATTTAACTAGCTGGGAGATTGAGTAAGTTCAATGTATCTAGGCTGAGTAATACCTAGAGGGAGAGGGTTATTTGTTTTGTCACCTGCATGGTTTGTAACTCAGCCTTCATCATTTACCACATGATCTTCAATTTGCTTGCCATAGTTGTGCAACGCACACATCCTCATCCTGTTGGTGAAGATGATGGATGCAGATTTAGAAACTTGCAGGCTTACGGTATAAATATGGTCTGAGATAGCCTTACACTTCTCTCAATGTGTTGTTGCATCATGCCAATTTATATGCTGAGCTCAGCCTGGATCACCTCCACCCATGTTTTTATCATGCTGGTTTTGTTGAGTCAACAGTCTCTAAGGAGCCATGTACAGTAGTTAAGACTGTCCATTGGACCTGGTTTGACAAAACAAGATGCAATCATTCTGAAGGATTCTCCTGAAAAGACTGGTGGAAAAGTAGGAGAAATTGATTGTGTTCGAAAAGGAGATGTTAATAAAGGTTTTAGATAGAGAAACAGAAGTGAAGGCTGAGAGGGAAAAAAGAGCCTTAAGAAACCTGGGAATATAATGATATGAGATAAGGACAGATAATTGATTCACAGAATTGTACAGAGTGCAGTAATTGTGGATATTTTTGTAAGTAACAATTGGGATTTAAAGAAAGAAGGATTTCAGGATGGTTTTTTTTTTCTTCTTCTTCTTCATCCTTACAGGTATTTTAGCCTGGATCACTGTGAACTTTTTAACAGGTAATTGCTGCCATGTAAAAAAAAAAAAATTAAGGCTTAGTCTGTTCTGTTGTTGCCAGCTCAATTTTTAATCTTGCATTCTTACCATAACTGCTGCTGACATCCAGCCAGGGCTGTGAAGACCAAATAGCATAGGATCCCTTGTGCCACGTGCATAGTCTTTGAACTTTGCAATGCTACTTGCAGGGCAGCTGTATGGCCGAAACCAACAGACAGTAGGGATCCTGGACCTGGGAGGAGCTTCTACACAGATCACATTTCTGCCACAGCTTGAGGTGAGGAATACCTGTAACACAGGGTGGGAGTCATATGGCCCTCCAGATATTGTTGGACTGCATGTCCCAGCAAACCTAGTCAGTGTAGCTAATGGTGAGGACTACAGGGAATTGCAGAACAACAACCACCAGAAAATCCATTCACATCTGTGCTACAGTGCAATCTGTTGCAGTTTCCATAATGCTGGATAGTCTGCTGCAGGTCTCGTAATTATTTTGTATTGTACCTCACCTAAATCTAGACTGCTTAAATAGTATCTGTTGGGTGAACAGGCTTCTTTTAAATTTTAAATATTGAAATATTAGAGGGTGTGTGAAGTGTTATATATTTTATACCACTGGTTCTCAAGCTATTTTGCTATAACTACATTTGGGATCCTTGAGGACTCAGAAAGGGGAAGACAGTCCATCAGGCACGTTTGGGGTTTTACAGGTCAAAAACAACATTAAAATTATTTTCTGACTAATAGTAGAAGGATTATGAAGTGTTACATGTTGGGTGGGAAATTGTTCTGACGCTATATTAAAATTATTTGATTTGTGTGAAATCACTGAAGTGTGTGCAGCAATTTTAGAAGAAAGAATTCACAGAGGTTGTAAGTTTTGGCCTTTAAGAAGAGCAAATGTAATCATTTAGACTAGCATGACTCTGCTATTTGCTGGTCTTCTAAAGGTCTGAAGTAGAGCATATGGAATATTCCAGGTGCAAGATTAAAAAGTGTACTAGTTAGCATACATCTTTGTGCATTACATACATGAAAATGGAACACACATTTCAGCAACCTTTCAGCATTGAATACTGGGGGGAGGGGAGCCTTGGAAGGCTGAGGAAGTTGCATCATAGGGAAAAAACTTGGTAATGTTTATTAAAGGGAGGTCATTGTCAATCAATGAGCTGCAGCTTATTGTGGACAATTACACTTCTCTGTCACAGACCTTGGGGGGTAGGCCTATGATTGCTTCCAAATGGTTGCCCCACTCAATCATAAAGAACTACTCACTGGCAAATGCACAGACTAGACTCCACAACAGACCCAGATAATTCTGTCTCTATATCTACCCTGAAAACAACATTAGGTGACCTGATAATGTCACCTTCGCTCATATTCCAATATGATGTAAGCCATCTTCTGCTGACAGCGTCCTTCTGCCTTCAACATTGGGCATTATTTCTAGTAAATGGACAAAAATATGAAAACAAAAATGGCAGTATTTTGAAAAAGGAGGCTGAACAATTCAACCTTGCAGGATAATTTTATCACTGGCTTTAAAGTGGCTGTTGTGGAGCAGAGACATTTCAAGGGCAGATTAGAATTAGAGCCTGCTGAGTCACTGTTTATCAAGAGGCTTTAGTCTGTCACCAGAAACTTGCATTAAGAAGAACGTTTCTATCACACTGCATGTATTAATTGGCAAACAAGTTTGTATTGCTAGCAGCAACAATTTTTGTGAATAGTAGTTGTCAATAACGTACCATAACTGTCACTGTCAGCTCTTTCTTAAATTCCCACTGCTCTCACTGTTTACAATCCATGCCGTCACTAACCATGGATACTGTATATATCCCTGTAATTCTTCATAGGCTTCCAATGCTCAGCTCTGAAGAGATCGTTACATAGCCAGGTGTTTTGTCTGTGTTGCTGAGACACCGGCAGTCTCCCTAGGGCACCTTAGCAACAATGTGTGTCTCTGAGGAACAGCTCATCAGAGCCAGACATTTGGGGGGATGGAGACTGTTGTCAAAAATTTGTTTCTGATGTGGAAAAGCATGAGTCTTCCAGCTCACTGTATCAATATGCTTCAGATACACAATGTATCTGAAAATCAGTAGTGAAATAGCAATCACTGAACAGTACTTTATCATTATACTAATTTTTAGGAAACCCTGGAACAAACTCCGGTGGATTTCTTTACCTCTTTTCAAATGTTCAACAGCACTTTTAAACTCTACACACACAGGTGAGTGAGCAGGTACTATACTAAGTAATGACTAAGAGAATTTTTTGAACACATACCACAAGGAACATTTACTTCAATAATATGTACAGTACTGTTCAAATTTTAAATCAGTCTCTTTTGTTGGTTGTTAGAGTATCAGAAAGCCTCTTTCAGAATGCTAGATACATGTGCCTTATTCATATTATAATAAACAGAGTAGCTGGTGGATTATTGATAAAAAGCCATGTGCTGACATTTTTTGTGCAAGGCTGAGCATACAGGAAGCTGTTTTAGCAGTTATCATTTATGCTACTGTTTATAAACAGGCTCTTCTAATTTATAGTTAAATACTTGGTCTTCCTTTACAGCTATTTGGGATTTGGGCTGAAAGCTGCACGACTAGCAACATTGGGAGCCTTGGATATGGAAGGTACATTTACACACAATAACTGGAGTGGGGGTGGGGGCGCAGGTATTTGGCTAATATCTGGCTATATGTTTATTGGCAGTGGTTTCTCTAGGAATAGTGGATACCATTCCTATATCAGTTGTAACACAATTGTATGAACAGAAAAAAATAAGCTACAGTGTAGCTGGATGGTAGTGGGAGTACAGGAGTACATTCCAGGAGAAGGCTGTGGGAAAATCTGGGGTAGACAGGTCAAGGGTGCAGAAAATATTTATTGGACTGTTCTGAAAAACAGAATAATTTTTCCAGACTTCAGCCAACATTAATTAGGTCAGAGAGTTAGAGTCTTAATATTTCTGTAACTAGGCAAGGTTTTAGAAAACATTGCTCCATTAGGGTACTGAAATTTGTAAGGCAGCTAGTAATCTTATAAAACTCTGGAAAACTACCATTTTTTTTCCAGCCTAAGACTTAGTCTAACTAATGTGCGAGCAAATAGATTTTAGTAATTGCTTTTAATTAGTAGCAGAAACATGTTATAAACCAACCTGGACACAAAATGTTATTTAAAAACACCAAAATTCTGGACCAGGCCAACAACTACAATGTCAGAATGCACAGAGAAACTATTGAAATCCACAAATACCTGGACAACTTCAACAGGAAAGAAGAAACCTTTAAAGTAAAAGAAGTTTGGCTACCAGTCTTGAAAAACACCAAAATCAAAACTCAACACATGCAAACAAACTCCACCCAGGGACAGGGGCATTTCCAGCAGATAATGGGTCATTAGCCAAACAGACACTAATCCTACTTGCATATCTCCCCCCAGGAACTACCCATTCAAATACACAAATTTACATATCCTCTCCAACAGGGGCTCACAGTATATAACCCCCATACACACACTCTTACTCAACCATTCTCTGAAGATGCCAGCCACAGATGCAGGCGAAACGTCAGGAGTAAACTCTTTCAGAACTATTTATTTATTTATTTATTTATTTAAACCCCGTTCTTCATCAACAAGGCTATCAGAGCAGCTTACAAATTGTTTTAAGCAATAGCAATTTACACATCTACACTGCATTAAGCAGTTTCCAATGTGTATTAGCTAGTAATTAGAACACGGCCTCACAGCCCGGAAAAAACCCACAGAAAACCTATGGATGCCAGCCATGAAAGCCTTCGATTTCACAGCAAACTTCTACTTCTTTATTCTTTTTTTAACAACTGTGTATGAGTGTTCCAATTATGTTTGATTGAGGGTTTACTCACGCTTACCGTAACTAACCTACAGAACAACACATCCACTGGTCCACATAGGGGTCATCTTGAGCCCCAAGTACCCAATCTAGGAAGGGATTAAGAGAGGCAAGGTGAGTGACAGGAGCCCAACGGTTGGAACTGCAGGGCCAGCCTGGAAAGGGGATCCATCACACTTCCTGTTCACTTTGGAATGTCATGTTCACACTTTGTAGTGCAGGTGATAGCCCATTCTGAAGGTGCATTTCACAGCAGTGCATATTTGGATTCATGGCCAAGTCCATGTGCAGTTATTGTTTCTGATCTACTAATTTAAACTGCTTCTGCATGCACAACTTTCTAGTAAATCAGTATACTGGAATCAAAGTAGGTCCAAAATATTTTATTATGTGAAGCAAAGATGAAAAAGGTATCCTTCTCCCATTCCAGAAGCCAAATGGATTGGCAGTTGAATCTTATTTCACTGGCAATGAGACAGCATCCTCCCCAGTACCTGAGGGCAACAGTTATGGCACACACAGCTCTCTTGTCCAATATCTAGAATCACAGAATTGGAAGAGACCACAAGGGATATTCAATCCAGCCCCCTGCAATGCAGGAATATACAATCAAAGTATTCCTGGTGGATGGCTGTCCAGCCTCAGCCTCTCTTTAAAAACCTCCAGAGGAGACGCCACCACACTTCGAGGCAGCATATTCCACTGTTAAACAGCTCTTACTGTCAAAAAGTTCTTCCTGTCGTTTTGGTGGAATCTCTTTCTGTAGTTTGAATCCATCACTCTGTGTCCTAGTCTCTGGAGCAGCAAAAAACAAGAATACTCCATCTTCAATATGACATGCTTTCAAATATTTAAACATGCCTATCTTGTCACCTCTTAATTTCTCTTATCTAGGCTAAACATACCCAGCTCTCTAAGCTGCTCCCCATAGGGCATGGTTTCCAAATCCTTTACCATTTTGGTCACCCTCCTCTGGACACGTTCCTGCTTCTCAATATCCTTCCTGAATTGTGGTACCCAGAAGTGGACACAGTATTCTAGGTGAGGTCTGACCAAAGCAAAATGGAGTGGTACTATTACTTCCCTAGATGTAGATACTATACTCCTATTGATGCAGCCTAGAATCGCATTGGCTTTTTTAGCTGCCACATCACACTGCTGACTCATGTTCAGCTTGTGCTCTACTAAGACTCCTAGATCCCTTTCACATGTACTGTTGTCAAGCCAGATGTCCCCCATCCTACATCTGTGCATTTCATTTTTTCTGCCTAAGTACTTACGTTTCTCCCTGTTGAAATTCATTTTGTTAGTTTTGGTCCAGCTTTCTAATCTGTTAAGGTCCTTTTGAATTCTGATCCTGTGCTCTGGGGTATTAGCTACCCCTCTTAATTTGGTGTCATCTGCAAATTTGATAAGCATGCCCTCTATTCCATCATCCAAGTCATTTTATAAAGAAGTTGAATAGCACTGGCCCCGGACAGAACTCTGTGGCACCCCACTAGTCACTTCTCTCCAGGATGAAGAGGAGCCATTAATAAGCACCCTTTGGGTTTGGTCAGACAACTAATTAAAAATCCACCTAATGGTAGCATTCTACTAGTTCTTTTAATAAGCTTGGATTCATCTGGCTCTGGAGACTTGAATTCATTTAGAGTAGCCAGGTATTCCTGTACTACCTTTTTGTCTATTCTATGCTGCATTTACCCTACTGCATCATCTGCTCCATTTTCCCCAGGTTGAGCACTGTTTTCCTTCTTGGAGGAGACTGAGGCAAAGAATTTATTTATTTTTATTTATTTATTTATTTTATTTATATGCCGCCTTTTTCCCAGAAGGGACCCAAGGTGGCTCACAAAATATCACATAAAATACAGTTTAAGACCATTAAAAGCATCATAATATGAAGATGTTAAACAGCATGGGGAACAAGACAGAACCCTGAGGGAACCCAAGGCATCAAACAGGAGTCCTCCAGCACCACCTTCTGAGTTTGCCCCTCCAAGAAGGAACAGAACCACTACATAACAGTGCCCGCAAGTACCATCCCAGAGAAGTGGCCCGGAAGAATACCATGGTCAATGGTATCAAAAACCACTGAGAGGTCCAGCAGAACCAACAGGGATGCACTCCCCGTCCAGTTCCGTGCATAGGCCATCTATCAAAGTGACCAAAGCTGTCTTCATCCCACAGCCAGGCCTGAAGCCAAATTGAAATGGATCTAGATAATCTGTTTCATTCAGAAACCCCTGGAGCTGGGAGGCCACCACATGCTCCAGAACCTTGCCCAAAAATGATATGTTAGAGACTGCCTGATAATTTTTCAGAATAGTGGGATCCAGGTAGCCTTTTTTAGTAACAGCCACACCACAGCCTCTTTTAGGCAGGATGGAAACTTCTCTTGCTGCAGTGAGCCATTCACCACTCTCTTCACCCAATCATCCAGTCCCTCTCTGGCTGCTTTCAGAAGCCAGGAAGGGCAAGGATCCATTATACATGAAGTGGCTCTCACCTCTCCAAGGATCCTGTCCACATCCTTGGGCTGCGCAAATTGAAACTTATCCAATAATACAGGACATGCAGGAGGCAAGATTATATTCACCAGCCCTGTTTCAACTACAGCGTCCAAGTCAAAGCGAATCTGAGTGATTTTATCTGCAAAGTGTCTTGCAAATTCTTCATAGCAGGCTGCTGAGTGATCTTTGTTTTCTTCTTGTGGGCTAGAAAGTAAAAGGCCCCTGACCACTTGAGACAGCTCCACTGGACAATACTGTGCAGACATAATGGTGGCAAAAAAGTATAATTTCTTCGTTGCTACCATCACCATGGCATAGGACTTCCAATGAATTCTAGCTCGTGTTTGGTCTGACTCTGAGTCTTCCGCCGTTGTCAATCCAGTGTCCATGTTTCATTACCACCAGCTCCCTAGTAAATCAGGGGGGTTGTTTGGCTCCTTTGTGGGAGGAGATACTTAGGGCCAATGGTGTCCACCCACCCATTTCCCTGTTCCAGAGATCAGCCAGAGCTTTGACGGGATCACCTGCCAAGGCAACAGCAAACTCCCCAAGAGCCCTCAGGAATCCATCTAAGTCTCCTAGGGCAAACCATCTTAATAGGCCCCCCACCCCTGCAGAGGCTCCGAGTTCCAGTGAGTCTAAACCCTACCAGGTAGTGATCAGGCCATGACAATGGACGTACAGAAAAGTCCTCCACACCCAGATCACCATCATCCTGCCCAGAACAGAAAACCAGGTCCAGAGTGTGTCCTGCAGCATGGGTGACACCAGATGGTACTTGGGACAGACCCATGGTTGTCATGGCAGACATGAAATCCTGAATTGCTCCTGACAAAGGAGTCTTTGCATGGATGTTAAAGTCCCCAGTACAACAAGATGAGGGGGCTCCAACACCACCACCAAGACCAACTCACCCAGCTCAGGTAGGGAGACTTGTGCAGCAGGGTGGGTGGTACACCAACAGAATCTATTCTATCCCAGCTACCCAACTTCAAAAGCACACATTCAAACCTAGCAGACCATGGGACAGGGCACCTGGTGAAGGAGATGGAATCCTGATAGACCACTGCAACTCCCAAGTCCCTGCCCCCCGGGCCTTGCCTGCTGCTATACAGACAACCCAGGTGGGCAAAGCTTAGAGAGGTTAACACCCCGCCCCTAGCTTCATCCAGCCAGGTCTCTATAATACAGGCCAGGTTGGCATGCTCATCCAGGATCAAATTCTAGATCAGGGATGTTTTTCCATTCACCAACGTGGCATTAAGCATCAGCATTTTTAGCCCAGGGGGCCTGTTGCCATGGCTATCAAAAAGGATTTGAAGTGGTGGACCTTGGGGGTAACCAGCACCCTGTGGTTCTCCCTAATACCATAATGATAGGACTGTCTCCACACACCATATCTCCTGCCCATGATTGTTACTATAGCTGCTCTAGTGTAGACACTGCTCTATAGGTGCTGAGGATTTTCCTGTTAGCATTTTGCCATCTTCTCCATACAATCCTCCCCGTGCACTCCGGTCCTCTGGGAGGAATTTGCTTCAGCCACAAAAATCTAGGCTGTCTGCAACCTCCCAGAGGGCCTTTTCGGTAATCGCCCCCAAGTTGTGGAATGACCTGCCGAATGAGATCCGTCAGATAACAAGCCTGAGTGGCTTTAAAAAAGCACTAAAGACGGATCTCTTTCGGCAGGCCTTTCCTAATTAGATCCCGGCCTCAGGGGATCCTGGCCTCTTCTAGGCTGCTGGCCATTTATTATATTTATTGTATTTATAGTTTTAAAAGTGATTTTAGATTAGTTGTTTTAATTTATATTTGTTTAATGTTTTTTATGGGGGAGGATGGGAGTGGGGGTGTTTAGGGATTTTATTTGTATTGTATTTTAAATTTTGTAAGCCGCCCCGATTGTTTTAACAGAGGGGCGGGGTATAAATAAATTTTATTATTATTATTATTAGTGCCCCTATCATTTCCTTGTTCTTCCTTTTGCTTTGGACATAACAAAACAACAACACCCTTTTAATTGTTTTTAACCACTCTAAGCAAGCCTGAGCTCATTCTGTCCTTTAGCTTTTCTAACTTTCTCCCTACACATGCTGGCTATTCATTTGAATTCCTCTTTGGTGATTTCCCCCTTTCTCCATTTCTAGTGCATGTCCCTTTTCAATCTTAGTTCAATTCAAAGTTTGTTAGACATCCATCCTGTTTTTTTTTTAGACACCTACCATTTTTCCTCCTCATTGGAATTGTTTGAAATTGTGCCTTCAGTATCTCACTTTTAAGAAGCTCCCATCCATCATGAACTCCCTTCTTCTTTAGTTTTTCTGACCATGGGATCACATACTGTGTTTCCCTACGTTTAGTGAAATCAGCTTTCTTAAAATTTAGAATGCATGTCTGACTATGCTTGGCTTCCTTTTTCTGCGGTATAACAAACTCCAGGAGAACATGGTCACTCCCCCCCCAAGGATCACACCACTTCCACACCATTAACCAGGTCATCTCCATTGGTTAGGATCAGATCTGAAAGAGATGATCCCCTTATTGCTTCTTCCACCCTCTGAACAATGAAATTGTCTGCAAGGCAAGTGAGGAATTTGTTAGACCTTATAGTCTTGGCAGCCAAGTTTGACTTCCAACAAATATCAGAATAGCTGAAATCTCCCATTACTCCTTCATCTCTTCTTTCTGAATGTGTGGCCATCTGTTCTAGGAAGGCAGCATCCAAGTCCTCAGTCTGTCTTGGGCTCTGTAGACCACCCCCCATGATGACATCCCAGTTGTTTCTCTCCCCTTTAATTTTTACCCAGGTGCTCTCAGCCCAGCTTCCAGGATTTAAGTGATTGATCTCTTCACAGGTGTAAACAGCCTTAACATATAATGCTACTCCACCTCCTTTCCCGTTGGGCATATTTTTCTGCTATAGGTTATATCCCTCTTATTACTACATTCCAGTCATGAGACTCATCCCACCAGGTTTCATTGATGTCTATTATATCATATTTGCTTTGCTGTGTTAAGGGTTCCAGTTCATCTTGTTTATTTCCCATGCTCTTTGCATTAATATAGAGGCATCTAAGACCATAGGCCATTCCCCCCAGTTACTTATTTAAGGTTCCTTCCACTGTTGGGTTCTTGTACTATTTGCCCAGTTCTCTCTGTAACAGCTGGGCTATTCTCTTCAGCACTTGAAGAACTTCTGCCCTTGATAAAACTGTCTCCTTTCTCCACATAACCCAGTTTAAAGCCCTCCTGATCAGGTTTGTAAGACTCTTTGCAAAAATGTTCCTGCCAACTGCTATGAAGTGCAACAGATCATTTGCCAGAAGTCCATCTTCAGGAAACTGCAGACCATAGTCCAAGAAGCCAAATCATTCCCAGTGGCACCATTTGCGGAGCCAGTTGTTCACTTCCACTATTCTCTCCGTTTCTGCGTTGTGTTCTTCAACACTGGGAAGAAAGATAAAATGACAGCCTAGCAAGGTCCTTCAACGTCCTACCCAGAACCTCATAATTCCTTGCAACATCTTGAAGCCTATGCCTTGCAGTGTCACAACCTTCAGGATATCACAGGGGACTTCACCACTTGTTCACTGTTCAGCCTAGTGCTTAATTGCTGCCCTCTGGATCAGCATGTGTCAGGTGAGGAACACAACTATATGTAAAGGGCTTGCTGCAGTAAATGGCCTTTGGCTGTCTGTGCATGCTTGGGGAAAGGCCTTTCCCAGAGGGTATGCCTGACATTTTTCAAGAAGGGGGCTCAGCCTGGCATTGTTTTTGCCAAAGTGCCAGCTCAGGGGGATGAGAATTGGGCATGGTTGAAGGTGGAATAGCCAGTGGACTGCTATGACCACTCTCCCCCCCCCACCCCACCCCGTGTGTTGTCTGAGGTTTCCACTTCACTTTATGAGCTGATAGGGCCAACCCTGACTAGAATGCAGATCAATAAAGAATAAGTGCAAGTTGAATCTGGGTCTCATGTGGGTGGTATAAAAAAGCCTTTCATCAGAATTTCTCCTGTTCAATTCTAATCCCAGGATCTCTTCTATTCATGTGTATCTTGGGAACCATTCCTGGGCATGCTTCTGACACACTACCTGAATTCATTTGAACTTTCCTTTGTTCCCTTTTCCAGATTTCTGTTGTCACTGAAGCAGGTGGCTTGTATTCTATTTATTATGCAAACTAGCTCAAACAGAACCTAGGCTATGAAATGTCTACCTGGAAGATTAGCTCTGTGAGCAACCAAACTTTGAAAAACAATGTAAGCTGCCCTGTGTGTGGCATGCAGTTGCTTATCCAAACCAAACCCTTAAGTGGAGCTGAGTTTGTGTTGTGATTACTTTGTTTATGCTGCTAAACCAGACATAGAACATGTGCCCTATGGTTGTAATCTATTCTATAAAAAGTAAAGGTTTGCTTTGTTAAATGTTACAGCTTCCTGACTTCCAGTTCTTCTGGAATGTGAAAAGATTTGCGTCTCAGGGAATGGTGTTCTTTGCTTTAGAACCATTTAATTATTTGGAATAGCCAAGGTCCCCCCCCACTCAAAATTATTAATAATAGAAAATAAAAATGCCAGGAAAAAAAAAGGGAAAAGAAAAGGGAAAAGTAAGGGGGAAAGGGGGGAAGAGGAAAGGGGGAAAATATTATCTCCAAAATTAACAATTTAAGGGTATTCGCTTGGGCAGAAAGGAGTAAGAGAACGGCATAGCAATAAGAAAAGCCAACAAGGAAGTTGACTGGATTTTTTGTATTATTTTATGTTATTCTATTTTATCTTTATTCTTTTTTATCTGACTGTATAAATGAAGTTACAATGGGAAGCAACTAGTTTGGTAACTATACAAATTATGTGAATGTACATGACTGTAACTTGAATAAAAAAATATATTTTAAAAAAATTATTAATATTTAGGTTGTCCCTGAGAACTTTAGGGCTTCCTTTAGTTGTGCATACACTTAGTATTTGCCCATTTCATCACCAGTTTTACCAAAATATATATCACATTTCTCCCACTCATCTTAGAATATACCTAGGCTCTCCATCTTTTGTCCTTGTCATCCACCCAATTTTCAGTTCCATTTGTGGGATAAAACCCAGCTTTCCAACTTGCACCTATTTCTTCTGTTTCTCACCTATGTAGATTCTGAATTGAGCATCCTAGAATCATAATTGGGGAAACAAGCAGAATTTTAATTTACTGCTCAAAATGGATCATAGCATTTTCCCCAGCTTTCCCTTGCATTTACAATGGTATTAGAAAACACATTCTCTTTTATGTTTTCTCTTCTGCAGCAGATGGACAGAGATTCCGAAGTTCTTGTTTGCCAAAACAGCTAGAAGCAGAATGGCACTTTGGGGGAGTCAAATACCAGTATGGTGGCAACAAAGAAGGCAAGTTAGAACCAAGACAGATGCAAACAAGGGAAATTTTGCCTGTGCTCTCTTTATCTTTTCTTGTAATTTGGAAATATATTGTCCAAGGATATGGTCCAGGGGGCCTGGCAGGGGCTCTGGCATGAAAAATATTGACCCAGGCTGAAGTAATCTTGGTCAGGGAACAGATTTTTAACCTAAAAGTAATTTGTGCTATTTGGAATGTATAGACCCACTAAAGTAATATTATATTCAGACATTCCACTTGATTACCAAGTTTTTAGGATGCTGTGTCCAATGTTGAGCTGTCTAAAACTTCATTCTTATGCTTCTTTGTTTTCTCCATGTTTCTATTCCTAATTTTGTCATCATGAATTCCACAGTATTTGCAATGTGATTTATAGCTTCTACCATGCTTACATGTTTGTTTACTCTGGCAGGGGAAACGGGATTTGAACCATGTTATTCTGAAGTGTTGAAGGTTGTCCAAGGCAAATTGCACCAACCAGAAGAAATTCAAAGAAGCTCCTTCTACGCCTTTTCCTATTATTATGATCGGGCTGTGGACACTGATTTGATAGGTGAATCATGGTTCTTTGAAAACTTGCTTAAATTTTAAGACCTTGAGGAAGAAGGGTTTTATCTGTTTTATGTCTAGTTCATTTTTCAGGGGGAAATCTCTTAGAAAGTGAATTAGAGTATACTTTAACCAATATAAATAATCTTATCATAAAACAGTATTTACTACATGACTCATTAGTAAATGGGCAGTAGCAACCAATGCAACCTTGGTTGAAAGCATGGTACATTAACTTTAGCCAAATACATTCTGGAATAACTGAGGCCTGAAATCCGATTGCTGGGCCCAAGTAGTGCAGCCACTTTGAAATCAAGGGAAACATGGTAAGTGAATATTTATATGTTCTGATGATTACATGGAATGTAGTTGGGATCAGCTATTGGATTTAAAGCTAAATCTTTTAAAACTGTCTTAAAGGGCAACAAAGCAACACAATGTGTTCCAGAGGTATGGAGCTTCCACAGAAAAGGCTCTGTCCCTAATCTCAGAACAATTAACAGTGAACCATGGAGCAGGGGCTCAGATGCTGATCTTCTGGGGCAAGCTTAAATGTGTGCAGATGGTACTTGAGATAACCTGGTCCCAAATTGTTTAGGGTTTAAAAGCTAATTACCGCACCTTAATTTGTGTCTGGAAACAGGTAGGCAGCATACTGCAGAAGAGTTGTAATATGATCTGAATGCCTAGCTCCTACAGGCACCCTGGCTATTCCATTCTGAGCAGTTAGTTTTCAAACTGTCTTCATAGACAGTTAAACATAAAGCACATTACAGTAATAAAATTGGCATGTAACCATGTTTTATAGAAGCAAAGTCCACTTTCTCCAGATAAAACTAGTTGATGAACTACTCAAAGCCGGTAAAAAGCACTCCTGGCTACTAACATCAACTGCACTTCCATGGCAAGTGGCAAATTCTGAACTCCTAAACTGCGTACCTCTGTAGAAGGAATGCAGTCTCATGATGAGTCAGCTGTACACCTGTGTTCAGCTAGAAGATTTCGTTACCTGCACTACTCTCAGTTATTGATCTCTATAATGGGATTTGTAACCATTCAAGAAGCTTCTTTTTTTTGCAATAAATGCATAGGAGTTAATTATTAATTTTTGGTATGATCTTTATATCTGCCTTCAAGAACAGAACTGGTCCTATTGTGGGAACATCTCTTTCTCAGCACTGAAAGTAAAATGTGTTGCAGTTGGACAGATGCGATAACCCTTCCTGCACCCTCACACAGTGCATCTATTATTATTGTGAATGCTGGCTAGAAAGAGGTTGCACAGACAGCTATTAGATAAACAAGTGATAAATAATGCAATACACACACACATTTCCCATGCTTGCACTATATATTTTATACACATGCACATATAAATATACATAGATACATACCATATATATATAGGTATGTATACATTATATACTTCTAAAAGATTTTAGTTTTCCTTTCTTGGAAACCAAGTATTTCATCAATACAGTGTACATCTTGCCCTACTAAAGCTAGCAGCTATCTTGCCCCTGTTGCTGGCACTATCTTCAATTACTTTGATCATATGACAAAAGACACTGCTGCAGCCGGGTCAAGAGTAATGCAAATTAATGCTAAGAATTGGACTGGATGGCCCTCGTGGTCTCTTCCAACTCTGCAATTCTATGATTCTATGATTCTATGAATAAAATGTCTTTTTAATAATCTGTACTGGCCATAATAATCTGCATCTGCTCACTGTAAATCATATTGGATAAGTGGCTTTGCACACCATATTATAGAAATAGTGTCTTGTTTGTTCATACGGAGAAGAAAATTATGCATAGTCAGTTAAGCAGATGTTGCATATGCTTCAGTGTTAATAAGCTGCCCTAGTGGAAAATAAGCCAGTAATGCTGGAGTGGTAAGCATTTTTTCAAAAGGAAAGACTGTTCATTCAGGGGGAATCAGAGGTGTGGGCAAGAGTGAGTTGCTGGTGGATGCGGTTGAAACCAGCAGTGAGTACAGTTATCTCTTCTCTCACCACATCCTTGCTGTCCCCATCTCTTTCTCTCCTGGCACCTTATCTCTCTCTGTGCCTAGCAGGCTGCCAGAGAACGTGTATCTTATACTATTCTTTCCTGTTTTAGCTCTCTTTCCCTTTTAGCTAGCCATTTAACAAATGGTGAAGCAGGGCAAATTAAGTTGTAAAAGAAGTATGCCAGACTGTGTAATGTACCCTTACATTTGCCCTGTTCTGCAAATCTTTGGCCTAAATCCAGTAGTTTGTCCCAGCTCAAAATCAACAGGTGTCTGGTTAGTCAATGCTTATGTAAGTTTTATTGATTCAGTGGGTTCACACTGGGACTAACAATTGCATTCAGGCCATTATCCCTTTTATGATATGCCATAATGAGCAAGGAGATCTAATAACTAACCGGAATGTAAGAATGCTGCCTTACTACATAAAGGTTTACCAGCACATGCAGCAAAAACAGTCACACTGAATTGCTCAGGAAATACTGTATCTTTCCACTCTATAAAAATAGACCAAAAAGCTCCAAGTACAGTCGTCTCTTCACATTCGCGGTGGTTAGGTTCCCCAGACCCCCGCGAATGTGAAAAATCCGCGAATGATTGCCTTCCCCTGCCAAAGCAACCATGGGGCCTCCAGAGGCCCCATAGTCGCTTTCTCCGGATTCCCCAGTCCCTTCCTAGGCCTTCACGGGGCCTCAGGAGGCCTCCCCAGCCCTCCCCCCTCCCCTCCCAAGGCCTTCACGGGGCCTCACAAGGCCTCACAAGGCCCTGTGGAGGCCTCCCCAGCCCTACCCCCTCCCTCCCAGGGCCTTCATGGGGCCTCCGGAGGGTTTCCAAAGGCCCCGTGGAGGCCTCCCCGGCTCTCCCCCCCCCTCCCTGGGCCTTCATGGGGCCTCCAGAGGCCCTGTGTTGCGGTTTTGGGAGGGGGGGGGGCTCCCAAAACCACGAATATCCAAAACTGCGAATGCTGAGTTCGCGAATGTGGAGGGGCAACTGTAGTAGTTTACCTGCTGTCTATGTGGAAGCGAAAAGCATAGTTTTGCATAAACTCTGAATTAAAGCATGGGTTCGCTTCTGAGAAGCTGCATCTTTATAAAATGGCTGTAAGAAATTATCCCTTTTCACAAGCGAGTAAGACGAGCAGTACTCTTCCATGGTTCTGCACTTATTAATACTGCTGTATGTAATCTCTGTCACATAAGCTGTCTCCCTCTATCACTTTCATACAGATAAATTCTATAAGGGAATACATTTTATGTGGAAAGAAATTCTGAAAGCAAAAAAAGAATGCATCTCTGGCACCCCGAGCATTTCATTTTGCACCTGTAATTCAAACTACTTTTCCTTTTTCGTATTGCTTTTTTGTGTCTTAACTGATCTGGAAGTCCTACATAACCTGCATGGTAGGTGCCTCCACTAGGCTCAAAGGTGTGCTTCATCACTTTTTTACAATATCTTTTCAGGCACAGGATGAACCTTTCTTTTTTTTCCCATTTATACATTTCAGAGTATGAAAAAGGCGGAGTTTTACAAGTGAGAGATTTTGAAAGAAAAGCCAAAGAAGGTAAAATGTGTTGAGAGAATGTAAAATGTGTTAAGAGAGGGCCCTTCCCATTAATTTACCACCAATATGAAACTGTGCTTTATGTGTATTCACATTCATGCCCCATACTTGTTTTTTCAGATGACCATTCAGATTGTGTCTTCAGGTGTTAATCAGTTAGTGACATATTTTCTATAGCAAGACTGAACATGAAATATCTTGGTATGGTTGTTTTTCAGGGATAAGACTGACCAAAGGTCTTGACACATAAAGCAGCTGTAGTGAAAGATTTTATAACAGCACAGTCAACCAATTTACAAGCATTGTGAAACTAAGAATCCAGGCTCCATTTCTATTGATGATGTTTCAACCACTTACGTTTATCTTATATACAGTAGTATTTTTTTAATAAAATGTGTTCCATATGTACACATTTGTAGGAATCCTTCCAACAACAGTCTCTTGGAATGATCTTGCTGTGTGTTGAGGTGAAAAATGTTTAACCATGCCTAAGGGGATTGAGAACAAGCTATGAGTGTTATCGACCCTCATTCCAAACTGTTCAGTTGTACTGACAATTATCATGGTTAAGCCACTTCTTGGAGTATTCCTAAACATTTGAAACCAGCTCCTGCACAAGAGGAGTAGGGCAACACAAGTATATGATCTCTTAATTCATTCCTCCCCAACCTGATGCCCTCCACATGTTGGACTATAATCCCACAGTTAGCCTTGTTGGGATTGCCCAACACAACTGGAGGGCACCAGATTGGGGAGTGCTACCATAGTTCATTCCAGATCCCTCAGCTATAGTTAGTAGTCAGCTAGTGTTACATCTTACGAGAATTTTATTTTCTTTGTAGTGTGTGACAATCTGCATAGCTACAGTTCTGCCAGCCCTTTTCTATGTATGGATCTCAGTTACATTACAGCATTATTAAAAGAAGGTTTTGGATTTGGAGACAATACAATTTTACAGGCAAGTAAAAATGACTAGAGGCAGCCCTTTTTAAAAAAAAATGCTAATTTTGCTGGTTGGTGGCTTGTACTAGTAATTCATTCCACATATTATGACATGGAGTGGGGTTATAACATTTTACTTATTTTAGCAAAACCGAGGATACTCCTACTGACCTACTACTAAAAATAAATGAAAAGGTTGCATGTATTCTTTTTTCCTTTTTTTCAAGTCCAATATAGGGGGGGAAATTAAATCTATTATGCCAACTTTTTTCTTTCCTAAGATCTCAATGGTTGTGGTCACCGTTAATCTTTACCAGCTAGTTGCTTCTTTAGTAA
The DNA here is from genome assembly GCA_030847615.1 of Gambelia wislizenii. Lineage (NCBI taxonomy): Eukaryota > Metazoa > Chordata > Lepidosauria > Squamata > Crotaphytidae > Gambelia > Gambelia wislizenii. Next base: position 444,037,698 of record JAUMIR010000001.1, on the reverse strand, counting down.
ACATTCCTGCAACACTGGCTTGAATATTGAAAAAAGATACAATGATGGTGGAGAAGAGTTCAAGATCGTAACCCTTGTCTGTCTTACTTATCACTTGCTGCTGCAAGAAAAACTGGGGGGGGGAAACTTCAATTGCTGTCTCACAAGTATGATTGCAAGGTTTTTCTCATATCTATTTGGATTTACAGTAAAAGAAGTGCTTGGTCTAAAGCAGTGTGCTTACCACAACAAGGAGAACTGATAACTTTCCTTTTTTTTACAGCTGGCAAAGAAAGTGAACAACATAGAAACAAGCTGGGCTTTGGGTGCTACGTTCCATCTTCTGCAGTCTCTGGGACTCTCCCGTTAAGAAGGCATTGCCTGTCTGATGTCTGGTTTTCTTGAAACAAGAACGGGCAGTTATGAACTTATAGCCAAATACAGACCAAAGTACAGGAATCAGATACCTTTAACAGTGGTTTTGTTCAGCTCTGAGCTACAATGAGACAAGGACTTAAGATTGTCTGTGATGCCACAGGGCCTTGAAACCAATATTGTAGAAGGAGCTTAAGCATCTCTTTGGCCAAGTCACTGACAAATGCATGCTACTGATACATCAGAGCTCAAAGTAATTTCTGAACTACAGCTCCCAGATCTCCCAGCCAGCATAGCCACTGGCTGGGTCTACTGGATATTAGTCTAAAGAAGTAATCTTTGTAAACTCTAATGTATTGGTATCATATAGGTATAAGGTATTCAGCCTAAAGCATTGGGAGTTATCGTCCCAAAAAGTTAATGTTTCCAAGCTGTGCAATACATCCCAATACTGGTCTTGCTTTACACATTTTTTTACAGGATTTCTTCTGCATGAAAGTTTTGATGGTGCAAATCTAGACAGAAGCTTAGCAGAATGAGTGTTTTTAAAACATAATTGAAGTGTGCTATTTATTTTGCCCATAGTCTGTTTGACACTCTAGAAGGTAAGCTTTTAGGTTTAGCTGGTTCTTAACATGGAACTAAAGTGCTATAGGACTTTTGAGCTTTAAGCAAGCTCAAGGATTGAGCTATAGGAAAGCTAGTCAGTGGAAATTACTTGTCAACCTATACAGCTGCCCTGGTTCAAGTCACAGTGGAGAGAAAATTTTAAAGAATTCTGTGAAGAATTGTTTCATCTGCCTCCCTTTCACTTCCATAAAAATAAAGCCTACCCTCGAAGAAGAATCTTTTGGAGATTAAGACACAAATCACATGCTCCTTTGTCCACTGTTACAGAATTCTTTAGCATAAAATGTCTAGACACTTTATCATAAGCACCCAGTTGAATATGAATGGACTGATTTGTTTCCACTACTACCTCCCCTAAAAGTCTGCATTTAACTTGGGAGAGTGGTGCAGTTCACTGGACTTAGCACAGAGTTATAGGTGCTCAGGCTGATGGACTGCTTCCTATAAAAATCCTTATTAATCCATTTCAGCAGGACATCTCAAACTGCACAAATGTAAAATGTTCAATGTCATTATGTTCCATTTTGGTACTGTTCAGATACATCAATATGGCATTAATATCTGCTAAAGAGCTTTTGCAGAAAAATGCTAAGACATACTGATAACGAATACTAGTCAACATTTTTGTCCAAGGGCTCTTACTGAATGTTAAATGCTATGCTCGTAGCGTCTGCATAATACAATGCAGCCCTATGCTTCTTTAATCTGAAATAGGTTTAGAGTTCAGTGGAGCTTACTTCCAAGTAAGCACACATAGGCTTGTACCTTTGCTTGGTGCCTTAAATAAGACATTATGCTGCCTATTTCACTTTGTGTTTAAATATTGGATTACGGTTCAAGTCTTAAATTTATACTGTCCATCTGTTTTTAGATGTTGGAATTACAGTGATTCATGAGGAGGATGTATTTTTGTACACTAGAAAGTGGAAGACAGCTGTATTTCCTGCTCCTGTTTTCTAATCCACTGTGCTAGTAAACAGGATGGCAAACTGGAAGTATGTTGTTTGCTGCCACAGCAACATTATTTTGTTAAAACGCAACATAACATCATCCTCTCCAACCTCATTTTTAAACTCAGGCACATATTTCAGTTTTTGAGCACTGTACCAAAGCTAATTTAAGTTTGGCAAAGTCAGGGCCTTTATCACTTTATGTAGCGTGCACTTCAGTATATGAATAACTTCTACTGCTAATTAAGAAACCACTTCTATACTCCTTATTCAAACCAATTTGAACAACAGTGCAAAATCAACAGGTGTTTCCCCTCTGATGAACCCAACAGTTTATGGAAATACCTTGCTTCCTTAGTGCCCAGACTTTTCCCAGTGCAAGGAGATTATACCCATTTGATGATCTGCACAGAATGACCTTCTTGAAAAGATTGTCTATATGATTGGCAGAGGAGGAGTTCATGAACCAAACACTTGTAAGCATTAGATTAAATATTTTCCTTAAAAATCAGAAGTGAAAGCAAATATTAGACATTTCATTAGCCTGAAGGATGTACTTATTGTTTGCACAGTAACTTGAAAGGACATTTATTTTGGTTTAGCTTAAATCTTTTTAAAAAAATTAAGCTAAGCTGTAAGCAGACTGAGCCCTTCCTCTTAAATAAATGTCCACATATGTAGCACTGTGGGGCAAGCTCTGTACTGATAAACTTCAGAATATCATTCCATTCACATGTTGTTCTGAAATTAGTTCATTTTAAGAGGATTACATAAATATCCTTAGACATTAGCTGTGTTCATGTTACTTGATGCTGTAATTCAGTTAGATGTATACTGTCAGGCTCAGCTATATGGTACATGAATAAGATAGGACAATGTTGAATGTCTATTTTAGTAATTAAAATAATATTTTAACAGAATTTTCTTGGACTTGGGTCTGTAATTGAAACTCATGTTGTCTATATTATCCTTTAGAGAATTAATTCTAACTGTTAAATGGAAGTGGGTAAGCAAGATTCTGTCCTACATTTTGAAGCTACTTGTCTAAGAGAACAAGGCTGTAAAAGATTATATATTGGGAAGGATGTTATATTTGAATGAGCACACAGCCCAGTATGTATTCTGTACAAAGATGCAGAGAATATTTGAGTGGAGTTTAATTCAGCCCTTCTGCTGACAGAACTACATCATCAGTGGAACAGGAATTACCAGAGGAAGAGATAGTCCCACTGCATTACTATATTTCCACTTGCCTTATCCTAGATTTTCTGTCTTTAACCTGGTGTTTTTTTGTAGCCATAAGTTAATTCATTCCTTCTTCATGGCCAATCTACAGAGTTCCTAAAATTCAGTACTGGGTGAGATCTGACAATCTCTGGGATTCTAGGAGAAAACCAGCTGCCAGTCTCACTGAAAGAAGGAAGGACTTCAGTCATAATTAGCAGAGATAAAATTCTTGTGCTTCTTTGAGTTTTTTCCCCTTCTTTTTCCATTTTAAACAGTTTCAGTCAAATGTTAAAAGTCTTATAATGGGACAGTTTACAGAACCACCAGCTTCTTGATTCAGAAAGTTATCACTTACTGGCAAATGCCATGATCTGCTCCTAAAAGAAGAAAAAGGAAACACACACATTACTTCTGTTCTTGATCAAGCTGTGTTGTAAGATTCTCCAACATGATGTTGGTAAACGTTTCCCATGGCACCTGTAAAAATCCCATTTCATCTGGGTTTTGTTTTGGTAGTTTGAGTGCTTGCAAAGTGAAACACTTAAGATTTCAGCAGCTTGCCCTCCTCCAGAATGCTTTTGATCCCCATGTAGTCAAGAGAAGATACCTCCACTCTTCTCTCTTAGTCAATGTTTTTAATTTTAGCCATTATTACCAGCAAATAGCCATGGCACTTAGGCTTTCTAGAGGCTCCCAGGAAAACCCTCTTGGTATAATCTTCCACTCTGGAAGCCCAACACATATCTGTGCTAGTGTCATGATTCTACCTGAAAGGTCTGAATTATGTCCATATAATAGAACCAGTGGATTGTGCAATGTCTGCAAGATGAGACAAAGCATTTCCCCCCAAGAAGTTAACTTTTTGAGAATATTTCACAAACACAAATGGCTCTCAAACAGTGTACATTTGTTTTAGAAGAGTACATGTGAGAGGATCCACCCAGAAAAATATTGAGGTATTATTCCTGCATGTCCATGTTAGGTTTGTAACTTTTACCGAACAGTACATGATATGATCAAAAATCCTGGCCCCACTAAATTGAAATGTGATATTTTAATGCAGCAATAGCTATCTTCCTCAGCCTCTGAGCAGTCTAGCTAGGAAGAGTTCAGCTTCAAACTGCCATACTCTCCCAGTACCTCCAGCCACCCGAGCTAAAAACACTGATAAATGCATCTTACAGCACATATCCATCCCATTATTGTATAATTAAATAAGTCATTTATCTCTTTGTATCAATGGTAATTTTAAAAAAGAACTTACTTTAACAGGAGGTATAGCATTAGTTGCTTGCAATCCCCATGTCCTCAGCAGCACAAAAGGAGTGATACTAGTAGAGTACAGCCTCTTTAGCAGGTCAATTGCAGCCATGAGAGATAGATTGTACCTCTGTCTTTCTCTCTCATACTCTAGCAAATGCTTTAAAGAGCCTAGAACAGAGATTATCCCAAAGGTAAGTAAGTAAGTGGAGACTGAGTTAACTCAAGAATGTCACAAGTCAGGACTGCAGGCTGAATTCAGCATACAAAATTAACACCAACAGAGCTGACCGGGCATGTTAAGATTTCATACTAGGAAAAGTAAAATCTTGCCACCATACGACTCCTGTGTTGGACAATATGACATTTATCTATGAAATAACCAAGCTGGCCAGTCAGCAAGCACAGGGGAGGAGGAAGAGCATGCCTTGCTATGAAAATCATCGCAAGCACAAGATAATGAGTGTTTGGTTGGAACACTCTGGGTTCCTTCTATTGCTGGGATGAGCAACTGCTCAGAATGCCAAAAAATAAAACCAGAAGTGTCGAGAAGTGGACTTGGGGTTTTGAAAAATGGGCAATTTTGAAATGTTAAACAAAATGAATTATTGAGTACAAGGTTTGTTGTTAACTGCCGTCAAGTCGACTTAGATTTATGGTGCCCGTATGAATAAGAGACCTCCAGATCACCCTATAATCAAGCCCTACTCAGGACTTGCAGACTCAGGGCCATGGCTTCCTTGACTGAGTCTATCCATCTCGAATGCAGTCTTCCCCTTTCCCTACCGCCTTCCACCTTACCAAGCATCATTGTCTTTTCTAGTGATTCATGTCTTCTCAGGAAATGGCCAAAGTACAACCGTCTCTGTTTAGACATCTTGGCTTCTAGGGCAAGTTCAGGCTTGATTTGCTTTAAGACCCATTTATTTGTCTTTTTAGCAGCGTCACATTTCAAAGGAATTGATTTTCTTCCTATCAACCTTCTTCACTCTCCATCTTTCACAACCATACATAGAAATAGGATGGCATGGACAATCCTAACTTTAGTATTCAATTATGTATCTTGACACTTCAGGATCTTGTGTATTTCCTTCATAGGTGCCCTTCCAAGTCCTAGTCTTCTGATTTCTTGACTGCAATCTCTATTCTGATTAATCACTGAGCCAAGGTAAGGAAAATCTTGAACTATTTCAATGTGTTAATTGTACACTTTAAAGTTATGTAAATCATCTGTGGTCATTGTTTTTAATAACGTTTCAACTGTAAACGTGACTTTGCACTTTCTTCCTTGAATTTCTTCAGTAATTGTTCCAAGTCTGCTATTTTTTTGCTAGTAGTATGGTGTCATCTGTCTATCTTAAATTGTCAATGTTCTTTCCTCTCAGCCTAATCCTGCTTTATATATGATATGCTCAGCACACAAATTCAACATAATGATAAAATGCAGCCTTGCCTTACCCCCTTGCCAATTGGAAACCATTCTGTTTCTCCCTGTTCTGTCCGAACAGTAGCCTCTTCTCGTGGCACACCCATTTCTTTAAGAGCGTTTCACAGTTTTTCATGATCTATACAATCAAAGGCTTTGTTATATTCTATAAAGCACAGGCTGATTTTCTTCTGATATTCTTTGGTGCACTCCATTATCCAACACATGTTTGCAATATGATCGTTTTTCTTTCCTGAACCCAGCTTGGACATCTGGCATTTCTCACTCCATATATGGTAAAAGTCTTTGCTGTAGAATTTTGAGCATCACTTTGCTTGCATGAGAAATTAATGCAATGGTCCTGTGGTTACTGCAATCCCTGGTGTCCCCTTTCTTGGGAACGTATACAGAGCATTTCCAGTCTGTGGGCCACTTTTTTGTTTTCCATATTTGTTGACAGGTTTTAGTTAAAAACTAGAGTAGATTCTGTCTCTGTAGCTTGAAGTAGTTCTATTTTGAAGTAGTTCTATTGGTATGTCATCTGGACCTGGTGATTCATTTCTCCCAAGTGCTTTGAGTGCTGCTTCGGCTTCACTTTCTAAAATTGGAGGTTTGCCTTCATATGGTTCTAATTTGAATGAATCTATTACCCTTTCATCTCTTTTATCTAGTTCTTCCGGGCATTGTTTCCATCCTCTTTTTATTCCTACTTGGTCATGTAATGTTTACCCTGCTGGTTGTAGAACATCCCCACTCTTCTTTTAAATTTACCTTTGATTTCAAAGACCTTGTAGAAGAGGTCTCTTGTTCTTCCTTTTTTGTTGTCATCTTCTATTTCTCTGCACTGATTATTACTGTAGTTCTCTTTGTCCCTGCACACAAGTCTTTCAACAGTTGCATTCAGGATTCTGACTCTTTCTGTCACAAGGTTCATCTGTCATCCATTGAGATTTCTCTTTCTTTTTGGTTACAGATAGTGTCTTTTTGTATTCCTCCCTGCTAATGCCCCTGGCTTTAGTCCAGAGTTCTTCTGGCTCCCAATCAATTACGTTTAATAGTGCTAATTATTTTTCACATTATCTTTAAATTCTACGGGGATATTCTTCAGGTAGTATCTAATTTTTTATATTAGTAGTTCATGGTCTATGCCACAATCTGCTCCTCATCTTGTTTTTGCATCTTCTGTTTCCAATTATGTACAGGCTTCCTCCACTTATCTGACAGGTTAGGGACCAGAGCACTGTCAGAAAATGGAATCAGTTGAAAAGCAGAATCCTGTTTGGTGGAACAATCAAAGATGACATACAATCACTGAGAGGGGGGGAGGCACCAATCTGACTGTCACTTTGCAAGCAATGCTCACGCAGTCCCAAAGCAAGCCTCCATAATTAGCTTGATGCCTTTTCCCACCTCACAGCTTGCTTTGCAAGCAGTGCATGAGCAGTCCAAAGTGAGCCTTCGCAGACAAGAAGTGAAGTTTTGACACTTGCAAATGACAGACAAGTTCCATTAATTTGACAAGGCACCCACTCTTTCTGTAGGCAAGACTTGGGACTGCGTGTGCAGTCCCAAGCAAGCCTCCATACATAGGAAGAACTGACAAAAGAGCAGACCCCTCATTGAATTAATAGAACTTCTGTGTAATTTGCAAGCATGGAAACAGCAGAACATCGAAAAACAAGTCAATGAAAAGCAGGAGATGCCTGTAGCCTGTTTGATTTCTATATTAGCCACCAGGTGATGTCCATGTATACAGTCACTTCTTGGGTTGCTTGAAGAATGTGTTTGTAATGAACAAACTATAAGCCTTGCAAAATTCAATCAGTTGCTCTCCTGCTTCATTTCTTGATTCTAGGTCAAATTTTCCTACAAACTTTGATTCTGCTCTCTTTCCTACTCTTGCATTCCAATTGCCTATGATTAATAAGAAGTTCAGTTTTGGTATGTGATCAAATTCCTCCTGGACGCCACCACAGAATCTTTCAATTTCTTCTTCTTTTGCTTCTGTTGCTGGAGCATAAACTTGGATATATTATATATATTCATAGGTTTTGCTTGAAGTCATAAATGCCACCCCATTTCTTCTTAGATTTTCATTTCCTGAGTAAACTGTGTGTAATTATCCGACTCAAAATGTCCCAGTCCTGTCCACTTTAGCTCACTTACCCCAAATATTGCAATCTTATGCATTCCATTGTTTGTTTTACTATTTCCAGCTTCCCCTGATTCATGCTTCTCACATTCCATGTTCCTATATGTGTTGTCCAGCTTCAGACTTTCTTTTCACCTCTGAGTGTGTCAACAGCTAAACATCCTTTTGGCTTGAGTCCCGTTGCGTCATTAGCCAGAGTTACTTGTGGCCACTTGTAGTTGTCCCAGTAGTTAGCCACAGTTACTTATGGCTACTTGTAGTTGTCCTAGTAGCTTGCTGAGTGCTATCCAACTTGCGAGTTTAATCTTCTGGCACAGTCTCTTGCTTCATTTTGGATAGTCTCATCATAGGGTTTTCATGGTAAAAGATCTTCAAAAGGAGGTTTACCATGCCTCCCTCTGCGCAGTACTAACAAGCATTAGCAACATTACTACTGCCATTGTCTTTGAGAGATCCTCCACCACTGTCACCCTCTATTACTACTGCTGCCCAGTAGCATGGGAGAACTTACCAACAGCACTGCTGCCACCAGCATAGCTTTGTGCCTCACACGAGCATGCAAACTCACCACCACAGAAAAGTAGTGCCATCAGATCCTGTCTGATCTTGGAAGTTTAATAGGGTCAGCCCTGTGAGTACTTGGATGGGAGACTGCCAAAAATTCTAGGTGCTGTAGGTTATATTTCAGAAGAAGGAACTGGTACAACCAGCCCTGAGTATTCCTTGACTAAGAAAACCCTATGAAATTCATGGGGTCACCATATGTCGACAGGCATCTTGAAGGCACATACACAGGCACACAAGGTACTTAAAGGGTGAATTGCCACTCCTGGAGGCTTCCAGAAATAGTGACGCACCCTTTTTTGACAGAAAGAGGACAGTCTAGAGTGACTGAGGGCAGTACTTTTCCCACCTGCTGTTCTAACAGAACTGAAATGAGGTGTTTAAAACAACACCAACGATATCTATAAGGCTATTTCATGATTTTAACTATTCCTTTCTAGAGGAAATATTCCTGCACAGACAGCAGCAGGGCAGATTTAGCTAAAGCTGTAGTCTCAACTCAGACACTAGCAATTTAAACAAATCCTATACAGTACTAAGATGCTGGATCATTAAGGAAAGGAGACCCAACATGGACATATCATATTACCATGTTTTACTTCATAATTTTAAATCCTTACCCAGATCTTTCCCACTGAATGCTGCAGTACTGAGATGATGTGTCAAACACGCAATATCACCAAAGCCCATATTTACACCTTGACCTGCTAGAGGATGTACTCGGTGAGCGGCATCCCTATAAAAGAGTAATTTCAGCTTTTACCTGACACAAACAACTGTGGTATTCCATACAAACCTGCCTGTTGGGGTTATGTGGGTTTTGTCACTCACTATAACCTTTGCCAATGAATACCCAACACTTTATACTTTCTATTTCCATACATTATACTTTTCACCTTCACCATTAGCTTCATGCTCTTAACCTATATCCTTAATACAATGGATTGGATACAAAAGCTGTGTGGAATTCTGCTTGAAGTATCTATGATCTATAGAAGTCACTTCTGAATGTCAATGGGCCTCTGGGACACCATAGGATGGAGCACAGGAGGTTGTAGCAAGACAGGGAAATTAAAAGAATCTGGCAGGACTACGTTACACAACTAGAAATGTTTTTCTGTTCAGGGGAGGAAACTCTGGATCCAAGACAATGCCTCCCTCAAGCACTACAGTCCTCCCTTCACATTCGCGGGGGTTACGTTCCACGGACCCCCGCAAATGTGAAAAATCCACGAATATTGTTTGCCCCCCCTCCCCCTCCATAGCGACCATGGGGCCTCCGGAGGCCCCATAGTCGCTTTCCCCTGCCTCCCCACTCCCTTCCTAGGCCTTCCCGGGGCCTCCGGAGATCCTCCCGGAGAGTCTCCGAAGGGCCCGCGGAGGCCCTTCCTGGCCCTCCCCCCTAAGGCCTTCACAGGGCCTCCGGAGGGTCTCTGAAGGCCCCGCGGAGGCCTCCCTGGCCCTCCCCACTCCCCCCCCCAAGGCCTTTGCGGGGTCCCGTGGAGGCCTTCCCGGCCCTCCCCACTCCCTCCCAAGGCATTCGCGGGGTCCCGTGGAGGCCTTCCCAGCCCTCCCCACTCCCTCCCAAGGCATTTGCGGGGCCTCGCAAGGCCCCGCGGAGACCTCCCCGGTCCTTCCCCCTCCCTCCCAAGGCCTTCACGGGCCTCCGAAGGGTCTTCAAAGGGCCCGCGGAGGCCTTCCCAGCCCTCTCCCCTCCCTCCTAAGGCCTTCAGGGGGCCTCCAGAGGGTCTCCAAAGGCCCCGTGGAGGCCTCCCCGGCCCTTCCCACTCCGTTCCAGGGCTTTCACGGGGCCTCCGGAGGCCCCGTGTCGCGGTTTTGGGGGGGCCCCGGGGGGGCCCTCCCAAGACCGTGAATAATCAAAACCGCGAATGCCAAGTTCGCGAATGTGGAGGGACAACTGTATTTACCAATGTCTCCTCCCCAATTATGAGAAACCCATGTGATACCCTCAAGAATCTCCATCTCTGTGATAACTAGTAAAAGGTAACTTACATAGCTCAAGATGACTCCTGCCACTTTAATATCTTATCATCCCATCCTCCCAAGGATTTATCAGAACACTAAAGTTCCTCAGTGTGAAATTACCCAATAAGGGCCACACGGTGTTGGACATATTCAGTTGCATGCCCCAATCCCAGAGGAAACACAGCTCGGCTCTTGGGATCCACCTTTGCAACACTTGGGGGCAGCTGACGGGCTGCAGTCCCCGATGGCATCAGCAGGGAAACAGCAGAACGGAACAAGGATCCAGCAGTATCAATGAAATCCGAGTGATTTGCATTGCTCCACTGAAAAAGGACAGAGATTTATTTACAATGTACCCACAAATACTAAGGAGAGACTGCAAAAATATGCAAATTGAACTGAAAATCCAACTACTTAGACACGTCAGATAGAAAGGGAAAGGATAGCAATTCTCATTTGAAAACTATTGGTAGGAGGATTGTTTAGAAAATAGTGTCTTTTTAGTCTTCTGCTCTCAAACCTCTCAGTGTTCCTTGCAAGCTACCCACAGTACATACTCTCACAAGAAATCTACAGCAGGGCCCACAAACAAAAAGACCTCGCATTTTGCAGTTCACCTGCACGAGATCTGTCTATTAAATTACAAGACTGTGTTTCTACCTTTCAGACAAATCAGGGAGAACTGACTGTGAACGCTTGAGTGGTAACCTTGAACATGTCTGAACCTGCATAACAAACATCAACACTCTCAGCCATTCAGTTAATTGTCAATCATTGTTTAAAGCAGCTGTTGGCTGTTGTGTGCCAGAAAAATGCTAAAAGTTTAAAAATTGAGTAACATGTGAATTTGAAATTTTTAGTAAAATTGAACAAAACACAAAATGAATCTTTTCAAATGCTTACTGGGGCCTACAGGGAAGACTGCATCTCTCATGCGCGTGTGTTTGAATGACACAAAAGATTCAGAGAAGGACGTGAGAATGTGGAAGACGATGAAGGTCCTGGACAACCTTCCACTTCAAGAACCAAAGAAATCGTGAAAAAAATGAGCCAGATTGTTCGAGGAGACCACCGACTCAGTATGTGAATGATAGCTGAAGCTGTGAACATTGACAAAGACACTGCATGGAAAATTTTGCATGAGGATCTCAACATGAGAAAAGTTTGTGCCAAGATGGTCCCTAGGGTTCTCGCACCCAAGCAAAAAAAGTACTGCAAGGAAATTTGTGCTGACATTCTGCAGCAACTTGAGGCAGACCCAAACCTTTTTCAAAAAGTCATCACTTGTGATGAAACCTGGATCTTCCAGTATGATCCTGAGACAAAATGACAGTCAATGCACTGGAAAACACCATCATCACCAAGAATGGAAAAAGCACGTTAAAGCAAATCCACATTCAAAGCCATGCTCATTGTTGGGTTTTTTTGACATCAAGGGCATAATTTTGGCAGGCTGGGTTCCAGAAGGCAGAACAGTGAACCAGCATTATTATAACGAAGTTTTGACAAAGCTGAGAGAAAGAGTCAGGAAAAAAAGTCCAGAACTGTGGGGAAATGGTTTCATTCTTCATCAAGACAACGCACCTGCTCACACAGCACTTTCGGTGAAGCAGTTTTTGGCTGATAAACACATTACTGCACTTGAAAAAGCTCCATATTCAGCAGATTTGGCACCATGCAACTTTTTCTTTTCCCTAAAGTGAAACTGGTGTTAAAAGGAACACATTTTGGGTCAAGTGATGCAGTAAAGAAGAAAATGGCAGATGTGTTGAAACAGCTGACAGAAACTGATCTGCTCCATGCCTTCGACCAGTGGAAAACAAGACTGCATCAGTGTATGAGTGTGAATAGGGAGTATATTGAAGGGGACAAGCGTTAGAACTATAATACATATAAATAAAAATTATTGCATCAGTCTCATTATTTAATAGACAGACTACGTATGGTGCTGCATGCAGGAAATGCAGTAGCAAATAAGGAAGATATATCTGGCCCTGGCCAAGGAGGGAAAAAAGGAGAGGCAGGCAGAGCTCCATCTTGCCTCAGCCCAGAAGCAGAATGGCCCTCCCTCCATCCCAACTGCCATTGCCCTGGCCAAGGAGGGAGAGAAAAGAATGCTAGACTTAATCCCTTCCCCTACTGCCATCCCCTTTCCTTTTGTATCATGCCTTCATTAGATTGTAAGCTTGAGGGGAGACAACTGGTTTGTTATTCTTTTTCTTGTAAAGCACCATGTACACTGATAGTACTATAGAAATAAAAGGTAACAACAACAACAACAACAACTCCTGTATCAACTATGAGTTGTGTTACACTGTCATTCTGACCCATGAAAAGGGGAGACACAGGCATGAGAAATCGCAGCATGATCTCTCACAGAACCTCAACAATGCGGGAGGGTATTGTAGTTGACTAGCATTAAACAGTGCCATGTTGATAGTATAGTAAAAGACAGCCACTGCCTATGCATGGAATTATTTCAGAACTAAAAATGAAAATGGATAAATCAGCACCATATACAGTGAAATAAAGAGTTGAAGTACTATAGTCTGTGATATGTAAGGACCAAGACGGGTCTCAGAAGATTAATAAGACGACTAATCTGGCATTCACCTTCCAACTTAATTTGCCAAAAATATGGTTTTTGGATAAGGAAGTTTAAGATTGAATTATTCTTCTCAGTGTCCTCTTTACAATGTACATAACCAAATGTAGCAGTGTGCCAAAAGGGTTTAGCTGAACAGAAACACTGAGACACACATTAAAAGAAAAGTTACATTTTTAGAAAGTCTCTTATTTAAAAAGAAATCCATCTTAGGCCATAATACTCTTGGAAGACTAACAGATTAAGGTGTAACAGAGAAGGGAGGATGGATATATTCTTTCTACCAACACACATTAATATATTCCCTATTCATAGGAATTATCAAATACACATCTTTTAACATTCCGAAGTTAGACTGGTCTGCTGTTTCTTGGGTCTCTTTTAAAATACATAAGTTGTACATTATAAAATGAGAGGGAAATACTTACAAAAGCAGAGTTTATAGAGTCCACAAAACTTTCCTCATCCATACTCTGAAGCTGAATTGCATGTTCATGTGATGTGGACCAAACCAAAGAGCTGACAGTGTCAGAAAGCTGGCTCGACCATCAGGAACAAAAGAAACAAGAACATAACATCCACTCATTAAAGTTCAACTCTACAGAGCCCTCAACCCCTTTTCCACCCCAACATTTGCTAGGCATTTATCACTGGAAAAAAGCAGCAGATAATAAGCTCATCAATGTAACAGCTGTTTTGATCCTGAGGGGTAAAGACAAAGATTAGAAAGTGGGTAAGTCCCAAGTTACTCTACCGGGAGGAGAGCAATTGGTCCAGATGGAAGGAATCTCTGCCATGCTACATTGTTGTCTGTTGCCTGAAAAATACAAACAACAGAGAAGAGATGAAAATTATTAGCTGTTCATCATTAGTTTTCCTGTTCACAAAGTAGACACCAAATGACTAGACTCTGACCTCAGACAAGTGAAGAGTAGCAACTATAGCTGACTGGTCATATCGATACTGAATATTCTTAATACCAGCTGCCCTTCTGACCATAGAATTCTGTCCATCTGCCCCAATCTGCGAACAAACATTGAAAAAAACACTTTTAAAAGCTTTAGCAAAAACCCATTTCATCAGATCTCATGATCCCAAATCAGCAGTTAATCAGAAAGAGGATGATACCCAAATAGTGCCTGGATGCCAGAAGAACATATGCCAGCCTGGTAGCCTCCTGTGTAACCCTAAAATTTGCTCCGGGGAGCATTTGAAGGACACGTGAAAGAGCACAGGAAACAGACTGGGAGAGAATGACTTACTACACAAGTGGAAAGCCACATGCAATACTGGATGTTGCCCACGACAACCAAATTTTCCCTCTGCACTTATACATATGCAAAAATTACTATCCACTAAAACATATTTAGGATAACAATATTAATCTAAAAGTAAGCACACCATATAACCTATATTTTTAAAAAAGCAGTCTGGTTCAACTCACCTCTAAGCCCCTTCATGCTGGTAATGTAGCACCACATGACATTAGAACCAAATCCAGTGGAAAGGACTTGGCAAGAGAGGGTGCCTGATTAAACAGAAAATGAAGGCTTAGTTACCAGCAGTTTGGTCTGAAGTCTGCGTCCATCTGCTAAATCAATTTGAACCCAAGGGCTTGAGTCAGAGGTTTGATAATGAACGGGCCACGTGTACCCAACTGCTCTGCTCTTGTAGAGAACTTCAACTCGGTCTGATGGGGACACAATGTATCAGTGTCACTAAGCAATAGGCAGAGAAGAGGCAAAAATGTAAAAAACCAAAACCTGACAAAGTCCAAAGTTCATTAATTTATTGAATTTCTACAGATATCAGTTAAGTGTCTCCCAGTTTCTAAATATGGAAAGCGAGAGTGCTCAAATATATGCAGAAGCTTCAAACCTCACGAAACATACTGTTAATTCCAACTTATCTGATGGACATAAATTCACCTATGAACCAAGACTGGGAAAAGTAGCCAGTACCTGATATTGCATCCAGCTGTCTGGTTAGAGCAGACAGGATAACATTATTTTCTACTATATAACCCATGTCTTCCATGTTATCTTTATCAAAAATTATCATGGCTTCAGAGCAAGCATCCCAAACCTGTAAAGAAAGGAAGCATGACTAACTATAGCAAACAAAATACAGACATGAAGACAAGACCTATCAGGAGTCTCACTTACAAAATTTGGTATTTAAAATGGGACATCAAAGTGTGCCCTCTTGGCAGCCCACAACCCACGCTACATCTTCACTTTTTAAAAAATGTTAAGTCCTCTAGAAGGCATGGGGACAATTTTTTCACATTCTCATCCTGCTTTAGGAAAAAAACTGGTGACTAAAAAAGAGGTATGGGACAGCAAAAATACGGAAAATTTGTCAGCTCTAGCCCTTAAAGGTCTAGAGTCAATCTTTAAAATGTGCATGTGTGCATACAACAGGGAAGTAAGGGGGGGCTCTGTCATGGATGATGGGTCATGTAGTTAGTAAATTTATGCTGCAAAAAAGCTGCAGTGTAATATAATTGCCTATAGGGTGCAGAAATGAGTGCAAAAGCTTGCTAGAATTAGCTTGTATATTGAGATTAATGACTTGTCAAGGGCTTGAGCTAGCTTGAGCTAGGAGTCCTGAAGTCTGGGGACTGTTATCTCTCTTTGGTATGAGGGAATGTTTATCTTTCTCTATAAAGCTAAAAGGATTGGATATCCTATGCTGCTCCGTAAACATATGTTCAGTTCTGTTTTGAATCTCTGTATTATGAAGACGTGCCCTGTACTATTAAAAATATTTATTTATTTATGCTTTAGTAATGTAAAATAGTTTCTTAGGCACAAAGTTGTGTCTGTCTCTTTATTCTTCTGCCTGAAGAAAAAAGACTCAGCTACAAATTCTTTGCTGCCTAGACTTCTTAATATGCTCAGAGGTTTAGTGTGCTAACGTGACAGGCTCAACCCCCATCTAAGACTAGGCATGGAGATGAGCCCCCGCAAATGATCCGTCAAAGTTAGACCAAGACTCCCATGTAGTTGAGCCTCCTAAGGAATTAACTATCAGAAGTGTATAAAATGATCAAGTACTAATAAATATTATGACAGCTATTGTTGCTCAGCCCTCTCAGGAATAATACAGGCTGTAAGCAACACTGGAGGAAACTTTTATGTACACACTATGCTTATAAGACTCCTTATATTTAAGGATGTTTCAATGATAATTAATGAAAAAAGTAATTTGTCTTCTCCCTACAAGTTAGCAAAATTAATAACAACCTGCCTGCTGATGTTAATTATAGACTCTAAACCTATGGTACTTGCCCACCCCTAGCAAATGCAGAAGCAAAATACATTTACATGAATGCTAAAACCTAAGGAAATACAAAACTGAGCAACCTCTTCCCCCAATGGACAGCAGGGCAGCAACCTACATAAGACAAGCATTTTGTAAACTCTTGGCAAGAGACCAAACAAACAGCAAGGCTATGCCATGCATCCTGAAGGCTCTTTCTTCAGGTATTCAAGGTGTCTAGTTAAAATTAAAATTAAGCAGCTTAAGATGCAACACAAAAACAGCAACAAATGCCCCATTAATACATCATCCTTCTTCCAATATTTCTGATGTCTGTGCATAGAGAAAACGCAATGGGAAATATTAATGTATCCGTTGAGAACACAGCTTGCTCCTCTCCCTATGGATATATACAACTTGTGAAGGCCCCAGAAATACAGAAGAAAATGTAGCACATCATATTTGAATCACCTATAAACCTCTCTAGAGAAGAAACAAGCCTTTAAAAAATAGCCTAAGAAATGAAGTGATGTCCTATGTGTGGTACACTACATTTTTTAATAGTATCAGGCACCTGCATCCGCCGAAAGGGTTTGATTCTCATACTGCAAATATCTTCCCAAGCACCAAAGCCTAAAAAAGAAAGAAAAGGATCCCAGTACTCAAAGTAATAACCCTGAAGCTACAGATTAATAGAGAACTCTCAGCTCCAAGTAGAAAATCAAATTCCCATCTAGCTCCTTGAAACTCTTGCAGTTAATGTAGTTTGGCTGTAGCTTGACTTGGTCTCAATTTTTATATCTTTGTGTATGCTTGATGTTGAAGTGGTAAAAGGTTGTAAGAAACAAAAGCAGCATCTGGATGTAGGCCAGAGCAGGAAATTATGGTGAGTCTAGGAGCCCATATCCATTCTCTGGATCCGTTAGGGGACACACCACCCCTTCCCATTGAAAGCTGAAGTCCCTCTGCCCCAAAACTTTTTTTCTTTTAAGGAGAACTGCACAACTTGAATAGTCCATAGATAATGATACCTCTTTATTTAGAGGAAAGGAATTTATGCAGGGCGAAGAAACAGCTGCACAACCAGGTGGGGGACAATACCAAACTTGCACTGATGAACCTTTAAAGTTTCTGAATCTGAAAATTAATTTCCACCAGTAACAGGCATAGCGGCATCCTGTTTTTCTAGGGGGCTTAGGACAATGCCCAAAGATCATTCTCCATCTTCCAACATCTGGAGCACCCAATGATTCCCATCTCTCTTATACAAAGCTATGTAGAATCATATTTTATATCTGAACATCAAACATCACACACCCTCTGTGCACTCATATTAGGTCTGCAGCTAACTGGTGAATACTGTACTTACTACTGAGAAACGTTGCAGAGCCAGGTGTGATAGCACTGACTCGGTTGCTGTAACTCTTTGGTAACTGCTCAAACACTTTCCTTGGACGAGCTTCAAGGAGCAGAATTTTCTTATCACAAAGATGGATATCATGACCTTGAAAAAAGTAAATGTTTATCTATTTTTTGAAAAGGTTAGTTAAGAATTTCTAACAACTTGCAACAATAATTCACAAGTAAATAGCCCCATCTTTGTGTTTTCCTCTAAATATGTTGAATTGCTTAGCACTCTACCCAAAAGTGCAGAGGCACTTACAGCTCAAGGATCAAATTCAGTTGTAGAGAAGTTCTTGGGAGCTGCATTCCAATTGCGGGTAGAACCAACAATGCCAGCATATTTTAGCTTAAATATGCATCTCAAGATATCTGATATGAGGGACCAGCATTTTTCCCTAATGTGCCAGAGACCGACATAATAGTTATGCCCATTAGTTACAACTCTTTCTTTCTTGAAAACTCACTAGAGATCAGCAGCCACTGGCTCATGGACCACCACCAATTCACAGACCATCGCTTTTAGCATTGCTTAAATATTTTACTGCTAGTTATTAAGATTTAGTAGAGGAATTTCAACTTTTTGAAGTGGAAAAAAAACCATACTGAACCTGGAAAACCATGAAATTAAGATGTGGGAATGAGTGCATGGCTCCAGCATCTGTTCCCCATTGCTGTTCTAATCCCCATGTTGGTAGTAAAGAAAATTGAAAGCACAAAGGACATGGGATGTGCATGCTGATTGGGCTTCCTTCATCCTTACCCTCCCTGCATTGAGCAGGAAGGCACCACCATACCACCCTGAGCACACCCAATCTCATCTGCTTTTGGAGGATAAACAAGGTTAGACCTGGTTAGTACTTGGATAGGAGACCACCAGGAAATACCAGGGACCTCCAGATACAGCTGCTAGGAAAGAATCCTGCCTAAAATCCTGGACAGCAATCACTGCCAGTCAGAGATGATGATACCAGACTAGATAGGAAAATGGTCTGATCCAATAACAGTCAGATCCCTATGTTCCCAAGGTCTGATGAACTACAAGTAGCCTTATGCAGGCATTCATCTGAATGTGTGGAGGGCTATCTGGGTGGTGATGTGGGTACAAACATAAGCTCTCACTGTGCAGCTTCCTAGAACTTCATGTATTGTATTGAGTCTAAAAGTTTGCACAGGTCTCTGTAATTATGCTCATCTGAAGGAAGTAACAAAACCTTTGTGATCATAAGAGCTCCGTAACCTCATTGATTTAAAACATTTAAACCTCTTTTCTGAGGAGCGCAATTTTCAATGTTTAAATCAGAGTTTAAATCACTAACGAGGAAGATTCAATTTAATTATCTGTTTAATTTAATTCTGTTAAGTACATTATTATTTGATATAACCTCAACACATAAGCATAGATGCAGGTTTCATTAAAAAATAGAAAGGCAGGTAGGTGCATACTGAGCAAATCTTCTGAATTGTTTTCAGATTAATTTTCAAAACAACAAAATTGGGATCTCTTGTATTTATAACCAGACTGTTCTTCCTTAATCAGATCTATTCCCTATCTCCAAATTCTCTGTTCACTGATCTTCTCTATAGTTGTACTTAGAAAGCAGCAAGGCCGTCAGGGAGAAAACAAGAGAGACAGTGTGCATTTCATGTACAGCAATTGCATAACAGCACTGATTGGGTTATCTCCAACCTCCATAAACTGTGGTTAACATACTTACAGAATATGATCCAAAGCTGTATGATTAATACGCATGATGAAATCCTTGAGGTTTTTTTTTAACTAATTAATTTAAGGAAAAAAAGTAAATCTGATTTATATTTTTTTAAATTCAATTTATTTATTTTTAAACTGATATTTTAAAAAATCACTGTTTTTAAAATCAAACCTGATTACATTACAAATCTTTACAAGATTCCAGAGAAGATCTGGGATACCGCCAGGTGTGAGGTGACTCTACAGGGCACATGTGCATCCACATCCCTCTTCCCAACCTATCCCTACACAGAAGCAGGCAAATGCAGTATCTGCCTAAGACTATTATGTTCAGCTGGATACAGCTGCAGAACTTGGCACAATCAGCTTTGTATCCCTCCACTCCTTCAGTTTCATAACACCCAGGTAGAGCTTCTACAGTCCCTAATACCGTATTACCAAAATTAGAACCTTTATGTAAATCACTCTATATCCTGTTTTTCTCATATAATTTATTTATTTATTTATGCCCCGCTCTTCAGCCACAAGGCTATCAGAGCGGCTTACAAATTGTTTTAAGCAATAACAATTTACACATCTACACTGCATTGAGCGGTTTCCAATGTGTGTTAGCTAATTGCCCCCACAAGCTGGGTACTCAGTTTACCCACCTACGAAAGGATGGAAGGCTGAGTGAACCTTGGAGCCTGCTGGAATCGAACTTGCAATGTGGTGACTTGCAGTACTGGCATTTAACCACTGCGCCACCAGGGCTATTCTTTTCTGAATAGTTACTGTATCCCACCTAATTGATTTTTTTTAAAGACCATGAATAATTGGTAGGGTGAGTTCTGATTGTTCTGTTGCAGCCACACACGTACCATGTGCTAAGAAGGGTAAGAATTAATGTATCCTTCAACACTGAAACCCAGCCAGTCTTCCATATTCAATAATCTTCAAACATTATTATGGTAACACAATTTTAGAGGAAACTCTCTTTCCTCCAAAAGTCAGAAACTGTTGTTGACAGGTGTGTATTGAACTCTGATAATGCATATGAATTTTCATTAAGCTCTGTCTGTGAAATGCTATCCTATCTGTAGCAGATGTGGTGACAATGTATCAGAATAGCTACAACCACTGTGGCCCCAGAATCCACTCGATTTTCTAGACCAGTGGTTCTTAACCTGTGGGCCAGAGACCCCCAGGGGATCCACGAAGGCTTGAAGATTGCTTGGCCCACTTGCTGCAGTGAGTGGCCACATAACAGGAGCTGGCTGGCTGCTTTGGCCTGGGCATTGCTGTTCAATTTGCTCCAGCCACATACATGCAGAAAAAAGCAAGAGAAAAGTCTTCCGTTCCCCTCCAGTGCCTCTGAGGAAAGGTTTAATGGATAGTGTAATTATATTATTATTGTTGTTGTTGTTTCAAATCTTGAGTTAAGTCTTGAGGATCCACGGCAACAAAATATATCTAAAAGGGGTACCTGGTAAAGAAAAGATTAAGAACCACTGCTGTAGACTCTAATTGCCTAATTGAGAAATAAAAAGGCTTAGAGTTTCAGAATCTTCCTAGTTGCATCAACTTCCCACTACAGCCTTGATCCTTTAAATAATAACCATTAGAGATTCAAGGTGTATGGAATGTTCTAAAGGAAGAATGACCGACACCTCAAACCTAAATATGTTTACTTAGAAATAAGAACTAATAAGATGAATGGAACTTTCTTTACAGTAAGTATGCTAAGTCTCTCTCTGGCTTTTCTTCGCAAACGAAGATTCAGGAAGGACTCATTCCGCGTTTCTTGCAAGTACGCTGATGACTAAAAAGGCCAATCCGAGATAGACAAGTCCGGTTGCAGAAAGCAAAGCAGAAGGTTTCCTCGGGTGATGTTACTGGGTTGTGATTCTTTCTGCGTTGCCGTTTCTCTTCAAGACTTGTTCGGTGTGAGTTCTCAAATAAGGCTGCAGCACTGTGGATAGGGTGTCTCCATGCCTCCCAATGTGAGGCCAGGGCGTACCATTGTTGGTGATCAATTTGGCCAAGCCTGAGAAGTTGTTTCAGGGAGTCTTTGTATCGCTTTTTTGGAGCGCCCCTTTTACGGTGACCCGTGGCGAGTTCACCGTAGAGTACTATTTTGGGGAGGCGATGGTCCTCCATCCTAGACACATGCCTTGCCCAGCACAGCTGTGTTCTCAATATCATGGCCTCAATGCTGGTGATCCCTGCTTGCTCAAGGACAGCAACATTCGTCACATAGTCAGTCCAGTGTATATTTAGGATTGTGCGTAAACAGCACTGGTGGAAGCGTTCAAGGAGTCGTAAGTGGGGGCGATAGGTGACCCATGTTTCACATCCATAAAGGAGAATAGACAATATGCTAAGTAATAGTGTTCCAAATCTATAGGTATTTTAGATAACTTAATTAGCCTTGACAAATTGGGACACTTATATAGGGATAATGTTCATGCATAAAAATTACATTCTAAAAGAGAAAAGACTAAGAAATAAGTACAGTAGGAACCCCATATCCACTGAGGATTGGTTCTGGGGCGGGGGGTATGGATACCGAAAACTGTGGATAGTAGCAAACAGCATTGAAAATAATGAGACTTCTGGTTTAAAATACTATAGAGTTGCCTTGGAGGACCTAGCAAATGGCTAGAGAGGACACATTTTCTAGAAAGACTCTACGGTAGGTGTGCTGTTTTGTGTCCCATGGATAATGAATCAGTGGATACGGGAGTCCTACTGTATTATCTTTCCAGTCCAAATTGTATATTTAAACCAT
Organism: Gambelia wislizenii; assembly: GCA_030847615.1. Taxonomy (NCBI): domain Eukaryota; kingdom Metazoa; phylum Chordata; class Lepidosauria; order Squamata; family Crotaphytidae; genus Gambelia; species Gambelia wislizenii. The sequence continues at coordinate 444,015,395 of JAUMIR010000001.1, read as the reverse complement.
TTTAATTTATGAAACAGATATGATAAGGTTTTCAGTTGAGCCATGCAGTCCATATGTTATTAAAGTGTTACCTAATCCTTGGTTTAGCAACCTACCCTTTAACTACTTGCTACAAGCAATTAATCACAAGCTGTGGGAATACTACACTATAAGGAAGTCTTTTGTCATAAACCTACCTTTTGCACCCCTTCTCCCTTAAATACATAAATGTCAAGGCAGGATCCCTTTTCCATTTGGAAACACACACTACAGAAACTCTTACTACCTGGCTCTTGAACTCACTAAGAAATTAGTATTAAATAACACATCTTATAGATATTTTACAAGTAACATTTATGTGGAGCAGCCATGTGACAGGAGCCAAGGCAAAGGCTGGTTGACTTTCAACCCGCTCCAGCCACAAACTTGCAGGAAGAAGCAGGAGAAGACTTCCCATCCCCTCCAGTGCCTTTGAGGGAAGGTTTAATGGATGGTGTAATTGTATTATTGTTATTGTTTCAAATCTTGAGTTAAGCCTTGGGAGTGCGCTGCAACAAAAGATATTTAAAGGGGGTCCTTGCTAAAGAAAAGGTTAAGAACCACTGTCCTAGACCATCACCAAGTGTAAAAACTGGGCCCTGCAGAATTTAAAATCAGGAGGATTTAAAACTCTGCAGGATTTAAAACCAACAACAGAAGCAAGCAGCAAGGTTTCACAAAATACAAAGAAACAAAATGGTAATGCAATGTCTGTTACAATACATTTCTTTTAAAAAATTTTACAATGTATTATGAATTATTATATTCAGTTACAAACCCCACTCAAAAATTTATCACCAACTCTTAGGAGAGATGAGGACAAAGGGAGATTTAAAAAAAACTATACACAAGAATAGCTGTTCTCAAACAGGTGAGAAACAAGGGGAGACAGAAATTTGAATGATGGTATGTAGAAGAAAGTAGAAGTATGTGAGAAAGTTGAGAGTAAGTGTGGAAGGAATTTAATGGAAGGTAGGATGTGAGTATGTAGATCAAGAAAGATGATATGGGAAAGTAGAATGGTAGAATGTACACAAAGTCAGGAAGTGGTGGGAATGTGTTGGAATGTATGGGAAAGTATATTGGAATATATTAGAATACGAGTACGGGTATGTATATGTAAATGCATTGGGAAGTTCCAATAAAAAATATAATTAAACAATGTAATTACAAAGTAAATTGTTATATTTAAGACCTGAAATACTGAGTTTCCAAAGTCCCAATACTGTGAAATTGTAGGATACTGAGTTTTCTGAAGGTAAGTCACAATCCAAAAATTTTTAACAGTGGATCTTTGACATCCAGAAGCTGGGGAGAAATTCCAAATGACATATGCTGTTTGAAGTGTCTGTAAAATATTTTAAAGAAGTTTATTGTAACAGACACTGCATCACCGTTTTGTTTCTTTGGATTTAAAACCAGGCCTTTCTATGGATGCTGCTCATGCCACCTGACATGGGCCCCACAATGGATGGGGGGGCTAGCCTGTTATTATAAGTTTTTATTGTAAATCCATTTAAGGTTTGTTTTTGTTTTTAAAATACTGTACTTTGGTGTCCTCGTTTATACTGATTTATTTTAATTTTTATGCTACACCCCGCTGAGCATCTCGCTGCCCATAAACACCTCAGCCGCGGGTAGGGGGCCCGCCGCCAAAGCCCCTCCAGCCCCCTGGCCAGCCTCCTACCCAATGCAGCAGCCATGGCGGTCCCGACCATGCCACCCCCTGACACGACCACGTCGTACACCGCTGACGAGCCGCTGGACCTCACGGAGCCCCGCCATAACAGAGCCCCAGCAAGCCCGGGATGGAGGAGGAGGAGGAGGCGGCGGCACAGACCCTTCCGACAACGAGGCCCAAAGCCCCGGCCAGCCGCCGCCACCAACACCGCCATGATATCGGAAGTGACGCATTCGAGCCGCCGCTCGCACCCGGAACTGAATTCGCCATCACCTTGACAACGGCGAGCGGCCAACAGATCCTGACCAATAAGAAGCACATATACTGAGAGAGAAGGCGGGGCCTTGTTGATCGTTGGTCACGATGAAAGAGACAACAAAAAAGGAGAGCGCCTATTGGCTGGAGCTCTAGGGGCGGGGCGGGGCGGGGCGGGGTTGGGGGGCCCGAGTACTTCGAGGGAAGGGAAGGGAGATGACGGTGTCGGAGCCTCCGGGGGCCGCGGAAGGGACGGGACGGGTACGCGGCTTCACCCGACAGTGGCAGTCGGGGAAAAGGATCACTTGGGTGCCCTTGGGTTGTCTGTGGGGGCCCCCAGGTGGCAGCATTGCCCACCCCCTGGGCTGGAAGGGAAGCGGGGTGGGAGAGAAGGGTCTTGGCACCGCCGGAGAATATCGGCTCGCTCTCACAGCCCAGATTTGTAATACAGCGCGCCCTTGGTATCCGCTGGGGTTTGGGTCCAGGGCACACACACACACCGTGGATACCCAAATCCGTGGATGCGCAAGTCCCATTACAGTTGTCTTCCGTATCCACGGATTTTGTATCCACGGATTTAAGTATTCACGGCTTGAAAATATTCTTTAAAAAATAATAATCCAAAAAGCAAACCTTGATTTTGCCATCTTATATAAGGGACACCATTTTGCTATGCCATTGTATATAATGGGACTTGAGTATTCACGGATTTCAGTATCCACGGGGGAGGGGTCCTGGAACCAAACCCCAGCAAATATGAAGGGACAACTGTATATACTCTCTCTCTCTGGCTTTTCTTCACAAATGAAGATTTAGGAAGGACTCATCCCCACTTTCTGCAAGCGCGCTGATGACTAAAAAGGCCAATCGAGATAAACAAGTCCGGTTGCAGAAAGCACAGCATATACAATGGCGTCCCTTATATAAAATGGTGAATCCCTTATATAAGGGATGGCATCCCTTATATAAAATGGTGAACAGCAAGGTTTGATTTGGATTTTTTAAAAAATATTTTCAAGCCGTGGTTGGTTGAATCCTTGGATAAGGAATCCGTGGATAAGGAGGGCTTAGTGTAATAGCTATTAAAGTTGGATTTCATATGCAGATAATTATAATAGTGCAGTACAGATAATGACCTAAATACCCTAAAGGCACCAGATCATGTCTGATCTTGGAAGCTAAGCAGGGTCAGATCTGGTTAGTACTTAAATGGCAGACTGTAGGCTATATTTCAGAGGAAGGAACTGGCAAAACCACTTTTGAATATTCTTTGCCTAAGAAAGCCCTATGAAATTCATAGGGCACATACATGCGCACAGAGCATATAATAATAATAACTGAAATACTAATAATTGATGCTGGAATCATCACTATAATTTTTATGTAAGACATCATGAGAAGAAAGTGACTATAAGATGTTTTAATAATAGTATTGGTAGACCTCTGATGATTTTTAAATACAGTTGGCACTCCATATCCACGATTCTGCATCCACGGATTCAACCATCCAAGGCTTGATAATATTCCCCTCCCCCTCAAAAAAATCCAAAAAGCAAACTTTGATTTTGCCATTTTATATAAGGGACACCATTTACTGTGCCATTGTATATAATGGGACTTGAACATCCATGGATTTTGGTATCCACAGGGGGTCCTGGAACCAAACCCCAGCGGATAGCAGGTGCCCACTGTATCTTACACACCTTTTCCTAAAACAAAACAAAAAAACCCCCTGAAAGCTTCCCCAAACAACTAAAAAACATGATTCCAATCAAAAACAAAAGAAACAGGACATCCATAATCTAAAACTACATTTTGTCCCAAATAACATTCACTTTTATGCAGTCCAATCCTTACATGCATGTTTATTTGCAAGTTAATTACAGCATTAAAGGGGCTAACATACCATGTCAGATTGGCTTGTTGAAAAATTGAAGTTCATGATCAAAGTTGAACCATTTTGTAGAGAAAGTGGTATATTTGCAATGAATGTTTCTTTTTGAAAATCTTTTTTATGTTTGATGTCTTTGTCTTCCTGTTCCGATTGGCCCAGGTTTTTCCAGTTAAAGGACAGTCAGATTCTGAATCAGATGTGGAACAAGTTGGTAATGTTAGTCTGCCTAACAAAAGTGAGCTGCTGGATTTTCTCCAGTCAGATGAAGACGCAGTACCTTCCTCAAGTTCTGATAGGGGGCTTTATGACTCACTTCAAAACCTTAAAAGAAAAAACAGACAGCATTTGCTAGAACTAGGTCTTATGTACCAGATGAAGCTGAAGAACACTCACAAACCATCTAAGGAAGAAAAGGAAGTGGAAGAATTTTTCCAGGACAATGGAAGAGTTATGTTGTCGACAAACTACAGTGAAGCTTTAAGGTAAAATGTAGTGCTGTAATTTTTTCTCCATAGTATTAACAGGTTGTATCAGGGAGATAAAGGTAAAGTCTGTACAATGTTTCCCTAGAGCTGTAATATTTTTACTATAGACTTGAGTGCTGTTACATTACAGCTAATAAAATAATGCAGTAGGCTTGAAAGTCCTCCTTAGTATGCAAGTGTCTGCTAAAGATAGACAAAATTATTTTTTTTATTCAGAGTAAAACATTCTCAAATATAATCTTTCACTTTACCTTTGTGCCTTATCCTCAGGTCTGGGAATATAAGGAGGTTCAACTCTTTGACTGACCTCACATTAGATAGCTCAGAAGATGAGCGTAATTACTATTTACCTCCACAGTCTTTTTCAAAACAAAAGAGTGCCTCAGCTACTTGGATCTCCTCTATCACAATCCCTCAACCCTTCAAAATGACATTGCGAGAAGCTCACAAAAAATCTCAGTTGTTAAAATCACGCGCATTGCTTGAACTTGAGACAGCAACATACAAAAGACAAAGCCAAGAAGAAGCCGAATGCCAGAAGCAGTTCAGGGCCCAACCTGTCCCTGCACACATCTATTTGCCTCTCTACCAGGAAATCATGGAAAAGAATGAAATTCGTAGACAAGTGGAAACACAGAAGAGAAGGGAGCTGCTCCTTTCTATGCAAAAACCCTTCAGCTTTCAGGAAAAAGAAGAAAAGAGAAAGGAGACCATCCGCCAGAAGGTTCTGGACATAATGGGTCCTGCTAACAAAACAGCACCAGAAGCCAAGAAGAAGATCCCTAAGTCCACTTTTGAACCCATGTTTGGGGATAAAATGAAAGGTAAAGAGGTTAGTGTGTGTTCCAGAGAAAGATTTGTGTCTGACTATTTTAACAACACGTTGTAGTAGGTTTTTAATGTGTACCCTTCCTCTGTGGGAGAAAAAGAACTGGCCACATTACAAAAGAATCTAATGTAAGAATAAGTATGATGGAGTAGTGGAATTAGTAAAAGCCAGTCTCTTGGTTCACAGCACACAAACTGATTTGACTATACAAATTAAAAGGGAATTTTCTACAGTATTGGTAATCTGGATGATTACAGGATTTGAGGCTTTGAGCTAAGAAATTATTACTTACCTCCATTAATTAATAAAGGATGAAAAGAGATTGGATAGGTGTGCAAACAACAACTATACCCCAGAGTCTTCTGCTTACAATTTGTACAGACAACTGAAAGGTGGTGGTTTTTTAAAAATATCCTCTTCTGACCCTCAGTGATATAGTTAAATGGCAGCTTTACCATTCTTCACACCAGTTTTGCCCTTTAGTTACATAGTTCTATTTAATAAAGTAAGTGTGGGGAAGTCTTCTCTGGGACTAGAAGAGGGATGCCTCAGTCCTCTCATATCATATAATTTGGCCCAATTCCTTCTCTGTTCCCCATTACTTTCTCCACACAGACTTCTCTTGTCACTTTTTGTATGGAAAAGTTTCGTCTCACACCCTCACTGGATTGTGGTGGGGGGGGGTGGGGGTGAGACAGAAATCCTTATTATCTGCAATTGGAAATAATAAGGGGATTCCTCCCATTTCCCTTGCATTCCCCATGAAAAGGTAAGTGAGGCAAGCAGAGAAATCTCTGACTGGACATAGCACTGGTAGTCCCCCCCACTTAGGTTGCCATCCACATTGGGAATAGAAGCAGGTTGCAGAGGAAACCCCACAGTTACTTATCAGAAATTGAACATATCAGTGGGATTCCACATTGACCACTTTCCCCACTGGAAATAACAGTGAGATTTTCCTCTACCTCGCTCCCAGGAGCAGAGCAAGAGAAAATCCCCAGTGGGTGGTGCTTTGGAGTGAGGGGCAGCAAGGCTAGATTGAGGAGAGGGACTAGAGGAGTTTAAAGAAAAAAAGCCCCCCTTTGTGAGCATTTATGCCCTATTCTAGCTGTTGCATAGAAATGAAAGTGCAATAAACAGCAGCCCAAAAATCTGCACATGAATCCATTGTTAGCTTTCTCACATCATTCAGCAGCAGCTTGACTTCTTGTGTTTTTATTGTTATTCTAATACCACACAGATTGTGGATGATAACAAAACCCAAGCCAATGTAACTAATTGCAAAAAGGGACACAGACACCACAGACTTCTCAAGTTGGGGAGGGTCATGATGTTAATGATGGTGGCAATGATGATAACCTCAGACAAATAGCCTGTGAAACACAGCAGCAAGTACTGAGAGAATCTAAAATCCAGTACTTCGCATGTTAACCACAAAGCATCCCCTAAATCACCAATTTGCACATCTCCTCAGAAGTTTTTTACTGTGACATCAGCCAGATTAACATACAGTTGCCCCTCCACATTCGCGACTTTCACATTCGCAGTTTCAATTATTTGCGGAAAGCCGCCTGCCCCCCCCCCCCGCTCTCCACCCCATCCTTTCCCAAGGCAGCGAGGGGCTTCTCACGAAGCCCGTCGCTGCCTTGGGATATGGGATGGAAAGCCATTGGCGCTCCTGCTCTCCACCCCAGTCCCTTCTCAAGGCAGCGAGGAGCTTCTCATGAAGCCCATCGCTGCCTTGGGAAGGGACTGGGGTGGAAAGCCCCTCGCCCGCAGGCTCATTTCTTATTTGCATTTTTTTCACATTTGCGGGGGTTGTCTGCCCCTAACCCCCGCGAATGTGAAGGGATGACTGTACCTTCTTCCAAGCCTGGATGTTCATTGCTTTAATCCCCAGAAGCTGAGTTTCTAAGATGTTCATGGCTTGTACTTTTAATCCCCAGAAGCTGAACTTCTAAGAAAAATCCGTATTCAGATGAGAGCAAAGGATTTACTGGAAAGTTCCTGGGCACCTATTGAGCTTGGCAATAGACAAAGAAAGAAAGAATCCCGAATTGCCACCAAAAACAGGGAACAAAAACTGAGCTTTCTACAGGAGAACTTCAGTTTTAAACCAAGAATTAACACATCAGTGCCTGACTTTGAAGGACTTTACTGGGCATTCCAAAGAGATACACTAAGCAAACGAGAAATCAAAGAAGCCACTCATAATAAACCATTCCAACTGAGAACATCTAATCTCCGTTGCAAACTTCAGGAGACAAAGGTAAAATGAATAATTTTAACCTCCTACTTCTTTCTCCTGCTTCATGTTTACAGTCCAGTGATTTTGGACAGTTAGCTTGTGGGGGGGATTTGTTGCGGAACAAGAAGAATCTGTAAGACACTAGTGGCACTTCCGTTAAAATATGATTGCTTTCTACTGGAAGGAATACCATAAAAATGAAGGAGACAAGAGAGATATTTCCAGTATTGATGGAAATTCCTAAAATGGGGATGGGGAGGTCCAAGTAGAGGAGATGCCATTTCCTAAGTCTTGCCAGCTCACATTGGCCGGGATAGAAGGTGAGAAGGGTGGCCATTTTCAAATGTTTCCCCTTTCCACTGCCTCCAGTTGAAGACATTTACCAGAACTTATTCTTTTAGAGCACCGCTCCCTAAATCCCTTAGCTGAAATAGCTACCAGAGGCTTTTGAAAGTTGTATTGCAATTTTCCAAGCTCTGGAATTCACTACACCAGCTCTCAAGCTGGCATAGTTTCAGGCTCTGTTTGAGGGCGTGCCAGATGACTGAAAGGGCCTAGGATCCTGTGGGTCCTTAGCCTCCCCAACACTCTCACTGACAGTATTGAACTCTGTCATTGGTGTACTGGTAGTGGGGCAGCTTATCAGCAAAAGTTTCTACCACCATCTAGTGAGGACCTCAGGCATACCTTGCTCTCTATCATGAAGTAAGAGATCTGCAGAATCCTATGGTCCCTAGGACACTATCTCGAGGCGGGGAGGTTATAAATCTCCACCCAAAATCACTTACCTTTCATTCCATATTTTTTTTTTTTACTTGTTATGACTAGTGGTTTTGTAAAGTGCTGTTCGTGGTTTTTATTTTGTGTTAATATGTTCAGTTTTGTTATGGCTTATGATTAAACAAGCAAAACATATATACTTAAATAACATTATGAATTTCAACTATTTAAATTATTACCATATAAATATCAAAGCTAGTACAGTCTAACTAGTACTTCCCAGGCTGTGCCCATGGGGAAGAAGAAAATTTAGCCAGCATATTTCACATAGAAGAACTTTCATATCCATTTGAAATAAAAAGAACCTTTGCTTCCAGCTTCTTCTTCATTCTGGACAGAGGTTTTACATGGTTCTGTCCTAGACCCAGTGTTGTTCAACATTTTTATAAGTGATTTAAAGATGATGGAATAGATGGCATGTTTATTAAATTTGCAGAAGACATCAAATTGGGAGGGGCAGCAAGTACCCCAGAAGACAGGAGCAGAATTCAAAATGACCTTGATAGATTGGATTGCTGAGCCAAAACTGGGGAAATGAATTTCAGCAGGGATAAATGTAAGGTACTATATTTGGACAATCAAACTGAAATACACAAAGATAGGATGGTTAACACTTGGCTTGAAAGCAGCACATGTGAAAAGGATCTAAGGGTCTTAGTAGACCACAAGCTAAACATGAGTGAACAGTGTGATATGGTGGCCAATAAAACCAATGTAATTCTGGGCTGCATCAATAGAAGATCAAGGGAAGTAGTAGTACCACTCTATTCTGCTTTGGTTAGGTCTCACCTGGAGTACTATGTCTAGTTCTGTGCACCATAGTTCAAGAAGGATATTGAAAAGCTGGAGAAGGGTCTAGAGAAGGGTGTCTAAGATGATAAAAGGTATGTTTAGCTTAGAGAAAAAAAAGATTGAGAGATGACATGATAGCCATCTTTAAATATCTGATAAGCTGCCATGTAGAAGATGGAGCAAGCTTGTTTTCTGTTGTTCCAGAGACTAGAACATGAATAAATGGATTCAAGTTACAAGAAAAGAGATTCCATCTAAATATTAGCAAGAACCTCTTTACTATAAGAATTCTTCGCAGAATTGCAAGATCTCATCAGGTCATACATTAGAAGGTGGAGGCAGTTTCTAAATGTAAACATAGTAAGATACAACTTTTGCATATTGTTACAACAATAAGTGCTGGGTTGGATCCAGACATTGGTATGTGTAACTGGACTGGTGAAAGCAAAATTCCTCACCCTCCTTCCCATGACAGCCTCTTGAAAATGCTACACAGAATTGTTTGCCAAAAACTGGATGGAAACACTTTCTGTAGGCACATCTCTGCTCACAGAAAGGGCTTCCACTTGATTTTCAAGGATCCCTCTTTTCTATATGACACAGTTTTATCTAATTCAGTACATTCTCCAACTCTGGTTTAACATTTTTAGGGAACTGGAGGGAAGAGCCAGCTGAAAAAGCTGTTTTTGCTAGCCCAACTGTACATGCCTAAATCTGGATCCAGTGCATGAGGTTGCAAACACATGCATGTACATAAGAGTGAGAGTGAATATACAGCTAAACACCATATAAAAAGAGTTTTTAAAAATCAGCACAAAATGTTCTTGCTTTCAGGAAGTGCAGCAGCCTTCCAAGGCACCAATACAAAGAAGTCGGTCTTTGACTTGTCTTTCATCCCTCTCCTCCAACACACTTCCAGTGTATATAACAGATGCAGTGAGAAAGAGGGAATCTGCTATTAAGTGAGTAATAATATTTGTGATTACATCTGTGAGTAATTATCAGTAATAAATGTTTTCAAGGCCCATTTTAACTGAGCTTATTTTTTTATAGAATGGCATAAACTCTTGTAGATAACAACCTCTGTCTTTTAATCAGATACTGAGTTGGACCTGGGCAAAGCAAAGTGGAGAAGTAAGTAGAAAGCTGACCAGGAGGAAATATTCTGGTCAGTTTTTGATGGCCTTTTCCACCTTTCAGCAATTCCAGGTCACCATTTGAAATAGGCTGTCACCTATGAAGGATGAGATCCTCAAATTTATCTTTTGAGATGCCATCAGCCATACTTTCCCCCCTCTAACAGAAGACTAATACAGCTTCACGTTCATATATCTTGTTTAAACTAGAAAACTTAATTGACTCCTTTGATTTCTGGTTTTGGATGATTTCATTTTGAAATAAACGTCTGTTCTGCTCTTCACATCCTTATTAATAGACTCCTCCAAGAAGATAAAAAATACAAGGAGAATGAAGGAGTTCGCTGGGCTGAGCTGCAGAGAAAGAAATGTCAAGCTCTGCGTAAGTCTGTGAATTCCCGAGCAAAAGCCATGGATCCCCATAAAAGCTTGGAGGAGATGTATGACGAAAAGCTGAAACGGAACCGGTCAGTAATCTGATTGGGTTAGATAATGCATTATAGGAGCAAATTTGTAATTTAATAAAGGGTTACTAGGTAATGTACTTACAGAATACTACCTTTAAAACAGGATACCTTTAAAACAGGATTAGGGAAAGGATCATGAGCACAGTAGCATGTACCAAGGTTTGGCACTCACAGTCCTCTGAATTAGCCCAAACATGTTAATGTATGTTTTCTTAATGTTTACAATGTTGTCTCCTCAACTGACAACAACAAAAACAACATCTTGACAACTTCAAAAACCCACAAAACAGCAATTGGGCCAACCAAAAATGAACAAAATGTATCATGCAAGCTTGATCATGTGACTCTAACATCATTTTTTCTTTTCTCCTGTATGATTCTTAACACCTTTTTCTGATGAAGAAGCCAGTGGAGCTTTGAAAGCTTGCATGATACATTTTGTTCATTTTTGGTTGGCCCAATTGCTGTTTTGTGGGTTTTTGAAGTTCTTGTATTTTGCTGTATGGCGAATGTGGCTACCCCTGGATTTGTTTTCTGGATTTAAGGATACTGCATTTTAGCCACAACATGGGAATCCTGAAGGAGAGAGAGCCAAAGGACTGAGCTTAACTCTTTGAGATTTCTATCTCCAACAAAAGTAAATCTTTTTCATTGGGACTGCATTTGGCAGGTTTACCTATACAGCACCTAAAATATTTTTTCCAGATGCAACAGTAGACTTCTTGAAAAATACAATTTTCTGTGCCTAAGAAAGGGGCAGGTAGCCTCACCCAGGACAGAAACAGTCTAGATATCAAGGGAAGTTACTTTTTCTGTTGCTAATGGAGTTTAAATTTTATTGCCTGGATTTTCCCAGAGCCCACATAGCCAAATTGGGGAGTGGACTCAGCCTGTATTGATATCTCTCCAGACCATCTTAACTGACAACAGCAAAAACAACATCTTGACAAAACGCAGACCTGTGACTCTAACATTGTCATTTTCTTCTTCTCCTGTATGGTTTTTAACACCTTTGCCTGATGGAGAAGCCAGTGGAGCTTCAAAACTTGCACAATTTATTTTGTTCATTTTTGGTTGGCCTAATAATGGTATTGCTGTTTTGTGGATTTTGGATGTTGTATTTTGCTGTATGGCCAACACAGCTACCCCTGGATATGTTTTTAATGCTGCATATAGTTTGCATATGTGATGGTAAAAGTTGTGATGGTACAGTAACCAAATATGAGAATTCAGAAAGTAGGCAGAGAGAAAACTATCAAAAGAGCCACGTAGTAGTGTTTCGTATACATGAAGAAATGCTTTGTGTCTCTTGGGTTTATAAAAAGAATAAGAGTCACAAAGCTTTCCTTTATGCACACAAAAGGCTTATTCTCTCCTATATGGCTCTCTGCATACTTTCTGAACTCTCTTATCTGATTGCTACATAGTCAAAAGGGCATCGAAGGTAACTTGGCCAAGAGCTCCAGAATTCACAAAACAATGAAGGACAGGTGTTCAGCCAGTCTTCTTTAAGATTCTTGAGAAATTGTAGTTCCAGTCAATCTGCAAAGGTCATTCTATTCTATTACTTAAATCTCAGACCAACCTAAATATGATTTATTGCAAATTGAACCAATGAGGCTGCAGAAATGAGTAGCGCTGACTTTTCTTATATCTAAGGGTGGTGGTGGGATAAACATGAAGAATGCATGAATGATACAAGCATGATTGCAGAAATTTGGCCACATCCATGTGAAAGTACAAATCAGAGCAGTTAGAAATAAAGCCTTGATCAGCATGCTGATCATCTGTTGGTAGCCATAGCTGCTGGTTCCAATTGTCAGTGGAGTGGTCAATCCATTCCAGAGTTTCAGTCTGAACTTTAAGGGACTTCTCTAGAGTGTTGAAACTATTCTGGGGATAGGGGTCAGCACCTTAGAAAATCCTTTCTGGTTCAGACTAAAACCCAGAGTGGATACATTGTCCCATTGACATCAGACCCAACAGCTACCACTGGTTGTTGGGAAGGTTCCAGATTCCATTCCAGCACTACCCTCTCCCTTCCAAACTAGGTATCAGTACTGTTGGGTACTGTATTTTTTTAACAAAGTGTAACTGCAAGTCTACAGATAACTTCGATACTTACGCAACAGAATTTCTACATGTTGTAACCTATTTCTCTGGGCAGATGGCTGTCCCTAAATGTGTCCAGTCACTCACAATTAAGAGTGCAGTATGGAATTGGTGAGATCATGCACAATTGAGACAGTTTCTGATAATAATGGAAAACGCTTGTTTCAGGCAGAATGACCAAAAAAGAATGAAAGAGTATAAAAAAGAACTAGACGAGATGAAGATGCGAGTGAAAAATCGACCGTATCTGTTTGAACAGGTCACAAAGGTAACTACTTTTTGAAACCAGGTGAGGGAATCAGGAGCAAAGGACTGTGTTTTAGTTACAGATTAGCCATACTATAGTCTGTAAAGCAGGGCTGGGAATCATGTCACCCTTGAAATGATGTTTGACTGCAGTACCTTCAGCCCAAGCCAGTATAGCTACATCTGGAGGGTTGCATGATTCTCATGCCTGATGTAAAGGTAGGGAGATAAGAGGGCAGCACATTAAGGTACAGGACACTTTCCATTTAGTCAACAGTACAGTTGTCCCTCCACATTCACGGATTTGACATTCACGGATTTGAGTATTCACGGCTTGAAAAATATTCTTAAAAAAATAACAATCCTAATAGTAAACCTTGATTTTGCCATCTTATATAAGGGACACCATTTTGCTCTGCCATTGCATATAATGGGACTTGAGTATTCACGGATTTGGGTATTCACGGGGGGTCCTGGAACCAAACCCCTACAAATGTGAAGGGACAACTGTATATTTTAATATAATGGCCTTTGAAGCATTCCCTCAAATTATTATTATTATTATTATTATTAATATTAATATTATAAATGTACAGTTTAAAACACACACTTCCACCAATGTTAAGATGAATATCCACCTGCCTTCCTAATTTAGAAAACCCTTTGAATTGTTCCTGAAAGGAAGATGGTCTGCTAAAATGTCTCACTTTTGATTCTGTAGCATGGTGCTCAGCAGGGAGCACAGAGGCTCTTTCGAGAAACCTTGCAGCAGTTTGGGTTGAGTGAAGAATTTGTAAGAAACAAAGGGAGAGAAGCCACTGAACCAGTAAGGAAGGAGAAGTCTGCAATGCAAAGGTACATAAAAGATATAGAATACATCTGTGCTGAAAATAAAACCAGTTACATACAAAGCAAGGGCTGCTAGATGTAATGAAATTGCTGGTTTGCCCATGAGAAGACACTTCCAATCCCTACTATGCCTGTCGAAAGCTCTGCAAGCATAGATGTACCACCAGCAGAGGGTGTTCTTGGGTGTTTTAGGGCAGCCTTGAATACATAGGAGCCCAAGTCCCTAATTTCCCCCAACATGGTTCCAAAGCTGCTAACAAGAGGGAATGTTACATTCTGAAAATGTTGGCAGTAATTTTTTTTTAATCAACAGAATTCCTAAGTCCCAGATGGATACAGATGTTGGTATCATAAAGGAACTATCTCAAGAAGGGCAGAGAAGACTGGAATTGAAGCAGGAATCTGGTGGAATATTCCATGTGCCTACAGTGCATTCTTCAATCAATAGAACTAGTTCAGATTTAGGCAATATTTGCAGTATGAAAAACTGAAGCTAACTTCATATTTTATTTATGTGTGATCATGCTATATACTTGCTAATTGGATGTGTTGTACTTTTAGGTGATTTTGCACCCCTACTATGCTGACACAATCCATAGAATCCCTCACTCTGTTTGCTGGATTGCCCACTGATGATACCCATATAAATTCAAGGTCCTACTTTCTATGGTAACTTAAAGGTTATGGTTCCCTGTGTCAGGGCAGAATAGAGAGGAGTTACAACAGCAGTCTTCTAGCTAGTTTTTTTCTCTTAAGGATAAAAGCCTGTGGGCAGCTGTGATTTTTTTTAAAAAAAATATTCTCTCAGTGACTCACTGCTTGTAGAAAAAGTAGCTAGAGCAGTGCTTTTTAAGCTATCTGATGTAGGAGACTAGTGATTTTTTTCTTCCAGTATGCCAAGGACTGGTATCATATTCGTGCCCACTGACTACAATTATTTTCTTCTTACCTGAAAACTCTCCAGGGACCAGCAGCTAATAGTTCCTGGACTAACATTGGTCCATGGACTACCACTTTGAGGAGCATTGGGTTAGAGGATTTACTCTAAATTCTCTACTCCCAACCTCCTGTAAGGCTAATCTCTCTATATAATTCTCTTGGGTATGTTGCCGTTTCCAGTGTGCTGATTGGCTGCTTAGGGAACTGATCAGCTAATCACAGGTCTGTTAGGCAGCCAGTCAGCACACTGGGGGCGGGACCATGTAGATCTCAAACATGGGCGCTGGAGAGGGACAGTGAGTAACATGGGGGTGGATGTGGTGTGTGGGTGAGTGTTCTGGAGTGCAGGGTTGGGGTGGGAGGGGCAGAATTAGTGGGGGGAGGGGTAGAGTGATGGGAAGGGCAGAACGAGTGGTGGGAGGGGCAGAATGAGTGGTGGGAGGGGCAGAACAAGCAGTGGAGGGCAGCAGAGGCAGAATGAGCAGTGGGGGGCTGACGGGGCAGAACAAATGGCAGGTGGGCGAGTTAAACCCACCAGCCTACCTCAAAGGGTTGTCATGAGATCTCCTGGGCATTTTGGGGGGGAGTTTTTTAATGGCGTATGGTACACCAGGTCCAGCTAGTAAAAAGATATTTGCCCTAGCAACTGAGAAGGCTGTATTGTTGCAAGTTAACTGAGATTTTACAATCCAAAATGCTATTCTAATTCTATGCAGGCTTTCTTGGAAGTAAGAGCCATTCAGTTCAGTGGAGTACGTGTAGGACAACAGACGAGTTTAAAATGTGCCTTTACTGCCTGGAATCCTGTTGGTGCACTACATTAACAATTGCACTTTGACTTATAAATGGTGGCGAGGGAAAACAAAACAAAATCTGCTGGTGCCAAAACACTTTATTTTTCCAGTGCCTTTCTGCTTCCATGTCCACTGCCTATGCTGGTGTAGCACACCAAAAGAATTCTGGTCACTATGTTTCATTTTTGCCCATGGAGCAACACTCAGGCTAGGGAACACATAACTAGTCCTCTTATTGGATCTTTAGTAAATTATCCCAAACATTCAAAAACTGAGTCAGCTAAATGTACTTGAGATTCTCAGAAACAATATATTTGAAGGTCTTTATTCACCTAATGAGTCTCATTGAGATGCTACCATCAAACTCTTATCTAGCCCATATCAATGGTTCATCTATTGCGATCTTGCAAGCAGATCTATGTAAGACTGTTGATACACCACCTAGTAGGATGATATGCCCTAAAGTCTGGACTTCTGTATTTGTTTCAGACTGTTTTGTCTTCAAATAATTGGAGATTTGAAATTATGTTCCGATTTAATGCCCCTAAGCCACCAGTTTGTTCCATCTTCCACTGGCAGAGAACCAGATGCCTGTAATTCTGTCCCTTCAAGTTAAGAGCCACTTCACATATCACACAGTAGTAAATGCATTTTTGCTGCCACACTATCAATGCTAAATCTAATCATACCACATTTTGTACGTTTACTGACATTACAGTACCTTAATGCATAGAAATCTTAAATACAGCTTCCATGCCTTACTAAAAATAATTTATGAGAAATTTGAACAGTTATTATTACCACCAGTGCTGGGAATTATTTCTGTGCAGCAAAGAAAGGAAGTCATATTTGTGAGTTAGAAAAAATCTAAAGTGAGGAAATATCTTTATTAGGATCACCGAAGGTATCATAAGATAATGAGCTAATTCTCCATGATTGCTAGGATATGAGCCATTATTGGCTTTCATGTGTCAGCTACCTAAAACCTGCATAGCACCTGGTAGAGTTTAATCCTTTTAAGTCTCTGATTTCTTCCTACACTTTCTTTTAAAGTGGTTTAAGAGTAATCCTCCCACCCATTTTTCATGACAAACTATTCTGGAGAAATCAGAAGGTTGCTCATTATTATGTAGCATTTGGTTAGTCCTAAAATCCAAATGTAGAGTTTAGAACCTAGTTCTATTGTCACTTTAAAAAAATGAGATATACCTGACTCTCCTGTACTGTTACGTACATGCTAAAACAAGACTAGAAAAAGGAGGGAACCATAGCTTCTAGTTACAGCTGGGAAAGTATGGTTAACTTAGCATCAATATTTTTACTTGTTTACAAACTATTAGTTATTGTTCCCACTTTTAATATAACAGTAAAGTATAGGTATTCAGTCTTCCTTACGCGTTTGCACAAAGCAGGAGCAACGTGATTGTAAGCAGATCTCATCTTAAGGAGAGATGTGATTTTGTGAATAAAGTGTGTTCAAATATATGCTGTCCTAAAAGCAATAAATTAAGGTTTGAGTGTTGGACTAGGATACCAAGGTTTGAATCCCTGCTTGACCATAGAAACCCATTGGATGACCCTGGATAAGTCACACACTCTCCACCTCAGAGGAAAGCAGGGCAAACCTCTTCTGAACAAATTCTGTCAAGATATCTGCATGATAGGTTCTCCTTAGGGTCACCATAAGTCAGAAATGACTTGAATAAATCACAAAAGACAAATTTGCCTTATGCCAAATAATATTTTATCCCTCTAATGTTAAATTCCAACAAATTGCATTGTCTGGGATTTGTACTCAAATAAACCTTTAACTGTCCTCATACTGATTCAATAAACTTCTTATGGTACAGTATAAGAGAAATTTTAAGTAGTTGTTCTTCTAAAACAGGTATTTCTGGATGTGATTGAAGATGAAAGTCTTAGTTACTGCATTTTATTTTATATTGAAGCATTAGCATCTCATGGTGTTCTTAGACCAACCAAAAGCACTCTTTGAATAATGCCATTCAAGCTTCCCTCAACAGCAAGGGCAAGTGACTGACTGCTCCTGAGTTTTCCTCCTGAGTATATTTTGAAGGAATTCTAAATCTAACAATGTAATAACCAGTAGCAACATCTCTTTACTTCGCATTTGTTTGAATTTCTCTGTGCAATTAACATTTTAAATATTGCATTATACTAGCATTTTATACTAGCATTGATTGCACAGAGTTATTGCCTAGCAGCTAGTCTTTAGAAATTACTCACCCTGAGACTCTAAACAGGGTCAAGTTGTGAATCTTAACAAGAAAATAAATGCACACTTAAGCACATCAGGAATTGAAGTATACAGTTTATTTACAACAAAAGAACACAGGATAGTTTCTAACTATGGTTGTTTTTAAATTAAAAGCCCTAATAAAACTAATAATCAGAGTATCACAGCGATAAGTGAGGGTGTCTGAGACAATCCCCTGAATAACATCAGGTCTTCAGTTTTGGAGCAGAAGCAGCATTAGTGAATGTATTCACACAAAGCAAGGGGTCATGGAAGCTCCAGCTCAAAGAGCACCACAGAACCACCCCAATAACTCAGAAGCAAGAATGGGACTGCAGCGCCTTGGTGCAGAATTCACTACCATCTAAAGATATTTCTCCATGAAGAAGGAGTCAATACAATGCTGAGCTTATGATCACCTTCAGGAGAGAAACAAAATGGCTTGGGACCAGTTATAACAGCCGTAACATCTGGCCTTTGTACACGAGGTTTAATAGAAACACACCACACTGTTCAGACTTAGAAGCTTCTGAATCCATTCTTCAGAAGGCAATGTTTCCAGTGGTTGAAGCATATTTGAGGCCTCCAGTCTGAGACAGCATGAGAAGTACACCAGAGCACTGCACAAATCCTGGTAATTGAAGTACCAAATGGCTTTTCTGAACACCACACAAGTGTGTCCTACGGCTTCGTATCTTGTATTCAGTATTTCATAGACGTGTTCTTCCTTTTGTAACTCTCTGTTTAAAACAGAACACTAAAATTTCAATCCAACATTTTTTAGATTAAAGGCATTAATAAACCAAATGTTTTGAAAATGTGAGAAGAGGAGCAGTCAGTCCATACAATGTTTCCAGTCCTCCCAAATGATAGTTTGGAGGCTTGGGAACAAGCCTTGTACTAATTCTTTGATTTCTATGCCCAGAGCCCATTAGCTGTTTCCTGAATGAGATGAAACATAGCTTGTTCTTGCCCAGTATTGGACACTACCTTCAAAGCAATTCAGTCCTAGGGATAAAGCCAACACTGCAGTGTCAAAATTTTATTCCCCTCCCTAGTCCACAGTGCCACTTAAAAACAGCTCCAGAGGATTTTCCAGCCCTCTGAAGGTTTTGGTGGTACAGTGGAGAGGGGAGATCACCCCCCTGCCAACCTCCACAATTCACTGACTGAAGCTGTTCCATCAGCCAGTGTCCCTCGTTAGATATTACTTCTAATCTAGAGAGGAAGGAAGATCTATGGTTTGCCAGTTTGAATGTAACAATAACCAAAACTAAGCTGAATTAACCCACAGTCCAAGGCAAATCAAATCTGAACAACATACAATCTTCACGGAAGAAGCACAAGATTAAGTGAATATAGTTAAGAGAAAATTAGGGGCTTCCAGACATGAGAAGAAAAAAAAAGTTGCTAATGAAAAAAGAGAGCAGAGCTACAACAGGCATGTTTGGGATCAAGTCTCATGTTCCTTCCTACAAGAGGCTGTGTTAAACCATTTGGATTTTATTTCACTTTTCTCATGTAAAGCTCCAGTGCAGGGAATGAAATCATACAGCTCTCCAGATGTTGCTGAACTGCAATTCCCAACATTTCTCAGTGCTGGCTAGGGCTACTGGGAGTTGTAGTCCAACATGATTTGGAGAGTTGCACAATTCCCACTCCTGTTCTAGCATAAAGCATACTGATGCCTGCATATTGTACTGCAAAGCATCAGAGGAGGAAGCACTTTGCCTATGCCAGACACCATGTATTGTCATTATCTCTTGAAAACAGCATACCAATTGAGGACAACACTACCAGCACCAGCATGTGGTAGTGCAGGGTCACAATCATTGTGGAGCTTACAGATGTATAGAGTGAAGGTGCAACTCACTCTCAACCATCACATAGAAGTTGTAGCAAGCTTTAAAAGAGAACCAAAACTGACAATAAAGCAGGCTGTAAAGCCAGTGTAATAGACCAAACTATATGCTACTACAAGTATGCCAGATCAAATCTTTGCCCTCAGCTTAATAAAACATTACAAAGGAATGTTGTATAGCTAGTATAGACCTCCTAATATTAACTTGAGAAACAATATTTGAAGCACAAATATAGACTCTACTAACCTCACTGTTTTTATCTCATACTTTAGAATTAACATATCTGTTGTTATCCTGCTCATCTTCAGTGAAAAAAGTGAAGCTTTCCTGACACTAAAACTATACTTTACAAACCCCAATACAACTCTTCTAGACCAACCTGTGGATCTACTGGAGCAACGATGAGACTTCATAGGAGTGCCTTGATACTGACATGGGCATCAGATGATGAGATGGTAAAACTACATCAGACGCAGCATGGAGAGAATTTGATGTTGCTTCGGCAAGAACCTCTGCTGTTAAACAAAAGAAAAAAATACACTTAAAAAAAGAATGCCTGGATAATTTTTCCCAAGAAACTCGAAGGACATCTGTTCTTAGCAGATACAGGCTGAAGCTCATGCTGTGTGGATGTTTTAGAGCTATCCAACTTCCTCTTATATTTCTAATCCAAGGAGAAAATAGATTGCAGAAAAAAACCACAATCTCAAATTTCTACCCTACAGACAATAAGATACAGTGGCAAGAAGGGAAAAGTCTTCTCCAATAAGGAAGTAATCACTTTTTAGATAGAAGATAAAGGACATTTGGTTTGGAGGGATAGAGCAGATACATAAACAAACTCATATTCTTTTCGCCCAGATGCTTCCCCTCCAGGTCAGGCAGGATGGGCACTGATATTAGCAGTCTACATATTTATATCACACCCCTCAAAAGGTATTTGAATACCAATATCAGCTCTCAAAGAAACTGAAGAAATTATCTCTGACGTCCTCCTCTACCAACCCATTTCTAATGTTTATTAACATGCATTAGTTTACATTCCATGAAACACAGTCCAATTATTTAATGCTTGCAGAAAGAGAACCCTGCCCCCTCCATCCTCAGCTTCATTCCTCATGCAGTTCTCCCAAATTATTTAATGCTTGTAGAAAGAGAATCCTGCCCCCTCCATCCTCAGCTTCATCCCTCATGCAGTTCTCCTTTCTGTTAAACAAATATTTCTCACCCTCCTTCACACCAATAATTGATTCTGTGTCTGGCAAGTGTAAGGATTCCACACCAAGGCTGGGAGGAGAACTTATCGACACCAGGTTCTTGCTGTGCACTTCAGACTCTTCCAACAAACTACTGCCCATCAGTGATTCTGTTGCAAAAACAAGATTCTGTCATGTGAACCGTTCTCCCTACTTTACAAATCTAAACAATGTGAAGAATTGTTTTCTCACCCAATCCTTACTTTTTAAGGTGTCCCCTTTGGGGCACAGAAATTGGATTGTGAGGGAAGGACAGTTCAGAAAGGTAGAATGTTTTCAGGAACATCTGACTAAATAGGATGATTAACATTAAAGATATGGACAGCTGAAAAGCAGACCAAATTTAGGTTTGTTTGGGAAAACCAAGAACCGCTTCAGTGTTTCATGATCAAACATTCTCATTTCCATTTAAAAGGTTTTTATTTGCCTGTCTCTACAGTCCTTTCAATGCTATACATCTTCCTAACAAGATCCTCATTAGTCACCAACCCAGCTCAAGGGTCTCTTTCTAAACCAGAGCTGCATGGAGTCCAGGGATCAATTCTTTGTCTTTAAGACCCTAGGGACTGCCCAGACTAAAAAAAAAAAAAAAAAAATGCAGAAAAAAAGAGAACTCAAAAGAAGCAATCAGAAGTCTACATCTGTTGTTGTTTTTTAAATGGGTATTACTTGATTTTTAAACAGTACCAGGAGGTATTTGTGTCCTGTTTAAGTTACAATTTAAGGAGTCCAGGACAGGAAATTCACCCTTTTGGGAACCAGAAAAGGGCCAATAGAGGGAATCTGGAAGAATTGAGGGCCACAGTTTACCCAGTCCAGTTGTAAATTGACCCATCCTCTCCACAATTATCAGGAACTATTCAATTCCTACCGGTTTGTTCATGCTGTCTGTTGTTAATCATTCCAACTCTAGAATGGTGTTTTTTCATATGCACATTCCTGCTACCACTCTGAGAAAATGTCTTCCCACATATTTGACACTGGTGTGGCTTTACTCCTGAAATGAGACACAAAAGCTATTAAATGAAGTAAAGCCTTCATTTTCTGTTTTTACATAGTTTGATGTCTCTCAGTCTCAGGGGCCAGTTAAAAGGCTTAGTTCTAGGAAAGATAATAAAGTTCACAACCAAATTTTGACAGGAAATTTAAATGATCTGTAGTTTCAGGTCTGTATCTCCAATAAGTCTTGAGGCCTTTGTTTTACAGCGTATAAGACAGGCAAGATGAAACTTTAACATCTTGTAGTATGAGTGAAATGCAGATTTGAGTAGGAAGAAAAAAGCAAGTTGGATCAAAAAAAGAAAAAAAGGGGAAAGAGCAGTACAGTTGTCCCTTCACATTCACAGCTTTGACATTCGCGGTTTTCCCTCACCCGCCGCCCCTCTCCTGGGTCTTCCCTTTGCCAGACCCCCACGAATGTGAAAAAAACACGAATAACAATCGCCCCTCTCCTTTGCCTAACGCCCTGCGCTTCCCAGGATCTTCACACTCCCTTTGGGTGGGGGAAGCGAAAGCCCAGGAGAGGGGCGATTTGAGCGGGTTTGCCTCACCCGCCACCCCTCTCCTCGGTCTTTGCTTCCCTTTACAACGGGAGCGAGGATCCTGGGAAGTGTGGGGGATGAGGCAAAGCCTCTTAATTCGCCTGTCTGCTGTGCCTTTGCTCCCTTTGTGGGGAAGCGAAGGCCAAGGAGAGGGGCGATTGTTATTCATGGTTTTTTTTCACATTCGTGGGGGTCTGGTGGCCCTAACCCCCGCGAATGTGAAGGGACGAATGTATAAATAATTGTTCCATAGAGCCAAGGGAATATACAGTTGTCCCTCCGTATCCACGGATTTAAGTATTCACGGCTTGAAAATATTCTTAAAAAGATAATAATCCAAAGAGCAAACCTTGATTTTCCCATCTTATATAAGGGACACCATTTTGCTATGCCATTGCATATAATGGGATTTGAGTATTCACGGATTTTGGTACCCACGGGGGGTCCTGGAACCAAACCCCAGTGAATATGAAGGGACAACTGTAATACTGTCTCCCCCACCCCCCAAAAATCAAAGACATAGCCATGTTAATCTGGAACAGTATACAAAGGGATCTTGTAGCACCTTTGAGACTGAGAGAAACAAGTTGGTAGCGTAAGCATTCATAGACTAAGTCTACTTCATCAGATTCATGAAGTGAAGTGCCTAGGGACAGTTATACCTATGAAAGAGCAGGTTGCGTGTGTGGATAGCAACAGAAATGCAAAACTTATGGGTACGGTGAAGAGTTCAGTTTTAATGATGTCATTGTGAGATGAAGGTGGGAGGAAAAATATTAAATCCAGCCTAGGTGAGTGGTGAATGTTGGAAGGAATTATTGGAATATAGTATGATGCTGACTGAGAGTGAGAAAGGAGATGTGATAAAATGGGCAAGAGAGTCCTCATCAAGCTGGGGTGTTAAGTAGCGTTATAATATGTGCAGTGTGCCAGGAAACTATTGTCTCTGTTCAACCCATTGTTCATAGACTGGAGTTTCTGGACATATTCCAATTCTGCTGTTTCTTCTTTATAGGAACGGGAAATTACAAATACCAGTTGCAGAACACTTCAATCTTTTTGGACATTCCATCTTGGACCTCAAAACAGCAGTCCTTGAACAACAACAACAAAAAAAAAACTACAAAAACTAAATAGAATTCTAATTAGAATTATAATTCTTTGGTCCTGTCTCAACTAGATTGGCACATGGGGACAACCCATGAGTACTGGATTGTTCCTTCAGCCTACTTGAGAATTGGAATATATTAAAAAAAACTCCAGTCCTAGGCACTTCACTCCATGCATCTGATGAAGGAGTTATTTTACAAAAGCTTATGCTACCAATTTCTTTCTCTCAGTCTCAAAGGTGCTACAAAATCCCTTTGCACACTATCTCCAAGAAAGACATTCTCTGTGTTATGGCTTTCACCTAAGAGGGTGAAGTTCCCTTACCTGAATGTACAACCAGGTGTTTCCGAAGGCTGGAGTATTCAGCAAAGGAACGACCACAGCCCTGAGCCTCACATAAGAAGGGTTTTTCCCCTGTGTTGCAAAAACTTATAATTAGATATTTGCTTCATTTGATTGAAAAGTGCATTTAAATGGTCCTAGAATCTAGAGGAGTCACTCTTCACTTTACCTTTCTGTTTCCCAAGTGCAGTCCTACTCCTTCAACTTTGTTTATAGAATCATAGAATCATAGAGTTGGAAGAGACCACAAGGGCCATCCAGTCCAACTCCCTGCCATGCAGGAATAAACAATCAAAACATTCCCGACAGATGGCCATGCAGCCTCTCCTTAAAAACCTCCAAAGAAGGAACTCCACCACACTCTGAGGCTGTGCGTTCCACTGCCGAACAGCTCTTACGGTCAGTAAGTTTTTCCTAATGTTTAGATGGAATCTCTCTTCCTGTAGTTTCAACCCATTGCTCCATGTCCTAGTCTCTGGAGCAGCAGAAAACAAGCTTGCTCCGTCCTCAGTATAACATCCCTTCAAACATTTAAACATGGCTATCATATCCCCTCTTAAACTTCTCTTCTCCAGACTAAACATACCCAGTTCCCTAAGCTACTCCTCACAGGGCATGGATTCCAGACCTCCTACCATGTTGGTCACCCTCCTCTGGACACATTCCAACTTTTCCATATCCTTCTTGAATTATGGTGCCCAGAACTGGACACAGTATTCCAGGTGAGGTCTGACTAAAGCAGAATAGAGTGGCACTATTACTTCCCTTGATCTAGATACTCTACTCCTATTAATGCTGCCTAGAATCGCATTGGCTTTTTCAGCTGCCACATCACACTGCTGACTCATATTCAGTTTGTGGTCCACTAAGTTTATATCAGTTCCTCACTGGATATCTATATCTATCTATCTATCTATCTATCTATCTATCTATCTCTACATCCATCATAGCAGTCTATGACTCGTTCGTTGCAGAATCCAAACCAGGGATCAGTTTCTTTGGAATTAATTTTTCTTTAATTACTAGTAAGGCTTGCTATTATGTTTTATCACCTAAGGCACTCTCAGCCTGTTTTATTTCCCAGATTTCTGCTTTCTCCCCAACAGCTAGCTATTATTTTTGTTGTACAAACATATTCTCATTATTTATTCTTTGGTAACTAATTAGGTAGAGGCAGTGTGGTGTAGTGGTTTGCATGCTAGACTAGGACACTGGGATACCAGAGTTTGAATCCTTGCACAACCATGGAAGGAGCCCTGGTGGCGCAGTGGTTAAATGCTGGTACTGTAGCCACAACATTGTGAATTCGATCCTGCAGGGCTTCAAGGTTGACTCAGCCTTCCATCCTTTCGTAGGTTGGGAAAATGAGTACCCAGCATGTGGGGGCAATTAGCTAACACACTGTAAATTGCTTAGAGAGTGCCTAGCACTATAAAGTGGTCTAAATGTGTAAGTGCTATTGCTAAATAATCTGAAAGCCGCTCTGAGAGCCTTTATGGATGAAGAGCGGGATATAAATACTCTAATAAATAAAAATAGATTAATAAAATGGAAACAAACTGGGTGATCTTGGGCAAGTCACACACACTCAGCCCCAGAGGAAGGCAAAGGCAACCCCCTGTGAACAAATTCTGCCAAGAAAACCCTGTGATAGGTTTGCTTTAGGGTCACCTTAAGTCAGAAATGGCTTGAAGGGACACAGCATGAACAACAGCAACTAATTAGGAATGCCTCGTCTAAAAAAAAATTCTGCCAGGGTAGCTATGACAACATCTCTCCAATCTTTAAACAGTTGCATTTTCCCCCATTGCACTCCATAGAGAATTTCTAGTTTTTTTAAGACAGCTCACCTTCACCAGTGATTAATTGTTCTCTCCCCATTTATTCACTCTCACATTAGTACATCACAACAGCTCATCTCCTACCAACACAAAGTGTCTTCTGGTTCCACTTCCACAGAAACATAATGCTGCTATACACAGAACCAATGTACTGGTCCATTTTGTCCAGTAGTGCCTACTCAGGCTGGCAGCAGCTCTTAAAGGATTTAAGAGTTTTTTTCATCCCTGATATTTGTGATCTGTTTTAATTCGAAGGGCTGAATCTAAGACCTCTATCTACAAACTATAAGCCTTCCCTGCAGGCTGCATGTGGAACTCATTTTTATGCATGCAATGATGCTGCTCTTCAAACTTGTAACAACTGATCCTTCCATTAGCAGAAGTGCCAGTTGGGGGCAACTTCTTTTCCACCCATGCTGTTATATCATTATGATTTATTTATCATTTATTTCATTGTTGATCCTGCCTTTATCCCAGCATTGGACCCAATGCACACTTTGTGATTATTCTTCATGAATACTTTTCTCCAATTTGATGTTGCATGCCTTCATGTCATTTCTGACTTATGGAGACCCTAAGGCAAACCTATCATGGGGTTTCCTGAGGCTGAGAATGTGTGACTTGCCAAAGGTCACTCAGTAGGTTTTCATGACTAAGCAGGGATTCAAACCCTGGTTTCCAGAGTTTTAGTGCAACACTCAAATCACTATGCCACACTGGTTCCTAAATACCAGGAAGTAAAAGAAACCAGCTGTAGCAAATGGTCATATATATAATACAGTATTGTGTTTCTGAGAGCCAGAGTTGTGCAGTGGTTTGAGTGCTGGACTTGGAGTTCAGAAGGTCAGGGTACAATCCCAGTTCAGCCTTGGAAACCCACTGTGTGACCTTGGGCAAGTTACACTCCCTCAGCCTCAGAGGAAGGCAAGAGCAAACATCCTCTGAACAAGTCCTGCCAAGAAAACCCCATGACAGGGTCCACCATAAGTCAGAAATGACTTCAAGGCACACAACAGCACTAACAAAGTGTTTCTGTATTTTGTTTCCCAATATGTTTTTTCAATCCAAACATGATACTTACCCCGCTCTTTTTTTTTTAAGGGAAACATCTTCTGTTCTCTCTAGAAAGGCTTATGCTTTTGCTTTTATTACTTTTTTTTTATTTTAAGTATTCCTTTTTCAGTTTATAATAGTAAAAAAAAAGATTGGAAGCCTTTGACAAGTGCACCACAGAAAGCTGGATTTATATATAAACAAGACTTCTTCAAAATAATAATTTAGAATAAAGACAAAATTTTGGTGGCTAATACAAAGGAAAAGCTGGTTGAATTCTGTGAAAAGTTAGAAATAAAAATTCTAGATGGCATTGGATCAGTAGAAGAAGCACAGAGGGAGAAAATAAATTAGAGCACTGCTGAAAGCTAACATAAGATGAAAAAGAAACCATACTGGAAAGACCAAGGTCATGGAAGAGTGAAGGAATATGAAGAATGAAACAATTTGCAAACAGAGAATGTTTATGCAACAACACTGCATAGAAACCTAAATTCTTAAACTAAAGAAAGTCTTCACTAGGATCAATACAACATTTTATTCCCAACTTTTATAGTATGACTTATTTTATAAAACACCTTGAAATTCCTTTTCGGCTGGTAGGTTTAGTTAGGCATTTAAGTTAAAATAAGGTGAATCTCAAAAGAAAAGTACTGGGTGCAACTCTTAGTTTCTAAGATTATTTCCTAAGTGAGTGCTACCTAATGTGACCACTTATGGTCACAAAACCATCTGTTCAGACAGTCTCAAAGGAAATGTCTGATGCAGCACAGAGTTATGCAGTGCTACTGTTACAGGTTTCTGTTTGCCTGCACACTTTGCGTATGCTGTGAACAACTTACTGAGTAGCCAGGAATAGTTGTAGTTACTAAGGAAAGACTGAGAATGGACAGTGCAGAAATACTAGTTTCAACTGTTACTATCAAGTGGCGCACAGATTAAGCATGAACCTAATTGGCTATTAACCTTCTGTCTCACCCAAAATAAGTAAATTGTGCTCTGTTCACAATTTGACTGCCAAAAATGCAGTGAAACTTCTTTAACTCTTAAATATTGTAGTAATTCAAATCTTGGGGGGAAAAGGGGAAGGAAACACACCCGTGTGAATCCGCAGATGATTCTTCAGATTCCCAGCTGTCGTGAATTGCTTCCCACAGCCTAGCTCAGTGCAAATGAATGGTTTCTCACCATTGTGTGTTCTCATGTGCACTTTCAGACGCTGTAGGACATAGAAGCTTTTCCCACAGTCTTTAGCTGGACAAATGAAGGAACGGTCATTCCTAAAAGACAAGCATCACATTCAGAGCACTATTATACATACTGTTATAGGCAAGCTGTCCTCTGTTAAGGCTGGTAATGCAAAGTTGTGTGTGATGCTTTTATTTCACTTTAAAACTAGGGGCATGGACTGATAAGTGAAATGGCTGGCATTAAGTTGGGATGGGGAAAGTGCAGCCTGTGAGGAAAGTGTCGCCGGCACTGCAATAATGTTTAAGAAAGATTTGGCAAAAAAATGCCTCCATGCTCCCTAAGGCATCGGGCCAATATTACCATACTTTTGATTCCCCTAGGCCATTTTAGGCCGAGGAGAGGCTGTTTATAACACAGGAAATCAATTGCAAGTTGACTTTCTATTTTTAAGAGACCTCTTCCTAGGCCTAAAATGACTTGGGTGGGTCCAAAAATGTGTCAAAACTGCCCTTCCATTTTGGCCATTTACAAAACAAGATTTTTTTAAAATATGTATATATATCAGCTATTGGGGGGGGGGGAAATGCAGCCCTCCAAAAGCCCATGGAGGGTCAATGCATCTTGTCAACCTCTAGCAGTTGCCTACCTCTGCCTTATGTAGTTGTTTTAACAAAACAAGAGGCCGCATCTTAAAAACCAAATGACTTTACTTGAGTTACTATTTATGGGTTTTTCCCCCATACATTAACAGTCTTCCTAAAAGGTTTAGGCACATACAAAACAAAGCACTAGGATTCTTATTCCAACCTATGGTTAACAAACCACAAGTGACCTCCCAGACTGCTTTTTAAAAGAATATATCTTTGAACACTATTAAAAGTTGCCATGAGTGTGCTTTCCATCTAAAATTCACTTATTTTGGCCAACTTTCTCTCAGCCTGAGTACTGGATTACTCCATAGCTGTTACCAGTCAGATACTGCATAAATATCTATCCAGTGTACAAAGTGCAGACAACGTTATAGCTATAGCAAATCTACACACCTGTGTGTTTTTAGGTGATATTTAAAGTGGGCTGGCCACACAAATGTCCTATCACAGCCTTCTACAGTGCACTTCAACTTTTTCTCCACACGGGGCAGGTGAGGAATGGGACTGGTTTCTTTCGGTTGTGAGTCTCCTGAGCAAATGTGAACATTTTCTCCTGGAAAGAGGTGGGGGAAAAAGTATCATGAGGCCACAACATATAAGAGTAGAAAACACTTAATATGAAAGAAATCTATAAATTGGATACATTTCTGAGTATTGTGTTTAGCCATCCCTATAAAGCCAATCTTGCTTTTCTCTGTACATCAGTAGTCTGGCTATATTTCACTCTTAGAATTATATCCTCAAGAACAACAGCTTCATTAACGCACACGAGATTTGAAATATACTGAAGTAATTTAACTGATACTAACTTAATAGCAATTTAACTAGGAATTAATATGAGACATATTGAAGTAATCTAAGTTGAGCATCCCTAACCCAGAAATCTGAAACCTCCAAAAACAAACTTTTTGCCAGCAGCTGCCCACTTCTGACTTTGAGGTGGTGGCTGCAGTGCTACTGATCATTTGTCTCTCAGATCCTCAGTCTCTCTCCAGCTTCCCGTCTCATACACAACACAAGTAACAAACAAATGAGACACAAGGCTGGAGAGAGACGGAAGAATCTGTGAAATAGTGGGAGGTGTGGATTTGCAACAAGCACTATGATTGGATTCCCACCATTTCACAGATCCTCAGACTCTCTGCAGCCTTGCATCTTATACACAACACAAGTCGCGAATGAACAAGAGATGGCGGGCAAGACAGAGAACAGGGATACGTAGAAGGATTATATATTGCCCACCCTTTCCTCTGGCTCTGTTCTTAGTCTTTACTTAGACGAAACAAGAATCCTGGTGGAAGGTCAGAAGGGGAAAAAATCAGGGACCTTAGCACATGGTCGAGCCTTAGCGCATGGTCAAAAAAGGCAAAATACTTCTTATGGATTGAAGGCTTCCTCAGATTTGCTCCAACACTATCTTTCTCTTAGCTGTTCAGTTGGAAGGCAGCCCAACTACCAAATGTGGCCACAGCAGCAAGTCCTCATGCAGGAGCAGCAATGGGCCAAGGGGAGAGGGTCAGGGGAGAAGGCTGGTGGGTGAACAGAGAAGGGGTCTGGCTTCTTTCTCTGCACTAAAGTTGTGTTGTTGTCACCAACCAATGAGAATTCCTGAGATTTTTTTAAAAACTTCTCTGTGTGTGTGACAGAGAGAAAGTGCTGCTATGCCTGAGGGAGACTGCCCAGTTAGTTCCTTCCTTAACAGAAAACAGGGACTCATCCAGGCGCCTTACTTGGCAGCCATGTTCCTCTGAGCCCAGGCACTTCTCTTGTAAGCGCAATGACACTGATGAAGGTGACAGGGATGGGGGTGGTGCTAATTGTGTGAAACAGGTTCAGGAATGGGTGCCATTTGTGGCTTCCCAACCCCATCATCCCCATTGCACAGGAGAGTTCTCAGTATATTCTGTCTAGGTCGTTGAGACTCAAAGTGCCCCTTGAACAGCTCATTTAGTGGCTGGTCTTCCCTTCCTTTCCTTCTCTCACCTACCAGAATTAGTGGCAGAAGGAGCTTGAAGTCAACTTTTCTGCCCAATTTTCCTCCAAGGAAGAAGGACTGGGAGGGTGTTGCCAAGACAAGCACACTGTGGGTGTTGCCATTCCTGCTGAGGATGGGGCACTACAACGGAAGCTGCCTCTCTTCTCTATTTGGGCTATGGAGTGTGAGTGTGTGTGTGTGTGTGGGGGACTCTTTCTACTTTGTTCTTCTTCCTCCACTTCCCCACTACCAACAGCCACATCTCGTTCATTCACTACTTGTGTTATGTAATATGTCTCATTATGTATATACAAATACATATATCTATATTCCAAAATCCAAAAGAAAAAAAAATACAGAAGTCCCAAGCACTTAAGATAAGCAATACTCACCCTGTACTTTGATTTAACTGAAGTAATTTAACAAATACTAATAACTAACTAAAAGTGCAAATTGCTTTAACTCTTTAAATGACAGAAATAAGTATCTTACCATTATTGCTTGCTTTGGCATTCTTGGCAAGCTGTGCACGAGTCGCAGCAATCAAACTGTCATGGGCCAGCTCCTGCACTCGTAAAAACCATGGAGTACTGCTGTCAGTGCTATCATTAGAGAAGAAGCCATTCCCAGAATCTTCTGCTTCATTCTGGACAAAGAGCAGGTGCTCTGAGAGCGATCCAAGGCCTACAAAAGAGGCAGTTTCATCAGACACTAAGGACGATCAAATTCAGTTGTGACCCACAATATATCAAGAAATTTCTACAGTGACTTCACTAGAAGGACCTGCAGCTAACTGTATCATTCCTTTAAATTCAGTAACATCTAAACATATAGTATACTTTTCAAAATAATTTGTGATGTATAAATATCTCCTTCACCTTAACTAGATGCTGATATAGAAGTTACCTGTCCGTGTCAAATTGAGCAGGATAAAGGAAGTGCTATCATTGGGCTGAAGGTCTTGCAATAAGCTGGAAGTATCAGGTCTTGGAAGAAGCTCAGGTGGCTTCTGTACTGTTTGTGCCCTTGTCTCTTCACCATCAGGGCCAACATTCACCTGGAGGCTTCGCAAAACAGCAGAAGAGGACACATCCTTTGAAGAGCTAGTGGGACTTGGGGAATCATCTAATGAAGAGAATGCAATTTTTTAAAAAAACTGTGAGACTGAGCATAGAAAATTAAAAAAAATGCTTGATCAGACTAAAGGCCTGTCTAGTCTAGAATTTTGCTCCCTCAGTAGCCAACTTAATGCAGTTGCCAACCTAGTGTTTCAGAGCAATTACTGTTTTCACCAAAGATACAGAAACTAATAATAAAACAAGCATCTTTTGCACACTATTAACTAAAGGGCTGCTAATAACTGTGCCAGAATTCTCCCTTCTTTATTATATTTGTATTTATATTATAGGAGTAACCCAGATCCAAACACAATACAGGAAGCCCTTGCCTTTCGATGGCTCCTTATCTGACAACTCGCTCGTTCGATGCTTGCAAATTAAGGACAAGTTCCATTCATTCCACAAGGAATCCACTCTTTAAACAGTTCTTGCCTGCAGAGGCTTGCTTCAGACTAACCACACATGTGTGCGCTGCTTGCAAAGCAAACTGAGGGGGGAAAGTCACCAAGCCACCTGAGACTTTGCAAGTAGCGTGGGTGGGTGCAGGCACCAGTGAACATACACAGGCAGTCCTAAGTGAGCCACCATAATCCCCTCATGTTCCCTACATGAGTTCTGCTTTTCTACCAATCCATTTTCTGACACTGCTGCAGTCCCTAACCTGACAGATAAACAGAGGCTTCCTATACTAGATAGTCAAAAACAGCTTTTTTCAATACTGGACTCACCTCATGCTTCTTAAGTTGCAATACTTGGGGGTATGTGTCCCACTGAATTCAGTGGGACTCACTTCTGAATTGACAGCTATAGGGCTGCAATGTTAATCTCACAAAAACACATTTTCAGAATAATCAGATTTTACCTGGCAATATCAGCCTGTTGCATTCTGGGGCTTCAGTAACAGGAAGGAGAGACAGACAGGTAATATCTTTAGGTTCCAATTCCACAAGCCCCTCTCCTAGTGGAATAGCTGTGTTCTGAACAAACTGAACCAGCAGCTGGGGGGGAAATCAAAGATTTTAAGGTAGCAGCCAAATGATTACATTTCTCTTCCTCCCATTCTACAGCTTTACTGCAAAAGATGGTAAAATAGATACATGGCTTATCAACTATATGGAGACAGAAAAAATAAATCTTCCACATTCCAAGATCAACCAAAATGAACCAACAAACAATAAGGAATCCCCAACTGTTTATGTGGAACAATTACTCATTCCTCAAATCCTGAACTCTTAATGTCCTCCTGTACATGTGGTATCTCTCAAGAAAGCCATCTCCTGGTACTGGCATTTAAGGGATACTAAGATTGGCAGCAACAAGAGCTTCTTTCCCACACCCAAAAATGGTTTGTAATTGTTTGTATGAACTACCACACAAGACAAAAGGGTTAAACCACACTGTAACTGCTATATTTTTGCAGGGGTGGGGGGGGTGCATACAATGTTATTAAAATGGTAAACCATGTGTTGAATGTCAAATGTAGTTTGGCACTATTTAAAATATTGAGTAAAGCATTGTTTACTAGATCTTCTTTTGAAAAAAACTTCAGTGACACAGCTACGATGGACAGTCCTTGGATCAGCTTCTGTTTTTCTATCTATCCCTACTATCCATTTAGTTCCATCAGCCTCTCCCAACCTGGTATCCTCCTGAAACAGCTTCCAAAAGCTCCCAAACAGCATGGGAATTGCAGTCCAACATATCTGGAGGGAACTAGGTTGGGGAAAACTGCAGTAAGGGTCCTACACCTTGCCTTACATACTGAAAGCACCTATGTAGGTGTATACCCAAAATACAATTTCTATACATTTTCAAACCTCTTCCTCTGATACATGGTATATACGTGTTGGAAATTTTAAAAATTACAAGCACATACATATTTTTAAAAATTCAAGGCAACAACATGACAACTTAGGGAATGAGTTTTATTAAGAAGAGAACCAAGAAAGCAAGGAGTCTAGCTCTTATCTCCCTGAATGTGCAGAAGACTGAGTAGCATACTTGAGCTCTTCTCCTAGCTTTCATATAAATACTTTCAAATTAACACTAACTTTAAAAGAAAACCAAAATAATTACATTCTTTTACAACTTCTCATTTTACCAGAACTGTGCTTATGTTTAGCATTATTTAAGTTTACAAAGCTATTCATATTTCAAAGCAGTATCATTAAAACCTGTTTGCCTACTTATATACATACTGCTTTCAGAATTAAAACACTACATTATTTGAGACATAGCTAACAAGTTGTGAGTGTTCCTCACCAATTAGCTGAACTGCTCCAAGTCACAGGTGACTTACGAAGACAGAAAAGTCAGAAGCACTCTAGCTGCCACAAGTTTAGCCACTCAAATGTAAGGAGAGCTAGGAAACCTTTTATGCCAGGCAGCTTGAGTGCCATGGAAATTATCAGAATTTACATAAATAGCCATGGACAACTTTTTTGCAAATGAAGCTTTAAGTGTAGCATAATCCTATTCAGATTTATTCAGAAATAATTCCCACTGGGTTCAGCGAAGCTTCCTCCCAACTAACGGCACAGCCTAAGTATCATCTGCAGATGATGAGCTTTCAAATAACACCCTATTGGTACACATCATTTCAGCAATTTTAGAACCTTTAATGGAAAAAATAGTAATGCTGTAGCTGTATACAATAAACATATGTAAACTATGTAAACTGTTTGGAAAGCCCTCATTTGCTAGTATCATGATTTCCACAAAGTACACAAAGCAAAGTAGCAGTTGCTGACCTCTGGTTTGGACTCTAACTCATCTGATAACATCGATTCAAGTTTCTGATTCCCAAAGGAGATCTAAGTAAGGCACAAAGCTTAAGAGTTCAAAGTGAACAACGTTCTGTGTTTATACACATATTCTAGCATCACACTTTAGTGAGGATCTTCTTACAGGAAGCTGTAATAGACAGTTACTCAGTTTCACCTGAAAAGCAATAGAAATTAAAATTAATTAAATTACATGGCCGACAAATTGCTACTCTTACTGCTATGTTTGATGTACAATACCACTTTCTCTCTCATACACACAAGTCTACAGCAATGGTTCCCAAACTTTGGTCCTCTAGGTGTTTTGCGCTTCAGTTCCCAGAAGCCCCAGCCAATCTGGCTAACAGTCAGGAATTCTAGAAATTGAGGTCCAAAACATCTGGAGAACCAAAGTTTGGGAACCACTGATCTACAGCCTTCCCTACTTCTACTCTCTTGTCTGTTAAACTACAGCCAGAACCAGGCTTTTATGCTCCCTTGACAGAGACCTAGATCTTGGTCAGTGTCCATCAACATTTAGCATTTGCAGATGGGACACCAAGCACAGAATTCAAACAGCACTGATTAAATCCTGTAGGAACCACAGAATCCCTGGCTCCTCTATAGATCCCCCTGTTTTCCAATAAGAATGAACGCCGATAGCACCAGGTAACACTGTGTGGTGGGGACGAATCAGCAGCAGTGGCACTGCAGCTACTGAACAGTGGCACTATGAAGGAGAGAGTAAACTGGCTACCAAACAGGACAGGATGTGCAGTGGTAATTGTGGTACTGCTACAGATACTCAAGCAAGGTAGGTTTCACTAGTAGCATACCTTCCTTAGTCACAGTGGAGCTGACATCACTGTTAGTATGCTGTGTTGATACTAGGCAGATTCATTAAAATAAGGGTTATAGACAGTCTTCAGGCTGATACAATTTTTTTTTTTACTAAAACCCCAAAATCTAAACAAAAATCAGGTGATAAAGACATTTACTAAAATTAAAGAAATCAAAGCACAGGAATATGTTTGCATGTATCAAAGGTTAAGTTCATCACAGTTTAAGAAGCATACTGAGAAGCTGGAATGTGTCTAGAGGCGATCAACCAAGATGGTAAAATATCTGGAAACCAAGCCCTATGAAGAATGACTTAGGGAGTTGGGTCTGAGAAAATTAAGATATGACATAATTGTTGTTGTAGTCATTTCCGACTTATGATGACACTAAGGTGAACCTATCATGGAGTTTTCGTGGCAAGATTCATTCAGAGGAGGTTTGCCATTGCTTTTCTCTGAGGGCTGAGAGACTGACTTACCCAAGGTCACCCAGTGGATTTCCATGGTCAAGCAGGGATTCAAACTCTGGTGTCCAGAGTCATAGTCCAACACTCAATCACTATACTACACTGGCTTGGTATCTTTAAATATCTGAAAGGATGTCATGTAGAAGAAGGAGCAAGCTTATTATCTGTTGCACCAGAAACTAGGACACAAACCAATAGATTCAAATCGCGAGAAAAGAGATTCCACAGAAATATTACAAAGAACTTCTTGACAGTAAGAGTTGTTCAACTGCAGAGCGGAGTGCCTCAGAGGAGGATGGATTCTCCTTATTGGAAGTAATTAAACAGAAGATAAATGGTCATTTCTCAGTAGTGCTTTAATTGCCCATTCCTGCATAGCAAAAGTTTGAACCCTTCCAGCTCTGTGGTCCACAGACCTTCCACTGCTAGTTACCACAAGCCTGCTTCATTTTAAGAGTATAATTAGAAAGGGGTATCATTTCCTTGCTGCTACATCCAGGATAAACCAGAGATCTACCAGTAGATCCCACTCTACCTTCAGTCCCTCCCTAAATCAAGCCCCTTAATGTTCATTCTCAAGTGAAATAACTTTTATATCTTAATGCTTGTTGCAACTTTAATTGCTCATACTTGCTCTTTGCATCCAATGTCTTGTCCATAAATTCATTTGCAGTCCACTGTATAATTCTCCCAACATTAAGACTATAATCTCCAGGGGCTAGGGGCCTTTTTGTTTTATGTGAAGTCAAAGGCTTTCATGGCTGGCATCTAGATTTTCTTGGTTTTTTTTCTGGGCTGTGAGGTTCATCTGTTAAACTATGATGAACTCTTCGAGAACACGACCTCACAGCCCAGAAAAAAAACAAGGAAAGCCTTTTTGTTTGTTTAACTAAGACACCAGGTACTCCAACCATGGCCCCCACAAGGGGGGAGTGACAGGGCTCTAGCCTGGAGACCGGGGGTTAGGAGGGCCCCCAGAATGATATTATTCTAAGTTTTTATTATGTAAATCCATTTAGGTTTTTTAAAAATAAATATAAATATTAGTTTGGTGTCATCATTTAAACTGACTTATTTTAATTTTTATCCTAAATCCTGTAGAGCAAGGCTTCTCAACCAGGGCTCCAGGAACCCTAGGGTTCCACAAGAGGTTGCTAGGGGTTCCCTGAGGTATTGAGATGGGGGGGGGGACTATTTTTTGAGCTGTAGATGTAATAATTTTTAAGGCAGGGGTTCTCTGAGACCTGAAATTAGTTTCAAGGGTTTCACCAGGGTAAAAAAAAAAAAGTTGAGAAAGAGGCTGCTGTAGAGCATAAAATACTGTGTCCAGTTCTGGGCACCACAATTCAGGAAGGATGTTGAGAAGCTTGAACATGTTCAGAGGAGGGAGACCAAGATGGTGGGAGATCTGGAAGCCATGCCCTATGAGAAGCAGCTTAGGGAGCTGGGTATGTTTAGTCTGGAGAAGAGAAGGTTAAGAGGTGACATGATAGCCATGTTTAAATATCTGAAGGGATGTCATACTGAGGATGGAGCAAGTTTGTTTTCTGCTGCTCCAGAGACTAGGACACGGAACAATGGGTTGAAACTACAGGAAAAGAGATTCCATCTAAACATGAGGAAGAACTTCCTGACAGTAAGAGCTGTTTGGAAGTGAAATACAGTACCTTGGAGTGTGGTGGAGTCTCCTTCTTTGGAGGTTTTTAAGCAAAGGCTGGATGGCCATCTGTCGGGAATGATTTGATTGTGTATTCCCGCATGGCAGGGGGTTGGAATGGATGGCCCTTGACGTCTCTTCCAACTCTATGATTCTATGATCTCAGTGCCCTTAGCAGTAGGTTGGGGGCCCACTTCAGGATTGGGGGAGACATGACTCCAACAAAGGAAATTTTTAAAAATCACCCCCAGAAAGTAACCAAACTGAAGCCCCCCACTTTCCATATTTATTCTTTTAACCCAAACACCTGCTGTAAACGTGCTTGGCTTAACCAGCGCCGGTTTAAGGCACCAGCGGCGTCAGCATCTGCAGGGGGCCACATCATTGTGGGGGCCCCCATAGTAGAAACCCTCCTCCTGCAAAAACACTATTAGTAATAATCTAAATATCCTGTACTGTGAATAGCTTAGGTTGAGTTAGGTTACATTGACCTGAGATAAACATATGGGCCCCCCAAAATAAAGCATTATTTCCGGTCCTGGGCTTAACAAAGGTTGGGCAGGATCGGGGAGTCAAATGGGGGGGGTCATCTGATCTATCGCTAGACATGGGCAGTACTTCTGTGGCTACACAAACCCTCCAGTCTAAGGCTAACCCCAGCAATAACATAAAAGGATATTTTAAATAAATATTGTATTATTATTATTATTGTATGTTTGTATTATTTTCTATTTTTTTATTACTCTTGTATTGATTTTTTTTTCTTTTCCAAATAGGTATAATTGTAAGTGTAAATATAATGTGATTATAGCGCGTTTAGATTAAGAGGAAAAATGTCTTAGTGTTAGGATAGTTTTATTTTTGTATTAGTAAGAAAAGAGGAAAACAATTATTATTATTATTGCGTTATTGTTAGGGCTTTTTGCGGTCGGGTGTATTTTTCAATAGAATGGTCTTATTCCAAAAAAAAATTCCTAAATTTCCTCCAGTCTAAGGCTGGAAGGGGAGCGAGGCCAGTGCCCGGCAGGCCCAGAGACCAGGCCACAGCCCAGTCAGGCCCCTCCCTCGGCACGGAAAGGGAGCGAAAGGGCTCCTCCTGAGGAGCGGAGCGGACCCCAGGACAGGAGAGCGGGCGAAGCAGAGGCGGACGAGGGCCACCCCCAGCTCGGCGCCTCCACGACCTCTTCGCTCTACTGCTGCGGGGCCGGGGGGACACCAGGGGCCAGGAACGCGGAGGGGGGGGCTTCCTAGCAACTCCGGCTTCCCTTCCCCGGGACAAGCGTTTCTTACCGGCATCTCCGAGCCGTCCGGATGTGACGCAGCCAACCACCGGAAGTGATGAGGTCCCTTCTAGGACGGACCAGAGAGAGAGAGAGAGAGAGAGGCGAGGGAAAGACACCCGAGTGAGACCACGAAGTCAACCCTTGGAGCGCTCAACCTCCCCGAGTCAGCGCGGGAGGGGGCGGGTTAGGTTCGCGGGAGGGGGCGGGTTAGGTTCGCGAGCTACTTCCGGTTTCTTCCATTTGGGTTCCGTCCTGCTGTGAGGCTTCTTGGCAAAATAAGAGATGGAGGCTGAGGGGGAGGAGAAGGAGGAGGAGAAGATGATCTCCTTTTCGGTGACACGGGGAAGCTGAACTGGAAAACTTACTCTCCCGACTACAACCTGTATTTTTATATTATTATTATTAATTATTTTTTTCTTTTCCAAATATGTATAATTGTAATGTGTAACTTCTAATTTTGTATAAAGGTGTAAATATAATGTTCATTGGAAAAGAAAAAAGAGTGATTATGGTAGGGGGTTGGACTGGATGGCCCTTGAGGTCTCTTCCAACTCTATGATTCTATGATTATAGTGTGTTTAGATTAAAAGGAAAAATGTATTAGTGTTAGGATAGCTACAACCTGTATTTTTGCATTTTTTTGTATTATTATTTTTATTAATTTTTAATTATTATTTTTCTTTTCCAAATATGTATAATTGTAATGTGTAACTTCTAATTTTAGTATAAAGGTGTAAATATAATGATCATTGGAAAAGAAAAAAGAGTGATTATAGTGTGGATGTGTAAATTGCTATTTCTTAAAACAGTTTGTAAGCTGCTCTGATAGCCTTGTGGCTGAAGAGCGGGATATAAATAACTAAATAAATAAAATAATAAAATTTTATTTTTGTATTAGAAAAGAGAAAAACATTTTTATTTTAATTTTTTTGTGTGTTATTGTTACGGCCTTTTGTGGACAGGTGTATTTTTCAGTAGAATGGTCTTATTTCAATTTTTAAAATTCCTAATTCCCCCCCCCCCCAAAAAATTCCAGAATTCCTTAGTCCAGGGGGTTTCCAAACTTTGGTCTGTCCTCCAGGTGTTTTGGACTTCAACTCCCAGAAGCCCCAGCTGGCTTCAGCAACAGGAATTCTGGAAGCTGAAGTCCAAAACATCTGGAGGACCAAAGTTGGGAAACCACTGCCTTAGTCAGTATGATAGTGTTGAGTGGTATTCCCAAAAATAATAACAACAACAACAGCAACTTTTCGAACCGCTTATAAAGTAATTTCTGGCACAGGGTTTCAGGGCTTTTCTTGTTTTGCTGCAGCCAAATGACACAGCTGCCTGTATGTAGCCTAATGCAGAATGAGGCAACCACTCTGTAAGGAACTTACCTATTTCGCTGTACTGACTGGCCAGTTAACAGTGTTGTCTGGATAATAAGGGGGAGTTGTAGTCAGTGAAGTAATCTTTCCAAGTTCTGGCCTGATATGTTGAGTTACTGTTATTGTTTAGGATCAAAATCCAGTTCTTTAGGGATATTTTGGAGAGAGTAACTTGGCTGAAGTTGTTTGATCGCTTGCCAAACTGGACCATGTTGCTACACAAAAGTATGGGCACAAATGAGATATTGAAAGGAATGGTATTGTGTTTTAGTTAAGAATTGAAACAAACCTACCAGGTAGTCTGGTTCAGTGTCTTCAAAGGATTAAAGACCACAGATAACTAGCATGGTCAGAAGAGGAAGCAGGGAATTCCAGCGGTAGCTTTAAGTTGGAGAACTGCTCTTTCTTTATTCCAGAAGTTGGAGTGATCCTGAGGCTTGGTCACTGAAGGCCATTTGGTCTGGGGAGAGCTGGGATCGGAATCTGCAGGCAGGAACAGGAAGATGTTTAATTAGATGCTCGCAACTTTATTATTGTAATTTTTTGTTTGAAATTCAGGGCTTACAGCTGTATGCTGTTAAGCAGGGTTTCTCAACCAGGGTTCCATAAGAGGTCACTAGGGGTTCCTAGAGATCATGACTGGGGAAAAAATAACTTTTTTCTTTTTAGCTGTAGATAGCCTTCCATCCTTTCGTAGGTCGGTAAAATGAGTACCCAGCTTGTGGGGGCAATTAGCTAACACACATTGGAAACTGCTTATTGCAGTGTAAATTTGTAAACTGATATTGCTTAAAAAACAATTTGTAAGCCGCTCTGATAAATAAATAAATAAAATAATCATTTTTATGCAGGGGTTCCTTGAGACCCGAAAATTATTTCAAGGGTTCTTTCAAGGCACAAAGGTTGAGAAAGGCTGCTAAATATCTTACAGGCAGTACTCAAGCAGTGACTCCTTCTGTATTTCACTGTGCTTCTCTATAAGCTTTCACAGACTTTTATCAGGTGTATGGAGTGAAGCATTTGGGAATAGACCTATATATCAATGGGTGTGGGTGGGGACTGACTATGTGACGAATGTTGCTGTCCTTGAGCAAGCAGGGATCACCAGCATTGAGGCCATGATATTGAAAACGCAGCTGCGCTGGGCAGGGCACGTTTCTAGGATGGAGGACCATCGCCTCCCAAAAATACTACTCTACGGTGAACTCGCCACGGGTCAGCATAAGAGGGGCACTCCAAAAAAGCGATACAAACACTCCCTGAAACAACATCTCAGGCTCGGCCAAATTGATCACCAACAGTGGTCCACCCTGGCCTCACATCGGGAGGCATGGAGACGCACTATCCACAATGCTGCAGCCTTATTTGAGAACTCACGACGAACAAGTCCTGAAGAGAAACGACAACGCAGAAAGAATCACAACCCAAAAACATCACCCAAGGAGACCTTCTGCTGTGCTTTCTGCAACCGGACTTGTTTATCTCGGATTGGCCTTTTTAGTCATCAGCGCGCTTGCAGAAAGCGCGGGATGAGTCCTTCCTGAATCTTCGTTTGCGAAGAAAAGCCAGAGAGGGGGTGGGAGAATACAAATTGTAATATAAATGCAAACATAAGGGTATGGTGATGGCATGACAAGTTCGTTCTTAACGATGGTCATAATAAATACTGTCATTAAAGGGGCAAAAATGGGAGATATACAAGCCAAGATGAGCAGGTAAACATGAATAGTGGAGGAAGTTTGACCAGCTACAGAATTCCCTTCTATGCTGAAACAGTTATGACTTTGAATACTACTATAGGTTGAGTATTCCTTAAACAAAATGCTTGGGGCCAGAAGTGTGTTGGATTTTGGGTTTCTTCTGGATTTATCTGGAAATCCAAAATACTCCCAAGATCCAAAATTGTCCACATGGGTGGCTGACATAGTGACACCTGTGCTTTCTGATGGTTCAATGTACAAGCTTTGTCTCGTGCACACAATTATTAAAAATATTGTGTATAAAATTACCTTCAGGCTATCTGTATAAGGTGTATATGAAACATAAATGAATTTCATGTTTAGACTTGGGTCCCATCTCCGAGTATATACAAGTATTCCAAAATCCGAAATATTCCAAAATACCTCTAGTCCTAAGTACAATCCAGGTGCCCCGTATGGTCGATGAATTTACAAAGAGGGAAATCAAGATCATGCTAAAGATGGGCATAATCGGGCCATGTAAGGGTATATGAGTTTCCTGGCCATAATGCACATTTTGCATAGCCTGTTAATGTGTACTGGTTAAATGCAATGACACACCCAGAAATCTAACCAGTGCCATGCCCAGTGGATCTTTGGAGGAAGCTAGTCCCAGCTCAATTCATCTCTGCCCTGAATTTGACCAAGGGGTACTGGCAATGGCCTCTTGTGAAAGAAAGTAAAGTGACCACAGCCCACAGTTTTAATATGTGCTTCCCTTTGGAATGTTACAGTCACCCTCCAAAGACTACTTGCTTGATACTCTGTTGGCTGGATTCAGAGCTTTTGCTGTGGCTTATCTAGATTACTTTGCTAGGTTCTCAAATTAATGGAGAGAATGCATGGAGCATATCTAAGCTGTCTTTTGGGGCCTTATGAAGACTGCACTGGAAATCCAAAAAACTGCCTGAAAGGATCAAAGAGGACATCTTTTCTGGGCCATCAGGTAGGTCAAGATACCACCAACCTTCTACAGATTAGGCTAGTTATTTAGAACTGGCTCACTTCTAAGTCTACAAGGCAGGTACAATCCTCGTTTTACACTTGTTAGGGTGCTATAGTGGATTTCTCCCAAATTGTAGCCAAATTGTTCTTCCACTGGCAGACCAAATGAAGAAGCAGCCAAATACATTCGACCAACCAAAATTGCCAGGAAGACTTTCAGCAGCTTAAGAAGGTCCTTATGTCTGACCCAGGGCAAAGAAACCCAGACTTTAAGAAGCACTTTATTGTGACCACAGATGTATCTGAATAAGCCACAGGTACAGTAGCAATACAAAGAGCCCAGGCAACAAACTGCAGAACATAATGTTCTTCTGCAAGCAGCTCTCTGAGAGGGAGAGTGGGGAGGGGGGGGGAAGTCTACCTTCAGGAAAAAGTGCTGCATCATTATATATGCTCTGGAACAACTACAGTCATCAGGGTTTTGTCAAGGTACTGATTGATTCAGGATGTATAGTATAATCAACGTGAATTTTATATTGTAAAGAGCTGCTGCTAGCATGGGCCAGTAGTGAGGAACAGCAAGGCACATCTGTTGTTGACAATATCCTGTGTGAGAAGTGAAGCATGGGATAAAGATATATTTGTTATCTCTCTGGGAAAGGTTGGATAAACCATGTGTGTGAGAATGGGCAACTACATGGCCCATGAGTGTAATGTATACATGTACTTATATAATCCTTTGTCCTGCCCTCTCTTCACTGAGTCTGTACCATTCCTCCATCCTAACAGTACTGACTCATTGTATATATCTAATTATTA
The DNA here is from genome assembly GCA_030847615.1 of Gambelia wislizenii. Taxonomy (NCBI): domain Eukaryota; kingdom Metazoa; phylum Chordata; class Lepidosauria; order Squamata; family Crotaphytidae; genus Gambelia; species Gambelia wislizenii. The sequence goes on along the minus strand of JAUMIR010000001.1, from coordinate 443,971,793 downwards.
TGTTCAAGTAAAGATCAGTAGTTTAAGGCACAATCCTTGTGTCTTGAGTGCTCATTTCACCAGCCTGATGTCTGCTGCATCTACTAAAGGCATTGTACATTGCCTGGTCCTCTTCACATGCTCAGAGGAACCAATGCACTCCCTGACAGGTTTGACATTTCCACTTCTAGACTAGCGCCCACTACACCAGTGGCTCCATTCAGCCAAGGACTCTACAAGTAATTCCTTTGGTGGAGTTTGGGTCTAAAACTGATTTCAATCTGCAACAGATTTCTGGAAGTTCTAACCTCTGGCTTTTCTTCGCAAACGAAGATTCGCTAACACACTCTTGTGAGAGTTCTACAGATATAGGCAATTAACCTGCTTTATATTTGCACCATATATTTTTTGCAAGTGGCAATAAATAAGTTCTGCATGATTAATTTAGTGTGTGGATGTGTTTTAAATTATGTTTTCTTCCATGTCTCCAGGAAGAAATCACAGCCAGTATGGTTCCAACCTGACCCAGGCTATCTCAGCAGTTTCTTGTGATTTAGGGAAGTATAATGAAAAGGGTGGGGTGAACAACACCCTTCAGCCTGACAATGTAAAAAACCCACCAGGTAGCCTGGTTCAGAACCTGCACTGGTGAACCTAGACCACAGAGGTGACTCTAGCAGAGAAGACAAGGTAATGAGTCACAATACCAGTGGGAATTTAAGCTGGAGAACTGCCCCTTCTTTGTTCTTTTAATTTCTTCAGTGACCATGAAGCCAAACAACTTGCATGAGTGAGTGTTTAGTTAAACACAATCAGGTTTATTGCTTTATTTTCTTCTTTGGAACTCAGTGCTTGCAGATATAATCTTTATATCATGCTAGCTCTCACTAAGGATTAGCTCCTTGTGAAGTATGCTGTGGTTGTTGAAACATTCACCAAGAGTCATTACATTGTGTTCTTTAAATAAAAAAACACATTTTAACTGAGAAGGAGGCCTGCGTACAACTGCCTTAGACTGTAATGTCAACTACCAAGGAAAAAATCAATGGATATTAGCTGTAGAGGGATCCCATCCTAACCAAGAAAAAATGATGGTAGGGGAGGTTAGGAAGGTACACTACAGGGAGGCAGAACCTGTTCTGAGTTGGGCTTGGCTGTAATTAAAAGCTTTCCAATACTTTGTTTTGTACCAAAAACTGACACACACCACTGCCGTAAGATAAGCTTTATTGGTGGTAAATAATGCAGCATGTCTACAGCAGAAAAAGTATCACAGTCCTTTAGTTGGTGGATTCCAACATACTTTCACCTGAGCCCCTAAGCAATTAATTCTTTCCCATGACTTACATTCTGGCCTCAATATACAGTAAGACCCCTGTATCCGTGGGGGTTCAATTCCCAGACTTACCGCGGATACCGGAAACTGCTAATAACAGCAAATGCTATTGAAAATAATGGGACTTCCGGTTTAAAATACCATAGAGTTGCCTTGGACGACCTAGAAAATGTCTAGAGAGAAGATACCTCTCTAGACATTTTCTAGGAAGACTCTATGGTACATGTTCTGTTTTGTGTCCTGTGGATAACTGAAACCGTGGATCTTGGTTCTGCAGATATGGGGGTCCTACTGTATGTTGTTTTTAGCTATATGTCTATCCAGACAGTCATCCACTGAAGTAAACAAAAATGCATCTTTTTTGTGGAACCTAACAACAGCAACTAAAAAGGGAGATAAAAGAATGGAAGGATATGAATGGTAGGATGAGATTAAAACAAAACATGTATGGACAAAGCCCTCCATACAGCAAAAAGAAGCTAAAACAGAGGAGGACAAATAAGAGGACAATGAATCAAGCATTCACACAAGGAGTCAGGCATAATCAGCTGATAACAGCTAGGCAGACCAATTTACGCTACAGTAAAATTGGAAGGTACCACAAGACTATTCAGTTTGCTGCAAGAAACTAGCATTCTGGAATCTGTCAAAACTGAGCAGCACACACAATATTCTTGAGTTATCCTGAGATGGGCCAGGAGAATGACATAAAATTGAAAAAAAAAAGGTTACCTAAAAGAAGCAAGAACTACAGTTGTCTCTTCATATTCACTGAGGTTTGATTCCAGGACCCCACCCCTCCGTGGATACCAACATCCTTGAATACCCAAGTCCCATTATATGCAATGGCACAGCAAAATGGTGTCCCTTATATAAGATGGCAAAATCAAGATTTGCTTTTTGGATTATTCTTTTTTTAATAATATTTTCAAGCCATGAATACTTAAAACCGTGGATACCAAATCTGTGGATACGGAGGGACAACTGTACTAAAATCCCATGTAGGTGTTCTAGATTCCAGCAGCCAAGCATTTTAATTATTTTAAATTTGTTTCTTAGCTGCCCTTGAAGACCAAAGTCTTGCCAAAAGAGCTTACAGTATGATTAAACAAACATTTTAATAAAATACCTATCACAATCATATTATAAATAAACAATTTAAAATAAATGTTCTGTATCTCAGCTGGTATGAAGGCTAGAAGATTGTTGTGAGTGTTCTTGTGTGGGTTACAGTCAATAGATTACCATCTGAGGGTCTGTGTTGTTTTAACTGAAACAGGATCTTAGAACCTGTGGGTCCAAACTACATCTAGTCTAAAAAGGACCCACATCTAGTCTAAAAAGGATTATACAGGTAACTAGTCTCACATTCCTGACCCAAAAGCAAGAGAAGAATGGAGAATTTAATTACTGGATGTAGGCAGGCTGTGGGGATGAGGTTTTGGGGTTTTTTTAAAAATGATCCTCTGGCAAAAAGGGTATTTCTGGTGAAAAGTGTGTAAGGTTTTCACTGATCCTTGTTTTGGGCGTTGGTCTTAGAAACCACCAGATTGTTCTCAGAAGTTTATTTCAGGTCAACCCTGGTGTTGGCCTTCTACCAGGCAGAGGCTTCCTCCTATATGATTCTGATACCTACCCAACATGTATCCTGAAGAGGAGAGTGTTACTATAGTCACTTGCAGAATGTACATGGCACAAAAGCAATGAAACTCACGCACAGTATCTTATATACTGTATTGGCCTTTCTGCCACAAACCAGCATCCATGCTTCTATACCTGGTAGAGACCTGCCTGTCCTATGACATCAGCTTAGCAAATTGTGACTTGTTTGTAAACTCACAAATTGTGAACTCATTTTCAGTTGTCCTTAAGTAATGACACCAGCACTGGGCATACAAGAGCCTATCCTTTCAAACAAAAATAAAGTTGAAATCAATGAATAATGACATTATGCCTTGGAAGCCCTTTACATCTCTCTCTCTCTCTCTCTGGCTTTTCTTGGGTGATGATTCTGGGTTGTGATTCTTTCTGTGTTGTCATTTCTCTTCAAGACTTGTTCGGCATGAGCTCTCAAATAAGGCTGCAGCATTGTGGATAGTGCATCTCCATGCCTCCCGATATGAGGCCAGGGCGGACCACTGTTGGTGATCAATTTGGCCGAGCCTGAGATGATGTTTCAGGGAGTCCTTGTATCGATTTTTTGGAGTGCCCCTCTTATGCTGACCCGTGGCGAGTTCACCATAGAGTACTATTTTGGGGAGGCGATGGTCCTCCATCCTAGAAATGTGCCCTGCCCAGCGCAGCTGTGTTCTCAATATCATGGCCTCAATGCTGGTGATCCCTGATTGCTCAAGGACAGCAACATTCGTCACATAGTTAGTCCAGTGTATATTTAGGATTGTGCGTACACAGCGCTGATGGAAGCCCTTTACATGTAAGGCTTAAGGGCTAAGGGCAGTTATGAGACCAGCTATTCATGCATGTTGTTTAACAATATACTTGCCAGGGCTCAGATAGGGACCACCACTGCATACAGATGCTGGTCGGTTGGGGGGGGGGGCTGCTTTGTAGGGCTCCAGCCAAATTTATGCAGTTCCCCTTTATGTGGACAGGCCTGATTTAAAGAGAATAATAATTATTTTGCTTGTTAGGCCTATCTGTGAACCAAATGCATGAAGTTTTTATGGACTACAGCCCACTTTAGCGGATGCATTTCCCACCCAGAAAAGAGTATTTGAGGTCCACTACCTCCTGTCTTCCTGCCTACTCAATAGGAGAACAAAATACCCACTTGTAAAAAAAATAAAATAAATATCAGGTTAATCGGGCACTCACACCCTTTTATGGTGCATATCAAATCGGCTACTGACTCTGAAAGAAATAATCTCATGTTATTTAAATTTTACATTTTATCTAACAAAATCAAATAGCAAACATTTATCAAACAGAATAAATATGATTTTGAATTATGCATGTCCTTATTTACTCTTGTATGTCAAGCAGTCTCTTGTTTCCCTTTGTAGTAGTATCTTTGTATCTTCACTTCTAATTGACTTCCTTTGGTACTGTCCAGTCTTGAAAATGTTTTATATGTTTTATTATAGAATTCTGTAAAAACAGATGTACATCCTGAATCAAAAACCAAATTAGATTTTTATAACTACTATTACAACTAATATAAAGGGAGGAATCTGGGGGTATGAATTGATTTATGTGGGACAATAATTAAGAATTGGGGGTGTTATTTGTTGGGTCAGCAACAGTGATATTACTACAAGGTAAATAAAATGGAACAAGGGTCTGTAGCTAAATATAGCAAGGTAATGTAAGCCGCCCCGATTGTTGTAAGCCGCCCCGATTGTTTTAACAGAGGGGCGGGGTATAAATAAATTTTATTATTATTATTATTATTAATACTTTTATTTATTACAAAGTTGGTTACGAACTCAATGAGAAACATTTTCAAGGCAGGATGTACTATAGGAAGTCAATTAGAAGTGAAGATGCAAAGGTATTTATTGTAGAGGAAACCAAGAGACTGTATAATAGACAAGAAAGAATATGGATGTCTATTGTTCGAAATCTTGTTTTTACTCTCTTTATATATGTTCGCTTTTTGATTTTGTCTGATAATATATATATATATATATATATAATCAGACAATATGTTTTATATATATATATATATATATATATGCACGCACACGCACACACACACACATATATATATATATATATATATAAAGAAAATCACGACCACAGTCCTGGGTGAGGTGAGGACGAGGGAAAACTGCCTCGTCACTGGCCGCCTTCCAGCGCCTGTGTGCGGCTGACGTTAAGGCAACCCAAACTTGGGACCGCGGCGGCCTCTCGTTGCCAAGGCGGCTCCTCCTCAGCGAGCGCCTCCTCCGGCCCTTCTCCTCCGTGCTGCTGAGTCATAAAAGCCACCCTCCCCGCAACCCCCTTCGGCCGAGTGGTACGCTCCGCCTCGGCATGACTCCTTCCTTTCTTTCTTCCTTTGGTTGGTTCTTGCTTTCTCCCACCCTCCGCCCATCCGCGCGTTGGTGCGTTCCGCTCCCTCCCCATCCCGCCACCTCCCGAGCCAGCCCCCCCTTGCCGGAGCCTAATGGTACGTCCCGCTCCCCGTGTGTGCCTTTCTCTCTGTCTCTCCCCCTTTGGCTGGGAGCGGTGGTTGGCTCCGGCAGCCAGTCAGCCCTCCCGCCGAGCCTGCCGAGGTCCGCTCCCGCCCCGCCTCCCTCCGCCTTGTCATTGATGTTGTTGTTTTTGTCGCAGCCGGAGCCCGACGGGAGGCCGGGCTCGGGGCTGCTGTTGCGGCGGCGGCCGCCGGCGGCTGCTGCTGGGGCCGCCATGTCGTCGGTGTGCGGCGGGGGCTCGGTGGGCGCCGGCTCCTTGCCCAGCGAGCTGGTGGTCCACATCTTCTCCTTCTTGGCCGCCCCGGACCGGCTCCGGGCCTCGGCCGCCTGCTCCCATTGGCGCGAGTGCCTCTTCTACCCGGCCCTGTGGCCCCGGCTCCGCCTCAGCCTCCGCGTCTGCCCCGCCGAGCGGCCGCGCCTCGACTTCCTCATGCGCAAGTGCGGGTGGTTCGTCAGGGAGCTCCGCGTCCAGTTTGCCGCCGACAACTACCCCAGCGGCGGCGGAGGAGGAGGAGGAGGCGCCAGCGGGGTCTGCGAAGAAGCGGCGGCCGCCACGGCCACCACCGTAGTAGCCACCGCCACGGCCACCACCACCACGGAGGGAGAAGCCCCTCTCTGCCCGCGCTGGCTGGAGCTGCTGAGGACCTACCTGGAGCTCGTCCTCTGCGTGTTAAGCAGCGTCCGAAACAACAGGTAGGAAGGCGAGGGAGGAGGAGGAGGAGGAATTTTAATTAATCAATTAATTAATTAATTGGGTATTTATAACCCCACTCTTCAGCTACAAAGGCCATCAAGAGCGGCTTTAAGCTAAAAAGGAAAAATGCAAATGTTATGTGAAAAAGTATATGAATTGGATCACTTCTGTTTTTAGTGTATATAAGATGTACTTTGTCTCTCATAGATTTGTATAAAAGGCATATTTGATGTATTTTGTGCATGTTTTCTTTAGAAATAATAAAGTATATATATTTAAAAACAAATTGTTTTAAGCAAGAGCAATTTACACATCTACACTGCATGAAGCAGTTTCCAATGTGTGTTAGCTAAGGAAAAAATAGGAGGCTGACTCCCCCCCCACTCTATCCTCGCTACCCCTTGGTTTAAGAAGCACCCAAGTATAAACCTTCTAATTAGTCCTTCTTTGGAGGTGTTTAAACAGGCTGGATGGCCATCTGTGGGGAATGCTTTGATTGGGTATTCCTGCATGGCAGGGGTTGGACTGGATGGCCCCTAGGGGTCTCTCCCAACTCTATGATTCTAATATCTCCCCCTTCCTTGTCGTCTTCCAACCTTTTTCTTCTTTTCTCTTGCAAACTTCCTGGGCTCTTTAACAGCTTGTATGCCTAGAAGAAGAGTTTCAACAGTCAAGAGTTTCTCAACCAGGGTCCCCTGAACCCCCCCCCTTAGGGTTTCTCAAGAGGTTGCTAGGAGGGGTTTCCGCAGAGATATTGAGATTGGGAAAAAAATAACTTTTTTTTTAGCTGTATATATAATGATTTTTATGGCAGGAGTTCCCTGAGACCTGAACATTGTTTGAAGGGTTCTTCCTCCACCAGGGTAAAAAGGTTGAGAAAGGCTGGTTCAGCTGCTGGGGTTCTGCATAGGTGGGGAAGGGAAAAGATCCACCTGTTGAATCCCTGCATGTCAGGAGGCAGTTAAAGGCGCATGAATTGGTAAGGTTGCGGAGGGACGGGAGGGGGGGTGGAGAGGTGTACCAGCGGCTGCTCTGGGGAACCAGAGCATAAAGGAACACACACGTACGCACGTCATCAGCAGCACTCGAACATAGCTCTGCTGAGATTAAGGTGGGTCTTCCTTGAACATTTCAGACACTATAGGGAGATGCTTTTTTTCTGACCAAGAGGTATTATAAGGGGTCTTTGTCCACAGTAAAAGTACATTTTCCGGATGTCTCCTATTTTGATTCATAGCATGCTTTCCAGATGTTACAACTAATACCTACTTAGAAGCTTGTTGACTCCTATGCCAGCAACTGATGAATGACTGATGTTCTCACACATCCACTGGAAAGTGCTTATATGATAATCCTAATACACACTTTAGCAGATGATAATGTGAACTGTAGCCCAATGAAGTGAACTGAAACCCACAAAAGTAGATTCAAGCCTTCTGCAAGCTGGTGACCTCCCCCTCCATGTTTGAACTATACTCCCCATCATCTTTGACCACCAGCCCCTTGTCTTCCAAAACGTTGGAGGATGGATTGGGCAAGGCTAGCTTACACCATAATACTTTAGTTAGCTTTTAGTTAGATTCCATAAGGCTCTTTATTATAGTAAAACAAAATTCTTTAGAATTTGAGACTTGAGCTTTATCATGTTTCATCTGCATCTGGTGGAGTCTCCTTCTTTGGAGGTTTTTAAACAGAGGCTGGATGGCATCTGTTGGGGATCCTTTGATAGTGATTTCCTGCATGGCAGGGGGTTGGACTGGATGGCCCTTGAGGTCTCTTCCAACTCTATGATTCTATGATTCTAAGTGGTCCAAAAACACTATTTTGAAATCACATGCTAGGGACATCAATTAAATTCTTTGCTAGGTTTTATTATACAGTACATGTGGGTTCCATTAATTAAGGAATCCTTTAAAAGAAAGAAAAGAAAACTGTGATACCAAACCATCCAAAGTGTGTGGGTTTTCCTTCAGTTCACTGACACTGGTATAGGCTGCCACGTGACAAAGGGGTCACAGTTAAATACATATGTTGCATTTGTAAATATTGAACACAGCAATCACCATCAAGCTTTCCAAAATTTCCACTCTTTCAAGGTCACATAATGAAGAAAGCTAATTTGACTTGTAATGTTCCAGGCCATTATATATATTGTTTTATTTCCTTCACTGCTCGTCTTGTGTCTCTCTGCTTCATTACAGATTGAAATGTCCTTTTTAAGAAAGGGGTTGTGCATCTCTCCCCCATAAAGTGCTGTTCTCTTTCCTAGAGCCAGCTCTGCACAGTAGCATATTCCATAGTTTGTGTTATTTAAGAAATTTCCAGTGTCAAAAATAAGAAAGAGCCCAGTAACCCAGTGTTACTGGGCTCTGTTTAAATCACAGATCAAAAACATGAAATCATCATGGCTGTAACACCAAGTAGGTGATGTGGTGATATTCTAACCTGCTGGAGTTGAACCAGAGTTTTCCAGACTTACATGTCAGTGTCCCAGGTACTGTGATGCACCTGCTGTGTCATATGAGGTCATGTGGATACTTATATAATGAAACAATAGTCAGAAAATAACATCTTGCCATAGCTATGAACTTCTGGGTGATCTACTGTTGGGGTCTTTTTGTTGCTTCATATTTTTGTTTTTGTTGCACTTTACTGTGGAAAAGCAGCTTTTGGGAGGGGAAAAATAGTTTTTCCAAGATGAAGTGAGCTGACTGAAGGAACAAACCAACAAGCCAAGAAAAAAAAATGAAAGGCAACAGAGAACAAATAACAATAAGATATTAGACAGGGAAGAAGTTGCGAAGTCTGAAGCTAGACTATGGCAAGATAGTCTTCTCTTACTCTAGCAGCCTGCCAAAGCTGTGGGAAGTTGAACCTCAGCAGTGTCCTCAAGATGGACTTATATCAGCTCGATTAAATCTGGAGACAGAGGTGACAGTGCCTCCATCTCTTTCTTGTCTGTAATGTAATTGTCTACATATGTGAAAAAAGAGCAATTAATGGAGTGTAGGGCTTTCTCCCTTAGTTCTTTAATGCCTGGAGATTGTAAACACTGCCATATTACAAGTGGTCCTGGGTGATGGTTATGGGTTGTGATTTGATCATCCCTGTTGTTAACCACTTTAGGCCTTGGTTGCATAAAAGTTGTCTCCTGTGTGTATTTCGCCTTACTTTTACCATAGCTAACATAATTATTTTGTAAATTTCACACCAGCAAATCTGCTGCAGTTCTTTGATATTTTAGAGGCAATCCTGTTTTGTCGTAGTGTTTATGTAAACAGCATCACTGAAAGTGTGGTTAAACACATAGAAAAACATCTAATTGGGTAACTAACAACGTAACTTGAAGAACAATGTATTTATTATTATTTATTTTCAATTTATATGCCACCTTTCTTCCAGGTGGGACCCAAGGTGGCTCACAAAAGAACATCAATTAAAATCTAATACAGTTTTAAAAACAATTACAATCATTGTAATTAAAACAATTTAAAATTACTCAAAATATACATTTAAAAAATAAAATAAAACACACACACCAATTAAAAAAGACTCCCTGGGCACAATTACAGATTAAAACCTTGCTTAAACAACAAGGGTTTTGTCTGCCAGCGAAAGGAAAGCAGGGAGTGGGCCAGCCTAGCCTCCTGTGGAAGGGAGTTCAGTTCCAGAGGGTGGGAGCAGCACAAAGGTGCATGTTAACGCTCATACCAAGGCCATGATGATTGCATCTTGTAAGGAGATGCAGCATCACAAGAAGACAATTTTAAATGGAAAAGCAAAGGAATGGTTAGCCTCTTTCTGTACTTAGCCTTTTTCTGCTCCACATTGCCCTTTCCAAGTTTTTTTTTTGCCTGCTACAGTGTTCCAGAGGTATTTTGGCCCTCACACACTTAATTCATCAGCACCATATAAGCAGAGGGAAAAGAGCTCAGGAGGCAATTTCAGAAAGAAAAATAGTAAATGGGGAAAGTTAGCTCCTTGTAAATCTCTGCTTGAAATTTTCTCCTCCTGAAAGTGATTCCTTACAGAAAGGAAGAATCTGTCACATGCTACTATGTGTGATGCATACCTAGGCCCTGAAGTACAAACAAAAGCACAGTCCTCTAAGGAAGTTTGCTGTGCTAGGGTGTGAACAAAAGCTAGTTGTCTAGTGATATTCCATGAGATGCATGGTGTAAGTTTTGGTTATCTGTTGCTAAACCTACGTACATGATTCATTTATTGTTGGAATGACACATTCTTAGATCTGAGAGGCAGAAGGAAGTGTTTTTTCATTTGAGAATTGATCAAAGAACCCATAATTAATTAATGGAAATATGCTTGATTCCTTCGTTTTCTTAATGAATGGAGCAAAGTTTTCTTCCCTAAATAAATAACAAGTTTAGTGGTTTTGTTCTCCTTTGGTCATTAGAGTGTATAGTGTACTAATGATAAATAGTATTTGAACCAACTTTGGGGTGGAATTGAAATCCTTGGAAGTAGGCCCCAGGGAGCACAGTAGGGTCTACTTCTGTGTTAGAATATGTAGGATTTTTCTATAAGAAAGGTAATATGTCCCAGAAGTTCCCTTCATTTATTCAGTTTCATTTATAACCAACTGTTACTCCAAAGAGCATCTTGTTTGTGGTTTCAGGGTAGTCTCTCTTCTGAGCAATTTTACAGGACCAAACTTGTTTAGTCTCCCTGTGTCAAGTGCCTTCTTTCTGCAGACAGTGGAATAAAAACACTATGCTGCAGATTCAGGAAGTGGATAGAGATGAGCATCACTGGTGTGTCACTTGTATTGCCGGGTGTGTGGAAAATCTTATCCCCGTCTTCACTGTGCATTAGTCACAGAAACTGCATGATTGTAGCTACACATGTTGGTAGCAGATCTGCTGCTTAGGTGTTAGATGCTATGGATGTATAATGGCTTTGATCAGTAGATGTGGCTATCCAGAAAAAATATCTGATGTGGAGTACTTCACTGCATGCACCATTCCTTGTGTAACAAGAAAGTCTACTCAGGATAATTTCTTTCTCATCTTGATTGATTGGGGTGACAGTACAATTCTAAATAGTCTTGCAGAGAAATAAATTGTAGTGAAATAGTGAAGAGTTTCATATAAAAAGCTAAGCCATAGTTTGGCTTAAACAGACAGCCTCACAGTCCTCTGTTCTCTTTTCTCCATGCAGTCCTCTTAATTTCTTCCTTTGGTTTGTCACAAACCAGTAGTAATGATACAATTCTGATAGGGTGGGGGGAATGCACAATTATAGGTTTTGTTCCTGTAGGTTTGGAGACCGAACTGGAGTCTAACTTCTTCCATGTCAATATGTTCAAGACCAGGTTGTTAAAAACCAAAAAAGGATGAAATAATCACATCTTTTGAGTATTTAAAAGTGCATCTATTTCTATGTTTTATTTTCCTAAATTGTACTTGGGAAGCTAAAGGCTAAAGCAAATAACATTATTTCCAGTGGGAAATTTTTTAGTTTTATGTGAATGGTAACTCTGGCTTACTTTCCTGACATTCTTAATTTCAAATATTCCATGCTCTGAAATAAAGATGCTAAACTAGTTGTACCTGTTGTACTTTCTCTGTCTGCAATTGCCTGCTGATTATCTGTGTTTGTCACATTTGGTTCCTGAGCAAAGTGTACTGTATCTGGTCTTGACCTGTACAAAAGAAATTATGTAGTGATTTTAACCAGTTGAAGCATCTGCCTACAGAAACTGAGAAACCTAGGAGAGAAGGCGAAAGAGATATACTAGGATCTGTAGGCAACTGAAAAACAAAATGTTTATTTCTGTCACTAAACTTACAAAAAGAAGATAGCTTAATGGAAGCATATTAATTGCAAAAACCTAGCAACAATACCTTGTGGATGGGTTTTAGTGGATTTTCAGAACAATGGCAAATGTTCATATCATTGTAGTGTTAGATGAGAGCCCCTGTAGTCTTATCTTTCCCACAGAATCATAGAATCATAGAGTTGGAAGAGACCACAAGGGCCATCTAGTCCAACCCCCTGCCACGCAGGAAGTCACGATCCCTGACAGATGGCCATCCAGCCTCTGTTTAAAGATCTCCAAGGAAGGGGACCCTACCACACTCTGAGGGAGTGTGCTCCACTGCCAAACAGCTCTTACTGTCAGAAAGTTCCTCCTAATGTTGAGGTGGAATCTCTGTTCCTGGAGCTTGCATCCATTGCTCCATGTTCTAGTTTCTGGAGCAGCAGAAAACAAGCTTGCTCCATCCTCAATGTGACTTCAACTAAAATGGCATGTTTTATTGCAAGAAATGATTCTTTGAAACAGCTTGCAAACATTCTTCATATATTCCTCAACAACAGAGTTGAGAAGAAAAATAAAGATAGAGATTAAAATGTTCTTAAAATAGTTCGGAATATAAGGAAATAGATCCCAAATCTTTGAAATGAAATATCCCAAAAGCTTTCTCTTCAGAACAGAATTCTGGCTTGGCATAGGGTAGAGATTCATTCTTCTGCTTAAAAGAATCAACCTTCTTTAGTGATGGTAGAGCCCTTGAGAGGACATAGTAGTACAGCTGTCCCTTCACGTTCACTGGGGTTTGGTTCCAGGACCCCCTGTGAATACCGAAATCCGTGAATACTCAAGTCCCATTATATGCAATGGCATAGCAAAATGGTATCCATGGCAAAATCAAGGTTTGCTTTTTGGATTATTATTTTTTAAAGAATATTTTCAAGCCGTGAATACGTAAATCCGTGAATGCCAAATCCATGAATGTGGAGGGACAACTGTAATTGTCAGGTTGCAGAACAGAAAGACACATTTACAAATGATTCTGTTTGTTGGCTGTATTTTTATAATTATAAACTTGTTTAACAGCCTTTGGGAAAGTCTCTTGAGTTTGTGGTTTACAACATGAAAGCCTTATTCATTGTAGCCCCACCCACATAACACAGTGGTATAATGACTTAATTTGATGTAGCTCTACTAATAGTGAGCAGAGGTACATCAAAAAGCATAGCATGATCTGTGTCTGGCTGGAAGTTCATGTTGTGCTGTTGACTGTGTAAAGAGTGGGTTGAGAGGTGGTATTATTCTGTTTGGTAAGCTTTTGACTGAATGACTCCCTTGCTCCACCACAGTATATTTTATAGATGGGTGTTCTGGGTTTTGGTTTTTGAGTGAAACCTTAAAATGTGAAAATGAGAGTAGAATATGTCCTTGTCATTGAAGGAACTTGATATATGCTGATTACCAGAAGGAGTAGGAGCAAGGAAAGAGTAGGAGCAAAGAAAACATGGCCTTCCAGATGTTGCTGGACTGCAGCTTATATCATCCTTCACTATTGGTTAGAAAAAGGGAGTTGGCTATGTTGGATGGGAATTGTTTCTGGAGGGCCCCACATTCCAGACTTCTGCTATAGAGGAAAGGAATCCCCAGGTTTCCTAGAAATATTGGTTGTAAAACATGCTTCTGACTTCTATATGTAGCTCAGAGTGCAGGCCTGTTTTGAAACAAGTTGATGCTGGGTAGCTGGCACAACAGCATCTCCCAGCAAGTGCTATGCCCATCTTTGTTGCTTCTCTGTGTTCTGGGAATGTAGAGTAGGATGGAGGAAAAATAAGGGGGACAATAGCCATGATGGAGTGGATGAGGTATATTACCAAATCCACTAAATATTTAGTAACAAGTTGCTAACATGTATTTTTATTATATAGGCAGGAAAAACTTGGTTGAAAATCAATAATCATCCTATTCCTTGAGAAAGAAATCTGGGAAACTGCTGATAATCAATTTTCCTGATGAAGTTAGTGAAATTTGACAGAATACCGTAGAAGGGCATGAAGAAGCTGTCACCTTGTTGTTAATATTTTAAGGCAATATTACACATGTACATATTCCTCAAATTAATATGTATTTTGTATTTCGGTACCTGTAGTAAAAGGTTTTATGTATCTTACCATCATGCCTTTCCGGAAAGTTTTGTCAAAATGTTTTCTGCATTGCTGCAATATTTTAAGGTTGTTAAATTCATATAGTCTCCTGTGCATTTTCTCTTCTTAATGAATAGCTTGTTACTGAGCACATAAAAGTGTAGTGGTGGTTGCATCTACTAGTTTGGAATGAAGGTCACATAGGCAAAGTTATTTGAATTTTGTTTATTATTATGTCTGGTTCTTCCATATACAAAAGTCAGAAAATAATAACAGGCATGTATATATTTTAGTAGGAGCCAGTGTGGCGTAGTGTTGAACTACAACTGGAGACCAGGATTTGAATCCCCACTTGGCCATGAAAACCCACTGGCTGACCTTGGGCAAGTCATACACACTCAGAAAATCCTGTGATAGGGTTGCCATAAGTCGGAAATGACTTGAAGGCACACAACAACAAATGTATATTAGTAGCACTAAGATTAGTCCAGCAGATTTTGTTAGGTGTGATTATAATAAAATCTAATTACATTTGTGTGTATTCGCATTTACTGGATATTTTGTAGCCTGCATTTTAACTCCTCACCCACCTATTCCAGTGTTTTTATTGTGGTGCAGCTGAAATTCATCTTCTGCCTTGGAGGTTCCTTACAGAGTACCCTCCCACACCAAAGAGTCCAGCTGACTAACAGGGCAAAATGTCTCTTTCTCTTATGGAAGGGAAGGAGGAAAGGAGACCTTTTTTGACAGTGGTATCTAATTCCAGTGGCATTCTTCTATCAGTGGGCCAGCAAAAGAGTTTGGCATGGACCACACAAATTGTGGACATTAATAGTAGGTCATATTAATGGGTACATTATTGGTTGGTTTTTTGAATATAGAGGTAGATACCTGGAGGTCCAGGGTCCATATCTGCCTTCCTTCTGATTTAGATCCTTGCATAGTTTCTGATGCAAACTCACATTCTGAAAGCTCTTGCAGTCTATTCATGCTCTAACCTTTCTTGAACCCTGAGGCTGAAGGAAAGGGCTCTTTAAACCCATCTTTTACACAGCAGTATGAGCAGCAAGAGAGGTATTGACAGAATCTTCAGATGATTGTGTATGTAAGCTGTTCACTTTTCTACACAGACCAGAGCACAGGGAAGTTATAGTAAGCAACTGGACAGCCTAGAGGAAGTATTTTGCTAAATCTTCTGTATCTAATTGTGCTGGAAGAGAAGCAGTTGAAAAGCCTTCTGCCTCTAGCTTGGGAGTGAATCAATGAGCAGAATCAGTGTTGCAGGACCTCCTCCATCGCTCAGTTAGAAATATGGCCCCTGTTGACAATTAGTTGCTGGCCAGAGATTTAATGGCTTTACTTGAATTCTGTGTACACAATAAGGCAGGCCAGTAGTAATAGTTTTTGAAAGATCTAGGACATAATATGGAACACAGAGTTCTCCAAGCAATTCTGCAAATTGCTCTAAAGCTCAAAAGCCTAATGCAGACTGAAACTATTGTTGATAAATGCTAGAGCTACTGGCCTACATTTGGAAATTGTTGCAGTTGACCTGCAGAAGTTTCTTGGACACTACTTAAATATTACTTTCTGTATTTTTAGGATTTTTACTGTTCAGGTTCTCATAAGACTAACAGATTCAGAGTTCATTAAGCCTGCCTCAGGATGATCCACTAGTGCTACCTTTGGAACTAGTAAAGTTTGCCTGGTCTAAATACCCTAAAGGTACCAGATCCCCCATCTGATCTTACAAGCTAAGCAGGGTCAGTCCTGGTTAGTACTTGGATGGCAGACCACCAATGAATACCAGGTGCTTTAGGCTTCATTTCAGAGGAAGGAACTGGCAAACCACCTCTAAGAATTCTTTCCCTAAGAAAACCCTATGAAAGTCATGGGGTTGCCATAAGTCTATAGGCAACTTGCCTCTCCATTGATGCCCCCTTGTCATGGGAGAGAGGCTTGCATACCCTAATGACGTTTTGAGCTATGCTGGCGGTGGCATAAAGCTACCGGTAGGGTCTCCCATGCCAGATAAGTCAAAACCGAAGGGTCTGACAAAGAGCGTCAAAGGGCAGGATGGGCTCTCTAGCCTTGTGGCAACTGTCCTAGGAGAAGGAAAACTCTAATCCCAAACCCGGGCAGATGGTGCTCGTCCAACCCTGTAAGGTCAACCATCTAAGAGAAGGAAACTCTAATCAAACCTACGACCTGAGGACCTCACTGCTACGTCCATGCTTGCAAGGCCACGGCAGATGAACCTTTGGTTTAAAGGGTGAGACCAGTTCTGTGCACGCTGCGCTCCACCAGAAAAATCCATTGCACAGGCTCGAAGGACAAATCCAGTTCCAAAAAAGCCCTGTAGCAATAGGTGAGGGATGAAACGGCAGGTGTAAAGATGCACTGGAAGCCACAGACCCAACCCTGCATGCAGGTGGTTCAGGACATTGGTCGCTCGAGGCTGACCTGGGAGATGACAGTCTTGTTCGGCAGCATCCTGAACGACCAAGCAGCCTTTTTTAAGGAGAGCACTGCTTGCTCCACATGGAGAGGGGCCTAGAAAAGGTGGCTTAAAAAAAGCTCATCCCCAACTACCTGGTTGGCTAGCCACGGCCAACGTGCATCTTCTGCTGCGGTCAAACCAAGGCAAAGAAACAAAGGCACACACCGGCCTCCAAAAGTGTAAATAAACTGACACTTGCATGCTTGGACATCAGAACCATGCGAGACTCTGAAGATAGTAGACAGCCTGAGCGTCATTCTGCCCTAATAGCCCATGAACTATCACAACTTAACATTGACATTGCTGCTCTTAGTGAAGTTCACTTCCATGAGGAAGGCAGCCTTAAAGAACATGGCGCCGGCTATACACTTTACTGGTCTGGCAAACCCAAAACTGAAAAACATCTTTCAGGAGTAGGCTTTATGATTAAAAACTCCATTGCTTCCAAACTCGAAACCTTGCCAACAGGACACTGATCGCATTATTTCCTTACGCCTCCCACATGTTGTTCTCTTTAGTATATATGCCCCAACAATGCAAGCCAACCCTGTAGAGAAAGACAAGTTCTACACAGACCTACGCCAACTCATACAAAAAGTCCCTGTAGAAGATAAAATTATTATCGTTGGTGACTTCAATGCCAGAGTAGGAAAGAACTCCGAAGCCTGGAAAGGTGTCTTAGGCAAGCATGGTGTTGGAAATTGCAATGATAACGGACGCCTCCTGCTAGAGTTCTGTGCAGAACAACAGCTGACTATTACAAACACTATCTTTCAGCAGAAAGATAGCTTGAAGACAACCTGGATGCATCCCCGATCCAAACATTGGCACCTCATTGACTATGTTCTAGTCCGTCAGAGAGACATTCGTGATGTCCGTCATACCCGAGCGATGCCCAGTGCAGAATGCCAAACAGATCATCGCCTCGTCAGATGTAAACTAAATCTTCATCT
The DNA here is from genome assembly GCA_030847615.1 of Gambelia wislizenii. Lineage (NCBI taxonomy): Eukaryota > Metazoa > Chordata > Lepidosauria > Squamata > Crotaphytidae > Gambelia > Gambelia wislizenii. Next base: position 443,954,263 of record JAUMIR010000001.1, on the reverse strand, counting down.
TAAGTTCAAACCTAAGAGGGGTGGCATGTTAAAGAAGAGACTCCAAGTCAACAATCTTCAACAAGCTACCATGAGAGACAACTTCCAGGCAAATCTACAAACAAAACTTGAAGACCATCCTACAGATCCTTCTCCTACAGTGCTTTGGCAACATATCAAAAACAGTATCCTCCAGTCTGCAGAAGAATCCCTCAGGTTCTCCCACAAGAAAAATCAAGACTGGTTTGATGAAAACAACCAAGAGATCCAGGAGCTGTTGGCAAAGAAAAGAACTGCTCACCAGGCATACCTCGCCCAGCCAACCTGCCATGTAAGAAAAGCAGCTTTCCACCTCACATGTACTAAACTTCAACAAAAACTCCGAGACATGCAGAACAAGTGGTGGATCAATATAGCAGAAAAGACACAACACTGTGCAGATCTGGGTGATCTTAGAGGATTTTATGAAGCTCTTAAGGCAGTGTTTGACCTACTTATCAGGTCCAAAGCTCCTTATACAGTACAGATGGTCAAACATTAATTACTGATAAAGCCTCCATCCTGAATCAATGGGCTGAACATTTTCAAAGTCTCTTTAGCGCCAACCGAGTAGTCCAAGACTCAGCTATCAAACATATGATACAAAAACCAATGAAAAATGAATTGGACATAGCTCCCACTTTGGAAAAGACCCTTAAGGCCATACAGCAGATGAAAAACAGCAAGGCAGCTGGGATTGATGGAATCCCACCTGAAGTTTGGAAACATGGAGGTCATGCACTCCACGATAAATTCCACGAATTCCTTGTGAATTGCTGGGAAAAAGGGGAACTGCCATCAGATCTCCGAGATGCAGTCATCATCACCCTGTACAAGAAAAAAGGAGCAAAATCCGATTGCTCAAACTATCAAGGCATGACACTGCTCTCTATTGCTGGAAAAATCCTTGCAAGGGTACTCCTGAACAGATTAGTTCCTGCTATTGCAGAAGAACTTCTTCCTGAAAGCCAGTGTGGCTTCAGAGCCAATAGGAGTACTACAGACATGGTATTTGCCCTTAGACAACTGCAAGAAAAATGTAGAGAGCAGAACAAGGGTCTCTATGTAACATTTGTCGACCTTGCCAAAGCCTTCGACTGTGAGTAGAAAAGGTCTGTGGCAGATCCTGGAAAGACTAGGATGTCCCCCCAAATTCCTTAAAATGATTATCTTGCTACACGAGGGCCAGCATGGTCAAGTCAGATATGGTGATGCTCTTTCAGAGCCCTTTCTAATAACTAATGGAGTGAAGCAAGGTTGTGTTCTTGCACCAACTTTATTTACAATCTTCTTTAGCATGATGCTCCAAAGGGCTATGGCAGAGCTTGAAGAAGACGACAGCATCTATATACGTTACTGTACTGAGGGTAGCTTGTTTAACTTAAGCTGTCTGAGGGCTCACACTAAGACTCTAAACTATCTAGTCCATGAGCTGCTCTTTGCTGATGATGCTGCCCTTGTTGCCCATACAGAAGCAGCTCTGCAGCGCCTAACATCCTGCTTTGCAACAGCTGCAGAGCTGTTTGGGCTGGTAGTCAACCTGAAGAAAACAGAAGTTCTTTACCAGCCTGCACCAAAGGACGAACACCACCATCCCCACATTGCCATCAGCAAATCTGTGCTTAAGTCCGTTCAGCAGTTCACCTACCTGGGAAGCATCATCTCCTCAGATGCCAAGATTGACAAAGAGATCGATCACAGATTAACAAAGGTATATTGTGCATTTGGAAGACTTAACAAAAGAGTCTGGAGCAATAAACACCTGAGGCAAAGCACAAAAATCAATGTGTATAGAGCCATTGTACAGTCTATCCTCCTTTATGGATCTGAAACATGGGTCACCTATCGCCACCACCTATGACTCCTCGAATGCTTTCATCAGCGCTGTCTATGCACAATCCTAAATATATACTGGACTGACTATGTGACGAATGTTGCTGTCCTTGAGCAAGCAGGGATCACCAGCATTGAGGCCATGATATTGAGAACACAGCTGCGCTAGGCAGGGCACGTTTCTAGGATGGAGGACCATCGCCTCCCAAAAATACTACTCTACGGTGAACTCGCCACGTGTCAGCGTAAGAGGAGCGCTCCAAAAAAGCAATACAAAGACTCTCTGAAACAACATCTCAGGCTCAGCCAAATTGATCACCAACAGTGGTCCGCCCTGGCCTCATATCGGGAGGCATGGAGACGCACAGTCCACAATGCTGCAGCCTTATTTGAGAACTCACGCCGAACAAGTCTTGAAGAGAAACGACAACGCAGAAAGAATCACAACTCAAAAACATCACTCAAGGAGACCTTCTGCTGTGCTTTCTGCAACCGGACTTCTTTATCTCGGATTGGCCTTTTTAGTCATCAGCGCGCTTGCAGAAAGCGCAGGATGAGTCCTTCCTGAATCTTCGTTTGTGAAGAAAAGCCAGAGAAAGAGCGAGAGAAAGGCAACTTGAAGGAACTTACACACAAAGTTTGTCTGCTGATAGGAAGAAAAAGCTATTGTGTGAACTTAATGGGGATAAAATATGGCACACTATGGAGATTTTCAGACTACACTGTTATAGTGTTACTATTCTACTTTAACTACTCTGGCTTCCTGCTATGGAATTCTGGGGCGTAAGAGCTTTCTGGCTGAGATTTCTAAATGCCCCTCACTAAACTGCAAATCCCAGGATTCAACAGGAGGCAGCCATAGCAAATAAAGTGGAATAGTAACACTATAACAGTGTTGTCTGAAAATCTCCTATGTTTATGTAGCTGCAACCCTGTGTATGCTTGTATGAGAGTAAGCCCTACTGAACACTGTGAAACTTGTTTCCAAGTAAACATAAAATTGTGCTTGGTCCCACCATTCCCAATCTGCCCCCTCTCAAAACATGCACACAGTTTGAGTGTGAGTTTCAAACAGAAGAGTGGAAGGTATTCTTTTAAAGTATTTTAATTGGTTTTAATCTATCTTTTCCCCCCTTAAATTGTTTAATCTGTTTTTAGCCTTTTAAAGTCATTATATTGTTTGTGTGTATGTGCCTTCAAATCACCCTTCAATTTATGGTAACCCCATGACTTTTATAGGGTTTCTAAGGCAAGGAATATTCAAGAGGTGGTTTTGCCAGTTCCTTTCTCTGAAATATAGCCTACAGCATCTGGTATTCGCTGGCAGTCTCCCATCCAAGTAGTAACCAGGGTTGACCCTCTGTAGCTTCCAACATCAGACAGTATCTGGTGCCTTTAGGGTATTTAGACCTGCATTGTTTACATTTTTAAAATTGATTGTGTTAATTTTATGCCACCATGAGATCTTTAGAGGATGAGATATAAATATTTTAATAAAATAATAATTAATTAAATAAAAATGCACAGTGTAGAAAGGATAGCTGCTGGTTATTCAAGTAATTAATCAAACCAAGTCAGAAAAGAAATCCTTCAAAGTCCAAGGTCACTAGCCAGTTTAACCAATGAACCTCAATGTGTTTATCAGTTAGACTGGGCAGCTTTCAGAAGCTGTACACACATCTATACCACCCCATGTGTTCCTTCTTTTTTGGTTATTCAAAAAGGGCCTTTCTGCCCATTGTAAAATAAGACAGTTTTGCTATGTTCTAGGTCCAATAGAGTTTCAGATTACCAACATTTTCCTCTAAGAGATTTGGAGGCACTATTGACTTTATGGAAGCTAAAAACAAATTAAATTTTTGCAGGGTGTGTTACTGAAATGGTCTTGGGCTACACATTGGCTAGTTCTTAGCTTAATCCTGAGTCATTTGCTGTCCCTGATAAAATCTGTTCTAGCAGATGTTTACACCAATAATTCTCATGTAAATCAGAATTGGAAGAGATATCAAGGACCCAACCCTTGCCATGTAGGAATCTGCAATGACAACATCTCTGGGAGCTCTAATCTCTGTTTTAAAATGTCTAGTAAAGAAGCTCTGCTGTCTTCCAAAGCAAGGTATACCGTCAGACCATCAGGAAGTTCTTCCTAAAGTTTAGTCAGAATCTCCTTTCTTGTAATTTAAATCCAGTGTTTCATGTCCTACCTTTTGGATCAGGAGAAAACTAAATTGCTACATCTTCTACATGACAGCTTTTCAAATATTTAAAGAACACTATCTGTCTGTCTTCGTTTCTCCAGGCTTAAAAGCAACCAAATCCCTCAACTGTTCCTTACAGGGCTTGGTTTGCAGGGCTTTTGTCATCTTGATCACCCTCCTCTGGATATGTTCCCCTACTTGTCTGTTAATTCTCTAGATCTGGAATATAATTCAGTTCATGCCCCTTGTTACCTAGAGGGCTTTGTTTCAAGTAACTTGTGTAGAGCAAAACAATAGTGGTTTTACTCAATACTATTCACCTCTTACTTGGCTTAGAATTGCAGTTGGAATTCAGTAAAAATTTTGCTTATTTTGCAGTATAGTTGATTTTTAAAATTTATTTTTATTTATTTTCCAAATCATTTATCTAGCATATATCTTAAATAATCTCTCAATATATAACATATCTCCTTTCTTCAAAAGAAACCAACAAATAAGAATAACGACAAAAACCCAACATAAGTATAGTTGATTTTTAATTATTATGATTGTAAAGAGTAAGGAGAAAGTAGAGATTAACAGTTCAAGAAGACTGTGTTCTTAAGATTTTCTGAAAATTGCTTTCTGAATTGCAGTACTGATTTCTAATTGTTTTCCTAATTTCTTCTTTGTAAACATCGCTAAAGGACAGAGGATGTTTGTTTCTTCTACCTGTGTTCAATTAATAGGAGACATGTTACAACTTCTGTTTTTACACTAGTATTTTTTACTGATGTGACAAATTCAGCTAGCAATTCATTTGCAATCATGCAGTTTAGGTGCACGGATCAACCAAGGCTGCAGAAACACATCAATGAGCAGAATTTTTCTTTGGATATGTACCGTACTCTGGAGTCCTTCCGACCTACATGTATGTGAAGAGTAATGGTCAACTTTCAACCTTCCCCTTCCCAACCAGCATGACAGTGTGCTCTCTTCAGCAGCAGAATGGAGAGGAGTTACTAGAGCTGGCTTTTTTCTTTCTTTTTGGCTTTGTGAGAAAAATTAAATTCTGTTTTATTGCAGACTGAATGGCGTATCAATAGCTTGTTAAGTGATTAAGAGATGGCTGGGATACAACTTCCTTATTTTTGTATCCAGTGACTGTTCTGTCACATCACTGCATTCTACTCTAGCTAATCTAGAGTAAATATGATCTCCCTAGGTTAGAGTGTCCAGTCTACCAGTAAGCAAGTGTGAAGATTAGATCATATGTAGGCATGGAGGGGGAATTTGTGCCAAGCAGAAATTTCCCTTCTCTCTACAAATACTAGCTTTGGAGTGGAGAATCTTCCATGCAACTGCTCACAGGAGGAATCACAATTATTGCAAGCCCCTTTAAACCAATATTTCCCTTTAAATGTCCCGCAGGTTAATTACTGTAGTTTTGCCCTAACTTTAGGCATTAGCTCTCTCCACAACAAATGGTCCTGCTAGGGTAGATTCCCTGGAATGCTAAACCATATGTTTGCTCGTTGGGTTAACAAAGGGCATATTTTGGATATTCGGCTGCTAATAAGTAGTAAAGGGGTTGTGGAAATGCACTTCTTCCTCACTGTTACCAGGAGGAAAACACGATATCTCCCTTTTCTCAGCTAGACTGATTGTACCAGAGTTCTGTTATCCATCAATTCTAGAATATATAGAGCTCTAATATCATGTCTTGATTGTACCAGAGTTCTGTTATCCATCAATTCTAGAATATATAGAGCTCCAATACCATGTCTGGTTACAGGTGATGAGATTATTAACTCCAATTATGCACTTAATACCCGTTGAAGCACTCCTAGATCAGTATTGCCTATGTGGGCAAATGACCTTACTCTGTAAAATGCCCTGTTTTTCTGCCCAGCCTTAACACTGTTCTGTGTCTTGCTTTTTCTTGTTACATCCAATGTGACGTGTGACATTACATCATACGCTGAACATTTCTTCATCATTGCCTCGCATCAGTGGTAGTAGCTGACAAAACAGAGAGAGTACAACACAATGACGTCACACCATGTATTGTCCTAGAGCAAATCAATCCTGAACTCTCCCTAAAAGTCAAGATGACTAAATGACTGTCATACTTTGGACATACCGTAAGAAAGCATGACTCACTAGAAAAGACAATGATGCTTGGGAAGGTAGAAGGCAATAGGTAAAGAAGGAAGACCCAATTACAGGTGCATAGACTCAAACAGGGAAGCCATGGGTGCCCTGAATTTTCAAGATTTGATCAGGGCTGTTGATGACAGGGTGACTTGGAGGTCTCTCATAGTGTTGAAGTTGACATGACAGTGGTGAACACAAGTTGTTTGTGTCGGACATTATAAGAGAGTGACAAAGCAAGTGGCATTTCTGGGTCTGTTAGTTTCTCTCTCTGGCTTTTCTTTGCAAACGAAGATTCAGGAAGGACTCATCCCGCATTTTCTGCAAGCACACTGATGACTGAAAAGGCCAATCTGAGATAAACAAGTCCGGTTGCAGAAAGCACAGTAGAGAGTCTCCTTGGGTGATGTTCTCGAGTTGTGATTCTAAACTGTACAACATCTATAGATCACACAACTGCATACAACTTTCAAATGACAGTGCTGTTCTTTTAGCATCTACAGTACCTAAGGCAAGAAATGCCACCCTGCAAAGCTAAAAATAGTGATAGTGCTTGATGTTCTTGGGTGCTAACTGCTGCGTCTAATTAAAATATTCACATTGTGGTGTCCTGGGTTTTCTAAGTGGAGCATGTAGATCAGAAAGGAAAGCTGACCCCTTAGAAAATGTTTGGAAGGCAGTCTCTCTGTGTTGCATAACCTTCTCTTCTCCAAGCTAAACATACCCAGCTCCCTAAGCTGCTCTTCATAAGAGCATGGCTTCCAGACCTTTTACTATTTTGGTTCCCCTCCTCTGGACACATTGCAGCTTGTCAATATCTTTCTTGAATTGTGGTGCCCAGAACTTGACTAAGTATTTGAGGTGAGGCCTGACCAAAGCAGAATAGAGTGGTACTATTTCTTCCCTCTATCTGGACACCATTCTTCTATTGATGCAGCCTAGACTCACATAGGGTTTTTTGCTGCTGCATCACATTGTTGACTCATGTTTAGTTTGTGGTCTACTAAGACCCCTAAATCCCTTTCACATGTACTGTTGTCAAGCTAGGTGTCACCCATCCTAGATCTGTGCATTTCAATTTTTTTTCCTTCCTAAGTGTAGTACCTTACATTTCTCCCTGTTGAAATTCATTTGGTTAGTTTTGGCCCAGCTCTCTAATCTATTAAAGTCATTTTGAATTCTTAACCTGTCTTCTGGTATATTAGCTAGCCTTCCTAATTTGGTGTCATCTGCAGATTTAATAAACATGCCCTCTATTCCATCAGCCCAAATCATTTATAAAGCTGTAGAGCAGCACTGGGCCCAGGAAACATCCCTGTGGCATCCCACCAGACACTTCTCTCCAGGATGAAGAGGAACCATTGCTGAGCATCTTTTGGGTTCGGCTGGTCAACCAATTATAAATCCACCTAACAATAACAGTGTCTAGCCTGCATTTTACTAGAGAGAGAGAGAGAGTCTCAGAGTATTATGGGGGACCTTGTCGAAGGCCTTACTGAAATCAAGGTATGCTACATCCACAGCATTCCCTTCATCTATCCAGCTTGTAATTCTGTCAAAAAAGGAGATAAGATTATTCTGGCATGACATGTTTTTCAGAAACCTATGTTGTCTTTTAGTGATTATGGCATTGCTTTCTAACTGCTTACAGACTGTCTGTTTAATTATTTGTTCTATAATCTTTCCTGGTATTGATGTCAGGCTAACTGGGCAATAATTATTTGGGTCCTCTTTTTTCCCCTTTTTGAAAATGGGGACAACATTTGCCCTCCTCTGATCTGCTGGGACTTCTCCAGTTCTCCAGGAATTCTCAAAGATTATTGACAGTGGTTCTCAGGTTACTTCTGCCGGTTTTTTAATACTCTTGGATATAGTTCATCTGGCCCTGGAGACTTGGAATTCGTTTAGAATAGCCAGGTATTCCTGTACTGCCTCTTTACCTTTTCTGCACTGCATTTCCCCTATTGCCTCATCTGCTCTATTTTCCCCAGGTTGAGCACTGCTTTCCTTTTTGGAGAAGACCAAGGCAATGAAGGTGTTGAGTAGTTCTGCCTTTTCTCTGTCCCCAGTTAAAACTTCTCCACACAGTGGCCCTACCATTTCCTTGTTCTTCCTTTTGCTATGGACATAACAAAAAAAAAAAGCCCTTTTAATTGTTTTTAACCTCTCTAGCAAGCCTGAGTTTGTTCAGCCCTTTAGCTTTTCTGACTTTCTCCCTACACATGCTGGCTATTCATTTGAATTCCTCTTTGGTGACTTCTCCCTTTTTCCATTTCTTGTATATATCCTTTTAAAATCTTAGCTCAGTTGAAAGTTCTTTAGACATCCATCCTCGTTTCTTTAGGTGCCTCCCATATAACATATCTCTGGTTATTTTGAAATATCTCCTGCTGGGGAGTTGTTCCAATCTCCATATTATTTTGCTGTATCCATCTCCAAACTATTCTTTTGGAGGTGCAGTGACTAGAACTATAAACAGTATTCTTAAATAAAGGCATTATGATATTGGCAGGGTTTTTTTTTTTATTCTTTTCCTAATGATCTCCTACGTGGAATTTGCTTTTTTTTTTAAAGTAGTTGCACACTGGGCTGACATTTTCATTGCTGCAAGATCCTTCTCATGGTCAATCAGGGCCAGCTCAGACTCCTTCAGCATACTGTATATGTGAAATTAAGATTTGTAGCCTTAATTTGCACTACTTACTTAGACTGAACTGTATTTCCCATTTTAATGCCTTTCCTGTACTTTGCAAATACCCTTTGGAGGCCCTTTGTTTCTCCATTTTGTTTTAACTACCTTTAATAATTTGTATGTGCTGAAATACTTAAAGAGAGATAGAAAGCTTTAGTTTAACTCCTAAGTATAAAGCTGCCTTATGCTAGAAGCTCCTACTCCAAAACATTCTTGTGTCTTGCTTTTAGCTTGATGGTTTTCCACACTGTCTTTATTAGTCAGCCTCACTGAAAATAGTCCAAGGAATCACTGCTGTCTTTTGCCTCCTACTTGGTCCTCTGTAAAGATCTGGCAAGTTATCTAATCTGTATCAGGGAGAATCCTATTCAAGAGCTTCTAAGTAATGATTAGCCAGGTTGGTGCACTTATATCTGAGGCCTGCAATACAGGATTTATTAAAATGTCATAAATTTGGTACTTGAGGATGCATTCAAGCATGACAATGAATAAGAAAGAAGTCTGCTTAGATAATTGTTTCCCATTCTGTCCTTTGCATTGAGAGAGATGGAGAAGCCACTGGCAGAGGATAACTCTGCCAGGCATGCCCTCACACCTCCCTGAGCCTTGACCTCTATTCTCCTGGGGTTGGAGTGTCCCCCTCACAGCCACTCAGTGGCAAGGGGATAACAGGGGACAGGCAGGTTGTCCTTCAGCAGCCAACCACGGGACCATCTGGGAGGATGCTTTGTTGTCCTGCAGCTTACTACAGAAACACAGTCAGCAAGCTGCCTTGCAATTTTCCTCTTGCCACTGAATGACCACTGGGGGGTATCTCAGCACTAGGAGAGGTATGGTCAGTGCCCTATGGGTCATCAATTAAACAAAATTGAATTTATTGATCATAAAAAATATATAGACATATGTTGGACTTCACCTGGTCTATGTCACCTGCAGGATGCCAGCTATATTGTGTCTGGTTTTAAATGATGGGTTATTTTCTAGTTTTGAGCAGATTAAAACATTTGTCCTGTACAGCTTTGGCTTGCCAATTTGAATACTGTTTGTTAGAAGGGATAACTTGTTTCTTGATAAATCGAGATCTCGTGTTCTGGGTGGTGGTTATTGTAATAGCAGGCAAATAGGATATTTTCAACTACCTCTAACTTACACAAGTCTTTTTCTCCCAAATAGGAATCTCCAAAAATTAAGTCTCTTTGGTGATATAAGCATTCTACAACAACATGGAAGTATATCAAATACATACCTCAGCAAAGTGGACCCAGATGGCAAAAAGATTAAACAGTAAGTTGTCAAAAATATTATTATAGCAGTCTTATTTTAATTTGTGTGCTGCATGACAGTAACTGGCCTGTAAATACACTAGGTTTGTAGAAATATAATCCTTTTGTTATGTTTGTGTTCCCTGATCAATTACTGAAGGTGTTTGTGATTTCAAAGATCTGTACCATTTATGTTCTTCATCACAATTTCTTCTGCAAACAGACTTTGCTGTCACTCTAGAAATGAACAATAGTAATAGATATGTTGCAGGGAGGAGATCTGATAAAAATTTGTAGAAGCAGAGCAGGAAAAGTCTCGAAGACCAATCCAGTCCCCTGTTGCAGCAGAAATGCCACCCAGCACTCTCAGTAGTAAACCTTGTACTATCTAGGCCACAGTGCAAAAAGCAGAGAAAAAATTACCTCTCAACAGATGCTTGAAGATTGTTGCCTCGATTCAGCAAGATCAAGCTGAAAGCTGGGTTCATCAGTGGTGCGCATGCATTTCTGCATTGCAGTGCTTGTCCATTCATTAATAAATTGGCTGGATGTCATTTTTTACAAATTTATTTTTATACTCTCTTTTTCTGTATAGCAAACACAAGTGCATTAACCTAACCTCTCAGTACCAGTACTTTGTGCATCTCATTTTAAGTTATATTCCAAAGAGAACGATAGGACTAATTCATATTTGTATGTAGTTCAGCTTCCAACTTTATTTGAAATTGACTCAGTGAAGGGATGGATACATTGGTGCTATGAAAACTATTTGTGGTGATTTTTTGTAATAATGATTTCTCACATTTGGAATACTCACTTCATTGTTTAAATAAGATGCACCAACTACTGATACCTGAAGTAGAAGCAAATACTAGGCCATTCTCTTTAGGAGTAGTAGTAATCAATAGCCACCTTGATGTGTGGTTCCAAAGGAGCAAAATGAGTATTGTATCCCACTCACTTAAAGAAACAAACAAAAATTAAGGAAGGTAATATCACTTCAAAACCAAGGATACTTCTCCTATAAGAGCTTTACAGGTATTTATGTATATTTCCCTTCCCCAAATATGTGACTAGCTCCACATATTTCTTGTTTGTTTTGATGTTGCTGAATTTTTTTACAGAATTATTTTATTTTATTTGTATTTAGTATTAACAAACAAAAATCATTTGATGAGTCAACAAAGTAGCCATAGTGTCATACAAACAGAAGAACTTTTGATACAAACATAGTCAGGGTAATCACAAAGTAGCAGGGAAAAGAAGACCTGTACAAGCCAGAGCACCTCTGGTACAGATTATGTGTTTCTTCATTCTCACAGGTGAGTCTGAGTAAGAGTAGCGAACCACACCTTGCAAGTTGCAGAAGGGACGGTAGGAAAACGCAGCACATCCTTCCAAAAAAGGAAGCTGGGACCTCGGGGGTCTTGGACAGCAGCCTGTATTGTCTACATAATCTATTAAAATAAACCAATCTGCTATAAAGGTAGTAGCTGTTGCATTACCATTGTAAAGCTTGGTCAGTTTCTCTGAGAGCCAGGTGGACTCGTTCTTTTCCCACCAAGCCTGTATTGATAACGACCCAGTCTTCCAATGCTTTGCTATCTCGGTCCAGGCAGCTGCTAAGAGAAATGCCAATATTTTACACATTTCTTGTTTTAAAGGTATAAACTTAGTACTTTTAGACAGTATGCTTTTGGACAAAAGTGTTAAGTTGCTTGCTCATCTACCTAAACTAGGCTCTGAATAAAACACTTTTACTGTGGCAGGATAAGACTGTTCCTCCTGTTTCTTTTTGCAGAATACAGCAGCTGTTTGAAGAAATATTGGGTAACAGCAGGCAACTGAAATGGCTGTCATGTGGGTTTATGCTACAAATCGTAACACCCACATCATTGTCATCTCTCTCAAACCCTATTGCCAACACCATGGAACACCTGAGTTTACTGGACAACCACATCCCTGGTAATACCACTCTTATAACTGCAGTTGAATTGGAGCGCTTTGTCAATCTTCGTTCGCTCGCCTTGGATTTCTGTGATTTTACAGCAGAAATGGCAAGAGTCTTGGCTGATAGTAATCATGTGCCTTTGTATCGACTGTCTCTTCTGGTCCACAATATTTCTGTAATGCACAAGTCCTTGGAAAATATGCCAGAAGATGAGGATTGGAAGGCACTGACACGCAATAGCACTAATCTTCGGGTCTATATAATGGCTTTTGATATCAAGAGTGATGACATGTTAAGGATTCTTAAGCCCAGTATCCCACTGGAGAGGATTCACTTTGACAGCTACATCACTTGTGTTTCAGGAGCTGTTGTTGATCTCATATCTAGGCAGTATGATAAGTTCCTCACTCATTTCATACTAATGAATGATGTGATAGATATGTCTGGCTTCCCAGATCTCAGCGACAACCGGACCGAAGATCCATTGGTTTTACTGGCCTGGAGGTGCACAAGGCTCTCTCTTCTGGCAGTACATGGTATGGAGCTAATTCCGTGAGTGCAAAACATGGGTAGTTTAGAAACCTACACATCAGTATGTGTATGGATATACACTTGATGTGTCACTCCAGGTATTTTCATCTGGAAGTCGGGAGGAAACAATTTATTGGGCAGGGAGTAAATGTCACTCTGGTCTCAAGCATGGGTAAATGATTAAAATTGGTGCCAAAGACTGTCAGTTACAAAAACTGAATCTAATGGAAAGAAAGGAACATTACTTCTAATACTGTTTGATCTTTCATTAGTCATTCACTCCTGATTTCTTCATAGGTGTATTACCCTTGTGGTGTGTTAAGATCACTCACTGGGTGCTACAGTTTAAAACTCTAATGCTATATAAATACCATGCAGTATACATATAATCTCTCTCTGACTTTTCTTTGTAAATGAAGATTCAGGAAGGACTCATCCCACCCTTTCTGCAAGTGCGCTGATGACTAAAAAGGCCAATCCGAGATAAACAAATCCGGTTGCAGAAAGCACAGCAGAAGGTCTCCTTGGGTGATGTTTCCGGGTTGTGATTCTTTCTGCGTTGTCATTTCTCTTCAAGTCTTGTTTGGCGTGAGTTCTCAAATAAGGCTGCAGTATTGTGGATAGTGCGTCTCCATGCCTCCCGATGTGAGGCCAGGCCGGACCATTGTTGGTGATCAATTTGGCTGAGCCTGAGATGTTGTTTCAGGGAGTCCTTGTATTGCTTTTTTGGAGCACCCCTCTTACGCTGACCCGTGGCGAGTTCACCATAGAGTACAATTTTTGGGAGGCGATGGTCCTCCATCCTAGAAACGTGCCTTGCCCAGCGCAGCTATGTTCTCAATATCATGGCCTCAATGCTGGTGATCCCTGCTTGCTCAAGAACAGCAACATAATATACTAAGAAAAATACCATGAGACATTCCCTTAGCCAGCTACCCAGAATGCTGAGGGGGGAGAGGCAGCCCTATGAAACCGAATTTTAAAAACTTGTTTGTACAATACCTTCACAGTGTTTATAGGCTCAGTAAACTGTCCCAAATTATGAAGTCGAAGGCTTTCATGGCCGGCATCCGTAGATTTTCCTTGGGTTTTTTCTGGCCTGTGAGGCCGTGTTCTGAAATAGGTTCTTTCTGATGTTTCGCCTGCATCTGTGGCTGGCATCTTCAGAGAAAGATGTCCCAAAATAGTGTGGTTTCTCACAAGAAACTCTTCAAGGAAATTGCTAAATGGAAAGGAGGTGTTGTGTGGTTGTCAGATGTTAAAACATCTTTGGGATAGGAAAAAGGAAGGAATCTAAAGTCCAATAACGAAGCAATGTCTGACCTTCTGTTTCAGGTTTCACAGTTTGGGCTCACAATCTGATTGCAATTGCTCGTCTTCGTGGCTCTGATTTGAAAGTGCTTGAAGTCACAGAAGAAAGCATTGATTTTGACCAAGGTGAACTGGCTGATCAGGATGTGGATCCAGTACATAATCTCATTGAGCAGGTATCCCTTGGATTGGGTCGACCTTGGCATGCAGTCATGGACATAGAATTACTCAGTGTCTTTACTGAGCCAACTCGTCATTTTTACAGAGAAATGCAAAGCTTCAGTGAAGGCATTTAGCTCTCTTTATTTACAGTTCCTGTGGTTACATATGCAAGTAGGGTCCTATTATGTTTTTCAGTAGTGTGAATTAACCCCTCTTGTGCTGTGTTTAATCAGTATTAGCTATATAGAATTATATATGTATATTCTACTTCTTGATCAAAGAACGTAGTCGGGTATTGGTTTAGAAGCTGAAAGTGGCAACGTTTAGGGCTTTCACGGTTAATGGACTTGTCTACAAAAACAAAACAAAACTCAGATGTGGCCGAAAGTTGTCTGAGGTTGCCGGCTAACTTTCTTTTTGTTTTGAGTAATTGCAACTTCACTGATTTTACTATTGTCGGAGTTTTTGTGCTCAGGAGCCAAAAATCTTTTTCCTATCCATAGCCCAGTGGTTTTGAATGCAGTCATTGTCATGTAAACTGGTAGCATGCTACTTAAGCTTTTTTAAAATATCAGGACTATCAATACCATTTACTGTATACCTTTGCTTTGATTTCACGTACAATATCTGAAGCATGAATTGCCACTCTGCAATCTCCTCCTTGAATATGAATCAGTAGTCTCTTGCACTGTGTAGCTCCTTCAGATGTTTACCTGACTCTGAAAGCTATAAGTTGTAGCTTCATTGTAAATGAATTATAGCTTCTTTTTCTCGTGGTCTGTCAGCTTCTCTGTACAAGTTAGCTTTGGGCCCAGATTTAAAAAGAAATGTTAAGTCTTTACACTCCGATGGGGTAAAACCATAACAATTTAGATATAAATTTATAAGTCTTCTTTGCTTGCAAACAAACATTAGTCGTGAAATCCCTAGCAACTAAGTCACTGGATTTTCTCTGTCAGCGCCTGTGTCAGCTGCCAAAGAATAGATTAAAATGAAGAAGTGCCCACATGCTGGCAGGGGCAGGCCAATTTTTGGTCAGCCAGATACTGCTAGATTGTAATATATAAGGTCGAATTTCGACCTGTGGTACACAGCTGTGCTGTGGCTCAGTCAGCAACCTCAGAACTCTTAAACATGCACCTGTTTCACTGTGAATAGTGAATGTAAAGGAAGGAAAGGAAAACAGATACAAGCCTTGTTCTATCACAGGTATGAGCTGCTATGATGCATGAAGAACATTCCATGAAGTATGTTTTAAAATCTTGTTATATCTGAGAGGCTTTAAAAGCCGATTTAAACTGTTTCAGGGCAACCGCGGTACAGACGTGGTCTCTGTGAGACTTCCACCTGACCCAAGTTTTAAGTGGTACGAATGTTGTGCATTTAATGTTAAAGGACAGTCTGCAATAATAAAGTAAGTGGCCAACGTGGGTGCCCAGCAGTGCTGAGACCTGGCTGCCATATTGTAAGCTTTGGAAAACACAATTTATGCAACAGATGTCCAGATATGATTCTATTTATGGAAAAGTTTATATGTGTTTTACAAATGGTTTTACCATCTTATATTAAAATGACCTTTTGACAGGTGTGCGCTGTTTTGTCTCCAGTGAGCACATACCATGCGGATTTTATATGTACATCAGTAGAGTGAATCCACTGGCACAGTGTGTGTATATGCCAGATGTGGTGAGATTTTATCTTATAAATGTGATCAGACTAAAGTAACTCCTGACAGAAAATGTAAGGAAACCAGCTGAGTGTTTGACTTGATGACTGATGTTGTATGGTTTATGTTAAATGTATATTCTTTTAATCAATGAATAAAGCATTAAAACTGAGCATTGCAAAATATTTTATTATATCAGCATGATAGGTTTACTGTCGGATAGGTCACACTTTTTGTTGTAAACTGCTTGCTCTCATGATTTTAAGTCCAAAAATCTTTGCATTCTGAAATATGAAACAGGACATTTTGGCTAATGCTTTATGAAAATAAGCTGAGCAAAAGATCAGACTAGCTGATGTGATCTGATATGGTGTATTTGAAATGGCAAA
Organism: Gambelia wislizenii; assembly: GCA_030847615.1. Taxonomy (NCBI): domain Eukaryota; kingdom Metazoa; phylum Chordata; class Lepidosauria; order Squamata; family Crotaphytidae; genus Gambelia; species Gambelia wislizenii. The sequence goes on along the minus strand of JAUMIR010000001.1, from coordinate 443,938,117 downwards.
ATAAACCTTATAAGTATAGAATAAAAAAAGCCCAAAACCCCTTCCTTAGTAATGTTATATCTAAATTAACTTTGTTCTTAAAAACATGTGAGTTAATCTCCATCTCATTATTAAATAGACTATGAACATCTTTCAGGCTTTTGGCTTACATTTTACCTCTTAGCAAATTTTGATTGTATTTCATGTATGATATGACTGCATGGTAGATTGAGGGGGGAAAGGCAACTAGCATTTTGACTTCTATACAGACAAACATACTTTTTCTTGCAATTTGTTTCTTTTTATCCCTTTCAGCTTTTAACAGAGCTGAACATTACATACTTAGTTCCTCCAAGTTAAAAGCTTTTATACAGCACTTGTGTTGAGGGGGAAAACTAAGGACATTATTTAATGCTCAATGTGATCAATTGGACTGAGAGGCTAATCCTGGGACCTTTCTGGGGACCCACAATCTGTCTGTAGAGCTCAGCTACAGGTGTAATATTTGTTGTTGTTGTTGTTAACTGCCATAAAGTTGACTTCAACTTATGGCGACCACATGAATGAGAGATCTCCAAGTCACCCTATCGTCAACAGCCCTGCTCAGGTCTTGCAGATTCAGGGCCGTGTCTTCCTTGATTGAGTCTATGCATCTGAAATGTGGTCTTCCTCTTTTCCTACTGCCTTCTACCTTCCCAAGCATCATTGTCTTATATAGTGAGACATGTCTTATGATATGGCCAAAGTACGGTAGTCTCCGTTTATTCATCTTATCTTCTATGGATTGTTCAAACTTGATTTGCTCAACAACCTATTTGGGTTTTTTTAGCAGTCTACGGTATCCATAGAACTCTTCTCTAGTACATTTCAAATGAGTTGATTTTCTTCCTATCCACTTTCTTCACTGTCCAGCTTTTGCAACCATACATAGCAATAGGAAATAAGAGGGCATGGACAATCCTAACTTCAGTGTTCAAAGATTTATCTTTGGACTTCAGGATCTTGTCCCTTCATAGCTGCCCTTCCAAGTCCTAGTCTTCTTCTGATTTCTTGACTGCTGTCTCCACAGTAATCTGTGTCCACTACCCACCCCCAAAAAGGTAGTTAGTAAGATATAGTTGGGAAACTATGGCTAGATAATGAAACTTTCAGGAAGGAGAGGGGTCTAATGGAATTAACAGAAAAGAACATGGACTCTGCTTGGCCTGGTTGGCACACGGTGAATAACCCAATCATAGTAGATTGCTCCTCCTGCCATCCCAGAATGAATATTCACGGGAAGTCCAACTCTAATTTCCTCCTGGACTCCAGCATAAAATCTTTCAATTTCTTCTTCTGTCTCTGTAGTTGGAGCATAAACTTGGATTAAGGTTTTTCCCTGATGGGTTTTCCCTTAAGTCTTATTGACATGACTTGGTCAGACTTTGCATTATATCCTTTGACTGCTTGTGCTACTTCTCTCCTCAGTATAATGCCATCCCATTTCTTAGATTTTCATTTCCTGAGTAAAATACTGTGTAATTATCTGATTTGAAAGGTCCCATTCCTGTCCACTTTAGCTTGCTCACCACAAGTATTGCAATGTTTATACATTCCATTTCTTGTTTTACTATGTCTAGTTTCCCCGATTCATGCTTCTCACATTCCATGTTCCTATGTGTTGTGCAGCTTCACTTTCCTTTCACCTCTGAGCACATCATAGAATCATAGAGTTGGAAAAGACCACAAGGGCCATCCAGTCCAACCCCCTGCCATGCAAGAATACACAATCAAATCATTCCCGACAGATAGCAATCCAGCCTCTGTTTAAAAACCTCCAAAGAACGTCCTTTCAGCTTGAGTCCAATTGCGTCATTAGCCACAGTGCTACTTGTAGTTGTCCTCTGCTATATCCCAATAACTTGCTGAATGCCTTCAGACTTGGGAGTTTCATCTTCAGGCATTATCTCTTCTTTCATTTTGGACTGTCTCATCATAGGGTTTTCATGGTAAAAGATCTTCAAAAGGAGATTTACTGTGACTCCCTCTGTGCAGTACTGTACTAACAAGTGTTAGCTATGGTGCCACTGCCAGTGTTTCTGAGAAATCCTTTGCCAGTGTTACCCACCACTACTGCTGCTGCCCATTTGGCACATTTAGTCTGGCTCCTCAGCAAAAGCCTATCTGACATGGGAGAGCCTACCAGCAGCACTGCTGCCATCAGCATAACCGCTTGCCTCATAGGAGCACGCAATACCACCACCACTGAAAGGTAGTGCTCCTTAAATATTCTTGATCTGGAGTAATGTGTGGGTGGTGAGGGAAGGTGAGTCAATTAGTAATGGTTGTTCTGCAAACTAGCAGAACCAGTTTCCCCTGTTAATGTATGGTTTCTACACCCACATAACTTCCAGAAAAGTGTGGAAATGTATTGACTCTAAGATTCAGATTTCCTACTTTTGGTGCTGTGGTAGTTGGAGCACTGGTGACAAGCACAGATTATAGAATGGAAGGAAACTTAAGTCTTGAATATAACACGATCATATTGAATGGTTTAGTCATGAGTGTTCCGTAATCCTATGTTTAGGATAACAGCTGTGATACACAAAACTCCAATTCTAATCTGCATATTTTCATGATTTTTCTAGCAAAGCTCTGAGTACACATGCATTCAAGGGAAGAGGAAAGTGCCAGACATTTCTTATTTCTTATTGCTATTTTACAAGGTTGAGCTGCTTTAAATAGGATAGATTACTTTGTAGATTTATGTATTTTCTTGCTGGATATATGGAAAGATAAACTTGGAAAATAGTATGAATTCCAATGCACAGTGTGCTCTTTTAAAAAAATAACCATCAGAGATAGGCATTGGAAATGTTGGACATAGCTTATTAAATTTTCCATTCTCAAACAGTGCCTGGGAGGCCTTCAAATCAGTTTATTGTACCATGGTCATTTAACACCCATAAAAAGAAAGCAGGGGGCAGGAAACCCAAAATCAAAAATCATCTCATAATTCAGACTTTCTAAAAGTATGTTTATTAATTTATTATTATTATTATTATTATTATTATTATTAAATATCCCGCCTCACAGGATTCGTAGAAAAACTAGTTCAATTGGTCTGGCTGTAGTACATTGTATCCTGAAAGATGTACTATAGCAAAGATTACTATTATCACATTTATATCCCACCCTTTTCCCATTTCAGGAAAGATGAGACTGGTCTACTGATGGGAGGCCTCAAACCAGCCCAGAGTTCATCTCAATTGAAGCTGGTGGGCTTACTTCCACCTGTATGTGTGGCTGTGGCTACTTGGCACAATCCAGCTAAGAACATATTAACTGCTGTGTTCTGTATGTGACTGATGTTTGCTGGATTGTGCTGAGCATGTTAGCAATCCAGTGCAGTGGGTGGTCTAGTGCATTAACTAATGTTAACTTGCCTTTCAGGACATTTCTTCCAACCCAGTTTAAAAAATAAAATAGTGTAATGCAATTCATTACAAAAGGCAAAATATTACTTAAAGCAATTAAAGTACATAATAAACCCACAAAGAATTATAGTAATAAGCAGTACATAGCAACGTAATAAAATACAGCCTTAAACTGAAAGTCTTTGTGCCCTCCAAATGTTGTTGAGCTACAATTCCAATAGCTCTTTCCAGCATTGCCCATGGTGAAGGTTGCAATGATGAAGATGTGAGGCCGCCAATGAAAAGGGCAAGTCTGTGGTACACATTAGCCAGGCCTCCAAGCCTTGTCTTAAGGTCTGAGTAAGTTCATGAGAGTGTATCCAGTTCTTCAATAACCTGGTCCTACCTGGTCTTTAAAGGTTAAACACAGCACTTTAAACAAAGTGTGTAAAAAAATAGACAATCGATGTCATTTGTACAGTGTAAGTTTAAATGTGTTCCAAATGTCTATAAGAGGCTGTCTTATACTTAGGCAAAGCCTGCTGTTCTATCTACACTAGTACTGTCAACACTGACTGACAATGGCTCCTCAGCATTTCAGGAATGATTCTTGAATTCTATTCTATATTAGTGGACGTTTCTAAATGGTATTCAAAGGCAGTCTGAGGGCATAATTTGAAGCAATCTGCTAATCAAGGTTTCACTAGCCAATTGTGATGAGCAGACTTTCTGTTGCATATATTGTACTGTGTTGATTTAACTATTGGTTTAGAAACTAAGGTCAGTTCACTTAAGATGACAGAAGGTTGCCATCTCTCCTTTTTTTCATACCCTGTCGCTCACTTTTCAGGAGGGCCCCAAACCTCCAGAGAAGCTTTTTACAGGGTGTTGATGGTTGCAAGGAAGGGAACAGAAATCCCCCTTCCCTGAAATTCTCAGTTCAATTCCTCCTAGAAGCCACCATTGCTCATAATCTGAGAAGACATGAAATACATTGTGGAAGCCAAAGGTCAGCTATGCTATCCTTGCCCCCGGGATTCCATCTCACCAAAACATTGTCTTTTATATGAAGATCACATTTACTTGTGTGCCCAGTTACTGAAGAGAAGCAACCAGCCTGCCCATAGACATAAGCCACAGGTCTGGTCTATTCATGCAGCAAGCTAAAAGAGGAAATTTAAATTATTTAATGGATCTCACAATTTCAGACTGCAAGTTGGGATCAATTCTGAATATTGTCTATTGTTTAAACCAGGAATGGGCAAAGTATGGCTCTCCAGATGTGTTGGACTGCAACTCCTATATGCCTTAGCCACTTTGCTCATTCCTTTTTAAAAAACAAACCAGACTTCTGCAAGTGCTGGGCACATGTGGCATGGCAGATATTTCTTTATGGGAAGCATTTAAAATGGCTTCCCTTACTTTCAGCAAAGTGGCACAATCTACATTAACCACTCCATTCTGTTGCATGTGTAGACTAGATCTTAGGCAAGACTGTTACCTGAATTGTGGGGGGGTCTGTGGAGACCCACTCAGGACACAGAAAATACGACATTAAATTGTGGAATTTTAATTTGCTCAAAGGTATGGCTGCAAGAGCCGGGTAACTTATGGGGCCTTTGCATATGTGTATACCAGTACTCACTGATGAGATTCCAAGCCAAAATGAAATAAAAATGGTTTTTATTGGAAAATAATCATGGAGGCATGCACACATGCACTCACACTCAAAAGACAACCACACAAGGCACACAAGAATCAGGAGGGAAGACTTGAATAGTGGAGATAGAGTCTGGGAAATTGGGCTATAATTACCAGTCTGAAGAGCAGAGGTTAGTGCAGCAGAGAAAGACTCAAGATTTGAAGCTGATGGTGGTATGGCAACTATTGTTTGGGGTAATATTTATACCCAATATCTACCTTTAATGGGTGTTTTTGAGTGAGAAACAATGCTTAGATGAGGGTTAAACAATAGAAGCTCCATCTACGTTGATTGCCACTAATGGCTGAGACATTAAAGTTAATGGGTCTACAGCCACCTCTGAATTGTAGATAGAAGGTGTGAAGGAAGACTGTCTGAGGGGGCTTTGCTTAATCACATCCTGGACATGTTCTGGATTCTAGGCAATTTCAAAGACAACTTCGCAGGCCCTAGTGACCTCCACTAGCCCCTATGTTTGGGTTGCCCTGGTCTACTTCAGAACACGTTTAGTGTCGAATAAGCCAAATTATGAATTATTAGAGTGAGGGGGTGTAAGGCCAGGTAACAACACATTAGGCAAGTAGTTGGTATTATCTACCTTAGTACTACTACTAGCTGCTTTGAATCTCAATTGGGGGATAATAAAATAATTGCATCTGCTCCTCAGATTTTAATTCAAAGTACTTCACAAGTTCATAAATATTCCCTTCAATCAGTATTCTTTTCTTTAACAGGTAGGAACTGAGGCCAGATATAATTAGGCAGGAATTCAATGAAAACAATCCTCCAAGAATCAGACAGATTGCTCAAAAGTTACCTGTCACACTTCATATCTGAGAAGTAAAGGTGCTAATTGGCCTTCTAAAGTCAGCAGTAAATGAATGGTACAGTAAGATGGCCTTCTAGAAGCAGGACACTAGAATCTAAAACTAAACTTCTCTTTCAAGTGTAAGCAAATTCCATATTTTCAATAGCAGTGTAAGTGGAAAACAAGTGCATCTTTCAGAAATGCAGAATTTTAGACTCGTCAATAAATTTCTTTGTACTAATTTTATCTACTGGTTGAGAAACTTTTTAACAGGAATGGGCAAGTTCAGCAGGTGTCAGGGCTGCCAAAAATGTGCATGTACATATGCACCCAAAATCTGGAAATGGCCAGAAGCTTACTTTTGGTTTTGAAAAAGGGGTAATTTGAAAAAGGAAGCCCTGGTGGCGCAGTGGTTAAATGCCAGTACTACTGCAAGTCACCACGTTGCAAGTTCGATTCCAGCAGGCTCCAAGGTTCACTCAGCCTTCCATCCTTTTGTAGGTCAGTAAAATGAGTACCCAGCTTGTGGGGGGCAATTAAGCTAACACACATTGGAAACTGCTTAACACAGTGTAGATGTGTAAATAGCTATTGCTTAAAACAATTTGTAAGCCGCTCTGATAGCCTCATGGCTGAAGAGCGGGGTATAAATAAATAAATAAATAATAAATTAAATAATTAAAAGAAATGTTAAATGAGAGGATGGGGCCTCCAAGCTATTTAAAAGGTGAAATTACCTCTCCTGGAAGATTTCAGGAGCAGCAACTCATGTGCGAGGGCCTGAAAGGGCAGCCTGGCCACAAAACCAGCTTTTGAGGGCCATATGCTGTCTCAGAGCCCACATTCCCCTCCATGCTTTACAGTGATTTCCCCTAACCTAGAGACCTCCAGATGTTTTAAACTTCAACTCCCAATGTCCTTAACTCTTGTTCGCGTTGGTAAGAGATGCCGCACAAATGATCTGAAGGGCAGCAGACTGGGAAGGCTTTGTTGCAAGGATGATCCTTTGTCTCTGCCAACAGAGGCTACTGGCCTGGTGTTATAATTGTAATGAAGCAGAATTGCTGACAGTGTTTAAACAGGACTATATTATTACCTAATAATAATATCACATATTCATTTCTTCTTGGGAGCGTTAGAAAATGTGTACTACTTTACTGCCATTGTGAAAGCTAATGATGCAAAATTTCTGCATGGGGCTTACTAAACTTTGGCCATCCTAGGCTTGGTAAGAATAGTAACAAATACCTTCCCATTGGTAACTCTACAGCTTAGGGACCTTCCAAATAAAAATACCTCTTTCAAAAACTTTTACTTGTGCTGGTACCTATGAATTTTGAGTCAGATCATTGGAAAAGTAGTTCCTCAGCACTAGAGGGGTCTATTTACCCAGCAAAGTGACTCTGTAACTGGAGGGACTGGGAATTGAACTACAGTTGTATCTTCACATTCACTGGTGTTTGGTTCCAGGACCCCCTGTGAATATCCAAATCAGTGAATATTCAAGTCCCATTATATGCAATGGCATTGCAAAATGGTGTCCCTTATCAATTTTGCAAAATTGTTAAGGGCAAAATCAAGGTTTGCTTTTTAGAGTATTATTTTTTAAAGAATATTTTCAAATTGTGGATACTTAAAACCGTGAATGCCAAATCTGTGAATGTGGAGGGACAACTGTATACGCAGGCCACAGATCTACAGCCTGCTCTTTATCAACAGCCCAACTTAGGAAGTGAAAACTCCAGAGCAAAGGGTTCAAAATCCTCAACAATGGCTATGATGAGAGTCTCAATCCAAAAATACAAGAAAGAGTTGCTCATTCCTGCTTTTAGAGGGACGTACGTATCTGAATATCAGTTTCTAATAATCAATGCTCTGCTTATTGGAGTTGGACAAACATTTAACTAGGCACAGCAGGAAAAAGTATGTTAGTTTAGTTGGGCTATTTTGATCTGATGCAGCACTATTTTTACATTGCTACTATGAAATGGAATAGAGATGTGCCATACTCATGAGGAACAGCAGTATGTCTTTAATCTATGAACTGCAGGGCAGAGGAACAGGAGCATGCATTTCAAAGAGCATCGAAAAAAGGGCAATACAGGAAGAAGGAGGGAATGCACCCAGCAGTCATCTTTCATTGTTAAAATGATAGATATAAGCATTCCATTTGCTGGAGTGATTCAGTTAAGAACTGGTTCATCTCCAAAAAAAGAAAAGGACAGTGGAAGAAGAAAGTTGTGGGACTAGTCTTACCAAACAACTTTCCTCCAGCAATTACAATACCCACTGGATATGTAGACCACAAGAAGTTCCATACTTTCTGCAAGTGTGTAACCTCTAAAGGATGGGGTAGGAGACATTTGCTTTGTAAAACAGTAAAAATACCACAAATTATTAAAATCTTTTAATATTTTTCACATCTGTTTTTTGTTATAAGTATGCAGTGATTTTTCTATGAGACCACACATGGTATAAACAACTGGAGAGTTCTTTCACAGGACTAATTTTTTACATCTTCAAGGTATGGAAATTAAAAATAATTTAAAATCCGCTGCTGTACACTGACAGTCAATTTATTCACAGTTAAAACATTATTTACAGAGCACTCTCCTGAGAATTATTCTATTAAGCTTCAATTTGAGCAATAATATAGAATTGTTTAAGTAACCATAGTCACTTAACAGCAAATAGGTGAGTTTAAGAGAAAAAGGATAGTTACTCTAAATGAGAATCAAGTTTCTTGTGATTCCTGATGGTCTGTAGAAGATGCAGTTGATAGATGTGTTGACTCAGCAGGCAGTTCATCTCTGTTATCAGGTGGCAATGGTGGAAAAAATCCAGGCCTTGGAGATGGATATTGGGAAAAAGGCCTCACAGGAAAAGGACCTCTCACTGTTTAAAGTGAAAGCACAAAATCCTCTTTAGCTTTTATTCAGGCTATAGCAATTCTCTTAGAAAGTTACTGAACACAAAGACCATCTCCACCGAAATCAGCACTATCTGCAACTGGGGAAGATATTAGTTTACCAGTAACACAATTCCATGGTGGTAAAGCCAATGGGGCAGGGGGAGGAGGAGAGGGAGAGCAAAGTTAAACAGGTAATGTTTCAGTAACACTCATGTTTATCAATCACCACTGATGACAGAGCAGCTGTTGCTTAGGGCCAGCTTCACAACAGACACTAGAAAAATAAGACTCAGAGACAGTTTTCTTCAACCTGGTGCCCTTGAGGTGTGTTATGATACAGCTTCTAAGGTCCCCAAGCAGCATGGGCTTTAGGTTGGTTGGGATGATTAGAGTTTTAGGCTGCTACATCTACAAGCCACCAGTTTGGGGAAGGCTATTGTAAATATGTATCCATCTCTACTACTGTGCTTGAGTCACAATCATTTTACTATGGCGGTTCTTGGAACGTTTTGCTGCTATTGCCTCTTCACCTAACAAAGGAAAGCAGCACAGAGGCCAGAGAATTTCCTGACTGATTATATAACTTTAAATATTAGGAATGTGTTTATGGCTATGCGTTAATATGAATTAGAGCTAACATTGCTATATTTTCTACTAAAACTAATTGTAATTGTCTTAACACTTGGTTTATCTTAATTTTGTACAATACTGTACATTAGCAGTACAGGCACAACTGGCATGTAAATTGTGGCTAAATAGTGAAAGTGATGGAACAGGACATAGCAATGACCAACTTACAACACATTGATTTCCGTGCAACCCAGAAGCCACTAGCTGTGGTTAAATTGTTATGGTTTCCAAACACTTCATTGTTATTTATGTTGCAAAATTAATCCAAGTACATACTTGGCAGTAGAGGACGTGGCAGACCAGCAAAATCCCTTGGAAAATATTCACGAGGTCCATATGCAGCACTAGGAGGCACTGGTGGGAAAGGAGGTCCTCTTCTTATGAAAGCTCCTCTTGGGTCCATTGGCATCAGAGGAGCTCTCAGTAAAGGGAGTGGTGGAGGCACAATTCCAGGACCAAAGGTTTCACTTTCAGGTGCAAGAGACTGATCTGTCATATTGACCATGTTCTGTAATGAAAACCATTTGAGTTAATCTTTTGAAAGTTGCTGTCTTCTGCAAAACACACCAAAAGCAATCCAAGCCAAAAATGCAGTGGAACCAGTTAAAAGGCTACAAATGGAAAGATGTTAATGAAAGCAAGACACTATGAGTGGGAACCAGAGTTCTATGACTGGAAGAACTCCTTCCACCAAGGGAAGAAACTCCATTCCAGTGGAAGCTATACAAGTGTAAGCAACTTAAGTGACATTCAGTTGTTTGGGGATTAAAACTCCCATAAGCTCCAAGGAGCATGATGAATAAGCAGGGGTTATGGTAGCTTTGGTCCAAATATTTGGAAGAAACCAGGTTGTCCAGTTCCATGCTAGAGGAAGAGAGAGTGAGACCATTTTCGCTGGTTTTTACCTTCCCCCTGCAGACACCCCACTGCTCCAGAGGCTCCCCCAACCTTTTGGAACAGATTATTAGGTTTGCAAGTGGCTGCAAGGAGAGAAAGCACTGTTGCCTCCCTCTTCTTCTCTGTTGGTGGGACCATCTTAGGAGTGGAATATTGCTGGGACAGACATTCCTGCATGAATTCTAATTAGGATCCAAACCAAGGTCATCCCTGTGCTGAAAATCTATCATTTCATACTCTGCTTTTGTGTCCTTTCATCTTCCTTGCTTTTGTTACTTATTTAGCAAACTTAAAGTAAGTTGAGAAAGTACTTGGCAGTAGAGGGAATGGCAAACCAGCAAAATCCCTTGGAAAATTATTCACAAAGTTGTAAATATACTTCGTAATATAAATAAACTTTTATCACTAAGTGAACAAGGTAATAAATTTGCAGTAACATACAAGTTATGCAAAATTGGTCTAAAAACAGCCAATTGCAACAGAAACCTTTAAAAATTGCACCAAATTCAACAGAATCATTTTCTCAGTCTATTACTTACACTGTCATTGGGATGATCTTTTATTCCATTTCCACTCAAGTCCATTCTTGACTTATCCTCGGCTGCCTGTCCATCTGAGTTGGGGGGAAAATACCCAATATGCGTTTTATCATTAAGAAGCCAGCAACACACCTTTCCTCCCATGAGCAGATGGGTGCAGGGCCATTGTCAAAACACAATGTTTTAATATATTTATTAAACATAAGGCTAGAGTGAGAATGTATGAATACTTCCAAGCACTTCAAAAACTGATTATTTTCACTGTTCACCACCACTTTAATAAGCTGTTTTCCTAGTGAAGCTAAATAAATCTTGAGGATACTTTATAGGACATATACCAAGTGAAAAGAGTCAGTGTGAAAGCACAAAGAATGTTCTTTAAATGCTATACCGGTCAAAGCATGGACAAAGAAAACAACGGGCCATTGTGTTGGCAAGGTTTGTTTATAAGTTTCAATGAATGTTTTACTGGCTTTGGATTAAATTTGAGGGTTTGGATTCTATGCTTTCTGTGTTTTAGCCTCTACAATTTTAGAGGATTACCTTTGCAGTCTATCCCATAATAAACTTCATTCAGGCACGCAACAGCAGTAATTCCTACCTGTTCTATCAAATGATTGCATGTTAAAACTCCTTAGTTCTGCTGGTCCTGAAAGCCTTCCAGAATTTGGGTGATTTGAGTAAAATCTTTCTGGCCTTCGTGGAGGAAGAGATTGCTCATTATACAGCTGACCTAGCATTCAAGAAATGTTGCAGTTTAGTAGATATTCTTACAATTACTCAGCAATGCCAGCCCATCAATACTATCTTGTATTCATTATGCCACAACATTTTTAAATGCAAAAAGCAACCTATTCCCTTTAATTCATTAATGGAAATCTGGCATCTAGCTTTCATTTATAGAAGTCCTTTGTCATACATCTCATATGGTGAAGAAGAGTTATTAGACAACATATGTACTGTGCTGTTTTGTCATATACTATATAACTCTTTAAGCCCCTGGTCTGGAAACAGTGTTCTTGACAGAGTTTAGTGCAAGGCCCTTTGCAAAGCAGAGCCTGCAAGAACTCTGTTTTTAAGTGCTATGTCATGAATAATCATGCTGCTTGTAACAGTGCTGAACTATTCGTTATGAAATGTAAAAGAACAGAGTTTAATACCTGAAACTGCTGTTTCAAATTCAAACAGGACAGGCATACACAACATCATGACAACAGTAAGACTAAAGAAGATAGAAATTTATACTGAAAGCATGATGCTTGCTGTGAAACAAAAGATTGTGCCCACTCAACTCCTTCTAAAGAGCAGGTTCCAATGCTGTTAGTTGCCTTCTTCACTGATGTGTGGAAACAACCCAGGACAGCGCCATTTATTTCTTATTTGTTGGAGAGATTGCTTGTCTCTTGTCTCTCTCATTTTTAACAATAGCAACCTTTAAACTTCGAAATGTGTGCTGAAATGAAGAATCAGTGAATGCTACTGAAAGTGCAGTAGTACAACTTCGGTCCAAAGCTTTTCCATGCCAATGGACACATGAGGTATCCTAACAGTACTGTGAAATAGTGAAGTTACTGAGAAACTGCTGATCTCCTATGCTGTCATTCACTGTTCAGAATAGCAAGCGAAACTACTTCCAACTCTTCATTTGGCATACTACAGGAGCTTAAGGGAGAAGTTTATGTTGGATTTTAAATATCTTCTGATTGGTGAACTGGAAAACCAACTGCTATTACAGGTTTAATATCCCTTATCCAAAATTCTTGGGAGTAGAGGTGTTTTGGATTTTAGAATATTTCTATATACATAATGAGGTATCTTAGTGACAGGACCCAAGTCTAAACACGAAATTCATTTACTGTATTCACTGAAGGAAACATCCAGATAGAAAGATTACTATTGGTACAAGTAAATACACAGGTGCTGTTAAGTGCTCATAATATTATGCTTTAGAAAAAGAACAAGATTAGTGGATGTGAGTAGTTTCTTCGATGCAAAAGCTTTTGAATTAACTGAAAGGGCTGAAATTGTTAAAGGATATATTCTTTCACTGTAGCAAATTTAAAGATGACCTAGAAGTCTTATAGCCTGGAGATGATGTGGAGTTTGCAATCAAAGATGGAAATGGTAAAGAAATAGTGAGTAATGGAAGAGCTATCTATGCTTCAAGGAACTGTTATTTTTGAAAATACCAACACTGAACACTTTGAAGAAATAGTAATCAAAGCCATTCCATAAGAATCCAATAAAAATCTGAATGAACCACTACCTGGGTGTACCTAATCTGACTTTGTTATTACTGAAAAATTTCCATTTGAACATGGTAAAAAAAATCAAACAAGCATTTGGATGGTAACCACATTCAATTCAACATTTCAACAGACAGTGTGACAAATTGGAATAAACCACTAATATTGAAGTTCTTCCCAATACTTTCCAATTCACTAGTAGAGCTAGAAAAGGGTGTGACTGTGGCAGAGAAATGGCCTTGGTTAAATATGTTAACAAATACACCCAAAGATTCTTACACTTCACTGAAATTTCAAGATGGCAATCAGCTCCACAAGAGGCAGAATAGTCCCCAACATTCTGTCTGCTCAAAGAAATGCTATAAGGATGTTTTTTAAACTTCCAAAGGGCATTGTGTCATTCCACACACCATCAGATCATCACTTTGTGGGCACTACAGAAAAGAAAGGCACTTCTGCCAAATCCACTAGTCTGAATAAAGCCTAAGAGAAAGAATCTGAAGAGGAAATATACTTATGCTATCTGTGGGGAGAATCTGACCTTTTCCTCCCAGGCTAAAGCTTTGCAAGGCGCTTAGATAGGAGAAAAGATTGAATTTACAGTATCTGACATTAAAAAAACTTGGTTGCAAGGGTATGTTTGTCTGCATGCTTGGTAGAAACTACAATTCCACATTGGGATATGTGGCAATTCTAAGAGATAACTCTAGATTTCTTGAAACAGGCAATTGCAGTAAGGTAATCTCCTGTTACAGTGAATTCTGTGGTATGATCAATAGTCTGGAACTTTAAAACACTGTTGAATACAGCTTATCAAAGGGCAAAGAAAACACATCAGTGTAGAGAAAGTGAATAAGACATGCAGTGAATGGCATCAAGGATGAAGTTCATTTAACTATCTGTATGGGTACAGTAATTTACCTTCTAAGGAATATAGATCCAAATCAGAGTGAAAATCAGGGAAGAACTGGTGAAGAAACTACAGTAAATGTAAAGTCTATCCTTTTTGAACTGGTATAATTATGTAGTTTTGAAGTTGGTATGGCAAGAAGAGAGACTGTCTACAGAAAGGTGAGATTGTAAAGTTACAAGTCCAGCTTGTATCCTTGGTCAGAATGGTCAAATGACTTGTAACATTACACCTTTCTATAGAGGCATCATGGAATGTGTGAAAGATAATTTGGTTATATAAATTATGCAAAGTGTGACAGCAAAAAATCTTTTTTTTTTCATGTGAAAAACTTCAAGACAGTGTTAAAATGCAAGTTGGTGATGAAGTAAAGTTCAATCATTGTCAGTCAATGCACGGAAATGCAGTGCCTATAATTTGTAGCATGTTAGTGAAGGTGCTCAGGCTGAAGTTGTTCCATGTCCTGACAGACTTCTTAATTGTTTAAAGAGCATTAATTTAGATGATGCCAGTACTTTTCATCTAGCTGCTCTCTGTCAACCAAGGGGACCTGATAATTCAAAAGGATTTCGTGCAGAGAGAAAAAATTAATCAAGTGGGTGTTTTCAACCAATAGGACCCAAAGCAAATTACTACATATGAGCAAGCAGTGAGGTCTAGTGAAGGGTGCTGAAAAGTCCCTTAGTCATCCCTTCCAAATTCTAAGGAGATATTATACCAGTTTAATACCCTCTTCAAGTTATATTTTTTTAAAAATGAAACAGTTTTAAAATATGCACAGTTTTAAAATGTGACTTTTTAAATAGCTACCTACAACTGGCATGTGCAGAGCCAAATTTTATAAAGATACTGTCAGTGGCCTTTCAGCCTCTCAGTCTTTTAGACTTTCATGCTTTCTAGGCCTCTGCCATGTATTGGGCTGATGGGGCCTATACTATGCTTTGCTTTGTAGCTAATTAGGGAACCATGCTATGCTTGTTACCAAGTAGCTGGGAAGAGGATTGTTATCTTTTGTTATAGTTAGGTTTCTTTCTGTTCCCAGAAAGGAAGGACTAGATAGTACCAGGCAGATAGATGCCTGGTCTGAGATCCTTTGATGTGCCTTCACAGGGTGGTTCAAGGCCAGTGACATTTAACAAGTGAGAATGGAATGTAAGAGGGGGAATGGAAGGAGGGGCTTGAGTTTTAAAACTATAACTTTTTCCTGTAGCCTCATTCTGGGCAAAAACCTAGGACTGACGTCTTCAGCTTAATAAACAATTTCTGCTGCTAGAATTGTCTGGCTATTTTGAGTAATGACAGGGTCATCACAGATACTCAACACAATGCACGAGTTTGCTGCTGATGAGAAAATGCAACTTCTTTAAACTCAGTTTATTTTACTGATTTAAAAAAATGATTCTACGGATTAAAAAATAAATATATTTTTTCAGCAAGCACCCTTAAAGCTTTCCATGGCTCTATGGAAACTTGAAATAGCTGGTATCTTGATTGTTCTCCCCAGTTACCCTCCCTCAGTCAAACTTTTGTTGTGCAAGGAAACTGAATGACTGGTCTAAGTATTACATTGTATTCTAAAGAAAATAAGTCCTAATCTTTTTGATTCATTTTCACTGACCATAAAGCAATACAGTCGCCCCTCCACATTCGCGAACTTGACATTCGCGGTTTTGATTATTCGCGGTTTTGGGAGGGCCCCCCTGGGCCCCCCCAAAACCGTGACACGGGGCCTCTGGAGGCCCCGTGAAAGCCCTGGGAGGGAGCAGGGAGGGCCGGGGAGGCCCCATGAAGGCCTGGGGGAGGGCTGGGGAGGGCCGGGGAGGCCTCCATGGGGCCTCCGGAGACGCCCCGGAGACCCCATGAAGGCCTGGGGGAGGGCTGGGGAGGCCTCCATGGGGCCTCCGGAGCGTCTCCGGAGGCCCCATGAAGGCCTGGGGAGGGAGGGGGGAGGGCTGGGAGAGGCCTCCGCGGGGCCTTGCTAGGCCCCACGAAGGCCCAGGGAGGGAGGGGCGAGGGCCGGGAGAGGCCTCCGTGGGGCCTTGCTAGGCCCCACGAAGGTCGGGGAGGGAGGGGCGAGGGCCGGGAGAGGCCTCCGCGGGGCCTTGCTAGGCCCCACGAAGGCCCAGGGAGGGAGGGGGGAGGGCCGGGAGAGGCCTCCGCGGGCCTTGCTAGGCTCCACGAAGGCCCGGGGAGGGAGGGGGTGGGCCGGGAGAGGCCTCCGCGGTGCCTTGCTAGGCCCCACGAAGGCCCGGGGAGGGAGGGCCGAGGGCCAGGGAGGCCTCCACGGGGCCCCGCGAAGGCCTTGGGAGGGAGGGGGAGGGCCAGGGAGGCCTCCGCCGGGCCCCGTGAAGGCCTTGGGAGGGAGGGGGGAGGGCTGGGGAGGCATCCACAGGGCCCCGCGAAGGCTTTGGGAGGGAGGGGGGAGGGCTGGGGAGGCCTCCGCGGGGCCCCACGAAGGCCTTGGGGGGGAGTGGGGAGGGCTGGGGAGGCCTCCGCGGGGCCTCCCGAGACTCTCCGGAGGCCCCGTTGAGGGCTTGGGCGGGAGGGGGGAGGGCTGGGGAGGCGTCCACGGGGCCTCAGGAGGGTCTCCGGAGGCCCTGGGGAGGCTGGGGAAAGCGACTATGGGGCCTCCGGAGGCCCCATGTTCGCTATGGTGGGGGAGGGGGAGGGCAGTCGTTATTCGCGGATTTTTCACATTCGCGGGGGTCTGTGGAACGTAACCCCCGCGAATGTGAAGGGACGACTGTACTGTATTTTCCCACCACGTTACTTCTATTCTCAATTTAGGGTGCCCCTCCAGATAAACTTGAGTTTTGGTGTAAAACACTGTTTTCTCCAATTTTTTTTTGTTGTTGTTAATGGCATAGACTAAAACAGAATAAAGCTTTACAAACTATAAAATGGTGAAAAAATAATAAAATTTATAGTATCTGCCAAAGAATATTGGACTACATTTAGTTACCTGTATGAGAAGGATTTATCCGGTGATCTCTATCCCATGGAGGCGACAGAGATCCGGTGTCAGAAGGTGGTCTGTGTGGATCACAATTCATCTCTCCTCTTTCATTACTGATGTCAAAGGTGCCAGCATTCCCTGGTCCTCTTGATCCTAAATGAACAAGTTAAAATAGATTCAACCACTTGGGACATCTGTTGGCACCATTTTCACTGAGCCTGCAAGAATGCAAACCTTGATATCCTGAAACACTGAGCCAGTTTGGAAGCCAACACAAGCCATGTTTGTTGTAATAGGATAGAGCATCACCAACAAGACTGGAAAATTGCACTTCCATTCTTGATTAGCTGCAGCTTGTTGTTTCATATGAACACAAAAAACTTTGGTTAATTTTTACTACAGCTTGATTAAATGTGCCTGGTTCATACTCAGTGATGTGATGCTGGCTTGTTTGGTTAATTTCTACTGTGTTTTTTTTTCTTCAGAGTTTTTTTCCAGATTCAAATTAAACAACAAACTGCAGTTATTCAAGCATGAAGCAAAGGTTTAGCTCTCCTTGTAGCCACTTTAGGGGAGAAGTGATGTGTAGCACGACAGAACCCACTCATTAAGTCATACTGCAGAACACCACAGATGGGCCTCAGAAGCCCCTTCCTGATGACTTGTGGTCTGTTTTTTTCCAGCAGGGGTACAAGTGCCCAGTCAATCAAAAGTATATTTAGTACTAAGGTAACTGCTGTAGGAGAGAATAAACAAATCATGCTGAAACAAAATCTACATTATATTCAGATTCCTCTCCCTGAGCAAAGATAGAAAGAAAGAATGTTAAAGCCTTTTCATCAGCCTAATCAGTGTTGGCAACATCTTGGCAAAGGTCCCCCTCCTCAGAGCCCAAATCCTGCTCCTCGCCTGCCCGCCCCCAGCAGCATGAACAGGCCCCATCAAATTCAATCTTTATTCTTAAACCAGAGATTGCACCTTTTAAGTAAGAAAATAACCAAAAGAAATTACAATAGAGTTATCCCCCATTTAGTAGAGTAGATCAGAATAAAAATGAAACAAGTAGGAGAATAGTGCAAACTACACTAGAATATTTTCCATTTATAACTAACTCCACAAGCTTTTCAAGTATGATTTATGCTCTGGCTTCCAAATAGTGGTCTGGCTTAGTTTCTCACCTATTCTGTTGTGATAATTTAGGTTCTGAATAGAGTCATTTCAGAGTATAGCTGTACTTTAAATCCAGCCAACTGACATGTTTCTGTCACCCTCTCTAACAAAAGCCAGAAAATAGCAGCTGCTGAGATTTATTCATCACACACTGTCAATTTTCATCAGTTAAGAAGAAAACTCATCTTGTTTCTTTTCCTGCAATCAACAGCTTAAACTGCAAGTATACTCATATGTTCATGGTACAAGTGGTGATATAAAAGACTTATGCTTCCTACTCCCATTTTCTTAGTTTTAAAGGTGCCACTTAGTTCTATTTTATTAGTCAAATGAATGAGCAATACTGGATTTTAAAGTAAATTCATTTTTAAAAATAAAACACTTTGGTTTTATGCTTTTCTTCAGGCACTGACTTCAATGCTACTCTTGAGTTACAAAAGCCACATAGCTAACAAAAGTTCACTGCCATTCATTCACTGGCATTCAGATGACAAATCAGAAAACAGTGGACAATAAAGGGTTGAACCCAAAGAAACCTTGGAACAGAGAGGAAATAACTACAGGCACCATTCCACAAATGGCTGTATATGGCCTAAAGGAAACCTGGATTTAGTTTCACTATTCTCAGAGGAGCAGTAGGGAAAGTATAAAAGAATCCTTTCATTAGCAGAAGATCTTTTTCACATGCATAAGAGAACTTTTGGATCCAGCTCACCGTTTGATAGAAATAACTTTTAGTATATAAAATCCAGAAGGTGTGACTAATGCTGCCCTACACTATATGTCAGAGAGCACTTATGTGGATGATTCAAACATAAGCTTAAAAGGGTTCTTTTTAACTTATTTCCACAGTTCCATTAGCAAGAAAGGAGGGACAGACTAAGAGGAGAGAGAATCTGTAATAGTTGAAGTTTTCAAATTTAAGAATTGTACCTCTTCCTCCTCCACCTGGAAGCACAGGTGAAAATCTTAAGGGACCCTCCAATAAGGTTGGAGGGGAAAGAAAAGCTCTTGTTTCAGATGAAGGTCTGCCCATTGGTGAGGGTCCATATGGGGAATGTTCTGGAACAGTTAAAACAAAATACTAAAATCCACAAGATTAGAGTTAATGGATATAAAAACAACAAGTTTACTTCTCAGATTAAGTCTTAAGTTTAAAACTAACTTGGGACACAAAAGTCAATTGGCTGCCCTTATTCTGAATTCTTGAATAAATAGCTAAGGAAGTCACTTTTAAGTAATCTTCAAGGAATGCTTCACACCTTTATTTGAGAAGAAAAGGGAAGATTATATTGGGAATTAAAACAATATATGCAATTGGTGCTATAATTCAATTACATGCAGATGATGTCCACATGTATAAACAGCCAGCTATGCTTCAACTGGTATTTCACTAAATGCAATCAAGAACTGTCTATATTTCAAATAAGATAGATATAGATATTTAACAAGGTAATTTACCTCTGCCAAATGGTCTAACTGGAACATCAAGAGCATAAGGATCTTTTTCCAAAAGATCGTATTTAAATTCTGCTTCTGTTAATCTGAAGGAAAGAACAAAAGTTTGATAACTTCTGTATTTCTTTTTCTACAACTCTGTTGATCAGCTGATACAAGAAATAAAGCTGACTGAAACAAATTACAAGCACTAATTATTACATTAGATGGGATTGTTTAAATAAAATATAAAAACCTTGAGCCAAAGGTTTGCAGTGCCAAAAACAAACGCGCACTTGGAATGCAATACAGCTACTGCCACAGCATCTGAAACTGTGATGTAACTGGGCTTGATCCAGAGAGGCACAAGTAATAAATGCATGAGACCTTTTCCCCTCTTTCTTCCTGGGCACTTGTGCTCCCACCTCACAAAGGTGCTCCTGAAGGGAACTTCCATAAAAGCAGAGGATGTGGTGCAGAGGGCGTCATCAGATGGGGAAAACGTATCAGCAGATGTCACAGTGAGGAGATGTGTGCAGACAATGTCTCTTCCACTTGCACAAAATACTTTCTAGATCCCAGGCCTTCTATCTACAATGCACTCAGATACCCAACTGTACCTATGTTCAGACTGACCCTTGACAAACCCAGATTCAGTTCATAGGCTAGCATTTAAACACTCAGTGCTTTAATCAGTGTTTTATTATGAATGTCCAATATATCCCAGAGGATGTTTTGTATTTAGTTTTTTTTAATGAAGTAATTTATCTTCAAATTCTAAATACATTTACCAAGAAACTGCTCTCAAGGGTTTCAAAAGAAGTTATTTTCACACTAACTGTGTTTATTAATGCAGCATTTCTCTCTCTCTCTAGCTTTTCTTCGCAAACGAAGATTCAGGAAGGACTCATCTCACGCTTTCTGCAAGTGCACTGATGACTAAAAAGGCCAATCCGAGATAAACAAGTCCAGTTGCAGAAAGCACAGCAGAAGGTCTCCTTGGGTGATGTTTCCGGGTTGTGATTCTTTCTGCATTGTCGTTTCTCTTCAAGACTTGTTCAGCGTGAGTTCTCAAATAAGGCTGCAGCACTGTGGATAGTGCGTCTCCATGCCTCCTGATGTGAGGCCAGGGTGGACCATTGTTGGTGATCAATTCGGCCGAGCCTGAGATGTTGTTTCAGGGAGTCCTTGTATCGCTTTTTTGGAGCACCCCTCTTACGCTGAACCGTGGCAAGTTCACCGTAGAGTACTATTTTTGGGTGGCGATGGCCCTCCATCCTAGAAATGTGCCCTGCCCAGCGCAGCTGTGTTTATGCACATTTTAAAAAGCTACTGTTGACTGATTCTACAAGATCAACATACAGTTGTCCCTTCACATTCGCGGGGGTTAGGTTCCACAGACCCCCGCGAATGTCAAAAAACCGCGAATATTGATTGCTCCCTTTCCCCCGCCAAAGCGACCATGGGGCCTCCGGAGGCCCCATAGTCGCTTTCCCCGGACTCCCCACTCCCTCCCAAGGCCTTCACGGGGCCTCCAGAGACCCTCCCAAGGCCCAGAGGAGGCCTCCGTGGCCCTCCCCCCTCCCTCCCCAGGCATTCATGAGGCCTCCGGGGGGTCTCCGAAGGCCCCGTGGAGGCCTCCCCGGCCCTCCCCGCTCCCTTCCAGGGTTTTCACGGGGCCTCCGGAGGACCCGTGTCATGGTTGGGGGGGCGGGGGGGCCCTCCCAAAATTGCAAATAATCAAAACTCCGAATGCCGAGTTCGCGAATGTGGAGGGGCAACTGTACTTGCAAGAAGCAGAAGGAGTACAGTCATCCCTTCACATTCGCGGGGGTTATG
The DNA here is from genome assembly GCA_030847615.1 of Gambelia wislizenii. Classification (NCBI taxonomy): domain Eukaryota; kingdom Metazoa; phylum Chordata; class Lepidosauria; order Squamata; family Crotaphytidae; genus Gambelia; species Gambelia wislizenii. Next base: position 443,916,698 of record JAUMIR010000001.1, on the reverse strand, counting down.
GGAACAAGACCCCCACGAAAGTGAAAAAAACGTGAATAAAAGCAGCCTTCCTAAACACACACACACACACACACACACACAGAAACTGACCCAGCCTCTGAGCATTTAAGGAGGAAAGAAAATCACAGCCCCATGCTGTGAGCACGCAAGCAAAGTCCCCCCCTTGCCACTCCCCTCTCTGTTTTTTAACAAACCGAATGGCTTCTTTAAAACTCACATTTCGCCCCCATGTCTCCTCATGGCCCAAAGTAAAGCACAGTGGCAAACTGAATTGCTTCTTTAAAACTCACATTTCGAACCTTTCCTACAGACATTCACACACAGGGAAGGTGCGGGTGGGATCTCCCAGCAAGCAACCGGACCCAGCCTCTGAGCATTTAAGGAGGAAAGCTTCCTGCTGGCCGAAAGAAAAGCACAGTCCCATACTGCGAGCACACAAGCTTTCCTCCTTAAATGCTCAGAGGCTGGGTCAGTTGCTTGCTGGGAGATGCCACCCGCACCTTCCCTGTGTGTGAATGTGTGTAGGAAAGGTTCGAAATGTGAGTTTTAAAGAAGCAATTCAGTTTGCTGCTGTGCTTTACTTTGGGCCATGAGGAGACATGGGGCGAAATGTGAGTTTTAAAGAAGCCATTCAGTTTGTTAAAACACAGAGAGGGAGTGGCAAGGGGGGTACTTTGCTTGGCCTTAGACCCTCTGAGGCTGGTGTGGGGGTTGCTTGCTTGCTGGGATCTTCCCTGTGTGTTTATGTGTGCAAGAAGTTTTCCTCCTTAAATGCTCAGAGGCTGTGTTGGGGAGAGCAGGGGGGGAAAGGAATTTCCGCGAATACATAAAACCTTGAAAGTCAAAGCCGCGAATGTAAAGGGACAACTGTAGTTTGTTCCTATACAAATTATGGTTAATATCACATGCCAGCGAGGCCCAACCTGCAGTATTACATGTCAGCAAAAATTACATCAGAACCCATTGTTGTCATTTCAAGTGGTCAAAGACACTCAATGTTGCTGCCTCTATGACAGATATGAAATCATTAAGCTAACTCATTTAATTTAACTAACACATAGGGGGTAATACTGAATCCAGATGTCATATAGTGACCAAACAATAACTGAAAATCATGCTTTTTGGGGCATGAAAACCTATATACTTACTTTTGTCTATTGTGCAAATTTTCTTTTCTTAAATCATTGAGGTGTCTTTCAGCTGCCCGGGCTGTCAACTGTAAAAAAAAGAAAAGAAAAAAAAAAGGGAGGGGACTGATCAAATGCTACTATTTCTTAAAATACAAAATACATGTCTAGTGGAAAGTCTGTAATCTTTTCATTTACAGCATAAAACAACAGTCTATTAGAAGGCCAAACCTCAGCTTAATGACACAAAAGGTAAAGTACACTCACTCAATTCAAATAGTGTAACTAGATTGTTAAGAAAGGGCCAGATTCCAAAGTGCTGCAGATGATAATGTATGCTGGTGTGCTGGAAAACGGACTAAATTTAAGTTTAGGATGTAAGCTTGGTTTTAAGTATCTTGTTGTCGGCTCTTTCTTAATCATAAGTAATCTGTGTGCATTGTAACTCCATTAAGGCTTCTATGGTTAAAGATGTACAGGAAGTCACTGCTTATCTATCTGACTGACGGGTTAGGGACCACAACACTGTCAGAAAGTGGAATTGATTGGAACGCGGAACCCCAGGTTTTTTTTAGCTTGCAAATGCAAGACTGAACACTAGATGGTGCCAAGTTGACTGAGGGGGAGACAGCACCCTGAGTAGACAGAGAGGACCAAAAAACAGCATTCCATGTCAACTGAGAGAAAAGAAAGCAGCCTGTGGTCAAAATAGTGGACCAAGGGTCAAAAGTGCAGTACATGGCTATAAAATAGATCTGTTGAAACAGTAGCACATCAAAAAACAAGTTGCTGAAAAGTGGGGGATACCTGTTCATCTGTTAACATTCAACAGCATTTTTAATCTGTACATGATGCCTACGCTAGGAAAAGGGGTTTTTAATTAGAGTATCCCCAGACAGAGTAGCTATGAAATGCTAACATGCCTGGGCCCCCCACATATTTTATGGGGTGGTGCTGTTTAAAACAACAGGCCATACTCTTAGCAGGATTAGCAGGAGAAGCATAGTACAAGATAGCACTGGCTGCCTAAACCAGCCATACTAGCTGGAACCTTTCCCCCCTAGGTTCTGTTTTAGTGTGATGACAAAGGTAATTCAGCTGAGAAAGAAATGCTGTGTGGGCAAACTCTTAGATTCCTTTTGTTTGAACCTCTCAATAAAACTAAGGTGCCTTAGAAAAGTGAAATGAGAGGGATGGTTTTTTGTTTTGTTCTTGACTAGAAGACTGGTTGTGCAATCGTACCACGTTCGACTAAATGCAGTGCTATTATCACACAGCAGTCTAACATTAGAAAAAAGCAACAGAGTGCACTCCGAACATTTATTAAACTGGCACTGCAACAAAGCCAGATTAGATTAAAGGATTTATTTTTACAATAAGAGATTCTGAAAGACATGATTCACAAGGGAATGTGTACTCTATAAGCAGCTCTACTCCAAGTGACAATCCATGGACCAGTGCCAGTCCCTAAACCATCTGCTGCAAGTTCCTGGACAGCTTCCAAGAAAGAACGAAACAACTACAGCTGTCCCTCCATATCCACGGATTTAAGTATTCACGGCTTGAAAATATTCTTTAAAAAATAATAATCCAAAAAGCAAACCTTGATTTTGCCATCTTGTATAAGGGACACCATTTTGCTATGCCACTGCATAGAATGGGACTTGAGTATTCAGGGATTTTGGTATCCATGGGGGGGGGGTCCTGGAACCAAACCCCAGCGAATATGAAGGGACAACTATATAGCAAATGGGCACAAGCATGATACTGGTCCCTGGGGGAGGAAAACTGCTAGTCTCCCAAATCAGATAGTTTTTAAGAACCACTGCTCTATAGCATCCATGGCCACATACTGTTTGTGAGACTGCTTCTTGATATAAATTTGAACTTATCAGGCACACTATCTAGATTTACTGCATTTTATCTCATTAGTTTTTACTGGCATTAAATTAAGATGACCTATCCTTTGAACCTCCAGTTCTGTCATAAGGGCTGTGCAAAGACTGTTTCCTTTCTCCATTCTTGTTTGGCTTTAAAACGCCTTCTGAGATGCCCCTAAACATCACTTGGAGTCCTGCAGTAGATTCGATGCTTTCTAACCAAGGACAGACAATCAACAGCACCAGAATTTTAGAGACGAGTTGATCAAATGAAAACAGCAAAAGACAAATATTTCTATAATGACCCAGAAAATGATTAAGATGGTAACCCAGAGGGGATAGCAGCATCCATGTGCACATCTGGATTTGTAGTCACCTCTGGAGAACCTCCCCAAATTGCTTCTCAGTTCCCACAGCTGATTGCCAGCTGATTCAGGGAAATAAAGAGACCAGACACAAGAAATGGGATGAAATAAATGGAACTTTATTAACTACACTTATTTATTAACCCTCCATAGATCTTCAGTGGGGGTGGGGAGGCAACCTAGTGTGGGAGCAGCTGAGGCAGTAGGTCTCTCCCAGACCTTACTCCCCAGCTTCCCCAGGGCGAAACACCTGAGCCCCAGAGAGGAACCCCAAAAGTTGGGGTTGCTCTTCAGCCAGCCCATATGTGAAAGGCCAACCCAAAAGTCCCTCACCCAAGTCACAGGACTTAAGGTGAGGGTTTATCCTTCAAGCCAGCCCCAAGGTAGGTCGGTCTCCTTTACCACCCCCAAGTCATAGGACCTAAAGTGGCAGTTACAGAGACCACCCTTCACCAAATTGGAGCCATAGGTGCACACTGAACTCTATACCTCCCTGCTTCCTCCGGCCACAGATAAATTATGGGATTTAACTTTTTACTTTGGACATCACCCTTATCCAATTCCCCAATGCCATTTGCCATAGTATGGGGTAGGTGGAAAAAACCCTATAAAAAGGGTTAAAAATTCCTGCCTGGCCCCAAAGTGACCAAAACCCCACTGTTAGTGGTGGGAGGATGGGTCAATGTGCCAAGAAAGAAAAGAAGGAGGTGAGAGGTGGCAGGGCCAAACTGCCTCTGCTCCCGCCCCTTGCTCTCTGTGGTGCAGGCACCACATCATCATCAGCCCTGGTCTCCTCCCCCTCATGCCTGGCAAACCTTGTCTCTCCCCCAAATGGCTGCACCGGTTGGGGGATGAGCCGGAAAAGCTAAAATTTGTGAGTTTAAAGAAGCAGTTTGCATGTTCTTTGGGGGCAGTTAAAAGTGCAGAGATACAAATGTACATCACTGAAAAATCTAGGCGCTCACGTAGATGTGCACTCTCCCACTATAAACACAGCTGACATTAGTAAGCACCATGGTTTTAAGCTGAAGATAATAATTTTAATGTTCACAACTTACCCAGTTATCATGAGCTTTCTTCTCATGTGACATAATCTGTTAAAGATAATTTACCCATTAGTTCAGAGGCACAGTACATTAACAATACTAGAAAAACACAGTGGCACAATTCATTCTCCCTCTTTGTATCCTCGTTTTGTTATCCCTCCTGCTTTATCCTGTTTGTCCATTCAAAGGTGCTCTTTCACCTGCTTCACTGCATATACCTATATCTCTTACCTTACCTCTTCTTTCCTCCTAGGCCATGGGTTTCTGCAAACCATGTTTTTCTCTCTGTGCTCTTCTCTGTCATTCCCCCATTTTTTTTTCTGTCTCTTTCTTCTCTCTAATCTTTTTGGTACTTTTCTGAGTCAATTAGCAACAGTGCACAGCCTTTTTACTTTCCAGCCATTCATACCAATCAAAGACTCGCAGGCACAGATGGCCAAATACAGTCTGGCCAGATAAAAGCATGACACCTTCACAGCATATCTTTGCATTAAGACACAAGGAAACTGAGCTTGAAAAGGTACTTCTAAAATGTAATTAGTTGTAGATATGGTTACAAGTGTATAGGGTTACAACTCATAAAGTTGTAACTCAGAGAGTCACCATAAATCAAAGCTAATTTGACAACAAATAACAACAATAACACTTGCAAGGGCCCTGAAAAAAGTAATTAGGTACTGTTATAGGAATATATGATTAAAAGTAATGCTTTACTTCACTATTTTTCAAAAGTAACTTGTTCTGCTTTATAGTGCAAAATGAGTGAAGTTAATGTTTCATCATGTTAGAATCACAACATAACTGATTATACCATTGTTAATGGGGGAAAGAAAACATTACAAACAATGCATTATTTGTAACCAGCTGTTTTGAAGTTCTGGGAGCAAAGCACATATAGTAGCACAATTCTTCCATCCCCAATTTTGCTGAGCGGGGACAAGCACTGGATGCCCCCATGAGAAGCCTGGAAAGGGTTGCAAAAATATGCCTTGCTTTGATAAAATATAGACACATAGCATCTTGAATACCAAATACATGACAAAGTCAATAAATAAGTCTTAAAGGCTATAAATGCATAACTGCACTGCATAATTAATTAAAATTGTGGTGTCAGTAGAAAACAATATCCAAGGTTGTAACCATATTTACACTTAACTGGAAGCAACATTCATTGATTTCTATGGAACTGTACTTCATACTAAAAATGCTGAGGATCACATTGTAATACTCATACCCTAAACAGATGTACTTTGAAATAAATCAAACTGAAATCAATAGGAATACATGTAGTAGCTGGGTAATTTCAAGCTGGCAGCTTTATCAAACTTGGAAGTCAACTGTAACATCCTAAAGTACATGAAGTGCCAATTAAAAAAAACAATATACATACCTGATTCTGGTAAGAGCGAACAGTTCTTTCCAGTTCTTCTTCTAAATCTTTTGCATGTTGTCTATAATAAAATTATTAGAAAACAAGGATAATTTTGCACAATCTGATAATATTAGCATCCAAGTCTTACCATGACATTTCAACAGTATGTCACTTTTTAATATATCATGGCAAAGATTATTGTTATGATATCAAAAAGCAGAACAGAAGCTGCATGCTGTACTCTCTTCCCTTTTGTCACCCTGACTAAAAAAAAACAACCCTACTGCTGTGAAGGAGACAGGACTAGAACTGGAGTTTCCCTGCTATGGAAGCTCAACAGCCTGCTTTGGCTGAAATGGCCCTGCCTGTGGAACAAGCGGGAAAGGTAAACCATTGGAGAATAAAATCCTCCGCTGCAAGAGAGAGAGAGCACTCCAGTACCCAACACTATGTATTCCGCCTATCTGCTGGCACTGAAGATTCAAAGCTTTTAAACTACCTGCAGCTTTTTAGAGCATTGTGGTGAGGGAAGGGGTTTGTCGGCTGGATCTTGAGCAGCAGAACTCCATGTATGCAACAGAACTTTCTTGGTTCTACTCTCACTGCATCCCTCTAACTGCTTTTTAGGTTGCAGGAGAAAAGGCTGTAGCAAGATGAGGAAATAGGTAGAATTTATGGGGTTGCTTTGAAGAAGGTGAAATGCCTTCCCATTACCCAAGGCACCAACTGAATCCACATTGCAAATGTTTATTGGGTAACTTTACAGTTCCTTGGTGCACATTCCCAGTCTGCTCCTGCAACTTCATTGGAAAGAACCAAAGTACAGGGTTGCATTGTCTTGCTGACTGGAGTCCTCAAACTTGACTATATCCCATCCTCTGTGTTCTCCCCCCAGAGGTTTCAGGCTACTCAGTCTGATTCTTGAATTTCTTGGATTCAATAAATGAAACTACCAACATAAACTATCATTACCGATAAGTGTTCAGTTCTTCAGCAGCATGAATTATCTTCTCATCAACTTTAGAAAGTTTCTCTTCTTTTTGCAAGCGCTCTTTTTCTTCTACAGTCAATTTTCTTTAAAAAATAATTAAGCCTTTGATTAGCCACAGCTCAGTTATCTTCCACTTTTCTTAAGAAAATAATGATCACAAAAATCTGTATTTTTACAAAGCAAACACTGAACAGTATAGAATTTTATATTTGTCCATATAATCTGAGCACATATTGCAATAAGCGTAGTTAGCAATAAGAATAGTATTAAGATCTTCACAACATGAAAATATGCAATTATGTTTGCCTTATTTGGGAGCAAATACCACTCTCAGAGAGCGGGTCTGTAAGAGAACCTCTTCAATACATTTAATGATTTCAATGTACCGTACTGAAATACTACCTTTCTGGAACAGGTTTACCCACGCTTCAAATAATGATGGTGAGTGAGACTAAACCACAACATTTACAACCTGGTCTTTCTTCTCACCAGAAGCTACTGTCACTAAACTAAGGGGGAGGGGGGATACAGACCTGTGCGTACAAAAAGAATCCCATATGAAGCAACAAAAATATACAGACAGTGGCTGTCCACAAAGAACCACAGATATATATACCTAAAACCACAGAAGCTTACTTAGGAAGGACTCGATTACAGAACTCCAATTTCCAGAACTTTTACTCCTTACGTCTCCAATGTAATGCCCATGGATGACAATGTGCTCACAAACACTTTCACTGGTGTTCACACAGCTTGTTCAATTTCCTGCTCCTTTGTCTCCCCTTTGCTGATCTTCTTCAGAGCATCAGAACTAAAGCCAGTGCAGCTTTAGTTCTTCCCATCTATTCCCATCTCACTGGCAGGAAGGTCAGTAGGATGCCCACTCCTGTATCATTCTGACCAACCATAACAAAAAGGGGTTGGCATAGTCAATCAAAAACAGAAGGGTAAAATAAAGCTGCAGAAAGCCCCAGCTTTTCTGTTGGTGGACATCTTGGCTGTGACCTGCCTCCTCTTCATTGTGGCTGGTCACAAGTGTGTAGGAGCAGGCATATCATTGGACCATGCTATATAATAACATGAACCAAGAGGAAAGCTCCTCCTGCACATCTCATATTAAAACAGAATTAAAAATAGGTGGAACACTGCAAGAGGGTCCATCAGTAGAAGCCACTGGGCTTGTTTGGTGCTGAATTGCTCACGTTGGGATCCTGGTGTGAACTTCCCAGAAAAATAAATTGATTTCTTGGAGGGAGAGTAAGGAAAGGGCAAATCTGACCTTTAACAGTGGTAAGAAATAGATGCATTCAGGAAGTTTGTCCTTCAAAAATAAAGGGAAGCTTATTGGCTGCCTTGTCAATCACAAGGAATTTTGGAAGGGGAAAAAAGGCAGAGATTCAACTGGACTACAAAAAGGAAAAAGCCCTTTAGAAGCTGAGAGACAAAAAATGTGTCTGTAAGTAATCTCTATTTCAAAACACAGAGGAAAAACAGAGGTGCAAAGTAGCCTTAGATGGTTTAATGGCTCCTCTGCAGAAAAGAGAAACAGTAAAGCTAATTATAAAGTTAATCAGAAATCTCTACATCTGGGCTTTGCTTACTTCTCCCCACCCCCACCCCCACCCCTCTACAAACAACCATTTTGTTTCCTGGAGAGAGAGAGAGAGAGAGAGAGAGAGAGAGAGAGAGAGAGAGAGAGAGAGAGAGAGAAGAGGTTCTGCAAGCCAGCACACAGAAAAAAAGGTTAACTTGGCATTTTCTTGCAAATTTTCTTTGCATGAGGGCAACTACTTTGAGGAAGCCATGAAAAGTACAAGGAAAACGTGTGGTGGGGGAAGGGGCTATGGCTCCCCACAATATCCATTTTTGTGGTGGTGCCAATCTCAAAAAAATGTATAGTACATAATGAAATGGCTTCCAAGAAGCCAGGCATATTGTACAGTAAGCAAGTACAGTCGCACCCTGTGGGACACAAAATAGGGACACATACCATAGAGTCATGCTGGAAAATGCCTAGAGAGGCATCCTCTCTAGGTATCTTCTAGGTCTTCCAATGGAACTCTATGGTATGTTTTTACCTGAAGTCCTTTATTTTAATAGGGTTCACTGTTATCTGTGGTTTCCTGTATCCACGGTAAGTCCAAAAACCAAACCCCCACAAATACAGGGGTCCAAATGTATTTGAAAAGTTCAAAACTATCTTACAGGAAGATTGTAAAAGGTCCTGAACATGCAGGATTTGGCAATAAGGTCCCTGTGCCAATACAACAACATAAATGGTGAATGAACATGTTCAATATACATGTAAAACATAGCCCAGCTATTCATAATGTCTAAAAGATAGATTCTGTTAAATCTTTAAACAATGAATCTACTGTTATCAATACCTGTGAAGGTTCATTTCATTTTCTTGATACAGCTCTGACATGACTTTAAGTTTCTGCTGAAGCTTCTGAACTTCATTTTCAAAGTGTGTATTTTCAGACTGCAATACACCATGCTCCTTTTGCAAACTTTCAATGCGTTCTGTTACACAGAGAAAGTATTACAACTAACCAGTAATTTAAAAGCAGTAAGTAAAGAAAAATCATGTTGGAAGTTGAATATAGTTGTATTTTTTCTCACACAGAAAAATAAATAGATTTTCCGTTTGGACTGAATCAGAGTAGACTTAAAACCCCATGATGATTTTGGAAATCCAGATATTTTGGATTGTTTTCTTTGGGTTTTTTCCAGGCTGTGAGGCCGTGTTCTGGAAGGTTTTATTCCTGATGTTTCGCCTGCATCTGTGGCTGGCATTATGTCATGTGATTATATACTAACAGCTGAAAAATGCTTGGAATACTCTACAAAAGAATACACATTATTTTTTTCTTTGTTTTGTTCTTTCTTTCTGTTTTTTACTTCCAAATGGAACTTAGGACTAAAGTTTGCCCTTATTTTCGCTCATGAGATTAATATGTTTGGGTATCTGTTGTGGGGAGCAGGGAGCAAGAGGCACACACCAACAGACACCAAATGAAACAGACATGTTGCTTTTAATATTGATGCCACACACACCAGTGCTAAGGGGCGTTCCAACCAAGATGCTCAAATAACAGTCAGTAAAGATGATTGCCATGATAACAGGTGCATATCCACTTTTGTCCCTGTCCCTATTCAAACAGCACCCTCAAAAAATTCAAACACTTTTGGAGGTGAGGGGAACAACAGAGAACAGATACACGGAAAAGCCATAAGCAAGGCTTAGCAATTCAGAAATCATATCAAGATGTCTCAGTTCAGTGATTAATCCCAGCTCATGTAGTATTTTTTTCTAATTAGCTGAAATGGTTAAATACCTATTTTCCTAGAATCTGAATTAACTTCATGTTCTTCCTTCACTCATTTTAAAAAAGGGGCATTTAAAAATTATAAGCACATTTGAAATTACCTGCAAGTTCCTCTTTTGCTTTGTTTTCATCAGTTAGTTTTGAATATATTTGATTTCTTTCTGTTTCCATGGATTTTAAACAAGCATTCAGCTACATTAAAGAAAAAAAGACAAACAACTTAAGATCATGATTGAAAGAGTGACTATCGATGTATGTTTCCATGCATAGAATAAGTCTTCGTTTAGTTCTGGGTCATCTTCTGATGCAACAGTAGCTAACTAGTGTCAAAGGAAATCCAGGCATCATTCTACAATTAAGTGATAATAGCATGCCAATATTAGTGTATGTAATAAAAAAGCCACTGGTTTATTTATATCCAGTCTTCTTGTGAGCAGAATTCTATTCACAAGACCCTCTACCCAGGAAAGAGAGAAAAGAGGGAGGATTGTCCTCCTCACTTGGTATACCATGAAAGGCTGAGGAACTGAGTCCTTCCTGAATCTTCATTTGCAAAGAAAAGCCAGAGAGAGAGAGAGAAGGAGGAAACAGGCAAAAATCACATCTGTCCTGTTGGCCAACATAACCCTCCAATAAAATGCACATCTCTTTGATAAGTGGAGCATTTCTGTTGTCAGAAGAACAACTATGGATCCAACCCATAAGTCTGAAAAGTGGTTTGTAAAAAAAAAGAAGCAAAAAGCTAAGAGTCACATTCTCTCAGCCTCAGAGGAAGGCAAAGGCAAAACCCTCTGAACAAAGCTTAATAGGAAAACCCTGTGATAGGGTTGCCATAAGTCAGACACGACTTTTATTAATTTTATTAATTTATGTGTTGCCCATCAGCATAAAAATATTCCCAAGGCAGCTAACAAAATAATCAAAGTGTTCATACACAAAATAAGTATGCTGGTAAGACTGCAAATCTACAGTATTTCTTCTTTTGAGTGGAGAATCTACAGCTTTTCAAGACAGCAAAAACAAACACACATAGACTTCTTACTTTAATTACCTTTGCAGCATAAATCAGTTTCTTTATGGTTTGTTTTTCTTGATCATCTGATAAAATGAACAAAAAAGGGAAGGAAGAGAACAACAACAGTAAACCACCTAAAAAGCTCCCCTCTTGAAATTATGTAAAGCATTTACTACAATACTTTTAAATACTTTTAAATATTTACTACAATACTTTTAAATCCTAAAGATTCACTACCAAAAGCTGTTTAAAAACATAAACAAAGCAGAAGTGGGAGTGGTACAGAGAGAACAGGTATATCATTCACCTGAGTAAGCTTCAAAGAAGCATTCCTATTTCTGAAATGTGCTTGATATGCTTGATATCAATTCAACCAGAGGCATCCTCCTCAGGATTAAAGTCCCTGACCTTTTTGTGTAGGCTGCTTATCCACAAGCTAAGGATAAGAATGAGCAGAGTTGTCAAACCAGTTTGTGTTCTGATGGGTTATGCAATGGTGGGGCCCGGACAGAGTTTTAAGGAACTGGGGGGGGGGTCTTTTAAAAAAGAAATTTATGACAGTAACATTTATTCTGAGCATGTCTTAGTAGCACTGACAGATCCAGCACACACCAGTATAACGCTCAGGTGAAAACCTACCTTACGTATGAAAGGATGCAACCTACAATTCCTCATGCCATGGTCTTGTTTGAATTCCCTTTTGTTGACTAATATATATTTACAAGGACCGCAAGCTTCACTACTAGAATTTGAAAAAACAATAATTTCTCTTTTCTTCTTGCTTACACAACAGGCGTGTCAGCATTTACCTAATTGTTCCCTATTTTCTCTTTTACCTTTTATATCATTCTCCCAGTGACTGTCTTCAGCAGCAGCATGCTCTCCTATAACACTGCTCCAGTCCTTCATCTTCAACAAGCATTCAGTCAGTGACTATATAGTGATGAAAAAGGAGAAAAAACAAACTAGGAATGAAACTTTTACTTTATTTATTTTACTCCATGCAATTTCAAAATGTCATTAATTTAAGATATCAAATTAACCTACATCAAGCATTTTACATTAAATTTGGCTGCCCCATAAAGAACAATCTTCAAAACAATCTTGTTTTTTTAGAACTACATGCACTATTGTGGCAGTAAGACTTCTTGCATCAGTCAAATCAGAACAGCACTTAAAGCAGTGATTCCCAAGCTCTAATCTTCCAGGTGTTTTGTATTACAGCTCCCAGAAGCCTCAGCCACCTCGACTAGTGATCAGGAATTCTGGGAGCTGAAGTCTAAAACACCTGGAAGACCAGTTTGGGAAACACTGACTTAAAGCATGCCTAGAGCAGCCATTTCTTCCCCTTAAAATGATATTCAAGTACCCACAGGTAGGTGAACCACCCTTTCCCACATCCAGCACTCCAAATCTGTGTTGGGCCAGTAGGTTCCTTGATCTCTAAGAGCTACTTACATCTCTGTGAAAACTTGCTGAATATGACCTTTATGAACTTTAGAAGGGTGATGACAAATTTCTTAAGAAATCAAAGAGATTTCATGCCCCCCCCTTTTTTTTTTTGCCTGAATGTCTCTCTCTCTCTCTCTGGCTTTTCTTCACAAACGAAGATTCAGGAAGGACTCATCCCGCGCTTTCTGCAAGCGCGCTGATAACTAAAAAGGCCAATCCGAGATAAACAAGTCTGGTTGCAGAAACATACAAGAACTCCGTGAAACAACATCTCAGGCTCGGCCAAATTGATCACCAACAATGGTCCACCCTGGCCTCACATTGGGAGGCATGGAGACGCACTATCCACAATGCTGCAGCCTTATTTGAGAACTCACGCCGAACAAGTCTTGAAGAGAAACGACAACGCAAAAAGAATCATAACCTGGGAACATGTAACTTATTAATAAATCAAGTCACCTATTCACATGCAATCTTTTAGAAGGGTCAAAGGGCAGAATCCTAGAAAATATATGGAGGGAATCCCACTGCTCAGTTGATTAAGGAAGCATTGTTCAGCATTGTACCTAACAGGTCAAAACCTGCCACTCTCCTTTCTTCGACTTCGTAGTAGTGTAGGTGCCTCCTTTGAGAATCAAGGAAGCTACAGAATAAACACAGCACCAAGCAGTCTTATCCGATGGGAGGGACAGGTAACAGAGTGAGCTGTTAACACTGAGTGGAAGGATCTGAACGCACATATAAGGGGAAAGACTACACCCAGGAATAATTTGAGGGGGGGGGAGCAGAAACACTATACACATAATAAATACTGATTCTACTGTGTCTTTGGACTCCCCCTTCTCAGGATTTGGGCATTTTAAAGTGTACTGTATTCATCTCTTGATAGAGCACATTAGTCTCTAAGGATGAAGAGAATGCTGCCTACTGTACCCCAGATCACATTAGACATACATATATACCTATGTTAATAACTCATAGGGAGAGCCACACCAAATTGATCATCCATACCGGGGAACCTTCAAGCCATTTGAGAAACATGAGGGTGCATATTGTAACAGCTTTTATTTTACTGAACCACTAAAGACCACAGCATTTAAGGCTGATAAAAGGTGGTCTAACCCTACCGAACACTTCAGTCTTATGTCACTTAGTACCACACATGGATGAAATCCAATACCTTGGTCTGCTGAGAGCCCACCCAACTTACTCTAAAGGGTAGAGTAACCCTCTGGGACCCTCTGGAACCGACATGGGGAGGATTATAGGAAATCCTTTTGTGCAAGTGGAAATCCTCTCACAGATGACACACAAAATGAGCTCCCTGAAGATAGTGCACCAGCCCAAATTGGCTATTTGCAGTCAGCATTGCTCAAACACAGTGTTCTCACCTTGACTTGACTTTCCTTGTTTTTAAGAGCCTCCTCCATATCTGCTTTAGAGTACTGAAACATTTTTATTTGCTCATTTAATTCACTAAGTCGTTCACCCCATCCTTCAGCTTCTTGTAATAGCTGAAAAGAAAATTTTGCAAGATCAGTACTTGATAACAACTTATACAATTAAGTAACAGTACAATCAAATAACATCCAAATTTTTTTAAAAAAAAACTGAACTAGGGGTGGGCAAAGTGAAGCCCCAGGGCCAAGCTGTTTTTCCAGCCTTTGATGACCCCCTAGATTCACCCAAATGATGATGACGAAATCCCAACTTTTTCTTTCTTTCTTTCTTTCTTTCTTTTTTTTTTTTCGAGATTGGGACTCAAACCAGCTTACAAATTAAAATGATTACAATGCAGTTAAAAACATAAATTCAACATCAAGATAGAATTAAACTATTAACAATATTAAAACAATTTAAAATATACATTTAGAAATGATTAAAAGCAGTTAAAAACAGTACAATTTTAAACAATACAGCACCCTCTTGAAAGCCCTTTCCTCAAAAACCTGAAATCCCATTAGAATAAAAGTCTTCACCTGCTGACAGAAGGACAGCAAGGAAGAAGCCATTCTACCTACTGTAGGGAGAGGGCTCCAGAGCCTAGGGACAGCCACAGAGGAAGTCCTATCTTGCGTACCCACCTACTTGTAAGGATCTCAGGGTCTAGGCTTGGGAGACTGAGTTTTCTGCGAAAAAAAGACTGCAGCTTTTGTCGACTTCGTCTGCTTCCTCAGATGCTCTCCATGCATCTGAGGAAGTAAAGGAAGTCTACGAAAGCTTATGCTACAATTTCTTTCTCTAAAGTGCTACAAGATCCCCTTGCTTACTGATATTCCCGACCAACATGGCTATGTCTCTGAATCCTACCTCTCCAGAAAATCTGACAGACTCAACCATTTTATATTTTAAGGATATTCTGTAATTCTGATTTCTAATGTTTGAGAACAGAGTTAAGAAAGGCATTTAAAACCAAGCATGTTGAATTTTTTAATTAAAAAAGCCAAGAAACAGACTATTCTGACCAATGTAAAACTAGGAGAAAAACTGATTAACTAGTGATAAACAATACAGCCTGCATGTTAGCAAGATGCTATCCAGCCTATAATTAATCAAACCCAAGAGGGATCTAAGAGGGTAACACAATCAACTGTTGAGACAAATATTAAACCAGCAGTTCAGGGATACAATCCAAAGATGGTCCACATACTGCATATCAGTTTATAAAGGCCCTGACAGAAGTGTTTCCAACCTGATGCATTGGCACTACAACAGCCTTAACAGCATGGTCAAATGTTTGGAAGATAACATACTCAAACAAGGACAAATGTATCTAATTATATCAAAGCCAAAGAAGTAACTGAGCTCTCCACAAAGGATAGTGTTTGAAGCATAGAGCAATGTTTGCCAAAGATCACAGGCAAGGAACCTTTTTCTTCTTGTTCAGTGCTGCATCCCCTAAGGGTAATCTGATAGAGACTGCATGCAGGTATTGAGTAGGACCAAACCCAAACTGAGTGTGGGGATTAGAATCAAACATGAGCAGGGTTACCCCTTCTCTTCCTCTGCCACCCACTTGTCTTGCATTCTCCCTCTTCCTCCCGACGAAATAGGCTTCTGGTTTAGGAATAGATCATGCTTGCTAGATCTCTGAACTGACTGGTTGAAGAGATTTCTGAAATGAGAGTGTATGTTGCCCACTGCTGCCATAAAGAATGAAATGCTCAATCGATTTATCCCACAGAAACCAAAGGCACAAAGATTGATTCACTTACATCTAGTTGGGTGCAGCCTGCCATTGAGGCAAGGGGGCAAAAATTGGCTGTCACATCCTCCACACTTGCCCACCCCTATACACCACCTTAAAAGAGAGCACTAATGCCTTGATATTTAAAACTGTATGAATTATTTTAAATACAAAAGACATCTTCTATTTATAAAACTGTATAAAACTAAGCAGTAGGAAAAATTCTACCTGCTTTTCACTTTCTTGAAGGTGGTTGTTTTCTTCTAAGGCATCTTGAACAGATGTCTTCAGCCTCTCTCTGTTGATCTCATATACTTTTAATGTGGTCTTGGCCTAAGTGAAATGTAATGAAGCAAAACATCTTATATGTTAATTTAAGTTCTTGAATTTGCCTTTCTTGTATAAAAGATCACTGGAACTACATTATGAAGGGACTGCTGGAGATTTCCTTCCAAGGTACTGTACATATGCCTTACTTAGTACAGCACTGTACTTTAATGAAGCAGTGCCAAGACATCTCTTGGAGCCTTGCCACATGCCGAGGAAAAGTGGCAAAGCAGCTTTCCTGCTGCATTCCCGCATAGTGTTGTTTTTTCATTCCAGTCCTGTAAGGGACCAAAGTAAAACCGTGCCTTTTTGCCAACCAGAAAAACCTGTTTTGCAAAAAGGCACGATTTTAGCTCAGTCGCCCATGGGACCAGAACAGAAGGACACTAGAAGGATGCAGAAAGGACGCTGACGTCATGCCGGAAGGCAGCAGGAAAGATGGAACGTTCCTGCTGCTTTGCCGCTTTTCCTCAGAGTGTGGTAAGGCACTTGGAAGAGGCTTGAGCAACTAATGCAGAAAGGATGTGTAAATCCTATATGAGAAGTGTCCATACGTAGGAAGACATATAGGACATATACATTTAAATGTCCTTTAAAAGGTAGTGAGGTGCAAGATTTTGTTACGGTGCCTTTTGAAACTACTGTAATAAATCATGTAAAAAAAATTACATATTGACTTACTTCAGCTACTTGTGACTGGATAGCTTTCGCTTCATTTTCTAAAGATTCCACTCTTCTCTGTATTTCAATCATCTAGAAATACAGTGAAATATTTTTTATAAACACTCCCTTAAGTCTGATTGATAATGTTTAATCAAAATAACTGTTGGTTAACATTTTAATGAAATATAGTTGCATATTTTTAAATGCTCTTCTTTGGAAAACACCACTTAAACCATTTCATTTCCAATTATTATTGTTAGAATACTATACAAATCATGAAGGGTGAGTAGCACTCTTGACTTCTTCTTTTACTTATTTATTTTTATATGGCTTTAACTATGTGTAATAAAGCAACATTAGCTTTGCAGACAGCCACTCATGCATTTGCTTGGGGCAAGGAATAAATCCTTCCAGTTGTATAGCTGACCAGCCCCCATCATTCAAATCATTCAGTAATATCTAGGTACAACTTGAGCATGTCGGAAAACTAATACAATATTTTGTGAACCTTTCTAAAATAAATTTCTGTAAGGCTGAATAAAATTCTGCTGATGCCATGGGATAGGTGACTGGGCAAATCAGCCATGCCACATGTGTACCCCAGAAAGCTAGGACTGGAGAAATAAGCTGGTTAGAGTCAGCAGTCTTTCCCTCCCAATGATGACTGTGAATTTGTCTGCCTTCCTTTGCCACCACTGCACCCACAGCGGTTTTCCTCCTGCTACCGCTACCACTGTCTAAGCCAGCATAGTTACTCCAGAATAATTGGCCAATATGGATAAAGCTGCATGGTAAGGCTATAATCCTATGCACATCTAATTGGGAGGAAGTAGCACTGAATTCAAGAAGGTTTATTTATTTATTTATTTTCTATATTTCTATACCACTTATCAGTGCCAAAGCTTTTCCTAAGCGGTTCACTCCTGATGTTTAGGGATAGACTAAATTTAATTACGATGGCAATAAATTGTATCTGGCTGAGGGAGGGGAGGCACATCCAATAGTACATACAATACTTTTTGCCTGAACAAATTTGTTTTTAATGAAAGACATACCAAGTCATCCTGTTCTGTTCGTTTAGACTTTTCTTCTCTCAATTCTTTTTCTAATAATGCTATTTCATTTTTGAGTACAGAGTTTGAGTTGCTCAGTTCTTCATATGCTTCCTGAAATTAGCAAGTTTGGAAAGACATTCTGTGGGCATTTATAAGTTGAAAACATAATGTACATCATGTACTGGCAACTAAATACTTTTAATTATACACTGAAGCAGCATTTGGAGTTATTGACAAGGTTGCATTAGGATATATCTATCATATCAAAATATGAATTACCATATATACCCATGTACAAATCGATCAATCTCACATATAAGTCGAGGGCAGGTTTGAATTATGGATTATAGATTTTGATATGACCCATGGATAAGTCAAGGGTGCCAATGCCACATCCCCTCACCTCAGCGCTCCATGAGGGCAAGTGTCAAAGAGCTGCGCTGCTCCCTCAACCTTCCCCTTTCCTCTCAGTTTGGGCTCTCCAGCTCACGGAGCAAGTGTTAGGTTTCTGCCACTTTAAAAACAGAGCAGATAAACAGTTCCTTGGTCCCCCTCCTCCCCCCAAAAGGCAGCTGGGGGAGTGAGCTTGGCTGATGAGACATGAATGAGAGGATGTCTTGGGGAAATGGGAAGGGAACAAAGTCCTTTTTACCTGCTCTGTTTTTTATTTTTATTTTTTGCAGAGGAAAGAGCTAACAAGCAAAGAGGAGCTGGAGAAGGCAGGCATGGTTTTTCATCTTTTGCCTGCCTTCTCTGGCTCCTCTTCACAAAGAGTCCATCCAGGGAGAGCCCCCTGTAAAAGAAGTGCTGACACACACACTGCCTCAGCAGAGAAATCTTTGGGATTTTTCTGCTGGGGCAGGGAGAATGGAGAGTCTGTGCTTCTTCAGGATTTCCCTGTTGCAGTGGGGAGTAGCAGGGAGGGCACTTCTATTAGGACCCTCTCTGCTCTCCCCACTGCAGCTAAGAAATCCCAGAGGCACCACCTCCATTTTTTCAAGCAGGATTACCGTATTAACCTGTGTATAAATGAACACAGGTTTTGGGGATCAATTTTTTCAACTTATACACAAGTATATATGGTATTTGCGCTATCAAGGCATGTGCATAACACATGCTTTAAAAACCCATGCCTAGACCAAACATAAATAAAACATACAAATTCATGAAGAACATTCTTCATTTTCCATATTTCCTTCTGCTAGCCATACTGATGATCCATTCCCTGCAAACCCACAGGCTTTACTCATACCCTCTTCATTTATTTTGAATTTGCTCCAAATATTTTCTGTATTTTGTAGAACTTGTTTGCAAAAATAGGATGAGAAATCTTTCTTAAGAATACGTTTTTTAAAAACTGATTAACAAAATACTAGATTCAACATTTGCATGGTGAAATTGTAACATGAATATTGCATCCAACTACAGGACCTTAATAACAACTAATGAGTTTATTTTATTTATATTATTTAATTTAGTAAATAGGTACTTTAGAAACAACTATAACAAATCTATATAAACCTATAATCCAGTACATCTATCTTTGGGAACAAGCCCTGTTGAGCAAAACTAAATGACTGAACAGGAAACATACTTTCAGGCCATAAAGGAGAAATTATTTTGTGAAACTGATTATTATACCAATACATTTCCACATTAATCTTCTACCTTAAGGTCTGATGTAGTGGTAGACCCCTGTTGAAGGCTGGCATCTTTCAGGGAGCTTTCTAACTCTTCATACTAAAATAAAAACACCAGATTAAGATCAGAACAAAAAGAAAAAGAAAACAAGAAAAGTTGCATCTGTACTCCTCAATTTGTTCCACTAGCACATCCTATCATTTCAATTCTTTAATGATCAAACTGGTCAAGAACCAAACTAAGCAGACTGTCCAAATTAGGAGCAGGTTAGAGTGAGCTTCTCTCTGGCAGTCTTTCCCAAATGGATGCCTTCCATATCTGTTGGGACTGCAGTTCTTATAACAATACTGCTATCTGCTGTGGCACTATAGGAAGTTAGCACCAAGGTATCTAGAGGACAGAAGATAAACAAGGCTACTCTAACCCTCCATACCAGTTTAACTTTTTCTTTTAGTATAGCAATCACTCAAGCCTAAAAGGAATGCAAGAGATAAGATCATAGTTGATTTGAAGTCAGAGAACTGAGTTTTAACATTCCAATATAGAATGAAAAATAAACACTCCAATTTCCAATTAGTGCAGTCACAAGTTACATTATTACAATTACTGAAGTCATTACATGTTATTAGAAGTCACAATTCAGTATCATTTGATGACACTGGTACATGTTATTTATAAAGGTCTAATTTTTATGTAAAACTAGATTGCTAGCTTTGATGTGAAATTCCATTTTTGTGAGCAAGATCTTAAAAATATACTAGCATCTGAAGATCTCTTAATATACTTCCAGTAGTTTTCCTATTAAAAAAACACCCCAAACCTTAATTCATAGTATTGTTGCTGTGTGCCTTCAAGTCATTTCCAACTTATAGAGGCCCTAAAGTGACCCTATCACACGGTTTCCTGGCAAGCTTTGTTCGGAGGGAGTTTTGCCTTTGCCTTCCTCTGAGGCTGAGAGAATGTGATTTTCCCAAGGTCACCCAGTAGGTTTCCATGGCAGGGAGTTGAATCCTGTTCTCCAGTGTCGTAATCCAATGCTCAGACCACTACATCATGCTGGCTCTTCACAGTATACTTAGACTATACAATAATCCTGAACATACTTATAAGGGAGAATGTTCTACTGAAGGTCCTAGATGTACCTTCTAGTTAATATGGACAGGACTACACTAAAAGGCTGCAATCCTATATACATTTATCCATAGGTAAGCTCCACTGAATACAATGGAATTTATTTGTGAGCAAACAGGCACGAGACTGAGCTGTACAAATACTATACAAACCAAGATAGAAAATTCAAATCATTTTAAAATGAACATGGAAGGCTTAAAAACATAGCAGGAAACAACAAAACAGAATCTAGAAAATTAAGTTCTGGAGTAATCCAAATTACCTCTTTTTTGCAGAGACTAAATTTTTCCAGTACTTTACATTTGTCTTCAACTAGTTCAGTAACTTTACTGGCAAGCTGTTTCTCTCTTCCTAAAAAGAGGAAGAGCTACATATGGTAACCTTTAACAGAGAAAAATGGCTTCAACTCAATTCTGGAATCAAGCCCCCAGACAAAATTTTGAACTTACCCACATAAAGTCTACTTCTAATCTGTAAAAGAAGAGCAAATACTACAGTTGATTTATAGCATTATGTGGGACTGGAGCTCAGGTTTCTTACATAAGGGAAGATTAGAGTAGCATAATAGTCAATAACAAATGGATTCCCAGGGCCATAGGAAACATAACATCAGGCCTCTTTTCATTCAGATAAGAGATCAAAAAGAGCTTTCAGAATCACACACTGCAGTCCCCTTTAATCACAAGTAAAGAATACATCAGCAGACATTTAGCACTGTTAAAGCTAACCACATTTACCCACTTAAAACTGCATTCTCAGAGTATGAAACTGGTTAACTGTTGTGCATGAGCAGGTAACCTGGGCTGCTGCCTCGCTGCAGAAATATTGTAATACAGTTTGATGCCGCTTTAACTATCATAGCTCCATCTTACAGAATCCTGGGATCTGTAGTTTGTTGTGGCACCACAGCCCTCTGACAGAGAAGGCTAAATATCTCACAAACTACAAATCCCTGAATTCCATGGCATTGAGCCATGGTAGGTAAAAAAGCATGTCAAATTACATTATTTCTGCAGTGTGGCAGCAGCCCTGGCCAGCCTTACCACAATGAATGCTGTGGAATCACATTTTTTAATTAAAATAAAGGCGGATTGCTCAGGGGGAGGTATGCCACACTGATCATTCTGTCTGCAGTTGGGTTAGAGTTTCAAATACCTTGTGAATTAACACTGTGAAGTCCTCTGAGATGCAAGCCTACCATCAGTTCCCCTTCACTGTCTAATTCTAATCCACATAACACACATTCGAAATACGTTTTGCCTTCACCCTTTCCCTTCCTTATAATTTCTACCAAAACTCTTGATTCACAATTTCAGACTAATATAGACAACAATACAGTATTCCAAATAGCAATCATAATAATTACTCCTACAGAATCTCCTAATAAGAACAGAACTGTAGTAATTTGTCATGGCTGGTGAATCAAGACAGGGATGCTACTGCCTTTCTTAGACTTGAAAAATTCAGTGTATAGGCTGGTATAACTCTATATGACCAAACTGCATACTTACAGACTGATAGCTCCTACACAATAGCAATAAGATAACAAAAATGGCAAGAACAGCCCCGCAAATTACGATTTCCCATGGAAAGCCATAAAGATCGGAACCAGGTCTCATATTTTCAGGCAATGCTGCAACAACCTTTAAAACAGAAAAAAACCAAACATTTTTCCACAGGACTAACTTCAGGTTTGTTAACATACATCATTTACTTCTTCAGACATGAGAGTTATCAGAAACCCTATAGTTGATCTGAAAAATTTATTAAATTATTGTTCAAAAGAAGACAAGAGTTTTTATCTTGATACTGTTCATACTCCTAAACAATGTGAATGTGTAATATGACCCAATGTTTGTTTTATACCATTACATTCACTGAGGATTGATCAAGTGTTCAAAGTACTATGCCCCTAAACAGCAATTCTAAACAAACATACTGTTGCGTAAATCACATTTAACTAACGGGATTAACCCCCAAATAAACAAACATCAGATTAAGCTATTAGTCTACTTCAAACTATCACCAGAATTAACTATGGTAAGACGATGCAGCAGTACAGCAGGATGGGAAAATCAATGATAGAATTATTAACACTTATTAACAATATAACTAGCACTGCAGAGCCCCATATTTCCTAAAGAGAAAGGTTTCTGGACACTGTGTGACAGGAAACAGAATTCAATTAGAAGACAAAGATCAGGCTGGTTAGCTAAAACTACTATGTGAAATTCAACATCTGCTTCTCCACACTACTTCTTGGCCTTTATTGTCTCTTTTGGGTTGCCAGGTTACAATACCATAGTGACAGCAAAAGCTACAAAATTTGTCATTACATTCAATTCAGGCACTAAATTCTAAGAAGCCTATGGCTTTCAGCCCACAGTTCCCCACACTTCAGATCTCTCCTAGCCTTCTATTTCCTTCCTATCTCTCAATCCAATAAGAATTTTTGGCACAGTTTCCCCCTCTCCTTGCTCTACTTCTTCATATTCCCATGATCCATTGTTTCCTCAGACTCCTGCTTTTCTACCCACTCCCTCCTTTTGTCCCTCTTCATTAAGCCATCCTGTTTCTTGGCCAATGTCCTTAACACTCTTCTTTGTTCACTAGCATACAAATTCTCCTGACATTAAGCCCTGTGAAGTTTGTTCAAAACACCTCCTTTTTGTGTTTCTCAATCCATTAAGGATCTACCCTTAAACGATCATTTCTGGGATCCTTAGTTTTTCTGCTTTTTATGATCTCTTCCAAGTCTGCAGCTCATAGGGCCCACACATATACAACCCAACCAAATCTGGGTTTTAATCTGACAACCTTTATCTTGTCCCGTTGGTTGTTGGAGAGATCGTGAACACTATTCTGTAACCATATAGCAATTCAATTCAATTCTCTTTATTATGATCAATAAGATCAAATAAAGCAAATAAAACTGAACGGCTAAAATTAATATCAAAGTTATATAAAATGGATATTATCAGTTACAAGTCAACATTTCCTTATAAAAAACAAAAATTTAAAAAGTTGATCATTATAAAATTTTATGATGCCAAGGGTATTAAAAGAACTGGCAGAAGTAATCTCAGAACCACTGACAAGAATTCCTGGAGAACAGAAAAAGTCCCAGCAGATTGGAGGAGGGCAAATGTTGTCCCCATCTTCAGAAAGGGAAAAAGAGGACCCAAACAATTACCATCCAGTCAGCCTGACATCAATACCAGGAAAGATTCCAGAGCAGATCATTAAGCGATCTATAAACAGTTAAAAAGGAATGTCATCATCACTACAAGTCAACATGGGTTTCTCAAAAGCAAGTCGTGCTAGACTAATCTCTCTCTCTCTCTCTTTGACAGAGTTACAAGCTTAGTAGATGAAGGGAATGCTGTGGATGTAGCATAGCTTGATTTCAATAAGGGAGGCATAATATTTTTGCAAACAAGCCCCCCCGCCCTAATATTTGTGCAAACAAGCTAGTGGGGTAGACAATGCTACTGTTAGGTGGATTTGTAATTGGCTGACTGGCTGAATCCAAAGGGTGTTCACCAATGGCTCCTCTTCTTCCTGAAGAGAAGTAACTAGTGGGGTGCCACAGGGTTCTGTCCTGGGTCCAATGCTATTCGACATCTTTATAAATGACATGGATGATGGAATAGAGGGCATGTTTATCAAATTTTCAGATGACACCAAATTAGGAGAGGGAACTAATATATAACTTTAAAGTAGACAATGTGGACAATGAAATAGTTCAAGATTTTCCATACCTGGGCTAAGGCATTAATCAGAATGGAGACTGCAGTAGGACTCCTGACACACTGCAGAAATAGTGCAGTTTGACACCACTTTAACTATCATGGCTCCACACTATGGAATCCTGGGACCTGCAGTTTGTTGTGGTACCAGAGCTCTCTGACAGAGGCGGCTAAATATCTCAAAAAACTAAAAATCCCAGACTTCCATAGCATCAAGCCAAGGCAGTTAAAGCAGTGTCAAACTGCATTATTTCTACAGTGTGTCAACAGCCTAGGACTTGAAAGGGCAGCTATGAAGGAACTAAACAAGATCCTGAAGTGTAAAGTTATATCATTGAAAACTAAAGTTAGGATTGTCCATGCCATCATATTTCCCATGTCTATTTATGGTGGTGAAAGCTGGGCAGTGAAGCAAGCCGACAGGAATAAAATCAGGTCATTTAAAATGTGGTGGAAAAGAGTTCAATGGATGCCACGGATGGCTAAAAAGATAAATAAATGGGTCCTAGAGCAAATCAAACCTGAACTCTCCCTAGAAGCCAAGATGACTAAACTGAAACTGCCATACATTGGCCATATCATTAGAAGACATGACTCACAGAAGGCAGCAGGAAAAGAGGAAGACTGCATTCGAGATGGATAGACTCAATCAAGGAAGCCACAGCCCTGAATCTTCAAGATCTGAGTAGGGCTGTTGATGACTTGGTGGTCTCCTATTGATGGGGTTGCCATAAGTCGAAGATGACTTGATGGCAGTTAACAACAATAATAACAACAAGCTAATACCCCAGAGGACAGGATCAGAATTCAAAATGACCTTAACAGATTAGAAAACTGGGCCAAAACTAACAAAATGAATTTCAACAGGGAAAAATGTAGGATACCACACCTGGGCAGTAAAAATGGAGCAAGCTTGTCTTCTGCTACTCTAGACACTAGGACACGGAGCAATGGACTCAAACTACAGGAAAAGAGATTCCACCTAAACTTTAGGAAGAACTTCCTGACAGTAAAAGAGCTGGACCAAAACTAACCAAATGAATTTCAACAGGGAAAAATGAAAGGTACTACATTTAGGAAGGGGGAAAAATGAAATGCAGAGATATAGAATGGGTGACACCTGTCTGGACAACAGTACATGTAAAAGGGACCTAGGCATCTTAATAGACCACAAGCTGAACATGAGTGAACAGTTTGATGCGGCAGCTAAAAAAGCCAATGCAATTCTAGACTACATCAACAGGAGTACAGTTGTCCCTTCATATTTGCTGGGGTTTGGTTCCAGGACCCCCCCCCCCGTGGATACCAAAATCCTTGAATACTCAAGTCCCATTATATGCAATGGCATCGCAAAATGATGTCCCTTATATAAGATGGCAAAATCAAGGTTTGCTTTTCGGATTATTTTTTTTTTAAGAATATTTTCAAGCCGTGAATACTTAAATCCATGAATACCAAGGGACAACTCTATAGCGTCTAGCTTGAGGAACATAATAGTACCAGTCTATTCTGCTTTGGTCAGGCCTCACCTGGAATACTTGGTCCAGTTCTAGGCACCACAACTCAAGAGGGATATTGACGAACTGGAATATGTTCAGAGGAGGGTGACCAAAATGGAAAAAGGTCTGGAAACCAGACCTAGGAGGAGCAGCTTAGGAAGCTGGGTATGTTTAGCCTGGGTAAGATTAAGAGATGCTATGATACCCATGTTTAAATATTTGAAAGGATGTACTGAGGATGGAGCAGGCTTGTTTTCTGTTGCTCCAGACTAGGACATGGAGCAATGGATACAAACTATAAGAAAAGAAATTCCACCTAAGCATTAGGAAGAACTTCCTGATGGTAGGAGCCGTATATGCTGCCTCAGAGTGTAGTGGAACCTCCTTCTTTGGAGGTTTTTAAACAGAGGCTGGATGGCCATCTGTCAGAAGTGCTTTGATTGTGTATTCCTGCAGGGCAGGGGTTGAACTGAATGGCCCTTGTGGTCTCTTCTAACTCTATGATTCTATGATAGGATTTAGATTCTAACATCTAACTTCTGCAGGGGCAGTGGGCCCATTAAAATGGTCCATCCCGGAAACTAATTGATCCAGGAGGATTTCTGAATGCTGTCGGGATTATTGAGCTGTTAGTGTTGGTGATTCTGTTGATGTCTTCGTTGATCTGTGGAATAGGGAGATGACCTGGGCAACTGACACAGTTGCTCCAAAGTGTCTTTTCCTTGGGTGCAGAGCACAGGCTCCTTGGTTTTTTGAGCTCAGGGTAATAGAGATATGACAACTGAATACACTGTCAGAATTCAAATCAGCATTAAAGACTAGCCTCTTCTGGCAGGCCTATCCAAATGATTTTAAAGTGTGAATTTTAAATTGTGTGTTGATTGTTTTAAAATGTCTGGGTTTTACTTGTTCTTTTAAACTGATATATATATATTTAATATGTGCTTTTAACCAGTGTTATGTCTATGTGTTAATGTGCTTTTTAACTTGTGTAAGCCATCTTGTGTCCCACTATTGGAGAACAGGCAGGATATAAATAAGTGTTAATAATACCACCACCAATACAATATAGACATATATAATGGAATCTATATTGTGTTGGTGGTGGTATTATTAATACTCATTTATATTCTGCCTGTTCCCTAATATTGGGACATAAGGTGGCTTACAAAAATTAAAACAGATACAGTTACAAGCACAAAGATGTAAGTAAAAACATATTTAAAAGTTATTACTAAAATGCAATTAAATTATCCATAAATATAAAACTAGTCAAACAAACTCTAATAAAAAGCAAAAGATAAAAATCAGCATGTGCTTTTTATTATTATATTATTATTACTACAGTAATATTTATTTCTCCAATAGTGGGACACAAGATGGCTTACATAAGTTAAAACGCCATAAGTCAACAGGGCACTTGAAGACACATACGCACATATATATCTGTCTACTATAGCAGCTACAAGATGAATGCCTCAAAACACTGGGTTCTTGAACAATCTTTGTTCCAACATGGCCTGTTACTACAGTTGTCCCTTCACGTTCACTGGGGTTTGGTTCCAGGACCTCCCGTGAATACTCAAGTCCCATTAAATACAATGGCATAGCAAAATGATGTCCCTTATATAAGATGGCAAAATCAAGGTTTGCTTTTTGGATTATTTTTTAAAGAATATTTTCAAGCCGTGAATACTTAAATCTGTGAATGTGGAGGGACAAGAGTATACTGTACTGAATTGAAATTTTAGCTGATTCCAGCTGCAGTTTACCAGCTTTTCATCTTATTGATCCTACAGCCTAAACCACGAAAAACATAGAAGTGCTCCAAATCAGTGCTGCTCAAAGGCCAGGGACCAGTGCTCATCTCTAAGCTATCTGCTGTCAGTCCCTAGAGTGCTTCCAGGAAAGGAATAAACAATTTAGTCAATGGGCACAAGTATGGTACCAGTCCCTGGCAAGTGTGGGGGTTGACTATCTCCTACATGAGATAGCGTAAGAAGCATTGCTCCAAATTACAGCCTTTGCCTCTTGTCACATTACCACTCTGAGAAGATTCAGGGATAACAAAGAGGCAAGCAGAAAATAAACTGGGATCTACTGTTAGATCTGGCTCTTCTCATTGCCATTTGTTTTATAGTATCAACAACAAATGAACTCCCCATCCCAATTTATGGTTGAAATTTAGGCTAACCAAAAGAGGGTTTTTGTGTAGAAGGGCTATGGACTCCATTCTGTTTTGTATACAAAAGATTTTCCTGGGCTCAGAATTCTTTAATATAATATACCAGGGTTATTCAAAGTAGATCCCACAAGCCTGAAGTATGCCCACCCCTGAACTATTTTTCAAGGAATGTATTTTTCTCTTTGATTATTTTAGTACAGTATTACAGCCAATCTCTTAACTTCCCCTACAGCACTGTGAACTCACTGTGTCCTGGAAAACCTTGGGGGAGGAGGGGTAAATAGCCAAGAAACACTGAGCTGGCATCAAAACTTTTAAAGAACATTCACATGACTACGCAGTACATTAAAATGCAAAATGATAAAGGTAAGACAAGTTATCTTGTACAGACAAAACACTTCAAGCAGTAAAGAACAGATGAGAGCAAAAGAAAATGGGGACAGGAATAGAGCCAGAACCATTAATGCAACTGTTCAATTATTAGTGCACAAGGATAAAGAGAATTACTAAAATCATCATTATAGAGAAATAGAATATGACAGCAAAAAAGGAAGACGAGACTTCTTCCACAAGATCTGGGATATCAAAGGGAAATTTAAACCAAGGGTGGGGATGCTCTACAATCAACAGAGGAACATAATACATAACCAAGATAAAATAAAAAGATGATGGAAGCAATACACATCATGAGAAGGCATAACTCACTAGAAAAGACAATAATGCTTGGAAAAGTAGAAGGCAACAGGAAGAGAGGAAGATTGCATGCCAGATGGATAGACTCAAGGAGGCCACAGCCCTGAGTCTGCAGGACCTGAGCAGAGCTGTTGAGGATAGGGTATTGGATGTCTCATAACCAGGGTCGCTATGAGTCAAGGTCGACTTGAGGGCAGTTAACAAAAACAGACAACCAGGGGAGCAACCTGTGGTGAATTTATAATACAAAAAAAATTGTAGCTGGATGAATCAGTCTATGATACATGTAGCATGTGTGGGTGCAGACATACGTATTCTAATTTTTATATTCAACCAATCTTTCACTCCTAAAAGCAATAATCTGTGGCCAAGTGCACTAAATTCTTACTTCATGTAAACTAATCTCCAAGGAAGGCTAGCTGAACAGAACACAAGTTGCTCAAGTGGGAATCAACTCTGAATCAGCAGCATGGTCCAACTACAAAGTCTCAAAACCATCTAGCATCCAGTGTGAACTGTGTGCAGTGTTTGAGCCAATTATCAGGCAAGCTTGATCAGCAGGGCCTGGTTTTAATGGCTGATCTACACAGGCAAACCATTAACTGATAAACAAGCACATCTGAACTCACTCTATATAATTCCAACTTAAGAAAATAAAGGACTTATCATAGAATCATAGAGTTGGAAGAGACCTCAAGGGCCACCCAGTCCAACCCCCTGCCATGCAGGAATACCCGACAGACTTGAGTGGAAGAGAATCCATGACAAAGAGAGTTGCCTTGAATTCTGGAACAGGCCCTTCTCTCTTTTCTCTTCAATAGAGTTCCATTCCTCTGCCTTTAACAGCAGCTCAAAGCCACGAAAAATACTCAGCAATTTTTCATGGTACAAAACTAGAGTCTTGAAGAAAGATTCACCAAAATGTGTGCCTGTTACAACTGTTAAGAGCAGAGAAGCCCTACCTGGGGGAAAAGAAAACAAGGTTGGCAATCTTAGTTGGCCTGTCACATCCTGAGCAATAGCATCCCTCCCCCCTTCCCAGCAGCGCACAAATACTTGGGAGATATCATCGCAGCTTGGAACCATTGCAAGCATTATTACACAGCCTTGGAGACAGACCAAGGGGATTCATATAAAACAAGGCTGGGCCAAGATATTTTCAATAACAGAAACAGGTGAAGCTTTAAGTTGTGACCCACAACGTTGAGAGTTCAGTCCCAAGGGCTCCAAGGTTCACTCAGCTTTCCATCCTTTCCTAGGTCAGTAAAACGAATACAAAAGGACCCCATATCCACTGATTCATTATCCACTGATTCAATTATCCAGGGGACACAAAACAGCACACCTACCATAGAGTCTTATGAGAAAATGTGTCTTCTCTAGCCATTTTCTAGGTCCTCCAAGGCAACTCTATGGTATTTTAAATCACACATCCCATTATTTTCAATGGTGTTTGCTATAATAATCCAAGGTTTATGGTATCCACGCCCCCCCCCCGAACCAATCCCCAAAGGATAAGGGGGTCCAACTATATCTGGCATGTGGGGGCTAACACACATTGGAAACCACTTAATGCAGTGTACACAGTTGTCACTTCATACAGAAGCCCTGGTGGTGCAGTGGTTAAATGCCAGTACTACCAGTCACCATGTTGCAAGTTTGATTCCAGCAGGACTCCAAGGTTCACTCAGCCTTCCATCCTTTTCTATGTGGGTAAAATGAGTACCCAGCTTGTGGGGGCAATTAGCTAACACACATTGGAAACTGCTTAATGCAGTGCAGATGTGTAAACTGCTATTGCTTAAAACAATTTGTAAGCCGCTCTGATAGCCTTGTGGCTAAAGAGCGGGGTATAAATAAATAAAATAAAAATAAAATATTCCCTGGGGTTTGGTTCCAGGACCAAACCCTGGACCCCCCCCCCAGTGGATACCAAAATCCATGAATACTCAAGTCCGACCGAAAGGATGTACACTTGTCCCTTCACATTCGCTGGGGTTTGATTCCAGGACCCCCGTGAATACCCAAATCCTTGAATGCTCAAGTCCCATTATATGCAATGGCATAGCAAAATAGTGTCATTTATATAAGATGGCAAAATCAAGGTTTGCTTTTTGAATTATTATTTTTTAAAGAATATTTTCAAACCGTGAATACTTAAACCCGTGGATAAGGAGGGACAACCGATATGTGTATAAAGTGCTATTGCTTTAACAATTTGTAAGCCGCTCTGAGAGAGCCTTTGTGGCTGAAGAGCGGCGGAGTGGGGGAATACTTAAATAAATAAATATTAAAATAAATAAGTTTGTGCCCTTAAGCATGTGCAGAATGCAACTCCCTCGTCACCTGAGCCACCGCAAGGCATTCTCACGTATTGAGGACGAGGGCAGTGAGAGCTTCCACACAGAAGCTCTGGGCAGGCTTGCTTGAAGACGTCCCCTTTTAGTGCTCAGGCAAGAGAAGGGAGGAAAAGCCACCACAGCAGCAAGAGAACCAGGGTGGCAAAGGCCGACCCCCCGCCGACCCCCGCCCGGATGGTCGGTCCCCCTTCCCTCCTTCTCCTCCATCACCGCCACTCACGCTCCTCCGAGCGCTCTCCAAGACCAGCCCGCAGTAGTGCTGGGCGCTCTCCCTCCAACGCAGCCCGAAACCTCCGGCAACGGCGTCCCCCGGGCTGCCCCCAGCAACAGCCGCATCGCTAGGAGCAGCCATCTTACTGCCGCAGCAGCACCAACTGCGACTCAGCTCAGCGGAGGGGGGGGGCTCCGCGGCAGCCGGCAGCCCCGCCCACCCCGACGCTTCCTGTTCTGGTCGCCGGCCTCAGGAATGGGACGCACCACTGGGGGCAGCCCGGCAGGGGGAGCGGGAGAAACCAAAGACGCGGCCAGAGGGGGGGGGGGAAGAGAAAGAAGAGGAAGAGGCTGGAAGTCAGAGCAGTTAAAGTGGAATAGTAACACTATAACAGTGTAGTGTGAAAATCTCTGGGAAGATTTTCACACTACACTGTTATAGTGTTACTATTCCACTTTAACTGCTCTGGCTGCCTCCTGTGGAACTCTGAGGTTTGTAGTTTAGTGAGGCCTAAGAGCTCTCTGGCTGAGAGTTGTAAATGCCCCTTCCTAAACTGCAAATCCCAGGATTCCACAGGAGGCAGCCATAGCCAATAAAGTGGAATAGTAACACTATAACAGTGTAGTGTGAAAATCTCCCCATGGCAGAAAGGAAGCCATTGCCGAGATACCCTAGCTACCTTCGCCAAAATACAGAAAATTAAAGGGTGGGCGGAAGAGATGGTGGTCACATACTTTTTTAATCACACTGCACTACACAGTTATAGCGACATTATTCTGCTTTTATTGCTCTGGCTGCCACCTGTGGAATCCTGGGATTTGCAGTTTAGGAAGGGGCATTTAGAACTCTCAGCCAGAGAGCTCTTAGGCCTTACTAAACTACATACCCCAGAATTCCACAGGAGGCAGCCAGAGCAGCCAAAGTGGAATAATAGCGCTATAACTGCATAGGAAATACAGTAGTCCCTCCATATCCACGGATTTGGAATTCACGGATTTAAGTGTTCACAGCTTGAAAATATTATTTAAAAAAATCTTAATCCTAAAAGCAATCCTTGATTTTGCCATCTTATATAAGGGACACCATTTTGCTATGCCATTGCATATAATGGGACTTGGGTGTTCAAGGATTTGGATATTCACGGGGGTCCTGGAACCAAACCCCAGCAAATGTGAAGAGACAACTGTACATCCCTTTGGTTGTTCCATTGTACTGCAATAGCCCTTTCTAAGCTACACTGTATTCAGTTTTTTAAACTAACCAATTACTGTGTATGTGTATATACACACAGTAATGAATCATAGAATCATAGGGTTGGAAGAGACCACAAGGGCCATCTAGTCCAACTCCCTGCCATGCAGGAATACACAATGAAATCATTCCCCACAGATGGCCATACAGCCTCAGTTTAAAAACCTCCAAAGAAGGAGACTCCACCACACTATGAGGCAGTGCATTCCACTGCCAAACAGCTCTTACCGTCAGGAAATTCTTCCTAATGTTTAGATGGAATCTCTTTTCCTGTAGTTTAATGTGCACTGTATACACACAAACGAGACAGAAGAGACAACGTGCTCCAAGGCAGCTGCAAAGAAACACCTGACTGACTGATATAGTTGTAACTAACCCCTGTGGAACACTTGGTACAGCCATATTCTGGGTGCGTCTATACGATCATAAAAAAATCCATTTGGGGGGTAAAAAATATGAATAGGCTGTCGTTCGTATGCATACGAACCGCCCACACGATTTTTTACCCCCCTAAACTCTGTATGACTCCCTCTTCCCCAAGCTGGCTGGAGCGAGCAAGCCAAGCGGCGGTTTAAAATCTCCCGCCGCTTTTTTGTTTTTTAAAAAGGTTCCTGCTTTGCGGACAGTCGGTTCTCCCTATTTACAATATAAAATAAAAATAAATAAACATAATTCACGGACTTACCAGACTCTCGCTAGCCGGGAATCCAACATGGCGGGCACTCCCAATTCCCCTCCGTGCTAGCCCCGCCCCCTCTACTCGGCCAGCCAATCAGATTACACAGCCTGTTCGTATGTGTACGAATGGACCGTACAGACCTGTCAGCCATCCGAACGGTGTACGGATTTCTCATTACGATCCGCTTTCCCTCCCGAACGCCGCATGTGCGTATTTCAGGGTGGAAAACCGCCCCCCTCTTTTGGATGTGTGTGAATCCAAATGGCCGTGTGTCCCAAAGCGCGAACTTCTGCACGCCATACATATTATTTAAATCGTGTAAACCTTTGTATTCTCTTCAAAGTGGGGAGCAGGTTGCAGCTCCACTATCCCTGCTAAATTTAATTACTGAACAGCCCACCTTTCTCCCAATAAAGGGCACAAAACAGCTCCTAGCACAGATTAAAACAAAATACAGGTGTGACTATATAGAGTTCATGAGTTTAAAAACAAAGAAGCAACCCTATTTTTAAAAATAACCCAAAACCGTTAAAAATATTTAAAATATAATAATGAAGATAACAGTACAGCACCCCCACTGAAAGACCCTCTTGCAACAATCAGTTGATCACGGAAGGCCTGTCTAAATAAAAAGGTGTTTGGTTACCAGTGGAATTTATTAACGTTTTCAAATTATTATTACCCCACACTTCTGCAAAACATAGCACTCAAGTTAGCTTATACTGCAATAACGTTTGAAAAAGAAAAAGGACAATTAAAACATAAAACACTTTTTAAAAACCAGAGATCCATTCAGTTAAAATCCTGCTAGCTATCAAAGTTATAAAATTCTCTTTGGTGGGGAAAGAAGAGGGGAGCAGCAGAGCCTCTCTTGGACATGGAATTCTATAGCCTAGAAGCAGTCACCAAGAAAGCCCTGTCCCTCTTTGATAACATTTATTGTTCGTGTAAGTTGCCAGCATTGACATTAATCATGATTAATATCCTTGCCCACTCCCCTGGGTCTCTGGAAATTAAATTGCTATGATAGAAAGAGCTGTTTCTCTGGTGCACATGTATGCAAATACTAAATGCACGTGCAAGAAAATCAAGCACCACACCACATTGTGTGCAACCTATCACTAAACGTAATCTCAGAAATGTTGGGGGATGGTCAGACACTGCAACTGCTAAGGTATATTTTGAAATTTTTATGATATGCATTTCTAATATATCTCTATCCAAGGATGAATCAGCCTCTTGTCTTTTAAATCAGTTTAGAGCAGCAGGTTACAGCAGAGTAAACAAATAATGCAGCCTGTAAAAGGGAGTAAAATGCTTTGATTAGTGTGCCATTGTGCTGAATGCTGGGTTGTCTCCTGTGAAAGGTTAGTTGTTGGTATGGGCTATGGCTGTGCTCAAAGTGGACCAGAGTTGGTTGGTTGGTTGTTGTTGTGTGTCTTCAAGTCAATTCTGACTTATGGTGACCCTCCCTAAAGCAAACCTATCACAGGGCGTTCTTGGTAAAATTTGCTCAGAGCAGATTTGCCTTTAGTTGCCCAGTGGGTTTCCATGGCTGAGTGTGGTTTTCAGCTCTGGTGTCAGGAGGCATAGTTCAATGCTCAAACCACATGGGCTCTCTGTTTCAAATTCAGTAGTAAACATGATCATTCTGCATATGTTATGACTCAAGGTAAAATCTTGACAGCTCAGAGCAGGGACCAAATATGTAACTACCTATTATCGGGATGAGATCAAGGAGAAAACCATAACTGCCTCTTCAGAACATGTTGGTCCCAAGGTAAAGCACTTTTTGGAAATGTTGATATTTTAAAGTAGAACCATTTAAGGAAGTGTAGCAACTGCTGAACCTCACCTGAGGTGAAAGAAAGAAAGAAAGAAAGAAAGAAAGAAAGAAAGAAAGAAAGGAAGGCAGGCAGGCAGGCAGGCAGGCAGGCAGGCTATATTTCAGAGGAAGGGGCAGGCAAAACTACCTCTGAGTATTCCTTGCCTAAGAAAACATGTACAGTTCTATTCTGTGTCTTAAACTGAAATTGTATTGTATTTTTACAAAGTCAGGACAAGCCATTTGAAGCCCATGGTTCTGTTTCTCAGACTTCTGAAAAATTATTCATCATATCTTGTTTAAATGCAAATTGAAGAGCAGCCTAGTATAATAATTCCTTTATGAAAACTGGTTTTTAATAGCACATGAACCAGTGTAACAAGTCCTTTCTCCAAGTCATGTGTCCCATTAGGAAGTTAGATTTGAGATCTGGTCTTATTACTTTTTAGTTCACCAATTGTTCCAGTCTAAACACATTAAGCCCATACTTTTATGTCACATTCATCTCAGTGGTAACGTTAGGCAGTAAAAACTTAATTCTGTGCTCTGCGATACATAGAGGAAGAAAAACCATTAGGCATGAGGCTGAGCATTAAGCAAGTTGATCCACTTGTCTTTGGTGTATTTCTGAAAACTGATTCCACTGCTGGTGGGGAAGCATTAGATCTGCTATTGTACGATGCTAAGGAAAAGCACACAAGTTGCCTTTTTGCTGTTATGTTTTTTTTTTAGAGAAGGAAGTAGGAAGTGGAGCAGGATTGCTATCAACAAGCCTTATTCTTTAGAACAAGAAGCCAACTCTGAAAGATAGCAGTTTATTTCAGCTTAGGGTTTCCTCATCCATTTACTGTAAGTGGTATAAAATCCTTTCCAGTGGGCTGGGAAGCAGGTAGAATACAGTATCCTCCTCCTCCTCATGTCATTGCAATTTCCACATTTCAGCTTTTCACATCACCCATCTATAATAGGTAACATCACTCTGAATTTGAGTAAATCTGAGCATGAACTGAACATAGCCCCCATGTTTCCAGATTCCATATTCAAACTTGGTGTTTCAGCCCTGCAACACATGAAGTAAATCTGCCTTTCACTCAGTGCATAATGCCTGATTCTCACTACACAGGAACCACAGCCACTTTTGTCCACTGAGCAATTAGGAAAAGGGGCTTCAAAGTCCAAAGATATAACCTTTTAGTTACATGATGTCTGGCACAGATCTCCCTTCCAATGTTCACTACTAAAGAGAAGGGGGAAAGACACAAGTTCTTTTTGTGTTAAGTGGGGAAAAATAAGTAGCTTGTGGTCAGGAATCCATTTATGTACATGTAGTTCTTGTTACTTTGGTGTGTGTGCATGTGCCTTCAAGTCGCCTGTCAACTTGCGGCGATCTCATGAATTTCATAGGGTTTTCTTAGGCAAGGAATACTTAGAGGTGGTTTTCCCAATTCCAGCCTCAGAAATACAGCCTTACAGCACCTGGTATGCATTGATGGTATCCCATCCAAGTACTAACCAGGGCTGATCCTGCTTAGCTTCCAAAATCAGACAGGATCTGGTGTCTTTAGAGTATACGAGGGCAGAAATATTGATCACCAGGGAAGACTACAAGTTAGGAAATCTTGAGTGGCAATCAGGTAAACTAATGGACTGCCACATTAGAAAGAGGACAAGGAAGAAAAGATGGTATCTTAAGAAGAAATAGAGGAGAGAGACAGTTTTAATGAACATGACTTAACATTTCTGCCACAAATTCTTTAATTAATTATATTATATGAATACAAAATATGGATGTGTTATGTACTTATATCAGCTGATTAATCTTAAAAGTGCCACTAAACGCTATTTTCTTTCTAGACTGAGACTATCACAGCCCTCTTATCCAATATTGTATTCAACTAGTCTTTCACAAGAGACCTGGTTGTATCTCATTGTACAGACAATTCACCCTTTTCTCAAAACTAAAGTCAACTCACCTGTCAATCTTCACAAGAGATACTCTTCAAAACACCAAGCAAAGCCAAGGAAAACACTACAAAATGCTACAAAGCAAATTAAAAATAAAGAGCAGGAAACTCTAAGAAATTAAGGGGGTCACTATAAGTCAACAAACAACTTGAAGGCACATACACACACAAAGCACACAGTACTGTGTCTATGTGGCAGCTGGCACTCTGTGGATACAAGATTCTGTAGTTCTCTATAGTTAAAGTTTAACTAGTTCTGGGGAAACTTACCTCTTCTTCTGCCTCCATTTGTAGATCATGAATCATAAATATTATTTGTAAAATATCTATAAGATGTGTTAATTTAATACTAATTTCTTAGTGAGTTCCGGATCCAGGTAGTATGAGTTTCTGTAGTGCATCATGTTTCCAAATGGAAAAGGGATCCTGCCTTGACATTTATGCATTTCAGGGGTAAGGGGTGCAAAAGGGAGGTTTATGACAAACGACTTCCTTACAATGTAGTATTCCCACAGCCTTTTCCTTGTAATTAATTGCTTGCAGCAAGTAGTTAAAGGGTAGGTTGCTAAACCAAGGATTAGGTAACATTTTAATAACACATGGACTGCATGACTCAACTGAAAACCTTATCGTATCTGTTTCATAAATTAAAATGGCTTGAATATACAATTTGGAGTGGAAAGATAATACCTCTGTTCACATGGCAATACTAATTTCTTAGTCTTCTCTCTTTTAGAATTTAATTTTTATGCATAAACATTATCCCTACGTAGGTACCACAATTTGTCAAGGCAAATCAAGTTATCTAAAATACCTGTAGATTTGGAACATTATTACTAAGCATATTTACTGTAGAGAAAGTTAAATTGATCTTTTCTGGTCTTATTTCCAAGTAAACATATTTAGGTTTGAGGTGTCAGTCATTCTTCCTTTAGAACATTCCATACACCTTGAATCTCTAATGGTTACAATTTAAAGGATCAAGGCTATAGCAGGAAGTTGATGCACCTAGGAAGATTCTGAAATTCTAAGCCTTTTTATTTCTCAATTAGGCAATTAGAGTCTATATATTGAGTTAACAATTTGTTTTCCAACTTGTCCCAAGGACTCATGGCAGACTACAATAGTGTTTGTTTCATATTCACAATAACTCTGTGATGGATCAGACCGAAAGATAATGAATTGCCTGTGACTAGAATCATAGAGTTGGAAAAGACCACAAGGGCCATCTAGTCCAACCCCCTGCCATGCAGGAATACTCAAAGCATTCTCAACAGATGGCCATCCAGCCTCTGTTTAAAAACCTCCAAAGAAGGAGACTCCACCACACTACTAGGCAGTGCCTTCCACTGCTGAACAGCTCTTACTGTCAGGAAGTTATTCCTAATGTTTAGGTAGTATCTCTTTTCCTGAAGTTTGAGTCCATTGCTCCATGTCGAAGGAGATTTTCAGACTACACTGTTATAGTGTTACTATTCCACTTTAACTGCTCTGGCTTCCTGCTGTGGAATTCTGGGGTTTGTAGTTTAGTGAGGCCTAAGAGTTCTCTGGCTGAGAGTTACAAATGCCCCTCCCTAAACTGCAAATCCCAGGATTCCACAGGAGGCAGCCATAGCAAATATAGTGGAATAGTAATACTATAACAGTGTTGTCTGAAAATCTAGTTAGTCTCATGGACATCTTAATGGACCTGGAACAACACTTTCCCCAGCACGTTCACCCAAAAACCTCTCCTCTACCTACAATTTCTTTATTGACCTTTTTGTAATATGGCCACATAGAAATCAATCCCTTAAGAAGTTCCACCAGGATTTCAACAACTTCCACATAAATTCCAATCTACTAGCTGTACCCGACGTAACATACGCTGGTGGTGCGTTAAGGGTGAGTCACTCTGTTGCCCTGCCCCTACTGCTCTGCCACCGCCACCAATTGACTACCTGGGTGCCATCGTAGCGGCAGCAGGGGCGGCAGGGTGATGATGTGACTCCCTGGGCATCAGGCAATATCAAAACCCATATCAAAAGTTGGTCTAGTTCTACAACAGAGTAAAAAACAGTCGTCCCTCCACATTTGCGAGGGTTAGGGGCTCAAGAACCCCGTGAATGTGAAAAAAAGTGAATAAAAAAGGCCTCCCGCCCTGCCCGCGAGCAAACCCACCACCCTTCCAAAGTGTCGACAGGGCTTTTCGAACCCCATCACTGCTTTGGGAAGCATTGGGGTGGGTGGCTGAAAAGCACCTCTGCCCCAACCCCCTCGCTCTCCCGGGGCTTGGCTCTCCACCCCAAATGGATCCAAGTCCCAAGAGAGCAGGGAGTTGGGCGAGCGGTTTGCTCAGGGAGCACTCTGTTTAAATCGGCTCCTCTCCCTTGTGTGTGAGGGAGAGAAGCATATTTAAATGGGGTGCTTGCTGAGCAAACCATGAATAGTTGAAACTGCAAAAGTGAAAGCCGCGAATGTGGAGGGGCAACTGTAATGTCTATTATTCCAATAATCCAATTAATTAGTTGGGAGGTCCATCTTTACTGACTCAATTCTTACAAAATAAACCATATATATATATATATATGTGTGTGTGTGTGTGTGTGTGTGTGTGTATATATGGCTTATTTATGTTTCCTTTCCCAGTGTGCTGACTGGCAGCTTAGGAAACATACCCAACCAATCCCCTTACTCCCTCAGCCAATCACCACCCACATGCAAATTCCATCTCCATCTCACAATCCACTCCTGCCACTCAATCTGCATTTACACCCCCAGCCTCACAAGGGCACATCCCTCCTTTCATTCCCTCAGCCAATTACCACCCACATGTAAAAAAATGCAAATTCCCCCCTAAAATAATACTGTGTAGGTGAACCATGTGAAAGGAACACAGCCACTCCAAGCTCCATGCTGCAACCACTGCTAGAAACCCCAGCAGAGCACATAACGGTGTATGTTACACCAGGCACACCTATACTAATACTAATACTAATACCAATACCAATACCAATACTAATACTAATATGCCAGTGGCTCTTAACCTTTTCTTTACTAGGGACCCCCTTTAAATATCTTTGTTGCCATGGCTCCCCAAGACTTAATTCAAGATTTAAAACCCTAACAACAACACGATTATGCCAGTGGCTCTTAACCTTTTCTTTACAAGGGACCCACTTTAAATATCTTTTATTGCCATGGGCGCCCAAGATTTATCTCAAGATTTAAAACCCTAACAATAATAATACCTGATAATAATAATAATAACAATAATACCTGATAACAACAACAATAATATAATTACAACAATGCCACTTAACCTTTTCATTACCAGTGGCCCCTTTAAATATCTTTTGTTGCCATGGCCCCCCAAGACTTTAGATTTAAAACCATACTAATCATAATAACAAGTAGTAATACCAAATAATAACAACAACACAATTACACCATCCATTAAATCTTCTCTCAGAGGCACTGAAGTGGGAGGGAAGACTTTTCTCCTGCTTCTTCCTGCAAGTTTGTAGCTGGAGTGATTGAATGGCAATGTGCAGGTCAAGCCAGCCAGCCTTTACCTTGGCTCCTGCAGGCAGGAGGTGGTCTGAGCAGTTTTCAAACCTTCACGGGCCCCCCTGAGGACATCGCAGACTCCTAGGGGTCCCCAGACCCCAGGTTAAGAACCACGGGTCTAGATACTTGGTGAAAGTAGCATGCAAAAACTCTACCTAGTTTAGAGAAGAGGGGGTCCAGGGACCCTTGTCTACCGCTTGTTAAAATAGAAATGAATAGAAAAGGGAGTGAAGGAGTGAAGGTGGAAAATTCACCTCTAACTTTTTTGTGAGTCTTTGAGCTCACCTTTGCCCTGCCCATAGACTGAGGAGCCTCAGCCTTACACTCCGACACCGGCTGCCCTTTGAGGGCAGCATGCTGGATTCCCATTGGAGGAAGGCTGGTGGCCAATGAAAGCCCACTTTGCTCCATTCTATTCCCCCTCCCTCAATGGCTTTGGCTCCTCCCACCAGCCGGAGGTGTTTTTTTTTTAGCAGGTGGCAATCCATCCTGTACGGCATTTGTAAAGAAAGTCTTTCTCCCCATGGGAAGCAGAGCTAGGGGGCAGACAGAGGGCCCCAAGGGGTCCCCTAAGGAGGAAAAAGAGGGCCTGGAACTGCAGGGCAGCCTCCCACCTCCTTCCCACCCCTTTCCAGGGTTTTGTTTGCAGCCTGTAAGTTCCTTAGGGTAGAAGGTGTCCACTCAGTATAGGCTCACTGGGAGGCAACTGGCACAGCCTGGGGAGAAACTAACCCAGGAGTAGCCAAAACAGCAGAACTGCACAACCAAAAGGGCACAAAAACAAAGGCTTCAGCTAGCAGCTGTTCCACAGCTCTGACCCCCTTTTACACACAAAAAGACTTACAGACAGCAAGGTTCATCCAAAAATATCTGGAGGTCTTTATCTTCAGTTTCAGTATAAACAAATACAGTATATACACAGCATTAACAAACTCAACAGCAACAATCCTCTTTCTCCACAACACCAACCCACACACAATGGATTGTGTGCTTTGGCTATATAGGAGTGTTTGCTAGTCATCCCTCTGCCTAGCCACAGATGTGAACCAATCTACTTCAGCTGTGCTATCCTGTGATCTGTTGCTCCAATATCTTTCCTTTTACACATAAAGCAATATTACCCCGACATAAGGAGGGGGGAAAGGGCTCAAGTTTTTGGGTGCAGAAGGGGTGAAGAGCGGAGGAAGGGGAAAAAACTATCCTGCAAGGTAGGACAGGAGGAAAAAGAAGAGGGTGGGTGACACATAGAAAGCAACATTATTTTCACCCATGCATGCATATTAAGACAGCAAGGGGAGCTGGTTGAGTATTTAGTTACTGCAGCTCAACAGGCAAAGATGTTGCTGTAGGACAAAGAAGTGGTGCTGAAAAACACCCTCAAGCTGTTGATTGGCCAGCCAACAAAGCACTACGATTGGTTGGGTATGTTTCCTAAGCGGCCAATCAGCACACTGGCAATGGCAACATGCCCCAGAGAATTATATATGTAGATTAGCAGAGGTATGAACAAATACTCTATGGTGAACTCGCCACGTAAGAGGGGTGCTCCAAAAAAAAACGATACAAGGACTCCCTGATATAACATCTCAGGCTCGGCCAAATTGATCACCAACAATGGTCCGCCCTGGCCTCACATCAGGAGGCATGGAGACGCACTATCCACAATGCTGCAGCCTTATTTGAGAACTCACACCAAACAAGTCTTGAAGAGAAATGACAACGCAGAAAGAATCACAACCCGGAAACATCACCGAAGGAGACCTTCTGCTGTGCTTTCTGCAACCGGACTTGTTTATCTTGGATTGGCCTTTTTAGTCATCAGTGCGCTTGCAGAAAGCGCAGGATGAGTCCTTCCTGAATCTTCATTTGCAAAGAAAAGCCAGAGAGAGAGAGAGAGAGAGAGAGATTAATACAAGAGTCCTTGCTACTGTACAGATAGCAAAAGGAATCTTCACAGTGAAAGTCCTGGACCCAGGAAAACTGACTTTTGATAAGCAGAAGCATTGCTTTCACACATCAACATTGACAACTGTAAAGATCTGAAAGACCTGTATCACTTTGCCCAGACCTTTGAAAATTTAGAGCAAGGAACATGATTTGCATCTTTCTGGAGCTGGATCCTATTACATTCTGTCCCACTCCCACAACTGTATTTATGCTTTAACCTGAAGCCTTAATACCACTTGATATTGCATCTGAAGGAGTGAGTTTATATCCATGAAAGCTCATGCGAAAATAAAAAAACACTTAGTCTTAAAGGTCCTGCCACATATTGTTCCCTCCCTCCTTTTTATTCTGCAAGAGACTAACATGTCTATTTCTTTGAAGACTACTCATAATAACGGAATTTTCTAAAAAGTTGTACAGTGTTAAATATTATAGGAAGTGCTATAGGAATTATGATTTTGTATTTGAGTTTATATTAATCTCAACACTAAAGTTGAGGAGGGATGCTATAGCATATAAAGAAAGCTTACAACAGGTTGCTCAAACTCAGAGAAAGTGTAGTCCCCTCCATCCTGCTTTGCAACTGAAATAGCAAGAATCCATATCATTAAATCAAATTCTGATTTACCTGTCAGTATTTCCCTTCCCTATGCTTTAGGCACAGTCTCCTTTTCTTCTTCTTCTTTTTCTTTTCTTTCTTTCTTTTTTACAGTCGCAGCATGTTAATTTGTAATTTCTTGATAAATTAATTAACATTAAGTATTTTAAAAGTTTTTAAAAATCAAAACTGTCTGGGAGACAAAGAGCAGTTCTTGCTAATATAGAAGCCTGCCAATAAATACTATTATATATGCAAAGACATAACCATGTTAGTCTGTTTCAGCCTAAAAATATATAAGAGAATCCTGTAGCACCTTTAACAGAAAAATAAATTTCTAATATAAGCTTTTGTGGACCCTGGGCCTTGACTGCACAGCAAAAAAAGAAAAAGAAAGAAAGAAAGAATTCGCGAATAATATCATTGGTCCTTATGCTAGGTGGGCCAGATATGTGCTATTCGAAAAGAGGGGGGCTGAAAACTCCACACAGACCGCGATAACAGCTTTCGCTGTTTAAAAAGTATAGGAAAAACTGCATTATTGATTATTGTCTGATCAACCAGCAACCATCTCAGAAAAGGGGCACACAGCAGAACTGGAATGTGATTGGCCGGACCTTGGAGGGGGCTGGCTTGCAAGGTATGCCTTGCAATGTAGGATCTGCCATTGTTGAATGGCCCTGAATGAACCTGCTTCAGGAGGCAGGCTGAGAAAAAGTACTGAGGCCAATGCATTGTGGGCTCCAGAAGCCACCACGGAAGGCATGCTAGATGCAGGAGGGACCAGCCCCTCTCCCTCAACCGCCTGTGAAAAGGGGAGCGGGTCCCACACAGCCCCCACCCTGCCTGGGAAATGAGGAGTAGGGTGGCGGGACAAGAGGGACCAGCCCCCCTCCTCTCTCCCGCCAGATTGCCACCGTGGCTACGCAGCTGAAGGAGGGGTGGAGCGAGCAGCTGAAGGCCTACAGTGGGGCCAATTCCCCTGAGCGCTGGCTGTGACGGAGGGGCAAGTGCCATGTCTGGATAGTCCATGGTGGTGGTGGTGTTTACCATCCTTCTCAGCAGCATTGCAGCCACTGCCGCAGCTCCCGAAACTCTCTCCATCTCGCCCCACTCTTTCAGCCTCATGGCCATGGTGGCAATCTGGCCAGCTGACCTTCGGCTGGTAACACCCCCCACCATGGGCTATCCAGTCTGCCGGAGAGAGAAGGGGGACTGGTCCCATTGTCATGCCACCCCACTCCTCAATTCCCAGGCAGGACAGGGGCTGTAGGTGACCTGCTCCCCTCTTGACAGGTGGTGGCAGCAAGAGAGAGGCAGGGGGCTGTCCCCTCACCTCACTCCTCAATTCCCAGGCAGGATGGGGGCTGTGGGAGACCCACTCCCCCTCTTGACAGCTGTCAGTGGCTTCACCCTGCTGCTGCCGCTGCTGCCGCCAAGAGCTATGTGTGCCCAGCTCAGCTGCTTCACCTGTCCCTCTTGCCTGCCGCCCCGGGAAAGGTCAGCAAGTCCCTGGCGGTGTAAACAACAAAATCACTATTTTTTCTTTGTTTGCTAATTTTGGATGCATCGTGGGCACAACTGGAG
Organism: Gambelia wislizenii; assembly: GCA_030847615.1. Classification (NCBI taxonomy): domain Eukaryota; kingdom Metazoa; phylum Chordata; class Lepidosauria; order Squamata; family Crotaphytidae; genus Gambelia; species Gambelia wislizenii. Next base: position 443,872,017 of record JAUMIR010000001.1, on the reverse strand, counting down.
ACTGCACTGAAAAGGAGGTAAGTCGATATTTTCCAAACTTAATTCTCCCATGTAGCTGACCCCCTAGTCCATTTCATCAAATTGCATCAGACAAAAATCCATGAAAGTTTATGTTAGAAATATCTCTTTTTCCAGTGGTATCGAATATACTACATGATTTCTTCATAAATTTTTACTATCATATATAGTTAGCTTCTGCAGGACCAGTTTAAGGAATTTTGGGGGCCCTACAATGCTTTATTTGGGGGGGGCATATTTTTATCTCAGGTCAATGTAACCTAACTCAATCTAAACTTTTCACAGTACAGGATATTCAAATTATTACTAATAATGTTTTTTCAGGAGGAGGGTTACTACAGGCCGCAATGATGGGCCCCCCTGTGGATGCTGACACTGCTGGTGCCTTAAAGCGGCCCTGAGCTTCTGTTGCAAACAATCAGAATCACTTTCCTCCAAAACCTTGATTTAGAGAAGAAAGATCCCATTGGATTGAATACAACAAGAGTACTTCTAAACTGGTTCTAACGTGCGCAGTCAGGCCAAACCTTAAAGTGCTGAAATCCCATATATATATATATATATATATATATATATATATACTGTAGTAGAGAAAGTGAAATAGGTACTCAGTTCCCCAGCAGAAAACAGTAGGAAATAAAACATTATTAAACTTTGGATCATGCAGTGTTATTTTCAAAAACAAAATATTCCAATTGAGCCATTAGGAGAGAAATGATTCTAAAAATGCATACTATTATATTAAAAGGCATATTCTGCAAAAACCTGAATAGCAACACAAGATAGTTTAAGATTTATATACCAATTGCATTTTAATTATTACCAGAAAGTGACTCTGCTTGTGCTATAAGTAAAAATAAACATACCTTTTTACTAGCAGTTATCATCACTGATAATCCAGATGTTAGAAGGGCACAGAAATCATTCAAATGCAGGATTATCTGAAACAGCCATTCTCTTTCTGATGCATATAAAAATGGAGGAAACAAGACAACAGATCTTAACATTTGTCTTGTTTTATAGACAAATGGATACTTGAAAATATTTTGAATTAGACATACTGCTTACCATTACTAATAAAAGAGTTGTGAGCCATTTGAAGGTCCCCTGGTAATTTTTCTTTGAATTCTGGGTGATGTTGTTCATTTTTTATTGAAGAATGCATTTTATCTTCAGTGTTTACTGGAGATATATTGCTTGTTTCTGAATGTTGGCTGTCCTTAAGTTCCTTATCAGAATTTGCAGAACAACTTTCTTTAGGAGCATTGCCAGGCAATTGTTCCTTACTGGTTATACCTACAAATAATTGGAAAGCGGTATATTTAATTTTTAGGTGTCATATCAACTGTTCTCTACAAAGTTTTAGCATATTGTTTACAGGATCATTGTTCATATCTCTTGGTTGTTTTTTAATAACCTTCTTTCATCTAAAGTACATATTATTCAATTGTAAAGTGGCCAGCATGACTAGTGGTTTGAGTATTGGACCATGACTCTGGACACCACAGGGTTCAAATTCCCACTAAGCCATGAAAACCCACTGGGTGACTTTGGGCAGGTCACACACTCTCGGTGTCAGAAAAACCCATGATAGGTTCACCTTAAGATCAACTAAGTCAGAAATGACTTGAAGGCAACAACAACAACAAAAACAACAACCTGATTAAAAATCCAAATGAGTAAACAATTGAAAACCTATTTGGTTGACAGCTCTACCTCTGTACATGTATCTTCTAAAATTATTCATTTGTTTAGGGTATGTTGTATTTTTCCAGAATCCAGCATATACTGATCAAAATAAAAAAATATATTCTAAACTATGTTGTTTTATAACCTTGATAAAGCATGATCCAATAAAATATTGAGAAGATTATTCTGAGTGGGGCATTACCCTGCTGTTCTATAAACTTATAATAGGTATCAATTTCTTGTCTCATGTTATGCTGGAGAAAAAATAATCAGTATCTCATCTCTGTGATGTTTGCTTTACAAACAAATAAACAAAGCATTTGCCTTGCTTTGTCAAAATAGTGGTTTAGTACCTGATTTTGCCCTTTCAGTTGCACAGTTGTTTCTGATGTCCAGCACAAGACTTCGTAGCTCCATAAGCACTTTTGTTTTTGTTTTCAAACATTTCTCATGCACAGTGCTTAATTTATGCTCATCTTCCAGTGAAGTGGTCATTTGCTTCTTATCACTGTAAATATCTTCACAGGAAAAAGTGGTGAGCTCATGGTAAAGCTTTTCAAACTCTTGTGCCAGTAGTTGCAGTTCATGTCTTTCACACACATTTGCTTGAAGTATTCTTTTGGACTCTGCAACTAGCTTTATATATGGTTCTTGGAATCCCATTAAGAAACTAGCTTCTTTCAGATCCAACTCTGCATCAGTTATCCTTTTACCATTTTGAACTTTTTCCTGGGAAACAGACTGTGTTTCCTGAATCACAGGCATGTCATCTTTTTGGTTGTCATTTCCTAAGTCATTTGTAATATAATTTTCCATGGTATAGCTGTTTATTTCCCTCCGAGACTGTTCTATAGTCTTAAAATTGTGGGAATAATGGATAGTTTTCGTGCTCTGGACTTCACCTTTGCCTTGTTCAAAGTCACTTCCTGCTACATCAGCCTCCTGCCTGTCTGTCTTAGTTTGTGTTACAATAATATTTCCATTATCTTTATTTATTGTAACATATTCTTTAGGCTTATTTTGAAATAGCTCTCCAAAAAGCCATGATGTTTTACTAAAAATATTACTCACTACACCTTGCCTTCCTGTCTTTTCATTTCTGCCACTGTGTTCCATTTCTTTGTCATGTTCTTTTTGGCCTTTTCCTTGGCTATCTTTTACATGCTCAGAATAACCTTGTTTTTCTACACATGTTAGATCTTTAGGAAGATGAGTAATTCTGCCTTGTACAAATGTTTCATCAGCAGGCTCTGTAGCTAAGTGGTGAATGTCCAAGCTAGCTTTAGTATGTGGTGGGATGTGGTCCATTTTATGATCCACAGCCTCCAGATGATAGGGAATATCATATGAGAAAAGCTTGCTAGGATTAACATTATTGTCTGTCTCAAATTTCTCACTTTGCACTTCTAAATCCAGGGGTGGATTTTTACTAGAAATACTTTCAGCTACACTTTGTTTCTGATACAAGCTATCATAATCCATTGTCAGTAAAAAGTCTTCATTTTTTCCCTGAGATGTTACTTCAGGTAGTTTTGGCATTAGATCTAGTATTTTCTTCTGATGCTCAAATTTAGTACCTTCATTTTTTAGAATACCATCGATTTGTTTATTCTGAACTGATCTTTTAAGCCCCTCCACTTCTTTATCAGCTGTGAAATGTATTTTTGTATCACATACCACTTGATTTATACACTTTTCATCAGGCCCCAAACCCATGATATTGCTACTTTCACCACCACCCAGCGCAAGATAGGAAGATGTAGCTACTTGTTCACTTTCTGGCTCATTTTCATTTTCCTTCTGATATGTCAGGCCTACAATCCTTTGAAGGGAATGCATACTTTCCTTAGAAAAAGTGCCAGAGCTCAGAGAAAATGTCAATTGTTTTTGTGGGCCATAACCATAAGCAACCTTTGCTGTTAAGGAAGAATCAGTACATTGACCGTTATCAAAATATTTGTCTGTCATTGAACCATGTTTTTCCTCACTGCTTTTTTCATCTGCCTGCATTTCTGGATCCTGAACATCTTTCTTTTTCACATTCACAGAATTGTAGCTCAGTATGTGGCTGGTGAACCCATCAATGTCCTTTTCGCTATGAAACACTCCCTGAGGTGTAACTTCTGCTGATTGTCCTTGCTGATTTAATATATTTGAATCCTCATAATTTGCCAATTTGTTTGACTCATTTTCTGTATCTTTTTCACCATGCTCTTTGCCTTCTTCATTTTCTGTCAGATGTTCTGAAATGTCAGTTTTTTCTTTGGCTCTTTCTTGAAAAAACTGATTCATACCTTCCTTAGTGATTACACTTTTGTTCAGCTCATCATAATCATTTGAGCACAGAGGAAAATAATCTTTGATGTCATCAGGTGAAACAATTTCTATACTTTTTACCTCAGCAAGTTCCCTTTTTTCATAAGAATCTGTAACATAATCTTTCTGTAAACTGACTGACAGCTTCTTGTCATTACAATTTGGGTTTCTAGATATTAAATCTCTCTTAATAATTTTGTACTGTTGTGATGACTTTTGTATATTACATTTTAATTCTGGTGCATCATGCTTTTCATCTGGAAAAGGTTGATTGCTTTCTTTTATATTATTACATTCTTTATCCTCAGTGCCTTTTTTCTTTAGTTTTTGATTCCCGAATAAGGAATCTATAGTATAGTCTAACAAATATTTTTCAGACGAAGCAGATGTGTCTGTTAATAACTGAGCATCTTTTATTATGTTTTCACTGTCTCCGTTGTCTTGCATCGATGATGAAGGTAACAAAATATCTGTGTTAGAAAAATCTGCCTTCATATTTGTTTCCTCTTCTGTTTCTTTGTTTCTCATTAATATCTCAACACTACTTTTCATCTGGCTGTTCTCATCCTTGGAGCTCTTATCTTCTTGGACTCTTTGCCAATAATTCTTATTTTTATCTGTAAAGCTCTGAAAGCTAAGGAGAAGTTTGTAGTGGCTGAGAGAAAAGAAAGGCTGGAGGTGTTCTAACCTGCTGGGCATTTCTTCAGAATGAGTGGTATCTGAGAAGCCTGTGTCCTGTGATGAGTGGGAAGAAAATGAGAACTGGGCTACGTTCCAGTCATTTTGAGAAGCTCTTTCCTCCTGTGCTTTCTTATTGGTTTGGTCAGTAGAAGCATGTGCATTAAAATCTATGTGGCTACTTTTACTGTCAGGCTCCCTACTTACCTCTTTTATTTCACTCTCTCTTATTTTAGGTTTTTCTGATAAAATGTGTTCTTTCTCCCCACGTATAAGTAGTTTATCTTCATCTGATACATCAAGAAGTATCTTATCTTCACCTGGAATGTCCTTTGATTCTGCAAAACTGTCTGACTGTTCTTTCAGCTCCCTGAAAAACTTATTTTTATGTGTTGCAAGGCTACTTTCTACTTCATCATCCATTCTCATTTCTCCCTCTGGTTGCCTGTCAAGATACATTTCTGCATCTTTCAAATGTGAATTCTTCATGTATTCATTCTTATGCTGGACTGCCTCTCCTCCATATGGTTCTTCTTTCACTAAGATAGATCTTTCAGAGGAATAAATACCTGGTGAAGAAACTGGATTTCCTAGCTCTAAAGGAGAACCTTGTTCCACCTCCCAAATATGGCCCATATTTTTATCCTTTTTATTAGAATGATTCTGTATTTCCAAACTCTCTGATGTACAGTTCCAGTGTAGTTGTATACACTGGCCATTGGAGAGTCTGTGTTCTAATTTGGATTTTATTGACAGAAGATGTGGTGTCTTATATTTTCCCAGTTCACCATCCTGTGTTTTTTCTTTGTTTTCTTCCTTACGTTTAGCTGTTGAAGGTGCTACAGTGTTTTCCCGGGCAGTGTCAACATGCTTGTTTTCTGATACCTTTTCAGTCATATCCTGATTTAACAGTAGTTGTTCTTTATTTTCTTTATCTATATGTAAAATTTCATCACTGTTTTTAGACTGGGTGCTTTCCTTACTAGACTTTAGCTCCTTTTCTACATGTGGTACATTAATGTTTTCTTTAGATACGAGATCCTGAAAATTTAGTATATTTGTGAAATAACTAATAGATAAGAAAGGCTGGTGTTTGGGGGGGCCCTCATGGTTTTCCTCCCTGGCATTTTGGATATATAATTGATCTAACCCTTTAAGCTGATCGGCAGTTGATTCCTGTGAGCTTTGAATACCTACAGACTCATGACCTGGTTGATTATCTGCTGTGACCCTTTTAAAATCGATAATGCTACTATATAAACTCTCATACCAACCTGACTGGTCATTTGTTCTTTCTGCCTCCTTCATTACAGCCTTAACATTAATATTTTCCATAACTTGATTTCTTGATTCTGAATTCTGTTCTGCATACAACTTCACAATTTTATCAAGAAGCTCAGTGGAGAGAGATGGAGCTGCTGCATCTAAATCTATATGTTCATTTGCTTTTATAATATCTGTCTCAGAGGTTTCTTTATCATATTTTTCTTGTTCTTTCCGCAATGTTGATTCAACTTTTTGCTTTATAGTTTCATCATATTTTCCTTGTTCTTCAGAGATAATTGTTTCAACAGTTGGTTTTCTCAAGTCTTCATGCATTAAAGATGTCTGTGTACTTGGATGTGTTGGCTCTTCATTTTGATCTCTCTCTTCTCTACCTGAAGGCTTTTCCTTGACTTTATTTCCCTTAGAGTACCCAAAAGTTAAAACATCACTTAACTCTAGATCAAACCAGTTTGATTCAGATTGTTCAGAACTGCTATGTTTTTCTTCTGTTGTTTCTGATACTGCAGTAGTGTCATGATCAACAGTCCCAGCCATAGGGGAGCGATCAAGGATTTCTGGGTCATTTTCTTTGTACAGCAAACTAAGTCCTGATTTTTCACTCCCAAAATGTAGCAAGTCTGTGAAAGTACTTTTAAACCAGCTAGTAGTCCTTGGCTCGATATCACCTTCTTCATTTGTTTTTTTAAAGTCACTGTCATCCATGATGGTTGTTTGTCTTTGTCTGAATTTCACTTCTTTTGCAGTCTCTGAGATCTTTTCAGCAGCCTCCTCATTTTCTTTTCTTTCCAGACTAAACCAGCCTGAAAAACCAGAGATAGTCCAGGAAGACTGAGTAGGGAGGTGTTTTAGAGTCTGACTATTTTGGTCTTCTTGCTGAATAGTTTCAACTTGTCCAGTCTTGCTGTCTCTGAGTTCTGAATCATCGTGACTTGTAGATTCCAGAATATGCAGATCTTTGGATTTGCTGTCAAGTTCATGAGTGTCAGAAGATGGCTCTTTATATTCCTTTGGGAATACCTCTGTGTGAAGATATAATTTTTCATTTTCTTCATCATGGTTATTAAATATGCTGCCTTCATTTTCAAAGACATATTCCTCTCCATCAAGACAAAGGAAATCAGTTTCCTACAAGTAAGAACATGTATGAATTGAATGTACTATTCCACACTTGGTGTATATACATCTTCAGTGATGATTTTTCCAATCCTCCTTCTCTATAATTTCTTAACATGAGACAATTGTTAATAAAAATCATGCAAATGCAAGAAAACCCATGCTATTAAATAGTTAATTGGTGAAATATACATTCCCTTAAAAATATTAACATGTAGGCAGGAGCCAGTGTTACATGCCCTTACACCCGCTCCCTTCTAATATTTCATAAATTGGTAGTAATCCATCAATTGGCAATAATTGACAGTTCATGTAGGTTCACAGTAGAGTAGGCCATCCACAGAAGGGTTCAGGTAAAGGTTTTATTAGAAATTGTCCAAAAACAGACACACTCAGGACAAGATTAAGCAAAGCCCCCTTAGACAGTAGTTAGGGTAGAATGTTCTAATTTCCCCTGGACACACCTGGCAATGAGTCATACTCCAAAACAAACAAGTGACTGAAACTCCCATTATCCTGCAAAATTCTTGCTTCACACCTCTGCCTATCCAACAATACAAGGTCATCTCAGACCCATCAGTCTTAATGTTCCAACCATTAAAAGCAATTAACAAAGCCGGAGCTACCAATGTTTAACTCTGGGAAACTCACTCAAGCTTTGTTCTTCACTCAAAACACCCCTTAAGGGTACAATATTGAATATAACTATTACTCCAGAACATGACCAAAGCACGCACAGCTCCTCCCATTTCATCACTCTGCCAGTCTGCTGTGTCACCCTCAGATCTAAATCTGATTCCTTCTCAGCTACACAAATCTCTGCATTCTGGACAGGTAACGTATAGCCCATCATCCCCAAATCTATTCCTCTATCCACATACTTCCTTCTAATTCTTCATTAGCCTTGTGTGACTGATTGAAGTGTAAGTGCTTTGTGTTAATGGTACCATGACTATTTTCCAATAAAAACCATTTTTATTTTATTCTGGCTTGGAGTTTCCTTAGTTAGTACTGGTATACACAGGGGTAAAGATCCCAAAGTTACCTGACCTCTCACTGTCGTATTTTGAGCTAATTAAAATTCTCTTATTTAATATAATTTGAGTGTCATGAGTGGGTCCTGTGGACCCCAAGCAATTTGGGTAACACCATCATGGGTAGTGGTTTGAGCCTACGACCTACGACTTTTGAGACGAGGGTTCAGATTCCCACTCAGCCATGGAAACCCATTGGGTGACCTTCAGCATATTCACTCTCTCTCAGCCCCAGGAGAGGGCAAAAGCAAAGCCCCTTTGTACAAATCTTGCCAAGAAAACTATAATATGTGAAGTTGAAGGTTTTCATGGCCGGCATCCATAGGTTTTCCGTGTTTGTTTGTTTGTTTGTTTGTTTTGCCTGTGAGACCATGTTCTGGAAGAGTTTATTCCTAACATTTCACCTGCATCTGTGGCTGGCATCTTCAGAGAATGGTTGGGTAGGAGTGTGTGGGGTTTATATACTGTGAGTCCCTGAATTCCCCCCCAGCTATCATGGCCATCTGCCCTGCTGTTTGGAAGATTCTGGGAATGGTGTTCAAAACAGTAACATTTTCAAGCTCTGGAAATTAGGGTGTCAATTATTCTGAGTTAGGCTAGTTTTCATGGACACAGAAAAGGGAAAGAATATTGAGAACAGAAGAAACAACCCAAATATAACTTTGGAATTCTTTTACTGGTAGCTCTGATAAAGACATCCTGCATTATATTATCATGTTCATTTACCTTAGTTGGTACTTCTACTTCTTCGGTAATAAAAACTTCTTCAGTCTGGACTGCATCCATTGGAAAATATCCAAAATCTGTACCTTTCTGTAAAAATTGAACATTTAGTATTTTATATATGATTTATATTATATACAAACATTGTGTTTACTTTTGCACTTAAAACTTTATTATACAACAAAAGTTAGAACATCTAGGTAATAAAAACTCTAATCTGCCCTCAGGAAATGTCCTCCTTTATTTCTTAAATGTACAGAAATTGTTGTCTTGCACATTAAGGAAATTCTTACACAAAATTTATTTATTTATTACATCTACTGTATATCCTATTTTCCCACTAAAAATAAGGCTGAAGGTGATTAACAACAATAAAGTTGGAGTAAAATATTATATTATAATTAAAATATACAACCAGCCCAGCTGCATGCATGGGTCTTGATATGTTTGCTTTCTGGATTTCAATAAACTCTACACTATTTCTCCTCCCAAGCTTTGCATTTTTCTTTTTGACATTTTAGAATGAGATTATTGTAGAAAAAAAGTGTAACTTGGCCTACTACTAAAATACACTGCATTTCCTAACCGTGAAAATGGAATAATAATAAAATGCACATGAAAGACTTGTGAAGCATAGCAGGCTAGTATTCCTTAAAGAGTCTTACAACCCTTTAGAAGCCATGTTGTGGTCTTATAGCTCAAGATACAATGGTGTACTTTGCTAGCCAAAGAACTGGCTGCAGCCATCTCTAGTAGCTAAAAACCTGCTTCAACCATTTTTAGGGGTTTATAGAGGACTTTAGCAAGGAGAGGAGATCACAAGTTTAAGGAAAGCAGTGGGATCCAAAAGAAGTATACCACCAGATCTTAGAATCAGAGCTGAAAAGTCATCTAGTACAACCCCCTGCTATGCTGCAATACACAGCTACAGAGTTCCTGAGAGGTGCCATCTAACCTCTGCTTTAAAAAAACGGAGAATCCACCACCGTCCAAAGCAATCTATACTGCTGAACTGCTCTTGTCATGGCCATAATATTTACAAACGAACATTGTCATTCTGGTTCCTTATAAATAAATGGTTGCCTTATAAAATACTTACACTTCCTGCCCACAAATCCTCCCTTTTCCTGGAAAGTTTGAAGTGTACCATGATCTCTTCACCAGCTCTGAAGTTCAGATAACGACAGTCGGGCCCTCTGTAGTCTTTAATAGCTAGCACTCTACTCATTGATGCTAAATATATGTTAAAAAGAGGCAATATTTTAAGAGCCTTATTATGTTATTAATAAAACAAAGTTAATCAAATGTAAATCTAAGGATTTAGCATAACACACAGTAAACATGTACTCTAACCATTGTGCAGTATTTTCTAGCTATTGATTCAAAAGTAGTGCACTATCATGTTCCCAGCAAAAGGTTTGGGATGGGGGACAGCATTGTTTGAGTGAGGGAAGAGGACAGGCAATTGTTTGCTTACTGCCAACGTATTGAAAGCAGATTTGCAATCCAGTGGCGGACAAAGGAGTGGGATGCACATTAAAAATATATATCTGTAGGTCCAATGTGTTTGATTTCCCTTATAAACAGGCTTCCATGTGTAGTATTAATATACTAGAGATTTGAGGCTTCACAGAAGAATGACTCCAGTATGCTAGTTTATGTGTGTTTACAGACAAGCAGACTAACAAGCTGAAGGAAATCCCAGGAGATTATCAGACGGGTACAAAAATAGCATCCCCGTCTCACTATCTCCTCTCACACTCTGCTCCCAACTCCATCCCAATATGAGAATGAAATGTTTCAAACACCTACCTTTACCATTTCTTTCCCTCCCTGTGGCAGCCCAGGAGTGAATGCAGCTCTCCAGAGCTGCATTCACTTCCTTGTTTGAAATGCCGGGCCGTTCTCGTGAGAGGATAAGCGTGCGGGAAATTCAAAGTTAAAAAGAAAAATACACTTTAAAAAATGGCAGCAAGCAGAAAAACACACTTTAAAAATACCAAGTAACTTAGGGAGGGGAGGAAAAGGGCGTCACTTACCTGGATGTCCCGATCGCACCCGGAAGTGTTCTGGAATGGACCTCCCACTGACTTTGGCATCATGCCAGCATAACGGGGCACCTTTTTGCTTGCCCATCGTTCATCATAGAAACCGAACAGGTGATCTATTGATGGCTTAGCCCGTCAATAGAAAGAAACAATAGCAGAACGAGACAGCATGGGAGCATAGCAACACACGAACAACGTCATGTGAAAATCAAGCCCTTTAGCGATCTCCTGGCATCGTGATAAAGCCATATTTAGGTCGTCTGATAATCTCCCCACTGTGTTCAATGGGGCTTGTTCACTGCAACCTAAGCAACCCTTTAAAATCTCTGAAATTTAACTAGGGCAGTAATCAGGAACATAGGCATCTGCCTTGTATTGAATCAAGCCATTAGTCCATTGATCTAGCCCAGAACTGTTGAAAGTAACAGGCAGAAGTCTTTTTTGCTTTGGGGCAGAATTCTTTTACTGCCCACTTTGGAAATTGGATCTGGGTCTTTCTACATGTGAAGCAGATTCTATATCTAAGAGCTTCAGATTTCCTTAGTTTTACTTAAGAAGTTTTTTGATTTATAACATGGACTTGGTTAAGTCACTTTAAAGCCTGGATCAGTGTCTTTAATAGTATAAAAAATTAACATGTGACTGTGTGTGTATGTGTGCGCGCACACACACAGAGTATACAGTATTATTATATTCTATATACCATGTCATTACACAGCGTGGAGTATGCAGCTTAGTTAACCTGCTTCTAGCATTTGAAGCTGTGTAGAAATTAATTAGCATTTTTTTTCTGGGTTAGGGTTAGGGTTAGGGTTAGGGTTCTGGCACATTCGCAATTTGGATTGTGCTCATACAGCTCCCTGACCTATATCTGTGTACAAGCCCCCACCTTCTGAATTACCATGCCATGTCTCTGCACTACCCAGTTCTTTTGTTTTTATCTGTGAAATGTTGCCTGGCATACTATGAGTGTACCACCTGTCTACCCCTCATCTCTGAAACTTGATGGCTCATCTTGACTGGCAGGAATCCAGGAGGGTCTGTGTTATGTGTCTCTGTGCATGAACTGTATAGAGGTGTATAGACCCCATTTCTAGGGTCACTGTAACATAAAAGGTCAGAGACCAGGAATGAGAACCTACCGGTCATACTGATGGGCATTTCACTAATGTATGAATCCTATAGATCAGGGGTAAGCATGGGTAAAGTGCAGACCTCCAGATAGTGGACTGAATCTCCCACTAGCCCTTGCCAGTGTAGCCAATGATGCGGAATGCTAGGTATTCAAGTCCAACATCTGGAGGGCTATATCTTTTACCCTCTAGCACAACTCTATATTCAGTAGTGAACCCCACTGTGATGAATGTCTACAGCCAATTAAATGTGTATAAGAGTGTAGTCTATAGCTGTAAGACAAAGTGCCAAAGCAAACAAGATAGATAAAATTATATATAAAAAAAGGCAGGCTGGCAGGACTAATGTTTGATATAAATGTGATAAACACCAGCAAATTGCATACATTTGTTAAACAATCATTCCTGTAAAGTGTGTGTGTGCTTTCAAGTCGTCTGTTGACTTATGGCAACCCCATGAATTTCATAGGGTTTTCTTAGGCAAGGAATACTCAGAGGTGGTTTTGCCATTTCCTTTCTCTGAAATATAGCCTACAGCACCTGGTATTTATTGGCAGTCTTCCATCCAAATACTAACCAGGTCTGACCCTGCTTAGCTTCCAAGATCAGATGAGATCTGGAGCCTTTAGGGTATTTAGACCTCTGTCTTTTAAATGCAAGGATGAATCTGAGGTACTAGTTCCAAGCTAGGTTAACAGGCTTTCTTTCTAACTGAACTTTGTCCTTTCTCATACACTACACCACATATCAACCCAATGGCTTCCCAAAAACAATTCCTCTTCCACAATTTCTTTGTGTTGAAAACATACAGCCTAATCTCTCCTAAAACACTATTTTGACCAGCATTTTTAAAGATATATATTGTGTTTCAAATCAATTTATTGCTGCATTTTATTTTAACATTTTGCATTTTATGTGAACTAGTTTTGAAAAAACTTACTTAAACCACAGATCTTTGTACTTACTTTCGCATTCTGGATCGCCACACTTTTTCTGGTCTGACAACACCTTTGTACTCTTGACATTTGTTAACAATGAAAGAATTAAAAGTAAAATTCCGATGTCACAATTCTCCAACATCCTAAAAACTGAATAAAGTTAATCCTGAAACAATTTGAAAAAGTACGCTTAGTCAATAGTCTAGTAACCTAGATTATTTCTTCCCTTATTTAGTTTTTTTCTTATTGTTTTCCTCCTCCCTTGAAACTCTGCTTGCAAAAATGCCCTTTCAACAATCTGCGGAGTCAACTGTCCTGATTAAGCAGTTTAATAATTAACTACATTTGATAACACAGACTAAGGTTTTGAAACAGAAAAGATGTTTTTAGTCAAATGACAGACTGCAGATAGTTCAATTAAGTGTACTTTATGAAAAATTGTAGGGAGAAAGATGCAAAATTAAATTTGTAAGAAATACTAAACAAAGACAGTGATAATTAATTGTAATTCCTTTGATTTTTGTTCAGACTCTTTCAAGAATTTTTACCAAGTTCTTCGTGGTGTGTTGTAGCGTCCATTTGCAGACAATAATAATAATGCTTGATTGGCAACAGAGATGACCAAAGTCAGATAAAAGTAACTCTTTTCCTCATAACTGGTGGTGGCTGAAATGTCAACCAGTACTTGTCTTGTACTTTGACAGTTGGATGGTTAGAGCAGCAGAGAATGTCTAACTCGGCAGCTGCATATGGAGCTATGTATTTTTATTTTATGTATTTATTAAAATGTATGTACTCTAATTAAAACATATAACTATAGATTTTCCTTGGGTTTCTTCTGGGCTGTGCGGCCATGTTCTGGAAGAGTTTATTTCTGACGTTTCGCCTGCATCTGTGGCTGACATCTTCAGAGAATGGTTGGGTAGGAGTGTGTGTGGGGTTTATATACTGTGAACCCCTGTTGAGGAGTATATGTAAATTTGAGTATTTGAATGGTTAGTTTCTGGATGTAGAAATGCAAGGAGGATTGGTGTCTGTTTGGCTAATGGCTGGTTGATGGCCCATTATCTGCTGGAAATCCCCCTGTCCCTGGGTGGAATTCCTTTGCAAGTGTTGAGTTTTGATTCTATTGTTTTTCAAAACTGGAAGCCAGATTTTGTTAACTTTTAGGGTTTCTTCTTTCCTGTTGAAGTTGTCCAGTTGTTTGTGGATTTCAATAGCTTCTCTGTGCATTCTGACATCATAGTTGTTGGCCTGATCCAGAATTTCGGTGTTTTTAAATAACATTTTGTGTCCTGGTTGGTTTATAACACGTTCTGCTACTGCTGATTTTTCTGGCTGGCCATCAACCAACCATTAGCCAAACAGACACTAATCCTCCTTGCATTTCTACCCCCAGAAACTAGACATTCAACTACACAAATTTACATATACTACCTAACAGGGGTTCACAGTATATAACCCCCCCACACACACACACACACTTCTACCCGACCATTATCTGAAGATGCCAGCCACAGTTGCAGGTGAAACGTCAGAAGTAAACTCTTCCAGAACACAGCCTCACAGCCTGGAAAAAAAACCCAAGGAAAATCTATGGATGCCGGCCGTGAAAGCCTTTGACAATACATGTAACTATTTGAACAATACCCTTTTGACTTTTGCTCTGTGGGGAAGAAAAGAAAGGCTATATGCTATGGGTGTGGTCTGTACCATCTGCTCCTCCATGAGACTTTTGAGCCATGGCAGGACTGCCTGGCATTGGTGAGACATCAGCAGTTTTTAGCAAGGCCTCTGAAGATCAAAGGTTCCTAAGGGAGAAATTGAGGGCCTGGTGCTGAACATGGTTCTCCTCCCCATTTCCCAGGTAGGCAAAACCCTTAGGTTGGAGGACATTACCCACATTTGCTGTATGGCCACCAATGTCCAGTTGCATTATTACCATGTCCATGAAGATTGAGAAGCAGAGCAATTTCTTGGAAGTCCTCTGAAGGTTGTTTTTGAAATATGAACAAACCATGGCAGAAGCTCTGAGGTGTACGTGTGGTCATCTTGCAACCCAGTACCAATGCCCAAGTTTGTTTTCTCTTTACCCACAATCCCATTTCCTTGTGTGTTGTGTATTTTGGATGGTAAGCTTTAGAGCAGGGCCTCTATTACTGTATAAGCCACTCTGGTAGTTGGGGAAGCTGCTTCAAAGAAAGGATATTACTACCATCACCAATATGAGTGGGGAAGAATTAGAGTACAGACAGAGCTGACAGAACAGTTAATATGTCAAGTTTGGTTCTACACAATATCTCTCAGGCCATCAGTGAGTTTACCACCATGCCATCCAGAACATAACTTACTTTGACTTCAAAAGCTGAGCAGGATCAGACTTAGTTAGTACTTGCATGGGAGACAATCAGGAAATACAAATTAAAATTCTGCCTGAATTCTGGCATTTATGATGCTTGAGTAGATGGAACAATGAATTGACTAGGTACAATGCAATTTCCTACTTATGTATATGATTGCACATCTCCAATTACTCTTTGAAATTATCTGCTTTACAGAGGTCACATTACATGAGATACTGGCCATGAAAAATGCCTTGTAGAAATTTCATATTAGTATTACCCTCTTTCCCCGGGGAGCTCACAGTGGAATTAGTCAGCCCTCCGTACCCATGGATACTGCATGCATGAATTCAACCATCCATGGCTTTAAACAAATCTTGATTTTGCCATTTTATATAAGGGACACAATTTTAGTATGCCATTGTACATAATGGAACGTTAACATCTATGGATTTTGGTATCCATAGGGGTTCCTGGACCCAAACCCCAGTGATACCAAGGGGTTACTGTATTTTATCATTACCACAACCAAATGAGATAAGAAAAGTGAGAGCTAGTGAGTTCACCAAGATTACCTGATGAGTATGAAGATTTGAACTGAACACTCCCTAGTTCACATCCAACAGTTTCTTGAACTTATATTTTCCATTGTGTCTTACAGCCTGACCCTATGCATATTCACATGGAAATTAACTTCTCTGCATTGAAACTTAAAGCCTCTCCAGATGAGAAAAGAGGTCTCTGAAAGTCCCAGGTTTTGTTTCTGTACAAACCAATTTTATTTTGGAGCACCACATAATGTTTTCTTCACCCCTAAGTATTTCCTGGGAACTCCTTATCAAGAACTTTTTGTTCTTACTTCCCAGGTCAGTTTAAATTAATCCAGTATTTTCTGAAATGAAATGCCTCTCTACTAGGCAGTCTGTCTGTATTACTCCAGAACTAGCTAACATGGCTGCCACCAGTAAGAAAAAAAAACACGTTATTTTTTTCCAGGAAGCAGATTCAACAAATATCAAGCAAGGGAAAGAGGAAATGTGCACATTAAAACAAAATGATCCTAATGTTTAACTAGTGCAATATTGCTAAAGCACTGTAGTACTTCGATTCTAACTCCTGAATAATAATAAAGAAGGCTCTGTGGAAGTTGCTGCAAATCAGTTTCTGAAATGTTGCCAGAGTCTAGATGTGACACTTGATCAGTGGGAGAGGGAGGAGGGAAGGAAACCCACAATATTTCAAGAAAGAATTTGGATGCGAGCCTGGGAATATGCCAGTAAGATTAAAGCAAAAAGAACAAGAAGGTCTTACACTGCCAGATAATTTTCTCATTTGTGGATGAACCCAACTTACAAATAAATGTGCATGTAATAGCAAGTTCAATTTGGTGTTCATCAACAAACCTCTTTTTGGCTTTCCTAGCCAGCTGTTCTTTCTCCCATCTGTTATGTGCCTGGTACTCTCTCCAACTGCCTTTTCTAACTCCTTTTCGCTGCACCTAATTGGTCAACACAAACATTCCAAATCATATATGCTATTCCACTGGGGGGCATTATACCAATTGAACCAGAAAAAGGTAAAATGTAAATTGCTCTGGGAATTACAATTCCCTCCCCCATTATTGTTTCAATTTATTATCCATTGTTAACACATTCTCCTATCTCTCAGGGCCCATCTACATGAGGGGGGAAATGTGAATTGATATGTACTCATGCAAATTCAAAGCAGGACCAACTTGTCTTAACGATGTTTGGCAAAATCGCAGGCATGCAAGGCTATACGTTTTTGCAGTCACAACGGGCATGCCTGTGATTCAAGATGGCAGATATGACTTGCATTTTTATTTTCACCAGTTGCCGCTGTTGAATGGTATTTTTTTAAAAAAGGCAAATCTAAGCTACAAAAGTGCGATAGTGCAATATTCTGCCTAAATAAACATAAAAAAATATAAAGGCTGTTTCATTGCCTCAGCACACTATCACTAAGGGGAAATTTCAAAATGGTGGTTCTGGGGTGCTTGCCTTCTTAGCAAGCCCCTCCCCCTGCTCGCATACGGCCAATTAGCTTTCTACTTTGGCTTTTTGGGGGCTATCCATATAAATTCGATCGCCTGTCCTAATAGTCAATTGTGCGCATTCCCCACGGACTCTTTAAACAAAATGGGGAGAGCTCTGAAGGCTGTTCCCTCAGAGTTTATAGTGGATTTGGCCCCCCTCCTTCTGAATATGGTAGAATTATGCAGGACCAATTAAGACAGGTAGGATTCTGAGCGAATTCTAAGAGGATTATTTTCACCGTTAAGTCAGGCCATCAGTTTCTGTTGGGATTTACAGACTGCTCTTAAAATGAAACAAAGAAACTTTTGGGATAAAGCTAGTTTCTGAACCTTCTCTTTTAAAAAAGATGGCTGTATTTAAAAAGATGAATTGGGAGACCAAGATGAGATGCCCCCCGCCGCTTCATATCTTTCTTTGTATCATTGTGGAATTCCTCTTTCCACATTTTAATTACTTAAGTTGCTATGTTGTAACCATTTTTATTATTACTAGTACATCATATTTTGCATTGTTTACTGGTCTTATATATATTGCTTTTCACAATCTTGTGTATTATTTAAGTTAAATGTGCTTTACTTTTGAGTGTGCAGCTGGTTTAAGGATCATTCTTTGTTGGTCATTGGAGCTATAAACCAAGGATGGTACAGAAAAAGAACCCTAATTTTCAATGCCCAAAGTATAATAGCCTCAGTTTAGTCTTTTAGGCTTCTAGCAAGTATTTATGCTTGATTTGTTCTAGGGCTTAGTTATGTCTTTTTAGCTGTCCAAGGTACCTGTAAAACTCTCTGACAGCTCCAAAAATTGTGGTTTTCAAGACAGAGGCTATATAACGTAAATATTATGGAAGCAGCTTTTGATGAAGCTTTAATACTAGTTTGTAACAGTTACCCTTGATGAAAAACACAAAGCTATATAGACTCCAACCCTCAACACTTACATAGGGAAAAGTGCTATTAAACTAAATGTATCCTTTTCTTCGGGATATTCTCTAAGTTGTAAAACTCTCCTTTAGCTCATTTGTCTCCAGAATCTTTTGTTCTCTTCCAAAAAGCATGGTAATATTTTTATTTAGGGTGACTTTGCTGGGTGATTATACAATTTGGGACAAGTACAATTATTTATATTTTAGAACAGTGGTTCTTAACCTTTTTTTTTTTTTTTTTTTACCATGGACCCTCTTTAAATACCTTTTGTTGCTGTGGACCACCAAGACTTAATTCAAGATTTTAAACTGTAAAGTGCATCAAATATTTAAAGTTGCTCATCAAGAGTCATCAGATTTGGACAGAAGGGAGAAATAAGTAAACGCACATGTTCCTATTATAATATTTGTATTGGATTGATTCCATACAAATTTAAAATATCACAATCATTATTGATACCTGAACTCCAAGCCATGGGTCTAATATTACTTGTTAATTTTAATTAGTTAATTAATGAGAAGGCTGGTGCTGCATTTCACTTACACTATTGGGCTTAATAGCTGAAACTTGTATTCTGAGTTCTGACTCTATGTTTTTCAGTTTCTATACTTATTTTAAAGATAAATGAGAGCAGAATGATTTTTCACACAAGTATGTCATTATGAAAGGAATCAATACTTTCATAGCCTTCTTTGATAGTTCTGAAAAATCTGCTTGTAAGTGACCCCAGAAATTTGGAAGGGACTGTTCCTTGAACTGCAGTTTCAGAGCACCATCCAAGGATATTTCTATAAGCTTGACTTCCTCTACTGCTGTGAGCCCCTCTAGTTCATACACATTAACTGAAAATGGATCTCTAATCCAGTTTTTGCTTGCATCAAGAACAGGGAAATATTCATGAAAATTATGTCACAAATCTTTCAAGTGCCATGCGGAAAGTGATACGTCCTCC
Organism: Gambelia wislizenii; assembly: GCA_030847615.1. NCBI lineage: Eukaryota > Metazoa > Chordata > Lepidosauria > Squamata > Crotaphytidae > Gambelia > Gambelia wislizenii. Next base: position 443,852,766 of record JAUMIR010000001.1, on the reverse strand, counting down.
TCAGACAAGTCTTTGTTGGTGGAACCAAGAACACTTTTGAGGTTTGGAAATGTCTCAATGATGATGCCACAATTCCAACTTTTTCATCATTGCTTCAATCTTGTCTTTAGCTTGAAAAACTGTATCTTTTTGGGGTTGGGTGGGAACGAGTTTGGTCAATCTGCCTGCTGGAAAATCTCTCCTCCAAGATCAAGTTTTGTAATGGACAAACAAAACTGGACAATTTCAACACAGATTGGTTTAGGTTTATTGAATTTGTTGCAGAGAACAATCATCAGGTTCAGCCCCCGGCACATCATGGACACCTATGGTAATCAACATGTACCCCGGGACCATGTCACAGCTTAGTGTCTCACTGTCTTGCTACATCAGAGGATCATCTCTCCTCACTCTAACTCCACCATCTCCCCTGGACACCTACAAAATAAGACACAGTCACTTCTGATAACCAACTCTGACTAACTGTACTTGTTGAACCAGCTCTGATTATATGTACTTGCTGTCTACTCCCACTCCTTCCCCCTGTAATTCTCCCTCATTCTGCTGTTATTAAATCATTTCATTTTGAAAAATAATAAAAATTAATTTTTAAAAACTGTAACTTTTTCTCCTTGGAGATTTATGTTGAGCATATTTAAATGGATGAAGATATCTGACAGATATGCTAATTTTACTAACTAGGAAAAATCTGTCAAACAATCACTGAAATTAAATTGCTGCTCCAGGAGGAATAATCTCATCTTGTCTCTCAATTCCCAAAAAAAACCCAACCCCCCCCCCCAAGACTTTACCTTGTGGTAACCGGTGAACTTTACAGCGTAGCAAAAGTTGATGTTCACTGTCCACATCTTTGCAAAGATGCTCAAAGCTGCTTGAATTCAGTGCTTTGCTTTTTATAAAATTGACAATTTTGACTGATTCATTTAAGGTTTGATTTAGTTTTTCTTGTACTGTATCTTCTTGGCAGCTAGAGCTTCCCTATGTATGCAGCAATGGTACCAAGTCAACCAATGGTATGATTTGCCCCTCTCAGGAAAGGGGCAAAAGCCAAGTGAAGTGGGGCACTTAGCCAGCATACTGAAGAGGGTTCGTGTGTAAAAACCGATGAAATATGACGCTCAAATCTCCCCGCGGTATCGCAACAGTACCGGCAGGGGAGAGCGTCATCCAAAACCGATGCTCTGCAGCGCAGCAGCCTCGCAACGCAACGAGGCTGCTTGCGTTATTTTTGACCATCCGAAAAAGTCCTACATGTTCCAAAATCTTTCCAAGTTCTGTTATGAGGGGCATAACACAGAGGGGAATAGCTATCTTGAGTCAACTGGATGAAGTAATAAGCAACATTTCTATTATCCCTACACACATCTGCAGAGGCACACAAACTTAAATCCTTAAATTCTCATGGTGGTGGTCCTCCTGTGTAAGAAGTGTAACCCTACTGTGAGTAAAGACATCATTAAATCATTATAGTTTAATTTTGATTACAGCCCCCTGATATACAGATCACAATACAGGACTGGAAGGGTAGGCATTTATAGGCCCCAACAATGCCACAGTAAAAAAGCCCTCCTTCTCTAGCCCAATCATGGCACAAAATTTTGCTGTCTGACTTGGAGCAGACTCTTTCACCCCCAGGTTCGTTCAAGAAGGCCAGTTGGAAGTAACTTCAAATTTGAAGAGGGAAACTGCAACTGGGGAAATTGCACTGCTATAATATTTATGTTTTCTAGGTGCATTTTGTTGTGATTGGCATGTTTTTTTTAAAATATATTTTTGTTCCAGAATAAAATATAGCTGCAGAAAAGCAAACAAAAAAAGAAGTGTAGACAATATAGTGTGGAATATCTGAAGTATGGATTTGTATCAGTACCAAATAACCAACAGCAATCAATGTGCCTATTGTGTGAAAGAGTCTTTTCAAATGAAGCTCTGAAACCTTCCAGGCTCATTGAGCATTTGAAGAAAATGCACTCTGATAAAGCAGACAAAAATTTGGCATATTTTCAGTCACTTCAAGAAAACTTTCAGAAACAGAAACCCATTGAAAACATGTTTGCTAAAGTTTCACAACAATCAACTAATGGTTTGCGTGCACCATACAACATCTCATTGCTGATTGCTAAATCTGGTAAGCCTCATACTCTCTCTCTCTCTCTCTCTCTCTCTCTCTCTCTCTGGCTTTCATACAATTGGAAATGAACTCATTCTGCCAGCAATAAGTGAGGTTCTGTGCAGAGTTATGTACAAGTCACCTGAACAAATTATAAAAGCTATCCCTCTCAGTGAGAATTCTGTTCAAAGAATAGATGAAATGGCAGAAAACACAGAGGACACATTATGCAATGTGCTAAGGACAACACAATTTGGCTTGCAATTAGATGAATCTACTCTACCAGACAACAAATCTTTGCTTCTTGCTTATGTTCGTTTCATGAAAAATGAAAGTTTGTTCAAGAGCTGTTATTTGCAAGACAGGTATTTGCAAGCTGTTATTTGTAGAAACAGGTACAAAAGGGGAATCTGCATTTTGTGTTATTGAGATTTTAAAGAGAAAGACATCCCTCTTATCAACATACTTGTTTGTGCAACAGATGGGTCATTGTTGATGAGAGGTCATAGTGGCGTGTTTTTTTTTTAAAGCTGTACTGCGTGGGTTTACAGTGCATTGTGTAATCCACAGACAACAATTGGTCACAAAAAAACTCAAGTGGTTGATTTCATAAATCATTAAGAACTGTTATCAATAGTTATCCAACTATAAAATAGAAAAGAAGATAAGATATTTAGGAATTATGATAACTAAAAATAATTTGGACTTATTAGATAATAACTATAAGAAGTCCTGGAATCAAATCAAAAAAGATATGGAAAAATGGGGAAAGCTAGGATTGTCCTTATTGGGGAGGATCTCGGCTATTAAGATGATGCTTCTTCCGAAAATGCTTTTTCTATTTCAAAACCTGCCCATATTAAATAACAACCGGATCTTCAAAATATGGGGAAAAGACTTGTCAAATTTCATTTGGCTTCACAAAAGACCAAGAATAAGTTGGAAGGTACTAACAGATGTTAAGGATAGAGGAGGATTGGGGGTTCCCAATTTGAGGTTGTACTACCAGGCATGTGTATTGGTATGGTTGCAAGAATGGTTCAAGCTTAATAATAGTAGGATAACAACTTTAGAAGGGGCAGATACTAGGTATGGATTACATGCATACCTATGGTATGAGAAAGACAAGATAGATAAAGGTTTTGGGAGCCATATTATTTGAAGAGCGATGCTAAAGACATGGAAAGAAGTCCAAAAACGCATATATACAGGCCTACCGACTTGGGTATCAATACAAGAAGCTTTCAGAAGGACAGAAATGTTAGAGCTGGATAGATGGTGGACATATAAAGACCCTCTGAATTTTCAGGAAGGTTCAATCAGATTTAAAACTAGAAAAGAATTAGAAGAAGACAATAAGATCACAAACTGGTTTCAACATAGGCAACTACTGGAAAGATACAATATTGATAAGAACTTATTTGGTATAACAAATAAACAGATAGAATTAGATAAAATGATATATGAAAAAGAAGAAATAAAAATATCTGAAGTATACGAGTTGCTACTAAAATTAGACTTAGAGCAGATTGTGATAAAAGATTATATGATCAAATGGGCCCAGAATGTGGGACATGAGATATATTTAGAGGAATGGGAGAAATTATGGAAAAGTAATATGAGATTTTCACCTTGCATGGAACTGAGAGAAAACTGCTACAAAATGATATTTCGCTGGTACTTGACCCCACAAAGATTAGCGAAAATGTACAGAGGAAATCTTTCAAATTGCTGGAAATGCGAAGAGATTAATGCTACTTTCTACCATATGTGGTGGTCTTGTAAACGGGCAAAAAATTTTTGGAGCAACATACATGATCTGATAAAAAAAATATTGAAAATAGAACTTAGATTTGACCCAAAAACTTACTTATTAAATATCTTAGATGCAGACTTCCCAAGAGAACTTAAAAACATTATGCTATATATGATTACGACAGCGAGAATTATATATGCTAGACATTGGAGACAAAAAGAAATCCCAGACTTAGATGAGTGGATGAGAAAATTATTAGAAATAGCTCAGATGGAGCAGTATACTTGTTGGATAAGGAACAGATCAGTAACTAAATCCAGGCAAGAGTGGGAAAAATTAATTGACTTTTGGAGAACTGAATGGTGTACATATGCAATCACTTGGTTAACTGATTAAGTGTTAATTGTTAAAAAAAAGGTACATTAACATATAAGGTGACAATAATGCATGAATCAGATTATATAGTAATATTGAAGTATATATATATGTGCGTATATAAGGAGATATATACTTTTATTTATAAGGTTATGAGAAGAATTACCAGGACTTAATCGTGGAAGGTCTCATAACACGGTTATAGTGTGTGGTATCGAAATAAAGGTCAAGAACATTAAGAAAGAAAAATGATTATAATTTAAGATTGAAGGTTCATGATGATACATGTAATGAAAGGTCTTTAAAGTGGATCAAGAAGCAAGTTCAAAACCTCATGTAAGGAAGTAGGTTTTAAGGCCTTTTAGTTAGTTAGTTTGTTTGTTTGTTTGTTTGGGGTGGTTTTACTAATTAATTTGTCCTGTAAATTAGTGTAGTTTGGATAATTGTATGTATGGGTTTTGTCTCTGAATGTTATTATATGTCTGTGTTATTGTAAGTCTATTTTAGTAAATTTTATGAAACTGTTTAAATAAAATAAATAAATAAAAAAAAGAACTGTTATCACAACAGTAAATAAAATCAAGGCAAATGATCTCAATTCCAGACTGTTTCATCAGCTATGCACTGAGAATGATTCATGTTTTTTATTAAAGATATTTAATTACAGAAAAAAATATATTGAAACTATAGATCGTTAAGTAGATCGTTAAGTAATATGTTTGTAACAAAGAAAAAAGTTTAAGATAAAATAAAGTCAACACAATTTCTTACATTTACATTAGTAATATATCATATTGTATATTCTTCCTATCTTCTCCATTTTCCCTCTGGTACCTCCTCCATATATCTTTTCCTTCTGAATTTCTATCTGACTTTTGCTCGCTATTAAGTCTTAAAATGTTTCAAATTGACTTTGAATTTATGTAAATAAAGTATCATCTTATCTATTTATCTCATCTAGCTTTTTACTTTTATACCATACTTCTACAAAATTTCTACATAATTTTTTAAAGTTAAAACTGTTGTTCTAGATCATATAGAATCATAGAATTGCAGAGTTGGAAGAGACCACGAGGGCCATCCAGTCCAACCCCCTGCCACGCAGGAAATCACGATCAAAGCATCCCCGACAGATGGCCATCCAGCCTCTGTTTAAAGACCTCCCAGGAAGGAGACCCCACCACGCTCCGAGGGAGTGTGTTCCACTGCCGAACAGCTCTTACTGTCAAAAAGTTCCTCCTAATGTTGAGGTGGAATCTCTGTTCCTGGAGCTTGCACCCATTGCTATGTGTTCCAGTCTCTGGAGCAGCAGAAAACAAGTCTGCTCCATCCTCAACCGGACACCCCTTCAAATACTTAAACAGGGCTATCATATCGCCTCTTAACCATCTTTTTTCCAGGCTAAACATACCCAACTCCCTAAGTCTCTCCTCATAAGGCATCAGTTCCAGACCTTTCACCATTTTAGTCGCCCTTCTCTGGACACGCTCCAATTTGTCAATATCCTTTTTGAATTGTGGTGCCCAGAACTGGACACAGTATTCCAGGTGAGGTCTGACCAAGGCAGAATAGAGCGGCATATATTCCTATCTTAGTGTATTTCTAATTTACTGAAGTCGTTTACTTTACCAATATAAAGTAATTGGTGCCCATAGTTCACCAACACATTTTATGGGTCTCTGATTTATCATAGCTGTCAATTTGTCAAGGTCTTTCATGTCTAAAAGTTTATCTAACCATGCATCTATTGTTGTTATATGATCAGTTTTCAAAGCTTGGCTAACAATAATTGAGTTGCTGAGACCATGTAAAGTATTAATTTTGTAGGGTGTGAGGAAATAATTATTGTAATGTAAAAGCAATCTTGTGTACCCCATTCACATCCTAAGATAAGTCTAGGAATTTTCCCTGCATGCTTCTGTTATCCAAACTCCCTTTCTCTTATTTCACTGGGCACTTCCAGCCAACTGGAGTGCTGGGTCAGTCAACACATGACCTAATTTAAATTTTATTGCTCTTTGTGAGAGTCTTTTAAGTTAGAGTCTCCATGCGGCTGTAGCCATCTTTGCCATTCTTTGTCTTTGCCATCTTATGAAGTCTAGCCATGAATGTCATGCTGCTACTATGAAGCCATGCTATGATGTTTGCTTTTCAAATCACCATGTAGCCTTCTACCGCTAAAGGCTGGGTTTGTCTTTCTACCCTAAATCCTCCTAGTTAGTTAAGGAACACTCTTTAAAGTTTGTTTTAGTATGTAGATTGAGATTGATATACCTTCAGTAAACTTTTGATTTGCATTTTTAAACTGACTCCTTTGTTTTTGTAATGAGTCTAATTTAACTGGGTGATCACAGACCTCTGAATACACTTTTAAATGTTAATTGAGCTTGTCTCAGCATTCTTAAGCCACTCTGCATGAATCTGAAAGTAAATGATTTTAACTCCTTTTTAAAAGAAGATATTTTTATTGCTTTTAAAAAGGGCTAGATCCCTGGAATTTTTAATACAATTTTTATTTTTAGATTCATTCCTCCTACAAATTTCCAGTGTTCTTGTTTTATTGTCTTATCCAATATAAATGTCATATTCAACAGATATAAATGGGGTTTCATCAGGTAAGATGTATGTAGTATTTCATTCATGGTTTTATGAATCTTTTCCCAAAACGTCTTTATTTTTGGGCACCTCCACCATGGATGATAACAAGTTCCTACTGCTTCCAATACTTATTTTCCCCAGTTTTATATATTTTATCCAATTTTGCAGGTGTTAGGTGCCATCTTTTTTGCATTTTAAAGAAATTTTCCTTTAGGTTTTGGCTTAGTGTAAATTTCTGTGTATAATCCTAAGCTTTTCCCCAATACTCTAAGTCTTATCTTTTCTCCAAAATCTTTAGCCCATTTTATCATTGATTCCTTAATTGTTTCATTTTCCTGGTCTCTTTCTAATAATTTTTAATAATATTTGGACATTAATTTTTCCCCTTTATCAACAATTATCTTATCTAAGTCTGTTTCTTCTTCTTCAAAGCTAATTTTAGATCCATTTTATATCTTTCTTTCAATTGTGCATAAAAAAACAATTCAACTTTATACCTTCCTTTTCTAGTTCTTCTATTGACTTCAAATTGTAAGTATTATTCAGTTTTAGTAAGCAAATCTTTATACCTTAACAATTTTTCTGATTCTCTCCATGTTTTGTGGAAAGCCTCATGTGGGTACACCCAGGTTGGAATCTTTCTATAATTCCATTTTTTCTTCTGCCACTAGATATTAAGCAATGCTTTACAGATGAAGTGAAAGTTAAATTCTTTGTTTTCTTTTACTTTCCTATGCCATAGGTACGCATGCCATCCAAATCTTAAATTAAACCCTTCCAGGGACAAAAGTTTTTCTTTTTCTATTTTTTAGTAAAATCCAATGTCTAATCCAAGAAAGAATGCTCACCTGAAAATATAACTTCAAATCTGGTAGTCCACAACCTCCATTCTCTTTTCTGTCAGTAAGTACTTTCCATTTAACGCTTGGTTTTTTTGCCATTCCAACTAAACTTGAATAATTCTCTTTTCCAATCAATAAATAGTTTTTCATTGGTAATAAGTACATTTCAAAGTTAAAAAATTGAATTTAGGCAGAGTATTTTTTTTACAGCTGCGATTCTTTCAAACAATGATAAATTCAATTTTGTCCATTTTTCCATATCTGTTTTTATTCCTTTCCAAGTTGTTTTGTAATTATTGTCAAATAGATCTGTTTTTTAGTAATCCAAATTCCCAAATATTTTGCTTTCTTACTCATTTTACAATTTGAAAGTCTAATTCTTTTTCCTTTTTCTTTCATATTTTTGTTACTATCTTTGTCTTTTCATTGTTTATTTTAAACCCAGACAGTTCAGCAAATTCTTTCAATGTACTGAATAAGTCTTCTATATGTTTCAGTGGATATTTTAAAAATATTATCAAATTGTTGGCAAATGCCTTACGCCTAAATTTATGTCCTTTAATTTGGGGCCCCATTATTTAGTTTTCTCTAATAGTTTTATTCAAAATTTCTATAGCCACTAAAAATAGAAGTGGAAGGAGAGGGCATCCTTGTCTGGTTCCCTTATTTATCTTTACAGGTTTAGTTTTTTCTCCTTAACTATTATTTGAGCAAATTGATCTTTATATATAGATTTTATCTAATTTAGAAAATTGTTCCCGATCTTCATCTTTTTAAGAAACTCTAGAAGAAAAAGCCACTGCACATTGTCAAAACACTTTTTTTGTATTATACTATGATTAACTGTATTACATTGTGTTACATTGTATTTGTATTACTGTGTTGTTGTACCCTGCCTTGATTCTGATGAGAGGTGGGTAATAAATAACTAAGTATTATTATTTTCCCACACCCAGTAGGATCATTGCTAATTTTTAAACCATTTCCCCCCATGTAATATTCCAATATATCAATTACCGCTCTTATGTTGTCCTTTAGTTGTCTTTTTGGCAAAAAGCCATTTTGATAGTCATGTATTATTGTTACAAGAACTTTTTTTTAACTTTTAAGCCAGTATAGAAGTAAATATTTTATAATCCAGATTCAACAGTGCAATTGGTCTAAAGTTGTTTATATTGGTGTTATATTTTCCTTCTTTAGGGATCAATGTAATATTTTAATATCTCCAAGATTCTGGTTTGTCATCTTTTAATATTTCATTCAGTGTTGATTGTAATGGTACCAGTAAGTCTTCTTCAAAGGTGTTGTAGTATTGGGCTGAAAAACCATCTGGACCTGGTGCTTTATTTAATTTTATTCTCTTTGTTGGTTCTGATATTTCATACAGTGCAATCGGTCTATTTAAATTCTCTCTTTGTTCCTCGGTCAGTTCAAGACCATTATGTTTATCTAAATAGTTTTTAATTTTCGATTATATAAATGATGAATGTTTTGAACAATGGTTCTTGCACAGACAAGTCTGATGGCTTTCAAAGGGAAACTGCCTACAGCATTTTTCATTCACTTTTTCAAACAATTGTTGAATTCTTCCAAGATACCAATTCTCATTTTTGTGATGAACTAAAAAATATCAAGAATGACATTGCTCACTTGTCAGATTTATTTACTAAGTTCAATGGAATTAATTTGCAACCGCAAGGAAATGAAGTTAACCTTATCCAAGTGAAATCAGTCTTCTCCACCTTTCAGTCCAAGTCAAAATTATTCGAACATAACATAGCCAGTCATTAATTCTTCCAGCTTCCTCGCCTCTCTGAATTGGAGAAAGGGAAGTGCATATCAGATGATAACCTTTTAGTTTATTGTGAACACCTGGATGAGCTGCACAAAGACACATCTGATAGATTTCAGGATCTTTTTTGCTTAAAATGCCAGACTGGGTGATGGACTGATTAATCCATTCTTAGATATCAGCAGTGAGGAAACAGGAATGGTGGAGGAAAAATTAACTTCACTCCAAAAATGACACCGAGTTAAGGCCAAATTTTGAAAAATTTTATCAAGATTTTTGTTATAGGAAAAAAATTCTGTCCACTACCATGAGCTGTGGAAGACTCAAGATATACTTTATTGCCTTCACAACATTATATTTAGTAGAGCGAGGCTTCAGTGTACAGTAGTCACTCAGCTCCTTTCCAAGCAAAGAAACAGACTAAAAATTACTGAATGAGAGGATTTAAGACTTCTTAGTGACTTCCAGCCTGATGTTGAAAAGCTAATATTGATCTGCTTTATTAGGCTGTTTTAAGGACTGAGACTTCAGGGTTTCCTGAACCAAACATAGATGCGTACACACACATAAAGGCTTATGATTCATACTTAATGAAGCTGACAGAAAGAACTACTTCTCGGAATCAGATGAATAACACAAACCAGACACTCCTCTAGCCCTCCTTCCAACTACTAAGACAGGCTGAGAGATGAGAAGACCTGGAATAAATGGCTCCCGCTTTGTTTATTTAAAAAGTTGGAAAAAAATGGATTACTGAGTATTTTCTTACAAAATGATTTAAAAATATTTAAGCAATATGTTTTCTCCCCCAGAAATTATTTCTAAAAACCATGAAACTGGTAGACTTTTATGTAAGACTATACAGCATTTCACATCATTGCAACTCCAGGTTTTCTTTTCTCAGATCTTTTTATAAAAATGAGTGCTTTGAGTCTGGTACTACAGAAGACTCTCTCTGGCTTTTCTTCATAAACGAAGATTCAGGAAGGACTCATCCCATGCTTTCTGCAAGTGCGCTGATGACTAAAAAGGCTAATCTGAGATAAACAAGTCCGGTTGCAAAAAGCACATTAGAAGGTCTCCTTGGGTGATGTTTCCGGGTTGTGATTCTTTCTGCATTGTCATTTCTCTTCAAGACTTATTTGGTTTGAGTTCCCAAACAAGGCTGCAACATTGTGGATAGTGCGTCTCCATGCCTCCCGATGTGAGGCCAGGGCGGACCATTGATGGTGATCAATTTGGCCAAGCCTGAGATGTTGTTTCAGGGAGTCCTTGTATTGCTTTTTTGTTTTTGTTTTTTTAATTATTTTATTTAACACATAGAACTTAAGACATCTTGAGATTCCCCCCACCAAACTAAAACCTGCTTAGTTCCAGCATACATTCATACACACATTCACATTACATTACCAAACAAATTACGCAATAAATTACAATCCAATCCAATTACACATCATCACACATTACACAATACACATTTACATATCTATCTAAATATCTAAAATACATACAACACATATTTAATCCAATGACTTCCATCACCTCCTTGTTTGATGTATAGTGCTTACTAATTATTTACCTTTGTCGCTATCCACTAAATGTCCTTAATTTTTCTGTTTCTGATGTCCTTAACTGTCCTTACTTTATTTCCATTTCCTTATCCTTGTCTTCATTTATTCTACGGATATATTTATTAAATCTCCCCAATTATCTTTCCATAAAGGAATTAATTCTTTGCAAGCTTCCGTATTCCTTGGGTTTGCTTTTTCATCTAATAAGTTTGATAATTTATCCATTTCAAACATATCTTGCATTTTAACAATCCACTCCTTTATGTGCAGTATTTTTTTACTTTTCCATTCTTTTGCAAACACTAACCTTGCAGCAGTTGCCGCATATAATATAATCCTACCATATTTTTTTTTTAATTCTGTAATTTATATTATGCATCATATTCAGTAGATAGATTTCCGGTTCACACGGGTAGTCAATTTTCAATGTCCTTGTCATTATAGTATGCACCCTTTTCCAATATAATCTCGATTCCCTATAGCACCACCACATATGGTAGTACGTTCCCTTGGTATTTTCACACTTCCAACAATTTTCCGACCTGTTTTTATATATCTTGGCCATTCTCACTGGTGTTAAATGCCACATGTTAATCATCTTGTAAACGTTTTCTTTCAAGTTGTAGCTTCTTGTAAACTTAATGTTTTCTACCCATGCCTTTTCCCAATCTTCCATATTTATTTCGTGGCCTAAATTTTTTGCCCACTTTATCATATATGGCTTTACCACCTCTTTTTCTAAACTTAATTTTAATAATAATTGGTATATTTTTGATACTCTTTTCTTATCTTCTCCATATAATATCTTGTCAAATTCTGTTTTTTCCAGCATTATTCCTTCTAATTTTTTATCCATTTTGTATTTCTCTGTTAATTGTTTGTATAGGAACCAGTGGCATCCAATTCCTTCCTTTTTAAATTCTTCCTGTGTTTTCATTGTATATCCCATGTCATTTTTCTTTAAGGTCAAGTTATATGTTAGCCATTTATTAAACTGCAACATTTCTCTTTTGTAGAAAGCCTCGTGGTTTGAGACCCACAACGGTATTCTAAAATACAATTCCCTTTTATGCTTTATCCACACCCTCATCAATGCCCTTCTTATATAGTGGTGATTAAACTCTTTATGTATAGCTGTTTTTCCATGCCACATATAAGCATGCCAGCCGAATCTGAGGTTAAAGCCCTCCAATTGTAATAATCTGTTGTTTTCCAGCTTTACCCAATCTATGATCCAATCCAAACAGCTTGCGTCATAATATACCCTCAGATCCGGCAGGCTCAGTCCACCTCTTTCTTTCGCATCACACAATACTTCTTTTCTGTGGCTTTTTCCCTTCCCATACAAATTTGATTTTATTGCACTCTTCAAAGGGTTTCTCATTAATTAAAATCAGGATATTTCTAAAGAGATACATTATTCTTGGAAGAATATTCATCTTTACTACCGATATTCTACCGAGGAGGGATATTGTTTGATTTGACCATCTTTTTATATCTTCTTTAATTTTGTTCCACAATTTCCCATAGTTATTATCAAATAGATCTACATTTTTATTTGTTATCAATATTCCCAAATATTTGGCTTTTCTCTCTATTTTGAATTCTGATATTTTCTCCAACACTTTTTCCTCTGATGTTAACCATATTTTTCGTCAAAATTATTGTCTTATCTTTATTTATCCGCATACCAGGCAATAATCCAAATTCTTCAATTACCTCCTTTATTTTCATTATACTAGTCAGGGGATTATCCAGGAAGAAGATCAAATTGTTGGCAAACGCCCTACACTTATATTCAAAATTCTTAATTTTGGGCCCCCTTATCTCCCCTTCCTTATTTATCTTTCTAATTAAGACTTCTATTATCATAATAAACAAGAGTGGGGACAAGGGGCAACCTTGTCTTGTTCCTTTATATATTTTACAACTCCTTGACTTGTCTCCATTTACCATTATTTGCGCCTCCTGGTCATTATATATCCCTTGTATCCATTTATTAAAGGTTACACCTATATCTATCTTCCTTAACAATTTTAACATGAACTTCCACCTAACATTATCGAACGCTTTTTCTGCATCCACCAGTACCATGGCTAATTTTTTTTCATGATGTTTATCATAAACTTCAATTATATCTAGTAAGGTTCTTATATTATTTTTAGCCTGTCTCCCCGGCAGAAATCCATTCTGATCTTCTTGGATCCACTATTTTAGAACGTTTTTTAGTCTCTCTGCAAGAATACTAGCAAAAATCTTGTAATCAGTATTCAGGAGAGATATAGGCCTATAATTCCCTGAAGACTGTTGATCTTTCCCTTCTTTGGGGATCAAGACAATATCAGCCTTTTGCCAAATGGGATGACATTTCCCCTGTTTAATCTGGTTAAATAATTCGCACATTGGTGTTACTAATTGCTCTTGAAAAATCTTGTAGTAAAGTGCCATGAAGCCAACGGGTCCTGGTGCCTTCCCTACTTTCATTCTATTTATAGCTTCCCTTACTTCCTTCTCTATTATCTGTTTATTTAACTCCTCTCTTTGTTCTGCTGTTATTTTTGGGATTTCTTCTTGATCTAAGTATTCCTCTAACTTTATTGATATTTCTTCCTACGATGGGAATTTTTCATACAACTTTGAGTAATATTTGTAGAAGATTCCACTATATCTCTATGTCTCGTGTATCTTTTATTATCTACTACAAGTTATGTTATTAATTTCTTCTCATTTTCTTTTTTTAATTTACAGGCAAGCCATTTACCCAGTTTGTTGGATTTTTCAAAGAACCTCTGTCGGACATATTTTAATTTCCTTTCCATTTCGTTTACCATCTCGATATCTAGTTGTTTCTTCAGTAAATTTATTTGTACTTTGATCTCATCATCTTTTGGTTTTAGTTTTAATTCACTTTCTTTCTTTGCTATTTCTTCTAGTAATTTTTTCTCCTTAACTTTTCTTGCCTTATTTATTTCATAGTCCTTTTGCATCAGATGCCCTCTGATTACTGACTTCCCCGCATCCCAAACTATTTCTAATGATGTACTTTCCCCAGGTTCTCATTGAAATAATTTATTAGCTCCTTCTTGATTTTTTCCTTCACTGAATCTATTCTCAGTAATCCATCTTTTAATCTCCATCTATATTTCTTCATTGTGTTTATCATTTCTAGGCTTACTGGAGCATGGTCTGATATTATTTTTGGTTGTATTTCTACCTTCTTGATGTCTTTTATTAGATATTTTGAAATTATATACATGTCTAATCTAGACCAGGTCTGGTATCTCTCTGAATAATACATATAGTCTCTTTCGTTGTTATGGTTATGTCTCCAAATATCTATTAACGCAAAGTGATCCATAAATTCTTTCATTATTTTTGTTAATTTCCCATGTTTAGGGTTCAAGCCTGGTCTTGTAGATCTATCTATATTAGGATCGAAGATCCCGTTCCAATCTCCCATCAACATATGTTATAATTGTGTTCGTTCATAACCTGTATTAAATCTTCTATGAAATCTTTTTTACCATTATGAGGTCCATATATTCCTATCACTAAGTTTCCTTTCTTGTAGTTTTACTTCCACTCCTAGGTATTGGCCTCCTTTATCTTTAAATACCTCCCTTGACTCGAATTTAGAATTCACATAAATTGCTACCCCTCTCTTCTTCTCGTATTCCGTAGCATAAAGTTTACCCAGTTTATTATTTCGTAATAATTTTACATCTTTTCCTCTTATGTGTCTTTCTTGGAGTCAGATGAGATCAAGTTTCTATTACTCTAAATAATGGAAAACAGTTCTTCTCTTATGTGGGGTGTTGGCCCCCCCTTATATTCCGAGATATTACTTTATTCAACATTTTAATGCAACCAGTAATTAGCGTTGATCAAACAAACTCAATTATTCTTATTCAAACAGGCAAAATTCCAGCTTCCCCAACCCTGCTTCTCCTCCTACTGTCCCCCTCTAATTCTTCTAATTCTTCCTCCTAATGACCCTCAAATTCTGTTTCATCCTCTTCTTCTATTTCTATTCCAACTTCTTCTACCTCCTCTACCTCTTCAACTTCCTCAACTGACTTTTCCTCTGATCTTTCTTCCTCCAATTCTTGCTTTTCTGCTGACTCTTTCTCCTTCCCCTTAAAATCCTTAATCTCCTTCTCCAATATTGCTTTTCTGATTACCTCCTCTAATTCTTGTTTTCCTCTCCTTTCGCTGTCTATATCATCTTTCCTGCCCTTTACTTTATCATTATCTCTATTTTCTTCCTGTCCTCCTTCTTTCCTGCCTTGAATCTTTACTAAAAATTCCTTCACTTTCGGTATCGTATTTATCCAGTGTTTCCTGTAGTTATACAATATAGCTACTCCCTCTATTTTATTCCATTTGTATTTTATATTTTTCTCTCTTAGTATTTGTCAGAAAGCCATAATCTTTTCTCTTCCTAATAACTTGTACTGGCACATCCTTAAAAATCTTTAGTTCGTAACCCTCAAATTGAGGGTCCTTGTATCGCTTTTTTGGAGTGCCCCTCTTACGCTGACCCGTGGCGAGTTTACCGTAGAGTACTATTTTTGGGAGGCAATGGTTCTCCATCCTAGAAACGTGCCCTGCCTAGCGCAGCTGTGTTCTCAATATCATAGCCTCAATACTGGTGATCCCTGCTTGCTCAACATTTGTCACAGTCAGTCCAGTGTATATTTAGGATTGTGCATATACAGCGCTGATGAAAGCGTTCGAGGAGTCGTAAGTGCTGGTGATAGGTGACCCATGTTTCAGATCCATAAAGGAGAATAGACAGTATAATGGCTCTATACACACAGATTTTTGTGCTTCGCCTCAGGTGTTTATTACTCCAGACTCTTTTGTAAAGTCTTCCAAATGCACTATGTTCCTTTGCTAATCTGTGATCGATCTCTTTGTCAATCTTGGCATCTGAGGAGATGATGCTTCCCAGGTAGGTGAACTGCTGAACGGACTTAAGCACAGATTTGCCGACGGCAATGTGGGGATGATGGTGTTTGTCTTGTGGTGCAGGCTGGTAAAGAACTACCGTTTTCTTCAGGTTGACTTCCAGCCCAAACAGCTCTGCAGCTGTTGCAAAGCAGGATGTTAGGCGCTGCAGAGCTGCTTCTGTGTGGGCACGAAGGGCATCATCATCAGCGAAGAGCAGCTCACGAACTAGATAGTTTAGAGTCTTAGTGCGAGCCCTCAGATGGCTTAAGTTAAACAAGCTACCATCAGTACAGTAATTTATATAGATGCCGTCATCCTCTTCCAGCTCTGCCGTAGCCCTTTGGAGCATCATGCTGAAGAAGATTGTAAATAAAGTTGGAGCAAGAACACAACCTTGCTTCATTCCATTAGTTATTAGAAAAAACTCTGAAAGAGCATCGCCATATCTGACTAGACCGCGCTGGCCCTCATGTACCAAGATAAAAAATTTTAAGGAATTTGGGGAGGCATTCTAGTCTTTCCAGGATCTGCCACAGACCTTTTCTACTCACAGTGTCAAAGGCTTTGGTGAGGTCGACAAATGTTACATAGAGACCCTTGTTCTGCTCTCGACATTTCTCTTGCTTGCAGTTGTCTAAGGGCAAATACCATATCTATAGTACTCCTATTGGCTCTGAAGCCACACTGGCTTTCAGGAAGAAGTTCTTCTGCAATAGCAGGAACTAATCTGTTCAGGAGTATCCTTGCAAGGATTTTTCCAGCAATAGAGAGCAGTGTTATGCCTTGATAGTTTGAGCAATTGGATTTTGGTCCTTTTTTCTTGTACAGGGTGATGATGACTGCATCTCAGAGATCTGATGGCAGTTACCCTTTTCCCCAGCAATTCACAAGGAGTTTGTGGAATTTATCGTGGAGTGCATGACCTCCGTGTTTCCAAACTTCAGATGGGATTCCATCAATCCCAGCTGCATTGCCATTTTTCATCTGCTGTATGGCCTTAAGGGTCGCTTCCAAAGTGGGCTATGTCCAATTCATTTTTCTCATCAGTTTTTGTATCATATGTTGGATAGCTGAGTCTTGGACTACTCGGTTGGCACTAAAGAGACTCTGAAAATGTTCAGCCCACCGATTCAGGATGGAGGCTTTAGCAGTAATTAATGTTTTACCATCTGTACTGTATAAGGAGCTTTGGACCTGATAAGTAGGTCCAAACACTGCTTTAAGAACTTCATAAAATCCTCTAAGATCACCCAGATCTGCACAGCATTGTGTCTTTTCTGCTATATTGATCCACCACTTGTTCTGCATGTCTCGGAGTTTTTGTTGAAGTTTACTACATGTGAGGCGGAAAGCTGCTTTTCTTACATGGCAAGTTGGCTGGGCGAGGTATGCCTGGTGAGCAGTTCTCTTCTTTGCCAACAGCTCCTGGATCTCTTGGTTGTTTTCATCAAACCAGTCTTGATTTTTCTTGTAGGAGAACCTGAGGGATTCTTCCGCAGACTGGAGGATAGTTTCTGATATGTTGCCAAAGCACTGTAGGAGAAGGATCTGTAGGATGGTCTTCAAGTTTTGTTTGCAGAGCTGCCTGGAAGTTGTCTCTCATGGTAGCTTGTTGAAGATTGTTGATTTGGAGTCTCTTCTTTAAGATACCACCCCTCTTAGGTTTGACCTTAAGATGAAGATTTAGTTTACATCTTACGAAGCATATGTTTGGAATTCTGCACTGGGCATCACTCTAGTATGACGGACATCGCGAATGTTTCTCTGGCGGTTTAGAACATAGTCAATGAGGTGCCAATGGTTGGATCGGGGATGCATCCAGGTTGTCTTCAAGCTGTCTTTCTGCTGATAGTGTTTGTAATAGTCAGCTGTTGTTCTGGACATAACTCTAGTAAGAGGTGTCCGTTATCATTGTGATTTCCAACACCATGCTTGCCTAAGACACCTTTCCAGGCTTCAGAATTCTTTCCTACTCTGGCATTGAAGTCACCAAGGATAATAATTTTATCTTCTACAGGGACTTTTTGTATGAGGTGGCGTAGGTCTGTGTAGAATTTGTCTTTCTCTACAGGGTTGGCTTGCATAGTTGGGGCATATATACTAAAGAGAACAACATGTGGGAGGCGTAAGGAAATAATGCGATCAGAGTGTCCTGTTGGCAAGGTTTCGAGTTTGGAGGCAATGGAGATTTTAATCATAAAGCCTACTCCTGAAAGATGTTTTTCGGTTTTGGGTTTGCCAGACCAGTAAAGTGTGTAGCTGGCGCCGTGTTCTTTAAGGCTGTCTTCCTCATGGAGACGAACTTCACTAAGAGCAGCGATGTCAATATTAAGCCGTGATAGTTCATTGGCTATTAGAACAGAACGACGCTCAGGCTGTCCACTATCTGCAGTCTCGCATGGTTCTGATGTTCCAGCATGCAAGCGTCAGTTTATTTACACCTTTGGAGGCCTTTGCAAAGGGAAGGGAAGACCCAGGAGAGGGGCGGCGGATGAGGGAAAACCGAGAGTACTCAAAACTGTGAATGTCAAAGCCGCAAATGTGAAGGGACAACTGGTAAATTCGATTTGTAGTTATTTTCTGAAAGTACTTCTGATATACCAAACATGATAATTGTATGTCAAAGTTACTCATAGCACATTTTGTTCATAAAGCAACCAGGTAACTTTTAAGCTACAGGTCCACCTGAAACTGTGGATAATAGATAATGCTGGAAATTGACCACTGTGTTGATAAAACCTTACCTTTTTGGATAATCTTCCAAGGGAGGCCTGCCTAGTACTTATGTTAACACCTTTTATGTAAACTTTGCCCAAGCTTTTAAGAACACTTAACAGTTTGAATGCCTATGAGGTACTGTATTACTGCTGTTTCCACAGTATTCTGAGTATTTTTAGTTTTACATGTTGTTGTTAGCTACACTGGTAGCATAAAATCAATTGTTTAAAATTCAGGATAAGCATAACTTAAATAAAATGGCACCAAGCATATGTGAATAACCTTGATCAAGCCTTCAGTGTAATACATTTGAAAGTATTACAGCAAAAACCCCTGCATACACAACTTTTGATGTAGCGTTCAATATGCATCTGTAAAAAACTATATACTCTTGATTCCTTTTCCTAAAAGAGATGTTTTACCATTTTATTCATTGGCTAATCTTTTTTTAAAGACATGCTAATAAGGTGCGCCACATCTAAAGTACAAGTGCTTAAGAACTGTGTATGGTAAGCATCAGCTTTAAGTGGTTTTTCTTTTTACTCTAATATAGAATTGAATGTCTCAGAACAGATGACATTTACTCCTTGAGACTAATTTCCATCAACCCAGACCACTAGCTATGTTGGCTATGGGTGATAGTTAGAATCCAACATTTGTAGATCTGTAGGTTCTAAATACCCTAGAGCAGTGGGCCTACAACCTTTTTGGCACCAGGAATGAGCTTCATGGAAGACAATTTTTCCCATTGATTGGTATGTGTGGGAGGAATACATGTATGTTTCCCAAGAGGAAACCTCTTATGCGGCCCGGTTCCTAAGACCACAGACCGGTAAAGGCACCAGATTGTCTGATCAATGAAGCTAAGCAGGGTCAGCTCTGGTCAGTACTTGGATGGGAGTGCCAACAAATACCAGGTGCTGTAGGCTATATTTCAGAGGAACTAGCTAACCACCTGAGTATTCCTTGCCTAAGAAAACCATATGAAATTCATGGGGTTACCGTATGTTGATATGCGACTTCAAGGCACATACATACATACAGGTTCCACAGTGTAGTGGTTTGAGTGTTGGGACTAGGATGTCTGGAAACTAGGATTCAAATCCTCGCAGAGCCTCAGAAATGCACTCGGTGACCCTGGGATAGTTACTCTCTCTTAGCCTTAAAGGAAGGCAATGGCAAACGTCCCCTGAATAAACCTTGCTAAGAAACCCTATCAGAAGGTCACTGTAAGTAGGAATTGCCCTCAAGCCACATAATTAGTTTCCCCACCCCATCTCAGACCAACCTCCTACAACACACAACCATTATTTTAAAACAAAGTAAGATTCTTGCTGCAGAGTTTTTAATTTCAAGCTTGCAAGTAAGTAATTAAAAACGAGTTATTTCCTGTCCCTTTAATGCATCTTTGTAGGCATCTGAAATTCCCAGCTGTCTAGGCACACCAGACATTATGGGAGGAACTTCACACTTCCTTTGTTCCTACCTTTTTAAATTGGGTAATAAACATCTTCAAAGTAAGCTCTCAGGAAGCTAGCTTAATTTTTCACAACCCAGTGTTATCCTGCTATCTGTATTTTTCACATGGCAGTTGATGTATTTTCAACATCCCTAAGTTTCTAGCTGCACCCCTTTGATCCTAATGGTTGATTGTATCACAGACAGATGGTTAGCAAATGGCTAACTATGCCTATTGTGACTCTTAAACTATATGACCCCTGACTTGGGGGGAGAGAGCCTGCATTCCTGGTCAAGCCTGCCTGCCTGCTATTTCCTGATGTCCTTTGTGTGCGATGCAGCCTCAAAGAGCAGCCTCCATTGCTCTCTCCTAATGTCTCTCTGTTAGCATGAAACTCTGAATAAATCTGTGTAGCAGTTTGCTCATTTTTCATGATGCCTCTTTGTTACTTGCTGTAACACATCTTTATGGCTGGCATTCTACTCTGTGAAAAATATGTTACTGGTATATGATCAACAGGTACAAAACACTTTATATTAACACACAGGAAACAGAGAATACAATGTGTAGTATATAAAGCTACCTTTATTTGGACCTTCACAGAACAGACCAATGTATACACTGTCGTTTTATAGAAAGTTTAAAAACAGCAAGTTACCTTTTTATACTAGCTATATTGCCATCTACTTGCTTTAGCTGTTACAGAATTCCAAGTCTGAGTTCAGTATCCCAATTCAACAGGTATTCTTAAACACAACATACATGTTAGTCCAAGGTTAATTTAACTGTGCAATCCACTGTTACTGGCATTTGAAGATTTAGTTTGTGGTCAATAATGCAGTTTATCTGTGCCTTCCTTCTCTAGCAAAGCACAGAAATTAATGGAAATGCAAGATGAAACAACTTTCTAAACATCACCCTAGCACTAGGGAGAAAGGCCATGTTTGTACAAATAACTACAGGGCTCTCGAAACAGATTTTTGATGTCCAAATAATTAGAAATGGTCAATTTACCTATTTTATTCCCATGTATCGGCAGTTAGTTCACCAAGGAACATTAGTAAAAGCTAGAAACAGTGCAAAGTGAAAGTAAAGAAAGGGTAACCTTAATTATGCACAGATATGAGATCCTTCATGGGACTTGAAACTTTTCTTTTTAGCAATCATAAGGGAAGAGTTAATAGGCAGATTAACAATTCTGCATGAAATATGCCAATAAAGGTAAGGACATTTCTATGCAAGATGACATGGCAACAGATACTCTCAACCTCTGTAAAATGCACATTTATTTCTACAAAATAAAAGACTTATGATACAGACTTGAATCACATAAATGTAATGGTGTATCTATTAAAATATACAGAAACTCTTAAGTAAAGGGTATTTAAAAAAGATGAAGGGGCTGTTAATCCTTTTATTTGTATACATCTGCATCTTCACATAATTTGATAAGTAACCTTTTACAAAATCATGTAAAAAGCACAAGAGTTGCCTGGTAAACAGTCTGCATTTCTCCAAAAAAATTTATACAGCATGCAATTAAGGCAGCCTTTTCTTCCTCATATGGAATCTTTCACTTAAGTAATCTTCTGCTGCAAAGATTAGGCTAGGGAGCCTGGTCTCTTCTGTCAACGCCTTTTGTCTTTCCTGTCTGATTTACGGTCTCTTTCGCTCCTCGAAGTTCTTTTGCCTGACCGACTACTTTCTGATATAGACCTCTTTCTGTCCGACCTTGAACTTTTATCCTTCGATCCTTTTGCATCTCTGCTGCTACCTTTTGAAGACTTGTGACTCCTGTCTACTCCTGAATTATCCCTTCGCTTGCGATCCAAACTCCTCCTGCGCTTTCTATCCCTATTGTGCCCACGCCCTCTGCTTCGACTTCTGCTTTCACTGCTACTAGAACTACTGCTACTTTCTCGACTGCTAGTTCCACTAGTGCTACTGCTGCTGCTGGAAGTACTCCGGCTACTACTGCTACCACTGCTAGAACTGCTGCCACTGCTGCTACTTGTAGAGCTAGTACTACTAGTACTACTGCTAGTACTCCGACTTCGACTCTTGCTGTTTTTGTTCCTTGCTCTACCCCTGCTTCTGCTCCTAACCTTGTTCTTGATTTCTACTGTTACTGCCTGGATTTGGTCTGCCTGAATTTCAGGCAGATTTTCAGGCACTGCAAATTCTTCTTTGTCTACCTGAGGCTCTTGATCTTGAGTAGATTTCAATAATGGTGGAGGCTGTGGCTGAAGCACAGACTCTGGAAGAGGAAGAGCCTCAGCCTCCAATACCGGAGTGGCTTCAGGCACCTTCTCTTCTGCTTCCTCTACTTCTGCTTCAACCTCTGGCTTGCTGGTTTCCTCTTTCTCCAGGGCAGCAATAGGCTCCTCCTGTTCTGGTTGAGCATTATGTTCTGTTTCTGGTACCACTTCTTTGCTATTCTCATTTTCTAGTGGCTCTACATTATCTGCCTCATTAGTTTCCATTGCATCCTGCTCTCCATCTATTGGCAGAACACTTTCACCATCTTCTTTTACTAAAATAACATCCTCCTCCTGATGATCTTGCTGCCTATCATTCTCTTTAACCTCTACTCCCTCTTCTACTTTAACCTCCACTTCCTCTTTTTGTTCCTCCTCTTCCTGTTCTATCTCCCCATCACTACGACTGGCACCTACCTCCTTTTCCTCCCTTGCCTCTTCCATTTCTACATCATTGCTCTGATTACCTGTCTCCATTTCTTCCACTTGCTGAACCACCTTACCCTCTTCCTGCTCCTTGTTCTGGTCTTCCTTCTTTTCTTCCTTCTGCACCTCCTGGTGTTCTTTTTCCTTCACAGACTGCCGTCTGGGTCTGGCTTCCATTTTGTTAATTTGCTCAGCAAATTCAATGCGCCTACTTTCAAACAGTGCTGAAGAATGAGAGAACACATGGGAAATTAGCAGATCCAATTTACTTCCAGACCATTCATTTGAGCCACTTCATATAAGGCAAGTTTCAAAGAAATCATAACTCATATAGAAAGTGCATGTACTCTAATTCAATGTCATGAGTTAAGTGCATGGGTGTATTTTGCTATGTGTACCTATTCTAAGAATCCACTGTCCACACTATGTATGTAAACTACACCTTAATTATTGATAAGAAGAACTTTAAATCAAATAAGAGTTCTTTACCAGAGTAGGCAACTTCTGAGGTCCAGCAGCCATTTTTGTTCTGACTATGACCTTGTTCTGACTATGACCTAGGGCTCCCTTCTAACACTCCAAATATGCAAAAAACATTAACCGTTTATTTGTTACTTGATCACACACCCCTAGAATTTTTTTTATGTCAGTAAAGTTTTTTTTTTTTTTAAGAAAACAGGAAGTAATGGGTGTGTCTCTGTGTGTCAAAGGAAGTTGGAAAGAGTTCTGGATTGCCCAATAGGCCATACTTTGACCCCAACTTGTATATTCCTTTCCTATTCTAGTAGTATATTTTACTACTGAAATGCACAACTAAAACGCACAGATAAAAACGGAACGTTCCAGTTCTAGCATGTGCAACATACCATTTAATTTTTTTTGAGAATCATCAAATAGCTTCTGGGTAGCAGGACACATTCTGCCAGGTATGTAGAACAGATGAGGCCTTGTCTTTGTTCTTATGTACTTAATTATTTTGGCATTATGTTCATTCCATTCTTCTTGCTGATAGAGAAAAAGAGTATTTGTTTTTTTAAAAAAGCATCATCCACAGCACAAACACTACATAGCAGCTGCTAAATCCAGACTCACCAACTGTGCAAGTTCAACCTTTTGTTCCAGAAGCCGCAGCTCTGTTTGTTTAGCACGTCTTTCTTCAAACAATTCTCGCCTCTCGTTTTCAACTTGTTTTCTTTCTTCCTCCGCCTGCACTTCAAGTTTTTGTTCAATTTCTTGACGTCTTTTTTGCTGAAGCAGACAAAACAATTTCAGATTTTCTTAAGAGTAGTATAATCACAATATGCAAAGCTAATTCACTTTTTAAAGTGAAACAAAATTATTCCATGAGCTACATATTTTGTGACACAGACTATTATGAGGAAAATAATGCATAACTTCATTTTAAAAAACTAGTCTGTTCACTAATCACACTCAGATCAGTTTACCAAAAAATGGCTGCCAGAATTACATTTACAGTCCAACAAATAGGAGCCAAGCTGCAGTTACAATAGTGGAGCTTGATCATCATAGCTAAATCTCATGATGCCATCCCCAAAACCCACCTTAGAAGCTAACCAGCCTATCAACATAGGGACTTCAAGGCTGCTGGGAAGTGGAACGATGAGTGAAATGTTCACCTCTCTCCTTGCAGCAAGGCGCTTTCCAACAGGTAGTGACAGGAATCACTGGAGTCCTGTGACAAGTATTTGTCACAAAGCATCTTTTGTCCCAAAGCTTCACTTATTATCCAACTCTCTCCCACCTTGGGAATCCCTATGTGGTGGTGCTGCCTGACTTCTAAAGTGGATTTTTGGGAACACTCTTGGTCACTGCATTGATGCAACAACCCTAAACATGAATTCAAAAATTTACAATGTTGTAAATACCTTACAGTACAAATACTGAACAGATGCCAGCTTTTATTTGTGGATATCCAAATGCATTTTATTGAAGGGGCTACTTATGAGCAAGAAAATTTAGCTCTCCTACTTGCCTCTCCATTTGAAAAATGACCTGAAAACCTTCACTTTTCAAATGTTTACACACAATATCAGAAAGCTACTAAGCAGCAGGTGTAACATTCTATCTATAAGATGGTATAAACTTTTCTTATTGCACATAAACATTACAAACTCCCTCTCCACAATTTACTAGGTATTCAAGTTAATACCCTCTCAGTAGCAACTGTCGATTCTTGTTTGAACTTCTGAAGAGTACCCATCAACAGACCAAATATACGCCGATTCCTGACAGAAGGGGGAAAAGGTACGATTACATCACATATTTTCAGTAATGTTGATATACATGTACATAACAAACTTATTGACCAACTCTTCCAACATCACTGATGATGAATACTAGCCAAGTTATTTAAAAATCAACACATCCATTGGATGGTGTAGTTTCTACAGCAACATGAGAAGATAACTAGAGATAAAGACAACTGAGAGCACTCTCAATAGGAGAATATTAAATTCTACAAATATATTCATGACTCAGAAACAACCTGTGTTGGTTCAAGCACAAGCTTCCTGTAGATTGACTGGCTCTTTCCATCAGCAGGAAACTTTTGATCCCATGAAGATTTTTCATTGGCTATTGTGGGGAGAAGGCAATCCTCACTGACTTCCTCCTCTTCCTAAAAATTTTGCTTTGGAGGGAAAGAGACTCCAAAGCAATGAGGGAAGAGGTAGCATCTAGTCCAACGTAAGCTGGTGTGTGTTAAAACTGCCTTCCCCTTTCTACCAAAAAGAGCATTACAAGTGGAACTCCACCCAGGTGTGCCCCCACAAGCAGAGTAAGTATTCTGAATCCAATCCACTGAACAACAGCATGATTAAATTTCAGTTTTCTTGATGATTTAAAATCAATCCAGCCTCACATTTACAGACAAATAACTTTTTATTCTCTGCAATCAGCCCAAATTTGAATGTAGATGAAATCAATATACAAAGTAGCACCCAACAAGTAAAAATTATAAGAGTGATACTTTGAGAGCTCATGTTAGCATATGTAGTCTTCCTTTTCAATCATATGTGGAGAGAAACAGAGGTCTGCAGGCCACATCAGCATGTCCAAATTCTGTGTGACAAAAATCCAGAAATAGCTATTGTTATAGGCTAGATACTGTTTTTTATGTATATTTTGCAAAATTTAAGGCCCTGAAGCCTATATGGCTTGGAAGAAAGAATGGAAATAACTGTGACTGAAGTCTTCATGAAGCAAAAAGTCAAATCCGTGTGTCAGACAGCAAAGTTTTAGAAGTACAGGCTTACAATATGGTTCTGGGCATTCAGCCACTTAACTCAAAATAGAAGATTAAGTAAATATTAGAGAATTTAGCTGAGACAAAACAGAAAATAGAAAAAGTGTACTTAACTGCTACAATAATCCTTAATCATACTGTGATGCATATCTCTTTATGGCAAGTAGCCAGAATGATGATAACCAATTAAACTCTCATGTGAGCAAGAGCCTTGTACAAAAGGCCAGTAAAGTTTCATTTCCAATTTGATGATGGATGATCTTGAACAAATGGATTACAAGTCCTATCTAATTAACTGAGGACAAAAGACCAGTAAAACTTGGCACCAATTGGCTGATAAGAGAAAACCAATTAACAGTCACTCCTGATAGGTGGATGTATAGAGTGTATATGTACAGACATATCTCAGTTAACAAAGCCTCTGACAAAGATCCTTTTTACAAAGTCTTTATTGCTGCTCAGCCCCCACTTTCCCTCCTTATCCTCTATCTAGTTGGAAATTTTCTGCAGCATCAGGATTGGGAGGATGTTGAAGGAAGGCTAGAGAAACAAATTTATGGTGCTGGATTACAGCAGTGTGTCTACAGTAAAAAAAAAAGTACTAGAGCTGGGAAAGAATGGGCTTCTACCATAGTTGTGTGTGCCTGCCTACAACAGGCAAGGTAAACAGCAGATGCCTTCAGAATTCCTTACTGAGCACGCATGAACAGCAAAAACCGAAAGAAAATGGCAAAACAGATAAGCCTGTTTTACTAGATATCCCAACTGTGTTTAAAAAGCATAGATCTATATGTTTGGCCTCCAAAATGAAAATCATAAGACAAGTGAAAAAAAAAATCATCCCTAGATGCATTTTGAAAGAAGCCTTTCAAGAGGTCTCTAGAAGGTTCGAAATGCGTTTGTTTACTCATGCAAGGCTCACCTGACCTGTGTGCTTCATTTCACATGGGCATATTGTTACTTTTGGATAAAAAGTTTGCCAAAACATGCCAAACTGCTCTTCTTTTTTTGTCCTGCAGGAACCTATCCCCATCTTTCCCTGTTATTTCTGTTTCTGGTATCAGATTTTCTGTTAAAGCAATAATGCTCAGGAACACATCTACTTTGTTAACTGAGGTATAGGTGTGTATGCATGCACACGTGTATACTAATTTGTTTATATTAATAAAATAGCCTAAAAAAAAGGTACGTTGGTCTTACCTGTGATACGTCCTTTTCCAGGGGAGAGATGAGGAGCATCCTCATCTCTCCACTGGGAAATTGCAAAGCCACATTTTTTATTTCCCCATGTTAAAAATCCTAAAATTCTGTTACTTATGGGGAATGTTGCTCTGTTACTTAAAGGGAATGTTGATGCTAACCTGCCTATATGGATAATAGCAATGTTCAAGAGTTGGAAACCCAGGTAACCAGAAGGCAACGAGGTAATCCCAGATAGATGCAGGTTAGCTGACAAACAGCAAAGAACTGTCACTCCCTGAGATAAAAGACATAGAGGTAGGGAAACATGCTCATTTCTCTATTCCTGTAAGATCCAGAAGCAGGTGAAACCTCAAAAACACATCCAAACTGCTACAAAATGAAAAATCAGTCAAAAATGGAAACTGGAAGATTTTGGGGTGGATGCACTCAACTGCAGAACAAATATTAGTCCCTCCACCCACTGTAATTATCCACCCATTGTAAGGAAAGGCAAAACATGACAGGTCAACAGAACCCCCACAGTACCAATCTGAGGAGAAGCCTATTTTCAGTTATCAGTATTTTTTTAAGTTGCTAAAAAGTGGGATATAAAACTATAAAATAAATCTGCTCCTTTTACTGCCCAATATTTATATAATTCAATCTTACTGAAAAATTGCATTTTCCTGGTCCAT
Organism: Gambelia wislizenii; assembly: GCA_030847615.1. NCBI lineage: Eukaryota > Metazoa > Chordata > Lepidosauria > Squamata > Crotaphytidae > Gambelia > Gambelia wislizenii. The sequence goes on along the minus strand of JAUMIR010000001.1, from coordinate 443,824,766 downwards.
GTCCACAAAAAAGCATGAAACCATGATTGCTGTTAACCTGTGATTTTCTACAAGACCAAGAATGCAATCCTACACAAACATCAGGAAGTCTCACATCTATAGTGCTTTCTTCACATTAGTCTGGTTTGGATCAGGCTGAAACAAAAAAGGGACTCTCCTAAAGCTACATGACTCTTCGATATTTGGAAGGATATCCAGCTTTCCAAGAAACAACAGAAGTGCCTTTGCTTTGCGTTTTTACAAAATTATAAACAATCGTCTGAAATCAAACAGTGGGCTTCTTTGCCAAAGTCTTATTTTAACTTTTGTATGAACAGGCAGTTGAACTGTGCAAAAACAAAGAGAACATTTCATTTTGATATTTTAGTCTCTTGTCCTTGGAATTTAAGAATCTTACATCACTGAAGAACAAAATAAGATACCTTTGTTTCCCCTTTTCATCCATATTTTGATCTTGAATAAGGTCTCGACGTGTTCGCTCTTTGGAGGTAGCAACAACAGAAGACTGCAACGCTGGCTGCAAGGATAGGTGACAGCTAAGTTTATGGAAATGTTTTTCACATTTCACTCCATCCTCCCACCAACAAACTTCCAGATATACTTTACTTTTTTAACATCATCATCCTCTGCGTCGCTTTCTTGGCGTGATTCTCTCCTTGTCCGACGTTCCCCAGCCAATCTACATTATTCAAAATAAATTGTGAAAAGCAAACATTTTGCATTAGAATAATGGAGAAGATTTTAGGAGGTTTGGAAATAACGATAACAAAATTAAGATATTCTGTTAAGGGACACTTCACATAAAATGGTGGGGGGGGGGTTAGATATATTTGTGGTTTTTCTAGTTTCGAAGGGCTCCTGCATCCTTAACCTGTGTGAAAATTGAGGGCTGAAGTTAATTTACAGAGATCCCAGAATAAAAAGTATGTAACTTTATGGAAAGTTGATACCTGACTTATGATTGCCTTCCTGTTCTCTCCCTGAGTCTTTTTTTTATAAGATACCCCAGACTGTAAGCCATTAATTCAAGCTATGCAACATTTTGAGTGCATCAGCAGAAAAGCAATACAGTAGGACCCCTGTATCTGCGGGGGATTGGTTCTGGGGGCCAATATAGCGAACACCATTGGAAATAATGGGGCTTCCGGTTTAAAATACCATAGAGTTGCCTTGGAGGACCTAGAAAACATCTAGAGAGGATGCCTCTCTAGGCATTTTCTAGAAACTATGATAGGTATGCTATTTTGTGTCTTGTGGATAACTGAATCAATGGATAATGAATCAGCAGATACGGAGGTCCTATTGTAGTCAGCCCTCTGTAGCCATGCATTTTGCACCCATGGATACAACTGAAAATATTTGGGGTGGGGATTAAAAAGCAATCCTTGCTGTTCGGCATTTTATATAAGGGACACAATTTTACTATGCTACTGTATATAATGGGACTTGAGCCTCCGCGGGGCGGGGGGAGTCCTGGAACCAAACGTCAGCAAACTGAAGGCCAGCTGTATATAAAATACAGTTAATAAATACACTGGCCTTCTAATCATAACATGAGTGGAGGCAGTAAACAAACTACTAATGGTAAGTCAACACTTGTTAAGATCTCATTAATTTAATAGGTCAACTTTCTTAGGGAATATCAATTGGATTTAGGTCACTTAATCAGGTAGCTACAAAAACAGTTATGCTGTTCTTAAAGCTAACTCAATTTCATTTTTTACCCACCTACTGGTCGCCCCTTCCAGATCCCTCTGCTTGGCTGGGGGTCCTCCTCCACTATCTGAGAATCCACGCCTGAAACAAAACAATCTGTATCAGAACACCAAGCAAATTTTAAAGATAAACCAATGATAAAAAGTTTGTTTTGCATGTAACAAGATTTACAACATACATGCAATTTCTTATTCACTTGGGTAAAAAGTACTCCCCTAATGCAATAATAAACAAATAATCACGTCTGCCTAAATAAAAAGGGTTGAACTGAATTTGTAGCATCTGAGCTTGGAAGTAAAGAGTTACAAGCAACACCATGAAATGTAATTAATTAATTAGGGGTGACAAGGATGTAACCAAGTTACTTTTTTAAATGCCATATTAGCTCAATGAGTTACAATTTCTAGTTATTTTCAAAAATTACTTTTAAGGGCAATTTAACAGGAATTTTTCTAGTCTTAGGCTATTCTCTTATTTCACCTAACTTGTTTTTTGCCCACAAAAAAGTAACAGAAAATAATGGAAAATTAATAATCAGTGTAACAAGTAATGCAACAAGTTAACCCTATTCTCTCATAGTAATGAGCAACAGCAACTAGCTACTTTTAAAACCACGTAATGTGTAAGGGAATTAATTACTTTTCAAAATGAAATTTCTAAGCTCTGTTACTGCATCCAGACTGCAATAATGCTTGAAGCAATCATGTATTACTAAAACTTGTCTAGATATATAGTCTTATTAGTTGGCCAGAAGTCACTAAAAACCATGTGTGCCTCTCTTGTAGCTTTGTATTATAGTTGCTGTTCACTTAACTCTATTTCTAGTCCCAGTCCTGATCATTAAGTCTAAGTATATGTTACAGCAGCTAGAGGCAGCTGTCACTACATTTTATATATCACATGTACTACAATCCGACAAACAGTGTACAAGACAGAGGTGGAATCCTGCAGCCTGTGGGATGCAAGGAGATTCTGAGGATCAAGAGTGGTGGCCCTTTGGATCCCCACAGAACTCCTAAATTTTCACCTAGAAAAAAGGATGCTCAGTCTGGAGCCTGGAGTGATTTCCAGTGTCTATGAATGGCTGCAGCTGTGCCCTTGTGGTTGCCATTCTGATTACAAGAAGTGATGTTCTGCCACTCCTAGATAACTTTTTGGGCATGAGGGTGTGTGTTCCTGGCTGTTTTAGGGCAGAAGACCCCCAAAACAGTGCATTTCAAGACATTTTTGGCCAAAAAAAGATTTTTGGCAGAAAAACATTTATCCCCAACATAAAACTATTAACAGTAGCCTTAAAAACTGGAAGACTGCTTGTAGTGTTACTTAATACAATAGCTGAGAGAACTTTAAAAAGTACTTTAATAAGTTATTAAGAATGGCAATTTAAACTTGCTGGTGCTGAATCCTAAAATCAAGAAATAGTCATCTGCCTGACCACCTCTAGAACTATTGTTGCTGCTATGCAAGCAAAATAAAAAATATCAACGTATGCAAAGCCAGCAAAATTCTGCTCCTGTTATATCATACTAGTATCAAGCTGCAACAGTACAGAGGAGCTGAAGCCCTTAGAACAATTTTGAAATTGCAGTTTCCCTGCCTACCCTGGAACAATAGCAGCAGTCCCTATACAAGTCCAAAGATGGTTGGCACAAGAGATTTTGCTGCCTAAAGTGTAGCAATAAATCATATCTCCATCCTGAAGTCAAGGTGCATAAAACCCAAGCAACACACGAAGCAGAAAGTTAAAGTGCCTCTCCTCCCATCCCTGATAAAGAAAATAAAATAACAAAGTACACTAACTATGTGCTGCTTTTATGTGACATCCAAGATATGATGCCTGAGGTAACCACCCCACTCTGCTTAATGGTGTGGGGCTTTACTCACTGGTTTTACATGGCTGAATGGGGATTTGAAACCTGAGCTCCTGGAGTCCTAGTCCAATTCTCAAACCACTACACCATGCTGGCTGGATCTACTGGTAGGACCAGCCTCATATACCAAACTCTATGGAACAAATCATGCCCACAAACTCCACTGCACTAAATCCAATGCTGAGACAGCCATGCATCTCCACTAATTTGATACAAGTAAAGTTTTCTAAGGTTAAAAGCTAAAGAAAAATCAGGATCGCTTGCAACCTCAGGGTAATAGCAGTACAAGAATGAGCAAAGGTCATAAGAAGTTATGTGTGTGGCTGTCAGAGGATAAGATGCTTGAATCTCCGAGCAGACCTCTCCTTACCTGCTATATTAGTCGAGTACAGTTTCTTGAAATATTAAATCAGAATGTTAATACATGTAAAAACCCACAATTTTTGGCCTTTCCCCCATGCAACATAGTCAAAACAGAAAACAATATTCCTCACAGCAAAGAAGCAGTAAAACTCAATTTATTTCATTCATTGGTCCATAGGTTCTTACCTCAGCAATATACTTCCACGCCCCCTACCTCCACCTGGGCCTGTGATGGTCAACAATCTACCTTGAGCGGGCCTGGGGGAAAAACAAACACACACACATATATACAAGTTAGGGACTAACATACAAGCAGGTGGGGGAGAAAAAGACACCTCAGAGGAGCCAGCAGCCACACCTCCCTGCTTCTGAAAGCATCTCTAACGGATTCCCCAACAGACCTCCCTCCAGCCCCTCATCCTACCAGTAACTTCCATCCCCATCAATTTCCTAAATCAGTGGTTCTTTAACCTGTGGTCTAGGGACCCCAGTGGGTCAGCGATGTCCTCTCAGGGAGTCCACAAAGTCCTGAAGGCCGCTTGGCCCACCTCCACCCTGCAGGGGAGTGGCCATGTAACAGGAGCCAAGGCTGGGTTGGCCTGCACATTGCCATTCAATCCACCCCAGCCACAAACTTGCAGGAAGAAGCAGGAGAAAAGTATTCCCTCCCCCCTTCAGTGCCTCTGAGGGGTTTAATGGATGGTGTAACTGTATCATTATCATAATGAAGTGTGGTTGTTGTTATTATTATTATTATTATTATTATTAGGGTTTTAAATCTTGAGTTAAGTCTTGCGGGCAACAAAAGATATTTAAAGGAGGTCCCTGGTAAAGAAAAGATGAAGAGCCACTTGTTTGCCTCATAATAATTCAGATTTTTTAAACATATTACTCTCATGTAATATTACTCTCATATTACTTCACAAGGTTAAGAGCCACCTAAATGAAAAGAGTGTTCTTGGGCGGGTTGGATCCAGAGCTCAAAGGCAAAGCGCGGCCACCCCAGCCCTCCGTCCCTCAGCAAACGGGCCTCCTCCGTCCCCAACCAGGCAAAGCGCGGGCAGAGAAACCCCCCGGAACCCCCAAGCAAGCGCACCCAGCGGGCGAGGCTGCCGGCTTCCTCCGCCTCCCCATCTTCCCCTCATCCCTCCGCAGCCTCACCGCACATCGTTGGGGTCCCGGCCCGTGAGCTTGCGGATATTCTCGTCGACGTGCTTGAGGCTTTCCTTGGCCTTCTCGAGCTGCTCCTGCAAGGCCCGCACAGCCACCGCCATCTTCACGACGACGACGACTACAACCACGGCCTAGGCAGCCAGGGCCCAGCCGAGAGCACGGTTAGCTAAGCGGAGCGGCTGTGGGGGGCGGGAGTTAGCTCACCTACAAGTAACGTGGCTTCCCTCAAGGACTCCACCAATCAGTACTTAATACTTTGGAATGACAACATTCCTGTCCAACAGGAACTAGTAATCTCTGACGAATCACCACCCTCTGAAGTTAAGCGGCACCTGGTTGCGCCAATCACGCTTCCTTTTTTTAGCCAATCGACAACTTATATTGGTGGAGTGACGTTTCTTACAGCCACTTAAAAAGAACTCTGCTCCGCTCCTCCTGCCAATCGCTAAGTATCAGAGTAGATTGACAAGTAAACATCCAACCAGGTGGCAAATGGCGCTGCGAAATTATCCAATCAGGGACTGGAGATCGGTTCTTTTAGCCCTCTCTCTGCAGCGTATTACCTGCCCCACTAATTTTCGCGCCCTTTGGGTTGCGAGGAGTCCTTAAGCGCAAGGGGCGGGACTAATTTTAATTCTATGGGTGGAGGTTTGCAGTCCTTTTGTAGTCTTGCGTGCAGGCAGGCGGAGCAATGACGCTCACTTCTGAATAAGAAATAATAAGAATTGCAAAATTTACCCGCTGAATTTAATAGCACGAGCCAGAATTAGGTCAATAGACCATATATGTGCCGCTGTAATTTCTACCCTTGAGTATATATACACACCATTTGTCCCCCCGTATCCGTATCCACGGATTTGAGTGTTCACGGCTTGAAAAATATTCTTAAAAAAATAACAATCCAAAAAGCAAACCTTGATTTTGCCATCTTCTATAAGGGACACCATTTTGTTATGCCATTGCATATCATGGGACTTGAGTATTCACGGATTTTGGTATCCACGGGGGGGGGGTTCCTGAAACCAAACCCCAGCTAATATGAAGGGACAACTTGTACTGATTAACCTAAAGGCACCAGACCCTCTCAGATCTTGGAAGCTAAACAGGGGTCAGCCCTGGTTAATACAGTACAGTACTTAGTCTTTCTGTTTCAAACCAGTGTCAGAGAATGCTGCCTGTGCTAATATGTTGAGCTGTCTTCCACTGCAGCAGCTCATATGTGTCTGATGATATTCTGTAGTTCACTGCTGGGTGAAAGCTTATCCTTTCACTGGTGTGCCTGTGCACACACAAATCAGGGCTGTGGATGTTCTTTATACTATATTTATATTCACCTGGAAAAAGACCTGGAAAAATGGAAAACTTTTCCCCATTAAAAAACAACCATTTTTCCTCCCTGAAAAATTGGGAAAATGCAAGATGAGGTATTTACTTTTAGAATGATGAATAAAATGTTTGAAACAAGATGTTAATGTACTGTATTTACTTTCCCAAAATTATATCTAAAAATATGTAATAAAAAGACATTTTGTGACTATGTACAGTATCTGATCACTGCAGTTCCTGATGTTGGTTTCCTTTTCTTAGTTCTTATAAGAAGGAATGCCTTATGCCTGCTTGACCCTATGGGGGACTTGAAGTAACAAAATAATTTTCTCTGTTTTCCCAATCTTGAGCACCCATTTTATTGTTTTTTGCCCGCTTTTCATCAACTGGCAAAACCAAAGCAGTTCTTTACAGTTCAGGCGTTCCTTACAGTGCAGAAGCATGTAACTCCATTTGTCACAAAATACAAAGATTTTAAAAAGTACCTGTAAATTAAATTTGTAATTATTGCTTCATTAAACTACTTTTAAATAACAATAACTTTATTTCAAAACAAGTTAAAAATAATAATTTTATGTTCCTAAAGTTAAAAAGCAAGTTTCAGTGTGTAGTGTGTTATTATCACATTTTCATTTTTTAATTTTTTTTAATTCTTTTAAAAAATCTTTTTTTTCAAACATAAAAGAAATTGTGTATCTTTGATCCTGTTCTTCTAATAAAGAGTTCAGGGTAGGTAATTTAAAGACATTTGGCCAAGACCCCAAGACAGACATAAATACTGTACAATGTAACTCCCAGAGGTCTGTTGTTGCACCTAGGTCTGATGATGCCACTCCTCAGAAACCTACCTTTTCATCCAGGCAGTGCTCCAACTGGAAGGTTTCTGAAGTGCTGCAATTTGGAGTACTGGGAAATTCTGTCTGCAGCACTCCCCTGCTTAAAAGGGCCCATTGAGAATGGACAGCTAGAGAGACCCCTTGGGGTTCTGCTGCAACCACCACTTTCAACATACCCCATGACTGGAAAGTGCTGCAGATGTCATTTCCTGGCAAATTTATGGCCTAAATGCAAAGATTAGTCCCTCTTAGAACAGATCCTTTGAGTCAATGTATATATTTAGTCAATATGTAAATATAACAATGTAATAGGTATTCATTTACCAAGTTCCCATTGATTCAGTGGTCCTACTCTAGTTGGAATTAAAAATTGGACATAGACTATATTGTACTCAATGAAGGACAGGATTGTGGTATTAGGGATAAGAGGATTAGTTCATTTATTACACAGTGACCTGTCCTGTGTATTACTTGTTGCTAGAAAGTCACACATAAGCTCTCAGAGAAAACTGTCCAGCGGTATTTTTTACAAAGGGTAATAAGATCCAAAAGTTTAGCCTGACAGGCTTTTTAATTGATCTATAGCAAAAATACAAAAAACATGGCAGTACGGTATATCTCTGGGCCTATTAAACTCTGGGCCTATTAAAATAGAGTGAATATTATGTACTATGTGCAAAGTGTTTAAAATAAGACGGCAGCACAATTGTAAAAAATTAGGCTGCAAGCCTATATGTACTTGTCTGGGAGTAAGTTCCACTGAATTGATAAGACTTACTTCTGAGTACCCATCCACAGAACTTCCACTTTTAAATGATGAATCATATGTGTACAATGTTGCAATCTAATAAATATTTCATCAGAATTACCTCCACCCCTAAATTCAGTAGGCCTTATTCCCAGGTAAGTGACCACAAGATTACAGCATAAGAATCTGATTTTGCATGTACAGTTGTCCCTCCACATTCGCGAACTTGACATTCGCGGTTTCGGTTATTCGCGGTTTTAGGAGGGCCCCCCCGGGCCCCCCCAAAACCGCGACACGGGGCCTCCAGAGGCCCCGTGAAAGACCTGGGGAGGGGTGGGGAGGCCTTCGCGGGACGCCCGGAGGCCCTCCGGAGGCCCCGCGAAGGCCTGGGGAGGGAGGGAGGGAGGGCCGGTGAGGCCTCCGCGGGGCCTAGGAAGGCCCCGCGAAGGCCTGGGGAGGGAGGGAGGGCCGGTGAGGCCTCCGCGGGGCCTAGGAAGGCCCCGCGAAGGCCCGGGGAGGGTGGGAGGGAGGCCCGGTGAGGTCTCCGCGGGGCCTAGGAAGGCCCCGCGAAGGCCCGGGGAGGGTGGGAGGGAGTGCCGGTGAGGCCTCCGCGGGGCCTAGGAAGGCCCCGCGAAGGCCCGGGGAGGGTGGGAGGGAGTGCCGGTGAGGCCTCCGCGGGGCCTAGGAAGGCCCCGCGAAGGCCCGGAGAGGGTGGGAGGGAGTGCCGGTGAGGCCTCCGCGGGGCCTAGGAAGGCCCCGCGAAGGCCCGGGGAGGGTGGGAGGGAGAGCCGGTGAGGCCTCCGCGGGGCCTAGGAAGGCCCCGCGAAGGCCCGGGGAGGGTGGGAGGGAGGGCCGGTGAGGCCTCCGCGGGGCCTAGGAAGGCCCCGCGAAGGCCCGGGGAGGGTGGGAGGGAGGGCCGGTGAGGCCTCCGCGGGGCCTAGGAAGGCCCCGCGAAGGCCCGGGGAGGGTGGGAGGGAGGGCCGGTGAGGCCTCCGCGGGGCCTAGGAAGGCCCCGCGAAGGCCCGGGGAGGGTGGGAGGGAGGGCCGGTGAGGCCTCCGCGGGGCCTAGGAAGGCCCCGCGAAGGCCCGGGGAGGGTGGGAGGGAGTGCCGGTGAGGCCTCCGCGGGGCCTAGGAAGGACCCGCGAAGGCCCGGGGAGGGTGGGAGGGAGGCCCGGTGAGGCCTCCGCGGGGCCTAGGAAGGCCCCGCGAAGGCCCGGGGAGGGTGGGAGGGAGTGCCGGTGAGGCCTCCGCGGGGCCTAGGAAGGCCCCGCGAAGGCCCGGAGAGGGTGGGAGGGAGTGCCGGTGAGGCCTCCGCGGGGCCTAGGAAGGCCCCGCGAAGGCCCGGGGAGGGTGGGAGGGAGTGCCGGTGAGGCCTCCGCGGGGCCTAGGAAGGCCCCGCGAAGGCCCGGGGAGGGTGGGAGGGAGTGCCGGTGAGGCCTCCGCGGGGCCTAGGAAGGCCCCGCGAAGGCCCGGGGAGGGTGGGAGGGAGAGCCGGTGAGGCCTCCGCGGGGCCTAGGAAGGCCCCGCGAAGGCCCGGGGAGGGTGGGAGGGAGGGCCGGTGAGGCCTCCGCGGGGCCTAGGAAGGCCCCGCGAAGGCCCGGGGAGGGTGGGAGGGAGGGCCGGTGAGGCCTCCGCGGGGCCTAGGAAGGCCCCGCGAAGGCCCGGGGAGGGTGGGAGGGAGGGCCGGTGAGGCCTCCGCGGGGCCTAGGAAGGCCCCGCGAAGGCCCGGGGAGGGTGGGAGGGAGGGCCGGTGAGGCCTCCGCGGGGCCTAGGAAGGCCCCGCGAAGGCCCGGGGAGGGTGGGAGGGAGGGCCGGTGAGGCCTCCGCGGGGCCTAGGAAGGCCCCGCGAAGGCCCGGGGAGGGTGGGAGGGAGGGCCGGTGAGGCCTCCGCGGGGCCTAGGAAGGCCCCGCGAAGGCCCGGGGAGGGAGGGAGGGAGGGCCGGTGAGGCCTCCGCGGGGCCTAGGAAGGCCCCGCGAAGGCCCGGGGAGGGTGGGAGGGAGGGCCGGTGAGGCCTCCGCGGGGCCTAGGAAGGCCCCGCGAAGGCCCGGGGAGGGAGGGAGTGCCGGTGAGGCCTCCGCGGGGCCTAGGAAGGCCCCGCGAAGGCCCGGGGAGGGTGGGAGGGAGGGCCGGTGAGGCCTCCGCGGGGCCTAGGAAGGCCCCGCGAAGGCCCGGGGAGGGTGGGAGGGAGGGCCGGTGAGGCCTCCGCGGGGCCTAAGAAGGCCCCGCGAAGGCCTGGGGAGGGAGGGGGAGGGGTGAAGTTATTCGCGGATTTTTCACATTCGCGGGGGTCCGCGGAACGGAACCCCCGCGAATGTGAAGGGACGACTGTAATTATATGTACTCTACGGCAAACTCGCCATGGGTCAGCTTAAGAGGGGTGCTCCAAAAAAGCAATACAAGGACTCCCTGAAACAACATCTCAGGCTCGGCCAAATTGATCACATACAGTGGTCTGCCCTGGCCTCACATCAGGAGGCATGGAGACGCACTATCCACAATGCTGCAGCCTTATTTGAGAATTCACGCTGAACAAGTCTTGAAGAGAAACGTCAATGCAGAAAGAATCACAACCTGGAAACATCACCGAAGGAGACCTTCTGCTCTGCTTTCTGCAACTGGACTTGTTTATCTTGGATTGGCCTTTTTAGTCATCAGCGTGCTTGCAGAAAGCGCGGGATGAGTCCTTCCTGATTCTTCGTTTGTGAAGAAAAGCCAGAGAGAGAGATGTTAAATTCATTATAAACTGTTGCGTTTTCCAGCATTCAATCATGCCAGTAATCCCATATACTGTGTGTGATGCCCAGGTGCGCCAGCCAAAATTACATCATTACTCGGCCTGGCCACCCCGTTACTTTAGCTGCCACCATGCCTGCGACACAGAGGATTTCACCTCCCACTGCTGCCACAGAACAAATAACCTGTGGAAACTGCAGTTCCACAATTAAATGAATAGTATGTGTACTCAGGTGTGGGTGTTTATAGGGGTTGTGGACTAATTAAATGTCCATAAGAGAAAATAACTAATGAATAGACTGACTATCTCTCTCTCTCTGGCTTTTCTTTGCAAACAAAGATTCAAGGAGGACTCATCCCGCGCTTTCTGCAAGCGTGGTGATGACTAAAAAGGCCAATCCGAGATAAACAAGTCTGGTTGCAGAAAACACAGCAGAAGGTCTCCTTAGGTGATGATTCCGGGTTGTGATTCTTTCTGCGTTGTCGTTTCTCTTCAAGACTTGTTTGGCGTGAGTTCTCAAATAAGGCTGCAGCATTGTGGATAGTGTGTCTCCATGCCTCTCGATGTGAGGCCAGGGCAGACCAATGTTGGCCGAGCCTGAGATGTTGTTTCAGGGAGTCCTTGTATCGTTTTTTTAACAAACATAAAAGAGTGATGTATTGTTGAATAAAAATAACATAACTGCCTTGAATATTAATTCTCCCTGAACATTAATTCTCTTCAGCTTCCCTCACAGCTATACACTTTTTCAGCCTTTCCTTAATGCATCTCTCAACTGTTGACTCCCTACTTAACTGTCATTTAGACTTCAAACATCCAGAAGTCCCTCCCCTTTCTGCTTCCTCCCAGAGGATTGGCTCCTGAACCACACTACTTTAATTCGTCCACATAGCTGTCTGTCACACTGTGTACTGACAATCTCATTTGATTAGATGTGAATTTCCCCTCATCTTAACCTAGCAGGATTCTGGTCTATTAAAATTAACTCCATTAATTTGTGGTGCTATAAGTCTGTTAGTTTTTGCTTCAACAGATTTAAATTTGGTACTTCTTTGGAAATTATCTAGTTGATGTAACATTCTACATTGTTATTTATTTATTTATTTGTTTGTTATTTATACCCTGCTCTTCAGCCACAAGGCTATCTTCAGCCACAAGGCTATTAATGTGGGAACATCTAGCATGGAGTAATAACAGAAAATAACAAGAACAGGAATAATAGTAATAATGCTTAAAAACAATCCTTATAGCTATGTATGTCAAGACAGTACTGTACACTCATCCCTACCTGCTGAAATTTCCTCTTCCACACAACTATTAAAAAGTAGAAGGCCATTGTCCTCTTTCTCATGTAACAATCCACAAATTATAGACAGGGGTTTTATAGGATTTCTTAATCTGTAGCACTACTCTTTTAACGACAGTGGGATTATCAGAGGTAAGATAACCTTCCACTTCCAGGGTGTATGTTAAGGCAATAATAAGGCTGCAATCCTGTGCCCATTTACCTGGCAGGAAGAGAATCAACTCATTTGAAGTTGGTGATTGGAGGAGTGATCTACAAATACTATGGGCTGCTAAAAAGATAAATAAATGTGCCAAGAACAACTCAAACCTGAATGAATACTGGCCAGATGCCATGGTGATTATTGAGGCTATCCTGCTTTGGACATATCATGAGGGAAAAGAGGATAATGCTGTGTAAAGCAGAAGAGAGTTTAAAAAAAGAAAAGAAAAGAGGGTGGATTCAGTCAATTACAGATGGATTGACTCAATCAAGGATCCAGGGCCCTGAGCTTGCAAGACCAGAGCAGGGCTGTTGATAACGACCAACAATAAAAGGAATTAACCCAAGGGGTCTTTGACCAGAGGAAGTAGGCACACCATCACGCAAAAGGAGACTACTCCAGTTTGCATCTCAAAATCACTGAACACTTGATTTCACCACATGCAGCCCAACCCTATCTATACTTGTTTGCTTGGAAGGAAGCCCCCAGTGGATTGGATCCACAGCAAATCTGATCCACACTACACAAATAATCCAGTTTCAAATTGGATTATTTGCCATTGCTCCTTCCTACTGACTCCTGGGATTTGTACTTTTACAACGCCTTTAGCTTTCTCTACTAAAGAGTGCTGGTGCCTCGCCAAACTCCAAATCCCATGATTCCACAGGAAGGAGCCAAGGCAAATAACCCAGTTTGGAACTGGATTATTTGTGTAGTGTGGATTCAAATCCACAGTACACAGATAATCCAGTTTCAAACTGGATTATTTGTGTAGTTTGGATAGCAAACCCAATGAAATCCATGGGAGCCATTTTAGGCAGCATTTCAATGTACGCTCTATAGCTCTGGATCCAACCCAGGGCTTCCTGCGAGCTCCGTAGCCAGACATTGGCGCAAAGGCGCACCACACAGCCCGAGTCCTCCAGCCCACCTTTACTCCTCCCTCATTCCATGCACGGAACACCCGAAGCGGCCACGTCGAGGAGGAGCCTCGCCCCAGCAGCCGCCCGGTCGCCTTGACAGCTCCGTCTCGGCGCGTAAGGAGGCGCTCCGGCGGGCCTTGCCCAGCGGGAGGAGGAGAGCGAGCTCCCTGCCAAGTGGACGGGAGGAGCAGCCGCCGCCGCAGCCCGGCATGAACAAGTCGGAGATGGCGGACGAGGCGCTCTTCCTGTTGTTGCACAACGAGATGGTGTCGGGGTTGTACCGCGCCGCGGAGCAAGGGGATGGGGTGAGTTGGGGGGCGGGCGGGCGGGCGGGCAGGCTGTCTGTCTGTCGCGTCCCACTTTGCAAGGACGAGAGGCGGAGCTGAGGGGCCGCAGTACTAACCCGAGCCCCTTTCCAACTCCCCCAACTCCAGAAACCCCACAGTCCCCTACATCAGGGGCTCTTAACCTTTTCCATATCAGGGCCCCCCTTTAAATCTCTTTTGTTGCTGCGGGCCCACAAGACTTTGCTCAAGATTGAAAACCATAATAATAATAATAATAATAATAACAACAGCAACATTGAAAACCATAACAACAACAACAATACCTGATAATAATAATATAATTACACCAAAAAGCTTCCCTCAGAAGCACTGGAGGAGGAGGGAAGAGTTCTCTCCTGTTTCTTTCTAAGAGTTTGTGGCTGGAGTGGATTGAATGGCAATGTGCAGGCCCAGCCAGCCAGCCTTTCCTTGGCTCCTGTCACTTGGCCACCATGGGGAGGAGGTGGGCTGAGCAGCCGTCAAGCCTTTGCGGACCCCCTGTGAGCAGAGCCAGTTTAAGGCACCAGCGGCGTCAGCATCTGCAGGGCACCCCATCATTGTGGGGGGCCCCGTAGTAACCCTCCTGCAAAAATATTATTAGTAATAATCTGAATATCCTGTACTGTGAATAGCTTAGGTTGAGTTAGGTTACGTTGACCTGAGATAAACATATGGGCCCTCCAAAATAAAGCATTGCAGCCCCCCCCCCCCAAATTCCTTAAACCGGTCCTGCCTGTGAGGACATTGTAGACCCCTGGGGTCACTGGACCACAGGTTAAGAACCAATGCCATAGAGCATAAAAAATGCCACATGTTTCAAAAACTGGCCATACTGGAAGGCATCCAGGTTGGTACGGTTGCCTTGCAAAGGATTTCTTAGGCTTCGGTGACTGAACATATTGGCCGGATGTCATGTTCAAGGGGCACTGGGGGCAAGGGCAATGATGCCCTCCCCAGCCCTGACAGCAATCATTGATGACCAGAGAGGCACTACATGGTGTATAAAAAGATACATGAAAAGATGCAGTCTGGTGAAGCTAGAGTCCACAAAAGCTTATGCTGGATGTTTCTTGTTCTAGGTTAGTCTCAAAGTTTCTGCAGCATTTCTTTTTATCTTTTTAATGCTGAAACAGCCTAACAGAGCTAGGTCTTTGAATACTGCTCCTGGATTGTGTAGTAAAGGGGATTTGGATGAGGTCAGAAATTGTGTACCCTTCAGCATTTCACAGATTAAAAACTGGGATGAATGTGGCCAAGAAACATCAGGGTCAAGATGCAAAAATAAGGAGAAACAGACAAGCTAGGAGAGAATGTAGGAGGAGTTCGTTTTTTGTCTGAGCCTTCTGGGAAGGGCAAGAGTCTGCCATCTCCTCTCCCTCCACTAGTTAATTGAATGCAAATTACTTTTTTCACTTTGAATTCAGTTTGTGGCAATTGAAGTAAGCTGGGGACAAAGGGGGAAAGTGGAGGAGGAGAGAATGGTCCTCCCTCCATCCCAACTGCTATTGCCCTGGCCAAGGAGAGAGAGAAGGAAAGGCAGGCATAACTCCATCTTGCCTGGCCCAGAAGCAGAATGGCCCTCTCTCCCTCCCAACTGCCATTGCTCTGGCCAAAGAGGGAGAAAAGAGAATGCTAGATGTAATCCCTTTCCCTACTGCCATCCACTTTTCTATCATGCCTTCATTAGATTGTAAGCTTGAGGGCAGGGAACTGTTTTGTTCTTTTTCTTCTAAAGTGCCATATATTGATGGTGCTGTAGAAATAAAAGATGATGATGATGATGTAGCAGTAGTAGCAGTAGTATAGTAATAGTAGCAGTAGTTGCTGTCCAGACTCTTTTGTAAAGTCTTCCAAATGCACTATGTCTTTGCTAATCTGTGATCGATCTCTTTGTCAATCTTGGCATCTGAGGAGATGATGCTTCCCAGAAATCAGTGTGTATAGAGCCATTATACTGTCTATTCTCCTTTATGGGTCTGAAGCATGGGTCACCTATCGCTACCACTTATGACTCCTCGAACGCTTTCATCAGCGCTGTATATGCACAATCCTAAATATACACTGGACTGACTATGTGATGAATGTTGCTGTCCTTGAGCAAGCAGGGATCACCAGCATTGAGGCCATGATATTGAGAACACAGCTGCGCTGGGCAGGGCACGTTTCTAGGATGGAGGACCATCGCCTCACAAAAATAGTACTCTACGGTGAACTCGCCATGGGTCAGCGTAAGAGGGGCACTCTAAAAGAGCAATACAAGGACTCCCTGAAACAACATCTCAGGCTTGGCCAAACTGATCACCAACAAATGGTCCGCCCTGGCTTCACATCGGGAGACATGGAGACACACTATCCACAATGCTGCAGCCTTATTTGAGAACTCACGCTGAACAAGTCTTGAAGAGAAACGACAACGCAGAAAGAATCACAACCCGGAAACATCACTGAAGGAGACCTTCTGCTGTGCTTTCTGCAACCGGACTTGTTTATCTCGGATTGGCCTTTTTAGTCATCAGCGTGATTGCAGAAAGTGCGGGATGAGTCCTTCCTGAATCTTCATTTGCGAAGAAAAGCCAGAGAGAGAGAGAGAGTTGCTGTTATTATTAGAATATGTGTAGTAGTTTGAGCGTTGGACTATGGCTCTGGAGACCAAGGTTTGAATCCTTGCTTGCCCATGAAAACCCACCTTGGGCAAGTCACTCTCAGCCTCTAAGGAACATAGTGGTAAATCTCTGAATGAATCTTGCCAAGAAAAGAAAATCTTGCCAAGAAAACTCCATGATAGGTTCATTTTAGGGCCACTGTACATCAGAAACACCTTGAAGGCACACAACAACAACACATTATTATCATAATCAGTTATTTATATAGTGCCATTTCTGTATATCGCCAAGAAAAGAACATCAAAACAGTTCCTTGCCCTCAGGCTTACAATCTAATTAAGACATGGCACAAAAAGAAAAGGGATGGCAGTGGGGGAGGGGAATTAAGTCCAGCTGCTTCTCTCCCTCCCAGGCCAAGGCAGTGGCCGTTGGGATGGAGTGAGGGCTTTTCATCTGCTTTTGGGCCTAAGCATGGGAACCATAGTTCCCATGGTCCTCTATGAGATGGCCCTTTTCTGATTGCAGTTTAATTGCCTAGATTGGCTGCTACTTAACGTAGGAGCCTCCTTGTGTATTGTCGTGTATTCGTACAGCACAGAGTCATGTGGCTTTATTTTACTAAGCTGATTGGCTTGTCCTCTTAACTGAGACTAACTCTTATTTATCTGACAAACTGAAATCATCCATTTTAGGGGCTTTGAAGAACCCTTTTGCCCAAAGCACGAGGGTAGTTTATGTTAGCCATAAGAGAAATGTCAGAAACCTGATTGTGTGGTGTTGAAGTGGTTTGACAGGACTCTCATCCAGGCTCTGTAACAAAAAAATTAAATACATTTTTTAAAAAATCAGTTATATAAATTAATAACTTTGGTCATTACAATACTGTCATGTGGCCCCTGAAAATTTATTATTATTTGTTATGTGGCACATAACATATTTATTATGGTACCATGCATCTGATGAAACAAACTCTGATCTACAAATCTTGCGCCATAGTTTTGTTGTGTTTGTATCTTTTGGATGTCACCTGACTTTGTTGTTTTTGCTGCAGCAAGCAAACATGGCTGCCTCTCCATTTATTAACAGTAGTTGGAGAATTGCTACATGTTACTGGTTCTTCCCCAAATCAATTGTTTCCCTGTGTCAAGTGTCACCTACAAATTCTATTTGATTACACCATAAAACCAATGAAGTGAGAGAAAAGTGCTGAAAAAGAAAGCTTTAAAAATAAATTTAAAATGTGTATGGTCTTCTGGGATATTTTTAAATACACATTCATATTTGTCACAACATTGTCATTTTTTACCTTGTAGGAAAATGGACGCTGCATCACTAAATTGGAAAACATGGGATTTAGAGTAGGACAGGGTTTAATAGAAAGGTGAGTAGATTGCATAGCCTCTTAACATATTCTCTGTCTTTACAGTAGCAAACTTTGCAGCAGGTTTCCTCGTGCCCTTCTAGGAGCAGCATGCTAATTCAGAAAATCTCTACTGAGTTCAATAACGACTCAGAAATACTCTAAGGAATATTATTTGTAACGGTGCCCTGCATCTACAGAAAAAGTAGATTAAGTGTTAGAAAAGTTGGCTGCTGAAACCTGGAGGGAACATTTATGGGATTTTGTGAAACAACAGGCTACTAACTTGAATAAGAGAATGTGAAGGCAATATATTAGTCTTAAGTGGTGTGTTATGATCTGTGTTACTGAGCCAGCTTGCATCTGTGGGGCACAAATGCTGTAGGACATCAGTGCTATTTTCTTTTATTTATTTACCGGTACATTCTAAAGAGAAAGACATAAGCTGAAGAAGGGGAGAGGAGAGACTGATTTGGTAAGAAATTAAAAATGGGTGCTGTGTTGAAGTTTGAAGATAAAAATAAACCCTGGAAAGCTTGAAAACTACAGTATTAAAGTTCTGATATGCTTTAAATTATGTTTTAATGTTTTACATGTTATTTGAAATCCATAATGGTTCTTAATATGACCATGCTCATGTTTTCTTTCCTCTTTAAGGACTTATGTTTTGCTTGGATTCATGCTGTACTAAACAATTTCTAAAAAAAATATTTTGGGAGTGAGGTGAACATACATAATTGAATTCCTATTTGTAGTTCATCAGTGCTAAATCTATTATTAGTCCTACTTAGTGTAACTCTATTGACATTTGTTGGCCTTTTTGATGAGCAATTCCCATTCATTTCAGTGGGTCTGCTCTAGGTAGGATTAATGTTGGATTTAGCCCAGGGGTAGGCAACTATGGTAGGTTTGGATACTAATATTCTGTCCTTCTGACTCTTTGTGGACTATGTGAATTTTTTAATATCAAACAATGGGTGGGGGCTGTAACCTATTTAAAAGATTATTTGCTGCTCCTGGAGGCTTCCAGATGAGACAGGTCACCCTTTTTATGCCCAGAAAAAAGGCAGTCCAGGGAGTCTGGATGGTTCAAGGTTGCAAAAAATAGCCTTGAGGCCATAGGCAGCCCCTGGCCCATACTTTGACCACCCCTGTGTTGTCCATAGAGGTGAATGCATATTTATATTAAGAAAGGAAACAGAGAAAAAAAAATGAACAGTTTAAAGTAGTGCAGTGGAACTTTGATTTTTTTTTAAAAAAGGTATCTGCAGTTGCTTATGTGTATTAGTTTGAAATCATAAGAAAATAGGAAGCAGTTTTATATCAGCTCAGACAATAATGGGCCCTCCTGATCTGTGGGCTTCGGACCCACAATTTCCACTGACCGCAGATCGTCACGTCCTGTACTTAAAATGGTGGTGACGTGGTTGCATATTGCCGGTATTTAATAATTTGGGTGAAACCATCTGTGTTTTTTGTCATCCACAGGGGCCCCCAGAACAGTTCCCCTGCAAATCTGGAGGGCCCATTGTATTTGTCTGTCTAGCTCACTTTGTTTTACTCTGACTGGCAATTGCTTTCCAGGGTCTTAGATAAAGGTCTTTCCTGTCATCTGAGCTTTAAAAAAAATCAGCCATTGCATCCTTCTGTATACAAAACATGTGCTTTACCACTGAATTATGGCTCTTCCTTGAATGTTCCTTAACTCTCTTCCATTAAAATTGGTTACTGCTATTTGAAGGCTGCCAGATGTGTTCTAGTTTTCTGTCTATTTACCTTAAAAAGGGGGTGCTTCGAGACAGAAGACCCCTCTCACCACCAGTCACGACAATCTCATCTTTCGTTCCTCAATGTACCGGTATACTCCTTAGTAAGAAAAAATATGGAAGAAATGGTGGGAAAAAACTGGTAGGAAAGATGCCATTATAGAGATCCCCTTTAACATTCTGTCTTTGAGGCAGAATGACAAAGCCTTGCCTGGGAATGCCCTATATTGCAAAGATGGTCATGCCATCTTCTAGATGTTGCTTGAGAATAACTCCCACCATCCTTACCATTGGCTATACTTGCAATCTTGGAACTGCAGTCCAGCAACATATGAAGATTGCAGTTTGTCCACCCCTTCTATGTAGGAATACTTTCTGTACATGATTTATTATTTAAGTGCATTGCTGGGCTTTCACATATGTGATGATAACATGTTGCTTCTACTTTGGGTTGCTTTCTTTTAGGTTTACCAAAGATACTGCCAGATTCAAGGATGAATTAGATATAATGAAGTTTATCTGCAAAGATTTTTGGACGACGGTATTTAAAAAGCAAATTGACAATCTCAGGACCAACCATCAGGTATTATGATTGTAAGAATATTAACTCTGAAGAGCAGTTATCTGTTCTGTTAATCAGTCACTACTAATGGCACAGAAGAAAGTGCCAACTGCATATATTTTATTGAGCTTCAGGGACAAATAATCCAATTAAACTAACGGGGACTATACTGAGCTATACAGTCGTGGACAAGGCAGCATTTGCTGAACTCTACCAGTTTCAACTAGATCAGAAAAATTCAGCTAAAATGATCCAGAGGTTGGAAGTGGACTCTTAGGCATGGTTCCAGCATTTGGGGCTTTTTAGCTTAGAAAAATGTGTGGAGTGTATGATAAAGATGTATACAGTTGCAGGTAGTGTTGACAAAAGGGGTGGAGGGAAGGTTTTTCTCTGTCCCATAATAGATAATTGAGAGTCATTCAATGAAACTGAATCATGAAAGCCTCGGGATGTGCAATTGCATGGATCAGCTTTGTAGGAAGAGAGATAATTGTTTATATGTGTGTTTATGTGCATGTGTGCACTAACCTTAGCCCTGACTCCCAAATGACTGATCAACATGATTACAGTGTTATCAATAGAACTGTACCTGACAGAGGAATAAAATATTTAGCAAAATGGTTCTTTGCCTTCTATGTTTCAGAGGCTCATATGAGAACCCTCTGGAACCCCTCCCTACCCCAAAATGCACACACACAAAAACTTTGCTTACAGTTTATTGTATTACATTGGACATTGATTTCCTTCACATACCCTCTCTCTCTCCCTCCCTCCCTCTCCCTCCCTCTTCCCTAACCATAATCCTAACCCTTTCTCTTTCTCCAGTTTGGAAGGAAACAAAATTACAATAAAAATTTGAAAGGGCTAAAGTTGTACCTTTCTCCATGACAGGAGAAAATTTGTGATAAGAGAAATAGGAAGGAAACCAAAGTAGGCTTTTTTTGGAGGGGGTCATTGTTGTGACTGGTTCATGGGTTCCCTTGAAGGACATCCATGGACACCCCCAAGATTCTGTGGTATCCAGGCTAAGAACCCGTAGTATAGCATATGTTTGCACATATTGTGTGCACAGAAGCTTGCTTACATGCATTGTTATTCTTAGCTAGATTATGATACTAACAAACAAATCTTGCATGAGAAGTCCAGGCAAAGGCAGGATACAAATGCAGTAAAGGAAAATTCAGGTGGAAAACATTGTTATCCATTTCTGCAGGGCATCTATGTACTTCAGGATAACAAATTTCGTCTTCTGACTCAAATTTCAGCTGGGAAACAGTATTTGGAACATGCTCCTAAGGTATGTATTATGTTGTTTAGAATAGTAGCTTCGAAACAGGGTTCTTCAGTGAGTTGGAACATAAGCCCTACATAAGTGCAGGTCTTTGGAGATGGGATGAAATTGCAGTTCCCTGCCTTTCCAAACACCTGACATCCATGGATTGTGGATCACCTATTTTTGCATGTCTGCATAAAACACAGTATGATCCCATTCCCAGGCTGGCCTTGCAATTTCAATTCTTGGAATCCTGTCACTCTCCCTGCCCTTGTTCCCCCCCCCTTAATCCCTTCCTGGATTGGGTACTTGGGCCTCAAGGTGGCCCCTTACATGTGGACCTGTGGCTGTGTTGTTTTGGTTACCGTGACCAGCCCTCCACCAAACTTAATATGAACAGACAGAGGCGGTGGTAAAGATGAAGAAGTGGAAGTTTATTAAGACACATGTAATTAACATATTAACCCTTGAACTCTCAATCACAGCTTCCTAAACCCCCAGTCAGTTTTCCTGTCTCTTTGACTGACCAGTCTCAATACTGCATCTTCTCTCTCTTAAATCCAAACCCTATCTCTGAGATCAGCTACATGACAAAAATTATCAGGGAAGAAATCGGGACAAACCCTATTGGTCCTCACACTCATCGGGGCAGACACGTGCTATTCAGAAGGAGGGGTAACAAAAAACCCAGTAAACCCGTGACTTTCCATCCTTCTTTTTCCTTGTACTTTTTTAGAAAGTCTGGGAAAAACCACACTATTGGTTGTCTGTTCAATCAGCAACCATCCCGGGATATGAGGCACACAGATGAGCTGAATTATGATTGGTTGGACCTTGGAGGGGGCGGACGTGCAAGGGAAGCCTTGCAATTCTGGATCTGCCATTTTTTAATGTCTCTGAGTCCGGTCCCTCACTGCCTCTGAAGCCCAACCACAGTCTCGGGGGTGAGGGCAGGCTCTGGGTTAAAACTGATACGGGGGAGAGAGAGGGAGAGAGATAGACCAAGACAGGGGATGTGTGGCTGAAATTTTTGCTAGCTTGTATGAGCAAGTTGCCCAAGTGTGCCAGGATAGGTGGGGGAAGTCCTTTTTTTGCCCCCAACACCTGGATTGTGGGTAGGGTGAGTTGGGGGGGGGTTTCTGAAGACTAGGTGTTATGGAAGAAGCGCCGTAGTCCTCACTAGACCTGTCCGCCCAGCACCCCCCCCCCAGCCTCTGCTGCATGGAGAAAGTGTCCTAGGCAGTGGAGGCTGAGGAGGAGGGCGCAGGGCAGAAGGGGCTACAAGTGCTGTAGTCCTCGTAGCCCGGTGCCCTCCCCCTCAGCCTCCGCTCCAGGCTGGTCCTGCAGCGTCCCCAGGTG
Source organism: Gambelia wislizenii (assembly GCA_030847615.1). Taxonomy (NCBI): domain Eukaryota; kingdom Metazoa; phylum Chordata; class Lepidosauria; order Squamata; family Crotaphytidae; genus Gambelia; species Gambelia wislizenii. The sequence continues at coordinate 443,802,317 of JAUMIR010000001.1, read as the reverse complement.
ACGGGGGACATCCCTCCAGAGCCGCCAGAGCCACATGCCTCACCCTCGCCCTGAGCACAGCGCTGCAGCCATTGCGTGCCTTGCCCAGCGGGCAGCTCTGGGCCGGCAGCAGCAGGCATGTGGTGGGCAGGCAGGGCAGGCAGCCCAGGGGGAAGCAGTCAAGGCGATGGGCTCCCCACCAGGGGGCAAGACAGCGGCGGCAGAGGAACAGCAGAGCCAAGGAAGACTAGGGGGCTTCCTCCATGACGCCCAGTCTTCAGAACCTCCCCCCAACTCACCCTACCCGCAATCCAGGTTTTGGGGGCAGAAAAAGAACTTCCCCCACTTCTCCCGGCACACTTGGGCAACTTGCTCATTCAAGGTAGCAAAAATTTTAGCCGCACATCCCCTGTCTTGCTCTCTCTCTCTCTCCCTCTCTCTCCCCAATATCAGTTTTTATCCAGAGCCTTCCCCCTGCCCCTGAGACTGAAGTTGGGCTTCAGAGGCAGTGGGGGACTGAACTCAGGGATATTAAAAAATGGCGGATCCTGAATTGCAAGGCTTCCCTTGCAAGCCCACCCCCTCCAATGTCCAACCAATCATAATTCGGTACGTGTAAACAACACCCCCCCCCCAAATCCAGACTTTTGCTACCCACAACAAATCGTGGGTACAGTGAGTGATAGATTCAAGTTCTCTCTTTCTTGTTTTTTCCCGGAATAAAAAATGCTGTGTAGCTGATCCCTCTGTGTCATCTTTACCTTGTCTGCCTTCTGACAGACACAAACCTCTGTTTTGTAACGTGCCTTCTCTGCAGGCAGGCCTCTGTTTCATAACATTCCCTGAGCTGTGGTTGGCTGCCTCCAGCCAGGCTTGCCCAACTGCTCCCTTCACATGATCTGTGTATTACCTTTTTACTCTGTATACGTATGTATTATACTATGTTTGGCAGATAAATATTAATGGGAAATTTTCCTCCCCCGCTGCCTGCACCAATATCCTGTCAAAGGTATACTAGCCCATATCTTTGTGTGGATGGTATTACTGTAGGACTAATGTGAGATCTTTACTTATCAGCTTCCAATGTACACTTGGTCAGGCAGGACCACAACTAGAAAAGGTTTTCCTTCCAAATGGGGTAAACGTTGCAATCTATTTATATCAGCCCTGTATCAGGACCTCTACTTTTCCCACCACTGGTGATAACCCTCTTCTGATTAAACTGCTGCCACTCCTATGCCTGATCTTATTAATAACATATTCTCACTGTAGCAGCACCAAAAGGTGTGTGTGTATGTGTAAACAAAATATTTAATAGAATAAGATAATGAAATTATTCATAATAACTTGTTGCTGAAACACATGTGGTTACAATACTGGCCAAGATCTTGAAGGGTAGTGTTTCTCAGGTGATCTGACATGGGAAACTGGCAATTATTTTTTCCTAGGGTGCCAGGGACTGGTACCATATTTGTACCCATTGGCTGCAATTTTTTTTCTCCTGGAAACTGACCAGGAACCTGCAGCCAGTGGCTTGGAGACAAGTACCAATCCAAGGACCACCACTTTGAGTAGCATTGCTTTAAGGCACAGCATAGTGTAATGGCACTGCATGTGGAATTGTGCTATATAGCTCTTCTCAATATCTACCCCTGATTGCTTAGCCCCTGCAACCCACCCCCATGCCTATTCCATATCCAGTGGGAGAGTGAGAAGAATTAGAGAGGTAGCCAGACACAGAATGATTACATCATCTACTGAGATTTGCCAGGATCCTCTGGAAGTTCCAGTGGATGCCATGGGGGTTTTGCAGTGGCTAAATGGTGAATCTGGCTTTGGTTGTTGTAGAGGGTGGAAGAGAATATATATTTTTAGATTATTAATCTTTATTAAAAGAGATTTTCCACATATATAAAACATACAAACATACAAATACATATAAAACTACTTCCTATCGTGAACTTGCTACATTCTTCTCTTTTAACCTTTCCTTTTACATAAACTTAAGTCCATTTACATGTGCAAAATTGTTCTACACAGTATATGTGTGTCAACAGGACCATTTTTAACTTCTACTTCCAAAGAGAATATCAACCTCCATAATGAGCCCCCCTCCCCCCAAAAAAGACATAGAGTTATGGTGGACTTATGCCTGTACAGTATATGCCACTAGCAGGATGCCAGGCAGTATTCTGGCTTAGTTTTTACTGTCTTATACACTTATTCTGATTAACTTCCTTAAACCTCACCTCACAAATTCTACTCTCTACTCAGATCAACTGGCCCCTGAGTGCTCTAACTGATGTCCCTACTCACTCTTCTCTGAACAGCTTTAATAAATTCTAACTAATTCATATCTCTAATTGACTGTCATATACACTAGCTTTTTAAAAATCACATGCAAATGCTCTACCAGTCACCAGTCACCTCCAACATTTGATGCTGCCCACCCTCCCACCAGATAAATTACCTTATTTCATATACAAGTCGTCCCTTCACATTCGCGGGGGTTAGGTTCCACAGACCCCTGCGAAAGTGAAAATTCCACAAATAACGACTGCCCTCCCCCTCCCCTACCAAAGTGACCATGGGGCCTCCGGAGGCCCCATAGTCACTTTCCCCCTCCTCCCCCTCCCTCCCAAGGCCTTCACAGGGCCTCCAGAGACCCAACGGAGGTCCCGTGGTCGCCTCCCCAGTCCTTTCCACTCCCTCCCCAGCCCTCCCCACTCCCTCCTAAGGCCTTCACGGGGCCTCTGGGAGGTCTCTGGAGGCCCCGTGGTTGCCTCCCCAGCCCTCCCCACCCCCTCCGAAGGCCACCATGGGGCCTCCCAAGGCCCTCTTGCTGCCTCTCCCACCCCCTGCCTGACCTCCTAAGGTGGCGAGGGGGCCTTGGAAGGCCCCCTCCCCACCTCTCTGGCCTGCTTCTCTCCCCCCCCCAGAAGCGGCCACAGGGATTCTAAAGCCCAGTCGCTGCTTTTGGGAGGGTGGGGGGGAGGCGTTCCCAAAACAGCGAATACTCAAAACCGCAAATGCTAAATTCGCGAATGTGGAGGGACAACTGTAATACAATACATAACCATACAATACATTGCCTTATTTTCTATAATTTAAACACAACATTTTTACAGAAGTGAAGAGCATCACACACTGCCTCTGTGCAAGTGGGAGGAATTACCCCGATCAGGATACCCTCCTCTACTGGAGGAAACAGGTCACACTCACCCTAAAGAATAAAGATGGCAGCTTGGGTATTAATCCTGTTTTGTCACTGCAGTGAGATGCAATTGATCTCCTTGGAGTTCTTCCACTATCACTGCTACATCAGCTTCACTTCTTCCAGAAGAGAGAACATCGCTTAGTTATTTATAACCTCCAGATTAATACCTAATACAGATTTTTATTTAAGAACCCTAAGGCCCTGTTCAGCGCTGGTGGAGTGTAAAACTCTACCAGTGTAATTTTGTGGCTGAAGGCAACAGTACCAGGCGGTGGTGTAGTTAGTAGCTTTCCAGCCATTCTGGTGGGTGTTTTGGGGAGATTTCACTGCCCATTCCATTTGAGGTGGGAGAGTTGTATTCTGTGTATAGTTCCTTTGTTTGTGAATGGGGAACCACCAGCATGAACAGGACTTATGTCAGTGTAATATCCCCACAGGATCCTGGCCTAAGTGTAAGAGCTGAGATAGGTATCTGAAAGACCATAGAGGACTCTACCAGTGGAGAGGGAGGTACATGGAGAGAGGTAATCTGCCCCCAGAAGCCTCTTCTTTGTGGGAGATCTGCCATTGCTCCTTTGCCATCAGAACTTGGGAGTAGAAAATGAGGTAGTCCAGGCCCAGATAGGGTATGGACAAGATCCAAATACTTTCTGTTCTCCCAGCACCCCCCTGGAATTGGGGGGAGGAGGGAAAACTATGCTTGCACAGTAGCAGGCGCAGTTTATTTCCCAATGGGAATGATGAAAAAACCATCTTCCACCCAGAAGGCCGAAAAAGTCCACCCCCACCATCCCAACAACTTCCTGCCCTGCTGTCAAGAGCCTAGGCTTGGTGGCTTCTCCATTAGGGTTCTTCTTCTACTTATTTGCTCTGTACCTACATTTATAATTAACTTCCGAAGAAAAGCCAGAAAGAGAACCTAAGCATGGAAGAAATCATTTTGTCTGATTTTTTTTTATTTTTTTTTAGTATTTGGCATTTACTTGTGGATTAATTAGAGGTGCTTTATCAAACCTGGGGATAAAGAGTATTGTGACAGCTGAAGTTTCAACAATGCCAGCATGTAAGTCCACTTCCTGTTACTATCTCTTCCACTTGAGCAAGCAAATTGTTCAGCCATTGTGCCACGCATAACCTATAAGAAATTAGATGACTAATGAGCAATCCAACACATTAATTATGAGGATAGAGAAATGTGTATCTAAAGGAGTTCTGGCCTAGATCCAGTATTGGTTCCATCTGGGATAGACTCAGCGAAACCAGTGGGAATTCTGCACTAAGAACCATTGTAATGGCTCTCTGTTTGAGACCATCATTGGAAATAGTGCACAGTGGAAAGCTTGGAAAAAATACTTTTTGGGCAGCAACTCCTAGAATCTTCCAGCCATTCAGGTCTCTAGGTAGGATTTAACAAGAACTTAAAATTATTCTTTGGCCAGGCTGGCTGGAGATTCTGGGAGTGCTAGAAATTTTCCAAGCTCTTGTTAAGTCCTTCCTAAGCAAAGTGCCAAACAAAATAGGACCAGACCTTGCTCTAGATTTCACAGATCTTTGCACATCTTACCAAAGATGTCATGCTGAACCAATCTGTTTTTCCTGTAATACCAGACCGTGTGTGGTTGCATCTTTGGGAATGCAGAAGTGGTTGAAATAGGGCTGTCTTCATACATCATTATTTAATAAACTTTCAATAGAAATGCCTAGACTTCAGGTAAGCCTTTGTTTCTAATTTGGATAGGCTCTAAGTCCATAGTCTTGCACATTCCAACCCTGTATGATAATCCTACATGCTTAGAATAATAGAATTGGAAGAGACGACAAGGGCCATCCAGTCCAACCCCCTGCTATGCAGGAATACGCAATCAAAGCACTCCTGACTGATGACCATCCAGTCTCTGTTTAAAAACCTCCAAAAGAGACTCTATACCACACTCTAAGGCAGCGTATACCACTGTCAAACAGCTCTTAGCATCAGGAAGTTCTTCCTAATGTTTAGGTGGAATCTCTTTTCCTGTAGGTTGAATCCATTGCTTCATATCCTAGTCTCTGGAGCAGCAGAAAACAAGCTTACTCCATCCTTAATGCTTGAATCCACCACATATGCTTGACATACTTTAAAAGCTGCCTTTTATATTTATACATTAATTTTTAATTTTAATTTTAATTTAATTGGGTATTTATATCCTGCTCTTCAGCCACAAAGGCTATCAGAATGGCTTACAAATTGTTTTAAGCAATAGCAATTTACACATCTACACTGCATTAAGCAGTTTCCAATGTGTGTTAGCTAATTGCCCCTACAAGCCGGGTACTCATTTTACAGACCTATAAAAGGATGGAAGGCTGAGTGAACCTTGGAGCCCTCTGGAATTGAACTTACAACATGGTGGCTTGGAGTACTAGCATTTAACCACTACGCCACCAGGGCTTCTTTAGGATTTAGATCCAATTAAACACACATAGCTGCATTGGCAGAAGTAGACTTTCCACCCTTCTTCCATACAGCAGCCCCCAGCCCCCTGGAACTACAGTAAAGACAGCTGTGGGACCCTCTTAAATTGAATGAATTGTGCCAGAGTGGGTGCCTGAAAACTAGATGGAGGCACATTCCATTAGTGAAAGGCAGATGCTGGTCCCAACTGAAAGGCTGCAGTGCTAAACACATAAGGGAATATACCGCTTTAAACACAGTGGAACTAATGTCGGTCGTGGGATTTTCCTATTCTGTCAAGTTTAAATCTAAAATAATGAGATGTGCATAATACATACAGTAGACTATGGCTAGGGTCTAGCCTATCTGAAGGATTATAGTCTCACATATGAGCTTGCCCTGCCCTTAGATCTTCAGGGGAGGCCCTTCTCTTAGTTCTGCCACATTCAGAAGCCTCTGGTAGGAATGCAGGAAAGGGTCTTGATGGCTGCTCCCATGCTTTGGAATTCCCTTCTTAAGGAGATCAGACTGCTTCCTTTCCTGTTGTCCTGTTGGCAGGTGAAAGTTTTAATTCCTGACACGCTTTTGAAAACGGATTGCAAGAGTTTTGCAAGTTTTTAATAATGGATTTTCCTTGGGGTTTTTTTTCTGGGCTGTGAGGCTGTGTTCTGGAATAGTTTCTTTCTGATGTTTCGCCTGCATCTGCATCTTCTCTGATGATGCCAGCACAGATGCAGGTGAAACATCAGAAAGAAACTATTCCAGAACACAGCCTCACAGCCCAGAAAAAAACCCAAGGAAAATCTATGGATGCCGGCCGTGAAAGCCTTTGACTTCACATTTTTAATAATGTGCTGTTCTGTTGCTTTATTCTTGCCTTTTAATGTATATGGTTCTAGTGCTATATTGTTTAATCAGTTTAACTTTTTAATGCTTTCGTTCACGCTTGCTTTAATTGTTGTAAGCCATCTTGAGTCCCAGTTTTGAGGAAAAGGTATAATATAAAGCAATATTCAACTGAGGATAACATCTAACTTGCAGTCACATGCCTATTTAACTGGAATTTCTATTTTTTGAGTAGAGAAGTATAGGATTGGGCTGTAACTATGCTTTATATAAAAAATCAAATCAGTCAAAATCCCTATTCATGAAAGTGGATATACTGTAGTTGATTAACTATAGTTAATGTATGTTTTAGGTTGGAGAATACTGTATAAATTTTGAACTAGATCTGGGTGGAGGGTGCAACCTGGGTTTTTTGGGGTGGGTGAGGGCTAATGCTTCTTGTGGAGAGTCTCTGAAGTATTCAAAAGTTCTCTGTCTCTGAGCTAGATGAGTAATTGTTTCTACTGTACTGTGAAAGGGGGATGTTCTGTAACTTTTCTTTCTTCTTTGCAGGCAAATTTCAGGTGATGATACAGAAGATATAGATTTGTACAGAATCTGTTTCTTGATTTGTAAAATGACAAAATAAACTGTATATTTTATTTATAATTATAGCTACATGTGGCTGCTGTATTCTGTAAAATGGCAAGTAATTGTTGCACCCATGGCTAATTATCATATTTTTTTCAATGTTATGTTTCATTGTTGTCTCCAAAATGTATTTTACAACTTTGTAAAAATGTAATAGAAGCCTTAATTAAATGAATTCTAATATCTGGTTAATTGTGCAGTATTTTGATCGAGCTATGAAGAATCAGTTGAAGGCATAGATCTAGAGGTGTGTAGCTTGACAAACTCTTAATTGTAGTGTTTTCAAATCCACTTGCAGCTGATCTCCCACTTTACACCTTTAGAAGAACCACAGAAAAGCTACCATCTATACCCAGGGTACATACATAAGCTCATATGCATACAGTAGGACCCCTGTATCCATGGGGGATTGGTTCCGGGCCCCACTGTGGATGGTGAAATCTGCAGATAATAATGAACACTGAACTCGCCTCCTCTGCCCACCAGCTCCGCAGCGCCAGAACCCCCCCCCCGCAAGGTCGCCTCTTCCCTCCTTCCCCTGCCATGCTGGAACCCTCCTGCCTGCCCACTGCAACCCCCCACCTGAGGTCACCTCCTTCCTTCACCCCCTGCAAGGTCGCCTCCCCCCTCCTTCACCCGCCTGCCACGCTGGAGCCCTCCGCCTGCCCCAACCACTGCGAGGTTGCCTCCTCCCTCCTTCCCTGCCTGCTTGCCGCACATTATAACCTTCCTGCCTGCCCGCCGTGCCGCAACCCCCGTGAGTTCACCTCCTCCCTCCCCCACCCACCACACTGTCACCATCCGTGGATAATTGAATTTGCTGATTCACCATTGGTTGATTCAGTTATCCACAGATGGCGATGGCGGGGGTGGGTGAGGGAGGGATGGTTCTGGTGCCATGGGTTCCTGTGGCAGAGCTGGTTGGGGGGGCAGATGGAGAAGGAGGGAACTTGTCTCCTTTCTCCCTTCTCCGTGTGGGGGTGGGGTGGGGTCCAGCGGCACAGCATGGCTGGTGGAGGGGTAGATGGAGAAGGGAGGGAGCTTGTCTGCTTTCTCCCTTCTCTGAGGGGTGTGTGTGGCATGGCATGGCTGCTGGGGGGGGGTAGATGGAGAAGGGAGGAGGGAGCTCATTTCCTTTCTCCCTTTTCCACAGGGGGAGGGTACAGTGGTGCACAATGGCTGGTGGGGAGTAGATGGAGAAGGGAGGGAGGAGGGATCTCTTCTCCCTTCTCCCTTCTCCGGGGGGGGGGGGGTCCAGCGGCATGGCATGGCTGGTGGGGGGGGTAGATGGAGAAGGGGGGGAGGAACTTGCTCACCTCCTTTCTCCCTTCTCTGCTGGGGGGGGGTGTCAGGTGGCGGTGGCAAGGGTGTTCACGATTATCCACGGAATTTACTATCCACGGTGGGGCCCAGAACCAATCCCCCACGGATATGGGGGGTCCTACTGTATATATATTTGCTAGTTTGGACCAAATTGAAAGCTATACCCACATTTCCACTACAAGACATCACCCTCCCTGCCCCAAAATCACACAGATTAGTATACAAATGTAATCAGGGGGGAGAGCTAATGATTAGACTACTATGATGTGTTCTATGTGGGGCTATCCTTGAAAAGTATTCGGAAGCTGCAGCTAGTGCAGAATGTGTCAGCCAGATTGGTGTCAGTTGTGCATTTTATTATTCATACAACACTGGTCTTACAAGAGCTGCACTGGTTTCCAGTTTGCTTCCAAGGTCAATTCAAGGTGCTGTCTTTCACCTACAAAGCCTTCTGGCTTGGAGCAAGGATATCTAAAAGACTGCCTCCCACCATATAAGCCTACCTGAAATTTGAGTTCTTCAGCAAAGGCCCTTGTAACCCTAGGTTAGGAGGCGTATATTGATAAAGAGCTGCTACAGAGAAAGCCCTAACTGTGGAAGTTAGCTTGGCTCTATCTGTTTTGAGCTTCTGTCAGGCAGCTAAAACAGTGTTATTCTGCATGGCCTTTGATGTTTGAAACTACTATGCCTGTTTTAAAATTATTTTAAGAACTATTTTTAGACTTTTGAAAAAGTTCTTAAAGAGTATCTTAACTTGTTTTAAAAGTTTTATCTTTATATTGTTTTAAATGTTTTTACCTGTTGTGCCCTCAGGGGCACTAGTGGGCTGCCAGGTGATATATAAATGTTTGAAAAAGCATTTAAAGCAATGATCACTTTGTATTTTTTGCCTTTCAATTTTCTCCCTGCTATACACCCCAGCCCATCCATCAAAGTGTCTTGACAACTGAAGTGACATTTTAGCCAATGAATGAACTAGGTTAGTTTTATCTGAAAAAAGCTTTTTTGAATTGAGTAAGTCCGAGTAAGATTTTTGTTGTTTCTACTGTAAGAGACTAACACAGCTGCCCCCTCAAAATTCACAACTTAAGAATTCTTTTAAAAACTTTATTTAAAAACATAAAAACTCTTATACAGCACGTGTATTAGACTAACTTAATCCTGCATGTAAAAAATGAAATAATACACATTGCTCCTTATGTCTGTAATGAAGTGTGTAGGCACTCTGCTGGTGAACTCTTCTACGTTGAGTTCCAAACACCACTCTTGCTTGTAAAAGAAATGTTTCTACTACTCTGTTTAGAGAGCATGTAGTCCTCCCTAGCCAGTGAGATCACACTGCAAGGTGGAACATGTCTGCCATTCTTTGCACTGGAGTTCTAGAGGAGTTAGCTGATAACAATCTTAACAATTCTTATGTGTACTATCTCCAGATTTTTTCAGGTTGCTTCATCAGCCAAGTCATGCTGGTCAAAATATCTGTAAGGTAGGTGAGAAAAAAACCTGTTCAAGTCATATGCTTAAAGAAAAATATTATGTTAGACTTAATGTGTCTAGAACACCCATAGAACACTGACAGACTAAATAAGGGTCAGTGCTAAATTTCTTAATAGCCTTTTCCAGAATGGAACCCAATGTGTCAGCTTGTTCCGCATGTACAGGTTGAGTCTCCTTCATCTGAATTCTAAAATATTCCAAATCCAACACAGTCCACAGGGATGGCTGAGATAATGACACTTTGCTTTCTGATGGTTCAATGTACACAAATTCTGTTTCATGCACAAAATTAAAAAAATATTATGTATACAATTACTTTCAGGCTATGTGTGTAAAGTGTATATGAAACATAAATGAATATTGTGTTTAGACTTGGGTCCCATCTCCAAGATATTTCATTATGTATATGCAAGTATTCCAAAATATTCCAAAACCTAAAATACCTCTGGCCCCAAGCATTTTGGATAAGGGAGACTCAACCTGTAACTATAAAATCTGAATAGAAACTATATGTGTAATTGTTAGGTAGGAAAAAACAAACAAAAGAGTCCCAAACAACTGTAGCCTTGGTGCTGCCTCAATAGGGATCTAGGACTGAATACTAGCTTTGGATACTAAATCAAAAAGAATCATCAGAGATTTTCCTTGGGTTTTTTCCCAGGCTATGAGGCCATGTTCTAGAATAGTTTCTTTCTGACGTTTCAACCTGCATCTGTGGCTGACATCTTCAGAGAAATCTTCTGAAGATGTCAGCCACAGATGCAGGTGAAACGTCAGAAACTATTCCAGAACACAGCCTCACAGCCCGGAAAAACCCCCAAGGAAAATCTATGGATGCCAGCCGTGAAAGCCTTCGACTTCACATTGAATCATCAGAGAGCTGCTGAAATAGTTATTTAATTCCATTCTTATATTCATCTTTTCCTGCTCTTAAAAAGAGATCAGGATCGATCATAACTAATAAATGAGAACATCTCCAAGCAATCCTGAGAAGGAATAAGCATGTTACAAGCTATATGCAGAATACAGTAGCTGTCTAAATCTTGTTCAGTGCCTGTAATTCTCTTTGAGTCTTCTACACCACTTTGAATTATAGGTTAATGATTACTGAACTCCACTCCTAATCCTTGTTGATTCAATCTCCTAAAATTGGTACACACTAAGTCAGGGGTCCCTGCTGCATGAGTTAGGCTGCAGTGCAAGGGGTAGTGATGGCAAAGAGAGGGATTTTTGAAAGTCAGTGGGGGCACCTTTTGTAAGCCAAGCTCTAGTCACAGAAGGTGCTTCTTTCTGATTTGCAGGGATCTGCTCTGATCTCCACACAGCAGTCTGCTTCCGCCATCCCACTTGTATGCACCTAATCTAGATCCAACTCAGTGACAAGAAAGTGCTTTTCATGCTCACTGAAAATCTATGGTTTTTAGGACTTATGAAGTAAAAGTGCATGACAAGTCATTAAGGAGCTCTGCATGACCCAAATTTCTTTTCTTTATAGTTCATCATATTTGCCATACCTGCCAACTAAACAAATTATCAAATTCAGAGCAGCCACTTTTTCATCATTCTTATTCTCCTGAAATAGAGGGAAAAGAGATTAATTCAATACATTACAGCAAACATCTGAAATGTGATGAATACCAACAATCTGAAACGAGTTTTGAGAATGTCTCGATTCTCTAAAAACATTCTTCTAAAAACCGAAGATAATTTAAACAAGTTTGGAAACACTCCTTGATATATTTCTGAAAGACGGTAAGCTACTTGCTTTTTAGACATTCTCTACATTCAAAAAAAATACTGTCAGCAATAATGTGTGAATATCAACATTCTAAGTTGTCACTTTAACATATGTAATGGTTAGTACCTCAAATTACTCTCCTTGTTCATGCTTGAAATATTTGTATGACTAGATAACAGCATAAATATCTCCTTCCATTTCTTTCCTGCAACTATTAACTGATTTCACTTACCTCCAAGATTCTCACTTCAGAACACTGTCTGGCCAACTGACGAATTAGAGAGTGAGCTTCTGGTAACAATGGTTTTTCAAGGCATGCCAGCAAAGCATAAAGCCACCTGCCCTAGAGAAATGTAAAGGAAGCTACAACCAGAATTTAACATACTAATGATACTTTACCACAGTAAAGAAGGAATATGCTTATACCGTAGTCATTTTTATCAAAATATGGTTGGATATAAAGGACAACTTGACCAAGCCCACCAGGAAATCAGAGAACATGAAACAGATATATCTTCCTTAGGGCCCTAATGAAGCCAAATTCAGACATCTAACAAACCTTGATAGATCCTGGTGCACACGCTTCTGAATTGTAGATGTAGAAGCTCTCTCTAATCACTGTTGTAATGGATCAACACAAAGGGATTTATTACTAATTTTTATAGTCTGTAATAAGCAAAGCTTTTTATACAGCTAGGAACCAACAGTATTTGTATTAAAGGACTATATATGTACTTTGAAGATAAACTACAGGAATGCTGAAAACAGGACTATAGATATTATACTTTGGAGTGACATGTTATCACGACCATGACAAGGACATACATAGTTGTAAATGCCAAAAAAGTATTTAAATTTTCAAATTTAAAAAGAGTAAACCAATGATAGATGCATATACAGTCCCTGTTAACATAACTTCCAAGAAGAATCAATTGCCTACTCAGACTTTCATCATTAAAAAACAAAGAATGCAAGTTACCAACTCTGGAGTAAATTGCTTCTCTAAAAGCCAGTTTGTCAGGTATTCCAAGACAGCAGTTACTGTTGCCTTTAAAGAGAAAGAGAAGCAGCTATCAAAATATTTTCTATGAGTGGAATTTTTAAATACCTCTCCCAGGAGCATCTGAAGTCTAGATTTATATTTTAGACAAATGCAATCGATAATACAGCAAACAGATGACCAAAAAAAAAAAAAAAAATGGTGTTCATAGGTTGCATATACATTCACAGCCATCTTGCAATGTTAATATGGCTACATAATTTATGATTCTAAGATGCTGGTATCTTGAGTATATTTTTCCCAATGGGTTTAGCAAATTGGAGAATCTAGTTGTTATAAGTGACAAATATTCCAACAAGCTTACAAACAAATGAACGGAGTGTTTTGGTAGCAGAGCAAAGTGCAACCTTCAGCAAGCTTGAAGTAAAAAGCTATTTGATTCTGATGAAAAGAGACATTAAAGTAGTAGGATGCCTAAATTCTCGACAGAACAGCTATTAACAAACCTGCCATCAACCAAATTATTATTTTTTAAATTAAGAGTTTTTCAGATCTTACAAAAAGAAACATAGTCAACTAACAATGCATTTGAGATCCAGTACTATGAGGTGTATCAAGTCTGTGATTCAATGCTGACAACAACTATAGTAGAATATCTTCAAAAATTAACTTGTGAGGAGTGGGGCAATAAAAGACAGATACTGTCATTTGCATAACTAATAGCCATTAGTGAAATTATTCATAGAGAAAGAAATAGTGCTACCTGATTCATTCTGCTAACAATGCTCAGAAATGGAGGAAAACCAATCTAAAAGAAAAGATATTGTAATAAGTATGTTTTTGCATGATACAAATATATTTCTGGAAAACAAATTAGCTTTAGAGATGAAAACTACAATGTCGGTGGTAATATTTTTTAAAATCATCATAATAATTCTAAGTCTGTTTACCTTTTGTTAATTTAGATCAGTATCTAAAGAACTAATTCTATGTGCCAGCCAAAAGAAAGCGAAATAGTTTTTGAAGTTGGGGCAAAAGTTTGCTATACAACAATGGATCTGCTCTGTCTGAAGAAGAGGGCTAATAACATTTTGTATTTGTTCTGCCAGGCAATTACAGGCAAATGCAGCAATACCACTGTCTTCTGTGTCAGAATGGTACTGGCAACTGATCATTAAGTTCTATAAATTGTAGTACTATTAAGCTGCAGTAGCCCTATACACATACCTGGGAGCAAGTCCCAATGAACTCAAGGCAATTTACTTCTGAGTAGACAACACAGAAGATAGCACAATAATAGCATTTAAAAAGTGCACATAATATCTGATATTTAAATTAAGTGGAGATTTAAAAGGCCACATGTACTACTTATTTGTAAGCCACCTTGGATCATTTCTGGGAGAAAGGCAGCATATAAAATAAATAGACAGATAAATAGATAGATAAATAGATAGATAGCCTACAGGTTAGTGTGTGTAGAATGGCAGTCAAAAAGACTGCTGAGACAGAAGCAAATACTCCCTGCTTTAAGCATATCTCCAGATCTGAAGAAGGGGTGAAAGCTAGAGGAACTCCACCAGCTCAATACTTTCCCCATTCATTTCATTAGAAGGAAAAGATCCTCAAAGCCCTTCCTTTTTAACAATGATCAGGTCCTTAAATTATAGTAATTAAACATTCAAAACATGTAAGAGCTTCAGTTATTTATTTTTATATTGTCATCTATATCTATATGTCTTCCATCATTTATTATGGGATCTCAGTACAGGTCAGCATAAGAGGGGCGCTCCAAAAAAGCAATACAAGGACTCCCTGAAACAACATCTCAGGCTCGGCCAAATTGATCACCAACAATGGTCCGCCATGGCCTCACATTGGGAGGCATGGAGACACACTATCCACAATGCTGCAGCCTTATTTGAGAACTCATGTCGAACAAGTCTTGAAGAGAAACGACAATACAGAAAGAATCACAACCCGGAAACATCACCCAAGGAGACCTTCAGTTGTGCTTTCTGCAACCGGAATTGTTTATCTCGGATTGGCCTTTTTAGTCATCAGTGCGCTTGCAGAAAGTGTGGGATGAGTCCTTCCTGAATCTTTGTTTGTGAAGAAAAGCTAGAGATAGAGAAAACAATATAAACTATTTAAAACAATTCAAGGTTTAAAACAGTAAAATAATTTAAATGGAATAAAAACATACAAAATAAATCAACAAGTTAAAATAGCTGAAAAGGCTAAGACAGTTCAAATAACCTATAACCATGGTGTTTTACAAATGGCAGACATGACAAGTCCCTAGTTGTAAAACCCAGTTTTAGGGGTTTATAATAATCTAAAATGAATGGTGTGGAATGGAGGCATGACAAGGACAAGGGAGAGAGCCTTCTCAGTGGTTGCTCCTAAGCTATGCAACTCCCTCCTGAGGGAGCTTCAGTTTGTCCTCCTTCTGCTCTCTTTCTGCTGGTGAGCAAAGACCTTCCTGTTTAAACAGGTTTTCAGCCTTAACGGATTGAGGTAGAGGGATGTGCAATTAGATAAGCTGTTTTTAAAATGTAATACATATCAGGTATTTTAAAATTATTTTTTGAATAAACGTTTTAAAAGTTTTAATCAGATTAATGTTTTAATTGAATTAATGTTTTAAATTTCTTTAAACTTTTGTACATACTGTTTTAGCTATTTTTGTTTTAACTTACAGTTGTGCCTCCCTATCCACGGATTTGGTATCATTAAGTATTCACGGCTTGAAAATATTCTTAAAAAAATAATCCAAAAAGCAAGCCTTGATTTTGCCATCTTATATAAGGGACACTATTTTGCTATGCCATTGCATATAATGGGACTTGAGTATTCATGGATTTTGGTATCCACAGGGGGTCCTAGAATCAAACCCCAGCGAATATGAAGGGACAACTATACCGATACTTTGTAAGCTGCTTTGAGTATCATTTGGAAGAAAGGTATGAAGATCAAATACATTTATAGATGTATATAAATCAAGTAAATAAATAAATAAATAAATAAGGGAAGGACATGTGATTCTTACATGTCCTTTGGCTTTTTATGATTATTGCAACTGCAGTGATGTTTCAAAGCTTTTCTGGAAAAGATTAATTTCAAGGAAGGGCCTGCAGTAAGGGAGGTATTATTATTATTATTATTAGTCCAACGGAGGCATTCTGGAATACCTTTTCTGGCATAAAGAGCAACAAAGGAGAAATGGTGGAATGGTTTCTGGGAGCAGGAAACCTTTGCAGGGCTGAAGAGGTGCAATAAGATAAAGAAGGATTACAGGAGAGGATTTGTGGGATATATGAAGAGAGAGATAAGGAAGGAGAAAGACATGGAGAATTTTAAAAGGAAAGGACTAGAAGCATGTAATGGCGTAAAGCCAACAGCTAGTCTCTACTGGCACTAAATCAATGGGATTTAAATAAAGGTTGGATTATCATTCAGCAATGTATATAACCAGTCTAGCAGTGTATATAATCAGGCCTAGCAACTGGATTTAGGCTGGGTGGGAAAGATAACAGCCTTCCAGATGTTGAACTGCAAGTCCCATCAGCCTTAGCCAGCACAGACTGTGGTGAGGAAAACTGGGAAATGCAGTTGAAAAACCTCTGGGGACTGCATGATTCCTATGCCCTACTTTAGGCCATGAGATCCTGTGAGGGAAAGGAAGCATTCGCGTAGGGATTTGGCTGGGACACACACAGTCAGAGCAGTGAGAAAGATAAATAACTCTAGCAGCAGAGTGCTGGGTGGACATCATATATACATTTGAGCACACATACATACTCTTGGTCAGGATATTCAATGTAAGTTCAATGGAACATTCACCTGCATATAATCAATTCCTTCACTGTCATCACTGGATACTTGAACTGCCCTTTCCAAATATAACTTTTCACCCAGACAAAATTTTTTCCAGCCTTCTTCATCATCAGATCTGGGCTAAAAAACATAAAGACACGCATGTTACTTTTCTTATATAATGAAACAAACACAAAAAATTTTTTTGGAAATGTACAAAAATGTTGCCCATCTGCCCTTCAAAAGTTGTCAATTTTGTATAGATGGTACAGTTTTGTATTTGAAATTACCAGTTAACAGTTACTGCAACACCACCATGCATCACACAGCATAACACAAGAACAAAATAAAAATGAAAAGTATTCATAAAGAGCTAAACTGGAGTATAATGGAGGAAATCCATTGAAAATGTTAAGTTCTACTCACAATTGCTACATTACTGTCCAGTTGCTGTGACTTCCAATGATTCCTATGCTTGTTCACATTCTGGAAGATTTAAATGAAAATCCAGTATCAAGTTTTCCTTGATATTAATCAGATAAAAAACTTTGTAATCAACTAATAAGGGACTCACAATTTATAAGACACCAGATTTTTGAAAGGGTTTTAATTATGTTTAACATGTACCTGAAGATGGCAAATTCCATCTTAATAAGAAGTTTCTCTCTTTTCTCTCTCAAATAAGGGATTCCTCTTCTAAGATGATGTCTGCTGAAACACACATGTTCGTGTAGAAATGGAAGTATGTCTTCCCATCTTAGAACCACTGGTTTTACCACTATATACTTTTATGCAGATTTAATCAATTAATTGACTGGAGTACAACTCATGGTCAACAAAAGGTTTCTTTAATGAATGACATTCCTATCTTTTTTAAAAAAAACATTTTTCATTAAAAATACTACTGATTATACAGTACAACTAAATCCAATGTCATGCTAGGGCCCATCCACTAATGCCATGGAACTTTCTTCCTTCTACCCCTGCAGCCCTCTGTGACACCCACAAATATGCTCCTATGCTCCAGAGCAGTGCTTCTCAGGTTATCTGATGTGGATGGCTGCCAATTATTTTCTTCCAACATGCCAAGAACTAGAAGTATATTTGTGCCTATTGGCTACAATTGTTTCTTTATATCCTGGAAACTCTCCAAGGACCAGCAATCAAGGGCTCAAGAACAGGCACCAGTCTAAGGACCACCACTTTGAGTAGCACTGCTCCAGAGGATTTCCAAAGCTGCAGGGGGCATCACTCCCATCATGGTTATATTCTGGTCTATCAATCAACAATAAAGATAAGGCACAGCAGAGTAAACTTTTGTACTTAAATACAAGCAGAGATCATTAACAACTCATGTCAAGACTTCAAAAAGATGAAAAATGTATGTAGTAAGTTCATTTGTCTCCAATGATTTATGACTTTCATTTTAGCTGAAGAGCACAGTTAACATGTGAGATGAATAGGTACCATCTTTCCATGAAGACATGCACTGGTCACATGTGTCTATTAATGCTAACCTCTCCATCGAAACTGGTTTCCTTTTTGGTTGGTACCTCTGACTAAGTGTAGGCAGCTGAATTGCTTTCTAACTTGTGGTAGCCCCATTTTTCTTGCTATTTGAAGCACTGCCACAAGTTCTGCAATCTCAAGCCATGCTGGAAAGGAAAACATACTAAACGGAACTCAGCATTATTTATAAACAAACACTGAAAAAGGAGAAAGTGAAATGAGCACCAGGCAAGATTTTATTGCTTTTCCTTAACTGAAGTTTTTTCAGGATATTCTGAGAATGTTACACAGGTCAAGACCACAGTATGAACCCCCTACTCTTTTTTAAGCCTTGGGCAGTCTGTATATTCAACATGCTTTATATTGAAAGTCAAATTTGGAAATGCAAAGCTCTGAGGAGTCTCTCTGATTGAAAACTAGGATAATAATAAAATGGAACTTTTAAATAGGTACTATGAGATCAGGGGCCTCCAGAGTCTATTAAGTGTAAGAATGTTATAAGATAAAATACAAATCCAGGAGGGGTCATTTTTACCCCCAAGGAAAAATGTTCCACTGCATTTGTAGCTGAAAACTGGATGAAAATACAACCCAGAGGTTACAGAAGTCACTTCCAATTTGTATTGCCTGATGAGGGGGTATTTTGTTTCTTCCCCAGTTTTGGAGAGGTCAGAGGAGCATTATAGGCCAAACCACCACCTTTTGAGGCAGCTTGAAGGCATTTGGAGCCACTGTAGTGCTGGGTTTGGGCCTGTTTTTTTGTTTTTGTTTTTCCAGTTGGGGGCAGTATGAGACCAGGAGGGGTTGGGGAGCTTTGGGGGCTATGAAAAAGGGAGTTGGAGCCAAATATTAGCTGTAGGCCATACGCTTATCACCCCTGTCATATAAGATAATTGGTAGTTTATGGGCATTCATTATTTACCTGGCGAATGGTTGAAAAGTGAGCCACTTGTTGTTGTTGCCATTTCAGTGTTGGAGAGTAGCCTAGTGGAGCAGGCTGGCATCCTGAAAGCTGAGAAAACAAAGGCTATGGTTATATTTAGAATTTGGTGGTTTGCAATTTTAAGATTAAAGCATTGCCATTGCAGTTCCGAATTCTATTCTGCAAGTTTGGACTCAATCCACATGAACTGTAAAGTATATTTGCAGTTCTTCAAAAACATTTTTTAGAAACCACATGGATGGTGTCAGATCAACAGAGCTTATAACTGCAATATCATTGGTCTCATCTTAAAAATGAATAAGAGCACAATTAGACAAAGGCTTTTCACTAGTGAATTCCAGAGAAACTTATGAATACAGGTTGAGTCTCTCTTACTCCAAAATCCTAAATATTCCAAAATGTTACATTGGGTACTTACCGTGAAGGTACTTTCTGTAGGATAGATGGCAGGAACAATCCGGAAGTGTTGGGAACCTAGGACCGCCCGGCTTAAGCAGGAAGTAGAACAAAGCCTCTTGGGAGATTTTTGTCCCTTTGTTCTCCAGTCCTCTTCTCCCACGAGGCCAGTTCTCTGACTAGCAAAGCCCTGAAAGAAAGGTAAGGAAACTCCTCCCTGTTGAGAAACAAACTGATACACATTGTTAGTTGAGAAAAGGAAAGGCATCTCCGTGTCATTGCCCGTAGCCTTGTCGACAGTCACCGGGTGGGACGGATTGTTCCTGCCATCTATCCTACAGAAAGTACCTTCACGGTAAGTACCCAATGTAACATTCTGTAGGTCTAGATGGCAGGACCAATCCGGAAGTGTTGGGATGTACCCAAGCTCCCTGATGTCGGGTGGGAGTGACTGTCTTGGCGTTAGCTTCATTGTTGGACCACCTCGTGGAGGACTCTCCTCCCGAAGATGGCCGTGTTTGATTTGAATTTGTCCACCTTATAATGTCTGATAAAGGTGGAGGCCGTGCTCCATGTTGCGGCCCTGCATATCTCTTCGATGGGTGCGTTTGACGAAAATACCGCCGAGGTGGCCGCTGACCTTGTGGAATGCGCCACCACCCCTGATGGACGTGGTGTGTTTGCGGAATCGTATGCTAGGAATATGCATGCCTTGATCCATGTTGCCAGCGTCTGTCTCGACACCCTGGCTCCCATTGAAGCTGGTGTGAAGGATACGAACAGTGAGTCGCATCGCCTGAATGTCGCCGTGCGCTTGATGTAAATCCTCAAGGCCCTCCTAACGTCCAGTTTGTGCCATAACTTCTCCGTTGGGTGGACCGGATTGGGGCAGAAGGAGGGCAGTATGATTTGCTGTGACACATGGAACTGAGAAAGGACCTTTGGCTTGAAGGATGGGTCTGGCCTGAGGTATACTGCGTCGTCCTCAAAGGAACGTAAGTGTTCCCTGATGGATAGCGCCGTGAGTTCCGAGACCCTTCTTGCCGATGTGATTGCTACCAGGAATGCTACCTTGAGTGAAAGCGTCCTGAGCGGTACCTTCCTTAGGGGTTCAAATGGGCTCTTGACTAGTTGCCGCAGCACCAGGGGCAGGTTCCAGGATGGGAATCTGTGGTGAACAGGTGGAGATATTAGGGTTGCGCCTCTCAAGAACCTTCTGATGTGCGGGTGTAGGGAGATTCTGTTACCCTGTGGGTCTTGAATAAACGCCGCCAGCGCTGCCACCTGTCTCTTCAGTGTGTTTGGCCTGAGTCCCTTGTCGAGGCCTTCTTGCAGAAATTGGAGGATATGTTTTGCCGAGGCTTCCAATGGATTCACGTCTGCGTTTGCGCACCATTGGGAGAACACCCTCCATGTAGCCTGGTATATCTTTCTCGTTGACGGCCTGCGTGAGGCTAACAGGGTGCGTATTACGTTTTCCTCGTATCCGCAGGCCTCTAGAGCTCTCCGCTCAATCTCCACGCTGTCAGTTGTATCCACGTGACGTTGTCGTGGACGACTGGTCCTTGAAGGAGGAGATCCTGTCGTGGGAATAGTCGCATGGGTGGTTCGATCGACATCTCCGTTAGGTCCGAGAACCACGGATGTCAGGGCCAATGTGGTGCAACCAGGACTACTTGAGCTCGCTCTTCTCGTATTTTCCTGCATGTTTTCCCTATTAGGGGGAATGGTGGGAATGCATATAGTAGGCCCTTCGGCCACCGAGAGCGGAGGGCATCGGTTCCCTCCGCCCTTGGGTGAAAGAATCTGGTGAAGAAGCGGTTCAGCTTGGTGTTCAGGTGTGACGCGAACATGTCCACTGACATTTCTCCGAAGTTCCGTTGAATGTGTGCGAAGGTCTCCTGGTTCAGTTCCCATTCTCCTGGGAGTACCGTATGCCTGCTCAGGAAGTCCGCTTGAATGTTGTCCTGGCCTTGTAGATGCTGGGCCGACAGGGACAGGACTGTCTGTTCCGCCCACTGGAACAGGATCACGGCCTCCTTGTGTAGGGACCGGGATCTGGACCCTCCTTGTCGCGCTATGTACGAGCGTGTCGTTGTGTTGTCCGTGAGGAGGAGGACGTGCTTGTCCCTGAGCTTGTTGGAGAAGTGTTGTAGTGCTAGCCGAGCTGCCCTGAGCTCCAGCCAGTTGATGCTGTGTTCCTGTTCTTCTCTTGACCAGAGCCCCTGTGCCACGTCTCCTTGGCAATGGGCTCCCCATCCTCGGAGACTGGCGCCCGAGGTTACTACTATTTGGTGACTGACGGTCAGGGGAGATCCTTTGGCTACATTTTGTGCCAGGGTCCACCAAGTAAGCGACTGCCTCACTCTCTCTGGTATGTCTAGCGTGAAGGTCTCCTTGCGAGATATTCTTTCTTGGTGAGGAAGAAGCAACTCCTGTAGTGGTCTGGAGTGGAATCTCGCCCATGGCACAATCTGAATTGTGGATACCATTAGGCCGAAGAGTCTCGCCAGGGACGCAACTTGTGCCCTCTGCTTCCGGCTCGCTGACATTGCTTCCCTTTGTATGGTCGTTTGTCTTTCCCTGGACAGCGTGACAGAGTAGTTTGCTGTGTCTATTTGTACCCCTAAGTGGACTATGCTCTGTGCCGGTATCAGCGTGCTTTTCTTGAAGTTCACCATGAAGCCGTGTCTCTGCAGGCATTGAATTGTTACCTGCAGATCCCGTAGGGCCTTGTCCTTCGAGTGTGCCCTCAACAGGATGTCGTCCAGGTAAGGGTAGAGGTGTATCCCTTTCATCCTGAGGTGTGCCATCAGTACCACCATGACCTTGGTGAAGATGCGCGGAGCCGTTGCCAGGCCGAAAGGGAGCGCCTTGAACTGGTAATGTTCCTCCCCGAATGCGAATCTGAGGAATCGCCGACTGTCCGGGTGCATCTTGATGTGAAGGTACGCTTCCGACAGATCGAGGGAGGCCAGGAAGTCTCCCCCCTGTATGGCGACCCGAATGGATGAGAGTGTTTCCATCTTGAATCGTTTGTAGGTGATGAATGAGTTCGTGAATTTGAGGTCTAATACCGACCTTAAGCTTCTGTCCTTTTTTGGCACTGTGAAGAAGTAAGAGTACACCCCTGAGAAACGTTGAGTGACCGGTACCTCTTCTATTGCTTCTATCTCCAGTAGGTGGTTTATGGCTGTTCTTAGGTTCTGCGCCTTTTGCTGGTTTGTTGGTACTGGCGCCGGTAGAAATCTGTTCCTGGGCTCTACATTGAAGTCCACTTTGTATCCGTGGGCTATGGTCTCGAGGACCCACTTGTCCTTTGTGGATGTTAACCAGGCGCCCAGGAACTTTGACAGCCTTCCCCCCACTGGAGAGGTTTCCGAGTCAGGACTGTTGACGGGAGGAGCCTCTACGAGGCTGGGCTCCTCCTCTGCGGTTTTGATTCGGGGGGGGGGGTGAAGGGCGCTTGACGTATAACGTAGTTTGTTCTTGCCCACGGTGGCCTTGTGGATCTGAAGTCGGTCCTCCGTCCGCTTCCTCTGTAGCGACGAAAGGAGTTATTGGTCTGGGCTGGGTGTCTGAAAGTCCTCTTATTGTTCTTACGCCCCGTTGAGGGCATTGCCTGCTTCTTGTCTTTCGTCTCAACTAGTATATCTTTGAGAGCATCCTCGCCAAACAGTTTGGATCCTTTGAACGCGGCGGTGGCCAGGGCGTTTCTGGATTTGCCGTCTGCATCCCATTGTTTAACCCACAGGTATCTTCTCGCCAGGTTGGCCGCCCCTGAAGCCCTGGCTGCATATGTAAGGGAATCCTGTGAGGCATCCGCGATAAAGTTGAGGGCTAAGCAAATCCTGCTAAAGGCCTTGTCTAGGGCCCCTGTTTCCAGGTTTTCAGCCTCCATGACCTCTTGTAGCCAGATAATGGCTGCTTGAGAGATTAGGGCTGTGGCCATTGACGATCTAATCCCTAATGTGGAGGAGTCGAACGTCCTCTTGAGTGCGCTATCGGCCCTTTTTTCGTCGGCATCCTTGAGGACTCCGTCCTCTTCTCTAGGAGCCAGTGAGTTGGAGACCATTGATACCACTGGCTTATCCACCACTGGGGTCTTCAGTTTGTCTAGTACTTCCTTGGGAAAGCTGTAAAACCTCTGGGCAGCTGTCGTGCCCCGCCTTCCCAGTGCTGGCTTGTCCCACTCCTCAGTTACCAGGTTCCAGAAGGCTCTTGGGAATGGGAAGAGTGGTCTTTTCGATTTGTTTGAGGGCATTAGGGCTGCTGCCTTCTCGCTTCTGGGGGCATGAGGGTCCTCCGCATTGTCCTGATTGACCACGGGGGGCGCTATCCCCAGAGCGGACAGAGCCCTGCTGATGAGGTATGGGAACTTTTCCCCTTGGAAAATTCTGTCGGCGGCCTCCGAATCTGATGTCTCCGACTCCGAGAGTTCCCCTTCCTCCCTGTCGGGGATGTGGGTGTCATCATTATCCCCCATGAGGTCTAGGTCTAGGTTGGAGTTTTGGATAATCTCGTCCCCTTCCGAGGCACCATCCGACTCCTCAGACGAGTGTCTGGAGGGTGGATCCTTCCTTTTCCTGCCTGTTTGCTTTTCTTTAGTGTTTCCCCCTCTGTTCTCCGGTGGTTTCGGAGGGTTTAGGGGCGCCTTATTCTTTTTTGGAATAGGCGTCTTTCCCCTCTCCCTCCGTTTCCTCAGGAGGTTCAGGGCACTGGCAGTTTCTTCCTGATCTTCCTCCTGATCGGAGATAAGGGCTTCTGATAACATTTTCAAAGCCAATCTGATTGAGTCCTTCTTGGCTTTCTTTACCCTTTCCTCCACATTTTTGCCACCCCCCTCTGCGAGGTCCCCCTGGGTTTCAATATCAACTCCTTCTTCATTCTCACACTGGACATCGCCCAATATCTCCTCTCTCCCCCTTCCCGTGAGGGCTTCCCCTTCACCCTCCTCCCCATCGCTTGAGAATTCCAAGGTGTCCAGGTCGTACCTGGCAGTAGAAAACGCCGTTCCGCCTACCTTATCCTGTGTCTTCTTCATCAGGATGTCCAGCAGGCTTGTGTTGTTGGGGAAGCTCCGTGGGGGCAGGGAAGATACCTCGGCCCCCGCGTCTCCCAGGCCCTCCTGCGATGTTGATTTGCTGAGCGGCTGGGTGTTGGTGGCCTTGGTCCCGCTGCTGGAGCCGCCACTAGTGAGGGCCCTCTCCGCTTCCTTTGCGGCGCTCCTCTGTGCCACTAGGGCAGATAGGAGGCCAGCGGAGGCACTACTGGTGGACGGGAGTTCACTGGCGCCATCTTTGGGGCCGTCACACTCCGACGTCCCCCTCTTTCTCGGTTTGGTGGTATCCTTTTTGACATCAGGTCTGTTGCTTCTGATGCCCCCCATGCTTGTTTCTACTGGGCGCAGTGTGGGCAGCGAACAGCAGGTGGCGCCTGAGAGACAGGGCTTACCCACAACCAAAGGCCGGCTATGGGGAAGGAGGGGATTAATGTGCCTGGCGCGGTCCCCGCTTGGGCTGTGGGGTAACCTGCCCGGGGGGGCTTGGGGTAGGAGGTGTTTGGGGAAAGGATGCGCTCGCGCCGCTGCTGGAGCCCTGCGGGGCGTCGCGGGGCGTGCTGCTGGTGCCGCTGCGATTTTTGGCCAGAAGGTGGTGGTGGTGGTGGTGCGCTCGGCCCTGTGCCGCTGCTCCGATGCCTGTGGAGCGCGGCAAGCTCTGGAGTGCCTCTATCCCGCGGGGGGGGGCACGCGGAGGAGCGGAGTCAATTAGAGGTGAGTGCGCGTGGCTGTTTGCAGTGCTGTTCGGCTGCTGGCCGTCGCGCTGCGTGGGCAGGAGAGAATGGCTGGTTGACGGGCCGCTCCGCTGCCGAGGGGGGGGGAGTGCAGAATTGGAGCAGGGGGAAAGCGGCTGGCCGTCGGGGCCGCTCCGCTGCTGAGGGGGGGGTTGCAGAGTTGGAGTAGGGGGGAAGCAGCTGGCCGTCGGGCCCGCTCCGCTGCCGAGGGGGGGGGAAGGGGAAGAGGGCCTAGCGCTTTGGAGGGAGCTGGGGAAAAGAGAAGGAAATTCCTTTTTTTTTTGGGGGGTAAGGGATTGAAGCAGGGGTTAGATAGAAAAATTAGAAGATTAAAGATTAAAGATCAGAAATAAGGTCTAAGATGGTAGTCAATCCGGAGGAGCTGAAATACCTGCCTTGCCGGGCGAAGCAGGAAGTAGAACTGGCCTCGTGGGAGGACTGGAGAACAAAGGGACAAAAATCTCCCAAGAGGCTTTGTTCTACTTCCTGCTTAAGCCGGGCGGTCCTAGGTTCCCAACACTTCTGGATTGGTCCTGCCATCTAGACCAACAGAATCTAAAATTGTCCACATGTATGACTGAGATAGTGATACCTTTGCTTTCTGATGGTCAATGTACACAACTAATTTTGTTTCATGCATAAAATTATTAAATAATATTGTGTATAAAATTACCCTCAGGCTATGTTTAAAAGGTATATATGAAACATACATGTATTTCATGTTTAGATTTGGGTCCCATTGCCAAGATAGTTCATAATGTATATGCAAGTATTCCAAAATCTGAAATATTCCAAAATCCAAAATACCTCTGATTCCAAGCATTTCGGATAAGGGAGACTCAACCTGTCTCTCTCTTTCTCTCTCTCTAGCTTTTCTTCACAAACGAAGATTCAGGAAGGACTCATCCCGCGCTTTCTGCAAGCGCGCTGATGACTAAAAAGGCCAATCCGAGATAAACAATTCCGGTTGCAGAAAGCACAACAGAAGGTCTCCTTGGGTGATGTTTCCGGGTTGTGATTCTTTCTGTATTGTCGTTTCTCTTCAAGACTTGTTCGACACGAGTTCTCAAATAAGGCTGCAGCATTGTGGATAGTGTGTCTCCATGCCCCCCGATGTGAGGCCATGGCGGACCATTGTTGGTGATCAATTTGGCCAAGCCTGAAATGTTGTTTCAGGGAGTCCTTGTATCGCTTTTTTGGAGCGCCCCTCTTACGCTTACCCCTGGCGAGTTCACTGTAGAGTACTATTTTGGGGAGGCGATGGTCCTCTATCCTAGAAACGTGTCCTGCCCAGCGCAGCTATGTTCTCAATATCATGGCCTGAATGCTGGTGATCCATGCTTGCTCAAGGACAGCAACATTCGTCACATAGTCAGTCCAGTGTATATTTAGGATTGTGCATATACAGCGCTGAAGAAAGCGTTTGACGAGTCGTAAGTGGTGGCGATAGGTGACCCATGTTTCAGACCCATAAAGGAGAATAGACAGTACAATAGCTCTATACACACTGATTTTTGTGCTTTGCCTCGGGTGTTTATTACTCCAGACTCTTTTGTAAAGTCTTCCAAATGCGCTATATGCCTTTGCTAATCTGTGATCAATCTCTTTGTCAATCTTGGCATCTATGGAGATGATGCTTCCCAGGCAGGTGAACTGCTGAACGGACTTAAGCACAGATTTGCCGATGGCAATTACCTTTAATTAAAAAAAAAACTTACTGAAATATTCACAGTCTGCTTCCTTTTCAGCTTCTTGGGATCTATTTGGGCTACAACAACATCAGGACATTTTGCAGCTTCAATCCTATAAAAAAAAGATGAATGCCTGAAATTTGAAACACATTCTGATATCTAGAGTCTAGCATAACGATTATCCAAGAATTTGTCTATTTTATCACATTTGAAAATGACTCCAACATGAAATTATCCACTACCATCACTACTTATGTATACTATCATAATCTTGACCAACCTTTTCCCACAGCATCTTTGATAGGTATCATAGAGAACTCACAATATTTAAAACAGCATGGAAAAATAACACATTAAAGAAAGAGAGGCTGGACAAAAAACAAAAACAAAAAACCAAACCCCAGTGAACCATTTTAAATAAAGATTATATTGTTGGATATCAGCAGAGTCACTCCAACATACACTCACTACACTGACTTCTCTTTGACTTCACAGACTTTAACAGACTCTCCAGTGAAAAATCAATCACATGTAGCTTTCCTCATATTACTCTCCATACCAAAAGTGTCACTCTTAAATATTTGTGTGCCGAGCTACTTTAAAGGATTGTGATGGTTAGTATTTTTTAAAAGTTTGATTTCTAGTTGTCTAGATCAGCCTACTCCTTAAATTTTGGTTCTTCACGTTCCTCTGTCCTTGAAAGTAAAACAGATTTTTAATTCCTGAATCAAAGGATTTAAAAATAAACAAAACTCCTTAGTAAGCCTTTTGTTTCTGTTTCTTAATCCATATATTCTTTGTGATCTTAACCTTCATTTTTCACAGTTTTTAATAGCAACACTATATGCCACTTGGTGATGTAAAGTTTTCAGGACAGGTGGACTTCAAGCATGAAGGGTGTATTTTGCTTTTTGTTAGAACCCTAAGATATACCAGTTAGAGCCATATGCAAAATAATTGTGTGGGAAAATAAACATATACCACAAATTTTAAATAAAAAGAACGGGATTTTTTTAATAGTACCACCCAAGTAATCCAAAATAATTTCACACAAATTCTACTCCTGCCCCTCCACCCCATGTGCCTTTTCAGCAAACCAATTCAGGGGAAGGAAATAATTACAGTCGTCCCTTCACATTCGTGGGGGTTAGGTTCCACAGACCCCCGCCCCGAATAACGACTGCCCTCCCCCTCCCCCACCAAAGCGACCACGGGGCCTCTGGAGGCCCCATTGTTGCTTCTCCCCGCCTCCCCCCTCCCCATGCCACCACGGAGCCTCCGGAGGCCCCATGGTCGCCTCCCCGGCCCTCCCCCTTCCTCCCAAGGCTCCCTCACCGCCTCTCCCACCCCCAGCCTGGCTTGCTTCTCTCCCCCCCCCTGAAGTGGCCACAGGGCTTCTAAAGCCCTGTCGCTGCTTTTGGGAGGGTGGGGGGGAGGCCCTCCAAAACCCGCTAATATTCAAAACCGGTAATGCTAAATTTGCAAATGTGGAGGAGCAACCGTACTACTACTACAAAGGCAAATAGGTTTTTTTTTTAATTGCTAGTTTACTGGGGGGAAAATTGAGATCTGATCCTGATCAACTGCTCACCCATGGACCAGATGATCAGCTAATTCAGATCTTGCCATTGATTTTAGTTTTAAATTTAATTTTGATACAGGGTAGAACGCCAAACAAAATGACCTTTGCATCCCAACTGATATACAACATCAGCTCATTCAACGTTGCCTTGTCTGTACCTTTTAGGAGGAAGGCAGAAGATAATAAATATTGCCATCAGATTAAAAAAGAAAGAAAACCAGCAAAGATCCCAAAGGGACAAAAGAGGCAGCACAACACTTAACATATTCAGAATTACACATCATTTTCATGGGGGTGGGAGGATAGCAGTATTAAACTGTGGAAGCTAAACAACAAAATCCCATGGCACCTTAAAGATCCAACACAATTTATTTGGCATAAACCTTTGTGGATTACAGATGTAACTGATGAAGTGGATTGCTATATTTCATAAAAGCTCATTCAAAAGCTAATAAGTTAAGGAGCCATGAATTTTTAAAACTTTTTATTTTTGTCTTTAGTCTATTGTTGTTTCACAAGACAGGAGCAAATGTACATACCAACATAAAAACAGAAGCATACTACAATTATCATAATATCAGAATCAGGAAATTTATTGAAATTGCCAGATTCTGGCATAACAAAATGCAATTATTCATCAAGAGAAATGTTCTCCCTCTGACTACTAGACATCCCAATATCCATTCTCATAACTTAGTAATGTTACTTTTTTTGACAAGACCCAGAGACCCCCAGCCACTATGGCCTTCAGCTGAAGGCTCTGTTATAGTCCAAAAAATAACCTCCAATTGCTGTCCATTAGGGTTGCCAAGCTGAAAGGACGTTCAACTGTTGATGTGCTCAGACATGAAAGGCGCACAATGCACATTGCAGATAGATAGCCTCAATCATGGAAGCCATGGCCCTGAGTATGCAAGACCTGAGCAGTGCTGCTAGTAACAAGGTGACTGGGAGGGCTCTCATTCATAGGGTTTGGCTTGACATCAATTAACAACAAGAGTTACCAGATTAAAAATTGGAGAAGGCTCCTACACCAGTGGTTTTTAACCTGGGGTCTGTGGGCCCCCAGGGGTCCACAATGTCCTCACAGGGGGTCTGCGAAGGCTTAAAGGCTGCTTGGCCCACTTCCTCCCTGCATTGGAGTGGCCATATGACAGGAGCAAAGGCAGGCTGACTGGCTGGCTTGGCCTGCACATTGCCATTCAATCCACTCCAGCCACAAACTTGCAGGAAGAATCATAGAATTGCAGAGTTGGAAGAGACCACGAGGGCCATCCAGTCCAACCCCCCTGCCTCGCAGGAAATCTTGATCAAAGCATCCCCGACAGATGGCCATCCAGCCTCTGTTTAAAGACCTCCAAGGAAGGAGACTCCACCACCCTCCGAGGGAGCGTGTTCCACTGCCAAACAGCTCTTACTGTCAAAAAGTTCCTCCTCATGTTGAGGTGGAATCTCTGTTCCTGGAGCTTGCATCCATTGCTCCGTGTTCCAGTCTCTGGAGCAGCAGAAAACAAGCCTGCTCCATCTTCAGCGTGACATCCCTTCAAATACTTAAACAGGGCTATCATATCGCCTCTTAACCGTCTTTTTTCCAGG
The DNA here is from genome assembly GCA_030847615.1 of Gambelia wislizenii. Lineage (NCBI taxonomy): Eukaryota > Metazoa > Chordata > Lepidosauria > Squamata > Crotaphytidae > Gambelia > Gambelia wislizenii. The sequence goes on along the minus strand of JAUMIR010000001.1, from coordinate 443,772,330 downwards.
CTAAACATACCCAGCTCCCTAAGTCTGTCCTCATAAGGCATCGTTTCCAGACCTTTCACCATTTTAGTCGCCCTTCTCTGGACACGCTCCAATTTGTCAATATCCTTTTTTAATTGTGGTGCCCAGAACTGGACACAGTATTCTAAGTGAGGTCTGACCAAGGCAGAATAGAGTGGCACTATTACTTCCCTTGATCTAGACACTATACTTCTATTGATACAGCAGGAAAAAAGTCTTCCCTCCCCCTCCAGTGCCTCTGAGGGAAGGTTTAATGGATGGTGTAATTGTATTATTATTATTATTATTATTTGGTATTATTGTTGTTGCTGCTGCTGTTATTTTAAATCTTGAGTTAAGTTTGGGGGGGCACAGCAACAAAAGTTATTTAAAGGTAAAATGAGTACTCAGCTTGTGGGGGCAATTAGCTAACAAGTTTAAAGCTGTGTAGAAGTGTAACAAGACTATCACACTACAGGGTTATAGTTCTATTATTCCACTGTAACTGCTCTGACTGCCTCCTGTGGAATTCTGGGGTTTGTAGTTTAGTGAGGAAAAAGAGCTCTCTGGCTGAGAGTTGTAAATGCCCCTCCCTAAACTACAAACCCCAGGATTCCACAGGAGGCAGCCAGAGCAGTTAGAGTTGAATAATAGCGCTAAATAGCAGTGTAGTGTGATAATCTAACAATTTGTAAGCCGCTCTGAGAGCCTTTGTGGCTGAAGAGCTGGGTATAAATACTCTAAACAAACTCCCTGGTAAAGAAAAGGTTAAGAGCCACTGCCCTATACCTTTAATCGTTATGGGAAAGAGAGCGTTTGAGCGTTTGGTGGGGTTCCTCAGGGAAACCAGCGACAAACGCTGAAATCCCCTCTTCTGCATCCCGACGAGCCTCCTCCGCTTTTTACTCATTCTCGGCCACTGAGTGATATGGGGCGGGGGGTTGGTTTTTACAAGTTCCTCCGCTACATCCAGCAGTAAGGAAAATGGCAGGATAGTTTCTCCGGGGGGGGGGGCTCCGTCCTCCACACAACATGGATGAGTCCAGGCAGCTTATTCCCGACCCCGGCCTCTTCACACAAACACACACACACATCCTTCAGAGAGCTGAGCAACCCACTTACTGGACCCGCTTCAAGTACTCTTGAGGCGTCCTGGGAGGTACCGTGGGGTCGAAATCTTCCGTGAGGTCGCAGTCGCCCACAGGCAGGAGCCGTGGCATCAATTCCTCCACCGCCGACTCCATCTCAGCCCCTGTGATACCCTCACAGTCTCCTCGACGGTGTTGGTTTTGGTTGTGGTTGTTGCTCGTTCCCTCAGGCCGCTCCGAAGTCTCCGGCTCATGGCGGCCGCCTCAGAAGCTCGGCAGGCGGACTGCGCATGCGCACACTCGAACGCGCGACCAGGCAGAAAAGTCTGACCTTCCTTTGTTAGCCTCCGGATGCGAAAGGTGAGAAGGGAGGCTTTGCTGCTGCTTTCCTTCTCCCAAGGGCTTTTAAAAATTTATTTAACCCTCGCCCACAATCTAGAGCAGCCTTCCTTAACCTTTTTTTTTTGTGGAACCCTTGAAACACTTTTTCAGGTCTCAGGGAACCCGTGCCTAAAAATTATTATACCCAAAGCTCCCAAATTTTTATTTATTTATTTAATTTAGGTATTTATACACCACTCTTCAGCCACAAAGGCTATCAGAGCGGCTTACGAATTGTTAAGCAATAGCAATTTACACATCTACACTGCATTAAGCAGTTTCCAATGTGTGTTAGCTAATGCCCCCACAAACCGGGTATTTTAATATATTTTTTTTAAAAAATATTCCCCCCCCCCACCGCCAATCTTAATCTCTCTGGGAACCCCTAGCAACCTCTTTTCTTAGCAATATTTTATTAATGTTTTTCTTTTTCAAATATGTATAATTAATTCCCTGGCTTTTCTTCGCAAACGAAGATTCAGGAAGGACTCATCCCGCGCTTTCTGCAAGTGCGCTGATGACTGAAAAGGCCAATCTGAGATAAACAAGTCCGGTTGCAGAAAGCACAGCAGAAGGTCTCCTTGGGTGATGTTACCGGGTTGTGATTCTTTCTGCGTTGTCGTTTCTTTTCAAGACTTGCTTGGCGTGAGTTCTCAGATAAGGCTGCAGCATTGTAGATAGTGCGTCTCCATGCCTCCTGATGTGAGGCCAGGGTGGATCATTTACACATTACAATTATACCAAGAGATTGATCACAGTATAATTGTAATGTGTAAATATAATGTGCTTAAAACAAATTGTAAGCCGCTCTGATAGCCTTGTGGTTGAAGAGCGGGGTATAAATAAATAAATAAATAAATAAATAAAATTATAGTGTGTTTAGATTAAGAGGGAAAATGTATTAGTGTTAGGATGGATAGTTTTATTTTTGTATTAGTAAGAAAAGAGGATAACATTTTTTTTGGTGTTATTGTTACGGCCTTTTGCGGCCAGGTATATTTTTCAGTAGAATGGTCTTATTCCAATAAAAAAATTCCTAATTCCCCCCCCCCCCAATTCCTAGCAACCTCTTGTGGAACCATGGTTGAGAAATACAGATCTAGAGGGCTGGGTTTATTTAAAGAAAGACTCTGAAGGAATTAAATACAAGACATCATCAAGACATCTATATCTCGTTCGTCAATAAATACAATTTTCCTCTATACCAGTGGCTCTTAACCTTTTCTTTACCAGGGATCCCCTTTAAATACCTTTTGTTGTTGTGGACCCCCGAGACTTAACTCAAGATTTAAAACCGTAACAACAACAATACCTGATGATAATAATACAATTGCACCATCAATTAAACCTTCCCTCAAAGGCACTGAAGGAGGAGGGAAGACTTTCCTTCTGTTTCTTCCTACAAGTTTGGGGCTGGAGTGGATTGAATGGCAATGTACAGGCCAAGCCAGCCAGCCTTTGCCTTGGCTCCTGTCACGTGGCCACTCCACTGCAGGGAGGAGGTGGGCCAAACAGTCTTCAAGCCTTCCTGCCACAGGTTAATAACCACTGCCCTACACCTTAGAGATACATTCCATACATTTTACATACAGAAGTAGCATTCAAAAGTGCAAAAAGGATATTTTTGGGGGGGAGGGGGAAGGAATTTAGTAGCACCTTTTAAGACTGATTTTTTTATCATGGACTTTCATGGGTTTTTCATGTCAAAATGTAAAAGCTAAGATTCTGCAAGATTCTTTTTCTCCCCACAACGTCCCTTTTTACCTTGATGATACTGTAGCTCCTGAAGATCCAGATTTGTAGGTCGTTTCTTGATCCACCACTGTTGGGAGGCAGGGGCCACATCAATGACAAGTGCCTTTTACCAACTAATGTTGGTGTGCCAGGCACTACACTGTTATAGCTCTATTATTCCACTTTAAATGCTATGTGGAATTCTGGGGTTTGTAGTTTAGTGAGTCCTAAGAGCTCTCTGGCTGAGAATGCTAAATGCCCCTCCCTAAACTGCAAATCCCAGGATTCCACGGGAGGCAGCCAGAGCAGTTAAAGTGGAATAATAGTGCTATAACTGTGTCAAACTCCTTATCGCATTATACTATTAGGTTTGATTTGTGGTTTTAGCAGTCCATGATATCAGCAGAACACCACCACCGCATTTCAAATGAGTTGATTTTCTTCCTATCAGTTTTCTTCACTCTCAAGCTTTCACAACCTTACACAGAAATGGGAAATAGGATGGCATGGCATGGCATGGCTAATCCTAACTTTAGTATTCAATTATATATCTTGACACTTCAGGATCTTGTCCAGTTTCTTCATAGTTGCCCTTCCAAGTCCTAGTCTTCTGATTTCTTGACTGCAGTTTCCATTAGGATTAATGACTGAGTTAAGGTATAGAAAATCTTGAACTACAGTATTTCAGTTTCTTCGTCATCTACTTTAAAGTTATGTACACCTTCTGTGGTCATTCTTTTTGTTTTCTTAATGTTCAGCTGTAAACCTGCCTTCGCACTTTCTTCCTTGACTTTCTCCAATAGTTGTTCCAAGTCTTTGCTATTTTCTGCTAGCAGTATGGTGTCATCTGCATGTTAAATTGTTTATGTTCCTTCCTCCAATTTTCATGGCTCCTTCCTCTGAGTCTAATCCTGGTTTATGTATGTTCAGCCTGTGGCATCACTAAGGCTGGTGCCACCCTGCCTCCCGACAGTGTCACCTGGTGTGTCCGCACCTCTCTAAAGCCGCCACTGTGCTCAGCATATAAGTTAAACAGATATGGTGCTAAAATGCAAACTTGCCTGACTCCCTTGCCAATTAGAAACCATCCCATTTCTCTGTATTCTTTCCTGACGGTCATCTCTTGTCCTGAGTACAGGTTATGCATCAGCACAGTCAAATGTTGAGGCACATCCATTTCTTTAAGAGCGATCCATATTTTTTAATGATCTATACAATCAAAGGCTTTGCTTTATCTGTAACACACAGGCTCATTTTCTTTTGAAAATATTTAGTGCATTCCATTATCCAACATATGTTTGTGATATGATCTCTACTGCCTCTTCCTTTCCTGAACCCAGCTTGGCCATCTGGAATTTCTCACTCCGTATATCATAAAAGTCTTTGCTGTAGAATTTTGAGCATCACTTTGCTTGTATGGGAAATTAATGCAATAATCCTGTGGTTACTGCTATCCCTGGTGTCGCCTTTCTTGGAGATTGGAATGTATATTGAGTGTTTCCAATCTGTGTGTACCTGTGCCAGGTATAGCTCTACCTAATGAGTCAGACATGGCTTCCATATATACTGTTAACCCCTGGCCAGTACAAGAGGCAGCATCTTCTCATTGGTGCCCTGACAGCTACAGATTTCCCTTCCACATGTATTACACTTGGACCTTATAGTACAGACTTTCAAACAAGCCTTCAAAAACATCTCTCTTCCCAGCTTCTGCTCCTTGACAGTATTTCTGTAGAGCTAGCTTCTGCATAAAGCTAACTCTATGCAAAGCTAACTTATGCCAAATAAGATTTATTAGTCTTCAAGGTGCCCCAAGTCTTTGGTTGTGCATGTCTGCTTATATTTTTTTGGTGAACAGTGTATCTTAAATTATGCATATATCTGCCTATACTATGGGCACATAGATGTTGTTCAGAATATTTCCACATCAGTGTTTGAGGGGCATGCATTTTTATGCACACACTAAAGAATATGGAATATGACAGCTCCCCCCCTCCAAAAAAAAAGCATAACACTCCACAGGAACAAGGGATTAGAAGCAGGATTGTCAGGTGGATGAGGCAGGGAGTCACACAGTAATTTCAGTTCTGAACATTTTGTTATTTACACTTTAGAAAAAGGTGGAGTCTTGACAGGAAAATGACTGAGAATTCTCCTGTGGACCACAGTACTTTGTTAGCTTACCTGGAATAGTGCCTTATGAGGTACATTGTTTTACTGAAAATGTTGAAACATGTGAGCACAGATGTCTGTTTTCACATTTCTCTTGTAATAAGGATGCTCTGGACTGTGCTTTTCAAAAATAATTCTGTGGGATTTTATTTATTGCCAAAATTATTATCTTTGATATGTTTATATTAATGACCAAATGTTATCAATATAAACATGTTTTGACCTGATTTATATTTGTCAATGTTATCTATTCAAAAATTATACTAAGCTCCACCCACTTCCCCTTGAGCTATATTCCTTTTAACCCCTTTGTGCCATCAGCCAACTGGAAAAATGGGCCCCAAACAAGCAGAAATTACCCACCTCTGATCAAGGTTATACTGTACTTTCAGGTTCTCAGTACAGAAGAGCGGGGTGTAGATACATCCCATTTTCAGATTTCATTGGTGATCCTCAGAAGCATCGAAAATACTGGTTTTTCAAGCAGCAACCATCTCCCCCAAATGTAGCTTAAAACAGCTTGCTAATAATCAGGATCTGAAGAACAAACACTTTTACCTTTCTTAAAATGGAGCATTCCACAAAAAGGGTATAGTAGTCCACTCTAGCCAAAAAGTGTAATTAGTAGAAAAGGCTAGATGCAAGGGAAGATCTCTTTGGATATGGGAAACATTTCATACCCTGAAATATTTAACTTTACCCTAGGTAAAAATCTGATTTCTAGTTGATCCAAACAACATATAATGATTTAGTTAAACCATGCCTTCAGAACTTACCTCCCTGGAATATCTAGAAGCTATCTGATGACCAAGAGCACTTCAGACAGCCACTGAATTTTAGTATTTTATGAAGGACCTCTTGCCTCAAACTTACAATAAAATTATTTCATCACCCATGGGTATGTCTATGATAAGACAGAGATTTTGTAAATAATTGTTTATTCAGGTCTAGTTTAGAAACATGTGTACCACTGCTTCACATTTTATTTTAAAAACTTTTATAAAAATACAGATATATACACATTAGTGTTCTTCATGCCTGTTCAGTTCTAGAAAGCCTCTACATTAATAATACTATCCAGCAGACTTTCATCTTTACAGGGAAATGTTAAGCTATGCACAGCAATAAAATAAGAGTTCACATTAAAAACAGAAAATCAAATATCATCTCTCTACTGTAGATCTAGGACAAGACTTTCTTAAAGAGAGATAATATGGAGTTTTTTCTACTCATCACTTAACACACTAAACAGTATAGAGCACCTCATAAACACAGCAAGACCATATTTTGCATTGTATAATTCCTAACTAGAGTGAGAAACTGGTTTTAAAATCCTCTTATTATGCAATAGGACCCCCATAGCCAATGATTCATTATCCAGATTCAATTATCCACGGGACACAAATCGGAACACCTACCATAGAATCCTCCTAGAAAATGTGCCCTCTCTTGCCATTTTCTAGATCCTTCAAGGCAACTCTATGGGAAGTCCCATTATTTTCAATGGTGTTTGCTATTATCCACAGTTTTCGGTATCCACAGCCCCCCCCCCCCCCGAACCAATCCTTAGCAGATACGGGGGTTTTACTATACTGGCATCTGTAGCCTAAAGTTGTCACTGGGGGGAAGGGGAGCAAGGAACTAAAAATGCAGCTCCAGCTATGTTCAGGCCTACCCAAGAATTACAATTGCATTTTCAGAGCTTAACCACAGAATTCATTCTTACTTGACTACAAGACAGCTTTGTGTTAGCTCTATACTCCCAAGGAAAATGAGTACTAGATTCATAAAATCAGCAGGTTTTGACATGTTAGATAGCTTCTGATGTCACATAATGTAATGCATCAGAGCTGTTGCTACCAATGCTTTTGAGAATAAGAAAAAAAACAATTAATCATAGAATAAAAATCATGATATGTAACACAGCTTGTAAGGGCCCAAAAAATTGTGCACTGAATCTGGATTTGCGCAAAGTTTAAAAACAAACAGTAGATCTCTATAGCAGGATTCCTATCATCCTAGAAAAGTAAGGGACACTGAAGGAAGCTAGGTGTAAAGAGGGACATGGTGATAAATATTATTTTTATAACAAATATCTGAGTGAACATTGTCAGGAAAGGCAGTGAGAAACAAGAGATGGGAAGAACGGGACTAGAGTTGATCCTGTATATCCAAGCAGGATGTTTTGGGACCATGTGATTTCTTAGCCTGGATAAAGAAGAAATAAATAGTCTGGGAGCCCTGCTCTGTATTTACTTTTTATCAAAAACATATACCATGTATATACTGAAAAATTCAGATCCTGAATCATGTGTTGGGACACTGATGATCCAGCAAAAACTGACTTATGAAACCTGACATAATGCTTGTATTTTAAAAGATCCCATAAAGATCCAAATACGCTTAGCCCCCATCTAAAAAAATGAATGAAACTCAGTGCTTCATAAGGGTACTGATTAAAAGTTTTTGTTTTGTTTAAAAATTCAGGGGTTTGGTAGCCTGCCAGAAATAGTTACTTGGAATTCCTATTCTCTTCCTCTTGATTGCTACACACTGAAGTCAGTAGATTTTGTTAAAGCCTTCTATGAAAGCATCAGCGGATTTGCTGAACTACTACAACAGTCTTCAAGAAAAGCTCTCTATCTGTAGGTGAAATTGATGTTATTTATTGCCATCCACTCTGAGGAAGACCTGCTTGCAATGAAAAGGGTGTTCCGGGTGTCCCTGGTGTTGCAGGATATGTGGTAAACCCATCAGGCTGTGATGTGTAGTTCTCCAGAGCAGAAGTAGAGTGAGCCTTTAACAAAACAAGGAAAAGATTTTTTTAAAAAAAGCTGAGGTGTTGCTTCCCCAAAATCCAAATTTGGAACAGGGCAGCCCAAACTTTGCTCCTAGAAAAGTTTTGTCCCATACCTAAAAAGTATATAATATGAAATTTTTTAGTTCTCAATATCTGCACAATCCCAAACCTGTTATCTTAACTATCACAGAATCTTGACAAATGAGAACAAGCAGCATGGTAACATTTCAATTGTGATGTCTTATTGATAGAAAGACATGGCTTTCAATGGAAGCGAAATCAATGAAGGCTTCACCTCTGAGAACTGCAATTTGCACTACATACAGATTTTGAGGTGTTAAAAGTATACACTCATGAGGACTAGAAATATGCATTTAAAAACAAAATTCTGAAACAGATGTCAGGTTCTATAATGGATTCTGTAGGTGAGGATGTAGAGAACTGAGAAACACAGCCTGTGTACTGTTGGCAATTTGCACGGAGGCATAAACTATTTTCTTTCTGGGGGCATTTAGAGCCCTCACATCACCTCCTACATGTGGGAATTGCAGGCCCAAATATCTGGAAATTCAAAAGTCTTCTACCATTGTATTACAGCTTAAATGAGATCTGAATGACATATTTATATTTGGGAACTTTAAACCTCTGCTGCGTCTAGTGTACATCAATATAAAACAAGCAGATATTCCTTCTTTAGTACCTAGATTTTAGCAGGAAATTCTGAAATAACTATAATAAAGCATGCTGCTATGTATATCTGTGTGTACCTTCTTACAAATACTATTAAAGTACACGTGTTTGTAATAAACTCCCACTGTATAAATTGGAACTTTCAGTGTGGGGTTTGTGTTGCTTCTCTGTCCTTCATTGCACATTCATAAGATAGCTGCCTATTCTGTCTGGATACTGTACTTACCTGTAGTAACGCTGACTGTGCAGCTGCACTGTGCTGAAGTTCTTGTAAGGAAGACTGTGTAGCACTTTGGGCAAGTCCAGGGATGCCAGGAAGAGAGAGGAGTCCTGGGAATACTGTATTACCAGGGGCCTGGAGCCCAGAAGTCAGGCTAAAATAACCAGATGTAAAACATATTCAGCTTCATCAGACACTGCAACCAACAATTTAATATACAAAACTTCAAGGAGCACTGTAGTTATTGAGTTCTAAGCTATGACTTTAGAGATTACGGATGCCTGGGGTTTTTGTGTGTGTGCTTGTACCAAATTACTGAATAAATCAGTTACCACTTGGACAAAAAATATTTTGTATGTGGAAACTGTTGCCTATGTTTGACACGTGAAAACTAATTACTCCAATCCAGTGGTTCTGTCTTTGGCGTTTTGAGTGTTTTGGATGCCAGTTCCCAGAGGTCCCAGTCAGCACAAACCAATGATCAGGGGTTATGGGAACAGAAGTCCAAAACATCTTGCCAGAGGCTAAGAACCACTGTTTCTGACAACGGAAGTATATTAGACACATCCCCAAATCCTTCTCATCAATTCCCATTGTATGACATCTCTCAAAAGATCTTAATGTAACCCAAGAGCCAAATAACCTCAGCTAAGAGGAATTCAGTACCTTATACCCTAGCAAGGTAGATTTAAAGAAAATTCAGGGTGATAAAAAGAGTTCTCTGACTATATTCATAAATCAAGATTTCAACAAAAGAAGTAAGAAACTGAATATAAAAATGAACTATCCATGCTTCATAATTATGTTTAGATTCCACAATATAAAGTTCATTTTAAAATTGCCAAAGAGACTGTCTTTTATTCTTTGCACAAACAACATACCCAGCCTGTGCAACAAGTGCAGAGTTGAAGTTTGAGCTAAAGGCCGAGGCAAACCCTGGCAGCACTGGAGCTGGAGATGGGGCTGTGGCAGCTGCCGGCAGTGGTGCGACTGCTGCTACTGTAGAAGATGCCTGGAGCCCAGGGAAAGAAGGGAGAGCAGGAGTGACAGAGGGAGTGTTAGAGACAGGGAAAGGAGGGAAGGATGAGCTGCATGATCCTAGAGGTACTTGAGGAACAGAAAACAGGGAAGGGACAGCGCTGCACAAGTTAAGGGGAAATGGTGGAGCTGGAGCAGCTGCTGAAGCAATGAGTGTTGGAAGAACAGTGGCTGTGGAGCTAACATGAGGTGCAGAAATGGCTGATGTAGTTGTAGGTGGAACAGGCAACAGAGATCCTGTTGGGGTAAGTGCTGGATTGCCTGGGAAAGTAAAACTGCTGGTCAGGGAAGTGAAAGGTGGAAGTGCATTATATACGGGAGCTATTGGAGCAGAAGCGCCATGTGGGGCAATGGAAGGGGTGCTGTTTAGAGGAACATTCAAGGAGGAGAGGCTAGACAGTGCTGGATTAAGGGAACTAGGTAAGCTGCCTGGCAAGGAAGTAGTTGAGGTATACACATGGCCAAGTGCTGACAAGCCTGAAGTGCTATGAGAAGGCCCGGCAGAATGTGAAGGGCCTTTGAAACTGGGAAGAGTAGGGCTCATAGGCTCAGTTTTCACCAGAGCTGGAACAGCTGTGGCAGCTGAGGTGGACGATACCTGCTGTTCATGATTAGCAGGGCTTGGACAATGGGGAAGAGCCACAGAGGTGGCACAATTGACTGGCATGATGGAAGATGCCAATGTGTTTAAAGGGGACTGGGTTGGTAAAGCAGGAGGGGTTGCACTATTGCTTGTTCCAGGCTGAGATGGGAAAATAGACAGTCCTGGAGTGGGAGGATGTTGGAGGGCAGAGGTAGTAGTTGGAGTGTAACATTTGTTACTTAGTGAAGAGGCAGCTTCAGAATTCTGGCTCGCAAGACCAGATAAAGAAGCAAGCTCAGCCGTCACAGCAGAAGGCAGAGCAGTTGAATTCATTATGGAGCCATCATTGACTGACAAAAATCCCTTTAAGACTGACAGGAGTGGGTTAGGTAAGTTAAGTGGGCAGGAGAGGCTAGTGGCAGGAGAACCGACAATGGTAGAAGGAAGGGGACTGGCTATCCCTTGAGGAGTGGGTGTCAGGGACAAAGGCAGGCCGGCAAAAGCAGATGACAATGAACTAGAGTTAGTAGCTAAGGAAGCAACAGATGATGCAGAAAAAGGCAAGTTGGCAAATGGTGTGGAGGCAGATGCAAAACCTTCGTTAGGGGCAGGGTTGGAACATGGCGTGGACAGCCCTTGTGGAGCTGCTGCAGCAGGAAGCATGGAGGTCAGCCCAGAGAAAGTTGCAGGGAGGGGAGTGGAGGTGGCACAATGAGCAGACGTAGCAGGAACGCCAGGCAGTGAGTGGGATTTGATAACAGAAGGAGTTGGAGTCAATGGCTGAGGTGAATGGACAGATGAGATAACCTGCCCCGGGAAGCCAGGGAGGACAGGGGTGGACATGCTTATTCCCGACGTGGTTGGAGATGGAAGTGCAGATGACTGGCTTATTGCCTTTATAGATGAAGGGGTTGGGGCTGGAGAAGCTGCAGGGTTAGAACCATGAGGTGTAAAGAGATGATTCGATTGTGTAGCAAAAGCTGGAAAGAAACAAAACCGGTAAGAATTCTTGGAAATCAGCAGAAATGCTTGTATTCAACATGAATGCATTCTAACACGGTTTACACAGCAACTAAGGGGCACAAGAGCAAAATAAAAGATGCTACCACAACTAGCATAAAGTAAAATGGTATGCAAAATGAAATACAGCCACTGGTTTGGTTGCTCTCATTTTAATCAGTTCAAACTGTAGGACAATCAGAATTCAATCAGTACTAGTTTCACCCACATATTGCATGCTTGTTGCTATCCAGGAATATGGTAAATTTAGAAACTGATGACCATATAACCTTGACAGATTCAGGACTTTGCTGCTGTACCAAGCATTAATACCTATTTCTGTCTTATGTACGAATACAGATTGACAGACTGTCCAATCTGCAGTTATGAAATAGACAGTTTGACACCATTTAAAATGAATCCCCAAAGACTAAAAATCCAGTACTAATTCTGAAAAACAAACCTTGTCCTTTTGCATTAATTTTACTATAAGGGCAAAACTATTTATAAGCTTTTTTAATTTCATTGATATTAGGAAGAAAATTTGGATATCTCAGCAATTCAACTTTGTGTTTAGAAGGGGCCTTTTCTATAACTGTCTCTCCTCAAGTGCACCATTAAAAGCTTCTCCTGAGATAAGGGAGACCCTGCTGAATAGAATGATCCTGTAAGAAGGGGATGAGAAAGATATCTCAAAATAGTTTTCCACATGCAGGAGCCCTACTCATGGCCTAATTTCACCCTTCTCCCCACATCAGCCCACACTATTCAATAGGGTTCTGTCAACCTCAGCAGTGTGTTTTGGGGAGGCTGCAGGATGGGTGGGTTTTGAAAGTCACTTTCTATCCCTCCCTGTCTGCTATTTGTATGTATTCAATCTTTAGTTTGGATAGACTATGATGGGATATAATATTGACTCTGTTATCTGCGGTTAACACACTGGGAGGTAGCTTCAGAAATCCATGCTCCCTCATTTGAACTTTATTTCCTTAGACCAACGTAACCCCTCCTCACACACACACTTGTGGCTAAGCAGTTTTTTTACTATTCTGAGCTAGAAATGGGCATCACATTAAGGAATGAGGGATTCTGGTTAATTATAACCATTGTCAACTTTGGTTAAAAATTTAACTTTCTTTAAAGGGAGAAAAAAAGCAGGGCTGTGGTAAAAGGGCAACCATTGCTAATGGTGGCTTTTTACTGGATAAACAACTAGCAGAGAAGCTAACATTATAGCTGTGCTAGTCCAGCAGTAATTACCAACCACTTTGCAAGTCAGCAAATTTTGAGGCAGCATGGTAATAAACGTGATCTGAAAATATCTGATTAATTATGCTTCCTTTTGTAAGTTCACAAATGCCTGTGACTTTTTTGTTCCGATAAAAGGAAAATAAAAAAATTCCAGTTACCAAACTGCACATATACCATCTAAGGGAGACATTTGATTTACTTATGTCACATCCCAACATGGCTTGCTGTATTCACAACACTTCAGCGAAGTGTGAAGTGTTTACCCTGAGAAAACAAATACTAATTCAGGATCCCTGGGGGAGACACTGTAAAGATAGGGGGGTGGCCGTTAGAACTAAGCACACATGCTATGGTTAAGTTGTTAAGCAACTAAGTAAACAGAACATACCTTTAACTAGTTTTGTTAAACAGGAAGAGGAAACAAGAAACATCTCTCTCCTTATAGCAATCTTATTAAGCAATTGGTGCCATGGCTGTAACCAATGCTTTCAAATTTCCTGTGAACTACAACTGCCCCTCCACATTCGCGAACTTAGCATTCGCGGTTTTGAATATCGTGGTTTTGGGAGGGCCCCCCGCCCTCCCAAAAGCAGTGACACGGGGCCTCCAGAGGTGCCTTGGGAGGGAGGGCGGAGGGCTGGAGAGGCATCTACGGAGCCTTCGGAGCCTCTCCGGAGGCCCGTGAAGGCCTTGGGAGGGAGGGGGGAGGGCTGGGGAGGCGACCACGGGACCTCCGGAGACGCTCCGGAGGCCTCCTGAAGGCCTTGGGAGGGAGGGGGGAGGGCTGGGGAGGCGACTATGGGGCCTCTGGAGGCCCCGTGGTTGCTCTGGCGGGGGAGCGCAGTTGTTATTCGCGGAATTTTCACATTCGCGGGGGTCTGGGGAACATAACCCCTGTGAATGTGAAGGGATGACTGTATGTCAAAAATGTTTAAAATTAGTTGAAATTTAAAGTCCAAGTAGGGCTGGGAAAGAGGAAAAAGAGAGGAGAGCTTGGAAATGTTACTTTTTTGTGGAGAGTCTGGGAGCTGTAGTACAAAAGAGCAACTTTTTCAAGCTCTGAGGAAGTCATAAATATTCAGGCAACCCACTGTATCAGGGAGGAGGTACACTGTCCTTGTTCATGGGCTGCAAGTACATACAGATGGACAGGTTTGGCCCAATCACAATTAGGGTTTAGTGTAGTGGTTCTTTACCTGGGGCCCTAGGGGTACACAATGTCTCCATGGGGGGTGGGGGTTGCAAAGGCTTGAAGGTTGCTCAACTCCTCTCTGCAATGGAGCAGTCAAATGACAGGAGCAAAGACAGGCATGCTCAGCCTACACATTGCCTGTCATGTGGCCCTCCACTGTGGGGTGGAGGTGGCTGACCATGACACTGGAGTGGACAGCCAGCCAGCCAGCCAGCCTTTTCCCTTCTTTCTCTCTCTCCTGCCCCCCCTTTCCAAGGGAAAGATGAGACACCTAAAACAAGGATCTGAGGTGGTGTGGGGGGGGCACACCAAGCTTTTCTTCGAAACTCTCTAAACAGTGACACCACCAACAAAAACCCTTTACGTCTCCAGCCTTAGACTGAGGCAACTATATCTTCCCCACAACTCCTCCACCATCACTTCAACTGCTCTCACACACCCAAACTCAAGCTCCTAAAGTTTGTAACTCCCCCCTCCACACTGAAAGGAGGGGGGGGAGAAGATACAGAGATTTCTTCACCAGGCTGCCCTCCCTCTTAGGGTCAGACTTATGGTATGTATGCCTCCTGAAGTGATGTGTTGTTGTTTGCAAAGCATTCACACACACATTTCTGTGTTAAAGTATTATCATGGGGGAGAGATCAGAAAGGGGGAACATGGGGGAGGGAACCCAGCAAAACACCAGCCTTAGAGAAAGTGCCACAATCCTAGAAGCCTGCCTTTATGGTCACTTGTGAAAGAAATGCTTCAACCCTCTTTTCCACCTTTCTTCATCAGCAGGGGAGGAAACCAAGATGGGAGAGGAAGAGAGGGGAAGAAAGAGTAGGCGGGAGGACAGGCAAGCAAGCAATGGGTCTGGCAGCCCTCCTCAGCAATGATGAGAGTTTGAAAGAAAAGGCTGGCACCCCTGACCCAAACATCCAAGGTGACTGACTGCAGTTTGCAGGGGATATGTCATGCTTGCATCTTCTTCCACAAGCAACCATAAAGGTGGGCTACTAGGATCATGGCACTTTTTTGAGTGCTGGTGTTTTGTTGGGGTGCTTCTTCCCCCAGCCCCGTTTTTTACTTTTTAGGGTTTTTTTTTAGTTTTTTGTTTTCCCCCTTTCCGATCTCTCCATCATGATAATCCTTCAGCGCACAAATGTGCATGTGAACACTCTGCAAACACCAACACATCACTTCAGGAGGTGTGCACACCACAAAAGGGCAGTATATCTGATCCCATGCATGAGTGCAGTGTGGTGGTGAACAAACGTCTGTATCTTCTCTCCCTGTTTCAGTGTGGAGGAGGAAGTTACAAACTTTAGGAACTTGAATTTGGGGGTGTAGGAGCAGTTGAGGTGGTGGTGGAAGAGGAGGAGTCGTGAGGGAGGTGTAGCTGCCTCAGCCTAAAGTTGGAGACACAAAGAGTTTTTGTTGGTGGTGTCACTGTTTGTTTGTTTTTTTAAATATTTTTTTTAATTGGGAAAGTTTTCATTGACAAAATAACGTTTTGCACATATAAAGACTAATACAAACATACTAATGCATACATACATACATCTCTTACACTCATACAACTCAATTTACAACTACAATACATTTATCAAACTTTATCTTACATTAAAATAAAACCTCTCAAACCATCCCACAACAACTTCCTAGTTTCCAATCCTCCAGAATTATTGTTACAATCCTCTGTTCCTGTATTTCTACTTATTCTTCATCTGTTTGACCTAAATTACCTTATTTTATTTTATTGAGCTATCTGGTTAGATACACTCTTTTCTCCTCCCCCCCTTCCTTTAATCCTCCTTTAGGTTTTCCTTTAGATTAATTATCTCCTTCCAACCTACAATAAAATAATAATAATAATAATAATAATAATAATAATAATAAATTTTATTTATACCCCGCCCCTCTGTTAAAAACAATCGGGGTCGCTTACAAGATCATCCCATGTTCTGTTATCATCTAGCATTATAAACAGCCTTTCCATTTCATATAATTCCTTTATCTTCCTTATCTAATTGTTAATTGAAGGGAGAGCTTCTCCCTTCCATTTTTGGGCAAATAACAATCTTGCCGTAGTTACCGCATACAATAATACAGTTGCCCCTCCACATTCGCAAACTCGGCATTTGTGGTTTTGATTATTCGCGGTTTTGGGAGGGCCGCTCTGCCCTCCCAAAACCGCGACACGGGGCCTCCAGAGGCCCCATAAAGGCCCTGCGAAGGAGTGGGGAGGGCCGGGGAGGCCTCCACGGGACCTTCGGAGACCCTCTGGAGGCCCCGTGAAGGCCATGGGAGGGAGTGGGGAGGGCCGGGGAAGCCTCCACGCTGCCTTCAGAGACCCTCCGGAGGCCCCGTGAAGGCCTTGGGGGGGGAGGGCTGGGGAGGCCTCCACGGAGCCTTGTGCGGCCCTGTGAAGGCCTGGGGGGGGAGGGCCGCGGAGGCCTCCACGGGGCCTCGCGAGGCCCTGTGAAGGCCTGGGGGGAGTGGGGAGGGCTGCGGAGGCCCTGTGAAGGCCCTGGGAGGGGGGGAGGGCCAGGGAGGCCTCCATGGGGCCTCCGGAGACGCTCCGTAGGCCCCATGAAGGCCCTGGGCGGGAGGGGGGAGGGCCGCGGAGGCCTCCATGGGGCCTCCGGAGACGCTCCGTAGGCCCCATGAAGGCCCTGGGTGGGAGGGGGGAGGGCCGCAGAGACCTCCATGGGGCCTCCAGAGACGCTCAGTAGGCCTCATGAAGGCTCTGGGTGGGAGGCAGGAGGGCCGGGGAGGCATCAAGGGGGCCTCGGGAAGATCTCCGGAGGCCCCGTGAAGGCCTTAGGAGGGAGTGGGGAGTCCGGGGAAAGCGACTATGGGGCCTCCGGAGGCCCCGTGGTCTCTTTGGTGGGGGAGGGGGGAATCGTTATTCACGGATTTTTCACATTTGCGGGGGTCCGTGGAACCTAACCCCCGCGAATGTGAAGGGACAACTGTACTCCCATATTTCCTTCATATATATGGGTGTAACCTATGAAGCATATTTAGTAAATACATTTCCGGATCCAATGGAATATCTATATTTAACGTCTTAACTATTAAATCATGTAGCTTCTTCCAGAATCTTTTTGTTTGCTTACATGACCACCAAATATGCATATAGGAACCCTTAGCTTGTCCAGAGTTCCAACAGGTATTGGGCATGTTCTTGTAAATCCTTGCCATTCTTACCGGGGTGAGATGCCACATGTTTATCATTTTATAGAAATTTTCTCTCAACCCATAGCTTCTTGTAAATCGAATGCTGACTTTCCATGCCCTTTCCCATTCTTCTATCTTTATTTCCTGGCCCACTTGTTGGGCACATTTAATCATATAACTTTTGACCACTTATGGTTCCATATCTAGTTTCAATATCAGGTTATATATTTTCGAAATCAATTTAGTTCTTCACCCAAACTCTGTATCCTCTAATTCAATACCTTCTGTTTTAGAATCGAATTTGCATTTTTCATATACAGTCATCCCTTCACATTCACGGGGGTTAGGTTCCCCAGACCCCCGCGAATGCGAAAATCTGCGAATAACAACTGCCCTCCCCCTCCCCCGCCCAAACGACCATGGGGCCTCCAAAGGCCCTATTGTCGCTTTCCCCCCACCTCCCCACTCCCTCCCCAGGCGTTCATGGGGCCTCCAGAGCGTCTCCGGAGGCCCCGTGATCGCCTCCCCAGCCCTCCCCACCCTCTTCCCGGGCCTTCATGGGGCCTCCGGAGCGTCTCCGGAGGTCCCTTGAAGGCCTCCCCGGTCCTCCCCACCCCCACCCAAGGCCTTCATGGGGCCTCCGGAGCGTCTCTGGAGGCCCCATGATCGCCTCCCCAGCCCTCCCCACTCCCTCCCCAGGCCTTCACGGGGCCTCCGGAGCATCTCCGGAGGTCCCTTGAAGGCCTCCCTGGTCCTCCCCACCCCCTCCCCAGGCCTTCACGGGGACTCCGGAGCATCTCTGGAGGTACCGTGAAGGCCTCCGCAGGCCTCCCCACCCTCTCCCCAGGCCTTCGCGGGGCCTCCGGAGCATCTCCGGAGGCCCCATGATCGCCTCCCCAGCCCTCCCCACCCCCTCCCCAGGCCTTCATGGGGCCTCTGGAGATGCTCCGGAGGCCCCATGATCGCCTCCCCAGCCCTCCCCACTCCCTCCCCAGGCCTTCATGGGGCCTCCGGAGCGTCTCCGGAGGTCCCGTGAAGGCCTCCCCAGCCCTCCCCACCCTCTCCCCAGGCCTTCATGGGGCCTCTGGAGACGCTCCGGAGGTCCCTTGAAGGCCTCCCCGGCCCTCCCCACCCCCTCCCCAGGCCTTCATGGGGCCTCCGGAGCATCTCCGGAGGCCACATGATCGCCTCCCCACCCTCTCCCAAGGCCTTCATGGGGCCTCCGGAGCGTCTCCGGAGGTCCCATGAAGGCCTCCCCTGCCCTCCCCACCCCCTCCCCAGGCCTTCATGGGGTCTCCGGGGCATCTCCGGAGGCCCCGTGCTCGCCTCCCCAGCCCTCCCCCCTCCCACCCAAGGCCTTAACGGGGGCCCTCCCAAAACCCGCGAATATTCAAAACCGCGAATGCCAAGTTCACGAATGTGGAGGGGCAACTTTAGTTGATGATATAGAAACCTGTGGCACGGAACTCCTTCATTTTTCAATTCTTCCTGTGTTTTAATCTGGAGTCCCCCCCCCCTCTGCTTTACCAGTTACCCTTGTATGGATTTCCTTTTTATAAAAGGCCTTGTGATTAGAAGTCCATAGAGGTAGTCTTTGATATAACTTCTTCTTATATAACTGCCAAACTCTCAATAGGGCTCATCTTATATAGTGGTGGCTGAATTCTTTATGTACCAAAGATTTATTGTGCCATAAATAAGTGTGCCACCCAAATCTGAGATTGAAACCTTCTAGTTGCAATAGCTGATCATCTTCTAATTTCATCCATTCCATGATCCACATTAAAGCATATGCATGATAATATAATCTCAGATCTGGGAGGCCTATTCCACCCCTTTCTTTTACATCCCATAATTTCTTCTTGATTCTGGGCTTTTCCCCAGCCCATATCAATTCTGCTAGATCCTTATTCCAAGATCTAAATGATATGCCAAGATGTTAAAATTGGGAGGTTCTGAAAAAGATACATCATCTTAGGGAGCACCATCATTTTTATTGCAGAGATTCGTCCTAAAAATGAAAGGTTTAAGTTTTTCCACCTATCTAGATCCTTTTTTTATATTTTCCCAAGTTTTCCCATAGTTGTTATCATAGAGCTCAGTATTACTATTCATGATTATTACCCCTAAATATCTTGCTTTTTTTTTACTAGTGTGAGTTTCCATTTATTAACCAATTCTTTTTCTTCCATCTTACTTAGATTCGTAGTTATGATAGATGTTTTTTCTCTGTTTATCTTTAACCCTGCCATTTGGCCAAATTTCTCAATTATATATAATAGTTTTTGTATACTTTCATTTGGATTATCTAAGAAGAAGGCAAGATCATCAGCAAATGCCTTCTGTTTGAACTCTTTGTTTTGCACTTTTGGTCCATGTACCTCTGAATCGGAATTTATCTTCCTCATTAACACTTCTAATGTTATTATGAAGAGCAGGAGGGAGAGGGGGCAACCTTGCCTTGTACCCCTTTCAATCTGACACAATTTGGTTCTGTCACAATTCAGATTACATGTGCCTGTTGGTATTGATATATTCTTTTTATCCAGTTCAAGAAGTTCGTTTCAGTGTTTATTCTTTCTAATGTTGACATCATGAATTCCCACCTTATATTATTGAACGCCTTCTCGGCATCCAACAGTACAATGGCTAGCTTTTTATTGTTATTCTTTTCGTACATCTCTATAATATCCAGGACCGTACTAACGTTATCTTTAATTTGTCTATTCAGCAAAAAGCTGTTTTGATCTTTCTGAATCCATGTTGACAATACCTTTTTCAGCCTTTCTGACAGTATTTTAGCAAAGATTTTATAGTCTACATTCAACAAGGATATCGGCCTATAGCTTGCAGGTAGTAAAGGGTCTCTATCCTGTTTTAAGATTAAACATATATCCACTTTTTGCCATGAAACAGGACACCCTGTCTGATTGATTTCATTGAATACCCTATGTAATGGGCTAATTAATTCGTTTTCAAACATTTTGTAAAAGCTAGCTGGGTGGTGTCACTGTTTGAAGAAAATTTGGAAGAAAAGGTTGGGATGCGCGTGCACACACAGTTGTATATCACCTCATGTCCTTGTTTTAGTTATCTCATCTTTCCCCTGGAAAGGAGGGGAGGAGGAGAGAGAGAGAAGGGCAAAGGCAGGCTGGCTGTTGTCTCTGCTGTTCAGCCCACCCAATTCCCACAGCCATGTGACAGGAGCCAAGGCAAAAGCTGGCTGGGGCTTGCGCGTTGCCATTAAATCTGCTCGAACCACAAACTGGCAGGAAGAAGCGAGAGAAAAGTCTTCCCTCCCCTCTGAGGGAAGGTTTAACAGATGGTGTAATTGTTAATGGTTCATTATTATTACTATTATTCTTTTAAATCTTAAGTCTTGGGGGCCTATGGCAACAAAAATATTTAAAGAGGGTCCCTGGTAAAGAAAAGGTTAAGAACCACTGGTTTAGTGCATTAACCTTCTGCCACAGAAAATTGCAGACATTCACTCCTCTGGCAGGAAAGGAAGCCCTACAATACAGCTCAATGTTCCAGTGGTATAGAACAGATCTGTCCTCATTTACTTATTATCCTTCCCCCAAAATACCTTTGCTCACTCTTGTACACTATTTTGTCCTACAGTAAAAGGTTACCATTCACTCCTGCAACAGAATGCAAACAGGAGTGCACAAAACCTCAGGAGAAGACAGGCAGTTTCTACCATAGCAGAAGGACAATGAGAGCAACAAAGGAGACACAGGAGTAGTTTCTATTTGTTGCAGAGGGACTATGACAATGTATTTATATGATCATGTATGGCATCATATCTTATATGATATCCTCTTTGTTTATACCTGATTTACTTGCTAAACTGAAAGTTTAGCAGTACAATCCTACGTGTATTTACTCAGAATCAAGTCCATCTGAGTTAAACACAGAGCTTACTCTCAAACAGGAGTGCACAGGATTGTAAGTGAAATGAGATTTTAGTACAATTTGATGGTGGGGCAAAGAGTTGCAACTCCTGCCTGTTTTAAGTACAATAAGAAATTCAGCAGGTTATCAATGACAGCAAAGATAGTTTTTGACCTATAATGCTAAAACACTTTCAACTTAAGGGGTGAAGCATGAAAGGCATCCCCACACTTCAATAATATTAACTGTAAAGGGAACACAGCTACAGTCTTATTACCTATTCCACTAAGGAAAAAAGTACAAAACATAGTGTGCCTGTTACAACTCCTCAACACTGATCTGGCATTTACATTGGTTTCCATATATCAGTGGGACCTACATTCACTCATAAAGACTACAACTTATACAGTACTTTGATTTGTAGTGATCCTTTGCATTCGTTTACCAGTGCAAAGATAAGAGGCTTTTAATGACATATCATTGAATTCAGGACAAGTCTAGAGAACAGCCAGGAAATTTTTCACGTAACACATTTTTATTGCCTAGCACTTAAGGCTAAGAGAATGGTGGGGTTTTTTGCCCTCTTTTCAGCTTCCCATAATGACTTCAGAACTTTATACTTTAACATTTAATAATGTGGTGTAGTGGTCTGAGTGCTGAACAACAACTCTGGAGACCAGGGTTTGAATTCCCACTAAGCCATGGAAACCCACTGAGTGATCTTGGGCAAGTCACAGTCTCTCTGCCTCAGAGGCAAGCAAAAGCAAACCCCTCTGAACAAATCTTGCAAAGAAAACCACGTGAGAGGTTCATCTTAGGGTTCCCATATATTGGAAGCAACTTGAAGACACACAACAACAGTGGTTGAGATCCAGCATCAGTAAAATTCTAAACAACTGGTAAAAACATTTTGATACTTTTAGGTGTTTACTTCTTGCTATTTAGACCATATGGATGCTTTTTTAAAAATTAAATAAAAACAAAGTATTCAGCAAAATAAATAATACATGTTTCTTTTGGAAGCATGTATGTTATATAGCTTCTCTCTGCAAATGGACAGCTTACCTTGGCTTTGGGAAGATTTTGTCTGATTGGAAAGTTCTTCGTTTTCTATATAAAGGACATAATTAATTAGTAGGGAGGAGAGAATATTGACTGAGACAACTGATGAGGACAGCTATTAAAAAGCTAACACCAGCTGTACACTGTTTATGTTAAAATAAGTGTAAATCCCATAACTGCCTTTATTCCTTGTTGATCTGATCACTCCTCAAGGGACCAGGTTCACTACAATGTTAGGGAGGAAGGATAATCCCAACAGAGTCCTCAAAAACAGCAGTTTCTTCTGCTACAGAAACAGCTGGCTCCAATTATTGCTAGGCTCACTAGTATAAGAGCCAAACCCCACAGCTCAAGCTTTCGTTTTGCTAATGCTCTGAGGAAGTCTCCTGTCCTACTTCCTCTCACTTCCCAATTGTGGACCCTGTTCTTATTTTTCTGCCTCACAGTTGTGAACCTACTCGGTGAGGAAAGCATGATGCAATATAGACACCTCTCAAGAACTAGGGCAGTTGGAGAGGAGGATGTGAAAATCATCCAGTCTCAATTTCATTGTGCTTCTCCCAATCCCTCTTGAGTTTTCTTCCAATCCTTGTTTCACATCAGATTATGAGATTTTGTGTGGGGGTTTTTTTTGGCAGGAGGGGGAATTCATACATATCTTAAACCCCTTTTTTGTGCAGATTTATTGTGTTGATGTTTAGTTGCACCTATTTTTAAATGGGTACTTTGTTTTGTGCATACTTTATTATACCAGAACACCACATAAATCTCCCCAATTTGAAAATTCTTCTCACAGTCTTAAGAGGCACAAAAAGGTTACTTTTACTGAGGGTATTGAATCCCAAAAGGGGTGGGGGTCCTTGCAGTGGCTTGCTTAAGCCTACAGCAGGCTTGTGTCCCAGCCATCTGCACAACTTTCCCCATCTCTCGATTATGCTGATGGGTAACAAAAACAGACTCAGTTTTCTGAGGATACCTGCTTTACCTGTTCCTACATGACTAGAGGTATATGGTGGTGGAGCTGGCAAGCCAGGGGCAACGACATTAGCCAGTGGAACAAGACCCGCATTGTTGTAAGCACCTAGGAGACAAAACAGAAGACAAAAAGAAAAAGATCATTTAGTAATAACAATACACATGCAAACCTAAGACAATGTCAATTCCTTGAAACCTCAAGGCCCATCTTCTTGTATGTATTCTTCTCCACGTGCTCAGTTCAACATGAAGATTCAGATACCATTCCCAAATGAGACTTGGTGGATAGCTACTCGGAGCAAGGCCTCCTTGGTTGTAGTATGCACTGTGTGAAATGCTTTCATAATGGATGTTTTGTCAGGCCCCGATACTGTATTATTTTACACATTTGTGAAGGATGACTGTTCTAGAAGCCTTTTAACTTATACACTTATAATTACTTATTATAATTATGCAAGGCCATCCAATAAGACTGTTCTTTATGAGGCACATATAGAACAAAAACAGTATGATAAAAGCAGTACGCAGCATAATATACTTTTTTCCCAACAGAAAGAGGAATAAAATCAGACAAATCAGAAATAAATAGCTCAAATGAAAAACACTAGAGCATGCACTCATTAAAAATCAGATTTTTTAAAAACAGGATGATGGACTAAAATTGTCCACCTGGTGTCAACAGGACCACAAAGGCAGGTCTCTAGGCAGTATATTGCACAGCTAAAATACCACCACTGGTCTCCCTGGGCCACTTCATTACACCTGGTGGCAGCACCATGAGTACGACTTCTGAAAAGGTTCAGGTGGGACATGGGAGAAGGCAATTTCCCCAGTATGCCTGCCCTAATCCACTGAGGGCTATACATTAGCAGCCCAGTTTGTAGTCTGTTAGCTGGAGGTTTCAGACTATTTTCAAAGCAACCTACAAGCAATTCATTACAATAATCTAAACAGGAATTTTTTACCATATATATCCATGTATAAATTGACCTCATGTATAATTCGAGGGCAGGTTTTGAATCCAAAATTATAGGTTTTGATATGACCTGTGGGACATATCAAAGCTGAGGGACATTCCACTGAGAGGGGAAAAGCCTCAGGGTGCCAGCTGCTGCCCCCTGGCCACCACAGCTACCATTTCCCCACTCAGGCATTCAAAAAGGCCTTTCACCACTCTACTCAGAAAAGACAATGGTTCCTTTTTTATAAAAATTAAGATATAGTATTAACTCTTACCAAAAAGGAACCATCCTCTTCTCTTGAGTAGAGTGGTGAAAGGCGAGTCTGTCCTAGAAGAACCTAAAAGAAGCACCAACCCCCTCTACTTTCTCGGTACTCCCTTGAGGGGAAGTGCCAAAGAACCAATGCCACCATTTTCCTACCCAGGCATTTAAAAAGGACAGAAGCAACACCATGGCAGAGAGAGTGCAGGGGGTAGGTGTTTCTTTTAGGTTCTCCCAGGATAGTAAGCTCTCACCTTTTGCCCCTTTAGTCAGAGAAGAAGTTGGTTCCTTTTTTGATAAGAGTTAAGGTACAGTACTTACACTGAGTCTTGGATAAGTCAACCCAGTTTTTGGGGGGTTGATTTTTGACTAAAATTTCTTGACTTATATATGATTATATAGAGTACCAGAGCATGGGTAATAGTGGACAGGCTATTATGTTGTTTTAGCAATGTTTAACTCCATGATTAATTTTTTATATGATACTCTTGTACTTTTATTTTATATATTTAAGTTATTGTTAAATACAGAAAGTAAAAGAACATTAAAAAAAGATCAATAATGAAGTTAAAAATTACTAAAACAGACTGCCAAGGAATACCAGGTGCTGTAGGCTATGTTTTAGAGAAAGGCAGTGGCAAACCATCTGAGTATTCTTTGACTTAGAAAACCCTATGAAATTCATGTTCAGTTGATGGGTGATTTGAGAGCACATACGTGTACACACACACACACACACATTGTATGATACATTTGTATACATAAATGCAGGATGAAAATATTAAAAATTAAGTAATATATATTATAGCAAGAGGTTTGAATAAACAATTTGTTTTTAATTGTTTACAATTAATGTTTTAATTGGACTGATGGTTTAACGATTTTTAAACTTTTGTATCATATATTGGTTTAGTTATTTTGTTCTAACTTATATTGTAAGCTACTTTGAGTCCCAAACTGGGGGAAAAGGTAAGATATAAATCAAATAATCAATCAATAAATATAACAGTGGATGCTAACTGCTACCAAAAATGTAAAAAAACAAAACAAAAAAAACCTGACTTATGTTGAACTCACAGGAATTCATAGACACTTGAGTTTTCAGTTGCTGATAAATCAATGTCTTCAAATCTACATCCTCCTTTTTTAAGCAACAACATATTTGAATGACTCAATTAATTCAAGTAACTGAATTAAAATGAACTACCTTTTGATTTAAGTAATTGAATAAAAACATCAGGAAGAGTCAGGCAGGGAAAGGAGATTATAGTATTAATCTCAGTTCCAAATCCTGCCAGATTAACACCAAAGTTTTAAGATAAAAAACAAAAACAAAAAACACACAGCAATTGAGGCCACTCTCTGTCTACCAAGGATGTAGACATTTCTTCCACAACAGAAGTACAGTCAAAGAAGAAGTAATCACAGAGAACAATCAGGAACAAAGAGCTTACTAGGTGCAATTGTTGCATGTGGTCGGCAAGGAGGGATAGGATAAGGAACAGGTTTGTGTGGATTGTATGTTGCTGGAGCCTAAACAAGAAGGGCAAGAGTTAGTTAAAATGGAACATTTACACATTCAGCTGTTGTGAAGGTTATGGTAACCAAGGAATGTGAAACTAAGGCATGATGGGCTTTCAGATGATGCCAACTTCAGTTCATTTGATATACTCCCTCACTGACTCCTATTTTCTTATGGGATCCAGTTTTTGGCACTGAATCTTGTAATGGTTACTGCAGAGGTGGGAATCTTGAGGCTTGCATGTAGCCCACCAAGGCTGTCTGTTCTGAATCCCCCCAGCTAGAAAAATAGGGAGCATTCAAAAGAGGAAAATCACCACTGCTGGGGGGTCCTGCACGAGCAGCCATTACTCTTTTAAACAAGGTACAGCGCCATTTACAAGTCAAATATAGATTGAATGATTTATTTTTGCAAATCTGGAAAGGGACTTGCAGTCAATTCTGATTCCAGCTGGCGTTTTTTCCCCCCTCATTGAGGGGATCAGTAAAGTCCTGGTGGGTTCTGGGGCAGGAAATAGCCTACAGGAAATAGCCCATAGCTTAACCGGGCTATTCTACAGCTTCCTTTTTCACTGAGTTTGCCTCATCACTACCCAACAGAATACTATTATTTCTAAATCATAGATTAATACATTGCTCTTACTTTTCTCATGCTTCATTTTCTTTGAAATTCATGAGCCAGACCTGAAAAAAAGCAACTGCCCACCTGCATAGGTATCTCTCCTTGGGATCAGACAACATTTGAGAAATGTGTATTCTCATATTGTTGTGCATCTTCTCCTTCCTCAGTGACCATTTAAAGAACAGCACTGAGACGCAGGGGCCTTTCACATCCCACCAATCATGTGACGCTAGTGCTCTTCAAATCCCACTGCTGCCACCACTTTGGTGATGCTAGGGCTCTTCAAATCCCACCCACATGTCACACCAAGGTGGTTGAGGGCAAACCTCAAGGCACCAGCCCTACTTTACCTCAGGGCTCAGCCTGGCTGCCTCTTTACCCTCTGTTCCTCCCATGTAAATTCCTATAAGGTTCCCTTAGTTCCTCTTTCGAACCAAGGGCATACTTTTAACCTAAATGTGTGGATAGTGTGTTATGGTAGCTTGCCTTTAATTATCTTTATTCTGTAGCAATGAGCTAGAGTCTATATTTATATTAATAACAAAGGACAACTTTATTAAAGGGGATAAACATTCTTCAGGGTGGAATCGTTTGTTTTAACTAGACCCTATATCCTTTTAATGTCATTCCTTATTTCCCAGCCTCATTTGCTGTTTGTCCATTCATTCCTCTATTCCAAATTAGTGACCTCTGCACACCATTTTTACCTCATCCAAACCTCTCATACAACATACACACACAGAGCCTCCTGCTCCAGCCTCCTGTCATCAACTGACTCTGTTCTTAACTTACTGTCATGCAATCTTCAAACATTCAGAAGCCTCTCCCCTTTCAGTTTCCTGCCGCAGGATTGGCTCCTGGAACACACTACTCCCATTCGCTCATCCAGCCATCCGTTACAAGCACCACTGTGGGCATGCTGTCAGTGTTTAATCTTTGTAACCTAATATTTTACCAGGCATTCTACAAGTGCAGCATGTATTGTATTTGTGCCATTTTTGTCCCCACCAACAACTAATTCTATTTTGTTTCAAACAGCATAAGCAAGGTCAGTAATTAAATTTTTTTCAGCTTAATTACTGAGACATACTGGTTTGGATGGTCCAAGAATACGAGCTGCTATTCCCTTGCCTTCATTAGTATAATCTTCATTCTCCTTCTTGACTGGTGATCCCTAGAAAACAGAGAGGACCCACTGATAACATCACACTCTATCCCAAAAAAGGTGCAAAGACAGGATACGCAAATCAGCAAAGGGGCTTATTTTTGTATTTAAAGTCAGAGCTAGGCTGGGAATATCTCACACTCAATTAGTAGGAAAAGATGCTCTTCTATCCTAAGAGATTCATAGCACAAAGTTTATACAGCAGACCTTTTATGGCAGAGGTGGGCAACTATTTGGAACAAGGGGGACCCAAGGAGATGCTGGAAGGTCTCATCCCCACTCACATACCCCCCCACAAAAAAAATTACAAACAATTTTTGCCCGCAAGAACCCTCAACAGGAATGCATTTTATGCAATGCTACTGTCACCAGCATTGAGGCCATGATATTGAGAACACAGCTGCGCTGGGCAGGGCACGTTTCTAGGATGGAGGACCATCGCCTCCCCAAAATAGTACTCTACGGTGAACTCGCCACGGGTCAGCATAAGAGGGGAGCTCCAAAAAGCGATACAAGGACTCCCTGAAACAACATCTCAGGCTCGGCCAAATTGATCACCAACAATGGTCCGCGCTGGCCTCACATCGGGAGGCAAGGAGACGCACTATCCACAATGCTGCAGCCTTATTTGAGAACTCACGCCGAACAAGTCTTGAAGAGAAACGACAACGCAGAAAGAATCACAACCCGGAAACATCACCCAAGGAGACCTTCTGCTGTGCTTTCTGCAACCGGACTTGTTTATCACAGATTGGCCTTTTTAGTCATCAGCGCGCTTGCAGAAAGCAGAGCATGAGTCCTTCCTGAATCTTTGTTTGCGAAGAAAAGCCAGAGAGAGACTGTTAACTATGGTGGAATATGTAAACTGTGCAAGTTCACTTGTTCCTACAATATTTTGGATTGGTGCTAGGAAGTTACTTTGACAGGAATTGGCAATTTCCCCCCAAAAGCAAGTTATTTAAAAATAATAATAACTCAGCTACTTATCATTAAATCTGTTTTATAAAATGACAAGGAAAACATTATCAGATCACGATAATTTTTTGAACATACTTATCTTTGTATTATTTGTCCCATACAAATGTAAATGGAATATTCTTTGTATTTTTTAAGCAAAATATCTAATTCATATTTCAAAATCAGCTGAATTTATATTCTAATATCATCTCCATATTCAGTAAGACCATGCATACCGGAAAAATTCCATTTATGCGGCTAGGCTTTCCCTTTGGATAAGGGTTCCCAGGAATCATACCACAGGAAGATATCATAGCATGAGGTGCTTTGCATCCTGCTTTTGATGCCTGTAACAAAAGTAAAAAAAAAAAAGAGAATTAAAATTATATTTAATTACTGAATTACACTTAAAGACAGTGAAGGCAAGTCAGCATCATAAACGAATAGATGCATGAATGGCAGCATGAATATCAAGTTCAATTACTAAATTCCATAGGTGTCACCTCAGCAGGATCATGGGAAGCACAGATCTGACTGCAGGAAAATATCTGCCCCATTTTTGCAGGCCACTGTGTCCCCTTTCTCCTTTCCAAAGGGAAGGGAGAAAGCAACAGCAGTGCACGCTTCTTGGCCAAGCATCTTTTTTTTATGCCAGGGACTTGGGACTACCTGTTTCAGAATCAACAGTATTGTGATTCAATGTGATTGAATAAACCCATTC
Source organism: Gambelia wislizenii (assembly GCA_030847615.1). NCBI lineage: Eukaryota > Metazoa > Chordata > Lepidosauria > Squamata > Crotaphytidae > Gambelia > Gambelia wislizenii. Next base: position 443,742,877 of record JAUMIR010000001.1, on the reverse strand, counting down.
CTTGGTAAAAATGAGATAATGAGCACCTTTTTCTACTAGGAATGGCAGTCCCAAGGCTATATTGGAATACTGACTCCCACTGGGGACTGGGAGCTCCCACTGCTTCCCTCACTCCTCAAGTTAAGTTCTAGGTCCATAGTTCACCAAAGATTGGGGACTCCTGCCAAAGAACATTTATCAGTTTCAGTACCATTTGTACACAACTCATCCCAAAGGCTTTCATAATTCATTTGGACTTAAAGATGTTCCTTGTACTAATTTTTCTGCTAGTATTTGCACAACCACTAGTGGAACACCGCTATCTCTTCTACTTTGCTGGGCTTATTTCAATCCGCTACAACGGGGAGAGGGGGGATGTATAGCCTGTGAGCCACATGTGGCCCATCAAGCCCTTCCAGTGAGACTCCCAAACATCCCCTCTGTCTATGGGATCATGACCATCCATTGCAATATAATTTCAGCTCTCCTACATCTTTTTTGGGCCTGAAATAGCTTCCCCCCTCCAAAATTGGAACTGACCTTCTTGTGGGGTAACCAAGACCCAGCAGTGAAAAACTGGGCAGATGTAGACTTACTGTGGTCCTTGCCTACTTTAGAACCAGTCAATGAAACTCCTGACAGCTACCATATACAATTGGACCCAAATATCTGCGGGGCTTCGGTTCCTGGGATTACCGTGAGTAAGTGAAACCACAATTAACAAAGAACACTATTGTTTTAAACGGAAGGAAAAATGGAAGTGAGGTGGTTCCTTGCAGAGGGTTCTAAAACTTGACAGAACTTAAGAATTTAAGTAAAAGAAGCTGCTAAAACATTTAAAAGTTGCCCCCCCCCGACATTCACAGGGGTTAGGGACACAGGATCACCACAAAAGTGGGAAAACCTTTAATTCAGTGGGGAGCTGCAGAGGCCAGGCTCCCCTGGGGGCTTCTCAGGCTTGCAAAGTGGGTGTCTTGGGGAGCCCCTCAATGGGGAGGAAGCACGAAGAATCGCCACTGCTGACAACTCCCTCCTGAGGTCCAAGGCGTGCACATTCACATAAGGAGCCTTGGGCTTGGGGAATCTCCAAGAATTGCTGCTGCTGCTGCTAACTCCCTCCAAAAGCCCAAGGCCACTGTGTGCAAGCTTTGTCCAAGAAAGGCACTGAACACTGGCAATACTGTACTGTACACTCCCTGTACACTGAAAAAACGTGAGAAAAAATGAAAGTAGGAAGCAACGCGAGAACACAAGATAATTGCACCTCACTTCTTCATTCTCCATTGCCTTCCATTTTCAATTGAATACTCATTTGTACAGCACAACAGTTCCACTCAGCTGATGTCCACTAAAGTCAGTTGCCTTTATTACTACTATTTCAAGTTTATTTTCATTAAATTACATTTTTTTCCAGACATTTTTGGACTGTGGATGACTGAAACCGTGGATATGGGATCTGCAAATATGGGGGTCCGACTCTATTGTATAAATGCATGATGTGGAACATCTTTTAAAATTTAAAAAATCAAGAACACAGAACTATAGCAGGCAATCGTGAAAGCTAGCAATACAAGTCTAAAAACTATACTTTCAAAAGCCAATGAGAAAACAAACTGTCAATTCCTACACTTGTTCAACAATTTCTTTAAGGAGAGTCATACAAATCACTTGCACTGAAAACCTTCAGAATGTGGCATCTGAGCACTGTGTTACTACCACAAGGTCCTTTTTTCAGCCCTTCAGGGATCCATAGAATCATAGAATTGTAGAGTTGGAAGAGACCACAAGGGCCATCCAGTCCAGCCCCCTGCCACGCAGGAATCACGATCAAAGCATCCCTGACAGATGGCCATCCAGCCTCTGTTTAAAGACCTCCAAGGAAGGAGACCCTACTATGCCCCGAGGGAGTGTGTTCCACTGCTGAACAGCTCTTACTGTCAGAAACTTCCTCCTAATGTTGAGGTGGAATCTCTGTTCCTGGAGCTTGCATCCACTGCTCCGTGTTCTAGTCTACTTTTATTTCTACTGTGTGTCAGAATAACGGGCCTCATGAACAAATATTTTCTATAAATCCCAGTTTTGAAAAAGAAAATACCAGCTGACTGACCAGTCATGCTATAATACCTGTTCTAGAATTCTTCTGCATCTCTTCTTCTCAGACATGCTAGTTCGGAAGAGGTCTTCGATAAGGCGGTAATTCTGAGCATCAATAATATTGCTATAAAATGAAGAATTTGGTTTAGAAAATAAACAGTTTTATTCAAGCAAACAATCAGCAGAATTTTAATTTAATAATGTATTTTTTGATTAAGATTTCTCAGCAGCAGAATCATAAAGCTTATTTGCATAGAGATGAGAGAGGGCCACTTTTATTTCTGTATGCACTATATATCTACGGTCAATTGTAAATGGAAAGATAGTACCAGATCATTACTGCCTATTAGGTTAAATGTTTTAATCATCTAAGCCTCCATCAAACCAACCACTTACAAGGCTCTCACTAGAATTAATTATAAGAGCATGCATGCAAGGCAAATTAACAGCCAATACTTACGAAGCCAACAGCTCTAGTGCAATAAGTTTGTCTTTGCTAAAAGTGAAACAGTTGAGGATGTTAACCACTTTTGCTGCAGAAACAGCTACCATTTTCTAGAAACAAAAGAAAAGTAAGTTGCCACAATCCCTATCACATACATGTTATAGGCATACAAAACAAACAGTTTAAGCTTGTGGCAACAGACGTTTGGGTCAGAGAGCACACACCAACAAATGCTTCACTAGCCATTAAATCATGCTATCCTTAGAAGACAGCTGAATCAGAAACTAGATAGAAGCAAGAAAGGCAAATGTCACTATGGGGATGGGAGAGGAAATCAGAGAAATGTGATTAAATGAAACTATTTCTTCAGTAAACAAACAAACTTACATGCTGTAATGCTTTCATTGCTTTTAACTGTGGTTCAGCCCAAGAGAAGTACCTCAGTAACTCAACAATCTGCAACAAAATAAATCTTACAGTCCATCATATATGAAAAGTACATGACTTAAATACAACAATTCATTTGCTGCTACTGAATTCTCTAGAAGTCATGTTCTCAGAAACTTTAAGAAAAAACGAGTTCTCTGTGATTCTTTAACAGTTGAGAACTACTTTAGTAAAATTTAAATCATGAATACCACACATTCAAGAAGTCTACATAATTATAAATTTCAAAATTAAAACCAGACTCATTATAAGCCAAGTTTCATAGCAGAAATCTGAATGGAAGTACAAAAGTGCTGATAGTAGCTAATGTGCTTGTGCCAAGGGTGAGGCCATTTTTGCATAAGGTCAGCATCTGTACCCACATTGTGCAGAGCATGGGACAAGTCTATATAGTTGACAAACATCCATCATCAGCTGTGGTTCTTAGACTGATAACAGAGGAAACACCTACATCATCATACAAAACAAGTGCTGATTTGTATGCAGAGTGCTGTCATTATCATGACAGTCGTCTATTTATTAATTATTTATATCTCACCTCATATCTAGTATCTTAGGATAGCATACAATGAGACCAGTTTGAACAGTTTATTGTATTTACATACCACCTTCCCTCCAATGAGGCCTACATTTTCTTCTCTTCCCCACTTCAAACTCATAACAACATTAGGAGGTACATCAGGCTGAAATGAGTGACCAGCTCAATATCACCCACTGAATGTCATGGCTCGCTGGAGAAATGAGCCTTGATCTCCCATGTCCCACTCCAGCACTCTAACAACTACATCACACCGGCTCTCACACCACTTCAACATTTTGAGAAGAAAAATAAGACATCTTGAACAGGATTGCTTACACAGTTATATTTGCTTTTAGTCTCAAACTGCAGAGATTAATATTTTGTTTATTCATCATTACCTGTTCACTAGAAAAGTATCCATGTACATATTCAATTGCTTTTAATTTGTATTCCATCAACACAGCCTATAAAACACAGAAAATGTAGTTGTCAAATTTGGGGCAGAAATTTAGTTCTCAGGACTAGAGGAATGATGAGTTAAGTCTACAAGTCCATCAGGAATCAAGGGACATCATGTACGAATAAAGTTTCTAAAAGCGATCCTTTATAATACAGTCGGTCCTCCACACTTGTGGCTTTAATTTTTGCAGATTTGATTATTCACGGTTAATTTGTTGCTGCCTCCACTGCTACCCTGTGCCATTTTTAATAGGAATGCAAGCTTCACGAGAGTGAGGCTACGAATGTCTGGCGAGCCTTGTGAGTTCTTACTAAAAATGGCGTAGGCATCAGCGGAGGTGGCAGCAATTCCCGCCAGCCACCCACTTCTGTCTTGCAAAGGAATCCCATTGCCTTGAAGGCAGCCACAGTGGATTGAATCAAAGATGTATGATCAATGAACCCTTGTTAAAATCAAAAGACTCAGGGGTTTCATAAAAAAAGTATGTTAAATATAACTTAGAATTGTCAAACAAGCATCATTTTAAAAATTGTAACAGAAACTATATATATGCATCAAAACTATGGTGAAACAGAATTAAAAAAAAATCTCTACAAGAGTATTTCAGTTCCTCAAAGCTATTATTTTCTAAAGAATCTATTCCTAAATATGAACCTTTTATTGTGCTATGCTGCCAAAGGCAAGAGGTACTTTGCTCCCCTTATGTATTTGACACCTGTGCTGTATTAACAACATGCTATTTGTTTAACCAACTCTCACCTTTCTAATTTCATCAAGAACCATCTCAAATGCCTTCTTATCCATCTCGTGTTCTTCAGAGGCACAGCCTTTTGTTTCTTCAGGCACTCTTTATGGCAGAATTGTTTTCTGTGAAAGAAACAACAAATAAAATAAAAGCTTAATATCCGTTTGCATCTCTTAATCATGAAGTTGATCAACAAATATGGAACTGTTAAATGAGAGAGCTCTATCTTTGGAAGCTTCTGCACTTTACTCCCTCTCTCCTCAAAACCTCTATTTCCTGTCTGCCAAGAGCACTCTGTGCTAAGCAACAAACTGTGAAACTGTATACAGCACCTGCCTTTCACCTCAAACTATAATACAAGATCCACAAACCGTCTCACAAGCAGCATTCTGTCAACTGCTTCATGGACTCCTCGAACCAGAAGCAAAGAAACAGAAATACAAAACATAGGAGACAGCAACAGCCAACATCACCTTGAGAAAGTTCCCATCATGTTTGAAGCATTCCTGCAACATTTTCTGTTGCAAGTGCTGTGGTATACTAAGTGTATATAATAAAGTTATGATTTGCAGCCTTTCTTAATACCTGAGGAACTTTTAAGTTCTGGATATTCAATAGCAACCCATGAAACAGATACAGGATGTGAATAAAATAATAAAATACATTTTCTGAATATTTTGATTTGATTTAGAGATCTTCACAGACTGAGAAAATACTATGACTTGGGGCCCTTTCACCCCAACACAATTATAGCACTATAATGCCACTTTAACTGCCAAGGCAACATCCTGTGGAATCCTGGGGATTGTAGTGAGGCACTAGTGCTCTCCAGCAGAGAATTCTAAATACCTCTCTGCTCAACTACAAATTCTAGGATTCCATAAGGTGGAACCATGGCAGTTAAAGTGGAATCATCCTGCTTTAATTGTGTAGCATGAAAGGGCCATCAGAACTAAAAGTGGCCTATGTTAGGTGGAATGGTTTCCACTTAACTAAAAAAAGGCAAGCTGCTTTGAATTCTGCTATTTCCACTGCCCTGCCTCAACAACCCTGTATCTCATCCCATTGGGCCACTTGACGTTCATAACTGGTTGGGATGGAGTCGCAGGGGCTGCAGTGAGAAGGATGAGCCAGGGTCAAGAATCTCACTATATTCTGTACTCCTCGGGTTGTAACTGGCATCCCATGTACAATTGTGGGCACCACAAGAAAAAATATATAGCCACACTGATGTCCAGAGTAAGGTGAGCAGGAGAGTGTAGAAAGTAAGTCATATGAGGAACAAATAGAAGAGCTAAATATTTAACCTGAAGGAGAACTATTCTTGTTCTCTGTTGCTCCAAAGGGCAAGACTAGAGCCAACAAGCAGAAATTGGTGATGTGTTGTAACACAGACATCCTTGCATTGATGAACTGATTAAAACATTCAGTATGATAAAAAGAGGCAGCATGTGTAGCGGTTTGAGCATTGGATTACAACTCTTGAGACCAGGGTTTGAATCCCTGCTTGGCCATGAGAGCCCACTGGATGACCTTTGGCATATCACACTCTCTCAGCCTCAGAGGGAAGCAAAGGCAAGCCTCCTTCTGAACAAATCTTGCCATGAAAACCCCGTGATAGGTTTGTCTTAGGATCACCATAAGTCAGAAATGACCTGAAGGCACACAACAAGGACAACAACAACAGATTAAAAAAGCTTTTGTCCCATTCAAATCACTTGAGAGAGAGATGAAGCTCTTGATCAATTCTTAGGCAGCTGTTTCGCAAAGCAAGAATACCTGTGTAACTATTGAACTACTACCACTGAACTATTGGACTACTACCATTTCAGTTTCATCTCAGCCTACTGATTTACCAGCCACATGTACCTAAGTATATGCTCAATAATCTGCCAACTGAAGCAATAGTTCATGCAACTGTCCAGTGGGTTACTCCACAAAAGCTTATGTCAAATAATGTGTGTTAGTTTTCAAGGAGCTACAAGACTTCCTTTTCTTTTGCCTGATGGTAAGAATTGTTCAACAGTGACTTGAGAGGAGGTGGGCTCTCCTTTATTGCAGAAAAGTAAGCAAAGGTTGGATAACTGTCTGTGAGAGATACTGCAGTTGCATCTTGCATTGCAGACCCTGAACTAAGTAGGAGAGTTCACTTAAATGACTTCTTAAGTCCTGTAGAATTCTATGATTCTACAAAAAAATCAAACTACTTGAGTAGGGTTCTATTCAAAGCTCTCTGGATCCAACAAAAAACTACTAGTTTTTTGAAGAATTTATCCTTATTTTAAAAAGTAACACAACTATGGCATATTTTATTCTGGATGTTTTCATCTGACAAACAGCAAACGTAAGTATTTCAGTGATACTTTTAATACACATTAGGGGTAAATATTAATAGGTATTAATGATTATCTGCACTCCAATTGGATGCATGTTTAACTAAAAAGTTCAGTGGAATTCACTTCCAAGTAAGAGAATACACAATTGCAATCACTGCATATCTTGCTATCACTCCCATCCCAGATTTCTCACACTACCAGTCCAGTGCATCCTACTGGCCAAGCTGGGTCTCCAAGGGAAATCTCCCAATCATCACCCCATTTATCTCCAGAATGAAAAGGGATCTAACACTTTAAGTATTGAGGTTAACACCCCATACATTCAGGGAGGACCCCCCTCAGATTACACATATAACTAAAGTGTAATCTAGTGTGGGGGATCCTCCCTGAATGTGTCAGGTATTAGCAGAGACCAAAATTCACAATAAATTCACCCTGACATGATGATGCCTTTATCAACCCAATTTAAATAAGCAAGTCTCACTTTAAGAATGCATCCACATAGAAAAATTATAGCCCTTTGATACCACTTTAACTGCCATGGCACCATCCTATGGAATCCTGGGATCTGTAGTTTAATCATAGAATCATGGAGTTGGAAGAGACCTCAAGGGCTATCCAGTCCAACCCCCTGCCATGCAGGAATACACAATCAAATCATTCCTGACAGATGGCCATCCAGCCTCTGTTTAAAAGCCTCCAAAGAAGGAGACTCTACCGCACTCCGAGGCAGTGTATTCCACTTCTGAACACCTCTTACTGTCAGGGAGTTCTTCCTAATGTTTAGGTGGAATCTCTTTTCCTGTAGTTTGAACCCACTGCTCCGTGTCTTAGTCTTTGGAGCAGCAGAAAACAAGCCTGCTCCATCCTCAGTATAACACTCCTTCAAATATTTAAACGACGCTATGAGAGCTCTAGTGCTATAGTTTTTTTTGATAAAGTTACCAGCTTGGTAGATGAAGGGAATGCTGTGGACATTGCATACCTTGATTTCAGTAAGGCCTTTTACAAGGTTCCCCATGACATTCTTGCAAACAAGCTTGTAAAATGTGGGCTAGACAAGTTAACTGTTCAATGGATTTGTAACTGGTTGACCGGCCGAACCCAAAGGGTGCTCAGCAGTGGCTCCTCTTCGTCTTGGAAAGATGTGACCAGTGGGATGCCACAGGGTTCTGTCCTGGGCCCAGTGCTATTCAACATCTTTATCAATGACTTGGATGAGGGAATTAGGGGCATACTTATCAAATTTGCAAATGACACCAAATTAGGAGGAGTAGCTAATACCCTAGAGGACAGGATCAAAATTCAGAATGACCTGGATACACTGGAGAGCTGGGCCAAAGCTAACAAAATGAAATTCAATACGGAGAAATGTAAAGTACTGCATTTAGGGCAGAAAAATGAAATGCATATAGGATGGGAGAGACCTGGCTGAACGAGACTACGTGCGAAAGGGATCTAGGAGTCCTAGTAGACCACAAGTTGAACATGAGTCAACAATGTGATGCGGCAGCTAAAAAGGCCAATGCGATTTTGGGCTGTATCAATAGAAGTATAGTGTCTAGATCAAGGGAAGTAATAGTGCCACTCTATTCTGCCTTGGTCAGACCTCACTTAGAATACTGTGTCCAGTTCTGGGCACCACAATTCAAAAAGGATATTGACAAATTGAAGCGTGTCTAGAGAAGGGCAACTAAAATGGTGAAAGGTCTGGAAACCATGCCTTATGAGGAGAGACTTAGGGAGCTGGGTATGTTTAGCCTGGAAAAAAGACGGTTAAGAGGCGATATGATAGCCCTGTTTAAGTATTTGAAGGGATGTCACGCTGAGGATGGAGCAGGCTTGTTTTCTGCTGCTCCAGAGACTGGAACACGGAGCAATGGATGCAAGCTCCAGGAACAGAGATTCCACCTCAACATTAGGGGGAACTTTTTGACAGTAAGAGCTGTTCGGCAGTGGAACACACTCCCTCAGAGCGTGGTGGGTTCTCCTTCCTTGGAGGTCTTTAAACAGAGGCTGGATTGCCATCTGTTGGGGATGCTTTGATCAAGATTTCCTGCATGGCAGGGGGTTGGACTGGATGGCCCTCGCGGTCTCTTCCAACTCTGCAATTCTATGATTCTATAGTTTGCAGTGGTTCTCAGGCTTCAGCCATTCAGCTGTTTTGGACTTTAACTCCTAGAAACCCCAGCCAACTTGAGAAATGATTAGGGATTTTGGGAGCTTAGGTCTGGAACATCTGCAGGACCACAGATGGAGAGACACAAGATGAGAGTTCTCTGGAAGACTGAATTTGAATGACTTCATCTTACTCAACTACAGATCCTAAGACAGGATCAACCTAAATCTATTTCAGAGTTCCTAATTTAGAATAATAGAAATAATTTGTACACACCCAAACACTAAACTGAATGCACCCTTTTGCAAATACATACAAAGAGCCAGCAAACAAATTAGTTACCAAGAATCTTTTCAAGATACAGCCACTTCAACAACTGATGTAATTCAACAGAAGAAATAAAGCAGAGGCTGACAAGTTCATGGCACTTACTCTTCACAACTCTTTCAAGTCTGCACCCTTCCCCTAATACTTTTAAAATTCACTGGTAACTGAGATGGCTCTATGGTGCAGCAGGATGCCACAACATCCTCCCACTTCAGAGTCCTGTGAGAGACCCTTCATCCCTTTCAGAGGAAGCAACACGAGGGGTGAAACTGCCTGGGTGTCAGCAGTGGCCAATTTGAGGGTGGCACTCGATGACTGCATCCCACAACAAAACTGATGCATTCAGCCCATCCTCGTCTGAGGCAGCCCTTTTGATGTGTTGGACTACACCCCCTATCACCAGTTACTAGTCCAACTGCTGTGGATGATAGTAATTGTAGTTCAACATATTTGAAAGTCAGTCAATTGGAAAATGCTGATTTAGGGTAATAGTTTCTAAAGTCTGTCAGGATTTATAAATAGGAAATATGCAAACAACCCAACATGATCAACTGTGACGGTGGCTCAAGCAGATAGATACTGGTTGCAGTAGACCAGTGGTTCTTAAGCTGTGGTCCAAGGACCCCCAGGGGTCCACAATGTCCTCAGAGGGGAGTCCGCAAAGGCTCAGAGGCTGCTCAGCCCATGTGACAGAGGCAAAGCCTGGCTGGCTTGGCCTGTGCATTACCATTCAATCCATTCCAGCCACAAACTTGCAGGAAAACACTGGAGAAAAGTCTTCCCTTCCCCTCCACTGCCTCTGAAGGATGGTTTAATCATGAATGGCGTATTATTATTATTATGGTTTTAAATCTGGAGTTAAGTCTTAGTGGCCCTAGGCAACAAAAGATATTTAAAGGGTAAAGAAAAGGTCAAGAGCCACTGCCATAGACTATATATCACATGCTGGAGAGGAGGAGAGCAGGTTAAGGCCACATGCCATCAAAGGCACGCAAATAATCTCTGAAATCAGAGGCACTTCAGCCTAACGCTTCACCTGGAATACTGTGTCCAGTTCTGAGCACCACAGTTCCAGAAGGATATGGACAAGTTGGAACGTGTCCAGAGGAGGGCAACTAAAATGGTGGGAGTATGTTTAGTCTGGAGAAGAAAAGGTTGAGAGGTGACACGATAGATGTGTTTAAATATTTGAAGGGATGCCATACTGAGGATGGGGCAAGCTTGTTTTCTGCTGCTCCATAGACTAGAACATGGAGCAATGGGTTCAAACTACAGAAGAAGAGATTCCACCAAAACATCAGGAGGTACTTCCTGATAGTAAGAGCTGTTTGGTAGTGGAACACACTGCCTCATAGTGTGGTGGAGTCTCCTTCGGATGTTTTTAAACAGAGGCTGGATGGTCAATTTTTGGGAGTCAGGGCCGGTTTAAGGCACCAGCAGTGTCAGCATCCGCAGGGGGCCCCATCATTGTGGGGGCTCCCGTAGTAACCCTCCTCCTGCAACATTATGAGTAATAATCTCAATATCCTGTAAGATGAATAGCTTAGGTTGAGTTAGGTTACATTGACCTGAGATAAACATCTCAAATAAAAGCATTGCAGGGGGCCCCCAAATTCCTTAAACTGGTCCTGTTGGGGGTGCTTTGCTTGTGTATTCCTGGGGTTGGACTAGATGACCATTGTAGTCTCTTCCAACTCTTAGATTCTAGGAAACCTTACCTGAAACGAGAGTCGCTCACAGACGCATGCTTACTCTGTGCTCCGGATTAATTTACAGCAGCAGCAGCAGCACAACCCCGGAATTAAAACCCTGAGCGGCGCTTACTCTCAGGGTGGACTTGCTCCGGATGGGAGCTTTCAAGCGCTGGCAACAGCTGAGGCTCTCCCACTTGTGGGCCGCAGGAAAGGACTCCGAGAACGTGTGCATGGCCCCGGGGGCGCCAGGCTGCCACTCTCGAGGCAGGCGGGGGGGACCAGGCAGGCCCCAAACCCTTCCGTGTAAAGCGAGGGAGGGAGGAAAGGCTCGGAGGCCACTCGGCCACCTCCGCTCCCCGGAGCGCCCCTTCAACATCCACCGGGGCCGGGAAGCCGAAGAAGCCCCGAGCAGCCACGGACTGACTGACTGACTGGCCGCCCGCCTCCGAGCCACGCGCAAAACCAACCCCCCCGCCTGGAACCCAACTCCCAACCCCGTCGCGCTCCGATGACGTCAACAACCAGGCGCCCCCAGGGAGGGCTTTTGTGAACCCAGTGGATGCTGGGAAGGCGAGGAAGCTTCTCTCTCTCTCCCCCCACCCCCACACTCTTTGTCTACAGTGGAGCTCAGCCAGCCCTCAAGCCTTTCTTTAACTCCCTGACATAGGCGGGATTCTGCACTACATTGTTACAAATCGATCACAGATCAGCAAAGGCACATAGCGCATTTGGAAAACTTTACAAAAGAGTCTGGAGTAATAAACACCTGAGGCGAAGCACAAAAATCAGTGTGTATAGAGCCATGTACTGTCTATTCTCCTTTATGGATTTGAAACATGGGTCACCTATCGCCACCACCTACGAATCCTCGAAAGCTTTCATCACCGTTGTCTACACACAATCCTAAATATACACTGGACTGACTCTGTGACGAATGTTGCTGTCCTTGAGCAAGCATGGATCACCAGCATTCAGGCCATGATATTGAGAACACAGTTGTGCTGGGCAGGGCAACATTTCTAGGATGGAGGACCATCGCCTCCCCAAAATAGTACTCTATGGTGAACTTGCCACGGGTCAGCGTAAGAGGGGCGCTCCAAAAAAGCGATACAAGGACTCCCTGAAACAACACCTCAGGCTCAGCCAAATTGATCACCAACAGTGGTCCGCCCTGGCCTCACATCGGGAGGCATGGAGACACACTATCCACAATGCTACAGCCTTATTTGAGAATTCACGCCGAACAAGTCTTGAAGAGAAACCACAACGCAGAAAGAATCGCAACACGGAAACATCACCCAAGGAGACCTTCTGCTGTGCTTTCTGCAACTGGACTTGTTTATCTCGGATTGGCCTTTTTAGTCATCAGCGCGCTTGCAGAAAGCGCGGGATGAGTCCTTCCTGAATCTTTGTTTGCGAAGAAAAGCCAGAGAGAGAGAATTATTCCACTTTAACTGCTATGGCCGCCTCCTTTAGAATCTTGGGATTTGTAGTTCTGGGCTTTGTAGTGAGGCCTAAGAGCTCCCCACCTAAGAGTGCTATAATGTTCATTGGGAATGGAAGAAAAAAGAGTGATTATAGTGTGTTTAGATTAAGAGGAAACATAGTTTTATTTTTGTATTAGTAAGAAAAGAGGAAAACAATTATTATTTTTGCGTTATTGTTACGGCCTTTTGCGGCCAGGTGTATTTTTCAGTAGAATGGTCTTATTCCAATAAAAAATCCCTATTCCCCCCACCAAAATTCCTAAACTGCAAATCCCAGGATGCCACAGGAGGCAGCCATAGTGGTTAAAGTGGAATAATAGAGCTATAATAATGTACAGTAGGGCCCCTGATTCAGTTATCCACGGGACAAAAAAAAAAAGCACACCTACCATAGAGTCTTCCTAGAAATTGCCTAGAGAGGCATCCTCTCTAGCCACTTTCTAGGTCCTCCAAGATAACTCTGGTATTTAAAAGCGGAAGTGCCATTATTTTCAATGGCGTTCGCTATTATCCACGGTTTTCAATATCCGCAGAGTCCCCCAGAACCAATCCCCAGCAGATACAAGGGTCCTACTGGAGTGAAGTGATGGGATTATACCCAGAGCTGGCATGAAATCTCTGTGCTTCAATCATTTATCACCTTACACTGTTATAGTGCTATTATTCCACTTTAATTGCTCTGGCTTCCTCCTGTGGAATTCTGGGATTTGCAGTTTAGTGAGGCCTAAGAGCTTTCCGGCTGAAAGTTCTAAATGCCCTTCCATACATTCCAAATCCCAAGATTCTACAGAAGGCAGCCAGAGCAGTTATAGTGGAATATTAGCGCTATAACAGTGTTTACTTGGAATGTAAACTATGGTGAATGAGGACATTACCCTCCCCAAAAAAGAATTCTGCTATCCCATGAAATGTTCCTTTAGTCACCAAATTTAGAGCACTGCAGAAACTTCAAACTTAATTTGAGCATTTTTTAAAAAAATGAGCATCCAAAGAAAAGGGGCAGGCAAAGGTACCGAGGGGATGTGGACACAGCAAATAAAAGAATTCTAGGGATAGTCCTTGCCTAAGAAAATGCTATGAAATCCATGAGGTTGCTACAAGTCGACAGGTGACTTGATGGCACACATGCAACTTTTATTTTTTTATTTTTATTTTTTTATTTATACCCCGCTCTTCAGCCACAAGGCTATCAGAGTGGCTTACAAATTGTTTTAAGCAATAGCTATTTACACATCTAACTGCATTAAACAGTTTCCAATGTGTGTTAGCTAATGTGCATTAAACAGTTTCCAATGTGTGTTAGCAACACACAAAAGGGTGAACAGTTTTCAGCGTTGCACTCTTTGCAATGCTATAAATGGGAGGACTAGAGGACAAATGCATTTAGAGGGGTAAAATTCTTATTTGAGTGGGGCAGTGCCCATGCTTTGCCCCCGCTATAGCTACATCTCTGCTTGGGAGTAAGCCACGCTTGTATTCAGCAGGGCTTAATTCCTCCCCACCCAGTAACAACCACACTTAGGCAGAGATGGGTCCAATTACTTTTCTGAATTTCAGTTCTCATGCTAGCTGGGACATTTCTCAGAGTAGCAATCCAAAATAATAAGAAGGAGAAGAAGAAGGGCGTTAAGTCTGGCTACATTTTAGGGTGCCTGTGTTAATAGGGCTGGGCTACACACCTCCAGGAGCCAGCATGGTACAGTGGTTTGAGTGCTGCTGCACTATGACTCTAGAGACCAGAGTTTGAATCCTCACTCAGTCGTGGTAACCATTGGGTAACATTGGGCAAGTCACACTCTCTCAGCCTCAAGAGTTTTTGCCTCCTCAGAGGAAGGCAAAGGCAACCCCTCTCTGAATACATTCTTCCAAGAAAACTCCATGACAGGTCCACCTTAGGGTTGCTCTGAAACAACTTGAAGGCACACAACAACACGCCTGCCAAGCCAGCAGTAAAAGGGAGAGAGCTTTTTGCTGATTTCTCCTAATTTCAAGCAAAAGGGTTTGGATTCTGATTTGGGAACAGGCCCCATTGGACTTGTTTCCAAGCATGGGATGCAACTGTAGATGTGAAAGCAGGAAGAGCACAGGTCCTGCAGCAGGTGAGAAAAGATGTGGCCTGAAGCAGCTTCTCTGCTCCCCATCTACCTTATTTTCAGACCCAAATCCAAAGAACCCCCTCCGCAAGTGAGAGCCACTTTGCTGCTTATGCAAACATGCAACTATATGCATATTTAATTGGGGGATAATACTCCCTTTTTAAAAAGCATGGTAGGCCTTTCAAGTAAACAAGGAAGGAGTTGCACTGCCTCAGGGTTAGGCAACATGTACCATGTTACCCACCCCAGACTAGATTATAATTTGTATGCCCTTCATAGCCTGTGGCTAGAGCTTCATCTTGTGGTGCTTCTGGAAAACATAGGATTCTGAACAGCATTACCTGTGATTGTTGAGACTACAGCCAACTAGTGTTTTTTTTTTAATGTTGAGCATACGTGCAAGAAAGAGGACATCAGAAACCACAGGACCATTGCATTAATTTCCCATCCAAGCACAGTGATGCTCAAAATTATACAACATAGACTTTTACAATATATGAATTGAGAAATGCCAGATGTCCAAGCTGGGTTCAGTAAAGGAAGAGGCGCTACAACATACATTGGATAATGGAGCACACTAAAGAATTTCAGAAGAAAATCAGCCTGTACTTTATAGGTCATAGGAAAGCTTTTGATTGAATTGATAATTAAAAACTATGGATCACTCTTAAAGAAATGGATGTGCCACAACTTTTTATTATCCCGATGCATAACCTGTACTCAGGACAAGAAACTACTGCTAGGACAGAATATGGAAAAACACAATGGTTTCCAATTGGCAAAGGGGTCAGGCATGTCATGCATAACATGTCATGCATAAAGCAGGATTATACTCAGATGAAGGAGCCATGAAAATTGGAGGAACATCAACAACTTAAGATATGCAGATGACGCCATACTACTAGCAGAAAATAGCAAAGTCTTAGAATTATAGACTTGGAAGAGACCTCAAGGGCCATCCAGTCCAACCCCCTGCCATGCAGGAATACACAATCAAAGCACTTCCAACAGATGACCATCCAGCTTCTGTTTAAAACCCTTCAAAGAAGGAGACTTCCACCTTGCTCTGAGGCAGTGTATTCCACTGTCGAACAGGTCTTACTGTCAGGAAATTCTTCCCAATGTTTAGGTGGAATCTCTTTTCCTGTAGTTTGAATCCGTTGCTCTGCATCCTAGTCTTTTAAGCAGCAGAAAATAAGCTTGCATCCTCTTCAGTATTTAAACATGGTTATCATGTCACCTCTTAACCTTCTCTTCTCCAGGCTAAACATACCCGGGTCCCTAAACTGCTCCTCATAGGGCATGCTTTCCAGATTTTTCACCATTTTGGTTGCACTCCTCTAGACACATTCCAGCTTGTCAACATCCTTCTTGAACTGTGGTGCCCAGAACTGGACACACTATTCCAGATGAGGTCTAACTAGAGTGCTGCTATTACATCGCTCAGTCTAGACACTGTATCCACTGATCCACTGCATCCACTGATTAATTATCTACTAATTCAATTATCCAGGGGACACAAAACAGCACACCTACCATAGAGTCTGCCTAGAAAATGTATCCTCTCTAGCCATTTTCTAGGTCCTCCAAGGCAACTCTATGGTTTTTTAAATCGGAAGTCCCATTATTTTCAATGGTGTTCGCTATTATCCATGGTTTTCGGTATCCATGCCCCCCCCCGAACCAATCCCCATATGATACAGGAGTCCTACTGTACTCCTACTGATGCAGCCTAAAATTGCATTGGCTTTTTTAGCTGCTTCATCACACTGTTGACTCATGTTCAGTTTGTGGTCTCGTAAGATGCCTAGATCCTGGGGTTTGGAGTTTGGTGAGGCACTAGCACTCTTTGTCAGAGAAGGCCTGCACTTGTGTTCTCTACGTCAGCCCCTTTCTTCCCCACCCCCGTGTTGTAGTGCATATTCATTTTAGGTACGTTACTATAAATATCTAATGCATTGCTCAAGTGTCCGTAGGATAGATTTTACTTGGGTTTTTTTCCGGGCTGTGAGGCTGTGTTCTTTCTGACATTACATCTGAAGTTTATTTCTGACATTACATCTGACGATGCCAGTCACAGATGCAGGCAAAACGTCAAGAAATAAACTCTTCCAGCACACGGCCTCACAGCCCGGAAAAAAACCAAGGAAAATCTATGGATGCCAGTTGTGAAAGCCTTGGACTTCACAGTGCCCATAGGATGTTTATGATGGAAGAGGGTGGGTGGCAAGACAGAAGTATTTGGCTTTGCCTCTGGTGATGTCTGCCCTCTATCCTATTAGTTCAAGTAAGCATCAGTGACCACTGGCAGTTAATTTTATTACCTATTTATTTTTATATTTATACTGTGACTTTCTCCTAGGCTCGGGATGCAAGGCAGCTTCCAAGTTGATTGAGAAGATTCAGATCCCTCAAATAAATTATATGTACTAAAATAGAACTCAAGCTAATTATTCTGTTAAAACACCAGTTAAAAGAATATACTGTATAAAATACCTCGCCAATAATGGCGAAGCAGTAAAATCTTAAAAAGCACTGTATAGCACATAAAATTTCTCCACACAGCAGGCACTCACTTGTTGAAGGCTTGCCTGAATAGAACAATTTATCCTACAGCTACTTTCCCACGTCCATACAATATATGCACTTTTATTTTGTAAAATTCAAAACCACTAGTATGCCAGAGCTTGAGGAAGCACTTTCTGAAACAGAAATGTGTTAGTTGTTTCTCAACTGTCCACAAGGAAGACATTTTGCTGAAGTGGGCAGTGCCTTTGAATGAGGTCCCAGTCCAGAGTTTCACTTTCCTGGCTGGTTTTGGTGCTGCCCCCGCCCGGGTCCTGGATTGGCCAGATTTGGCAGGACAGGCTTGGGAGACAATACTTTCGGGGACTGAACCTCCAGAGGGTGTCAGGGGACCCAGAAAGTCAGTGGGCCAAAAGAGGTAGAGGAAGGAATCTGGTTCTGTGGCTGAGAGTTTTTGGAAAGTGCCCTGGTCCACGGTGCGCCTGGTAAACCTCTATGTGATGTTAGGGTTAGTTTTCCAAAGACAAAGGGAGGTGAAAAGTCAAAATCTGCAGGATGTAAAAGGCACTGCTTATTATGTGAAGATTTATTGAAATTTAGCTCTGAGTGAAAAAGAGAAATTGCCAAACCATCGTTGGAAGAAGTTTTGGCCATGGTTTAGAGAGACAACCCCAGCAATAACTTAAAAAGATATTTTAAACAAATATTTTATTACTGTTGTTGTATTTTTTGTATAATTTTGTATTTTTTATTAATCTTTTATTATTATTTTTCTTTTCCAAATAGGTATAATTGTATTGTGTAAATATAATGTGATTATAGTGCGTTTAGATTAAGAGGAAAAATGTATTAGTGTTTTATTTTTGTATTAGTAAGAAAAGAGGAAAACAATATTATTTTTGTATTATTGTTATGGCCCTTTGCGGTCGGTGTATTTTTCAGTAGAATGGTCTTATTCCAATAAAAAATTCAAAACCCCCATTACCTCTTGTCAAGCAGAATAATATATATATATATATATAAATGAGCAAACGCCAGCCATGGCCGGGGGTTTATAATTCTAGCTGCCAGTTACTGTTTCCTAAGGATTCATGAGTCGCTGAGGTAGACGCCACCACCCACCAGCACTATGGACCACGGTCGGGGATGATGGGAGTGGCAGTTTCACACCTGGAGGGCCACAGAACCCCCACCCGGTAGTAGTAGTACTGGCGTTTCCCCCCCCCTCCCGCCACCGCCGGATTGCAACTCCCATCCTTCCCAGCCAGGACACCCCAAATGCCTGAAGCTGCCGGGCTTTGGAGAAGACGCCGAACTTCCCCAAGGAGGGGGGCCGAAGTCAAACAAGCCGAGAGTTGTGCCCAGGTTGACGGAGAGCCATCCCGGCTGCTGCGCCCCATGGGCTTCCTCCGCAGAGCGCGCGCGGCCCCCCGCCTCCCTCCCTCCCTCCCTGCCTGCCTGGCTCGTGCAAAGGCGGCTCCCGCGAAAGGCCAGCGCGAGGCGGCCGAGGAGGGGAAAGGGGCGGGGCCGCACGGCCCCTCTATGCAGATGAGCGCCGCCGCCGGGCATTGTGGGAGCGTGGCGAGCGGGGTTCCGCTGGGGCTCGGGGGCGTCGTTGGGGGCGAACCCCTCTCCGCGGCTGGGGAGGAATTGTGGCATTGTCCCAGAAGGGCCGGGGGAGTCTCTGTGGGGGGGGTGGGGGTCGTGGGTCCCGCCGTGGCTTGGAGTGTGGCGGGCGGCGGTGGGACCGGCGGCGGGCGATTGGGAAAGCATACTTACCTGGCAGGGGAGACACCTTGATCATGAAGGAGGTTTTCCCAGGGTGAGGCTCATCCATTGCACTCCGGGTGTGCTGACCCCTGCGATTTCCCCAAATGCGGGAAACTCGACTGCATAATTTGTGGTAGTGGGGGACTGCGTTCGCGCTTTCCCCTGATGTCTTGGTATCGAAAAGCAGAAGGAGGCGTTTGTCTTTTTGGGTTGGCTGTTTTTCTGTGCGCGGATGAGTAGCCCCACCCGGGACCTGATTTTTGCAATTTGGCCCAGTCCCTTTACCCCTGCTTTTGGTGCGTGATGAAAGGGAAATCCGTCTTTGAATCCTGGGCTCATTTCCCTTGCCCGATCTCTGTTACTCTCTGCCACTCCCAGGACTCTGACCTCACAAAAGTCCTGCAGTACAGAGAGATGAATGCCAAAACCATTGGGACACTGACAGCTGTTGTAGGCTACTTGTATCATCATCATTTAACCATTTGAATCATGAGACACACACTAACAGGTTTCAGTAAAGCTTATGGAATCAGATTTTCATAGAACTGTAGAGTTGCAAGAGACCACATGGGCCATCCAGTCCAACCCCCTGCCACACAGGAAATCACGATCCCTGACAGATGGCCATCCAGCCTATGTTTAAAGATCTCCAAGGAAGGAGACCCCACCACGCTCCGAGGGAGTGCGTTCCACTGCCAAACAGCTCTTACTGTCAGAAAGTTCCCCCTAATGTTGAGGTGGGATCTCTGTTCCTGGAGCTTGCATCCATTGTTCCGTGTTCTAGTCTCTGGAGCAGCAGAAAACAAGCACCCCTTCAAATATTTAAACAGGGCTATCATATCGCCCCTTAACCGTCTTTTTTTTCCAGGCTAAACATACCCAGCTCCCTAAGTCTTTCCCCATAAGGCATGGTTTCCAGACCTTTCACCATTTTAGTCACCCTCCTCTGGACACGCTCCAATTTGTCAATATCCTTTTTGAATTGTGGTGTCCAGAACTGGACACAGTATTCTAGGTGAGGCCTGACCAAGGCAGAATAGAGTGGAACTATGACTTCCCTTGATTTTCCTTCCTGTAGTAAGAGTTCAAGTTCATGTTTGGTTCTTGTACAAATCGGCCTAATTCCTCCTGTATCACCGAGGCAATTGTCTCCAATACTTGGTGTCCCCCATCTCTCTGGAATACCATCTCTTTTCCCCATGTAACTCAATTGGTTACCAGCCACTGCAAAATGCAACCCATCTCTTTCAAGTACTCCTTTATGAAAGAGCTGACCATGGTATAAGAAAAATGTTTCCTCATGACACCATCTGTAGAGCCAGTTGTTCACATTTAGTATTCTTCTTCCTCTTCCTGGGCCACAGTCTTCAATAGTAAGCAGCAACGAAACAACCTGTGCCCTTTAGCTTTCTCTTCAGACCCTATTTTTTTATTAACTACCGCCAAATTCGCTTTGACTTCTGGTTGGGCACTTTGCCAATAAACTACTGCCAAGTTGGCTTCGACTTATGGTGACCCTATGAATGAGAGACCTGCAAGTCACTCTGTCATCAACAGTCCAGCTCAGATCTTGCAGACTCAAGGTCCTAGCTTCATTGATTGGGTCTATCCACCTGTAATGTGCTCTTCCTCTTTTCCTACTGCCTTCTGTCTTACCAAGCATTATTGTCTTTTCTAATGAATTGTGTCTTCTCATGATATGTCCAAAGTGCAACCATTTCAGTTTAGTCATCTTGGCTTCTGGGGACTGCTCATACTTGATTTGCTATAGGAGCCATTTATATGTCTTTTTAGCAGTCCAAGATATCCATAGAACTCTTCTCCAGAACCACATTTCAAATGAGTTGATTTTTTTTCCTATCAGCTTTCTTCACTTTCTTCACAACCACACATACTAACTGAAAATATGTTGGTATGGACAAGCCTAACTTTAGTATTTAATGATATGTTTTTACAGTTCAGGATCTTGTCTATTTTCTTCATGGTTGCCCTTCCAAGTCCTAGTCTTCTTCTGATTTCTTGGCTGCAGTCTCCAATCTGCTTAATGATTGAGCCAAGGTATGGAAAATTTCAGTGTCTTCATTGTCTACTTTAAAGTTATGTAAATCATCTGCAGTCATTATTTTTGTTTTCTTAATGATCTGCTGTAAACTTGCCTTAGCACTTTCTTCCTTGACTTTCTCCAGTAGTCATTCCAAGTCTTTGCTATTTTCTGCTAACAGTATGGCATCATCTACATATATTAAATTATCGGTGTTCCTTCCTCCAATTTTCATGGCTCCTTCTTTTGAGTCTAATCCTGCTTTACATATGATACATTCAGCATAGAAGTTAAACAGTTAGAGTGATAAAATGCAGCCCTACCTCACCCCCTGTCAATTAGAAAGCATGCTGTTTCTCCATATTCTGTCCTAATGTACACGATAATCAAACCTTGTGATACACCCATTTCTTTAAGAGTGATCCATAGTTTTTCATAATCTACACAATCAAAGGATTTCCCATAATCCATACAGCACAGACTGGTTTTCTTTTAAATTATTTGGTGCATTCCATTATCCAACATATTTGTGATATGATCCCTAATGCATCTTCCTTTCCTGAACCCAGCTTGGACCTCTGGGATTTCTTGCTGCATATATTGTAAAAGTCTTTGCTGTAGAATTTTGAGGATCGCTTTGCTTGTACAGGAAATTAATGCTGTGGTCCTGTGGTTACTGCGATCACTGACTGATGTTACCTTTCTTGAGAATTGGAATGTATGTAGAGTGTTTACAATCTGTAGGCCATAGTTTTGTTTTCCAATTTTTTTTTTGACAGAATTTAGTTAGAACTAGATTATTACCATCTGTAGCTTGAAGCAGCTCTATTGGTATCCCATCTGTTCTGGGTGATTTATTTCTCCCAAATGCCCTGAGTATAGCTTCCACTTTACTTTCTAAAATTCTAAAATTCATCTTCAAATGGTTCTTCCCTGAATGAATTTGTCATCCTTTCATCTCTTTTATATAGTTTCTTCTACAAATTGTTTCCATATGCTTTTTATTTTTACTTGGAATGTGTTCCCCTGCTGGTCGTAGAGCATCCCCACTCTTGGTTTAAATTTCCCTTTGATTTCTCAGATCTTGTGGAAGAGGTCTCTTGTTCTTTCTTTTTTGTTGTCATCTTCTGTTTCTCTGCATTGATTGTTATAGTAGTTCTTTTTGTCCCCGAACACAAGTCATTGAACAGTTGCATTCAGGCTTCTGATTCTATTTCTATAACCTTTTACTTTTGCTTCTCATCTGTCCTTAATTGCTGGAAGAGTTTCATCTGTCATCAATTGAAGCTCCTGTTTCTTTTTGGCTACAAATAGTGTATTTTTGCATTCCCCCCTGACAATGTTCCTGGTTTCAGTCCAGAGTTCTTCTGGCTCCCAGTTTAAGCTTAATAGTGCAAATAAATTTTTTACATTAACTTCTACAAGGATGTTCTTCAAGTTGTATTTTGGCATGATGTTGGTTCAGTGTTCTTCTTTAGCTTTACTCAAATTTTTGATAGTAGCCATTAATGATCTATGCCACAATATACCTCTAGTCTCCTGTAACGAGAATGGAGCTTCTCCAGCTTCTGCTTCCAATTATGTATGCTTTCAATTATTTGATTTCTAGATTGGCCATCAAGTGATGCCCATGTATACAAGTCACCTCTTTGGTTGCTTGAAGGATGTGTTTGCGATGAACAAAACTGTTGGCCTCACAAAATTTAATCAGTTGCTCTTCTGCTTCATTTCCCTACAGTCTTTGATTCTGCTCTGTTTCCTACTTTTGCATTCCAATTGCAAATGATGAACAAGAAGTCCTGTTTTTGTGTGTGATCAGTTTTCTCCTGGACTCGAGCATAGAATCATACAATATAGATAGAAAGGCAGATCAGGGAATAGGGATTCAGCCTGTGCTGGATGGGGTCACACTCCCACTGAAATCTCAGGTTTGCAGCTTGGGTGTGCTCCTGGACTCAGATCTGAGCCTAGATGCTCAGGTTTTGGCTGTGGCAGGAGTGCATTTGCACAGTTAAAACTAGTGCGCCAGCTGCGCCTGATCCTTGACAAGTCAGACCTGGCTATGGTGGAACATGCCTTGATTACATCCTTTTTGGATTACTGTAATGTGCTCTCCTCTCCATTGATGCCCCCTTGTTGTGGGAGAGAGGCTTGCATACCCTAATGATGTTTTGAGCTATGCTGGCGGTGGCATAATAGCCACTGGTAGGGTCTCCCATGCCAGACAGGTCAAAACCGAACGGTCTGACAAAGAGCGTCAAAGGGCAGGATGGGCTCTCTAGCCTTGTGGCAACCGTCCTAGGAGAAGGAAAACTCTAATCCCAAACCCGGGCAGATGGTGCTCGTCCAACCCTGTAAGGTCAACCATCTAAGAGAAGGAAACTCTAATCAAACCTACGGCCCGAGGACCTCACTGCTACGTCCATGCTTGCAAGGCCATGGCAGATGAACCTCTGGTTTAAAGGGTGAGGCCAATTCTGTGCACGCTGCGCTCGACCAGAAAAAATCCATTGCACAGGCTCAAAGGAAAAATCCAATTCCAAAAAAAAAGAAGCCCTGTAGCGATAAGCGAGGGACGAAACTGGCAGGTGTAAAGATGCACTGGAAGCCGCAGTCCCAACCCTGCATGCAGGCGGTTCAGGACATTGGTCGCTCGAGGCTGACCCGGGAGATGACAGTCTTGTTCAGCAGCATCCTGAACGACCAAGCAGCCTTTTTTAAGGAGAGCACTGCTTGCTCCATATGGAGAGGGGCCTAGAAAAGGTGGCCTAACGAAAGCTCATCCCCAACTACCTGGTTGGCTAGCCGCGGCCAACGGGAATCTTCTGATGCGGTCAAACCAAGGCAAAGAAACAAAGGTGCACACCGGCCTTCAAAGGTGTAAATAAACTGACGCTTGCATGCTGGAACATCAGAACCATGCGAGACTCTGAAAATAGTAGACGGCCTGAGTGTTGTTCTGCTCTAATAGCCCATGAACTATCATGACTTAATATTGACATCGCTGCTCTTAGTGAAGTTCATCTCCATGAGGAAGGCAGCCTGAAAGAACACGGCGCCGGCTACACATTTTACTGGTCTGGCAAACCCAAAACCAAAAAACATCTTTCAGGAGTAGGCTTTATGATTAAAATCTCCATTGCCTCCAAACTCGAAACCTTGCCAACAGGACACTCTGATCGCATTATTTCCTTACGCCTCCCACATGTTGTTCTCTTTAGTATATATGCCCCTACTATGCAAGCCGACCCTGTAGAGAAAGACAAATTCTACACAGACCTACGCCACCTCATACAAAAAGTCCCTGTAGAAGATAAAATTATTATCCTTGGTCACTTCAGTGTCAGAGTAGGAAAGAACTCTGAAGCCTGGAAAGGTGTCTTAGGCAAACATGGTGTTGGAAATTGCAATGATAACGGACGCCTCCTGCTAGAGTTCTGTGCAGAACAACAGCTGACTATTACAAACACTATCTTTCAGCAGAAAGACAGCTTGAAGACAACCTGGATGCATCCCCGATCCAACCATTGGCACCTCATTGACTATGTTCTAATCCACCAGAGAAACATTTGCAATGTCTGTCATACTCGAGTGATGCCCAGTGCAGAATGGCAGACAGATCATCACCTCGTTAGATGTAAACTAAATCTTCATCTTAAGTTCAAACCTAAGAGGGGTGGCATCTTAAAGAGGAGACTCCAAGTCAACAA
The DNA here is from genome assembly GCA_030847615.1 of Gambelia wislizenii. NCBI lineage: Eukaryota > Metazoa > Chordata > Lepidosauria > Squamata > Crotaphytidae > Gambelia > Gambelia wislizenii. The sequence continues at coordinate 443,718,081 of JAUMIR010000001.1, read as the reverse complement.
TCTTCAACAAGCTACCATAAGAGATAGCTTCCAGGCAAACCTGCAAACAAAACTTGAAGACCATCCTACAGATCCTTCTCCTACAGTGCTTTGGCAACATATCAAAAACAGTATCCTCCAGTCTGCAGAAGAATCCCTCAGGTTCTCCCACAAGAAAAACCAAGACTGGTTTGATGAAAACAACCAAGAGATCCAGGAGCTGTTGGCAAAGAAGAGAACTGCTCACCAGGCATACCTTGCCCAGCCAACTTGTCATGTAAGAAAAGCAGCTTTCCATCTCACATGTAGTAAACTTCAACAAAAACTACGAGACATGCAGAACAAGTGGTGGATCAATATAGCAGAAAAGACACAACACTGTGCAGATCTGGGGGATTCTAGAGGATTCCATGAAGCTCTTAAGGCAGTGTTTGGACCTACTTATCAGGTCCAAAGCTCCTTATACAGTACAGATGGTCAAACATTAATTACTGATAAAGCCTCCATCCTGAATCGATGGGCTGAACACTTTCAAAGTCTCCTTAGTGCCAACCGAGTAGTCCAAGACTCAGCTATCCAACATATGATACAAAAACTGATGAAAAATGAATTGGACATAGCTCCCACTTTGGAAGAGACCCTTAAGGCCACACAGCAGTTGAAAAACGGCAAGGCAGCTGGGATTGATGGAATCCCACCTGAAGATTGGAAACACAGAGGTCATGTACTCCATGATAAATTCCACGAACGCCTTGTGAATTGCTGGGAAAAAGGGGAACTGCCATCAGATCTCCGAGATGCAGTCATCATCACCCCGTACAAGAAAAAAGGAGCAAAATCCGATTGCTCAAACTATCGAGGCATAACACTGCTCTCTATTGCTGGAAAAATCCTTGCAAGGATACTCCTGAACATATTAGTTCCTGCCATTGCAGAAGAACTTCTTCCTGAAAGCCAATGTGGCTTCAGAGCCAATAGGAGTACAACAGATATGGTATTTGCCCTTAGACAACTGCAAGAGAAATGTAGAGAGCAGAACAAGGGTCTCTATGTAACATTTGTTGACCTCACCAAAGCCTTCGACACCATGAGTAGGAAAGGTCTGTGGCAGATCCTGGAAAGACTAGGATGTCCCCCCAAATTCCTTAAAATGATTATCTTGCTACACGAGGGCCAGCGTGGGCAAGTCAGAGATGACGATGCTCTTTCAGAGCTCTTTCTAATAGTAACTAATGGAGTGAAGCAAGGTTGTGTTCTTGCGCCAACTTTATTTACAATCTTCTTCAGCATGATGCTCCAAAGAGCTACGGCAGAGCTCGAAGAGGATGACGGCATCTATATACATTACTGTACTGATGGTAGCTTGTTTAACTTAAGCCGTCTGAGGGCTCACACTAAGACTCTAAACTATCTAGTCCATGAGCTGCTCTTCGCCGATGCTGCTGCCCTTGTTGCCCACACAGAAGCAGCTCTGCAGCGCCTAACATCCTGCTTCACAACAGCTGCAGAGCTCTTTGGGCTGGAAGTCAACCTGAAGAAAACAGAAGTTCTTTACCAGCCTGCACCACAGGACGAACAGCACCATCCCCACATTGCCATTGGCAAATCTGTGCTCAAGTCCGTTCAGCAGTTCACCTACCTGGGAAGCATCATCTCCTCAGATGCCAAGATTGACAAAGAGATCGATCACAGATTAGCAAAGGCACATAGCACATTTTGAAGACTTTACAAAAGAGTCTGGAGTAATAAACAGCTGAGGCGAAACACAAAAATCAGTGTGTATAGAGCCATTGTACTGTCTATTCTCCTTTATGGATCTGAAACATGGGTCACCTATCGCCACCACTTACGACTCCTCGAACTCTTCCACCAGCACTGTTTACACAGAATCCTAAATATACATTGGACTGACTATGTGACGAATGTTGCTGTCCTTGAGCAAGCAGGGATCACCAGCATTGAGGCCATGATATTGAGAACACAGCTGCGCTGGGCAGGGCACGTTTCTAGGATGGAGAACCATCGCCTCCCCAAAATAGTACTCTACAGTGAACTCGCCACGGGTCAGCTTAAGAGGGGCGCTCCAAAAAAGCAATACAAGGACTCCCTGAACCAACATCTCAGGCTTGGCCAAATTGATCACCAACAATGGTCCGCCCTGGCCTCACATTGGGAGGCATGGAGACACACTATCCACAATGCTGCAGCGTTATTTGAGAACTCACACCGAACAAGTCTTGAAGAGAAAGGGCAACGCAGAAAGAATCACAACCCAGTAACATCACCCGAGGAAACCTTCTGCTGTGCTTTCTGCAACCGGACTTGTCTATCTTGGATTGGCTTTTTTAGTCATCAGCACACTTGCAGAAAACGCGGGATGAGTCCTTCCTGAATCTTCGTTTGCGAAGAAAAGCCAGAGAGGAGAATGTGCTTTATGTGGGGCTGCCTTTGAAAGCTTCTTGCAAACTACAGCAGGCTGTTGACTGGGGCTGACTACAGGGATCATGTGACACCCCCACCCACCCCCGTTGAAACAGCTGCATTGGCTACCCGTCCGTTTCTGGGCAGAATTCAAAGTGCTGGTTTTGACCTTTAAAGCCCTAAACATCTTGCATCCAGACTATCTGAAGGACCATATCTCCCTATACAAGCCTGCCTGGGTGTTAAGACTGGCAGGGAGGCTTTCTCTCACTCCCACCACCTTCACAGGCATGGTTGGTGAGGACTTGGGAGAGAGCCTTCTCTGTGGCTGCTCACTGACTGTGGAACTCCCTTCTATGGACAGTGTGGTTGGCCACCTCCCTGCTTTCAATGCGTTGGCAGTTGAAGATGTCTTTATTTAGGCAGGTGTTTGAAATGTAAATTTTAATTTGTGTGCTGCTTTTATTGATGTATTCTTACAATTTTATGCTTTTAATTCATGTGTTTTAATTACAGTTGTCCCTTCATATTCGCTGGGGTTTGGTTCCAGGATCCCCCGTGGATACCAAAATCCGTGAATACTCAAGTCCCATTCTATGCAATGGCATAGCAAAATGGTGTCCCTTATATAAGATGGCAAAAACACATATTATAGGTATATGGAGTGTGAGAAGCATGAATCAGGAGAAGCTGGAAATAATAAAACAAAAAATGGAATGTATAAAGATTGCAGTACTTGGGGTGAGCAAGCTAAAGTGGACAGGAATGGGACCTTTTGTGTCAGATAGATTTTTATTTCCTGAGTCAAAAGCTGTGTAATTTAAGAAAAAATGGGGTGTGTTAGGTCCTGTGTGCAGGGCCTAGCAAAAGATTGGTTCAGGCTGCATTTGAAGGGCTAGGCCCTGTTTTCCTTCTATTGAATGGGTCAAGGAGAGGTTTTTCTCCACACCTGGAGGGTGTGACGGAATGGGAACACCATCCCCCAGCAAAGAAGATAAGGATGTTTTGAGACACCCTAGCACGATAATTGCCATGAGAAAATCTCCCCTTGTTAATTGGCTTGGGAAAGATTCTTTTCCCCTACTATGTTTGTAAGCTTCAATGAGAAAAATCACATATAAGGTGAGGGCATTAAACACGCCCCCCCCTTGTAGCAGTGTGCATCTCTGGGGAGCCAGTTGGTGTTTTCTTTCTGCTTTCTACGTCTGCTTTCTATTGATGAAACAATGGCTGTTTGTTTTTCTATCTGTTGTCATTATAAACTAGCCTTCGTTTTGAGCCCAGAACTGGTGCGTGGTCATTTTGCTTGCCTCATATCCCCAACCAGCATAGCCCCCCAAGCCAGGGAGGTGCTGTCAGTGTAACAGGGTGGTATTTATAGTGAGAAGAGATGTAGCAAAGTCAGTCAAAAGCTATAATGCAAAGTCTGACTAAATCATGGCAATAACACTTCAGGGAAAGCTCATCAATATAATCATAATCCAAGTTTATGCTTCAACTACAGAGGCAGAAAAAGAAATTGTATGATTCTATGCTCGAGTCCAGGAGAAAACTGATCACACACAAAAACAGGACTTCTTGTTCATCATTTGCAATTGGAATGCAAAAGTAGGAAACAGAGCAGAATCAAAGACTGTAGGGAAATGAAGCAGAAGAGCAACTGATTAAATTTTGTGAGGCCAACAGTTTCGTTGCTGCTTACTATTGAAGACTGTGGCCCAGGAAGAGGAAGAAGAATACTAAATGTGAACAATTGGCTCTACAGATGGTGTCATGAGGAAACATTTTTCTTATACCATGGTCAGCTCTTTCATAAAGGAGTACTTGAAAGAGATGGGTTGCATTTTGCAGTGGCTGGTAACCAATTGAGTTACATGGGGAAAAGAGATGGTATTCCAGAGAGATGGGGGACACCAAGTATTGGAGACAATTGCCTCAGTGATACAGGAGGAATTAGGCTGATTTGTACAAGAACCAAACATGAACTTGAACTCTTACTACAGGAAGGAAAATCAAGGGAAGTCATAGTTCCACTCTATTCTGCCTTGGTCAGGCCTCACCTAGAATACTGTGTCCAGTTCTGGACACCACAATTCAAAAAGGATATTGACAAATTGGAGCGTGTCCAGAGGAGGGTGACTAAAATGGTGAAAGGTCTGGAAACCATGCCTTATGAGGAAAGACTTAGGGAGCTGGGTATGTTTAGCCTGGAAAAAAAAGACGGTTAAGGGGCGATATGATAGCCCTGTTTAAATATTTGAAGGGGTGCTTGTTTTCTGCTGCTCCAGAGACTAGAACACGGAACAATGGATGCAAGCTCCAGGAACAGAGATTCCACCTCAACATTAGGGGGAACTTTCTGACAGTAAGAGCTGTTTGGCAGTGGAACGCACTCCCTCGGAGCGTGGTGGGGTCTCCTTCCTTGGAGATCTTTAAACATAGGCTGGATGGCCATCTGTCAGGGATTATGATTTCCTGTGTGGCAGGGGGTTGGACTGGATGGCCCATGTGGTCTCTTGCAACTCTACAGTTCTATGAAAATCTGATTCCATAAGCTTTACTGAAACCTGTTAGTGTGTGTCTCATGATTCAAATGGTTAAATGATGATGATACAAGTAGCCTACAATAGTTGTCAGTGTCCCAATGGTTTTGGCATTCATCTCTCTGAAGAACAACCCCTTCCTACTGCAGGACTTTTGTGAGGTCAGAGTCCTGGGAGTGGCAGAGAGTAACAGAGATCGGGCAAGGGAAATGAGCCCAGGATTCAAAGACGGATTTCCCTTTCATCACGCACCAAAAGCAGGGGTAAAGGGACTGGGCCAAATTGCAAAAATCAGGTCCCGGGTGGGGCTACTCATCCGCGCACAGAAAAACAGCCAACCCAAAAAGACAAACGCCTCCTTCTGCTTTTCGATACCAAGACATCAGGGGAAAGCGCGAACGCAGTCCCCCACTACCACAAATTATGCAGTCGAGTTTCCCGCATTTGGGGAAATCGCAGGGGTCAGCACACCCGGAGTGCAATGGATGAGCCTCACCCTGGGAAAACCTCCTTCATGATCAAGGTGTCTCCCCTGCCAGGTAAGTATGCTTTCCCAATCGCCCGCCGCCGGTCCCACCGCCGCCCGCCACACTCCAAGCCACGGCGGAACCCACGACCCCCACCCCCCACAGAGACTCCCCCGGCCCTTCTGGGACAATGCCACAATTCCTCCCCAGCCGCGGAGAGGGGTTCGCCCCCAACGACGCCCCCGAGCCCCAGCGGAACCCCGCTCGCCACGCTCCCACAATGCCCGGCGGCGGCGCTCATCTGCATAGAGGGGCCGTGCGGCCCCGCCCCCTTTCCCCTCCTCGGCCGCCTCGCGCTGGCCTTTCGCGGGAGCCGCCTTTGCACGAGCCAGGCAGGCAGGGAGGGAGGGAGGCGGGGCGTCCGCGCGCGCTCTGCGGAGGAAGCCCATGGGGCGCAGCAGCCGGGATGGCTCTCCGTCAACCTGGGCACAACTCTCGGCTTGTTTGACTTCGGCCCCCCGCCTTGGGGAAGTTCGGCGTCTTCTCCAAAGCCCGGCAGCTTCAGGCATTTGGGGTGTCCTGGCTGGGAAGGATGGGAGTTGCAATCCGGCGGTGGCGGGAGGGGGGGGGGAAACGCCAGTACTACTACTACCGGGTGGGGGGGTTCTGTGGCCCTCCAGGTGTGAAACTGCCACTCCTATCATCCCCGACCGTGGTCCATAGTGCTGGTGGGTGGTGGCGTCTACCTCAGCGACTCATGAATCCTTAGGAAACAGTAACTGGCAGCTAGAATTATAAACCCCCGGCCATGGCTGGCGTTTGCTCATTTATATATATATATATATATATATATATTATTCTGCTTGACAAGAGCTAATGGGGGTTTTGAATTTTTTATTGGAATAAGACCATTCTACTGAAAAATACACCGACCGCAAAGGGCCATAACAATAATACAAAAATAATATTGTTTTCCTCTTTTCTTACTAATACAAAAATAAAACACTAATACATTTTTCCTCTTAATCTAAACGCACTATAATCACATTATATTTACACAATACAATTATACCTATTTGGAAAAGAAAAATAATAATAAAAGATTAATAAAAAATACAAAATTATACAAAAAATACAACAACAGTAATAAAATATTTGTTTAAAATATCTTTTTAAGTTATTGCTGGGGTTGTCTCTCTAAACCATGGCCAAAACTTCTTCCAACGATGGTTTGGCAATTTCTCTTTTTCACTCAGAGCTAAATTTTCAATTACGTTCTTCACATAATAAGCAGTGCCTTTTACATCCTGCAGATTTTGACTTTTCACCTCCCTTTGTCTTTGGAAAACTAACCCTAACATCACATAGAGGTTTACCAGGCGCACCGTGGACCAGGGCACTTTCCAAAAACTCTCAGCCACGGAACCAGATTCCTTCCTCTACCTCTTTTGGCCCACTGACTTTCTGGGTCCCCTGACACCCTCTGGAGGTTCAGTCCCCGAAAGTATTGTCTCCCAAGCCTGTCCTGCCAAATCTGGCCAATCCAGGACCCGGGCGGGGGCAGCACCAAAACCAGCCAGGAAAGTGAAACTCTGGACTGGGACCTCATTCAAAGGCACTGCCCACTTCAGCAAAATGTCTTCCTTGTGGACAGTTGAGAAACAACTAACACATTTCTGTTTCAGAAAGTGCTTCCTCAAGCTCTGGCATACTAGTGGTTTTGAATTTTACAAAATAAAAGTGCATATATTGTATGGACGTGGGAAAGTAGCTGTAGGATAAATTGTTCTATTCAGGCAAGCCTTCAACAAGTGAGTGCCTGCTGTGTGGAGAAATTTTATGTGCTATACAGTGCTTTTTAAGATTTTACTGCTTCGCCATTATTGGCGAGGTATTTTATACAGTATATTCTTTTAACTGGTGTTTTAACAGAATAATTAGCTTGAGTTCTATTTTAGTACGTATAATTTATTTGAGGGATCTGAATCTTCTCAATCAACTTGGAAGCTGCCTTGCATCCCGAGCCTAGGAGAAAGTCACAGTATAAATATAAAAATAAATAGGTAATAAAATTAACTGCCAGTGGTCACTGATGCTTACTTGAACTAATAGGATAGAGGGCAGACATCACCAGAGGCAAAGCCAAATACTTCTGTCTTGCCACCCACCCTCTTCCGTTATAAACATCCTATGGGCACTGTGAAGTCCAAGGCTTTCACAACTGGCATCCATAGATTTTCCTTGGATTTTTTCCAGGCTGTGAGGCCGTGTGCTGGAAGAGTTTATTTCTGACGTTTTGCCTGCATCTGTGACTGGCATCTTCAGATGAAACAGGCACAGGCTGCCATGGTATGATCCTACGTGCAAAGTAGCTGTTCTTTTCTGCCAGAACAGAGCCAACCTTTGAAATAAATCATATTTTGTTGTACAAACCAAACAGCAGTGGTATAGCCATGAGGGCAGGGTAGCATAGAGAAGAAGAGATGTCACTTGTGAGAGAAATAATGTTTCTGAAAAATAGATTGTCTGTATTAAGACTCCATATAGATTGTATTTTACATTAAAGCATGGTAACATATAATACAATTGTCCTACCATCTTTTGAAAACAGTTCAAAAGAAGCTTTGCCAACATGGGTTGTGTACCACGTGGTGCTCTAATGGTTTTCACATTGGTATCTGACCCTACTCTGGTATCTTCTGAGCTTATAATTAATGGGTTACCTTCTTTACCCATAACAGCCCTGAAAGGTGGGCTAGCCTTAGACAGTTGTGGGTTCAAAGTCACCCAATGAATATTATAGCTGATAAGGAATGTGAACTCAGGTGTGCCCAACTTTACACATACAGATACTGTATCTGTATGTTTTGTAGAACCAATGTTATATAGTGGTTTGAGTATTGAATTCAGACTCTAGAGCCATGGGCCCCACTAGGTGACCTTGGGCAACTCACACTCTTTCAGCCTCTGAGGAAACCAATGGCAAACCCACTCTGAATAAATTGTGTCAAGAAAACCATGTGAGAGGTTTGCCTTAGGGTCACCATAAGTGAGAAATGACTTGAAAGAACAAAACAATAACAACATATCTATATTTATCCAAGGACCATTGTCCTTCAATAAAACGTATTAGATGGGCTAAATACAGGATATGAAGTGCTAGTTGTTTTTTTAAGGAGACGAGCATTGACAAAGTTTTGCGCTCAGAGGAACAGACAAATGAATGTACTGCTAAACTTGTTCTAGTTCACAAAATTTCTTCTCATTCAGTCACAAGTAGAAAAGACTAACATGTGACAAATTGTCTGTGTCCACAGACTCACACACATCTTTTAGTGAAATAAAATATACAACTAGTTGTACTGAATCAGGGTTTTTTTCTCTTCAACTTGGAATGGTACTGATGAGCTGAAGGTACTACTGTTATACCTCAGCAAAACAAAATTAAAATGTTCATATATCAAGTTCAGCTCTCTTGGTGTGTGATTTTAAAAAAGTGTTTTTTCAAGTGTGGTCTTTTTTTGTTAAACATAAGGCAAGTGTATATTATTCTCTACATTTTTACAAATGTGAAGAATAATTTCCACATAAAGCTTTAAATGTATTTCAATACAATTTTTAAACCAAATGTGCTGAATCAGATAACATTATTTAGAACATTAGTTTATAAAAACTGCACCAGTGTACAAAGGAAACAGACAAAATAAAACAATCAACAATAAAACAATGCCCACAGTATCAAAATGTACAATAATAATTGGCTCAAAATATGTTGCTGCCTGAAGTGTACCAGCAAATGGCACCCCTACCCATCCAAGCTAAGATACACAGTAGGCAATACCAGCCAAGATGTTTCCTCTGCTTCTTCTCATGTAGAAAACTCCTATAAGCATTTCTCCCTTTCCCTGGCAATAAATACTGTATGCATTAAAAAAAATATAACTGAGAAGGTGCTACCCTTGTCCTTAACGACAAGCCAGATTTGCTGCCTGAGATGGCTGTCTCATTCTGCTTTATGGTAAGGCCTACCTTACTGATAATAATCACTGGTCAGAAACCATTCATAAAATGATTCAATTGGAGATATAAATATACACTCAAAGCATAGTTCTACTGTACCAGTACTCTATTTTCCTCAACTGGTCCTCATTTTGGGAAAAGCCAGGATTTTCCAGCATTGCCAATGTATTGGTCCTGATGGCTGGGGGAGTTGACAAGTTGAGGAAAATAGAGTACTGGTACAGTAGAACTATGCTTTGAGTGTATATTTGTATCTCCAATTGAATCTATCTATCTATGTAATTTACATTCAACCCTAAATTCACCCTTCTCTTTATCCCTTTCATTCTTCCTCTTCCCTTCCTTCCTTCACCCTTCTTATACCTCTCATCCTTACCCCCCATTTAACTTCTCTTCCTCATCACTTTCTTCACATCCTCTAACCCAGCCTTTCTCAACCTTTTTAGCCTGGTGGAAGGAACCCTTGAACCAGTTTTCAGGTCTCAGGGAACCCCCTGCCTTAAAAAAAACCTATATCGCTAAAAAAAGTTTATTTTTTTCAGTCTCAATATCTTGGGGAACCTCTCTTAGAATGTGATAAACTGTCTCTTGGGGAACCCTAGGGATCCAGGGAAACTTGGTTGATTGAGAAACCCTGCCCTAACCTCCTCACAGGAGTATCTTTAAGGTGTGGTGAGACTGAGGAGAGAGGTTTCCATATTGGGCCCCTCACGCCCACCTTGGTTCCCTCCTTCTCGCTCCTTCCCTCGCCTGTTCAGGCAGAAAAGCCTGAGGGGGAGCCGGGAGAGCAGGTTGCTTTCCACTCCCCTTTATAAGAGGAGGAGGGAAATGGAGGTTGGGATCCCTCCCTTCTCTGGAGGAGTCGTTGTCGTCTCCTCCTCGCTCTCTGCCCTTCGACGTGGCACCGGCTTTCCCCATCAGCCATGTTGTTTGCGTCGGCAGCGCTCAGGCTGCTGGGTTTCCTGAGCGAAGGAGACTGAAAGCAAAGCAAACAAGGCGGGCGGAGGCGGCTTCCCCGGCTGAGGCAGCTCGGCACGGAGGGTGGCTGGGTTGGCTGGGCTAAGAGGAAGGGCTGGCAGGCGGCCTCGCTCGTCAGAGACCCGCCGTTTTGGGCTCAGACCCCTCGATCGCCTCCCCTTGACTCGGGGCTGCGTAATAAGCGGGGAAGGGGACCCCCATCGCTCTGGTTGACTTCGTAGGGCGAGGTAAGTCTTGGCGGGAGACAAGGTGGCTTATTTTCAAGCCCGTGTGAGGAGGAAAAGGCTTTCCTTCCAGACTGCATCAGCCGGGTGGGGCGGTGGTCAGTCAGGGGCTTGCAGTTTCATGAAGAAATGGTCACACTCTACGGTTATAGCGCGATTATTCCACTTTAACTGCTATCTCCTGTGGAGTCTTGGGATTTGAACAGTTTAGGGAAAGACATTTAAGGGGCATTTAGTATAATAGGACCCCCGTATCCACTGATCCATTAGCCACTGATTCACTTATCCACGGGACACAAAACAGCCCGCCTATTATAGACTCTTCCTAGAAAATGTGTCATCTCTAGCCATTTTTTAGGTCCTCCAAGGCAACGCTATGGTATTTTAAACTAGAAGTCCCATTCTTTTCAATGGTGTTCACTATTATCTACAGTTTTCGGTATCCACGGGCCTCCAGAACCAATCCCCATTGGATATGGGGCTCCTACTGTATGATAAAGTTCTCAGACTTCCATCTGCTCTCTGAGTGGAAATTAAAAACTCCCTGCTTTTCTCTTCCTCTCCAGTTCCCCTGCCAGCCTTTCTAAGATACCTGAAGAAACCAAAATTAATAATACCCCTCCTAGTGAGAGGGTCTAACTATGTGTGAGAGGTTTTTTTTTTTTGGTGGATGGTGGTCTGGACAGATAATTTGGGTCTGGGGAGTTGTGACTGCAAGCAAGGACTAGAGCAGTGGTTCTTAACCCTTTCTTTACCAGGGAGTCCCTTTAAATATCTTTTGTTGCTGTGGACCCACAACTCAAGATTTAAAACCCTTATTAGTACAATTACACCATTAAACCTTCTCTCAGAGGCACTGGAGGGGAAAGGAAGACTTTCCTTCTGCTTCTTCCTGCAAGTTTGTGGCTGGAGTGGATTGAATGGCAATATGCAGGCCCAGCCAGCCAGCCAGCCTGCCTTTGCCTTGGTTCCTGTCATGTGGCCACTTCACTACAGGGAGGAGGTGGGCCAAACAACTTTCAGCCCTCTGCGAACCCCCTGTGAGGACATTGTAGACCCCTGGGGGTCCCCAGACCCCAGGTTAAGAACCACTGGGCTAGAGTATTTGGGCATATCAGGTTGCCAAGAGGAGCCAGACCATAATTTGAGCTCTTTTCAACCGCCCACTTTGGGGATCCTTAGAAGAAAAGAGATAAAAGGCACTTGTGATTGCCTGGTTCTATTGGGGCACATATGATCAGCCTAACCCAGTGTATCACTCCTCAATAAACCCTGTGTAGCCTTTTTTTCTTTTTGTGGGACAGGAGAGTTGAAAAAGCCTCTTTCTTTCCTTTTCATGATCTTTATGATCTAGGTGGGTGGGACTTAATAAGGGGCATGCAATAAATGGAGCAGAGTAATGTACCTAATTCTAAGAGGTAAAAGGGGAAGGGAGAGGTCGGTGCCATAAAAGGAGTACAGAAATGGAGGTTTCTTATATTATAGAAAGCCAAGACGATTTTTATTTTTTGTAAGCTCATTTCACCCTGCAGGTTTATTTGTTTGGAAGTATTTCTGCTATGTGTGCCAAATAAGATCAGCTTTTGCAGTAGGAGGGTATCAAAGAGCATAGTCCTGTGGTACTTTGAACGTTATGGTGTAATGGTAATAGTGAACATTATGATATTATGGCATAATTTTTGATAGGCCAGACCCAATTTGTACGATGTATGAAAAAATAATTGAATTCATTCAGCCAGTTTAGAAGGAGGGCAAACAAACAAGTCAGCTACAGTACTAAGGTAATAGTATATTGATTGTGAATTGTTTGAGTGTCTGGCTCATGTTTTTCTAAAAAAATATTTTAGATTGCATGTACAGTATAGTATAGCTCTTGGCTTTAGGAACGCAAGTTACAGTGTATAATGGATCATCTGTATTCCATTGGGATTTTCAGAAAAAACACAAGCTCTCCTTAGGGGTTAATTTGTAGTTGTGTGTTTTCCTGGGTTTAACTGGTTTGTGGAAATGGAACTAGAGCTTATCTTCAGAAAGAGGGCTGAAACATATGCCGAAATCCAGTGTTTGCTTTTAAAAGTAAGTGTTGTGGCACTGTAAAGATAAACAAACTTACTATGGCATAATAATAAGCTCACTGTAGTCTACAGAAGTTTACCATGATACATTTATTAGTGTTTAAGGCACCACACAATTTTCTTTTTGCTACAGCAGCCTAACACAGCTGCTTCTCTAGAAACTTTTAAAAGTGCTTCAGTTGACAAAAAGCTGTAGCACCTGTTTCCACAAATATTTATGGAGTAAGTAATCATAAACTTATTTTCTCAGAAGTCAATCTACTCCCTTAAATGGGACTTGACCCTAGTGTATGAGTGAGCAACTTGCAGCCCTCTAGTTGTTTGACTGCAACTCCTGTGTGAGTAGAGCCAATAGTGAGGATAAGTTGCAGTCCAACAACATGTTGATTTGATATCTTTAATGAGCGTATGTAAAATTGGTGCATAATTTACCATTTAACTATTTTTGTACACTCTGTAATACACTAAATTTGTTTTTAGATTTTATCTACAACTTTGCATATATTTTAAGGGAGAAAATATGGAAAGGGGAAGGATGTGTATAAGACAGTAAAATGAGTAAATAAAAGCATGGTTTCCATATGGTAGATTGGGGTTAAAGGTGAATCTCATTTCTAAAAGGTTGAAGGCTGCTGTTCTAATCAACACATCATAGAACCATAGAATTGTAGAGTTGGAAGAGACCACGAGGGCCATCCAGTCCAACCCCCTGCTAGCAGGAAATCACGATCAAAGCATCCCTGAAAGATTAAAGTATGGACTAAAATCCAAAGTGTTTCAAGTTATGTGTCCAGGAAGTGTTTCAAAGAGATTTGAAGGCACATACACACATAACGGATATCTTATCCTACAGCAAGGATGGGTAACTTGTGTTCTTCCAAATGTCCCTGGACTGAAACTCCGATCAGTCCTAGTCAGCATAGCCAATGGTGAAGAGTGATGGGATGTGTACCTTACTCTTTGTTTTATTGCCTGCTTATATGTTTCACAATGTACAATTGCTTCAAAAAGGTAAGGCATGCATGCATAGTATTTTTTAAAGTAGTATGTCTTATGTTATTGGTAGTTATTGGTAGATTGAAATTTACAAGGGACACTTCCAGACTTTTAACCTGCATCAAACATGGAGTCATAACGTTCTTATGTTTTTCCACCACTGCTTATACCTAAGCAGAAATAAATCTGCTTAGGAAGAAAGTACAGTATGACCCCCGTATCATGGGGGATATGTTCCCAGACTTACCGTGGATAATAGCAAGCCCTATTAAAACAAACAACTTCCACCCCAAGCATACCATAGAGTTGCTCTGGAGAACTTAGAGATTCCTGGAGAGAACACTTCTCTAGGAATCTCTAGGTCCTTCAGCGCAACACTGTGGTCAATTTCCGGTGGAAGGATACCATAGAATCATGCTGGAGGACCTAGAAAATGCCTAGAGAGACTATTATTTTTTGGACGCAGGTAGATGAATCCACAGGTACCAGTCTTGCAGATATGGGTGTTGTACTGTATTGTATTCAGTATTTTTTGACTGGTGACACCAAGAACCTGAATTTTAAATTAAATTTAAATTAAATTTAAATTAAATTTTAGTTCAGTGAGATTAAATATTACCATTTGTGGAATAATCTTATAAGATTTGTAAAATAAAACATATATATTGAATAGTTACATAGCTCACAAAAGAGCCAGTTTTTTTTTTTAATGAGTAAGTTATCTTGGATAATATAAAATGTAGATATGCTCAAATTTGTATAGCTGTGACATATTGAAATGAAGTTGGTATGGCTTGTTGGAAAGAATAAGCTATAGTTCTATGATATACTTTAGAGAATAAAGTATATTCAGGTCAGGTTATTTTCTTGATACATGGTTTGTATGATAAAAATGAAATGGGTCGTTATTCCTGCCAGTTTCTGTAGGCGAAATCATTTTAGCTATCCATCATTTTAAATTTTGATATGATCTGTGGCTCAGACATTGTAAGTTAAATTAGAAAAATTGGAAAAAGATTGCTTTGGCCATCTTGATGCCATCAAGAAAAGCTTGAAAACTGATCAGAATGGCTTATTGTATGAAAGTACAATCCTTAGACCTACACTTTTCAAAAGAAATTAATTTTTTTCCCTATTTTATGTGATGGCTACATTCTAATATATGGAACCTATACCACCCCCCACCCCCCGTATCCATGGATTCTGCATCCATGGATTCAACAAACCATGGTTTGAAAATATTCAAAAAAATTAATTCCAAAAAGCAAACCTTGATTTTGCCATTTTATGTAAGGGACACCATTTTACTATTTCACTGTATATGATAGGATGTGCGCATCCACAATTTTTGGTATCCACAGGTGGTTATGAAACCAAACCCCAGTGGATACCAAGGGTCCACTGTATTTGTGAAAATTGTGATTAAGACATATCAGGTTAGTCCAAGATAAGAACCTTACTGAAGTGGATTTTTTAAAAAAATGTGTATAGCACCACCTTGGGTAAGCAGCTTGAACTTCATTTAAGCATTTTTAACTTTGAGAGACACCTGAGTGCGCAGGGAAGAGTAGTGAGTGCTATTTTCATTTCATAAAAGTACATTCTTTTTCTGAATCAGCCCTAGCCATGGTTAGGAATCTAGCTTTCAGGTTTTACAGCCACTTATCCTCAGGAAAAAAAAAAACTGTACAAAAAACAATGGACATTTAATTGTGCCCTTTAGAATTGGTCACATTTCTTTACATTTAAATTTCCCAGCATTTTTACAAATCATAAATAAACACTTAGAACAAATCTAGAAGTGTTGTAAATAAGGACCTAATGTCATGTACAGCAAATCATATTATGAGCATATAGATGCAAACATAAGACCCCACCCTTTTTGTGGCCCCCAGATTGGCCTTGATCTCCAAAGTTTCTGCAACATCTAAGCATTTAGGGGTGAAAAAAATGCCTGAAAAAGTTCACTTGGCAAATCTTCCAAGACCTCCCCCCACTCCATAAACTTGGAAATTACCACTGGAAGTCACTTTCAGCTGACAAAGGAATGGTAGAATCATAGAATTGTAGAGTTGGAAGAGACCACAAGGGCCATCCAGTCCAACCCCCTGCCACGCAGGAATCATGATCAAAGCATCCCTGACAGATGGCCATCCAGCCTCTGTTTAAAGATCTCCAAGGAAGGAGACCCCACCACGCTCCGAGAGAGTGTGTTCCACTGCCGAACAGCTCTTATTGTCAGAAAGTTCCTCCGGATGTTGAGGTGGAATCTCTGTTCCTGGAGTTTGCATCCATTGCTCCATGTTCTAGTTTCTGGAGCAGCAGAAAACAAGCTTGCTCCATGTTCAATGTGACACTCCTTCAAATACTTAAACAGGGCTATCATATCACCCCTTAACCGTCTCTTTTCCAGGCTAAACATACCCAGCTCCCTAAGTCTTTCCTCATAAGGCATGGTTTCCAGACCTTTTACCATTTTAGTCGCCCTCCTCTGGACACGCTTCAATTTGTCAATATCCTTTTTGAATTGTGGTGCCCAGAATTGGACACAGTATTCTAGGTGAGGCCTGACCAAGGCAGAATAGAGTGGCACTATTACTTCCCTTGATCTAGACATTATACTTCTATTGATGCAGCCCAAAATCGCATTGGCCTTTTTAGCTGTCGCATCACACTGTTGACTCATGTTCAACTTGTGGTCTACTAGGACTCCTAGATCCCTTTCCCACGTAGTCTCGTTCAGCAAGGTCTCCCCCATCTTGTATCTATGCATTTCGTGTAAGTGCAGTACTTTACACTTCTCTGTATTGAATTTCATTTTGTTAGCTTTGGCCCAGTTCTCCAGTCTATCCAGGTCATTCTGAATTTTGATCCTGTCCTCTAGGGTATTGGCTACTCCTCCCAACTTGGTGTCATCTGCAAATTTGATAAGTATGCCCCTAATTCCATCATCCAAGTTATTGATAAATATGTTGAATAGCACTGGGCCCAGGACAGAACCCTGTGGCACCCCACTGGTCACATCTTTCCAAGAGGAAGAGGAGTCACTGCTGAGCACCCTTTGGGTTCGGCTGGTCAACCAATTACAAATCCATTGAACAGTTAACTTGTCTAGCCCACATTTTACAGCCTGTGCAGGAGTAAAAATTGGCTGCCAACACAATTATGGTCCACAAGATCATAAAAGTATATGCAGTTATGCCAACATTGCTGTGTTCAGCAAATGAACTGACAAGTGCTTGTTTCTAAAGCAAGAACATCCCATATTCTAGAGACTTACTGTAGTCTTGCTGTTCTTGTAGCTAAGGATAAAATATTTATGGAAGGCATATGTATTGATAAAAATCACCCATAACATTGAGAGAAAACAGATCCTGAGAAGTATGTTCAACTTCCCTGGTTACATTTCATACAATACCATGTAGCCAAAGAGTTTCATTAATAAACATTCTCATTAATTTTTATTTATTTATTTATACCCCGCTTTTCAGCCACAAGGCTATCAAAGCGGCTTACAAACTGTTTTAAGCAATAGCAACTTACACATCTACACTGCATTAAGCAGTTTCCAATGTGTGTTAGCTAATAATAGGCTATAGTATTAGCCTATATAGTATATACTATAGTAAAGCTATAATAGGGCGCCTCACAGCTCTGCATCCTTTCTGTCAAAGTTCTGAACTTTTAAAAAATATGTGAAGTACCTTATTGCTAGCATTTGTTTCCCTTCTGTTGTAAAAATTTGCTTCCCATCTGCATAGTTACACTCAGTCCTATACTTCAATTGATTTTACATTAATTTATTTACTAATCTCTATCTCTCTGGCTTTTCTTCGCAAACGAAGATTCAGGAAGGACTCATCCTGCATTTTCTGCAAGTGCACTGATGACTAAAAAGGCCAATCTGAGATAGACAAGTCCGGTTGCAGAACGCACAGCAGAAGGTTTCCTTGGGTGATGTTTCCGGGTTGTGATTCTTTTTGCGTTGTCGTTTCTCTTCAAGACTTGTTCGGCGTGAGTTCTCAAATAAGGCTGCAGCATTGTGGATAGTGTGTCTCCATGCCTCCCGATGTGAAGCCAGGGCGGACCATTGTTGGTGATCAATTTGGCCGAGCCTGAGATGTTGTTTCAGGGAGTCCTTGTATTGCTTTTTTGGAGCGCCCCCTTACGCTGACACGTGGTGAGTTCACCGTAGAGTACTATTTTGGGGAGGCGATGGTCCTCTATCCTAGAAATTTGCCCTGCCCAGTGCAGCTGTGTTCTCAATATCATGGCCTCAGTGCTGGTGATCCCTGCATGCTCAAGGACAGCAACATTCTTCACATAGTCAGTCCAGTGTATATTTAGGATTGTGCGTAAACAGTGCTGATGGAAGCATTTGAGGAGTCGTAAGTGGTGGCAATAGGTGACCCATGTTTCAGATCCATAAAGGAGAACAGACAGTACAATGGCTCCATACACACTGATTTTTGTGTTTCGCCTCAGGTGTTTATTACTCCAGACTCTTTTGTAAATAATAATAATAATAATAAAATTTTATTTCTATCCCGCCCCTCTGCAGCGCAATCGGGGCGGCTTACAATATAAAATCTACCAAATGTGCTATGTGCCTTTGCTAATCTGTGATCGATCTCTTTGTCAATCTTGGCATCTGAGGAGATGATGCTTCCCAGGTGGGTGAACTGCTGAATGGACTTGAGCACAGATTTGCCAACGGCAATGTGGGGATGGTGGTGTTCGTCCTGTGGTGCAGGCTGGTAAAGAACTTCTGTTTTCTTCAGGTTGACTTCCAGCCCAAACAGCTCTGCAGCTGTTGCGAAGCAGGACGTTAGGCGCTGCAGAGCTGCTTCTGTGTGGGCAACAAGGGCAGCATCATCAGCGAAGAGCAGCTCACGGACTAGATAGTTTAGAGTTTTAGTGCGAGCCCTCAGACGGCTTAAGTTAAACAAGCTACCATCAGTACAGTAACGTATATAGATGCCGTCATCTTCGAGCTCTGCCGTAGCCCTTTGGAGCATCATGCTGAAGAAGATTGTAAATAAAGTTGTCTCAAGGACACAACCTTGCTTCACTCCATTAGTTATTAGAAAGGGCTCTGAAAGAGCTTCGCCATATCTGACTTGACCGCGCTGGCCCTCATGTAGCAAGATAATCATTATAAGGAATTTGGGGGGAGATCCTAGTATCTCCAGGATCTGCCACAGACCTTTCCTACTCACGGTGTCGAAGGCTTTGGTGAGGTCAACAAATGTTACATAGAGATCCTTGTTCTGCTCTCTACATTTCTCTTGCAGTTGTCTAAGGGCAAATACCATATCTGTAGTACTCCTATTGGCTTTGAAGCCACATTGGCTTTCAGGAAGAAGTTCTTCTGCAATGGTAGGAACTAATCCTCTCCATTGACGCCCCCTTGTCGTGGGAGAGAGGCTTGCGTACCCTAATGATGTTTTGAGCTATGCTAGCAGTGGCATAATAGCCACCGGTAGGGTCTCCCATGCCAGACAGGTCAAGACCGAAGGGTCTGACAAAGAGCGTCAAAGGGCAAGATGGGCCCTCTAGCCTTATTTACTAATATCTATATACTATAAGAGCCAAAACTTTAAAAGTGGTGCACATCAATGAAACATACAAGCAAGACTGAAATTAATATAGATTCTTTATGAAGTCCAAAAAGGAGATGTAAGTTTGTGCTAAGCAGGAAAGTCTTGTTTAAATAAGTATATATATATTTAACATGCGCCAGAAAGTAAGAATAGTTGAAACTTGCTGAAGTTATGGTAGGAGGTCTTCCATATAGTAGGTATCATTGCTCTAAATGTCTTACTCCAAATGATTGCTAAATGGGCATTAGAAGTATGTGTCACTGTCAGGAGGGTCCTTCCAGATGACCTCAGAGACTGAATGGGTCTGTTAAGGGAGAAGTTGGTCTATCAGCTAACCGCTTCCTAAGTTGTTTAGGGCTTTATAAGCTAATAAATGTTTGAATCTGGCTGGGTAGCAAATAGGCAGCTGGTGCATTTTTTTCAGTAGAGGTGTTATATGCTGCCCATAAACTCACTTGCACCTCGAGAGATGAAGATGGATCCAGATGTACAGGTTGTCTCCTGTATGTGTGGGACTGGTACCTGTGGTTTTAATTATATGTTTAATTATATGTTTGAAAAAATGGTCTCCAGACGTTTCCTAGCTCCTTCAGCATGACTGTATGGTAACTTCCACTGTAGTTACCATCAAGTTACATTGCAGATGCTGAGAGAGGCAGCCTCTCTTGGCATTTCCTAGGTCCTCCAGCATGATTCTATGGGGTTTGGTATTACCCATGCTTTCAGGTATTTTCAGTAAGTCTGGGAACATCCCCCCAGTGGATATGGCAGGCGACCTGTACCCCCATGCTGCAAACTTGATCCTTCATAATGAGTGCACCTCCATCCAAAACAGGTTGTCTACCTATCTGTCAAATGTAGGAACCATTCAGTGAAAAGGCCTTTATCTTGCTAGGCTACTGCCTCAGTTTATTGGTCCTCACCAGTCCCACACTGCAACCAGGCACTAGTCCAGAATTTGCATGGCTGCACCTGGTTCAAATATGACTGACAAGTATAGTTGTGTGTCATCAGCATATTGATGCCACTTGGCCCCGCATCTCCTGATGACTGCTCCAGAGGAGTTAATGAAGCTATTAAATAGCACCAGGGACAATATGGTACCCTGCAGCGCCCATATTACAGTTACCAGAGAGCCAAAATACAATCACTCAGTGCTGTTCTCAGGAATGAATACTTTAGTTAGGAGGAGAACCACTAAAGTACAGTGTCCTAGAGTACCATCCCACTGATCTGATCCAGAAAGATACCATGGCTGATGGTATATAATAGTCTGCTGAAAGTTCAAGCAACACTTTGTACTCTCCTGTTGCTGTCTTGATAAAAGTCATCCACCAGGGCAACCAAGACTGTTTCATTCCTGAACCCAAGGCTGAACCCAGATTTCCATTTGTGACAAATATGATGAGATTCTCAGCTTCACGCATTTCTGCAGTTAGATTTCATATTGCTCCTGAAGAAGGCCATTGAAATATAAATGGACTGAAATGCATTGGTTTTTTTCCAAATTAAAACTGCCATCCATAGAGCACTTGGGGATGTGTTTCTTTTTTCTGGTGGATTTTATTGGGTGCTCTCTAGTTTTTGTTGCTTCTGGTGGTTGTCAAGGGCCATGGAGTCCAAAGAGGGTTTATTCAGGATCAGCCACAGCACTACCTCTTTAATTTAATGGAGTCATATTTTGAAAGTAAGCAACAAACAATAGAGTTTTGTGTAGTAGAATCTACCTTCATAAGATCTGTTATGTTCACACAGTAGGCCTGCTGAAGCCAAATGGCATACTGTTTAAATATAGTCATATAGAAATTGTAGCTAAAGACCTTGGGCAATAACCCCCGCTTACTCCAGATTTTTAGAGTGGTGTCACTCTGTGGACATCCTCTTACCATTTGGGTTTATCTCTGGTTTGGAGGAACCTTGCAGTTTTGCAAGTTTTGTTTCTGCCAAATCCTCTAAAGTAGTTTATGAAGTTGTGTATAAGATCCATCCCCTCTGCAGTGGAGCATAGCCTGTTTCACAGGTAACAGTAAAACATAGTTAAGTGTTACATGTATGATCCTCAAGCTTGGGGCCCTTTTGTCTTCCCTCTTTTTATTATAGTTGCAAGGAGGAGACTGTAAGCTTGTGCTTTTCTTTTCACACAACTTTCCCTATGCATAATAGCCAAACCTGCAAACTGCAGCTAGCATTAACTGTGGTTTAATGAAGCAAAGCAAAAGTCATTAACCACAGTTTGAAGCTAGTTTCTCTTATTAAACCAGTTAACACAAAATACAGTTTTTTCAAGGTTCAGACATAATGAGTAAATGTTTTTAGCTGAAATAAAGAAGTAAAAACAGGACTACCTGAGAGGAGAGGGGAGGAAGAAGTTGTCAGGGGATGATAGGACACTCAATCCACAGCAGAAGCCAAAAACTATCTCAGCCGATTTAGTAGCAACCCGTTCCCAAGAATACTCACACACATTTTCAATGGAGTTTAGTCTCTAACTCCTGACAGAAGTGCACAACTACATAGTTCACTGTTAATATGTGAATGCCATCTGATGCAGATGCTTAAAAATGCTTGTACCCTTAAAGGTGGCTTAAACATTAAATAAATAAATGTTCTGGGTGTTTCTGTAACATTATCTCTCTATCTTTATCATCCTGGGGTATTTTTCACTTACAACACACTACTTTTGTGTAGTGCTTTTCTTTATTGCTTAATCCATATGAACTGCACAGCAGCTTAAAATAAACTTGCAAAAGTAGAATAAAATTGTAATAATACAAAAGTGTTCCACAGATAAAAGCCAAAATAGTTAAAGAAAACTTGGTTTAACACACAAAGCCCACAGGAAATAATTAAGCTGTAATGATAAATGTGCAATGATATGTATGGTCTCCTTGAGTTCTTTAGTGATAGCCTTATGATTTAAATCTCTTCATAATGACAGCTAAGAGTTTATGTCCCTAAGTACAGCTCCAGTTGTTACAAACTGTTGAGAATGTTGTGATATTGAAATAGCAAAGATAAACCAGACTATGTGAAGAGTGTTTGGTTTGGTTATTGGAAAGTGACAGAGAAAACCAGTAAGGCAGTTGAATAGTTACTGCAGGCTGTGGTGTGTGAGTGGGTACTTCTGGGGGATTTTACTAAAGATATAATAGCTGTCATTAACCTTGGAAGCAATTGAGTATGTTCAGCATTTTATCTTGCCTTTCTTCCACTCCTCCAAATTGTGGTTTCAGTGGCATCCCTGGTTGATTATACATTTTAAATAACAAGTATGGTATTTTATTAATGTGGTAGGCAGTTGTGGTGTATTATCTTATATACAATACTTTTGTTTCAGTTCATGTTGTCCAAGGAAAGGGATGGGCTATAATTTCTGTAGCACTCACCTACTGCAACTTTGATAAGTGGTTACCAACATTTATGTAGTATAGCAACCCTCTGTAGTAAGCACAGATGTGATTGTAGTGTACAATGCAATGTACGCCAGTCTGAACTTGTTAGTTATAGTTGAGCGAGCACATTCTCCTGTGCAAGTAATTTTTAAATGAATGGGAGTGGTAATCAGTACACCATTCTGCTAGATAATATTTCTCAAGACAAAGCCACTTTACCGGTAAACATGTTTCAGAGCTTTCTCTTATATCTTATATTGCTGTAATGTTTTGAAGTGTTATGCTTTCTTGAGAAAGGTGTGCTTGCATGAATGCTCACTCTCTCTTTGTATAATTGCATTTAGAGATATAGTAGTCCCTCCATGCTGCAAACAAATGAGAAGTTCTTAGTTACCATTCTTTGTTTTTTCCCATGTAACTAAATTCTATTTCAAATGGAAAGGGGTCTCATACATTTCCAAATGAGCAAGTTATGCAGATAACAAAATAGTCTAAAGAACAGCAACATTTTTCTTTTTAATATTTGACTTATTATCTTTATAGTTGAATGTAGTACTAATTTAATGTTTTGGATTTTCCTTCCTTCCTTCCTTCTTCTTTTTTTTTTTTAACAGAAATAAGATAACAATAATGACAACCTTCCTGGAGTTCATTCAGCAGAATGAAGACAGGGATGGTGTTAGATTCAGCTGGAACGTATGGCCTTCCAGTCGACTTGAAGCCACAAGAATGGTGGTTCCAGTGGCTTGCTTGTTTACTCCACTGAAAGAGCGACCTGACTTGCCACCCATTCAGTATGAGCCAGTCTTGTGCAGCAGAACTACTTGCCGTGCTGTTCTAAATCCATTATGGTAATCCTAATAAATTCTAAATCTTGCTTGCATAGTGATACATGGTTATGATTTTTAGAGCTATGTTAGAAATTGGTGTAAAACTTTGTTTCTCATTATAACCACCTGTCAGATTTATTCTGGAGTTTGATAAACAAATCTGTTTTCTGATCTTTCCCATAAAAATATCATAAACACCATAAATTTTCCATTAAAACTCATACAAATATCTGAAATCTCTTTTGAAATCATAGCACATACGGTGTAATTTACACAACCCATGTACTGTAAACTTAAATGCACAAAGTGTGTTTTTAATTTTTTTTAAAATTTACATTCTAAAGAATGTATACAATAACAATAATGTTCCAGTATAACCAAAGCAGGAAAATAAAAACAAATAAAGTAAAAACATGGGGAAATAACCACATTAGCTGTAGGTGTCTATAAAAGCTGACCAAATGTTCAAACATAATTCAATTGAAAATTTCATCTATATATCATTTTTTCAAATGCTGGAAGTATTGTTAGATCTTCTATCCATTGGATCAATGTTTTAGCAGTCAGAAGGATGTTAAAAGTCCACTTTTGTTGGCCATTTGTTAATTTCCAAGAAACAGGTAAATAATTTAAAAGGACATGCATGTCCCTAAATATCAAGAAACTTTCCAATACTAAAATTACTTGTGTGATTACCTCCTCCCAAAATGTAGCTGCTATGGGACAGCTCCAAAACATATGTTTTAAGGAAGCATTAGCAGTTTTACATCTCCAACAATTTGCTCCTTTGGAAAGCCCTTTCTTAAATAGAAGTTGTGGTGACCAATATACCCGAAAGAGCAATTTCTGCTGTATAATATGTAGTCGGAGATCCATAGCCAAACAAGTTATAGGTTTTAAAACTGATGACCATTGACTAGACAAGTATGCTTTTAAATATTGATAGTACTTTTGCAGATGTCCTTGCTATAGATTTTTAAAAAATCAGTTAAAATTATTGAAAACAGTTCTTACTATGTAGTATTTTCATTAATGGTCCCTAATGTCAGGAACCCTGGAACAGATTTTAAGGTGTGGGGGCTCAACGTTGGCAACATTTAATGCCTTGCATTAAAATAAGAACAACCAGTTGAAGCAGGAAACAATATCACTACCATGAAAGCAATGGCAAAATAATAAATGAAATGTTACAAAATTAAATAAATAAAAAAACCCAAAATTAATATATCAAGCAAAGGGAAAAATATGTAAGATGCTGTTAAGTAAATGCAAAGGTACCTACCTATAAGCTTCCAAACACATGTGTCTGTCCACATCACTGCTTTAAAAGCAAAAACTAGAGCCAGGTTGGAAGATAAAGGATTGCATACATAATACTCCACAGATAATACTGTACTTTCAAAAGAAAATGCACAAACATGTATATCCATGAAGCTTGAGGTATTGAGAAGCATGTGTTGAACACATCCAGTAGGAGGGCAAATTTTATCTCCCATCCTTTATCATTCAGTCATCCTTAAATATGTAGACTTTTGCAAACACAGTGTATACTTGGAAGAACTCTCGATGTATTCTGTGTAGATTACTCCCTAATAAGAGTGCATAGGATGGATTGCATGCCATGTTTCTTATTCTTGGGGGAGAGGATCAACTGCAACAGATTTCTTAATATTTTGTATGTGTGTGCTTGATCATTCAGTACACTTCTGATTGATAATTTCTGAGGGGGCTCAACTACATTAGAGTCTTGGTGATCCAATTTGCCTGATCAGCTGGAATGAGGTCAGCTCCCACCAGCCTAATGTTGGGGGGTCTTGAGCTCCCCTAGCCCCCTCTGTTCAAAATGAACTCCCAAATGTATTTCTCTGAAGTAAGGCCCAATGATGATAAAAGTTGTACTTTGAAGTAAGGCTGTACTCGTAAACAACTCTCTTGGAGATAAAGCCACTAAAATCAGAGAGATTTATTTCTACCAGGTGTCTCTGACCCAGAGTCCCAGCATACACAGTGAATGGTGAATTCATTAAAGTGAATGGTGAATTATTTGGGGTAAGGGTACAAGCTTTTGGTTTCCTGCATAGTGGCTAGTTTGATGCCAGAATGCAGATTCCAACCCTGGATATGCATTGGTGGAACAGCAGGATCCAGTGGAAGTGGGAGGGGAAAGTTCTCCTTTGTACTGCAATTTCCTGCTCTGGAGTTCTGCAGAACTCTTAAAACTGGAACTAGTTTTAAGTTAGCTCTGAGAGTCTGAAAGGGGAGAGAGGTAAGAAGTGGGCACTACTGCTAGTATGACATTGGATTTAGACCAGAGTGTTTATAATTGGTTGTACTTATTACTTTAAGAACGGCTTCATATGTGCAATAGCCGTACCCATTGCTTTTAGGATTGTTTTTTTTTTCCTTTTAAAATGTGCTTAGGGATCTCCAAGATTCATGCATCCAAGTGCTTCTGGTGACAGACTGAAAGAAGATGAGCATTAATAGCTTGAAATAAAATTACATTAATAGTTTATATCAAAAACTGCTTTGATTTTGTTGTATAGATAGTATCAAAGTTGTATATCCCCTATCTAACCTGCAGTAGTACAGCTAACCAGACTAATTTGTTTTACTTAAATGATTTCCCCCTTCTGCTACAAATGCAAGATGAATTTTATTTATTTAAATATTTATGTATCATTTTTCTAGTAGGTAGGTTTAAAGGGACTTACACTAATCATAATAAAACAAATTATAAATAACAAATAAATGTATTAATGTTCTGGTTAACTGTAGCCTTTCTTTTCAGTAAAGTAATTTAATAAATAGTAGGGTTAAAAACAAGGAGTAGCTAAAGTAAAATGATTAGAGCAGAAAAGTTTTCAAAACTAGTGTGGATGCAGGTAATGGTGAAACAGAATTTTAGGGTGTTCATGTTTGAGTATGATATTTCCTGAATATGCCTGGTCTGCATTCATAATTTACTAAAGCATTTTAAATTTTATTTTGTAGCCAAGTGGATTACCGAGCAAAACTATGGGCTTGCAATTTTTGTTACCAGAGAAATCAGGTAAGACATAATTTATATATACTTGCTTCCTAATAAATATGTTCTAGGATCAGAATATGAATGGTAGCAGAGATAACACACATGGAAGGCTAGACAAATATTAGTATTGGTAACTGTGTTTCAAAGTATGTTGTGTTCAAAAATTTCTTATAATTCAGTCACTTTTCTCTTCTAGTTTCCTCCTACGTATGCTGGCATATCTGAAATGAACCAACCTGCAGAACTCTTACCTCAGTTTTCTAGTATTGAATATGTAGTACAGGTAACTATCATGATTACAATCTGTGGGACTGCAGTCAGGAAAGTAGCAACTAGGGTGGACTGTGTTGACTAGGATGTCAGCATATTATCCTAACATGTAGAGGTTGTGCTTGCATCTGGTTAGTGTAGTAGAGCAGGCTAGAGTTAGGCCTTCAGCAACACGGCATTCTCTGTTGTCATGTAATACAGAGCTGTTATATAATTGATAAATAGAGGAACGTGAGACCAGATTGTGTATACTGTCTATTGTGGCCGTTACAGAATTAGAAGGATAGACATTACCCATGTGTTCTAATTAGGTTGCTAGCAGTGTAGCAGTATGGCAAAGTTACCTACTGAAGTTTTGTTTGCATAAATCAGTAAGTATGATTTTGTGTAGGATCAGAGTGATCCATGAATTTTAATTTTGGTAGTAAAATGGATGTAGCCACTCTGAAATTGGTTTTGCAGGAGTATTTCCCTAATAGCATTAATTGTCTTTGGTTTGGGTTGGTTACTTGATGTATGTTTCATCACTTTCTCCAGTAATAATACTACAATGTTATTCACTTTTCTTTAAGCGTGGACCTCAGATGCCTTTGATATTTCTTTATGTTGTTGACACTTGTATGGAAGATGAAGACTTACAAGCTTTGAAAGAATCCATGCAAATGTCATTAAGTCTCCTACCTCCAACTGCTTTGGTGGGGCTTATTACTTTTGGGAGAATGGTGCAAGTACATGAGCTTGGCTGTGAAGGGATTTCCAAAAGTTATGTCTTCAGAGGGACCAAGGATTTGTCTGCAAAACAGCTTCAGGTAAATATAAAATTAATATAAAATGGTCTTGTTAGCATTATGATTGCACTGTCTTTGAGGACGGAAGCAGAAGAGCTCCATGCAACTGAGCAAATGTTGTATACAGTGTCCCTCCGTATCCATGGATTTAAGTATTCATGGCTTGAAAATATTCTTTAAAAAATAATAATTCAAAAAAGCAAACCTTCATTTTGACATATAAGGGACACCATTTTGCTATGTATGCCATTGCATATAATGGGACTTAAGTATTCACGGATTTTTGTATCCACGGGGGTCCTGGAACCAAACCCCAGCAAATATGAAGGGACAACTGTAGTTCAGGTATTAGTGAAACATTTCCTTTGTTATCTTATTTGAAGACTGATATGTTTCTAACTTTTAAAAAATGAAATCTGTTTTTTAAAGGTCTAACTGGATAATACATAGGGTGCTTTCTTAATCTCCTTGAAAACATTATTGTGGATATGCTGAACATATAGCTGTATTTCATTTTATTCTGTAAAATATACTCTTCACAGGAGATGTTAGGACTGACCAAAATGAATGTTTCACAAGTGGGTCGTGGTCCTCAGGTACAGCAGCCACCACCATCTAACAGGTATCCACTTTCTTATTAAAATTATAACTATAATTTCCATTGCAGTAAGTTCTGTTTTGTAGCTTTGTAATATAAATACAGTCAGACCCCCATATCTGCAGGACCAACATCCACGGTTTCAGTTATCCACAGGACACAAAATAGGGGACACATACTGGCCTCTCTAGGCATCTTCTTACTCCTCTAACGCAACTCAATGGTATGTTTTTACCGGAGCTCCTTTATTTTAATAGTGTATGCTGTTATCCACAGTTTCCAGTATCCACAGTATGTCTTGGAACCAAACCCCCCTGGGTACGGGTGTCCAACTGTACTATAATTAAGAAATTTGACATCACTTCTGGTGCTAGTCCTCAGTTTGTCATTGCTGCTATTGCTTTCAAGGAGATAATGCCAGCTTTCAGTTTTTATCAGTGTTGGACCTGCAAGAACTAGTATCAGCTGCTAGTAGTGAAGGAACTGCCTAAAATCATCCCTCTGTTTTTGTGCTTTGAGATTTTTAGGAGAAATATGAATGAATGAAGAATTGCAGTAAAGTATTGTTCCATAATTCTTTTAGTCAAAGTGCCTCTTACAGGCTAGAACTCCATAGGAAACTCTACATATCTCAGCTGTCAAATTTATAGTGCATAATACTATGTTTTTTCTGAAGATTCTGCTTACAAATGTCCTGGTAAGATTGTGTTCTTGTCTGAGTTGGCATTGTCAGTGTTGCTGTTAGAAAAAGATTAAAAACTGAAAGGCTATTCGAGTCTCTTCTTCCCTGAATGTGCAGAGCTTTGAGAATTTCGCCTAATCCCCACCACAGTTGATAGTACTTCCAAGAAAGTGTAGTTAAGATCACAACATGCTAGCTTGATAAGCTATCAAATGAGTGCTAAATCTAAAAGGAAGGAATTCAAATAGTAGAAGTATATATTTTTCTGAAATTCATGCTTCATACTTTCTGAAATTTCAAAGATTTAAAAAAATTTAGGAAGTGAGTTGCACTACTAAAAATAAATTAGTACATTCTAGATCAGACCATTGATACTGCGTTTGGGTGGTCTTAATATATTTAAATGTTTAGGATCATTTGAAAATACTATGGGCTCTTCCATTTGGATCTAAAAAGTGTGTGTTCTTGCTTGAGCTTTGCCATTTGTTGTCACTTGTGTGACCACTCGTTCCATTCTTTTGGGAGGGCTGCTTGTAACAATTTCTTAGATCTGCACTAGGGGTTTGCTAAAGTTGGTTTTTTTTAAAATTGGAGACTGTTTTTCCTATAATTTGAAGGGCAGATTTTCTCCTCTTTGAATCAGTGTCATAGGGTTATAGGGCAAAAGTGCTATTTCATGATATACTATCGCTTTTATTTTTTAAAAGAAGAAGTGAAGGGAACCTATTATTCTGATATGTCTTAGAATAAAAAAGAAGCCCACTTGAGGGTGGGAATACAATGTTGCAGCCAATGCCGCAAATTTTCAGAAAATACTGAAACAGTATCAGGACAGCTGAAACATCATTTGGATAATTAAAAACAAACCTGAGAAGTACAAAAAGAAATACTACAGCCTCCTGATACATTTGCCAATTTGGAGGAACACTGTATAAAAAGATCTCTATTTAGCGTACTCTTCTTATTGATTCCAGATTCTTGCAGCCAGTACAGAAAATTGACATGAATCTCACAGATCTTCTGGGTGAATTGCAGCGTGATCCTTGGCCTGTTCCTCAGGGGAAGAGACCTTTACGGTCTTCTGGAGTGGCTCTTTCCATTGCTGTAGGACTGCTAGAGGTAATAAGTTTTCTCTCATATGTGTCTTATAGACCTCTTATAATGTGAATTAAGGGTTACTGAGCTTTCTAGTTTTAAGAATTAAACCAGTGTGAGCTAGGTTCAGAACTGGAAAATTCTGCAGATTTTCCCCTTCAGTTGGAATAGAAGGAAAGAAAGTCTTTTGTGAAACTTTTTCGATTTAGCTGTTTTGTTTGCAGTTGCAGAAAAGTGATCACTATAGTTACCAATTCCAGTTGATTACAGTTGTATCAACATTAACCTTTTTTAAAAAAAGAAATAATGAATTCTAAATATTTGTTGCTTTACAGTGTACTTTCCCTAATACCGGTGCCCGGATAATGATGTTTATTGGTGGACCAGCCACTCAAGGACCTGGAATGGTTGTAGGGGATGAGCTTAAGCTGCCTATTAGATCTTGGCATGACATTGAGAAAGACAATGCCAAATATGTCAAGAAAGGTACTAAGGTAAAAGAACTTGGTTTTTTAATTATGTAATTTAAACAGTGTATTTAGTACTTATGTAAAGTGATATGGAGGATGGACTTAATTTTTCTGAGGCCCACATTTTTCACTCTCTCTGGCTTTTCTTCGCAAACGAAGATTCAGGAAGGACTCATCCCATGCTTTCTGCAAGCGCGCTGATGACTGAAAAGGCCAATCCGAGATAAAAAAGTCCGGTTGCAGAAATCACAGCAGTAGGTCTCCTTGGGTGATGTTTCCGGGTTGTGATTCTTTCTGTGTTGTCATTTCTCTTCAAGACTTGTTCGGCATGAGTTCTCAAATAAAGCTGCAGCATTGTGGATAGTGCGTCTCCATGCCTCCTGATGTGAAGCCAGGGCGGACCATTGGTGATCAATATGGCCAAGCCTGAGATGTTGTTTCAGGGAATCTTTGTATCGCTTTTTCGGAGTGCTCCTCTTACGCTGACCCGTGGCGAGTTCACTGTAGAGTGCTATTTTGGGAAGGTGATGGTCCTCCATCCTAGAAATGTTGCCCTGTCCAGTGCAGCTGTGTTCTCAATATCATGGCCTCAATGCTGGTGATCCCTGCTTGCTCAAGGACAGCAACATTCATCACATAGTCAGTCTAGTGTATATTTAGGATTGTACGTATACAGCGCTGATGAAAACGTTTGAGGAGTCGTAAGTGTTGGCAATAGGTGACCCATGTTTCAGACCCATAAAGGAGAATAGACAGTACAATGGCTGTATGCACACTGATTTTTGTGCTTCGCCTCAAAAGGTGACTTTCAAAAAAGTAAACTAATACATTTTCATTAACCATAGAAGAATATTGGACTTGGACTGTTTTTACATAAACAGGGAGATGTTTTTTCTGAGCAGCCTTGGCTCCTACTTTGGCATAGAAATTAAACAAACAAACAAACAAATAAATGTTAGGCATATGAGAAAATAGAAAATAGCACTTTGACTGCATTGGCTATGCCTTTTCTTTGAGAACAAAGCTCTTGGCCACTGCAATATGTATCTCTCTGTGCTGTACTATTGCAATATGCATTATGTTGAGTTGCCTTTGAAGAGCTTTCAGAAACTGTAATTGGTCCCAGGACTAGTTTAAGGAATTTTGGACCCCCCTGCAATGCTTTATTTTGTGGGCCTCATATGTTTATCTCAGGTCAATGTAACCTAACTCAACCTAAGCTATTCATAGTACAGGAGATTCAGATTATTACTAATAGTGTTGTTGCAGGAGGAGGGTTACTATGGGCCCCCCCACAATAATGAGGTCCCCTGCAGATGTTGACTCTGCCAGTGCCTTAAACCGGCCATGGTTGGTCCAGAATGCAACAGCCAGGCTACTGACAAACCCAGGGTCTAGAGTCCATATATATCATTAAGTTAGCATTGCTTGCCAGTTAGTTTGTGAGATCAGTGCTGTTTTGGCTCTTTTAAGACTCTTAAGTGCTACGGACCTTGGAGCTAAAGAAAGCTTCCTTTTCAGTGATATTCCCTGTGCCTTGTGGTCATTAGGAGAGGCATGGGGAGGGACACTGCTATTTGAAATTTGAGAAGTAAGAGCCAGAGACCCATGGAACTCCCTTCAGAACTATGGCAAGCTTGTTTCAAGCTTTTAAAAACAGAACTAAAACATTCCTTTTTAAAAAGAGGATTTAATTGGTTTTTCTGGCAATGCTAGTAATGATGTTGTTGAATGTGGTAATTTTTGTTTTGAGACCTAAGTGTATGTTTTTTAAAAAAATGAAGCCTCCATTTATCAGATTTAAAGCTTGTTCTGGCTAGTAGAGAATATGTTTTTGAAATGTAAGAAGCAGTTCTACATTTTGGAGACATTTGTGAGGATAAGGTGCTAATGATTTAATTTGCAGTTTTTATACTCCATTTTGTAGTTTTTAAAAACCATGATAAGATAACAGTTGGTTGTAAGTACTTTTGAGAACATATTCCATGTAAATGCAATACTTTCTAAATCCCTAAATCTCCTAGACTAAGACTTGTCAGGTATTAATAGGACCATATTTTGCCTGTAGGTATCAGTCCACTGACTTTTGGTCTGACAAAATTCAAACAAGTTTTTATTTTATCATTTATTTGATTTATATCCTGCCTTTTTTCCAGTGTGTAACCAAAGGCAGTTTACAACATAACTACAGAGTACAGCTAGTGATGATGTTTGGTATATATTTTTGTGATGGATTTTTTTTAAAGTAATGTCTTTTGACTATTGTATGTAAGCCATTCTGAGAGCCTTTTCTGCTAGGAAGCGAGGTTAAAATACTGAAATTACAGGTATGTTTCTTAGAACAGTTATGAATTAAAACAATGTTGTATGAATAGCCATTAAAATATAATTTAGCAAATACATTTCATCCCCAAAGAAAAATCTTCAGAAGCTCTAGTACAGGATATGAATTGTTATATCTGAACATTTCTATGGGTTGTCCAGAAAATTTGAGTTATGGGGTGACTACATAAGACACTTAATAAATAAATCTGTAAAAATTATTTATTATGTTAACATTTTCTTTGTCTAGCATTTTGAAGCTCTGGCAAATCGTGCTGCGACAACAGGTCATGTTATTGACATCTATGCGTGTGCACTAGATCAGACTGGTCTCCTGGAGATGAAGTGCTGTCCTAACTACACAGGGTATGTGATCCCCTGTTAAGGTGGATCTATATGGAAAACCAGTGTTTTCGTGTGCTTGGGAAATACTATTGAATTGAGCCTGTCAAGGGAAAAAAGCTAAATATTGTGTGTGTATCATGTGAGTTTGCATATATTTACATCACTCTTTACATGTAAGCAAAGATGTCACTAAATATTTTTTCAGGCAAGGTCATTTGTCAAAAATTGATAGATTTTTTTGGGGGGAAAAGGACTGATTTCTAGTATTTTGTGGGTTTACTTCTCAAAATATTGTTTTGAGATCTTTTTATACTGTGCTGCTACTTTAGAAAGCAACCTTAATGTAAAGTGCACAGGAGCACTGTCCTACAATGATATATCTGGAAATGTGTGATGTATGCTATATCAGATTGGATAGCTCCAGTTGACTGAGGCAAGTATTTGAACTTGAAAGTGTAGGACTCAGGGCTTTTATCACAAAGAAATCACAGTTACATCAGGCTAATAGCATCTTTGGTTAGGGCTTATTACATGATGTCTTCCTTCTTCTGTTGTTCTCCTTTGGGAGCTGTTTGGAAAGAATGTCTTTTTATTAACAAAAAAATCAGTTAATTACCTCCTTTCTGCTACTGTTCTGCTGTGATTTCCAGTGCAAAAGTTCAGTTGAGCTTTATGCTGATTTTGGGTGGTCAGTGGGCTTGCTTTGGGTGTGGTTTAGGTGGGAAATGTTAGTCCACCTCCAGTGATCAGGGGAGAAGAAGAAGCGGTGGAAATTTCCATTTGATTTCCTTTCAATTTGGCAAAGTAACTGAGAAACTTTTCAACTTTTTTTTCTATATAGAAACAAAAATCCATTGGCAAATGACCATGCTCCCCCCTTCCCCAACTGGGGCTTGTCAGAGAAGCCAAAACTTTGTTCACTGCACCCACCTTTTCCAGCTCTGTCCCTAGGAGTCTTTCTCTCGTTCTCATTCCCTTTCTCTTCCTGTCACTCTTACACACCTGGAAATATATGTGGGAAAAAGCCTTACTGTTTAAAAAAAGCATTTAATTCATTAACCCTTGGCATTTATTTCATTAACCCACACAGGCCCCCTCCCCCAAAATATAAATTAATAAAGGGTTTTGTTTTAAAAGACCTTTTTTTCCTTGGGGAAGGGAGGGGTTCCTGATTGGGATAGATCAGACTTCTAGGTTCAGACTTAACTAATCTGTAGTAATAAAGGAATATAGTCTATTTCAGAGAAATAGACCAAACAGGAAAGAAGAAGGAGCAGCGTTGTATGTCAGGAATGCTTATGCCTGTGAAGAGATTGAAGAGTTAAATCCTGGAAGCCAAATTGAGAGCATCTGGATGAAAATTAATGGAGAGAGAAACAACAGTAATGTCATTGTGGGGGGTCTACTACAGATCTCCAAGACAGACTGAGGAGTTGGATGAGGCCTTTCTGTAACAGATGACCGGATGTTCAGAAAGGAGAGACGTAGTAGTAATGGGAAACTTAAACTATTCTGATATTTGTTGGAAGTCAGACTCTGCCAAGAATATAAGATCCAACAAATTCTTCACCTTGCAGATAATTTCATTGTCCAGAAGGTGCAAGAAGCAACAAGGGGATTTAGCTGTTTCTCCCAGAGTATGTTATATAGTGGAAAAGGGAAGCCAGATGTAGTCAGACACTCATTCTAGACTTTAAGAAAGCTGATTTCAGAAAATGAAGGGAAATACTGGGTGTGGTCCCGTGGTCAGGAATGTCTGTAGCAAAAGCATGAACAAGGAAATGGTAGGGCTGCTGTGTGGAGAAAATGGAGAAATGCTAACAGGGCATGGAGAAAAGGCAGAACTACTCAGCACCTTCTTTGCCTTGTTCTTCTTCCAAAAGGAAAACAGTGTTTTAACTTGGGGAAGATGGAGCAGATTATGTTACCTGAATTGTGTGAGGTCTGCAAGGATCCCACTAGTGTCCGAAATTAATGTGGGGAATATTTAATTAGCTCAAATATGGCAGTGAGAACTGGGTAATGGCAGGATTTTTTAACCTATGTATATTGATAGTAATGGAGGAGACTCTAAGCCAAAACGTACAATTAAGTGACTCTTTATTGGAAATTAACATTAACAGTATTCACATACACAATCAGATTTCAGACTCTCATACAAGGCTGTTGAAGATAGTAGGAAGTATTTGGGTAGAGGAATAGAGTAAGGGAATTGCAGGTTATATTATACTGATCCTGTAGAGCTGAGATTGTGAAGTAAACTGACAGCGAAGAGGTCCGGATGATAGAATGGTGACACTAACTGACATGAAGCTGGAAAGCAGGGGGTTTGTGCACACTTGGATGATGTTTTAGGGTGAAATTTATATGTGATAATTCTGCTGAGGGATGAGAGTTTGAGTGGAATACAATGTTTCTTGGAGGTTCCCAGGGCTAGATAAAGGGTTCTCTGGAAGAGTTAACAATTGTTAATTGTTGATGTATTTAGAATTGAATAGTTGTTGGAGGGGAAGGGGAGAGGAAGGACCCATTTTACAAGCATTAAAGTCTCTGCTGTCTTTGAGTGGATTAGTGAATGACTCACTTCCAGGTGTTACTCTTTGACTTGAGTATTTGTCTGAGGAATTTCCAAAGGCCCCTCCCTTGGTTATACGCAACTTCAGCCTTGGTATTTGGGTGGCCCTGGTTTACTTGCTAACCGTGTGAAAGGCCAAATTATTAAATATTGCCAATTATTTGATATTCCAAGACAGGGGCTACCAGGGTAGGTAACAATGATAGAGTAGGGAAAATGCAGCACACAGAATAAATAAAGAGGTAGTACAGGAATACCTCACTACTGTAAGTGAATTCACGTCTCCAGGGCCAGATGAACTACATCCAAGGGTATTAAAAGAGGTGGCAGAAGTAATCTCAGAACCACTGGCCATCTTTGAGAATTCCTGGAGAACAGGAGACATCCCAGCAGACTGGAGGGGGGGGGCAAATGTCCCCATCTTCAAAAAGAGTAAAAAAGAGGACCCATACAGTTACCACCCAGTCAGCCTGACATGAATACCAGGGAATATTATAGGGAATATAATAGGGTTTAGATTGAGGGAAGTAATAGTACCATTCTATTCTGCTTTGGTCAGACCTCATCTGGAATACTTTGTCCAGTTCTGGGCACCACAATTCCAGAACGATGCGGACAAGCTGGAACGTGTCCAGAGGAGGGTGACCAAAATGGTAAAAGGTCTGGAAACCATGCCCTGTGAGGCGCAGCTTTAGCTAGCTGGGTATGTTTATCCTGGAGAAGAGAAGGTTAAGAGCTGACGTGATAGCTATACTTCAATATTTGAAAGGATGTCATATTGAAGAAGGAGTAACCTTGTTTTCTGCTGCTCCAGAGACTAGGACACAGAACCATGGACTCAAACTACAGGAAAAGAGATTCCACTGAAATATTAGGAGGAACTTAATGACAGTAAGAGCTGTTTCTGCTGCCTTGGAGTGTGGTGGCTGTCAGGGAAAATAGTTTTTGAGATCAGGAGTTTGTCTCCCCCTCCCTGAATAATTTTTTAGCCAGACATGCCTGGCGCCATCTTTAGCTATCAGAAGGTAATAAATCTGTCTGTTTTTTGTTATTCTGTTTTTTAGGCTTGTATGTGAGAAACGAAACTTAAGATTGGATTACTTTCGGTTCTCCCAAGGACTAAGTGTTATGGTCTATATAACTGGGAGGGGTTATATTGTTTTGTTCCTGAGATAGAAAAGAGCTTCAAGCTTGTGTGTACCTCTCTTGCTTAGAGAGAACCTAGAAAACATGGTTAAATGCTTTCTGTTATTGTTTTCCTTTTTATTTAATTGTTATTAATAAAAGCCTAAAAGAATTTTGGCATGGACTTACTTTTGCACCAAAGGAGTATTTGTTTGCTCACAAAGCACACGTTTTCGTTGCTTATCCCCTGTTCGGATGAACAGGGAGTGACTGCGCTCTGCACAGATCTGTGACAGGTTATGGGCCCAGGATTGCTGGCTCAAGAGTTTATGAGCCGTGAAGCTCTTATGCTGCAAATTGTTTAAGCCTGAGCTGAGAGGGGCTTTGAACAAGCGGCAAGTTGGGCAACTTGTCCCTTTGGTGTGAAGTCTTTTTCCTTTGAAGCTGTTGGAGCTTGCTTTTGTTTACGCCTGGCAAGAGCTTATAACCCCAGCAAGGAGGGGACTGGAAGGTGAGAAAGCCTGCTGTGAGGACTGCTGAGACCGAACCATTTACAACGCCCTGCTGGTAAGCAACCCCTGTGTGAGGGAAGCAGATAATCAGTTGAGAGGGGCTAAAGAGTTTATGGACAATGGCTCAGAGTATGGCAGTTTTTCCCTTCCAAAAGTTAAATGATAAGAATTATCATTTGTGGGCTGTGAAGATGGAGGCTTATTTGCATCAACAATTGATACATGCTCCCATTTTAGCCCCCCCTGCCCAAGGCGCTTCTGTATTGCAACAGCAGTCTGAGGAACGCGCTCGAGCGTCTCTCATTTTGGCAATTGAGGACAGTCAGTTGATGTATGTGCGAGGCTGTGCCACGGCCAGGGACATTTGGCAAGCACTGCGGCAGGTTTATGTCCATGCTGGGACTGGTTCACAGCTTATGTTAACAAGGAAGCTGTATAGACTAAAGCTGCAGCCAGATGGCGATGTAGCCACACACATTTCAACTATCCGGCAATATTTCCATCAGTTGCAGGAGATTAATGTCCATTTTACTGAACAAGAAAAAGTTCATATCCTCTTATCAAGTTTACCAGAAAAATTCGATGCCTTAATATTCTCCTTCGAAAATATGGCAGCAGCAAATATGACCATTAATTTTATTACTGGTCGTTTGTTGGAAGAAGAGGCTAAGTGGTTGGAGAGAAAAAATTCTGCTCAAAAGGCTGTACAGGCG
Organism: Gambelia wislizenii; assembly: GCA_030847615.1. Classification (NCBI taxonomy): domain Eukaryota; kingdom Metazoa; phylum Chordata; class Lepidosauria; order Squamata; family Crotaphytidae; genus Gambelia; species Gambelia wislizenii. The sequence goes on along the minus strand of JAUMIR010000001.1, from coordinate 443,680,027 downwards.
AAGACCCGCAATTCTACAAATGATCCAGTAGATGGCTCTAAAGATCCCAGTAAGGGTGTGGTCCCCGCTTTTGCTGTGAAATCTAAGCTTTGCTGGAACTGTGGCAAAGATGGACATTTTGCAAAACAATGCAAAGCAAAAAAGAGCAAAGAAAGCAAAAAAAAAGCCTGCTTCATCTAGTATGACTGTTTCTGCAGTTGTTTTGCAAGCTGTGAAGGAGCAAAATAGAGATTTATCTCAATGGTGTTTGGATAGCGGCTGCAATGCTTTTATCTCCAATAATAAAGAACTCTTTAAGGACTTTAAAGAGACTAGCCCCTCAAGTGTGAGTTTGGCTGATGGATCCAAGTCAAAATGTTTGGGTAAAGGTACATGTTTTGTACAATGTTTGAACATGGATGTAAAAAATGTTCAGTATGTTCCTGATTTAAAAATGTGTTTACTCTCTGTTGTTAAATTAACACAGGAGGGCTATGAAGTACAATTTAAAGGGAACAAATGTTATATTTTAAAGGATGGTACTGTTATGGCTGAAGGGGTTTTTCATGACCAACTGTATTATATGTATAATACTGTACAGGAGCCTCAAACCAGTACTATAATGGCAAACTCTCCTTTGCATGATAATTGTGTACATCTGTTGCATAGGAGATTTGGCCATGCTAGCTTTAAGGTCCTCAGGCAGATGCCTGACATGGTGGATGGGTTAAGTTTGAGGGCTTGTCAGAAGTACCTGGATTGTAAAATTTGTAAAAAATCGAAATCCAAGGTCCATCCTTTTCCCAAGCATAGTGAGAGAAAGTCAAAAAGAATTCTAGAATTGGTTCATATGGACCTGTCTGGCCCCTATCCACCTTCCCTGGGAGGAGCCAAGTACATCCTGGTCTTGGTTGATGATTTCAGTCATTATTGTTTCCTATTCTTACTCAAGAGTAAGGATGAGACATTTCAGACTTTTAAAAATTGGGTGGCTTATGTTGAGAGACATTTTCCCCAGAAGGTGTCATCTCTCCAGTCAGATAGGGGAGGGGAATTCATGTCAAATGAGTTCCAAAATTGGCTAAAACAAAAAGGAATTTTTCACAGACTCACAACCCCTTATAGTCCTAATGAGAATGGGATTTCTGAGAGAAAAATTGGTGTTTTGCAAACAATTAAAGATAGCCTGATGTTTGATGCAAACATTGAGCAGAAGTACTGGGGAGAAGCTATGTTAACAGCTGCTTATTTAAGTAACCGTGTACCCAGTTCTGTGGTTTCAAATACACCCTTTTTCATGTTTTATGGCAAAAAGCCATCTGTGAGGCACATTAGGACCTTTGGGTCCTATGCATGGGTGAATATCCCTAAGGCAAACAGAAAAAAGGGGGAACCCAAGGCTAGGAGGCTCAGATTTGTCGGGTACGACCAATCATCAAAGGGCTGGCGGTTCGCGTTTGGGGATGGGAGAGTTTTGATTTCCAGGAATGCTGAATTTGAGGAGCAGGCCAACTGGTCTCATGTCCATGCTAATTTAGATGTGGTTTTGCCTTCATTTGTTGGTGAAAATCAACCTGAACAACAGCAGCAGCAACAGGCTGCTGAGTCGGGCACTGGTATTTCCCCAGACTTGAGAGGAGAGGGTTCCAAGCATGAATCCTTTGATGTGGAAAGTGATTCAAATGCAGATTCTGACAATGATCAGGCTCAGCCTGTTGTCCCCCGTCGCTCTAACAGAGAGACAAAGGGAGTGCCTCCTTTAAGATTCACAGCACAGAATGTAAAAGTTTGCCAGGTGACTTTTGAACCTGATAATTATACTGATGTTTTAAAGTTGCCAAAAGAAGAACAACAAAAGTGGCAAGAGGCAATGGAAAATGAAATGGAGTCCATCAAAGGCCATGATGTTTTCCGTATTGTGGCATTGCCACAGGGGGAAAAGGCTGTGGGTTGCCGTTGGGTACATAAGAGAAAGCAATTGCAGGATGGGGGTGTCAAATACAAAGCACGTTTGGTTGCAAAGGGGTATTCACAGATACAGTATCAAAATTATGATCAGGTTTTTGCACCCACTGTTAAAGTACAAAGTGTAAAAATTGCTTTATCTATTGCAAGTTTAAATCAACTTAAAGTCAATCACTTTGATGTAGAGACTGCATATTTAAATGCTCCATTGGATGAGTGCATCTATATGGAGCAAGCTCCTGGGTTTCACAGTGGGGGAGCAGACCAGGTTTATTGCCTCAATAAAGCCTTGTATGGTCTCAAGCAAAGTGGCCGATGTTGGTACCTTTGTTTGGATGAACAGCTGAAAAATGTTGGTTTTCAGAACAGCATTGCTGATCCATGTTTGTATACAAGGGGTGTTAATCAGAATTATGAAATCGTCGTCGCTTTTGTGGATGATTTCTGCCTGATTACACAAACTGATGTTCAGGTGCAAAGATTTAAACAGGAATTGGGTTCAAAATTTAAATTGAAGGACCTTGGTCAAATTAGAAACTATTTGGGAGTAGATTTTCAGAGGTTTGAAAATGGTGATTTTAAAATGAGTCAAGTTCAAAAGATTGAAAGAGTTTTGGATCTTTGTAACATGTCTCAATGTAAACCTGCTCGAACTCCTATGTGTTGTGATTTCATAAATGTCACAGATTCTAGGCCATTTGAACATCCTGAACTTTTTCATTCTGTAATTGGAAGTTTATTGTATATTGCAAGATGGTCACGTCCAGATATACAATATGCTGTAAATGTTTTGTCTAGAAAAGTGTCAAAACCAACTCAACATGATTGGCAAGGTTTGAAACGCATATTAAGATATTTGCGTGGAACTTTGGATTATGGCGTGAAAATAAGTTCACAAGGTTTTCATGAGTTGGAAGCTTTTTGCGATGCCAGTTTTGCCAGTGAAATCCAAAATAGATATTCTGATTCAGGGATGATAATTTTTTATGCTGGCACTGCCATACACTGGGGGTCAAAAAAGCAATCCACTATTGCTTTAAGCTCGGCAGAGGCAGAATTTGCCGCGTTGTCAAGCGTGGTAAATGAGCTGATTTATCTAAAACAAATTTTTAGTGATTTAGGTATGCCAATTTCAGAAGCTGTTAAAGTTTTTGAAGACTCTCAAGCATGTATAGCGATGGCTACAGCACAAGGTGTTAAAAGTAGAACAAAACATGTGGCTGTAAAATTTCAGAATGTTAGAGAAGCTGTTCAAAATGGTTTAATTGATTTGGTGTATTGCCCCAGTGAAGAAAATATAGCAGATTTATTTACTAAAGCGTTGGGAAATATTAAGCATGATTTTTTGTGTGACAGACTGGGTATGATATGTCGATGTCTGGATGAAAAATTAGAGGGGTGTCAGGGAAAATAGTTTTTGAGATCAGGAGTTTGTCTCCCCCTCCCTGAATAATTTTTTAGCCAGACATGCCTGGCGCCATCTTTAGCTATCAGAAGGTAATAAATCTGTCTGTTTTTTGTTATTCTGTTTTTTAGGCTTGTATGTGAGAAACGAAACTTAAGATTGGATTACTTTCGGTTCTCCCAAGGACTAAGTGTTATGGTCTATATAACTGGGAGGGGTTATATTGTTTTGTTCCTGAGATAGAAAAGAGCTTCAAGCTTGTGTGTACCTCTCTTGCTTAGAGAGAACCTAGAAAACATGGTTAAATGCTTTCTGTTATTGTTTTCCTTTTTATTTAATTGTTATTAATAAAAGCCTAAAAGAATTTTGGCATGGACTTACTTTTGCACCAAAGGAGTATTTGTTTGCTCACAAAGCACACGTTTTCGTTGCTTATCCCCTGTTCGGATGAACAGGGAGTGACTGCGCTCTGCACAGATCTGTGACAGTGGCGTCTCCTTCTGTGGAGGTTTTTAAACAGAGGCTGGATGGCCATCTGTTGGGAGTGCTTTGATTGTGTATTCCTGTATGGCAGGGGGTTGGACTGTATGACCCTTGTGGTCTCTTCCAACTCTATGATTCTATGATCTGTAATCTTCAGCAGATGAAAGGCAGCATCAGGATAGATCAGACTAAAGTAGATGCTGGCTTTCATCTGCCAGTGATTAGTTAAGTCTGAAGCTAGAATTCTGACCTGTTCCCCGGGGGAAAAAGGCCTTTTTAAACATAAAACTGTTTTCATTTGGGGGGGGGCACCTCTCTCTATCTTAAATAACAATTTAAGGTAGTCTAAAACAATATAAATGATAATTGTGATAACTAATTACAACAATGTGTTGGCTAAAAAAGACAAAGTGGTCACTTTTGTGTTGTAACTCATTTTCTCAAAAGCATCATACTAGGTTTGAAACTGCTATATTGGAAACATACTTTCTGTTTCTCTGTTTCAATGGGCATGTTGGTGTGAAATGTTAAATTATTTTTAAGGTAATTAACACTTTCAGCATTTGTATTCTCTTGGACTTCATTGCTTACAGACGCTGCTGGTAATTTGGGAAAATCTGCATGCATCTGATGAAATGGGCTGTAGTCTATGAAAGCTTAATCCATAATAAATCTGTTCATCTCAAAAATGCCATATGTCTCTTCGTTGCCTTTACAAATTAAAGTTGTGGTGGTGATGATGATTATATGTTTAATGCTCTGAGTTGTTACCTTCAGAATTTGTTACTGATTTAATTTATGGTGGATTTCATGAATGTTGTAACAACTGAACAGCATTGTAAACAAACGTATGGCAGAGATTAAAAATTGGCCCAAGTCCAGGAAAGTTTAGTTGATGATACAATTCTGTGTATGTCTACCGAGAAACAAGCTCCACAGAGTTCAGTGAGGCTTACCAGAAAAATGTATATAGAATTTTGTCTTACTGGAACTAGTATTGTATTGTTTTGCTATTTACAGTATTTATAGCCTGCCTTTTTCTCAAAGCTGGGACCCAAGTTTACAGGATAAAAAAGAAAATACAAGTACAACAACGTAGATAAAAACATGCCAAAAAACTATGTTTAAAATGCCATTAAACTGTTTATAGAATTAAAACATCTTTAAAAATGAAGGATAAAAGTAATACTATGTAATATACCAAGAAATTGCTTTTCTTGTAAACCAGTCAATTCCCAAAAGCCATTGGAATTGAAATGTCTTCACTTGTCAATGAAAAGATAGCAAGGAGGGAGCAATCTTAGAGTTCCTAGGAAAGGATATCCAGAGCCTGGGAGCATCCACTGAGATGGCCCTCTTTTGCTTTCCTACCAAATGTTCCTGTTAGGGTGATGGAGACAAGCTATTTTGCTTGATTTCAATTGGACATGTATAATTAACTTGAATTGGGGCAATTGGCTTGGCTCCTAAGAAGGCTGTAAAGAGGTTGCTGCTGGAAGATATCTTTCCCCTTCTTTGTTGTCTTGGCAGCTCCCTGCAATCCCCAGTCTTTTGAAGGTTGCCCCCCACTCCATGAAGGACATGGGTTGTGGCTTCAGGGGCTGAAGGGGAAGGGGCAGTACAGTATTGCTAAAAACTGGCAGAAGCTAGTTCTCACTTACAGCAGATAATTCTGCTCAGCTTTCAGCATGCCCCTCAGCACCCCATGTTACAGCCTTCTCTCTTAGGATGGTTCTGTAGTTCTCAAGGAAAGTTTTTGAGGCAGCTGCCAGGAGACTTGAGGATGGTAGAAAAAACCATTGTATACATCCCCCTTCTGCTGTCATGTCTCAGAGTACAAGTTTTTTGTATTGAATCTGATCTAGTGTTTTCAATCTTGGTGGCAGTGTTTTATTACTACATTTTTTTGTGTTCATGACTGAGCAGAAAAAGTCTCAGCATGCCAATTAATATGGCAGTATTGCAACACTATTTGTTTAAATGTGTTGGCCACTTGTAAATACAGGGTACACATGGGTGGTATCATAAGGAAGTACTGTACTATGGAATGATGAGGCAGAGTTCTGCACAGGAACAAGTGTGAGAGCCTATAGGAGTAGGCCATCTGACAATTTAATGTGTAGCCTTTCTTTGGCGCTTTACTTACTTTGTGTATCTTACAGTTTTTTTTTTTTTTGTGATCTTCATGTAGGGGTTATATGGTAATGGGAGATTCTTTCAATACATCCTTGTTCAAACAAACCTTCCAGCGTGTGTTTACAAAAGATGTGCAGGGGCAATTCAAGATGGGATTTGGAGGCACCTTAGAAATTAAGGTAAGATTTGGAATTTACTACAAATATTTTTAAATACTTGCTGTTTCACATCAAAACAAAGCTGTTGTAGTAAGATATTTAATATTTCTACCAGTAAGTCGCTATTTCAATTCAGACCTTTAGCCCTAGATTTTATTGTGAAAATAAGCTTTTGAATTTAGAGTGACTGTGATCCTATGTTCATTGCATGGCAAGGATATTATTTATTCTTATTTCTACTGTCTAACTTACACAGTAGGTAACTGAATATGTTTTATGTCACTTCGCAGACATAGCTCATCTTCTAGCATGCTGTGGTATGTACAGATTGAGTCTTCCTTTATCCAGAATGCTTTTATCCAGAATTATCCAGATACTCCAAAATCCAAAATTGTCCACGTAGGTGGCTGAGATATTAACACCTTTGCTTTCTGGTGGTTCAATGTACACAAACTTTGTTTCATACACAAAATTATTAAAAATATTGTGTAAAAAATTACCTTCAGGCTATGAGTATAAGGTGTATATGAAACATAAATGAATTTTGTGTTTAGACTAGGGTCCCATGTCCTATGCAATTATATGCAAGTATTCCAAAATCCAAAATACCTCTGGTCCCAACCATTTTAGATAAGGAAGACTCAATCTGTAGCTAAGCACGATAGATTCCACTCACAGTACCTGTTGCATGTTCAATAGGCAGCTTTCTCTGTTGCTGAAACAGAGAAATAGTACTGCAAATGCTATATAATTTCTTCCTGCCACTATCATACTTGGGCAGCAGAACACAAGTTAAAGAGAATAGTATGATGTATGTTTTATTATATGCTATGTTGCTGGAAGTACAACTTGAGAAGTGAACTAATATTGGAGAGGAGCTGTAGTTTAGTGGAGCTGCACATCTTTTATACCCAGACAAGTCCAGATCTACTCTCTGGAATCACCTCAGGAAATGATCTCTCTCTCCCCTGTAGAGCAGGGGTAGGGAACATGTGGCCTTTCAGATGTTGCTGGACTGCAACTACTATCATCTTTCAGTTTTGGTTATGCTAGTGATGGCAAATAGAAGCTGCTACCCCACAGCATCTGGTTGGCTAACTGTTCTGCTGTAGAAACACCAGCAGTTAAGAGTAGGCAGTACTGGCTGGATGGACCAATAATATGAATCACCAAAATGCTTGACTCGGTATAACAGCTTTATAGATTCAGTCAACAAAATGATAGGGCTGTAAGGAACTTTGGAGGTATTCTAGATCAGATTCTTGCTGTAAGAGATGGTCCATTATTCTCTTCCCCAAAGAGAGGGAATGCCTTACATTAAAAACTAAATATCATACAATAAACACGTTGAAGGACTGGGTATATAAATGTCAGAAATGCTTTTAATAGAAGGAACGTATTAAGTAAGGAACACATTGGTGATGTCTGGCTGATCCATTGAGAGATTTAAGGGTGCAGTTCTATATACATTTAGTGAGAGTGAATCTTAATGAACTGAGTGGGCATTTATAGAATTGTAGCACATGGATTCCTAGCCTGACACAAAGACACAATCATGGAATGAACTCAACTGCAGGTGCTGAAGCTCTGCACTATTAAAGAACTTTGTGCTTTGTGTGTGAATGGGGATAAGATAAGAAGAGGAATGACAATCAATTGTCCAGCAGTATTCTAGAAGCTGTTATGCTAAAAGAAAAGCTGTCTAATTTTGTTCCATTCTGAATAGGTTGTATCACTTTCCTTTATCCCAGCTACTGCCAGCACTGCTGTTACTCAAAATGTGGATTTGTAGGTACGCCAGGCTATAAGATTATCCACATTTTGTAGAAATATGTTGATTTTATTGTTCTTTATTTTGTTCCATAATCTGTGTAGACCTCAAGAGAAATAAAGATATCTGGAGCTATTGGACCTTGTGTATCACTCAATTCTAAAGGGCCCTGTGTATCAGAAAATGTAAGTTGACTAATCAAAATTGTATTATTTGATCATACAATCTGTGTCTTTTCACACATGCAATGTGTTGCGACAGAGCCCTGCTCCAGGCTGGCCCCACAGTTCCAGCCCTTGGGCTCCTCATTCAACATGCCCCTTTCCCCTCTCATTATCCTTCCCTGGATCGAGTACTCGGGCCTCAAGGTGATCCTTATATGGACTAGTGAATGTGCTATGTGGATTTGCTATCATAAGCATGACCAGACTGTCCATCAAAACTTAACCAGAACAGTCAGACACGGTTGTAAAAAAAGAATAAACAAGCAAAATTTATTAAGATACATTTAAGTCATACATTAATCCCTGAACTATTTAATCATTCACAGCACCTCAAAATCCTATTAATTTCCCCCTGGCTGACTGTCCTATCTCCATTACAGCTTTTTCCTATCTCTATATAATCTGTCCCCTATCTGCTTTGTGTCAGAGACAAGCCTCAGTTTTGTATCTATCCTTTTCCCCCTGCAGGCCTCCCTTCATAGCATTCCCTAAGCTGTGATTGGCTGGCATCAACTAGGCTTGTCCAGCTCCTCCCTTCACATGTGTACTATAGAAATTATGCTACTGGTCAAATATAAGCCACCTTCAGTCCTAGCATTGGGAAAATATGGGGTATAAATCAAGTAATAGAATTGCTCTTAAAATTGTGTATGAACTATAATGAGCATGTTGTCATTTTCAAACGTAGTTTTCCAAAGTTTTGCTTTTTGTTGTTCAGACTTCAAGTCACTAGTGAGTTGTGAGCTGATTTACAAAACCTTGATACCCTTCTTAATCAAACCCTTTTCTTACATAGAAATCCAGTAGGTACTGCTATTTTTTTGAATTCTGTCATTGCAGTTTTATCTTGGCAATAGCATTGTATCATAGCATTGTATTATAGCAGATACACTATGCTACTGTAGACTATACAAACACATATACATACTTGTGCATATATTTTAAGCCACTGGATTGCCAAATTGACAAATACATTGTTGAGGAGTAAGAGGCCTTAGAGATTAGAAAGTAGGGATAAGGCTGAAAGTTTATTTGACCCCTTGTGATGCTTCCTGGGTTCACCACCACATAAATACAAATTATATCACCATCTAGCAGGAGATTTTTTTTTTCTTGGATGCACTTAGTGACAGTATAGTTGCCCAATGTTTTATTTGGCCTTAACCTCTGCTGTAAGGTGGCATTCTCTCTTGCCTTCTTAGGATACCCTGGATGAAGTAACTTCCAATGTGTAAAAATCCATGCTACATTAAAAATGTGTTAAATTACAGGTGCTGCAGGTTCTTGTTACGTTAATGCACAAATCTTAGGCAGTCTTAACTGGGAATAATACTTATTTAAATAAGTATAAACATTAAAACGAACATGCATTGGATCAGACTGTAATACAGCAACCCCCTGAAATCTGTATAGAGAGGCACCCCTTGCAATACAGGTTTTTAGAAAGTCAGTCCTGTAATTTCCTTCTCTTTTCCTCCATCTGGTGTCACTGGTGAGCAGCTGCTGCCAATTGTGTTATCTCATTACAAAGAGCGACAAACAATCTGTAACAAGAAATAAATCTGTTGTATCTAAATAATTGAATCAGGGGCTTCTAATAGTCATTGCCATAAATCTTAAAGTTGTGCTTGTATATAGCAAGCTGTATTCCTTACTGAAAAATTGTTTATATTTTTTTCTAGGAAATAGGAACAGGAGGTACGTGTCAGTGGAAGATATGTGGACTTAATCCTAGCACAACTTTAGGATTGTATTTTGAGGTGGTTAATCAGGTAAGAGAAAAATCTGATAGAACACTTTGTTCAGAACAGAGTGAAGGATTTTATTACAGTCTTACAACTTCACTTTTAAGAACTCCAACAAATATAAGAATTTTTCATTCCTGTGAAGATAGTCTAATGATCAGTTGTGATACTATTCCAGTGGATGCATTTGCTTTGGTTATTATTTGGAGAGAAGCAAAATATGTTTGATGATCTTGTGTGCAGTGCATAGTACTCTTCCCAGATCCTAATTAGGCCAAGACTGATTTTAATTTTTCAAAATCTTGCATATTAATATTAAAGTTTCTTCTTCTTCTTAAAGTGCTCTGTTTGGGAATCTGCTCCAGTTTTGGGTTAAAAGAGATGAAGCTGGGCAGAAATTTATTGACTAATCTTTTTGTATAAAAGACTTTTGCATATTACAGAACATTTTTCAAACTAATTTCTGTTAGATGATTTTATAATTTTAAAAAAGATTGGCAGTGAGGGGGATCTTAATGTGATGATCATTCTGAACAATGTTCTCATGATTTTACTACATTTAATTTACTGGCCGTTTCCCTTTCAAAACAGCACAATGCTCCAATTCCTCAGGGTGGTCGGGGTGCCATCCAATTTGTGACGCAATACCAGCATTCAAGCGGACAGAGACGTATAAGAGTCACTACTATTGCCAGAAAGTAAGTCTTAGGTTCTACTTTATGGTCTCTGTGACTCACATAAATGGGTTATTCTATGCATGTGCAGTGCCTCTTTTGAACCTTCCAGAATGTTACATAAGCTTTTTAGCAGTAGCCCTGCCCACCTCACTGCTACTATATAGGGGCCTTCCTGCTGAAACTGCCAGTTCCTTTTCATCTGTGCTGTAGCAGCATTGGAACTGCATTTCTCTTTAGATTAGCTTTGTTTGGCTTCTTTGATACCGGGTTCGACTACTGATAGTTTGACATTCGCTGAGTTGCGCTAGCATTCAAGGCCATGCTTGCCCTTTGGGGCCCTTATTTTACTGCCATTCTTCAAGAAATGCGTGTCATGTGGTGCTAAGATCCCCAAGAAAGATGGATACTCAAAGTGCCTTTTCTGCCTCAGAGAATGCCATGTGGTTGCTGCTTGTGCCTACTGTAGAGTCTTCATGCCTCAGGTGAGAAGAAGAGAGTTGAACTTGAAACTACTCTTGTATGAACAATCTCTGAGGCCTCAGATGCCATCTCCTTGGCACTCGCGATCTGTTACGATGGATCAATTGGACAGACCTTCTTCCTCAAAGTCTGTACTGGCCTTGGGCTCCTCCGTCCATCTTGCAGTTAAGTGTTCTTAGGCAGAGTCTGGTTCCATCCCGTTAAAAGTGAGAAAGACCATTTCACTGCCTAAATCCGACAGTTGGGCTTCATGTCAACATTCTCCCACTCCTGGTTGGTTTCTAGAAGTAGAGATGGAATCAATGGCCCAGCAGAACAAACAAAAAGCAGAAGCATGCAAAGGAAAAGGATTGACACCACTCTGTAGGCTTTACTTCACAAGGGGTTTCCGATGTTACTTTTCTGTCTGCACTGACTTCTCAGTTGGTCCTAGCCATGCTTGAACTGGTGACATCCCCTAATCGAAGTGAAGTTCTTTGAGAGTTGCGGGCACCTCGGCATTCCTCTGAGGATATAGAAGTTGCTTCAATTAAACAGCAGCTCCAGGTTGCTCTGGAGGACACATCAGAAGCCGAAATCTTGAGTCCTTACCAATTTGGAGGGTTCTGTTATGCCTCCTCCTGCCCAACCTTCTACTTCAGGGGTTCCTGTCACAAGGCTACTTTTGCCTGTTCCCTCTCCACTGCGTGTATGGTTTCACAGGACTTTTTGTCTTCTTCATCCCAGTCTGATTTATCCTCCAGCTCGAAGGACAACACTCATTGGTCTTGGCATTCCTTCTACCATGACCAGTGTTTTCATTGCCACTGTGGTCATCACAACTATTGACATCGAGAGTCCACTGGTTATTCCTGTTGCTGGTATAGAAGCTCCCTGTTGCCTTATGGATGGTATTTGTGGGATTATGAGTCCCCTCATACTTAACACTATAGGAATGAGGCTCATCCCAAATATCGTTGGGGCCACAAAAGTTCCCATGCTGATAAGGAGCAACCTCCCACTGCTGTATCTGTCCTGCCAGTGACAGTATCTGCCTATATCTGCAGATACTGTATCTGCCTGCTATTGGAACCTAATTTGGCATCGCCATTCAGGCACTTTTCTTATCAGAACACCTGGCCTTTCAAGGGCCCAACAACTTCATTCTAGTTTGATGTGCTTGTCTCACACTATAGCAGCAGAATGTGTGTAGGAAAAGTTCGAAATGTGAGTTTTAAAGAAGCTGAGTTTTAAATTCAGTTTGTTGAGACAGAGAGATGGAGTGGCAAGCATGCAGCTGTGCTTTTCTTTGGGCCATGAGGAGACATGGGGTGAAACCTGAGTTTTAAAGAAGCAATTCAGTTTGTTAAGACACAGAGAGGAGAGTGGCAAGGGGGGGACTTTGCTTCCATGCTCACAGCATGGGGCTGTGATTTTCTTTCCTCCTTAAATGCTCAGAGGCTGGGTCAGTTTCCGTGTGTGTGTGTGTTTAGGAAGGGCTCCTCGTTAAACCCTCAGAGGCTGCTTTTATTCGGTCTTGTTCTCGTAACCCCCGTACTTTACTTTTCTATAACTTGATTGTATTCTTGTGGTTTCAGATTTATTCTGCTTTCTGAAACTTGTTCTGTATTTGTATTTCCTGATTTGCGTCAGGGCTGTTATGCTTAATGTGTTTGCATTAATTAATGTTTAGTAAACTTATTATTTGTTTGCAATTACATGCCTGCCTCCTACTTGTGTAGCTTTCTGGTCTCCCATTTGCATGAGACACAGAGACCATGAAGAGGAACAGATTGCATACCTGTAGCTGTGGTTTTTCGAATGGTAATCTGTGAATTTACACACACCGCCTGTCCTCCCCTTGTCATGTCTTGCCTGTCCTTTGTTGCTTCATCGGTGTACATGGAACTGACAGTTTCAATGGGAAGGCCCCTATGTTACCCAAAATGCTCCTTGGAAAATTCCAAGAAAATATCGAGTTTCTAATATGTTGGGGAAATTAGCAGCAACTCGACTTCAGCTATGCAAGAGGGGGTAACCAGGGAATCTGAAAATCAATTATACCAGTACGAGTCTGGATGGAATACATAGTACACATTTAAAATTAAGTATGTTTTTTTTTTTATTAAGGAGTTCAAAAATAACACCAAAACACACACACATTCACCCAGAAGAAGCATCCACTCAAGGCTATAGAAAGAAACAGTAGGAAAACTTGGGATAGAGGGTTGCAAGAGGGTTTTGCTGGGATAATTATATTACCTGTCCTGTAGTCAGTCTGGCAGAGTGGATGGAGGAAACTGGATGTGGCTAACACAGAGCAACAGAGTTTCTCCCTGTTACTGGCTGTGCGCAATGAGGCATATTTTGGGGGGTCTTTTATACCTCCAAATACATCTGAGGGGATTGGTTGCTTCATGGGTTGAAACAATGGATTCCATGAGCCTTCATGGATTGCACAGTGAGTTTTCTGGTCTTGACAAAAGGTGAGGAAGATGCTAAATGTGTTTCTTAATGCCCAATGATTGAATTTTAACAGCTTTGAGCAACTTCTTTTAGGTTGGGAGCTGAGGAGAGGAAATTTCACAATCAGCAAATACAAAAGGGTTTCTCCATCCATTAACCTCCCACTTATGTGGAATGTGTCTTCTTTTGGCTTCTCAGCCCCAGGCCTTACTTTCCAGGGAAAACCCAAAAATGACCTTTTGAGACCATTCTGTCTTTTCCCTTGTAAAATGCCACATTAATGAACCAAATTGGCCAGTTTCTGAGGCCTATAGCCAATGCTAACATTCCAGAAGTGGGGTGCCTTGGAAGTAGGGTGCAAGCTGTGCTTACACCTATATAGTGGCACTGGAGGTAGGCAGGGCTACTGCCAAGAAACTTGTGTAACATTCTAGAAGTTTCCAAAGATGTACTGCGCAGGTGCAGGATAACCCATTTGTGTGAGTTCACAGAAGACCACTCTGAGAACCACAGTTACAGGTATGCAACCTGTTCTTCTAATGTGTTGATCTAGAATTCTGTGTAATAAGTACGCAATTGAAGTGACTATATTGTGTTTAGAATGCAGGTTTGGGATTGTATGCAATAGTGCTTTGCACATTTCGGCTTGTGTAAAGCAGGACTCTCAAAGTTCGCTAATTTTTCCTAAACATTGCAGCCCTCATGCTCCCTGAAAAGTTGCTCCTGGGAGGTTGGAAAACTTTTTGGAATAGTACTAAATAGGATACAAAGGGAAGGAGTAGGAACTTTTTAATTAAATTTTTTTTTTTAGAAAGCAATATGGACTTGGAACTGTCTACTGTTGAATTGCTTAGACTCTGCTGATCTTTAAGCAAAAATGTGATAAAATCATTGCTATTGTTTTGCAGTTGGGCAGATGCTCAGACACAGATTCAAAACATCGCTGCTTCTTTTGACCAGGAGGCAGCTGCCATTCTTATGGCCAGATTAGCAGTGTATCGGGCTGAGACAGAGGAAGGACCTGATGTTCTTAGATGGTTGGACAGGCAGCTTATCAGACTGGTAAGACTTTAGAAATTCTTTAAAATTAAGCTTAGATCTGCTCAGTGTCACTTACCACATGCCCTAGAACTGTTCTCAGGGAAGATAAAAACTGGGTTTTTGATGTGCACCCTCTCATGAAAGACCTCCCTAGTTCCTTATCATAAACAAACAGATGAACACAGAAAGAAACAACCAAACTGGAAAACACTGTGTGTGTGTATATATGCACTGTTTTACTGACTGTGCTGGTTTGAACCCATTTTCTGCCTCTTTCTCTCTTGCTAGGAAAATCCTAACAAGAGAGAAAATCCATATGTGGAGACCCCTAGAGACAAGTGCTGCGTTGGATCCTGCTCACAGACAGTGTCCCCCAGCATGCATTGATGGGAGGTGTTTTCTGTTTGCTAAATACTCTTCCTGCCTGAACCACAGTTGAAATCTCTGTCATGTTGGTAGATCCTCTCAAACAACATAGGAACTGGCTCTGTGGGTTTCAGGGGAGGGGTGAATAAATAAAAATGACTTCCTTGCTTTGTTTTCCATGAGCTTTCAAAGGCCCTTGTGCTCATGGAAACTCTCCCATTTATGAACAGCAATGTTCACTTGCAATCCTGCTCATTTGGATTGCTGGCATTGTAAACACCAGTGAATGAGCCCATATTTTTAGATAGAAAAGCAAAGTCCAGTTAGTATGCTGCTTTTGTTAAATAGTCTCCTATTTGTGTCCCGTGGCACTTTTGTCCACGTGTAAATAAGAAATAGCTCTCAGTTTAAAAGTAGGAATGCATCTAAATGACAAAGACTTTCTTTCAGATTTGAACATCATAAGGGCTGTACAAGACATGATGCCATCTTTGCAGTTAGCAATTGAATGAATGGTTATTTTTAAAAGACAATAGCTGGTGGACACCTATCCATATGGTTTGGGACCCCTTTATAAACCTTTATCCTTTGCTGCAGTCCTAATATGACTTCTTGGACAATCTTGAAGCCTGTCCCTCTCTCTGAAGTCCAATGTCTGCTGTGAAGTCAAAGGCTTTCACGGCCGGCATCCATAGATTTCCCTTGTTTTTTTTCCGGGCTGTGAGACCGTTTTCTGGAATAGTTTCTTTCTGACGTTTTGCCTGCATTTCTTTCTGACGTTTTGTCTTCAGAGATGCCAGCCACAGATGCAGGCGAAACGGCAGAAAGAAACTATTCCGGAATACGGTCTCACAGCCTGGAAAAAAAACAAGGAAAATCTACCAATGTCTGCTGTTTGTAGTGGAAGGAAACCTCCCCATTAATGGCAATCAAAACAATTCTTACATTCCAAATATGCACATGGCTCTTGACCTAAATTGGCTCCCTGGGCCTGTTAAGCCTGTTTCTTAAAATGGATGGTGAATTGTGGACCCTCCAGGTATTGTTGGGCTGTAGTTCCCATCAGTCCCTAGTGCATAGGCAGTGGTTAGGGACAGTGAGAGTTGTGGTCCAACAACATATAGAGAGCCACATGTTGCTCATTGCTGAATTAACAAGTACAGATAGACCCCCTGTAGCTGTGGGATCTGTATCAGCAGATTCATTTACCATCATCTGAAAAAAATATGGTCTCTCTAGGCATCTTCTAAGTCCTCCAGATTTGTGTTTTATTTCAGAAATTTCATAATGTTATATAAGTGCTAACATTTAATCTCACTGAATTAGATTTTAATTTAAAATTTAGGCTCTTGGTGTCACCAGTCGAAAGGTATTGTGCACCTGTATACAGTACAGTATGACCCCCATATCCGCGGAACAGGTACCTGCGGATTCACTTAACCCATGTCTGAAAAAATATGGTCTCTCTAGGCATTTTCAAGGTCCTACAACACGATTCTATGGTATGCTTGGGCCAGAAGTCATTCATTTTAATAGGGTTCGCTGTTGTCTGTGGTTTCCCGTATCCATGGTAGGTCCGGGAATGTGACACCCCCCCCCCCGATATGGGGATCTATCTGTATGTGTAGTATTTATGAAAATCTTGTAACTGTAGCAAAAGTGCCATGCTGAGAACTTGAACTTTTTTTTTATTTTCAGTGTCAGAAATTTGGAGAATATCACAAGGACGATCCAAGCTCCTTCAGATTTTCAGAAACATTCTCCCTTTATCCACAGGTAGGAAGGAATTGAAATAGAGAACATTCATATTTAATTTGAATCCTTGCGTCATTGTATAATGTCCTAAATGCCCATGATGGATCCAAAAATGGAGTGTAACTTTAAAAAAAAAAGTGAATTAAGAGTTAAAGTTGGGATTTATGAAGCATTTAATACTATGTCTTAGTGTCACTTTTTAACTTATATTTTCCCCACTTTTTCTGATAGTGTACTTTCAAAGCATCCATGCAGTTTCCGGTTTTATGTTTGTCCTTTGTCAGTACAGAGGAATCAAGACCTTGGTCATTAAAGTTATAGTACTAGCACAAGTTACCCTTGTCCTTTTTTCAGGGTCTGGACAGTTAAAGAGAATGTTTTCACCCAAATGCTTTCACCCATTGTACATGCCTAAATCTGGACCCAAGTCAGCGCTTTGTGCAAAGGTCCACTGGAGAGACCTTTTCTCTTTTTGGCATTTGACCGCATCTGTGCACAAAACTATGCCTTGTTAAGGGTTAGGTTTGAAAACAAGATTTCAATAATCAGTCTGGAAAGATGGAATGTACTGTATCTCTTTCGAAATGTTTGTCTTGCATCTCCTTTCAAATCAAATAGCAGTAAAATGTATTGGCAACTGGCTTTATTTCACTGAGCCATTGGAATGCCATTGTATTTAAGGACCTGCTTCTTGGTTGTAAGGCTTTTTGTACTTCGAGACAGAGGTGACAATATTAAACTATACATAGTCTAATCTGAATGGGGCTGGCGGTAGCACCAATGAGAAGTGTGTAATTTTTAGACAGAAAAGGGGTTAAAAAAAAATAAATAAATTACTGCATAGAAAATCCTAGTTCATACTGGCATGTTTGAATTATTGGAATTTTCACTAGCTGGAAAGTGTGATGCTTCCTCATAATTGTTATTGAACTTACCTGTTTTACAGTTCATGTTCCATTTAAGAAGATCTCCTTTTTTGCAAGTTTTCAACAACAGTCCTGATGAAAGCTCCTATTATCGCCATCATTTCATGCGCCAGGATCTGACTCAGTCTCTTATAATGGTTCAGCCAATTCTCTATGCCTATTCTTTCAATGGACCCCCAGAGGTATGGCAATGTGGAATCAGTAAAAAGAAAGGAAGGGAGACTGTTTTTGCTTATACCTGATTCAAACAGGCCACCCATTTTTGTGGCCACAAGAGAACCACCACATTTTTTTTTTTAAAAAGGGCAGTCAAGAAGCATGAGTCTCATGTAAAACAAAGAGTGTGAGTCCTGTGTACCTTGTTTTGGTTAATAGCCTCCCCAGTCTTAGAGTGGAAATGACTTCTGGTCATTTTCAGTTTTACTTTTTGACACATTTTGGTGTTGGCAAAGCCACAGCCTTTATTGGCTCTTCTGTGAAAAGTGGGGAAGCTGGTCCCTTAATCTGTTAAAGTTGCCCAGCCCTGCTTTATATTGTGTATTGTCATAAGGGTTATTTGCCTAGCAAATAAACAGAGTATCTAAAGCATATGAACTAAAAATAATCCTGTAGGATTTTAACATTTCCCCACCAAAATGATAACCCAAACCTTGCTTTGTTTTAATCATGCCTTTCTCCCAACATGAGACCCAAGGTAACTTGGAACAAATTAAAACAAAGTGCAAAAATTTGATAACCCTATTAAAACCACATAGTTAAAATTGTTTAAAACACATTTAAACATAACACAAAAGCTGAAAGCACAGCATGCCCCATTGAAAAGTAGAAAACTGTGAATGTAATTTGTTGTATTGATTCCAGAGGATGCTTAAGTTTTGAACTCAGAACCTTCAGACTGGCCTGTGGAATCAAGATCACTCAGGGCAATTGTAGGTTGTTTCGCTCCCACTGCACTCCCTTATCACAGGGGTCCCTGGTCCTCTGGAAAGGGAGGAAATAATACTATCTGCACTTCAATTTGTAATTCTAGTTCAGATTATATTTCAATATCATTTGCTTTTTTGAACAGTTTGCCTAATTCAGAATTAGAATTGCAGGCTTATAAACAGGGCTTTACCATTTTTGACAGGCCTTAGACAACTTCCTGACTGTCAGGTAGGGCAGAGGGGAAAGTACCACCTTCTGGAAGGCATTCTGTGTGCCTTCAAACCTCAGCATCCTTTGCTTCTCCCCCTGTTCTTTCCCCTGGGAAATTTTGTGCTGGAGGGAAGCAGACATCTATCTTGTCTGTTCCAAAGGAAAGTAGGGGCAGGAGCATGTGCTTTTGGCACCTCTTCTTGAAGGTAAAAATTCAGAAAAGCCATAGAAATAAACAATTCCCCCTGACTTTTTTCTAGGAAGAAAATACTTCTTTTCGTATCATATCTACATTTATTTTCCTGCTTTGGCAATACAAAATGCTTCATTCATAACTTAGCATACAAAATTATATATGCCATTTGGCATATTTATGAAAGTTAATTTGGTTTGTACAAGCAAAACTGTAAATATACCCTGTACTAAAGAAAGAGCTACAAGCTGCTTCACTTGGCAATAGTTGCTTTGTTTTTGTATCTTTGCTATGTGTCTCTTAATGTTTGTTCTCTGAGAAGTAGAGGGAAACATAAACAGAACCCACAAACTTTGTAATAACTCAACTAAATTATATTATTTGGACAAAACCAGTCACATGTAGCCATAATATTAAGGACTAGGCTACTGGCATATCTTCTTGAGCATTTGTTCTCAGAGTCACAGATTGGCAACTTCTTTGATTATTATGGTGGTAATGCCATAATTAGAAAGGGGAGAAAGCCTATAGCCCTTAAAATCTCCAGAGGTGTACTTTCAACTTACTTTTCTTACTTCGCTGTTGTTCCCCTTGAAGCAATACCCATTATGGGAACTTTGGAAGTGTCATGCAGTTGATTGTAGCACCAGGGTTTGCTTTTTGGTCCATCTGCATTTTATGTCTGACTGGAGTATTATCAGCATTGTGAACAAAGGGGGAACTGTAGAAAATGAAGATAATTACTTCAGTTGTAGAATGGTGTATGAGTTGTAACCCTTTGGGTAGTAGTTGTTGTGTGAGTGTGCAGGTATGTGCAGTGAAATAAAGTTCACATTTGACTTGTCATTTTCAAGAGATAGTACATGAAGAATCTATAATAGTTTAATATGTGTGGGTACATTTTAACTCAACATTTAAAATTCAACTCCTAAATACTATATTGTCACAAGTAATGAAGCCCCTCTCCCCCATTTTATACTCCTTTCATGAAGATGGCACAACCTCGTATCTTCACATCTTTAGTGAGATAGAACAATGTGCTATTGGGTACCACTGCCTAAAGCTGCAAGGGTAACCTTCATGCACTGACTTCCTGTGCTCAGGTGCCCTTGCCACACAACTTTCCAGCAATTTTCAAACAACTCCTGATTTTGGAACTAGGGAGGTAGCAAGGAGGTGACACAGCACCACTGTTCAAATCATCCTGTCTACCTTTGCAGTTTTTAAGTTCTGTCTGGCACCAGAGTTAGATGCCTCACTTGCCTTGAGAAGTCTGTTTATAAGGTTCACATTTGAGCTACATTGTAGGAAACTTTCTGTTATAATCACGTCTAAATGTTATATAATTCGTAAATGTACCCGACTTGACTGAATCTCTAAAAATAATTTGATTATTCTGCATGAGTATCTGACATCTGTCCTCCTTTGTGGACCCAGACCGTACGCCCCGCTCCCCTCCCTTAAAGAAGACACTACTACAAGCTGTGTTAACGATTGTATTGAGTACAAGATAAACATAATGATTAAGTATAGGTTAGTAAGATAAATGGCAATAAAAGGCTGCAACTTGCTAATGGCTGCAAATGGTTGGCACTATTGCATGGGTCCGGATCCCTTCTTTGCCCAACCCTGTGTTGGCCAATGGCTCCGTGTCGGTTGCTACCGACCCTCCTAGAGGGGAGAGCTCCTGGCCAAGCCACCCTGCTCGACACTCTCCCCTCCCCTGAAAACAAGGTGTTAATCATTAAGTGGGGTGTGTGTGATTATTCCGCATGAGTATCTGACACCTGTTCTCCTTTCTATTAGCCTGTTCTTTTAGACAGCAGCAGTATTCTGCCTGATCGCATTCTGCTCATGGACACCTTTTTCCAGATCCTTATTTATCATGGAGAGGTAAGATCAAATAACTTTTCTTTCCATATTCTGCTCTTCAGATGTGTTTATTAAGGATAAATAAATGAAGCCCCACATGTACAAATAGGACTATATCAGAGGCCATTTCCAATGCAGTGTTAATATTCAGAAGTAGGTTGTCATGTCTGGTTGCTACTGGAAAAGGAGAGCCCAGCTGTCTTGCTAAGTGCATGGAGCTCCTTGCCAAAGTTCTTTTTTATTTCCTTCAGTGTGCTTATCTTGGAGACTTCTCAGGGCTTTTTTTAGATCTGGAATGAGCTGTCTCCCCTGCTTTGCTTCCCCCCACTTTTTCAAAGCAGTTATTCTATCTGGGTCTGTATGTTGGCAATAGGCATGTCCACACCTCTCTTTCTGTGTCTCTCTTTGTCTCATTACTATCCACATCAATCCTCCCTCTCCCATTCTTGCTGCTACATTCTTTTTCTTTTACTTTCTTTCCACCTGTCTCTTGCAAAGGTCTTTTATAGGCAAAAACCACATGACATTAAGCTTAGGACTACAGAGTGCTCACTTCTGTACATGAATAATTGATAAAAAACTTTCTCTGCATAAATAATTATAAGGTGAAGTCTGGACAGCTATAAATTTCTACTTGCTGTAGTCATAAAAGTAAGTTCCTGTTGTCAGTAAATGCATATTTTTGAAAAGTTTTAGTTTATGTGGGTAATGCACATGGTAGTAATTGGACAGCCTGTGTGGTGTATTGGTTTGAGTATTGGATTCGGACTTTGGGAAACCAGGGTTTGAATCCCTGTTCAACCATTAAAACCCACTGGATGATCCTGGGCAAGTCGTACTCTCCCAGCCTCAAAGGAAGGCAATGGTAAACCCTCTTTGAACAAATCTTGCAAAGAAAACCCCATGTTAGGTTCTCCTTAGGGTGATCATAAGTTAAAAACAACTTGAAGGCATGAAAACTATAAATACAGTAATTGTATGACTGATTATTGTGGCATAATTCCATTAAAGAAATTGAGACTAGGCAGCACGTTTAATGGAAGAGAGGTATATGAAACACAGAGACTAATAGAGTGTTGCTTGAAAAATGTGGAAAAATTGTGTGATTGTTATTCAGAACATAATGTAATAACACTATTGATTAGTTCCTCTCAGTAACTGATCATTACTGGTAAAACAATTAACTGGTCTCCTCCTTGAGATTTCTCTTTTGCTACTGAAATTCTGAGTTATATACAACTTGTTTTTGAAGGAATAAAACGTTGTTCTTAAATTATCATTCTAAAGACTATAGCTCAATGGCGCAAGTCAGGCTACCAGGACATGCCTGAGTATGAAAACTTCCGTCACTTGCTCCAAGCTCCATCAGATGATGCACAGGAAATTCTTCAATCCAGATTTCCAATGCCACGGTACATTGATACAGAGCATGGTGGTAGTCAGGTAAAATTTTCCCCTAAACTTTGTTTCAGTTTTTTTTTTTTTTTGCCTCTAAACATCCACCTTGGGCCATTTTAACCCCGGAGAAGCATTTTTAAAAACGGGGAATAAAAAGGGAGTAACTTCAAGTCCCTTGTTAAAAAAAGGCCTCTCTTGGTCCTAAAATGGCCAGGGGGCCTTAAAACATGGACAAAATGCCCCTCTATTTTTTTTTTTTTTGTGTCAGGGGTGTGGTGGCAGAGGAGCAGTCCTCCAAAGTCTCCCGGGGGCCTAAAACAGCTCCCTAGCCTCCCACAGTTCCCAGCCCTGCACTAGAGCCTCTCGGTTACCAGATCTTACCTTTAGCCGTCTTACTTTCACTGCAGCATTTAGCTGAGCTAAATCTTTCACAACATTGCGTAGTAACAGTGCCACTTGGGAGCATGTTGGACAGTCATTAAAAAAACGTACACACATTTATGGATAATATAATACACAGATCTTGTTCTTTGTTTTTTAATGAAACGTGGTTAAGGATGTAATGTATTGTATCACAATTTTCCTGCAGAGCAGGATGGCTGACTGGCTCTTGTGGTCTCTTCCAGCTCTATGATTCTACAATTCATCATAGTTTCCTTGCTTATTATAATTGTATTACTTCCTAGTATTTGCCTTTGGATATTGAAAACCTCTCCCCTTGGTTTGCCATCTCCTTTGAGTTTATGAGGAAAACTGCAAAAGTGGAGGATTATAATTCAGGTTCATGGATTTTATCAGAGTTGCTCATCATGTATTAGTTTCATAGAGGTAGGGGAATTTACCTCAGAAATGAAATGTGAATTGAAAGGCAAAGCAATGTATGGTAAATATTCTGTGATTCTGCTTTACAAAAAGTGTGAGTTTCATACAGATAAGAAATATTTGAAAAATCTTAGTTATGTGGAGTATTTATCTCTTGATACTGATTACTTAACAGTTTAAAATATTTTCAATCTAAATATAGGCTCAAAGAATTAAAAAAAAATATAATCTGGCAGTCACTGTCTGCAGGCTACTTAAACAGCTGCTTCAGGGCGGTATGCAAAGAACAGGCTATAGATAATCATTCTTGTTGTATAAAGCCAGAAAATGTTCATGTTTATGTGTAAATGGTAACTTGAATGATTATTCAGAATAATAACTTTCTTTTCTTTCTTTTTTCCCTTTCCCTCCCCTCAAAGGCTCGTTTTCTGCTTTCTAAAGTTAATCCCTCTCAGACACATAATAATATGTATGCCTGGGGACAGGTAAGTTTCAGTATGGTTAATGAAATCTTGACATCATTGGAAATATGCTGCTGTTTACGTTAAATCTCTCAGTGTTCCCCCCTCTTAACATAAGTGATACCAGAAACTAAAAATGAACATTAAACAATATAGTATACTATAGTTTACAGTCCAGATTATGGAAATGCTTTCTTGCTATCCTCAGAAATAATTCACATTCATAGCCTGGAACTTGCCTTGTTTCAAGACTTTCCTTATGAGTCAAAGTAAATGTAGAAGTATTTTTCAACAAACAATTTTATTGTACAAAAGACAAAACAAAACAAAAACGGGGAGGAGGGGGGAAGCAGTTTTGGCAATGAAACTAAAATGATGGAGCCAGAGCAAGCATGTAAGTGTGCACTCACTCCATCCTTCTTGGCTCTAGCACATCCTGTTTCTCTTTCCCTTCTCACTGTTCATTTGTGAGAGGTGAGTTGCAGTCTATCAGGCAAGGAATAGAAAGGGCAGGGACCATGCATAATTCTAGCTAATCGTATGCAGCCATTAGAGGAACTCTGGGTGTCCAGTCTAGTACTCAGCAGCACTGCATGCCTCATGGATAACTGCTGCTATTTAATCAGTACAATACTGGTTGTCAGTAGACTAGTAATCTGACTCTGCAAAAGTGGTATACAGTCATCCCTTCACATTTACAGGTTAAGGATTTGTGGATTTGATTATTCGCAGATTACTGAATACGTTCTCTCTATGTATTTTATAGTGTAAAATATATTTATTCATACCTTCAAACGCCATTACATATATGTACATTATAAGGTTATATCTGAACATCTGCCTGTATCAATATTGTACATACATTTTCCTCTCGCTTCGATGCCAATTAACATTAAAAAAAAGAAAACCTGACTTCCCTTGTACAAATAATCTAAAGTTTTGCCCAAATTATGTGCTCATTTTCCATCTCCTCTCTACACCCTCACCACCGCTCCTTATCTTTAACAAAATTTCTTCTACATTGCTCTTTGCTCCCTTCCTCTCATCCCTCTTTCTTTCTCCTTCTCTCTCTTTCTCGCGGCCATCACTTAATCGTCTCGGCCCAAATCTTTCCCCTTATGTCATCCCCTCTTTTAAGGGGGTTCTATTTAGTCTTGCAATTTTATATCATAATGTCTTTATCGATGCTCCATCTTAATTTGCAATAATCGGTTACAGGTAACCATTCTATTTCAGTATTTTCCGCCTTTTCTTGATTTAAAATTCGGGATAATTTATCATTGTCTCTCATTATTAATATTTTGTTTAGCCAGTTATCTATTAGTAGTTCTCCTTTGCTTTTCCACTGTGCCGCAGTAACCTCTCTATGTATTTTATAGGTCCTCCAGAGTGATTCTGTGGTATGCTTCTGCTGGAAGTTGACCACAGAGTCATGCTAGAGGACCTAGAGATTCCCAGAGAGAATACTTCTCTGGGCATTTGTAAGTCTTTCAGTGTGATTCTGTGGTCAACTTCCATTGGAAATTCTATTGAAAGTTGACCATACATAGAATCACACTGGAGGACCTACAAATGCCTATAGAAGTGTTCTCTCAGGTAAAATAAATAAATAAAAAAAATAACGGGCCTGTATTTGTGGTTTTCCCACTTTTGTAGGGGTCCTCCGCCTCTGTTGAGGGCTGACTGTACTGTATTCCAGCCAAAGCTGGACTAAAATGGGTAGTGCTTATGTCCTTGGTATCTTGTTTGTGAGTTTTTCTAGTATCCGATTGATTACAGTGGTAACAGTGCTGACTCTACAGTAGAACTTGGGTTAACCCAGCTGACACTTATCAAATCAAGGGAAATGCACAGCTATATTAGATACTTTGATAATCCCATACAGTATTTAACCTTTGACTTTGGCTTCCATAGTGTATGTTCAAATGAAATATTGTAGGTCTTCATAATCAGTGAATGTGGCATCATATCTTTAAAAAAAATATCTTCCATTGTAGGAATCTGGAGCACCCATTCTTACAGATGATGTTAGTCTGCAAGTCTTCATGGACCATTTGAAGAAACTTGCTGTATCAAGTGCTGCATAAAAGTGTGTGTGGAGTGTTAGAGATACTGACTAGCTGAATTAACATTTCAGCTTTATTTTACATTTTATGTAATTGCAAAATGGATGCTCTGATGTGCGCAAGCTGCCTATCTATATCTTAAAGCAATGTAAATTTCAAGAGATCCCATTTATTATAAAAGGCCTGAGTACAAATAACAGTTTTGAAAAGCAAATTGAATTGGGATTTAATCAGATAAAAATCTTTTTGGTTTCAAAGATTATATCGTAATTTATCTTAGTCCGTTGATTATAAATTTGTACTACCTTTATATTCTTAATGGTGGACAATATTCAGGCTTGCACTGCAGACATTGCAAACATGGGCTACCATGATTTTCACAATGTTATTTTTCATGTTTATTCTTTTGTGCTAGACAAGAACAAAGAAACAGATTATAAGAAGCTATAATTCCAATTTTTTTAAAACCTGAAAATATTTATTTCCTGTAATCAGCTATACATTGATGGTTTATTAAGAGTTCTTTTTTTCTTCTTTAGTGTGTTTGAATTAAAAATTATTTGCATTCTTTCTAACTCAAAAAGCTGAAAAAGCAAAAATTGAAGAAGACTTGCCAGTTGTTATTCAGATCTTACATTTTGACAATTCTCTTGATACTCTCTAGCAAAGCCTGTAAGTGATACAGTTAGTTGAAACACTATTAAATCTTGACTGATCTCAGAATAGATAAAAATTGATATCCTGCACCTGTCAAGAGAGTATAGGCACGGGGAAACACACATAGTACAGTACCATAATTAAAAGCATATTGCTGCCTGTTTCCACAAGTAAGGAATACTTTTTATTAGAGCCATATACTATTACGACATTGTGTGGGTGTTGTGTTTTGTTTGGTTTCTGTTTTGTTATAAATTATGCAGTTTACAATTCTTGTTGAAACAGTATTAAACAGTACATACTGTAATTGTAATAAATCTGATAATACTCAGTTTGAGATTTGTTTCCTTAAAAACAAGCAAATTCACCTTTTAATAATAAAGTTTTTAAGTACAGAACTGATGGTTCCATTGTTAAAGCTGTTTCTTCCTACGTTACATGATTTCATAATAACTTATCCATTTAGTCAATGCAGAAAATTATTAATCCTTAAATCAAAACTCCAATTTTATGTTGTGGCCTCCTAAAAGGCATCTAGTTACAGGATATATCAGCCCACCTAGTAGGATGTTTGTTATCAGTGTAAGTTCCATCTATAAAGAGGACATGAACTGAGAAAAAATACAAGCTGAATTTGAGCAAGTAGTGGGATGTAGTTGCCAAAAAGGGCAATCTTGATCTTCATTAAAGAGACATAATGTCCAGATCAAAGAAGGAAAATATTTCTGCTTTGTCCTGCATTAAGCCATACTTGGTGTCTTGTGTCTTGTTTTGAGTGCCACATAAAAAGTTACTGAGTCCAGAGAACATAGACCAAGATCCTATGAGGAGTGTGAATTCTGTGAGGAAGAGTTTAAGCTGAGTATTTATATATTGTTGAAGAAAAGATTAAAGGGTTAAATGTTCACTTTCTTCAAATATATGAAAATTTGTCATATAGAAATTTGTGCAGACTTGTTCTGCATTGTTTTAGGGGCCAAACTGAGGGGTAACTAGTGGCTAGAAATACAGTTGTCCCTTCATATTCCCTGGGGTTTGGTTCCAGGACCCCCCGTGTATACCAAAATCTGTGAATACTCAAGTCTCATTATATGCAATGGAATAGCAAAATGGTGTCCCTTATATAAGATGGCAAAATCAAGGTTTCCTTTTTTATTATTATTTTTTAAAGAATATTTAGAAGCTGTGAATACTTAAATCCGTGAATACCAAATCCATGAATACCAAATCCGTGGATATGGAGGGACAACTGTACATGGAAGCAGATTTGACTAAACATTACAAGAAACTTCCCAACCATGAGAGCTGTTGGGCAGAAAAAAGACTTGGTGGGTTCTTTGCTGGAGGTACTTAAGCAGAGGCTGGATGGCCATCTTTCGTGAATGTTGTAGCTACATCCTGCTTGTGAAGCCTATATTGACTGGGGTGATTTCCAGGATAAAAAATTCTAACTATGATTCTATGAAAACTGCATACCCTGAAATGTCTTTTAAGCCTTCGAGATAGGGGTTTCCACTAAGCTTCAAGAAACATCTAGCAATGCATCGTTGACTCTGGGAGATCATGTCTGTTTCTGGTCACCCACACGCTGGCCTATTTTCTGAAAGAATTTGCACAACATGTACTGCCTTTGATCTGTCAGTTCTCTGCATGAACTTACCTGTCCATCTTAACTCTGTTTCATCTAATCAAGCTCCTCAGATCTTTCATCATTGAAGAGATTATTATTCCCAATCCTTGTGGCCATTATTAAGTACTGTATAACTTTCTAAATAGCTTGGTAGCTGAAATCTGCTTCTCCATGATCAGTCCCTATGGGGCTAGTGCTAACACAATGATTACACTTTTATAGCTATGTTTACATCTTTTGGAATCCTGGGCTTTGTGTGAGCCTCTAGAACTCTCTGGCTGAGAATTCTAAATATCCATGCCTAAACGTCAAGTGCCAGGATTCTATAGAAAGGAAACATGGCAGTTGAAAGTGAAATCGTAGTGCCATAATTGTGTAGTGTGAAACGGTCTTGGGTATCACTGAGTGGACAAATTACTTTTTTAAAATTACAATTTTGGAATCTCCCACCCAATGTGGCTACTGTAGTCCAATAGTAACTTGTAGTCAAAAAATTAACGTACAAGCTCTATGTATATTTGGACCCCATTTCTAAAATAGCTGATAAGTAGAAAAACCATTTTCTACTATCTATATTCATACAGATCAGTTATTAGAAAGTAGAGTGTCAGAAGGTTTGGATGAAACCAAAAATAGTGTATTGAATACACCAAATAATTTAAAGAGTGGCAACAGAGAGGGAAAGGGAGGAAGCAGGTCCGTTCTACTGGCATTGCTGAGAGACTGGCTCCATTGGACTTTTCTCTCCTTTTGCTGTCACCAGCCAGCTATTTCATCTGTAGAAGAAGAGATGGGGAATACAGTAGGTCCATCACATCAGTAAAGAGCAGCTCTTTTAAAAAACTCCTCTCTGAGCTGTTTCCAATCCATGTGGCCATTATAAACTAATATGTAACTTTTGAAACTGGTTCCAGAGGTTACCGGTTTGCCATTTTCTCTTTTTCTTGTGCTGTGTCTTGGACTGTCAGCTTTCAGGCAGGAACTGTCTTCATTTTACATAAACTGCTTTGAGAGTGCTGAAACAGACAATAAAAACAATTAAAAAATACTTTTACGTCTGTGTCCTACTTCAAGAAGGCAGCCATGGCAACCTTTGCTAGATGACTGAAGTAATAAGGTCTTAATTTCCTAAATTGAATTGATAGTCCCACTAGAGCAGACCCATTACTGAATCAATGGGAACTTGGTAAATCAACATTCATGTAAGTTACTATGATTCAGTGCATTTACTTTATTTATGACCAAAAATTAGAACTGGGAGGAATCATATGGCCCTTCAGATGTTCCTGGAGTGCAACTCCCAGCATTCCTCATTGGCTATGTAGGCTAGGGCTGCTGGGAACTGCAGTTCAACATTTGGAGGACTCTCCCTTCTATTTAATTTCAAGTACTGTATACAGATGTAAATCTAATATACAATTTGTATTGTAGATGTAGTACATATCTAAATTTTGGGATCACACTTCAAACTCTGATGAAATGGGCTGTAATCCCTGAAAACTCATGCTTTCATAAATATGTTACTATGACGGGACTCTATTGTTGCCTTTGTGACTACAATTAATGCTGCTACTTTAAAGAAACTAAAACTTTAAATACATTGGCCAGAATCCTGTTGTGCTAGGTTTCTTTATGTATACTTAGCGATGTAGCAGAGGCACTAAGAAACGTGGTTAGTGAATTGTGAAGATGCATAACAGGACAATGGCAAGAATGCCCTGATGCACATCAGCACTCCCTAGCCGGTGTCCTGATGCCCCATGGACTGATGCACAATGGGACTGATATGCATTGGTCCGAATGCCCATCGGTCACTTTGTTGTCTCATGTATGTAGTAACATAGCAGCCCTTTACTGGATACAGATGTTATGGAACTGCCCAACTCTAATTCCTGCAGATGTAAGTCCACTTATTAAGATGTAAATCCCCAACATGATTCCCACCATTATCTTTAAAATGTATCTTTCTTCTTTGAGTGGTCATCTGTGAAATCTCACAATTGGGTAACTCTGTACCTGCAGGCACAAAGTTGCCCAATTGTGTGATTTCACAGATGACCACTCAAAGAACTACAGTAACAGGTAAGTAATCTATCCTTATCCCTAGTTCAGTGTTTGTACAGGGTTGCAGATTTGATGTCTTGCAGACTTAAATGTTTTTGTAAGCCTCAAGAAGGCAGGTTTTTGCTTACAGGTTTTTGTAAGCCTCAAGAGGGCAGTAGCAGCTTATGCTGAAGATTTCATTTACAGTGTGCTAAGTCTAATTAAAGTATAGTCTATTATTAGGTGCTCTACACCTTCACTTTTAAAATCCAGGATCCACAAAATTCCCCTCTCTGTCTTCGTTAACTGGCTAGTCAAATGACACATACAGTGTTTTCAAACGAAAATCCCCGTTGAAGACCTTGGGCAGGTAAGTTGTTCTCACTGAGTAAGCTTTCCAAAAACATTCTCACACTGACATTGGAACTGCAGAAGAATCACAGAGCACCATTTTCAAAACATGTCATGTAAAATAGCCCATCTTTATAAACAATTTGGATAATAGAATAGAGGAATTATCAAATTTGCAGATAACACCACATTAGGGGGTGGGAGTGAATACCCCAGAGGACAGGGTCAGCATTCAAAATGACCTTAACAGAGTAGAGAGCTGAGGCAAAATGGATATGCTGAGATATAGGATGGGTGACACCTGGTTTGATGGCAGTACATATGAAAGAAATCTAGGAGTCTTAGCAGACTACAAGCTGAACATGAGTCAGCAGTATGATGCAGCAGGTAAAAAAGCCAATGTGATTCAGGCTGCATCAATAGGAGTATAGTGTCTAGATCAAGGGAAGTAATAGTGCCACTCTATTCTGCTTTGGTCAGACCTCACCTGGAATAGTGTCCAGTTCTGGGCACCACAATTTAAGAAGGATATTGAAGGATATTGACAAGCTGGGGGAGAGCAACTAAAATGGTGAAAGGCCTGGAAACCATGGCCTGTGAGGAGCGGTTTAGGAAACTGAGTATGTTTAGACTGGAGAAGAGAAGGTTAAGAGCTGACATGGTAGCCATGTTTCAATATTTGAAAGGATGTGTCATGATGGAGTTCCTATCATGTTGCCTTGAGGTGGATTGCAACTCCTATCATTCTGCCAGAGAACAGCATTTCCCTTTATTTGCAAACAGTATTGTCTTGCTAACATGGCATCAGGTAAGGAAAGGGTTAACTGAAAGGGTCTAAAACACTACCTCCACCTCATCAATGACATCACATCACCAGACCTGAAATGGCCAATCACAGCTCTTGACCCAGGAACTCCAACAAGGTATAACTGCTTTTGAGTGCAGCCATTGAGAAAGAGAGAAACTATGCAGCTTTGAACAAAGACAAAAGGATGCTCTCTTTATTCCAGAATGTGAGAGCCAAAGGCTGGACAATGGCTGTTGGAGCAGGCCTCCTCGCTCAGCTCACAGCTTTCCCTGATACCATCGGAAGCCAACAGACTGCAAAGTACAGTTGTCCCTTCATATTCGCTGAGGTTTGGTTCCAGGAACCCTGTGGATACCAAAATTCATGAATACTCAAGTCCCATTATATGCAATGGCATAGCAAAATGGTGTGACTTATATAAGATGGCAAAATCAAGGTTTGCTTTTTGGATTATTATTTTTTAAAGAATATTTTCAAGCCGTGAATAAATCCGTGGATACCAAATCCGTGGATACGGCGGGACAACTGTATTTCCATTCCCTGGACTAATGCTATTGCAACAAGATCACTAAAAAAAAAAGCTCCCATGTATTTTCTAGCTGTCTTCTAATGCCAGCTTCTCCTCTTGCTCTGAGGATCTATTGTTTATACCTGCTGAGGGCTTGTCTACACTAGTCACAACCCCCCAACCCCCCTGAATCTGGCCTAATAATGCCATATGACATGAGGCCTTTCCCCTGAATCTGATATGATAGTGACACATGCTGTAGGGCCCCATTAGCACCAGACTTGGGGAACACCCCTTAATCCGGGTTTTAGAAAACTCCCATGTGAACAAGCCATCTGTCCCAGATTTGAGGGATGGGTGAGGAGGAAAGGAAGGACAAGCACTGCCTGAGGCGCCCCCATTTCCCCCTCCTCAGTAACACTTCTCATTCCAAAGGCAGAGCCCCAGTGGTAGTCACTGTTTATAAAGTCAGAACCCCAAATGAGACCCGCTGTTGCAAGGCTAGCCGCCTGTTCTGGCTTCAGAGAGGGTGAATACTGCTGGGTCTTTGCTTTTCCAGTGTACAATTGCCCTTCCGAGCTCCGGGAAATACAAAGCCCCAGCAGTAGCTGCCTGATCTGGCTTCAGAGAGGTGATTACTGCTGGTGATTTGCTTTCCCCAGAGCTCAAGAGTCAAGTGTGAGTAACAAGTTTGAATGGAAGCAAACCCAACACAGATTTGGGCTTTGGCAGGTGTGGTGCTTAAATCAGGGCTAGAGTAGCCCGAATTTCATGCCCCTCAGCTCCGGGCCAAAGTAATCTGAATCCCATCTGGATTTTTATCCTCCCGTGTAGTCAAGCCCTGACCTGTACCTGTTAGGGATGGGATAGTATCTTACCATGGAATGTTCCATGGATGATGGGAGTGGTTACTTCCCTTTCCATAGCTACCTTCCCAGTCTATCATTCTTCCCATTATAACCTGGGTATGGGAGAGCTAAGCAATTGACTTCCTTGTAATCAGCCTGAAGGGTGATTCTTATATGTGGTGCCTGCTGAGATTTTTTTTGCATGCCCTGACCTGCAGGCTTTATTTTTTAAATGAATGTTAAGAGTTCAAGCGTATATATGTCAACTCAGAGGTAAATCTCATTGAGTCCAGTGGGATTTTCTATCCCAGGTGAGTACAGAACAGCCTCACCAACTTAATTTTCTTCACAATCCTTCCATTTTCTAACAAAACAATAGTTTCAGAGAGAATGTGTTTTCCCTCATAATAATCTCATGCAGTTCTGAAATGGGAGGCACAGGTAAAGCCCCATTCTAATTTTTTGTGTAATTCAGCATTATACTAAAACTGGAATGAATTCTTATAATAGTTTAATAAAAGTGTGGGTTCAAATAAGATAATAACTTGGAATGTTCAAAAAATATAGCAATGGGAAAAAAGTTAAATTTGATCAAGGCAAAAAAACAGCCTTGATTACATTAAGCTGTAATTCACACCTTATTTTCCAAACAGATCATTCATAATGACACCAGAGCCATTGGAGTTTCATAGTGTAGTAATCATACGTACAAATAACAAGGCTCCAAATTAGAATAAGAAATCACAAGCTGAAGAAGAATACAACATCAGCACAAAAATACTGAGAAAACAAGGCAGAAGACTGCCTCAAGGCAAGGTAATTAGGACCAGATCTAAATTCTTATTCACCTTGGTGAAAAGTTGAACTGAGAATAGTAACTCTGAAGCCCACTGGGTCTCACTGTGTACAAAGCACATAACATCAGTGAAGGTATTCAGACCATTTGAACATTCGGAGTTCTAGTACTTGTTTTCTTTCTGTCAGTTCTTAAATGATTAGAGCTGGTTCTGCCATTAGGCAAAGCAATGATACTACAGTTGTCCCTTCACATTTGCTGGGGTTTGGTTCCAGGACCCCCCGTGAATACCCAAATCCGTGAATACTCAAGTCCCATTATATGCAACGGCATAGCAAAATGGTCTCCCTTATATAAGATGGCAAAATCAAGGTTTGCTTTTTGGATTATTATTTTTTATGAATATTTTAAAGCCGTGAATACTTAAATTCGTGAATGTCAAATCCATGAATATGGAGGGACAACTGTACTTTTGATGGGGCACAAGTTTTCTCATCAACATCTCAGCTGCCCTCCTCTATCAGAGGAAAGAACTATGTATGGGGATGTAACAGCTCTGGCCCTGTCTCTGCCTCTTGAGGAGGAAAGGCAATCCCTGAATTCTATCCACTGCCACCACCACTATTTTACCCCACATGACTCAGGGCTTGTCTATATGGTGAAAATAATCCTAATGGGATGCGAATGGAAGGTGATCTGTACAAATGGAATTCACATAAATACGTGTCATTCAGAAGGGGGGGCAGTCAAATTCATCTTAAACTCTGTGTGGGAAGCCTCCGGGGCCTCTCCTGGATTTTTTAAAAAAGCTCCATATGGCATGCGAATGTGTGATAGTCTGTACACTTGCATTCACATTGGTGGGACCAGGGAGTGTAATCTGACTGGCTGGATGAGTATGGGGGGGGGGGGGCTAGCAAACAAGGAAAGCACCTGGTGCTGCCATGTTGGATTTTCGGCTAAATGAGGGTCCAGTATGTTGATAAAATGGCAATCTTATACTCTTTTTAAAATAAAAACAAAATATCGCATGTGTGCACCATGGTAAACTTTTTTTTTTTAATGGCGGTGGCAGATTTAAAAGCACAAGTAAATCACTTACAGCCACTCTTGGTTAGGGGTCATGTGAAGTTTAGGGGGGATCTTTTGACTATTAAGACAGGTCGCAGGGTTGTGGATGGCTGCTTTTTTGGATGTGTTCATATTTCCCCCTCCCCATATAGACAGGACCATAGTAACTTAGTGGGAGTTACTGAGGGGTTCCACTTTTCCATCCTCTGATTCAGCAGAGACGTCCTTCCTCCTCCTGTGGGTGATGAGAATCTTATATGAATATGTATACACACACTAAGCAAAGTCACATGAAGAGAGTGTGGAAAAGAGGAGAACTCTTAAGGAAACTTTTTATTCTAAGCAAGCAATCTTATCTTATCTTATCTTATCTTATCGTATCTTAGCAAAGGGATATCCTATACACAAAGGCATCTTCCTTCAGGAGTTACTTAGGGGTGGCAAAAAAGTTACAAAAAGAGCCCAAGGGGCCTATCACACTCTGAAGAAAAGCGGCAAAGCAGCAGGAACGTTCCGTCTTCCCTGCTGCCTTACCGCATGACATAGGTGTTTGTCTGGTGTTCTTTTGTTCTGGTCCTGTCTTTTTGCTAATGGGTCTTTGCAATTAGCAAAAAGACACAGTTTTACCTTAGTCCCCCATGGGACTGAAACGAAAGAATGCCGACGTTATGCAGTAAGGTGACAGGTGTTCCTTGTCACATGAGCAACACCTGCTGAAATTCTTTCTTCTATACAACCACTAAAGGTACAGGAACCCTGTCCTGTATTTCACCTGGCAGCTCCAGAATTAGAACATCTCTTTAACAACCAGAATTGCAGTTGAAATCAATGTGGTTGAAATATAAGTGCTTTAAAAAGCACTCCAGTTTAAAAAGCAGAGGGTGTTGTTACCCAAAATGCTCCTTGGAAAATTTCAAGAAAATATCGAGTTTCTAATATGTTGGGGAAATTAGCAGCAACTCGACTTTAGCTATGCGAAAGGTAACAAGAGAATCTTACAAACCTCTGTCTACTGGTACTAGTCTGGATGGAATACACACACATGCAAAATTAAGTATGGTTTTTATTAAAGAGTTCAAAAATAACACCACACACACACACACACATTCACCCAGAAAAAGCATTCACACAAGGTTATAGGAAAAGCAGTAGGAAAAACTTGGATAGA
Source organism: Gambelia wislizenii (assembly GCA_030847615.1). NCBI lineage: Eukaryota > Metazoa > Chordata > Lepidosauria > Squamata > Crotaphytidae > Gambelia > Gambelia wislizenii. The sequence goes on along the minus strand of JAUMIR010000001.1, from coordinate 443,644,642 downwards.
GAGTAGCAAGAGGATTTGTTGGGGTGATACAGACTTATCCTATAGTCAATCCAGAAGAGTGGATGGAGGAACTTGGGGTGGCTAACACAGAGTGATAAGGGTTTCCCCTATAACTGACTGTGCACACTGAAGGAGATTTTGGGGGTGATATTTATACCTCCAAATACACCTGAGGAGATGGCTGCTTCATGGGTTGAAACAATAGATTTCCTGAACCTTCATGGAGTGCACAATGAGTTTCCTGGTCTTGACAAAAGGTGAGAAAGATGCTAATGTGTTTCTTAATGTCCAGTGATTGGATTTTAACAGCTTGAGCAAGGGTCTTAAGGTTTGGGGATTAAGGAGAGGAAATTTCATAATTAACAAATACAAAGGTTTTCGCCCACCCATTATCTCCCTTTTCTGGGAAATGTGTTCTGTTTGGCTTTTAGTCTTTAGGCTTCCCAGGGTAAGACATAGATGACCTTTTCTGAGGCCATCCTGTGCTTTTTCCCTTGTGGAAGGTCACATTGATGAACCAAATCAATAATATTAATACACAATTTCTGAGATCTCCAGAAGTGGGGGTAAAGTCCCAGCTTAAATCAAATGGGAAAAGACCCCACATGGCCCTGCCTCCAGTGATCCTGCTATCTGACCTACAAGCTCCACTAGGCACCAGCTGCCATTGCCCATACAGTAGATATGTAGATCTAATAGTTGGGATTGAGACTGTTCTGGCCAACATGGTAAGGATCAGGGTCTTAATTATTCATAGAGAAGCAATAATAGACAAGGGGTCACAAAACTTGACTGCTGGGTTTAGTGAGGCTGTAAAACAGTCTCCTGTACATTCATATAATGAGACATAATTTCAGTTTAGTGACTGAACATGTTTTTGTAAGACCATAAAAATTTCTTGATCTCTACAGCTTGTTAATTTTACCACTTATTTGTGCAACTTCAGTGCTTTCTCTGAGAAGTGCTTCCTCAGTCAAAACATCTTAATCATCACGCTCAAAAACATCTCCTTACATCTCCATCAAAACATCCTGTTGCTTACCCCAATGTTTCCATGCACATGTTTTCTTTCTTTCTTTCTTTTTTGCTTAAAGAACTTAAAAGACCTTTTTAAATATCAATTTTCATCATCATTTTGCATTCTTATACTTTGGTTATAAATGCAATAGCAAACCTAGAAACTATATATGAGATAATTACTTATGAATTTACTTGCACACTATCAGGTTGATTCTGTGGTAAATACATTTAAGTTTGTTGAAATCACTAAGCTCAGGCTCACCTAGGTTTATAGGACAGCCAGTAAAATAATGCAGTGAGGAAAACTGTACTACGGAGTTCCATTGCTTGGCTTTCTTGGTCATTCAGGATGCTGCCGAACAAGACTGTCATCTCCCGGGTCAGCCTTGAGCAACCAATGTCCTGAACCGCCTGCATGCAGGGTTGGGGCTGCGGCTTCCAGTGCATCTTTACACCTGCCGGTTTTGTCCCTCGCCAGTCGCTACAGGGCTTTTTTGGAACTGGATTTGTCCTTTGAGCCTGTGCAATGGATTTTTCTGGTGGAGCGCAGCGTGCACAGAACTGGCCTCACCCTTTAAACCAGAGATTCATCTGCCGTGGCCTTGCAAGCATGGACGTGGCAGCGAGTTCCTCGGGCCGTAGGTTTGATTAGAGTTTCCTTCTCTTAGATGGTTGACCTTACAGGGTTGGACGAGCACCATCTGCCCGGGTTTGGGATTGGAGTTTTCCTTCTCCTAGGACGGTTGCCACAAGGCTAGAGAGCCCATCCTGCCCTTTGACGCTCTTTGTCAGACCCTTCGGTTTTGATCTGTCTGGCATGGGAGACCCTACCAGTGGCTATTATGCCACCGCCAGCATAGCTCAAAACATCATTAGGGTACGCAAGCCTCTCTCCCACGACAAGGGGGCGTCAATGGAGAGGGCTTGGCTTTACAATATAAACAAAAGATGGACAGTTTGGATGCTGAAGCTTTCTGTTCTTAGTTTTTAAAAATACATTATAAACAAAAATTTATATTCAATTGATGATATATATGGAATATTACAAACTCTGTTCCTCCCAATATAGTATTTCTCCCTTCATATAGGATGTAGCATTAATCCACCTAAGTGGTTCCATTCCATTCTATTGTGACACTTCTCTCTCTCTCTGGCTTTTCTTCGCAAACGAAGATTCAGGAAGGACTCATCCCGCACTTTCTGCAAATGCACTGATGACTAAAAAGGCCAATCCCACGCTTTCTGCAAGCACGCTGATGACTAAAAAGGCCAATCCAAGATAAACAAGTCCGGTTGCAGAAAGCATAGCAGATCTCCTTGGGTGATATTTCTGGGTTGTGATTCTTTCTGCGTTGTCGTTTCTCTTCAAGACTTGTTCGGCGTGAGTTCTCAAATAAGGCTGCAGCATTGTGGATAGTGCGTCTCCATGCCTCCCGATGTGAGACCAGGGCGGACCATTGTGACACTTAATCTGTTGTGAATTCAATGGAGGAAGTAGTTAAAGCCTGATTAAGGTCTTGAGGCTTGTCTACATGTGGGGCAAAAACTTTGAATAGAGTTTTGCCCACATTCCCCCACATTGCACCAAAGCGGTGAACATCATTATACTCTGCAGGAACGTCTCTTCACTGTCCCTGCGGTGTTTCGGCCGCCGCTGCCACCACCACTTACTGTGACCAATTTTAGGGTCTGGAGGCATTTCCTGGCCGAAGGGAGAGGTTTCCTCCTTTCCCCGGCTTAGCAGCTCTGCCTCCTCTGCCACTCTCTCACTTGCCTGCCACTTCCTGAGTGCTTCCATTGCTTTAAGAAAGAAAGTGGGTGGAAGATGAAGTGCTGCTAAGCTGGGGAAGTGAGGAAACCTCTCCCTTCAGCTGGGAAATACCTCCAGAACCTTAAAATTTTGGTCACAGTGAGTGTCAGCAGCAGTGGGAGGAGTGCTGGTGGTAGCAGTAGCTTCTGCAGTAGACAAAGGTCCAGTGTAAACTCTGAATCCCACATCCTGTGAATGGTAGTAATATAACCCAGTTTCTGTGAATCTGGGCCATGCCATGTGAGGCTGGAAAGCCCCAGATTCAGGGAAAAGGCCATGCCACGTGTGTCCTGATTGCAGACGATTTGAGGACATTCGTATGGGGATTCAGGGTGTTTGATTGTGTGGTCAAGCCCTTGGACTTTCAACAAAAAACAATACATTTTTTTTTATTTTTAGCATTTTGGTGAAGAAAGGATTTTTTAAAGTACTAAACATGAATAAGGCATTAAACCTGTGGCGCCTGGAATAACTATGGTTCATTCATGTACTTTTTTCCATGCACAGTTCATGGAGATTCTTTGCTTATTCTGGTGTATTCTGGCCAGATTCAGTCTTGCCCCTGTTACTATGCAGAAGCAGATAACTGCCTTAGGCTGCTTACTCTGGGTGCGTAAAAGGGCAGTAAACTGTTAATTATTATTATTACAGCATCTTTGTTGCCAGAAGCATAGCAGGGGGAGGTACTTTTGGGATTTTCTGCCTTAGGTGCCAATTGGTTAACTTTGAGAATTATGTAAGTCAACTAGCAGGACTGGTCTACGGCTTTTAGTCTCCTGACAGGGAAGAACAAAATGGCACCTTCTTCCTTTCCATGTACAAAAGCCAACTGTGTTGTCAGCTTAATCGTTCTTCTATACTGGTGATGGGGCAGCATCAGAGTTTGAAAGTAACGAGTTACAAATGTTTAGTTGGATGACAAGGTTGTAACAAAGCCACTTGAAAAAACATAATGAATAAGAGCAAAATTACTTGGTACATTGTATTGAGTAAGGGACATTGGGAGTATTGGTACATTGAGTAAGGGACCCAGCATGATGTAGTGATTTGAGGGTTGGACTAGGACAGTGGGAGACTAGGGTTCCACTCAGCCATGGAAACTTCCTGGATGACCTTAGGCAAGTCACACTCTCTCTCAGCCTCAGAGGAAAGCAAAGGCAAACCCTCTGAACAAATTCTGCCAAGAAAACCCCATGATAGGTTCACCTAAGGGTTGCCATAAGTCAGAAATTACTTGAAGGCACATAGCAACTACAACAAACAATGAGTAATGTGTTCTCATTACTTTCAAAGGTTGCTTTTAAAGTGTATTTTTATAGATTCTAATGTCATGGGTGAGTAATGAGCAGTGCAACACTGTATGCCAATGTACATTGTTATACAACTACAGTATAACGAGTAACAGCAGTGGGCAACTTTACAAAACACTGTAATGAGAACAAGAATGAATTTCTTCTAAAATGTAATTTTCCAAGTTCTAGGCAGCATCTTCCACCATTCCTGAGGAGTTTAGGCTAGCTTTGGTAGAACAGGGCAGGATGCATAAACAGCTTTTTCCTCTGGAAACTTGCTGCCACTTTCCAACACCTACTACATGAGGTGAATGACCTTTAGCCTAATGGTAAGGCTGGCCTTGTTGATATTAGAGGTTCTGCCAAATGTCTTTGACCTGCCTTTAGGTTGAACTGTGGTATATGTGAAGAATGAAACCCTCTGTAGGGTCGCTGGCCAAAATCCTGTTGTGGCATAATAATAATAATAATAATAATAATAATAATAATAATAATGATGGAGGTAGGGAACAACAGAATAAAATATAGCTACAAATAGACACATAAATGTCCCATGGAAGACCTGAGTGTACTGGGTGGATTATATGGGAAGTGGTCATCCTGTAGGTAACCTGAACCCAAACCGTGTAGGGCTTTAAGGGTAACAATCAACACCTTGTACCTTGCCTGGAAGCTAACTGGCAGCCAGTGGAGTTATTTCAGTATAGGTGTAATATGATCAACCCTAGATGCTTCAGTAAGCAATCTGGCTGCTATGTTTTGCACTAATGGAAGTTTCCAAATTTGGTACAGAGGTAGCCCAATGTACAGTGCATTGTAGAAGTCCAGCCTTGAGGTTATCAGTACATGTACTGCAATCTTCAGGTCCCCTAAATATAGGAAGGGGCACAGTTGGCATATCAGCTGAAGCTGATAGTAAGCAGACCTGGCTGTTGTATCTATCTGGGCTGTCTTTTGGAGTGATGGGTCCAGAAGAAGGTTCAAGCTGCAAACACTGTCTTTCAGGGGGAATATAACCCCATCCATGACTGGTTGCAACTTGGCACACCTCCAACCCCAGGTTAGAACCCTTAACAGCAAGTACCTCCATCCTATTTGGATTCATTTTGGTTTTCTTCATCCAGACCATTACCTCCTCAAGGCATTAGAACTGGGCAATTTCATAACGTCCATATCCAGTAAAGGGCTGCTGTTACATTACTATGTAGCAGAGCTGGCAAAGTTTCTGGTGCACATTGTGCACTAATGCACACTATGCACTGATGTACATTGGTCCAAATGTGCATTATGCACTGATGTGCATCATACACTAATGTGCAATGCACACTGATGCACACTGGTCCCAGTGCCTATAGGGCACTCTTGCTGGTGTCCCGATATGCATCTTCGCAATTCACTAGCAGGCAATTCACTAACAGCAATTCACTAACTATCACTGAAGGAAAGTCTGTAAACAGTAAGGTTTATGCTCAGGCTGGATGTCTGAATTTTAACAATGCATATTGACTGATACATTGTCTCAAATTACTTAATTACACTAGATTTTTATACAAAGACAGATCCATGTGGTGCTCTTTCATTAAACCCATTTTACATCCTGCAGATGGTGCTATAACGAAATTCTAAGTTCTGTAATATTTTAATGAGTTAATAGTTTGATTACAGTATTAGATCTGAATTGAAGCAAGAGTAATTAAGAAGAGAGGAAAGAACATGTTCAAGTACTAGGTTTTTCAACAGGGCCTTTTCAGTGTAATTAACTTAGGACTTTATCAGACGAATCTCCATAAATGTTTCTTTCCTACGATATTTTATATCATTTTTCTGCTGGCAAAAGAACCCATTCTTCTGACCTGATCTTCTGTAGCGTTAAAAGGCAGCCCTAGCATAAACAGAGCATGAACAGAGCTCTGTTTACTTCTGCGTTCGTGATCTTGCCGATTCACGTGAGAAGATGCGAGTGCAGTAAATTTAAAAAATACAGCAAAAGAAAGACACAAAATGTACACACAAGCACAGAAACACACTTTAAAACTTAAAAGTAAACTGGGGAGGTTCATAAAAAGAGCATCCCCTACCTGGCTGTTGCGTTCTCACTTGGAAGTGTTCTGGCATTGACACTGAAATCACAAGAGTACAATGGCATGAGGTTTCAAACGCCGGCAATACTGGCAAAAAAGTGCGACGGGAGATTTATTGATGGCTTGGCGATCAATAAAAAAGAATGCCTTATTTCCTACACATGATTGCGAAAGGATGTCGTTGTCTGGTATGCACTCCCTTTCGCGTTCATTAGGCGTCATTATGATGCCATATTTGCTGCATCTGAGAAAGTCCAGAGTTTGTTGCAATTTCTGTGGTTACTTGACTCAAGTATGACAACACTGCATAAACACTGGGAGAAAATGAGAACAGACCGTTTGTCTTTTAATTAAAAAGAAGACTGCAATATGTAGTGGTGGCCCAAGCTCTTCCACCCCTTGAGTACCATCTCATTCCATACATGAGGGCTGCTTCTAGCCTGCATTGCATGGAGACAAGACCCTCTACACTGCTGGCTTGCAGGACAGTACAACAAGAAAATTGTCTCCCCAGCCCCAAATCTAAAGCCCAGAAGAAAAGTCATTCTGGATCAAACGGAAGACATCTCCTGGCCAGACCCCCCAGCCATAGTTAAACAGATGGCTATGGGAAGTCCACAAAAGGCCATGACGATAGTACCCTCCTGCTCAAGTTCCCAATCACCTGATATTCAGTAGACCAACTGAGTCAATGGGAACTTGATAAACCAACAAATTTGTAAGATCAGTAATTCAATGGGTTTACTGTAGCTGAGACTAACAATTGGATTCAGGCCACAGATTGAGCATAGGTGGAGGAGTGCAGCTTAGTTTAAGCTCCCTGCAGATGAGCTCAGTTTTATCCTTGTCCCTTTCCTTGCTGTCGTCTTCTTCACTTACTCATGCACACAAAACCTGAATAGGGCATTTCCCTAGAAGGAGCCACTTCACCAGGCACGACGGTAGGGGGCTGGGGGTGGGAAGAGATGCTTTGTTTCTAAACACCTCTGCCACCTTTTCCAGATTGCAAGACTCAGAACATTCTGAGCAGTGACCTCCTTTTCTAAAAATGAACAGAGCTGAGTAATTTGGGAAAAAAAGTTGCAGGAAAGTGCAGCAGCATGAGCGTACTTGTTTTTCAGGTTGTAAGTTTTTTCCTGGTGTTGTTTGTTATTGCAGAAGTGGAGACATAGACAGGGGAGAATTCTAGCCCCTTAATTAATTTAGCCATTGGTGGATGTGCTTCTTTTTAAACATGTAAGTTGGGAATCTGTTTGCATGGAAAAGCTGACCCTGCTGTAGAGTAATGGTGAAACCCTCCTTCACAAGAAGGTTCTCAATTCATATAATCTTTTCACCATAATTGTCAGTTATGTACAATTAAAGTTAGGACTTTATCATTGTGAAGACACACCCAACTAAAGGTGGTGGCAGGTTTGGGTGTGCAACGCCAGTACCCCGGTGAGATCAAACTCTTTTACCCAAAAAAGCTCTGATGCTGAATATAAAGTTCAAAAAAGGAGGAAGTTTATTTTAAAGAACAAAAGTAAAGGGCTTTCTCCTCCCCAGCTCTAAAAGCTTGAAATAAAAGGTACTTTACAGTTTGAGTTTCAGCAATCTTCAGGATGTCATCTCTCTGGGTTTGATCTTGGTTTGATCTCCTCACTCAATGGAGCTGGTGCAGGGTCTTTCAGCTCCTGATTCCTTTGATTTATTTGTTGTTGGTAACTAATTTGGCTAAATAGTGTAAGAAATGCCCTTCCTGGCTGTCTGGGCCTGTTTGCCACCATAAAATAGCTCCCTGCAAGCTCACAGCAGACTGAGCAACCCCCCCTAAAAAACTTCTAGTTAAAACAGAGCTTGCTGGGAAGGGACAAACCAAACCTGGAAAAATGCAGGGGAATTCTTCAGCTCTTCCCACAACTCTAATACAATGAAACATTCCTATGCTCAAACATACTAAGGCCTGAACTAAAACGAAGGAAAATGCAGGGGAGATTCAAACAGTTCTGGCTGGACATCACACTCCCCGCTCAAAATTTCAATGAAATTTTGCAATCTTATGACCTATCTTATCCATTTATACAGCAAATCCAAAATGTTTTCTCTAACTCTGAACAGGGTAACTAAGTCTGTCAAAGGTCTTGATACTTGATCACTTTGCATTCGCTTATAGTTCTTACAGTAACCTTTCGGATTTTTCCATCTGCACTTGGGTAAACTTCTTCCACAACTGCAGTAGGCCATTTATAGTGAGGGCTCTCACTTTCTTTAAGAAGGAAAACATCTCCAATGTTTATATTAATTTGGCGAAATTGCGTCAGTTTCCTTTTTTGCAAGTGACAAAGGTATTCAGACTTCCATCTCTTCCAAAACTCTGATGCCAGCGACTGAACTTGTTTCCATTGAATGGTATGAATTCCTTCTGGAACTGGAAGGCTGGTATCTTTACAGTCAGGGCTTTTAAAAGTCAAGATCATGGCTGGGGTCTGTAGTAATGGGCTCTTTCTGGCTCTGTAGTAATGGGCACCAGTGGGCGGTTGTTGATGATAGCTACAACTTCTGCCATAAATGTAACCAAGATTTCATGTGTCAGGAACTTGCATTTTGCAAGCATTGCCTCTAGAATACATCTACTGATGCATATCATGTGCTCCCAAGCTCCCCCCATATGGGAAGCATGAAGCACGTTGAAAAACCATTGAATTTTCTCTTTGTTAGCAAAGTCCATTACAGTCTTGTCCTCTGCCAGTTTAGCTATGCAATTAAGCTCTTTAGTGTCTCCAATGAATTTAGTGCCTCTGTCAGACCTGATAGTCTTTACTGGGCCCCTTATTGAAATGAATCTTTTCAGGGCATTAATAAAGGAAGAAGAGTCCATACTTTCCACAACTTCAATGTGTCCTGCTCTGATCACTAGGCAAGTAAATAACACTGCCCATCTCTTGCTGTTAACTATTCCTCCTCTGGTTTTACGAGAACGTACCTCCCAGTGTCCAAAAATATCAAGACGAATGTGTGTAAATAGAGGTACAGTCTTCTGGAAGCTCAGCCATAAGCTGGCTTTCACACTTCCTGTAAAGTTTTCTACATGTCACACATTGAAAAATAACTTTGTTGACTAATTTTCTGCAGCTTATAATCCACAAGCCAGCATTTCTGACACTTGCTTCAGTCAGGGTACACTCTTGATGATGCACTCTGACTACTAGAAGGGCTACATGGCTACTTGCAGGCAGAATGATAGGATTTTTCAAGCTGTTCTTGATTTTAACTCTTTGAAGTCTACCTCCAACACGTAGAAGACCTCTGCTGTCCATAACCGGATACAGATCTTTAAGGACACTGTGCCTAGGTAAATAGTGTTGCTTTTTAATGCATCTGGATTCTTCCTTGAATTCAGATCTCTGTACAGACCTGTAGATCTGGGTTTCTGCTTTAACCATGTCCATAGTTGTTAGTGCTGCTTTGTCTCTCAAAGTTATAAAATGGATGAGTCTAGCAAAAGCACACTGAAGACTCAGCCACTGAGAGAACTTTGTGAATTTCCTGGCATCTAAATGAGGCAACCTTATGCTGGGCGCATTTACCAAGTCTATTTTGCAGCTGCTGATCTCTGGCAGGCACTCAGGTAACTCAGAGGATGTTTCAGTTCTACTTCTGTTGTGATCAGGAACATCTAACTCCATCAGGAATTTTGGACCGGTCAGCCAAGTGGATGACTGCACCTTTTGGGCTGAAGCTCCTCTTGTAGCAATATCAGCTGGATTTAACTCAGAAGGAACATGTTTCCATTGACTTTGTTGAGTGTGAGAAAGAATTTTGTTCACTCTGTTGGTTATGTACATTTTAAATCTCTTTGTAGTGTGTGTGAGGTATCCTAATACGACCATACTCTCAGTATACAATAATATTCTATGGAATTTTGTTTCCACCTCCGTACAAATGTTTTGAAGAAGCTGGGTAGCTAGCAAAGCAGCACACAGCTCTAATCTGGGTATTGTCTGTTTGGGTGCTATCTTTGCTTTGGCCATAATAAATCCTATATGCCTCTTGGTACTGCTCCTTGCTCTCAAATACGCTACTGCGGCAATTGCCTTTTCAGAGGCATCACAAAAAATGTGTAACTCATAAACGGTATTTGGTCCATGCTCTATAGGAACATACTGTCTGGGCACAGTAAGGTGTTCAATGTCTTTGATCTGAGATGCCCAGGCCTTCCATGCTAAGTCCAGGGCTGGGGGCAGATTTTCATCCCAATCTTTAACTTGGTTTATTACTACTTGGTTTTAAATTTTTTTAAACTCCTGGGAGAGGCTGCTTGTTGCAGTGGGTGGAGCTTCTGTGAGTTTGATTTTTTTTAAACTCCTGGGAGAGGCTGCTTGTTGCAGTGGGTGGAGCTTCTGTGAGTTTAAATTTTTTTAAACTCCTGGGAGAGGCTGCTTGTTGCAGTGGGTGGAGCTTCTGTGAGTTTGAATTTTTTTAAACTCCTGGGAGAGGCTGCTTGTTGCAGAGGGTGGAGCTTCTGTGAGTTTGAATTTTTTTAAACTCCTGGGAGAGGCTGCTTGTTGCAGTGGGTGGAGCTTCTGTGAGTTTAAATTTTTTTAAACTCCTGGGAGAGGCTGCTTGTTGCAGTGGGTGGAGCTTCTGTGAGTTTGAATTTTTTTAAACTCCTGGGAGAGGCTGCTTGTTGCAGTGGGTGGAGCTTCTGTGAGTTTAAATTTTTTTAAACTCCTGGGAGAGGCTGCTTGTTGCAGTGGGTGGAGCTTCTGTGAGATTAATTTTTTTTAAACTCCTGGGAGAGGCTGCTTGTTGCAGTGGGTGGAGCTTCTGTGAGTTTGAATTTTTTTAAACTCCTGGGAGAGGCTGCTTGTTCCAGAGGGTGGAGCTTCTGTGAGTTTAAATTTTTTTAAACTCCTGGGAGAGGCTGCTTGTTGCAGTGGGTGGAGCTTCTGTGAGTTTGAATTTAAGTGCCCCCCCCAAAAAAGCATACTTAAGAGTACAGCATAGAGTTTTCAGCATTAACTATAGGGCTTGGTTAAACGGTGAAAAAAAAACTGTGAAGAATTCGCTAAGAATTCCTAATTGTTTACATGCATTGCGGCACAAAGTCGCCTCTTTCAGAAGGAGGGGGCTCAAAAACCGATTAGTAACGCAATAAAGGATTTCGGGAATTTTCCCAACTTTTTTGAAAAGTAGCGCTTTTTCAATAGTCTGAACAAACATCACACTACGTGCTGTGTGAATTACCAGCAATTTGGAACTTGGCTATTGCCTGTAAGATTAAATGGAAATTTAATCTTCTTTGGAAATTGGACAAGGAGGGGATGGAGGAAAGATGTTTCCAGCCAGGAAAGACTGTGTGTTAGCCTCCCAATCGTGTGTGTGTCTTTTTCTCCCTCCCACTTTGCTACTTTCAGTCTCAGTGTGTGTGAATGATCTAATCTCCCCTCCTACGCCGTGCTTAGCCACGAAAAAGACGTCTTTCCTTCTCTCCCTCTCGCCTTTCTCAGTGTGTGTGAATGATCCCCTCCTGCGATCAACTCAGCCCTTCTCCCTGTCTTGTGCTTAGCCACGAAAAAGACGTCTTTCCTTCTTTCCCTCTCTCCATGCTATCTTGTGCCCAGCTGCTACGATCTGAAGAATTAAGCAAACCTTTTCCAGTCTCTCTTGTGTGGTGTGAGAATGTTCCTCTCAGGCATTCCTGTGGTAATCAGAGGATGTGCTTGGGAGGCCACGCCCCTGTCTCAATCTGCTGTGTAAATATCAAAGCGAAACACAGCTGAAAACAAAAGCGATAGATCAATTAAGCCATATGTCATCTGAACAATGCACTACAGCTGCGAAACAGCGATAAAGCGCAAATTACCGCAATAAAAACTGTCATTTAACTGAAGCCTAAGAGTTCTTAGATTACCTAAAAACTCTCACCATGGACACTGAGGGGACCGTGGCAGTCACCTGCAATACTTGTGCGATGTTTGTCTTCTTGGCTACCGACGTGGGGAACTTCACATGTACCAAGTGCAAGTTGGTAGCCCTCTTGGAGGAGAAAGTCCAGCAGCTGGAGACACGGGTAGCTACACTTCAACAGATTCAAGAGCAAGAGGTTTTCCTGGACAGAAGAGAACAAACAGTATTGGATGGGGACCACACAGAGGAACTGGCTGGGGAGGAGAGGGTCACTCCACAGACACAGGAGGTAGACAGCTGGAAGAATGTCACACACAGAACAAGAAAATCCAGGGATACTTTGAGCAGCTTGCAGCTACAGAATAGATTCGAAGCCCTTTCCCTTATCAAGGACAACGGGGAAGAACAGCATGGATAGACTTCAGGGGCAGAGCAGGGGACCTTGAGAGGACCACCGTAAGGAACAGCAGCTGCGAAGCCTCGGCGGAGGTGTGTGGTGGTGGTGGGAGACTCCTTGCTGCGAGGTACAGAAGCAGTGGTTTGTGGGCCTGACAAGATGTCTCGGGAGGTGTGTTGTCTCCCTGGGGCAAAGATCTGTGATGTGACAGAGCGGCTAACTAGACTCGTCAAGCCTACGGATCATTACCCCTTCCTTTTGATCCATGTGGGAACCAATGATACGGGAAGGCACAGCTTTCCGAAGATCAGAAGAGATTATGAGGCTCTGGGGAGGAAGCTGAAAGAAATGGATGCACAGGTTGTCATCTTGTCTCTTCTTCCAGTTGAAGGGCATGGTCCAGGAAGAGAGAGGAAAATAGCCGACGTAAACAACTGGCTCCGTAGATGGTGTCGCCGAAAACAATTTGGATTCTTGGATCATGGGCTGCGCTTCCATGAGGGGGGACTTCTGGCAAGAGATGGGGTGCATCTCACACCAGTTGGCAGAAACATTTTTGCCTACAGTCTCAAGAATTTGATCAGGAGGGCTTTAAACTGAGTCATATGGGGGAGGGAGACAGTATTCTGGAAGGCAAAAGTGCTGGAGAAAATAGTCAAGCTGTCATAGAGGGAACAAGGCAAACAGCGCAAGGACCCAACAGTGGGAGGCAAAAAAACTTGCACAGGTAGCAAGTAAAGGGAACACATGGTCTTAGATGTCTCTACACTAATGCACAGAGCATGGGAAATAAGCAAGGTGAACTTGAACTCCTAGCACTACAAAACAAATATGATATAATAGGCATTACTGAAACCTGGTGGGACGAGTCTCATGATTGGAATATAGGAATAGAGGGGTATAACCTTTTTAAGAGAAACAGGCCAAACAGGAAAGGAGGAGGAACAGCATTATATGTCAAGGATATTTACACCAGTGAAGAGATCCATGACATCAATACTGGAAGCCAGGTGGAGAGCATCTGGATAAAAATTAAAGGGGAGGGAAACAACAGGGATGTTATTGTGGGACTCTACTACAGACCCCCAAATCAGACGGAGGAATTGGATGATGCCTTTCTAGAACAGATGAACACACACGCAGAAAGGAGAGATGTAGCAGTGATGGGTGACTTCAACTATCCTGATATTTCCTGGAAATCTAACTCAACCAAAACTTCAAGGTCTAGCAAATTCCTGACTTGCCTGGAAGACAATTTCATGGTCGAAAAGGTGGAAGAGGCAACAAGGGGGTCAGCTATTTTAGATCTGATCCTAACCAACAGAGATGACCTGGTTAATGGGGTGCAAGTGGTGGGATCCTTAGGTGAGAGTGATCATGTTCTCCTGGAGTTTGTTATACAATGGAAAGGAGAAGCCAGGCATAGTCAGACACGCATTCTTGACTTTAGGAGAGCTGATTTCAATAAACTCAGGGAAATACTGGGGGTGATCCCATGGTCAGGAATACTAAAAGAGAAGAGACCTCAATACAGATAGGACTTTCTCAAAAGGGAGAAACTGAAGGCACAATTTCAAACAGTACCATTAAGGAAGAAAAATGGGAGGTGTCTCAAGAAACCAGGATGGATGACTAAAGAAATTTCAACAGAGCTAAGTTTTAAACGGAACATGTATAGGAAATGGAAAAAGGGGGAAATCACCAAGGAAGAATTCAAACAGATAGCGAACACATGTAGGAGTAGAGTCAGAAAAGCTAAAGCACAGAATGAGCTCAGGCTTGCTAGAGAGGTTAAGAACAATAAAAAGGGTTTTTTGGGGTATCTCCACAGCAAAAGGAGGAAGAAGGATATGGTAGGGCCACTATGCGGAGAAGATGGCAAAATGCTAACAGGGGACAGAGAAAAGGCAGAATTACTCAACACCCTCTTTGCCTCAGTGTTTTCAGAAAAGGAAAAGGAGGACCAACCTGAGGATAAAGGTACAGAAGACACAACAGGGGAAATCCAGCACAGAATAAGCAAAGAGGTAGTACAGGAATACCTTCTTAATCTAAATGAATTTAAATCTCCAGGACCAGATGAAGTACATCCAAGAGTATTAAAAGAGCTGGCAAATATAATCTCAGAGCTATTGGCAATAATCTTTGAGAACTCCTGGAGAACAGGAGAAATCCCAGCAGACTGGAGGAGGGCAAACGTTGTCCCCATCTTCAAAAAGGGGAAAAAAGAGGATCCCAACAATTATCATCCAGTTAGTCTGACATCAATACCAGGGAAGATTCTAGAGCAGATCATTAAACAGAAAGTCTGTGAACATTTAGAAGGCAATGCCATAATCACAAAAAGTCAACATGGGTTTCAGAGTAACAAGTCATGCCAGACTCATCTGATCTCTTTTTTTTTGATAAAATTACCAGCTTGGTAGATGAAGGGAACACTGTGGACATTGCATACCTTGATTTCAGTAAGGCCTTTGACAAGGTTCCCCATGACATTCTTGCAAACAAGCTTGTAAAATGTGGGCTAGACAAGTTAACAGTTCAATGGATTTGTAATTGGTTGACTGGCCAAACCCAAAGGGTGCTCAGCAATGGCTCCTCTTCATCTTGGAAAGATGTGACCAGTGGGGTGCCACAGGGTTCTGTCCTGGGCCCAGTGCTATTCAACATCTTTATCAATGACTTGGATGAGGGAATTAGGGGCATACTTACCAAATTTGCAGATGACACCAAATTGGGAGGAGTAGCTAATACCCTGGAGGACAAGATCAACATTCAAGATGACCTGGATAAACTGGAGAGCTGGGCCAAAGCTAACAAAATGAAATTCAATACGGAGAAATGTAAGGTACTGCACTTAGGGTGAAAAAATGAAATGCATAGATATAGGATGGGGGGGACCTGGCTGAATGAGACTACGTGTGAAAGGGATCTAGGAGTCCTAGTAGACCACAAGTTGAACATGAGCCAACAGTGTGATGCGGCAGCTAAAAAGGCCAATGCGATTTTGGGCTGTATCAACAGAAGTATAGTGTCCAGATCAAGGGAAGTAATAGTGCCGCTCTATTCTGCCTTGGTCAGACCTCACCTGGAATACTGTGTCCAGTTCTGGGCACCACAATTCAAAAAGGATATTGACAAATTGGAGCGTGTCCAGAGGAGGGCGACTAAAATGGTGAAAGGTCTGGAAACCATGCCTTATGAGGAGAGACTTAGGGAGCTGGGTATGTTTAGCCTGGAAAAAAAGACGGTTAAGAGGTAATATGATAGCCCTGTTTAAGTATTTGAAGGGGTGTCACATTGAGGATGGAGCAAGCTTGTTTTCTGCTGCTCCAGAGACTGGAACACGGAGCAATGGATGCAAGCTCCAGGAACAGAGATTCCACCTCAACATTAGGAGGAACTTTTTTGACAGTAAGAGCTGTTTGGCAGTGGAACACACTCCCTCGGAGCGTGGTGGGGTCTCCTTCCTTGGAGGTCTTTAAACAGAGGCTGGATGGCCTTCTGTCGGGGATGCTTTGATCGTGATTTCCTGCATGGCAGGGGGTTGGACTGGATAGCCCTCGTGGTCTCTTCCAACTCTGCAATTCTATGATTCTATGATTCTCTAAAGATGTTTTTGGCCACTATAAGGACTGGTGCTGCAATACCAAAAAGGGTCATAAATGCTATTAATTGAAGAGTGTACTTTCCTCCTTGTAGTCTGAAGTTCAAGTTTTGGGATTCTGATCGAAAGTCTATCAGTGAAGACATTCCACAAAATACCAAGGCTACTCTGTGTACGCTTGTCTTCAAAGATTGTTGTGACATCCTTTACAACCAGCTCTTCTTTAGGAAAAGTCTCCAAAACTTCTCTGCTGTTAGAGACTACTTCATGAAGTTTTATGTTAGCCAAGTTTAGCACAAACTGTACCTCTTTAATGACTTGGATAGCTTCCTGTGCTGAGTCAAAGGAAATCAGTAAGTCATCCACATAAAAGTTTGAGTTGATTGCTTGATAAACCTCTGTACTACACTGATTTTTATAAGTTTCTGCAGTCCTTTTAAGACAGTAGTTAGCTACCACTGGGCTAGGGGCATTTCTGAAAACATGTACTCTCATGTGGAACTCAGTGATATTTTCCAAGTTTTCCGTGTTTTGGAACCACAGGAACTTTAGGAAGCGGCGATGTTCTGGCTTAACCAGGAAGGCATAGAACATTTTGTGCATGTCTGCTGTCACCGCTATTCTCCTTTCTCTAAACTTCAGAAGTGCTCCTAGTAAGCTGTTAAGCAAGTCTGGACCTTTAAGAAGAACATCATTAAGTGAGATGTTTTGCACCTTTGCACTTGAGTCGAAAACTATTCTCACCTTTTCTGACTTTTGTGGGTGAGTTACCTTATGGCATGGCAGGAACCATTGTTCTTGGGGTTCACTGCACAAAGGAACTCTTTCAGCATAGTTGCTTATAAACAGATCTTCAATGAACTGCACAATTTGTTCCTTTAAAGTGGGGTCTTTAAGCATTCTATTTCTCAAAGCAAAAAGTCTTTTCTCAGCAAGTTGATGGTTGTTAGGCAAAATTGGTCGATCTTCTCTAAAGGGAAGGGGTGCCATCCAGCTCCCTTCACTATTCTGGACTGTCTCTAGATTAATTATGTCTAGGAACTTTCTTTCCTCACGGGAAAAGGCTATGTCCTCATTTCTTGTTGAAGTTTCAAAAATTGCACTGTTGTCTGGGATAATGCCAAGGCAACAGACTTTAATGTGGCTTAGGCAACTTTGTAGTTGCGTGGGTCATGAATTTGGAAATTGGCTATTGCCTGTAAGATTAAATGCTGCTGGCAGGTTTTTGCTATGGATGCACACAGGTCCAATTACTATCCATCCTAGTGGCAATTTCTTTGCTATTGGCACACCTGGAGGTCCATTTACTTGCTTCAAGATCTGGAACAGCTCTGGGCAATCTGAGCCTATCAGGAGGGAAATTTTGGCATCTTTGCCTAATGTAGGAATTTCTTTTGCTATAGCCTTCAGGTGTGTGTGGCTTTCAGCTACAGCCTTGGTTGCTATTTGGTTTCAGCTACAGCCTTGGTTCTTGCTTCTTGGGATAGAAGGGCACTCTATTAATGGAGGAAGTTTAATGCACCTTTTGCCATCGCACGGCAAAATCATGAACTCAGTTGCCACTCTACCCTGCATTTGTTGTTGTCCAGCGCAGGTAGATATGGTGTATTCAAGCCTCTTGGCTTTGACTACAAAAGTATTGAAGAACTTTGGTGTGGCCAAGGATGCATCACTCTGTGAATCTAGGGCAATATAAAGTCTTTTTCTAAAGTGAGGTTTATTCTCTGAGAAAACTTCAGCTAGACAAATCGGATTGGGATATCCTAGTCTGTGTTGAGCCCTGGCATAGCTTTGTGCATGCCACAACTGACTCTGCTTCTGAAGTAGGTTTAACTGCCTTTTCTGCAGCCTCACTTTTAGGACTCTCTATTTTCTTCTTGAGTTTAGGTGACACTGTGATTTAAAATGGTGCATTGCTGAACAGTGCTGTGGACTATGCATTCTGCACATTTCTCCTTTACTTTGCAGTTTTTAGCAAAGTGACTTCTTGAACTGCAGCATCGGAAGCAAACCTTTGCTTTAGCTACTATTTCCAGCCTTTCGTCATAAGGCCTTTTTGAGAACTCTTTACAATCTGCAAGGCTATGTGGTTTATTATGAATGGGACCTGGAATTTCTTTAGTCTCTGGCTTCTTATCCGACTTAAACTGAGCGACCTCAGTAGATTTAAGTACAACCGTGCTCTTCCCCATCTCATTGATAGTTTTTTTGTCTTTCTTTACAGTCTTCCCTGGATGCATACTCTGGTAAAGGGTTGGGAACCCAGTCTGTGGGTAATTTCTTTCCTTTGCAGCTCTTGTCACAAAGGTCACAAGGTAACTAAAGGGTGGGTAGCATTGCATGTTGAGTTCCTTATGAGAAAACACCTCTCTTCCCCACATCTGAGCTAAAAGGGTAGTTTTTGGAGCACCTGCCTCTGCGTGATGTGCTGATCTAAACAGGCTAGATCAGGTAACTCTGGATTACATTTTGCAGACTGAAGTTCAACTAAAAGATCACTTAAGTCCCAAAGTTGACGGTAGTCCTTTGACTTGAGAATTGGGAACTTATAAAGCCGATTCAATAAGGATGTTTCTATTTCTGTTGATGCATCATATTGCTCCTCTAATCTGTTCCACGCTATCTGCAACACCTTATCTGTTGGTGCTTTTAGACATCTCAGCGGCTTTCAGTACGATAGATCATAGCATCCTCTTGGATCGCTTGCGTGGGTTAGGAATCAGAGGCACTGCGCTCCAGTGGTTCTGGTCCAGTGGCAGGTCCCAGAGGGTGTTGCTCGGGGACAGCTGCTCCAGCAGAAAGGAGCTTACTTGTGGTGTTCCGCAGGGCACCATCCTGTCCCTGATGCTGTTTAACATCTATATGAAGCAGCTGGGTGAGATTATTCGGAGTTATGGGGCTGGGTGATATCAGTACGCTGATGACACCCAGATCTATTTCTCCTTGTCCCGATCGTTGGCCTCGAATTCTGATGGCGTCTCTCCTCTTGATGACTGTCTTAAAGCAGTAATGGGCTGGATGAGGAAAAACAGATTGAGATTAAATCCAGACAAAATGGAGGTGCTCACGGTAGTGGCCCCAAAACCACGAGTTGGGTTGCAACCTCCAGTCCTGGACGGGGTCACGCTCTCTGTTAAGGACTGTGTTCGCAGTCTGGGGGTGCTCCTTGATTCATCGCTTCAGATGACTAGTCAGGTGAATGCGACAGTCAAGAGTGCCTGTCGTCAGCTTCGGCTGATACGCCAGCTGCGCCATTTCCTGGAAGTAAGGGACCTCGAGACTGGTGCACGTGCTGGTAACCTCTCATCTAGATTTCTGCAATGCACTCTACATGGGGCTGCCCTCATGCTTGGTCCGGAAACTTCAGTTGGTACAAAATATGGCGGCCAGAGTGGTCTCGGGAACATCTCAGAGAGACCATATAACTCCCGTGTTAAAATTTCTCCACTGGCTGCCTATCAGTTTCCGGGCCCAGTATAAGGTGTTGGTTATTACCTTTAAAGCCCTAAATGGCTTGGGTCCAATTTATCTCCCGAACCGCCTCCTCCCATACAATCCTCCCCGCGCACTCCGGTCCTCTGGGAGGAATTTGCTTCAGCCACAAAAATCTAGGCTGTCTGCAACCTCTCAGAGGGCCTTTTTGGTAATTGCCCCCAAATTGTGGAATGACCTGCCGAACGAGATCCGTCAGATGACAAGCCTGAGTAGCTTTAAAAAAGCACTAAAGACAGATCTCTTTTGGCAGGCCTTTCCTAATTAGATCCCGGCCTCAGGGGATCCTGGCCTCTTTTAGTCTGCTGGCTATTTATTGTATTTATTGTATTTATTGTTTTTAAATGTGATTTTAGACAGTTGCTTTTAATTTATATTTGTTTAATATTTTTTATGGGGGAGGGTGGGGTGTGGGGTGTTTAGGGATTTTTATCTGTATTGTATTTTAATTTTTGTAAGCCGCCCCGATTGTTTTAACAGAGGGGCGGGGTATAAATAAATATTATTATTATTATTATTATTATTATTATTATTACTATTATCTGGGTCTGACACATAGGCCACGTAGACTCTCTGGACCTGAAGGGACGAGTTGGGGCCCAACCATGCTATGAGTAAGGTGAGCTCCTCATCTGCTTACAGCTTCAAATCTCTAATGGTTCTCTGAAAACTTACCTTACATAAGATAAAGTCTTCAGGAAGGTCTGAGAATTTCTGGACTCCCTTGTCTCTAAGGTCCTTCTTGGGAGTTTTAAACATTAGTGGTGAACAAGACTCCGTGAAGGTGGGAATTGTCTCTGCAGGCTGGAAGAAGCATGGACTCCTTTTAGTCTGCAAATCAGCTTGACTGGCAGGCAAGTCCATATATTCTCTAGGCCTGTAAGTCTTGGGAGCTTCAGCAGCCGGGGCTTGCTGGATGGTCACGCTAGCATGGCTGGGAATTTGGCTCCCCACCATGGGTTTCTGGTCTCCAAAGGATTCATTGACTGGCATATTTATAGGTAGACAGTCACGATGAATGACCTTCTCTTTGCAGACAAGTTCCTCTGTAGGCTGAAGCCATGGAACAGCAAGCAATTGTGTCTTGCTAGCATCTAAGTTAGGAGGTGACTTGACCACTGGGTCTTGTGGGGAGCTCTCACCCACAAAGAACAAGGTAGACATCCTTTCTCTAGGCTCTTGTGCAGGGAGCTTCCTCAAGTTTTCTTCACTCAGATCATCTTGGAAGGTCTTGGCTAAAATCCTGGCCTTTATGGACAGTTTTGAAGCCTCCTTAGCCTGGAGCAGAAGTTTCTTCTCATTCTGAATAGTAATTTTTTGCCTTTCTTGCTCTACTTTGAGGGCAGCTTCTTGCTTTTCTAAATCAACCTCTTGATGGGAAAAGGTTAGTTCTTCACTGGCCATTGCTGATTCTGCTTCGGCATGCAATATTTCAGTCTTCAATTTCATTCTTTCCACTTCTTTGAACTGCTGGGCTGCCATAGACGAACTCCAGCTAGCATGGGAAGAAGAACTGCGACTACAACTTTTACTGGAGTGAGAACCATGTCTGTGCGAAGAAAATTTGCTGGTGTGACAGGTTTTAGAGCTCTTTGCACTTTGAGGTTTCCCTAGGTATACTCTTCTGCTGGACTTGGCACTGCCAGCAGGGGACTTTTCACCGTCTTTATTAAGTTCCAAACTGTGCACCCGGAACTTGACTGTGTCCAAAACTGCACTGTACTCCTTTTCTTTATCTGCGACTTCTTCCAGGAACTGTTTTAGTCTGGATTCTGCATTGGGATTGTTAATGGTCTGAAGTGTTTGGATCCTTTTATTCACCACTTCTTTCCACTGTAGAAAACTGGATTGCTGGGTAAGCTCTCTTCTTTGCATGTCTTCTGAGCCACAGACTGCTGACAGCAAGGACATAGCATGCTGCAAACTCTTCCAGGCTTCCAGTTCTTTCACACTTAAGTGCCTTTCCTCCTCCAACAGCAGTTCTAGGGTCTTCTCAGTCAGGTGCCTCTCTCTGAGGAAGCGAGTGTCATGTGTGTGTCCATGTGCTGTTTCTTCAGAAAGCCTATCCATTCTGGCTGGTCCTAGTCGCCAAAGCAACAACTCAGCAAGGATGAAGAGGACTAAACGGTGTAGTGCTGATTTTTACTTACAGCCTGCTACTGCTCGGCTCTCCTGCTATCACCACTCCTATGCTACTTGAGCACAGCCAGACCTGGAGTTGGTTGAAGAGTCTTCTAGCTCCTTTCTTCAGATTTGCAACGTGAACAAAGATAAAACACTCGTTATTCTCTTTATAAAGCTCTATCCATATACTTGAATGGAAAAAGTTCTTCCAAAATGGCCACCGACCATGTGCTCAGAACTCTGCTGGAAGAAGTAGACCCAAAATGGCTGCTGTAGCAAGACAGCTTATCTTAACACAGCAAATTTTGCTTCTCCCCTTTCACAGCCACAGAAAGGTCTCTTCTCCCTCTATGCTAGTCTTGGGAAACCGTGCACTGGGACCCTCTCTTGACAGATGGGAGCGGCAAAGGCTGCCAGGTATTCTTACACTGTGAAGACACACCCAACTAAAGGTGGTGGCAGGTTTGGGTGTGCAACGCCAGTACCCTGGTAAGATCAAACTCTTTTACCCAAAAAGGCTCTGATGTTGAATATAAAGTTCAAAAAAAGGAGGAAGTTTATTTTAAAGAACAAAAGTAAAGGGCTTTCTCCTCCCCAGCTCTAAAAGCTTGAAATAAAAGGTACTTTACAGTTTGAGTTTCAGCAATCTTCAGGGTGTCATCTCTCTGGGTTTGATCTTGGTTTGATCTCCTCACTCAATGGAGCTGGTGTAGGGTCTTTCAGCTCCTGATTCCTTTGACTTATTTGTTGTTGGTAACTAATTTGGCTAAATGGTGTAAGAAATGCCCTTCCCGACTGTCTGGGCCTGTTTGCCACCAATAAAACAGCTCCCTGTAAGCTCACAGCAAAGACTGAGCAAAAACAACAACAACAACACACACACACACAAACCTAAAACACTTTTAGCTAAACAGAGCTTGCTGGGAAGGGACAAACCAAACCTGGAAAAATGCAGGGGAATTCTTAAGCTCCTCCCACAACTCTAATACAATGAAATATTCCTACGCTCAAACATACTAAGGCCTGAACTAAAATGAAGGAAAATGCAGGGGAGATTCAAACAGTCCTGGCTGGACATCACAATCATACCACCGTCCCAAAACGTTCTTATGCCAGCATAATTTGTGCTGTTTTTATGCTGGCAAAAGAACTCCCCATACCACACTTACCTGTAACCCTAGCAAAAGGCAGCCTTGGCAATTAACGAGGAGTGAACGGAGCTCTGTTCACTTTCTCGTCTGAAACCTTGCAGATTCTTGCGAGAATACTTAGCATGGGAAATTAAACCCTCCCTCCAAAATAACACTCAAAAAGTTACAAAAAGCACACAAATACACCTAAAATCTTACAAGCAAACCTGGACATGTCATAAAAAGAGTGTCACCTACCTGGATGTTGCGATCTCACCCAGAAGTGTTCTGGCTGGTCCAGCCATCCACGTTGTAATAATGTGGAAAAAAAGAGATGAGGTTCCAAACGCTGGCAATGCTGGCCAAAAATTGCCACAGCCAATCTATTGACGGCTTGCACCATCAATAAAATAGAATGGCTTATGGACAGTATATAAACACAAAAGGGCAACATCATCTGATACGCACACCCTTTCATGTTTATGTGGTGTCGTTATGACGCTGTATTTTGTGTGTTTGATCAAGTCCTTAGTTGTTTTTTTTAAAAAGTATTCATTCAACACCATACTATTATTCACCCCATCTGTGCTGGCAATTGCCTCTGATCCTTGTGAAATGAAGAATTGCAAACAAGCCCAGTATCCTTTACTTCCCAAGATTACTTTGTTTGTCCTCCTTTTGGGGGTAAACTACAGAATATTTACAAAGGACCTCCAGCTTCCTGAAGTATGAATGAATACCACATAATTTATTCTCACTTAAAAATAGAACGGAACTAATGACAAATCTACAGAGTTGAAGCTGGTGACCTTTATGTTAGCTTATCAGCTTCAGGCAGCTTGCTTTTTAGACACCTGCTACCTTGATGGCCCATTAGAGGAAGCTGCTGACCAAACTCTGCCTGATTTTTTTTGACTAATTAGTAAATGAAAAGCTGTTTTTCTTGGTGTCAGCCTTCCCGAAAGCACCTTTGCAGAGTTAATCATAGAATTCTAGTAACTAGGCTACTGATAACCTGCTTTTAACGATTGTTTTACAATAAGTTGAAAAGTAGCTTTTAATAGCAGCATGCCAGATGTTGATGCAATGAAGCTCTCTCAGACAGACCTTTACCTTACTCTCAAGTGAAGAAGATCTTTTGCTTCTGTTGGGAAAAAAGGCTTGACATTATGAACAGGGAAAAAAACAGGGTCCAGAGGCATCTTTGCTTACTAGATAGTGTGCACTGTAGAAAAAAAAAAAAAGAGAGACAAATTATCCTTTACAATTAAGCCCCCCCCCTTTAATTTGCTAAATTAATACCTGTTCATGGCACCAGGTTTCAGAGACTATCATCGACATCAGTCAACTCTGACCTTTGGTGATTCAAACTTTGGGTTTTCTTGGTAAAATCAAGGAGTTTTGTCATTGCCTTTCTCTAAGGAGATTATCAGACATGTCAAAAAGCACAAGTGCAGCAGGCGAGAACACCATTACTGTCCTTCGACTGGGACAACAAACCCCATTTTCTTAGAGTTAGTGTTACAGTGCCAAATGGTCATTTCACTACACACTCATGCACTATAGCACTATAACTCTAAAAACAAAAATTAAAAAAGAGAGAAAGGAAGAGAAGAGGAGACTTAAAAATTCTGATATGTCTTGGAATTAAAAAGAAACCCTCTTGAGGGTGGCAATAAAATACTGCAGCTGATGCTAGAGCTCACTACAAGCTTTTGGTCTTGGTATTTAAGGCCCTGTGCTTTAACCTCCCCCAATATCTGGCAGCTTGGTTAGTGTGGTATGTACCATCTAGGAAATTAAGATCTTTAGACAAAGGATTATTGGTGGTTCCACCAACACGTACAGCTCTGTCAAGGCTGAGAGCCTTTCAGGATCTGGCTCCTGGAAGACCATTTGTGGAATGGTCTTCCTTTGCACCTTTGGCTGGAGGAGGATCTTAACTTACTTTCGTAAAGGGCTGAAGACCTTCCTCTTAGATTCACCGGATTAAGCTGCTGAGTGTGCCTAAGGTGGCCAAGATGGGTAGCGACTGATGAGGATTTTGTTTTTAGTATATTAGTATATCCTTTTTGTATTTTAGTACTTTATAATGTTGTGTTTTATTGTCTTATTTTGATTATATCTGTATGATGTTCCGGCCTTTGGTGAAAAGGATGTTATAAATAAATGTTGATTATGATGATGATGCCAGGAATTGCCAGAAAATAGTCAAGGACAACAAAAATGTTATCTATCTATCTATCTATCTATCTATCTAGATATAGATATATATGAATGACCCAGAACTACAGCAACAAATACCACTACCTCCTGAAATGTCTGCCCCTATTTTTTCTTTTGTTGCAGTCCTTATGTTTGCCTTAGAATACAAAAGGAAGAGAAAAGGCTATTCTTATAGTGCATCATGTAATTTAACCCATAGCTAAAGGAATTGACAACACTGAAAGCTAAGCTATATGTCAGACAAATCTGCATGTACCTTTTCTCAGTTCCTTTTCTTTCTTTTTAGAACTTAAAGCAGCTTCCCAAAGTTGTTTTAGTGGAGGAAATTGATGGGTGGTGGTAGGGATACACTACTTAACCTTTTTCCTTTTAACCACTTTCCCCATCCGAAATTACCTTCTGGGAAAGTTATCTTTATCTTTACATCTGTGAGGCAAAAAGCAGCCAGGGAAAGAGAAAAATTTAAATAGAAAAAAATTGCCCTGAAAGAAAATGATAAAAAACAAAACAAAAACCCAAACCCAGGTGGCCATTTGTCTGTTGCAACTGGCATACTCCAGAGTATATTTTCGGGGGGTGGGGAGTAGAAAATGTCAGAGAAAAGGACCTACATGGTTCATGTAGTTTGCTACGGAGAATCTAAAATGGTGCAGGTATAGAAATATGAAAATTCCACACAGGGATGTATAAAAGGTTTATTTTTTTGGGGGGGGGGCTCATGAGACATTAGGGGGTCTGCTTCTGTCCTCTACAACAGGGGTGAACAACTAGACAGGGGTTTCCCTACCACTGTCCTGGGCCATCTCTTCAAATACATCCTCAATTTCTCCTTCAAACTACTGACCAGGAGTGATGTATATATAACCATATCATTTATCTCAACAATATGGAAGGACCAGGGCCAATAGAAGGCACAAGGGCAGGTGGTCTCTTGCTCCGCTGGTGTCGGGCAAATAGCCCCACTTCTTCTCCTCCTATCTGGGCAGCCTTGGGTCCCCACAAAAGTAAAAGAGTAAGAAACATTTAGACATATAGTAGGACCCCCATATCCATGGGGGATTGGTTTTGCACCCCCTTCCGCAGATACTGAAATCTGCAAATAACAGCAAATGCTTGGGACTGTGGAGAGCCAGGTGGAAACCCCCCCCTTTTCCCGGGCTTTTGCCATCAAAAAGGAAGGGGAGGCAAGCTCCCGGAATGCCACCCTGCTTGTTCATCCTTCTGTGGCTCTCCCATCTGGGACAATACATGGGTCACAAACATGGCGCCTGCCCAACACAACAGCTGCTCTGGTGTTCTTACTGCCACCAGATCCACCTGCCCACCCAGCCACTTCCCGACACCAGCCCTGAGGGAGCTGCAGGAATGTGGCTGACAGGCCCTCCTTTTGGTCTGAGACACCGGGCTGAGTCCAGTCTAATGGTGGTGGCGGCGCTTGCTCCTATCCCTAGTGCCAGATGGAGTGGGCTCTGGGGAGGGAGAGGTGGAGGATACCATGTTGCAGTGGTTGCTTGTGGACTCCAGGTCATGGTGGTGGCAGTGGTGGGCCTGGCAGGCTTAGGATCTAAGGGAATCCTACCCGATCGTTCTCCCTCCCCCTTTGCCCCTTCCTCCTCCTCCTGTCTGCTGATACCACCAACCATGGATAACTGAATCAGCAGATGGTGAATCAGTGGATACGGGATGCTACTGTACTTTCACAATTGCTACACAGGTTGAGTGAAGCTGGAAGTAAGAAGTAAGATAAAGCAGAATAAGGGGTCAAAACAAAGCGGGGCCGTTTAATCAGTAGCATTAATAGCTATGAATGAACATTGCAAAGGAACATGATAAATGACATGGTTATAAATAAAAGAACGATTAGGAATGAGTATGGTCATGAATTAATTGTATTGCAATGTATGCTGCATCTTTCTCCTCTTTGGAGGCTAAGGGAAAGACTTGTCAAAGTCAACAGAGAACAAGGTACGTTTTCCAATGTCATACAGGAGAATAGTCTTGAGAGGTAAAATATTAACAAGTCCACCCCATAATAGTAATGTCACGAATAATGCTAAGCACGTGGCAGATGAAGGTATTTACATTAGGAGCTTGGGGAGAAATAATTTTCTAAGAATATCAGTATCACAATGTAAAGTTATCTACTGAGACGTAAGCAGCTGACACTGGTGTACAATTTTGACAGGTTTGATAGTGTAATGATTATACAAGCATGCAAATGAAACAAAACATATGTTCTCATTTTCCATCTTCTGAACACATTTCTTCATCTCACACCAATTGCTGAGTGCATATTCAGTGCAGTAACACCTGCCTTTTTATTATTTTTTTAAAAAACCCAAAGAGCCATTCATTTGCATGATTAAAAAATAAAATAAGATTGTGAGTCCAAGAAGGTGAGTGGCAATACGGGAACACCAAAAGTTTTTTTAACCAATAGAGGGGTTTGGTCCTTTTTTTTTTGGTCCCTTTTCTACCCTACCCTACCAACTAGGACAGAATGTGCATCTTGAAAAGCCCTTTCTTTGTTTTGAAACCCAGAAAAGTAATTCATTTCTGCTAACATAGCAGGTTTTTAAAATAATTTGTGTCGCTGATCACACTACTTTTTAGTTTCCCATTACTCATTCTTTGGGGAAAAGATAATTTCTAAACAGATAATGAGTAAACATTATTTTTGGAAAAGTACCTTTGTTATCCTCCAAAACAATGTGCTACGGGTAATGTTATTACTTGCAATACTGTACATTGCTTTTGAGTTGTTACTGAGTGTCACACCATAGCTACATTGTGCTATGGTGGAAGATGGAGGAGTGGCAAAAGCAGGCTGGCTATTGAGGTTTTGGTAGATGGCTTCTGAATAAATATAACAGCAGAGGGAGACAAACATTGTGAGGCATTATCAACAAAATTACATTAAACCTATAAATAAACTTTTAGTTCAAGATTAAAGAAAACAGGTGTACGAAAGTAGAAATAATGCATCAATAAATCAATAAAGAGATAGTAAAATGGCAACTTTTAGTCAACAATGCTGTAGCTCAGGAGCGTGAACTAGAGAATTCTAAGTACCTAAAATGGTGATGACACAAGTTCAAAAATCCCCACAGGGATGTTTATAAGGCTTTTTGGGGCAGATGTGATGTTAGGAAGAAATGCCTTTGCCCTTTAGAACAGGGGTGGGCAACCTCGTAGCCAGAGGCCAATTTTATATCCCTAAGCCACTTGTGGGTTACTAATACCTTGCTTCCCTTTGAATGTGTCACTTCCTGTTGCTGTTTTGAAGAAAAAACAGAGAGAATAGGTTTTGAGAATACTGACGAGGTTAAGAGGAGTCAAAGACGCACCAACCCCCCCACCCCCCCGTTTGCCTGCTTTGGGGAGATTTTCAGACCTGCCAAAATGCCTGTTTGCCGCGCGAGCAGCCTCCCGACACTGCTGCGCGGCAAGGGTCTACTTCGGACGACGCTGTGCCTCTCGCAAAACCGTCCGTGTCACTTCCGTGAAGCTTCGGACGACTCAGCGCCATATTTCAATCTCGGGCAACCTCCGTGATTGAAATATGGTGCTGAGCCCTCCGAAGCTTCATGGAAGTGACACGGACGGTTTCGCGAGAGGCACAGCGTCATCCGAAGTAGACCCTTGCCGCGCAGCAGTGTCGGGAGGCTGCTCGCGCGGCAAACAGGCATTTTGGCAGGTCTGAAAATCTCCTGGGTGTTATTTTTGGGTGATTTTCACCTGAAAATCATGATGAAAAATGCTTGGGAGGATGACTGTGGGAGGGCTTTCAGGGAAGACCTGTGGCCTGTGCATCACACTTTCACCCCTCCTGCTGTTGGGTCCAGGGTCTGAAAATTGATCTCAGAACTTGCTGTAGGCTGCACTACTTTTGCCCATTGAAACCAGAAGTCTTTTTTAAAAATATCCCTTTTTTCATAAAACAAGTTATGTGAGAGTTACACTCCTTGTTTTAAAGGCAAGTTGATGTTCTTAGAGTTTTCCTAAGTGTGATTCACCTGGTTGGGGAAAGGGGCAGTCATCAGTGGTGGTTAGCTTGGTGGGGTCTAACCCACCCTCTACCCACATTTTGTGTGCAAACAGGGACAGGCATATTGGTTACTCCTGGTCTAGTGTCAGCATGAGCCTTTGGCTTTGTTACCTATCCATGGCTTTGTTGTCTCTCCCAAGCTCTGGTCCATCTTGGATTTATGTAGATCTACCTTTTCCCTGAAGCCTAGTACTGTGTCATCAGTTGATTAAGTCCAGCAGGATGTATTGTTGTTGTCTTTTAAGGCTGGTGGTAATGGAGACTTAGGACTTTATCAGACCACCCCTTAAAGATGTTCTTTTGCTGGCATAAAAAAATCCATTCATATGCTGGCAAAAGACCCCCCCCCCGCATCACACTTACCTTCCTCTCCTGACAAAGGCTTCCCCGGCACTGAAGGAGGAAGTGAATGAAGCCCTGTTCACTTCCTCCTTTGAAATCCTGCACAGTTTCATCTTGCGGGAAATTCAAAAGTAAAACAAAAAATAAACATCAAAAAGTTACACCAAGCACCCAAACACACTTTAAAACTTAGAAGTAAACCAGGGAAAGTTTAAAAAAGTTTATCACCTAACTGGATGTTGTGAACTCACCCAGAAATGTTCTGGCCGGTCCGGCCATTGTTGGGGTAAGTACGAGGAAAAAAAAAAGTGATATTTCATTCATCAGCAATGCCAGCACAAAAGTGCCACAGGGTATCTACTGATGGCTTAAACCGTCAATAAAAAGGTATGGGTTTTGGGCAGAATATAACTGTGAAAGGGCAACATTATCTGATCTGTGCACCCTTTCACGGTTATGTGGTGTTGTTATGATGCCATATTAGACTCATCTGATAAAGTCCTTTGAGGAGGAGGACAATATTTCTTGGAAGAGGGTTCATTTGCATGAATCTAGGCTACTTGTCCTAAATTGGTGCCAGGGTCAGTGCTTGGCACCTCCACCATGCCAAAGGTTCTCAGATTCTTTGCACACCTCTGTTTTTGACTCGGACCTGTATCTGTGATAGATTTTCCTCTTCAGACAAAGAATTAAGAGATTGCAGCCATGCATACTTTGACTAGCTGCTTTGTGCATTCTATATAGCTTTCTAAGAGGCCTTTTTAAAAGTTCAAAACCCAGCTCTAAAAAACAATATAAAAACTAAAAAAAGTTTGCATTTCCTTGTTTATAGAACAAATGAGGAAAAAGAAAATGTTCTGTTCATGTATACCAGCTACCTCTATTAATAGCATCATGTTGAGTGTCACTATACAACTGAGGAATCATATAAGAGAAAGGAGATAAGGTGCAAACGTTATTCTCAGAACCAATTTGGTATCAGAAAGATTCTTACAGTGTATTCATGGACAGAGATGGGATTCTATTCTCTTTACTATCTACTGGAGCTGTGCAATACGTCCTGAACAGGTCGATGCTTCTATAGTGACTTATTTTGTTAATAGCAGAAATGAACCAGCCAATCAAGATTTTTTCTTTCCGTCTGTAGACTAATTAAAAAAAATATCACCCCAGAGCCCCAAGCTACAATTCCTCTACACCTGGAAGTTTCTATTACTCGTGTAAATTAGAATGGGAAGCCAATTCAATCCTGAACAAGCTGCACTGAGCAAACTGAAAACATGTACTGGCAAGCTATTGCAAAATTACACACAGAGAGAAAATGGGCACAATGCTTCTGAAATTAAGTACATTTGAGCCCTTGTAGTTTAAATATGAACACTAGGGCTAAAATGCATATTCTACTCCACTGTGTCCAATGTTAGTGCTCTAGCAATGAAGAAGGTACCTATTAGTAGGGAAAGTTCTTAGCCTTCTTTTGTTTGCTCAGTTGTTTATATGCCAGCCCTCAAATTAGCTAAAAAAATAAAATAAAATCAGACATCACAAGAGTAGCCAGACCCAGAGAAAACCACAGGAATGAAGAAAAACAGCCACCCAAAGGGAAGGTATTTTTTACCATACATCAAAGGAGTCAGAGACACAATAGGGAAACTGATGAGGAAACACAACCTCAAATTATCGACAGACCAACCAAGAAAATCCAAGAAATGCTATGCTCAGCGAAAGACAAAAGAGACCCTCTCATAGCTGCAGGAGTTTACCGCATACCATGCAGCTGTGGACAAGTTGACATAGGGACCACTAAACACATAGTACAAACACGAATCAAGGAACATGAGAGACACTGCAGACTGGGTAGATTTTCAGACAACACTGTTATAGTGTTACTATTCCACTTTATTTGCTATGGCTGCCTCCTCTTGAGTCCTGGGATTTGCAGTTTAGGGAGAGGCATTTACAACTCTCAGCCAGAGAGATCTTAGGCCTCACTAAACTACAAACCCCAGAATTCCACAGAAGGAAGCCAGAGCAGTTAAAGTGGAATAGTAACACTTTAACAGTGTAGTCTGAAAATCTCCTGGGCCAGCCAGAAAAATCAGCAGTAGCAGAACATCTTATAAACCAACCTGGAAACAAAATGTTATTTAAAAACACCGAAATTCTGGACCAGGCCAACAACTATCATGTCAGAATGAACAGAGAAGCTATTGAAATCCACAAACACCTGGACAACTTCAACAAGAAAGAAGAAACCCTAAAAGTAAACAAAATTTGGCTACCAGTCCTGAAAAACACTAAAATCAAAACTCAACACATGCAAATGAACTCCACCCAAGGACAGGGGGATTTTGAGCAGGTAATGGACCATTAGACAAACAGACACTAATCCTCCTTGCATATCTCCACCCAGAAACTAGCCATTCAAATAAATAAACTTACATATCCTCTCCAACAGGGGCTCACAGTATATAAACCCCACACACCCTACCTAACCATTCTCTGAAGACTCCAGCCACAGATGCAGGTGAAACATCAGGAATAAACTCTTCCATAACATGGCCTCACAGCCTGGAAAAAACCCATAGAAAACCTATGGATGCCAGCCTTGAAAGCCGTCAGCTTCACAAATCTGGAAGAGCCCCATGTGGCTTCTCTGTTGTTTGTGATATGATCTAAAAAGAACCAATGGGATAATCCGTTACATTATCTATAAGTAGTAAGAACAATATTAAACTATGTTTCCTTGGTCAAATATAGTTGATCCATTCTCATATAACATTTTATTGCTCCTCAGCTGCTATATTTTTTTTCCTGAGATCTGACATTCAAACAGAGATTCAAGTGTGTGTTGCTTAACTTTGAGTAAAAACACAGACTTAGTGATTAAATTTATAGCTCACCTTTTTGCAAAAACTGGCAGTCAAGATACCAATGTTGAAACTGTGCCAGTGACTGTAGGTTTATCATGGGGATGTCCCAGAAGATTGGAGGAGGGCAAGTATTGTCCCCATCTTTGAAAAGGGGAAAAAGGAGGACTTGATCAACTACTGACCAGTCAGCTTGACATCGCTACAAGGAAAGGTTCTAGAACAGATAATTAAACACTCAGTCTGTGCGCAGGTAGAAATGAATGCTATGATTACTAAGAGCCAGCATGTGTTTCTCAAAAACAAGTCATGCTAAACTAATCTTATCTCTTTTTTTTGGGAAAGAATTACAAGCTTGGTAGATCCCCCGATCCGCCTTTTTTCGAGTGTCTGATAAAGTCCTACTAAACTAGGCCATTCAGATGCTCTAATAAACTAGGCCATTAAGACACTGCTGTCCTGCTTCCAGCGGTCGCTTTTGCACACCCTGTCCTCTTCCCGTCCTTCATTTGTTTTCCCTCCATACTGGAGCAATGGAAAAGGTGCCACTTTTTATTGATGGTTCCATCAATGAAAAGTGGCAACTTTTTTGTCCCTCCAGCACAGAGGGAGAACGAACGAAGGACGGGAGGAGGATGGGATGTGCAGAAGCTACCGCCAGAAGTGGGACAGTGGTGTCCTCCTCCTGACCTCCGCAGGGTTTTTAATAGAGCGTCTGATAAAGTCCAATAAGATTTTGAAACTGTGTGACCTTCAATGAAGTTGTTGCAGGAATCATCATTCCCCCATCCCCTGCCACCTAAATGGCATATGCAAAAAAGAAAGATCCAAGTACCTTGCTTTAAAAAACCAACACCCATGGCCTTTGCAATCTTCTGATCACAGTTTGCTTAAAGAATATGGAAGATATCTCCCTGCCTCAGCTGTCCTGCTGTTTCTTTTATTTAGCTTATTTGCCACCAGCTTCTAAAGAAATTTTGCAGAATAGATTAGGCCTACACTTTTCATATCATTAATTAAGAACTTATCAGTTTCCTTCTCATTTTAACAACAGAGTACATGCTGGCACAGAAAGGGCTCTGTTCCTGAAAGGGATGCACGCACTTACCAATGTTTACTTCTAAAAGACTACCTACCAACAGCACCTTTTTCTTCTCTGGATTGAACATTAGGTTTCTTTTTCAAGCCCTCATGCAGTATGACTGACCCCAAGTATTAACAGAACATTTGTTCAACCCTCATTTGAATATAACATAAAGATATTTAATAAAGAGCAAATATATTTATTTTACTTATTAATATGTTTATATCCTATTCTATATTCAAAGGTCTCAAGGCAGGGTATAGGTAATAAAACAACCAGAAATGGTGTGCACTAAAACAGAAATCCACAACCCAGTTAAGCTTTGGGTTGGCCCCCAAAGCTTTCATAAGCAGCCATCTTAACTTGGTACTAAAATGAAGCCAATGTTGGTGTCAATCTAGTGTCTCTTTCCCTCTAGACAGTTATAGTGCTATGATTCTACTTCACCTGTATCCTACAAAATCCTGGGATTTGCAGTTTAGGGCAGTTACTTGGAATTTTCAGACAGAGTTCTAGTGCCTCAGTAAACTGCAAACCCCATGGTTCCATAGGATGGAACCATGGCAGTCCAAGTGGAATCATAGAACTATAACAGTGTAGTATGAAAGGACCCCAGAACTCCACAGCCACACTAGAAAAGGCTCTTTCCCATGTCTCCACATAGCATATTGCTCCCACAGGTGGAGCCATACATGAGAGCAGATTTCAATTGAGACTGGGGAGTTTATCAGACACTGAAAAAAGGCATCATAACGATGCCACATAACCATGAAAGGGCGTGCAGATCAGACGATGTTGTCCTTTCGCGGTTAAAATCAGCCCAAACCCCATAGTTTTTGATTGATGGCTTAAGTCATCAATTGATCCCCTCTGCTGCTTTTGTGCCAGCATTGCAGGTGTGTGAAATCTCGGGCCATTTAACTCTTGTGACTGCAGCGAGAATGGCCAGTCTAGTACGAACACTTCTGGGTGAGATCGGGACATCCAGATAAGTTTTGCTCTTTTTATAAGCCTCCCTGGGTTACTTGAGACTTTTAAAGTGTGTGTGTGCTTTTTAAAACCTTTAATGCTTTCTTTGTGTTTTTATTTTTAAATTTCCTGCACGGAGAAGTCTTGCGGGATTTTGAATGAGGAAGTGAATGGAGCTCCATTCACTTCCTCTTTATTGCTGGAGCTGCCTTTGCTGGGAGAGGAAGGTAAGTGCAGGGGGAGCATTCTTTTCCAGGCATAAAAATGTTTTTTTTAACGCTGGCAAAAGAACATTTTCAGGGGCTAGTCTGATAAACTCCTAGGACAGATCTCTCCTTGTTGTCCTTCTCTCAGCAAGTGAAACCCTTTTTATTCCACCAGGACTTTTAGAACTGACTGGAAGGACTTTTGATAATTTCCAGTTTTATGAGATTATCTTTTAATAGATTAGATTAGATTGTTTTGTAATATAGTTTTTTAAAAAAGTCTTAATTCCATAGATTACTTGTTTTTACATATGTCTTTATATGTGTTTCTATCTGTATTTATTTAAACTTTTGTAAGCTACTTTGAGTCCCAGTTTTTGGGAAAAGACAGGATATAAATGAATTAATAATGATCTGGCAGGAAGAGGCATTATTTCAATGATTAAGGTTCCAAGCCAATTAGCACTTTAAATGTTATCACCAGCACCTTGAACTTGAACTGGAAATGTATTGGCTGCCAGTGTAGTTGCTTTAATTTTTAATATCATGAAAAGGCACTGTTATCAATTAAACCCATATAGTTACAAAGCCAGTCCAATTAACCTTAGTGGCAAGTAACAAGGTCAGGTTACAATGTGTCACTCCAAAATGACATATATTTCAAGGGAGGTCCATGGGCAATTTTTTTTTTCTGAAGCAAATATGATAAGAGGATACCTCATAGTTTGAAAATTATCCTCTATAATCTTCCCTCTATCTTGGAAGATTCTAAAAGTCAGATTTTCCTTCAGGACCAATTTCCCAACTCTATCTAACCATCTGTGAAATGAAAGGTTCTGAAAATCTACCAGTTTCAATTCTTGCTGCACTGAAGAGTATCGAAAATAGATTTTTATTTATTATTGTACCTTCAAAAATAGACAGTACCAATATAGGTTCATTGGTATGTATTGTTTGTTTTGTGATTTTGTTTAATGATTCAATATTTTATTTCCAGAATTTGGTTAATTTAGGACAATATAGCCATGTATGACTAATTGCTCCTGTAGGTCCACATCTTTTCCAGCATTTTTTAAAGATATATTTTTATTGGTCTTGTGTAACTTTAATAGGTATAAATATCACTCATGTGTCACCTTATCAGTAGCTGCTTTTGCTCATGCTGATGTTAACCTATAGGGAAGGGAGCTCCATATTTTATTATTCTTTCTTTCCTCTAGATTAGTTACAAGTTAATTCCTACAATATTTGAGAACCTTTGGGCCATATAATTTTTCAATCATTGCTATGTAAATTTTAAATACAAACTCTAAATCCTAGGTCTGTGGAGACGGAGTTGGAAGTAATAGTGGGAGGAGTTGGTAGAAGTGTGCTGATTCTGGTTTCAAAATAAAAAGTTATACTGTAATATTAAAAACCTATTTTGTTGCATATTTAATTTCATAGGGATTTAGGAAAGTTTTCTTGTTCAATCATTTTGATCAAATAAATATATTTTATGTTCTATCAAGAGCCAGTGTGGTGTAGTGGTTTGTGTGTTGGACTCTGGAGATTAGGGTTCAACTCCCCTCTTGGCCATGGAACCCCACTTGGTGACCTTGGGCAAGTCACACTCTCTCAGCCTCTGAAGAAATCTTGCTATTCCCCCCTCCATGATAGGGTCTCCATAAGGCAGAAATGACATGAAGGCACACCACCACAACAAATGTTCTATCAGTTGAAGTAGCCTGATGATTCATGTAATGGTTGTGTAATGCCTTGTGCTACCATTTTACTACAGCCAATTTGTTATTACTAATTAACAAGCCTTTGCCATTTATAAAGGAGCTGGAATTGGAATCAGATAGTAGAAAAATAGGAGAGTCAAAGATCTGGTGTAATAACTTCATAGACCTGCTAAATGCAACAGAATAATTGAAACAATAATCTTTTTTTAAAATAAAAAAGTAGATGATCAAGGTGGCCCATTGGACCTATATAAGTCAGATTCAAATGTCATAATCAGTAATATTGGCCCAGCACACTGGACAAAAGTCTTCCAGTTTGGTTCTCATGGCTCACCTGTGATTGGGCTGCCATTATTAAACAAATCTTTATTGCTGCAGGCTCCCTTACCCTTCCAATCAGCATATTGTTGAAATGTGTCCCCTTGCTGGAAAGCTGGGTGGATACAATAAGGACGGTGGGAGCAAACAAACATCTTTATACAAAACTCTAAGCACTTATTTCATTAAAGAATGCTTGACTTCCCTCAATTTCTCTTTAAAAGTTGGAAGAAAAATCAGAGTCAATATTTTCAGGTTGATTATCTCTTTCAATTCCAATCTGTTCTATTTTCTCATTGGCTTGTAAGAATTTGATGAATTGCACTAATTGGAACGCCCAATATTTCTCTAAATTAGGTATTGTGAGCCCACTTGCTTCTGTAGAGTTGTATTTTACACCATTAACAAATTTCATTTCCCCCCTAGCAACAAATCTTTCCAGACCTGTCTGCCATTCTCTAAATCTTTTTAACTGCAGTCTAAAGGGGATGACTTGAAATAAAAATGTAAATTTGAGTGAAATATGACTTAATGACAGCTAGTCTGCTTAATATTGTTAAATAGAGGGGAGCCCAGACTTTTAACTTTTAACATACAAGTGCAGTTTTTTATTGTTTCCAAGAATGAAAGTGTGGGGCATCTTTTGTAGTTCTTTTAAAGCCAGTGTCACATTGCCCCTGCATGATATTTCTGCCAACAGTGTAGCTGCTGCAGATTGTATTAACTGCAGTTTCCATGTCATCTTCAAGGGCAGCCCCATGTAGAATGCATTGCAGTTGTATGACTGAAATGTAACCAATGCATGAATGACTGTGGACAGGTTACTCTTATGTGTATATTCCATAGCCTTATGAATCATGCTTAGATAGTCTGTTAATTAGCTTTTAACACTATTTATAGTTTCTCTTGGCTTATTTTGCCAGAAATATTTGCTCCAATTAATATTTTCCATATTTTTCTTTTGTTACCCTAAGAGATGGGGAGGTGATGGCTGGTTTTGTCCACTGTGGCTCACTTTACTGTTGTTAGGAGTCTAATATTTATACCCTATTCCGTGCCTTGGAGAGGAGAATTTAGTAATAACAAAGCTTGAATGACTCTCCCACAAAACAGACAAAAGAAAGCAAAACTTAATGGATTAATTTTATTGCTGGGAGATAGAAATTGATGGATTTGTGACAACCTCGCAAGGTTGGACAGTAGGGGGTATAGGAGAGATTTCTGTAGTGTACAGATTAAGGAATGGACACTTAATTGCTTGATAGAATCATTGCTGAAATGCCCAAGGCTGGAAGAAAGGATTAGCACATACCCCTCTAATGACTGGGTTGTTAGCATAAACCCATTACAGGGGGGCATCCTGCTGAATCCTAATATGGGCTTTCTCTCCATTATATTTCCAGGCACATCTCACTGTGACCTCCAAATGACCTCTGGTCTGCCTCAGCCAACCTGACCCCCCCAAAGTGTCCAATATTTCCCATTATGGGATACCATGGGGAGGGAATAGTAGGGCATATTAACACTTTGATTATAACACAGTCCTGGTGGACTGGGGAGAGGGTGGATTGCTGAAGCCATGCCACTGCACCCTTGCTGCTAACTGCTGCCTCCCTCCCCCCGTGGCACCTCGCTCCCCATGGCCCCTTGCCCCTCACCCCCTGCCGTGCCACCATGGCCCTTGCTGCCCTCCCTGCGACCTCCCTCCCCACCCCCTCACTGTGCCACTGCACCCCTGCCCATCCTCGCCGCTGCCGCCCTCCCTGTAGCACCTCACTGCCCCCCTCCCCAAGTCCCTGCCTCCCCCTCCCCACCCCCATGACCCCCGTGCCACTACGCCACCCTCCCCCACTCCCCCCATGCACACACACCATGCCACATCCCCCCATGCCACTCACACCTCCTCTGCCAGGGGCCATGTTTAAAAAGGACTTAAAAGTCCACATGTTCCCACCCCCAGTGTGCTGATTAGCTGCCCAACCAAGCTTTGATTGGTTGGTCAATTTCCTAAGCAGCCAATAAGCACACTGGAAATGGCAACATACCCAAGAGAAATATCTATCTATCTATCTATCTATCTGTCTATCTATCTATAGATATAGATATTTTAAGCCATATTTTTAGAACATTTTTTACTCTCCTTCAAAGATTAAAAAACCCTTTCAAAGGCGGTTTACAAAACAAAAACATAGAAAAGTTGCCTCCTGCTTATGTTCACAAAGGAGTGCATGTTTGGACATTGTGGGCAGGTTCAGGTGATATTCCAGTCTGCATGTTTCCCCATTCCTCTTGCTTTGCCCATGACAAAAGGAAAGCTGAAGGTGCTTCTTCTGTTGACAATAAAACCTGAGCCAACATGGTGTAATGATTTGAGCATTCAGCATTGGACTACAACTCTGGAGACCAGGGCTCATATCCTTGCTTGGCCATGGAAACCCCATTGTGTGACCTTGGCAAGTCATATTCTGTCAGCCTCAGAGGAAATCAAGGGCAAACTCCTCTGAACAAATCTTGCCAAGAAAATGCTGTGAATGACTCTCCCACAAAACAGTCAAAAGAAACTGAAACTCAACTGATTGTTTAACTGCTGGGAGATAGAAATTGATGGATTGTCAGGAGTTAGAGACTGAACCCCATTATAAAATGGCTGAACAACTGCAGGACCATGCTGCATGAACTACCAAGTCATGCCTAGTCAGGCCACTAGGGGGCAATGTCCTGTATATATATATATATATATATATATATGAGAGCTCAGAAAAGCGCTCACTTCCTTCTCTTCCTGTGAATGCTGAGGACTGGTGAAGCAGTTTCTCCTTCAATTGTAAATATTTGTACATATTGCAACTGTTTGACTTTGAAGATAAAAGTGCCGCCTGCTTATTTGGACGTCAAACACTCTGTGTGAGAGTATTCTTGGGAAAGGGTTGCTACTGAGTCTGCTGAGATAATTTTTTGCTTCTGCTGGGGATTGAGTGTCCTAGCATCCCCTGACAGTGGTTATGGGCCCAGCTGATTGATCTCAGATTTGATAAGGTGCACCCAGAAAAATTCCCAGAAACTCTTTTGTTTTGAGTGTTTTTGGCTAGTTGGCTGAGAAACAGTTAAGTTTCAGCCAGGCCCTGTAATATCTTCAAGTAAGCTTGAAGTGCTGCCAGCTGCCAGCTGTCCGAGTTTCATAGCTGGAGAATTGTTGACTCAGTCAGCAGAATGGCAGATAATAGACTTGTCCATTTTGAAAAGCTGACTGATAGAAATTATTCAGCATGGAGTTTATACATGGAGGCTTTATTAATTAAGGACAATTTGTGGCACGTTTTGGAGAATGAATGTGTGATCCCAGAGCGTTCAGAAGATGAAATAGCAGCATTCAGACTAGTGGACCAGAAGGCTAGAACTGCAATTCTCTTATTGCTCAGCCCCTCCCAGTTAATACATGTGGCCCCAGCAAAGACAGCCTTTCATCTTTGAACAGCTTTGAAAACAGTTCATCAGAATTCGTCCTGCCTCTCAAAGATTATATGGACTAAGAGACTTTATAACACAAAGCTGTCTGTCTACTGGAGGCTGCATGAAAGCCCATTTGGAGGAAATGAGGCAGCTTTTTCAAGAGGCGGCCAATAGAGGGGTGGACATTCCAGAAGCCCATGAGTGTTATATTTTATTGGGCAGTGTAGTATATGGGGAAATAATCATTGTAATGTAAAAGCAATCTTGTGTACCTCATTCATATCCTAAGATAAGTCTAGGGTTTTTCCCTGCATGCCTTTTGTTCTCCCAAGTTCCCTTTCTCTTATTTCACTGGGCACTTCCAGCCAACTGGAGTGCTGGGTCATTCAACACATGACCTAATTTGAATTTTATTGCTTTGTGTAAGTTTTTCTTTAAGTTTGAGTCTCCATGAGGCTGGAGCCATCTTAAGACATCTTTAAGCTTTCTTTCCTGTAACCATGCAATGATGTTTACCATGCAGCCTGTAGGCTGGGTGAATTTTTCTTACCCTAAATACCATTAGTTAGTTAGGAACCTGTTTTTAAAGTTTGTTTTAGTATGTAGATTGAGATTGATATACCTTCAGTAAACTTGGAATGGGATTTCTTAATGTACAGTCTGCAGACCACCAGGGAGAGTGATTTGTCTGTAGAACTGGTAGCTGGGCGTATTCTGGAAGAGGTCCAATGTAAGCAATTTGATTCCCGGATGGAGGGGAATAAACAGCCACAAATTACCAGATGCAATCAGGAGAGCACTGAAACAGAAGCACCTGTGGAGGAGGGAGCCTGCAGCTACATGAAACGCTG
The DNA here is from genome assembly GCA_030847615.1 of Gambelia wislizenii. Lineage (NCBI taxonomy): Eukaryota > Metazoa > Chordata > Lepidosauria > Squamata > Crotaphytidae > Gambelia > Gambelia wislizenii. Next base: position 443,603,706 of record JAUMIR010000001.1, on the reverse strand, counting down.
TTTCAGATGCAAAAAGCCTGGACATTTTAAGAAGGACTGTAAAATGCCTGCACTGGATAGGAGGGGTGCATACACCAAGTTTTGGTGCCACTAGGTTACACAAGGAGCATCACAGATGCCTGTGTCTACACCAATGGGGCAGGTGATACTGCTGTCATGCTAGTTATCTATGTGGACAACCTTTGTGTGGCAGCAAAGAGTGCCAGTGATATCAAGAAAGTGCAGATGGAGTTAGAAAGCTGGCTCAAGTTAAAGGACTTAGGCAACCTGAGGTGTTATCTAGGAGTAGAGGCAGAAAGAAATGGTCTTGGAGAATTTTTCCTAAGCCAGAAGAAGAAAATTGACAGTCTTGTGGCCAAGTGTGGGCTTAGTGAGGCCAAAGTGGTCAGGACACCAATGTCCACTGGTTTTGTGAACTTGGAGGCAGAACAGGAATTTGAGAGGCCAGACCTGTACCACTCAGTGGTAGGCAGTCTGTTGTTTATTGCAAACAATACAAGGCCTGACATGAGTTTTGCAGTTGGGGTGCTCAGCAGAAGAGTCTCCAAACCAAGGAGGGCAGATTGGGAAGCCCTGAAGAGGGTTGTTAGATTTCTCAAGGGGACCAGGGTCATGCGTTTGAAGCTGACAGGAAGTCAGGTGACCCTGTAGTGTTATGTAGACAGTTCTTTTGCTGCAGAGACTTTAGATAGGAAGTCAGTGACTGGGTTGGTGGTCAGGTATGCAGAGAGCCCCATAGTGTGGAGATCAAGGAAACAGAACTGTGTAGCCATTAGTACCACTGAAGCTGAATTTGCAGCCTTGTCTGAGATGGCAAGTGAGGTACAATGGGTAAGGCAGATGCTTGCAGACCTTGGGGAGATGTGCCAAATGCCTGTTGAGGTGCACGAGGATGCAATTCTAAAAAAAAGAAAAGAAAGAAAATGGAAAGATTTGAGAGGATTAAAAATGAAACCAGAGACAAAGAGTTAAAATTGCAACAAGACCCCTCAAACAAAAATTTATTAAGAAAAATAAAAATTCTCCAAGAACAATCAAAGGCGGGTATGATGGAAGAAAAGAAATTCAAAGAAAGTTAAAATATTTAAAACAGAAAAGCTTTGAATATTCTAATAAAACTGGAAAATGGTTGGCCTATCAATTAAGAAAACAGAAAGGGAGAAATATCACAACTAAAGTTAAGCAAGGAGAAAAAATATACTCTGAGCAACAAAAAAATAAACAGATTTTTAGAAACTTTTACACAAAATTATACCAAAAATGAGAGAAGGATAAAACTGAAATTGACTACAATCATTTCTTGGAAAACAAATAAACCCAGAATATACAAGTCAGAAGAGAAAAATATTAAATCAACCTATAACCATGGCAGAAATTGCAGAATCGATAAGTTAAAAATAGGGAAAGCGCCTGGGCCGGACGGATTTACAGCTAAATTTTATAAGATGATGGAGGATCAGTTATTGCCTCTTAAAAGAACCTTGGAGGCAATAACAAAAGGAACATATCCCAGAACATGGGAAGAGGCGAACATAATGCTAATTCATAAAGATAACAGAGACCCGCTGGAACCAAAAAACTATTGCCCGATATTGTAACTTAATGTGGACTACAAAATTTTTGCATCAATTTTGGCAAACAGACTAAAAAAAGTACTAAAAGAATGGATTAGGGAAGATCAGAGAGGTTTCCTACCAGAGAGATATATGAAGGACAATATCAGACACATGGTGAATTTGATTGATTACCATGAAAACCATAAAGATAAAAAATTGGCATTCTTATTCTTAGATATTGAAAAAGCCTTTGATAATGTAGATTGGACTATAATATTCAAAATTATAACTTGAATTAATATGGGCCCAAGATTTGCTAACTGGATCAAAGCTATGTATGACATACAGTCAGCAAAACTTCTAATAAATGGTGAGAAGATGGAAAATATCCAAATACAGAAAGGTATGTGACAAGGATGCCCCCTCTCTCCGCTTTTATTTTTAGTGGTGATGGAGATAATAAGTATGAGAATCAACAAGGAGGGCAAGAGAAAAGGAATTAAAATTGGGAAATACCACTTCAAATTAAAAATGTATGCAGATGATTTGATAATTTCGTTAAGTGACCCTTTAGAAGAAATTCCACATCTTATGAATATACTTGAAGACTTTGAGAGAATATCAGGTTTAAAAATCAATAAATAAAAAACAACGATACTCTCAAAGAATACAACAAAGAAAGAGAAGTCCGAACTGAGTGAAAAAAAGGTTTCAAAGTGGTGAAAATGGTGAGATATCTTGGCATCAATATAATGAATAAAACTTGGATCTGATTAATAACAATTACAAGAAAACATGGTTGCAAATCAAAAAAGACTTAACTAACTGGCAACAGTTGACACTCTCCTTTCTAGGTAAAATAAGTACCATTAAAATGAATGTTCTGCCGAGAATAATCTTCTTATTTCAAATAATTCCAATAATTCAGTCACAAAAGATGTTTCAAAATTGGCAATCGGATATATTGAAATTTATATGATCAGGGAAAAAAACCAAGAGTTAGATTGAAAATTCTTCAGGACACTAAAGAAAGAGGAGGATTAAGTGTACCGAACCTGAAATTATATCATGATGTGTGCTGCTTGACATGGATCAAAGATTGGACTACATTAACAAATCAAAAACTTTTAACAATGGAAGGAGATGGAAAACTGTTATGGCTGGCACACATACTTATTTTATGGGCAAGACACTGTTAACAAGGACTTCTATAATTATAGTATAAGAAATTCACTAATCAAAGTATGGAAAACAATTAAAAACAGATTATTCCCCCAAATACTAACATGGGCCTCACTGCATGAGGTGTTATACAGTAAAGAAGGAAGTCCTACACAGCAATGGATAAAGTACAGTGACATTCTGAAAATAGAAGGAGAATGACTTATATTGAAAACCCAAGAGGAAATGAGAACAGAAAATTTAGATTGTCACTGGTACCTATATACACAATTAAAAGAGAGATATAAGATGGATATTAAAATAACAGGAATCACAGCTAAGAGATCAGACTGGGAAATTATAACTCAATTAGGAAACAAACATATGGTATCCAGATTTTATAATCTACTATTAAAATGGCACACGGAAGAAGAAACAGTCAAACCTAACATGATAGCTTGGGTACAGAACATAGGCCATACAATAGAACTGACAAAATGGGAAAAACTGTGGTCCAGCCAAATTAAAAAAAACAATGTGTCAAAATATAAGAGAAAATATTTACAAAATGTATTTTCGGTGGTATTTATCGCCTCACAAATTATCATTGATGTATAAAGGATCATCAAGTTCATGTTGGAAATGTGGAAACAAAAATGGAACATTCTACCATTTATGGTGGAACTGCAAAATGGCGTCTAGATATTGGAAACAAATCCAACAGAAAATTGAGGAAATCCTAAACATTAAGTTACCATGGAAACCAGAAGTGTATCTACTAGGAATGATTGAAGAGGAACTGGAAAAGAAATTCGGAAAGGTGCTATTCTATATGTTAGTCATAGCCAGAATAACATTTGCCAGCATGTGGAAAAACAAAGAATGTCTGATGGAGGATCAATGGTTAGAGAAATTTTATGAAATAATGCATATGTATAAGTTAACGATGTTGATAAAAGGGAAGACTACAGAGAAATATATAAATGATTGGATGTTGATATCTAACTATTTTGAAAACAGGTTGGGTAATGTAGCAGCCATTTCACAGATATGAATTTGAAGGAAACATCTGATTGACAAGAGATCTTACAGTCAATATAGAGGTAGTCATGATAAAATAAGTAATGATTAGGATAATATTACATAAGATCATGGAAACCGGAGGTAAACTGAATAATAGATGGACACGAAAAGTCAATTGATATTCAGATGAATGTCAGAAAGGGAGTTCGAAATGAGGATAAAAACCAAACTGATGCATTATAATTTGAAAACAAATACTTGACATACCAGTATAGCTAAGTAAATAACATAAATGTGACAAAAACAAACCTGGGAAAAATGTATGTATAGATATATAGATATGTATATGTATATATGTATAAAGATTAGAATGTTATGAAGATAAGATGGAAAAAGATGATATTTAGCATCAAAATAATGAATCAAATAATGTTGATTGATGATTTTATATTTAAAATATATGGTTTTAATAAAAATTATTGAAAAAAAAGAAGCTGAAAGGAAGTCAGGTGACCACAGTGATATGTGGACAGCTCTTTTGCTGCAGAGACTTCAGACAGGAAGTCAGTGACTGGGATGGTGTTCAAGTATGCAGAGGGTCCCATAGTGTGGAGATCAAGGAAACATAACTGTGTAGCCATAAGTACCACTGAAGCTGGATTCTCAGCCTTGTCTGAGATGGCAAGTGAGGTACTATGGGTAAGGCAGATGCTTGCAGACCTTGGGGAGATGTGTCAAATGCCTGTTGAGGTGCACGTGGACGCAAAAGCCTGCATAGCTATGGCAGAAGCAGAAAATCTGAAATGCAGGATAAAGTACATTGCGGTACGCTACCAAAATGTGAGGCAGTTAATACAAGAAGGTGTCTTGTGTCTGAAGTACTGTCCATCTGAGGACAATGTGGCAGACCTGCTCACAAAAGCCCTTCCAGCAGGAAGCCATAAGGAGTTGGCAAAGAGGCTGGGCCTTGTCACTAGTGTGTAAAGTGAAAGGTGTCAAAAGGGAAGGTCAACCGACAGACGATTGATGTCCAACAATGTATGTTAATGATGTTATGTTGTGATGACATGTGTCCTGCGCAGTAGTTTGACCATTTTGGAGGGGATTGTCAGGAGTTAGAGACTGAACTCCATTATAATGCTGCATGAACTACCAAGTCATGCCTAGTCAGGCCACTAGGGGGCAATGTCCTGTGTGTGTGTGTGAGCTCAGAACAGAGCTCACTTCCTTTTCTTCCTGTGAATGCTGAGGCCTGGTGAAGCAGTTTCTCCTTCAATTGTAAATATTTGTACATATTACAACTGTTTGACTTTGGAGATAAAAGTGCCTCCTGCTTATTTGGACGTCAAACACTCTGTGTGTGAGTATTCGTGGGAAAGGATTGCTACTGAGTCTGCTGAGATAATTTTTGGCTTCTGCTGGAGATTGAGTGTCCTATTATCTCCTGACATGGTTTTGTGACAACCTTGCAAGGTTGGACAGTAGGGTCCAACTGTCTTAGGGTCATCATAAGTTGAAACATCTTGAAGGCATACAACAACAATCTCATAATGTACAAACTGAAGGAATGGTTCTATCTGAATAAGACAAATGCACAACGAGATGGAACACTACTACTATTTATTTTGTTTAATTTATATCCCACTATTCTCCAAACAAGGGATCTGAGGTGGTTTACAAGAAGGTTAAAACAAGATACAACTTGACACATTATACAGTTGTCCCTCCGTATCCACAGATTTGGTATCCACAGAATTAAGTATTCATGGCTTGAAAATATTCTTAAATAAACAATAATCCAAAAACCAATTCTTGTTTTTGGCATCTTATATAAGGGACACGATTTTGCTATGCTATTGCATATAATGGGACTTGAGTATTCACAGATTTTGGTATCCACAGGGGTGGGGTCCTGGAACCAAACCCCAGCGAATATGAAGGGACAACTGTAAAATCATTTGAAAGACATAGCAATAAACAGATAAACAGCAACCCCTCATTTGAACAACCTGTTAAACATTAAATGCCTATTTAAATAAAGAGGTCTTTATCTGTTGATGAAAATGGAGAGAGAGTGCCAGCCTTCTGTGGGAGGGAATTGCACTAGCCTCAGCGTGGTATAGTGGTTTGAGTGTTGGACTAGGGGGTTGTCTATATGATGAAAATACTCCTCATAGAATTCGAAGAGAATACGATTTGTCTTAATGAGATCCTACATCAATCTGCTGTATTTGGAAGGCAGGGAGGGGGAAATGCCAAAAACTTTGCAGGAAAAGCCTTCATGGCTTTTCTTGTATTTAAAAAAAAAACTATACGAGAATGCACATTCCTGCTCATTGGGACAATCGATTCACTTTGCTGTGCATTCCCGAAAAGAGCGGAAGTGGAAAGCTGATTGGTTGGATGCGCACAGGAGGCAGAGTTTGCTAACAAGGCAAGTGCCTGAAACTGCCATGTTGGATTTTCGCTGTAGCAATTGTGTGCTGAGGCAACAAACAGCCTTTTCTCTCTCTTTCCTCCTATTTATTTAAGAGGAATTTCGCACTTCCATACTTTGGATATGCTTTTTTTAAAAAACTGTTTGGTGGTGGCAACTGGTGACAATAAAAGCAGAAATAATTCACTTATGTCCACCATCTTGATTCGCAGGCATGCCCATTTGAATAATAAATGCAGATAGCTTCACATGCCTGTGATCTTGCCAAAAAGTCATTGAGACAAATGAAAGCTGTTGTGAATTGGCATTAGTGAGCATCAATCCACATTTTATTGCCTCGTATAGACAAGCTGGGAGACCAGGGTTTGAATCTCTGTTCGGCCATGGAAACCCGCTGGTACCCACCTAAGGCAAATCTTACTCTCTCAGAGGAGAAGGCAAGGGCAACCCCCCCCCCCCGAACAACTTCTGCCAAGAAATCCCTGTGGTAGGTTCACCTTAGGATTGCCATAAGTCAAAAATGACTTGAAGGCACACACCAACAACACCTCTTTCTGTCACCATTTCTATTGCTGCTTTGCTTCAGTCCAGCTCAGTTCCACAGGAAAGATTCATAGTTCAAAAGCCAGCAGAAATCAAGTGGTTCAGGTGAAGGCAGAGGCAAGAAGCAACCTGTGTTTTAAACCAGTAGGGCCCAATGAAAGAGCAGGTTGTTGAGATGAGAGTAATCCAAAAGCAAGGTCAAAAGCATCTAGAGTAAGCACCAAGCAAGTCTAACAGAAAAGGGACCAAGGTACTGAGGAAGATGTTAGTATGGTCTGCAGCCTGTGCTTGGTGCTTCCAGAAGTCTTCCTTAGCCACAAGTGAAGCTTATAAAACTGAGCTCCCAGAACCTCAGCTGCTGACACTTTGTCAAATGTCTTCCTCACGAGGAAGGATTTTTGATCTTGAGAAAGATGTTATTCCCAAGTAGACTTTCCTTGAAGTTGGACACTCCTTTGAATAATCAATAACTTCCCAATGCTTTCAACAGCCTGTGCTCTCTGGAGCTTTGGGTGGCCTTGCACATCCCTGACTTTTGGAAGGATGATTCTCCTACTCTCTCCTATAAGAAACTAGGATCTTGAAGGTTGGTGTGCTTCTCTGTATCATTTTTGTGTGTGATCATCCTCAGATGCAGATCTATCCAATGTGGAGGCAACATCATGAGGAGCTGAACTTCCTATATGCACGGAAGCTGTCATTCTGTTGTGTGGAAATTCTCCACATATAGAAGGGGCTCTCTTTTTCAAAAGTAACCTTGCTTATGTGTGTGTGGAATGACAGAAATAGAGACAGAGGAGCAGAGCTAAAATTATCTGTCTCCTTACATGTTTACCTTATAAAGGTTTTAAGATGCCTGAATATGACTTTGGAATTAGACAAAATTTATATCTTATAGGAAACTATGGCTTAGTAAAAAATAAAAGCAGAAATTCTCACTTGCTTATTCTTGAAATGCAGTGTAAAAGAGAGAGGTAGTACATGATGAAAAGGCATACAACATCTTGCTTAAAATAGATTTTAAAGGTTTTTATAGAGTTTTTAAATGCATTTTGGTATTTTAATGTTTTAACTTATAAATAGTTTAATTGTTTTTTAATTTTATATTTAGATTGTTATTTTTTTACTTTTGTATTGTTTTAAACTTGTATTGTTTTAAATATGTTGTTAGACACCTTGAGTCCCATTATTGGGAGAAAGACAGGATATGAATGGATGAATGAATGAATGAATAATAATAAGTATAACAAACAAATAAATACAACAGTAATCTAAAACGATGGTTTAGACCAGACTTTCTCAACCTGGTGCCTTTCAGATGTGCTGGACTACAATTCTTATCATCTCAGGCCAACATGCCCAAAAGACACGTTGGTTGGAGATGATGTGGGTTGTAGTCTGAGACAATTGAAGGGAAATATAGCTAATGAGATTATGAGACACAAAAGTACACTGTCTTCAGAAGTTTACATTTCCATTAATTTTACATTACCCTTAGGGATTATGTCATTGTCATATGTTCTCTAATAACTCTGTATTGGGACAGCTGCAATGTGCTTAACATCTGCTTTCCCTTGTGAACTGCTTAGAAACACCAGTGAATGAGCTGGGTGGCCAATGGGAAAACAATATACTATGTTATTACAGTATGTCAAGTTATCACAATTTCATATTTAACCGGAATGCTCAGACCATCTAACTATACTGTAGTTTTCATTACAGTGTTCTTTGACAGCGCAGTGGTTAAATGCCAGTACTGCAAGTCACCACGTTGCAAATTCGATTCCAGCGGGCTCCAAGGTTCACTCAGCCTTCCATCCTTCTGTAGGTCGGTAAAATGAGTACCCAGCTTGTGGAGGCAATTAGCTAACACACACTGGAAACTGCTTAACTCAGTGTAGATGTGTAAATTGCTATTGCTTAAAAACAATTTGTAAGCCGCTCTGATAGCCTTGTGGCTGAAGAGCAGGGTATAAAATAAATAAAAATAAACATGCCCTATAAATCAATCTCTTTTTTAAAAGACCAGAAACCTGTTTAGAAGGCTTGCTGTTCCAGCACATCACTGAGGAATACCCCATGATGCTATAACTGGAAATACAGTACTGTATATCAATATCATAGGTGGATAATGCCAGAGCAAATATTTAAGAGGATCAGACCATAAATCCAAAAATGTTCCTTTAGCACAAAACTCTAACCTGTGCTGCAGAGGGCCAGCCTTACTATCTTGCAATGTGAAGAAGGCTGTTGGATTTAAGAGAAGGCAGGGATAGATATTTTAATGGCAGTCAAATTTTGAATTAATAATTCATAGACATACCCTGAAGACTGATGAAAAAGATTAATGCAAATGCATGCAGGATGCATCTGATGTTAAAAATCAGTCTGAACTGGTGTTGTTCTCAAAAGAATGTCGAGAGCTTGATGCTTGTTTGTATCTTGCTGATGGCCTGTTTTTTGTCCTGATGCTCTCCTGCTGAGCAGTACAATTTATGCATGTTTACTCAAGATACTCCATTGCTCCATTAGGCTCTCATGCCTTTGCTTCCTGTACAAAAGCCTATACACTGTTGGGGGGAAAATTTGCAACAAATCTCTCTCTCTCTCTCTCTCTCTCTCTGTGTGTGTGTGTGTGTATTTCGCAGGGAGAAGATTGGGAAAGATTTAGGAGAGAATTCAGGAAATGACAATGTTATAGTATATTGAGGTGAAGATCAGTCAAATTTTGAATTAATAATTCATGGACATACCCTGAAGACTGATGAAAAAGATTAATGCAAATGCATGCAGGATGCATCTGATGTTAAAAATCAGTCTGAGGTGGTGTTGTCCTAAAAAGAAGATGCTTGTTTGCATCTTGCTGATGGTTGGGTTTTGTCCTTAGTGTTTCCTACTGAGCAGTACACTCATGTTTACTCAAGATACATAAGGGCCACTGTGTTCAATTGGGCTTACTCCCATTGAATGGCATAGGAATTTAGTCCTACATGTCTACTCAACAGTTAGGCTCCATGGAGTTCAGTGGTACTTAATTTCCAAGTAAATGGGCATGGGATAGCAACCTCAATAGTCAATATAATTACATATTAGTAAATGGTAATGCATATACAGTAAAGCAGTTCCATATATAATTACAGGTCAACCCCTGTATCTGCGGGGGATACATTCCAAGAACCCCCATGGATACCTGAAAACATTGATAATAGGGAACCCTATTATTTTCAATGAGACAAACAGCTGAAGTTGACCATAGAATTGCATTGGAGGATCTAGAAATGCCTAGAGAGATCATATTTTTTGGATGTGGATAAGTGAAACTGTGGATACTGAATCTGTGGATATGGGGAAGGCGACCTATAATGCCCATTCTCTGGGAATATGAAGCACCTTTCTGAGTTCATCCCCAATTTATTCCACATGTTTTTGCAGTCTGTTCTAATTATTTGGTATTTGGTGTAGCCTTTGTTCTATATCTTCATGAGCCTTTCAGAGTTCAGTTTTGTTAGGATTATGAACAACATCCATTGTGGGCAGGATATGCAGCACTTCATCTAAAATCCCAGGAGGTATTTCAGGAATATATACAATTCCTAGCAGGCATTTATTGCCAAGGTCTTTTATATGGTAATAATTTCTCATAAATTCTCAGATGACCTTTTAAAAAACCTCGTGGTAACAAATATGCTAGAATGTTTGTAAGTTATAGGAGTGCATATTCACATACAAGATAATAATCTTGTCTGGGAAAATAATAAATCACTGATAATTGTCAATGGCATGATGTCCCTAAAAGGTGTGAGATGAGCCGTGGCAGAAACTGTGTTTGTGAAGCAACTTCCTGTGGATATCTTGTTTTCTGTTTCCCAGTCTTGACAAAAAACATACAAAATAGTTTTCCATTACTAAAGGGGTGTGTGTGACGTAACTCTTGGCCTTAACAAGGTACAGAGGAGATTATAGTCTCCAGGAGTGACTAGCCACAGGAAGTTAGAACTTTTGTCTTCATTTCCTGCTAGTTTGTTGCTTCATAGCCGTGTCAGCATAACTGTCTTTTCTGACTTCAAGCACATACCCTCCAATTGCCCTGATTTTGCGGGGACAGTCCTAATTAATCCTCTGTTATCCCACATATTCATCTGCTTTTAAACTCTCCAAGGGGTTGTCTATTCGGTGAAAATACTCCTCACAGAATTTGCCTGGGATATGAGCTGTCTTAATGGGATCCCACATTGTCTCATCATATTTGAAGGAGGGGGGCCAAAAAGAGGAAAACCGATGTGAGAAAAGCATTCGTGGCTTTTTACATTTTTTTAAAAAAGCTCTTGTGATATGCACATTTTTGCTCGTTAAGACAAGTGAGTCAACATGAATTGCTTCCCCATACAAGACAAAGCGCAAACCTGAATGGCTGGATGAATGGAGGGGGTGGCCTTGGTTACAGGGCAAGCACCCACTGCCGCCATGTTGGATTTTCCAACAGGATCACTTAGTGAGTGATCACTAAGGCGATAAAACGGGGATTTGTGCTCTCTCTCTCTCTTTGGAATTGTGGAATATCGCTTGTGTGCACCATAGAAATAGTTTTTTTTTTAAAGTTCAGTGGTGGCAGATTTAAAAATGTGAGTAATTCACCCACTGCTGCCATCTCGGCTACTGGCATGCAAAGTTTATGGGGGCTGTAAAACCATTAAGACAGGTTGTAGCTGCTGTTTGCTATTACTGCTGTTTGCTATTACTTGCTATTACTGTGGAGCAGTCCATTCCCCCCCTTTGCATAGAAAAGCCCCTAGTTTCTTTTTCTTCCCTGCCCCACAACTTTCCCCTTCCCCCCTTAGCTTACTTCAGTTGTTGCAAACTGAGTCAAGAGTGCAATAGTAGTCTGGCACTCAACTCAGCTGGGGGAGAGTAGAGTAGGGGTTGGAATCTTGTCCTTTCCAGTAAGTTAAGGCAAAAGCAAACTGCTTCAGCCTCTCCTAGCTTGTGGGTCCTTCCTCATTAATAACTTTTGCCATATTGATCACACTCTGATGTAGCTCAGCCACACATGTCCCAGTTTTAATCTGTGAAATGTTGTGAGATATGCAAGCAGTGAAATTTTTCAGCCATCAAAGAAAGGCCTGATTATGAACCAAAGTTTTGCTTTCATTTTGTTCCATGGCTCCCTTGTAAATGACCACCTGTCTCCACATCAGAAACCTCCCCAAGGAAACCTGGGATACATCTCTTTAGGTGGTCTTAATAAAGAAGCTGTTATGGGAGGAGGCAGCTTGGTAGCTTTTCCAATTCCCATATATATTCCCTCTCCATTGACACCCCCTTGTCATGGGAGAGAGGCTTGCGTACCCTAATGATGTTTTGAGCTATGCTGGTGGTGGCACAATAGCCACTGGTAGGGTCTCCCATGCCAGACAGGTCAAAACTGAAGGGTTTGACAAAGAGCACCAAAGGGCAGGATGGGCTCTCTAGCCTTGTGGCAACCGTCCTAGGAGAAGGAAAACTCTAATCCCAAACCCGGGCAGATGGTGCTTGTCCAACCCTGTAAGGTCAACCATCTAAGAGAAGGAAACTCTAATCAAACCTACGGCCCGAGGACCTCACTGCTACCATCCATGCTTGCAAGGCCAGCAGATGAACCTTTGGTTTAAAGGGTGAGGCCAGTTCTGTGCACGCTGCGCTCCACCAGAAAAATTCATTGCACAGGCTCGAAGGACAAATCCAATTACAAAAAAGCCCTGTAGTGATAGGCAAGGGACGAAACGGCAGGTGTAAAGATGCACTGGAAGCTGCAGCCCCAACCCTGCATGCAGGCGGTTCAGGACTTTGGTCGCTCGAGGCTGACCCGGGAGATGACAGTCTTGTTCGGCAGCATCCTGAACGGCCAAGCAGCCTTTTTTAAGGAGAGCACTGCTTGCTCCATATGGAGAGGGGCCTAGAAAAGGTGGCCTAATGAAAGTTCATCCCCATCTACCTGGTTGGCTAGCCGTGGCCAACAGGCATCTTCTGATGCGGTCAAACCAAGGCAAAGAAACAAAGGGACACACCGGCCTCCAAAAGTGTAAATAAACTGACACTTGCATGCTGAAACATCAGAACCATGTGAGACTCTGAAGATAGTGGATGGCCTGAGTGTCATTCTGCTCTAATAGCCCATGAACTATCACGACTTAATATTGACATCGCTGCTCTTAGTGAAGTTCGCTTCCATGAGGAAGGCAGCCTTAAAGAACACGGCGCCGGCTACACACTTTACTGGTCTGGCAAACCCCAAACCGAAAAACATCTCTCAGGAGTAGGCTTCATGATTAAAAACTCCATTGCCTCCAAACTCGAAACTTTGCCAACAGGACACTCTGATTGCATTATTTCCTTACGCCTCCCACATGTTGTTTTTAGTATATATGCCCCAACTATGCAAGCCGACCCTGTAGAGAAAGAGAAATTCTACACAGACCTATGCCACCTCATACAAAAAGTCCCTGTAGAAGATAAAATTATTATCCTTGGTGACTTCAATGCCAGAGTAGGAAAGAACTCCGAAGCCTGGAAAGGTGTCTTAGGCAAGCATGGTGTTGGAAATTGCAATGATAACGGACACCTCCTGCTAGAGTTCTGTGCAGAACAACAGCTGACTATTACAAACACTATCTATCAGCAGAAAGACAGCTTGAAGACAACCTGGATGCATCCCCGATCCAAACATTGGCACCTCATTGACTATGTTCTAGTCCACCAGAGAAACATTCGTGATGTCCGCATACTCGAGTGATGCCCAGTGAAGAATGCCAGACAGAACATCGCCTCGTCAGATGTGAACTAAATCTTCATCTTAAGTTCAAACCTAAGAGGGGTGGCATCTTAAAGAAGAGACTCCAAGTCAACAATCTTCAACAAGCTACCATGAGAGACAACTTCCAGGCAAACCTGCAAACAAAACTTGAAGACCATCCTATAGATCCTTCTCCTACAGTGCTTTGGCAACATATCAAAAACAGTATCCTCCAGTCTGCAGAAGAATCCCTCAGGTTCTCCCACAAGAAAAATCAAGACTGGTTTGATGAAAACAACCAAGAGATCCAGGAGCTGTTGGCAAAGAAGAGAACTGCTCACCAGGCATACCTTGCCCAGCCAACTTGCCATGTAAGAAAAGCAGCTTTCCGTCTCACATGTAGTAAACTTCAACAAAAACTCTGAGACATGCAGAACAAGTGGTGGATCAATATAGCAGAAAAGACACAATGCTGTGCAGATCTGGGGGATTCTAGAGGATTTTATGAAGCTCTTAAAGCAGTATTTGGACCTACTTATCAGGTCCAAAGCTCCTTATACAGTACAGATGCTCAAACATTAATTACTGCTAAAGCCTCCATCCTGAATCGTTGGGCTGAACACTTTCAAAGTCTCTTCAGTGCCAACCGAGTAGTCCAAGGCTCAGCTATCCAACATATGATACAAAAACTGATGAAAAATGAATTGGACATAGCTCCCACTTTGGAAGAGACCCTTAAGGCCACACAGCAGTTGAAAAACGGCAAGGCAGCTGGGATTGATGGAATCCCACCTGAAGTTTGGAAACACGGAGGTCATGTACTCCACAATAAATTCCATGAACTCCTTGTGAATTGCTGGGAAAAGGGGGACTGCCATCAGATCTCTGAGATGCAGTCATCATCACCCTGTACAAGACAAACGGAGCAAAATCCGATTGCTCAAACTATCGAGGCATAACACTGCTCTCTATTGCTGGAAAAATCCTTGCAAGGATACTTCTGAACAGATTAGTTCCTGCCATTGCTGAAGAACTTCTTCCTGAAAGCCAATGTGGCTTCAGAGCCAATAGGAGTACTACAGATATGGTATTTGCCCTTAGACAACTGCAAGAGAAATGTAGAGAGCAGAACAAGGGTCTCTATGTAACATTTGTTGACCTCACCAAAGCCTTCGACACCGTGAGTAGGAAAGGTCTGTTGCAGATCCTGGAAAGACTAGGAAAGATCTTGCTACACGAGGGCCAGCATGGTTAAGTCAGATGGGGCAATGCTCTTTCAGAGCCCTTTCTAATAACTATTGGAGTGAAGCAAGGTTGTGTTCTTGCGCAAACTTTATTTACAAACTTCTTCAGCATGATACTCCAAAGGGCAACGGCAGAGCTCAAAGAAGATGACGGCATCTATATACGTTACCGTACTGATGGTAGCTTGTTTAACTTAAGCCGTCTGAGCGCTCGCACTAAGACTCTAAACTATCTAGTCCGTGAGCTGCTCTTCGCTGATGCTGCTGCCCTTGTTGCCCACACAGAAGCAGCTCTGCAGCGCCTAACATCCTGCTTCGCAACAGCTGCAGAGCTGTTTGGGCTGGAAGTCAACCTGAAGAAAACGGAAGTTCTTTACCAGCCTGCACCACAGGATGAACACCACCATCCCCACATTGCTGTCGGCAACTCTGTGCTTAAGTCCGTTCAGCAGTTCACCTACCTGGGAAGCATCATCTCCTCAGATGCCAAGATTGACAAAGAGATCGATCACAGATTAGCAAAGGCATATAGTGCATTTGGAAAACTTTACAAAAGAGTCTGGAGTAATAAACAGCTGAGGCGAAACACAAAAATCAGTGTGTATAGAGCCATTGTACTGTCTATTCTCCTTTATGGGTCTGAAACATGGGTCACCTATCACCACCACTTACGACTTTTCGAACGTTTCCATCAGCGCTGTTTATGCACAATCCTAAATATACACTGGACTGACTATGTGACGAATGTTGCTGTCCTTGAGCAAGCAGGGATCACCAGCATTGAGGCCATGATATTGAGAACACAGCTGTGCTGGGCAGGGCATGTTTCTAGGATGGAGGACCATTGCCTCCCCAAAATAGTATTCTACGGTGAACTCGCCACGGGTCAGCGTAAGAGGGGCACTCCAAAAAAGCGATACAAGGACTCCTTGAAACAACACCTCATGCTCGGCGAAATTGATCACCAACAATGGTCCGCCCTGGCCTCACATCGGGAGGCATGGAGACACACTATCCACAATGCTGCAGCCTTATTTGAGAACTCACGCCAAACAAGTCTTGAAGAGAAATGACAGTGCAGAAAAAATCACAACCCGGAAACATCACCCAAGGAAACCTTCTGCTGTGCTTTCTGCAACCGGACTTGTCTATCTTGGATTGGCCTTTTTAGTCATCAGCGCACTTGCAGAAAGCGCGGGATGAGTCCTTCCTGAATCTTCGTTTGCGAAGAGAAGCCAGAGAGAGAGATGTGTGTGTGTGTTGCTAAGGAAGCTAAGCAGGGTCAGCCCTCATTAGTACTTAGATGGGAGATGACCAACGAATCCCAGGTGCTGTAGCTATGTTTCAGAGGCAGGAACTGGCAGAACCACCTCTCAGTATTCCTTGCCTAAGAAAACCCTATAAAATTCATGGGGTCACCATAAGTCAAAAGGCAACTTGAAGGCCGACACACACACAAGGCACCTCATCCTGCCTGATCTTGGGTTGAAAACTTGCGAAGGTTTTGCCACAAGAGTGCTCCATAGTTAGTCTCCTCCAATCAACGGTCTCATGTCAACATTCTGAACTAACTGATCCCATTGCAGGAATCCAGACATGATATGACATATAGTATGTGTTATTTTGACAGCCTCATTTTCTAGAATGGGCATGGCCAGTGCATCAGCTAAAGAGGAGGAGCCACACACACAGCTTCCAAAATAGCTGTTTTTGAGCATGAAGAACATTCCCAAATTAGGTATTAATGCATTTTTCTCTTTGCAATGGACTTTGGACTAAGCAGTAAACATTTTCCAAACAAGCATTTGTCTGATTGTGCAACTGATAAAGTTAATAGCAGTGTCACAGAACCTGGCATGGTCAGGAAGGCAGTTTGTGGCAATGCTGTTCAGTTAAAGCCTGGCATGTCTTGTTAATGCAATTTGCTCTAGGAAAAACATCAGTCAAAGTGATGGCTGTGCATGCAGTTCTTTCTGGCACCTACATCTCCTCTGTTTTTATTTCAGCCACAATCAATTTTAATCCAAGTACTGCAGCTCATTTGGGCTATGGGCCAAGCTATCATAATAGCTAATTTTTCAGGGAACAAACCAAAAGACAGAATTGCCCAGATGTCTTCCACTTCTATCCTATCTGTTATCTCTCAAAACACTGCATTTCATTAATAGCTGAATGGCATTTGTGAATGGAAGCATTTCTTCCATTCCAATCATGGGTGTGAGGATTCATTTTTCAAACATTCAGTTGTATTACAGCTATGTGCATCTTCCTCCCTTTATGTTCATTTTGCCATTAAGATCTGGTTCTCAAAGTCTGGAAAAAGTTTTTTAAAAGGCACCAATTAATGCTATTCTATTCTAGAATCTGAAACTGACATTGGTCTTGAGGTTCATTGACTAAAAATCTTTAATGATTTAATATACATGTTGAGTATCCCTTGGAACCAGAAATGTTTTGGATTTTGGAATATTTGCATGTACACAATGAGATTTCTTGGAGATTGGATCCAAATCTAAACATGAATGCATTTATGTTTCATATACACATAGCTTGAAGGTAATTTTATACATCTCTCTCTATATAATTCTTTTGGGTATGTTGCTATTACCAGTGTGCTGATTGGCTGCTTAGGGAACTGATCAACCAATCACAGGTCTGTTGGGCAGCTAATCAGGACACTGGGGGCAGGGCCATGTAGATCTCAAACATGGCAGTTGGAGCTGTTGAGTAAGTAACATGGGGGTGGATGTGGTATGTGCATGTGTTCTGGAGTGCAGGGGGTGGGGTTGTGAAGAGTGAATGAGTTTTCTGTGTTAGTGGCACTAACAGACTGGCTAAGAAACTTAACAACAACAACAACAAAAAGATGGAGAACCACAATGCATGATATGGGAGTTACCCGGACAGCAAAGCGAGAAGTCTTAAACTGCTGAGGTGGCATTGACGTATCCTAGGATATGCAGGATGCTGCTGCCTGTTTATCTAGGAAGGAACAGATACTTCATACAATATGGACAGCAAGTAATAAGCTACCAAAATGTTTGGATACAAACTGATAAGACTTGGAGTGCTTCTGAAACATCAGCAAAAGACCAGAAAGAGCTGCTTGAAGATTTTGTGGACAGACGCAAAAGGGTGACGCTGTTTGATGCGATGAAAAGTCTTAAAAAAGACGAGACTTTCTAACCAATAGGCGTGTTCTTGTTCTGCGGCAACAGGACTCTTCATGAAGTCTGCCTGATCAACAATCTTCAGTGAAGAGCCACTTGGTGTGTATGTGAGTATATGTGTGAGTGCATGGTTGGAATGAGAGAGCTCTCTTGGTACTAAATGTTATGTGTATGATCCTATGAATAAATGTTACATACAAAGTGAAAAAATCCAAATGTGGTGTCTCTGCCTCTGTATCAGCCCTATTGGGGTATCTTCTCTGGGGTATCTCCACTACACGTTTTCAAAATTAAATGAACGGCCTTATCACCTTGGCCATGACAGGGTGGAAGGGGCAGAATGAGTGGGGGGCGGGGCAGAATGAGCAGGGCGGGGCAGAATGAGCAGGGGGGGCAGAACGAGCTGTGGGGGGCGGCAGGGGGCAGAATGAGCGGTGGGGGGGCAGAACGAGCGGTGGGGGTGGCAGGGGGCAGAACAAGTGGTGGGTGGGTGAGTTAAACCCACCAGCCTACCTAAAAGGGTTGTCATGAGGTATCCTGGGCATTTGGGGGGGAGTTTTTTAATGGCATATGGTACGCCAGGTCCAGCTAGTTACATTTTAAATAATTTTGTGCACGAAACAAAGTTTGTGTACATTCAACCATCAGAAGAAAAAGTGTCACTATCTCAGCCACCCACATGGACAATTTTGGATTTTGGAGTGTTTTGGATTTCCAAATAACAGATACTCAACCTGTAGTATGTTTCATTTTTTAAAAGAAGCAGTTCATGTAACATAAATAAAAAATAAATAGGAGAGATATGTGGACTGTGCATATATTTATGTTCAAATAGCATAATGTTATTGGGTAACCAGTGACACAAATATAACTACCAGATTTACTGGCTGGGAATGGTTAGGACTACACCAAAACACCTGCCTGCCAATGAGAAAAGATTCCGTCAGCCAGAGGACTGTGCAAATCTTTCACAGATAATCTTGCTACAGTGCTATAGTACTTCGAAAATATGATTCTATTGTCTGCAAACCTTCTGCAAGCAGTATGTAGGTCCTGCAGTGGAGAAGTGGTAGTCCCTTTCATCATCAGGGAGACCCCAGAATTGGAATCTTCTGTTTTCAACTGATCAGCACTGATGTAACACATTTCATCTCTGATGAAAGCAGTGGGAGGGGGGGGATTTAAAATAGCAAGAACAAAAACTTGCACTACAAGTGTTGCATAAAATACACCTCCCCACTTTCTGCCCTGACTGGTTGGATCTGACAGGACTTAGGGAGTGGTGGATGATCTGCTACCTCCCTTCTACCTTGCTGCACTTAGGCTTGTATTAAATTAACTTTGTTGCAGTTAACCAAAGACTATTTCAATTTATTGTATAATAGAACAAGCAATAACCCATAGTAAGATAGAATAAGATAAAATGTAATTTGTTTTTGAACTATAATAATGTGTCCATGCAGCAGATAGATCAACAATCTTTTAAAATTTATGATGAGGAGTTATTGGAACCATGAGTAAAATAAATACGTAATTTCCTGCTGGTTACAGTTACCATAGAGGTAATATAGGGCTGATTATCTGTCAGTAATTGTACCATTGTATCCTGCAGAATTTTATCTGTGTAACAGAGGAGAGCCTATGACAGAAATTTTCTCATTGGTGCACAAAGGACAGAACAATAAGTAATATACAATATCTTGAACCTGATTACATGCAAAGATATATTTCTGTTTTGTCAAAGGCATGTCTAACTATCTCCCTCCAAGCTAAGCAGGAGGCATCAGCTGAAGACTGAGTTCCACAAAGTATTTGAGACTATTCTGTTATTATGAGTCACAGTCCCAAATATACTTATCTGTGTGGCATTTCAAGTAATTTAAATTGCTTTTACTTTGGCCATTTTCCAAATGATCATTTTGGAGGATGACCAGAACTTATTTTACTGCAGATTGTTGTGGGCTGTTCTTCTCTTTTAGTGTTTATTTGTTAGATTTTTGTGCTGCATGATTGTACTATAATGCAGCACCCACTGTGTTGATGTATCACCCCATTTGTATTCCTATTCTAAATTAATTGTTTATATTGTATTTTACAATTACTGTTGTTGTTTTTAAAAATCTATGACATTAGCAGCTCTAAGTATACTAACAACATAGGAAGAGCCCTGCTCAATGATCTTTCTAGTCTGGCATTCTCTTCATATAGTGGTCATCCACAAGCAAGACATGAAGACAGTATCACCTCCCTGCTCAAACTCTCCATCTGATGATCTACAGAAGAGCCCTGCCTCTGCTACTAGAGGGAATGCATATCCATCATGATAGGAGAAGAGTGGGAGGCAAATAAACAAACAAACAAACAAACAAATAAATACTATAAATATATTTTAACGGTTTTAAATAGGAAACATGAGTCCCCATTTTTGGGGATGTGCAAGAAGGAGGGAAGCAACTTAGTACAGGAGCAGCAGGAGCAGGTGGTCTCTCCCAGATCTACCTCCCCAGTTTCCCCTGGGTGAAACACCTGAGCCCCAGAGAGGTGTGGTGGGGAACCCAGACCGACCATCTGCTGGAAGGCCAATCCAAGGAGGAGATCCCCAAGTTGTATGACCTCTGGCAAGGGCCAAACCCTCCACCCAGCCCCAAGGACAGCCTCCTTCCCCACCCCCTGGGTCTTATGACATATAAGGGCAGTTCCAGAGACCTGTCCTTCACCGAAAGTGTGCCATAGGTGTTCACCAAACTCCTCCCCCCCATTACCTGCCATAGATAAGCATCTACATAGTCACTATGCCCCACCAGGAAGGCCAAAAGCACCTTCACTCTCTGTTGCAAATCCCCCAGGAATAGCTGGTTCCCCACTTCCAACAAATGGACCCCATCCAAACTGTATAACTTGGTCCTCTGATAAATAGTTTGGGGATATGGCACACACCTTGGAGTGTGGTGGAGTCTCCTTCTCTGGAAGTCTTTAAACAGAGGCTGGATGGCCATGTGTTGGGAATGTTTTGATTGTGTATTCCTGCATGGCAGGGGATTGGACTGGATGGCTCTTGTGATCTCTTCCAACTCTATTATTCTAAGAGGAAGGGGCAGGGAGAAGTGTGACTTTAAAATCCCAACCACTCTGCTCCCGGCCTTTTTAGTCATGGAGCATTGCACCATGATGTTTAATTATTTGGCCTCTGTTCACTATCAGAAGCGCTCTCTCCATGATGCTGTGCTGTGCTATGGGAGATGAGGATTAGTGCTACTGTCACTAGAAGAATCTGTTATAGTAGATAAACACTTGAGTGTTACAGTAGGCCTGGGAAGGTGGGGGTTCAAATCCCCACCTGCAGCCTTGAAGCTTTGGGCCAGTCAATTCTTTAAAGAAATTATTACTTACTACTCTTTAATTTAAAAGGACAGCAGTTTAGAGTTCAAAGTCGTTTAAAGTTTTGTACTGTGGTTGAATACCTCAGCTTGAAATGAAATGTGTTAACAAATTAGACCACACACCTCTTTGAAGATAACCATGTTTGCAGGCTTGACTGAGAATCATCTTACCATTTCTGAGTTATGGGTAGTTTCAACCTATCATTGAAATGGTTCTTCTTAAAAGGAAATTTCTCAGCTCTGTTTTTAAGGGCAGTCATTCTTAACCCTGCCAATGCTCTCTGATCCTCTTATCCAGTGCTAGCAACCAATCAGCCCCCTCAGAAACATTTGGACTATGGCTCCCATCATTGCCCATCATTGGCTATACTGTCTGTGGCTGCTGAGCCTTCTCATTTGGCTTCTGCTCTAACCCTTTTGTCTTTGTAAGATTTCCTGTGCTGTATGAAACATGCTTCTTTAAATGTGTGTCTTCCTAAAGTTAGTGCCCCTAATAGAGCCCTGCCCCCCAGAAGCCCCCAAAGTTGGCTTATTAATAATTTGGCTTATTAGTGGGGCCTTCCATGGGAAGAGCAGTGAAGTGTCAGGAACTTGCTATGGATCCCAGAGAGATGCGTACACATCTCCTAGGAAGAGCCACTGGCAAATTCCAAAATTATAAGGAAACATCAAGAGGTCAAAGGGACACAGTCTCCACTACACAAGAGGTCAAAGGGATACAGTCTCCACTAAGTGGTAGACCATAGATGGATGGAGCAATCCTTTGTTGGTGGGCATAGAACTTTCCTTCGCTTAATCACCCAAACCTTAAGAAGAGGCAGCTCAAGCTTTGTGAATCCAATCATCAGACATTAAGGACAGTTTGCAACACATTAGCATAGAATCATAGAATCATAGAATTGTAGAGTTGGAAGAGACCACGAGGGCCATCCAGTCCAACCCCCTGCCACGCAGGAAATCACTATCAAAGGATCCCCAACAGATGCCATCCAGCCTCTGTTTAAAGCCTCCCTCCAAGGAAGGAGACCCCTCCATGCTCCGAGGGAGTGTGTTCCATGGCCAAACAGCTCTTAACTGTCAAAAAGTTCCCCCTAATGTCGAGGTGGAATCTCTTTCCCTGGAGCTTTCATCCATTGCTCTGTGTTTTAGTCTCTGGAGCAGCAGAAAACAAGCCTGCTCCATCCTCAATGTGACACCCCTTCAAATACTTAAACAGGGCTATCATATCGCCTCTTAACCATCTTTTTTCTAGGCTAAACATACCCAGCTCCCTAAGTCTTTCCTCATAAGGCATGGTTTCTAGACCTTTCACCACTTTAGTTGTCCTTCTCTGGACACGCTCCAATTTGTCAATATCTTTTTTTAATTGTGGTGCCCAGTATTCTAGGGCACAGTATGTGGACACAGTATTCTAGGTGAGGTCTGACCAAGACGGAATAGAGTGGCACTAATCACTTCCCTTGATCTAGACACTATACTTCTATTGATGTAGCCCAAAATTGAATTGGCCTTTTTAGCTGCCGCATCACACTGTTGACTCATGTTCAACTTGTGGTCTACTAGGACTCCTAGATCCCTTTCGCACATGGTCTCGTTCAGCCAGGTATCCCCCATCCTATATCTATATCTATATCTACATCTTCAGCCACCTATTGTCAAGACCAGGAACTTTCCTGAAACTCATTGTGCAACCCTTGAAGGCTTATGGAATCTATTGTTCCCACCCAGGGAACTTGCTCTTCTTAAGGCATTTTTTTTGGGTATAAATATGGGCCAAAAATCAGGCTTCATTGTGCACAGATTCCATTTCCAG
The DNA here is from genome assembly GCA_030847615.1 of Gambelia wislizenii. Lineage (NCBI taxonomy): Eukaryota > Metazoa > Chordata > Lepidosauria > Squamata > Crotaphytidae > Gambelia > Gambelia wislizenii. The sequence goes on along the minus strand of JAUMIR010000001.1, from coordinate 443,580,610 downwards.
GGGACACTCTTCCCCTCTGTGTAGCCAGGGCACACAGAGCATATTCTTGAAGACTCCATGTCACTCTGTGTTAGCCACTCAAGACTCATCCACCCATGTGGTCGGTTTGATCAACGAATTCGGAATACAAGACAGGTGTCGTATATCTCCAGAAACCTCCTTATCTATCCCTCTGGCAACCTCTGTCTTCTTCCATTCCTAGTGGTCTTGTATGAATGCTCTTTGTATGAATGTGCATGTGCTTGGTGCTATTATTTTTATGTCTTTATTAAATATCATTGTTAATTCTTCATTTTGTGTTTGTGTGCGTATGTTCATAGGGAGTCAATGTATACAAAGGTATAAAGATCCCTCACTCTGTTGCCCCCTTTTGCATTGCTAAGGTTGAGTTGCTGCTAATTTTCCCAACATATTAGAAACTCGATATTTTCTTGGATTTTCCAAGACCTCTTTGGGTAATACCAAGTTAATGTCTTTCTAAGTTCAGTGGTGCTTAATTTCTAGTGAGTAGGATTGCAACCCTAAGCATGTAAGGTTCTAGGGGCCCTGAACTGATAGTATAGCCATCTGTCTACCATATGCTATGCAATGGGCACTTGGTATCCACTGGGGTTTGGTTCCTAGAGCCCTGTGCATACCAAAATCTGTGGATACTCAAGTCCCATTATATACAACGGTGTTATAAAATGTTGTCCCTTATATAATGTGGCAAAATCAAGATTTGCTTTTTGAATTAAAAAAATATTTCTTAGCTGTGGATAATGAGATCCATGGATGTAGAATCTGTGGATACAGAGGGCCAACTGTACTCTTATATATATTAACTCTATCAGTATATACATATATACGTTTTTGTGTGTGTATATATGCTCTCACTTATTACAGGGGGCTTTCCAGATCCATGGGGGTTTGGTTCTGGGATCTCATGTGGATACCAAAAATCATGGATGATCATGTCCTATATCATTAAATGGCAGTGATGTGAACACAGATGCTTCAGTGTGTCCATGTCCACATTGCCAAGGTTTTATAATATGGATGATCGGTGGTCTGTTGAATTTGTGGATCTGGAGCCTGTGGATGCGGAGGGCCCACTATATTCCTTCATGCCAATTTATTCAGCGAAAGCGGCTGTATTCTTATCAGTTGCTCAGTGAAAGACCTGAGTCCTATTAGACAGAAGTGGAAAAGGTCACAGACCAAGAGAAGTCTTCATTATTCTTCTTTTGAAGTGGGCTGTTCTCAAAGAAATGCCAAACTAATGTTAATATTTGCTGTCAGTTAAGAGCAATGTGTACTCTAGTTATCTAAAAATGAGATTCCTGATGAATAGATGATTCACACAAAGATCTTCAAAGAAATTATTGATCTCAGAAGAGTGATATGGACAAAACATTTTAAACAATGTTCCTTTCTATTTGCTTTTCTTTAAACAGGTGGACTTTGAGTGACACATCAGCTTTCCACTTCACAGGAAGTTTAATGGTCCTTATTATTAAGGTTCCAGACATCTATTGTCAAAGGACTCAGCTCTAAAAGAAAGGTTATTGCAATTACTGCAGTCAAATTCAAAGGTGTGATTAATAAATTAAGACATTCATTAATATAAAACGTCTACTAGGTCAAACAGTTCAAAGTGTATGGTAGTCTGATGTCTCAATTAAACTTATCTTTATAAATAGTCTTGCCAATGTAATGGTTACTGAGATGGTAACAAGCAAGGGGACTTAATTTTAGAATGCATATTTGTCTAGGGGTTTTTGTTTCCTTCCTTCCTTCCTTCCTTCCTTCCTTCCTTCCTTCCTTCCTTCCTTCCCGGGATGCACTTTCTGTAAACTCTTCCACATTTACTTGTAAGAGGAACACCCACACTATGGTGAAAAAGAATTTTGTCCATGATTATTTGTAGTATGTGGGGAAATAATCATTGTAATGTAAAAGCAATCTTGTGTACCTCATTCACATCCTAAGATAAGTCTAGGGTTTTTCCCTGCATGCTTCTGTTCTCCCAAATTTCCTTTCTCTTATTTCACTGGGCACTTCCAGCCAACTGGAGTGCTGGGTCATTCCACACATGACCTAATTTAAATTTTATTGCTCTGTGTAAGTTCTCTTTTAAGTTAGAGTCTCCATGAGGCTGTAGCCATCTTAAGCCATATTATCTTTGTTTAGCCATCTTTCCTGAAACCATGCTATGATGTTCACCATGCAGCCTCTTACTGCTATAGGCTGGGTGAGTTTTCCTACCCTAAATACTCTTAGTCAGTTAGGAACCTCTTTTTAAAGTTTGTTTTAGTATGTAGATTGAGATTGATATACCTTCAAGTAAACTTTGACTTGCATTTTAAACTGACTCCTTTGTTTTGTAATGAGTCTAATTTAACTGGGTGATCCCAGACCTCTGAACACACCTTTTTAAATGTTAATTGAGCTTTTGTCTGCATTCCTAAGTTGCACTCTGCATGAATTTAAAAGTAAATGATTTTTAACTCTCTTTTTTAAAGAAGATAATTTTGTTGCTTTTAAAAAAGGACTAGATCCTGGAATTTTTAATGCAATTTTATTTTTAGACTCATTACTTCCCACATTATTGCCACTGAATCTGTGACTAGAATACAGAATTACATCTGTGGGAGTAAACATAAAAGATCAAGAAATGAGATGTCTACACATACCTACTGGTGAGCAAAGGTCTGTACCGAATGACCCACTTCTTTCTCCCACCAGGGGGAGCAATACATTGCTGGAGATGGTCTTGTCTGTGGCATCCCATTTGTGGAATGCCCCCACTCTAGGAGGTCTGATTGGTGATGACACTGGTTTCATTTTGGCACCAAATTAGAACGTGGATTTCTCTAAAGCCTTTGGGACCTAAGTGCTTTTTGTTAATTTGTCAAACCTGTTTTAATCTATTTAAATTGATTTTACTTGTGTGTCACTCTGAGTTCCCATGATGTAGAGCAGGATATTAATATTTAAACAAACAAACAAACAAACAGCCACTTTTTCATTGTGTCCTGTTAAGTTTCTTTAGTTGTAGGCACTAAGACAGGCATCCTCAGGGAATGCTTGAGAGTCCTCAGGAAGTCCTGGAGAATTATGTCATTGCTATGTATCCAGCTTAGCTGGATGCATCTCTGCTGCTTCACCTGCGAAGAAATGGTTGTTATGGGAAGGCTGCCATACTGAAAAGGTGCATTTGGGAGTAATTTTGGTCATCTCCTCATTGGAACAGAATTTTGACCTCTGGAATGACCAAAAAAAGGAGGGCTACAATAAGCTGGACTTATGCCATCATAACTTACTAAGAAGAGAGCCAGAGTGGTGTTATGGTTTGAGTGTTGGACTAGGATACCTGGAGACCTGCGTCTGAATCCCCATTCAGCCACTGGAAACTCTCTAGATGGCTGTGGAAAGGTCATTTGGGCAATCCATCCTCTTCCAACTTCAAAGGAGGGCAAAAGCAAACCTCCTCTGAAATCTTACCAAATCTTACCAAGAAAACCCAATGATAGGATCATCTTAGGATCACCATCTATATACATAATTCTCTTGGGTATATTGCTGTTTCCAGTGTGCTGATTGGCTGCTTAGGAAACTGATCAACCAATCACAGGTCTGTTGGGCAGCCAATCAGCACACTGGGGGCGGGACCATGTAGATCTCAAACATGGGCTGAAGCTGGAGGGTGAGTAACATGGGGGTGGATGTGGTGTATGCCTGTGTTTTCTGGAGTGCAGGGGGGGTGGGGTGGGAGGGGCAGAATGAGTGGGTAAGGGCAGAACAAGTGGGGGGAGGGGCAGAATGAGTGGTGGGGGGAAGAATGAGTGGGGGGCAGGGCAGAATGAGTGGGGGGTGGGGCAGAATGAGTGGGGGGCAGAATGAGTGGGGGGAGGGGCAGAACAAGTGGGGAGAGGGGCAGAAGAAGTAGGGGGAGGGGCATAATGAGTGTTGGGGCAGAATAAGTGGTGGGGTGCAGAACGAGTGGTGGGAGGTGTAGAACGAATGGTGGGGGGCGGCCGGGGGCAGAAAGAGCGGTGGGTGGGCAAGTTAAACCCATCAGCCTACCTCAAAGGATTGTCATGAGGTCTCCTGGGCATTTGGGGGGGAGTTTTTTGATGTTGTATGGTACTCTAGGTCCAGCTTAAACTGGAAATGATGTGAAGGCACACAGCAATAACAAACTCACCAGCAGGGTGCTAGCCAGTATTTCAAGGCAATGCAATAAACAGTGCAACAAGCAATGTTTCACAGTTCTTTGGTAAAGTCATACCAAAACTTTTTAAAAGTAATGGAAAGCAACAAATAACTTGATAAGTTTTTCAACACAGCAATGACTAGACACTACAGTTGTCCCTCTGTATCCATGGATTTGGTATCCACAGATTTAAGTATTCACAGCTTGAAAATATTCTTTAAAAAATAATAATCCGAAAAGCAAACCTTGATTTCCCCATCTGATAGAAGGGACACCATTTTGCTATGCCATTGCATATAATTGGACTTGAGTATTCATGGATTTTGATATCCATGGGGTGTCCTGGAACCAAACCCGGTGAATATGAAGGGACAACATGTAGTATGTGGGAAATAATCATTGTAATGTAAAAGCAATCTTGTGTACCTCATTCACATCCTAAGATAAGTCTAGGGTTTTTCCCTGCATGCCTTTGTTTATCCCAAGTTCCCTTTCTCTTATTTCACTGGGCAGTTCCAGCCAACTGGAGTGCTGGGTCATTCAACACATGACCTAATTTGAATTTTATTGCTTTGTGTAAGTTTTCTTTTAAGTTTGAGTCTCCTTGAGGCTGGAGCCATCTTAGCCATATTTGCTATATTTGCCATCTTTGCCATCTGAAACCATGCCTTGATGCATCAGAAGCCAGTCCTACGCTGTAGGCTGAGTGAGTTTTTTCATACCCTTTATACTCTTAGTTAGGAACCTCTTTTTAAGTTTGTTTTAGTATGTAGATTGAGATTGATATACCTTCAGTAAACTTTGATTTGCATTTTAAACTGACTCCTTTGTTTTGTAATGAGTCTAATTTAACTGGGGGATCCCAGACCTCTGAATACACTTTTAAATGATAATTGAGCTTAGGTCAGCATTTCCTAAGCGCACTCTGCATGAAGCATGAACATGAAGTCAAAAGTGAATGAATGATTTTAATTCTTTTTAAAGGAAATAATTCTTGTTGTTTTTAAAAGGACTAGATCCTGGAATTTTATTTTTAGACTCATTACCTTCCCACACAACAGTAATTACTTTCTGGGCACCACAGTGAATAACAACAACAACAACAAAAGACTTTTAAAAAGCAACTTTCTAAATACTACATCGAATCAGAAGCTCATATTTGTGCAGTTCAAAGAAGACACTTGGTGATGACAAATTGTAGTAGCTACTAATCAATTGTTATCTAAAATAGTACTCTACGGTGAACTTGCCATGAGTCAGCATAAGAGGGGCACTCCAAAAAAGCGATACAAGGATTCCCTGAAACAACAGCTCAGGCTTGGCCAAATTGATCACCAACAATGGTCCGCCATGGCCTCACATCGGGAGGCATGGAGATGCACTATCCACAATGCTGCAGTCTTATTTGAAAACTCACACCGAACAAGTCTTGAAGAGAAATGACAACACAGAAAGAATCACAACCCAGAAACATCACCCAAGGAGACTTTCTGCTGTGCTTTCTACAACCGGAATGTTTATCTAGGATTGGCCTTTTCAGTCATCTGCACGCTTGCAGAAGGTGTGGGATGAGTCCTTCCTCAATCTTTGTTTGCGAACAAAAGCCAGAGAGATGAACAAATTAAGTCTTAGGAGATTTTCAGATGTGCTAAATATGGCATGATACTGACACCAGGAGATCACTAAATGGCTTCTCTTTCAGACATCATTGTCCCCTTGTTGTCATGCTCCCGTTCGGCTGTCGTTATGCCGGCACTTCTTTTTATTCACGGGCTAAGCTGTGAATTGATCCCTGGTTCTGTTTTTGTAATGGAATGACGTGCAATTGAAATGGTACCCCGTTATGCTGGCGCGATGTCAGCGTCAATCAGAGGTATGTGCCAGAACACTTCTGGGTGAGATTGGGACATCATGGTAAGCGACACACTTTTTTGTACCCTCCCCAGGTTACTTGTTAATTTTTAAGTGTGTTTTTGTGCTTGCTGTCACTTTTTCATGTTTCTTTTGCTTTTTATTTTTGAATTTCCCGCACTGTCGTCTTCTCGTGAGAGCAGTCGGGATTTCAATCCAGGAAGTGAAAGGGGCTCCGTTCAAGCTCCTTTCACTCCTGGGCTGCTCTGCTGAGGGAAGGATGCGTGAACAAGGTAGGTTTGAAAAGTTTTTTTTTAATGTCATTACAGGGATGGGAGAAGGGAACATTTTTTTTTTATCCCCTCTGAAAATCTCTTCAGTTGATTGATAGTGTGCCATTCACATCAATCAATTAGCTAGTAAAATACCCTTGTATGTCAAAGTTTCAACTTTGGTCCTGGTGGTGGATGGTAGCTTCAGTGTCAGTGAGGCAGTGAATCCATTCCAGGTTTTAGTCTAAACTTGAAAGGAGCTACCCAAGGTGCCAAACTCTATCCCACAAACAAATCCACCAACTTGGATTGCTCGTGTAAAGCTTGTACCAAAACCTGGAACAGAGTCACAAGCCCCACTGACATGGAAACTGCCAACTGACACTAACTAGTATCTTTTTGAGATACAGACAGAGCAATTCTATTGATGCCTGTGAGCAATCCCCGATATCTAGAACCCATCTATACTCATGCTGTTTGGATGATAGTGAGGGAAGAAAGGCTTTTTCAGTGTTTTTCTTACTCTCTGACCATGATGTTGTGAATTTCCTTCTATTGAAAGCAATGGGAGTCAGTTGATCTACCCTGGTTTCGGAGCTTCCATAGGCCTACTACTGCTCGATGAAGGTGCCTGTAGACCATCAGAATTGTGGAATGTGAGAATCCACAACTTCTTCTAGCATGCCCATTGAAATACACTTGACAGATCTCCCCCCACCTTTACACTTCTACTGATTCATGGATGGAGGTGATTAATGCCTCTGAGTTGTCATGGACAGATAATTTTCTGGTCAGAATTAGTATGATGGCTACTATCTGCCCCTGCAGGGTTGGTGGATCTATTAAGATGGCCTGGCCATGGAAGCAGGAGGTATCCGGTGCCAAACAGTCCAGGGCCAAGAAAGCCATAAATCAGAGACAGGTTTCCAGGGAATCACAGTAGCTGAGTCCTTAAACAGTCCAGGGATTGCAAATATGATAAACATGCGTTTGTAAACCAAGCTGTCAAGAGGAAGACTGAAATTGTACTCAGCAAGGTAGCTGGTGGTTGTAACTTTCTTATAAGCAGCATGTTCAGCCAATGTCCAGATCCCAGGCAGTATTTAGGGAGTGTTCCACAGCTGTGTTCCTTCCAATGCCTTGACTGCAGCTTCTCACTTCATCTTCAGGGATGGTTTGGGTCAGACACCTGAGCCTCTGCCTTTCTCGGGGATTAGGGAGGCTCTGCTCCAGCGCCTCTTCCTGCTCTGAATCCAACCTGACCTGCTGAACAGGAGGACTTGGCTGGCTAGCAGGCATCTGGTGTGACTCTTCCAAAGGTAGGTGTGGTTTGTCTTCCAATGAAGACCTACTGTCAAAGGGGTAGCATGACACTTAGGACTTTTCCAGATGGGGGAACCCCCCCCCCTGAGGAAGTCAGGAGAATGGGGCTTTTGCACTTACACAGCCCCGTTTCAGACAGCCTCCATCCTCTTCCATCCTCCTCCCAACCTCCTCCTGACCTTCCCCCATGCAGTGGGCACCACTTTTTTTTCACAGAATTTTTCTGTCAATAAAAAGTGGCACCCGTAGCATGGGGGAAGATTGGGAGGAGGTCGGGAGGAGGACGAGACTGTCTGAAATGGGGCTGTGTAAGCGTGACAGCCCTGTTGTTCTCCTGACCTCCTTGGGGTTTTTTTCCCTGTCTGAAAAAGTCCTTAGAGGGTTTTAGGGTTGTACCATCAACAATCCTGTTGAAACCCTTGTAAGTAGATGGAATCAAGACCTGACTAGAGCTATTAACATGCTCAATCCCAAACGTCCTCTCTAGCCTGTTACTAATCGGGCTACTTGGTATACAGAGCACCTCAGGGAGCAGAAACATGAAGGGTGACAACTGGAGTGCAATCAGCAGAAAACTTGACATATCCAACAAGATATGATATGGCCAGCATCTTTGTTCCTATAAGGTGGCAATATGTGCAGTAAAGAAAGGCTTTTTCTCTGACCATATTGGGTCTGTGAATTCACATCTAGTCAAACTATTCAGGGTCATGAGAGGTTTAACTCAGGTCCCCCTGAACCCAATTCTAGAGCCATCGGCAGTTCTCTGTGACGCTTTTAGCAGTCACTTCACAGATAAAATCTCTCAGATAAGAGTTGACTTAGCCACCATCATTATAGCAGAAGTTGACAGTGGGGTGTACAGTGACTCTATGGGTAAGATTACACTGGATCAGTTTCAATTGGTGATACCACTAATGTGGACAAGCTCCTAGAATGAGTAAGGAAGACAACTTGTCCTCTGGATTCCTGTCCTTCAGGGAGGAGTTGCAATTAGATCTCAAGTACAATATATTATTAGAACATCTCTCAGGGAAGGAGATTGTGTATTTAGGGGTTCTTAAAGATAGGGAAGTTCATCTCTCCAGAGCAGATGCTGTTGCAGAGAGATTTAACATCCAGAATTGATCCCCAAATTGCTTTCTTTCTTTTCTGCTTCCCTACCACTCCATTCTCTTTTCCTCCAGCTTGCATTCAGGGGCAATTTTGTTATTTAATCTTCCTACTGTGTTTACATTTTTAAGGTACTTTACATACAATAATAATATTGGTAACAATAACAGCACTTAGTGGATTTCTTTACCATAGTCATCCATAGCCAAACATCCTCCTCCTCCTCCTCCTCATTTATTACCTGTCTCTCTCCTCAGAATTGGGGTGGGGTACAACATCGCATAGTACAGTATACAGTAAATTCAATACAATACATTAGAGTATGTGCTATGGATGTTCATGGAGCTTTGGTAATTGTCAAAGCCAAGCAGGACCAATTTAATCTTTGGTCCAGAGCTGCTGTCTGTCTTCTTCTTCTTCTTCTTCTTCTTCTTCTTCTTCTTCTTCTTCCTAAATGGTCATAATTTTTTGTAGAGGTGCCAGATCCAGTGAGAGGACTTTTGGGAGAGAGAAAGGACATGGGTTTCCTTATGCTAAGAATGGAGAATCCATGATCCTCCAGGAGTTGTTGACTACATCTCCCATCACCCCAATCATTGGCCATGATGACTGGGACAGATGGGAATTGGAATAAAAAACTTATGGAAGGCTACCAACTCCTCACCGGTTCTGTTTTCAGAAAATATGCATGGAAGTACAGCTCTAGTTATCCTAATAGTAATGCCACTGTCCATCTATTCTGGATGCGGTTTCTTCACTCTAAATTATCTCTAGCTAATTAGAAGTTTAAGAAAAGAAAATCATCCCCATTTCATTCACCAATATCATCTATAACTGAATCCACAAAAGTCCAGAAAAGAAGAAGAAGTAAGCACTGATAAGAAAAAGCCTACCAGGCATGAAAAAAGCTATTGAGAATTAGATTAAATTGAGACGGTACACTTTAATAGAAGTTAGTATTCAGCTACTGTGACGCCTAATTTTTTTGTTATTGCCTCTAACTGTTAAGCTATGAACATTATGTTTGCTTGTCATGCATGCTTTTTCTCAATTTTTGAATATCTTCAAGTGAGCTCACATAGCAGATGTATTTGGCACGCAGAGTTTGAATACATGGAAGTGATTCCCATGTATTTTATCTGAAAGTAAACTTCACTGAAATATTCTGAGGACTTCAGTTTAAATTTTACCCATATACTTTGGGGTTGGAGTGGGGACAGGGAAAAAAAATATGGAACTATAGAGTTGATTCTAAAACAACTGACTGACAACCAGTGTGGTGTAGTGGTTTGAGCATTGGACTATGACTCTGGAGACTAGGGCTTGAATCCCTGCTCAACCATGGAAACCCACTGGGTTACCTTGGGCAAGTCATATTCTCTATCTCAGAAGAAGACAAAGGACTCCCCCCCCCGAACAAATATTGCCAAGAAAACCCTATGATAGATTCACCTTGGGGGTCGCCATTAGTTGGAAATGACTTGAAGAAAAGCAATAACAACAAAACAACTGACTACTAATGAAATTCAGTCATGTTGACAGGACAATGAATGAATAAGTAGCTTGAAGACTGTGCCATATACTTATAATTTTGACTTTCTGAGTCCTAAGAATGCAAGTCCTCTTATTCATAGAGCTTAGAAAAGTCATTTTTTTGGACTACAACTCCCAGAATACTCCAATCAGCATGGATAATTGTGTTGTAATCCAAATTTTTCCCCAGGCTCTGCTATAATGTGTATGTATATATGTATGCAGTACTGTAGTTTTTGTAAGCAAGCCAGTAATAAAACTATAAGCTTGTTAGCATGCTTTGCTGCCCTCTCCCTATAATATCTCATAATTGGATATATTGGACACTTTTTGGGGTCAAGTTGACTGGGGTGATCCAAAAAGAAGTCAGGTGAAGGTCACAAGAACCTGGGATGTGTCTTAGAAATATTTTGGCAAAGCAAACCCATATGAGAATTGTGCGAAAAGTCCTTGGTGAACAAAGCCATTAAGGAGGTATGTGCTAATTCCTTCGTGGGCCCCTCAGCAATGAGTCATCCAACCAAATAATCATCTGACATTTCCCAACCCCAATAACAATGAAATCTCACCTCGGAACCCCTTCCTGTCCTGCATTGCGAGGTTGTCATAAACCCATCAATTTCTATCTCCCAGCCCATTAACACAATCATGAGAGTTTTGGTTTCCTTTGTTTACCCGGTGGGAAAACCATCCAGGGTTTGTCCTTTGTGGTCTCTTCCAACTGTACAATTCTATGATTCTATGATTCATAGGGGATAAAACTATGCACCAACATTGTACAATTTTAGTGAATGGCAGATGCACCTGCCATTTACTATATCCCTAGATTTTCACAATATTGGTATAGTGGAAGCAGAAGTAGCCATTGGCAAATAGAGATTAATTTGCAGCCTTTTCTGGATTTGGACCTGAAACAATGATGGCTGAACTAGAGTTGGCATGTGAGCTCTGTGAATTTTCTCTATTTTATTACACTTAAGGGCATCTGCACAGATGTGAGGGATCTCGGTTAGGGTGACAATGTTGGGAAATGTTGGGTTTAATTTCCGCAAGGTTCAGCTCCTGCCTCTCTTGGATTGGTGAGTGCTACCAGCCAAATTGATTATTTCATCCTTAAAAGAAGCATTTGGGATTCCTCCCCCCATGGGGCAACCCCTCCATACGCCCACTCAATATATCTGTTCCTTTCTCTGGACCAAAGACTTTATCAGACAAGTGTCTAAAAACACTGTAATTCCACTATTGAGGAAAGCAGAAACATAGTGGCATTATTACAATAATTATCACACACCCACCACTAGCAGTTTAAGAACGGGATTTCAGCTTTCACTATAATAACACTTATCTTTGTATTGCCTTCTAATGACAGAGTATTAATGCTTCCTGCTGCCTGGTGCATGTGCCTCTAAGAATTTTTTCTCTTACTTCCTAGATTTTGCATGGGTGAGATTTCAGCTGTTCTTGCAAGAAGATGCGACTTCGCTTAAACACACCAACAACAAATACATGATGAAAAAACTTACCAAATAAACAAACATAAAATATTACCCAGGAAAGGCAACAGTTCATTAAAACAGCATCCTGTTGGTCCTCTTCATTTTCTTCCTCGGAGGTTGAAGTAAGTGTTCTTGTTGGGAAAGAGGAGGGGGAAAAGAGGACTGTGATTACAGTGGGACAAGACTTTGCATGCTCATCAATACTGTGAAAAGAGCAATACTGAGGGATATTGACAACTTTTGCTTGTAATTAAAAGTGGTGCCTGATAAATGGGTGGAGCATGGTCTGCATATAGGAGGACAATGACATTGTGTGATAAATGGGAGCCCATTTGTGCTACCATCCCATTGTAATCACACAATTACAGCCTCATGTGATAATGTCCCAAGAGAGAGGATGCCAGGAGGGAAGCTCCGGTGTAAAAAAAGGTACTGGATTTCTATCAGTACAATCATATGCACAGAGAACCTCCAATTTCAGAAATGACTATGGGACTTATTGTACTACAAAGTAAAGCAGTAGTACAGTAGGAAGGTTCCACTTTCCATGCTGCCTTACCGCATAACATTGTCATTCTTGTGTTCTTTTGTTCTGGTCCCTTGGGAGACTGAGGTAAAACTGTGTCTTTTTGCTAACTTTTTTTTCTGGTTAGCAAAAAGATGTGGTTTTACTTCGGTCTCTCATGGGACCAGAATGGAATAACAATGATGTTGTGCAGTAAGGCAGCACAGAAGATGGAACCTTCCTGCTGCACTGCTGTTTTACTTCAGAGTGCAGTAAGCCCCTAAGACAAGAGAAGGAAATATATGTATGGATGTTTTACTGCTGGGCTGCTAGATACTTCAAACAACTGGAAGTTGAAAATATTCCAGGAATTACTTCCCTGGGAATCAGCTTAAACTTAACAACAAATTGTGGAACACATCACAAGTCAGTCACAGGGAACTTATAACTCCCTTATTGAAACAGCTTCACTGGCTACCAGTTTGTTTCTGGGCACAATTAAAAATGCTGCTCATTACCTCTAAAGCCCTATACAGCTTGCGTCCAGCCTATTTGAAAGATTCTTATTTGTCTATATGAACCTGCCAGTCTTAAGATCTTCAGGGCAAAGCATTCTCTTGTTCCCACCCATCATCACAGGCCCATCTGGTGAGGACACAGGAAACAACCTTCTCTATGGCTGCTCCTAGGCTGTGGAATTCCCTTCCACAATATGTTAGGCTGACCTCCTCCTTTTGCCAGCAAGCTATGACGTTTTTGTTCAAACAGGCTTTGACTGAGTAAGTACTTACAGGAAGCCTTTTTATGGGGTGTGTATCTTCTACTGTATGTTTATTTTGTTTATGAATATTTTAATATATTTAAACATGATTTTAATGCAATGATTTTAAATTGTATTTTACAGTCAGGTTTTTGGAGGATCTTGTTTTAGCTTTGTGAGCTGATGTGTGTCCCACATTGAGAGAAAGGCAGGATATAAGTGGAATAAGTAAATAAATGAGCTGCTCAGACCAGAAAATCCTCCAAACATCAAAATAAATAAAATGTCCAAGTCACATCTAACTAAATATCCTAAGCTACTCATAACACTTTATATTTCTGCCATCGACTCTTTGAGAGGCTAAAATAGGGATGAATCCATTCTTGCTCCATTTCCCAGCAGTCCTCTTCCAGCCAGAACCACATCTTGCTTCTAACAAAAGGAAGCAAGTCTTGTGAAGTTTTCAGACTGGCTTCCTTCCAGAATGCTATCAGTATCCCTGCTTGCCCCTCCCTTCTATCTTTTCAACCTTTGATCTTACTTTATTTGACCATACACACTCATTCTTCATTTTGCTGATTGAAATCAATGATGAAAAATGGCTATTTGTTATTCAGGGGGAAATATGTAAGTGCCATGGATAGCTGGGGAAATGGGGAGATGGAATTCACAGAAGGTATTAGAAGAGAGAGACACTTATCAGTCATTGGTAGTTAAGGCACTGTGTCATCACAGTGCATTAATGGTGGTAGATGAGACTTCCCTCCCTCCCTGTTATATAAAATAATCTATCCTTCCATTGTATTGACTGCAATTATTTACCCGCGAGCCTAAAATAATCTTTCTGATATGGGTTGTCAAAGTGTATATGTGCAGAATATTCCTAAGGATATAGCAAATGTGTTTATGTGAACTGTGTACTCATAAATGAACAATTTAGTTTTAGATCACAAATACAGTGTTTCTAATGAGAGGAAACCTAGGCAGCAATGAATATTCATTGTTACACCATTATGATTTGCCTTCCTTGAAATTCACCATGAAGCAGCAAAATCCTCCCCCCCCACCAAAGGTTAAAGACTGCCTCAAGCCCACTCTCTTTACTATTATCATTATTAATTATTCAAGGTCAATTGTGCATGTATAATCAGCCCTGCCAATGAAACAGAAGAACATAAATTTTTGGAAGACCTGCCTGCCCATCAATATGACTTTACATTTAAATGATCAACATTTAAACATCTATCTGCCATAAATCCATTTTAACATCAAGTACTAAGGCTGAGTAATTTTTGACTGAGTAATGTTGGTGGCTCCCATGCCAGTGGGTTGGTGAATCTACTCCTTGTTTTTAAAGGAGCTCTCCAGAGTTCTGAAACGTATCCCCAAATTATTTCAGCATCGTGGATAGCACCTTTAAAGCTAGGAAAAACCTTGAATGCTAACATGGGAGTCACCAGCTGGCACTCTTAAGTTGTAAACCAAGCAAGCTTTTAATTCTTTTTGCTGTCTCTGAGCCTTCCAGAGTAGATTTGTGGGGTATACAGGGGGAATGAAAGTGGGAAGGGAATCCCTTTCATCAGCAGTATCCATTCTACTGGTGGAAGGACACCATTGGAGAAAATCCTTAGTTGGTCATCAGCTGAGCATGAGTCCGCATGATAGAAACATTAATGTGGTCTTAGTGACAGAAACATGCTGTTATCCACTTCATGAGAACCAGCAGTTCCATTCTATGCTGGTGAGACCACACATGGAATATAGTGTTTAGTTCTAGGCATCACATTTTTGAAAAGCAGATTGGAGTATGTCCAGAGGAAGGTGACCAGATGGTGAGTGGAGCATCTAGAAATCAAGTGCTATGAGGAACAGTTGAAAAAAAAAAACACAACAGTGAATGGTTAGCTTAGAGAAGAGGAGATAAAGAAGAGATCTTATAGTGGTTGTCAAATACCTGAAGAGCTGGTATACTGAAGGTGGAATACACTTCTCTGTTGCTTCAGAAAGCAGGCTTAGAGCTAATGGGTGTATATTATAGAAATACTAGCTGGACTCGGCATATGATACGCCATTAAAAAGACTCCCAAAAAACTGCCCGGTAGACCTCACAACAACCCTGTAAGGTGGGCTGGTTGATTTAAATTCCTCCCCCTTCTCAGTGTTCCACACTTTCCCCGGAATTGCTGAGGGTGACTTGTTCTGTTGCCCTGCCGCCGCTGCCGCCACTGCAAGTTGACTGCCTGGGTCCCAACCTGGGCCACAGACTGAGTGACAGGAGCGCATTGTAAGGTGGAGAGGAAATCTGCATGTGGGTGGTGATTGGTTGGGTGTGGGTTGAGTGTGTTTCCTGAGCAGCCAATCAGCATACTGGGAAAGGCAACATACCCAAGAAAATTATATATATAGATGGGCTAAAAGTTGTGAAAAAGTTTCTAGTGGAGGAGTTCAATGGTGGGAAAGACTGATTTGGGCACTGGTGGGCTTTCCTTTGCTAGTAATATTTAAGCAGTGATGGATGGTGGCTTCCATGTTGGTGGGGAGGGATCCCTTCTAAGGTTTTAGTCCAAACTTTAAACAAGCTATCCAAGGCGTTCAACATATTTTGAAATAAGGTCCACTTGGATATCTCCTTTAAAGTACAGCCTAAACTTTGGGGTCTGTTCACTGCCCCACTGGACCTGGAAGTCACCAGCTGCTATTCAAGTGCAAGCTTGTGTGATCCATAAGAGACTTAATACAACAGCTGTCTAAAGCAATCCCTGGGCAAGGTCTTAAATTCAACATTATTTTCAGGGTCTAAAATTAGCTTGCTGTGCCACTGTACAAAGTCCCTTCCAGCTCTGATTTGGTGATGGAGCTCTAGCACTTTGCAAAGGCCTAAAAACTGTTGGAAGTGCTACCCTTTCACCAAGGTTGGGCTGGGGTCCAAACTGCACAGTTATAACAGTGTAATGTTACCATAATTGCCATGGCTCCATCCTATGGAATCACGGGATTTGCAATTTGGTGAGGTCCTTAGAATCCCCTGCTAGAGCACTCTAGTCCACTTCCTTGAACTATAGAACTACATCTTTCTGGGAGATATTACCTCACTGAACTACACTTCCCAGGATTCCATAGGAAAGAGTCTCAGTAGCTAAAGGGCTATTAATGTGCTATGATTGTACAGTGTGAAAACACACCAAGACGCTGTAGGGCAATTATTATTCATGAAATACACCATTACTCTTTGCGCCATTACCACACATCATTCCCCCCTCTCTTGGTGAATTTGTATATTTTACCTAAACCAGAGAGCCAGTGTGGTGTAGTGGTTTGAGTGTTTTGCTAGGACATTGGGAGACCAGGGTTCGAAACCCCACTTGGCCATGGAAGCCTACTGCACCTTGGGCAAGTCACACTCTCTCAGCCTCAGAGGGAGGCAAAGGCAACCCCCCTCTGAACAAATTCTGCCAAGAAAACCTATGACAGGTTTGACTTAGGGTTGCTACAAGTCAGAAATGACTTGAAGGCACACAACAACAAACCTAAATTAGATCTGGCCATGTGATTGCTCCATAGCTGACCAGAAGCATGACACTTTCCCCTTATTCTTCAGTTATCTGCCCTATTGCCAGATTCATCGCCAACAGTTTTGCAGCTTCTTTCAGGAAGCTGATGCCCCAAATAAATATCTCATCTACCTAATGGGTAAGTATGTTCTTGGAATCTGAGCTGTGAAGAGGGCTTCTTTTGATTTGTTGGTGTTGAATTTCATTATTTTTCTTTTGATGAAATCTTTTAGCCAAAATTGGAGAAGAAGAAAGAGGTACTGGGTTTTTAACAGGTCTAACTTGGTCTTTGTTGTTGACCCCCAACTAATGGTGATTCTATCCAAGAGTTTTCTTGGCAATATTGATTTGGAGGAAGTTTGCCTGCCTCTTAGGCTGAGAGAGTGTGATTTGCCCAAGGTTACCCACTGGGTTTCCATGGCTGAGTGGGGATTCATAATCTGATCTCCAGCACTCAGACCACTACACCATGCTGGTTCTTGACCTAACTTTGCTTGGATGTAAATAAGCTAACATTACTTTGCAAAACCATGGTCAAAAAGTTTTCTTCTGTGGATAGAAAGCAGGCAACATCTTTAAATTGAGTAAAATGGCAAAGTTGCAAAGAGGTATTTTTTGTGAAGATCAGTGAATAGGCAGGAATTGGATAAAAGCTATGATAAAAATAGAGAAGGAGTACTGAGAGAATGGCTTGAATGAAAGGTGTGGCAAGCAGTTCTCTGTTTCATCACTGACAGAAGACAAACAGTAGTTAGATTAGTGTCTTTTTTTTCAGAAGCAGTCATTTTAGTTTGTACTAAAAGCTTTTATCCTAACAAACTGGAGGAAGGTTTCAGCCTGTTTCAGAAGGAGCTTTATGGATGCAGACTGCATGTGTTTAGGAAAACAAATCTGCCATGATAGTGCATATATACCTTTGATGAGAAACATCAGAACATCACATCTTCTTTTTATCATAAATCTCAGTGATTCTCTAATAACTCATTTAGGATTATTTTTATGGATTTATTCCTAAAATATTTTAAGAATTGGCCATGATCTTCATTGTAGCTGCCAAGAACATGATACCAGAAACATTGAGGTCTCTCTCCAATTTAGAAGAATCTGTAGCTGACTAATTTGATATTTTATATTAGCATATAACAGGGAAGAAAAATATGTTACTGGTTTGAGATTATTTAGTGCCCATATAAATGCAAACATCAGCATGGTATACTGGTTTGAATGTTGGACTAGGACCAAGAAATTATGATCTAGTACAGATACAGCTTCATATAGCCAGTGTGGTATGGTGGTTTGAGCATTGGACTAGGACACCAGGGTGCCAGTTAGACGGTAGTTTTTGTCGCGGGGCGTCCTGGGACTTCTTGATCCCATATTCATCCCTCCCTGTTTACACGATTTTTGTCTCTGAACTGGATATCCCAGGAGATCCCGGGATCATTGTTTACATGCCATCCCATCCCGTGATATGTACCTTCTGCCACTATATACTACCCCGGGTTTTTTTTTTGTTTACATGAGTTTACGGTCCCGGGATTTTTTTTTAAGCTGTCAATCAAGGATGCGATTACTCGTTTTTTCACAACCTCAGTGACGTACTTCCTTTAGAGTTCTGTGCCACGAACGATGCTATTGGCTGGCTCAAATGTTTGTTCAGGCTTCTGGTTGGGGATGAGGGGATGAATGAGTGTTGCATTGGGGAGGAGGTGCTGAGGGGATGAGGGGAAGAATCTGGGGAGGAAGGAGCGATCAGTGGCTAAACGCTGTGCTTTCCTTTAGAAATGAAAGAACACCGTTTAAAGCCAGCTAAACTGGGGGGGAAGGAGCGATCAGTTGGTGCTGGGGAGTGTGAGAGAGATCAAAAGCAGAGCGGACTGGAGCCCCAGCATGTACGCACACACACAAGCCCAAGCCAGTATGCTTTCAGCCAGGAAGCCGAGTGCAGGGGGCCAGAGGCTTGCGGTTGTCCTGTCTCTTTAAAATGTTAACCCTTTAAGCAGAGGCAGCTGTGGAGTGAAGGTTTCAAGCCAGTGCAGGGGATCATAAGAGGAGGACACACAAGGCATTTTGAAAGACCCAGACGCTGGCATTTTTTACTGTGCCTTGTGGGGGGGATGAATGAATGTGTGATCATCCACTCAGACGCTGGCATTTTTTACTGTGCCTTGGGGTGTGTGTGGATGAATGTTTGATTATCTGTTCAGACCTAGGGAGGGGATCCAGGCAGGGAATGAATGGGCTATCCTCTGCCCATGATCTCTTTATAATTTACTCTCTCTTTAAAGTTAAAACCCAGCATGCAATTGAGGAACAGGTTAAAGCTGAAAGGTTTGCAGTGTAGAAATCCATTGAACAGGGTGATTTAGTACACGCACACACACACACACCTTTGTGCAGCTGGAAGGGATGCCTTTGTTTTCAGCTGGTGAGGCTGAATCTGTTGAATGGGTGAATGACCCCTCCTTTTCTGGTCGCTGATTTCTGAGCCTGCCCCCAGTCACCATTTCTGGTCATCACCTAGTACCGAGATAGCTTGTCCTGGGCTGTTTACATTTCCGATTTTCCAAATCCTCCCATGACTTTTTTAAAAAACTGCCACAAACTGTGGGACTAGAAGTCCCGTAGGTTGTGGGATAAAAGGTGGCCCCCCTTCCGAAAATCACATGCCTGACCAGATGTACGTGTAAACAACCAGGGTTCGACACGAATTCTTCCCACTACATTTTCATCGTGTAAACGGCACCCAGGAGATCAGGGTTCAAATCCTTGCTTGGCCCTGGAAATCCACTGGGTGACCTTGGGCAAATCACAGTCTCTTAGCCTTAGAGGAAGGCAATGGCAAACCTCCCATGAATAAATCTTCCCCAGTAAGCCCTATAATAAGGTCACCATAAATTGGAGTCAGCTTGAATGCACATAACAGCAAACATATAGCTAATAAGGAAATTAGAACCGGAAAAGTAGTAAACCAGAAGAATTTTTCTTCATCAGTTTAAGGATATGTCCTTTGCTTGATCTTTACATTAATTTACAGATTAATGTAAAAATTAGTTGTATAGTCATGATTTTTGGACAAAGAGTGTTTTTGACAGAGCAGGGATGGGGAATGTGCTGTTGAAAACATGATGGTGTTGAACTCTAACCCTCATCAACCCAAACCATACAGCCAATGAGGAGGAATGATGGAAGTTGTTGTCCAATAGCATTTGAAGAGCCACACATTCCCAATCCCTGTATTAGCGAACTCAGTGAAAACCTCTTTTGACCTCAGAGATAGTCCAGTAAATTATGGTGCATCTGCTCTTACAGGGGATGTTTAGCATGTAATATGTAGGCACCACACCTTTCCTAACAGATCTTCCACCTATGCTTCATAACTCCTGTGAAGCTATACCATGTACTCTCAATGGCTTAGTCTTCCTTCAATGGATCCTTTGAACCTAAATGGAGCAGGAACTGAGTGGATCAGGCCCTCTAGACTCATAGGAGTACAGGAGGGAACTGGAGACTTTCAGTCCATGAACTTCTTGATATTAATCTATCCAGTATATACATACATGTGTGCATGCATGCGTGTGCACACACACAATCAATCACTGAGTATATACCCACAGAATCTATGTTGCTGTTTTCATTTATAAATATTTGGGCTGTTACTTGGCTACACTGGTTTCTAATGATAAATATGTAAGTTAATGTTTGCAAAGTTAGGGGTTTTGTGTGTGTGTGCTCTTAATCATGTGCAGGTTCAGGGCTACAAATTAAAAAAGGTGGCCAACCATAAACTATATGTCATATTCTCTGATACAGATTAAATCACACAGCTACATTATAAAATTTTGTATCTTTTTTATAACTTATAAAAGATTATTTCTACAAAGACAAATGGAGGCAAAATGCAAATCTCATAGAAGAGTAACTGAAAATGTATAACAATCTGGTAGGTTTAAGCAAAAATGGGAATATATACATTAATATTAATTATATTAAATGACAGAGAAGAGACAGAAGTGACTAATGAGGTGTCAGCATCAGTCCCAGATGTGACCTTTCCCTGCCAAATTCAGTTCTGTTGTATCACTTTCTGGCTAATAGTATTTGCATTCCACTGTACAAATTAGCACGTATGTAATCTAACTGTAGAAAGGGAGTATGACCTCTGTGTCTGTAACTATGATAAGACCAGCACCTGGACTCAGCTCTGGGAAAAGTGGGCTGAGCCCAAGTATGGTGGGAACTGAGAGTGGGGATGATGGATAGTCAATGACTGTATAGCCCATCAGATTTTGTAGATTGTAGAATGCTTTTAGTATACTGCTTGTTAGGTTTCATTCAGAGCAATGAACTTGTAGGGTTAGCTCTTTGGATTACTGTGACAATAAAGTTTTCAGTTTTTAACTCTGAAACTACTTGTCACTGCACTTAGGGCAGAAAAATGAAATGCATAGATATAGGATGGGGGAGACCTGACTGAATGAGACCACGTGTGAAAGGGATCTAGGAGTCCTAGTAGACCACAAGTTGAACATGAGTCAACAGTGTGATGCGGCAGCTAAAAAGGCCAATGCGATTTTGGGCTGCATCAATAGAAGTATAGTGTCCAGATCAAGGGAAGTAATAGTGCCGTTCTATTCTGCCTTGGTCAGGCCTCACCTGGAATACTGTGTCCAGTTCTGGGCACCACAATTCAAAAAGGATATTGACAAATTGGAGCGTGTCCAGAGGAGGGCAACTAAAATGGTGAAAGGTCTGGAAACCATGCCTTATGAGGAGAGACTTAGAGAGCTGGGTATGTTTAGCCTGAAAAAAAGACGGTTAAGGGGTGATATGATAGCCCTGTTTAAGTATTTGAAGGGGTGTCACGTTGAGGATGGAGCAGGCTTGTTTTCTGCTGCTCCAGAGACTGGAACACGGAGCAACGAATGCAAGCTCCAGGAACAGAGATTCCACCTCGACATTAGGAGGAACTTTTTGACAGTAAGAGCTATTCGGCAGTGGAACACACTCCCTCGGAGTGTGGTGGGGTCTCCTTCTTTGGAGGTCTTTAAACAGAGGCTGGATGGCCATCTGTTCAGGGATGCTTTGATAGTGATTTCCTGCGTGGCAGGGGGTTGGACTGGATGGCCCTCGTGGTCTCTTCCAACTCTACAATTCTATGATTCTATGGAGAAACCAGTGCATGACATGGGGTGCCACAGGTTCTATCTTGGACCCAGTGCTATTCAACATCTTTAGAAATGACTTGGATGGGGGAATAGAGGGTACGCTTATCAAATCTCCAGATGACACCAAATTAGGAGGGGTAGCTAATACCCCAGAGGACAGGATTAGAATTTAAAATGATCATAACAGATTTGAGAGCTGGGCCAAAACTAACCAAATGGCTGGTGGCAGCAGCTGTGGCAGAGAGTAGCAAGTATATTGGACAGCAAAGAACAGGAGGGAGGAAGGAAAAGGAAGATAAAGCCAATGGCACATTGTCTCATGGTGCATACAGGAAAGAAGGCTGGACTGTGCAGCAAATGAGATGGGGAAAAGAATGATGTGTGATGGACAAGTCAAGAGGAAGGCAGTGAAGGAAGAGTGACACATGGTGAAAAAGCAGAGAGAAAGAATCAGATGAGATCAGAGATATATGGAGGAGTAGAGGAGGAAGGAGGAAAAGACAGAAAATGTGAGAAAGTGAGAACTGAAGTGGAAATGAGTGTGTTATCTCAAAGCAGTGTTTTCCAACTCTTGTCCTTTAAATGCTTTGGTCCCCTATGCCTAGAAATTCCAGCCAACATGGCCAATTATCAGGGATTCTGGGAGGTGAAGTCTAAAATATCTGGATAGCCAGAGTCTGAGAACCACTGCCTCAAAGACTAACATGTTTTTGGCATAAACTTTTGTGGACTGTAGCTTGCATCATCATGTACATGAAGTGGTGTCTTGAGTTATGTGTGTGTGTGTGTGTGTGTGTGTGTGTATGGCTGGCTGGCTGGCTTTTCTTCGCATACGAAGATTCAGGAAGGACTCATCCCGCGCTTTCTGCAAGCGCGCTGATGACTAAAAAGGCCAATCCGAGATAAACAAGTCTGGTTGCAAAAAGCACAGCAGAAGGTCTCCTTGGGTGATGTTTTTGGGTTGTGATTCTTTCTGCGTTGTCGTTTCTCTTCAAGACTTGTTCGGCATGAGTTCTCAAATAAGGCTGCAGCATTGTGGATAGTGCGTCTCCATGCCTCCCGATGTGAGGCCAGGGCGGACCACTGTTGGTGATCAATTTGGCCAAGCCTGAGATGTTGTTTCAGGGAGTCTTTGTATCACTTTTTTGGAGCGCCCCTCTTACCCGTGGCGAGTTCACCGTAGAGTAGTATTTTTGGGAGGCGATGGTCCTCCATCCTAGAAACGTGCCCTGCCCAGCGCAGCTGTGTTCTCAATATCATGGCCTCAATGCTGGTGATCCCTGCTTGCTCAAGGACAGCAACATTCGTCACATAGTCAGTCCAGTGTATATTTAGGATTGTGTGTAGGCAGCGCTGATGAAAGCGCTCGAGGAGTCGTAGGTGGTGGCGATAGGTGACCCATGTTTCAGATCCATAAAGGAGGATAGACAGTACGATGGCTCTATACACACTGATTTTTGTGCTTTGCCTCAGGTGTTTATTGCTCCAGACTCTTTTGTGAAGTCTTCCAAAAGCACTATATGCCTTTGCTAATCTGTGATCGATCTCTTTGTCAAACTTGGCATCTGAGGAGATGATGCTTCCCAGGTAGGTGAACTGCTGAACGGACTTGAGCACAGATTTGCCGACGGCAATGTGTGTGTGTATATATATATATATATATGAGAACAATGCAGACAGTGAACAACAAACAGTCAAGTCAGAGGAAAACAACATGCATAAAGTACAAGAAGCAATATTAAAATGCTATAGGTTAATTATCTTACCAATGCCATATTGAAACCTGATCTACAAAATTGAAATGACAATAGATACTGTTGGGGGGCATTTCAACCTCCAAGGATTCTCTGTAGTTGACTGAAAAGTCGCTACTTTGGAGTAAATGAACTTCAGGGGGAGATTGCAATGCAAAACCATTGATTTTTTGGTATTCATCAGCATTCACATTTACCACCTTTGGATTATAAGTTCAGAATCCCCCAACTAGCATGGCCAGTGGTTAGTTTGTGGGGCAGGAGGGGGGGGGCTGGTCTGAGAGCTGTAAACCAAAAAAGTAAAATTTCCAAGTCTGTTTTTATGTAGGCTTGGAAGAGGTTATCAATGAGGCCTTCATTTGCTTAAGTTAAAGCAGAGACATTTCTTAAAATATACAGATCAGTTAAAAACTACAGTACGAGAACAGTTCTGTATAGAATAGGACTTCCCCACACTGCAAGCAGGCTGGTGAAAGATTTATCAAATAACTAGGATACCCAGTTAGTTGAAGCTGTTTCACCAGAGGGCACTATCTTTCCAGTTTACAGTACAAACTGCAGGTAATAGAATAGATATTTCAACTT
Source organism: Gambelia wislizenii (assembly GCA_030847615.1). Lineage (NCBI taxonomy): Eukaryota > Metazoa > Chordata > Lepidosauria > Squamata > Crotaphytidae > Gambelia > Gambelia wislizenii. The sequence continues at coordinate 443,556,501 of JAUMIR010000001.1, read as the reverse complement.
CATTGAAGCTTTTCAAGTCACCTATATTGGATAGTGACAAAAATTTGACATCTTTTTATCTCTAAACTGACTTTACACAGACTAATGCTATATTTCTGGCTGTATTCTGAAGAAATATTTTATCCTGACTGCTTAAAGTGTTTCATTTTACAGTGCCATGAGTCACATAAATATTATATGATCTATGTCAGTGACACACTTCTAGGAGGTGATTTTCCCAGTCCCCCATTCTTTTCAATGGTCTATAGTTCAATCATACTTTTGTACAACTGTGGGGGCAAGGATCAGGTGGTATTGTGGTATCCCCAAAGTGGGGAGCAGCTGGATATATGATTTCAGGGATGACGCAGAGAGAAAAGCATGAGGGTCCCTGGCTTGCCAGGTGCTTGATACTCATCCAACTATCAACTGTAGGTCACAAGATGTTGATGACTGAGATAACAGCAATAGCCCCCCCAACCTGCCGTAGCACTCACCCTCCAAATTTAGAGGCCCTATGGCATGCATGGAAATCCCCAATGTTATGGTCTTTGAGCAAACACTGGAACCAAGATAGTAACAGGGATGTCATATTGGAGGGTGGAGGTACAACTAATAACCAGCACCACCCCTCCATGCAAGCAGCCCCTAAGTAGGCTTTCATGCAAGGAGAGCACCTCCAGCTCCACTCCAGGAAGTTACAATTATTTTTTACAATAATGTGAACATAACAACTTAATTCTGCCATTGTAACAATTGGCAATGAGTCCCACTCTGCAAGAAAGGCATCATATAGATAGGTGTATAGATAGATAGATGGCGTTACCTTTTTTCCTGTGTAGTGAATAGTATTTACTCATTATTTCTAAAATGTTGTCTTTTGGTAGATAATTTTAGAAGGTTTAGGTCATTTCCCCCCCTATTTCAAACTAGTCTTTTGGAAAGAATAGGAGGTAGAGGAGGAGGAACTAAAAACTAATGTTTCATTAATATGCTGAGTGTTGAGCAATGTGCTACTTTCTAAAAAGTAATAACTAATTCTAACATGTTACTTAAAATAATTTCCAAGCTCTGATTCACTGTTGTTGTTATCATTATTCCACCTTTTCTTCAGAACTCACACTCAAGGTAACTTGCTGAAATTAAAGCAGATATAGATTGTGTGGGGAAAAAGAACAAGGCAAGAGCCTGTCTTTAGCCAAATCAAAAGACCTTCCCCAAGGTCTGATCTTGGCGGGACTCCAAGGAAGCACAGGACAGGGTGACTGATCAGCAAAGCCAAGCTTTATTATGTGTGTACAGTCCCTACCAGCACAGAGGTACCCTTAGATGCTAAGAGAGAGGCAAGACAAAAGAACTTTATAACATTTTTATAGCTTACTTTTATATAACCACCTAGTGATGGAGTCAGCACATATGGTTTCCAAAAACATTACAGAAATTTCTAGTAAGTTAGTCATGGCATAGATGTATGCATATCTTGCAAAAATCATATAGAAATATACATGCCCATTAGACCTTTTGCTTTCCTAAGCTTAACCCTTCAGCCCACTCATTAGGTTCTCTTCTGTACCTGCTGGTTACAGAAACAGATTTTTCCCCATTATATTTTTGACAATTAGGCAGCAAACACAGTGGTCAGTTATAAAAATGGGAAAATTTGAAACATACCAATTCTGATTTAAAACAGCTAACATTCCTTCCTTTCCTGTGTGCAAAACAGTGGAGCACAGCAGCTGGGGCATGGTAAAAACTCTGGGGAGTTTGGCTACCAAGCAGTGCCAGAGGTGGTCTGTATTTAGCAGACAATTATCCTGAGGCCAAAAGTCTTTCTTATTTTTCTCTGGGGCCAAAGCTTGAAGGACCACTAACTTTGGAGGAGCTGGCATGGAGATTACAGAAAGAGAACCTGTATATGAGGATGGAACACTCCTATAAAAATAGGCCCCAAGGCTCAGGCACACTATTCTGAGGTACAGTCAATCATGTCTGAATATTGTTTGAATATTTCGGAAAGTCTGCTCATACAATTGACAGCAGTTTTACTTGGGTCCTGCAAACCTTTAGCTTTTGGAACTAAGGAGAGCATCATCCGAAAGGGACGCCCTGCAGCACAGCAGCCTCGCAACGGGGACGAGGCTGCTAGTGCTGCAAAACCCCGTCCGAAAAAGTCCTTTGTAACCTTTTGCATTAGTGCTTATTAGGACAACCGATTCACATTGCTGTGCATTCTAGAAGCCAAAAGCTGATTAGTTGGACATGCACAGGGGGTGGGTAGGCTTGCCAAAATCAAAGTTGCCAGAAATGCCATTTTTGAGTTTCCTGGTAGCAATTGTGCACATTTTTCAGTGGCAAGGTGACCAAACAGGTTTTTTAAGCAGAAGGTCACACTTGTGCACCTTAAATTTAAAGTTAAAAAAACTTGTGCAGTGGCGGCAATTTGTGGAGAACAAAAATGCAAGTCATTCACTCGTGGCCACCATCTTGATTTGCAGGCATGCCTCCATGTGAACTTCAAACACAGATAGCTTCGCATACCAACAATTTTGCCAAAATACTGTGAAGACGAATGGATGCTGCTGCAATTTTGTGTTAATGCACAGCAATCCACATTATATGTGGATGAGCTGTAGGACCTGGAAGGGTGGCTATGAAGGATAGACAAGATCTTCAAATGTATATATCATTGAATACTAGGATTGTCCATGCCATCCTGTTTCTATGTATGGTTGTAAAAGCCAGACAGTGAAGAAAGCTGATAGGAAGAAAACCAACTCATCTGAAATATGGTGTTGGAGGAGAGTTCTGTGGATACCCTGGATTGCCAAAAAGTCAAATCAGTAGGTATTAGAGCAAATCAAGCTTGAATCCTCCCTAGAAGCCAAGATGACTAAACTGAGGCTGTCATACTTTGGACATCTCATGGGAAGACATGACTCACTAGGAAAGAGGATAATGCTTGGTAAGGTAGAAGGCAGTAAGAAAAGAAGAAGACCACATTATAGATAGATAGACTTGGTCAAGGAAGCCGTATCTGCCCTAAGTTTGGAAGATCTGTTGATGACACCTGACTTGGGGGTCTCTTATTCAGAGAGTCATCGTAAGTCAAAATTGACAAGACAGCAGTTAGCAACAACAAAATCTGCTACTCTGGGCAAAAAAGCTGACAGAAAAATGGAACTGCTTGAAGATTTGCACATAGTAAAGAGTATCCAAAGTGTTCAGCATTAATGAACTTCCTACCAGATGTCATTTTCTTTCTGTGGAGTTCTACCCTAATGTGAGCCTCTAGAGGATAGTTATACCAACAGTGGGAAGCTATTTATTGGAATAGTTATACTTGCTAGAGACACTTCTGCTTCAATAATCTACTTTGCTTTACAGGGTGTCTGAATGCTGCAGGATAGGAACTTATTATAGAATGAAGACAGAAGGTATGTGGTTGAGAAAAAAAATTCTCTGTAATTGAAATGTCACAGTATGTTAGGCAGGGGCAAAGCGAGGTAACTGTTTTATTCTGAGTATTCATTTCCCGAGAAGGAGAAGGAGAAAATCGCTAGAATAATTTCTGTCCCAGTTTGAAAACTAATTAAGTTTTTGGTACTGAGCTGTTTTTTAGGAGAACAATGACAATAGATGACACCTGAATTCTTGAAAGTGTCTTCAAAATGTCACAGAGTACGTATGGGAAGTAGTGGGATCTTGTGAGACTACAAAAGATAAGAGGAAGCGGGAGGCTGTTTTCATTCCGAGTCCCCGTTCCTTTGAGTCATTATCTGCCTGCTGGTAGCTAGTGGCAGCCACACTAAAGTATGTGAGGTCTCCCTCGAATCCCCTTAATTTGGGAAACTAGAATCCAGTCACAGATGGGGCATTTGTGGCTATCCAAAATTCTGAGCCCTATCCTTCCCAAATAAGGTCAGCACCTTGGATACCTCTTTCAAAGTTCAGAGTAAAACCCAGAGCAGATTTGTCGTCTTGCTGACATGGAATCCACCAGTTGCCACTGAACTCTGGGTCAAATGACACATATATACATGCTCCAGGAACACATCTTAGAAAATGATGCCCCATTTTAAAGATGGGAGACATTGAACATAGCTTTGGGTGTGTGCAAAATGAAGGCATTGCCTCCCCCAATAAGAATTCTTCCCCCCTCCATGAAAATGTTACCTCTGTTCCCAAATTTCTAGCATTGTAGTAATTTAAAGCTTTGGGTTAATGTTTAGAAATAGAGTCCAGGCATCCAAAGAAAAGGGACAGACACAGTTACTAAGGGAATGTGAACACAGCAAATAAGTGTTCTAAGTGTGAATGATTTTTAGTGTCTCACTCTCTGCAATGCTAGCAATTTGGGGACTTAAGGAAAATTTCATTTGGAGGTTCAACATTCTTATGGGGGGGCAATGTTTTCAATTTGCCTCCCCCCCACCATAGCTACACCCTGGGATAGTTCATAAGGCTACTCTGTCTGTGAACATGTCCATGGGAAAAAACTCAAATATAAAAGTGAGTAACTATTTCTGTTACTATTAGGACTTTATCAGACACACTAAATATGGCATGATAACAACACCACATAAATGCAGAAGGGCACACAGATCAAACAATGTCACCCTTTTGCATTTCTGGACTTTTTCAAATGGGGCCAAACGCCCTGTTCTTGTCCCGCAAGCCCCAATCCCATTCCTGCTGTGGAATAAAGGGAAAATGATCAAACACTTACCTTTATTCCATGGCAGGAATGTCCTCCCTCTCCCTAAGCTGGCTGGCCATAAATTGCAGCTGTCTTAAGGTTGCCTTTACGACCGGGAACTGAAATCCCACTTGTTCTCACGAGAGAACGGGCGGGAGGGAAATTTGAAAATTCCCCCCCAACTGTCAAAAATAAAATCAAAGCACCTAAAGCCTCTGCAAAAATTACGAGTAATCTGGGGAGGGGGGGAAGGGTGCCACTTACCTGGGTGTCTCATTCCTGCCTGGAAGTGTCCAGAACGGACCTTTCCCCAACGGCTGTCATCGCAGGAGAGGAACGGACACCTTTCAGACATACCCATGATACTGTTACTGCAATGGAATGGGTGGCTCAAAAATGATATTTCCTCATGATGAAAATATCACAGGGAAATGCAGAATGAGGATGGGGGAGACAAGGAAAAGGGTCAATGTCTTCTAAAAAGAAGACTTTTTCCCGACCCTGTTCCGTGCCTCCCACGGATTAAATTGCTGGTCTGAAAAAGTCCTATGTCTTGTCAAAATCCAGTCCTTTTTTATTGATGGCTTAAGCTGTCAAGAGATCCCCCGTGGTTCTTTTATGCTGGCATGTGTAACCTTGGGCCATTTAATTCACATGAATGTAGAGTCAATGGCCTGTCCAGCACTAACACTTTTGGGTGAGATCGTGACATCCAGGTAAGTGACACATTTCTTAAAACCTTCTCTGGTTTACTTGGAAGTTTTGAAGTGTGTGTGTATGTGCATTTTGTAACTTTTTGTATTTTATTTTTGATTATATTTTTGAATTTCCTGCACGATGAAGTCTTGTGGGATTTCAATGGAGGAAGTGAGTGGGGTTTCGTCCATGTCCTCTTCATTGCTGGGGAAGCCTTTTGCTGGGAGAGAAGGTAAGTGTGGTGGGGGTATTCTTTTGCTGGCATAAAAACTGAGGGGCTTGTCTGATAAGGTCCTTAGTCCTGTTTACATTAGGCAGCACAAACAGGAAACATACAATACAAAGAGAAACTCTTGCGTCTCACACAGACACATGATAGAAGATGAGACACAACCGTCTCTTGAGTGAATAGTTAAAAGGTGAGTCAAGACATTGGTAAATCCAATTGATTCAATGAGTCTACTCCAGCTGGGACTAATAGTAGTATTTAGGACACTGTATATGGCAGTTGAGCAGAGGATGTGAAGGGCATAAAGAGGTCTATACTCATCTTCCATACACAATGAGGAATGTAAAGCACTTTGTCATTTTCCTGGCCCTGTGGAGCTAACAACTCTCACCTAACTGCCTCTTCCTCCCAGGGCTTCTTTAGAAAGAGAGTGGCCTGTGCTTGCCTGATAAGCACTGCCTGGCATGACTGAAGGCCCAAACTAAATTTAAAAAGGCTTTCTGATTTATAAAGAACCATTGCAAAGGTAAATGCTGCTGGTTTAAACAAACAGCTCAGAAGAAGAATATTTCTTGGAACCCAGCAGAATTTAGTTGTAACAAAAGCAACTTTTGCTGGATTGGGACCTTTTAAAACAATTTCCTGGTTTTAGTTTTCTAGTATTTTGTTGCATAATAGCTTTTGATTCATATACTCCAGGCTTCATTGCTCAGCAACTTAGTTGGAGGGAAATTCGATTTATTGCACTAAAATATTCTGTTGTTATCTTGGTGGTTTCACTTAATAGCCACTTCTCCATAAATATGCTAAGGCTGAAGGAACTGCATAATAGTCTTGTATGCTCCGTCTGTGCACTTGTCTGTCCTGCATAGCAACAATATGGTGGGACTCAAGCGATTGGTGTATATCATGTACAGACATTGGGTGTATCATGTAGTTGACATGTATGATATACTGAATTCAGAGGAAGCCTTCCAGGTAGCAAGATGATTAAATGATCTGCCCTGGGTTACACCCTGAAAGAAGGGTCAGAGATGGAGATATCTGACAGTTTTGCTGTCTACTCCATTTAAAATGCTTAAACCTAAAGTTCTTTCTCTCCTGAATATAAATAAACTTGTTGATTTTGGTGTCTTTCTCAGAAACTATCTGAAACAAATTTCTCAATCACTTGTACTGACCAAGTTCAATGCATACATTTACTACTGTTACCTACCCTAATGCCCGCAGCCCCATGTCTATATTAATAATTGGCAATATATAATAATTAGGTCAAATGTGGCTTTCCATGCAGTGCAGCCATTAAAACTGGAAAATTCCAACAAATTGCCCAAGGTCACCCAGTGGGGTTTCATGTCCAAGCAGGGCTTTGAACCCTGGTTTCCAGAGTCATAGCCCAGTCCTCAAACCACTACTCCACACTGGCTTTCTAATATTCTTAATATCATTATCATATTATTATTGGATGGAATTCAATAATAGAGTCATTGCCCAGTCCTCAAACCACTACTCCACACTACTCCACACTGGCTCTCTAATATTCTTAATATCATTATCATATTATTATTGGATGGAATTCACTTGGGCAGTTACAAATGCACACCTGCAATACACACTGTGCTATGCAGTGACTCCTGCCCAACCCACCTTCCAACCACACTTACTGGGTTGCAAACACTGTGGTTGATGGGGGTCTGTTCCCCTGTTGCTCTGGAAACAGCTAACTAATGTTTCCCACCCCCTCTTGTGAGTGTTCTCCATTGCAACTGACAGAAGCAGGACCCCTGTCACAATCCCTTCTCACACTGGAGATCACTTGTGCAAGGGTGTATATGGAAACATCAGCCTTTCCTGATCAACAGGGGAACAGACCTCCATTGATTGCAGTAGCTGCTGCCTGGCAAATGGGGATTGACAGATTTTCACAGTTCCTATATACCCCTTAAACTAGGGAATATGTAGGGATTGTGAATATGAAAGTCATGAATGCATAGCTCTAGGTACGCATGATTTGGAAACTCAGCAGAAGGTGGGCTGTGTGTGAGGGGTCAGCCTTCATTTTTCAATTGTCTTTTTAAAGTCTTGCTGGGGGGCTCGAGTTTGTTTTTGGCCATTTGCTCTCCCTGAGCACATGGTCTGAGTGGGTGGGGCTTCTGCTGAGCCACTGCCCTGCCTGGGGGAAGAGTTAGCAGCCACTAGCTCTATATAACTGCTGCTGCAGTCTTTCCAGGTTAATCTTGGAAAATCAGCAGCACGCAGCAACAGTTCTAACATAACAGGGGCATAGGAACTCTTTTGAGAAACAAGGTCAACAGGCATTGAGTGGAAGGGGGGATACCAAAGGAGTTTTTGATATGGAAGTCCAAAGTTCTCTTTCAGTGACTACTTAAGAAGACTGAATATGGGCAGTGAGGGAGTTGCTGCAGTCACCTGCAACACCTGTGGGATGTTTGTCTTCTTGCCAGAGGATGTGGGGAGCTATACCTGCAGCAAGTGCAAGTTGGTGGCCCTACTGGAAGAGAAGTTCAAGCATCTTGAGGACATGGTATCTACTCTTCTAAATATTAGGCAGCGAGAAGTTTTCTTGGACAGAGTAGAGAAGACTATCCCGGATGCAGAACACACCGGGGAGATGTCTGCAGAGGAGGCCATCTTCCATACACAGGAAACGAACACTTGGAAGAATGTGACACAGAGAAGTAGAAGGGTCAGGGCTCATTTGGCCAGCTTGAAGCTACAGAATCAATTTGAAGCTCTCTCTTTCCAGAGAAGAAGAGGAAGAGCAGCAGTGCCAGGCCTTAGGGAACACACAGGAAACCTTGGTAGATCCAGCACATGAAGTGGCCTCTGCCAAGACTTGAAGGAGGAGGGTGGTGGTGGTAGGGGATTACCTGCTGTGAGGAACAGAAGTAGTAGTTTGCAGGTGTGACAAAAAGTCTTGGGATGAATGCTGTCTCCCTGGGGCAAAAATTCAAGATGTAACAGAGAGGCTGACAAGTCTTATTGTGGTAGCCATTTGCATTCTAATGTCTATTTGCTGAATGCTGTTACTTACAATTACTATTTGGGGTCAGACTAGATAGCCCATGAGACTCTAGAAGTCTGCAAAGTCTTTTCAATGTTCCTTACTAATCAACTCTATGTTCCAGAAACATATGATAAGCTGAGGTAAACAAATTATTTCTCTAATAGCGGTCGAACTGTACCTAAATGTTCCTAAGCTATTTTGCCTTGTACTTTCTGAACTATCAACAATTGTTGCAGAGAAATTGCTGACACCAAAGAGAAGGAGGAGGGAATTGTTTTTGCATACGGTCATTAAACTGTATAAAGGTTTTCTGTAGTCATGACTCGGGGTTCTGACTCTTTGGAAGATATTCCAGTCAGGCCCACCGGTGTAATAAAATTCACTTTCCAATCCGTGGATCTGCTGTTCCATGATTTCTGCATCATCATCAAGCCCTCTGACCATTATCCCTTCCTTTTGGTCCGCGTGGGAACCAATGATACTGTAAGGCATAGCCTTCAGAAGATCACAAGGGATTATGAGGCTTTAGGTAGGAATATGAACCATAGAATCATAGAGCTGGAAGAGACCATAAGGGCCATCCAGTCCAACCCTGTGCCATGCAGGAATACACAATCAAATCATTTTTGACAGAATGGCCATCCAGTCTCTGTTTAAAAACCTCCACAGGAGACTCCACCACACTCCGAGGCATTGTATTCCACTTCTGAATAGCTCTCACTGTCAGGAAGTTCTTCCTAATGTTTAGGTGGAATCTCTTTTCCTGTAGTTCCAACCCATTGCTCTATGTCCTAGTCTCTGGAGCAGCAGAAAAAAAGCTCACCCCATCCTCAGTATGGCATCCCTTCAAATGTTTAAACATGGCTATCATGTCACCTCTTAACCTTCTCTTCTCCAGACAAAACATGCCGAACTCCCTAGGCTGCTCCTCATAGGGCATGGATTTCAAATCTTTAACCATTTTGGTCTCCCTCTTCTGGACACATTCCAGCTTCTCAATATCCTTCCTGAATTGTGGTGCCCAGAACTGGAGACAGTATTCAAAGTGAGATCTGACTACAGCAGAACAGAGTGGCACTATTACTTCCCTTGATCTAGACACTATACTCCTATTAATGCAGCCTAGACTTGCATTGCCTTTTTAGCTGCTGCATCACACTGCTGAAGAACCTGGATGCACAGATAGTCATTTCGTCTGTCCTTCCAATGGAAGGGCATGGTCCAGGAAGGGAGAGAAGAATAGTGGGAGTAAACAACTGGCTCCGCAGATGGTGCCCTTGGGAACAATTTGGCTTCCTGGACCATAGGCTGAAGTTTCAGGGGGGTGGACGTCTGGCAAGAGATGGGTTGCACCTCAAAGCAGCTGACAGGAATGTTTTTACTTAGAGTCTGAAACCTTATCAGGAGGGCTTTAAACTGAGTTGTATGGGGGAGGAAGGCAGTACTCTTGAAGGCAGGAGTTCATTGAGTGCTAGAGATAATAGCCCAAATGTTATACAGAGAACAAGGCAAATAGCACAACAACCCAACAATGGGAGGAATAAACCATTTAAAAGGCAGATAGGGGAAATGGCCCATGGTCTTAGATGTCTCTATACTAATGCACAGAGCATGGGAAATAAACAGGATGAACTTAAGCTCTTAGCACAGCATGGGAACTAAATACGATGAACTTAAACTTTTAGCATAGCAAAACAAATATGATATGATAGGCATCACTGAAACCTGGTGGGATTAGTCCCATGACTGGACTGTACTAACAGCAGCACTATCGAGTGCTTCTTTGTGGATGACCACTCACCATCTTAAGCTGGATGAAACAGAGATCTTTGTGTTTCAGTCTGACCATCCAGTAGCCCCTCTTTCATGTCCTCCACTGTGTTTATAGGGTGGCACATTGGTTCCTGTTTTAGATGCCAGGATCCTTGGAGCCCTGCTGGATGATTATTTGTCCCTGTACCTCTTTATTGGGGTGATTGCAAAGATATGTAATTTCCATCTTTGAACATCCAAAGGATCTGTAGGTTTTTGATTATTGAGAATGCCTAACTTGGTCAAGGCCTTGGTTATCTCATGCTTGGATTATTGTAATAGCCTATTGGCAAGTTTGCCTCCCAGCCCCAGTTTGGGCCAGGGCCCGTTTCAAACGTTGGGTTCTGGCTAGCTTGGCTAGCATGGTATGTACCATCTAGGAATTTAAGATCCACAGGCAAAGGATTATTGTCTGCTCCACCGACATGCACAGCTCTGTCAAGGCTGCAAGACCTTCAAAAGACCTGGCTCTGCATCCGTTGAGTGGTTTTCCTCTAGACCTTCCTTCAGACCTCTGGCTGAAGGAAGATCTCACCCATTTGCATAAAAGGTTGAAGGCCTTACTCTTTGATTAAGCTGCTGAGTTGCGCCTAAGGTTTCTGAGATGGATAGTGACTAGTGTCACTATCCACACTAGTCACTATCCATCTCAGAAACCTTAGGCGTACTCAGCAGCTTAATCAAAGAGGAAGGCCTTCAACCCTTTATGCAAATATACACGTTTACTTCATGTATATTTATAATGTTATGTTTTATTTTCCTTGTCTTTGGATATGTTGATGTTCTGCCCTTTGGTGAAAAGGGTGTTATAAATAAACATGATGATGATTGATGATGATGATGATGATGATAATAATAATAATAATTAATGCTACCAATAACATACCATGGAAACAAGTCTCTATCATCAATCTCCACCATCAATCTGGTGGTAGTTTTCTTTAGGCAATAATAGAAAAACCGTTGTTTTGGTTGCTAGCTATTATTGATGATTACAGATCCATTTTTTTTACAACTCTGCTTGCTGATTCTAAGAGGATTCTAAGACAGGAGTAGGAATTATGCATGCAGCCCACCATTACAGACCCTTGGATCCACTGGGCCATCCAATTGATTAAAAAATAGGGCCAAAATTGAAACATCACAACCCCAGAACTCTCACAGGCAATGCAGTCCTTCATTTTAGGGCTATTTTATCCTGGGACCTTTTGGGGAGTCCCAAATAGCCTTTTTAAAAAAAGGAACTCTAATGGTCTATGGAGGTCCAAGGATAAAAAATGAGGGCAAGCACCACCTCCAGACACTCTAATGGTTGCCTACCCATGCTTTAAGAACTGCAAGCTGTTTGACTAAGTAGGGAATCTTCCAAGTTGTTCTACAGAAGCATGACTTGTTGCAATATAGCTTCCTGGGTTTTGTCAATTGTCACCTCTATGTCAGTCTACTCCATTCCTTTTAGGAGCTGTTTGGAGTGGTTGCTTGGATCTACACAAGGGCTCTTCCATAATTTGCTGAGGTGGTCTCGTGGGCTGAATGACAAATTTCCCCCTCTCTGACTTTCCACTTTTAAAAATAATTATAATGCTATCATGCAAAAGTGTCATTTCACTGATGTACCATAATTCTTTAAAAAATAAAAAAAAATGAAAAGGAGTGAAGGATAATTTTTTGTTCTGCTATGTCTTGGAATTTAGAAAAAAAAATACTCAAGGGTGGAAATAAAATGTTGCAGCCGGTACTGGGAATTGCCAGAAAATAGTCCGGGGCAACAGAATCATCTTTAAAACACACACACACACACACACACACACACGAGAACTACAGCAACAAATACCACAACTGCCTGGCACATTTGTTTCATCTGGAGAAGTGCAGTGTCAACACCTTGGATTAAGATTTAAAAACCAAACAAATATCTGTTTTGTGTCACTAGAAGAAAAATTTGTATTTTATGTGGAAAATGCCATGGTAAATTTAAAAGACCACCACAACATAGAATGTAAGAGCCCTTCTGGATCAAACCAAAAACTTATCTAGTCCAGCACTCTGTTCACATAGTGGTGAACCAATAGCCTATGGGAAATCCACCAGCATGCCATGTCATTAAAGAATTAACCATAACTGTCTTTCCATTGCTGAAGTGGGGTTTTCTCCCTGCAAGTTCCAAGTCTGACATGACATCATGCATCTCAAACGCTGCACTGTTTTTCTTGATATTGTCAAAAATGAAATTGAGTTTATCTCTCACCGTTTGAATATATCCCTAGCTGTTGTCATAAATATATTTCTAAGAACTCAACAAGACTCTTAAAAATGGATTAATAATCTGATATTTTAGCTTTTGCGGTTTTATTCCTCTTGGGGAAAGGTGTCAAAGATTAGACATTCTATCAAGTGAGATAGAGTCTGTTTGATTTACTGTCAGATTCTTTTCTTGTCTTGCTCAAGGGCAATTGAATTAATATCACCAAGTGAGGATGACTGACTTTTCAGATCTACGAAAAGGGTATTTCCCTCTCATCTGATGACTACTCTGAGGAGTCCAAGGCCCAGATATAGCTAATGAAGAATACTAGAAGGCAATGACAGTTTTTAATACTGCTCACTTTCTTGTCATGACATGTAGCACCATTGGGAAATAACTGACACTATCACGTAATTATACTCTACTCCCGCAGGGCATGAAATTTCCCATTTTTTGTTTCTTTCAATAAGGGGCTTTGATAGTTAACTGCAATCAGAATGTGCTTGTTATTCCTTTGAAATGCTGAGGCTAATATTCATTCTATTGTACTCGTTTTTGATTAGGTTATTCCACAGTGACTAGAACCTTAATTCTTAATTTGAGGCTATTCCAAGCAGTATAAAATATTTCTGGATCTGTTGCAAAGCCAAGAAAGCCAAGTGAATTGATTTTTGTGGCTTTTGTATCTATTTTAATCCAGGAGATCAAGTGTATTTGGAATAACAACTAACTTTGATTCCAAGTTGGAAAGACCAAAAGTATAAATACTGTTTTGATTATTTTGCAATTATAGTAATATGTTTTTTTAAGGTTAAGAGAAAGTTTATCAATATTATTTGTGTGTCCCCCAAACACATCTTGGTAGTGAAGCTGGAGAAATTAAGCACTAATATCTGACAGTCGGGCTTTAGAACCAAACCAAAAAACCTTTCAGTTATTAAAACACTACTGCTTATACCAAGGTAACTTGCACTCCCTCCCCCTCACTCTTCTTACAGAAGAGTGCCTTTGAATGTAATTAGTAACTAGCAAATTTTCTTGCTACTTAACCAATATTACTCATCCATTAATTTAATTCCATTATCTACTCTCTACTAAAAGTGGTTATAGAGAGTAATTGTCATCATTTTTTTAAACATAATGGAAGCTGTTATGATGGCCCTTTGCATTTTCCTCCCTAATTTGCAGATGAAATGCTTATTTCTTGGAAGACCTTCTCATCAGTGATACAACTAAAGCTACTAAAGCTGCACCTGGTGGCCAAAGTCCAGAATGCTGAAACCTAAGCCTGCTGTCTCTTTTAACTACCCAGAGAGGGGCAGATGGAAGGGAAGAAGCAATTAGGCGCATTGCCACCCCCCAGGCTGAAATAGACATGTGAGGACCCGCTAGGGTTCATATTGCTCACTGTAGCATCTTTTCCTCTTATTTAAAAATATACATATATTTGGCTGCAGATGGTCAGGGGTTGACCATCTGCAGCTAGGCATGTACATGATTCCAGAGTTCATTCTACAATTGTCCCTCCATATCCACGGATTTGGTATCCACAGATGTAAGTATTCACGGCATGAAAATATTCTTAAAAAATAATAATCCAAAAAGCAAACCTAAGGGAGACCATTTTGCTATGCCATTGCATATAATCAGACTTGAGTATTCACGGATTTTGGTATCCACGGGGGGAGGGGGTCCTGGAACCAAACCTCAGTGAATATGAAGGACAACTGTATTACTGTAGTAGCCATTCTGACTCTAATGTCTATTTGCTGAATGCTGCAATCTTACCATCACTATTTGGGGTCAGACTAGATAGCCCATGAGACTCTGGGACTCTGCAAAGTCTTTTTCCTTTAACTCTCAGGCCTAGTCAATGTTCCTTACTAATCAACTCTATGTTCCAGAAACATACGATATGCTGATGTAAACAAATTCTTTCTCTAATAACGGTCGAACTGTATCTAAATGTTCCTAAGTTATCTTGCCTTGAACTATCAACAAATTGTCTCAAGGGAAACTGCTGACACCAAAGAGAAGGAGGAGGGAATGGCTTTTTGCATACTTGTCATCACTGTATAAAAATATTCTGTAACTCCAGCTCGGGGTTCTGACTCTTTGGAAGATATTCCAGTCAGGCCCACCGGTGTAATAAAACTCACTTTCCAATCCGTGGGTCTGCTGTTCCATGATTTCTGCAACATTACCTTTGCTTTAAAAATGTATGGTCCCTTTAAAAACAAAACCAATATAATGGTGCATATGCCCAAATAAGTGTATTTAGGATCAGGGTGGCAAAAGCAAATTCCATTTTATTATTTATTTTCTTTTTGCATAATTTTTATTACAAGTTTTTCAAGATACAATAAAAATTACATATATTTAGAAAACGAAAGAAAGAAAAAGAGAAAAGAGAAAGATATAAAAAGAAATACATAAATCTAGAAAAAGAAATAATGGCTTCTGACTTTCTTTTCAGCAGTTATACATATATATTTCTATATTCATACCTCTCTTTCTAAAAGTACCTCATACACTTCTTCGGCTGGCCAAATTCTACTAATTATTAAAATCAAAAGTTATCAGATAATTTTCTTTTTTCACACACACACACACAAAATCTATGGAGATTATCACACCAGGCTTTACCAGTGGTACTATAGCAGGATAATAGCATATATCTGCATTCAAATCATTGCTGGAGGGCACATTTCATTGACATGAAAAGCCTTTGTACTTCTGTTTTGATAGTGACAATCAGGTGGGGCGAGTAGGTGCATTTTTGCTCTTCTCTCCCTCTCTCTTCCCTTTGTTTCCCTGCCCTCCTTCTTCCCCATTTGACTATTTCTCCCACCCCCTCACCTGCCCAACCTATTCCCTTACTGCCCCATCTGTCTCTTTTCTTTCCCCACCCATCTGCTGCCTGATGTTTCCCCCTCATCTGCCCAATCTATTTCCCCTCCTGCCGCCATCTGTCTCTTTTCTTCTCCCCACCCTTCCGCTGCCCAATCTGACTATTTCCCCCCTCTCCTGCCCAATCTATCCCACCTCATCTGTCTCTCCCCCCCTTGTCCTCTTGCCCACTTGATCTATTTCTCCTTGCTTCCCTGATTTATTCCCCCTCCTGCCCCTGTCTGTCTCTTTTCTTCCCCCCACCCTTGCACTGCCCAATCTGACCCCATGCCCACTTTTAGGAGAGGCCTTTTATATAGTAGTAGTAGTAGTAGTTGTTATTATTATTATTATTATCAACAATACAAATTAAAAACAATACAGTAAACGTTACATTATACATATAAAATTTAAAAAAGAATTAAACAATGTATAGGTTAAAACATTAAACAGTAAAAATATTAAAATACATTAACAACTGTATGAAAGTGGTTAATATTAGCACATTCTTAAAAACCACACTGCACAGCCTTACAAGCCCAGCCCTTGTCAGCTCATAAAAACCTGGTGGTATAAAAATGTTTTATCCTGTCTCCAGAAGGAGAGCAAAGATGGGGCCATCCTGGCCTCTCTGGGGAGGGAGTTCCAAAGTCTGGGAGCAGCTGCTGAGAAGGCCCTCTCCCTCATTCCCACCAAACGAGCCTGAGAAGGTGGTGGAATAGACAGAAGGGCTTCTCCAGATGATCTTAAAGCTCTACTGGGCTCATACAGGGAGATACAGTCTTTCAAATACATTGACCCAAGCCATATAGGATTATATATCAACAAGCCAAACAAAAGTCAATTTCCAGTTCATTTTCTCTTTGAAAAAGGCCTCTTCTGGGCCTAGAATGGCTCAAGGTGCAGCCCAGAAATGTGTCCAAATTGTTCTCCGTGCTCGCTGGGGGAAGAGGGGTATTTATTGTCAATTTGTTTTTTTTAATGCTTTGTTTTTTGGGGGGTGCTGGGGAGTCCAAGGACCCTATAATGGACTTGGGAGGACACATACATCTTGTAGGCTACTCTTCCCCCAATTCCTGTTCTAAAATATCAGGATGGCAGAAGCATTCCTAAAAATATGGCATGATGCTGGTGGTGTTAGTGGCAGGGAAGAATAGAATTGTTAGTTGTGTGATTCATAATTAAGCACATGTTTATAATCTGTACTGGTTTCAATAATTGGTAAGCCACCTTGAGTCTCATTACTAGGGAAAAGGTGGACTACAAATTAATAAAAATAACAATAATTATAATAGCTGAGATCCTGCATCGTGAGATGTAGCTACAAAGATGTAGCTAAACGGTGAAACTAACCCTCATGGAATTTGCTGGGAATACAACCTGTCCAAATGAGATCCTGCATCAATCCACAGTATTCGTAAGGAGAGGGGGGCAAAATGGCAAAAACAATGCAGGCAAAGCCTTTGTGGCTTTTCCTGTAGTTTTTTAAAAACAGCGAGGGGTTGTGTGCATTCCTGCTCGTTGGAACAAGTGATTTGATTTGAATTGCTTTCCCATACGAAAGGAAGTACAAAGCTGATTGCTTGGGTAAGCGTGGTGGGCGGGGCTTGCTAACAGGGCAAGTGCCTGCTGCCACCATGTTCGATTTTCGCCTTAGCGAGCAATCGCTAAGGTGATAAAACTTTTTTGTTTTTGTTTTGCTGTCCTGTTTAATCGAAAAATCACTCTATCAGTCTAGCGTATCTTGGACATCGTGTTTTTTAAAAAAGTTTGGCAGCGGCAAAGTACAAACGAGAGTAAATCACTTGCGGCCTCCATCCAGCATGCAAAGCTTATGGGGGCAAAAACACCATTAAGACAAGTAGCTGCTTCTGCGAATTGCCATTACTGCTAGGTACTCTTTTTTTTTTTTACCTTGTACAGACAGGGCCAGTGTCTTTTGATGCTACCCTCCAATATCCTACCTTTGAAACCCGCTCTCCCGCAACCCCAAGGAGCGATTTGTGAGGCATTGGAGAGTGGAGAGGTGAGTAATGATGTGTCCAGTTTCTCCCAATTGTGAGGCACACTGAGAAAGCTGCAGAGACCCTTGGGATGTCCTGTCAGGATCCTATCACAGCTGTCTGGCTCAGCTTGCTTTATTCACCATCCCAACAACAACAATATTAATACATATTGCTACCTAAAAGCTCCTCACCAGTCTCTCAAACGACCTAACAGCACCACACTGATCCTCTTAAGAACACAGCAGTGTTCCAACGGAGCCTGCATAATAGTTCTTGAGACAACTGGCGTCCAATAGTTTCCCAGATGTGGAGTTGACCTATTAGGTCTAGTAACAGTCGAGGCACAACACAAGAGTAAGATCACCCCCTTTCTCACTCTGATTCACCTACACTTAGTACTATAGCCACCACTCTGATCCACCTACATTGGTTTCTATGCAATGTATCTCTAGCTGGATGATGAATTTACATAGACAAATGAGTACAAGGTGCTGAGTTCCCAGCCTGAGTGGCAGCATGAAGAGTTGTCTGTATTTCCCCTGCCAAATCATGGACAAACTGCAATCTATTCAGGAAAGTGGACCAAGGACTGTGCTCTCACGCCCAGACAAATGCCAGCATTATGGTCAGGACTGCATGTGTACCTGCATAGAGTAAGAATGGGGATGTCTTCCTTCCACAAATGTCTTATTCCTGCCACAGTATACTATATAGAGAAGGCAGCTAAGGCTGCATGTTAAAATGAATGGGGAATCCCTTGTGACCAGCGAAGCTTACATGTGGATTTTTAAGTACACACAGAATGTCCATCTTCAGATCCATTTTCTGACTTTTATTCCTGACTGTGCATTGATTGCTGCTTCTTTCATAGGTTCTTTACCAGTTCAGAGGTCAGAAAAGTAACTTTTCTGGATATATCTCCCTGAATCCCAGTGGCCATGTTGGCTCAAAATAGTAATAGTGAAAAATAGTAACTTTTCTAAGTTCATCACTGGCCCCACATGTTGTCTCTGATCCCAGTCCTCAGATCTTCTTGTGCTGACCTTTACGTTTGCCTCAGTTGCCAGAGTCATTTTTTAAGGCTGGCTAAAAATTACAGCGCCTGGCCTACAAGTAGGTGCCATATGAAAATGTCAAAATTCTAAAATTGTTTAAGGTCATTAAAAGCTACTGACTGAATCTCACTTGGAGGTTTTTTGACGTTGGCTTCCCATATGATCATAAAGAGAAAGGTTGGTTGTTTTTGCTGCTGGGAGGCGAAGGACACTTTCTAACCGATATGAGTGAGTTACCCATGGATGCTGTGTACTGATAGAATCTGGCTTTGGGTGTATCCACACCACACACTTTAGGACTTTGATACCACTTTAGCTGCCATGGTTCCATACTATGGAATCTTGGGATTTGTAGTTTCACACATTCTTTGCCAGAGAGCGTTAACATTGTAATTCAGGGAAGTCTACTAGAGCAGTGTCTCTTAACCTTTTCTTTACCAGGGACCCCCTTTAAATATCTTTTGTTGCCACGGACCCCCAAGAGACGTAACCCAAGATTCATAATCATCATCATCATCATCATAATAATAATAGACCATCCATTAAACCCTCCCTCAGAGGCACTGGAGTCAGTGGACTTTAATCCCATGTTTGAGGCTTGGATTTCAGCTAATACCTTGTGTACTTATTTTAGCAATATTTTTGAAAGTGATGTAGATAGCAGTTTTAATTAATCAATCAGGCTTCGTTAATGGCAGTCTCAGTCTCAGAACAAGAAGTAAGCAGATTCATACCTGCTCTAGCAGCAGACAAAGCACTGGTGACAGTATGTTTCCATCAGAGGTCTTCAAGAACAAGTCTGAATGGTGGCCCCGCTTCTAGCAAAACTATTTTCCCATATAAACTCTACAGGCATTTTTCCTGAGGGATGGAAATGTCAGGTGGTAGTGTGCAGTGGGTGCCTCTTCAAAAGGTCCAGGCAGCATAAAATGGTAGCAGAGTGTTTGTTCCTCCAGGCATCAGAATTAAGGCAAAGACACAGGCTTATGTCTAAAATCTTCTTGTCTTTACTTGAACATAATAAAGACTATTTACAATATATGACAGCATCCACAGAAGAAAAACTTCTTCACACTTCACGATTCAAAACAGAACTGCTTAGCTTAAACTCAACTCTGATCTGAGCCCAGCTCCTGGGCTCTGAGTCCAGCAAATTTTGATACCTTTGCCCAGTAGCTCTTGCAAACTGCTGCCAGCTCAGATCTGCAGATCTGAGCAGACTGTTTGTTATATCCCAGCTCTTCACAGAATAAATCTACTGCATGACCCAATATCCTGACAGGACGCAGAGCATAATTTCGCCAGTTTCTAAGGACTTTTTTGGACGCTGAAAAACAACGCAAGCAGCCTCATCAGCTTGCGAGGCTGCTGCACTGCAAAGCATCAGTTTTGGATGACGCTCGTCCCTGCCAGTACTGTTGCGGTACCGTGGGGAGAGTTGAGTGTCATATTTCCTTGATGTTGACACTCAACTCTCCCCGCGGTACTGCAACAGTACCGGCAGGGGCAAGCGTCATCTGAAACTGATGCTTTGCAGTGCAGCAGCCTTGCGAGCTGACGAGGCTGCTTGTGTTACTTTTTAAATGTCCGAAAAAGTCCTAAGAAAGGAGATAAATTAAACCCTCAGAATTATCAGCCAAATAGTTTATTGGATATTAGCTCCAAGATTTACAGTTGCTTCCTTCTCCAGAAGTTGGTAAGATGGATGGATGAATGAAAATGATATTTTTTAACAGGAACAAGCTGGGTTTAGGAAAGGCCATAGTACAGTGGACCAGCTTTTTGTGTTACATCATTTAATATACAAATATGCTAGTCATCCTTCCAGATGGCTCTTTGCTGTGTTCATTGACTTCTCCTCAGCCTTTGATCTAATTAACAGGAATCATCTGTGGGGTTAGCTTGCTGGGACCAATATCAATAAGAGGCTGTTACTCCTAATTCAGGAGTTACACACTAATACAGCTATGAGGGTAAGGAGTAGCAGAGATGGAAGACTGACAGAGGAAATTCATACAAAAAAGGGACTCAGACGAGGTTGCTTATTAGTCCCCCCCCCCGTCTTAGCAAGTAGGGGTGTTGGGCAAGAGGGAAGGTTCCAAACAAAATAGGATGCCTAGTTTGTCCTAGAGTGTTCCCATGTTCCTTGGCTCCCTCTCTTGCTTACCTGTCCCTAGTGCACACTGCTCTTCTCTATGGGTTGTGTGTTGATTTGCCTCAAACCTGTCTTCTCCTTGTTGTCTTTCCTTTTTGCAGGTTAGGAGACCCAAACAGCAGATTGCTGAGGAAAGAATGGATGATGGAGCCATGAAGCTGAAGACAGGAGCTCTAGAAAAACACTAAGGCCAGCCACCCTTCACCTCTGGCGTGGATTTGCAATTTGATTTTCCATTTTAGCAAAGAAATGAATCCATTAGTAAATGTTTACAGTAGTGCTTCATGTGGCTATTGAAAACAATTTTAAAAGGCAGATAACCTACCTAAAATATGGGAAGGGACAGGGTGGACAATTCTGTCTGATACACTGTGAAGGTAGCGGTGGAAGATGTCTGTGTGCATGTGCATGCATGTGTCTGTCTGGCTCATTTTATGGACCCCCCTCAATGAATACTCACCTAAAAAGTATGGGGTACATAACCCAAATCATTTTTACCATACCTGCTTACTGAAGCCAACACAATTCTACATTAGTTAAAGAAGTTTGACTGAGGAGGTCAAACCATACGTAGCAATTAATGTTTTGCTAAACAGAGGCACAGAGTTATAAATAATCTAAGTACTGGTCTTCTGAAATTGGACTGTTCACACAAATCAAAGGCATTCTAGATAATTCACGAGCATTTCCAGCTTGTGAATATCTGGAAATATGAATTTTAAATAGTGCTTGTACTCAAGAAATAGATCCTCTAATTGGGGAAGAGGCCAGACGAAGATAATATTCTTGCAGACTTTGAAACATGACTTGGCTTTATAAAAGTATGCATTTAAAATGCAAATAACTGTTGGATTCCATGGTAAATATAAATCAGCTTTCCTATTCTTTCAGAATGTATGTTGAGGAGGCAAGAAAGGTGTGAGACTGTGCTCCTACCATTGCCAATCAGTTGAAGGACAGGACAGCACGACACTTCCTCAGATTCTTCCAGACCAGACTTTTTATTGTGCAATTACCCTGTGCATCATTCATGGAATTTATGAGGATCCAGGTATCCCTGACTTCCATGTCTAATTTATCTGTGTTTTCCAAGCCCTATGAGGAATGGCTTAGGGAGTGGGGTTTGTTTAGTTTGGAGAAGAGAAGACTGACCTGGTTATCACACTAGTCACTTAGAATCATAGAATCATAGAATCATAGAGTTGTAGAGTTGGAAGAGACCACAAGGGCCATCCCATCCAACCCCCTGCCACGCAGGAAAGCTGAGAGTATGTGACTTGCCCAAGGTAAACCAGTGGGTGGATTTTTATGGACGAGCAGGGTTGTTTTGGTTCATTCCCTTTGAAAAAGATTTCTCTTGTACTCAGAAAGGTAGGACTTTTTCGGACAAGTAAAATGCAACGGAAGCAGCCTCGTCATGTTGTGAGACTGCTGAGCTGCAGGGCGTCCCTTTCGGATGACGCCCGTCCCTGCCGGTACTGTTGCGGTACCACAGGGACATTTGAGTGTAATATTTTGGCGATTTTTACTCACGAAAGTTGATCATGAGTAAAAATTGCCAAAATATTACACTCAAATGTCCCTGTGGTACCGCAACAGTACCGGCAGGGACGGGCGTCATCCGAAAGGGACGGCCTGCAGCGCAGCAGTCTCGCAACATGGTGAGGCTTCTTCCGTTGCATTTTACTTGTCCGAAAAAGTCCGTAGTGGAACGGTAATATACTTTTCTGCGTCATCAGTACGTTTGCACATCAATGATGTTAGTTCCTGTGACTACTTTCTCACACATGAAATATGACAATACCATTTAAATCACCCTATTTGCTCCACTTCCTGCTCTGGGACTGGTAAGTTTTTTTAAAAAACAAACACACAGGAAGCCATAATTGCACAATTACACTACTATGGAACCAATCCTATTCCCTGCCCAGATCAGGAAGATGAACACACACCACACTACGTCCACAAGCATTTTTTCTATGCCCCCCCCCAAGAACTAACACTTGCCTGCTTCTCCTTTTATATAGTATTACAAAAGATTATTAGTATGCCCTACTACCCCCCTCCCCATGATATCTTATAATTGGAAATATTGGGCACTTTTTGGGGTCAGGTTGGCTGGGGCAACACAAAAATGGTCAGAGGGAGGTCACAGTGATCTGGGATGTGTCTTAGAAATATTTTGGCAAGCAAGTCCATATTAGGATTGTGCCTTAGTAAACACAGTCATTAAGGAAGTATATGCTAATCTTTCCTTCCAGCCTTGGGTACCTCAGCAATGATTCATTCAATCAAACAATTAAGTCACCCTTCCCAAATCCAGTCCTAAGGAAATACCTCCAATACTCCCTCATGTCCAACCCTGCAAGGTTGTCATAAGCCCATCAATTGCTATATCCCAGCCATTAACACAATCAGTTGAGTTTTGGTTTCCTTTGTCTATCCAGTGGGAAAGCCATCTAGGCTTTGTCCTTACCATAGTTTACAGGATATGAAATGGGGTATAAATATTAGTCCCCCGACAATAGAAAGGTGTGCTATGGTGAACGAACCTGATCACTCTCTCTCTTAGCATGCTTCCAGATTAGAATCTTCTGTGCCACCCTCAGACTCCTGTCTGAGTATCTTCGCTGCATGAAATTCTACTCTTCAAGACTGGTAACTATTGTCCTATATTCCTGAATCTCTCCCTCTGTCCAATATCTCTCCCTTCCTTCTCTTTAGCCTTGTTTGGTTCTTGGGAATGTGTGCTGCATGTGTAAGTTCACTTTGTGTTGTTTTCAATAAAAATATTTCATTTTACTTTAAGACTGGAGTGCTCTCTGCAGTTAGTACTGGTGTACATAGGTGAAAAGATTACAAGTTACCTGCCTCTCGCAAGCTTCCATTTGAGCTTATAAATTCTCCAGATAGATTTTGGCATCACAGGTGGGTTTCTAAAGCAACCCCCACCTTTTAGGATAACAAGATTATACAGTGGGCCCTCTGTATCCACAGATGTGTCATCCACAGTTTCCACTTCCACGGCTTGAAAAAATATTTAAAAAAAATTCCAAGAAGCAAACCTTGATTTTGCCATTTTATATAAGGACACCATTTTGCTATGCCATTGCATATAATGGGACTTGAGTATTCACGGATTTTATTATCCATAAAGGGTCCTGGAACCAAACCCCACTGGATACCAAGGGCCCACTGTATTTTGTATATGACTTTTTAAATGTTTACACTTTTGTATACTTTTCCTGAACTGTGTGGTTTCTCTGGGCATTAATCCTTAGTAGGATTACATCAGAATTGTGCTGTTGCACTACTCCCCCATTTAAAAAAATTAAAGTGATATAAAAGGTAGGGGCTCATTAATTGATTATTTCAAGAGGGAAAGGAATCATTTTCCAAATGAGCCAACAATGGTACAGCACCAGGAGAGCTATGATGTCATTCAACAGGCTCCAGGCAAAAACAGGACTAATGCAATGCAATTACAGCATAACTGTAAAAGGAATAGCTACACAATGCCTTTTTACTGGTGAAGCTAGGGGCTGTCTGCTTGGAATACAGCTTGGGAAAGTGGCTTTTTCGCACCATGCTGGCTTGAGGGATTCTGGGAGTGGTAGTAATCAAGCTGTGGTATGGAAGCATCTTAATATGAAGGCAAGAGACTTAAAGGCGCTGGCAAATAATCTGTGCTGGCTGCAACAACTTTAAAGCAGCACTGTGTTTCCTTGCTTTCTTCACAGCCTTCCTCCTTCTCTCCATTTCTAGTTTTACTATCAGTAAAATCTCATCATATGGAAAGAGCAGTCACGGTGCCTTTACAGGGCTGCACAGTGTGACATAAGACTGTAGAGAAGAGTGAGCCATACATCTGGTACTATCCAATAATGAGCAGCAGTGGCCAAGTCTGTGACATGCAGCTGTAGCTATGGAGTGCCTGAAGGGAGGCATCTAGTTGCCTGCAAATCCACTAATGCCATTTATTCATGGTGCTGGAAGCTTCTGGCAATACAGTTGTCTCTTCACATTAATGTGTTTCACATTCGCAGTTTTGCATATTTGTGGTTTGTAGCTGCGGTTCAACTAGTTCAAACTCCAAGACCCCACCCTCCTCTCCTCTCTTCCTGTCCTGCCAACAACACAACTCCATCTTGCTTTCTTACCTTGCACCAAAACAGTACTACCTGTTTAAAACAGTAAGGTCGCTCCTTTCCCAAACCGAAGCTAAAAGTTGCAACCGTAGCAACACCTGCCCCCCAGTTGCACAAATCATGCCCCTCACCCACACTCACCTCCCCCCAGCTCTCCCTCTCTCTGTCCTGGTAACAAAACACTCCATCTTGCTTTTTTACCTTGCACCAAAACAGCACTGTGCATTACTTTAAACCTTATTGTTTTAAATGGGCAGCACTATTTTGGTGCAAGGTAAGAAAGCAAGCTAGAGTTGTGTTGTTGGCAGGGCAGAGGGAGGGAGAGCTGGCAGGAAGGAGAATGTGAGTAAGGGGCATGGTTTGTGTGCCCAGGGGCAGGTGTTGCTACCGCGGAGGCAGGTATTGGCAGTCCTGTTGGCGGGAGAGGAGTCTACAATACTCTAGTGTAGTATGCATGTTGGGGGCGGGGCTTAACTTATTTGTGTTTTTTTCACTTTTGCGGTGGTGCTCTGTCCCAACCCCCGCAAATGTGAAGGGACAACTGTATATCTTAAAGTACCCTTGAAATGTAAAGTGTAGATTCCAGAGGGCTGTTGTCTAATGCAGACAGGCTTGCTAGATAAAAGCAGTTTCTTTCACTAAGGGTCTTGACAGGATACAGTGACAGAAGGAAAATGTTGGTCAGTCATTTTGATGATGAAACTTACTTCTGCCGTGCCTTCTGGGATAATAGTCACTTCTGCAAAGCATTTTGGTGAATCCCTGTGCACTTTCCAGAGTGAGTTTTGGGAGTATCGTTATGGCAAGGTTTTAATTGACAAATTGCAAAATGAAAACTCTCCAACCCTCCTGCTACGTGTACTCTGCACAAGCATTTTGTTCTGATCATATATTTGAACAGCTTGATTCCAAAGCAAAAATTAAGAACATACTTACGGGCTGAAGCGTTAATCCATAAAGCGTTCTGTGGTC
This sequence comes from Gambelia wislizenii, assembly GCA_030847615.1. Classification (NCBI taxonomy): domain Eukaryota; kingdom Metazoa; phylum Chordata; class Lepidosauria; order Squamata; family Crotaphytidae; genus Gambelia; species Gambelia wislizenii. The sequence goes on along the minus strand of JAUMIR010000001.1, from coordinate 443,530,591 downwards.
TCTGAGTTAATGACTCCTACGAGGCATCATTATGGCAGTACCACGGCAGTATAAGACTGCAGATTTTTTGTTCAAATGCAGCTGAAACAAGCCTCTTCAGCAGCATGAACAGAAATATATTAATAGTTTAAATACATTTCTTAGCTGTCTTTCAGAACCATGGACTGCTGACATACTGAAGAAATAATGCAGCTTGACATAGTTTTAACTGCCATGGCTCAATGCTATGGAATTCTGGGATTGGTGGTTTTGTGAGTTATTTAGCCTTCTCTGTCAGAGAGCTCTGGTGCCACAACAAACTACAAATCCCAGGATTCCATAGGATGGAGCCATGGCAGTTAAAGTGGTATCAAATTGCATTATTTCTGCAGTGTGGCAGCAGCCATAGTTTTCGCACCAGGAACCCTTTCTTCAATATGATTGTCTTGGGTACATCCTCTTTTGAAGAACAGCTGGTGTACCAAAGCAAGGCCTCTAGAAGCCTAACAAAATCAAGAGTTACCCCTACCCCAAATATGGTGATATTTCCTATAGACACTACGCAGAAACTTGAGGGTGCTTTTGACCAATGGGGCAAAATTGTTTTTGTTGTGTGCCTTCAAGTAATTTCTGACTCATGGCGACCCAAGGGCAAACCTATCATGGGGTTTTCTGGGCAGAATTTGTTCAGTGGAAGTTTGCCTTTGCCTTCCTCTGAGGCTGAGAGAGTATGAGAGTATTCAGAGGAAGGCAAAGTTCACACAGTGCATTTCTTTGGCTAAGCAGGGATTTAAACCTTGGTCTCCTAGTGTCCTAGTCCAATACTAATAGAATAAGAGAATCATAGCATAATAGAGTAGGAAGAGACAACAAGGGACATCCAGTGCAACCCCCTGCCTTGCAGGAATACACAATCAAAACATTCCCGACAGATGGCCATCCAGCCTCTGTTTAAAAAATTCCAAAGAAGGGAATCCACCACACTCCGAGGCAGTGTATTCTAATGTCAAACAGCTCTTACTGTCAGAAAGTTCTTTCTAATGCTTAGGTGCTTCCTACTGCTCTTTTCCTGTAGTTTGAATCCCTTGCTCCATGCCCTAGTCTCTGCAGCAGCAGAAAACAAGCTTGCTCTCTCTTCAATATAACATCCTTTCAAATGTTTAAACACAGCTATCATCATGTGTTAACCTTCTCTTCTTCAGGCTAAAGACACCCAACTCCCAATGCCGCTCCTCATAGGGCATGGGTTCCAGACCTTTCACCATTTTGGTCACCCTCCCCTGGACACATTCCAGCTTGAATTGTGGTGCCCAGAACTGGACACAGTATTCCAGTGACCAAAGCAGAATACAGTGGTACTATTACATCCCTTGGTCTAGACACTATACTCCTATTGAAGCAGCCTAGAATTGCATTGGCTTTTTAGCTGCTTCATCACACTGTTGATTCATATTCAGATTATGGTCTACTAAGGACTTTTTCGGACAAAGAAAAAACAATGCTAGCAGCCTCGCTACGTTGCGAGGCTGCAGCGCTGCAGGGCATCAGTTTCGCATGACGCCCGTCCCTAGCGGTACTGTTGCAGTACCGCTGGGACATTTGAGCGTTATATTTCGGCGATTTTTACTCACAATCGTTGATATAAAAATCTGCTAAATATAACGCTCAAATGTCCCAGCGGTACTGCAACAGTACCGCTAGGGACGGGCGTCATGCGAAACGGACGCCCTGCAGCGCTGCAGCCTCGCAACGTGGCGAGGCTGCTAGCGTTGTTTTTTCTTTGTCCGAAAAAGTCATAAGTCTCCTAGATCCCATTCACATATTTTTTTTAATAATTATTTTTGAATAATTCTGTATTTTTGTTTGATATTATTATTCCTGGATATTTTGTTTTGGATACTACTTGAAATTTTGAAATTTGTTATAATTCCTCCATTTCTTCCTTTGTTAATTTTTTTGATATTATATTTGTTTTTTCCTCATTGATTTTCAAGCCTGTGAATTCACCAAAATCTTCTATTTTTTTTTTTTTTGGGAGATATTTTATTGTATCTAAATGGGTTCTCTAAGGCTATTGCTAAATCATCAGCAAAGGCTCTTATCTTGTATGTTTGATTTTTAATTTTTAAAGATCTTATTTCTGTTTTTTGCCTTATCTGCTTATTCAAAATTTCCAAAACAAGAATAAAGAGTAGGGGGGACAATGGACAGCCCTGCCTGGTCCCTTTGTTGATTTCAATCCAATTTGTATATTCTCCATTATGATTTTCATAATGTTCTAGCAGATTTATTATTACCCTTATATTATCCTTGATTGATCTTCCGGGGCGAAAGCCTGACTGATCTTCATCTATCCATTCTTGCATTATATATTTCAATATTTCAGTTAATATGGCCGCATATATCTTATAATCAGAGTTTAGTAATGCAATAGGCCGATAGTTTTTTGCTTTTGTTAAGTCTCTTCCTTCTTTAGGGATTAAAATTACGTTTGCTTGTCCCCATGACTCTGGTTTTTTATTATTTATGATGTCATTCATTACCAAGTGTAACGGATCTAATAATTCACCCATGAGTTTCTTATAATATAGATTTGAGAGGCTGTCCGGGCCTGGAGCCTTCCCATTTTTGCTTTTTGTTATAGCCTTAAATGTTTCTTCTTTCTTTATCAGTTGGTTTAGTAACTCTCTTTGTCCTCCTGTTAATTTAACTAATTGTTGTTCCTGGATGTATTTCCTCATATTTATTGCTTTCTCTGGTGGTGATTTTGTTTCCTTAAACAATTTTGAGTAATATTGTTGAAAGGTTTTCTTTATGCCGTCTTGATCTGTTAGCAATCTTGCCCCTTCTTTTATTTCTAGAATTAATTTCTTCTCTTTTTGTTTTCTTAATTTGCATGCCAGCCATTCACTAATTTTATTTGCATTTTCAAAATAGTTTTCTTTGGCATACCACATTTTAGTTTCTGATTCTTCTGTGTAGTCTATTGAGAGTTGTTTCTGGAGAAGTATTATTTTATTATTGAGTCTTTTCACTTGGTTTGGGTATTCTTTAATCTTTAATTCTTTTAATATAATTTCCTCAACAATTCTCAGCCTCTCTTCTTTTTTCTTTCTTTTCCATTCTATATCTTGCTGTATCAGGAAACCCCTCAGTACTGCTTTACTGGTATCCCATACAATATGCAAAGGTGTCATCTGCAAATTTGATAAGCATGTCCTCTATTCCCGTATCCAAGTCATTTATAAAGACGTTGAATAGCACTGAACCCAGGACAGAGCCCTGTGGCACCCCACTAATCACTTCTCTCCAGGATAAAGAAGAGCCATTGGTGAGCACCCCTCGGGTTCTGTTGATCAACCAATTACAAATCCACCTAACAGTAGCATGGTCTAGCCCACATTTTACTAGCTTAATTGCAAGAATATCATGGGGGACTTTGTCAAGGGTCTTACTGAAATCAAGATATGTTACATCCACAGCATTCTCCTCACCTACCAAGCTTGTAACTATCAAAAAAAGAGATAAGATTAGTCTGGTATTACTTTTTTTTTGAGAAACCCATGTTGACTTTTAGTGATCACAGCATCCCTTTCAAAGTGCTTACAGACTGTCTGCTTAATGACCTGCTCTCATGATGGCTTACTTTGCCATCATGGAGCTCACTTCAACAACCTACATTTTACTATGGGAGCTCACTTCAACAACTTACATTTTACTATATGGGAAATTCCACTCCTTATTTGGAAATGGGAAGTGGGTGGGAGACCCTCATTAAATAAACATGATGTCACATCACCTGACTAGGATAGCCACTCTGATTGGGCACTGGCAGAGCCAATCAGGAATCAACAAGAAGGACTTTTAAAAGTTCTGATCTTTTCCTTTTCTGAGTCAGACTGGCTGAGCACATGGCCAGTTAGATGGAGCTAGCTAAGATGGACTCTGACCCCATGGCGTAGCTCTGGGGCCAGATGGCCTCAGACAACTATGAAATACCCCCCAAAGCCAACCTTACCCAAAAGCCTGCAAAAGGATCCAAAAAGACTCTGAATTTCATCTACAGAGACTGTAAATTAATCTGCATGTAGTAGTTAGGGACTATGTAGTTAGATTGCATTAGATTTATGGTTTTATTTGTAAGTGCTCTGAATGAATGCAAACTGTATAAGTCTTAGGTTGAACCTGGGAATGTTTTACCTTCTCAAGTGACATAGATCCCTGGAATTGAAATAAAAGCTTCTGATATTTTCAACCCTGCCTTGAATTGCCTTCTCTGGCCAGCTATCTAAACTCATCTGAGAAGGAGGAAAGTACATTATTGTTTCATTAATTCATCTTGTCTATGATCTCCCTGCCTAGACAAGAAAAGACCTTCAAGACAGGAAGTAGTGGCAACGAAGAGGAATCCCTGGGTCTGGGATAGGAGTAAGGGCCAACCCTGGACTTCAGGCAGCAGAAATCCTTGGGTGGGCCATTACGAGATGGTGGCAGCGAGTTTTGAATCTTCAGGGGGTTGGAAATGGCAGTTCAGCAGCTCTCTCTACCATAGGGGTGGGAGACTGGCTTTTAGAAGAGTTCTGTTGTAGCTTTACCTGTGTCCTGTTTCAGCCTTCTGTTGTTCCCTGGAGGAGGGAGTCTGAGGGGCTGAGTTGTGTGTGCATGCATGCTGCAGCTTCTTTGTTCTGCTTCCAGCCCTTGTGTTGTGCTGGAAGTGGGGGCCGGAGCGAATGCATCCTTGGTTGTCATTGATATCTTCCCTAATGACAGGGGTGATCACCTGCATCACCTAGAGACAATCTTTCATTGGATCCAAGATGCCAGTACAACTGTCAAGGCAAGGCAGTCCCAGTGGTTGCTGGACAGAGTGACTTACCTTGACCATGGGGCAGCTCAGGAGACCACCCCCCCCATTGCAAGTGACAGTAGAAGCAAGCCAGGCTTGGCCTACTCTGTGCACCAGGAAGTCCATGCAGTTCTTCCTCGGTCAGGCAGAAGACTACTGGAGGCTTGGGCCTCGGTATGCCAAGCAGCGGCTCCGCCTACAAATTTACCTGGATCCAAGATACCTGACCTGATACAGTGGACAGTGGATTGTCAGGAACCTTTTGACAGCTTCAGATGTGCTCTCACCTCTGAACCAGTCCGGTTGGCACCAGACTTCGACAAGCTGTTCACCGTGGCTTCAGATGCTTCTGACAGGGACGTTGGTGCAGTGTGGATGCAAGGCCATCCGGATGGCGTCTTGCATTGCGTCCTGTTCCTCGCCCAAGAGTTGGATGTCCAGGAGTTGACTTGGTCCATCCTGGGGAAGAACTACTATGCCATTGTCTACACACTGGACAAGCTGAGACCGTACGTCTGGGATCAATGCTTCACTCTTCAGACTGACTATGCCGCTCTACGTGGGCTCCATGCGATTCAAGGAACTACTGACAAGTTATTCCAGGAAGCTTATTCCTACATGACCTTGACTTTGATCTTGATCTTCAGCATGTTTCAGACATCTCTGATGTGGTTTTTTACTCCCTCTCACCCAAAGGACTGGTGGGAGGGAAGGGAGGGGTGCTGTTATGTACTGTCTATGCTTATGATTTCACTGTATTGTTGTTGTGCTTACATGTTAACCTTTTTTTCCTTTTCCTTCAGCTAACAGGTGGAAATCCTAGCCAGTCTGGTCCTTCTTTCAGCATTCCAGACTGTCTGAGATTTGGGGGGCACGTCATGATGCATTACTCTGCCTTCATGGGAGCTCACTTCAACAACCTACATTTTACTATGGGAGTTCACTTCAACAACGTACATTTTACTATATGAGAAATTCCACTCCTTATTTGGAAATGGGAAGTGGGTGGGGGACCCTCATTAAATAAACATGATGTCACATCACCTGACTAGGATAGCCACTCTGATTGGGCACTGGCAGAGCCAATCAGGAATCAACAAGAAGGACTTTTAAAAGTTCTGATCTTTTCCTTTGTTCTGAGTCAGACTGGCTGAGCACATGGCCAGCTAGATGGAGCTAGCTAAGATGGTCTCTGACCCCATGGCCTAGCTCTGGGGCCAGATGGCCTCAGGCAACCATGAAATACCCCCCAAAGCCAACCTTACCCAAAAGCCTGCAAAAGGATCCAAAAAGACTCTGAATTTCATCTACAGAGACTGTAAGTTAATCTGCATGTAGTAGTTAGGGACTGTGTAGTTAGATTGCATTAGATTTATGGTTTTATTTGTAAGTGCTCTGAATGAATGCAAACTGTATAAGTCTTAAGTTGAACCTGTCAGGGAAAATAGACATTGTGAGTAAGTTTTTCACCAAGGCGCCAGCCAGCTTATCAGAATCTCATAAATCTGTCTATTCTTGTTATTCTGTTCTTTGGGGGTTAAGAATGAGAAATCGAAACTTGAAATTGGTTCTTCTTTCATTTCTCGCAAAGACTGGGTGTTCAGGGGCTATATAACTGGGAGGGGTTATTGGAACTAGTTTTAAGTTTCAAGCCTGTGTGTTTTCTCTTGCTTTTGAGGAGCTCTTTGCCTTAGCTCCAGAAGAATCTTGGACATATAGAAGCATGGGTGAATGTCTTCTAATGTTTATTTTGTTCTCACTTGTTTATTTTTAATAAAAGCCATAAAGGATTTTCAGATGGCATTTTTCTTTGCACCAGAGGAGTGCTTGTTTTGCTCAGAAAAGCTCACGCTGTTTTGCTGCATGTATCACTGTTCAGATGCACAGTGAATGACCGCACTCTGCATATCAAATGACAGAACCTGGGAATGTTTTACCTTCTCAAGTGACATAGATCCCTGGAATTGAAATAAAAGTTTCTGATATTTTCAACCCTGCCTTGAATCTCCTTCTCTGGCCAGCTATCTAAACTCCTCTGGGAAGGAGGAAAGTACATTATTGTTTCTTTAATTCATCTTGTCTATGATCTCCCTGCCTAGACAAGAAAAGACCTTCAAGACAGGGAGCGGTGGCAACGAAGAGGAATCCCTGGGTTTGGGATAGGAGTAAGGGCTAACCCTGGACTTCAGGCAGCAGAAATCCTTGGGTGGGCCATTATGACACCTGCTCTAGAACCTTTCTTGGTATTGATGTCAGGCTGAATGGGCAGTAATTGTTTCCCTCCCCTTTTTGAAGATAGGGATGACATTTGCCCTCCTCCAGTCAAACTACTGCACCACATAATTTGGGATGAGGGAAAGGGGTAACAGTGAGGGCTTGTCTATAGGAGCCCATAAAAAAAGGAATGTCTCGCACTAATTATATTTTGCAGCAGCTGCGATCTATCCTAATAGTTTTTCTGCCCCCTGAAGCTCTGCATGCCCACTAGGAAACATGGCAGCTGCAAGTGATTTACTTGTGCTTGCACTTACCTGAATTTGCTTCCGCCGACCTTATTTTTTTTAAAAATGAGAACCTGTTGAGAGATGGAAATTTTTTAGAAAAACTGAAGAAATAAATAAATTTATATTTCAAAGAAAACACTACACAAGATTGCCAATCAAGAACAATTTGGGATGTAAGCAAAGCGGTGTTCAGAGGCTTGCTGATTAAACGGGGTGCAGAAATAAAAAGATTAAGATTGGATAGGGAGAATATTTAATTAAACAACTAGAGAAGAAGGAAAAGGAATTAAGAGAAAACCCAAATAAAGAAAAAACCCTGCAACAAATAAAGTTAAGACAAAGAACAGATAAATATGGGAAACTTAACAACAATTGAAAGAAATCTGAAGAGAATTAAACAGAGGAATTTTGAATATGCAAACAAATCAGGGAAATGGCTCTCCATTCACTGATCCAATTTAAACTGCAAGCCATATAATACAATTTAAAGTTGGGAAGTGCTGCCCCTCCTCTATTTTTTGTGTCTGTTAGGATTGTCCATTTTATTCTTGGCTTGCGGCCATTCCATATGAAATCTTTTAGATCCTTTGCCCATTCTGAAAAAGGCTTTTCATTATTCATTATTACTAAGTTCTGGAACAGAAATATCATTCTTGGTAATATGTTCATTTTTATCGTGGCGATTTCCCCCAGCAATGATAGATTCATTTTTTGCCATTGTTTTAAGTCCTCTTTTATTTGTCTCCATGTTTTTTTTAATAATTGTTCAAATATAATGTTCTTTTTGCTTAGCCTAGTGATGGGCAACCTTGTGAGCTTGGTGTGTCAAACTTCACCAAAAAACTGAGCATAACTCGTGTGGTGTGTCGCTTTGAGGAAAAAACTTTAGGGAGGCGGAGGGTGGAGGAAAGTGGTGACCTGGGCTTCGAAGCCCTGATCACCACTTTGGGGGTGTGGATGAAAGTCACTTTAGGGAGGGTGTGTGTGTGTGTGAAACATCCTTCTCAGCATACGGCTACTTCAGCGGCCACGTGTCATCAGAAATGGCTACGTGTGTCAGTGCTGACACGCGTGTCATAGGTTCACCATCACTGGCTTATCCATATACCAGATATTTAATTTTATTTTCAATTTTACATCCTGCTTTACTTTCCAATTGCGTTTCTTCATTTTTGTCAGATTCTTAGTTATTATAACCTTTTTATTCTTATTAACTTTGAACCCCGATTCTTTCCCGAACTTATTTATTATCTCTAATAGATTCCCTATATGGATCACGGGGTCTTGAAATATTAATAGTAAGTTGTCTGTGTATGCTAAAACTTTATATTCATGTTCCTTCAACTTCAGACCCGGTATTGCTTTGTCTTCTCTAATCTGTTTATTAAACACTTCTATAGCAAGTATGAATAACAGAGGGGACAGTGGGCAACCTTGTCTTGTCCTTTTCTGTATATTGAATGTTTTTGATCTCTCGCCATTTACTATTATACATGCCTTTTGTTTGTTACATATCTTATCTATGCTTCGATAAAAATTATATCCCACTTCTATCTCTCTAGTACTCTTTTCATGAATGGCCATCTAAAATTATCAAAGGCCTTCTCGGCATCTGCAAATATTAAGGCTGCTTTTTGCTCATTGTTTTTCTCATAACAGCTGCTGTTATGGGGACAGCAATTCAATTCTGGGGACAGCTGCTCCTCCAGAATTGAGCTCAACTGTGGCGTCCCTCAGGGTGCCATTCTGTCCCCGATGCTATTTAACATTTATATGAAGCCGCTGGGAGAGATCATCCGGAGGCATGGAGCTCAGTGTCATCAGTACGTCGATGACACTCAGATATATTTCTCCATGACCAGGTCGTTGGCTCAGACTTCAGATGGTGTCTCTCCTCTCAATGACTGTCTTAGAGCGGTAATGGATTGGATGAGGAAAAACAGATTGAGACTAAATCCAGACAAAACGGAGGTACTGACAGTCACAGGCCCGAAACCAGGTCTGGGAATACAACTTCCAGTCCTGGATGGACTCACACTCTCCTCTAAGGACTGTGTTCGCAGTCTGGGGGTACTCCTGGATTCATCGCTTCACATGACTAGTCAGGTGAATGCGACGGCCAGAAGTGCCTGTTATCAGCTTCGGCTGATATGCCAACTGCGCCCTTACCTGGATACAAGGGATCTAGAAACTGTGGTACATGCTTTGGTAACCTCACGTTTGGATTACTGTAATGCATTCTACATGGGGCTACCCTTGTGCCTAACCCGGAAACTTCAACTGGTACAAAATATGGCAGCCAGGTTAATTATGGGTACATCTAGGAGAGAGCATATAACACCTGTGCTTAAATCTCTCCATTGGCTGCCGATTAGTTTCCGGGCGCAGTACAAGGTGTTGGTTTTAACCTTTAAAGCCCTACATGGCTTGGGTCCATCTTATCTCCGGGACCGCCTCATCCCATATGATCCCCCCCGCGCACTTTGGTCCTCTGGGAGGAACCTGCTGTAGCCTATGAAAACTAGGCTGTCGCAGACCTCCCAGAGGACCTTCTCTTCGACGGCTCCCAGACTTTGGAATGGCCTGCCGGATGAGATCCGTCTTATCACTACTCTTGATAGCTTCAAGAAAGTGCTAAAGACGGATCTCTTCCGGCAGGCCTTCCCGGAATAACTTCCCGGTTCCAGTGGACTGATTGCTACCCGCCCCCTTGCCATCGTTGCCATTATTTATTTATTTATTTATCATGCTTTATTCTTGTTTTAACTCTTCATTAGTTTAATTTAGTTTTAAGGGGTGGGAGGGTTAGGATGGGGAGGGATTGTTTTAACTTGATGTTTTAATCTTGTTGTACGCCGCCCCGGTTGCTGAGCAGAGGGGCGGGTTAAAAATAAATAATAATAATAATAATAATAATTATTATTATACTCTAATATATTTAAAGTTGTTCTTATGCTGTTTGCTATAGTTCTACCTGGAAGAAATCCATTTTGGTCTGGATGAATAAATTCCATTAATATTGATTTTAATTTATTTGCCAAGATCATTGCATAGATTTTATAGTCAGCATTCAGTAAAGATACTGGCCGGTAGTTTCTGACATCGGATGTATCTTTCTCCCCTTTTGGAATTAGAACTATCTCTGCCTTTTCCCATGATTCTGGAATACCTTCCTCTATAATCTTACTGAACATTTCATGCATATGAGCAATGATATCTTCTTCGAATGTTTTGTAAAATTGTACCGTGAAGCCTTCAGGTCCCAAGGCTTTTCCCACTTTCATATTTTTAATGGCGATAGATATTTCTTGAGTGGTTATCGGTGCCTCGAATTTTTCGCTCTGTTCTTTTGAGAGCTTCCCAATGCTATTTTTATTTATATAACCTTCCATCTCTGCCTCTTTTCCTTTTTCTGTTGTTATATCTGAGTATAAATTCTCGTAATATTGTTTGAATTTATTTACTATGTCTTCTTGTTTGGTGTAGGTTACGTTGTCATCTCTAATTTCAGTTATAAATTTCTTTTCCTTATCCTTCTTGAGTTTATATGACAGCCATCTGCCTACTTTGTTTGCATTTGCGAAGTAATTTTGTTTAATTCTTCTTAACTTATATCCCATTTCTTCCACTATTTCTTGATTCAGTTCATTCTGAATAGTTTTTATTTCTCATAGAATCCTCCTGTTTCTGGGTTTTTGTCTTAACATATTTTCCTTTTCCTTTAAGTCTTTAAGTAGATTTTCTTTTTTTCCATTTCTTTGCTTATTTAATTCCGCCCCTCTCTGCAAGAATACTCCCCTCATTGTTGCTTTAAACACATCCCATGCCACTTTAGATGATACTTCCTCGGAATTATTAAATTCAAAGTAAAATTTTATCTCATTTCTCATTCTTTGTATAAATTAGTCATCCTTCAACATTGTTTCTTTCAGTTTCCACTTATATTCTTTCCGTTTAATATTTATTGTCATTTTAATTGGATTGTGGTCAGACATTACTCTCGGTAGTATCTCCATATCTCTAATTCTTGTACTTACATCTTTTGCTACCCAGAACATATCTAATCTAGACCACGAGTTATGTACCTCCGAATAGAATGTATAACCTTTTCTGTTTCCTTTTTTGTATGGCCAAACATTAATTAGATTGTACTCTCCAGAATTTCTTTACAGATCACTGGTAGGTTACCTTGACTTTTTCTATTCTTCTCTGGTTTTGTTCTATCCCTTTGGCTATTTAGAACCCAGTTAAAATCTCCCGTGATTATAATGTTGTCATCCTTTAATTTTTCTATCTCCACTTTCAAATAACTATAGAACTGACTTTTCTTCTCTAAGGGAGCATAAATTGCAATCAAAATTATTTTACAGTCCAATAATCTTAGTTCTATCCCTACATAGTGCCCATCCTTATCCTTCATAACTTCTTTAGCTTCATATTTCTCCTTTACAAAAATCGCTACACCTTTTTCTTCCGGGTGGCCGAGGAATGAAACAGTTTTCCTAACTTTTTATTATTTAAATACTTTGTGTCCTGCTCTCTTATTCTGGTCTCTTGGATAGTTATAATGTCTGCC